>OV702296.1:385657727-390657727 GCA_916181665.1 Avena sativa
TTGATGCATCATTTCATATTTTTAGCCGAGCACCTTGAGATGGAATCTGGTGCTCTTAGTAATTTTCATGAATTAATTTCGTACTAGATCTGAATGGTAGGTCGGTTCAACAAAGCCCTTAAGACTTTTTAAAGAGTACAAACTTCGTAATATACCAGTAAGATGATTGAAAACTGAAACTTGTTTTTGGGCAATTACTGATCTGCGTTTGTGCTAATGACTGCAGGATACAGATATCAGTATCAATTTCTGGAAGCGCAAATACTGAGTTGCCAGCACATGGTATCTTTCCTCTCCATGTTCTGTTTGCTAGAGCTACTAGTAATGATTCACTTAATGGGGTAAGCACTTATTTTAGTTCATGAAAGGTAGTAGTATGTGTCTATCAGATGGTCCTTTTTCTCATTTGTAGCTTCATATTGCAGCATTCTCCAGTGTATCGGCTCATCTGGGCTTCTCTCCTGACTTCTTTTAGTGAATCTGGAAACCGTGAGCACGCTGAAGCCACATTCACCATCCCCGATTTGAAGAGTTTAGCAACCTCCCAAGCTCGCAGCCTTAACATTATCCTTGTTAGCTGTGGTACAGTGTGCACCCTATGTGATTATTTGTGGATAGCACTTCTTTGCTGCCATCAATTTGATTCTACTTTTATCTTCATTTCTAAAGGCCAACATGGACAAAATCTTAGTGGAAACTTCCCAGGGAACCATATGGAGTATTCTTCTCCTCAAAGTAAGTTATTGTTGGCATCGTGTTGCAGACATTCAATAGTTGATACAATGTATTTGTTCATTATATTAGGGTTGATCCATTTGTTTGTCTCAAACACCAAATTGTTGACCAGACTTGATGTTAGATGCCTTGGCTCAAGCTCTGCACCGTTTTTTCTCCTTAAGTCCATACCCAGTGCTGAAAGTTACTACACATTGTGGGGTCTGGGAAGGGAATTTATAGGCAGCCTTTCCCTTGCGTTTTAATATGCAAGGAGGCTGATTCAAACACATCTGTATGAATGGAAAACAGTGAAATCACATCCTTTAAACCACGAACAGACCCCGGTGGTACACTTACACTGTAAACACCAACTTGCTTAGCCTTCTTGGGGAAGATAAAAAACTCCATGACTTTACTCTGAGCTTGAAAATCACATACATGCCATTTGTCCAGTTGTAACTAAAATATGTATTATGTTAATTGAACATCAATTGGCTATGTTTGCCTTCCTTTTAGAGTAGTTAAGGTGATCAGAGCAATAAACTATCTAAAAGATGTGTGGTTAGTTTTTGACAAGGATAGGCATGTCAGAGGCTCTCAAACTGGTTTTACATCTCAGGAATGAACAATACATTTGTGGTCATATTGATGGACTAATTCTTGTTCATCTGGTCATTTTATCAGAGCTTGGTGGCCAATGTTCCTGGGGTAAAATACCAATTGATTTACTTTGCTCATCTCTGGATGATTGTGTAACTTTAAGTGTGGGGCATACTGTGCATTTGACTTTAGGAATAAGAATGAGCCCAGGCTTCATAAAGGTATGCTGCAAAATTATTAAAGTATGTGTTGCTTATTCTGACTTTTTATCTTCGGCTTGATTCACAATCATGGGATAGATGAGCTATCATTGTTATATGATACTTGTTTCAGGAAAAGAAATCACCTTACCACATTCATTTGCACTTTGCCACCTGTTTGAGTTTTGATGATTTGTTTTGCATATTGCTACCTGTACGTTCATTAATTGGGAGTATTTTGACTGCCTTTACTTTTATATTCAACACAACAATTTGCAATTTATGAAGTGTATACGTCTCTTGAACATTTCTCCTTGTTTTCATTACCAGGTTCCTCATATTTCTCTATCGTCTATGCTTTCTATATAAATTGTTTGCTGACTCTGATTTTCTTCTTTTTGTATGTACACAGCCAACGTTTCTTAAGCATGGCACTTGCTTGACATTTTGCTCTCAAAAGGCAGATGCTACAGTAAGCTCTTCTCTGTTTGTGTAATCTAATTATTGCCTCTTCCAAATTTGTCAGTAAACATTGTTTTGAGTGTAACAACACCTCAGCTTACTGAAAAGTGCGAGTTATTTCAGTTGCTTTGCTTAGATCCTTGACCTCTTTGTGTTACAGGGTTCATATGAACTACAAGCAACCATAGCTGCAGAAGAGGCTTGTGCAAGAGAGATGTGTGAACATATTTATAATAGTTACTCATATGATAATATCTCACCTTCGTTATTACCATTTGCCATGAGGTAACAGTAACCGATCATACATAGCTCACTCCTGAAATTTAATGAAGCTTTGTTCCCCAATTCTATTTATTACCTGTCATTATAGGAAATACATGTTCTAGTCCTTAATGCTTATGAGCTTTACCCTCAAATGTGAGATTTTATTTGCTCTTTGGAGTACCATGACTCACGAGAAGGAGCTGCAAATCATTACATGATGTCCTTACGTGGTCTAGCATAAAAGCAGCCATATCAATTAAGTTGAGTAGATTGCAAGTGCTTGCCCTCAAGAATCACGCTGAGGCACAGCTTTACAAGATGTCGTTCTAGCTTGTGCTGCATTATCAGGAACTAGTAAAATATGCAACGTAAATAATACTAGTATAAATATAAATCCAAATATGAATTGACATTCAGCACCACCACTCACATCCGCCGCACTATTTTGGGACCCTGGAAAATATCAACTAGATCTCGTGTGCAACTTTCAACTGGGTAACTAAACCTTCAATCATCTGCAGAAACTTCCATTGCACAGCTATTTTTTGTGTTATTGTGGGAACACGTCCGGGATGCCACCGCTGCCTTACATCACATGGAGTATGTTGCAGCCGCAACTTCCTCCCGGTTTGCGGGCTTCCGACATCTCATGCCTTAGGTGAATGTCAAGGAGCACCACATTGGCTCTCTTGTAGCAACTATGGAAATGGGGGTGGGGAAGATAGGATTTGACGTGGAAAGTCGGTGACAAGTGAGAAGGGCCAGGCAATGCGAATGGAAAGTGAGAGGAGACAGGGTGGGGAAAGAAACCAATGGACAGTCCTAGGATGTGTTCATGTGTTGATCGGATCATTGCTTGTTGTTTATGTGGCGATTGGACAGCTTGCAAGTGTGTCAACTGGATTCTTATCTAGAGGAAGTATGCAACAAAGCCACACCCAATTCATACTTTACGCACTCAGACTGGGATTTGGTACTCGCGGGAGGTTAGGCTCTTATATAGCATTGAGCGCATGCAGCCAGGCAGAAACCGGTCTATCCTGAACCTGGTTGGACTTGACCATTGGTTACAAGAGGACTAGTTATCACATGTTTGCACCTTGCTTGAGTATCCGAGTTCCATTTTTTGTCAAATCCATTTCATATTTGATTTGACCAATTTTACTGCAAATATTGATTCTACAGATTAAGACCAGGCAATGTGCGCTTTAACTACTGGCACTGCAAAAAGCTCCTACAAGACGAAGGTTTGTTCTCTCTCCCTCTCCCTTGTCACTGGGTTGTATCATTATTGACATTTGTCCAATGTCCGATGTTTTTCACATTCCATTTATCTCGTTTTGCAGAGCCTAGTGACTTTTCTTTTATACTCATGTTGTTTATGTAAGGACATATTTAGTTGTGCACTTGTGGTTTGGTTGGGCAAAAAGCAGGCGCTGACAGAGGGTGAATAGCAGAAACTAGAAAGATATAACAGCAGGGAGAAAAAACAAGGAATTCAAAGAGATGGGTAGAGAGAATATATTTGTATTTTCTTTCCTAGCTTAAAAGAGCTTCATTTCAGCCAAATGCTAAGAGATTATGACTCTATCATAAGTCCTAACTTGACAAACCTGACTTCAGTATCATGAATTTATTTAATCCCACTAATTGCATGGGATATTTAGAAACCGCCTTTGCCAGCGCAAACTCCTCATTAACTCAACAAACTGAAGGAGCGCCAGCATTGTGGCAACCTTGCTATATATTTTTTATTGTGCCAAATTATTGTGACATGATAATATATTAAGAAACTGCAACACGAGATAGCTTACTTTATTTTCCATGATGTACGCATTTGTGTGTATTGGACTATTCGTACACAAAAAAGTAAACTATGAATTTATGCTGTTAATTTTTTTTTTGCACATGGTCCTGGAGTTAAAGTTGACATTTCATTGCTATAGTGATTTTGTTGCATGCCTGTGCCTATATGTTTTTGAAACTAAAGAAAAATGTCATAGATTTTTACCCTGAGTCATCTCTAGTTTATTGTCCATCTTTCTGACATTAAGCTAGATCTGCATTGTCATATGTCTGCTTTCTTTTACTGCTGTTCATGGTCAAGATCTTGAGTTCCGTTTCCTGTTCTACCTCTCTTTTTTCGTGAGAAATTACCTGTTTTACTTCAGTTATGCATCACTATAACGGATATATTTTAGCCTAGATAGTTTTTTTATTCTTCGCTATCATGGGTTCCTATTTCTTATTTATATGTTTATTCCTTCTTACAGTTACGGAAAATTTTTCTTGCTCAATTTGCTGGGTACGGTGTGGAAGTTTCAAGGTAAAATGTGAAGCAAAATGCCTTTTCTTTATCTCATCATATGATTCTGGTTGCTGCTAAATGATGGTTCTAAATATCATCTCTCACCAACATTGACATTTCTCTTTTCTAGTGATGAAACTCAGCTTTGGTTTTCTTTCTCCACAGTTCCACTAAACCTTTTTTTCTTAAAGCCAATAGCCTTCTGTTTTTGTTTACTCGAGCCATATCTTATATGGTGATTCTTTTTGTTGGCACTATAGGGTCTGGAATATCATTTAACCTCATCGCATGAGCTATTCCACTTTGACTTCGGGGTTTGTTATCCTCTGAAATCTCCATTGCAAATTCTTTATTCAATCGCACATATTTGATACTTAGTCATATTTTCTTGTCAACACAGGTATTTGCAGACTGCCAAGTTGTTAATATTAGACTGAAGGTTGATAACAGGAGAGCGGAGGTAAATTGTGCTTAAGGATGTTGAACGTACTCTACCAGTGTTTCAAGCGTGTCTATGGATATTACAATGATGCAAGCTTTTTTTGAGCAACATTACCGTAGGGGAAGCCCCTACGGTGTAGATTTTGTATTAATTAGGAGATGTACAGACCCAGAGGCCAAGTCTTAGTCTAGAAAATTACATCAAGGGGGAAAGAAATGGGCTAGAAAAGGGAGCATTATACAAAGATGTTTAGAATCCAGACAATGATGCAATCTCAGTGTTGGTCCTTGCACCTACATAGGAGGAATCCTGCCTGACATGATCTCAGCTGCATTTTCGTCAAAATACTGCTTTAAATTGGGAAAGCTAATTCTCTGTTCATTTCCAGCTTCTAGGTACTGCAGGAGAAGGAGATAAACGAAGCGAGAAAGATTTTTTCTACCGGTGCGCTCATACTCCTTACTTTTAACAATGCTAAATTTTCTGCTCAATTTGCCTAACTGTATTCCATCAGATCAAGGTCTAAGAAGAGGTTTAGAAGATTAGAAACATCAATCGAGAAGACCAAGCATGTACATCCACATATCAGAGATATTGTGGAATCAAGATCACCAGGAAATATGGGCCATGTATATTCACATACTACAGAATCAGGATCATCCAAAGATGCCCATAAAGGGTCTGAGGTGCATTATGTCCCAAACGAAACTGGTACATTTCACATCTTATGGCTCTTGGCTTGTTAAACAAACTACATTCAATGAAAACACCAATGGCATGTTATCCAGTTTTTTCTCTGTTTTTCTTTTCCCTTCTTTCCTTTTTTGGCTTTGAAGCTTATTCTTTTCTTTCTGTTTGGTTTCTACTCTGCCGTCTCGGAGCATTCTTCTAATACATTATGTGTTTTTCTCACAGAAAAGAAATCATATGCCATCGTATGTTCACAGGATCCTCAGTTTGTCACCAATAAAATATGTCTTTCAGTTGCACCCATTTCTTAAACTTTACCCTTATTTGTCGCTGTCGCCAGCACCGTTGACACCAACTCCCCAAAATATGCATTTTTCTTGCTGAAATACCTATCTTGCCCTCGAGAGTCTTGTCAGATTACAGACTCAAATGTGATTTCCTAGCATGCAGTGCATAAAGTGTTACTCCCTCCGATCAATAATAAGTGTCGGTGATTTAGTACAACTTTGTACAGTGACACTTATTATGGATCGGAGGGAGTAGTAAGTTCATTATGCACAATGTTTGGGTCCGTAATCTGACAGGAGTCTCCTGATGTTGAAGTACTGAACTTTCTACCGATGTTACCTCAAATTTTCAGGGATTTTCCTGATGTTGCCTATATTCTCAGGGATCTCTGTGCCACAAGCTTCAATTGATTCTCATCCCGCACCACATGTTAGCAATCATTCAATACAACCAGTGCTAGAGTTTGCGAAGTCCAGGAAGCTCTCCGTCGATCGAGCTGACCCCAGAAAGTAGTCCATTCTGTTTATGTTCTTGATATCCTGTTACTTCCCATTTAATTGTTTCTTGACGCTCTTCTGATATAAATTGTTCAACTAATTAGTTGTTTGTTTGTGCTTATATCATCTGGCAGTCGCCTACTGCTGCAAAAACGCGAGTTCTTCCATTCTCAGAAGGCGCAGGTGATTACAATCATGCAACACTCAGCTATCTTTTGTGTATGCAGTTTAGCATTCGTGTGTATGCTTGTCGTAAATTAGGCTTTCCCTTCTGTGGTCACATGTACCTATTGAAACACACATGTATATCTGTAACATAATGCATGCAGATATGGAGGATATTTAAACATTATATTTTTCAGTTCATTTTATAACTACGTGATGCTGTTTTAGGTGCTTATGGGGAAAGTTGAATCTTTGTTTCTACCATTTCATTGGTAATTTTTTGTAGAGGTATAAGTAAAGAGGTCTTTCAATGGCAGAGGTTTGTAGAAAGTAGTCATTCTTGTTCCCTTTACTGTTATATTTCGGTGAATCAAGTAAAAGACAAAACAATTCAATTGAACAAAACATTCCTCCAAGAAACTTCACCTACATGGCGACTACGTGAAGCAACTGAAATTTAGCCTGATCGCGGTTTTACATTTTCTAGAGAATGGAAATAGAAGAAGTTTTGGCAGATCATGACAGTGAAGATGAAATTGATGATGACATTGCTGACATTGAAGATATGACGGTACGATGTGATAATCTTTTTGCTCCGCTCAAACTTGGAATATTTGCAGGCTTCTACATTCACCTGTATAAATAGTTGATTTTGGTTATCTTAACTTTGCTGGGTAAGTGCAGATGCTCAATGGTTTGTCTGACGTTACAAAAGACGAGAAGCGTATTATGCATATGTGGAATTCGTTTGTTCGGAAACAAAGGTCAGACCTGTCCATAACATTTCCTTCTTAGTTCTGGCTATCATGGTTCTTCGGAGTTTGACCAGCTGCAACTATTTATTATTTTATTATTTTCAGTGGTACACAGCTTCGGCCTTGGTGAACCAACTCTAATAGTTTTTACTTCTAAGTCATGTTTTAGCCATTTTTATTCCTATAAAGCAACTCTTGCTGGGATGAAAAAATAATTCTTGAAAGTATCGATGGAGTAACCAAATTTTGGCTGAGTTTTGCCAAGTCAATTTGGTTTACAGAATGCTGATACATAGCCACAATAGTATTACTTCCATGATTGGATAAAAGTCATATAATGTTAGTCTGCTCCATGTAAAACCATAAACGTTGAAGTAATACCATGTTATACTAATGGAAAATTGAGTTATATGCAATTAAACTGTTGTTGCTTACAGATCTGTCACTGGAAATTCTTTTTTCCTTTGTACTAACGAGGATTTAGAGAATAGCTTTACTAAGAAGGATGGTACAGAAGGTCCAAGATGTCCAAATGATGAATACTTAATTTGAAAATTTGAACTATGAATTCCGTTGCGTTCTTTCCATAGCAAACAGACACTGGAACTTATAGCCATGCTCTGTTGTGCTCGCTTTGGCAACATATACGTAGCTGTGGTATTCAATCTTTGCCCTGGATGTTACGGTACATGAAAGCATGCTACTACATTTTGCATCGTACTCCCTCCATCCTCGTTTAGTGTATGTCCTAGAAAAAATCAGACAAACTAGTACTGCATTTATTAGTACTTCTTAGGTATATAAACAACCAGTCCAAACTATATTTAAAGTAATGACATCCAATAGTGAGAGCAGGACTGCTTCGTTTTCTGTGTTCTTGTTGACTAAAAGCTAGAATGCAGATTAATAATATGGAACAAAAAAATTGATCTAGGATGTAGATTAAAAGAGAACGGGGCAAGTAGAAAAGAGCCACCGGAACTAATAGTTATCTTTCATCATATCCTTCCTGGAGATACATGTTCTGGTTTCATTCAATATTGTAAACGTTAACCGCAGGGTACTAGCGGATGCCCATATACCTTGGGCTTGCAAGGCATTCTCGGAGCAGCATGGACAAGAGCTCGTGCGCAACCCTGCTCTACGATGGTAAACAAGTGCTTCAGAAATCCGCTATGAACACCTCACCATACATGCTCATGGCTCGATTTATAAATATATATTTTTACGGTGGATGAATGAACAGGTGCTGGCGATTCGTTATGATCAAGCTCTGGAACCACAGCCTGCTCGATGCCCGTACCATGGACACCTGCAACAAATATCTGGACGACTTGGAAAGCGGGAGCTCTGCTGCCGGTCCCAAGAAAACTTGATTTGCAGAGAAAACATTGGCCAACTCGAGCGGGGCCCACCGATGGCGATGCTTGGGGATGGGCCGAGTTGCGCTGTTGACGGTCACAGAAGACGTTCTGTTTTCTGTTTCACTTTTTTTTTGCATCATTTATCTGTTGAAAGTCTGAACAATTGGTGAGCATGCAGTGGAGCCTGGCTGCTTGTTTGCGGGTGACCTGTTGTAGTAGGATCAAAGAATGGTTGTGCACTGATGCGATGCTTTTCCAAATGATAGGTTAATTCATAAATTTTACAATGAGTTGGGGTGTGAGGGTTCAAGTCGCTGTTTTCCTTTTTTTTTGTTGCAGTTTATCATTTGGTGTCATCGTGAAGTCGCATAATCTTGCTACACGAAGAGTTCTTGTCGTGTTGAATATATGTCGACGACATGTTCATTCTAACTTTGTGGTGATTTCAAACTTCATTTGTTTGAATACCTACTAAGAGGCAGTTGGATTAAATTGCATCGCTAGTCCAATGTACAATACACGAGAACAGCTGTCATATATAGGTAGAGGCGTCCAGGATCTTGCTTGCCAGAAGTCAGTACGAAGACTTGAACCATTTCTAAGTGCTCAGAATGACCATGTTGGGCAGATAACGCCAGCTAATTATTTTGTGACACAGGGATTATATGTCGAGTTGATTTCACTTTGCTTTCTCTGTGCCTCCACGGTTGTTCTGTAGGTTGTAATTTATCTACTAGTAGTAATGTTTTTGATAGAGCATCTTTCCAGATGTTGCATTATATTAAACAGAAAATTGAACTAAAGCAAAACTCGCCGTCGGTCGGCTATCTTGGCTTTGCCAACTCTAAAACTAACTGCCTCGTTGTAAGTTGCTGATGATCCCCCCTATCATGATTGATTAGTCAGGTTAGAATTGGATCCAATCATTGAGGTGAACATGGGACTAGTGCTAATGCAGGACACATTGCCAAGTCAAAACAGCCCAAGCGACTCAACTGCGGCCAGTCTTGACTAATTTAGGCAAGTTCATCTTGTCTGTCTCTAGTTGAGTATGCCTTGTACTAATACACAATCCATGCATGCTGTCAAAAAAAAAAAAACACAATGCCAGCACAGGTCAAGGAAGGTAATTGATTTTTTTTTATAATGTGTCGACATCTACTGCTGCTCGAACCGGATAGAAAAGTTCAATTGATGGGGGTCAATGTTTAGAATCAACTCTTTATTCTTAATATGAGGCTATTACATTTTTATGGACTACATACCACGCGGGTAGTGATGACGGATTTGGGAGTGGATGGCAAGCAAAGGCAAGTGACGAAATACATAATCAAGAGCCAATAGCAAATGAGTTGGCCATTGGAATTTTATTTGACGATGGTGAACTATAAAAAATGTGCTGTAGAAGAAGCAGCTCCTCACTGCCTTTAATGGGCACAAAGACTTGTATGGATGCACATCTCTTCCCTAAGTATTCGTTTGGCCACAAGATCATGCTGGTGTGAAGGGAAGCTGTCCATGACATGGAAGGTGGGAGCCATGTCTACAGCATACATGCATACACACTGGCCACTCCAGCTACTACCAGGTACCGAAGGAAAACTCCAAAAATAATATGGTGAGAATCTAATGAGATCATGCCAAAATTCTGTTTCAGAAGTTGGTTAGAGAGAGATTTTTTGGTGAGTGTGGAGCAGTTGCTTACACCAGCTCCACTACTAGGCTACTACCGGTACACACCACACCATACCAGCAGCAGCTGCAAACACACATAAAGTATATATAGCTGCAACTTACAGGAAAAGGCAACAGCCGTTTTTAATACACAAGCAAGCCATCCATCCAACCAACCTCTGACTTTGAATATTTATTTTTCAAATTTAAGATTAACAGTCTAATCAAGCACACATCATATTTTTTTTCCGTTAAGATGTTGAGTGTTGAGTGTTGAGTGTGGATGATTCTGTTAGTTAAGGGGACCGAGCAGAGTGGTAGTGGTAGAGTTGTGGAGGCAGTTATACTTAACACTAGCACTTGGCCTAGAGTGAAAGGAAAGGGTGTGTGATTAGTCCTAGCTATAGGTGAGGCTCCTACTCCATCTTGATTTTCATGTCAATTGTTTAAAAGAGTAAAGGATGATGACAATGCCTCTAATTTCATCTTAATATGTGCTAGTAATTATACTCTCACATTGTACAAACTATTTTTTTAAAGACGTAGAGGCTCCTAGTCTAGGCGGCGCCTTCGCGGAGCCAAACAGAACGAAATGATGACATTGGAAACTAAAACTAATTGACAAAATAATAGCTCTCGCATTGTCGCCAAAGTTTGTTTAGCGCTTGGCAAAGCTAAGTACTCCTAAGTGCACATGGTATTTGGTGCTGCAAAAATATGGAAAGGAAAAGTATAAAGTGAAGCAACATACAAAGTGAAAAGGTTGTTGGCTTGGTATGCTCCTGCTGCTGCGTCCGGTCTGCTACCGCCCGGGCGGTGGAGGTCGCTCCCTCCCACGCGGCAGCAACGCTGCTGTTCCTTGTCTTCGGGGGGTCCCTCGCGCTGGCCAACCTCATGGTGTTTGCCATTGCGAGACTCCGACGATGACGGCGAGACCGTTTTGGCGCATGTTTGTGGTCGGCTTGTTGGTGGAGTGCCATGATTGACTGGGGTTTGAGTTTTGGGGGGTCGGGATAAATTCTTGTCGGCTGGGCTGACTCCGGCGCGGCGACATCTGCGGGTGCCGCTTTCCTTCTTGAAGGGCACCGGATGTACCCTCCTCTCACTCCCCGGCGTGTACCAGGAGAAATCCTAGGAGTAGTCCGGGCAGCAGCGTCGTCATCGTCGCCCCCCTTCTTGAAGGTGCTGCTTGGTACATGGCAATTCATCGGCATAGGAGCGTGGTGGGATTTTCTCGGAGGGCGCAGCGGTCGCGCGTCTTCGTCGATGGTCGACCCGATGCTATTGTGCATTTCTTTCTTTTTTCTTCTTTTGTCTGTTTTCTTGGGCTTTTGCTTGTGCTGTTTCGGCCCCAGCAATGTTTGGTCCTTCCTTTGGGCGTTGTGCTGTCTGGCCCAGCAGCGGTCTCACCTGTGTGCTTTATTTATAAAGCGGGGCGAAAGCCTATTTCGAGCAGAGTGGTAGTGGTAGAGTTGTGGAGGCAGTTGTACTTAACACTAGCACTTGGCCCAGAGTGAAAGGAAAGGGGGTGTGATTAGTCCTTGCTATAGGTGAGGCTCCTACTCCATCTTGATTTTCATGTCAATTGTTTAAAAGAGTAAAGGATGATGACAATGCCTCTAATTTCATCTCGATATGTAGTAATTATACTTCCACATTGTACACACTATTTTTTTCAAAGCCATAGAGGCTCCTAGTCTACGCGGCACCTTCGCGGAGCCAAACTGAACGAAATGATGACATTGGAAATTAAAACTAATTGGCAAAATAATAGCTCTCGCATTGTCGCCAAAGTTTGTTTAGCGCTTGGCAAAGCTAAGTACTCCTAAGTGCACACGGCATTTGACGGTGCAAAAATGTGGAAAGGAAAAGCATAAAGTGAAGCAACATACAAAGTGAAAAGGAAGTAAAGGCAAATATACTTATTTTTCCATATTTCCATGTCCAGCCCTTCAAAATGACATTGGAATTAAGCAAGGAGTTGGCATAAAAGGAGTAGAAACAGAGTTCCTATTTTTGAGAAGTGGGTTATCTTTTGAATCTTAAAATCACTTCATTTTCACTCAAGTCTTCAACAAGACTTCTCACCTTTTTTCTCCTACAATCTCTATGCCAAAATAATGGGCTTATATGCTAATTTCATTGTAGCCAAACAGTGCACTCACATGCTAATTACATGTTAGGTGTATCCAGAATAACAGACCCAGCCAACATTGCCAGGGATGCAGCAGTCAGAATCAAGCCTAGCCTGGCCTCGTTGACATCTCCATAATTTTCCCGCTTAATTTACTATCATGACCAATCCACACACATCACACCACTTCGTTCCCCTCTCTTCTTGTATATACTGCACGCAAACCCAGCATCATCACCAACCTTCCATCGTCGCCTCGAATTCTCCTCCCTCCTTGTTTCCCACGCGCAAGGCGCACCTAGCTACACACTCTGTCAGCTGACCGATCGTGCTGGGATCAATGGGGGAGGAGGCCGGCGGCGACTACGACCACGGCGACGCGCGGCCGCCGGTCGTGGTGTGCAAGGGCAAGCGCAGCAAGCGGCTGCGCGTGCACGCCGCGCCTCCGGTGGTGATCGTGGCCAGCGCCGAGGTAGAGTCGTTCACGAGCTCTGCCGCGGATGAGGGCGAGCAGGAGGTGGCGTCGGGGTGCGTCACCGAGGAGGAGGAGGACAAGGACATGGCGCTCTGCCTCATGCTCTTGGCGCGCGGCGCCCAGTCCGGGCCGTCGTCGTCGCCGGTGGTTGTCGCCGCTGAGTCCACGGTGAAAGAAGGCAAGTTCCGGAGCCGGCGGCCGGCGGACGGCGCGGGGGAGTTTGTGTACGAGTGCAGGACGTGTGGCAGGTGCTTCCCGTCCTTCCAGGCGCTCGGCGGCCACCGCACCAGCCACAAGAAGCCACGCCTCCTCCTCCCGCCCACTCCTCCTCTCCCACCAACCTCCACGCCGCTCCCGTCCTCCGAGCAGAAGCGGCCGTCGCCGGACCTGGTAGAGGAGAAGGAGCCATACCCGTCGCTGCCACCGCCATCGCCGCACACACACGCCGACCCGACAGTGCTGGCGATCCCAGCGACACCGCCCAAGCAAGATGCTGCCACGGCGATCGGGGCCATGAGCAGCGCGTCGAGGCGGCGGCAGCAGCAGCACTCCCGGGTGCACGAGTGCAGCATCTGCGGCGCGGAGTTCGCGTCCGGGCAGGCGCTCGGCGGGCACATGCGTCGGCACCGCCCGCTCGTGTCAGCCTCGGCCTCCTCGTCGGACTTAGACATCGGCGTGGGGGAGGCGGCGGTGATCGACAGGAAGGAGAAGAGCCTCCTGGAGCTGGATCTCAACATGCCCGCTCCCTGCGACGAGGCCGCCGTCCCCGAGACGACCATGCTGTTCCCGGAGCCGGCATCAGCGCTGCTGGACTGCCATTACTAGTAGCAATCAAGGAACAGAGTAAACAGAGCATACGCCCCAATTGGGTAATTAGCTTCTCTGGTTTTTCATTAATTCAATACACATACACATACACATACATATTCTTTTTTCTTCTCCATTTCTTTGTATTACTGTACATTCTTTTGGTACAGATTAGTGATTGGAAATGTAAAATTGTTGGCACAAAAGTCTGAAATTTGACATTCTGTGATTAAATTATATTGATTCATTCACTGAAGTCGACCAAGCATATCCCTTTTCCCGATGTTGAATTACAATTTGCAAGATTTAGCTTTCAAGTTGCTGAATACTACTCCATATATGGGCACTAAGTATTGCATTCCTGTGAAGTGTGATGATCAGCTAGCCTAGTGTTGTGTCGTGAGCTGACGATGAGTAGTGTAAACGAGTGTAAAGTGGCAAGGAAGCAAGCAATGCAAGAAAAAAGTGTGGCATTGTGCTCACGTAAAGGGAGTGACTGATCATCAGGAGCATCAGCATCATGGAAATAATCTAGTAGTAGTAGTATGTTGTTAGATAGATACTAGTTAGCTTGGGTGTTGGTCTGGCTATTGCTCTACCACCAAGAAAGGAAGGGCTCACTCTCCATCCATGCCCTGCTACCTTTCTTCCACTGGCCAATCTCTAGCTAGCTAGCACATGTTTTCCAACTCCAACCAAACCCAGCTCATCATCGATGCCACATTACCTTTGCTAAGCCAACGCACAAGTTTTTCATAGCATAATAAGAGTGCTTTATTGCCTTATGTCCTATTATTTCTCTACATCTATCGGTGCACACAATTACGACAAAAAATGCATGCACACCTGCTGATTAGTTTGTGATCTCAAACTTGGTGTCAAGGCCAATTCAGTGTTTGAACTACACTTTTAGTGTGGATGTGTGAGTCAGAAAAACATGGACAACTACTCCATAGGGTGATTAGTTGGGGTGTTAGAACATCTCTCACAAATGTCCTATATTAGAACCCGTGCCCTAAAACCGTTTTAGGGAAGGAGAGTCAAAAAGCAGACTCCCTAAACTAGCAAGTGCCATAAAGTTTTTAGGGCATGCCTAAACAAATGGCTCCCGTCCCCTATATTTTGAGCATGGCGGCCCGTGCTCTATCCCAACGGCCGTGACCTATATCAAAACTAGCACGCGCGTGCAGCTGAACCGCTTGTCTAAATTTCCTTTTCCCCTTCCTGGCGCCCTCTCGCCTCCCTCTCCAGCTCATTCCCGCGTCACATCGCCGCCCCAATCAGGTCGCTCCCGCTGCCCAATCGCCAATTCCACCTAGATCCAGTAGTCACAGACCCCCACCGCCTCCCTGGTATGACCCCTCTTCCCGTCCCCTCCGTGCCAGCATCGACTTCCGCGACGTTTGCGCTCGGCGGTCGGACCGGTACACGATAGAAATCTCACTCGATTGCGCCCGATGGTGGAAATCTCACTCGACTGTGCCCGAATATTTGACCACCCGAAGGAGGCTGTGCGTGCATACTACCTTGTCGTACGGAGGTTCGGCCTCCACCTCCGCAACCACAACTTCCAGGAGGTGCCATACGAGGAGGAGGCAGAGTTCGTCGCATCGGGCGACTTTCGATTTGTCTCCATGGAGGAGGAGAAGGAGCATCACCGAGTAGAGAAGCAGCTCCGCGTGACACAGACCTACGAGGCTGCCATGGCCCGCCTCCGCACGGAGCACCCGAATCTCATGCAGGTGGAGCTTGACTTCTACGTTGACCGACCGCGACGAAGAAGAAGGAGGAGGATGGCCTGCCCGCATCAAAGGAGGAGGAAGCCGGACTGTCGATAGTGGTGAAGGTAGAGTCTTCATCGTTCCTCGGGCGGGATGGACCTCCACTGATGACAACAATGACTTCGAGTGGGATTAGGTTTAGTTTTAGTGTTGGTTTAGTTCAAATTTTCGGAAGTTTAGGTCGGATTTTTGAACTTTGGATCGAATTGTCACATTTTATTGTCCAAATCATTGTTTTAATATTTGAATTCAAATCGTTGAAGTTTGCAACGTCTAGTTTCAATAGATGGCGTGCCCTAAAATAGGATAGAGTGTCCTATTTTAGGATATCTAAAAAACATTTTTGATATATCCTATAACACAAAAAGTAGTGCCCTATAACCAAAATATGTTGCCTTGTTATAGTGCATCCGCCAGAGATGCTCTTAGGCAGTGGCGGAGCCAGGAATTGAGTTGAGCCGGGTCGGACATATAATCTCTAAAAAACTTTTAGGCACAAAAGCAAGTGTATTCAGCAAAAAATGTTCCAAGCAGATTCAACTTTCATATTTTATCAAGTACAACTACAAATTGACTAGAAAGAACAAGAAAACTACATAAAAATAGTGCTATATTTGTCTAGTTTGAACCAACTTGAGAGCAACTCTAGCCGTCGGGGGCCCCCGAACACTCACCGGACAAAAAATGTCACGTCTTGGGGGGCAAAACGCTTCCGATGGATGAAAAACGGGGATATCTGTACAACCGTTGCCCCATTCTCCCAGGACTATCTCCGAATGAAAAGTGGTTAGGTGGGCTAGAAAGAAGGACGCGTGGATCCAAACAATTGGCCGCTGCTTTCGCCGGCGCCTCCAACAGGCCCCGGTGCCTTGGGTTTGGCTTGGGTTCGTCGACACTATTTTGGCTGCTGGGTGCTATGGAGGCGTGGCTGGGCAGTTTTTCGCTGTTTTGTGTCGCCAACGCCTAGGGTTTTTTCAGCGCCTTGGGGGGATCTTGGGGCCTGGATGGAGACATAGTACTAAAAAACAGACCGGTTCAATGGTCTGTTCAGAAAAATCTGAACCGATAACCTCACTGATTTTTTAAGAGACACCAGTTCACTCGCCATACCGGTTTTTAAAACTGGATGGAGATGCTCTTAGGTTGATGGGAAGAGAGATGGTAGTGTACTAATAGAGCGACTTGGCCATGGCTCGGCGCGTAGGGTATTTTTTGTTGATTTGAAGATTTTTGTACTAATTTTACTTTTCAGTTTTGATAATTTAGGATAATGGCACTATGATAGGGTTGCAACCGTGTGCTGGGTCTAGTGGAATGTGCTCTGCCACCATGTTTGGCCACTTAACAAGTTTGATCTAGCTTTTTGAAGCAAAACCTATATCTTCTTCGGTTCGTAAATAAGTGTACTTCTAGGTTTTATCTAGGTTAAACTTTATCAAATTTGACCAACCTTTTAGATAAATATATCAATATATTACATAAATTTGTCATATTATAAAACTAAATTCAAAAACAAATCTAGTGGTACCAATTTAGTGTCATAAATGTTACTATATTTTTTATAAATTTAGTCAAAATTTACGAAGTTTGACTTTGGATAAACCTATAAGTACACTTATTTGCAAACGGAGGGAGTCAGTTCAAGCGTAGCAAAAACAGAGCTATGTATATGCTGTGCCGCTAGCTAGCTATATCTAGCTAATCAGCTGGATCAATTCGATCTGTTACATGCAATACAAAGTCATATAACCTGGGTAGCTTGCAAGGATTTGTTGAGCCGGGTCGGTCGACATGTCTTAGGAGTGTGTTTAGTGAGGTGTGTGGGCGTGTGGCGGAGGTGCTGAGAATTAGTGTGAGCTCGTGCGACGGGCCTGGGTACTTTCTAGTGATAGACAACCAACGAACTGAGGAGGCAACGAGGCCTGCTACTTGGTTGCTAATTAAAGATTAAACTCCGCTTGGCCCACGGGTACGTATACGTTTTTCTTCTTTCTTTTTGTTCCTCTCTGTGCGGCTGAAAAAATAAATTTATCAGAAATCATTGGACTTGTACTAGTAGAAAACAGACCTTTGTCTAGAACATTAATCCAGGTTCTGCTACAAATCAGGACTAATGCCCTGGTTCCAACGGTTAGAAACGGCCGCAGGACCAGAAGACATTAGCTCCAATTCGTATGAAAACTTTAGTCCCGATTCGTTTAACAAACCGGAACTAAAGGGTCTGGCGCTGAAAAAGAGCAGACGCGTGAACCTTTAGCCCGGTTTGTTTCTCAAAGCGGGACTAAAGTCCCCGACTATATCTTCTTCCCCTTCCCAGCCCGAGCCATTTCAAGCTCACACAATCATCCCTCTCAAATTTCTCCCCTCAAGCTCGAGTTCTTCCCCATTTTTCTCAAGATTTGTAAAGATTTTTTGGCTCTACATCTATCAAGGGTCCTAAGAGGTTAGCAACTTCATCATTTCAGCTCTCATTGCTTGTTTTAGCTTATTTCATGCTCTAGAAATGGATAGATTTTGTGTGGATTCTATCTCTATATATCTGGTTAATTTGGCACATATAGTTCTCGAAATTCATTTGATTCATCGAAGCACATAGATACATGAGTTCATCCTATCTACATATCTTGGTTTGACACGTTGTCTTGAAATCCGGCGGTTCACAGTGCATATCATGTCACCGTCGAGCAACAAAATATTCTTCTTTCTTCTACCTGTCGTCACAAAATCCATTGAAACAAAAATAAGTACCAAAACTATGAAGGCACACATATATATAGTGGCGCCCTAGAATTTTAGTTAATCATCGGCCAGTTAAGCAAGAAAGAACAAAAACATGAACACGCCAAGGAGCTACCAAATTAAATTAGGGAGTGCCTCTATGGCGAGCTTCTTGAAGATGTCTGAGGACGAGGCATCCTAAGACATCTTCGAGAAGCTCTGCCATAGTGGTGTCCCTGCTCTCGCACACCATCTTTCAGTTCATATCTTTTCTAGCTAAATCAGTATGCTGGTGGAGCTAACTAATTTCACATATTAGGGAGTGCCTCTACGACGAGCTCCTTGAAGATGTCTGAGGACGAGGTCCTAAGACATCTTCGAGAAACTCCGCCGTAGTGGTGTCCCTGGTCTCGCACACGATCTTCCTTAGATTAAGCATCACAACATAGTGTCGACACTCATGACATAATGTCGACACTCACCCTGTCATAGTGTCGCCACTCACTGGCATAGTGTCCACTCATGAAATATAGTGTCGTCATCCACTTTTAGTCCCGATTGGAGTGTCCTTTTGTCCCGGTTGGAGACACCATTTGGGACTAAACGGGCTCATGTCGGCCCCAGCCTGCCGCAACCCCTTTAGTCACGGTTGGTGTGTCCAACCGGGACTAAAGATGTAGTAGAAAGTTTTAAATTAGTGCTTGTTTGATGTATACGATGTGTTCTTTTATTTTTAGACTAGTACTACTCTTAGCATCGTGATTTTGGTTGATGAACTTATAAAATGCAGATGAGACGGCAATGGATGTACGCTGACCGAATCTCTGACGAGTTCATTAAAGGCGTGCGATCTTTTCTCGTTGTGGCAGAGGCAAACAAGCGGAATGGTTTTATGTGTTGTCCATGTGGTGAGTGTCGGAATCAGAAGGAATAATCTTCCTCAAGAGTCCTTCATGGCCATTTGTTTTGGTCCAGTTTCATGTCTGGCTATAATTGTTGGACCTAGCACGGAGAAAGAGGGGTTATGATGAAAGACAACAAAGATGAAGAGAATGATGACAACTATCCTCTGTCCCCTGAATACGGTGGTACTACAATGGAAGACAAAGATGAAGAAGAAGCAGAAGAACGTGCATCATATGAGCCAGATGATGATCTTGGTCGGGCCATTGCTGATGCAAAGGGAGAATGTGATAGCGAAAGGAAGAGGTTGAAATTTGAGCAGATGTTAGATGATCACAACAAATTGTTGTACCCGAATTGCGAAGATGGCCACAAAAAGCTAGGCAGCACACTGGAATTGCTGCAATGGAAGGCAGAGGTCGGTGTGCCTGACAAGGGATTTGAAAAGTTGTTGAAGATAATGAAGAACCTGCTTCCAAAGGATAACGAACTGCCCGCCAGTACTTACGAAGCAAATAAGGTTGTCTGCCCTCTAGGATTAGAGGTACAGAAGATACATGCATGCATTAATGACTGCATCCTCTATCGCGGTGAGCAGTACGAGAATTTGGATGCATGCCCGGTATGCACTGCATTGCGGTATAAGATCCGACGAGATGACCCCGGTGATGTTGAGGGGGAGCGCCCGAGGAAGAGGGTTCCCGCCAAGGTGATGTGGTATGGTCCTATAATACCACAGCTGAAACGTTTGTTCAGAAACGAAGAGAATGCCAAATTGTTGCAATGGCACAAAGAAGACCGTAAGAAAGACGAGATGTTGAGACACCCCGCTGATGGGTCACAGTGGAGAAAAATTGAGAGAAAGTACCCAGACTTTGCAGGTGACGTGAGAAACTTATGATTTGGTCTAAGTACGAATGACATGAATCCCTTTGGGGAGTAGAGCTGCAGTCATGGCACATGGCTTGTGACTTTGTGTATGTATAACCTTTCTCCTTGGTTGTGCATAAAGCGGAAGTTCATTATGATGCCAGTGCTCATCCAAGGCCCGAAGCAACCTGACAACGACATTGATGTATACCTAAGGCCATTAGTTGAAGAACTTTTACAGCCGTGGCACGGACAAGGTGTACGTGTGTGGGATGAGCACAAACATGAGGAATTTAACCTACTAGCATTGTTGTTCATAACCATCAATGATTGGCCTGCTCTTAGTAACATTTCAGGACAGACAAACAAGGGATACAATGCATGCACACACTGTTTAGATGACACTAAAAGTATTTATTTGGATAAGTGCAAGAAGAATGTGTACCTAGGGAATCGTCGTTTTATTCCGCCCACGCATTCCCTAAGAAGGAAAGTCAAGCATTTCAATGGTGAAGCAGATCACCGGAGTAAGCCTGTCCATCGTACTGGTGATGTTGTATTTGATATGGTGAAGGATTTAAAAGTAATCTTTGGAAAGGGTCCTGGCGGACAGTCCGTTCCGAAGGACGCTGGCGGACACGCACCCATGTGGAAGAAGAAATCTATATTTTGGGAGCTACCCTATTGGAAAGTCTTAGAGGTCCACTCTGCAATCGACGTGATGCACCTGACGAAGAATGTTTGCGTAATACTGCTAGACTTATTGGGCGTGTATGTAAAGAATAAAGATACACCAGAAGCACGACAGGACCAACAACGTATGAAAGACCGAGAAGGCAGGCATCCAGAGCTGTTTCAAGGTACTGTCAGCTACGCTCTTACCAAGGAAGAGAATGAAATATTTTTTGAATGCCTGAGTAGTATCAAGGTCCCTTCTGTCTTCTCGTCCAATATAAAGGGAATAATAAATATGACAGGAAAAAATTCTAGAACCTGAAGTCTCATGACTTCCACGTGCTTATGACGCAGTTGCTTCCGGTTGCTTTGAGGGGGCTTCTGCTGGAAAATGTTAGAGTACCCATTGTGAAGCTATGTTCTTTCCTCAATGCAATTTCTCAGAAGGTAATCGATCCAGAAAGTCTACCAGGGTTACAGAAAGATGTGGTCCAGTGTCTTGTCAGCTTTGAGTTGGTGTTCCCACCATCCTTCTTCAACATAATGACGCACCTTCTAGTTCACCTAGTCGAAGAGATTACCATTCTCGGTCCTGTATTTCTACACAATATGTTCCCCTTTGAGAGATTCATGGGAGTCTTAAAAAAATATGTCCATAACCGTGTGAGGCCAGAAGGAAGCATCTCCAAGGGCTATGGAACAGAGGAGGTCATTGAGTTTTGTGTTGACTTTATTCCTGACCTTAAGCCGACCGGTGTACCTGAATCACGACATGAAGGGAGACTTAGTGGAAAAGTCACGCTAGGAAAGAAAGCAAAGATATGTATGGACGGACATTCTTTCACTAAAGAACACTATACAATTATGCAAAGTTCCACCTTGGTGGCTCCGTATATCGAGGTACACAAGAATATTGTACGCTCGAACTACCCGGGGCAGTCTGACAGGTTGATTAGAGATGAACACATGAAGACTTACGATGGTTGGTTACAGGCACATCTCATGAATGACACCACTATTGGAGATCAGTTTTACTTATTGGCCAGGTCTCCATCTTCAACTATATTGACTTTATAAGGGTACGAGATCAATGGGAATATATTTTACACGCACGCCCAAGATAAAAAGAGCACCAACCAAAACAGTGGTGTCCGATTTGATGCAACGGACGAGAATGGGAAAAAGGACACATATTATGGTTACATAGAGGACATATGGGAACTTGACTATGATCCTAATTTCAAGGTCCCATTGTTTCGATGCAAATTGGTCAAGATGACAGGAGGTGGGGTAACGGTAGACCAGCTGTATGGAATGACAACAGTGGATCTCAATAATATTGCGTACGGAGATGAACCATTCATCCTTGCCAATGATGTGGCTCAAGTTTTCTATGTGAAGGACATGTCTACTAGACCGAGAAAAAGGAAAGATAAGCAAAAGAATACAATATCATACGATGAGCCAAAGTGCCACATAGTTCTTTCAGGAAAAAGAAACATGGTGGGAGTTGAGGACAGGACAGACATGTCAGAAGATTATGACAAATTTCATAAAATTCCGCCATTCAAAGTGAAAACTGACCCAAGCATATCGCTAAATAAGGAAGATGCTCCATGGTTACGGACAAGAAGAGAACCAAAACACTAGATGTGGATGTTGGTGATATATTGTATTAAACCTTTTCTGAATTAATCCTATTTTTCATCATCATTGTCATTTATTAATATAAAAAACCGAGACAAACCGGGACAAAAAGGAATTTCTGAGATTGCTGTAGGCAGGTACCAAAACACTAGACTAGGTAACACTTAGACATTTATTAATATTAAAAACCGGGACAAACTGGGACTAGCTAACACTGATGACTAAAGCCACCCCCTTTAGTCATAATCATGCCTAGTCCTATAGTACGTAGCTTCAGGGTCTTCTTCGTTATCCTCATCATCATCGTCATCGTCATCTACCACTCCAGAGATCCTCAGCCCAGCCATGGCATATACTGGGGGCACCTGCCACTTCGGCCTCAGATTCACGGCGGGCGGGGGAGGAGTCTCCTGGAAGACGATGCCGCTATCGCCGGGCGGGGGAGGGGCCTTCTTGTGGCTCTGTGGCGGGTGGACTTGTGGGCACCGCAAGCAAGGATGATCTCCCCCGGCGATGTAGCGCATCACGCCGATGATAGTACGGATCGCCCACCACAGACGCCGACCGGCTTCATTGTGGTTCACCGGGGGCGGGCCATCACCCTCGTACCTAGCGAGCTCCCTTTCCCATCGGTTAGCGAAGAAGGCATTCGAGGTGTCGTAGTTGTCGGGATCCCACTGGGGATCCATCCGCTGCTCCAGCGTGAGCTCGTGGTAGAAGTGGTTCGTGATGGCCGCCTGTCGGGCGGAACCTTGAGGCACAGGAGGGACAGGAACTGTTGGAATTATGCCCTAGAGGCAATAATAAAGATGTTATTATTATAATTCTTGTTCATGATAAAGTTTATATTCCATGCTAGAATTGTATTAAGCGGAAACTTTGATACTTGTGTGGTTTATGAACAACACCGTGTCCCTAGTACGCCTCTATGGACTAGCTCATTGATTAATGATGGTTAAGGTTTCCTAACCATAGACATGAGTTGTCGATTAATAATTAGATCATGTCATTAGGAGAATGATGTGATGGACAGACCCAAATCAAGCAGAGCAATTAGATCGTGTCATCGTGTTCATCTTTGCGAAGCTTTTTCTATGTCAAATATTGTATTCCTTAGACCATGAGATAATGCAACTCCCTGGTATCGGAAGAAAGCTTTGAGGTCATCAAACGTCATCCTATGAGAGGGTGATCATAAAGGTGTCACTCAGGTGATCGGAAAGTACTTGTTGGGTTGTATGTATCGAGATGAGATTTGTCCCTCCCGAGTCGGAGAGATATACTTCGGGCCCACTCGGTAATCGATATCAACACCGCTTGCAAGCACGTGGTTAAGGAGTTAATCACAAAGTGATATCGGATTACGGAACGAGTAAAGTACTTGCTGTGAACGAGATTGAACTAGGTATGCCAATACCAACGATCGAATCTCGGGCAAGTAAAATATCGCGTGACGAAGGGAATATATATATGGGATTAATTGAATCCTGGCATCATGGTTCATCCGATATGATCATCGATGAATGTGTGGGAGTTAATATGGGTTTCCAGATCCTGATGTTGATTATTGATAGAAGATCATGTCTGCATATTCTCGAATCCGTAGGGTCACACACTTAACGTGTCTCGACGCTAGGATAGAATGGATAATTGGTTTGTGAGTTTTTGTTCGAAGTCTCGGATGAGATCCAGGACATCACGAGAGGTTCCGTAATGGTCCGGAGAATAAGATTCATATAAAGGGAAGCAGTTTTTGGATTTCGGAATTGTTTTGGAGTATTCGATATTGTACCGGAAGGTTCTAGAAGCTTCCGGAGTGGGACCAACGTGGCCCCACTTGTCAGAGGGGTGCGTGGGCCTACGAGGGAGTGCCCTGGCCGCATTGGGCTAGGGGAACAAGGCCCCATAGGCCCAGCAGGCCAAAATCCTAGGGGAAACCCTAGGAGACCTTCTAGAAGGGGGGGGGGAAGACTTGCCCCCCACTCCACCCTTGGGGCCGCCACCCTAGGGCTTGCAGGAGGGGGCTAGGGGGCCGGCCAGCCCCCTATATAAGGTGGGCAGGGGGCACACCCTCCCCTCACCCCAAAACCCTAGCCTCCATCTGCTGCCCTACCTCTCTCTCTCTCCCGACTGCGCGTAGGCGAAGCCCTGCCGTAGAAACTCTCCACCATTGCACCACGCCGTCGTGCTGTAGGTCCAATCTATCTCTCCACCCCACTTGCTGGATCAAGGAAGGAGGAGACGTCGCGGCACCATACGTGTGCATATCTCGGAGGCGCCGCCACTTGCGGCGTTGGATCGGATCGGATCACGAGGAGGAGAAGGCTAGTTCGACTACATCACCCACGTTCTGTTGAACGTTTCCGCTGTGTGATTTCTTCAAGGGTATGAAGATCTCATCTATTCCCCTCGTTGATTGCATCTCCTAGATTAGATCTTGGCTTTCCCGTTCGCGCCCGTAGAAATTTTTTGATTTACGATGCTGCGAAACCCTTCAGTGGTATCAGAGCTAGATCTATGCGTAGATGTGTTTCACGAGTAGAACGCAACATGCTTGTTGCGGGCGTTGATGTTTTATGTTGCAAGACTCTTATTGTATACTTCTTATGACGCGGGATAGTGAGATCGAAGCGGTCTAGGACAACTTTACGCGACCTCGTTCGCGAGACCGGCTCCGCACTTGACGTGTGGCTTGTTCCACACATGCGGCTGGTGGATGCCAGTTTCTCTCACTATAGTAGTCATGGGATTTACACCGGATGTTGTCAACCATAATATCACCGTTGTGGCTTTCCGTAGGTAAGAATCGTTCTTAGCTTGTTACTCCCATAAGCCACGTAAAACATGCAACAACAAAGTAGAGGCGTCTAACTTGTTTTTACAGGGAGTGTTTTGTGATATGGTATGGCCCAAGATATGATGTGTATGTTGTATGCACTGATCATGTTTTGTAATATTTCACGACTTGCATGTCGATGAGTACACAACCGGCAGGAGCCATATGGTTGTCTTTATAATTGTGTATGACCTGCGTGTCAACTTCTTATACGCCATGTAATAGCTTTACTTTATCGCTAAGTAGTTAGCAATAGTTGTAGTTGCTATTCGTGGTGGAAGCAATCATGGTGGAGTGATGGAGATCATGCTAGCACGCACAAGATGGAGATCATTGCGCGGAGATTGGCTATACCATATCACATAAGATTATATGTATGTGATGTTTATCCTTTTATGTATCTTATTATGCTTAGATCGCGACGGTAGCATTATAAGATGATTTCTCACTTAAAGATCAAGATAAAATTGTGTTCTCCCCATGTATGCACCGTTGCGAAAGTTCGTCGTGTTCAAGCACCTCATGATGATCGGGTGATATAAACTCTACATTCACATACAACGGGTGCAAGCCGATTTTGCACACGCGGAAATACTTGGGTTTGACTTGACGAGCCTAGCATGTACAGACATGGCCTCGGAACACATGAACCGAAAGGTTAAGCATGAGTCATATGAATGATATGATTGACACTTTGTTGTCCACCATTGAAACCACATCTCTTCTCGTGAAGATCGGATTAGGTGTGGTGAATTTGGATCGTGTTCACTAAACAACTTGAGGGATGTTGAATTTAGTGGGAGTTTATCTAGTAATTTGATTAAGTTGAACTAGTTATCATGAACATAGTCTAAATTGTACTTGCAAATTTTGTAGATCAAATGGCTAAGTCCAACTTCAACTTCAACTTCAACGTTTTTGCTGAGAAAGAAAAGCTTAAGAACAATGGGTCTAACTTCACCAACTGGTTCCGCAATCTAAGAATCATTCTTGCTGGCAGACAAAAGGACTATGTCCTTGATAAAGCGCTAGGTGATGCCCCTGCTATTGATGCACCGGCTGATGAAAAAGCTATTTATCAGTCGCGCAAAGATGATTATGGAGTGATTAAGAGTACCATGTTGTTTGCTATGGAATCAGACCTTCAAAATCGTTTTGACGAGTTCGCCGGGCCCTTTGAGATTCTTGAGGAACTGAAAACCATGTTTCAGACTCAGGCCCGTTCTGAGAGATATGAGATCTCTGAGAAATTCTTTAACTGCAAGATGGAGGAAGGGAGTTCCGTTAGTGAGCACGCCATTAAGATGTCGGGCTACACTCAACGTCTTGAGCAACTGGACTGCAAGATTCCAGAAGATCTCAAGATTGACAGAGTTCTGCAATCACTCCCTCCTAGCTACAAAGGTTTTGTAGTTACTCACAATCAGATTGGTTCCACTGATACGATCACTGAGATCTTCGCTAAGCTAAAAGCTGCAGAGGTGGACATCAAGAAAGATAATCATGTGTTGATGGTCAACAAGCCCCTAGCTTTAAGAAAGGGAAGGGTGCAAAGAAATCCTTCAAGAAAGGCAGCGGCAAGCGCGTTGCGCCTGCTGAGAAGAAGCTCAAGTCTGGACCTAAGCCGGACACTGAGTGCTTCTACTGCAAGGACAAGGGTCACTGGAAGCGCAACTATTTGAAGTACTTAGCAGACAAGAAGGCTGGCACCATTAAAGGTATATTTGATATACATGTTATTAATGTTTACCTTACTAGCGCTCGTTGTAGTGCCTGGTTATTTGATACTGGCTCAGTTGCTAATATTTGTAACTCGAAATAGGATCTACGGAATAGACGACGGCTAGCAAGGGATGAGGTGACGATGCGCGTTGGCAACGGATCAAGAGTTGATGTGATGGCCGTCGGCATGCTCTCCTTAGTTTTACCTTCAGGATTAGTTTTAAACCTTAATAAGTATTATTACGTGACTGCGTTGAGCATGAACATTATATCTGAATCGTGTTTATTGCAAGATGGTTATTCATTTAAATCGGAGAATAATAGTTGTTCTATTTATATGAGTAACATCTTTTATGGTCATGCACCTGCTATGAATGGTTTATTTCTTCTGAATCTCGAAAGCAATGAAACACACATCCATAACATTGAGGCTAAGAGATGCAAAGTAGATAGTGATAATTCGACTTATTTGTGGCACTGCCGTCTAGGTCATATTGGTGTAAAACGCATGAAGAAACTCCATTCTGATGGACTTTTGGAGTCTCTTGATTTTGAATCATTTGACACGTGTGAGCCGTGCCTCATGGGCAAGATGATCAAAACCCCGTTCTCCGGAATGATGGAGCGAGCAATGGACTTGTTGGAAATCATACATACCGATGTATGCGGACCAATGAGTGTTTCGAAGCGCAGTGGATATCGCAATTTTCTCACTTTTACTGATGACTTAAGTAGATATGGGTATATCTATTTAATGAAACATAAATCTGAAACGTTTGAAAAGTTCAAAGAATTTCAGAACGAAGTGAAAAACCATCGTAACAGGAAAATTAAATTTCTATGATCCGATCGTGGAGGTGAATATTTGAGTTATGATTTTCTCACACATCTTAAAGCAAGTGGAATCGTTTCGCAACTCACACCACCCGAAACACCACAGCGCAATGGTGTGTCTGAACGCCGGAATCGAACTCTATTAGATATGGTGCGATCGATGATGTCTCTTACAGATTTGCCGTTATCATTTTGGGGTTATGCATTAGAAACCGCTTCATTAACTTTAAATAGGGCACCATCTAAATCCATTGAGACGACACCGTATGAACTATGGTTTGGTGTTAAACCTAAGTTGTCGATTCTTAAAGTTTGGGGATGTGAAGCTTACGTCAAGAAGTTGATGCCGGACAAGCTCGAACCCAAAGCGGAGAAATGCGTCTTCATAGGATACCCTAAGGAAACGATTGGGTATACCTTCTACCACAGATCCGAAGGCAAAGTGTTTGTTGCAAAGAACGGATCCTTTCTTGAGAAGGAGTTTCTCTCGAAAGAAGTGAGTGGGAGGAAGGTAGATCTAGACGAGGTTATTGAACCTTCTCTCGAGTTGGAGAGTAGCGTAGCACCTGAAATTGTTCCAATGCCATCTGCACCAACAAGATAGGAAGCTAATGATGAGGATCATGAAACTTCGAACGATGCTACTACTGAACGTCGCAGGTCGACAAGGTCACGTGCCCCTCCTGAGTGGTACGGCAACCCTGTCTTAACTGTCTTGTTGGTAGACAACAGTGAACCTGCGAACTATGAAGAAGCAATGATGAGCCCAGACTCTGGGAAATGGCTAGAGGCCATGAAATCCGAATTGGGATCCATGAGCGAAAACCAAGTATGGACTTTGGTGGACCCTCCTAGCGACCGAAAGGCCGTTGAGTGCAAATGGATTTTCAAGAAGGAAACAGACGTGGATGGTAATGTTACTGTCTATAAAGCTCGATTTGTCGCGAAAGGTTTTCGACAAGTTCTAGGTGTTGACTACGATGAGACTTTCTCTCCCATAGCGATGTTTAAGTCCATTCGGATTTTATTAGCAATTGCTGCATTTCATGATTATGTAATATGGCAAATGGATGTCAAGACCGCATTC
This sequence comes from Avena sativa, assembly GCA_916181665.1. Classification (NCBI taxonomy): domain Eukaryota; kingdom Viridiplantae; phylum Streptophyta; class Magnoliopsida; order Poales; family Poaceae; genus Avena; species Avena sativa. The sequence continues at coordinate 385,686,643 of OV702296.1, forward strand.
CTCAATGGCAACATTGATGAAGAGTTGTATATGATGCAGCCCGAAGGTTTTGTCGATCCTAAGGATGCTGATAAGGTGTGCAAACTTCAGCGTTCCATTTATGGACTGAATCAAGCATCTCGGAGTTGGAACCTTCGTTTTGATCAAGTGATCAAGAGCTTTGGATTTGTTCCAAATTGCTATGAAGCTTGTATCTACAAGAAAGTGAGTGGGAGCTCAGTGACATTTTTAGTACTATATGTGGATGACATATTGATTATTGGAAATGACATTGATATGCTTAACGATGTGAAGAGTTATTTGAAGAAATGTTTTTTGATGAAAGACCTAGGAGAAGCTGCTTATATATTAGGCATCAAAATCTATAGAGATAGACAAAGATGCCTAATGGCTGTAAGCCAAAGTACATACCTAGACAAAGTTCTAAAAAGGTTCAGAATGGATAAGGCAAAGAAAGGTTCAGTGCCCATGTTGTCAGGTAAGATATTGAGCAAGGCTCAGTGTCCAGCTACGGTAAACGATAGAGAAACTATGAGCAAAGTGCCATATGCCTCGGCCATAGGTTCCATCATGTATGCCATGTTGTGTACTAGACCGGATGTGTCCAATGCTCTTAGTTTGACAAGCAGATACCAAAGTGATCCAGGAGTGGAACACTGGACAACCGTGAAGAACATTCTAAAGTATTTAAATAGGACTAAATAAATGTTATTGGTCTATGGAGGTGATGAGCAGCTCGTCGTAAAAGGTTACATCGACGCTAGTTTCGACACCGATAAGGATGATTCTAAATCTCAGACAGGATACGTTTATATTTTGAATGGAGGAGCTGTGAGCTAGAGAAGCTACAAGCAAAGCGTGATCGCGGGATCTACAGTAGAAGCAGAATACATGGCTGCTGCAGAAGCGTCAAGTAAAGGAGTTTGGATTAGGAACTTCATCACTGAGCTTGGTGTGGTTCCAAGTGACTTGGACCCACTGGAGATATTGTGTGACAACACTGGCACCATAGCACTGGCTAAGGAACAAAGATATCATCCAAAGACCAAGCACATCAACCGCAAGTTTCATATAATTCGAGATTATATAACAGATGGAGATCTGAAGATTAGCAAAGTACATATGGATCTGAATGTCGCAGATCCGTTGACTAAACCTCTTCCACGAGCAAAACATGATCATCACCTTAGTGCCATGGGTGTTAGATTGTTGCCAGATGTAAACTAGATTATTGACTCTAGTGCAAGTGGGAGACTGTTGGAATTATGCCCTAGAGGCAATAATAAAGATGTTATTATTATAATTCTTGTTCATGATAAAGTTTATATTCCATGCTAGAATTGTATTAAGCGGAAACTTTGATACTTGTGTGGTTTATGAACAACACCGTGTCCCTAGTACGCCGCTATGGACTGGCTCATTGATTAATGATGGTTAAGGTTTCCTAACCATAGACATGAGTTGTCGATTAATAATGAGATCATGTCATTAGGAGAATGATGTGATGGACAGACCCAAATCAAGCAGAGCAATTAGATCGTGTCATCGTGTTCATCTTTGTGAAGCTTTTTATATGTCAAATATTGTATTCCTTAGACCATGAGATAATGCAACTCCCTGGTATCGGAAGAAAGCTTTGAGGTCATCAAACGTCATCCTACGAGAGGGTGATCATAAAGGTGTCACTCAGGTGATCGGAAAGTACTTGTTGGGTTGTATGTATCGAGATGGGATTTGTCCCTCCCGAGTCGGAGAGATATACTTCGGGCCCACTCGGTAATCGATATCAACACCGCTTGCAAGCACGTGGTTAAGGAGTTAATCACAAAGTGATATCGGATTACGGAACGAGTAAAGTACTTGCTGTGAACGAGATTGAACTAGGTATGCCGATACCAACGATCGAATCTCGGGCAAGTAAAATATCGCGTGACGAAGGGAATATATATGGGATTAATTGAATCCTGGCATCGTGGTTCATCCAATATGATCATCGATGAATATGTGGGAGTCAATATGGGTTTCCAGATACCGTTGTTGATTATTGATAGAAGATCATGTCTGCATATTCTCGAACCCGTAGGGTCACACACTTAACGTGTCTCGACGCTAGGATAGAATGGATAATTGGTTTGTGAGTTTTTGTTCGAAGTCTCCGATGAGATCCAGGACATCACGAGAGGTTCCGGAATGGTCCGAAGAATAAGATTTATACAAAGGAAAGCAGTTTTTGGATTTCGGAATCGTTTTGGAGTATTCGGTATTGTACCGGAAGGTTCTAGAAGCTTACAGAGTGGTACCAACGTGGCCCACTTGTCGGAGGGGTGCGTGGGTCTACGAGGGAGTGCCCTGGCCGCATTGGGCCAGGGGCACAAGGCCCCATAGGCCCAGCCGGCCAAAACCCTAGGGGAAACCCTAGGAGACCTTCTAGAAGGGGGGGAGACTTGCCCCCCACTCCACCATTGGGGCCGCCACCCTAGGGCTTGCAGGAGGGGGAAAGGGGGCCGGCCAGCCCCCTATATAAGGTAGGCAGGGGGCACACCCTCCCCTCACCCCAAAACCCTAGCCTCCATCTGCTGCCCTACCTCTCTCTCTCTCTCCCGACTGCGCGTAGGCGAAGCCCTGCCGTAGAAACTCTCCACCATTGCACCACGCCGTCGTGCTGTAGATCCAATCTATATCTCCACCCACTTGCTAGATCGAGGAAGGAGGAGACGTCGCGGCACCGTACGTGTGCATATCTTGGAGGCGCCGCCACTTGCGGCGTTGGATCGGATCGGATCGCGAGGAGGAGAAGGCTAGTTCGACTACATCACCCATGTTCTGTTGAACGTTTCTGCTGTGTGATTTCTTCAAGGGTATGAAGATCTCATATATTCCCCTCGTTGATTGCATCTCCTAGATTAGATCTTGGCTTTCCCGTTTGCATCCATATAATTTTTTTGATTTACTATGTTGCGAAACCCTTCAGGAACCCCTCCAGCGCTCAGCGGTAGCCCGGCGAGCAAGGGTAGTTGGAGGCGAACAACGCCTCGGTCTCCTCGAGGGTCAGAATGGCCCAGTAGGCACTGCCCATAGTTGTGAGAGAGGAAGGTGTGGATGTATGGATATCCATGGCGTGTTCGGCCTATATATAGATGGAAAGTGCGGGAAAACATGGCGGGAAACAGTGGGATATGGCGGGAAATATCTTTAGTCCTGGTTAGTGGCTACAACTGGGAGTAAAAGCACCGTTCAGAGGGAAAGGGCAGTAAAACATGGCGGGAAGCAGTGGGATATGGCGGGAAATATCTTTAGTCCCGATTAGTGGCTACAACCAGTACTAAAAGTACCGTTCAGAGGGAAAGGGCGAAAAAACATGACGGGAAGCGGTGGGATATGACGGGAAAACAAGCATGTTTATGTGTTGAATCGCGACATAGTTTGTGATACGGTGCCCATATTGTACATACATGTGTATATTGGGATAGAGAACAATGTTGCAAGAGGAAGTTTTCCTTTTCGTCGATCGAAAAAGCCATTTTCCATTTTCCGAGCGCAAAAAGACGGGTCGTTTTGTGAAGTAGCCACCAAAATGCAGTTACAGAATGCTACCATCCTATTTTTCTAAAATAGTAGACCACCTTACATGAACTATATCCCAACCGGGGGTTCTCAAACCTTTCTGTCCTTCCCGGGTGAAAAAGACAAATGTCTGCCGAAGCGATAGGAAGTGGGTCTGGTTTGAACTACAGGTACATGATCTAACGTCCGTGATTTTTTGAAAAAAACATTTTTAGACTCACAATATGTTGTTTTTTAGATATCCAATGCAAGTTCTAACATTCTCATCCCCTATCTTCACCCACGCCGTTTTGACCTAAGTTCGAAACGGCAAAAAATTCAAAACGGGCATAAAAATTCAAAAAATGTCCGAACAATGTAAATCCTTCACGTGGTGTGATATTATGTGACATAGTTGTAAGGAAAAATATCAAACTTGGTATACTGATTATGTCTTCAAAAAACCTTCACAAAATGACCTATCATGTTCGAGGTTTCATGGCTTTCGTTTCAAAAGACGGATGTTATGTGTTGAATCGTGACATAGTTTGTGATACGGTGCCCATATTATGCATTCATGTGTATATTGGGACGGAGAACAATGTTATAGGAGGACGTTTTCCTTTTTGTCGCTCGGAAAACCCATTTTCCATTTTCCGAGCGCAAGAAGATGAGTCGTTTTATGAAGCAGCCACCAAAACGCAGTTACAGAATGCTACCATCCCATTTTTATAAAATAGTAGACCACCTTACATGAACTATATCCCAACCGGGGGATCTCAAACCTTTCTGTCCTTTCCGGGCGAAAAAGACAAATGTCTGCCGAAGCGGTAGAAAGTCGGTCTGGTTTGAACTACATATACATGATATAACGTCCGTGGTTTTTTGAAAAAATCATTTTTAGACTCACAATATGTTGTTTTTTCAGAGATCCAATGCAAGTTCTAACATTCTCATCCCCTATCTTCACGCACGCCATTTTGACCTAAGTTCGAAACGGCAAAAAATTCAAAACGGGCATAAAAAATTCAAAAAAGGTCCGGACAATGTAAATCCTTCGCGTGGTGTGATAATATGTGACATAGTTGCAAGAAAAAATATCAAACTTGGTATACTGATTATGTCTCCAAAAAACCTTCACAAAATGACCTATCATGTTCGAGGTTTCATGGCTTTCGGTCCAAGAGACGAATGTTATGTGTTGAATCGCGACATAGTTTGTGATAGGGTGCCCATATTATACATGCATGTGTATATTGGGATGGAGAACAATGTTGCAGGAGGAAGCTTTCATTTTTGTCGCTCGGAAAAACCATTTTCCATTTTCCGAGCGCAAAAAGACGGACCGTTTTGTGAAGCAGCCACCAAAATGCAGTAACAGAATGCTACGATCCCATTTTCTAAAATAGTAGACCACCTTACATAAACAATATCCCAACCGGTGATCTCAAACCTTTCTGTCCTTCCCGGGTGAAAAATACAAATGTCTACCGAAGCGGTAGGAAGTGGGTCCGGTTTAAACTAGAGGTACATGATCTAACGTCCGTGATTTTTTGAAAAAATCATATTTAGACTCACAATATGTTGTTTTTTCATAGATCCAATGCAAGTTCTAACATTCTCATCCCCTATCCAATGAAAGACCTAAGCTCGAAACGGAAAAAATTTCAAAACGTCCGAACAATTTAAATCTTGGGAACAATTATTTTATTTACATATATATAACAGAGTAGATGTAAATTTTATTTCTGCAAATTTTGATATATAATAATTAATTTTAAAAAAGGTTTTAAAAACGTTTTTTTGTTTTTAAAAAGGTTTTAAAAAGGGACCTTTAGTCCCGGTTTTCAGTACAAACCGAGGCTAAAGGGGTGCGGGGCTGCGCGCAAAACGCGGCGCGCCGAAAACCCTTGCCCCGGTCCCCCTTTAGTCCCGGTTTGTACTACCAACCGGGGCTAAAGGGGGGGGGGGTGGGTATAAATACCCACCCCGTGCGCCCTGGTTCGTGCGCCGAACCGGAGCACACAAAGTCACCCCGCCGCCGCCGCGCCGTCTTCCTCCTCTCGCAGTCACCACGCCGCCGTGCCGCGCCACCGGGTGCCGCCCCTCCCCACGCCACTGCGCCGCCCGAGCCCACGCGCCGCCCCTCCCCGCGCCGCCCGAGCCAGCGCCGCCCGCGCCGTCCACCACCACCGGAGCCGGCGCCCCTCCCTGCGGTGAGTGTTAATTCAACTAGTGTTAATTTTTTTTGTTGAATTTTTTAGTGTTAATTTTGTTAGTGTTAATTAGTTAGTGTAATTTTATTAGTGTATTTTAGGATTAATTAGTTAGGGTTATTTTAGGGTTAATTAGTTAGGGTTATTTTAGGGTTACTTAGTTAGGGGTAATTTTAGGGTTAATTAGTTAGGGTTATTTTAGGGTTAATTAGCTAGGGTTAATTTGTTAGGGTTATTTTAGGGTTAATTTTAGGGTTACTTAGTTAGGGGTAATTTTAGGGTTAATTAGTTAGGGTTATTTTAGGGTTAATTTTAGTGTAAATTTTCTTAGAGATTTTAGTTAGTGTTTAATCTTGTTTATTTTAGTTAGTGAATTTAGTTAGTGTTTAATATAGTTTATTTTAGTTGATACTATTTATTTTCATCATGTTTAAAGTATATAGGTTTAATTTAGTGTTTAGGAATATGTCGATTCCTCATCCTCGTTCACTCGGCGTGAACAACGGAGCGCTACTAGATAGTGTCGCCGGGCATCCACGAGGCTGGGCTTCGCCGGGCTGGCACTGGGAGGTGCTACCAGCCGGGGGACGTCGTCTCGTGAGGAATCCGGGTGTCGTCGTCGACCCGGATCTTCTGTGGTGGCGGCCGAGTGGTCCAGGTGCGATGCAGAGGGAGCCAACCCCCGACGAGGTGGTACAACGTCGTGTCCGGGAGGAGGACGAGCACGTCCGGCGCTACATGTAAATTTTAGGAGTCCGGGTCGCCAATACCTGGCAGCTTCTTCAGACACCTTACCCGAGATATTCTCCGGTGATGGTTCCTACACTTTGGGTGCACACCTCGCGCGGCTCAGTAGCCGGGGCTCGACGTCTTCGTTGAGCTAGCTAAATGTGTAATAGGGTACCATCATCTTGTATTCGAGATGTATTGTTGTTTAATTGATACTTTATTGTTGTACTAGCTAGATTATTCGAGATGTATTGTTGTTTAATTGGTACTTTATCTTTCTTTATCGCATTGTTTAAGCTGGATTACTTTATCTTCCTTTATTTTATCGCATTAAGCAAAATGGTTTTATTTTTCTTCTGTATTAGTTAAGTTATGGACGGTAGAGACAACGAAGAGCACATCATGTACAACATGATAGATGAGGGTACAGGAGGTTACCATTACGATGGAGCAGACAATGATGGAGATGATGATGGCTCCCAATACCTCAACTTGGATGAAGCCGACGGAAGAGACGACTATGACGAATTCTTTGGTGGAGACGACGGTGGAACTAACGGTGGAGACACCATAGCAAAGACCGGCGAGGTATATAAAGCCTCTGCTGATCAGGAGCTAGTAGATGCATTAGTTGATTCATATATATATATGTACTAACAACTGTTTCTTCTCTTAGAACTCCGTATCGGGCGAATCTTCTGCAAGGAAACGAGGCCCGACCAAAAAGTTGGCCGATGGTATGCGTTTCACTATTGATCTAGTGTCTGAGTTCGGCGAACCTTTGGAGCCGAAAGAGGCCGCAAGTGTATTTGTATACCAATGCGGAGCGACAGTCAGGGACGCCATCCCGATCACCACTCAGAAGTGGAATAAGCCAGGAAAGAAAAGTGATCAAGTTGGAGAAACTTTTGTCGATGACAGAGCCAAACACGGTCTTTGGAATTCACTCATGGCACACTTCTATCTGCCTGAATTGGACACTCCTGAACTCACTGAGGCATTGAGGTTGCAAGTCAGAAAGTGGGCCCTTAAGAAGATGGGTGGATAGTTCAAGGATTGGAAGAAAAAATGTACAACAACTTTGCCAAGAAGGGGCTGACTCCACCATTCACTGGCCCGCTGGAGAAGCAGCGGGATAACTGGGCCCCATTTGTGAAATACAAGGAATAAGAAGCATCTACGGCCAAGTCAGAAAAGAATAAGTTAAATGCGGCCAAAAAGAAATATCACCATACTATGGGGACAGGTGGCTACAAGACGGCCGCACCGAAGCGGGAAAAAACCGAGAAAGAAATGCGTCAAAAAGGGTCACGCCAGCTACAAATCAGTGGCCCGTGAGGTCAAAAAATTGGCTCCTTGGGCATGGGGGGTCGTATGACACTAAAACCGGGGAGATTATTGTTACAAAGAAGGCCATTAGTAAACCCAAAGATGAACTTGTTAAAGTGATACAACTGAGAAAAGATGGAAAGTTCATTCCCGACAGAGAGAACGATGAGCTGACATATGCTCTCGGGAATCCTGAAAAAGTCAGACGAACACGAGGCTTTGGCGCATCTGTTCCATGGAAGACAGGGTTTCCCGCTGACATCGACACTTATAGAAGCTGATCCAGAAAAACAAACCGGTAGAAGGCGGAGGAGGCAGCGCGGTTGGAGGCGGTTGAAAAAAGGAACGAGGAATTTCAAGCCATGTTCAAGCTGCAGTAGGAGCAGATTAATGAACTTAGAGTACTGGCCCGACAACAAGATCCTGTGTTAGACAGTCCAGTGGGCCCATCTCAGCAGAGAAGCAGCGTGGCTTCCACGAAGGTACAAGCTAATAATCTAATGCTGATGGACAATAATATACCGGTGCAACGATGGTTCGCTACCCCGTGGATGAAGTCGAGTCATGGACAGCTTGTGAGCTACATGTCACAGTGAAGACCATTTCTATGAAGGTGGCGCTCGGATTTGCTTTACCTTGTCCACCGGAAGCGACCTACCATGGAAGTCAGATTCCAGCCGGCTATGCTCGTGTCGGAGTGAATGAAGTTGAACCAACATGTCGATCACTTGAGCTTGACATCCCTGCAGGCGAAGGGGAGAAAACACTTGGAGAAGTGGAGGGCGGGATCATTCTTTGGAAAAAAACAACATATCGTGTTTCCAGGCTGGGCTCCAAGGAAATCTTCTCTTCCGAGAAGAAATCCATCACCTCCAAGGCCACCATCACCTCCGATTCCACCGTCTCCACCAAGAAACAATAGTCCACCCCTTCCTGAGAGGGATCGCAACGCGACTGCATCTCCATCTCCGGTGCCTCCGCCTCCGCCCACTGAATCAAAGGGAAGAAAGCGGAAGAATAACACCTCTACGTCGAGGGAGACCCGATGCCGAAAACGACAAGATCCCCTCCCAAGAGTACCGCCGTCTCCTCCCAAGTTAGCTTATCACCGGACTGATGAGGAAAGCGTGGTGATCTCCCGGGCCGAAGTGAAGGCCCATTTTGCACCAAAACAACCCGAGCCACAGGTGCTAGTTGATCCAAAAGTCAAGAAGCACTTCAAGGCATTCCGAACAACCACCCCAACATGTGTTAAATAGGAAAGATTACTATACACGCTATCTTACGAAGACACTAAAAGAGAAGTCATCAAGCAGTACTGCAAGCGGGAGAAAATCAAAAGAAGTTGTCCAGCTCGGCAAACAGGCAAAACAATCCATCGCCCCGCTCAAGGTGTTACCCCAGCCCACCCAAGGTGGAATAGATATGGAATTAGCTATTAAATTAGCCAAGGAGTGTAACGTGCCCCTCGAAGCACTTCTAGCCGGCGGAGATAATGTCGCCAAGGGATCAATAGCACGAAAATTTGTCTACGGGGAGCCTCTGGTCAGCGATGAGGTATTCAATGATCTGCCAACACATATGCGACTATTGCATATCTGGTACTTGAAAGTCACAAAGGAAGGAGGACAATTTCTCGTATGTAAAGTTGGAGAGGAGTACTTCCGTCCAGACGAGATCTCCATTGAACTTTGTGAACTATTTCAGTTATTCAATCTAGAGGCCCTCAACAAGTCCCTCCTCAGCTATTATTGTCTGTAAGTAATTAAGTCACTAACTCAGCTCGTTCTATTCATTTTCTGTCATTATCCTCACTATATCTCCTTCTGTATGCTATTATATATGCAGAATGAAGATTCAAGAATGTAGAAGAAAGTCAATCTACAACATTGGATTCGTTGACCCAAACAGAGTTAATGGACATACGGTAATAAATAACCTTGAGGAAACGGAGGATAACTTGCTAATGTTTTTAATGGAGCAACATTACAAGACACAAATTCTATTTCCTTACAACTATGGGTAAGAGTCTTACTGTCTTGTACACATTTAATTTTTGTTTACTAGATGTTAAGTGTATATAAACGTGCGCAGCTACCACTGGATTCTTCTAAACATTGACGTTGACTGTGCAAAAGTGGAAATCTCGGACTCGTTAAAGAAGCCGAGGGAAGACTATCGCAGCATAATTGATTGCCTCCAAAAGTAATTTCAATTATTATCGCATTATATCTGTCTCTTTCGTTCATTCTCTGAGATGTAAACTAATTAATAACTCATTCATTTCTTTTTTTGCCGGACAGGGTTTGGAAAAGGTTCACGAAGGAGGTTCAGGGTGAATGGTGTGAGGAGCTCACTTTTCGTACGGTCCCAGTAAGTAGTACGAGAGATAGGGGACTAATTTATGTGGATATTACAATTATCATTCATACAATTATCATACTTGATTATTATTTGATTGAATTATATTCTCGATCGAAAAGTGTGCGACGCAGCCACATGGACTAATTTATGTGGATATTACGTATGCGAGTTCATTCGTGGGTGTATGGAGCAGGGCACAAACTTTCTTGAAGTACGTAAACAATATATTCACAATTTATTCTATACCATAGTTTTTGTTGAGTTCCATTCATAATTATCTACTTCTTTATATATAGTTGGATGCGATGCGGGATAAACTCCTACCACATGAACGCCTACTAGCAATTCAAGAGGAGTTGTCGGAATTTTTGCTCAGGAACATCATAAACACAAAAGGAGAGTACAACATGGATATACCTTCGTGTAATCATGGATAGACACAAAAGGACAGTATCCGTTGTAATGATCTTGGTATAAATCAATTAGACGAGCTCTAGTCTCGGTTGTATATATATTTATATGTCTTTATGTTATCGTGAGTGAAATTATATTATATATGCATCAATGTATACAACATGTAGTAGCGTAGAATAATATGTATATGAAAACACAAAATGAAAAATAATCAAACACAAAAAAGAAAACCCTAAAACCCCAAAACCCCACCTCCTACCGCGGCAGCAGTTTGGTGCAAAACGCTGCCGCGACAGAACAACTTTAGTCCCGGTTCATGTTACGAACCGGGACTAAAGATCCTCCAGCCCAGCGCGCGCAGCGGGGCCACGTGGAGACAATCTAGTCCCAGTTTGTAACAGAACCGGGACTAAAGGCCTAACCTTTAGTCCCGATACGTTAGTTCCGGATTGTAGTCCGGGACTAAAGCCTCTTACAAACCGGGACTAGTGTCCTGTTTTCTACTAGTGTGTTGAGCAAAATTCATCAGAAATACGAACCACTAAATACGTGCCGAAGCATTACACACGGTCAACGCTCACTAAGTAGCGATATATTTGATGACATGGCAAGCTTGGACCCACTATCAGCCCCTAATTTGTTTTATTTGCCAAAAAAACCAATATCTCCTTTCCTACCAAGGCAAGAGATAAACTATAGAGGTCAGTGATCAGACTGGACGGTAGGACCCACATGTCATTCTCACCACCCACCCACTCTCCTCCCCCTTCCCTAACCATCCAACCTGAGTCCTTGAGCAAATCCACCGCATGACACCGATCGCCCACTAGACACCACCGCTATTCCCCTCTGCTACCCTGCACGGTGTCGTAGTTTCCCTCCGCACGCTGCCAATGTGAGTAGGAGGAGGGGCACCGAGAAGCGGGAGGCTAGCTCGTGCAAGCTCATAATGACCTTGCACAATCTCCTCCTGGACAAGCTTCCCGTCCATCTTGAACAGTGCTAGCTGGGGCTCCAACGGGTGCTTTACGAGCACGATGTCAATGATGACCGGTTTGGATCTAGGGCGACATCCATGACCATGGATATCTTTGTGAGCAGGCTAGAGTGAGATTCATGGATTTGGATTTGGATTTGATTTTGGTATATCCGTCTAAACCCTCGCCATCGCCATCCTTACATATACATATGGATCCAACTAGGAAACTAGGTTATACAAGTGCCAATAAGACTAACTAAACACAAAATTAACTAATTACCATCATACCTTCGACTATGAAGGGGCTACCGAGAAAACTCAACCATCGACGAGTTTAGGGGGTGTACCAAAGCGGAACCCAGAGGTAACTTGGTAACTACCAGCTGATAGCCTCACTGAGACCGACTTGCTAGCCCCAAGACTACCGTAGTGTGCAGTTCTCGGATTACTCTTTGGACATATTCACATGACACCCGGGTGTATCTACACCCATATGTGTGACACAATCTAGGTATTATATATTAAACCGGAGCGTATATATAGTTCGCATGAAGTATATAAGACTATTTCGGTAGATATATATAGATTTTTAGGTAGATATATACTCTTTTTATGTACAAATATGAAGCTACTTCAAATATATAGTGCAAACTATAAGTCAACTCATATTTTTCATGTAGCTTGATTGGAAGTATTTTAGATATAGTATATGGACATGTTCCAACTGATATACGACATCTAAGATACTTCAAAGCAAGTAACGTGAAAAATTGCAGGTGGACTCATAGTTTGCAATATATATTCAAAATACCTTTTTTGTATGTAAAAAGAGAGCATGTGAAAACGTTGTACTACTACATAAAAATAGTATATATACTACAAAAATATTCTTAACTTCCTACTATCCATGCATACTCTTTGGTATGATATATATAATTTAGACTGTGTAAAACACATGTGAGTGTATCTACACCTAGTTATAGTAATATGTCTATATATATACTACACAAGCCTTCATCACTCAGGTGAACAAGGTTCTCTTCTCTTATGTACCACTTTATCCCCAATCGGATAGATCACCCTCCCATGCCATTTTGACGTGTTGGTACCGCTATCTTCCTACTTCGATAGGTGGTTGTCACATAAACAGATCAAAGAGAGTGCATCAGTATAACTAGCGATATTGTGTCAAATAGGTGGTAGTCACATAAACATATGAAATAAAGAGTGAGAGAAGACTGAGAAACATGTGAGAACGCATGGGAATAAGAGATATCAGGAGCATCTGTGAAAGCATTATGGTGGAGTCATGTAGGACCGGATGGAGTAACTTGATCTTGATAAGCAAGAAATTTAGTAGAAACTTGCTGGCTTTTGACTGGCCTTCTATTAGTATTCATATGGCCAATCTTGTTGGCACCTACACCACATTTCCTTGTAGCTTGGTACCAGAATCATCCTTTCCTTCAAATAGCAAGAATCTCCCTGAATCATGCTGAAGTGAAGCGAGATGGTAATTTGGTAGAAGGAGTATAGGTAGTGGTACCATGGCCTAGTTTCAACCCACAAGAGAATTACTTGTTGTTTTTCTAATAATACTACTGTAATAGTATTTACCAAAGTTTCTACATCAACATTTACTCAAGGTTTTGTAGAGCCATTGGTTTACTGGGCTACCTTACTGTCTTTAGAAATAGACTATGAAGAAGGAAAACGTCTACCTCGAGGGGAAAATTCACGCATTCGTCGACTCATCGTCTCATCATCGGAAGGCCAGACATATATAGCAAGCGCGAGCAGCTTGGGAAGCAGAGGCAAGCAACAGCCGCTCTATTTAGTGACGTTAATATTGTATACTCTGACCGATCAGTGGGCCTACTTCCCCACTGATGATCGTTGGTGTTGTTTACTTGCAGAGTATTTGAGTCGCATGTCGTTAAGTTTGTTTGTTAGTGTTGCTGCAGCTGCAACTGCCCTTTATTTTACTGAACCAAAGTTATCAACATTTGAATTTTTCATTGTATTTGGAACAGTATATGTGTTCTATCTACATGTGCCTTGCTTTGTCAGTTGTCATGGCGATATTTCCTGTCCACTCGTCCTTCATTTTATTACCCAGAACAAATTACTATTCTCAAAAGCAGTAGTACACGGAGCAAGGGAAGGACACGGCGATGGAAGCTCCCTGGTAGAGGCGAGTGATTCATCCATAGCTAGTTTTTCTTTCCGATAAGCGATCTGCTTTAACACTAGCTCATTGAACTACATAATTAGTTTTTGTTCGAGAGTCATGATCAAGCACTACATAAATTGGGCAATTCGGTAGAAGGTAGAACGTTCAGCAGCTACTCTTGGGGACGGATCACATGGCCACTGCCAGCAGTGACTAATTCAGCTCATATGTTGTATGTTTTAAAAATATGCGTTGCACATGAGCACACACATATATATAAAGTCAGAAGGACTACACCACCAACCTCTACAGGCCTGCGCAAGGTTTTCCTTATATATACCACACCCACCTTCATATATGTGAACCAGGTTCTCTTCTTATATATGTACCACTTCAATTTCAGCACAATAGCTGTGAGGTCTTACTTTATTTTAAGGGGTTGGTAAGTCTAGCTTATTTCATCAAAGTAGGTGGTAGTCACATAGACACACGAAAGTGAAAGATCTGAGAAGACAAGGGACTAGGAGACATCAGGACTAATGGCTGAACAAGTGGTTTCCGATAAAGAATGCGGTGCTCACATAGCACGTATGCAACCGGTGTATCAAGTATATCTTAGGAAAATTATTGAGTACATAGATAGAGAATTAGATAGACGATGCATCTAACATGAGACAACATTTCAATTTAAACTCCAACACACAACTCGAGAAATGTAAATAAAAAATTTAGTTGTTGTGGTGTCAGCTGCTCAATTCGCATTGGCCCCAAAGTGATTTTAACTAATATCCACAATTTGGTTTGTCTTCCTTTTTTCTTGAGGCATGGGTTGAAGTTATAACTGAAATTTCATAACATGCTAAATGTCAATTTACACAATTATGTTCAAACTTTTGAAAACCTCCAAAGATTTTCAGTGTTCGATGCACTGGTTGCACAACACCCTCTGCGCATGTCATCCCGTGGACAAATCATGGGTTGCCTTGCCGTAGATAGCATCCACCATCCATCTAAAACGGACGGCCAACATCGATTATGTGCCATCTCCCTCACACTGCAAGTCAGTAACGACCAACGAGCCATACGAGCTCGCACTGCGGTCAGAACAACGAGAATGGGCAGGAATTGGGGCGATTTGCGGGCGTTCACGGCCGTTGGTCCTGGCACCATCACTGCATCTTAGAGCATCTTCAGCATGCGCGCTATTTTAGAGCGCTGGAAAAGTGGGATAGCGCACGCACTATCCTGTTTGCGCGCTGCATTTTAGCGCGACCTCCGCCGGAGACTCTAAAATGCAGCGCGCCGCTCGTCCGCGCCCCCACCAGGCGCTGCATTTTAGCGCGCGCAAACACAAATCCAACACTTGCACATATTCAACAAGATCAAACAAACACCAAAAAATGAACAATAAAATGTCTACATAATTTATTACAACAGTTTTGATAGATATAAAGTTTGATAGGACAACAATGGCACTAGTGGCCTCCATACCATTTCCACCACTCCATGAGATCATTTTAGAGTTCATCGTGTGCGTCATTGGACCGGATTGCATGATAAGAGGCCATGAACCGTGCAATCCTATGTTGTGATCGTTGAACTTGTACGGGCACACCCAGCAAGTCGTAGTTGGCGGTTTGTTCTACATCTTTTCCACGATCATCCTCTATAATCATGTTGTGCATGATGATACAAGCATTCATGATATACCAAAGGCACTCTTGGTTCCAAAATCTAGCCGGTCCTCTCACAATAGCAAATTGGGCTTGCAAAATCCTAAATGCTCTCTCCACATCTTTCCTAGCTGTCGCTTGCGCTACGTAAAAGTTGGTTTCTTTCTTACCTTTGGGCTTGTGGACCGGCTTCACAAATGTTTGCCACCTTGGGTAGATGCCATCGGCAAGATAGTAGCCATAGTTGTACTTACGGCCATTTGCTTCAAACTTCACTTGTGGACCTTCACGCAACGCGGTCCTTGTCATCAGAGGAGACCGTTGGATGACATTGATGTCATTGCAAGAGCCAGGCATACCATGGAAATGGCCTCATCTTCATCCATATCGAACTCCTCATCATCGGAGTCATCATAGGATGAACTCATCTACACATATGCAAAATAATTGAAGCAACTACCAACTAAAAATTCACAAAAATTTGAGCACGGGCGCGGCGGAACGAACCTTGCGCGTGCGCCAAGTAGCCTCCCGGCTCGAGGAAGACATGGGTGCCGACGAGCTTGAGCGCCGCGGAAATCTAGCCGCGCCGCGCGGAAATCCGGCCGCTCCGCACCGCGGCCGCAGCGCTGCTCGGCGGGGGAGGGGTAGGTGGAGCGCGGGCAGGCGAGGGGGCGGCGCTGGGAGGCGAGCGGAGCACGTGCTCGGAGTTGGCGGCGGCGGCGGGGTTGGTGAGCGCGAGCTGGGGAAGAGGAGAGAGTGAGGAGCGCGAGAGTGAAATGAGCGGTTGGTGCTCTTTCCGCGCGTCGCAGTAGCCGGAGCTGCAAATTTGAGGCTCGGGATAGCGCAAAGTCCAGCGCCGCGCTAAATTTTGGGCGCGCGCTCTATTTTAGAGCTCCTGCTGTGGGTGTGTGCGTGGGGGGAGGGGTTTACAGCGCGCGCGCTGCAAAAAAGCAGTTATTTTAGCGCTGCGCTATTATAGCGCGCCTGCTGGAGATGCTCTTAGTCGGGGGGAGTCGCTCCTTCCGCTCCTCGATGGCGAGCTCTGGCGGCGTGCACGATTCCAGCATTGATTGCCATCCAGTTTCGTCAGGCACACAACATCAAGCTTATCATGACATGAATTCCATCATTCAGAGTTGCAGACTATTTGTAGCAGAAAATTGGACATGGACATTCAGTATACAGTTCAAACTATTAGTAACAAATTTTTAGTAGAAGCAGAAGATTGAACCAAACATAAATTGCTGGTGCTAGAAAATGAATTTAAAGTTTTACACATAAAAGTGACAAATTATAGTACAAGAGAAATCTGAACATTTTTAGTAGCATAAAATTGAACAGATTACTAGGACATGTGTAACTTGTCCTTCCAATATTTCTATTGTTCAGTTTTTGCTGGTATAACCATGTATTTCTAATGCATGACTCATGTTTTCCTTTTTCAATTTCTTTTCAAGTTCTAACGGTCTGTATTATATTTGTTAAAAGAAAATTAGGCTGATGTTTTGCTGAACTACGATGCATTATTGTGATTCCATTAACTGAATTTTCTTATTCTGTATTGCCAATACAGTTAACCGAATGTCCGTGTTTTGCTCCTGTTGAATGTCCGGCTGAAGAGATTCTGCCGTGTAATCGCCGTTGGGCTTCTCAGATCCGTCGATGGAGTCTATGGGTGGGGAAGAGGGAGCAGCCGGTGGTGGGCTCAGGGCGCCGTTGTGGCCGTTTTCTCCAGTGATGTCGATCGCGGCCAGCGGAGGGCGGAGGGAGCCACCGTGGCTCACCGCACTTTGGCACAGCGGCGGCCGCCGGATTAGCAAACCTCCGCAAGAGAACTGACAAGAAGTTGTTTTTCCCTGCCGTGCTCCTTCTCTGTCTGTCAGTTCATGTTTTGACTACTGTGAAATGCTGCTGGCCACTGGATTGACTTGGACGGTTGATATATGGGATCATGGCACGTCCTGGCTCGTCAACAACCAGGCACTACATTCCAGTCTGTCTTGGGACCGGACATAGACTTTTTTTTGTCTTTTTACACAAGCAACAAAATAATTCTTTTCTTGTGAACCTTTCCTAACATAGAATGTCTGGATGTACACATAAAATTTTCGTTTGTAAAATTTTAACATTTTAATATTGCGTATTTTATATATTTTTCATAATAATAACAAGTGCATTTACACCTATGACCAAAACACCACCTCCCCGCTAGTCTTGGGGACGGATCACATGGCAGCTGTCCGTGAGCAATTCAGCTCATATGTATGTTTTGAAAAATTTATGTTGCATAGGAGAATATATATAAAGTCAAAGAGGAATACACCACCCACCTCTACTGCGTGCACAACGCTTTCCTTATATATACCATATATATCTTCATCTATGTGAATAAGGTTCTCCTCTTATATGTACCATTTCATTTTCAATAGAATAGCTCTGAGATCTTACTTTACTTTAATGTGTTGGCAAGCCTAGCTTATTTCATCAAAACAGGTGGTAGTCACATAGACACACAAAAGGGAGTGTCTGAGAAGAAGTGAAAGATATGAGAAGACAAGGGACTAGGAGACATCAGGACTAGTGTCTGAACTTGTGGATTCTGACAACGTATCCGGTGCTCACAGAGTTCGTGTGCTACAGGTGTGCATAGCCAGTATATCTTAGGACACGATTGAGTACACAGATAGAGAATTAGATAGATAATGCGTATAACATAAGACAAAAATTCCATTTAAACTTCAACACACCGTTCGAGAAACTCAAATAAAAATATCAGTTGTGGTTGTGTCAACGGGCTCAATTCGCATTGCCCCCCAGAGTGATCTAATTAATAATATTCATAATCTGATTTGCCTTTCTTCTTTTCTTCAGGCGTGGAGTTGAATTTATAACTGAAGTTTCATAATAAATGTGTGTCGTGATTATTTTCAAACTTATCAGAAAAAAAAACCCGAAGATTTTGAATGTTCTATGTACTGGTTGCACAGCACTCTGTGCATGCTACATTGTGGTTGTCGTGGGAGAACTGAGACCACCATCCATCCAAAATGGACAGCCAACATGGATTCGGTGACATCTCCCTTAGGCTGCAGTCAGAACAACGAGAATGGGCAGGGAATTGGGTTCGCGGCCGTTGGTCCTGGCGCCACCACTGCATCCTAGTCCGCAGCGTCTGCACCTCGACGGGGAGCTCTGGCAGCGTGCACTAAAGAAACCTACACGGCCCCCTTAGCACCCAGTCCGATGGCTAATTCTGGCCCCTCCGACAGCTCCTTCCGTCCCCTCAAAGAAGCAGGGGTCCTTGCCGCCATTAGCTAGACACGATCCCAGCAACGATTGTCATCCAGTTTCTTCAGGAAGACAACTGCAAGCTTATCATAACATGAATTCCATCATTCAGAGTAGCAGAAAATTGGACATGGAAATTCAGTACACAGTTCAAACTGTTAGCAACCGATCTTTAGTTGTAGCAGAAGATGGAAACAAACACAGATTGGTAGTACTACTAGAAACGGAATTGAAATTTTTACACATTAAACTGACAAATTATACTAGAGAAATCTGAACAAATGTAATTTCTAGTAGCTGCAAATTGCACACATTACAAGGACAGAGTTTTTAGTAGCATAAAATTGAACAGATTATTACAAGGACATCGTCTGCTTGGATAATTTGTCCTTCCAAAATTTCTATTGTTCAGGTTTTGCTGGTACAACCACGTGCTTGTAATGCATGGCTCAGGTTCTCCTTTTTCAATTTCTTTTCAAGTAGTATTAACTGTCATCTGTAGTTGTTCAATTTTGCAGTGCTGTTTTGCTGAACTACCATGCGTTATTGCGGATACCATTAACTGAATTTCCTTGTTCTGTATTGCCAATATAGTTAACTGGGTGTCCCTGTTTTCTCCCATTGTCCGGCTGAAGAAATTGTGTTGTGCAATCGCCGTTGCGGCTATGAAGTAACAGAAGGGGGCATCGGAGAGCCGTGGAAGGGGTCCATCGGTGGGACGGAGGAAGCAGCCGGAGGTGGGCGGAGCGATGCGGCGTGACTCACCTCCCTTTGGCTCCTTCTCTGACTGTCGAACATCATGTTCAGACTGCAGCGCGAGGTCGGATGGCTGTGAAATGCTGCTGGCCATTGGATTGACTTTTGACGGTAAATGCTGCTGGTCATGTCACGTCCTGAGTCGTCGACAGCAAGGCACTAGATTCCAGTCTGTCTTGGGACCGGACAGAGATTTTTGATGTGCACAAAAGTGGTAGCCGCCCTTCCGCCTATAGCTAGATAATAGAGTTACTACGTTAACTGAATCCCAATTCATGACTTCTTACTACTGGGTCCTTTTTTTTTTCCTTCAACAAGTTTCATCTTCGGCATATCTCAACCATACCCTTGATTTTTTCGTGTCTAGGAAAAAAAATCATCACACAAAGATTTCAGGCTAAATATTTCTTACTACCATACTCATGCCATTATTTCAATCATTTCTTGAGTGCCGAATTCAAGTGATATATGTTGCATATTGCAAAAAGGTGTGTTGCAATTACAGGTAAGCTATAAAGTAATACCAGTACCACATCACCAACCTCTATTTGTGTGCACAATTATTTTGTAACTTATAAATACGTACCACACGTCTCTTTTGTACTACTTCATCACCAATGGAATAGCTCCGCCGTCCAACGCCATTTTGATGTGTTGGTAGCAGCAACTCACTGCATCATCAGATAGGTGGTCGTCACAAAAATAGATGAAAGAGAGGGTGTTTGTATAACTAGTGTATTGCATCAAACTGGTGGTAGTCGTCTAAACATATCAAATAAGGTCCCGTTTGGAATGTCGTTTTTTAACCAAAACCGTCGGATTACACAGACTTCTCCTGCTTAACATCTTCACAAAATAATAACAACCGGACTAAAAAACAACAATCCAAACGAGGCCTAAAGGATGAGAGAAGACATAAAGATGTGATACCACACGGGAATAGGAGACATCAGGAGCATTTGTGAAACTATGGTGCTGGCTAATGGAAGGACGTTATGCAGCTACTTGATCGATGAGCCTGCAATGTTGAAAGTTTCTCGCTTTTGACTGGCTTTTTATTGTTTTTCATATGGCCAGTCTTGTCGGTACCTACACTACACTCCCCAGATCTGGATGCCAGAATCACTTTCTTTCAAAGAGTCAGAATAACTCTTCCCAGTGGACGATCATCTGGTAGGAACCATGGTCAGCTTAGCCAATAATGCCACCACATGGCCTAGTGTCAACCCACACGGGGCAATTTTAAGGGAGCGCACCAAGGGAAAAATTTGTCTAGGTTTAGGTGTTTAATCTTTATTTTTGTAACCAGCATGGGGCCCTCGCATTGCGAGGGCATCACCCACTGTTGATATCTTTAGTGTGGAAAAATTGATCAAAAACATTCATACCTTCTCAAATGCTATAGAAAACAATAATTATATGGCCACGATCACATGCGTAGAAAACTGTTTTGATCGTCTTTAATTTTTGGATGCAAGATTATTTGGATATCTCCAAATACTACTCCCTTTGTGCCAAATGAGTGACAATTATTATAGATCGGATGGAATATATTACTGGCCATATGTCAAATTTGTCATAAGATTAAATTGTTTTATATAATGTTTAGACCGTGACCTAGCCGTCAGTTTTTATGCGATTTTACCCACAAAAAAAAGTTTTTATGCGATTTTGAAGGAACGATTAACTTTCATATTGTTACGTAATTAGGGTTGGCTTGAGAAATGATCGGACGATGGTTACGTCATTTTGATGGAAAACATCTTCTTAATTTAATGTAAAACAAAAGGAATATATGCTCACTAATATAGATTGAAGAAAGAGCAAGAATTTTATCTCTACTTTTATATGATCTTTTTACCTCTTGTTTCATTCATTTTTTGTAAAAATATGTGGCACTCTCTTGTTGTTAAATACATAACGTCTTAGGCATTAATGTTCTAAGATATAGAACTTTGACCATTATTTATGTATACTTAAATAAATTTATTAACACATTTTCACAAACATATCGATCTTATTTTTTTCATGTTTTAGTACTATATTTTACATATCGTAACAACAGAATACCATTAATTATAGTGGATGCAACATTATGTTTTTTTACTCTGTCTATTCCTACTCTTCAATCCAGACATCCCGTGCTCTCGCTGACTTGTATTTGTCGTTTGATGTAACATGACTACACTGTCATGGATGATAAAGTTTTGACATCTTAATCGGTTTCCATTATTTCTAGATGATTGTAAATTCCAATGAAGTGTTTCAAGGAGTTCGCCTTTTCATCACCATGTGTCCGATGTCTTAGGTCTAATATGCACTTTCAAAAAATATGAGGTCAACTTAAAATTTACCATTATTTGTTTTCAAGTTTCCTATTGTTCGTGGTTTCAGAAAAAGTTTCTGTATTAATTGGGGATTTTATTTTTTGAGAAATTGTATTTGGTAATATATGTATATATATACGTATAAACCAGTCTAATTTTATAGCCTCTCATATATATTTCTTGATAGGCTGCAACACGTGTTGTACATCAATAATCCTAAGCTAAAATCGAATCGTATCGATATGCTTTGGAGTTTTTTCCACTACATATCAGCTTTTCGGGTTGTTTTCAAGTTTGCATTCATTATTTTGGTTTTTTTTCCCCCAAAACTGGTCAGCTTTAGAGTTAGCTTCTTGTAGGTATGTACACAACACATACCACATCGGCATAAATCTAGTAAACCGAAATCAGATGGTCGTTGTCTAACTACTGATCTTGATTTCAATGTAGATTATATTCATCTGATTTGGAGTCTTTTTTTCATGGCCTCTATTTTGCTAAGTACGTAGTACGGTATACTTTTATTTCTCATGTCTTCTTAGTTGTGTTGAAGTTGTCACGTGTGTTACAAAACCTTTTTTCTGCTAGGTACAACTTGTGTGCTAAGTGTCCTTGTCATACACGCTTAAATACTTTTTTTAATTAATGCATGTGGACCTGGTCATTACCCTGGTTGTTGCACCCTGGTCGATTATGGTTAGCCATATTAAACATGGGTCGTGTCAACTCAGATTAATTGTTTACGCAAGTGTTTACGTAATTGTTTATCTTCTATTACATCATAGTCTTAAATTTTAGATCTAACGGTCAATATAATTTTGGTGACGTGGATCAACCAGGTATCTCTAATATTGCTTTTAGTATATAATAGATTAACGTATTTACCTAAGTTTTTTATATGAATATTTACTCGAAGGTTTTGTGAAGCCATTATTGGTTATATTATTACTGAGAAGCACCTCACTATCTTTGTTGGTAAAAGTCACACAGTCCTCATCCTCGGGACGGCCAGGGCAATCACGAACAGCTTGGGAGGCAGCAGCGGCAAGCAACACTCCCTCTGTGAGTGACCCTCGTGTTTTCTGGCTGAGCCGACAACTGGTCCTACTTCACTACTTCTGTCTAGCCCAGTAAGTGATTGCTTGTCCGATCGGTGGTGGTGTTGTTTACTCGCAGAGTATCAGCTGCCACACGTACACAACCGGTTCAATTGTGCGCGGCATCGACCACCCTATCATGTCGTTATGTTAACAGGCTACATGTTCTATATCGGCACCGTCTTCAACATCGACGTTTCAAGATCATTACACGTTCCTGATACACACCCAAAAATGTTGGACGATATATATGCCGAGCCAGTGCGAGTTGTCCAACTCATATCGCGTGTTTTGACTTCTGAGCAGCATGTTGTACCGTGCACCCTACCGGGTCTCTCAGCTGATGCTCCACTCTTCACCTGTCATGTTACTAATGGTTGAGACACAGTGAGTCACCCCTGCTACCCTGTCATCAGATAGTAATGTGCATAATTCTAATTGGGTAAATTGAGTTAGAGTCAGCTCTAGGAGTTGGTTTTGGATAAAAAAAACGGATGGTCACTTATGGAGGTTATAAATTAAAACAACCTCTAAAAAAAACAAGACTATGCTAATATGATATTGGAGTCGGTTTTTCCATGTAAACCATCTCCCCATAGACCTCATTAAGCACTTTTGCTTCCTCCTCCCCCCCCCCCCCCTATTCATTTTTTGACAAATAGAAACTCATGGACGGCCAGGATCGCACGATACCAACTCATTTTGAACACCATACGAACCCACCCGAGTCATGTATGATTTTCTTAGACGTATACCCACCGGACACGTATACTCATGTGCCCGCAGGAGGTGAAAGTGGATTTACATGTAAAACTGACTCCACGGCAGGAGTAAAAATCACCCCAGTCATACACTAAAAGAAATTCACCAATATGATTGATCTATGCATGATTATTTCTTTACTTTCATGTACTTGTTAATTATTTCTGCTTTTCTCAGTTGCAAATTTTTCTCCGTTGTATTTAGGGTTATTGCCAAAAGACCAGGGGGCCTGGGTATTGAGGTGCTAGAACTCAAGAACAAGTGTCTATTAAGCAAATGGTTATTTAAATTAATGTCCGAGGAAGGGGTATGGCAAGAGTTGTTACACAATAAGTATCTACAAAATAAAACTTTAGCTCAGGTCGTGTCAAAACCAACCGATTCTCCTTTTTGGAAAGGACTGATGGGAGTGAAAGATGAGTTTTTCGCCTGGGGTTTCTTCAAAATTGGGGACGGGAAAGGCATTAGATTCTGGGAAGATGTGTGGCTAGGAGAGACGTCTCTCGCCCAACAATATCCATCTCTATATAGTATTATTCATAGAAAACATGTCCTTGTGGACTCAGTTTTATATCGTGTACCTTTAGACATCACTTTTAGACGCCGTTTAACAGGAAATAAATGGGATGCATGGCTGCATCTTTGTGAGAGACTTATGGCTATTTCCTTGTCAAACGAGAAGGATAAGTTTATATGGAATCTTACCGAGAAGGGTGTGTTCTCGGTAAAATCCATGTACGAAAATCTTTTAAATGATCACCCATGTTTTCCGTCTAGATATCTGTGGAAAATTAAAATTAAAATACCGTTGAAGATTAAAATTTTTATGTGGTTTCTTAATTCAAAGGTTCTTTTAACAAAAGATAATCTTGCTAGGCGTAATTGAAATGGTTGTAAAAAATGTTGTTTTTATGACGAAGACGAATCAATTGAACATTTATTTCTTCTCTTCCCTTTTGCGAGAATTCTTCGACGCATGATCTTTTGCACATATAACCTACCACCCCCAACCAATGTTTCTAATATGTTTGGTAATTGGCTTAATGGAGTGAAAAAGATGGATAAAAGAAGAATCCGTATTGGTATTTCGGCATTATGCTGGTCTATTTGGAAAAGTCACAATAATTGTATTTTTAACAAGGCAAAAGCTCTATCTTTTTTGCAGGTTATCTATATGGTGGCGCATTGGATCCAATTATGGGCTCTCCTACTTCCGGAGCATATGCGGCAATCCATGGTTTCTGGGTGCACCCGTCTTGTGGAGGTTACTACGGATTTTTTCAGCCAGGCTTCGTGGCGTCATTCTAGTCGACTGACAAATATATAGCCTGGGTTTGGGTATGGTCAGATGGTTGGTTTGTGTATCAATCGTAGCTGATCCGAGTTTTGTAGTGACACTTATTTGGATTCCGAACTTTTAATAAAGATGGTTGTGTGCATCCCTTGGATGCAGAGGCCGGGGTAAAACCCCATTTTGAAAAAAAAGGGTTATTGCCAACCTCCCCCCCCCCAGTATGATATATTTGTATTATATTTTACATTAATGGTTTGACTTATATATAAAAATTATATCCCCAAACAGCCACGCGTCTTTCTACACTTAATTGCCAATCTAGGAAAACAAATAATCACCAAACAAAGATTTTAGGCTACATATTTTTATATGTAGAGTATCTAATTCAAGTGGTATATGTTGCATTTTTTTCAAAAAGCTGTGTTTCAACTTCATGATAGCTATAAAGTAAATAGGACTACACCACCTACCTCTATTTTTGTCCATAATAATTTTATAACAAATATATACCACCCCAGCCTTCATTCAAGTGAATAAGGTTCTCTTCTCATATGTACTACTTCATGTCCAATGGAATAGCTTCGTCCCCATGGTCATCCCATTCCATTTTGACATGTTGGTAGCACTAACTAAATCAGATAGGTGGTTGTCACATAAACAAGTCAAAGAGAGGACATTGGTAAAGCTGGTGTATTGCATCAAATAGGTGGTATAGTCACATGAGCAGATCAAACGGAGGGTGAGAGAAGACGGAGAAAGATGTGAGACCACGTGGGAACAGGCGACATCAGGAGGATTTGTGAAACTTGATTGATGTGTGATGTAGGACGTGATTGAGCAACTAGATCTTGATGAGCGATAAATGTAGCAGCATCATTGTTATTGCCTACACCTCATTCCTGTTTAGCTAGGTACCAGAATAACAAATTTTTTGTTAAAAGAGGCAGAATCACTCTACCTATACATGGTGTCTTCGTAGACGCATACCTAGTGAGAACCAGCATGCACAAATGAAATGAGATTTGATGCCTTAAGCTTCGTAGACGCATTAGTTTCACCAATGGGACCGTGGCCTAGTGTTAGTGTCAACCCACAAGAGAAGAGGGAACACACCAACAGAAAATATTGTCTATGTTCACATATTTAGTCATGGTTTACCTTAATCTTTTATACATATCAATATTTACTCGAGCTTTTGAAGAGCCACTAGTTTACTGCAAGTCACCCAGTTGTCATCTCCTAGGGAGGCCCGAGCGAGCATGAACAGCTCGGGATGCAGCATGCAGCGGCAAGCAACACCACTCTTATCCTTATATTTGTGGAACGCCAGTGGTGCTAAAGATCATGCAAAAATCGTTGCTATTTATTTCAACCTTGTATCATTCATTCAATCCAATGTCTAATATAGCTAATTTGTTGTGTCATGCAAAAATCGTGTATTACGTGATGGGGAAATACCCAACAGGGTAGGCAAAAGTGTCGAGTCCATAGTACCGACTCCGGTTGACCCATGACATGCACACGACTTTCTTTCTGATGGACATACACGAAGACAAACTGGGGCGACTCGATACCCCAGCTACAAGATCAACTTGTGGTGCACGTTAGGCCCAATGTACCTGTAACCGACTCGGAACCCTAAACCCACTTGATATCTATCATGTAAACCATAGCCAAGTCTCATATATAAGGCTCGGCAAAGGAACTCTAGAGGGTAGAATATATTCACTCATAGTTGTGGTTGTAACTCTACCTTGGAGATCTTGCGATCGATCTGATCAATATAGTAAAGACAAAAGTAGGTCAATTTCTTCACCAAGAGGGGCCGAACCTAGGTACATCGACTGTGCCGATCTTGTCCCAGGAGACTCCAATGTTTCGTTCACCGCCTTCCACCTCTCATAAGCTACCCCTGTAGTATGTGCCGGCTCGATACACCGACATTATGTATGCATAGTAACTATAGAGTAAAGAGTACCACACAACCAAACCTCGGCTTGTATACATAATGCTTCCATATCTATGTCGTACAAATGTTTAATCAAATGAATATTTGCTCTTGTTATATGGGCCACTTCATCTTCAACATAATATCTTCATCGTGTCACTCCATTTCGATGTGTTGGCAGCACTATGTCATAAAAAAGCTCGTGGTTACACTAAAAAAACGAAGTAAGGTTGAGAGAGCAGATCATGCAAAGATACGGGAATAGGAGACATCAGGAGCAGTGATTGAACCATTAGTCTGGTTACAACAGACGAAACCAAATTAATTGATATATTGAAGAGGATGAGATGTTGGACCTTTCTTTAGTTTAACTGGTCGTCTAAATCTTTGCATGTGGGCTGCCTTTTTGGTACTAGCCTGCTATTTTGCCCAAGACGGCCCGTATGAATTACTAACACTACAGGAAAATGTGTAGGCGCCGACGGCCGGTATGCTATGCCGACGGCCAAATGTCAGGGCCGTCGCGTAGCTGCCTCCCCAGGCCAGCCCCCACGCCAGGCCGTCGGCGTAGATATGGCCGTCGACGTAGAAGCATGTGCCGACGGTGTCCCTCGGCACAGCATGGTCGTCGGCGTAGTGAAGAAAAATATGCCGACGGTGACCCTCTGTGCAGTTCTGGCCCTCGGCGTAGACCAGACTCAGACACGGCGACACAAACGCCATTTGGTGGCGAAGCTGTGTCGACGGCCGGGCCGTCGGCGTAGCCCTATGCGCCACGTGCCCCTCCCCCACACGCATGAATTGGGTGGGCTGTGACGACGGCTTAGCCGTCGCCACAGCCATATAGTTTTTTCTTTGCTGCGACGTATATTGTTTGTACACTACAGGGTTTGGTTGGGCTTATCCCTTCAAATTTATTTTTCCATTTAATCTTAGACATATATTTTATACTAACTTATTAATTACTCCCAATAATTTAATGTTGATATATATTGTTTGTACCGCCCGGATAGCAGTCTCCATCTCTTTCCCCGGGTACATCTATCCCCCAAGCACCATGGTTTTACATCATCATATGACCTAAACAAACACAAAACAAGAGAGTGATACCCCGGGCTACCCCTGTCAGAGGATCATCTAGGGGGTAGACGATCCGATGCCCACAGATCAGGGTTCCGCGGCAAACCACGCTCCGAGGCGTCGGAATACCTCAAGGACTTGCATGTGGCCCTATCACATGCATGGAAGTGTGGTGCTATGTTGAAACATGCAAAACCTAGTCCCCGGGTGCATGTGTCCCCCTTCGCATGCGTGCACTGTAACCTAAAGCTAAGGTTTTGGACTTATATAAGGGGGAACTCCCTGTTCCGGTGAAACCAGGTAGGATAGTGCCCTCCCCTTGTGAAGCACCATGGTTTTACATCATCATATGACCTAAACAAACACAAAACAAGAGAGTGCTACTCCGGGCTACCCCTGTCAGAGGATCGTCTAGGGGGGTAGACGATCTGATGCCCACAGATCAGGGTTCCGCGGCAGACCACGCTCCGGGGCGTCGGAATACCTCAAGGACTTGCATGTGGCCCTAGCACATGCATGTAAGTGTGGTGCTATGTTGAAACATGACAAATCTAGTCCCCGGGTGCATGTGTCCCCCTTCGCATGTGTGCGCTGTAACCTAAAGCTAAGGTTCTGGACTTATATAAGGGGGAAACTCCCCGTTCCGGTGAAACCGGGTAGGATAGTGCCCTCCCCTTGTGAAGCACCATGGTTTTACATCATTGTATGACCTAAACAAACACAAAACAAGAGAGTGCTACTCAGGACTACCCCTGTTAGAGGATCGTCTAGGGGGTAGACGATCTGATGCCCATAGATCAGGGTTCCGCGGCAGACCACGCTCCGGGGCGTCGGAATACCTCAAGGACTTGCATGTGGCCATATCACATGGATGGAAGTGTGGTGCTATGTTAAAACATGCAAAACCTAGTCCCCGGGTGCATGTGTCCCCCCTTCACATGCGTGCGCTGTAACCTAAAGCTAAGGTTCTAGACTTATATAAGGGGGAAACTCCCCGTTCCGGTGAAACCGGGTAGGATAGTGCCCTCCCCTTGTGAAGCACCATGGTTTTACATCATCATATGACCTAAACAAACACAAAACAAAAGAGTGCTACTCCGGGCTACCCCTGTCAGAGGATTGTCTAGGGGGGTAGACGATCCGATGCCCACAGATCAGGGTTCCGCGGCAGACCACGCTCCGGGGCGTCAGAATACCTCAAGGACATGCATGTGGCCCTAGCACATGCATGGAAGTGTGGTGCTATGTTGAAACATGCAAAACCTAGTTCCCGGGTGCATGTGTCCCCCTTCGCATGCGTGCGCTGTAACCTAAAGCTAAGGTTCTGGACTTATATAAGGGGGAAACTCCCTGTTCCGGTGAAACCGGGTAGGATAGTGCCCTCCCCTTGTGAAGCACCATGGTTTTACATCATCATATTACCTAAACAAACACGAAAAAAGAGAGTGCTACTCCGGACTACCCCTGTCAGAGGATCGTATAGGGGGGTAAACGATCCGATGCCCATAGATCAGGGTTCTGCGGCAGACCACGCTCCGGGGCGTCAGAATACCTCAAGGACTTGCATGTGGCCCTAGCACATGCATGGAAGTGTGGTGCTATGTCGAAACATGCAAAACCTATACCCCGGGTGCATCTGTCCCCCTTCGCATGCGCGCGCTGTAACCTAAAGCTAAGGTTCTAGACTTATATAAGGGGGAAACTCCCTGTTCCGGTGAAACCGGGTAGGATAGTGCCCTCCCCTTGTGAAGCACCATGGTTTTACATCATCGTATAACCTAAACAAACACAAAACAAGAGAGTGCTACTCCGGGCTACCCCTGTCAGAGGATCGTCTAGGGGGGTAGACGATCCGATGCCCACAGATCAGGGTTCCGCGGCAAACCACGCTCCGGGGCGTCGGAATACCTCAAGGACTTGCATGTGGCCCTAGCACATGGATGTAAGTGTGGTGCTATGTTAAAACATGCAAAACCTAGTCCCCGGGTGCATGTGTCCCCCTTCACATGCGTGCGCTGTAACCTAAAGCTAAGATTCTAGACTTATATAAGGGGGAAACTCCCCGTTCCGGTGAAACCGGGTAGGATAGTGCCCTCTCCTTGTGAAGCACCATGGTTTTACATCATCATATGACCTAAACAAACACAAAACAAGAGAGTGCTACTCCGGGCTACCCCTGTCAGAGGATCGTCTAGGGGGGTAGACGATCCGATGCCCACAGATCAGGGTTCCGCGACAGACCATGCTCCGGGGAGTCGGAATACCTCAAGGACTTGCATGTGGCCCTAGCAATTGCATGGAAGTGTGGTGCTATGTTGAAACATGCAAAACCTTGTCCCCGGGTGCATGTGTCCCCCTTCGCATGCGTGCGCTGTAACCTAAAGCTAAGGTTCTGGACTTATATAAGGGGAAAGTCCCCGTTCTGGTGAAACCGGGTAGGATAGTGCCCTCCCCTTGTGAAGCACCATGGTTTTACATCATAGTATGACCTAAACAAACACAAAACAATAGAGTGCTACTCCGGGCTACCCCTGTCAGAGGATCGTCTAGGGGGGTAGACGATCCGATGCCCACAGATCAGGGTTCCGCGGCAGACCACGCTCCGGGGCGTCGGAATACCTCAAGGACTTGCATGTGGCCCTAGCACATGCATGGGAGTGTGGTGCTATGTTGAAACATGCAAAACCTACTTCCCGAGTGCATGTGTCCCCCTTCGCATGCGTGCGCTGTAACCTAAAGCTAAGGTTCTGGACTTATATAAGGGGGAAACTCCCCGTTCCGGTTAAACCGGGTAGGATAGTGCCCTCCCCTTGTGAAGCACCATGGTTTTACATCATCATATGACCTAAACAAACACAAAACAAGAGAGTGCTACTCTTGGCTACCCCTGTCAGAGGATCGTCTAGTGGGTAGACGATCCGTTGCCCACAGATCAGGGATTCAGCGGCAGACCACGCTCCGGGGCGTCGGAATACCTGAAGGACTTGCATGTGGCCCTAGCACATGCATGGAAGTGTGGTGCTATGTTGAAACATGCAAAACCTAGACTCCGGGTGCATGTGTCCCCCTTCGCATGCATGCGTTGTAACCTAAAGCTAAGGTTCTGGACTTATATAAGGGGGAAACTCCCCGTTCTGGTGAAACCGGGTAGGATAGTGCCCTCCCCTTGTGAAGCACCATAGTTTTACATCATCTTATAACCTAAACAAACACAAAACAAGAGAGTGCTACTCCGGGCTACCCCTGTCAGAGGATCGTCTAGGGGGGTAGATGATCCGATGCCCACAGATCAGGGTTCCGCGGCAAACCACGCTCCGCGGCGTCGGAATACCTCAAGGACTTGCATGTGGCCCTAGCACATGGATGGAAGTGTGGTGCTATGTTGAAACATGCAAAACCTAGTCCCCGGGTGCATGTGTCCCCCTTCACATGCGTGCGCTGTAACCTAAAGCTAAGGTTCTAGACTTATATAAGGGGGAAACTCCCCGTTCCGGTGAAACCGGGTAGGATAGTGCCCTCTCCTTGTGAAGCACCATGGTTTTACATCATCATATGACCTAAACAAACACAAAACAAGAGAGTGCTACTCCGGGATACCCCTGTCAGAGGATCGTCTAGGGGGGTAGACGATCCGATGCCGACACATCAGTGTTCCGCGGCAGACCATGCTCCGGGGAGTCGGAATACCTCAAGGACTTGCATGTGGCCCTAGCAATTGCATGGTAGTGTGGTGATATGTTGAAACATGCAAAACCTAGTCCCCGGGTGCATGTGTCCCCCTTCGCATGCATGCGCCGTAACCTAAAGCTAAGGTTCTAGACTTATATAAGGGGGAAACTCCCTGTTCCGGTGAAACCGGGTTGGATATTGCCCTCCCCTTGTGAATCACGATGGTTTTACTTCATCATATGACCTAAACAAACACAAAACACGAGGGTGCAACTCCGGGCTACCCCTGTCAGAGGATCGTCTAGGGGGGTAGATGATCCGATGCCCGCAGATCAGGGTTCCGCGGCAAACCATGCTCCGGGGCATCGGAATACCTCAAGGACTTGCATGTGGCCCAAGAAATTGCATGGAAGTGTGGTGCTATGTTGAAACATGATAACCTAGTCCCCGGGTGTATGTGTCCCCCTTCGCATGCGTGCGCTATAACCTAAAGCTAAGGTTCTGGACTTATATAAGGGGGAAACTCCCCGTTCCGGTGAAACCGGGTAGGATAGTGCCCTTCCCTTGTGAAGCACCATGGTTTTACATCATCATATGACCTAAACAAACACAAAACAAGAGAGTGCTACTCCGGGCTACCCTTGTCAGAGGATCGTCTAGGGGGGTAGACGATCCGATGCCCACAGATCAGGGTTCCGCGGCAGACCATGCTCCGGGGAGTTGGAATACCTCAAGGACTTGCATGTGGCCCTAGCAATTGCATGGAAGTGTGGTGCTATGTTGAAACATGCAAAACCTAGTCCCCGGGTACATGTGTACCCCTTCGCATGCGTGCGCTGTAACCTAAAGCTAAGGTTCTGGACTTATATAAGGGGGAAACTCCCTGTTCCGGTGAAACGGGGTTGGATAGTGCCCTCCCCTTGTAAATCACCATGGTTTTACATCATCATATGACCTAAACAAACACAAAACACGAGAGTGCAACTCCGGGCTACCCCTGTTAGAGGATCGTCTAGTGGGGTAGACGATCCGATGCCCGTAGATCAGGGTTCCGCGGCAGACCA
Organism: Avena sativa; assembly: GCA_916181665.1. Lineage (NCBI taxonomy): Eukaryota > Viridiplantae > Streptophyta > Magnoliopsida > Poales > Poaceae > Avena > Avena sativa. Next base: position 385,719,351 of record OV702296.1, read on the forward strand.
TACTCCGGGGCATCGGAATACCTCAAGGACTTGCATGTGGCCCAAGAAATTGCATGGAAGTGTGGTGCTATGTTGAAACATGAAAACCTAGTCCCCGGGTGTATGTGTCCCCCTTCCCATGCGTGCGCTCTAACCTAAATCTAAGGTTCTGGACTTATATAAGGGGGAAACTCCTTGTTCCGGTGAAACCAGGTAGGATAGTGCCCTCCCCTTGTAAAGCACCATGGTTTTACATCATCATATAACCTAAACAAACACAAAACAAGAGAGTGCTACTCCGGGCTACCCCTCTCAGAAGATCGTCTAGGGGGGTAGACGATCTGATGCCCACAGACCACACTCCGGAGCAAAACCCTAGGAAGTGGATATACCGGAGGCTACAATATGTTTCATGGTCCCAACCTTGGTATAATATGTAGGAATAGACTAAACAAACCTAAACAAAGAAAAAACTATATTGGTCAACACTCATCGGGGGCCGCTCAACGGGGTAGATATACGGGGAGGAACTAACTAGGGTGTATATTTTATATGAAATAAATGAAAAGGGGAGGAACAAAATGTAATTAAATCTATCAAGTAGAACCCAATATAAAATTAAATATTTTAAGTAGGAGCAAATAAAAAAGGGACCAAATAAATCTATGTGAGAAAATAAAAAAAATCAGAGGAGGCTGTGCCGACGGCTATTTTAAGTAGGAGCAAATAAAAAAGGGACCAAATAAATCTATGTGAGAAAATAAAAAAATCAGAGGAGGCTGTGCCGACGGCATAGCCGTCGGCGTAGGCCCAATTTTTTCCTTTATCCCAGCCCGACCCAATCCGGCGCCCGAGCTGGCCCCTTTCTCCCGCTTGCCCCCTTCCCTCGTCTCCAACCCCTGCGCCGCCGCCACCGTGCACCCAGCCCTGACCCGCCGCCGCCGTCGACCTGCCCCTCACCCCGATCCACCCCGTCCACCCCTGAGCCGCCGCCGCCGTCCCTGACCCCTTCCACCCCCGCGCCGCCGCCGTCCTTGGCCCGCCTCCCCCCGTCCATTCCGAGTCTCCCCCGTCCCTGACCCGCCGCCGTGCGCCCCAGGTCCCTCCTCCCCCGTCCCTGACCCGCCACCGCGCGCCCCACGACCCTCCTCCCCCGTCCCCTCCTCCCTCCATCCCTGACCCTCCTCCCCCGTCCCTGACCCTCCTCTGCCCTCATACCCCTGTCCCTAACCCTCCTCCCTGACCGCTCGTGGCTCCTCCCTATTGCAGGTCGCGCAACCCCTACACTGGCCACGTCATCGGAGCTCCTTGCAGGTACGCCGTTAGGTAGTTAGTATAGGTTAGTTCTATGTTTTGTTCTCTCTTTTAAGTAGTTAAGGTAGTATAGGGTAGTTTTAGTTAGGTTAGATAAATTATGTGAGCTAAATAGGTTAATTTTATTTTATTTGTCTTTGCAATCTGTAGACTTTTAGGTGGACAACCCCGTCGGAGAGGTCGTCGTCCCGGAGGTCGTGACCGGAGGTTGCCCTTCCGCTGCCCGATCTTCCTTGACTATTCGCTCACGCTTCAAGGGTATAAATCTTGCGCCCATCTTGTAATGTACCTAGGTATTTATTTTGTGTCGATCTAGATCACCAAGTTAGTGTGAAACCTAGGTGTCTCCCGTTCGAAAGGGTTACACGAATAAATATGCATTCGATTGCATATTTAAAAATGTAACTCTTTCGGATCCATAATTTTTGGACAGCCGGAGGATGTGTAGATTGGGTACGCTCTCCACGGTCTACCCCGAACCGAGACAGGATTTCAGCGGCGCCTCCCTGTTGTTCTCCGGATGCACAATTCTCTCGGCATTTTTGGCGAGACGTGTATCGGGAGAACAACAGGGAGGTGCTGCCGAAATTTTGTCTCGGTTTGGGGTTGACCGTGGAGAGTGTATCCAATCTACACATCCTCGGGTGGGATAAGGACATATCTTTTCCTATTAGACATGTTAGGTGTATGCATGGAATAACAACGTAAAATTTGTGTATTTAGTTTGATGCCATTAATTAATATGAAATGTTGAATTTGTATTGTGGCTCTCGATGAAGCAGAGGATGGCTGGTAATGGTTGGATGCACAGTGGTCGTATTAGTGCGCTTGAAAGAACAAACGAGTGGGTATGGAAGACCAATTTTATGGTGAAGGAGTTAGCGCATGGTTCAAAGGTAGTTCGTCCAAGGTGTCCTTACGCTCATTGCATGAGGCTTCGTCGTTAGACAAAGGATGATATGAGTAAACACCTTTGGCAGTATGAGTATATGCTTGACTACGAGCCTTTGGTCGACTTTTCTCAGTATGAACGTGATAGAGCTGAGGTGATGAGACAGCGGATCAATGGCATTGAGGACGACGGGATTATAAACTTGCTAGAGGATTTTGCAATGCCGACATGCCAGATTCGCCACCTCCACAGGAGGAACCGGAGGAACCAGGTGAACCGGAGGAACCGGAGGCAACCGTGAAGGCCTTCCTTGATATGATGGCCTCGGCTAAGAGGCCTCTATATCCGGGTGCGAAAGTGTCTCAACTCGATGCCATCTCGCAAATACTAGCCGACAAGTCCTAGTACGCCACCAACCGAGCAAGCTTTGAGCGTAATTTGTTTACGTATGATAACATGTTGTCCGAAGGGCATTATCTACCTAAAAGCATGTACGAATGCCGGAAAATCATGAAAGTGCTCACCATGGATTATGTAAAGATAGATTGTTGTCCAGTAGGCTGTCTTTTGTTTTGGAAACAGTTTGAGGATGACAAATACTGCAACAAGTGTGGGGCCTCTAGGTATCATGAGAAAGTGTGGGGCCTCTAGACGATCCGATGCCCACAGATCAGGGTTCCGCGGCAAACCACGCTCCGGGGCGTCGGAATACCTCAAGGACTTGCATGTGGCCCTAGCACATGGATGTAAGTGTGGTGCTATGTTAAAACATGCAAAACCTAGTCCCCGGGTGCATGTGTCCCCCTTCACATGCGTGCGCTGTAACCTAAAGCTAAGGTTCTAGACTTATATAAGGGGGAAACTCCCCGTTCCGGTGAAACCGGGTAGGATAGTGCCCTCTCCTTGTGAAGCACCATGGTTTTACATCATCATATGACCTAAACAAACACAAAACAAGAGAGTGCTACTCCGGGCTACCCCTGTCAGAGGATCGTCTAGGGGGGTAGACGATCCGATGCCCACAGATCAGGGTTCCGCGACAGACCATGCTCCGGGGAGTCGGAATACCTCAAGGACTTGCATGTGGCCCTAGCAATTGCATGGAAGTGTGGTGCTATGTTGAAACATGCAAAACCTTGTCCCCGGGTGCATGTGTCCCCCTTCGCATGCGTGCGCTGTAACCTAAAGCTAAGGTTCTGGACTTATATAAGGGGAAAGTCCCCGTTCTGGTGAAACCGGGTAGGATAGTGCCCTCCCCTTGTGAAGCACCATGGTTTTACATCATAGTATGACCTAAACAAACACAAAACAAGAGAGTGCTACTCCGGGCTACCCCTGTCAGAGGATCGTCTAGGGGGGTAGACGATCCGATGCCCACAGATCAGGGTTCCGCGGCAGACCACGCTCCGGGGCGTCGGAATACCTCAAGGACTTGCATGTGGCCCTAGCACATGCATGGGAGTGTGGTGCTATGTTGAAACATGCAAAACCTACTTCCCGAGTGCATGTGTCCCCCTTCGCATGCGTGCGCTGTAACCTAAAGCTAAGGTTCTGGACTTATATAAGGGGGAAACTCCCCGTTCCGGTTAAACCGGGTAGGATAGTGCCCTCCCCTTGTGAAGCACCATGGTTTTACATCATCATATGACCTAAACAAACACAAAACAAGAGAGTGCTACTCTTGGCTACCCCTGTCAGAGGATCGTCTAGTGGGTAGACGATCCGTTGCCCACAGATCAGGGATTCAGCGGCAGACCACGCTCCGGGGCGTCGGAATACCTGAAGGACTTGCATGTGGCCCTAGCACATGCATGGAAGTGTGGTGCTATGTTGAAACATGCAAAACCTAGACTCCGGGTGCATGTGTCCCCCTTCGCATGCATGCGTTGTAACCTAAAGCTAAGGTTCTGGACTTATATAAGGGGGAAACTCCCCGTTCCGGTGAAACCGGGTAGGATAGTGCCCTCCCCTTGTGAAGCACCATAGTTTTACATCATCGTATAACCTAAACAAACACAAAACAAGAGAGTGCTGCTCCGGGCTACCCCTGTCAGAGGATCGTCTAGGGGGTAGATGATCCGATGCCCACAGATCAGGGTTCCGCGGCAAACCACGCTCCGCGGCGTCGGAATACCTCAAGGACTTGCATGTGGCCCTAGCACATGGATGGAAGTGTGGTGCTATGTTGAAACATGCAAAACCTAGTCCCCGGGTGCATGTGTCCCCCTTCACATGCGTGCGCTGTAACCTAAAGCTAAGGTTCTAGACTTATATAAGGGGGAAACTCCCCGTTCCGGTGAAACCGGGTAGGATAGTGCCCTCTCCTTGTGAAGCACCATGGTTTTACATCATCATATGACCTAAACAAACACAAAACAAGAGAGTGCTACTCCGGGATACCCCTGTCAGAGGATCGTCTAGGGGGGTAGACGATCCGATGCCGACACATCAGGGTTCCGCGGCAGACCATGCTCCGGGGAGTCGGAATACCTCAAGGACTTGCATGTGGCCCTAGCAATTGCATGGTAGTGTGGTGCTATGTTGAAACATGCAAAACCTAGTCCCCGGGTGCATGTGTCCCCCTTCGCATGCATGCGCCGTAACCTAAAGCTAAGGTTCTAGACTTATATAAGGGGGAAACTCCCTGTTCCGGTGAAACCGGGTTGGATATTGCCCTCCCCTTGTGAATCACGATGGTTTTACTTCATCATATGACCTAAACAAACACAAAACACGAGGGTGCAACTCCGGGCTACCCCTGTCAGAGGATCGTCTAGGGGGGTAGATGATCCGATGCCCGCAGATCAGGGTTCCGCGGCAAACCATGCTCCGGGGCATCGGAATACCTCAAGGACTTGCATGTGGCCCAAGAAATTGCATGGAAGTGTGGTGCTATGTTGAAACATGATAACCTAGTCCCCGGGTGTATGTGTCCCCCTTCGCATGCGTGCGCTGTAACCTAAAGCTAAGGTTCTGGACTTATATAAGGGGGAAACTCCCCGTTCCGGTGAAACCGGGTAGGATAGTGCCCTTCCCTTGTGAAGCACCATGGTTTTACATCATCATATGACCTAAACAAACACAAAACAAGAGAGCGCTACTCCGGGCTACCCTTGTCAAAGGATCGTCTAGGGGGGTAGACGATCCGATGCCCACAGATCAGGGTTCCGCGGCAGACCATGCTCCGGGGAGTTGGAATACCTCAAGGACTTGCATGTGGCCCTAGCAATTGCATGGAAGTGTGGTGCTATGTTGAAACATGCAAAACCTAGTCCCCGGGTGCATGTGTCCCCCTTCGCATGCGTGCGCTGTAACCTAAAGCTAAGGTTCTGGACTTATATAAGGGGGAAACTCCCCGTTCCGGTGAAACCGGGTAGGATAGTGCCCTCTCCTTGTGAAGCACCATGGTTTTACATCATCATATGACCTAAACAAACACAAAACAAGAGAGTGCTACTCCGGGATACCCCTGTCAGAGGATCGTCTAGGGGGGTAGACGATCCGATGCCGACACATCAGGGTTCCGCGGCAGACCATGCTCCGGGGAGTCGGAATACCTCAAGGACTTGCATGTGGCCCTAGCAATTGCATGGTAGTGTGGTGCTATGTTGAAACATGCAAAACCTAGTCCCCGGGTGCATGTGTCCCCCTTCGCATGCATGCGCCGTAACCTAAAGCTACGGTTCTAGACTTATATAAGGGGGAAACTCCCTGTTCCGGTGAAACCGGGTTGGATATTGCCCTCCCCTTGTGAATCACGATGGTTTTACTTCATCATATGACCTAAACAAACACAAAACACGAGGGTGCAACTCCGGGCTACCCCTGTCAGAGGATCGTCTAGGGGGGTAGATGATTCGATGCCCGCAGATCAGGGTTCCGCGGCAAACCATGCTCCGGGGCATCGGAATACCTCAAGGACTTGCATGTGGCCCAAGAAATTGCATGGAAGTGTGGTGCTATGTTGAAACATGATAACCTAGTCCCCGGGTGTATGTGTCCCCCTTCGCATGCGTGCGCTGTAACCTAAAGCTAAGGTTCTGGACTTATATAAGGGGGAAACTCCCCGTTCCGGTGAAACCGGGTAGGATAGTGCCCTTCCCTTGTGAAGCACCATGGTTTTACATCATCATATGACCTAAACAAACACAAAACAAGAGAGTGCTACTCCGGGCTACCCTTGTCAGAGGATCGTCTAGGGGGGTAGACGATCCGATGCCCACAGATCAGGGTTCCGCGGCAGACCATGCTCCGGGGAGTTGGAATACCTCAAGGACTTGCATGTGGCCCTAGCAATTGCATGGAAGTGTGGTGCTATGTTGAAACATGCAAAACCTAGTCCCCGGGTGCATGTGTCCCCCTTCGCATGCGTGCGCTGTAACCTAAAGCTAAGGTTCTGGACTTATATAAGGGGGAAACTCCCCGTTCCGGTGAAACCGGGTAGGATAGTGCCCTCCCCTTGTGAAGCACCATGGTTTTACATCATCATATGACCTAAACAAACACAAAACAAGAGAGTGCTACTCCGGGCTACCCCTTTCAGAGGATCGTCTAGGGGGGTAGACGATCTAATGCCCACAGATCAGGGTTCCGCGGCAGACCACGCTTCGGGGCGTCGGAATACCTCAAGGACTTGCATGTGGCCCTAGCATATGCATGGAAGTGTGGTGCTATGTTGAAACATGCAAAACCTAGTCCCCGGGTGCATGTGTCCCCCTTCCCATGCGTGCGCTGTAACCTAAATCTAAGGTTCTGGACTTATATAAGGGGGAAACTCCTTGTTCCGGTGAAACCAGGTAGGATAGTGCCCTCCCCTTGTAAAGCACCATGGTTTTACATCATCATATAACCTAAACAAACACAAAACAAGAGAGTGCTACTCCGGGCTACCCCTCTCAGAAGATCGTCTAGGGGGGTAGACGATCTGATGCCCACAGACCACACTCCGGAGCAAAACCCTAGGAAGTGGATATACCGGAGGCTACAATATGTTTCATGGTCCCAACCTTGGTATAATATGTAGGAATAGACTAAACAAACCTAAACAAAGAAAAAACTATATTGGTCAACACTCATCGGGGGCCGCTCAACGGGGTAGATATACGGGGAGGAACTAACTAGGGTGTATATTTTATATGAAATAAATGAAAAGGGGAGGAATAAAATGTAATTAAATCTATCAAGTAGAACCCAATATAAAATTAAATATTTTAAGTAGGAGCAAATAAAAAAGGGACCAAATAAATCTATGTGAGAAAATAAAAAAAATCAGAGGAGGCTGTGCCGACGGCTATTTTAAGTAGGAGCAAATAAAAAAGGGACCAAATAAATCTATGTGAGAAAATAAAAAAATCAGAGGAGGCTGTGCCGACGGCATAGCCGTCGGCGTAGGCCCAATTTTTTCCTTTATCCCAGCCCGACCCAATCCGGCGCCCGAGCTGGCCCCTTTCTCCCGCTTGCCCCCTTCCCTCGTCTCCAACCCCTGCGCCGCCGCCACCGTGCACCCAGCCCTGACCCGCCGCCGCCGTCGACCTGCCCCTCACCCCGATCCACCCCGTCCACCCCTGAGCCGCCGCCGCCGTCCCTGACCCCTTCCACCCCCGCGCCGCCGCCGTCCTTGGCCCGCCTCCCCCCGTCCATTCCGAGTCTCCCCCGTCCCTGACCCGCCGCCGTGCGCCCCAGGTCCCTCCTCCCCCGTCCCTGACCCGCCACCGCGCGCCCCACGACCCTCCTCCCCCGTCCCCTCCTCCCTCCATCCCTGACCCTCCTCCCCCGTCCCTGACCCTCCTCTGCCCTCATACCCCTGTCCCTCACCCTCCTCCCTGACCGCTCGTGGCTCCTCCCTATTGCAGGTCGCGCAACCCCTACACTGGCCACGTCATCGGAGCTCCTTGCAGGTACGCCGTTAGGTAGTTAGTATAGGTTAGTTCTATGTTTTGTTCTCTCTTTTAAGTAGTTAAGGTAGTATAGGGTAGTTTTAGTTAGGTTAGATAAATTATGTGAGCTAAATAGGTTAATTTTATTTTATTTGTCTTTGCAATCTGTAGACTTTTAGGTGGACAACCCCGTCGGAGAGGTCGTCGTCCCGGAGGTCGTGACCGGAGGTTGCCCTTCCGCTGCCCGATCTTCCTTGACTATTCGCTCACGCTTCAAGGGTATAAATCTTGCGCCCATCTTGTAATGTACCTAGGTATTTATTTTGTGTCGATCTAGATCACCAAGTTAGTGTGAAACCTAGGTGTCTCCCGTTCGAAAGGGTTACACGAATAAATATGCATTCGATTGCATATTTAAAAATGTAACTCTTTCGGATCCATAATTTTTGGACAGCCGGAGGATGTGTAGATTGGGTACGCTCTCCACGGTCTACCCCGAACCGAGACAGGATTTCAGCGGCGCCTCCCTGTTGTTCTCCGGATGCACAATTCTCTCGGCATTTTTGGCGAGACGTGTATCGGGAGAACAACAGGGAGGTGCTGCCGAAATTTTGTCTCGGTTTGGGGTTGACCGTGGAGAGTGTATCCAATCTACACATCCTCGGGTGGGATAAGGACATATCTTTTCCTATTAGACATGTTAGGTGTATGCATGGAATAACAACGTAAAATTTGTGTATTTAGTTTGATGCCATTAATTAATATGAAATGTTGAATTTGTATTGTGGCTCTCGATGAAGCAGAGGATGGCTGGTAATGGTTGGATGCACAGTGGTCGTATTAGTGCGCTTGAAAGAACAAACGAGTGGGTATGGAAGACCAATTTTATGGTGAAGGAGTTAGCGCATGGTTCAAAGGTAGTTCGTCCAAGGTGTCCTTACGCTCATTGCATGAGGCTTCGTCGTTAGACAAAGGATGATATGAGTAAACACCTTTGGCAGTATGAGTATATGCTTGACTACGAGCCTTTGGTCGACTTTTCTCAGTATGAACGTGATAGAGCTGAGGTGATGAGACAGCGGATCAATGGCATTGAGGACGACGGGATTATAAACTTGCTAGAGGATTTTGCAATGCCGACATGCCAGATTCGCCACCTCCACAGGAGGAACCGGAGGAACCAGGTGAACCGGAGGAACCGGAGGCAACCGTGAAGGCCTTCCTTGATATGATGGCCTCGGCTAAGAGGCCTCTATATCCGGGTGCGAAAGTGTCTCAACTCGATGCCATCTCGCAAATACTAGCCGACAAGTCCTAGTACGCCACCAACCGAGCAAGCTTTGAGCGTAATTTGTTTACGTATGATAACATGTTGTCCGAAGGGCATTATCTACCTAAAAGCATGTACGAATGCCGGAAAATCATGAAAGTGCTCACCATGGATTATGTAAAGATAGATTGTTGTCCAGTAGGCTGTCTTTTGTTTTGGAAACAGTTTGAGGATGACAAATACTGCAACAAGTGTGGGGCCTCTAGGTATCATGAGAGAAAGGGACATGATGGTCAGATGACACAAACAAATGTCGCCGTGAAGATTCTTCGTTATCTCCCATTTATAAAAAGAATCCAGCGACTTTACATGGCCGAGGAGACTGCCACACAGATGAAGTGGCAAAAAACCGGAAAGAGATGCCATGACGATCACGGACATGAAATGATGGGACATCCATCTGATGGTAAGGCATGGAAGAACTTCGATGCAAAACACGAGGCATTCGCAAGTGAGGCTCGGAATGTCAGAATTGCGATAGCAACCGATGATTTCAATCCATATGGTATGTCGACTGCCTCTTACAGCTGCTGGCCTGTGTTTGTTATTCCGCTCAATCTCCCTCCCGGAGTCCTAATACAAAGGAATACCATATTCTTGTCGCTTGTCATTCCAGGGCCTGAATACCCGGGGAAAAAATTGAGTGTCTACATGCAGCCGCTTATTGATGATTTGAACCACTCTTGGCACCACGGGACATTGAAATATGACCGAGCATCTAAGACAAACTTCCTCATGAGAGTTTGGTACCAGTATTCCATGCATGACATGCCTGGCTACGCCCTATTTTGCGGGTGGTGTACATCCGGTAAGTGGCCTTGCCCAGTTTGCAGGCTCCAACTTGAGTTCTTTTGGCTAAGCGCGGGTGGCAAGTATGTCGCCTTTGACAAAAATCGACCTTTCCTCAAAAGAGGGCACCGGTTCAGACGAGACAAAAAGAACTTCATGAAGGGCGTAGTTGTGAATGAAGAAAAAGCGATACCAATGTTTGATGGTGTAGCTATTAAAGCCGAGCTACTTGCTCTAAAGCGTACTAAGATTCCTGGCCCACAATTTGAGGGATATGGTAAAACGCACAACTGGACTCACGAGGCAGCCATAACGAAGCTCGAGTATTACAAGGACCTCGAACTTCCCCATAACATCGATGTGATGCACACTGAAGGAGAGTCCCTCTTTCACACAATTTGCAACATCCCTAGAAAGTCAAAGGATAATGTCAAGGCTAGGGTCGATGTTGAGAAGCTATGTGATAGGAAGAAACAACACATGCAGCCTCCTGACCGCAATCGAAGAAATTGGTTCAAGCCGCATGCCATCTTCTGCCTTGATAGTGACCAAAAGAAGGAGTCATTCAGGTGGCTCAAGTACGTCGTGATGTTCCCTGATGGTTATTGTTCAAATATGAGTAAGGGAGTCAATCTTGCGACGGGAAAGTCACCGGCCTAAAGAGTCATGACTATCATATATGGATTGAGCGGCTTATGCTGGTGATGGCTCGAGGGTATCTCCCCGGTCATGTATGGTGAGTGCTCCCGGAGTTGAGCCATTTCTTTCGCACTCTGTGTGCTAAGCATGTATCTCCCGAGCTGATTGAGAGGCTATAGGAACTAGTGCCAGAGTTGCTATGCAAGTTGGAGACGATCTTTCCGCTAGGATTTTTTTACTCCGATGGCACATCTCATCGTGCACCTCGCGAACGAGGTACTTTTGGGTGGACCAGTGCAGTTTCGTTGGCAGTTCTGTATTGAGAGAGAGTTTAAGTATATTCGAATGAAATGTGGAAACAAAAGTAAGATTGAAGCATGTATAGATGAGGCAACTCTGATCGGGGAGATAGCAGACGTCACGACAAAGTACTATGCCGATGATGTTCCCACTCTGCATAACCCGATCACTCGGTACAATGTCGACGAGCTGGAGGAAGACCCCAAGATCGCACTCTTTCAATCTCCCGGTGGCAAGTCCGGTGCTGGAAAAGAGTACATATTGAAGCCGGAAGAAAAGGAGGGCATAATGTTCTATGTGCTCATGAACATGAAGCATGAACTTATCGGTTTCATGAGGTAAACTGATGAACAAATTACCTATTGCAACTAGTAACTCGGTTTTGGTCTAATACGTGTTTTCTCCTTTTAGCCAATTCAAGGATGAAAAGTGGTCGGAAACGAGGGATCCCAGTGTCGCGGAGCTGGACACTCTTCTAAAAGATGGTGCCCCCGGAAAGAAAAATTTTGTGGCTTGGTTCAGGGCCAAAGTAATTTCCCTCTTACCTTGCAATCCATGACTTGTCCCTATTATTACACATATCCCTCTTACCTTGCAATCCATGACTTTCAGGGAGCTGATCGCAACGTTGAGATGACGAATGAGATTTGATGTGTTTCGCAAGTTTGTATCCGTAGAGTCATGAGGTATCAGAAGTACGATGTTAATGGGTACCGCTTCCATACAGAGTTCCACCAGAACAATCGGCCTAATGTAAAAAACTATAAATACTGGGGTCTTCACCAGAGGAACCAATGGAGTTGATTACTACGGGATATTAGAGGACGTATACGAGCTGACGTTTGAGACGAACATAAAACTCAAGCTCGTTGTGTTCAAATGCCGCTCGTTCGACCCTATCGATGGACAGAGAAGTACCCCTTCCATTGGGTTAGTTGAAGTTAGGCCTTCAACCACCTATTGCGGAGCCGATGTCTATATAGTGGCTCACCAAGCCAAGCAAGTTTATTACTTGCCCTACCCATGCAAGAAAGAGGAACTTTTGGGTTGGGAAGTCGTCTTCCAGGTATCACCACATGGTAAGCTACCTAGGCCCAACACCAACGATTACCTCAACATTGACCCTGTGACATACGAGTGAATTTTCTATCAAGAGGAAGAGAAATTCGGGGTTTTTGACATACAAGTGGGTCATGAGGACCTCGAGAACGATGCACAAACTCGTGGTGAGACAGTGGTGGATTTAAAGGACGTTGATGTGCTCAACAAGTTTCATGAGGCGAATTTCAACAATGATGAGCCTCCACCGTGCGACGAGCCTTACTACTCACGTGATAGTGATAGTGATAGTGAAAATGAGAACGCGATGCACCACAACCAAGTACTTTATGATAGTGATGGCTAGAGGTGAGGGTCTTTTATGTTTTTATGCTTAGTATTTATTTCTTAAAGATGCTTCTTAATTGCATTATGTCTTTATGCTTAGTATTTATTTCTTAACATGCTTCTTAATTGCATTATGTCTTTATGCTTATTAATTTCAACATGTCTATAATGCAGGTGATTGACTAATGCCTCGGGGGAGCAAGGAATCAACGGCCTCCCTTCTCAAGATGATGAGCCAAGAGAAGATTACCCAAAGGAGAAGAGTACCTCATCCCAACCCGCGCTACGGTGGAGCTCGAGGAAGGGGATTGGAGGACCCACCTCCCTCGCAGGGAGAACTTCCCGCTGCAGGAGGACGAGGACGAGGAGGTGCACCACGAGGACGACCAGGTGCACCACGAGGACGACCAGGTGCAGCACGAGGATGAGGAGGTGCAGCCTCGGGTACATACTCATCTCCCCCGTTGTTTATGAATTATGTTTATATTTTTTATGTCTTCATGCTAAATTGGTTACTCTTTATCAATGCAGGTGCAGGACTCGATTCATAGGATCCAGACTCGTCTCTCCCACGGCGTGGTGCCCGTTTGTCTGACTTACCCTCCGCTTCTGGCACCGTGGCTTCACAGTCAGAGTCGGACGAGGAGTTGGGGGGATGTCGGATGGGGAGGCGGAGGGTGAGGCGCCGCCGAAGAAGTTGTCGATTCGTGGGGAGGCTCGTGTCCCTAAGAAGGAGCCTCGCCCGGAAGAGAGACCTACGATTGAGCCCTACGGCAAATAGTAAGTGACTAACTCATGTTTTTGGTCATAACAATTTGGCATGTACTAATGTTTGTTTATTGTGCAGCAACTGGTTAAAACCGGCGGGGGTTTGACACCCTAATAGCGTGCTTGGATCTTTGATCAGGAAGTATTGGCCGGGCTTGTACACTACAGTCCCCAACGGCCAAAGGAAGCTAGCCTGGTTTTGGGCAGACTATGAGGCCTCCACCGATTGCCCGGGCTTCGAGAGTGCTGTTGATGCTGTGATTAGCAGCTTTTGGGTAAGGCATACTTTGGCTTATGAATCCCATATTTTTTTTGCTCACCATCGTGCTATCTCATGACTCCCATAATTTTTTGCATGATGGAAGGTCTTCTATTAGGTGAGACCGGAGCATCAGGAGGCGGCGAATGCGACTTTGCTTGAGGCTTGTCGAAAGTTGACAACACAGCAATGGTACAACACCAAGAATACGTTGATCAATCACTTTCAAGATGAGCATGGCCTTAAGATACGGAAGGATGAGATTGCCCGGGGTCACAAGACAAAGATGTCGGTGGCTGATTTCATGACGGTAAGTAAATTGTCAATGAGAAGGTCCATAGATGCTAAGTTGGTATTGCATTATCTGTTAGTGAAATGAGTATTGTGGTTTCAGGTTATGCCAATGTGGTGTGAACACAAAGAAGACGCTTTTGAGGTGATGGCTAGTAGGTGGATCGCGGAAGATCCTGACTTTGAGGCCGTGAGCAAGCAGAACAAGAAAAACCGCGGCAGCATGGGAACACACAGAGCGGGAAGCCGCAACCATGGTCTCTTCAAGAAGCACTTGGTATATATATACATGGAACAACCTTCATTTATTTTCCATAATGTTATTAGTTGACACACATAATTAACATTTCTTTGCCGATGCAGGAGGAGATGGAGGGGGAGGTTAATAGCCCTATTACTGACCTGGTCGTGTGGGAGAAGATGAAGACGAAGAAGCCCGACCTAGAGCAGCCTCAGCCTCAGCTTCCCCAGTACTTCGGTAACGCCAAGGAGAAGCTCAATACCTACTGCGAGAAGCTCAAGGGTTTGCATCCGGAGGTGGATGAGCCCATGCACCATGAGGTCGATGAGACTGCCTTGATCATGGCGAGCCACGGAAAGCCACATGGCCGTTTCAACATTCTTGATGGGGTGGTCCAGCCTACCATGACCCTCACACGAGGCAAGGCTACCCTCACCCCCGATCACCCCTCTATCGCGCCTCGTCCTCAGCCTGTTGCCTCCACCGCCGATGTGAGTGTTTCTCATTTCCATCTTATTTTCGGAATTTGATCCTAAATGGCTAAGATGACGAGATTCGTTATTTTTGCAATTGTAGCGTGATTTTGATGATGCCTACAAGGCCCTTCAGGCAGATTATAACAAGGAATATGATGCATGGATTGCGCTGAGGGCAGAGTGCGATGCGTACACTAGAAAAGTGACGGCTATAAGTTTCAAACTTTACTTTTGCAAATGATGATAAGTCCCACTTCCTCTAGTTTGAACCTTTGTTCCTGCAACGACTGACATATAACTATCCTGTAGGCGATGAATCACTACTTTATCACTGGACAGCAGGTTCCGGTGGAAGGTGACAAGCCACCTGATCCTGGGATGCCGCCTCGCTGCATATCGAGGGAAGATTTCGCTGCCACATACTATGTAGGGACCCGGTAAGTTCTTTGCCAAACCATTTGTTACTGCTTTCATATGCCTCGCAAGTTGCTAAGTTTTTGCTCAAACATGTAGGGCACAGGATGCTCCAGGAATGTTGGACCCTTTGGTCGTGCCTCGGCCTCGCCTAGTCTGTCGCGTGTTGATGCACAACTTCGTATCATGGCGCCCAATGGTGGTTCCGCCAGTGGTTCTACTTCCCCGATGGCCTGACAACTGCGAGCGTCTCCTAAGCTCGGAACGGGAAGCCTCGGGCTCCTTGACACACCGACACATACAACGAGTTTCGGACCATGAGCATGGACATGGTTAGAGCTAGAGCTAGAGCTAGTGGATGCACTTGTCATATCTTCTATGTGTATGCACTTGTGATGAGTTTGTATGTATAACAAATATGTTTTATGGATGATCCTGTGTTGTTTGGATGACGATGGATATTGCAAGGTCATGGTTATTTGTTTGGATGCTCAAATTATTTTGCTGATATTGCAATGTCATTAAATTATTTTGCTGATATTTTGGATGCTCAAACTGAATTAGAAATAGAAACAGAAAAAACTGGATATAGCTACGCCGACGGCATAGCCGTCAGCACAGCTCGATGCTGCACATCGTGCATATGCCATATGGCAAGGCTGTGCCGACGGCATTGTCGTCGGCGTAGCTGGCGACGTGGCGGGCTCGAGGGAGGGCCTGTGCCGACGGCCCGACCGTCGGCATAGACGGGCGACGTGGCAGCTCGAGGGAGGGCCTGTGCCGACGGCCCAGCCGTCGGCATAGACGGGCACGTGGCGGCCTATGGTGGTTCACGGGCTGGGGCTGTCTGACGCGGCCGTTAGCGCGGACGGACGTTGCTGACACGCGGGGCCCGCTGGGAGATGCTGCGCCGAGGGGGAGAGGCTGTGCCGACGGCCGTTTTCCTGTGCCGACCAGGACATACGCCGAGGAGGATACGCCGATGGTTACCGTCGGCACAGTCTGGATGTGCCGACGGCTATCGGCCCTCGGCGTAGTAACAGTTTCCTGTAGTGTAAGCTAGCTTTAAACACCAATCTAGATCTAGCCGCCTTCATTCTTATTGGAATTATGATTATTTTGACACGATTGGGTTTCAATTCTGACATATATTAGTAGCCATACTAGAAGAAAGGATATGCAACTAAGCGTATCATCTATGTGAGTCTTGAACTTCCTACGTTAAGTTTGTAGGTTATTAGTGTGCAACAACTAACCTTTAATTTTTGTCTGAACCGCATTTGTCGTGACATCGGCCGCCACTACATTTGAATGCGCTATCGGGATAGATGCATGCAATTCAGTCTGTGCTGTCATAATACATGGAATAAACCTGTGTGTTCCATCCATGTGTGTCGGTGTGTGTGTTAATCTGCCATAGCGATAATGTACATTTGATCTTGAACGTACTAGCTGAGCCACTCATCCCCTGTCACCTTTGGGATTGGCTTGCGCTTCCGTTCCTGTGGACCAGCAGCTCATCAAAAGCCCCGACGAACGACAATGTGTTGTGGCGGCATGGGCACCACAATGTCATATGAACGGCAGACGTAACACGATAAATAGTCTAGAACGCTGCCCTGGCAGGTGCAGTAGTCAATTTTGATCTAATCCTTCTGGCACGCATCGTAGGCGTCAATTCTCCGACGGCAATCTGCCTCTTCACCGGTTTCTCGACATTCATATATAAATTGTGTCAGCAGTCAGCACTGATTGGTGAGGACAGCCACCAATAGCCTCGGGCATGGGCACCATCAGGGACGGATCCAGCTTCTCACCTTGAGGGGGGCAAAATGGACATAAGGGGGGCAGAGTTGTCTAAATTTATCATAAATGACAGTTCTAGTGATTGTTTTTCTTTGAAAAATTTCAACCATGGGGTGGCTAAGCCCCCCCTCGTCCCCCTTGTCTCTGTCCCTGGGCACCATCTTGCCCATGTCTAGATCCATGAAGTACAACCCATACTTCCTAGGATTGTTTTGACCATAGTTCCGGGGCACCAAAATCACTTTTCCGCCATTACCCACTAGTTCTAGTTAGCTGGCCATGGTGATGCCATTCAGGTGAAGCAATAGAAGTGATTCTCAAGCGACAACGTAGAGTAAGTTATGGACCATGCACAACGGTCTCACCACTCAACGTCTGAAGGCCTGTGTTTCCATCAAATTTTCTTAGCCGAGTGCTTGATCTCGAGCTATTATTATTCTGAATCTTAACCGAGGTGACGTCAGGTATGGTCATGAGCTGACGGATGAGCAGCTTGATGAGGCGGATGCCATTAGGCTGGTCATAGTGGGGAGTAACTTAAACTAGTAACATATAGAGTAGTAACATGCATATGTTATTAGTCTAAGTTACTACCTTCATAGTAGAAAATAACATAGGTGTAGTATCATGAAAAGTCTTATTTATTGTAGACGCATTTTGTCTTGAAATATATGATATTATGGTAACATAAACCCTCTCTCTCATCATTTAATTGCATACCATGTCATCTAAATGCTTAGTTGGCAATACATGTAGGACTATGTTACTACCCAAGTTTCTCCCACCATGACTAAACTTAGAGTTGATCCCAAAGAATAACTGGTATCGGAGCTCTGGGAGGTCTACCTATGTGGGCTCCCCGGTCAAGACGTTTAGAAAGTCACAACGCTTTGATATGGGTGGCGAAGACCTCGGGGAGCATAAATCACCGACAAGGGTGCGTGGCACCATCGGTCCAAGATTTCGTGTCTATGCATTGACAGAGTTGCTCACCGCCATGAGACACACACAACACAGAAGCGTAGGTAGCCAGGAAGGTCATCCCTGCGGAGGCGCTCGACGAGCAGGTCGGTTGGCCCGGCCATGAGATTAGCATAGTCCCTCATGCAAGATCCACAACTAATCTTGTTGTTGGGAGAGTGATGGATCACGTGGAAACATAAAATCCTATGTAAAAGTTGGTGTCGGTGGCGGTCGTGTCGGTACAGAAACATCTACTTCTCTGGTGGTCTAGCCTCACCACCATCATTCCATAGTCATGTTGTATATGGAAGTTGAGAACTTAGGGCCCTTTTGGTCCACAGGAGTTCCATAGAAATTTTGGAGGATTCCATTACTAAGGAATTTTTCTTTTAAAACTTGTTTTGTTTGTACGATTTAAAACTAGGTATATGAATTTTTTCTATGGAGTACTTTGCATGTAATCCCATAGGAAAATTCCCCTTAGATCCAGGCTTATGAAAAATTGCTTTGTCTCAATGACAAGTATGACATGCACCTATTCTTTCACGCAAAATTCTGTGCTATCTTTATGATGTAACCAAACAGCTTCTGATAAAGATTCTTGCATTTACATTTCGTGTAGGATTTCATACAACATGCCATGTCAATTCTATGGTTTTCCTATCCCTACATTTTTTTCAACTCTTGCGGACCACACGGGCCCTTATTATGGCTAGAAAAACAAGTAGGTCTGTGTTGCCTTGCATTTTACGCCACTTTTGGCCTCTATAAATCAGACCTATATAATGGGATAAAATGAGAGATCTTAAATATATCACGTAAGAACACAAAATTCTTGATCGGTCTTCGTTGCGCACACGCGAGCGGTTAAAGATTGTTTCACCAAAAAGAGATTTGTACGAAAGCCTTTTTTCCCCTATACTAGTAGTACAAGTCGAATCCAAACAGTGAATTTGTCTTGCACGCGTGAGTGGACGTGTGATGTTAGGACACTAATTAACTCTGACTCGCTGGCCGCGTATAAAACATCCATGAACTCGTACCCTGCAAGCTACACCAAGTTTCCCCGTTCCACGATCTAGTCAATTCGCAGATAGCTTTGTAGACCCACCATGCCCGACGTTTGCCTGTCGGACCTCCCCGACGACCTGCTATGCCACATCCTCTCCTTCGCGCCACTAAAGGAGGCCGCGTCCACAAGTGCGCTCGCGCGGCGGTGGCGCACGCTCTGGCTCTTATCGGGCGCCATCAACCTAGACTCACGCACGCGCTACTCTAATATCATGTGCCAGCGCACTTATTCTCGGTGCGAAGCGCTCTATTCTAATGTCATGTGCCCGTGTCGTACCTTCCGGCGCGACGCCAAGGCTGCGATGGCTGCATATCGCTCCTCTAGTTTTCTTGTGAAGACACTCACCTTCTACTACGACGATTGGGGCGGGGGCGACATGCGTCGCCCACTCGATCAATTGCTCTCGAGACCGGCGGCCCGGCACCTGGAGGAACTTTACTTCGGGAGAGGCTCCTACAGTGGGATGTGCAGTTACGGCATCACCACCCTACCGGCGTTCAAGGCTCTCCGTGTGCTGCACATCACAAACTGCATGGACAGCCACACTGCGGAAGACATGGTGGTACGGGTCGCCTTCCCGCGGCTCACCGAACTACGACTATACCTATGCAATGTTTCACGCGAGGTACTGCAGGCCATGATAGATGCCTCGCCATTGCTCACCACCCTGCAACTGGATAGGGTGTGTTTGGATTTGTGTCATGATTCACAACACTCTCTATCTCTCCCCAAGGTTTCTACCCTCCTGCTACAAGATTTTGTATATGGCTACCGCCACAACCAAACAAACCTGCAGCTTGATGCTCCAAATCTAAGATGCTTCATGTATAAAGGGTCTGTCAGACCACTGTCACTCAAGTCACCTGTGCCGTATAATACACGGGTGCAATTGCACTTCAATCTGTCGAGTGTTCATGGAAACTCCCAAGGGAAATTTCCTTTCAGTCAGTTTAATGTGAATAGGAGAGATGTAGCGTGCCAGCTATTTTGGGAATTTGTAGCCAGCTTCAGCGGTGCAAAGATGCTGATGCTGAGCTTTGAACCACCGGACCAAATACACACGGCCATTGATGCTTGATGAATTACAATTATGCTTGGAATTTGATACAGACAAGTAGAATTGTTCGAGGTGAGCATACAAATGTTGAAGCGTGACGACATCTCTTCTAGCTAGCTTTTTTATACAACTTTAGCAGTGCAAAGATGTTGAAGCTGAACTTGGAAGAAATATTGTGTTTTCTACCATGTAAAGTAGTGATACATGATGTATTCAGTCTTTACCCATCCCGACTTTTGGAAGATTATTTTGAGGCTTGCTCCAGTGCAACCCCTCCCCCGATTCATAATTAGTGTCGCTGATACTAATTCAGCGACACTTATTACGGATCAGAGAAAGTACCTACGATGTATTTAAATTGGTGTTTTCAAACAAAATGTATAAGCAATTGTTCCCTAGGTTATTTTTTACTGTGCGCCTTGCCATCCACACCACACATAATCTTATCGGCAACTCGATATATAAATGCTGGAGGTTGGACTGCAAAATAACAGACAACATTCCTAGAACATTTCAGAATTTGGAGTATTATTCTCCACTCAGTGGCCTTCACTTATCGACTCTAAAAGAGAGAATATTATGTTTTTCCTCCATTAGTTGACGCATGTCCTAAGGTATCACATTTCGGGACTAGAGGCCTCTAGTCCCGGTTTCAGAACCGGGACTAACCAAGCGAGACTAGAAGCCCAACCACTAGTCCCGGCCCGGTCACCAGCCGGGACTAATGGCTGTCCACGCGGCCTCCGTGGCGCGCTCATGGTGCATCCCCACTAGTCCCGGTTGGTGTTAAGGATTGGGACTAGTGGATCTCTGTCGCGGCAGTATTTTGCGTCTTTTCTCTATCACGGCAGAGCATTACCTCAGACTAGGGGATCTCTGCCGCGGCAACATTTTGTGCCCTTTCTCTACCGCGACAGAGCATTCATTTTGTATTTTTTTTATTTCAACATAGTTTTTAAATATTTTTATGCCACAACATATGGTACACGTTCGTGCATATATAAGATAACTTGTATTACGATATCGAGCATACAAATATATACAATTTTGATAGTTACATGGAGATCAAAATTACTAAGACTAGATCCCATCAGTTCGATTACATGGAGGTCAGAAGCACCTATTCATACTAAATTCTCCGGCATCGTCTATAATTTCTTTGAAAATAAATCCCGACAGCTCCTCAGCAATTTCTAGTACGCATTGCTCTGGTTGGAGTTGATCCCGCATTCTCTCGAACTATATAATAAAACGGAGATCAATATGAATATCAATCATAATAACTAATGCTACACTCAACAGGGAGGAAGAGTGCTTCGTTGGAAACCCCAAGAACAAGGTATGAAGAGTACAACAGCAAGATTTCCCTTAGTAGAAACCGAGGTTATCGAACCAGAAGGAGGAAGGAAACGTCACACAGGTGTTGAAAGCAACATGGAGACCTGCACAACACAAACTCAAGACTTTGCCCCAACGAATCAGTGAGGTTGTCAAGCTCACCGGTTTGCTGTAGCAAAGGATTAAACATATGGTGTGAAAGGTAATGGTTTGCAACAAGTAAACAAGTAATAGTGGAAGATGTATCAATGGTAAAGATTGGACCGGGGTCCATAGTTCACTAGAGGTGCTCTCTTTAGATAAACAACATGGCATGAAGGGTAAACAAATTACAGCGGGGCAATAGACAGGAACTGAGCAAGGCATAACAATGCAATTACTAGCCAGAAAGACGCCATGAGGTTGATTGGTCAGTACAACAATATACATAAACTGTAATCCAACTGCATCTATGACTAGAAGTCCACCTTCAAGTTATCATCCGAACCCCCTCCAGTATTAAGTTGCAAGCAACAGACAACTGCTTTAAGCAAAGTGTGTAAGGTAAACAGTCCACATGTTCCATGAACAAGAGACCATTGTTTTCTCCCTAGTAGCAACAGGACATCTACAACCGAAGAGATTATTGTCACTTCCCTTGAAAACTAGAGGCATGAACCCACTATCGAGCATAAATACTCCCTCTTGGAGTCACTAGCAACTACTTGGCCAAGATAACCACTAGCAACGGAGAGCATGCAAGATCACAAACAACACAGACATGATAGAATCATTAATTAAACCAACATAATAATCTCAATATCCATCGGATCCCCGCAAACACAACATGCATGATTACAAATAGATCAGACCGTGATCATGAACGGAGCTCACAAGATCTATACATGAAAGCACAAAGGAGGAGATACAACCATCTAGCTACTACATGGACCTATAGTCCAAGGTGGAACTACTCACAAATCATACCGGAGAGAAGGCCTCTGGGATGATCTCCCCTCCGGCAGGGTGCCGGGAAGAGCTTTAGATCCCCCCGATCTAGGGACGATGGTGGTGGCGGCTACAGACGGTTTCGTGGAATATTGATCGGGTTCCCTAGGGTTTTTGGGTCGGAGGCTTCATATAGGCGCAGGAATCAAGGTCGGTGGGGGTCTAGGGGGCCCACACCCCCTCCAGGCGCCTCCAGGGCTTGCCCGCGCCTAGAGGGAGTTTGGCCACCCTGTGGCCCCCCTCCGGCTCTGCTTCGTGGTTCCGTGTTGCTCCACGAAAAATAATAACATTAGCTTTTGTCCCGTCCAATTCCGAGAATATTGATTTTCTGCCTTTCTGGAACCAAAAACAGAAAAAAACAGGCAACTAGCACTATGGCAACTTGTTAATAGGTTAGTTCCAGAAAAGATATAAAAACACCTCAAAGTGTAGACAAAACATAAGACAAATGATATAAAACAAGCATAGAGCATCAAAAATTATAGATACGTTTTCGACGTATCAAGCATCCCCAAGCTTAACTCCTGCTCGTCCTCGAGTAGGTAAGTGATAAAAGTATAATTTTTTAGGTGACATGCACCATCAAAACCATGATCAAACCATTTGCAAGCATTCAAAGCTGGGATCAACGAACTCTATACATGTGGATGAAAGATGGAGTTCTAATAATAGGACATAGTAACTATGCATGCAACATCAAAGGCTACAAACAAAGATCATGAATAACATGCATTGAAAAATGTTTGTTTGTTTCACATACAGAAAACATAGCATAGTGGAAATCAGCTTGTCCCTCATAGAGTCACAATATAGATGCATTGGCCAACTTCAAAGTTCATAAGGGTGACTAGAAACAAATAGCACAAGAACAAGTAATATCACAATATGCATTAATCAATAAGTTTTGGGACACTGCACACAGAATGATAACTATGCTCTCTTAATGGTGCCTAAAGATAGAAGGTGGAGACTCAATAGTGGTGGAAGAAATGCCTTTTTGTAAAGGAAGCAAGGATTACAAGTTTCAAAAAGAGCTTTCAAAAATTATGGTACTTATTAGGTTTCATCCCTCATTGCCCCTATCATAAGCATCTTGAAGTGATTAAGGTTAAAGTGAACAAAGATGGAGTATATGCTTGACGAAGTATAAGTTGGCAATCTCAAGTCCCTTGAATACGAGGGCCACACCTCATGCTACTCAAATTTAGTCACCTGTAAGTTCTTGTCACTGTAAGTATTTGCATATCATAGAGAACCGCCAACGGGGTACCCCTTGCACATGGTACAGCAGATATCCCATAACCAAAATGACAAGGCAAACAGACAATGAGCATCTCAGCAATCTTCTTATTTACCATGGGAATATAGTGTTTTTCTCTCTTTTCTCAGTGTCTCTCTTTTTTTATAAGAAGAATGCTTCATAGATGTCACTATGGTGATGCTACAAGTTTCCACCATGATTAGGCATGGCTTAAGCTAGCGGCCCAGGCGTTTCTCTAACACAGGATACAAACTCCATGGACTTACAAGTTCCCTCTTTATTTCACACCGGTGACATCCATAGACAAAAGAGCATGATATCAACTTAGTACAAAGTACAAGTGCAATGTTGAAAACGTTACCCGTGACAACACGGTTCTACTAATTCCAACGTATAAGTGCAAGCATATACAATATAGATGACACAATGGTTCAAGTTTATTAGGGGCAAAGAATATAAAGTGTGCCGTCAAGTTCGTTAGGGCTTAATCACTAAGTTTTCACATAACAAAATAGTTTTTAATTGGAAGATAGTTGAAAACAAGAATATACTTGGAATGGTGTAACACACCATGCATAGGAGTTTATAGTGGACACTTTGGAATAACTTGGTTTATTGGGAGTTGGAAGCATGAGTAGAGCTTACTCATACAAGTGGAGGCTAGCAAAAGACTGGGAGCAACCAAATAAGAGAGAAATAGTGGCCATGATCATGCAGTGCAACAAAGCATTACTAATCAAAGCATAGTGTGGTACTACAAGTAAAGGACTAAATGATCATAGAGGCTAATGGTGACTTGTCATAGTCATAACATGGTGTGAGCATGTGCCAAGTCAACCCAAACAAAGCATCAAAGGAGAATACCACAATACTATGTTTTTGTATCCTAAAACAACACATGATTCCTTCAAGGCACATTAAGCAATCCTAATTGTTTGGAACAATACATGCTACAACAATAATCACTAAGCATAAGGTCAAAACAACGCCTAGCATGTCATGCTAAAGGCTAAGTCACAGTCAATGCAAGCTCCTCTTGCACTTACAAGCAAGAACTTACTACTCCTTTCCAACACCAATCAACTTATTTGAAACAACTCACAAAGATAATAATCAACAAAGATCAGTGAGATTGTCTCACAAATACACAAAGAATAACTAAAAAGTTCTAAGCTGAAAGCACATGAAAACTAAGGCTAAATGCAGTGCTAGCAAAAGTGAACACTCACAAAACAATAAGAGTGAAAACTAGAGTGTTCTAGGCAATGGAGACAGAGTGTGTCTCTCTCCAAAAGAAGTGTGGTATAACCAACCAACTTACTCAAGAAAACTAAGAAAACAAAAACCAAAAACCAAAACTAAGACGCTCCAAGAACAACACAACTGTGCATGAAACAATAAAAATGAAGTGTCTAGACAGACCTGAGCTTTTTATTAATGAAGAAGGGGATGCCTTGGGCATCCCCAAGCTTTGACACTTGTACCTCTTGAATATTTCTTGGGGTGACACGGGGTGGCATCCCCAAGCTTGATCTTTTGTCCATTCTTCATCTCATTACATCATTCTTTCTCTACACCTGCAAATTTTCCTTCATACAAAACTTCACATAATCTTCATTAGCAACATTAGTGTATTCAAAAGATATTAGCCCTCTGGCAAAGCTTTGGAACATCAAGGTTTTTCACTAAAAACACAAGGTACTTTAGTAACTCCTTCAAAAAGCTCAATTTCCTAAAAAATAACCCCAAAAGGAATCAATAAGAAGCAAATATAAATAATGGCAGAAATCTGTCAAAACAGACCAGCAGGTAGAAACCGATTTTTTCGAACATCTTATATTGCTCAAATCAAAAAGTGTTGAACTAACGAAAGTTATCTAACATACTGGGGGATTTATTCGTCAATTTTCAGCTAAATCCGACTTACAGAGACTCCTCGCTAATTTTTATGGTGGAGGACAGAACTCTGTTTCGAGACAGCAACTCCCCAAATCTTACTTCCCTCTCATTAGAGGTCATTATTGGCATAAAAAGCAAACAAAAAGGATAAGGAGAGGTTATTACTGAAGTAATAACTTCCAAGACTCAAAGAAACTCTTGGGTTATCTCCCAACAAGTACTTTTCTTTAACGCCTTTAAGTTAGGCACAAGAAGCAAGAAGAATCAAGTATTTTCAAATGAAGAATTGCCCATCTTGTTCCTTCTTTTCTTACCTTTCTTTTTATTTTTAGGGAAGATATGATTGCTTACCGGGGGATTAAAGTGCATGATGCCTTCTCCCACGTCTATTACTGCCCCAAGCTATTTCAGTAGAGATCTTCCAAGTGTGATCTGTCCTTTGCCTACACATTCAATAACAAGATAATCAGTAGACACCATTTTCCCTGAGATTTTTGTAAACACACCTTCAACTATTCCAATGGGTAATATAGTGGCATTGTTGGTAAGAGAGATTTCTTCTCCTCCTTCAATAAGCCCCCAAAGACTCAAAGAATCAAAAATATCTTTGGGCATGAGACAAAATTCAGACATGATATCACAGCGAGCATCAAAGAGTGTAGTGTTTATTGAGACTTTAATTGTGGGAAACCAATTTGAAGGCTCGGAATTTATGGGAACATAATCATGGTAAGACCTAAGAGTGTGATATCAACTATTCATGGCAGCAATACTGGTCTCAAGATGGTTCAACCTAGCAAAAATACTTGTGAAAGAGGAATTAGACTTGCCAGGTGTATCATAGATCATGATTAATTTTCTTATAGCATCATAAGCTTCATCCTCAGTACAAAGCAAAAAATATTTTTCAGCCACAGCATCCAAATCATATCTATAACGAAGAGCAACACCGCGGTAGAAACTATCAATAACCAAGCTAAGACTCATCTTAGGTTCAGTTTCCCTTTGTAAAGCAGAGATTCTAGACCAAGCTTCTTTGAAATTCTCTTCACTTTTTTGTTTAAAAGTAAAGATCTTTTCCATAGGTGTCACAGAGATTGGATCAAAACCATACATGGTAGTAACTATGGTAGGAACTAATTTTTTTGTGTGTTTTTGAATAAAGAAAGCAAACCAAGCTAGACTAATTTTTTTGGGGTTTTTTGGAAAGAGGCAAACAAAACCAAGCAAAAGAAACAAAGCAAACTAAAAACAAAGTAAAGAGAAAGGAAGTGAAGGACTCCCCTAGTGAAGATGTCCTTAGCCTCCCCGGCAACGGCGCCAGAAATTACTTGATGCTACACTCAACAGGGAGGAAGAGTGCTTCGTTCGAAACCCCAAGAGCAAGGTATGAAGAGTACAACAGCAAGATTTCCCTCAGTAGAAACCGAGGTTATCGAACTAGAAGGAGGAAGGAAACGTCACACATGTGTTGGAAGCAACGTGGAGACCTGCACAATACAAACTCAAGACTTTGCCCCAACGAATCAGTGAAGTTGTCAAGCTCACCGGTTTGCTGTAACAAAGGATTAAACGTATGGTGTGAAAGGTAATGGTTTGCAGCAAGCAAAACAAGTTATAGTGTAAGATGTATCAATGGTAAAGATTGGACCGGGGTCCATAGTTCACTAGAGGTTCTCTCCTTTGATAAACAACATGGCATGAAGGGTAAACAAATTACAGCGGGGCAACTGACAGGAACCGATCAAGGCATAACAATGCAATTACTAGCCAGAAATATCGTATGAGATTGATTGGGCAACAATATACATAGACCGTAATCCAACTGCATCTATGACTAGAAGTTCACCTTCAGGTTATCATCCGAACCCCTTCCAGTATTAAGTTGCAAGCAACAGACAACTTCTTTAAGCAAAGTGTGTAAGGTAAACAGTCCACATGTTTCATGAACAAGAAACCGTTGTTTTCTCCCTAGTAGCAACAGCACATCTACAACCGAAGAGATTATTGTCACTTCCCTTGGAAACTAGAGGCATGAACCCACTATCGAGCATAAATACTCCCTCTTGGAGTCACTAGCAACTACTTGGCCAAGATAACCACTAGCAACGGGGAGCATGCAAGATCACAAACAACACAGACATGATAGAATCATAAAGATAGAACCATTAATCAAACTAACATAATAATCTCAATATCTATCGGATTCCCGCAATCACAACATGCATGATTACAAATAGATTAGATCTTGATCATGAACGGAGCTCACAAGATCTATACATGAAAGCACAAAGGAGGAGATACAACCATCTAGCTACTACATGGACCCATAGTCCAAGGTAGAACTACTCACAAATCATACCGGATAGAAGGCTTCCGGGATGATCTCCCCTCCGGCAGGGTGCCGGGAAGAGCTTCAGACCCCCCCCCCCCCCGATCTAGGGACGATGGTGGCGGCGGCTATAGACGGTTTCGTAGAATATTGATCGGGTTTCCTAGGGTTTTTGGGTCGGAGGCTTCTTATAGGCGCAGGAATCAAGGTCGGTGGGGGTCGAGGGGGCCCACACCCCCTCCAGGTGCCTCCAGGGCTTGCTCGCGCCTAGAGGGGGTTTGGCCACCCTGTGGCCCCCTCTGGCTCTGCTTCGTGGTTCCGCGTTGCTCCGGAAAAAATAATAACATTGGCTTTTGTCTCGTCCAATTCTGAGAATATTGATTTTCTGCCTTTCTGGAACCAAAAACAGAAGAAAACAGGCAACTGGCACTGTGGCAACTTGTTAATGGGTTAGTTCCAGAAAAGATATAAAAACACCTCAAAGTGTAGACAAAACATAAGACAAATGATATAAAACAAGCATGGAGCATCAAAAATTATAGATACGTTTCCGATGTATCAATAACAAAAAGTAACGGTAATAAAATGATGGTGTGAATGTATTGCTTACGTCGACTCTATAATCTTTGTGCTCAGTGGAAAACGTGCGAATGAACTCGCAAACGTAGAATTCACATAGATTCCATCCATGTGGCTGCCTCGCGCACTTTACGAGAATAGAATTCAATCAAAATAATAATCTAGCATCATTATTATATTAAAACTAGAACTAAAGAGATGCACAGAAATATCAGGTGGTACTTACCGAGACCGCCTTAAACGTTAGCTTCTGAGTAAATACACCCGTAACCTCGCGCTTGAACCGGATCCAAACCATGCCCGACAAAAAAATGAATAAATAAGTTATTCATTACCTAATATCTCAGGAAATCAAGAAAGAGACCGATATAGCGTGAAACTTACTTATGGAGCATGTCCGGCATGCTGCGGAAATCTTTCAGGTTTCTCTTTAATAGGTCCATGACATCAACTCTTCTCTTATCAAGTTGAATGTCTAGCAGAACCCAGTGAAAGCTGCAAACATTTATATATACATCAGTAACTCATCAATTACACTTAGCATCGATTAATCAAAAGTGAATGTGTACAACAGAGTAAGACCCTCACTTGAAATTGTAAGGAAACAATATGTGGTCAGAGAAATTTTGCTCCATTAGAAACCTTAGAATGTTTTCCTCCGTCTCCTCGGGTTTTGACATTAGCGTGGTTATATGTACTTTATCTTGGTCAATGAACCCAACATTATAGATTCTTCTTCTTTTACATTCCAGAATCTTCATTCTGCATAATAAGGATAATTACATGTACTGAATTGAACAACTGAAAAACTGAACATGTAGACAAGAAATTCAACAACTTATAGACAATAGCAGCTGAGGATGGATTTGTCCATGGCGTCGAGATGGTATAACTGGAATAGTTCTAGAAACTCAATATGGATCTCTTCGGGTCTGAAGTAGTACTCACGTGGGACTTTGGCTATGAGCATTGTTCTCCCCTGCTTTATGGCCGTCGAGTACCATTGATGGAGATTCCGCATTTGTGTTGGCAGTTCTTTCAGCCTCTCTTTGCTGACCAAATCCTCACCTTCGACATATCTACGGACTACAACAACCTTGGGTAGAAGGTCGTCTTGGGAGCCTAACAATTCAGAAATACTAACTTTCATACTGTCCGCCAACTCCGCAGCTGATTCCATATCTAGTGACTGTTGTCCAAGAAGGGGAACATTTTCTGAAAACACCTTGAGGGGTGCGATCATTTGTTTGGCATGTTGTCCGAGAAGGGGAACGTCTGATTTTTTACTGATTGCTGTTTTGCTCCCGCTTGCACCTGTACTTGCTGATTGTTTACGACTTGCACTTGATTTGCTTGATTTGCTCTTCGACACTTCTTTCTGAAGTGTGCGTAGATAGTCATCTGGCTTATGGTGCAAATCATATTGTGATTTTGTGTTCAGAAACTCAGTTGCATACGCCTTTTGCTTCTCTGTGTATACCGGAGCAGGCTTGGGTTTCTTCTTCTCAAAATGCATCGCAACTTAGGCCTTTGGTATCGCTGCAGTTTCTGCATCAGTACGATCGTAAGGTCTGATGGGAAGATTCTGATGAGGCACTATTGGGAGGGGCAACATTTTCCGCTTTGGGCTGCCGCGTCGTTTAGTACTCACTGATGGAGCACGCTTCCTCTTATTGTCCTTAACGGGCGGCAAAGACTGCTGAACCTGCGGCGGAGATCGAGATGGACTTGCGATGTGGTGGTCATAGTCATCATGGGGTGGGATTCTTGGAGGCGATGGAAGTGAAGGTGACCTGCGACGACTCGGAGGCGGTGTTGGCCCTGGGGCCAAGCCTGGAAACTTTATGTTGTTCTTGTCCAATGATACCACCCAGTACTTCTCCGAGTGTGCTCTCACCTTCAGGTCCAGGGATGTCAAGATCCATTGACTCCCACTCCTTTACGATTTGATCCACCCCGACTTTAACATAGCCAGGTGGAATATCACGGACATGCCAACGTGCATCAGGTGGACAACGTAAAGCAGATCTGACCTCCACCTTCACGGATATGTTCTTCAACTTCTGATGGATCTCACAAGATATATGCTCCTTGATTCCATCCACGGGGTAGCCGGGACTGCCATTTTTAGAGAGTGCATCGTTAGACGGGACCTCCGATTCAGCCACGATGCTTCTCTGCTGAGATGAGTTGGCGGTAATATCGAGTGGAGGATCTTGCAAGCGTGCTACTCCTCTAAGTTCGTCGATCTGCTGCTTGTCAAGTCTTGCTAGCAGCTGGTTGAACTTGTCTCCCTCCTCCTCCTCTTGTCACTTCTTTGCTCTTTCTCGGCTTTTATAAGTACCTTGGTCTTTAGGAAACCCAGTCTCCCACGTGAAACTAGAGTCAAGACCTCGGACTCGTCCTCCGTGTTTGGGATTTCCGAGGACCAAGGTCAGCAAGTCTTTCTCTCTATCGGGATGGAACTTTTTTAAACCATCTTTAATCTCTTGCACCAATTTTAGCCATGCATTCCTAGGTATACTAATCCCATCACTGCAAACAAGGTCCCCTGTAAGTTCGTCATACTTACTCCCATGCCCAAGGAACCAATTTCTTGCCCTCAAATCCCATTCTTCACGAATTGGTTCTGGAATGATCTCTTGATCATTAAGTTCTTTATCTTTTGCATCCCACTTAGGCATGGCAGTCGTGTAGCCCCTGGCCCCATGTTATGGTGATATTTCTTCTTCGCAGCATTTATCTTGTTTTTTCTGACTTCTCCTCTACAACTCCTGACTTCCTATATTCTACAAATGCATCCTGGTAATCCTGATGCTTCACTAGATAGCCTTCGAATATTAGAGTTTTCTTGTCCTTCTGATACTTGAGCCATAATGATTTCTTCCAGTTCTTAAATAGTTCTGCCATCTTCTTAAGAGCAAACTGCTTAACTTTCTTTCTCATTTCAGCCGTCTCGGCATCAGTCTCATATTCTGGAAGCTTGAAATATGCCATGAGGTCATTAAAAAGTTCCTCTTTATACCTTTGATCGATATACAGATCACTCCTTGCTTCTGCCTCTTTGGGCTTATGCCACTCTCGAACGATGATCGGGACGCGGTCTCTAGCAACAACTCCACATTGCTGTATAAATACATTTTTTTTGCTTTTTTTGGTTCTAATGGTTCGCCTTGTGCTGAGACCGCCGTAATTTCATAATTCCTATGGGCATCCAACTTTTTTGCTGGGCCGCGCTTGGTTTTTTGCTTGATGTGGAGGCTTAAGAGAAGAAACATTCGTCAATATAATATATATACAACTCGATACATACAGCTACTCCCGGACATCTAGTGATCATCGGACATCATATATCTATATATATATACCTCGTCGGTCTTTCCAGGGCCCTGCTCGTTTCTCACGTCGTGGGCATCCTCCATTTCAAAATATAAGATTTTTAGATTTGTGAATAAAATGTATCTAGACATCTTTTAGTGTGTAGATTAACACCAAACCTGAGTGAACCTACACACTAAGAACAGTCTAGATACGTTTTCTTTATAAAAGTAAAACATTTTATATTTTAAAACAGAGGGAGTACACGTATATATATGTGAGTACAAATTTTTGGGCCCCCTCCGGCTGTGGACCCCTTGCCGATGCTAGGGTCGCGATCCCTCAGCGCCGGCCCTGGATGAGCTACCAGGTGCGTCGGGCGTCGACGACCGACACAAGGGGCGTTCTAGGACCTAAGAGATGGCGGTGTTCGAGGTGCACGGCGGGTGCATCGTCTGTGCGCAAGGGGCGTTGGAGGAGCACTATGGCGTTGAGCGTTGAGAGCAGGCGGCACGCGGGAGGCAGTCGGCGGCCTGTCGCAAGCAGAGTGCGTAGAGTCATGGGCGACGGCCTTAGAGAGCAGATGAACTGAGGTGTTGGAAATAATTTTCCCCTGATGGTCGACTTACAGCCTAACGGGCTCCTGGGCCTCATCTCTGTCACGGTGCAAAGAAAAAACATCATAGGAAAATGTCTAAAATACCCATGTGGCATACTACTCATACTTCTGGCAGCAGTAAAAGGTACCGTAAAAAGAGCCAAATTCTATGGTTTTTCTATTCCTACTGCGAATCACATATGCCTTTTTTTGGATATTACTACGTATGGTACATTTCTAGGACTAAATGACGGAATTTTTGATTAGCTAGCTCAACTCAAGTACGAAAATTTAAAATGTTTTCTAGATCAAACCGTTTGTCCGAATTAAGATCCGTTTTCACCGTTAGGCTAGTCACGACGATATCTTCGAAACTAGATCCCATGTTGGTATGTTCTGACAACTTTTTTTTGACCAAAAGTTATCCACCCGTAACACACGAGTTATCCGGACTTCAGCATGTAAGTTACCCACCCAATAACACATAAGTTATCCACCATTATAAAATTACCAACAAATCACATATTAGAGATATGTAACTTTTTTGTTTATCCACAAGTTACCCATCAGTAACACGAGAGTTATCCATGCTTTATCAAGTAAGTTACCCATCCAATAACATATAAGTTATCTATCACTATAAAAATTAATCACATATTATATAAAAAAGTTATTTTAACGGCTCAACCTCATCGCCCGTCGTCGCTCTCACAGCGTATGGACTACTTAACCTGGAAAGTCTACCATGTCAAACATCAAATATAATAACTAAATTTAAGCTTCTTTTGCATACGATATAAATAAAGAGAGTCTTATGCCCAACCACCCACCACACTAAGTCATAGTGAACGTGATGCGCAACCAGTATTCTAGCGGCTCGACTTGGTCGTCCATCGTCGTTACTGCGGCATATGGGTGATGAAGCCTCAAAGAATTTTAGGATACCGAGGCTTCATCTCTCGTCGACGCTAACACATTGATGGGAATGAAGCCTCAGTACCCTAACTAGTCTACTATGTTCCAATTAAATTTGCTCAATATGTATACGAGAACGTATCTATCCAACACTTTTATATGGTGGATAATTTACATATTATAGAACGGATAACTTATGTGTTTGGGGTGAATAACTTTTTGGTTCGAAAAAAATTTCATCGAAACATATCAACATGGGATCTAGTTTTAAAGATCTCGTCGCGACTAATCCAACGATGAAAACGGATCTTAAATTGAACAAACGGTTTGACCTATAAGACATTTAAATTTTCGAAATAATGCTGACAACATACGTTCACACTTTCTGTCAGGTTTTGCAAAGTACCGACCGGTCTAAGAGTAGATTTCCCTTTTTTTTGCAAAAACCACATATCCCCTCGATGGCTAGAAAAACAGGTAGGTCTGTGTTGCCTTGTATTTCACGCCACTTTGGCCTCTATAAATCAGTCCTATAAGAGGATAAAAAGGGAGATCTTAAACTTACGTACTCCCTCCATCTTAAAATAGATTTGTTATTATTTGGATGGCAGAGGGAGTACGTAAGAACACAAAATTCTTGATGAACTAAAACCCATAGCTTGATGCCTTCTGTTATGGTTTTCAAGGGTCTGCCTTGCGCACGTACGCGTGAGCGGTTCAAGGTTGTTTCACCAAATCGGGATTTGTATGAAAGCCTTTTATCCCTAGTACTAGTAGTAGAAGTAGAATCTAAACAGTGAATTTGTCTTTCAAGAAGATGGAATTCCTCCCGCGCGTCTGGACGTGTGATGTTAGGACACTATATAATCCCCCGTAAGTTACACCAAATCTCGTTTCCCCGTTCCCGTGATCTAGTCAATTCGCAGATAGCTTCATACCTTTGGGATTTTCGAGCGAGCTTGATGCGCGTTCTCACGGCTGCTAGAAGCACTTCCATGGACGAGATGGTAGACAAGCGGCGGGACAGCCAACAGCTGAGACGACCCACCATGGCCGCCGTTGGCCTGTCGGACCTCCCCGACGACCTGCTCTGTCACATCCTCTCCTTCGCGCCATTAAAGGAGGCCGCGTCCACGAGCGCGCTCGCGGCGGTGGCGCACACTCTGGCTCTTATCGGGTGCCATCAACCTCGACTCACGCACGCGCCACTCTAATATCATGTGCCAGCGCACTTTTTCTCGGTGCGAAGCGCTCTATTCTAATGTCAGGTGCCCGTGTCGTACCTTTCGGCGCGACGCCAAGGCTGCGATGGCTGCATATCGCTCCTCTGGTTTCCATGTGAAGAGACTCACCTTCTACTATGACGACCGGGGCGGGGGCGACATGCGTCGCCCACTCGATCAATTGCTCTCGACGCCGGCGGCCCGGCACCTGGAGGAACTTTACTTCAGGAGAGGCTCCTACGGTGGGATGTGCAGTTACGCCATCACCATCCTACCGACATTCAAGGCTCTCCGTGTGCTGCACATCACCAACTGCATGGACAGCCACACAGCGGAAGACATGGTGGTACGAGTCGCCTTCCCGCGGCTCAACGAACTACGACTATACCTATGCAACGTCTCACGCGAGGTACTGCAGGCCATGATAGATGCCTCGCCATCGCTCACCACCCTGCAACTGGATAGAGTGTCTTTGTGTTGGCGCCCCGAGTCACAACAATCTCTATCTCTCCCCAAGGTTTCCACCCTCCTGCTACAAGGTTTTGTATATGGCAACCGCCACGACCAAACAAACCTGCAGCTTGATGCTCCAAATCTAAGATGCTTCATGTACAAAGGGTCTGTCAGACCACTGTCACTCAAGTCACCTAGGCCGTTTAATACACGGGTGGAATTGCACTTCAACCTGTCGAATGTTCATGGAAACTCCCAAGGAAAATTTCCTTTCAGTCAGTATAATGTGCATAGTAGAGATGTAGCATGCCAGCTATTTTGGGAATTTGTGGCCAACTTCAGCGGTGCAAAGATGCTGATGCTGAGCTTTGAACCACCGGACCAAATAAATAACACGGCCATTGATGGTTGAGTTACATATATATATGCTTGGAACTTGATGATATGTGCAAGTAGAATTGTGTTCGAGGTGAGCATACAAATGTTGAAGCGTGACCACATATCTTCTAGCTAGCTTTTTGTATACAACTTTAGCAGTGCAAAGGTGTTGAAGCTGAACTTCGAAGAATTATTGTGTTTTCTACCATGTAAAGTAGTAATACATGATGTATTCCAGTCTTTACCCATCCCGACTTTTGAAAGATTATTTTGAGGCTTGCTCCAGTGCAACCCCCGATTCATAATTAGTGTCGCTGATACTAATTCAGCGACAATTATTATGGATCAGAGGGAGTACCTACAATGTATTCAGATTTGATTTTTCAAAAAAAAAAGTATTAGCAATTGTTCCCTAGGTTAATTTTTACTGTGCACCTTGCCATCCACCACACATAATCTTATCTGCAGCTCGATATATAAATGTTGGAGAGGTTGGACTGCCAAACCGAGCAATTATAACAGACATCATTCCTAGAACATTTCAGAATTTGGAGTATTATTCTCCACTTAGTGGCCTTCTCTTATCTACTCTAAAACAGGGAATATTATGCTATTCCTCCATCAGTTGACGCCTGTCCTAAGGTATCACATTCCCCACACTACGCCAGCATAGCTTTGTTTATTTTCTCCTATACTCATCATACACTAGTACTATATGTATGGATCCCTGCCTTGGTTGTACAGTACGTTGTGTGTGTGTGTGTGTGTGAATCTGCTCCTGGTACAATCAGTTATGTTAGATAATAGTCACCCTGCTCTGTTGTATGTGGATCAAGAGCTTCTTTCTTTACAATTTTCTTTTATTTTAAACATACAAGTTTTCTCTAAGATTCTTTTGGTGAAATGTATACCGGGGTGGCGGGGTGTATACATTACTCATATTTTGCATTTTTTCACTGGTAGGATTTCGTACCTTCCCTGAAGATAATTGATTGGTAGGCAAGTTCAGTACAGTCCAATATGAATTGTGAAATCCTGTTCTCTTTAACAATGTTGTTTCGTTGGGCCAGGGTAGCGCTGATCGATTTGTAGTGATGCTGATTTTTTTTTCTGATATACAAAGGGATCTGTTTTAGATATATACTCTTCCAACCTTTGTATTGTTTATCTCTAAAAGCAATAGATGCTACAAGGAGAACACGGAGGCAGTATATCCTTTATAAAGGCGGGTCATAATTAACCCACAGAAGGTTGGTGAGCACATTGGCTGTCCATATATAAATTTTCTGACCATGTTCTAGAATCTGGATTGTATCCAAGCCGTAATTGCCCTTTCTACAAATTGGTCTTGCTACATACGCGCGCTCTACTCCCTAGCTCACCCTAGTCTCTATACACTTAAACCTGATTTGATTTGACAAAGTGAGTGCGTTCGGACCTTGTATGCAAGAGTAGACCATGCTCAGTGGTTCGCAATGGCAGGTGGCCTTCAAAATTTCAAATGACATGGTGTCCCTCTTTGCAACGCCTCAGTTTCATTTGGTCATCGTTCAAAGTTTTTGCACTACTGATCATTAACAGAAAATTTTCATTGCTGACAATCTTCCATATATGCAATGTCCGATACACACCAGTCAACCTTAGAAGATTTGGTGCAATTCTGCTGGATGTCTTCCTACAGACTGCTGGAAATTTAATATTTTTAGTGAAATCAACAAAGGATAAAAAAATCCATGTTGCATGACTGCGGCATGTATGTGTTCTATGACAGTTACGCAATTGATTTCCTAAGCTTATAATTTGTTAACCAACTTGTTAGCAACTACATGCCAAGATCCTACTATGTTGTGTGCTAGCAAAATAGCAGATAGAATTACAAGTATTGTGTGGATGGTAATGAAAAATACTATTCATACGAACATTGTTTAAACTAAGAAAAATAAACACAGTAAAATGCCATACCTTGTAGAGGTGCAAGAAAATCCACCACGTTAATTTGATTTCCATTACATCGTCAAAGAAACATAGCCGGTGGCTAAATCCTCCTGATGAGAAATATTATTAGCTATTTTTTCTCTGTCTAGGTGTATCATGCTCCTAGAAGTAAAGAATAAATAAATAATACTGAGTTTAGCACGTTTCCTATATGATAGTCAATTCACTACAGGAAAGAATTCATACGCCACCGTCGGCATAGCCCTCTCGGCGTACGTTCTCGTCCGCACAGCTCCGTGGTCATCGGCACAGCCCCTTCCCCTTGGTATAGCGTCTTCCAGCGGGTCCCGCATGTCAGGCAACGGTCGTCCCTGATAACTGTCCAGCCTGGAGCTACGCCGACGGCCTGGCCGTCGGCATAGCCTAAAATATTTTAAAAAATATATATTTTTAATTTTTTTTGTCTTTGAATTGTTTAACTCGTTAATCTCTCACTTTGATCATTTTTAACACTATTTATAGTTAATAATTGATTAAATTGCAGTCTTAGTCAAATTTCTCAGTCGGTCAGCCATCCTAGCACTACTTCAGCTCTAGCACGTTTAACTTCTTCGTTCCTTCAGAATCTCTTTCCGTCAGTACTATAATATCAATCCTATTAACAATTATATCATCATGTCACATGGTTGTATTTTTTGAAATTATAAGCAATTATTTAAGTAAACAACAATGAATAAATAAAAATATTATTGAATTCAAATAAAAATATAATAATTTTATTTTATTTTGTATTTTTTATTTAATATGAAATAATTAATATCTTTAAATCTGTAAATCAGAATTCGGAAAATAATATGTCTAAATTGATTAAAAAATGAGAGGAATCCAAATATGATATCAATATCAACTTATCACAAACTATGTCGTGATTCTTATCATAATTTCATTTGCCTGTTTAAAACGACACGCATAAAGATTCTTAGCTCGAGGCTGATATTTGCTAAACTTGAAGTGGATCTATGATGAAACAACATATTTTGGACCTAAAAATGATTTTTGTAAAAAATTATGAGCATCTGATCATGTATTTGTAGTTCATATCTAACCCACTTCCTACAGATTCGGCAGGAATTTGTCTTTTTCACCAGGGATACACGAAAATGTTTGAGATCCCCTTGTTATGACATTATCCATGTAAGGTTGTCTAGTGTTTTGAAAAATGTGATGGTAGTATTTTGAATTAGCCATTTGGTGGTTGCTTCACAAAACCGTCCGTTTTTTGCACTCAGAAAATGGAAAACGCCTTTTTGGTGTGACAAAAAGAAAAACTTTCTATTGAAACATTGTTCGCCATCCCATGATACACACTTATGCACAATATGGACTTACTATCACAAACTATATCTTCATTCTAACCATAACATTGGTCATTTGACCCGAAAGGCAAGAAACCTCGAACGAGATAGGTCATTTTGTGAAGGTTTTTTTGAGACATAACCAATATACCAAGTTTGATATTTTTACTTCTAACTATGTCACATAATATGACACCACGCGAAGGTTTCGCATTGTTTGGATCGTTTTTGAATTTATAATGCCCGTTTTAAACCATTGTTAAACTTTGTCGAAGGAGGGGCATGAAGATTCTTAGCTCGAGGCTGAGACTCATTAAACTTGAAGTGGATCTATGATAAAACAACATATTATCAATCTAAAAATGATTTTTGTAAAAAATCATGAGCATCCGATCATGTACATGTAGTTCATATCTGACCCACTTCCTACCGATTCGGCAGGAATTTGTCTTTTTCACCAGGGATAGACGAAAATGTTTGAGATCCCCCTGTTATGACATTATCCATGTAAGGTGGTCTAGTATTTTTGAAAAATGTGACGGTAGAATTTTTAATTAGTCATTTGGTGGTTGCTTCACAAAACCGTCCTTTTTTGCACTCAGAAAATGGAAAACGGCTTTTTGGTGCGACGAAAAGGAAAACTTCCTCCTAAAACATTGTTCACCATCCCATGATGCACACTTATGCACAATATGGACACATTATCACAAACTATGCCTACATTCTAGCCATAACATTGGTCATTTGACCCAAAAGCCATTAAACCTCGAACGATATAGGTCATTTTGTGAAGGTTTTTCTGAGACATAATCAATATACCAAGTTTGATATTTTTCCTTCTAACTATGTCACATAATATGACACCACGCAAAGGTTTCGCATTGTTTGGATCGTTTTTGAATTTATAATGCCCGTTTTAAACCATCGTTAAACTTTATCGAAGGGCGGACATGAAGATACTTAGCTCAGGGCTGAGACTCGCTAAACTTGAAGTGGATCTATGATGAAACAACATATTTTGAACCTAAAAATGATTTTTGTCAAAAATCATGAGGATCCGATCATGTACCTGTAGTTCATATTTGACCCATTTCCTACCGATTCGGCAGGAATTTGTCTTCTCCACGAGGGATAGACTGAAATGTTTGAGATCCCCTGTTATGACATTATCCATGTAAGGTGATCTAGTATTTTTGAAAAATGTGACAGTAGCATTTTGAATTAGCCATTTGGTGGTTGCTTTACAAAACCGTCCGTTTTTTGCACTCAGAAAATGGAAAACAGCTTTTTGGTGCGATGAAAAGGAAAAGTTTCTTCTGAAACATTGTTCCCCATCCCATGATGCACACTTATGCACAATATAGACACGTTATCACAAACTATGCCTTCATTCTAGCCATAACATTGGTCATTTGACCCGAAAGCCAACAACCCTCGAACGAGATAGGTCATTTTGTGAAGGTTTTTTTGAGACATAATCAATATACCAAGTTTGATATTTTTCCTTCTAACTATGTCACATAATATGACATCACGCGAAGGTTTCGCGTTGTTTCGATCGTTTTTGAATTTATAATGCCCGTTTTAAACCATCGTTAAACTTTGTCGAAGTGCGGGCATGAAGATTCTTAGCTCGGGGTTGAAACTCGGTAAAATTGAAGTGGATCTATGATGAAACAACATATTTTGAACCTAAAAATGATTTTTTTTAAAAAAATCATGAGTATCCGATCATGTACCTGTAGTTCATATCTGACCCACTTCCTACCGATTCGGCAGGAATTTGTCCTTTTCACCAGGGATAAACGGAAATGTTTGAGATCCCCATGTTATGACATTATCCATGTAAGGTGGTTAAGTATTTTTGAAAAAATGTGACGATAGCATTTTGAATTAGCCATTTGGTGGTTGCTTCACAAAATCGTCCGTTTTTTGCACTCGGTAAATGGAAAACGGCTTTTTGGTGCGACGAAAAGGAAAACTTCCTCCTAAAACATTGTTTGCTATCCCATGATGCACACTTATGCACAATATGGACACATTATCACAAACTATGCCTTCATTCTATCCATAACATTGCCATTTGACCCGAAAGCCAAGAAACCTCGAACAAGATAGGTCATTTTGTGAAGGCTTTTTTGAGACAT
Organism: Avena sativa; assembly: GCA_916181665.1. NCBI lineage: Eukaryota > Viridiplantae > Streptophyta > Magnoliopsida > Poales > Poaceae > Avena > Avena sativa. The sequence continues at coordinate 385,759,921 of OV702296.1, forward strand.
AATCAATATACCAAGTTTGATATTTTCCTTCTAACTACGTCACATAATATGACAACACACGAAGGTTTCGCATTGTTTGGATCGTTTTTGAATTTATAATGCCCGTTTTAAACTATATATAATGTTTTATATTTCACTTAATTTTTGTTTGTAATTGTGTAATATTTGAGTGTAGATAGATAGATCTTATTTTTCTGCAAATTTTGATATATTATTTGTATTTTTCTGAATTAGAATGATTTAGTTATGATTTTTCAAAAAATAACGAGATAAAGGAAAAAAAACCTAGAGGCCTATGCCGACGGCTAAGCCGTCGGCACAGACCGAACAAATTTTTTCAAAGAGCTGTGTCGACGGCCGGCCATCGGCACAGGTTGGCTGTCTAACGCCGTTTCCGTCGCCATGTCTGAATTGGGGCTACGCCAAGGGTTGTATCTACGCCGAGGGCCACCGCCGGCACAGCCCTCACTACTACGCCGACGACCACGCTACGCCGAGGGCTACCCTCGGCACAATCATCTACGCCGACGGCCGTCCCTACGCCGACGGCCAGGCTGGTCGTCTGGCCAGGGAAGGCAGCTACGCTGACGGCCCCGACATTTGGCCGTCGGCGTAGCCGGTGGGCCGTCGACGTCTTAGTTCTTTCCTGTAGTGATTCAGCAGGGTGGTCATCGCAAGAAAAAGAAATCGTCAGGGTGATCACATAGGACAGTTCATGCACAACAAATTTCTTTTGGCTAACAATCTCCAGTGATCATTCTACAAGTTCCCAAAATTTTGAAAATAAATATCATGTGTACATGAGGGGATACACATGAATCTGCAGTTTTAATGAGAAAAATGACCTATTTGGGAGCTGCAAAAAAATATGTAGTGATCTGCCATAGTAAATAGTGTCAAACTGTATTGTTCAGATAACCGTTATCTTCCTTGTGCAGCTATGCATTGGAAAAAAATCCACAAAAAACTGTAACATATATGTCAATAAGCGCTCATAAGAATTAACATACTGAACATCTCACATGCAAACCTTCTACAATCGTTTGAGGCTTTGAGAGATGGCCGTACAGAAAATAGTTATTAAGTGACAAATCTCCGTATAACCAATGTCTTACACATAATGCGGTCACCAAGATTCAGTCAGGTTCGGCTAGATCTCTTGCTATTCGCGCCACCATTGTGAACTTCACTATTTTTTATGAAATGAACAGAGGTCTTTTTCATGATATGAACAGAAGTCGTTTTCAAGAAATGACAGAGGTTCTGAAGATTGGAGTTACATGAGTGCAGCATGTAGTGTTCTACGACTGTGACACATTTGCATTCGTAAGCTGGTTATTTTTCAACAAACTTGGTATCAACTAACAAGTACTCCCTCCGTTTCAAAATATAAGATGTTTTAGCTTTGTGAAACAAATATATCTAGATTTTTTTAGTATATATGTGCACTCAGGTTTGGAGTGAATCTACACACTAAATAAGTAACCTAAAACATCTTATATTTTGAAACGGATGGAGTAGATGCAAAGAGCTGAATACCAGATAGAATTACACCTACTGTATGGATACCATTGTCAAATACTCGGCATACTAACAGGGTTCAAACTTATAAGAGGAGCACAGAGCAAAATAGCATAAAAGACACATTGGTTAGCCATAGAACAGAAATCAAACCCATCAGAATAATTTAGATTTCTCATCCATTTCCATCACCTCACCAAAGAAACATAGTTTTTACATAAGTCATACCCAGTAGAAGCATGAGTAAATATATTATGAAGATTGGACATAGCGGGATCGCTCCCCTTGATCATGTCATCGGTTCAGATCCGGAAAGATAGGAGGCCAGACCATCAAAAGGGGAAACATATCAATGCAGCAGGACGGAGGACCAATATCAAGTAGATCATACACCTTCTCAACCACCCTGCTTCTGCAACGAACATAAAAGACGGAAGCGCTTGCTACATCATTCAAGAATACAAACTCAGCATTATCCCCAACTGCAGCAATCTCAACAAAATCTCCAAGCCACATGTCACCCACAATACGCCTGCATGCCTCCCGGACACAAAATGTGTCGACCAAGAGCCAACCACCTGCCCCATCATCGTCACCTGTAAGCTTATGGAGCCACACACTGAGCTGAAACCCTTGTGCACCGACAAGATAGAGACCGGAATCCGCACATGAGAGCATGAAGTTGCCCCCCTCCATCTGGGCACTTAAGGATAAAGAAGTGTGCTGTCACCAAATCCAGGCCCAGTGTGTACCCAAGGGTGGTCACCATGAAGATCTTGCCATGGACGGGAGGCGAAATATTTACAAAGCAGGGTGCAGGGTAGGAGGGTTCTATCTCTGTGGCGGCGGTGGTAGGGGCGCCCCATCCGCCAGATCCGCGGACGTACACATACACGGAAACTTTCCGCCCTTCACTCCAGATACGCACCAAAGTCATGTCGTCCCGGCCCCGGCCCCCATCGTCGGGTAGGGAAATCGAATTGATCCCCGCGCGGACATTGTGGGACAGCGGGGTTGGCGGGAGGACACAGTCGAACTCTTGGGCGAGCAGCGGCGACAGGAGGGACCACATGGAGCTATCGCCGGAGAACTTGGTGATGAGGCGGCCATTCCTGCAGTGTGCGATATGCTGGTCTCTGCGGGCGAAGGCTTTGTAGCAGGAGGAAGCAGCGCGGCGTGAGATAGCAGCGAGTTCCGGGGGCTGTGGGAGCAGCACTAACTGACACTTGCCGATGTATTCGATGAAGAAGCGACAAGGCGGGGCGGGTTGCGGTCGCGGAAGCGACGGAGGAAGGCCGGGTCGGAGGAGGGGAGGAGCCACAGCTTGGAGACAAGGGCAGCGCGGACGAGGTGGTTGGGGAAGCCCAGACGGAGGAGGATCTCTCGGAGGAGATCGCCATAGCCGAGCACGGCCGCCACCGATGCGCTCCGGCGGCTTTCCATCTATTGGGGAATTTTGCAGGGTCAGACGAGGGTTTCGTTTCTGCGGAAGAAGAGCAGAAGTGGAGGGGGTTTTTGAGCGACGACGTGGAAAGCATAGGCCCCACTTTTGGAATATATTTTTCAGCATCGAGCATTATAATTCGTTTACGTTTTGGATTTTTTTAGAAACATAGTAACACTCACAACATCATACATGCACTCACCCACCCTATGAACGTACACACGCACATCCTACCCCTATGAGCACCTCCGAGAGACCACGTGTCGGATTAAGTCTTGAGATTGACGAAGTCACCACGGCGCCTCGTTGTCGACAGAACATCGGCTCCCACTAAAAGAATATTCCGGTTTTTATGCAACACACAATGTTAAATATGAGGTTTAAACTCTTTTGGGCTCGGAGTACCACCACCCTCCTAGCTACCCAACCACATGTAGGGGTTCGTAGCATGGAAAATAAAAAATTTCTACCGCATACAAACAAACAAGCCAAGATCTATCTGCTAGATTGTAGCAACGAGTCGATAGAATAACTCACCCTCGAAGATTCCAAAGTGTTTAACGAGAGCGGATTCTCGTGGGTGATGTAGTCGTACTCTTGCCGATCTCAAGATCGCGTAGGCGATCCTTCCGGCGCTGCGTTCCGGCAGCGCTTCCGCAGTCGGTCACACGTTCGGTACTCGACGAAGACCTTCCTCTCCCTTGTTCCAGCAGGCAGCGGAGGTTGTAGCACTCTCCTCGCGATTCCGGCAGCACGACGACGTGGTACCGGAAGTAGAGGGGAGATCTCGCAGGGCTTCGCCTTAAGCAGGAGCGAGTATGGTGGACTATGAGAGAGCCTCGGTGATCTAGGGTTTAGACGCACCAAGGAGGAGAGGCTAGGCGGTGGCTAGGGCAAGGGGATGCCCCAACTCTGTGGCTAGGGTTTAGCCCTAGGCCGCGGCAACAGGAGGTGGCGGCGCCGGCGGCTTGGAGCTAGGGTTTGCGGGGTGCAAGTGTGTGCTTGGAGGGGAAGCCCTGCCCCTCCTTATATAGGTGGAGGGGGCCGACCAAGGGGAGGGGAGTCCCTCCCCAACTCGGCTTCCAAGGCCGGCGGTGGAGGGAGAGGGAGAGGGACTTTTCAAATTGGCGTTTAACTTTTCAAACTAGGATTTGATTTATACCTTTATTTTGTTCAGCGATGACACCTAGTACATGATGCAACCATTCCAACTTGTTATGACACATTCATGTACCCTTTCCCTCCGGAGTGCCGGACATTCCGGAACCTTCTAGAACATTCCCGATGAAAACACCGGAACCATTCTCCAACCCCGAAACAAGACTTTCCTTATATGAATCTTATTCTCCGGACCATTCCGGATCTCCTCGTGATATCCCGGATCCCATCCGAGACTCCGAACAACATTCGGTCTCTTACTCATCATTCCATAACTACTCAACAACGTCGAATCCTTAAGTGTGTCTCCCTACGGTTCGTGAATTATGCGGACATGATCGAGACACTTCTCCGAACAATAACCAATAGAGGAATCTGAAAATTCATATGGCTCCCACATATTTCTACGATTGTTTTGCGATCAAATGAACCACTTACATACGATACCAATTTCCCTTTGTCTCACGATAGTTTACTTATCCGAGGTTTTGATCGTCGGTATCTCTGCATACCTAGTTCAACCTCGTTACTGATAAGTACTCTTTTCTCGTTTCCGTGATATGTGATCCCTTGTGAGCCAGTCACATGCTTGCAAGCTAATTGGATGACATTCACCGAGAGGGCCCAGAGTATATCTATCCGTCATATGGATGGACAAATCCCATTCTTGATCCATGTGTCTCAACCAATACTTTCCGAACACTCAATGCCACCTTTATAGCCACCTAGTTACGGTGTGGTGTTTGATGTCATTAAAGCATCCTTCCGGTGATGGTGATAAGCATGATCTCATGGTCGAAGGAATTAGGTTACTATGTATCAGAAAGCATATAGCAATTGAACTATTAAAATGACTTGATCTTTATGCTACGCTTATCTATAGGAGTATGTCCATCATATCATTCTCCTAACGGTATGATCTTGTTGTTAATAACATATCAATGTTCATGATAGGGAAACCACAATCATTTATTAACCAACAAGCTAGTATTATGAAGAGGCTTTACTAGGAACTTCAATTTAAGTTTACAAATCACACAAGTATTAATGTTTCCTTGTTAATACTATTATAGCATAAATGTAAACATCTATCATAATGACAAAGATATAATAATAACTACATTTATTATTGCCTCTAGGGCATATCTCCAACAGTCTCCCACTTGCACTAGAGTCAACTAATCTAGATTACATGGTAATATACCAAACACCCATGGCAGTTTGGTGTTGGTCATGTTTTTCCCTCGGGAGAGGTTTAGTCAATGGATCCGCCACATTCAGATCTATGTGTACTTTGCAAATCTTTATGTCACCATCTTGGACATGTTCTCGAATAGCGTGGAAACGTAGTTTGATGTGCTTCAGCTTCTTGTGTGACCTTGGTTCTTGCGCATTGGCTATGGCGCCCATGTTATCACAGTAGATAGACATTGGGTCCAGCGCACTTGGAACCACACCGAGCTCTGTAATGAACTCCTTCATCCATATCGCTTCTTGCGAAGCCTCCGAAGCAGCCATGTATTCCGATTCAGTTGAAGATCTCGCCACAACGCTTTGCTTTGCACTCCTCTAGCTAACTGTTGCACCATTCAAAGTAAATACGTATCCAGATTGTGATTTAGAATCATCCGGATCGGTGTTCCAACTAGCATCGGTGTAACCATTAACAACGAGTTGTTCATCACCTCCATAAGAAAGAACCATATCCTTAGTTCTTCTCAAGTACTTAAGGATATTTTTGACCGCTGTCCAATGATCCACTCCTGGATCATTTTGATATCTGCTAGTCAAACTAACAGCATATGCAATGTCGGGTCTAGTACATAGCATGGCATACATTAGAGATCCTATGGCTGAGGCATAGGGAGTTTTACTCATCCTTTCTTTATCTTCTGCCGTTGTTGGACTTTGAGTTTTACTCAAGGTCGTATTGGGCAACATGGGCAAGAACCCTTTCTTGCTATCTTCCATTCCAAATCTCTTTAGAACTTTGTCCAAATATGTACTTTGTGACAATGATATTTGGCGTTTCGATCTATCTCTATAAATCTTTATGCCCAATATGTAAGCTGCTTCGCCAAGATCTTTCATTGAAAAACTATTATTCAAATATTCCTTGACACTATTAAGAAGGTCTACATCATTCCCAATCAACAATATGTCATCTACATATAGTATTAAGAATGCTACAGAGCTCCCACTCACTTTCTTGTAAATACAAGCTTCTCCATAAGTTTGTATAAAACCAAAACTTTTGATTACCTTATCAAAACGTTGATTCCAACTTCGGGATGCTTGCTTCAATCCATAAGTGGACCGTTGAAGTTTGCATACCTTGTTAGCATCCTTAGGATCGACAAAACCTTTGGGTTGCATCATATACAACTCTTCATCAATGTCTCCATTGAGGAACGTTGTTTTGACATCCATATGCCATATCTCATAATCATAATATGTAGCGATTGCTAACATAATCCTCACAGACTTTAGCTTCGCTACAGGTGAGAAAGTCTCATCGTAGTCAACTCCTTGAATTTGTTGAAACCCTTTTGCGACAAGTCAAGCTTTATAGACAGTAACATTACCATCAGCATATGCTTTCTTCTTAAAAATACATTTATTCTCGACAGCCTTCCGGCCATCCGGTAAGTCCACCAAATTCCATACTTGGTTTTCGTACATGGATCCAATCTCGGATTTCATGGCTTCTTGCCATTTATTGGAATCTGGGCTCATCATCGCTTCCTCATATGTCGCAGGGTCATCGGTGTTGTCCACCAACATGACACTCATAACAGGATCATACCAATCAGGAGTGGTACGAGTTCTCGTTGACCTGCGAGGCTCTGTAGCAACTACAACCGAAGTTTCATGATCATCATCATTAGCTTCCTCTCTTATTGGTGCAGGCACCACAGGAACTTCTTCCGGTGCTACGCTACTCACAAGTTCGAGAGAAGGTTCGACAACCTCGTCGAGTTCTACTTTCCTTCCAATCACTTCTTTCGAGAGAAATTCCTTCTCTAGAAAGGATCCATTCTTGGCAACGAAGATTTTGCCTTCGGATCTATGATAGAAGGTATACCCAATAGTTTCCTTTGGGTATCCTATGAAGACGCATTTTTCCACTTTGGGTTCAAGCTTGTCTGGCTGTAACTTCTTTACATAGGCTTCGCAACCCCAAACTTTAAGGAACGACAATTTAGGTTTCTTCCCAAACCATAATTCATACGGTGTCGTTTCAACGGATTTAGATGGTGCCCTATTTAAAGTGAATGCGGCTGTTTCTAATGCATAACCCCAAAATGATAGCGGTAAATCTGTAAGTGACATCATAGAACGAACCATATCTAAGAGAGTTCGATTACGACGTTCGGACACACCATTACGCTGTGGTGTTTCCGGCGGTGTCAATTGTGAAAGTATTCCGCATTTCTTCAAATGCTCGCCAAACTCGTAACTTAGATATTCACCTCCACGATCAGAACGTAGAAATTTAATCTTCTTGTTACGTTGATTCTCAACCTCACTTTGAAATTCCATAAACTTCTCAAAAGTTTCGGACTTATGTTTCATGAAATAGATATACCCATATCTACTCAAGTCATCCGTGAAGGTAAGAACATAACGATAACCACCGCGCGATGCTACACTCATTGGACCACACACATCGGTATGCATGATTTCCAATAAGTCCGTAGCTCGCTCCATCATACCAGAAAATGGAGTCTTAGTTATTTTACCCATCAGACATGCTTCGCATCTTTCAAGTGATTCGAAATCAAGTGATTCAAGAATTCCATCGGAATGGAGTTTCTTCATACACTTCACTCCAATGTGACCAAGACGACAGTGCCACATATAGGTCGAGTTATCGCTCGATTTCAAACATTTAGCTTCAATGTTATTAATATGTGTATTTCCACTATCAAAATTCAATAAGAATAGACCATCTATCAAAGGTGCATGTGCATAAAACATATTACTCATATAAATAGAACAACCATTATTCTCGGACTTAAACAAGTAACCGTCTCGCAATAAACAAGATCCCGATATAATGTTCATGCTTAACGCAGTCACCAAATAACAATTATTTAAGTATAAAACTAATCCCAATGGTAGATGAAGAGGTAGCGTGCCGACCGCGATCACATCAACTTTTGATCCGTTTCCCACGTGCATCGTCACCTCGTTCTTCGCTAGCTTCCGTTTATTCTGCAGCACCTGTTTCGAGTTACAAATATGAGCAACCGAACCAGTATCAAATACCCACGCACTACTACGAGTACTAGTGAGATACACATCAATAACATGTATATCGGATATACCTTTCTTCTTGATGTTGTCGTTCTTCAAATCCGCCAAGTACTTTGGGCAATTCCGCTTCTAGTGACCTTCTCCCTTGCAGTAAAAGCACCCTGTATCAGGCTTAGGTCCATCCTTGGTCTTCTTCGTCGGTGCGGTAACTTTCTTACCACCCTTCTTGAAGTGTCCCTTTTGCTTAGACTTGCCTTTCTTGAATTTAGTGGTTTTATTGACCATCAACACTTGGTGCTCTTTCTTGATCTCCACTTCTGCAGATTTTAACATGGAGAAGAGTTCTGTCAACTGCTTGTTTATGCTTTGCATATTGTAGTTCATCACAAAGTTCTTGTAACTTGGTGGTAGTGATTGGAGGACACGGTAAATCCCCAAAGCATTAGGAATCACTATACCCAAGCTTTGAAGTTTGTTTGCGTGCCTAGACATCTTAAGCACATGCTCACTGACGGAGCTGCCCTCTTCCATCTTGTAGTTAAAGAACTTTTCAGAAGCCTCATAGCTCTCAACTGCCGCGTGAGTCTGAAAGATCAATTTGAGTTCACGGACAATATCATGTGGGTCTGAATTCTCAAACCTTTTCTGAAGCTCCGATTCTAAACCATACAAGATAGCACACTGAACTGTGGAGTACTGAATCTTTCGAGCGAGGTAAACATTCTTTACTTCATCGGTAGCATCAGCTGCAGGCGGGTCACCCAGCGGTGCATCCAGCACATAGGTCAAATTACCAGCATTGAGGACAATCCTCAAATTGCGGAACCAATCCGCAAAGTTGCTTCCATTGTTTTTCAACTTTTCTTTCTCTAGGAACGCATTAAAATTGATGGTAGGGGCCGCCATTGATCTACAACATATTTGCAATAGTTTAGACTAAGTTTATGACAAATTGAGTTCTTATTAATAGTTAAATTAATCTAGGTGAACTCCCACTCAAAACAATATCCCTCACATTGTTTTAGTGATCACACGAACCAAATCCACCACATCAAAACCGATCATCACGAGAGTTGATGTAACTTCAATGACGAACAATCGACATGTTCATCATATCTACTATATGATTCATGATTTACCTTTCGGTGATCCGTGTTCCGAGACCATGTATGTACATGCTAGGCTCGTCAAGATCAAACCTTAGCTTCCGCATGAGAAAATCTGGCTTGCCCACGTTGTATACACTTGCGGAATCTAACACACCCGATCATCACGTGGTGCTTCGAAACAACAAGCTTTAGCAACGGTGCTTACTAAGGGTGAACACTTTATAACTTGAAATTCATGTGCATGAGGTATCATCTTATAATGCTAACGTCGTTAACTAAGCAATACAAGATGCATAAAGGATTAACATCACATGCAATTCATAATATGTGATATGATATGGCCTTTCTTCTTTGTGCTTCCGATCTCCATCTTCAAGCACGAACATGATCTCCATCATCACCGGCATTGCATCAAGGTCAATGACGCTGCTCCATGGTTGTCGTCCCCCGGCTTCAACTATTACAACTACTTTGAACAGACACGCGGGTCTTAACATAAATTAAAGACAACCATATGGCTCCTGCCGGTTGCCAACTTATAATAAGGAACATTGCATACATCAAATATAATCACAATCATGGCCATATCACATCACAGCACACCCCTGCAAAACAAAGTTAGACGCCTCTAATTTCTTTACATATTTTACGTGGTTTGGGGCTTTCAATAAGTGTTGATCTAACTTACGAACAAGAACCACAACGTTGATGTTTGAACTATCAAGTGCCTGTTGTAAATTGGATCTATACTATAATGGGAGAGACAGACACCCGCAAAGCCACTTATGCAATACAAGTTGCATGTTGAGCGTGGAGCAAGTCTCATGAACGATGTCATGTAAGGTTAGACCGGGCCGCTTCATCCCATCATACCGCAAGATGCAAAGTACACAAAAAGCAATTGATAATAAAAGCATCACCGCCCATAATGACCATTGTGTTCTACTCGTGCAACAGATCTACATATAGACACGGCTCTGATACCACTGTAGGGGTTCGTAGCATGGAAAACAAAAAATTTCTACCGCATACAAACAAACAAGCCAAGATCTATCTACTAGATTGTAGCAACGAGTCGATAGAATAACTCACCCTCGAAGATTCCAAAGTGTTTAACGAGAGCGGGTTCTCGTGGGTGATGTAGTCGTACTCTTGCCGATCTCAAGATCGCGTAGACGATCCTTCCGGCGCTGTGTTCCGGCAGCGCTTCCGCCGTCGGTCACACGTTCGGTACTCGACGAAGACCTTCCTATCCCTTGTTCCAGCAGGCAGCGGAGGTTGTAGCACTCTCCTCGCGATTCCGGCAGCACGACGGCGTGGTACCGGAAGTAGAGGGGAGATCTCGCAGGGCTTTGCCTTAAGCCGGAGCGAGTATGGTGGACTATGAGAGAGCCTCGGTGATCTAGGGTTTAGACGCACCAAGGAGGAGAGGCTAGGCCGGCGGCTAGGGCAAGGGGATGCCCCAACTCGGCGGCTAGGGTTTAGCCCTAGGCGGCAACGGCGGCAGCAGGAGGTGGCGGCGCCGGCGGCTTGGAGCTAGGGTTTGCGGGGTGCAAGTGTGTGCCTGGAGGGGCAGCCCTGCCCCTTCTTATATAGGTGGAGAGGGCCGGCCAAGGGGAGGGGAGTCCCTCCCCAACTCGGCTTCCAAGGCCGGCGGTGGAGGGAGAGGGACTTCCTCCCCAAGTAGGTTTCCTACTCTCCCTCCACCAAACAAAATAGCCGTTTGACTTTTCAAATTGGCGTTTGACTTTTCAAACTAGGATTTGATTTATCCCTTTATTTTGTTCAGCGATGACACCTAGTACATGATGCAACCATTCCAACTTGTTATGACACATTCATGTACCCTTCCCCTCCGGAGTGCCGGACATTCCGGAACCTTCTAGAACATTCCCGATGAAAACACCGGAACCATTCTCCAACCCCGAAACAGGACTTTCCTTATATGAATCTTATTCTCCGGACCATTCCGGATCTCCTCGTGATATCCCGGATCCCATTCGAGACTCCGAACAACATTCAGTATCTTACTCATCATTCCATAACTACTCAACAACGTCGAATCCTTAAGTGTGTCTCCCTACGGTTCGTGAATTATGCAGACATGATCGAGACACTTCTCCGAACAATAACCAATAGAGGAATCTGGAAATTCATATGGCTCCCACATATTTCTACGATTACTTTGCGATCGAATGAACCACTTATATACGATACCAATTTCCCTTTGTCTCACGATAGTTTACTTATCCGAGGTTTTGATCGTCGGTATCTCTGCATACCTAGTTCAACCTCGTTACTGATAAGTACTCTTTTATTGTTCCCGTGATGTGTGATCCCTTGTGAGCCAGTCACATGCTTGCAAGCTAATTGGATGACATTCACTGAGAGGGCCCAGAGTATATCTATCCGTCATATGGATGGACAAATCCCATTCTTGATCCATGTGTCTCAACCAATACTTTCCGAACACTCAATGCCACCTTTATAGCCACCCAGTTACGGTGTGGTGTTTGATGTCATCAAAGCATCCTTCCGGTGATGGTGATAAGCATGATCTCATGGTCGAAGGAATTAGGTTACTATGTATCAGAAAGCATATAGCAATTGAACTATTAAAATGACTTGATCTTTATGCTACGTTTATCTATATGAGTATGTCCATCATATCATTCTCCTAACGATATGATCTTGTTGTTAATAACATCTCAATGTTCATGATAGGGAAACCACAATCATTTATTAACCAACAAGCTAGTATTATGAATAGGCTTTACTAGGGACTTCAATTTAAGTTTACAAATCACACAAGTATTAATGTTTCCTTGTTAATACTATTATAGCATGAATGTAAACATTTATCATAAACACAAAGATATAATAATAACTACATTTATTATTGCCTCTAGGGCATATCTCCAACACCACAGATTGATTTGAACTCTTTGAAAATTTCATTCCCATTCGTGACACCGTTGTTTAAAACGTGTACGTGACACTTCTGCTTCCATGGTTTTGTCACGGCAGGATTGGGTTTTTTTTTCGAAAAGGGGAGTAAAACCCCGGCCTCTGCATCAGTCGATGCACGGCAGGATTGGGTACACAAACCTTGGCTCATACTCCATCTATTCCAAATAATGTTTTAGCCTTTTTTAAATGCATGTACCTAGATGTGTTTAGGTGTGTATGTTCAAAAAAAATGAGTGAATTCTATATCCTAAAAGATGTCTAGATACGTGTATTAAAAAAACTAAAACATCTTATATTTTAGAACAAAGGAAGTGTTCTAGGTACTAAAAATTATGGGGCAGGTCATTGACATAAGAATCAGGCTCGAGAGACACCCACCCATCCCTCCCGCTCCTCGGTCGCCACCGTACGGCCTTGGGGCGGAACCCTAACCCTATTCTCCCGACCCCCTCCTCCCTCTCCCCTTCCTCCCTGACAACTGCCATCGTGCGCCGCCGGGCAAAAGCCCGTGTGGTGCCGGTGGCGGTTGTCCCTCCTTTCCCCGGCATGCGGAGAATCGAGCGAGGCGGTACACTCCCTGGCGGCGCCGCGACTCGCCGGTGGAAGGCGGGACCTGACGCTGCAGCGGGCGGTGCTAGGGTGGCCTCGCGTAGCTAGAGGCGGCGGCGGGAGATGGAGTTCGTGCTCCAGCTTCTCGTAGTTGTAGGGACCCGACCTTCCTCCCTATAGGTCTCGCACGAAGACGGTGTCATGGAGTGGAGGTGGTGTATCTTGTAGAGTTGCCGGTGTAGAGAGGATCATAACACACCCAGGACGGTCCAGGTGGTGTTGGCCATCGACGGTGGTGCTTGACCTCGGCCTAGACCTAGGGCCCATTTGGGGCTAATTCAAGCTAAGCGGGCCATGCTGTCCATGTGGTTTCAGGGGCTCCCAACGGGTCTTGGATCCCACCCCTTGGCCATGGTGTGGCTGAGGTGCTGGATCCGGGCCAGATGGCCTGGATGGTCTCACCCCACCCGCCGGGTCTGAGGGAACTATATTGCGGTAGTGCCTCACATGTTGCTTGTGTGGGATGTTGGATGTCGGCGTGGCGGCCTCGAAAGGTGGAGTGTGCGGTCTTTTCTTCGACGAGCGCCGTGACGGTGGTGATGGCCTTGGTTCTTGTTCATGAGGGTGGCGAAGGAGCGGGTGACATGGATCCCTAGTGTTTGTGGTCTGCAAAGGTAGCTTCCACATCATAAGAGGAAGGTCGGGCTCGGGGTCAATGGATAGGCCGTAATATTGGGGGTGGTTCGAGGGTTTTTCCGAGCGAAGTCTCTGTGCTTCGTGGCCATCGACAATAATGCCTGAGGGTGTCGTAACCCTCTTGGGGCATCGGTGTGGCCACCCTCGCCACTTTATCGCTTCGGATGAAAACCTTTGACCGCCTAGTATTGGAGATGGCGACAAACGAGCTGATGTGTATTCGGGAGCTACGACAGGAGTTTCCCCCTTTTTTTTTTTGAGAAACCAGTTTCCCGTTATAGTTTTTTTTTTGAGCGGAGTTTCCCGTTATAGTTGTACACCACTGTTTCCTGCATATACAAAATACAGTGTCAAAGTTTCACCAGCCCAGCCCATCGCTATATTTACTTCGCCCAACCCTACGACGCGACCGAGCCCCGCGAAACGCCACACGTGAGGCCAAAGCCGTACGTGCAGCAGGACATGGAGGCGCTTCACAGCACGGTCGTCGGAACGCCACGCTACGGCCGTGGAAAGCGCGCATGGAGCTCGCCGATGCCACCAACCCCAACTGGTACTACTTACCAGTACTTCCTTCAAATATGGGTCGGAGAGAGTCACATTTTTTGTTTCCACTCCATCCATCATTCTATCAGTATGTACACTCATGGAAAACAAACAAATCAACTCCACCATCGATTTCGTGTCTTGCAGGAGGGACTGGGCCAACCTCACGGCCGGGCCAGCCGGCCTGATTGTCCAGCGCGTCCTCGCCGATGATGTCGCTGGCTACCTACATGTAGAATAGTATGGGACAATACGCAGGCCTAATAAAGCCGGCTGCTCTCATATATATATACACAATTACAGGTATAACCCTGAAATATACGGAGATCTATATCTATACAATATATATCTCAACACCCCCCGCAGTAAAAGGGTCGGCATCGACACATAGACTGGAGCGAAACTAAGGAAAAGTCGTCGACGGCAATCCCTTCGTCATGATGTCTGCAAATTGCTGAGAAGTCGGCACGTGAAGAACTCGAACGTGACCGAGGGCAACCTGCTCACGGACAAAGTGGATATCCAGCTCAATGTGCTTGGTGCGCCGATGATAAACGGGGTTGGCGGAGAGGTAGACAGCTCGGAGAGAACAAGAAAGCTCGGAGAGAAGCTGACGAAGCCACGTGCACTCAGCTACGGCGTTAGCCACGGCGCGGTACTCGGCCTCGGTGCTGGAACGAGACACGGTGGGCTGCCTCTTGTAGGACCAAGAGACGAGCGACGAGCCGAGGTAGACGCAGTAGCCCGAGGTGGAGCGCCGCGTGTCGGGGCAGCCAGCCCAGTCTGCATCCGAGTAGGCGACGATGTTGGTCGAGGACGAGGCGGGCGAGGCGTGTAGCGAGAGGCCGAAGTCCATGGTACCGCGGATATAGCGGAGTATCCGCTTCACCGCTGACCAGTGAGCGTCTCGAGGAGCATGCATATGCAAGCACACCTGCTGCACGGCATACTGCAGCTCCGGACGTATCAGCGTCAAGTACTGCAGGGCACCGACGATGGAGCGGTAGGATGGCGCGTCGCAGGCCAGCGACCCATCACTAGCCGAGAGCTTGGCCTTCGTGTCGACAGGAGTGGGCGCGGGGTGGCAATTAAGCATCCATGCACGCTCAAGAAGCTCATGAGCATACTTCCGCTGATGAAGAAAGAACTCGTTCGCGCGCCGGGCAACCTCGATGTCTAGGAAGTAGTGGAGCGGACCGAGATCCTTCAAGGCGAACTCAGCACGAAGGCGGTCGGTGAGTTGTCGAAGGAGCCCATCAGTGCATGCCGTCCGGATAATGTCGTCGACATATAATAGCAGGTGGGCAGTGTCGGTGCCTTGTCGATACTCCCTCGGTTCACCAATACTTCGCGTCCTAGCTTTCTCAGAAATTTCCGAATTAGTTCGCGTTCTGTACTTTTTGCAAGTTGATTCCCTAATCTACCCCTGATTTGATCCCTCGGTGCATTAAGAGGTCTCCTTGAATCCCACGCCTTCTGCCTTCAATTCGTGTACTTATGCCTCACACCCCTCGTTCTAATAATCCCGTGGAGCACAAAAAGAAGAAAGAAAGAGGGCAGCTGGGCATGCACTGCAATCAATTCCATAGGCGAGGAGTCAAGGACCTATGCATGCATGTGTAGCTTTTATGGCAGGGCAGCGGAGGGGGGGGGGGGCAAATTAGTCCATCTGCTAACTAATTTAGTCTCCTTGGTATGTGTGTTTTGTCCAGAACACGAAGTATAGGTGAACGGGGGGAGTATACAAAGAGCGACGCATCGAAGCGCGTGGAGCGGAAGCCAAGCTGATGGAGGAACGCGGTGATGCGCTGGTACCAGGCGCGGGGCGCCTGCTTCAGTCCATACAAGGACCGAGAGAGCAAGCACACGTGATCCGGGCGCTCGGTGTCGACGAAGCCGATGGGCTGCTGGCAGTACACCTTCTCGGAGAGATGACCATGAAGAAAGGCGTTGGAGACGTCCATCTGGTGTATTGGCCACGTGCGAGAGGCGGCGAGGTGCAGAACGGTGCGGATCGTGCCCGGCTTGACAACCGGGGAAAACGTATCCGTGAAGTCGACGTCGGCGCGTTGGCAAAATCCGCGGACCACCCAACGCGCTTTGTAGCGCTCCAGCTTGCCATCTGGGCCGAGCTTGTGCTTGAAGACCCACTTGTCGGTGATGACGTTGGCGCGAGGAGGACGAGGGACCAGCTCCCAGGTCCGATTGCGCTGCAGCGCGTCGTACTCCTCCTGCATGGCGGCATGCCACTGCGGGTCACGCAAGGCGGCTCGGGCAGAGGTGGGCATTCGAGATGGCTCAGACGTAGACGTCGTGCAGACGTACTAATCGGCAGGGTAGCGCGTGGACAGCCGACGTACGCCCGCACGCGTGCGGGTCAGCACACCCGTAGGGGGAGCAGCGGTCGCGGCTGGGGCAGCGGCGGGAGAGGACGACGAAGCGGGCGACGACGGGGCCGGCGAAGAAGAGGCCGCGCTGGTAGGGGTGACACAGACGGCGGCGTCGCGGGCGGTGATGACGGCACGGGTGCTGGTGAAGGCGCGGGCGCGGGATCGGGCGAGGGCGGAGCTTTGAAGGCCGGCAAGCCAGGGGGCAACACGGGCGCGGGCACCGAGGGACCAGGCGGGGCGAAGCCAGGAGGGGCCACCGCGGTCACTCGTCGGCGCGGAGGGCCGGCTGCGGGAGGGTCGGCACCGGCGGAGAGGGCGATTGGACTGCTGGCGGTGGTGGAGGACGACCAAACAGGGTACAAATCGTCGGGGCTGTCACTGCGGTGGAGAAGCATCCGAGTACGACCATCCTTAATAGAAAAACCAGAGGCTTCAAATTCCACAAAAACATTATTGTCGCAAGCAACAGAACGAACAGAAACAAGATTTTGGATTAACTGAGGAGAAACAATGACATTATTGAGAGAAAGAGGGGTGGAGGTGGAGGGAAAATAGGCGGAGCCAGTGTGAGTAATAGGAAGAGCATGACCGTTGCCGACGATTATGCGGGAGGAAGTGGAGGCGGGAGTGGCATTAGAGAGGTTACCGGGATGGGCGGGAGGCGCCGGTGTCCATGAACCAGTCCCCGCCACCGCCATACACGCCAGCCGTGGAGGCGGACTAGAGGGCTGTCAGCAAGGCGGGGTCCCACTAGGCCGTGCTCGGGGGCGCGGCATAGTAGACGGGAGGAGCAGGGGGCGCGGCGGCGGGATGGGGCGCCGCGGCATAGAGCGCCTAGTGCAGGGCCGGGCGCTGCCCCATGGTGCCCAGGTATGGGGCGCGCGACATGGGCATGCTGTAGGCGTGGACAACCCTGGTCTAGGGGTTATGACCGGCGATCCATGGCGGCGTGGGGGCGATCTGCTGCGGTGGACGAGGCGTGGTGGCGGTGTCACCGGCATGGCCACCACCGTTGCCGCCACCATTGCAACGTCGACGACAGTTACGTCCTCCGTTGCGTCCTCCGTTGCCACCGCCGTGGGAAGGTGGTATGGGCGCGAGCGGTGGGGGCGAGTAGAAGCCCGGGGGCGGACTCGGGGCGCGCGGGGCAGGGGCCAGGGCGCGTGGCGCGGGGGAAGGTCCACCCCGGGAGTAGCCGGCGACAAAGGCGGTGTGGGCCGCCCGAGCCCAAAGGTGCTTGATCCGGCGCTCCTCGAGACGGAGATAGGCCACGCCCTGCTCGAACATCGGCATGGTGAGGAGCGTGAGGTTGGAGGCGGCGTTGCTAAGGTCCTTGCCGAGGCCAGCCGACAGCGTGGAGAGCATGATCTTGTCATCGATCGGTAACTCCAAGTCGTGAAGCTCGTCATAGAGGCTCTTGAGACGGAGGCAGTAGTCATCGAGGGAAAGGTCATTCTGGTGGGTGCCAAAGAACTCCTGTTGGAGGAACGTGACGCGTTGGATCTTGTTATCAGTGAAGAGGCCGGTGATCTTGGTCCAGACGGTGTGCGTGGAGTCGCCGTCGCGAACGACGGTGCGGAAAATCTCGTTGGAGACGGTCTGGAAAAACCAGCGGATGATGATCGCGTCGATGGCCAACCAGTCGGGGTCGTGCGGCATGGCGAGGAGGTCGATGGTGCCATCGACATGATCGAGGAGATCATACTCGCGGAAGAGGAGGCCGAAGTACGTCTTCCACGAGAAGAATTTTGCAACGGTGTGAGAGAGCTTCACCGGCACGCGCTCGAGTATGGGGACGTCGCGGATGACGGCGACGGAGGGGCCGGCAAAGGGGTTGCTGCTCCCGGAGACGGTGTCGCTGAAGGGGTTCCCGACGTACAGGGAGTTGAGATCGGCCATGATGGCGTCGGGGGCGGAAGCTGTAGTGGTGGGGAGGGGCGGAAGCGGTGGAGGAGAGGAGGGGCGGCGGCGGCTAGGGAGGAGAGGGAGGAGGCCAGCGGCGCTCGGGGAGACGGCGGCTAGGGTTTGGGGACTAGGGGCCGGCGGCGGCTAGGATAGGAGGACCGGAGGAACCTCTGATACCATGTAGAATAGTATGGGACAATTCGCAGGCCTAATAGGGTCTGCTGCTCTCATATATATAAACATAATTACAGGTATAACCCTGAAATACATGGGACCTATATCTATACAATATATATCTCAACACTACGCTTCCGCTCGGTATGCAGCTCCTGCGGCGATCCACCCCGTCGCCGCATGCCCACGACATCCTGGACCGCCGATTCCACCCTCGCAGTTGGATTATGCTCCCCGAGGTCTCTCCCAGCCGCCACACCAAGCGCCGTTACTTTCTCAACATCTCGACGGGGGAGCGCATAAGGGTGGACATCCCAGAGCTCCGGTACCGGTTCGTGTTCGGGCACACCCCCGATGGCCTCATCCTGCTCTGCCAAAAGGGCACTGGTGCCGTCTGCCTCCTCAACCCGCTCACCCGGCAGCTCACGACCCTTCCCAGCGCCACCTCTCTCAGGAGCAGCGACAATTACGGCTGGAGGTCGAGCACTAGGCTAAGGAAACTGATGGAATCACAAGCCTTCAGCGCCGGTTTCGCTGACAACTCAACACTAGCGCTACACTTCTTTCGCTATGAGCTAGCCGCCGCCAAGCCCAATACACTAGCGCTACACTTCTTTCACCTGGGATGGCATCATGGTGGTGGATTTCAGCAGCGCTGGCCAGCGGCCGCATCTAGTGATGGCGGTCAAGCTGGAAAAAGATTTCTGTCGCACGGACCAACACAACCTAGTGGACAATGGCGGCGAACTGGTTTTGGTGTGTGGTTGGAACTATGGTGCATACAACCCTTGGAAGTACGAGGTGTACCTGGCGGATCTGGACGCAGGGAAGATGGTGCCCATGCACGGGCTGCGTGGTCGATCCCTGTTCGTCTGCCACAGCGACGCGGGCCGTGACCGCGTCCTGTCGGTGCACGCTGGTCTATCGTCATCCATCAGCGCTGACACGGTTTACGAGTGTCGTCGTGTAAGAGGGGATCGGAGCGAGGGGGGAGACCAGCAGCCAAGAATCGACGCCTACAGTTTGTTGAAGGAGGACTGGATCAAACTTGACTTCTTCTGCGCCTGCCGGGGCAGCATTGTAGACTATTTGTCGCGCTACGTCTACTGCTCTGAAGATAATTTGGTGTCTGCACGGCCACGTGGAAGTATGAGGCCTGCTAATGAGTCACTTGCTGGTCCACGAAAGCGAAGCGGAAGCGCAAAGCCAACCCAAAGGTTACTCTCGGGGCGATTGGGTCAAGTAGTACAAGATCAATACACACATGTACTTCATACTAGAACACACAGGTGCATTTCAAACGTTGTGACGCATTGACTAAATTGCGTAGGTTAGCTGTAGCAGATTCAAATGTAGAGTGTTATCATAGCAATGTCGGTTCGGAAAAAATAAAGGTTAGTTGATGCACAATAACCCACAAACTAGTATGGCCAGATCTGCAAAAAATGAAACCGATTTGTACCAAAATAAGAAGAAAAATTAAAACAAACTACGGAAATGACAGATGCAAGATGACTTATTAAACTAAAGATAAAACCAACATCTCATTAATTCTCTTAAACCAGCCACAGTGTGAGAACAAAGCGATTCAAAGGCCTTATTAAACCGGTTCCATACAGTGTGGGAAATCGATTCAAAGCCTTTGATAAAAAAAAGGAACCACATACTTGGTCCAGTTCCTATCTACCCAAGCGTACGCTGGTGGGGTATAAAAGCTTGGCACATGGGACAGATTAGAAGGTAAAAGGGTTAGCAAAAGTAGTTTTCTATTGTGTTGTAGGTCCTAAGATTGTCGGCCAAAACGATGCTATATACACTGCAGCCAAAACACATCGGTTCCAAATTCTAACATGTTTTGCTTTGAATAGATTCAGCAGTGTGGATCAATTAGTATGGTTTCGTCCTGCACTGCTTGGACTACTGGTTCCACCACCGCTCCTGATGTCTCTTATATCTTGCATGGTCTCTTTCACCTTCATTTTTTCTTTGAGTAGAATCCACGGATGCTGAACTTGGCATCCTTTTTCGATATAGTCGTTGATCTTGGAAATACGTGATTTACGGTCACTAAATATGAGGCTTGTCACATTAAGTCAATGGCTTCTGTACAACCATGTATTTTTGCCTATGTGGCGGGATATGGACCCCATCTATCAGCCCCTCAGCACTCAATATAGACTATTTTTTAATAAACAAAGCAGGGCCAAATTGAAAAAAATGTCCAATGGAATCCCACCACCGTGTCATCTAGTCCAACCCACCTCTCACCACCTCGGAACCGCATCTTCTCCTTCACGCATGCCCTCGCCATGGTGTCGCCGGCCAGCACAGGAGATTGTAGGCCTTGAGTTGTGAGTCCGCGCTGCAGACTTTGTCGATGCCTGCTGGCACGAGTGGGCGCCGGACGACTGCTCCAGCGTCCTGCTTCCCATCCATCGTGACCGGAAGCAGGGCGAATTCACCAGCGGGACACTGCCGTGTCCCATTCGGTGTTGGCACCCTCCACCTCAGGGTCCGCGGTCTCAATGGAAATCTTTCTCCTCACCGCGCTCACAAGAGACGAAACCCCACTACGACACCGTCCCCTATCTCCTTGGACTAGACGACGGGAGAGAAAACCGCTAGTGGCGCCAGCCCCAAACTTTGCATCGCGCGTCCAACAATCCTATCCCATGCTCCGGACATTGAGGCCGGCCCCCTCAACCCATGGTCTCACGGGCGTCGAAAAAGGAGGTGAGGAGGGTTGCACGGATCTCCACCACGTTGTTGTCTAAGACCATATCTCAGGCTCTGGTGGCCTAATCTTTTCGACGCATCTTCGCCTATGCTCACCGGCACGGAGCCCTTGCTCCTCACTGACGGCATCTCCGCATGGTCCCATAAATGGTATGAATGATACACGGTTGAGTAATTAGGATAGTTAGATTGTTCTAATCCTTGTTGTATACGGTTGAATAGCCTTGAGCATATGCCTTGTAACTTCCATACATGATCAATATATACCTACCGATGTGACCCCTCACTAGTAGAAAACAAGCCTTTTGTTTGGAGCTTCCCTGGCCTCTAGTCCCGGCTGGTTCTGGAACCGGAACTAGTGTGAGCACTAGTCCCGGTTCGTCCATGTTGCAACGTTTAGGAGACAACAATCACCTAGTCCCGGTTGGTAATACTAGTCGGGACTACAGATATGGTGCCAACGGCTGGGACCCAGGAGAACATATAGTCCCGGGTGGTGTTACAAGTCGGGACTAGAGATCATGAACTAGTCCCGGCAGCCGAATCGCTAAAGTGATGTCGTGGCAGAGCTCGTGTAGTCCCGGATCGTAGCACGAACCGGGACTAAAGATTCCCCACCCCCACCCCACCCCCTCCCACCCCTCTCTCCACCGCCGCCATGTGGTCCTACTTTAGTCCCGGTTCGTAATCGACCCGGGACTAAAGGTGGGGGGCCTCTAGTCCCAATTCCATAGTCCCGGCTACACAACCGGGACTAGAGCCTGTCTGGAACCGGGACTACAACCCCGTTCTCCACTAGTGCCTGGAAGGCATGATCCTTACCCTATTAATTATGGTCAGTTTTCATGGTGTTAGAGACACAACTCTAACTCTTGATGCGAGGCGTGCGTCTTAACTTCTCCATGTAGAATTCTGGATGAGAGTGGGATGGTGGAGCTTCATTTCATTTGAAGTTTGTTCATATGTGTCCATATAGATGGTCCTTTCAGTTGCCACATTTCAGCCATATTGAGCTAGATTATAAAATTACTATGCTAGCTTTAAATCCAAAATTGAGGCTAGTGGCCTTATTGTTCCTTTTTTTAATTTTATTTTTTGACAAGAATTAGTTTCAACTTCAACACATATCAATCATAATCTATTTGTACTACCTTGTTCAAAGAATACACATCATCAAGCATGTGGAAAATGCACATGTCTTCTAATAGAAACACTGCGTAGTTCTAGTAAAATTTTGTGGCACCATTGGTTCACAAAGAAGTTGCACCAAATTTCAAGTTTTTTCCTAAGGAAAAATGTTTACGGCATGAGTAAAAATCACGTAGTGGTACACTAAGTAAAATACACGCGGTATGAGTGATATATGCATGTTTATTCATTTGTAATGGTTATTTATATATTTATGATGATTGCTTTGCATTTTGTAACTTTAACTCTTGTGCAATTTGCACCACCACATAGTAATTATCTTGTGATTTTCTTTTTTCTTTTTTATGTTTATATATGAAATCTAAATCCTTCAAAAAACTTTGTTGCATTCCCTTTCCTTCTCATGTATCCTAAATAGCACACTTCAGTGCCCATCTAGAGAAAAAAAAGCAGACAGGACGATTTTGGGGCAACTATTTTACCAACCTTGTTTCGTCTGTTCGATTATATGCTTACTGGATAACGCAAGTGATATGTTGCATGTTGTGAAAAACATTTATGGCACATGAAGGCAAAGCTGGCTAAAACGAACAGTTTAGGATCAGTTTAGCAAGACAATCCGACGGACGGGACCACCTGTGGCTGAATCGGATGGCCGGAATTCGTTTGGAAGCCCAATCCGACGGTTCAAGATGGCGGTGGCCTCTAAGAGCTCGGGAGGGGGAACAAATATTTTCTTTAGATTTTGTTAATAAGGTATGCCAATACTTGCATGCACCAAATAGTGTACATTGGACGGTTGTGAAAAGGATTATTAGATATTTGCAGCACACTATGGATCTTAGCATGAAGATTCAGAGATCATCCTCTGTTCTTGTTAGTACGTTCTCGGATGTTGATTGGGTAGGATGCTCAGATGATCGCCGCTCTATAGGAGGGTTTCCTGTCTTCTTCATCCAAACTTGATACCATGGAGTGCTAGGAATCAAGCGACAGTGTCACACTCTAGCATAGAAGCGGAGTACAAGTCCTTAGCCAATGCCACAACAAAGATTATTTGGGTACAGTCCATTCTTGGAGATATTGGCATACCAAAGTTCAAGGTGTCATGTTTATGGTGTGACAACCTTGGGGCAATGTATTTATCTGCCAATCCAGTGTTCCACGCAAGAACCAAACACATCGAGATATACTTTCATTTTGTTCGAGGGTGTGTTGCGAACAAGTTGTTGGATGTGAGGTTCACTCCTTCTAGAGATCAGGTAGCAGATGGTTTCACTAAGCCACAACCAGTAAAACAACTCGAAGGCTTCAAACAACATATCAATTTGGCGAGTTATGTTTGAGGGGGGCGTGTTAAACGAGTTGTATCTAAAAGGGGTTGTATCTAGAAGGATAGGTTGTTAGGCGTGTGCACATACTTGTCTTGTACTCCATGATAGAGATAGATAACCACCGAATTAGTTTGTATATGATTTGGTGGTTTGATGCAATATATGTAACAATGTTTATCTACCCATCTGAGGCTATATAAAGAGACCGAACGGCGACCCAAGAGGTACAACTAAAAACAACCAATCTCTATTTTTGATACACATAGTTGCTCAAAAATCTTTAAAAAATCCTATAAAAAAATGCTTGCCCGTGGGGTAAAATCCAGACACTAGTACAATAAATAAAACTCACCCAGTATGGATAGTATATGTTTATTCTCCATTTTTTAAATTGTTAATCTGTATGTTTTTACTTGAACGCCTTGCATTTATAACTTAAACTAGCACTATTACCATCATGATATAATTATCTTTTGTTATGTATTTTGATTTGGTTTATATATCAGAACAAATTCTTCAAACATTATCCCCTTCCTTGTTGTTCCCATGTATATTCAATGACACGCAGTGCTAATCTTGACAAATAAATAATAAGCACTGAGAATGGATGGGATAGCTGTTTGCGCCAACCGTGTTCCATTGATTCGATCATTTGTGTAATGGCCAATTAAACCAATATGTTGCATGTCGTCAAAAAATGAGTAATGTGCAAGATAGCTATAAAGTAAAGATTATTGCACCACACCAACCCCTGCTTGTGTGCACAATGCTCTCTCATGTATATTTATACAACACCAATCTTCACTTGGGTGAATATGGTTCTCTTCTCATACATATAGCTTCATCTCCAATGGAATAGCTCCGTCGCTCCTCTCCATTTCAATGGGTTGGTAGTAGTAGCCTATTGCATCAAATATATGGTAGCCACGCAAACATATCAAAAAGAGGGTGTGTAGTGAGCATTGTGGTTTTGCCTCAAATAGGTGTGGTATGCCTCAAACACATTGGAGTACATACCAATGTGTAGCGAGAACAAACAGGAATACGAGACGTCGGGAACAATTGCAGAACTGCCATAGCTATTGTTGCTGCGCGCGCAAATTCATGGAAATTCCTTTCTTCTGATTGGTTATTTATCACTAGTGTTAGTTTAGCTAGAGTCTCCAAAGTCTCCAACATCTGCATCTCAGCCAGAAATATTAGAAAAATGGCGCTCTTGCCAGAGGGTGCCCTGCCTCGCGCCTCGTGCTGACAAGTGATGCAATCTGGTTTATCCCGCGGATTCCCGTCTCTTTCTTGCGTGCCACGTGTTGGTTATGTTTTCTTTTTTCTTTGCCGATCTAAATATGAAAAATGAAATATCTTTTGAACCGAGCGTCCAAATCAAGATCTGTTTTCTCAGCTGTGTTAGTCGTGTCGAAAACTATAAAACTAGATCTCATATTGATAGGTTCTGACAAACTTTTTCTTTTGCACTGCCTTCGGTCCCTAGCTTGTACTGCCTCATGTTCCGCGGTACACGGGACGGTGCAGTAGCAGTGCACCGCCTTACTATTATGTGATGCATTTCCTTCTGTCGTAGTGCACCGGGCGGTGCCCACCTTATTGTAGCGTGTTGCACTGCCTTCGGTTACAGTGCATGATGCAGTGTCTTTGCAGTACGTCGTCCGTACACTGTCTTGTTGTATTAGGTTGCACTGCCTTCGATTGCAGTACACGGTGTGGTGTCTTTGCAGTGCACTGCTTGTGCACTGCCTTGTTGTATTGGTTGCACTGCCTTCGATTGCAGTGTATGGCGTGGTATCCTGGCTGGCACATCGTGCACTGCTTTGCTCTTTTTCCGTGCACTGTCTTTTATCTTTTATTTTCATTTTTTGAACCCTTCTACATGCAGCGTACCATTTTCATGCTACAAAATAAGTGAGAACGATTATAAATAAACGAAGGGCAGTACTACGTGTCTCTCGGGAATAAAAATTTCAATAGTAAGAAGTTTGTGCTATTGTAGCAAAATCATAAAACATATGTAGCAATATAATTATGCTAACGTAGAAAAAGTCGACTTCGCCAGAGCAAAAATTTGTAAGAAAAAATTCAATATAGCAGCGCCGCTCGCCGCAGGTAGCAACACCAGAACCCGTATGTAGCAGATCCTCTCGCCGAAGGTAGCACCACCGCTCACCGCAGAGTAGCATCGACTGTCGCCATATGTAGCAACACCAGAAGTCGTATGTAGCATATTTGGTCATGGTGTGTAGCATCGCCGCGGGGACAGCTCATTTGGTCACGGCGGGGCTAGCCATGGCGGAGCAGCGTGGGCACAAAATAGGACGAGCGGAGAGCTGCGTCTCTGTCTCCGGTGACGACGACGGGTGGCCACTGGTGTGGGATGCGGAGGCGGAGCAGCAGGCGGCGGCCATGGCGTCTGGGCGTCAGGCGAGGCCCAACCGGAGGCGAGGGCCTGCGGGGACGCGAGCGGCGGGAGCGGGGCGGCAGGGCCTGCGGGAGAGCGCGGCGGCGGCAATGGCGGCTGGGCGTCAGGCTAGGCCCAACCGGAGGCGAGGGCCTGCGGGGGACGCGAGCCGCGGGAGCGGGGCGGCAGGGCCTGCGGGAGAGCGCGGAGGCGGACATGCGCGGGAGACGCGAGCCACGAAAACGAGGCAGCGTTGTGTGTTGTGGGATGTATACGAGGAAGAAGAAAGAGAAAAGGTCCGTGTCGCTCGCACGCGAGGGGCCACCCGGGGGATCGCAACGCACTATCCCTGGAGGAATTGTATCATTTTACATAAAAGAAGTGACGACGGTTTTAAAAAGTGCACAGAGAAGCAGTACCCGGGTGATGCTCATGTCCCTCGGCATGCATGTCCTGGGTTGTGCTCGCGCGCATGCATCGGCCGGGACAGCTTGTGGGCTGTCACGTGTAGACTCGCAGAAAGCATGCGCGCTTCCAAGCGGGCGCACGCTGCTAGTGCTAGTCGCTCTCAGTGCAACGGGTGACTTTTTTTAAGCTTCTGTTTATGCATAAGCCAGTTTATGGAAAATGGTGGGAAAAAACCATGGTGGGAAGAAGCTACAAGAAATTATATGGAAGACTTCTTTTGGACTTCCGAAAATTTGGCTTATCTGATGTTAAGTTATAAAATATCTGTAATGCCCAAAATTTAGATATATGTCCTAAATAAGTGTTGGTACAAGTATGCTATTGTTGGTCCAAGACACGATCCTGAACTCATGTCAGGGAGTAATTGGCTACTTTATGCAATCTTTATTTGTCACGGAGCAACACGAACAGTTGCAGGTCTTGGCTTTCACTGTCACAGAGAAACACAGAAAGCACCATCCTCACTGACTTTTGCTCCAGACGCGCTACACTACCGAAGCCATAGCAACGGAGGGGCGGGGGTGACTTCGAGCGGCGATTGACGGAGCAGGTTGCGAGCGGCGGTTGCTGCAGGGGCGGGGGTGGCTTCAAGCGACGAGGGGCGGAGAAGGCTGCGAGCGGCACGGGCGACGCGCCGACGGAGTAGGTGGTGCTGGAGCGGCGAGGGCGGAGCAAGCTGCGAGTGGCGCGGGCGGCGCACCGACATGATAGGTTGTGCTGGAGTGGCTGCGGCTCCAGGGTCGAGGGTGGCTTCAAGCGGCGAGGGGAGGAGGAGACTGTGAGCGACGCGGGCGGCGCGCCGATGGGGTAGGAGGTGCTGGAGCGGCGACTGCGGGGGTTTCATTCAAGTGGCGAGGGGCGGAGCTGGCTACGAGCGGCACTGGTGGCGAGCCGGCGGGGTTGGTAGCGCTGGAGCGGCGGCCGTACGAGGAACCAGGGCATGCCTCGATGCAGGTCTTGTGGGGAGTGGCGACGGGGATGGACGAGTAGTTTTTTTTTTCTTTATTTTTGATGGTTTTCGATGACGAACAGTTCTCAATTTCTCTGGTGGAGTGGCAGTTGGCCGTAATATCCACTCAGTCGTAGGGGCAAATTGACATAACGATTCGGTTCCTCACCCAGAAGCTCGGGAAACTGGTGCGGAGCAGATTCTGGAATTGTACTAGGAGTTGGCTTCTCGATGAAAATAAGCAGACTTTAAGCTGAAGAGTTCTTTTAGGCTTCTTCTGTTTGGCACCTAGAAGCAATAGCTTTTCAACGTTGAGGGAGGTGAATTTGTAGCTGTGGAAGATCACTAGCCAAATGATTTGAACCGTCCTTGGTTCTAGTTGGATGCTGTCGCGGCGCACCTAGTGGCACCATGTTCCCAAATCCAACTATGGGATCGGTATAAGACTTGTTCCGATACTTTTCACGATTTTTGTGAACTAATAAAGTTTACCTGACTTTCGAAAATCAACAAAAACTCCATCAGTTCCATATTACTTTGCACATTAGAGTTGGAGTCAATCTTTTTAATGTTTGATCAACTACACAGAAATTATTAATATATAAAATATTCAGATATATATAATATGCAATATTATGGCATTAGGTTCTTGTTACTAAATAATATATTAAAATATATATAATATACAATATTATTGCATTAGGTTCTTAGTAATTATTTAATTTTATGGATATCAATATGTTTTACTATATGATTGTTCAAAATTTTACAAAATTTGACTTTCACATAATCTTATACGGGGAGTAACATGAAAGGGAGGAGGTCTGAACAAGTGTTTGCGTTCATTTTGCTTAAACTTAAGGAAATGATACTAATTACTCGGGGGATCGCGCCTCCTGATCCCTCAGCTCGCTCCAACGACGTGACCCTCCTTCTATCCTATCTCTTCCCGCAGAAGGACATCTCCACACTTATCCCATCCTCGCAAAGGATGCTCCCATGAACCGCCTATGCCCAACGCGTGCTGCCGCCCACCACGAGTTGCCGCAACCGCTATTCCCGTCGTTGTCGGTCCCATGTCGTCGTCAGTTCCTGCAGCGCCCCGCCGACGGAACCTGCGAGCTCCGGCCAGCACAACTTGAGCACCACCATGACCACGCCATCCTCCGCCTTCGCTCCCCCAGTCGCCGATTCCTGTAGCGCCCCGCCGCAGTTCCTACGAGCTCCGGCCAGTAGAGCTTCAGTCGCGCCGCCATAGCCCAAACGCCATGGGTCTTGGTAGAGGTCCTCAACCGCCGACAGTTCAGCCCTCCCTGCCGCGACCCGCCATAGCCACAATCGCGCTCCCCATCGGGAAGATCTTGTGCACTTTCTTCCCGCTCTCTATGGCCGCACACATCAGGCTATGACCACGTGTCCAAACGACTATGAACCGTGAGCCGCCCAGCTTCTCCCTCGGTGCACCATCCCTCTAATGCAAGGAATGACCTGCGTGGTTGACGGTGGTTGATGTGGAGCCAAGGCATGGTGCTACACAGGTAGGACGACGATGCTACAAGAAGTGGCCGTCGTTCCTACAAATGAAGGGTCGCGATGCTACCGACCAATGATTGCGGTTTGAGATTTTGCAATAGGGCGATGCTACAATAATATCTTTTTTTCTATTCCTGTTATATGTTTTTGCTACAGTAGCATAAAGTATTTGCTATGACATATTCAACGAAAGTCTCCGGTTTTTGCTACGGCATCCAACTTTTTTTTGCTACCAAGCCATCGACAATGTCTCCAGCGGAGTTGTTTTTTTTCTTACAGTAGCAGGTTATCTTTGCTACACATGTTTTGTGGGTTTGCTACAATAGCGCAAAGGTTTTGTTACAAGGTCTCCGGCCAAAGTGTCCGAGCGAAAGTCTCCGGTGAGGTTGGGTTTGCTATATTAGCATAACTTTTTTGGTACAAAGTCTCCGACGAGGTCTCCGGCGAGGCAGCCTTTTTTTTCTATTTTTGAAGCGGTGGCAAAAGGGACATTTTGTTGCAAAATTGGTATGTTTTATAGTAAAAGCGGATTTTTGATTAAAAAAAGGACACGTGGTTGGCTAGGGCCTAGGGATAAAAACCACAAATCCCTGGCGGGACGCCTAGTAAGCTTCTAAAACTTGCTCCGAAAAAAAGAGTTTACCGCATGAAGAAAATGTCATACCTAGTCAGTCAGTCCTCTTGGTCTCCCTGGGAAAGTGATTATTTTCATTATTTAAGGATTTAGGGTATTTGCATTATTTTCTAGTCATAAAAGTGAAGAAGGAATCTAATGGCATCACTCTTTCAAAGGGAGGTACACTATGGATTTTCTCAAGCATGTTAATATGAGTACCTGTAAAGGTGTTACCTCGCCTATATATGTTGTCTTCTCAAAAACTTTCTGCTCGTGATGGAGTTTCATTACAACCTGATGATGTAACTCGGGATAGGCGTGTGGTTGGAGCTTTGCAATATCTCACTATGAGACGACCACATATCTCTTATTAGGTTAATAAGGTATGCCAACACTTGCATGCATCAACCAGTGTACATTGGACGGCTGTGAAAAGGATTATCAGATATTTGCGGCACACTATGGATCTTGGCATGAAAATTTAGAGATCATCCTCTATTCTTGTTAGTACCTTCCCGGATGCTGATTGGGCAGGATGCTCAGATGATTGCCGCTCTATGGGAGGGTTTGCTGTCTTTTTCGATCCCAACTTAATATCATGGAGTGCTAGGGAAGCAAGCGGGAGTGTCACGGAGTGCTAGGGAAGCAAGCGGGTGTGTCACGCTCTAGCATAGAAGCATATAAGTCCTTAGCATATGTCACAACAAAGATTATTTGGGTACAATCCATTCTTGGAGAGACTGGCATACCAAAGCTCAAGGTGGCCTGTTTATGGTGTGACAACCTTGGGGCAACTCGTATTTATCTTCTAATCCAGTGTTCGACGCAAGAACCAAACACATCGAGATAGACTTTCATTTTGTTCGAGAGCGTGTTGGGAAGAAGTTGTTGGATGTGAGGTTTATTCCTTCTGACGACCAGGTATCAGATGGTTTCACTAAGACACTACCAATAAAACAACTCGAAGGCTTCAAACGACATCTCAATTTGGTGAGTTGTGTTTGACGGGGGCGTGTTAAATGAGTTGTATCTAGAAGGATAGGTTGTTAGGCGTGTGCACGTACTTATCTTATACTCCACGATGGATATAGATAACCACTGAATTATTTTATATAAGATTCGGTGGTTTGATGTAATATGTAATAATGTTTATCTGTCCATATGAGGCTATATAAAGAGACTGAACGGTGACCCAAGAGGTACAACCGAAACCAACCAATCTCTAATTTTGATACACATAGTTGCCCAGAAATCTTTAAAAAATCCAATAAAAAATGCTTGTCGTGGGGTAAAAATCAGACACGTACAATAAATAAATGTCACCCACTATGGATAGTATATGTTTATTCTCCATTTTTTTAATTGTTAATCTGTATGTTTTTCCTTGAACGCCTTGCATTTATAACTTAAACTAGCACTATTAGCACCGTCATCATGATATAATTATCTTTTTTATGTATTTTGATTTGGTTTATATATCAGAACAAATTATTCAAACATTGCCCCATTCCTTGCTGTTCCCATGTATCCTCAATGACACACAGTGCCAATCTTGACAAATAAATAATAAGCACTGAGGATGGATGGGATAGCTATTTGCACCAACCATGTTCCATTGATTCGATCATTTGCGTACTGGCCAATTAAACCAATATGTTGCATGTTGTCAAAAACGATGATGTGCAAGATGGCTATAAAGTAAAGAGTATTGCACCACCAACCCGTATTTGTGTGCACAATTCTCTCTCACAGTATATTTATATATACAACACCAACCTTCACTTGAGTGAATATGGTTCTCTTCTCATACACACAACTTCGTATCAATGGAACAGCTCCGTCGCACCTCTCCATTTCAATGGGTTGGTAGCTGTAGCTTATTGTATCAAATATATGGTGTACCCACGCAAACATACCAAAGAGAGTGTGTAGTGAGCATTGTCGTTTTGCCTCAAATAGGTGGTAGTCACATCTACGGGTCAGCGAGGACAGACAGGAATATGAGACGTCGGGAACAATTGCAGAACTGCCTGACCCGTTGTTGCATGTGCCCAAATTCATGGAGATTCCTTTCTTCTGATTGGTTATTTATCACTATGTAAGCCAGACCAAACACCCTAACTATGTAAACCAGATCAATTTCCTTCACAAAACTCGAGGCACCCGCAAACCAGACCAATTTCCTTTGCAAAACTCGGAGCACCGTATCTGGAGATTCCTTTTTTTTAGAAAATTGGCGCTTTATTGATTACTGAACATCATTACAAAGTTCATCCCTAATACAGCCAGCCAGGGATCACATCTATGTAAAGTTTACAAAAGGAAGGCTCATGAGATCGAGCTAAAATATGTGTCGCGCCATTACAAAGACGTCCAACATGCTTGAACGAACATGAGGAGAAGCTCGTGGTGAGGCGTTTGATGTCGTCCACCATGGCACCCACAACAGACCGGTCCCTGCTCGGAGCTTGGATCTTCTGAATGAGTGATAGGCAGTCGGATGCCATGATCACGTCCTTGAAGCCCATGTCTTTGGTGATCACCAAGGCTTGCCGCAGCTTCTAGTAGTCGAACTAGTGGTCGAACCCATTGAGACTTGCGGACAGGTTCACACCTTCTAGTAGTCTGTGGTTTGAAACAATGCTGCACGATATTGTCCACACAAACCAGTTTCCTGCTAGCTAGGCGAGCTGGTTGGAGGCACTCTTGGCCATTCATGGTGTCACTTCGAGCATCCCACAGATGCCAACATGTGACGGCTAGAGTGGTTGCTTGAACTGGCGAGGCACTGCCCAGAAAAGAAAACACCCACTGTTTCATATCTGAAAAAAAGCTTAGTGAGAGCTTGATCTGCAACTGATCTTTCACTGCACTCCACACAGCCTTGGCAAAGGGGCAAAACAGGAATGTATGCTCCACACGCTCTACACGACCGCAGAACACACACTGATCTCTTGTTGGGATATTTCTCTTCTGCAACTGAACCCTAGTCGGCAAGCAGTCATGTACCATTCTCCAAATGACATTTTTCATCTTTTCCGGGGAGGTGATGCTCCAGATAGATTTCCAGCACGTCTCTTGATCAGCAATATTAGAAGAGTCGCCACGGTCCTTCGCACTACGCTTGGCAAAAAAAGATTCAGTTCTTACCAAGTTGTAAGCAGATCTGACAGTGTAGCATCCAAAACGAGCGTGGGGCCATGAGATGAAGTCCTCGCCTCCATGTTTGCTGACAGGGATCTTCTGAATAACATTAGCCATTTTAGTAGTGAAGAAGAACCTGACTTTCTCCATATCCCAGCCATATGAATTTTGGTTCATCAGGAACTGAACCTTTGTGTTGCTCGGCAGCTCCTCCACCGTCTTGAAAGTCCCGGGCTGCAGCCCGGGTATCCAGTTGTCGTGGAAGATCCGAATATTTTGGCCATTCCCCACACTCCATCTGATCCCCTTCATCGGGATCTCTTGACCAAACAAAATAGAACCCCAGGTGTAAGAAGATGATCTTGGCTTCACTGCTGACAAAAGGTCAGTGTCAGGGTAATACTTCGCCTTTAGCGCCCTCGCACAGAGTGAGTTTGGCTCCGTCAGTAAACGCCAACATTGTTTACCTAACATGGCTTGATTAAAGAGGACAAAATTCCTGAAACCCATGACTCCAAGAGATTTTGGCGTGGTCATCCAGTCCCACGATCTTCAGTGTAGCTTCTTTTCTCCATCCTCCATACCCCACCAGTTATTGGCAACATACGATTTCATTTTTTTGCAAGTTCCCACCAGAACTTGAAAACAACTCATGACATAGTTTGGAATCGCATGTGTAACTAATTTGAGCTTTGTAGCTGTTCCTGCCCACGACATGGATCTATCAATCCCATTTGTTACACTTCTCCAAACACGATCAGACAAGAACTTGAACGAGGCTGTGGTTGCCCGTGCAATTTCCGTTGGCATGCCAAGATAGGAGTCTTGTAGTACCTCATTGTGCACCTCCATCGACACTTTGACAGCCTCTTTGATGCTGTCTTTGCATTTGTTACCAAAGAATATTGAGGATTTTTGTAGATTGATCCTCTGCCCGGAAGCCTCACAGTAACTGTTAAGAACTCCTTTAAGCGTGCCCACACTTCTATTATCACTACGGGCGAAAAAGATGCTGTCGTCTGCAAATAATAAGTGGGATATAGGGGGAAGGATCCCTTCCTTCCTTCCTTCCTTCTAATTGATCGCCTCTTCCAATTTCAGCAATTGGTGGTCGTGGGCAAGATCCTCTGTTGAGCACAGCCGCTTTTGTACTGTTTTTTTTTCTGGAACCTAATATTTCTAAGCGGAGAGGTGGTCTCTATCTACATGGGCTGCAAGATGTTGGCCCGTCTAGTGTTGGAATGGGCTGAATTGGCTATAGACGGGCTACCAACTCACCTAATATCAGAGAAGCTGTATCGAACATTTTTTTTTAGCTCTGAATAGGAAGCTGGAACTGGCATCGTGGAGCCGGATCTGAGGATTTGTAGAAACTAGACAGTTTCTGAACACTTCCCATATTAGAACAAATTCTTCAAAAATTGTCACATTCCATTCTCTTCCCATGTATCCTCAATGACACCCAGTGCCAATCTTGACAAATAAATAATATGCACTGAGGATGGGATAGCTATTTGCACCAACCGTACGTGTTCCATTGATTCGATCATTTTCGTACTGGCCAATTAAACCAATATTTTGCATGGCGTAAAAAAGGAGTAATGTGCAAGATAGCTATAAAGTTGTAAAGAGTATTGCACCACCAACCCCTATTTGTCTGCACAATGCTCTCTCACGTATATTTATACCACACCAACCTTCACTCTGGTGAATATAATATGGTTCTCTTCTCATACACACAGCTTCGTCTCCAATGGAATAGCTCCGTCGCTCCTCTCCATTTCAATGTGTTGGTAGCAGTAGCTTATTGCATCAAATATATGGTAGCCACGCAAACATATATACCAAACAGAGGGTGTAGTTAATTAGCACTGTCGTTTTGCCTCTAATAGGTGGTAGTCACATATCTACGGGTCAGCGAGAGGACAAACAGGAATATGAGACGTCGGAAACAATTGCAGAACTGCCGTAGTTGTTGTTGCTGCACGGGGCCAAACTCTTGGAGATTCCTTTCTTCTCACTGGTTATTTATCACTATCTAGTGTTAGTTTAGCTAGAATTTTCTCCATCTGCCTCTCCGCTCTGTGCAATTGCATCACGTGCCAAAGTAGCTTTTCAACGTTGAGGGAGGTGAAATCGCAGCTGTGGAAGATCACTAGCCAAATGATATGAACCGTCCTTGGTTCTTCTAGTTGCATGTTGAAATCGCGGCAAGCCTAGTGGCACCATGCTTTTGAATCCTGCTTGGGATTGGTAACAAACTTGTTCCGTTATTTTTCACCATTTTTGTAAACTATTACACCCTCTGTTTCAAAATATAAGATGTTTTAGTTTTTAAAGCAAATGTATTTAAACTTCTTTTAGTGTGTAGGTTCACTTCAAACCTTAGTGAACCTACATACTCTTAAAACAAGTCTAGATACATTTGATTCATAAAGCCAAAACATCTTATATTTTGAAACGGAGGGAGTAGAATTTACCGGACTTCCGAAAGTCAATAAATACTCCTTCGGTTCCATATTACTTTGCATATTAGAGATAGAGTCAATCTTTTTAATGTTTGACCAAATACATAGCAATTATTAATATATAAAATATTCAAATATATATATATATAATATGCAATATTATTGAATTAGGTTCTTGTTAAGATATAAAATATTAAAAAAAATATAATATGCAAAAGTATTGCATTAGGTTCTAATAATAATTATTTAATTTTATATATATCAATATGTTTTATTATATGATGATCGTTCAAAATTTTACAAAATTTGACTTTCACTTAATCTTATACTGTGAGTAATATGAAAGGGAGGAGGTCTGAGCCAGTGTTTGCGTTCATTTTATTTAAAACTTGCTCCAGAAAAAGCGTTTACCGCGTGGAGAAAATGTCATACACAGTCATTCAGTCGTCTTCGTCTCCCCGGGAAAAGCCAGAGCAAGCACGAGCAGCTCGGGAAGCAGCAGCGGCAACTCAGCAACATCTTGCCCCCCTCCTCCCGCACTCATTAATGGCGGCCACTGCTTGGTGGGCGGCGGACCCATCTCCCTCATCAATGCCGCCACCCACCTCCGCCATCCACTTAACACGCGAGCCAAGGCCCCCGGGCCGCTCCGTCCGATCCATCACGGCACCGCCCACGCCCCACCTCCACCTCATCAGCAGTTATCCATCCCGCCACCTCACCGCGCGCCGGCTGCCCCGGCCAGCTCCGCCCCCGGGGTCCTCGAGCTGGAGGTGGGTGGAGGCGTAAAGGCGGCCGGCTGGCTTCGTCCTGCTTACTTATTCTCGCGCCGGGGACAAGGTGCTCGGATCGCGTTTGATTTTGCGTTCCATGTTCCGTGAGTGTGTAGGTGGTGGTGGATGACCAGCTCTCGAAATTCGTTCGGAGGATTGTAGTGTTAGGCCCGTGGTTGGTGAGCGACTTCGCGCGTTTTGGGTGGTGAGAGCATCGGGCCCCGGTCTCGCGCTTAAGGTGTTCGGCTGATTGCCGACGAGAGCACGCACCCTTTTGGCCCCGTGGATCGGTTCACAGAAGTCATGGTTGGGAGCGTTCACGTGAATGGATCTGTGAACGGTGGCAACGGCACCGAGGAGCGGCTGGACGAGCTGCGCCGGCTGCTCGGCAAGTCTGAGGGCGACCTGCTGAAGATCGTTAGCATCGGCGCCGGCGCCTGGGGCAGCGTCTTTGCTGCTCTCCTGCAGGACGCCTATGGCCATTTCAGGGAGAAGGTGCAGATACGGGTGTGGCGCCGGGCAGGGCGGGCAGTGGACCGGTCCACCGCTGAGCATCTGTTCGACGTGATCAACTCCAGGGAGGACGTGCTGAGGCGCCTGATCCGCCGTTGCGCCTACCTGAAGTACGTCGAGGCGCGACTGGGAGACCGGACCTTGTATGCCGATGAGATTCTGAGGGATGGGTTCTGTCTGAACATGGTCGACACACCACTCTGCCCGCTGAAGGTGGTCACCAACCTGCAGGAAGCTGTCTGGGATGCTGATATTGTGGTGAATGGACTGCCCTCCACTGAGACAAGGGAGGTGTTTGAGGAGCTCAGCAAGTACTGGAAGGAGCGGATCAGTGTTCCGGTCATCATTTCTCTCGCCAAGGGGATAGAAGCCTCCTTGGACCCGATTCCTCGTATCATCACGCCTACACAGATGATCAGTTCCGCAGGTATGCATGTATCTTGCTCTGTGATCTGTGCTTGTCCTCTGCATATATTCTCATTTGTAATGAAATGCGCAATCATTTGGTATCCTCGAGGTAGAGAAATTCAATTGGCTAGAGAATAATATGAAACCTAGGACACGATTTGCTATTTGGTCATCAACTGTTTCCAATGGTTATTCTTGTGCATTGATTCTATAATACTATAATGCACTGTTTGGAAACAGAAAAAATAGATAACTTTTTAACGAAAGCTTTTCTAAAAAATTACTTTTGGCCAAAGGAAAACCGAGCTTAAGGCTTGATACTACATTGTGCAATTTGTGACAGTTCTGTCTCCAGTTCAGGGCTACAATTGCATAGTGCACTGTTTGACAGGGAAAAAAGACATATAAAGTTGCAACCAAAGCGTTCTAATAAAAATACTTCTGGCCAAAGGAAAACCAAGCTTAAGACTTGATGGGATATTATGCAATGTCTGACATTTTTGTCTGCAGTTCATGGAAATATTTAAGTATATGGGATTCTGTAGTAGTCTTTTTTTCTGGTTAGTGTCAGTTTATACTTTATAGTTAGAGAATGTAATACTCCCTCCGTTTCGAAATATAAGATGTTTTAGGTTTTAGAAGAAAATGAATCTAGACTTCTTTTAGTGTGTAGATTCATCTCAAAATTGAATGAACCTACATACTAAAACAAGTCTAGATTCATCTTCTTCACAAACCTAAAACATCTTATATTTTGAAACGGAGGGAGTACATATTTAGTACTTCTTTATTGCTCATGACCTGCATAATTATGGCAGTTAGCATAGTGACTGTGAAATGCACCAACTTCATTATAAGCTGTCACATCACGCAGACTATTGCATTTAAAGTTTGTTTTCATGAAACATTAAGTATGCCATGCTAGTAAATATGCGAGAATGACAGCAACATTTGTTGTGCAATCACCTTTCATTGTGCACTGATGCAATTAACTTCCAGTTTGGGAACCAAAGGTAAATGAACAAGGAAAGAAATCCACTTTTAATAATGCAGTATGTAGAGTGTTCTTGTACCCTGCAAAATTGCATCTTCAAATTCAAAATGCACTATACACAAAAGAGAAGTTCATGAAAAAAAATAGTACTACATTTATCTTGTTCTCTGTTCTTTCTTTTCCTTTGAATGCATCCTTTGTAAGTTTTTAATCAGTTTTGTTACTCTCTTTGTGTCAATGAATTTGAACCTCAAATTGGTCTTACACAAAAGTAGGGTAACTGAGAAGTAGTTCTAATATTTTGTGGAGAGTTCTTATGTTAGTTTAGTGTAGTTCTTATGTTAGTTTAGTGTCTAGAGCAATACTCAATGCATGGGTATACCACAAAAGGTGATTTCATAGCATATGTTACGACAAAGACATGGTGCATATCCTCTGATTTTATCAAAAGTACGTTTGATCTTGCCACGTACCTGTCAGACTCATAATTAATTTATGGCAGTTAGCATAGTGACCTCTTAGTTATAGACCACCAACCGATTGTTTTACTCAATCACACATCATGCAGTTTCTTCCATTTCAAGAGCTTACATGAAAGCACAGTATGCCACGGCAATGACATGATTCACACATTTGATTTGCCGACACATGTTTGTAACTTTTTTGATGTTGACATGTACCCACTGGCTCATAGGATTAACCTCTTGTCTGAGTTCATTCCTTGCCTTATTTATCTAAATTAAATACCAAATAAATTGCAGCTGGAGTTCCAACTGAGAATATACTCTATCTTGGAGGTCCAAACATTGCCTCGGAAATTTATAACAAAGAATATGCAAATGCTCGAATCTGTGGATCCAACAAGTGGAGGAAACCTCTCGCTAAGTTTTTGAGGCAACCACATTTCATTGTCTGGGATAACAGTGACCTTGTCACTCATGAGGTGATGGGTGGCCTGAAGAACGTCTATGCTATTGGCGCTGGTAAGTGTATTTTTTCTTCTGATATTATATATCAACTAGCTAGTCAACCCTAAATTTAGCTTACTGAAACAAGGACATTAATGTTTTACCATTGTACTTGTTGATCTTGGTTTTTTTGGTTCTATCTGATGAAAATTAACTATTCAAGAAGGCCTATGTTTTTTCTGTAAAGGGGAAAGCCCTGGCCTCAAGAAGGCATAGATAATACGAGAGTTTACTTGAACTGTTCAATGCTCAACATCATCTGTTGCTCAGTAGTGTATGTGCAGACTACATTGAAATCAGAGGTTGCAAGATTGTTTTCTAAACCTATAAATAGTTATCCTTTCAGTTTGTAGACAAAAACTACATGTCCTTTGATTCTATACATAGAGAGCATTTTAAATGAGAAACTCCATGATAGTTCAACACTTGTTTCGCTACTTTGCCAGGATACCCATTGATATTTGGTTATTTGCTTTTCTGGCGTTTTAAGTTATTCGCTCTCTCTGAAATGTATTTGCTGATATATGCTATTTTTCCAGCTTAATCATAAGCTTTTGTTCTCTGTTTCAGGAATGGTGGCAGCTTTAACAAACGAGAGCGCTACAAGCAAATCCGTGTATTTTGCTCACTGTACATCAGAGATGATATTTATTACTCATCTGCTGACAGAGCAGCCAGAGAAACTTGCTGGTCCGCTGCTGGCTGATACTTATGTGACTCTTCTAAAAGGTCGCAATGCATGGTACGGGCAAATGCTAGCGAAGGGAGAACTCAGGCTCGATATGGGTGACAGTATCAAGGGGAAGGGAATGATTCAGGTTATCTCATAGCAATGTTCTTTTCTACCAGAAGTTTCTCTGACTGCTAAGCGTTTTTGAATTATATCGAAAAGTTAAATCTAGAAAACGTATAAAAACCTTCTGGATACTCCGTACTAGTAATTTTGATAGTCATTTGGCATTATTGGTTCACTTCTGTGTTCTGCATGTCATGCATTGACTGAGTATAAGCTCTTTGCATTTCGTTGGACAGGGTATTTCTGCTGTTGGTGCATTTTTTGAGCTGCTCAGTCAACCCAGCTTAAGTGTGCAACACCCAGAGGAAAACAAGCAAGTTGCTCCTGCTGAACTGTGCCCAATTCTGAAGAGGCTTTATAGAATTTTGATAAAAAGGTCTGTGATCTACATTACCATTATGCATATGGTGCTCTGCATACATTGACAGTTTGTACAGAGTGCTTTGACAGCTTCAGTAGCACAGTTCAACAGCAATTCAGCCCCTTCTCGCTTGTCCAATCCGTTGCTGGTTCCAGTTGCAACTTGCCAGCGTAACTAGGCAACATCATAACAGCTAACATGGCATTACGTACTATACAATTAGTGTATCTAGGGCTGACTAAGCATACTTGCAGGAAGTCCACCGTAAATCAAATCGGAGCTCTTGGCCCATGAGAAGCCATGCTGTTTCCTTTCGTTAGAGCCAAAGAGATCCTCTTCTATCAGTACATTTTACTAGATTTTCCTTGAGAAAATTGTCAGGCATCACAGTGAACAGTAACAAGACATCAGCTTTTACCCTAGGAGAACGTTTGAGCCAACTGACCCAAATCACATTTTTTTTCCTATGTAACTCTTCTTTCTGGAATCTGCAGGGAGCTCCCAGTGAGAGACATCCTCCAAGCCCTGCGAGACGAGACCATGAACGATCCCCGTGAAAGGATCGAGATGGCGCAGAGCCACGCGTTCTACCGCCCGTCTCTCCTCGGAAAGCCGTGACCTTGTTAGCCCTTGTACATGATTATTATTAGACTGTAAACAAAGGTTGGATTAGCTCCAGCCTGTCATGCTTCACGTCATTTTCGATTGAGCTATAGCATATCTCTGGGTCTCTGCTAGCTTGTGTGTTTGGGTGCCCAGGGGCCTCAGTTTTTGTCGGGTTGTTTGTGCTTCGGAGACTGTCAAGG
The DNA here is from genome assembly GCA_916181665.1 of Avena sativa. Lineage (NCBI taxonomy): Eukaryota > Viridiplantae > Streptophyta > Magnoliopsida > Poales > Poaceae > Avena > Avena sativa. The sequence goes on from OV702296.1 coordinate 385,801,072, forward strand.
TTGTACGAGTGATTACTGTGTCAATAAAATATTACTTGGACAGTAAATAAACATGGTTACATGGGGAAGATGATGCTTTCTGTTTTCAAAACTGTGTCGTGTTTTACCCTTGCTGCTAAATTACTTGTTTGAAAGATGTACAGTTGGATTTAATGACTCCTGTCCATGTGATTGCTATATATTTTCCCTGTACCGAACTTGGTCTGATTCTAATTCTAAAGAACAGATACAAAGTCAACGTGAATTCATCAACTGCAACCTGTAATTCTTCCAGACAACAATGATGTAACCAACTCGCCGTGTAACTAAAACTGTTGTGGCACAACAATGCTGTGGGTGTATGTGGGCACACTTTATCTAAAACTGCTCAAGCCAGAGAGAATTTTAACAACCCCAGGTTGAGCATGAGCTCTGTTAGGATTTTTTTTCTCCGCAAAAATTTCTACCAATCCGTTTATCCCGTTCCAAAGCTGATTAAGATGAGTGTGTGTATACGACATTAGCGAAAAGAGCGTGCGCTTTTCTTGCAACAAGATAAAGTACACAATAGTTAACCAAGATGCATACATTTATTCAAACTCACACGTCTCAGGCGTATCCAGCAAACTATTATACAATTTTGGATACCCTCCTGAGACGTTTCTGATCCTAATTAATCTTGTAATAGTAGTCCCAAATCCCCTAACATTTACCCAAATAGTACTACTCAAAACTCCAAGCTGCAACCTACTCAAAACACTCGTATATATAAATTAAAACACTATCGGCGATCATTACTCGTTCATCGGCTCGTCGACGGGGGGCTCCTCGACCGGGGGTTCTTCAACCTCTTCCTTGGGCTTCTGCATGATGGTCACGCCGAAGATCCTCACGCTGCCCGGTGGCAAAGGTGGCTGAGGAGGCTGCGCCGCCGCCTCAACCACCGGTGCCGGCTCATACGACGCCAATGGCTGCGCCGCGATGGGGGCCTGCATGGAAGAAGACGGCGCACTCACCTGCAAGGGAGGCGCCAGCGCGAGGTCCGGGGGGCCGAGCAGCCGCAGCTTCTTCCTGGGCACGATGGGCTTGCCGTAGTGCTTCCTCATGTGTCCCCCGAGAGAGACGCCGCTCGGGTACACCTGGCCGCAGACCTTGCAGGCGTGCGACTTGACCGGCCTGGCGCCGCCGCGGCACGCCATGTGGTCCTGCGGGTCGATCCCCGCGGCGACGGCGGCCGCGGTCGCCAGCGCGATCCGCCGGTTCTTGTGGCCCGCCACGTGGCCGCCCAGCCCCTGGTGCGTCGGGAACCACTTGTTGCACTCCCTGCACGAGAACCCGGTCTGGCTGCTCCCCGCGGGCGCCGGATGCCCGGCGGAGGTGGATGGGTCGCTGAGCACCGCGAGCTGCAGCTGCAGCGGGTTGAGGTGCTGCGGGGCCGCGGCGGCGGGCGGGGGGACGACGGTGGCTTGCTGCGGCGAGGCGGGGACGACGCTGGCTTGCTGCGGTGGGGCAGGCTGCGGGGCGACGGGGACTTGCTCCGGTGCAGCAGCGGGCGGAGCAGGAGCTGCCACGACGTTGGCCGCGGACTGACCAGTCGCGCTCAGCTCCACGCTGCTCCTCGCGCTGCTGCTGCTGCCGCTGCCACCGTGCACGACGGACTGCACGGTCGTGATCGTGTCGTCGGAGAGCCTGGGGATCGCCGCGACAGCAAGGGACACGGAGTCGGCTACCTCCTCCACGGCGGCGCCACTGACGAACGCAGCGGCCACCACCTGCTTCTCCTCCTTGGGCGCCTGCGCGTGCACCCTCATGTGGCCGTGCACGGCCTTGGAGCATCTGAACTCCCTCCGGCAGACGCCGCACGGGAACACTGGCAGCGGCACGTCGTCCCCGGCCCGCACCACGGTGACGGCGCCAGCAGCAGCATCGCCGGCGACGATGGCGCCGGCGTCGACGTCGCTGACAGTGCAGTCCGAGCCAACCGAGGCCGCGGGGGAGCTGTTCCCCCCGCGCGCGGACCCGGCGCTGACGACGTTGACCCAGAGGTCGTCGTCGTGGCGGGACTGCAGGTAGTACCTGGCGTCCTCGTCGTCGGTGTCCGTGTCGGACCCCGTCCCCGCGCGGTACCCGGACACGACCTCGCCCTCCTCGATCTCGCGCTCTGCCTTGGGCGGCGGCGGCGGCGGCGGCAGCGGCTGGTGATCGTCAGCGGCTGAACCGGCCATGGAATCCAGGCCGATCGATCAGACGACGCTGCCGGTGTGGTGTGTTAGAGAGAGAGAGCGAGAGCGAGAAGCTAGGGTTTAGTCTCGATCGGTGTTGTGGCGAGACGTACGTCGTCGCTGCGCTTTGCTTGTGGGTGGAGGAAGCGAGGAAGGCGCTGGCTTATATGGGAGTACGTACGGAGAAGGACGCGAGCTGGTGGGAGATCGATCGGGTAGATCGGCGGCGGCAAGGGGGGGAGTTCGACTCGGGGATTGCTAGGGTTTAAGAGCGCTAGCTGGATGGATTCCGTGGCGCGCGCGGCTGGGAGCGAGCTAGCGATCGGTGTACGGACGGACGGACGGACGGATGGATGGATTGGTGGCGGGAAAGGGAAGGAGAGGGAGTCCGCTTCGGTTACGCTGTGGCGCGCAGGTGAAGATGGGAAGGAAAAGATTTCGCGCGGTTTAAACGGGATTCACCCGGAGACTGCTGAGAGCAACGTACGTTCAAGAGAGAGAGAGAGAGAGAGAGCAGTAGCGCTGTTGTACAAGGAAAAGATCTTGCCTAATCTCCTCTTTTTCTTCGGCACCAAGATATATGTAATTAAGTGGAAGTTATACCAAACAGAGTAGGAGTATATATGATCAGAGATACAGTAGAAAGGAAGGTTTAGAGAGAGAGAGAGAGAGAGAGAGAGGGGTCGTGACTAATTAATTAACTTTTTTTGCCCCTGTAACAAACTTGCAATGTCCGTGTTATTTCAGAAAACACTGGACACGTACATGTTTGATGTACAACATACATTTTTTAGACGATGTGTGAGCTTTATTACTCAACCGACATATTGTCAATACAAATTGTTTTCTAGATGCAGTTCTCGGTGCAATAATGCCACGCCACACACGACACTCACAAGACTCGCCCGACCGAGCTAAAAGATAAGCGCGACAACATTATGCACACGTAACATGAACAACGGAACAAGACTAAAATGACGAGATCAGCTCTTGATGCCTCGAATCAACCATCGCACAATGAGCGATAATCCTTCTACAGTAGTTATTTATACGTTGGGCCACCGAAAGATGGTCCGTAGCAAACTGAATGTTATCCAGGCCTCCATCTGGCATAGGAAAGAGTCATTCTCACAACACAATCGAGCTTCAGCTAATTCTGGTATAGTGATCTCCACAATGTTCACTACTAGGAAATCATTCATCAGTGGCGCATCGATATTGGGCTTCTGTGGCGTATATTAGGAATGTCACTGTTCGAAATACGTCACTGAAGTCATGATACTTCTGTGGCGCATTCTATCGGATGCGCCACAGGACTCTGTTCAGTGGCGCATTCTGGAAAATACGTCACTGAAATGCTATGCGCCACAGAAGGTAAAAAGGATGCGCCACTGGTTTGAATATCAGGTATTAAAAAAACCACACTTGTCCAAATATACGGTATTATACAGGTATTATATAGAAACAGTATATTTGACTTAGTATATGAAAACAAATATAATACAAACACGAATATAGTGCCAGAGAGCCCGATCAAGATAGACAAGTGGTCATCATATTACAATACAAGTCAAAGGTGGCGAATATTTATACAAGTGTTTGGTACAAAGTTCACCGTCTCATCACATTACAAATGAAGTGTTCACCGCCTACACTAGAATCAAACAGAATACAGTTATGATGACGGTGAGCAAGAGCACTAGCAATATCTTCATCCGGTTCTCCTTCCACAGGTGGTTCCTCCACTTGGCTACCGCCTCCTCTCGAGTCGTGTATCCTTTGTAGTTATTGTCGCTAAACCTGTTCACCTATTTCTGACAGTCCTCCCACTCATCGTAGACTCCTGGAACCCAACCCTTGTACACCACGTACCACTTCGTCATCTCTATAGATAAGTCATATTAGTAAATCATGCAAACAGAAATAACTAAATTGGTTCACATGCATATATGTTCACATAAACTAAAGCAAAAGATCAGTAAACATAGAAGATAGCACATAGATCACAATCATAGAACTTCGACGACAACGACCACAATAGTGAAGTTTACAACATACGACCATGGTAGTATATAGTTTGTGACACAACACTAGACACATACATCTATGATAATTCTAGGCGCACACATCGATCATTGTTGAGAACTGCTAACGCTCGGCTTCAGGAATGGTAGATATCCATCCTTCGTCATCCACGTCTTGTTGTCACCCTGCTTACGAAGAATATTTTCAATCTCCCTCTTAGTCAACCCTCTATTGTGTTTTAGGACCCCTCCTCTTGTGGTGACATCTTCCACGATGATTTCCGGCAACTTAACCTGGATTCGATGGAAGTCTTCTCTAAGATCATCATCGTCGCTTCGCGCCAAATTTTCGGCCCATGCTCGGAGACGAGATGGCAGAGTTAGGTTCTGGCAATCCCGGACAAACCCTTTAAGGTGATGCATGGCGTAGAAGGCCTCCTTGGCGCCGCCAGTAGCCGGCTCCTTGACGCAGGGGAACTCGAGCACGTGCTTGAACACGTGCTTATCATCCTTGATACATTCCCCCTTGTTGACGAAGGGGCATCCCTTTCTAGCGTAGCCCTCGAGAGCCTCATTCAGAACACCCCTTATTCTGGTGTAGTCTTCCTTCTTCTTCTGAGTCGCCGAGTCGAAATACGATGCTATCGAGTACTTTGTGGAAATGACGATGAGTGTGCAGTATTTGTCTCTGCACAACACGATTGAAACGGGATGTTGGAAAAGGGCAAAGGAAGAAAGTTATAAGAAAGCCTAAGTTACCAATGCTAGGGGGTGTGTGTACTTACTCGGAAAAGAAAGGCAAAAGAAGTGTGTTCGTCCTCTTGTGGTCCACCATGAACTTCTCGAGGTACGACATCGCCTTGGCACGCGTCTATGATCCTTCCCTCAACTGGCTATCACGCATGTAGTAGGGATCCACTATCGCGATGTAGGGGGTTTTCTCTCTCTTGGTCTTCATCGCCATATTAAGCGCGAATAGGAGGACCATGTTATAGTCCAGCCGTTTCGAGAGAAACAGCTTGAAGACGTCCTCGTACGCTATGAAGAACACGTCCGCGGGGGCTTCATGGACGAAGTCCACGTCTGATGGCACCTTGACAGTGAAAACCGGGTAATTTGGATCTTTGTCTTTAAGAAGAATGCCCTCTAGTGTCTTGATACTATCACTCAAAGCGAGCATATGTCCACGAGCAAGGCAAAGAAGCTCCAGAGTCAGTATTGCGTCACCGGCTATATGTATCCTGGGCAAGCCATCCTCGCGGGCTGGTATGACGTCATCCTTAGTCTAGATCCTCTTCGGAGGAGGTTGGCTCTCGGCTTTCTTACCTCTCTTCATGTGTTTCTTCGTCTTCTGAGCAGGCTCCTCCATTGGGGTTGCTAAGTGCTCAACGACCGCCTTTTGGAGTGTGCCAGGGCTAAAGACGAATCCAACAGGTTTCTCCTATTGATCATCGGCCGGAGGTGTCTCTTGAGATAAACCATGGAAGACCAGGCGTTGCGTGCATGTAGTGGGACGCCCACCTTGACCCTCGCGAGCGACGAAGGGTTCTTCATCCACAGCAGGCATGTACAATCCTATGCCAGCGCTGGTGTTGATGTAGTCGTCGATGTTGACAAATTCTTCATCATGATCATTGTTGCCGCCATGTGGTGATGGTGGTGGCGGGGGCGACGGCGGTTGCGTTGCGACGGCTTCGCCTTGGGGCGGCCCACGCGCTCCCAATAGTTGTTGGTGGCGACTGGTGGTGGCGACGACGACAGGTGGCTTCTGAGGTGGTGGTCGGACGATTGAGGTGGCGCCGGTGACAGGTGGCATCCGAGGTGGTGGCCAGACGATCTAGGTGGCGCTACTGTGCCCCGTAAGACGAATCTGAGTCTTCGGCCATGTCAAGGGCCAGCCATGGCATTCTGCAAGGGTCTTGTGTTCGTCGGCTCCCTAAGGTTGAAAGGAGGGTCCGTGTCGTCGCACCCTGGCAACACCCGAGCAATCCTAACCCTCATCACGGCATCGTCCATTGCATTGTTGTTTATCGTGCGGTTCGCCGGTTGTATGATATTGCCCTTGGAAACATCCCTCAACTCGCTGCCGACAACTTTGTGGAGTAGTACGCAAGCAGCGTCCTGAGTCAAAACACATATGTTTTGGGCATCATGATCGAGGTGGCAGTCACCAAAGGCGCATAAAGAAGATGAAGTGGAGTAACTAATTAGTTACCTTGGTGAGGGCGTTGAGCTTGGCTAATGTCGACACACGGCCAGTCCCGACGGCAGGCCTATCATCAGCATTCTCCCGTGGTACTAGGGCCACCGTCGGCTGTGCGATACTGGTAGTTTTGGAGGGAGCGGCAGGGGACAGCTGTGCGACGACCAGCTCTTGCGGCTGCGCCGCGGCGATGGTGGTCGGCGGGGTCACCAAGTCCGACGACGTGTTAAAATTGATGCTCGAGTTGCTGCCGCTAAAGCTGGGCACGTGTATCAGCCCCTGTCGACCTCCCGCATTCCAAACAGCTAGCCCCTCCATCAACCTAGGGGGATGATCGCGCGAAGCTTCTCCTCCAATAACTTGTCCATTGCTTTCTCATCCACTTTTTCCTCTAATGTCTTCACCTTCAACTTCAGCTCTTCAACCTCGGCTTTATCTTTAGCCGCCGACTGGTTCTTCCTCTCCATCCTCTTCTTTGCGTCCTCTTTGTAGTACTCGGTAAACTTCATGCTTGTACCGAAGCCGGACACACGGCCAGCTGATTTTGGCGGCAAATTCTTCTCCATCTTATTATAAGTGTTCGTCGCCCTATTGAAAACAGTGTCCCATGGCTCCGCCGCCGAATCCTGGGACGACAAGTCCTCGGTAGCGTTCAATTCCTTCTCCTGCAGAGAGACAAGGAGAGGTGAACCCATGCATTTAGATTCTTGGCTTAATTATTTTAATGAGAGATCCACGGTAATTCCTTACCAGCTCATCCTCAAAGGCCTTCACATCCGGGTCGTCGGTGACGAACTCCCCTGTAACAGGGTCCAGGTATTAGCGGGCCTGGACAAATTGTCGGATCTGCAGCTCTGTGATTTTATGCCATGGGTTCTCTTTACCGCGCCCCGCTGCACCCTATGGCCAAGGTTCTGTGGCGCATATGGGAGATATGCGCCACAGAAGATTGAACTTCTGTGGCGCATATCACCTATATGCGCCACAGAACACTGAGTACAGATCTGCACGAAATAAAGGTGGCAGATAGCTGCTTTAATGACACCCCTCTATATGTATACCACACTCCCTGTCCAAAGCAACATACCTGCCCCTGATGTCTTCTTCCCACAACTCGTCGGAAGACTCGCTGGAGAGCACAGCCTGCTCGCATTCCCTGCAGCCTACTCGCAGTGGAGGGGCGAGGTCGAGGGGCAGTGCTCGGAGTCAGCCGCCGCGGGATTCGGAGGTCAACCTAATCGAGGAGGAGGCCAGACTGCGGCACGAGGCCCTCTACAACAAGGCCATGAGGTTGTACGTCGTGCTCGCGTCCCCGGAGGAGAGGGCGCGCATGGCGGAACCAATCGGGTGGCGGCCGGTGCTCGACCCCAACGTGTCCATGGAGGACCACGTCCGCAGGCTGTAGGCGCGCGTGAACAGGGAGGTTTCGCATCTTCCACCGCCATCGCCCCCACCAGCTCTGTGAAGGGATTTGCAATGTTGTAGTTTGTGTATTTGCAATGATGTATGTGTTGTTTTGCTGTTCAAGGCTATGCGCATGTGCATTTGCAACGATGTATGCCACATGTCTATCTAGTAGATTGTCTAGTATTCTACCTATTCCACTGGTACTTGTTTAGTTGGGAAAAGCACAAGAGTAAAATGTGTACTAGAAACACTAAATATAATCTGAGTAGCACACACCATTCTGTGGCGCATATTGCACACATGCGCCACAGAAGTTTGTTCTTCTGTGGCGCATATGCACATATGCTCCACAGAAGCTTGGTCATAGGTTTTTAGAGAGTGGGGCCCACATAATTGTTCTGTGGCGCATATCGTGATATGCGCCACAGAAGTTTGGTCAGAGCCCGCCTGTTGTGGGTCCCACCTGATGATTCTATGGCGCATCTGTCAATGTGCACCACAGATCATAAAACTTTTGTGGCACATATAGTAAGATGCGCCACAGAAGTTTCATGGTCCAAGGGCTGGTGTGGGTCCCACCAAACTTCTGTGGCACATCACCAATGGCCATGCGCCACATAAGTTTCATGGTTCTGTGGCGCATTGTTCCAGATGCACCACTGGACGACTTTTGTGGCGCATGGTCAGAACCATGCTCCATAGAAGGTATGTCTATCTATAGATAGTTTCCTAGTAGTGGTTGTTGTTGCACGCCGCAACATGCCCATATGGTCCTAGGTCAATACATGTGGCCATTTCACGAGACGAGGCTAACTGGGATGAAAGGGCATGTATGCCCCCATGTGTGATTTTGGTAATTAATGACAATCTCTATGGACTAGTGTGTAAATTGAGTTTCACTTGTAGGTTTGTCCATTGGCATCGCTTGGGACATGTGTTGGTATCGAATATGAAGAAATGAAGAAGGAGAAGAAGAAATGTCCTATGTGCCCATTGGAATCATGAAGAAAGAAGGAGCTTAAAGGTTGATCAAGACAAGTGCAAAGAGTTGAATCTTGATGGATCAACTCTCAAGAAGGGATGAAGAAGGGAAAGCTCAAGATGCGCCATCTCTAGAAGATTTGATGCTTAAAGCTGCCATCCTTGTGATCATGGAGTGATAAAGATGATTTCAAAGAAGAGGTTTCCCCATGGAGTATGGGGGAGCAATTTGCAAATCTTCATCAAGTAAGAGCGAGGAAGAGCAATCAAGAAAGGTGTTCAATCTTGAGAAGGTCAAGACGGTCTACATCAAGCTCAAGTGTAATGCTCAAGGCAAAGGTATGATCTTGATAGGGTTTCTCTCTTACCGGTCTCGTGGTGTTAGTTGGGAGTCCGGGTTTAGGATAGATAGCCGTACTATCAAGAGGGACTCTCAATCAGGTGACTCGATCACATCGTTCGAAGAGAGCTCAAACCTTTGCATGCATAGCATCATATTTCTTGGTTGTTAGTTGGATATTGTCCATGAGAGGATATAGAGCTTGTGGTTATCATCATAATAAGCTCTAGTTCATCATATAAGGTTTTCCTTGCATATCTTATTGCGGATTTTGATCTTCCGAGTTTTCTGGATCCACACCTTGGGAGATACATCACATATATATTCATGGTAGTTTCTTCCTTGGTGATACCCAATATTTCATCTCGTTTAGAGTTCGGATGCGAAAGTTATTGCAGTTTTGGATTCTGGAATTTCCCTGACCAGAAGTTCCGGCTAGCCACCAGTAATACCGCTAGGGAATTTTGCCGCCAGTAGTTTTGGTGGAAGTTTCGGTGCTTCTTCCGCTCATCTTTTGTATCTTCTCCGTCTGGTTGTTCTAATTTAGCAGAATCTGGACCGAAAGTTGCACCGAAAATACTGCTCGGGCCTAATTGACGCTGATAGTACCGGATGAAATTCCGGCTCCACTTCCGCTCACGTACTGTAACCTCTCTGTTTTATGTGCTCTATTTGTCGTATCTTCGGTCGGAATCTCTGTCGGTAGTACCATTCTCAGTGGAAATTCCGATGGACCGGCGGAAGTTCTGGAGAGGCTCTCTTTTCTGTCTCTCGCATCGCTGTTTTTATAACTGTTGGCTGGGTGCCACTAGAAGTTCCGGCCTCCCAACGGAAGTTCCAGCCATGGTCGTAAATTCCCAAATGGTCATATGTGGGAACTCTTTAAAAGGGGCTCATCTTCCCCTTTGTGGGCACAAGATTTACTTCTTGGTTCTTGGCTTTCTCTCTCTCTCTCCTCCATTGTTGACCTTGAAGAGCTTTCCCTCTCCTCTTCCCCCTCCTATGATTCTTGCATCTTTTTGAGGGATTTGAGAGAGGGGATCTAGATCTACAACCCCCCAAACCAAATTCCTTATTTGTGAAGGAATCCCTGGGATCTAGATCTTGGAGAGTTTTGTGTTCTTCCTCCCTTATTCCCCCAATAGATTTTATAGCTTTGTTGGAACTTGGGAGTGAAGGACTGATACGTCGGAAATGTATCTATAATTTTTTATGCTCCATGCTTGTTTAGTATCTACTTTGCTTTGTCTACACTTTGAGGTGCTTTTTACATGCTTTCTGGAATTAACCTATTGACAAGATGCCATAGTGCCAGTTGCCTGTTTTCTTCTGTTTTTGGTTCCAGAAAGGCAGAAAATCAATATTTTCGGAATTGGACAGGACAAAAGCCAAAGTCATTATTTTTCCTGGAGCAACACGGAACCACGAAGCAGAGCCGGAGGGGGGCATAGGGTGGGCGCACCCTCCTAGGTGCGGGCAAGCCCTAGAGGAGCCCACAAGGGGTGTGGGCCCCCTGGACCCGCACCGACCTTGATTCCTGTGCCTATAAGAAGCCTCCGGCCCAAAAACCCTAGGGCATCCAGAAGAAATCCACGAAAACCTCCGTAGCGCCGTCGCCACCGAAGGAGAGATTCGGGGGACAGAAAGTCTCTGTTTTGGCACCCTGTCAGGACGGGAAAGTGCCCCCGGATCCATATCCATCGATATCCATTGCCATCTTCATCACCTTTGCTGATTCCCATGATGAGGAGGGAGTAGTTCTTCCTCGAGGCTAATGGCTCTACCGGTAGCTATGTTTTCATCTCTCTCTCTCTCTATGCATGATCTTGTTGTGGTCATGAGATTTGTAATCAAGTAGATCTACCTTGCTACTCAAGTGCTTCATTAGATCTCTGCTCTCCCCATGTGTGTGAAAGTGACAGCGTGCATGCCATGGTGGCACTTAGGTTTGAGTCTGCATAAATACTCTTTGTGCTTTAATAGATCTATGCTTTTCCCCACGTGTGTGAAAGTGACAGCGTGCATACCGTGTGTGGAACTTTGGCTAGATTGAATATTTGTTATGATTTATATTTGTAGTTGCATGTCTCTATGAAATTGTGGTGTTTGTTGGAACCATCTAGCGCTCAAGGTGACAGTGTGGGGTTATCTAGATTGGAGAAGGCAGAATTTGAGGAGTGCTGTTATAGCCCTACCATGGATTAGAGTGTCCAACCGGAGAGTAGTTAAGAGTAGTATCATGAAGAGAGGATATTTATATGAGAGTGTTCACTAGTGAAAGTATGATCCCTAGGCCTTGTTTCTAAACATTGAAACACCGTTTGCTACTAGATCTGTTGCATGTTTGCTTGCTTCCAGTCTTTACCACACCGTCAAGCTATTTTCTGGCACCGTTACCACTTGTATTTCACTATATCTTCGCCGAACTAGTGCACCTATACACCTGACAAGTGTATTGGGTGTGTTGGGGACACAAGGGACTTCTTGTATCTTGATTGCAGGGTTGCTTGAGAGGGAATACCTTTGACCACTTCCTCCCTGAGTTCGATAAACCTTGGGTAATCCACTTAAGGGAAACTTGCTGCTGTTCTACAAACCTCTGTACTTGGAGGCCCAACAACTGTCTACAAAAATAGAAGTGCGTAGACATCAAGGACTTGCCCTTGCATTTGTTGCATAGGTTTGAGTTCTCCACGGAGATTCAGCGAGTACAAGCTTGTGGGCTTGTTACTCTTGGGTTCTTGGAACCCTAGACGGTTGTGTGGTTGGTGTGTTGATCTCTTGAGGCCTCCATTGTGGAGTGGCCTCAAGCTTGTGTCCTTTTGTGGTCTTGTGGCCTTTTGTGGCTTTGTTGCCTTTTGTGGCTTTTTAACCTTTTGCGGCTTTGTTGTTGGGAGCCTCCAATTGAGTTGTGGAGATTGCCCCAATCTTGTACGGGTTCGGTGATCACCCTCAAGTGTCCCATAGTGGATTGAGAGCCCGCCTTTTGTGGTGTGCACTCGGGAGAATAGGGTGAGCCTTTTGTGGTGTCAGTGAGTTGCATGCCTTCGCATCTTGTGGTGAGGCCTTGTGTGGTGTTGGGTGAGCATCGAGCCACCACACCTCAAGGTGAGCCATTTGTGGCGTTCGAGGAGCATTGCACCATCGCACCTCTCCAACGGAGACTTAGCTTCTTTGGAAGTGAACTTCGGGATATAAATCTTCGTCTTCGCGTCCATCGGTTATCTCTCAACCGAGTCCTTATGCATTTTACATTGTGATAGCCTTCGTGCTTGAAGTATTTCTTCTTGCTATCACCTTGTTGCTTAGCATAGGTTGTTGGTGCACTTTGTTGAACCTAGTGGTTAGGTTTTGTGCTCAATAAATTAAACCTTAGTTTTTATTCCGCATTTATTTGAGCCTAAACCATAATAACTTTAAAATACTATTCACCCCTTCTAGGCTACGTCTGTTGCACTTTCAAGGGCTTCATCAACATTTAGCAACACAGATCCTTCCTGCGGCGGAGTCCATGATCCTGCCAAAGAGGGATCATGCATATGGATGGAGTTGGATACGTAGAGATGCTCCATAAGCATATCAACATATACCTTGATTCTTGTGGACAATAGATGGTAAAATGGCACAATTTTCTTCTCGCAGTTTATTCCTTGCATCCTATAAATGCCAACAAGTGACCACAATAACAGTAGCTTGGAGATCTCCTTCGTTTCCACAAAATCAAGATCCAAGTCTTTGGCAAAGTGAAACCTTTGCACTTCAGGTGGAAATCATATATTTCTTTAACATCAAACCAGACCGTGCAGGAGCAAGGGCAAAACAACATAGTTTGCTCAACATATTCATCCTTTGAAGTGTGAACAAACATAGAAGAAGCAAGTATATGACGATGTTGCAACTACATGCTAGAAGGAAAACAATCACGTGCTTTAATAGCACAAAGCTTCTTTCGTACTTTTGATTCACCCTAGACATCTAAGAGCATGCCACGACCTTTCCGACTTTGATCAAGAAAAGCACATCCAGCTAATGCTAAATCTTATGTTGATTGAACAGAGAAAGTGTTGTGTCACACGTAGAGCCAAGATGGAAAATTAAAATTTCTTCGACTAGACTCTAGCAAGACACCCCAAGAACTAATTAAGGGAGATGGCCATAGAACATTACCCCTGGACACGCCGAGGGCAGTGCAGTTCTTGTTCATAATCAACTACTTCGGATCTGGCAAGCTCATCGATCCTAGGACCTTCTCCACTAGCTCTGTTAACTCCGCCACCGCCTTAAGCCTCCGAGTGCCTTAAACATGACACCTCTATTGGCTCACATACATATAAGTTGGAACAACAATGTGTGTGAGGTGCTAGACTTAGGTTCGCCATCACGGGACAATAAGCTGGGAGTGAGGGCCAAGTCTCAGCCTTGCAAAATATTCAATGGATGTATGTTCATCGCCTTCCCACCCTCCTTTAAGGGAGTAGGGGAGGACACACGACACTTCATTTCTTTCCCTTAGTCCACCACCCTAACCCTAGTCAAAGTGGGTCCAACACATTGACACATGTCTTCTGGCTTACACATTAGTCTTGGCAGTGGATGTCTATCCCTACCTCATGCGACTAAGGACAAAGCAACATGAATTGAATATAATTACATGGTTCCACAATTGCATTGTATATAACAATGGGTACGATCAGTTCAAGTCAGACAAACATACAGATACAACTCGAAAAGTGGCGCCTCTAGGGCACCATTCCTAATAGACAGTACTAGAATAGTGTGCGGCCATGCGACATAGTCTTCACCATAATGACAGCTGATTGGAATTTGGATTACTTAGTCCGCCACTTTAGCTTTAAACATCAAACATTCCATACAAGCATTCCATGATCGTTGATCCTCGGTGAAGAGGGAATCAACTGCCTTGGCCATACGGCACTAGCTTCAGAACTCGTAGCAGATATGACAGAGTCCCTGATATTCAATTGTCTTGGAGAATATTTTTTGTCATGCCATCACCCATGCGGTGACCCAGAATACCACTGCATGATGTAGTACACTATAGCCGTTGACATAACACCAATGGAACACCATTCCACCAGTATTACATCCCTTAGAGTGGTACAGCAGAAACATAGCAGGTACAAGGCATGACTATAGGTTACAACTCGACTCTTTACAAAAGATCAAGAGAACACTCTATGTTATAGAGAGAGAAAGCAACCTCTTACAAAGAAGAACCAGAAATAACAAGTCATAACTATCATACTAATAAGACTAGTATCTAAACTATTAGGCTTGCCATTGCCACTATTGCAATGCTCTATAGAATTAGGTTATGTGGCTAGAGGTTATACTCCTATCTAATTGATGACCCGCAAGTATAGGGGTTTATCGTAGTACTTTTGATAAATAGGAGTGTCGATCCCAACGAGGAGCAGAAGGTGTTGACTAGCGGTATGGAGCAGGAAATATCTGTAAATACTTAGCAAACCGATTTTTAGGGGTTTTCTGAGAAAGCAAGGAAATAAAGTGCAAGTAAATGAGACAGCAAATAATTGCAGCAAGTGGCCCAATCCTTTCTTAGTAAAGGACAAGCCGGTGGAAATACTAATGAGGACCAAACGTTCCCGAGGACACATGGGAATACTGTCAAGTGCTTTCGTTAGCTGAGTAGTCTTCTTTGCTTTTATAAGTGTTGTGTGGGTGAACCTGTGCTAATGTACTGACCTTACTTGGACTAATACATACTTGTGATTAAACCCCTTGAAAGCATCCGCAACTACAAGAAAGCAATTAAGATATAAACCTAACCACAACCTTAAACTCTGAGATCCTACACTCACTTGTGCAATGGTTTCCTAACGGGGGTTCAGGTTTCTGTCACTCTGGCAATGCCACAATTAGTGGCCAAATACACAATGCATTCCCCTAGGCCCATAAATGGTGAAGTATCATGTATTTGACGTTCACATGACACCACTATAAGAATAGCACCACAACTTAAATATTAAATCATTGAATAATACCTCAACATAAATCCACTACTAACAACATGACTTCTCCCATGTCCTCAAGAACTAAATGAACTACTCACGAGACGTCATATGGATCAAGATCAGAGATGATACGATGATGGATAACAATCTAAACATAAACAATAATTCAATGGTTCCACTCACAAGCATCAACTATAATAGTAATTACCACCGGGAAAGTTTCCCCTAAGAACTATGCAAGATTGAACACAATTGTTACAGCGGGATGGAGTGGTGCTGATGGAGATGATGGTGTGGATGATGATGATGATGATCCCGATGAAGTCTAGCTTGATGATGGTGTTGATGGCGACGATCTCCCCTCTCCGGGAAGGAATTTCCCTGGCAGAAATTTGTCTGCTGGAGAGCTCTTTCTCTCTCGGTGTTTTCTGCCCCGCAGAGGCGGTAGAATCTTTTTGTGGTCGCCCCCCGTGTATTAGGGTTTTGAAGAGAAGATATAGGCGAGAGGGCGGAGCCAGAGGTGGGCCAGAGTGGCCACACCCCTGTAGGCACGACCTAGGGTGGCCCGCGCCTAGGGGGTGTGGCCCTCCTGTGGCCCAACTCCGCCTCCCCTTCTGGCATCCTTCGTCTTCTAGGAAAATAGGATTTTCGGTAGTTTTTCTGGTATTTTTCTGATCTTCGCGAAATTGCATCAAAACACCGTTTTTTCCATCAGAATCCTGACTCCGGCAGTTCATCCTCCAAGAATGTAAAAATAGATGAAAATACATAAGTAACACCTCTTAATATGAAATATATCAATGAATAGAGGCAAATTATGATATAGAATGGTGATGCAAATTGGACGTATCAACTCCCCCCCCCCCCCAAGCTTAGACCTTCACTTGTCCCCAAGCGAAAACTGAGCTCAGTAAACATGTCCACAGGTTTATGGAGTGAAGTGTCGATAAAAAGAATACGGACAAGAAGCATCACACTTACCAATACACAACTTATAGAAGAAAGCAACTCACCATTATATAACTTTGCTTGCAACAAGTATAAGACTCACAATAGAGATGAATAAAGATAAATCATAATTGGGATTGGCAAACTTTGTTCTTGGTCAGAGAAAAGTTGGCAAACAGTTTTTAAGTAAAGCTTTTGTAAAGAGGTTTACAACAAGAGTATTCTTTCCACAAACATAAAAGGTTTTTCACAATGATGGCTTTCAAAGTAATACTCATTAGATAAGAGTCTTGTGCAAACAAAGAAGATAAAGAACATGATTGAATAAATCATCATATGAATGCCTGAAACACAACAACTCAAATGCTTGCTGGAGATAGAGAGGAATAGGTTTATTGACTCAACTTAGAAATAGAAGAAAGGGCCCTTCATAGAGGGAAGCAGGGATTTCAAGTTCATAAAGAGCTTTCAAAATATTATGGTATTTACTAGCTTTGAGCTCTCATTGCCCCTATCATAGGCATCTTGAGGTGATTAAGGTTAAAGTGAACAAAGATGGAGTATATTCTTGATGAAATATAAGTTGGCAATCTCATGTCCCTTGAGTACGAGGGCCGCTCCTCATGCTACTCAACTTTAGTTACCGGTAAGTTCTTGTCATTGTAAGTACATGCGTATCATAAAGAACCGCCAACGGGGTACCCCTTGCACATGATACAGGAGCTATCCCATATCAAAATGACAAGGCAAGCAGACAGTGAGCATCTCAACGATCTTTTTATTTGCTATTTGCATAGGTTTTTATTGAGGATGCTTCACAGATTGCTCACTATGGTTATGCTGCAAGTTTCCACCATGATTAGGCATGGCTTAGGCTAGCGTCCCAGGCGTTTCTCTAACACACATACATAAATCCATGGACTTACAAGATCCCCTTTTATTTCACACCGACGACACCCGCAAACAAAAGAGCATGATATCAACTGTGTACAATGTATCGGTGCAATGTTGAAAGCGTTCCCTGTGACAACTCCGTTCTGCTAATTCCAACGTATAGGTGCAATCATATACAACTTCGATGACACAGTGGTTCAAGTTTATTAGGGGCAAGAAAATAAGGTGTGCCAAGTTCGTGAGAGCTTTATTAACTAGTTTTCTCATAACAAAATAATTTTTAATTTGAAAGATAGATGAAGCTTGAGAATTTACTTGGAATAGCAATAATGCTAATAGGTAGATATGGTGGACACAAATGGCACATGTTTTGGTTTGAAGGGGTTGGATGCATGAGAAGTATGCCTTCTCAAAACATGTTTTTGGCTAGCAAGGCTGGGTAGTAAGCAAGAGAGTTGAAGGAAACAAGCAAACATACAAGTAATAAAGCCAAACATGCAATCCTCCTTGAAGACATAAAAGATCTTAAATAAAGAATACTAAGCTTATGATCCAATCAAGAAAGAAAATAAATGATACAAAATACATGTAAGCTTTTTCTCTTTTCCTTTCAAACCTCAAAAAGTGTTGATACTGACCAGAGATCGGTTTGCCAAAACCAATTTAGATCTACTTGATGCTCCCAAAGTGATACCAATACTGATCAACAAGATCAATCATATAATAGAGATTGCAAACTAAAATAAGAAGTGCAAAAAGTAAAAGATGAGACTTCTCATTAATATTCCATAAAGGCACTCACACCAAGGGATACATAGATAACCAACTAAAGGAGAGATACTTAAACAATCCAAACCAACCTATATAATAACTTCTCTACCCAAGATATTTTTTTTGAGGGTAATAAAACCCACTGCAATTTTTATAAATCATAAAGAGTTACAAGCAGTAGATATTTACAAGTTCCAGGCCACCTCAATGAGGGAAAAGAAACACCATGGCTAACTATCTCCTATCTAAGTTGTTGCTAATCCAGGCTTTGAGGTCCTGGTAATACTTTTTCTTAATTCTACACAGAACCCATCTTAATTCCTGAGAAACAATATCCCTCCATTCATCAAGGGAAGCATGCTTGTTGTTGAAGATTTCATTGTTTCTGCACATCCATATGCCCCAAGCCCCAAGAATAATGATTTCCATTGCAAAGGGGACTTTTAGCCTGCTTTTAATACTAGTCAACGCCTCGAAGAGATTTAAGACATTGTCTCGGACAGGGCAAATTTCATCCCAGCATGCTTTTGCAAAAGAACAGTCCCAAAATAAGTGAAGTAATGTTTCCTCACTGGTGCAACCATGGAACACACAATCATATGTAGTCAGAGAGAATCTTTTCCTCTTCAAAATATTTCTGGTGTTTAGTCTATCAAGGAGCAAAAGCCAGAAGAAGAACTTGTGTTTTTGCTGGCAAGAAGACTTCCACAACCAGGAAAAATGTGGTTGAACTGTCTGATATCCAGATAATGAAGAATAGGCCTTTTTGACTGAGAAAAGAGCACTGCCCCAAATATAGCTCCAGCAGTCTGTTTCTCCCTGCATTCCATCACTGATAATTTGCTCAAGGCATTGATATTCAAAGTAAGCTTGTTGGGACAGAGGAAGAAAGAAGTGATCTTGCATGCAGGGTGCCTGCATGAACTCACAGACAAAAATGTGTGGATTTTTTGCATAAGATAGTAGATGAGGAAGCTTGTGCTGTAAGCATTCATCTTTCCACATATTAGTCCAGAGGAGGGTGGATTTTCCATCTCCCACCGAGCACTTTGCCATTCCTTTGAATATGTCAACTAATTTCAGATGAGCCTTCCACCAAAAGGATCCCTCCAGGCTTCGTCCAGGAAATTTACCATTCCAGTAGTAAGTGTTCCAGATAAGATGAACCCATGGAATATCTTTGTGATTGTAGAATTTATCCAAATTTTTCAAAAGAAGAGCTGAGTTTTGAATGTTAAGATCAAGAACACCCAAACCTCCATGATTCTTTGGTCTACAAACTTTATTCCAGGCCACTAGAGCTTGTCCTCTAGCTTGGACATCAGTGGTTTTCTTCCTCCACAAGCATTGCCTCATATACTTAATCAGCTGATCTTTAATAGAGACAGGAAGCTCAAAGCAACTCATACAATGAATGGGAAGAGAGGATAAGACAGATTTAACCAACTGTAATTTTCCCCCATAGTTTAGGAAATCAGCAATCCCACATAACCTTCTCTCCACTCTCTAGACAATAGGCAGAAAATGTTCCACAGTAGGCTTGTTGATGCTTAAAGGCAATCCAAGATAAGTGAAGGGTAGTGAACCAGTGAGGCAGGAGAGTGTGCTAGCAAAATGTCTTAGCCTCTCAGAATCCATGTTGATTGGCATCATACTAGATTTAGAATAATTAACCTTGAGTCCAGTGGAAAGGGCAAAAGTATGAAGGAGAGCCTTAAGGCACATTAATTGCTTTGAGTCAGCCTTAAGGATTAATAAGGTGTCATATGCATACTGTACTACAGGGAAATCAGGACAGAACACACCTTCAAGAGGAAGGGAGAGAAGCCCAAGGCTCATTGCTTTGTTGAGAATGCATTGGAGAAGATCAGTAGCAAGGACAAACAGGAGTGGGGATAAAGGATCCCCTTGCCTTACACCTCTTCTGCAATAGAATTTTTTTCCCAGGCACTCCATTTAACAAAACAGAGGATGAAGCAGATCCAAAGATCAACTGTATCCAATTAATCCATTTTTCACCAAAACCTTTGGCTTTGAGAATATTGATGATTGTTGAATGCTCAATTCTATCAAAAGCCTTTTCAAAATCAAGCTTTAGAATTAAAATTTCTTCCTTGGACTTATGACATTGATCAAGGAATTCAAAAGCCCATCCTAAGCAGTCCTGGATAGATCTTTGTTTTAGGAATCCATACTGGTTTTTGTGGATAAGCTTAAGAATAATTTTTTGAAGTCTGTTAGCCAGGAGCTTGGTTATAATCTTGAAGACACTGTTAAGCAGTGAAATAGGCCTGAAATCAGCAGGTGTCAAAGGGGCCTCATTTTTTGGAATGAGAGTGATAAAAGATGCATTAATGCTTTCCAAAGAAGTCCTGCCTTCATAGAAATCTATAAGGAGTTGTTTAACATCCTCCTTAATAATAGGACAACATTGCTTAATGAATTCATTATTAAAACCATCAGGGCCAGGAGACTTGTCATTATGAAGTTCCTTGATTACACCTTCAATTTCTTTATCAGAGAATGGTTCTTCTAAAACATATATTTCCTCTTGACTCAAGCATTCCCCTGTCAACTCACTAAGGTTAAAGTGCATTTCAGGCTTATCAGAGGTGCCCATTCTATCTTTGGAAGCATTCCAGAGTAGATCAGCTTTACCAGAATGGGCATGAATCTCTTTGTTAGAGTCATCTTTGAGCATGGAGATGTAGTTATGCCTGAAGCTGATGGTGGCTTTTGAATGAAAGAATTTTGTGTTCTCATCCCCCAACTTGACCCATTTGACTTTTCCTCTTTGCTTCCAATAAGCATTTTGATCTTGAAGAAGTGAGATTATAAGATTTTTCAGTAATTCCCTGAGATTCCATTCCAGAACAGTAAGAGTTCTCATTTCCTCCAAGACATCCAAGAGATCAATAGTGGCATTGACATTACTAATTTGAGCTTTCAAACAAGGCAGTTTTTTTGCCCAGATCTTCAGCCCCCTTCTAACATTTTTGAATTTAGCATTAATTTTTTTAGCAGAATCAGGGAACCCAACTGGGATGTTCCAGGCATTTTGAACAATTGCTTTAAAATCACCATGATGCATCCAGTAATTCTCAAATCTGAAAACCTGGGATTTTGGAATCATTGTGCCAATAGAGATGACACAAGGCAGATGGTCAGAGGTAGGCTTGGTAAGAGGGACAACAAAAGTTGAAGGATAGCTCTGAGTCCAGGAAGCAGATGTAAAAAACCAGTCCAGCCTTTCCAGTAGAGGTTCCTTTTGCATGTTGCTCCATGTGAACTTTCTACCTTTAAGGGGTAATTCTATGAGTCCCAGATTGCTAATGGCTTCATTAAAAAGGAGCATATCATTCACATCACCCCCCTGCCTGTTTCTGTCAGAGGGTTTTCTAATAAAATTGAAATCACCCACAATGAGCCAATCCATATCATCAGGCATGTCAATATTTCCAAACCATTCTAGGAAATCTGCTTTTTTTTCAGCTAAGCATGGCCCATAAATGTTGGTGAGAATCCAGGTTTCATTGGACAAGGGAGAGGTCAAGGTAATGGAGATGGAGAACTCATTTTGGAAAGAAAGATTCCCAGAAAACATAGAGCTATTCCAAATGATAATCAAACCCCCAGAAGCCCCCCTGGAGGGAAGGAATTCAAATTTGGCAAATTTGGGGGGATAGAATTTTCTGATGTAAGAGATATCAAAATCTTCCCTCTTAGTTTCTTGGAGGCAAATAATGTCACAACCAGATTCATCAATCTTATTTCTGAGGGCAACCCATTTTTTATCTGAATTAATGCCCCTGATGTTCCAATTCAGAATCTTCCATATTCTTTTATTATCCATTACAAAACCAATTTGGGGATTGGGTTAAGGGGTGATACAACCAATGTAATCACCCAACTGAAGAGATCACCCAACTAAAGATAATGATGTGATACCGCGGCACTCCCCCAAGCTTGGAACAAGCCAAGGGGATGCCAAACCTGATGACGAATTACTCCTTCAGTGGTGGTGGTGTTCTCTTGATAAGCTCTTCAATTAGTTCCCTCAAATCCTCAATATCGAAGGTTAACGAATCAGCTCTGAATTATGCTCAATGCAGTTCATTATCATGTCAGACCGAGAATCCCAGTCTTGTTATTCTTTCCCCACTCTTCCTTCTTAGTATGTTCCTTCCCTGCATGGTTAGAACGAGGCAGATCCCAAACAGAGGGCAAATTCCCTTGGGGCACCTTTTGGTATTGTTGCTCAATTATGAGAGTATGGAAGGGGTTCTTGGTACGTGAATGAAGTGACCGTGGAGCGAGGATATGACGTGGGGTTTTCCCTCCTATAGACATCCGTGCTATCCTCCTAAGTTTGGTAGTGTTTTCCACCACTCCAATGCTTGCAATAGTAGCACGGGTGTCCGGATGCTCTTCCTCCTTCATGTCTTCTTCATCACCAACCAAGATCTCCTCCTCTTTGAGGTTTTGAGTATCATCTTCCACGGGCTTATTGCCTTTGTCGTTGGCGGAGACCATGGTGCTCTAAACTTGAGAAGATTTCCTAACAGAAATAGATAGAGACAAAAACACGACGCGAACACGATATATGAACCTCGGGGGATCCGGGGTATATATATTACAAAGTTTCAATGGAATAAGGAAGGTACTCTGTGAAAACGAGGCGGAGACGGACTCCAGGGGGCTCACACCCCCTATAGGCGCGGCCAGGCGGGGCCCGCGCCTAGGGTGGGTGTGGCCCACCTGGGCTCCGTTTCCTCCTCTGTTTCGTCTCCTAACCTTCCATATGTAATAAAAACATCAAAAATATAAAAAGATAAGGTTTTCACGAACCTTCAGTTTCCAGCACTTTTACCTATTCAAAGACGGACTCTGCAGTTTCGTTCTCTCCATCTCCTGAAAATTCCTTTCATACAAGGCCTTACACAAACCTCATTGGCAACATTAGTGTATGCAAAAACAATAAACCTCTAGGTACACACTTCAACTGAAATCCATCAAAACAAAAGCTATTGTAGAAACTCCTTTCCAAAATCCCAAAAAGAATCTAAAAGGGAATCAATATAAGAGGCAAATGCAAATGATGGCAGAAATCTGTCAAAACAAACCAGCAGGTAAAGATTGATTTTTTTCAAAAAACCTACGTTGCACAAATCAAAAAGTGCAAAACTAATGAAAGTTGGATAAAAACTTGGAGAACAAGTACAGAAAATTATAGCTGAGCTCCTTCACGATTTTTTACAATGCAGCACAAAAATCTGTCCCAGGACAACCACTTTTCACGACTCCTCTACTTCTCAAAAGTAGTTGATCTTGTCACAAAAACCAAAACAAAAAGGATAAGGAGTGGTTATTACTGAGGTAATAAATTCCAAGACTCAACAAAACTATTGGGTTATCTCCCAAGAAGTACTTCTCTTTAATGCTTTTAAGTTAGGCTTGATAATTTCAAAGATGCTCACATAGGGGATATGGATTAGAAGTGAAAGAGAGCATCAAGAAGAAATTATCCAACACATTTGAGTCTAACCCACTTCCTATGAAAGGGAGTCTCATGAGAAAACAAATTATTGAAGCAAAAGGCCACTAGCATAGGAAGACAAAACAAATGCAACTTCAAAGCTTTCAGCATAAAACGGGGAAATTTAATATTATTGAGATGCATAAAACCATGTTTCCCTCTCTCATAATAACTTTCAGTAGCACTTTGAATAAAGTTGACAATATAACTGTCACTAACAACAACTTTATCATCAGAATGAGCATACTTACAATCATCAAAAAGAGGACCAAGGTCATAAACTGGATCAATAGAAGCAAGTTGTTCAACCCTGAAATCTTCATTAGGCAAACTATTTTCATAAGGAGCTTTAGCAAATTTGGAAAAGTTAAACTCATAAGAATATCCATCAAACTTAGTTAGAACTTTCTCCTTTTTACAATCTATAATAGCTCCACAAGTGTTCAAGAAAGGTCTACCAAAGATAATAGGATAGGTTTTACTAGCTGCCGAACCAAGCTCTAGAAAATCAGCAGGATACTTAATCTTACCGCAAAGGACTTCCACATCTCTTACAATGCAAATAGGGCAAATGGTTTCCTTATTAGAAAGGTGAATAAGCACATCAATGTCCTCAAGCTCACAAGGACCAATTTCATGCATAATTTCCCTGTAAAGCTCATAAGGAATAGCACTAGAACTAGCATCAATATCACATAAACCATAATAGCAATGATCACCAATTCTAACAGAAAGCACAGGGACACTTGTTTTCCTAGATTTACTAGGATGAGAGACAATATTAGAAGCGTCTTCACAGAAGACAATGTGACCAACTTCTATGTTTTTAGTGAAAGATCTTCAATGGCCACTACATGTTCAATGTTTATTTGCTCATCAGGTTCCACAATTTTCTTTGTACCTCTGTTAACCACACTAATAATCATAGAGTACTCCTTTACCTTAGCTGGGAAAGGGATTTTCTCAACATAAGGTTCAGGCAAAATATGATCAATAGTACAAACTTCAGTATTTCTAGCAGGAACATGATTAACAACATATTTATAAGGTGCATGGTACTTATTCCACTTCTTTTTAGGAATTTATATGTAAGAGGCAAAAGCCTTAAAACAATTGGCAATAGTTTGGGAATCAAGACCATACTCAGTACTAATATCATGGAAGTCATCAGTTCCCATAAAAGATTTAATGCATTCATAATCATAGTTTATACCTGACTTTCTTCCTTTGTCATTCTCCCATGCTTCAGTGTTCTCTTGAATACGGTCTATGAGATCCCATTTAGCTTCTTCCTTCATACGTGTGAATGATCCAGCACAAGAAGCATCTAGTAAATCTTTATCATGAAGAGGAAGCCTAGCATAAAAGTTATTGATAATAATATTGTTAGGGAGTTCATGAATAGGATATTTAAGCATTAGTAACTTCAATCTCCCCCAAGCTTGAGTTGTACTCTCTCCATCATGAGGCCAAAAGTTATATATTATATTCCTATCCTTATGAATCTCACTGGGAGGATAGACTTTAGAATAAAAGAGAGGTACTATTTCATCCCATTTCATGGATTGTCCATTCTTCAGCAGCTTATACCATTCTTCAGCTCTTCCTTTCAATGATATAGAGAGTAACTTCTTCTTCACCTGTTCAGTTGTGATACCTGAACACTTAAACAACCCGCATAATTCATGGATAAAAATCAAGTGATCACCAGGATGGACAGTTCCATCCTCTAAATAATAATTATCCATAACACGATCAACAATACTTGTAGGTATCTTAAAAAGATCTATCTCAACAGGTGGTGGTTCATCTACTACCCTAACAGTGGTATTAGTTTTCCCAAATAGAAAACCAAGTCGGTTATCCATATTGGAAACAAAGTAACAAATAGAAATAAAAATCAATACTCACAGTACAAGTTTCCTTTACCAGTTCCACTCTTCAATAGCGCTTCACTCCCGGGAAACGGCGCCAGAAAATAGTATTGATGACCCACAAGTATAGGGGGTGTGTCGTAGTACTTTTGATAAATAGGAGTGTCGATCCCAACGAGGAGCAGAAGGTGTTGACTAGCGGTATGGAGCAGGAAATCTCTGTAAATACTTAGCAAACGGATTTTTAGGGGTTTTCAGACAAAGCAAGGAAATGAAGTGCGAGTAAATAAGACAGCAAATAATTGCAGCAAGTGGCCCAATACTTTCTTAGTAAAGGACAAGCCAGTGGAAATACTAATGAGGACCAAACGTTCTCGAGGACGCATGGGAATACTGTCAAGTGCTTTCGTTTTATATAGTTGAGTAGTCTTCTTTGGTTTTATAAGTGTTGTGTGGGTAAACCTGTGCTAATGTACCGACCTTACTTGGACTAATACATACTTGTGATTAAATCCCTTGCAAGCATCCGCAACTACAAGAAAGAAATTAAGATATAAACCTAACCACAGCCTTAAACTCTAAGATCCTACACTCCCTTGTGCAATAGTTTCCTAATGGGGGTTCAGGTTTCTGTCACTCCGGCAACCCCACAATTAGTGGCCAAATACACAATGCATTCCCCTAGGCCCATAAATGGTGAAGTATCATGTAGTCGACGTTCACATGACACCACTAGAAGAATAGCACCACAACTTAAATATTAAACCATTGAATAATACCTCAACACAAATCCACTACTAACAACATGACTTCTCCCATGTCCTCAAGAACTAAACGAACTACTCACGAGACATCATATGGATCAAGATCATAGATGATATGATGATGGATAAGAACATAAACAATAATTCAATGGTTCCACTCACAAGCATCAACTACAATAGTAATTAACACCAGGAAAGTTTCCCCTAAGAACTATGCAAGATTCAACAAAATTGTTAAAACGGGATGGAGTGGTGCTGATGGATATGATGGTGTGGATGATGATGATCATGATCCCGATGAAGTCTAGCTTGATGATGGTGTTGATGGCGACGATCTCCCCTCTCCGGGAAGGAATTTGCCCAACAGAAATATGTCTGCCGGAGAGCTCTTTCTCTCTCGGTGTTTCCTCCCCTCAGAGGCGACAGAATCTTTCTATGGTCGCCCCCCATGTATTAGGGTTTCAAGGAGAAGATATAGGCAAGAGGGCGGAGCCAGAGGTGGGCCAGAGTGGCCACACCCCCTGTAGGTGCGGCCTAGGGTGGCTCGCACCTAGGGGTGTGGGCCCCTTGTGGCCCAACTCCGCCTCCCCTTCTAGCATCCTTCGTCTTGTGGGAAAATAGGATTTTCCGTAGTTTTTCTAGTATTTTTATGATCTTCGCGAAATTGCATCAAATCACCGCTTTTTCCATCAGAATCCTGACTCCGGCAGTTCATCCTCCAAGAATCATCCAACATGCAAAAACAGATGAAAAGATATAAGTAACACCTCTTAATATGAAATATATCAATGAATAGAGGCAAATTATGATATAGAATGGTGACACAAATTGGACGTATCACTAATCAAAAACTCCGTCTTCACTTTAGTTGATGTATATCTTGACTTCATTGAAGATCTTGATCTTTCGATGTTGATCCCTTGATCATAAGTTGATGTTGTCGTCATCTTTATTGACTTTAGAATCTAGCAAGGGTTAAGAAGATACGGTTGAGTACGAGCGTACTCAGCAAGTTCACTAAAAAGGAGTGTATGATGCACTATCTTTAGCCACAGACCGTAGGTCGTAGGCTATGCAAGTTTTCATAAACATTTCTTCAAAGGTTGCTTTTATTCTGAAAAACTATGCCTGCCATCCTTCACAAGTTTACCAGAACTTTCATGGAGTTCCTTTCCTGCCGCGTTCGTAGATCCTTCCCGAAACAGGGAGTAACATGTTATAGTTCTTACACTCTGCAAAAGTGCGTTACTTTACCCATAAGAGACCTTAAGAATTGTTGCACAGCCGGGAGTATGTACCCGTTTAAACTTCCATGGTTTGAGGCCCAACCTAAGATCCAAGTGAATCACTGCCCTTCTCCGCAACCCCACATGGAACATGACCCCGCAAGCAGAACTTGTGGACTCTAGTGAGCAGACAATGTCCCTGGTCGCCTCCATCAATATGAGGACTTTCCTACAACCATCCCTCACAGATAGTTTAGACACCAAGATCATGGGGACTAAGGGGTCCCACCCATGCTGAATCAACGCAAGGAATTACAGCACCACGAGATGGTCATCCGTTCATGTGAAAGGAAGAAGATCGAGTTGACTTCTCCATCCTATTCAAAATCTCATGGTTAATGTATGATATACGGCGCAAGAATCACTGACGGCATTGGTTGTTAAGTCCTAGATAACATGTTCCTTTACCACCGGAACTTTCATAGTAGGTTATTACCTCTTGGTAAATAACCCATAATCATATTATTCTGATAATAGTGTTTTCTGTCCTTTTTGAAATGCATGTGATGAAAACACTGAATTTGCAAAATATTTGATAGAAAATAACAAAAGGACATGAGCAAGTCTGAACTTGCCTTTGGTGATTACAAGATTATTCAATCATGGTCTTCGAGACAACATAAGATTCAATATCTGAAAACAACATCATTGGTCCGGTAAGGACTAATGTTTAAAGAAGTAATATGTAGTTATGCTTAAGTAATGCTATGCATTTTGTAAAACTCTCGAAATGAACCCCCAATTCTTTAAGTGAAGTGAACTTAGGTGATTTCTATGAGATTTGGTTTATCTTCAAGTTTTTACTTCACAAACGAATGTATTTATAATGAACTTAAGTTTTAACACACAAAATATGAAAGTAGAGCATAAAGCATAACCTCCAAAGAAAAGGTTTCTTTGATAAGGTCTAAACAACCTTTATGGTTGATAGGATGTGATCGATGTCGTTTGTGTCTGTTCGATGACCTTGGGCTTGATATGCCATACGGTTCATTTTGAATAGACAAAAGTTAACTATAAAAACATAAACATACTTTGGACATTAAATTTATAACTTTGTAGTCCAAAGTTAACTTTAAAAACATAAGTAGATTTAAGTGTGATGTGTCTGAATCATTATCAAGTTCTAGGGTTATGATAAGGATGATTAAGGATGTGAGATCATTCACCTTCAATTTAAGTGAATGATGAGTTCAAATGTGATTTGTTATTATGAAGGTAATTTAACCTATTAAGGGAAACAAATCTGGATGACCTTATTAATCTATTAGAGTTTGAAGTCATGTTTAAGAATTATTAAGAGATAAAGAGCATTCACTTTTATTATAAGTGAATGATGTTTAAAATTTACTTAAAATTATTAGTTTAATTTGGATTTATGGTTTTAAAGAGTTTTTAAAAGTTAATAGTTTACACTTAAGTATTATTATAGACTCAAGTTATGGCTTTAAAAGTAATATTTAAATGTAAAATATTTAAGGTTTTGTATAAAATTGTGATTATTTCTTATTTAAGAAATATTTTTAAAGAATTTACAAAATAGGTATTTTATAAAATAGATAAGGATTTATTACTTAAAAATCTTTAAAAACCTTTGTAATTATATATTTAATATTTTTCTAGTAAAATATATTTATTCAAGATCTTAAAATTGATTTTTATTTATTTTATTTTTATAAAATTTCACAAAGTATTAAATGTCTTTGAATATTTGTTTCAAGTTTTATTTGTAAAAAAATAAGTTAGTATTTTTATAAAATAATAGAACTATTTTAATATGCAAAAAATATTTTTATTTATTTATAGGACTTTTCCTTAATTTATGAAATTTCACTTAGGATTTAATGGTGTTAATATTTATTTGCATTTATTTGACATAAATAGGTAAGATTATATTTTTCTTTGGTAGATATTATTTTTGTGGTCATTTTGATATATTATATGTATTTTTAAGATTTTTTTATATTTTTCTAGGGCTGGAATAAATTCAGGGGCATTTCGGTAATTTCCATATTTAATTTATATTACCTTTTCTTTTTAACCACTGTCCTGATTACTAGGCCCGCCCAGGCCAAACACCTAGCCCAGCCCATAGGTTTGGGCTAGACCAGGTGGTTCGATCCACTGGGTCGGTTGACCCCGACCCAATCCTCCCTTCTCTCCTTGATAGCATCACTAGTAGTACCCTTAAACCCTTAAAAGTTTAAGGGTCAAGAATTGGCACTTTAGTGCACATGTGAAGTGTGAAAAACAGGGGTCATTGACTAGAACCCTCAAACCCTTAAAACCGAGGGTTGAGGGTAGAGACTAGAACCCTCGAACCCTTAAAACTGAGGGTTGAGGGTAGAGACTAGAACCCTCAAACCCTTACAACTGAGGGTTTGAGGGTTCTAGTATTTGCCTCAATCCTCGAACCCTCATCACAATATCATTTCACATATCACAAATATCACTAGGAAAACACAATTCATCACAATTGTCACTTCAAACAAACTAGGAAATGAAGATCATAGATGCATGGTTTAATAGTTTACATCACAAAATCATCATCTTCCCCCTCTCATCGGCACCATCACCAGAAATTTGCAACACGGAGCCATCTCCTAGAGAACTTCCACCTCGGCGCCATCAACACCTCCATAAGCACCGGTGGTGGAGTCCTCCACACCGCCATCGCCACCACCACTCACCGGAGTGTCACCTCGAAGAGAAGAGGAGGCACGATGGAATATCCTCTTCCTCACCATGATGTCCTCCTTGTACTCCTTCCACCACACCAATTGCTCTTCATCCATGTCCTTCTTGGACATCATCATGTGCTACCTCTCTTCCACCATGAGTTATTTCCATGCCTTTGCTTCTTTCACCGCAAGCATCCTTTCCTCCAAGTCGGACTTGCGCGCCCTTTCTTCGGCCTTGAACTTGGCTTCTTTACGCCTTTCTTCAACTTGTGCAAGCTTCACCTCTTTCTTCTTCTCGGTGATAAGAAGCTTTGTCTCCAATGTCTTCATTGTCAATGTCTCCCTTGCCTTCATCATGCTCGCCATCTTATCCCTCAAGCTTGACGCCTCTCCTTCCATCTTCATCCTAAGCTTTGCCTTCTTGGTTCCCTCGGGCTTGCCGGCGTTCCTTTCCTCCTCATCACTGTTATCCATCCTAAGCATTGTCGCCTTCTTGGGTGCGGTCTATTGATCCCTCAACTTCCACTTGTCAAAATCCTTAAGATGGTCCCAAACATGCTTAAATGCAAATGTTTTGCCCTCAGAAGCGGCCATCTCCTTGTACCTCTTGTCGATAATGCCCTCCTACAAACCCACCAATAGCATAGTAAACACACATATAGCATAGGAGGTGCATA
Organism: Avena sativa; assembly: GCA_916181665.1. Classification (NCBI taxonomy): domain Eukaryota; kingdom Viridiplantae; phylum Streptophyta; class Magnoliopsida; order Poales; family Poaceae; genus Avena; species Avena sativa. The sequence continues at coordinate 385,831,655 of OV702296.1, forward strand.
GTAAAGTAGATGTAAAAACATGCATATATACTCACATAGTCACTCGGCACGCTTCCACTAGGCGGTGCATTGATCACATTTTCCATTGCCGCACTCCAATGCGCACATTGGGGCTTCATCAACTCCCACCGGCCTTGAAGCGAATGGTATGTGCGAGGGACGAACCCACCAGTCTTTGGCTTGATCTTGCAATAGGCGTCCTCTATGCGTTGCCAATACCGTTTGCCGTTTTGATCGGTACCGGTGCAAGCATCCATCCCCACGGAGGCCCAAACATGAACCAAGAGAATATCTTCGGCCTTGCTATAGTTTGTCGCGCGCATGGTGGGCGGGCAACGGTGGCGAAGGCCTCCTCCTATATCTCGGTCACCTCCTCCTCCTCTTCTTCCCCTTCCTCCTCATCCTCCTCTTCCTCCAAGTCATCACCAAACCCAAAGGGTTCGAGAGGAGGAGCTCCAATGTCCACCTCCACATCTTGGAGAAGCCCCATGAACGATGTCGCCCCTTCAGGCATTCCGTCGACCAAGGCACGCTTGGCGGACATAGCGCTCCTCGGCCCAACCACAACGGCTTCCGAGCGCGACGGGCGATGCGACGGCCGGGGCGATGACAGGGGCCGGGGCGACGGCCGGGGAGACAACGTGCTGCCCCGCACGCCTCCGCTTGGCCCCAACATGGGTGGCGGCCACCACCGTCGCCACTTGCACCGTGGAGCGGGGAGAGGGAGCGGAGTCGAGGGCAGGGGCGGGGGCGCTCGGGACGAGGGCCGAGGAGGCTGGGGCCGGCCCGGTCCATGCCGGCGGATCCATGGCGGGACGGGAGCAGCCGGGGCGGGAGGAGGCCGGGGCGGCTCGACGATGGCGGGACGCGGCCGAAGCGGGAGGAGGCGGTGGCGGCGGCTAGCGGCACGGAGTGAGAGGCGGGTGGGGATTTTCCTTCGCGCCCTCGCGATGAAGTGACGCCGGGTCGGGGTAGGGGTTGTCTCCTCCAACCCTCACTTCTACAGGCAGGGGGGTTGAGAGCTCAACCCTTAATTTTTTTTGAGGGTTTAAGGGTCTAGGGGTTCTATTCTACAGGAACTGGACCCTCAAAACTGCAAAAAAGTGGTTGGATAGGGGTTTAGGGGCTCTACTAGACATGCTCTGAGGCTCTCTCTTCTCTCTCACGTGATCCTGGTATCGCTGCTGCCACCATCGCCCCTTTTACCTGGCTAGCTCCTGCTGCTCCGGCCGCTGCCGCAAGTAGTTATAGATTCGTTGCTCTTCGCTTGTCTCCCCATCCTACTCGTTTGAGAATCACCTACTCTGCTACTACTCGTTCCCTTCTTCTTGGTGGCGCTAGGGTTTCGGTTTTGTGGTTGTAGCAGTGCTCTGCTGCCATACTCGTGGCTTCCCAGAGTTCAAAAGTTTGCTCCCAGACACTAGTGGGCTGCTGGTTGCGGCGTGGTGTAGGTAGAGTGCCTCCACGCTCCCTGTGCCATCATGCCGCATCTGCCACTATCGACTCCTCTGCTTCCTCTTCCCAATTCTAAGCGAGGACCATCAATAAGTACTCCTACCCCTCTCTCTATTCCTCACTTATCTCTCTCTCTATGTACCGAATCTAATTAGAGTTCCTTCCCACTCTGTCCTAGCAGTAGTACTTTCATACGTGCTTAACAATGTTCCGGTGGTTAGGCAATTGAGTTAGTGATTCTGCTATTAGTGGTGGTAATTGTATAAGCCCCTATTGATTCATGCTCCTCTTGTGTTGCGATATTGGAATATATTTTGAGTACTACTTGACTGGTTTTCCTACTTTAGTCTTGGTGTCGTGGTATTGCCGACGAGTACGCCATGGAGGGGTCCTCACAGTGCGTGTTTAGAGACATGGGGTAAGGCGGACGGTTGAGGGTACGAGGTAACACGGCTTACCCAGGTTCAGATCCCACAATGGTGACAGAATCCTACTCCTGCTATAAATCACTATAATGGCAATACGCCGAGTTACAGAGATAGGTTCTTTGTGCGAGGTGTGACTAATCGCTCTCACTTGTGCCCTAAAGGCTCCCATAGGCCCGACTTATATAGTCGCTAGGTCCTAGGGTTACAGGGAAAAGTCCTAGCCAGACAGGTTACAGAGTCCTACACTGACTATAACTAGTCTAGCTTGTCTTGTACTCCAAGGCTCTGTGTACGCTGGTGACTCCACCGTAGCCTTCCTTTATCCAGCTTGGGCCTCCCTTCTGGATCCATCTAACTGGGCCGCCCAGCAGGCCATGGGCCATGCTACCAACTATGGGCCACCCAGGTTATTCGGATAAGAGACATGCTATGAGGATACCCATATAGCATATCCCCAACAGTAGCCCCCAGAGAACTCCGAGATCTTGCGTCGTCTTGCCTCTTCACGTTGAATGCTCCATCTAGATGGATGTCGGCAAATCATCAAGCAATATCTTGTAGTCCTCCCAAAGAACCCTGCAAGGTTTTCTCCGTCTTCATCTTGTAAGTCGGAGAATTGCTGAATCTTCCATCGTACTCTTCCATAGCCGGACTGGATCCGTCCATGCCAAAATCTTCCGATGTGATTGTTCATCTGCCTATGACAGCTAGGGTGATGTAGACATAGGTCAGCGACGCCTCGTAACTTACACATGCAGAGAATGCAATCATGTCCGTTTTTTCCGCACGAGAGATACGAACCGTTGGTGGCGACGGTTGGTACGTGGCGAAATTTCTGCGCACGTCCCCGCACACGTCGCCTACGCTCGATCATGCTGCACGAATCTTGATGCCGGAGACCATAAATAGTAACAGCGGTGGAAAATTTACTTTTTCACCTCATTCTCCTCTGCATCTTCCTCTTCCTTCAGGCAAGCATCTCCTCGAGCTCTCCGCGCCTCGCACGAAAAACCCTAGCTCCCAATCTCACCAGCCACCAACGAACGCACCCAATGGCCAGCAGCAGCTCGTCCCCTTCCATGGCGGCATATGGTGACGCCGCGGCGAAGCCAGCGAGCGCCGTCATCGTGCCTCCAGAGGGGCTGGTCATCCCCAAGTCCGTGGTGGTGGAAACCACCCGCGGCGACCATAACCCAATGGCGCTGGAGCTACTGGAGGAGGAATACGACTCACATAAAGGCGATTGGCGTGGTTCAGATATCACTGAATGTGATATCAAGGAACTGGTCAATGAGGGCTACCTCCCCGTGACGGAGGGTCTTGCCTGGCGGGCGGCACCGGCTGGCGAGGTCACACCTTCTCCCCGAGTCGGAGAAAATGTGTACCTCAAAGCACAACTGGTACGCGGAGTCTCCCTGCCCATCTCCAACTTCTTCCTTGCTGTCCTTAATCATTACCGAGTACAGCCACAAAACCTCTCCCCCAATAGCATCCTAGCGCTTAGCAACTATGCGTCGCTTTGCGAGGGTTATCTAGGGATTAGGCCTAGGCTAGATCTCTTCATTTATTGCTTCACCGTCAAGCGCGAACCCGGAGCCAGCAAGGACGAACTTAGAAATTGTGGTACCATTAGCTTCAAGATCCGACCTGGCCGGCGGTTCCCCGACATTGTCAGCCACGAGTCCAGCAAGAACTGGCAGCGTACTTACTTCTGCGGCCCAGATATCCCTCTGGATATCCGAGAAGTAACGTACCCGGACTTCGTCGATGGAGCTGCCGCCGAAGCCCCGACATGGAGATCCTAGGCCTCCCTTCCCTCCAAAATCGATGCTTCCCATGCTATAAGGCGGATAGAGTGGTTCGTAGATACGGGTTTGACCGGATTGGACCTAGCCATGTTCTGGTTCGTCAGGCGGATCCAGCCTCTGCAGCACGGCTCGAAGCTGATGCACGAGTATTCCAACGATAGAAGGGATAGCCTCCGCATCTCCGAGGACAACTTCTCGAGCGACTCCGTCAAGCTTCGCCTCAAGGACATCATCAAGGTGAAGGATAGGAAGCGTGGCTTCACCATCACCTACGACATGTTCGTAGAGAGCAAGTGCCCAAAGGTACCTGTTTATTTTCCGTGTGTGACATATACTCCAGTTCTTCCGTCTAGCCATTACCATCCCATCTAACACGGTGGTTTTTCACTTAACAACTTAGCGACATAGATGAGGACAACATGGATCCTCAAATCTATGATCCAAAGATGAAGGAAGTCACCGTCGTGTCCGACGATGATGCTCCGTTGGCGCGAAAGCAGAAGAGCTCCACCTCTGACGTTGCCGACAGGGGCAAGAAAAAGAAGACGGAGGGTGGAGCCTCCAAGAAGACTACCACCGCCCTAGAGGCGGAGAAAAGAAAGGTTACTGGGATCCCCTTTGCCAAATCACCCCCTCTTGTGTAAGCTTCTTTCTCTCCGACATTGTCCATTGTCTGTCTTATTTCCGTACTTATGCATTTTGCACGTTTCAGGAAGAAAGCCACAACCAGCTTGAAGAAGACCTCCAAAACTTTGGGGGCTTCTAGAACCATAAAGGATATGCTGCATCATGACGCATCTCCCACCATCGCCCCCGTCACTCCCATCATCCAGCCCTCTTCCACTCCGACAAGCTCTCAAGCTAGAGAAGCATCTGGCCATTCCTGAAGGGTTTCGCAGTATAGTAAATCAAAATTTTCTACGGATGCGAACGGGAAAAGCCAATATATAATCTAGGAGATGCAAACAACGAGGGGGATAGATGAGATCGTCATTCCCTTGAAGATTCGCACAACGGAACGTTCGACGGAACGTGGTTGATGTAGTCGTACTAGCCTTCTCCTCCTCGCGATCCAATCCGATCCAACACCGCAAGTGGCGATGCCTTTGAGAGATGCACATGTACGGCACCTCGATGTCTCCTCCTTCCTCGGTCCAGCAAGTGGGGTGGAGATATAGGTTGGATCTACAACAAGACGACGTGGTGCAAACGGTGGAGAGTTTCTGCGGCAGGGCTTCGCCTACGCGTAATCGGGAGAGAGGGAGAGAGGAGGGCAGCAGCTAGGCGGCTAGGGCTTGAGGAGGTGTGGGGGGAGGGTGCGCCCCTGCCCTCTTTATATAGAGGGGTGGGCGGCTGACCCTTGCCCCTTCCTCCAAGCCTAGGGCCGGCGGCCACAAGGGAGGAGTGGGGGGCAAGTTCCCCCCTTCTAGAAGCTCTCCCTAGGGTTTCCCCTAGGGTTTGGCCGGCTGGGCCTATGGGGCCTTGTTCCCCTGGCCCAATGCGGCCAGGGCACTCCCTCGTAGTCCCACGCCCCTCCCGACAAGTGGGGCCACGTTTGTCCCACTACGGAAGCTTCTAGAACCTTCCGGTACAATACCGAACAATCCGAAACAATTCCGAACTCCAAAAACTGCTTCCCCTTATATGAATCTTATTCTCCGGACCATTCCGGAACCTCTCGTGATGTCTTGGATCTCATCCGAGACTCCGAACAAAAACTCATAAACCAATTATCCATTCTATCCTAGCGTCGAGACACGTTAAGTGTGTGACCCTACGGGTTCGAGAATATGCAGACATGATCTTCTATCAATAATCAATAGCGGGGTCTGGAAACCCATATTGAATCCCACACATTCATCGATGATCATATCGGATGAACCACGATGTCAGGATTCAATCAATCCCATATATATATTCCCTTCGTCGCGCGATATTTTACTTGCCCGAGATTCGATCGTCAGCATCGGCATACCTAGTTCAATCTCGTTCACAGCAAGTACTTTACTCGTTCCGTAATCCGATATCACTTTGTGATTAACTCCTTAACCACGTGCTTGCAAGCGGTGTTGATATCGATTACCGAGTGGGCCCAAAGTATATCTCTCCGACTTGGGAGGGACAAATCCCATCTCGATACATACAACCCAACAGGTACTTTTCGATCACCTGAGAGACACCTTTATGATCACCCTTTCATTGGATGACGTTTGATGACCTCAAAGCTTTCTTCCGATACCAGGGAGTTGCATTATCTCATGGTCTAAGGAATACAATATTTGACATAAGAAAAGCTTCACAAAGATGAACACGATGACACGATCTAATTGCTCTGCTTAATTTGGGTTTGTCCATCATATCATTCTCCCAATGACATGATCTCATTATTAATTGACAACTCATGTCTATGGTTAGGAAACCTTAACCATCATTAATCAATGAGCTAGTCCATAGAGGCGTACTAGGGACACAGTGTTGTTCATAAACCACACAAGTATTAAAGTTTCCGCTTAATACAATTCTAGCATGGAATATAAACTTTATCATGAACAAGAATTACAATAATAACATCTTTATTATTGCCTCTAGGGCATAATTCCAATAGTCTCCCACTTGCACTAGAGTCAATAATCTAGTTTACATCTGGTAACAATCTAACACCCATGGCACTAAGGTGCTGATCATGTTTTGCTCGTGGAAGAGGTTTAGTCAATGGATCTGCGACATTCAGATCCGTATGTACTTTGCTAATCTTCAGATATCCATCTTTATATAATCTCGAATTATATGAAACTTGCGGTTGATATGCTTGGTCTTTGGATGATATCTTGGTTCCTTAGCTAGTGCTATGGCGCCAGTGTTGTCACACAATATCTCCAGCGGGTCCAAGGCACTTGGAACCACACCAAGCTCAGTGATGAAGTTCTTGATCCAAACTCCTTCACTTGACGCTTCTGCAGCAGCCATGTATTCCGCTTCTACTGTAGATCCTGCGATCACGCTTTGCTTGCAGCTTCTCCAGCTCACAGCTCCTCCATTCAAAATATAAACGTATCCTGTCTGAGATTTAGAATCATCCTTGTCGGTGTCGAAACTAGCATCGACGTAACCTTTTACGACGAGTTGTTCATCACCTCCATAGACTAACAACATTTCTTTAGTCCTATTTTAGTACTTTAGGATGTTCTTCACGGCTGTCCAGTGTTTCGCTCCTGGATCACTTTGGTATCTGCTCGTCAAACTAAGAGCATTGGACACATTCGGTCTAGTACACAGCATGACATACATGATAGAACCTATGGCCGAGGCATAAGGCACTTTGCTCATAGCTTCTCTATCGTTTACCGTAGCTAGACACTGAGCCTTGCTCAATATCTTACCTGACAACATAGGCACTGAACCTTTCTTTGCCTTATCCATTCTGAACCTTTTCAGAACTTTGTCTAGGTATGTACTCTGGCTTAAAGCTATTAGGCGTCTTTGTCTATCTCTATAGATTTTGATGCCTAATATATAAGTAGCTTCTTCTAGGTCTTTCATTGAAAAACATTTGTTCAAATAACTCTTCACATTGTTAAGCATGTCAATGTCATTTCCAATAATCAATATGTCATCCACATATAGTACCAGAAATGTCACTGAGCTCCCACTCACTTTCTTGTAGATACAAGCTTCGTAGCAATTTGGAACAAATCCAAAGCTCTTGATCACTTGTTCAAAATGAAGGTTCTAACTCCGAGATGCTTGCTTCAGTCCATAAATGGAACGCTGAAGTTTGCATACTTTATCAGCATCCTTAGGATCGAAAAAACCTTTGGGCTGCATCATATACAACTCTTCATCAATGTTGCCATTGAGGAACGCAGTTTTGACATCCATCTGCCATATTTCATAATCATGAAACACAGCAATTGCTAATAAAATCCGAATGGACTTAAACATCGCTACGGGAGAGAAAGTCTCATCATAGTCAACACCTTGAACTTGTCGAAAACCTTTCGCGACAAGCCGTGCTTTATAGACAGTAACATTACCATCCGCGTCCGTTTTCTTCTTGAAAATCCATTTGCACTCAACTGCCTTTCGGTCGCTAGGAGGGTCCACCAAAGTCCATACTTGGTTTTCGCTCATGGATCTCAATTCGGATTTCATGGCCTCTAGCCATTTCTCAGAGTCTGGGCTCATCATCGCTTCCTCATAGTTCGCAGGTTCATTGTTGTCTATCAACAGGACAGTTAAGACAGGGTTGCCATACCACTCAGGAGGGGCACGCGACCTTGTCGACCTGCGACGTTCAGTAGTAGCATCGTCCGAAGCTTCATGATATTTGTCATTAGCTTCCTCTATTGTTGGTGCAGACGCACTAGAACAATTTCAGGTGCTGCGCTACTCTCCAACTCAAGATAAGGTTCAACAACCTCGTCTAGCTCTACTTTCCTCCCACTCACTTCTTTCGAGAGAAACTCCTTCTCAAGAAAGGATCCGTTCTTTGCGACAAACACTTTGCCTTCGGATCTGTGATAGAAGGTATACCCAATAGTTTCCTTAGGGTATCCTATGAAGACGCATTTCTCCGCTTTGGGTTCGAGCTTGTCTGGCATCAACTTCTTGACGTAAGCTTCGCATCCCCAAACTTTAAGAAACGACAACTTAGGTTTAGCACCAAACCACAGTTCATACGGTGTCGTCTCAACGGATTTAGATGGTGCCCTATTTAAAGTGAATGCAGCGGTTTCTAATGCATAACCCCAAAATGATAACGGGAAATCTATAAGAGACATCATCGATCGCACCATATCCAATAAAGTTCGATTCCGGCGTTCAGACACACCATTGCGCTGTGGTGTTCCGGGTGACATGAGTTGCGAAACAATTCCGCTTGCTTGAAGATGCGTGAGAAAATCATAACACAAATATTCACCTCCACGATCGGATCGTAGAAATTTAATTTTTCTGTTACGATGGTTTTCCACTTTATTCTGAAATTCCTTGAACTTTTCAAATGTTTCAGATTTATGTTTCATCAAATAGATATACCCATATCTACTTAAGTCATCAGTAAAAGTGAGAAAATAGCGATAACCACCGCGCGTCGAAACACTCATTGGTTCGCATACATCGGTATGTATGATTTCCAACAAGTCTGTTGCTCGCTCCATTGTTCCGGAGAACGGGGTTTTGATCATCTTGCCCATGAGGCACGGCTCGCACGTGTCAAATGATTCAAAATCAAGAGACTCCAAAAGTCCATCAGAATGGAGTTTCTTCATGCGTTTTACACCAATATGACCTAGACAGCAGTGCCACAAATAAGTAGTATTATCACTATCTACCTTGCATCTCTTAGCCTCAATGTTATGGATGTGTGTTTCATCGCTTTCGAGATTCAGAAGAAATAAACCATTCATAGCAGGTGCATGACCATAAAAGATGTTACTCATATAAATAGAACAACCATTATTCTCCGATTTAAATGAATAACCGTCTTGCAATAAACACGATCCAGATATGATGTTCATGCTCAACGCAGACACATAATAACATTTATTGAGGTTTAAAACTAATCCCGAAGGTAAAACTAAGGAGAGCGTGCCGACGGCCATCACATCAACTCTTGATCCGTTGCCAACGCGCATCGTCACCTCATCCCTCGCTAGCCGTCGTCTATTCCGTAGCTCCTGTTTCGAGTTACAAATATTAGCAACTGAACTAGTATTAAATACCCAGGCACTACAACGAGGGCTAGTAAGGAAAACATCAATAACATGTATATCAAATATACCTTTGATGGTGTCAGCCTTCTTGTCCGCTAAGTACTTCAGACAGTTGCGCTTCTAGTGACCCTTGTCCTTGCAATAGAAGCACTCAGTGTCCGGCTTAGGTCCAGACTTGAGCTTCTTCTCAGCAGGGGCAACGCGCTTGCCGCTGCCTTTCTTGAAGGGCTTCTTTGCACCCTTACCTTTCTTAAAGCTGGGGGGCTTGTTGACCATCAACACATGATTATCTTTCTTGATGTTCACCTCCGCAGCTTTCAGCTTAGCGAAGAGCTCAGTGATTGTATCAGTGGAACCAATCTGATTATGAGTAACTACAAAACCTTTGTAGCTAGGAGGGAGTGATTGCAGAACTCTGTCAATCTTGAGCTCCTCTGGAATCTTGCAGTCCAGTTGCTCAAGGCGTTGAGTGTAGCCCGACATCTTAATGGCGTGCTCACTAACGGAACTCCCTTCCTCCATCTTGCAGTTAAAGAATTTCTCAGAGATCTCATATCTCTCAGAACGAGCCTGAGTCTGAAACATAGTTTTCAGTTCCTCAAGAATCTCAAAGGGCCCGGGGAACTCCTCAAAACGATTTTGAAGGTTCGGTTCCATAGCAAACAACATGGTGCTCTTAATCACACCATAATCATCTTTGCGCGATTGATAAACAGCTTTCTCATCAGCCGGCGCATCTACAGCAGGGGCGTCACCTAGCGCTTTCTCAAGGACATAGTCCTTTTGTCCGCCAGCGAGAATGATTCTCAGATTGCGGAACCAGTTGGTGAAGTTAGACCCATTGCTCTTAAGCTTTTCTTTCTCAGCAAAAACGTTGAAGTTGAAGTTGGACTTAGCCATTTGATCTACAAAATTTGCAAGTACAATTTAGACTATGTTCATGATAACTAGTTCAACTTAATCAAATTACTAGATGAACTCCCACTAAATTCAACATCCCTCAAGTTGTTTAGTGAACATGATCCAAATTCACCACACCTAATCCGATCTTCACGAGAAGAGATGTGGTTTCAATGGTGGACAACGAAGTGTCGATCATATCATTCATATGACTCATGCTTAACCTTTTAGTTCATGTGTTCCGAGGCCATGTCTATACATGCTAGGCTCGTCAAGTCAAACCCAAGTATTTTCGCGTGTGCAAAAACTGGCTTGCACCCGTTGTATGTGAACGTAGAGTTTATAGCACCCGATCATCATGTGATGCTTGAACACGACGAACTTTCGCAACGGTGCATACATGGGGAGGACACATTTTTATCTTGATCTTTAAGTGAGGAATCATCTTATAATGCTACCGTCGCGATCTAAGCATAATAAGATACATAAAAGGATAAACATCACATGCATATAATTTTATGTGACATGGTATAGCCAATCTCCGTGCAATGATCTCCATCTTGTGTGTGTCAGCATGATCTCCATCACTCCACCATGATTGCCTCCACCACGAATAGCAACTACAACTATTGCTAACTACTTAGCGATAAAGTAAAGCTATTACATGGCGTATAAGAAGTTGACACACAGGTCATACACAATTATAAAGACAACCATATGGCTCCTTCCGGTTGTGTACTCATCGACATGCAAGTCGTGAAACATTACAAAACATGATCATTGCATACAACATACACATCACATCTTGGGCCATACCATATCACAGAAACACTCCCTGCAAAAACAAGTTAGACGCCTCTACTTTGTTGTTGCATGTTTTACGTGGCTTATGGGAGTAACAAGCTAAGAACGATTCTTACCTACGGAAAGCCACAACGGTGATATTATGGTTTCCAACATCCGGTGTAAATCTCATGACAACTATACTGAGAGAAACTGACATCCACCAGCCGCATGTGTGGAACAAGCCACATGTCAAGTGCGGAGCCGGTCTCGCGAACGAGGTCGCGTAAAGTTGGCCTGGACCGCTTCGATCTCACTATCCCACGTCATAAGAAGTACACAAACAAGAGGCTTGCAACAGAAAACATCAACGTCCGCAACAAGCATGTTGCGTTCTACTCGTGAAACACATCTACGCATAGATCTAGCTCTGATACCACTGAAGGGTTTCGCAGCATAGTAAATCAAAATTTTCTACGAATGCGAACGGAAAAAGCCAAGATCTAATCTAGGAGATGCAAACAACGAGGGGGGATAGATGAGATCTTCATACCCTTGAAGATTCGCACAGAGGAACGTTCGACGGAACGTGGTTGATGTAGTCGTACTAGCCTTCTCCTCCTCGCGATCCAATCCGATCCAACACCACAAGTGGCGATGCCTCCGAGAGATGCACATGTACGGCACCTCGACATCTCCTCCTTCCTCGGTCCAGCAAGTGGGGTGGAGAGATAGGTTGGATCTACAACACGACGGCGTGGTGCAAACGGTGGAGAGTTTCTGCGGCAGGGCTTCGCCTACGCGCAATCGAGAGAGAGGGAGAGAGGAGGGCAGCAGCTAGGCGGTAGGGCTTGAGGAGGTGTGGGGGGAGGGTGCGCCCCTGCGCTCTTTATATAGAGGGGTGGGCGTCTGCCCCTTTCCCCTTCCTCCAAGCCTAGGGCCGGCGGCCAGAAGGGAGGAGTGGGGGGGGCAAGTTCCCCCCCTTCTAGAAGCTCTCCCTAGGGTTTCCCCTAGGGCTTGGCCGGCTGGGCCTATGGGGCCTTGTGCCCTGGCCCAATGTGTCCAGGGCACTCCCTCGTAGGCCCACGCCCCCTCCCGACAAGTGGGGCCACGTTGGTCCCACTCCGGAAGCTTCTAGAACCTTCCGGTACAATACCGAACAATCCGAAACAATTCCGAACTCCAAAACCTGCTTCCCCTTATATGAATCTTATTCTCCGGACCATTCCGGATCCTCTCGTGACGTCCTGGATCTCATCCGAGACTCCAAACAAAAACTCATAAACCAATTATCCATTCTATCCTAGCGTCGAGACACGTTAAGTGTGTGACCCTACGGGTTCGAGAATATGTAGACATGATCTTCTATCAATAATCAACATCGGGGTCTAGAAACCCATATTGACTCCCACACATTCATCGATGATCATATCGGATGAACCATGATGTCAGGATTCAATCAATCCCATATATATATTCCCTTCGTCGCGTGATATTTTACTTGCCCGAGATTCAATCGTCGGCATCGGCATACCTAGTTCAATCTCATTCATAGCAAGTACTTTACTCGTTCCGTAATCCGATATCACTTTGTGATTAACTCCTTAACCACGTGCTTGCAAGCGGTGTTGATATCGATTACCGAGTGGGCCCGAAGTATATCTCTCCGACTTGGGAGGGACAAAACTCATCTCGATACATACAATCCAACAGGTACTTTCCGATCACCTGAGAGACACCTTTATGATCACCCTCTCATAGGATGACGTTTGATGACCTCAAAGATTTCTTCCGATACCAGGGAGTTGCATTATCTCATGGTCTAAGGAATACAATATTTGACATAAGAAAAGCTTCGTAAAGATGAACACGATGACACGATCTAATTGCTCTGCTTAATTTGGGTCTGTCCATCATATCATTCTCCCAATGACATGATCTCATTATTAATTGACAACTCATGTCTATGGTTAGGAAACTTTAACCATCATTAATCAATGAGCTAGTCCATAGAGGCGTACTAGGGACACTGTGTTGTTCATAAACCACACAAGTATTAAAGTTTCCGCTTAATACAATTCTAGCATGGAATATAAACTTTATCATGAACAAGAATTATAATAATAACATCTTTATTATTGCCTCTAGGGCATAATTCCAACACTTCCGTCATGGAAGTGGACTCAGGTGCCTCCACAGAGCTCGCTATTGTCGGTGAACAAGCGACGCAGGAGAGTGCCGCTAACCAAATGGCTGAAGCTTTGGCTAAGGATGTCATGGGTAGCGGTAAGGCGGTGGTGGAAGGTGGTACATCTGCCGAAGGCGGTGCCCTTTCCCCTAGGAATACCATAGAGTTCTCGAAGATAGTCTATCCGGCACTTACGCCGGGTAGCACCTCTCTGGTTCCTGGTGCGGCGCTGATATCTCCAACATGCAGTCTCGAGGAGATTCTCCGGTAAGCAGAGATCTTGCAAGGAAACAGTGTATCCTTCGGCAAGTTGCTGGCTGAGAGTGCTACCAACCTCAAGATCATTGCACTTGTAAGTTTTATTTGCCTTTTGCATTTCATATGAGTATCCTACTGTATCCCCCGAGGATTTAGACGGAAAACCATAGGTCTTTGCATCTAAATGCTCTAAAAAGGACTAAGTTAGAAAACTTCTCACTGTAGACTCCAAGCATATAATTTAAATAAATTATTCCGACTAGATGCTTTTAGAGTAGCATACATAGTGTTTATACATTTCGATACTGTAGCCCCCAAGCTTCTAGTTGTAACTGAATTAGTTCCGACTAGATGCTTAAAGAGAAGCTAAGCATATGTCTGAGTTAAAAAAACTTTATACTATAGCCCCCAAGCTTCTAATCAAAAACAGAATTAGTTCTGACTAGATGCTTAAAGAAAGACTAAGCATATTTGAATAGGGGTTTCTAGAGTGCAAGGTGACAGCAAGTTGTCCATCCTTAGATTTACCTGCACGCAAATATGTCTGGATACATTATTCCTGAGATCCTTACGGCCTTTATTAGGCATTCTTCTCTCCTAATATAATACATGCAGTTCTCCTGCATGGTTCGAAAACACATTATACAAGATCAACATATTTATATTTTTCTCTTAATCTGTACATATACAACTATATGCTTATATCCTATATATAGTTCCTTTTTTTGCAAAATTCCACAGATCTACTAATAATCATCAACAACAATACAAAAAGTCCCAAAAGTAATAAAAAATACAAATAGATCAATGGACCATCTAGCGAGGACTACTAACACTAGCACGAGCCCAAGACGCGCCACCGTCCCCGCCGCTCTATCGCTGGAGCCGGGCAAAACTTGTCGAAGTAGAGCTTGTTGCAGTAGACAAACGAGAAATCATCATGCTAAGCCCCCAAAGGACCAACGCACCAGAGAAGCAACCATCGTCAAAGATGATAACCGTAGATCTGAAGAGACTAACCTCAAACCACACCAACGAATACGAAAAACAATAAGATCCCAAAAGATCTGTCGGACACACGGCTCTACGCGCCTTCCTCTAGCACTAGATGCACCAACGGAGCGAGGATAGGATGCAGAGGACATTATTCTAACTTCAAGAGGTAGCCGTCGCCTCATCATCCGAAGAAGACACTAGAAAAAGACCTAAAAAGAACAAAAACCCTTCAGCCGACGAGGTGATGTGGTCCGCCACCCCTCTATGACCCTAAGGCCAACGAAGATGGAGCAGACCGCTGGCGTCACCGGCCAGAGGTCGGAACCTTAGATAGGTTTGGAGTAGCCACCGCCTATGCTGGCCTTGTGTTGGGTACCGGTTCGGTACTCAATTTCCAGCAGTACTTAGCCTATATATAATTATATACTCAATGTGCACACAATCTTTTTTAATTAAACTTGTTTATCAATTTTGGAGAAAAATCTACTAATGCTAGAGAATATTGTCACGCTTTTAAACGAGTATTGCATTTGTGCAGCCACAACTTGTATTGTAAATAGTATAGTGCCAGCTGGACATTTTGGGCTTTACGGGTGTTGCATGCCATGAGGTCGATGCCATGTAGATAACCTATTCCCGATTTGACGGCTATTCTCTGTCAAATGTCGGCGGCGCCAGGGGTATTCCTCTGTATTTCCGTGAATACCAAAGAATCTAAGAAAAGAAAATAGTGCATGTAGTCAATACGTATCCCAGCCTATTCCTCTGTATTTCCGTGAATACCAAAGAATCTAAGAAAAGAAAATAGTGCATGTAGTCAATACGTATCCCAGCCCATCAAGCTACCGATCGATCGGTTCCTCGCACGCACCTGACCTCCTCGCACGCACGGAAACGCACATCAGCGGGGTCAGCGCTCTGGACAGCGGCGCATGCGACCGACCTAGGGCTAGGAAGCGGCGGCGCGGCAGGCCCCCCGTCCGGACGAGCGGCGCGCAGGCGGGAAGCGGCGGAGCAGCGCTGCAGGAGCCTGCGGCGGCGGACTAGGAAGCCAGGGCTAGGTGCGTTTCCCTGTTTCTCCCGTCCTCCCTCCTCTTTAGTCTGTACTTTTCAGATTTCTTAGATCGCTAGACGCTATATGCCTTTCTAATTTCTAAACTTCAGTACGAATTGCTAGTACTTCTTCCGATCCATAATAATTGATTTAAATTGTCAAAATTTTCATGAATCTTTAAAAATAGTGTCTAGATTTATTTAAATCTAGACAAATTTAAGTCAACTAATATGGATTGAAGGGAGTAGCAGATTCAGCGTTGTAATATCTATCAATTACTAGCTAGCGGATTCCGTTTTGTATATATCCATTACTAGCAATTAGCAAAAACATATTGACTATTACTCTCTTAGTTTCTTGTAATCCAGACGAAGAAGAGTGTTGCTGCAGTAGCATATTTGTATTGTAGGATAAAGCTTCAAAAGCCAAAACAACAAACGAAACAGCCACACCGAACCAGACAGTTGTTAAATCAAGTAGTTCTCATGATCAGGATAAGAGGATGTCGTCAATCTCTTTCAACAAGACGGTCACAAAGTTGTATTGTAATTTGGTTTCAATCAAAAGGTAATGCCTCAATTCGAAAATATTTTGTACTATTATAGTAGATTGGTACTTTGTTGTTATTATGAAATTATCATCTTATCTTTTATGATTTATGAATTGTGGCTTCAATGAAAATTTGTTACTATCATATACTATTTTGTGCTAATCCTATCAATTCTCATAGTTTATATTGTGCACTGAGACAAAAAAAATTGTAAAATGAATACCCTCTACCTATTTCCTGGCGCCGCCAGTCCAGCCGGCCTTCTTCAGTAGACCACATAGTAGTTAAATACATTTATCACACTAAAAAAACATACATTTATCTTCCAGACTCAGAAATACAAATGATGGCTTGGCTTGTACTTTTATTTTATTTTTTCATCATTTGTTCATTGTAAAATAAAAACTTTATTTTGACATTAGAAATTATATCTCCAAGACAAGCAGAAAAAAGAGAGAGGCTCGAAGTATCGATCGCTAGCTATTTGCCATCACGGGGCGTATATCTCCACGACCACGAGGGGGCAAGCAGAAAAAAGAGGGGCTCACAACAACTAGTATCGCTACTTCGCTAGCTACTTGGTGAGGGAGTAGACGGAGAGCATAATGATGGCCACGACGCAGAGGCTTGCGAGCAAGAGCGCGACGCATGAGATGTCAACCCTGTTGAAGAATGTCTTGAAGCTGGAGTCCAAGAATTCCCCGAACCGGCGCTGGGCCTCCACCGTGAGACCCAGGCCCGCCGCCCCTCCGGCGGCGATCAGCACGGCGCACACCTTCAAACATTCATCCACATGCATGGCCGCGGTAAGAAATCAGTGTGTGTATATATAATGGGGTCGACGTCGAATCGGGATATTGAATAATACTCACGACGTCGGCGCAGATGAGGAGCACGGTGCCGAGCTCGGTGCCGCCGATCATCTTCCTCCTCCCGGCGACGCTGACGGCCACGAAGGACATGGCCAGCAGATTGTACGCGCACCCGATGACACCCACGGCCAGCACGAACCTGATGGGACAACCATTGAACACATGCACAGTTGTTTAATCTAGAGATTCTATAGTAGTAGTACGTCGGCAGGACAGAGGAGAGACGTCGTCGTCTATCTATTTTTGTTACCGGTACGCGTAGAAGTCCTTGAAGGTGATCTGATCAGGTTCGTCGAAGAAGGCGTCCTCGACCCGGATCTTAGCGGTGGCGATGATGGCGATGGAGGCGATGAGGAAGAGCAGCGCAAGCACCCGGAGGGCGAGTGTCGCCACGGGCAGGACGCGATTCGAGGAGGAAGCCATTCTTGGCGATGGCGATTGATCGGTCGAGCTGCGAGGTTTTGCTGCTGCTGCTGCTGCACTAAGCAGTGGTGATCGGTTTTGTTCTTCTCTATATGAAGCGCGTGCGTGCTGATCTCGTCGTACTACTAACAACAGCTTTCTTGGTTTGATCGTCCAATAAGAGCCGCGTGCCACCGTATGGACGTATGTACTTGTCTGGATCGGTAGACATGGTCGTGAAATTTTTTTTTGGACTATTTGATGGCCGGCGCTAGCTCGGTCTAAGCATATATATATATATATATATATATATATATATATATATATATATATATATATATATATATATATATATATATATATATATATATATATATATATATGTAGGACACTGAAAAGGACAGATGATTAACTGAAGCGGATTTGCTAGTTCTCACGGGCCTAAAAACTTCTTAAGTCTTAGTCGCCTTTTTTACCGTGCGATTTACCTCATGATTCGTGTAAAATGGAAGTTATACATGAATTGCAACTTGGGTGTCACTGAGAATTTAATGAGTTGCAACGTAAAACTAGTATAAATCTTATGAGTTACAACCAGATTCTAACTAAGAATTAGCACAAATATTAGGATGACATCAGCGACTTAGACATAAAAAGTTCTCGGTCGCTTGAGTTGAGATCTAGGCACTCCCTAACTGAAGAGAGGATCAAGCTGAGGCAGACGGACGTACGGGGGATGGCACGGTGTACGATATTTGGCATGTTCTATTTATACTTGAGGACCGGTTCTCGTGGTACTCATGCAATTTATCATGAGAACCATCCTTGGTGTTTTACCATTTTAAAAAATTATGGTACTCATGCTTAAAAGGCTGCGTGCATATCTAGTTGGTACAGAGGCTTGGGTAAGTGAAATTCTCCCCTAATTTTTAAGACTTTTCCGACCCCTCCTTGATGCAGCGCTGAGTTGATATAGGAGCGTTTCGTTGGGAACCCCAAGAGCAAGGTATGAAGCAGCACAGCAACAAGTTTTCCCTCAGTAAGAAATCGAGGTTATAGAACCAACATGAGGAAGGAAACGTCACACAGGTGTTGCAAGCAACGCGGAGACCTGTACAACACAAACTCAAGAATTTGCCCCAACGAATAAGTGAGGTTGTCAAGCTCACCGGTTTGCTGTAACAAAGAATTAAACATATGGTGTGGAAGGTAATGGTTTGCAGCAAGTAAACATGTAACAATGGAAGATGTATCAATGGTAAAGATTGGACCGGGGTCCATAGTTCACTAGAGGTGCTCGCCTTAGATAAACAACATGGCATGAAGGGTAAACAAATTACAGCATTACAATTGAAAGAAACTGAGCAAGGCATAATAATACAATACCAGACAAAAAGATCCTATGAGATTCGATTGGGCAATACAATAATATACATAGACCGCCATCCAACTGCATCTATGACTAGAAGTCCACCTTCAGGTTATCATCCGACCCCCCTCCAGTATTAAGTTGCAAGCAACAGACAACTGCTTTAAGCAAAGTGTGTAAAGTAAACAATCCACTTGTTCCATGAACAAGAGACTGTTGTTTTCTTCCTAGTGGCAACAGCACATCTACAACCAAAGAGATTTTTGTCACTTCCCTTGAAAACTAGAGGCATGAACCCACTATCGAGCATAAATACCCCCTCTTGGAGTCACTAGCAACTACTTGGCCAAGATACTAACAACGGAGAGCATGCAAAATCATAAATAACACAGACATGATAGTATCAAATAGACAAAACCATTAATTAATCTGACATAGTAATCTCAATATCCATCGGATCCCCATAAACACAACATGCATGATTACAAATAGATTAGATCTTGATCACGAACGGAGCTCACAAAATCTATACATGAAAGCACAAGGAGGAAATACAACCATCTAGCTACTACATGGACCCATAGTCCAAGGTGGAACTACTCACGCATCATACCGGAGAAGAAGGCCACCGGGATGATCTCCCCTCCGGCAGGGTGCCAGGAAGAACTTCAGATCCCCCAATCTAGGGACGACGGTGGCGGCGACTACAGAAGGTTTCGTGAAGTTTTGATCGGGTGCCTAGGGTTTCTGCATCAGGGGCTTCTTATAGGCAAAGAGGCGAGGCTGGGAGACGGCCAGGGGGTCCACACCCTACCCAGGTGCGGGGTGGGCCCACCCGCGCCTAGGAGGATGTGGCGGCCCTGGTTCGCTTCTCCGTCTCCCCTCTGGACTTCGTGTTGCCCACGGTAAAATATTGACTTTGGCTTTTGTCCCGTCCAATTCCGAGAATATTGATTTTCTGCCTTTCTGGAACCAAAAACAGAAAAAACAGGCAACTGGCACTGTGGCAACTTGTTAATAGGTTAGTTCCAGAAAAGATATAAAAACACCTCAAAGTGTAGACAAAGCAAAGCAAAGTAGATACTGAACAAGCATGGAGCATCAAAAATTATAGATACGTTTCCGACATATGACTCCTCCAACTCCCCTCCAATTGTTGGTCCATCTCTGCGCCGCCCTCGTTGCGGTGGCGGCGGGCCTACCCCCCGAACGGTGTCCGGGGGGCTGGTCGCCAGAGGCCGGAAATGGAGCTGTTGGGGAGGTGAGGTCGCCTCATCTTTGAGCAGCAGCCAGGGCGGCATCCCTGCCCGGGGTGGAGGTGGATATCGTCCATCGAAGAAGCGTTGACTGCCTTTGGCGGGGCTTGGGGCTGGGAGGGGTTGGATTCCTAGATCTTGATATTGATCTGGGAGATGGCCTCCTTCTCATATCCTCCTCGCTGCATGGTTTCTTCGGCCGGATCTGAGGGAAGATCGTCCCTGTTTCTACCATCTACTTCCTCGAACGGCCTCCATCGGTGGGGTTCAGGGCGACGGATCTAACAGGGTGCTGATGGGTGGCGTGGGGGCTACTAGCTCAGCATGAATAAAGGTGGATCTCCTAGGATTCCAACTCGCGCCGAGATGTTGATCTACCAGATGCTTGCCCCCATCGATCTGGCTATAGTGGCGTGTTTCAGAAGGCTTCATCGGTAAAATCCACTAGACGAATCATTCTTGGAGATTGTTCGATCGGGTGAGATTCGGTCGTGTGCACCCGTGTTTTACTCTAGCCATTTGATTTTAGAGGGAGCGCTTCGAAACTCTGTTGGCTGTTAATATCATAGGGCATGTTCTCGTTCCATGGTGCTGGCGGAGAAAGTCATCGAATCCGAAATCTAAGGACTAGCAATGGTGGTTCGAATCTTTATGGCGATGAGGAATTGGCTTGGTGATTTGTGACTTGGAGAAGCGGCTTGCAAGAGGGGGCGACTGCACACGAGAAGTTCAAAGTCTTGCCTTTCAGGGGGATAATCCAAGGTCTGGCTTTAATTGGTTGTGTTTGGCAATGGTCTTGTCGAAGGCATTATTTTGGGAGCGAGAATTTTCTTTAGGGTAAAAACCTAAGATATATGATCGGGCGACGATGGCGCTTATGCACTGTTTCCTTCTTAAAGGTGTTGCTTTTAAAGAAGCTAAACTTCTAGTGCTATCCTGGTGGTGTTAGTGTTGCTCTTATAAGGAATAGATCATGGTAGCGTTTTTTTGTAATTTCTATTCTTTTTTGGCTGTGTGCATCCGTATTGGTGCTAGGGTAATGTGTTGTTGCAGAGCTGAGTGTAACTGATATCTCCGCGATATTAATATATACTCTTTATCAAAAAAATCATACTTTGTTGGAGAAATCGAAGAACAAGCTATATCATAAGCCTAAGTTTATATTTTCATATTCATAGTGGGACTTTTGTCAACTCATGCGCCAGATTGATCCTTTGTGGCTGGTTGGCGGGCCCTTCCCTTGTCATCCCCTATGTCGGTGATCTAGGGTTGCTCGGCCGCCTATGAGTGGATGCCCCTCCCCCCGCGCAAGGCCACCTCTTCGCACTGGTTGGGCTTGTTCCAACTTGAAGTCAACTCTCATGGGCTTGATTTCGCAAAAAAATCTCTCGTAGATGTTGCAATACACAGGTTCTCAGCGTTCGGTCGCATAGACATAATAAAGTACTAGTAGCACATCCATCGTACGTTCAGTGATTTTTCATGACTTCATCTTGGATAAAGCTGTATATGCACAATAATATGCTGAATGTTTTGCTATTCACACTTCATGACACCAAGAATGTTAGCTTCACCAACAAAAGCATGGACCGACACCACATTGTCATGTGACAACAAGGCCGCAGCGCAACAATAGAGACACATCATAAAGGTCCTATGCATGATTGTTCAACGGTCGAGCTAGAGCAAGGTCTCCGTCCCGCCTCTCGATCTCGAGTGATCCAAGGAGCCACCGCTCAACACATGCAAGCTAAAGGTTCCCTACACATCCACCATCATCTAGGTCGAGCGGACAATGAGTCCCAATGCCTTGGAGAAGAACAAAACCAGTCACCACTGTCGATTGCAGCAACAAAAGCTCGCAACTGGCTTGATCAACTGCCATTGTACTGATCGAAAAGACTGCTTCCTCGTGCGGCGTCCTGCCCGTGGCGACCCTGGCCCTCCGGGTGCTCACACTGATCTTCCTCACCGTCTCCACCGCCATCATGGCCACAATAAGATACGGGTCCTGGACCCCTTCTTTACCAGACCAGATCACCTTCTAGAGGACTTTCACAGGATCCCGCTTGCAACCCTACCTTCTAGGACTTCTACGCATACCGATAGCACTTCCTTTTTTCTGGCAATTGACATCTAAATTATATAATGGTGAAGGTTGGATAAATGTAACATCCCAAAAATACTCAGCTTGGATCATCAAATTCTAATCATCAAAATTAGGGTTAACAAAAACTTTTCTAAATGAAATCATGAATGCATGCATATGTGTATGCATGGATTTTGAAATCCTTTAAAACCACCTTGTTTGTTTGTTCCATTGCTTGTAAAATGTTTCTTAGGTGAAATAAACATCATCTAAAACATTTCCCACACCTTTCCTAAAGACAAGTAAATCAAAACACATATATGAAATGAATGGTCATTTTGGCCAATTTAACTCCCATGCCTACTTTGGCTGTCTCAAACTTTCAGAACCTAACAGAAACTTTTCTGGATCTTTGCACCTCTTGAATGTACTCAAAACAAGGTATCAAGGCTCACTTTGTGATCATCCAGAAACTTTCAAATGCATAGTTTAAATGACAATTCAAAATTGAATCTTTATCATATGGGAAGATCCCACTTTTTCAAAAATTACTCAAACAAGCTCAACTTTCAAAACCCAAGCATCTGCAGACTCACCAGCACCAATCTAGCAAACCCACCAAAAATCATTTCAAAATTCAAAACTTGATTTCATGCGGCCATTTCATCAAACAGGTTGCAGACACAAATCAAACAAACATCAAACACTATTGTGAGCAGTGATTTTTGCCTAACTGGTTCCCCATTTAGCTCACACACAACTCAGTAGATCATCTAGGAAGATTAGCCAGGCACTAGCACCACTGTGAGCTTGCCATTGTCATCAATGGTGAATAGCCGAGCACCCTCTTGCCACCCCATAGTCGACAGCAAGCTAGGAGCAGCAGCAAGCCTAGCTAGCATGTCTGGGAGGCAGCCCACCGTCCACCGCCACTCACTGTCCCAGCCGCGAGCGTTGCCAAGCCCTGGACCACGCGCACAAGCCGCGCCCAGACCATGCCGAGCGTGCGCCAGAGCGCCACCCTCGACCATCACCCACAGACCGCGCGCCGCCCTCGCCGCGTGCATACACAATCCCCACCGACCCAGGAGACTGCCAGACATCCCCGTTTGCCGCCCCGTGCCGCACAGCCACCGCCCGCCGTCGAAGACGCCGCCTCTGCCGTGCAGAGAACCGCTCGTTCCAGACCAAACCACACCGCCCCATGCCTCGAGACCATGTCGTTGAGCATCGCCAGGAGACACCGCACCGTCCCCTACCCTTGCCCATGCCTTTAGCCGCCTGTAACCTCGCCCCCGACGAGCTCACCGTGCGCCCCGACGGTCCCCTCGCTCGACTATAAATAGAGGCCACCCCCGCATGACCCCCGCATGATTTCTTCACACCATCTCACTCCCCTCTCCTCACTGATCGTGCCACACCATTCTCAGAGCAAGGCGAGCACCATCTCGCCGGAATTTCACTGCAGCCTGCCGCTGCCGGAGAAGAAGGGAGCCAGCGACTGGAGCCGCCCCAGGAGCTGCCGCGACCACCCCTGAGTTCGCCGTTGTTGACTTTGTCGTTCGCCCGCCTCATCGACCCTCGCCAGCACCCCGGTGAGCCCCCAGCGACCCTCACTAGCCGCGCTAGGTTTCGTTCTCGCCGGAGTTGTCTCGCGTCGACGATGACTCCCAGCCGTTAGATTAGAACTAGATCGAACGATCCACGTCGCCCCATACCGCTTCGCCCAGCCCCGTGTCACTGACGAGCGGGGACACCCACTTAAGCAGCCCGCGGGAGCACTGCGCTTAGCAGGCCGGCCCAATAACTTTTCCCGCGCAGCCCAGTTATTCAAATTAAACCTTTTTCTATTCAATTCAAACACACTTCTGTACCCAACTTCAAAAATCAACCCAGATCGATTCAGTGCACCAAATTGAATGAAACCAATTTTGTTGGAAAGGCCTGTGAATGCTGAATCCAAGCCCGTTGGATTCAAGTCATTTGGATTTATAGATCACCCATGGTAAAAATAACAAGGCAGAAGCTTTTCTGCATTCAAACATTTTTCAAATTTAAACCATAATAGCTTTTGAGTTGATTCCAACTCTCAAAAATCACATTTAACCATACCTTTCAGAATATATAAAAATATATAGGTTTACTTGCAGAAATAATGTTCAAGTAATTAAAGAATGCTACATAAGCATTTCTAGCCACTTTAATTAATTAAAATAAAAGGGTAAAACCTTATTAAATTGTGACACCACTTTAAATCACATTCCCATGGACTACAACATGTGGTGATGACATATGTCAACATGATCCCATGTTGGGTTTGGAGAATATAAAATCTTAAGTAGTTTTTCAATGAGTAGAAATTACTTTTCTAAAAATAAAAAGATTTAAACCAAGCCTTAACCTTGTAATGTTAGGGATGATGCTAGATCATCCATAGGACCCTTGTGTGTGATGATTGCAAGTAGTTAAGTATTGTTTGGTGATTGTGTACCTCGTATTTATTCATAGACGCTAGTACCGACCAAAGATACGAGGAGGAAGGAGGATACTACGAAGATGAAGCCGAGGAGAACTTCAACCACTGCTCTGCACAAGGCAAGCTAGTAACCCTGCAAGCTAAAACTTGCAAGACACTCTACTTTAGCAAGCTTATATTGATATTGATGCAAGCTGATACTATACCTATGCAAGCCTTACTAATCAAGTTGACCTATGCAAGCTAACCCTTGCAAGATACCCTACTGATGCAACAAACCCATACTTGTTCTATGACTACTATATGCCTTAAGCATATGTGATCATACCCACTTGATAAACCAATCCTAGTTTTATGTGCAAGCTCCTTACGCTATTTCTTTATCAAAGCTTACTTAGAGTTTACTTAAGTGACTGGTAGATTTTGGAAAGATGCTGAAGGTTGCATAAAGAGCATAAAATTTGGCCTAAGTTAGAAACCTTGACATCAGCCTGAGACATGAGGTTGTACTTAGTTGAAACTCCACTAGTTACCACCCCTCATCATTACTACCCTCACCTGTAGATGCTAGTGCTAAGCATAAAACTTGATCAACTTTTAGATGGGAATACTTGGTGGAAAAATGGTTATGAAAACCTTGGAATGATGGATCATTCTATTGAAATGTTTTGGACATGTGTTTCCAAACACTTGAGAATTTTGGTGATAAAAATGTTGAGGCATGAGCCTTAGCCCTTTATAAAACTGATGGTTGTCTGGATGCGATACCATTCCAATTTTATCGTACAACCACAATACCCGAATATTGGGTAGGGCTTGACTGGAAACTTATGTACCTTAGTATTAGTTCCCTCATGGACAAGGTTTGAGCTGAGGCTACCTTGTGAAGAGTGTCCACCTGTGCAGTACCCAAGATGACAGTTGGTCATGGTTGGGAGGCCAAACTCACAGGAGAGGTGCTTATACTAGGGCGTGTAATCGAAAGATTAGGATTTATTATCCGCATACTGAGTATGGTGAATTCAGGATTTGTTCCTGACGGATGTATCGAATGTTGTGGTGAAAGTGTACAATCTCTGCAGAGTGTCAAACTATTCGAATAGCCACGTCTGCGGTTATGGACAGTTGGAGTGGCCATACTGTTCCCCCGTCAGACTTTTCGAAATGACCTGTGAGATGAATTGAGACTTTGACTTGACCACAACAGAGTTGTGATATGAAATACAAGTTCCCGCTTAGGATTTATAAAATTGAGACTAGCTTTGGAGCTTAGTAGAGATAAATCTGGCTTTTGCAAAACAACCCTAGAGCCTAGTGTCCTATTATCCAAAAAACCCCTTTATCTATTAGTATTAGTTTGCGAGTACTTAAAGAGTACTCATAGCTTTGTCCCTGGCTATTCCCATGGCCAGACTATGAAGAGGAGTACCTGGAAGATGGACCCAGGGAAGGTTACGATAACTAGGATCATCTCCCATCGTCAGCATTGCCTGTGACCCCGAAGATGGAGCTTCGCCTACGCTATCGTTATTATTATGTATTCCGCTGCTTGATGTTGTATTAAGAACTGGATCATGAGATCCCTATTTGTATAAGAACTTGTGTATCATTTGTAATGGATGATGTACTATGGTATCCAATTCTGTTATGTCTCGCAAAAATGGTAATCCTGGGATTGCGATGTATGGCATAACATGCATCTAGGATTGAAAAATCCGGGTGTTGACAAGTTGGTATCAGAGCCATCCTGACCATAGGAGACCCTAGTTAGACTAGACGTTTGAATCAAAAACTTAGTTTCAAAACCAAAGAAAACAAATATTTACAAAAACTTATTCTCATTCTTATCTCTTTGATTCTTTCATAAAAAATCATGTTCCTCAAAAACTCTTGCAAAATACATAAAATTTTGACACACTTGATCACTCTGCTAATCTACTCATCCTCTATTTTTATAGATGGACGTAAAGTACAGCAAGTTTTACCAACTTGGGAATGGGGGAGACCTTATCTTTCAGAGGGATCTGGATCAGCTTTCGGAACTTCTGGAGCGTCCGCACCCCGAGTTCTTTGGAGCTCAGCTCAATGATCAAGGAGGAGAAGATCTGCAGTGGCTAATTGTTGCAAGTCTCCGAGGAAAGATCGAACCTCCCACTGCAGAGGGAATTCAGTTTACCTTGAGGGAAAACAACTGGCTCGATGGACTTGCCAGAGCAATGCAGGAAGCTCTTTCCCGTCTGTGTGGGCAGAGCATCAATCAGATCAAGGGTACTCGCTTTGAGTTTTGCCCAAGGCGTGATGCAAATGGACAACCACTGGAAGCCCCATACCACCCCGAGCTGAAGACTCAATTGGACCACCTTAGTTTCATGATGTATGATCGTCAGCAGGAGTTGGACAACTGCCATGACTATTGCAACCACAAGTCTGCCATCATCAAGACGAAGGATCAGACCATAGCCATGCTAGCAAAGGATCGCAAGTCTCGCCGCCGTTAGCTCGAAAAAAAGGAGCGCATTATTGCCCGTCTTCGCCACCGCATCTCATCTCTGGAGGAGACCATCCAGGAGAGAGACATGCAGTTGGAGGAAAGGGAGAATGCCGGAGAGGATCTTCGTGGAGACCCTTACTCTTATCTCAGCGATGACGATGATTTTCTGGAGGATCAGGCCATGGACTTCTTCACCGATGAGGATGATTTCGCCTTCATCGATGATGCTGAAGATGATGAAGCCACAGACTCCAAGGAGTAGTAGCACTGAGCACTAGCGTAGTGAGTAGTAGTCGGTCCCACTGTATCGTAGTTTCCAGAATGGTTCTTAAAACCATCTGTTTTTCTTTGTTGTGGTGTGTGTTGTACTGTGTGCTATGAGTGAATGAATGAAAAATCAAGTTGCCAGAAAAATCTGAGTCAAACATTTAAAACTTTTCAAAGACCCAAGACCTTAGAAATTTCCCTCTTTTCTCATGATCTATATCAATCTTCAGATGCCACGTGGAGGAAGTGGTTCAGCCCCGGACCCGATGTTGCAGATCCTGCAAATGTTGACTTCTGACCGCGAAGCTGAAAGAGCGGAACGTCAAGCCAACCTAGCCACTCTGCAACAGATAGCCCAGCTAGCCCACAACCACCAAGGCCACGGAAATCAGGACAACCATGGATCTAAGCTCAAGAATTTCCAGAATACTAACCCACCCGTTTTCACCAAGTCAGAAGAACCCCTAGATGCCGATGATTGGCTGCAAACCATGCAAAACAACCTAGAAGTCGCCGGAGTGGAAGCCAACGAGAAAGTCCTGTTCGCCACCCATTATCTAGCCGGAGATGCCAGGGCATGGTGGAACAGTGTTCATGCAATGACCGGAGGCCAGATGATGACCTAGGAGGAATTCAAGGTCAAGTTTAGCAGAACCCATGTGCCACCAGGTTTGATCAAGAGAATGAGAGACGAGTTCAGAGAGCTAAAGCAAGGAAGGATGACTGTAGTGGAATACCGTGACAAATTTTTGTCATTAGCTAGGTATTCCCCGGACGAGATAGACACCGAAGCCAAGAAGAAAGAAAGATTCCTGAATGGTCTGCATGACGAGATGCAGACGGTGTTAGTCAATATCCCCTTTGCTGATATTGAAGCCCTTGTCACCTCTGCTATCCAGATGGAAGGAAAGATCAACCAAGCCAATGAGAACCGCAAGCGTCGCATGATGCATCAACCCGGAACCCATCAGACCCCAAAGTATCGCCCCAACCCATCTCCAGGATTTGCCCCAAGAACCAACAGACCCCCTATGACCCGTTCGACCTACCCCAACCGTGGAAACCCTAGACCCAGAGGAAATCACAACAACCCCGGCAACTCTAGCAATTTCACCCGTGCCCCACCCAAGTTAAACACCAACACTGCTCCGAGGACTGGAAGCAATGTTGTGCCTGTCGCAGCCAAGGACAAGTCACAAGTGACCTGTTATGACTGTGGGAATAAAGGCCACTATTCCAACGAGTGCCCCAACAAGAAGAACGCTACAGCCCCTAATGCCAATGCCCCAGCTCAGCAGCAGCGTCGTGTCCAGCCAGGGAGAAGATTTGCCCCAGGGAATTCACTCAACCGCAATGGTCGTCTTTTTCTCATGCATGCTGAAGAAGCTCGGGAAGCGCCAGACGTCGTGCTGGGTATGTTTTCTGTTAATTCAGTACTTGCAAGAGTGTTGTTTGACTCTGGTGCCTCGCATTCATTTGTCACCGAAGAATTTGCCTGCACTAGTAAAATTCAACCAATCAAACTGAAGCATGTTATGATTGTGCAAATTCCCGGATCAACCACCAAGGCTAGGCAAATTTGCAAAGTCGTCCCTATCCGAATCCATGGCATAGATTTTTATGCTAATCTAATATTACTCGGAACTAAAGGTTTGGAAGTAGTACTAGGAATGGATTGGATGTCCAAACATAAGGGATTGATTGAATGTGCTAATAAAGCCATCACCATGACCAGTACCATCGGAATATCAGTCGAGCATATCTCTGAAACCTTACCTCGCCAATTCAAGTGTAACAAGAGTCTAGCCCAACCTACCATTGACCAAGTCCGGATAGTCTGTGAATACCCCGATGTATTTCCCGATGTTTTGCCCGGTATGCCCCCAGATCGGGATATCGAGTTTATCATCGAACTAATCCCCGGAACAGGACCCATAGCCCAGAGACCCTATAGTATGAACCTGTCGGAACTAGCAGAACTGAAGAAGAAACTGGATTCCATGCTAGAAATTGGATTGATTCAACCAAGTGCGTCACCATGGAGATCACCTGTCTTATTTGTGGACAAGAAAGATGGAGGTAACCGTTTGTGTACGGATTATCAGAAGTTGAATGATGTCACCATCAAGAACAAGTACCCCTTTCCCAAGATAGAAGATTTGTTTGATCAGTTGACCGGTGCCCAGGTGTTTTCTAAGATTGATCTTAGAACTGACTATCATCAACTCAAAATTCGTGCAGAGGATATTCCAAAGACTGCCTTTACCACCAGATATGGATTGTACGAGTATACAGTCATGTCTTTTGGATTAACCAATGCCCCCGCTTATTTCATGAACCTCATGAATAAGATTTTTATGGACTTCCTGGATAAGTTTGTCGTTGTTTTCATTGATGACATTCTGATTTATTCCAAATCAGAAGAAGAACATGAGCTACACCTAAGGACCATTCTTGGAACCCTTAGAGAGCATCAGCTGTATGCAAAGTTTAGCAAATGTGAATTCTGGTTACAGGAGGTAGGATTCCTCGGTCACATTGTATCAGCCGGAGGAATTGCCGTTGACCCTGCCAAAGTGAAAGACGTATAAGATTGGCAAGCCCCAACCACTCAAACCCAAGTTCGTGCTTTTCTCGGATTGGAGGGATATTACCGCAAATTCGTAGAAGGATTCTCGAGTATCGCCCGACCCATGACCCAATTGCTGAAGAAGGACAAGAAGTTTGAATGGACAGACAAGTGTGAAGCGAGTTTTCAAGAACTCAAGAGGAGATTGATATCAGCCCCAATCTTAATCATGCTGGATATCGCGAAGCCTTTCGATGTGTATTGTGACGCATCCAAGATTGGTCTCGGATGTGTGCTAATGCAAGAAGGCAAAGTTATATCTTATCTATCTCGACAATTGAAGCAACACGAGCAAAACTATCCAACCCATGACCTCGAACTCGCAGCAGTAGTCCTAGCCCTGAAGACATGGAGACATTACCTAATAGGAAACCGTTGTGCGATTTATTCGGATCACAAGAGCCTAAAGTATATATTCACTCAGAAGGAGTTGAATATGAGGCAGAGAAGATGGATTGAGCTAATCAAAGATTACGACCTGGACATTCACTATCACCCTGGTAAAGCCAATGTGGTAGCCGATGCCCTTAGTAGATTGCCGTGCCGCTTGAACTCCATGATTTTGAAGGAGCAACCAAGTCTGCACAAGGAGATGGAAGATTTTCGAATGGAATTAGTAAGTGAAGGATTTTTGGCTAGCATAGAACTTCAGCCCACTTTGATCAGTCAGATTAAAAAGGCGCATAAGGGAAATGCTAGTATCGACGGAATCAAGCGTCGTATCGGTACGGGCAAAGTACACGGATTCACCGAGGACGAAGAAGGAGTTCTGTGGTACAAAGGACGCCTTTGTGTACCAATAGATTCGGAGTTGAAAGAAGTTATCTTGAAGGAGGCTCATGATACTCTTTATTCTATCCATCCAGGAGTAACTAAGATGTATCAAGATTTGAAAGAGCAATTTTGGTGGCATAAGATGAAGAGAGAAATCGGAAGCTATATCGCCAAGTGTGATATATGTCAGCGAGTCAAGG
Organism: Avena sativa; assembly: GCA_916181665.1. Taxonomy (NCBI): domain Eukaryota; kingdom Viridiplantae; phylum Streptophyta; class Magnoliopsida; order Poales; family Poaceae; genus Avena; species Avena sativa. The sequence continues at coordinate 385,862,614 of OV702296.1, forward strand.
CAGGACCTCAAAGACCTTCTGGATTGTTGCAACCTTTGCAAATTCCGGAATGGAAATGAGATTCTGTAGGAATGGACTTTATCACTGGACTACCTACTTCTAGTAGGGGAAATGACTCTATCTGGGTCATAGTGGACAGATTGTCCAAAGTCGCCCATTTCTTGCCCGTCAAAACCACATATCAGAGTTCGAAGCTAGCAGAGTTGTACATCGCTAGAATCGTCAGTTTGCACGGAGTCCCCAAGAATATAGTATCGGATCGAGGAACTCAGTTTACCTCGAGATTCTGGAAGAAAGTCCAAGAAGGTTTAGGAACCCGCCTAGATTTTAGTACCATGTATCACCCTCAGACCGATGGACAAACGGAGCGAGTAAATCAAATACTCGAAGATATGCTGAGAGCATGTGTGCTAGAATATGGATCCAAGTGGGAAGACTATCTGCCGTTTGTAGAATTTTCCTACAACAATAGTTACCAAGCCAGTTTGCAAATGGCCCCATTTGAATTCATGTACGGAAGAAAGTGTCGCACCCCTTTGAACTGGTCGGAAGTAGGAGAGAGTCAGATTTTTGGACCCGACATCCTCCGGGAAGCAGAAGAGAAGGTTCACAAGATTCGTGAGCACCTCAAGACCGCCCAATCCCGACATAAGAGTTACGCTGACAAGAGACGTCGAGACCTCGCCTTCAACATAGGAGATTTTGTTTATCTGAAAGTGTCGCCATTGAAGGGAATGTAGCGTTTCCAACTCAAAGGAAAGTTAGCCCCCAGATATATCGGACCTTTCAAAATTCTGAGCCATCGAGGAGAAGTATCGTATCAATTGGAACTACCTGAAGAGATGTCAGCTGTGCACAATGTGTTCCATATCTCGTTACTTCGCAAATGTCTCGAAGTCCCCGAGAAGACCGAAGTGTTCAAGAATATCGATCACCGGACAATAGAGATCAACGATGACCTAACCTATCCCGAAGTACCCATCCGCATTTTGGAAGAAGCTTTTCGAACTACCCGAACCCTAAGAATCAAGTTTCTCAAGATTCAGCGGAGCAACCACACAGAAGAGGAAGCTACCTGGAAGCGCGAAGATCACATCAGGACGGAGTTTCCCGATCTCTTCAAATCCTAGGTAATCTTTTCGTCCTTTTTCAAATCTCGGGATGAGATTTTGTTTAAGGGGGGAAGGTTTGTAACATCCCAAAAATACCAAGCTTGGATCATCAAATTCTAATCATCAAAATTAGGGTTAACAAAAACTTTTCTAAATGAAATCATGAATGCATGCATATGTGTATGCATGGATTTTGAAATCCTTTAAAACCACCTTGTTTGTTTGTTCCATTGCTTGTAAAATGTTTCTTAGGTGAAATAAACATCATCTAAAACATTTTCCACACCTTTCCTAAAGACAAGTAAATCAAAACACATATATGAAATAAATGGTTATTTTGGCCAATTTAACTCCCATGCCTACTTTGGCTGTCTCAAACTTTCAGAACCTAACAGAAACTTTTCTGGATTTTTGCACCCCTTGAATGTACTCATAACAAGGTATCAAGGCTCACTTTGTGATCATCCAGAAACTTTCAAATGCATAGTTTAAATGACAATTCAAAATTGATTCTTTATCATATGGGAAGATCCCACTTTTTCAAAAACTACTCAAACAAGCTCAACTTTCAAAACCCAAGCATCTGTAGACTCACCAGCACCAATCTAGCAAACCCACCAAAAATCATTTCAAAATTCAAAACTTGATTTCATGCGGCCATTTCATCAAACAGGTTGCAGACACAAATCAAACAAACATCAAACACTATTGTGAGCAGTGATTCTTGCCTAACTGGTTCCCCATTTAGCTCACACACAACTCAGTAGATCATCTAGGAAGATTAGCCAGGCACTAGCACCGCTGTGAGCTTGCCATTGTCATCAATGGTGAATAGCCGAGCACCCTCTTGCCACCCCATAGTCGACAGCAAGCTAGGAGCAGCAGCAAGCCTAGCCAGCATGTCTGGGAGGCAGCCCACCGTCCACCGCCACTCACTATCCCAGCCGCGAGCGTTGCCAAGCCCTGGACCACGCGCATAGTCCGCGCCCAGACCATGCCGAGCGTGCGCCAGAGCGCCACCCTCGACCATCACCCACAGACCGCGCGCCGCCCTCGCCGCGTGCATACACAATCCCCACCGACCCAGGAGACCGCCAGACATCCCCGTTTGCCGCCCCGTGCCGCACAGCCACCGCCCGCCGTCGAAGACGCCGCCTCTGCCGTGCAGAGAACCGCTCGTTCCAGACCAAACCACACCGCCCCATGCCTCGAGACCATGTCGTTGAGCATCGCCAGGAGACACCGCACCATCCCCTACCCTTGCCCATGCCTTTAGCCGCCTGTAACCTCGCCCCCGACGAGCTCACCGTGCGCCCCGACGGTCCCCTCGCTCGACTATAAATAGAGGCCACCCCACACGATTTCTTCACACCATCTCACTCCCCTCTCCTCACTGATCGTGCCACACCATTCTCAGAGCAAGGCGAGCACCATATCGCCGGAATTTCACTGGAGCCTGCCGCTGCCGGAGAAGGAGGGAGCCAGCGACTGGAGCCGCCCCAGGAGCTGCCGCGACCACCCCTGAGTTAGCCGTCGTCGACTTCGTCGTTCGCCCGCCTCGCCGACCCTCGCCAGCACCCCGGTGAGCCCCCAGCGACCCTCACTGGCCGCGCTAGGTTTCGTTCTCGCCGGAGTTGTCTCGCGTCGACGATGACTCCCAGCCGTTAGATTAGAACTAGATCGAACGATCCACGTCGCCCCATACCGCTTCGCCCAGCCCCGTGTCACTGACGAGCGGGGACACCCACTTAAGCAGCCCGCGGGAGCACTACGCTTAGCAGGCCGGCCCAATAACTTTTCCCGCGCAGCCCAGTTATTCAAATTAAACCTTTTTCTATTTCAATTCAAACACACTTCTGTACCCAACTTCAAAAATCAACCCAGATCGATACAGTGCACCAAATTGAATGAAACCAATTTTGTTGGAAAGGTCGGTGAATGCTGAATCCAAGCCCATTGGATTCAAGTCATTTGGATCTATAGATCACCCATGGTAAAAATAACAAGGCAGAAGCTTTTCTGCATTCAAACATTTTTCAAATTTAAACCATAATAGCTTTTGAGTTGATTCCAACTCTCAAAAATCACATTTAACCATACCTTTCAGAATATATAAAAATATATAGGTTTACTTGCAGAAATAATGTTCAAGTAATAAAAGAATGCTACATAAGCATTTCTAGCCACTTTAATTAATTAAAATAAAAGGGTAAAACCTTATTAAATTGTGACACCACTTTAAATCACATTCCCATGGACTACAATATGTGGTGATGATATGTGTCAACATGATCCCATGTTGGGTTTGGAGAATATAAAATCTGTAGGGTTTCGTAGCATGGAAAACAAAAAATTTCTACCGCATACAAACAAACAAGCCAAGATCTATCTACTAGATTGTAGCAACAAGTCGATAGAATAACTCACCCTCGAAGATTCCAAAGTGTTTAACGAGAGCGGATTCTCGTGGGTGATGTAGTTGTACTCTTTCCGATCTCAAGATCGCGTAGACGATCCTTCCGGCGCTGCGTTCCGGCAGCGCTCCCGCAGTCGGTCACACGTTCGGTACTCGACGAAGACCTTCCTCTCCCTTGTTCCAGCAGGCAGCGGAGGTTGTAGCACTCTCCTCGTGATTCCGTCAGCACACCGGCGTGGTACCGGAAGTAGATGGGAGATCTCGCAGGGCTTCACCTTAAGCCGGAGCGAGTATGGTGGAGTATGAGAGAGTCCCCCGACGATCTAGGGTTTAGACACGCCGAGGAGGAAGCTTGGCCGGCGGCTAGGGTTGCTAGGCGGCGGCGGCTTGACCTAGGTCGGTGGCGGCGGCAGTGGAGGTGGCGGCGCCGGCGGCTAGGGTTTGGAGGAGAGGATCTTGTGTGTCTCTAGGAGGGAGCCCTGCCCCTCTTTATATAGGTGGAGGGGCCGGCCGACCAAGGGGAGGGAGAGGAGTCCCTCCCCAACTCGGCTTGGGTGGTGTGCCGCCGGTTGGAGGAGGGAACTCCTCCCCAACTCGGTTTCCCACTCCTCCTCCTCTTTCCAAAAACTACCGTTTGACTTTCAAACTAGCCGTTTGACTTTTCAAACTAGGATTTGAATAAACCCTCTATTTTGATCAGCGATGACACCGAGTACATGATGCAATCATACCAACTTGATATAACACATTCATGTACCCTTCCCCCTGGAGTGCTGGACATTCCGGAACCTTCTAGAACATTCCTGATGAAAACACCGGAACCATTCTCCAACTCCGAAATGGGACTTTTCTTATATGAATCTTATTCTCCGGACCATTCCGGATCTCCTCGTGATATCCCGAATCCCATTCGAGACTCCGAACAACATTCGGTCTCTTTCTCATCATTCCATAACTACTCAAACAACGTCGAATCCTTAAGTGTGTCTCCCTACGGTTCGTGAATTATGCGGACATGATCGAGACACTTCTCCGATTAATAACCAATAGAGGAATCTGGAAATTCATATGGCTCCCACATATTTCTACGATTACTCTACGATCGAATGAACCACTTACATACGATATCAATTTCCCTTTGTCTCATGATAGTTTACTTATCCGAGGTTATGATCGTCGGTATCTCTACATACCTAGTTCAACCTCGTTACCGATAAGTACTCTTTTCTCGTTCCCGTGATATGTGATCCCTTGTGAGCCAGTCACATGCTTGCAAGCTAATTGGATGACATTTTACCGAGAGGGCCCAGAGTATATCTATCCGTCATATGGATGGACAAATCCCACTCTTGATCCATGTGTTTCAACCAATACTTTCCGAACACTCAATGCCACCTTTATAGCCACCCAGTTACGGTGTGGTGTTTGATGTCATCAAAGCATCCATCCGGTAAAGGTGATATGCATGATCTCATGGTCGAAGGAATTAGATTACTATGTATCAGAAAGCATATAGCAATTAAACTATTAAAATGACTTGATCTTTATGCTACGCTTATCTATAGGAGTATGTCCACCATATCATTCTCTTAACGATATGATCTTGTTGTTAATAACATCTCAATGTTCATGATAGGGAAACCACAATCATCTATTAACCAACAAGCTAGTATTATATAGAGGCTTTACTAGGGACTTCAAATTAAGTTTACAAATCACACAAGTATTAATGTTTCCTTGTTAATACTATTATAGCATGAATATAAACATTTATCATAAACACAAAGATATAATAATAACTACATTTATTATTGCCTCTAGGGCATATCTCCAACAGTCTCCCACTTGCACTAGAGTCATCTAATCTAGATTACATGGTAATATACCGAACACCCATGGCAGTTTGGTGCTGGTCATGTTTTGTCCTCGGGAGAGGTTTAGTCAACGGATCCGCCACATTCAGATCTGTGTGTACTTTGCAAATCTTTATATCCCCATCTTGGATATGTTCTCGAATAGCGTGAAAACGTAGCTTGATGTGCTTCAGCTTCTTGTGTGACCTTGGTTCTTGCGCATTGGCTATGGCGCCCATGTTATCACAGTAGATAGACATTAGGTCCAGCGCACTAGGAACCACACCCAGCTCTGTAACTTTCATCCATATCGCTTCTTGTGAAGCCTCCGAAGCAGCCATGTATTCCGATTCAGTTGAAGATCTCGCCACAACGCTTTGCTTTGCACTCCTCCAGCTAACTGCTGCACCATTCAAAATAAATACGTATCCAGATTGTGATTTAGAATCATCCGGATCGGTGTTCCAACTAGCATCGGTGTAACCATTAACAACGAGTTGTTCATCACCTCCATAAGAAAGAACCATATCCTTAGTTCTTCTCAAGTACTTAAGGATGTTTTTGACCGCTGTCCAATGATCCACTCCTGGATCACTTTGATATCTGCTAGTTAAACTAACAGCTTATGCAATGTCGGGTCTAGTACATAGCATGGCATACATTAGAGATCCTATGGCTGAGGCATAGAGAGTCTTACTCATCCTTTCTCTATCTTCTGCCGATGTCGGACTTTGAGTTTTACTCAAGGTCGTATTGGGGAACATGGGCAAGAACCCTTTCTTGCTATCTTCCATTCCAAACCTCTTTAGAACTTTGTCCAAATATGTACTTTGTGACAATGATATTTGGCGTTTCGATCTATCTCTATAAATCTTTATGCCTAATATGTAAGCTGCTTCGCCAAGATCCTTCATTGAAAAACTATTATTCAAATATTCCTTGACACTATTAAGAAGGTCTACATCATTCCCAATCAACAATATGTCATCTACATATAGTATTAAGAATGCTACAGAGCTCCCACTCACTTTCTTGTAAATACAAGCTTCTCCATAAGTTTGTATAAAACCAAAACTTTTGATCACCTTATCAAAATGTTGATTCCAACTTCGGGATGCTTGCTTCAATCCATAGATGGACCGTTGAAGTTTGCATACCTTGTTAGCATCTTTAGGATCGACAAAACCTTTGGGTTGCATCATATACAACTCTTCATCAATGTCTCCATTGAGGAATGCTGTTTTGACATCCATCTTCCATATCTCATAATCATAATATGCAGCGATTGCTAACATAATCCTCACAGACTTTAGCTTCGCTACTGGTGAGAAAGTCTCATCGTAGTCAACTCCTTGAATTTGTCGAAACCCTTTTGCGACAAGTCGATCTTTATAGACAGTAACATTACCATCAGCATCTGTTTTCTTCTTGAAAATCCATTTGTTCTCGACAGCCTTCCGGCCATCCTGTTAGTCCACCAAAGTCCATACTTGGTTTTCGTACATGGATCCAATCTCGGATTTCATGGCTTCTTGCCATTTATTGGAATCTGGGCTCATCATCGCTTCCTCATATGTCTCAGGGTCATCGGTGTTATCCACCAACATGACACTCATAACGGGATCATACCAATCTGGAGTGGTACGAGTTCTCGTTGACCTGCGAGGCTCTGTAGCAACTTCAACCGAAGTTTCATGATCATCATCATTAGCTTCCTCTCTTATTGGTGCAGGCACCACAGGAACTTCTTCCGGTGCTGCGCTACTCACAATTTCGAGAGAAGGTTCGACAACCTCGTCGAGTTCTACTTTCCTTCCAGTCACTTCTTTCGAGAGAAATTCCTTCTCTAGAAAGGATCCATTCTTGGCAACAAAGATTTTGCCTTCGGATCTATGATAGAAGGTATACCCAATAGTTTCCTTCGGGTATCCTATGAAGACGCATTTTTCCGCTTTGGGTTCAAGCTTGTCCGGCTGTAACTTCTTTACATAGGCTTCGCATCCCCAAACTTTAAGGAACGACAATCTAGGTTTCTTCCCAAACCATAATTCATACGGTGTCGTTTCAACGGATTTAGATGGTGCCCTATTTAAAGTGAATGCGGCTGTTTCTAATGCATAACCCCAAAATGATAGCGGTAAATCTGTAAGTGACATCATAGAACGAACCATATCTAAGAGAGTTCGATTACGACGTTCGGACACACCATTACGCTGTGGTGTTCCCGACGGTGTCAATTGTGAAAGTATTCCGCATTTCTTCAAATGCTCGCCAAACTCGTAACTTAGATATTCACCTCCACGATCAGAACGTAGAAATTTAATCTTCTTGTTATGTTGATTCGCTACCTCACTTTGAAATTCCTTAAACTTCTCGAAAGTTTCAGACTTATGTTTCATGAAATAGATATACCCATATCTACTCAAGTCATCCGTGAAGGTAAGAACATAACGATAACCACCGCGCGATGCTACACTCATTGGACCACACACATCGGTATGTATAATTTCCAATAAGTCTGTAGCTCGCTCCATCATACCATAAATTGGAGTCTTAGTCATTTTACCCATCAGACATGCTTCGCATCTTTCAAGTGATTCGAAATCAAGTGATTCAAGAAGTCCATCGGAATGGAGTTTCTTCATACGCTTCACTCCAATGTGACCAAGACGACAATGCCACATATAGGTCGAGTTATCGCTCGATTTCAAACGTTTAGCCTCAATGTTATCAATATGTGTATTTCCACTATCGAGATTCAACAAGAATAGACCATCTATCAAAGGTGCATGTGCATAAAACATATTACTCATATAAATCGAACAACCATTATTCTCGGACTTAAACAAGTAACCGTCTCGCAATAAACAATATCCCGATATAATGTTCATGCTCAACGTAGGCACCAAATAACAATTATTTAAGTATAAAACTAATCCCGATGGTAGATGAAGGGGTAGCGTGCCGACCGCGATCACATCAACCTTTGATCCGTTTCCCACGCGCATCGTCACCTCGTTCTTCGCTAGCTTCCGTTTATTCTGCAGCACCTGTTTCGAGTTACAAATATGAGCAACCGAACCAGTATCAAATACCCAGGCACTACTACGAGTACTAGTGAGATACACATCAATAACATGTATATCAGATATACCTTTCTTCTTGATGTTGCCGTTCTTCAAATCCGCCAAGTACTTTGGGCAATTCCGCTTCCAGTGACCTTCTCCCTTGCAGTAAAAGCACTCAGTATCAGGCTTAGGTCCAGCCTTGGTCTTCCTCGTCGGCGTGGTAACTTTCTTACCACCCTTCTTGAAGTGTCCCTTCTGCTTAGACTTGCCTTTCTTGAATTTGGTGGTCTTATTGACCAACAACACTTGGTGCTCTTTCTTGATCTCCACTTCTGCAGACTTCAACATGGCAAAGAGTTCTGGCAACGTCTTGTTCATGTTCTGCATGTTGTAGTTCATCACAAAGTTCTTGTAACTTGGTGGTAGTGATTGGAGGACATGGTAAATCCCCAAAGCATTAGGAATCACAATACCCAAGCTTTGAAGTTTGTTTGCGTGCCCAGACATCTTAAGCACATGCTCACTGACGGAGCTGCCCTCTTCCATCTTGCAGTTAAAGAACTTTTCAGAAGCCTCATAGCTTTCAATTGCCGCATGAGTCTCAAAGATCAATTTGAGATCCTCGACAATATCATATGGGTCTGAATTCTCAAACCTTTTCTGAAGCTCCGATTCTAAACCATACAAGATAGCACACTGAACTGTGGAGTACTGAGTCTTCCGAGTGAGGTAAACATTCTTTACTTCATCGGCAGCATCAGCTACAGGTGGGTCACCCAGCGGTGCATCCAGCACATAGGTCAAATTACCAGCTGTTAGGACAATCCTCAAATTGCGGAACCAATCCGCGAAGTTGCTTCCATTGTTTTTCAACTTTTCTTTCTCTAGGAACGCATTAAAATTGATGGTAGGGGCTGCCATATATCTACAACATATTTGCAATAGTTTAGACTAAGTTTATGACAAATTGAGTTCAAATTAATAATAAAATTAATCTAGGTGAACTCCCACTCAAAACAATATCCCTCACATTGTTTTAGTGATCACACGAACCAAATCCACCACATCAACACCGATCATCACGAGAGTTGATATAGTTTCAATGGCGAACAATCGACATGTTCATCATATCTACTATATGATTCATGCTTTACCTTTCGGCGATCCGTGTTCCAAGACCATGTCTGTACATGCTAGGCTCGTCAAGATCAAACCTTAGTTTCCGCATGAGCAAATCTGGCTTGCTCACGTTGTATACACTTGCGGAATCTAACACACCCGATCATCACGTGGTGCTTCGAAACAACAAGCTTTAGCAACGGTGCTAACTAAGGGTGAACACTTTATGATTTGATATTCATGTGCATGAGGGATCATCTTATAATGCTACCGTCGTCTACTAAGCAATACAAGATGCATAAAGGATTAACATCACATGCCATTCATAATATGTGATATGATATGGCCTTTCTTCTTTGTGCTTCCGATCTCCATCTTCTAGCACGAACATGATCTCCATCATTACCGGTATTGCATCAAGGTCAATGACGCTTCTCCATGGTTGTCGTCCATCGGCTTCAACTATTACAACTACTTTGAATAGACACGCGGGTCTTAACATAAATTAAAGACAACCATATGGCTCCTACCGGTTGCCAACTTACAATAAGGAACATTGCATACATCAAATATAATCACAATCATGGCCATATCACATCACAGCACACCCCTGCAAAACAAAGTTAGACGCCTCTACTTTCTTTGCATGTTTTACGTGGTTTGGGGTTTTCAATAAGTGTCGTTCTAACTTACGAACAAGAACCACAACATTGATACTAGTATTGTTAATCACCCGTTGTAAATTGGATCTTAACTATGCTAGGAGAAACAGGCACCCGCAAAGCCACTTATGCAATACAAGTTGCATGTCAAGCGTGGAGCAAGTCTCATGAACGATGTCATGTAAGGTTAGCCCAGGCCGCTTCATCCCAACATACCGCAAGATGCAAAGTACACAAGAAGCAATCGACAATAAAAGCATCAACGCCCACAATGACCATTGTGTTCTACTCGTGCAACAGATCTACATATAGACACGGCTCTGATACCACTGTAGGGTTTCGTAGCATTTAAAACAAAAAATTTCTACCGCATACAAACAAACAAGCCAAGATCTATCTACTAGATTGTAGCAACGAGTCGATAGAATAACTCACCCTCGAAGATTCCAAAGTGTTTAACGAGAGCGGATTCTCGTGGGTGATGTAGTCGTACTCTTTCCGAGCTCAAGATCACGTAGACGATCCTTCCGGCGCTGCGTTCCGGCAGCGCTCCCGCAGTCGGTCACACGTTCGGTACTCGACGAAGACCTTCCTCTCCCTTGTTCCAGCAGGCAGCGGAGGTTGTAGCACTCTCCTCGTGATTCCGGCAGCACAACGGCGTGGTACCGGAAGTAGAGGGGAGATCTCGCAGGGCTTCGCCTTAAGCCGGAGCGAGTATGGTGGAGTATGAGAGAGTCCCCCGACGATCTAGGGTTTAGACACGCCAAGGAGGAAGCTTGGCCGGTGGCTAGGGTTGCTAGGCGGCGGCGGCTTGACCTAGGTCGACGGCGGTGGCAGTGGAGGTGGCGGCGCCGGCGGCTAGGGTTTGGAGGAGAGGATCTTGTGTGTCTCTAGGAGGGAGCCCTGCCCCTCCTTATATAGGTGGAGGGGCCGGTCGGCCAAGGGGAGGGATAGGAGTCCCTCCCCAACTCGGCTTGGGTGGTGCGCCGCCGGTTGGAGGAGGGAACTCCTCCCCAACTCGGTTTCCCACTCCTCCTCCTCTTTCCAAAAACTGTCGTTTGACTTTCAAACTAGCCGTTTGACTTTTCAAACTAGGATTTGAATAAACCCTCTATTTTGATCAGCGATGACACCGAGTACATGATGCAATCATACCAACTTGATATAACACATTCATGTACCCTCCCCCCCCCCCCCCAGAGTGCCGGACATTCCGGAACCTTCTAGAACATTCCCGATGAAAACACCGGAACCATTCTCCAACTCCGAAATGGGACTTTTCTTATATGAATCTTATTCTCCGGACCATTCCGGATCTCCTCGTGATATCCCGAATCCCATTCGAGACTCCGAACAACATTCGGTCTCTTTCTCATCATTCCATAACTACTCAAACAACGTCGAATCCTTAAGTGTGTCTCCCTACGGTTCGTGAATTATGCGGACATGATCGAGACACTTATCCGATTAATAACCAATAGAGGAATCTGGAAATTCATATGGCTCCCACATATTTCTACGATTACTTTGCGATCGAATGAACCACTTACATACGATATCAATTTCCCTTTGTCTCACATAGTTTACTTATCCGAGGTTATGATCGTCGGTATCTCTACATACCTAGTTCAACCTCGTTACCGATAAGTACTCTTTTATCGTTCCCGTGATATGTGATCCCTTGTGAGCCAGTCACATGCTTGCAAGCTAATTGGATGATATTTCACCGAGAGGGCCCAGAGTATATCTATCTGTCATATGGATGGACAAATCCCACTCTTGATCCATGTGTTTCAACCAATACTTTCTGAACACTCAATGCCACCTTTATAGCCACCCAGTTACGGAGTGGTGTTTGATGTCATCAAAGCATCCATCCGGTAAACGTGATATGCATGATCTCATGGTCGAAGGAATTAGATTACTATGTATAAAAAAGCATATAGCAATTGAACTATTAAAATGACTTGATCTTTATGCTACACTTATTTATAGGAGTATGTCCACCATATCATTCTCCTAACGATATGATCTTGTTGTTAATAACATCTCAATGTTCATGATAGGGAAACCACAATCATCTATTAACCAACAAGCTAGTATTATATAGAGGCTTTACTAGGGACTTCAAATTAAGTTTACAAATCACACAAATATTAATGTTTCCTTGTTAATACTATTATAGCATGAATGTAAACATTTATCATAAACACAAAGATATAATAATAACTACATTTATTATTGCCTCTAGGGCATATCTCCAAAAAAATCTTAAGTAGTTTTTCAATGAGTAGAAATTACTTTTCTAAAAATAAAAAGATTTAAACCAAGCCTTAACCTTGTAATGTTAGGGATGATGCTAGATCATCCATAGGACCCTTGTGTGTGATGATTGCAAGTAGTTAAGTATTGTTTGGTGATTGTGTACCTCGTATTTATTCATAGACGCTATTACCGACCAAGGATACGAGGAGGAAGGAGGATACTACGAACAAGAAGCCGAGGAGAACTTCAACCACTGCTCTGCACAAGGCAAGCTAGTAACCCTGCAAGCTAAAACTTGCAAGACACTCTACTTTAGCAAGCTTATACTGATATTGATGCAAGCTGATACTATACCTATGCAAGCCTTACTAATCAAGTTGACCTATGCAAGCTAACCCTTGTAAGATACCCTACTGATGCAACAAACCCATACTTGTTCTATGACTACTATATGCCTGAAGCATATGTGATCATACCCACTTGATAAACCAATCCTAGTTTTATGTGCAAGCTCCTTACGCTATTTCTTTATCAAAGCTTACTTAGAGTTTACTTAAGTGACTGGTAGATTTTGGAAAGATGCTGAAGGTTGCATAAAGAGCATAAAATTTGGCCTAAGTTAGAAACCTTGACATCAGCCTGAGACATGAGGTTGTACTTAGTTGAAACTCCACTAGTTACCACCCCTCATCATTACTACCCCCACCTGTAGATGCTAGTGCTAAGCATAAAACTTGATCAACTTTTAGATGGGAATACTTGGTGGAAAAATGGTTATGAAAACCTTGGAATGATGGATCATTCTATTGAAATGTTTTGGACATGTGTTTCCAAACACTTGAGAATTTTGGTGATAAAAATATTGAGGCATGAGCCTTAGCCCTTTATAAAACTGATGGTTGTCTGGATGCGATACCATTCCAATTTTATCGTACAACCACAATACCCGAATATTGGGTAGGGCTTGACTGGAAACTTATGTACCTTAGTATTAGTTCCCTCACGGCCAAGGTCTGAGCTGAGGCTACCTTGTGAAGAGTGTCCACCTATGCAGTACCCAAGATGACAGTTGGTCATGGTTGGGAGGCCAAACTCACAGGAGAGGTGCTTATACTAGGGCGTGTAATCGAAAGGTTAGGATTGATTATCCGCATACTGAGTATGGTGAATTCAGGATTTGTTCCTGACGGATATATCGAATGTTGTGGTGAAAGTGTACAATCTCTGCAGAGTGTCAAACTGTTCGAATAGCCGCGTCCGCGGTTATGGACAGTTGGAGTGACCATACTGTTCCCCCGTCAGACTTTTCAAAATGACCTGTGAGATGAATTGAGACTTTGACTTGACCACAACAGAGTTGTGATATGAAATACAAGTTCCCGCTTAGGATTTATAAAATTATGACTAACTTTGGAGCTTAGTAGAGATAAATCTGGCTTTTGCAAAACAACCCTAGAGCCTAGTGTCCTATTATCCAAAAACCCCCTTTACCTATTAGTATTAGTTTGCGAGTACTTAAAGAGTACTCATGGCTTTGTCCCTGGCTATTCCCATGGCCAGACTATGAAGAGGAGTACCTGGAAGATGGACCCCAGGAAGGTTACGACAACTAGGATCATCTCCCATCGTCAGCTTTGCCTGTGACCCCGAAGATGGAGTTTCGCCTATGCTACCGTTATTATTACGTATTCCGCTGCTTGATGTTGTATTAAGAACTGGATCATGAGATCCCTATTTGTGTAAGAACTTATGTATCGTTTGTAATGGATGATGTACTATGGTATCCAATTCTGTTATGTCTCGCAAAAATGGTAATCCTGGGATTGCGATGTATGGCATAACAGGCATCTAGGATTGAAAAATCCGGGTGTTGACAATAAACATGTCGTTAGACATGAGAGAGAAAAATAATAGCTAAGGTTCTACATTTTACCACTAGAAAACACCCAATTAAGATTTAGTGACCGATATTCTATAAATAAGAAAAATTGGTAGTGGCCAATTTTTTCACTCGTCTTGTGCCATTCAATTTTCAACAATTTTGAGTGATTATTTTCTCTTTAGATTGGTTGTAGAAACATGTTTTGTAAATTATTAGTGCCAAACAATATAGCTCAAGCAATTTAAAAGTACTATTGGATTATCTATGATAGAAAAAAATATAGGAACATTTTATGCGATAGTGAGAACACACGGATGGCTAGCAAAAAAAGAAGATGCAACACACGGACTGCAAAATATATCTATGGGTGATATACTCAAGCTTCCTACCGTGGAAGTCGAAAGTAGCTCATTTTGATATCGATAAGCTCCTCACATGTAATTATCCCCCTAAAAAATTGTGAATCTAAAATAAAATAAGTTAACTACTTAAGAAAACCAGATTTATATTTACTACTTGGCATATGAAAATTAGTGACAGCGTAGTTGTGTTCCTCTTGTCAAATTGATGGAAACAAATTATGTAAATGTTTTACAGTTTGGGTGAACTTTGAAGAGTTTGATGCCTCCGGACTTAAATTAGATATATCTCCAAATTAGTGCTTTTAAATAAGAAATTATTATACCCAAACCAGATAATGATGTTTAGTAAGATATGCCATGATTTGATAAAATTAGCAGAATGCAAGTTTTACAGTAGTGTAGAATGATGTTCGAACGTTCCAACTGCTCAAGATCTATCTATTAGTAATGTAGTAGTAGACTAGATTTCGGATACATATCCTTATAGTCCAAAAATGGCTAACGTTTTGAGAGGAACATGACTGATGTAGTCATGCTCGTAGCCGACCTCAAGGTCACGAAGCTCCTCGCAAGTCACCTCTTGCTTCATCGTGCACTAGTCCGGCTCACGACATTTAAGATGTCACAAGTGCAACACCCTCGAGGTTTCGTATACATAAGGTGTACGATGAAGACCTCCAGCTCCCCGATCCCTGCTGGGAGTGCAGAAGTAGATCTCCGACTTGAAATCCCTGCAACGCAACGGTGTACTGCAAGTGCGTTGTCTCTTGCGCGTACCGTTCTTTTTGGGGACTGTGCCTATGCATGGAGACAAACGTATAGAGAGAGGAGATAATTCTCTAAAGAAAAAATATCTTAGAAAATATCTTATAATTGTATCTTTAGTCCGACACATGGATACCCCTTTATATAGGCAGAGGAAGGTGTGTCCTCCCCTATGGGTTCCCCATGTGGGACTAAAGGAAATAAAGGAAAAACAGACGGCTAGGCCAGCCAGCCTCAGCCTAGCAGCCACCTGCCGCTAGCCGGGTGGGCTGGTTGTGCCACCCGCGGGGCAACAACAAGCGGTGGCAGTGGCTGGCCGGGTGGGGCAGCACGCCTGCCCGGGCCCAGCAGCGCGCAGCCCGGCGCGGTAGCAGCAACGACCCAGGTGGTCCGCCTCGGTGCGCGCATGGCCCATTAGCGGCAGCGGCAACGGCTTGCATGGCCTAGGTGGGCCGGCCATCCTCCCGCGTGGCGCGCCAACAAGTGAGGCCCGCGGTGGCTCTCTGCCCTGGGCGGCGCTTAGCACCTGTCGCCCGCCTGTCCTCTTGGACTGGTTAAAATCCGGCCCATCAGCGCCAGGAGCTGTTTTCCTTTTTTCTTTTTCATGGTGGCTTTCTTCTGGGCTAATTCTCTCCGGGTTTTGTTCTATCGAGAAAGTTATCCTATAAATTTTAATTTAAATATTTATTTAATTCATAATTAATATATAGTAATACATATTATAAATTAACATTTATCGGAAACACCTTTTGGTTCTTTCCTTTTTTTCTTTCTCTGAACAACTTCTGATCTCTCTTTCTTTCTCCACTATGATTCTAACTTACAGATGATCTCTAACTCATCGTACCTTTAAGTGTATCCCTCCTACGACTCGGAAATGGCATATACATGATCTCCATCAATGATCAATAACGGGACCAGGATGCCCATAATGACCCCTGTACATTCCACGATGACAATGTTGTTTGAACCGTAAACTTCGAGTCCAATTCCCTTTGTTTGTTTGATACGACTTGTCCGAGATTCGATCTTTGATATCACATACCTTGTTCAATCTCGTTATCGACAAGTACTGTTTCACTTGTTTTCGTGATATTACATCCACGTAACCTAGTCACATGTTACAACTATGAATGTAATTTCACCAAGTCATTCATATGTATCTTACCCGTCACGCGGGTGAACAAATCCCGCTCTTGATTCATAGCCTCAATTGTTTCTCTGGAATATCCAACGTATACCTTTATAGTCACCCGACCAAGGAAATGACGTTTGATGTAGTTGGAGCAACCTTGGGAGATAGTGATTACTCACAATCTAAGGAGAAGGAGACTATGTTTCTAACTGTTGCAATGAAGAACTTCATGACTTGATCGTGTCGCAAACTTTGGATAATGTTCATCACATCATTCACTAATGATATGATCTTGTTGTCAATTGACATAGAAGCTCCATGATCATGAAACATTGATCATCGGTTGCCCAACGAACTAGTATGAATAAAGGCTAATAGGGACTTCTGTTTCATATCACACCTGTATTAGTGTCTTCACTTGATACAGTTATAGCATAATATAAAACTATTACAAACTAATTGAGATATGATAATAATAACCTTTATTATTTGCTTCTAGGGCATATCTTTTTCAGTTACTATAAACCTCGGTACCAAAGTGGTTATAATACTTCGATTTTTCTCGAAACATGCCAACATGTGATTTTAGTTTCAAAAATCTTCTTGAGGACAAATCAATGTGCAGGGATTGTCAACCAGTTATAAAGTTTTAGAGATACTTTTTTTCATGTTTAAGAACTACACAGGAACACTACATAGCCGTTGCAAAAACAAGATGACAGGATATGGTCTCATACTCTCATCGAATCAAACAGATTCAATACCTAAAAAAACTCCCTTAAAAAAGAACCAAACAGGCTCAAAACCAAGGCATATTGGGCCTCCCTAACACTTGCCTGGTTATCACTGGCCCCAAAGGTGGCTGCCGGGTTATCACTGGATTTGGATACTGGGATCCTCTCTTCTAGAGATCTACACTCTCTTGTCATCTCCAGTCCAGTTTCCGTGCATCACTCCCCTCTCCTCCCCACCTCGCCGGCGATCCCGCGATGGCGGCGGCCGCTCCCCCTCCCGCAGCGGCGCTGGAGCAGCTGAGCAAGACCAAGATGTTCGGCGGCCACAACCTTCGCTTCCGTCACCAGAGCGCCACACTCGGCTGCCCCATGACCTTCTCCCTCTTCCTCCCCGCTTCCCCGGCGTCCAAGCTCCCCGTGAGTGCCCTAACCCGCTCGCCCCTGGACAGTTCACCGCGGCATCGGAATCTGATATTTCCTCTTGGTTTTGGCGCAGGTGCTGTACTGGCTCTCCGGCCTCACCTGCACGGACGAGAACTTCATCATCAAGTCCGGTGTCCAGCGCGCCGCCGCGGCCCACGGAATCGCCATCGTCGCCCCCGACACCTCCCCGCGTATGTCGAGCCTAAACCCCTCTCTCGTCTCGTTCAATTTCTAGGGTTTATGCCTTACCGGCCCTCTGCAGCCATACCATTGTGAGTGTAATACTTAGATTTTTGTGGGAGTGTGGACGGAACGCAGCGAGGTTAATTTTTTTATGTCGATATTTTTGTGCTTTATGCAATTTAGATTTGGGAATTGGGATCCTCTACCAGAGAAATTGTAGGATGTAACCATATGCTGTGGTGTCACGGGCTTATGACCAATACCTACACTGCCTTGCCTACTTGGTTTTGTCAAATTTCTCTGAGAAAACTCAAGAGAAAAGTATGAGCGGCATGAATTACGCACGTTGATTTTTTATGGAAAATGACCACTGATGCCTCATTTGCGGCACGTGGAGTTATCTGTCCCGCTTCTTTGGTAGGCCTGACGCTTCAACGTGTAATTCGTACACGGATTATGTTTTGTGAGTGCGTACTGATACTCATTTCTAAGCATTGTGCTGGGCAGGGACTGTTGAAGGCCTAACTGTAATCACTAATGTTGTAATTAAATCATCTCATGGTGGCAATGCACATGTCTTCTGCCTGCTATTTGCTTGATGGTTATGTTTGTGATGTGTCTGTTACACCTATGCACCAGTAAATAGTCTTTATCCATTTGTTGCCGGGTTGCACATGGTAAATTGGTGAACTCACGAGTATCACCCCACTCATACATTAAGACCTTAGCCAAATAGTAGTATGTTTCTTGATAATTGGGGTGCTTTTCCATGTTCATTTGCTAGAACTGCGCTTAAGTTTGACTGTTCAGAATTGCCCCTGTTTAATGGTTGTGTCATTCCATTTTGTGCCTCCGTGTATTATTGTATCCAAAATTGTTTGCTGCAGTTGGTGATACTTGCCAGTTGACACAGTTCTCCATGTAGGGATCACTTTTCTGCTGAGTGTCTGATAGGTACTGAGTAGAAGTGTTGACTGGCCCCAAATTCCCAATTTCCCATATCAGTAGTAGGGGCAAGTTCCATTACGTTTGGTATATATTTATGCTATTTCATGATGGTATACTTTTGCAGTTTCTACAAATATTGACATGTCAAAAAGTGTCCATTGTCATGTTGCTACCCGGTAGTTTAGTAGGTTTAGCATGCCCCCTGCATGAGTAATCTAATTCCCCACATTAGTGCTGCTTGTGTATGGAGCTGAAGGAACAAGAGTAACCATAAGAATCTTGCATCTTCCTGACACATAATAACTTAAATTTTACATGTTTGGTTTGGATTCTTAGGGGATGGAAGATGTTATAGCCCAAGAGAACACATTCTTGTTAGGCCTGATGTTTCAACGTGTAATTGGTACACGGATTATGTTTTGTGAGTGCGTACTGATACTCATTTCTAAGCATTGTGCTGGGCAGGGACTGTTGAAGGCCTAACTCTAATCACTAATGTTGTAATTAAATCGTGTCATGGTGGCAATGCACATGTCTTCTGCCCGCTATTTGCTTGATGGTTATGTTTGTGATGTGTCTGTTACACCTATGCACCAGTAAATAGTCTTTATCCATTTGTTGCCGGGTTGGACATGGTAAATTGGTGAACTCATGAGTATCACCCCACTCATACATTAAGACCTTAGCCAAATAGTAGTATGTTGCTTGATAATTGGGGTGCTTTTCCATGTTCATTTGCTAGAACTGCGCTTAAGTTTGACTGTTCAGAATTGCCCCTGTTTGATGGTTGTGTCATTCCATTTTGTGCCTCCGTGGATTATTGTATCCAAAATTGTTTGCTGCAGTTGGTGATACTTGCCAGTTGACACAGTTCTCCATGTAGGGATCACTTTTCTGCTGAGTGTCTGATAGGTACTGAGTAGAAGTGTTGACTGGCCGCAAATTCCCAATTTCCCATATCAGTAGTAGGGTCAAGTTCCATTCCGTTTGGTACATATTTACACTATTTCATGACAGTATACTTTTGCAGTTACTACCATTATTGACATGTCAAAAAGTGTCCATTGTCATGTTGCTACCCGGTAGGTTTAGCAAGCCTCCCGCATGAGTAATCTAATTCTCCACATTAGTGCTGCTTGTGTATGGAGCTGAAGGAACAAGAGTAACCATAAGAATCTTGGCATCTTCCTGACACATAATAACTTAAATTTTACATGTTTGGTTTGGATTCTTAGGGGATGGAAGATGTTATAGCCTAACAGAACACATTCTGCCTCTTGTCTAGAGCATGTATAAACTGTATTTTATATTTCATTTTTTTCGACCTAATTGAGCAATAAGATAGATCTGTCCAGCCTAAAGGTTGGTAGATGTTAAAACCAAGCAAGGCCAACAAAACACAATCTGCCTCTTGTCTGGGGCATGCATAAACTGTATCTTACATTCTACTCCATTTTTTCTACCTAGTTGAGCAATAAGACAGACCTGTTCAGCCTAAACATGGCGTAGAGTTGAGGTCTGAATAACTTTACAGGCATTCTAGCTTTATGAACGACTGCCGTGTTGCTGATATTCTTGGAACGAATAAAGTGTTTTGTTCTCTTTAACTACCAAATAACTTGTAAATTCAGTGTGATCTCATCTCTGTTGCTTCTTATCACCTTTCTTTTGTTGAGAACACATTATGTGATTCCTGGACCTTATTTTAACTGTTAAACCTTTCCTTTTCTCATCACTGTTCTCCTTTGTTTCATGCAGGTGGACTAAATGTAGAAGGAGAGGCAGATAGTTGGGATTTTGGTGTTGGTAAGGACTATAACTAAGACAATCTTGTTTGACATTTGCAGTTTATACGATATATGGCTCAGCAACTTCCATGAGAGTCTACAACTTACTGCATGATATATGGCTGTACTGTTTTCTGTTTTTGTCTTAAATTTATGTATGCTGGTTTGCTGATATTGTGTTTGTTATGGAGCAAATATTTTTAATTTTTTAGAAACATATGCACATAATTACTGCAAACATGTTCTTTAATACTACCTCTGTCCTGAATTAGATGTCGCAGATTTGTCTTGATTCGCATGTATCTACGTCTAGATACATGCGAATCTAGACAAATCTGCGACACCCTTTTTGGAATAGAGGGAGTAGATGAAACCTCGCATGGAGTTGCTGAATAAATAAATATTTAATCAACACAAGCTAAGGATATTCTTTTCATTTTGACATTGCTGTATCTCGATGTGGTCAAAGCTCAGAAAGATTGTCCTAGCGATAACATGCTTTATCTCAACCATCAGGGTGCCACCAGCTCATATGTTAAGACACAACAGATATATATCCGATGGTTTAGATTTTTCTTTATCAATGTGGGATCTGATAACATGGCGCCCTTTGGCCTTTGTTAACCTGTTAAGACACAAACATCATGTACTATTCAGAAAGTGAATTTGACAACTAGGACAAAAAATAATAATATGTGGCCATTAATTCTTTCATCTGGCAGACTGGCACCTATGTTTGACATAAAGATGCAATAATTGAATACACCTTACTGTTGGGTCATAATAAGATATCTATTCATGAATTCGTGAAGTTATTCTACAGTATTTATAAATCAATTATGTAATAATAATGGATGCTCTGATTTTCTTTTCTCTATTAGAGAGTCCAGATTGTTTACATTTGTCGAGTTCTTCTAAGCGAGCACCACCTGAAGCATTGTGTCATGTTAAGTATATGTGTCTGTGCATGTGGCTAGACCTGCCTAACATTCATATCTTGATTGTTCATGAGTAGGTGCTGGATTTTATTTGAATGCCACAAATGAGAAGTGGAAAAACTGGCGCATGTATGACTATGTTGTGAAGGAGCTGCCAAACGTTTTAACTGACAACTTTGAACAGCTTAACACGTCATGTGCATCAATTTCTGGTCACTCTATGGGAGGGCATGGTGCACTGACTATCTACCTGAAGAACACTGACAAATACAAGGTACTATTTGTCTATTTCTTAAAACCTCAATATCTGGAAATCTCTATCTAGGAACCTTTTTATATCTGGAAACTTGTAGGTGTCTACCTCATATACAATCTGCACTCTGTTATTATTATTTTCACCGAATCTCACTTGGCATTGTGAATTTATCTCATATATGCAGTCGGTGTCTGCATTTGCTCCAGTTGCTAACCCAATAAGCTGCCCTTGGGGTCAGAAAGCATTCTCTAACTATTTGGGCTCAGCTAAATCAGAATGGGAGGTAACTCTTCTCTGAGACCATCTCCCTCACTCTCTCCATCCATTCTGAAACCAGGTAATGTTAAATACTTAATATTGTGTGCTTGTTGCAGGAATATGATGCAACCTGCTTGATTAAAAAGTCCAACGGAGTTTCAACTTCTATCCTGATTGACCAGGTATAAACGTATAATGCAACTATGAAATGGACAGTGTCCAATTCCTGCTTTCAGGCTATTTCTAGCCCATTGTGTTGTTTTTATCATATGTTGTTGGAATGAACCATTTAGCATGTTGAGTTGCATTTTTCGATTCGAGTGTAGTGACAACTGAGCAACTAGTCATCTCCATGTGCATGTAAGGTAGCTGGAAAATGTTGCTGAAAGCTACAAGTGAGTATCAAACTAGGACCTGCTGTCTGGCATTTGTGACAACATGTAGTCATCCTCCTGGATAACAGGCAACTGATTGGTTAGTTATAAACTGAGCCCCATGACAATTTTAAATGAGTTGGTGTCTGAAAGACATGAAGCCATTCTGATTGCTATGCCTGCTGCACATGGCGGGTTCAGTTGGTAGTCTTGTGCACTGGATATGCTTTGATACGATTGCCTCAAAGTGATTACTCTCTAGCTTGGTTAGCATCAGTAGGAGTCCATTGCATGTTTAGTAAGAGAGTCTATCAAGGCCATGTCACGGTACTTCTGGATCAGACATGCTTACAGAAGTTCCATCAGTGTAGCATGTATTTTCTCTCGTGTTATCATTAGACATGTTCAGCTCAACTGCCCAGAGCCGAAGGCTGTCTATGCAACACAAGTGCATTAAGGAATTTATTATACATAGGGCGATAGTTTTGATGAACAGTGTGAATAGTACAGGTCCCTAGAGAGTAGTTTAGCTGTATACGAATTGTATCCAATGGATAATGTATTTCAAAACTTAACCCCTATGATTTATCACCTTTGGATTTCAGCATGCTGCTGCTATTTGCAAAGTTGTCTATACCTGCCTAATGCTGTCACATCTGCCTTTATTAGTCCGTCCCTCCAAAATTATACTCCCTCCGTCCTAAAAAAGGATGTCACAGATCTCTATACACTAAAACACGTCTAGATACATAGGAATCTAGACAAATCCGCGGCATCCTTTTTAGAACGGAGGGAGCAGTATGAATTAACCAATTTATGCAAAAAGCACTTATCTGTTATTTTCTTTGCTAATTTGAATAGGGAGATGACGACAAGTTCCTGGCCGAGCAGCTGCTGCCTGGCAACTTTGAGGAGGCGTGCAAGGCCGCGGGAGTTCCCCTGACCCTCCGCATGCAGCCCGGATACGACCATTCCTTCTTCTTCATCGCCACGTTCGTCGATGACCACATCGCACACCACGCCCAGTTTCTCAAGAGCGCTTGACTGTCCGGTCGCCTGTAATTATGCAGTGAAGGGGAGATGCGGAGTTGGGCTGTGTCGCTTTTGACGTGTCGGCTCACAATCTGTACCGTTGTCTGTCTGTAAACGTTCTCTGTGCTAGCTTTGTGTTGAACGTTGTGGTCCAGCTGGGAATAATATGGTAGACCCGTTCTGCTATCACGGCCTGATGCAAGCTGGAGGTCAAGACGTTTTTTACAAACACACGCGAAGCTCAGATATGCTCACGAGTGCTCATCCCCGTTCTCCTCCTACTGGCTGCGATGTGTGATCGTGTCTCGTCGACCCCATTCCTGTGAATCCATCTCGTCTCGTCCCGTCTTTGACTGGGAGTAGATTAGCCCAACCAACGTTTCAGTACTGCACGCCTCGGGCCAAAATTTGTGGGACGATGCTCCCGTAAATTACTCCTGCGCCGCTCCAGGGGCAGATTGCGAGCAGAGACCGGGTGCGCGCTCGTGACCCACCCACCCACCCACCGCTCGTCCCGGCGTGGTAGGCATTAATTTACCCTCTGGCGCGGTAGGCCAGGCGGCATCCGAGGTCATTTCTCACCCTTTCCCAGATCGCATCTAAGCCTTGCCATACCACCTCTAATGTAGCCAGCTTACATGTGGGACCCCTCCATGGAGAGGGCCACGGGGCAGCCGCTGTGCGCGAGCACGTGATCGGTCGCGTCCGTTAGCTAGCCCCCCGCTCCCCGGGGTTATTTCTACCCGCGTTTGCAGACGGGGCGATAGTCAGTCAGGGGAGAGTGGAGTGGATCTAGCGGCGGGGGCTCCGGCCCTCCCGGGTCGCGGCCTCCTCCGAGGCCAGAGCCCAGGGCTCGGCCTAGGCCGGCGTCCTGCTCGTCGGTGTGTATGTGCGGCGGCTTAAAGAGGGGCGCTCGGGGGTGTTGCGCCGGATCTCGCATGGCATAGATCTGAACGACGGGAGGTATAAATCTTTTCTCCTCAACTAGATCTAGTTTCTGCAAGTAAACCCCGCGTCCAGCCACTATTTTGCCGGTGGGTGGATCCGAATCCGAAGTTAAAATTGTTGGTCATCCACCGTACATCTGCAGTGTCAGTGTGGTACTAAGATTCCTGGGCTACCTTTTCGTCCGTTCTAGTTCGTGTAATAAGTTATTAGTTCTCCTCAAGTAAACCATGAGCGCCACTGTTTCCGTGGGTCAAATTTGCTGGCCATCCACGGTAGATCTACACTGTTAACCTGCTACTATAAGCCAGATAACCTGGAGCTTCTTTTCTACGGTTCTTGATCTCTTGGTTTCCTCAAGTGAACCATGAGCACCACTACTTTTTGGGCTTGCGTCTCCAGTGCAAATTGTTGGTCAGCCGCCATAGATCTACATACTCCCTCCGTTTAGAAATATAAGATGTTTTAGGTTTGTGAGTGAGATGTATCTAGACACCTTATAGTGTATAGGTTCAAATGAATCTAGACTAAAATGTGTCTAGATACATCTCCTTCACAAACCTAAAACATCTTATATTTCCAAACGGAGGGAGTAGTTTGGTATAAGCTAGGCTGCTAGGTTTTGCTCAGTCCGTTTATTGAACGATTTCAATATTTGCCTCGTTATGAAGATTCATATGCTTGATGCATGTTGATCGGTTTCAGAACTAACACTTCACATCTACATAGGTACCAGCATGGGATGAGAGTCATGGCTTTCTGTGGCTTGCAAAGATGAATCGAAGATGATGTTATTTAGCTGCCCCGTGCATCTTTTGGGTTGAACGTTGTCAGATCTGGACTGGGCTCCTCCTACAGCACATCCTGATGAACTGCCTGCTCGTCGGTGTTCATGCACAAGCAGCCTGCGCAGGGGAGAGGCCCTGGATCTTGCAGGTTGTCATGTGGACGACAGGAGGTATAATTTTTTTTGCTGTTCTAGACTGTTTGGGTTTGTTCCAAGCAAGCCTTGCGTCACTGTTTTCTGAGATTGCTGCCTGCTGCCAAGATCGATCTTTGTTGCTGTTGTCTGTCTACTGTAGTGTAGATCTACAGTTTTATCTATAATCTAATCTAGATTCATAGGGTTTGGTGTAGTCCATTTGTTGTCTAGGCAACTCATAGCTCAGAATTTGTCCTCTTTATGAAGAAACATTAGATACATGCTGATTAGTTTCCCATCTAAATGAATACCAGAATCGTATATAGTTTAATTTCTGCAAGTAAACCATGTGTACCAGCCACTGTTGCTTGGCTGGTTGGTGTGTACATCAATCTGTGCTGCTGCTGTTTGTTATTCAGTATAGATCTACAATCTGTGCTATACGTTGTTTAGATTCATGGGGTTTGATACAGTCCATTTTGATTCAGTATTGTCCTCTTTGTAAAGAAACATTAGGTGCATGCTGTTTGAGCAGTCAACTAACAGCTAATAATTTCATATGCATAGGTACCTGTTGTCTTCTTTTGGATTGATTTTTCCTCTCTTGTCAAGGACATACCAGATCAAGCATCATATCATGTACATAGTAAACTTTTACTATGCCTTCACCGTTAATGTCTACTGGTTGGATCATGCTTCTGTTTATGAGCTCATTGAAGTAACCATCTCCTAACTCAAATGGTCTGATTTCTCGTTTTTATGATACACAAAACCTTCAGCTATCCACTTGCAAATCAGTTGGTCTCTCTTAATTTTGTAGTCTTCTGGAAATATGCTTAGATATAATAAATGATGTGAAGGTAGGTCATAGAAAAAGCATCATCTTTGGTTGCAAGCTAGCTGTGGTAGGCTAGTGGTTTGGCATAAATAAGGGTCACACTATGTAATTACTTTAGATCTAGTAAAGAATGCACTTGACTTTTAGGTCATGTGGGAGATATGATCTACAAGTCAAGCTTCTTTTACTAGTTATTTTTCATGTTCTCATTTATATGATTAGTTATTATGGCTAACTATGTATTGAGAGGACACAATATTATGGTAATGCACAATAGGGGCCACACATACTGTATATTGTAAGTACTTTAGTTTTAGATCTAGTAAAGGAGGTTCTTGACTTCTAGGTGAGATATGATCTACAAGTCAAGCTTCTTTTCCTAGTTTTGATTCACCTTCTCATCTATAGGATCAGTTATTATGCCTAACTATGTTTTGAGAAGATCACAGGATTAGGCAAGGTCACTTGATCTATAAGTGGATAGCTGAATGTTTTGTGTATCATTAAAAACAAGGTATTAGACTATTTGAGTTAGGAAAAGGTTACTCAATGAGCTCCTAAACAGAAGTATGATTCAACCAATAGACATTAATGTTGATGGTGAAGGCAGGGAAGTCTCAATTGTGTACACGATATGGTGATTGATCTATACATTTTTCGCAAAGTGAAAACTTTGACAAATTAGTGGCACCAAGCAAGAGAGGGCAAAACCCAAATGCAAGATTTGAAGATTGCAGAAGGCTATATGGCAGATATCTACCAGCAGCAGCATGCCTCAAGGGTGATCTCTGCAGTTTCCAGATGTCCTATTGTTGATCCAGTGCTGCTTATGCCAAGCGATTGCATTTCCTCCATTCTGACCAATCAAGGCTGTCGATACTCGTAGTGATCTACCCACCTGTACCTGTTTTCTATTGTTGCTAGGCTCCTACATTTTCTCGTGCTGAACTAACTTCCATCTATCTGTTTTGTAAGCAAGAGCATGAAATCATGGTATACAGCTGGTTGGTTTGCAGGCTTTGATTATTCACTGTGTCATCTTACTAGCAATCTGATAAATTTTTTCCCGTTTATACAATCTTTAGCAGTTTCACCTGTTATTTGCAATGTCATATTCATCATGGTTGTTAACGTTAATTTGACCAAATAAATAAGGATGGCCCTGTACTAATACCACATGTTAGTTTTTCTTTGTGGGGAAGAACTAGTTAGTTGATACTGATTTTTAAGGTGTGCCTCTAATCTTAAGATGAGAAGATACCCAGTCAGCAAATTAAAGGATATTTGTTATCATCCAAACTAATATTTGTATGACGCAGTCCGAGTTTGGATTTGGCTCAGTTTCATGGATACATAAGCCTGTGGCTCGGTTTCTCATGTCCTGTTTGCCTTGTAGATGTTCAAGGAAACTACTCATGTTGTGGTGGACTTCAAGTAGATGTTCAAGTAAACTACTTTGTAGTTGACAATAATCAATGACGACTTGTTAAAAGCGGGGTCTCCCAGTCCCACTACAATCTTTTCAAGTTCCACCCCCAGTCCCAGTACAATCTTTTCAAGTTCCACCTTTCGATTTTAGCGGTGGTTGCCTATCACTTCAGTTCAAACTTTTGACCAAATAAACGGAGGTGTCAGTTGCCCTGAACTAATGCAATGACACCTGGAACTAAAAACGCAACTGGATGAGCATGTGCAACTTTGTAATCCCCTTGGCATGGTTTCAGAAGTCGACCACACTGCACTCTCCGATCACAACCATATGATTTAGGTTTGCCCATCTGTTCACAGTGGCAGTGGTTGCTAAATTCAACTAATATCCCGAGTCGTCTGCATCCTGAGCTTAGTTCTTAAATCAGTGCACGCATAGTGTTGAGCACCCCGTTGCTGGTTTCTTAGAACTTCTCTCCCCGTTGACCAAACTGCATGTAGCGCTCCTAGATCTCTTCCAACCAAAACACCTCCATTGAAGCATCTGTGGAGAGGTCATACCAGCCATGGAGATCGCCATGGGGGCTATCGGCCCTCTCCTCCCGAAGCTCGGCGACCTGCTCGTCGGTGAGTTCACCCTGGAGAAGCGTGTGAGGAAAGGTGTCGAGTCTCTTGTGACAGAGTTGGCGTTGATGCACGCTGCTCTTCGCAAGGTGGCGAAAGTGCCTCCAGAGCAGCTTGACGAGGGTGTCAAGATCTGGGCAGGAAAAGTCAAGAAGCTAGCCTACCAAATAGAGGACATCGTAGATGCCTTCAGGCTTCATGGTGCGTGTGGAAGATGGAGGCGAGCCTGCCAACCTGAAGAACATAGTCAAGAAGACCATCAAATTATTCAAGAAGGGGAAGGATCTCCATGGGATCTCCGATGCACTAGCAGAGGTGGTTGGTCAGGCAAAAGAATTGGCCGAGCTGCACCAAAGGTATGAGCAAAAAATGCCGGACACCGGCTCTAGTGCTGGCATTGACCCTCGTGTGATGGCTCTGTACACAGATGAGACAGAGCTTGTTGGCATTGAAGAAACACAAAACGAGCTGATCAACATGTTGCTTGAAGGTGATGATTGGTCCAAAGATCCGCTGAAGACGGTTTCTATTGTTGGATTTGGTGGGTTAGGCAAGACAACTCTTGCCAAAGTGGTGTACGACAAGATCAAAGTGCAATTTGACTGTGCTGCTTTTGTTTCGGTTTCTCAAAATCCAGACATGAAAAAGGTTTTCAAGGACATTCTCTATGAACTTGATAAGAACAAGTATGCCGATGTTCATAATGCAACACGAGATGAAAGACAACTCATCGATGCACTATGTGATTTTCTTACAAACAGAAGGTATATGCTTCTTTTTATGCACTCCTTTAGTATTTTTGTATGTATGTAAAATCATGACATCATTCTGTACTAGTCAAATTACATTTTAGCAGCATACTTTGTTCCTTTTATAAAAGAATCATATTGTTGGTCATTCAATAGTGATTTACACTGTCCGTGCAAATCCTTGCACTCCTTTCCCGCGTTTTTTCGCTTACATGACCAATTATTCACCTCAATAAATCTCTTAGATATATTTTTATTTTATAACTTGTCGACTAATTCTCGGAAACATTCACATAGGTACCAGATCGTAATTGATGACATATGGGATGAAAAGGCATGGCACATAATTAAGTGTGCTTTCTCCAGGAAGAGTCCTGGAAGTCGATTAATCACGACAAGTCGCATTATCAGTGTTTCTGAAGCATGTTGCTCTTCTAGTGATCATATTTACAAAATTAAACCTCTTTCTCACGATGTATCAAGAAGGCTCTTCCACAAAAGAGTATTTTCTCATGGAAAAAAGTGTCATGCCGAGTTGGTGCAAGTATCCGAAGACATCTTACACAAATGTGGAGGGATACCATTAGCAATCATTACTATAGCAAGTCTTCTCGCTAGTAACCATCAGATAAAAGGGAAGGATCAATGGTATACCTTACTGAAGTCCATTGGTCATGGACTTACAGAAGATCGCAGTGTGGAGCAGATGAAGAAGATACTATTATTCAGCTATTATGATCTACCTTCTTATCTGAAACCTTGTTTATTATATCTAAGTATCTTTCCAGAAGATCACAAGATTATGAGAGGCAAACTGGTATGGAAATGGATCGCCGAAGGACTTGTCTATAGTGAAAAACAAGAAACAAATTTATATGAGCTTGGTGACAGCTACTTCAACAAGCTAGTAAATAGAAGTATGGTCCAGCCAATAGGCATTGATAATGAAGAAAAGGTAGAAGCATGTCGTGTACATGACATGGTGCTTGATCTCATATGTTCATTGGCAAGTGAAGAGAACTTTGTCACTATATTGGATGGTGATGAGAGAAAAATGCCTAATTCACAAAATAAGGTGTGGAGATTATCAGTACAATGTAGCAAGGTTGATATGGCTACCATCAGTATGGCACATGTGAGGTCTCTGACCGTTTTCAGTGATAGTGTTGTTGACCAACTGCAGGAAAAATCTAATTCTCAAGTTATGCGTGTGTTGGATTTAGAATATTGTCCTGTTTACAGTACATGTATGGGGAATTTACTGCAGTTGAGATACCTTGGACTGAATCATGGAGGGTTCAAGGATCTTCCAGTGGAAATAGGGAAGCTAAAGCTTCTACAGACCCTAGATATTAAAGGAACAAGCATAAAGAACCTACCGTCGAGTGTTGTTCAGCTAAGACGTCTTATGTGCCTGCATGTTGGCATGCATATGAATCTCCCTTATGGGATATGTAACTTAACTTCCCTAGAAGTGTTGTGCGGAGTGACGGTGGGCAAGATATCTTCATGGAATTCGAACTGCCATCTTTCGAAAGAGCTGGGCCATCTGACCAAGCTGAGGATACTCCGGTTTCAATGGGGACAGTTGGATGAGAGCCTATGTGAAGCTTTGGTGGAATCCCTAAATAATCTGCACAATTTGGAAATTCTGGATAGTTCCGTTGCGCTGAATTGCAAACCACATGTCGATCTTATGAGCAGAGGCTGGGTACCCCCTTTAAAACTCCGCAGTTTATGTTTCGACGTAGCTCACTGCTCATTCCTAACACTACCAGCATGGATTAATCCTTCCTCACTTCATGCTATCTCGCGCCTCATTATATCATTGGAGAAAGTGAGACCTGAGGACGTTCAGATTGTTGGAATGCTGCCAGCTCTTCGTTATCTCCATATATGGGGTGGCAGGGGTGATACCAAGGTCCTAGGTGTCGATGTGGTGGAAATGTTTGTTGTTTCCCCTGACTCCTTCCAATGCGCGACAGACTGTTACTTCAGTCGTTTTACCGTGGCGCCATCTATGTTTCCACGAGGGGCTGCGCCAAAACTTAAACGACTTCAATTCACCTTCTCAGCCAGGTGGATCGCCTGTGGAGATTTTGATTTGGGCATGGGGCATCTCCCTTCCCTCGAGTATGTCAGTGCTTCAGTTTACAAAGATGGAGCCACCGATACGGAGGTGAAGGAAGCAAAGGCTGCGCTGGTGGCAGCGGCGAACACCCATCCCAACCGTCCCATACTTCACATGTACAAACCAGAAGGTATGAAACGTACACAGGTTGCATAAGCATGAATTTGCCATTATGCTGCACTCATCCCTCGTTTCATGTTTCTTTCTCAATTGCAGCCTGGAAAAAAATATACAAGGCACTACACCTGTAGTCCCTCGTTTTCTCACCACATCGTTTATTCCTCTCGGCTTCCGTCTTCTTTAGTTCAGTCGGCCTGATTGCTACTTTGATTCATCAACTCTTGCAAACAGGTACTATACTGATTCCACTTATTAGTAGCAAACTATTCTCTCAGCACCAAACTATTAGCTACCCTAAGTGCCATGAATATTGCAGTATGAATAAATTCAGGTTGTGCTACTTTGCTGAAGAGAATACGTGCATATGGATCCTTTGTTGTTAATTTGATATTTCTGCATGCTACGGATTATTATATCTAGTATATATGAGGAAATCTGTATTATCAAGCAATCAATGAAGTAATAAGTGTTTCTGTAGCTACTACGCGAACTCTGTGTTTTTTTCCCTTTGTGCAACATTTGACTGAAGGTATTGCTTCCACTGTCCACGTGAACTTGCAGGTAGTCCATCAGGAGCTACCAAGTTTTCTAGACATGGACTCCATCGTGCCTGCCAGCAACTCCTCCCGTGCTCAATTCAGGAACTATTAGTAAGGGTGAGGACACACCGCTGCATTTCGCCCATGGTGAACACTTAATTAGAATAGAGCATTCAGTTTGTACAATCTTCTGTAGGTTCGCCTTCTGATGAAAACAATGAAGTCGGTAATTTTGATGTGCCGGCTCTACGATCTGAATTTTGTATAAGTGGAACTCCTATAGTATCTGAACTTGAGAACATCCAACTGTTATTGCTAGCTAAATCTGAAAGCCCGGAATTGTACACGGAGTATTTGTTTCTTATTGACAGGCCCCTGATATAATTTCCTGCTGAGTTAAATTCATGGTTAATCACTGAAACTTGTTTAGCAAAGTCAATATTGTCATTGTACAATGAAAATACAAGTTTACGGTCACTGAAGATGCGTCAGAGCATCATTTGCGGTCACTGCGCGCACGGTAGAGATGTATTTGATGCGGTAGAGATGTATTTGATGACGTGGCTAAAAGTGCAATGGATGTCGCCTAGAGGGGGTGGGGTGAATAGCCTTTTAAAATTATTATGGTTTAGGTTCAAGTAAATGCGGAATAAAACTAAAGATTAATTTATTGAGCACAAAACCTAGCCACTAAGTTCATCTAAGTGAACCAACAACCTATGCTAAGCAATACAAGCAACAAGGTGATAGCAAGATATAAATACTTTAAGCACGATGGCTATCACAAAGTAAAGTGCATAAGTAAAGGGCTTGTTTGAGAGATAACCGATAGACGCGGAGACGAAGATTTGTTTCCCGAAGTTCACTTTTAAATAAGCTACGTCTTCGTTGGAGAGGTACGATGGCACAATACTCTCCGAACGCCACAAATGGCTCACCTCGAGGTGTGGTGGCTCGATGCTCACCCAACGTCATCCAAGGCCTCACCCCGGATGCGAAAGCACGCAACTCACCGACGCCATAAAAGGCTCACCCTATTCTTTCGAGTGCGTACCACAAAAGACGAGCACTCGCTCCACTATGGGACTCTTGAGGGCGGTTACCGAACCCATACAAGATTGGGGCTATCTCCACAACTCAATTGGAGGCTCCCAACAACAAAGCCATAAAAGGCTACAACGCCACAAAAGGCCAACAAAGCCACAAAAGGCTACAACACCACAAAAGGTCAACAAGACCACAAAAGGTCAACAACCCAACCACACAACCGCCTAGGGTTCCAAGAACCCAAGAGAAACAAGCCCACAAGCTTGAACTCACCGAATATCCGAGGAGAACTCAAACCTATACACCAAATGCAAGGGCAAGTCCTTCTCTCCCAAATTTCAACAAAGCTACAAAAGCTATTGAAAGAATAAGGGAGATAGAACACAAGAGGAGAACACAAAACTCTCCAAATCTAGATCCCAATGATTCCTTCACAAAGAAGGGATTTGACTTGGGTGGATTGTAGATCTAGATCTCCTCTCACTTTTCCCTCAAAAAGATGTAAGAATCATGGGAGAGAGAGGGAGTAAGAGAGCTCAAATAGGTCAACAATGGTGGACAAAAACGAGCTCAAAAGATGGGGAACCATTGGGGAAGAAGCCCCCCTTAAATAGGACAAGGAAAAACTGACCGTTTGGGCCAGATTCGCGCACCACCGAAACTTCCGGCCCCCCACCGGAACTTCCGGAAAATAGAAACACAAGTTACTGAACCTGGCCGGAACTTGGGTCGGAACTTGGGCCGGAACTTCCGGTCAAGCAAAAACGCAGGATAGCATTGCACGAAAACTTCAATAACTTTTGATTCCGGACTCTGTTTTTGATGATATTGGGCTCGTTTTGAAGAGAGCGGAAAGATATATAAGATTATGCAAATAAACATCATAGTACAGCATGGAAGGATAAAACCAAATTGATAAAGGTATGACCTCTCTAGAAGCGATGACCCGGTAAAACCTCCAAAACCCCAAACACAAGAAGTTGAGCTTGGAAACTCCGATTGGAATGAAACCAATTTTGTTGGGAAGATAAAACCAAGAGAACCCAACAAAATGTTAAATATTGGATACCACCAAGAGATAAAATATCAAGTACATATATGTGAAGTATCCCCCAAGGTGTGGAGCCTGAAAACTCGCAAGATCAAAAACCGCAATAAGATATGAAAGGGAAATCCTTGGATGATGAACTAGAGCTTGTTATGATGATGACCACAAGCTATAGATCCTCTCATGGACAAGAACCAAATAACAACCAAGAAAGATGATGCTATGAATGCAAAGGTTTGAGCTCTCTCCGAACGATGCAATCGAGACAGCCGCTTGAGAGCCCCTCTTGATAGAACGACTATCTATCCTAAACCCGGTCTCCCAACTAACAACACGAGACCGGTAAAAGAAAAGCCCTATCAAGTACATACCTTTGCCTTGAGCATCCCAATTGAACTTGATGTAGACCGTCTTGTTCTTCTATAGTGGAAACACATTTCTTGTTTGCTCTTGCTTGATGAAGATGAAGACTTGCAAATTGCTCCCCGATACTCCATGGGAAACCTCTCCTTTGAACTTGTCTTCATCACTCCATGAGCACGAGAATGACAAGCTTCAATCATGAGATATTCTAGAGATGGCGCATCTTGAGATCGCCCTTCTTCATCCCTTCTTGAGGTTGATCCATCTTGATGCAACTCTTTACACATGTCTTGATCAACCTTCAAGTTCCTTCTTTCTTCATGATTCCAATGGGCACAAATCCCTTGGACATTTCTTCATCTTCCAACCTTGAGACCAACACATGGAGCAAGCGATGCCAATGGACAAACCTACAAGTGAAACTCAATTTACACATTAGCCCATAGAGATTGTCATTAATTACCAAAACCACACATGGGGGCATACATGCCCTTTCAGTGGCAATCTAGGAACCCACTTATGTTTTATTTGCAAAAACGTCCCTAAAAAATCTACTTACAGAGCATGGAGCCGGCAGAGTTTCATCCACTGCATATGGCATTGAGGAGCACTGTAACATCCCAAAAATATAAAACAAGGATCATCAAACTCTAATCAATAAAATTAGGGCTAACAAAAACTTTGATTAATTTGACTCATATGAATGCATGTGTGTATGTGATGATTTGATTAATGCATGAATGATCTTGTGTGATTAACCTAAATAGCAAGAAATGGTTTAAAGACAAATATAACATCATCTAGAACATTTCCAAACAGAAACAAATAAAGAGAAAATCAAAAACAAACTAAATAAAGCAAATGGTCATTTTGCCAATCTTGTTCACTAGGTCACTTTGAGTGTTTCTAGTCCAAGATTTCAAACATAAACTTTTCCAATTCTTTTCACCCCTTGCTATACATGGTAAAAGTGAATCAAAGCCCACCTTTCAAACTTACAGAAATATTTGGCAACCTCATTCAAATCCCAATTCAAAATTGAATCTTTATCATAGGTGAAGATCACACATTTTCAAAACCCAACCAAACCAGTGCCCCTTGACTAATCCAACTAACCAGACACTCCCTAGTATGTGCCTAGCAAACCCACCAAGTTTGAATCCAAAATTCAAATTCAAAGTTCTTGCGGTCATTTCATCAAACACCTTGCAGATACAAATCAAACACTATAGTGTGCAGTAAATTTGGCCTAACTTGTTCCCTCTATAGCTCACTCTACACTCTCGGTAGATGATCAAAGTAATCTAACTGGCTTTAGCACCACTTTGAGCAAGCCAGACATTAATGGCAAGCATGCCGAGAGCACCATTGTCACCCCCATGTCGCCAGTGAGCTAGAGGCAGCACTAGCCTCGCCAACCTTGTCCGGGACACACAGCACCATCCACCGCCACCCACTGTCCTAGCCCCAAGCGCAGATAGCCCCTGGACCACGCGAAACGCCCATGCCAAACTCCTCTGCGACCATGCCGAGAGCCCGCCAGTGCGCCACGCCCGACCAAGCACCCATAGACCGCGCGCCGCCCTCGCCGCTTGCAGAGATGATCACCAGCACCCCAGCACCCCGCCAGACATGCCCGTTCGTCGCAGCACATACCACACGCGCTGTGCGACATAAAAACCGCCGTCGGACCCGCCTAGAGCGTCTGCGTGTTCCGACCGATCAACACCGTCCCACGCCTCGCCACCACGTCGTTGAGCTTCGCCAGGGAGCACAACACCCCCCTACCGTCGCCCATGTCATTAGCCCTCTATGTCGTTGACCACGACGAGCTCAGCCCACGCCCGTCGGTCCCCTTCAGCCACTATAAATAGAGGCCTCCACCGCTAGTTTTCTTCACACCAGTTCACGCCTCTCTACCTCAGAACCACCTCACTCCCGAAGCAAGGCGAGCAGCGCATCGCCGGAATTTGGCCAGAGTTCGCCGCGGAGGAGGAAGAAAGGAGCCGTCGATTGGAGCCGCCCCAGTAGAAGCTGCCGGTACCAGGAGAACCGCCGTTGTCGACTTCGTCATTCGCCCCTGTCGCCGACCATCGCTTGAGCCCCGGTGAGCCTCCCACGACCCCCACCTTCCGCGCTAGGGTTCTGTCTCGCCGGCGCTGCCCGACGTGGACGATGAACCAGAGCCGTTCAATTAGAACTACATCCCACGATCCACATTACTCCATACCGCTTCGCCCCTCCCCGTCTCACTGACGCGTGGGGACAGCCACTTAACCAGCCCGCGTGTGCACTGTGCGTAGTGGGCCGGCTCAGTTAGACATCCCGCACGACCCAACAATTCAAATTTAGTTTTATTCATTTAATTTCAAACTCAGTTCTGTACCTAGATTCGAAAATCAACCCAGCTCGATTCACTAAACCAAAATACATGAAACTAATTTTGTTAGAAAGGTACTAAAATTCTTAATCCAATCCCGTTAGATTCAAACCATGTGGATGTATAGATCAACCATGGTAAAAATAACAAGGCAGAAGCTTTTCCGCATTCAAACATTTTTCAAAATTCAACCATAAAAGTTTTTGAGTTGATTCCAACTCTCAAAAATCACATTTGATCATACCTTTCAGAATATATAAAAATATATGGGTTTACTTGCAGAGATAATGTTCAAGTAATAAAATAATGCCCCATAGACATTTCTAGTCACTTTATTTAATTAAAATAAAAAGGTTAAACCTTATTAAATTGTGACACCACTTTAAATCACATTCCCATGTACTAAAATATGTGGTGATGACATGTGTCAACATGATCCCATGTTTGAGTTGGAGAATATTAAATCTTAAGTAGTTTTTCAATGAGTAGAAATTACTTTTTTCAAATAAAATAAATAAGACAAGTGTTTTAATCCTTGTGATAATAGTGATGATGCTAGATCATCTAGAGTGCACCTTTGTGTGATGATTGAAAATAGTTAAGTATTGTTTGGTGATTGTGTACCTTGTATTTATTTATAGACGCTAGTACCGACCAAGGATACGAGGAGGAAGAAGGATACTACGAGGAAGAAGCCGAGGCAAACTTCAACCACTGCTCTGCACAAGGCAAGCTAACACTTGCAAGATATCCTACTTTAGCAAGCTTATACTTGCAGTTATGCAAGCTACTACTTGCTTGTTACTATGCCAACTATATGCCTTAAGCATATGTGATCATACCCACTTGATGATCCAATCCTAGTTTTACTTGCAAGCTTAATATTTTATTTTATTTATCAAAGCTTTTTCTTAGAGTTTACTTAAGTGACTTGTAGATTCTAGAAAGATAATTGAAGGTAGCATAAAGAGCATAAAATTTGTCCTAAGTGTAACATCCCAGTATTAGAGCTTAGAAATAAGCTGAACACAGATGTGTGCATTGCATTCATGCATAGAAAAACTGAATAATTTTCGCGCTTTTAAATAAAAACTTGTCAAAGTGATTGAAGCTTCTCTTAACTTGATGGAATTGATGTAGATC
Source organism: Avena sativa (assembly GCA_916181665.1). Lineage (NCBI taxonomy): Eukaryota > Viridiplantae > Streptophyta > Magnoliopsida > Poales > Poaceae > Avena > Avena sativa. The sequence goes on from OV702296.1 coordinate 385,900,463, forward strand.
ATCAAGTTGACTGCGATAAGTTTCAATATGACCTTTGCTAAAACCTTATTTTGGGTAAACATGATTTGATCTAAGGGTAGATCAAATGTAATAAGAGTTAAACCCTAATACATGACGTAATGGATTATATTTGATCCTTAAATAATCATATCCTAGTATTCATTACACAACCCATGAATACTAAGTTATAAATATAACTTAAGTAATAAGAATGTAATAACTAATTCTTGATATATCTTAATCTTAACTCAATATCTGTAGGAAAGGAATCAAGTCAAGATCATTTACCATATACCTTGCTTTCCATGTCAATCCTTATGGAATCTTATCTCAATATCTGTTGTTCATCAATGCTGAGTAATCAACTATTGATTCACCAATTCTTAACCTATCAATCCTTGACCTATCAACTCTTGTCCTTATTATAACATTCACTTAGGGCTTATAAAGAAAGAAGTAAGAAGAGGTAAATAGTGATGCTACTTCTAGGTGTCATCTATAGGATGGGAGTGTTGGAATAGAATTAAATCCATATGGTAATTGATGGAGTTAACTCACTCCTGAAATGATAGAAGAGTTATATGGAACCTATAATCATATGGTGATAAAGAAGATTATAAGGATGAAGTCTGAAAATAAGTTACCAGGAGTAGTCCTATTGGATCAAGTAGGTATAGTCAATGAATTATATCTCTTAATCCAATAGAGCTAAACAGAAGATAATTATAATACAACTGCAATGTTGTATGGATAGAAGCCTTGATTAGCCAACTAGAAACCTAAACCATAAAGGATCAAAGGATCATAATGATCATGCCTTACTCGCCAAGATTGAATGCTTATATCATGTATAAGTGACATTGGTGGATAAAACATGATTGAACCATAATATAGATATAGTATCCTAGATTAGCCATTACAGGTCACATTAATATAATGTGAGGTTGGAGTATTTGTTACTAGAGTTAAGTAGAGACAATATAGTATGATTAAGGTGATGTTAGAGCAACATTGGATTATAGAAAAAGTAGTTTTCTCATGGGAAATACTAATACTTGAGGTGAAGTAAAGTTATATATATACAGCTACTAGGGTAATATTAGTGGTGGATGATTAAGGAAGAGTATGAATGTAGTTAGAGGTAACCATATGTTGGATTGGAGGTTATCAACAGTAGAATAGTTGATATACCAAGTATAGATATGAAAATATTAGGAAATGCTTTAGAATCAAGCTCATTGGAATTTACAAGTGGATTTAGAAGAATAAAAGATGGATAAGAATATTTTGTGAAGTAAAGTTCATCATGTTAACACATGATGATGGATAGGAAAAAGTAGTATATCCAGGAAAGGAATTCCTTAATCAGAAGTCCAGAATTATAAAGTATGGAAAATAGGAATCCTTGTTAAAGCCTAAACTTTAAATCTTAAACCAAACATAATATTCATTTCATATTATTGATCTATTATCTTATCTCCATACCACTTTATAGGAATAGTTTCCTATAGCAGATCACATAAGCACATCTTTGTCATTCCTAACTATCATAATTATATGTACTTAGGAGTTATCCTTATCAATTATTTCCCATAAGACCTTCTAGGAAATAACTTTCTTGTATAAAAGATGAAGTCATTCTTGAACACCAACATAAGGACAATCTGTCTTAACCAATAATCTTTATTCATATAAATAAAAGGATGAACAAAAATATTAAAACTCCTAAAACCATGGTAAACAATTACAATTTTAAAAACCCTAACTTTTATTTCAATCATGTATGCCTAGAAACTATAGTTATCAATTCTCTCCCATAATTCATTTCAAATAATAACTATTTATTTTAAAGTGTGATATTAATAAAGATCCTAAACATAAAGATAGTATGTTTAGCCATTAACCCTTATTCACATCAATAAAAGAAATATGAGAATATCAAATCTTAAAAGAACTTATGGTAAGTAATTTCAATTCAAACTTTAACTCTTATGTTGGTCATAATAAAATATATACTTATGTATAAGAAAATAAAGAAGTGATAACTTTATATAATAAAAGTTCATATATAGTTCAAAATAACTTATTATTGATGCTTGTATTCAGCAAAAAACTTTTATAAAGAAAGATTCCTAAAACAAATGTGTAAAACACAAATCTGAAAATAAAACAGAAAAGAGAAAAGGAAACAGTAAAGAAAAAACTACAACCAGGCCGACGCCCATTAACCCTCTTTCTTATCCATCGCCACGAGCAACCACAGCCACCCAACTGAAGCCCAGTAGCAGCCCAATAACCAGCCCAATCTATCTTTCTCTCTGGTTGACAAGTGGGACCGAGGAGGTACCGCGGAGCAAATCAGCAAAACTGCTGGGGGGTTTTTCGCAAAAAGTACGTCGTCGTCTTCCTCCCCGACGTCACAAGCAGCTGGCTGTCAGCATCGCCGCCGTCTGCCGCCGCGCCATGACGTCCGGCCGTGCCAAGATCCACGCCACCGCTCCTGGTCGTCTACAAGATCCCCTCCTGCGCAGAAACGAACCCTATCTTCTTCTCTTTCCCTAATTCCCCTCTAAGCCAGAACCCTACCTCGTCGGACCTCTCTGTTCCCATCATCTCCGGCTGTCCCAGGCCAAGCCAGGACCACTGTTCGACTCCCCTCGCTCGACTTGTTCATCCCCCAAAGGAATCGACGCCGTTCGACCTAAATCGAGCTCGCCATCACCGACATTCCGCCGCCAGTCGACACCGTTCCCAGCGATTCCGGTCGAGCCTTGACTCACCAACACCTCTACTAGCTTCCTGGTAAGGTTCTGCTACCGATGATCCTCTCCGATTCGTTGCCCGCTCGCTGTAGCCGTCTGTCCGCGTTGACACCGACTACACCACCACAGAGCTCGTCGCCGACGAGGCTTCGACGACCATTCTTAACAGCGCCACCACACTAAGGTTCAGCACATCGTGCTTAGACGATCTAGGTTAGTCACGTTAGCTAGGGCGCCGTCGATCGCCGCCGGCGACCTCATTCTGGTGGTGGAAACTAGGCTGGCGTCATGCTGACGTCATGCATGTGTCTGTTGACCCGTCCTCGCCCATGTGGCTGGTGACGTGGTGCAGGGCCCGCTTGTCATTGGTTAGGAGTAGGAATACTTTCAGTAACAAAAACATTAATCAAGCCGAGCATGCCATGTGGCATGTGACCCACCAGTCAGTGACATAGTCTAGGTTAGCTTCGGTATAAAAAGTATTTATGTGTATGAAATAGATAAAACAATGTTAATTCAAATATAAGTATTTCCTGAAATGAAATAAAGGAATTAAAACTTGTTTAATTAATATCTTTTGTTTTATAATTTAGAAAAATATGTTTAATATATGAAAAATTTCAGAAAAATAAAATCTACAACATAAAACTATTATCAAATATTATTATGATGATTATTTAAATACATATTATTTAATAAAAAGTTTTCTGAGTAATAAAACATTGATAATTAATATTGTAATATTAGTAAATATTAAAAATATAATTAAAATACTAAAAATCTTGAAAAAATAAGAATTATAATTTAAAACTATAATCATGCATTATTATTCCACTGAATTAATTATTTGTTATTTATTAAGTCCTTATAAAATAATAAGTATTATAAAAATCATATCTTATTATTTTTAAATCACAAAAATAAGTGTAATATACCAAAATGATCACAAAGATAATACCTATATGTTAAAAATATAATATTCCACTTTTAAGTTAAATAAAAAGTTAAACACTTTAATAACTTGAATTTAAAACTTGTTTCTTTAGTTAATAATTCATAAAATGTCAAATAAAATTTGTTAATATTCTTAAATTAACCAATTAAATGTAATAAATAGTATTAGTCTTAAATACTAATATTATGAAGTCAAAATGGTTCAATACATTTTAAAAATGCAATTTTATTGAATTATCATTCAACCATAAGTGTAGATTATTTTATAAAACGATCATTATCCAAAATAAAATCTCCAAGAATAATTTGTAGTGAAATAAAACCTATTCCTTTATATTAACCACAAGTTTTTAAACAAATTAAAACAATTTATTTAGTCCATGAATAATTAAGTGATGTTACTTCCTTAATTATAAATCATAACCACACCTTTATAAAACAATAAATGATTCTATTCCACTATAAATTTAATAAACCACTACTCAAATGGAAGTAATGCCATTCTTGAGTAACTTTAAAGAAACAATATAAAGTGAACAAGATACAAATAACATAAGTAATACACCCTAATTCCATCTATGTCTTTAAAGTTAACTTTAGTCCACAAGACTTTGAATATAATGCTAAAACTTTGTTATATACTTTATAGTTAACTTTGGTCTGTTATATTTAAGTTATAAGGTATCTTAATACCAAACTAACCAGGTTCAAAAACCAAGATAGATAAGTCTCAAATACTACTAATATCATTATTCAAATAAAGCAATTCTTTCTTACTTAAAGACTATAACTTGAAAGAACACCTCATTAGGTTAACTTAAAAGCTTATATGCTTCTGCTTGGTTGAACAAAATTTTCTTCAAATGTTATTCCTTTTGCCACTTCAGAAAACAGATGACAACTAAAGACAACCACCTTACTTTATACCTTACTTGTATAATAAGATTTTTAAATACTTAAACTCTTTATAAGTGAAATTACTTGTAAAGTAAAACTTAAAGATAAACAATTAAGATGTAAGCAACCTTGAGTAGCGTTCCATATGTGTGTATTTTATTGTTGTATAGATACATGTTGTTTCACACACTCACAAGCCTTAATAAGAAACACAAATGTGAAGCTTATCTAAAAGTACAACACATTCTTAAGAAACCATTTCCAATATCCAAAACCTAGAACAACGTTACCCTCGAGATTGGCGTTTATCAACTTGCATTACATTACTTATGCATAAAAGCATCTTGCTTATTTAAACATTAGTCCTTACCAGACCAATGATGCAGATTTCAACTATTGGATCTTATATTGTCTTGAAGACCGTGAGTGCATAATATTGCAATCACAAATGGCAAGTTCACACTTGCTCATGTCCTTTGATTATTTTTTGTAAAGTATTTTACCAGCCGCATGTATGGTACAAGCCACACGTCAAGTGCGGTGCTGGTCTCGCGAACGACGTCGCGTAAGGTTGGCCTGGACCGCTTCAATCTCACTATCCCGCGCCATAAGAAGAACACAAACAAGAGGCTTGCAACAGAAAACATCAACGTCCGCAACAACCATGTTGCGTTCTACTCGTGAAACACATCTACGCATAGATCTAGCTCTGATACCACTGAAGGGTTTCGCAGCATAGTAAATCAAAATTTTCTATCAATAAGTGTGTGACCCTGCGGGTTCGAGAATATGCAGACATGATCTTCTATCAATAATCAACAGCGGGGTCTGGGCACCCATATTGACTCCCACACATTCATCGATGATCATATCGGATGAACCACGATGCCAGGATTCAATCATTCCCATATATATATTCCCTTCGTCTCGCGATATTTTACTTGCCCGAGATTCGATCGTCGGTATCGTCATACCTAGTTCAATCTCGTTCACAGCAAGTACTTTACTCGTTCCGTAATCCGATATCACTTTGTGATTAACTCCTTAACCACATGCTTGCAAGCGGTGTTGATATCGATTACCGAGTGGGCCCGAAGTATATCTCTCCGACTTGGGAGGGACAAATCCCATCTCGATACATACAACCCAACAGATACTTTCCGATTACCTGAGAGACACCTTTATGATCACCCTCTCATAGGATGATGTTTGATGACCTCAAAGCTTTCTTCCGATACCAGGGAGTTGTATTATCTCATGGTCTAAGGAATACAATATTTGACATAAGAAAAACTTCGCAAAGACGAACACGATGACACGATCTAATTGCTTCGCTTAGTTTGGGTCTATCCACCATATCATTCTCCAATGATATGATCTCATTATCAATTGACAACTCATGTCTATGGTTAGGAAACCTTAACCATCATTGATCAATGAGCTAGTCCATAGAGGTGTACTAGGGACACGGTGTTGTTCACAAACCACACAAGTATTAAAGTTTCTGTTTAATACAATTGTAGCATGGAATATAAACTTTATCATGAACAAGAATTATAATAATAACATCTTTATTATTGCCTCTAGGGCATAATTCCAACAGTCTCCCACTTGCACTAGAGTCAATAATCTAGTTTACATCTGGCAACAATCTCACACCCATGGCACTGAGGTGCTGATCATGTTTTACACGTGGAAGAGGTTTAGTCAATGGATCTGCGACATTCAGATCTGTATGTACTTTGCTAATCTTCAGATCTCCATCTGCTATATAATCTCGGATTATATGAAACTTGCGGTTGATATGCTTGGTCTTTGGATGATATCTTGGTTCCTTAGCGAGTGCTATGGCGCCAGTGTTGTCACACAATATCTCCAGTGGGTCCAATGCACTTGGAACCACGCCAAGCTCAGTGATGAAGTTCCTGATCCAAACTCCTTCACTTGACGCTTCTGCAGCAGCCATGTATTCCGCTTCTACTGTAGATCCCGCGATCACGCTTTGCTTGCAGCTTCTCCAGCTCACAGCTCCTCCATTCAAAATATACACGTATCCTGTCTGAGATTTACAATCATCCTTGTCGGTGTCGAAACTAGCATCGACGTAACCTTTTACGACGAGTTGTTCATCACCCCCATAGACTAAGAACATTTCTTTAGTCCTATTTAGGTACCTTAGGATGTTCTTCACGGCTGTCCAGTGTTCCACTCCTGGATCACTTTGATATCTGCTCGTCAAACTAAGAGCATTGGACACATCCGGTCTAGTACACAGCATGGCATACATGATGGAACCTATGGCCGAGGCATAAGGCACTTTGCTCATAGCTTCCCTATCATTTACCGTAGCTGGACACTAAGCCTTGCTCAATATCTTACCTGACAACATAGGCACTGAACCTTTCAATGCCTTATCCATTCTGAACCTTTTCAGAACTTTGTCTAGGTATGTACTTTGGCTTAAAGCTATCAAGCGTCTTTGTCTATCTCTATAGATTTTGATGCCCAATATATAAGCAGCTTCACCTAGGTCTTTCATTGAAAAACACTTGTTCAAATAACTCTTCACATCGTTAAGCATGTCGATGTCATTTCCAATAATCAATATGTCATCCACATATAGTACCAGAAACGTCACCGAGCTCCCACTCACTTTCTTGTAGATGCAAGCTTCGTAGCAATTTGGAACAAATCCAAAGCTCTTGATCACTTGATCAAAACGAAGGTTCCAACTCCGAGACGCTTGCTTCAGTCCATAAATGGAACGCTGAAGTTTGCATACTTTATCAGCATCCTTAGGATCGACAAAACCTTCGGGCTGCATCATATACAACTCTTCATCAATGTTGCCATTGAGGAAAGCAGTCTTGACATCCATTTGCCATATTTCATAATCATGAAATGCAGCAATTGCTAATAAAATCCGAATGGACTTAAACATCGCTACGGGAGAGAAAGTCTCATCGTAGTCAACACCTTGAACTTGTCGAAAACCTTTCGCAACAAGCCGTGCTTTATAGACGGTAACACTACCATCCACGTCCGTTTTCTTCTTGAAGATCCATTTGCACTCAACGGCCTTTCGGTCGCTAGGAGGGTCCACCAAAGTCCATACTTGGTTTTCGCTCATGGATCCCAATTCGGATTTCATGGCTTCTAGCCATTTCTCAGAGTCTGGGCTCATCATCGCTTCCTCATAGTTCATAGGTTCGCTGTCTTCTACTAACAAGACAGTCAGGACAGGGTTGCCGTACCACTCAGGAGGGGCACGCGACCTTGTCGACCTGCGACGTTCAGTAGCAGCATCGTCCGAAGCTTCATGATCCTTGTCATTAGCTTCCTCTATTGTTGGTGTAGGTGGCACTGGAACAATTTCAGGTGCTGCGCTACTCTCCAATTCAAGAGAAGGTTCAATAACCTCGTCTAGCTCTACTTTCCTCCCACTCACTTCTTTCGAGAGAAACTCCTTCTCAAGAAAGGAACCGTTCTTTGCGACAAACACTTTGCCTTCGGTTCTGTGATAGAAGGTATACCCAATAGTTTCCTTAGGGTATCCTATGAAGACGCATTTCTCCGCTTTGGGTTCGAGCTTGTCCGGCATCAACTTCTTGACGTAAGCTTCGCATCCCCAAACTTTAAGAAACGACAACTTAGGTTTAGCACCAAACCATAGTTCATACGGTGTCGTCTCAACGGATTTAGATGGAGCCCTATTTAAAGTGAATGCAGCGGTTTCTAATGCATAACCCCAAAATGATAACGGCAAATCAGTAAGAGACATCATCGATCGGACCATATCTAATAGGGTTCGATTCCGGTGTTCAGACACACCATTGCGCTGTGGTGTTCCGGGTGGCGTGAGTTGTGAAACGATTCCACTTGCTTTGAGATGCGTGAGAAAATCATAACTCAAATATTCGCCCCCACGATCGGATCATAGAAACTTAATCTTTCTGTTACGATGGTTCTCCACTTCATTCTGACATTCTTTGAACTTTTCAAACGTTTCAGATTTATGTTTCATTAAATAGATATACCCATATCTACTTAAGTCATCGGTAAAAGTGAGAAAATAGCGATATCCACCGCGCGTCGAAACACTCATCGGTCCGCATACATCGGTATGTATGATTTCCAACAAGTCCGTTGCTCGCTCCATCATACCGGAGAACGGGGTTTTGATCATCTTGCCCATGAGGCATGGTTCGCATGTGTCAAATGATTCAAAATCAAGAGACTCAAAAAGTCCATCAGAATGGAGTTTCTTCATACGCTTTACACCAATATGACCTAGACGACAGTGCCACAAATAAGTAGTATTATCACTATCTACTTTGCATCTCTTAGCCTCAATGTTATGGATGTGTGTTTCATCCCTTTCGAGATTTAGAAGAAATAAACCACTCACAAGAGGTGCATGACCATAAAAGATGTTACTCATATAAATAGAACAACCATTATTCTCCGATTTAAATGAATAACCGTCTTGCAATAAACACGATCCAGAAATAATGTTCATGCTCAACGCAGGCACATAATAACATTTATTAAGGTTTAAAACTAATCCCGAAGGTAAAACTAAGGAGAGCGTGTCGACGGCCATCACATCAACTCTTGATCCGTTGCCAACGCGCATCGTCACCTCATCCCTCGCAAGCCGCCGTCTATTCCGCAGCTCCTATTTCGAGTTACAAATATTAGCAACTGAACCGGTATCAAATACCCAGGCACTACAACGAGGGCTAGTAAGGAAAACATCAATAACATGTATATCAAATATACCTTTGATGGTGCCAGCCTTCTTGTCCGCTAAGTACTTCGGACAGTTGCGCTTCCAGTGACCCTTGTCCTTGCAATAGAAGCACTCAGTTTCCGGCTTGGGACCAGACCTGAGCTTCTTCTCAGCAGGGGCATTGCGCTTGCCGCCGCCCTTCTTGAAGGGCTTCTTTGCACCTTTATCTTTCTTAAAGGAGGGCTTGTTGACCATCAACACATGATTATCCTTCTTGATGTCCACCTCCGCAGCCTTCAGCTTTGCGAAGAGCTCGGTGATCGTATCAGTGGAACCAATCTGATTATGAGTCACTACAAAACTTTTGTAGCTGGGAGGGAGTGATTGCAGAACCCTGTCAATCTTGAGCTCCTCTGGAATCTTGTAGTCCAGTTGCTCAAAGGCGTTGAGTGTAGCCCGACATCTTAATGGCGTGCTCACTAACGGAACTCCCTTCCTCCATCTTGCAGTTAAAGAACTTCTCGGAGATCTCATATCTCTTAGAACGGGCCTGAGTCTGAAACATGGTTTTCAACTCTTCGAGAATCTCAAAGGGCCCGAGATAGTTTTCAAAACGATTTTGAAGTTCCGGTTCCATAGCAAACAACATGGTGCTCTTAATCACACCATAATCATCTTTGCGCGACTGATAGACAGCTTTCTCATCAGCCGGCGCAATTGCAGCAGGGGGGTTACCTAACGCTTTCTCAAGGACATAGTCCTTTTGTCCGCCAGACAGAATGATTCTTAGATTGCGGAACCAGTTGGTGAAGTTAGACCCATTGTTTCTAAGCTTTTCTTTCTCAGCAAAAACGTTGAAGTTGAAGTTGGACTTGGCCATGTGATCTACAGTATTTGCAAGTACAATTTAGACTATGTTCATGATAAATAGTTCAACTTAATCAAATTACTAGATGAACTCCCACTAAATTCAACATCCCTCAAGTTGTTTAGTGAACACGATCCAAATTCACCACACCTAATCCGATCATCACGAGAAGAGATGTGGTTTCAATGGTGGACAACGAAGTGTCGATCATATCATTCATATGACTCATGCTTAACCTTTCGGTTCTTGTGTTCCGAGGCCATGTCTGTACATGCTAGGCTCGTCAAGTTAGACCCAAGTATTTTCCGCGTGTGCAAAACTGGCTTGCACCCGTTGTATCTGAGCGTAGAGTCTATAGCACCCGATCATCACGTGATGCTTGGACACGACGAACTTTCGCAACGGTGCATACTTGGGGAGAACACAGTTTTTATCTTGATCTTTAAGTGAGGAATCATCTTATAATGCTACCGTCGCGATCTAAGCATAATAAGATACATAAAAGGATAAACATCACATGCATATAACTTTATGTGACATGGTATAGCCAATCTTCGCGCAATGATCTCCATCTTGTGCGTTCTGGCATGATCTCCATCACTCCACCATGATTGCCTCCACCACGAATAGCAACTACAACTATTGCTAACTACTTAGCGATAAAGTAAAGCTATTACATGGCGTATAAGAAGTTGACTCGCAGGTCATACACAATTATAAAGACAACCATATGGCTCCTGCCGGTTGTGTACTCATCGACATGCAAGTCGTGAAACATTACAAAACATGATCATCGCATACATTATACACATCACATCTTGGGCCATACCATATCACAGAAAACACTCCCTGCAAAAACAAGTTAGACGCCTCTACTTTGTTGTTGCATGTTTTACATGGCTTATGGGAGTAGATGCTAAGAACGATTCTTACCTACGGAAAGCCACAACGGTGATATTATGGTTGCCAAACTCCGGTGTTAATCCCATGACAACTATAGTGAGAGAAACTGACATCCACCAGCCGCATGTATGGTACAAGCCACACGTCAAGTGCGGTGCTGGTCTCGCGAACGACGTCGCGTAAGGTTGGCCTGGACCGCTTCAATCTCACTATCCCGCGCCATAAGAAGAACACAAACAAGAGGCTTGCAACAGAAAACATCAACGTCCGCAACAACCATGTTGCGTTCTACTCGTGAAACACATCTACGCATAGATCTAGCTCTGATACCACTGAAGGGTTTCGCAGCATAGTAAATCAAAATTTTCTACGGAAGCGAACAGAGGGAAAGCCAAGATCTAATCTAGGAGATGCAAACAACGAGAGAGATTGGATTAGATCTTCATACCCTTGAAGATTCGCACAGCGGAACGTTCGTCGGAACGTGGGTGATGTAGTCGTACTCGCTTCTCCTCCTCGCGATCCGATCCGATCTAGCACCACAAGTGGCGGTGCCTCCGTGAGATGCACACGTGCAGCACCTCGACGTCTCCTCCTTCCTCGGACCAGCAAGTATGGTGGAGAGATGGATTGGATCTACAACACGACGGCGTGGTGTATATGGTGGAGAATTTCTGCCGCAGGGCTTCGCCTACAAACAGTCGGGAGGGAGAGAGGAGGGCAGCAGGGCAACTAGGGTTTGGAGGAAGGTGTAGGTTGGGGGGAGGGGGCGCACCAGCCCTCTATATATAGAGGGGGGTGCGGCCAGCCCTTGCCCATCCTCCAAGCCTATCTCTAGTTTAAACGATTTAAACTTATCCCTTATCTAGAAACCCTATCTCTAGTTTAAACGAGTTTAAACTTATCTAGGATCGGCTGGGCCCTATGGGGCCTTGTGCCCCTGGCCCAATGCGGCCAGGACACTCCCTCATAGGCCCATGCCCCCTCCCGGAAGGTGGGACCACGTTGCCCCCCTTCCGGAAGGTTCTAGAAGCTTCCGGTACAATACCGATTAATCCGAAACAATTCCGAACTCCAAAAATTGCACTGCCTTATATGAATCTTATTCTCCGGACCATTCCGGAACCTCTCGTGATGTCCCGGATCCCATCCGGGACTCCGAACAAAAATTCATAAACCAGTTATCCAATCTATCCTAGCGTCGAGACACGTTAAGTGTGTGACCCTGCGGGTTCGAGAATATGCAGACATGATCTTCTATCAATAATCAACAGCGGGGTCTGGGCACCCATATTGACTCCCACACATTCATCGATGATCATATCGGATGAACCACGATGCCAGGATTCAATCATTCCCATATATATATTCCCTTCGTCTCGCGATATTTTACTTGCCCGAGATTCGATCGTCGGTATCGTCATACCTAGTTCAATCTCGTTCACAGCAAGTACTTTACTCGTTCCGTAATCCGATATCACTTTGTGATTAACTCCTTAACCACATGCTTGCAAGCGGTGTTGATATCGATTACCGAGTGGGCCCGAAGTATATCTCTCCGACTTGGGAGGGACAAATCCCATCTCGATACATACAACCCAACAGATACTTTCCGATTACCTGAGAGACACCTTTATGATCACCCTCTCATAGGATGACGTTTGATGACCTCAAAGCTTTCTTCCGATACCAGGGAGTTGTATTATCTCATGGTCTAAGGAATACAATATTTGACATAAGAAAAACTTCGCAAAGACGAACACGATGACACGATCTAATTGCTTCGCTTAGTTTGGGTCTATCCACCATATCATTCTCCAATGATATGATCTCATTATCAATTGACAACTCATGTCTATGGTTAGGAAACCTTAACCATCATTGATCAATGAGCTAGTCCATAGAGGCGTACTAGGGACACGGTGTTGTTCACAAACCACACAAGTATTAAAGTTTCCGTTTAATACAATTCTAGCATGGAATATAAACTTTATCATGAACAAGAATTATAATAATAACATATTTATTATTGCCTCTAGGGCATAATTCCAACAGGTATCAGAGCCATGATGACCATAGGAGACCCTAGTTAGAATGGACGTTTGAATCAAAAACTTAGTTTCAAGAACCAAAGGAAGTGAGTATTTACCAAAACTTATTCTTATTCTTATCACTTGGATTCTTTCATGAGAATTCATGTGCCTCAAAAATTCTTGCAAACCTACATAAAATTTGACACACTTGATTACTCTACTAACTTACTCATCCTATACTCTTATAGATGGACGTGAAGTACAACAAGTTTTATCAGTTAGGGAATGGAGGAGACCTCATCTTTGAGCGGGACCTGGACCAGCTGTCAGAGCTACTAGAGCATCCGCACCCCGAGTTCTTTGGAGCTCAACTCAAAGATCAGGAAGGAGAAGATTTGAAGTGGCTAGTTGTTGCAAGTCTCCGAGGAAAGATTGAACCCCCCACTGCAGAGGGAATTCAGTTCACCTTAAGAGAGAACAACTGGCTCGATGGAATTGCCAGGGCCATGCAAGAAGCTCTTGCCTGTCTGTGTGGGCAGAGTATCAATCAGATCAAGGGTACCCGTTTTGAGTTCTACCCAAGGCGTGATGTTATGGTACAGCCACTAGAGGCCCCATACCACCACGAGCTGAAGAGTCAATTGGACCACCTCAGCTTCATGATGTACGACCGTCAGAAGGAGTTGGACAATGCCCGTTCCTATGCCAACCACAAGTACGCCATCGCCAAGAAGAAGTATCAGACCCTCGCCATGCTAGTGAAGGATCGCAAGTCTCGTCGCCGTCATCTCGACAAGAAGGAGCGCATCATTGACCGTCTTCACCACCGGATCACGGATTTGGAGGAGACCATCCACGAGAGAGACATGCAGTTGGAGGAGAGGGAGAATGCAGGGGAAGACCTTTCTGGAGACCCCTACTCCTATCTCAGCGATGATGATGACTTTCTGGAGGATCAAGCTATGGACTTCTTCACCCATGAGGATGACTTCGCCTTCATCGATGATGACGATGATGAGGACACTGACTCCGAGGAGTAGTAGCACTTGAGCACTAGCGTTAGTGAGTTGTATTCGGTCCCACTGTATCATAGTTTCCAGAATGGTTCTTAAAACCATCTTTTTTTTTTGTTGTGGTGTGTGTTTGTATCGTGTGCTATGAATGAATGAAAAGCAAGTTGCTAGAAAAATCCGAGTCAAACTTCAAAAAGTTTTCAAAAGAACCCTGAACCTTAGAAATTTCCCTCTTTTCTCATGATCTATCTCAATCTTCAGATGCCTCGCGGAGGAAGCAACTCAGCCCCGGACCCGATGTTGCAACTCTTGCAAATGTTGTTTTCTGATCATGAAGCCAAAAGAGTCGAACGTCAAGCCAACCTAGCCACCCTTCAACAGATCGCTCAGATGGCCAACAATAATCAAGGCCATGGAATTCAGGACAACCATGGATCTAAGCTCAAGAATTTCCAGAACACCAATCCACCTGTTTTCACTAAGTCAGAAGAGCCCATAGATGCAGACGATTGGCTGCAAACCATGGAGAATAATCTGGAAGTCGCAGGAGTGGAAGCTAACGAGAAAGTTCTGTTTGCCACCCACTATCTGGCCGGAGATGCAAGAGCCCGGTGGAACAACGTTCGTGCAATGACCGGAGGACAGCTGATGACTTGGGAAGAGTTCAAAGTCAAGTTTAGCCGAACCCATGTGCCACCGGGTTTGATCAAGAGGATGAGAGATGAATTCAGAGAACTGAAGCAAGGAAGGATGACAGTAGTGGAATACTGTAACAAATTCTTGTCATTAGCTAGGTATGCCCCGGATGAGATCGACACTTAAGCCAAGAAGAAAGAGAGATTCCTGAATGGTCTGCACGATGAGATGCAGACGATATTAGTCAATATCCCCTTTGCAGATATTGAAGCCTTAGTTGACTCTGCCATTCAAATGGAAGCGAAGATCAACCAAGCCAATGAGAACCGCAAGCGTCGCATGATGCATCAGCCAGGAACCCATCATACAACAAAGTATCGCCCCAACCCAGCTCCAGGATTTGCCCCAAGAAACAACAGACCCCCGATGAACCGTCCGACCTATCCCAATCGTGGAAACCCAAGGCCCGGAGGAAACCACAATAACCCCGGCAACTCTAGCAATTTCAACCGTGCCCCACCTAAGTTCAACAACAACAATGCTGCCACCAACACCAACACTGCCCCAAGGACTGGAAGCAATGATGTGCCTGTTGCAGCAAAGGACAAGTCGCAAGTGACTTGTTATGAATGTGGAACCAAGGGTCACTATTCCAATGAGTTCCCCAAGAAGATTGCCGCAACCCCCAATGCAAATGCCCCAGCTCAGCAGTAGCGTCGTGTTCAGCCCGGAAGAAGGTTTGCCCCAGGGAACTCGCTCAACCGCAATGGTTGTCTCTTTCTCATGCATGCTGAAGAAGCCCAGGAAGCGCCAGATGTCGTGCTGGGTATGTTTTCTATTAACTCAGTACTTGCAAGAGTGTTGTTTGATTCTGGAGCATCGCACTCATTTGTTACTGAAGAATTTGCATGCACTAGTAAGATGCAACCAACCAAACTGAAGCATGTTATGATGGTTCAAATACCTGGTTCAACCACCAAAGCTAGGAAATTTTGCAAAGCCGTCCCTATCCGAATCCATGGCATACATTTTTATGCTAATCTAATAGTACTCTGGACTAAAGGTTTAGAAGTAGTACCAGGAATGGATTGGATGTCCAAACACAAAGGATTAATTGACTGTGCCAAGAAAGCCATAACCATGACCAGTACATCCGGAATATCAGTCGAAAATGTATTTGAAACCTTGCCCTGCCAATTCAAGTGCAACAAGAGTATAGCCCAACCAACGATTGACCAAGTCCGAATAGTCTGTGAATACCCCGATGTATTTCCAGATGTTTTGCCCGGTATGCCCCCAGATCGGGATATCGAGTTTATCATTGAACTAATCCCTGGAACCGGACCCATAGCCCAGATACCATATAGTGTGAACCCGTCAGAACTAGCAGAACTAAAGAAGCAACTGGATGCCATGCTAGAAATTGGATTGATTCAACCAAGTGCGTCACCATGGAGATCACCTGTTTTGTTCGTGGACAAGAAAGATGGAGGTAACCGTTTGTGTATGGATTATCGGAAGTTGAATGATGTCACCATCAAGAAAAAGTACCCATTGCCAAAGATAGAAGACCTGTTTGACCAGTTGACTGATGCCAAAGTGTTTTATAAGATTGATCTTAGAACTGGCTATCATCAACTCAAGATTCGCGCAGAGGATATTTCAAAGACTGCCTTTACCACCAGATATGGATTATATGTGATGGGGGAATACCAATCGGGGTATACCCACGAAGCGGTTTCGCCAGCTGGATCGCCAATGCCAGAGCGGGTCGACTCGCCAAGTACGGCGACTGGCGCATGCTGGACCCAGACGACTGGCGCCGACTGGAGGCCCAAGACGGCGACTTGTATACAAATCCCACTAGTACTTGTAAACCCTAACTGGCTGCATATATAAAGCCACCAGGGGCACCCCCACGGGGCATGCTCTCCCATATCATATGACATCTTCTCCCACATTAGATTAGATCTAGTCTCTCCCTCTGCCTACGGTGGCTCCCTTGTAAACCAATCTATGATCATATACTGGATTGACAGCAGGACGTAGCGATCCTCCACCAAGGGGACGTGAACCTGGGTACATCGTGTGCCAATCTCGCTCCCGGATTCTCCTACGTCGCCTTGCTCCCTCTACGTAAGCTACCCCCAGTAGCATCTGCCGTGCAATACCACGACAGTTCGCGCCCACCGTGGGGCAAGCGGTGCTTGGAGGGTGATAATCCGGGCGGGATCCCTCACCATCGCCAGCCAGATTGCATCATGCGCACTGTCTGGGAAAAGCCGACCGATCTGATCTGACTACTACCCAACATCACCTGCGCGGAGCAAGCACGCGCACTCGGCTCGGAAATTTCTGTGGCACACGCAGATGCAGATGGCGACTGATTGTTTTATTTCCTTTTAATTTGATTATTTTATTTATTCACGATTCTACTTCTAAAGTTTTTCCTGATCCGTTTTGCATGACGGCGCTGCATCCTGATCATCTATCGAAAGACTACTTTCTGTCGGTTCTGCTGGAACTTGCGCGGTCGAGTCGGCAAAACCGATCTGCTTGGAGATCCTTGGCGCGAGCACGGAAAAGAACAAGTACGAGGATTGAGGACTCATCCCATGCACAATTACCGGCGCATCATCGGTCCCTGAGTTTGTCTACCACTCCACCCACATGAAGGCCGAGAATCCATCGCTTGGTGGAGCACGAGGGAAAAATCTCCGCTTTTTCGATCGCACCTGATCCTGACTAATGGGTTTATTCATCCAACCACATATTTCTTATGCATTAATGACCGTCCGAGTTAATCATTATATTTAAGACTAATTCTTCCTCTTGCATGACTTTTTGGCGTACGTACGCCATGCGACCTGGATCAGGTCAAGTGTCGGAGACAGCGATCCCAAGGACCCGATGCCTCCTAGTCCAGCAACAAGAACGACTTCGACGTTGCTCAACAACAAGAATGTCAGCATAGCTGTACTGACTGACCAAGCCACAGACGCATCCATCACGGACTCGCCACACTCGCGAACTCGCCATCACGGACTTGCCACAGCTAAGTTTCTTTACACTTGTACATGTTATGAGTCCAAAACATATATGCATCTTCATTCATTCTCCAAAGCCGACCATGTAGTCGCATATGACCCTTTTTAGGGACCAAAATCATACTTGTGGTCGGTTTCAGTTTTGTCTGTTGTTTATTCGCGTCTGTCGAAGTAGTGAGGCTGGGTACCAAAAGACCGACCTTGTCTCCGGGTTCAACAGTCTGGCATCGCGTCCCTGTTACCCGGCAAGTGTTTGATGCTGGAGGTCTGCTTACTCATGAAAAGACACGCATAAACCTTACATACTGTCCATCAATCCACATAACAAACGTGCATTTTATTTCAACGTCAATTGTTCAATATATTATGCAAGTAACCTTAATGCAATTGTATCTTTTCTCCTTCTCAGCAAAACGGTCTGGTGTCTTTCTCGGGGACTCGCCGCGCTCGGGGCCTCGGCACGCTCTGCGCTCGGATACTCGTGCAACTGGCGGCTTCACCGACTCCTTGCGTCTTACACCAACTGTCCATCACCGACTGGCTCACGCCGACTGCCTCCCCGCTTCATGGTTCTTTTCTCTGTTCAGGAGCTCGTCGCCGATTCGCCGCGACCCATCATCAAGACTCTCTGCGCCCTACTTCAAGCCCACGTCGAATCGACAACGCGCTCGGGGACTACTGATGGGGGAATACCAATCGGGGTATACCCACGAAGCAGTTTCGCCAGCTGGATCGCCAATGCCAGAGCGGGTCGACTCGCCAAGTACGGCGACTGGCGCATGCTGGACCCAGACGACTGGCGCCGACTGGAGGCCCAAGACGGCGACTTGTATACAAATCCCACTAGTACTTGTAAACCCTAACTGACTGCATATATAAAGCCACCAGGGGCACCCCCACGGGGCATGCTCTCCCATATCATATGACATCTTCTCCCACATTAGATTAGATCTAGTCTCTCCCTCCGACTACGGTGGCTCCCTTGTAAACCAATCTATGATCATATACTGGATTGACAGCAGGATGTAGCGATCCTCCACCAAGGGGACGTGAACCTGGGTACATCGTGTGTAAATCTCGCTCCCGGATTCTCCTACGTCGCCTTGCTCCCTCTACGTAAGCTACCCCCAGTAGCATCTGCCGTGCAATACCACGACAATATGAGTATACGGTCATGTCTTTTGGATTAACCAATGCCCCCGCTTATTTCATGAACCTCATGAATAAGATTTTTATGTACTTTCTGGATAAGTTTGTCATTGTTTTCATCGATGACATTCTGATTTATTCCAAATCAGAAGAAGAACATGAGCTACACCTAAGGAGCATTCTTGGAACCCTTAGAGAGCATTAGATATATGCCAAGTTTAGCAAATGTGAATTCTGGTTACAGGAGGTAGGATTCCTCGGACATATTGTATCATCCGGAGGAATTGCCGTTGACCCTGCGAAGGTGAAGGATGTCGAAGATTGGCAAGCCCCAACCACTCAAACCCAAGTTCGTGCATTTCTCGGATTAGCGGGATACTACCGCAAGTTCATAGAAGGATTCTCGAGTATCGCCAGACCCATGACCCAATTGCTGAAGAAGGACAAGAAGTTTGAATGTATGGACAAATGCGAAGCGAGTTTTCAAGAACTCAAGAGAAGATTGATTTCAGCCCCAATCTTGATCATGCCGGATATCACGAAGCCCTTTGATGTGTATTGTGACACATCCAAGATCGGTCTCGGATGTGTGCTAATGCAAGAAGGAAAAGTTATATCTTATCTATCCCGACAACTGAAACATCATGAACATAATTATCCAACCCATGACCTTGAACTAGCAGCCGTAGTTCTAACCCTGAAGACATGGAGGCATTTCCTGATGGGAAACCGTTGTGAGATTTATTCGGATCATAAGAGCTTGAAGTATATATTCACTCAGAAGGAGCTGAATATAAGACAAAGAAGATGGATTGAGCTAATCAAGGACTATGATCTGGACATTCACTATCACCCCGGTAAAGCCAATGTGGTAGCAGATGCCCTTAGCAGATTGCCGTGCCGCTTGAACTCCATGATTTTGAAGGAGAAACCAAGTTTGCACAAAGAGATGGAAGATTCCGAATGGAATTAGTGAGTGGAGGATTTTTGGCTAGCATCGAACTCCAACCCACTTTGATCAGTCAGATCAAGGAGGCGCAGAAAGGAAATGCTAGTATCGACGGAATCAAACGTCGTGTCGATATAGGCAAAGTACCTGGATTCACGGAAGACGAAGAAAGAGTTCTGTGGTACAAAGGACGTCTTTGTGTACCAGCAGATTCGGAATTGAAAGAAGTGATTTTGAAATAGGCCCATGATACTCTTTATTCTATCCACTCCGGAGGAACGAAGATGTATCAGGATTTAAAGGAACAATTTTGGTGGCATAAGATGAAGAGAGAAATCGGAAGCTCTATCGCCAAGTGTGATATATGTCGAAGAGTCAAGGCGGGACATCAAAGACCCGCAGTACTGTTGCAACCGTTATAGATTTCAGAATGGAAATGGGATTCCGTTGGAATGGACTTTATCACCGGATTGCCTACTTCTAGTAGGGGAAATGACTCTATCTGGGTCATAGTTGACAGATTGTCCAAAGCCGCCCATTTCTTACCAGTCAAGACCACATACCAGAGTTCGAAGCTAGCGGAGTTGTACATCGCTAGAATTGTCAGTTTGCACGGAGTCCCCAAGAACATCGTATCGGATCGAGGAACCCAGTTTACCTCGAGATTCTGGAAGAAAGTCCAAGAAGGTTTAGGAACCCTACTAGATTTCAGCACAACGTATCACCCTCAGACCGATGGACAAACGGAGCGAGTAAGTCAAATACTCGAAGATATGTTGAGAGCATGTGTGCTAGAGTATGGATCTAAATGGAAAGACTGTCTGCCTTTCGCAGAATTTTCATACAACAACAGTTACCAAGCTAGTCTGCAAATGGCCCCATTTGAGTTCATGTATGGAAGGAAGTGTCGCACTCCTTTGAATTGGTCGGAAGTAGGAGAAAGTCAGATTTTCGGACCCGACATCCTACGAGACGCAGAAGAGAAAGTTCACAAGATTCGTGAGCACTTCAAGACTGCCCAGTCAAGACATAAGAGTTACGCCGACAAGATACGTCGAGACCTCGCTTTCAATATCGAAGATTTCGTGTACCTTAAAGTGTCGCCCTTGAAAGGAATGCAACGTTTCCAGCTCAAAGGAAAGTTAGCCCCCAGATATATCAGACCCTTCAAGATTCTGAATCATCGAGGAGAGGTATCATATCAATTGGAACTGCCCGAGGAGATGTCAGCAGTGCACAATGTGTTCCATATATCGTTACTTCGCAAATGTCTTGAAGTTCCCGAGAAGACTAAAGTTTTCAAGAACATCGATCACCAGACCATAGAGATCAACGATGACCTGACGTATCCCGAAGTACCCATCCGTGTTTTGGAAGAAGCTTTTAGAACCACTGTGAGCAAGCCTAGCCATTAATGGCAAGCATGCTGAGAGCACCATTGTCACCCCCATGTCGCCAGCGAGCTAGAGGCAGCACTAGCCTCGCCAACCTTGTCTAGGACACGCAGCACTGTCCACCGCCACCCACTGTCCTAGCCCCGAGTGCAGATAGCCCCTGGACCACACGACACGCCCATACCAAACTCCTCTACGACCATGCCGAGAGCGCGCCAATGCGCCACGCCCGACCAAGCACCCACAGACCGCGCGCCGCACTCGCCGCTTGCAGAGATGATCACCAGCACCCCAGCACTCCGCCAGACATGCCCGTTCTCCGCCGCGCGGACCACGCACGTTGTGCAACATTAAAACCGTCGTCGGACCCGTCTAGAGCGTCTGCGTGTTTCGACCGATCAGCACCGCCCCACGCCTCGCCACCACGCCGTCGAGCTTCGCCAGGGAGCACAGCACCGCCCCTACCGTCGCCCATGTCAGTAGCCCTCTGTGCCGTCGACCATGACGAGCTCAGCCTGTGCCCGTCGGTCCCCTTCAGCCACTATAAATAGAGGCCTCCACCGCTAGTTTTCTTCACACCAGTTCACTCCCCTCTACCTCAGAACCACCCCACCTCACTCCCGGAGCAAGGCGACCAGCGCATCGCCAGAATTTGGCCGGAGTTCACCGTGGAGGAGTAATAAAGGAGCCGTCGATTGGATCCGCCCCAGGAGAAGCTGTCGGTACCAGGAGAACCGCCGTTGTCGACTTCGTCATTCGCCCCCGTCGCCGACCATCGCCTGAGCCCCGATGAGCCTCCCACGACCCCCACCTGCCGCGCTAGGGTTCTGTCTCGCCGGCGCTGCCCGACATGGACGATGAACCAGAGCCGTTCAATTAGAACTAGATCCCATGGTCCACATTACCCCGTACCGCTTTGCCTCTCCCCGTCTCACTGACGCGTGGGGACAACCACTTAACCGGCTCGCACGTGCGATGTGCGTAGTGGGCCGGCCCAGTTAGATATCCCGCATGACCCAACAATTCAAATTTAGTTTTATTCATTTAATTTCAAACTCAGTTCTCTACCTAGATTCAAAAATCAACCCAGCTCGATTCACTAAACCAAAATGCATGAAACTAATTTTGTTAGAAAGGTACTGAAATTCTTAATCCAAGCCCGTTGGATTCAAACCATGTGGATGTATAGATTAACCATGGTAAAAATAAGAAGCTTTTCCGCATTCAAACATTTTTCAAAATTCAACCATAAAAAGTTTTTGAGTTGATTCCAACTCTCAAAAATCATATTTGATCATACCTTTCAGAATATATAAAAACATATGGGTTTACTTGTAGAGATAATGTTCAAGTAATAAAAGAATGTCCCATAGGCATTTCTAGTCACTTTATTTAATTAAAATAAAAAGGTTAAACCTTATTAAATTGTGACACCACTTTAAATCACATTCCCATGTACTGAAATATGTGGTGATGCCATGTGTCAACATGATCCCATGTTTGAGTTGGAGAATATTAAATCTTAAGTAGTTTTTCAGTGAGTAGAAATTACTTTTCTCAAATAAAATAAATAAGACAAGTGCTTTAATCCTTGTGATAATAGTGATGATGCTAGATCATCTAGAGTGCACCTTTGTGTGATGATTGAAAATAGTTAAGTATTGTTTGGTGATTGTGTACCTCGTATTTATTTATAGACACTAGTACCGACCAAGGATACGAGGAGGAAGAAGGATACTACGAGGAAGAAGCCGAGGAGAACTTCAACCACTGCTTTGCACAAGGCAAGCTAACACTTGCAAGATATCCTACTTTAGCAAGCTTATAATTGCAATTATACAAGCTACTACTTGCTTGTTACTATGCCAACTATATGCCTTAAGCATATGTGATCATACCCACTTGATGATCCAATCTTAGTTTTACTTGCAAGCTTAATATTTTATTTTCTTTATCAAAGCTTTTTCTTAGAGTTTACTTAAGTGACTTGTAGATTCTAGAAAGATAATTGAAGGTAGCATAAAGAGCATAAAATTTGGCCTAAGTTAGATAATCTTGATGTCACCCTAGGGCATGCGATTGAAATTAGCTAATCCCCACTTATGTACTACCCCTCATTAGTATTTAACCCTACTTGTAGATGCTAGTGCTAAGCATAAAACTTGATCAAGTTTACATGGGAATACCTGGTGAAAATGGTTATGAAAACCTTAGAATGATGAGTCATTCTACTGAAATGTTTTGACATGTGTTCTTGAACACCAGATGATTTTGATGATGAAAATGTTGAGGCATGAGCCTTAGCCCTTTACAAAACTGATGGTTGTCTGGATGCGATACCATTCCAATTTTACCGTACAACCACAATACCCGAAAATTGGGTAGGGCTTGATCGGAAGTTTATATACTTTAGTATGGGTCCCCTCACGGCCAAGGTCTGAGCTGAGGCTACCTTGTGAAGATTGTCCACCTGTGAAGTACCCAAGATGATAGCTGGTCATGGTTGGGAGGCCAAACTCACAGGAGAGGTGCCTATACTAGGGCGTGTAACTGAAAGGTTAGGATTGGTTATCCGCATACTGAGTATGGTGAATTCAGGATAGTTCCTGACGGATGTGTTGAATGTTATGGTGAAAGTGTACATCTCTGCAGAGTGTCAAACTATTCGAATAGCCGCGTCCGCGGTTATGGACAGTTGGAGTGGCCATACTGTTCTCCTGTCAGATGTTTTCCAAAATGACTTATGAAATGAGTTGTGACTTTGACCTGACCACAATAGAGTTGTGATATGAATTTCAAGTTCCCACTTAGGTGTTATAAAATTTTCAACTAGCTCTCTTTGCTTTTGAACTTAGTAGAGGTAAATCTGGCTTTTTGCAAAACAACCCTAGAGCTTAGTATCCTACTACAAAACCCCTCTTAACCTATTAGTATTAGTTTGCGAGTACTTAAAGAGTACTCATGGCTTTGTCCCTGACTATTCCCGTGGCCAGACTATGAAGAGGAGTACCAGGATGACGGACCGCAGGTGGTTACGACAACTAGGATCATCTCCCATCGTCAGCATTGCCTGTGACCCCGAAGATGGAGCTTCGCCCACGCTATCATTACTATTACGTTATTCCGCTGCTTGAATTGTATTAAGAACTGGATCATGAGATCCTTATTTGTGTAAGACCTTATGTATGGTTTGTAATGGATGATGTACTGTGATATCCAAATTTGTTATGTCTCGCAAAAATGGTAATCCTGGGATTGGGATGTATGGCATAACAGGCATTTGAGATTAAAAATCTAGGTGTTGACAAGCACATGCCCCAACATGAGGTCTACGAAGTATTAGTGGCCGGTCTTGCCGTCCCGCCATACCAGCTTCGCCGGTGCACGCTGTCATTGCAACAGTTGTCATACTGCCACGGGAAACGCCATGTCAAAGTTGTCGATCACCCCGCCGGTGAGCACACCATGATGCCTCATCTTCCCCACGAGCACACCATTGAACAGCTCCATCTTGTTTGGATTGAATGCCAGGTCCTGAGCATACCCGCCAGTCGCAACCGTTGTCCGGTAGAACACCCTTGGCGCAGCAATCCCGCGCAACCGCACTTTGGCCATGAGGCCGGTCCAGAACTATGCGGCAAACCGGTGGCCTGTATGTAAACATGAAAACTGCTCCAGTAGCAACCATCGTGAAGGCCAGAGTTCAGAATGGCAACATCCGGGACACGGCCATCGCCCATGAAGTATGACCGGATGAGCTGCCGAACCCCCCGTGCCACATGGAATGCAGGTCGAGATAGTTCATGCTCATGTTCCCGTGGCCGTTGTAGATGCTTGTGGTCCGCAGGGTGCTCTTCTCGCCACTGGGATTCGTGAACACCGCATCAAACAGGTGCATCACCAAAGATGTGTCCTCGACGCCGAGACAAATGTTAGGAGGTTCCGGATGGTGTCGACGTGGTTGGAACCCCCCCAAAAGAAGAGCCACTTGCCGTCGAGGCACCGCCACGCCGCATCGGCCGTGAAGAGCTTGAACGAGCAGTGCGCCGAATAGACCCACCTGTTGCTCTCCAACGTGCCCAATGGTCCGTCACACGGTCGCACCACGACGCCTCGCATGGGTGCTCCGACTCCAGGCACCAGTACCGGCCAGCCTCGTCCACATCCTCGCAGTTGTCGTTCTTGGCGAGCCGCGTCCACCGGCCGGACCATATGTCGCGCCGAAATTCGGCGGCGCGACAAGTCTTCAGTGCGGGGAGCAACGCGATGCCTACGCGGAATAGTAGAGGGATGCGGCAGAGCTCGGCGTGGTAACTGAAACTTGCGGAGGAGAATTTGAGGCCCTCGAAGCTGCGGAAGAGCAGGACCATGGTGAGGCGGAACTCTGCCGCGGCGAAGCGGGAGCGACCTGGATGCGGAAGGTGTAGGAGTCATCGCCGTTTTCCACGACATGGGGCGCGACTTCCAGGCCTCCCCGAAGAGATCAATCTCAAAGAAGTCCCCGTCGAGGCAACGTCGCATGGCGTTGTCGCCCGGCGCCCATAACCTGAACTCGTGAATCTCGTCGGCGCTGAGATCGATCGCAGTGCCCGCCGCCTAGCGCTGTCGAGAACCGGGACGGAGATGATGGCTGTGCGGGCGTCGCGGCACCGGGAGCCCCTAGGGGTGAGCCAGCGGGCGAGGAGGTCCTCGGTAAATTGGTGGGCGACGGCACTGAAATTTTCCAGAACAACGATTTTGTTAAAAAAACCTCGTATATATTATTATTCTTTACCGATATGTTTAGTTATTTGATAGTGGATGCCACGTCATCAAGTACCTCTCTACGGCGCCCGTGATGACCACGAGTGACGCTCCGACGAGTCTTTAGTAACCATAAACTCGTATTCCGTTATACAATGATCGTATTAATTTGCTAAGCAACTTCAATAACTAACCATGAATTTAACTCTTTCCTACTTTAGTGGTGACGTGGTTTCAGCAAGCATTCGATCCCATCAGCACCGTTCTCATCCATTGCCTTTTGGCTAACGTTGACCACAAGGCAGTGCACAACTCCACGTGATCTGTCACGTCCGTTAGCGAGCCCTCTGCTCCCGGGGTTTATTTCTACAGTGTTTGGAGAGGGGGAGAGTGTGTGCATTGGATCTCACGGCGGGGGCTCGCCCTCCCGGCCGGGCTCCTCCCGGAGGCCAGAGCTCGGTCGGCCGACCGCCGGCGTCCTGCTCGTCGGTGTGTATGTGCGGCGGCCTGAAGAGGCGCGTGCAGGGGTGAGGCGCCGGATCTCGCCGCGCAAAGATGTGTAACGACGAGAGGTATAAATATTTTCTACTCCTATTCTAGATGTATGATTTAGTTTCTGCAAGTAAGCCTCGTGTCCAGCCACTATTTCCGTGCTTGCCGGTGGGTGGATCTGAAGTGGAAATTATTGGTCGTCCACCGTAGATCTGCAGTGTTAATTTGGTACTGTAAGCTAGATTCCTGGGCTTTCTTTTCCTCCCTTCTTTCTACATCGTTTCGTTTGGTTCTCTTCAAGCAAACCACGCGTGCTACTATTCTTGCTCTGGCTGACCCGTGTGTGTTGCATCTATCTTAATTGCAAATTGCTGGCCAACCACCACAACAGATCTAGAGGGTCAATAGTAACTTAGATTCCTCGGGTTTCATTTCTTCTGTTCTAGATCGTTTAGCTTGCTCGAGTAAAGCATGCACACCCTGGATTTTTGGGCTGGCCTGTCTGTGCGTCCTCAGTGTAAATTGTTGGTCAGTCACCTTAGATTTACAGTGTTTGCTGGAAGTTAGGCTCCTAGGTTTAGCTCAGTTGCTCTAGTTCGTTTCTTGCCTTGATGATAACTCTATGGTTCAGTATTGTGCCTTTATTTATTATTAAGATAAATTTCCTGGATGCACGTTGACGGGTTTCACGACTAACACTTCATATGTGCATAGGTACCTTTACCTGTATGGGACGAAAATCACAGCTGTTTGTGAGCCTGCACAGATGAGGTGGAGGAAGATGTTGTCATTGAACTGCTGCCATCAATCTTCTTTTGGATCAGACGTCACATATAGGCTGGGCTCTGCCTGGAGCTCCTCCTGCTGACCACCGACGACCTGCCTGCTCGTCGGTGTTTATTCGCAGCAGCCTGAAGAGGCGGTGTGCATGGTAACAGCTCTAGATCTCACAGGGCATGGATGTGAACTAACGAAAGGTATAAAACATTTCTGCTGATCCAGATAGTTTAGTTTGTTCCAACTAAACCTTCCATGCCAAGTTATCACTGTCTTTTTTGTGATGGCTGTCTGGTATCTGTGATGCTGTTGGTCATCCAGTATAGATCTGCATTGTTTGGTATAAGCTTTTCTAGATTTATAGGGTCTGGTGTAGTCCATTTGTTGCCTGGATAACCCATGGTTCAGGATTCATCCTCTGTATGAAGAAACATTAGATGCATGTTGATTAGTTTCCTAACTAATCATGAGTTAAATCAATGAAAATCACAATCGTATAGTTTAATTTCTGCAAGTAAACCATGCTTGCCAGCCACTGTTGTTTGGCTGGTTGGTGTGTGTGCATTAGTTTGAACTGCTGTTGTTGGTTATCCTCCAGTATAGATCTAAAATGTGTGGTATAAGCTATATATAGATTCCTTGGGTTGATACAATCCATATTGTTTCCTAGATAGCTCATGATTCAGTATTGTCCTGTTTGTAAGTTACATTAGATGCATGTTGATTGAGCTCTCAACTAACAGCTAACAAATAACTTCATATGCATAGGTACCTCTGTCTTCTTGTGGATCGAATGCTGTCACAGTTTTTTCTTTCTTGGCAAGGATATATTAGATCAAGCATCATATCATGTACACAATAAACTTTTGCTATGCCTTCACCGTTAATGTATACTGGTTGGATCATGCTTCTGTTTATAAGCTCATTGAAGTAACCATCTCCTAGCTCAAATGGTCCGATTTCTTGTTTTTATGATATACAAAACCTTCAGCTATCCACTTGCATATCAATTGGTCTCTCTTAATTTTGTAGTCTTCTAGAAATATGCTTAGATATAATAAATCATGTGAAGGTAGATCATAGAAAAAACAACACCATCTGCGGTAGGCTAGTGGTTCAGCACAAATAGGGGTCACACATACATGATATCGTAAGTACTCTAGATATAGTAAAGGAGGATCTTGACTTCTAGGTTATGTGGGAGATATTATCTACAAGTCAAGCTTCTTTTACTAGTTTTGATTCACCTTCTCATCTATAGGATTAGTTATTATTGCTAACTATGTTTCGAGAAGATTATAGGATTAGGTAAGGTCACTTGATGTGTAAGTGGATAGCTGAATGTTTTGTTTATCATTAAAAACAAGATATCAGACTATTCGATCTAGGAAAAGGTTACTCAATGAGCTTCTAAGCAGAAGTATGATTAAACCAATAGACATTAATGTTGATGATGGAGGCTTGGAAAATCTTATCGTGTACATGATATGGTGATTGATCTAGTTAATTGTTTGCCAAGTGAAGAAAACTTTGTGACAATTTAATGGCACCAAGCGCAAGTGGTCAAAACCCAAAGACAAGATTTGAAGATTATCCATGCAAAAGACCATATGGCTGATATAACTAACAGCAGCAGCATGCCTGAAGGGTGATTTCTTGCACTTTCCAGATGTCCTTTTGTTGATCCAGTGTTGCTGATGTCAAGAGCGTTTGCATTGCCTCCATTCTGACCAATCAATATTGCTGATACTCAAGAACATTGCATCTTGGTGTTATTATTCTGCAATGACGTGAAGTTCTACCTAGTGATCTACCCATTTGTATCTGAAATCTGTTGTGGCTTCCACTGATAAAGTAATCATTAGGCTCCTGCATTCCCCCTTGCTGAATTTACTGCCTATTTATCTGTTCTGTAAATGAAGTGTATGCAATTGCAATCTGAATTCTGTTGTGTGTTCCACTGATCCAGCAATCTATCGACTGAAATCTGTTGTGGCTTCCACTGATAAAGTAATCATTAGGCTCCTGCATTTCCCCTTGCTGAATTTTCTTCCCATTTATCTGCTCCGTAAACGAAGCTTATGCAATTGCAATCTGAATTCTGTTGTGTCTTCCACTGATCCAGCAATCTATTGGCCTGTATCTGAATTCTGTTGTGGCTTCCACTGATCCAGTAATCATTAGGCTCGTGCATTTTTCCCTTGCTGAATTTCCTTCCCATTTATCTGTTCTGTAAAGGAAGTGTATGCAGTGCAATCACGTTAGTGTTCATTGTGTCTCTTTCTTGCTAGCTGCTCTGCTAGTTTTTTCATATTAATGAAATTAAAGGTTGTCCCGTTTATACAATCTTCTGAAGTTTCACCTGTTATTTGTAGGGGTTCATGTTTGCCTTGTCAGTTTCTTCTTCATGGCCTTGTACAGGATCTGTCATGTTGGTTTACATTTGACCATATAAACGGGGAACACAGTGTGCTAGCCCTGAACTGATGCAACGATTTCTTGAGGTAAGAATAAGAATGATCTGGTGAGAAGACCTGCAAATACTTGTTTTTTTCTTTGTGGGGAACAGCTGTTTAGCTTATACCCATTGTCATGACCCTATATTATGATGTTGCCCTGTCGGTACTCTGTCTCGAAGGCAGGTGAGTTGAATTAAAAATCATGACAACATATACTCTGAATTTTATGACAATAGATATTTAGACGGAAGGACGCAATCCTGAGTTTGGATTTGGCTCTTTTTCTTGGGTAGATGGGTACACATTAGTCATGTTCGTCTATCCTGTAATTTTAACCAAGCTGTGTTCACCCATCACAAGAACTAGCTGATAGATGGGACCGGCTGTTCAGTGGCTCACATGGCAGCCATTCTAGACACATGATCGTGGTTCAGTTCATCCTACAATCTTCTCAAGTTCCACATTTTATTTGTAGTGTTGGTTGCTATTTAATTTCTTTTCTTCGCCGCCTTTGTGTCTGTCACATTAGTTCAAATTTGACCAAATAAACGGGATGTCAGTAGCGCTTGGCATAGCTTCATTCATCAGATCGCAAATGCCGATACTAGTTTCAGAAGTCAGAACTCATTGCTCTCTCCAATGCTTGCCGACTTGATTAATCCTACTAGTACTAATTAGTGTGCTGTGTCATTTGTCCCGAGTCGATGCATCCTGAGCTGTCTGCTTAAACAAGGCCACATGGGTGTTAATTAGTGCTAAGCACATGGTCTTAGGGAGCAGCGGCAGCATGGTATAATTTAACACGGCCACTACACCCCAAGCGGCATCTAAGGCATATTGTCTCCCATCTCAAGATGGCATCTGAGTCTTACGAGACTAACACTATCCATTACGGTCAAAACCAGCTGATACATGGGACCTGGCTATGCATAGGCCCACTGGGCAGACAAGCTATGCGCATGGACACTTACATCTGGTCCCGGTTGGTCACTAAATTAGTGCACGATAATCTTCAACACCCCATGTTGGTTTCTTCCTAGCACTGCTCTTCCCATTGACCAAAGTGCCATAGCGCTCCTAGCTCCGATCGAGCGGAAACACCACCACCACTACGTGTGTAGAGAGGCCTGACCTGCCATGGATATCGCCATGAGAGCTATCGGCCCTCTCCTCCTGAAGCTTGGCGAATTGCTTGTCGGTGAGTTCACCCTCGAGAAGCGCATGAGGAAAGGCATCGAGTCTCTCCTGACAGAGCTGACGTTGATGCACACCGCTCTTCGCACGGTGGCAAAAGTGCCTCCGGACCAGCTCGATGAGGGGGTCAGGATCTGGGCAGGAAACGTCAAGGAGTTGTCCTACCAGATGGAGGATATAGTTGACGCTTTCATGGTGAGTGTCGAGTGTCGTGCCGAGCCTGCCAACCCGAAGAACAAAGTCAAGAAGTTACTCAAGAAGACCATCAGATTGTTCAAGAAAGGAAGGGATCTCCATCAGCTCTCAGATGCTCTAGATGAAGCGGTTGGTCAAGCCAAGCACTTGGCCGAGCTACGTCAAAGGTACGAGCAAGAGACACGGGATACCGCCAATGGTGCTAGCGCTGACCCTCGCATGATGGCTCTATACACGGATGTGACAGAGCTCGTCGGCATTGAAGAAGCACGAGACAAGTTGATCAACATGTTGACTAAAGGTGATGATTGGTCAGAGCAGCTCGTGAATACGGTCTCTGTTGTTGGATTTGGTGGGTTAGGCAAGACTACTCTTGCCAAAACGGCGTATGACAAGATCAAAGTGCAATTTGATTGTGGTGCTTTTGTTTCGGTTTCTCAAAATCCCGACATGAAGAAAGTCTTCAAGAATATTCTCTATGGACTTAACAAGGACAAGTATGAAAACATTCATAATGCAAAATGGGAAGAACAACATCTCATCGATGAACTCATTGAGTTCCTTACGAACAAGAGGTATATATGCCCATTTCTTCTGCTCCTAGTCAGTTGTCTTTTAGCTAAAGTAATGACATTATTTTGTAGTTCACATGTACGCATTTAATAACATATTGTCCATACCGTTTTATGAATCATAGCGGTGATCATTCACTAGTGATTTATAATCTCCGCCTTTTCACACACCTATACCTCAATTAATAATGACCATCTTAGAGAAAAAGTTCAGTACATGTATCCGATTTATTCGCCAACTTACATTGATAAATATCTGTATAGGTTCCTTATTGTAATTGATGACATATGGGATGAAAAAGCATGGAAACTAATTAAGTGCGCTTTCTCCAAGAAGAGTCCCGGCAGTCGATTAATCACGACAACCCGTATTATCAGTGTCTCTCAAGCGTGTTGCTCTTCTCCAGATGATATCTATCGAATGGAACCTCTTTCTTAGGATGTATCAAGAAGGCTCTTCAACAAAAGAGTATTTTCCAATGAGAAAGGGTGTCCTTCTGAGTTGGTGCAAGTATCCGAAGACATATTGCCTAAATGCGGTGGGATACCATTAGCAATTATAACTATAGCAAGTCTTTTGTCTAGTAATCGCCAGATAAAAACAAAGGAGCAATGGTATGCTTTGCTCAAATCCATTGGTCGTGGTCTTACAGAAGATCACAGTGTGGAGGAGATGAAGAAGATATTACTATTTAGCTATTATGATCTACCTTCTTATCTGAAGCCTTGTTTATTATATCTAAGTGTCTTTGAAGAAGATGAGAAGATTATGAGAGGTAAACTTGTATGCAAGTGGATTTCTGAAGGTTTTGTTTACAGTGAGAAACAAGAAACTAACTTACATGAGCTCGGTGATAGCTACTTCAGTGAGCTAGTAAACCGAAGTATGATTCAGCCAATAGGATTTGATGATGAAGAAAAGGTAGAAGCTTGCCGTGTGCATGACATGGTGCTTGATCTCATATGCTCACTATCAAGTGAAGAAAACTTTGTCACTATATTGGATGGAAATGAGAGAAAAATGCCTCACACGCAAAGAAAGGTTCGCAGATTATCAATTCGAAATAGCAAGGTAGATGTGGATACCACCGGGATGGAACACGTGAGATCTCTTTTATTCAGAAGTAATATTGTTGATCCAGTGCTGAATATTGCAAGTTTTCAAGTTATGCGCGTGTTGGATTTAGAAGATTGTACTATCTCAGATGTTGGGTATGTGGCGGGTCTATTGCATTTGAGGTACCTAGGACTAAAAGATACCAAGATCAAGGATCTTCCAGAGGAAATAGGGAAGCTACAGTTTTTGCAAACCCTTGATATTAGAGGAACTCGTATACTATTTGTGCCAGCTAGTGTTGTTTGTCTAAGGCGATTGATGTGCCTGTACGTTGACGGGGACATTGGACTGCCGCCTGGGATTTGTAGTGTGACTTCTCTGGAGGTGTTACTAGAGGTGGGCATTTCAGAATCTGGAGATTTGAACATTCATTTTGTGAAAGAGCTGGGCCATTTGACCAACCTAAGGGTGCTGCAGTTAGAGTTGACCGAGTTGGATGAAAGCATGACTGAGGTTTTCATGGAATCTCTAAGCAATCTGCACAAATTGGAAAGTCTATCTATTATTCTTGGACACGTCGACCTCATGCACAAAGGCTGGGTGCCCCCTATACGACTCCGTAGATTAGCGATTCAATATTTAGACCCGATCCTGAAACTGCCGACATGGGTCAGCCCTTCATCGCTTCCTGTCCTCTCCTATCTGTCCATAGAGGTGTATAAAGTGCGACCGGAGGACATTCAGATTCTTGGAATGCTGCCGGCTCTTCGTTATCTCAACCTAAGTGCCTACTACACAGGAGTGGTTGCGGCGGAAATGCATGCTGTTACTGCTGGTGCATACCCATGTGCGACAGAGTGCTACTTCATTGGTAATACGGCTGTGCTTCCATCAATATTTACACGAGGAGCTGCGCCAATGCTTAAACACCTTCACTTCGAATTCCCAGCAGAGTGGATCTCCCGTGGGGACATTGATTTCGGCACGTGGCATCTCCCTTCCCTCGAGAAAGTCAAGGCTTTGCTTTTCACAACAGAAGCCACCGATGCAGAGGTGAAGGAAGCGGTAGCTGTACTGAGGGCCGCGGCGGACGAGCATCCCAACCGTCCCAACCTTGATTTATATGTAAATCCCACAAGCATGTGCATTCCCGTTATCTGTACTTGTAGTCCCTTGTTTTCTTGCCAAGAGTTAATTCTTCTCCGCTTTCCATTTTTCAGTTTTAGGTGGTCAGAGTGCTACGTTGGTTCATCAAATCGTGCAACCAGGTATTCTACTGACTCCATTCATTTGTAGAAACTAGAACCACCTATTTTTCAGCATTTCTTTAGCTAGCTAGCTTGATCGGTCAATCAGTCCTCATAAATCCTGAAGTGTCATGACCATTGCTATATGAATTTCTTCAGCGTTGGCTACTTCACTTAGCTGTTATTTCTGCATGCTGCAATATTATAACATATGTCACGTAATTCAGATCATAGCAAGCAATCCACCAAGTAACATATGTTTTTCTGTTTCGATGAACACCGTGTTATTTTTCCTTTTCTTTTTGCAACATTGACTGAATGTATGTGCTTCCACAATCCACATGGCATTTGCAGGTAGTCCAGCAGGAGCTACCAAGTTTCGTCAACATGGTCTCCATCGTGCCTGCCTGCAACTCCTCCCGTGCTCTGCTGTTCGGTCCATCTTCCTTCTGCATCGAGATGAAGCTCTGATCCTGTTCGCTTAAATGTCTGAATTCTTCGAGTGTTTCCGCTTGCTTCTGCCAATTCAAGAACCATTAATAAGTTTGAGGGCGCCCACTACATTTCGCCCACGATAAACAATTATTTATGTACTACTGATTGGTTGGTTTGCTTTCATTATGTATCACTACTTTGTAGAAGCTTCCAGACTCTATGTTCATTCCAGACTTGTAAAACTATTATGTCGTGTTCAATTTGTGCGATATTCTGAAGTTTTACTTTCTATTTTGTCATGTGCCGGCTTACAATGTACTCATTTGGTTTGAGTACAACTGGAATTTTAACTGCTATAGTATTTGAACTTGAGAACATTGAATTGATATGCTACCTTTGTTATTTTGTTGGGGCCCTAGGTGTCGTCCTCAGCCGATGAGATTGCACCTGTTTCATTCTGCTACATTTATTTTAGTAGTCCGGAGGAGCTATCGGTGATGCCAAAAGAGTTTCGTTTCAGTGGTGGTCTACACAGAAGTCTACTAGCCCGAAGCCCAGGAGGAACATGTTAGTTAGTAGTCTGAAAGTCTGAATTTGTGTTCTATACTGTAATTTCATTTTCGTTCTTCGTGAGCGGCACATCTGCCGCCACCCATACATGTGTGCAGAGATCCCAGCAAGTGCCCAGATCGATAACACCGGCAAGGAGAGTAAGACATACATTACACGCAACTTAATTTTATTTGACCAGCAAAACCACCGTCTGTCAAAGTTAATCTGGATGGTGGTTTGTCCGAGAGTAAGGCTGGGATTGTATTGGAAGAAACTCTTATGGTGAAGTGTTTTTCGCTTTGGCTGAATTGCGAACCAGTGCATGTGCAACTGTGAACACGAATTGTGTTGTGGTGGTGACACGGCAGATGCTATGGGTAGACTAAAGTAAGGGGGCCAATGGATGCTAGTGGGATCTGGGAAGGGAAGATACAGTTGATTCTACACACAAAAGACTAAGACAAAGATCTTTATTTCTCCTTATTTGGGCTACAAGTGCTCCTTGAGCTGTATACAAGGAGAAAAGTAGAACTTTACCAGCCTAACGGTACTGAATGAGCCGATCCCCTCTTCACGGTCCAAGCCTCCCCTTATAAAGGAGAGCCTTGGGTTCCTTTAGGGCTGACGTGGCAAGCATATTCGAGGAATATGCTTGTCCCAAAATAGTAGTTCGGTGGCCTCCTTTCCCTGTCGTCATTCTAACGACGGCAAGGTTCCAGAGGGCCCCTCCCGTGTGCCTCGGGCTTCAGGACTGTCACCTCCGTGACCTCCTTCTGCCCCTCTGTCACTCTGCGCATTTGTCCCTTGCGCTTGGCTCCGCTCAGATTCTTCCTAGCCCGCGGCTAGAGTTTGACTTTAGGCTTCTCCTTCTCCTGCAAGCTTCGCATCATTCGGCTTCGCCTCGCGTAACTCGGCTCGTCCTTCACCTGCATTAAGATTATTCGGGCTAACCCAGCCGACTTACGCAGTACCTCGGCCGGGTAATGCCTTGCCATTACCATAAGGGTCCTGCCTTTTCCTATATCGGCCGACCTCTACAGGATTCGGCCGACTCAGACTGTAACTCGGAGACTGGACGGAGGACATCCTTTCGTCTTTCCCCGTCCTTACCCTATCCGAGGTCACCTCTCCAACATTAGTCCTCGAAGCTGGTGCGGCCCCGCTGATAACTTCAGCCGGGTCGTATCAGTTTCATGATATTCGTTCTGCATTGTTTCCGAGTTATACTTTTCTCGCTCAAGGTATCATCGTATCTTCTTGTGTACTCCTCGTCCTACGTGTCATACTCATCAGTGTTTCTCTAGTTTTTTGTTCCTCTACAGTAATTACTGACAGGCTACAGTTACTACTGCGCCTGTCGCGTCGGCGCTGCGACGCCTCGTGAGCCGTTTCCGTCGGGGATCGTGATCTTCTCTTCCATGGTGTGGTCCTTGGTGCGGTTCCACTTAGAGGCGTGCGTTCATGCGGCGCACACGATCTACACGGTCAACCGCCACACCCACGATACCACTACCTCGCAGGCGGTTCGGTTATAAAGAGGGGCGCGGCGCTGGGGGATTCACTTTCCCCCTTCGCTCACCTGCGCCCTTCTCCTACCTCTCGCATCTGCGCCCGTTCGTGCTTCCCCGCCGTCGTGCGCTCGTCTGAGTCCTTGACGGCAGGGATCCCGCCGTACTGCTCTGTCGCCTTCGTCCCTGCTCGCTCGCTCCGGCACCGTCGCCGGTGAGTTCCACCGGTCCAATCGCCTAGCTTTTCCTCTTGAGATCTCTATTTTTCTTCTGTACTCGTGCGACAGTTCTTTCTCTGCTCCGCCGCCGTTTTTGGGTAGAACCACGACGGGGCCTTGCAGTTCTAGATTTTCCTCCGCCGCTATCTCCTCCTCCGTAAATTTCTCCGGCGATCTCATGTCGAGCTCTGTCAGTGGAGCGCTTGTTGAGGATGACGATACTGCATCTGGGCCCGAGCGGGGCTCGTGGCAGGGATCCTCCGTCACTCGCCGCGAGGTCGAGTGGCTAATCTGAACTCGCCGTATTCCTGCCGAGGTAGCTTGTCGCTTACTTGGCAGCGAGTCCTCTCCTGACCTTAGGGAAGGCGAGTATGTAGTTTTCATGTCGCATTTCGCACGCGGCTTTGGTCTCCCTCTCAGCGACTTTGCTAGAGAGTTTCTCGATTATTTCGGCCTTCAGCCGCATCATCTTCCCGCCAACGCCATTGCCTCTCTCTGCCTTCATCTCTGCCTCGGAGGGATACTTCGGCCTATGGCCGTCTGTGCATGTATGGTCAAAGTTTTTCCAGATTCGTTCCAACGTCGTCCCAGACAAATCTCTGCACCCCTCCGAGAAGTTGCTCACCCAATGTGGAGCAGCGTCCATCACACCTTGGAGGAAATCCGAATTTCCTCGTGTCGCGGGGCTAGAATCATGTAAGAAGTGGCACAAGTCCTTCTTTTATGTCAAGAATACGGGGAGTGAGGATAAGATTCGGCTCCCTGCCTTCTTCATTGGCCCTCCTTCCAAGAAGAACTGGACCTATAATCCGAGGAAGAGTCATGCTTTGGCCGAGGCTTTTGAGATTCGGCTGAAGGAACTGATCCGCTCCGGGCTACGCGGCGAGGATCTGATGACTAGCTTCGTCAGCAGCCGAATCTGCCCATTCCAGAAACACACACACAAACTCTCTATATGAGCGGTCCCCTTGACCCCAACCGAGTCTCGACGGTGGAGCTGGACAACTACCTCATCTTCAAGCGTGTCCGGGCTATCTTTAAAACGGATATGCCGGAGGATTGGGCTTGGGGACTGAAGCCGTTCACCCGCGAGCATCCCCCACCCGAAGTAAGCTTAATCATTAGTGTTTGCTCCTTAATTGCGTTCGTAACTCTCTTTGCTAATTTTTTCTCCTTCTTGTCCTGCAAAGGTTTGAGGAGCAGAAGAATGAGGACGCCGAGGTTTTGTCACTTCCGTGGCCTGCGGATCGGAATACTCCGGATAGTGGGGAGCCGGACTCAGAAGAGTTCGTCCCCAAGTCCGATCTCGCTCCGGCTCGCGCTCGTGGCAAGACCCCGGCCCACGAGGAGGAAGGTGATTCGGACGAGGTCCAAGTTCTAGAGGTAGTTGCCATAATGCCAATTTCTTATGCATTTCCGGCTTCTACTTTCTCAGCTAATCCGGTCGGTCAGGTTCACGACGCCGAGCCTCTTGCCTCCCGGCCTCTTGTTACCTCGGGGAAATGTGGTGCTCCCGCTGGTGCCTCAGAAACGGCCCCCAAGAAGCGAATGAAGAAGTCAGCTCCGCATCCTCCCAGGCGCAAGACCATGCCCGGGGTCACTGGGTGAGTTTCTTTTGCTTGCATTTCTTGTTTTTCTCTTTCTGCTTTTTGACTTGACCTTTTTTTGTTTTCGCAGTGCTCCACTTTCTGTTAAGCCCAGCGGTCCCAGCATGACGAGTCGTATGACTCGGCAGCCGTCTCCTCCGCCTACTGAAGATACCAGGATTCCGAGTCCTGCTCGCGCTGCATCTCCTCCAGCTCCGAATCAGACGCCACTTCGCCATGATGCGCCTGAGATTCCTTCCATTGATGCCGATACCACTCGGCCAACAGATATTTTACCGAACCTGCTGCCTCCTTTGTGAACCCTAATGTCTCCACTGAGCCTCTTTCGACCCCCGCGGTCTCTATAGTGACTCCAACTCCGGCCGAGGACGTCAATATCTCGGCGCCCTCTGCAACCGTGATTCCTCCGGCTCCTAAAGACGCCGCTCCTAGTGCCGAGGTATCAGCTCCTACTGATTCCTCTTCTAAAACAAGAAAGGTTATTGTTATCAAGGCTTCCTCCTCTCAGAAAGGTCTTGCTGGCTCTTCTCAGCCTAGTATTGCCGATGCGCTGCGCAAAGGGGTTGCTTCTGCCAAAGCCTCTATTACCCCGACCGCCAGCACCCAGCTCGCTCTTCACAAAAGCCCTGCGGCAGCGGTGGCTACACAGCATGTCCGAGGTAAAGTCCTAACTCGCACGGAGAGTGGGAACAACCTCGGCTCGCTGGTTGAGTATGCCAATAATTGGAATGCTGCCGATCAGTTCGAGGGTAATCCAAGCAGCCAGCCGTTTCAACTCTCCGACATCAGCAGTCGCCTGCATCAGGCTGCCAAGATCGTTCTTGAAAGTGACAAGATGAATGAGGTAATTGTTTTTTATGGAGTTTTGATTAGTTCTCCGG
Organism: Avena sativa; assembly: GCA_916181665.1. Classification (NCBI taxonomy): domain Eukaryota; kingdom Viridiplantae; phylum Streptophyta; class Magnoliopsida; order Poales; family Poaceae; genus Avena; species Avena sativa. Next base: position 385,939,737 of record OV702296.1, read on the forward strand.
ATACTATTATATATACTCTAGTCCCCGAAGCTTGCAAGCGAATAACTTGTTATTCGTTTGGAAGTTTTATGATGCTTTACTTAGTTCAGTTTTATCTTAGAGTTCGAACCTCCATCCAACTAGATCTGCATTAAATTTTTCTTGACTTGGGTCTATCTGAACTTTGAATATCCAGCCACCTAGGTCCGAGTTAAGTTTTGCTTGACTCAGATCTGCTTTGGCTTCGAATATCCAGCCACCTGGGTCCGGGTTAAGTTTTGCTTGACTTGGATCTTGTATTAGCTTTGAATGTCCAGCCACCTAGATCCGGGTTAAGTTTCGCTTGACTCGGATCTGTTTTGGCTTCAAATATCCAGCCACCTAGATCCGGGTTAAGTTTCGCTTGACTCGGATCTGTTTTAGCTTCGAATATCCAACCACCTAGATCCGGGTTAAGTTTTGCTTGACTCGGATCTGTTTTAGCTTCGAATATCCAGCCACCTAAATCCGGGTTAAGTTTCACTTGACTCGGATTTGTCTTAGGCTTGAATACCTATTTACTATTTGCTCTATTGCTTAGGTTGCGCATGACCGGCGGACCGCCGAATTTCAAAGGCTGCTTTTTGCGCATAGAAAATTGCAAGAAAAGTACGAGAAGGTTATTCCTGTGGTGAAAAAAGCTGGTAAGTCGACAAACTTTTTCGTCATCTCCGACGCTCTTATTGTTTTGTACACGAGATGTTGGCTCACTCTTTTGGTAAACAGGGAACATCAATAATCTTAACATCCGTCTTGAGAAGAAAGTCAAGGCCCTGGAAGGTTAGTTACTCTTTTACTTTATATATTCCCCTTTGAAATGTGCACTAAATTTCTTTTAACTCTTTTGGCTTTGGTAAAGCCGAGTTACAAACCTTTGCAGCATCTTACCAAGATTTCACGTCCATGCGTGATGTGATGCTGCATTTTTTAGAACAAAGCGCTACTCACTCGGCGCAGCTGAAGGATAAAGATGACGAGATAGCTCGCTTGCGTGCCGAGGTGGAGGCCCTTAAGCTCTCTCAGAAGTCTGAATTAGAAAAGGTCGACCAGGAGTTCTCCGAGGAGAAAAATCGGCTAGCTCTGCAATTGCAGAAAAATAAAGAGCTCCTCGAGGCTGCCGAACTGAAGACACGGGGGATGAGCGAGGAGATCACTCGCTTTGAAAAGAGCAAGATTGACTGGGCTAAAGACCTTCAAATAATGCTGAGTTATATTCATCGTAAGCTTCTGACCGCGGCCGGGTTATCTTTTTCCTTTTCTTACTGCTGACTGATGCAGTCGTGTTTTGCGCAGACCATTTTCCAGAAGCTAAGCCCGTGAGCTCTAAAGCGGTCATTAGTGCTCATGTGCGCCGAGGTGTTCCTGTTGACGCGGACTCGGAGTACTCGATGGAAGATTTCCTGGTTGCTGTTGGCGCTGCAGTTGGTCCGATGAAAATTATGGGCAGATATTTGGTGCAGGCAGCTATCCGAGCCTACCATGTTCTCTGGCCGAATAATTCTGGGACTCCTAATATTGATGAGGTCCAATTGTTGGTAGAAAGATTAATGGCATCTGAGAGGCAGCTAAGTCTTTGGAGGGAATCGGTCGGACGAGCTGGTGCTGATATGGCTCTCACTGTCATCATGTCATGGTATGAAGATATTTCTCTTGATATTTTGAGAAATTTGCGCACTGGTTCCCGTTGGGTTGAGGACCCAGACTTTGTCGCTCTTCGGCAAGCTCGTGCCTTCCAGCTCGTTGAGTATGCCGACGTGCATACCTGGAACGAAGGTCCGAGTTTCCTTCCTAACCCAGAGGACGAGGTCGTAGTTGAGGATGCCTCAGATAACAACTCAGCTGAACAAGGAGAAGATGAGGGTGACTCGGCTACTTCTGGTGATTCCAGTTCGAGCTCAGATGGTAACGGCGACGCGCGATCCTCCTCCAAAGGTACTGGGCATTCTACTGCGCAAGCTGACGCTCCTCAGCAGCCTCGGGCTTCCTCCGAAGTCGCTCCTGGGTCTGTGGAGGGCGAGGCAACCTCGGCCGAAGTTCCACCTACCTCGGAGTGCCCAGTCCCTGACCAAGTTATTGCCTCTCCAGCTAAAAACCTCTAAGTCATTTCTTACCCCTGGTATGCCGGGCGTATGATGTACGTAGAATATTTGTCCGTCTTTTATACGGTATGAATTTCTTTTGCCATGTGCCGCTGAGACATATATGGTTGTAATCGTTATTACTTTGTTTAACTGGTCTTGTTTGTTCGAATCCTTGCTTTGGCGGCCTTCAACTTCTTGAGTTTGGGGTATATATTTGCCTTTGTGCTCCCGTAGTTCGGCGCGCAATATCTCCTGACTTTGATAAACTTTGCCATTTGACCACTGTGGTTTGGACTGTTAATCTGGGTGTAGACCTCGAAGATCATACGAGAGCGAAATACTCTTACTCTGGGTGTCGAAGTTTGATATCCACTCTTGTAACAAAGGATAACCCCTACTTAGAAACAATATAGGACAGTCCCCGAGTCACTGCCTATGGTGCCGAGGTTTAATATATAAATCAAATTTAGAAATAATATAAGACAGTCACCGAGTCACTGCTCAAGGTGCCGAGGTTTGATATACAACTCAAATTTAGAAATAATATAAGACAGTCCCCGAGTCACTGCTCAAGGTGTCGAGGTTTAATATGTAACACAAAATCAAAAACGATATATGCCAGTCCCCGAGCCACTGCTCAAGCGCCGAAGTCTAATACATGAATCAAGCTTAGAAACAATATGGGGTAGTTCCCGAGCCACTGCTCAGGGTGACGGGGTTTAATACATAAACCAATCTTAAAAACAATATAGTGCAGTCCCCGAGCCACTGCTCGAGGTGCCGAGGTTTAATACATAACATGAAATTTAAAACAACATATGGCAGTCCCCGAGTCACTGCTCTGGACGCCGAGGTTCAATACATAGTTGGTGCTCCATCCTGAGACATTACTTTACAATGTGTCATAGATGACGGCTACGAGTAAAATGGACGAAGTAAAGCCACGTTCCATGGTCTTTTCGATTCTTCGCCGGCTTTCTCTGCCCTGTTCTTTCCTGGTGATTGAGCATCGATTAGGTAATACGCATCATTGTGCAATGCTTTGCTCACGATGAATGGTCCTTCCCATGGAGGCGACAACTTGTGCATGCCGGCCGTGCGTTGCACCAGCCGGAGAACCAAATCTCCTTCTTTGAACACTCTTGGATTCACCTTCTTGCTGTGATATCGTTGCAAGTTCTGCTGATAGATAGCTGATCTTGATAGCGCCAGCTCTCTGGCTTCTTCTAGCAGATCGACAGTATCTTGCCGAGCTACCTCATTTACCTCTGAGGTTGTATATTGGGTGACCCTTGGCGAGTCATGTATTATGTCGGCTGGAAGCACGACTTCTGCCCCATATACTAGAAAAAATGGTGTATAACCTGTTGATCTGTTTGGGGTAGTCCTGAGGCTCCATAGTACTGCTGGTAGTTCCTCAATCCAACATCCTGCCGACCTTTGCAGCGGTTCGACGAGTCGTGGTTTTATTCCGGACAATACTAGTCCATTAGACCTTTCCACTTTCCCATTGGATGCTGGGTGAGCCACAGAGGCGACATCTAATCTTATGTGCTTTTCTTGGCAAAATCTAGCGAAAGCTCCTTCTGCAAAGTTTGTACCGTTGTCTGTAATAACACCGGTGGGTATCCATATCTTAAGATAATATCTTTGAGGAATTTCACTGCTGTGGGCCCATCACATTTTTTTATTGGTTTCACTTCAATCCATTTTGTGAATTTGTCCACCATGACCAATATGTGGGTCATCCCACCTCGGGCCGACTTAAATGGTCCCACCATATCTAAGCACCATACAGAAAATGGCCAGGTAATTGGTATCGTTTTTAACTCGGATGATGGCATGTGTATCTTGGTTGCATATCTCTGGCAACCATTACATTTTTCGACCAGTTCTTTGGCTTCTTTCAACGCTGTTGGCCAATAAAACCCATGCCTGAACGCTTTGGCCACTAAGGCTCAGGATGAGCCATGATGTCCACATTCTCCTTGATGTATATCTAGGAGGATCTCCTGGCCTTCTGCCGAGCTCACACATCTTTGCAATACACTTGTGACACTCCTTTTATACAACTCATTGTTTATGATTGTATAAGATTTAGCTCTTCTCACTGTCTGTCTTGCCAATATCTCGTTATTCGGCAAAATCGCATCTCTAAGGAAGGAGAATATGGGTTGCGCCCATATAGGTGTGATTTTCTCTGGTGTAGTCTCACTATCTATTTCCATATTTTCTGCCGACATAACTACCTCGGATTTCTCCATACTCATGCTTGCATCTGCTGTCTTTATTTTTGGGAATTCCGGGTTATATTGCTTATCAATTTCCATCGGCACATTATGTTCTCTTGATTTTGCCGGAATAAAGATGGATTCGGACTCTGGTGACGGTGTTATTGATGGCTTCCTTAGGTGCTCTAGGGCGATACCTGGGGGAATTGACTGTCTAGTTGATCCTAGTTTTGACAATGTGTCTGCAGCGTCGTTTTCTGCCCGAGGTACATGGTGAAATTCACATCCTTCGAAGTATCCACTGAGTTTTTGCACATGAAATCTATGCAAAGCCATGTTATCATCCAACGCATCCCAATTGCCTGGGACTTGCTGTACTACCAGATCTAAATCTCCATACATAAGATTCGGCGTATGCCAATCTCTTTTGCCACCTTCAATCCATGGACTAGTGCTTCATATTCGGCTACATTGTTTGACGCGGCAAAATGTATCTGCAGCACATATCTCAGCTGATCTCTTTTTGGCGAGATTAACACTATTCCTGCCCCCAAACCATTTCTTAGTTTGGAACCGTCAAAGTGCATCGTCCAATAATTCGGATCTGGTAATGGTGGTTCATATTGCACCTCGGCCCAATCTACGAAGAAGTCGGCCACAGCCTGAGATTTGATTGCATCTCTCCTATCAAATTGCGGAGCATAAAGTGACAATTCAATTGCCCATTTTGCTATTCGGCCACTTGCATCTTTGTTGCTCAATATGTCGGCTATGGGTGCTTCACAAATCACTTTGACGGGGTGCTCTTCGAAGTAATGTTTAAGTTTCTTTGCCGACATGTACACTCCATAAGCCATCTTCTGATAATGTGGGTAATTTTGTTTTGAGGCTGATAGTACCTCGCTTAGGTAATACACCGGCCTTTGTACTGATTTATCATCTTCAATTCGTTTTACCACGATCACAGCGCTCACTACTCTGTTGGTGGCCGCTATGTAGAGTAACATAGGCTCTTTCGATAATGGAGAAGCTAAGATGGGCAATGTGACCAACATCTTTTTCAATTCATGAAATGCATTGTCTGCTTGTGGAGTCCAAATGAACTTATCCGATTTTTTCATCAGCTGGTAAAGTGGTAGTGCTTTCTCTCCCAGCCGACATACAAATCGGCTGAGCGAGGCTAAACAACCTGTGAACTTTTGTACGTCATTTAGACATCTTGGCAATTCCATCCTTTCTACTACTTTTATCTTAGTTGGGTTGGCCTCTATACCTCGGCTAGATACGAGAAAACCGAGCAACTTTCCCGCTAGCACGCCAAATGTGCATTTTTCCGGGTTAAGCTTCATTCGGAACCTTCTCAGGTTCGCGAAAGTCTGTCGTATATCATCCAGTAGCGTTTTGCTTTATTTGGTTTTGATAACCACATCATCCACATATACTTGTACATTTTTTCCTATCTGGTCATGTAGACATTTTTGCATGCATCTCTGATACGTCGCTCCTGCGTTGCGCAGGCCGAATGGCATGGTGCGATAGCAATAAGCCCCGTACGGGGTAATAAACGCAGTCTTTATTTGATCGGCCGGATTTAACGGTATCTGCTGAAAACCAGAATACGCGTCTACAAATGATAATAGTTCACAACCAGCGGTCGAATCAATGACTTGGTCTATTCTAGGTAAAGGAAAAGGATCTTTTGGACACGCCTTGTTCAGGTTCATGTAATCGATACACATTCGCCATACAATGGCTACATTTGGATCATCCTTCTTCTTTTCTACTAGCACCGGGTTTGATAGCCAATCCGAATACAGCAACTCCATGATGAATCCGGCCGCAAGGAGCCGAGCTATTTCATCCCCTATTATTTTTCTCCTGTCTTCGGCGAAGCGGCGGAGAGGTTGCTTCACCGACCTTGCTCCTGGCCTTACATTTAGAGAGTGCTCAGCCAACTCCCTCGGACACCTTGCAGATCCTGAGTTGACCATGCAAAGATATCCCGATTCTCACGGAGGAAGTTGGTGAGCTCGCTTTCCTATTTAGCATCTAGGCCGGCACCAATAGTGACGCTGCGCTCTGGGAATTGCTCATCTATCTGGAACTTTTTTGTTTCTTTAGTCGGCTGAAAGGAGACACTTCCATGTGGGTTGGCTAATGCCGGCATATTCAGCTGTGCTGACTGAGCGAGGGCTGCTACCTCCTGAATCCTTCTTTTTTCCCTTGCTATTACCAATGATTCGACCAAATTTGACCCGGCTGAAGCACATTCCATTGACTTCCTGTAATCCCCTGCTACTGTTATCACCCCTTGCGGTCCGGGTAACTTCATTTTCAGATAACTTACATGGCAGCTGCTCATGAATTTGGCCAACGCTGGCCGTCCGAGTAGAGCATGATACAACTTTCTAGATCCACCACTTCAAACTCTAAGTTTTCTGCTCTGCAGTTATATCTTGTGCCGAATAATACATCCACTCGAACCTTACCAATGGGTTCGCATGAAAGTCCTGGTACTATCCCATGGAAAGTGGTCCTCGTGGATTGCAGCATGTTCTGCGATATTCCGAGTTTATGCATTATATCTTTGTACATGATGTTGATACTGCTCCCATTGTCAATGAGTACCTTTGAAAATTTCACATTAATGCTTGGTCCGACAAATGTCGGATATAACACGAGTGCATACGACCCTGGACTCGGCATTATCTTGGGGTGATCCTTTATGCTCCAGGTTACTTCCTGATCCGACCAAGGCACATATCTTGGTACTGCCGGAATCACTGCATTTACTTCCATATGCCGGCGCTGCACACTCTGCTTGTCTTGATGTTCTGTTGTGAACATGCAATACGACTGATGATATTCTCTGTAATCATTGCGTCCATTATTTCCTGGATTTGTCCTTCCATCCGGACCTTGGTTTATCACTTGATGCACCGCATCCCTCCGGTCCGAGTTGTCATACCTCGGGGGAGGAGGTGGTAACATCAGTTGCTGTGCATTTGCTCCAGTCAACTGCGGCTGATGCTACGGATGTGCCTGGAGAGGCGCTGCCTGTATGCCTGCGGGGTTTCCCATTGGATTTTTCATCCATGCACATTGGCGGGTCGTATGGTTGGCTGGCCTGGCTGGGTTTGACGTGTGAAATTTACACGGCTGATCTAACATAGACTCGAACGTGTACTTCGGCCTCTCCTGCCATTGCTTCTTTTGTTCTGGTGTCCACTGTCTTTTTCCTTCATTCCTTGGTGTCCATTGCTGAGGACCATTCTTTTGTCGTTGAGTGGTTCCGTGACTCGGCTGATCTTGCGCTACTGCTGCCACCTAGGCTGAACCATATCTGTAATCCGGTCTCTCTTCTCTTCTTCTTCCTCTGAAGTCATTGCGCCTGGATGACCCAGCCATATCTCTTGCATATTGATCTTGATGCTCCCGATGATCTGCCGACATTAATTCTGGTTGCGTCGGATCTCCCAATGCATAGGAATCCGCTATTCTGATGGTTTCTGCCAATGTGGTTGGCATATCTTTTTGCAGTCGCTGCCATAACACACTGGCATAGCGGCATCCTTGAGCGAACCAAGCTATTGGTTGTGATTCTATAACTCCTTCACACGAGTTTCTCAGGTTACACCACCGAGTTAAAAACTCTCTGTCCGTCTCATTCGGTCTTTGCTTGCACATGGCTAATTGTTGCGGCCTGTTTGGCCTCTTGTAAGTACTGGTAAAGTTGCTAACGAACATTTCTTCAAAATCCAACCAACAGTTGATACTGCCTGCTGGCAGATTATTCAGCCATACTCTAGCTGGTCCTTCCAACATTTGCGGGACATACCGCACTGCCCATCGTAAGTTCCCACCTGCTATTTTCACAGCAGTGGCATAATCAATCAACCAATCTTGTGGTTTGGTGCTCCCATTATATGTTTTTGTGCCTCTTGCCAGCTGAAAATTCGGCACGGGTGGTTCGCCCATGATCCATGGTCCGAAGCATGTCGGACCCGGTGGACCCTGTTCTTCCAGCAACTCAGATCGGTATAGCCGGTCTAGCTTTACTCTGGCATCATTTGACGGCAAATCTCTATACAGAACTCTGTCCTGCATTCCATAGTGGTTATTTCCACCGGATCGCATATTCCATCTCGGAATAACCATCATTGTACCTTTCATTTACCTGATTGTGGCGAGCTGGTCTCGCTTCTCTTTCCTGCCGAGGTTCATGTCTCGGCTGTGGGTTGTGCGGCGGTTCTCTCGTTCCTTCGACCGGGATATTGTTCTCGTGATTTCCTCTTCCGAGTTCTGCTCTGCCTAAATTTCCATTGCCTCGGCTTCCGCCGCCTTTCTCAGCACGGCCGGGGTTCCTCTCGCCACTGTTACCTCGGCTTCCATTGCCTCTGTTCTCGTTTGCTTTCCCGGCTATCGCCGGATCATATGGAACAATTTGCTTGTTTCTCTTTCCCGAAGTTACCGCTCTGTCCTTTCGTGCATTGTTTCCGGGTGAAGATGCTGCTGCCACAGATAAGGCAGGTGCTGCTCCAGCCGAGTGAACCATTCGCGAAGCCCCTGGCCTCACCGGATCTGCCCTGAGCATCTCCTCATTCTGCTGGTTCGCAATGCGTACCAGCTCATTCACTCTTTCTTGCTGTTTCTGCCGGGCTTCGCCGGTCAATCCCTCTAACTCTAATGCTGCGGCATTTGCCGCTCTCAGATTCTTTGCCAGGGTATTGTACCTCGGCAAGCCTAGATCAACTGATTCCGCCTTATGAGCATCATGCTCCTTGTTGATATCATCTATGAGGTTCTTTCCTCTTAATCTCAACTCGTCAACCCGTTCGGGAGCGACGTAAAGCTTGTTTGCTTTGGCATACTCTCGCAGGGTCCTGTTTAAGGACTCCCGCAAGGCCGACACCTTTTTTGCCTCTACCAGCACCTTTTGCCTGGTTTCTTCCAATTCTGCCTGGGCATTTGCCGGATCAAGTATCGGCGCTACAGGTGTAGTCAAGTTATCTATAGTTGCCTGAAGAATGTTTTCTGGTCTTTCTAGAGGTGGCCCTCTTACCCTTGGTGCCTTTGGGGTTGTTTCCTGCACCTCGGTCTGGTCGGCCGCTGAGGGGATTACTGTTGGAGATATGCCCAAGAGGCAATAATAAAGTGGTTATTATCATGTCTTCACACTTATGATAAATGTTTACATACCATGCTATAATTGTATTAACCGGAAACATTAATACTTGTGTGATTTGTAAACTAAAATAAGAGTCCCTAGTAAAGCCTCTTGTTAAACTAGCTTGTTGGTTAATATATGATCATGGTTTCCTGATAATGAACATAGAGATGTTATTAACAACAGGATCATATCATTAGGAGAATGATGTGATGGACATACTCCTATAGATAAGCGTAGCATAAAGATCAAGTCATTTCAATAGTTCAATTGCTATATGCTTTCTGATACATAGTAACCTAATTCCTTCGACCATGAGATCATGCATATCGCCTTTGCCGGATGGATGCTTTGATAACATCAAACACCACACCGTAACTGGGTGGCTATAAAGGTGGCATTAAGTGTTCGGAAAGTATTGGTTGAAACACATGGATCAAGAGTGGGATTTGTCCATCCACATGACGGATAGATATACTCTGGGCCCTCTCGGTGGAATGTCATCCAAGTAGCTTGCAATCATGTGACATGGTCACAAGGGATCACATATCACGAGAACGAGAAAAGAGTACTTATCAGTAACGAGGTTGAACTAGGTATGCAGAGATACCGACGATCATAACCTCGGATAAGTAACATATCGTGAGACAAAGGGAAATTGGTATCGTATGTAAGTGGTTCATTCGATCGCAAAGTAATCGTAGAAATATGTGGGAGCCATATGAATTTCCAGATTCCTCTATTGGTTATTGTTCGAAGAAGTGTCTCGATCATGTCCGCATAATTCACGAACCGTAGGGAGACACACTTAAGGATTCGACGTTGTTTGAGTAGTTATGGTATTATGAGAAAGAGACCGAATGTTGTTCGGAGTCTCGGATGGGATCCGGGATATCACGAGGTGATCCGGAATGGTCCGGAGAATAAGATTCATATAAGGAAAGTCCCGTTTCGGAGTTCGGGAATGATTCCGGTGTTTTCATCGGGAATGTTCTAGAAGGTTCCGGATTGTCCGGCACTCCGGGGGGGAAGGGGTACATGAATGTGTCATTACATATTGGAATGATTGCATCATGTACTAAGTGTTCTTGCTGTCCCAAATAAAGGATTAAATTGAATCCTAAAACAGAAAAGTCAAATGTCCAGTTTGAAAGTCAAACGGCTAAAACAAGAAACTGTGGGAAACAAGCAAGAGGAGTTGGAATCGACTTGGAGGAGGAGTCCCACTCCTCCAAGCCGGCGGCCAGCCCTAGGCCGAGTTGGGGAGGGACTCCCTCCCTCCCCTGGCGCGCCAGCCCCCTCCCATCTATATAAGGAGGGGCAGGGCTCCCCTCCTAGACACACAAGTTCCTATCTTCTACCTCCGGTTTAGAGCCGTTTTGGTTTAGAGCTTCTAATTGCTTTAGCCAGCGGTTTAGAGCCTTCTAATTGGTTTAGAGCCTTCTAATTGGTGTGTCTAATTACTAGACCACTAATAGCCTCTCTCATAAGCTCCACCATACTCGCACCGGCTTAAGGCGAAGCCCTGCGGGATTTCCCCTCTACTTCCGGTACCACGCCGTTGTGCTGCCGGAATCGCGAGGAGAGTGCTACAACCTCCGCTGCCTGCTGGAACAAGGGAGAGGAAGGTCTTCGTCGAGTACCGAACGTGTGACCGACTACGGGAGCGCTGCCGGAACGTGGCGCCGGAAGGATCGTCTACACGATCTTGAGATCGGAAAGAGTACGACTACATCACCCACGAGAATCTGCTCTCGTTAAACACTTTGGAATCTTCGAGGGTGAGTTATTCCATCGACTCGTTGCTACAATCTAGTAGATAGATCTTGGCTTGTTTGTTCGTATGCGATAGAAAATTTTTGTTTTCCATGCTACGAACCCCTACAGTGGTATCAGAGCCGTGTCTATATGTAGATCTGTTGCACGAGTAGAACACAATGATCATTGTGGGCGTTGATGCTTTTATTGTAGATTGCTTTTTGTGTACTTTGCATCTTACGGTATGTTGGGATGAAGCGGCCCGGGCTAACCTTACATGACATCGTTCATGAGACTTGCTCCACGCTTGACATGCAACTTGTATTGCATAAGTGGCTTTGCGGGTGCCTGTTTCTCCTAGCATAGTTAAGATCCAATTTACAACGGGTAATCAACAATGCTAGTATCAATGTTGTGGTTCTTGTTCGTAAGTTAGAACGACACTTATTGAAAGCCCCAAACCACGTAAAATATGCAAAGAAAGTAGAGGCGTCTAACTTTGTTTTGCAGGGGTGTGCAGTGATGTGATATGGCCATGATTGTGATTATATTTGATGTATGCAATGTTCCTTATTGTAAGTTGGCAACCGGCAGGAGCCATATGGTTGTCTCTAATTTATGTTAAGACCCGCGTGTCTATTCAAAGTAGTTGTAATAGTTGAAGCCGGTGGACGACAACCATGGAGCAGCGTCATTGACCTTGATGCAATGCCGGTAATGATGGAGATCATGTTCATGTTTGAAGATGGAGATCGGAAGCACAAAGAAGAAAGGCCATATCATATCACATATTATGAATTGCATGTGATGTTAATCCTTTATGCATCTTGTATTGCTTAGTAGACGACGGTAGCATTATAAGATGATCCCTCAAGCACACAATTTCAAGTTCTTAAGTGTTCACCCTTAGTATGCACCGTTGCCAAAGCTTGCTGCTTCAAAGCACCACGTGATGATCGGGTGTCTTTGATTCCGCAGGTGAATACAACGTAAGCAAGCCAGATTTGCTTATGCGGTAGCTAAGGTTTGATCTTGACGAGCCTAGCATGTACAGACATGGCCTCAGGAACACGGATCACCGAAAGGTAAAGCATGAATCATATAGTAGATATGATGAACATGTCGATTGTTCGCCATTGAAACTATATCAACTCTCGTGATGATCGGTTTTGATGTGGTGGATTTGGTTCGTGTGATCACTAAAACAATGTGAGGGATATTGTTTTGAGTGGGAGTTCACCTAGATTAATTTAATTATTAATTAGAACTCAATTTATCATAAACTAAATCAAAGTGAATTTGCATAGTTGTTGTAGTCATTGGCATCCGTTTACCACCTTGCGCTTAGTTATAATTGAGATAATAGAACTATAGAATTCTGGTTAGTTACTTTACGAACTGGTATCGTATTGTTTTTAAGTGTTAATCTAAAGTTTAAAAGTCCTATTGCAAACTTTCAGTAAGTTCCGGTTACTCCATGAAGTTTAATAATTAGTATTAAATCAAGAGTAACAATTCCAAGTGTTAGTATATAAGTATCATGTTTGTCTCCATGATTCTTGATATTCAAAGGATTCTCCTAATATCAAGGTTATCTAAGGATCTGAAAGAGTTGTTTCAGAAACCATATTTGTGGAAGATATTGTGATATCTGAAACGAAGTATTGGTTACAACATGATAGAGTATAATATGGCAAAAGTCATGTTCTCATATTTGATGAGAATTTGCAAAAAGGTTGGAGACACTTGTTGTCCTAATCCTCCAAAAGGTTTTGGATAGCAACATTATACTCATAATTCATCGTTATAAGCTAAAAAGTAGCTTGATCATGGACGATTCCATGATAAGGGTGAATATTTGATGTAGGTAAAATGTTTACTACACCAAGAGATTACTAAAGAAAGGAATTTGAAAGAACACCAAATATTTGATGATGGTGATCTACTTCAAAGTGCAAGTCCAAAGACATTGGTATTTAATTATACACGCTTTGGACTATATGTCATATGTATGACTCCACTATTGATGTTGATAGATTCTTTCAAACTGAAAAGGAAATACTGAAAGAGAATCTCATAAATATATGGCAGAAAAGAAAAGACTAGAATCATTCAGTTTAAGTATATAGATGATATACATGTTATGGCTATATTCTTTGCTTGTTAAACAATGTGGTTCTTAAGTATTTGATACTGAATTTGTTGGTGTGAATCGTCATACGAAACAACACAATTCATGAACTACAATGGCCTAAGTAACTAGCAAAAGAATATGTGATGATGTTCATCGAGAACAAAATAAAGGGTTATTGTGTTGCTTGTTAAACATCAAAGCTTGCCTTCAAAGATTTGTTTTATCAGGTATTATGAGAACAAAAGGATTGTTCAAATAATTGCCGTAATCCATAAAAGATGGATGATTCGCAAATCTCGTTGGAGACATCACATCCATAAAACTAGTGCTAAAAATGTCGAAAGACAAATTGATTGAAAGATCACTTAGGAAGTGACATCGCCGTTTAAATTATATTTGAAAGAAAACATGAAGAAACTCCATGTTGATGGAATTTTGGAGTCTTCTGATTTTTGATCAAATGACGCTTGTGAAACTTTCCTAGAGATAATTAAAACTTCGTTCATAGGCCAAAAGGGAACGAATGACTAGCTTATTGGAACTTGTACACATTGTTGTACGAAGTCCGTTATGTGTAGTCAAGAGCGATGGATTTCAACTTCATATGCTTTCTCCGAAAATTTGAGTGAATATATGAATATTTACTTAATAAGGATAAAGTATGAAACACTTGAAAAGTTCAAAGACTTCCAAGATGAAGTGCAAGATCATTGTAACAAGAATATAAATAGTTTATGATAAGATCATAAAGGAAGATATTTGAGTTACAAGTTTAGCATAATACCTAAGATTTAAGGAATCGTTCCGTGGATTTGCATTTTCCCGAAACACCATAAGAGTATGGAGCGTTCGAGATATGTAATTAAACCTTGTTTGACATGGTAAGATCGAAAGGTGTAATTCATAAAACTGCCATTGTATTTTAAAGATTAAAAGCTTTAGAGATTACCGTTTTTCCACTGAAAAGAGCTCCATCATAATCCGTTGAAATGACACCATATAAGGTTATGGTTTGGGATAAAACCCAAGTTGTCCTTTCTTAAACATTGGTATGCTATGCATAAGAAAGATGTTTGCAACCAAAGTCGGATGAACCTGTCTTTGTATGTTATTTCGAATAACTGTTAAGTACTCCTCCATAACATCAGAGACAAAAGTGTTTGTCACTTAAAACGTCAAGTTTCTTTGAGAAGGAATTTTTCGTGAAAAGTTAAGTGGGAGGACATTAGAACTTTGATAAGGTTAAAAGAACCTTAGCTGTATGTGCAGAATTGCGCAGCGCCGAAAAGTGTTCCGGAGGCGGCAACAATGCTCATGGCTCACGTGCCTCAAAGGTTGTGGTCACGGAGATCCAAGTTCCTATTGAAACAAGTAGGTCGGATGAACAATCAAATACCAAGATTTGAGGGTTGAATCATTATTTGAGAATAATGAACCGACTACATGCAGAGAAGCGATGATGGGCCCTGACTCCGTAAAATGGCTTGAAGCCATAAAATCCGTGATAGTTCCATACACGAGAAATCAAGTTTTGAACTTGAAGGACCCTCGAGAAAGGTGTAAGACCTTATAGTTGTGTCTGGATCTATAAAGAAATAGACATGGATGTTTCACATCTATGAAATAGTCGACATGTTGGGAAAGAGTTCACAACAATGTTCAAAGGTTGACTATGACAAGATTTTGATCTTTCATAGTGATATTTAGTCTAGACGGATTAATGTAGCAACCACTACATATAATTTGTTATATGGTAGTTGAATAAACAAAACAAGTTCTTCTAAAAGAATCGTTACCTAGGACATGTGCATAACACGGTCCATAGGGTTTTGTTAATTCAAAGGATGCTAAAAGCATATGCAAACTTCAAAGGTTAGAGTGAGCATAGCGGAGTTGGAATCTTCACTATGATGAAACTGTTAAAAGGGTTTAATTTCATCAGAGACAATGAAGATGCTTGCATTTGCAAGAAATTAAGTGGGAGCGCTAAGACATGTTTCTAATACATTATGTGGAAAACATATTGTTGATTGGAAATAATGTATCTTTTATTAACACATATTAAGAATTTCATCCCGATGAAAGACTTAGGCAAAACCCAAATATTTGGCATCAATAGACGCTAATATGGTTGTGCCAGAAGTACATAGACAAGATATTGAATGAGTTCAATATAGAAACTACAAGAAAAGGTTCTTGTCGCACAGAAAGGATTGAATGAGTTCGATGTTGATGATATATTCAAGTGTATTGACATTTGGTAAAGTGACACAAATAATCAAGTATAGATTGATACTTGATGTATGAAATCACAAAGAGTATTTATATCAATCGTACTGTGATATGTACAAATCCAGATATGTCCTATGCTCTAAATGTTGTGAGCATATACCAGAATAATTCGTAAGATGATCATTGGACAATAGTAAGGATATTCTTATGATCTTCTGAAAGAACTAAGAGTATAATATTTGTAGAAGTGACAAATAGATGGTTAGTTCATTGTAAAAGTACTACATTGATACTAGCTTTGTCACAAAGTACAAATTAAGTTTATCTCAATCTAAACTAAGGGTGGCACAATATAATGGAAAGTGAGTTCCATAATGGATTTGGATGATTTCCAAAATTAAGACATTGTGACAGATACTACAACAAAAGGCTAAGTATATGACTGCTATTTTAGCAGCATAAGAGGGCATTTGAGTCAAGTAGTTTGTTATCAAACTATGTGTAGTTCACAGTGGGATAATACTATGAAGATATATTGTGCGACAATATTATCAACATGTTTTTAACCCCAAAGAGCTAAAGGTCACACCGAAAGACCAAATTTATACAAAGCCATCTCATTAGAGAATGACTGATGCGTAGAGACGCAAAGACATGCAATTACACACGGACCTGGAAGTGTCAGATCCGGAGATCAGTTGACCACTAGCAATCGTGTACATACAACACTGGAAAGCCATAGGTGTTATATACACAAAGGTTCGAAACTAGATTATTGACTCTAGTGCAAGTGGGAGACTGTTGGAGATATGCCCAAGAGGCAATAATAAAGTGGTTATTATCATGTCTTCACACTTATGATAAATGTTTACATACCATGCTATAATTGTATTAACCGGAAACATTAATACTTGTGTGATTTGTAAACTAAAATAAGAGTCCCTAGTAAAGCCTCTTGTTAAACTAGCTTGTTGGTTAATATATGATCATGGTTTCCTGATCATGAACATAGAGATGTTATTAACAACAGGATCATATCATTAGGAGAATGATGTGATGGACATACTCCTATAGATAAGCGTAGCATAAAGATCAAGTCATTTCAATAGTTCAATTGCTATATGCTTTCTGATACATAGTAACCTAATTCCTTCGACCATGAGATCATGCATATCGCCTTTGCCGGATGGATGCTTTGATAACATCAAACACCACACCGTAACTGGGTGGCTATAAAGGTGGCATTAAGTGTTCGGAAAGTATTGGTTGAAACACATGGATCAAGAGTGGGATTTGTCCATCCACATGACGGATAGATATACTCTGGGCCCTCTCGGTGGAATGTCATCCAAGTAGCTTGCAAGCATGTGACATGGTCACAAGGGATCACATATCACGGGAACGAGAAAAGAGTACTTATCAGTAACGAGGTTGAACTAGGTATGCAGAGATACCGACGATCATAACCTCGGATAAGTAACATATCGTGAGACAAAGGGAAATTGGTATCGTATGTAAGTGGTTCATTCGATCGCAAAGTAATCGTAGAAATATGTGGGAGCCATATGAATTTCCAGATTCCTCTATTGGTTATTGTTCGGAGAAGTGTCTCGATCATGTCCGCATAATTCACGAACCGTAGGGAGACACACTTAAGGATTCGACGTTGTTTGAGTAGTTATGGTATTATGAGAAAGAGACCGAATGTTGTTCGGAGTCTCGGATGGGATCCGGGATATCACGAGGTGATCCAGAATGGTCCGGAGAATAAGATTCATATAAGGAAAGTCCCGTTTCGGAGTTCGGGAATGATTCCGGTGTTTTCATCGGGAATGTTCTAGAAGGTTCCGGATTGTCCGGCACTCCGGGGGGGAAGGGGTACATGAATGTGTCATTACATATTGGAATGATTGCATCATGTACTAAGTGTTCTTGCTGTCCCAAATAAAGGATTAAATTGAATCCTAAAACAGAAAAGTCAAATGTCCAGTTTGAAAGTCAAACGGCTAAAACAAGAAACTGTGGGAAACAAGCAAGAGGAGTTGGAATCGACTTGGAGGAGGAGTCCCACTCCTCCAAGCCGGCGGCCAGCCCTAGGCCGAGTTGGGGAGGGACTCCCTCCCTCCCCTGGCGCGCCAGCCCCCTCCCATCTATATAAGGAGGGGCAGGGCTCCCCTCCTAGACACACAAGTTCCTATCTTCTACCTCCGGTTTAGAGCCGTTTTGGTTTAGAGCTTCTAATTGCTTTAGCCAGCGGTTTAGAGCCTTCTAATTGGTTTAGAGCCTTCTAATTGGTGTGTCTAATTACTAGACCACTAATAGCCTCTCTCATAAGCTCCACCATACTCGCACCGGCTTAAGGCGAAGCCCTGCGGGATTTCCCCTCTACTTCCGGTACCACGCCGTTGTGCTGCCGGAATCGCGAGGAGAGTGCTACAACCTCCGCTGCCTGCTGGAACAAGGGAGAGGAAGGTCTTCGTCGAGTACCGAACGTGTGACCGACTACGGGAGCGCTGCCGGAACGTGGCGCCGGAAGGATCGTCTACACGATCTTGAGATCGGAAAGAGTACGACTACATCACCCACGAGAATCTGCTCTCGTTAAACACTTTGGAATCTTCGAGGGTGAGTTATTCCATCGACTCGTTGCTACAATCTAGTAGATAGATCTTGGCTTGTTTGTTCGTATGCGATAGAAAATTTTTGTTTTCCATGCTACGAACCCCTACAATTACCTCGGTGGGTTGTGGAGCTGTCTGCCTGGGCGCGACCTGCGCACCCGCCGCTGGGTCTCTGCTTGATCCGGCGCCTGCTGCTCCCGCCTGCACCCCGGCCGCGACCACCACCTCGACGCTGCCGACCGGGCGCGCTCCGCGCGGACGGCTCGCGGCGCTAAGGGGAGGTTCTCCTGCAACAACAACCTGGTGAGGATAAACGCCGGAGATGTCGACGCCGACATAGACCTAGTGCATGCCCAAGCTGATGAAGACGCCGTTGCGTGGGGGAGTTTTTCCCTTGAAGCTGCCTGCATTGTCGCTGACGTAGTCTCAGAGATCAAGTCTCCGAACCAAGCCAGAGACAATGCGCTCGCCAGTGTTGATGAAGTTTCCCGTCCGGATCATGACTCCAGCTAGCACCGCTGCTGGCCCCACGGTGGGCGCCAACTGTCGTGGTGGTGACACGGCAGATGCCATGGGTAGGCTAAAGTAAGGGGCCAATGGATGCTAGTGGGATCTGGGGAGGGAAGATGCAGTTGATTCTACACACAAAAGACTAAGGCAAAGATCTTTATTTCTCCTTCTTTGGGCTACAAGTGCTCCTTGAGCTGTATACAAGGAGAAAAGTAGAACTTTACCAGCCTAACGGTACTAAATGAGCCGATCCCCTCTTCACGGTCCAAGCCTCCCCTTATAAAGGAGAGCCTTGGGTTCCTTTAGGGCTGACGTGGCAAGCATATTCGAGGAATATGCTTGTCCCAAAATAGTAGTTCGGTGGCCTCCTTTCCCTGTCGCCCTTCTAACGACGGCAAGGTTCCAGAGGGCCCCTCCCGCGTGCCTCAGGCTTCAGGACTGTCACCTCCGTGACCTCCTTCTGCCCCTCTGTCACTCTGCGCATTTGTCCCTTGCGCTTGGCTCCGCTCAGATTCTCCCTAGCCTGCGGCTAGAGTTTGACTTTAGGCTTCTCCTTCTCTTGCAAGCTTCGCATCATTCGGCTCCGCCTCGCGTAACTCGGCTCGTCCTTCACCTGCATTAAGATTATTCGGGCTAACCCGACCGACTTACGCAGTACCTCGGCCGAGTAATGCCTTGCCATTACCATAAGGGTCCTGCCCTTTCCTATATCGGCCGACCTCTACAGGATTCGGCCGACTCAGACTGTAACTCGGAGACTGGACGGAGGACATCATTTCGTCTTTCCCCGTCCTTACCCTATCCGAGGTCACCTACCCAACAAATTGTACACTTTAGTTTCCAGTCAAACTCACATAGCTTTACAATTTTTTGCCAAGGAAAGACTTCCACTTTCCCAGTCAACAAAGTCAAGCACCAGCTACCACATCCGACTCATCACAGCCAACGAAACTGAGTACAAGTATGAAAGCAATGGAAGCAGTGGAAGAACCAGGTAGCAGCGGTACCTAGGCTGGTCATAATGGGGAGTAACTTAGAGTAGTAACATGCACATGTTACTAGTCTAAGTTACTACCTTCATAGTGGAAAATAAATTAGATGTGATACATGCAATGCCATATTAATTAGGTTGTAGACACACTTGGACTTGATATGTGTGATGTTATAGTAACATAGCTAGTTACTCAATCCATCTCTCTTTATCAAATCGTTGGTAGATAAGCAAAAATGCTGACTTGGACGCTTAGTTATTAGTGAAGTTACCTCCACTATGACTAGGCTTAGCAAACAAGATCACCAGTTAGGAGTTAAGCATCGTCAGGTCATCCATCACACTAAGGTGAGTTCTTAACAGTTTGTCGTTTCAATACTATTGTGTGCAAGGTTTGCTCTCAGGTTTTGCATGGCATGATACTAGTATATGTAGGAAGCTCTTGAAATAAGGCATCGTTGCCAATCTTAGACGAACTTTCTTTTTTCAGATTTTGAATGTAGACAGAAACCATGTTTTTGCTCATGGATACTGAAGACAACTAGCTAGCTGAATTATGTTCTGTTTTCAGTAAAGATTGAAAAAGGGAGCTCCTAGGAAGTAGTAAAACTATCTCAATAATCAGTCTAAGTAACCACTATCGCCGCTCTTCTACAAGATAATTTCAGGGATGTGTTCATCAAGAATTCTTCGTATTCTAGTGTTCTTCAATACCATAAATTCTTCATACTCTGGAGATAGTATGAAATACGCTATGAGCTTTTGCCAAAGGTCATCTTTGGCATCATCGGTGAAATAATTGTTGGATTCTTCACGTGGTTTCTTTGATTTATTTCATTCTTGAATGGTGATCGGTAGGTTGTCCCTAACAATCATCCCGCATTGATTTGTAAACATCCTCCGGTGCTTATCTGGAGCAATCGGTTGTCCATTATCATCTATTTTTTCGATTGTGAACCTTTGATTACCATCCAACTTTCTGTCCGGCCCTCGTTTCGTTTGAGCTATCGATTGCTTCGATCTGGTGGGCTAGAGAGAGAGATTAATATATATATATATATATAGGTATATCCAGATCAATTAATGCATAGAGGAAACACGAGGCTTAATATATATATACCTCGCCGGATCCTGTCAAGGGGCCATCATTGTTGTTATTTGTTTGCCCTTCGTCCGTCCGGTATTGCCCTTCATACATCAAGTCTTCCTCTAGTCCATCACCGGATGGATACAGATATGAGAAAATCTCTTCCTCGAGCTCGATATCTTCACCGGTAGTAATAAGAGGTATTTTACCTCTTATCATGCCCTAAAGAAGATCTTTACCACTGCGATCATGATTCATGACTTAACTATAACAGAAAAAGAGTTAAACAGGTTAGAAAAATATATATTATATAAACATTTCCTAATAATATAATAATTATAATAATATATACTAATAATATAAATAATATACTACTAACATTTTCTAATAATATATTAATAATATAAATACTAATAATAGCATTTATACAAAACCCTAAATATTACTACTAATAATAATAAATATTACTACAAAACCCTAAATATACTACTAATTAAGCAAAATATATAATTACTAATACACAAAATACTGACAAATTACTAGCTACAAATATTAATACTGACAAATAATAAATATTAATAACCAAAAACATAACTATATATAGCTAGAAAAATTACTACTAATTAATAAAATTACTACTAATCAAGTTAGCACAAGATCAACCACTAGCAACCCCAACATCAAATGATAGTGGTGAGTAAAATAGACCATCACATGATCTATCTGTCTAAGATTATACAAGTATTCATAATTTGTCTTTTACTCAAATTCTCAGAAAACACCCAAGTGGGGTGAATTCATCACTGAAGTTTTAAACACTAAAAGCAACCAAAAAACTATAAAGATCCAACTTAGATCTCAAGGCAACATCATTGATCTAAGCTATCAAGCTATATTTCAATTCAAGAATGAATATAGCCAAGAACTAAACCTCTAGGCACATCTCTTCAATATGAGTAGCACCTTATAATTTAATCTTATGGATCCATATAAGTTATCAAGCTTACAAGCATCTTTCCCCAACTTTGATTCAAGAAACAATAGTTGGTATCACTACCAGAACCAATCCATGTGAATCAACAAGATAAAGGTGTAAATCCCTAAACCTCAGACCAACATCATGGGTTCTAGGGATGCAAGGAAAGATAATTCCACTTATCTATAATGCCAAGCCAATTTTAAGCTTGAACAAGACCAAACCTAGTAATAGAATCTAATCTTGTGTGCCATACAAGGATGGTGTCATAAGAACAGTTCTAAATTAAGCAGGTTAAGCATCTAATCTTCACAGATACAACCAACCAACCAACTATAAATCATTTTCCTGTTCTTAATCATAGGAATCATAACCAGGAATATTCATATATATATATCATCACTGTAAGAGACCATTTTGATCTCAAGCTATATATGAATTCTTAAGTCAAAAGTACTAAGACAGGGACTTCATCACACAACACTAATTGTCATTAACCAAGTAATGACAGTGGTGAGCTATTAAACCACTAGATTTCCCAAGTATTGCTTCTAAAGGAACTTTACCATCTGAACCATATCAAAATTAATCCATAGAATCATCTGATAAACCACTAGCATCACCATAGCTAACCATCAGCAGTAAGCCACAGCAAGTCATCACTCCACGGGTTCAGGGATCATCAATACATGATCCAATTCATCAAATATTTAATCAACAGAGGGATTTGAACCCTAAGCAGAACCAAGAATCCTAATCAGGACATGACCCTAGCCAGGAATGGCCAGTACCAACATCTAGCATGGGATGGCCTAGCGCAGAGAGCACGAGAGGGAGAGGAACAACTTACCAAAGGTCCTCGCTGAAGAATAGAAGAGGAAGCAGAGAAGGCCGGCGAACATGGCTGCATGGGGAACACCCCAAGGGGGCGCTGCAACCCACACAACGCCACGGCGGCGACCATAGCCACTCCTGGGGGCGAGGAGCATCACCACAACATATGACATCAGCGGTGGCGTCAGCACCAACGCCAACCCCAAACCCTAGGGTTCGGAACAACATCGATCTGGCCGCAGGAGAGCTCCTGTTCCAAATCGAATTGGACAGGAGGGAAGAGCGGGGCCGACAATCTCATCCTGCACCACGATGGCGGCTAGGGAGGTCCACGATAGTGTGAATCGCCGGCGGTGACACCGCTGACCACGGGGTCGGGGAGGAGAAGGAGAGAGGTGAGCTCGAGAGAGAGACAGAGAGTGAAGTGCTGGGTTGGGCCAAGAACCCTTCGGGGTGTTGTCTTGACTTTGCCCTACTGGGCCACAAGGGCCCAATAAACCCAAATAGCCAGCCCAAATCATTTAGAGCCTGTTTTAATAAATGGAAAAGGACCAAAATGCCCCTGAACTTAAATAAATTCTAGAAACTAAAATAAAAATCCAAAAATTGTAAGTAAAATATTTTTGGATTCACAATAATCTAAACTATCCAAATAAATTAAGAAATAAAATTTTAAACATATAAATTTTATTAAGAATTTTGTAGTTTAAATATTCCTTATGGAATTGTACAAAATTATTGAAAGATGATAAAAATAAATAAAAATCACTTTCATTATATATTAATATTGTACTATTTTAGAAAAAGACTAAACAAATATTTCATAACAATTTTTGGTATTCAAATAGTAATTCTTAAATAAATTATTAAATCAATAAAATTCAAGTAAAAGGAAATAAAATAAAAGGAGTACAATATTCAATAAATATTAAAGGGATTAATATTTATAAATCCTTAATTATTAAAAAGGGATTTTTCTATAATTTAAATAATGGGGAAAAAAGATATAAAGTTAAATAATGCATTGCATTACTTTTGCATAATCATTTTGCTTCTTTAAATATTGTCCTTACCGGGCAATAATGATGTTTTTGTAGACATAGAAGCTCAAGGTCCAGTGCAAGCATCAGACTTCACTACCTTGCCATCACAAGGCAAGTTCATCACTTGCTCATGTCCTTTGAAGAGTCTTTATCAAAGTATTTGCGAATTGTGTGTTATCATCTATATTATTGAAAAAGAAAACATTATTTTCTCAAGATACTAAATCATTAGATATCATCCTAAGTGATGATATGATGAAGCAATAGAACTTAGGTTTCTAATTGCAATAATGATGGACAATTAGGGATTAATAACCCATGACATCAGTGATTCTAGCGCCGTATATTACGCGTTAACCATGAGATTTGGAATGGGACGGAGAAGTCAGTTGTATCTTTTTCCTCTTGTATGGAGGCAAGACGACCTTAATGTGACATTGTGATTCCTTGTGCGGATCCAACATATGGGTGGGCACCCTTACGCCCCACACTTTTGGTGTCTAGATTATCTATGAATGGTGTTTAGGGATATAGTCCATGCAAATGGTACTATTCCGGGCATCACCAGGTCATAGAGTCTTCGGGAACTCATCAGGGTTTTAGACTGCCCGAAAGGGAGATTAACGAAGGTGAGCCAGCCCTGAAGGATCGTGCAGACATATGAGGTCACGGAGAGGGCGGTGATTGGCTTGGACCAACTACTAGGCCCCACATCATGGAATTGTGGACGGGAAAGTACGTCCGTTGTGCAACAAGGAGTTGATCTCTCATGGGTAAAGTAACGCACCTCTGCAGAGTTTAAGAATTGTAACTTGTTACTCCTTGTTCCGGGAAGGATCTATGAATGCGGCAGGAAAGGAACTCCATGAAAGTTCTGGTCATCCTGTGAAGGCTGATGCTCATAGAGTTTTATAATAAAATCAACCTTTGAAGAAAGATTTACGAAAATTGCATAGTGCCAAAGACTGATAGTCCGAGGTGGTAGATAGAGCATCAAACTTCCTACCTTACATATAATGAATTTGCTGGGTAACGCTGTTACTCATCCTTTCCTTTGAATCCTTTCTTAGACTCTGAGAATCCCAAAGATACTCCAATGTATGCATCTGAGAGTCAAAAGGAGGTCTTCTATGAAGAGCCCAACCTGTATGGAGCTGTAGAAGGGTAGTACTAAGACATCGTCTACGGAGGAGAGTTCCAAGAGTCCGAATAATTACTATAGTTCTAGTAACCACTTGATCCGAGCAACATGAACAATATATAGCAATAAGTTGTTGAGCTCAATTTGGAGTTTAAGTTTTAAATTTGAAACTTCCGCTGAAACACTAATATTTTGGATTGTAAGTTGAATCTTTTGGAAGTATTGAACTTCCGGTATTGTAATAATAATAACATGTGTATGTTTGTAAAATGGACCCGCAATGTTTCTGTTGTACCACTCTAAGGGATGTGATATTTACGGAATGGTGTTCTGTGGATGTCATGTCAACGACTATAGTGTACTACACATGCAGTGGTATGCTGGGTCACCATAGTTGGTATCAGAGCAAATTGCTTTGACCTTAGGTTGGAAACCTAGTAAGGGTATTACCTGTAGGAGGGTGTAGCAACGATAAAGAATTCTCTAAAAGAAATATAATGGGTATTCAAATGAGAATATTCCGTTATATGTTTTAGTGTGATAATTCTTTGTTACGATGCAATATATTTTTGGTTACTAATAAAAAATTATTTTCCTGATATACAGAGCTATGACACCAAAGTTTCCAAAACAGACTTTGGTAAGGAAAGAGGAGACTCTTGATGATTATCAAGGATCATTCACAGATCAACTTCGTCAACTTTTAAAGATTTTTAGTTGTCCAACTAGAATTCCAATGAACACTATAACTTACCATGATGGCCGGATGTTATCCAAGTATCGTGTGAGTATCCAACTTCCATAGGAGCTTGGATTATATCACGATCTACCTATAGGTGAAGGTAGGAGTCACTTAGCAGCATATCATGTTGCCGTTATGGAGGCGATAGCTAATATCCGGGAGCATAAAGCCAAGGAGTTAGAAGGTAGCACATTTTCTGTGATACCTCATGATTCTATAGACTCGGAGCCTATACCGGATCATCTTACTTTGGTTAAGAAGCATCTTAAGTTAGCTTCCAAGTTTAAGGATAGATACCGAACACTCTTTGCGTCTTTTTATAAGACACAGCAAGTGATTGTCGAAGATAAAAATGACATGTTAGAGGATCTAACTAATCCGGAAAGGAGGAAGCGGTTAGCATTCCAGTTAGAGAAGGAAGCAAGTAGTAGTGCAACACCTATCTTTAAGGATATACCTATAGATCCTGAATCTTTTATACCTCCTTATTCACCAAGGCCTGAACCTATACATGATCCTACTATGGATACAAGGTATGCAGTACCACAGGGTTCAGAGGAAGGTTCTAATTCAGAACTTCCTGTTGAGAATTCTGATGGTTGGAGAAGGGGATCATATGAAGGATCTCATGAACACCAGATGCCCACAGATGGTTCTGAGAGAAATGTTGGACAATCTAGCTAGATGGGTGCAAGAATTAACCCTAGTAACAGTAGTAGAAATGCCATGTCAATAGATAATCAGGATGAAGAAGAATATCCTGAGGAGAGAGTGTTTGAATCATCAACATCTTCTCAAAACCCAGGGAATATACATTATCCGGTGTTTAACTATGTTGCCCTAAGTAACACCTGGGGATCAGCAGGATCTGCGTATCCTATTGACAACTCAAGGAATGAATCTCAGGAGATGCAGGCAGGAGATAATGTTGAATATGTTTCTGAAGACTTTTCAGCTGAGCTGGAGGGAGTCAATGCGCTCAGGTTGAGTAATAACTCAAGTCCTGACACTTCAGATACTGAGTATGTTCCTTCTGGAAGGCCATTTGTTCCACAAACTGTGCGATGAACAACACGTTATCACGGTTGGACTTCAGGCATGTATGATGAGCGTAGTTACTACTAGAAGTAGGCAATTATTTAGAGGTATCAATTACCGTGTATTGTACTCCAAGAAATAAGGTAGTGTTGTAATATACCTACCTGGTTTATGTTGTAATGACTTTGTATTATTACGATATTATGTATAATATGTGAAATGCATATTTGGATTTTCTTTGGATCTTCATTGTGTGATGACTAGTTCTGTGCGTAAAGTCGATCTCAGAACACATGTGCATGATGTAATTATGAGTATTCGCTTTATGTTCCAGGACTAGAGGGTCATGGATATGGGTGTAGAAACCGAAGCTAAACAACAGCGGATGGAACGTGAGGCCAAGGAGAAGGCCGATGCTGATGCAGAAAATCAGGGAGCATTACCACCACCACCAATGAGGCCGTTAATGGAGCAGAACTTTATGCAGTGTATGCAAATGATGCAAGAGACCTAGAACAAGTTCATGGAGGAGTTACTGGGACGAGAAAATCAGAGGGCACCTGAAGGTGGAGGAGTGAGTCTATCTGACTTCCAGAATGCAAGGCCGTTACCTTTTGCATCAGCTCCTGAACCAATGGATACAGAAGATTGGTTAGCAGATACAGAAAGAAAGCTGAAGACTGTAGGTTGCAATGAGGAGGAGAAATTGAGGTATGCAACTCATTTTCTGACTGGATCTGCAACATCTTGGTGGGAGAATCAGTTGGCCATGCAACAACCAGGAAGAGAGTACACTTGGGAAGAGTTTAAACATAGATTCTGTGAATATCATGTTCCGGAGAGTGTTATGGAGTTGAAGCGGAGAGAATTTGAGGAGCTGCAACAAGGATATACTAGTGTTATGAAGTATATCTGGGAGTTTAGTCAACTATCTCGTTATGCTGAGGAAGAAGTTAATACGGAGGAAAAGAGGAAGAAGCGTTTCCTGTGTGGATTAAACCCATTTGTGAGGATGCAGTTGAGGTTGGCTAATAAGCAAACTTATCAGCAGTTGCTAGATGCAGCTATTACCTTCGAAGATGACTACAAGAATGTCCAAGAGGATAGAAGGAAGAGAGCTAAGAAGGAAACCAAGAGGATACAAGCAAGCAAGCCTAAGCCCAATCTAGAATTCAAACCAAGGAATAAGCCCTATAACAACAACAATTCCAATCGGAGTGCAAATCCAAATGTAAAGAATATTATATGCCACAATTGCAAACTCCCAGGGCATATGAGCAGGGATTGCCCGAAACCAGTAATTGTATGCCATGCTTGTGGTCAGAGAGGTCACATCAAGCCCAATTGTCCAAGCAAACCACAAGGAGGTTGGCTAGTTCGAGATGGAAGGCAAGCCAGTGGAGGAAATGGACAGCCCAATAAGGGAGGAAATAATGACAAGAACAACAATGGCAAGAGGAACAGACCTACCGGGAAGCTGAACTGTGCAACCCTCAAGGAGGTGGATAATTCGGAGCATGCAGTGATAGGTACGCTCAATATCCTTACCAATCCCGGCAAAGTTCTATTTGATACTGGTGCAACTACTTCCTTCATTTCTGAAGAATTCTGTGATAAGTTCGGGATTAGAAGGGCAATGTTAGAAAGTCCTATGACCATAGTTACGGTAGGGGGAATGTGATTGTACGCCACATTAAACAAGATCAGGTTATCTCGATCTGTGGTTGTACATACTTTGCAGATCTTTATGTGATTCCTTTGAAGGGAATTGCAGTAGTGCTGGGGATGGACTGGATGATGGAACATGGAGCTCAGATAAATTGTGAGGAGAAAACTGTCTCAATAAAAACTCCAAGTGGAGCAAGGATAGTTTACCAAGCAGATAAGCACAGTCATATCATGGTGGATCTGCAGTTGAACTCAATGAAAGAGGTCAAATTGGAAGATATTCCTATAGTAATTGAATTTCAAGATGTTTTTCTTGCAGAGCTACCGGGAATGCCACCAGATCGGGAGATAGAGTTCACTATTGATCTAATTCCTGGTACAACACCAATAGCTCAAGCACCATATAAGATGGGACCAAAAGAATTAAAAGAACTCAAAGAGCAAATTGATGAGTTAGCCCGAAAAGGGATTATCCAGGAAAGTGTATCTCCATGGGGAACACCAGTAATCTTTGTGGATAAGAGGGATGGTGGAAGAAGGATGTGTGGAGATTATAGAAATCTGAACAACGTTACTATAAAAAATAAGTATCCTTTACCAAGAATTCAAGATTTATTTGATCAAGTGAAAGGAGCTGGAGTATTTTCAAAGATCGACCTAAGATCTGGATACCATCAAATAAACATCAAGCCTTAGGATGTTCCCAAGACAGCATTTGTCTCAAGATATGAACACCATGAGTATCTCGTAGTACCATTTGGTTTGACCAATGCACCAGCAATATTCATGAATCTAATGAACAAAATCTTCATGCCATATTTGGATAAGTTCGTCATAGTCTTTATTGATGATATTCTGATATATTCCAAGGATAAGGAAGAGCATGCTGATCATTTGAGAATAGCATTGCAGACTCTAAGGGAACATAAACTTTATGCTAAGTTCAGTAAGTGTGAATTTTGGCTAGATGAGGTAGAATTCCTCGACCATGTGATCAGTGAAGATGGAATTGCTGTAAATCCATCTAAGGTTCAGTCAATACTAGAGTGGACTGCACCAACCAATGTGAGGCAAATTCGAGGTTTCTTAGGAATGGCTGGTTATTATCGGAGATTCATTGAAGGTTTATCCAAAATATCTGGACCAATGACCAAATTGTTAAGAAATAATACACCATTCAATTGGGATGAGAAGTGTGAAGCAAGTTTTCAGGAGTTGAAGACTAGGTTAACCATAGCTCCAATCTTAGCATATCCTGAAACAGGGAAGGACTTCACAGTATACTGTGATGCATCTAAATAAGGTTTGGGTTGTGTGTTAATGCAAGATCAGAAAGTGATTGCTTATGGTTCAAGACAACTGAAACCACATGAAGTCAATTATCCAACTCATGATTTAGAGTTAGCGACAGTAGTCTTTGCGCTGAAAGGATGGAGGCATTTTCTTTATGGAGCCAGATGTGATTTATACACTGACCATAAAAGTCTTAAATATTTCTTCACCAAAAGGAGTTAAATATGAGGAAGAAGTGTTGGTTGGAACTAATCAAAGATTATGATTTAACAATCAACTATACTCCAGGGAAAGCAAATGTTGTAGCTGATGCTTTAAGCAGAAAGAGTGCAGACATTCAGCCTAGCAATCGGGAGGTACCAAAAGAGTTACAAATGGACTTGGAAAGATTAGAACTTCAATTCATCCGAACAGAGGTTCTTGGAGGATTAGCTACTATGCAGATAGTTGCAGAGCAGGACAGTGATCTTAAGCACGAAATTTTTAGACATCAAGCAGAAGATCCTTTCAGTGCTGAGGAAATTCCGAGGATATATCAAGGGCAAAAATCAGTTTGCCTTGGGGATTATGAGTCTTTATGGTTTCAAGACCGTCTTTGTGTTCCAGATGTGACTGAGATTCATGATGTCATACTCAGAGAAGCACATGAAACACCATATTCTATATATCCATGAAGTACTAAGATGTATATGGATTTGAAAGAACTATTCTGGTGGAATAACACGAAAAGGGACATTGCTAAATATGTATCAGAATGCCATACTTGCCAAAGGGTGAAGGCTGAACATCAAACTCCAGCAGGACCGTTACAACCTTTGGAAATTCCCGAATGGAAGTGGGAGGAAATAGGTATGGACTTCATCACAGGATTGCCCATGACACCTAAACGGAAGGATATGCTATGTGTAATTGTGGACAGACTCACTAAAAGTGCACATTTTATTCCGGTAAATCAGAAAGATAATGCTGAGAAGTTAGTAGAAGTCTACATCAAAGAGATAGTAAGTAAGCATGGAGTGTCCAAAAAGATCGTAACTGATAGGGGATCAGTGTTTACTTCAGCATTTTGGAAGCAATTGCATGAAGCACTTGGTTCAAAGTTAGATTTTAGCACAACTTATCATCCAGAGACAGGAGGTCAAACAGAAAGAACAAATCAGATACTAGAATACATGTTAAGAGCTTGGGCATTAGATTTTGGAGGTACATGGGAAGATCATCTACCATTGGCAGAATTTTCCTATAATAATAGCTATCAGAGTAGTCTGAAGGCAGCTCCATACCAAGTTCTGTATGGAAGAAAGTGTAGATCACCAATATGTTGGTATGAGCCTAGAAGTAGCAAGGAATTTGTGCCAGACTATGTTCAAGAAAAACAAGATATCATTGATAAGATTAGGGATAGACTAAAAATAGCTCAGAGTAGGCAGAAAAGTTATGCTGATCAAAGTCGAACATCATGGCATCCAGAAGTGGGAGACATGGTATATTTGAAAGTAAGCCCAATGAAAGGGGTGAAAAGATTCGGAGTTAAAGGAAAATTGAGTCCAAGATACATCGGACCATTCAAGATACTGAGTCAAAACATAACTATAGCTTATGCTTTAGAGTTACCATCAAGATTGGCTCAAGTGCATAATGTTTTCCATGTTTCACAACTTCGTAAATGTTTGAAAGTTCCCAATGATGCAATCACATATCAAGAGATAGAACTACAAGCAGACTTGACCTATGTTGCAAAGCCCTATAAAATTTTGGAAGAAAACTGGAAAAGGTTGATGAATAGGGCAATCAAGTACTGCAAAGTACAGTAGGAACATCATCCTGAAAGGGAAGCCACTTGGGAGAAAGAAGAGGATTTAAGAAAATCCTATCCAGAACTATTCAGGTACATCTCAACAAACTTCGGGACGAAGTTTAATTTAAGGGGGGAAGTCTGTAACATCCCAGCATTTAGGAACCAACGAAGGGTAGATTTAGGAATTTATGATGTTGCATGCATTCATCTGTGAAAATGTGGGTAAATTTTTCGCCAAATAAAAACCTAAAGTGATCAAGGTTTCTTTCATACTTTGAGATTAGGTATAGTCTTGAAGGATGATTGTTATAGACTTTGATATGATCTTTGTGGATTTATGTGTTTTGGGAAATGAAATTTGAATTTAAACTTGAGTGTTGAATTTATAGTTTAAAAGAATTCAAAGTTATATTTGAGTATTATACTTTAATCAAGAGAAGATAATTAGTAACTCGAACTTTAAATAAATAACATAATCAATTAAATGAATATTTATTTATTCCATAAATAAGTTACACCAAGGTAACTTATGTAAATGAGCAACAATTTTTACAATAGTAATTGAATAGAAAAATAATATTTCTTTATTGAATAATGGTACAATCTTTATTACAAAAGAATAAAAATAAAAATTACAAAAGAATAAATTAAAGATTACAATTGAATCAGAGAGATATTACAAGTGACTATTCCACAAAGAAAAGAAAACCTAAACTAAAGTCTTGATCTTCAAGTCTGGTACCTACAAAATAAACTCAAACAAAAAAAAGAAAGAAGTTAAGGTTAAAATTATTTTACTCTCAGAATTGACAATGAAGTGCACTGTTCAAAATTTCATCATTGAGTAATCTTTTAAAGGGGCAAATTTCACCAATATGAAAGAATATATCTTTCAGAATTTTAAGCCATAAGTCAAATAAACAGCAAGGAGGGGCAAGTTTCACCAGCCAAGTAAAAGGTAACTTGATAAAAGTAACTCTCACATTCAGAACATATCCACAAGTTGTGCAGCAGCCACATAGGCAGCACACACACCAAACTGCATGGTGTGTGTGTGCTGTCAGCACCACAGAAATATCTCAATCACACAAAACCCATCAACACAGCCGTGGCAAGCCAACCCACACCACTTTCTTGTTCATACACAGCAAGAACAGAAGCCAGTAGCTAAACCAAGCCAAAGCTTAGCAAGATCACACCAATCAAAACCTTAGATCACATCACCAAAATGGTGACATAAGGACGGGGTGGATCAGGTGGATAGCAAGACCAAGATCAAGCCATCAGGACCAGGAGGTGAAGGGCTATATCAAGGACAAGCCAGGAGCTGGAAATATCAGGAGAGCATCAGATCAAGTTAGCACAAGATCAACCACTAGCAACCCCAACATCAAATGATAGTGGTGAGTAAAATAGACCATCACATGATCTTTCTGTCTAAGATTAAACAAGTATTCATAATTTGTCTCTTACTCAAATTCTCAAATAACACCCAAGTGGGGTGAATCCATCACTGAAGTTTTAAACACTAAAAGCAACCAGAAAACTATAAAAATCCAACTTAGATCTCAGGACAACATCATTGATCTAAGCTATCAAGCTATATTTCAATTCAAGAATGAATATAGCCAAGAACTAAACCTCTAGGAACATCTCTTCAATAGGAGTAGCACCTTAGAATTTAATCTTATGGATCCATATAAGTTATCAAGCTTACAAGCATCTTTCCCCAACTTTGATTCAAGAAACAGTAGTTGGTATCACTACCAGAACCAATCCATGTGAATCAACAAGATAAAGGTCTAAATCCCTAAACCTCAGACCAACATCATGGATTCTAGGGAGGCCTTCTCTCCGGTATGATTCGTGAGTAGTTCCACCTTGGACTATGGGTCCATGTAGTAGCTAGATGGTTGTATCTCCTCCTTTTTGCTTTCATGTATAGATCTTGTGAGCTCCGTTCATGATCAAGATCTAATCTATTTGTAATCATGCATGTTGTGTTTGCGGGGATCCGATGGATATTGAGATTATTATGTTGGTTAGATTAATGGTTTTATCTTTATGATTCTATCATGTCTGTGTTGTTTGTGATCTTGCATGCTCTCCGTTGCTAGTGGTTATCTTGGCCAAGTAGTTGCTAGTGAATCCAAGAGGGGGTATTTATGCTCCATAGTGGGTTCATGCCTCTAGTTTCCAAGGGAAGTGACAGAAATCTCTTCGTTTGTAGATGTGTTGTTGCTACTAGGGAGAAAACAACGGTCTCTTATTCATAGAATATGTGGACTGTTTACCTTACACACTTTTCTTAAAGCAGTTGTTTGTTGCTTGCAACTTAATACTGGAGGGGGTTCGGATGATAACCTGAAGGTGGACTTCTAGTCATAGATGCAGTTGGATGACGGTCTATGTATATTGTTTTATTGCCCAATCAACCTCATAGGATCTTTCTGGCTAGTAATTACATTGTTATGCCTTGCTCAGTTCATGTCAATTGCCCCGCTGTAATTTGTTTACCCTTCATGCCATGTTGTTTATCTAAGGAGAGCACCTCTAATGAACTATGGACCCCGGTCCAATCTTTACCATTGATACATCTTCCACTGTTACTTGTTTACTTGCTGGAAACCATTACCTTCCACACAATACGTTTAATCCTTTGTTACAGCAAACTGGTGAGCTTGACAACCTCACTGATTCGTTGGGGCAAAGTCTTGAGTTTGTGTTGTGCAGGTCTCCGCGTTGCTTGCCACACCTGTGTGACGTTTCCTTCCTCCTACTGGTTCGATAACCTCGGTCTCAACTAAGGGAAAACTTGCTGTTGTACTCTTCACACCTTGCTCTTGTGGTTCCCAACAAGACTCCACATCAAGCACCAAGTTCTCTGGCGCCACCAAGGAGTCATCAACAAGTTTTCTGGCGCCGTTGCCGGGGGGCTAAGGACGTCTTCACAAGGGGAGTCCTTCACTTCCTCTCTTTTTATTTTGTTTTTAGTTTGCTCTATTTCTTTTTCTTGGTTTTGTTTGCCTCTTTTCAAAAAAAAACCAAAAAAAATTAGTCTAGTTTGGTTTGCTTGCCTTTTTCGAAAACACAAAAAATTAGTTCCTGCTCTAGCTGCTGCTGTTTTTGGCTTGCCCACCTTTGCCAAAATGAACTCTAATGAAACACCTTGGGGCAGTAATAGATGTGGTAAAAGGCATCATGCACTTTGCTCCCCCGGTAAGCAATCGTGTCTTCCCCAAGGAGAAAAAGAAAGGTAAGAAAAGAAGGAACAAGAGGGGCAATTCTTTATTTGAAAATACTTGATTCTTCTTGCTTCTTGTGCCTAACTTAAAGGCGTTAAAGAAAAGTACTTGTTGGGAGATAACCCAAGAGTTTCCTTGAGTCTTGGAAGTTATTACTTCAGTAATGACCTCTCCTTATCCTTTTTGTTTGCTTTTTGTACCAAAAATGACCTCTAATGAGAGGGAAGTAAGATTTAGGGAGTTACTGTCCTGAAATAGATTACTGTCCTCCACCAAAAAAAATCCGTGAGGAGGCTCTGTAACTCGGATTGGGCTCAAAATTTATGAATAAATCCCCCAGTATGTTAGATAACTTTCTTTAGTTCAACACTTTTTGATTTGAGCAACATAATAATTTTGAAAAAATCGGTTTCTACCTTCTGGTCTGTTTTGACTGATTTCTGCCATTATTTGCATTTGCTTCTTATTGATTCCTTTTTGAGCTCTCTTCAAGTAAATTGAGTTTCTTTGAAGGAGTTACTACAGTAGCTTGTGTTTTTAGTGAAAAGACTTGCTGTTCCAAAGCTTTGCTAGTGTTCTAATATCTTTTGAATAAGCTAATGTTGCTAATGAAGATTGTGTGAAGTTTTGTATGAAGGAAAAATTTCAGGTATAAAGAAAGAATGATGCAATGAGATGAAGAATGGACAAAAGCTAAATCTTGGGGATGCCACCATGGTGTCACCCCAAGAAATATCCAAGAGGTACAAGTGACAAAGCTTGGGGATGCCCAACGCATCCCCTTCTTCATCAATAAAAAGCTCAGGTCTGTCTAGACACTTCGTTTTTATTGTTTCATGCACGGTTGTGTTGTTCTTGGAGCGTCTTAGTTTTAGTTTGCTTTGCTTAGTTTGTTTAGTTTGATTTAGTAGTTTGGACCCCCGTTCTCGTTGTGTTGTTTTGCAAATAAGTTTGCTTCGTGTTTGGAAAGGAGTAGTAAGTTCTTTCTTGAAGTGCAAGAGGAGCTTGCATTGACTGTGACTTAGACTTTAGCATGACATGCTAGGTGTTGTTTTAGCATTATGCTTAGTGATTATGAAGGGTTTCGCGGCATAGTAAATCAAAATTTTCTACGGATGCGAATAGAGGGAAGCCAAGATCTAATCTAGGAGATGCAAACAACAAGAGAGATTGGATTAGATCTTCATACCCTTGAAGATTCGCACAGCGGAACGTTCGTCAGAATGTGGGTGATGTAGTCGTACTCGCTTCTCCTCCTCGCGATCCGATCCGATCTAGCACCACAAGTGGCGATGCCTCCGTGAGATGCACACGTGCAGCACCTCGACGTCTCCTCCTTCCTTGTTCCAGCAAGTATGGTGGAGAGATGGGTTGGATCTACAACGCGACGATGCGGTGCAATTGGTGGAGAGTTTCTGCAGCAGGGCTTCGCCTACACGCAGTCGGGAGGGAGAGAGAGAGGAGGGCAGCAGGGCGACTGGCTTGAGGGGAAGGTGTGTGGGGGTGGTGCGCCCCCAGCCCTCTTTATATAGAGGGGTGGGCGGCAGCCCTATCCCCTCCCCCAATCCAAGGCCGGCGGCCAAGGAGGAAGAGTGGGGGGCAAGGAAACCCCCCCCTTCTAGAAGCTCCAATTAGGGTTTATCCCTTCTTGGCCGGCTGGGCCCTATGGGGCCTTGTGCCCCTGGTCCAATATGGCCAGGGCACTCCCTCATAGGCCCATGCCCCCTCCCGGAAGGTGGGGCCACGTTGGTCCCCTTCCGGAAGGTTCTAGAAGCTTTCGGTACAATACCGATTAACCCGGAACAATTCCGAACTCCAAAAACTGCACTGCCTTATATGAATCTTATTCTCCGGACCATTCCGGAACCTCTCGTGATGTCCCGGATCCCATCCGAGACTCCGACCAAAAACTCATAAACCAATTATCCAATCTATCCTAGCGTCGAGACACGTTAAGTGTGTGATCCTTCGGGTTCGAGAATATGCAGACATGATCTTCTATCAATAATCAACAACGGGGTCTGGAAACCCATATTGACTCCCACACATTCATCGATGATCATATCGGATGAACCACGATGCCAGGATTCAATCAATCCCATATATATATTCCCTTCGTCTCGCGATATTTTACTTGCCCGAGATTTGATCGTCGGTACCGTCATACCTAGTTCAATCTCGTTCACAGCAAGTACTTTACTCGTTCCGTAATCCGATATCACTTTGTGATTAACTCCTTAACCACATGCTTGCAAGCGGTGTTGATATCGACTACCGAGTGGGCCCGAAGTATATCTCTCCGACTTGGGAGGGACAAATCCCATCTCGATACATACAACCCAACAGATACTTTCCGATCACCTGAGAGACACCTTTATGATCACCCTCTCATAGGCTGACGTTTGATGACCTCAAAGCTTTCTTCTGATACCAGGGAGTTGTATTATCTCATGGTCTAAGGAATACAATATTTGACATAAGAAAAGCTTCGCAAAGATGAACACGATGACACGATCTAATTGCTTCGCTTAGTTTGGGTCTGTCCATCATATCATTCTCCCAATGATATGATCTCATTATTAATCGACAACTCATGTCCATGGTTAGGAAACCTTAACCATCATTAATCAATGAGCTAGTCCATAGAGGCGTACTAGGGACACGGTGTTGTTCACAAACCACACAAGTATTAAAGTTTCCGCTTAATACAATTCTAGCATGGAATATAAACATTATCATGAACAAGAATTATAATAATAACATCTTTATTATTGCCTCTAGGGCATAATTCCAACAGTCTCCCACTTGCACTAGAGTCAATAATCTAGTTTACATTTGGCAACAATCTCACACCCATGGCACTGAGGTGCTGATCATGTTTTACACGTGGAAGAGGTTTAGTCAATGGATCTGCGACATTCAGATCTATATGTACTTTGCTAATCTTCAGATCTCCATCTGCTATATAATCTCGGATTATATGAAACTTGCGGTTGATATGCTTGGTCTTTGGATGATATCTTGGTTCCTTAGCGAGTGCTATGGCTCCAGTGTTGTCACACAATATCTCCAGTGGGTCCAATGCACTTGGAACCACGCCAAGCTCAGTGATGAAGTTCCTGATCCAAACTCCTTCACTTGACGCTTCTGCAGCAGCCATGTATTCCGCTTCTACTGTAGATCCTGCGATCACGTTTTGCTTGCAGCTTCTCCAGCTCACAGCTCCTCCATTCAAAATATACACGTATCCTGTCTGAGATTTAGAATCATCCTTGTCGGTGTCACAACTAGCATCGACGTAACCTTTTACGACGAGTTGTTCATCACCCCCATAGACTAAGAACATTTCTTTAGTCCTATTTAGGTACTTTAGGATGTTCTTCACGGCTGTCCAGTGTTCCACTCCTGGATCACTTTGATACCTGCTCGTCAAACTAAGAGCATTGGACACATCCGGTCTAGTACACAGCATGGCATACATGATAGAACCTATGGCCGAGGCATAAGGCACTTTGCTCATAGCTTCCCTATCATTTACCGTAGCTGGACACTGAGCCTTGCTCAATATCTTACCTGAAAACATAGGCACTGAACCTTTCTTTGCCTTATCCATTCTGAACCTTTTCAGAACTTTGTCTAGGTATGTACTCTGGCTTAAAGCTATCAGGCGTCTTTGTCTATCTCTATAGATTTTGATGCCCAATATATAAGCAGCTTCACCTAGGTCTTTCATTGAAAAACACTTGTTCAAATAACTCTTCACATCGTTAAGCATGTTAATGTCATTTCCAATAATCAATATGTCGTCCACATATAGTACCATAAATGTCACCGAGCTCCCACTCACTTTATTGTAGATGCAAGCTTCGTAGCAATTTGGAACAAATCCAAAGCTCTTGATCACTTGATCAAAACGAAGGTTCCAACTCCGAGATGCTTGCTTCAGTCCATAAATGGAACGCTGAAGTTTGCATACTTTATCAGCATCCTTAGGATCGACAAAACCTTCGGGTTGCATCATATACAACTCTTCATCAATGTTGCCATTGAGGAACGCAGTCTTGACATCCATCTGCCATATTTCATAATCATGAAACGCAGCAATTGCTAATAAAATCCGAATGGACTTAAACATCGCTACGGGAGAGAAAGTCTCATCGTAGTCAACACCTTGAACATGTCGAAAACCTTTCGCGACAAGCCGTGCCTTATAGACGGTAACATTACCATCCGCGTCCGTTTTCTTCTTGAAGATCCATTTGCACTCAACGGCCTTTTGGTCGCTAGGAGGGTCCACCAAAGTCCATACTTGGTTTTCGCTCATGGATCCCAATTTGGATTTCATGGCTTCTAGCCATTTCTCAGAGTCTGGGATCATCATCGCTTCCTCATAGTTCGTAGGTTCACTGTCTTCTACCAACAAGACAGTCAAAACAGGGTTGCCGTACCACTCAGGAGGGGCACGCGACCTTGTCGACCTGCGACGTTCAGTAGCAGCATCGTCCAAAGCTTCATGATCCTTGTCATTAGCTTCCTCCATCGTTGGTGCAGGTGGCACTGGAACAATTTCAGGTGCTGCGCTACTCTCCAATTCAAGAGAAGGTTCAATAACCTCGTCTAGCTCTACTTTCCTCCAACTCACTTCTTTCAAGAGAAACTCCTTCTCAAGAAAGGAACCGTTCTTTGCGACAAACACTTTGCCTTCGGTTCTGTGATAGGAGGTATACCCAATAGTTTCCTTAGGGTATCCTATGAAGACGCATTTCTCCGCTTTGGGTTCGAGCTTGTCCGGCATCAACTTCTTGACGTAAGCTTCGCATCCCCAAACTTTAAGAAACGACAACTTAGGTTTAGCACCAAACCACAGTTCATACGGTGTCGTCTCAACGGATTTAGATGGAGCCCTATTTAAAGTGAATGCAGTGGTTTCTAATGCATAACCCCAAAATGATAACGGCAAATCAGTAAGAGACATCATCGATCGGACCATATCTAATAGGGTTCGATTCCAGCGTTCAGACACACCATTGCGCTGTGGTGTTCCGGGTGGCGTGATTTGCGAAACGATTCCGCTTGCTTTAAGATGCGTGATAAAATCATAACTCAAATATTCACCTACACGATCGGATCGTAGAAACTTAATCTTTCTGTTACGATGGTTCTCCACTTCATTCTGAAATTCCTTGAACTTTTCAAATGTTTCAGATTTATGTTTCATTAAATAGATATACCCATATCTACTTAAGTCATCGGTAAAAGTGAGAAAATAGCGATATCCACCGCGCGTCGAAACACTCATCGGTCCGCATACATCGGTATGTATGATTTCCAACAAGCCCGTTGCTCGCTCCATCATACCGGAGAACGGGGTTTTGATCATCTTGCCCATGAGGCATGGTTCGCATGTGTCAAATGATTCAAAATCAAGAGACTCCAAAAGTCCATCAGAATGGAGTTTCTTCATGCGCTTTACACCAATATGACCTAGACGATAGTGCCACAAATAAGTAGTATTATCACTATCTACTTTGCATCTCTTAGCCTCAATGTTATGGATGTGTGTTTCATCCCTTTCGAGATTTAGAAGAAATAAACCATTCACAATAGGTGCATGACCATAAAAGATGTTACTCATATAAATAGAACAACCATTATTCTCCAATTTAAATGAATAACCGTCTTGCAATAAACAAGATCCAGAAATAATGTTCATGCTCAACGCAGGCACATAATAACACTTATTAAGGTTTAAAACTAATCCCGAAGGTAAAACTAAGGAGAGCGTGCCGACGGCCATCACATCAACTCTTGATCCGTTGCCAACGCGCATCGTCACCTCATCCCTCGCAAGCCGCCGTCTATTCCGTAGCTCCTGTTTCGAGTTACAAATATTAGCAACTGAACCAGTATCAAATACCCAGGCACTACAACGAGGGCTAGTAAGGAAAACATCAATAACATGTATATCAAATATACCTTTGATGGTGCCAGCCTTCTTGTCCGCTAAGTACTTCGGACAGTTGCGCTTCCAGTGACCCTTGTCCTTGCAATAGAAGCACTCAATGTCCGGCTTAGGACCAGACCTGAGCTTCTTCTCAGTAGGGGCAGCGCGCTTGCCGCCGCCCTTCTTGAAGGGCTTCTTTGCTCCCTTACCTTTCTTGAAGGTGGGGGGATTGTTGACCATCAACACATGATTATCCTTTTTGATGTCCACCTCCGCAGCCTTCAGCTTTGCGAAGAGCTCGGTGATCGTATCAGTGGAACCAATCTGATTGTGAGTCACTACAAAACTTTTGTAGCTGGGAGGGAGTGATTGCATAACCCTGTCAATCTTGAGCTCCTCTGGAATCTTGCAGTCCAGTTGCTCAAGGCGTTGAGTGTAGCCCGACATCTTAATGGCGTGCTCACTAACGGAACTCCCTTCCTCCATCTTGCAGTTAAAGAACTTCTCAGAGATCTCATATCTCTCAGAACGGGCTTGAGTCTGAAACATGGTTTTCAGCTCCTCGAGAATCTCAAAGGGCCCGGGATAGTCTTCAAAACGATTTTCAAGTTCCGATTCCATAGCAAACAACATGGTGCTCTTAATCACACCATAATCATCTTTGCGCGACTGATAGACAGCTTTCTTATCATCCGGCGCAGTAGCAGCAGGGGCGTCACCTAGCGCATTCTCAAGGACATAGTCCTTTTGACCGCCAGAGAGAATGATTCTCAGATTGCGGAACCAGTTGGTGAAGTTAGACCCATTGTTTTTAAGCTTTTCCTTCTCAGCAAAAACGTTGAAGTTGAAGTTGGACTTAGCCATTTGATCTACAATATTTGCAAGTACAAATCATACTATGTTCATGATAACTAGTTCAACTTTTAATCAAATTACTAGATGAACTCCCACTAAATTCAACATCCCTCAAGTTGTTTAGTGAACATGATCCAAATTCACCACACCTAATCCGATCTTCACGAGAAGAGATGTGGTTTCAATGGTGGACAACTAAGTGTCGATCATATCATTCATATGACTCATGCTTAACCTTTCGGTTCATGTGTTCCGAGGCCATGTCTGTACATGCTAGGCTCGTCAAGTTAGACCCAAGTATTTCTGCGTGTGCAAAACTGGCTTGCACCCGTTGTATGTGAACGTAGAGTCTATAGCACCCGATCATCACGTGATGCTTGGACACGACGAACTTTCGCAACGGTGCATACTTGGGGAGAACACAATTTTTATCTTGATCTTTAAGTGAGGAATCATCTTATAATGCTACCGTCGTGATCTAAGCATAATAAGATACATAAAAGGATAAACATCACATGCATATAACTTTATGTGACATGGTATAGCCAATCTTCGCGCAATGATCTCCATCTTGTGCGTGCCGGCATGATCTCCATCACTCCACCATGATTGCCTCCACCACGAATAGCAACTACAACTATTGCTAACTACTTAGCGATAAAGTGAAACTATTACATGGCGTATAAGAAGTTGACACACAGGTCATACACAATTATAAAGACAACCATATGGCTCCTGCCGGTTGTGTACTCATCGACATGCAAGTCGTGAAACATTACAAAACATGATCATCGCATACATTATACACATCACATCTTGGGCCATACCATACCACAGAAAACACTCCCTGCAAAAACAAGTTAGACGCCTCTACTTTGTTGTTGCATGTTTTACGTGGCTTATGGGAGTAGATGCTAAGAACGATTCTTACCTACGGAAAGCCACAACGGTGATATTATGGTTGCCAAACTCCGGTGTAAATCCCATGACAACTATAGTGAGAGAAACTGACATCCACCAGCCGCATGTGTGGAACAAGCCACACGTCAAGTGCGGAGCCGGTCTCGCGAACGACGTCGCGTAAGGTTGGCCTGGACCGCTTCAATCTCACTATCCCGCGTCATAAGAAGAACACAAACAAGAGGCTTGCAACAGAAAACATCAACGCCCGCAACAACCATGTTGTGTTCTACTCGTGAAACACATCTACGCATAGATCTAGCTCTGATACCACTGAAGGGTTTCGCGTCATAGTAAATCAAAATTTTCTACGTATGCGAACAGAGGGAAGCCAAGATCTAATCTAGGAGATGCAAACAACGAGATAGATTGGATTAGATCTTCATACCCTTGAAGATTCGCACAGCGGAACGTTCGTCGGAATGTGGGTGATGTAGTCGTACTCGCTTCTCCTCCTCGCGATCCGATCCGATCTAGCACCACTAGTTGCGATGCCTCCGTGAGATGCACACGTGCAGCACCTCGACGTCTCCTCCTTCCTTGTTCCAGCAAGTATGGTGGAGAGATGGGTTGGATCTACAACGCGACGATGCGGTGCAATTGGTGGAGAGTTTCTGCAGCAGGGCTTCGCCTACACGCAGTCGGGAGGGAGAGAGAGAGGAGGGCAGCAGGGCGACTGGCTTGAGGGGAAGGTGTGTGGGGGTGGTGCGCCCCCAGCCCTCTTTATATAGAGGGGTGGGCGGCAGCCCTATCCCCTCCCCCAATCCAAGGCCGGCGGCCAAGGAGGAAGAGTGGGGGGCAAGGAAACCCCCCCCTTCTAGAAGCTCCAATTAGGGTTTATCCCTTCTTGGCCGGCTGGGCCCTATGGGGCCTTGTGCCCCTGGTCCAATACGGCCAGGGCACTCCCTCATAGGCCCATGCCCCCTCCCGGAAGGTGGGGCCACGTTGGTCCCCTTCCGGAAGGTTCTAGAAGCTTTCGGTACAATACCGATTAACCCGGAACAATTCCGAACTCCAAAAACTGCACTGCCTTATATGAATCTTATTCTCCGGACCATTCCGGAACCTCTCGTGATGTCCCGGATCCCATCCGAGACTCCGACCAAAAACTCATAAACCAATTATCCAATCTATCCTAGCGTCGAGACACGTTAAGTGTGTGATCCTTCGGGTTCGAGAATATGCAGACATGATCTTCTATCAATAATCAACAGCGGGGTCTGGAAACCCATATTGACTCCCACACATTCATCGATGATCATATCGGATGAACCACGATGCCAGGATTCAATCAATCCCATATATATATTCCCTTCGTCTCGCGATATTTTACTTGCCCGAGATTTGATCGTCGGTACCGTCATACCTAGTTCAATCTCGTTCACAGCAAGTACTTTACTCGTTCCGTAATCCGATATCACTTTGTGATTAACTCCTTAACCACATGCTTGAAAGCGGTGTTGATATCGACTACCGAGTGGGCCCGAAGTATATCTCTCTGACTTGGGAGGGACAAATCCCATCTCGATACATACAACCCAACAGATACTTTCCGATCACCTGAGAGACACCTTTATGATCACCCTCTCATAGGATGACGTTTGATGACCTCAAAGCTTTCTTCCGATACCAGGGAGTTGTATTATCTCATGGTCTAAGGAATACAATATTTGACATAAGAAAAGCTTCGCAAAGATGAACACGATGACACGATCTAATTGCTTCCCTTAGTTTGGGTCTGTCCATCATATCATTCTCCCAATGATATGATCTCATTATTAATTGACAACTCATGTCCATGGTTAGGAAACCTTAACCATCATTAATCAATGAGCTAGTCCATAGAGGCGTACTAGGGACACGGTGTTGTTCACAAACCACACAAGTATTAAAGTTTCCGCTTAATACAATTCTAGCATGGAATATAAACATTATCATGAACAAGAATTATAATAATAACATCTTTATTATTGCCTCTAGGGCATAATTCCAACAGATTATTATTGTAGCATGTCTTGTTCCAAACAATTGGGAATGCTTAGTGTGCCTTAAAGAAATTATGTGTTGTTTTAGCATGCAAAAGCATAGTATTTTGGTATTCTCCTTTGATGTTTTGCTTGGGTTGACTTGGCACATGCTCACACCATGTTATGACTATGACAAGTCACCGTTATCCTCTATGATCATTTAGTCCTTGACTTGTAGTACCACTCTTTGCTTTGATTAGTATGATTTGTTGCACTGCATGATTATGGCCATTATTGCTCTCTTAGATGGTTGCTCCCAGTCTTTTGCTAGCCTCCACTTGTATGAGTAAGTTCTACTCATGCTTCCAACTCCCAAGAAACCAAGTTATTCCAAAAGTGTCCACTATAAACTCCTATGCATGGCGTGTTACACCATTCCAAGTATATTCTTGTTTTCACCTATCTTCCAATTAAAAACTATTTTGTTATGTGA
Organism: Avena sativa; assembly: GCA_916181665.1. Classification (NCBI taxonomy): domain Eukaryota; kingdom Viridiplantae; phylum Streptophyta; class Magnoliopsida; order Poales; family Poaceae; genus Avena; species Avena sativa. The sequence continues at coordinate 385,984,564 of OV702296.1, forward strand.
AAACTTAGTGATTAAAGCCCTCACGAATTTGATGGCACACTTTATTCTTTGCCCTAATAAACTTGAACCATTGTGACAACTTTGTTGTATATGCTTGCACTTATAAGTTGGAATTAGCAGAACCGTGCTGTCACGGGGAACGTTTTCAACATTGCACTTGTACCTTGTTCTACTCACTTGATATCATGTTCTTTTGTTTATGGATGTCACCGGTGTGAAATAAAGAGGGAACTTGTAAGTCCATGGAGTTTGTATCCTGTGTTAGAGAAACGCCTGGGCCGCTAGCCTAAGCCATGCCTAATCATGGTGGAAACTTGCAGCATCACCATAGTGACATCTATGAAGCATTCTTCTTATAGAAAAAGAGACACATTGAAAAAAAAATAAAGAGAGAAAAAAGCACCATATTCCCATGGTACATAAGAAGAATTGCTGAGATGCTTATTGTCTGCTTGCCTTGTAATTTTGGTTAAGGGAAAGCTCCTGTACCATGTGCAAGGGGTACCCCGTTGGCGGTTCTCAATGATATGCAAATACTTACTGACAAGAACTTACCTGGACCCAAAGTTGAGTATGCATGAGGTGTGGACCTCGTATTCAAGGGGCATGATATTGCCAACTTATACTTCATCAAGCATATACTCCAGCTTTGCCACGTTAACCTTAACCACTTCAAGATGCTTATGATAGGGGCAATGAGGGCTGAAAGCTAATAAGTACCATAATTTTTGGAAGCTCTTTTTGAACCTTGTAATCCCTGCTTCCTTTACAAAAAGGCTTTTCTTCCACCATTATTTGAGTCTCCACCTTCTACCTTTAGCCACCATTAAGAGAGCATAGTTGTCATTCTGTGTGTAGTGTTCCAAAGTTTATTAATTGAAACAAATTGTGTTATTACTTGTTCTTGTGCTACTTGTTTATAGTCACCCTTGTGAACTTTGCAGGTGTCTTATGCATTATATTGCTACTCTATGAGGGACAAGCTGATTACCACTATGCTATGTTTTCTGCATGTGAAACAAACAAACGTTTCTCAATGCATGTTATTCATGATCTTTGTTTGTAGCTTGTCATGTTGAATGCATAATTACTATGTCCTATTGTTAGAACTCCATCTTTCATGCACATGTTTAGAGTTCTTTGATCCCAGCTTTCAATGTTTGCAAATGGTTGGATCTTTATTGTGAGGGTGCATATCACCTAAAAAATTATTCTGTTTATCACTTACCTACTCGTGGACGAGCAAGAGTTAAGTTTGGGGATGCTGATACGTTGGAAACGTATCTATAATTTTTGATGCTCCATGATTGTTTAGTATCTACTTTGCTTTACTTGTCCACACTTTGAGGTGCTTTTTACATGTTTTCTGGTACTAAACTATTAACAAGTTGCAACAGTGCCAGATGCCTGTTTACTGCTACTTTTGGTTTCAGAAAAGTTAGTAAAGAAATATTCTCGGAATTGGATGGGACAAACGTCAAAGTCAATTACTTTCCGTGGGGAACTGTGGCACCCCCCCGATTAGGGTTAAACTAACCTCAGATCATCATCTAAGATAAGCTTAACTCCAAGAACGGAACATCACAGTAATATTCGGTAACATTACAGAACTCAGGGATTCAACAACATAAATTTAAACTCCTAACAGAGTGAGATATCGGAGTTATTACAAACCAGAGGTCAAAGACCCAACATTACATCACACAACGAAAGCAAATTATGTTGTTCTACACAACAACTTAGCAAAGGGCCTAAGAGACCATAAGAAAAAGTGACGTCCATCCCATAGTCCTCAGGCTGCTACCTGGGACTCCCAACTACTCGTCGATGTCAATGTAGAAGCCACCTTCAGTTGCAACCAGATCCTCTGTAGAAAAACAACAATGGCGCAAGGCTGAGTACGAGAATGTACCCTGCAAGACTTAGATAACCTAGTATCTACATGCTCTGGCTAGAAAGGCTTTCTCTGGGTTTACTTTTGCAGAAAGCAATCTTTGTTTGTAAACAAGAGAGAGAAGAGGCTCGTCTACTCAGAATCTTTTAAAAGGGATAAGATAGCGACTTCCTCATCTTGTTCATCATATCTTGGTAACCATCAGCTTCATCAGAACCTCCTATCTAGGATCACCCCCTCGACCCAGAGGAAGCATCCTTAATCACTCGTGGATCAGCAAGTTTTATGGTGGTTAATGTTATCTATGATCTTAAGTTCGGTCGCCAAGTCATTCATAACCGTGAACACGGCTTTTCGAAAAGATTTAACCCTGCAGGGGTGTACAACTTTACCCACACGTACCAACCGACTCTTAATGCCAAATTATTAGCCCTCTTCCTTGGAAGGCCGATAGAGGGTGGTTGACCACGACCTTTACCTTGCTTTCTCCGAGACCATGAGTCACGCAATAAGTATGATTCCGCCGTAACGGGTCAAATCCCGAAGTCGGTACTTAAAGATGTGAGGCGAGGTTGGTTCACCAGGGGCTCCATCGAACCCAAGCAACCCTGTCCACGCTTCCCTACCTGTTATGATGCACCTCCATCACCTCCTATTTCGAAAACATTTTCAATGCGTATGCCAAATGGAAAGCCCGAACTATGTGACTCATGGAATCTACTAGGCAAGTTAGTTAGTCGAGGGGTTGTCCAGGCCCCGTGTGGCTGTATGCTCGTCTTGGTTCCAAAGGTAAGAACTCAGTTCCTAGTGGTGGCGAGCATGGGACTACAAAAACCACACCCAACGTGGCCTCCCATACAAGCCTTAGCATAGTTAGTTAACTCCTTAGATGATGTCACCATCTCCTACCTCACTACCTTCCTTGGCACCTCTGATTCATCATTGGGATAGATCAGACGTTGTTGCTATACATGGCTAGGTTGTCGGTAACAAAAGCTCTAACAACGCTCACATGCCAAACCTAGGTATGCTAGGAACAGTGGATCAGGAGTATAAGGCTACAAAAGGGAAACTGTGCAGCAGATAGGTAACCCTAGCTACTGACAAAAGACCACATTGGAATCGTGTGCATCATAGCGAGAAAGTAATATACTTTGTAAAAGTAGGTTCAGAATGAGAGGCTACGCTTGCCTTGTCCTTCAGTAGACAAGTATGGATCTTTGGTGTTGTTGACTTCAACCTTGGGTTCGGTTCCTATTCACGAAGAACCAAATACCGGAAAAGGAAAAGCAACATTCAATACATGGCATGTGCAATGCTCAATCAACATGAATGATATGACAAGTTAAATAGTGTTGAAAGGAACCCTAGAACATGCTTGGTCAACTTAAATGGGGTTCCGAGGGTTGAAAACCCTAACTCGGGAAAATCTGGAAACACATAAGAGGGGTTGATTTTGTTCTGTAATTAAACTTGTCATTAAAGTTGTTGATCAATGCATGATTATAGTGTAATTAGATAGAACTCATTTTTCTGAACATTTTGATATATTATTTGTATTTTTCTGACTTATAGATAATTAGTTATTGATTTTACAACATTTAAACCTTTTTTGAAATTACTAAAACAATTTAAATTGAAATATTGCATCAGGCTGACATCAGCACAGGCGCCAGATACTTTTTACACAAGGGCTGACCCTAGCCAGTGAGACTGACAGATGGGCCCGATGCCACCTCAGCAGCCACGTTGGCCAGGCGGGGTCAGAGACGTTTCCCACCAAGGTTGGCTCTAGCCAGAGAGGCTGACGGGTGGGGCCTGGGCCACGCAGACAAGCCACGCGAGAGCCACGCAGGAGCCACATTGGCTCGCCGGAATCCGTGTCAGACAGCGGCGAGAGACGGCGCTACAGGGCACGGAAGGATGCGTGCTACGGCTTGTTCGAATCAGCGCACAGAGGCGGACCTAGCTACGGCGGCGCCTCCGATTCTTGGTCACCGGAGCTTGGTCAACAACGACGAACAACGGCGGTGCTCTCTAATCTACGACGTGGGAACGACACAGAGCGCTAGAGAGGAAAAGGAGGGTGCCTTGAGCACCGTGGGCTCACCCTGGTGAGATTGATGGTGATAGCGAGGCAAGGCGGTGACTGGAGAGACGGCGAGGCGAGCGATGGAGCATGTCGTTGTCAGATGAGGCCGGGGAGGTCAGGGACAGCGGCTAGCCGGCGGCCATGGCGGCTAGGGTTCGGCTTGTGCGGTGTAGAGAGAAAGAGATAGAGCGCGAGGGGGAAAATGATAGGGACGAGAGGGAGACGTGCAGAGGCGGGTCTTATCCTCCCCAGAGGGCGGCGGGCGCTGCGATTCGGGGCGAAGATCGGGCGACGGCGGCGCGGACACGCAGGAGCTTCGGCTCCGGCGTCGGCAACGAAGACGACGAGAGAGACAGAGGCCGAAGCGATATGGGCCAGCTCCTGGGCCCCGGGTGGCCAAGTTGGGCTGCCGTGGGCTGCGCAGCGCGACATAGAGAGAGAAGAGGGAGATGGGCCACGGCCCAGCTGCGGCTGCTACTGTTTTTATTTTATTTTTTCCAAACTCTTTTCTTTTTCTGAATTCAGTTTTCTCTTTTGTAAATTTCATTTGGAATCTCTTTTGAATAATTTCAAAAGTACCAGACTTTGTAGAAATATTTTAAATATTGTAGGGCCCTATTAATCCTTTTGGGCTCCAAACATTTTGTCATTTGAAAATTCAAAACTATTTGAATTGCTTTCAAAGGGAGAGGGAAATTAGGGTTTTGGATTTGCATTTAATTCAACACACCTGATCTTATGCATATATTTCATTGATTTAAACATATGCATGAATGCTTAGGTACTAATTACATATATTACAAGCTTGGGATGTTACAGAACAAGAAGTCTAGAGGGGAGACGAGGAGGCGTGCCAGGGCGGCTAAACCCCCCTAGGCGCGGGTGGGCCCTACCCCACGCCTGGGTAGGGTTTGCCCCCTCTGGCCGCCGCCTCGACCTTCCCCTTCTCCTATAAGAAGCCCCTGATGCATAAACCCTGAGTACCCGATCAGAAATCCACGAAACCGTTTGTAGCCTCCGCCACCATCGTCCCTAGATCAGGAAGGATCTGAAGTTCTTCTCGGCACCCTGCCGGAGGGCGGTATGATTCATGAGTAGTTCCACCTTGGACTATGGGTCCATGTAGTAGCTAGATGGTTGTATCTCCTCCTTTGTGCTTTCATGTATAGATCTTGTGAGCTCCGTTCATGATCAAGATCTAATCTATTTGTAATCATGCATGTTTTGTTTGCAGGGATCCGATGGATATTGAGATTATTATGTTGGTTTGATTAATGTTTTTATCTTTATGATTCTATCATATCTGTGTTGTTTGTGATCTTGCATGCTCTCCGTTGCTAGTGGTTATCTTGGCCAAGTAGTTGCTATTGACTCCAAGAGGGGGTATTTATGCTCGATAGTGGGTTCATGCCTCTAGTGTCCAAGGGAAGTGACAGAAATCTCTTCGGTTGTATATGTGTTGTTGCTACTAGGGAGAAAACAACGGTCTCTTGTTCATGGAATATGTGGATTGTTTACCTTGCACACTTTGCTTAAAGCAGTTGTCTGTTGCTTGCAACTTAATACTGGAGGGGGGGTCGGATGATAACCTGAAGGTGGACTTCTAGTCATAGATGCAGTTGGATGACGGTCTATGTATATTTTTGTATTTCCCAATCAACCTCGTAGGATCTTTCTGGATACTAATTGCATTGTTATGCCTTGCTCAGTTCCTGTCAATTGCCCCACTGTAATTTGTTTACCCTTTATGTCATGTTGTTTATCTAAGGAGAGAACCTCTAGTGAACTATGAACCCCGGTCCAATATTTATCATTGATACATCTTCCACTGTTACTTGTTTACTTGCTGTAAACCATTACCTTCCACACCATACGTTTAATTCTTTATTACAGCAAACCGGTGAGCTTGACAACCTCAATGATTCGTTGGGTCGAAGTCTTGAGTTTGTGTTGTGCAGGTCTCCGCGTTGCTTGCAACACATGTGTGACGTTTCCTTCCTCCTACTGGTTCGATAACCTCGGTCTCAACCAATGTTGAGGATATCGTTTATCGTTAACTTCTCGGTCAACCCGAAATTAGTGATTTTTGGGTGTGTCGACCGATTTATCGGGCGATAAATCGATTTATCGGGCGATAAATTGATTAATCGGCTTATCGGTCACCTAGTGATAAGCGATAAATCGGATGATAAATCGGCATATCGGACAATTTTTTGAACAGTGGTCTCAACTGAGAGAAGACTTGCTGCTGTACTCTTCACACCTTGCTCTTGGGGTTCCCAACAAGACTCCACATCAAGCACCAATCTCTCTGGCGCCACCAAGGAGTCATCAAGCTACTGCGGAGTTGGCAGCCAGTATGAAAGTTAGTATCGCTGAACTGTTAAGCTCCCTAGACGACCTTCTACCCAAGGCTATTGTAGTCCGTAGATATGTCGAAGGTGAGGATTTCGTTAGCAAAGAGAGGCTAAAAGAACTGTCAACACAAATGCGGAATCTCCATCAATGGTACTCGACAGTCATAAAGCAGGGGAGAGAAATGCTCATAGCCAAAGTCCCACATGAGTACTACTTCAGACCCGAAGGGATCCATATTGAGTTTTCAGAACTGTTCTAGATATACCATCTCGACGCCCTGGACAAATCTATCCTCAGCTGCTATTGTCTTTAAGTTGTTGAATTCATTGTCTACATGTTCAGTTTTTTAGTTGTTCAGTTCATTACATGTAATTATCCTCATTATATCCTTTTATACTCTATTATTATGCAGAATGAAGATCCATGAATGTAAATTAAGAAGAATCTATAATGTTGGGTTCATCGACCCAGATAAAGTACATATAAATATGCTAAGGGATAAACCCGAGGAGACGGAGTAGAACATTTTAAGGTTTCTAATGGAGAAAAATTTATGTGATCACATATTGTTTCCTTACAATTTTAAGTGAGGGTCTTATTCTATTGTACAAATTCAGTTTTGATTACTCGATGCTAACGGCAACTTATGAGTTACTGATGTATATATAAATGTTTGCATCTTTCACTGGATTCTGCTAGACATTCAACTTGATAAGGGAAGAGTTGATGTCATGGACCCATCAAAGAGAAACCTGAAATATTTCCGCAGCATGCAGGACATGCTCCAAAAGTATGTTTCGCGCTATATCGGTATCTTTCGTTGATTTCCTGAGATATCAGGTAATGAGTAACTCATTCATTCATTTTCTTTACCGGGCAGGGTTTGGATCCGGTTCAAACGTGAGGTTACGGGAACCTTTAGTCAGAAGCTGATGTTTAAGACGGTCTCGATAAGTAGCATGTGATATGTCCACGCATCTCTTTACTTCTAGTTTAAATATAATAATGATGCTAGATTATTATTTTGATTGAATTATATTCTCGTAAAGTGCGTGAGGCTGCCACGGGGTCGAATCTATGTGGATTCTACGTTTGTGAGTTCATTCGCACGTTTACCACCGAGCACAAAGATTATAGAGTCGACGTAAGCAATACATTCACACCATTATTTTATTACCGTCACTTTTTGTTATCATGATTGATATTCATATTGATCTCCTTTTTCTTATATAGTTTGAGAGAATGCGGGATCAACTCCTATCAGAGCAACGCGTACTAAGAATTGCGGAGGAGCTAGCGGGATTTATTTTCAAAGAGATCGTACACGATGACGGAGAATTTAGTGTGAATAGGCGCTAATGATCTCTGTGTAATCGAACAGACGGGTGTATATATTTGTATGCTCGATATCGTAATACAAATTATCTTATATATGCACGAACGTGTACGATATGTGGTGGCGTAGAAATATTCAAAAACTTTTTTAAAATAAAAAATAAATAAATAAAACAATGCAAAATAAATTTCCTATCGCGGTAGAGAAAAGACACAAAATGCTGCCGCGGCAGGGAGCGCACCGTGGTGTCCACGTGGACAACCATTTGTCCCGGCTGGTGACTGGACCGGGACTAATGTCTGGGCCTTTAGTACCGATTGGTTAGTCCTGATTCTAAAACCGGGACTAGAGGCCCTTACGGCCAGGGACTAGAGGTTCTATTTCCACTAGTGGTAATGGGAGGAGGGCCTGGAAGGCCTTACCGCCGGCGACCCCGTGTCCACTTCGCCGGCGGTAAGGAATCCGGCTGTAAAGTTTTCCCTACTAGTGGTTCCCAAGTCATCATCGTGAGCGCACCTTTCCGCCCGAGCCGACCCTCTAAAGAGCGATGTGGGGTCTTTTCTTGGGAAAATAATTCTGTAGAACTTGGTCTATAAGTGGATCAGCTCGTATAATTGACACGTGGCAATTTAAATCTTGAAAACGATTGTCAGTCTTATTTTTTTCTCTATTTTGGACATATGATGTTGTTTGTTGAAGTTGGTCGACACCTCCCCACGCGGAGGGAGTTGCTCAAACAAAACACTCTTTTCTTTTAGTACACGCACGGTATGAACACGTCACAGGCAGGCGTGCTTCCAAACTTGGTTCGTCTCCAGACAATGCAAATTACAATCGAGGTTTGCTCAAGTAAACTAATGCACCGCGTGACAGGCAGGCGTGCTTGTCCAGTCCTAGCGCTTAAGCATTTTTTAAGTAACCATTTATTGTACTTTTTCTGATTTATATTAGTTGATTTAAATTGTCTAGATATAGGTACATCTAGCACTAAAACTTAACTAGATATATTTATATTTAGATAAATATAATCAACTAATATGGACCGGAGAGTATTAAATAACTCAGAGATTACATATATGATCAACATTTAAGATAAATATGCTTGTCGAGCAACTTTGTACAAAAAACCCTACAAGTAAACCTCTTGAAAAACTTGTGCCTCGTCGAACTGTCGTCCATCGTCCTCGACCGTCACCTCTGAAAAAACTTGTGCCTCGTCGACCACCACTCGCGAGAGTGACGAACATCGACCACGAGGCACAAATCTTACCGAATCTAGAGACCGACGAGAAGACCGGACCACTTGTCCCCCAAAGCCACTGGTTGGAGCAATGCCAAGATGGAGAAAGAGCAGGAACAAACTATTTCGACACGACGCAGTCTCCTTTATGTAAGCAACGCCCCAAAAAAAATACTAGACTAACACTAACTACATATGGAGCCGAAGCACCGGTTTGTCGAGGCAGGAATCTCTCTCTTTTGTGTTTGTCCACGTCTGAAAACCATTTCAATCGGCCGTAGATACCCAAGAAAATACTACCTCCGTTTGGGATTATAAGTCCCACGCGGATAATTAGGTTGCCAATTTAAACAACAAAATATACATATTATAGCATAAAAATTATACGACTAGATACCTTAGAAGTTATATTTTCTAAAGGTATAATTTTTGTGATATATAAATTATATTTTGTTGGTCAAATTAACAACCTAGGTATACGCGTAGGACCTATAATCCCAAACTGAGGAAGTACTATACTAACACTCGTGAAATTAGACTTTGCAGACGCCAGCCCACGTGATCTTAGGCGCGGATCGAGGCAGGAATCTCTCTTTTGTGTTTGTCCGTGCATCCACCACGTGAACATTTATGGAAAAACAACAATTAGCTATTATTTTGTGTTGGAAAAACTGTTTGGATAAAAATTATAATAGTATATCAAAGTATCGACATATAATTAATATTAAAATATATCACTAAATCTTAGACAATAGAAAACAAAAGATTAGTTTATATTGGATCAACATTATCTCTACGAGTATAAAGCCTAATAATTCCATTGCAGGTGACCTTCCTAATATTATTTTTTAATTATTTTACAATAAGTTGTCGTCATCACCGAGCAAACATCAAACAAAAGACGCATATTTTTTGTAAACTAATCAATTAGACTATAGATTATGCAATCTATCGACAAAATAATAACAATTTGGTACCTTCAATTAGAGTGAGGAAGATTGATTCCTACACTCGATGGCACAACATGCTTATTGTTGGCGTTGCGGCATGATTAACAAAGGTAGAAACTGGCAAACAACATGGTTGGCTAGCATAGCGCCGCGGCCACGGCATCGCGTGGCGTATGGCTACTGAGTAGGAGCGAGCGATGGTGGCAGACATCGAGTCAGTTGATCTGAATAATTGCATATAGTGCTAGCTATTAGGTCTAGTTACACAAATAAAGAATGTTGGGACATGTTACTACGGTTGACTAATAAAACGAATTCATGGGCTATATTTGACTTTCGGTATAGAGAAGCACGATAAAACAATTAAATTTGGGCTTAGTGTTAATTAAGCCTATATGACCATTAGTTTAGTACTAAAATCTATACCTATCTATTAAGGGGGCTGATGGTTAGGGGGGGTCTAGCCCTGCTAGCTCCCCCCGGGCTCCGCCCCTGCCCGCATGACATGGGGTTTGATTGTTGGCTAATTAAAATTACGGTGCTCCCTTCAAACGTTGGTTTTCTTTAGCTTCTCCACCAGGGCTGCAAGCAATACACTGCAACAGTGGCCTTTCGTTAGCATATCGCATCGATCCAGGCCTCTCTTCCACCCTAAGAACACTACCACAGCTGTGTGTAGCGAGGCTAGCAGCCATGGAGATCGCCATGGTGGCTATCCGCCCCGCCGTCTCGAAGCTCGGCAGTCTGCTCGCCGGTGAGTTCACCTTGGAGAAGCGCATGAGGAAAGACATCGAGTCGCTTGTAAGAGAGCTGACACTCATGCAAGCCGCACTTCGCAAGGTGGCGAAAGTACCACCGGGCGAGCTCGACGAGGGGGTCAAGATCTGGGCTGGAAATGTGAGAGAGTTGTCCTACCACATGGAGGACATTGTTGACGCTTTCATGGTTCGTGTGGAGGGTGTTGCCGAGCCTGCCAACCCCAAGAACAAAGTCAAGAAGTTACTCAAGAAGACTATCCGATTGTTCAAGAAAGGGAGAGATCTCCATCATCTCTCCGATGCCCTAGGTGAAGCTGTTGGTCAAGCTAAGCAGTTGGCCGAGCTGCGTCAAAGGTACAACACCCAAGGGATCCGGGATACCACCGCTGGTGCTAGCGTAGACCCTCGCTTGATGGCCATGTACAAATATGTGTCAGAGCTCGTCGGCATTGAAGAAACGCGAGATGAGTTGATCAACATGTTGATGGAAGGTGATGCTTGGTCGAAGCAACAGCTGAAGACGGTCTCTATTGTTGGATTCGGTGGGTTAGGAAAGACAACCCTTGCCAAGGCAGTGTATGACAAGGTCAAAGTGCAATTCGATTGTGGTGCATTCATTTCAGTTTCTCAGAGTCCCGACATGAAGAAAATCTTGAAGGACATTCTCTTTGAACTTGACAAGAGAAAATATGGATACATTTATAATGCAGTAAGGGAAGAAAAACATCTCATCGACGAGCTCATTGAATTCCTTAATGACAAGAGGTATTTTTCCGTTAGAGATAGATGATCACTTGTATATTAAAATCATGATAGCTTTGTCTTAATGTATATGCATTCTAATAGCATAAAGTTTATAGTGTTTATATAAGTTCCTTGAGTTTTCTCCAAATGCTTTTTTAGATGTATTTTTAGTTATTAATGATCTCATTGTAGCATAACATATATCTTGGTTGATAGATTTTGTCAACTAACTCTTGGAAACTATTTATGTAGGTACCTCATTGTAGTAGATGACATATGGGATAGAGATGTGTGGGAATTAATAAAGTGTGCCTTTTGCAAGAATAGTCTTGGAAGTCGATTAATCACGACAACCCGCATTCTAAGTGTGTCTGAAGCATGTTGTTCTTCTAGTGATGATATTTATAGAATGAAACACCTTTCTGATGATGTCTCAAGAAGACTCTTCGATAAAAGATTATTTTCTCAGGAAAAAGAGTGTCCCCATGAATTGGTGAAAGTATCTGAAGATATATTGAAAAAATGTGGCGGCATACCGTTAGCCATCATTACTATAGCAAGTCTTCTAGCTAGCAATTATCTAACAAAACCAAAGGATCAATGGTATGGTTTACTTAATTCCATTGGTCATGGACTTACAGAACATCGCAATTTGCAGCAGATGAAGAAGATACTATTGTTGAGCTGTTATGATCTACCTTTTCATCTGAAGCCTTGTTTGTTATATCTAAGTATCTATCCAGAAGATTACTTGATTATGAGAGATGAGCTTATATGGAGGTGGATAGCGGAAGGCTTTGTTTACAATGATAAATCAGAATATAGTTTATTTGAGATCAGAGTATGTTATTTCAATGAGCTTCTAAATAGAAACATGATCCAGCCAGCGGTTATGAGTGAAGAATCTTATTTTGGAAAAGAAGAAGCAGAAGGGGTGAAACGTTGCCGTGTGCATGACATGGTGCTTGATGTCATATGCTCCTTGTCGAGTGAAGAAAACTTTGTCGCCATATTGGATAGTACAAAGGAAAAGGTGCCTAATTCACAAAACAAGGTTCACAGATTATCCATGCAAAATAGAAAAGTAGATTTGGCTACCACCAACATGGAAGAAGTGAGGTCTGTTGCTGTTTTCGGAAACAACAATCTTGACCAAATGCCGCTTGTTTCAGGTTCTAAAGTTCTGCGTGTATTGGCTTTAGAAGAATGCAAGGTTTCAGATATTAGGTATGTGGAGAATATGTTGCACTTGAGGTACCTAGGGCTATGGTGTACAAAAGTTGAAGAGCTCCCAGTGAATATAGGAAAGTTGCATTTTCTGCAAACATTGGACTTGAGAGGAATTATAAGGATAAGAAAGTTGCCATCAAGCATTATTTTGTTAAAAAATCTAATGTGCCTATATGCCACTCGGGATATAAAGCTGCCATCTGGGATGGATAACCTGACATCTCTAGAAGTTCTAGAAGGACTGCAGGTGGGCGACCCAAATTTTTGTCATAACATGGACATTGCAAAAGAGTTGTTCCATCTGACCAAGTTGAGCGTACTCGACTTTTGTGGAACTGTTGTGACGAAAGCGTGAAAAAAGATATGGTAGTACATATTGAGATCGAGGTTGGAGGCCTCGATTTCATGCATGAAGGTTGGGTGCCTCCTCCGTGGCTCCGGATACTAAATTTCCATGGATATGAGTCCTCATTACAAACAATGCCGTCATGGATTAGTCCTTCACTACTTCCTCTCCTATCCTACCTAGAGATTGCGGTGGTTAAGGTGAAGGCAGAGGACATTCAGCTCCTTGGGATGTTGCCTGCGCTTCGTTTTCTCCTCTTTCAAGCGATCAAACCGATAGAGGATGATGCAGTGGAGATGGTGGTCGCTACTGCTGGTGCCTTCCCATGTGCGACGAAGTTAATCTTCTATGGTGTTCCTGTGATGCCATCTACATTCCTTCGAGGTGCTGCGCCAAGGCTTCAAAAGGTTAGGTTCGACTCCCCAGCTATGTTGATCGCCCGTAGTGACTTCGATTTGGGCATGGGGCACCTCCCTTGTCTCGAGATCGCCGAAGTCAGCATTTGGGTTCAGGTTCCAGCGGATCGGTGGTGGATGAAGCAGAGGTTGCGCTGAGGGCCGCAGCAGGAGACCACACTACAGGATGCGCGCTACGCCGAGGGCAAAAAGCCGTCGGCGTAGGCTAAAATGCTCTCGGCGTATGGTACGCCGACAGCTGCCCTCGGCGTAGCCTCCTCGGCAAAGGACTCCCTCGGCGGAGCACATAGAGGCCGTCAGCGTATTAAAATGCCGTCGGCGTATGCTACGCCGAGGGCGATGCCGTCGGCGTAGCGGCCGACGGCATAGCTTGTCGACAGGTTGAAAAGCCCTGTTTCGAATCTATTTTCCCATCATCATTCAGCAAGATTAATTAGAATGCATCATTTCCAGCCACAAAAGCAGTGCTTCAACAAGTGGGATGTGCCATGCTACGCCCCTGGGCTTTCATTGCTGCACCATCAAAACAATCTGGTATGTTGTATTCCATATACCCTGTTTCACGTTTGTCTATTTTCTCATCTTCATACAGCAAGATTAATTAGAATGTACCATTCCAGGCAATGCAACAATGCTTCAACAAGCCAAATGGACCCTGTGGCCCTGGGTATGCATCGTTGGCCCCTGTACGTGGTTGCCACAATTACCAGCCAATGTGGCCATCATCAAAACAGCAGTTGACGTCTAGCAGTGAATTTGGACCTCATGAGGTAAAAACATTGGTGAAGCCCATGATATTCTGCTATCTCCTCTGTTGACCTGTAGCTCTGGAATGGACCATCTCCACTTGTTAAAAAATACTCGCAAGATGCATATTCTTAGTAGTAATTCTCTCGCATGGGCCATCACGGCCGATGGATCCAACTTGACATGTTTTGTGCATTGTTTCATTGTGCCTTCTGAAAGTAAAAAAGGAAAAAAACAAGCTATGGGCACCAAGTTTAAATATTTGCAATCAGCAAGTCTAAAAGCAACTAAACCGCTATAATATTCATTATAATATAATGAGTAACAAAGATAAAATTATCTATTTCTGCTATGCTGTGATGTACTGATGTGCTACTTTTGACATGTTGCCTATATGTCCGTTTTCCCCTCATTTACCATAAGCTGTTGCCTATGATTTCAGGCACCACAGCCATGCTTCAACTATCTCAATGGAGCCAACTACTATGGGTATTCACAGCAACTTGGTGCCCCTAACTCATTTTTCTATGGCGCACGCACAGGCTATGGCAACTTCCAACCACAGAGGCTTCAGCTTCCCCCTACTCTGGAGCTGCCTATTGGTGCATCTTGGCAGCCTCCACCTCCTGCTTCAAGATAGGATTTTATGCTACTAATTCTGCACTCGTTACATATGCAAAACCCTTGTGTGTTTCAAACTGAAATTTTAAAAAAGGATTACATAGTGTCAAGACTATGTAAGGTAATATCCTCTTATGGTTTCTTGAAACATAAACGTGACTGTTTTGCTGAAATGTGAGCGCATATGGAAAGGGTACTAACTTATCAAAAAAAGAGTAGGAAGTATATCGAAAGTTGTGGTAAGAATGATGGACAGCCTCGAGTAGCATATTTACCAAGATGTGATGCCCAATAGGTTGTAGCCTTGTAGGACAAATGAAGTGCAGATGTTGAACTAGGGAATCTAGTCAACGTTTGATTTCGTCTGTTAGTTGATTGTGCTGGCAAATATCTAAACTGTAATCCTGGCTGGCTGGCAGTGCTCTCAGCCAATGAGTAGCTGCCAGGTGGGGCCAGTCTCGTGGTTGGCCAATGAGTAGCTGCCAGGTGGGGCCAGTCTCGTGGTTGGCGCCGCGCACATTAGCACCGCTGCGCCCCCCATAGCGTCCATCTGGTCAACGCGCATCGCCTGTGCAGCAGCAGCCGGGGCGGCGTCGGTGGGGCGACCCCACAGCTTCTGTTCTTCCCCAAACCTCGCTTCATGCATCCCTGACCCTGACCCCTCTGGGACTGGGAGGATGGTGGTTCAGGCCGGCACAACGACCGCCGTCCTGGTGAGGCGCGGTGAAGATACTGGTGGAAGTGTTTTAGGTTGACCTTGGATCTGAAGCCTTCCATGGGATTTCTTGATCTGAGCCAGAGCATCATCACATCGGTAATATCTCCTCTCCATCTCTTGCTATGTTTGTGTAATTCAGTCTCTTATCTCTGATTTGTGTGGACTGCATTAGGCTCAGATCCATATTTTTGTATAAAGAAACACGAGGAAAAGAAAGAATTGTATACATTGTAGGTAAAAAAAAGACTCGAATTATGAATTCATAATATTTTGGATGTTGTATACGTTGTAAAAATACAAAGATTTTGATTCTGAACTAATGATTTGATGCTATATACTCCCTTTGTCCTAATGCTATAGCAAAAGACACTCAAATCTGAACTCCTACTAATGCTATATTGTTAAGTAAACATAGACTCTGAATCTGAACTCCTACTAAATATATTAGGCTCAGAGGGAGTATATTGTTAAGTAAGCATAGACTCTGAATCTGAACTCCTACTAATGCTATAGCAAAAGATACTCAAATTCGTCATGTATACACCATCCTGTTTTCGATTTCCACACTCTAATAATAGCTAAACCCATCTGCTACAAGTTGTACATCATCTATGAAAATTATTTGAAACAAGTATAATTAGGCTGTAATAGAATAAAGAGGAAATGAATCTTTGCAAGACAATGTGTAATAGCAATAGATTAGCAATATATGTTTGCTCAGTGTGGAGGCTATTGAAATGTTGTTGTATTCCACGAAGAATTCACACATGTACCAGAGCTACCCCACTTGTAAAGACTGAGCTTTTAACGGGCCAATATAGCATGGTTGTCATTGCAGATTTCTATTCGATGCGCTAGCTTTCATGTCTGAAGATGCTACAGTGGTCAATCCAAACCATTGCTGAAATGACACGTAATCAAATGGAGTAATAAATGAAATAGCGTGTACTTAATTTTGCATTTAAATGGTTGTTATTTCAAGCACCGTGCTCATTTTCTTACCTTTTCAGCTTGCAATTCTTAGCTGTGGATCGCATGCTTTTGTGTGAAGGAAATGTCATTGTTTCTGAGGCTTCAGGTTATTGTGTACAGATGCAAGAAAGTGAAGCTTCCAAGTGATCAAAGGGAATTTACATGATATAGTTCTAACAAAATATTCTTGCTGTTGGTGAAATAGTAATCAAATCCATTGTGTGTTGTAAACATTAGTCGAATCTGGTCAAATACTCGGAACTAGATCAAGACTGTCTGTGAGATGAAGACTGCAAGAGTAGTGGATGCTGATCAAGAAATTCTTTTGTGAGGTAAAGCACGTGCTGATCAAGACGGCCTGTTGTGGTGTGTGCTGCCTGAGTAAGTGCAAACCGTCTAAGATGTTCAAATACCCTGTCCTGGCGCTTCAACCATTTATTCATAATATTGGCATGGTCTTTTTTATA
This sequence comes from Avena sativa, assembly GCA_916181665.1. Classification (NCBI taxonomy): domain Eukaryota; kingdom Viridiplantae; phylum Streptophyta; class Magnoliopsida; order Poales; family Poaceae; genus Avena; species Avena sativa. The sequence continues at coordinate 386,001,453 of OV702296.1, forward strand.
TGGACGTTGGCACGGTCTTTTTTAGTGGAGAGGAATCTACTATACGTAGTAATTTTTCTTTGACACACAAGAAACCAACGCGTGAGCTAATTTAACCCTGTCAAGTACCCTGTCAACGACTAGTCTGAACCAGCTGTCAACCACTGCCTATGCACATGCATGGTCGGTCTTATCCGGTCCCGCTGCAGCAGTATGGTCTTTTTCTTTTGAGAGAGAGAGAGAGCTGTGCAGACGACCACAGGGCAGCCTCTGCCTATGCACATGCATGGTCGGTCATATCCAGTCTTTTTTGAGAGAGAGAGAGAGAGAGCAGTGTAGTAATAATCTTCTCGTGCACTTCCCCCCATCGCTGCTTTCTTCCAGATCTAGCTTCTCTTCCTGGGTTTGCTTCTCTTCCAACCAAAACACCACCATAGAATGCTTGCTTGCTTGCTTCTCTTCCAACCACAACCGTGTGTGTACCGAGGTTGAGCTAGGTGGCCATGGAGATCGCCATGGGGGCTATCGGCCCTCTCCTCCCCAAGCTCGGCAACCTGCTCGCTGGCGAGTTCACTTTGGAGAAGCGCGTGAGGAAAGGTGTCAAGTCTCTGGAGACCGAGCTGACACTTATGCACGCCGCCCTCCGCAAGGTCGCCAAGGTACCACCAGACCAGCTCGACGAGGGGGTCAAGATCTGGGCTGGAAATGTCAAGGAGTTGTCCTACCAGATGGAGGACACCGTTGATGCTTTCATGGTTCGTGTGGAGGGTGCTGTTACCGAACCTGCCAACACCAAGAACAAAGTCAAGAAGTTACTCAAGAAGACCATCAAACTATTCAAGAAAGGGAGGGATCTCCATCATCTCTCCGATGCTCTAGATGAAGCCGTTGGTCAAGCCAAGCAGTTGGCTGAGCTGCGTCAAAGGTACGAGCAAGAGACACGGGATACCGCCGATGGTGCTAGCGTTGACCCCCGCATGATGGCTCTGTACACAGATGTGACAGAGCTCGTCGGCATTGAAGAAGCACGAGACAAGTTGATCAACATGTTGGCTAAAGGTGACAATTGGTCGGAGCAGCCCGTGAATGCGGTCTCTGTTGTTGGATTTGGTGGGTTAGGCAAGACAACTCTTGCCAAAACGGCGTATGACAAGATCAAAGTGCAATTCGATTGTGGTGCTTTTGTTTCGGTTTCTCAAAATCCGGACATGAAGAAAGTCTTCAAGAATATTCTCTATGGACTTGACAAGAACAAGTATGAAAACATTCATAATGCAAAATGGGAAGAACAACATCTCATCGACGAACTCATTGAGTTCCTTACGAACAAGAGGTATATATGCCTATATTTTCTATTGCTAATCACTAGTCTACGTTGTTTTTTAGTTTGCATGTACACATTTAATAATATACTGTTGGTGCCTGTTTATGAATCTCAGATTCACTATGATTTATAATTTTTATGTAAATACTTGAAGTCTAATCCCACCTTTTCACACACCTATTCCTCAATTAGTAATGACCAGCTTACATAAAAAGATCATTACTTGTATTGTTTGATTTGTCAACTTACGTTCTTAAACACTTGTCTAGGTACCTCATTGTAATTGATGACATATGGGATGAGAAAGCATGGAAACTAATTAAGTGTGCTTTCTCCAAGAAAAGTCCTGGCAGTCGTGTAATCACGACAACCCGTATTATCAGTGTCTCTCAAGCATGTTGCTCTTGTCCAGATGATATCTATCGAATGGAACCTCTTTCTCAGGATGTATCAAGAAGGCTCTTCAACAAAAGAGTATTTTCCCATGAGAAAGGGTGCCCTTCCGAGTTGGCACAAGTATCTGAAGACATATTGCATAAATGCGGTGGGATACCATTAGCAATTATAACTATCGCAAGTCTTTTGTCTAGTAATCGCCAGATAAAAACACAGGACCAATGGTATGCTTTGCTCAAATCCATTGGTCGTGGTCTTACAGAAGATCACAGTGTGGAGGGGATGAAGAAGATATTACTATTCAGCTATTATGATCTACCTTCTTATCTGAAGCCTTGTTTATTATATCTAAGTGTCTTCGAAGAAGATGAGAAGATTATGAGAAGTAATCTGGTATGCAAGTGGATTTCCGAAGGTTTTGTTTACAGTGAGAAACGAGAAACTAGCTTACTTGAGCTCGGTGATAGCTACTTCAATGAGCTAGTAAACCGAAGTATGATCCAGCCAACAGGCATTGATGATGAAGAAAAGGTACGAGCTTGCCGTGTACATGACATGGTGCTTGATCTCATCTGCTCACTATCGAGGGAAGACAACTTTGTCACTATATTGGATGGAAATGAGAGAAAAATGCCTCACACGCATATAAAGGTTCGCAGATTATCCATTCGAAATAGCAAGGTAGATATGGATACCACGGGGATGGCACACGTGAGATCTCTTTCATTCGGAAGTAAGATTGTTGATCCAGTGCTGAATATTGCGAGTTTTCAAGTTATGCGTGTGTTGGATTTGGAAGGTTGTGATATCTCAGATGTTGGGTATGTGGCCGATCTATTACATTTGAGGTACCTAGGACTAAAATATACAAAGGTCGAGAATCTTCCAGAGGAAATAGGGAAGCTACAGTTTTTGCAAACCCTGGATATTAGAGGAACTGATATAATATTTGTGCCAGCTAGTATTGTTTGTCTAAGGCGACTGATGTGCCTGTACGTTGACGGGGACATTGGACTGCCGCCTGGGATTTGTAGTGTGACTTCTCTGGAGGTGTTACTAGAGGTGGGCATTTCAGAATCTGGCGATTTGAACATTCATTTTGTGAAAGAGCTGGGCCATTTGACCAACCTAAGGGTGCTGCAGTTAGAGTTGACCGAGTTGGATGAAAGCATGACTGAGGTTTTCATGGAATCTCTAAGCAATCTGCACAAATTGGAAAGTCTATCTATTATTCTTGGACACGTCGACCTCATGCACAAAGGCTGGGTGCCCCCTATACGACTCCGTAGATTAGTGATTCGATATTTAGACCCGATCCTGAAACTGCCGACATGGATCAGCCCTTCATCGCTTCCTGTCCTCTCCTATCTGTCCATAGAGGTGTATAAAGTGCGACCGGAGGACATTCAGATTCTTGGAATGCTGCCGGCTCTTCGTTATCTCAAGCTAAGTGCCTACTCCAGAGGAGTGGATGCGGCGGAAATGCATGCTGTTACTGCTGGTGCATACCCATGTGCGACAGAGTGCTACTTCATTGGTGATACGGCTGTGCTTCCATCAATATTTGCACGAGGAGCTGCGCCAAGACTTAAACACCTTGCGTGCACATTCCCAGCAGAGTGGATCTCCCGTGGGGACATTCATTTGGGCACGTGGCATCTCCCTTCCCTCGAGGAAGTTGAGGTTGCGCTTTTCACACATGGAGCCACTGATGCGGAGGTGAAGGAAGCGACAGCTGCGCTGAGGGCAGCTGCGGACGAGCATCCCAACCGTCCCAGCCTTACAACATGGCCTTAGAATACGTTGACAGATACGTACGTATGAAAAAGGTACGTGCACAAGTCAAAGCATGCATTCCGGTTTTCTTTACTTGTATGTCGTCCCTTGTTTTCTCACCAAGATTTTATTTTTCTCCTCTTTCCGTTTTTCAGTTTCAGGTGGTCGAGGTGCTACGTGGGTTCATCAAATCTTTGCAACCAGGTACTATGCTGTACTCCATACATTTGTAGAAGCGACCTATTTTTTTTCAGAATTTCTTTAGCTAGCTCTGGCTTGATCGATCAATCGGTCCTCTTAAAACCTCAAGTCCTCTTCAGCGTTGGCTATTTTTACTTAGCTATTATTTCTGCATCGATGTTATAACATATGTCACGTAATTCAGATCATAGAAAGAAATCCACCAAGTAACATGCGTTTTCTCTGCTTAGATGAACACCGTGTTTTTTTCTTTTTTATTTTCTTTTTGCAACATTTGACTGAATGTATGTGCTTCCACAATCCACACCGTCGCTGCCTTGGCTATATGAATTTCTTCAGCGTTGGCTACTTCACTTACCTGTTATTTCTCCATGCTACAATATATAACACGTGTAACGTAATCCAGATCATAGCAACCAATCCACCAAGCAATATGTGTTTCTCTAGTTGGATGAACTCTGCGTTTTTCCTTTTCTTTTTGCAACATTTGACTGAATGTATGTGCTTCCACAATCCGCATGGCATTTGCAGGTAGTCCAGCAGGAGCTACCAAGTTTCGTCGACATGGCCTCCATCGTGCCTGCCTGCAACTCCTCCCCGTGCTCTGCTGTTCGGTCTGTCTTCCTTCTGCATCGAGATGAAGCTCTGATTCTGTTGGCTTAAAATGTCTGAATTCTTCAGTTGTTTCCGCTTGCTTCTGCCAATTCAAGAACCATTAATAAGTTTGAGGGCGCCCACTACATTTCGCCCACGATAAACAATTATTTATGTACGTACTACTGATTGGTTGGTTTTCTTTCATTATGTATCACTACTTTGTAGAAGCTTCCAGACTCTATGTTCATTCCAGACTTACAATGTACTCATTTGGTTTGAGTACAACTGGAATTTTAACTGCTATAGTATTTGAACCTGAGAACATTGAATTGATATGCTACCTTTGTTATTTTGCTGGGGCCCTAGGTGTCTTCCTCGGACGATGATCTCATGCGTAGACTGCACCTGTTTCATTCTGCTACATTTATTTTAGTAGTCCGGAGGAGCTATCTGTGATGCCAAAAGAGTTTCGCTTCAGTGCTGGTATACACAACACAGAAGTCTACTAGCCCGTAGCCCTGGAGGAAAGCCTGAATTTGTGTCCTCTACAATGATTTCATTTTCGTTCTTCGTGAGCGGCACATCTGCTTCCACCCATACATGTGTGCAGAGATTCTGTTCGCTTAAAATGTCTGAATTCTTCGCTTGTTTCCGTTTGCCACCAGAGAGAACGCAAACACCAGGCAGGGTGGGTTATCTCGCTTTAGTGGGCGGTAAGCGGGTTCGTTGTCCTATGTTAATCTTTGTGGTTGAGAATACTAATCCTGCACTCGTGGAGATCGACGGTGAGATCGAAGGGAGGTACCGGCAGAGCATGGGAGAATTTCTCCAATAATTTTGCTTATATATACTTCCTCCGTTTCAAAATATAAGATGTTTTAGTTTTATGAAGTAAATATATCTAGACTACTTTTAATATATAGGTTCACTCATGTTTGGAGTGAATCTACACACTAAAACAAGTCTAGATACATTCTCTTAACAAATCTAAAACATCTTATATTTTAAAACGGAGGGAGTACAACTGAATTAACGCCACGCGGGATGCGCCAACTTTCCTAGTCTATATATTACATCCTCGTCCTTTTAAGTCAGATGCACCAAAACTGGTTAGTGCGGTTAGTTGTTGAAATTAGCGATAGAGTTGCCGCGTATTTGAAAACCAAAACAAACAAATTCGGCTAAAAAACCTCATATTGCTATTCGGTCGAACACCTCACGGGCGGAGGAGGTGATGAGGTTGGCCGGGCGGTCGTCGGGTAGGGCAGAGGAGGCGTCGAGGCGACGGTGTCCAGCCTTCCCAGCCTCCGACGGCTCGAAGTTGCGGCGAATCGACGACGACGAAGCCCGATTTGCTCCAAATCGGGACGGCGACCGGCGAAAACGAGCTCGTCCCGTCGATTTCGGCGACGGCGAGAGGCGGCGAGCGAGGGAGAGGTAGGCCAAAGGGCGGCAGAGGGACCGGGGTGGGGGCGGCGGGGTATGGGGGTCGCCGGCGGCGACGCCTGCGGGAATGGGTGCGACGGGTCCGGAGGCGGGAGGTTTTCTCGAAAGTGGCCTCAGAGGAGTAAATAGGGTGCCGGCACCACTTTTACTCCTCCAATGAGTATAATTTTACTCCTCTAAAAGTTTAGTTAGATGCCGCCGCTGTATACTTTTACTTCTCTAACCGATTATTTTAAGGAATCGGTTAGAAATGCCCTTAGTGTATATCGATCGGTAGCAGCCATGACCGGCAGCCGGCGCGAGTGCATGCCCAACTTGTTCGTTGGCCCGTGGGAAACGGTTTGAAGGCCGGTCACCATCGACTCGTACCGGCTTATTGACTCAATCCGTCCAGGAGTGAGGTCGTCGACGGGAGGTACCGGCCGGTCACGGTCGCCTGGAAGAGAACTTGGCTGTATGCAGAGCCGCGCTCGTGGAATTTCCTTGGTGCGGTGACCGCTGACCTGGAAACCTGTTTCGTGGGCTGACAATGCTGGCCTCGACAGTGCGCGCTAGTTGCTTCCTGCCACTGGTTGTTCATCTTAAGTTTGAAATCAGGGAGGTATAGGAAATTAAAGCAATCACTTCTCACCACCTTTGTCTGTAAAACTTATCCATAACCTCTTTTTAGTAAGTCTAGCATTATTTCCGATGCACCAAGCACACCCTCTCTCTCTATATATATACATATATATATATATAGGGTCGCGCTATTTGACTCCCTGTGTGCAGAATATTATTCTGCACCCCGCCCTATAAACGAGCCAGCGCCTGGCGAGCCGCCGTAACCAGCGCGTCCGACTGCCGAACGCCCGCACGCCAGAGCAAGCAACGTAAAAATATGTCACATGCATATGCCCAACGTAAAAAAGCTGAGAGTTATTACACCGCTCGTTGGCCCAACTAACTGCACGTCCCCAAGCTAGCCCACGAATCCTGTCCAGGTGAGGCTTTTTGAAGCCATTAACGTAAGTACTCTGCATGTGACATAATAAGAAAACTAACTTACTTGCGTAAGTTATTTATAATACTGGCATGTGAAATTTGGAGTTGCCAACCGATTGGTCCACAAATAAATTTAGTGGAACCTGAAATGTTTGTAACTTACTAATTCAAGCTGACTAGTAGTAGTATAAAATATGAAAACTGACATATTTTTTGTTCTCAACCTGTCGTGCACCAATTGTAAGTAAAATAACTTTTGGCGGTATAAGAAGAATAAACTGTTGTAAACTACTAAATTGCATCAATCCACACTGCATTGTATGCCCATAAAATTGTTTATGTCAATGTAAAATCTTTTGGCATTGTCTGATGCAACACAACCCAAGAACTACAAAACAGACCTTTTACCAAAAAAAGGTAAGAACTACCAGGTACCTGGTCAAATGTTCCCGTGCAAACATCAAAGAAGAAAAAAAAGTACAGGCATCATTTCACGTATACAATGGGATCTATAATGTAGGGAGTTCATAGAGTATGTGAAGTATTCTATACAGTTTTAGTTAAATCAGTCAAGACTTGGCTTGTGCTTCATGCGTGATAGTGCAGACGACATCCTGGTTTCTTCCCTATTGCCATAAATATTTGCCAGGCACAGTGGAGACTTCGCTTGTCAGGCACGGTGGAGTAATTTGCTTTTGCTACCTGAAACGGCAAAAAGAAAATGCGGTAAGAAGCATACAGAAAAGAGTTGACAACAAAGGAGTATAGAAAGGGAGAAACACAGAAGGAAGGGTGCAAAATTGCTAGTAGTATTATATCACTACCTTGCAGTGAGACTCCATGTTTCAGTGACAAGAACAGAAGATGCAATGTTGTCAGAGTACAAACCTAGTTTGGTTTTGATTAAAAGGCGGAATGCTTAAAGGAAATTACCTTGAAGGCCTCTAACAGAAAAGATACCTGCATGAAGGCTTTGATCTGCATATCATCTATGTGCTCCTTTCCATTCTCCAGGCAAGGAAAGCAGCACATTAACAAAGTCTATCTCTTGCTACTATCACCATCATGTATCAAGGAATATATTAACGGATGCACTCTTCCTGGCTCCTTACCTTCTTCTCAACCTCCCTCGTCCCCTTCCTTCTTCTCAACCTCCCTCGTCCCCTTCTAGCATCCAGATGGAGGATGTAGCAATACAGTTCAGAGTGGTCAGTTTACCTCAACAATCAAGAAAAGTTCATGCACATCCCTTGATTCTGCGGCATAATAAACATTCCTCATTTGCATCTTACAAAACATGCAGCAAGTATTAGATTATTGGTCAAATACAAGTTGTAATTAACAACTTATTATTCACTTGTTAAAAGAATGCCAGATCCTTCACACTTGGTGAAAATATGTCAACCAAAGGAGATATTTATCCCAACATGATTAGCATTATGAATTAGATACCAGGGTGATCCTTCATCTGCAACACTACCGCCATCTGCAAAAAGATGTATACAAACATATCAAGTAATATCTGAAAATGGTGCTTAGTTCATGAGGTATACCTACTCCTAAAGACAAACAACAACAGAAATTACATTAGGGGCAACATATTTGCTGTCAGTATAGCACTTTCTAATGCGCCGAACCCATCAACCCCCCACCTAAATAGACATAAATATTAAGAAGGTTTGAGAAATATTGTCTGGCCTACTGCCCAAATGACAAAATGGAAATGACCAAAATGCAGAATGAGTAAGCAGTTAATGAAAAACCATGTGGATAATAATGTAGTGAATCAATATCAAATATAAGCAAATAAACAAATGTCTATGGCAGTCATACAGTGGTAAACAGTCAGGAAGAAGAAATTAATAAGATTTGAATGGATAACTCTGTAAAACATGAAAAAAAAGGTTAAAGGTGAACATGAATCTTAAGCGAAAAATGAGGATATGGATCTTCCGTATATTATCAAAGGACGTCGCACACTATGCCGATTCGGCCAGCAAACCATGACGCAGTCGGGGGAACGGTCAGCGGCGAGTCCACCCGCTTCTCGCCGTCGCTGACCCGGTCGACGCCGGAAGCATACCCGCTTGCCGCCGCACCATGATTCAGCTTCCGAACCGCTCGCTGCCAAACATGCTCAACCTAGGAAAAAAAATAGATGCGTTTGTGTACCGGGCTAGCTCCTAAATCACACGAGGTCACGACCGTGATAAAGAAAAGAAACCGCCGGGTAAAAAATGAAAATTACATCGTGGGGCAGGCAACGCACCACAGCGAGCAGGTTCGATGCAATCGGGAGTGGCGGGTCGGCTCACTGGAGAGATACACATGGGATCCAGAAACTCCACGAGGTTACTTGTATATGTGTTGGACCCTGTAATTTAAATACTTAATCATGACATTATCCTTCACAATCGTATGTGAAAAAATGTCAGTAAACTCGAATTTGGAAAAACTCCATATTAGAGAGAAAGAATCCATGGTACAAATTTACAACAACCACATCAAGTGTATTTTTCTTATTATTACACCCATACCAGCGTAGTATTTGGCAATACGTATATGTTAAAAATCCAAAGAATATGTTCACATAATGTTTTCTAGTGTTTTGGCTCTCTGCTGATGCTAAAGTAGGAAGGCGTTATGTAATTTTTGGCTATGTTTTATTATGCACTGACTGCCCATGAGCTAGAACAAGTAGAGCCAGGATACAAGGAGAGGCACAATGCTGAGAAGTTTATAGAGAAGGCGGAACCAAAGTCCATTGATAAAGTTCAGAGAGATGTTGTGGATCATGATATTCAGTATTCACTATTGATTTTCAGGGTTTGGCACTAGTTGTTATACTAATCATCAAGCACTACCATATACTATCAGGCCTAGTGTGCTTGTTCCTTTATTTTAATTTGACATGTGGAAAATGACTACATCTCACATGCTAGATAATACCTGGTCCAAAGTAATATTTATCTATCTACAGCAGCAACCAGAGTTTAGTGGCAATGTAAACTGCAAATTATCACTCAACAACTGCGTGAAGAAAAAAAGATCCACAATGCATAGCCAATTAAAATAAGATTTAAAAATCCGAGAAAAGTTGGACGCCAAGCTTAAGCAAAGGTGAAATAATTGATGCCCCAAAACATGTACTTTACAAGTTCGGCTCCTAGTACCGCATAAAGCATTCACTCAATTTCCACTAAGTTTGATGACCAAACTAAAACAGAAAGCAATGTACACCATACAATACATTTACAAGGTTGAAAGCGAGATCATATATCAGACTAAAAGAAAATCTTCAAAGTACCATGTTATAAAATGGAAGTAACAGTATACTCCCTTCGATCCATAGTAAGTGTCGCTCATTTTGTACTAAGCTAATACAAACTTACTAAGCAATTTAGGACGCACCTGTTGTCCAAATGTGCAACCACGCCAGCGCCCAACCTCATCCTTGCAAGTTGGCGGCCACGCACAAGCCAGCCCCTCAAGCTTGAGGGCTTCACCGCTGCGCCCGCGTACCAGCAGAGCCTCACGTACCGAGGCCTGAAGGTCCGCCGAGGCGCCAACGTGCCTCACATGAGGCGCTGCTTGGGTATCTTGAACGGGATCTGGATGTTGAGGCAACTGGCTGGGGTCAGATACGGACACAGCGATTGATTCCAGCAGCTTCTGGCGGAGAGCGATGTCGAGGAGTCGGCCTTCTCGATTCCAAAGGCGACGAGGTCGCACAGATGGGCGAGCCACTGATTTTCCTGCTGGCCGCAGCTGCGACACGCAGCATCTCCTCTGCGCAACGAGAACGACTGACGGCGGCCTTCAACAGCGCCGCCTGTGTCGACGCTGCCGCCGGCCGACGAGGCCTCTCGTAGCTGCCGCACGCTCGCCATCGAATCCTCCTGCTTCTCGCCTCCGGAACTGCTCGCCGCATCCGCTCCAAATTGGGTCTAGAATAGAAAAGAGGGGACTGGGTAGATGCGTAGCTCCTAAACCACCCACGACAGAAAAAAAGCCGTCGTAAACAAACATATAAAAGAGGTAAATGAATTACGACCGGACTGAGAGGACCGGGTGCGGTGGAACCAAATAGATCGACTGGCCGCGCTGATTGAACCGGGTGCAGAATAATTGTCTAATAGAGCTTCTATATATATGAAAATCCCCTATCTAGCTGCTTCACTACCGATGATCAAGTTTGGCGCATCACACGTTGATTATTGCTCACGAACGAGTCCACCATACATGCATGTTCCGATCGGTTTCCATTTTCCACCACTAGCGAGCAAGTAGGCACTAGCTACTGTGCGCATTCCTGTATTTGTTTTAGCAATAATGCTAAGATTACGGACAAATTGTCACGGGAAGTGGCTTACGGACAAATGTGGCGTGCTTCTATTCGTTCTCAGCTGAATTCTTGGAGCAACTGTGTGAGCGTGGGCCAATCTCTTGAAGCCACGACTGCGTCCGTAGGTTTCTTCTGTAAGTCTCGTCGGTAAGTGTAGCATTACTGTCATTTTAGTGGGGACCGGCAGGAAGAGTTTACTCTTTCTATTCTAAATTAGAATGCATATAGTTTTTAGTCAAAATAAAAAATTCGACTATATAAGAAAAATATACATATCTATGATACCAAATGCACTAATATAAAAAAATATTTTATAAAGGTTCTAACAATAATATTTTGATATTATAAATATTAGCACCTTTTCTATATAGTTGGTCAAATTTTAATTTTTTTATTTTAATAAAAAACTATATGCTTACTAATTTAGAATAGAGGGAGTATATTGCTTGCTGCAGGGTGCATGTCCAACTTGTTCATTGGCTCGTGGAAACAGCAAACTGAACGCCGGTCGCCATCGAGTCTGGCCTTATTACGATGTGGTTAATTACTTGACTCGATCCGTCGGGAGTGGCCAAGGTCGTCTCGTTTCCCGGGCAAATTCGGAGAACTTGGCGGTATGTATGCAGTGCCACGCATGGTATGCTCGTGGGTCCCTCTAGCATGGCTCCTTCAAAGGGCTGATAGGGGCGTCGGCAGTGCGTGCTTCGTTGCTTCACGCCACTCGTTCTATGTACGTACATCGCATGCGTGTGTGTCTAATGGGTACATGCACCGATTATCTATGTGACTATATGAGTGGGTTTTCTTTTGCAATCTTTCAAACTTGCAAATGCGACCATTCTACCACTGAAAAACAGAGTGTTCCCTCCGGCCCAAAATAAATGACGTACTCCCTCCGTTCAAAAATACATGTCTTAGGTTTTTCAAATTTCAAATGAATCTATATACTAAATAGTGTCTAGATTCATTCAAATTTGAGACATCTATTTTAGGACGGAGGGAGTAGCTTTATTTGGATATATATGTATCTAGACACATGTGTAGATACATGCATACCTAGAGGAAAAATCATGTCACTTATTTTGAAACGGAGGGAGTACCTTTTTTCTTGTAGATCCCGTCTCTTCTCTCCCCACCGATCGGTGAGTTGGGTTCAGACGTCCCGGGTTCAATATATCCCCCCTCTTATTTTTTGACTAGTGCTTGAAAATTCTCGGGTAACAAAGTCAATAGTACATCTCCGGTCTCCCACCTACATCAAACTTTTGGCATATCACTGAAACCACAATAAATCCTCTTGAAAAACATACCACCCTCTAAAATTCTACGGTTGACGCATCGTGCACAAAATTTGGAGACATACTCTCACCTATTCTTTTGTACGGTTTTCCATTGGCATTTTGATGGCTATCAAACAGAATATCTTGGTTTAGAAATCTTGAACCCATAGGATTTGGAAGGTAGAGCCGATGACGTCAAAACTTGGGGGAAGATGGGAGGTGATTCGAAACAGATATCAGTGCAAGAAAATCCTTAGCCTCGCTCCTCGTGCTTTCTCATGAGAGATTTGGAAAGCAAGTATGCAAGGATTTTTTTTGGCAGTTTGCCACCTTGCCATCCGTCATTATTGCTAAGATCAAGAGAGGAGTGAAATTGTGGCGCTTAGCGGATGGAGAACGTATGTGTCATTTTATTCGAGGAGATTAGGTTTTTGTGCGTTTTTAGGGGTCCTTTCTATCTTAGATCTTGTATCAAATAACTTTTTTAAGTGAAAAACGTAAATCTTTTGCCTTTATTTTAAAAGGAAAGTCTAGCTTGCTTGAACTATTCATTATAGGATTTTAAGTCACACTTTATGATTAGTTAGTAAGATTTTTGAGTTTCATTCCTATCCCTAGGTACATGAAAAAAAAAGCTTGAACACGTTGTTGGCATATACTTGCTGAAAAATGAGCCTTGCGTGATCAACTCGATTTTCCAATACAAAAAAAGGAAAAATAGTGATGCATTTTAAAACAAAAGAAAACCTGATGTAACTAGAATCAACCATAAAAAGATATTTTGTAACATTCTAAAATACAACTTCGGACAAAAATAAAAACACAACATAAATCTCCAACACCAATGGACGAATATACAGGGTATCTCACGTGTGCATGTTAAAAGTTCCACTCCCCTGCAAGAACAGTGTACCAGTTCACTTCACCATCTTACAAAAGATGCTACAACTAACACAAGATGATCAGCAGCCATACTCAAATGAGAAAACACACAAAATAGTCCATTCAGTGGCGGAGCTAGAGAACTGATGATCATGCATGGTCGAGATCCCTGGCTCTCAGTTACCCCTCTTAGAGTTGAGTTTCTGTCTCTCTTCGCTATCTGTGCTGAGCCGTTGTTGCTTGTGGCCGAGGCATGCCATGTTGGGACCTGGAACATCCCATATGGGAGAACCCTCGGTGTGGTCGAGGCCACGGCCTTTGAGGTCCCGACATGGACTTTATCCGTTAGCTTGTCTTATCGGATGCACCCGACTGTGTATCTTGGCGATTGTCCCCATCATGGACTTTCTCTGTTAGCTCGTCCTACCGGGCCCTCTTTCGAGGGCTTGTGTTTCCATGGACAACTCCCCTATGGAATGTGTCACTACCCCTAAATCTCAAGATCTTTGTGTGGCAGTTTTTATGGGATCGTCTACCCTTAGGGTTGGAGGTGTCCAAGTGACATGGGCCTGACAATGGCCTATGTCCGCTATATGGGACCCCGAAAACAGGGACCGACATAATGTTTACCTATCTTGCTGCCCAGTTAGTATGAAGCTTTGTCTGGGAGGCTCTAGGTCCTGCATGGCAAGCCCAAGACCTGGAAGAGTTCCTCGAGACCGAGGCAAACCGTACTGGTAGGAGGCGTTGTCTCTTTTGGTTAGTGTTTGTCGCGATGAGCTGGATCTTATGGATTATTCGTAACAAAATGGTTATCGAGAGAGTTTTTCCCACATCGTGCTTCTGAATCCATATTAAATTTTCTTGCTTTTCCAAAGCAGCAGACAAAGAGCATTTGGAAATAATTCTTCAGGACCTACTAGAGGCTGCGTGCCAGTACTCTTCGCCGTCGGCCCACTGAGCTTCCTCTTTGGGAGTTTGTATCTTGTCTTGTCTTTTTTTGTCGTTTTTCTCTATTGTTTTGGGCTTCGCTGTGCTGTTGCCCAATAGAGGTTTATTTGGCTGCTCATTTGTTCGGAACTTGTATCCCACTTGGATGGTTGTGCTTATTTATAAAGCGGGACAGAAATCTGTTTCGAGGATGTGCACGGCTCTAGGACATGTTACTCACTTTTTTTTTCTTGAAATGAGAACTTAGTCCCGACCTCTGCATCAAGTGATGCATACAACATTTTTTATTAAAAACTTTTTATAGTATAATTTATTACAATCACGGATTAGCTAAGATTAAAACATGTATCAACCAACTGAAAATGAAAAGCAACAAATATGTATGCTTCATTCCATTCGTCTTCTGATTCGTAATTCGGAGACAACCACATATATCCCAAATGTGCATCATATTATTATATATTCGTCTCCATATATGCATGGCAAGCCCGAAGACCCGGAAGAGTTCCTCGAGACCAAGGCAAACCGTACTGGTAGGAGGCGTTATCTCTTCTGGTTAGTGTTTGCCGCGATGAGCTGGATCTTATGAATTATTTGTAACAAAATGGTTATCGTGAGAGTTTTCCCACGTCGTGCTTCTGACTCCATATTAATTTTTTTTTGCTTTTCCATAGTAGTGGCACCCACTTTCTAGACAGTAGAGAGAGCATTTGGAAATCATCCTTCAGGCCCTACTGGAGGTGGCGCGCCAGCACCGCCGGCCCGCTGAGCTTCCTCTTTGGGAGTTTGTATCTTGTCTTGTTATTTTTTTTTTCGTTTTCTCTATTTTTTTTTGGTTTTGCTGTGCTGTTGCCCTAGTAGAGGTTTATTTGGCTGCTCGTTTGCTCGAACTTGTATCGAACTTGAATGGTTGTGCTTTATTTATAAAGCGTGATGAAAATCTGATTCGAGAGGCTCTAGGACATGTTACTCACTTGGATAACTTCGTTCCATTCGTCTTCTGATTCATAACTCGGAGACAACCACATATATCTCAAAATGTGCATCATATTATTATATATTCGTCTCCAGTACTGCTAGTATATATAAAGCCCATGCCTGACGTGTAAGCAAACTTGCAGATTTACAGGCATCTTTATTCAAAATCTGGAAATTAAATAGGCATCTTGTTCCTGATCTTGCCACGTAAGCCGCGTTCTGGTGTCCCGTTTAGAAGTTGATTTTGTACGCTGGTGACTTGTCCGAGTTAAACAGCCCAAAGTGCTTCTCTGTGTCATTCCCCTTTTTCCCGTTCTCGTTGAACATGGCGAATATGTACGTTTCAATGGCCCCAGGCCTCTTGGGTGTCCCCTTCCCGACATGGTTGATCAGGTTCTGGTTGTACGTCTGCGCGTTGCCCGCGGTCGCGACCGTGCCGTCGCCCGCCGACGGCCAGCCGCTCTCCGACACCACGATGGGGACGCTCGTGGCGCCGGCCCTCTCGAGCGCGGAGTACATGGTGTCCACCAGGGCGTCGAACAGGTTCTGGTACTGGTTGCCGTTGTCGTCCGTGACCACCGTGGCCGGCGCGGTGAAGAGGGCGTAGTCGAGGCGGATGTTGGTGGGGTCGCCCTTGTAAGAGAAGTAGGGGTAGATGTTGGCGAGCAGCGGCGCGCCGGTGGTGGCCAGGTACTGCGCGATGGGCGGCATGTGGGAGGCGGAGGAGGCATTGAAGATGCCGTGGGAAGGCGGGAACCCGGCGGTGACAGCGGAATTTACCGCTGTGGACACCTTGATGCCGCTGACGCCGGCCTTGTCCAACGCCGCCTGCACGTTCTTCATGGCTGGGAGTATGTCCCTCGGGTCCCCTCCTTGACCGGGAACCTCGTTACCGACGGCGATGTACTTGATGCTCAGGCCCTGGTGCGACTGCACGTTGGTCTTGACCCATGAGTCCGCGTTGGCGGCGCTGGCAGCGAGGTTGGCGAGCTCCGTGTTGCCGGTGTCGAGGATGAGGCCGATGTTGCTGCCGCTTACGGCCTGGAGGGTGTTGCCGTCGACGGTGTAGATGCGCATGCTGGTGATGCCGTTGGACTTGTAGAGCTGCACCACCTCGCTCGCCGACGGCAGGTCGTTGCCATTCACGCCGTAGCCCACGCCGATGGACTCAACTGCTGTGGTTTGGATGACCGATCGATGATCCATTAATTCGTGAGCAGTGGAGCGCGTATACCTGTTGCTACTTGTTGAGCTAATTAACTCTACGTGCGCACTACACTACTCACTCCGTTTAGAAATATAAGATGTTTTAGCTTTATGAAGAAGATGTATCTAGACATCTTTTAGTGTATAGGTTCAAATAAATCTAAACACTAAAAGGTGTCTAGATACATCTCATTCACAAATCTAAAACATCTTATATTTCCAAACGGAGGGAGTATTTGTTAATGTCAATCGTGCCATTATAATATGGGAGTGCTTAGATCTTAGGCGCCTGAGAACTTCTTATGTCTAAGTCGCTGATATCATCCTACTATTTGTGCTAGTTACAACTTAGTTGCAACTTATATAATTTGTACTAATTTTCAGTTACAACCTAGTTGTAACTTATTAAAATCCCAGTTACAACCTAGTTGCAACTCATGTGAAAATCTCATGTTGCACGAATCGCGAGGTAAATCTAATGGCGAGAGAGGTGACTGAGAACTAAGAAGTTCTCAGGCGACTGAGAACTAGCAAATCCGTTATAATATATGTATACCCTTATATGGAACTAATCACAAATCCAATTAGACGAAAATATACCCGGCCCTTAATGAGTGTAGTATCCATGTTAACTATAGTTTGATTGGAGGATGCACTATATTGTACTCCCTCCGTTTTAAAATATAAGATGTTTTAGATTTATGAAGAAAATGTATCTAGACTTGTTTTAGTGTGTAGATTTACTACAAATATGAATGAATCTATATACTAAAAGTAGTCTAGATACATTTGCTTCACAAAGCTAAAACATTTTATATTTTAAAACGGTGGGAATACACTACTTATAACCTAATAAGTAAGGGTTGAGAGAAATCTGGAATACCTGCCGGAATGGCTGCGAGCAGGCCAAAGACCAAGGCGACCGCAAACATGTAGGAATCGGCACGATGATCAGCTGCCATCCCCACTTATCCGGGTGCTACCACAAGTGTCTAGGCTAAAACTGCTCGATCTGTCTGAACTATGAACACGATGATCTGCCTTTTTTGCTTGCATTGCATCAAAGCATTCGCGCCCCTATATATATACACACACGGGGCTACCTGTCTATAGCACGGCAGGTAGCGAGGTCGTCGTCAACCTGCCGTCGTGCCGGAGGAGGACTTGGCAGTATATATGCATGCGGAGCCACGGGGCTTTGTCCTGCTCGTGGAATTCCCTCGCCCGCTGACCCCTGTCCTGGCTTGTTACAAGGCCTGATAGGGCCCTCGACAGTGCACACGCCTTGTTGCTTCCTGCCACTGGTCGATGCGTATGTGATTGCTATATACTTGCATGTGGTTTTGAGAAAAAATGCCATCGCTCCCTAGGTCGTTAATGATGATCTACGATGATGAGTTAATGCCATCGCTCCCCAGGTCGTTGTTCGTGTTTACACCGATATGAGCAGGGCGGTAGTACTTGCCATGCCTAGCGGTAGTACCGGCCCTGGACTGCCTTCCCTTTTGATTTTTCTTGTTTCCTCTTATCGCCATGTTCCAACGGAGGTGAGTCTTGTGGATTGCATGAGATCACACATATAAGGTATTGGAATGAAATAGCAATCCATCCAAAGGAGTTATTAGTACAAACTTGTTAGTTAGAGACGATGTCTAGAAGCGGTTTACCTTTAAAATACAAACAACCGGCTATGTCATCAATCTTAGGCGGTCGTAATTTTATGACCGCCTTTAACTGTAGTCTCAGACGGTTAGAAATTGGCACCGTCTCTAGTACTACTTTCTCCTCGGCTGGTCTTTAAAAATAAACACCTCTAATGTTTACCGGAGACGAACGGCAATAGTGACCGTCTCCCTAGATCACTGAACCACAGCCGTTCAAAAATATTAATCGCCTCCAGGGTTAACTGAGGCGAATAATTATGTCGCCCGTTTCAAAAAATAGCATAGTGCATGTTTTCAAGGTAGCATGCGTGTGTTGTTAATGCAATTATAAAGTGGAGATCATGCACTAGTCCACCACCCACATGTCCACTCAGGGAAAACCAACCGTCCCCGCGTATATAAACCCGCTCGGCTTTCGCCTTCTTTGAACTTGTGTCATTTCCCCCTAATTTATCTAGTCAGAAAACCCCAATCCACACCTTTCGCGTGCGTAGAAGCTCCTTCCCTAGCATCACCGCTTTTCCCTTAGCAGCGCATGAAGTGTACCTATGGAGACAAGGAAGGTGAAGCCAGTTGGAGGCACAGTAGCAAAAGGCTCGGCCGTCGACCAACAGGCGGAGGCGGCTTCTCCGGGCACACACGCCGCTCGTCGTTGCGCCGTCGATGATGCTTCGAACTCCGTCCATCCAGTTGCCATTGTCGCCGAGCAGCAGGTGGATGCCAATGTCGTGGTGCCAGCGACAGATCTGGATGAGGGGCATGTGGCAGGCGTAGGCAACCCGGTGCTCATCATCAACGACACCATCCTCCACGAACAAATCCTCGAAGCAATCGAGGAGAATAACGAGTTCGAGGAGAAGGTCTTCGATAAGGCATCCGAGTTACTACTTTGCTATCTTCTCTAGTCGCAACCACGGATTTCACTATTTATACGTAGGATTTCCTCAATCGTCTATAGATTCTTTTGCTCTACCGCGTGCCTTAATATAGGCATATTAGAGAATATATATAGTGTTGGGGTTCGTAGCATGAAAAACAAAAAATTTCTACCGCATGCACACAAACAAGCCAAGATCTATCTACTAGATTGTAGCAACGAGTCGATAGAAGCACTCACCCTCAAAGATTTCAAAGCGGTTAACGAGAGCATATTCTCGTGGGTGATGTAGTCGTACACTTGCCGATCTCAAGATCGCATAGACGATCCTTCCGGCGCTGCGTTTCGGCAGCGCTTCCGCAGTCGGTCACACGTTCGGTACTCGATGAAGACCTTCCTCTCCCTTGTTCCAGCAGGCAGCGGAGGTTGTAGTTCTCCCCTCGCGATTCCGGCAGCACGACGACGTCGTGTCGGAAGTAGAGGGAATATCCCGCAGGGCTTCGCCTAAGCCAGTGCGAGTTAGGATGGATTAGGGTTTCCCGGAGATCTAGTGTTTAGATGACCGGGAGGAGGAGGTGGTGTCGGCGGCAGCTAGGGCGGCGGCGACGACGCGAGGCGGCGGCGCGGCGGCGGCGCAGGTGTGGGGAGGGCTTGGCTCTTGTGGTGTTGGGGCAGCCCTCCCCCTCTATTTATGAGAGGGGGGCAGCCTTGGGAGGGGTGGGTTTGAATCCAAACCCAAACCCAAGTTGGATTGAGAGAATGACTTGTTTCTTCTTTCACTAGGAAACCATTGTTCCAGTTTGACTTTTCAAACTTCCCGTTTGACTTTCAATTTAGAGCTTTAATTCTCTCTTGCAAATGCCCACACCAAGTGACCTAGGATATGATCCAATCATTCCACTTATCCATGACACATTCATGGACCATTCCCCTTCCGGTCCGGTTAACCTTCTAGACCCTTCTAGAACCTCTCCGATGAAAACATCGAAATCATTCCCGAACTCCGGAATCGGACTTTCCTTATATGAATCTTATTCTTCGGACCATTCCGGATCTCCTCGTGATATCCCGGATCCCATCCGAGACTCCGAACAACATTCGGTATCCCTACTAACATTCCATATCTACTAAACAACATCGAATCCTTAAGTGTGTCTCCCTATGGTTCGTGAATTATGCGGACATGACCGAGACACTTCTCCGATCAATAACCAATAGAGGAATCTGGAAATTCATATGGCTCCCACATATTTCTACGATTACTTTGCGATCGAATGAACCACTTACATACGATACCAATTTCCCTTTGTCACACGATAGTTTACTTATCCGAGGTTTTGATCGTCGGTATCTCTGCATACCTAGTTCAACCTTATTACTGATAAGTACTATTTTCTTGTTCCCGTGATATGTGATCCCTTGTGAGCCAGTCACATGCTTGCAATCCAATTGGATGACATTCCACCGAGAGGGCCCAGAGTATATCTATCCGTCATATGGATAGACAAATCCCACTCTTGATCCATGTGCCTGTAAGATCCCTCCTTTGTAAAGGAAAGGATCCCTGTGTTTACAATGCTAGTCCCTGGATCAATAGCTAGCATCCACAGTTTAGATGTAATATCAAAAAACAAAGGTCATAATACAACTTTATAACCAGGAATAAAATAATTTTATTACATCAAACATAGCTCATTGGCTATTTACATTACATTGCAGCGGAATAACTATAAGCATGGGGTCCTTCATCTTCAAAGTGCCACAAGCAGATGTTGGTTGTAGACTTTGTAATCCTAATCAATCAATCTTCACTAAAATCAATCAAACCTGCAACATTACAAGTTACAGCCACAAGGGGTCAATACATTTGAATTGTATTGGCAAGTGATACTTTGGTAGTATAGTGGAATCTATCATCTATATGCATTTGGCTAAGTGGATCTGAGGCTTGCTTTGCTCAAAATAGATTTTTCCTATCATTTTGAAAATACTAAGTTTTGTTTGGCAAAAACTTTCCAAGACATCTACCAATCAAAGACTGAAGATCCACTCAGGGCATCTACCAATCAAAGACTGAAGATTTGCTTGGCAAAAACACCCAAGGTATCTACCAATCAAAGACTGAAGATCCACTCAGGGCATCTACCAATCAAAGACTGAAGATCCTTTTAACCCTTGTTCACCCACAAGTTTTATTTAGAAATTGGAGTGATGAGATTCTTGAAGTTTCCATGTCTTGATGCTCAAATTGTCCTTTACCAGGGACATGGCTAAGTACTTAGGTTTTACACTCTGCAGAGTTGGTGCACTTTCCCCACAAGACTTGGTTTCCAAGACAAGATCCTTCAGAAGCCTTTCCTTAGTCAAATGGACGCGTTCCACCTAACATTCCCTCTACCACCAACTGTCCAAAAGACTAAGTTCTAGCAACCTAAGATCATGGTAGAGCCCATAATGCCAAGTGGTTGCACTTGAAGCTTCTCAACATTTGACATCTCAAATCTCTTTGTTCCTGGGTGGCCATCCACAAGTGTGATACACCAGGGTAGTCCATTTAATGGGCCCTGAGTAACCACTCAACATAAACCATTCCTTCCATTTCCACCCAGGTGATTCATTAACTTAGTTGTTTTTGTTAAATAAAAACACAAGTCCTCAGACTTAGAATATTTTTCCATAGTGTGAATATATAAACCACCCTTGTTTTCTAGTAGCTAGGCTAAGCATGATAGTAATAGGAATCTTGACTTAGGAAATTTTCACTAAGGTTTCACCTAATAGGCTTTCCCATAGCATAGTTTATACTTAGCAAAAATCCATGCAAGTTTTACTTAGCAAAAACACTAATGCATAGTGAAAATAATGGGACAAAAGATATGAAGCATCACTTGCATTTTTGGTAGAGGGTATAGGTTCACTCCTTGTACTTGCAACACTCACACTCTTCAAGTCACTACAAATCAATCAAGCAAGGCACAACTTAATCTACCAATCAAGCAAAACAACACACAAGACAACAAAGTCAAAGAAATGCATGCAAGCATGCCAAGCTTTGCTTTGTTTGAAAAAGTGGTTCCTAGTGGGTCATAGACATTTGGGTACATCTAAGTCATGCTTAAGAATGCAAAGGTTGGTTCTATTGTAAGGATGGTCTCCACTAGGCTTCTAAACTTTGTAAGTTCCAAATTGGTCATTTACCAAAATGGCAAAGTCATTTGCAAAGGGTTTCACTAAGGCATTAACCTATAGGGTTCACCAAGTATGTTTTCAAAAACACAAAACTTGGGGTTTGGGGTTAGTGAGTTTAAAACAAAACATTTTCCAAAGGTTTTCTTCCAAAATCAAAAACCACATTTCTATTTGACTAGAAATGGTTTTAAATCAAAGATTCCTTATTTTGTTTCACCAAATGAGTTGCTATTGCAAAACTTGGTGTTTGGGTCAGTAGGCTTTGGTCCAAAACATTTTCTCCAAAGTTTTTACTCAAAACCATTTTCATAAACAAAACAATAGTTTTGTTTAGCTAGAAATGGACTAAACTAATTAATCCATTCTATTCTTTTCCAAAATCATTTTCCAAAACAGGGATTGGTTCCTAGGGTCAGTAAGGTCACAACAAACCATTTTGCAAAGGTTTTAACCTTAAAATCATTTCTAAACAATTTTTCTAATGTTAGCAAGCACACAAAAGAATTTGCAAAATCAAACAAGCTAACAGATACTATTTGCTAAACTAAGGGCAGGGTTGGTTAGGTCTTGTTCTCCTGAATCCAACGATATAAAATTTGTAATTTTTGGACGTGTGGATCCAAAGATACAAGGGTTTGGAAATGGCTCCAAAATCTGTTTTCAAATTTCTTGTAAACAGATCTAGTGCCACGCGTCGCTATCTTATTCGCCCGTACCGGTTCGGTGTGGATCACGTGCTGCGGTGCGTTGGATCTAAGTTAAATCGTGCGGTCCAGAGGACATACCCCTTCGGTGTTAAGTGAACTAATCGTGAGCGCCAGATCTAGATCGAACGGTGCTGGCGAGTTTGACCTAAAGTCGGCGGCGCTGCGGTGGCTAGCGGCGGCGGAGCGGTCGGTCGACGACGGAGGCGATGCTACAGGGGGTGAGGGAGAAGGAGGAGATGCTCACCGGGCTCAGGGGGTCACGGCGATGCTCGGGGAGGTGTTGGTCGGACGAGGGGCGCTCGGGGTCTGCGGCAATTCCTCACCGGAGTTGCGTCTGACGATGGGCGGCTCTGGTTGCTGTCGAAGGTGAGATTGCAGGTCGCGCCGAGGCAAAACAAGGATGTGGTCAGGCGCGTATTGATCTGGGAAAGATGGGAGCATCAACAGGAGCTGCGGGGGTGAACGGAGTTTACCTGGGAAGGTCGCCGGAGTTTGCAGTAAACGCGGTGGTCTCAGTCGTGGTCGGATACGTCGCTACAGGTCACGAGAAGACAGAACGAGGGCAGGGTTAGACGCAGGAGATCATGGCGGAGCTGTGAGCGTGAACGAGAGGGCTCGGGGTGGTCAGCTCTTACCAGGAAAAACTCGTCGGAGACAGACAGACGGCGGCGCTGTTCAGAGCTCGTTGCAGACGTTGCTCGGGGCGCCCGCGGTCGAACTAAAGGTGCTAGTAGGTGCGTCTGGGAGTGGGGAAGTTGCTAGGTTGCTTAGGAAGGCAAGGGGCGGCGAGTCTTGGCCGGAATCGTCACCGGACCATGTCAGAGCAGAGGACGCTCGGGGAGGAATTGGGGGCGGCCTGGTGGCGTGCGTGGGGAGGAGACAGAGGAGAAAGGAGGAGAAGGCGCTGGCGTTTAAGTAGGCGTCGTCGCGGCGAGAGATTAACGCGGCGTTAACGCGAATTTAATCGGCGGATTCAAAGCAGAAAACGGCCGGCGAGAGGAGGAACAATCGGTCGCGGTGGGAACAACGATGAACAGTAGGAATGGGGTCTACCTATCAGTGGAAAAAAAGGAGGGGAAGGGTCCACTGGTCAGTGTCTCTGTGGGCTGATTCGGCGGTGAGGAAAAACGGTTCGGGGAAAATAAGGGGAGGTGGGGTCTGTTGTCAGCGAGTGAGTGAGAGGGAGAAGTGGGTCCAGGCTGTCACTCTCTGTGCGGGTTAATTATTTGGTGTGAATCGTTTTTCTGAGGGAGAAGAGAGGTGGGCTGGTGTTGGGCCTAGTGGGCTGGGTCTGTTGCACTATTTTTTTCTGTCTGCTTTATTTTCCTTTTCTATTTCTATTTTTCTGTTTTGAATTCCAATCAACATTCAAATATTTCAAACAACACTCAAATCAATTCAAACAAACAACAAACTTTTCATTTGAATTTGGTTCTGTTTATTAACATAATCCAAATCCGAAATAATTTAATATATTTTATTTATTTTAGGATCTATTTAATAATTAAATAAAATGGATCTTTAGTTAAAAAATAGGATTTTGATTTATTTAATAAAATTTCCATTTGAAATCCAATTATTTTCAAAACCAAACCAGAAGGTTTTATTTGAAAAATAAAAGAATACTTGAAAACTTATTTAAATAAATAAATAAGTTTTGGTGTTTAATTAAAATGGGAAAGCCTTTACTTAAATAAAATTGGATATTTAAATCCTTATTATTTTATTTAAGTAAACCTTTACTCATTTTAATCAAAGCAAAACCTTTTAATAAAAGATTTCAAAGTAGTAATAAAATACTTGGTGTTCATTTAAAATGGAAAAAAGCCTTTACTTAAATAAAATTTGGATATTTAAATCCTTATTATTTTATTTAAATAAACCTTTATTCATTTTATCAAAACAAAATATTTTATTACAAAAGCTTGGCCAAAATTAATTTGGCTCACCTTTTCATTTGAAAACAAAGTCTTTTATTAAAAGATCTAAATTAGTGTTTCGAAAACAATTTATTTTATCTTTATAAATCCCTTTAGGATTTTATTTGATCACCAATTGGTATGGGTTTTTGGTAAGGGCTTTATTGGCTTTGGAAATTCAATTTCCTTAACTCATTATATTCACAAGATTTTGTTTATGGTTCCAAACTAAGTGAAACCAATCTCTAAGGTCTTTCTTGATCCTTTGTGAAAATTTGTTGATCAAATTTGGTATGGATCAAATCCATAGATTTGGAGATACTTTGGAAATGATTTCCTTCCATTAGGGTTTAGGGATTTGGATTTATTTTCCAAGTGTTCAAATTTCCAGATACATTCATTGAGGAATGCATTTCACTTTATTTGGATTTGTTGAATTCAAACTTTGACCAAAGTTTGTTCAAGATGGGACTTTAAGTCTCCTTTTAGAAACAAAAGTTTCTTTTCACCCTGATTTTCAACAAAAATTTATTTTATTTATTTATTTTTCATATTACAAGATTTGGAAAATCTTGGGATGTGACAGTGCCTCAACACATACTTTCCGAACACTCAATGCCACCTTTATAGCCACCTAGTTACGGTGTGGTGTTTGATGTCATCAAAGCATCCTTCCGGTGATGGTGATTAGCATGATCTCATGGTCGAAGGAATTAGGTTACTATGTATCAGAAAGCTTATAGCAAATGAACTATATTAAATGACTTGATCTTTATGCTACGCTTAACTATAGAAGTAAGTCCATCATATCATTCTCCTAATGATATGACCATGTTGTTAATAACATCTCTATGTTCATGATCAGGAAACCATGATCATATATTTAACCAACAAGCTAGTTTAATAAGAGGCTTTACTAGGGACTCTTTTATGTTTACAAATCACACAAGTATTAATGTTTCTGGTTAATACAATTATAGCATGGTATGTAAAAATTTATCATAAGCATGAAGATATGATAATAACCACTTTATTATTGCCTCTTGGGCATATCTCCAACAGTCTCCCACTTGCACTAGAGTCAATAATCTAGTTTCAAACCTTTGTGCATTCAACACCTATGGCTTTCTAGTGTTGTATTTACACGATTGCTAGTGGTCAACTGATCTCCGGATCCGACACTTTCAGGTCCGTGTGTAATTGCATGTCTTTGCGTCTCTATGCATCACTCATTCTCTAATGAGATGACTTTGTATAAATTTGGTCCTTTGGTGAGACCTTTAGTTCCTAGGGGTTAAAACATGTTGACAATATTGTCGTACAATATATCTTCATAGTATTATCCCGCTGTGAACTACACCTAGTTTGATAACAAACTACTTGACACAAATGCCCTCTTTTGTTGCTATAATAGCAGTCATATACTTAGCCTTTTGTTGTAGTATCTGTCACAATGTCTTAGCTTTGGAACTCATCCAAATCCATTATGGAACTTACTTTCCATTATATTGTGCCATCCTTAGTTTAGATTGAGATAAACTTAATTTGTACTTTGTGACGAAACTAGTATCAATGTAGTACTTTTACAATGAACTAACCATCTATTTGTCACTTCTAAAAATAATATATTCTTAGTTCTTCCAAAAGATCATAAGAATATCCTTACTATCGTCCAATGATCATCTTATGAATCATTCTGGTCTATGCTCATAACATTTAGAGCATAGTACATATCTGGATTTGTACATATCATAGTATGATTGATATAAATACTCTTTGTGATTTCATACATCAAGTATCAATCTATACTTGAAACTTTGTTTCACTTACCAAGTGTCAATACACTTGAATATATCATCAATATTGAACTCATTCAATCCTTTCTCTGTGACAAGAACCTTTCTTGTAGTTCCTATATTGAACTCATTCAATACATCATCTATGTACTTTCGGCACAACCATATTAGCGTCTATTGATGCCAAATATTTGGGTTTTGCCTAAGTCTTTCATCGGGATGAAATTCTTAATATGTGTTAATAAAAGATACATAATTTCCAATCAACAATATGTCTTCCACATAATGTATTAGAAATATGTCCTAGCGCTCCCACTTAATTTCTTG
The DNA here is from genome assembly GCA_916181665.1 of Avena sativa. Lineage (NCBI taxonomy): Eukaryota > Viridiplantae > Streptophyta > Magnoliopsida > Poales > Poaceae > Avena > Avena sativa. The sequence continues at coordinate 386,028,277 of OV702296.1, forward strand.
CAAATGCAAGCATCTTCATCGTCTCTGATGAATTTAAACTCCTTTAACAATTTCATCATGGTGAAGATTCCAACTCCGCGATGCTCACTTCAACCATTGTAGTTTGCATACGTTTTTAGCATCCTTTGAATTAACAAAACCCTATGGACCATGTTATGCACACGTCCTAGGTAACAATTCTATTAGAAGAACTTGTTTTGTTTATTCAACTACCATATAATAAAATTATATGTAGTGGTCGCTACATTAATCCGTCTAGACTAAATATCGCTATGAAAGATCAAATCTTGTCATGTACAACCTTTGAACATTGTTGTGAACTCTTTCCCAACATGTCGACTATTTCATAGAAGTGAAACATCCATGTCTATTTCTTTATAGATCCAAACACGACTGTAAGGTCTTACACCTTTCTCGAGGGTCCTTCAAGTTCAAAGCTTGATTTCTTGTGTATGGAACTATCACGGATTTTATGGCTTCAAACCATTTGCAAAGTTAGGTCTCATCATTACTTCTTTGTATGTAGTCCATTCATTATTCTCAAATAATGATTCAACCCTCAAATCTTAGTATTTGATTGTTTACCCGACCTACTTGATTCAATAGAAACTTTGACCTCCGTAACCACAACCTTTGAGGAACGTGAGCCATGAGCATTGTTGCTGCCTCCGGAACACTTTTCGGCGTTGCGCAACTTTGCACATATAGCTAAGGTTCTTTTAACCTTATCAAAGTTCTATTGTCCTCCCACTTATCTTTTCACGAAAAATTCCTTCTCAAAGAAACTTGACGTTCTAAGCGAAAAACACTTTTGTCTCCAATGTTATGGAGGAATACTTAATAGTTATTCGAAAAAACATACAAAGACAGGTTCATCTGATTTTGGTTGCAAATATCTTTCTTATGCATATCATACCAATGTTTAAGAAAGGACAACTTGGGTTTTATCCCAAACCATAACTTTATATGGTGTCATTTCAATGGATTATGATGGAGCTCTTTTCAGTGGAAAAGCGGTAGTCTCTAAAGCTTTTAATCTTTAAAATATAATGGAAGTTTTTATGAATTACACCTTTGATCTTACCATGTCAAACAAGGTTTAATTACATATCTCGAACGCTCTATACTCTTATGGTGTTTCGGGAAATGCAAATCCACGGAACGATTCCTTAAATCTTAGGTATTATGCTAAACTTGTAACTCAAATATCTTCCTTTATGATCTTATCATAAACTATTTATATTCTTGTTACAATGATTTTGCACTTCATCATGAAAGTCTTTGAACTTTTCAAAGGTTTCATACTTCATCCTTATTAAGTAAATATTCATATATTCACTCAAATTTTCGAAGAAAGCATATAAAGTTGAAATCCATCGCTCTTGACTACACATAATGGACTTCATACAACAATATGTACAAGTTCCAATAAGCTAGTCATTCGTTCTCTTTTGGCCTATGAACGAAGTTTTAATTATCTCTAGGAAATTTTCACAAGCGTCATTTGATCAAAAATCAAAAGACTCCAAAATTCCATCCACGTGGAGTTTCTTCATGTTTTCTTTCCAATATAATTTAAATGGCGATGTCACTTCCTAAGTGATCTTTCAATCAATTTGTCTTTCAACATTTTAGCACTAGTTTTATGGATGTGATTTCTCGAACGAGATTTGTAAATCATCCATCTTTTATGGATTACGGCAATTATTTGAACAACCCTTCTGTTGTCATAATACCTGATAAAACAAATCTTGAAGGCAAGCTTTGATGTTAACAACCAACATAATAACCCTTTATTTGTTCTCAATGAACATCATCACATATTCTTTTGCTATAGTTACTTAGGCCATTGTAGTTCATGAATTTTGTTGTTTCGTATGACCAAAAAATTCAGTATCCAATATTTAAGAACCACATTATTTAACAAGCAAAGAATACATCCATAACATGTATATCCTTTATATACCCGAACTGAACAATTCTAGTCTTTTCTTTTCTGCCATATATTTATGAGATTCTCTTTCAGTATTTCTTTTTCCGTTTGAAAGAATCTATCAACATCAATAGTGGAGCCATATACATGACACATAGTCCAAAGCATATATAGTTAAATACCAATGTCTTTGGACTTGCACTTTGAAGTAGATCACCATCATCAAATGTTTGGTGTTCTTTCAAATTCATTTCTTTAGTAATCTCTTGATGTAGTAAACATTTTACCTACATCAAATATTCACCCTTATCATGGAATTATTCATGATAAAACTACTTTAGCTTATAACGGTGAATCACGAGTATAATGTTGCTCTCCAAAACCTTTTGGAGGATTAGGACAACTAGTGTCTCCAACCTTTTGTAATTTCTCATCAAATATGAGAATATAAACTTTGCCATATTATACTCTATCATGTTGTAACCAAAACATCATTTTAGATATCGCAATATCTTCCATATATGATGGTTTCTGAAACAACTCTTCCAATTCCTAGATTACCTTGATATTGAAACTATCTTTTGAATATCAAGAATCATGGAGACAAACATGATACTTATATACTAACACTGGAATTGTTACTCTTGATTTAATACCAACTACTCCCTCCGTCCCAAAATAGATGTCTCAAATTTCTCAAAATTTGAATGAATCTATATGCTAAATAGTGTCTAGATTCATCCAAATTTTGACAAATTTAAGACATCTATTATGGGACGGAGGGAGTATTAAACTTCACAGAGTAATCGAAACTTACTGAAAGATTACAATGGGACTTTTAAACTTTAGATTAACACTTCAAAACAATACGATACCAGTTCGTAAAGTAACTAACCAGAATTCTATAGTTCTATCATCTCAATTATAACTAAGCGCAAGGTGGTAAACGGATGCCAATGACTACAACAACTATGCAAATTCACTTTGATTTAATTTATGATAAATAGTGTTCAACTTTTAATCATATTGCTGTTGAACTCTCACTCAAAACAATATCCCTCACATTGTTTTAGTGATTGCATGAACCAAATCCACCATATCAAAACCGATCATCACGAGAGATGATGTAGCTTCAAAGGCGAACAATCAACATGTTCATCATATCTACTATATGACTCATGCTTTATCTTTCGGTGATCCGTGTTCCGAGACCATGTATTACATGCTAGGCTCGTCAAGATCAAACCTTAGCTTATGCATGAGCAAATCTGGCTTGCTCACATTGTATACACTCGCAGAATCTAACACACCCGATCCTCATGTGGTGCTTCGAAACAACAAGCTTTAGCAACGATGCTTACTAAGGATGAACACTTTAAAAACTTGAAATTGTATGCTTGAGGGATCATCTTATAATGCTACCATCGTGAACTAAGCAATACAAGATGCATAAAAGGATTAACATCACATGCAATTCATAATATGTGATATGATATGGCCTTTCTTCTTGTGCTTCCGATCTCCATCTTCAAGCACGAACATGATCTCCATCATCACCGGTGTGGCGTCAAGGTCAATGGCACCGTTTCATGGTTGTCGTCCACCAGCATCAACTATTACAACTACTTTGAATAGACACGCAGGTCTTAACGGAATTAAAAGACAACCATATGGCTCCTGCCAGTTGCCAACTTACAATAAGGAACATTGCATACATCATATATAATCACAATCATGGCCATATCATATCACAACACACCCCTGCAAAACAAAGTTAGACGCCTCTAATTTTCTTTGCATGTTTTACGTGGTTTGGGGCTTTCAATAAGTGTCATTATAACTTATGAACAAGAACCACAACATTGATACTAGTATTGTCAATCACCCGTTGTAAATTGAATCTTAACTATGTTGGGAGAAACAGGCACCCGCAAAGCCACTTATGCAATACAAGTTGCACGTCAAGCGTGGAGCAAGTCTCATGAACGATGTCATGTAAGGTTAGCCCGGGCCGCTACATCCTACCATCCCGCAAGATGCAAAGTACACAAGAAGCAATCGACAACAAAAACATCAACACCCACAATGACCATTGTGTTCTACTCGTGCAACAGATCTACATATAGACACGGCTCTGATACCACTGTTGGGGTTCGTAGCATGGAAAACAAAAAAATTCTACCGCATGCACACAAACAAGCCAAGATCTATCTACTAGATTGTAGCAACGAGTCGATAGAAACACTCACCCTCGAAGATTCCAAAGCGGTTAACGAGAGCATATTCTCGTGGGTGATGTAGCAGTACACTTGCCGATCTCAAGATCGCGTAGACGATCCTTCCGGCGCTGCGTTTCGGCAGCGCTTCCGCAGTCGGTCACACGTTCGGTACTCGATGAAGACCTTCCTCTCCCTTTTTCCAGCAGGTAGCGGAGGTTGTAGTTCTTCCCTCGCGATTCCGGCAGCACGACGGCGTGGTGTCGGAAGTAGAGGGAAGATCCCGCAGGGCTTCGCCTAAGCCGGTGCGAGTTATGGTGGATTAGGGTTTCCCGGAGATCTAGGGTTTAGATGACCAGGAGGAGGAGGAGGTGTCGGCGGCGGCTAGGTCGGCGGCGACGGCGAACGGTGGCGGCGGCTTGGGCGCGGCAGCGACGGCGCGGGTGTGGGGAGGGCTTGGCTCTTGTGGTGTTCGGGCAGCCATCCCCCTCTATTTATGAGAGGGAGGGGCAGCCTTGGGAGGGGACCCGTGTTTGAATCCAAACCCAAACCCAAGTTGGATTGAGAGAATGACTTGTTTCTTCTTCCACTAGGAAACCATTTTTCCAGTTTGACTTTTCAAACTTCCCGTTTGACTTTCAATTTAGAGCTTTAATTATCTCTTGCAAATGCCCACACCAAATGACCTAGGATATGATCCAATCATTCCACTTATCCATGACACATTCATGGACCATTCCCCTTCCGGTTCGGTGAACCTTCTAGACCCTTCTAGAACCTCTCCGATGAAAACATCGAAATCATTCCTGAACTACGGAATCGGACTTTCCTTATATGAATCTTATTCTTCGGACCATTCCGGATCTCCTCGTGATATTCCGGATCCCATCCGAGACTCCGAACAACATTCGATATCCCTACTAACATTCCATATCTACTAAACAACATCGAATCCTTAAGTGTGTCTCCCTATGGTTCGTGAATTATGCGGACATGACCGAGACACTTCTCCGATCAATAACCAATAGAGGAATCTGGAAATTCATATGGCTCCCACATATTTCTACGATTACTTTGCGATCGAATGAACCACTTACATACGATGCCAATTTCCCTTTGTCACACGATAGTTTACTTATCCGAGGTTTTGATCGTCGGTATCTCTACATACCTAGTTCAACCTCGTTACTGATAAGTACTCTTTTCTCGTTCCCGTGATATGTGACCCCTTGTGAGCCAGTCACATGCTTGCAAGCCAATTGGATGACATTCCACCGAGAGGGCCCAGAGTATATCTATCTGTCATATGGATGGACAAATCCCACTCTTGATCCATGTGCCTCAACACATACTTTCCGAACACTCAATGCCACCTTTATAGCCACCCAGTTATGGTGTGGTGTTTGATGTCATCAAAGCATCCTTCCGGTGATGGTGATTAGCATGATCTCATGGTCGAAGGAATTACTATGTATCAGAAAGCTTATAGAAAATAAACTATATTAAATGACTTGATCTTTATGCTACGCTTAACTATAGGAGTATGTTCATCATATCATTCTCCTAATGATATGACCCTGTTGTTAATAACATCTCTATGTTCATGATCAGGAAACCATGATCATATATTTTCCAACACATGAATATTTTTTCATTAGATTCTTGTTGTTATTATTATAATATGTAGAAAACATGTGCATTCATAGTGTATAAAAATTACATTTCAATTTTTGGCTGAAGTCGATGATTGAAATTTTCCCAAAAAAATGCAGGGGTGACACATTTGTTGGTGTTGGTATTTTTTAGGGATGAGTTAGTGAACCTGAGGCGATATACACAAACAATATAGGTTGTGATTTTGGTACTTTGGTTTGCCGACTCCATCTCTATAAAAACTTATGAGTCTCCTGATTTATTCTACATTCATATGGAACTATTGATCTTTAAATTATTTCTGCTAGTGCACAACCAATTGTGATCTATTTGTTTCATTCTTGTGATTGCACTATATATCCAAGAAACAAATGATTCATATGATGCATATGTATATGCATGGTTTTGATCATAAATTGTTTCTACATGTACCTAAATATTGTTTGGTTTTTTGTTATTTATAATTACAATATGTAGGAAACACATGCATTCATAGTGTATAAGAATTATATTTCAATTTCTCACTAAGGTCGATGATTGAAATTAACCCCAAAAGAGTGTAGGGGTGACACATTTGTTGATGTCTATTTTTTAAGGATGGGTTAGTAAACTTGAGACAATATACACAAACAATATAGATTGTGTTTTTTGGTACTTTGGTTCGCCAACTTCATATCTGAAAAAACTTATGAGGTCCGTGATTTATTCTATATTCATATGAAACTATATGATCTTTGAATTGTTTCTACTAGTACACAACCAATTTTGATCTATTTGTTTCATTCTTGTGATTAATTATATAATTGCACTATATATCCAGGAAACAAATGATCTGTATGATGCATATGTATATGCATGGTTTTGATCATAAGTTGTTTCTACATGTACCTGAAAATTGTTTGTCTTTTTTATTTATAATTACAATATTTAGAAAACACATGCATTCATAGTGCATAAGAAGGATTATATTTCAATTTTTTATTCTGGCCAATGATTCAATTTTGCCCTAAAAGAGTGCAAGGCAAACACATTGGTGTCAGTTTTTTAGGAATGAGTTAGTGAACATAGGAAAATGTATAAGAACAATAAGTTGTGTAATTGGTACTTGGTTCGCTCATACTATCCATGAAGAAACTTATGAGGCTTTATACTTTGTTCTACATAACTGATACTTATCCAATTAATTATCATTTTGTTTGGATATATGAACTAATCAAATTATTGCTGAGATATATTCTCTCTAATATCAATTTAATATTGTCTTACATATGTTGTCAATTCTTGAGTTGTAATATAATTCAATCATATGTATGAGTTTTAATTCTATACTTAAAAATCAACAAGAGGATTTTGATGACGTAGGCGCTGAGAAGTACTCCAGAGATTGCAAGAGCTGCTACGTGCTGAGATGGTTATTGTGTGGGGCAAATTCCATTTCACCATAAGGGGAAATTATTTTGCCCATTCTGTGGCAGGGCCATCGACACGGATCTTGACAATGTGATCCAGCACGCGGTGGACATAGGCAGAGGACACGACCGAAAGCACCAGCTGAATACCTTGGTACGACACGCAGCCTATGGAAAATTGCTCCAAAAATATGTTAGGACTGGCGTATTTTCCCTCGAGTAGGCTGATGCTCCTGCTCCTGCTACTGCCTCTGCTAAGACGGCTCTGGTGCCATTCTCCTGCTTCTGCCCCTGCTTATATTTTATTTTGTTTAAGTTAATTATTATATCTGATATTGCATGTAAGATAATATTTATATGTTCGCAATCTCTAGTGGTTGAACTATTATAAGTACCCCGTTTATTAATCTACTCCTTTATATAGAGTTTTCTTTAATTTTCTAGTGTTCAATTATCTTACTGATCATGCTCATGCATACTACCAAAATTTTCAAGGAATACATGAAAAAAGAGTTTAAATTGCTGGAAAATTCGTATTGAAGTAACCAAATAATCTCGCATCGGCATTACACATTTGAATTAGTCAAATTCAAAACACTTGCACCTTATAACAATATAACCTATCGAGAGATTCAGAATAACTAGCACACAGTTCGCAGAGGTGGTGCGACCGGAATCCAAATGGCAAGAAATTCTATGATAAAAAATCAAGAGAATTGTTAGAATAGAATAGTACAGATCAAATTAAGACTAAAAGCATTGATATATTAGAGATACTAGTGGTGCTACTTGTCTTACGATCCCAAGGTTTGTTACTACGCTATATATTTTTTTCGATGTATAAACCTCATTTACTCTTATGACTCAAGCATGTGAAACCACCTTCCTTTGCCTTTAAATTATGAACAATTCTCAAAATTTAGGATTAACAAAATCCATAGTTTCGAATATATCCAGAGTTCCGAATAGTCACTCAACGAGACTTCCTTCCAAGAATACATGAAAAAAGGTTATATTTGGTGAAAAATTCATAATTAAGTAACCAAATGATCTCACTTTGTGATTAAACATTTGAATTAGTTAAATTAAAAACACTTGCACCTTATTGCTCTGAAGCGAGCGCATAAACACTAGGAGTCGTGATGCCTTTCGGGGTAAGATCCAAGGTTTGTACTACACCAATTATTTTGTTCAATTTATGAACCTCATTTAGTTTTAGGGGACTCAATTTCACACTAGCAAGCATGTATACACACCTTTATTTTTATTTTTATTATGAATAATTCTCAAATTGAGGATAATCAAATGTCGGAGTTTCGAATATTAGTTCTTTTCAAACTACTAGTCATCTTAGCTAGGGAAGTACATGGCGGCAAAATATGAAATATTCGAAGAACGGACGTTCTTAGAGACGTTTTTTACTTACAGCTGTCTAAGGCTAGTACTTGGCGGCAAAGACTAAAAATATTTGGACAAATATTTCAGATCTATGCCACATTTTTTATTCCCCGCCCAAACCACTGTCCACCGCCGCCACTACCGCTGTCCTCCACCTCCGCCGCCTCCGGTCCCCTGCCTCACCTTCCCACGGCCTTCGGTCTCTTGTGGTGCGGACACTCTCCCTCGCCTCTGAGGACCCCTTCGTCTTCCAGGTAGGTATGCGTGAAAACCAAACCCCCAAAACCCTAATGTAGAGTTTCGATTTAGAAATTTTTCCATAAAATTTGTCATTTTGCTTCTCGATTTTAAAGTTCGGAGTTACTGAGGTGCAAAGACTTGACGACGTTGTCGAGAGAGCCTCCTAGTCGGCCTCGATCTATCCCAGCTCTTTTTCCCTTGTATAAATCTCAAAGTCTGCAATTCTTTATTGATTCCTCATTGTTCATTGTCCTTCTCGCAACAGAGATTTAATTGTCACTTTATTGATCTATATATATTTTAATTGTCACTTTATTAATCTGCTTGCATCTTGATTGTATTAAGATGCTCTTTGTCTGTATCTATTTAACAAATGGGAACATGTAGTAATGATGCAATAATACTCTCTAGTGATCACAGTTTTCATATTAGCTTTGGTAGTTTGAATTCCAGTCATCAGATAAAGAGCCCATTGAGAGGTTTGAGTTTAGGGTATCAAAAGAACATCAAAATTGAGTCATCTATTTTATATGTGTTTAGAAAGTGGACATTAATATTCCACCGCATTGAGATTTTTATGTGTTGTTGCATCAGGGCCTCAACACAATGAGACATTGATTTTGATAAGCAGAGACCTTTTGGAAACGACATGTATCTGAAAAAAGTTCATGTAGACTTCCTCTTAGACTGGCGTGAACCCGAATTTCTACCAAAAATTAAGTACTGTGTCTACAGGCTGCCCTATTCATCTTTCATAAAAAAGAAGTACAAGCTGGTAAGATGATATATTCTTGAACCTGTGATCAACAAGCTACCCTGTGATATTTAAATACTTATAATAATTACAAGCATGCTAATTTTTTAATTCTTTGTACTTGCCGAGATATTTGGAACTGAGTCCACAAGAAAATACCTACAGAATCGCCTTAATAAACCTAATGATGTCCATGTTTGACAAATGAAGAGCAAGAAGCCAAAAATGTTATGATGAATATGGGAGCTGGGTCAAATACAATCTTAACATCTGGATGGGCGAAGGTTGTGATAAGCTTCAACTTAAAGCAGGATAGCATTGTCCTTTTTTGCTTTGATAAAAAAGATAATGGGAGAGGTACATATTCTAGTTCAGCAACTTTCATCGGACGACCCATTATAAATGCAATGTCGGCTTGTTACAGAGTAGTAATTATGCTAGCTGATTGATTTATGGATTGAACAGCCCAAAGTGCCTCTTGTTCTCATCCCCTGTCTTGAGGTTCTCGTTGAACATGGCGAAGATGTATGCCTCCAACGGCCCGGGCCTCTTGGGCGTGCCCTGCTGACATGGTTGATCAGGTTTTGGTTGTAGGTTCGCGCGTTACGACTGTTGCATCGGAGCTACCACTAGACGACCACCTGATCTCGGAAACAATGACCTTCACCCCTGGCGTGCCGGCGTCTTCTAGCGCGGCGTATCTGGAGTCGACCATGGTGTCAAAGAGGCTCATGTAGCTCAGCCCATTGCCGTTGTTGGTCACGGTGGTTCCCGGCTGGAAAGCTGCGTAGTCCAGACGAATGTTCGTGGTGTCGCCCACGTAGGAGAAATAGGGGTACACATTAGCCAGCAGTGGTGTGCCGGTGGTCTCCAGGTACTCCGAGATGGTGTCCATGGACGCTGAAGGGCGATAAGGTGTCGGTGAAGACGTCAAACCTCAGCGTCGTGGACACCTTGATGCCGCGGCCACCGAGGCCGGCCGCGGAGAGCGATGCGTTGAGGTTCTTCATAGCCGGGAGGATGTTCTTTTGCGCGTCAAGTCCATCACCTTGTTGCTGACGGCGATGTACCGGAAGGAGACGCCCAGATAGGGCTGCACGTAGGCCTTGACCTAGGCGGCGGCCGCGACGGGTGGATGCAGAGCCATGGGGCCTATCCGGCTCGTGGAATTTCCGGTCCCTCTCTGACTGCTAGCATAGCTTCTTCAAAGTCTGATAGGGGCGTCGGCGGTGCGTGCTTCGTTGCTTCACGTCACTGGTTCTATGTGCGTACATCGCATGCGTGTGTGTCTATGGGTACATGCACCGATTATCTATGTGACTATGTGAGTGGGTTTTGTTCTGCAATCTTTGAAACTCGGAAATGCGACCATTCTACCACTGAAAAACAGAGTATTCTCTCCGGACCAAAATAAGTAACGTAGCTTTATTTGAATACACATGTGTAGATACATAAATACCTAGAGGAAAAAACCATGTCACTTATTTTGGGATGGAGAGCGTACTTTTTCTTGTGGATCCCGTCTCTTCTCTCCCGGCCGATAGGTGAGTTGGGTTTAGATGTCCCCGGTTCAATATATTCCCCCTCTTATTCCTGACCGACAGGGGCGGAGCCGGGGGGGGGGGGGGGGGGGGGGGGCTAGCAGGGGCTAGACCCCCCCTAACCATCGGCCCCCCCCTCAATACATAGGTGCTGATTTTAGTACTAAACTAATGGCCTTATAGTCTTAATTAACAGTAAGCCCAAATTAATTGTTTTGTCGTGCTTCTCTATACTGAAAGCCAAATGTATCCCATGAATTCGTTTTATTAGTCAATCATAGTAACATGTTCCAACATTTTTTGTTTGTGTAACTAGACCTAATAGTTAGCACCATATGCAACCGTGATGCCGCGGCCGTGGCGCCATGCTAGCTAGCCATGTTGTTTGCCAGTTTCTACCTTTGTTAATCATGCCGCAACGCCAACAACAAGCATGTTGTGCCATCGAGTATAGGAATCAATCTTCCTCGCTCTGATTGAAGGCATCAAATCGTTATTATTTTGTCGATAGATTGTATAATAGTCTAATTGATTAATTTACAAAAAAATATTCGTCTTTTGTTTGATGTTTGCTCGGTGATGACGACAACTTATTGCATAATGATTGGAAAATAATAATAGGAAGGTCACCTGCAATGGAATTATCAGGCTTTATACTCATAGATATAAAGTTGATCCAATATAAACTATTTTTTTGTTTTGTATTGTCTAAGATTTAGTGCTACATATTAATATCAGTTCTATGCCGATACTTTGATATACTGTTATGTTTTTTATCCAAACAATTCTTCCAACACAAAATGATAGGTAGTTGTTATCTTTATAAAAAAACTTATATATGATCATCAGTATCTTCGCCCCCCTCAATGTCAAATCTGGCTCCGCCCCTGGACCGGTGCTTGAAAATTCTCGGGTAACCAAGTCAATAGTGCAGCTCCAGTATCCCACCTACAACATCAACCTTTTGGCGTCACTGAAACCACAATAAATCCGGTTGAAAAAATTACCACCCTCTGAACTTTGGGGACGATGGAGGCGATTCGAAACAGATATCATCGCAAGAAAATCCTTAGCCTCGCTCCTCGTGCTTTCTCATGAAAGATTTGGAAAGCAAGAATGCAAAGGGTTTCACTTTGCCACCTTGCCATCCGCCAGTATTGCTAACATATGTGTCGTTTTATTCGAGGAGATTAGGTTTTGTGCATTTTAAGGGTCCTTTCTATCTCAGATCCTTGTATCAAATATATATTTTTAAATGAAAATATGTAAATCTTTTGCTTTTATTTTAAAAGGTAAGTCTAGCTCGCTTGAACTATCCATTATAGGATTTTAAGTCACACTTTATGATTGGTTAGTAAGATTTTTTAGTTTCATTCCTGTCCCAAGGTACATGTAAAAAACAAGCTTGAACATCGTTTGTTGGCCAATACTTGCTGAGAAATGAGGCTTGCGTGATCAACTTGATTTTTCCAATACAAGAAAAGGAAAAATGATGATGCATTTTAAAACAAAAGAAAATGCGACATAAATAGAATCAACCATGAAAATATATTTTTAACATTCTAAAACATGAAAACCTAAAATAAAAATGTGACATAAATCTCCAAACACCAACATGTGAATATATATACACAGCATCTCACGCGTGCATGTCAAGAAAAGTGTACCAGTTCACTTCACCATCTTACAAAAGATGCTACAACTAACACAATATGATCAGCAGCGATACTCAAATGAGCGAACACACAAAATAGTCCATTCAGTGGCAGAGCTAGAGAACTGACGACCATGGATGCTGAATGCATGGTAAAGGAACCCTGTTCTGGCTTGATTCCTGGCTCTCGGTTACCCCTCTTAGATTTGAGCTTCTGTCTCTCTTCGCTATCTGCGATGAGCCACTGGTGCTTGTGGCTGAGGCATGCCATGAGGGGACGTGGAACATCCCATTCTGAAGAACCCTTGATGTGGTCGAGGCTACGGCCTTCGAGGTCTCATCATGGACTTTCTTCGTTAGCTCGTCTTATCGGATGCACCTGACCGTGTATCCTGGCGATTGTTACCGTCATGGACTTTCTCCGTTAGGTCGTCTTACCGCGCCCTCTTTCGAGGGATCGTGCTCCCATGGACAACTCCCCTATGGAATGCGCCACTACCCCTAAATATCAAGTTCTTTGTGTGGTAATTTCTATGAGCCTGTCTACCCTCCGGGGTGGAGGTGTCCAAACGACACGGGCCTAACAATGGCCTATGTCCGTTGTGTGGGACCCTGAAAATGGGGACCAACATAATATTCACTTGTCCTACTGCCCAGTTTCTATGAAGCTTTGTCTGAGAGGCTCTAGGGCCTGCATGGCAAGCCCAAGACCTCAAAGCAGAGTTCCTCAAGATTGATGATCTGCCAGGAGCCACAAAGCCCATGAAGGATTCGAAGCTACCAGAGCCTTAGAAGCCCATATATACATGGCGCGCAAGGCAAGAAACAAAGATCCAGATTAGGAAGTACTAGGGTTTATCCCGTATCTTTAACCGATCCAGACCGTCACCGAGATCTAGCCTCCAATATAAAGGCTGGGAGGGGCCACCGGGGAGGCTCTCTCTCTGATAACGCCAGATCCAATCAGTGCACCCTTTTCCAACTCGGCGACTCTGTACACCTTACCCATCAATAAAGATTAGACAAGCAGGAAGTAGAGTTTTCGTCGGGAGCCTGAACCTAGATAAATCGTCCTTCCCCTTGTTTGATAAGCCGACGAACTCACTAGCGGGCATTGCCATGATCACCCCAGGTCAACGATCGTTGGCTAGAACTGCATTTGTGGGAAGGAAAGGAGTTTTGGTCGGATTGCATACCTCCAAATTAATTGGGCGCAGATTCCTGTCTATCAACTAATTAGTATGAGACATTAACCAAGTATTTTCTCTTCTCTAAACAATGTGGAATTGATAAGACGAGATGTGTTAAACAATATGCAATCGAGTACTGTACTAGACAACCAACCAAGATCAAGTGGCAGGAAGCAACAAGGCGCACACTATCAGCCCTTGTACTAGCAAGCCAGGACAGCGGTCGGCGGACCCCGGAAATTCCACGAGCCGGACAAAGCCCCGTGGGCCGTGGCCAACTCGCCATTGGTGGACGACGACCTCGTTCGCTCTTGAACCGGGCCGGCACCCGGCAGCTGGCTGGCGACGTCGACGTAGTATTGGTCCGGTAGCGCATCGATCAGTGGAACGTGTGCCGTGCTAGCCTGCCCAATTGACTTGGAAACGACTCAGTGGTATATGCATGCATGCCAGCGCTTGAGCTTGTGTGTGTATGTACTACATATAGGGGTGAACGCCTGCATGCAAAAGGCACAGCTACGTAGTAGTAAAACTACTACTAGAAGCCACGAAAGACAGTGGAGATGGCAAAGCATGGTGCCTCTGCCTACATCTTTGCAGTCGCGTTGGCAATTGGCGTGCTTGCTGCCATTCCGTCAGGTAATCCGCATTTCTCTCGGTCTTGCTTACTACTACCTCTGTTTCGTAATACTATAAGCTAACGAATGGAGTAGTACTACACCTCGATCGTGTTAGCAAACTAATCGATTGATTGATCAACCAACGGCGCGCAGCGGTTCAGTCCATCGGCGTGGGCTACGGCGTGAACGGCGACGACCTGCCATCGGCGAGCGAGGTGGTGCAGCTCTACAACTCCAACGGTATCACCGCCATGCGCGTCTACACCGTCAACAGCAACACGCTCCAGGCCCTAAGCGGCAGCGGCATCGGCCTCATCCTCGACACGGGCAACGACCAGCTCGCCAGCCTCGCCGCCAGCGCCGCCAACGCGGACGCCTGGGTCAAGGCCAACGTGCAGTCGCACCAGGGCCTCTCCGTCAAGTACATCGCGGTCGGCAACGAGATTCCCGACCAAGGCGGCAACACGAGCGACATCCTCCCGGCCATGAAGAACGTGCACGACGCGCTCGCCAGGGCCGGCCTCGGCGGCATCAAGGTGTCCACCGCCGTGCATTCGGGCGTCACCCAGGGCTTCCCGCCCTCCCGCGGCACCTTCTCCGCCACCCACATGCCGCCCATCGCGCAGTACCTCGCCACCATCGGCGCGCCGCTGCTCTCCAACATATACCCCTACTTCTCCTACAAGGGCGACACCACCAACATCCGCCTTGACTACGCCCTCTTCACCGCGCCGGGCACGGTGGTCACGGACGACAACGGCAACCAGTACCAGAACTTGTTCGACGCGCTCGTGGACACCATGTACTCCGCGCTCGAGAGCGCCGGGGCCGGGACCGTCGGCATCGTGGTGTCCGAGTGCGGGTGGCCGTCCGCCGGCGACGCAGTGGCCACCATGGACAACGCACGGACGCACAACCAGAATCTGATCAACCATGTCAGCAAGGGGACACCCAAGAGGCCTGGGGCGATCGAGGCGTACATATTCGCCATGTTCAACGAGAATGGGAAAACTGGGCTTGAGACAGAGAAGCACTTTGGGCTGTTCAACCCGGACCAATCGCCGGCGTACCCCATCAGCTTCTAAATAGGGCGGACCCATATGCACGTAATACGTGGCAAGATGACACGAAGATCTGCATTTTCATTTACGGATTTGAATAAGATGCCTGTAAAATGCGAACAGAAATGCTACACTTACGGAATCTGGGCTACGAAAACATTTTACGGGCTGAGGTGGAGGAAGCGGGCTGGCGCAAAAAAAAAAATCCAACCATGATTTCAGAAACCGTAATCCAATCTGCTAATCCCACGTCAGTCCATAACTTATATTTCGTTAAAAACAGTCCATACGTGTAGCATTATTAAAATGTGAAAGGGTGCTTGCATGCAAGGCAAGCGCTCTAAATATGCACTACTCTCTCGAACCAGTCTTTTGTCTCGCTTTATAAATAAAGCATAATCCAAGTATATGGTCTGACACACAACCACAACGGCCGAAGCCAAAGCGAAAAGGGAAAAGTCGAACATCCGCTAGGGCCACAGCACAACAAAGCCCAAGAAGAAAACAAAAAGAGCATAGAGGGGAACGAAGACACCCCTCAGGGCGCCGCAGGGGTCGAGGTAGCCGCAGCCGAGAAGGGGAGCACCGTCGTCCTTAAGGCCTGCAAGGTGTCATCGAAGGAAGGCCGATCACGCTGACGCACCAAGTGGGACCACTGCTGAAGGAAGGCAAGCAGAGCAAAAATAGAGTCAAGACGCCCGGGAAGGGAAGATCCTCTCAATCACCATCTTATTTCTAACATTCCACAAAGTCCAGGAAATGGCCGCAAACACGAGCTAGAAGAGTCGGCGCCCTCCTCCGGCCCTGTTTG
Organism: Avena sativa; assembly: GCA_916181665.1. Classification (NCBI taxonomy): domain Eukaryota; kingdom Viridiplantae; phylum Streptophyta; class Magnoliopsida; order Poales; family Poaceae; genus Avena; species Avena sativa. The sequence continues at coordinate 386,044,757 of OV702296.1, forward strand.
CCTAGGTCTGCAGGAACTCCCCAAGTTCCTGCGCTTGCCACGCAGGTCCCGGCGCCCGCCAAACAAAACTCCATAAAAACCGTGCCGCCATGCAAGAGAACATAATATGGGCACAGGTCTCCGGTGTCCCGCATAGGGGACATCGGCCAGTACTGGGGCCATTGCGCTTGGCCACCTCAACTCCTGAAGGTAAGCGGTCGCGGAGAAATTGCCAGACAAAAATGCGAATACTAAGGAGGAGGGGGCTTTCCAAAGGGGCGACGTCCAATGCAACTACGGTCCCTGGAACAGGGCCCGGTATGCCGAACTCACCGAGAACTCCCCCGGCGGAAGCAGCTGCCAAGAGTCAGAGTCCGGATCCTCGGATAGCAAAGCAGGTAGGGTCTCCATCAGGTCCTGGAACTCCTCCATCTCAGTCGCATTAAAGGTCCGACGAAACAGGAGGTTCCATCGGTCCCCCCGAAAGGCCTCGGCTACAAGGGAAGACGGGGAGTCCGATATGGTGAAAAGGGCGGGGAACCGAACCCCCAGGGGGACTGGTAGAAGCCAAGGATCCAGCCAAAACCGCACCCCCTGGCCGCTCCCGGAGACAAAGGAGATGCCCAACCCAATGAAGTATTTAATATCTTGGATGGCTCTCCAGAACTGAGACCCCTCCCGATGCTCGGATGCTAATAGGGGGCGGCCTCAGAGGTATTTGGCCTTGATGAGCTGAAGCCAAAGACCCCCGTCGTCCCTAAGGATGCGCCAAACCCATTTCAACATCAAGGCCACGTTAAAGCGGCACGAGTCCAGGATTCCTATGCCCCCAAGACACTTGGGGGCGCACACGTCCACCCACTTGACCATATGGTACCTCTGATGGCCATCCCTTTCCTCCCAAAAGAACCTAGATAATTCCTTAGCGAAGTCGGCATCGGTCCCTTTCGGCAGAAAGTACAACCCCATCTGGTACATGGGCAGACTTGAGAGACAGGAGTTGATCAGGACCGTCTTGCTACCCTTAGTCGTGAGCCACACCCTCCAGGGTTCAGCTTTTGAGCGCACCCTCGTGACCAAGGGGGCAAGGTCCCTGATCAAGACCCTAGTTTCTCGAATGGGCATCCCCGGGTAGGTAATGGGGAACTCCGCCAACTTGCACTTAAGATTATCAGCAATCCTCTGCCTATCCTCTTCAGGGAACCCAAGAATCATGACTTCGCTCTTGTCGAAGTTGATCTTTAGCCCTGACATGGCCTCGAAGCAAAGTAGTAGGAACTTTAGATTAATGATGTCGAGTTCCGATCCCTGCACCATGATCATGGTATCATCCGCATATTGGATATGGGAGATACCCCCTCCTGGGATCAGGTGTCCTACCACACAAGTGATGTGGTCAGCGAGTTTGGCTCTATCCAAAATCTTTGCCAGGGCATCCACCGCGGAGTTAAATAGGAAGGGGGAGATCGGGTCCCCTTGTCTAACCCTGCAGGAAGGACTAAAGTAGGGGCCAATATCACCATTGATGTTGATCACCGTCCTTCCGCTCATCACAAATTGCATGATCCAGCAGATCATGCGATCATCAAACCCCCTCCTTTCCAACACTAGCCTCAAGAAAGCCCAATCCAAGCGGTCATAGGCTTTATGGAAGTCCAGTTTGAGGAACACCCCCTTCTGACGGCGTGTATTAACCTCATGAATAATTTCATGAAGAGAAAGGACATCATCGTGAATTAGGCGTCCCTTCAGGAAAGAGAACTGGAGAGGATGCATGAGCCTCTCCAGGACAAGGGCAAGACGGAGGGTATAGAGCCACAGACCTTTGCAAAGAGACGTTGGATGACATTAATCACAGTGATCGAGCGGAATTGACGGATGTCCGTGGCCCCCACAACCTTGGGGATCAGAGTAACCACACCAAAGTTCAGCCGAGCCATCACCAGGGTCCCCATGTAGAACTCATGAAACATCTGCAAGATCACCGGCTGCAACTGGTCCCAAAAAGTCTGGAAGAAGCTCACAGGTAGCCCATCAGGCCCTGGAGCCGATCCAGTCTTCATGGATTTCAAGGCCGCTGCCACCTCCTCCGCAAGAAAAGGGCGGGTAAGATCCGCGTTTTCAGTGGGGGTGACCAGCTCCCCCCTGACCAGAAGTCCGGAGCAAGCGAGAGGCCCGAAGGGGGAAACATTGAGAAGAGGTCCTTGTAGGAGGCATAAATATGGGAGGAGATAGCCTGCGGGGATTCCAAAAGAGAATCCCCCTCCCAGAAGCAACAGATTGAGCACTTCCTCCTCCTACCATTCGCAATGGCATGGAAGTAGGCCGTGTTCGACTCCCCCTGGACAGTCCAGTTCTGACGACTTCGCTTTGACCAAAATGCCTCCTCTCCCTTGTAGATCTCCATAATGGAAGTCTCAAGGGAGTACCTATGGGACCAGCCTCCGCCGAGAGGTCACGCTGGTTAGCCTCCCGATCAAGGGACTGCATTTCCCGCAGAATGGCTCCCTTTTGTTCCCTAAGGGGCGCACCCAAGTTGGCCCCCTAGCCCCTCATGAATTGTCGGGATACCTTGGCACAGTGGTACCAGATATCAACCGCAGAGTAGACCCGAGGGAGAGAGGCAGCTGCCGATAGCCACCTGGCACGAACTGCCTCCATGAATCCCTGCTTCTGAAGCCATAAGGATTCAAAGTGAAAGCGGTTCAGCCGCGGTGGGCTGCCCCTCCAGAGGAGAGGAGGAGGGGTGTGTGATCTGAGCCAATCTGGGTGACCGCCCTCAGAGAGCAAAGGGGGAAAGCCACCTCCTAGTCGACTGACACAAAGACACGATCAAGGACATTGTGAATCGGGTCGAGCTGCTTATTCGTCCATGTATATCTAGCACCCACCCGCACAATCTCGCGGAGAGCAAGATCAGCGATGCAGTCATTAAACATATGCATCCTAGGGAGGTCCACATTCGCCGATCTCTTGCCGTCAGCCGATCGGATCAGGTTGAAATCACCGGCCACCACAATCGGGACCTCAGTCCGTTCCACTTTCCGCTTGAGCTCGAGCAGGAAATCAGCGGACCTCCTATGGTCCAAGGGGCCATAGGAGATGATCACTTCCCATTTGAAGCGAGATTGTCTATGGGTGAGCGCCATGCTCACAAAAAACTCCCTGCGGTCCATATCATCAACCTCGAAGGAATCCTCCTTTGCCCCGAGGAGGATCCCCCCAGAGTGGCCAATAGCAGGAAGCCAAGTCCAAGAGAATTTACGGCAGCTCAAACCTTCCAACTCAGAGATGGAAAAATCCGGGCGAATCATCTCCTGAAGGCCGACAATATCCAGCGCTTCCAAGAGAATGTACTCCTTGATCTGGCGGCGGCGGCCCTCGTGCCCGAACCCCCAGATGTTCCAAATGAACGCCTGAATGGCTCGAAGGAGATCCATCAGGGGACCTCAAGCCTGGGGGTTCCCCTTAGCAGGGACCGAGCAGGCACGACAAGTCGGGGGCAGGTCGCAGAAGCCCTGGGAGGTCTACCACGTGGCCTACCCAGGGGCAGTCTTGTGAGTAACCTCCTACTCATCAGGTGTAGGAGGGGCACCTTGCTAGGGCCAGGTCCAGCGGACCTATCCCCCGCAAGAAGCTGGGCACGTTCCCGCTCCTGGGCGTCTCGCGCCCCGGGCAGCAGCGATCGCTCCCGCATACCCCTCCCGCGCCTTAATGGCGGCGATCTGCTCGATCATGTGCCCCTTCTCGCCACGAAAAATAATGCCACAATCATCAGCAACCTCACCCAGGTGGCGAGTGACACCTCGGAGAGCACATAGAATAGAGAGCTAGGAAGCCCGGAAGGACCGGGTCAGCAAGAACAACTGGAGGGGTAGAGGAAGTACCTGGAAACTCGTCATGAGCCACGACATGGCGGGAAGCCCGCTCCGCCACCGTCGGCTCCGTACCGGTCAGGCCCGCCCTAGATCCAGCGAGGCAGACGCTGTGGCAGGAGGGGGCCGGGGGCGGTGGCCTGGGGGCCCTGGACCAACGCAACTTGGAGACAGCCACGGGGGAATCGGAGTCGATCGCGCCGGCTACCAACGCGCATGGGTCAGGGGTGTCCGGGGCGAGGGAGTAGAAGACCACCCCAGGGGAGCGCGGGGACTGGTGAGAGTAGACCACCAACCTCACACACCCCGAGGTCTCCTCCTCCGAAGACAACAGAGCGGCCGGGGGGATCCGGGGCCCAGGGCAAGGTTGGAGCCGTACTGAGCGATGTCGAGGTCGATGGGCACAGGTGGGTCAGGGCGGTAGCAACGAGGGACGTCCACCGGGGCCAACTTGGTTGGAGCGCTCAGCGACAAGGGGCGCCTCCTAGGGAAGAAGGGTCCACCTCCCGAGGGACCGACAACCAACATGAGGTACGAGGTGCCCCCGGGGCCCCCTTTCGGAGGCAGCAGAGGTGGAGGCAATGCGTTGGTGGCTAGAGGTGATTTTGGGTCAGACTCGGAGTCGCTGCCGTCGGATCCCTCGGCCCCCGGTCCCAGTGCCTTCATTGACAGGGGAGGGGATGGGGAGGAGACGGAGGGCTGGCCTCAGGGGCGGCCACCTCCTCGTCGAGCTCTACCAAGAGGTCCTTGCCCACCCGGTCGAAGAAGAAGAGTGGCAGGGAGACCGGGAAGACAAAGGTGTCCAGGCAAAGGATCCGTAGACGAATCGGGCCATGGCCAGGAAGCGAGCCCACATCCACCACCGTGAGCTTGCCCACTGTCTGGGACAAGAGTGCCACCACCTCAGGCCTCCTAGCCTCGAACGGTACCCCGTGCAGGCGCACCCACACCTCCGAGAGAGTGGCCACCATCTCCTGGATGGCCGAGGATGGCTGGATGGAGACCTTCAGCTGGTGGATCGGCAAAGTGAAGGACATGCCACAGGCGCACATGCGCAGAATCCCCACGGACGGCAAGGACATGGCAAACTCGGAGGCTGAGACACGGTGCACCAGCCACTCATGGCCAGGCAGAACTGCGCTAAGCTCCTCCTGGATCAGGCACTCTGCCACCTCCAGCGCGAGGGGTGGGTCCTGCACTGGGAGGATCGTCACCATGGCAAGTGTCTCTAGGACGGTCATCGGCACTCCACCCATATCGATGAAGTAGAAGCCACGGTCTACCCCGTGGCCATAGTACTCCAGGGACTCCCTGCGACGTGGGATGGAAGCAGCCGTCAGGAAGCCGTCTCCCACTTCCGAGGACACCCCTGGAGGGGCGACCAGCACACCGGGGCCCCGATCCGCCAACGCCGAAGGTCCCACGACCATGGATGTCGTGCCCTTCTTCTTCTTGGACTTTCTCTTCTTCTTGGGAATCGCCGCGTCGCCACTCTCGCCTTCGCGACGCACCGCCGCAACCATGGGTGGCTAGTCCGAGGTCCTACCATCACGCCAGGAGCCTGCATCAGCCGTCCAGAGCCCTGGCGGGTCACCGCCGCCATATCTCGAGCCTGCGGCGCCTCATCTCGGAGCCGCTCCTCACGGGCAGTGTCCTGGGGTAGAGGCGGCGAGCGCCTGGGCTCCTCCAGACGGCGTCATACGCGAGGGGGGCGGGACGGGTGGCGGGGATGCGGGTAGCGCAGGGACGGCAAGGAACAGCGGCCAGGGTGCTGGTAAGCCCCTAGCTGGCCGCGCGCAAGAGGGGACCGCCGGTGGCGCGCAGGGGAGGGCGCACGACGCCGAGTAGAGGCGCGGCGGTGGAAGGGCGCACGGCATGGAGGGGGCGAGGCATAGCAAGGGGAGGGATCGCGAGCCACCGCCAGAGGGCTTCGGGGGCGGGGCGCCATGAGGGCCTCGCGGTACAACCGAGGTGGCTTAGGGGGAGACGACGGCGTGGGAAGCAACTCGAGGGTGACGGGAACACAGGCGACGACAGAGTGGGAACATGAGTGGACCACATTGGGCTCTAGGTTCTACCCCCGGTTCCTGGGCCGGGCGTTCCCCAGTGGGCTGAGTTTGCCCCGCATGGGAGCCGCCACCTAGGCGGTAGCTAGCCGAGATCGCTTGGGCCGAACGGGCCAGGCTACTAGCAGGCCGAGGCCCACGAGCAGCCTGGTAGGTCAGCCCCACTGAGGCCCCATCCACCAGGGTCTGCCTAGGGCCCCTCCCCACCCAACCCTTGCTGAGATGACTCCTAGGGCTTCCTCACCGGGATCCCTCCCCATCGGCGAGGCCGCCGAGGGGAAGCCCGAGCAAGCGGGAGGAAGTCCCCCAGGGAGGGAAGGGTCAGAGAGGAGACGCATCGAGCCGTAGGGACGCCGCATTCCCCATCCGAAAGCTTGCCAGGCGCCCACGTGCCGAACGTCATCACCACCTCCAGCGTCGGCGCGTTGGCCGCCGAGTCCTCCTCCTCAACGTCCCCCCACGACAACCCATGAAGATCAGTGATGACCCACAAGTATAGGGGGTGTATCATAGTACTTTCGATAAATAGGAGTGTCGATCCCAACAAGGATCAGAAGGTGCTGAACAGTGGTATGGAGCAGGAAATCCCTATGAATACTTAGCAAACGGATTTTTAGTGGTTTTCTGACAAAGCAACAAAACAAGGAGCAAGTAACAAGAGTAACGAACAAACGGAGCAAGTGGCCCAAACCTTTCTTAGCAAAGGACAAGCCGGTGGAAATACTTATAAGGACAAAACGTTCTCGAGGACACATGGGAATTCTGTCAAGTGCTTTCGCTTCAAATAGCCGAGTATTCTTCTTTGGTGTTTGTAAGTGTTGTGTGGGTGAACCTGTGCTAACATACCGCCCTTCCTAGGACTAATACATACTTGTGATTAAACCTCCTGCAAACATCTGTAACTACAGGAAAGCAATTAAGATATAAATCTAACCACCGCCTTAAACTCTGAGATCCTACACTCCCTTGCGCAAAGGTGTCCTAACGGGGGTTCAGGTTTCTGTCACTCCGACAACCCCACGATTAGTAGCCAAATACACAGTGCATTCCCCTAGGCCCATAAATGGTGAAGTGTCATATAGTCGACGTTTACATGACACCACTAGAAGAATAGCACCACAACTTAAATACTAAACCATTGAATAATAACTCATCACAGATCCACTAATAACAACATGACTTCTCCCATGTCCTCACAAGACATCATATGGATCAAGATCAAAGATGATATGATAATGGATAACAATCTAAACATAAACAATAATCCAATGGTTCCACTCACAAGCATCAACTACAATAGTAATTAACACCGGGAAAGTTTCCCCTAAGAACTAAAGCAATATCCAACACAATTGTTACAACGGGAGGAGTGGTGATGATGGTGCTGATGGAGATGATGATGATCCCGATGAAGCCTAGCTTGATGACGGTGTTGATGGCGATGGTCTCCCCTCTTCGGGAAGGAATTCCCCCAGCAGAAATTTGTGTGTCGGAGAGATCTTTCTCTCTCAGTGTTTTCCGCCCCCCAGAGGCGGCGGAAATCTATCTGTGGTCACTCCCCTGGTATTAGGGTTCCGTAGGGAAGATATAGGCGAAGGGGCGGAGTTTAAGGGCGGGCAAGTGGGCCACACCTGCCCTAGGCGCGGTGTCAGGTGGGCCCGTGCCTAGGAGGGTGTGGGCCCCCTGAGGCCCTTCTCCATCCCTCCTTATGGCTCCCTCATTCTTCTGGAGAAATAATACGGTTCCATATTTTTCTGGTATTTTTCTGATCTTCGCGAAATTGCACCGAAACGCCTTCTTTTCCATCAGAATCCAGACTCCAGCAGTCCATCCTCTAGGAATCATCCAACAAGCATAAACAGATGAAAAAGCCATAAGTAATACCTCATAATAAGACAAACATCAATGAATAGAGGTAAATTATGATATAGAAAGGTGATGCAAATTGGGCGTATCAACTCCCCCAAGCTTAGACTTCGCTTGTCCCCAAGCGAATACTGAGCTCGGTAAACATGTCCACAGGTTTATTGAGTGAAGTGTCGATAAAATAATACGAACAAGAAGCATCACACTTACCATTGCACAACTCATAGAAGAAAGCAACTCACCATTATATAACTTAGCTTGTAACCAAGTACAGCAGTCACAATAGAGATGCATAAAGATAAATCATAATTGGAATTGGCAAACTTGTTCTTGGTCAGAGAACACCTGGATAACGGTTTCACAAAAGCTTTTTGTAGAAGTTTCAAAACGGGAGCACTCTTTTCTCAAAAAGGTTTTTCACAAGTGAAGGCTTTCAAAGTAATACTCAATAGGTAAGAGTTTTGTGCAAACAAGGAAGATAAAGAACTGATGTCTACGCACTTATATTCTTGTAGACAGTTGTTGGGCCTCCAAGTGAAGAGGTTTGTAGAACAACAGCATGTTTCCCTTAAGTGGATCACCCAAGGTTTATCGAACTCAGGGAGGAAGTGGTCAAAGGTATTCCCTCTCAAGCAATCCTGCAATCAAGATACAAGAAGTCTTTTGTGTCCCCAACACACCTAATACACTTGTCAGGTGTATAGGTGCACCAGTTCGGCGAAGAGATAGTGAAATACAAGTGGTAACGGTGCTAGAAAATAGCTTGACGGTGAGGTAAAGACTAAAGTAAGCAAACAGATGGAAGCAAGCAAACATGTAATAGATCTAGTTGCAAACGGTGTTTCAACGTTTAGAAACAAGGCCTAGGGATCATACTTTCACTAGTGAACACTCTCTCATATAAATATCCTCTCTTCATGATACTACTCTTAACTACTCTCCGGTTGGACACTCTAATCCACGGTAGGGCCTTCCCCAATCTAGATAGCCCCACACTGTCACCTTGAGCGCTAGATGGTTCCAACAAACACCATCATTTCATAAAGACATCCAACTCCAAATATAACTCATAACAAATATTCAATCTAGCCAAAGTGCCACACACGGTATGCACGCTGTCACTTTCACACACACGTGGGGAAAAGCATAGATCTATGAAAGCACAGAGAGTATTTATGTAGACTCAAACCTAAGTGCCACCATGGCGTGCACGCTGTCACTTTCACACACATGGGGAGAGCAGAGATCTAATGAAGCACTTGAGTAGCAAGGTAGATCTACTTGATTACAAAGCTCATGACCACAAGATCATGTATAGAGAGAGAGATGAACACATAGCTAACGGTAGAGCCCTTAGCCCTGAGGAAGAACTACTCCCTCCTCATCATGGGAATCAGCAACGATGATGAAGATGGCGATGGAGATTGATGGAGATGGCTCCGGGGGCACTTCCCCGTCTCGGCAGGGTGCCAGAACAGAGACTTTCCGTCCTCCGAATCTCCCCTTCGATGTCGGCGGCGCTGTGGAGGTTTTCGTGGATTTCTTCTGGATTCTTTAGGGTTTTCTCATCGAGAGGGATCTTATAGGCGCAGGAATCCAGGTCGGTGGGGGTCAGGGGCCCACACCCCCTCCAGACGCCCCCAGGGCTTGCCCGCGCCTAGGGGTGCGGCCACCCTATGGCCCCCCTCCGGCTCTGCTTCGTGGTTCCGTGTTGCTCCGGGAAAATAATGACTTTGGATTTTGCCCCGTCAAATTCCAAGAATATTGATTTTCTGTCTTTCTGGAACCAAAAACAGAAGAAAACAAGCAAATGGCACTGTGGCAACTTGTTAATAGGTTAGTTCCAGAAAGATATAAAAAGACCTCAAAGTGTAGACAAAGCAAAGCAAAGTAGATACAAAACAAGCATGGAGCATCAAAAATTATAGATACGTTTCCGACGTATCAAGCATCCCCAAGCTTAACTCCTGCTCGTCCTCGAGTAGGTAAGTGATAAAAATAATAATTTTTTAGGTGACATGCACCCTCACAATAAAGATCCAACCATTTGCAAGCATTGAAAGTTGTGACCAAAGAACTCTAAACATGTGCATGAAAGATGGAGTTCTAACAATAGGACATAGTAACTATGCATGCAACATGAAAGGCTACAAACAAAGATCATGAATAACATGCATTGAAAAACATTTGTTTGTTTCACATACATAAAACATAGCATAATGGCAATCAGCTTGTCCCTCATAGAGTAGCAATATAGATGCATAGGACACCTTCAAAGTTCACAAGGGTGACTAGAAACAAATAGCACAAGAACAAGTAATATCACAATATGCATCAATCAATAAGCTTTGGAACACTGCACATAGAATGACAACTATGCTCTCTTAATGGTGCCTAAAGGTAGAAGGTGGAGACTCAAATAATGGTGGAAGAAAGGCCTTTTTTAAAGGAAGCAGGGATTACAAGTTTCAAAAAGAGCTTCCAAAAATTATGGTACTTGTTAGCTTTTAGCCCTCATTGCCCCTATCATAAGCATCTTGAAGTGAGTAAGGTTAAAGTGAACAAAGATGGAGTATATGGTTGACGAAATATAATTTGGCAATCTCAAGTCCCTTGAATACGAGGGCCACACCTCATGCTACTCAACTTTAGTCACCTGTAAGTTCTTGTCATTGTAAGTATTTGCATATCATTGAGAACCGCCAACGGGGTACCCCTTGCACATGGTACAGGAGCTATCCCATAACCAAAATGACAAGGCAAGCAGACAATGAGCATCTCAGCAATCTTCTTATGTACCATGGGAATATGGTGCTTTTTCTCTCTTTCCTCTTTTCTCAATGTGTCTCTTTTTTTATAAGAAGAATGCTTCATAGATGTCACTATGGTGATGCTGCAAGTTTCCACCATGATTAGGCATGGATTATGCTAGCGTCCCAGGCGTTTCTCTAACACGGGATACAAACTCCATGGACTTGCAAGTTCCCTCTTTATTTCACACCGGTGACATCCATAGACAAAAGAGCATGATATCAACTGAGTACAAAGTGCAAGTGCAATGTTGAAAATGTTCCCCGTGACAGCACGGTTCTGCTAATTCCAACGTATAAGTGCAAGCATATATAACATAGATGACACAATGGTTCAAGTTTATTAGGGGCAAAGAATATAAAGTGTGCCATTAATTTCGTGAGGGCTTTAATCACTAAGTTTTCACATAACAAAATAGTTTTTAATTGGAAGATAGCTAAAAACAAGAATATACTTGGAATGGTGTAACACACCATGCATTTGGAGTTTACAGTGGACACTTTGGAATAACTTGGTTTCTTGGGAGTTGGAAGCATGAGTAGAGCTTACTCATACAAGTGGAGGGTAGCAAAATACTGGGAGCAACCAACTAAGAGAGCAATAATGGCCATAATCATGCAGAGCAACAAAATATTACTAATCAAAGCATAGAGTGGTACTAGAAGTCAAGGACTAAATGATCATAGAGGCTATGATGACTTTTTCATAGTCATAATATGGTGTGAGCATGTGCCAAGTCAACCCAAACAAAGCATTAAAGGATAATACCGCAATGCTATGCTTTTGTATGCTAAAACAAGGCATGATTCCTTCAAGGCACATTAAGCAATCCTAATTGTTTGGAAAAATACATGCTACAGCAATAATTACTAAGCATAAGGTCAAAACAACACCTAGCATGTCATGCTAAAGTCTAAGCCAGAGCGAAAACAAGCTTCCTTTTGTACCACTATAAGCATGAAACTTTCTACTCTTTTCTAACACCAATCAACTTATTTGAAACAACTCACAAGGATAATAATCAATAAAGACCAGTGAGCTTGTCTCACAAATCCACAAAGAAGAACTAAAAAGTTCTAAGATGAAAGCACAAGAAAACTAAGGCTAAACACAGTGCTAGCAAAAGAGAACACTCACAAAACAATAAGAGTGAAAACTAGAGTGTTCTAGGCAATGGAAACAGAGTGTGTCTCTCTCCAAAAGAAGTGTGCTGGGAACCAACCAACTTACTCAAGCAAACTAAGCAAACGTAAACAAAAAACGAAAACTAAGACGCTCCAAGAACAACATAGCAATGCATGAAACAATAAAAACGAAGTGTCTAGAAAGACCTGAGATTTTTATTGATGAAGAAGGGGATGCCTTGGCATCCCCAAGCTTTGATGCTTGTACCTCTTGGATATTTCTTAGGGTGACACCGGGGTGGCATCCCCAAGCTTGAGCTTTTGTCCATTCTTCATCTCATTACATCATTCTCTCTTTACACCTGAATTTTTTCCTTCATACAAAACTTCACACAATCTTCATTAGCAACATTAGTGTATTCAAAAGATATTAGACCCTTAGGCAAAGCTTTGGAACAGGAAAACTTTTCACTAAAAACACAAGCTACTGTAGCAACTCCTTCAAAAATCTCAAATCCCCAAAAGAGAACTCAAAAAGGAATCAATAAGAAGCAAATGCAAATAATGACAGAAATCTGTCAAAACAGAACAGCAGGTATAAACCGATTTTTTAGAAGACCTTATGTTGCTCAAATCAAAAAGTGTTGAACTAACGAAAGTGATCTAACATACTGGGGGATTTGTTCGTAAATTTTCAGCTCAATCCGAGTTACAGAGACTCCTCACGAATTGTTTTGATGGAGGACAGAAATCTGTTTCGGGAGAGCAACTCCCCAAATCTTACTTCCCTCTCATTAGAGGTCATTCTTGGCACAAAAAGCAAACAAAAAGGATAAAGAGAGGTCATTACAGAAGTAATAACTTCCAGGACTCAAAAAAACTCTTGGGTTATCTCCCAATAAGTACTTTTCTTTAACACCTTTAAGTTAGGCTTTATAGCTTGAGAAGATGCTCACATAAGAAATATCAATTGAAGTAAAAGAGAGCATCAAGAAGCAAATTCAAAACACATTTAAGTCTAACCCACTTCCTATGCATAGGAATCTTGTAAAGAAACAAGTCATGAAAGCACAAAGCAACAAGCATAGGAAAGCAAAACAAGTGCAACTTCAAGATTTTCAACATAAAGAGGGGAAACTTAATATTATTGAGATACATAAAACCATGTTTCCCTCTCTCATAATAACTTTCAGTAGCATCATGCATGAAATTAAGAATATATCTATCACATAAAAAATTCTTATCATGAGCCTCATGCATAAAATTATTATTACTCTCCACATAAGAATAGCCATTCTTATTAATTATAGTGGGAGCAAATTCAATAAATAAGCTATCACTATTATTCTCATCACCATAATCATCAAATATAGGAGGCATATTATGATCATAATTAATTTTCTCCTCAATAGTAGGTGAATTGAAATATCATACTCATCATTGTAATCATCATATATTGGAGGTTTAGTATCATCATAAGCAATAGAATAGCTATCTTCCAAAGCTGGGGAACTAAAAAGATCATTTTCATCAAAACTGGCTTCCCCAAGCTTAGACTTTTCCATAGCATTAGCAATAATGGTGTCCAAAGAATTCATACTAATAACATTGCTATTAGCATGCAAATAAAGTTCCATAGGTTTTTTAATTTTCTCTTCAAACACTTCATGTCCTAACTCAAGATAAAGAATATAGAGCTCTCTAATTTTGTTGTTGTTTTTCATTAAGCCTAACTAGTGAAAACAAGAAACAAAAAGAAAAAATTGCAGAATCTAAAGAAAATAACTTCGAGCACTCACACCGGAGGATGTGAGTACCTTTTACCTTACCTCCCCGACAACGGCGCCAGAAAAGAGCTTTCTGGCTTGCTGTTGCCGTGAGCTAATGTGTGTGAGTGCCTTTTACCTTTCCTCCCTGGCAACGGCACCAGAAAAGAGCTTTCTGGCTTGCTGTTACCATGAGGTAAATGTGTGTGAGTGACTTTTACCTTTTCTCCCCGGCAACGGCGCCATAAAAGAGCTTGATGTCTACGCACTTCTATTCTTGTAGACAATTGTTGGGCCTCCAAGTGCAGAGATTTGTAGAATAGCAGCAAGTTTCCTTAAGTGGATCACCCAAGATTTATCGAACTCAGGGAGGAAGTGGTCAAAGCTATTCCCTCTCAAGCAATCCTGCAATCAAGATACAAGAAGTCTCTTGTGTCCCCAACACACCTAATACACTTGTCATGTGTATAGGTGCACTAGTTCGGCGAAGAGATAGTGAAATACAAGTGGTAACGGTGCTAGAAAATAGCTTGACGGTGAGGTAAAGACTAAAGCAAGCAAACAGATGGAAGCAAGCAAACATGTAACAAATCTAGTTGCAAATGGTGTTTCAATGTTTATAAACAAGGCCTAGGGATCATACTTTCACTAGTGAACACTCTCTCATATAAATATCCTCTCTTCATGATACTACTCTTAACTACTCTCCGGTTGGACACTCTAATCCACGGCAGGGCCTTCCCTAATATAGATAACCCCACACTATCACCTTGAGCGCTAGATGGTTCCAACAAACACCACAATTTCATAGAGACATCCAACTCCAAATATAACTCATAACAAATATTCAATCTAGCCAAAGTGCCACACACGGTATGCACGCTTTCACTTTCACACACGTGGGGAAAAGCATAGATCTATTAAAGGACAAAGAGTATTTATGTAGACTCAAACGTAAGTGCCACCATGGCGTGCATGCTGTCACTTTCACACACATGGGGAGAGCAGAGATCTAATGAAGCACTTGAGTAGCAAGGTAGATCTACTTGATTATAAAGCTCATGACCACAAGATCATGCATAGAGAGAGAGATGAACACATAGCTACCGGTAGAGCCCTTAGCCCTGAGGAAGAACTACTCCCTCCTCATCATGGGAATCAGCAACGGTGATGAAGATGGCGATGGAGATCGATGGAGATGGCTCTGGGGGCACTTCCCCGTCTCGGCAGGGTGCGGGAACAGAGACTTTCTCTCCCCCGAATCTCCCCTTCGGTGGCGGCGGTGCTGTGGAGGTTTTCGTGGATTTCTTCTGGATTCTTTAGGGTTTTATCATTATGGGGCTCTTATAGGCGCATGAATCAAGGTCGGTGGGGGTCCAGGGGGCCCACACTCCCTCCAGGCGCCCCCAGGGCTTGCCCGCGCCTAGAAGGGTGCAGACACCCTATGGCCCCCCTCCGGCTCTGCTTCATGGTTTCGTGTTGCTCCGGGAAAAATAAAGACTTTGGCTTTTGTCCCGTCCAATTCCAAGAATATTGATTTTCTTCCTTTCTGGAACCAAAAACAGAATAAAACAAGCAACTGACACTATGGCAACTTGTTAATAGGTTAGTTCCAGAAAAGATATAAAAACACCTCAAAGTGTAGATAAAGCAAAGCAAAGCAAAGTAGATACAAAACAAGCATGGAGCATCAAAAATTATAGATATGTTTCCGACGTATCAAGAACATGATTGAATAAATCACCATATGAATGCTTCAAACATAACAACTCAAATGCTTGCTGGAGATAGAGAGGAAGTAGGTTTATTGACTAAACTGGTAACTAGGAGAAAGGTCCCTTCTTAGAGGGTAGCAGGGATTACAAGTCATAAAGAGCTTCCAAAAGATTATGGTACTTACTAGCTTGGAGCCCTCATTGCCCCTATCATAAGCATCTTGAGGTGATTAAGGTTAAAGTGAACAGAGATGGAGTATATGCTTGATGAAATATAAGTTGGCAATCTCATGTCCCTTGAATATGAGGGCCAATCCTCATGCATACTCAACTTTGGGTCCAGGTAAGTTCTTGTCATTGTAAGTATTTGCATATCATTGAGAACCGCCAACGGGGTACCCCTTGAACACGGCACATGAGCTTTCCCATAACCAAAATGACAAGGCCAGTAGACAATGAGCATCTCAGCAATCTTTTTATTTACCATATGCATAACTTTTTATTGAGGATGCTTCATAGATGACTCACTATGGTGATGATGCAAGTTTCCACCATGATTAAGCATGGCTTAGGCTAGCGGCCCAGGCGTTTCTCTAACACATAATACAAACTCCATGGACTTACAAGTTCCCTCTTTATTTCACACCGTTGACATCCATAGACAAAAGAGCATGATAGCAACTAAGAACAAAAGTACAAGTGCAATGCTGAAAACATTCCCCGTGACAGCACAATTCTGCTAATTCCAACGTATAGATGCAAGCATATACAACTTCGATGTTCACAATGGTTCAAGTTTATTAGGGGCAAAGAAATAAAGTGTGCCATCAAGTTCGTGAGAGCTTTACTAACTAGTTTTCTCATAATAAAATACTTTTTAATTTGAAAGGTAGATGCATCTTGAGAATTTGCTAGGAATATCAAAAGTGCTACTAGGTATATATGGTGGACACAAATGGCAAAGGTTTTTGGTTCAAAGGGTTTTGGAAACATGAGAAGTATGCCTTCTCAAAACAGGTTTTTGGCTAGCAAGGCTGGGTAGCAAAGCAAGAGATTTGAAAGAAACAAGAAAACATACAAGTAATAAAGCCAATCACGCAATCTTCCTTGAAGACACAAAAGGATCTTAAATAAATAATACTAAGCTTATGAGCCAACAAGAAAGAAAACAAATGATACAAAATACATGTAAGCTTTTTCTTTCTTTTTCTCTTTCATAGTAATGCTACTGACCAGAACTCGGTTTGTCAAAACCAATTTAGATCCACTTGATGATCCCAAAGTGGTGCCAATACTGATCAACAAGATCCATTATATAATAGAGATTGCAAACTAAAATAAGAAGTGCAAAAAGTAAAAGATGAGACTTCTCATTAATATTCCAATAAAGGCACTCACACCAAGGGATACAAAGATAATCAACTAAAGGAGAGATACTTCCACATGCAAACCAAACTATAAGATAACCTCTCTACCAAAGATACGAATCCACTAAAAAGGTAAAAGATAAAATATAATGGTGGTGATACCGCGGCACTCCCGCAAGCTTGGAACAAGCCAAGGGGATGCCAAACCTGATGATGAATTACTCCTTCGGTGGTGGTGGTGTTCTCTTGATAATGAATTTCTTCAACTCCTCGAACTCAAAAGTAAGAGTCCGTATTAGCTCCGAGTTTTGCTCTATGCGATTCATGATCATGTCAGACCGAGAATTCCAGTCCTTGTTATTCTTTCTCCATTCTTCCAAATTAGAGTGTTTCTTCCCTGCACGGTTAGAACAAGGGGAACTAGGAGGAATTGTGCGTGGAGCAAGGATATGACGCGGAGTTCTCCATCCTGTAGACATCTGTGCCGTCCTCTTAAGCTTGGTAGGTCTTGCCACCAAACCAATGCTTGCGACGGTAGCGCGAGTATCCGGTTGCTTGTCCTCATCCATGTCACCTTCATACCCTTCCGAAATCTCCTCCTCCTTGAGGACTTGAGGCTCTTCTTCTTCGGGCTTCTTGCCTTTGTCATTCGCGGAGGCCATGGTGCTCTAAACTTGAGAAGATTTCCTGAGAGAAACAGATTGAACAAAAACACGATGAGAACACGGTGCAAGAACCTCGGGGAACCCGGGGGGTTATATATTATGAAGTTTCAATGCATAAGGAAGGTTTTGATACGGAAACGAGGCGGATATGGAGTTCGAGGGTGTCAAACCCCCTCTAGGTGCGGCCAGGCTAGGCCCGCGCCCGGGGTGGGTTTGTCCACCCCGGACTCCAGTTCCTCTTCAGTTCCATCTCGTAGCTTCCCTTATGCATTAAAAACATCAAAAATATAAAAAGATTGGAGTTTCACGAACCTTCTGTTTTCACCACTTTTACCTATTCAAAGGCGAACTCTGTAGTTTCCTTTTCTTTCTCCTAAAAATTTCCTTCTTACAAAACCCTTGCACAAACTCAATAACAACATTAGTGTAAGCAAAAACAATAAACCTTTGGTACACACTTCAACAGAAAGCCCACCAAAACAAAAGCTTCTGTAAGAGGCAAATGCAAATGATGGCAGAAATCTGTCAAAACAGACCAGCAGGTAAAGATTGATTTTTTTGAAGACCTTCTGTTGCTTAAATCAAAAAGTTAAGAACAAATGAAAGTTGGGTAACAACTTGGAGAACAATCTCAGAAAAATGCAGCTCCATCCGACATACTGAGCTTCCTCGCGATTTTTTACAATACAACACAAACAATATCTATCCCAGGACAGCCACTTTTCACAACTCCTCTACTTCACAAAAGTAGTTGAACTTGACACAAAAAACCAAAACAAAAAGGATAAGGAGCAGTTATTACAGAGGTAATAACTTCCAAGACTCGAAGAAACTCTTGGGTTATCTCTCAACAAGTACTTTTCTTTAATTCCTTTAAGTTAGGCTTGAAACTTCCAAAGATGCTCACAAAGGAGATATAAATCTGAAATGAAAGAGAGCATCAAGAAGCAAATAACCAACACACTTGAGTCTAACCCACTTCCTATGCATGGGGGTATCATGGGAAAACAAATTGTTGAAACAAAAAGCCACTAGCATAGGAAGACAAAACAGATGCAACTTCGAAGCTTTCAACATAAAACGGGGAAACTTAACATCATTGAGATGCAATAAGCCATGTTTCCCTCTCCCAAAATGACTTTCAGCGGCACTTTGAATAAAGTTGACAATATAACTATCACTGGAAACAACTTTATTATCAGAATAAGCATACTTACAGTCATCAAAGAGAGGTCCAAGGTCATAAACCGGATCAATAGAAGCAAGTTGTTCCATCCTGAAACCTTTGTTAGGCAAGCCATTTTCATAAGGAGCTTTAGCAAATTTGGAAAAGTTAAACTCGTAAGAATCTCCATCAAACTTAGTTAAAACGTTTTCCTTGTTACAATCAATAATAGCACCACAAGTGTTTAAGAAAGGTCTACCAAAAATGATAGGACAAGTTTTGCTAGCTGCTGAATTAAGCACTAGAAAATCAGCAGGATACTTAATCTTACCACAAAGAACCTCCACATCTCTTACAATGCCAATGGGGCAAATGGTCTCCTTATTAGCAAGGTGAATAACCACATCAATGTCCTCAAGCTCATAAGGACCAATCTCATGCATAATTTCACTGTAAAGCTCATAAGGAATAGCACTAGAACTAGCACCAATATCACATAAACCATAGTAGCAATGATCACCAATTTTAACAGAAAGCACAGGAACATTAGCTTTTCTAGCTTTACTAGGATGAGAGATAATATTAGAAGCATCTTCACAGAAGGCAATGTGCTCAACCTCTATATTTCTAGTGTCAAGATCTTTCGCAACAGCTACCACAAGTTCAACATTCAATTGCCCATCAGGCTCCACAGTTTGTATTGTACCTTTATTATTTGCACTAATAATCATAGAATACTCCTTTACCTTAGCTGGGAAAGGTATTCTCTCAACATAAGGTTCAGGCACAATATGATTAGTAGTACAAACTTGAGTACTTTTAACAGGAACATGACTAACAACATATTTATACGGAGCATGGTACTTATTCCACTTCTTCTTGGGGATTTCTATGTAAGAGGCAAAGGCCTTAAAAAAATTGGCAATACTTTGGGAATCAAGACCAAACTCATTGCGAATATCACAGAAGTTATCAGTACCCATATTAGATTTAATGCATTCATAATCATAGTTTATACCTGACTTCCTTCCTTTGTCATTCTCTCAAGCCTCAGTGTTATCTTGAATTCGGTCTAAGAGATCTCATTTATCTTCTTCCTTCATACGTGTGAATGATCCAGCACAAGAAGCATCTAGCATAAAAGTTATTGAGAATAATATTGTTAGGGAGTTCATGAATAGGATATTTAAGCATTAGTAACTTCAATATCCCCCAAGCTTGAGCTGTACTCTCTCCATCAAGAGGCCAAAAGTTATATATAAGATTTCTATCCTTATGGATTTCACTAGGAGGATAAAATTTAGAGTAAAAGAGAGATGTCATCTCCTCCCATTCCATGGATTGTCCATTCTTCAGCAGCTTATACCATTCTTCAGCTCTCCCTTTCAAGGATATGGAGAGTAACTTCTTCTTCACCTGTTCAGTTGTGATACCTGCACACTTAAACAACCCGCATAATTCATGGATAAAAAACAAATGATCACCAGGATGGACAGTTCCATCCCCAAAATAATAATTATCCATAACACGATTAACTATACTTGTAGGTATCTTAAAAGGATCTATCTCAACAGAAGGTGGTTCATCTACTACCCTAGCAGCGGTAGTAGTTTTCTCAAACAGAAAACCAAGTGGGTTATCCATATTGGAAACAAAGTAACAAGCAGTAACAAAAGCAATACTCATAGTAAAAGTTTCCCTTACCAGTTCCACTCTTCAATAGCGCTTCACTCCCCGGCAACGGTGCCAGAAAATAGTCTTGATGATCCACAAGTATAGGGGGTGTATCGTAGTACTTTTGATAAACAGGAGTGTCGATCCCAATGAGGAGCAGAAGGTGTTGAATAGTGGTATGGAGCAGGAAATCCCTGTGAATACTTAGCAAACAGATTTTTAGTGGTTTTCTGACAAAGCAACAAAACAAGGAGCAAGTAACAAGAGTAACAAACAAACGGAGCAAGTGGCCCAAACCTTTCTTAGCAAAGGACAAGCCGGTGGAAATACTTATAAGGACCAAACGTTCTCGAGGACACATGGGAATTCTGTCAAGTGCTTTCGCTTCAAATAGCTGAGTATTCTTCTTTGGTGTTTGTAAGTGTTGTGTGGGTGAACCTGTGCTAACATACCGCCCTTCCTAGGACTAATACATACTTGTGATTAAACCTCCTGCAAACATCCGTAACTACAGGAAAGTAATTAAGATATAAATCTAACCACAGCCTTAAACTCTGAGATCCTACACTCCCTTGCGCAAAGGTGTCCTAACGGGGGTTCAGATTTCTGTCACTCCGGCAACCCCATGATTAGTAGCCAAATACACAATGCATTCCCCTAGGCCCATAAATGGTGAAGTGTCATGTAGTCGACGTTCACATGACACCATTAGAAGAATAGCACCACAACTTAAATACTAAACCATTGAATAATAACTCATCACAGATCCACTAATAACAACATGACTTCTCCCATGTCCTTAAGAACTAAACGAACTACTCACAAGACATCATATGGATCAAGATCAAAGATGATATGATAATGGATAACAATCTGAACATAAATAATAATCCAATGGTTCCACTCACAAGCATCAACTACAATAGTAATTAATACCAGGAAAGTTTCCCCTAAGAACTAAAACAATATCCAACACAACTATTACAGTGGGACGGAGTGGTGATGATGGTGATGGTGGAGATGATGGTGTGGATGATGATGATGATGATCCCGATGAAGCCTAGCTTGATGACGGTGTTGATAGCGACGGTTTCCCCTCTCCGGGAAAGAATTCTCCCGACAGAAATCTGTCTGCCAGAGAGATCTTTCTCTCTCGGTGTTTTTTGCCCCCAGAGGTAGCGGAAATCTATCTGTGGTCGCTCCCCTGGTATTAGGGTTCCGTAGGAAAGATATAGGCGAAGGGGCGGAGTCGGAGGCCGGGCAGGTGGGCCACACCTACCCTAGGCGCGGGGTCAGGTGGGCCCACGCCTAGGGGGGTGGGCCCCCTAAGGCCCTTCTTCGTCCCTCCTTCTGGTTCCCTCATTCTTCTGGAGCAATAATACATTTCCATATTTTTTTTAGTATTTTTCCGATCTTCGCGAAATTGCACTGAAACGCCTTTTTTCCCATCAGAATCTAGACTCCGGCAGTCCATCCTCTAGGAATCATCCAACATGCATAAACAGATGAAAAAGCCATAAGTTATACCTCATAATAAGACAAACATCAATGAATAGAGGTAAATTATGATATAGAAAGGTGATGCAAATTGAGCGTATCAATCAACAAGCTCGGCCACCTGCTCCGGTGGCAGCGGCCGGGACGGGGGAGGGGCCAGCCTCGCAGGTGATCTAGACGGGGTTGGGGCGGTCGCCGGAGAGGGGAAACAGCCTCCGACCTTCATTGTGTGCGCCGGGAAGGAGAGGGAAGCACCCTGCCGAATGAATTCACCGTGCCGGCGATCTCGAGTGTCAACCACCACCCCCTATGTGTTGTGGATGATGAGGCGCCCCTCCGCCGGTCGGAGGACGACGGTGGCCGCCGACCAGCCAGGGCGGCAGCTTGCGAAGACGAAGGCCATGGAGGCACACCAGCGAAGCGGAGAGGCATCCAAGGAGGGCGAGGACAGCGCCATGGAGGTGGCCGCCGCCGCGCCGGCCGGGTCGCCGCCGGCGGATTCAAAATTTGAACCACATCGGGCGCGCAAGAGGAGCGTCATCTAAGGAAAGCTTTCATGTGCTTTATCTTGCTCCTATTTATCTAAATATGCACTACTGCTAGGTACGTATCATATCCTATATCATACTAACTAAATGCCCGTGCGTTGCTACAGACTCATAAAAAACTAACATAAAAATTATCAAATGAATATGATTTATATAGATGGATTGCTCAACTTCAGCGTGCCATGAATAACTTGTCTTTCTCCCTACAAGAAACAAATGCGATTGTCCTGCCTTCAAGAAGATAGGACCTTAGTACTCTCAATTTTTGAATATGTTATTCTATACGATGCTTTCTTCCATCTACATTCATTCTGAACAACAGAAAATCCCTCATCGAAAGAATTATGTATCAAGAAAATTAAGTTGGTTTGCATTGTCAAATAATATGCAAAAAAGTGAAGATGAATATTCATATTTAGAGCATTCTGGCCGTGGCCGATCTAAAAAGTCTAATACTTGAAACAATGTGATGATTAACGCACACACTATAATGTGCTTACCTGTGATTGAAGATGTTGGATAATGAGTAGTCATGAAAGGTAATAATTAATACAACTAAATCACCCATCGTTAGGCAATGAAAATGAATCAACAATTTATAGATGGTAAAAGGTTGTAGAAATACTTGAGCTAATGTATGCATAGGATCACGATGTGCATTCTCCCATCCTATAAACAACGGCGCATCATGCATTAGACAAATTTACCAACTGCTCGAGTGAATGTTCCATAGATTAAATTTGAAGTGCAAACGCACACTGCTCAACAATTGCAGCATAACGTGTTAGACATCAATTATTTGCAAGATAGCAAGACTGAGTCTTTCAAATATTTGCAAGGTAGCAAGACTAAATTTACCTAGCTTTTTTATTTTAGAATGATCTGTACCTAGCCAATACGAGCGATAACCACTCAACTACAGGAGAACATATATGGTTCATAAGTTTAACTCTGAACCGCTTTTTCTGCTGTCAAAAATATAAAATAGCACATCTACTTCTGCAGGCAATTTGTAGAATCAGACTTAGTATACGTAGAAATCGAACTATGCAGAGGAATCGTGAACTGATGGCCATAGCAGTATAGCAGGTGCAAAAGGAAGGGGGCAGGCGGGGCTGAACCACGCTCGCCATTGCCGGGGAAGAATGGGAGGCCGTGTTTGTCTGCGCCAGCCAGCAGAGACGGAGGCGCACTGGGAGGCTATCGAAAACAGGGTGGGTCGGAGGGTACGTACAGGTCACGAGAAGATGTTTCAGGGCTGCCACCGGCCCAGGCTTGACAAGAACAGAGACACAGTTAGGCGGAGGGAACTCGGGAGGAGGCAATCGCAAAAATAGGTCCTCCTTTTCACCACAGTGATGCCCGTCCCTCCAATATCCCGCAGACACGGTGGAGGCGGGGAAGGGGAATCGACCCCGGCAGGGCCTGGATCTAATCTCCCTAGGTGCGGCGAAGGCGGGGACGGAGATTCGATCTCGGGAGGTCCTGGCTCCAATCTCCCCAGGCGCGGCGGAGGCAAGGACGGGGGAGAGGGTAGGGAAAGAGGAGGACAAGGCGCTCGTGGAAGACTGGAAGGAGACAGCGATAGGACCAGTGAGGGAAGTTACCGACCCATTCTTCTTGATCGGCAGTGGCAGTCCTGTAATACCCTCAGACAGCCAGGGGCAAAACCGTCCAACAAAAGTTGGACAGAAATTTTGTAGGACGTACCTACCACACCGTAAATTAGTAGATAGATTTCCCATGGTAGATCATGTTGACTATGGAGTTCTCTGATTTTGTCCCAAGTCAAATGTTTATCTTCCCATCTAGGTTCGCCATAAATCCCTGTTAACCGCCAAATTTTATCAGGCCTCTCCACAATTTGAACATCAATATATTTAGGTGCTGAAAAAATCTGCTCCACTTTAATTTCCTTCCTCCAAAGTAATAACACACCACCACTCCTACCATTGCTTGGATTAACAATCTTCAAATCCATCTTAAGCCTTATTTTTAAGCATTCTACCGGATAGCTGTCCAAGTGTGTCTCCGACAAAAACAACACATCGGGGTTGCTGCGCCTTTGGACGTCCAAAAGCGATCGAACTGTCGGGTCATTCCCCAAACCCCGACAGTTCATACCTAGGATCCTCATTGGTCCTGGCGGTGCCCCTCATGGGAGCCTGCCAATTTAGATTTATCCGTAGAGTTACCATCAATTTCATCCTCCTCCTGACCATCCTTCCTATGCCTCTTCGGATCCCTCTTAGGTTGTGGACTTGTAGGGGATACCCCATCGCTAGGAGATTTCTCAAACTGATTTACTAATGCAACCACAGACGCTGCCTGTTGAGAATTAGCTAAGGCATGCTTCCTATTATTTTCAGCTTCATCCATATCAATATCAAGTTTTGGATCACCTAGGACAGAAAGTGCCCTAACAACCCCATCCGCCTCTTCCTTGTACACTTCATCGCCCATGTAAACATCCTGATCTCGACCCCTTCCTCTTCCAAAGCGGCCTGCACCTCTGCCCTGGCCTCCGCGGCCACGTCCTCGATCTCTCCAACTTGGTTCGGCCAATAACCAGGGACCAAACTTATGGTCTTTTTCGGAATGAATACCATCACCATGCTCTTTGTAAACATGCCCCATTAGACCACATACTTCACACTAGTTAGGAATCCGCTCATAGCGAACCCTAAAAATATCTCTATTTCCCCCACGCGAGATCGAAACCAATTGGGGACTTTAATGAGATCTTATATTCACATGAGAAGGAGGAAGGAAATCCGCGTACACAAAGTTATATGCAGGCTTTCCGTGATGTTATTTCTGATTGTAACCTTATTGATATCGGTTACAGGGGAGAACCGTTCACATGGAGGCGTGGCCGAATCCGGGAAAGACTAGATCGAGTCTTGGTGAATGAAGCTTGGAATACAATGCATCCTGATGCTACCCTTCAACATTTGTACTATGCAAGATCTGACCACCGGCCCTTGCTATTAGAAACCTAATTCCTTGCAGCTCCAAATCGTCATGGTACAACTCGCAGATTTGAGACAAGATGGTTCCAAGAAAGTAATTTCAGAGAAGTAGTCGAACAGGCTTGGGTAGAAGCAAATGGTGTAGTGATCGATGGGGGGGGGTGCTTGGGCGTCTTTCTCATTTGCATGGTTCCCTCCATGCTTGGGATGCTGCTTACTTAAAGAAGCCCAAACAAAGACTTCGACAAGCTCAATCAAAGTTAGAAAATGTTCTAAATGGCCCTATGACCGAAGAGAGTGAAAAGGTAGCAAAGGAATTGGCTGATTTGGTTGAGCTTCCCCTGGAAGAAGAAGAAATTTACTGGTTTCAACGCTCCCGAGCAAATTGGGTGATGCAGAGGGATCGAAACACAAATTTTTTTCACCTATTTGCAGCAACTCGAAGGAAGAAAAATTATATCAAACGTCTCAAGGGGCCAAATGATGAGTGGTATGAAGGTACGGAGTCTCTAAAGCCAATCATATTTCAATACTTCTCTGACTTATTTTCTTCTGAGGTTCATAACACCGATCAGACTGTGCTTGACAAAATCAACCCAAAAGTGACTATTGAAATGAATGAGATGCTCATGAGGACGTTCACAGCTGATGATATTAAAAAGGCGGCTTTTAGTATTGGAGATTTCAAGGCCCCTGGTCCGGATGGTCTCCATGCTATTTTATACAAAAGGTTTTGGGACATGTGTGGTGAGCAAATAACTACTGAAATTTTGCAGGCTCTGGAAACAGGGATTATACCTGAAGGCTGGAATGATACTACAATTGTTCTTATCCCCAAAGTTGACACCCCAGAGCAGGTAACACAATACCGACCTATAAGTTTATGCAACGTGATATACAAAATTATCTCAAAAATGCTAGCATTCCGGCTAAAGCAAGTTCTCCCTGACGTGATTTCTCCAATGCAAAGTGCTTTTGTACCTGGTCGTCTTATTAGTGATAATGTGCTAGTGGCATATGAGACTGTTCATGCTATAAAAAAGAAGAAACGTGGCAACTCTGGGGCGTGTGCTATTAAGCTTGATATGCACAAGGCATATGACCGAGTTGAGTGGATTTTCCTAGAAAACATGATGAAAAAGTTGGGATTCTCTGAAAGGTGGACTTCACTGATGATGGCATGTCTAAGGTTAGTGAGGTATCAGATTCGGTTTAACTCTGAGGAAACAGAGATGTTTACTCCTACTAGGGGTCTCCGTCAAGGGATCCTCTCTTTCCATATTTGTTCCTTATATGTGCTGAGGGTTTATCTAGCCTTCTGCTGCATGAAGAAGAAGTTGGTGGCATTGATGGGTTAAGAGTGTGCAGAAATGCACCGTCAGTCTCTCATTTACTTTTTGCTGATGATTCTCTTATTCTCATGAAAGCGGATATGAACAATGAAACTTCCTTGCAGCAAGTGTTGGACACCTATTGTGCAAATTCAGGTCAACTTGTGAGTGCTGCAAAGTCGAGCATCTACTTTTACCCAAATACAAATGCCATAGTCAGAGCAGAAATATGTGAAACTCTGCATATAGACACTGATAGGCCCTGTCTGACAAATATCTTGGACTCCCAGCGTTGGTGGGTGCGGATAAAAGTGATTGCTTTGTTCGCTTTCTTGAACGCATTATTCAGAGGATTAATGGATGGAAGGAAAAATTTCTATCTATAGGAGGTAAAGAAACTCTTTTAAAGGCGGTTGCTCAAGCTATTCCCGTTTATGCTATGTCAGTATTCCAGTTACCCATTGGGGTTTGCAAAAGGATGACCGAAGCCATATCTCAAGTCTGGTGGGGGGACGACGAGAATAGTAAGAAGATGCATTGGCTGGCATGGTGGAAACTTTGTTATCCCAAAGCAGAAGGGGGTATGGGTTTTCGGGATTTTCACTCTTTTAATTTTGCTATGCTTGCTAAACAAGTCTGGAGACTTATATCTGATCCTGAATCCCTCTGTGCTAAAGTTCTTTGTGCAAAATACTACTCACATGGCGATATATTAAAGGCTGGTCCTAAGACAGGTTCCTCTTTCACTTGGCAAAGCATAATGGCGGGGTTGTCAACATTCAAACGCCGTTATATCTAGAGGGTCAGCAAGGGCGACACTATCAACATTTATTCCGATCCATGGATCACGTCCAGTGCAAACAAGAAGATCATCACGCCAAGGGGAAACTCTATATATACGAAGGTCTCTGAACTAATATGTCCAATATCAGGTACCTGGATGATCAACTTCTCCGTATCTTATTTTCTACTGTGGATGTAAATCGTATCCTCCAAATTTCGCTGAACATCCAGGGCTTTGAGGATTTTGTTGCCTGGCACCCTACAAAACATGGCCGGTTTACTGTCAAATCGGCCTATTACTTGCAATGGCGACACAGCTTTGGGCCGAGGGAAGGTCAGTTGGCATTATCTGGTTCATCTGCAAATAATCCAGTGTGGAATTTATTATGGCAATTAAGGATCCCAAGCAAAATTAAATTTTTTACTTGGCGGGCTCTCCATGGAATCTTACCACTAAAATCAATATTGGCAAATAGGCATGTTGGGACGAGTGGAGCATATCCGGTCTGCTCTATTGCGGCGGAAGATATTCTGCACCTCTTATTTCAACATGAAGCTGCCAGAGCGCTTTGGGACAGTCTGAGGATTTCTATGATTATTGACACAGCTATTACTGATGAACGATCAGGATCTGAGGTATTAGAGATTCTGCTAACCCAACCAAATAATAATTTTCCAGGTTTTGGTCAAGCGGGTCTCAAAGAGATGATCGTTATTGCATGTTGGTACCTATGGTGGCTGAGAAGGCGTCGTGTAAGAGATGAACATGTCCCATCTATTCCGAAATGCCGGATGTCTATTCTCTCTATTGCTACTAATGCAAGTAAAGCCCACTCTAACAAAACCGTGACGCGGGCAAAGTGGATTAAGCCGGGACCTAGACAGTTCAAGGTGAACGTTGACGGTTCTTTCCATGGTTCTGCAGGTGCCGTAGTAAGAGATCAGGAGGGACGGTTTATTGCAGCGGCTACTCTATTTATTCCTAACGTGACATCGCCATTGGCAGCTGAAACAATTGCAATGCGAGAAGGGCTTGCTCTTATCAATCGGTTGGGATGTAATAATGTGATTGCAGAATCAGACTCAACGGAAATTATCGAAGCTTGTAATGGAGAAGGGGCATGGTGGTGTGAATCCTCGGCTGTTCTGGCGGATTGTATTGACGAGGCATCTATGGTTGAAAATGTAGTATTCCAACACTGCCCGAGGGAGGCCAACAAAATAGCGCATGAATTAGCTAGGTCATGTTTTTCTAGTATGATTTCTTGTAATTGGGTCGATGAACCCCCTAGCTTTATCTTAGAATCTCTTGTAAACGATGTATAAAATGTTTGATGGGCTGCAAGTTTCAGACGCACTCTTTTTCCTTACCAGGGTACCTAAGGGGACTGGAAGGTTTTAATGAGGCAGCTTGTATGCTTAATATATGATGTTTCAAAAAAATTAGTAGATAGATTTTTCGGATGGATTCGAACCGGATCAAATAATAACCGGTTGTGGATACAAATGCGGATATACTACACAGTTTCACAAGAGAAACAGAGCGAACTCTGGACAGAAAGAAAATTAATCGAATCGGTACATCATAAGATCGATAAACTAGACAGCCAAAATTAATTGATAAAACAAGCTCAACAAAACAATCATAGATTCAATAATTGTAACATGATTGAATGAATAAAATGTAATTTGATTTGATTAACAAATAATTCGATGGGGTTGCAACAACAGAAACAAATGGCTCAGATAACATTTGAGGCATGTTGCAATAGATCAATATCCTAATAAATTATTTGGACTTCATATTCGGTAAAATGACTATGTAAGTATGCTAATGTCTAACCTAAAAATTTGGCGACTCACTAACTAGTGTTTGTGAACTGTGGCATTTCAAATGAAAATCGGATTATTCGGCTTATGCCCACTGGATAATCCTAAATAATTTTCGGATACAGATATACGGGTGTTATTTGGCGTACCATATACTATACCGTATCCATATGTCAAGTTTGGATTCAGATATCCTTATCCGTCACTACGGGAACGAACTCAGATGCTGAGCGGGAAATTCAACGCTGGGAGGAAATGGTCGGGCCGCTCAGCATAGGTCGCGCAGTGCCGTGTGCCGCAAAAATGCCGTCGGCATAGCAAAACCTTCGGCACAGACGAGCAATGCCGAGAGGGACCCTCGGCGTAGCTATACCCTCAGCGTAGTAGTAGCAATTCCGAGGGGTACCATCAGCGCAAGCTGAGCACGGGTCTCCTTCCCGCGTTGCGGACGGACAGTTCACGGTATATGACAGTGCCGAGAGGCTTACCGTTGGCATAGCTCTGTGTAGTGAAAGTTAACGGCACAAATCAAAGCCTAGAGGATTCCGCTCAGCATTGGGACACCTACACCGATGGGAATCCCCTCGGCATTGCTATTAGCAAGCTAGCGGGAAAGCACACACCTGGCAGGACCTACGCCGAGGGGATTCCTCTCAGCGTTGCTAGTAGCATAGCACACCTGGCAGGACCTACGCCGAGGGGATTCCTCTCACCGTTGCTAGCAGCATAGCACACCGGGCAGGACCTACGCCGAGGGGATTCCCCTCACCGTTGCTAGCAGCATAGCACACCTGGCAGGACCTACGCCGAGGGGATTCCTCTCACCGTTGCTAGCAGCATAGCACACCTGGCAGGACCTACGCCGATGGGATTCCTCTCAGCGTCGCTAGCAGCATAGGACACCTGGCCCTAGAATACGTGTCCAAGTGTGGTGGAAGGTCCGTAGATGCAATTTCTAGCTCCCGGGTGCGTTCATGTTCACTTGCATGCGATAACACATAGAAAAGTGTTGGGCGTGTAGGAGAAAACTCCCGCCACGGATCAAACGGAGGGCTACCGGTGGAATCTTGGTCCCAACCTTTCTTGTCCATGTAGATATGACCTATACAAACCTAAACCAACCAAAAAGTACATTGATGAACCCTCGTACGGAGAATGCTACGGGGGTAGACCCGCGGGTCCCACGGACTAGGGTTTCGGTGGAGAAAGACCGCCGGAGCACCGGAATCAAACGAAAACTTGCAAGTGGCCCTAGAATACGTGTACAAGTGTGGTGGAAGGTCCATAGATGCAATTCCTAGCTCCCGGGTGCGTTCATGTTCACTTGCATGCGATAACACATAGAAAAGTGCTGGGCGTGTAGGAGGAAACTCCCGCCACGGATCAAACGGAGGGCTACCGGTGGAATCTTGGTCCCAACCTTTCTTGTCCATGTAGATATGACCTATACAAACCTAAACCAACCAAAAAGTACATCGATGAACCCTCGTACGGAGAATGCTACGGGGGTAGACCCGTGGGTCCCACGGACTAGGGTTTCGGTGGATAAAGACCGCCGGAGCACCGGAATCACGCGAAAACTTGCAAGTGGACCTAGAATACGTGTACAAGTGTGGTGGAAGGTACATAGATGCAATTCCTAGCTCCCGGGTGCGTTCATGTTCACTTGCATGCGTTAACACATAGAAAAGTGCTGGGCGTGTAGGAGGAAACTCCCTCCACGGATCAAACGGAGGGCTACCGGTGGAATCTTGGTCCCAACCTTTCTTGTCCATGTAGATATGACCTATACAAACCTAAACCAACCAAAAAGTACATCGATGAACCCTCGTACGGAGAATGCTACGGGGGTAGATCCGCGGGTCCCACGGACTAGGGTTTCGGTGGATAAAGACCGCCGGAGCACCGGAATCACGCGAAAACTTGCAAGTGGACCTAGAATACGTGTACAAGTGTGGTGGAAGGTACATAGATGCAATTCCTAGCTCCCGGGTGCGTTCATGTTCACTTGCATGCGATAACACATAGAAAAGTGCTGGGCGTGTAGGAGGAAACTCCCGCCACGGATCAAACGGAGGGCTACCGGTGGAATCTTGGTCCCAACCTTTCTTGTCCATGTAGATATGACCTATACAAACCTAAACCAACCAAAAAGTACATCGATGAACCCTCGTACGGAGAATGCTACGGGGGTAGACCCGCGGGTCCCACAGACTAGGGTTTCGGTGGATAAAGACCGCCGGAGCACCGGAATCACGCGAAAACTTGCAAGTGGCCTTAGAATACATGTACAAGTGTGGTGGAAGGTCCATAGATGCAATTCCTAGCTCCCGGGTGCGTTCATGTTCACTTGCATGCGATAACACATAGAAAAATGCTGGGCGTGTAGGAGGAAACTCCCACCACGGATCAAACGGAGGGCTACCGGTGGAATCTTGGTCCCAACCTTTCTTGTCCATGTAGATATGACCTATACAAACCTAAACCAACAAAAAAGTACATCGATGAACCCTCGTACGGAGAATGCTACGGGGGTAGACCCGCGGGTCCCACGGACTTGGGTTTCGGTGGATAAAGACCGCCGGAGCACCGGAATCAAACGAAAACTTGCAAGTGGCCCTAGAATACGTGTACAAGTGTGGTGGAAGGTACATAGATGCAATTCCTAGCTCCCGGGTGCTTTCATGTTCAGTTGCATGCGATAACACATAGAAAAGTGCTGGGCGTGTAGGAGGAAACTCCCGCCACGGATCAAACAGAGGGCTACCGGTGGAATCTTGGTCCCAACCTTTCTTGTCCATGTAGATATGACCTATACAAACCTAAACCAACCAAAAAGTACATCGATGAACCCTCGTACGGAGAATGCTACGGGGGTAGACCCGCGGGTCCCACGGACTAGGGTTTCGGTGGATAAAGACCGCCGGAGCACCGGAATCACGCGAAAACTTGCAAGTGGACCTAGAATACATGTACAAGTGTGGTGGAAGGTACATAGATGCAATTCCTAGCTCCCGGGTGCGTTCATGTTCACTTGCATGCGATAACACATAGAAAAGTGCTGGGCATCAACGCCGAGAGGGATCCCCTCGGCACATCTAGCAACGCCAAGCGGGATCCCCTCAGCGCACATCAAGCAAAGCCGAGAGGGAACCGCTCAGCACAAAGCAAGCAACGCCGAGAGTACCCCCTCGGCACACATCACACAAAGCCGAGTGGGCTCCCCTCGGCACAGGTCTATCAAAGCATCCTCCCTACCACTCCACGTGGCAAGTGATGCCGAGCGTATCCTCCTCGGCGTTGCTCCTGGGCGCCGTCTTCTTCGCGCCGTTAACTCCGTGTGCTGACAACTGGGCTGTGCTGAGGGGCGCCTCTAAACGCTCAGCATATCCATCTACGCCGAGGGCCGGAGCAACGCCGAAGGTAAACTGCTGTGCCGAGGACCACCTACGCCGAGGGCTTAATGCCGAGGGTTCCCCTCGGCGTTGAGCAGGCCCGAGGGGGAACTGGCCTACGCCGAGCGTTTTCCCGCTCAGCAGTGATGTTCCTTCCTGTAGTGCGTTGTATTCATTCTAACAGGATATGGAGTCTCTAAGGGTGCGTTTGGATGTTTGTATTCAGGCTAAGTATTGGATGTTCGGGCATTGACAACTCGGATACCTAAAAATGGGGCGTTTGGATGTGCTAGACTTTCGGGTTGGACATTTGGGCTCAATATTTGTACAGGTTGAATCACGTATCGCAACCACCCTCCCCAAAATAGATTAGGAAACAGATACGGTGGGAAAATTATCCTATGTGTCTACATCCCTAACTACTTGAGAAGAATGATAATATGAAGCGGATTTGAGGGACGTTTATGGTACATCAGTACAATAAGGACGTTTATTGGGCTCGATCCTATGGTTGAGACCCAATTTACTTTTGAGTAGTAAATTTTGGGCCCATGAGGTATTTCGGCTTGGAGGCAACTGCCACCCCGATGGTTTTTCTCAGACCGGTGGTGGTCCGGTAGGTCCGGGTGGACACGATGGCGACAGTGTTGCTACTTGGCGGCATGGATCCGCGGTGGCTGTTCCACTAGGGGACGGACGAGTAGGGTCTAGGGCTAGGATAGGCGAGCACAATGGCACTCTTGCTGCGGTGTGGCGACGGGGCTTCACGGGTCTCTTCGGGCTCGGCTGGGCCAGGTGGGCCTGGTTTGCCTTATGGTAGCATCTGGTCGGCTACCGCCTTCTAGCGGTGGAGGCAATTCCCTCCCGTGTGTTGTTGTATCGCCGCTTTTTCAGTCCTAGCAGCCTCACAATGTGCTTCACAATGAGACGTCGATGGTGACAACAAGACCATGGTGGCGTGTGCTGGTGGGTGGTGAGCTTGGTGGAGCAATTCGAAGCGTCCGGGACTGTGGTTTTTTTAGGGGTCGAGAGAAATCCTTGTCGTTTAGACACCGACGTGGTGACATCTGCGGGTGTCGCTGTCCTTCCTGAAGGGCGTCGGGTGTATCTCTTTTTCACCTCCCACATTCCTTTTTGGAGGTGTTGCGTGGTACGCGACGCTTCGGAGCGTGGTCATTCTCGTTTTTGTCTTATCGACTTTGTTTTTATTTCTTGTTTTTTTTGTTGTGCTGACTGGCCCAGCGACAGTTTCAGTCGTGGTTGCTATATTAGTATAGCTGGACACAAACCCATTTTGAGTGCTTGCTATATAAGGCTACTCATACAAAAAAAAAAACGTACCCGTGCCGTTCGCCATTTTCAGAAAAAAGATGCAGCGACGACACCACATAACACAGTCACTTTCTCAGATGATTCCATACCACATATCGTCTCTTATTATTCATCTCCAGTTGATAATTTATTTAAATGCCTGCCTTACTATTCAAGCAAGCTTTGGCATTCTTACATGCACCTTATTTAAATCCAGAAATTATTAGGCAAAATGTTCCTCGCTCGTCCGTCCCGTACGTTTAGAACTTGATGGAGTAGGCCGGCGATTTGTCCGAGTTGAAGAGGCCAAAGTGCTTCTCCGTCTCATCCCCGGTCTTCTTGTTCTCGTTGAACATGGCGAAGATGTACGTCTCGATTGCCCCGGGCCTCTTGGGCGTCCCCTTCCCGACATGGTTGATGAGGTTCTGGTTGTACGTCTGCGCGTTAGCGGTGCTGGCCGCGGTGCCGCCGGCAGAGGGCCACCCGCTCTCGGACACGACGATCTTGACGTTCCCGGCTCCGGCGCTCCCCAAGGCGGAGTAGAAGGTGTCGACGAGGGCGTCGAAGAGGTTCTGGTAGGCGTTGCTTCCGTCCTGCACGACGGTGCCGGACGAGGTGAAGAGGGCGTACTTGATGTCGATGCTGGCCTGGTTGCCCACGTAGGAGAAGTAGGGGTAGATGTTGGCGAGCAGCGGCGCGCCGGTGGTGGCGAGGTACTGCGCGATGGGCCCCATGTGGGATGCGGAGAAGGTGCCCTGGGAGGGCGGGTACCCGGCGGTGACGCCCGACTGCACGGCCGTGGAGACCTTGATGCCGCCGAGGCCTGCCGCGGAGAGCGCGGCGTTGACGTTCTTCATGGCCGGGAGGATGAGCTGCGTGTCGCCGCCGGAGACCTCGTTGCCGACGGCGATGTACTTGATGGTGAGGCCCTGGTAGGCCTGGATGTTGGCCTTGACCCAGGCGGCGGCGTTGGAGGTGCTGGCGGCGAGGTTGCTGAGCTGGTCGTTGCCCGTGTCGATGATGAGGTTGATGCCGCTGCCGCTGAGGGCCTTGAGGGCGTTGCTGTCGGGGAAGTAGATGCGCATGCCCGTGATGCCCTTGGACTTGTATAGCTGCACCACGTCGCTCGCCGAGGGCAGGTTGTCGCCGTTCACGCCGTACGCCACGCCGATGGACTCGACGGCAGACGGAACTGCGGCGAGCACGCCGAGTGCCAGCGCCATCGCGAACATGTAGGCCGCAGCACGATGCCCTGCCATCTTCACTGATCTTCGTGAAACCAGAGACTGTATAGCTAGCTCTCTGTGTGTGTATCTGCTAGCTAGGTAAGTGCGTGTGTTCCTTTTGCATGGATTACACCAAGCATTGGCCCCTCTATTTATACACACACAGGCTACCCGTGTGGCACGGCACCCGTTCAAAAGTTCCACGCTGGGCTCCCAGTTTTCCACGCTAACGGACTGATACGTAGACGTCGGCAGCCAGCCGGCGTGCTTGACCCCCATACCAATATCTAACGCACACACCCACGCCGTGTGCTCCGAGCTTTTTTTTTTCCGAGCTTGGAACTACACAAGGAGGTCGCCATCTTGGTTCGGCCAAATACATGAGACGTACACGCGCCCACCAATCGCGGCGTGCAAGTGTATGTACCTACACAAATCCGGCAGGGAACAGCTGTGCCCCGGCGTCCGGCTCGTGGAATTCCACCCTATATCAGTCTAACCTTACCGAATTCGCAGGTTTTATGGTTACGGGTACGTCCATACTCCATAATGGCCTTGACCACTGGCGGACCTTAATGGGGGCGAAATGGGCCATCGCCCCCCCAGCCCATGAAGAAATTGCATATTTTTTATATGTATTTAGCCCATTTGTCAATTAAAAGTCAGCCTAAATCTTAAATTTCGCCCCCCCAGCCCATTTGCCCCCCCCCCCCTCCCCCAGAATTTCGGCCCAAGGTCCGCCAGTGGCCTTGACGTTTCTTCCATTTGAATTCAGCGCGAAGCGGAAGACAAGGCATGCCACATATTTATTTTCCTTTTTGGAATTTATAAGGGGCGGAAACATAGGCTATCTAACCACTCAGAGCGAACACAAATCTAAGTTTTTGTTTCAGGAAAATTTTCTATTTTTCCTAGCAACTTTACTTTTTCTGTGTATTTTTTTTCGGATTTCTTGCGCACCATCGGATGGGTGTCATGGAATAGGGAGTGTAAGCTCATGAGACGGCCCATAGCGGCCGTCGATATAGCCTAATGGCCGGTTGCAAAAATAATTCAAAAAATATCAATTTTTTCTCATCTTTTTTTAATCTTTGAATTGTTTGACTAGTTAATATATTACTTGGAACATTTTTAACACTAATTACATTTAATCTTTAATCAAATTGCAATCTTGGTCAAACTTTTCAGTCGGTCACCCATCCTCATTATTCCACCCCAGCACGCTTAACTTCTCCATTCCTTCAGAATCTGTTTCTGCAAAGCAATTTATACTTTGTTGTCAATACTATGATATCAATCCTATTAACTCTTATATCATCATGTTACATGTTTGTATTTTTTGAAATTACAAACAAATATATAAGTAAACAATAATGAATAAGTAAAAAAATATTAAATTCAAATAAAAATATAATGATTTTTTGTATTTTTCTATTTAATATGGAATAATTAATATCTTTAAATCCGTAAAACGGAATTCGACAAATAATATTTCTAAATTGATCAAAAAAATGAGAAGAATCCAAGTATGATATCCATATCAACTTATCATAAACTATGTCGTGATTCTAGCCATAATATTGGTCATTTGACCCGAAAGCTAGGAAACCTCGAATGAGATAGGTTATTTTGTGAAGGTTTTTTTAGAAAATTATACCAAGTTTGATATTTTTCCTTCCAACTATGTCACATAATATGACACCACGAGAAGGTTTCGCATTGTTTGGATCATTTTTGAATTTCTGATGCCCGTTTTTAACTATCGTCAAACTTTGTCGAATGGCGGGCATGAAGATTCTTAACTCAGGAATGAGCCTCGTTAAACTTATGATAAAATATTATATTGTGAACCTAAAAATGATTTTTGTAAAAAATTATGAGCATCATATCATGTACCTTTAGTTCATATCTGACCCCCTTCCTGCCGATTTGACAGGAATTTGTCTTTTTCACTAGGGATGGACAGAAAGGTTTGAGATCCTCCTGTTAGGACATTGTCCATGTAGGGTGGTCTAATATTTTCAAAAAATATGGTGGTAGTATTTTGAATTAGCCATTTGGTGGTTGCTTCACAAAACGTCCGTTTTTTCACTCAGAAAATGGAAAAATGGCTTTTTGGTACGACGAAAAGGAAAACTTCCTCCTGTAACATTGTTCGTCATCCCATGATGCACATGTATGAATAATATGGACACGTTATCACAAACTATGCCTTAATTCTAGCCATAACATTATTCATTTGACTCGAAAGCAAGGAAACCTCGAATAAGATAGGTCATTTTATGAAGGTTTTTTTTAGACATAATCAATATACCAAGTTTGATATTTTTCCTTCTAACTATGTCACATATTATGACACCACGTGAAGGTTTCGCATTGTTTGGATCAACTTCTTATGCCTGTTTTAAACTATTGTCAAACTTTGTCGAACTGCGGGCATGAAGATTCTTAACTTGGGGATGAGCCTCGCTAAACTTGAAGTGGATATTTGATGAAATATTATATTATAAATCTAAAAATTATTTAAAAAAAATCATGAGCATCATATCATGTACCTGTAGTTCATATCTGCCCATTTCCTCCCGATTCGGCAGGAATTTGTCTTTTTTACCAGGGATGCATGGAAAGGTTTGAGGTCCCCCTGTTAGGACAATATCCATGTAAGGTGGCCTAGCATTTTGTAAAAATATGGTGGTAGCATTTTGAATTAGCCATTTGGTGGTTGATTTACAAATCGTCCGTTTTTGCACTCGGAAAATGGAAAATAGTTTTTTGTGCAACGGAAAGGAAAACTTCCTCCTGCAACATTTTTCGTCATCCCATGATGCATATGTATGCACAATATAAACATATTATCACAAACTATGCCTCGATTCTAGTCATAACATTGGTCATTTGACTCGAAAGTCAGGAAACCTCGAATGAGATAGGTCATTTTGTGAAGGTTTTTTCAAGACATAATCAATATACCAAGTTTAATATTTTTCCTTCTAACTATGTCACATAATATGACACCACGTGAAGGTTTCGTATTGTTTGGATCATTTTTAAATTTCTTATGCCCGTTTTAAACTATATATAATGTTTTATGTTTCACTTAATTTTTTTACAAATGTGTAATATTTGAGTGTAGATAGATAGATCTTATTTTTCTGTAAAGTTTGGTATATTATTTGTATTTTTCCAAATTATAATAATTTAGTTATAATTTTTCAAAAATTAATGAGGTAAAAGGAAAAATAACTACGCCGAGGGCAGCCGTCGGCGTAGCCTATTCTACGCCGAGGGCAATTCTATGTCGACGACTGCTTGGGGGCTGGCCTAGTCACGGTCTACGCTGATGGCCCCGATGTTTGGCCGTCGGTGTAGCGGGTCTGGTCGTCGGCGTCTCCGTCCATTCGTGTAGTGTCTAGCCTCTATAAAATTCATCTAAAGCTGAAGCTTCAGGTCACCAATTAAAGTACCAATAGGTGAGAGGGGGTATTCATACGTTGGCATGGCATGCTTAGGTTAATACAATATGTCTCAAAAATAACTCTACCCATCCCCGTTTAGTTTGCAATTTGTATGGCATTAAATAGGGCATTCGTTTCCGTGTGCAAGGCATCATCCATCGTGTGAAGAGGACCTCCAAGTGCCACACAAATCGCAAACATAATATTTCTGCCGATGACACCCCAACCTCCACTTCGTGTGTTTTTGCGATAAGAGGCATCCACATTCAATTTAACAAACTCGGTTGGTGGAGCTTCCCATTGATGATTGATCTTGTTAGACTGCACTGCCTCTTTTTTCTTAGATACGTAATCCATTCATGAATATGTTTACGGATAGTAAATTGGAAACTGCCACTCTGATGATTGTGCCCATGGTTACCTCTGTTTCGTTCTTGCGACCAGTTCCACATCAATGAGACAGACAATAGCTTTTCCTCCTCTGATAAGTTCAAAACCTCATCCATCATCTCTATTGCCGAATGACATGGTAACAGTTTCAGTCGCACATGTTCAAGGTGCAAATCCCTCCACCTCTGCTTGGCAAACTTACAGTTGAGGAACAAATGACCACCATCCTCGAACAACCTATGACACACTGCGCATCTCGTATCTAAATCGACACCATGCCGAGCAATGTTCATACAAAAAGGATGGCTATTATGAGCTAACTGCCATAGAAAATGATAAACCTTGGGTGGACATTGCACTTTCCAGATTTTTTTAAGACCTCATATTTAGTCGGTGTGGCTACAGAACCCTGTCCAACTTGGGAATTATGTTCGCGTTTCATCATATCCACATGTACTTTGTATGCTGATTTCACAAAGAAAATATCACGTTTATCGAAGTGCCACGCGACAGCATCCTCAGTCTGATCGGAATGCTTAGAATAACAAACACATCATCTGGGTGGAAATGCTGAGTAATCAGGTCATGGTTCCATGTACAAGTTGAGGCATCAATCAGCTCAGAAACCATCCCTAACTGATAGTCCCCCTTGATGTGTTGATGACCATCTTGTAACACCTCTCAGGAGCCAAGGATCATGCCACATATTCACTCTTGATTCGTCACCAATCCTCCAAAAGATGCCTTTTTAAAACACTTCGAGGCATTTCAAAATGCTTTTCCACACATAACTCATTCCGACCATTGGCTTTGCAGCAAGAAGGTCCCCATTGAAAAAGTATTTAGTTTTAAGCACTTGAGCACAAAGAGATTCGGGAGCTTGGATTAGTCTCCGACACTAGCATGCTAGCATCACGAGATTAAAGGAGTGTAAATCCCTAAATCCCAAACCTCCTTTTTCCTTGGTTAATTTCATCTTTTCCCGTCCAATACAATGCATTTTCTTCTCATCATAATTTTGTGACCACCAATATCGACACACCAGTTGGCTAATCTCATCACACAATGATTTTGAGAGATCAAAGCATGCCATTGCATAAATGAGAATAGCCTAAGCTACTGCATTTATCAAAATCTCCTTTGCGGCCATAGACATCTATCTCTCCTTCCAACCTTGGACTTTACTCCAAATATTCCTAGAACAACTAATATAAGTCGGTAGTCCGAGATATTTTCCTTCAATAGCTTCGGCTCCAAATCCTAGAGCTTCTAGAAGGAGATTTTTTATACTTCTATTAGCATTTGAGCCGAACATGACTAAAGATTTTGAACTGATGGTCTCCACTCCTTGAACATTTGCCTCAACTAACAATAAGGAATCATCAATGAACAAAAGGTGGTTAACCCGTGGTGCACCCGATGCTAGTTTGACGCCATGAATTAATCCATCATCTTAGGCTAGAAAATCCTTTAGCACATAGAAGAAAAAGGTATGGGGAGATTGGATCCTCCTGCCGTAATCCTCTTCCCAGTTGCACTACATCAGTATGGTCCCCATTTACACGGAACCGATATGACACCATAGAAACACACTTTATAACCAATTGTACAAACATATTATTAAAAACTATATGCCTCATTATTCCTTCCAAGAACGTTCACTCCACACGATCATTAGCCTTACTCATATCCAATTTAAGTTCCATGTAAACATCCTTTCCTTTCCTCTTCCTTCTCATGTAATGTGACATCTCATAGGCTAATATGGTATTATCCGAAATTAATCTCCTTGGAACAAACACCGATTGATTAGGCAATATTAACTCTCCCAAGATGAGCTTGAGTCGGTTGGCAATAACTCTACAAATGAGCTTGTACACAATATTGCAAAGGCAAATAGGGCGTAGATCTTTTAAATGACATGGGTTCTGAACCTTCGGTATGAGCACAACAATAGTTTCATTCCATACCTCCAGTATACTACTGCGTGGCAACACCTATAGCACCTCCTTTGCCATAGTTTCACCAACAACACCACAAAACTTCTTATAAAAAAATTGTAGGCATACCATCGGCACTAGGGGCTTTAAGTTCCCCCATATCGTCAACAGATTTCTTCACCTCCTCCTCAGAATAATAAGATGCAAGAAATTCATTAATTTGTGCAGTAACACGTGGTGTGACCCACTCCAAAACATGTTGAACATCAACACCTGCCATAGGGGTAAACAATGAATAAAAATAATTAGTTATGAGGTCCTTCGGACCCTCCTCTTCCTCCACCATAACTCCATCATCTCCCTTCAATTATTTATTGTGTTTTGTTTCTTCCTATCTATAGCTTGGGCATGAAAGTAGATTGTGTTTCTCCAACCAGTGCATATGCGCATGTTGCCTCCAAAAAGCATCCAACTGTTGTTACAATCTCTTTAATGTAAACCATGCTACAACACACTCTTTGAACACACCACCGAAGGCATGCCAATAGTGTACCTCAACTTCTCTATCCCCTTCTTATCAAGCTTAGTTTTTTATAAGAAAAGGATACCGGGATCCTCATTCTTCTAGAGTACCAGAAGGCCTCGAACAGCCGGCCCATTCCCCACCCCCGCTCATTCCATCCACACATCATCATTGGTCCACGCGGAGCTGATCTTGCAGCCCCGCTTTCAGGTTTTGTGTTGCACTGCCATTATCCAGATCCACCTTGCTCTTCTTATTCCGATTGCCATATTCTATATTCTCATTATCATTAAAACACCTCTTCTTGTCCCTTACATTTTTACACTTCCTCCACATGGCATACCATCAGCCTTACCAGTCACATTAGGAAGAATGGCAACTTCAATAGGCATAATTCATTGTTTACAATAGATGAACAAATTATTAAATGTGAGAATTAGAGCTTGCCATTTTTGTCTTGTTGGGCCGCTCTATTACTCATAGTTGACTCCTTCCATTGGTCAGGGTACGCTATATGGGTTTGTTACGAGCAATAGGATGGGCCTTTCTATGAAAGTCGGTATTTGATGCATCCCATTAACATGTATGATTTCTAATATACTTTTTCAAAAATAATAATGTATTCATGTGAACTTTTAAGAAAATACAGATACATGATAATAAAAATTTATTGCAAATCATAATGATGTTCAAT
Organism: Avena sativa; assembly: GCA_916181665.1. NCBI lineage: Eukaryota > Viridiplantae > Streptophyta > Magnoliopsida > Poales > Poaceae > Avena > Avena sativa. The sequence goes on from OV702296.1 coordinate 386,086,725, forward strand.
AACAAAAAGATTGTTTATGTATTAAAAGATATGTTTAAGTGTTCTTTAAATTATGTATATATCAAAAGGATGTTTGTGTTTGGAAAAAGGTAATATCCACTTATATCAAAATAAACGTTCATGTATTTCAAGAAAATATCATATATTTTAGAAATGTTCATCAATTAGTAAACTTCCATACATCTCGAAATAGATGTTTATGTTTTTAAATAAAAAAATTCACTTGTCCCAAACAAACAAAAAAATTATCATAGAAAAATTATTTGATGTGTTAACCTAAATGTCACAACTAAAACTAAAAAGGAAATGAATAAAGAAAATATTGCGATTGCGGATCTATCTATATAAATGGAGTTCTCTTCCTCTGGTCACCAATATCTATGAAATAGGATCATGCCCTTTGGGCCAGACTAGAAAAGTAAGATAAAAAATTTCATTCCTTTTATTGTGGGCTTTTGAACGTCTGTTGTGTTGCTTTCTAATAATTTATTTAATTTTTTCGATATATTTTTATGCATTTTTCTATATTATATTCCATAAATTAGTTTTAATTTTAGATCTATTTTTTCGAGTTTAAATCTAGTTTGTGCAATTTCCATTGTATTATCCTCCTTTTAATTTTCTTTATTTATTGAACTTTTTTCGTCTTCCACTCTTTATATTTTCCATTGTGATATTTTTTGAGAAATATAGGAACACTATTTGAATCCCATGATCATACATTCTAACGTCCATGAATAAAAAAAATTGAATATGTGAAAATTCTTGCAACATGTATGAATATTTCATTTATGATACATGCATATTTATTTAGATTATTTTCAATTTCTTATATATTTATATTTTATTTTTACACTTTTATATATGTAACATATTTCTTCTATGATACATGATTTTTTTGAATGCATCACATTTGTTCTAAGATTTGAAAACACTTATTTTGCACAAATGAACAATTCTTTTTCTAATACATTGTTCTTCTATTCCTAAAATATTTTTTCTAAGAGTAAATCCAAGTTTCAGGATTCATAAGAAAGGCACGGTTATTGGGTCATGCCAGAATGTAATCTGTGTGGAATCCTTTAGGTGGCAGTGCCATATTTGACCCAACTAGCGTTAAATAGGAGCCTCCTCTCTAGTTACATCAAAGAAAAATAATATGTTCTCTAGGATGTTACATTATTCTTCTTTGGCTCTATTATCTTTGCATATTTTTGTGTTTCATTTTTTTCTAATTGCCTTTTTGTACCCTTTTTACCTTTTATTTTATTTATGATCTTTCATTATTTTGTAATTTTTATGGTGACAATATGTCCATGCTAACGTGACTTCTAAGAAAATTGCCCATGAATATCGATATAATGGCATGATTATTTGTCCATTTCTCCTTATTTCTTGCAAAAATCATTTTGGTTTTAGCGACAAATTACCTTTTTCAAGTTTTTTTATTTCCCTTTTACTTTTGCTTTATTATTTTATTTTACTCTAAGTTTTTATCTACTTGTTTCTACATATATTCATGGTTTTCTCAATTTCCTTAATTTTTAATAATGGTTTTGTTCATATTTATCCTTAAAATAAGAAACACTTATATTAAGTTCAAGAAACTTAATTTTATTATAGGAGCCCTATTTAAAATGTTTTTCATGAACTAACTTATCTAGTTATGAGCGAAAACTGACTTTGTAGTTGTATGGACGTTCTAATATAGTATATGAAACAATTTATGTGTATGATGGTGAATACTTGTTTCCATTGGCTATTTTGTTTCCTTTGTTCTACTTTCTCTTTCCTTTTTTATCATCATTTTTATTTATCCTTTTTATTATGTTATTTCTTGGCCCCTAATAATTCGGTAGTTCTCCATTGAAGTCGAGAACCATCGATCAAACACTGAGATATGTATATTTTTGAGTTATAAGAAAAAAGAACGCATTTTTACTGCTTGGTGAAAAATTAATATGTCTTTGCGCAAAAATTGTAAATTGACCGGTAATTAGGTATTTATTAGATGATCGAGTAAATACTATAATGTTTAAAATAGATGAACAAATTATTACACGATGGAATTAGAAATTTCCCTTTTTGTTTTGTTGGGCATGCGAGGGAATTAGAGACCGCCCGTCTTATTGGGCCTGCTCGAGTACTCACAGTTGACTCCTATGATTGTCCAGGTTGTGCTATACGGGCCTGTTAAGAGCAATAGGGTGGACTTGTATGTGGAAGTAGTCATTTTACCCATCTAAGTAACATACATAATTTTCTAATATTGTTATTTCAAAAATAATGATGTATTCATGTAACATTTTAAAAATAAAATAGATACATGGAAAAAAACATTCATTGCAAAGCATAAAAATGTTCAATAACAATAAAGAAATCCATGTATTAACAAAAATATGTTCAAGTATTTTTGGAAAAAATCCTTAAATATTTAAGAGATGTTCATGTTTGGAAAATGTGATATTCACTGGTTCCAAAAAAACTTTAACGTATATCTGCCCGAGGATGTGGTGCGGTGCCCCGCATGCTCGTCAACATGGGCAGCGCCTCTTCCCAGTTGCGCAGCTCCAGTGGCCCTCGCACGAGCGGGCTCCGTGGACGGTCATCAACTGCGAAGACGCATATAAAAAGCGTGTGCAACAATTGTTAGAGCATCTCCAACAGTATTTCTATATTTGCCTCCAATTGCTATTTTAGCAATCCGACTCAAAAACATTGCTCCAACAACATTGCTAAAAGTGGTCCCCTACCAAAAAAATATAGCAAGCTGAGTATATTTGTCATCCCACTTGGTATATTTGCAAAGTCTCTAGCCCACTTTCTAAAATTATAGCAATCCAGATTCAATGGTCCCTGTCATTTTTCTGTCCCATTGACATGTGGGTCCGGTGTGTATGTGTGGCCATGTATGTGTCTTGTCCCCACATGTCATTGTAAGTGCTAGAAAATATAGCAATCCAGTTTTAGAAATGCTGCCAAAGCAAAGTAGGTTGTGAATTGCTATACCTTCTCTCTCTATTTGGTATACCCAGTTTTTAGCAATCCATTATAGTAAGGCTTTTGGAGATGCTCTTAAGACGGATATATCTCGAACAGACGAACAATAAGATATCTAATATGCCAATCAAAAAACCAGAAAGAGATATGGCTAAATATTTCCCATGGTGTAATCAAAAACTCATCTACTAGAAAACCAGACAGCAAACCAACATAGCGTCACATTCTTTTCAAGTTCCTCTCTCATGATTTGGGTTTGAGGACAAGAGAGAAACATACTAGTAGTACGAGATGCTGCAATGCAACAGTGACATAACTAATTCTCGTTTTATTATACACATGTCAAATCCAGATTATTCTCATGCATGGGATCATCAGATCATCGATGCAAGCAGAATGGTGCTAAGCAGCAACAGATGAATAAAAGGAAGGACAGGGACAGGGAGGTCAGTCGACGACCTCACCGTCATAGTCGTCCTCCTCCGAGTCGGACGTCCCTTCGATGTCCACGTACTCGTCCTCGTCCTCGTCCGTGGACATCTCCACCGCACGTCCGACCACGTACCCGCCGTCGAGGCCTCCCGTCGCCGATGGTGGATCGACCACCTCGGGGCCTTCCTCCGGCAGCATGTCATCCTCCTCCCAATCGTCGTCGTCGTCGTCAGACTCGTCGTCGCTGAAAAAGATCATGTCAGAGTCGGAAACAGCCGTACCTCGCACTCTGGAGGAATTTTCCGGTACCAGAATCGAAACGGCCTCGGCGAACGTTTTTCTGCCAACGCCGCTGGAGATGAAGTCTCCGTCGGCTGCATCGAAAGCCTCGGCGCGGTCGCGCTTCCTCGTCGTGCAGGGAGCCATGGGTCTACGCGCGAGATCCTTTTCAAGATTTCTTGGTGAACAGCCAAGTGCAAGGCTAGCTTAGGTGCAAGGCTTTAGATTCTTCCTCTGGTTTCGTGGCTATGCAACACAGGGGGGATTTATAGGAAAACATGGCAGCAATCCGAGTAGAACATTGCACGGAGGTGGTCCGATTTGGATTTGGATTGGTACTACTAGTTCAGAACGGTGTCCTTAGTCAGGTGCTAATTAAATTGGGAGCCAAGATTCAGACAGCAGCCCTCCCGCTTGTGCAAATAAATGGTGAACCGTGATATAGTATTAGCCTAGATTTCAGTTTATACGTTTGGCATCTACATATGCATCACGTATGTACTAGTATGATATATGGTCTGTATCCATGAGAAACACGAACAGAAACGGAAGAGAAGTATCTGAAACTTTAGCCCGACAGGCCAACACTGACATTTCTGTATCTGCTCTTCATATCTTTCCTCTAAAGCATACTAGCAACTTCGTAGTACTTCTGCAGCATTGGCTATATATTCCATTGCAAACTTGCATACTCTGTCGATGAGATTGAAGCTAGCATTTTGGGAAAAAATCTGAACACTTGTAGGCCTAGGTAGCTAATACACCTCCCTTTTCGGCCTGTTCCTAGTGCGCGTCCCAGTAGTAGCAGTGACGAGAACTTGCTCCTTCTCCACCGCCGGCTGCACGACCTCCTCGCCATCGACGACGAACTCTCCGCCGTTGTCTTCGCCTTCCTCAGAAGCCTCGTTCTCTTCCAATATCGCCTTATTGATCTCCATCTGCACATACAGGTCATTCAATTCACACATCTTGTGTCAACAAAAATTAAACTCCCTCTGATCCATATTAGTTGACTCAACTTGTTTAAATTCATATGTATCTAGTTAAATATCTAGTTTAGATGATAAAGTTGAGTCAACTAATATGGATCGGAGGGAGTACTACTCTGTAATTCATGTGGGAGTAATCTTGTCAGTTGTCAATTGTCATAAGTAGATAAAATTCCATTAGGAAAGTAGTTTGTATCGAGCTGTAGATGACGTACCGAGCATTCGAGCTATCCAGAATCAGTAGAGTCCATTTGGAAACGATTATTAGCCATGGTTTTAAATAGCCGGCTATACCGGTGCCATAGCGTTTTCATCCACATGCCGCTATAAGCATTGGCGCGTTAAAAGGTGCCATATAGCTTTTTGGGTAGACTGCTGCTAAATATCTTAGCGCGATATTTAAAACCATGTTATTAGCAGACTATCATACTACTACTGCTTAGGCGGAATGTAAATTATTCAGAATGATTGGGGAGATGTGCGTCATACCTCCCGCAGGAACCGCTCGTCGAGGTCGTCGGCGACGCGAGCGGCGGCGATGAGGGTGCCGATGAAGAGGGAGGCCGGCAGCACGAAGGCGAGGATGAGCACGTTGGTGCTCGGCGGCCCTCCGGCCCGCATGACCATAGACCGGCGCCGGCGGCCGCGCCATATGGACCTCGCGGTGGCGCGGATAGGCCGGCCCGAATACGACGCAGAGCTCGCGCCGAGACGCGTCTGGATGGACAGAGCGGCCAGGGCTCGAGAAGCCATGGATGGTGGAGAGGCTCAGCTCCCTGCGCGAGCACAGTGGGCGAGAGACAGAGATAGAACGATGGCGTTTGTCTTATCCCTTCTTTCCTCCGTGCCACGTCGCTCTAAATGATTCTAGCCATCCGATCGTACGAGTTTTCTTTTTTAGCTTTTTTCTAATCAATCGTGGAGGTTGAGAGTTTTATCAAAATCACCGATATAAACATTTGAATATTTTAATTTGAAAAACAACAATTAATATATCGAAACATGAATATTTCTAGTTTTGGTAATTCTAAATCGATCAAGAACTAAGTTAGAGCTCAGTTATGTACTAATTCACCGGATTTGCATCACGATTCGTGCGTAACTTGAGTTACAGGTGGTGTTGCAAGTTGGATTTTTAGTTCCAAGTGTACTATAGTTATAAGTGAGGTTAGACTGTGATATTTCTAGTTGCAAATTGGCTCATAATTGAGATTCTTTGTAGTAGAAATTAGGCTAATTTTTAGTTGATCCCATAATTTTTACATCCTTACTAGAAACATGATCTTTATGTCTAAAGAGTGGGTATTCGACACAATCTAATCACTAAAAGGATGGAATTACCATCACGATAAGTTTACATTAATTTGAAGAGAAGTTCGAAAAATCTGATAACCACTTGATGTTAACATGATAACCAACTTGACTATAACATGACCTGGTAACTATAATCGGGTAACATTGTCGAATGAAGTAGTCAAAAATATCTATTTTGGAACTAGTTTTAAAAATCTCGCCGCGACAAAGACAACCATGACACATACCTTATTTTTAGCCTACGGATTGAGAGACAAAATATTTTTAACTTCGAAATCTAGAGAATGTACGTTGTATTTATCCATGTAAAGGTGCTCGGTTACAATATTTTTCCAGCCGTATGAAAAGCTAATACTAGTAAAAAGACTTACTCACGGGGTTTTAAAAGGGGATTGGTGGCGTTCAAGTGGCACTCACGCCAGTGATAACCACTATTGATGGTGTATAGCATGAACACCACGGGTAAATTCCGTACTAGTGGCGTGTGCTTGGGACGCTACCGGTAACTTTTGTACTAGTGGCATGTGGAATGAACGCCGCTAGTAGCTAAAAGACTCGTGGCATTTATATTGGTTAAACGTCACGAAGGGAAATATGAGAATTAAAAAATAGCAGAATTTACATAATACGAACTGCAATAATATCAGAAATAGTAAGAAATAAATGAGTTGGTTCACCACATGTTATTAACAAACAGTTTAAAACAAGAATCACACTAGCAAGTTGCATTACTACACATGTTCTTAACAAAACATCTTGAGACAAACTATCGCTCGGAGTACGGCTCCAAATCTGACAGCGGTTGGTTATTATGAATGATGATGTCAATGATAAACATCATATGAAGGTTACGGCATGAGGTGGTCCTGCTAGTGAGAAGAATAACTTGCCCAAGATTCAAATCTTTAGCTTGAAGGAAGTTCTTCTACCCCTGCTTGTTGAAGACGATGCGGTAATTTGTCGTTGTCTTGTATGAAACGGTGCTAACGCCACCTCTTGCTCCAATGCTTACTCCAGCCAAGCCTTTTTTAGGAATATAAAGAGAAAAAATTATTCTCGATTAGAGTTTCTAAGATGCAAAAGTTAGATATCTTAATGTTAAATAGAGAACCATCACACAATACGAATATCATAGAAAATGAAGAAAGAATGGTAAGTTAAAATATAACACATTGTGTAGCTCAATATGAGTCGTTGTAAAGCGAGTGTCAAATGCCGGCCCGATGAAGGAATTCATTGGAGGAAAGTTGTTGACGAGGTACTTCTCCTCACTACCGGTAAACTCACATCTTTAAGCGATAATTGCAAAATCCAATGGGCTTTTCTCCTTATCGTCGTCACTCTCCTCGTCGACACCCACCTCGTCGCCCTCGTTGAAATAGAAGACACTAATTCTCGCCCTAGGATCTCCCATTGCAAAATATAGGTATATACCCGCGGTGATTTGATTTTGAGTAATGAACCTTCCCCATGTTAAACCTGCAAGGCGAGTCATTGCTCGCTCTTTGAGCACATCGACAGCATATGTTCGCCCAAGAGTCTGAAATTCCATGCTATGTCATGTTCTTCTATTGAGTTGCATGGGATGATAATAACATAAAAGGAAAAATGGGTGAATTTACATATCAAATATTATACATACCAAAGCATGCTTAAATCGACCATATATGAGACGGACAGTGAATAGTGAGACTGATACACTTTCATCACAACGGTTAGTAAAGCAAACTTGACACACTGCCATGACCTCTACAAGAAAATATAGCAATTTTATCTAACCCCATATACTTTTTTGAGGGAAAAACAGTAGGGGAGGGAACCCCCACTGCAACTTTTTCTTTATTATATAATCAAATATGGTACAGAGTATAATTACATGGTTACAATAGGGTATTTATACATTGTGTTTACCAGAAGTAATCCACTAATGTACTTGAGTTTGGAACCATCTATCAAATTGAGGACCATGTTTCTTTTTTATTCTCAGTTTAACCCATCTCAGTTCTTGAAGAAATATTGCTTTCCCGTTGGAGAACTATGGTGTTATATTCTCAAATATCTTATTGTTTCTACAAATCCATATTTCCCAAGCAGTTAAAATAATTATCTCTATTGCAAAGGGAAGCTTAATTCTGGTTCTTATGTCTTGAAAAGCCTCAAACACAGAGAGTCCCTGATCTCTATTGGGACAGATATAATCCCAGCATTCATCAGCAAAAGGGCAGTTCCAAAAGAGGTGAATCAAAGTTTCCTCTGAGTTGCAATTTCTAACCGCACAGATGTAATCTGGTAGGAAGCAGTTTTTCCTTTTGAGAAGGTTTCTTGTATTTAGCCTATCCAGAAGAAGTAGCCAAAAAAAGAATTTGTGCTTTGCCTGACAAGATGAATCCCAGATCCAGGAGAAATGTGGAGGTGCGGGTTGGAAACCTGCCATAACCTCATAAGCCATTTTGACCGAGAATTTTTCACTGCCCCAAATATAAATCCATTTGTCAGGTGTTATCAAGTGACCAATCTATTGGCATCTTAATTCTAGTTGTTCAAACTCAATGAAAGCTTGTTGAGACAGATGAAGATTAAATAAATCTTCAAGATATTCAGTCTGAATAACCTCCTTGACAGTAATTCTGGTGTTTTTGCATAGGAGAGTAGATGAGGCAGCTGAAATTGCAAACATTCTTTATCGCACAAATCAGACCAAAAATAAGCAGTTTTTCCATTTCCAGGTTGACATCTAGCCATTGCCTTGTAGACATCAATGAGTTTCAGGTGTGCTTTCCACCAAAAAGAACCTTCTAAATGATAACATGGAAGTCTATCATGGTTATAATAAGATTCCCAGACAAGATGAACCCAAGGGATATCATGGTGATTGAAAAACTTATCAAGATTCTTAAGCAATAGAGCAGTATTTTGGATATTAAGATTAAGAACTCCCAAACCACCTTGTTTCTTTGGCCTACAAACCTTTGTCCAAGCAATCATTGCATTGCCTTTAGCCTGAACATCAGTAGTTTTCTTCCTCCATAGACAGTGTCTGATGTATTTAACTACTTGATCTTTGATTGTAATGGGGATATCAAGAGATCTCATGAAGAAGAGTGGTAATGATGTTAAGACTGACTTAACCATTTGAAGTTTTCCCCCATAATTCAGAAAATCTGCTATTCCACAAAGTCTGGATTGAACCCTTCGTACCATAGGAAGGTAGAACTCCAGAGAAGGCTTGTTAAGGCTAAGTGGGAGCCCCAGATATGTGAAGGGGAGGCTACCTATCTTGCAGCCAAAGGTGGAAGAGAAATGTAAAAGTCTTTCAGGATTTAGGTTGATAGGCATCATACTTGATTTGGCATAGTTAACCTTAAGCCCAGTAGAAATGGCAAAACAATTCAGCATTGATTTAAGGAAGAGTAGTTGCTTTGAGTCAGCCTTCATGACAACTAAGGTATCATCGGCATATTGGATGAAAGGGAAATCAGGACAAGCAGGGCAATGAATGGGAAGACTCAGCAAATTCTTATTCATGGCAGAGTTTAAAAGAGATTGTAGAAAGTCAGCTGCCAACACAAATAGAAGAGGTGATAAAGGATCACCTTGTCTGACACCTCTCTTGCAGTAGAATTTCTTTCCAGGTACTCCATTGAGGAGCACAGATGAGTTTCCAGTGCAGAAAATCATCTTGATCCAATTAATCCATTTAGTTCCAAAACCTCTTGCTTCCAGAATGCTAATAATGGTTGAATGTTCAATTCTATCAAAAGCTTTTTCAAAGTCCAATTTAAGGATCACAATCTCTTCTTTTGATTGATGACATTGAAAGAGGTACTCAAATGCCCACCCAAGGCAATCTTGAATGGATCTATTCTTGAGAAAGCCATATTGATTTTTATGCACAAGCTTGAGGATTATAGTTTGTAATCTGTTGGCAAGAAGTTTTGTAATTATTTTGAACACACTATTCAATAAAGAAATTGGTCTGAAGTCATTGGTATGTACAGGGAAATCAGCCTTTGGAATGAGAGTAATGAAAGTAGAGTTGATGCTTTCCAGGGAAATCCTTTCATGATAGAAATCCTGAATCAATTGAGTAACATCTACTCCAATGATATTCCAACATGCCTTAATAAATTCATTGTTGAAGCCATCAGGACCAGGAGATTTTTCATTAGGAAGATCTTTAATGATTTCCTCAATTTCCTTTTCTATGAAAGGGGCTTCAAGAATAGCCAAGCTATAAGAGTCCATGTGTCCATTGTACAGATCTGGAAGGCTAAAGTGCATTGTTGGTTTGTCAGAGGAACCCATTCTATTTTTAAAGTCATTCAAAATAATACTTGCCTTTCCATCATGATCATAGATATCGGAGTTATTCTCATTTTTTAGCATGGAGATATAATTGTTTCTGTAGCTAGTAGTTGCTTTTGCATGAAAAAAATTATGTTCTCATCACCAAGCTTTACCCATTTTATCTTTCCCCTTTGTTTCCAATAAGCCTTTTTATTTTGAAGTAATTGGATCAGGTGAGTTTTGAGAATATCTCTCAGATTCCACTCAAAAATGCTTAGTGTCCTGAATTCTTCCAACGAGTCTAAAAGTTCAATGGTCTCGTTGACTTTTGCAATTAAGTGTTTGAGGCAAGGGAGAGATTTTGCCCAAATCTTGAGACCCCTCTCACATTCTTCAGTTTGGCATTAATATTTTTTGCATTATCTGTATATCCCACAGGTATATCCCAGGCATTTTGCACAGTGTGAAAAAAGTCACTATGTTGTAGCCAGAAATTCTCAAATCTAAACACCTGAGCCTTAGGGATTCTAGTGCCAATTGAGATCACAAATGGAGTATGATCAGATGTAGGTTTGGAAAGGGAATAGACAAAAGAGGATGGGTAATAGATTGTCCATGAGGGTGAAGAGAAGAACCAATCTAATCTCTCCAGAAGTGGATCTTTTTGCATATTCTCTAAGAGAACTTTCTTCCTTTTAAAGGGAGCTCCACAAGACCAAGGTTACTGATGGCTTCATTAAAGAGAAGCATGTTGTTAACATCACCACCAACTTTATTTCTATCTGAAGGTTTCCTAATAAAATTGAAATCCCCCATGAGCAGCCGGTCAATGTCATTAGGCATATCAATATTGGTCAACCAATCAATGAATAAGGCTTTTTTTAGGTTGACAAGGACCATAGACGTTGGTAAGAATCCAAGAATCATTGGAGATCCTAGAGGTAAATTTGACAGAAATAGAGAATTCATTTTGGAAGACCATTTCTCCATCAAAGAGCCTTCCATTCCAGATGATAAGTGCCCCCCAGAGGCCCCAACAGAAGGTAGAAAAGCAAACATATTCAATTTCTTAGGACAAAATTTCCTAATATATTCATCAGCAAAATCTTCCCTTTTTGTTTGCTGAAGGCAAATGACCTCACATTCTGATTCCAGGATATTTTGGGAAAGAGCCACCCACTTTTTCTCAGAATTGATGCCTCTCAAGTTCCAGTTTAAGATTTTCCAAATTCTTTTACTATCCATGGAAACTATAGATGGGATAAAGGTTTTGATGTCTATCAAAATATGATAAAGCATCCAGGCCAAACAGAGACATAGTGAGAAAGCCTTTTAAGGAGTAACATGGTTCATCAAAAGAAAGGAACATCCACCATACAATATTCCAGAGCCACATGCTCAGATATATAACAAAAGCAATCCATTGGATCACAGGTCCAAGGATGACAACCCAAAAGTAGAGTTTTCCTAACATTGGAAACTTATTTGTTCATCTTCTTTTTGGCCTGCTGCCCACAGGGCCCAGCAGCGTCCTTCTTCTTTTTATCCCCTTGACTGGAACTAGCAGCAGCTCTAGAAGACCTTTTTGTTGCACCAGGAGGTTTTACTGTCTTGTCAGCAACCTTGCTCTTCTTCTGCAGTTTTGTGTCAAGGTTTTCCTCAGCCACCTTACAAAAATTAACAGCCAGGTTTTAACCACCTTAGTGCCAAGAGATGGGGGTTTAGCATGACATGATAAACAATTAAAATCATAGCAATTGATATGGCTTTTGAAACCACCATTAAGTTCAACAATTCTTGGACTTTTTCTCACCTCAGTCTCAATAATGGGACCTGCACCTCTCCTTTTCTTTGAAGGAGACAAGGGGTTTATCTCAGAAGAGCCAGGATCCAAAGAATCCTGAACACATAAAGGGGCAGTCTGAGTGACACATTTATCACGAATCAAGAAGGAAATTGTAGATTCACTTGCAATAGGCTCTTTGATAATCTCCCAAAGTGGTGAAGAGAGAAAGTTCTTAGCCTAATTAAATTTCTCAGGAGTGATTAGCATAAGAGTAATAAAGTTAAACCAACTTACAGGAATCTCAAATTTTTCCCTCTTCTAAGAAGAAGATTCACACTGGATGTGTGGGGCAAAGAATCTAGCCCAAATTTCCAGGCCCTGTTGAGAGAACCTGAACTTTGTTGTCAAAAGGTCAGGGGTTTCCATAAAGTGAGTGCAAGCCATTCCAATCTGGAGGTGGGCCTCATTTGGATCAATCAAGTTGGTGTCCTCCATCAAGAAATCACCATCCCTATCCACATTTTCAGCAACAGCAGTGGAGAAATCATCATCATCAAGATCAGAATAAGCATCAAGAATATTCAGTAGTCCATCCCCAATGCCAACATCTTGCAGCAGAGCTCTAGCAAGTTCCTGTTCAGAAGTGAGGGCTTGGTTCACCTCCTGATCACTAGAATTAGCAGTCTGGATAACAGCAAGGTTAACTGCCAACTCAGGGGAGGAGTTAGTAATCCCACTGTGAACAACATGGGGAGGGGAATGCAGATTGTCAGGTTGAAGCTCTTCACCATCTTCCTGGATGGGTCCAGCAGGCACATTCTGGGCAACATTTTGTACAACCCACTGGTCCCACTCACAAGCATTGTCATCTTGTGGAGGGGGTGGGGGACAAAGGGAGCAGCCACCACAGGTGAAAGGATCGTATGGGCACCTAGAGGGGGTGAATAGGTGCTACTTCAAATTTTCTTCCTTTTCAAATTAGGGTTTGACAATAAGGTAAATTCTCTAGATAATGCAACTAAGGTGAATTTACCTATATGACGAACATGCACAAGTAACCACACACTAAGCACGAGCAAGTAGGTAAAGTGCGGTAAAGGATAGAAGTAACCAAAGAGGTGGACACGAAGACACAAGGATTTGTTTCCCGTAGTTCCTTCCTTTTGAGGGGAAGTACGTCTACGTTTGGAGAGGGGGTGGTATCAAACCACCTACGCCACGAAAGTCCCCCCTTGTTCTTCGATGAAACTCATCCCAACGGGATCGGTCCACCTTACACTATATCGGCGACCTTCAAGGTGGACGCCGGTACCTTTACAAGTTTGGGGCATGAAGGGTTTCGCAGCATAGTAAATCAAAATTTTCTACGGAAGCGAACAGAGGGAAAGCCAAGATCTAATCTAGGAGATGCAAACAACGAGAGAGATTGGATTAGATCTTCATACCCTTGAAGATTCGCACAGCGGAACGTTCGTCGGAACGTGGGTGATGTAGTCGTACTCGCTTCTCCTCCTCGCGATCCGATCCGATCTAGCACCACAAGTGGCGGTGCCTCCGTGAGATGCACACGTGCAGCACCTCGACGTCTCCTCCTTCCTCGGACCAGCAAGTAGGGTGGAGAGATAGATTGGATCTAAAACACGACGGCGTGGTGTATATGGTGGAGAATTTCTGCAGCAGGGCTTCGCCTACAAACAGTCGGGAGGGAGAGAGGAGGGCAGCAGGGCAACTAGGGTTTGGAGGAAGGTGTAGGGGGGAGGGGGCGCCCTAGCCCTCTATATATAGAGGGGGAGGGGGCGGCCAACCCTAGCCCCTCCTCCAAGCCTTGGGCCGGCGGCCAAGGGAGGGAGGAGTGGGGGGCTAGGATTCTATCTCCAGTTTAAACGATTTAAACTTTCCCTTATCTAGAAATTCTATCTCTAGTTTAAACGATTTAAACTCTCTAGGATCGGCTGGGCCCTATGGGGCCTTGTGCCCCTGGCCCAATGCGTCCAGGACACTCCCTCATAGGCCCATGCCCCCTCCCGGAAGGTGGGACCACGTTGGCCCCCTTCCGGAAGGTTCTAGAAGCTTCCGGTACAATACCGATTAACCCGGAACAATTCCGAACTCCAAAAACTGCACTGCCTTATATGAATCTTATTCTCCGGACCATTCCGGAACCTCTCGTGATATCCCGGATCCCATCCGAGACTCCGAACAAAAACTCATAAACCAATTATCCAATCTATCCTAGCGTCGAGACACGTTAAGTGTGTGACCCTGCGGGTTCGAGAATATGCAGACATGATCTTCTATCAATAATCAACAGCGGGGTCTGGGCACCCATATTGACTCCCACACATTCATCGATGATCATATCGGATGAACCACGATGCCAGGATTCAATCAATCCCATATATATATTCCCTTCGTCTCACGATATTTTACTTGCCCGAGATTCGATCGTCGACACCGTCATACCTAGTTCAATCTCGTTCACAGCAAGTACTTTACTCGTTCCATAATCCGATATCACTTTGTGATTAACTCCTTAACCACATGCTTGCAAGCGGTGTTGATATCGATTACCGAGTGGGCCCGAAGTATATCTCTCCGACTTGGGAGGGACAAATCCCATCTCGATACATACAACCCAACAGATACTTTCCGATCACCTGAGAGACACCTTTATGATCACCCTCTCATAGGATGACGTTTGATGACATCAAAGCTTTCTTCCGATACCAGGGAGTTGTATTATCTCATGGTCTAAGGAATACAATATTTGACATAGGAAAAGCTTCGCAAAGATGAACACAAAGACACGATCTAATAGCTTCGCTTAGTTTGGGTCTGTCCACCATATCATTCTCCCAATGATATGATCTCATTATCAATTGACAACTCATGTCTATGGTTAGGAAACCTTAACCATCATTGATCAATGAGCTAGTCCATAGAGGCGTACTAGGGACACGGTGTTGTTCACAAACCACACAAGTATTAATGTTTCCGCTTAATACAATTCTAGCATGGAATATAAACTTTATCACGAACAAGAATTATAATAATAACATCTTTATTATTGCCTCTAGGGCATAATTCCAACAGTCTCCCACTTGCACTAGAGTCAATAATCTAGTTTACATTTGGCAACAATCTCACACCCATGGCACTGAGGTGCTGATCATGTTTTACACGTGGAAGAGGTTTAGTCAATGGATCTGCGACATTCAGATCTGTATGTACTTTGCTGATCTTCAGATCTCCATCTGCTATATAATCTCGGATTATATGAAACTTGCGGTTGATATGCTTGGTCTTTGGATGATACCTTGGTTCCTTAGCGAGTGCTATGGCGCCAGTGTTGTCACACAATATCTCCAGTGGGTCCAATGCACTTGGAACCACGCCAAGCTCAGTGATGAAGTTTTTGATCCAAACTCCTTCACTTGACGCTTCTGCAGCAGCCATGTGTTCCGCTTCTACTGTAGATCCCGCGATCACGCTTTGCTTGCAGCTTCTCCAGCTCACAGCTCCTCCATTCAAAATATACACGTATCCTGTCTGAGATTTAGAATCATCCTTGTCGGTGTCGAAACTAGCATCGACGTAACCTTTTACGACGAGTTGTTCATCACCCCCATAGACTAAGAACATTTCTTTAGTCCTATTTAGGTACCTTAGGATGTTCTTCACGGCTGTCCAGTGTTCCACTCCTGGATCACTTTGATATCTGCTCGTCAAACTAAGAGCATTGGACACATCCGGTCTAGTACACAGCATGGCATACATGATGGAACCTATGGCCGAGGCATAAGGCACTTTGCTCATAGCTTCCCTATCATTTACCGTAGCTGGACACTGAGCCTTGCTCAATATCTTACCTGACAACATAGGCACTGAACCTTTCAATGCCTTATCCATTCTGAACCTTTTCAGAACTTTGTCTAGGTATGTACTCTGGCTTAAAGCTATCAGGCGTCTTTGTCTATCTCTATAGATTTTGATGCCCAATATATAAGCAGCTTCACCTAGGTCTTTCATTGAAAAACACTTGTTCAAATAACTCTTCACATCGTTAAGCATGTTGATGTCATTTCCAATAATCAATATGTCATCCACATATAGTACCAGAAACGTCACCGAGCTCCCACTCACTTTCTTGTAGATGCAAGCTTCATAGCAATTTGGAACAAATCCAAAGCTCTTGATCACTTGATCAAAACGAAGGTTCCAACTCCGAGACGCTTGCTTCAGTCCATAAATGGAACGCTGAAGTTTGCATACTTTATCAGCATCCTTAGGATCGACAAAACCTTCGGGTTGCATCATATACAACTCTTCATCAATGTTGCCATTGAGGAAAGCAGTCTTGACATCCATTTGCCATATTTCATAATCATGAAACGCAGCAATTGCTAATAAAATCCGAATGGACTTAAACATCGCTACGGGAGAGAAAGTCTCATCGTAGTCAACACCTTGAACTTGTCGAAAACCTTTCGCAACAAGCCGTGCTTTATAGACGGTAACATTACCATCCGCGTCCGTTTTCTTCTTGAAGATCCATTTGCACTCAACGGCCTTTCGGTCGCTAGGAGGGTCCACCAAAGTCCATACTTGGTTTTCGCTCATGGATCCCAATTCGGATTTCATGGCTTCTAGCCATTTCTCAGAGCCTGGGTTCATCATCGCTTCCTCATAGTTCGTAGGTTCACTGTCTTCTACTAACAAGACAGTCAAGACAGGGTTGCCGTACCACTCAGGAGGGGCACGCGACCTTGTCGACCTGTGACGTTCAGTAGCAGCATCGTCCGAAGCTTCATGATCCTTGTCATTAGCTTCCTTTATTGTTGGTGCAGGCGGCACTGGAACAATTTCAGGTGCTGCGCTACTCTCCAATTCAAGAGAAGGTTCAATAACCTCGTCTAGCTCTACTTTCCTCCCACTCACTTCTTTCGAGAGAAACTCCTCAAGAAAGGAACCGTTCTTTGCGACAAACACTTTGCCTTCGGTTCTGTGATAGAAGGTATACCCAATAGTTTCCTTAGGGTATCCTATGAAGACGCACTTCTCCGCTTTGGGTTCGAGCTTGTCCGGCATCAACTTCTTGACGTAAGCTTCGCATCCCCAAACTTTAAGAAACGACAACTTAGGTTTAGCACCAAACCACATTTCATACGGTGTCGTCTCAACGGATTTAGATGGAGCCCTATTTAAAGTGAATGCAGCGGTTTCTAATGCATAACCCCAAAATGATAATGGCAAATCAGTAAGAGACATCATCGATCGGACCATATCTAATAGGGTTCGATTCCGGCGTTCAGACACACCATTGCGCTGTGGTGTTCCGGGTGGCGTGAGTTGTGAAACGATTCCACTTGCTTTGAGATGCGTGAGAAAATCATAACTCAAATATTCGCCCCCACGATCGGATCGTAGAAACTTAATCTTTCTGTTACGATGGTTCTCTACTTCATTCTGAAATTCTTTGAACTTTTCAAACGTTTCAGATTTATGTTTCATTAAATAGATATACCCATATCTACTTAAGTCATCGGTAAAAGTGAGAAAATAGCAATATCCACCGCGCGTCGAAACACTCATCGGTCCGCATACATCGGTATGTATGATTTCCAACAAGTCCGTTGCTCGCTCCATCATTCCGGAGAACGGGGTTTTGATCATCTTGCCCATGAGGCATGGTTCGCATGTGTCAAATGATTCAAAATCAAGAGACTCCAAAAGTCCATCAGAATGGAGTTTCTTCATGCGCTTTACACCAATATGACCTAGACGACAGTGCCACAAATAAGTAGTATTATCACTATCTACTTTGCATCTCTTAGCCTCAATGTTATGGATGTGTGTTTCATCCCTTTCGAGATTTAGAAGAAATAAACCATTCATAAGAGGTGCATGACCATAAAAGATGTTACTCATATAAATAGAACAACCATTATTCTCCGATTTAAATGAATAACCGTCTTGCAATAAACATGATCCAGAAATAATGTTCATGCTCAACGCAGGCACATAATAACATTTATTAAGGTTTAAAACTAATCCCGAAGGTAAAACTAAGGAGAGCGTGCCGACGGCCATCACATCAACTCTTGATCCGTTGCCAACGCGCATCGTCACCTCATCCCTCGCAAGCCGCCGTCTATTCCGTAGCTCCTGTTTCGAGTTACAAATATTAGCAACTGAACCAGTATCAAATACCCAGGCACTACAACGAGGGCTAGTAAGGAAAACATCAATAACATGTATATCAAATATACCTTTGATGGTGCCAGCCTTCTTGTCCGCTAAGTACTTCGGACAGTTGCGCTTCCAGTGACCCTTGTCCTTGCAATAGAAGCACTCAGTGTCCGGCTTAGGACCAGACTTGAGCTTCTTCTCAGCAGGGGCAGTGCGCTTGCCGCCGCCCTTCTTGAAGGGCTTCTTTGCTCCCTTACCTTTCTTAAAGGAGGGCTTGTTGACCATCAACACATGATTATCCTTCTTGATGTCCACCTCCGCAGCCTTCAGCTTTGCGAAGAGCTCGGTGATCGTATCAGTGGAACCAATCTGATTATGAGTCACTACAAAACTTTTGTAGCTGGGAGGGAGTGATTGCAGAACCCTGTCAATCTTGAGCTCCTCTGGAATCTTGCAGTCCAGTTGCTCAAGGCGTTGAGTGTAGCCCGACATCTTAATGGCGTGCTCACTAACGGAACTCCCTTCCTCCATCTTGCAGTTAAAGAACTTCTCGGAGATCTCATATCTCTCAGAACGGGCCTGAGTCTGAAACATGGTTTTCAACTCTTCGAGAATCTCAAAGGGCCCGGGATAGTTTTCAAAATGATTTTGAAGTTCCGGTTCCATAGCAAACAACATGGTGCTCTTAATCACACCATAATCATCTTTGCGCGACTGATAGACAGCTTTCTCATCAGCCGGCGCAGTTGCAGCAGGGGGGTTACCTAACGCTTTCTCAAGGACATAGTCCTTTTGTCCTCCAGACAGAATGATTCTCAGATTGCGGAACCAATTGGTGAAGTTAGACCCATTGTTCTTAAGCTTTTCTTTCTCAGCAAAAACATTGAAGTTGAAGTTGGACTTAGCCATTTGATCTACAATATTTGCAAGTACAAATTAGACTATGTTCATGATAACTAGTTCAACTTTTAATCAAATTACTAGATGAACTCCCACTAAATTCAACATCCCTCAAGTTGTTTAGTGAACACGATCCAAATTCACCACACCTAATCCGATCTTCACGAGAAGAGATGTGGTTTCAATGGTGGACAACGAAGTGTCGATCATATCATTCATATGACTCATGCTTAACCTTTCGGTTCTTGTGTTCCGAGGCCATGTCTGTACATGATAGGCTCGTCAAGTTAGACCCAAGTATTTCCGCGTGTGCAAAACTGGCTTGCACCCGTTGTATGTGAACGTAGAGTCTATAGCACCCGATCATCACGTGATGCTTGGACACGACGAACTTTCGCAATGGTGCATACTTGGGGAGAACACAGTTTTTATCTTGATCTTTAAGTGAGGAATCATCTTATAATGCTACCGTCGCGATCTAAGCATAATAAGATACATAAAAGGATAAACATCACATGCATATAACTTTATGTGACATGGTATAGCCAATCTTCGCGCAATGATCTCCATCTTGTGCGTTCCGGCATGATCTCCATCACTTCACCATGATTGCCTCCACCACGAATAGCAACTACAACTATTGCTAACTACTTAGCGATAAAGTAAAGCTATTACATGGCGTATAAGAAGTTGACTCGCAGGTCATACACAATTATAAATACAACCATATGGCTCCTGCCGGTTGTGTACTCATCGACTTGCAAGTCGTGAAACATTACAAAACATGATCATCGCATACAATATACACATCACATCTTGGGCCATACCATATCACAGAAAACACTCCCTGCAAAAACAAGTTAGACGCCTCTACTTTGTTGTTGCATGTTTTACGTGGCTTATGGGAGTAGATGCTAAGAACGATTCTTACCTACGGAAAGCCACAACGGTGATATTATGGTTGCCAAACTCCGGTGTTAATCCCATGACAACTATAGTGAGAGAAACTGACATCCACCAGCCGCATGTGTGGAACAAGCCACACGTCAAGTGTGGAGCCGGTCTTGCGAACGACGTCGCGTAAGGTTGGCCTGGACCGCTTCAATCTCACTATCCCGCGCCATAAGAAGAACACAAACAAGAGGCTTGCAACAGAAAGCATCAACGCCCACAACAACCATGTTGCGTTCTACTCGTGAAACACATCTACGCATAGATCTAGCTCTGATACCACTGAAGGGTTTCGCAACATAGTAAATCAAAATTTTCTATGGAAGCGAACAGAGGGAAAGCCAAGATCTAATCTAGGAGATGCAACAACGAGAGAGATTGGATTAGATCTTCATACCCTTGAAGATTCGCACAGCGGAACGTTCGTCGGAACGTGGGTGATGTAGTCGTACTCGCTTCTCCTCCTCGCGTTCCGATCCGATCTAGCACCACAAGTGGCGGTGCCTCCGTGAGATGCACACGTGCAGCACCTCGACGTCTCCTCCTTCCTCGGACCAGCAAGTAGGGTGGAGAGATAGATTGGATCTACAACACGACGACGTGGTGTATATGGTGGAGAATTTCTGCAGCAGGGCTTCGCCTACAAACAGTCGGGAGGGAGAGAGGAGGGCAGCAGGGCAACTAGGGTTTGGAGGAAGGTGTAGGGGGGAGGGGGCGCCCTAGCCCTCTATATATAGAGGGGGAGGGGGCGGCCAACCCTAGCCCCTCCTACAAGCCTTGGGCCGGCGGCCAAGGGAGGGAGGAGTGGGGGGCTAGGATTCTATCTCCAGTTTAAACGATTTAAACTTTCCCTTATCTAGAAATTCTATCTCTAGTTTAAACGATTTAAACTCTCTAGGATCGGCTGGGCCCTATGGGGCCTTGTGCCCCTGGCCCAATGCGGCCAGGACACTCCCTCATAGGCCCATGCCCCCTCCCGGAAGGTGGGACCACGTTGGCCCCCTTCCGGAAGGTTCTAGAAGCTTTCGGTACAATACCGATTAACCCGGAACAATTCCGAACTCCAAAAACTGCACTGCCTTATATGAATCTTATTCTCCGGACCATTCCGGAACCTCTCGTGATATCCCGGATCCCATCCGAGACTCCGAACAAAAACTCATAAACCAATTATCCAATCTATCCTAGCGTCGAGACACGTTAAGTGTGTGACCCTGCGGGTTCGAGAATATGCAGACATGATCTTCTATCAATAATCAACAGCGGGGTCTAGGCACCCATATTGACTCCCACACATTCATCGATGATCATATCGGATGAACCATGATGCCAGGATTCAATCAATCCCATATATATATTCCCTTCGTCTCACGATATTTTACTTGCCCGAGATTCGATCGTCGGTACCGTCATACCTAGTTCAATCTCGTTCACAGCAAGTACTTTACTCGTTCCGTAATCCGATATCACTTTGTGATTAACTCCTTAACCACATGCTTGCAAGCGGTGTTGATATCGATTACCGAGTGGGCCCAAAGTATATCTCTCCGACTTGGGAGGGACAAATCCCATCTCGATACATACAACCCAACAGATACTTTCCGATCACCTGAGAGACACCTTTATGATCACCCTCTCATAGGATGACGTTTGATGACCTCAAAGCTTTCTTCCGATACCAGGGAGTTGTATTATCTCATGGTCTAAGGAATACAATATTTGACATAGGAAAAGCTTCGCAAAGATGAACACAAAGACACGATCTAATAGCTTCGCTTAGTTTGGGTCTGTCCACCATATCATTCTCCCAATGATATGATATCATTATCAATTGACAACTCATGTCTATGGTTAGGAAACCTTAACCATCATTGATCAATGAGCTAGTCCATAGAGGCGTACTAGGGACACGGTGTTGTTCACAAACCACACAAGTATTAATGTTTCCGCTTAATACAATTCTAGCATGGAATATAAACTTTATCACGAACAAGAATTATAATAATAACATCTTTATTATTGCCTCTAGGGCATAATTCCAACAGGGCACACATCCACAACTTAATTGGAGGCTCCCAAATACTAGCAAGCTGTCAAGACAATCAAAGACATGTTTGTAAGAACCAAATCTAGAACTAGGGTTTCCAAGAAAACACTAGAGCAAAGGGGCCCTCAAGTGAATGAGGGGGAAATGAAGATCTCTTTTGGTGAAGTAGTAGATCGAGGCCTCCTCCTTCGATTCCCTAAAGATCAAGGACTTTATGTGGTGGATTGAGGAGATCTTGCGGATTTGGTGGCTCCAATGGTGGTCTTGACTTTAATGAGAATGAGCACCTTGTCCCAAGGTAGGTGGAGGGGTATTTATACCCCTTGGAGAAATCTGGCCGTTGGATCAATAAATGCACCGGTACTACCGGTACTCAAGCGGTAGTACCGGTTGCAAGCGGTACTACCGGTCCAGTACCAGACCAGGTACCGGAGATGCAGTTCTTGGTCGAGCCAGCTTCAGTTCTGTCCGATACACCCCTGCAGTACTACCCCCAAGCGGTAGTACCGGTCGCAAGACGCTGGTACTATCGGTCAGGGCGGTAGTACCGGTCCCAAGTACCGGTGGGCACCATGCGAGAGGGGAAGGGCTGGTCCTTCCCCAGTACTGCTCGGTACTGCTCAGCGGTACTACGGTGTCCAAGCGGTAGTACCGCTTGTCTCAAGCGGTACTACCGGCTGGAGCGGTAGTGCCGCTCCGTGGTACCGGGTGGTACTGAGGAAAAACCATCCCTCCCACCCTTGCACGGGTCCAACCGGTACTAGGACCGGTAGTACCGGTCACTTTTCCGGTACTACCGGTTGGCACAATGACTTTAGGCAAGGTCACATGGCCAGGTCAATATTTGTGCCACAATCTATCACCTGTGATACACTTAGCACACGATTAGACCGATAAGTGTGTTGTTATCAAACATCAAAATCAGAAGGATAGGAAATGCTCTTTCAACAGGGACATGGTGTGGGTCCTCTCCATCATCAGGAGCAGGGTCTTCATCTGGTGGGCCCCCTCCAAGAAGGTTGCTGAGTAGGATCTCCACAGAAAAAGTCCAGGACTCAGAGTCTTCACTGTCTCCAAGTGTCATTCTGACACTTTTAGGAATGACAGCCAGATCATTTACTCTCACCTTAGCAAGGATTCTACCTTTATTCTCAGGATCAATTTCCCACAACAGCATCTTACCAATCCCATTAAAAATAGCATTAATGTCTTCAGTGTTTATATGGTCCAAGGCGGGCCAATAAGCATAACCCAACACTCATTATTAAATTGAACTCGACGCCAGTTAATCCCCTCATTATGCTTGACAAAGGACACATGCACATCTTGAAAAGCAATGGGACTATCCCTAACCAGTCTGTCCCTGTCACTAACATGGGTGAACTGAACATAAGCCGCACCAAAGGGGCAGGCCTGAACCTCACCAAACCCCACCCTAGCCTCATTATGAAGGAAATCCATGAGTACATCGCGAATATTCAAGAAGGGGACAGGGCCAGGAGGCAGAGGATGAATGGAAGCAATGGAATACTGTTCATTTTGACGCTGACGGCGAGGAACCACCACCCTTCTAAGCCCCACCCGACCTTCAACCTGCATAATCTCAAAGCCTCGAGGCAGGAAAGGCACAGGGTCGATGGGAATATTCGCCATTGTAGCACTGCCTGCAGGCGATGAGGTCTTGCAAGGGGAAGAGAAGTTGGGGTTTTCTGAGGCGGAGGAGTTGAGGAGACGGGGCGCTCTGCAACTGCACCAGTAGGGGAATAGTGGCCAGAAATGAAAAATCTTTTAGACAGGAGAAGACCTAGGGTTCAATTGTCGAATTGGGCCGGGCCTTAAACCAGGAAAGGAAAGAATCATTGGGCCACTCCCTTTTTTGGAAAGAGGGAAAACGCATAAAAGGGAGGAGCCCAGGCAGATTAAATGAGCCCGATATCACGGGCGCGGGAGGATCGGCAATTTGCTCCCCTGTCTAGGAGCGCCACTAATGACAACATCAGTGAAAGACCTAGTGTGATTTGACTTAAAATCAGAAGAAACTGCTGATTTAACTTGATGGTTGACCGGTGATTCAGGCCGTGGTAAAGGAAATTTTAAATGGTCAAAAATAGACTTAATACCCAAACGGTTAGCACCTAAGATTTGACCAGAATTCCGTGTCACGGATTTTTTGGTCGTGACCGTTTTCCAAGAATGATCTTCCTCACGATAAAATTTTCTTTTTTCTGCCTGCCAATTAGGCCCACCATTGCCCTAGAGATTGATGAACATAATAAAATGATCAGAGATAAATTTCGAAGAATTGTAAATTTCAAATTCAACCGCTCTAGAAGCAACTGAAAATCTGAAAGTTCTGTCTTGAAGAAATCTAACTTGGAACAGGGCAGCCGATCCTCCAAAGCAGGATTGCAGAGCAATAGCCACAGTGTGAACATCAAGTTTGAAATTAGCTCTGCCAAAAGAGCAGACCATGAAGAAGGGCTTTCGACGAAAAGCAGGACGAAAATTGACTGAATGGCCAAATTTAGAAATAATATCATTGTCATATATTTTCCCAATATTGAAATCCAATAAAGTTGCACTAGAAAAAGAAGGATCCACTTGAACTTGCTCAGAAGTACAGAGATTAGGAAAATCATTCACCACAGGAATAAAAGATCCAGTCTTAACTTCTGTCATATTGCCAATTTTGGAGGCTTTTGGAGAAGCCAAACTCATGACAAAATCCTTGTTCACCTTGGAGCATTTTGGACTGCTCTTGGACACGTTGGAAATAATTTGAGCAATAGCCCGGATTTTTAAAATTGGCAATTCCATCTCTGCCCCTTCCACAATCTTTTCATCCTTAAGCAAATATCTAGCATCGATGACCACTTCATTTTGATTGAGAAGAACCAATCTCTTTGCACGGGAATTCAAGATCAGAAACCCTAGAAATTGTTTATCAAGCGAGAAGCAGAGAGCATGCCACCTCAGAGAGAAATCTTCATCTGATCCATCTGGAGAAGGAGATCTACCAAAGCAACCATCCAGAGAGATCAAGACATCATTATCTCTAGCCAGGTGAGAGGGGAACCTCACCATAGATCCAGTCAAGATCTTCTCCCCATTTTCGATAACATTTCCATCCAAAGGCAAGCCTTTGGCATTAAGAAGCACCGGCCAATCATCCTAAGAAAGAATCAGAGAACCTTCAACAAACTTACCACCTGAGCTTGCACCCGTGTAGGTGACCTTCCAACTACCAACCGGAGAATCCATGAGGGTGGGCACCGACGCCGGAGTGGCGCCGGCAAGGGCCAGAGAAGACTCACCTCAGAGCCTCCACATGCCTCGGAATTCGTGCGGGACCGAAAGAGGGGGGAAACATCATGGTTGTTAAGTCCTAGATAATAACCCCATATACTCTATAAGAAAATATAGCTTATCTGACACCATATCCTCTCTACTATATGATCAATATATTCATTTTTATGTCTACAAGAATAATCAACTAGCACTAGTTATAATCAAATATACATATCATATCTATTATATGAATCAACATATAAATCAACTACACATTTGTATTCTATTACAAAAAATCCTAGGGGATCGGAGACTCACTGATGGTGTAGCGGATGGAGGGCTGGGGCAAGGCGATCGCGATGGCGTGGAAGGAGACAATGGCGGTTGTGTGGTGGTGTGGACGGATACATGGTGGCGATGGCGGATGGAAACACTGTGGTGCGGACGCGGGTGGCGGGCAGTGAGTGGAGAGGGTGGGTATAATTTAAGTGGAGGGAAGAGATGGGAGCAGACACGGACGCGGGAGGTGTGGCGGCGCGGATCGAGTCATAGCTGCGCGGAGTGTCCACGGGAAGATACACAGATGACCAAGGCACACGGATTGAATGCGTGAAGTGGACGCGGCTAGCTAGGCCGGGTCTGACGGAAGGCGGTTTTGGTAAAAAGATAGTAGTGGTGTTCACACAAAGCGAACATCGGCAGTGAAATCACGACCGGGTTTACTTTTCCTGAAAGGCACCAGTACGTTTATCCCGACTACATCTATGGACTCCATTTACTGGTGGCGTTTTCATACTCCAGAACACCACCACTAGGTTATAATGGTTGCGTTCTGGGTTTCCAAAGGCCGTTAGAATTTGTCCTGAAAGTGGTGGCATGTATTTTTTTGCGTGCCACTAACAAAATGACTCTACAAGGGTTTTCCTACTAATGTCATCCGAGACACGTATCCTTATTATGTCGGTTTATTAATTAATGAAACAAGGCATCTATTGCTCCATCTGATCCAAAATGAGTGTCGCTAATCTAGTCTGGATCGGAAGAACTACAACAACATATATATTACTAGGAATCATGCCCGTGCGTTACAACGGGAAATAAAAATATACATCGCGAGGCCCATAAATAAGATCCCAACATTCCTTGGCACAACCACTATGTGTTGCTAGCCATTTTACGAAACACACAAATAATGAAAAACCCTTGATTGCATTTGTGAGCAGATTTTCTAGCAAGACAATAGTTCTGACATCTAAACTCAATGGTGCACACACATCACATAGAACTACGTCTTTGCAAACGAAAGAAGATACAACTACATATAGAAAGTTGAAACCAATCTTGGTAAACTCTATACTGCAGCTACTAATCTATAAGATAGTCTTATAAAAAGAAAAACCTTATAATACAAATGTAGATAGTATAAGATGGGGATCTCTCTGAACAACAAGCTTGTGAAGATTCTTGACCCCTCCTCCTTCATCAACCACCTCATGCTCCTTATCTTACGCCCATACTGATATTCCTCATCCTTAGCCTCCCGCCTCTATCAGCTGTTGCTCTCGTCCTCCTCGGTTAACTCAGCAGCGGCAGTGGCGGCGGCGGTCTGATGGACCGTTCTCCATGTGGCATTAATTGCATTTTTGGAAATAATACTACCAAAGGACAATCAGAAAATCTTCACCTACTTGATCCAGCGTTTGCAGGACATCAAGATTATCTTCTTCGAGAATACCACCGATACTCCTAAATTTGGTGATTCTTTTATTTAGAAGAATGAAATAAGAATTTAGTGAAATGAATAATATGGAATAGCAAGTAAAGCAATGTGCAACAACAAAAACCAGGTATAAATATGCTTGAGTTGCATATACACCAGAATACATAGGAGCAGTGCTCCGTGTGGAGCTTCATCTTCACTCAAATTTTCTTATTCATGCTTGATCCACATTAATAGTTTAGAGTTTTCCCCGGAAGCACCTAATTATTTCACCTTATGGCAAGATAGTACATCTTTGCAATCAACTACATTCATCGAGTATGTTAATACATCATGCCTCAACGTGAAACTCATCTGTCTGTCCACCTACACCAATAGCATCACATTGAAGAAGGGTGTGTCCTAGGAAAATGTGAGGATTTACATAACAAGAAAATTGGTTAGAGAATAAATGATGCCACACAGAGTAATATATATATCTCATACTTATCAGATAGATTGATCTCCACACGTGAAAACAGGGTGTGCAAATATGTAGTCACATGTCTCTGATTTGATAAAAATATGTTCCAAATATGTACTCTCGCGTGGCTCTGATTTGTCAAGACTTGACGCAACCGTTGATGGCAGCAACACACGTAGATACCACTGATAAAGTGGCCAAGGAAAAATGAAATCATAAGTATCGAAAAAATATCTCATAGAGAAAGGATACATAAAAAATGGAGGGCACACGGATTACAATTAGCACATTGGGACCATGATTTTTTCTTACAAAAGTACACATGGAAATCAGTTGAAAACTTATAATTGGATATCTGCCATGATCAGAACAATAAGGATTCTTATTGTAGATTCTGCAATTAAGAAAAGAATGAAGTTGGTTCATGATCAACTGAGCATCCACTTGAAATAAATATTGGAGGTATAGCAAGTAGTCAATCCAATATACCATTCTATACCCAGTTGATCTGTTGTTCACTACAAATAGGATATTTGCACGAGAAGTTACACTTTTTATCATAAACCCGCTAGCTTGCATAAGGCCTACATAGACAGTCCTAAATTTGATTCCAACTACCAAGTACTAAGGTATAAAAAATAGACAAATGAGTTGTATGTAAAGGGGAGATTTAGGACTACCTGTAGATAGAAACCACATTTGTCATCTTCAATCTATGAAAATGTGTGAGGTAGGAGCTCGTCATATCACATACTTGTTTATGAAAACACATTGGTCGATCACTAAAATGAATTGAAAAGGAAAATCTGCAGAGGGAGAAGCAAAACATATTTTCAGCTTTGGCCAAACAAACACAATTCATATCTTTGGCCAAACAAAAAATTATTCCAAGCACTAAGTGGCAGTAAGCTGTAGGTATGAAACAACAAGCAAATCAACCGGCGCGCAGCTCTATCGCTGCATCCATCCATGATTATCAGACTGGTCTGATTCTGTAGGTGGGTATGGATCTTTGGAAGGAGGAGGCCGTCCGTCTTAGGGGTGCTCGGGCTGGTACTGGAGGATGCCGACGATGTTGCTAGAGAAGAACCGGACTCGGAGGAGGACGTGCCTCACGCTAGAGGTCTACCGGCCGGGAGGAGGCGCTCCGCTCGATGTGTCGGGAGTTTGGTTCTGCGGTTATCCTGGGAGACGGCGGTGGGAAGGCGGCAGCTGTGAGATATGCTAGGGCTCCAAGGGAGAAGGTCGAGGATGGGAGGAAGGGGATGATGGGTGATTGTTTTTGGGCTTGGCCCATTTAGGCGTGCGCAGGGCGAGCGGGCAAAAGAGCGACGAAGGGAACGACGTATTACACATGTAGGACGACGGCAGAACACAACTTCTTTTTTAGGTAGTAGAGATTTAAAAGTAACAACATGATATATCTTTTCTAATAAGTAAACATTTTAAAGTTGACGATTAATTCAACAAAGTACCATAATTGGACAAAATAAGCGACAACTATAGCAAATATAAGGAATTGAATAAAACTAGTTATGTAAAGATTCCTTATTATTACCATATACCTTCCTATTTCATAATTGGACATTCAACTATAATTTTTTTGGTGAACATAAACATAATATTTATGTGAAATTGTTGTACCATGGTTTATGTGAAGAAAAAACAGAAGGCCGGCTACTTAGGCCTCTTCGATTCATATAAATTTCATGTGTATGTTGGAGGATTCAGTTGGTTAGAGAAAATTATATAAATTTCATGTTTTTCAGGATTGATAACAACTATATGACCGTTGTGTCACCGGTGCAAACGGCTAAGGCGAGACAATATTAAACCTATAATTTTTATTCATGTTAATGTCCATTATCAAGATTGACCGATATAATGGCTTCACATGTTAGCAACACAGACCCTATCTATTAGAATCCCATTCTGGTACAAGAAGGAGTAATGTATCACCATTCTTAAGGTGCGTGTTTTGTAAATCTAAGTAATTGTAAGGATGTTGGACATCTACAGTAGGTAGATTAAGCCCATGTTTTTTTTGAGCTCGATTAAGCCCATGTGAAATACTTCTTTCTCTTTCTAAATATGAGACGTTTTGACAACAGAGAGTATTATATTTCATTTTTGTTAGAAACAATATACTCCATATACAAATTCAATCATAAATTGAAGCGTAGAAAGGAAGGAACACCCATGTACAAAGCACATTCTTCGCCGACGATTGATACAAATAAGACATGATACTTTTTTTTTTTGCGGGGAACAAGACCTGATACTCCGTGTCACTACACTAGCAGGCCTTGTTGGTGTCACTACATTCGCAAGGTCACGAGTGCATGTTGTTTCCCTGGTATTTCACTCAGATTTCCGGCAAGCATTTCAGCCCGCACTCGTCATGTTAGTAAGTGGGCCGCATTTGGTGCATCCATTGAAGAAAAGTTGGAAGCGTCAAGCTTCTTATTTACCACGTAGGGCGGCCCAAAGAAGCCAACCTTCTGGGGCGTGTTCTTTTTGTTTTAGGGAATCTGGGGCGTGTTCTTAGATTAACTAAATCGTCCATGGGCCTAAACCTTGCCTGCGCAGGCCAAGAGAAGCAACATTTCGCCCACTTCCAACATTTCCCTTCATTCCCGTTACAGGTTTTCCTAAATAGGCATCTTTTTTTTTGAAGCGGGAAATGGACATCTTGAGATAGGTAAAATCAGGTGATGAAAGAAAAAAATCCATACCTACACTCTCAACTCTCTAGGAATTCTGGCCTAAAAAAAAAACTCTCTCGGAATTCGCCGGAACTAGCAATGCCACATCAAAAGTGTGTATACACGCACACACACGTGGACCTTCACCGACAACAGGTCAACGCCAGTACCAACAGTAACGCCAACATAATTTGATCTAATTTTTTTTTTGGAGAGTCGGGATGCAGACGCTGGTCGCGGCGTGACACACGTGTGACGACCGACCGCACGCACGCGGCGGACATCTAGCATGGCTCCTCAGGCAGACGATCGGGCCCTGATTCAGCTATCGAACTGACGGAGCAAGTTGCCAGGAAAAATTGATCGCCATCTTTTCTCCTCAGCCGTCCCGATCAGACGGCGCGGACAGTGAACCAACGGAGCACCGATCGATCTGTAGGCTGGACCGGGCCGGGAAGTGACATGAACAGCGTGTGTGTTTTACGTCGATCGTCGATGGCCGGCGGCGGCCTCAGGCAGGCACGATCTCATCAATCAGCATGCGTCGCTGTTCTTTTGTGTATGATCCGACTCACAGCGACGCGGCTGCATCACGTCGACGTCGCGCCTGGCCTCGGTCGGTCGGTCGGTCGATCTGTGTCTGTGATTGCCCAGGCTTCTGTTATTAACTAAGCTAAAAAAAACTAAGCTTTGCTAGTAGTACTAATGTTTACTTTCCTCGTATCGTATCGATGGGTCGTTTTCCTAGTACGCAGAAAATATTGGGAGATTAGTAGCTGTGATTAGTTAATGCTGACTATAGAAGGAATGATGCAGAGGTTAACAGGATGAGGTCGCTAGCTAGCTTGTGCCGTCGACCGATCGTCACGTCGGTCTCCACGCCATGGCGTAGCATGCTAGCCGCTGGCCGGCCCTGGCGTCACCACGTCGTGCTCCCTCACATACTACTCCCTTCAACATAAGACTTTTTACCGAGCTATTTTAGTTTGCTAAAAAAATTTATATTATAGAACGGAGATAGTAGTAACCGGAGCTTCTACTTGTGGGCTCTGTTGTTGTATAAATAAGTCTATTTTAGTCGTTGTTGTATAAACAAGTTCTTGTGGGCTCTGTTGTAAACTACTGTGATGTAACTACTTGTATTTATATCTCACTCACACGAAAGTGTCTGGTGGGCGTCTTTGAATCGCTTCTATGCGGATTTTGGCGAGAAATGCTGAGATCTGCATAGACCCGATTCGGGGGCGTTACACTTGGGAAGGTGTCTCGCTTGTACCTGCAGTTGGCTTCGTTTGCATCTCATGACATAGTGGAGGATCCTTTTCCTGCTTTTGACGATCTGAGCCAGCTAGAGTACAACAGACTTGTCCGAGGCGGCAGGCGTGCAAATTCAGCGGGGGTTGTCTGCTTTGTGGTAAGCATTGTCCTGGGGACTGTTATGTGCAATTATAGCGACATAAAATTGACTATTTTGTTCTTTTGCTAGCGCGAGGAGAACTCGAAACACGTGGATGAGGCCGCGGAAGCACTTAAACATCCTCCTGGCAAGGAGTTTGAGTCAGCTCTTGGAGCATTTGTGGAGGTATGTGTTCATACTGTTCCTGGTTCTATTGTATTTTCTAGGTGTGTTGAAATGTTCTAACATATTCGTCAATGTCATAGCGTACCAAGTGTTGGGGCCATGGATTAGGTGTCTTGCTTGGTTGCCGCACCGTCGACGCCGCATCGCCAGTTAGGTCTTCCAGCCTAGAGGATGATGCACAAGATGAACAGGAGGAAGAGGGCCAGGATGAGGATGAGGAGGAAGATGGCGAGGACGAGGATGAACAGGAGGAGATAGGCATGCCTCAATTACACGACACCCCGCGGTCTAGTCAACGGTCGCGGATGAGGAGGAGGAGGCTATCGAGGAATCCATACACGCCAAGTGAATGGGTCTCATAGGTGATCTCACAACATATGTGGGGCTATGAGTATGCAGAGGTAAGTCTCTTACATCACCTTGATTTGAACCAGGAAGTCATGCCATGACGTATAATTCGTCATAACTAGAGCCAAAGAAAACCGGCGAAGATTAGTGTTTTCTCCTTAGCCCACACCCTACATGACATTTGTTTATGATACAATTTGTTTATTGATACATGAATATTATGTTTTCAAACATGAACTATTTTATTTTGACTAATTATGTTTTAGCTTTTTGTAAATACTTAAAAAATGATATATAAAATTTCTTTGCAAAATTTATGAATATTTATATACATACCATGAACAACATTTCTAAAATATAAGAACATTATTCGCAAATACATAAAAAGGTACATCAACGAGAACACTATCTTGGTGCGCCTAAAAATTTCTATTTTCTACTATGTAAATTTTGCTCCTGTACTCATTATTTATTATAAAAAGTATAATGTTCTAAAAAAATTAAGAAGGAAAAATAAAGAAAAACATAGTTCCTGTAAAATTGGCCATATTGGGTGCGTCCCATGAAGAAACGTTGGAGGCCTCAGTCTTCTTATTTACCACATAGGTCGCCAAAAGAAGCCTAGCTAGACACCGTGGGGCGTGTTCTTAGATTAACTAAATAGTCTATGGGCCTAAACCTTTGGCTCATTTTGCCCGCTTCCAACATTTCCTAAATTGACTTTTTTTTTGAAACGGGTAAATTGACAACTTTTCTTTTTGAACGGAAATGGACAACTTGAGATACGTAGGTAAAAATAGGGAGTAGTGAAAACAAATCCATACCGCCAAGAGGCTCCCTTCCTGACATGCGCCCGCCATGCATTGCTCGTCGGAGTTTTTTAGGTGGAAGGGAGAGATTGGGACGGAAGGGTCGCAGAATGGACCCGGATATTGTCCTCCGAACATAGTATATAGGAGCAATGCGGGCTAATATTGGACACCCTGGATAGCTTTATCCAGGCCAGGCCATTATGGTGCGTGTAGTGTGTTATGGTGCGCGTGAACTCTGGTCGGATTAGAGCATCTTCGCCCCCTCCCCCCCCCCCCCCCCCCCCCCTCCCCAACAGGAGGTCGGCAGGCGCACTGGCAGTTGGTTTTGGGGGCGCTGCTCAAACTGCCGACTGTTTGGGGAGGCCGCCCCACATCGGCACCCCCAATGATCGCCCCCCCCCCCCAACTTTCAAGGTTTGAAAAATCGAAATATAAAGAAATTGTATTCAAATTCAGGAAATTTTATAAGGTTTGGATGAAATTTGGGCAAAACTAAAACCTAAATACAAACTAAAAGAAAGTACTACTATACGTGGCGGCGCTAGGTTTTGTGCTGCCGCGTCTACTCCTCCTTGTCGTCGGAGGCGTGGTTGATCTAGTTTGGCACCTGCCAGGGGAATGCCCCCCACTGGTGCTGGTGCTGGTGCTGGTGCTGGATGGGCGGCGACGGAGGAGGCGGCGTCACGTGCGCTAGTGTCATCTACACCTTTTGTCTATAGTCACGAGAACTCTGTTTGTCGATTTCGACGGCAATCGCCGTTGTCAATGCCGTCGTGCTCTTGTATACTAATATATTCTTTCTATTCGTCATTTGCGTTTGGGCAGTACTACGCGTCCTCCGGAGGATATTTTCCCAAAATCCCCGGGTCCTCCTGCTGACACGTGTCCCTAAAAATCCTTTAAATTCCGCTTTTGCTATAAACATACCAACTTTTGCTACAAATAGTCCTGGTTTTGCTACATGTAGCCAATAACGGTTCGACCCCAAAAAGAGAAAAATAAACTGGATCTCGCCGGAGACCTCGCCGGTGACCGTGTAGCAAAAAAGTTGTGCTAATATAGCAAACCCGACCTCACCGAAGACTCGCCGGAGGCTTTCGCCGGGAAACCTCACCGGAGACCGAGTAGCAAAAACGTTACACTATTGTAGCAAAAGTGCAAAACGGTGGTAGCAAAAAAAGAGTACTAATAAAGCAAAAAGAACGACCTCGCCGGAGACATCACCGGTGTCTGCCGTAGCAAAACCGACTTGCTGAGGACTTTCGTCGAAAATATCAAAGCAAATATTTTGTGCTATTATAGCAAAAACACATAAGAGAAATAGCAAAAATTTACTACTATTGTAGCATCGCCTTGTAGCAAAATTTCAAAACTCATTTATCGGTCGGTAGCATGGCGCCCCTTCACCTATAGCAAGGATGACCACTTCCAGTAGCATCGCCGTCCTGTCTATGTAGCATCGTGCCGTTGAAGAGATTGTAGCATCCGCACTCATCGGTGGTAGCGCTGCCGGTCGCCGCCACGCCGTCACCATTGTAGCAAAATCATGCTCTCCATGGCAGCAACTTGAGGAGGAGCCAGAGGTGCGCGCCGGAGGGAACTAATGACAGCGCGTGTATGAGATGGAAGCAGCAGAAGGTAAAGCCAGCAACGACTCATGGCCTGCAGCGGTTTCCATTGACGACCTGCTCGCGGAGCACGTGCGTGGAGATGGGGGAGGGCAGGCATCGGTGATGTGGACCCAGGGGACAGTGGAGAGGAGGGGGTTCTAGGGAGGTCGCGGGTGGTGCCCGGAGGTGGAGGCGTGTCGGCGGAGGGCCGGAGGCGGAGCATGTATAGAGAGGAGAAAAAGTCATGGCGTTTCTATTGGAAGAGATTGAGTACAGCAAAGAGAGAAGAAGAGGCAAGGAAACGATAGGGATAAGGTGGATTCAGAGGACACGTGTCGCACGCACAAAGAGGAGGTTGCAGGGACGTTCCGCCTCCCGGAGGAGGCATATCATTTTTCTTTGCGTTTTGGCCGGTTTTCTTAAATTTTTGCTTTTGGTTTCTCACTATAGATACCCAAGCCCCACCAGCCACACCGCCCATGCTATTGCAAGATAAAGGAAAAGGCTAGCGTACTACAGCGGCGCTTTGATGCATTTACCATGCACCCTGTAGCGTGATGGAGAGGGTCGAGACCGGCCTAGGCGCATAGAGGGCTTCTTTTAGCTTGGGGACATGCGCAAAACTCATACGGATCTTTGTCGGCCTTCTCTCCATCCAGCGATCTACTCCACGCGTATAGTACACTGTACAGTAATACCGTGGATGGATAGTATCAAGCCAGCTTATATTCGCTGGGCTGGGGACTAGTACACGCTTGTCGGGGTATTTGTACGTACTACTACCTAGCTCCGACGTCCTATATAGCCCGCCCAGCCCAAGGTTAACAATGCAGATGAACTGCAAGAACACTGGACCGACCGACTGACCGAGAGTTGCTTTCATAGTGAGCGTGCAGCCGTGCAGATATACGGCGGTGGGTGTGCATGCATCCATGTCCCGTGCCGTGCCGATAACTAGCTAACCATGTACGGCTGCCCAGCCAGACGCGTCTCGCATATAAGACGCCGCAAGATGGATCGACCTGCAACGACGACGTCCTTGAATGCGTCTACCTAGGGCCCGTACCTAGGTACACATCATCCTGCATGCAAGGTCGAGCGCACGATCGTTGGCCGTGCATACGTGCTGTTTGCTCACCGACGACGGCCGGTTGACAACGACGGAATTGGAGCGAAAACGACAGTTAATTGCACCAAATCCCATATGTTAAAAAAAATCTTTTCTCTAGATT
Organism: Avena sativa; assembly: GCA_916181665.1. NCBI lineage: Eukaryota > Viridiplantae > Streptophyta > Magnoliopsida > Poales > Poaceae > Avena > Avena sativa. The sequence goes on from OV702296.1 coordinate 386,122,659, forward strand.
CACGTATATCTAGATATGTTTTACTCTCTCCGTTCCGGTTTAAAGGACACAATTTGCAAATCATGCACTTCCAAAATACTTAGATACAAAAGGATTTAATCTCTGTAATTACTTCAGTGTAAAAAAACAAACTGCTTGCATGCACATGTGTGAACAAATTTGACGCTTTCTTAACTCTTTTTTTCTCGTGCATGTTCTATTTCATGCTATTAAATAAACCAATTAGATGAGATTTAGGGTCCAGAGAATTACAAATCGTGTCCTTTAAACCGGAATGAAGGAAGTAGTATATATACATTTAATATAAATAATTTTAATACATTTTTTCTGACCGAGAGGAAGTATATATTCCATTACTTATGCATGCATGGCGCGGGGTCATACACGTGCCGCCGTACGTCCGAACGGTATCCTACTTGGCTAGCCACGGCTACCAAGGAGGATCTCGGCGATCTATGTACTATTTACATCTAGGAGACCTGTCACGTGATAAATGAATTATCATCTCATGGAATTTATTTCGCCGTGGGTTACCGTGGTGTCGATGCATGACACGGCCGATCCATTGATCATTCGATCGCCTTGGATTCGATCGATACGATCGCGACCGCGAGCACGAACGAAGAACATTAAAACCTCCATCCTTTAATTTCGGCAACCTGGTACCGACTGTACATGTTTTTTTTTTTTTTTGCATAGCCGACCGTACATGGTTAGCTAAGCTTAAATGACAGTGGAGTATTGTTCCCACTCGATTAGGCTGTACTATCGGGTAGAAGTTGTAACAAGAGATGATGAGTGCGTACGTACTACGTAGACGTGCGCCGTTCCGCGTGCGTGCACCGAAACGGCTCAGTCGTACGTACGTACCGAAGGAAAATTCTAGGCACGCGACGTATGTCTTTGTCCTATCCGGTGCATGCATGGCTTCAATTCATCTTGCCCCTATAAGAGCAATGCTATACATACGACACAGCTGTACGGTTGTTTTTGTACGACACCACACATCGGAGCAATGCTAGGCCACATGTCAGAATTTGAACCATGCATGGCAAAGTTAGGCCACGGTCTTGTCGTATAAGGATCGTAACAAAATTATGGTACGCAGAGTCTTTTCCCCCCTATAATTAGCTAGTCCAAGGACTCGGGCGTACGTACGACGAGAGTTAGCTGGAGTAAATACACACGGCGGTGTACGACGAGCGATCGAGGCTGCAGCTATTTTAGTCCACTGCTGCACGGTGGTAAAGCAGGCCATGCTTTAAATTTTTTATTGAACGTACGTCCTTGCAAGCTATGTGATCTCCGTACGTAAGAGGCTATAAGTTCGCCCGCAGGAACAGCGGTTCAACAGGGCGCGCGGGTCTCTTTACACTACACACTGGCCAGCAGTAGCTTACTATACCCTGCACGGCTGCCTTCTATCGAGGAATGTAGAGAAAAGTTAATCACCTCCCAAGAGCATATAGTCTACAACCTAATTAATTAGTATCTTTCTTATTTTTTTAATTAATTATCATGCCATGTCATCAATTTATTTACATGGTATTGTACCATGTATATGGTATGTTACTAGCTAAGTTACTCTCACTATAACCAGACTTAAGTTTGGCTCCACAAAAACTGCCGATTTAGTAGTTTCCAGGTCTATCTCAGGTGTGTTGAAGATTGAGCGGGCCACGACGTGAAGTGAGGGCATCTCCATCGGAGAGATCCAAATGGTCCGTTTTAGTCCGATTAGATCGAGTCATCGACGTTTTTAGGTCGTGGTCCAGCTTGTCATGCCAACCGTACGGCCCAGACAGACGAAATCGAACAGGGCAGCCCAACAGAGAGGAAAGATAAGAAGACCCATTAAATAACTATAACTGGGCCAGTCTGCTACAAAACCGGACAGGTCAGCGTCCGCGTCTGTCTGAACAGATCCATCCGAACATCAATTTTGGTCACGAATAGGTCGATCCAAACTGAGTTAGTCCAAATGGATCATTTTGTCAGAACATCAAGCACGTCACACATGTCCGCGCGGACCGGTTAGAATGGGTTAGGCCTGGCCGATGAAGATACCCTAAGCCCGGCAAACCAAAGGGACGATTTCATCTAAGGATGGCAATGGAGCATGTTTGGATGGATATACCAAATCCAGATCCAAATTCATAAACCTCACTCTATCCCGCCCATGAAGATATCCATAGACATGGATGTCGCCTCAAATCCAAACTCGTCGGATATCCATGGATATCCATTGATTATATGCTATATACATAGACATAACACCAACCAACATAACAACGACACCACAACAATATTTCAGCAATAGTTTGACAACACTTCAACAATTATTATATGGATGGCCACCATTAGGTCGCTACATGGCAGGAGGACTCGAGGAGTGGTAGGGATAGCAGCGATGCGGCACTGGTGATGTTGCTGGGTTTCTGCCTACAAGTATCTCAGGAAGGAGACGTCAATGGCGCATGGCGTCTGCCTGTTTAGTGCGTGTGTAGCAGCCAAGGACAAGTGGGCCTTTTGGTGGTTTGGTCTTGGAAGTGGGATCTCGGGCCTTTTAATGAGTATATGGCATATGTAATAGTTATTGGTTGGAAAACAATATATCACACTCATGGGTCCCGCGTGTCAAACGGATATTCATTGGATATCTGTGGAACAAAAACTCTATCCATGTCCACTCCATGAGTTAGCGGATATCCGTCTCATGAAATCCATAAAGTTAAATAGCTCTCCATATCTTTACCCACCGGGCTGGATATCTCCATGGATAAAAAATTATCATCCTTAATTTCATCCCACCGTGGCCTGGCCGGAGGTCCTGCGGCCTGCGCCGATTGCATGCATTGGAGTGGCCGTCCAGTCATATGCCACGTACGGTAGCCATGCGGTGGAGGGCTGGAGGCTTCCTGGACGACGAGTGCAGCTGCCTGCGGTCACGACACGGTTTGTATAAAGCCGACAAAGGCTCCCGCTGGGCAGAGGACAAACAGCTAGCGTGTAGTACGCACCTGGTGCAACCCGCAAACACGGAAGGCAGAAAACTCATCCATTTTTAACCCTGCTCCCCGATCGAGTCCAACCGCAAGCCAGCTCACCACCTAGCTCTCGACCGTTTCCACTGCTTTTGTGCCCTCTGCCCGTAACAGAGGTTCTTGGAGGATTCTCCTACTAGTACATCTCATTTTCTCCACATTTTTCTACTTACAGTACTACTACTGTAAGAAAGAAAGTACTGGAATATTATTAGCAAGTGTGATTCTGTACTTGTGGTCTTTTCTGCAGCTCTTTTTTTACTGCCACTACTCGATGGAGGCGACCGAGGAAGTTGTCTTTTCCGGTCAGCGCTTGGCTGGCTCCAGCTAGGACGTACTACGTACTCAGAAACCAGTACCTGCGGCTGGCTTGGGAGTATCCTGCTTCGAGAGGTTCGAGGCTGGTCCAGTTCATGCACCCACAGCAGCGCCAGGATACTGCTCCAGGTCACGAGCCACGGTAGCAGCGTAGGCCGACGGACGTGTCGATCGCCCAGTTCTCGGCGAGGTTGTACGTATCAGGAAAAAATAATCTTGTCGCTATTACTGTGGGTCCTTGCTTTGCTTCCTAGAACAGGGCACGTTCTGAGATGGCCTGGGGAGAGAGACCGGAGAAGGTGGCAGCTGGAAAGCAAAGAGAAAAAAGCTCTTTTTCGCTCCGGTAGCTCACGCTCAGCCACCCACTCAGCCCGTACGACGCGAGAAAATAGCACGTAACACCACATCTTGGTGCCAGAGGCACAGGTTCGACTTGTTTTTCACCAAACACCACATCTACTTGTAATTGTTGCAAGAAACACAGAAATTATCATTAGCTTGTTTTACAACTAATTAGGAGACCGGTCCACTACACCAGGTCCATCCCCAAACAAATTGAAACATACCAAATCAGTTAGAAATACAAATTCTTTGGAGGCTATCATTCAAAAGTATACAGGACAAGATATACATACACAGGACAAGATATAAAAAATACATATGACAAGATATACGTACACAGAACAAGATATATACTTACACATGATAAGATTCATCCAAAAGCTTGGTACGACCAACATATCCACATATCCCAGGTTCAAGATATATCAATCCAAAAGAAAGAGTCAAAGGAGATAATTTTCTTTCTCCTCCATTCAAAAGATACGTCATCACAGGTTCTTTTTCATTACATCCAAATTTCAGGTCTAACTAATTGTCTTCCTCGTGCTCTCTCTGCCCATTACTTGCTGTGAAGTAACTACATAGTCGGCTCTCGGTGTAATGCATCCGTCCTCGTCCACGCAAAGATGTTAGTTTCTGCCTTGGTGCAGCTTGAGCGTGGCGAGGAAGCACTGCAGCGTGTGCTTGGCGAGGCGACGCTGCAGCTGGAGCTTGGCGAGGCTGCGCTGCAGCTGGAGCTTGTCGAGGTGTTGTAAATGGAGCTTGCCGCGGTGGTGTAGGTTGAGGTGGTGTAGCTGAAGGCAAGAAAGGAGCCGTAGGCATGTCTATGTTTCCAGGCCGCTGGCGGTTGCTCTAAAACAACATAAATTAAGCAAGTTAACTTCATGGAGGAGATTAATATAGGAAAAAATATGAGTATAAATTAATTACCTTGTGTCCAGCCTTCCTAATTGCGAGATGAGGCTTCAGCGGCATGGTACATGTGGTGTACCTATGCCCTTTAAGATTACAATTTGAGCAAGTGATTGTCGTCATTTTTCTAGTTTCATCTGGCCCTTCTCCTGCACTAGGTTGTCTCTTTTTCTTTTTCCGTCCAGGCTTGCTATGAAAGATAGGAGGCTCTATATCAATTGTGTCAGTTTTTACCCAATCATGTTCACCCGGCACTGGATAAATCATTTCCTTGTAGGCGAGGGCATACATCGGCTTCTTGAAAAAATTATAGTAAAAGGCCCGTGCTTACTTGTGCCACCACCTAGAGCATACCTGAGTTGGGATAGAAACCAACACCAAGTTGAAGTCTCCTCTTTTTCCACAACTCCAAATGCGAGTGGGAACATGTTATTATTGCCATCCCTAGCTGTGGCAGCAAGTATTTGAAATCCGGTGCCAGTTTTCAAGAAACATCTATCTACACCTGCAAGTTTACATCAACTAAGTACATGGCATTGATAAAAATGGCGAACATGTGTTGTATATCCCTTACCAATAAAAGGTCTGCAACCTTCTAAGAATCCCTGAACTTGTGCATTCAGGCAATAGAACAATCCATGAAATCTTGGGTTCTTCTGTGGGATTTGATTGACAATAGTGTTCACAATGCATCGGCTGCCCGGATTTGTATTCAGCACAGTTTGAAGGTAATCTCTTATCCTATAATATTGACTCTCATGGTGTCCATCAATCACCTCTAGTGCTTTGTTCTTGGCCCTGTATGCCATGTGTGTGGAAATGGAAACCCCATGGTCCCTCTTAACCATGTCAATAAGTGCTCTGATTTTCATACTAGGATCACTTCTAATCTGATCTTCATATGTCTTGCTCACCCAAACAGCATTGATTCTTGAACTATCATTCGTCTTTCCACATGTGTGAGGCAAAACAAGCCAGCGAATAACATGGGTAGTTTCTACTGTGATAGTTGATGATAGAATTGCAAATGGACATGTGCCTCCAGAGTTGCAGCAAACAGTGATCCTATCATGATCATTTCTTAAATATTCAAAGTCTCTTTGATTCACAATGTGGTAATTTGTTAGTGCCCTCCTGTACTGATGCACATCTGCAAAACACAACTTCACCTGCAGCAGCTCATGTGCAATGGGATTTGATTCATCATAATAAATTCTCTTCTCTAGTCTCTTTGATCTGCTCTTCCTCTTTGTTATGGATATAGTCTTTGGATCCACATATCCGTCATCATCACTCGAATCACTTAATTCCCTGCAATCATCACTCGCTTGAGGGCTAAATGCCATGCCTTCTTCCTCAAGAACTCATTCTATTGTCCTTCTCTTGGCTGCTCTTGATAACTCTGCCTTGTCCTTGACAGTTTTTTTCCTACACTCTTCTTGGATTTCTTCCCTCTCTTCCGTTGTTATTGCTGCTATTGGAGTTGTTATTGGTGTTGGGAAGCAGTCCTCAACATCTGAATCACCTTCACAACGAACCAAAAAATCCTCATAATGCTCAGAGTCAGTTTCTCCATCCTCAACAAAGCCTACAGATTCATCAATAGAAATGGGCCAATCTCTCGTCAACAAACCAACATAATCCTCCAACCTGAACATATAGATAAGCAATAGTTATTATTATGCCCAATTCAACAAAAATGAGCTCTGTTCATATCTCCCTAGCACAAAAAAATAAGCTACGTACGAACACTTTGTTTCATGAAATTGCAGAGGCCAAAGAAGATATCCGTATCAACCAAACCAACACAATAAAATTATGGGATGAATTAGGACACTACGTCGATCAAAATCGAATTCTTCTGCCTCCAAATTAGGGTTTTCCTCTAGTCCTAGCCATGGTAAAATCATTAAAACTGGAAACAAGCAGAGAAGAGACAGATGGAGCTTACCCACTGAATTGGCTGGGGCCATCGGAATCCATGGCCAGCGTACTCTCGGCAGACGCCACTGCTCCATCCCCGCCGCCGCCTATCTCCATCCCCTCAACTCCATCCTCGCCGTCGCCTAGCTCGTCCGTCTCCGCCATCCCCGCGGCCGGGACGCCGACCTCGCCGCCCTCGCCGGACTCGAGGTCGCCGGACTCGAGGTCACCACCGGCCGACGCGGTTTGGGATGGTTGTCCCCGTCGGGAAGGACTGGGGAGTCGATGCGGTTTGGGGATAGTTGTTTTCGGTCGTGGACTCTTGGACCGGGATGCACCTGGCTTTCGTGGGCCCAGTCTCCTCTAATTTCTCTATTAACCAGCCTAATTACAATGTTTGTGTTTCTTGCAACAATTACAAGCAAATATGGTGTTTGGTGCAAAAACAAGTCGAACCTGTGGTTCTGTGCAAAAGAGGCACCAAGACGTGGTGTTATGTGCTATTTTCTCGTACGACGCAGCTACGGCGGGGGAAGCACAGCGATCGCAACAGTGTAGTGTAGGCCTTCGATCGATCGTTGAGGTCCGTTCGGCGGCGAGACGACTAAACTGGTGGAGCCCGGCGGCGGGCCAGTCGTCACTGCCGGCGGCACACGCCCCCAGGTTTTAGTCCCGTGCCGAATTGAAAACAATCACGTGTCCCAGGGCTCCTGCCGGACGACCTCGTCTGGTAGAATGGACGAAAATAACTCAAAAAAATAACAATTTTACGAAATGAACTCTGGTCAGAAAAAATTTACGGAACTAATTTTTTTTAACGCCATACGTGTTGGCTACGTCCGGCCAGTGCCGCCGTACGTCCCAACGGTATCCAGGTTGGCTAGCCACTGCTACCAAGGAGGATGTCGGCGATCTATGTACGTACATCTAGGAGACCGGTCAGGTCAGGTCAGAAATGAATTATCATCTCGTGGAATTTATTTCGCCGTGGGTTACCGTGGTGTCGTGCCGATCCATTGATCATTCGATCGCCTTGGATTCGATCCATACGATCGCAACCGAGCACGAACGAACATTACAAAATACAAACCTCCATCCTTTAAATTATTCGGCTACGTACCTGGTACACCGTCCATACATGGTTAGCTTAAATAACGGGTAGAAGTTGTAATGAGAGATGATGCGTGCATACGTCTACGTAGACGTGCGCCGTTCACCGAAACGGCTCAACCGTACGTACGTACCGAAGGAAAATTCTATGCACGCGAGTACGCGACGTATGTCTTTGCCCTATCCGGTGCATGCATGCATGGCGTACGTACGACGAGAGTTAGCTGGACGAAATACACACGGCGGTGTACGACGATGAAGCGAGCGATCGAGGCTGCTGCTATTTCAGTACACTGCACCGTGGTAATTATACTGGTAATTAACTGCACCGCGTTAATTTTTGGTTGTCTGTCCTTGCAAGCTACGAGATCTCCAGTACATAGCAGGGCTATAATAAGTTCGCCGGCAAGAACAGCAGTTCGACGGTGTGCGCGTCACTACACAATAGCCAGCTACTATATACTCTGCACGGCTGCCTTCTTTCGAGGAATGTAGAGAATAGTTAATCACCTGTCCACCAACGTTACGTTGGGGACATTAATGCTGATGCACATAACCAAAAATACAAAAGAAGAAGAGCAAAACCCTACCAAACTGATTGGTTACTCGCACTCGCAGCATTGTGAAACACCGATCACCAGAGTCATAACCATGACACATATAGTTTGAACATAGACTTTGCCACGCACCTGAAACCATCTTAGTGTGACATATTAATCTACTCACACTCCATTGTGTCGATGTCGTTCCTCCTCTTCGTCGTCACTTAGTGTACACGAACTCAGCCTGAACCATTGAGGCTCTGACCTTCGGAGCTCAATCGTCTGGACCTCCATCTTTGTTCGCACCATGGCAATCATGGTCGACATGCCCGATGTCGACACACACGCTGGTGGCGGTGTACTCACATCAGATTGGATGCGAAGATGGAGTAGCGTTGAATCGGCCTTGTCGGTCACGATCGGCCTGCACCACCAGCGTGCCGTAGGTTTCCCGGGTGTCATCTTCCTGCACCGACGTGCCGCGAGTTTCACGGACCACATCATGAGGAATTGAGGGAGCGCATCATCACAAATCAAGGGTAGATCAGACGGGAAATACATTCCGAACAACCATGACGATGGAAGAAAGCTAGGGCAAGAAATTAGAGGAGGATAGGAAGGGGTGCCTCGCCACCTCTGTCAGTCACATGTGCTCGAGCCCTTGCATCCCGGCATTATGGTAGATATGGTAGTACTCCCTCCGTTTAGCATAAAGGCCCTCATATGTCAGGCCTCATGAAAGTGCAAAAAAATGTACTCCCTCCGTTTTAAAATATAAGATGTTTTAGCTTTATGAAGCAAATGTATTTAGACTTATTTTAGTACGTAGGTTCACTCAACTTTAGAATAAATTTAAACACTAAAATAATTCTAGATTCATTTACTTCACAAACCTAAAACATCTTTATTTTAAAACAGAGAAAGGAGGGAGTAATAAAGTTATCGTGTGCCGAGCTTATGAAAACATGTCAGTTTTGTTGCTCCCACAAAGGCTCACGCACGGTGAGGTCAGAAATGAATTATCATCTCGTGGAATTTATTTCGCCGTGGGATACCGTGGCGTCGATGGTACTCATGAGAGTGACACACGGCCGATCAATTGATCATTCGATCGCCTTGGATTCGATCGCGCGCGAACACGAAAGAATACTACCTCTCGATTGTTTAATTTCGGCTGCGTACCTGCGTACAGTGGAGTATAATTCCCACTCAATTCGGCTGTACTAACGGCCATAAGTTGTTGTAACGAGAGATGATGCGCGCGTACATAGACGTGCGCCGTGGGTTGGTCCTTGGTTAATACGGATGGTTCTCTAAACTGCGTAGTATAGGCGAAGCTGGTTCAGCCTATATCCTTTGCAATGTACTTCCTCCGTTTGAAAATATAAGATGTTTTAGGTTTGTGAATGAGATGTATCTAGACACCTTTTATTGTCTAGATTCGTTTGAACCTATACACTAAAACATGTCTAGATATATCTCTTTCACAAATCTAAAACATCTTATATTTCTAAACGGAGGGAGTATGGCGGTGTTTGTTGAGGCTGGATGTCGGACGCATGCATACATTGATGACCTCTTGTCAGCGAGTTACATGCTTGTCGGAAATGGCCTAGAGGCGGCTGTTAGTCTTGGGATATGCAAGCCTATCATCCAAACCGACTGCAACTCGATTGTGAATAGGTGGAAGCAGTACAAGGAGCCAAGATTCATGGGGGCTCACATAGTTAATATGGAGATAGATGAAGGTTTTATGTAATTCTCTCGAGGAGGTCAGGCTTCTTCCGTATAGATAGAGAAGGAAATAAAGAAGCACATTGTTGTGCTAAAAAAGCTTTAAACGTAGTTAGTCCAGTCGATGTAATTTCTAAATTTCTGACTGATGTAATTCATGTCTTATTCAATAAAACAGTGGGTTACGATAAAAAAAAGCCGTATGCCACGGCAGCCATGCGGGTGGAGAGCTGGAGTCTACGTGGATGACGGACGTGCCTGCCTGCGCCCACGACACGGTTGCAAAGCCGACAAAGGCTCACGCTGGGCAGAGGACAAACAGCTGGCCTGTACTGTACGCACCTGCTGCAACACGGAAGTGAGAAAACTCACGGCTTGTTTGATTCATAGGATAGGAAAAACAAAGGGATAGGAAAACCATAGGATTGCAATGTCATGTCCACTTCAATCCTATAGGAACCCACATGCAACAAAGTTTGTTTGATTCCATCAAAGGATTCTAAGAAAGAGCTTTGAGTGGATGTTAGATTTTCTATGCAATCTAGTGCAAAGGATTTCCTAGGAAAATTTTCTATAGAAATCAATCCTACAAATCAAACAATCATCATAGGAAAATTTCCTATAGGATTTAATCCTACAAATTTCCTATACAAATCCTTTGAATCAAACAAGCCCTCGTTCATTTTTAGCCCTGCCCCGCCCCCGATCGAGTCCGACCACAAGCTAGCTCACCGCCTGCGCTCTAGCTCTCGATCGTTTCCCTCGATTCCACTGCCTTATGTGCCCTCTGCCCGTAATTTACCTGCAGCTGTCACGCTTAAACAAAGAAGTATCTTGGAGGGTACTCCTAGGAGTACATCTTATTTTCTCCACATTTTACTACTATACCAGTAGTACTCCTGTACGAAATAAAATACAGTAATATTGTTAGCAAGTGAGGTTCCTGCGGCTCTTTTTTTACTGCCACTACTCGATGGACGCGACTGAGGAAGCTGTCTTTTCCGGTCAGCGCTCCAGCTAGGACGTACACTCCACTCAGAAACCTGTAGCTGCAGCTGGCGTGGGAGTATCTGCTTCGAGATGTTCGAGGCCGGTCGAGGTCACGCACCCGCAACAGCGCCCAGTTCTCGGCGAGGTTGTACGTATCAGAAAAAAACAATCTTGTCGCTACTAGGTCCTTGCTTTGCTTCCTAGAACAGGGCACGTTCTGAGATGACCTGGGGAGAGAGACCGGAGAAGCTGGCAGCCGGAAAGCAAAGAGAAAAAAGCTCTTTTTCGCTCCGGTAGCTCACGCTCAGCCACCCACTCAGCCCGTACGACGCAGCTACGGCGGGGGCAGCACAGCGATGGCAACAGTGTAGTGTAGGGCTTCGATCGATCTCTGCGGTCCGTCCGTCCGGCGAGGCGAGTAAAATGGTGGAGCCCGGCGGCGGGCCAGTCGTCGCTGCCATGCCAGCAGGAGCAGGCGGCACACGCTCCCAAGTTTTAGTCCCGTGCCGAATTGAAAACAATCACATGCCCCCAGGGCTCCTGCCGAACGACCTCGTCTAGCCCCAGCTACACCTACCCGACCTCGCGAGCTGCAGAAAAGCTCTCTGGAATGAGAGAAACTGCCTCGCCTCGCCTCCCAGCCCGACTTTCACGTGCGCCAGCTCACCAACCCTGACGCGCCCCATAACGTCCCAGCCAGCCGCAGGCCACCCCCCTGTGCCGTTCGATGCCGATCCAGCGGCGCGCGCGTGCTGATGCCGATCCAGTGTGCTCGCTCGACTCGACTCGAGCCCCGGGCCCCTGCTCGGAAGGTGGGCCGTGGCTGGGCTTCAGCGCGATCACAAGGACCAAATATACCTCCGCTCCGCCCGCCCGCCCAGAAGTGTCCCCATGGAAAAATAAAGCTACCCTCCACTAAAAAAACAAAGAGCTACCCTTTTCCGCTACCACCCTACTCTAGTCCCTACTCTTTCCATTTCTTGCTTGCTGCTGAGTTTGACCACCCTAGCTCGGTTCCTCCTACCCTCGGAGTGCTATATCTGGTCCGAACAGCATGCGTTTACCGGTATATGGCCGGAACCAGCGACAAGTACGTATACATCCAAATATTCACCAAAGGGTTTTGGACCATATTAGTTCCTGACATTGGTGGATACTCTACAAAATCTACAGCGATCTAATGTCAGGGTAGCTCCAGGTCCACCTGCTTGGTGCTTCGTTGGATAAATATAATTAGCGTGGACCACAAAGATTACCTTACTACTCTGTTACTTAACCACAATGATGGGCAAGGCCTCGCTCTACTACTCGCCCAACATGTAATGCACACAAGAAAACAAAAGCAAAAGATGTCAAATATATGCACAAGCTTGTGAATTCATGCATGTTAGGCTTATACTTGTCTTATTTTGTCTACAAAGATAGCATAGTTTTGTTCGCGGCTACCTATGTTCTTATAAGTGTTCACAGCAAATGTTTCACTCTACTCATCGAATATTTTAAAGCAAACACCATACAAGAAGGTATACCATGCATGGAAAGTCATACTCGGTAACACATAAAAAAGAACAAGGTGTAATCGCATGCTTCTTTACCTAATTGTGGTGTGGTGGACCGATGGAAATAGCTTACACGAATTCTTGAGCGCAAGATTTCAACACCTTCAAAACTATTTCATCTGAAGTTTGGAACATACGAGTACAACTAAACATATTCCCGCAAACAAAAATACACCAACATAGTAACAAGACCTAAAATATATGATATACAGTTAATCAGGTTCATTATTAGGCATATGTTGCAATTTAAAAAGTTGCATGTTGGCCTAGTAGCTCTTTGATTTTTGCTACGGTGCGGCGCACTTCCGACTGGTACCATGTATGTTTTATATATGTCACTCGACTACTGAAGCGGAGTATTGTAGAAGAACTTTACATGCACATGTATACTTTGGAAAAATTATCATTGTTAATATCTAAAATAAATCTACGGAGTAGCTTCATACTTCTTTATTTAGATGTTATGGACCACTGAACTATCTTACTCCATTCTTGACAGCAAGACTTCTAGCTACAACATCAAATTTTATTGATGGTAACATGATTAACAATAATACACTGATGCAATAAGATATGGGTAATCCGGCAAATACATGAGATACCTACTCAAAAGTTGATGATTTGGCATAGTTGTAAAACCCTTGCATGTTTGCCTAGTTTCTCGTTTGTTTTTGCCACAAGACTATAAGATTTCAACTACCACCTATACGTTTTATATGTGTGTTCCGAGCCATGTCAGAGTGGACCGATGAAGCGAAATATTCCGAAGATACACTTTACAACCAAGCACGCTCTGGAAATCATAGCCATGAGTACGGAAAATAAAATCCGCGAAGTAGCCCCACGCTTCATTTTTATCTACCACCCTACACTTTTCCTTTTCTTGATTGCTGCTGAGTTTGACCACCATCGGTTCCTCCTTCTCAGCCTACTACTCCAGGAGTGGTATCTGGTCCGATGAGCATGCATTTACCGTTAAATGGCCAGAACCAACGACAAGTCGTATATGTCCAAATATTTACGAAAGGGCATTGGACCATATTAGTGCCTGACATGGTGGATACTCTACAAAATCCAGTTGATGAAATGGCAGGGTAGGTCTAGGTCCACCTGCTTGCTTGGTTGTAGAAATATAATTAGCGTGGACCACTGAAATTAATTTATTACATTTCGTAACCACAATGAAGGGCAAGACCTCTACTACTCACCCAACATGTCCAAACTACTTCAGAAAAACACACAAGAAAATAAAGCATTTTCATATAATTCTATATCAAATGGATGGCCAATATACGAGTATACTGTAGTAGTTACTCCAGTTCATGATTAAGCACAAGATGGAGAATAATTTTTTTAAAATAATATATTTTTTTATTGAATTTCACAAATAATACATAAAACGGGCAAATTGCAAATCTGTTGGTCGGTCGGCCGTTCGACAGACGACAGACAGGGTTCGTCTTTTCAACAGACGACAGACCGGTCGACTTTTATCAAACAGCCGACAGCGTTGCCTTCTTTTTCCGAAAAGATGACCGCGTTGCCTTCTTTATTTCAAAAGACGACACAACATCACGCTGTCGGCTGACAAGGGTTTGCAGGGTGATTCGTCCGTTGAATGGATGAAGGCAGGGTTCGTCCGTTGACGGGCCGATGCCACCCAGCATATAACTCGCCGACCCGTTGTCGTCCTCCCCTCCTCTCGCTAGCCCTCCTCTCTCTCTCGGTTCTTCCTCTTTCTCACTAGCTCGCTCTCGTTTTTGCCAGTTGTTGCACCGATTTTTAGCCCAGATTTTGATCCAAACACGCTGCTCTAACACATTAGCAAGCTAGTAGAGTCCCGATCTACTAATGGAATAGCCTGGTGTAGTGATTTGAGTCGTTTTGGTGGAGGGATCTGGTGGTGTTCTTGTTGAGCAATGGCCATGGTGGAGGCTGGTGCTGGGACTTGAGGAAGGTGCATGGTGGAGGTGCCGATCCGTTGACCTGAGGCAGCTGCACGGCACGACTTCGCACGCTTCAGGGTTAAACCCTAATTTCTTGCTAATTGCAGTCATGTGTGTATGTTTATAGGTAGCCTTTGATGGGGTCTGTTAGATGCAAGATATTTGTAGAGTATTATGTGTCAATGTACCTGTTTTTGACTATTTTCAATGTTTTTTAGATCGAAAATCATGTCAAATAATGTAGTGTTTATGTTCTTGTATGGTCCTGGTTTCGTCAGAATAAACCAGCACAGAGTTAATTTGAGCGAGTTTAGTTTTATGGATAAAGTGCTTCAGAATCCTGAAACAGTGTCCGTTACTCAGTTGAAGGATTGGTTATGTGTTCGTTTAGGTCTCCCTCCTACCCATACTGTCGGTGTGCATGCTTTATGGACTAAGTCAAGGCAAACCCCTAATTTTTATTTAAGGCCAATAGAAGCGCAACAGAAATGGGTCAAATTTGTGCAAGCTTGCCAGAAAAGAGAAGTTAACCCCAGTCTCTTAGTGTTACCTATGGCAAAAGAGGCTGGGTATGATCATGGCCAGAGTAGTCAGACCGGTCATGCTGGAGGTAGTTATGGTCATGGCCAGAGTAGTCAGGGCCAAGAGGGTGGCGGCGGTTATGAATCAGGTCATAGTAGCTATGCACACACCGGGGGTGATGGTTATGTATCAGAGGACGGTGGTGAAGGATTAGGGGAAGACATATTCAGTGGCGAAGCTGATGAGGACGAGATATATGATGGTTTGTTGCAACATCAAATGGAAGCCGAAGACTCAGAAGGCAACAGTGATACGGCTGATGATTCTGGCGAGTCTGATCAACAAGAGATCGGCCAACCTATTCCGGCATCACGGAATAATGACAATACGGCAGCAATGACTGTGAACGATGGGCATGATTCGGCGTGGCATTATCACGCGAACAGCATCTCTCTGGGTACATTATATCCTAGCAAGAGACATCTGCAGGAAGCAATTGTTGAGTGGTCAATGTCCATCCAACGGGTCTTGAAAACGAAGGTGTCATCACAACAATATTTGACATTGGTTTGCGAGGAAGCTGGATGTCCTGCAAGGGTGCATGCCCATGTCCCTAGGTATGACACAAACTGGAAGCTCACCGATGTTGTGATGCACACATGCACACTTGAAAGTGTCCTTCAGGACCATCGTAACCTCACGTCAACCCTCCTGGCTAGACTGTTGTACACAGAGATAGTGAAGGGCAAAGCCATGGGGGTGAATGCTATCATTTACAAAGTTTCTGTCAGATTCCGCTACAATATTTCATACGGGAAGGCTTGGAGGACTAAGCAAAGGGCACTGGACCAAGGTTTGGTTCGTTTCGAGACGGGTATGACTGTGTTGTTAGGATGCTCCAGACACCGCAGGCTAGGAATCCAGGCACCTACGTGGACATCCAACACTTTACATTGCCATAGGAACCTAATTTGAGGGTACTTCATCGAGTGTTCTTCTCATTTGCTATATGCATAGAAGCTTTCACTCACTGTCGACCAGTCATCTGTGTGAATGGTACATTTCTCACTGGCAAGTATAGGGGTCAGATATTGACTGCCATAGGTCAAGATGGAAACAATCAAGTTGTTCCACTTGCTTTTGCTTTCGTGGAGAGCGAGAACACCGAGAGTTGGGTATGGTTTTTCAGGCAGCTGAAGATAGCAATTGTGAGAGATACACCGAATGTATGCGTGCTTCATGATAGGCATCCAGGTATACTAAGCGCGATAAAGAAGCTCACACAGCCCACTCCTGATGAAGTAACTCCATGGCTGGACATGCAGAGTCGTTGGTGCATGCGGCATCTAGGGGCCAATTTTTTCTCATAGTTCAGGAACAAGGCTCTTATGAACCTATTCAAGAAGCTTTGCAAGCAGAACCAAGAGTGGAAGTATATCAAGTGTCGTGGCTATCTTGATGACTTCACTAGAAAACATGTGACTCAGAGGAGAGCAGCTAGAGCAGCAGCGGTCGCGGCTCATGCAGCGGCGTTAGCTGCACAGGCAACAACAGGAGCAGCACCACCGGAGGAAGAACCCATTGCCCTTTGTGACTTGCCAGGATTTGACCAACCCAATACTAGGAGAAGGCCTGGCAGAAGGATTAAAAAATTTCAGGAATAGATACAACACGAGCCTGTAGAGAGGTGGTCTCTGCTGCATAACACTCATGGTGCTAGGTTTGGCATCATGACTACAAATCTGGCTGAAACTTACAACTTTGTCTTGAGAGGAAGTAGGGCTCTACCATTAACAACCATTGTGGAGTGTATTTTCACCGGAACTCTGAAGTATTTCAGAGACAGACTCCACATGGCTCAGATGCATATCATGAACAACCCAAACACGAGGTATTGTTCAAAGATCATGCATTATATGGATTCCAAGATGGAGAAGGCTCGGTCCATGCATGTCATCGCCATCGGTAATCAGGAAAGAAGGTTCGAGGTACGCCTCCCTTCCAACCGGATTGGAACGGGAGAAGAGGTAAAGACACAGGAGGTGAGGATAGGCAACGAAGCCTGGCCAACGTGTGAGTGCACGTGCAATAAACCCAAGCTGTTGCATCTGCCTTGCTCTCATGTACTAGCTGCATGCGGGCTGATGGGTATGGATGCGATCTCGTTTGTGTCTCCTTATTTCCTTAAGGACGCGGTGGTCAATACGTGGACAGGCGAGATGATGGGATATAGGGCATGGGGAAATTTCAACAAAGTATATCCAGGTGAAAGGGTTTACATCCCAGATCCTAAACTGATGCGGACAGGAAGAGCAAGGCGACAATGTGTCCGCATCCGTAATGATATGGATAAATCTAAATCCGGAGGCCCTACTAGGCAATGTTTTCTGTGTAATCAATTTGGTCATATAGACACCAGTTGTCACATCTTCGGGACTGGTGGAGCTGCTCCTCGTGGACGTGGCAGCCGAGGAAGAAGAGGCAGAGGAAGAAACTAGATGTGTGAAACTATGTCTTAAATTTGTAATATGTGTGGAACTATGTCTTAAATTTGTAATATGTGTGGAACTATGTCTTAAATTTGTAATATGTGTGGAACTATGTCTTAAATTTGTAATATGTGTGGAACCATGTCTTAAATTTGCAATATGTGTGGAACTAATGTGCAGATGGCGGGATCTTTGCTGAATGCTGACATAGATAGAAAGCACCGGTCGACGGTACTAGATGCTAACCCGGGGTCCTTGAAGTACCTAGTGACTCGCACTCCCATTTCGAACTGGTGCATACATCCTGATTGGCCATGTCTTCAAGGCTATCCCGGCGGGTTATCTATTATGTGCACTAGAGATCGAGAGTATTGGCTGACTACATCGAAGATCATCTTTGATGGCCAAGTTGAGGAGATGTCTCAACAGAGGGTCATGCGGCAGTTCGGTCTTTGCCAGATGGTAGATCCCCCGCGTCTGGATGTTCCCCTTCCAGATGTCGTGCACGCGTAAGTAAATATATGTACATAAGGAATGCGTCTTATACTTCATCTATGTTCTTTAATGATGGTCTAACAAATTCTAATGACAGGTACTCTCGGAAAACTAGCAAGACCGCCACTCAATGGCTCCAATGGGTGGGGATTTATGTCAACGAGTGGCAGAATGCACCAACACAAGTATGGCACGCTGGCCCGTTTGATATGGAGCTATTCCACGGATACTTACAGAGGTACATGTCGATGATACGGCTATGTCCCATTCCACACGCACATGACGATGAGATATACCCTAGCCAGTCAACACTGGAGTCCAGACAGTCAGCGGTAAGTACTTTATTTAGAGCATAATCAACATGAGTGCCTATGTAGTGCATACCTAACTATGAGACAAATGCAGGCCGATATGACGTGGGAGCTACAGACTGAGGTGGCTCAGTACAAACGATCGCTTTCGAGCGTTCCTCTTGTGCCCCGTCAGCAGGCTCAGTCCTTTGCCCGGCGGGTCGAGGAGAAGATGCGGCGTATCTACGTGGCCATCACGTGCACCAGCGTCTCAGACGTCGTTCAACACCGAGAAGCACAACACCCACCGCGTCACTCGGTGGAGGAGCGCGCCCCACGTCGATCCACGCAGCAGCGCCCACCGCGTCACTCGGTGGAGGAGCGCGCCCCACGTCGATCCATGGAGCAGCCACCTTCTCCAGACCATGCTGGAGGCTCGGGATGGCACGAGGAGCATATTTCTCCACCACTCTGCCACGGGCCTCGTCCACGACTCTCACAGCAGGCGCCGCCGAGAGCACCACCTCCAGACCAGTCTGGAGGCTCGGGGTGGCAGCAATCACAGTTTACTTCTGACCCGTGGCAGCAATCGCAGTTTAATATCGACCAGTTGCAGCAGAACCAGATTACTTTCGAACAATGGCAGCATCAGCAGCCGATCCCCTACATGGACTTCGCTTATCGACCACAATCTCATCCTCATGGTAAGCGTGTCCCTTCCTACTATTGTTAGATGCAGTATGACATTGTTCAGTACTTAATTTCTTGTACACTAGCAGGAGACTCCGTTACATGGGACAGTACTGATGACCGTGATCACCAGACACAGCACGAGCAGGTAGACTGGTTTGACCAGTATCAGCCAGGTACTCCACCACCTATCCCCACACAGGATACACATGATCAAGGTGAAGGATCAACTGCACCTCGCCGTGATGTGATGCCACCCCACAGATATGGATGGAGTACACCGAGGCCTCCGCCACCTCGTCGTCGACACCAGTGATATCTACTTATGTACCAGGCATTTATCTATCTATGTATGAGACATCATTCTATTATTTCATAATTTTATTCGACAAACTACTCAACATAACTTGCAACATAGTTCAACATAACTTGCGCTACATAAATAAGAGTCCTATCTATCCCTAGCATGATGCCTTTCCCTTTCCCTTCGATGATGCCTCGCCCTTTCCCTTGGACGATCCCTCGCACTTGCTCTTCTTGGCCTGCACTTTCTTCTTCTCCTGCCTCTTGTCCCACTCAGCTCTTGCCTTGCTTCCAACGGGTGGCGGCATGAAGATATCATCCTCATCTTCACTCTCTTCTATCCAGGCCCTAGGTGCCACAACCTGCTCCGTCATGTCAGCTTGAATCTTCTTGGCCTGCGCTTTCTTCTTCTCCTGCCTCTTGTCCCACTCAGCTCTTGCCTTGCTTCCAACGGGTGGCGGCATGAAGATATCATCCTCATCTTCGCTCTCTTCTATCCAGGACCAAGGTGCATCAAACCGCTCCTTCATGTAAGCTTCACTCTTGAAGGTGAGCTTGTCCCACCTTGCCTGGATCCTGAGAAGCTCTGCTCGTACCTGATTTGGGGTCTTCAGTTTCCACCCTCTTCGATGAAGTGACTTACCAAGCAGAACGAGAGCATCATGGTTCGTTACCAACGTATCCCAGGTGCCTGGTTCATCGCCTATCACAACAGTTCTGGCTATTTGGAGAAGCCCAATGGACATATCTAGAGGCCAGGGAGACACGTCGGTCATAGTGGAGAGGAGTGGAGGGAAATGCGAGAGCAAGAGGAGAGGAGGGAAATGAAAGAGTGAGAGGAGGAAGAGATGAACTGGGTTAAAGGATACATCTCGTTGCCGGAATTTATAGAGGCACCGAACCGAATAGGCGGGAAAAAAGGGCGGGAAGTAGTGGCGGGAAAAAAAGGGCGGGAAGTAGTGGCGGGAAAAAGGGCGGGAAGTAGTGGCGGGAACAAAGGGCGGGAAGTACTGGTGGGAAAAATCGGCGGGGGGTACTGGCGGGAAAAATCGGCAGGGAGTACTGGCAGGAAAATTCGGCCGGAAGGATTGGCGAGGAAAACAGCGGCGGACGATTATTTAGCGGCAGTACTGCCGATCAATGCAACCTTGCATGAGCAATTCACCCTTCGTCCTTCCAATAGGCGAACAGTACGTTCGTCTGTTGAACAGCCGAACATCTGGGCCGTCGTCCTCCCAATAGACGAACAATACTTTCGTCTGTTGAACAGCCGAACATCTAGCCCGTCCTCCTCCTAAAAGACGAAACAGTGTGTCGTCTGTTGAAAAGACGAAACGAGTCTGTCGTCTGTCGAACGGCCGACCGACCAACAGATTTGCAATTTATCCGTTTTGTGTATTATTTGTGAAATTCAATAAAAAAATGTATTATTTAAAAAAAATTCATGCATGTTTGTCTTCTATTTATCTTATTGCTACAAAGATGGCTTCTACTTATCTTATTACTCGAGTTCAGGATTAAGCACAAACTGGAGAATTCAATGTTGCCTATGTTCTTACAATTTCCACTCGGCTATTGAGCTGGAATGTTTATATCTTTACAAGCAGGTACGCAATGGAAATGGCATACTCGTTAATACATTAAAAACCAGTGTGTAGGTGTGTGCTTCTTTACATAATTGTGGTGGACCAATGCAATATCTTACCTGAATTTCCTTACCTAAATTTCTAAGCGCAAGAGTTCTACACCTTCAAAATTATTATTTCGTCTAAAGTTTGGAACATAGGAGCGCAACTAAACATATTCCCACAAACTAAAATACACCAACATATTAACAAGACAAAAAGCATTTGATATAGTAAATCTAGTTCACGATTAGGCATATGTTGCAAAAAAGTTCCATGCTCGCCTAGTAACTCTCTAACTTTGTTGAACACTGTCACACTTCCGCCTGGTACCATATCCATTTTATATGTGTGTTTTTATATTCCGACAATAAGTTTTTGACCGGTACCACCTATGTTTTATATGCGTGTTCAGAGCGACATATAACTCGACTAACAAACCGAAAATATTCTGAAAATACACTTTACAAGACAACATGCTCTGGAAATCATAGCCATGGATACATACAATAAAAACACAGCCACATGCTTTCTTATTTAACGTGGATTCTGTTCTCCTAGAAATATGATGATTCTCACAATGATCACCCATACCATCACAACCGAAAACAAAATAATCCACCGAACTGCCGCCACCCAGTCTAATCTTGGATTTTTTAATCGCATTTCACAACTTTGTGGGTGGATTGTGTGTTGACCACCGGGAAACGAATGGATTAAGATGAAGACGGACGGTGCAATTAGCGAGCATGGGAAGGCTTGTGGAGGTTTAGTAGAGATAAAGGGGCCCTACTATGATCCCTCAATTGAGTGATCGCTCAATTCATAGAGCCAACAATCATGATAATGATATCCTGAGGTGCGCTAATCCATGATCTCGAACATTATTGTTCTTCTCGGACAAGATCCACTACAAGATCCTCATATATGAGGAATCTGAGTTTCTCCCCTTAAAAAGTAGGATAATGTGAGACGAGCCTTTTCCTCCCGGAAAGATTGCCTCAGTTCGGATTGTTCTCTGCAACTCGGGAACATAAAGTTGAAATC
This sequence comes from Avena sativa, assembly GCA_916181665.1. Classification (NCBI taxonomy): domain Eukaryota; kingdom Viridiplantae; phylum Streptophyta; class Magnoliopsida; order Poales; family Poaceae; genus Avena; species Avena sativa. The sequence continues at coordinate 386,144,540 of OV702296.1, forward strand.
GCTAGTAATCGGGGATCAGCATTCCGCGGTGAATATGTAGGTATCCGATAGATAGCTATCTATCTTGATTTGATGGTCTATGATGATAAAGGTATAGATATGCTCTGCTGGTAGTATCAAATTATAGGGAATAATTTAGTGTGCATTGCAAATGGTGGGTGTAGCGTAGGCGTGAGCTTAAGCTGCATGATTTCGTGGGTGGTTGATGGTGGGGAAGCGTGAGCTTAAGCTGCATGATTTCCTTTGCTTACGTGGACGGAAGCGGCATCTCGAGTGCTGGCTGGAGCGCGTGGCCCGGGCGGGGCCCACTGCGCAGAGGGGCGTGTATTTTAGTAGAGGAAAAAATTAACAAGAAATGGAAAGGCGCAGCGCAGCGCCGCAGCAGAGAGCGCAGGCAAGTGAGCTGGGAATGAGCGGAAGACAGCTGGAATTTCGGTACGGCTGGGATGCCGGGAGGCAGCTCCCGTCGCCGCTCGCGCCTTGCCTCTATGCCAACGACGGCCTACCGGTGAAAAGTCCACCCATATGCTTGTCTTCCGAGTTCCAACGGCTGCCCGACCAGCCCCGCTGTTTCGGAAACTGGTCACATGAGTGATTTCTGATTACTGTTCTGCGCTGCGTTTCTTGGTCCCTAACTGACAATGTCTTGATCTGGTCAGAGCATTAGTACCGAGCTAGAAATTGTGCACATAAATTGAGGAACTGTTATCTCACTCAGCAATGATCAGATTCCTAAGAAAGATGACCTCCATGTTTTTAAATCGCCATGTGAACTAGTTCACGCACTAAAACATCTGAATACCATTTCATTGCATGTGAATCATGCCCCGACTTTCTAGCCCTGTGAGCACGTCTACAGCGGGGCCGATTTAAGCCTGTCCAAACACGGTTTAGCCACTTTGATTGGTTTGGGCTAGTTTAAATTTTTGCACTAGTTTCAAAGTTTAGATTGGTTATGTGAATGAGATTGAACTAGTAGAATGTTTTTGCCGGTATGGACCGTTTGAGCAGTTTAACCTTTTGCACAGGCTTAGCCCGATCCATTTCGAACACAACATGTGCCCATATCAATCTGTTTGGGTCGGCCCATGGAATATTTTGCCTCTATTTGTTTGGATCGGGGTGCACCCAGCAAGGTGACATATCTTTTCCGCGAAATACAAACTTAAAAAACGTAGACATATTACTCAATATTCTTAATTTACATACTAGAAAATAGAAAACATAATTAAAATAAACTTTAGCTACGACTAGGGCATTTGGCGGCCTGCGTGGCGATGGTGGCGGAGGCGGTGGCGACACCTACTCATCGGGCTCGTTGGAGAGGTCGATGAACACTGGCGGTGACCATGGCGGCAGATAGTACGCCGGTGGTGGTGGCGATGTCATGGGCGTGGGTGGGGCACGCGTGATGGCATTTCCCACATGGCGTGGCCCCATTCCTCCTCCTAAGGTGGCGCCTGACGGAACAGGCTAGGCCAGGCTTCGGAGAAGGAGGCACGCTGGCAGGGGCGCGAGGACCCTGCACGGTTGGTGGAGGTGACAACGGCTTCGGAGAAGGAGGCACTGCACAACGATGGTGGTGGCTCGACGAGGAACCACGAGCCTCGTGGACGTTCCTTATCGTCTTTTTCCACCAGTTAGGCATGACGTCGGTGGCATGGGTGTAGAGGAGACTAGCTGGGTTCGAAATGGCAAATTCAAGGGGTGTGGAGGCCAGGACGCACGCGCCCTTAGGCTAAAATACCTATGCTCCACCCTTGTTATTAATGCTGACGCACTGGTCAGGGAGCCGTTGCTGAGGTCTTGAACATTACTGGCACGCTGATCATGGTAGCAGACAAAGCGTCCTCACTGCTAGGCGGGCCATGCACGAACGCGAGAAAAAGAACCGCATTGCCCGTGTCGACTTCCAGGACGACACATTCCCAACACACTTTTATGCTAGGAATGGGCCGGCCCGCACACGCGTAGTCATTTGGGTGAATCGCTATAGCGGTTTTTCACCGTCGGTTCGTTCGTGCGGATCAATTCAGTCCACGAGCGGTAGAATTGGTCGGTCAGCTGCATGACCCGTAGTTTCTCTAGCCTAACCTTTTGTATCGGAAAACGATTCCACTCCCCCGGGGATAACATTTTTCTATCCCCGGGTCGCACATCTCGTTTTCCTCCGTGCGCACTCAGTACACCGCACGTGAGTAGGCCCTATCCCTGCATTCTTATCTTTTCGCTACATTTCGCAAAATCACGCACTCCTGTTCAGCACCGCCAGGACTTGCACCTCACACCGCCAACGCCATCCGAAGCTCACGCCGTTGCGTCGTGCCCTGCATCTCGCGCCGCCGCGCCGTACACAGTTCGCGTCGCCTCGTCCTGCAGCCGCCGCTCGTCCTACATGCCCCGCGACTCTACAGCCTCGCCTTGCTGTGCCAACGCAACCTCGCCGCAGCATGACCTTGCTGCTGCTGCTCGCCTCGCCGCCGCAGAAGCGTCTACACCCCATGACGCATGGCTGCTCCGCCCCTCCCATGGACGGCCAGCCTAGGGATGGTGGTGCTACCCATGATAGCAGTGCGAAGTCCTTGATGGCCGCAAGGACGGTGGTCGAGCGGCCATGGTTTCTGCAACTACGACGCCGGATTCTACAGTCATGGCCTCCGGCGACGGCTATGCTACCTAAGGCGTACGGGCTTGCTACGACAATCTCCAGTTTTAGCTACTTATGTTGGCCGGTCTTGCTACATATATTGTTTGTCGGTGCTATGAGCATTTGCTATCTTAACATAATATTTATGCTACATATTTATTTTTGTTTTGGTACTTTCGCATAATTTTTTGCTACAACCGACGTATGATTTTGCTATGATGTATCCGGCGAGAGATCTCCGGTGAGGTCTCTGACAAGATCGGATTTGCTACAATAGGATATTTTATTTGCTACAATAGTTTTATAATTTTGCTATAATGGCGTAAAGTTTTTGCTATATGGTCTCCGGCGAGGTTTACAGGCGAAAGTCTCCGGCGAGATAGGATCTGCTACATTAGCACAAATTTTTGCTACAAGGTGGTGAGCTCTAGTCTGTCTGTTCTATTTTCTGAGTCGAACCGTTTTATGCTACATGTAGCAAAAACGGGACTATTCATAGCAAAAGCGGATATATTTATAGCAAAAGTAAGATTTTGGATGTTTTTAGGGACATGTGTGCAGAAGGAGGACCATGAGGATTTTAAAGAAATATCTTCGGGAGGATGCTTATTACGGCCCTTTTGTATTTGTCCAGAACTATGGACCGGGTTCACCTATAGCCTTGCGTTTTATATCTCGCCCAAAACTGTGGCCCCGCTGTCTCCTCCCTCTACCCCATGTGTCCCCCACTCTTTACTATGCGCGGTCCCACTAGCTCATTCCATTTCGCTCCCAAGCTCCTGAGCGATTTAGCTTTCCTGTTATATACCCTCTGCCTCCTCTGCAAATACCCGTTCCACCCTTCGACCAACCTACCTGTATACTCCCTTCGTCCGCAAATAAGTGTACATCTAGCTTTTGTCTAAATCAAACATAACTAAATTTGACCAACTGTATAGAGTAATATAGGAACATATATTACTGCCCCTACCCGCCCGTACTATCTACTCCAGTTTCGAGGCCAAGCCTCACGTCTGAGAGTAAAATAGTGGGCGACTGTGCCCGGCGGCAAACCGCGCATGCAGTCCGTCGTCATGCTTGCCGGTACAGCCGCGCGTCGTCGGTGTTGCTACTACTAATTGCCGTTGGTGGTTGCTTGCTCGCCGCGCCAGCGCGCAGGGCAGGGCAGGCGGGAGAGATCTACTGCTGTCACGCGCGGCTGCCTGCCCACAATCAATACTAACCTCCGTCTCTGCTAAACCACTGTTCCCTGCACTGGATGCGCGCGTGGCCGTACTTCTACTCCAGAATTCGAAAAAAACGCGGGCGTAGTAGGTACGTTCCGTCGCAGAACGACCGACCCGGCCGGCGCCAGATGGAATGAGTACGTACTACGGCGGGTACAATGCCATTCATGGTCCGTGCCGCCCGGCGGTGCCTGAGAGCAAGTCCAGGAGGACCCCAATAGCCTCCCCGATACGGAACATAGGGGAGAGAGAACGAGAAAACCCGCTCCAGCAGCTCCCCTACAGCCTCCCCGACGAATCCGCCTTCCCGACCCAGCCCCCCACAACCCCTACGCATCGGGGCGACGAAGGCGTCCCCAATCCGTGGACGGGAGCAACCGCTCACCCTGGAAGACTCCCTCCCGCCACCAGCCACGCGAGATCGAAATCAGGTTCGTCTCTCCTCCCTTTTTTTTCTCAAAATCGGGCTCGCAATAGGGAGGGGATCAAGCGGCTGCCATGGCAGGGCAGCTCTGCCCTTGGAAGACTCCCTCCCGCCGGCGCCAAGTAGAGTAGAGGGGAGGGGATGGAGCGATGATGCCATGGCGGGCCTGGGGAGGAAGAAGGGGCACGCCTGGGAGAGGATGGAGATGGGGCAGCCTCGCCGTGGGAGAGGAAGGATATGGGGCCCGGGAGAGGAAGTAGATGGGTGGGGAGGGAGGCATGCCTGGGAGAGGAAGGAGATGGGTGGGGAGGGAGGCATGCCTGGGAGAGGAAGGAGATGGGGCAGCCCGCCATGGCCAAGGAAGCCTATCGCCATCTCCCTGGTAGCAGCGGCAGGGGATGTTTTGGTTCAGTTTTTCTCTCAATTAAGAGAGATTGATTTACTAGCTTCTTATCGTGCAAAATTTAGCTAGTTTCCTAAATTTAGCTAGATTCTTGTTTGTTGATCAGTTTCTGTCAAATTTAGCTAGATTCTTGTTTGTTGTTCGGTTTCTGTCAAATTTAGCTAGTTTCCTAAATTTAGCTAGATTCTTGTTTGTTGTTCTGCAATTTTGCGAGCTGAAACAACTTGTCTAAACAGTAGCATATTGTTGCAGATTTTTTGATGGAGGATTCATCATTTATGGGCATTTTGAACGGTGGTGTTAACCTGAATATTTGTTAGGCGATGAACAAATGTTTCATGTTTTCACCGATGTTGGTACAATATAGCTTGTTGTAGTTGTTGTTCAAATCTGTCAAATTGATGTCCAATTGCCCCATGCAAAATATTGTCAACTTCTGTCAATTTTAAGTCAAGTGTATATTAATAAGATGATCTTACAATGTTGAGTATTGTTGCCTGCCATTTATTGTGAAATTCTTGTCAACTTTTTGATGTAGATTGATTTGATGGCGGATCCATCTAATGTTGATCTGAGTTTAATATCGAAGGATGAGGTGTCTAACAAAAAACATAAAAACTTCTCTAGTTCAGCCTCTGGTTCATCTACTCCTAGTGCCAAGACAAGCAAGTGTGAAGATCATGCTATGGATCCCAATATCAAAATTTGCGATGATCCCGAAACAAGACCAATTAGTAACAAGGAGGCAAGACTGCTACGAGCTAAATTACTACATAGATGGCCTAAGGTACTATGTAAGCGTACGTAATTGAACAAGCTACATCCTATTTTGTGAAATTTGCATCGGTGATCAACTAGGTTTGCATGAAATTAAGAGTGAACTTGTTTGTCTTGTTGGACATGACATGAGACAATGTGTTGTGTGAACTATTTCACATTTATCAACTATTTAATGTGTTGTATGAATTAATTCTTGTGTTATATGAACTATTTCCAAACAAATAACCGTTAATAAGTTAGTTATGAAATATTGGTAGAATATAGTAGAATGTGCTATAGGGAAGATGACATAGGGGAGCTGCTGGAGATAGACAAAATATAAGGAAGAAATCATTTAAGGGGAGACCCCTATAGGAAGATATAGGGGTGAAAATTTAGGGGAGCTGCTGGACTTGCTCTGACGCCGGTCGAGGTCGTTGGGCGCTCTGCCTGCGGACCTCCGGTCTCGGCCGAGTCAAAAGGTGCACCAAGGTTTCAAATTCATTTGTCCCAAATGGTAGGATATGATTTTTCCTATATGAATCATGTCCTCCAAAATTCTACGTTTGACATGGTTATATCCCGCGGGTACACGATCTCAGCATACCTGATCCAGCCCAAGGAAGGCCCACGGCAAATATACGCCGGCCCATGAAGACTTTCGGGTGGCTGAGGCCCATGACGCCTTCGGATCATTGGAAAGCAAGACTAGAATAAATAGAAAATTCAAAGGGGTAAACCCTAGAACCTGTAACCGACTAGATCTGTGCATGGGACCTGACTAAGTCTATATAAAGGACAGAAGGGTACGACCTAGATCTCTCTCTCATATTTTCGCATACACACCTCTACGCCGGATTGCATATGCGCACACCTGTAATCACCGGTTCCGCCGTAATCAAGAGCAGGCAAGCAGGAGTAGGGTTTTCCCTCCGGGGGCCTGAACCTGGGTAAACCTCGTGTCCCGTGTTGCTTGCTTGCTAACCGTTCCGCGATCTCCAGCATCCCCATCTTCTCCAAAACCCAAGTCCACAACAATGGGCATTGACGAGATCAAACCTCGTCAATTGGCTCCGACCGTGGGGACTGGGGACGCTGATTGTGCGATCGTGACGGTCCCAACCCGAGCGATCTACAACTCTGCGGCGACGGAGAGTCACCTCCTCTTCGGCGCTTCCGACTTCACCGCCCACTCACCGGCCACCATGAAGGACTTCGAGCCCGTAGGCGACGGACTCGAGATCCTGTTCGGGAGCTTCTGCTTCTAGGTGGGGCAAACTGGCACCCTCCGCCAACCAGATCGGGTGCCCCTACCATCAATCAGGCCCGCTTCATGGGCCCCACACCATGTGCTACGCACATCATCATCAACCGATGAGTCCTACGACAGCAGCAACTGCAACTCCGATCTGTGCGATCCGCCATCGGATGAAGGGACCTACGGTTCCGAATTCGAAAGCTGCGGAAGCAGCGGACCAATCTACGAGCGCTACCAATGCGCCGTAGTCATCCAGAGCGACGTGGATCAGCAAGCGCCCAACCCGCCACCTAACCCGCAAGACCGAAACGGCGGGAACAGAAGAAGCCAGTCCCCCCCACCCGAAGGGGATAACACCGGCCATGTCATCCGCCTTAGCAAAGAAGGATGGGCCCAGGCACGCGCCGCCGTGGCGGGCAGCACGATCCTGCCTGCAGACGCATCACGGGACCTGCTGATGGCATACCATTTGCTCCTGATCGAGGAGCACAAGAAGCAGGTCAAGATGCAAGAGGTGCTTGACAAACGCAAACAAGCAGCCTCGGAGTCCAGCGCGCGACGAGCTGCGCTCTCCGCCATGGGCATCGGCTCCAGCTCGGACGGCAACCATGGCAACAAGCACCGCTCCCGGACGGAGAACATGGACCCCAAGGAGCGCCGTGAGGTGACCCGAACCCTCCACGCATCCTTCATGGAGATGGATGCCGACGGCAACATCCTCCCGAATACGCCGCAAGTTGCGATCATGGCATCCACCGCGTACCTCGCGTCCCACCCACCTCCGGAGGGGGACCTGAGAAGAGCCATGCACAAGTCTGCACTCACCGGACTCGGACTCGTCGGAGCTGCGCTCCATCAAGAAGCTCCTACGGAGCCGAAAAAGAAAGCTACGGTCAGGTTCGACCGCAGCCCCACTCCTTCATCCGAAGAAGAGGACCATGACCTTCCTCGAAGGCACAAGAGCTCGCGTCATCGCAGCCGCGATTATGACGCCAGAGACGCGCTAACACAGCGCAAAATCGACAAAGCGCGAGCCAAGCGCGCATGCTCGTCTGAATCCGAGATGGACGAAGACGAAGGAGAACTCTGCGGAGCCCGGTGCTTCAGCAGATCTGTCCGACGGACACGGATGCCATGAAATTTCAAGCTTCCTTCGGATACTCCGAAGTTCGATGGCACACAGGACCCCAAGGCGTGGCTCAGCGACCACCTGTCATCCGTCAAGCTGCACGGTGGAAACAGGGAAACCGCCATGCAATGCCTTCAGCTGCAGCTGACAGGCGCAGCCCAGATCTGGCTTAGCATCCTATCTTCAGGATCCATCTGAAGCTGGGAGGAGCTGGCTTACAGTTTCATCCGAAACTTCAAAGGGACCAGCAAGAGTCCCGCCTCGATCGAAGAGTTGCGAGCCTGTACTCAACGAACGGGCCAATCCATTCGCTCGTATCGCTGGTCCCACACCAAGAACTCCGCGACGCACATCTCCGAAGAAAGGGCCATCGACGCCTTCAAGGACGGCGTCAAGCGCCAGGACTTCAAGGAGGAACTTGGGCGCGTCAAGCCCAAGACGCTCCACCACCTCATGGACATCGCCAACAGGTGGGCCGACGGCGAAGATTCCGTCCATCAAGCTCAATCAGAGGAAGAGGACGATTACGGCCAATGACGGGAGCGCCGTAACAAAAGGAGACTGCACGTCTACGACGATTGTGATGGACCCGACATGGTCGCGGCCAGCTACGCCGATCGCCGCAACGATGCCAACCGCAACAGCGGCGGATACTGCGGAGGAAACTTTTGAGGATGAGGACGCCCAACGCAGTCGTGGCATACGAAAAACTGTCGGGTCCATGCACCATCCACTTCTACATCGACAAGCAGGATGGTAAGAAGAAGGCAAGACACATGCTTAAGGACTGCCGCGAGTTCCAAAAGCTCAGGGAAAGCATGGTTCAGATGAGGCAGCAAGCTCCACCCCCTGGATTTGGGAACGCACCCGCACCAGGAGAGATAGCGCATGGAGCTCCTCCACCGCCACCTGTAGGAGGCCCGAACCAACCGGTCACACCAGCACAGAACAACGCTGGGCACGGGTATCCCCCGCCGAAAGGAGCATTGATGAACCAGAAGGGGCGCCCCACGAATAGGGTGCAGAAGACATTAGGCATCAAAATCTATAGAGATTGACAAAGACGCCTAATAGCTTTAAGGCAAAGTACATACCTAGACAAAGTTCTGAAAAAGGTTCAGAATGGATAAAGCAAAGAAAGGTTCATTGCCCATGTTGTCAGGTAAGATATTGAGCAAGGCTCAGTGTCTAGCTACGGTAAACGATAGAGATACTATGAGCAAAGTGCCATATGCCTCGGCCATAGCTTCTATCATGTATGCCATGTTGTGTACTAGACCGGATGTGTCCAATGCTCTTAGTTTGACGAGCAGATACCAAAGTAATCCAGGAGTGGAACACTGGACAGCCGTGAAGAACATCCTAAAGTATTTAAATAGGACTAAAGAAATGTTCTTAGTCTATGGAGTGATGAGTAGCTCGTCGTAAAAGGTTACGTCGACGCTAGTTTCGACACCGACCCAGATGATTCTAAATCTCATATAGGATACGTTTATATTTTGAATGGAGGAGTTGTGAGCTAGATAAGCTGCAAGCAAAGCGTGATTGCGGGATCTACAACAGAAGCGGAATACATGGCTGCTTCAGAAGCGTCAACTGAAGGAGTTTGGATCAGAAACTTTATCACTGAGCTTAGTGTGGTTAGAAGTGCCTTGGACCCACTGGAGATATTATGCGACAACACTGGTGCCATAGCACTGGCTAAGGAACGAAGATATCATCCAAAGACCAAGCACATCAACCGCCGTTTTCATATAATTCGAGATTATATAGCAGATGGAGATCTAAAGATTAGCAAAGTACATACGGATCTGAATGTCGCACATCCGTTGACTAAACCTCTTCCACGAGCAAAACATGATCAGCACCTTAATGCCATGGGTGTTAGATTGTTGCCAGATGTAAACTAGATTATTGACTTTAGTGCAAGTGGGAGACTGTTGGAATTATGCCCTAGAGGCAATAATAAAGATATTATTATTATAATTCTTGTTCATGATAAAGTTTATATTCCATGCTAGAATTGTATTAAGCGGAAATTTTGATACTTGTGTGGTTTATGAACAACACCGTGTCCCTAGTACGCCTCTATGGACTAGCTTATTGATTGATGATGGTTAAGGTTTCCTAACCATAGACATGAGTTGTCGGTTAATAATGAGATCATGTCATTAGGAGAATGATATGATGGACAAACCCAAATTAAGCAGAGCAATTAGATCGTGTCATCGTGTTCATCTTTGCGAAGCTTTTTCTTATGTCAATTATTGTATTCCTTAGACCATGAGATAAGACAACTCCCTGGTATCGGAAGAAAGCTTTGAGGTCATCCAACGTCATCCTATGTGAGGGTGATCATAAAGGTGTCTCTCAGGTGATCGGAAATTACTTGTTGGGTTGTATGTATCGATATGGAATTTGTCCCTCCCGAGTCGGAGAGATATACTTCGGGCCCACTCGGTAATCGATATCAACACCGCTTGCAAGCACGTGGTTAAGGAGTTAATCACAAAGTGATATCGGATTACGGAACGAGTAAAGTACTTGCTGTGAACGAGATTGAACTAGGTATGCCGATACCAACGATCGAATCTCGGGCAAGTAAAATATCGCGTGACAAAGGGAATACATATATGGGATTGATTGAATCCTGGCATCGTGGTTCATTCGATATGATCATCGATGAATATGTGGGAGTCAATATGGGTTTCCAGACCCCGCTGTTGATTATTGATAGAAGATCATGTCTGCATATTCTCGAACCCGTAGGGTCACACACTTAACGTGCCTCGACGCTAGGATAGAATGGATAATTGGTTTATGAGTTTTTCTTCGGAGTCTCGGATGAGATCCAGGACATCACGAGAGGTTCCGGAATGGTCCGGAGAGTAAGATTCATATAAAGGAAAGCAGTTTTTGGATTTCAGAATCATTTTGGAGTGTTCGGTATTATACCGGAAGGTTCTAGAAGGTTCCGAAGTGGTAACAACGTGGGCCCACTTATCGGGGGCCTGCGTGGGCCTAAGGGGGAGTGCCCTGGCCGCATTGGGCCAGGGGCACAAGGCCCCAAAGGCCCAGCCGACCAGCCTAGGGGAAACCCTAGGGGAGATCTTCTAGAAGGAGGGGGGAAACTTGCCCCCCACTCCAACCCCTGGGGCCACCGCCCTAGGGCTTGGAGGAGGGGCCAAGGGGCCCGTCCAGCCCCCTATATAAAGAGGGCAGGGGCGCACCCTTCCCCTCCCACTCCTACAACCCTAGCCGTCGTCCTGCTGCCCTCCACCTCTCTCTCTCTCTCTCCCAACTGCGCGTAGGCGAAGCCCTGCTGCAGAAACTCTTCACCATAAGCACCACGCCGTCGGGCTGTAGATCCAATCTATCTCTCCACCCTACTTGCTGGACCAAGGAAGGAGGAGACGTCGCGGCACCGTACGTGTGCATCTCTCGAAGGCGTCGCCACTTGCAACGTTGGATCGGATCGGATCGCGAGGAGGAGAAGGCTAGTTCGACTACATCACCCACGTTCTGTTGAACGTTTCCGCTGTGCGATTTCTTCAAGGGTATGAATATCTCATCTATCTATCTCGTTGATTGCATCTCCTAGATTAGATTTTGGCTTTCTTGTTCGCATTTGTAGAATTTTTTTGATTTACTATGCTGCGAAACCCTTCAGGAATTACATGGTCATCGGTTCTAGTATCAGTAGCTTTGCAAATTTGGTTTGACAAAGTCATGTAATGGGTCTATTAGATTTATCCATACACATCAATCCTAAAACATAAATTCCATATTAGACGAAACAAAAATTCCGTTTCCGTGTCTACTCCACCGGAAAACGTTGTTTCGTTTTTGTTTCCGATTCCGCCAAACCAATTCCATTATCATTTCTGTTTCAAGATTCTGTTTCCATTTCCATATTTTCACTTCGTTTCCGTTTTTCCACGAAAAAGTCGAAAACTTTTTACTCCACTTTCATCCCTAATCGAGACTGTGTTCGCCCGACTTGGACGCCTGACCAGTGGTGGTCGCGGAGCTTCACCAACACGCAGTATCGATCAGGAGTAATTATTGCGGCTCGTGCATAATCAGCTCCACGTCAGCACCCATGCATCATGCATGGCTCCTGTCATCATGTAGGGCGTAGTAGTAAGAAAACCTATCTCGTAGCAAAAACAAAAGATTATATGCATAAAGTTTTTTTTTTTGACACAGGTCGGAATAGTTTGCGTTATCCGTGCCCGTGGTAACCACGCTTCCTTAGCAAGTAATGAGCAGTTAATTGCACGCGCTGAGGATATGGATGGCAATGGGTACCCGTCACCCGCTAACCCGGTAGGTACCCGCATCAAATGGAGGAGGGTTTGGTTGAAAAGAAAACCCATGGGTCTGCTTAGTGGTAAATATCTAGACCCAGTGGGTCTAGCGGGTGCGGGTCTGGAGGTGGTAAACCCATACCCTTTAACCCGTAGACCCGTCAACTACAAGTGGGCCCCACGTGTAAGTGTCTACTAGAAACCCTAAGTGCCTAACCCTGGCTGAGTCCAACCCCGTGTTCTCTCCTCACTCTCTCAGTTTTCCCACCCCGCGCCGCCCCTGCCTTATTCCCCTCACTACCTTCTATGCGCTCTTTCGCCTCTATCCTTCCTTCCTTCCTATCGCCATCGCCAAGGCTCGAGTTGGAGGAAGCAGCGACACCGGCGACGGCCCATGCTAGCAAGCAGACGCGCAACCAATCAACCTCACTCTGTTGCGCTCCACTGCGCCAACAAGAAATGGCGAGGAGTTGCTGGATATCCCGTCCTAGGGGAGTGGGCCTTGGCTTGGCTTCCTCCTCGGCGTGCGGATCTCGACATAGAATAGCAGGAGAAGGCAAGGAGACGGACAGTAGAGAGTCCGTTTGCCGCCGGTGGCTGAGAGCAGCCGAAAGCGGGGACGTACCTTCGCGGGTACCCATTGGGTCGCGGGTACCCGCCGGGTCGCGGGTCTGGTGGAAACTTGGACCCGCCGGCGGGTATGGAGGCGGGTGGTGGTGACGGGGAGAGGTGGTGGAGGAGGGTATGGAGGTGCCATACCCGCCTCCATACCTGGCGGGTGCCATCCATAGCTGAGGAGTCGTGGAGTTTTATAGAGAGCAGAAGAGAGAGTGGCGGCACGTTCATTCAGTGATGGCGACACGTACGGCGATTTTCGGGAAACTGTAGACGAGGCAGTTTAGGAGTTGTGTGCGGTGTACTCCTGGTCGTTTGGTAAAATACGCACGTACGTACGGGAGGTCCACACCTGGTCGCGGTAGCGATGGGCTACTCTACATTATAGTGGACAGCTACGTGGTCGGCGAGGGTATTGTATTGTCTGTTGGTTTTGTATGACTTGTGCGTCGTCAATCTCATGTTTGATCGGGTCGTATGAAATTGGTGAGATTGATCTGTATATGCAGTGCCTCTGCCCGTACAATATACTCCAGTTTCGAGGAGTAAAATAGTGGGCGACTGTGCCCGGCGGCAAGCCGCGCATGCAGTCCGTCGTTCGTCATGCTTGCCGGCGCGCCGGCCTGCGCGTCGTCGGTGTTGCTACTACTACTAATTGCCCACAGGGGTGGTTGCTTGCTCGCCGCGCCAGCGCGCAGGGCAGGCAGGCGGGAGAGATCTACTGTCTGGTACTACTAGCCGTCACGCGCGGCAGCCTGCGCGCAATCAATACTAATCTCCCTATCTGCTAAACTACTGTTCCCATGCGCTGCCTGCGCGCGTGGCCGTACTACTTACTCCTCCAGAATTCGAAAAAAACGCGGACGTAGGTGGTACGTTCCGTCGCAGAACGACTGACCCGCCCGGCGCCAGATGGAATGATACAGTACGTACTGCGGCGAGTACATATGCCATTTATGGTCCGTGCCGCGCGGCGGTGCCTGACGCCGGTCGGTCGAGGCCGGTGGGCGCTCTGCCTGCGGCGCGCCGTGGTTCATTTCTCTCGGGCAGCTACCTGTCTACAGGCGGATACCCGGCCGGCCGGTCCCAGCGGACCCGGATACCCGGTCTCGGCCTAGTCAAAAGGTGTAGACGGCGCCGACCCGCGTCCACGCGCGCACCCACCGAACCAAACCAGTGTCAGCACCGTAAATACGCGCCAAACTCCCACGGCCAGAGAGGCAGCGCGCCTCCCAGAAGTGGCCGGGCCGTCGCCATCGTCGCCGCCCCCCGACACAAGTCAAACCCCACCACCCCGACGCGCACCGCACCGCCATGCCCATATCATCCATCATCCGCGATTCGGCGGCCGCGCGCACCGGGGTTCTCCCGTCTTTTTTCCCCATCCCCGAAGCTCATCACCGTTCGGCTCGGCTCGGCTCGGCTCGCTGAATCGATGGGTGCCCACCAGCAGCGCTTCCCGCGCTGGCTCACTGGCTGGCCAGGGCCCCACACCCGCCCATGTGGAGAGTGGACCGGAGGACCTCGGCCCCTGCACCGGACCGGAAGGGAACGGCGTCCGCGAATCCTGGCATCCCCGGGGGCGTCCCTGCATGTTGCGCGTCGCCACGCCCACCCATCACCACCATGCATGCATGCATGCATCTGCGGGGAGCTTCCTTTTTGGGTTTTGAAAATGCTGAGGTGGAATACACTGGACGGGCGACTGACTGACCATTTTGGGTCATGCTACGCGTCCCCCGGGGATCAAATCGCCCGATCCCCGGGTCGACAGCCGTACGATGCGATCGATCAGGACCATCCGCCCCGGGTCAACGCTTCCCGACTCTCCCCCAGCGTCAGGCAGGAAAAAAACCATGCCCACTAGAGAGATCTGGCAGCATCGTGTTCCTCGAACTCCCGCTGCCTGCGCCAGCAACAACAGTGCTGATGGACCATCGACCGTGGCGTCGCCGGATAGACCTGAAGTTGCGTGCCCGGAGGTTACCGCCGGAGAAGACGTGGTTACAGCGGTAGCAACAACGGCCATCCCTTGTAGCAGTTCCTTCCTCCGCTTGTAGCAAAAGGCGTCGTCGCCGGAGAGCACACCGTTGCCGGAGAAGATGTGTTGTTGGAGAACTCGACGTCGTGCATCTGTAGCAAGGCTGGTGTGCCTATGTAGCAAGACAGTTGTGTTGATGTAGCAAGCGCTGCTAACTGTTGTAGCAGAGCGTCGCTGCCGGGGTAGCAGAGCGCCGCCGACGGCCGTAGCAGCCCCACCACCCTTGTAGAAGATTGCCGCTGCCCTGGTAGCAGAGCACCGCCGCCATCAGTAGCAAAAGCCACCGCCCATGGTCGCAGAGGGTCTCCACCCCTTGTAGCAAGCGCCGCCACCTGTTGTAGCGAAGCGCCCGCACCTGTGTAGCAAGTCCGCCGCGCCTCGGTAGCAGGTTCGCCACGCCGCTGTAGCAGGTCCGTCGCGCCGCTGTAGCAGGTCCACCATGCCCCTGTAGCAGGTCCGTCGCGCCGTTGTAGCAGGTCCGCCATGCCCCTATAGCAGGTCCGCCGCGCCCATGTAGCAGGTCCGCCGCACCCCTGTAGCAGCAGGAAGAACCGGTGGGATCAGTAGTTCGGCGGCGCCGGGAACCAGCATCGAGAGCCCTTGCGGCGGCGGCGGGATCTAGTTGCCTTCGTGAGAAAAAGTAGAGGATGCGATGTCCTGTGATTTTATTTTGCAGCGCGCTGTTTCTAGAGAGAGAAGGAACAGAGGATGCGATAAGATAAGAACGGTTGTTGGAGCTGGACTCCGTCTGCGCGTGCGCGTGAGAGGACCCGGGGATGAAACGTTTTTATCCGCCGGAGGAATCCTATCATTTTCCTATACGTATTGGCTGGCGATGCAACCAGCCCACGAGTAGGTGGAGAGAGGAGCGGCGGCGGGTTCGATTGGTGGTTGACTCACCGACTCATGGTTCGGTCGCTGTTGTGTTGACCCGGCGTCAAATGCTTGCTGACACTCGCGCCACCACCACCACGCACCCATCTCCTGCTGCATCCGGTTCTATACCGCGGCCACCAATTTGTGCGCCTACGTGTGCGATTGTTCCTGCCTTTTTATACCAGTTCCTATAGTCCCTGTGTTTTTCCTTCGTCAACTTCGGTTATACCAAGTCGCGCTAGTTGCTCTCAAGCTTTCCAACTCACGACTCCTTGGTACTAGTGACTCCTTGTCATAATATAATATAGTGCCTGCATCACTTTTTTAGAAGCCAAACTTTTTCAATTTTACCATGTCTACTAAAAATATATAAATCTTTATAATACAAAATGTAATTCTTTACCATACGGAAAATATACATCACGATAAATCTCATGGCGTCGATTTTGGTATTTCTATTTGTTGATATATTCTTTTCTACTCAAACTACATAATGTTTGACTTTGAAAACAAGACCCGGATCTGGGTGAAGGTTGGATCATAGTGACTCCTTGTCTAGACCTCGACGGGCTTCCTCGGCGTTCGGTGCCATAGTGAAAGCGAGTCTTCATATGGCGATTATTACTACTTACATACCCGGATCTGGGTGATCTATCCATAATCAGGATGAAGGTTGGATGAAACTAAGCGGAGGTTCTATGTTGATCGAGTATTTGGATGATCTCAGACTCTTTTTAAAAATATTGGAACTCGTTCAGTGAGAAAGTCCACATATTAGCTTCATTCAATAGGAAATAAAGTATCCAATCTACTTTAGGAGTGCCATGGAATGGAAGATATGATTTAATTTATTCGGCCCTGAACTCTACTCTCTTTTAGACTTTAGGCATTACTTTTCCCCTTGCTTCCAAAAAATAGTCAAGAAACGGCTAATGGAGGGAGGCATCAAAAAAGAATAAAGCTACAGAGTCAAGATTGGTGCCTCCACCGATGTCCAATCGTCAGACTTCGATTTATGGGATGAGCTCGAAACCTCCTCCGGTGACGAGTGGGATGATGTGAAGGGTCGGGTGTGTAGTGTGTCAGAGTTAAGGTACTGTCTATCCGAGTCGAGGTAGTGTTTGTGGAACTATGAAGTGTCGGAGTCGATCTATGTACTATCGAGCTCGATGTCGAGACCAAAATATCGTTAAAGTATGTATCAAAGTACCAAAATGGAAGTTTGAAGTGTTTATTCGAAGTCTAAAATAACAAAATAGAACCCAAAGTGTTGAATCAAAGTTTAAAGTGATGAATCTAAGTTTGAAGTATTGAATCGAAGTTTGAACCTTGAGTCGGAAATTTGAAGTGGTGGATAATCCCTATTTTGCATTGTCATCTTGTGCTACAACATGTGCCCTAAAATGCATCATCTGAAAAGAAGAACCTAAAGACGTAAGTTGGTACGATACATTTACTTCGATGACCTTGCATACCACTACATGATGTAGTACACTATAGTTGTTGACATAACACCAGTGAAACACCATTCCACTAGTATTATATCTCTGAGAGTGGTACAACAGAAACATTGCAGGTCCAAAACATGACTATAGATTACAACTCAACTCTTCACAAAAAATCTAGAGAACAACCTAAACTATAGAGGAAGAAAAGTCTTACAAGAACCAGAATAGCATCTTGCAAACTATACTAAGAATAAGTCAACTTCTAATACTAATTGGCTCGCAACTACTGCAATTCTCTACAGAAATAGGTTCTATGGCTAGAGATTATACTCGTATCTAATCTAGAACTTCGCCTTCTCTAAAGAAACCTCCATTGACTTCATTGGTTAGCTTCGAACTTTTGGCGTATCCTCTTTAGCATCACTTGGCGTTGATGACTTCTTTAATGGCTTGAGGATCTAAGGGTTAAAAAGGTATAATTGAGTACGAACGTACTTAGAAAGTTCACTAAAAAGAACTGTTGGATGCACTATTTACAACCATAGACCAAAGATCGTAGGTTATGCCATCTTTCATAAACATTTCTTCAAAGGTTGCTTTTATTCTAAAAATCCATGTTCGTCAGCCTTTACAGGTTTACCTGAACTTCATGGAGTTCATTTCCTACCGCGTTCGTAGCTCCTTACCGATACAAGGAGTAATATGTCACACTTTTTTACACTCTGAAGAGGTGTGTTGCTTTACCCATAAGATATCCTTATCCATGTTGCACAACCGAACGATCTTTCTCTTCCACACTTCCTTTGGTGTGAGGCCTAGTATAAGAATCCAAGCCGACCACTCCCCTTCTCCGCGACCCCACATGCCAATATGACTTCACAAGCAAAACTACCTCTGTTAAACCCCCATATAGGCATGAATAACTCTGATAGCCCCCTTGAAGACTTTGTAGGCAGATCATGTCCCGAGCAGCCCCCATAGAAGTGACAGACCTACCTCCGGCAGCCCCTCGTAGATTATCTAGACACCAATATTGCGGGGCACTAAGGGGTCCCACCAATGTGCTGGATACTCACAGGGAATCTACTGCATCATGATAAGGTCGTCAGTTGGCACACGAAAGGAAGAAGATCCATCTAACTTATCCGTCTCATTCTAGATCTCACGGTTAAAGCGTATTATACGGTGGTAGAATCTTGGCATCATGGGTTATTAATTCCTATCTGATAGACTCCACAACACATGGAACCCTATATTCCATTGCTATTTATATTAAATTACCACCACCTAGGATGATAACCCATATTTCATACTATTGTGAAAATAATCTTTTCTGACTCCTTTTTGAACCCATAATTCATGGGGAAAATATGTTGGAGAACACATCAAAGGACATGAGAAAGTGATGAACTTGCCTTTATGATTACAAGAATATGCAATCACCATCTTCGAGACAATTCAAACTTCAATATCTGAAAACACCATCATTAGTCCGGTAAGGACTAATGTTTAAAGAAGCAAGATGTTGTTATGCATTAGTAATGCTATGCATTTTACAAAAACCGTGAAGTAATTCCCAACATTGTAAGTGAGTTGAACTTAGGTGCATTCTTTAAGATTTGGTTTATCTTCAAGTTTACTTCATAAGAAAGTATAACTTCATAGAATTTAAGACTTAACATTCAAGATAAAAAGGTAAAGGACAATAACAACATATGGTCAAGGTTGATTAATATCATGTAACTCTTATGAAATCTCATGTGTTAAGCTGTTATGCCTTAAAAGAAATAATATAGTGTGTTTGTTTGAAGTGCCAAAAAAGAATAATTTTTGAACAAAATACTTATTACATTAGGTTAAGCACTTCACATTGTTTCTAGAATTCACTTGATAGATATCTATATCGCTTTCACGATCTTGAGTTAGTAGAATTTTAGCTTCTTGAGTAAAAGACCAAAGTTAACTATAGAAACATAATTAAATTAATACATAGTGTGTTTATAGCATTATTCAGCTCTAGGTTTTTTTACCTAAGCATTAATAAGGATGTGAGATCATTCACTTCCAATGTAAGTGAACGACGAGTTCAGATTTGTTTTTCTATTACAATCCTAAAAACAAGATGTATCTTATAGATGATAGCAGACAAGGATGATCTCAATAATTTGTTATGGTTGAAGTATTTAGACAAACTTGAGAACTAATACTATTGCTTAAAAATTAACTTCATAATAGTTCTACTTGTTTTAGCCTTAAATAACTACATTCTATGCTTCAGCAAATCCTAAGTAGTCAATTAAGGCTAACAAGGATTTATGTTGATTTATAAATGATAAAAGAGAATATATTTCTATTTTAATATAATAAATGGATTTATAAAGTCAATTATAGCACTTATTTTTTTATAAATCCTAAAGTGACTTGGAATCTTATAATTAGCATTTTTATAAAATAATAGATTTATTTTTATACATTGAATTGTTTTTTGTTTATTTTTAGGCCTTCTCCTTATTTTGTTATATTTCATTGAGAGATTTAGTGGCTTTAACTTTTAGTTGCATTTTATTTTACTCAAATAAGTAATTTATATTTTCACCCAATATATATTATTTTTGTGAGCATTTTGATATATCATATATATTTTTATGATTTTTCTAGAGCCTAAATACTCCAAGGGGTATATTTGGAATTTATAATCTTTTTATTAAAGATATAAAATTTCTTTCTTTTACTGGACTAGACCCATGAGCCAGTCCAGCCCGTCTCATATGACCCATATGTATTGAGTGACAACAATGCATCCCAACATCCTTTATTTAGGGGTAAAAAGGGACAGTGGAGAAGGACGAACAAAATTCAAGGTAGGGAGAAGTCTACAAAAATAACGCAAAGATGAAAATATCCTTTGAATACTATATATGATTCTAACACGATCACATAGTAATATAAGTATAACCTAAAAAGATACTCATAAAGAAATTTTTGGTGACGTATAGAGGTCATAAGCAATGGGAAAGCTCTAAATTTTTCTGACATTGTCCATAATTTTATCAATCGGGACCTCTGAATATACCTCACTCAATGTAGAAAATAATCAAGTCCTCAAGAAGCCATTGTGCAACTTAGCTTGATGCATGATTTTTTTGGTCGCTAAAAACATTTTCAACTTGTCGTCACCACCATAGAACCTAAGGCCAACTCAATGAGACGATAAACCATAGGAAACATGATGTGTCTTTTAAATATCAAGAAAACCTCAAAAATCTTCATGTCTGAGCGTATGAATAATGAATAGCTTTGTCATGCTGACAATAAGAGAAATTTCATGTTATAATTATGTAAGATGAGCAACCTTATTCACATTGAACCTAAAAATGATTCTCTTGAGTTAGAACAAGAAAGTGTTGAAATAGTTCTAAAGATAGCTCATTAAAACAATGGTAAAAATCAATGGTTAAAGAGTGTATGGCTACATATGAAGTGTCCATGTCATAAAAATAATCAATAGTGATATGTTATCTTCCCTATTTTATTGATTTCCCTATTTTCTTAATATTTTATCCGTACTTAGCATTGCGATGTCATTTTGTGCGCTAATTGACATCTTTTAAAAGGGGATCTCAACCATCAATTATCCAATTGATCAAGCATGTACTCACATACTTAAGGGGAGACATTGACTGAATACATAGAATTAGAATTCTCAATCACTAAAATATATAAAGCCAAAGTAGGATCTTAAAACACAATCCATCACATACTCCCTCCGACCCATATTAGTTTACTCAAATTTTTCTAGAACTTGACTAGATACATTCATATCTAGATGAATCTAAGGCAATTAATATGGGTTGGGGGGAGTATCTAGATTTGATTCAGCCACATGCCATATCGTGACAAAAAATACACTCAAGTCCTATTTTAATACTAATTTCTTTGCACTTCTATTCTTGTAGACAGTTGTTGGGCCTCCAAGTGCATAGGTTTGTAGAACAGCAACAAGTTTCCCTTAAGTGGATTATCCAAGGTTTATCGAACTCGGGGAGGAAGTGGTCAAAGGTATCCCTCTCAAGCAACCCTGCAATCAAGATACAAGAAGTCTCTTGTGTCCCCAACACACCCAATACATTTGTCAGGTGTATAGGTGCACTAGTTCGGCGAAGAGATAGTGAAATTCAAGTGGTAACGGTGCCATAAAATAGCTTCTAAATATATATATGTAAGTGCCACACACGGTGTGCACGCTGTCACTTTCACACACGTGGGGAAAAGCATAGATCTATTGAAGCACTTGAGTAGCAAGGTAGATCTACTTGATTACAAAGCTGATGACCACAACAAGATCATGCATAGAGAGAGACAGAGATGAACACATAGCTACCAGCAGAACCCTTAGCCTTGAGGAAGAACTACTCCCTCCTCATCATGGGAATCAGCAATGGTGATGAAGATGGTGGTGGAGATCGATGGAGATGGCTCCAGAGGCACTTCCTCGTCCCGGCAGGTTGCCGAAATAGAGACTTTTTGTCCCCCGAATCTCCCCTTCGGTGGCGGCGGAGCTATGGAGGTTTTTCTGGAAGTATGATGGATGATTTAGGGTTTTCTCCCCGGGGGATTTTTATAGGCGAAGGAGGCAAGGTCGATGGAGGGCCAGGGGGCCCACACCCCCTGTAGGCGCCACCAGGGCTTGCCCGCGCCTGGGGGGTGCGGCCACCCTGGTGCCCTACTCCGTCTATGCTTCGTGGTTCTGTGTTGCTCCGGGAAAATAATGACTTTGGCTTTTGTCTCGTCCAATTCCGAGAATATTGATATTCTGCCTTTCTGAAATCAAAACAGAAGAAAACAGTCAACTGACACTGTGTCATCTTGTTAATAGGTTAGTAATATAAACCATATAAAAACACCTCAAAGTGTAGACAAAACATAACCAAGTTGATATAAAACAAGCATGGAGTATCAAAAATTATAGATACGTTTCCGACGTATCAAGCATCCCAAAGCTTAACTCCTGCTCGTCCTCGAGTAGGTAAGTGATAAAAAGAATAATTTTTGAGGTGACATGCACCATCACAATCAATACCAAACCATTTGCAAGTATTGAAAGCTGGAATCAAAGAACTTTAAACATGTGCATGAAAGATGAAGTTTTAATAATAGGACAAAGTAACTATGCAAGCAACATGAAAGGCTACAAACAAATATCATGAATAATCATGCATTGAAAAACGTTTGTTTGTTTTTCATACAGAAAACATGGCATAGTGGCATTCAGCTTGTCCCTCATGGAGTAGCAAACAGATGCATAGGACACCTTCAAAGTTCACAAGGGTGACTAGAAACAAGTAGCACAAGAACAAGTTATATCGCAATATGCATCAATCAATAAGTTTTGGGACACTACACATAGAATGGCAACTATGCTCTCTTAATGGTGCCTAAAAGTAGAAGGTGGAGACTCAAATATTGGTGGAAGAAAGTCCCTTCATAGGGAAGCAGGGATTTCAAGTTTCAAAAAGAGCTTCCAAAAAATATGGTACTTGTTAGCTTTCAGCCCTCATTGCCCCTATCATAAGCATCTTGAAGTGGTTAAGGTTAAAGTGAACAAACTATGGAGTATATGCTTGACAAAGTATAAGTTGGCAATCTCAAGTCCCTTGAATACGAGGGCCACACCTCATGCTACTCAACTTCAGTCACCTGTAAGTTCTTGCCATTGTAAGTACATGCGTATCATAGAGAACCGCCAACGGGTACCCCTTGCACATGGTACATGAGCTATCCCATAACCAAAATGACAAGGCAATCATACAATGAGAATCTCAGTGATCCTTTTATTTACTATGTGCATAGTTTTTATTGAGGATGATTTATAAATAGCTCATTATGGTGATACTGCAAGTTTCCACCATGATTAGACATGTCTTCGGCTAGCGGCCCAGGCGTTTCTCTAACACAAAATACATAACTCCATGGACTTACAAGCTCCCTCTTTATTTCACACCGGTGACATCCATATACAAAAGAGCATGATATCAACTGAGTACACAGTACAAGGGCAATGTTGAAAATGTTCCCCGTGACAGCACGGTTCTGCTAATTCCAATGTATAAGTGCAATCATATACAACATAGATGACACAATGGTTGAAGTTTATTAGGGTCAAAGAAAAATAAAGTGTGCCATCAAGTTCGTGAGGGCTTTAATCACTAAGTTTTCACATAACAAAATAGTTTTTAATTGGAAGATAGTTGAAAACAAGAATATACTTGGAATGGTGTAACACACCATGCATAGGAGTTTATAGTGTACACTTTGGAAAAACTTGGTTTCTTGGGAGTTGGAAGCATGAGTAGAACTTACTCATACAAGTGGAGGCTAGCAAAAGACTGAGAGCAACCAACTAAGAGAGCAATAATGGCCATAATCATGCAGTGCAACAAAGCATACTAATCAAAGCAAAGAGTGGTACTATAAGTCAAGGACTAAATGATCATAGAGGCTAATGGTGACTTGTCATAGTCATAACATGGTGTGAGCATGTGCCAAGTCAACCCAAACAAAGCATCAAAGGAGAATACCACAGTACTATGCTTTCGTATGTTAAAACAACGCATGATTCCGTCAAGGCACATTAAGCAATCCTAATTGTTTGGAATAATTCATGCTACATCAATAACCACTAATCATAAGGTCAAAACAACATTTAGCATGACATGATAAAGTCTAAGCCACAGTCAAAGCAAGCTCCCTTTTATACCACTATAAGCATGAAGCTTCCTACTCTTTTCCAACACCAATCGACTTATTTGAAACAACTCACAAAGATAATAATCAATAAAGACAAGTGATCTTGTCTCACAAATCCACAAAGAAGAACTAAAAAGTTCTAAGCTTAAAGCACAAGAAAACTTAGGCTAAACGCGGTGCTAGCAAAAGTGAACACTCACAAAACAATAAGAGTGAAAACTAGAGTGTTCTAAACAATGAAAACATAGTCTGTCTCTCTCCAAAATAAGTGTGCTAGGATCAAACCAACTTACTAAAGCAAACTAAGCAAACTAAAATGAAAACTAAGACGCTCCAAGAATAACACAACTGTGCAAGAAACAATAAAAACGAAGTGTCTAGAAAGACCTGAGATTTTTATTGATGAAGAAGGGGATGCGTTGGGCATCCCCAAGCTTTGATGCTTGTACCTCTTGAATATTTCTTGGGGTGACACGGTGAGGAATACCCAAGCTTGAGCTTTTGTCCATTCTTCATCTTATTAAATCATTCTCTCTCTACACCTGAAATTTTTCCTTCATACAAAACTTCACACAATCTTCATTAGCAACATTAGTGTATTCAAAAGATAATAGAATTTTGGGTTTAGCTTTAAAATAGAAAAACTTTCACTAAAAACACAAGCTAATGTAGCAATTCCCTCAAAAAGTTCAATTCACTAAAAATAACTCAAAAAGAAACCAATAAGAAGCAAATGCAAATAGTGGCAGAAATCTGACAAAACAGACCAGCAGGTACAAACCTATTTTTTTGAAGACCTTATGTTCCTCAAATCAAAAAGTGTTGAACTAACAAAAGTTATCTAACATACTAGGAGATTTATTCATAAATTTTCAGCTCATTCTGACTTACAAAGACTCCTCACAAATATTTATGGTGGAGGAAAGAAATCTGTTTCGGGACAACAACTCCCCAAATCTTACTTCCCTCTCATTAAAGGTCATTCTTGGCACAAAAAGCAAACAAAAAGGATAAGAAGAGGTCATTACTGAAGTAATAACTTTTAGGACTCAAGAAAACTCTTGGGTTATCTCCCAACACGTACTTTTCTTTAACGCCTTTAAGTTAGGCTTGATAGTTTGAGAGGATGCTCACATAAGAAATATCAATTGAAGTAAAAGAGAGCATCAAGAAGCAAATTCAAAACACATTTAAGTCTAACCCACTTCCTATGCATAGGAATCTTGTAAATAAACAAGTCATGAAATCACAAAGCAACAAGCATAGGAAAGCAAAAGAAGTGCAACTTCAAGATTTTCAACATAAAGAGCGGAAACTGAATATTTTTTAGATGCATAAGACCATGTTTCCCTCTCTCTCATAATAACTTTCAGTAGCATGATGAATAAAATTAACAATATAACTATCACATAAAACATTCTTATCATGAGCCACATGCATAAAATAATTATTACTCTCCACATAAGCATAGTCATTCTTATTAATCAGAGTGGGAGCAAATTCAACAAAATAGCTGTCACTATTATTCTCATCACCATAATCATCAAATATAGGAGGCGTATTGTAATCATAATAGATTTTCTCCTCAATAGTAGGTGGACTAGAAATATCATAATCATCATTGTAATCATCATATATTGGAGCTTTGGTATCATCATAAGCAATAGAATAGCTATCTTCCAAAGTTGGGGGACTAAAAAGATCATTTTCATACAAACTAGTTTCCCCAAGCTTAGACTTTTCCATAGCATTAGCAACAATGGTGTCCAAAGAATTCATATTAATAATATTGCTATTATCATGCAAATAAAGTTCCATAGGTTTTTAATTTTCTCTTCAAACACTTCATGTCCTAACTCAAGATAAATACTATAAAGCTCTCTAATTTTTGTTGTTGTTTTCCATTAAGCCTAACTAGTGAAAACAAGAAACAAAAAGACATAATTGCAGAATCTAAAGGAAATAAATTCGAGCACTCACACCGGATGATGTGAGTACCTTTTACCTTACCTCCCCGGCAACGACGCCAGAAAATACTTTGATGGAGCTTGACGTGGAGGAAAGGTAAAATCCCAAAACCTCCCCGGCAACAGCGCCAGAAAATAGCTTTCTGGCTTGTTATTGACGCGGGGTAACGTGTGTGAAACTGAAATAAATATGGAAGCAAGCAAACATGCAACAGATCTAGTAGCAAATAATGTTTGAATGTTTAGAAACAAGGCCTAGGGATCATACTTTCACTAGTGAACACTCTCTCATATAAATATCCTCTCTCCATGATACTACTCTTAACTACTCTCCGCTTGGACACTCTAATCCATGGTAGGGCTATAACAACACACCTAAAATTCGGCCTTCCCCATCTAGATAACCCCACATTGTCACCTTGAGCGCTAGATGGTTTCAACAAACACCACAATTTCATAGAGACAACCAACTCAAAATATACTCATGATAAATATATATGTAACCTAGCTTAAGTGCCACACACGGTGTGCACGCTGTCACTTTCACACACGTGGGTAAAAGCATAGATCTATTGAAGCACTTGAGTAGCAAGGTAGATCTACTTGATTACAAAGCTCATGACCACAACAAGATTATGCATAGAGAGAGAGAGATGAACACATAGCTACCGATAGATCCCTTAGCCTTGAGGAAGAACTACTCCCTCCTCATCATGGGAATCAACAATGGTGATGAAGATGGTGGTGGAGATCGATGGAGATGGCTCCGGGGGCACTTCCCCGTCCCGGCAGGGTGCGGGAACAGGGACTTTCTGGCCCCCGAATCTCCCCTCAGTGGAGGCAGCGATATAGAGGTTTTTCTGGAAGTATGATGGATGATTTAGGGTTTTCTCCCCGGGGGCTTTTTATAGGCGAAGGAGGCAAGGTCGATGGAGGGCCAGGGGGCCCACACCCCTTGTAGGTGCCACCAGGGCTTGCCCACGCCTGGGGGGTGCGGCCACCCTGGTGCCCTACTCCGTCTATGCTTCGTGGTTCCGTGTTGCTCCGGGAAAATAATGACTTTGGCTTTTGTCCCGTCCAATTCCGAGAATATTGATTTTGTTCCTTTCTAGAACCAAAAATAGAAGAAAACAGGCAACTGGCACTGTGGCATCTTGTTAATAGGTTAGTACCAGAAAACATATAAAAACACCTCAAAGTGTAGACAAAACATAACCAAGTTGATACAAAACAAGCGTGGAGTATCAAAAATTATAGATACGTTTCCGACGTATCAAATACCCCTATGACAATGTTTAGAGTTTGATTTTGTTAAATTGAGAATTAACTATTACAAATAGAAATAATTGGTTTTGGATGAGACTAGGCCAAGTTCTTGTTTTCATTTCAGAATCGTTTTTGGACAGGTTTCATTAAAATAAGCATGACCTTTTCATATGAAGTCCGTTTTTGATGTATGACGACTCAAAACGTTCAGAATAAGCATGTGCATTTAAAATGTTTCAGCAAAATTTAAGGTAGGGAGGCTTCCCTACCTTGCCCTACTGGGAGATTCGCCCCTGAAAAGGGAGAAGTATGATATGTGGTGTGACGCAAACCTAATGCTAGCCTTATTGCAAGGGTGAACTAGCAACACAAATGAGTAATTCTTTCACCTATGTGTTTTACGACATGTAGCCACCATAAAAGTACCATTAAAACATTGCAATTATGTGTACCTTTACTATATATAACATGATAACCACCATAGATGGAGAAGAGAGTATTAAGTGAACCCATAAACCCATGTCCATTGTTCCCATAATAGAAAACCCTTGTCTTGTTCTCTTGCATTCAAGAGGATTGGAAAACTTTTACGTTCTTGTTTTGTTACATTAAATTTGCATCTATTAAATCAACCATATTGTTCCTTAACTTGTTTAGTGCATAATCAACTAAAACTTGTGACACTTTAGTTGTAAAGAATAGATAGATTTTCTTTCTTGCTCCTGAAGATCGATATCCTACTTCCACATTGAGAGGTACTACGATGATCCCCTACACTTGGGGGTTATCAAGATAATTTTCTGGCGTTGTTATTGGGGAGCGTAGCGCTTAAGTTTCTATTCTTGTGTGCACTATACTTTAGATTTGTTTTAATTTGTTTTATATCTTGCAGTCTTCTAAGATTGGGGAGGTTTCTTTAACTTGTTTGGTTGTGAGTTTCTCATTATATTTACTTTGAGTTATGTATCAGGTTTTACTCTCCAACGAGCTAGTTTATAAAAGAGACATAACTAGGAATCTTCTATTTGTTTATTAAACACACATGTATTAACGTTTCCAAATTAATACAATTATAGCATGCAAAATAAACATTTATCATAAATAAGGAATAAGATAATAACCATTTTATTATTGCCTCTCAGGCATATTGCCTTCAGTTAGTCGAGGAAGAAGACAAACCAAGCGTTTACGAGGTGACATGAATGATTGGGCTGGTGGATACCGACGGGAATGGGGTGGCCAATATTTCGGGAAGCCTCGTGAAAAAACCCTCCGTGGAGAATGCAATAGTGAGGGCCATAATAAAACATCATGTACCCAAAAGAAAAAATCAAAGGAAGCCAACACCCCTATTGGGGACACAAGCCAAGGAGCTGGTGATGGTGGTAGAAGCACAAGCCAAGGAGGTGGTAGAGGTGGTAGAAGCACTAGCCAAGGAGGTGGTGATAGTGGTGCATGAACAAGCCAACGAGATGGTGATGGTGGTAGAAGCACAAGTCGAGGAGGTGGTAGAGGTCGTGGCGGTGGTAGAGGCCCTACCATTGATAGAGGTTGTGGTGGTGGTAGAGGTCGTGGCGGTAGTATTTTACGTACCTCTGAGGAGAATTTCCGTATGTTACTTACATATTTATTTCTCTTTAATAACTTTTATCTTGCGTTTAAGTATATTTCTATTTACTTACTATTATGTTGCATTCTTGTTGTAGGTATGTCGACTCAACCCACCAATGAGAACACTGATGGGAATGTTATGAGCTACTCCACCATGGAGCTTTCGACCTGGTTTGATGCGCTGAGACACAGAAGCGACGCGCGAGCGAGGAAAATGCCACCCAAAAATTCGGCTAAGTCACGACCATGGCGCCCCCAGGAAAAATGCCATGCAAGGTAGCTTAGCACTTTCGCAGAAGGTGCCATGCTACCATGGCGCTTTGTCCCTGGTCTGACGCGCTGGGACACAGAAGCGGCACGCGAGCGAGGAAAACGCCATCCAAAATTTCAGCTAAGTCACGACCATGGCATGGTGCTTTGGCGGAAGGCGCCATGCTACCATGGATCTTTGGCTCTGGTATGACGTGCTGGGACACAGAAGCGGCGCGCGAGCGAGGAAAACGCCACCCAAAAATTCGGCTAAGTCACGACGATGTCACCCCCTTGAAAAACGCCATGCTAGGTGGCATGGCGTCTTCCTGGAAAACGCCATGCTTTGTGGCATGGAGCTCTATGCAAAAACGCCATGCCCCTAGGCATGGACTGTTTTATTCCAACATTGCAACTATGAACATTTCAGCAATTAAACATTTTAGTGCAGCAAACGTCCAGGTTTACAACAATGAACATTGTAGACAAGTTCGAGCCACAATTTCCAAATGAGACAAGTTCAAACAAGTTCGAAATGACACAAGTTCCAGCCACAAGCACAAGTTCAGGACGACCACACCACAAATAGGTGTCACTTTCTCCCCTTTACCCTTTTTGCCACCCGATCCTCGTTCGCCTTGGTAGCTATGAGAATGGCGTGCCACCTGCGCCCAACACTTGTTCTCCCATTGACTTGGCGTGTAGGGATTCCTCGTTTGCCTCCTCCTCCTCATCCGCGACCGTTGACTAGACTGTGGGGCGTCGTGTAATTGAGACATGCCTATCTCCTCCTGTTCATCCTTGTCCTCGCCCTCTTCTTCCTCATCCCCATCCTCATCCTTGCCCGCTTCCTCCTCCTCTTCATCCTCGCCCTCTTCCTCCTGTCCATCTTCTGGATCATTCTCTAAGATGGAAGACCTAACTGGCAATGCGGCATCAACATTGCGGCAACCAAGCAAAACACGTAATCCACGGCCCCAACGCTTGGTACGCTATGGCATTGATACCTTCGATCCGGATTACGGATGTAGTATAGCTATTTTTTCCTGGTAGACCTAGGTTTATCGAATCCTCGGGAAGCAGAGAGCAAAGTGAGATTACTTAAACAGACCTTTGAGAGTTCTGTAATTACTTTTGTGTTTTCACCGGACCAAGAGTTTGCGATCTTTTTGTTGTTGTTAACGATGGAGAGAGAGAGAGAGGACCTAGGGTCTTCGGTTTTCACCAATAGCTGTACAAAACATCTGATAGGAATAATATATAATGATAAAGTATGCATGTAATCATTAGAGCAAGATAATTATATGTGGGAAATGCATCCATAATTGTTATCGCCTCCGCAACCGCTTATAGCAATAACCTACTAGTCTCATCCATAGAAGAAAGAGAACTAATGATATGCATAGTGATGTCACCGTTTAATCCCAAGTAAATCCTTCACATACAGCCGTACTACCCCTTCTGT
The DNA here is from genome assembly GCA_916181665.1 of Avena sativa. NCBI lineage: Eukaryota > Viridiplantae > Streptophyta > Magnoliopsida > Poales > Poaceae > Avena > Avena sativa. The sequence continues at coordinate 386,174,981 of OV702296.1, forward strand.
CACTGGGGTTCCCATCCCGCAGATCAGTCATTACTCACACTCCCTTTACCTGGATCAATCCTCAGGGTCTAGGATACCTCACAAGTTCTTAGATTGAGGCAAGAGAGGGTACTACAATCATCATGTCATACAAACTAATACATGATTCCATCTATGAAAAATAACATGCACAAAAAGCTACATGGCTAGGTCGAAGCCCTTAGCCCAAGGAGAATTACTCACACATAGAGGTGAAATCAACAATCATAAACATTGTAATAGAGATCATAAAGTTGATAGCAAATAGTATTAGAATGTCGCCAATTGGAGAAGAGATCTACTATTACAAATGGTGGAAGACGGCTATGGTGGTGGAGAAGGGTTTAGAGGTTTAGATATAGATCTATTCCTCCGACGTGGCGACTTCTGGTAGCAGGGAAAGTTGTGTTGGAGATATGCCCTAGAGGCAATAATAAATATAGTTATTATTATATCTTTGTGTTTATGATAAATGTTTGCATTCATGCTATAATAGTATTAACAAGGAAACCATTAATACTTGTGTGAATTGTAAACTTAATTTGAAGTCCCTAGTATAGCCTCTATACTTCACTAGCTTGTTGGTTGATTGATGATGTGGTTTCTTTGTCATGAACATTGAGATGTTATCAACAACAAGATCATATCGTTAGGAGAATGATATGGTGGACATACTCCTATAGATAAGCGTAGCATAAAGATCAAGTCATTTCAATAGTTCAATTGCTATATGCTTTCTGATACATAGTAACCTAATTCCTTCGACCATGAGATCATGCATATCACCTTTACTGGATGGATGCTTTGATGTCATCAAACACCACACCGTAACAGGGTGGCTATAAAGGTGGTATTGAGTGTTCGGAAAGTATTGGTTGAAACACATGGATCAAGAGTGGGATTTGTCCATCCACATGACGGATAGATATTCTCTGGGCCCTCTCGGTGAAATGTCATCCAATTAGCTTGCAAGCATGTGACTGGGTCACAAGGGATCACATATCACGGGAACGAGAAAAGAGTACTTATCAGTAACGAGGTTGAACTAGGTATGCAGAGATACCGACGATCATAACCTCGGATAAGTAACATATCGTGAGACAAAGGGAAATTGGTATCGTATGTAAGTGGTTCATTCGATCGCAAAGTAATCGTAGAAATATGTGGGAGCCATATGAATTTCCAGATTCCTCTATTGGTTATTGTTCGGAGAAGTGTCTCGATCATGTCTGCATAATTCACGAACCGTAGGGAGACACACTTAAGGATTCGACGTTGTTTGAGTAGTTATGGTATTATGAGAAAGAGACCGAATGTTGTTCGGAGTCTCGGATGGGATCCGGGATATCACGAGGTGATCCGGAATGGTCCGGAGAATAAGATTCATATAAGGAAAGTCCCGTTTCGGAGTTCGGGAATGATTCCGGTGTTTTCATCGGGAACATTCTAGAAGGTCCCGGAATGTCCGGCACTCCGGAGGGGAAGGGGTACATGAATGTGTCATTGCATGTTGGAATGATTGCATCATGTACTAAGTGTTCTCGCTGTCCGAAATAAAGGGTTAATTCAAATCCTAATTGAAAAAGTCAAACTGCCAGTTTTCGGTCAAACTGCCAGTTTTCGGAAAGAGGAGAAAGAGGAGGAGGTTGAAACCGACTTGGGGGAGGAGTCCCTCCTCTCCAAGCCGGCGCCCCACCAAGGCCGAGTTGGGGAGGGACTCCACTCCCTCCCCTTGGCCGCCGGCCCTCCCACCTATAAAGGGAGGGGCAGGGCTCCCCTCTCTACACAACACTACTAGTTCCTACCCTCTAAACTAAACCCTAGATCTAAACCCCGGTTTAGAGCTATTTTGGTTTAGAGCCTTCTAATTGGTTTAGAGCCCTCTAATTGGTGTGTCTAATTACTAGACCACTAATAGCCTCTCTCATAAGCTCCACCATACTCGCACCGGCTTAAGGCGAAGCCCTGCGGGATCTCCCCTCTACTTCCGGTACCACGCCGTTGTGCTGCCGGAATCGCGAGGAGAGTGCTACAACCTCCGCTGCCTGCTGGAACAAGGGAGAGGAAGGTCTTCGTCGAGTACCGAACGTGTGACCGACTGCGGGGGCGCTGCTGGAACGTGGCGCCGGAAGGATCGTCTACACGATCTTGAGATCGGAAAGAGTACGACTACATCACCCACGAGAATCTGCTCTCGTTAAACACTTTGGAATCTTCGAGGGTGAGTTATTCCATCGACTCGTTGCTACAATCTAGTAGATAGATCTTGGCTTGTTTGTTTGTATGCGATAGAAAATTTTTGTTTTCCATGCTACGAACCCCTACAGTGGTATCAGAGCCGTGTCTATATGTAGATCTGTTGCACGAGTAGAACACAATGGTCATTGTGGGCGTTGATGCTTTTATTGTAGATTGCTTTTTGTGTACTTTGCATCTTGCGGTATGTTGGGATGAAGCGGCCCGGGCTAACCTTACATGACATCGTTCATGAGACTTGCTCCACGCTTAACATGCAACTTGTATTGCATAAGTGGCTTTGCGGGTGCCTGTTTCTCCTAGCATAGTAAAGATCCAATTTACAACAGGTAATCAACAATGCTAGTATCAATGTTGTGGTTCTTGTTCGTAGGTTAGAACGACACTTATGGAAAGCCCCAAACCACGTAAAATATGCAAAGAAAGTAGAAGCGTCTAACTTTGTTTTGCAGGGGTGTGCAGTGATGTGATATGGCCATGATTGTGATTATATTTGATGTATGCAATGTTCCTTATTGTAAGTTGGCAACCGGCAGGAGCCATATGGTTGTCTTTAATTTCTGTTAAGACCTGCGTGTCTATTCAAAATAGTTGTAATAGTTGAAGCTGGTGGACGACAACCATGAAGAAGCGTCATTGACCTTGATGCTATGCCGGTGATGATGGAGATCATATTCGTGCTTGAAGATGGAGATCGGAAGCACAAAGAAGAAAGGCCATATCATATCACATATTATGAATTGCATGTGATGTTAATCCTTTATGCATCTTGTATTGCTTAGTAGACGACGGTAGCATTATAAGATGATCCCTCATGCACATAAATTTCAAGTTCTGAAGTGTTCACCCTTAGTATGCACCGTTGCCAAAGCTTGTTGCTTCGAAGCACCACGTGATGATCGGGTGTCTTTGATTCCGCGGGTGAATACAACGTAAGCAAGCCAGATTTGCTTATGCGGTAACTAAGGTTTGATCTTGACGAGCCTAGCATGTACAGACATGGCCTCAGGAACACGGATCGCCGAAAGGCAAAGCATGAATCATATAGTAGATATGATGAACATGATGATTGTTCGCCATTAAAACTATATCGGCTCTCGTGATGATCGGTGTTGATATAGTAGTTTTGGTTCGTGTGATCACTAAAACAATGTGAGGGATGTTGTTTTGAGTGGGAGTTCACCTAGTTTAATTTCATTAATTAATTTGAACTCAATTTGTCATAAACTTAGTCTAAACTATTGCAAATATGTTGTAGATCAATGGCAGCCCCTACCATCAATTTTAATGCGTTCCTAGAGAAAGAAAAGTTGAAAAACAATGGAAGCAACTTCGCGGATTGGTTCCGCAATTTGAGGATTGTCCTCACAACTGGTAATTTGACCTATGTGCTGGATGCACCGCTAGGTGACCCACCTGCAGCTGATGCTACCGATGAAGTAAAGAATGTTTACCTCGCTCGGAAGAATCAGTACTCCATAGTTCAGTGTGCTATCTTGTATGGTTTAGAATCGGAGCTTCAGAAAAGGTTTGAAGAGTCAGATCCATATGATATTGTCGAGGATCTCAAATTAATTTTTGAGACTCATGCGGCAATTGAAAGTTATGAAGCTTCTGAAAAGTTCTTTAACTGCAAGATGGAAGAGGGTAGCTCCGTCAGTGAGCATGTGCTTAAGATGTCTGGGCACGCAAATAAACTTCAAAGTTTGGGTATAGTGATTCCTAATACTTTGGGAGTTTACCGCATCCTCCAATCACTACCACCAAGTTACAAGAACTTTGTGATGAACTACAACATGCAGAACATGAACAAAGAGTTGCCAGAACTATTTGCTATGTTAAAATCTGCAGAAGTGGAGATCAAGAAAGAGCACCAAGTGTTGATGGTCAATAAGACCACCAAATTCAAGAAAGGCAAGTCTAAGCAAAAGGGACACTTCAAGAAGGGTGGTAAGAAAGTTACCATGCCAACGAAGAAGACCAAGGCTGGACCTAAGCCTGAAACTGAGTGCTTTTACTGCAAGGGAGAAGGTCACTGGAAGCGGAATTGCCCAAAGTACTTGGCGGATTTGAAGAACGGCAACATCAAGAAGAAAGGTATATTTGATATACATGTTATTGATGTGTATCTCACTAGTATTCGTAGTAGTGCCTGGGTATTTGATACTGGTTCGGTTGCTCATATTTGTAACTCGAAACAGGAGCTGCAGAATAAACGGAAGCTAGCGAAGAACGAGGTGTCGATGCGTGTGGGAAACGGATCAAAGTTGATGTGATCGCGGTCGGCACGCTACCTCTTCATCTACCATCGGGATTAGTTTTATACTTAAATAATTGTTATTTGGTGCCTGCGTTGAGCATGAACATTATATCGGGATCTTGTTTATTGCGAGACGGTTACTTGTTTAAATCAGAGAATAATGGTTGTTCGATTTATATGAGTAATATGTTTTACGCACATGCACCTTTGATAGATGGTCTATTCTTATTGAATCTCGATAGTAGAAATACACATCTTAATAACATTGAAGCTAAACGTTTGAAATCAAGCGATAATTCGACCTATATGTGGCACTGTCGTCTTGGTCACATTGGAGTGAAACGTATGAAGAAACTCCATTCCGATGGACTTCTTGAATCACTTGATTTTGAATCACTTGAAAGATGCGAAGCATGTCTGATGGGTAAAATGACTAAGACTCCATTTTCTGGTATAATGGAGCGAGCTACGGACTTATTGGAAATCATACATACCGATGTGTGTGGTCCAATGAGTGTAGCATCGCGCGGTGGTTATCGTTATGTTCTTACCTTCACGGATGATTTGAGTAGATATGGGTATATCTATTTCATGAAACATAAGTCCGAAACTTTCGAGAAGTTTAAGGAGTTTCAAAGTGAGGTAGAGAATCAACGTAACAAGAAGATTAAATTTCTACGTTCTGATCGTGGAGGTGAATATCTAAGTTACGAGTTTGGCGAGCATTTAAAGAAGTGCGGAATACTTTCACAATTGACACCGCCGGGAACACCACAGCGTAATGGTGTGTCCGAACGTCGTAATCGAACTCTCTTAGATATGGTTCGTTCTATGATGTCACTTACAGATTTACCGCTATCATTTTGGGGTTATGCATTAGAAACAGCCGCATTCACTTTAAATAGGGCACCATCTAAATCCGTTGAAACGACACCGTATGAATTATGGTTTGGGAAGAAACCTAAATTGTCGTTCCTTAAAGTTTGGGGATGCGAAGCCTATGTAAAGAAGTTACAGCCGGACAAGCTTGAACCCAAAGCGGAAAAATGCGTCTTCATAGGATACCCAAAGGAAACTATTGGGTATACCTTCTATCATAGATCCGAAGGCAAAATCTTCGTTGCCAAGAATGGATCCTTTCTAGAGAAGGAATTTCTCTCGAAAGAAGTGACTGGAAGGAAAGTAGAACTCGACGAGGTTGTCGAACCTTCTCTCGAAATTGCGAGTAGCGCAGCACCGGAAGAAGTTCCTGTGGTGCCTGCACCAATAAGAGAGGAAGCTAATGATAGTGATCATGAAACTTCGGTTGAAGTTGCTACAGAGCCTCGGAGGTCAACGAGAACTCGTACCACTCCAGATTGGTATGATTCCGTTATGAATGTCATGTTGGTGGACAACACCGATGACCCCGAGACATATGAGGAAGCGATGATGAGCCCAGATTCCAATAAATGGCAAGAAGCCATGAAATCCGAGATTGGATCCATGTACGAAAACCAAGTATGGACTTTGGTGGACTTACCGGATGGCCGGAAGGCTGTCGAGAACAAATGGATTTTCAAGAAGAAAACAGATGCTGATGGTAATGTTACTGTCTATAAAGCTCGACTTGTCGCAAAAGGGTTTCGACAAATTCAAGGAGTTGACTACGATGAGACTTTCTCACCAGTAGCGAAGCTAAAGTCTGTGAGGATTATGTTAGCAATCGCTGCATATTATGATTATGAGATATGGCAGATGGATGTCAAAACAGCATTCCTCAATGGAGACATTGATGAAGAGTTGTATATGATGCAACCCAAAGGTTTTGTCGATCCTAAAGATGCTAACAAGGTATGCAAGCTTCAACGGTCCATCTATGGATTGAAGCAAGCATCCCGAAGTTGGAATCAACGTTTTGATAAGGTAATCAAAAGTTTTGGTTTTATACAAACTTATGGAGAAGCTTGTATTTACAAGAAAGTGAGTGGGAGCTCTGTAGCATTCTTAATACTGTATGTGGATGACATATTGTTGATTGGGAATGATGTAGACCTTCTTAATAGTGTCAAGGAATATTTGAATAATAGTTTTTCAATGAAGGATCTTGGCGAAGCAGCTTACATATTAGGCATAAAGATTTATAGAGATAGATCGAAACGCCAAATATCATTGTCACAAAGTACATATTTGGACAAAGTTCTAAAGAGGTTTGGAATGGAAGATAGCAAGAAAGGGTTCTTGCCCATGTTGCCCAATACGACCTTGAGTAAAACTCAAAGTCCGACATCGGCAGAAGATAGAGAAAGGATGAGTAAGACTCCCTATGCCTCAGCCATAGGATCTCTAATGTATGCCATGCTATGTACTAGACCCGACATTGCATATGCTGTTAGTTTAACTAGCAGATATCAAAGTGATCCAGGAGTGGATCATTGGACAGCGGTCAAAAACATCCTTAAGTACTTGAGAAGAACTAAGGATATGGTTCTTTCTTATGGAGGTGATGAACAGCTCGTTGTTAATGGTTACACCGATGCTAGTTGGAACACTGATCCGGATGATTCTAAATCACAATCTGGATACGTATTTATTTTGAATGGTGCAGCAGTTAGCTGGAGGAGTGCAAAGCAAAGCGTTGTGGCGAGATCTTCAACTGAATCGGAATACATGGCTGCTTCGGAGGCTTCACAAGAAGCGATATGGATGAAAGAGTTCATTACAGAGCTGGGTGTGGTTCCTAGTGCGCTGGACCCAATGTCTATCTACTGTGATAACATGGGCGCCATAGCCAATGCGCAAGAACCAAGGTCACACAAGAAGCTGAAGCATATCAAGCTACGTTTTCACGCTATTCGAGAACATATCCAGGATGGGGATATAAAGATTTGCAAAGTACACACAGATCTGAATGTGGCGGATCCGTTGACTAAACCTCTCCCGAGGGCAAAACATGACCAACACCAAACTGCCATGGGTGTTCGGTATATTACCATGTAATCTAGATTAGATGACTCTAGTGCAAGTGGGAGACTGTTGGAGATATGCCCTAGAGGCAATAATAAATATAGTTATTATTATATCTTTGTGTTTATGATAAATGTTTGCATTCATGCTATAATAGTATTAACAAGGAAACCATTAATACTTGTGTGAATTGTAAACTTAATTTGAAGTCCCTAGTATAGCCTCTATACTTCACTAGCTTGTTGGTTGATTGATGATGTGGTTTCTTTGTCATGAACATTGAGATGTTATCAACAACAAGATCATATCGTTAGGAGAATGATATGGTGGACATACTCCTATAGATAAGCGTAGCATAAAGATCAAGTCATTTCAATAGTTCAATTGCTATATGCTTTCTGATACATAGTAACCTAATTCCTTCGACCATGAGATCATGCATATCACCTTTACTGGATGGATGCTTTGATGTCATCAAACACCACACCGTAACAGGGTGGCTATAAAGGTGGTATTGAGTGTTCGGAAAGTATTGGTTGAAACACATGGATCAAGAGTGGGATTTGTCCATCCACATGACGGATAGATATTCTCTGGGCCCTCTCGGTGAAATGTCATCCAATTAGCTTGCAAGCATGTGACTGGGTCACAAGGGATCACATATCACGGGAACGAGAAAAGAGTACTTATCAGTAACGAGGTTGAACTAGGTATGCAGAGATACCGACGATCATAACCTCGGATAAGTAACATATCGTGAGACAAAGGGAAATTGGTATCGTATGTAAGTGGTTCATTCGATCGCAAAGTAATCGTAGAAATATGTGGGAGCCATATGAATTTCCAGATTCCTCTATTGGTTATTGTTCGGAGAAGTGTCTCGATCATGTCTGCATAATTCACGAACCGTAGGGAGACACACTTAAGGATTCGACGTTGTTTGAGTAGTTATGGTATTATGAGAAAGAGACCGAATGTTGTTCGGAGTCTCGGATGGGATCCGGGATATCACGAGGTGATCCGGAATGGTCCGGAGAATAAGATTCATATAAGGAAAGTCCCGTTTCGGAGTTCGGGAATGATTCCGGTGTTTTCATCGGGAACATTCTAGAAGGTCCCGGAATGTCCGGCACTCCGGAGGGGAAGGGGTACATGAATGTGTCATTGCATGTTGGAATGATTGCATCATGTACTAAGTGTTCTCGCTGTCCGAAATAAAGGGTTAATTCAAATCCTAATTGAAAAAGTCAAACTGCCAGTTTTCGGTCAAACTGCCAGTTTTCGGAAAGAGGAGAAAGAGGAGGAGGTTGAAACCGACTTGGGGGAGGAGTCCCTCCTCTCCAAGCCGGCGCCCCACCAAGGCCGAGTTGGGGAGGGACTCCACTCCCTCCCCTTGGCCGCCGGCCCTCCCACCTATAAAGGGAGGGGCAGGGCTCCCCTCTCTACACAACACTACTAGTTCCTACCCTCTAAACTAAACCCTAGATCTAAACCCCGGTTTAGAGCTATTTTGGTTTAGAGCCTTCTAATTGGTTTAGAGCCCTCTAATTGGTGTGTCTAATTACTAGACCACTAATAGCCTCTCTCATAAGCTCCACCATACTCGCACCGGCTTAAGGCGAAGCCCTGCGGGATCTCCCCTCTACTTCCGGTACCACGCCGTTGTGCTGCCGGAATCGCGAGGAGAGTGCTACAACCTCCGCTGCCTGCTGGAACAAGGGAGAGGAAGGTCTTCGTCGAGTACCGAACGTGTGACCGACTGCGGGGGCGCTGCTGGAACGTGGCGCCGGAAGGATCGTCTACACGATCTTGAGATCGGAAAGAGTACGACTACATCACCCACGAGAATCTGCTCTCGTTAAACACTTTGGAATCTTCGAGGGTGAGTTATTCCATCGACTCGTTGCTACAATCTAGTAGATAGATCTTGGCTTGTTTGTTTGTATGCGATAGAAAATTTTTGTTTTCCATGCTACGAACCCCTACAAGTTGAGGTCGAAAAGAAGCATTATTTCCCGTCGCCTAAAGCCTCTTTATATCGGGGTACCTTCATGAAAGTTGTTCTGTTTGACCTAATAAAGTCAATGGCAACTATATGGCCGGAATAAATTTCCCGCCATATAGTTGGTCGTTAAGGCTTCAACATCTACTTCACGGCTCCTGGTTTCTTTGACGTGTGGGAAATCTCGTATCTTTGGCATTTATGTAGTGATTCTCATTGTCATACGTCATTATCTGTGTAGGAAAAAATAGTAAAAAGAATTGCATATCTGGCACTAGTCCGTGAGGGTGTGGGTTCGAGCGCTAGTCCGTTCTTTTTTTTCATACATTCGTTGACGATAGTTTCCTATGTGTAAGGTAATGGTTAAAGAACGCCGAGCTCCATATTTGGCACCGACGATTTGAGTGGTGTAGTGGTCAGGACCCCTTTGAGATACCATGAGGTCTTGAGTTTGATCCGCATGGAGCTCTTTTTTGACATATATTTGGTGTCCGCGAGAAGCCATGTCCTACATGCCACTAGACGCGAAGCCAGGTCCTAGATGCCATGTAGACATGATAAGTAAGCAAAAAATGACACATGGATATGACATCAAGGTGATATTGCAATCTTGTTTGTCTCAGAATTTAACCATAACGACCATTTAAATTGGTCATAGTCTACCAAATAAAAGGTCCTAGATGCCATGTAGACATGATAAGTAAGCAAAAAATGACACATGGATATGACATGAAGGTGATATTTGCGGTGACTTAGCATACCACTGCATGTATAGTATACTATAGTCGTTGACATGACATCCACAGAACACCGTTCTATAAATATCACATCTCTCAGAGTGGTACAACAGAAACATTGCAGGTCCATATTACAAATGTACACACCTTATTATTATTACAATACCGGATGTTCAAGACTTCAAAAGGTTCAACTTACAAACCAACATATAAAGTGTTTCAGCGGAATATAAAAGTAGCAACTCTGACTAGGAGTTGAGCTCAGCAGCTTATTCTATAGAGTTCATGCTGCTCGGCTCTGTTGGTTACTACTAACTCGGGATACTTAGTTGGATTCGTTATCATCGACACCGCAGCGGAACTCGTAATCCACTCCTTCAACACTTCCGGATAGATCAGGTTCCTCGTAGAACACATCTTCTTGGCATTCGACTTCATACATTGGCATGTCTTTGGGATCCTCAGAGTCTAAGCAAGGGATCAAATGAAAGAATGAGTAACAGCGTTACCCAACAAGTTCATTATATGCAAGGTGGGAAGTTTGATGCTCTAAGTACCACCTCGGATTATAAATCCTTGGCACTATGCATTTTTTGTAAGTCTTTCTTCAAAGATTGATTTTATTCTGAAAAACTATGACCATCAGCCTTCACAGGTTGACCAGAACTTTCATGGAGTTCCTTTCCTGTCGCGTTCGTAGCTCCTTCCCGGAACAGGGAGTAACAAGTTACAATTCTTACACTCTGTAGAGGTGCATTACTTTACCCATGAGAGATCAACTCCTTGTTGCACAACCAGGCGTACTTTCCCGTCCACAATTCCATGATGTGGGGCCCAGTAGTTGGTCCAAGACAATCACTGCCCCCTTCACGACCTCGCATGCCTCCTTGGTGTACACCATGCCCACATAATGAATTACGACAATGGTTTGTACATACCGTTAGATGCCAGAACTATCGTGGGACGATGAGGGTTCCCACCCATATGCTGCATATCCTCCACGAATTACCAATTAATATGCATGCTACGAGGATAACAGCCATGACCTGCACATCCGGCTTCATGCGAGAGGAAGAAGATACAGCTGACTTCTCTGTCCCATTCCAAATCTCATGGCTAACGCGTAATATACAGCGCTAGAATCACTAATGTCAGGGGTTATTAAGTCCCTACTTGATCATCATTGTTGCAATTAGAACTCTAAGTTCAATTGCTCCATTATATCACCACTTAGGATGATATCTATAATTTCTTTATTTGTGAAAATATTATTTTCTTTCTTTCTTAGCATAAATGATAACACACAATTTGCAAATACTTTAATAAAGACTCTTCAAAGGACACGAGCAAGTGAGGAACTTGCCTTGTGATGGCAAGGTAGTGAAGTCCGATGCTTGCACTGGACCTTGAGCTTCTATGTCTACAAAAACATCATTATTTCCCGGTAACGACAATATTTAAAGAAGCAAAATGATTATGCAAGTAATGTAATACATTATTTAATTTTATATGCATTTATCATAGGATTATATAAGGTGCCTTCTAATAATAATAAAACATTTATAAATATTACTTTTTAATATTTATAACATATATTGACATGGTTATACCCTACGGGTACGTGACTTCAGCATACCTGGTCCAGCCCAAGGAAGGCCCACAGCAGACATACACTGGACCATGAAGATTTTCGGGTGGCCAAGGCCCATGACGCCTTCGGATCCTTGGAGAGCAAGACTAGCATAGATAGGAAATTTAAAGGGGTAAAATACTAGAACCTGTAACCGACTAGGACTATGCCCGGGACCTGCCTAAGTCTATATAAAGGCCAGGAGGGCACGTCCTAGAGTTCTCGACTCATACTTTCGCACATACACCTCCACGCCAGATCGAATCTGCGCACGTGTAACCTTCGGTTCCGCCGTAATCAAGAGCAGACAAGCAGGAGTAGGGTTTTCCCTCCGGGGGCCTGAACATGGGTAAATCTCGTATCCCCTAGTTGCTTGTCTTTTAACCGTTCCACGATCTCTAGCATCCCCATCTTCTCCAAAACCCAAGTCCATAACAATGGGCATTGACGAGTCGAAACCTCGTCAATTGGCGCCGTCTGTGGGAATTATTTTATTTTATTTTCCTTTTATTTGACTTTTATTAATTTAATAATTCTTTTAAGAATTATCAATTCTACATTAAAAATTGTTATTAAATATTTATTTAGTATTTTTTTAAAAATACTACTATATTAATATATAATGAAAGTGATTTTTATTTATTTTTATCATCTTTCAATAATTTTGTAAAATTCCATAAGGAATATATAAATTACAAAATTCTTATAAAAATTTAAATGTCTAAAATTTTATATCTTATTTTATTTGGATAGTGTGGATTATTGTGAATCCAAAAATATTTTACTTATAATTTTTGGACTTTTATTTTATTTTCTAGAATTTAATTAAGTCCAGGGGTATTTTGGTCTTTTCCTTCTTATTCAAACAGGCCTAAAAGGATTTTTGGGCTGGTTTAATCTTATTGGGCCCTAGTGGCCCATTAGTCATAGACAAAAGAACCACCCCGAAGGGTATGTCCCAACTCGGCCCACTCCTCACTGCCTCTCTCTCTCCCTCGAGCTCATCCTCTCCTCCTCTGACCCCGACCCCGACCCCGTGGTTGGCGATGCTGCCGCCGTTCTGGTGCAACAGGGGGTTATCGACGACGCTAGTCATTTCTATCCAACTGGATTCGAGCTTGGGGCTCTCCTGTGATGGATCAATGTCGTCCCGAACCCTAGGGTTTGGGGGTTGGCGTGGATCTAGGTGCTGCCGCCGTCGTCGTGCGTCGTGATGATGCTCCTCGCCTCTATGGGTGTTCATGGTCGCCGTCATGGCACCGTATGGGTTGTAGCGCCCTGTCTGGGGTGCTCCCCGAGCCGCCATGGCCGTCGGCCCCTCTGCTTCCTCTTCTAATCTCCAGCGAGGACCTATGGTGAGTGCTGTTTCTCTCCCCTTGTGCTCTCTGGTCTCGTTCACCCCATGTTTGATGTTGGCAATGACCTCTCTGATTACTATCTGATTCTGATTAGGATGATTTATCCATTTAGGGTTCCTATCATGTGATTGAGCATGTACTGGATGAATTGGATCATGTTTGGATGATTTGTAAACATGCTAAGTGGTTATTGGCCTGAGGCTTGTTGCTTAAGATGATCTATAATGTTTCTGGTGGCATATTAGATGATTTTATGCTTGGATTGCATCGAATTCAGATGATATAGTTGCTTGGGAAACCATGCTTGATAAAGTCAGTGACTTGATAACTTTTCATGGTCATTTATGGGTTTATGCTCATGGTTATGGTGTGGTGAAATCACTATCTTAGTGCTGTTGGATTGAGAACTAGTGCATGGTTTGAGATCATAGGAATATCCTAGTTATGATTCCTATGTTAACAGGAAAATGATTAGTAAGTTGATTCTCTGAATTTGTGATGATTAAATGTCTATCCTGATTCATATAGAATTGTTCTTGTGACACCATCATGGTATGGCACACAATTTTGATTCTAATCCATTGATTGGGTTGGTTTATGCTTAGGACAAACTTGACTTTGAAAGATAAATGGAAATGTTCTTTTCTGAAATCCCTAAGACCAATGATGTTGGTCTTGTTGGGTTTCGTAGCATGGAAAACAAAAAAATTCTACCGCATACAAACAAACAAGCCAATATCTATCTACTAGATTGTAGCAACGAGTCGATGGAATAACTCACCCTCGAAGATTCCAAAGTGTTTAACGAGAGCAGATTCTCGTGGGTGATGTAGTCGTACTCTTTCCGATCTCAAGATCGCGTAGACGATCCTTCCGGCGCCGCGTTCCAGCAGCGCTCCCGCAGTCGGTCACACGTTCGGTACTCGATGAAGACCTTCCTCTCCCTTGTTCCAGCAGGCTAACATAATCCTCACAGATTTTAGCTTCGCTACTGGTGAGAAAGTCTCATCGTAGTCAACTCCTTGAATTTGTCGAAACCCTTTTGCGACAAGTCGAGCTTTATAGACAGTAACATTACCATCAGCATCTGTTTTCTTCTTGAAGATCCATTTGTTCTCGACAGCCTTCCGGCCATCCGGTAAGTCCACCAAAGTCCATACTTGGTTTTCGTACATGGATCCAATCTCGGATTTCATGGCTTCTTGCCATTTATTGGAATCTGGGCTCATCATTGCTTCCTCATATGTCTCAAGGTCATCGGTGTTGTCCACCAACATGACACTCATAACGGGATCATACCAATCTGGAGTGGTACGAGTTCTCGTTGACCTGCGAGGCTCTGTAGCAACTTCGACCGAAGTTTCATGATCATCATCATTAGCTTCCTCTCTAATTGGTGCAGGCACCACAGGAACTTCTTCCGGTGCTGCGCTACTCGCAATTTCGAGAGAAGGTTCGATAACCTCGTCGAGTTCTACTTTCCTTCCAGTCACTTCTTTCGAGAGAAATTCCTTCTCTAGAAAGGATCCATTCTTGGCAACGAAGATTTTGCCTTCGGATCTATGATAGAAAGTATACCCAATAGTTTCCTTCGGGTATCCTATGAAGACGCATTTTTCCGCTTTGGGTTCAAGCTTGTCCGGCTATAACTTCTTCACATAGGCTTCGCATCCCCAAACTTTAAGGAACGACAATTTAGGTTTCTTCCCAAACCATAATTCATACGGTGTCGTTTTAACGGATTTAGACGGTGCCCTATTTAAAGTGAATGCAGCTGTTTCTAATGCATAACCCCAAAATGATAGCGGTAAATCTGTAAGTGACATCATAGAACGAACCATATCTAAGAGAGTTCGATTACGACGTTCAGACACACCATTACGCTGTGGTGTTCCCGGCGGTGTCAATTGTGAAAGTATTCCGCATTTCTTCAAATGCTCGCCAAACTCGTAACTTAGATATTCACCTCCACGATTAGAACGTAGAAATTTAATCTTCTTGTTACGTTGATTCTCTACCTCACTTTGAAATTCCTTAAACTTCTCGAAAGTTTCGGATTTATGTTTCATGAAATAGATATACCCATATCTACTCAAGTCATCCGTGAAGGTAAGAACATAACGATAACCACCGCGCGATGCTACACTCATTGGACCACACACATCGGTATGTATGATTTCCAATAAGTCCGTAGCTCGCTCCATCATACCAGAAAATGGAGTCTTAATCATTTTTCCATTAGACATGCTTCGCATCTTTCAAGTGATTCAAAATCAAGTGATTCAAGAAGTCCATCGGAATGGAGTTTCTTCATACGCTTCACTCCAATGTGACCAAGACGACAGTGCCACATATAGGTCAAGTTATCGCTTAATTTCAAACGTTTAGCTTCAATGTTATTAATATGTGTATTTCCACCATCGAGATTCAACAAGAATAGACCATCTATCAAAGGTGCATGTGCATAAAACATATTACTCATATAAATCGAACAACCATTATTCTCGGATTTAAACAAGTAACCGTCTCGCAATAAACAAGATCCCGATATAATGTTCATGCTCAACGCAGGCACCAAATAACAATTATTTAAGTATAAAACTAATCCCGATGGTAGATGAAGGGGTAGCGTTCCGACCGCGATCACATCAACCTTTGATCCGTTTCCCACGCGCATCGTCACCTCGTTCTTCACTAGCTTCCGTTTATTCTGCAGCTCCTGTTTCGAGTTACAAATATGAGCAACCGAACCAGTATCAAATACCCAGGCACTACTACGAATACTAGTGAGATACACATCAATAACATGTATATCAGATATACCTTTCTTCTTGATGTTGCCGTTCTTCAAATCCGCCAAGTACTTTGGGCAATTCCGCTTCCAGTGACCCTCTCCTTTGCAGTAAAAGCACTCAGTATCAGGCTTGGGTCCATCCTTGGTCCTCTTCGTCGGTGTGGCAACTTTCTTGCCACCCTTCTTGAAGTGTCCCTTCTGCTTAGACTTGCCTTTCTTGAATTTGGTGGTCTTATTGACCAACAACGCTTGGTGCTCTTTCTTGATCTCCACTTCTGCAGACTTTAACATAGCAAACAGTTCTGGCAACTGCTTATTCATGTTCTGCATGTTGTAGTTCATCACAAAGTTCTTGTAACTTGGTGGTAGTGATTGGAGGACTCGGTAAATCCCCAAAGCATTAGGAATCACTATACCCAAGCTTTGAAGTTTGTTTGCGTGCCCAGACATCTTAAGCACATGCTCACTGACGGAGCTGCCCTCTTCCATCTTGCAGTTAAAGAACTTTTCAGAAGCCTCATAACTCTCAATCGCCGTGTGAGTCTCAAAGATCAATTTGAGATCACGGACAATATCATGTGGGTCTGAATTCTCAAACCTTTTCTGAAGCTCCGATTCTAAACCATACAAGATAGCACACTGAACTATGGAGTACTGATTCTTTCGAGCAAGGTAAACATTCTTTACTTCATCGGTAGCATCAGCTGCAGGTGGGTCACCCAGCGGTGCATCCAGCACATAGGTCAAATTACCAGCTGTGAGGACAATCCTCAAATTGCGGAACCAATCCGCGAAGTTGCTTCCATTGTTTTTCAACTTTTGTTTCTCTAGGAACGCATTAAAATTGATGGTAGGGGCTGCCATTGATCTACAACATATTTGCAATAGTTTAGACTAAGTTTATGACAAATTGAGTTCAAATTAATAATAAAGTTTAATCTAGGTGAACTCCCACTCAAAACAACATCCCTCACATTGTTTTAGTGATCACACGAACCAAATCCACCATATCAAAACCGATCATCACCGAGTTGATATAGTTTCAATGGCGAACAATCGACATGTTCATCATATCTACTATATGATTCATGCTTTACCTTTCGGTGATTCGTGTTCCTGAGACCATGTCTGTACATGCTAGGCTCGTCAAGATCAAACCTTAGTTACCGCATAAGCAAATCTGGCTTGCTTACGTTGTATTCACTCGCGGAATCTAACACACCCGATCATCACGTGGTGCTTCGAAACAACAAGCTTTAGCAACGGTGCATACTAAGGGTGAACACTTTAGAACTTGAAATTTATGTGCATGAGGGATCATCTTATAATGCTACCGTCGTCTACTAAGCAATACAAGATGCATAAAGGATTAACATCACATGCAATTCATAATATGTGATATGATATGGCCTTTCTTCTTTGTGCTTCCGATCTCCATCTTCAAGCACGAATATGATCTCCATCATCACCGACATTGCATCAAGGTCAATGACGCTTCTCCATGGTTGTCGTCCACCGGCTTCAACTATTACAACTACTTTGAATAGACACGCGGGTCTTAACAGAAATTAAAGACAACCATATGGCTCCTGCCGGTTGCCAACTTACAATAAGGAACATTGCATACATCAAATATAATCACAATCATGGCCATATCACATCACTGCACACCCCTGCAAAACAAAGTTAGACGCCTCTACTTTCTTTGCATATTTTACGTGGTTTGGGGCTTTCAATAAGTGTCGTTCTAACTTACGAACAAGAACCACAACATTGATACTAGTCTTGTTAATCACCCGTTGTAAATTGGATCTCCACTATGCTGGGAGAAACAGGCACCCGCAAAGCCACTTATGCAATACGAGTTGCATGTCAAGAGTGGAGCAAGTCTCATGAACGATGTCATGTAAGGTTAGCCCGGGCCGCTTCATCCCAACATCCCGCAAGATGCAAAGTACACAAGAAGCAATCGACAATAAAAGCATCAATGCCCACAATGACCATTGTGTTCTACTCGTGCAATAGATCTACATATAGACACGGCTCTGATACCACTGTTGGGTTTCGTAGCATGGAAAACAAAAAATTTCTACCGCATACAAACAAACAAGCCAAGATCTATCTACTAGATTGTAGCAACGAGTCGATGGAATAACTCACCCTCGAAGATTCCAAAGTGTTTAACGAGAGCAGATTCTCGTGGGTGATGTAGTCGTACTCTTTCCGATCTCAATATCGCGTAGACGATCCTTCCGGCGCCGCGTTCCAGCAGCGCTCCCGCAGTCGGTCACACGTTCGGTACTCGACGAAGACCTTCCTCTCCCTTGTTCCAGCAGGCAGCGGAGGTTGTAGCACTCTCCTCGCGATTCCGGCAGCACAACGGCGTGGTACCGGAAGTAGAGGGGAGATCTCGCAGGGCTTCGCCCAAAGCCGGAGCGAGTATGGTGGAGTATGAGAGAGCTCTTGGTGATCTAGGGATTAGACACACCAATTAGAAGGCTCTAAACCGGAGGCTAGGGCAATTAGAAGCTCTAACTTGACGGCTTGGGAGAAATCCCTAGGCTGTGGCTAGGGTTTAGGTTTAGAGGAGAGGGACTTGTGTGCTAGGAGGGAGCCCTTGCTCCTCCTTATATAGGTGGAGGGGCTGGCCGGCCAAGGGGAGGGAGTGGAGTCCCTCCCCAACTCGGCTTGGGTGGGGCGCCGGCTTGGGGAGGAGGACTCCCTCCCCAACTCGGTTTGCACCTCTTCTCCTCTTTCCAAAAACTTGTCGTTTGACTTTTAAACTAGCCGTTTGACTTTTCAATTTAGGATTTAAATAAACCCTTTATTTTGGACAGCAAAGACACCTAGTGCATGATGCAATCATTCCAACTTACAATGACACATTCATGTACCATCCCCCCCCCCCCCCCCCCGGAGTGCCGGACATTCTGGAACCTTCTAGAATGTTTCCGATGAAAACACCGGAACCATTCCCCAACTCCGAAACGGGACTTTCCTTATATGAATCTTATTCTCCGGACCATTCCAGATCTCCTCGTGATATCCCGGATCCCATCCGAGACTCCGAACAACATTCGGACTCTTTCTCATCATTCCATAACTACTCAAACAACGTCGAATCCTTAAGTGTGTCTCCCTACAGTTCGTGAACTATGCGGACATGATCGAGACACTTCTTCAAACAATAACCAATAGAGGAATCTGGAAATTCATATGGCTCCCACATATTTCTACGATTACTTTGCGATCGAATGAACCACTTACATACGATATCAATTTCCCTTTGTCTCACGATAGTTTACTTATCCGAGGTTATGATCGTCGGGATCTCTGCATACCTAGTTCAACCTCGTTACTGATAAGTACTCTTTTCTCGTTCCCGTGATATGTGATCCCTTGTGAGCCAGTCACATGCTTGCAAGCTAATTGGATGACATTTCACCGAGAGGGCCCAGAGTATATCTATCCGTCATATGGATGGACAAATCCCACTCTTGATCCATGTGTTTCAACCAATACTTTCTGAACACTCAATGACACCTTTATAGCCACCCAGTTATGGTGTGGTGTTTGATGTCATCAAAGCATCCATCCGGCAAAGGTGATATGCATGATCTCATGGTCGAAGGAATCAGATTACTATGTATCAGAAAGCATATAGCAATTGAACTATTAAAATGACTTGATCTTTATGCTACGCTTATCTATAGGAGTATGTCCACCATATCATTCTCCTAATGATATGATCTTGTTGTTAATAACATCTCAATGTTCATGATAGGGAAACCACAATCATCTATTAACCAACAAGCTAGTATTATACAGAGGCTTTACTAGGGACTTCAAATTAAGTTTACAAATCACACAAGTATTAATGTTTCCTTGTTAATACTATTATAGCATGAATGTAAACATTTATCATAAACACAAAGATATAATAATAACTACATTTATTATTGCCTCTAGGGCATATCTCCAACAGGTCTGAGGCTTAGGGATTCAGACCTTATCTAATTGATTCATATAGATAGTCCTGGTAGTGGTACCAGCTATTGTTTTTGAATCAAAGATTAGAAAATGATAGTAAGCTTGATCATGATCTGGATCCAAAGTATTAGTTTCTAAGGTGCTACCCTTTCTTTAGGGATGTGCCTAGAAATAGATCATAGATATATTTATGCTTGAATTGTAAGATATAGCCTAACAACCAGAGCAATGATGTTGCTCTGAGCTCTGGCTGGATCCAGGTACTTTGTTGTTTGCTTTTAGAGTTTAAAAATCCCTATGATGGAGTCACCCCACTTGGGTGCTTTATGAGGGTTTGTTTCATAAAACAACACATGCTTCTGTCTAGATGATATGATTAGATCATGTGAAGGTTTTATGAAACTCACCACAAAATCTGATGTTTGTGGAGTAAGGTGGTGATGATGATCTTGTTTTGTTGAGCTTCTGTGCTTGACCTTGAGCTAGCCTGCTCCTCCTAGCTCATGGACTTGGCCTTGCTGTCCACCTGATCCTTCTCCCTCCTTATGTCACCATCCTGGTGGTGTTTGGTTGATCTTTGGTTGTTTGATTTGGCTGTTGTGCTTGGTAAGCTGTTGTCTAAGCTGGCTGTTCTTGTGTGCAAGCAGTGGAGAGATGCACTAGTGCCTCTCCACGGCTGTGCTGATGGTTTTGTGAGTTTGGGGTTGTACTGTGAGGCTGACAGCACACCACATGCATGTTGGTGTGTGTCCTGCCTGTGTGCTTGCTCTGCACTTGTGGATATGTTCAGACTTTTGAAACTTACTGTTATCTGGTTACTTTCACCTGGCTGGTGAAACTTGCCCCTCTTGGCTATCATTTGACTTCTGACTTTAAATTTATGAAAGATGGATTCTTTCATATTGGTGAAACTTGCCCCTTTTATAAATTTCTCAATGATGAATTTGTCTAGTGCACTTCACTGACATGTCTGAGAGAAAAAATAATACTAACTCTAACCTTATTATTGTTTTATTAATGTTTATATTGCAGGTACAGATTTGAAGATGAAGATTGTAGTTTAGTTTTTATTTTATAGAATAGTTATAGAATAATTCAATGTAATCTTCTTATTCTTTTGTAATTTTCATTTGATTATCTTGTAATCTTCCTTTTATTCTTCTGTAATAAAGATTACATTATTATTAATAAAGAATATTTTTATTCTTTATATATTTGCTTTTGTGAATTGTGTGGATAATTTCAATAGGTTGCAATTTTGTAACTTGATTATATATTGATGATATGAAATAAGTTTTCATATTCATTATTGTTTTTCTTTGGATAGAATTTAAGTTGTAATATTTATCTCTTAATTAGATTAAGATTCAAAACTTATCCCTAATTCATTTGAATTATAATTCAAACTCTCTCAAGTTTAAAATTCAAATTCACTTTTCAAACAATTAATTCCTCAAAGATCATATCAAAGTCTATAGTAATCATCCTTTAAGACTAACTGAATCTCAAAGTATGAAAGAAACCTTGATCACTTTAACTTTTTATTTGGCGAAACTTTTACCCACATTTTCACAAATAAATGCATGTAGCATTCCAAATTTCTAAATCTACCCTTCGTTAGTGCCTAAATGCTGGGATGTTACAGTATTGCAATCTTGTAATTTTTGTCTCAGAATTTAACCATAACGACCATTTAAATTGGTCATAGTCTACCAAATAAAAGGCTCCAAACCAGTTCTATCTGTCTATGACCTTTTTGTGTAAGGACATCATGACCTTCTTGACTAAATTGGTCGTTATTTTTTAAGGTTTGGACACTCCTAAATTTGCTACGTCCAAGTGGTTCAGAATGGTCATAGATCTATGACCAAAAAATGCGTGGTCATTAAGTTGATTGTCTGAATTTGTGATGATTAAATGTCTATCCTGATTCATATAGAATTGTTCTTGTGGCACCATCATGGTATGGCACACAAGTTTGATTCTAATCCATTGATTGGGTTGGTTTATGCTTAGGACAAACTTGACTTTGAAAGATAAATGGAAATGTTCTTTTCTGAAATCCCTAAGACCAATGATGTTGGTCTGAGGCTTAGGGATTCAGACCTTATCTAATTGATTCATATAGATAGTCCTAGTAGTGGTACCAGCTATTGTTTTTGAATCAAAGCTTGGAAAAATGATAGTAAGCTTGATCATGATTTGGATCCAAAGGATTAGTTTCTAAGGTGCTACCCTTTCTTTAGGGATGTGCCTAGAAATAGATCATAGATATATTTATGCTTGAATTGTAAGATATATCCTAACAACCAGAGCAATGATGTTGCTCTAAGCTCTGGCTGGATCCAGGTACTTTGTTGTTTGCTTTTAGAGTTTAGAAATCCCTATGATGGAGTCGCCCCACTTGGGTGCTTTCTGAGGGTTTGTTTCATAAAACAACACATGCTTCTGTCTAGATGATATGATTAGATCATATGAAGGTTTTATGAAACTCACCACAGAGTCTGATGTTTGTGGAGTAAGGTGGTGATGATGATCTTGTTTTGCTGAGCTTCTGTGCTTGACCTTGAGCTAGCATGCTCGTCCTAGCTCCTGGAGTTGGCCTTGCTGTCCAACTGATCCTTCCCCCTCCTTATGTCACCATCCTGGTGGTGTTTGGTTGATCTTTGGTGGTTTGATTTGGCTGTTGTGCTTCGTAAGCTGTTGTCTAAGCTGGTTGTTCTTGTGTGCAAGCAGTGGAGAGATGCACTAGTGCCTCTCCACGGCTATGCTGATGGTTTTGTGAGTTTGAGGCTGTGCTGTGAGGCTGACAACACACCACATGCATGTTGGTGTGTGTCCTGCCTGTGTGCTTGTTGTGCACTTGTGGATATGTTCAGACTTTTGAAACTTACTGTTATCTGGTTACTTTCACCTGGCTAGTGAAACTTTCCCCTCTTGGTTGTCATTTGACTTCTGACTTTAAATTTATGAAAGATGGATTCTTTCATATTGGTGAAACTTGCCCCTTTTATAAATTTCTCAATGATGAATTTGTCTAGTGCACTTCACTGACATACCTGAGAGAAAAAATAATACTAACTCTAACCTTATTATTGTTTTATTAATGTTTATATTGCAGGTACATATTTGAAGATGAAGACTGTAGTTTAGTTTTTATTTTATAGAATAGTTATAGAATAATTCAATGTAATTTTCTTATTCTTTTGTAATTTTCATTTGATTATCTTGTAATCTTCCTTTTATTCTTCTGTAATAAAGATTACATTATTATTAATAAAGAATATTTTTATTCTTTATATATTTGCTTTTGTGAATTGTGTGGATGATTTCAATAAGTTACAATTTTGTAACTTGATTATATATTGATGATATGAAATAAGTTTTCATATTCATTATTGTTTTTCTTTGGATAGAATTTAAGTTGTAATATTTATCTCTTAATTAGATTAAGATTCAAAACTTATCCCTAATTCATTTGAATTATAATTCAAACTCTCTCAAGTTTAAAATTCAAATTCACTTTTCAAGCACTTAATTCCTCAAAGATCATACCAAAGTCTATAGTAATCATCCTTTAAGACTAACTGAATCTCAAAGTATGAAAGAAACCTTGATCACTTTAAGTTTTTATTTGGCGAAAATTTTACCCACATTTTCACAGATAAATGCATGTAACATTCCAAATTTCTAAATCGACCCTTCGTTAGTTCCTAAATGCTGGGATGTTACAATATTGCAATCTTGTAATTTTTGTCTCAGAATTTAACCATAACGACCATTTAAATTGGTCATAGTCTACCAAATAAAAGGCTCCAAACCAGTTCTATCTATCTATGGCCTTTTTGTGTTAGGACATCATGACCTTCTTGACTAAATTGGTCGTTATTTTTTAAGGTTTGGACCCGCCTAAATTTGCTACCACCAAGTGGTTCAGAATGGTCATAGATCTATGACCAAAAAATGCATGGTCATTAAGTAAAGGTCACTAGTGAGCAGATTTCTTGCAGTGCATCACGTCCACGGTAAGGACTGCGATCACGAGGAGGGGGTGTGCGGCCATGAGGTGGAGGAGCGCTATGGTGAGGTCCATGACGCGCCAGATTGGCCAAGGATATGAAGGTGCCGTTCTCCTCGACACCGTTGCACATATCATAGTTGCTCATAAAATTCCTTAAGAGATACTAGAATTTCCGTTTACCGATGTGATGAGAGGGTTGTACTCGTCCTGGTGAAGACCGTGCAACAAATACCATAGGAGCTCATCATCTTCGATCGGTTTTCCTAGTGTAGAGAGTTCTGATGCTAGACCTTTCATCTTTGTATAGTATCGATCTGCAGTCATGGTGTTTTTCTTGGCATCATTCAGTTCACCACGGAGGTGTTGGGCCTTGGTCCTGGAGGCTGTCTTGAACATGGCGTTGATGGCATCCCATGCCTCGGCGGTGGTGCTCACTTCAAGAAGGTGCGACAGGATATCTGGAGATAAGGTATTGAGCAGAAACCTGAGCACCTGCTGATCCTTCGAAATCCATACGACATACTCTAGATTCGGCGTCTGGATCTTCTTCCTCTCTGTATCTTCAATCTCAATCGTCTTGGCAGGGGCGCTGTCGGTGCCGTCAAGCAGTGCCATGACATTGGCGCCGTGGAAAGCAGGGAGCACAAGCGCCTTCCATGGCAGAAAATTGCTACGGGTCAACTGCTGTGCGGGCAGCGCCCCAAAGGCAGCGACAAGGGCTGAACTTGAACTCATGGCGATCAGATCAATCTAAGGGAGTAGCAGCAGCGGCAGGTGTATGAGATAGGTTGTAGGCGGCAGCAAGAATTGCGGCAGCAGCTATGTTGTGTGTATGATGGCGGCGGTGGCTAAGAAAACAGCGACGACGGCGATCTGGTTATCTAGGGTGTTGTGGGAATGACCACGGCAGATGCTGCAATCGGCAGCGAGTAGTAGAACATGGGGCAAGAGCGGCCAGCCATCTGCGGTGCGAGATGAGGGCAGAGACACAGGGTTTTACCCAGGTTCGGCCCCCCGAAGGGTAAAGACCTACTCCTGCTAGATTGTATTATGATGGAAGTACAATGGGGCGAGCTCGGCGACTAGGCAGCGAGTCGCTTGGGTGGATGATGGAACGTATCTTCTACACGCCCTCTAGGGAGGTTTATATAGACTCACCCCCTAGGGTTTACAGATCTCAACCGAATCAGTTAAGGTTTCGGCAATCGTTTAACCTAACCCGACTGGGCCTATCTACTCTCCTGGGCCTTCAGCTTCCAGTCGCTCGAATCTACGCCAGGTCTTGATCCAGTCGTCGTCCTGCAAGCCTACTCGCCAGTTCCTTGGCCGGTCGGAAACGTCCTGCTGGGTATACCCCGGTAGGCATATCCCCATCAGTAGTCCCCGAGGCCGTCGTTGATTGGTCGCAGGTGTTCGTTGGCAGTCGGAGTATACGGGTCCAATGCGGGCGCCCAGTCGAATCGGAGGCGGACTCCTATATAAAGGAAAAACCAGATATTCTAGTCGCAATGACAGCGGCTAGTTGGATCGCAGCTCGGCGAACGGGTCGGCGAATGTTCAGTCACTGTTGTAGTGATCAGGTCGGCGAGTCGAATGGATGAAGTTGGACCGTCATATGAGGTCAAAACTAGCCGTTGGGGTAATCCAACGGTAACTTTGGCGTAATCACCGCGTAGTAACGGCTCCCGAAATTGGCGGGTAACAACCGCTATATAAGGGGAATGACAGGCGATCGGGATCCAATCGATCCAGAAAGCCTCGACCTCCACGAACCTTTCAGCCAATGGCCCCCTCCACCGAACCATGGGGCAGGTCCAAGTGCACCAGGGAGCTACTGGCATCCTTCGAGGAGGCCGGGATCCTGCGCGCCGGCAGGTGGCGAATCCCCGCGGCCGGAGAGGTGACTCCGGACCCGCGCGAGGGAGAATTTATTTGCTTCACCAGCCACCTGGAGCAGGGGCTGGGGTTTCCCACGTCTCTCTTCTTCCGGCGCTTCTGCGCCTTCTACGGGATCCAGCCATCGGACCTGGGCCCGCATAGCATCGAGCAGCTTGCCATTTTCGTGGCGTTCTGCCAGTGCTATCTGGGTTGCAGGCTCTACTTCCCCCTGTGGCAAGATCTGTTCCACGGGAGGATCAGTCGCGAAGAATCAGGCGGCCCAATGCTGGCGACGGGTGGCCTGACGTTTCAGTTGAAGTCAGAGGCTTCCTTCTTCGACCTGATGCTGCCCGCCAAGGCGGCAAGCGAGTGGAAGAAGTCCTGGTTCTACGTCACCAAGGCGACTCCAGACGGCGAGGTGGCGATCCCAAGGTATTTCGCCGCCCGGCCCGAACCGTGCCGGCTCCAGGTCGGCAAGCTCCCACTAGACCAACATATGGTTGTGGACGAGATGCTTCAAACCATCCGCGACCTAAAGAAGAAGGGCCTCCAAACCATCAACTTGTACAACTGCTGGTTCGGGCGGCGACTCGTTCCCCTGGCCCGCCGTGACCATTACATGTACGAGTACACGGGCAGGGAAGACTCGACGAAATCCTGCCTCGCCGAGTGGAAACTCGAAGACTACGTCATGGCGTTGAAGAAGATCACGCGGGCAGCATATCTGGATGTGAAGGCTGGGGTCGCCCCCTACACCTTGAAGCACCCAGCTCCGACGGTAAGTCATGGTTTTCACTATCATTCGCAGTCGCAGTTGATGCTTTCGCGGTTATATTGATATTGTCTCGTGCCCGCTGCAGTTATTCCAAGTGGTGGAAGGGTGGCTCCCACCCGCGGACGACGAGAACTCGAGCTTGTCCGTCCAGGATGGACGCGAGTCGCCTTCTGCCAAGGGCGGCGTCGGGAGCGACGCGAGTGATGACGACGATGATGAGGACGAGCCCGGGGAAGACGCCGCCCCGATGGTTCACAAAACTCGCGGGCAACATCAGCGCGAGCTCGAGGCGAGTAGAAGCCTCGAACGTCATGGCAACGACGACGATGAGATTCCCGAGCACACCTCGCGCCGTGAGGCTACACCGTCGAAAAAGAAGAAGAAGAAGAAGAAGGAAGTGAAGGCTTCGCCGAAGAAAAAGACGAAGCCAGCGAAACGGGCATCTCCGCCTCGTTCGGCGAGTAGTTCCGACGCCACCAACTTGGCCAAGTATGAAGCGCCGCAAACGACAGCAGCATCGGATGCCGCTGCCGCCCTGGATGAGGTACCTCTGGCCTCGCTTCCCCCCTATTCACCCCGGTCTCTGGGTTGGGGGTTGCTCCAGCCGCAGCAGCTTCACCACCCAAGAGAGCTCCTGCCGAAGTCGTTTCGGAGGCTCCTGTCGCGGCCTCGTCATCGAAGAGGCCTTTCGTGTCTTGGTCACATGATGTTTTGGAGATGGGCCTCAGTCGGAAACTGGGCCCCGAACTGGAAAAGTCGGCTGGCATCCGCAGGGGACTGCGGTTCATACCACTCGCCAAATAAGTTTTGTTCATCTGCTTGCCTTTCGTTGCAATCGGACCATTTTGCTCATGTAGTCAATTCGCAGGACTGGAGTTAAAAAGATCGGCCACCCTTCTGTGGCCAAGGTTCCGCCAGTCGTCGCTGTGGAGGACCCCTCGCGGAAGAGAAAAGCTGATGAGGCCGCCGCTCCCACAGACAGCACTAAGAGGGCGAAGGGCGATGAAGTCGTCACGGTTTCTGACGACCCGGCCATCGCTCCGAGTGACCCTCCGACTACGGCAGAGGCAGCTTCAAAGAGCAAGGAGGCTGTTTCCTCACCCGGGGTGACCGAGCCGACTCCTAGTGGCGTTGGGGCGTCTACTTCTACCTTCCCCTGTTTCATGGCCAAAGCAGCCACAGCGAGTGGCGCGATGCCAACGAGCCAGGTGCCTGGGGTCGTCGAGATGGGGGTTGAGCAGCGGCGCGGGCACACTCCATCTCTGTTTGCATCTGTGGACGCACTACATCTTCCTGGCATGCTGGGCGCAGCCATCCAGGTATGTCCAGTCCCCGAGGATCGGGCCACTGATTTTCAGTGGTCGGATTCTGTTAATGTTTTTTGTAGCATCCAGTCCCCGAGTGCCTGGTCGCTGAATTTCAGCGGGTGGGCACTTAGGATTTTTGACCTCTAGTCCCCGAGTGCCTAGTCGCTGAATTTCAGCGGGTAGGCACTTAGGATTTTTGACCTCCAGTCCCCGAGTGTCTAGTCGCTGAATTTCAGCGGGTAGGCACTTAGGATTTTTGACCTCCAGTCCCCGAGTGCCTAGTCGCTGAATTTCAGCAAGTAGGCACTTAGGATTTTATTGTGGTTGACAGTTTGATTTGTTTGCAGGGCTTGCAGCGTGAATCAGCCGATCGACTCGCTGTGAAGTGTCGCGTGGAGAAGGAACTTGTGGACGTCCAAGAAACAAACAAGGGACTCCAAGCCCTTGCTGCCAAGGCGGAGGAGGCCCGCCAGGGCCTTGTTCCGGCGGGTGAACTGACGGCGGCTCAGTCTGCTTTGAGTACGGCTGAGAAGCGGATCGCTGATCTTGAGCGCGAGCTCAAGGAAGCGAGAGCGGAGGCGAGCTCAGCGGATGGGCGAGCCAGAGCTGCTGTTACGGCTGCCGCTGAAGAGCGGAAGGTCTCTGACACCCTCGTTGCTGGGATGCAAAACGACTTCTCCTCGCTTCAAAGCTTCATCACGGGCCTCTGCCGTCCTTTAATTGGTAAATTTTCCTGCCCCTGCCAGTAGTAGTTGTATTATGACTTCGTCGTTGTACTTACTGCCGACCCCTGTCCGCAGGTCGGATTATCGACAGCTCGGAGGAGGCGCAGTCGTACGACGCGTGGTAGTGTGTGACCACTCTGGTCAACTCGGCCACGTTGTCTGCGACTTGCATTCGAGCGTATCTTCAAGAGATGTCGCCCACGGAAGTGATTCCCAGCGATCTCGTCGAAGTATGGCAGTATCTGGAGAAGGCGCCGTCAGTCGTCGAGTTCATGACGCGGTCGGCATTCCGGCGCGGGGCGGCAACGGCGCTTAGCCTTGGGCTTGCCCACTTCCCGGAGGACTTCGACATTGACGACGTGACGAGTGGTTACCCCTCGTCGACGGGCTCGGTGGAGATTGCCGAGGTGCTGAAGCTGACGGACCGGGCCGCGGTATACTCCGATCGTGTCTGGGCGATGGGCGACCTCCTCCTTTATCAGGAGACGACTGTCGCACCCAACGATCCCGAACCACCGCACCGGGACTTCAAGGTCGAGCAGCCTTTCCGTGCGACGATGGCGGGTGAGTTGACGACGTACCCGTCGAACCCTTACACGCCCTTCATTCGCAACCGCAGAGGTGGCGGCGAGTCGACATCAAAGCCTGTGGAATAGAAACATTGTGCCCTAGGGCGTTAGTAGCAATTGGCCATTGGGCTCAACTTGTATTTTGAACGTATTTGTTTTGCTGTAATGGAATCTCATGTTATTTTGTGAATTATCTTGCGATTTTGATTACTGATTGGACGAGTCCCCGAGCGCGTCCGCCCTTTTTATGGGGTTTACCTCGTTTATTATGTGTTTGTGGTTTTGAATGTTTTATCAGTTGTTTTGTTATTGAGGTCGACTCGCCCGATCTTGGAAAGCCAGTCGTAGGGCGACTCCCATGAGTGCTCTTTACTTGACCGTTTTCCCTTGCGTGAACGAGGTCGGGTGGTCGAGTCCCCGAGCGTGGTACTTGGTGGTTCTGGTCGCAGCTCTAGGGTGGGTGAGGACTGAGCGCGTTAGAGTAAGCGCATCCCTCCTGCCTGACCCGTAGGGTCAGTCGCATGGCGAGTCCTGGGCACGCTCTCATATTTTGCGTTTTTCCCTAGTCGCTCGTGCTTAACTGTTCGTCAGTCCCCGAGCGTGGTACTTGGCCGTTCGAGTCGCTGTGTCGAGGATGCGGAGGATCATGGTGGCTGTGAGGAGCGAAGGCAGTTGTCTTGGCTCGTTAAGCCAGTCGAGCTAGGTGACTCCAATGGGGCTCCGGGTAGGCGTTTTTCGTGGACGTTACGAGTCCTGGAGTAACCCAGTGCCCTCGTAACGCACTACTTGGCCGTGCCGGTCGCTGTACCAGAGGTTGACTTCTGTAGTTAGCTTGACGCTGTTATTACGAGTGCGAGTGGCACAAGACACGGAGAGTAGACGCAATTTGCGTAACCAATATGTTTTATTTCATAGCTGGTGGAGGGTACATGTATGGAGTTCTAGGAGTAGAACTTCCGTAGGAGGTTTCCATTCCATGTTCGCTTGACGTCGAGTTTCCCGTCTCCGCGGACGTCGGTGAGGTAGTAGGCGTCGTTGCCGAGTACTCTCCCGATGGCGAATGGTCCCTCCCACAGGGGGAGAGCTTGTGCATGCCCTTCTTGTCCTGGATGAGGCGTAGCACCAGGTCGCCTTCCTGGAAAGTGCGAGTCCTCACTCGCCGGCTATGGTAGCGGCGGAGTCCTTGCTGGTAGATGGTAGTGCGGGAGCGAGCTAGGTCGCGTGCCTCGTCGAGTTGATCGACTCCATCCTGGCGTGCGAGTTCGTTTGCAGCCTCCATGTATTGGACAACCCTTGGCGAGTCGTGCTCTAGGTCGGTGGGCATGACTGCCTCGGCGCCATACACCATGAAGAAGGGGGTGAACCCTGTCGACCTGTTGACAGAGGTACGGATGCCCCAGATGACGGAGGGTAGCTCCTCGACCCAGCACTCGGCGGTGCGCTCGAGTGGCACTTGGAGCCGTGGCTTCATGCCATGGAGGATGCTCTGGTTGGCCCGTTCCGCCTGGCCGTTGGACTCCGGGTGAGCGACTAAGGCGAGGTCGAGTCGGATGTGATGTTCTTCGCAGAACTCGGCCATGGCTCCTTTAGCGAAGTTGGTGGCGTTGTCCGTGCTGTTTGGGAGCTTGTAGCGATAGATGAGCTCGCGTAGGAACTTGGTGGCGGTCTTCCCGTCGCATTTCCGGACTGGCTTGGCCTCCACCCACTTTGTGAATTTGTCGACCGTGACCAGGAGGTGAGTGAAGCCAGAAGGGGCCTTTTTGAAAGGGCCTACCATGTCCATACCCCATACGGCGAACGGCCAGGTGATGGGGATTGTTTTGAGCGCCGAGCTCGGAACGTGGGTCTGATTGGCGTACTTCTGGCACCCGACGCACCACTGGACGATGTCGACAGCGTCTGCGTGTGCGGTAGGCCAGTAGAAACCGTGTCGCATAGCCTTTGCGACCAGAGAGCGGGCGCCGGCGTGGTGGCCGCAGTCGCCGAAGTGGATGTCGTGGAGGATTTTGCGTCCTTCAGCGGGTTGGACGCAGCGTTGGAATACGCCGGTCACGCTGCGTTTGTGGAGCTCGTCGTCGATGATGACGAAGGATTTGCAGCGGCGTGCTATCATCCGGGCGTCTGTTTCGTCTGCTGGCAAGGTGCCTCCCTCTAGGTAGGCCATGTACGGCGTGGTCCAGTCAGCTGGCTCGGCGATGAGGGCGACCAAGGCTGCCTCTGGTTGCAGCGGGATTCCAATGTCGATCTCCCTTGGGGGAGAGACGGAAGGCTTGGTGATGGTGTCGAGGAAGACGCCGGCGGGTGGTGCTAGTCGAGCCGAGCCGATACGAGAGAGTGCGTCGGCCTCCTCGTTCTTCCTCCTGTCGATCCACTCAACGGAATAGCCTGCGAAGTGTCCGCCCAGCTTGTCCACTGCTTGGCGGTATGCCGCCATGGTGGGGGAAACAGCATCGCAGGTGCCAGCAACTTGCCCAGCGACGAGGTCAGAGTATCCGTAGCAGCGTAGGCGGTTGACATTCATCTCCTTGGCGGCTCGCATGCCGTGGAGTAGTGCCTCGTACTCGGCCATGTTGTTGGTGCAGGGGTGAAATCGAGGCAGAGAACATAGCGTAGCTTGTCGCCCTTCGGAGAGGTTAGCACGATCCCTGCTCCTGCACCGTCTGCATTCTTGGAGCCGTCGAAGTGTAAACGCCAGTAGTGGAGGTATGGCAGCTTTTCTGGCTGCTGGGCCTCCTCCCAGTCGGCGATGAAGTCCGCTAGAGCCTGCGACTTGATCGCTTTGCGTGGCTCGTACTTGATGATGTGGACGCCGATTTCGACGGCCCACTTGGCGACTCGCCCGGTCGCCTCACGGTTGCGGATGATGTCCTGCAACGGTGTTGAGGAGATGACCGTTATCGGGTGCTCCTGGAAGTAGTGCGATAGTCGCCGCTGCGCTCTGAAGACCGCGTATACCAGTTTCTAGTATTGCGGGTATCGCTGGCGCGATTCGGTGAGGACCTCGCTGATATAGTACACGGGTCGTTGTACTGGGCGTTCCTTTCCTTCCTCTGGTCGCTCAACGACCATGATGGCGCTGACGACGCGCTCGGAAGCCGCGACGTAGACCAGCATGGGTTCCTTGTCGACGGGGGCAGCGAGTAATGGTGCTGCGAGTAGCACCTTCTTGAGGCCGCGGAGCGCGTCGTCCGCCTCCTTGTCCCACTTGAAGGTGGGGTTCTTGCGCATCAGGCGGTATAGGGGCATCGGCTTTTTGCCCAATCGGGGGATGAAGCGACTGAGGGCCGCGACTCGCCCGGCCAGCTTTTGGACGTCGCGCAGGCACTCGGGTTTGCCGAGTCGATCGATCGTGTTGATCTTGGTGGGATTCGCCTCGATCCCGCGCTTGGAGACGACGTATCCCAGTAGCTGCCCTGCTGGTACACCGAAGGTGCATTTGCCTGGGTTGAGTTTTATCTTGTATTTCCGCAGGTTGGCGAATGTTTCTGCCAGGTCGGCGAGTAGGTCGCCCTGGCAGGCGGACTTCACTACCACGTCGTCGATGTAGACGTGGATATTGCGGCCAATTTGGCTCGCAAGGCACTCCTGCATACACCGCTGGTAGGTCACCCCGGCGTTCTTGAGGCCAAAGGTCATGGCGGTGTAGCAGAAGGCTCCGAATGGCGTGATGAACGCCGTCTTCTCTTCGTCCTCAACGGCCATTTTGATCTGGTTGTACCCAGAGTAGGCGTCGAGGAAACACAGCGACTCCGAGCCCGCGGTGGAATCGATTATTTGATCGATCCGCGGGAGGACGAATTGCTCCATTGGGCAGGCGCTGTTTGTGTAATCGATACACATCCTCCAGGTCCCGTTTTTCTTCTCGACCAGGACTGGGTTTGCCCGCCACTTGGAGTATTTGATTGGCCGGATGAAGCCTGCAGCGAGTAGACGCTGCACCTCTCGGCGATGGCTCGGCGGCGATCTTCGTTGAAGGGCCGCAGCGACTGCTTGACAGGTCGCACTTTGGGGTCGGCGTTGAGTTTGTGCTCAGTGAGTTCCCTAGGGACACCAGGCATGTCAGAGGGCTTCCATGCGAAGATGTCCCTGTTCTCACGGAGGAACCCGATGAGCACACCTTCCTATGCTGGGCTCATGCCCGTCCCGATCGTCATTGTCTGGCTGGAGTCGCCTGGGACCAGCTCGATGGTGCGGGTATGCGTTGTTGCCTCGAAGGCTGAGGTGTTGCCGCCCTCCGAGTTGGGCTTCTTGAGTATGGTGGGGTCGTCGTTGTTGACCCCGCTCGCGTACTTGACGAGCTCATCGGCGTGGTTGGCCTCTGCCGCGATAACGGCGTCAGCGAGTTCGGCTCCTTTGGCCTCGCACTCGGCGGCCATGTCGGGGTCGCCGTGGATGGTGATGACGCCGCGTGGACCGGGGAGCTTCATCGCGTTGTACGCGTAGTGGGGCGCTGCCATGAACTTAGCGAACGCCTGGCGCCCCAAGACGCAGTGGTAGGGGCTGTCGAAGGGTACCAGCTCGAAGACGATCCGCTCGGTACGGAAGTTTGCCGGTGTGCCGAAGGTGACCGGGAGCGTGACCTTGCCGATCGAATACGCCTTCCGACCGGGGACGATGCCGTGGAAAATGGTGTAGGTCGTCTCGACCATCGACTGCGGGAGCCGCAGTCGCCTGAAGGTGTCTAGATACAGGATGTTGATGGAGCTGCCGCTGTCCATCAATGTCTTGGTGAGCCAGTAGTCTCCCACCTTGGGCTTGACCACCAGGGCGACTCGGCCTGGGTACTCGATGCGTGGCGAGTGGTCCTGGCGGCTCCACGTGATTGGTTGCTCAGACCAGTTGAGGAACTGAGGGACGTCCACTTGAGCCACCACGTTGACGGCGACGGTGCGGGCGATGACCTTCTTCTCGCGCTTCGTGTTGAAGCCTGTGAAGGTGTGGAGCGACCCGGCCACGCTGCCGAATTTTCCGCCGTTTGGCGGGTTGTCGTCGCGGTCTCCCTGCGCTCGCCTCGCCTTCTCGATCTCCTTGAGAGAGTGGCAGTCGGCGGTCGTGTGCGTGGCGGGTTTTCCTTCCCTGCTGTGGAATACACAAGGTTGGTTAAGAAGGGCCGTGGGGTCGAACCTTGGCTTCGCCTTGTAGTTGCCGCCGTCGCGGCGTTGCCCCCCGTCGCGGCGTTGCCCCCCGTCGCGGCGAAAGCTCTTGGGCTCGTGCTGCGCATATCCGCCGTTGGAGACGAAGTCGACTCGCCCGTCACTGCGGCGCTTGCCGGTGAGGCGAGTGTTGCTGTAGCGTAGATCGGATTGTCGTCCGTTGTCGCTGCCGACCATGCGGCGTTGTCCTCCCGACTCGTCGTCGGTTTCTTGGTTTGGGTCTTCCTCCGCGTACCTTTTGGCGATTTCGAGGAGGTCCGGTATGTTGTCGAATATGCGGTATGCTCGTTTGAGCTTGGGGACCAGGGGCTCGTAGCGGCACGAGGTCTTGAAGCAGTGGATCGCGGTGTCCGGGTGGATGCCGACCGTGTTGTACCATAGTTCTTGCAACCGTTGGACCCAGCTGCGGGTCGACTCGCGAGGTCCCTGGACGCATCGTTCCAGGTCCTCGATGGTGGTGACGCGGGTGTATGAGACCTCGAAGTGCCTGATGAAGGCATCACGCATCTCTTCCCAGGAGTCGATGCTATCCGGGGGGAGAGTGTTGATCCACTGCCTGCACGCTCCCTCCATCATCAGGGGGAGGTAGCGGGCGGCTAGCAGATCGGTGTGGCCGGCGATCCCCATCGCCATGAGGTAGGTATCCAACCACACGGAGGGGTCGTACGAAGGGTCATACTTCTCTATTTCCTTCGGCGCTTTGAAGTTCGCCGGGTATTTTTTGCCTCGGATCATCGGTCCGAAGCATCGAGGCCCGAGTCGGCTTAGCGACCCCCTCGGCTCGCCGTCGCGGTGGTTGGTTAGGGTGTGCCGTAAGTCGTCGGGCTGGCGTGCGCGCCAGCTCTGATTGTTGATGATGTGGGTGCGGGCGTCGACGGGCTGACCGTTGGCGGCGACAAATTTGGTCGCCGGCCTGGGGTCGTTGGTGGAGAGTGCCGCGTTCGCGGGTCGGTGTTGGAGCTGTAGTGGTTCGGGTGGCGGGCGGTTGAGGGTGTTTGCCGCCATGGGGCGGCCGCTCGAGGCCGCTCTGCTTCCCTATGAACGCGAGTACATCCGACCCTATGAGTCGACACCTGCGTTTTGTTGCTCGACCGCCTTTGCGAGCAGGGCCCTGGCGTACTGGATCTGCAAGGAGCCTTCACTAGTGGATGCGATGTTGTCGATTGCCGCGCGGCCCGCGACGAGGTTGTCCATGGGAGTGGAGAACAGCGGTAGGCCATTCGCGTCTCGCTCCCATGAGGGGACCACGATCCGCGGTTGCTCCCTGGGGGGTGTGCGGTTGGGTGGTGGCGGCGCGCCATTGGCCGTTGATCCTGGTGGGGGCCGAGCGCTCCCTCCTGGAGGCGCGTTCTCGCAGACCGCGCGTTCGGCCGCGCGGGTCGGGTCGCTTTCATCGTCGAAGTTCAGGGCGCGCCCCTGGACGGTGGGGTTCAGGCGCGACCTGATTCGGCGCTGGTGATAGTGCGACAGCTCCCGCGCCGTCGCCTGCTCGAGGCGAAATTTTTCGCGCTCGGCTTGTTCCTTGCGGACTGCTTCCGCCAGCTTCACGCGGAGTTCCTCGACCTCCGTCGCCGTCGCGTTGGGAGGGATCGGGATGGAGAATGGATCCTCCGGCGGGTCGGTACCAGTCGCCATGTAGGTCGCGGCGTGGCGGCTGGTACCGTCGTGGAGGTCGGCGGAGTTCTCCGATCCGAAGTCGGAGTCGAAGATCCCAAGGATGGAGGGATCCTCGAAGTCTCCGACGTTGGAGACCTGGGTGATGGAGCCCGCGGGCGAAGCCGCGATGATGGATCCGTCAAGTGACACCGGGGTCGCCGAGTCGGCGTCGTCGTTGAGGGCCGCGTCTTCCGCGGCTGTGGTGGTTTAGGCCACGCCGCTGTGGGCCGAGTTGTACTCGGAGGCGAGGAGGTGGATCGTGCGGACCTGGCTCTCGGAGAGCCGGTCGCATGGCGGCGACTCGCGGATGCGAGCCGAGTCCTCCGAGACGATGACGTCGGTGAGGCCGACGAAGAGGCTGATCGTGCCAATCGGCAGGATCATGCGGTGCGTGACGGGTCGCGCCGCCGGGACGTAGCTACTCGGCAAGATTTGGAGCATCTCGCCGATCGCTATCATGCGGCCGATGGCGACCGACTCGTTGATGGGCAGATTGGATCTCGCCGCAGAACACCGGCCAGACCGGCCAGGCCCCACGGTGGGCGCCACTATCGTGGGAATGACCACGGCAGATGCTGCAATCGGCAGCGAGTAGTAGAACATGGGGCAAGGGCGGCCAGCCATCTGCGGTGCGAGATGAGGGCGGAGACACAGGGTTTTACCCAGGTTCGCCCCCCGGAGGGTAAAGACCTACTCCTGCTAGATTGTATTATGATGGAAGTACAATGGGGCGAGCTCGGTGGCTAGGCAGCGAGTCGCTTGGGTGGATGATGGAACGTATCTTCTACACGCCCTCTAGGGAGGTTTATATAGACTCACCCCCTAGGGTTTACAGATCTCAACCGAATCAGTTAAGGTTTCGGCAATCGTTTAACCTAATCCGACTAGGCCTATCTACTCTCCTAGGCCTTCAGCTTCCAGTCGCTCGAATCTACGCCAGGTCTTGATCCAGTCGCCGTCCTGCAAGCCCACTCGCCAGTTCCTGGGCCGGTCGGAAACGTCCTGCTGGGTATACCCCGGTAGGCATATCCCCATCATAGGGGCTATAGATGTCAAGCACAACGGCGGCAGAGGGACTGCGGCGGTGATGCAGTTGTATGGTTGTAGCGGCATCGGCGATGGCTGTAGACAGCGACGGCGGCGGCGGTGATGGCAGCTAGGTCAGGAAAGTGTCTGCTCTGATACCATGTTAGTTATTGGGTTGTAACGAGTACTTCATCTGGTCTCGGTTTTGTGTTGATATAGGGCCAATATGAGCCAGAGTTGTACACGGTGGGTACACACATACACATACCGTATGCTGTACAAAAACAGGAAATAAAACCCTATTACATATTCTAACAACCAGAACTCACACCACTTCTGAAAATTTAAAATTTACAAGTGTCGGAAAAATGTTTTTGTCTTTTGTTACACTTTTCATGTTGGACTTCCCTTTTTTTTTGGTTTTTGTGCGTTTATTTTGAATTTGGTTCTCCAAGTGCTAGATATTGTATATACACATCTTGTGAATATCTACAAATTTATTTCGGAATTTTTTGAAACTTGCGAATTTATATTGTAAAGATTAAAGAGTGGTAGCATCATACTGGATATTTCATTTTGATTTTGGTTTCTCATTGTACCCAAGTCCCACCAGCCACCGCACATGCATGCAATTTGCAAGATAAAGGAAAAGGCTAGCGTACTACAGCGGCGCTTTGATTCATGGACCATGAACGCTGTAGCGACGTAGCGTGATGGAGAGGGTCGAGACCGGCCTACGTGCATAGACGCCTTCTTTTAGCTTGGGGACATGCACAAAACTCATACGGATCTTTGTCGGGTGTGGTCGATCTACTCGATCCACATATAGTACAGTAACACCGTGGATGGATAGTATCAAGCCAGCTTATATTCACAGCTGGGCACAGGACTAGTATATATAGTGCACTCGTCTGTGTATATGTCTGTGTATTCGTACTACCTAGATTTGCCTATATAGCTAGCCCGGCCCAGGGTTAACACAACAGATGAAGTTGCAAGAACGATCGAGCTGCTAATTTCATATTTGAGCGTACGTGCAGATATACGGCGGCGGGTGTGCATGCATCGATGTGCTAACCATGTACGGCCGGCCGGCCAGACGCGTCTCGCATATAAAGACGCCGCAAGATGGATCGACCTGCAACGACGACGTCCTTAAATGCGTCTACCTAGGGCCGTACATAGGTACACATCCTGCATGCAAGGTCGAACGCATGATCCTTGGCCGTACATACGTACTGTTTGCTCACCGACGACGCGGCCGGCTGACAACGACGGAGCTGTAGCGAAAACGACGGTTAATTGCACCAAATATAATCCCCTCTGTCCTAAAAAAAAATATCGTAGATTTATCAATATTGGCATATACCTAGATATTTTCTAGATATATATGTGTTAATCTAGATAAATCTGAGATTTTGTTTTAGGACGACGGAGAAAGTATATACTTGCGCATGCATGGCGCGGGGTCGTACATGTGCCGCCGTACGGCCGAACGGTATCGAGGTTGGCTAGCCACCGCTACCAAGGAGGATCTCGGCGATCTATGTACGTACATCTAGGAGACCGGTCAGGTCAGAAATGAATTATCGTCTCGTGGAATTTATTTTGCCGTGGGTTACCGTGGTGTCGATGGTACTCATGAGAGTGACACGGCCGATCCATTGATCATTCGATCGCCTTGGATACGATCGCGACCGAGCACGAACGAATATTACAACCTCCATCCTTTAATTTCGACTACGTACATGTACCGGGTACCGACCGTACATGGTTAGCTACTACTCCCTCCGTCTCAAAATATAAGATGTTTTAGCTTTGTAAAGAAAATGAATCTAGACTTGTTTTAGTGTGTAGATTTATCCTAAAGTTAAGTAAATCTACTCGTACTTAAGTCTAGATTTATTTTTATTTATAAACCTAAAACATCTTATGAAACGAAGGGAGTACTAGTTTAAATGACAGTGTGAGTTTAATTCCCACCCGATGCGCGCGGCTGTACTAACGGCTAATGTAAGTTGTAACGAGAGATGATGCGTACGTACGTAGAGACGTGCACCGTTCCGCGCGTGCGTGCAGCGAATCAGATCGACCGTACATATGTACCGAATGGAAATTCTAGCCACGCGACGTATGTCTTTTGCGAAAAAAAAATCGACCGTACACATGTACAGAATTGGAAGGGAAATTCTAGCCACGCGACGTATGTCTTTGCCCTATCCGGTGCATGCATGGCTTCAATTCATCTTGCCCGTACAATTAGCTAATGCAAGGACTCGGGCGTATGTACGACGAGAATTAGCTGGACGAAATACAAACGGCGGTGTACGACGATCGAGCGAGGCGAGCGATCGAGGCTGCTGCTATTTTAGTACACTGCTGCACGGTGGTAAAGCAGGCCATCCGTTAAATTTTTGATTGTCTGTCCTTGCAAGCTAGGAGATCTCCAGTATGTAGCAAGCTATAAGGACATCTCCACTGGGTCTATGCAAATCCTAATCAGTCAGCACGACGCGTGGGAAGTACGCGGGTGCCCTAGAGTCACGACCTATCCGGACTAATCAGATCGGACCGACCTATTTCTGAACCAGATCTGATATATGGATGAGTTTGTCCGGATAGACACGAACACATGAGCCTTCTTCTTTTGGGATGGCCCGTTCATTTTTATCCTTTTGGGTCGCGTTGTTGTGCGCGGCTGACCAAACAAGCCGGACTATGACCCAAAAGCACCGATGACTCAACCTAATCGGACTAAAACGAATCGTATGGGTCATTCGTTTGCGTTTAGCCGGTGGAGATGCCCTAAGTTTGTAGGCAGGAACATCAGTTCGACGATATACGCCTCACTACTCACTACACAATAGCCAGTAGCTACTAAACCCTGCACGGCTACCTTCTATCGGGAATGTAGAGAATCACCTGTCCACCAACACGTACTAACATTCGGTTTTCCCAATAAAAAAATATATTAATATCAAGAAGATACAGTGAACTTGGTCTCTAAACCCACGTAATGTTGGAGACAATAATGATACACACAAGAAAAAAATACAAATTAAAGAGCAAAACCCTGCCAAAGTGATCAGCGACTCACACTCACATCATCATGAAACACCAACCAGCAGAGTCACAACCATGACACATGTAGTTTTTTGATGTGGAATTTGCCACGCAAGTGAAACTGTATTAGTGTGACGAGTTGTGAAGCATAATCTACTCACACTCCATTGTGTCGATGTCGTTCCCCCTCTCCGGCATCTTCTTAGCCCACAGCGAACCATCGAGGTAGCCAGGTAGGTTCTGACCTTCGGAGTGCAACCGTCTAGACCTCCGTCTTCATCCGCACCATGGAAATCGTGGTCGACGTGCCCGATATCGAGATGCACCGGCGGCAGTGCACTCCCATCGGATTGGATGCGAAGATGGAGTTGTGTTGAATCGACCCTGTTGATCTCGATCGGCAGCCACTTGCAAAGAGCTGATCTGCATGGCAGGTCAAGCTCGGCCGCATATATCGCGGGTCGAGTGTGGCGTGCCGTGCAACTGGCTTGCATGGGGACGTCTCAACCAACATGATCCTTGGCAGTCCGTCCGTAAGCGGAAGAAGGCCATGACACGGAGCCATGGGCCGCTACGCGGGGCATTTCGCTAGTCATGGCACATAGCAAGACTATCCACTTACTACCATACGGAACGGAAAGCATTGGAGCGGCCGCCCAGTCATATCCCACGGTGGAGGGCCGGAGGCTACCTGCGGCTGCGTGCGGTCACGACACGGTTGTATAAAGACGACAAAGGCTCCCGCTGGGCACAGCACAAACAGCTGGCATGTACTACTCACCTGCTGCAACCCTCAAACACGGAAGGGAGAAAACTCATTCATTTTTAACCCTGCTCCCCGATCGAGTCCAACCGCAAGCCAGCTTACCACCTGCTATCTCCTAGCTCGGTGCCAGCCAGTCCACTGCTTTTGTGCCCTCTGCCTGCAATTTACCTGCAGGTGTCACGCTTAAACAGAGGATCTTGGAACGTACTCGGAGTACATCTTATTTTCTCCACATTTTACTACTCCTACTACCAGTACTCCTGTAAAAAGAAAAATAACGAAATATATTGTTAGCAAGAAGTGAGGTTCTGTACTTGTGGTCTTTTCTCCAGTTCTTTTTTTACTGCCACTACTCGATGGACGCGACTACTACTGAGGAAGCTGTCTTTTCCGGTCAGCGCTTGCCCGGCGCCAGCTAGGACGTACGTACTCAGAAACCCGTACCTGCCTGCTGGCGTGGTAGTAGTATCTGCCTCCCCTGCTTCGAGAGGCTCGAGGCCAGTCTAGCTAGTTCATGCACCAGTTAGCAGTGTAGGCAGACGGACGTGTCGAGTCATGCTGCATGTATCAGAAAAAATAATCTTGTCGCTACTACAGTAGATCCTTGCTTCCTACTAGAACAGGGCACGTTCTCAGATGGGGAGAGAGAGAGACCGGAGAAGGTGGCCTCATGGCAGCCCAGGCGGAAAGCAATGCAAAGAAAAGCTCTTTTTCGCTCCGGTAGCAGCCACCCAACCGGCACGTACGACGCAGCTACCAGCAGCAGCAGCAGTAGAGGCAGGCGGCGGCGGCGGGGGCAGCACAGCGAGCGCAACAGTCGATCGATCTCTGCGGTCCGTCCGTCCGGCGTCCGGCGAGGCGCGTACGTAAAAGGGTGGAGCCCGGGGCGCGGGCCAGTCGTCGCACGCCCCAAGGCTTTAATTTTAGCCCCGTGCCGAAATGAAAACAGTCACATGCCCCACGGCTCGTGGCCAGCATGTACGTCCTCGTCTAGCCCCAGCTACTACAGTACTCCCTCCGTTTCAAATTACTCCGCGCGCACGCTTACCTAGGTGGGCTAATACTCTCTCATTTTTCATCCAAAAAATTTCTAAGATTTTTGGTATACGTAGTACACATTTCATACTATCTATTTCAAAAATCTTAGAATTTTTTTAAACGAAAAATAAAAGAGTACCAGCCCACCTACATAAGCGTGTCGGCGGAGTAATTTGAAACAGAGGGAGTATTGTGCTACCCGACCTCGGTCGCTCTGAAACGAGAGAAATCTGCCACGCGCTCCACCCAGCCCGACTTTCACGTGCGCCAG
Source organism: Avena sativa (assembly GCA_916181665.1). Lineage (NCBI taxonomy): Eukaryota > Viridiplantae > Streptophyta > Magnoliopsida > Poales > Poaceae > Avena > Avena sativa. The sequence continues at coordinate 386,217,220 of OV702296.1, forward strand.
CTCACCAACCTGACGCGCCCACCCAGCTAGCAGGTCGATCCAGCGGTGTGCGCGTGCTGTTCTCTGCCTGCCTGCCAGTGTGCTAGCCCGCTCGACTTGAGCCCCGGGCCCCGGCTCGGAAGGAGAGCTTCCGCGCGATCAACAGGACTTCCATGGCTCCGCCCACCCGGAGCTATCCCCATGTGGGAAAAGCTTCCCTTTTCCTCTACTCTTTCCATTTCCTGTTTGCTGCTGAGTTTGACCACCCTAGCTCGGTTCCTCCTTCTCCCGTATTGGTATATATCTGGTCCGAACAGCATGCGTCCACCGGTACTATATACTCCCTCTGTTTCAAATTACTCCGCCGGCGCTTATGTAGGTGAACTAGTACTCCCTGAGAGAATACTAGGCCACCTAGGTAAGCGTGCGCGCGAAGTAATTTGAAACAGAGGGAGTATTATTAGCGAGGACCACTGAAATTACTTTACTACTCCGTTTCTTAACCACAATGATGACCAAGCATCTACTACTAGATTTTTTAGAAATATAACCCTTTCCAATTCGCCATCGCTAAAAATACTCTTCTCACGTTGCAAAAGCCTCTACTACTTCTCCCGTATTGGTATATATCTGCTCCGAACAGCATGCGTCCACCGGTACTATATATGGCCAGAAACCAACGACAAGTATCGTATATATCCAAATATTCACGAGAGGGGTTTGGACCATATTTAGTGCCTCACATGGGTGGATACTCCACTCTACAAAATCTACAGCGAGCGATGTAGTGTCAGGGTAGTTCTAGGTCCACCTGCTTGTTGCTTGGTTGGATAAATATTACTATTAGCGTGGACCACTGAAATTACTTAACTCCGTTTCTTAACCACAATGATGGGCAAGACCTATATACTACTCGCCCATAATGTAGTAGTACTACAAACTAGAGAATCCATGCATGTTTTGGTTTGTACTTGTCTTATTTTTTGCTACATAGATGGCACAGTTAGATCATAAGAGTATCTCCACTCGCCTATCCAGAACGTCGAAAATTGACCCAGTCACGTATCCAAGGACCTGTTTTTGGCCGAATTTGGGCCAATTTTGGTCCGGACTACCCAGGCCGAACCCATGTTTCCGGATACGACCTGAGAATGCCGGACGCAGCGAACTCGGCGGAAAAAAAACTAGACGGCGCGTTGACCCGCCGAGTCAGCGACGGAAGCCGAGACGTCGTCATCCTCGCAACCACGCGGCAACCGCCATACAATAACTGCCCGTCGCGTCGGCCACGCGTCGCCGAATTACGGCGCCACCGTCGCCGCCTCGGCTCCCGCGACGGACCGACGGGCACTAACTTCCCGTCGTTTCCCCTTTTCCCGCCCACGCGGCTACACCCCTCCCGCCCTCGCCGCCTACCACGGCCTTTATAAGCCATACCCCTCGCCGGAGATCTTCACACTCTCTCACAGCCCCCTGTCCACAAGGCCAAACTCTGGCGAACCCACTCTCACAACTTCCTTCCCAAGCCATGGCCGAGCGGTACCCCGACGACGGCGCGACGGTGAACGGCTTCGGCCGGCGCACCCTCCAGGCATGGGAGGCGCGCATGCTGTACAACGCCGGCTATATGGCGCCGCCGGACATGCGGATGCCTCTCGGGTGGAAGCTAAGCGCCGGCGGCATACCTATCCCGTCGACGCTGACGCCAGAGGAGCTGTCGTACGATGTCCAAGAGTACATCGGCGGCAAGGAAGACCCTTACGAGGCCGAGAGCACCGACAACCTCCTGTACTGGGAGCAGTTCTTCGCGGACCGACGCAAACAGGAGCTCGCCCGCCAAGAGGGACCGCCGAACGAGTCGCGGCCGAAGCGGAACAACTCGACTGGCCGCCGGTGTTGTCGGAGCGCGCCAGGTCGGACCCTCGAGACGGTGATGGAGCACATCAACCGTGGGAACACGCCTGGCTCGGCTTTCCGCGCACCCCGACGCCGGTGGCCAGGTCGGGCCAGCGTCCTCCGCCGAACTGGATGCCGAGGAGGATGCATGAGCTCATCCTCCTCCGCGTAGGCATCCCACTCCTCCGGCTCGGCGCCGCTGCGCACGCCGACGATAGTCAAGCGCGAGGCGGACTCGCCGCCGCGGACACGCTCGCGCGGCATCGTCATCGGCGAGCCGTGGCCGACGGCGTCGCCAACCGGCCGCCTGCATCTCCGCTGCCCCAAGACAGAAGACTCGGCGCCGCCCGAAGACGGCGCCTTGAGGATGGCGCTGGAGCAGTCCCTCCGTGACACGGCGCCGCAACCGCCACCGGTGGAGCCCTCCTCGCCGGACATCCTGGAATGGTCCAGGAAGGACTAGGAGAAGGCGGAGCGACAGCGCATCCTCGGCCTGCAGCAGCAGGCCGAGGAGCAAGCGGCCCGGTGACGGGCGTTGTCCGCGCGCGAGCTTGCCTACCAGGGTGCCTCACTCTACGTCCTCGACGACGACGAGGATGAAGGCCCGTCCTACCAGCCGTGGAGGTTCGGCGACCCAGGCCAGGGGAGCTCCCACCAGAACCAGCCGTCGAGCGACGACGACGATGGCGGCAAAGGATGACGACCGCACCGACCCCGGCTACACGACGTTTTACAACGACTTCGGCATGTAGGACGGCGAAGGCATCGGCGGAGGCCACGGCGGCGGCCTTTTTAAGTTTATTATGTACTAGTTTAGTTTAAATTTGATGTAATCCGCCTATATTCGCCCATCTTTAATAAATTTTAGCTGAACTTGGGAACTCGGTCTGAGTACGCGAGTGGAAAACTGGGTGTACCCAGACATAAAACTAGTTCTGTCCGGCCAAAAAAGGACCGATTTTCGGCCTGGGTTCACCCAACGAGTGAAGATAATCTAAGTTTCATGAAGATGTCTCACCAATAATCCTACACCTACGGAAATAAATTTACAGAATAGATTTACAGGATGACCTGGTGACTGGTATTTGGTTCTATTTTTTTTTTGTTTCCTCAAATTGTGGAGCATCGTAATGATCAGTTGTGCCATGCGGTGGTTGTCCCATAATTTTTTTTTGTAGAAAGGGTCCGATAGATTTAGCATTCTCCATGTCACACACTACTCATGAGCTGAATGTTTTCAAGAAAACGCTTTACACACAGGTATACCATGGAAAGTCATACACTTTGACACATAAAAACCATTGTGAAGTTGCATGCATCTTGACCTAATTGTGGTGGACCAATTAATGGAGTATCTTACCTTCTTAAGCGTAGGAGTTCTACACCTTCAAAGTTATTTTAGTTTGGAAGATAGGAGTACAACTAAACCTATTCCTGCAAACAAACATATACCAAACATATTATTAACAGGACATAAAATATATGATATAGCTAATCAAGTTCATGATTAGACATATATTTTAAAATATTGCATGCTCGCCTAGTAGCACTTTAAATTTTTCTACAATGTGGCGCACTTTCAACCGGTACCACGTCCGTTTTATATGTGTGTTCAAGGCGATATGTGACTCGTCTGCTTAAACGGAGTACTTTAGCAGAACTTTACATGCACAAGTATATTAGAGAAGATCTCTTGTTATAACTTAAAATGAATCTATTGAGTAGCTTCATACCTCTTTATTTAGTTGTTGTGGACCACCCGACTATCTTACTCGATTCTTGACCACACAAGACTTCTGCACCGTCAAATTAACAATACACTAATGCAATAAGATATAGATGATACGACAAATACATGAAATGGCTACTCAAAAGTTGATGATTTGGCGAAAAGCCCCTGCATGTTTGCCTAGTTGCTCTCTGTTTTGCCACAAGACGAAGATTTCGATAGGTACGAGCTAGGTTTTATATGTGTGTTCTGAGTGATGCCTGGTTCGTCTAGCTAACCAAAATATCCTAAAATGCACTTTACCGGCAAGCAAAGTCTGGAAATCATAGCCATGAATACATAAAATAAAATCCGTGGAGTGGCCACATGCTCTCTTATTTAGGGTGCATGTTGAATATGATAGTTCTCGCAAAAAAAAATGATGATGCCCGTATCATCACAACCGGAATCAAAATAATCTATCGAACTGCTGCCACCCAATCTATCTCGATTTTTTTAAATTGCATTTCACAACTTTGTGGGCGGATTGTATAGATATGCTCTACTGGCAGTATCAAATAATAGGGAATAATAATTGGGCGCCGTGCAAATGGTGGGTGTAGCGTAGGCGTGAGCGTGCATGATTTCCCGGGTGGATTGCATTTCACAACTTTGTGGGCGGATTGTGTGTAATACTATATCCGTGGTATCAAATACGAGTAATAGGGAATAATAATGGGGATCATTTCAAATGGTGGGTCCAGCGTGAGCTTGAGCGTGCATATGATTTCGTGGGTGGTTGATGGTGGGGAAGCGTGGCAAGTGGCATGTCCTTTGCTTTGCTTACGTGGACGGAAGCGGCATCTCGAGGGCTGGCTGGACCGCGTGGCCCGGGTGGGACCTACTTCGTGTATTTTAGTAGAGGAAAAAAACGACGAGAAATCAAAAGGCGCAGCGCAGCGCCGCAGCAGAGAGCGCAGGGAAGTGAGCTGGGAATGAGCGGAAGACAGCCGGGATGCCGGGACGCAGGTCCCGTCGCCGCTCGCGCCTCGTCCTTTTTTTCCCCAGCGACAGCCTAGGCTAGACCTGCTCCATGGACTGATAGGGGAGAAAAGTCCACCCCTGCCTGTCTTCCAAGTTCCAACGGATGTCCGACCAGCCCCGCTGTTTCGGAAACTCAGTCACGTGAGTAGTAGTAATTTCTGATTAATCTTCTGCGCTGCGTTTTTATGGTCCTTATTAACTGAAAATGTCTCCTTCTGGCCATGAGAGCATTAGCTCTGAGCTAGACTCCGTGCACATAAATTGCGGAACAACCGTTATATATCACTCAGCAACGGTTAGATCAGAATCAGATTGCTAAGATAACCTCATTGTATTTAGATAATACGCTCTGAAAGTAGTTTGTGTAGTCTAACATTTTGTACCTTGCCAAAAACTATGGACCGGGTTCAGGCATAGCTTGGGGCCGCTTTAGCCTACAGCCTTGCCTTTCGTATCTTGCCCAGAACTGTAGCCGCGTACTAGTCCCATCCCTCTCTCCCCCATATGTGTCCCACACTCTTCACTATGCACGGTCCCACCAGCTCATTCCATTTCGCTCCCAAGCTCCAGAGTTTTTTACTTTCCCGTTATACCCTCCGCAACTTGGCAAAATTATTGCCCGTCCTGCCCCTCGACCAACCTACCTGTAGAAAACCATTTTAGGATTTGGTCCCCCTCAAATCTTTGAGCTGGAGCCGAATTGGCATCACCTGAAAAATACACACAGCGCAGTGTTAATCTCTCATCATGAGCACTGACAAATCGCACATGCGTTTCTGAATACCGTTGGGGAAGAGATAGACCGCAGTAGTAGTACTATTATAACTAAGGACTGGTCAACAAGAATATTTGGCCCCGCAAAAAAGAAAAGAGTATTTGGGTCTATTTATACTCGTTTATTATTACCAGGGCCTGATTATTGCAAAGGCCCTTAGTACAAAACATGGATTAATTCCCTGGAATTACTACTGCTCCGGTCTACTACTAGTACATTCATTTGATATAAGAGCATCTCCACTCGTTGGGTGTGAACCCAGATCGGACCTTTTTATGGCCGGACGACACAAGTTTTCGGTCTGAGTACGCCCAGTTTCCCACTCGCGTACCCATGCCGAGTATTCAGGCGAACACAATACAGCGATATATTTGAATCTTTATCGTTTCCGTCGGCGAGTGCTCGGCCACAAGGTGTTCGACGGATACGCCCACAAGTTCGGCGCTAGATTTTTATTACATAATAGGGGAATAACTCTCGGTCGTCGATGGGGACGGGCTCCTGCGGCGTGGCCGACGCAGCGTTGTCGTCCCTCTCGCCGATGAAGGCCGCCGGGTTGGAGGAAGTCGAAGCAAAGCTCGGCGTGGGAGTGTTCGGCGCAGAGGAAGGGGAAGCCGTGATCATGCCCTGCAGGATGGCATGACGTTGCGCCATGTACCAGGCCACACGATTAGGATTCGATGACACAACCAAAAACCTTAAGAAAACCAAAAAAAAATGCCATAGAAAAATTGAAAAATACCCTAACAATTTATATTTGTGTATGCTCCGAGAGATTAGGGATGACACGTTTTCTCCTTAGATTTTGGTTATATGTATTATATGTCACACAAAAATTACTACCTTTGAAAGCTTCTTTTAAATGTGAATCTAATAGTATAATTTTTATTAAATATAGTTTGTATTTTATTGAACAAATTTATGGTCAATTTTGTGTTAAACTACCTTTTAGGCTAATAAACCGGAATAGAGGTACATACTAATTGGTCGTAGAGCTTTAACCTTAACTGTCTCAGATTCTTCCAAGTCGACCGAGACTGCGTTCGCCTGACTTGGACGCCTGACCGGTGGTCTCTGAGCTTCACCAACACGCAGCGTCGTCGATCAGGAGCTAATTATTGCGCCTCGTGCATAACCAGCACCCATCCATCATGCATGGCCATCATCATGATTATATGCGTAAAGTGTTTTTACTGACGTCGGAATAGTTTGCGTTATCCCCCTGCCTAGTATGTTAACCACGCTTCCGCTCCAAGTAATGAGCAGTTAATTGCACGCTGAAGCCGAGGACTCGTGGAGTTAGTACAGAAGAGAGAGTGGCGTGATGTAACGAGCAATTATGCCGTTCATGCAGTGATGTAGTACGGAGGTTTCCGGAAAAAACTGTAGACGAGGCAGTTTAGGAGTTGAGTGCGGTGTACTCCTGGTCATGTGGTAAAATACATTCGTACGTACAGGTCGCGGCTGCATCACGTCGATCGCAAATGACACACACACACACGTGTTACGACCGCACGTACGCACGCGCCAATACATGATCGCGCCGCTTCTTGCACGGCTTCTCAGGCAGACGTACGGTCCCGGCAGCACCACTCGCGAGTCGCGATCGAGCACAGGCGACTCAGCTATCGAACTCAAGGAGCGAGTTGCTTCGAAGATCAGACAGTCCCGATCAGACAGTGAACCGAGCCAGCACCGAGCGATCCATATCCATCCATGACCATGAGGGCCCGACCAGTGCACACAACGCGTGTGTTTCACGTCGATCGCAAATGGCCGGCGGCCTCAGCCAGGCACGCACGATCTCATCAATCAGCATGAGTCGCTGTTCTTTTTATATTTTGTAATGATCCGACAGCGACGCGGCTGCATCGCGTGTCGACGTCGCGCCTGGTCTCGGTCGGTCGGTCGGTCGGTCCATGGATCGCTCACCGCCGTGACGTAGTAGCAGGATCTGTGTTGCGATCGACCCGTTTCTGTTGTTAACTAAGCTAGTACTACTAGTAATTGCTCGATCGGTCGCTTTCCTAGTACTTACGTGCCTCGGCCAGAAAATACCGGGAGTACGTAGCTGCGATTAGTTAATGCTTAGCTATATAGTGGGAATGATCCAGATTCCAGATGGTGACAGGATCAGATCGGTAGCTTGTGCCGTCGATCGTCACGTCAGTCTCCACTCTCCACACCATGCATATGGCGTAGCCTGCTAGCCGCCCGCCATGGCGTCACCACGTCGTGCTCCCTGACGTACACATAATTAAGGCCGGTTACAAACCGACCAGTTTACATGGAGGTCCATGAAAGACAACGGAATTACTACAAGGCAGTACTGAAAATAAGCACAAAGGACCTTAAAAAGCTGGGTAAATCGCAATCAAGTACTTGGTCCGCGTCGCTGAACAAATCGACTCCACTTCCAGCCATATTCCTCACCTCCGGGGAACATGCCACTTGGGGAGAGAGAGACCTGGAACGCTGTCGTGAAGTCGCGATAGGGCATCCCCATTTGGAGGAATCTCCACATGGTCACCATTCGACCAGTGAAATCTGCAAAAGGAAGGAGCAACACAACTCCACCAAAGACTTCATTGGTGATGTGCTCAAGAAAAATCTGGGGACATCTTCAGGTCTCGAGCCGGTGTAGCACAACCGACCGCCGCACGAGCTTATTCAAAGAGCTCCGCCTGGATCACACCTCAATGTCCTTCAACATACCACCAAGGGAGGGAGAAGACAACCTCCGAACGATGCTCGCAGACATCGTAGTAGAGCTCGACGAAAATCTAGCCAATGTGCACCCCCTTCGACCACGTCTCTTCAACCACCATGGCACCCGAGAAAGGAGGGAGGAGCAACCATGCGATACATGCATTTTATATCATCATAATTACATCATTTAGTCCTAGTTTTTAATGCTATTTGCATTGCTCTTGCATATTTTGCACTTATTTAGATGAACTATGGGACTTCCTTATAAACCCTCTTGTATTGGTGTTTAATTTTTTGGTGAGATAAAACCTCTTGTTTCGTATTTTTATGTTTCAAGGACCTTCATGTACTCAATTAATTTGGGCAAAATACCACACAAGTATTTTATCAGAACAAAGACTTTGGGCACTGATACGTCGGAAACATATCTATAATTTTTGATGTTCCATGCTTGTTTAGTATCTACTTTGCTTTGCTTTGTCTACACTTTGAGGTGTTTTTATATGTTTTCTGGTACTAACCTATTAATAAGATGTCGCACTATCAGTTGTCTGTTTTCTTCTGTTTTTGGTTCCAGAAAAGCTAGTAAGGAAATATTCTCGGAATTGGACGGGACAAAAGCAAAAATCAATATTTTACCGAGGAGAACACATAGTTCAGAGGAGAGACGGAAGGGAGCCATAGGGCGGTTGCACCCTCCCAGGCGCGGGCCCACCTTAGGCCGCGCCTAGGCAGGGTGTGGGCCCTCTGGCCGCCTCCATGCCTCGCCTCTTCGCCTATAAGAAGCCCCCGATGCCTAAACCCTAATTAGCCGATCAATATTCCACGAAACCGTATGTAGCCATCACCACCATCGTCCCTAGATCGGGGGATCTGAAGCTCTTACCGGCACCCTGCCAGAGGGGAGATCATCCACGATGTCTTCTTCTTCATCATGCCATCCTCCGGTATGAAGCGTGAGTAGTTCCACCTTGGACTACGGGTCCATGTAGTAGCTAGATGGTTGTATCTCCTCATTTGTGCTTTCATGTCTAGATCTTGTGAGCGCCGTTCATGATCGAGATCTCATCTATTTTTAATCATGCATGTTGTGTTTGTGGGGATTCGATGGATATTGAGATTACTATGTCAGATTGATTAATGGTTTTGTCTTATTGATTCTATCATGTTTGTGTTGTTTGTGATCTTGCATGCTCTCCGTTGTTAGTATCTATCTTGGCCAAGTAGTTGCTAGTGACTCCAAGAGGGGGTATTTATGCTCGATAGTGGGTTCATGCCTCTATTTAATCTAAGGGAAGTGACATAAATCTCTAAGGTTGTAGATGTGTTGTTGCTACTAGGGAGAAAACAACGGTCTCTTATTCATGGAACAAGTGGATTGTTTACCTTACACACTTTGCTTAAAGCAGTTGTCTGTTGCTTGCAACTTAATACTGGAGGGGGTTCGTATGATAACCCAAAGGTGGACTTCTAGTCATAGATGCAGTTGGATGACGGTCTATGTATCTTGTTGTATTGCCCAATTGAATCTCATAGGATCTTGATGTCTAGTATTGCATTGTTATGTCTTGATCAGTCCTGTCAATTGCCCTGCTGTAATTTGTTTACCTAGCATGCCATGTTTGTTTATCTAAGGAGAACACCTCTAGTGAACTATGGATCCCGGTCCAATCTTTACCATTGATACATCTTCCACTGTTACTGTTTACTTGTTACAAACCACTATTACCTTCCACACCATACAGTTAATCCTTTGTTACAGCAAACCGGTGAGATTGACAACCTCACTGTTCATTGGGGCAAAGTCTTGAGTTTGTGTTGTGCAGGTCTCCAAGTTGCTAGCAACACCTTTGAGTCGTTTCCTTCCTCCAACTAGTTCGATAACCTCGATTTCTTACTGAGAAAAAACGTGTTGTTGTGCTCAACATACCTTCCTCTTGGGGTCTCCCAACAAAGTGTTGCGGCACTCATCAGGCACTTGTTGATGGGAAGCCATGAGGCTCCAGGTAGGCCCCACGGCGTGGCCTGATAGCCTGGTCGCGCCATGGAGGGCATCTAGCCCTCATGTGTTGCCTCCCCTTTGTATTTTTACCGAGAGCTCAGTATCGATGAAAAACATACGCCATATTTTTCGAGATTTATAGAGGCGAGGGAAAAGGCAAAAAAAATCTCTTGCTCCAGGAGAGGGTAGATCCTACTTCTCCAAAGCCACCACCTTGGGGAAACCGAAGTCATTTTCATCACCAACTTCTACTTAATGTAGGGAGGATGAGCATCGTCACCATATCCACCATCCCCAACATCAACGTTATCTCCATCTCGAGATCTACATCATTCCCCTCATAGTTTGTGATAGATCGGAATCCGGAATAAGTTTCTAGTGTTATGTGTGCTTGTACTTGGTAACTTGTTATTTTGTGGGAACATTATATTTTCATATTGTCTTGTATACCATATGCCATTTATCATTGTCAAATTTCACCATTGTGAGTTGTTTCCCATGTTTTTTAGGACATAAGATGAATTAGTTATGATTTTTTTATGGTATGCTAAGAGTATTTGGTCATTTTTTTTTGCTTTATGTGGTTCTATGATGATAACATACGAATCATCAACTATGTGTTACTTCACGTATATGGGATCATAGGGATGCGCCTTGTTGTAATGAAAAGGAGTATGGATGGCAGTAGATGATAAAACCTTGTCCAGATCTTTCAAGTTGTAGTAGTGGATTTATAAGATCGGGGACCGTAGAACTTGAGAGAATAGTTGGACATGTGTGTCTTAATGAAACCTTAGTTGTTAGGCCTAGGGATCAACTAGTACATGTGCATATTCTCATGCGTGTGGCTGCACCTAATTTAGGCTTTATCCGAAGAGAATAAAACTTGAAAAGATATTCACCATGCTCTTTAGAACTCTTTATACCGTGAAATTTGTTCCACCCTCGTGAACGTTTCCCGCTTATAAGAACACGCCACAAGCTTTACCGTGAAATTTGTTCCGCCCTCTTTAGAACTCTTTATACCGGTTGCGATCCCGTCTAGGTGGTTCCATCCTCGCGACGGATCTCGGTGGATCGGATGCACGCTTGGTGCATGACGGTCAACGGCGGAGTTGTTGGTGGCCCAACTGGTGAAAGGTGTGAGAATATGTGGTCAATGACGGAGCCCATGGGAGTCGTCTACCTCGTTGGATGTGTTTCTCGTTGCATATGTGCTCGGGGGAAATCCCAGATTCGGGCTTCCCGGATCGTATGATGGTGACAGTTCGTACGTCGTCACCCCCACGGGCATTATCTTTGGAGACTTACATTGACCGAAGGGACAAGTTGATGGCTTTGGTGGCTCGATGCTGACCAAGGTGGAGCGGTGCCGGATCTACAACGTCAACTACAGTGACACCCTCGCGGGCATTATCTTTGGAGACTTACATTGACCGAAGGGACAAGTTGATGGGTTTGGTGGCTGGACGCTGACCAAGGTGGAGCGGTGCCGGATCTACAACGTCAACTACGGTGAGTCTCGACGGCATGGTGCAGCGGGATCTCGACGTCAGGCGTGACTTATTGTTTCGCGCACACGGGGGACGCGGTCTGGCATCATGGTGACGTCCACAGAGCAGGCCTAGCATGCTCAATGCATTGATCCCTCTATTTCCATCAGCCTCGTTTGAGGCAGCCGAAGCAAATCCTACTCTGCCTCCGCCGCCATAAAGCATGGACTGGATTTATATTTTCTCAAGTCGGTAGCATTGTTTCAGGTTAGTTATTTGGTGCAGGCCACTCAGGTGCAATAGGGCTGAAGAATAGTGATCAGATCTTCGCTCCACAACCTTGACGGTTACAATCATCATATATGTTACACAATTACGGTGGCCTCATGCTTGTTCTCCACCGTGAAACAGACACTTCACTCTGATTCAGGTTGCCTAATAAAAGCAAACTTCTCAACTCTTCACCGTGAAACAGACACTTCACTCTGATAAAACGAGGCACAGTAATGTCCTAAAGTAAATGTGCAGTCTATGTACTCCCTCCGTTACGGTTTGAAGTGCGTCAAACAAAAATCATACGTTTCCAAAACTCTTATCCTCTTAGGCGCGTTAGACTTAATCACATAATTAATCTCATGTTTTTCCTTCTCACTTTCTACTACATGCAGCCAAGGAATTAATTCTTACAATCACATAATTAATGTCACATTTTTCCTTCTCACTTTCTACTGCAAGGAGTACATGCAGCAAGTAATTAATTCTTGCATGCAACTTCACCAAATCTAGCCCCAATCAACATCCACCTAGGTTCCAACAATCTTTCTAAAACGCCCTCCAAATCATGACGGAGGGAGTACCAATAGTTTACTAAATTAAACATCATTAGTAACTTTAATGATAAGAAAAGAAAGGCAATAGCAAAACAGTTGTCAAAACCCTTAGCACCATTTGCAACTCTAACCAAACAATCTACCTCAAGACAGAAACCAGGAAATACGAGACTAGGTATGTTATGTTAAGGAGACGAAAGTGAAATTTCTCTGCACAAGACCAGATCTTATATATATGAATTATAGATATCAAACAATGTCCCTTTTTACATTTGCACAGAGGGGCAAGCTGTATCACCGCCATTGTCTTCACCGATCCGCTATATCAAACCTCCTCCTCCTTGTTGCTGCTGTCTATTCGACGAGTTTACCGCGGCGAGTAGAGCCGCTCCGGTCCCAGACCCATCCTCCGTCACCCTCAGCGTCAAGGTCCGGGCCACCTCCTCCCCGAGGATCTCCACAAGGGCTTCATCCAGGTACTCCTTGAACACCGGATACCCCTGGTACAGGCTGCCCTCGATCGCGACAACCGTCCTCTTCGGCTGGTCTCTCGTCCTTCCGCTTGAGGAGGCTGCGCCAGCGCTCCCGTCTCTGCCCAGCTTCTTCAGGATGCCCACGATGCCAGCGGCGGCAAGACGGGCAGCTCTGCGGGTGACGATGTCGCAGATTTTCACAACCAGCCTGCGAGTTTTCAGAGGGGCCGAGGGGATCTAGAATGGGAACAACCAGAAGAAAAGAAGCGGTTTGATTCCTAGGAAAATACAGGATTGATATAAAGAGCAACAACATGGGATTGATGCCAGAGCAAGTACACAAGATATGACAAGGAAAAGCTAACCTTCAGATGTTCCTGCAGTATCCTTTGGACTTCGCTCAGATCTGGTGAATCGTCCTCGCGCATTGCAGCCAGAAATGGTGTGCTGCACCAGAAAAGGACGTAACTAAACAGATATGATAAACGCTATTACCTATTCTGGATTCAGTATAATTCCACAAATCTTCCAAGAAATATTCAGCTAACTGTAGAACTGGGTCAGTGCTAACAAACAACAAACCAGTCATTCACATACCCACTAATTTATAGAAATATTTAACTAATTTTCAGCAAATTGCAGTACAATGTAATCATGAACTCTACTGTCCGATCTCCGTAAGACATACTAATTTGGAGAAACAAACATTTAAAGCATGACAATACCTCAAAATGAAAGGGGTTGATAGACTATCGGCAGCATCACCAAAAACATCTGATTCTTGGGCCATTCTATGGAGTACCAGTCTTGCAATTTCACCTAGGTACATCCCTGAGATCATTTTCTCAAAGCCCTGTGTCAAAGACTCGTAAGTTTCACCCTATTGAGAACAAAATACAAATATGCAATAGGAATGGAATTTGCATAGATTACTAACCTGATCATTGCGATTTTGTGTCTCATCGTCCAAAGAGATGTCATAAGGAGTTCTTGGCAAATGTGATGACCAGAAATTCCCCCATTCCATGTTTACTACCTGATGGATACAATGCTTTGGCATAAGAAATTTGCAAAATAGTTCCTTTGTTCACAGGAAAAGTTCAACAGATAAATCAAGCAAAGTACAGATAAAGTGGAAAATAAGATACCATTCCTCCAGAGTTTGTAAGAAGACCCTGGCACTTGATAATTGCATCAGTCCGTTCGACGTAGCAAGCATTGGTGCCAGCTCCGATGATCACAGCAGCCACTGTATCCTCATCATAATAGTGCCCTAGAGCTAATGTTCCCACGGTATCGTTGACCTAAGTAAAAGAATTAACATTAAAGATAATCACTTAAAAGGAGCTTGTGTTGATATACATACTTTTTTTCACAAATACAAGCATAACAGAACATGCAGGTCAAGCAGGAGAATTATTGTTTAGTAATAGCTTTGAGACTGAATGCAATAACAAATTTGAATAAGTTAATCAAAGTAATACTCTGCTGTCCTAAAATTACACAACAGCGAAAGGAAAGCATAGCATCAGGCGAAGATATTTGGACATTTTAAAATGTAACTCTGGTGATACATTAAATATTAGCATTGGCTGTTAATGGTTACAGCAGCATCAGACACCAAAACTCAACAGTAGAATGCTGTGAAACCAAGCAAGCAAGTCAATGTTTCACATTTCAACATAAAATTTTGTGAAACCATGTACTCCCTCCGTCCGCAAATAAGTGTACATCTAGATTTTGCCTAAGTCAAACATAACTAAATTTGACCAACTTTATAGAAAAATATATGAATATATATTATATTAAATTGACATATTATGAAACTAGATTTAAAAATAAAGCTAATGGTAACAATTTAGTGTCATAAATATTGGTACGTTGTCCTAAAAAGTTAGTCAAACGTAGTAAAGTTTGACTTAGGACAAGGCTAGAAGTACACTTATTTGCGGACGGAGGGAGTATCTCACAGGACGATTACTTGGCCTTTGAGTTTCAGCACCCTATCCAAAAATAAATGGAAGGGCTATCTAAGACACAATGATAAAGCAGCACTCCAGCCACTTTTTCTTCATTTAACTAATTTCATTAACTTGTTATCCTCTCTTCCTGAGAAATATTACAACCCACAAAGCCAGGCTAAAAGCAATATAACAACTATGACCTAAATGAACTTTTATACATAAAACTTAGGCATCTTCTTTATATTTTGACAATGTATCTACATAAGTATTAAGGGTGTCAAGTAGCTGATAAGCAAAAATCGTAAGTGCACCAAATCAGTAAAATGTGGTTCTCAGCTGTTAGAAAGTATAAAAGTAACAGTCCAGCTGTTAAGCCAACACAAGTTGGACAAGACCTACCAGTGCAGTAACCCGGATATCTAATCCACACCTAGCAAGCGCTTCATCTAAGCACTGGGCGACATCTTTCCCAACCTGACATTCCATGGTTCAAATAAGTTGTAATTTTTGCAAATATTCACTTTAAGCAGAATACTAGAAGGTGTAATTCTCTGGGATAATATTATTTGGCTTACCGTATCTCCAACTGAAAATCCCTTAGTCCATCTAATTAATGACCCTGAAGAAACTGAATTTTGTCTAACAGGAAAAGAAAATGTAAAACCAAGTGCCTTTTGTTCATCTTTTCCATCTTTTTCAACAAAATTCTTCAGAGTCAAGGCAACAAAGTTGAATAAATCCTGCAGTTGAAATAAGACTCAAAGACATGTACCAAAAACATATATTACAAACATAGAAATAAGCCAGTAAGATAATCACCTCACTTGTACCCATCAATTCCTCAGGGATAGCTTGACTTTCAACCTTCTGATTAAGGATTACAGACCCCGCACCAACTTCAATCCTCAAGACTCTGAAGTCCGTTCCTCCAAGATCAATGGCATAATACACACCTTCTTCATCCCTGTTGGAGTGCACGAGCAAAGCTAATTTAGTAAGACTAATCCATCAGAGGACACAACAAAAGAAGGGAGCAGAAAGGCTAATAGACTGCATTAATCAAATGAAGAGGTCATTTTCAGGGGTCCATAGTCGTGGGGTCCAATGTGCAATTACAGAAAACATTGACATGCTTAAACAGGTCAACACAGTGATGCATGGTCAGTACAGAATAGTAAAAGATAGACAATTTATATAGATGTCACTGCTTCCATATTTTACATTGATTCCCAGAGAAGAAACTTTTATATATATATTGATTGTAAATAATGGTTTTGGTCAACAATAATTAAGATATAGCTTCAGATTTCATGGCACACTACATCTAGCACAGCAATACCTACTAAGAAGCCACACTGGCAATGATCAAGAAACATCAAAGAACTAAAATCCAAACATGTGACAGAAACAAAAATACAAAAGGCCAACCAAAACCAATGTGGATCCGTCTGTCATGCAGTTATATGTGCTAACAGCAGGCCAAGCTGTTGCAAGTACAAAGATCCAACAAGACGATGATGATCGCAATTATGGCAAGACAAGAACAAAAATTGAGTGTACAACTTGATGAACGATGCAACTGAGTTCCGGTTATGGCTTCAAATCGGATGAAACACAAAACAGCAGCAGCAGTCTTCCACCGTCCAACTCTGTTGCGTCTTCTCCACTACAGCACACAAAAAAGAATCTGCAATACCACGGCCAATCGACACGAGACATTCACCAAACTAAGATGTGCGACCTCCCAAGCAATGATTCTTATCTGACAGGGAACGTCACCGGCCACATTGGCACTGTGGAATACAACCTGGCCTCTGAACCCCAATGCCGGCCACATACAAGTGTTGGTAGATTCATGTACTAAGATGCCCCTTTATGGTGGTCCGGGCAAGCAGCCCCGCCATGAATGCAAGCTCAAACCAACAGGCAACAGTGCAGCATAAGAACCCACATGACAAATTCTTGGCATCTGGCATATTAATTATTTTTGCCCCCAGAGCAGCACCGGCACCGAGGCATAGCACAGCAGACAGGCGGCATCAGACATCAAAACTGAACAGATCCTTGGAAAAAAAAATGGCTACTGTATTGGATACAAGGAGCTTGTGTGTAATCCATCCCAGAAGTGGTTGTTTGCCGTTCGAAGAAAGATGAAAGCAATGTGAAGTAATGACGTACTAGTCGGAGGAATTTCAAAAGGTGAATGGAGAGAAGTGCGCTGCATTATGCGGAATCGAATAAAGATTGGTGCTTTATGAACACAATAACACCAGAAAAAGTAACGGACCAGGTGTGTTTACTGCTCGGGTGAATCCCAAATACGTTTGGCATTCCACAACAGGACCAAACAGCATCACGGGGTAGGAATCGCGAAAGGGGCAAAATAAAAACATGTGAAGCCATCCAACTTAGTAGCAGCGTTCAGACGACTAGTCCAAGAATGCATACTGAAGAGGGGAAAGTAGCAAGGAGATACGTGTCGATATATCGCCGTACAGAAGGAGAGCTTGAAACTTTACGGAAATACATATGAAATACCTGTAGCATTCCACATGGACGCACCCAAAAAAAAAGCGTGAGAAAAAACGCCGAGCACTCCCGCATCATTGGGAGGCAAGAACCCAGTGAAGGGGGGGGGGGGGGGGGGGGGGGGGGGTAACCACATTCGCATGAATAAAGCAGATAGATTAACAAGGGGAACCAAGCCGCAAGACGGCGAGATTGGAGGGCATGATCCAACCACCAAAGTGTTGTTCTTTTCTTCTTCAGATAAAGATGACACGAACGAAAGGCTTTCTGAATTTATTTTTTCCTGACGAAGAATAGGAGGGAGGAAACGCAGGAGGGCAGCAGCGCTGCAAATCGCCAAAACAGAAAAGGCAGGCATCGCAAGGCGACGAACCGAGTAGCAGCAGCAGCAGAAGGGGAGTAAGGAGGGACCTTGGGGGCCGTACCCGTTGGGGAGCGCGTCGACGAAGGTGAGGAGCATCTTGAGCTTGCTGCCGCCGTCGGAGGCGAGGCCCGCGTGCATCTCGACGACCATGGCGTCGACGACCTGGCGCAGGCGGGACGGCGGCGTGGCGCATCCCTCCTCGAACTCCCGCAGCAGCGCCACGGCCCGCCGCCAACGCGCCCGCGCCGCCGCCCTGCGTGCCACCAGCACCGCCGCGATCGCGCACGTCGCCGCCGCGCACCCCGCCGCCACCCCGAACCCCGCCCTCCCCATCACCGCCCCACTCCCCCCCGTCAGCCGATCACGCCATCCCGCGCGTCCTCTCGAAAATCCCAACGAGTCCGCCCGCCCACGCCGAACCACACCGGCAACGCGACGCCGCGCGCAGGGCGGTCGGCGGAATGGCGAATGGGATGGAACAGAGCGGAGAGTAGTGGGGTGGGGCTGCGAAGGGGAAAGGCTTGAGGAGAACCAAGGGGAAATAGAAAATCAGGGAGAGAGAGAGAAAGCCAAGAGCGTGCCTGTGTCTGCTTTTATTTATGCAGAGCTTTCTTGCAATTACACCCTCGAATCTCTCTAATATCTCTGATAACTTCTCGTCCGCCGCCATGTGCGGTTTCGCTTCTTTGAAATCTTCTTTTTCTTCTTCTCCGCAGCTTTGACCTGCCTGCCCTGCATCCGTTGGCATTCCTCTCCCAGGGTTTAAAATAAAGTTGCAGGATTTGCTCTATAGGCCGGCTAGGTCATGGGTTGCACATTTGTCACCAAATTTTCTTTCCTTTTTTCCTTTTGAAATACACACTCACACATCACGCTCACAATACCGACATATGCTGTCTTGAGGTTGTCTGGCTCCAAATGTATATTATACACAAATGTCAATTCTCAAGAATGAACACAGACGGCTCACAAGAAACAAGACCATATATTATAGAGCCATGTAAAAAACATATTTGTCTCGTGCACCTTTTGTCTTGTTGATTTTTTCCACTGTCTTTTTTGCCGATGGTATGTGATAGGCTATGTTGCCAGGTAATTTCCAGAGTAACTAGTATGAATTTTCCAAGATAGCAATCGGAAAAAATCTACGTGTTACAATACATTTGTTAACAAATTGGGAAAGCAATGTCCATGATAATTGAATGGTTTCATTTCTATATATATCACGGAAAACGAATGAGATTATACCATAAAAAATTGTTTGTTAGCTTGTGTATAGCCCAACAATTGTAATATTCGACTATGACCGGAAATTAGAATATGCCACTTTCATTTATGACAAATGCACCGTGCCTGGAATACATATGTAGAAGTAATCACCATACTTTTGGGGGAAATAATTACCAACTTGGCTTGCCAATCTTTTAGGTAGCCTAAATTTGTATGATTTTTAAATACACACTGTTTGCCAATAAAATATAGCTTTGCAAACTTCAAATGCAGACCAATTTTCAAAGTATTTGTTTTTACTTCTAAATTGGTGCCATGGCGTGTACATGGATTTCTTTTATATATATATTTCATTCGTGCATATATTGCATTAAGGCATCTACTAAGGCACCACATCGACAAAATTATTGTCATATCTAATGAGTTAATTCCTAATGTGTTCATGAAAGAACATTATCGCACTATATTCATTAACTTTGGAAATGGAGGCTATTCCTTGATTTTATAACAGTTGAATGACCCTAATGAGAAAAACCAAGCCTAGAGCCCTAAGGGCGCCGATGAAAAACTGACATAAAACCTAGACCACACACACGTCGATACTTCCGATGCAAAAGGAAACAGATCAATGAGGTCAAGACAACATAGCTACCGAAGGTGTCCTACAACCATCAATAGAACCAACAAACTATAAACCGCAACAAAACAATCAGAAGTGTTTATTTTTTCCTTCTAAAGTGATGTCATGGCATGTAGATAGTATTTCTCATATATTTCATCCGCGCATATCTTGTATTAGGGCATATAGTAAGGCACCACATCAACAAGATCCTTGTCATATCTCATAAGATAATTATTGATGTGTATGAGAGAGAGCATTATCTCACTCTTGTATTCAATAACATAAAATGAAGGGTGATACTAAATTTCATAATCATAAAATGGCCCTAATGAAAAAATAGACCTATAGCCCTACGCAAACACCAATAAAAACTAACAAAAAACCTGGACCACATGTCGATACTTCCGATGTAAAGGGAAACCGATCAATGAGGTAAAGACATCATATCCATCGAAGATGGCTCTATATCCTCAACAGAACCAACAAACTATGAACCACAACAAAACAATCAAGATGATACATGTTATAACAACACAACAAAATGCCAACAATAACAATAACCCAACAAGGGACCAAGCAATCATCCAGCCACACGGTTCATTTTCACATTTGCCTTACCAATATGCTTGTTCACTATGGTCAAGCCGTCACAGGAATATCAACTAGCCCCAAATAATTTCGCTCATCATGGATCTTTGTTAATGTTCTGTTTGGTTTAAGCCCATGTTAGGCCCACCCTATGTTTGGCTTACCAATATGTCGGCGGTTTTTTATGGTACATTTGGTCAATGTTAGCAACAAGGATGAAAAAGAGTTGGTTGAGGAGAATGTACATAGCATGGCCTTTTATCATTACCAAAAATGGTGTGGCTACATATGTTACCATTTGGAAAAATCATACTGGAATGACTAGAATGAGAAAAAGCAAGACAAAAGCTTGACATAAGCATTGATGAAAAACTAACATAAGACATAGAACATAAGTCAATATTTCTAATGTAAAAGGAAACCAATCAATGAGATCAAAAAACATATGATGCAGCACAATATATGGCAAACACCATTGGCCCACATCATGCCACGCCAATCGTTCCTACAAAGGTGAATTAATTCCTTATCTCGCCTTCCTTTGGTTATCATGAGAATGGGATCCTACTTGAGCCAAATGCCTATGATATTACTAGGTCCTTGACCATGACACCAAGAGGATACGACAAGAAGACCTCAGGAGCTAAGACCCCCAAGCAAGAGGCCAGGAAGCGAAGGAAGAAGAAAAAACTAAAGCAGGATCGGAGTCTCCGACCCCTCCAGACCGGAGTCTCCGCCCTTACGCACCTGGAGTCTCCACCCGCGCCTTGACCCACCACGGGCAGCAAGGTCCTGGAGTCCACCCGGAGTCTCCGCCACTAAGTCGGAGTCTCCAACCTGACCCGGAGTATCCTCCCCCACGACGTCGGAGTCCCCGCCCCAAGAGAAATGGCTTGCGAGCCTTGAAGCTGGGCCTAGCCCATGTAATGCCCAGAACTTCTTGTTTATGCCTATACTACCCCTAGGTTGTGGATGGCCTATAAATAATCCCCCACCCTCTCCTTGAAACCCTAGAGTTGAAGATGAACAAAGGTGAAAGAACATGTGGGCCCCCATGTGTGGTTTTGGTAATTAATAACAATCTCTATGGACTAATGCTTGTATCAAGTTGTACTTGTAGGAATTGTCCATAGGCAACGCTTGAACCATATGTTGGCTTCAAGGTTTGGAGAAGAAGAAAGTGAAGAGGATCAAGTGGTGACCAAGGTGTTCAAAGAGTGATCAACAGATTGGTCATGTGAGAGTTAAACCTATGGAAAGTATGTCTTGAATAATAAGATGGAGTAATATCTCTGGTGCACCTTCAAGGCATCAACATAATGAAGAAAAGAAGAAATGATGTGCAAGCTAAAGATGTGCAATATCTAGAAGATCTCATGCTTGAAGCTTGCCATCCTCGGTGATCATGGATCGATGAAGACAAGGCCAAAGTAAAGGTTTCCCCATGTTGTATGGGGGAGCAACTTGCAAGTCTTCATCAAGCGAGTGCGTGCAAGAGCAATCAAGAAAGGTGTTCCATCTTAAGAAGGACAAGATCGTATACATCAAGATCAAGTGGAATATGCGCAAGGCAAAGGTATGATATTGATAGGATTTCTTTCTTACCGGTCTCGTGGTGTTAGTTGGGGAGACCGGTTTATAGGATAGACAACCGTACTATCAAGAGAGGCTCTCAAGTGAGTAACTCAATCATATCTTTCAAAGGGAGCTCAAACCTTTGCATACTTAGCATCATCCTTTTCTGGTTGTTATTTAGATTTTATCCATTTGAGGTTCTAGAGCTTGTGGTAATATTCATAACAAGCTCTAGTTCATCAAAAACGGATTTCTCTTTTATATCATATTGCATTTTTGATCTTTGAGGTTTTACGGTTTCTCACCAAGAAAGGTATCTCACATTATAATACATGAAATGTTCTATCTCGGTGGTATCCAATATTTTCACTTTTTGTTGGGTAGCTCTTGTTGTCCTCTTTCCAACAAAATTGGTTTCGGGTCAATCGGAGTTTCCAAACTCTAGATATCGCCATTTGAAGTTTGCCTCTTATTTGGTCCAGACCGGAGTCTCCGGTCTGCGTGGACCGGAGTCTCCGGTGTGAACCAGAGTTTCCACAGGAGTCCCCAGAGAGGGCTCCAGAATTCAGCCCGGGACAGTCTGATAGGTGGTCCGGAGGCTAGTCCGGAGGTTGGGCCGGAATCTCCGGTGTAGACCGGAGTCTCCGGTCTGTACACCGGAGTCTCCGGTCTGGCAAATCCCCAACGGGCAGAAAACGGTCAGAAATCTGTGGGCCTATAAAAAGGGGCCCTTCTTCCCCAATGTCTTTGCTCGAGTTTTATAGGCTTTCTCCTCCATTCTTGACCCTCTTGAGCTTGCTCCCCCTTCAATCCCTCCCTTGATTCTTGCATATACTTTAGAGATTTGAAAGTGGAGATCTAGATCTACAATCCCATCAATCCATCTATCCTCTAAGTGAGGGGAATATCTTGGGATCTAGATCTTGGAGTCTTTTGTGGATTTCCTCCATTGTTCTTCCTCTCTTATTCCCCCACAAGCTTTTGTAGCTTTGGTGGAATTTGGGAGAGAAGGATTTGAGCACTTCCTGTGTTCTTGCCATTGCATTTGGTGCATCGGTTTGAGTTCTCGGTGAGGATTCGTTTGAGTGAAAGGTGAGAAGCTTTTTACTCTTGGGTTCTTGGAACCCTAGACGGTTTGGTGGTTTTGCAGGTTATTGGATTACTTGGGGCCTCCAATTAGGTTGTGGAGCTTCCCCCAAGCTTGTTTGTTGGGAGCCTCCAATTGAGTTGTGGAGAAGTGCCCCAACCTTGTGAGAGGTTCCGGATTGCCACCAACAAGTGCACCGATAGTGGAAGCGTGGATCGATCCCATTGGGGTGAGATTCACAGAAGAATAAGGGAGGCCTTTTGTGGCGTTGGTGGTTTGATATCACCCCCTCTCCAAACGATACGTACCTCATGTTGGGAGGAACTCGGTAAAATATCGTCATCTCCGCGTGCCTCGGTTATCTCTATACCTGAGCTCTTACATCGTTACTTGTATTGCTTAGCATAAGTTGTTGGTGCAAATAGGTGAACCCTAGTTGTTCTTGATCTTGTGCTTAACAAAGTAAACACTAGTTTAATTCCGTCTTTGTTGAGCCACTCTCAGAAAAGTTTTAATCGCCTATTCACCCCCCTCTAGACGACATATGTATCCTTTCAAAAGGCTTGTTCCTAACCCTAGATGGGAACCCCTCTCTATAGTTAATCTATGAGTTGTATAAGGCCTTGGAGTTCGGTGTTCGTCTTTAAGACCCTCCTCAATTGTTTGGTCTCTCCTTACCAAGGATTATAGTAGTGCTAGGTCTCCCCCCTTTGGGATTCTACTTGGTTGCTACTCTCTCCTATGATTTGGATTCTATCATCCGCTTGCCGATCTCTCATTTGGTGATTCTACCTCATGGTCTCTCGTCGAGGATTCTATTAAATTGGTTGTTCGAACCAAGGGGAGCAAATCGAATCAGGTGTGTTTGCGTGCGTTTGTATCTTTACCTTGCATTTGTGTTGCGTTCATCATTTTCATTGTGTTTTCCCTTACTCCCTGCCTCAAATCCGTGAATACCGGGCCACCCTAGGGTCAATCCTACAAGGGATCCTATATCAACATATCTATCAAAGGTGCCCTACAACCCTCAATAGAACCAACAAACTATGAACCACAACAAAATAATCTGAAGTATTTGTTTTCCCTTCTAAAGTGGTGTCATCATGTGATAGCATTTCTTATATATTTCATCCAGACATATTGCGGTGACCCAGCATACCACTACATGTTGTACTATACTATAGTCGTTGATATAACACTCACGGAACACCGTTTCTCAAATATCACATCCCTCAGAGTGGTACAATAGAAAAATTACGGGTCCAATGTACAAACATACACACATTGTTATTATTACAATACCAAAAGAACGATATTTAGAGTTTTCAAACTTACAACCAGCATCTTAAAGTTCAGCAATAGAACGAAAGATCCAACATAATTAACCTGGCGGGAGCTCAACAGCTTATTTTATAGAGTTTGTGTTGCTCGACTAAACCTAGTAACTAAGTACTACTATCAGAACTACTCTGACTTATGGCCATCTGCTCCATAGCTTATCTCATAGTCCATTCCTTCAACTCCGTCGGAAAGATCTGGTTCTTCATAGAAGACGTCATTCTGGCACTCTGATGAGTCCAAAATTGGAGCATTTTTACTTATTGTTTTTGCATAAGTAGAGTAGGGGTTTTAGTATTTTACCGGGTTTGTGCACCTTTTGTCCTTGTTTCAATAGGATCCCAATTTACTATATCTATAATGAAAATATCAATTGAGACTATCATATTACATAGTAATATGACTTTTTAAAGTGATAAAAGTCATTTTATTGATTTATCTTCGCACCTGGAGGAATTGCCTGCGCACAGGAGGTTCCAGCCTATGTAACGACCAGTGCTACGGGCAAAGCCCGCCCGTACCGCACGCCTGTACGACCCTGTGATGGGACCACCTCATAAAATACTTCCTCCTCGCGAAAACATATCACAGAAACCTCCAGCCACAAAAAACCACACCAGATAGGGATCTAAAGGAGGAACTTGGAGAAGGGAAATCTTTGTTGCTGCACGAATCATTGGAGGACAAGGCATCAATCGCTGCGTCTCCATCACCATTTCTACCCCCATCTTCCATTTATTAGATCTTGTTGTAATTCCAGAATCAATTATGGTTTACACTAGATTCATTCCATTACCTTTATCCATCCATTTGATTATGATGATGTTATTGATTGCTTCCATGTGTGAGTAGTTTCCTTTATTTTTGGGAGATGGAGAAAGCCTAGCATTATTATGAAATGAAATAAATATGATCTATTACTCGTGTACATGATCCATTGATCTATGATGTGTGTTTGATATCTCCCTTTAGATGGTATATGTAGTCAGTCATATATCATTTGCCATTGAGTCTAAAGTAAGAGGGTGAAACCCTTTGGACGTGTTTGGATGATTGTGCCAGAAGTTATTGTGACTATAAGCGCCGCTAGTACCTAACACGGTCGAAGGGGGAACAAACAGAGATTCACTTAGCTAATTACGATATCCACGGCAAAACCCTTAATTGCGGTGATCTGCATGGTGATTGCTTATAGGAATCACAGTGGTTATTTACAGATGACCTCATTCTTGTCTCAACAAAGTGACTGGCTACGATCCGTATGGTGAACATCTTATTATAAAACTCTCTCCACACATATCATGACATAAGAAATAGGTTATCCTAATTATGATTAATTATAATATGCTAGTGGTGTACCCTACATCCCCGAGAACATCTTAGGCCTATTGAGTTCAACCACCATTCCATACACTATTTTTACTTGCTTTCTTTTTACTTATTTTATTTACTTTCTTGCATTCAACCCAAAAACCTTTCAAACACCCTTTACTTGAAATCAAAGGCAACTTACAATTATTCTTTGGTAGATAGTGATGAGGGGCATAAAGACCCTAACCAAATATCTCTTTGTGGATTCGATACTCTTATTTCGAAACTAGGTACAATTGATCTGTGCACTTATAGTCATCAAGCTATTTTCTGGCGTCGTTGCCGTGGAGCTAAGCGCTTTTAGTCTTTGTTCTTCGTTGCTAATTTTATTAATTGTTTTACTAAAGTTGTTTACTTGTTTCAGGTAAACACCATGGCTACACTCGGACTAATGAATCAGCTCGATGCAGATGAACACCTCGGTAAATTCAGTCCAGGAATTGTCAAAGAATTCCCGAGTGGGACTAAAACTGAGTACGAGATTAACCCTCGTTTTATTGCTATTATTAAAAAAAATGCAGGAGATGATTTAGATGAGGATCCTTACAATCATTTAATGCATTTTACCGAGTTATGTTGGACACCTAAATTCAGAGACTATTCTGATGATGAATTAAAGCATAAATTGTTTAGCAAATCTCTAACCGACACTTCTTTAGCTTGGTATATAATTTGCCCTACAGATAAAATTGATACCTGGAAAAGCTCAAAGCAGAATTCGTATTCCGATTCTTTCCCAAGGTAAAGACTGCTGAAGTGAGAAGGACAATTATAAATTTCAAGAACCGCCCAGGTGAAGGATTGGTAAGGGCCTTCAAAAGGTACAAATCTATGCTTAACAATGTCCCCATCATGATTTACCCAAATGGTATGTTTTACATATTTTCTATGGGAGACTTAATCAAGAAAATAAACATGAGCTTGATACAAATCCGGAGGCTCTTTTATGGAGCTAACTATAACTAAAGCTTGGGAACTCCTAGAACGTATTCGCCGAAATAGAGAAACATGGGGATTTGATTTAGGTGGCGAAGGAGGAGTAGAAATTGAATATGATTGTCTCAATGCTTATAAAGAATCCGGTAGGATAAAATAAACTACTAATGATCTTTAACTTCATGATGATATTATTGTGCAAATCCTTCAGTTTTTTATAGAACACACTGAAGCTCCCAGGACAGACTGGCTTCAATATACTCCCAAAACAGTCGAACATGTTGATGTAATAACTGCAGCTAACGAAGAGCCATCGAGGGAGGTCCCTCAGTATGTTGAACCCCTTCCATTTCAAAGGACTACGAGGAAACACATGATGGCCTATCAACTTGAAGACCACTGTGAGGAAGAAAGAATGTTCCTCAAAATGCTAGAAGAAGAGACACAAGAAAGAAAAGCTAATGAGGTAAGTAAGGAGAACACCAAGGAACCAACAAAAGAAGATATCTTAACTATGTTTTAACTATGTTTGCACATTGCAACGTAATAGATCTAGATACCAAAGCTTCATAATTTGTTGAAGGGAAGGTAAAAGCTAAAGAAGTTGGTAAACCTATTCTCCCTTGCACTTTCGGTGGATATTCTTATTATAGCCGATGTGATATAGGAACAACAGTTAATGTAATCCCCTTTAATTTTTATTTGAAAATCCAAAAAGTATTAGCCCTAGCCGAATTAGAAGATACCGATATGACAATAATGCTTTCTGATAAAACACTCAAAGTTCCTATGGGGGTAATTAGAGATGTTCCAATTTGTATTGGACTCTACAAGTACCCTATTGATTTTGTACTAGTTGACATGCCTACTAATATTTATTGTCCAATTATTTTTGGAATGACTTTATTAAACACTACAGGAGCAAACATTGATTGCAAGAAAGAGACGGTATCTCTCAAGTTCGGTAAAGAGAAAATGGAATTTCACTTCTCAAAATTCCAACATAAACCTGCTATTGAGGACTTAGACGAATATGAGTTTGGGCAAGAGGAAGAAGGTAATATGATTAATCTTGCCTCTATAGTCATTGAAACTCCCAATGATGATTTGGTTAGAAGTTTAGTTGCTAATGATGATATACCTCAAGATATGGATACAATTTAAATAGATGATTATCTTGACTCCACATCCATGGTGGAGTCCGAGATAAATCAAAATTATGAAGAACCTATAAGAAAAGGAGACAAGGCACCTCCACCTCCTACACTCAAAACCCTACGCAAGAAATTAAAATATAGGTTTCTTGATGAAGCTAACAATAATTTACTATTATTATAAGTTCTAACCTTTTATAAAGTGCGGTGACCCAGCATACCACTGCTTGTGTAGTATACTATAGTCGTTGACATGACATCCACAGAACACCATTCTGTAAATATCACATCCCTCAGAGTGGTATAACAGAAACATTGCGGGTCCATATTTCAAACATACACACGTTATTATTATTACAATACTCGAAGTGCAAGACTTCCAAAAGATTCAACTTACAAACCAAAATATAAGTGTTTCAGCGGAATTTAAAAGTACCAACTCCGACTAGGAGTTGAGCTCAGCAGCCTATTCTATAAAGTTCGTGATGCTCGGCTCAGTTGGTTACTACTAACTAGGATACTTAGTTGGACTCGTTATCGTCAACACCATAGCAGATTTCGTAATCCACTCCTTCAACACCTCCTGACAGGTCAGGCTCCTCGTAGAAGACATCTTCTTGACATTCAACTGCATACATTGGCACGTCTTCGGGATCCTCAGAGTCTAAGTAAGGGATCAAAGGAAAGGATGAGTAACGACGTTACCCAACAAGTTCATTATATGCAAGGTGGGAAGTTTGATGCTCTAACTACCACCCCGGATTATAAATCCTTGGCGCTATGCAATTTTTGTAAATCTTTCTTCAAAGATTGATTTTATTATAAAAATCTATGACCATCAGCCTTCACAGGTTGACCAGAACTTTCATGGAATTCCTTTCCTGCCACGTTTGTAGCTCCTTCCCGGAACAGGGAGTAACAAGTTACAATATTTACACTCTGCAGAGGTGCGTTACTTTACCCATGAGAGATCAACTCCTTGTTGCACAACCGGGCGTACTTTCCCGTCCACAATTCCATGATGTGGGGCCCAGTAGTTGGTCCAAGCCAATCACTGCCCTCTTCGCGACCTCGCATGCCTCCTTGGTGTACACCATGCCCACATAATGAATTATGAAAATGGTTTGCACAAACCGTTAGATGCCAGAACTATCGTGGGACGATGAGGGTTCCCACCCATATGCTGCATATCCTCTACGAATTACCAATTAATATGCACGCTACAAGGATAACAGCCACGACCTGCACATCCGGCTTCATGCGAGAGGAAGAAGATACAACTGACTTCTCCGTCCCATTCCAAATCTCATGGCTAACGCGTAATATACGGCGCTAGAATCACTGATGTCAGGGGTATTAAGTCCCTAACTGATCATCATTGTTGCAATTAGAACCCCAAGTTCTATTGCTTCATTATATCATCACTTAGGTTGATATCTATGATTTCTTTATTTGTGAAATTAATATTTTCTTTATTTTAGAGTATATATGATAACACACAATTTGCAAATACTTTGATAAAGACTCTTCAAAAGATATGAGCAAGTGATGAACTTGCCTTGTGATGGCAAGGTAGTGAAGTATGATGCTTGCACTGGACCTTGAGCTTGTATGTCTACAAAAACATCATTATTGCCCGGTAAGGACAATATTTAAAGAAGCAAAATGATTATGCAAAGTAATGTAATGCATCATTTAATTTGATATGCATTCTCCCGATTATTAGAAAAAATCTTTTTAAATAATAAAGGAATTATAATTTTTTTTTAATATTTATAATATATAATATATATTGTATTAATTTATTTTATTTCCCTTTTATTTGACTTTTATTAATTTAATAATTCTTTTAGGAATTATTACTTAAATATCAAAAAAAATTATTAAATATTTATTTATTATTTTTAAAAATAACTAAAATATTAAGTTATAATGAAAGTGATTTTTATTTATTTTTATCATCTTTCAATAATTTTGTAAAATTCCATAAGGTATATATAAATTACAAAATTCTTAATATAATTTAAATGTCTATAATTTTATATCTTTATTTATTTGGATATTTTGGATTTTTGTGAATCCAAAAATATTTTATTTATAATTTTTGGACTTTTATTTTATTTTCTAGAATTTAATTAAGTTTAGGGGCATTTTGGTCTTTTCTATTTATTGAAAATAGGCCTTAAAGGTTTTTGGGCTGGCTTAATCTTATTGGGTCCTTATGGCCCATTAGGCATAGTCAAAATAGCCACCCCGAAGGTTCTGGCCCAACTCAACCCACCCCCTCGCTGCCTCTCACCCTCGAGCTCACTCCTCTCCTCCTCCATCCCCGACCCCGTGGTCGGTGATGTCGCCGCCGATGATTCCCGCGGTCGTGGGCCATTCTGGTTGCCGCTGTGGTGCAGTAGGAGGTTGTTGACTATGCCCGTCCTTCCTGTCTAACAGGATTTGAGCATGGAGCTCTCCTGCGACAGATCGATGCCGTCCCGAACCCTAGGGTTTGGGGGTTGGCGTGGATCTTGGCGCTGCCGCTGCCACCATGCGTCATGGTGATGCATCTTGCCACTAGGTGTGGCCATGGTCACCGACGTGGCATTGTATGGATCGCATCGCCCCCCTCCGGGGGTGCTCCCCGTGCCGCCATGGTTGTCGGCCACCTCTGCTTCCTCTTCTAGTCTTCAGCGAGGACCTTTGGTGAGTTCTTTTCCTCTCCCCCTTGTGCTTTCTATGCTCGCTCATCCTATGCTAGAGGTTGGCAGTGACCTCTTTGGTTACTATCTTATCCTGATTAAGATGATTTATTCCATTTAGGGTTCATATTCTGTTGTTGATCATATACTGGATGAATTAGATCGTGTGTGGATGGTCTCTAGGCATGCTAAATGATTATTAGTTTGAGGCTTGTTGCTTAAGATGAACTATAATGGTTCTGGTGGCTTATTAGATGATTTTATGCTTAGATTTCACATGATTTAGATGATATAGTTGCTTTGAAATAAATGCTTGGTATAGTCAGTGGGTTTGATAACTTACCATTGTCATTACCTGGTTAATGATAA
This sequence comes from Avena sativa, assembly GCA_916181665.1. Lineage (NCBI taxonomy): Eukaryota > Viridiplantae > Streptophyta > Magnoliopsida > Poales > Poaceae > Avena > Avena sativa. The sequence goes on from OV702296.1 coordinate 386,247,946, forward strand.
TGAGTATGGTGTGATGAAATCACTGTCCTAGTGTTGTTGGTTTGAGAATTAATGTGTGGTTTGAGATCACAATGATCTCAGACAGTGAAGATATACATAGAAATGTCCTAATTATGATTCCTGTAATGACAGGAAAATGATTGGTAGATTGATTGATTGAATCTGTGAAGATTGAATGCTTGCTCTGATTCATGTAGAATTGTTCTTGTGACACCATCTTTGTATGGCACACAAAATTAATTATAATCCATTGTTTGGGTTGGTTTAAGCTTAAGACAAGTTTGGCATTAAAAGATAAGTAGAAATATTCCTTTATGAAATCCCTAAGACCAATGATGTTGGTCTGAGGCTTAGGGATTATGCTCTATCTAGTTGATTCATATGGATGGTTCTGGTAATAGTACCAGCTACTGTTTCTTGGATCAAAGCTTAGAAAAATGGTGGTAGGCTTGATTATTTATATGGATCCAATAGATTTACTTCTAAGGTCCTACTCTTATCTTAGAGATGTGCCTAGAACTGAAATCTTAGGTATATTTATTGTTGAATTGAAATATAGCTTAATAGCCAAATCAATGATGTTGTTTTGAGTTTTGGTTGGATCCTTGTACTTTGTTGTTTTCTTTTAGAGTTTAAAACCTCAGTGATGGATTCACCCCACTTGGGTGCTTTCTGAGAGTTTGAATATGATACGGATCATGTATGGTTGTCTAATCTTAGACAGATAGATCACATGATGGTCTATGTACTCACCACTGTCACTTGATGTTGTGGTTGTTAGTAGTGGATCTTGTGGTAGCTTGATCTTGTGGTTGATCTTGTGCTCCCCTGGTATATCTAGCTCCTGACTTGTCCTTGATCTAGCCCATCATCTTCTGATCCTGATGGCTTGACCTTGGTATTGCTATCCACCTGATATTTCCCTTCCTTATGTTACCATACTAGGGATGTGATTGTGGGCTTTGGTTGCTTTGGCTGTTGGCTGCTATGCTTGGTTTAGCTGCTGGCTGCTGTGCTTGATGTGTAGAACAAGAAGATGAAATTGTGGTGCTTTCCCACGGCTGTGTTGGGAGTTTTGTTTGATTGTGCAGTTGTTGTGGTGTTGACAGCACACACCATGCAGTTTGGTGTGTGTGCTGCATGTGTGCTTGCTGTGCAGGTGTGGATATGTTCAGAATTTTGAAAGTTACTTCTATCATGTTACTTTTACCTGGCTGGTGAAATTTGCCCCTCCTTGCTGTCATTTGACTTTAGCTTAAAATTATGAAAGATTCATCCTTTCATATTGGTGAAACATGCCCCTTTTTATAAGATTACTCAATGATGAACTTTGATCAGTGCATTTCACTGAAAAGTCTGAGAGTAATACAATTTAACTTTTAACTTCCTTTATTTTTGTTTATGTTTATTTTGCAGGTACAGATTTGAAGATGAAGATTTTTGTTTATTTTTTTTCTTTATAGAATAGTCCAATGTAATCTTATTTATGCTTTTGTAATTTTAGTTTTATTCTTTTGTAATCTTCATTTTATTATTTTGTAATAAATATTATACCATTATCAATAAAGAAATATTAGTATTCTTTATTTATTGGCTATGGTGAATATTGTGGATGATTTTAATAAGTTACATTTTTCTAACTTATTTACTAAATGAAAATATGAAACAAATATTCATATTCTTTATTGCTTTCTTTAAATAAAGTTTGAGTTAAATTGGTTAACTCTTAATTAAATCAAAATTCAAACATTATTCAAAAATCATTTGAATTATAATTCAAACACTCAAGTTTTAAATTCAAACTTCATTTCCCAAAACACATATTTCCACAAAGATCATATCAAAGTCTATAGCAATCATTCTTTAAGACTAAATCTAATCTCACAGAATGAAAGAAACCTTGATCACTTTAGGTTTCTATTTGGCAAAAAATTTACACACATTTTCATAGATGAATGCATGCAACATTTCATTTTCCTAAATCTACCCTTCGTTAGTTCCTAAATGCTGGGATGTTACAGGAAGAGAAAAGGAAAACTTGATGATGGTTCTCAGAATGTGACGCGTCTCAGTTATAGAGCTTCGTTGGGAGATGATACGTCCAAAACGTATCTACTTTTCCAAACACTTTTGCTATTGTTTCTCCTCTAAACTTGAGTCATTTTGATACAGCTAACACGGAGTGATGCTGTCTTCAGCAGAATTGCTTTGGTGTCTAGTTTTTGTGCAGAAAATTAGCTATCAGGAAAAATCCCGAAAAATATGCCAAAAATCCTATTTCACCAGAAGACTCACGGAGCCAGAAGACAAGACGGAGGAGGGCCACGAGGGGCTCACGCCCCTGGCCGCATGGGCCAGCCCAGGCCGTGCCTGGGAGGGGTGTGGACACCTCGGCCTCCCTCTTCGCCTATAAGAAGCCTCATGACCTAAAAACCGGGGGGATCGATGTTTTTCGAAAGAGTTCCGCTGCGTCGCCACCACCAGAAACCGTGACTCGGAACCAGAAACTCCGTTCTGGCACCCTGCTGGGATGGGGAATTTGGAGGGGATCATCGCCATCATCACCACCGATGCTTCTCCATCAACCATCCATGTTTCCCCCATCCATGAGTGAGTAATCCCCTGTTGTAGGCTATGGGGATGGTAGGGAATTCTATCATGTAATCGAATAAGATTATTAGGGCATGGTGCCTAGTATCTCTATTAGTGCTATTTGACTTTGTTGCAACTTGTTGTGCTTAATACTTGTCACTAGGGCCCGAGTGCCATGATCTCATATCTGAACTTATTATTGATTCATGATGATAGTATTATTTTGTGATCTTATCTACAAGTTGTGTACACATATTATTGTCCGGAACCAATGGCCCTGAAGTGACAGAAATTGGGACAGACGGAGGAAATGGCTGTGATATGAGGATCACATGTGTTCATGGAGTGTTAATGCTTTGCTCCGGTACTCTATTAAAAGGAGTACCTTAATTTCCAGTAGATTCCCTTGAGGCCCCGCTGCAACGGGTTAACGGGACAAAAGATGTTGTGCAGGTTCTCATTGCGAGCATGTATGACTATATATGGAACACATGCCTATGATTGTTTAGTACTTGGATGCTTTATCTTATTTATCTGCAAATGCCCTATATCTTGAAGTTACATGAATAGTCTCGTCCATACAACACCCGTCCATCCATCCCTATGCCTACCGCACTCATATCCTACTGTTTGGTACTATTGTTACTATTGCCTTTGTTTCACTATTACTGTTACTTTGCTATTGCTACTACAAAACTGTTGCTACTGATAAACTACTGTGAGCAAGACTATTTCCAGGTGTAGCTGAATTGACATCTCAGTTGTTAAGGCTTATAAGTATTCTTTGGCTCCCCTTGTGTCGAATCAATAAACTAGGTTATACTACCCTCGAAGACTGTTGCGATCCTCTATACTTTTGGGTCATCAAGACTATTTTCTGGCACCGTTGCCGGGGAGCATAGCTTTATTTGTAAGTTCACTTCGATCTATTATTGTTCGCTGCTATCTTTTTCATCATGGGGAAGTCTCGTGATGGAAATTTTCCTATTTTACCATCCACTACAAGAAGAGGTACAGTCCTAAACACCTCTGCTGCTCTTGATTCACCGTCTATTATAAGTAAGATTGTTACACCACCACCACATACACATGCTACACACACTGCTACTACTACTGAATCTGAAATTTCTTCTGATACTCATGATGTTACTTCTACTGTGCTTGATGTAAGTGGTTCATTAGGTCCTTTCCTAGATGCTACTATTGCTAGAACTATTTTGGGAAACACTGAAACTCCTAGTGAAGACACTATTCCTCTTGTTAGCTCACCTAAGTCTAGAGAGAGATATGATATTAATGATGGTTACATTGATTTGACTGATGAATTTATTGAAGAGTGTCAAAACACACATGGTGCTAGTGCTATTAGGAGTCTCCTTGAGAGACATACTATTATACCTAAACTGTCTCCTAATGCTAAGTTTGCAAATTCTCCCATAGACATTAAAGATAAATATTATGATTTCTCTTTTGATTTATCCCATATAAACATTGTTGAGAAAGAACCTTTTTGTGGGACTGAGAATGAAAAGGTTGTGGCTCATTTTAATGAGCTTTCCACTATGAGTGCCTTATTCTATGATGATGTTAAGATGCGCAAGTACTTTGTTACTAAAATCTTCCCTTTTTCACTAAAAGGAGAAGCTAAAGCTTAGTTTAATAGATTACCTCCTAGATCCATTGATAGCCCTGATTTCTTGATTGCTAATTTCTTTCAAAAATATTTTCCTCCTAGTGCTAGATATGCTGCTTTGTAGAAACTTTTTGATTTTAAACACGGGGAAGAAGAGAAATTGCCTGAGTCATGGACAAAGTTCTGTGCCTTGATTCATGCACATCCTGGATGTCCATTACCTAAAAATAAGCTTCTTGATATTTATTATAATGGACTAACTGATGAATCTAGGATATGCCTAGATAGTTTTGCTGATTGTGTTTTCAGGAAAAGAACTCCTGCAGGAGCTGAAGAATTAATGGATAAAATAAACAAGAATTATGATGATTGGACTTCAACTGAGCTAATTACACCTGAGCCTACTACACCTGAACCAATTCCAACACCAACACCAAAGAAGAGGGGAGTTATTGAATTAAATGATGAAGTGATGAAAGAAGCTAAGAAATGTCTTAAGGAGAAAGGTATTAGATCTGAAGATGTGAAGAATCTACCTCCTATAGAAGAATGTAAGCCAATTCCCCACTCATCCACTATGGAGGTACACTCTCTCCAACAGTTTGATGAAGGTGATATTCCCTATGGTAAACCCCCTGATCAATGCTTAGAGGAACTTGACATTTTATTGTCAAACAAGGTAATTCTAATAAACAAGTTCAGAATCATTTATTGGAAAACTCTAGAGCTATTAATGAGTTAAAAGATATTGTGGAAAGAACTGCTAATGATGTTAAAATGCTTGTTAAACACTTCCAAATGGTTCAAACCCAAATTGATCAACTTGCTAAGGTACAAAAATATATGCTAGTTAATGTCTCTAGAGATAAACATGCTTATGGAATTAGAACTACGAGTGGTGCATCCACTCAAGATCCTTTATATCCTGAAGGACACCCTAAAATAATTGAGTAGGATTCTCGACAAGCTGAAAATAGTGATAGTCGTCATAAGAGAAAGAAAAAGAAACATAAAATAGTTGAGGAACCCTCTAAACCTGTTGTAGATCCTAATAGTATATCTGTCTCTGATGCTGAAACTGAAAGTGGTGATAAAAATGATGCTCCTGATAAGGAAGAAATTGAAGAAGAACTTGAGAAGCACACTAAGAACACTAAGTACACTAAGGAAGATTTTATTGCTAATAAACATGGTAGTGAAAGAGAACCTTGGGTGCAGAAACCAATGCGTTTTCCTAATAAGAAACACAAGTCAAAGGAGGAAGAACACTATAAAATGTTTTGTGAGTGGATGAAACTTTTATTCCTGCAAATTCCTTTGACTGATGCTATTAGGTTGCCTCCTTATTCAAAGTATATGAAGGATATTGTCTCTAATAAAAGGAAGATTCCTAATGAGGAAATTTCTACTTTGCTTGCTAATTATTCCTTAAATGGTAAGGTTCCAAAGAAACTTGGTGATCCAGGTATTCCAACTATTCCTTGATGTATTAAGAATAATTATGTTAGAACTGCTTTGTGTGATTTGGGAGCTGGAGTTAGTGTTATGCCTTTTTCTCTCTACAAGAGACTCCAGCTAGAAAAGTTGATACCAACTAATCTATATTTGCAAATGGCAGATAAGTCTACTACTATTCATGTTGGTATATGTGAGGATGTTCCTGTTCAAGTGGCTTATAATTGCTTGGTTTTAACTGATTTTGTTGTGCTTGAGATGCCTGAAGATGATAATATGTCTATTATTTTTGGGAGACATTTTCTTAATACTGCAGGTGCTGTCATCAATTGTAATCAAGGAAAAGTAACTTTTAATATTAATGACAAAGAGCATATTGTCTATTGCCTAAATAACATTGAAAATATTGAGAGCATCAAAGTTGGAGAAATATATTGTCCCATTCCACAAGAAAGTTTGGAAACTATTATGATTGGGACTATTATTATCAAGATTGAGGTAACATAATCATTTTGTGAAATGCAAAGTTTTGTTTAATATAAGATTGTTTTGGTAACAAGACTTGATCAACCTTGTTGACAAAGGGATTTTAATGAACAAAACAATGCTTTCACAATGGTTATACTTGCTCACTTCTATTTTTCTCCTCTCTAGTATTTCCTCTTCGTCTTGTTAGTCTTAGTTTTGCTAGTTTTTTTAGAGTGTCTTAGAACTTCTGTAGTTTTGGTTTTGGTTTGCGTTTTGTGTCTTCCAAAAAACTTTTTCTGCGAGAAAATCAATTTTCATAGCCTGAAAATTGGCCAAAAATAAAGTTTCCCGAAAAATTCCAGAAAATTCATATTAATTTTTTCCTCGAAAAAAGGGGCAGAGGGGCACCTGGATTGGCCCAGGGGACCCACCAGGCAAGCACACGCCTGGTGGCGGGCCGGCCTTAGGGCGCGCCTAGCCTGGGTGGGGCCCACCTGTGGCCCTCCAAGTTGTCTTCTTCCAGCCACTTCTTTCTCTCTCTCCCAAAAACACCGGAAAACTTTCTCAAGCTCGAGTTCGTGCTGTTCTTGCTCTCGATTTTTTATCTCCTTGATCAGCCCATCTTTGCTGCTGATTTTTGGAGGGATTGCTCTTCGGTATGTGCATCCTCCGCTTGTCCAATTAGATTTTTGATTGGTAGTTTGTATCTTGAGTATTTTGCTACTTTAGGTGACAGGTTGTGTGAGCTTGCATGCTTGTTTAGCCCTCTAGCAAGTTCCTATAGTAGTTCCTCATCATTAATCAACTTGGAAATCACTTGGTTTGATGTTTGTCTAAAAAATTCAGAAATAAGGGTCATGGACAACCACACCTTTGGAGAAGTGTTTGAGAGTGATGCACTGATGATGACTCCTTAACGGCAAGTCTGTTGGGAACCCCAAGAGAAAGGTGTGAAGCAGCACAGCAGCAAGTTTTCCCTCAGTAAGAAACCGAGGTTATCGAACCTGTAGGAATAAGGAAACGTCACACACGTGTTGCAAGCAATGCGGAGACCTGCACAACACAAACTCAAGACTTTGTCCCAACGATTAGTGAGGTTGTTAAGCTCACCGATTTGTTGTAACAAAGGATTAAACATATGGTGTGGAAGGTAATGGTTTGCAGCAAATAAACAAGTAACAGTGGAAGATGTATTAATGGTAAAGATTGGACCGGGTCCCATAGTTCACTAGAGGTGCTCTCCTTAGATAAACATCATGGCATGAAGGGTAAACAAATTACAGCAGGGCAATTGACAGGAACTGAGCAAGGCATAACAATGCAATACTAGTCAAAAAGATCCTATGAGATTCGATTGGGCAATACAATAATATACATAGACCGCCATCCAACTGCATCTATGACTAGAAGTCCACCTTCAGGTTATCATCCAAACCCCCTCCAGTATTAAGTTGCAAGCAACAGACAACTGCTTTAAGCAAAGTGTGTAAGGTAAACAGTCCACATGTTACATGAACAAGAGACCGTTGTTTTCTCCCTAGTAGCAATAGCACATATACAACCGAAGATATTATTGTCACTTCCCTTGGAAACTAGAGGCATGAACCCTCTATCGAGCATAAATACCCCCTCTTGGAGTCACTAGCAACTACTTGGCCAAGATAGCTACTGAGAGCATGCAAGATCACAAACAACACAGACATGATAGAATCATAAAGACAAAACCATTAATCAAAGCAACATAATAATCTCAATATCCATCGGATCCCCGCAAACACAACATGCATGATTACAAATAGATTAGATCTTGATCATGAACGGAGCTCACAAGATCTATACATGAAAACACAAGGAGGAGATACAACCATCTAGCTACTACATGGACCCATAGTCCAAGGTGGAACTACTCACGCATCATATCGGAGAGAAGGCCTCCGGGATGATCTCCCCTCCGGCAGGGTGCCGGGAAGAACTTTAGATCCCTCCAAACTAGGGACGACGGTGGCGGCGGCTACAGAAGGTTTCGTGGAGATTTGATCGGGTACTTAGGGTTTCTGCATCGGGGGCTTCTTATAGGCGAAGGGGGAGGCCGAGGCGGTGGCCAGGGGCCGAGGCGGGGGCTTCTTACAGACAACTGCTTTAAGCAAAGTGTGTAAGGTAAACAGTCCACATGTTCCATGAACAAGAGACCGTTGTTTTCTCCCTAGTAGTAACAACACATCTACAACCGAAGAGATTTCTGTCACTTCCCTTGGAAACTAGAGGCATGAACCCACTATCGATCATAAATACCCCCTCTTGGAGTCATTAGCAACTACTTGGCCAAGATAGCTACTAACAACAGAGAGCATGCAAGATCACAAATAACACAGACATGATAGAATCATAAAGACAAAACCATTAATCAATCTGACATAATAATCTCAATATCCATCGGATCCCCGCAAACACAACATGCATGATTACAAATAGATTAGATCTTGATCATGAACGGAGCTCACAAGATCTATACATGAAAGCACAAAGGAGGAGATACAACCATCTAGCTACTACATGGACCCATAGTCCAAGGTGGAACTACTCACGCATCATACCGGAGAGAAGGCCTCCAGGATGATCTTCCCTCCGGCAGGGTGCCGGGAAGAACTTCAGATCCCCCTGATCTAGGGACGATGGTGGCGGTGGCTACAGAAGCTTTCGTGGAATATTGATCGGGTACTTAGGGTTTCTGCATCGGGGGCTTCTTATAGGTGAAGAGGTGAGGCTGGGAGGCGGCCAGGGGCCCCACACCCTACCCAGGCGCGGGGCAGGGCCCACCCACGCCTAGGGGGGGTCTGGGCACCCTGGCTTGCATCTCCGTCTCATCTTCTGGATTCTTATTCCCCACGGAAAGTTATTGACTTTGGCTTTTGTCCCGTCCAATTCCGAGAATATTGATTTTCTGCCTTTATGGAACCAAAAACAGAAGGAAATAGGCAACTGGCACTATGGCAAATTGTTAATAGGTTAGTTCCAGAAAAGATATAAAAACACCTCAAAGTGTAGACAAAGCAAAACAAAGTAGATACTAAACAAGCATGGAGCATCAAAAATTATAGATACGTTTCCGACGTATCATGCACCTAGGAGGACAAGGCCTTCGAGATCATCCTCCCGAGCTAGGCCATCATATAATGAGGATATTATTACGCCGCGCTTTGGCAACGAGGGAGATGAGGGGGATGCGCACCCTTCTACCTTCCCTTGTTTTACCTTTTTGCAAGCTGCAGGGATTCTTGATGATTTCCTAACTCTTGTTCGAAGGGTTGGACTAACTTATTATATGCAGGATGAGAGTGAGCAATATGCTATGCTCACTAAAACTTTTGCGGAGAGTTTCTCTTTCACTAACAACCCTTTCAGGACAGATGTGTCATTCAAAATCTATGATAGGACTATCACCATGACATTGAAGAATTTTTGTGACATTTTGGGTATTGGCATGGCTGGGACGGTGAAGAAGATTCAAGATCGACCCGCTGATTTGTTGGAGCTCTACCGCAGGGTAACTAATGATGATGACCGCATAGCCCAGCGCAGAAAGATGAGAAATATTTGACTCCCAGCTGTCAGATATTTTGCTTATTATCTTGACACTAGTATTCTTGGTAGGGAAAACACTAGAAATATTTCCAACTATCATTTGGCCTTTCTAGCTGCTGCCCTCAACAATGAAACCAGGTATAATCTTGATTCTCTCATTGCTCGTCGCCTAGTTGCTAGAGGACCCATTTGTGGGGGTATTATTGCTGCACGTGTAGTTTCTGCCTTAGAACTTTTTGTTGATCCAAATGATACAATTTTGGCTCCTTAGAGGCTTGATCTTGCTGCCATGAAAGCGCATCACTTTGTCACTGCTAGATCTACCCTTGAGAGTTTTGTTTATATGATGATGTTTACTGATGGGGAAGAGAGGGAAATTCCATTGCCACAAACCACTTTGTTCAGTATTTGCAGGGGACCTTGGTCACGCTCCAAGGAGGAGATGGACGAGCAGGTGCGCATTCGTGGTTTCCACGGACACTACCAGGGGGACATGCCCTCTTATGACCACTCTCTACACTACACAGGGGCTTCCTCGAGCACGTACCAGGACGAAGGGGCCTCTTCGTCATACTACAGAAGCTGATGACCCACAAGTATAGGGGGTGTATCGTAGTACTTTCGATAAATAGGAGTGTCGATCCCAACGAGGAGCAGAAGGTGTTGACTAGTGGTATGGAGCAGGAAATCTCTGTAAATACTTAGCAAACGGATTTTTAGTGGTTTTCTAATAAGGCAACAAAACAAAGACAAGTAACAAAGAACAAACGCAGCAAGTTGCCCAATCCTTTCTTAGCAAAGGACAAGCCGGTGGAAATACTTATAAAGACCAAACGTTCTCGAGGACACATGGGAATTCTGTCAAGTGCTTTCGCTTCACATAACTGAGTACTCTTCTTTCGTGTTGTAAGTATTGTGTGGGTGAACCTGTGCTAATGTACCAACCTTACTTGGGCTAATACATACTTGTGATTAAACCCCCTGCAAACATCCGAAACTACAAGAAAGTAATTAAGACATAAACCTAACCACAGCCTTAAACTCTGAGATCCTACACTCCCTTATGCAATGGTGTCCTAACGGGGGTTCAGGTTTCTGTCACTCCGGCAACCCCACAATTAGTAGCCAAATACACAATGCATTCCCCTAGGCCTATAAATGGTGAAGTATCATGTAGTCGACGTTCACATGACACTGCTAGAAGAATAGCACCACAACTTAAATACTAAACCATTGAATAATAACTCAAAACAGATCCACTAGTAACAGCATGACTTCTCCCATGTCCTCAAGAACTAGACGAACTACTCACAAGACATCATATGGATCAAGATCAAAGATGATATGATAATGAATAACAATCTGAACATAAACAATAATCCAATGGTTCCACTCACAAGCATCAACTACAATAGTAATTAACACCGGGAAAGTTTCCCCTAAGAACTTTTGCAATATCCAACACAATTGTTACAGCGGGACGGAGTGGTGATGATGGTGCTGGTGGAGATGATGGTGTGGATGTTGGAGATATGCCCAAGAGGCAATAATAAAGTGGTTATTATCATATCTTCATACTTATGATAAATGTTTACATACCATGCTATAATTTTATTAACCGGAAACATTAATACTTGTGTGATTTGTAAACATAAAAGAGTCCCTAGTAAAGCCTCTTGTTAAACTAGCTTGTTGGTTAATATATGATCATGGTTTCCTGATCATGAACATAGAGATGTTATTAACAACAGGGTCATATCATTAGGAGAATGATATGATGGACATACTCCTATAGTTAAGCATAGCATAAAGATCAAGTCATTAAATATAGTTCATTTGCTATTAGCTTTCTGATACATAGTAACCTAATTCCTTCGACCATGAGATCATGCATATCACCTTTACCGGAAGGATGCTTTGATGACATCAAACACCACACCGTAACAGGGTGGCTATAAAGGTGGCATTGAGTGTTCGGAAAGTATGGGTTGAGACACATGGATCAAGAGTGGGATTTGTCCATCCATATGACGGATAGATATACTCTAGGCCCTCTCGGTGGAATGTCATCCAATTATCTTGCAAGCATGTGACTAGCTCACAAGGGATCACATACCACGGAAACGAGAAAAGAGTACTTATCAGTAACAAGGTTGAACTAGGTATGCAGAGATACCGACGATCATAACCTCGGATAAGTAAAATATCGTGAGACAAAGGGAAATTGGTATCGTATGTAAGTGGTTCATTCGATCGCAAAGTAATTGTAGAAATATGTGGGAGCCATATGAATTTCCAGATTCCTCTATTGGTTATTGATCGGAGAAGTGTCTCGATCATGTCCGCATAATTCACGAACCGTAGGGAGACACACTTAAGGATTCGATGTTGTTGAGTAGTTATGGAATGATGAGTAAGAGACCGAATGTTGTTCGGGGTCTCGGATGGGATCCAGGATATCACGAGGAGATCCGGAATGGTCCGGAGAATAAGATTCATATAAGGAAAGTCCCGTTTTGGAGTTGGGGAATGGTTCCGGTGTTTTCATCGGGAATGTTCTAGAATGTTCCGGAATGTCCGGCACTCCGGAGGGGAAGGGTACATGAATGTGTTGTATCAAGTTGGTATGATTGCATCATGTACTAAGTGTCATCGCTGTACCAAATAAAGGATTAATTCAAATCCTAGTTTGAAAAGTCAAATAGCTAGTTTGAAATGTCAAACGGCTAAATTTGGAAAGAGGAAAAGAGGAGGAAGGTTGAAACCGACTTGGGGGAGGAGTTCCTCCTCCCACCGCCGGCCCACCTTGGGTCCGAGTTGGGGAGGGACTCCCCTCCCCAGGCGCGCCTCCCTCCACCTATAAGAGGAGGGGCAGGGCTCCCCTCCTAGACACAAGTTGCCTCCCTCTAAACCTAAACCCTAGCCACAGCCTAGGGATTTCTCCCAAGCCGCCGAGTTAGAGCTTCTAATTGCCCTAGCCGCCGGTTTAGCCCCTTCTAATTGGTGTGTCTAAAACCTAGATCACCAAGGCTCTCTCATAGTCCACCATACTCGCTCCGGCTTAAGGCGAAGCCCTGCGAGATCTCCCCTCTACTTCCGGTACCACGCCGTCATGCTGCCGGAATCGCGAGGAGAGTGCTACAACCTCCGCTGCCTGCTGGAACAAGGGAGAGGAAGGTCTTCGTCGAGTACCGAACGTGTGACCGACTGCGGGAGCGCTGCCGGAACGCAGCGCCGGAAGGATCGTCTACGCGATCTTGAGATCGGCAAGTGTACGACTACATCACCCACGAGAATCTGCTCTCATTAACCGCTTTGGAATCTTCGAGGGTGAGTTCCTCTATCGACTCGTTGCTACAATCTAGTAGATAGATCTTGGCTTGATCATAGATTAGATCTTGATTGTGTGTTCATGCGGTAGAAATTTTTTGTTTTCCATGCTACGAACCCCTACAGTGGATGATGATGATGATCCCAATGAAGCCTAGCTTGATGATGGTGTTAATGGCGATGATCCCAATGAAGCCTAGCTTGATCATGGTGTTAATGGCGATGATCTCCCCTCTCCGGGAAGGAATTCCTTTGGCAGAAATCTGTCTGCCGGAGAGATATTTCTCTCTCGGTGTTTTCTGCCCCGCAGAGGCGGCGTAAATCTATCTATGGTCGCTCCCCTCGTATTAGGGTTCCATAGGGAAGATATAGGCGAAGGAGCAGAGTCTGGAGCCGGGCAGGTGGGCCACACATGCCTTAGGCGCGGGCAAATCTGGCCAACGGGCCGGCCCGGCCCGGCCCAGGCCCGACACGCGCAAACGGGCCTGGCCCGGCACGGCACGTGCCGGCCCGTGTAGCTCGCGTGCCGGGCCGTGCCGGCACGGGGGCCTGCTTCCGAGGCTCGGGCACGGCACGTCGGCTTAACGGGCCGGCCCGTGACACGTGAAACATGCCAGTCCATGCTGTTTTTCGCCGGCCCGTTGAATTTACCCTTCAATATTGGTCGAATATGTTCTTTTTTAGCTAACTATCAGTGGTCAGTTGGTAAGGTGGAGCGCGGGTGACCCACAGGTCACGAGTTCGACCCCTAGGACGACCCCTTTTTTGCTTGTATTTCGATTATGCTCAGGAACATACGTTAAACGGGCCGTGTCGTGCCGGCCCGCGTGCCTGAGACCGCGGCCCAGGCACGGCCCCGGTGTTTCACGGGCCGGCACGCGGCGGGCCGTTCCGGGCTTGTGCCGGGCTTTTTACGCGGGCCACGGGCCGGCCCGCAAAATCCCGGCCCAATGGCCAGGTTTGGGCGCGGGTCAGGCGGTCCCGCGCCTAGGGGGCGTGGGCCCCCTGCGGCCCTTCTTCGCTCCTCCTTCTGGCTTCCTCAATCTTCTGGAAAAATAACATTTTCCCATATTTTTCTGATCTTTGCGAAATTGCATCAAAATGCCTTCATTTCCATCAGAATCCAGACTCCGATAGTTCATCCTCCAAGAAACATCCAACATGCATGAACAGTGGAAAAGACATAAGTAATACCTCATAATAAGACATATATCAATGAAAATAGAGGAAAATTATGATATAGAATGGTGATGCAAATTGGACGTATCAACTCCCCCAATCTTAGACTTTCGCTTGTACCCAAGCGAAAACTAAGCTCAGTAAACATGTCCACAGGTTTATGGAGTGAAGTGTCGATAAAAGAATACGGACAAGAAGCATCACACTTACCATTACACAACTTATAGAAGCAAGCAACTCACCATTATATAACTTAGCTTGCAACAAGTGTAGGAGTCACAATAGAGATGCATAAAGATAAATCATAATTGGAATTGGCAAACTCTTGTTCCTGGTTAGAGAACAGTTGGCAAATGGTTTCACAAAAAGCTTTTTGTAGAAGTTTTATAGCAGAAGCACTCTTTGCTCAAAAAGGTTTTTCACCACGAAAGCTTTCAAAGTAATACTCAATAGATAAGAGTTTTGTGCAAACAAGGAAAATAGAGAACATGATTGAATAAATCACCATATGAATGATTGAAACACAACAACTCAAATGCTTGCTGGAGATAGAGAGGAAGTAGGTTTACTGACTTAACTTGGTGAAAAGGAGAAAGGTCCCTTTATAGAGGGTACCAGGGATTACAAGTCATAAAGAGCTTCCAAAAGATTATGGTACTTACTAGCTTTGAGCCCTCATTGCCCCTATCATAGGCATCTTGAGATGATTAAGGTTAAAGTGCACAAAGATGGAGTATATGCTTGACAAAATATAAGTTGGCAATCTCATGTCCCTTGAATATGAGGTCCACTCCTCATGCTACTCAACTTTGGTCACCGATAAGTTCTTTTCATTGCAAGTACATGCGTATCATAGAGAACCGCCAACGAGGTACCCCTTGCACATGGTACAAGAGCTTTCCTATAACAAAAATGATAAGGCAAGCAGACAATGAGCATCTCAGTGATCTTTTTATTTACCATGTGCATAGCTTTTTATTGAGGATGCTTCATAGATAGCTCACTATGGTGATGCTGCAAGTTTCCACCATGATTATGCATGGATTATGCTAGCGGCCCAGGCGTTTATCTAACACAAAATACAGACTCCATGGATTTACAAGTTCCTTCTTTATTTCACACCGTTGACATCCATGGACAAAAGAGCACGATATCAACTGTGTACAGAGTACAAGTACAATGTCGAAAACGTTCCCCGTGACAGCACGGTTCTGCTAATTCCAACATATAGATGCAAGCATATACAACTTCGATGGCACAATGGTTCAAGTCTATTAGGGGCAAGAAAATAAGGTGTGCCATCAAGTTCGTGAGAGCTTTACTAACTAGTTTTCACATAACAAAATACTTTTTAATTCGAAAGGTAGATGAAGCTTGAGAATTTGCTTGGAATAGCAAAAGCTACTAGGTAGATGTGGTGGACACAAATGACAAAGGTTTTGGTTTAAAGGGATTGGAAAAATGATAAGTATGCCTTCTCAAAACAGGTTATTGGCTAGCAAGGCTGGGTAGCAAGCAAGAGAGTTGAAAGAGATAAGCAAACATACAAGTAATAAATCCAAACATGCAATCTTCCTTGAAGACAGAAAAAGATCATAAATAAAGAATACTAAGCTTATTAGCCAACAAGAAAGAAAACAAATGATACAAAATACCTATAAGCTTTTCTCTTTTTATTTCAAACCTCAAAAAGTATTTCTACTGACCAGAACTCGGTTTGCCAAAACCAATTTAGATCCACTTGATGATCCCAAAGTGATGCCAATACTAATCAACAAGATCCATCATATAATAGAGATTGCAAACTAAAATAAGAAGTGCAAAAAGTAAAAGATGAAACTTCTCATTAATATTCCATAAAGTCACTCACACCAAGGGATACATAGATAATCAACTAAAGGAGAGATACTTCCACATGCAAACCAAACTATAAAATAACACCTCTACCAAAGATATGAATCCACTAAAAAGGTAAAAGATAAAAGATAATGGTGGTGATACCGCGGCACTCCCCCAAGCTTGGAACAAGCTAAGGGGATGCCAAACCTGATGACGAATTACTCCATTGGCGGTGGTGGTGTTCTCTTGATAAGCTCTTCAATCAGTTTCTTCAAATCCTCAATATCGAAGGTCAGAGTACGAATCAACTCCGAATTATGCTCAATGCAGCTCATGATCAATTCGGACCAAGGATCCCAGTCCTTATTATTCTTCCTCCACTCTTCCTTCTTAGAGTGTTCCTTCCCTGCAAAGTTAGAATGAGTGGTACAAGGAGGAAGTGTCCGTGGAGAGAGGATATGACGTGGAGGTTTCCCTCCCGTTGACATCTATGCTGTCCTCTTGAGCTTGATAGGTTTTGCCACCACTCCAATGCTTGCGATGGTAGCGCGGGTGTCCGGTTGCTTATCCTCCTCCATGTCTCCTTCTTAACCTACCAAATTCTCCTCCTCCTTGGGTTTGCGAGGATCCTCTTCCTCGAGCTTCTTTCCTTTGTCGTTGGCGGAGACCATGGTGCTCTAAACTTGAGAAGAATTCCTGACAAAAATAGATCGAAACAAAAACACGATGAGAACACGATGCACGAACCTCGGGGGATCCGTGGGGTTATATATTACGAAGTTTCAAAGCATAAGAAAGGTTTTGGCACGGAAACAAGGCGAAGTCGGAGTTCGGGGGTGGCACACCCCCTCCAGGCGCTGCCAGGCAGGGGCGCGCGCCTGGGGTGGGTTTGACCACCCCGGACTCCATTTCCTCCTCTGTTCCGTCTCATAATTTTCCTTATGTATTAAAAATACCAAAAATATAAAAGGATTGGGGTTTCACGAACCTTCTGTTTTCACCACTTTTACTTATTCAAAGACGAACCCTGCAGACTCATTTTCTCCTTCCCCTAGAAATTCCTTTTCTCTCAAGGCAATACACAAACCTCAATGGCAACATTAGTGTAAGCAAAAAAAATTAACCTTTAGGTACACACTTCAACTAAAATCCATCAAAACAAAGGCTTCTATAAGAGGCAAATGCAAATGATAATAGAAATCTGTCAAAACAGACCAGCAGGTAAAGATTGATTTTTTCGAAAACCTTCTGTTGCTCAAATAAAAAAGTGCAGAACTAATGAAAGTTGGGTAACAACTTGGAGAACAAGCTAAGAAAAATACACCTCCATCCGACATATTGAGCTCCCTCACGAATTTTTATGGTGCAGCACAAAAATCTGTCCCAGGACAGCCACTTTTCACAACTCCTCTACTTCACAAAAGTAGTTGAACTTGACACAAAAACCAAAAAAAAAGGATAAGGAGCGGTTATTACCGAGGTAATAACTTCCAAGACTCGACAAAACTCTTGGGTTATCTCCCAACAAGTACTTTTCTTTAATGCCTTAAGTTAGGCTTGAAACTTTCAAAAATGCTCACAGAGGAGATATATATCTGGAATGAAAGAGAGCATTAAGAAGCAAATAACCAACAGTCTAACCCACTTCCTATGCATGGGGGTATCATGAGAAAACGAATTGTTGAAACAAAATCCACTAGCATAGGAAGACAAAACAAATGCAACTTCAAAGCTTTCAACATAAAACGGGGAAACTTAACATTATTGAAATGCATAAAACCATGTTTCCCTCTGTCATAATAACTTTTAGTGGCACTTTGAATAAAGTTGACAATATAACAGTCACTGGCAACAACTTTATCATAAGAATGAGCATACTTACCATCACCAAAAAGAGGTCCAAGGTCATAAACTGGATCAATAGAAGCAAGTTGTTCCATCCTGAAATCTTTATTAGGCAAGCTATTTTCACAAGGAGCTTTAGCAAATTTGGAAAAGTTAAACTCATAAGAATCTCCATCAAACTTAGTGAAAACTTTCTCCTTCTTACAATCAATAATATCTCCACCAAAAATGATAGGACAAGTTTTGCTAGCTACAGAATTAAGCACTAGAAAATTAGCAGGATACTTAATCTTACCACAAAGAACCTCCACATCTCTTACAATACCAATAGGGCAAATGGTTTACTTATTTGCAAGGTGAATAACCACATCAACGTCCTCAAGCTCACAAGGACCAATTTCATGCATAATTTCCCTGTAAAGCTCATAAGGAATAGCACTAGAACTAGCAAATATCACATAAACCATAGCAGCAATAATCACCAATTTTAACAGAAAGCACGGGAACACTATCTTTTCTAGCTTTACCAGGATGAGAGATAATATTAGAAGCGTCTTCATAGAAGACAATGTGCTCATCCTCTATATTTCTAGCGGCAAGATCTTTCACAATAGCTACCAGAGGCTCAATATTCAATTGCTCAACCGCCTCCACAGTTTTCTTTGCACTTTTGCTATTTGCACTAGTCATCATAGAATACTCCTTTATCTTAGCTGGGAAATGTATTTTCTCAACATAAGGTTCAGGCACAATATGATTAGTAGTACAAACTTCAGTGCTTCTAACAGGAACAGGACTAACAACATCTTTATAAGGTGCATGGTACTTATTCCACTTCTTCTTGGGAATTTCTATGTAAGAGGCAAAGGCCTTAAAACAGTTGGCAATACTTTGGGAATCAAGACCAAACTCATTACTAATATCATGGAAGTCATCAGTTCCCATAAAAGATTTAATGCATTCATAATCATAGTTTATACCTGACTTTCTCCCTTTGTCATTCTCCCAAGCTTCAGTGTTCTCTTGAATACGGTCTAGTAGATCCCATTTAGCTTCTTCCTTCATACGTGTTGTGTGGGTGAACCTGTGCTAATGTACCGACCTTACTTGGACTAATACATACTTGTGATTAAACCCCCTGCAAACATCTGTAACTACAGGAAAGTAATTAAGATATAAACCTAACCACAACCTTATACTCTGATATCCTACACTCCCTTATGCAATGGTGTCCTAACGGGGGTTCAGGTTTCTGTCACTCCGGCAACCCCACAATTAGTAGCCAAATACACAATGCATTCCCCTAGGCCCATAAATGGTGAAGTATCATGTAGTCGACGTTCACATGACACCGCTAGAAGAATAGCACCACAACTTAAATACTAAGCCATTGAATAATAACTCAACACAAATCCACTAGTAACAACATGACTTCTCCCATGTCCTCAAGAACTAGACGAAATACTCACAAGACATCATATGGATCAAGATCAAAGATGATATGATAATGGATAACAATCTGAACATAAACAATAATCCAATGGTTCTACTCACAAGCATCAACTACAATAGTAATTAACACCGAGAAAGTTACCCCTAAGAACTAAAGCAATATCCAACACAATTGTTACAGCGGGACAGAGTGGTGATGATGGTGCTGGTGGAGATGATGGTGTGGATGATGATGATCCCAATGAAGCCTAGCTTGATGACGGTGTTGATGGCGATGATCTCCCTCTCCGGGAAGGAATTACCCCGGCAGAAATTTGTCTGCCGGAGAGATCTTTCTCTCTCAGTGTTTTCCGCCCTGCATAGGCGGCGGAAATCTATATGTGGTCGCTCCCCTCGTATTCGGGTTCCATAGGGAAGATATAGGCGAAGGGGCAGAGTCGGGAGCCAGGAAGGTGGGCCACACATGCCCTAGGCGCGAGGTCAGGTGGGCCCGCGCTTAGGGGGTTTGGGCCCCTGCGGCCCTTCTTCGCTCCTCCTTCTGGCTTCCTCAATCTTCTGGAAAAATAATATTTTCCCATATTTTTCTGGTATTTTTATGATCTTCGTGAAATTGCATCAAAACGCCTTCTTTTCCATCAGAATCCAGACTCCGGCAGTTCATCCTCCAAGAATCATCCAACATGCATAAATAGTGGAAAAGACATAAGTAATACCTCATAATAATACATATATCAATGAATATAGGCAAATTATGATATAGAATGGTGATGCAAATTGGACGTATCAGAAGTGCGCCTTCCTGGCCAGGTTGGGAATGAGCCCCACTTAGGCCAAAAGCCTAAGCTTGATGGAAGGTACACCGATATCACACTCATCTACATATCATGTTTCGTCGGTTCTTTGTATATCCATGTTTCGCTTTCTTTTTCGTTTTTGTTTCTGCTTTCCCAAAACACAAAAAGACCAAAAATATTTTAGTTGTTTCTCTTGGTTTGTTTCTTTGCTTTTAGCTTTGGTTTGCCTTAATAAAAATCCAAAAAGTTTTTGCTTTGTTTGTTTTTGCTTTGAGTGCTTGCTTTAAAAAAAATCAAAAACACCAAAATATTTGTTCTTCTTCTTTGGTTTTGTGAAGTTCGTTGCAGGGTTCAGCGGTCCTCAGTGGAGTTTAGTTTCATGTTATTATTCAAGCCACACAAGTGAAGGGCAATAATGAAGATTAACGACAACTTGAGGTGTGGTAAGAGGCTGGTAATGAACTCTATTTGTCTTCATTTTTGTACATATACTCAGCATTGTGGGCATGCTTAGTCTGTTCATGTAAGGCATATGTATTTATGGATGCTTAGTAGTTCTTGCTCTCTTATGATTAGCTCCAGCTTACTAATAGTTTGTATGATATTGTGATATCCTCCTCTGAATGTTTCATTTGAATCGACTTGGCACATGCTCACGCATGCATATGACTGAAACAATAGTCAGTTAAGCCTTGATGATTTATTTTGTTGCCTCAGAGTTCTTGTATCACTTTTATGCCATAATTAATTCTGTTTTGTTGCAAGCATGATTATGATAGTTATTGCTCTCTCGTCTGTTGCTCCCTTTCTATTGCTAGCCTTCACTTGCACTGAGTATGAGCTCTACTCGTGCTTCCAACTCCCCAAAACCAATATTTCCAAAGAGTCCACCATATCTACCTATTAGCATCATTTGCTATTCCGTGCATATTTATTATGCCTTGTTTTCTTGCAAATAAAATGTTTGCTTGTTATGAGAAAGTTAGTTAGTAAAGCTCTCACAAACTTGATGACACACTTTATTTCTTACACCTAATAAAACTGAACCATTGTGACTATCCATGAAAGTTATATGCTTACAAATTATAGGCTAGGAGTTAGCAGAACCGTGTTGTCATGGGGAATGCTTTCAACATTGCACTTGTAAATTGTACCCAGTTGATATCATGCTCTTTTGTTTATGGATGTCGTCGGTGTGAAATAAAAGGCGAGCTTGTAAGTTCATGAAGTTATGTATATGTGTTAGAGAAACGCCTGGGCCGCTAGCCTAAGCCATGCCTAATCATGGTGGAAACTTGCAGCATAACCATAATGAGCAATCTGTAAAGCATCCTCAATAAAAACCTATGCAAATAGCAAATAAAAAGATCGCTGAGATGCTCATTGTCTGCTTGCCTTGTCATTTTAATATGGGATAGCTCCTGTATCATGTGCAAGGGGTACCCCGTTGGCAGTTCTCTATGATACACATGTATTTACTATGATAAGAACTTACCGGTAACTAAAGTTGAGTAGCATGAGGAGCGGCCCTCGTACTCAAGGGACATGAGATTTCCAGTTTATGGTCTGTCAAGCATATAACTCATATTGGACCTCACTTTCACCTTAACCATTTCAAGATGCCTATGATAGGGGCAATGAGAGATCAAAGCTAATAAGTACCATACTTTCAGCATTTGGAACCATTTCAAACTTTTCAAAACCTTTTTACTTCCTTGTTGAGTCATCACTTATTCTATGAGCACCTTCTTGAGAGCATAGTTGTCATTCTTAGTGTGATGTGCTTGTCTCAAAACTTGGTTAATTATGTCATAACTTTGATGCTTGTATCTCTGATATCTTTACTTCTAGTCTTCACTTGAACTTCATAGGTGCCTTGGCATTCATGTTTTGCTCCACCATCAAAGGCAAGCGAGATACCACTCTATCATACCTTTTTATGAGCATTGCATTGTTGCTTATGTTTATGTTTCATGCTACTTATAATTATTGAGTTGGAATCTCTTCATAGCTTGCAATGACTATTAAGTAGACTTAGTTGCATACTCTTTACTATGAATTGTCTAAGTATCTACTCATGTGCTGAGAATGTTTACATCATATGAAGCAAATGTGTTTGTGAAAGTTCTTTTATTGCACTCGGTTTTCAACTGAATTGCTTGAGGAAAAGCAATAAGCTAAGCTTGGGGGAGTTGATACGTCCAAAACGTATCTACTTTCCCGAACACTTTTGCTATTGTTTATCCTCTAAACTTGTGTGATTTGGATATAACTAACACGGACTGACGCTGGTTTCAACAGAATTGCTTTGGTGTCTAGTTTTTGTGCAGAAAATCAAATATCAGGAAAAATCCCGGAAAATATGCCAAAAATCCTATTTAACCAGAAGACTCACGGAGCCAGAAGACGAGACGGAGGAGGGCCACGAGGGGCCCACACCCCCTGGCCGCGCGGGCAGCCCAGGCCACGCCTGGGAGGGGTGTGGCCACCTCGGGCACCCTCTCGGCCTCCCTCTTTGCCTATAAGAAGCCTCCTGACCTAAAAACTAGGGGGGTCGACATTTTTCTAGAAAGAGTTCCGCTGCACCGCCACCACCAGAAACCGCGATTTGGAACCAGAAACTCCGTTCTGGCACCCTGTCGGGACAGGGAATTTGGAGGGTATCATCGCCATCATCACCACCGACGCCTCTCCATCAACCATCCATGTTTCCCCCATCCATGAGTGAGTAATCCCCCGCTATAGGCTATGGGGATGGTAGGGATTAGATGAGTTCTATCATGTAAATTGTTGTGCTTAATGCCTATCACTAGGGCCCGAGTGCCATGATCTCAGATCTAAACTTATTATTGATTTATGATGATAGTATTGTTTATGATCTTATCTGCAAGTTGTGTACATATATTATTGTCCGGAGCCAATGGCCTCGAAGTGACAGAATTGGGACAACCGGAGGGAAGGGTTGTGATATGAGGATCGCATGTGTTCATGGAGTGTTAATGCTTTTCTTCGGTACTCTATTAAAAGGAGTACCTTAATTGCCAGTAGATTCCCTTGAGGCCCCACTGCAACAGGCTGGCATGACAAAGGATGTTGTGCAAGTTCTCATTGCGAGCACGTATGACTATATATGGAACACATGCCTATGATTGTTAATGCTTTATCTTATTTATCTGCAAATTCCCTAGATCTTGAAGTTACATGAATAGTCTCGTCCATGCAACGCCCGTCCATCCATCCCTATGCCTACCGCACTCATATCCTACTGTTTTCTACTATTGTTACTACTGCCTTTGTTTCACTGTTACTGTTACTTTGCTATTGCTACTACAAAACTATTGCTAGTGATAAACTACTATGAGAAAGACTATTTCCAGGTGAAACTGAATTGACAACTCAGTTGTTAAGGCTTATAAGTATTCTTTGGCTCCCCTTGTGTCGAATCAATAAATTGGGTTATACTACCCTTGAATACTGTTGCGATCCCCTATACTTGTGGGTCATCAGGAGACACCAAGAGGAAGGTATGATGAGCACAGCGACAAATTTTCCCTCTGTTATGAAACCAAGGTTATCGAACCAGTAGGAGCAAGGAAACAACTCCAAGGTGTTGCTAGCAACTTGGAATCATGCACAACACAAACTCAAGACTTTGCCCCAACTTACAGTGAGGTTGTCAATCTCACTGGTTTACTGAAAACAAAGGATTAAATGTATAGTGTGGAAGATAATGGTTGCTTGCAAAAAGTAAACTGTAGCAGTAGATGATGTAATGATGGTAAAGATTGGACCAGGGTCCACAGTTCATTAGAGGTATTCTCCTTAATATAAATAACATAACATGCTGTGTGAACAAATTATAGCGGGGCAATTGACAGGAACTGATCAAGGCATAACAATGCAAATACTAGACATTCATGATTCCTGTGAGATTTGATTGGGCATTACAACAATATACATAGACCGCCATCCAACTGCATCTATGACTAATAATCCACTTTCAGGTTATCATCCGAACCCCCTCCAGTATTAAGTTGCAAGCAACAGATAATTACATTAAGCAATGTGTGTAAAGTAAACAATACAATTGTTCCATGAACAAAAGATTGTTGTTTTCTCCCTAGTGGAAATAGCACATCTCCAACCTTAGAGATTTCTGTCACTTCCCCAGATTCAATAGAGGTATGAACCCACTATCGAGCATAAATACTCCCTCTTCGAGTCACTAGCATCTACTTGGCCAAGATAGCTACTAGAAACGGAGAGCATGCAAGATCTCAAACAACACAGACATGGTAGAATCAATAATCAATAAGACATGATAGAATCAATAATCAATATCACATAGTATATCAATATCCATCGGATCCCCGCAAACACAACATTTATGATTACAAATAGATGATCTTGATCATGAACGAAGCTCATAAGATCTAAATATGATAGCATAAAGGAGGAGAAACAACCATCTAGCTATTGTATGGACCCATAGTCCAAGGGTGAACTACTCACGCATCATACCGGAGGCTGGCATGGTGATGAAGAAGGCCTCCGAGATGATCTCTCCCCTTCGGCAGGGTACCGAGAAGAGTTTCAGACCCCCCGATCTAGGGACGATGGTGGTGGCGGCTGCAAACTATTTCATGGAGATCTGATCGGGTACTTAGGGTTTTGGCATCGGGGGGCTTTTATAGGCAAAGAGGCGAGGCAGGGGGGCACCCGAGGCGCTCACACCAGGTGGTGGCACGCCCTAGCGGGGCCCGCGCCACCCTAGGGTGTGGCGGACTCGTGGCCCTCCTTCGGTCGTCCTTTGGTCTTTGTGTTCTCCTCGGTGAAATATTGACTTTGGATTTTGTCCCATCCAATTCCGAGAATATTTCCTTACTAGATTTTCTGAAACCAAAAACAACAGAAAACAGGCAACTGGCACTGCGACATATTGTTAATAGGTTAGTCCCAAAAAATGTATAAAAATACCTCAAAGTGTAGACAAAGCATAACAAAGTAGATACTAAACAAGCATGGAACATAAAAAATTATAGATACGTTTATGACGTATCAGAATGCATCGGAATTCTCTCGGGTATTCGATGAGTGACTTGAAGGGGATTAGTCCTTCAATAGCCATTCATAAGATATTTATGGAAGACGGAGCTCAACCCGTTGCAGATTTCGACAGACGATTGAAAGCCCACATGAAAGAAGAGGTGAGAAAGGAAGTAAAACTTCTATTAGATGCTGGAAATATCTTTCATGGGGAGGAGAGTGATTGGGTAAGTCATGTTCATTGTGTTCCTAAGAAAGGTGGGTTTATCGTTGTTTAAAATGAACACAATGAGCCGATAACAACTAGAACTGTATTTGGTCATAAGATGTGCATTGATTATAAAAAACTTAATAAGGAGACAAGAAAGGATCACTACTCTTTACCATTTATAGATCAAACTTCAGAAAGTCTTTCTATGCATTCTCATTTTTGTTATCTAGACAATTATTCCGTATTTTCTCAAATTGTTGTCCACCCTGATGATCAACTTAAAACAACCTTCACTTGTCCTTATGGGTTATATCCTTATCGACATATGCCTTTTGGTCTTTGTAATGCCCCCGCTACCGCCTTTTGGTCTTTGTAATGCCCCCGCTACCTTCCAAAGATACATGACTGCTATATTTGCTGACTATGTTAAAAGTATTATGAAAGTTTTCATGGACGATTTTTCTGTTTATGGAACTTCATTTAATCATTTTCTTCATAACCTTCATAAAGTCTTGTATATATGTGAGGATACTAACCTAGTCTTGTATTAGGAAAAATGTGACTCCATGGTTGAAGAAGGTATAGTGCTTGGTCACAAAATTTCAGGTAGAGGCATAGAAGTTGATAAAGCAAAAATTGAAGCAATAGAAAGGCTTCTCCTCCTCGAGACATAAAACGTATTAGGATTTTGTTAGGCCACACTGAATATTATAGAAGATTCATTAACAATTTATCTAAAACCGCTAGACCTCTAACTAACCTTCTATATAAGAATGTTGTTCTTAATTTTGATGAAATTTCTCTTACTGCCTTCAACATTTTAAAGCAATCTCTTCTTAAAGCTCCTATTATAAAACATCCTAATTAGAACTTTTCTGTGAGGCTAGCCATGAAGTTGTTGGAGCAATTCTTTGCTAGTATGATTGTGGTGAACTTAATATCATTCATCATGCTAGTCGTACCTTAAACGGTGCACCATAGAATTACCCCATGGCAGAAAAATAATTTTTCGCAGTGGTTTTCTCTCGTGATAAGTTTAGATCTTATATTATTGACTCAAAAGTAAGGGTGCATACGGATAATATTGGTTTAAATGAAATCCTTAAAATATTGATGTTAAGCCAAGTGCGGTGACCCAACATACCACTGCATGTGTAGTACACTATAGTCGTTGACATGACATCCATAGAACACCGTTTCGTAAATATCACATCCCTCAGAGTGGTACAACAGAAACATTGCGGGTCCATATTACAAAAGTACACAATTATTCTTATTACAATACTGGAAGTTCAAGACTTCCAAAAGATCCAACTTACAAACCAAAATATAAAGTGTTCAACAGAAATTTAAAAGTAACAACTCCGACTAGGAGTGGGGCTCAACAGCTTATTCTATGGAGTTCATACTTCTCGGCTCCGTTAGTTACTACTAACTAGACACTTAAGTGGACTCGTTCTCATCGACACCGTAGCAGATCTCGTAATCCACTCCTTCAACTCCTCCGTACAGATCAGGTTCCTCGTAGAACACATCTTCTTGGCATTCAGCTGCATACATTGGCATGTCTTCGGGATCCTCAGAGTCTAAGCAAGGGATCAAAGGAAAGAATGAGTAACAGCGTTACCCAACAAGTTCATTATATGCAAAGTGGGAAGTTTGATGCTCTAACTACCACCTCAGATGATAAATCCTTGGCACTATGCAGTTTTTTGTAAATATTTCTTCAAAGATTGATTTTATTATGAAAAACTATGACCATCAGCCTTCACAGGTTGACCAGAACTTTCATGGAGTTCCTTTCCTGCCGCGTTCGTAGCTCCTTCCCGGAACAGGGAGTAACAAGTTACAGTTCTTACACTCTGCAGAGGTGCGTTACTTTACCCATGAGAGATCAACTCCTTGTTGCACAACCGAGCGTACTTTCCCGTCCACAATTCCATGATGTGGGGCCCAGTAGTTGGTCCAAGCCAATCACTGCCCTCTTCGCGACCTCGCATGCCTCCTTGGTGTACACCATGTCCACATAATGAATTATGAAAATGGTTTGCACAAACCGTTAGATGCCAGAACTATCGTGGGACGATGAGGGTTCCCACCCATATGCTGCATATCCTCTACGAATTACCAATTAATATGCACGCTACAAGGATAACGACCATGACCTGCACATCCGGCTTCATGCGAGAGGAAGAAGATACAGCTGACTTCTCCGTCCCATTCCAAATCTCATGGCTAACGCGTAATATACGGCACTAGAATCACTGATGTCAGGGGTTATTAAGTCCCTAATTGATCATCATTGTTGCAATTAGAACCCTAAGTTCTATTGCTTCATTATATCATCACTTAGGTTGATATCTATGATTTCTTTATTTGTGAAATTAATATTTTCTTTATTTTAGAGTATATATGATAACACACAATTTGCAAATACTTTGATAAAGACTCTTCAAAAGATAAGAGCAAGTGATGAACTTGCCTTGTGATGGCAAGGTAGTGAAGTCTGATGCTTGCACTGGACCTTGAGCTTCTAGTTCTACAAAAACATCATTATTGCCCGGTAAGGATAATATTTAAAGAAGAAAAATGATTATGCAGGTAATGTAATGCATTATTTAATTCTATATGCATTTTCCCTATATAAGGTGCCTTTTAATAAAGTATTTACAAATATTTTTTTATATTTATTGCATATATTATTTCCCTTTTTATTTGACTTTTATTGATTTAATAATTCTTTTAGGAATTATTAATTATACATTAAATTTATTACTAAATATTTATTTAGTATTTTTCAAAAATAATATAATATTAATAAATAATGAAAGTTATTTTTATTTATTTTTATCACCTTTCAATAATTTTGTAAAATTCCATAAGGAATATATAAATTACAAAATTCTTATAAAAATTGAAATGTCCAAAATTTTATGTCTTATTTTATTTGGACAGAGTGGATTATTGTGAATCCAAAAATATTTTATTTGTAAATTTTGGACTTTTATTTTATTTCCTAGAATTTTATTGAGGTCAGGGGCATTTTGGTCTTTTCCAATTGATTAAACAGTTTTTTTAAATAATTTGGACTAACATTTTGGGCTTATTGGGCTAGTGTGGCCCAATAGGGCAAGGTCAAAATACCACCCCGAGTTTTTTTGGCCCACCCAGCCCACACTCTCTGCCTTCTCGTTTTCACCTCTCCTCTTCCCCGACCCCGCGAGCTCTGGCGTCGCCGCTGGCGATGGTCGCCGTTGAGGCTTCTCCTGGTCGCCGCCGTGGTGCAGGGCGAGGTTTGCGGCCACGTTCGTTCATCTGGTCCATCTCGATTTGACTCCGAGGCTTCCCCGTGGTCACGTTCACCCTGTTCCCGAACCCTAGGGTTAGGAAAAGGTGTTGTCGCCACCGCCGCAGTCCCGCCTGCGGTGGTGTGCTGGGCTCGTGTGCTGTTGTAGTCACCGCCGTGGCTGGTGCAGGTTGAAGTGCCCCCCTGGGTGCTCCCTTTGCTTCCGCGGTTCGTCGGCCAATCTGCTTCCTCTTTGATTCGTCAGCGAGGACCTCGGGTAAGTTACTTCTGTGGTTCTTGTTCCTGCTGCTACCATGAATCTCTCTGTGTGTGTCTAGTGGCTTCTCATGCCTAGTGACTATGTGCTGATTGGGTTCATCTCTGGATTAAAGTTCTTGCTCTGTTTAGGGTTCATAACCCCATGTTGATCATATCCTGATGCTTTAGATTTAGTGGTGATCATACTTGAGCATGAAGAATGATTGTTTGCTATGGATCATGATTGGTAGCGGCTTTGATGTTGCTAGTGGCTTGTCAGATTTATTCTAGTGGTGATTCACTATGATCCCATGCTAGTGTTTCTATGGAGTCACTGATTGGAAATGTTGTTGATCTGAGAATTGTCTCTACTGTCAGAATGCTCATACTAACAGTAGTTTTCTCTCAGTAGTTGCTTACTGCAATTATAATGGTAGGCTTGTTTGAGATTATACATACTGAGTCAAATCATTACATGTAATGATTTATGTGGATGTATAGATGAATTTAATGTTGATTCCTGGCACTTGGCTTCAGGAAGATGATATGTATTGGTTTGTCCCTTTTATCTGTGGGAATTAAGCAAGATTGGTTTTAGCTCCTGTAAAACTTGTCCTTGTGATACCACTATGATCTGGCACATAAGTGATTGGGTTTTTATTTCTGGGCTTAGCTTTGTCCATACTTGTGATTGATACTGGCAAGATAGAATAAGAGCTTTTCTTAACCCTCCTGCCTATGATGTTGGTCTGAGGCTCTAGGATTTAATTCCTAGTTAGCTGAGCAAATAGTTTGTTTGAAACTTGTAGGATTAGAGGTGCTACTCTCTCTGAGAGATGTTCCCTGATCTGATAAGATCAAATGAAAAGTGATCTAAGTTGCAAAAATTAACACTAAACTCTGTGATGCTGGTCTGAGAGATTAGTGCTTGTGGCTGAGCTTGCTTTCTTATCTTTATACTTGAAATCTCTAGGATAGATTCACCTCTCTTGGGTGATTATTGAGAGATCATTTCATAAAGCAACACATGCTTTTGTTTAGATAATATGATGAAATCATGTGAGGGTTTTAGGCTCACCACAAAATCTGATGTTGGTGTAGTAGATTGATGATGATCTCGATCTTGATCTGCTTTTGCTGGGCTCCTGAGCTTGCTCTTGAGCTTGCCTGCTCCTCCTAGCTTCTGGGCTTGACCTTGCTGTCCACCAGATTCATCCCCCTCCTTATGTCACCATCCTGGTGATGTTTGGGTTGATCTGGGTGGTTTGGTTTGGCTGTTGTTCTTGGTTTGGCTGCTGTTCTTGGTTTGGCTGCTGTCTACACTGGTTGTTCTTGTGTGCTGTGTAGTGGATTAATGCACTAGTGCTCCCCACGGCTGTGCTGTGGTTTTGTGTGATTTGGTTGTGCTTGTGAGGTCGACAGCACACCATTTGCATGCTGGTGTGTGTCCATCTTGTGTGCCTGCTATGCACTTATGGATAGGTTCCGAAATTTTGAACTTACTATTACCAGCTTACTTTCACCTGGCTGGTGAATTGATCCCTCTTGGCTGTCATTTGCATTCTGGCTTTGAATTTATGAAAGATGAAATCTTTCATCTTGGTGAAACTTGCCCCTTTTATAACATTTCTCAATGATGAGTTTGTCAAGTGCACTTCACTGACATATCTGAGAGAAATATACTAACACTAATCTTATTTTGTTTCTATTTAGTCTTTGTTTTGCAGGTACAAAGATAAAGATGAAGATTTAGTGTAGATTTAGATATAGGATAGTTAGTAGATTTTCAAATGTAATTTTCTTATTCTTTTGTAATTTTTCTTTTATTATTCTTGTAATCTTTATTTTATTTAATTGTAATAAAGATTATATTATTGTTAATAAATAATATTCTTATTCTTTATTCTTTTGTAAATTGTGAAGTTTGGAATGACTTCAGTAGTTACATTCTTTGTAACTTGTTTATGTGCTAATAATATGAAATGAATTTCATATTCAATATTGTTTTTGGATAAGATTTAAGTTATAATACTTATCTCTTAATTAATTTAAGATTCAAATCTTATATCTAAATTATTTAAATTATTATTCAAACACTCAAGTTTAAAATTCAAATTCATTTTAAACACATAACTCCTTAAGATCATCTCAAAGTTTATAACAATCACCCCTTAAGACTAAACCTAATCTCTAAGTATGAAAGAAACATTGATCACTTAGGTTTTTTTTATTTGGCAAAAAAAATTCCCACATTTTCACAAATGAATGCATGCAACAATTCATATTCCTAAATCTACCCTTCGTTAGGTCCTAAATACTGGGATGTTACACCAGGGATGATCCGTTGGACTCTACTTTTGGAAGAATTTGACATGTAGATCCTCAAGTGAAAAGAAGAACTGGAGGATGTGCCAATGGATATTGAGGAGATCCAACCACCCAAGGAAGTGTCATACATATGCATACCTTCTAGTACTGCGATTCCTAAAAGAAAATTTCCAGTTTCTCTTTGCAATGGTATTAGCAACTTCTTGCTACCAATCTTGTTTAAAGGGAAAAAGAAAAACTTAGTTCAGGGATCAAAGGAAGAGGAAGGTACTCAAGTAAACTCATTTTCTTTGGATGAACAATATGATTGAAACATCATTTTGGTTATCGTTTTGCTTTTTCTATTTGCATTTTTGGTTTAGTGAGTTTTCTGAGGCTATTGTCAGTTTTACGAAGCTGGTATGGCCGGACCTACCTGTACCACTGCTCGATAAAAATCCATTATGCTTGGTGTTTTTGCCCATGGTTCGGTACGACCACGGCGTATGGGTGCACCGTCCCGTACGGCAGGTCCTTACGTTCCTTGTGGTGTCTCGTTCTTTTGGTTTGCATTGTAAAAAAGGCAGTAACCAAGACAGTACGACTGATCTGTACGAGTGATATGTCGGAAACATATCTAGAATTTTTGATGCTCCATGCTTGTTTAGTATCTACTTTGCTTTGCTTTGTCTACAATTTGAGGTGCTTTTCACATGTTTTCTAGTACTAACCTATTAACAAGTTGCGACAGTGCCAGTAGCATGTTTTCTGCTGTTTTTGGTTCTAGAAAAGTTAGTAAAAAAATATTCTCGGAATTGGACGGGACAAACATCAAAGTCAATAACTTTTCGTGGGGAACAAGAAGTCCAGAGAGGAGACGGAGAGGCGTGCCAGGGCGCACAGACCCTCCTAGGCGCGGGTGGGCCCTGCCTCGCGCCTAGGCAGGGTGTGGGGCCCCTGGCCACCGCCTCGGCCTCCCCCTTCGCCTATAAGAAGCCCCCGATGCAGAAACCCTAAGTACCCGATCAAATCTCCACGAAACCTTCTGTAGCCGCCGCCACCGTCGTCCCTAGTTCGGGGGGATCTGAAGTTCTTCCCGGCACCCTGCCGGAGGGGAGATCATCCCGGAGGCCTTCTCCCCGATATGATGCGTGAGTAGTTCCACCTTGGACTATGGGTCCATGTAGTAGCTAGATGGTTGTATCTCCTCCTTGTGTTTTCATGTATAGATCTTGTGAGCTCCATTCATGATCAAGATCTAATCTATTTGTAATCATGCATGTTGTATTTGTGGGGATCCGATGGATATTGAGATTATTATGTTGGTTTGATTAATGGTTTTGTCTTTATGATTCTATCATGTCTGTGTTGTTTGTGATCTTGCATGTTCTCCATTGTTAGTAGCTATCTTGGCCAAGTAGTTGCTAGTGACTCCAAGAGGGGGTATTTATGCTTGATAGTGGGTTTATGCCTCTAGTTTCCAAGGGAAGTGACAATAATATCTTCGGTTGTAGATGTGCTATTGCTACTAGGGAGAAAACAACGGTCTCTTGTTCATGGAACATGTGGACTGTTTACCTTACACACTTTGCTTAAAGCAGTTGTCTGTTTCTTGCAACTTAATACTGGAGGGGGTTCGGATGATAACCTGAAGGCGGACTTCTAGTCATAGATGCAGTTGGATGGCAGTCTATGTATATTGTTGTATTGCCCAATCGAATCTCATAGGATCTTTCTGACTAGTAATTGCATTGTTATGTCTTGCTCAGTTCCTGTCAATTGTCCCGCTGTAATTTGTTTACCCTTCATGCCATGTTGTTTATCTAAGGAGAGCACCTCTAGTGAACTATGGACCCTGGTCAAATCTTTACCATTGATACATCTTCCACTGTTACTTGTTTACTTGCTGCAAACCATCATTACCTTCCACACCATACGTTTAATCCTTTATTACAGCAAACCGGTGAGCTTGACAACCTCACTGATCGTTGGGGCAAAGTCTTGAGTTTGTGTTGTGCAGGACTCCGCGTTGCTTGCAACACTTGTGTGACGTTTCCTTCCTCTTACTAATTTTATAACCTCGGTTTCTTACTGAGGTAAGACTTGGTGCTATGCTGCTTCACACCTTGCTCTTGGGGTTCCCAACAGGCTCCACATCAACTGAGCCATCAACAAGCAGGACCCGCCCGTACTGACTAGGTCGGTTGACTTCATACCGACTTCGCGGAGAAGGATTTCGGGAAGGACCCTAGTACGGGCACGTCATACGGGCGTACACCCGTACCAGAGGTCGTTACGACATCTTTTTCTTCCCTTTTTCTCTCTTATTTCCTTCCCTATTTTTTGGGATTCTTTTCTTGGCCGACCCTTTTTTCTTCTAGTACGAGTTTTCACCTGTTTCTAACCCTTCTTGAGCCTCCCCAAAGGTCTTCCTCCCTCTTATATCAACATATCCAATCTCCTCGATGTGCTACCCAGTTCTAGGTAAAGGCAAACCTCTTGGCCTCATAGCTCCTTCACGGGATAGGTTCTAGACTTCCTCCAATAAAGCCGATGATCGCGAAGCTCAAGGCCTAAACCCGAAGAACAAGAGGTATGCTTATGACTTTGATGATGAGGATGATGATGAGGAGTTTGAGATCTTCATGGAGCAAACAAACATAGGATGGAAACAGCCGGAATATCTCTCTATGGTAAGGCCCGAAGATGAAGAAGAAGCGAATAAACCCCATGGTAAGGGGTGCACGGAGTAGCTCAAGTTCATCTCCACCAACTACTCTTCACCCAAGCGTAAGAAAGCTAACTGGGCTGATGCAGGGACTTATGAGGAGACTATGACGCACATGTACACAACAAAGAAGATCACCATGAACGTGCACATGAGCGTGAATCCCCAAGATGATTGGGAGTTCAAACTTCTAGAAGTTCCTATCATGTAGCACGTCCCAGAAAGTGAACATCGTCTTCGCAAGATCGAGAAGTATCATAAGGAAGAACTCATGCACTTGGATATTGTGCGCAAGCGTCTCTTAGATCTTGAAAGCAAGAAGGAACTCAACGACGTGCTAAACATGGTTGTTGAAGGTATGTCCGCTTGCGTTTAGATCTGTAAAAGTGCCTTCATCGCATATCCGCCCTGGAGGAAACAAACAGGAAACTACATGCAGCTGTCTCCAACAACGCCCCTTCGCCTTAAAGAATGCCATGGTATCGAATAATCGCAAGGGGTTATTTGATCCCACAGGCTTGATCCCAAGCTTAGGGGATATTTATAACACCATGTAATCTATTTTCCAGTTTTAGCATGTTTACATTACTGCACACATTTAGGTTTTTATTTAAGAGCTTTTGCATTAGTTGTATCATCTTTGATCCCCTTTGTTCAAGAGAAGAATTATATCTGTTGAGTTTTGAGACTTTATGATATTTGAAGTTATATTTTTGATTCATGACTATTATATTAGATGATTGAACTAGGTTGAGTGTTATGATAGTTGTACAACTATTACGTTTTTAGGGTCTTCCACACCAATAAAGTATTGATTAAATTATGAGAAGTAAAACCTTGGTAGCATATTAAAGTCACAGGTTTGGATTATAAAAAACAAAGTAGTCAGCATGATCACATAGCTGTGCTAAAAAAAGAGAAGAAGGAAAAGAAGAAAGATACAAAAGATTCGCTATCAAGATAAATCTCAAAATAAAAATAAAGAGTACAAGCTTATAAAAAAAGAGTAGAATAAAAAAAAGAGATGATCATGAATCTTCATTACTAAATCAAGTGCTCAACCATTTTAACTTTATAATTTTATAATATGTCCAATCACTAATAGCTTCTTATAATAGCATTAATACAAAAAATGTGTGGAAGCCTCTAAGTCATGTGACAGTGTAAATGTGTGATAAACCTCCCGATATAACTCTACATCCGATATTGTACTCCTGTTTTAATTTTTGCCTCATTTATTGTAACGACTCATCCCTCATAAACATGATGATCTTGTTCATAAGCCACCGTCTTGCTCAGGGACGAGCAAGAGTCTAGCTTGGGGGAGCTGATGAGTCCAAAATTGGAGCATTTTTACGTATTTTTTTGCATAAGTAGATTAGGGTTTTTAGTATTTTACCGTGTTTACGTGCATATTTTGTCCTTGTTTCAATAGGATCCCAATTTACTAAGTCTATAATGAACATATCAATTGAGACTATCATATTACACATTAATATGATATTTTTAAGTGATAAAAGTCATTTTATTGATTTAAACTCGCACCTGTAGGAATTGCCTGAGCCCAGGAGGTTCCACCCTGCGTAACGACCAGTGGTACGGGGGGAGCCCGCCCATACCGTGCGCATGTACGACCCGGCAATGGGACCACCTCTTCAAATACTTCCTCCTTATGAAAACAAATCATAGATGTGACATTCATAGAAACCTCTAGCCACAAAAAACCAAACCAGAAATAGATCTGAAGGAGGAACTTGGAGAAGGGAAAATCCTTACTGCTGCATGAATCATTGGAGGACAACGCATCATCCCCTACATCATCAATCGTTGCATCTTCATCACCGTATCTACCCCCATATTTCATTCATTAGATCTTATTGTAATGCCAGATTCAATTGTGGTGATAACACACAATATGCAAATACTTTTGGAAATCACATCAAAGGACATGAGTAATTGATAAACTTGCCATGTGACTGCGAGGTAGTGAAGTCAGATGCTTTCACTCGATCCTAAGCTCGTGTTTCTACAAAACACCATTATTGTTCGGGGAAGACAATATTAAAAAAAGCAATAATAAATATGCATAATAATGTCATGCACTATGATAACCCTTCTGTGCGTGTTTTACCCACATTATTAAAGGTTAAGGTGTTTTTGTTTAACCAATAAAAAAAAGTTAATACTTTAAAAATCTTAAAACCTTTTGGAATATTATTTTTAGTATTTTGTAGTAACATGTATTGAATCAAGATCGTAAAAATGTTTTTTATTTATTTTTAAGGCTTACTCTTATTATACTAAAATTCCATAAAGGAATAAGTGTTTTCAAATACACATTTTAATTTTTATTAAATTAAAATACAAACTAGTATTTTATAACATAAAGTATTTATTTAGGATCTTAAAAATGATTTTTATTTATTTTTATGTATTATCCTTGTTTTTATAAAATTCCATAAAGTAATTATTAAAATGATTAAATTAAGTTTTATTATGTTAAAATACAATTGAGTATTTTTATGGAATAGCTTAAATTTTTATGAACATTTAGATATATTATTTGTATTTTTTAGATTTTTATTTATTTTTCTAGAGCTAATTTACTTTCAAGGGTATATTTGTAATTTTTTCTTTTGAGATTATTTTCTTTCTTTTTATTAAATTTGGGTCAGGTACTCGGGTGTATGGGCCATCCCATTGGGCTGGGCCAAAAAACCCCGCAGTGCCCTGGGTCGGTCTCACCCCTCCTCGCTCACTTCTTCCCTAGCGATACCGCGTCGCCGCCGCCGTCGCTTCTCCGATTCCGACGAGCCTCGGTATCTCCGGCCGCTGTCGCCGTGTTTTTTCCGATGCAAGCCGACGATGATGCAACGCTTTGTCCTGCTCGATTCGCCGTACACGCCTCCTCTCGATCGCTCCGCTACCTCACTGGGGCTATGGTTTCCCCCCGTCCATGGTGTTGTGCTCCGGCGACTCTGTGTCGCTGTCCTGGTGTCCGCTGCGGAGGAGTGGAAATAAGTTGGATTTGCGGGCCTGGCTGCATCTATCCGCATACCCACTTAATCCCGTATGACCACGCACCGGATAGAGGTGAGGTGAGGTGCCGCCGCCAGCTGGCTCCGCCATGACTGCCGGCCCGCCGCTCCTCCGACTCCAGACTAGCACTTGCCTCGAGTCGTTCACCCCCTCTCCCTCCAATTTCATACATCCTCCTCCACGGTGTCTAACGCCAGGAGTGGAAATGTATTTTGTTAGCTTTATGGCTGAAATCTCCTGTATGCTGTCATTTTTTCCCCATAAATTCCATGGAGCGGAGGGGAACGAATTAACACCTGTTTTACCAATTTTGTTCCTAGAATGAGTTGGGATATATATCCTTTTCTGTCTGACAGTTAATTGGCTCTCTGATAACTTCAGTCTCTTATTAAGTTCAGTTTGCGCCGGAGCTTGCACGGCGGCCGACGACCTCCACGGCCGCGCCCCTCCCCTGTGTTGCGCCTCCCCTGCGAGCGCTGTTGGGCACGCGCACGAACGCGCCCTGCCACTGGACCTGCTGGCCGGAGGGAACCGCGCCTGTTTCCGCTTCGCGCGAGCCGCCGCTCGCCCAGGTCGCGAGCCTTGGCTCAGTGAACGGTTGCCCGCGTCGGTTCTCGTGGAGAAGGCGTCTCACGTCATAGAGGCTGGGGGCGGTGCTGGTGGAGGACGAGGAAGAGCTCCGGGGCACCGCACCTCACGTCGACCGCGAGGCTGCGAGCTCCGACGACTTCCGGGTAGGTAACCTCCGACGAACAGCTGCAGCCTGCATACGTCGTTGATCAGGCGCCAGTGCTCAGCATGAGGTTGCGTACATATGTATCGAGTATAACTAGTGTATTCTACGACGGACAAGCCGCCAGAAAGCAAACTTTTGATTTGAGTTAGCTACTCCCTCCGTTTCAAAATATAAAAAGTTCTAGGTTTGTGAAGAAAATGAATCTAGACTTGTTTTAGTATGTAGGTTCACTTAACTTTGGGATGAATCTACACACTAAAATAAGTCTAGATTCATTTTCTTCACAAACCTAAAAATCTTATATTTTAAAACGGAGGGAGTAGTTGTGTACAACCCGAAGCTTCATCATAGCTACAATTTTTTTCCTTTAGCATAACCGCCTAGCCATTAGAGCTTGACTAACTGCGTCTGTAAAATACAAACCCATAAATTCGTTTACATACTGTGGTAAACTTGTTTTAAGGGTTAGCAAACGCACGGCGAAGATCAAAGCCCGTAAACACAATCTGTAAACAATTTAAGGGTTCATTTGCGGGCTCTGATCGACGCCGTTTGAGGGTGCTGGCCCCGGTTTTACCCACTTTTCACATGTAAATGAAAATACGAACATATAAAACATCAAATGATTCGCAATAATAGTTTGAATCAAATCACAACAATTGTCTCTATCAAATTATAACAATAGTTTGAATCAAATTACAACAATTCTTTCAATCAAATTACAACCATTGTTTCAATCAAATAAATAAACAAATATTCTCAAATAGTTCATCTCACACATACATGCCAAAGGAAAAATTGAAATCATGAGCGAGAGGTAGCGCGGCGGCCATATAGCTGCTAGTGGTGCTGGATGAGATCATTGACAAGTTGCTTGTGAGTTGCCATGTCTTCAATCTGCCGATATCCTTCAAAAAAAGTTTCAAGGCGATTGGGGTTTCTTTCGGGCCGTACTTGGATGCCAACGTTGTCATAGAAGCAGGACAAGTTTAAACCTCTCTCATCCCCGACGATCATGTTGTGTAGAATCACGTGTCATGATGTTGACAAGGGTTTTCTTGTCCCAAAATCTAGCTGGGCCTCGAGCAATTGCAAACCTTGCTTGCAAAACATCAAAAGCTCTCTCAATGTCCTTATCGACAGTCTCCTGTGCCTTGGAAACTATAGCTTCTATTTGATCTTGGAGATCTTTAATGGACTTCACAAAAGTTGCCCATTCGGGACATATGCCATCGGCTAGATAATAGCTCATTGTGTACTCATGCTCCATGACTTTGTAATTATATTTGCAAGTAGGTGTCTCTTCATCCACAAGTTTTGCAAAGAAATGAAATCTTTGTAACACATTGATATCATTGAGGGTTCTGTACAACCCAAAAAACAGTGGCAAATCCAGAAATCCTGCGAAGCAACCGTCTCGAGCACAATGGTAGGATCATGGTTTTTACCATAATACATTTCATGCCATGCTTTTGGACAATTTTTCCAAGTCCAATGCATAAAATCTATACTACCAAGCATGTCGGCCATCCCCTTTTTTATTTATTTTCATTAACCTTTTGGTATCTTCTTCATTAGGAGCTCGAAGATAAATTGGACCAAACAACTTGATAACCATATTCGCAAACCTACGCACTGATTCGGTGGTTGTATCCTTGCCTATGCGCAGGTAATCATTGGTGTAGTCTGCGGGGACGCTGTATGCAATCATTCGTATGACATTTGAGATTTTCTGATATGCGCTAAATCCTAGGTCGCCGGCAGCGTTGCACTGTTGCTTGAAATATGTTGAGTTCGCCTCGATAGCCTCGACGATTCTCACGAACAAGGAACGACGCATTCGGTACCTCCTACGGAAAAGATTTGGTGGATATGTAGGTACCTCGACAAAGTAATCCTCCATCAAGGTTGCATGGCCAAGGAAGCGGTTGTGCTGGATGTAGGTGCGGCCCATCACCGAGCCGCGGCTCCGATCCAGCAGCTTGGCCCGGTCCTCGTGATCCTTAACGGCGAGGAGGAGAATAGTCGTCTCGCAGTCGTCGTCGTGGAGCAGATCCTCGATCTCAGGATCGTCCGACGACGACCAATCGAGCATATTTTGGTCCTTGCCCGAGCTCATCCTCGAATGGCCGCGCAGCAGCGTCCACGCGTGGATTTAGGCCGTGAAAGGAGAGATGGCGGCCGGGAAGGAGGCTGTACCTTCGGGATTAGCTGCACGTGGGCGGGGGAGGACGAATCAGGCAGCTGGAGGTGGAAATGGCGGCGGCGGCGACGGCGCGAAAGGGGGCGAGTGGCGTCGTGAAACTTCAACGTGCCCTAGGGTTCTTCCAGGTGCGGGCGGTGTCCGGGTCGGCCTCCCAACCCGCGAATGTACAGGCCGACAGGCGGTTTTCGGGCTGGCCATTTGAATTTTTTTATGAATCGCTCCATTTGAGGGTCTGATTGCCACCGTTTTCTCGCCAAAACCCGTATACTGGCAGTTATTATACTCTTAGCTAGCTTCGTCGCATTCAGGTGAGAGGTGCACAACTGGTGCCGACCAAGGCTAATGCGGGCAAATGCCAAAGCCGCTTAAATGCGATCGCTGCTTAGTGGCCGGCCGCGACGGGCCACTTAATTGTTGCGGGTACGTGTGGCACGTATGCGGGCACCCGTCGTAGTGACCCACTCGCAGCCTGAATCTGAAGGGAGAGCTCTGCCTCTACCTATGTTGCAACACAGTCGGGGCTTTAAGCAACAACAAGCACCTCAAGGGAAAGGAGAATGCGTGGATCTGAATTGCTCCTAGCTACGTAGATATTTCATACTCCCTCAGTTTCAAAATATAAGATGTTTTAATTTTGTCAAGAAAATAAATCTAGACCATTTTTAGTGTGTAGATTCATCCCAAAGTTGAGTGAACCTACATACTAAAACAAGTTTAGATTCATCTTCTTTATAAACCTAAAACATCTTATATTTTGAAACGGAAAGAGTAGTTTGTATCAAACAGATGGTACGTTAATTTTGTTTATCAGACGTGATTGTGTGGAAGAATAAGTGTTTTAAATGTCTTTAATTCTTCGTTGGACATATGTTTGTAACATTTTCAAAAGTTCTACAAGTTTCAGCACTTTCTAAAGTACTTCTACCTAAGGGTGTGCAAAAAGTGAAACCGGTCAAACCGGCTAGTTGCACTCTAGTTTATTTTTCTACACAAATAAAATCTAAACCAGAAGTTAGTACAAAATTTTTAACTAACCCAAACCGGCTAAACTAGTCAAAGCGGTTTTGCACAGGCTTAGTTCTACCCACTTTCAGAAATAGTAGCAGCACTTTATTTGAGCAAGCTACATGTAAAAGGTTCCTACAGAAACATTGAGAACTCAGTGCGAGTACATTTTTTGAATCCTTTTGTAATAAAAAAATCTATAAGTATGTTACTGATGAGTTTAAATCGGACCCTCTGACAAACAGTGGACAGCCTGGAAAACATCGGGCACCTCGAGCAAAAAATTGTACCCTCCGTTTACTACCATTTAAACTAGCATGAGATCCAGCTTCTAATTGTTGATGACTTGCTCTGATTTTCCTTCACTACAATCAAAACTACCATTGGTGAGAATTCCTATGCCCATACTTGGTCACACTTGATGACATTTCTCTTGGTCACACTAGGTATTTTAGATATGGATATTATTTCCTATTTCCTATATACTTGGTCACACTCGATGACATTTGAGTCTTACAAAATCTTATATATGTTGAAGTTTTGCTTATTAAAATGCTCAACAAATGGATACTTATTCAATAATTCTTAATTACCACTAACACCTCATACTCCATCATGAGATCATGTAATGTGAATAAAAAACTACTTAGTACACTTCATATATGTTCTTGATTACAATTGCCATCACAAAATCCATCATTTTACATCCAACGTCCGAAAAGCTCACCAAAAGTTGGCCAAATTAGAACTAGGAAAATTTAAAAACATTGAACTAAAACTATTCTACCACTAGCTAGCTAGTAGTGCCAATTACTTCTTATGCCTTGCCTTGCGCCATCGTCCAAACAGAGATGCGTCCTACTAGAGGTCGCCTCCTCTGGCTTGTCATCGTTGTCGACCACCGGCCACTCCTCCAGCTTGTCATTGACGTCGTCATCGTCGACCACCAACCACTCATGTGGTGCAACCAACGCATTTTTCTCCAAAGGCTGTTGCTGCTTCCCTGGCACCTGCTACTGTGACGACGCCTCTTCCTCGTTGTCGTAGTCATCCTCCTCCTCCTCATCGGTCTTGTCCTCATAGGAGTAGCGATTCAGCCACTCTTCCCGGTATTCCTGGAGATTGACGAGGTCGGGATCATTTGACCCAATTGGTACAGGCCTCGACGGCCCCATCGTTGTCGCCGCCGACACCGTCGTTGCTCGACGAAGTGAACTGGTCGGATTCCCACTCCTGGGGCATCTTCTTCGTCGGTTTTTTTTGGGGATTTTTTGGGAATTTCTTTTGTGGAGAAATATTGGGAAGAAGGAGATAGTGTTAAGATGGAGTCGATGTTGGTGATTCATAGGAATCTCATAGGAGGTACACGTTCCCCCAAAAAGCTGAATACCGCATTGAATCACCGCCGACGATTCCAATTCTGCGGGAGGTTGTTGTGGCACAGATTCTTTGGATTTTTTCAGACGGTCAAACTATCAATTGTAGGCTTGAAAAAAAATCCAGACCAAGTTCATATGCATGCGAGTGGTTCAAAATACTATTTTATGGTTTAGTTTTTGAACAAGTAGGAAGGTCTCAAAACACTGTCTGTCTTGAAATGTATGTCTTTCGAAGTTTCATAAAATATGTATATGCGATTTTACTATCTATGAATTATTTTAAGTGTGTGCATGGTACTTAAAATAACATCAATCCCTCCTATTGAAAAATTATTTTATGAAGAATGCATAAGAATGATGTCAAGTTTTACATTTTTTGTACCATCTTTACTAGGAGGCAATTATTGTTAGATATAAAATATTAATAAAAAGATAATTCTGATTATTTTTTATATTAAAAACTTACTAGGCATGATCATATGATTTAACTGATGTGACAAGTCTCTAGGGACGGCTCGATGGTCCTTAGGGTTCCGAATTTAGGGTGTAGAGTCTAGATCCTAAAACCTAAGCATCTCTGAGGATGCCGCTAGTGATTTATCATACCAATTAAATTATGTGGTTATGATAAGTAAAATTTGAATTTAACAACACAAAGTGCAAGTACTAGGAATTAAACTTAGTTGGATCGGAATAAAACACCCCATCTCCACCACTAGGCTATGCCTCGCTTTGTGATGAATATTGAGTTAAATATATTATGGAAAACATTTGGTGGAAAAAACAGGGCTCGCTCATGCATTTTATTTCAAAACTTCCGCGGGAGGCTTGTTTTTACAACCTCCTTAAGAAAAAAAGTGATTAGAGGCGGCTTGATTTTTGGGTATTCACCGCACTGATTACAGACGGCTCATCATCAGAACCACTGCCAATAAATTGATTTTTTGAGTCGTATAGGTTTTCTGAATTACCGAAGTAGCTTTTTTTTGAACCACCTCTGAAAAAAACCCTGAATTATCAAAGTAAATTATTGGCAGCGATTTGTTTTTAGAAAAAAACACCTGCGGAAGTGACCTTTGGAGGTGGTTTTTTGGGAGCAAAAATACAATCTGGGCAGATGCTAGAATGCCCGGGTTTATAGTAGTTACATCGAGCATGTTTTTCGATGGCCACCTTGGCCAATATTAGCAACGAGGATGAACAAGAGTGGGCTAAGCAGAATGTACATACCATGGACTTTTATTATGACTGAAAAGTGTGTGGTTAAT
Source organism: Avena sativa (assembly GCA_916181665.1). Classification (NCBI taxonomy): domain Eukaryota; kingdom Viridiplantae; phylum Streptophyta; class Magnoliopsida; order Poales; family Poaceae; genus Avena; species Avena sativa. The sequence continues at coordinate 386,291,584 of OV702296.1, forward strand.
TTGATCATCAAACGAACATACTCTAAGAGCATCTGTAACATATGATGTATAATAGTTCATCCGAAGCTAGTGTCCCAAAAATTATAAGGTACCAAAAACAGGGATATATGGCACTAACACAGTTTTTGCTAGTGATGCAAGTGGATCAATGTTAGGTTACCCGTTGTCCTTTTTGGTTCAACAAAATGAACTAACTTTTGTTATGACATCATCATTTTTTTATAAAGGTTAGATCATTTTTTAAACTAAAGAGGGTAAAGGGTGTCCTAAAGGTCACCTACTTGCATCTTTAGTTTCTTCTTCTCAAGATGATGCATTTTAGGGCAGGGCTGCATCACAAGATGACGATGCAAAAAAGGGCATTCTCCACCACTTCAAATGCCCGACTCGATGTTTCAAACTTTGATTCGACACTTCAAACTTTGATTAAACACTATAAACTTTGATTCAACAAAATTCTAATTCGATATTTCAGACTTTGATTCAACACTTCAAACTTCCATTTTGATACTTTGGTACATACTTTGATGATACATAGATCTCAATAGTACATAGATCGACTCCAACACTTCATAGTTCCAAAGACACTACCTCGACTCAGATAGATAGTACCTTGACCCTGACACACTACACACCCTTCACATCATCCCAGTCATCACTGAAGGAGGTTTCAAGCTCAGTCCATAAATCAAATTCCAACTCAGAGTCGAACGAGACAACATGGATGGAGGCGCCAGCCTTTGACTCTGTAACTTTATTCTTCTTTGATGCCTCCCTTAATTAGCGTTTCTTGACTATTTTTTGGATGGAAGGGGAAAATAATGCCTAAATTCTAAACGAAAGTAGAGTTCAAGGCCGAATTAATTTGATCATATCTTCCATTACATGGCACTCCTAAAGTAGATTGGACACTTTATTTTTCATCAAATTAAGCTAATTTGTGGACTTTCTCACTGAATGAGTTCCAAGCTTTTTTAAAAGAGTTTGAGCTTGCCCAAAGACTTGATCAACATAGGACCTTCGCTTAGTTTCATCGAAGCTTCATCCTGTTCATGGATAGATCACCCGGGTCCGGGTTCATAAGTAGTGATAATCGCCATATGAACACTCGCTTTCACCGTGCCTCCGAACGCCGAGGAATCCCATCGAGGTCTTGAGGTAGAGACACTACGACACGATTCACCGTGAATTTGCGGGTGAAAGGCACGGCGAGGCTCGGCGGCTGTGGCCATCTGATTGCTACTTGGTGGGGTGGCTACCGAAACCTGAGGAATCGGCGGCAACACGGCTGCGAGAGAGGAGTGCGAGAGGGGTTCAACGTGATGGTTGGGTTGCACTGGGGAGGGGTGGGGGATTGTTTTCCATCATGAGGGTGGTGATACAAATTGCACCACTTGGACCAAATTTGCATCACTACCCTAAAAATTTGCATCACCATATGGCTATAGCACACTTGTTGGAATAGTGTTTTGGCCCTAGGTGAGGCAAGTTAGTTTTCAGGGCACCACCCCTATTTTAGATCATCTGTTAGAGATTCTCTAAGACCCCCTTTGAACAAAACAAAGGAAAAACATAGAATTTTGGAGGACATGATTCCTAGAGGGAAAATCATATCCTATCGTTTGGGACGTGATTCCTAAAGCATAAAACTATACACCTTATATTAAGGAACAAAGGGAGTACTATGTCTTGAGTTTCGGCGTCTGAAACAGAACCCGGGAAGGAGTAGATAAAATTGGCAAAATAGTTTTATCCCATCAAACTTGGTGCTATTTCTTCATGTTTTTTCTAGATCAATTATTTCTTCATGTTGAGTTGGTCACTTGAGTAACTCATGCTATATTATAAAAAGTACCATCTCTTTGCCCAAGCATAGTGCGTACTTTTTTTTCAAAGTCAAAAATTGTAGAGTTTGAGTAGAAAAGAATGTATCGACATATAGAAATACCAAATCGACACCATGAGATTTATCGTGATGTATATTTTCTGTATGGTATAGAGTTACAGTTTGTATTATAAAGATGGATATAGTTTTAGTAGACATGGTAAGATTGAAAAAGTTTGGCTTCTAAAAATATAGGCCTTAAGCCTTGAAATGGAGGGAGTATTATGACAAGGAGTTTGTACCAACGATTCGTGACTTGGAAAGCTTGACAGCAAATAGCGTGATGCGATATGACCGATGTTGACGAAAGGAAAAACACACGGACTATAGGAACTCGTATAAAAAGGCCGGAACAATCGCACGCGTAGGCGCACAAATTGGTGGCCGCGGTATAGAACCGGATGCAGCAGGAGATGGTGCGTGGACTGGTGGTGGCTCGAGTGTCAGCAAGCATTTGACGCCGGGTCAACACAACAGCGACGCAACCCTGAGTCGGTGAGTCAACCCCCAATGGAACCCGCCGCCGCTTCTCTCCAGACCAGTTGGGATGGGATTAATACAAAACTTGAAATTTCAAACCGGAAAAGGAACTCCACTCCACCTGGTCATGGGCTGGTGGCATCGCCAGCCAATACGTATATGGTCAGTCAGTCAGTCAGTCTCCTGTCCAGTGTATGCCACCTCAGAATTTTCAAATCCCAAAAAAGGAAGCTCCCCGCAGATGCATGCTGCTGATGGGGGCCTCGTGGCGACGCGCAACATGCAGGGACGCCCCCGGGGATGCCAGGATTCGCGGACGCCGTTCCCTTCCGGTGCAGGGGCCGAGGTCCCCCGGTCCACTCTCCACATGAGCAGGGGTGGGGCCGGCCGCCGTGCCAGCCAGTGAGGCAGCGCGGGAAGCGCTGCGTGGGCGCCCAGCGAGCGAGCGAGCCGAGCTGAGCCGAACGGAGCTGAGCTTCGGGGTGGGGGGAAAAGACGGCAGCAACCCGGTGTGCGCGGCCGCCGAATCGCGGATGATGGATGGTATGGGCGGACAGGGCGGTGCGGTGCGCGTCGGGGTCATGGGGTTTGACTTGTGTCGGGGGGCGGCGCCGATGGCCATCTCCGGAGTTAACAGTATAAAACTAACATAATTGAGTCTGTTAGAACAAGTCTGTACCACTTTTAATAATTTTTATGAGTTAGTACCACTTCTAAGTTATAGCATTGTAAACTGTACTAAATTTCGTCTAACAATATTTTAACACGCTTTCTCACGGCTCGGACCCAGTTGCAAGTGCTGATTGGTCGCATGTATCTAGGAGAAGCTGAGGTAGAAGTGGGGCCTACTATATCTTATATTATTTTTTATTTTTCTCTCCTATTTTAGCCCGTGGGTCTCAGCTGTCAACCTCCCTTTTTTCTTCCTGCCTGCAAGCTCACCGCCGCATCTGTATCGCGTGGCCACCACCGTGCTTGCCGCTCTGCGCTCTCGCCGACATCCTGGCCGATTGGCCCAGTCGGCCTGCCCCAGACCGACAAAGTGCTAGATCTGTAATTTCCAAAAAACGTATAATAGAACTCAAATTAATTAAATAATACGTATTATTTTAAAAAAATCGCCAAGAAGATTACGGCGGTGAGCAGGAGAAAAAAGGGAGGCTGACGAGTAGGATCCACTGGTTAAAATAGGAGAAAAAATAACATAAGATATGTCTGACAAGTGGGTCCCACTTTCATCTCAGCTTCTTTAGACACGTGCCGCTAACTCAGCACTTACGACTGGGCTGAGCCGTCAGAAAGCGTGTTAAAATACTGTTAGACAAAATTGCGTGCAGTTTGCAACGCTATGACTCAGAATTGATAGTGACTTGCAAAAATTACTAAAAATAATACTGACTTGTCCCGACAGCTCAATTATAGTAGTTTTATCCAACTGACTCCTGTTCCTGGAGGCGCGCTCGCTCTCCCCGCGGTAGTTTGGCGTGTATTTACGATGCTGACACTGGTTTGGTTCGGTGGGTGCGTGGCGTGCGTGGACGTGGGTCGGCGCCGTCTACACCTTTTGACTAGACCGAGACCGGGGGTCCTCTGGGACCGGCCGGGTATCCGCCTGTAGACAGGTATAGGTAGGTAGCTGACCGAGAGAAATGAACCACGGAGCGCCGCAGTCAGAGCGCCCACTGGCCTCGACCGTCGTCAGGCACCGCCATAAATGGCATACATATGTACTCGCCGCAGTACGTATCATTCCATCTCGCGCCCGCGTTTTTTTCGAATTCTGGAGTAAGTAGAAGTACGGCCACGCGCGCATCCAGTGCAGGGAACAGTGGTTTAGCAGAGACGGAGGTTAGTATTGATTGTGGGCAGGCAGCCGCGCGTGACAGACAGACAGTAGATCTCTCCCGCCTGCCCTGCCCTGCCCTGCGCGCTGGCGCGGCGAGCAAGCAACCACCAACGGCAATTAGTAGTAGCAACACCGACGACGCGCGGCTGTACCGGCAGCAAGCATGACGACGGACTGCATGCGCGGTTTGCCGCCGGGCACAGTCGCCCACTATTTTACTCTCAGACGGAGGCTGGCCTCGAAACCGGAGTAGATTGTACGGGCGGGTAGGGGCTGTTCATATACACGTCAATTACTGAGTGACACGGAAGATCGATGATGAACGGACTGCGCGGTTTGCCGGCGGCCACAGTCGCCACTATTTTACTATCTGACGGAGTTGTAGGAGTAGATCGTACGGGCAGGAGCAGTGCATATACATATCCATCTTGTCAAAAAGTATCGTGGAGGCTATACCCTAACTAGGGCCTCCGGGGAGTATATATATTACTAGTCAACAATACAAGTTACATCACGACACAACGACACAACAAACCGGTGTCGTATAAGGTAAGAAGAAACAATCCTAGACAACTAAGTATTACATGCTTCCTTCTACCCATATTAGTTCACTTAGATTGTCAAAATTTGGATGAACCTGTATACTGAATAGTGTCTAAATCTAGACAAATGTGAGTCAACTAATATAGACATGAGAGAGTATAATATTTAACACATCTCCCCAATTCGGACAATTTCATACGACTCAGATCAAACCACAGATTGACGCCGCGCAAGTCATACAAAACCAAAAGACAATACAATACCCTCACCGAACACATAGCTGTCCACTATACAGCAGAGTAAGGCCATCGCTACCGCGACCAGGTGTGGACCCCCCGTACGTACGTATTTTACCAAACGACCAGGAGTACACCGCACTCAACTCCTAAACTGCCTCGTCTACAGTTTCCCCCAAAACCGCCCTACGTGTCGCCATCACTGCATGAACGTGCCGCCACTCTCTCTTCTGCTCTGTACCACGACCACGACTCAGCGTGCAATTAACTGCTCATTACTTGCTGCGGAAGCGTGGTTAACACAGGCAGGGATAACACAAACTATTCCAAAAAACACTTTACGTGTGTAATCTATTTTTCTTTCGACGAGATAAGGTTTATTTTACTGTATGTCCTGGCCATCTTAAGCTTTCACAATAAGGTGTATCATAGAACGTTTTTATAGAAATAATTAAAACTTAAAAAACAATCACTCATAATGCATTGTTTCTTAGATGATGTTTTTTAGTGCTCATTACTTGCTGCGGAAGCGTGGTTAGCACAATCAGGGATAACGCAAACTATTCCGACGTCAGTAAAAAAACACTATACGTGTATAATTATTATTTTTTGGCGACGAGATAGGTTTTTTTACTACTATGTCTTCGCCGCCTTACATGATGACAGGAAGAGACATGCATGATGCATGGGTGCTGACGTGGAGCTGATTATGCATGAGGCGCAATAATTAGCTCCTATCGATGCTACGTGTTCGTGAAGCTCCGCGACCACCAGTCAAGCGTCCAAGCCAGGCGAACGCAGTCTCGGTCCACCTGAAAGAATCTGAGGCAGTTAGGTTAAAGCTCTGCAAGGTAATTAGAAATTAACTTCCTCTCAACGCATAATTATGCATACAGTGTGCTTGCTAGTTTTTTCAGCTAGTAGAGCATCTCCAACCAACCGATGATGTAAAATAAGAAAAAAAATGTTTTTGGACACCACTATTTGAGTTTAAGGACATGAACTTCAGAGTATCCGTTCCAGATGATATAAAATAGGGCATATGCAAATTTTCAGATCATATAAAATAGGACACCGGTTTGGACAACGTAGAAAATTTAAAACTTAGATTTTCATTTGAACACTTTGAAACTCAGACCAAACTCTATTTTACGTCGACCGTCGAAACTATATGTTACGCAAACCTTCCACACTACATTTTGATAAGACCTTCGACACTAAACTCAACATAAACCTCGACCTTCGGCACTTAAACCTCGACTCCTACTGCTCATCATCATCTGAAGCAAGAATGTTCCAGAAGGCATCGTCCTAATCAAGACTCTTCCCAAAAGCACCGCTGATCTCATGGAGTGTCCTCACGGGATGGTGCTGGTGGAGGGGCCAGCCTCCCCCGGGATGAGGAAGCTCGCTTCTCCATGACCCTCTCTATGTCGTACACCATTTGTGCATGCACGAGCTTCAGGTGATCACGTCTAAACTTCTCCATCGACGCATCGTCATCCTCGGGGATGCGCAACTGCATCTACGCACGACGGTTCTCGGCATCTTGCTCGTGTGTCACCTTCTGAATCTCGGGGTGAGGAAATCGGCCTCCCGCAAGGCCTGCACCTCTGGAAAGTGGAGTTCGCCTCGCTGGAGGCCGAATCGCCACATTGCCATGTCGAACACGCGGGCGGTGCGATCGGCCATGTCAAACGTCCCCGTCCACCACCACTACAGTGGCGAGTGATCTCTGTAGACTAGCACCCCAACGACCGTAGCTGCACGCCACGAAAGCCGGTGCTCCTTCTCGCGTGGCGGCATCCCGTGGACGGATGAACGATGCGGCAAATGATGTGGCAACAATGGGGCATGAATCAACGATTAAACCTTGGTTTTACGTCGCGGTTGGATCTGTGTGTGGATAGGCGCGACGGGGGTATGGGGGTATCGATGTCGACGGGGGCAGCAGCGGCCGGTCGCGCGCTGGTGGGGGGGTAAGGGGAGAAGATGATGAATTGCCCATTGGTGCCCCAAATTAGCATAACTAACATCAAAATTTTGGGACACAATGCAAAAATTTACAGGGTTACATCATCTGTTGAAACTGTTTTTTGGCCTTTCGTGCCCTATGTGACAGCTTATTTTTTGGTTTGCATGATCAGTTATCTTTTGAAGATGCTCTAATGTGCGTAACAGTGTCGATCTATCCGCATCTTTCCTTAAACTGTACAAGTACAGGTTCTCCAATAGACTGGAACAATTTTCTTTTTTTTACTATGTCCTTGAGAGATAAATCATTTGTGTGGTCTTTGAATGGGCTAGCGGATATCGTGGTAGTGAATAATGTAATTCCAGGAAATTAATCCGTGTATTGCAGGGCCTTCGTAGTAAACCAGTAACAATAGACCCAAAACTCAGGTTGACCCATCCTAGTTATAATACTGCGGTTTATCTCCTCCCCAACGGTATTCAGGAACGCATGTGGGTCTTGTCAGTGCTGCTAATCCTTGTCTTTGACTATTTTTTCGGGCCAAGCTTCGCGGTCAGGATAGATTAGACTGCACTGTGCTGCTGGCTGCTGCGTGTATTTATTTTTTCAGGTGATGCCAATTCGGCTCCAGCTCAAAGATTTGTGGGGACCAAAATCCCAAAATGGTTTTCTACAGGTAGACTGCTGGAGTTGGTCGAGTGGTCGAACGGGCATTTGCAAAGGTGACGGAGGGTATAACGGGGAAGTTAAAAGCTCTGGAGCTCGCGAGCGAAATGGAATGAGCTGGCTGGAGGGCCCCGCGCATAGTTAAGAGTGTGTGCTACTGCATGGGGAGAGGGAGGGGACAACGCCGCTACGGTTCTGGACAAGATACAAAAGGCAAGGCTATAGGGCCAAGCCATGATGAACCCGGTCCATAGTTGTTGGCGAGATAAAAAAAAGGTTACTCCAGTCATGATTTGCATTAAACGAGACGGTACTCAGATACTCCCTCTGTTTCAAATTACTCCACGCGCACGCTTAACTAAGTGGCCTACTATTCTCTCATTTTTTATTAAAAAATTCTTAGAATTTTTGGTATACTTAGTACATATTTCATACTATCTATTTCAAAAATTCGAGGATTTTTTTGAATGAAAAATGAGGGAGTACTAGTTCACCTACATAAGCGCGCCGGCGGAGTAATTTGAAACAGAGGAAGTAGGTTTTAGTTCAAGAGCTAGTTTACGTGACGATCTAAATAAATGGAAGTTAGCTTAGGAATCTGATCGTTGCTGAGTGAGAGAACGGTTCGGTAATTTATGTGCACAACGTCTAGCTCGGTGGTAATGCTCTCACATTTTCAGTTGCCAGGTACTTGTTAGGCTGACTTAATTTAGTCCTCGTACTTGAAATTTCTAAATTTTATCCGTGTGTTTGTGAATTGGGTTTGATTTAGTCATAATCAATGTTTTGCAATATTGAAATTGCGCTTACTCATATGCCACATGGAGGCATGTCCCACTTGCAGGAGTTAAGATGGACTGGCCATTAGTTAACCTCCCGTTGTAAATATGTCGCTTCACCTTGTGATCCAACGACCGCCGCTTCTGTCACTGCTCGTCGTCTCCACCGCCGTCGAGACCTTTCTTTTGTCCTCCCTCAAATAGAACTCTTTCGTCTGAAAGGATCTGAAACGGCGTGGGCGCTCTACATAACGAAGATTGTGTGGAAAGGGTACGTTCAAATATATGGCAGTGAAAAAACATTCTAAATGCGAGAGGGTGTTCCTGCAAGATTTCAGTCCACGTGGCGTCCGAATCAACGCAATTTCGATGCCAAACATGGATTAGGACTAAATCGAGCCAATTTATAAATATACGGATAAAATTCAAAAAATTCTAAATATAAAGACTAAATTAAGTCAGTCTGACTTTTAGTGTATTTAACTCTTTTCAGTTAGGGACCAAGAAACGCAGCGCAGGACAGTAACACGTGACCAGTTTCCGAAACAGCGGGGCTGGTCGGGCAGCCGGTTGGACTTTTCGCCCAGGCGATCCATGGACCGGGCCTAGGCAAGCGTCGCTCGGAAAAAGGCAAGGCGCGAGCGGCGACGGGAGCTGCGTCCCGCCATCCTGGCCGTACTAATGCTATTACCATAGCGAGACATTTTCAGTTAGGACCATAAAAACTCAGCGCAGAACAGTAATCAGAAATCACTGACGTAACCAGTTTCCCAAACAGCGGGGCTGGTCGGGCAGCCACTGGAACTCGAAAGAAAAACAGGGATGGACTTTTCGCCAATGCGGTTCTTGGACCGGGTCTAGGCAAGCCATCACTCGGAAAAAGGCAAGGCGCGAGCGGCGACGGGAGCTGCGTCCCGGCATCCCAGCCGTACCGAAATCCCAGCTGTCTTCCGCTCATTCCCAGCTCACTTCCCTGCGCTCTCTGCTGCGCTGCGCCTTTCCATTTCATGTTACTTCTTTTCCACTACTAAATAAAATACACATCTTACCACGGTGGGTCCGCCCGGGCCACGCGCTCCAGCCAGCCCTCGATATGCCGCTTCCGTCCACGTAAGCAAAGCGAAGGACCTGCCACTTGCCACGCTTCCCCACCATCAACCACCCAGCAAATCATGCACGCTCAAGCTCACGCCTACGCTACACCCACCATTTGCAATGCGCCCCATTATTTATTCCCTATAATTTGATACTATCGGTAGACCATACATACACAATCCGCCCACAAAGTTGAGTAATGTGATTTAACAATTTTCGAGACAGATTGGGTGGCGGCCAGTGGTGGTGGCGGCAGTTAGCAGGATTATTTTTAGGAGAACAAAATCTACTTTAAATAATGTTGAAATAAATTATCTAGTCCTTTTTATTAGTTCGGAATGTTGGTTGCGTTGGCTAGTGCATGCAATTATTTGATACCAACGCAAGAATTAAAAATAAATATGGTATCAGAGCAGGAGGTCCTAAGATCAAATCCTGACCAACGCAAGAATTAAAAATAAATATTACGGCTCTTCAAACAAACGTCACAATAGACCAAAGGGCAAAGACGTAGAGTGAGTGTTGAAATAAATTGTCTAGCCTTTTTCATCAGTTCGGACTGTTGGTTGCGTTGGCTAGTGCATGCAATTTAATAAATAAGAAAGCATGTGGCTACTCCTAGGATTTTATTTCTTGTTTTCGTGACTATTATTTCCAGACTATGCTTGGTTGTAAAGTGTATCTTCTGAATATTTCGGTTCATCGGTCGAGTCAGACATTGCTGGGAACACACATATAAAACATAGGTGGTACCGATCGAAATTTTATTCGTCTTCTGGCAAAAAAAAAGAGCAACTAGGCAAACATGCAAGGGTTTCACAAATGTGCCAAATCATTAACTTTTGAGTAGCCATCTCATGTTTTTGTCGGATCATTATTGCATCAGTTTATTGTTAACAACATTACCATCAATAAAACTTTGACGATGCAGAAGCCCTGTGTGGCCAACAATGGAGTAAGATAGTCGAGTGGTCCACAACAACTAAATAAAGAGGCATGAAGCCACTTCATAGATTTATTTTAAGTATTAATAACGAGAGTTTTTCCAAAGTATACATGTCCATGTAAAGTTTTTGTAAAATACTTCGCTCTAGTAGTCGAGTCACATATCGCCGTGAACACATATATAAAACGGATGTTGTACCGATCGGAAGTGCGCCGCATTGTAGCAAAAGCTGAAGAGCTACTAGGCAAACATGCGAGAATTCTACTAGATATGCCAAATCATCAACTTGATTAACTTCAGGTATTATACTCTGGTCGACCACCACTATTAGTTAAAGAACCATGCAAACTGCGCCATGGATTTTTTTATGTACCAACGCGTAAGACTTTTCCACGACAAACCTTCTTGTAAAGTGTTTTCTTGAAAATTTATTCCAGCTCAGGAGTAGAGTGAAACATCCTTGTGAACACTTGAAAGAACATAGGTAGCGACGATCAAAACTGTGCTATCTTTGTAGGCAACAATAATATGCAAAGTATAAGCCAAAATGCATGAATTCCCCAGCTTGTGTGCTCAATCATGAACTCGAGTAACTATAACCTATAGGAGTATAGGACCATGTATTGTTTTCTTGTGTGTTTTGTGGAGTCGTTTCTCGTTTGTACATGTTTGGTGAGTAGTTGAGGCCTTGCCCATCATTGTGGTTAAGTAACAGAGTAGTAAAGTAATTTCGGTGGTCCACGCTAATTAAATTTATCCAACCAAGCACCAAGCAGGTGGACCTGGAGCAACCCTGACATTACATCGCTGTAGATTTTGTAGAGTATCCACCATGTCAGGAACTAATATGGTCCAAAGCCCTTTGGTGAATATTTGGATGTATACGTACTTGTCGCTGGTTCTGGCCATATACCGGTAAACGCATGCTGTTCGGACCAGATATAGCACTCCGAGGGTAGGAGGAACCGAGCTAGGGTGGTCAAACTCAGCAGCAAGCAAGAAATGGAAAGAGTAGGGACTAGAGTAGGGTGGTAGCGGAAAAGGGTAGCTCTTTGTTTTTTTAGTGGAGGGTAGCTTTATTTTTCCATGGGGACACTTCTGGGCGGGCGGGCGGAGCGGAGGTATATTTGGTCCTTGTGATCGCGCTGAAGCCCCGCCACGGCCCACCTTCCGAGCAGGGGCCCGGGGCTCGAGTCGAGTCGAGCGAGCACACTGGATCGGCATCAGCACGCGTGCGCCGCTGGATCGGCATCGGACGGCACACAGGGGTGGCCTGCGGCTGGCTGGGACGTTATGGGGCGCGTCAGGTTGGTGAGCTGGCGCACGTGAAAGTCGGGCTGGGAGGCGAGGCGAGGCAGTTTCTCTCATTCCAGAGAGCACCTCGCGAGGTCGGGTAGCTGTAGCTGGGTCTAGACGAGGACGTCCGGCAGGAACCCTGGGGGCATGTGATTGTTTTCAATTCGGCACGGGACTAAAACCTGGGGGCGTGTGCCGCCGGCAGCGACGACTGGCCCGCCGCCGGGCTCACCATTTTACTCGTCTCGCCGCCGAACGGACCTGAGCGATCGATCGAAGGCCTACACTACACTGTTGCGATCGCTGTGCTGCCCCCGCCGTAGCTGCGTCGTACGGGCTGAGTGGGTGGCTGAGCGTGAGCTACCGGAGCGAAAAAGAGCTTTTTTCTCTTTGCTTTCCGGCTGCCACCTTCTCCGGTCTCTCTCCCCAGGTCATCTCAGAACGTGCCCTGTTCTAGGAAGCAAAGCAAGGACCTAGTAGCGACAAGATTGTTTTTTTCTGATACGTACAACCTCGCCGAGAACTGGGCGCTGTTGCGGGTGCGTGACCTCGACCGGCCCCGAACATCTCGAAGCAGATACTCCCACGCCAGCTGCAGCTACGGGTTTCTGAGTGGAGTGTACGTCCTAGCTGGAGCGCTGACCGGAAAAGACAGCTTCCTCAGTCGCGTCCATCGAGTAGTGGCAGTAAAAAAAGAGCCGCAGGAACCTCACTTGCTAACAATATTACTGTATTTTATTTCGTACAGGAGTACTACTGGTATAGTAGTAAAATGTGGAGAAAATAAGATGTACTCCTAGGAGTACCCTCCAAGATACTTCTTTGTTTAAGCGTGACAGCTGCAGGTAAATTACGGGCAGAGGGCACAAAAGGCAGTGGAATCGAGGGAAACGATCGAGAGCTAGAGCGCAGGCGGTGAGCTGGCTTGTGGTCGGACTCGATCGGGGGCGGGGCACGGCTAAAAATGAATGAGGGCTTGTTTGATTCAAAGGATTTGTATAGGAAATTTGTAGGATTAAATCCTATAGTAAATTTTTCTATGATGATTGTTTGATTTGTAGGATTGATTCCTATAGGAAATTTTCCTAGAAAATCCTTTGTACTAGATTGCATAGAAAATCTAACATCCACTCAAAGCTCTTTCTTAGAATCCTTTGATGGAATCAAACAAACTTTGTTGCATGTGGGTTTCTATAGGATTGAAGTGGACATGACATTGCAATCCTATGGTTTTTCTATCCCTTTGTTTTTCCTATCCTATGAATCAAACAAGCCCTGAGTTTTCTCACTTCCGTGTTGCAGCAGGTGCGTACAGTACAGGCCAGCTGTTTGTCCTCTGCCCAGCGTGAGCCTGTGTCGGCTTTGCAACCGTGTCGTGGGCGCAGGCATGCACGTCCGTCGTCCACGTAGACTCCAGCTCTCCACCCGCATGGCTGCCGTGGCATACGACTTTTTTTTTATCGTAATCCACTGTTTTATTGAATAAGACATGAATTACATCAGTCAGAAATTTAGAAATTACATCGACTGGACTAACTACGTTTAAAGCTTTTTTAGCACAACAATGTGCTTCTTTATTTCCTTCTCTATCTATACGGAAGAAGCCTGACCTCCTCGAGAGAATTACATAAAACCTTCATCTCCATATTAACTATGTGAGCCCCCATGAATCTTGGCTCCTTGTACTGCTTCCACCTATTCACAATCGAGTTGCAGTCGGTTTGGATGATAGGCATGCATATCCCAAGACTAACAGCCGCCTCTAGGCCATTTTCGACAAGCATGTAACTCGCTGACAAGAGGTCATCAATGTATGCATGCGTCCGACATCCAGCCTCAACAAACACCGCCATACTCCCTCCGTTTAGAAATATAAGATGTTTTAGATTTGTGAAAGAGATATATCTAGACACGTTTTAGTATATAGGTTCAAACGAATCTAGACAATAAAAGGTGTCTAGATACATCTCATTCACAAACCTAAAACATCTTATATTTCCAAACGGAGGAAGTACATTGCAAAGGATATAGGCTGAACCAGCTTCGCCTATACTACGCAGTTTAGAGAACCATCCGTGTTAACCAAGGACCAACCCACGGCGCACGTCTATGTACGCGCGCATCATCTCTCGTTACAACAACTTATGGCCGTTAGTACAGCCGAATTGAGTGGGAATTATACTCCACTGTGTGAAAAATATTGAATTCCTAATATTTCGGTGTGTATTGATTTGACCCTCATGGGGAGTATATATAGACGTACACAGGGTAGGTGGAGACTTGGAGTACAAGTTGTAGAGTCCTAGTCTATCTCTAGTTGATACCCGTATACATATTCTAACATCCTCCCTCAGTCGGAGCGGGAGTGAAGCGGACGCTTGCGACTGGATTTGAAGTCTTGCGCTTTCGTCGTCTTCACCTCCTTGTCATCATCACCTGCGTGGACATGATCATGGGTGGCACCTAGGGGCGGTGACTGCGTTCCCTTCTAATGCCTCTCTTCCCTCCCGCAGTCACAGCGGGAGTGGCGTGGACGCAAGTGACGATGCGGACGCTGTTGACTGGAGTTCTTGAGTTGCTGTAGATGTTGTTCTTGATGTCGATGTCGAGATAGCCGATCATGATGTAGCCGTGGTCGATGTAGGTGTGGTCGATGTCGTAGTCGTCGTAGTGGTGTGGCCGCCATTGCCGGAGGCGCAAAAAATTGCGCGTTTTTTTGTTGTTATTGACGAAGCTGTAGTTGTGGACGTTTTGCACCTTGTAGAGGTACCGTCGGGGCGTCTCTTGGACGCGGTCATAAGTGAGACCACCGGTTTTGCCAGGACCGGAGGAACCCATCAAGCACACAAGGTTTTGCCAGAACCATATGTGCGGTCGTAGGGGCGTCACAATTGTGATGCCGGTTTGTTGTTGCAGTCGTCGGGGTCGTGGACGCGGCAATGCCGTCGTCGTGCCTTGCAGTTGTACTGTCAGAGGGCGTTGTAGTTGTATGTCCATCATGTGGACGGGTATAGCGGCGGCAGCGATGTGTCGACGAAGATGTTGATGAAGACCACGTTGATGTAGACCTTGGCGATGATGTGTCGGCGATGATGAAGTAGGCGTGTCGGCGATGATCTTCGCTTGAAGGCGTCCCTTGTGGCGGCGATGATGTCGAAGCCTTGATGTCGGAGAAGTAGACGTAATAGTGTTCCACACCGGTCTGGCGTGTGGATGATGTCGATGTCGCTTCTCCTTGGATGTGCTCGACGAAGATCTTGTATTTTGTAGTTTGGCGATGTAGTCGTCGTACAGCTGAAGTCGTGAGTCGTTGTAATCCTGCTCAATGAGGTGTGGATGTCGGTGCAGTTTTGTTATCGGTGTTGTCGCGCGTGTAGGCTCCTGATCTCGTCGGTGTGGTGTTGGAGCAGACTTGAAATTGTGTTCTCGTCGGGTGCATTAGCGGAGGCCAAGTAGCAGCAGAGGAATTTGTGGACCATGACCTGACTCCCAGGAACTCGTGCATGCGAGGCAGCACATGCATATGGTGGTCCTTCTCCTGCCTTGGGCACTTGATCTTGTGAGTCACGTGTCCGCGTGGTGTGGAATTGCAGATTCGATCGGGAGGCGCCGGGTGCCCGGCTGGATTGCAGCTAGATCGCAGTTCTGGACAGCCTCGATGCCTTCTCATCCCGGAGCTCTTCCTCGCGTGATCCGATGCCTTCGCGACGGAAGTGTGCTGCAGTGCACGAGATTTCTGCACCGAATTTCGTCCTGTTAGGAGGATCGTGGATCTACAGGGATTTATTTTGTGGCTAAATTGAATCTAATCTAAAACTATGAATCTCGAAGATTTGGATCTAATCTAAGCTAAAGAACCGATCAGATCTTTGATCTAGATCGGGTGCCGCGCCCCTGAGGAGTAATCTCTCCGGGGGCGGCGCGTTGCGGAAGTGGTGGAAAAACGTAGGATCGGCGCCGTGAGGCTAACCGCTCTGATATCATGTGAAAAATATTGAATTCCTAATATTTCGATGTGTATTGATTTGACCCTTATGGGGAGTATATATAGACGTACACAGGGTAGGTGGAGACTTGGAGTACAAGTTGTAGAGTCCTAGTCTATCTCTAGTTGATACCCGTATACATATTCTAACACACTGTACGCAGGTACGCAGCCGAAATTAAACAATCGAGAGGTAGTATTCTTTCGTGTTCGCGCGCGATCGAATCCAAGGCGATCGAATGATCAATTGATCGGCCGTGTGTCACTCTCATGAGTACCATCGACGCCACGGTATCCCACGGCGAAATAAATTCCACGAGATGATAATTCATTTCTGACCTCACCGGTCTGCTAGATACCATTCGGGCGTACGGCGGCACGTGTACGACCCCCGTGCCATCCATGGATAATAAGTAATGAAATATATACTTTCTTCGTCCTAAAAAACATATCTCAAATTTGTCTAGAATAAAATATATTTATCTAAAAAATATCTAGGTATATGCGAAACTAGATAAATCTACCAATTTTTTTTAAGGACGGAGGAGTTTTGGTGCAATTAACCGTCGTTTTCGCTCCAGTTCCGTCGTTGTCAGCCGGCCGTCGTCGGCGAGCAAACAGCACGTATGTACGGCCACAACGATCATGCGCTTGACCTTGCATACAGAATGTGTACGTATGTACGGCCCTAGGTAGACACATTCAAGGACGTCGTCGTTGCAGGTCGATCCATCTTATATGCGAGACGCGTCTAGCCAGCCGGCCGTACATGGTTGGCATGCATGCACACCCACCGCCGTATATCAGCTGCACGCTCAAATATGAAAGCAGCTCGACCGTTCTTGCAATTTCATCTGTAGTGTTAATCCTGGGCTCCTCGTATTGGTCAGAGCTAGGTAGTACGAATAAATACACAGACGAGTGCACTATACTAGTCATCTGCCCAGTGATCATATATATACGCTGGCTTAATACTATCCATCTACGGTATTACATACTGTACTATACGTGGAGTAGATCGCTGGATGGAGAGCTGGCCGACCGCACCCGACAAAGATCGCTATGGTGGTTTTGTGCATGTCCCCAAGCTAAAAGAAGCCGTCTATGCGCTAGGCCGGTCTCGACCCTCTCCATCACGCTACAGCGTTGCATGGTCCATGCATCGAAGCGCCGCCGTAGTACGCTAGCCTTTTCCTTTAGTATCTTGCAATCGCATGGGCGGTGGCTGGTGGGGCTGGTTTGGATACCATGAGAAACAAAAAACACCCAGCCAAAAGAAGAGAGAGACCAAAAACATAAATTTAAGAACATTGACCAAAACGCTATGATTTCCGTACATAAACACAAATTTAATTATATCTAGTTGCACAATAAATGCAACCGCAACAAGTAAAAACATTAATAAAATAAATACTCCCTCCGTTCCTGTTTAAAGGACATAATTTGTAAACCATGAAATCTCAAACTATTTAGTCATAAAAGTATTTAATCTCTGTAATTACTTTCATGTAAAAAGAATAAAATAAACAAAATGTTTACATGCACGTGTGTGAATAAATATGAAAGCTTTGCTGTCTTTTCTTTTCCTCATGCATGTTTTTCTTCATACTATTAAATAGACCAATTAAACGACATCTAGGATTCAGAAAGTTGCAAACTGCGAATCTTAAACCGAGAGGGAGGGAGTACTCCGAAAATGGACCTGTCCACGCTGCTTGGTTCGTTTGCACCCAATCAATGCATGGTCCACGCCGCCCAGGCTATGTGTGCACCCAATCCATAGGTATAGACTCGACAAACTAGGGTGAGAATGTGAGGCTCAAGCACGACAGTCGCATTTAAACGAAATACTACTATATTCGGAGATGTTACTGTACGCATGAAGTGGTGGTGTTTACGTTTCGACCGAAATAAGCTTTTGCAATTTATGTGGACAATTTCCACATAAATTAGCTAATGCTCTGACCAGAGCGAGACATTTTCAGTTAATGACCAAGAAACGCAGCACAGAACAGTAACTCTGTAACCTGTAATCACAGACATTTTGAGTTAGGGACCAAGAGACATTTTCAGTTAGGGTCACAGGCCAGCGCAAATCAGGCTAAGCCTGGACGACCTGTCCTTCGCCCCACATATTCGGACCAAACTGATGTCCGAAATGCGGATCCCGTTTAGGCCTTGTTCGGTTACCGTGGAACCAATCCACCTAGGGAAGAAACTGCCCGGGGGTTTGAGTGAACCCCCTCCGTCACCCCAATCCACACTCTTCCCTTCCCCTAGAATCCCTGCTTTATGTATCATTCGGTTAAACCCCAACAGGCTCTTGTATCCCAGCACTGCTTAGACCATCATTTGTTTACATAGAATTGTTATACGTACATTCACAAATCAAACCGTATATAGCTGATCGATATGCTGATTGGTTTCGGATGGCTCTAATATTTATAATAAGCAACGAATCTGCATAGAAACAATTGATATTTACAGGCATCTTTGGAATATCCCCAGCATGCTCAGTTTCGGATGGCTCTGAACAGCCTCTTACTGGCCTCAGACGGAGCTCTTTCTATCGGCACTGCTGCCAGAAGAGTACGCCGCCAAGAGCATGTCGATCCGGTCCTACACGCTGATCACCACACCACTGATAGCTTGACAGTGGTGGACTGCCACGTCTAGCTCCTAGAAGAAGACGAGGTCATTATGCACCACGAGCTCCTTGGAATGGCGCGATGGCGCGCACATTTGCGGCGACAGGCACAGTGTCACAGTGGTACTGTCGTGGCTTGTCGGTTGTTGCAATGGCATTGCTGTGTTGGTGGTGCAAGTACAGATGGAATTAGTTATTGCAAAAGAGTTGGAAGTCAAAAGCAAGGGTACACGAATCACACAGCAACTCAACTCAACTGATATAACCGATACCACATCTCTAAAGATTCACAGATTAAAAAGAATGGTCCAACATACCTACTTGACAAGAACTTGCTGCTACATCAAGCATGCATGTTAATTGCAACATTAACTAACTAGTGGCAGATTACTTGTAATCAGAGTTGAAATAGCATTATGGCATAAATCATTGCAATGTTGCTGCTATATCAAGTGTGAGAAGGTCTACTCAAGAGCGAAAAAATATTCCATCGTGTGAGCCTCCATGGTATAGCTCACAAAGTGTAAAATGTTTAGTTACCGGCAAAGAAATTCGCATCATCATCGTCATTTGCAGAAATGTAGAATAAAATTTCAATGAGCATAAATGTTTAAGAAAGGGTATGGCACCTAGAGCTATTGATATTAGTGAGCACCAAACCAAGCAAATGTTTCATTTGGAGATGGCTTTACTGTGTATAATAAATATATGCTGACAGGATAAATATAGCAAGATACATTTTTCACCACTTGTAGTTATACAAATTAGATTTTTATATTCTCTCTCCTCTAAAACAGTTAGGAACCTGCTAGTTCTAGTTCTACAGGAGCTCAGGAGTACAGGATTAGCTTTCGGTCATCCAATTATACAATGCTCAAGAACATATTAGAAAAATAAATAGGTCCTGCACTGCAGGCAATGTACTATTCTAGCACTTGTGGTCTTAATCAAATTCCGTGCAACATTGAAACTACGCTTCATATAACAAAAACTTACATATCGCAATGGTTCCGGACGAGGAGATAAGTGGAGTAGGTTCTTGCCATCCCACCAATCTAAATGACCAACAACCATGAGCAATGGCGACATTATTAACAGGAAAATAAATTTTGATGTTCGACGTAATGAACCAGACTGACTAACTCGATAAGGAGCCAAGAGTTCTTATATGGAGGAAGAAGAGGAGCTAAAGTGACCAGTGAACTTAGAGAGCTCTTCTTTCTCCGGAGGCAGAGGAGTGAATATTGGTCTCCTTGCAGGAGGTCAACTCGGACAAGAGCATCCTCTTTGCAAATACCACAGCAAATTAGAATCTGTCAGCTTCTCCCCTTTCTTTTCGTTCAGAATTCACTAGACTCACATCTAAGCAAATCCCTCACAAGAACCACCACGTATCCTCCAAGTAACTAATTCCCAGCACCAAAAATACAAGGGGAGATGCGGCATCAGCTATAAGATTCATACCAAAGAGCATGTTGCCGCAATCGGCTCCGGGCGATTTGCCTTCGGGTCGCCTACGGTCGATCTTCCTCCGGGTGGCCGCCGCGTTTGGGGTGAGCACCGGCAAGCTCGATCTGGATGGGTCTGAAGGGTTTCGCAGCATAGTAAATCAAAATTTTCTACGGAAGCGAACAGAGGGAAAGCCAAGATCTAATCTAGGAGATGCAAACAACGAGAGAGATTGGATTAGATCTTCATACCCTTGAAGATTCGCACAGCGGAACGTTCGTCAGAACGTGGGTGATGTAGTCGTACTCGCTTCTCCTCCTCGCGATCCGATCCGATCTAGCACCACAAGTGGCGGTGCCTCCGTGAGATGCACACGTGCGGCACCTCGACGTCTCCTCCTTCCTCGGACCAGCAAGTATGGTGGAGAGATAGATTGGATCTACAGCACGACGGCGTGGTGTATATGGTGGAGAATTTCTGCTGCAGGGCTTCGCCTACAAACAGTCGGGATGGAGAGAGGAAGGCCAGCAGGGAGGCTAGGGCTTGGAGGAAGGTGTGAGTAGGGGGGAGGGGGCGCACCAGCCCTTGCCCCTCCTCCAAGCCTATCTCTAGTTTAAACAATTTAAACTCTCCCTTATCTAGAAACCCTATCTTATCTCTAGTTTAAACGATTTAAACTCTCTAGGATCGGCTGGGCCCTATGGGGCCTTGTGCCCCTGGCCCAATACGGCCATGACACTCCCTCATAGGCCCATGCCCCCTCCCGGAAGGTGGGGCCACGTTGGTCCCCTTCGGAAGGTTCTAGAAGCTTCCGGTACAATACCGATTAATCCGGAACAATTCTGAAATCCAAAAACTGCACTGCCTTATATGAATCTTATTCTCTGGACCATTCCGGAACCTCTCGTGATGTCCCGGATCCCATCTGAGACTCCGAACAAAAATTCATAAACCAAGTATCCAATCTATCCTAGCGTCGAGACACGTTAAGTGTGTGACCCTGCGGGTTCGAGAATATGCGGACATGATCTTCTATCAATAATCAACAGCGGGGTCTGGGCACCCATATTGACTCCCACACATTCATCGATGATCATATCGGATGAACCACGATGCCAGGATTCAATCAATCCCATATATATATTCCCTTCGTCTCGCGATATTTTACTTGCCCGAGATTCGATCGTCGGTACCGTCATACCTAGTTCAATCTCGCTCACAGCAAGTACTTTACTCGTTCCGTAATCCGATATCACTTTGTGATTAACTCCTTAACCACATGCTTGCAAGCGGTGTTGATATCGATTACCGAGTGGGCCCGAAGTATATCTCTCTGACTTGGGAGGGACAAATCCCATCTCGATACATACAACCCAACAGATACTTTCCGATCACCTGAGAGACACCTTTATGATCACCCTCTCATAGGATGACGTTTGATGACCTCAAAGCTTTCTTTCGATACCAGGGAGTTGTATTATCTCATGGTCTAAGGAATACAATATTTGACATAGGAAAAGCTTCGCAAAGACGAACACGATGACACGATCTAATTGCTCTGCTTAGTTTGGGTCTGTCCACCATATCATTCTCCCAATGATATGATCCCATTATCAATTGACAACTCATGTCTATGGTTAGGAAACCTTAACCATCATTTATCAATGAGCTAGTCCATAGAGGCGTACTAGGGACACGGTGTTGTTCACAAACCACACAAGTATTGAAGTTTCCGCTTAATACAATTCTAGCATGGAATATAAACTTTATCATGAACAAGAATTATAATAATAACATCTTTATTATTGCCTCTAGGGCATAATTCCAACAGTCTCCCACTTGCACTAGAGTCAATAATCTAGTTTACATTTGGCAACAATCTCACACCCATGGCACTGAGGTGCTGATCATGTTTTACACGTGGAAGAGGTTTAGTCAATGGATCTGCGACATTCAGATCTGTATGTACTTTGCTGATCTTCAGATCTCCATCTGCTATATAATCTCGGATTATATGAAACTTGCGGTTGATATGCTTGGTCTTTGGATGATATCTTGGTTCCTTAGCGAGTGCTATGGCGCCAGTGTTGTCACACAATATCTCTAGTGGGTCCAATGCACTTGGAACCACGCCAAGCTCAGTGATGAAGTTTCTGATCCAAACTCCTTCACTTGACGCTTCTGCAGCAGCCATGTATTCCGCTTCTACTGTAGATCACGCGATCACGCTTTGCTTGCAGCTTCTCCAGCTCACAGCTCCTCCATTCAAAATATACACGTATCCTGTCTGAGATTTAGAACCATCCTTGTCGGTGTCAAAACTAGCGTCGACGTAACCTTTTACGACAAGTTGTTCATCACCCCCATAGACTAAGAACATTTCTTTAGTCCTATTTAGGTACCTTAGGATGTTTTTCACGGCTGTCCAGTGTTCCACTCCTGGATCACTTTGATATCTGCTCGTCAAACTAAGAGCATTGGACACATCCGGTCTAGTACACAGCATGGCATACATGATGGAACCTATGGCCGAGGCATAAGGCACTTTGCTCATAGCTTCCCTATCATTTACCGTAGCTGGACACTGAGCCTTGCTCAATATCTTACCTGACAACATAGGCACTGAACCTTTCAATGCCTTATCCATTCTGAACATTTTCAGAAATTTGTCTAGGTATGTACTCTGGCTTAAAGCTATCAGGCGTCTTTGTCTATCTCTATAGATTTTGATGCCCAATATATAAGCAGCTTCACCTAGGTCTTTCATTGAAAAACACTTGTTCAAATAACTCTTCACATCGTTAAGCATGTTGATGTCATTTCCAATAATCAATATGTCATCCACATATAGAACCAGAAACGTCACCGAGCTCCCACTCACTTTCTTGTAGATGCAAGCTTCGTAGCAATTTGGAACAAATCCAAAGCTCTTGATCACTTGATCAAAACAAAGATTCCAACTCCGAGATGCTTGCTTCAGTCCATAAATGGAACGCTGAAGTTTGCATACTTTATCAGCATCCTTAGGATCGACAAAACCTTTGGGTTGCATCATATACAACTCTTCATCAATGTTGCCATTGAGGAACGCAGTCTTGACATCCATCTGCCATATTTCATAATCATGAAACGCAGCAATTGCTAATAAAATCCGAATGGACTTAAACATCGCTACGGGAGAGAAAGTCTCATCGTAGTCAACACCTTGAACTTGTCGAAAACCTTTTGCGACAAGCCGTGCTTTATAGACGGTAACATTACCATCCGCGTCTGTTTTTTTCTTGAAGATCCATTTGCACTCAACGGCCTTTCGGTCGCTAGGAGGGTCCACCAAAGTCCATACTTGGTTTTCGCTCATGGATCCCAATTCGGATTTCATGGCTTCTAGCCATTTCTCAGAGTCTGGGCTCATCATCGCTTCCTCATAGTTCGTAGGTTCACTGTCTTCTACTAACAAGACAGTCAAGACAGGGTTGCCGTACCACTCAGGAGGGGCACGCGACCTTGTCGACCTGCGACGCTCAGTAGTAGCATCGTCCGAAGCTTCATGATCCATATCATTAACTTCCTCTATTATTGGTGCAGGCGGCACTGGAACAATTTCAGGTGTTGCGCTACTCTCCAATTCAAGAGAAGGTTCAATAACCTCGTCAAGCTCTACTTTCCTCCCAATCACTTCTTTCGAGAGAAACTCCTTCTCAAGAAAGGAACCGTTCTTTGCGACAAACACTTTGCCTTCGGTTCTGCGATAGAAGGTATACCCAATAGTTTCCTTAGGGTATCCTATGAAGACGCATTTCTCCGCTTTGGGTTCGAGCTTGTCCGGCATCAACTTCTTGACGTAAGCTTCGCATCCCCAAACTTTAAGAAACGACAACTTAGGTTTAGCACCAAACCACAGTTCATACGGTGTCGTCTCAACGGATTTAGATGGAGCCCTATTTAAAGTGAATGCAGCGGTTTCTAATGCATAACCCCAAAATGATAACGGCAAATCAGTAAGAGACATCATCGATCGGACCATATCTAATAGGGTTCGATTCCGGCGTTCAGACACACCATTGCGCTGTGGTGTTCCGGGTGGCGTGAGTTGTGAAACGATTCCACTTGCTTTGAGATGCGTGAGAAAATCATAACTCAAATATTCGCCCCCACGATCGGATCGTAGAAACTTAATCTTTCTGTTACGATGGTTCTCTACTTCATTCTGAAATTCTTTGAACTTTTCAAACGTTTCAGATTTATGTTTCATTAAATAGATATACCCATATCTACTTAAGTCATCGGTAAAAGTGAGAAAATAGCGATATCCACCGCGCGTCGAAACACTCATCGGTCTGCATACATCGGTATGTATGATTTCCAACAAGTCCGTTGCTCGCTCCATCATACCGGAGAACGGGGTTTTGATCATCTTGCCCATGAGGCATGGTTCGCATGTGTCAAATGATTCAAAATCAAGAGACTCCAAAAGTCCATCAGAATGGAGTTTCTTTATGCGCTTTACACCAATATGACCTAGACGACAGTGCCACAAATAAGTAGTATTATCACTATCTACTTTGCATCTCTTAGCCTCAATGTTATGGATGTGTGTTTCATCCCTTTCGAGATTTAGAAGAAATAAACCATTCACAAGAGGTGCATGACCATAAAAGATGTTACTCATATAAATAGAACAACCATTATTCTCCGATTTAAATGAATAACCGTCTTGCAATAAACATGATCCAGAAATAATGTTCATGCTCAACGCAGGCAAATAATAACATTTATTAAGGTTTAAAACTAATCCCGAAGGTAAAACTAAGGAGAGCGTGCCGACGGCCATCACATCAACTCTTGATCCGTTGCCAACGCGCATCGTCACCTCATCCCTCGCAAGCCGCCGTCTATTCCGTAGCTCCTGTTTCGAGTTACAAATATTAGAAACTGAACCGGTATCAAATACCCAGGCACTACAACGAGGGCTAGTAAGGAAAACATCAATAACATGTATATCAAATATACCTTTGATGGTGCCAGCCTTCTTGTCCGCTAAGTACTTCGGACAGTTGCGCTTCCAGTGACCCTTGTCCTTGCAATAGAAGCACTCAGTGTCCGGCTTAGGACCAGACCTGAGCTTCCTCTCAGCAGGGGCAACGCGCTTGCCGCTGCCTTTCTTGAAGGGCTTCTTTGCACCTTTACCTTTCTTAAAGGAGGGCTTGTTGACCATCAACACATGATTATCTTTCTTGATGTCCACCTCCGCAGCCTTCAGCTTTGCGAAGAGCTCGGTGATCGTATCAGTGGAACCAATCTGATTATGAGTCACTACAAAACTTTTGTAGCTGGGAGGGAGTGATTGCAGAACCCTGTCAATCTTGAGCTCCTCTGCAATCTTGCAGTCCAGTTGCTCAAGGCGTTGAGTGTAGCCCGACATCTTAATGGCGTGCTCACTAACGGAACTCCCTTCCTCCATCTTGCAGTTAAAGAACTTCTCAGAGATCTCATATCTCTCAGAACGGGTCTGAGTCTGAAACATGGTTTTCAGCTCCTCGAGAATCTCATAGGGCCCGGGATAGTTTTCAAAACGATTTTGAAGTTCCGGTTCCATAGCAAACAACATGGTGCTCTTAATCACACCATAATCATCTTTGCGCGACTGATAGACAGCTTTCTCATCAGCCGGCGCAATAGCAGCAGGGGGATTACCTAACGCTTTCTCAAGGACATAGTCCTTTTGTCCGCCAGACAGAATGATTCTTAGATTGCGGAACCAGTTGGTGAAGTTAGACCCATTGTTTCTAAGCTTTTCTTTCTCAGCAAAAACGTTGAAGTTGAAGTTGGACTTGGCCATGTGATCTACAGTATTTGCAAGTACAATTTAGACTATGTTCATGATAAATAGTTCAACTTAATCAAATTACTAGATGAACTCCCACTAAAATCAACATCCCTCAAGTTGTTTAGTGAACACGATCCAAATTCACCACACCTAATCCGATCATCACGAGAAGAGATGTGGTTTCAATGGTGGACAACGAAGTGTCGACCATATCATTCATATGACTCATGCTTAACCTTTCGGTTCTTGTGTTCCGAGGCCATGTCTGTACATGCTAGGCTCGTCAAGTTAGACCCAAGTATTTCTGCGTGTGCAAAACTGGCTTGCACCCGTTGTATGTGAGCGTAGAGTCTATAGCACCCGATCATCACGTGATGCTTGGACACGACGACCTTTCGTAACGATGCATACTTGGGGAGAACACAGTTTTTTATCTTGATCTTTAAGTGAGGAATCATCTTATAATGCTACCGTCGCGATCTAAGCAAAATAAGATACATAAAAGGATAAACATCACATGCATATAACTTTATGTGACATGGTATAGCCAATCTTCGCGCAATGATCTCCATCTTGTGCGTTCCGGCATGATCTCCATCACTCCACCATGATTGCCTCCACCACGAATAGCAACTACAACTATTGCTAACTACTTAGCGATAAAGTAAAGCTATTACATGGCGTATAAGAAGTTGACTCGCAGGTCATACACAATTATAAAGACAACCATATGGCTCCTGCCGGTTGTGTACTCATCGACATGCAAGTCGTGAAACATTACAAAACATGATCATCGCATACATTATACACATCACATCTTGGGCCATACCATATCATAGAAAACACTCCCTGCAAAAACAAGTTAGACGCCTCTACTTTGTTGTTGCATGTTTTACGTGGCTTATGGGAGTAGATGCTAAGAACGATTCTTACCTACGGAAAGCCACAACGGTGATATTATGGTTGCCAAACTCCGGTGTTAATCCCATGACAACTATAGTGAGAGAAACTGACATCCACCGGCCGCATGTGTGGTACAAGCCACACGTCAAGTGCGGAGCCGGTCTCGCGAACGACGTCACGTAAGGTTGGCCTGGACCGCTTCAATCTCACTATCCCGCGTCATAAGAAGAACACAAACAAGAGGCTTGCAACAGAAAACATCAACGCCCGCAACAACCATGTTGCGTTCTACTCGTGAAACACATCTACGCATAGATCTAGCTCTGATACCACCGAAGGGTTTCGCAGCATAGTAAATAAAAATTTTCTACGGAAGCGAACAGAGGGAAAGCCAATATCTAATCTAGGAGATCCAAACAACGAGAGAGATTGGATTAGATCTTCATACCCTTGAAGATTCGCACAGCGGAACGTTCGTCGAAACGTGGGTGATGTAGTCGTACTCGCTTCTCCTTCTCGCGATCCGATCCGATCTAGCACCACAAGTGGCGGTGCCTCCGTGAGATGCACACGTGCGGCACCTCGACGTCTCCTCCTTCCTCGGACCAGCAAGTATGGTGGAGAGATAGATTGGATCTACAGCATGACGGCGTGGTGTATATGGTAGAGAATTTCTGCTGCAGGGCTTTGCCTACAAACAGTCGGGAGGGAGAGAGGAAGGCCAGCAGGGAGGCTAGGGCTTGGAGGAAGGTGTGAGTAGGGGGGAGGGGGCGCACCAGCCCTCTATATATAGAGGGGGGGACTGCGGCCAGCCCTTGCCCCTCCTCCAAGCCTATCTCTAGTTTAAACAATTTAAACTCTCCCTTATCTAGAAAACCTATCTTATCTCTAGTTTAAACGATTTAAACTCTCTAGGATCGGCTGGGCCCTATGGGGCCTTGTGCCCCTGGCCCAATGCGGCCAGGACACTCCCTCATAGGCCCATGCCCCCTCCCGGAAGGTGGGGCCACGTTGGTCCCCTTCCGGAAGGTTCTAGAAGCTTCCGGTACAATACCGATTAATCCGGAACAATTCCGAAATCCAAAAACTGCACTGCCTTATATGAATCTTATTCTCCGGACCATTCCGGAACCTCTCGTGATGTCCTGGATCCCATCCGAGACTCCGAACAAAAATTCATAAACCAAGTATCCAATCTATCCTAGCGTCGAGACACGTTAAGTGTGTGACCCTGCGGGTTCGAGAATATGCGGACATGATCTTCTTTCAATAATCAACAGCGGGGTCTAGGCACCCATATTGACTCCCACACATTCATCGATGATCATATCGGATGAACCACGATGCCAGGATTCAATCAATCCCATATATATATTCCCTTCGTCTCGCGATATTTTACTTGCCCGAGATTCGATCGTCGGTACCGTCATACCTAGTTCAATCTCGTTCACAGCAAGTACTTTACTCATTCTGTAATCCGATATCACTTTGTGATTAACTCCTTAACCACATGCTTGCAAGCGGTGTTGATATCGATTACCGAGTGGGCCCAAAGTATATCTCTCCGACTTGGGAGGGACAAATCCCATCTCGATACATACAACCCAACAGATACTTTCCGATCACCTGAGAGACACCTTTATGATCACCCTCTCATAGGATGACGTTTGATGACCTCAAAGCTTTCTTCCGATACCAGGGAGTTGTATTATCTCATGGTCTAAGGAATACAATATTTGACATAGGA
Source organism: Avena sativa (assembly GCA_916181665.1). Taxonomy (NCBI): domain Eukaryota; kingdom Viridiplantae; phylum Streptophyta; class Magnoliopsida; order Poales; family Poaceae; genus Avena; species Avena sativa. The sequence continues at coordinate 386,319,889 of OV702296.1, forward strand.
AAAGCTTCGCAAAGACGAACACGATGACACGATCTAATTGCTCTGCTTAGTTTGGGTCTGTCCACCATATCATTCTTCCAATGATATGATCCCATTATCAATTGACAACTCATGTCTATGGTTAGGAAACCTTAACCATCATTGATCAATGAGCTAGTCCATAGAGGCGTACTAGGGACACGGTGTTGTTCACAAACCACACAAGTATTAAAGTTTCCGCTTAATACAATTCTAGCATGGAATATAAACTTTATCATGAACAAGAATTATAATAATAACATCTTTATTATTGCCTCTAGGGCATAATTCCAACAGGGTCGGTGGAGGAAGGAGATGAGGAGGACTGGTACGGCATCAAGGGTCATGAGGTGGACATGGAGTGTGGGAGGGTAGGAGGCCGTCGTATCCGGGTCGCCGCGCCACGGCCGCCGTCGCCACTGAGTCGCCAGACCAGAGAGATCGGGCGAGAGAGCTCTTGTTTTCTTTTTTTCTTTCTAATAATGATTCGGGAAAATTTCCACGGGTGGGGAGGAGATTATTTTTTTCCCGGCGAAATGGCCGGGTTTGACAGGGGTTGAGGCGGGGTGCGATCCCCTCCCCCCCCCCCCCCCCCCCGGGTATAACCGAACGTGCCAAGACGGGTGGAACGGGATTAATTCCCGGTCTTCCTGATCCACGGGGATTGACGGGATCTGGGCCCCATCCCGGCCCGGGTGGGACTAACCGAACGAAGCCTTAGGATGGCCTAATCAGCTAATGCTCTGACCAAGAACAGCAGCGCATAACAGTAACCTGTAATCACTCACGTGACAGAAAGGGCTGGTCGGACATCCGTTCGAACTTGGAAGACAGGTAGGGGTGGACTTTTCTCCCCTAGCAGTCCATGGAGCAGGTCTAGCTAGGCCGTCGCTGGGAAAAAAAGGCGAGGCGCGAGCGGCGACGGGAGCTGCGTCCCGGCATCCCGGCCGTACAGAAATCCCTAAAATGGTTTTCTACAGGGGCAGGACGGGCATTTTGCCAAGTAGCGGAGGGTATAACGGGGAAGTAAAAAGCTCTGGAGCTTGGGAGCGAAATGGAATGAGCTGATGGGACACATGGGAGAGAGAGGGAGGGGACTAGTACGCGGCTACAGTTCTCTGCAAGATACGAAAGGCAAGGCTATAGTAAGCTATGTCGGCTCCAAGCTAGTATGCCTGAACCCGGTCCATAGTTTTGGGCAAGGTACAAAATGTTAGACTACACAAACTACGCTCAGAGCGTATTCAGACGAAACGATCTATAAATCAAATCTAAATATAATGAGGTTATCTTAGCAATCTGATTCTGATCTGATCGTTGCTGACTGATATAAAGGTTCCGCAATTTATGTGCACAGAGTCTAGCTCAGAGTCGATGGGAAGAAAAGGCCAGACGCGAGCGGCGACGGGAGCTGCGTCCCGGGATCCCGGCCGTATCGAAATCCCAGCTGTCTTCCGCTCATTCCGAGCTCACTTCCCTGCGCTCTCTGCTGCTGCGGCGCTGCGCTGCGCCTCTTGTTATTTTTTCTCTCTACTAAAATACACACCTTACCATGGTGGGCCCGCCCGGGCCACGCGCTCCAGTCCTCGAGATGCCGCTTCCCTCCACGTAAGCAAAGCAAAGGACATGCCACTTGCCACGCTTCCCCACCATCAACCACCCACGAAATCATGCACGCTCACGCTCACGCCAACGCTACACCCACTGTTTGCAATGCACATTACATTATTCCCTATAATTTGATACTACCAGTAGAGCATATCTATACAATCCGCCCACAAAGTTGTGAAATGTACAAGCGATTACCATATTTTTTAGGAGAACAAAATCTATTTTAAATAAGGAAGCATGCGGCTACTCCACCGATTTTATTTTAGGTACTCGTGACTATGATTTCCAAAGCGTGCTTGGTTGTTAAGTGTATCTTCCGGATATTTCGGTTTATCGGTCGAGTCGGGCATTGCTCGGAACACACGTATATAAAATGTAGGTGGCGGTACCGGTCGAAATCTTATCGTCTTGTGGCGAAAAAGGGACAACTAGGCAAATATGTAAGGGTTTCACAGCTGTGTCAAATCATCATTTGCAATGCACATTATTATTCCCTATAATTTGATACTACCAGTAGAGCATATCTATACAATCCACCCACAAAGTTGTGGAATGCGATTAAAAATTCAAGATAGATTGGGTGGCAGCAGTTCGCTGGATTATTTTTATTTTCGGTTGTAATGGTACATGTGATCATTATATTTCTTTTTTTGTGAGAATCATCATATTTTTAGGAGAACAAAATCCACGTTAAATAAGAAAGCATGTGGCCACTCCACGGATTTTATTTTATGTATTCATGGCTATGATTTCTAGAGCATGCTTGGTTGTAAAGTGCATTTTCTTTTGGGCATTTTTTTGTTGTTGCCCCAGCATTTTCGTCGTTTTGAACTCTCATCGACCGTATAGTGTGATTGTTATATTAATATAGCGGGACGAAAGACTAATTCAAGGTAAAGTGCATTTTAAGAATATCCCGGTTCGTCCATCGTGTCGGACATAGCTCGGAACACACATATGAAACCTAGGTGGAACCCAGTCGAAATCTTATCGTCTTGTGGCAAAAAGAAAGAGCAACTAGGCAAACATGCAAGGGTTTTATATCCGTGCGAAATCATCAACTTTGGAGTAGCCATCTCATGTATTTGTAGTATCATCGATATCTTATTGCATTAGTGTATTGTACCGTCGATATAATTTGAACGTTGCATAAGTCTTGTGTGGTCAAGAACGGAGTAAGATAGTCGAGTGGTCCACAACAACTAAATAAAGGTGTGAATCTACTCCATTGGTTTATTTTAAGTATTAAAGAGATACCTTCTATAATACTACACTTGTGCATGCAAAGTTGTTCTAAAGTACCCCGTTTGAGCAGTCGAGTCACATATTGCCTTGAACACATATATTGAACGGATGTAGTACCAGTCAGAAGGGTGCCACAATGTAGAAAAATTTAAAGAACAACTAGGCGAGCATGTAATGTTTTAAAACATACGCCTAATTATGAACTTGATTAACTATACCATATATTTTCCGTCTTGTTAATAAGTTTGGTGTATTTTTGTTCGCAATGCATATGTTTAGTTGTATTACTATCTTCCAAACTAAAAATAACTTTGAAGGCGTAGAACTCCTGCTCTCAGGAATTCCGGTAAGATATTCCATTGGTCCACCACAATTAGGTCAAGATGCATCCAACTACACCACTACTGAACTACACCATGGTTTTTTATGTATCAGCGAGTATGACTTTCCATGGTATACCTGTTCGTAAAGCGTGTTTATGAAAATATTCCAGGTCAGGAGTAGAGTGAGACGTCGTCGTGAACACTTGTAATAAAAACTGTGCCATCTTTGTAGCAAAAAAACAATACAAGTACAAGCCAAACATGCATGAATTCCTTCGTTTGTACTACATGTTGGGTGAGTAGTGGAGGCTTGCCCATCATTGTGGTTAAGAAACGGAGGTGTAAAGTAATTTCGGTGGTCCACGCTAATTATATTTGTGCAACCAAGCAAGAAGGAGGTGGACCTAGAGGTACCCTAACACTTGGTCCAGTGGATTTTGTAGAGTAATGTATCCACCGTGGATATATACGTACTACGTACTTGTCGTTGGTTTCTGGCCATATATATAGTACTACCGGTGGACGCATGCTGTTCGGACCAGATATATACCACTACGGGAGAAGGAGGAACCGAGCTAGGGTGGTCAAAGTCAGCAGCAAGTAATAAGAAATGGAAAGCGTAGGGCGGTGGAGGAAAAGGGGAGCTTTTGGCCTCTGGGGACAGCTCCGGGTGGGCGGAGCGGAGTCCGTATTTGGTCCTCGTGATCGCGCGGAAGCCCACCTTCCGAGCCGGGGCCCGGGGCTCGAGTCTAGCGGACGAGCACAATGGCAGGCAGGCACCATGGTGGTCGGAACAGAACAGCACGCGCGCACCGCTCGATGGTGAGCTGGCGCACGTGGAAGGGGCTGGCGGAGCGCGTGGCACGCGAGGCGGATTTCTCATTCCAGAGAGCAGCGAGCGAGGTCGGCTAGCTGTAGCTGGGGCTAGACGCTGGGAACGAGCCGTGGGGGCACATGTGCATTTCGGCACGGGGGTAGTAAAACTAAAACCTGGGGGCGTGTGCCGCCTGCTCCTGCGGCTGGCAGCGACGACTGGCCCGCCGCCCCGGGCTCCACCATTTTACTCGTCTCGCCGGACGGACGGACCGCAGCGATCGATCGACGGTTGCGCTCGCTGTGCTGCCCCCGCCGCCGCCTGCCATCCCGACTGTGCGCTACCGCTGCGTGCCTGCGTCGTACGTGCCGGGTGGGTGGCTGGGGTTGAGCAAGCTACCGGAGCGAAAAAAGAGCTTTTTTCTCTTTGCTTTCCGGCTGCCACCTTCTCCGGTCTCTCTTCCCCATCTGAGAACGTGCCCTGTTCTAGGAAACAAAGCAAAGATCCACTGTAGAGTAGCGACAAGATTACTTTTCTGGTACACGAAAACTGAGTGATCGACACGTCCGTCCGCCTATGCTGCTACCGTGGCTCCTGACCTGGCGCTGTTGCGGGTGCAAGAACTCTGTTAGGATTTAATTAAATAAGTTATTTGAAGAGATAATCCTTCCGTTGTATCTATGTCGGTTTGTAGCAAACCGACTTCTCTCGTACCCCTCAGGAACGGACGCATCTCTTCGATGCAACTCTTCTTCTTGTATAAATATGTTGAACATCGATGGAATAAGAGATGGTTGGAATCATTTGCATTCTATACTTCGCGCGTTATCAGCACTGCCTCTACCAACGAGAGCAAAAGCCCACCTCCGGCCATTGCCGGAGAAACAAGAACTAGAGAAGAACAAAAAGGCTATGGATAACATATCCAAGAAAGAATTTGCTGAACTTGCACTTGATGGCAGGAACTATCTGACCTGGGCAATGGATGTCAAGATCAACTTGTCATCCAGGAATTTGATCAACACTATAACCACACCTGCTCAAGGTGCTCCTGCTATACCAGAACCGGCAACGTATGCTGCTTTACAATTCATTCGACATCACCTCGATCCCGCTCTGAAAGATGAGTACATGATGGAGGAAAATCCTCTATCGTTATGGGACTCCTTAAAGGAGCGCTATGATCAACAGAGATCGGTGATGTTGCCTGAAGCACAAAGGAAATGGGCACTAATCCGCTTCCAGGATTTCAAGTTCGTTGCGGCATACAACTCCGCCGTGCATCAAATCAACTCAAAGTTGAGATTCTGCAACAGTGCAGTTTCGGATGCAGATCTCATTGAGAAGACGCTCTCTACTTTCTATCCTAATATGAGGTTGATTGCTGAACAGCATCGTAACCAAAATTATAGGAAGCATTCTGAATTGATATATGCACTCCTTCAGGCAGAAAACACAATGAAATTCTTGATAAGAATAACCTTTCCCGTCCAACGGGAACATTGCCGCTGCCTGAAGCACATTTCAATTCTTACAATGCTCAAAACTTCCGTGGTTCAAAGAAGAACCGTATGAGGTTTAAGGGAAAGTGGAAACACAATGAGAATCATAATAGCCATGGAGTCCAAAAGGGCAAGAATCATTTCAAGAGAAATGATAGGGGTAACAATTCTCAAGGTTGTTATCGATATGGTTGTAACACTCATATTGCAAAGAAGTGTACAACTTCTAAGTATTTGGTGTCGTTGTATCAACAATCAATCAGAGGCAAGAAATCCCAAGGTGAAAGGATACGGATGTCGCCTAGAGGGGGGTGAATAGGCGATTAAAACTTTTCCTAGAGTGGCTCAACAAAAGCGGAATAAAACTAGTGTTTACTTTGTAAAGCACAACCTAGAAACAATTAAGGTTTACCTATGTGCACCAACAACTTATGCTAAGCAATACAAACAACAAAGTGATAGCAAGATATATATTACTTCAAGCACGAAGGCTATCACAATGTAAAGTGCATAAGTAAAGAGCTCGGATATAGAGATAACCGAGGCACGCGGGGACACCGATATTTTACCGAGTTCCTCCCAACATGGAGTACGTCTCGTTTGGAGAGGGGGTGGTATCAAACCACCAATGCCACAAAAGGCCTCCCTTATTCTCCGGTGAATCTCACCCCAATGGGATCGATCCACGCTTCCACTATCGGTGCACTTGTCGGTGGCAACCGGAACCTCTCACAAGGTTGGGGCACAACTCCACAACTTAATTGGAGGCTCCCAACAAACGCCACAAAAGGCCTCAACAAGTGCCACCAAGGCCACAATGCCACCAAGGCCACAAAACCGTCCAGGGTTCCAAGAACCCAAGAGGGACAAGCTCCAATGAACAATTCAAACCAAATCCTCCGAGGAGAACTCAAACCGATGCAACAAATGCAAATGGCAAGAACACCACAAAGATGACCAAATCCCTCACTCTCAAGTTCCAACAAAGCTACTAAAGCTATTGGGGGAACAAAAGAGGAGGAATCAAAGAGAGACACAAAATCCCCCAAAAATCTAGATCCCCAAAGATGCACTCACAAAGAGATGAATCGGTTAGGTCAAAACGTGGGGCTAGATCTCCTCCAACAACCCCTCAAATATTTGCAAGAATCAATGGAGGGGTGTGTAGAAATCAAGCTTAAAGAGTAGAGCAAATGGGGGCAAAGCTTGGGCAAGAAAAGGAGGAAGACATAACCCTAAATGAAAATGGGTCAAAGATATTTAAAGACACGGCCAAAATCTGTCCGTTGGGGTGATTTTTCTGGACGGTCCGGTAGTACCGGATTTAACCGGTAGTACCGCACGCGCCAGCGAAAGACAGATAAAAATGAAACAGCAGGGCAGCAGGCGAGCTGGGTCACCGCGAGCGGAGCTGGTGGCGATGCATGCGGTAAACAGTGGGGCCGGGTGACGCAAGCCGCATGCGCGCGCGAGAGCGGCAGCAGCAGCAGCGGGGCTAGCAAGAAAGCGCTGCGCGGGGCAGAGCAGCAGGCGCGCAGCAGCTGCAGCGGCAGCAGCGCAGCAGCACAGCGAGGCGGACAGGCGGGCAAGCGCATGCAGCGCGGCAGGGCGGGAAACGCGGGCGCGCGCGGCAGGGCTGCAGCGCGTGTGGGGCCAGGCGCGGGGTAGCACGCGACGCGGGCGAGCGGGATTGGCGAGGCTGCAGGCGCGGGGCAGCGCGGGAATCGGGGCCAGCAGAGCGGCAGCGGTGAGGTGGGGCCAGGCGCACGGGATTCGGCGAGCGGGTGGCCTGCGAGGCAGGCGCGGGTCAACGCAGGCACGGCGCGAGCGGTCGCACGATCTAGATCTAACAAAATATCTGGGAAGAAAACTGGTCCGACCGGTACTACCGGGCCACCCGGGCGGTACTACCGGGACGGCCGGTAGTACCAGATCTGGGTACCTAGCGAGACAGAATAAAAACGGGCCGTTTTCAGGCCCAGAAGGTAGTACCGGCCCGTCCGGGCGGTACTACCGCTTGGCCTAAAAAACAGACCGACAGGCAAATATTCAAACGACAATAACTTTTGACTGAAAGCTCCGATTGACCCGATTCAAATTGCGTTGGATAGAGGGCGACAAGGGCTTCCCAATAAAAATTGGAAATATTGATTATCACCAAGTGAGAAAGTATCAAGTAAAATAATGTGATATACCTCACTTGGTGAGAAACCGAAAAGCCGCATAAATCAAAATCGCAACAAGATACTAATGGGAGATCCGATTTAGATGAACAAGAGCTTGTTATGGAGATTACCACAAGCTCTATATCATCACATGGATAAGACCAAATAACAACCAAATACGATGATGCAAGTATGCAAAGGTTTGAGCTCTCTCCGAACGATATGACCGAATTACTCATACGAGAGCCCCTCTTGATAGTACGGTTATCTATCCTAAACCCGGTCTCACACACACAACGTGAGACCGGCAAAAGGGAAAACCTATCAAGATTATACCTTTGCCTTGAGCATTCCACTTGAGCTCGATGTAGACGGTCCTGCCCTTCTCAAGATGAAACGTCTTTCTTAATTCCTCATCATCGACCTCGCATATTGAGCTTGCCCAACATATCTTGTTTGCATTTCATCAACCTTGAAGCAAACACATGCTCCAAGCGATGCCAATGGACAAATCCTACAAGTATAACTTAATACACACATTAGTCCATAAAGATTGTCATTAATTACCAAAACCACACATGGAGGCCCAACATGTTCTTTCACAAGGGCACCAGTACGAAGATCACTTCACTAGACCGATGGTCGAGAGTTCCCAAGATGTTCAACAGAACAATGTTCAAAAGAACATGGAGAACCATGATCAGCCTCAGCAAAAGGAAGGACCAACACTTCATGCTGAAGGCATGCTAGTGGATTTCACTTCTACAAGTGACATATATGGAGATCAACTTTGAACTCCATGTAGTGTCATAAGTATTGTGATGATGTCCTTATATATATTGTGTATTGTAAATATTTGTGTCATAAGACATATGGTATTGTAATAATTATGTAGTCGAACATAATGTATTATGTAATACGTGAGCAGACATACATAGTATATATTGTATTGTATGTGTATATTCTATATGAGTTTAGATAAAATACTAAATTTTAGTCTTTTTACTCTATAGAAATCTTCTGAAAATCCAATGGAGGAGGAAATTTGCTTAGCGGACAGTGGTGCCTCTAACACAATATTACGGGAGGTTAAATACTTCCAAACTCTAAAAAAGAATAAGGGGAGTGTCTTGACTATCGGTGATCGCGACACCGTCATTGTTGGTTCTGGTCGGGCCACATTTACACTCCCGAATGGTACGAAGCTTATGATCCAGGAGGCATTATTGTATCCGGATTCAACTCGTACATTGTTGAGTTTTAAGGACATCTGGAGTAATGGCTACCACATCAAAACTCATAAAGATGGTGAGGTTGAAAGCCTACTCATAACTCAGAAAAAGGGTTCCGAAAGGAAGACCCTTGAGAAACTTCCTCCTCTATCTTCTGGATTATATTATACATACATAAAGCCAGAGCCACATTTGGCGTATAAAATAATTTTCCAAAATCTTGATAAATTCAAGATATGGCATGATCGCCTGGGTCATCCTGGTGTTGGGATGATGAGGAAAATTATTGATGGTTCTATTGGACACAACATAACGGTTGCTAATTTTCTTCAATCCTCGGATTTTGTTTGCACTGCATGTGCAACTGGGAAATTAATCACTAGACCCTCATACCTGAAGGTCAAGAATAAACCACTAAATTTTCTTGAACGCATTCAAGGAGATATATGTGGTCCAATTCAACCGTTATCGGGACCATTCATATATTTTATAGTACTCATTGATGCATCTACAAGATGGTCAAATGTATGTCTCATATCGACAAGGAACCATGCATTCGCAAAGCTGATTACTCAAATCATAAAATTGAGAGCTAATCATCCTGAACATAGGATAAAATCCATCAGAATGGATAATGCTGCTGAATTTAGTTCACGAGCATTCAATGATTACTGCTTAGCTTTGGGCATAACTGTGGAGCATTCTGTACCGTATGTACACACACAAAATGGTCTTGCGGAATCACTTATCAAGAGGATCAAGTTGATAGCAAGACCGCTCCTACAGAATTGTAATCTTCCAACTTCATGTTGGGGACATGCGGTGTTACATGCCGCGGAATTAATACAAATTCGACCAACTGCATACCATACGGCCTCCCCGTTGCAGTTAGTACGTGGAAATTAACCAAGTATTTCCCACCTTCGAAGATTCGGTTGCGCTGTGTACGTGCCGATATCACCACCTCAACGTACATCGATGGGTCCACATAGAAAGATGGGTATTTATATGGGGTACACTTCTCCGTCGATTATAAAGTACCTGGAGCCTCTAACAGGGGATCTCTTCACAGCCCGATACGCTGATTGCATCTTCGATGAGGATAATTTTCCGGCATTAGGGGGAGAAAAGGATCACAAAGAATGCTGGAAAATAGATTGGAATGTTGAAGACATTCAGTCTTTAGATCCACACACGAATGAATCTGAACTGGAGGTTCAGAGGATCATAAATTTGCAAAATATTGCAAATAATCTGCCAGATGCATTTACTGACTATAAAGGTGTCATTAAATCCCATATTCCTGCTATGAATGTCCCAGAGAAAGTTGAGATAGCAAAGACCACTCAACTGTCCAAGAGGGGGAGAAATCTGGACAAAAAGGACAAGGCTTCTCAGAAGCGTCCGTGGGGAATGAGGATCTCTCAAACAGTAAATGTAGGTCAACCACGGGTTGACATTCAACCAAGTGTTGAAGAAAGACACCTAAATGATGTTCATCATCCAGGGCCTAGCACAAGTGCGCACACAAATATAGGTGCTAGGACATTGGAACACCTCAATTCAATCGTTGAGGGAAATCACGATGAGTCTGAAGGTATTGAAGAGATTTCCACAAACTATGTTGAATCAGGAGAATCGTTCAACAGAAAGTCTACAAATATCGACATATTTTTCTCCTCAAAGATTGCAGATGACCTGGCATTGGACCATGAACCTAAGACCATGGCAGAGTGTATGAAACGCTCGGACTGGTCCAAATGGATGGTTGCAATTGAGGATGAATTGCACTCGCTTACCAAGAGAGGGGTATTTACTAAAGTGATACCTACTCCTCAACACGTTTTCCCCGTAGGGGCGAAATGAGTTTTTGTTCGAAAGAGGAACGAAAACAATGAGGTGGTGAGATATAAGGCGAGGCTTGTAGCACAAGGGTTTACACAGAAACCTGGCATTGATTACGATGAAACATATTCTCCTGTGATGAGTGGAATCACGTTCCGATACTTAATATCGCTGGCAGTGCAAATGAATTTGTATATCCAATTGATGGATGTGGTGACCGCATATTTATATGGGTCGCTGGATACGGATATCTACATGAAAGTCCCTGAGGGAATGAAGATTCCAGATCCAAAGGATGATCGCAAAATGTATTGCGTAAAGCTACAGAGGTCGTTATACGGCTTGAAGCAGTCGGGTAGAATGTGGTACAACCGACTAAGTGAGTTCCTTTTGCAGAAAGGGTACTTAAACGATGATGATTGCCCATGTGTGTTCATCAAGAAATCTACTGATGGATTTTGTATAATCTCTGTGTATGTGGATGATTTGAATATCATTGGTACTACACAAGAGATAAATGAGGCTAGTAATCATCTGAAGACGGAATTTGAGATGAAAGATTTGGGTAAGACCAAATTTTGTCTCTGTTTGCAACTTGAATATATTTCTTCAGGAATATTAGTTCACCAGTCTGTGTACATCCAAAAGATATTGGAGAAGTTCAATATGGATAAATCATACCCGTCTAAAACACCTATGGTTGTTAGGTCTCTTGATAGAGATGAAGACCCTTTTAGACCTAAGGATGACGACGAAGAGATATTGGGACCCGAGTTTCCATATCTTAGTGCAATTGGTGCACTAATGTATCTAGCAAACTGCACGAGACCTGATATATCGTTTGCAGTTAATCTCTTAGCTAGATACAGCGCATCGCCAACGAAAAGGCATTGGGTTGGTGTGAAGAATATTCTAAGATATTTTCAGGGCACCAAAGATCTTGGTTTGTTCTATCAAAAAAATCTAAGAGAGAACCATGTATTGTGATGCTGGATACTTGTCAGATCCCCATAATGCCAGATCACAGACTGGATTTGTCTTCTTACATGGAGGTACAGCCTTCTCTTGAAAGTCGACAAAGCAAACATTGGTGGCTACATCCACTAATCATTCTGAGATAATTGCTTTGTATGAAGCATCACGGGAATGTGTATGGCTTCGCAGAATGATGAACTTTGTCCAAGGTTCAAGTGGGATTGGTTCGCTAGAATCGCCTACCATTATCTATGAAGATAATGTTGTTTGTATTGTACAGATGCAGACAGGTTATATTAAGAGCAATATTACAAAGCATATTGCTCCTAAGCTATTTTATCCCCATGAGCTACAAAAGAGTGGAGAAATAAATATTTTGCAAACGAAGTCATGTGATAACCTCGCTGATTTGTTTACCAAGTCCTTACCAAGTTCGTTGTTTCATAAATATGTACATGGAATTGGTATGAGAAGACTTCGTGACTTGCAAAGTTCAGGGGGAGAAATCTCCCAGGTTAAGACCTGTTGAAGATCATCAGATCTTTGGCATTGCACTATTTTCCTTTGTGAGCTTTTCCTAATGATTTCTCACGTAAGGTTTTTAATGAGGCAATATCAGTACAAGCATGGATGACATATGCCATTTTCTCCTTATTTTCTCATAGGGTTTTTGGAAGGAGTTTTTCATGGCATATTTGTATGTTTCTTCTCATTTTTTCCCACAGGGTTTTTAAAAAGTGATTTCAAAGATGATTCCAAAGATGATCAATCATAAAGACAAGGAAGGATTAGGGGGAGTGTTAGGATTTAATTAAATAAGTTATTTAAAGAGATAATCCTTCCGTTGTATCTATGTCGGTTTGTAGCAAACTAACTTCTCTCGTACCCCTCAGGAACGAACGCATCTCTTCGATGCAACTTTTCTCCTTGTATAAATATGTTGAACATCGATAAAATAAGAGATGGTTGGAATCATTTACATTCTATACTTCACAAACTCGACGGGCCTCGAACCTCTCGAAGCAGGCAGGCAGATGCTCCCACGCCAGCTGCAGGTACGTCCTAGCTGGAGCCATGCGAGTGCTGACCGGAAAAGACAGCTTCCCCAGTCGTGTCCATCGAGTGTAGTAGTAAAAATGAGCTGGACAAAAGACCACGAGTACAGAACCTAACTTCCTTCAGGTACTTTCTTACAGGGGTATTATGCCTAGTAAAATCTGGCAAAAAAGAAATATGGCCATGACAGTAGCTCAGGCGAATCCTCCAATATCCTCTGTTTAAGCGTGACAGCTGCAGGTAAATTACGCACATAGTAGAGCACAAAAGCAGTGGACTCGCTGTGGGATGGAGCTAGCTCCAGGTGGTGAGCTGGCTTGTGGTTGGACCCGGTTAAAAATGAGTTTTCACCCTTCAGTGTTTGGGGGTTGCATTGCATCAGGTGCGTACAATCCGGCTGTATGTCCTCTCTAGCTCCCCACGGAAGGCTTTATCGGCTTTAAAGCAACTCTAACTGAACTTTAAAATCCAGGCGAGCTTATAAGGGCATGTGCAGTAGTTTCGACGGACTCTGTCTGTATAATTTGTACACGTAGATGGCAGGTGTAGATAGCTCGTACAATAAAATGTCTTTAAGGTGTCTGTTGTGCGTGAATAATGAACTACCTTCCGTGTTGTACTAGATTTAATTCCAGCCCACTAACCCACGATAACATACGCCCACACGTACAACGGGAAAAGAGGAGTCGGGAGCGAGCGGATTTCATGCTAGTCGACCGTCTGCTAGTTTAGCGACGACCCCTTCCTCTTTCCATCTTCTCTCTCCTCCATCTCAGAAAATACCTGACGTGGCTTCTCTTCTAGACAGCTGATTGTATATCACTGTACATGCCCTAAGCCTGCAAGGAAATGGTCGAGCTAACGGTGATTGTCTTTGGCCTGGCCCGTTAATGCATTTTCAGTGGCCCATGAATCGGCGAGTTGGGCCGGTACGAGTACCGGCCGAAGGGGCGTGTGCCGATCGAAACCCTCACCTTCTCTCACACCCAACTTCTCTAGCGAGCAAACACGCGAGCACCAACAGCAGATCGACGCCATGTCATACCGTCGTGGCCTCTTCGGGGTTGGGGAGGGCGATAAGGGGGCGGCCGTGACAACCACCGTACCCCACGCCGATGCGGCGACCTCTCCCAGGAGGAGCAGAAGCGTATTGTGCGCTCAGAGGGGGATAAGAAGCGAGATGCGCAGAAGTGGACCAACCACGGCATGCATCCTCCGCCATCCCTCGCCTGCTACACGGAGCCCCTGGAGATCTACGCCCGCCGTCTAGGTCATGGACCTCGCGGTTGCGCTCCAACACTAGTCTATATAAAACGCAGCTTTTGGATCACTGCTATGTGATTAAGTAAGAATCGTGGATGTTTATGTATGATCAAACTCATATTCTTCAATGGTTTTTGCCACGAGTGCAAATATTCAAATGTTTAGTGTCAGTTACCGTCTCTGTTCCGCGCCAACAATTTCTAACCTGCAGATTACAAGTTTGGTGGCATGCACTCTGTTTTATCAGTTCTTTGGGTGAAACCCCATATCCCACGTGGGATCAGGCGAGGGCAGCGCTCTTACGTCGTTTTGCCTCTTGAGGCCTCGTCTTGGATGTTCCGCTGGCTAGAGAGACCAGTGGAGTGAGTTTGGTGGTTGTCGGCTGTGATCTTCGTCTTCGGCTAGGCGGTGCGCAGCCCCAGGGGTTGGCGTTGATGTCGGAGCGACGGCTTCGAGTTTGCCTCCTCCTTGTAGCGTTTGAGGTGTTTTGGGTGCCAAGCCTTGGCCACTTGGGTGTTTAGGCCATCGAATCGTGTGGTGCGCGGCCTTGGGGCCAGCATGTAGTGTTGTGTTGTATCGGTTTTTAGCTGGTTTCCCTCATAAACTAGTCATCTCTCTTCTACTTTATCAATGAATGGTGATGATGCTCGACGCGGCACTTCGTTGGTAACCCCAAGCGTAGGGTGTGAAGAGCAAGCAGCAAGTTTTTCCTTAGTTAAGACCGATATTATCGAACCAGAAGGAGGAAGGAAACGTCACACAGGTGTTGCAAGCAACGCGGAGACCTGCACATCACAAAATCAAGACTTTGCCCCAACGAATCAGTGAGGTTGTCAAACTCACCGGTTTACTGTAACAAAGGATTAAACATATGGTGTGGGTATGCTGTGAAAGGTAAAGGTTTGCAGCAAGTAAACAAGTAACAGTAGAGGATATATTGATGGTAAAGATTAGACCGGGGTCCATAGTTCAATAGAGACGCTCTCCTTAGATAAACAACATGGCATTAAGGGTAAACAAATTACAGCAGGGCATTTGACAGGAACTGAGCAAGGCATAACAGTGCAATTACTTGTCAGAAAGATCCTATGAGATTCGATTGGGCAATACAACAAGATACATAGACCGCCATCCAACTGCATCTATGACTAATAGTCCACCTTCAGGTTATCATCCGAACCCCCTCCAGTATTAAGTTCAAGCAACAAACAACTGTTTTAAGCAAAGTGTATAAGGCAAACAGTCCACATATTCCATGAAAAAGATACCGTTGTTTTCTCCCCAGTAGCAACAGCACATCTACAACCGAAGAGATTATTATCACTTCCCTTGGAAACTAGAGGCATGAACCCACTATCGAGCATAAATACCCCCTCGTGGAGTCACTAGCAACTACTTGGCCAAGATAGCTACTAACAACGTAGAGCATGCAAGATCACAAACAACACAGACATGATAAAATCATAAAGACAAAACTATTAATCAAACCAGCATAATAATCTCAATATCCATCGGATCCCTGCAAACACAACATGCATGATTACAAAGAGATTAGATCCTGATCATGAACGGAGCTCACAAGATCTATACATGAAAGCACAAAGGAGAAGATACAACCATCTAGCTACTACATGGACCCATAGTCCAAGGTGGAACTACTCACGCATCATACCGGAGAGAAGGCCTCCGGGATGATCTTCCCTCCGGCAGGGTGCCGGGAAGAACTTTAGATCCCCCCGATCTAGGGATGATGGTGGCGATGGCTATAGACGGTTTCGTGGATTTTTGATCGGGTACCCAGGGTTTCAGTATCGGGGGCTTTTTATAGGGGAAGGGGGCCAGGCGCGGGCTAGGGCCCACCCGCGCCTAGGGTGGGTCTGGCCCCCCTGGCTGGCCCCTCCGGCTCCCCTCTGGACTTCTTGTTCCCCATGGAAAGTAATTGACTTTGACGTTTGTCCCGTTCAGTTTCGAGAATATTTCTTTACTAACTTTTTTAAAACCAATAACAAAAAAAAAATAGGCATCTGGCACTGTTGCAACTTGTTAGTTGGTTAATACCAGAAAATATGTAAAAAGCACCTAAAAATGTGGAGAAGTAAAGCAAATTAGATACTAAACAAGCATGGAGCATCAAAAATTATAGATACGTTTCTGACGTATCAAATGGCAAGCCTCTTGCCTAGTTTAAAAAAACAATTTTTTCATGCATGGCAAGAAAATCAACAAAGTCCACGGGCATTTGATGATCAACATGGGAAAAAGGACCCTGGCGCTCGTAGGGGACGACATTCATCACTAGAGTCTTTCCTCATTCTCGATGATCATGTTGTGTATAATCACATAAGCATTCATCTTCTTCCACATTTGATTTTGACACCAAGTAAGAGGACGGTACCTGAAAATAGCCGATCGAGGTTGGAGCATACCAAATGCATGTTCGACATCCTTCACGCAAGCCTCTTGGCCCAACGTAAAGTGACATTTCACCGGAATCACCTGATCTGGGATTGTCTTGACAAATATTTCTTATCTTGGATAGATGACGCCGGCTAGAGCTGGAGCATGACCTTTGATCAGTTTGGCCACGATCAACACCAGCCGAGATCCCCGTCCGTCCGCCCGTGATCTGCGCGATCAGCGCACTATCCCCGTCCATCTGCCCGCAATCAATGATCCGCCCGCGATCTGGGAGTACTGAAGTACTTCCTCTGTTAGGGATTATAAGGCCTATGGACCAATTTGATAGAATTAAGAAAATCAATAACTCACCCTCTTGATGACTACATGCACCAATAGTTATACATGCACGAGAGAAGATAGAGAAAAAGGAAAACATGCATTAGAGGAGAGATACTAATAAATGGGAGAGGACTTATAATTTCTAACATTTTTAAAAAGGTCTCGGGCCCTATAATTTCTAACCGTAGCAGCAGCCTCGATCGTCGTACACTGCCGTGTGTATTGTGTCCAGCTAACGTGCGCCCCGTACGTACCCCTTAAGCGCCAGTACTGATTATATTGTACATAATTAGTATCGTTGGATTCGTATTGAAAAATACTTTCCAGTGATACTAGTTTTATATCAAAACTCTTTACGTATTTGGAGTAATTCTTGGTAAAAAAAGACACGTAAAACGAGAACGCCTTAAGCCCTGAATCGAAGGGGTATTTAACTAGGGCCCAGATAAATTGAAGCCATGCATGCATGCATGCACCGGACCGGGCAAAGGAAAAATCAATTGAAGCCATGCATGCATGAATGCGCGCGGCTCGGTTTGCACGCGCACGTCGCGTGGCTACAATTTCTCTTGGGTACGACCGTGTCCGTACGGTTGAGCCGTTTCGGTACGGTGCACTACGCACTCGGAACGAAGCACGTACGCATCATCACGCGTTACAACCGCTAGCAGCCGTAGGTAGAGCCGAATCGAGTGGGAATAGTACATAGCAGTAGTTAACCATGCACGGTCGATCGGTACGCGGCCGCGATCGAATCCAAGGCGATCGAATGATCAATGCATGGACCGGCCGGCCGGCCGTGTCATTCTCATGTACTCCGGGGAGTACTACCTACGACAACACGCAACCCGGGGAGAAATAAATTTCAATATTAGTTGACTTTAATTTGGATATATTCAGACAAGTTTTTCTATCTTGATATATTTAAATTAAAGTCAACTAATATAGGTCGGAGAGAGTAATTCATTTCTAACTAGACCCTTCTGCTAGATGTACGTGTATGTAGATCATCGCTGAGATCCTCCTTGGTTGACGTCGCCGCATGCGTACGTGTAGCACTAGTGGAACATACTACTCCTACGCGTACGTGTAGCGGTACATTTGGATTTGGTGCAATTAATTGACCGTCGTTTTCGCGCCACATCTGGCACGTACGCTCCGTCCGTACGGGCAACGACGATCATGCGTTCGGCCATGCATGCAGCACGTACCTACATGGTCAGCTAGCTAGCTATCGGTACGGCATATCGATGCATGCACACCCACCGCCGTATATCTGCACTGCACGCTCAAATTTGAAAGCAGCTCGCGATTGTTCTTGCAGCTTCATCTGTAGTGCTAACCCTGGGCCGGCCTATATAATCCCTCCTCCCTCCGTCCGCAAATAAGTGTACTTTTAGCTTTTGTCTAAATCAAACCTTTTCAAATTTGACCAATTTTATTGATGAATATACCAATATATATTACATCTAATTTATATATTATAAAATTAGATTTGAAAACATATCTAGTGGTACCAATTTAGTGTCATAATTATTGCTACATTTTTCTATATAAAATCAGTCAAACTTTACTAACTTTAACTTAGAACAAGGCTAAAAATATACTTATTTGCGGACGGAAGAAGTAGGTCAGAGCTACTAGTAGTACGAAATTACGAATAAAAATACAGAGGAGTGCACACTATATAGTACTAGTCCTCTGCCCAGTGATAGTGAATGGAGTATACGCTGGCTTAATACTAGTACTATCCATTCATGGTATTAGACTAGCCCTAATGGAGGTATCTTAGGTAGTATCATATGTACTATATACATGCAAAATGCTTATGTGGCACTGCAATTAATGATGAAAGAGTTTGTATTAGTATCATAGATAGATACGGTATCATAGCATGTGAAACTAGAAAAAATAATTTCAAATAAATTTTGTACACAATTTTATATTGAGATTCTAAAAAACAATAAATACACTAAGATTATAATACTAATATATGATACTATGCATTGTAAGATGGTATCATATACTAGTATTATATACATAATACCTCCGTATGATACTTCCTATTATGACTAATCCTACCATTAGTAGTACTATACATGGAGTAGATCGGTTGATCCAAAGCAGGCCGGCCACCCGACAAAGATCTGTATGGTGGTTTTGTGCATGTCCCCAAGCTAAAAGAAGCCGTCTAGTAGTATGCGCGTAGGCCGGTCTCGACCCTCCCCATCACGCTACAGCATCCATTGGACCATGCATCAAAGCACCGTTGTACTCCCTCCGTTTCAGGGCTTAAGGCGTTCTCGTTTTGCGTGTTTTTTCTTTGATCAAGAATTACTCTAAATACGTAAAGAGTTTTGGTATAAAATTAGTATCACTGAAAAGTATTTTTCAATACGAATCCAACGGTACTAATTATGTATAATATAATCAAGATTTTGTTGCTCAATTCTTTTGGTCAAACTTTGCTTTAAAAAGCATGTGCGCCTTAAGCCTTGAAATGGAGATAGTAGTACGCTAGCTATAGCCTTTTCCTTTATCTTGCATTGCAAGGGCGGTGGCTGATAGGGCGTGAATACAATGAGAAACTAAAAACATAAATATAAGAAAATTTAAGAAAACGCAAATAATGGCGAATGGAACGAATATACAGTACTAGTGCACAAGAGCATGTCGGCATTGACTACAGCAACACCGTCGGACAGTGGCGAATCCTAAACGAAAATAGAGGGTTGGCTGAAATAACTAGCCACTAAGCTAAATTAAGGCCAGCACACACAAATCCTAGTGCAAATAGTGAAAGGTATATTTCTTCCAAGCGTAAATCTTGACAAGAAATTGTAAACTACATCAAGTTCTAATTTATTACACAACTTGTGTTCCATGCAAAAAAAGATATATAACTGGTACCCATTCAACGAGTCAAGTCACGAGTCATCCATATCTCATTCTGATCCATTCATAAGTGGATAGTTACTAGTTAGATTAGTGAGCCAAAACAAATGAAGAAAGATTCCTAAAATGAGTAGAATGTGTGTCCCTTTCTTTGTTCATGTTCAGAAAGTGTTGCCAATCTTTCCCTGCTGTACCTGACAGGCCATGGCCACTGTTGCTCCAAATCAACCTCTACCACAGCTCTGAATCAATGTATAATGGCGAAAATGGAGGGTGGAGGGTAGGCTGGAGCCTAACAAAGCATGGCCGGTAGATTCGCCCCTGCCGTCGGAGTCAAAGGATAGAGTTGTAGTGACTATATACCCCATAGCTAGGTTTTAATCCCACAATTGTTTTCGTCGATTGTGTTTTTGTATTCTTTTTAGGGGATTAGTGTATAGGGACTAGATAATTCATGCATGCTAGTCTCCCCACTGAAAGTAAACTGAGAATTTCTGAACTTCCAGGCATTTTTTGTGCCCCTTCATTATGGTGGCCACGGACAGAAGCTTTTTTGCCCACGTACGTACAATACAAAACGTACGCGCACATGTGGTGTGGTGCGCTTTGTCTGTACACTTACATACATGTATATACGCCAGACAAGTGAACAACAACGTCGTTTTCTCGTACGAGTACGTGTACGTCCACATGCATGTAGTGCCCAGCGACAGCGACAGCGAGAGTCTGCTCGATCATTTCGCGGTGGATATGATTTAATAGCCATTCTTAGCTTACACGCGGCCGACCGACCGGCCGGGCCGTGCATCGATAACCGTGGCATGCATGCATCCATTTGTGTTCATGTTCCTGTTTTCTTGGCGTGAAAGCATTCACGTGTGTGCTGTCGTGCGCTGGGCAGGGGGAGCAGCCAACGATCCACGGAAGGATACAGCTCACGGTACAGCGATATACTACATGCAATGCAGATCGATGCCCCTACACGCCTTCTGTAGGTTTCTGCAATCGTAGCTTGTCTGCATCCACGCGCTTGTTCCTTTGCGTCACACGTACGATCCACACACATAGTATATCGAGCCACACTTCACGCCCTGTCAGGCCGAACTAAACCTTGGCGCCGCATATATACACGGAGAAACAGGCATGCATCGCCCGTTTAATTTCATTATTCCATCTGGTGGTTCATATTAATGATCCAAAATTTATCTTGATTTATATATATCTTGTTAAATATTTTTATTAGATTTATTCGTATCTAGATAAAGTTGAGACCATCGATATGGACCAGAGGGAGTAACCAAAATAGGTTGGATGAGATTTTTTCTTCTTCGAAATGGAGGTTAAAGCACGGTCTCTGCATAAAAATGATGCGCATAGGCACTTTTATATGATTATTCAACTAAAGCCTTACAAGATCAAAAGATCAATCCGAAACCACCATCCTATCGACAGTTGTCGCTACACCTACAAAATTGTTGAAGGGATGGACATATCGGGGCCATGTGCGCTGACCTCACATCAACACGCATCATTAAAACCGTAGATCTCACCAAGTTCCCAATCGGCTACCCAAGAGCATAACCTGTCCAGCAGACCCACAACACGCACTCTAGAAGTCGCCGCCGCCATCTTTTGCAATTCCATCTTCTAGACAGGGACCAACACATTGAACATGTCAGGCCTTCCGTTGACGTCCCCACGATGCCATACAGCGCCACCGCTCTGCGTGAAACCATCAAGTCATGCACGACATCGAGCCCCCTCCGCACCAGCCGCCGAGACTCGTTGTAGTTGACGTGGTAGATGCAGCATCGCTCCACCTTGGACGGCGTCCATCCATCAAAGATCTCCACTTGTCTATACAGTCGATGTATGTCTCCACCTTGGAACGAGAAATGCCTCCAACGAGGTAGATGACTCCCTCGGGCGTCATCATTGAAATAATATCCTCGCACCTTCAACCGGTTGGGCCACCAGCACCTCATCGCCGCCGGCCATTATGCACTAAGGGTGCGTCCGATCCATCGGGACCCGCCATGAGGACGGCGCTACCTTGACCCTGTCACCCCCGGGGCGGGTCGTCAAAAGTAGAGGAGAATACTTCCATGCACGACCATCGTCATGGTCACGCACGAGCCAAGCGAGGCACTCGCTCAAAATCCACCGCGTCCACAACAGAGAGCCAAGCGAGGCACTCGCTCAAAATCCACCGCGTCCACAACAGAGAGGAGCGCGCTGCCAACCTCCCGAGCTTGACAGAGGAGAGGAGATCATACATAGTGGTGGACTTGAGAAGCCGGCTAGATGAGATTCCTCCGAATCGCCGATCTAGAGTACTGTTCTGTGTGACCGGAGGACGTCTTTCTGTTTGGAAATACGTGACGTGGATGTTTTTTATGAATAGAATTTATCTATATTCACATGTATCTACGCAGCTAAACACGTTTATCTATAAATCCATACATATCCAAGCCAAGAGTACTATTAGATCCAAATTAGTAGAAAAATTTAGTCAATATTTTACCTAAACCTGCCAGAATTAGTATGGATCGAAGAAAAGTAATTTAGTAACAAAAATCAAGTTCTCGACTCGAGAACAGACTCTCAAAAGAAGCAATCCTAAAGGGGTTCACATTTGCTTATTCCTATTTCTCTCTCCTCACTTAGAGTCTCCCGTGTTGCCGCGGCTCCTTTCCTCCTCTCCTCCGGTGGCCTCGCCGGGCAGAGTGGACAGGGGTGAGACCGCCCCCTCTTGTATATACTTCTAGTGGGAGGTTGTTTAACCTTGTGGTTTTGGCTTTGTGCCTCTTTGGAGAATCGCCACGTGATACATCGGAAACGTACCTATAATTTTGATGCTTCATGCTTGTTTACTATCTACTTTGCTTTGCTTTGTCTGGTACTTTTTTGTTGGTTTAGGTGTGTTTTGGCCATATCTACATGGAATACCTAGGTTGGGCCCAAGATTCCACCAGTAGCCCTCGTTTTGACCCGCGGCGAGGGTTTCTTCCTACACGTCGAGCATTTCTGCAAGTGTTATCGCATGCACGTGAACACGTTATTACCCGGGAGATAGCAAATACATCTATGAATGTTCCACCACACTTGTACATGTATGATATGGCCACACGCAAGTTTTTGTGGGATTCCGGCGCTTCTGTGGTTATTTTCTAGCGAAACCCTAGTCTGTGGGCCCCGAAGATCTACCCCACTAGCTATCTTCGTACGAGCGTTGACCAATGTACTTTTTTGTTGGTTTAGGTTTGTTTTGGCCATATCTACATGGAAAACAAAGGTTGGGTCAAGATTCCATTGGTATCCCTCGTTTTGACCCGCAGCAAGGGTTTCTTCCTACACGTCGATCATTTCTACTAGTGTAATCGCGTGCACGTGAACACGTTCTTATCCAGGAGATAGGAAATGCATCTATGGATGTTGCACCACACTTGTACATGTATGCTATGGCCACACGCAAGTTTTCATGGGATTCCGGTGCTCCTGCGGTCATTTTCCAGCGAAACCCTAGTCTATGGGCCCCGAAGATCTACCCTCCTAGCTACCTCCGTACGAGCGTTGACCAATGTACTTTTTTGTTGGTTTAGGTTTGTTTTGGCCATATCTACATGGAAAACAAAGGTTGGGCTGGTGCGACATTGCGGCCAAGGTACTACCAAGGCCACTATGATAGTGCCCACGGTAGCCGTCGGCGTTACTATGTCACCATACATCTTTAGTTGTTGTAGCTGCTGCCTCTGTTATAGTGCCGACGGTTATACCGTCGGCGTTATCATGTCAGTGCTGGTGCGGCTGAGGTATTGGAGCAGCAGGGCCACTGTGATAGTGCCCACGGTAGCTGTCGGCGTTAATATGTCACCTTACATCTCCACCTGGAAACCACTAGTGCTGGAGGAGCTGCTGCCAATGGTATAGTGCCGACGGTGGCCATCAGTGTTACTATGTTAAGGAGCCCAAGTGTTAGTCATTTTTGAAGGAGCCAAACCAGCTAGCTAGCAGCCCAAGTGTTAGCCGCTGTTGTAGTGCTGACGGTTATACCGTCGGCGTTACTATGTCAGTGCTGGTGCAGCAGGGCCACTATGATAGTGCCCATGGTAGCCGTCAGCGTTACTATGTTCAGGAGTCATTTTGAGAGAGGCAAAAAGCTAGCAGCATTGAAGTAGCTGCTATCGTTGTTATGTCGTTTCCTCCGAAGACGGAAAATCCACGTGGCGTCGGCCTATGCTGAAGGCCGTATGACGCTGACAGTGGCCGTCGGCGTAGGTGGGTCTAAGCCGACGGTGATACTATGCCCATGGTGGCCGTCGGCGTAGGCTGATCTATGCCGACGGTTGACTTGTGCTGACGGGGTTTTTCTCATGGGCATACTGAGACAGTGCTGACGGCCCCGACAAATCATCGTCAGCGTTGAAATCACCGTCAGCGTCGTAGCTTGTTCCCTAGTGAAGTAGAGCTGAATCGAGCGGGAATTTATACTCCGGTGTCATTTAGTTTGCGACTAGTACTACGTAGTAAATAAATGCTAACCATGTACGGTCGGTACGAGCTGAAGGATGGAGGTAGTAATATTTGTTCGTGCTCGGTCGCGATCGAATCCAAGGCGATCGAATGACCAATAGATTGGCCGTGCACGTGTGTCACTGGCATACCCACGACAACACTCACGTAGGATGGCAAGCGGCACCCACATAATGACACGTAAAAAAAATAAAGACAAAAAGAGGCCTTAAAACTAGCAAAATTAGTGAAGATTTAGTTAAAAAGTTATTCCGCAACCCGTCCCGTTTGACACCCTATACTCACGCAACCCAACGGAGAAATAAATTCCACGGGGATACTTAGTAATTCATTCATGACTAGACCGCTCTGCTAGATGAACGTACGTACGTAGACCGCCCAGATCCTCCTTGGTAGCGGCCTCCATATCCGATCGGGCGTACGGCCGCACGTATATTATGCGTGTACATTTGGATTTTGATGCAATTAACCGTCGTTGTCACAGCCGGCCTCCGTCGGTGAGCAAACAGCAAACGTATACCCGTCCGTAGGGCCGGCCGGCAAACGGTCATGCTTTCGACCATGCATGCAGGACGTACGTGCGTACGGGCCTTAGGTAGACGCATTAAAGGACGTCGCCGTTGCAGGTCGATCTTGCAGCTGCCACGCGCGTCTTCCTCATGCGAGACGCCTCTGGCCGGCACGGGACATGGATGCATGCACACCCACCGCCGTATATATACCTGCACGCTCAATACGAAAGCAGCTCCGTAGAGACCATTCTTGCCGTTCATTTCTACTCTTAATACACAGACGAGTGCACTATACTAGTCCTCGATCTGCCCGGTGAATATACGTACGCTAGCCTAATAATACCCTTCCATGGTATTAGTACATGTACATGTTGGAGTAGATCGCTGAATCGAAAGCAGGCCGGCCACGGGCCACCCGACAAAGATCCGCATGGGTTTTGTGCATGTCCCCAAGCTTAAAAAGAAGCCGTCTACTTTCTCTGTTCGGGATTATAGGTCCTATGCGCATATCTAGATTGTTAATTTAATCAATAAAATATAACTTATATATCATAAAAATTATATCATTAAAAAATATAACCTCTAAGGTATCTAATGGTATAATTTTTATACTATAATATGTATATTTTATTTTTTAAATTGGCAATCCAGTTATCTGTGCGGGACTTATAATTCTAAACTGAGGTAGTATGCGCCTAGGCGGCTAGGCCTAGGCCGGTCTCGAGCCTCCCCATCATGCTACAGCGTTTTTGGTCCATGCATCGAAGCGCCGCTGTAGTACCGCTTGCCGTTTCCTTTATCCTGCATGCATCCATTTGTGTTTATGTTTCCTGTTTTCTTGGCGTGAAAGCCTTCACGTGTGTACCTTGCTTCTGCTGTCGTGCGCTGGGCAGGGGACCAGCCAACGATACACGGAAGGATACAGCTCACGGTACAGCGATCTACATGCAGATCGATGCCCCCCTGCACGCCTTCTGCAGGTTTCTGCAATCGTAGCTTGTCTGCATTCACGCGCTTGTTTCTTTGCGTCACACGTACGATCCACATATATATATCGAGCCAGACTTCACGCCCTGTCAGGCCGAACTAAACCTTGGGGCCGCATACACGGAGAAGCAGGCATCTCCCGCTTAATTTCATTACTCCATCTTTCATGTTAATGATCCTAACTTTATCTAGATTTATATGTATCTTATTAAGTATTTATATTAGACTCGTTTATATCTAGACATAGCTGAGACCATCAATATGGACCAGAGAGAATAACCGAAATAGGTTGGGTGACATTTTTTCTTCTTCAAAATGGAGGTTAAAGCCCGGTCTCTGCATAAAAATGATGCGCACTTTCGCAAAGCCATCTTCTAGACAGGGACCAACACATTGAACATGTCAGGCCTTCCATTGACGTCACCACAATGCCATACAGCGCCACCGCTCTGCGTGAAACCATCAAGTCATGCACGACATCGAGCCCGTGCCGCACCATCCATCGAGACTCGTTGTAGTTGACGTGGTAGATGCAGCATCACTCCACCTTAGTCGTCATCCATCCATCAAAGATCTCCACTTGCCCACAGAGTCGATGTATGTCTCCACCTTGGAATGACAAATGCCTCCAAAGAGGTAGACGACCCCTCATGCGCCGTCATTGAAAGAATATCCTCGCACCTTCAATCGGTTGGGCCACCAGCACTCATCCCCGCCAGCCATCACGCACCAAGGCTGCGTCCGATCCGTCGAGACCCGTGATGACCCACAAGTATAGGGGGTGTATCGTAGTACTTTCGATAAATAGGAGTGTCGATCCCAACGAGTAGCAGAAGGTGTTGACTAGTGGTATGGAGCAGGAAATCTCTGTAAATACTTAGCAAACGGATTTTTAGGGGTTTTCTGATAAAGAAACAAAACAAATTGCATGTAATAAAGACAACGAACAAACGCAGCAAGTGGCCCAATCCTTTCTTAGCAAAGGACAAGCCGGTGGAAATACTTCTAAGGACCAAATGTTCTCGAGGACACATGGGAATTCTATCAAGTGCTTTCACTTCAAATAGCTGAGTACCCTTCTTTGGTGTTGTAAGTGTTGTGTGGGTGAACCTGTGCTAATGTACCGACCTTACTTGGACTAATACATGCTTATGATTAAACCCCCTGCAAGCATCCGCAACTACAGGAAAGTAATTAAGATATAAACCTAACCACAGTCTTAAACTCTGAGATCCTACACTCCCTTGTGCAAAGGTGTCCTAACGGGGGTTCAGGTTTCTGTCACTCCGGCAACCCTACAATTAGTAGCCAAATACACAATGCATTCCCCTAGGCCCATAAATGGTGAAGTATCATGTAGTCCACGTTCACACGACACCACTAGAAAAATAGCACCACAACTTAAATACTAAACCATTGAATAATAACTCAACACAAATCCACTACTAACAACATGACTTCTCCCATGTCCTCAAGAACTAAACGAACTACTCACAAGACATCATATGGATCAAGCTCAAGGATGATATGGTAATGGATAACAATCTGAACATAAACAATAATCCAATGGTTCCACTCACAAGCATCAACTACAATAGTAATCAACACTGGGAAAGTTTCCCCTAAGATCTATGCAAGTATTCAACACGATTGTTACAGCGGGATGAAGTGGTGATGATGGTGCTGGTGGATATGATGGTGTGGATGATGGTGATGGTCCCAATGAAGCCTAGCTTGATGACGGTGTTGATGGCGACGATCTCCCCTCTCCGGGAAGGAATTTATCTGGCAGAAATCTGTCTATCGGAGAGCTCTTTCTCTCTCGGTGTTTTACGCCTCGCAGAGGCGGCAGAAATCTTTCTGTGGCCGCCCTCCTGGTATTAGGGTCCCGAGAGGAAGATATAGGCGATAGGGCGGAGTCGGAGGCTGGCCAGGTGGGCCACACCTTCCCTAGGCGCGACCTAGGGGGGACCCGTGCCTAGGGGGGTGTTGGACCCCTGTGACCCAGCTACGCCTCCCCTTCTGGCTTCCTTCGTCTTTTGGGAAAATATAATTTTCCAATATTTTTCTGATCTTCACGAAATTGCATCAAAACACCTCTTTTTCCATCAGAAACCTGACTCCGGCAATCCATCCTCCAAGAATCATCCAACATTCAAAACAGAGGAAAAGACATAAATAACACCTCATAATAAGGAATATATCAATGAATAGAGGCAAATTATGATATAGAATGGTGATGCAAATTGGACGTATCAACTCCCCCCAAGCTTAGACCTTCGCTTGTTGATGAACCACAAGTATAGGGGGTGTACCATAGTACTTTTGATAAATAGGAGTGTCGATACCAACAAGGAGCAGAAGGTGTTGACTAGTGGTATGGAGCAGGAAACCTCTATAAATACTTAGCAAACGAATTTTTAGGGGTTTTCTGATAAAGCAACAAAACAAAGTGCAAGTAATAAAGACAACGAACAAATGCAGCAAGTGGCCTAATCCTTTCTTAGCAAAGGACAAGCCGGTGGAAATACTAGTAAGGACCAAACGTTCTCGAGGACACATGGGAATTATGTCAAGTGCTTTCGCTTCAAATAACTGATTACTCTTCTTTGGTGTTGTAAGTGTTGTGTGAGTGAACATGTGCTAATGTACCGACCTTACTTGGACTAATACATACTTGTGATTAAACCCCCTACAAACATCCGCTACTACAGGAAAGTAATTAAGATATAAACCTAACCATAGCCTTAAACTCTAAGACCCTATGCTCCCTTGTGCAAAGGTGTCCTAATGGGGGTTCAGGTTTCTATCACTCCGGCAACCCCACAATTAGTGGCCAAATACACAATGGATTCCCCTAGGCCCATAAATGGTGAAGTATCATGTAGTCACGTTCACATGACACCACTAGAAGAATAGCAACACAACTTAAATACTAAACCATTGAATAATAACTCAACACAAATTCACTATTAACAACATGACGTCTCCCATGTCCTCAAGAACTAAACGAACTACTCATGAGACATCATATGGATCAAGATCAAGGATGATATGGTAATGGATAACAATCTGAACATAAACAATAATCCAATGGTTCCACTCACAAGCATCAACTACAATAGTAATTAACACTGGGGAAGTTTCCCCTAAGATCTATGCAAGTATTCAACACAATTGTTACAGCGGGATGAAGTGGTGATGATGGTGCTGGTGGATATGATGGTGTGGATGATGATGATGATGATCCCAATGAAGCCAAGCTTGATGATGGTGTTTATGGCGACGATCTCCCCTCTCTGGGAAGGAATTTCCCCGGCAGAAATCTGTCTGCCGGAGAGCTCTTTCTCTCTCGGTGTTTTCCACCCTGTAGAGGCGGCGGAAATCTTTCTATGGTCGCTCCCCTGGTATTAGGGTTCCGAGAGGAAGATATAGGCGAGAGGGCGGAGTCAGAGGTCGGCCAGGTGGGCCACACCTGCCCTACGCGTGGCCAAGGGGGGACCCGCACCTAGGGGGTGTGGGCCCCCTGTGGCCCAGCTACGCCTCCCCTTCTGGCTTCCTCCGTCTTCTGGGAAAATATAATTTTCCAGTATTTTTCTGGTATTTTTCTGATATTCGCGAAATTGCATCAAAACACCTCTTTTTTCCATCAGAAACCTGACTCCGGCAGTCCATCCTCCAAGAATCGTCCAACATACAAAAACAGAGGAAAAGACATAAATAACACCTCATAATTAGAAATATATTAATGAATAGAGACAAATTATGATATAGAATGGTGATGCAAATTAGACCTGTCAACTCCCCTTCGCTTGTCCCCAAGCGAAAACCGAGCTCAGTAAACATGTCCACATGTTTATGGAGTGAACTGTCGATAAAAGAATACGGACAAGAAGCATCACACTTACCATTACACAACTCATAGAAGAAAGCAACTCACCATTATATAACTTAGCTTGCAACAAGTACATGAGTCACAATAGAGATGCATAAAGATAAATCATAATTGGAATTGGCAAACTTTGTTCTTGGTCAGAGAACAGCTGGCAAACCGTTTCTCAAAAAGCTTTTTGTAGAAGTTTTCACAACAAGAGCACTCTTTGCGCAAAAAGGTTTTCACAAAGATGGATTTCAAAGTAATACTCAATAGATAAGAGTCTTGTGCAAACAAGGAAGATAAAGAACATGATTGAATAAATCACCATATGAATGCTTGAAACACAACAACTCAAATGCTTGCTGGAGATAGAGAGGAAGTAGGTTTACTGACTCAACTTAGAAAATAGGAGAAAGGTCCCTTCATAGAGGGAAGCAGGGATTTCAAGTCATAAAGAGCTTCCAAAATATTATGGTACTTACTAGATTTGAGCCCTCATTGTCCCTATCATAGGCATCTTGAGACGATTAAGGTTAAAGTGAATAAGGATGGAGTATATGCTTGACGAAATATAAGTTGGCAATCTCATGTCCCGTGAGTACGAGGGACGCTCCTCATGCTACTCAACTTTGCTCACCGGTAAGTTCTTTTCATTGTAAGTATATGTGTATCATAAAGAACCACCAACGGGGTACCCCTTGCACATGATACAGGAGCTATCACATAACCAAAATGACAAGGCAAGCATACAATGAGCATCTCAGCGATCTTTTTATTTACTATGTGCATAGCTTTTTATTGAGGATGCTTCACATAATGCTCATTATGGTGATGCTGCAAGTTTCCACCATGATTAGGCATGGTTTAAGCTAGCGGCCCAGGTGTTTCTCTAACACACATACATCACTCCATGGACTTACTAAAGGAAATATGCCCTAGAGGCAATCATAGAGATGATTATGTTTCATATGTATCCATGAGTTATTGCAATGTTCCTTGAATATCCATATCAGGCAACTTGTATTGATTGGAAATTATGTGAATTGTTTGTGAAACACTTTACTTGTATGGTTATTTAAGAGTTGTCCCTAGTCAGAGTTCATGTGAGGACACAAGTGAATATTAGACTAGCATATCGATTGGTTGATGACTATGTTTCGCAAGTCATAGACATGGAGATTTCAAACCAATGATGTGGACACATGTTATGAACATGGGGTTGGACCGACCCAACTTGAGACTGGCAATTAGTTGCAACTCTCTCTCTAGACATCGTGTACGTTTTGTCCTTAGATCTGAGATTGTCGCATGTACTTGAGATGTGGATCGACCTACTTTGGGGCTATCAAACGCTGCATCGTAACTGGGTAGTTATAAAGGTATCTTTCGGGTTTGTCCTGAAGCATGCTGCAAGGCATGGTAAATCAAGATGGGATTTGTCCCTCTCTACTTGAGAGAGATATCTCTGAGCCCCTCGAGTGATCAGATCCAGAAATGCATGGCCATGCTACATAAGGTTAAGAGTTAGCCTAGTAAAGGGATTCTGAGTTACGGTATCGATAAAGAGAGGTCAGCTTGGAGCTAGACCAAATATCGTGAGGCAAAGGGAAAGACATGTACTAAACCTTGTGATAGTTCGTCCGATATGATCTTTGTATGCGTTTAGGAGTTGACACGTCTTGCTAGAGGACGCTACCAACTATTGACAGAATAAGTGTATTCGTGTCATGTCTATACGTATAAGAACCTATAGGGTCACACACTTAAGGGTCTGGAAGCCTAATGAGGATTGGATCCGAATTAGACCAGGCTTAGGCTACTAATGGGCTGCTAATGTAGAAGCCCACTAGGGACTCCTATATAAGAGAGGGTGGGGCGAGATGACCAAGGTTAGACCTTAGACCATTCCAGCCAGCCGCCACTCCTCACGCATGTGTTGCACGCGCGGACCTAGCAGTCCGGCGTCTGACGCTTCCACCCTGTACGTGTGGATACCTCGGAGGTGCTGCATCTGTGGCACTTGGACGAGCCGCGCAAGGGGAGCTTCTCGTGGGACAAGGACAAGGAGGAGACGTGGAACGTCTGCACTGCCTCGACGTGCTTCATCAATTCCGCAACTGCGCGTCTAGTGGTAATCATGTGATCTATGACAACAGTAATCCTGGTTTACGCGGTAGATTTTTTTTGATTTGCGCTAGTGTAGCCTACCTGTATCCCTTCAGTGGTTTCAGAGCCGATGTTGTTCAGTTATAGGTTCGGGATGTTTGCATATGGTGATATGCAGATTGATATGAATGATGTGATCGTTTATATGGCGGTGGTTCAGGATTGATCTATGATCTTGCTTTCCGTGATCGTGATTCTGAGGTTCTCGAACGACTTACCCCTACCGGTCGGTTTCCGCCATCGGGGTAGACAGTTACACATAAATCCTGTTGAATCATGCGAAGATCAATATGATTGATAGAATCGGAACCTAGATCTAAAATCGATTATCGTGATCAAAGGAGTTTGATTGAATCAGGACAGGAGTCGGTTTATGGTAAATTTGATTTTCTGATCAAAATCCTTAAAGAAAATTGTGAAGATTCGATCTCTCATTTTTCACGGTTGTGTCTCTCATTTTTCCCCTTCGAACCCCGCAGGGGGAGAACCCTAGACCCCCTTAATCGTAGCCCCTTTTGTATCTCGTTAAGGTAACTAGGTGTTGTGAGGTCACATGATCCGGTAGAATGGATTCTATGCATAACTTGTTTTTGCAGGATGTATGTGATCAGTATGGCCCATATATGTATGTGATGCATGTATGAAATTTTGCATGACCTATGTGTCGTGAGTAGGGCAACACGGCTGGAGCCATATGTGTTGTCATTTATTGTAATGGCCTGCGTGCCAATTTGTGATGATCCCAATACTATGTAATTTTGATTACTAGCTGTTAGGACTAATAGCTTGTATTAGTTCTTGGAGGACTCATCACTTGGAAGATGGCTCACATGGAACATGAAGATGGATATCATCATGGTGGACAGGTTCTATGGCGATGGAGATCAGCATGAGTAAATGGGCCATACTGTGTCACATCATATGTGAATGCTATTCTTATGTGTTTTACTACTATGCATGCTTAGATGGTAGAAGTAGAACGATCCCTCACAAATTTTAAGTTAAACCATGCCCTCCGAACCAAACCTTGCACCATCCTATGCCCTGTACAATCGTTGGTGGGCCTATGAAATTAGGGTGCCGCGGTTTTCCTTGGCTGGATGGGTTTGTATCGGATACCTACACGCATAAGGGTTGGTGAGCTTGACAAGGTCATCTTAACAGTTAAGGACCTTGGGGCATAAAGGTTGGGCGCCTATTTTTGACAAATGTCACCCAACAACAAGAGTCATATGTGATATGATTAGCAAGTGTTGCTTACCGATTTACCTTGTCTTCTAGCTGTGGTGCTAAAGCTCACTAGTCGACTAGTTAATTGTGGATCTTGAATCACTTAGTATCAATAGAGGGATATTGATTTAAGTGGGAGTATATGCTATTAAATTGTTTAATATGTTTTACTCTTTCATGGTTACATGGCTTAGTATTTTGCATGTTTTCTGTTGTAGATCAATGGCACCGAACACTACATCACCTTTTTCTTTGCGTTCGATTCTTGACAAAGATAAACTAAATGGAACAAACTATTTGGACTGGGTCCATAACATGAGAATTGTTCTTAGGTCTGATAAAAAGGAAACGGTTCTGGATACCCCAATCCCCGATGAACCTGCTGATAATGCATCTGGTGCCCTCAAGAATGACTACAAGAGAGCATGTGATGATTCTCTTGAGGTTAGCTGTCTTATGCTTGCATGCATGGAACCTAAACTCCAAAAGAAGTTTGAAGATCAGGAAGCGTACGATATGATCGTCGCGCTTAAGGACAGATTCCAAGATCAGGCAAGGACTGAGAGGTACAATGTTGAGTCCTTTGTCGAATGCAAGCTGGCAGAGGGAGCAGCTGTAGGCCCCCATGTGATCAAAATGGTTGGTTACAGTCAGACTTTGGAAAAGCTTGGTTTTCCACTAGGCCAAGAGTTGGCCACTGACTTCATTTTGGCGTCTCTTCCATCCAGCTATGGGCAGTTCATTTCGAACTACCATATGCATGGGGTGGAGAAGGGCCTTAATGAATTATGTGGGATGCTTAAAACAGCAGAAAGTGACATGAAGAAGTGTGCAGGGCATAGCCATGTGATGGCTGTGCAGAACAAGCCTAGCTTCAAGAAAAAGGGTACTTCTTGGAAGAAGAAGGGCAAGGCTAAGGATATGATCCCTAAGTCTGCACCCAAGCAAAAGGCTGGACCTGCAGATGACACTGAGTGCTTCTTTTGTCATGAACATGGCAACTGGAAGAGAAACTGCAACAAGTACCAGGCTTCTTTGAAGAAGAGTGGAAGTAAGAGTACTTCCCACTCAGGTACGCTTGTTGTAAATGTTGTGGACATTCTTCTCGCTGATTCCTATGTTAACTCTTGGGTATTTGATACCGGATCGGTTGCTCATATTTGCAATTTGATGCAGGGGCTAATAAGGACTAGAGAAGTGCAGAAAGGCGAAGTGGATTTTCGCGTCGGAAATAAAGCAAGGGTTGCTGCATTTTTCGTCGGCGTCATGCAACTTCACCTTCCGTCGGGATTTATTATGGAGTTGAATAATTGTTATTACATTCCTAGTATGGGTCAAAACATTTTATCACCTTCATGTTTGATGAGGGATGGTTATTCATTCGCGAGTGCAAACAATGGTTGTGTAATCTCTAAGAATGATATGTTTATGGCTAATGCTCCCATTGTGAATGGGTTATTTATTTTAAATCTTGATGATGCATCTGTTTACAATGTTAGTGCTAAAAGACTCCGGCCTAATGATTTGAGTCCGACCTATTTATGGCATTGTCTTTGGGGCATATAAGTGAAAAGCGCATGAAGAAGCTCCATGGTGATGGTCTTCTAACTTCGTTTGATTTTGAATCATACGAGACATGTCAAGCTTGTTTACTTGGAAAGATGACCAAGTCGCCCTTTTCGAGTTTACCTGAGAGAGCGACAGACTTGTTGGAACTCATACATACTGATGTATGTGGACCAATGAGCAGGACAACCAGAGGAGGATATCACTACTTCATTACTTTCACTGATGATCTCAGTAGATATGGTTATGTCTACTTGATGAGGCATAAGTCTGAAACTTTTGAAAAGTTCAAGGAGTTTCAGAATGAGGTAGAGAATCAATGTGGCAAGAAAATAAAGGCCTTGCGATCTGATCGTGGAGGTGAATATTTGAGTCACGAATTTATCGATCATCTTAAGAGTCATGGAATTGTTCCACAACTCACACCGCCCGGAACACCTCAAAGAAACAGGGTCTCTGAACGGCGCAATCGAACTTTGTTGGACATGGTTCGATCGATGATGAGCCAGTCGGATTTACCATTGTCATTTTAGGGTTACACTCTAGAAACGGCAGCTTCCACACTTAATAGGGAACCATCTAAATCCGTAGTTAAGACACCATATGAGATGTGGACTGGAAAGAATCCCAGTTTGTCTTTTCTAAAGATTTGGGGTTGTGATGCATTTGTCAAGCGACTTCAGTCGGACAAGCTAACACCCAAATCGGACAAGTGCATTTTCGTGGGATATCCGAGGGAAACCTTAGGGTATTACTTCTACAACCGAGAGGAGGGCAAAGTGTTTGTCGCTCGTAGCGGTGTTTTCCTAGAGAAAGAGTTTCTCACAAAGGAAACAAGTGGAAGGTCGGTGCGACTTGAAGAAGTTCAATATGAGCCAGTTGGGGATGCTTCTACGAGTGATGCTATTGTAGCAGAAAAAGTTGAGGAACCCGTGGCAACAGAAGCATCACAACCACAAAGGTCGGCGAGGCTCCGCGAAGCGCGAGAATTATTATTGTTAGACAATGATGAGCCTGCGACCTATGGAGAAGCGATGGTGGACCTAGACTCTGAGAAATGGTGGATCGCCATGAGATCCGAGATAGAGTCCATGGGAGACAATCAAGTTTGGAACTTGGTTAACCCGCCTGATGGTTTTAAAGCCATTAAGTGCAAATGGATCTATAAGAAGAAGATTGATATGGATGGAAATGTTCACATCCATAAAGCTCGACTTATTGCAAAAGGTTTTCGACAAGTTCAAGGAGTTGACTACAACGAGACTTTCTCGCCCGTAGCGATGCTTAAATCTATACGGATTGTCCTAGCCATTGCTGCACATTTCGACTATGAAATATGGCAGATGGATGTCAATACGGCTTTCCTAAATGGAATCCTAATTGAGGACGTGTATATGATGCAGCCCGAAGGTTTTGTCGATCCAAACAATGCTGGAAAGGTATGCAAACTTTTGAAGTCCATTTATGGGTTGAAGCAAGCATCTCGGAGTTGGAACATTCAATTTGATGAAGTTGTAAAGGAGTTTGGTTTTATCAAAAACGAACAAGAACCTTGTGTTTACAAGAAGGAAAGTGGGAGAGCGCTGGTATTTCTAATCTTATATGTAGATGACATATTGCTGATTGGAAATGACATTCCTATGCTCGAGTCTATTAAGACCTCATTGAAAAATAGTTTTTCGATGAAGGACTTGGGAGAAGTGGCATATATTCTAGGCATCAAGATCTATAGAGATAGATCAAGGAGGCTAATTGGATTAAGCCAGAGTACATACATTGACAAAGTGTTTAAACGGTTCAGCATGGAAGAGGCTAAGAAAGGGTTCTTGCCCATGTCTCACGGCATAAAACTCAGCAAGACTCAGTGTCCTTCGACTACTGATGAGCATGAGCGCATGAGCAGGGTTCCATATGCTTCGGCTATTGGATCCATCATGTATGCAATGATATGTACTCGCCCAGATGTTTCCTATGCTCTATGTGTTACGAGCAGATATCAGGCTAATCCAGGTGAAGGTCACTGGACAGCGGTAAAGAACATCCTTAAGTACTTGAAAAGGATTAAGGATGTGTTCCTAGTTTATGGAGGTGAGGATGAACTCAGTGTAAAGGGTTACACAGATGCGAGTTACCTTAACGACTCAGATGATTCGAAATCGCAATCAGGTTATGTGTTTGTCATGAATGGTGGTGCTGTGAGCTGGAAAAGTTCCAAACAAGATACGGTGACCTCCTCTTCAATAGAAGCTGAATATATTGCTGCCTTGGAGGCCGTAAAGGAAGCTGTTTGGATTAGGAATTTCCTGATCGCTCTCGGTGTGGTTCAGGGCGCGTCCAATCCCTTGGACATTTATTGTGACAACAATGGTGCTATTGCACAAGCCAAGGGCCCTAGACAGCACAAGAAGAACAAACATATTCACATGTGTTACTATCAGATTCGAGAGTTCGTTAAGGATGGTAGTGTCATGATATGCAAAATACATACGGACTCAAATGTTGCTGATCCCTTGACTAAGCCTCTCCCGCAGCCCGCGCATGAAGCGCACACAAGAGCAATTGGTATTAGATACATTTTAGATTGACTCTAATGCAAGTGGGAGACTGAAGGAAATATGCCCTAGAGGCAATCATAGAGATGATTATATTTCATATATATCCATGAGTTATTGTAATGTTCCTTGAATATCCATATCAGGCTACTTGTATTGATTGGCAACTATATGAATTGTTTGTGAAACTCTTTACTTGTATGGTTATTTAAGAGTTGTCCCTAGTCGGAGTTCATGTGAGGACACACGTGAATATTAGACTAGCATATCGATTGGTTGATGACTATGTTTCGCAAGTCATAGACATGGAGATGTCAAACCAATGATGTGGACACATGTTATGAACATGGGGTTGGACTGACCCAACTTGAGACTGGCAATTAGTTGCAGCTCTCTCTCTACACATCATGTACGTTTTGTCCTTAGACCTGAGATTGTCGCATGTACTTGAGATGTGGATCGACCTACTTTGGGGCTATCAAACGCTGCACCGTAACTGGGTAGTTATAAAGGTAGCTTTCGGGTTTGTCCTGAAGCATGCTGCAAGACATGGTCAATCAAAATGGGATTTGCCCCTCTCTACTTGAGAGAGATATCTCTGGGCCCCTCGAGTGATCGGATCCAGAAATGCATGGCCATGCTACATAAGGTTAAGAGTTAACCTAGTAAAGGGATTCCGAGTTACGGTATCGATAAAGAGAGGTCAGCTTGGAGCTAGACCAAATATCGTGAGGCAAAGGGAAAGACATGTACTAAACCTTGTGATGGTTCGTCCGACATGATCTTTGTATGCGTTTAGGAGTTGGTACGTCTTGCTAGAGGCCGCTACCAACTATTGACAGAATAAGTGTATTCGTGTCATGTCTATACGTATATGAACCTATAGGGTCACACACTTAAGGGGCTGGAAGTCTAATGAGGATTGGATCCGAATTAGACCAGGCTTAGGCTACTAATGGGCTGCTAATGTAGAAGCCCACTAGGGACGCCTATATAAGAGAGGGTGGGGCGAGATGACCAAGGTTAGACCTTAGACCATTCCAGCCAGCCGCCACTCCTCACGCCAGTGTTGCACGCGCGGACCTAGCAGTCCGGCGTCTGACACTTCCACCCTGTACGTGTGGATACCTCGGAGGTGCTCCATCTGTGGCACTTGGATGAGCCGCGCAAGGGGAGCTTCTCGTGGGACGAGGACAAGGAGGAGATGTGGAACGTCTGCACTGCCTCGACGCTCTTCATCAATTCTGCAACTGCGCGTCTAGTGGTAATCCCGTGATCTATGACAACAGTAATCCTGGTTTACGCGGTAGATATTTTTTGATTTGTGCTAGTGTAGCCTACCCATATCCCTTCACTTACAAGCTCCTTTTTTATTTCACACCGACGACATCCGCAAACAAAAGAGCATGATATCAACTGGATGAGTATCCATAATTGTTGAAAGCGTTCTCCATGACAACACGGTTCTGATAATTCCAACGTATAGATGACATGGTTATACCCTACGGGTACATGACTTCAGCATACCTGGTCCGGCCCAAGGAAGGCCCACAGCAGATATACGCTGGCCCCTGAAGATTTTCGGGTGGCCAAGGCCCATGACACCTTCGGATCCTTGGAGAACAAGCCTAGCGGAGATAGGAAATTCAAAGGGGTAAAACCCTAGAACTTGTAACCGACTAGGACTATGCCCGGGACCTGCCTGAGTCTATATAAAGGCCAGGAGGGCACGTCCTAGATCTATCGACTCATACTTTAGCACACGCATCCACGCCAGATCGAATCTGCGCACCCTGTAATCTTCGGTTCCGCCGTAATCAAGAGCAGACAAGCAGGGGTAGGGTTTTCCTTCCGGGGGCCTGAACCTGGGTAAATCTCGTGTCCCCTGGTTGCTTGTCTGTTAACCGTGCCACGATCTCCAGCATCCCCATCTTCTCCAAAACCCAAGTCCATAACAATGGGCATTGACGAGATTAAACCTCGTCAATTGGCGCCGTCTGTGGGAATTGGGGCTGCTGATTGTGCGGTCGTGACGGTTCCGACCCGATCGATCTACAACTCCGCGGCGACGGAGAATCACCTCCTCTTCGGCGCTTTCGACTTCACCGCCCACTCGCCGGCCACCATGAAGGATTTCGAGCCCGTAGGCGACGGACTCGAAATTTTGTTTGGGAGTTTCTGCTTCCAAGTGGGTCAAACTGGCACCCTCCGCCTCCCCGAGCGGGTGCCCGTGCCATCAATCAGGCCGTGTTCGTGGGCTCCACACCCCGTGCTACGCACGTCACCATCGACAGACGAGTTCTACAGCAGCAGTGGCTGCAACTCCGATCTGTGCGATCCACCTTCGGATGAAGGGACCTACGGTTCCGGATCCGAAAGCTGCGGCAGCAGTCAACCAATCTGCAGGCGCTACCTATGCGTCGTAGTCATCCAAACCGACGAGGAAGCGCCTAACCCGCCGCCCAACCGAAAGGGCGAAAACGGCGAAAACAGAAGAAGCCAGCCCCCCCACCCAACAGGGAAAGCAACGCCCACGTCATCCAACTTAGCAAAGAAGGATGGGTGCAGGCGCGCCGTGCTATCGCAGGCGAGGCCGTCCTACCTGCAGACGCCTCACGCGACCTACTAATGGCATACCACTACCTCCTCATCGAGGAGCACAAGAAACAAGTCAAGATGCAGGAGACACTGGACAAACGCAAGCAAGCAGCCTCCGAGTCCAGCGCGCGACGAGCTGCGCTCTCCGCCGCGGCACCCGGCTCTAGCACAAACGGAAACCAGGGAAACAAGCACCGCTCTCGGGTGGAGAACATGGATCCCAAGGAGCGACGTGATGTGACCCGAACTCTCCACACATCGTTCATGGATATGGATGCCGACGACAACATCATCCCGAAGACGCCACAAGCCGCGATCATGGCAGCCACTGCGTATCTCGCGGCTCACCCACCTCCGGAGGGGGACCCAAAAAGGGCCATGCATAGGTCCGTACTCACCAGACTAGGCCTAATCGGAGCTGCGCTCCACGAAGACGCTCCTGCGGAGCCGAAGAAGAAAGCTCCGGTCAGACGCGATCGGAGCCCCACCCCCTCATCCGAAGAGGAAGAGGAGCACGACCTTCCTCGAAGGAAGAAGAGCTCGCACCGCCATAAACGCGACTACGATGCCAGAGACAAGCTTACGTAGCGCAAGATCGACAAAGCACGCGCCAAACGCGCATGCTCGTCTGAATCTGAGATGGATGAAGACGAAGGAGAACTCTGCGGAGCTCGATGCTTCAGCAGATCCGTTCGGCGAACACAGATGCCACGCAACTTCAAGCTTCCTTCGGATACTCCGAAGTTCAACGGCACGCAAGATCCAAAGTCCTGGCTCAGCGACCATCTGTCATCCGTCAAGCTTCACGGAGGCAACAAAGAAACCGCCGTGCAATGCCTTCAGCTGCAGCTGACAGACGCGGCGCGGGTCTGGCTTAGCAGCCTATCATCAGGATCCATTCGAAGCTGGGAGGAGCTCGCTTACAGTTTCATCCGAAATTTCAAAGGCACCAGCAAGAGGCCAGCCTCCATCGAAGAGTTGCGAGCCTGCACTCAGAGAACGGGTGAATCTATTCGCTCGTACATACTACGCTGGTCTACGACCAAAAACTCCACAGCACACATCTCCGAAGAAAGGGCCATCGACGCCTTCAGGGACGGCGTCAAGCGCCCAGACTTCAAGGAGGAACTTGGGCGCGTAAAGCCCAAGACACTCGACCACCTCATGGAAATCGCCAACAGTTGGGCAGACAGCGAAGACTGCATCCAACGAGCGCAATCAGACGAAGAGGACGACTACGGCCGAAGACGTGAACGCCGCAGCAAGAGGAGATCGCGCGTCTACGAGGACCGCGACGGACCCGACATGGTCGCGGCCGGCTACGCCGACCGCCGTAACGACAACAGCCGCAATAGCGGAGGATACCGCAGTGGAAACTTCCGCGACAGCGGACGACCAACACAGTCGTGGCAACGCCGCGACCGTGACAACGGACCCTCAACATTCGACAAACTTTCGGGTCCATGCACCATCCACTTCTACATCGACAAGCAGGATGGCAAAAAGAAAGCCAGCCACATGCTCAAGGACTACCGCGAGTTCCAGAAACTCAGTGAAGGCATGGTGCAGATGAGGCAACAAGCCCCAATCCCTGCGTTCGGAAACGCACCCGCGCCAGGTGAAATAGCGCACAGAGCTCCTCCACCGCCGCCTATTGGAGGCCCAAATCAGCCAGTCGCACCAGCGCAAAACAACGCCGGGGTCCCATAC
This sequence comes from Avena sativa, assembly GCA_916181665.1. Classification (NCBI taxonomy): domain Eukaryota; kingdom Viridiplantae; phylum Streptophyta; class Magnoliopsida; order Poales; family Poaceae; genus Avena; species Avena sativa. Next base: position 386,361,303 of record OV702296.1, read on the forward strand.
CCCCCCACCAAAGGGAGCACTTAATATGATCTAGAAGGGACGCCCTACCAACAGGGTGCAGAAGAAAATCACCCGACAAATTAACTTGGCCGTGGCAACTCCGCCTGCAATCCCTAAGTACCTCAGCGGATCGGAGTCCTGCATCACATTCACTCGCGCGGATCACCCTTGCCAGATCCCTCGCCCAGGTCATGCTGCCCTGGTGCTGGAGGCGCAGATCGGAGGCTTCGAGATGAGTCGCGTCTTCATGGACGGCGGCAGCGGCATCAACCTAATGTTCGCAAGCACTCTAGCAGCTATGCGGATCCCGCAATGCAGCCTGGAACAATCAGACACAACGTTCCACGACATTGTCCCAGGAAAGGGCATATTCCCTCTGGGCAAAATAGGACTCGACGTCATCTTCGGGAAGCCGGACAACTTTCGGCAGGAGCGCCTAGAATTCGAAGTGGTGGACTGGCCGTTGCAGTACCACGCCATCTTGGGGCGTGTAGCATTTGCAAGATTCCTGGCCGTCCCACATTACGCATACCTACTACTCAAGATGCCAGGACCAAGAGGCGTCATCACAGTCCACGGGAGCTTCACCCGATCGGACCAATGCGACAGGGATTTCAGCAAAATCTCCCAGTCCTTCGGCATGCAAGACGAGCTCGTAAGGCTCCGCGAGGTGACGGACAATGGGCTACCCCCAGTCACAAGGCAGAACGCACCCGACATGTCCTTCGACTCCACCGTCAACACCAAGAAAGTGCAGGTCCATCCGACAGACGCCTCCAAGACGGCGCTGATCGCCAACGACCTCAACACCTCATAGGAAGGCGCGCTCGTCGAATTCCTTCGTGAGCGTTGGGAAATCTTCGCCTGGTGTCCTGCGGACATGCCAGGATTTCCCAGGGAATTCGCCGAGCACGCACTCAAAGTCTTCCCAGACACCAAGCCAGTCAAGCAGTCTATCCGACGACTGTCGGAGCCACGAGCCGAAGCTATCGGCAAGGAGATCAATAGATTACTCGCAGCAGACTTCATTCGGGAAATAAAGGAAAGCGAGTGGCTGGCCAACACGGTGATGGTTCCAAAGAAGGACACGGACATCCTGCGGATGTGCGTAGACTTCACGTCACTAAACAAGCACTGCCCAAAGGACCACTTTCCTCTTCCTCGGATCGATCAGATCATCGATTCGACTGCAGGTTGCGAGAAACTCTCCTTCCTAGACGCCTACTCAGGCTATAACCAGATTCGACTCAAGGTCGAAGATCAAGAGAAAACGGCGTTCATCACACTGTTCGGAGTATACTGCTACAACACAATGCCCTTCGGGCTAAAGAACGCGGGTGCCACGTACCAGCGATGCATGCAGGTCTGCCTCAAGGACCATATCGGTCGCAACGTCCAAGTCTATGTCGACGACATAGTAATAAAAACCAAGGAGTCAAGGACACTTATCGACGATCTCCGCGAGATGTTTGACAACCTTGATCGCTACAGGATCAAGCTCAATCCAGAAAAATGCACCTTCGGCGTCCCCTCGGGTCAGCTGCTCGGATACTTCATCTCTCAACGAGGGATCGAGGCGAACCCGAAGAAAATCAAAGCCATCGTGACAATGGAGAAGCCGAAAAACCTCAAGGGCGTTCAGCAGCTCGCAGGACGAGTAGCGGCACTGAGCAGGTTCATCAGCCGCATGGGCGAAAAGGCCCTACCATTCTATCATCTGCTGCGCAAGGCGGACAAGTTCGAGTGGACACCAGAAGCCAACGACGCATTCGAAAGCCTCAAGCGGCTCCTCTCCACCTCGCCCGTTTTGGTCACGCCAAAGGAGCGCGAACCCCTGCTACTGTACATAGCAGCCACACACCAGGTGGTCAGCACAGTACTCGTGGTCGAACGACCCGAAGAAGGCAAGACCCACGGGGTCCAACGCCCAATTTACTACCTCAGCGAGGTTCTTACTCCAACGAAACAGCGGTACCCGCACTACCAGAAGCTAGCCTACGGCGTGTTCATGACGGCTCGACGACTGAGCCACTACTTCCAGGAGCATCAGGTAATGGTCGTCAACGAGGCACCCCTGAACAGCATCCTGAATAATCCAGAGGCCACAGGACGCGTGGCCCTGTGGGGCATCGAACTATCACCCTTGGACATCGTCCACGAGAAGCGACACACAATAAAATCTCAAGTCCTCCCGGACTTCCTGGTACATTGGATGGAGCTGCAGCTGCCAGACACCCCAGACATGTCGCAGTCCTGGACAATGCACTTCGACGGCTCCAAGCGCGAAGCCGGAGCAGGGGCAGGAGTCATACTGACCTCCCCGCAAGGTGATAAGATGAAGTACGTTCTTCGGATGAAATTCAGAGCCTCCAACAACGAGGCCGAATACGAAGCCCTCATCCATGGCATGAGGATGGCAAAGATATGCGGCGCAACGCGCCTGGTCATCTACGGTGACTCCAACCTCGTCGTCCAACAGACGATGAATGAGTGTGACGCACACGCCGAAAACATGATCGCGTACCGCGCACTCTACAACGCACTCGAAGGAGAATTCGACGGCTGCGAGCTTCGGCACGTCGGAAGAGAAAGCAACGAGGAAGCCGATAGACTCGCCAACATCGGCTCCACTTGTGCAAAGGTGCCACCAGGCGTGTTCCTCGAACAGATCTGCGTGCCATCCATCAAGCGAAAATTCCCCAAGGGATCACCCGAAGAAGCAGAACACTCGGGGGCTACGCTACCCGAAGGTCACGAAGGACCCGAAAAGCTGGATACCAAAGTTGCCATGGTCAACCTAATGCAGGTCATGGCAATCGAAGAAACTTGGACGTGACCATACCTCCAGTTCCTGATAAACGGAGAACTACCTGACAGCCCGACAGATGCCCGGCGCATATCTCGTCGGTCAAAAGCCTTTACCATCATCAACGGCGAGCTGTACAAGCCAGCATTACGGGTGTGCTACAACGGTGCGTCACTATCGACGACGGCAAGGCCATACTCCAAGACATCCACGAGGGCATCTGCGGCCACCACGCCGGCAGCCGCTCCCTTGTCGCCAAAGCTCTATGAGGAGGATTCTACTGGCCAACGGCCATGAGCGACGCAAAGGACATCGTCCGAAGATGCAACGGGTGCCAACGGTTCACCGACAAACCGCACGCACCGGGGTCTGAACTCAGACCCATACCCATAGCTTGGCCTTTTGCTCAGTGGGGCCTCGACATGATCGACAAACTGCCAAAGTCCTCGAAAGGGGGACACGTCTTCCTCCTGGTCGCAGTCGACAAATTCACCAAGTGGATCGAGGCAATGCCAGTCACCAACCAGAAGGGCAAAACTGCCGTCAAATTCTTTGAATCCATTGTCTACAGGTTCGGCGTACCACACAGCATCATCACCGACAACGGATCGAACTTTATCTCCGAAGAATTTCAGGACTTCTGTGAAGGCCTCGGGATCAACATCACGTATGCCTCAGTGGCACACCCGCAAACAAACGGGCAAGTGGAAAAGGCCAACGGTCTAATTGGCGCCGGCATCAAGAAGCGCCTCATGAGCTCACTCGAGCACAAAGCTAGAAACTGGATGAAAGAGCTACCGTCTGTCCTGTGGAGCTTACGGACTACGCCAAACAGCTCCACCGGCTACACACCATTCTTCATGGTGCACGGAGCTGAGGCCGTGCTACCAGCCGAAGTACGCCACCAGGCTCCACGAGTCGTCGCTTACAGCGAAGCCGAGTCCACGACTGCACTCGAAGACGCCGTCGACACACTCGACGAAGCGCGGGATATAGCAGCAGCTCGATCAGCGGTATACCAGCAGAGTCTCCGCAACTATCACAGCCGCCGGCTGCGCCCAAGGTCCTTCGTCGAAGGAGACCTCGTCTTGCGACTCAAGCAAAAGCGACCGAACAAACTCGAGTCACCATGGGAAGGACCCTACGTCGTCACTGAAGTCATCCCAGGTGGCGCCTATCGCCTCAAGCACGTGGAGTCTGGAGTCGCATACTCCAACCCATGGAATATCTCGCACCTGCGACGATTCTACCCGTAGCAATCCTACCCCCTTTTACTTTCAATAAGGCTTTCAGCCAAGGCTACTCAGCCGAACCATGTACCTCCTCCATTACGATATAAATAAAGCTAAGTGTCTCGCTCCCAACCTTCGGTTGACCATTTTTCTGCAACTTTACTACATGCTACAAATGCACTCGGGGGCTCCCCCCACCCTCACGATTTCATCGACTGAGGACCAAACGTGTACACCTGAGTAGCTGACCACGTCAGGCAAACGAAAAGGACACGTACTCAATCAAAGCACTGCGTGCTCACAAACAAGCAAACCTTTACAACAAAGGGCACAGAAGCGCCCAGTCGCAATATACAAATTTTACATCTCTCTGTCTATTTTCAGGTCCTACCTATTCTGAAGAATAACCTGAGCACGCTGCTCAAACAAATCTACAATCTGTTCGGCATACTGCCTTACAGCCGCGTAATGCGGACGCATGTTCCACTCGCCACCATCCGGTCGAAGAGGCGGCCCAGCTGCTACAGCAGCCAAATCTACGTCAGGGCGATCCACCCTCACAAGAGATAAGGCAGCTTTCACTCCTGCGACGAGCTGCTGCCGCACCAGCTCCTTGACATTGCTGGCACTCCGAAACCTTGACAGAAGACCTGCAAGGGTCGTCGGCATGGCATCCAAAGGAAACATGACGTGCAGCACCGAAGAAAGTGATGTCTGCACCTGGCGGAGCACCCGCGAAACTTGATGAACACGATCCTGCACTGTCGTCAGAACCAGGGCGCGATCGCGATCCATCCAGAAGAAGCCGCCGGCCTCCATGTCCTGTTGAGTCAAGCAATTGACCCGAATAGCGACACGCTCCTTTTCTTCCCTTGGAGCAAGATTAGCACCTGCAATAACCGCATACAACAAGAGTAAGGCCAGCAGGCCCACTCGAAGAACTGAGCTACAGCCCGAAAGACGGATCAACTTACATTGCAGCTGCTCGGACAGCCGACCCAGCTCCGCATCAAATACTCCTCTCTGGCAGCACCACGATCTGCCTTGGATTTCCAAACGTCGGCGCGACCGTGTAACCCGAGCAAATCCCTCTCCAAGCTACGCACGCGATCTCGAAGAAAAGCGAGCCGCGAGGAATCATCCAACGATGGTTGCAAGGGCCTTTCGGATAAAGTGTCAACTGGGCCCGCATCCGAAGGAACCTATAGCAGCAGAAAAAAGAAAGAACCACAGACATTCAGCCAAGGATGGAGTCCAACACCGAGAAATTCATTAAACATATAAGGCCACGGCGTGGCACAAGGATGGTACTACAAAAGATATTTACAACAAAAGTAAACTACATGCTACCCTACATCTACTATGCCTAAGGCGCAGGACACTGAGTCGCCTCAGAGCCAGACTGCCTAGCTCTGGCCTCGCCCTGCTGCCGCAGTGCGTACTCAGACAGCAAGTCAATGAGCTTGGGCCCATATCGTCTGCAGCGAGCGGAGTAGGCAGCGAAGGCTACCTCTGATCCATCCGCAGCCGTCGGCATCCGAGAAGTGATCTGGGGCAAGTCCAGCTCCGCCCCAGCCGCCATGGCCATCGCCAGCCCGACGGACGTGCCGATGCCCTTCTGCTTGCGCTTGTAAGCTGCAGGCGCTTCGGCTGACAGAGCCTCTGCCAGGGCATCCACATCTTCAAGGGTTGCGCCCTTCGGGAAGAGCTCCTGGTAGAAGCGACCAAGGACCTCTTTCGCCTTGGCCAGGGAGTTGACGACGGTGCTGCAGCGATCTTCGACCGCCACAGTGGCATCATCCAGAGCACTCCCGTGCTCCAGAGCACCGCGGTCGAACTCGATGCCTGCGGCATCTGAGAAAAAAATGAAGAAGAGCATGAAGAAAGGCAGCATAGAAGAAGACCCATCGAAAAAGAAACAAGTACAAAAAACCAGCACTCACCCGAAATAGCCTTGGCAGCAGCCATGAGCTTCTTCGCCACCCCTCTTTCACGAGCAGCCGCAACGGTGGCCAGCTGCTCCTCACGGTCTGTGGCCTCCTGCTGCAGACGCTCCTTCGCTTCGGCTGCCTTCGACAGCTCTAGCTCAAGGCGTTCTTTTGCGCCAACGGCAGCTTCGGCCTTCTGCTTTGATTGGCCAAGGCTCTTTTTAAGAGCGTCGACCTCACGGAGAGAGTCATTATGCTCCTCTGCATTTAAGACAAGCAAGTGTCAAAGAACAAGACCATGATAAACAAGAAAAGTATTAAAAGGTAGACGGATACCTTGAAGCAGCCGAAGTTTTGCCTCTAGCGTCAGGCGCTCCTCCACCAGCCGCTTGGCCTCTTGGACAAAAGGCTGCAGGAAAAGGCAGTAGCAGTAAGAACAGGACTTGGGGGCTACGCCCAAAACAAAGAGTCAAAAACAACATCAACACACGAAGATACTCGGGGGCTCCCCCGTGACAGGAAGCAGAAAACTTACGTGCTCCGAAGGCGAGCCCGAAGGCCCGCCTGCGAAATTCTGAGACGCAACCACCAGCCTCTCACGCACAGGAGGACCTGGAGCAGCGCCACCCGAAGTCGCCACCGTCTGAGGAGGAGGCAACGCAATGTTCGACTCCCCCATCATCTCCCCCGCACCATCACTGGAGCCGTTGGAGGATTGCCTGCATACGAAGCCAATCAGCACAGGTGCAAACATCATAAAGAGAAAAAGGACAACAATACAACAAGAAAAACTTACGAGCCCAGTGCGCTAAGGTCGAAGATAGGAGAAGCCCTTCGGGCCATCTTCTCCTCTTTCTTCTCTTCCTTCTTCTCCTCCTTCTTTTCTTCCTTCTTCCGCTTTGCTGGCGGGTGCGGTGCAGCAGCCCGCACAGGAATGGCAGGAAGGGGAGAAGAAGAACCTCCATGACCGTCATCATGACGCTCAAGGCCCAGAGGATTTCTGGGAGTCGGAGGAGTTGAAGCATCCGAAGACTCGCTCGAGCTCCGTGATCGCTTGTGCGTATGGTCCTCACTCGACTCGTCGGCATCCTCCGCCGGAGATCGCGCCGACGGAAGCTCGGACACGGAATCCACCACTTCATTATCTGGGGCATTCGGATACCTTTCTGGCAATGGTGGTGCCATGCCCGGCACTTTGAAGCTCTACAAGATGAGAAGAAACTTTGTTAGCAAACAAAGGACACAAATACACACCCAACAAAAAAGGGGAGCACTACGTGCATAAATGTACACCTTCGGCACGGCCAACGTCGAAGAAAAGGGAGGAGTCAGCGACTTCTCCGGGAGTCCCTCATCGGCCTTGTACTTCAGCAGCACGCGAAGATCTTTGTCAAGATTCCCCTCGGAGATTTTCTCACTCGAAACCCTCGTCGGATCACGGCGTCCAGAATAAAGAAACATCGGGTGCGCTCTCGCTTGGAGAGGCTGCACCCGACGCTCAAGAAAAGTTCGGATGATGTCCACGCCGTTCACCTCCTTCTCAGGAATCAGTTGGAGATCCTCCACCCGACGATAAAGGGCCTCTATCTCCTCCACCTCACCGTCCAAGATTTGGTTTTTCCAAGACCTTTTCTTCTCAATCTTCTGGGAGGGGTCAAAGGGAACGAGACCAAAATCTTGCCCAGGCAACACGGAGTCACGGATGTAAAACCATTTCCTCCGCCAGTACTGGACAGATTCGGACATGGAAAAGGAAAAGAATTGCACATTGGGACTGAGGGAGATGATGAAACCCCCAATGGGATACACACCATCCGAACCAGACTGCCTATTCACGGAATAAAGCTTCCGGAAGAGGCCAAAATGCGGCTCAGTACCAAGCCAACACTCGCAAAGCGTGATAAAACACGCAATGTGGAGAAGGGAGTTGGGAGACAGATGATGGAGCTGAACCCCATAGAAGAAGAGCAATCCACGAAGGAAGTCGTGGACCGGAAAAGAAAACCCGCGAATCACGAAGGCAACAAACATAACCCGGAACCCAGATGGGGGACGGGGGATTACCTCATTGCCGGGGAGTCTCACGACCGTCGTGTCCTGCGGGATCAGGCCCCGCTCGCGCAGTTTGCGGAGATCGCTCTCCCGCGTTTCTGATCGCCACCAGCTACCATCGGTGACGCGAGTAGCGGTGGTGCCCTTTTTGCCTCCGGCGGCGCTGGTCCCAACCACAGATGAGGATTTCTTTGTTTTCCCCATGGAGCTATGGCGGTGGTGGCGATGCCAAAGTTAAAAGAACAGAGGAAGTGTAGAAGAAACTCTCAGCGCGCAGCGAGAATAAGCTCAAGAACAAGGAAGCAGTAAACAGATGAACTGAGGCGGTGAAAAACAAACCACGATTTCACCAAGGATTATAACAACGAGGACGACGCACGCCGGCCGTCCATCGAGAAGACCTAACGCCAACGGTAGATCTGGCCGTACACGTGTCAGCACCATAAGGAACCATCGTTACCACGCCGTCCACTACGCGCGGAAATCGAGGAGACGCCGTAATCATCTCCACACCGCGCATGACCAGTCAATTCAAAGTCAGGAAGTGGGACCCACGCTTCGTCCAGTCAAGTCATCTCTGGCGTAGCAGACGCTTGAGGTCATCGATCGTCAGCACTGACGTCATCAAAAGCTATACTAGCACCAACTTCGGCTTCACATCTAAGAGTACTCACTTGAATCTACCATTCGACTAAATACTCGGGGGCTACTCCTATCAGGAGCGCTGACCGCGCACCCGACAAACAAATGAGGACAAAATTACTTCTCTGAGTCCTACGTCGAGTCTACGACTCCACTACGGACTCGGGGGCTACTCCCATAGGGAGGATGGATTTAAGCATCCGAAAATTTTCGAGTCCTGTGGACTTAACAACTGAAACAATGCTTGAAATAAAGTCTCCGTTCGAGTCTACGACTCGAACAGGCACTTGGGGGCTACTCCCATAGGGAGCGCTGATCGCGCACCCTATGAAATCTTCGACTGCGATCTTCCAGATCAGCACGCAAAAACTTTTTGGCAACTCTGCCCCAATAAAACGCTAAGTGAGCGACAATCTCCTAGGCCACCCGAAGCACCTCCGTGGTGACAAACATTCGGATGCTGTGTCTTCGACACAAAGATAAGACCTACAAATATCATCTGATGGCCTGGCAACGCACCTGACTGCGCTCTGCTAGTATGAAGCCATACCAGCAGGTACGATGAAAAATCCCGACGGACGCGTTGGGTACACCAATTAAAATTACTGGAATTCCACTCCTGTAAGTCCTCTGCGGCCTGAGTCGAATTACGCCAGCATATGTTCCAGGTCCGGGTTGAGGGACCCGAACCTGAAGAAGATCGTGTTGTTTCGTCCTAAGACAGTTAACTGACCCTGATCCGTCGGGTGAGTCAGGCACACGCATCAACAATCCCTACGCCCATACACTATTAAAACATAGTTGCACCCAAAGAATGGAAGAGTCCTCAGCCGAATCTACGATTCGACTGATCACTCGGGGGCTACTGACATGGTTATACCCTACGGGTACATGACTTCAGCATACCTGGTCCGACCCAAGGAAGGCCCACAGCAGATATACGCTGGCCCCTGAAGATTTTTGGGTGGCCAAGGCCCATGACGCCTTCGGATCCTTGGAGAACAAGCCTAGCGGAGATAGGAAATTCAAAGGGGTAAAACCCTAGAACTTGTAACCGACTAGGACTATGCCCGTGACCTGCCTGAGTCTATATAAAGGCCAGAAGGGCACGTCCTAGACCTCTCGACTCATACTTTCGCACATGCATCCACGCCAGATCGAATCTGCACACCCTGTAATCTTCGGTTCCGCCGTAATCAAGAGCAGACAAGCAGGAGTAGGGTTTTCCCTCCGGGGGCCTGAACCTGGGTAAATCTCGTGTCCCCTGGTTGCTTGTCTGTTAACCGTGCCACGATCTCCAGCATCCCCATCTTCTCCAAAACCCAAGTCCATAACAATGGGCATTGACGAGATTAAACCTCGTCAATAGATGCAAGCATATACAACTTCGATGACACAATGGTTCAAGTCTATTTGGGCCAAGAAAATAAGGTGTGCCATCAAGTTCGTGAGAGCTTTACTAACTAGTTTTCAAATAACAAAATACTTTTTAATTCGAAAGATAGATGAAGCTTGAGAATTTGCTTGGAATAGCAATAATGCTAATAGGTAGATATGGTGGACACAAATGGCACAGGTTTTGGTTCAAAGGGATTGGATGCATGAGAAGTATGCCTTCTCAAAACCGGTTTTTGGCTAGCAAGGCTGGGTAGCAAGCAAAAGAGTTGAAAGTAACAAGCAAACCTACTAGTGATAAATCCAAACATGCAATCTTCCTTAAAGACACAAAAGATCTTAAATAAAGAATACTAAGCTTATGAGCCAATAAGAAAGAAAATAAATGATACAAAATACATGTAAGCTTTTTTCTTTTTTCCTTTCAAACCTCAAAAAGTGTTGCTACTGACTAGAGCTCGGTTTGCCAAAACCAATTTAGATTTACTTGATGCTCCCAAAGTGATTCCAATACTGATCAACAAGATCAATCATATAATAGAGATTGCAAACTAAAATAAGAAGTGCAAAAAGTAAAAGATGAAACTTCTCATTAATATTCCATAAAGGCACTCACACTAAGGGATACATAGATAATCAAATAGAGAGATACTTCCACATGCAAACCAAACTATAAGATAACTTCTCTACCAAAGAAATGAATCCACTAAAAGGGTAAAATATAAAAGATAATGGTGTGATACCGCGACACTCCCCCAAGATTGGAACAAGCCAAGGGGATGCCAAACATGTTGACGAATTACTCCTTCGGTGGGGGTGGTGTTCTCTTGTCATCATCAAACTTCCAAGGCAAAGGTTCTCCATCCAAAAAGGACGTCCTGGTTTCCGCAATCCTGAAACTAGCAGCAGAGCTTATGCGATCAAATCTAGCCTCATACTTATAGTTTTGATTTTGTATGTCGTAGAGTTGTGCTTGTAATTGGTTGGTGGTATGACGGGGCGATAAGATTTCTTCTCGGAGCTCAGCAACCTCCTCCTCGTGCTTGGCGATGAGTTCTGAACTTATCTTGTGAATAACATCCACTTCACTTCTGCCATCTTATTGTACCTAAAAACTTCCTGCTCCAATGCTTCCATCCTGTCTTCCAGACTGCCTTCTCCTTTAGGGCCTTGAACTTCTTTCATCTTCACCTTCCCATCTTTAAGAATCAACTCCCTGGTATGGATCCTCAACTCATACATGTATGGGTTGATGACATCCGCGGAGAAATCCTCCATGGGTGATCTAGAGGAAGACATTGTGGCTTCAAAACTGAGAATTTGCCTGACAGAAACAGATCGAAACAAAAACACGACGAGAACTCGATACAAGAACCTCGGGGAACCCCCGGGGGTTATATATTCTAAAGTTTCAATGCATAAGGAAGGTACTGAAATGAAAACGAGGCAGGGACGAAGCTCGGAGGGCTCACACCCTAGACTCCTTTTCCTCCTCTGTTTTGTCTCGCAACCTGCCTTATGCATTAAAAACATCAAAAATATAAAAAGATTGGGCTTTCATGAACCTTCTGTTTTCATCACTTTTACCTACTCAAAGACGAACTCTGCAGACTCTGGTGTTTGGTTCCTGATAAATTCTTCCGGAGTCACCATTTGAATAATATCAACATCTTCGTTATAAGAATCTCCAGAAATATAATGTTTTAGTCTTTGACCATTCACCACCTGTGTTGTGTCATCCTTCAAAGAAGATATTTTGATAGCACATGAATGATATACTTCCTTGATAACAAAAGGTCCTTCCCATTTTGAGAGTAATTTCCTTGCAAAAAATCTAAGACGGGACCTATACAAAAGAATTTTCTCACCAACATGGAACTCCCTTTTGAGAATTCTCCTATCATGCCATATTTTTACTTTTTCCTTAAAGAGTCTAGCATTTTCATAGGTTTCACTTCTCCACTCATCTAAGGTACTCATGTCAAGCAATCTTTTCTCACCAGCAAGTTTAAAATCTCTATTCAACTCTTTCACTGCCCAATAAGCTTTGTGTTCTAATTCTAAAGGCAAGTGACAAGCTTTCCCATAGACCATTTTGTAAGGAGACATCCCCCTAGGATTTTTAAGCAGTTATATAAGCCCATAAAGCGTCATTCAACTTTTTAGCCCAATTTTTCCTAGATCTATTGACAGTCTTTTGCAAGATAGATTTAATTTCCATATTGGAGAGTTTTACCTGCCCACTAGTTTGGGGGTGATAAGCTGAAGCAATTCTATGGTTTACATCATACTTAGCGAGAGTTTTTCTAAAAAACCCATGAATAAAATGAGAGCCTCCATCAGTCATGAGATATCTAGGCACACCAAACCTAGGAAAAATAACATCCTTAAGCATTTTTAAAGAGGTCTTACCATCAGCGCTGTTAGTAGGAATGGATTCTACCCACTTTGTAACATAGTCAACATCAACAAGAATGTGAGTATACCCTTTTGAAGGAGGAAAAGGACCCATAAAGTCAAATCCCCAACAATCAAAGGGTTCAATAACAAGAATAATTCATAGGCATTTCATAGCGTCTAGAAATGTTACCAACTCGTTGACATTCATCACATGATAAGACAAACTTCCTTGCATCTTTGAAAAGGGTAGGCCAATAAAGTCCAGATTGTAAAACCTTTTGTGTAGTCCTGTCCCCAGCATGATGTCCTCCATAAGCACTGCCATGACATTTTCTCAATATCACTTGTTGTTCAAATTCTAGAACACATCTTCGCATAATACCATCCACTCCTTTATATAAATGTGGGTCATCCCAAAAGTAATGCCTTAGATCATAAAAGAATTTTCATCTTTGCTGGGCTGTAAAGGTTGGAGGCAAATACTTGGAAACAATAGAGTTTGCATAATCAACATACCAAGGACTCTCATGCAGACTTACCCTTATTGCAGCCAACTTCTTATTTGGAAAACTATCATTAACAGGCAAGGGGTCAAAAGAAATGTTTTCCAAACGATATAAATTGTCAGCAACAGAATTTTCAGCACCTTTCCTATCTACAATATGCAGATCAAACTCTTGTAAAAGCAACACCCACCTAATAAGCCTAGGCTTAGCGTCCTTCTTCATCATAAGGTACTTAATAGCAGCATGATCAGTATGAATAGTGACCTTCGAAACAACAATACAAGGTCTAAACTTATCACAGGCAAAGATTACGGCTAAGAACTCTTTTTCAGTAGTAGCATAATTATTTTGAGCAGCATCTAGAGTCTTGCTAGCGTAATGAGTAACATTCAACTTCTTATCAATACGTTGCCCAAGGATAGCACGCATAGCAAAATCACTAGCATCACACATAATTTCAAAAGGTAAACTCCGATCAGGTGGTTGAACAATAGGAGCAGTAGTCAAAGCTTTCTTGAAAGTTTCAAAAGCTTCCTTACAATCATCATCAAAAACAAAAGGTACATCTTTTTGAAGAAGATTAGTAAGGGGCTTTGAAATTTTGGAGAAATCTTTAATAAACCTCCAATAGAAACCAACACGACCAAGGATACTACAAATACCTTTAATATCTCTAGGACAAGGCATCTTCTCAATTGCTTCAATTTTGGCTCTGTCAACTTCAATACCTCTTTCAAAATTTTTGTGTCCAAGAACAATCCCTTCATTAACCATGAAATGGCATTTTTCCCATTTAAGAACAAGGTTGGTTTATTCACATCTCTGCAAAACTTTATCAAGGTTGTGCAAACAGTTATCAAAATAAGTTCCATAGACGGAGAAATCGTCCATGAAAACCTCCACAATTTCTTCACAAAACCATGAAAGATAGCAGACATACATCTCTAAAAGGTAGCAGGAGCATTACATAAACCAAAAGGCATATGCCTATAAGCATAAGTACCATAAGGAAAAGTGAAAGTGGTTTTCTCTTGGTCTTGTGCTTTCACAGCAATTTGAGAGAACCTAGAATAACCATCAAGAAAACAAAAGTGAGTCTTTTTGGACAACCTATCAAGCATTTGATCAATAAAGGGCAAAGGATAATGATCTTTCTTAGTAACTTTATTAACCTTTCTAAAATCAATGCACATCCTATACCCAACCACTACACTTTGGGGGTATAAGCTAATTATTTTCATTAGGCACAACAATTATTCCCCCTTTCTTGGGAACACAATGAATAGGGCTAACCCATTGGCTATCAGGAATAGGGTAAATAATACCAGCATCAAGGAGTTTTAATACCTCATTTCTTACCACATCCTTCAACTTAGGATTTAGACGACATTGGTGCTCAACAACTGGTTTTGCATCAGGTTCTATATTAATAGCATGCTGACATATAGTAGGAGAAATCCCATTTAGATCATCAAGAGTATACCCCATAGCTCCTCAGTGTTTCTTCAGTATTTCCAATAACCTCTCTTCTTCCTTTCCTGAAAGTTTAGAACTAATAATAACATGATATACTTTCTTATCATCAAGATAAGCATATTTAAGATCATCAGGTAAAGGTTTTAATTCGAAAACAGGTTCCCCTTTAGGTGGTAGTGTGGTACCCAAATCTTCCACAGGTAGATTATGCTTAAGTTGCCCAGGCTGACGAAAAAAAACCTCGTCAATCTCATTCATTTCCTTCATGAAGACATCGCTTTCATGATCTTCCATAAATTGCTGCAAGGCATTGTTAGGAGCAAGAGAAATAGCAGAAAGTTGTTCAACCTTGAAATCCTCAATAGGCAGTTCATTTTCATAAGGAGTTTTGGCAAATCTAGAAAAATTAAACTCATAAGACTCTCCATCAAACTTAGTCAAAACTTTTTCCTTCCTACAATCTATGATAGCCCCACATGTATTCAATAAGGGTATACCAAAGATTATATGATAGGTTTTACTAGCTTCAGAACCAAGTACTAGAAAGTCAGCAGGATATATAATCTTACCACAAAGAACCTCCAGATCTCTTACAATGCCAATGGGTCAGACTGTCTCTCTATTAGCAAGGTGAATAACCACATCGATGTCCTCTAGCTCACAAGGACCAATTTCATGCATAATTTCCCTGTAAAGCTCATAAGGAATAGCACTAGAACTAGCACCAATATCACATAAACCATAATAGAAACTATCACCAATTTTAACATAAAGCACAGGGACACTAGCTTTTCTAGCTTTTCTAGGATGAGAGACAATATTAGAAGCGTCTTCACAGAAAACAATATGCTCATCCTCTATATTTCTAGTGATAAGATCTTTCACAATAGCTACCACAGGTTCAATATTTATTTGCTCATCAGGTTCCACAGTTTTCTTTGTACTTTTGCTAACCACATTAGCTATGATAGAATGTTCCTTTACCTTAGCAGGAAAAGGGATTTTCTCAACATAAGGCTCAGGCAAAATAGGATCAACAGTACAAACTTCTATGCTGTCAGGAACATGAGTAACAATGTCTTTAAAAGGAGCGTGGTACTTGTCCCACTGCTTTTTAGGAATTTCAATATAAGGCAAAAGCCTCAAAACATTTTGCAAGAACTTGAGGATCAAGATCAGACTCATTGCTAATATCAAGGAAGTTATCAGTTCCCATAAAAGATCTTATGCATTCATAATCATAGTTTATACCTGACTTTCTTTCTTTGTCATTCTCCCAAGATTTAGTGTTCTCTTGAATACAGCATAGTAGATCCCATTTAGCTTCTTCCTTCATACGTGTGAATGATCCAGCACAAGAAGCATCTAGTAAATCTTTATCATGAAGAGAAAGCTTAGCATAAAAATTATTGATAATAATATTGTTAGGGAGTTCATGAATAGGACATTTAAGCATTAGTAACTTCAATCTCCCCCAAGCTTGAGCTATACTCTCTCCATCACGAGGCCAAAAGTTATATATCATATTTCTATCCTTATGATTCTCACTGGGAGGATAAAATTTAGAATAAAAGAGAGATGCCATTTCCTCCCATTCCATGGATTGTCCATTCTTCAGCAGCTTATACCATTCTTCAGCTCTCCCTTTCAAGGATATAGAGAGTAACTTCTTCTTCACCTGTTCAGTTGTGATACCTGCACACTTAAACAACCCTCATAATTCATGGATAAAAAACAAGTGATCACTAGGATGAACAGTTCCATCCCCTTAATAATAATTGTCCATAACACGATCAATAATACTTGTAGGTATCTTAAAAGGATCTATCTCAACAGGTGGTGGTTCATCTACTACCCTAACAGTGGTGGTAGTTTTCCCAAACAGAAAACCAAGTGGATTATCCATATTGGAAACAAAGTAACAAACAAAAACAAAAAGCAATACTCACAATAGAAGTTTCCTTTACCAGTTCCACTCTTCAATAGCACTTCACTCCTCGGCAACGGCGCCAGAAAATAGTCTTGATGACCCACAAGTATAGGGGGGGTATCATAGTAATTTCGATAAATAGGAGTATCGATCCCAATAAGGAGCAGAAGGTGTTGACTAGTGGCATGGAGCAGGAAATCTATGTAATTACTTAGCAAACAGATTTTTAGTTTTTTTTGATAAAGCAACAAAACAAAGTGCAAGTAATAAAGACAACGAACCAACGCAGCAAGTGGACCAATCCTTTCTTAGCAAAGGACAAGCCGGTGGAAATACTCATAAGGACCAAACGTTCTCGAAGACACATGGGAATTCTGTCAAGTGCTTTCGCTTCAAATAACTGAGTACTCTTCTTTGGTGTTGCAATTGTTGTGTGGGTGAACCTGTGCTAATGTACCGACCTAACTTGGACTAATAATACTTGTGATTAAACCCCCTGCAAGCATCCGCAACTACAGGAAAGTAATTAAGATATAAACCTAACCACAGCCTTAAACTCTGAGACCCTACGCTCCCTTGTGCAAAGGTGTCCTAACGGGGGTTTAGGTTTCTATCACTCCGGCAACCCCACAATTAGTGGCCAAATACACAATGCATTCCCCTAGGCCCATAAATGGTGAAGTATCATGTAGTCGACTTTCACATGATACCACTAGAAGAATAACACCACAACTTAAATACTAAACCATTGAATAATGACTCAACACAAATCCACTACTAACAACATGACTTCTCCCATGTCCTCAAGAACTAAACAAACTACTCACGAGACATCATATGGATCAAGATCAAGGATGATATGGTAATGGATAACAATCTGAACATAAACAATAATCCATTGGTTCCACTCACAAGCATCAACTACAATAGTAATTAACACCGGTAAAGTGTCCCCTATGAACTAATGCAAGATCCAACACAATTGTTACAACGGTATGAAGTGGTGATGATGGTGCTGGTGGAGATGATGGTGTGGATGATGATGATGATCCCAATGAAGTCTAGCTTGATGAAGGTGTTGATGGCGACGATCTTCCCTCTCCGGGAAGGAATTTCCCCGGCAGAAATCTGTCTATCGGAGGGCTCTTTCTCTCTCAGTGCTTTCCGCCCCGCAGAGGCGGCGGAAATATTTCTATGGTCGCTCCCCTGGTATTAGGGTTCCTAGAGGAAGATATAGGCGAGAGGGCAGAGTCGAAGGCCGTCCAGGTGGGCCACACCTTCCCTAGGCGCGACCCAGGGGGACCCGCGCCTAGGAGGGTGGGGCGCCCCTGTGGCCCAGCTACGCCTCCCCTTCTAGCTTCCTCCGTCTTCTGGGAAAATATAATTTTCCAATATTCTTCTGATATTTTTCTGATCTTCACGAAATTGCATCAAAACACCTCTTTTTCCATCAGAAACCTGACTCCGGCAGTCCATCCTCCAAGAATCATCCAACATGCAAAAACAGAGGAACAAACATAAATAACACCTCATAATAAGAAATATATCAATGAATAGAGGCAAATTATGATATAGAATGGTGATGCAAATTGGACGTATGACTTGTCCCCAAGCGAAAACTGAGCTCAGTAAACATGTCCACATGTATATGGAGTGAAGTGTCGATAAAAGAATACGGACAAGAAGCATCACACTTACCATTACACAACTCATAGAAGAAAGCAACTCACCATTATATAACTTAGCTTGCAACATGTACAGGAGTCACAATAGAGATGCATAAAGATAAATCATAATTGGAATTGGCAAACTCTATTCTTGGTCAGAGAACAACTGGCAAATAGTTTCACAAAAAGCTTTTTGTAGAAGTCTTCAAAACAGGAGTACTCTTTGCTCAAAAAGGTTTTTCACAATGAAGGCTTTCAAAGTAATACTCAATAGATAAGAGTTTTGTGCAAACAAGGAAGATAAAGAACATGATTGTATAAATCATCATATGAATGCTTGAAACACAACAACTCAAATGCTTGCTAGAGATAGAGAGGAAGTAGGTTTGTGACTCAACTTGGAAATAGTAGAAAGGTCCCTTCATAGAGGGAAGCAGGGATTTCAAGTCATATAGAGCTTCCAAAAGATTATGGTACTTACTAGCTTTGAGCCCTCATTGCCCCTATCATAGGCATCTTGAGACGATTAAGGTTAAAGTGAACAAGGATGGAGTATATGCTTGACAAAATATAAGTTGGCAATCTCATGTCCCTTGAGTACGAGGGCCGCTCCTCGTGCTACTCAACTTTAGTCACCAGTAAGTTCTTGTCATTGTAAGTACATGTGTATCATAAAGAACCGCCAACGGGGTACCCCTTGCACATGGTACAAGAGCTATCCCATAACCAAAATGACAAGGCAAGCAGACAATGAGCATCTCAGTGATCTTTTTATTTACTATGTGCATAGCTTTTTATTGAGGATGCTTCACGGAATGCTCATTATGGTGATGCTGCAAGTTTCCACCATGATTAGGCATGGCTTAGGCTAGCGGCCCAGGTGTTTCTCTAACACACATACATTACTCCATGGATTTACAAGCTCCCTCTTTATTTCACACCGACGACATCCACAAGCAAAAGAGCATGATATCAACTATGTACAACGTACAGGTGCAATGTTAAAAGCGTTCCCCGCGACAGCATGGTTCTGCTAATTCCAACGTATAGATGCAAGCATATACAACTTCGATGACACAATGGTTCAAGTCTATTAGGGCAAGAAAATAAGGTGTGCCATCAAGTTCGTGAGAGCTTTACTAACTAGTTTTCACATAACAAAATACTTTTTAATTTGAAAGATAGATGAAGCTTGAGAATTTGCTTGGAATAGCAAATGCTAATAGGTAGATATGGTGGACACAAATGGCACAGGTTTTGGTTCAAAAGGGTTGGAAACATGAGAAGTATGCCTTCTTAAAACAGGTTTTTTGCTAGCAAGGCTGGGTAGCAAGCAAAAGAGTTGAAAGAAGCAAGCAAACCTACAAGTGATAAAGCCAAACATGCAATCTTCCTTGAAGACACAAAAGATCTTAAATAAAGAATACTAAGCTTATGAGCCAACAAGAAAGAAAATGAATGACACAAAATACATGTAAGATTTTTTCTCTTTTCCTTTCAAACCTCAAAACGTGTTGCTACTGACTAGAGCTCGGTTTTACAAAACCAATTTTGATTTACTCGATGCTCCCAAAGTGATGCTCAACAAGATCAATCATATAATATATATTACAAATTAAAATAAGAAGTGCAAAAAGTAAAAGATGAGACTTCTCATTAATATTCCATAAAGGCACTCACACCAAGGGATACATAGATAACCAACTAAAGGAGAGATAATTCCACATGCAAACCAAACTATAAGATAACCTCTGTACCAAAGATATGAATCCACTAAAAAAGGTAAAAGATATAAGATAATGATGGTGATACCGTGACACTCCCCCAAGCTTGGAACAAGCGAAGGGGATGCCAAACCTGATGACGAATTACTCCTTTGCTGGTGGTGGTGTTCTCTTGATAAGCTCGTCAATAAGTTTCCTCAAATCCTCAATCTCAAAGGTCAAAGTACGAATCAATTCTGAATTTTGCTCAATGCGATTCATGATCATATCAGACCGAGAGCCCAGTCCTTACTATTCTTTCCCCACTCTTCCTTCTTAGTGTGTTCCTCCCCTGCATGGTTAGAACGAGGCAAATCCCACATCGAGGGCAAGCTCCCTTTGGGTGCCTGTTGATATTGATGCTCATGTATAAGAGTATGGAAGGGTCTCTTGGTACGTGGAGGAGATGACCATGGAGCATAGATAAGACGTGGAGGTTTCCCTCCTGTAGACATCTGTGATGTCCTCCTAAGCTTGGTAGGTTTTCCACCACTCCAATGCTTGCGACGGTGGCGTGGGTGTCCGGATGCTCGTCCTCCTCCATGTCTTGCTCATCCCCTACCAAAATCTCCTCCTCCTTGGGGCTTTGAGGATCATCTTCCTCGGGCTTCTTGCCTTTGTCGTTGGTGGAGACCATGGTGCTCTAAACTTGAGAAGATTTCCTGACAGAAACAGATCGAAACGAAAACACAACAAGAACACGATGCACGAACCTCGGGGGATCTAGGGGGTTGCGGTGACCCAGCATACCACTACATGATGTAGTACACTATAGTCGTTGATATAACACTAATGGAACATCGTTCCATCCACATTATATCCCTTAGAGTGGTACAACAGAAACATCGCGGGTCCAAGACAACACTTTAGATTACATATAACATATTACAAAAGATCCAGAGAACTTCCTCGAACAGTGAGGAATATTATACAGAAAGAACCAGAAAGATCCACTCGGAGTTACTTTAGAAGCACTACTACTAATATATGTATAAGGCTTGAAAGTACTACTTATAGTATTGTTCTATAGAAGTAGGTTCTAGATTCTAGGAGTTTTATTTATATTCTACGCTTCAGCTTGTCTTCGATAGATTCCGGTAAGGTCTTCGACTCCGTTGATCTCCCTCAGACATCTTCAACTCTTCAAGTAACTTATTTCCTGGGAACGCCATTGGTTTCTCCGAGATCTAGCAGGAGTTATGAAGATATGTTGAGTACGAGCGTACCCAGCAAATTCACTAAAGAGGAGTGTTTGATGCACTATCTACAGCCATAGACCATAGGTCATAGGCAATGCAAGTTTTTCAAAACATTTCTTCAAAGGTTGCTTTTATTCTGTCAAGCTATGTCCATCAGTCTTCATGGGTTTACCAGAACTTTCATAGAGTTCCTTTCCCGCAGC
Organism: Avena sativa; assembly: GCA_916181665.1. NCBI lineage: Eukaryota > Viridiplantae > Streptophyta > Magnoliopsida > Poales > Poaceae > Avena > Avena sativa. The sequence goes on from OV702296.1 coordinate 386,382,502, forward strand.
GTTCGCAGCTCCTTCCTGGAACAGGGAGTAACAAGTTACAGTTCTTACACTCTGTAGAGGTGCGTCACTTTACCCATGAGAGATCTTAGCTTTGTTGCACATCCGAGTTATAGGCTCGTTCACACTTCCTTGGTGTGAGGCCCAGACTAAGATCCAAGCCAATCACTGTCCTTCTTCGCGACCCCGCATATCCGACGGATTGCACATCAGACGAAGGATAAAACTTGTTTCCATTACCAGTCTAAGGTGTACAATCCTCATAGATACCAGAAGCCGTGGGACGTTGAGGGATCCCACCCATAACCTGCTAACCCTCTACAAGAGGAGTTGCAACAACGGCCCGGTCATCCGTTGGCATGCGATAGAGAGCCGATCCAGCTGACTTCTCCGTCCCATTCCAAATCTCATGGTTAACGCGTAATATACAGCGCAAGAATCACTGGCAACATTTGTTGCTAAGTCCTAGATAATATGTTCCTTTACCACCGGAACTTCCATAGAAGGTTTTTACCTCATGATAAATAACCTATAATCATATTATTATGAAAATAGTGTTTTCTGACCTTTTTGAAATGCAGGTGATGACAACACTGGATTTGCAAAATACTTTATAGAAAATAATCAAAGGACATGAGCAAGTATAAACTTGCCTTTTGTGATTGCAAGATTATGCACTCACGGTCTTCGAGATAATAGAAGATCCAATATCTGAAATCATCATCATTGGTCTGGTAAGGACTAATGTTTAAAGAAGCAAGATGCCATTATGCATAAATAATGCTATGCAATTTTATAATTCCCAAAGTGAAACCCTTAGTATTTTGAATTGATCTTAGGTATCTTCTTTAAGATTGGGTTTATCTTTAAGTTTATTTCATAAGCAATGACATTGATAAGGAACTTAAGTGTTAACAATCCAAAATATACAAATACGGATAGAGTAATGTGATTATGATTAATTGTTATTTGGTGACTGGGATAAAAAGTCCTTGGGTTGAGTTCTTAAGAACTGAAGGAACTATTATAGATTTGTTTGTGTGAAGTGGCAAAAAGACTAACATTTGAAGAAACTGGTATTAGTTAACGTTAATTAGTCTTAAGGGTTATTAGGTTTAACATTAGGGTTTGTGATGGTTATGAATGATGTTAAGTTATCATCTTTTAGTTGATGGTACAAGTGACCAAAATTAAATTTAAAAACATGAATAAACTTCAAATGAGATGTTTATGATTGTTTAGACCAAAGTTAACTATAAAAATAGAAGTGAATTTTATATATAATGAGTTTTAGAATATTATCTAGTTTTAGGATTTTGACAAATATGATTATGAATGATCCTTTTTAATGTAAGTGAAAGATGGGTTTAATAACATGCAATTTATTAATGGAATCATAATTAGATGATCTTATAAATTTATTAGAGTTTAGGGTTATTTTTAAGAGTGGTTAAGAGATGGAGATTATTCACCATCATATACATGAGTGATATATAATATTTACTTAAAAGGAGTTTAATTTGAATTTAAGACTTAAAAACATTTAAAGGGGAATAGTTATATTTAAGTTTTATTTTGATTATGGATTTAGACTTAGTAATTAAACTTTAAAGGTTTTAGTGTTCTTTAAGAAAATGGGATTATTTCTTACTTAAGAAATAACTTTAAGAATTAACAAAGTGGTTATTTCATTTGAGTAAAATAAGTAATGAATTTTATTTATCTTAGGTTATTAAAATGTTTTTAAATAATATACATAGTATTTTTATAGTGAAATATACTTATTGAAGATCTTAAAAATGAATTTTATTTATTTATAAGTATTACCTTTATTTTTATAAAATTCTTTAAATAATTAAGTGTCTTTAAATATTTGCTTTATATTTTATTTTTAAAACTCTAAGTTAGCATTTTTATAAAATGGTAGAGTTATTTTTATACACAAAAATGGTTTTTATTTATTTTTAGGAGTTTTTATCATTTTATGAAAATTTACTCAGTATTTAATGATTTTAAAATTTATGTGCTGTATATTTATTTTAAATAAATAAAGTTATATTTTTATTAGATAGATCTTATTGTTATGAACATTTTTATATATTATATGTATTTTTAGGAATTTTCTATAATTTTCTATAGCTAAATAATGTTTAGAGGTTATTTTGATAATTCATTTATTTTATTTTCACTTTATTTATTTATCTGAAACAACTTGGGCTGTTTAGTTGGGCATATGGGCTGGCCTGGCCCATCTAGGTTGGCCCAGTTTGGGATCTGGCCCAACCAACTCACCCCTGGCCCTTCTCTCTTCCTTGTCTCACACACAGACACACCACGCACGCCCCTGACTTTGACTCCCCTCTCTGGTTCATCTGCGTCGCTCATGTCGCCGCCGCCGCTCTCACCGGCCAACGCCGGCCAGGTCTGACACCGTCAATTACTGACGTGTGGTGGCGCTGGCTAGCTACTGCGCCCTCTTACTTTCTCCTGGCCGATTCGATTCAATTGCGGCCTCGCACGCATCTGGCTGAAACCCTAATTCCGCCCTGGTGGTGCTGCTGTTTAGCTACGACACTCACCGCGCTACAGATGTTGCCGGGACGGCTTGGCACGATGCAGGTGCTTCGGTGCCCACCGTGCCGCCGTGTTGCTACAACCGTGGCCTCTGCTTCCTCTTCGGTGAGCTAGGACTCGCCCTAGGTAGGTGTTACTACTACCCCCTCTCTTCTCTATGACCAGCCTTCATGTTGATGGTTTTGGTTGATCTTGAGTTGATTGCTAAGTGGTTTTACTCAATTTGTTTTAGTGGTCAAGGTTGAATTCCTGAAACTCCTGGTTTATTTGTACAGACTAGTAGATTTTTTTTATGTTGTTGGTGTATTGATTAGATGCCAGTATAGGTTGTTTGCATGATGAGGTCAGAATTAGTCTAACTAATCTCCTATTAATTCTATGCTGACATAGGGATGTCAATGTAGATGATGGTACTATCTGGATTTAGTTAGATGGTGAAATTTTTATAGTGATAACAGTCCATTGACCATTTGGTTTCTGGCAATACTAAAGATAAGATATGTTGCTATTCTTTGTGCTAATTGGACAGGTTTTGGTGAATTTCCCATGGACTTCTTATATGATTTTGCATAGCTATAGTGATAACTATAGATGAAATTTGTATGGACGGAATAACTAGAACATGAACATAATGTTTAATAACAGGGTTATGTGTATGTGAGTTCTAGAGTGATTTGACACATAGATTAATTGGTTTCTATGTTCCTAGGATTGGGCATGGACAGTTTCTCAGGTTTTATTTGTAAGTGGTCATGCTAGTTATCTCCTGATTATGAGATGAGCTATTTGTGTGTACTTGTACTAGTTGGTTTTGCTTGCTGTGCAATGAACCTGTCTTGGGGAAATGCATAAGGTTAATTGGTTTAGCATAGGTACTTGAATATTGGTGGCTTGCAGTGTTGTTTGAGCTACTACTGTTATGGAACAAGCCTTATGGGATTTGATATTGAACTTGAGTTATTCATGTTCCTAGTTGGGTGCTATGTATAAGCAGATTGCAGTAATTTGCCTTGAGATGTGAGATTGGTTGTAGTATGAGCTGCCTTGAATAAAAATGTGAAGATGAGCAGTGTGCAACTGAATCTTTGATCCAGTTACCTTTGTTTTAAAATATAAAATGATTCTTAAATATTTTTTTAAAATATCTAAGAAAATGATTTATTATCAAACTTGATGAAGGGCTGATATTCTAGTTTAAAGACTAGATTGAGGGTTTGGTGGAAGTGAGTTTGGGATTGTGTCTGAGGTGCAATTCCAATTCTTTTGGATTTGTGCCCAGCAATCCTTCATGCTTGCTGGTTTGTGCAAAGATGATTTGTATGCTTTTATGGCTTTGGTATGAATGGTATAAGTGTGCTATAGCCCCTGCCCATGATGCAAAGTCTGAGGCTATAACTTTTGGGGAACATAGCAGATACTAGATCTGCTGCTATGTCTCTGGATGCACTTGGACAGAATTATCCTTTCTATGGATAAATGATGGAAATATTTGAAGTGAGTTCTTGTCTGTGATGCTAAGGCCGAGACTCCAATTTAACTACAAGAACATATATTATTGTTGCCTCAAATTTTGACTCAGTGATGATCTAGACATGCCACTTGCATGCCATTCTGAGAGAATCTTGCCATCCAATCCTCCTAGATGAAAATCTAGTTGAAGGGTAGATGGACCAAGTGGGTGTGTATTATTTCTCTAGTACTCCCAGATCTGTATGCATGATTTAAGAATATATGCTACATTACCTAATGTGTATTACAGCTGATTGTTACCTGCTGTTGGTGAGTGCTCTAGGGATTGCTGGAGATCTGGGTCTATTACTATTGCTCCTTGATCTGCTACAACTTGTGCTTGTAACCTTCCCCTCCTAACTCCAGCTCCTCTTGGCTATTGACAAGCTTTTGCTTCTTAAACCCTGGATGGCTTTCCAAGCAACCAGGTGTTGGTGATTTTTGATGTGATGATCAGGTTTACTTGATCTGTTGTACTGCTCCACCTTTAGCTATTGCTTTCCCTTCCTAATATTGCTGATAGTTTCCTGGCCTTTGTCTACTAGTGTTGTAGAAACTGGTTCTTGGTGATGTGGACCTAGATAGATCAATGATGGTTGTGGTTGTTTATGTGTGGCTTGGGAGTTCTAGTGCTAAGAAATGAGCTGGGGTGGAAGGAGTAGCTAGCAGCAGTGACTGCCATGGTTGGTTCCTTCTTATCCTCCCCTGGTGTGCTCCTGTGTTGACAGCAGATACTTGCATGTTGATGTGCAAGCTGCTTGCAAGTGGGACCTGCTGGTGTGGATGAGATCAAGTGAAAACTTGATATTTGTGGAATCTTTATCTGATTACTTTAACTATCATGGTGAAACTTGCCCCTTCCCAAGCCTATGATGTTGTACTGAGGCCCTCACTAGATAAGAACATATGCTCAATTTGGTGAAACTTTCCCCTTACAGATTAGCTCAATGATGAATTGAACTTAGCATTTCTATGTCAAACTTGAGAGCAAAACACTAACCAATTAATCATTCTTTTATTTTATTTTTGTTTTGTTTTCTTTTTATTTTTGTTGTGTTTACAGGAAATGAAGATCAAAAAGAAGAAAAGAAGCTTAGTTAGGTTTTATTTTTTAATCTTGTTGTAATTTCCTTTTTTATTCACATGTGTAAAGATTTTGTATTATTATTATGTTTGTAAATAATAAACTATTTATTAATTAATTCCTCCTTTGTAAAACCTAATTGTAAAGACAATGTCATATATAAAGAATTATTTTATTTATCTATTGTAAAATAATACTATATACATATATATTTATATTAATAAAGAATCCTTTTATATACTTTATGTAATCATTTTATTTCAAGTTATTAAATATTTCCAATTCCTATTTGTGAATTTTTGTAAATTCATTTGAATTTCATATTTGAAATTCAAATACATGTTTGAACAAATTTTCCCCGAAACAAAGAATTCTACAAAGGTCATGTCGAAATCTATCGCACTTGCTCCGAAGTTTCCTTCAGTACAAGAGAGATCCCGATCCCTCTGTAGCTCTTTTAGTTTTGCGCGAAAATTCCCTAGATTTTCTTATGCATGAATGCAATGCACAAACCTGTGTCCTCTCTATTTCTAGGTGCTAATCCTGGGATGTTATAGGGGTTATATATTACGAAGTTTCAAATCATAAGGAAGGTACTGGTATGAAAACGAGGCGGAGACGGAGCTCGGGGGGCTCACACCCCCTCCAGGCGTGGCCAGCTGGGGCCCGCGCCTGGGGTGGGTTTGGCCACCCCAGGCTCCGTTTCCTCCTCTGTTCCGTCTCGTAACTTTCCATATGTAATAAAAACATCAAATATATAAAAATATTAGGATTTCACGAACCTTCTGTTTTCACCACTTTTACCTATTCAAAGACGAACTCTGCAGACTCCTTTTCTCCTTCTCCTGGAAATTCCTTTCCTACAAGGTCTCACACAAACCTCAATGGCAACATTAGTGTAAGGAAAAACAATAAACCTTTAGGATCACACTTCAAATGAAATCCATCAAAACAAAGGCTTCTGTAAGAGGCAAATGCAAATGATGGCAGAAATCTGTCAAAACAGACCAGCAGGTAAAGATTGATTTTTTAGAAAAGCTTATGTTGCTTAAATCAAAAAGTGAAAAACTAATGAAATCTGGGTAACAACCTGGAGAACAAGCTTAGAAAAATACAGCTCCATCCGACGTATTGAGCTCCCTCGTGATTTTTTACAATGCAGCACAAAAATATGTCCCACGACAGCCACTTTTCACAACTCCTCTACTTCTCAAAAGTAGTTGAACTTGACACAAAAACCAAAACAAAAAAGATAAGGAGCAGTTATTACTGAGGTAATAACTTCCAAGACTCAACCAAACTCTAGGGTTATCTCCCAACAAGTACTTTTCTTTAATGCCTTTAAGTTAGGCTTAAAAGTTTCAAAGATGCTCACATAGAAGATAAATATTTGAAGTGAAAGAGAGAATCAAGAAGCAAATAACCAACACATTTGAGTCTAACCCACTTCCTATGCATGGGGGTATCATGAGAAAACAAATTGTTGAAACAAAAAGGCACTAGCATAGGAAGACAAAACGAATGCAACTTCAAAGCTTTCAACATAAAATGGGGAAACTTAACATTTTTGAGGTGCATAGAATCATGTTTCCCTCTCTCATAATAACTTTCAGTAACACTTTGAATAAAGTTGACAATATAACTGTCACTAGCAACAACTTTATCATCAGAATGAGCATACTTACAGTCATCAAAAAGAGGTCCAAGGTCATAAACTAGATCAATAGAAGCAAGTTGTTCCATCCTGAAATCTTTATTAGGCAAGCTGTTTTCACAAGGAGCTTTAGCAAATTTGGAAAAGTTAAACTCATAAGAATCTCCATCAAACTTAGTTAAAACTTTCTCCTTCTTACAATCTATAATATCTCCACAAGTGTTCAATAAAGGTCTACCAAAAATGATACGGCAAGTTTTACTAGCTGCTGATTTATGTACCAGAAAATCAACAGGATACTTAATATTACTACAAAGAACCTCCACATCTCTTACAATGCCAATAGGGCAAATGGTCTCCTTATTATCAAGGTGAATAACCACATCCATGTCCTCAAGCTCACAAGGACCAATTTCATGCATAATTTCCCTGTAAAGCTCATAAGGAATAGCACTAGAACTAGCACCAATATCACATAAACCATAATAGAAACTATCACCAATTTTGACAGAAAGCACAGGGACACTATCTTTTCTAGCTTTACTAGGATGAGACACAATATTAGAAGCGTCTTCACAGAAAACAATATGCTCATCCTCTATATTTCTAGCGTTAAGATCTTTCACAATAGCTACCACAGGTTCAATATTCATTTGCTCATCAGGTTCCACAGTTTTCTTAGTACCTTTGACATTCACACTAATCATCATAGAATACTCCTTTACCTTAGTTGGGAAAGGTGTTTTCTCAACATAAGGTTCATGCACAATATGATTAGTAGTGCAAACTTTGGTGCTTCTAACAGGAACATGACTAACAACATCTTTATAAGGAGCATGGTACTTATTCCACTTCTTCTTGGGAATTTCTATGTAAGAGGCGAAGGCCTTAAAACAGTTGGCAATACTTTGGGAATCAAGACCAAACTCATTACTAATATCACGGAAGTCATCAGTTCCCATAAAAGATCTTATGCATTCATAATCATAGTTTATACTTGACTTTCTTCCTTTGTCATTTTCCCAAGCTTCAGTGTGCTTTTGAATACGGTCTAGGAGATCCCATTTATCTTCTTCCTTCATATGTGTGAATGATCTAGCACAATAAGCATCTAGTAAATCTTTATCATGATGAGAAAGCCTAGCATAAAAGTTATTGATAATAATATTGTTAGGGAGTTCATGAATAGGACATTTAAGCATTAGTAACTTCAATCTCCCACAAGCTTGAGCTGTACTCTCTCCATCATGAGGCCAAAAGTTATATATCAGATTTCTATCCTTATGAATCTCACTGGGAGGATAGAATTTAGAATAAAAGAGAGATGCCATTTCCTCCCATTCCATGGATTGTCCATACTTCAGCAGCTTATACCATTCTTCAGCTCTTCCTTTCAAGGATATAGAGAGTAACTTATTCTTCACCTGTTTAGTTGTGATACTTGCACACTTAAACAACCCGCATAATTCATGGATAAAAAGAAAGTGATCACCAGGATGGACAGTTCTATCCCCTAAATAATAATTATCCATAAAAAACGATCAACAATACTTGTAGGTATCTTAAAAGGATCTATCTCAACAAGTGGTGGTTCATCTACTACCCTTACAGTGGTAGTAGTTTTCCCAAACAGAAAACCAAGTAGGTTATCCATATTGGAAACAAAGTAACAAACATAAATAAAAAGCAATACTCATAGTAGAAGTTTCCTTTACCAGTTCCACTCTTCAATAGTGCTTCACTCCCCGGCAACGGCGCTAGAAAATAGTCTTGATGACCCACAAGTATAGGGGGTGTATCGTAGTACTTTCGATAAATAGGAGTGTCGATCCCAACGAGTAGCAGAAGGTGTTGACTAGTGGTATGGAGCAGGAAATCTCTGTAAATACTTAGCAAACGGATTTTAGGGGTTTTCTGATAAAGCAACAAAACAAAGTGCAAGTAATAAAGACAACGAACAAACGCAGCAAGTGGCCCAATCCTTTCTTAGCAAAGGACAAGCCGGTGGAAATACTTATAAAGACCAAACGTTCTCGAGGACACATGGGAATTCTGTCAAGTGCTTTCGCTTCAAATAGCTGAGTACCCTTATTTGGTGTTGTAAGTGTTGTGTGGGTGAACCTGTGCTAATGTATCAACCTTACTTGTACTAATACATACTTGTGATTAAACCCCCTGCAGGCATCCGCAACTACAAGAAAGTAATTAAGATATAAACCTAACCACAACCTTAAACTCTGAGATCCTACACTCCCTTGTGCAAAGGTGTCCTAACAGGGGTTCAGGTTTCTGTCACTCCGGCAACCCCACAATTAGTAGCCAAATACACAATGCATTCCCCTAGGCCCATAAATGGTGAAGTATCATGTAGTCGACGTCCACATGACACCACTAGAATAATAGCACCACAACTTAAATACTAAACCATTGAATAATAACCAAACACAAATCCACTACTAACAACATGACTTCTCCCATGTCCTCAAGAACTAAACGAACTACTCACATGACATCATATTGATCAATATCAAGAATGATATGGTAATGGATAACAATCTGAACATAAACAATAATCCAATGGTTCCACTCACAAGCATCAACTACAATAGTAATCAACACTGGGAAAGTTTCCCCTAAGATCTATGCAAGTATTCAACACGATTGTTACAACGGGATGAAGTGGTGATGATGGTGCTGGTGGAGATGATGGTGTGGATGATGATGATCCTGATGAATCCTAGCTTGATGACGGTGTTGATGGCGATGATCTCCCCTCTCCGGGAAGGAATTTCCCCGGCAGAAATCTGTCTGCCGGAGAGCTCTTTCTCTCTCTTGGTGTTTTCCGCCTCGTAGAGGCGGCAGAAATCTTTCTGTGGTCACCCTCCTGGTATTAGGGTTTCAAGAGGAAGATATAGGAGAGAGGGCGGAGTCGGAGGACGGCTAGGTGGGCCACATCTGCCCTAGACGCGGCCCAGGGGGAATCCGCGCCTAGGGGGTGTGGGCCCCATGTGGCCCAGCTACGCCTCCCCTTCTGGCTTCCTTCGTCTTCTGGGAAAATATAATTTTCCAATATTTTTCTGGTATTTTTTGGTCTTCGCGAAATTGCATCAAAACACCTCTTTTTCCATCAGAAACCTGACTCCGACAGTACATCCTCCAAGAATCATCCAACATGCAAAAACAGAGGAAAAGACATAAATAACACCTCATAATAAGAAATATATTAATGAATAGAGGCAAATTATGATATAGAATGGTGATGCAAATTGGACGTATCCACCTGCCATGAGGACGGTGCCACCTGGACACCGTCACCCGCAGGGCGGTTCGTCAAAAGTAGAGGAGAACACTTCCATGCAGGACCATCGGTATGGCCAAGCACGAGCCAAGAGAGGCACTCGCTCAAAAACCACCGTGTCCACAACAGAGAGGAGCCCACTGCCAACCTCCCCAGCTTGACGGTGGAGAGGAGATCAGACGTAGTGGTGGACTTGAGAAGCCGACTAGATGAGATTCCTCCGAGTCGCCAATCTAGATGTAAGACAAAGAGTTTTGAGGGAACTGGCTCAACCCTCTATGGGGTGGCCTATCTCATATATATAATGGTGTACAATGGTACAATACAGGTATACACAGTTGGACTACAATACAAAGTCTAACACCCTCCCTCAATCTTAACTCACTCCTAAAACATCTAGAAGGTTGAGATTGCGCCTATAGACCTCGAACACCGGTGAAGGTAGAGGCTTGGTGAAGATGTCTGCAAGTTGATATTTTGAACAGATAAACCTGATTTGTAGTAGCTTCTGTGCAACATGTTCCCTCACAAAATGATAGTCAATCTCAATATGTTTGGTCCGTGCATGGAACACCGGATTAGATGATAGAAACCTAGCTCCGATATTGTCGCACAAAAGGACCGGAGGATGTGGATGAGGTACTCCTAGCTCTCGAAGTAGGGACTCAATCCACATGAGCTCAACCGTCGCATTGGCAACTACCTTGTACTCGGCTTCTGTGCTGCTGCGAGAAACAATGGCTTGCCTGCGTGCACTCTAGGTGATCAAGTTAGGACCCGAGAACACTGCATATCCCCCCGTGGATCTCCTGTCGTCTGGATACCCAACCCAATCAGCATGTGAAAATGCAGAGAGCACTCTAGAGGGACTGGGGCGCAAGTGGAGACCATGGGAGACAGTGAGACGCACATAACGCAGGATGTGTTTCATAGCAGACCAGTGCACATCAGTAGGCGCATGAAGATACTGGCACACCCTGTTAACCGCATACGAGAGATCCGGACGTGTGATAGTCACATACTGCAGTCCACCAACAATACTTCGATAATCAGTCGTATCCTCAGGAGATAAAAGAGCACCATCAGTAGCTGGAAGTTTGTCGGTGGAGGACATGGGCGTAGGAGACGGCTTGCACTTGAGCATACTAGTACGGTGCAAGAGATCAAGAGAATATTTCTTCTGAGTGAGAGCAAGGCTGCCACGGGCCTGATGAGCGACCTCAATACCCAGGAAGAAGTGTAGCTGTCCCAAATCCTTTACTGCAAAGTCTCTACCAAGCGCAGTCACAAGAGCATCAGCAGTAGTAGGTGAAGAGCTGATCAGGATAATGTCGTCCACATACACGAGCAGGTACATAGTCACACTCGGGCTCTAAAACAAGAACAGTGAAGTGTCAGCCGTCGACGGAATGAAGCCATGAGCACAAAGAGATGAAGCCAAACGAGCATGCCACCAACATGCGCCAACACAGTCTTGTAATCACCATCGCCCTCTGACGAGGTTTAATCTCGTCAATGCTCATTGTTATGGACTTGGGTTTTGGAAAAGATGGGGATGCTAGAGATCGTGGCACGGTTAACAGACAAGCAACCAGGGGACACGAGATTTACCCAGGTTCAGGCCCCCGGAGGGAAAACCCTACTCCTGCTTGTCTGCTCTTGATTACGGCGGAACCGAAGGTTACAGGGTGCGCAGATTCGATCTGGCGTGGATGCGTGTGCGAAAGTATGAGTTGAGAGATCTAGGGCGTGCCCTCCTGGCCTTTATATAGACTTAGGCAGGTCCCGGGCATAGTCCTAGTCGGTTACAAGTTCTAGGGTTTTACCCCTTCGAATTTCCTATCTCCGCTAGTCTTGCTCTCCAAGGATCCGAAGGCGTCATGGGCCTTGGCCACCCGAAAATCTTCATGGGCCAGTGTGTATCTGATGTGGGCCTTCCTTGGGCTGGACCAGGTATGCTGAAGTCACGTATCCGTAGGGTATAACCATGTCAGTAGCCCTCGAGTGATCAGTCGAATCGTAGATTCGGCTGAGGACTCTTCCATCCTTCGGGTGCAACTATATTTTAATAATATTGTGTAGGGATTGTTGATGCGTGCGTCTGACTCACCCGACGGATCAGGGTCAGTTAACTGTCTTAGGACGAAATGACACGATCTTCTTCAGGTTTGAGTCCCTCAACCCGGACCTGGAACATATGTTGGCGTAATTCGACTCAGGCCGCGGAGGACTTACAGGAGTGAAATTCCAGTGGTTTTAATCGGTATACCCAACGCGTCCGTCGGGATTTTCATCGTACCTGCTGGTACGGATTTATACTAGCAGAGCGCAGTCAGGTGCGTTGCCAGGCCATCAGATGATATCTGCAGGTCTTATCTTTGCGTCGCAGACGCAGCATCCGAACATTTATCACCTCGGAGGTGCTTCAGGTGGCCTAGGAGATTGTCGCTCACTCGGCTATTTTGTTGGGGCAAAGTTGCCAAAAAGTTTTTGCGTGCTGATCCGAAAGATCGCAGTCGAAGATTTCATAGGGTGCGCGACCAACGCTCCCTATGGGAGTAGCCCCCAAGTGTCTGTTCGAGTCGTAGACTCGAACGGAGACTTTAGTTCAACCATTGTTTCAGTCGTTAAGTCCGCAGGACTCGAAAATTTTCAGATGCTTAAATCCATCCTCCCTATGGGAGTAGCCCCCGAGTCCGTAGTGGAGTCGTAGACTCGACGTAGGACTCAGAGAAGTAATTTTCTCCTCATTTGTCCGTCGGGTGCGCGGCCAGCGCTCCTGATAGGAGTAGCCCCCGAGTATTTAGTCGAATCGAAGATTCGAGTGAGTACTCTTAGCTGTGAAGCCGAAGTTGTAGCTAGTATAGCTTTTGATGACGTCAGTGCTGACGATCGATGACCTCAAGCGTCTGCTACGCCAGAGATGACTTTGAATTGACTTTGAATTGTGGGTCCCACTTGCTGACTTTGAATTGACCGGTCACGCACGGCGTGGAGATGATTACGGCGTCTCCTCGATTTCCGCGCGTAGTGGACGGCGTGGTAACGAAGGTTCGTTGTGATGCTGACACGTGTACGACCAGATCTGCCGTTGGCGTTAGGTCTTCTGGATGGACGGCCAGCGTGCGTCGTCTTCGCTGTTATAATCCTTGGTAAAATCGTGGTTTGTTTTTCATCGCACCAGTTCATCTGTTCACTGCCTCCTTGTTTTTAAGCGATTCTTGCTGCGCGCTGAGAGTTCCTTCCACATTTCCTTCGTTCTTTCTGCGTTGACATCGCCACCACCACCGTAGCGCAATGGGGAAAACGAAGAAGTCTTCATCTGCGGTTGGGACCAGCGCCGCCGGAGGCAAGAAGGGCACTACCGCTGCTCGTGTCACCGATGGTGGCTGGCGGCGATCAGAAACACGGGAGAGTGATCTCCGCAAACTGCGCGAGCGGGGCCTGATCCCGCAAGATACGACGGCCGTGCGACTCCCCGGCAATGAGGTAATCCCCCGTCCCCCATATGGGTATCGGGTTATGTTTGTTGCCTTCGTGTTGCGCGGGTTTTCTTATCCGGTCCACGACTTCCTTCGTGGACTGCTCTTCTTTTATGGGGTTCAACTCCATCATCTGTCTCCCAACTGTCTTCTCCACATTGCGTGTTTTATCACATTGTGCGAGTGTTCGCTTGGTATTGAGCCGCACTTTGGCCTCTTCCGGAAGCTTTATTCCGTGAAGAGGCAATCTGGTTCGGATGGTGTGTATCCCATTGGGGGTTTCATCATCTCTCTCAGTCCCAATTTTCAATTCTTTTCCTTTCCATGTCCGAATCTGTCCAGTACTGGCAGAGGCGATGGTTTTATATCCGTGACTCCGTTCTGCCTGGGCAAGATTTTGGTCTTGTTCCCTTTGACCCCTCCCAATTGATTGAGAAGAAAAGATCCTGGAAAAACCAAATCCTGGACGGTGAAGTGGCGGAGATAGAGGCCCTTTATCGTCGGGTGGAGGATCTCCAATTGATTCCGGAGAAAGAGGTGAACGGCGTGGACATCATCCGGACGTTTCTTGAGCGTCGGGTGCAGCCTCTCCAAGCGAGGGCGCACCCGATGTTTCTTTATTCTGGGTGCCGTGATCCGACGAGGGTTTTGAGTGAGAAAATCTCCGAGGGGAATCTTGACAAGGATCTTCGCGCGCTGCTGAAGTTCAAGGCCGGAGAAGAAATCCCGGGGAAGTCGCTGACTCCTCCCTTTTCTTCGACGTTGGCCGTGCCGAAGGTGTAGATTTTTGCACGTAGTGCTCCTCTTTTTTATTGTTGGATGTGTATTTGTTTCCTTTGTTTGCTAACAAAGTTCCTTCTCATCTTGTAGAGTTTCAAAGTGCCGGGCATGGTACTAATGAAGTGGTTGATTCCGTGTCCGAGGTTCCTTCGGCGCAATTTCCGGCGGAGGATGCCGACGAGTCGAGTGAGGACCAGACGCGCGAGCAATCACGGAGCTCCAGCGAGTCTTCAGATGCTTCGACTCCTCCGACTCCCAGAAATCCTCTGGGCCTGGAGCGTCATAGTGATGGTCATGGAGGTTCTTCCTCTCCCCTTCCTGCCATTCCTGTGCGGGCTGTGGCGCCGCACCCGCCAGCAAAGCGGAAGAAGGAAGAAAAGAAAGAGGAGAAGAAGGAAGAGAAGAAAGAGGAGAAGAGGGCCCGAAGGGCTTCTCCTATCTTCGACCTGAGCGCATTGGGCTCGTAAGTTTTCTTGTTGTACTTGTTGTCCTTTTCCCTTTATGATTCTTGCACCTGTGTTGATTGGCTTCGTATGCAGGCAATCCTCTCACGACTCTAGTGATGGTGCGCGGGAGATGATGGGGGAGTCGAACATTGCGTCGCCTCCTCCTCAGACGGTGGCGACTTCGGGTGGCGCCGCTCCAGATCCTCCTGTGCGGGAGGCGCTGGTGGTTGCGCCTCAGAATTTCGCAGGCGGGCCTTCGGGGTCGCCGTCGGAGCATGTAAGTTTTCTGCTTCATGTTACGGGGGAAGCCCCCGAGTGTCTTCGTATGCTGATGTTGCTGTTTACTCCTTTGTGTTGGACGTAGCCCCCAAGTCCTTTTCTTACTGCTATTTCCTTTTTCTGCAGCCTTTTGTACAGGAGGCCAAGCGGCTGGTGGAGGAACGCCTGGCGCTGGAGGCGAAACTTCGGCTGCTTCAAGGTATCCGTCTACCTTTAATACTTCTCTTGTTTATCCTGGTCCTGTTCTTTGACACTTGCTTGTCTTAAATGCAGAGGAGCATAACGACTCTCTCCGTGAGGTCGATGCTCTTAAAAAGAGCCTTGGCCAATCGGAGCAGAAAGCCGAAGCCGCCGTCGGCGCGAAAGAGCGCCTTGAGCTAGAGCTGTCGAAGGCAGCCGAAGCGAAGGAGCGCCTGCAGCAGGAGGCTGCAGATCGTGAAGAGCAGCTGGCCACCGTTGCGGCTGCTCGTGAAAGAGGGGTGGCAGCGAAGCTCATGGCTGCTGCCAAGGCTATTTCGGGTGAGTGCTATTTTTTGTACTTGTTCTTTTTTTGCGGGTCTTCTTCTATGCTGCCTTTCTTCATGCTTTTCTTCATTTTTGTCTCAGATGCCGCAGGCATCGAGTTCGACCGCGGTGCTCTGGAGCACGGAAGTGCTCTAGATGATGCCACTTTGGCGGTCGAAGACCGCTGCGGCACCGTCGTCAACTCCCTTGCCAAGGCAAAAGAGGTCCTTGGTCGCTTCTACCAGGAGCTCTTCCCGAAGGGCGTAGCCCTTGAAGATGTGGATGCCCTAGCAGAGGCTTTGTCAGCCGAAGCGCCTGTGGCGTACAAGCGCAAGCAGGAAGGCATCGGCGCGTCCGTCGGGCTGGCAATGGCCATGGCGGCTGGAGCGGAGCTGGACTTGCCCCAAATCACCTCTCGGATGCCGACGGCTGCGGATGGATCCGAGGTAGCCTTCGCTGCCTACTCCGCTCGCTGCAAGCGATATGGGCCCAAACTCATTGACTTGCTGTCTGAGTACGCACTGCGGCAGCAAGGCGAGGCCAAAGCTAGGCAGTCTGGCTCTGAGGCGACTCAGTGTCCTGCACCTTAGGCATAGTAGACGTAGGGTAGTTTGTAGTCTACTTTTGCTGTAAATATCTTGAAGGATACCATCCTTGTGCCACGTAGTGGCCTTATATGTTTAATGAACTCCTCCGAGTTGTGTTCTATCCTTGGCTGAATGTCTGTGCGCCTTCTTTTTTCTGCTACTATAGGTTCCTTCGGGTGCTGACCCAGTTGACACTTCATCCGCAAAGTCCTTGCGACCATCGTTGGATGATGCCTCGTAGCTCACTTTCCTTCGAGATCGCGTGCGCAGCTTGGAGAGGGAATTGCTCGGGTTACGTGGTCGCGCCGACGTTTGGAAATCCAAGGCGGAGCGTGGTGCAGCCAGAGAGGAGTACTTGATGGCGGAGTTGGGTCGGCTGTCCGAGCAGCTGCAATGTAAGTTGATCCTTGTTTCGGGCTATAGCTTAGTTCTTCGGGTGAGCCTGCTGGCCTTATTCTTGTTTTGTGCTGTTGTCGCAGGTGCGAATCTTGCTCCGAGGGAAGAAAAAGAGCGTGTCGCTGTTCGGGTCAATTGCTTGACTCAACAGGACATGGAGGCCGGCAGCTTCTTCTGGATGGATCGTGATCGCGCCATAGCCTTGGCGACTGTACAGGATCGTGTTCATCAAGTTTCGCGGGTGTTCCGCCAAGTGCAGACATCACTTTCCTCGGTGCTGCACGTCATGTTTCCTTTGGATGCCGTGCCGACGACCCTTGCAGGTCTTCTGTCGAGGTTTCGGAGTGCCAGCAATGTCAAGGAGCTGGTGCGGCAGCAACTCGTCGCAGGAGTAAAGGCTGCCTTGTCTCTTGTGAGGGTACACCACCCTGACGTAGATTTGGCTGCTGTGGCAGCTAGGCCACCTCTTCGACCGGATGGTGGCGAGTGGAACATGCGTCCGCATTACGCGGCTGTAAGGCAGTATGCCGAACAGATTGTAGATTTGTTTGAGCAGCGTGCTCAGGTTATTCTTCAGAATAGGTAGGACCTGAAAATAAACAGATAGATGTAAAATTTGTATATTTCGGCTGGGCGTTTTGTGCCCTTTGTTGTAAAGGTTTGCTTGTTTGTGAGCACGCAGTGCTTTGATTGAGTACGTGTCCTTTTCGTTTGCCTGACGTGATCAGCTACTCAGGTATACTCGTTTGGTCCTCAGTCGATGAAATCGTGAGGTGGGGGAGCCCCCGAGTGCGTTTTGTCCCCAGTCGATGAAATCGTGAGGTGGGGGGAGCCCCCGAGCGCGTTTTGTCCTCACTTGATGAAATCGTGAGGTGGGGGGAGCCCCCGAGCGCGTTTGTAGCATATAATAAATATGCAGGAAACAGTGAACCGAAGTTTTGGGGCGAGACACTTAGCTTTATTTATATCGTAATGGAGGAGGTACATGGTTCGGCTGAGTAGCCTTGGCTGAAAGCCTTATTGAAAGTAAAAAGAGGTAGGTTGCTACGGGTAGAATCGTCGCATGTGCGAGATATTCCATGGGTTGGAGTATGCGACTCCAGACTCCACGTGCTTGAGGCGATAGGCGCCACCTGGTATCACTTCGGTGATGACGTAGGGTCCTTCCCATGGTGACTCGAATTTATTCGGTCGCTTTTGCTTGAGTCGCAAGACGAGGTCTCCTTCGACGAAGGACCTTGGGCGCAGCCGACGGCTGTGATAATTGCGGAGACTCTGCTGGTACACCGCTGATCGAGCTGCGGCTATATCCGGCGCTTCGTCGAGTGTGTCAACGGCGTCTTCGAGTGCAGTCGTGGACTCGGCTTCGCTGTAAGCGACGACTCGTGGAGCCTGGTGGTGTACTTCGGCTGGTAGCACGGCCTCAGCCCCGTGCACCATGAAGAACGGTGTGTAGCCAGTGGAGCTGTTTGGCGTAGTCCGTAAGCTCCATAGGACGGATGGTAGCTCTTTCGTCCAGTTTCCAGCTTTGTGTTCGAGGGAGCTCATGAGGCGCTTCTTGATGCCGGCGCCAATTAGGCCGTTGGCCTTTTCCACTTGCCCGTTTGTTTGCGGGTGTGCCACTGAGGCGTACGTGATGTTGATCCCGAGGCCTTCGCAGAAGTCCTGGAATTCTTCGGAGATGAAGTTTGATCCGTTGTCGGTGATGATGCTGTGCGGCACGCCAAACCTGTAGACAATGGATTCGAAGAATTTGACGGCGGTTTTGCCCTTCTGGTTGGTGACTGGCATGGGGATCCACTTGGTGAATTTGTCGACTGCGACCAGGAGGAAGACGTGCCCCCCTTTCGAGGACTTTGGCAGTTTGCCGACCATGTCGAGGCCCCATTGAGCAAAAGGCCAAGCTATGGGTATGGGTCTAAGTTCGGACCCAGGTGCGTGCGGTTTGTCGGCGAACCGTTGGCACCCGTTGCATCTTCGGACGATGTCCTTTGCATCGCTCATGGCCGTTGGCCAGTAGAATCCTGCTCGTAGAGCTTTGGCGACAAGGGAGCGGCTGCCTGCATGGTGGCCGCAGATGCCCTCGTGGATGTCTTGGAGTATGGCCTTGCCGTCGTCGATGGTGACGCACCGTTGTAGCACACCCATAATGCTGCGTTTGTACAGCTCGCCGTTGATGATGGAGAAAGCTTTTGACCGGCGAGATATGCGCCGGGCATCTGTCGGGCTGTCAGGTAGTTCTCCGTTTATCAGGAACTGGAGGTATGGGCGCGTCCAGGTTTCTTCTACTGCCATGACCTGCATGAGGTTGACCATGGCAACTTCGGTGTCCAGCGTTTCGGGTCCTTCATGACCTTCAGGTAGCGTAGCCCTCGAGTGTTCTGCCTCTTCGGGTGATCCCTTGGGGAATTTCCGCTTGATGGATGGTACGCAGATCTGTTCGAGGAACACACCTGGTGGCACCTTTGCACAAGTGGAGCCGATGTTGGCTAGTCTGTCGGCTTCCTCGTTGCTTTCCCTTCCGACGTGTCGAAGCTCGCAGCCGTCGAATTCTCCTTCGAGTGCGTTGTAGAGCGCGCGGTACGCGATCATGTTTTCGGCGTGTGCGTCGCACTCATTCATCGTCTATTGGACGACGAGGTTGGAGTCACCGTAGATGACCAGGCGCATTGCGCCGCATATCTTTGCCATCCTCATGCCATGGATGAGGGCTTCATATTCGGCTTCGTTGTTGGAGGCTCTGAATTTCATCCGAAGAACGTACTTCATCTTGTCACCTTGCGGGGAGGTTAGTATGACTCCTGCCCCTGCTCCGGCCTCGTGCTTGGAGCCGTCGAAGTGCATTGTCCATGACTGCGACATGTCTGGTGTGTCTGGCAGCTGCAGCTCCATCCAGTGTACCAAGAAGTCCGGAAGGACTTGAGATTTGATTGCGTGTCGCTTCTCGTATACGATGTCCAAGGGTGATAGTTCGATGCCCCACAGGGCCACCCGTCCTGTTGCCTCTGGGTTATTCAGGATGCTGTTCAGGGGTGCCTCGTTGACGACCATCACTTGGTGCTCCTGGAAGTAATGGCTCAACCGTCGAGCCGTCATGAACACGCCGTAGGCTAGCTTCTGGTAGTGAGGGTACCTCTGCTTTGTTGGAGCGAGAACCTCGCTGAGGTAGTAAATTGGGCGCTGAACCCCGTGGGTCTTGCCTTCTTCGGGTCGTTCGACCACGAGTACGGTGCTGACCACCTGGTGTGTGGCTGCTATGTACAGCAGCAGGGGCTCGCACTCCTTTGGCGTGACCAAAACGGGCGAGGTGGAGAGGAGCCGCTTGAGGCTTTCGAATGCGTCGTTGGCTTCTGGTGTCCACTCGAACTTGTCTGCCTTGCACAACAGCTGGTAGAATGGTAGGGCCTTCTCGCCCATGCGGCTGATGAACCTGCTTAGTGCCGCTACTCGTCCTGCGAGCTGATGGACACCCTTGAGGTTTTTCGGCTTCTCCATTGTCATGATGGCTCTGATTTTCTTTGGGTTCGCCTCAATCCCTCGTTGAGAGATGAAGTATCCGAGCAGCTGACCCGAGGGGACGCCGAAGGCGCACTTTTCCGGATTGAGCTTGATCCTGTAGCGATCAAGGTTGTCGAACGTCTCGCGGAGATCGTCGATAAGTGTCCTTGCTTCCTTGGTTTTTATTACTATGTCGTCGACATAGACTTGGACGTTGCGACCAATCTGGTCTTTGAGGCAGGCCTGCATGCATCGCTGGTACGTGGCACCCGCGTTCTTTAGCCCGAAGGGAATTGTGTTGTAGCAGAATACTCCGAATGGTGTGATGAACGCCGTTTTCTCTTGATCTTCGACCTTGAGTCGAATCTGGTTATAGCCTGAGTAGGCATCGAGGAAGGAGAGTTTCTCACAACCTGCAGTCGAATCGATGATCTGATCGATCCGAGGAAGAGGGAAGTGGTCCTTTGGGCAATGTTTGTTTAGTGACGTGAAATCCACGCACATCCGCAGGATGTCCGTGTCCTTCTTCGGGACCATCACCGTGTTTGCCAGCCACTCGCTTTCCTTGATTTCCCGGATGAAGTCTGCTGCGAGTAATCTGTTGATTTCCTTGCCGATAGCTTCGGCTCGTGGCTCCGACAGTCTTCGGATGGACTGCTTGACTGGCTTGGTGTCTGGAAAGACATTGAGTGCGTGCTCGGCGAATTCCCTGGGAACTCCTGGCATGTCCGCAGGACACCAGGCAAAGATTTCCCAGCGCTCACGGAGGAATTCGATGAGCGCACCTTCCTATGCGGCGCTGAGGTCGTTGGCGATCAGCGCCGTCTTGGATGCATCCGTCGGATGGACCTGCACTTTCTTGGTGTTGACGGTGGAGTCGAAGGACATGTCAGGTGCGTTCTGCCTTGTGACTGGGGGTAGCCCATTATCCGTCACCTCGCGGAGCCTTACAAGCTCGTCTTGCATGCCGAAAGACTGGGAGATTTTGTGGAAATCCCTGTCGCATTGGTCCGATCGGGTGAAGCTCACGGACTGTGATGACGCCCCTTGGTCCTGGCATCTTGAGTAGTAGGTATGCGTAGTGTGGGACGGCCAGGAACCTTGCGAATGCTACACGCCCCAGGATGGCGTGGTATTGCGACGGCCAGTCCACCACTTCGAATTCTAGGCGCTCCTGCCGAAAGTTATCCGGCTTCCCGAAGATGACGTCGAGTCCTATTTTGCCCAGGGGGAATATGCCCTTCCCTGGGACGATGCCGTGGAACGTTGTGTCTGATTGTTCCAGGCTGCATTGTGGGATCCGCATTGCTGCTAAAGTGCTTGCGAACATCAGATTGATGTCGCTGCCGCCGTCCATGAAGACGCGACTCATCTCGAAGCCTCCGATCTGCGCCTCTAGCACCAGGGCAGCATGACCTGGGCGAGGGATCTGGCAAGGGTGATCCGCGCGAGTGAATGTGATGCAGGACTCCGATCCGCTGAGGTACTCAGGGATTGCGGGCGGAGTTGCCACGGCCAAGTTGATTTGTCGGGTGATTTTCTTCTGCACCCTGTTTGTGGGGCGTCCCTTCTGGATCATATTTAGTGCTCCCTTTGGTGGAGGGTACGCGACCCCGGCATTGTTTTGTGCTGGTGCGACTGGTTGATTTGGGCCTCCAATAGGCGGCGGTGGCGGAGCTCCGTGTGCTATTTCACCTGGCGCAGGTGCATTTCCAAACGCAGGGATTGGGGCTTGTTGCCTCATCTGCACCATGCCTTCGCTGAGTTTCTGGAACTCGCGGCAGTCCTTGAGCATGTGAATGGCTTTCTTTTTGCCGTCCTGTTTGTCGATGTAGAAGTGGATGGTGCATGGACCCGAAAGTTTGTCGAATGCTGAGGGTCCGTTGTCGCGGTCGCGGCGTTGCCACGACTGCGTTGGTCGTCCGTTGTCGCGGAAGTTTCCGCTGCGGTATCCTCCGCTGTTGCGGCTGTTGTCGTTACGGCGGTCGGTGTAGCCGGCCGCGACCATGTCGGGTCTGTCGCGGTCCTCGTAGACGCGCGATCTCCTCTTGCTGCGGCGTTCACGTCTTCGGCCGTAGTCGTCCTCTTCATCTGATTGCGCTCGCTGGATGCAATCTTCGCCGTCTGCCCAGCTGTTGGCGATTTCCATGAGGTGGTCGAGTGTTTTGGGCTTTACACGCCCAAGTTCCTCCTTGAAGTCTGGGCGCTTGACGCCGTCCCTGAAGGCGTCGATGGCCCGTTCTTCGGAGATGTGTGCTGCGGAGTTCTTGGTTGTAGACCAGCGTAGTATGTACGAGCGAATAGATTCACCCGTTCTCTGAGTGCAGGCTCGCAATTCTTCGATTGAGGCGGGCCTCTTGCTGGTGCCTTTAAAATTTCGGATGAAGCTGTAAGCGAGCTCTTCCCAGATTCGGATGGATCCTGATGATAGGCTGCTAAGCCAGACCCGCGTCGCGCCTGTCAGCTGCAGCCGAAGGCATTGCATGGCGGTTTCTTTGTTGCCTCCGTGAAGCTTGACGGATGACAGATGGTCACTGAGCCAGGATTTTGGATCTTGTGTGCCGTTGAACTTCGGAGTATCCGAAGGAAGCTTGAAGTTGCGTGGCATCTGTGTTCGTCGAACGGATCTGCTGAAGCATCGAGCTCCGCAGAGTTCTCCTTCGTCTTCATCCATCTCAGATTCAGACGAGCATGCGCGTTTAGCGCGTGCTTTGTCGATCTTGCGCTGTGTAAGCTTGTCTCTGGCGTCGTAGTCGCGTTTATGGCGGTGCGAGCTTTTCTTCCTTCGAGGAAGATCGTGCTCCTCTTCCTCTTCGGATGAGGGGGTGGGGCTCCGTTCGCGCCTGGCCGGAGCTTTCTTCTTCGGCTCCGCAGGAGCGTCTTCGTGGAGCGCAGCTCCGATTAGCCTAGTCCGGTAAGTGCGGACCTATGCATGTCCCTTTTCGGGTCCCCCTCCGGAGGTGGGTGAGCCGCGAGATACGCAGTGGCTACCATGATCGCAGCCTGTGGCGTCTTCGGGATGATGTTGCCGTCGGCATCCATATCCATGAACGATGTGTGGAGAGTTCGGGTCACGTCACGACGCTCCTTGGGATCCATGTTCTCCACCCGCGAGCGGTGCTTGTTTCCCTGGTTTCCGTTTGTGCTAGAGCCGGGTGCCATGGCGGAGAGTGCAGCTCGTCGCGCGCTGGACTTAGAGGCTGCTTGCTTGCGTTTGTCGAGCGTCTCCTGCATCTTGACTTATTTCTTGTGCTCCTCGATGAGGAGGTAGTGGTACGCCATCAGTAGGTCACGTGAGGCGTCTGCAGGTAAGACGATGTCGCCTGCGACGGCACGGCGCGCCTGGACCCATCCTTCTTTGCTAAGTTGGATGACATGGCCGTTGTTTTCCCTGTTGGGTGGGGGGGAGGACTGGCTTCTTCTGTTTTCGCCGTTTCCGCCGTTCCGGTTGGGTGGCGGGTTAGGTGTTTCTTCGTCGCCCTGGATGACTGCGGCACATAGATAGCGCTCGCAGGTTGGTCGGCTGCTGCTGCAGCTTTCGGATCCGGAACCGTAGGTTCCTTCATCCGAAGGTGGATCGCACAGATCGGAGTTGCAGCAGCAGCTGCTGCTGTAGAACTCATCTGTCGATGGTGACGTGCGTAGCACGGGGTGTGGAGCCCACGAACATGGCCTGATTGATGGCACGGACACCCGCTCAGGGAGGCGGAGGGTGCTAGTTTGACCCACCTGGAAGCAGAAGCTCCCGAACAAAATTTCGAGTCCGTCGCCTACGGGCTCGAAATCCTTCATGGTGGACGGCGAGTGGGCGGTGAAGTCGAAAGCGCCGAAGAGGAGGTGATTCTCCGTCGCCGCGGAGTTGTAGATCGATCGGGTCGGAACCGTCACGACCGCACAATCAGCAGCCCCAATTCCCACAGACGGCGCCAATTGACGAGGTTTAATCTCGTCAATGCCCATTGTTATGGACTTGGGTTTTGGAAAAGATGGGGATGCTGGAGATCGTGGCACGGTTAACAGACAAGCAACCAGGGGACACGAGATTTACCCAGGTTCAGGCCCCCGGAGGGAAAACCCTACTCCTGCTTGTCTGCTCTTGATTACGGCGGAACCGAAGATTACAGGGTGCGCAGATTCGATCTGGCGTGGATGCGTGTGCGAAAGTATGAGTCGAGAGATCTAGGGCGTGCCCTCCTGGCCTTTATATAGACTTAGGCAGGTCCCGGGCATAGTCCTAGTCGGTTACAAGTTCTAGGGTTTTACCCCTTCGAATTTCCTATCTCCGCTAGTCTTGCTCTCCAAGGATCCGAAGGCGTCATGGGCCTTGGCCACCCAAAAATCTTTATGGGCCAGTGTGTATATGATGTGGGCCTTCCTTGGGCTGGACCAGGTATGCTGAAGTCACGTACCCGTAGGGTATAACCATGTCACCGTCTCACCAAGGCAAACATTACGAGGCCGACCGAATTGAAAAGAAACAACTGTAGACAAGGGAGGGCAGTATAACCATCACCGCCATAGGCGGTAGCCGACCGGACTTAGCGTCAAGTGCACACCCGGCCAATTGTAGCCGAAGGGCGGCAACAACTCAAACCCCAGGATGACATCCTCCACCGTCAGTGGTGGGTGCCGACCGAATGCGGCAGCAGGGACAAACCAAGACAAGAAGGCCTGTTAATTCTCTACTACCACGATACTGCACGTAGAGCATGCTGCTGCTACCCTCTTGATCGGCACCATAGGCCCAGCCGAGACGGGACAACCTCGCGAAGCTCCCGCCGCCAAACTGCAGCAGGTGCGGCAACATCACCGCCACCCTCAACACGATCCCCTCGCCAAGCCAACAGGAGGCGGTGAGGCCGAGGCCATCCCGTTCTGCCTTACCCTAGAACATGTCCAAAGGTCCTAGATCTGGGCTAGCTAGGCCACTCTGGTCAACTACCCAGCCACCATCGCTACCAACTGTGGTAGTCCGTTGCGGCATCTGCCAACCAGACCAGCACCGAGATGCCCTGCCGCCTCGTCAGAGTACCACCGCATGGAAGGACTCCTCAGCCTTGCACCGGCCTGCGCAGGAGCTCAACCGAGGGAGGAAAGGCCGGCGCCGCCAGCTCTGCTCGGGCCAAGCCCTCTGGCGCACGACGATGAGGACGAGGGAGAGGGGAAGCGGGGGAGGCTCGTGAGGGGGAGGAGGTGGTGCGGCATGGTCGCCTGCGCGGGGGCGACAAGGTCGCGGGAGATGGGAGCCTCTTCTCTGCTTTCACCCACGTCCTCTTGTTTGTTCCCCCAACACAATTTTTACATACCACAATTGACTTCCCTTCCTTCGTAATACCCCCTGATTATGATGAACAACAATTTAACCTGGTACTTATAGTTCCAGGCCTCACATTTCTAGCGCAACAGCCATATATGAACAATTTCCATGGCACGGTTACAGGTATACATGCCGAGCGTGATATCCATTTCAAGAATATGTGAGTTGCTGGAAACAACTCGAGCATGCATTTGCGAGAATGACTCAGATATGCTATCTAATACTATCACCGGTTTGCTTTCGGTCAGTGTGTTGTTTTCACTTTGATCATGCTCTGGGCTGACGCTGTCTCCGTCCCCTCGATGAACCTCGGTGGCTGGTCGGAACCTAACACATAGCATAGACGCATAGCATAGATTTCTTCCGACCCCCCAAAAATCACAATGCGGGACAGTCCACAGTAGTCCACCAACTTGCCGCCCACCAACATGCGCCAATACAGTCTTGCAATATCCATCGCCGTCTCACCAAGGCAAACACTAGCGAGGCCGACCGAATCGAAAAGAAACAACCGTAGACAAGGGAGGGCAGTATAACCATCAAGCAGGAGGGGACAACCTCCACTGCCATAGGCGGTAGCCGGCTGGACTCAACGACAAGTGTACACCCGTCCAGTTGTAGCCATAAGGCAGCAACAACTCAGCCCTCTCGAGGACATCTTCCACCGTTAGTGGCGGGTGCCAACCGAACGCGGCAGCAGGGACAAACCAAGCCGATAAGGCCAGATCGGGCCTCGGTCAGGCTTGTAAAGTCTCCACTGCCACGCTACTGCACGTAGAACATGCTGCTGCTACCTTCTTCATCGGCACCATATGCCCAGCCGAGATGGGACAGCCTCGCAAAGCTCCCGCCGCCAAACTACAGCAGGCGTGATGACGTCACCATCACCATTGTCACTATCCCCTCGTCAAGCCAACCGGAGGCGGTGAAGCCGAGGCCATCCCGTTCCGCCTTGTCCTAGAACAGCCCCGAAGGGCCTAGAGCTGGGCCAGCAGGGCCACTCTGGTCAACTACCCCGCCGCCATCGCTACCAAATGTGGTAATTCGTCGCCACATCTGCCAACCAGACCAGCACCGAGATGCCCCGTCGCCTCGTCAGAGTGCCACCGCATGGAAGCACTCCTCGGCCTTGCTCCGACCCGTGCAGGAGCTCGAGCGAGGGGGGAAACGCCGGCGCATGCCGACACCGATGAGGGAGAGGGGGAGCGGGGGAGGCTCGGAGAAGGGAAGGAGGTGGTGCGGCCTGGTCGCCTGTGCGGGAGGCGACAAGGTCGCAAAAGCTGGGAGCCTCTTCTCTGCTTTCACCCACGTCCTCTTGTTTGTTCCCCAACACAATTTTTACATACCACAGTTGACTTCCCTTCCTTCGTAATACCCCCTGATTACCATGAACAACAATTTAACCTTGTACTTATAGTTCCAGGCCTCACATTTGTAGCTCCGCAACACCCATATATCAACAATATCCATGGCACGGTTATAGGTATACATGCCAAGCGTGATATACATTTCAAGGATATGTGAGTTGCTGGAAACAACTTGAGCATGCATTTGCGATAATGACCCAGATATGCTATCTAATACTATCATCGGTTTGCTTTCGGTCAGCGTGTTGTTTTCACTTTCATCATGCTCTGGGCTGACGCTGTCTCTGTCCCCTCGATGAACCTGGGTGGCTGGTCGGTCAGGATGGGAATGGGTCGTGTTGACCCACCAGGTTCCTGGCCCGACCCAAAAAACAAGGCCATTGGGGAAGTTAGGCCGGCCTCATACAGAAATCGGGTCAGCAGAGCCGGCCCTGATCGATCCAATGGGCCAGCGTGGCTGACCCACTTGTAAGAACTGAACTACAGTAGTACAGCCGATCAGTTATTTTTGACTAATCATGTGTCTGGTTGGCAGATGGAGAAACGGTTGCGGCCCATGTTGTACCTAGAGAGGATGAGAAGGTTGTCTCAGAAGGACGCCAGAGTGAATGGCCCGTCAAGATGGGAAAGGGGTTGGAGCTTGTGCTCGACGGCCTCGTCGTCGAAGTCAAAGATTTCGTGGTAGCTCCTGCAGGGGCAATGGTATGAGTAGACAACGGGGAGGAAGGGCTGCCACCGTGGTGCACCAAGAGGAAGGCGCGGGTGGAGGTGGCGTGACGCCAATTAAGCGTGGCAGACGACGTGGAAGCAGAGGAGAGATTTTGGGGACAGAAGGACTAGGATCTCCCAGACGACGATCTCCTCCGGGAGGATGCTGCCGGAACAAGTAGCTCTTGCCCTTGATCCCTTTGGCCATTCACCATGGTTGCCGGTCAGGATTCCGTCCGTCTGGGAATGACAGCTGTGGCGCTCAGGCAGGGACAGAGGCAGGGCAAATTAAAGCAGGGAAGCACTGTAAGGCCCAGGATCTCTCTCGATATATTTCTGGTAGTTCGGTTTTTAGATACAAAGGGAAATCAGAGTAAGTTTGCAGAGGAAGTGACGAGAGATAGAGAGAGAGATACAGGAGTTCAGTTATATCTTCGACACCTCCCTTCTCGGGATCGCTACTATTTAAAGACCCAATCCTTAAGGTCTAGTCTCTTGCTTGGCTGACGGGGTCACGTCGATCGTCTGACGTGTGCCGTGGTGATAGGCGCCTCTCCCGTTGACGTGGCAGCTGATGTATACGTGGTTGTACCGGGCTAGGGCTTGACATTCCCCCCTCCTTCACTACCGGCTTGACCCCAAGCTGGAGCTTGCGGAAAACAAGCACGGAGCTGCGCTTCATCTTCCCAAGTAGCCAAGGAAACAGGCAGCGACGACCACTGGATCAGCACTTGAGAACGCACCGTCGACCCGTGCAAGTACTGACGACGTTGGAGAACTTGCAGTGGTTCATCCGGGCTCGCGGTGGTATCCGGCGCATCTTCGCTTGGTGTAGGTGGAAGTCGCACTTGATCATCGCTGAGAGGAGGATGAGCTCGACGCATGAGAGAGACATGCATCACTGGGTGAATGAAAGCTCTCTCCGGTAACTTGAGCTTGTAAGAGACCGCACCCACCCATGGTTCCACCTGAAATGGTCCAAAATAACGGAAAGCCAGCTTGTGACTAGCCCTGTCAGCCACTGATGTTTGCACATACGGTTGAATCTTGAGAAACACCCAATCTCTTCAGATCGATGTTTGTCAGCCTAATCTTTCATGATCTGTCGAGCGCGAGCGAGGTGATGCTTCAACATGTCCTACATCAGAGCCCGTCCTCCAACCAAGTGGTCAAATCAGCGGATTGATAGACAGAAGTATCAATGATGCCGAAGTGTCGTGGTGGGTGCGCATAGAGAGCTTCAAAAGGCGATGTACGAATGGCAGTGTGGTAAGAGGTATTGTACCAGTACTCCGCAAGAGGAAGCCAATGACGTCATTATTGCAGGCAAGCATGCACGAAGCAGCACAAGTATGTCTCCAGGCACACTGATTGACGCGTTCATTTTGGCCGTCCGTTTGCGGGTGATGCGAAGAACTCATGGCCAGTTCCGTCCCAGTCAGGCGGAACAATTCCTTCCATAGAGTGCTGGTGAAGATGGGATCACGATCTGACACCAAAATCTCTGGCAAACTGTATAGCTTGAACACGCTGTTGACAAAAGCCATGGCCACTTGCTGTGCATTGAACGGATGAGAAAGGGCAATGAAATGTGCATACTTAGTGAGCTTGTCAATGACCACCAAAATGCAGTTGCAGTTCCGTGAGCGAGGGAGACCTTCAATGAAATCCATAGTCACCGTATGCCACGCGTGTGGAGGCACCAGAAGGGGCTTGCAGAAGGCCAGGATACTTGACGCGTTCAGATTTAGTTTGTTTGCAGACTGTGCAGTGATCCACATATTCCTCCACTGACCGCTTCATCCCTTGCCAAGCAAAATGACAGTGCAGCCGATTGTAAGTAGCTCGCTGGCCAGAGTGGCCACCCACACGACTATCATGAACCGATCGAAGGATCATATTCCGGATTACTGGATCCTTGCCAATCCAGACGTGACCATTCTTGCGAATCAACCCATTTTGTAACTCAAAATCGACCACTAACGCATCACCAGCAGCAATCTTGGCCAGCAACTCTTGAATCTCCGAGTCTGAACTGTAACTCTGAATGACCTGCTCGAGCCAACTAGGCACACTAACAGTAACGGCGAGCAGTTCACCACCCGCGACTCGAGACAATGCATCCGCGGCACCATTCTCTCGTCCAGGTTGGTACACAATCTTGTAACAGAGACCCAACAACTTAGTCAACACTTTTCTTTGCCATGGTGTGTGCAAGCGTTGTTCATCCAAACAAGCTAAACTGCGATGGTCAGACTGAATTGTGAACTCCTAAACCTGCAGGTACGACCGCCAGTGATCAACAGCAAGCAAAATTGCCAAGAATTCCTTTTCGTATGCAGATAATCCACGGTTCTTTGGGCCCAATGCCCGACTCAAGTAGGCAATGGGGTGCCCCTCCTAGGATAGAATCACACCCACACCACCATTCGATGCATCCGTCTCCACCATAAAGGGTTTGGTGAAATCCGGAATTGCCAGAACTGGGGCTATCACCAGCGCTTGCTGTAACTATCGGAAAGCTGTTTCTGTCACTTCTGTCCAGCGAAATTCCACCCCTTTCTTCAACAGCTCTGTCAGTGGCCTGCTGATCTGGCTTAAATGACGCACGAATTTGCGGTAGTATCCCGCCAATCCCAGAAACCCGCGCACTTCTTTGACTGATCGAGGAGAAGACCATTTATGCACTGCTGCAATGTTCTTGGGGTCGATTGCGACACCTGATGCACTGGTCACATGTCCTAGGTACACTAGCTGTTGTTGTGCAAAAGTACATTTGCTCTTCTTCACCTTGAGCTGGTGTTGGTCTAATAGCTCTAGCACTTGACGCAGAATACGAGCATGCTCCTCCAAGGTCTTGCTATATACCAGGATATCGTCAATAAACACCAACACCCCTTTGCGCAACAATGGTGCTAGAACCGTGTTCATGGTGTTCTGAAACGTGGCTGGTGCACCCGTCAAGCCGAAAGACATAACCCGAAACTCATAGTGACCATTATGTGTTTTGAAAGCTGTGTTCCCCTCATCCTCAGGTTGCATCCTGATCTGATGGTAACCGGCCCTCAAATCCAAACTAGTGAACCACTGGGCCCCAACAAGTTCATCAATCAGTTCCTCGATAATTGGCAATGGATAACGCTTCTTGATGGTAATCGCATTAAGGTACTGATAATCGATACAGAAACGCCATGTCAAATCCTTTTTTAGCACTAGCAGCACCGGGGAAGCAAAGGGACTGGAACTGGGCTGAATAATCCCTTCTTTCAGCATTGCTGCAATCTGCTTCTCAATCTCATCCTTTTGAGCAGGACTATAACGGTATGGTCTGAGATTGACCGGTTTAGCACCAGGAATCAAGGGTATAGCATGGTCAAATGAGCGTGCTGGTGGCAATGTTGTAGGAGCAGCAAAGACATTGTCAAATTCAGCCAAAACTGTGTCAATTTCTGTTGGCAAACTCTGTTCTGACTGATCGCTCTCCTCCACTAACTGAACCTCCACAATTCCAGTTACTGATGCCTGCTGAAGCATGCTAATCAACACCTTCGGGTCCACCTCCTGACAGCTACCAATCTGTGCGCGGATGCCTGAGAGAACCACCATTTTGCCCTCGTTCCAAAAGGCTAGGTGCTTACCAACCCAGTCAATGCCCATAGGATTATGAGACTGCAGCCAATCCATGCCAATGATAACATCATAACTTCCCAAGGGCAGCACCTTCAGATTAGAACGGAAAGTAGTCCCCTGACACCACCACTCACAACCCAGAAGTTCCTTGTCACAGGTAAGGACGCCCCCATCCGTAATCTTGACCTGCATAGGTGGAATGGTACCAATCGTGCCACTGAGCTGATCGGCAATTCGCTCGTTGACAAAGCAATGTGAGCTTCCCGAATCCACCAACATAAGCACTGGGTGTTTCTGAATTTGTCCAAGAAGTCTGAAGGTACTAGGAGCTTCGGTGCCGCCCACTGCAGCTGCCGAAATTGCTAGCGACTCCCCTTGATGCTCGGCCTGCACAGCTGGTTCTTCCAGGGCATCAAAACCCATAGCATCAAGCATCTCTTGCACGACGTGGAGTTGCACCGTCGTAGCGCATTGATGCCCTGGTGTCCACTTCTCGCCGCAGATAAAACAGAGGCTACGAGAGCGACGGTAGCTCTTGAGTGTAGAAGCACGTTCATTAGGCTTGACCGGTATTGCCTCCCGTGCCGCCTCCAGACCGCGCTTGTCCTCCGCAGTCCCAGGCGCCCGTGGAGCAGCAGACGCACTCGCCATCGGCGTAATGGCAAGCCCGCTACGATCCCCACCACTTCCCGTCAGGAATGGTCGCGGTGGCAGTTTGCCATGAGAGGACTACTCAACGCGTCGCGAGTCCTTCCGCATCAGAATCTCCAACGCTTCTTCCTGCAAGAGAGCCATAGAAACAGCAGCTTCCAATCCTTTTGGTTGATGAACAAGCAAAACAGCACGAATCTCATCCCGCAACCCATCGACAAAACGAGATGGAAACAATCAGGATCCCAAGTATTGGAGTGCGCATGCAAAGCATGCATTAGCTCCACGAACTCCTAAACATAAGCAGCTACCGTTCCCGTCTGTTTGAGGTGAAACAATTGCCGCAACAACCACTAGAAATCATCCTTGCCAAATTGCTCACACACCAACGCACACAATCTACTCCAAGTTAATTGGTCTAGATGAATTCCACTATTCTCTATCCACAGCTTTGCCCCCCTTCGAAATGCATAGTTGCCGAATCCACCCAATCCTCTGGTGGCACACGAAACACCCGAAAATAAGATTCACATTGACGCTGCCACAATTTTGGTCTCTCGCCTCCAAACGCAGGGAAATCCATTCATGGCCGAGGCACATGCCCACCCGAAGAACTCCC
This sequence comes from Avena sativa, assembly GCA_916181665.1. Lineage (NCBI taxonomy): Eukaryota > Viridiplantae > Streptophyta > Magnoliopsida > Poales > Poaceae > Avena > Avena sativa. The sequence goes on from OV702296.1 coordinate 386,414,882, forward strand.
TCCTCCCCGAGAATACTGCCCACCGTAATCGTGGCCAAATGCAGAAGGACCAGGAGCCAAGGACAAACCCTTTGCCGGAGGTGTCGAGAGGGACGGATCCCCTCCACCGGACAACCCCCGATGCTGATGTACGTCGCGGTGGCCATCTGGCCCGTGGTGGAGCTCGCCGTGGTGCTCCTCCACTCCCCTGCCCTCCACGAGCTCGTGGGTCGCCCGTGGATGCAGCGCCGCCGGATCGACGCTGAGGATCGGATTGAGCTCCACGCGCCCCAACTTCTGGCGCAGCACGTTGATGTCGTTGCGCATCTCCACCATGGCGCCCTCCACCCGAGGCTTCCATGCCACCAGGTCCTGGATGATGCCCTGCGTCTCGGTGACGGTGGTCTTGACCACCGACAGAGAAGCCGACATCTCGCGAATCGCTGCCATCAGATCCTCCATCCTGCTTCGATAGCCCCGATCGAAACTAGCTCTGATACCAAATGTAAGGCCTAGGATCTCTCTCGATATATTTCTGGTAGTTCGGTTTTCAGATACAAAGGGAAATCAGAGTAAGTTTGCAGAGGAAGTGACGAGAGATAGAGAGAGAGATACATGAGTTCAGTTATATCTTCGACACCTCCCTTCTCGGGATCGCTACTATTTAAAGACCCAAGCCTTAGGGTCCAGTCTCTTGCTTGGCCGGCGGGGTCGCGTCGATCGGTTTACGTCGGCCGTGGTGATAGGCGCCTCTCCTGTTGACGTGGCAGCTGACGTAGACGTGGTTGTACCGGGCTGGGGCCTGACAAGCACAAAAGATAATACCGATGATGTTGAGACGCTGGGGAAGATAGAGTAGGAGGCAGGCGGTGTCAAGATAGATACATGCTTGGGTAGGGATGTAAATGGTACAGATAATTTCCGCTCCGCATCCGCGTCCGTTTTTAAGGATATGGTATGCATTTTTAGATATTCGATGGATATGGACGCGGATGTGGATATTTATTGAGTGGATATCCGAAGAATATGGTAGCGGATATGGTATTGATGATATCCGACGGATAAGGATAATCCGACATTTTATGCGGATTATCCGAGGTACTCAAATAGGATAATCCGATAAATTTAGCACACAACCCCAATTTCTAGACAATGTAGTAAGTGTATCGACTAGCTATGCATGCTATATATGCATGTTATACTATGTTATTATCAATCTTGCAATTTTATACTACTTCTATCTAGTATTGCACGCTTTCTTTTCATTTTTGCATAAACTAAATAAATTTTTATTTTTCTATGTATTTGTACGATTATCCACTTTCGATCCAAGTCTGCTCCGAATCCGCTCCGTATCCGCAATCCTATATAATCCGCATTTGAATCCATATCCGGCTATTATCCGCTCCGATCCAAAATATGATAAAGGATATGGTAATAGCAATATCCGATCCAATCCGTTTACATCCCTATGCTTGGGTTGGGCTTTAGGAAATCTCCAGCGCGACCCAACCAAGGTCCATGCAGGTCTGATCCGGTTCACGCGGATAGGAGGACAGGACACGCACGTCATGACCCAAATGGACCGATATGTCGACACATTCTCTCACTAAATGCGCCACGAACCGCGTGGCTGTACGAGCATCGATTGCTTGGCCTGTGTGGAAGTGGCACACTAGACTCAAACAATTTAGAAAACTAGTTGCATTTATATATTAGGCGATTTTTACAAAGTTTGAATGGAATACAACTACATGCGGTGGCGGCAGTGCTGGCTATGACCCTCGGGAGCATAAGATTGCCTCGTTATTCAGGTGGCGATGGGTGAACGAGGCCCCACTCCTCTGCGAGAGAGCGGTAGATCGCCCTCTGTGTGTCGATCTGCTCCTGATCTTGGTCGAGGCGGGTACGCATGGCCGTGTCGTCGGGGTTAGCGCGCACCTCATGGAGGCACTCCGAGTGATCCTCGAAAATTCTTATCGCTGGAGGTGCTCCGGCAGCATGAAGTGGTTGTGGAGGTCCAACCCGAAACGTTGGCCAGTGATCCGGTTTATTGGCACTTGATACGGCCGTGCCGGTTTCCGTGAACCCGGTTTTCCAGCCTCTAGGAGCTCCCGTGCTACTGCTCCTGTCTATGTGCCGATTGGATGGAGGCGAGGATCACCCGCTGGTCGATTGGCATCTCTGCCTCATCGTCGAAGTCATAGACGTCGTCGTCCTCCTCCGAGTCGGCGATGGCGTCAACCCCTGCAACCCAAAAATGTCTCCTGCTCTCCTCCACCTGGGTTGCGAGCGCGAGTGGTGGGAAGATGGAAGCCAGCCATGGTGTGCTTTGTGTGTGCGTTTTTCTCCATTGCGGCTCGCCTCTCTTTTTATAGCCGACAGGAACCGCCATAATCGACAGGAAACAGAGCTATGAGACGGGAAACAAGGTCGAGAAATCGTGGTAGCGCCGTGGGAACTCGCTGAAAACTCCGGTGTTGGAGGCAGTGGCCACACCATCTGGCCAATGGCCATTTCGAACCACCTGGGTTCGGCTGCTAGGCACACTAGCCTGGCACACTGGACAACAACACGTTTCCTATCCATGGGCCTACCCGAACGGACCATTTCGGACAAACCGACCATGCAGAACTCAATTTAAGCCTTGTTTATCTTTTCATTTTAGATGCTAAAAATTTCTTTGCCAAACAGCGTGCTAAAAAATTAGGGTTTGCTTAGGAACCTAGGCATTGCATGCATGGACACAAATGGTGTCGTACAAACCGCCGTTAGAAACCATTAGTCCTTCCAAGAGCCAGCGACTACCATCTAAAGTAGCATTACATGTGATCTCTTTATCCAACGGTACTAAGCCTATGCATAACTACGCCTGTGTGTAGTATATAGAGTGGCGCTATTTGACACCTAGGGTATAGAATAGTTATTCTTTAGAACCATATATTATTTTTATGTCACGTAAATTTTTTCTTATTTCATAAGTCGAGAAGAATATAAGAAAATTATGATGTAAAATACGTATTTTTGGTATTGTTACACTATAATGACTCATAAACTTTATTTTTGTATCGAAATTTTCGGTTGTGGTGAATATATACACATAATTATTCGTATACAAAACATAATTTTTTCAATCTAGCAACATAAAAACATGTTGGGTGCAAAATAACTATTCTACACCCAGGGTGTCGAATAGGGTTTATATATATATATATATAACTAGAACCAAATTCCAATGAGTTCATCAACAATAATGCTTAATGTTTTAGAGAAAAAGATTTGATTGAAGCCCATCACTCATACCACTGCTACCAAATGTTTGTTGGAGATATGCCCTAGAGGCAATAATAAATGTAGTTATTATTATATCTTTGTGTTTATGATAAATGTTTACATTCATGCTATAATAGTATTAACAAAGAAACATTAATACTTGTGTGATTTGTAAACTTAAATTGAAGTCCCTAATGTAGCCTCTATACATCACTAGCTTGTTGGTTAATAAATGATTGTGGTTTCCCTATCATGAACATTGAGATGTTATTAACAACAAGATCATGTCATTAGAAGAATGATATGGTGGACATACTCCTATAGATAAGCGTAGCATAAAGATCAAGTCATTTTAATAGTTCAATTGCTATATGCTTTCTGATACATAGTAACCTAATTCCTTCGACCATGAGATCATGCATATCACCTTCACCGGAAGGATGCTTTGATGACATCAAACACCACACCGTAACTGGGTAGCTATAAAGGTGGCATTGAGTGTTCGGAAAGTATTGGTTGAGACACATGGATCAAGAGTGGGATTTGTCCATCCATATGACGGATAGATATACTCTGGGCCCTCTCGGTGAAATGTCATCCAATTAGCTTGCAAGCATGTGACTGGCTCACAAGGGATCACATATCACGGGAACGAGAAAAGAGTACTTATCAGTAACGAGGTTGAACTAGGTATGCAGAGATACCGACGATCATAACCTCGGATAAGTAAACTATCGTGAGACAAAGGGAAATTGGTATCGTATGTAAGTGGTTCATTCGATCGCAAAGTAATTGTAGAAATATGTGGGAGCCATATGAATTTCCAGATTCCTCTATTGGTTATTGTTCGGAGAAGTGTCTCGATCATGTCCGCATAATTCACGAACCGTAGGGAGACACACTTAAGGATTCGACGTTGTTTGAGTAGTTATGGAATGATGAGAAAGAGAACGAATGTTGTTCGGAGTCTCGGATGGGATCCGGGATATCACGAGGAGATCCGGAATGGTCCGGAGAATAAGATTCATATAAGGAAAGTCCCGTTTCGGAGTTGGGGAATGATTCCGGTGTTTTCATCGGGAATGTTCTAGAAGGTTCCGGAATGTCCGGCACTCCGGAGCGGAAGGGTACATGAATGTGTTATATCAAGTTGGTATGATTGCATCATGTACTCGGTGTCATCGCTGAACAAAATAGAGGGATTAATCAAATCCTTGTTTGAAAAGTCAAACGCCAAGTTTGAAAGTCAAACGGCAATTTTGGGAAGTGGAGAGGGAGGTGGAAACCGACTTGGGGGAGGAGTTCCTCCTCCCACCGCCGGCGCACCACCAAGCCGAGTTGGGGAGGGACTCCCCTCCCCTTGGCCGGCCCCCTCCACCCATAAAAGGAGGGGCAGGGCTCCCCTCCTAGACACACAACTCCTACGCCTCTAACCCTAGCCCCAAGCCGCCGCCGCCTCCATAGCCGCCGCCGGCCCTAGGGCAAACCGCCGCCGCCGCCTAGCTAAACCCTAGCCGCCGGCTTGCCCCCTCCTTGGTGTGTCTAAACCCTAGAACACCGAGGACTCTCTCATAGTCCACCATACTCGCTCCGGCTTAAGGCGAAGCCCTGCGAGATCTCCCCTCTACTTCCGGTACCACGCCGTTGTGCTGCCGGAATCGCGAGGAGAGTGCTACAACCTCCGCTGCCTGCTGGAACAAGGGAGAGGAAGGTCTTCGTCGAGTACCGAACGTGTGACCGACTGCGGGAGCGCTGCCGGATCGCAGCGCCGGAAGGATCGTCTACGCGATCTTGAGATCGGGAAAAGTACGACTACATCACCCACGAGAATCCGCTCTCGTTAAACGCTTTGGAATCTTCGAGGGTGAGTTATTCCATCAACTCGTTGCTACTATCTAGTAGATAGATCTTGGCTTGTTTGTTTGTATGCGATAGAAATTTTTTGTTTTCCATGCTACGAAACCCTACAATGTTAACAATATTTTGAGGGTTCAATACATAGCATTTTGTATTGCAAGATCAAGTGAATACACCGCGCTGGTTATATGGACGACTAATGCGTTCACCAACCTTCCGTGTGTTAATCATGACTCGCCTTTATAAATGATATACTGCCTTGCTTCTATTATCTCCTTGTAGCATCCTAACATTGAACAACAAACAAGGAATAGGTAGATAGATAGTCCAAAAGGGTTAGAGCCGTGCATTAATTCTATGAATGGAAGGCATAGGGAAACATAGTATCCGCGAAGGTGGAAGAAGATGTACAATAAGGTTTACCCTCCTAATTTCCAAGGATGGCAAGTAGGGTATCATAGATATGATCGTGGGACTGGAAGGCCTGTTTAGCGATACGAATTAGACCAAAGCTAGCTTTAGAAAAGCAAGATGACACATAGAAACTGATAAGCGTAGCTGAACTTGCATCAGCAGCGGCAAGGAAGCAATCTATCGCTGGCTTGCTCCAGTCCTGCTACAAGGGCTAGCTAGCTAGGCCTGCTAGTGGTGGTCGTATGGATAGCTGTGGCCTCACACGTACGTGCACACTAGGGGATACGCAACGAATCTGTTCTAGCTGAATGGTCGACGTGAAGAAATTAAGCGACCGAATGAAATTGTAAAAAAGGTACAGTACTGTGGAAAGACAAACAGGAAATTGTCACTAATTGGCACAGGCTCATTCAGACTTTCCTATAAAAGCACACAGTTTACGTACTGATCCTCGTATTTTAAAAAGTGACTATGAAATCCACATGTCAGTGCTTCCAAAAGATGCATGAACCGCCTAGTTTGTCAACTCCATCGGCAGCCTTAAGCATCTTCTCGGCCCTCGATCTTCGCACGGAGGGCCTGCGTCATCAAGAGCTCCATGTCCTTCTTGCCAAGACCAATCTCATCGACCTTGTCGTCTTAGCCTGCCACGCCCTTTGACAGGGCGCCTTTCCCGTCTAAAACTTTGAACGGCCGAAAATTCTACATAAGACCGGAAGTCTACGACTAGCTAGACATGGCACTTCATGGATTATTATATGTAGTCATTACAAATGGCAAGTATAATTCTCAAGCAAAAAAATTTCTAGATTTGCTTTGTAGATTTTTTGAACTTCCAACAAGATAAACGCCATGGGTACACGATTTATTATCCTCCGTCCTCCTCGCGCCTCGGCCCCTCTCACATTTACACATGCCGACACACCCCACCTCTTTTCTTCCCCCTCTCCCCCCTCCCCCCCCCCCCCCCCCCCCCCCGCCGCCCTGCATCCGACGATTTTCCGCCGTCCCACCCTGCCCCGCCCCGCCCTGCATCCGACCATTTGCCCGCCGCCCCGTCATCGACCTCGCGCGTCCGCCGCCTCATCACCGGCCACGCACATCCGTTGCCTCCCCGCCGCGTCGTCACCGACCATGCTGCAACCGCCGCTCCTCTGCCGAGCCTTGTCACCGACCTCGTGATGAGCCACCCGCCACGCCTCCCCTTTTTTATAGAAATTTAGAAACTATAGATGTATATGTTAGATAATGATCTTAGAAATTCTAGATATAGATATCCTAGATATAGGAATGTTAGAAATTTAGAAATTATAGATGTATATGCTAGATATAGGAATGTTATATATGCTAGATATAGGAATGCTAGAAATTTAGAAATTATAGAAGTATATGCTAGATATAGAAATGTTAGATATGCTAGATATATGAATGTTAGATATTGGGCTAAATTTCTAGATATAGGAATGTTCATTAGATAGTGATAGTAACACTAGTACGAAAACCTACATAGATGATTGTAGATGATTTAGTTTAGATGATTGTAGATTATTTTAGGGGTAGAAAATCTAAATAACTTTAGGGATAGATGTAGAAAATGTGCATATATATTAATTTCTTATATGTTGACTAATAGTTGTATGAAATGTTGCTGTTCAATTAGTATCATGTCAGAGCAGGAGCCGAGGTTTTATGGTGTTCACCGGAAACCTACGAGGACCCCGACTTGGGCAGCTTAGATCATAGTGGACAACAAGAAGATCCAGCTAGGTACCTTCAGGTGCCCGTGACAGGCGGCCCGCGCCTACGAGAGCGGTCCTCAACTTTGAGGAGGACAGTCGTGCGGGGCATCTTTTAGCGCCAGAGGGCATGAGGAGAGGGAGCACCGACAGGAAGAGAGGCAGCTAGCACGCCACCATCGCGAGGAGGATGACCCCTTGGTCAGGGATCTTATACTTGATCCCCAGGTGATGGTGGTTCAGTACAAAGTCCTTAGCGAGAGCTGGTAGTGGTAGCAGCGCGGGCAGGATGAGGCTGGCCCATCCGGCACGCAGCAGCAGTGTCAGCCAGGCCTCTCTAGCATGCAACAGGACGACTCTAGTAGCCTATTGTCCACTTTCTGGGACCGCTTGGGTGACGACGATGTCACTGACACTGGGTATACTCGAGTTTAGGGTGTTCTCATGTGACTGTTATGCTACCTATCATACTACTTATGTGTTATGTTGATATATTGTGCTACTTATGATGCTAGCTAATCTAATTTATGTGTTATGTTGATATATTGTGCTACTTATGATGCTAAAATGGTCTATATAACTAAGTTCACATGATCATATATAGGTATAATGAATGATGATGGGTGTGAGAATTGTGGTTTCCAAGGGTGCAAGACCAAGAAGGTTGTCATAATGCTTCCTTATGACCGTGAAGTTAGTATGGTATATTCATTTACAATCAATTAAACTATATATACCCTGCAACTGAATTACATGGTAATTGTTTCTTTCTTATGATTCTATATGTAGAACATACCCTACAAGTTTAGAGTTGAGTTCCTGGACCATTTCGATTGGCCGTTGTGGTAGCAAGGATAGTTTTAGGTCGATCTACTACCTCTGAAGCAACCTGCACAGACCTATACGGTCTAAGTCATGAACGAGGCGAACAGCACCTGTTTCGGTGGTCCGAGGTGGACCGAGATGGTCGATGCCTATAAGATGGACACCCAGGAGAAGTTGGTTTTCCATCTCTGTGAAGATCGCATGAGCTACTTCAAATACCTATGCCATAAATCATCGATAGATCCTGACGCTTCTTCAGATGATGAGATTCCTGCTGTTGTCATTAGGTATGGTACGAACGTTGCCGATAATCCTTTTGGGGACTAGTAGTTAGTGCTATATAGTTAGCTAGATCAACTATATATAGTTGACTGTAATGATGTGCTACTATATGTAGTTGACTATATGAATATATTTTGTTGTGATGTCAATATTCAATTGGATGCACAAGATTTTTTTTAATTTTAGATAACTTAAGTGTGGGACTCAAAATAATAGGAACACGACAAATAAGTATGTAATGGTGGGGCTTACATAAAACACCACTATTATGATATATAATGGTGTGTTTCTCAGAAACGCCACCACTAGATAAACTATTGGTGGCGTTTGCTAGAGACTCCACCACTACTTCCTATCAGTGGCATGATATTAGTGGCGTACTGATTCAACGCCACGAACCTTATTTTTCGAACGCCACCACTAGGCCTTTTCCTACTAGTGGCAAGCTCATACTACTTGACCCAATTCATAGATATATTGAGGTCGTTCGGAAAGGCAAAGTGTTCACAACATGACCTTCTAGTGCCATGAAGAAGTTATGCGATCATAAAATTGTTGACAGGGCCGGTCGTGAGATATTTGGGGCCCAGGGCAAGACTAAAATTTAGGGCCCTTAATATAGACATCACACTAATTAATATAGACATCACACTAATAATAAAAAATATTATACGCCTAACAAATATGATGCCAATAACACTTAAATGCATCCAAAAGAAATAAAAAATATTATACGCCTAACAAATATGATGCCAATAACACTTAAATGCATCCAAAAGAAATATGCATATCAAACAATTTATACATATCACCTTAAAAATTCCTTAAAAAATTTCTCGATGCAAAAGTCACTTATGATGGGGTTGCCAAACCATTTAAGCTATGTTGAGTCATTGTTGATATTAAATATTTTGCAATAATTTTAACTTTAAAAAGTTTCTTTAGCAGATGCAACGGTCACATGCACAGTAAATATGATAAAATAAGACTAAGTAATGGAGATATTAGGGATTGGTAATACAATATTCAATATAGGAGTACCTCAGATTTCTCAAATCAGCGATGTGCGTGTGCGCTTAAAGACAGAAATAACGGTGTGTGCGTAGGTCCCCGAAAATTGAAATCGGTGAGATGAGTTGATGAACTGACCACCAAAAATCAGAATTAAGATAAATTTAGGAGAAAGCGAGTATCCTAAATCGTGAATTAACGAATTGTTACCGTATTATGGCCAGAAGATCGAACGCATTATAGTTGTGACGACGAAGAAGGCTTCTGGATTCTGGCCTAGCGCGGGCGTCGATAGTCTGTAGTCGAGAACGGAGGGAGATCACGGGCATAGCAGATCAGTCCGTCGGCGGCGGCCTAGCGCGGGTGATGTAGACGGCAGTCCAGCTTGGAGAGAGATCGATGGGATTGCAGGTTAGACGCGAGTCAATCGATTTCCGGGTGCGTGCGGTCGGGGCTTTCCATCTTGATAGCTCACATCACATGGTCTATAGCCGTAGGCCTTTTTCCTTCTGCCTGGCCCGGCGATACGTATACCGAAGAAGTGGTACAGGCGTACAACATACCTGAGGTGGGGCCCCAGGATTTTGGGGGCCCTGGGCGGCCGCACACCCTGCCCCTCCCCAGGGCCGGCCCTGATTGTTGACCATAACGATGAAATTTGTCGATCAGTAGGCCATTACTGTCAATGTAAAACAGCAACCGGCCATAACTGAGCAGCAAGGTGACATCACTTCCCCCCGACACAATCCTTACATACCAGTTGTCTTCCCTTCCTTCGTAATAACCCCTGATTTCCGCGAACGACAATTTAACAATTTAACCTGGTACTTATACTCCCAGGCCTCATATTCATAGTTCTGCAACACCCATATATCAACAATTTCCATGGCACGGTTACAGGTGTACATGCCGAAAGTGCCATCCATCTCAAAGATATGTGAGTTGCTGGAAACAACTGGAGCATGCATCTGCGAGAACGACTCAGCTACGGTGTTGAATACTTTCACCAGCTTGCTCGTCAGTGGGTTGTTTTCACTCTGATCATGCTCTGGGTACCAATGCAGGTTATCATGGAGTAGGGCGGGCAGGTCGAAGCACGCTGACACTGTCTTCCCCCCCCCCCCCCCCCCCCCCAAGCCAACTTGTTCTGCAGGTAGTAGCAGATCTGAATGCATCCACCCCTGTGGCTCCTCCGATGCAGTAACAACCGATACTCGCATGTAGGGCGGTGCATGTACATTCCCAATACATTAAAGAAACTGAATCCCGACAGTCCCAGGAGGGGAGCATGCGGGTGCGAAGTTGCTTGACGATTCCATAGACAAAAAAACCCCGTCTCCCGTCTCGCTCGCCCCCGCGGGCGACGGGACGGGCCCGTGTCACCGCCGCCCCCAGCACCCTCCCCTCCCCCTCTCCCTCTTGCCGTCGTCGGCGTGGGCCGCCGGGCGCTGCCCGTGCGGTGCCGGCGGCGGCGGCGGGTCTGGTTTCTCCCGGCGGCGGCGGTGGAGGCGCGGGGCTCTGCCTCCGGCGGCGGAGCATCTCGGGGTCGTCGGGGGGCAGAGGGTCGAATCCCGGTGGGTCTGGCGCCTCCGACAGCGGCGGGTGCCCCTCAAGGTGGACGACGGGAGGAGCCAGCGGCTCCCGGCAATGGCGCCTGCAGGGCCCGATCTAGACCAGGTTTGGGTCCGATCTGGGCCAGGAGGGCACCAGCCAGGCCCCTGCTCACCATGGCTGGGATCCTCCTCCTGGCTGCGTTGTGGCCGGGGTGCTGGATTTTGGGCTGGGCGGGCCTGGATCTCGCACTCGTCTAACAATCTTGCTCGGCTCCGTGAGCAGTACGGAGCTGCTGTGCTCGCCAGGATTGTCCTTCCGCGTCCTTGCGGGTCCAGGTGACGTTCCTCAGACCGGTGATGGTCCGGTTCTTCCGGGTGAACGCGGTGGTGGTGGTGGTGCTACTTGGCGGCAGGGATCGACAGTGGCGGTTGATCTCTTGGTGGACGGAGAAGTAGGGGCTAGTGTGGGGGCGGCTTGGGATGACGGTTCCCCTGCTGCAGTACGGCGGCGGGGCTTCACGGACCCTTGGGGTTCGGCCGGACCAGGAGGGTCTGGTTTGCCTTTGTGGCCGTATCCGGTCGGCTGCCGCCTTCCGGTGGTGGAGGCTGTTCCCTCCCGCGCGTTGTTGTTCCGGCAACCTCCATCAAAGTCCTTCTTTTCTATCATACCGGCCTTACTTCGTGTGTCACGGTGAGACGGCGGAGGCGGCTGCAAGACCGTGGTGGCATGCGTTAGTGGGCGTCGAGCATGGTGGAGCACTACGGAGCGTCCGAGAGAGTGTTTTTTGAGGGGTCGGGAGAAATCCTTGTCATCTTGACACAGACGCGGTGACACCTGCGGGTGCCATCGTCCTTCCTGAAGGGTGTCGGGCGTACCTCTTTCCCACCTCTTGGCGCGTACCAGGGGAAACCCTAAGCCTAGTCCGGGCAGCAGCGTCGTCATCGTCGCCTTCCTTCTTGAAGGTGTTGCTTGGTGCGCGGCGCTTCAGAGTGCTAGGCATGTGGTGGAATGTAGCTGGAGGGCGCAACGGTCGCGGGTCGTCCTCGTTTTCGTCGAGCCTCTGTTGTCGGCTTTGTTTTCTCTTTCTTTTCCTTTTTCTTTTTTTTGGGCGTTATGTTGTCTGGCCCAGCAGCGGTCTCAATCGTGGTTGCTATATTTATATAGCTGGGCATATGCCTGTTTCGAGGAGGAGGGGAGCATACTGCTGTATGGCCGGGTTGGCTGGGCTGCAGACAGAGAAGCGGTTGTGACCCATGTTGTACCTTGAGGGCGGTGCTGCTTCCTACCACATTGGCAATTTTTACTACATGCAATGGTCAAATTTGCTACATACGGCCATCGGTCGTTGCTACATATGACTGACTATTTTGCTACATAGCATATTTTTGCGACAATGTATCCGGCGAATTTGGTTTTTGCTACATTTTTTCTTTTTTTGCTACATTTGTTTTCTGATTTTGCTACAATATAGTAGTTTTTTTTTGCTACGCGACATCCCCGGTGAGATCTCCGACAAGGTGTCTAGAAAAGTCTCCGGCGATGTCTCCGACAAAATAGGTTTTTTGCTACATTAAAAAAACTTTGTTGCTATAACCGTCTTGTGGTTTTGCTACAACATTATCAACTTTTTGCTACAAAGTGTCCGACGAGAGTCACCAACGAGTTTTTTCTGACGATGTTTCCAACAAAGTCGGTTTTGCTACATTAGCACATTTTTTTGCTACATGGTCTCCGACGATGTCTTCGGCGAGACGTTCTATTTTTTGAAACTAACCTTTTTTTCGCTTCGGACAAAAGCAAGGATATTTATAGAAAAAACGGGGTGTTTTACGGCAAAAGAGGGATATGGGGTGAGGGAACGTGTCGCGCAGAGGAGGAGGACGATGGAAAGCTCCCATTGTAGCGCGCGCAGGAGAGAAAGGAGGGAGGCGGCTAGCTAAATGTTCTCACCAACTTTCCGTGGGTTATTGTAAAAAAACGTGAGTTATGTATGACCCGCCTATATAAATGATATATACTGTCTTCCTCCTTATAGCATCCTAGCAGTAAACACAAACGAGAGAGGGAGAGGGAGTCTAAATAGGCCAGAGTTGTGCATTACTCCTGTGAATGGAAGGCATAGGGAAACACTGCATCTGCAAGGGTTGAACATGATGTACGTTGAGATGGTCTCCGGGATACGACCTCGGGAGTCACAAGGCAGCTTAGCGACACAAATTAGACCAAAGCTATCTCCAGAACAGCAAGATGACACGCAAAAGTCGAGAAGCGAAGATCAAGGTGTAAGAACAGCGGGGACGAGGCAGTGAAAAGTGTCTCCATGCCAGGTCCAATTCTCTAACAAAGGGCCGAAAGCGAAGCGGAGATCAGCGGCGGCTGATGCAGGTGTATCGCCGGCTTGCTTCGTCTTGCAACAAGGATTGGAACTGTTATTGTATCCTCTCACGTACGTGCGCATCAGGGGATCCGCTTCCTACCGAATCTGCTCTAGGTGAACTGACATGTCGAGCTAAAGCCATTAAGCGACTAAATGAAATTGTAAAAATTACTATAGCAAAACAAGCATGAAAAGTACCGTAAACAAAATTTGGCACAAGCCTATTCGGACTTTTCCATAAGAGCACTTGTTTGTTGTTCCTCATAGGTTAGAAGTGCCTAGGAAATCCACATGCCAATACATCGAAAGATAGACAGACGTACAAGGTATCTAGTTCAGAAACTGAAACATTAATTCATGGATTAGACTAGAGATGTGCTACCCACCACCACCACCACTATCATGCCACAATTGCACCTAGTTAGTCAACTCCATCGGCAGCCTTGAGCGCCTTCACACATTGGATCTTGGCACCGAGGTCGGCGTTATCACAAGCTCGATACCCTTCTCAACACTAGTCTCATCGACCTCCTCGTCGTCTCAGTCTTCCACGCCCTTTGGCAGGGCGTCTCTCCCTCCTAGTGTTGCGGAAAGTTCTGCATATGGCCCGAAATCTACGGCTATACATGGCATTTCATGGATTATTATTTGTAGTCATAGGAATATAAAATGTAACATTCTTAGTACAACACTGCACAACTCTCAAGAAAAATCAAATACAAACCGTGATATTTTTTTCTAGGTATCCATTGTAGATTTTTGATTTTTTAATAAGATATTCGTCTTAGTTGTCTCTTAGGGTAAGGTACAAATTTTTTTGAACTAGGGATGCCCCATCCTTGCATTGAAAAGATGCATATGAACTTCTTTATTATATTATTCAATAAATGTTCGACAGAAAGTATACATAAAAATCCGAAGTCACCGTGCAACACCTACAAATGAGACAATGGGTGAAGATCATGCTAGCAGGGCTTATGTCCTAAAAACACTCAGGAGCACTCATCCGATTTAGCAGACTGTTAGCGACCACCTCATGCACACGCTACATAAGTCATCACTCGAAAATTTCAGTATCAATTCATACTAAATGCAATGAAATGATTCATCGACCAAGCTCCACAAAGATTATACTTGACATTTACATTCAGGATTTTTGCTCCTATCAAACTAAATGATATAATTGAATATTCACTTATATGTCAATGCAGATGGCAGTATATAAGTGAACATGTTATTTACAAAAGACAAGTAATACTCAAGAAAACTATAAATTATGTAGATTAAGCAGCAATGCTAATTCAGGAGTATGTAGCAAGACCATTTTGGGGAATGGCAATTACAGATTGGACACCATCCTGATTTTCGGACATAGTCATAAAATAATTATTATATGAATGATTAATGCGCCCACAAACCTTCTATTTGAACGATTAGTGCATCCACCAACCTTCCCTGGATTAATCATGACTCGCCTTTATAAAGGACATATTGCCTTGCCTCCGTATTCTCCTCGTGGTATCCTAAAATTGAACAACAAACAAACAAGAAGAGAGAGTCCAAAAGGGTTAGTGGCTACAGCCGTGCATTACTTTTATGGATTTAAAGGCATAGGGAAACACGATCATCAGCAAATGTCCCACATGATGTACAAGAAGGTAGAACAACCTATTTTTCGAGGATGGCAAGTAGCGCAACATAGGCTCGACTGTTACATCTTAGCGAGATACCAATTAAACCGAAGCTAGACCTAAAAAAGCAAGATGGCACACAAAAGTCGAGAAGTGAAGCTGAAGGTGCTTAGCGAGATACCAATTAAACCGAAGCTAGACCTAAAAAACAAGATGGCACAAAAAACCGAGAAGCGAAGCAGAAGGTGCATGAGAAACGGTGTGGGAGGCAGTTGAAAGTGTCGCTGCTAGGGACAATTCGCTAAGAAAAGGCCAGAAGCGAAGCGGAGAGTGAGTAGCGGCTGGTGCATGTATATTGCTGGCTTGCTACAAGGGCTAGTCCTTCTACTGATGGTTGTCCAAACTACCACTTTAGCCTCTCACGCTGCACATCAGAGATCGACTCCCCTAGCGAATTTGTTCCAACTGAATGGTGGAGCTGAAGCCACTAAGCAATTGAATGAAATTTTAAAAAGTACTGTCTAGCTAAATAAACATGAAACTATCACAAATTGGCACAAGACCATGCATTCAGAATTTTCCATAAGAGAACGTTGTTTTCTGATCCTCGTGTTAAAGGTGTCTAGGAAATCCACATGCCAATATTTTGAAAAGATACACGAACATGACATCTGGTTTAACAAATACATCATTAAATTATGATGACATGACGAAAAGAATATCCGTGCTACCCACCACCATCAGTATCAAGGCCACAATTATGCCTAGTTGGTCAATTCCATCATCATCCTTGAGCGTCTTCATGGCTTTGGATCTTAGCACGGAGGCATGTGTCATAACGAACTCGATGACCTTCTGGTCAAGACCAATCTCATCGACCTCCTCCTCGTCTCAGCCCGCCACACCCTTTGACATGATGCCTCTCCCACCTGGCGCCTCGAACAACGACAAATTATGCATAAGAACTAGACATAAGACTTCATGGATTATCATTTGTAGTCATTACAAATGGCAAGTGTAACATTCTTACGACACTCCACTGTTCTCAAGCAAATTTGAATAGAAATAGTGATAAATTTTTCTAGGTTTCCATTATAGATTTTTTTAACTTTTAGCAAGATACCCTCTTAGTTTTTCCTCTTAGGATAAGGTAGAAACAATTGGTTCCAAGTATAATGGAAAAATTCCAGTATCAGTCCATTGAAGGGTTTCGCGGCATAGTAAATCAAAATTTTCTACGGATGCGAACAGAGGGAAGCCAAGATCTAATCTAGGAGATGCAAACAACGAGAGAGATTGGATTAGATCTTCATACCCTTGAAGATTCGCACAGCGGAACGTTTGTCGGAACGTGGGTGATGTAGTCGTACTCGCTTCTCCTCCTCGCGATCCGATCCGATCTAGCACCACAAGTGGCGATGCCTCCGTGAGATGCACACGTGTAGCACCTCGCCGTATCCTCCTTCCTTGGTCCAGCAAGTATGGTGGAGAGATGGGTTGGATCTACAACGCGACGGCGCGGTGCAATTGGTGGAGAGTTTCTGCAGCAGGGCTTCGCCTACAAGCAGTCGGGAGAGAGAGAGAGAGGAGGGCAGCAGGGCGGCTAGGGTTGGAGGGGAAGGTGTGGGGGGGTGGTGCGCCCCAGCCCTAACCCCTCCCCCAAGCCCTAAGCCGACGGCCAAAGGAGGGAGGAGTGGGGGGCAAGGAAACCCCCCCCCCCCTTCTAGAAGCTCCAACTAGGGTTTTACCCTTGCTGGCCGGTTGGGCCCTATGGGGCCTTGTGCCCCTGGCCCAATGCGGACAGGGCACTCCCTCATAGGCCCATGCCCCCTCCCGACAGGTGGGACCACGTTGGTCCCCCTCCGGAAGGTTCTAGAAGCTTCCGGTACAATACCTATTTACCCGAAACAATTCCGAACTCCAAAAACTGCACTGCCTTATATGAATCTTATTCTCCGGACCATTCCGGAACCTCTCGTGATGTCCCGGATCCCATCCGAGACTCCGAACAAAAAATCATAAACCAATAATCCAATCTATCCTAGCGTCGAGACACGTTAAGTGTGTGACCCTGCGGGTTCGAGAATATGCAGACATGATCTTCTATCAATAATCAACAGCGGTGTCTGGAAACCCATATTGACTCCCACACATTCATCGATGATCATATCGGATGAACCATGATGCCAGCATTCAATCAATCCCATATATATATTCCCTTCGTCTCGCGATATTTTACTTGCCCGAGATTCGATCGTCGGTACCGTCATACCTAGTTCAATCTCGTTCACAGCAAGTACTTTACTTGTTCCGTAATCCGATATCACTTTGTGATTAACTCCTTAACCACATGCTTGCAAGCGGTGTTGATATCGATTACCGAGTGGGCCCGAAGTATATCTCTTCGACATGGGAGGGACAAATCCCATCTCGATATATACAAACCAACAGGTACTTTCCGATCACCTGAGAGACACCTTTATGATCACCCTCTCATAGGATGATGTTTGATGACCTCAAAGCTTTCTTCCGATACCAGGGAGTTGTATTATCTCATGGTCTAAGGAATACAATATTTGACATAAGGAAAGCTTCGCAAAGATGAACACGATGACACGATCTAATTGCTTCGCTTAGTTTGGGTCTGTCCACCATATCATTCTCCCAATGATATGATCTCATTATTAATTGACAACTCATGTCTATGGTTAGGAAATCTTAACCATCATTAATCAATGAGCTAGTCCATAGAGGCATACTAGGGACACGGTGTTGTTCACAAACCACACAAGTATTAAAGTTTACGCTTAATACAATTCTAGCATGGAATATAAACATTATCATGAACAAGAATTATAATAATAACATCTTTATTATTGTCTCTAGGGCATAATTCCAACAGTCTCCCACTTGCACTAGAGTCAATAATCTAGTTTACATTTGGCAACAATCTCACACCCATGGCACTGAGGTGCTGATCATGTTTTACACGTGGAAGAGGTTTAGTCAATGGATCTGCGACATTCAGATATGTATGTACTTTGCTAATCTTCAGATCTCCATCTGCTATATAATCTCGGATTATATGAAACTTGCGGTTGATATGCTTGGTCTTTGGATGATATCTTGGTTCCTTAGCGAGTGCTATGGCGCCAGTATTATCACACAATATCTCAAGTGGGTCCAATGCACTTGGAACCACGCCAAGCTCAGTGATGAAGTTCCTGATCCAAACTCCTTCACTTGACGCTTCTGCAGCAGCCATGTATTCCGCTTCTACTGTAGATCCCGCGATCACGCTTTGCTTGCAGCTTCTCCAGCTCACAGCTCCTCTATTCAAAATATACACGTATCCTGTCTGAGATTTAGAATCACCCTTGTCGGTGTCGAAACTAGCGTCGACGTAACCTTTTACGACGAGCTGTTCATCACCCCCATAGACTAAAAACATTTCTTTAGTCCTATTTAGGTACTTTAGGATGTTCTTCACGGCTGTCCAGTGCTCCACTCCTGGATCACTTTGATATCTTCTCGTCAAACTAAGAGCATTGGACACATCCGGTCTAGTACACAGCATGGCATACATGATAGAACCTATGGCCGAGGCATAAGGTACTTTGCTCATAGCTTCCCTATCATTTACCGTAGCTGGACACTGAGCCTTGCTCAATATCTTACCTGACAACATAGGCACTGAACCTTTCTTTGCCTTATCCATTCTGAACCTTTTCAGAACTTTGTCTAGGTATGTACTCTGGCTTAAAGCTATCAGGCGTCTTTGTCTATCTCTATAGATCTTGATACCCAATATATAAGCAGCTTCACCTAGGTCTTTCAATGAAAAACACTTGTTCAAATAACTCTTCACATCGTTAAGCATGTTAATGTCATTTCCAATAATCAATATGTCATCCACATATAGTACCAGAAATGTCACCGAGCTCCCACTCACTTTCTTGTAGATACAAGCTTCATAGCTATTTGGAACAAATCCAAAGCTCTTGATCACTTGATCAAAACGAAGGTTCCAACTCCGAGATGCTTGCTTCAGTCCATAAATGGAACGCTCAAGCTTGCATACTTTATCAGCATCCTTAGGATCGACAAAACCTTCGGGTTGCATCATATACAACTCTTCATCAATGTTGCCATTGAGGAACGCAGTCTTGACATCCATCTGCCAAATTTCATAATCATGAAACGCAGCAATTGCTAATAAAATCCGAATGGACTTAAACATCGCTACGGGAGAGAAAGTCTCATCGTAGTCAACACCTTGAACTTGTCGAAAACCTTTCGCGACAAGCCGTGCTTTATAGACGGTAACATTACCATCCGCGTCCGTTTTCTTCTTGAAAATCCATTTGCACTCAACGGCCTTTCGGTCGCTAGGAGGGTCCACCAAAGTCCATACTTGGTTTTCGCTCATGGATCCCAATTCGGATTTCATGGCCTCTAGCCATTTCTCAGAGTCTGGGCTCATCATCGCTTCCTCATAGTTCGCAGGCTCACTGTCATCTACTAACAAGACAGTTAAGACAGGGTTGACGTACCACTCAGGAGGGGCACGCGACCTTGTCGACCTGCGACGTTCAGTAGCAGCATCGTCCGAAGCTTCATGATCCTTGTCATTAGCTTCCTCTATTATTGGTGCTGGCGGCACTGGAACAATTTCAGGTGCTGCGCTACTCTCCAATTCAAGATAAGGTTCAACAACCTCGTCTAGCTCTACTTTCCTCCCACTCATTTCTTTCGAGAGAAACTCCTTCTCAAGAAAGGAACCGTTCTTTGCGACAAACACTTTGCCTTCGGTTCTGTGATAGAAGGTATACCCAATAGTTTCCTTAGGGTGTCCTATGAAGACGCATTTCTCCGCTTTGGGTTCGAGCTTGTCTGGCATCAACTTCTTGATGTAAGCTTCGCATCCCCAAACTTTAAGAAATGACAACTTAGGTTTAGCACCAAACCACAGTTCATACGGTGTCGTCTCAACGGATTTAGATGGTGCCCTATTTAAAGTGAATGCAGCGGTTTCTAATGCATAACCCCAAAATGATAATGGCAAATCAGTAAGAGGCATCATCGATCGGACCATATCTAATAGGGTTCGGTTCCGGCGCTCAGACACACCATTGCGCTGTGGTGTTCCGGGTGGCGTGAGTTGCGAAACAATTCCGCTTGCTTTAAGATGCGTGAGAAAATCATAACTCAAATATTCGCCCCCACGATCGGATCGTAGAAACTTAATCTTTCTGTTACGATGGTTCTCCAGTTCATTCTGAAATTCCTTGAACTTTTCAAATGTTTCAGATTTATGTGTCATTAAATAGATATACCCATATCTACTTAAGTCATCGGTAAAAGTGAGAAAATAGCGATATCCACCGCGCGTCGAAACACTCATCGGTTCGCATACATCGGTATGTATGATTTCCAACAAGTCCGTTGCTCGCTCCATCATACCGGAGAACGGGGTTTTGATCATCTTGCCCATGAGGCATGGTTCGCATGTGTCAAATGATTCAAAATCAAGAGACTCCAAAAGTCCATCAGAATGGAGTTTCTTCATGCGCTTTACACCAATATGACCTAGACGACAGTGCCACAAATAAGTAGTATTATCACTATCTACTTTGCATCTCTTAGCCTCAATGTTATGGATGTGTGTTTCATCCCTTTCGAGATTTAGAAGAAATAAACCATTCACAATAGGTGCATGACCATAAAAGATGTTACTCATATAAATAGAATAACCATTATTCTCCGATTTAAATGAATAACCGTCTTGCAATAAACACGATCCAGAAATAATGTTCATGCTCAACGCAGACACATAATAACATTTATTAAGGTTTAAAACTAATCCCGAAGGTAAAACTAAGGAGAGCGTGCCGACGGCCATCACATCAACTCTTGATCTGTTGCCAACGCGCATCGTCACCTCATCCCTCGCAAGCCGCCGTCTATTTCGTAACTCCTGTTTCGAGTTACAAATATTAGCAACTGAACCAGTATCAAATACCCAGGCACTACAACGAGGGCTAGTAAGGAAAACATCAATAACATGTATATCAAATATACCTTTGATGGTGCCAGCCTTCTTGTCCGCTAAGTACTTTGGACAGTTGCGCTTCCAGTGACCCTTGTCCTTGCAATAGAAGCACTCAGTGTCCGGCTTGGGTCCAGACTTGAGCTTCTTCTCAGCAGGGGCAACGCGCTTGCCGCCTCCTTTCTTGAAGGGCTTCTTTGCACCCTTACCTTTCTTGAAGGTGGGCTTGTTGACCATCAACACATGATTATCCTTTTTGATGTCCACCTCCGCAGCCTTCAGCTTTGCGAAGAGCTCAGTGATCGTATCAGTGGAACCAATCTGATTATGAGTCACTACAAAACTTTTGTAGCTAGGAGGGAGTGATTGCAGAACCCTATCAATCTTGAGCTTCTCTGGAATCTTGCAGTCCAGTTGCTCAAGGCGTTGAGTGTAGCCCGACATCTTTATGGCGTGCTCACTAACGGAACTCCCTTCCTCCATCTTGCAGTTAAAGAATCTCTCAGAGATCTCATATCTCTCAGAACGGGCCTGAGTCTGAAACATGGTTTTCAGTTCCTCAAGAATCTCAAAGGGCCCGGGATAGTCTTCAAAACGATTTTGAAGATCCGATTCCATAGCAAACAACATGGTTCTCTTAATCACACCATAATCATCTTTGCGCGACTGATAGACAGCTTTCTCATCAGCCGGCGCAGTTGCAGCAGGGGGGTTACCTAACGCTTTCTCAAGGACATAGTCCTTTTGACCGCCAGAGAGAATGATTCTCAGATTGCGGAACCAGTTGGTGAAGTTAGACCCATTGTTCTTAAGATTTTCTTTCTCAGCAAAAACGTTGAAGTTGAAGTTGGACTTAGCCATGTGATCTACAATATTTGCAAGTACAAATTAGACTATGTTCATGATAACTAGTTCAACTTTTAATCAAATTACTAGATGAACTCCCACTAAATTCAACATCCCTCAAGTTGTTTAGTGAACATGATCCAAATTCACCACACCTAATCCGATCATCACGAGAAGAGTTGTGGCTTCAATGGTGGACAACGAAGTGTCGATCATATCATTCATATGACTCATGCTTAACCTTTCGGTTCATGTGTTCCGAGGTCATGTCTGTACATGCTAGGCTCGTCAAGTTAGACCCAAGTATTTCCGCGTGTGCAAAACTGGCTTGCACCCGTTGTATGTGAGCATAGAGTCTATAGAACCCGATCATCACGTGATGCTTGGACACGACGAACTTTCTCAACGGTGCATACTTGGGGAGAACACAGTTTTTATCTTGATCTTTAAGTGAGGAATCATCTTATAATGCTACCGTCGCGATCTAAGCATAATAAGATACATAAAAGGATAAACATCACATGCATATAACTTTATGTGACATGGTATAGCCAATCTTCGCGCAATGATCTCCATCTTGTGCGTGCCGGCATGATCTCCATCACTCCACCATGATTGCCTCCACCACGAATAGCAACTACAACTATTGCTAACTACTTAGCGATAAAGTAAAGCTATTACATGGCGTATAAGAAGTTGACTCGCAGGTCATACACAATTATAAAGACAACCATATGGCTCCTGCCGGTTGTGTACTCGTCGACATGCAAGTCGTGAAACATTACAAAACATGATCATCGCATACATTATACACATCACATCTTGGGCCATACCATATCACAGAAAACACTCCCTGCAAAAACAAGTTAGACGCCTCTACTTTGTTGTTGCATGTTTTACGTGGCTTATGGGAGTAGCAAGCTAAGAACGATTCTTACCTACGGAAAGCCACAACGGTGATATTATGGTTGCCAAACTCCGGTGTAAATCCCATGACAACTATAGTGAGAGAAACAGGCATCCACCAGCCGCATGTGTGGAACAAGCCACACGTCAAGTGCGGAGCCGGTCTCGCGAACGACGTCGCGTAAGGTTGGCCTGGACCGCTTCAATCTCACTATCCCGTGTCATAAGAAGAACACAAACAAGAGGCTTGCAACAGAAAACATTAACGCCCGCAACAACCATGTTGCGTTCTACTCGTGAAACACATCTACGCATAGATCTAGCTCTGATACCACTGAAGGGTTTCGCGGCATAGTAAATCAAAATTTTCTACGGATGCGAACAGAGGGAAGCCAAGATCTAATCTAGGAGATGCAAACAATGAGAGAGATTGGATTAGATCTTCATACCCTTGAAGATTCGCATAGCGGAACGTTTGTCGGAACATGGGTGATGTAGTCGTACTCGCTTCTCCTCCTCGCGATCCGATCCGATCTAGCACCACAAGTGGCGATGCCTCCGTGAGATGCACACGTACAGCACCTCGACGTCTCCTCCTTCCTTGGTCCAGCAAGTATGGTGGAGAGATGGGTTGGATCTACAACACGACGGCGCGGTGCAATTGGTGGAGAGTTTCTGCAGCAGGGCTTCGCCTACAAGCAGTCGGGACGGAGAGAGAGAGGAGGGCAGCAGGGCGGCTAGGGTTGGAGGGGAAGGTGTGTGGGGGTGGTGCGCCCCAGCCCTAACCCCTCCCCCAAGCCCTAGGCCGGCGGCCAAAGGAGGGAGGAGTGGGGGGCAAGGAAACTCCCCCTTCTAGAAGCTCCAACTAGGGTTTTACCCTTGCTGGCCGGTTGGGCCCTATGGGGCCTTGTGCCCCTGGCCCAATGCGGCCAGGGCACTCCCTCATAGGCCCACGCCCCCTCCCGACAGGTGGGACCACGTTGGTCCCCCTCTGGAAGGTTCTAGAAGCTTCTGGTACAATACCGATTTACCCGGAACAATTCCGAACTCCAAAAACTGCACTGTCTTATATGAATCTTATTCTCCGGACCATTCCAGAACCTCTCGTGATGTCCCGGATCCCATCCGAGACTCCGAACAAAAACTCATAAACCAATAATCCAATCTATCCTAGCATCGAGACACGTTAAGTGTGTGACCCTGCGGGTTCGAGAATATGCAGACATGATCTTCTATCAATAATCAACAGCGGTGTCTGGAAACCTATATTGACTCCCACACATTCATCGATGATCATATCGGATGAACCACGATGCCAGCATTCAATCAATCCCATATATATATTCCCTTCGTCTCGCGATATTTTACTTGCCCGAGATTCGATCGTCGGTACCGTCATACCTAGTTCAATCTCGTTCACAGTAAGTACTTTACTCGTTCCGTAATCCGATATCACTTTGTAATTAACTCCTTAACCACATGCTTGCAAGCGGTGTTGATATCGATTACCGAGTGGGCCCGAAGTATATCTCTCCGACTTGGGAGGGACAAATCCCATCTCGATACATACAACCCAACAGGTACTTTCCGATCACCTGAGAGACACCTTTATGATCACCCTCTCATAGGATGACGTTTGATGACCTCAAAGCTTTCTTCCGATACCAGGGAGTTGTATTATCTCATGGTCTAAGGAATACAATATTTGACATAAGGAAAGCTTCGCAAAGATGAACACGATGACACGATCTAATTGCTTCGCTTAGTTTGGGTCTGTCCACCATATCATTCTCCCAATGATATGATCTCATTATTAATTGACAACTCATGTCTATGGTTAGGAAACCTTAACCATCATTAATCAATGAGCTAGTCCATAGAGGCATACTAGGGACACGGTGTTGTTCACAAACCACACAAGTATTAAAGTTTCCGCTTAATACAATTCTAGCATGGAATATAAACATTATCATGAACAAGAATTATAATAATAACATCTTTATTATTGCCTCTAGGGCATAATTCCAACATCCATACTAAATGCAATGAAATTATTCACCAAACAAGCTCCACCAAGGTTATACTTGCAATTGACATTCAGGATTTCCTCCAACCAAACTAAATGATATAATTGATTATTCACTTATATGTAAATGTAGATGGGTGTTGCCTCAATATAGAAGTGAAAATGTTATACAGAAAAGGCCAGCAATACTCAAGAAAACTATATGTTATGTATATTAAGCAACAATGATAATTCAGGAGTATGTAGCAAGAGCACTTTGGGGAAATGAAAATTATAGATCGGACACAATCCCGATTTTATGACATGGTCATAAATTTTTTATATGAACGACTAATGTGTCCACCAACCTTCCGTGGGTTAATCATGACCCACCTTTATAAAGGATATATTGCCTTGCCTCCCTAGTCTCATTGTAGCATCCTAACATTAAACAAGCAAGGGAGGGGGAGAGAGCACGTCAAAGAGGGTTAGAGGAACACACAAGAGAGAGGGAGAGCGAGAGTGTGTGAGAGGGTTAGAGTCTGGGAGAGGGAGAGAGTGTGTGTGTCCGAGAGGGTTAGAGCCATGCATTACTTCTATGAATGGAAGGCATATGGAAAAATACTATCCGTCTAATTTCTGGACGACAAATAGTGCAACTTAGATGCGACCACGGAAGTTTGGCGATACAAATTAGACTATAGCTAGCCCTAGAAAATCAAGATGGCACACAAAAGCCGAAGCGTCGAGGCAATGGATAGTGTCGCTGGCAGGTCCAAGTCACCAAGAAATTGCCGGAAGTGACGAGGAGAACGAGCGACAACTGGTCTGGGTGTATCACTTGCTTGCTTGGGCACTAATGTAGGGGCTAGGTTGCAAAGCTTTGGCCTTTGGCTGGAGAATTGTGTGGTTTGCTGGACGTACCAAACACCTGTGTTTGTGCATCTGTTTACTGAATTTTTCGGTGATTTATCATGGAGAAGACCCGGGCCTGGTCTCCATGAAGCTCCACTTGTTCAGCTAGGAGTTTTTCCATATGTATAGATTTTTGATGATACTATTTGATCTTTCTGGTCCTAACTTGGTTGTTATAGGCCTTGTTGTTTGCAACTCATTTGTCAGTTGTCCTAACTATGCACAGTTCGTGATTGTGATTGCGATTCACTTCTCGCGAGATCTTTAGCATTGTACACTCAAATGTGGAAGGAACTTTAAGTATTCCAGAGCTTTGGTGATTAGTACAGTTGAAATGTGGCATGACTTGTTCATTAGATTTGGAAATTAGTTAGGAACCTAAGTATCTTGTGCATATGCTTTTTTGCTGTATGGCATATTCTTGCCATAACAATATAAGTGTGTGAGCATAGAGTTTTGTTGTCATTACGGAAACAGATCCTTGTTAGGTACTCCCTCCGGTTTGTACCAAATCAGCGACATTTGTTATGGATCAGAGGGAGTACAAACTTTGTTATTTTATTTTGAGTGTCATTTCCTTTTATCCTCTGCAGATCCTATTTCGAATGTACTCACATCTGCATGTTGGGAAGAAAATATAATCTAGATTGTTTACCGTCTTGTCATTTCTCTTCACTTTAAGTAGCTTCTTTATTTACAGTAACAATCTATATCCAGTTTCCAAGTTAAAGGTTGCGTACACAACTACCGAAGAATAGATTATTTGGTTTTATTGAGTCATGTTAGGCATTCTGTGGTTACAAATTTCTGATTTGGACTGCAATTGATACAAACTATGTATTTACTTTTTTCTTGGTCATTTTGACTTAATTTTTTCTTCAGAATAAGCACCAACCAGTTTGTACCCCTTAGCAAATGTTATTTCCGTACAATAGTTGTGCCTTTGTGGTTTATGCTCTTCATCTATTGTAACTGAATGTGTTCACTTATTCCTGAATCGACATAGCTGCTTAATCTACATATAGTTTTCTTGAGTATTGCTTGCCTTTAATATATAACATGCTCACTTATGTACTTAGGCAGCACCCATCTGCATTGACATATAAGATGACGAAGAGGTCAACGAGACAGGCTTCGATAAGAAGGATATCAAGCTCATGATGAAGCAGGCCTCTGTGCTGAAATCCAGGACGTGAAGGCACTCAAGGCTGCCGATCGACATAGTCAGTGCCATCACGAAGTTGACCTAACATGCCTGACACCCGTGGTGGTGGGTACTGGGTAGTAGAACAAGTCTTTTCGTCATGCCATCATCAATTAATGTTGTAGTTGCTGAACCATATGTCCTGTTCGTGTATCTTTTCGGTCTATTGGCATCTATATGTATAGTCACTTTTAACATATGAGGACCAGTGAAGTACTAAAGTGCATGCTTTTTATAAGCAGTCGCTTAATGGCTTCACCTCAGCCATTCAGCTAGAACATATTAGCTAGGGAAGAGGATCCCCTGATGTGAACGTATATGAGAGGCTACAGTGAATACGACCACCCATACCATGCCTAGGTTCAAAACGAGAGGTGGAGATATTCCAAAAAAATGGTAAGAAATACTAAAGAAAATTGTAAAATACTTAGATGAGTGCCAAATCATTCAGGAATAAGAGAACCTCAGAGACGGAACAGTGCCATAAGATCAAGAACGTAAAGCACAAAGGCAGCGCAATGGTATGGAAAGAACTGAATACTAAGGAAAACATTTCAAAAATCTCTAACATGCCAATAATCAAGATTACAAAATGTGGTTACTTAAAGAATTGTACCAATATGAGAACCAAACGCCGTCTTGGTGGCTAGAGCTCGGGATGCCGAGCCAGTCCACCCGGGTTCGAGTTACAAAAGCGTTCAGGGTGCTATCATGTGTTAAAAACACGCTAGATAGATCCCAGCTATCTAACAACGTATAGTCAAGGGAGGTATCCTTACCCGGTTGGTCAACGTTTTGAAATGCCAGACTCACATATTACATTAGAACTGAACTAACTACATTGCTAAGTATATTTAACTGAAGTAGCTGCTTGAACAGAACTAAAAGAATAAAGGAATTCCAACATACCACAACACCGTCAATGTCTCACCTCAGGAGCAAAAAGCATACTATGATGGTGGGCCTTTTCTTCAAGGTCATCGGTTGTTTCATCTGAGCCATCTGCTGATAGGTGACAATCTTCTTGTTTTCTCTGGCCTAGAGCACTCTTTTTTTCAATCGTACAAAGAAACTCCGTGAAAAACCCAGCAATCACTCCTATGAGACGGCTAACTCCCAACTCCCGATACATTCTTTAGAGTCGACCAAAGGACTCCGCTGGTTTGTTCGTCATCTTTTTCCTACTACGTCGTGGTCATCCTTGAGGATATGCCTGTTTCCCTGAGAGTACGCAACAAAAAAGCTTCAGCGTCAGCAGAGGATAAAATAAAATGACATTCAAGACACTATTGTTTGTGTTGATAACACATAACAAAGCTAATAGACTATTATTAAAGGAGGCATGCTATACAGGGCATAAGCATATGCACTAGATATGTAGAAATCTACCTATCAACATATTATCTAATTAAACAAGATTGGGAGAAGATTTCATGGTTCGAGGACATGAATTTTTCACGTTAACAAAGAAAAAACTATATAAGAATTACAACTGCATTTCCATCATATAAGCACTCATAATTTAAAAGTGTATTTTCAATCATAAGCATTTCACAAGTACAATTGTATTGTTATACATAAATGTACTAACTTTAGTGCCTAGCGGTGTAACTGTGAGGTCAATTTGGGAAGTTAATTAACAACAACTTATGCTCAAAAACAAATAAAAACTTCCTATGTTTGCAAAAGAACTTGTGGATTGCAGAAGACTATAGACCATTATTGACTTAATATCTCTATCTTCATGGTCCCCGTGATTATATCATGTGAGCAACGCTGCAGCTTCTTCTATAAATGGCGTGTGATTCTTCCTTGCTTCAAGCATGCTTGAACATCTTCATGCTTAGCCAATGCAGATAACACCCACAATTATTACAGGAAGTGTCAAGGGCACGAATAGACAATAATACCTAGTAAGTGAAAGATCAAAGTCAATGATATTAACTTCTAACTAGATTCAACTTAGCTTACAATAACTTGGTGCTAGGAAGGCAGGTATTCTATTAAATTATTTGTGGTAAATGGGTAAAAAGTTCATTAGCAAATATCATCTACAGAGGTAAAAGGAAGCAATTTGATGACTACTTATTCTGTTTTAAGATTCCTTACCTATCATTTTGGATAACAGACAAAAGTCGCTTCTCATATGGTGGAAGCAGCTTGGACAGAATAGCGGCATAGAAGAAACACACAAATAAAACAGTGCCAATAGCAATGAACGCTGACCCCATCAACTGATCTTTGGACAAGCGCATCATCTCTTTGGTCTTCTTGGCTACAGATCGAGTCTTTGATAACACAGACACTACACAAATAAGAGAATATGGATTTAATCATTATATTACAAAGATATCTCTCTAGAAAGGCTCAAATGATCTATTGTTGAGATAAAAGTGAGCAGCACATACTGACTACAGGAATAATACAACAATTCAACACTCATGTTACGCACTGATGTTTTTATTTCACAACGACACTGCGGTCTATGGAGCAATCAAGCAGCGAATGGGTGAATTTAAGCACTAAACATTAGCTGTGATAACTTTATCAAGTAGGCAGCAGTGGTTTCAATATTGAGCATTGTTCCTGAGTGAAAATAGGTTAGCCAGGCCAGGAAATGGAGTGTGACAGGTGGGCATGTGAGAAGGATGGAGATGGATAGAGGGCGTGAAAGGTTGGGTCACCTCCACACAGTTTAGTAACCATTGGGGCTGAGTCGCAGACCGTGAGGTCATACATCCCAGGGCGTGAAACAGTCTTTTCACACATCGAAAGGCTTATCAACTCCGCAAATACTAGTCAGACCAGATCCTAAATCTTCCCGTGTACATTTCACTATAAATAATGTACTACATAATTATTAAGTATTTTGCAAAACTCATGATGTCAAAGAGAGGACGATATAAGGGACTAGAAAGTTGTCTAAAGGTAGTACAAGTGAATAAAATCTAGAGGCTAGAATGACATTTTCAGACAAACAAGCCATGAGCATGCATTTGTAAAAATATCTGGGAGGTTACTGAAGAGTTGATTCACATTTCCACTAGAGTGCATGGTCAGCTATCAAAATATCTAGGAAAGCTACAACCAATAGTTTGAAATGGCACATGATTTAAACCTCCGGTTCCATGACTGCAACATTTATGATGGCATGAGCAAAGATTACTATCCAGATCCTCCATCACACAACTAATGGAAAATACAAGTTTGCCTCGGCTAGCAGGAACCGTAGCCGAAACCACGATAGTGTAATGCTGCGCACAACCGCGCCCCAGCAATCATTGCCCAATCTCTTGTCTGATTATATCAATTGAAAATATCTCCTCTATGTTTTAATTATATGCAGAGAGCATAGAATTGAATCATCATGATTTTGACATTTTTTGTGTAATGGATGATACATTGATCCCAATTTGAGTTAATTGATGGAACAACCAGGAGCTCTACCATTCATTATAGCAAAGGATATGCTACCATTCATTATAGCAAAGGATATGTATGAAAACCTAGCATGGAACAAAAGGAAAAAGTCTACAAAGAAGAAAGATAGCAGTAAAGCTCCTCTCTCGATGCAAATGGGGACTATGTTTCATATGAAATCTTGAAGGTGACATGCGACAACGCGGGGATAGGAGATGGTTTTCATTGAACATTTGAGCAATTTTGTCCCTTCAACAAAATTCATATTGGGTATTAGGCTACAACGTTGGTTTCAGTAGATGCCCCCAACACTCGTCTCCTATCATATTGGCAAATAAGTGCTCAGGTTGGGGTGTGTTGTGTACGACAGAATAGAGCACACTTATGTATACATACCACTTTGGAGAAAGTGAAATTAAGTCTCAGGTAAAATGAAGAATCTATAGAAGAATAGTTATTTAGCTAATATCACACCAATCTTCCAACTCTAAGTATGACCCACCCTTATAAAAGATGCACGCCCTCCTTACTCTTGTTGTAGCCTCCTGCCTATATCACCATGTTAGCATTGACATGCAAACCAACACAAATGGAGTCAAGGCTCCGGAGAGAGACACAAGCGGTGCAACAAATTGTGAATGGGGGACATACGGAAACACATCATCTCAAGGTTCTGGGGGTGTAGTAGGATCAGCTCAACGTCGCTGAGTTCCGAGATGGAATGTGACACAAGGGGAAATCATTGCGCTGAGTCGCAGACTGTGAAGTCATATATCCCAAGGTCTTTTCACACATCGAAAGGCTTGTCAACTCCGCAAATACAAGTCAGACCAGATCATAAATTTTCCCATGTATATTTTCACAATAAATAATGTAAGACAGAATATTAAGTATTTGCAAAAAAACTGATGTCGAAGAGAGGAGAATACAAGGGACTAAAAAGTTGTCTAAATTTAATACAATAGATGTAGTTGGGAATAAAATCCAGAAGCTAGAGTGACATTTTCAAATGAATAGGCCATGCAACATGCATTTGGAAACAAAATCTAGGACATTATTGAAGAGCCAATTCAGATTTCCACTAGAGCATATGGTCAGCCATTAAAATATTTAGGAAAGCTACAGCCAATAGTTTGAAATGACACATGAGTTAAACCTCCAGTTCCACAACTACAGCATTAACATGACATGAGCAAAGATTACTATCCATATCCCCCATCACACAACTAATGCTGACTACAAGTTTCCGCCCCAGCTAGCAGGAACTGGTACCAGACACACGACGGTGTCGTGCTGCCGTGCAATCACGCCAGCAACAATCATTACCCATTCTCGCACCTAACTATATCAATTAAAAAAATCCTCCTCCATGTGTTTAATTAGATGCAGGGACCATTGAACTGAAGCGTCATGATTTTGACATTTTATTTTTAATAGATGGTATGTTGATCCCAATTTTAGTCAATTGATGGAACAAGCAGGAGCTCTGACATTCATTATATCAAAGGATATGTTTGAAAACCTAGCAAGGCACAAAAGTAAAACAGAGCCTTCAAAGAAGAAAGATCGGTAAGGCTCCCCTCTCGATGCAAACAGGGACTAGATGTCATATGAAATCTTGAAGACAACATGCAACAACGAGGTGCATGAGGTGGTTTTCATTGAACATTTTGAGTAATTTTGTCCATTCCACAAAATTCATATGGTGTATTAGGCTATAATTCTGAGCATGTCTCAGGCATTCGGTACATGCCCCCAATGCTTCTCTCCTATCATATTGGCAAATCAGTGTTGAGTGTTGAGGCCGAGGTGTGTGGTGGACGATGCAACGGAGCAGAGACTTATGCATACAAACCGCTTTTGAGAAAGTGAAATTAAGTCTGAGGTACAACAAAGAATTTATAGAAGAATAGCTAATGCCTCACCAACCTTACTACTCTAGGTACGACCCACCCTTATAAAAGATGCACTCCATGTGTAGTTTTCTTGTAGCCTCATACCTATATCATCAGGGTAGCATTGACATGCAGACTAAGACAAATGGAAAGCAGTCCAATAGATTGTGAATGGGAAACATAGGAAGATACGTCATCTCAAAGTTCAGAGGATGCTGTAGGATCAGCTAAAGGTCGCTGATTTTCGAGATGGAACGCGACATAGAGGAGCGGGAGAGATAGCAGTAAAATCAGATCGACACTTGTATCAAATCCGGATCAAGACATATAAAAAAATAAAAAAACGAAGCATAAGAAGAATTTGCTGTACAGATTGGACCAATTTTGTTTCCTCTCTACCTGCGAACATACCTAACCCATGAACTGCATTACTGCAACCCAGTATAATCATACAACAACATAGAGGGCACGGTCTGTCGGTCTCTGCTCACTGTCGGGGTCGAGTCGCCTGGAGGCGATGGTGCAACACGAACCACACGAAGTACGTAGGCAAGTAACAGAAGCGAAGTACGTAGGCAAGTAGCCAAGAGGCGCTAGTATAGTCGTCTCCGTGTGGAGGAAGCGGATACCAAAGGCTCCTGCGTTAGTACATGCCTCATCAGCAGCCTTTTATTTTATTTTGCGAAGCCACAACACATCAGCAGTCCCTTCTGTTCAGAGACAGAGTCCATTCTGCACCTGCTCTTTGGGAGGCTATTCCCTCGTTTGATCTTCTTATAGATGACTCATCCCACCCTATACAAGATTGTTGGGCAATATTGCTGAGGACAAGATAAAGTCAACAGTATCGATTCGCTGCTTGGGAATATAAAGAAGTGTCGAAATGCAATGGTCTTCCGCAATAAGAATGAACTGCTTCATGTGATTCTTCTGAGGATCGCAGCAGATATCAAACTTCGGTCCTCTCGGTGCAAAAAAGCTGAGCACAATAGTGTCTTATTCGGCTGGGGTGCAATGTGTTTTCACATGGCCGTGATCTCTGTAATTTTTTTTAGGCTCGGTCTTCTCTCTCGACAACTTTTCTCTGAAGATTTTTTGTACAATTTTCCTTTGGTTAACCTTACGTGAAATAAAATGGTTCAGGCGTTCAGGCTGGCGCCTAGCGTCCGCCGTAGATTCTTCAAAAAGAAAATTTAGGTCAAACATGTTTTTTTTCCAATATGCATGATGCTAAAAGTAGTGTGGATGATTTCACGCGTAGGTTTTTAGTGCTTTTTGCAGTGTGACAATACAATTAGACATGCAAGTATTGTATTCAAATTACTACCTATGTTCTAAAATATAAAACGTTTTGTTAAGCTAAAACAGTTTACCAAAATATTTTATATTTGGAAACAGATGTAATAGTTCGTAGCAAGCTGTCCAAAATAAGAAAAAAAATGATGAAACTTTTTTTACGAATGCTCAGTTGCTAACTACTCTCTTTGTTTCACAATATAAGCTTTTTTAGCAAGATGTTTTAGTTTGCTAAAAAGGGTTATATTATAAAACGGAGGTAGTACAAGCTTGTACCGGCTAGCATGGAACTGGAGTGAATTTTTAGAGTATGGATACCCCTGAATCCTTTTGTACTTATTCGGCTCCTAAGTTACATAATTGCCTGATTCTAAGTTACATACAATACGGGAGAAGAGGGAGTTCCTTCATGCTGTGTATTCAGAACTTGTCATCTTTTCCTAAGCTACATGTTTTGTACTTTCAGTTCGAAACTTGTTGGCAGTTGGAACGGTACTCGTACATATGTTCGTCCCCTACATGCAAATATTTTCACAAAAAAATTAGGGACATGGAAATACGATTTTTGAGCAGGTTCAAAAACTGGGTTCGTATATATGTAGCTATGTCCCACTATGTAATTTCGAGTGTGGAACCGCCTCCACACTGACCACAACACGTGCTACCCCACAGCCACAGCCAACTAGCATCATCCCGTTTGCCTTACAATATAATTTAAAAATAAATGTCTCTTCTCTGTTTTCACAAGATGTTGAGCATACAGTTGAAGCATCATGATGTTGAGATTTTCTTCTGTGTAGCTCTGCCTTTTAACATGGATTAGTATTTTGTAATCTACAGGGGATTAGGGGGAGGAGGGCCGGAGGAGGAAACATTGGCTACACAAAACAAATATAAAAGTAGGCTACTCTCTCAATGCAAAGAGGGACATCATGCCATTTGCAATCTTGAAGGTCACATGTGATTGCGAGGAGGAGAGAGGGGCCGAGGGGTGGAGGTTTCGTTGATTCAAACATTTTGTTGTGGCACTGAGCATGGCTCTAGTCTTGCATACAAGGCCCAAACGCACCAACTATGGCAAATCAGTGTCAATGTACTGTATAGAGACAGGGGTGAGCTAGGGACTAGAGCGCACCTATGTAGAAAGAGCACTTTGGAGGAAAGAACACTTTGGAGAAAGGGCAATTGCAGCTCGGGTACAATCCATATTCTACAACATGGTCACAAAATCTATATATGGACAGCTAATATACTCACCAACTTTCCATGGGTAAGCATGACCCGCCTTTATAAAGGATATTCGTAGCATCTTAACAGTAAACACAAACGATAGAGGAAGAGAGAGTCCAAGAAAGAGGGAGAGCCAGAAAAGTCTAAATGGGCTAGAGCCATGCATTACTTTGTGAATGGAAGGCATAGGGAAACACAACATCTGTGGGTCATGGTGAGACGCCGGGGGTGACTTCAAGACCGTGGTGGCGTGCGTTGGTGGGCGACGAGCTTGGCAGGGAGCTTCGAAGCGTCCGGGAGTGTGGTTTTTTGAGGGGTCGGGAGAAATCCTTGTCATCTAGACACCGACGTGGTGACACCCGCGGGTGTCGCCGTCCTTTCTGAAGGGCGTCGGGGTACCTCTTCCCCACCTCCCATAACGTATCAGGGGAAACCCTAGGACTTGTCCGGGTAGCAGCGTCGTCGTCGTCGCTTTTCTTCTTGGTGGTGCTCCTTGATGCGTGAAGCTTCAGAGAGGCTAGGAGAGTGGTGGAAACTCTCCGGTGGGCGCAGTGGTTGCGGGTCATCCTCGGTAGTCGAGCCGCTGGCGCCGACTTTGTTTTCTCTTAATGTTCCTTTTCTTTTTATTTTCTGTTTTCTTTGGACGTTGTGCTGTCTGGCCCAACAGCGGTATCAATCGTTGTTGCTATATTTATATAGCTGGGCGCATGCCTGTTTCGAGGAGGAGGAAGCTCCAAAGAAATGTACGATGAGATAGCCTCCCCAAATTTTTGAGGATGGCAAGTAGCGCAACATAGATTTGACCTTGGGAGTCGCAGTGCAACTTAGCGATACAAATTAGACCAAAGCTAGCTTCAGAACAACAAGATAACATACGGAAGCTGAGAAGTGAAGTGCAAGGTGCGAGAAGAGCGGCAATGAGGTAACAGATAGTGTCGCTGCCACGGAAGCTGAGAAGTGAAGTGCAAGGTGCGAGAAGAGCGGCAATGAGGTAACAGATAGTGTCGCTGCCAAGGCAAAGTCGCTAAGAAAAGGCCGGAAGCAAAGCGGCTGGTGCGGGTCAATCACTGGCATGCTGCAATCTTGCTACAAGGACTAGTCTTGCTACCGGTGGTTGTCCGAAGTGTTACTTTAGCCTCACATGTACGTGTTCATCAGGTTATCCGCTTTGTAGTGAATCTGCTCTAGCTGAATGGTCTAGCCGAAGCCATTAAATGACTGAATGAAAGTATAAAAAATACTACAGAAAAAAGGGAAATTGTCGTCAACAAAATTTGGCACAAGCACATTCCGACATTTCCATAAGAGCGCATTGTTTGCTGTTCCTCATATAGGTTAAAAGTGTAGGAAATCCACATGCCGATACATTAAATTTTTTTTTCATTTTTGACCCTGTAATTTCACATTTTTGACACAAACTACCCATTTAGTAAAAGTTTCTCTGGATTACCCCATTTAGTGAAACTTATGCCCGCTTTTACCCCTTGTAAGCATTTACTGATTCTTCATGATAGGACTATCGTTAGATCGATGTGGCGCGATTACTAGGCATAGCTCTCGGTCTCAAACCCTCATTATCTGAGGTGAGAAGTTGCGGCATCTATCCTTGGATGAATCCTGCTGCAACACCATCATTCTGCTACCTGATGACGATTCAGAAGAAAACTTCTGAGACCCTTCCATGGCGGGCTCGGTCGTGACCAGTTCTTGGCGCATAGTCGTCTCGCCAAGGTCGGTAGTCTTGTGGGATGAGTCCTGCTCCAGGTTGAGGTCTCCTGGTCCCGCCCGCCGCAATCTAGTATCAGCTGATCTTGCTCATATACAGATGTACATTCACTTAGACGTGATGTGTGAATACATTTCAAAGGAGACTGTGGCTGGACAACATCAGAAAGCAACTATTGCAATGGAAGACCCATGATGCCAAGCAAACATGTGAGCTTGCTGGGAGACATTGACTACTTTGTAATTAAGTTGCATCAAGAACGTCTGGCCTGACAGAACCCGTCAGATACTTAGAGGGGGTAAAATAAGGAATGACCTTCACTAAATGGGGTAAACTTGAGAAACTTTTACTAAATGGGGTTGTTTGTGACAAAAATATGAAATTAGGGGGTAAAAATGGAATTTACTCTAAAAAGACGAACGGGACATCCGGTTTCTGCAACTGCACCATTCATGATGACTTGTTATGCTACCCACCTCCATCGGCAGCATTGAACGCCTTCGTGGTTCTGGATCATGGCACGGAGGTCTACGTCATGACGAGCTCGATGCCCTTTGCAAGATAAGTCCCATCGACCTCCTCGTAGTCTCAGCTTGACACGCCCTTTGACAGGACGCCTCTCCTATCTAGCGTCTTTCTGCAGAAATTTTTGCATAAAATCATAAGTCTACGAATAGACATGACACACTTCATGGATTATTATTTGTAGTCATTACAAATGGCAAGGGTAACATTCGTCCACTGTTCTTAATCAAAACTGAACGGAAATCGTGATTTTTTTTAGGTTTCCATTGTAGATCTTTTGAACTTTTGACAAGATACCCCTCTTAGTTTTGCCTCTTAGGGTAAACCAGTAAGGTACAAACAATTGGTTCTACGTATGAAAAATTCCAGTATCAATCCATACTAAATGCAATGTATGATTCATCAATCAAGCTCCACCAAGAGTATACATACAATTTATATTCAAGATTTGCTCCTATCAAACTAAATGATACAACTGAATATTCACTTATATGCAATGCAGTTGGGTGTTGCCTTTGTATACAAGTGAACATGTTATTTCCAAAATACAAGCAATACTCAAGAAAACTATAAATTGTGTAGATTAAGTAGATTCTGTACTATGTAGCAAGACCATTTTGGAGAAAAGGCAATTACAGATCGGACACAATTCCGATTTTGGGACATGGTCATAAAATTATTATTGTATGAACGACTAATGCGTCCACCAACCTTCCATGGGTTAATCATGACCAACCTTTATAAAGGATATACTGCCTCTGTAGTCTCCTCGTAGCATCGTAACATTGAACAACAAACAAGGAAGAGGGGGAGGGAGTGTCCAAGAGGGTTAGATCCAACAAACAATGAGAAGGAGAGAGACTGTCCAAGAGGGTTAGAGCTATGCATTAATTATGTGAATGGTAGACATAGGGAAACACACTATCCTCAAAGGTCCAAGAAAATGTACAGATAGTTGAAATCCCCTAATTTCTTAGGACGGATAGTAGCAACGTACATGCGACCGTAGGAGTACATGTGCAATATGGTAATACAAATTAGACCAAAGCTAGCCCTAGAAAATCAAGATGACACACAGAATCCGAGAAGCAAAGCAGAAGGAGCATGGGCAGCGAGAACAAAGCATTGGATAGTGTCACTGCCAAGGCCAAGTCACTAAGAAATGGCTTGTTGCAACGAGGAGAGCGAGCGGTGGTTGGTGCGGGTGTATCACTGGCTTGCTTCAGTTCTGCTACAACAGCTAGCCTTGGTATTGGTGGTCGTCCGCACTTTCACTATAGCATCTCACATACGCATCAGGGGATCCACTTACCTAGCTAAACTGTTCTAGCTGAATGGTCAAGCTGAATCCATTAAGTGACTGCTTGTAAAAAATACTATGGCAAGACAAACCGGACAAAATTTGGCACAAGTCCATTCAGACCACTCCATAAGAGCACACACTCTACCGATCCTCATATATTAAAAGTGACTAAAAAATCCAAATGCCAATAGTTAAAAAAGATACCGGACATGACATCTGTTCATCAACTACAACATTAATTCATGATGGCATGGCGAAAAGACTTGTTGTGCAGCCAAGTACCCACCACAACCACTATCAGGCCACAGTTAGCTCTCCATGATGGCACTGACTATGTCACCATCGGCAGCCTTGAGCGCTTTCACGTCCCTGGATCTCGGCACAGAGATGCCTGTTTCATCGCGAGCTCGACGTCCTTCTTGTCGACTACCTAACTCATCGTCCTATATGTCAATGCAGATAGGTGTTGCCAAAGTACATAAGTGAGCATGTTATGTACTCCCTCCATTTTAAAATATAAGATGTTTTAGGTTTGTGAAGAAAATGTATTTAGACTTTTTAGTGGGTAGATTCATTACAAACTTGAGTGAACCTACATACTAAAAAAAGTCTAGATATATTTGCTTAATAAAGCTAAAACATCTTATAATTTGAAACAGAGGGAGTAAAAGACAAATGATACTCAAGAAAACTAATATAAAATATGTAGTAGATTAAGCAACAATGCTAATTCAGGAATAAATGAACACAAAGTAAGTTCTAATAGATGAAGAGCATAAAACACAAAGGCACAACTATGGTATGAAAAGAAGAGATATTATGGGATACAAATTGGTGGTGCTTATTTTGAAAAATAATCAAGTCACAATGGACAAAAAATAAGTTAACAAAGTTTGTATCAATTGCAGATCAAATCGATAAAATTTTATTATTCACGAGATGCATAACTTTGACTCAGTAAAACCAAATAATCTATTCTTCAGCAGCTTTGTAAGCAACATTTAACTTAGAAATTGTAACTAAAGAAGCTAAGTGAATAGAAATGACAAGACCTTATACAGTGTAGCCACATTGTTTTCTTCCAGCATGAAGATCTAATTACATACTAAATAGGATCGGCAGAGCATATAAAAGAAAATGACACTCCAAAAGCAAACAATAAAAGTTTGCACCTAACAAGGAACTGTTGCCCGTAATGACAACAAAACGCTATGGTCACATATTTCTATTGTTACTGCAAGAATATGCCATACAACAAATAAGCATATGCACAAGATACTTAGGTCCTAACTAACTGCCAAAGCTAACTAACAAATCATGCCACATTTCTACTGCACCAATCACCAGCTCTAGCATACTTAAAATTCCTTCCACATTTCAGTGTACAACACTATAGATCTCTCAAGAAGTGAATCACAATCACGATCACAAATTCTACATAGTTAGGACAACTGTCAAATAAGTTACAAACAACAAGGCCTGTAACAACCAAGTTGGGACCAGAAATATCAAATAGTATCATCGGCAATCTGTGTAAATGGAAAAAAACTCCTAGCTATAATAGTTCAGCAAAATTCTGAACGACGTCCTCAGTTCCCAACGTGGAGCTTCATGGAGACCAGGCACGGGTCTCACCTGTCTTTTCCATGATAAATCGCCAAAAAGTTCTGTAAACAGACGCACAAACAGGTGATGGATACAGCTAGCAAACCACGCAATTATCCAGCTAAAGGCCAAAGATTTGCAACCTAGGTTCAAAACAAGAGGTGGAGATATTCCACACAAATGATAAGGAATACTAAAGAAATTTCTAAACTACTTAGATGAGCGCCAAATCATTCAGGAATAAGTAAATCTCAGAGACGATAAAGTGCCAGAAAATCAAGAATGTAAAGCACAAAGGCAGCGCTATGGTATGGAAAGAACTGAATATTAGGGCAAAATATTCCACAAATCTCGAAGATGTCAAGAACCAAGATTACCAAATGTGGTTACTTACAGAGTTGTGCCAATATGAGGAATGGATCCTAGCACTGTTGCTTAATTATGAAATGCCAGACTCACATTTTATGTTAGATCTGCACTAACTAGATTGCTATGAGAAATAGTATAACTAACTGAAGTAGTTGCTTGAACAGAACTGAAAGAACAAAGGAATTCCAACATATCCACAACACGGTCGTCATCTTTTTCCTACTCATTGTCTGGACGTCATGGTCATCCTTGAGGATATGCTCGTTTCCCTGAGAGTATGCAACAAAAAAATCATCAGCATCAACAGAGGATAAAATGAAATGACACTCAATACATTGTTGTTTGTGTCGACAACGCATAGCAATGCTAATACACTGTTATTATAGGAAACATGCTATACAGGGCATAAGCATATTATGTAATTATGCTATATACGCACTAGATATATATAAATCTACATATCAACCTATTATCTAATTAAACAAGATTGGGAGAAGATTCCATGGTTCGCTCTAAGAGGACGGGAATTTTTCACGCTACACTCAGAATTTAAAACTGCATTTTCAATCATAAGCATTTTACAGGTACAGCTGTATCTTCTAAACATAAATGTACTAACTTTAGTGCCTAGCGGCAAAACTATGAGGTCAATTTTGTAAGTTGACAACAACTTATGCTCGAAAACAAAACAAAGTTCCTATGTTTGCACTTTGCAAAAGAACTTGTGGATTGCAGAAGACTATAGACCATTATTAACTTGATGTCTTTGTCTTCATGGTCCTCGTGATTATATCATGTGAGCAACATTGCAGCTTCTTCCATAAAATTGGCGTGTGATTCTTCATTGCTTCAAGCATGCTTGAACAAATTCATACTTATCCAATGCAGATAGACACCCACAATTATCATAGGAAGTGTTAAGGGAACGGGTAGACAATAATACCTAGCAAGTGAAAGAACAAAGTAAATGATATTAAATTCTAACTAGATTCAACTTAGCTTACAACAACTTGGTGCTAGGAAGGCATGTATTCTGTTAATTTATTTGTGGTAACTAGATAAATACCAGCTTATAGAGGGAAAATGAAGCAATTTGATGACCACCTGTTCTATTTTAAGATTCCTTACCTATCATTTTGGATAACAGACAAAAGCCGCTTCTCATATGGTGGAAGAAGCTTCGAGACAATAGTGGCATAGAAGAAACACACAAATAATATAGTGCCAACATCAACAAATGCTGACCCCATCAGCTGAACTTTGGACATGCGCATCATCTCTCTTCTTGGCTACAGATCGAATCTCTGATAGACACCACACAAAGAAGAGAATAAGAAAAGTTGAGCTATTAACGGGAGGTGGATTTAATCATTATATTACAAAAGTATCTCTCTGAAAAGGTTCAAAAGAGCTATTGTTGACATAAAAGTGAGCAGCACATACTGACTACATGAATAGTACAACAACTCAACACTCCGTTACACACTAATGTTTTGATTTATCAACGATACTACGGTCAGTGGAGAAATCAAATAACGAATGGGAAAATTGGCCAACTTAAGCAATAAACATTAGCAGTAATAACTTTATCAAGTATGCAACATTGGGTGCAAGATTGAGTGTTGTTCCCGACTGGCAATAGATCAGCCGAGACGAGAAATGGAGTGTGACAAGTGGGCATGTGAGAAGGATGGAGATGGATAGAGGGTGTGACCGTGAAAGTTGGGGTCGCCTCCGCACAGTTCAGTAACGATTGGGGTTGAGTCGCGGTCCGTGAGGTCGTACATCCCAAGGGGAAAAGGTATTTCCACACATCGAAAGGCTGTTCAACTCTGCGAATACTAGTTAGACTAGATCCTAAAACTTCGCATGTACATTTTAACAATAAATAATGTACTGCAGAATTATTAACTATTTTGCAAAACTCCTGAGGTCAAAGAGAGCAGGATACAAGGGACTAAAAATTATTGTCTAATGGGTGAATAAAATCCAGAAGATAGAATGACATTTTCAGACAAAGAGGCCATGCAGCATGCATTTGGAAACAAAATCTGAGAGGTTACTGAAGAGTCGATTCATATTTCTAGTCAGCTATTAAAATATCTAGGAAAGCTACAGCCGATAGTTTGAAATAAGACACGAATTAAACCTCCAGCTCCATGACTACAACATTAAGATGGCATGAGCAAAGATTACTATCCAGATCATCCATCACACAACTAATGGCAAATACAAGCTTGCTTCGCATGGTAGGAACAACTACCAAAACTAGCCAAAGCACGATGTGGTGCTGCTGATTCAGCCTAAAGAAGGGGAGGAGGACGCTGTGCTGCAGCTCATGCGTGCTTTCGGAGACGCATCTGGACTGAATTGCAGCCTGAACAAAAGCTCGGTCTCGCAATCAGATGCCAGAACCTTGATCTGCAGCCAATCCTGGACATTCTAGCTTGCCCCATCAGATTGTTCCCCATTAAGTACCTGGGTCTGCCCCTTTCCTTGGTCAGGCTAAACAAACATGATCCACAACCCCTTGTGGATAAGTTGGCGGGGCACGTACCGACGTGGAAAGCCTCCCTGGTGGAGAAGAGTGGAAGGTTAGTGTTGCTGAACTCCACCCTGACAGCCATAGTCATATATCATGCGCTATCTTTGGATCTCCCTCCCTGGTTCTTTGACTGCGCCAACAATCTGCTCCGAGGGTTCTTCTGGTCTACTTTGACTGAAGCCAGACGGGGCCACTGCAGAGTCGCATGGGACATGGTCTGCTCGCCAAAAATCTATGGGGGGCTTGTAGTAAAGAACATAAGATTGATGAACATGGCTCTTTGTATGCATTGGCGATGGGCTAAAATGATGGACAGCGAGAAGTCGTGGCATGGTTTGTGCTTCTGCATTCCTGACAAAGCGGAAGAGCTCTTTCGTGCAACGGCTAAGTGCGAGCTGGGAAATGGCCACATGCTCAAATTCTAGACTGATCGGTGGCTCAATGGCTATAGCATGGAGCAGAAGGCTCTGAGCCTCTTCAAGCTCATCAAGCCTGCAAGCTTGGCTGTCACGGTGGCTGACGCTCTCCAGGACCAAGATTGGGTTAAAGCAATCAAGGGAACCCCATTAGTACCTTCTATAGCTGAATTTGTGGAACTGTGGATTGACATCCAGAACTCTCAGCTCTCGGATAGTGCAGACTATCACCTGGAGGCTCTCAGCCAATGGCCTCTACAATGCAAAGTCTGCCTACGACATGTTCTTCATCGGCAGAACTCCCGTTCCATGTGCCAAAGAGATCTGGTCCTCTGGTGCGCCTCTAAAATATAAGCTGCACATGTGGCTATCTATAAAAAAACTGGTTGTGGATTGTGGACCAGTTAGCTGTCCTCTCTGTTGTCAGGAGGCTGAAACGATTGAACACCTCATGCTGCAATTCACATATGCTAGGGAGGTTTGGTATTACCTGCTTCGGCCGGTTTGGCTTCA
The DNA here is from genome assembly GCA_916181665.1 of Avena sativa. NCBI lineage: Eukaryota > Viridiplantae > Streptophyta > Magnoliopsida > Poales > Poaceae > Avena > Avena sativa. The sequence goes on from OV702296.1 coordinate 386,458,589, forward strand.
TCGCTTCACTCATGAAGCCACAGACACCATGGCGACATGGTGGCCAAATGTTGCTTGCGCCGTGGCGGCACAGAATAAGAAGGAACTCAACTCTCTAGTCATCCTCTCTGCGCGGGCTATCTGGCTTGAACGCAATGCCAGGGTGTTCGACAACAGAGCGGTGCAACCGATGGAGCTTTGCAACAGCATCATCGCTCAGCTTGAATTGTGAAAAAAGGCACGTCTTTGTGGCAGCGCATGTGGACGTGGACACGGGCCAGCGAGAGGAGTCACCTAGTGTAGCCCGGGCATGCGTGTGTTGAGTTTTTGGGGGCAAGTAGTTTTTTACTTGGCCCTATTCTTGTAACTGCCCAAACACTTCTTTCTCTATCTTAATGAAGAAGAGACGCGATGCTCGCGCGTGTTCTTGAAAAAACATGACAATGTAATGTTGCGGCACAACCGCGTCCCCAGCAATCATTACCCAATCTCTTGCCTGATTATATCAATTTACCTCTTATATGTTTTAGTTAGATGTAGAGACCATGGAATTGAAGCATCATGTTTTTGACATTTTCTGTGTAATGGATGTACATTGATCCCAATTTGAGTTGATTGATGGAATAATCGGGAGCTCTACCATTCAATATAGCAAAGTATATATATGTACGAAAACCTAGCATGGAACAAAAGGAAAAAGAGTCTACAAAGAAGAAAGATAGCAGTAAAGCTCCTCTCTCGATGCAAAAGGGGACTACATGTCATATGAAATCTTGAAGGCGACATGTGACAACGAGTGGGCAGGAGATGGCTCTCATTGAACATTTGAGCAATTTCGCCCCTTCAACAAAATTCATATTGGGTATTAGGCTACAACGCTGGGCATGCCTCAGGTCTTCAGTACATGCCCCCAACACTCATCTCCTATCAGCTTGGCAAATCAGTGTTCAGGCTGGGGTGTGTTGTGGACGATGGAACAGAGCACACTTATGTATACGAACCACTTTGGAGAAAGCAAAATTAAGTCTCAGGTAAAATAAAGAATTTATAGAAGAATAGCTATTTAGCTAATGCCGCACCAACCTTCCAACTCTAAGTATGACCCACCCTTATAAAAGATGCACTTCCTCCATACTCTTGTTGTAACCTCCTGCCTAGACATGCAAACCAACACAAATGGAGTCGAGGTTCTGGAGAGAGACACAAGTGGTGCAATAAATTGTGAATGGGGGACATACGGAAACACGCCATCTAGCTCAACATTTTGAGCATGTGGTAGGATCAGCTCAACGTCGTTGAGTTCCGAGATGGAACGTGACACAGGGGGGAAATAACTGGGCTGAGTCGCAGACTGTGATGTCATATATCCCAGGGTCTTTTCACACATTGAAAGGCTCGTCAACTCCGCAAATACAAGTCAGACAGATCGTAAATTTTCCCATGTATGTTTTCACAATAAATAATGTACTACAGAATATTAAGTATTTTGCAACAAAACTGATGTTGAAGAGAGGAGGATACAATGGACTAAAAAGGTGTCTAAAGGTAATACAATAGATGTAGTTGTGAATAAAATCCAGAAACCAGAATGACATTTTCAAATGAAGAGGCCATGCAGAATGCATTTGGAAACAAAATCTGGAAGGTTATCGAAGAGCCGATTCAGATTTCAACTAGAGCGCACGGTCAGCTGTTAAAATATCTAGAAAAGCTAGAGCCAATAGTTTGAAATGACACATGAATAAAACCTCGAGTTCCCCAACTGCAGCATTTAAGCTAACATGAGCAAAGATTTCTAATGCTAGCTACATGTTTGCCCAAGCTAGCAAGAACCGCTACCAGAATGACACAGTGATGCTGCACAACAGCGCCTGTAGCAATCATTACCCATTCTCTTTCCCGATTATATCAATTAAAAATACATCCTCTATGTTTTAATTAGATGCAGAGACCGGTTAATTGAAGCATCATGATTTTCACATTTTCTCTTGTAGTGGATGGTATGTTCATCCTAATTTAAGTTAACTGATAGAACAAGCGGAAGCTTTCTCATTCATTATAGCAACGGATATATTTGAAAGCCTAGGATGGAACAAAAGGAAAACAGAGTCTATAACGCTGACTGAACCAAACGGGGTGGTTTTCATTAGGCATTTTGCCTCTTTCACAAATTTCATATGGTGTATTAGGCTATAACGCTGACTGAGCATGGCTCGGGTCTTCAATACATGCCCTCAACACCCATGCCATATCAGCTTGGCAAATCAGTGTTGAGTGCTAAGGCAGGGATGTGTTGTGGACGATGGAACAGAGCACACTTATGTATACGAACCACTTTGGAGAAAGCAAAATTAAGTCTCAGGTAAAATAAAGAATTTATAGAAGAATAGCTAATGCCTCACCAACCTTCCTACTCTAAGTATGACCCACCCTTATATTAGATGCACTCCCTCTATAGTTTTCTTGTAGCCTTGTACCAATATCACCGGTTTAGCTGCTCTAGGCTCTAGCATTGACATGCAAACCAACACAGACGGAGTCGAGGCTCCGGAGAGAGAGAGAGAGAGAGAGAGAGAGAGAGAGAGAGAGAGAGAGAGAGAGAAGCGGTGCAATAGGTTGTGAATTGGAGACATACGGGAACACATAATCTAAAGGTTGGCAGGAACATGTAGGACCAGCAGCTGAATGTGACTGATTTCCGAGATGGAACACGACACAGAGGTGAGGGAGAGATAGCAGTACAATCAGATTGTTACGAGTGTCCTACCTAGAACAAGACATTAAGAAATTGGACAGCGAAGCAGAGGAAGGGTTTGTTGTGCCTCAGGATGGGAATGGGTCGGGTTGACCCGCCGGGTCACCGGCCCGACCCAAAAATCCAAGGCCGTTGGGCCAGTCGGGTCGGCGTCATAAGTGAATTGGGTCAGCGAAGCTGGCCCTGCTTGACCCAAAGGGTCTTGCGGGTCGACCCATCTTGTCACCTAGGAGGCTCCATCTGTCGTATATTATTGCTCTGTTATGGCCTAATTGGCCACGCCGGTAGCGCTGCCTCCTCCAGTCATAGCCTTATACATGCTCGACGTCTGGTCGTTCAGCTGGTGGTGCCTGCAAGTCGCTTCTCCGTGCTACAACCTGGAGCCATTGCAAGCTAACATCAGACTAGAGCCTCTACAAGCTAACATCAGTTTGTGTTCAAGATTCGACTTTGCTGTTGTTTGTTCAGAGACATAGTCCGTTGGCTGTAAGTTTCCCACTGTTTCTTTCAGAAGCTATAGCTATAGGCTACAACAAGTTGTCAAGATTAATCAAGCAACGGATATTCATTTTTTCAAAGTCCTCTTTAATTTTTCAATGTTGTTGCTATTTTTTTCTTTTATATGGATTAGAAGTAGCGATGAGATATTCATTTGCTTTTGATACTCTAAGAAAAAGGTTGCTGTTTTGGGTTGGCCCTAGGGTACCCAATGGGCTACCGAGGCCACATGATTATTTCGGAATGGGTCGACCCATGGCCCCTAAAATTGGCCTCGAGGCGACAGGGCCAGGTCCAAGGCCAGGTTCGGGCCGGCCCATTCCCATCTTGAGTTGTGCCCAATTGGATCAACTAACCCCTAAGAACACTGAAAACGGTTTTGACCCTGGTTTTGCTGACGTGAAGGTAGGCCTCTGTAGGCAGCTGGGGCAGAGTACGCGGGCAACGTTTGATTGGTTGGACCAAATCACTCCGCGGGTCCCGTCGTCATTTTTGCCGCAAAACTCTGGCTGCAACGGCGCATCGTCCCCTCTCTTTGTGTCCTCGTCGTCATCAGGGACCAAGGCGCCGGTGTTCTTGAGGAGCAATTGTGTCGCGGACGACATGGTGTGGGCGAGCGAGGTGAACGGCAGAGCTAGCGCGGCGCCGTTCTTTCCTCATGCCTGGAACGTGCTCATGGATGACTTCCAGCTGCAGGATGAGCACGTGTTCCAGAACCCCGACGGTGGGAGTGACAAAAGCCCCGGTCTAGGCGACATGTTCTCGTACGCCCCCGGCTGGGCCAACAGCGGCGTCCCGGGCACAGCCGGAGTGCGTCGGCGAACGAGGTCTGCCTAGGCGGTGATAACTTTGGCCGGAAGCTGTGCATGTACTAGGCGCGTGGGTTCTGCAAGAACAGCAATACCTGTATGTTTATCCATGCCGGTGGCCTCCCGGGCGACGACGTCGCGTTCGCCACTGCCAAGATCGATGCCGCGGTTGTCAAGCAGGAGCTGTGCCAGGAATTAGTGATCTGCTCCAAGAGACAGCGGCTCGGCCACGCTACCCCACAGTGAGTTTCCCTCCCTGGATCGCCTTCTTGCTGCAGCAACAACACAACGTCAACCACTCGTATTGCCACGTCCAACTCCAGCAAGCTTCATGTACAAGCTCCAACATTCCAACTTCTTTTCCCGCTCGTGTGTGTGCAGGGCGGCGGTCGCTCTGATGCGAGAAAATTATAAAAAACCACCACATTACAGGCTAGGGTTTCAAAAAGCCACCACTCTACGTTAGGGTTTCACAAAACCACCACTTCAGAGTGAGTTCGTGACAGATAGCACTGATACCGGTTTAAGCCTGATCTAATGACAAAACTGACAGGTGGGCCCTACCTGTCAGGATGACGTGGCACGATGAAAACAGTCAAGGGTGACAAAGGTTATATATTTCAGTTTTGGGTCTTTTTGTCAATTTTATAGGGACCCACTTATCAAATCATATCCTCTCTTCTCTCCCAAAAAAAAGGATGGCAATGGAGCATGACCGTACACCGGGGACAAGCGCCGCCGCAGCTCCCGACCCCGGCGAACTCGCCCCCTTGCACTCTGGATAGCCTCCTCCACCTCCTTTCCGACCGGCGCGCCCTGCTCCTCCATGGCGAACGTGCCCTGCTCCTTCCCTAAGCTGGCCGCCTGCCCGCGTCGCCCATGGCTGGCCGCCTGCTTGTCGGAGCTCGCCCAGAGCTCGTCGGTCCCTCCTGCAGCGCCATGGCCGGAGCTCGCGGGTGCCTCCCGCAGCCAAAGCTCGCCGCGCCTACCATGGCCGGAGCTCGCCGGTGCCTCCCATAGCCGGAGCTCGCCCATCCCGCCACTGGCCGGAGCTCGCCCACCCCGCCACTGGCCAGAGCTCGCCGGTGCCTCCCATGGCCGGAGCTCGCCGGTGCCTCCCATGGTCGGAGCTCGCCCATCCCGCCACTGGCCGGAGCTCGCCGGTGCCTCCCGTGGCTAAAGCTCGCCTGCCTCTCCCGCAGAGGGATCTCGCCGGTGCCTCCCACGACCGGAGCTCGAACGCGCCGCCACACGCCGAAGCTCGCCACACGTCGTCCCTACCGAAGAACGTCCGCGCGTCCCGTGGTGGTCTCGAGCTCGTGCGGGTGGGGCGGGGGGCGGCGCTGCAGTCGGCCGCCGGCGGTGAACGGCACGGTCGTGCTCCCCCTCCCCAATATTTATTTTTTATGAAATAAATAAAGAAGAGAAAAGAAAATCTTATATAAGTGGTTTCTCCAAAATTTATAAAAAAGCCCAGAAATAGAACCATTCTATCGTGCATCTCCCTTGACTGTTTTCATCGTGCCACGTCATCCTGACAGGTAGGACCCACCGGTCAGTTTTGTCATTAGACCGGGCTTAAACCGGTATCAGTGCTATCTGTCACAAACTCACTCTGAAATGGTGGTTTTGTGAAACCCTAACGTAGAGTGGTGGCTTTTTGAAACCCTAGCCTGTAATGTGGTGGTTTTTTTTAATTTTCTCCTCTGATGCTAGGCAGCGGTGACTAGACGCACAAGTTCATGAGCCGGCCGCGTGCCCTCGCGAGAATGATGAACCTGGATCGTGCGAGATTTACCTCACCTTCCCGGCCGACAGCACACGTTCCGTGTGGAGGTACATCTCTGATACTTCACGCGTGTGTTGTGTGTATATCATTTCCAGGCACGCTCTCGCCAGTCCGGTGCTTCTCTCACGATTTTGTTGGCAAAATGCAATTCCACACGACTAATCCACTTTTTACGTCAACCAAACCCGGGTCCAAAACCGCTCTCAGCGTCCTTAGTGGGTTAGTTGCCCGGTTTTTGATACTTGAGGGGGTTAAATATGTTGTTTTAAAGTTAGGGGGGTTTACAATCCGGAATCCTCATAGTTGTGGGGGTTATTTGGACTTATTTTAGATCCAAAAGGCTTCTGCGGACTAGTCCCTCTTTTCACGAACACTATTTTCAAATAAACTTTTCCGTTATATAATTTGCACAACGACGTTTTCTCACGTATTATATATTAGTAAAAAATATGATGGTCAAATTTGGCCGACGTAAATGGCATTTATAATTTCTGTTTTTGCCTGCTTCAGAACAAAACTATAGTATGGGTCCGCTTTTTTTTTGGGCAACTGTAGTCTCCAATCTCCACTGGATCTTGTGTATTTTTTTTTTGAGATAGGATCTTGTGTATTTGAAGAATTGTAAAACTATACTCGGTTTATTTTTACTACTTCCTCCGATCTAAATCAATGGACTCAGAATTTATCTAATTTAGATGTATCTAGTCATATTTTGGTGCATCTAAACTGAGCCAATTTCATTAATTTGATTGAAGAGAATACTCTCTCCGTTCAAAATAAGTAATGTGCATTTAGCTAAATACGCATGTATCTAGATGCGTATATGGATACATGCAAAGGTAGAAAAATTCAATTCACTTATTTTGACAGAGGGAGTACTAATTTTCATTTTATTAACAAAACTATTTAGCAAATTTAGGTATACAGTCCTGTTTCTCTAGAAAAGCCGAGCCCGCTGCTAAAATACAAGGGAGAGTACTACGCGTCTCGGGGGATAATTCCCTAAAATCTTCCGATCCTCCTGCTGACACGTGTCCCCAAAAAGCTCTCAAATCCTCTTTTTGCTATAAACATATCCGATTTTGCTACAAATAGTCCCGTTTTTGTTACATGTAGCAGAAAACAGTTCGGTTCCGAAAAGGACACAATAGACTAGACTTTGCCGAAGACCTCGCCGACGACCTTGTAGCAAAAAAATATTCTAATGTAGCAAAACCGACTTCACCGGAGACATCGCCAGAGACTCTCGCCGGAAAAAAACATCACTGGAGACCTCGTAGCAAGAAATTTACGCTATTGTAGCAAAAACACATAACGGTTGTAGCGAAATATTTTTTCTAATGTAGCAAAAGGGACATCGTCGGAAACTCCCCGCCAGAGACCTCGTAGCAAAACCGTAAAGATTGGTTGTAGAAAAAATATTTGAAAGTAGCAAAAAAATATGAATACATAGCAAAATTAATATGCTAAGATAGCAAAACTCTCATAGCAAAGACAAAGACAAAAATAGCGACACCGGCCAACTAGAGTAGCAAATGCTCTAGGCAGTGTTAGCAACACCAGACGCCATATGTAGCAAAGTCGTTCGTCGGTGCATGTAGTATACTCCATGGTAGGGCTTGCGTCGATGAGCTCAGGCGCAAGAAGCAGGCGCGCGCCATGGTGCGAGCAGCAGGGCGTGGCGACGGGAGGTACAGGTGGCAGCGCAGCGACACAAGCAGCAGGGCGGCATGCGCAGAGTCGAGGTGGACATGGAGCCATGGAGCAGCGACCATGGCGACCATGTCGAGAAGCAGGCCATGGGGTTTGAGGAGGCAACAGGGGTCGCCTTGAAGGATATGAGGGAGGTAGGTCAGCGGACGACCACGCCGGGGGTGCAATGAGGCGGCGACGGCGCGACATGGAGGCGCACGGCGGCGGTGAGCGCTTGCAGCGGTGCTGCTATGCGGAAAACGGATGGATGCAGGGGAAGGGGATAACCTCGTCGGGGGGCCCACCCATGTTCTGTTAGGCACGCGTGCGGGCGACCGAGACCCGGGGGATGGAACACAAATATCCCCCGGGGGGAGTAGTATCATTTACCAAATACAAGCACTAGAAAGTCCTAGCACTTGGAGAAAAATAAAAAAACCACCATATTACAGGCTAGGGTTTCAAAAAGGCACCACTTTATGCTAGGGTTTCATAAAACCACCACTTCAGAGTGAGCTCATAACAAATAACATTGATACCGGTTTAATCATGGTCTAATGACAAAACTGATCGGTGGGTCCCACTTGTTAGGATGACGTGGCATCATTTCTTTACAAAACCACCTCCACATATTATAAATTCTACTCTTACGTTCGTTTTCTATTTTTTCAATTCCTTCATAAAAAATCCTTTTTATTTCTCTATTTCTTTTTTCCCTAATCTTCTAGACGAGTTGAGCCGTTGACCCACGACTAGCGCTGAGTTTGCCCGCACCGGTCGCTGGCCAGAGCTCGCCTAGACCGAGGCTCCTGCGTCGATGGTCGCCCGCACCGCCCGCTTGCCAGACCTCGCCGCTTGCCGGCTCTGCCAAAGCTATCTAGTTACTCCCCCGACCGGAGCTCGCACGCGCCCCACTGGCCGGAGCTCACCGCGCGCTGGCCCTATAGTGTCGAAGCTCGCCGGTTCCTCCTGCGGTCGGAGCCCGCCCCGCGCCTCTCGCAGCCGGATCTCACCATGCACTGGCCCTGCCGAAGCTCGCCAGTTCCTCCCGCAGCCGGAGCTCGTCGTGCGTCGTCCCTACTGATGTCTACGCACTTCTATTCTTGTAGACAGTTGTTCGGCCTCCAAGTGCAGAGGTTTGTAGAACAGCAGCAAGTTTTCCTTAAGTGGATTACCCAAGGTTTATCGAACTCAGGGAGGAAGTTGTCAAAGGTATTCCCTCTCAAGCAACCCTGCAATCAAGATACAAGAGGTCTCTTGTGTCCCCAACACACCCAATACACTTGTCAGGTGTATAGGTGCACTAGTTTGGCAAAGATATAGTGAAATACAAGTGGTAACGGTGCTAGAAAATAGCTTCTGACTTGTTGTTGTGGGGTAACGGTGCTAGAAAAGAGCTTGATGGTGAGATAAAGACTAAAGCAAGCAATAATGCAACAGATCTAGATGCAAAGGGTGTTTCAATGTTTAGAAACAAGACCTAGGGATCATACTTTCACTAGTGAACACTCTCTCATATAAATATCCTATCTTCATGAAACTACTCTTAACTACTCTCCGGTTGGACACTCTAATCTATGGTAGGGCTATAACAGCACACATCAAAGTCCGTCTTCCCCAATCTAGATAACCCCACACTGTCACCTTGGGCGCTAGATGGTTCCAACAAACACCACAATTTCATAGAGACATTCAACTCCAAATATAACTCATAACAAATATTCAATCTAGCCAAAGTGTCACACAAGGTATGGACGCTGTCACTTTCACACACACGTGGGGAAAAGCATAGATCTATTAAAGCACAAAGAGTACTTATGTAGACTCTAACCTAAGTGCCACCATGGCGTGCACGGTGTCACTTTCACACACATGGGGAGAGCAGAGATCTATTAAAGCAGTTGAGTAGCAAGGTAGATCTACTTGATTGCAAAGCTCATGACCACAATATCATGCATAGAGAGAGATGAACACATAGCTACCGGTAGAGCCTTTAGCTTCGAGGAAGAACTACTCCCTCCTCATCATGAGAATCAGCAGTGGTGATGAAGATGGAGATCGATGAAGATGGCTCCGGGGGCACTTCCCCGTCTCGGCAGGGTGCCAGAACAGAGACTTTCTGTCCCCCGAGACTCCCTTTCGGTGGTGGCGGTGCTACGGAGGTTTTCGTGGATTTCTTCTGGATCATTTAGGGTTTTCTCCCCGAGGGTTTCTTATAGGCGAAGGGTGAGGCCGAGGAGGCGACCAGAGGGCCCACACCCTCCCCAGGCGCGGGCCAGGCTTGGCCGCTCCCAGGGGGTCTGGCCACCCTCTAGTGCCTCTCCGTCCCTCCTTCTGGATTTGTGTCCCTCACGGAAAGTTATTGACTTTGTCTTTTGTCGCGTCCAATTCCGAGAATATTGATTTTCTTTTAACTTGGTCCATTGAAATACCTGCACACTTGAACAACTCGCATAATTCATGTATAAAGAGTAAATGATCACTAGGATGGACAGTTCCATCTCCAAAATAGCAGTTATTCATAACATGTTCAACAATTTCAATAGGTTTTTAGAAGGGACACTTTCAGTATGTGGATTTAAAATATCACAAGTATCATTAGAATTACCACATATGGGAGATAAAGTATCATAAGAGCAAATTTTCTTCCCTAAAGCTGGGGAACTAAAAAAATTCTTCTCATAAAAACAAGCTTCCCCAAGCTTAGACGTTTCCATACCATTAGTAACAATGGTGTTCAAAAAATTCATAATAATATCATTGCTATTAGCATGCAAATAAAGTTCCAGAGGTTTTTTAATTTTCTCTTCAAACACTTCATGTCCTAACTCAAGATAAACACTATAAAGCTCTCAAATTATTTTGTTGGTTTCCATTAAGCCTAACTAGTGAAAACAAGAAACAAAAAGACAAAATTGCAGAATCTAAAGGAAATAACTTCGAGCACTCACACCGGAGGATGTGAGTACCTTTTACCTTACCTCCCTGGCAACGGCGCCAGAAAAGAGCTTGATGTCTACGCACTTATATTCTTGTAGACAGTTGTTGGGCCTCCAAGTGCAGAGCTTTGTACAACAACAGCAAGCTTCCCTTAAGTGGATTACCGAAGGTTTATCGAACTCAGGGAGGAAGTGGTCAAAGGTATTCCCTCTCAAGCAATCCTGCAATCCAGATACAAGAAGTCTCTTGTGTCCCCAACACACCTAATACACTTGTCAGGTGTATAGGTGTTGGAGATATGCCCAAGAGGCAATAATAAAGTGGTTATTATCAATATCTTCATGCTTATGATAAATGTTTACATACCATGCTATAATTGTATTAACCGGAAACATTAATACTTGTATGATTTGTAAACATAAAAGAGTCCCTAGTAAAGCCTCTTGTTAAACTAGCTTGTTGGTTAATATATGATCATGGTTTCCTGATCATGAACATAGAGATGTTATTAACAACAGGGTCATATCATTAGGAGAATGATGTGATGGACATACTCCTATAGTTAAGCGTAGCATAAAGATCAAGTCATTTAATATAGTTCATTTGCTATAAGCTTTCTGATACATAGTAACCTAATTCCTTTGACCATGAGATCATGCTAATCACCATCACCGGAAGGATGCTTTGATGACATCAAACACCACACCGTAACTGGGTGGTTATAAAGGTGGCATTGAGTGTTCGGAAAGTATGTGTTGAGGCACATGGATCAAGAGTGGGATTTGTCCATCCATATGACAGATAGATATACTCTGGGCCCTCTCGGTGGAATGTCATCCAATTATCTTGCAAGCATGTGACTGGCTCACAAGGTATCACATATCACGGGAACGAGAAAAGAGTACTTATCGGTAACGAGGTTGAACTAGGTATGTAGAGATACCGACGATCAAACCTCGGATAAGTAAAGTATCGTGAGACAAAGGGAAATTGGTATCGTACGTAAATGGTTCATTTGATCACGAAGTAATCGTAGAAATATGTGGGAGCCATATGAATTTCCAGATTCCTCTATTGGTTATTGATCGGACAAGAGTCTCGATCATGTCTGCATAATTCACGAACCGTAGAGAGACACACTTAAGGATTCGATGTTTTTTAGTAGTTATGGAAAGTGAGTAAAGAGACCTAATGTTGTTCGGAGTCTCGGATGGGATCCGAGATATCACGAGGAGATCCGGAATGGTCCGGAGAATAAGATTCATATAAGGAAAGTCCAAATCCGGAGTTCGGGAATGGTTCCGGTGTTTTCATCGGAATGTTCTAGAAGGGTCTAGAAGGTTCACCGATCCGGAAGGGGAAAGGTACATGGATGAAGGGTTTCGCAGCATAGTAAATCAAAATTTTCTACGAAAGCGAACAGAGGGAAAGCCAAGATCTAATCTAGGAGATGCAAACAACGAGAGAGATTAGATTGGATCTTCATACCCTTGAAGATTCGCACAGCGGAACGTTCGTCAGAACGTGGGTGATGTAGTCGTACTCGCTTCTCCTCCTCGCGATCCGATCCGATCTAGCACCACAAGTGTGTTGGAATTATGCCCTAGAGGCAATAATAAAGATGTTATTATTATAATTCTTGTTCATGATAAAGTTTATATTCCATGCTAGAATTGTATTAAGCGGAAACATTAATACTTGTGTGGTTTGTGAACAACACCGTGTCCCTAGTACGCCTCTATGGACTAGCTCATTGATCAATGATGGTTAAGGTTTCCTAACCATAGACATGAGTTGTCAATTGATAATGAGATCATATCATTGGGAGAATGATATGGTGGACAGACCCAAACTAAGCGAAGCAATTAGATCGTGTCAGTGTGTTCATCTTTGCGAAGCTTTTCCTATGTCAAATATTGTATTCCTTAGACCATGAGATAATACAACTCCCTGGTATCGGAAGAAAGCTTTGAGGTCATCAAACGTCATCCTATGAGAGGGTGATCATAAAGGTGTCTCTCAGGTGATCGGAAAGTATCTGTTGGGTTGTATGTATCGAGATGGGATTTGTCCCTCCCAAGTCGGAGAGATATACTTCGGGCCCACTCGGTAATCGATATCAACACCGCTTGCAAGCATGTGGTTAAGGAGTTAATCACAAAGTGATATCGGATTACGGAACGAGTAAAGTACTTGCTGTGAACGAGATTGAACTAGGTATGACGATACCGACGATCGAATCTCGGGCAAGTAAAATATCGCGAGACGAAGGGAATATATATATGGGATTGATTGAATCTTGGCATCGTGGTTCATCCGATATGATCATCGATGAATGTGTGGGAGTCAATATGGGTGCCCAGACCCCGCTGTTGATTATTGATAGAAGATCATGTCTGCATATTCTCGAACCCGCAGGGTCACACACTTAACGTGTCTCGACGCTAGGATAGATTGGATAATTGGTTTATGAATATTTGTTCGGAGTCTCGGATGGGATCCGGGACATCACGAGAGGTTCCGGAATGGTCCGGAGAATAAGATTCATATAAGGCAGTGCAGTGTTTGGAGTTCGGAATTGTTCCGGATTAATCGGTATTGTACCGGAAGCTTCTAGAACCTTCCGGAAGGGGACCAACGTGGCCCCACCTTCCGGGAGGGGGCATGGGCCTATGAGGGAGTGTCCTGGCCGCATTGGGCCAGGGGCACAAGACCCCATAGGGCCCAGCCGATCCTAGATAAGTTTAAAATCGTTTAAACTAGAGATAAGATAGGGTTTCTAGAAGGGAGAGTTTAAATCGTTTAAACTAGAGATAGGCTTGGAGGATGGGCAAGGGCTGGCCGCACCCCCCTCTATATATAGAGGGCTGGTGCGCCCCCTCCCCCCTACACACATCTCCCTCCAAGCCCTAGTAGCCCTGCTGCCTTCCTCTCTCCCTCCCGACTGTTTGCAGGCGAAGCCCTGCTGCAGAAATTCTCCACCATATACACCACGCCGTCGTGTTGTAGATCCAATCCATCTCTCCACCATACTTGCTGGTCCAAGTAAGGAGGAGACGTCGAGGTGCTGCACGTGTGCATCTCACGGAGGCACCGCCACTTGTGGTGCTAGATCGGATCGGATCGCGAGGAGGAGAAGCGAGTACGACTACATCACCCACGTTCCGACGAACGTTCCGCTGTGCGAATCTTCAAGGGTATGAAGATCTAATCCAATCTCTCTCGTTGTTTGCATCTCCTAGATTAGATCTTGGCTTTCCCTCTGTTCGCTTCCGTAGAAAATTTTGATTTACTATGCTGCAAAACCCTTCAGTGGTATCAGAGCTAGATCTATGCGTAGATGTGTTTCACGAGTAGAACGCAACATGGTTGTTGCGGGCGTTGATGTTTTCTGTTGCAAGCCTCTTGTTTGTGTTCTTCTTATGACGCGGGATAGTGAGATTGAAGCGGTCCAGGCCAACCTTACGCGGCGTCGTTCGCGAGACCGGCTCCGCACTTGACGTGTGGCTTGTACCATACATGCGGCTGGTGGATGTCAGTTTCTCTCACTATAGTTGTCATGGGATTAACACCGGAGTTTGGCAACCATAATATCACCGTTGTGGCTTTCCGTAGGTAAGAATCGTTCTTAGCATCTACTCCCATAAGCCACGTAAAACATGCAACAACAAAGTAGAGGCGTCTAACTTGTTTTTGCAGGGAGTGTTTTCTGTGATATGGTATGGCCCAAGATGTGATGTGTATATTGTATGCGATGATCATGTTTTGTAATGTTTCACGACTTGCATGTCGATGAGTACACAACCGGCAGGAGCCATATGGTTGTCTTTATAATTGTGTATGACCTGCGAGTCAACTTCTTATACGCCATGTAATAGCTTTACTTTATCGCTAAGTAGTTAGCAATAGTTGTAGTTGCTATTCGTGGTGGAGGCAATCATGGTGGAGTGATGGAGATCATGCCGGAACGCACAAGATGGAGATCATTGCGCGAAGATTGGCTATACCATGTCACATAAAGTTATATGCATGTGATGTTTATCCTTTTATGTATCTTATTATGCTTAGATCGCGATGGTAGCATTATAAGATGATTCCTCACTTAAAGATCAAGATAAAAACTGTGTTCTCCCCAAGTATGCACCGTTGCGAAGGTTCGTCGTGTCCAAGCATCACGTGATGATCGGGTGCTATAGACTCTACGCTCACATACAACGGGTGCAAGCCAGTTTTGCACACGCGGAAATACTTGGGTCTAACTTGACGAGCCTAGCATGTACAGACATGGCCTCGGAACACAAGAACCGAAAGGTTAAGCATGAGTCATATGAATGATATGATCGACACTTCGTTGTCCACCATTGAAACCACATCTCTTCTCGTGATGATCGGATTAGGTGTGGTGAATTTGGATCGTGTTCACTAAACAACTTGAGGGATGTTGAATTTAGTGGGAGTTCATCTAGTAATTTGATTAAGTTGAACTATTTATCATGAACATAGTCTAAATTGTACTTGCAAATACTGTAGATCCAATGGCCAAGTCCAACTTCAACTTCAACGTTTTTGCTGAGAAAGAAAAGCTTAGAAACAATGGGTCTAACTTCACCAACTGGTTCCGCAATCTAAGAATCATTCTGTCTGGCGGACAAAAGGACTATGTCCTTAAGAAAGCGCTAGGTGACGCCCCTGCTATAGATGCGCCGGCTGATGAAAAAGCTGTTTATCAGTCGCGCAAGGATGATTATGATTTGATTAAGATCGTCATGTTGTATGCTATGGAATCGGATCTTCAAAATCGTTTTGAGGAGTTCGCCGGGCCCTTTGAGATTCTCGAGGATCTGAAAAACATGTTTCAGACTCAAGCCCGTTCTGAGAGATATGAGATCTCTAAGAAATTCCTTAACTACAAGATGGAGGAAGGGAGTTCTGTTAGTGAGCACGCCATTAAGATGATGGGCTACACTCAACGCCTTGAGCAACTGGACTGCAAGATTCCAGAGGAGCTCAAGATTGACACTCCTAGCTACAAAAGTTTTGTAGTTGATCACAATCAGATTGGTTCCACTGATATGATCACTGAGCTCTTTGCTAAAATGAAAGTAGCAGAGGTGAACATCAAAAAGAATAATCATGTGTTGATGGTCAACAAGCCCCCCACCTTCAAGAAAGGTAAGGGTGCAAGGAAGCCCTTCAAGAAAGGCGGCGGCAAGCGCGTTGCCCCTGCTGAGAAGAAGCTCAAGTCTGGTCCTAAGCCGGACACTGAGTGCTTCTATTGCAAGGACAAGGGTCACTGTAAGCGCAACTGTCCGAAGTACTTAGCGGACAAGAAGGCTGGCACCATCAAAGGTATATTTGATATACATGTTATTGATGTTTTCCTTACTAGCCCTCGTTGTAGTGCCTGGGTATTTGATACCGGTTCAGTTGCTAATATTTGTAACTCGAAACAGGAGCTACGGAATAGACGGCGGCTTGCGAGGGATGAGGTGACGATGCGCGTTGGCAACGGATCAAGAGTTGATGTGATGGCCGTCGGCACGCTCTCCTTAGTCTTACCTTCGGGATTAGTTTTAAACCTTAATAAATGTTATTATGTGCCTGCGTTGAGCATGAACATTATTTCTGGATCTTGTTTATTGCAAGACGGTTATTCATTTAAATCGGAGAATAATGGTTGTTCTATTTATATGAGTAACATCTTTTATGGTCATGCACCTATTGTGAATGGTTTATTTCTTCTAAATCTCGAAAGGGATGAAACACACATCCATAACATTGAGGCTAAGAGATGCAAAGTAGATAGTGATAATACTACTTATTTGTGGCACTGTCGTCTAGGTCATATTGGTGTAAAGCGCATGAAGAAACTCCATTCTGATGGACTTTTGGAGTCTCTTGATTTTGAATCATTTGACACATGCGAACCATGCCTCATGGGCAAGATGATCAAAACCCCGTTCTCCGGTATGATGGAGCGAGCAACGGACTTGTTGGAAATCATACATACCGATGTATGCGGACCGATGAGTGTTTCGACGCGCGGTGGATATCGCTATTTTCTCACTTTTACCGATGACTTAAGTAGATATGGGTATATCTATTTAATGAAACATAAATCTGAAACGTTTGAAAAGTTCAAAGAATTTCAGAATGAAGTGGAGAACCATCGTAACAGAAAGATTAAGTTTCTACGATCCGATCGTGGGGGCGAATATTTGAGTTATGATTTTCTCACGCATCTCAAAGCAAGTGGAATCGTTTCACAACTCACGCCACCCGGAACACCACAGCGCAATGGTGTGTCTGAACGCCGGAATCGAACCCTATTAGATATGGTCCGATCGATGATGTCTCTTACTGATTTGCCGTTATCATTTTGGGGTTATGCATTAGAAACCGCTGCATTCACTTTAAATAGGGCTCCATCTAAATCCGTTGAGACGACACCGTATGAACTGTGGTTTGGTGCTAAACCTAAGTTGTCGTTTCTTAAAGTTTGGGGATACGAAGCTTACGTCAAGAAGTTGATGCCGGACAAGCTCGAACCCGAAGCGGAGAAATGCGTCTTCATAGGATACCCTAAGGAAACTATTGGGTATACCTTCTATCACAGAACCGAAGGCAAAGTGTTTGTCGCAAAGAACGGTTCCTTTCTTGAGAAGGAGTTTCTCTCGAAAGAGGTGAGTGGGAGGAAAGTAGAGCTAGACGAGGTTATTGAACCTTCTCTTGAATTGGAGAGTAGCGCAGCACCTGAAATTGTTCCAGTGCCGCCTGCACCAACAATAGAGGAAGCTAATGACAAGGATCATGAAGCTTCGGACGATGCTGCTACTGAACGTCGCAGGTCGACAAGGTCGCGTGCCCCTCCTGAGTGGTACGGCAACCCTGTCTTGACTGTCTTGTTAGTAGAAGACAGCGAACCTACGAACTATGAGGAAGCGATGATGAGCCCAGACTCTGAGAAATGGCTAGAAGCCATGAAATCTGAATTGGGATCCATGAGTGAAAACCAAGTATGGACTTTGGTGGACCCTCCTAGCGACCGAAAGGCCGTTGAGTGCAAATGGATCTTCAAGAAGAAAACGGACGCGGATGGTAATGTTACCGTCTATAAAGCACGGCTTGTTGCGAAAGGTTTTCGACAAGTTCAAGGTGTTGACTACGATGAGACTTTCTCTCCCGTAGCGATGTTTAAGTCCATTCGGATTTTATTAGCAATTGCTGCGTTTCATGATTATGAAATATGGCAAATGGATGTCAAGACTACTTTCCTCAATGGCAACATTGATGAAGAGTTGTATATGATGCGACCCGAAGGTTTTGTCGATCCTAAGGATGCTGATAAAGTGTGCAAACTTCAGCGTTCCATTTATGGACTGAAGCAAGCATCTCGGAGTTGGAACCTTCGTTTTGATCAAGTGATCAAGAGCTTTGGATTTGTTCCAAATTGCTACGAAGCTTGCATCTACAAGAAAGTGAGTGGGAGCTCGGTGACGTTTCTGGTACTATATGTGGATGACATATTGATTATTGGAAATGACATCAACATGCTTAACGATGTGAAGAGTTATTTGAACAAGTGTTTTTCAATGAAAGACCTAGGTGAAGCTGCTTATATATTGGGCATCAAAATCTATAGAGATAGACAAAGACGCCTGATAGCTTTAAGCCAGAGTACATACCTAGACAAAGTTCTGAAAAGGTTCAGAATGGATAAGGCATTGAAAGGTTCAGTGCCTATGTTGTCAGGTAAGATATTGAGCAAGGCTCAGTGTCCAGCTACGGTAAATGATAGGGAAGCTATGAGCAAAGTGCCTTATGCCTCGGCCATAGGTTCCATCATGTATGCCATGTTGTGTACTAGACCGGATGTGTCCAATGCTCTTAGTTTGACGAGCAGATATCAAAGTGATCCAGGAGTGGAACACTGGACAGCCGTGAAGAACATCCTAAGGTACCTAAATAGGACTAAAGAAATGTTCTTAGTCTATGGGGGTGATGAACAGCTCGTCGTAAAAGGTTACGTCGATGCTAGTTTCGACACCGACAAGGATGATTGTAAATCTCAGACAGGATACGTGTATATTTTGAATGGAGGAGCTGTGAGCTGGAGAAGCTGCAAGCAAAGCGTGGTCGCGGGATCTACAGTAGAAGCGGAATACATGGCTGCTGCAGAAGCGTCAAGTGAAGGAGTTTGGATCAGAAACTTCATCACTGAGCTTGGCGTGGTTCCAAGTGCATTGGACCCACTGGAGATATTGTGTGACAACACTGGCGCCATAGCACTCGCTAAGGAACCAAGATATCATCCAAAGACCAAGCATATCAACCGCAAGTTTCATATAATCCGAGATTATATAGCAGATGGAGATCTGAAGATCAGCAAAGTACATACAGATCTGAATGTCGCAGATCCATTGACTAAACCTCTTCCACGTGTAAAACATGATCAGCACCTCAGTGCCATGGGTGTGAGATTGTTGCCAAATGTAAACTAGATTATTGACTCTAGTGCAAGTGGGAGACTGTTGGAATTATGCCCTAGAGGCAATAATAAAGATGTTATTATTATAATTCTTGTTCATGATAAAGTTTATATTCCATGCTAGAATTGTATTAAGCGGAAACATTAATACTTGTGTGGTTTGTGAACAACACCGTGTCCCTAGTACGCCTCTATGGACTAGCTCATTGATCAATGATGGTTAAGGTTTCCTAACCATAGACATGAGTTGTCAATTGATAATGAGATCATATCATTGGGAGAATGATATGGTGGACAGACCCAAACTAAGCGAAGCAATTAGATCGTGTCATTGTGTTCATCTTTGCGAAGCTTTTCCTATGTCAAATATTGTATTCCTTAGACCATGAGATAATACAACTCCCTGGTATCGGAAGAAAGCTTTGAGGTCATCAAACGTCATCCTATGAGAGGGTGATCATAAAGGTGTCTCTCAGGTGATCGGAAAGTATCTGTTGGGTTGTATGTATCGAGATGGGATTTGTCCCTCCCAAGTCGGAGAGATATACTTCGGGCCCACTCGGTAATCGATATCAACACCGCTTGCAAGCATGTGGTTAAGGAGTTAATCACAAAGTGATATCGGATTACGGAACGAGTAAAGTACTTGCTGTGAACGAGATTGAACTAGGTATGACGATACCGACGATCGAATCTCGGGCAAGTAAAATATCGCGAGACGAAGGGAATATATATATGGGATTGATTGAATCCTGGCATCGTGGTTCATCCGATATGATCATCGATGAATGTGTGGGAGTCAATATGGGTGCCCAGACCCCGCTGTTGATTATTGATAGAAGATCATGTCTGCATATTCTCGAACCCGCAGGGTCACACACTTAATGTGTCTCGACGCTAGGATAGATTGGATAATTGGTTTATGAATTTTTGTTCGGAGTCTCGGATGGGATCCGGGACATCACGAGAGGTTCCGGAATGGTCCGGAGAATAAGATTCATATAAGGCAGTGCAGTTTTTGGAGTTCGGAATTGTTCCGGATTAATCGGTATTGTACCGGAAGCTTCTAGAACCTTCCGGAAGGGGACCAACGTGGCCCCACCTTCCGGGAGGGGGCATGGGCCTATGAGGGAGTGTCCTGGCCGCATTGGGCCAGGGGCACAAGACCCCATAGGGCCCAGCCGATCCTAGATAAGTTTAAATCGTTTAAACTAGAGATAAGATAGGGTTTATAGAAGGGAGAGTTTAAATCATTTAAACTAGAGATAGGCTTGGAGGATGGGCAAGGGCTGGCCGCACCCCCCTCTATATATAGAGGGCTGGTGCGCCCCCTCCCCCCTGACCAACACACCTCCCTCCAAGCCCTAGTAGCCCTGCTGCCTTCCTCTCACCCTCCCGACTGTTTGCAGGCGAAGCCCTGCTGCAGAAATTCTCCACCATATACACCACGCCGTCGTGTTGTAGATCCAATCCATCTCTCCACCATACTTGCTGGTCCAAGGAAGGAGGAGATGTCGAGGTGCTGCACGTGTGCATCTCACGGAGGCACGTGGAAGAGGTTTAGTCAATGGATCTGCGACATTCAGATCTCCATCTTCTATATAATCTCGGATTATATGAAACTTGCGGTTGATATGCTTGGTCTTTGGATGATATCTTGGTTCCTTAGCGAGTGCTATGGCGCCAGTGTTGTCACACAATATCTCCAGTGGGTCCAATGCACTTGGAACCACGCCAAGCTCAGTGATGAAGTTTCTGATCCAAACTCCTTCACTTGACGCTTCTGCAGCAGCCATGTATTCCGCTTCTACTGTAGATCCCGCGACCACGCGTTGCTTGCAGCTTCTCCAGCTCACAGCTCCTCCATTCAAAACATACACGTATCCTGTCTGAGATTTAGAATCATCTTTGTCGGTGTCGAAACTAGCATCGACGTAACCTTTTACGACGAGCTGTTCATCACCCCCATAGACTAAGAACATTTCTTTAGTCCTATTTAGGTACCTTAGGATGTTCTTCACGGCTGTCCAGTGTTCCACTCCTGGATCACTTTGATATCTGCTCGTCAAACTAAGAGCATTGGACACATCCGGCCTAGTACACAGCATGGCATACATGATGGAACCTATGGCCGAGGCATAAGGCACTTTGCTCATAGCTTCCCTATCATTTACCATAGCTGGACACTGAGCCTTGCTCAATATCTTACCTGACAACATAGGCACTGAACCTTTCAATGCCTTATCCATTCTGAACCTTTTCAGAACTTTGTCTAGGTATGTACTCTGGCTTAAAGCTATCAGGCGTCTTTGTCTATCTCTATAGATTTTGATGCCCAATATATAAGCAGCTTCACCTAGGTCTTTCATTGAAAAACACTTGTTCAAATAACTCTTCACATCGTTAAGCATGTTGATGTCATTTCCAATAATCAATATGTCATCCACATAAAGTACCAGAAACGTCACCGAGCTCCCACTCACTTTCTTGTAAATGCAAGCTTCGTAGCAATTTGGAACAAATCCAAAGCTCTTGATCACTTGATCAAAACGAAGGTTCCAACTCCGAGATGCTTGCTTCAGTCCATAAATGGAACGCTGAAGTTTGCATACTTTATCAGCATCCTTAGGATCGACAAAACCTTCGGGTTGCATCATATACAACTCTTCATCAATGTTGCCATTGAGGAAAGCAGTCTTGACATCCATTTGCCATATTTCATAATCATGAAACGCAGCAATTGCTAATAAAATCCGAATGGACTTAAACATCGCTACGGGAGAGAAAGTCTCATCATAGTCAACACCTTGAACTTGTCGAAAACCTTTCGCAACAAGCCGTGCTTTATAGACGGTAACATTACCATCCGCGTCCGTTTTCTTCTTGAAGATCCATTTGCACTCAACGGCCTTTCGGTCGCTAGGAGGGTCCACCAAAGTCCATACTTGGTTTTCGCTCATGGATCCCAATTCGGATTTCATGGCTTCTAGCCATTTCTCAGAGTCTGGGCTCATCATCGCTTCCTCATAGTTCGTAGGTTCGCTGTCTTCTACTAACAAGACAGTCAAGACAGGGTTGCCGTACCACTCAGGAGGGGCACGCGACCTTGTCGACCTGCGACGTTCAGTAGCAGCATCGTCCGAAGCTTCATGATCCTTGTCATTAGCTTCCTCTATTGTTGGTGCAGGCGGCACTGGAACAATTTCAGGTGCTGCGCTACTCTCCAATTCAAGAGAAGGTTCAATAACCTTGTCTAGCTCTACTTTCCTCCCACTCACCTCTTTCGAGAGAAACTCCTTCTCAAGAAAGGAACCGTTCTTTGCGACAAACACTTTGCCTTCGGTTCTGTGATAGAAGGTATACCCAATAGTTTCCTTAGGGTATCCTATGAAGACGCATTTCTCCGCTTTGGGTTCGAGCTTGTCCGGCATCAACTTCTTGACGTAAGCTTCGCATCCCCAAACTTTAAGAAACGACAACTTAGGTTTAGCACCAAACCACAGTTCATATGGTGTCGTCTCAACGGATTTAGATGGAGCCCTATTTAAAGTGAATGCAGCGGTTTCTAATGCATAACCCCAAAATGATAACGGCAAATCAGTAAGAGACATCATCGATCGGACCATATCTAATAGGGTTCGATTCCGGCGTTCAGACACACCATTGCGCTGTGGTGTTCCGGGTGGCGTGAGTTGTGAAACGATTCCACTTGCTTTGAGATGCGTGAGAAAATCATAACTCAAATATTCGCCCCCACGATCGGATCGTAGAAACTTAATCTTTCTGTTACGATGGTTCTCCACTTCATTCTGAAATTCTTTGAACTTTTCAAACGTTTCAGATTTATGTTTCATTAAATAGATATACCCATATCTACTTAAGTCATCGGTAAAAGTGAGAAAATAGCGATATCCACCGCGCGTCGAAACACTCATCGGTCCGCATACATCGGTATGTATGATTTCCAACAAGTCCGTTGCTCGCTCCATCATACCGGAGAACGGGGTTTTGATCATCTTGCCCATGAGGCATGGTCCGCATGTGTCAAATGATTCAAAATCAAGAGACTCCAAAAGTCCATCAGAATGGAGTTTCTTCATGCGCTTAACACCAATATGACCTAGACGACAGTGCCACAAATAAGTAGTATTATCACTATCTACTTTGCATCTCTTAGCCTCAATGTTATGGATGTGTGTTTCATCCCTTTCGAGATTTAGAAGAAATAAACCATTCACAAGAGGTGCATGACCATAAAAGATGTTACTCATATAAATAGAACAACCATTATTCTCCGATTTAAATGAATAACCGTCTTGCAATAAACACGATCCAGAAATAATGTTCATGCTCAACGCAGACACATAATAACATTTATTAAGGTTTAAAACTAATCCCGAAGGTAAAACTAAGGAGAGCGTGCCGACGGCCATCACATCAACTCTTGATCTGTTGCCAACGCGCATCGTCACCTCATCCCTCGCAAGCCGCCGTCTATTTCGTAGCTCCTGTTTCGAGTTACAAATATTAGCAACTGAACCAGTATCAAATACCCAGGCACTACAATGAGGGCTAGTAAGGAAAACATCAATAACATGTATATCAAATATACCTTTGATGGTGCCAGCCTTCTTGTCCGCTAAGTACTTCGGACAGTTGCGCTTCCAGTGACCCTTGTCCTTGCAATAGAAGCACTCAGTGTCCGGCTTGGGACCAGACTTGAGCTTCTTCTCAGCAGGGGCAACGCGCTTGCCGCCGCCTTTCTTGAAGGGCTTCTTTGCACCCTTACCTTTCTTAAAGGAGGGCTTGTTGACCATCAACACATGATTATCCTTCTTGATGCCCACCTCCGCAACCTTCAGCTTTGCGAAGAGCTCGGTGATCGTATCAGTGGAACCAATATGATTATGAGTCACTACAAAACTTTTGTAGCTGGGAGGGAGTGATTGCAGAACCCTGTCAATCTTGAGCTCCTCTGGAATCTTGCAGTCCAGTTGCTCAAGGCGTTGAGTGTAGCCCGACATCTTAATGGCGTGCTCACTAACGGAACTCCCTTCCTCCATCTTGCAGTTAAAGAACTTCTCAGAGATCTCATATCTCTCAGAACGGGCCTGAGTCTGAAACATGGTTTTCAACTCTTCGAGAATCTCAAAGGGCCCGGGATAGTTTTCAAAACGATTTTGAAGTTCCGGTTCCATAGCAAACAACATGGTGCTCTTAATCACACCATAATCATCTTTGCGCGACTGATAGACAGCTTTCTCATCAGCCGACGCAGTTGCAGCAGGGGGTTACCTAACGCTTTCTCAAGGACATAGTCCTTTTGTCCGCCAGACAGAATGATTCTTAGATTGCGGAACCAGTTGGTGAAGTTAGACCCATTGTTTCTAAGCTTTTCTTTCTCAGCAAAAACGTTGAAGTTGAAGTTGGACTTGGCCATTGGATCTACAGTATTTGCAAGTACAATTTAGACTATGTTCATGATAAATAGTTCAACTTAATCAAATTACTAGATGAACTCCCACTAAATTCAACATCCCTCAAGTTGCTTAGTGAACACGATCCAAATTCACCACACCTAATCCGATCATCACGAGAAGAGATGTGGTTTCAATGGTGGACAACGAAGTGTCGATCATATCATTCATATGACTCATGCTTAACCTTTCGGTTCTTGTGTTCCGAGGCCATGTCTGTACATGCTAGGCTCGCCAAGTTAGACCCAAGTATTTCCGCGTGTGCAAAACTGGCTTGCACCCGTTGTATGTGAACGTAGAGTCTATAGCACCCGATCATCACGTGATGCTTGGACACGACGAACTTTCGCAACGGTGCATACTTGGGGAGAACACAGTTTTTATCTTGATCTTTAAGTGAGGAATCATCTTATAATGCTACCGTCGCGATCTAAGCATAATAAGATAAATAAAAGGATAAACATCACATGCATATAACTTTATGTGACATGGTATAGCCAATCTTCACGCAATGATCTCCATCTTGTGCGTTCCGGCATGATCTCCATCACTCCACCATGATTGCCTCCACCACGAATAGCAACTACAACTATTGCTAACTACTTAGCGATAAAGTAAAGCTATTACATGGCGTATAAGAAGTTGACTCGCAGGTCATACACAATTATAAAGACAACCATATGGCTCCTGCCGTTTGTGTACTCATCGACATGCAAGTCGTGAAACATTACAAAACATGATCATCGCATACAATATACACATCACATCTTGGGCCATACCATATCACAGAAAACACTCCCTGTAAAAACAAGTTAGACGCCTCTACTTTGTTGTTGCATGTTTTACGTGGCTCATGGGAGTAGATGCTAAGAACGATTCTTACCTACGGAAAGCCACAACGGTGATATTATGGTTGCCAAACTCCGGTGTTAATCCCATGACAACTATAGTGAGAGAAACTGACATCCACCAGCCGCATGTGTGGTACAAGCCACACGTCAAGTGCGGAGCCGGTCTCGCGAACGACGTCGCGTAAGGTTGGCCTGGACCGCTTCAATCTCACTATCCCGCGCCATAAGAAGAACACAAACAAGAGGCTTGCAACAGAAAACATCAACGCCCGCAACAACCATGTTGCGTTCTACTCGTGAAACACATCTACGCATAGATCTAGCTCTGATACCACTGAAGGGTTTCGCAGCATAGTAAATCAAAATTTTCTACGGAAGCGAACAGAGGGAAAGCCAAGATCTAATCTAGGAGATGCAAACAACGAGAGAGATTAGATTGGATCTTCATACCCTTGAAGATTCGCACAGCGGAACGTTCGTCGGAACGTGGGTGATGTAGTCGTACTCGCTTCTCCTCCTCGCGATCCGATCCGATCTAGCACCACAAGTGGCGGTGCCTCCGTGAGATGCACACGTGCAGCACCTCGACGTCTCCTACTTCCTCGGACCAGCAAGTAGGGTGGAGAGATAGATTGGATCTACAACACGACGGCGTGGTGTGTATGGTGGAGAATTTCTGCAGCAGGGCTTCGCCTACAAACAGTCGGGAGGGAGAGAGGAAGGCAGCAGGGCTACTAGGGCTTGGAGGGAGGTGTGTTGGTCAGGGGGGAGGGGGCGCACCAGCCCTCTATATATAGAGGGGGGTGCGGCCAGCCCTTGCCCATTCTCCAAGCCTATCTCTAGTTTAAACGATTTAAACTCTCCCTTCTAGAAACCCTATCTTATCTCTAGTTTAAACGATTTTAAACTTATCTAGGATCGGCTGGGCCCTATGGGGCCTTGTGCCCCTGCCCAATGCGGCCAGGACACTCCCTCATAGGCCCATGCCCCCTCCCAGAAGGTGGGACCACGTTGGCCCCCTTCCGGAAGGTTCTAGAAGCTTCCGGTACAATACCGATTAATCTGGAACAATTCCGAACTCCGAAAACTGCACTGCCTTATATGAATCTTATTCTCCGGACCATTCCGGAACCTCTCGTGATATCCCGGATCCCATCCGAGACTCCGAACAAATATTCATAAACCAATTATCCAATCTATCCTAGCGTCGAGACACGTTAAGTGTGTGACCCTGCGGGTTCGAGAATATGCAGACATGATCTTCTATCAATAATCAACAGCAGGGTCTGGGCACCCATATTGACTCCCACACATTCATCGATGATCATATCGGATGAACCACGATGCCAGGATTCAATCAATCCCATATATATATTCCCTTCATCTCGCGATATTTTACTTGCCCGAGATTCGATCGTCGGTATCGTCATACCTAGTTCAATCTTGTTCACAGCAAGTACTTTACTCGTTCCGTAATCCGATATCACTTTGTGATTAACTCCTTAACCACATGCTTGCAAGCGGTGTTGATATCGATTACCGAGTGGGCTCGAAGTATATCTCTCCGACTTGGGAGGGACAAATCCCATCTCGATACATACAACCCAACAGATACTTTCCGATCACCTGAGAGACACCTTTATGATCACCCTCTCATAGGATGACGTTTGATGACCTCAAAGCTTTCTTCCGATACCAGGGAGTTGTATTATCTCATGGTCTAAGGAATACAATATTTGACATAGGAAAAGCTTCGCAAAAACGAACACGATGACACGATCTAATTGCTTCGCTTAGTTTGGGTCTGTCCACCATATCATTCTCCCAATGATACGATCTCATTATCAATTGACAACTCATGTCTATGGTTAGGAAACCTTAACCATCATTGATCAATGAGCTAGTCCATAGAGGCGTACTAGGGACACGGTGTTGTTCACAAACCACACAAGTATTAATGTTTCCGCTTAATACAATTCTAGCATGGAATATAAACTTTATCATGAACAAGAATTATAATAATAACATCTTTATTATTGCCTCTAGGGCATAATTCCAACAATGGATGTGTCATGACAAAGTGGAATGGTTGCATCATGTCCTAGGTCACTTGGCTGGACACTTGGAAGAGAGAAATCAAACTCTAGTTTGAAAGTAAAAAGTCCAGTTTGAAAAAGTTAAACCGGGACATTAGTTTCCAAGTGGAGGAAGAGAAGGAAACCTGGGGAGAGAAGGTTTCCCTTCCCTCCTCCAAATCGCCGGCCAGCAAGGGAGTTGGGGGAGGACTCGGCTATCCCTAGCCGCCCCTCCCACCTATAAAAGAAAGGGAAGGGCTGCCCCCTCTCCCTACACCTTTCCCCTTAGCCGACGCCCCCTCTAAACCCTAGGCCAGCCGCCCCCCCTTCTAGATGCGGCTGCCCTAGATCTCCTCTAAAAACCACCGTCTAGCTAAACCCTAGCTGCCGGTTGCTCTAAACCCCTCGGCCCTCTAAACCCTAGATCACCGAGGCCCTCTCTCTACTCAAACATACTCGCTCTGGCTTAGGCGAAGCCCTGCGGGATCTCCCCTCTACTTCCAACACCACGCCGTCGTGCTGCCGGAATCGCGAGGAGAGAATTAGAACCTCCGCTGCCTGCTGGAACAAGGGAGAGGAAGGTCTTCATCAAGTATCGTACGTGTGACCGACTGCGGGAGCGCTGCCGGAACGCGGCGCTGGAAGGATCGTCTACGCGATCTTGAGATCGGCAAGTGAACGACTACATCACCCACGAGAATCTGCTCTCGTTAACCGCTTTGGACCTTCGAGGGTTAGTACTCTATCAACTTGTTGCACCGATCTAGTAGATAGATCTTGGCTTGATCATAGATTAGATCTTGATTATGTGTTCATGCGGTAGAAATTTTTTGTTTTCCATGCTACGAACCCCTATAGTGGTATCAGAGCCGTGTCTATATGTAGATCTGTTGCACGAGTAGAACACAATGGTCATTGTGGGCGTTGATGCTTTTTGTTGTCGATTGCTTCTTGTGCACTTTGCATCTTGCGGGATGGTGGGATGAAGTGGCCTGGGATAACTTTACATGACATCGTTCATGAGACTTGCTCCACGCTTGACATGAAACTAGTATTGCATAAGTAGCTTTGCGGGTGCCTGTTTCTCCCAACATAGTGAAGATTCAATTTACAACGGGTAATTGACAATACTAGTATCAAAGTTGTAGTTCTTGTTCGTAAGTTAGAATGACACTTATTGAAAGCCCCAAACCACGTAAAACATGCAAAGAAAATTAGAGGCGTCTAACTTTGTTTTGCAGGGGTGTGCTGTGATGTGATATGGCCATGATTGTGATTATATATGATGTATGCAATGTTCCTTATTGTAAGTCGGCAACCGGCAGGAGCCATATGGTTGTTTTTAATTCCGTTAAGACCTGCGTGTCTATTATTCAAAGTATAGTTGATGCTGGTGGACGACACCATGAAGCGGCGCCATTGACCTTGACGCCATGCCGGTGATGATGGAGATCATGTCCGTGCTTGAAGATGGAGATCGGAAGCACAAGAAGAAAGGCCATATCATATCACATATTATGAATTGCATGTGATGTTAATCCTTTTATGCATCTTGTATTGCTTAGATCGCGACGGTAGCATTATAAGATGATCCCCCTCACAAAATATCAAGTTATAAAGTGTTCATCCTTAGTATGCACTGTTGCTAAAGCTCGTTGTTTCGAAGCACCACGTGATGATCGGGTGTATTAGATTATGCGAGTGTATACAACGGGAGCAAGCCAGATTTGCTCATGCGGAAGCTAAGGTTTGATCTTGACGAGCCTAGCATGTACAGACATGGTCTCGGAACACGGATCACCGAAAGGTAAAGCATGAGTCTTATGGTAGATATGATGAATATGTTGATTGTTCGCCTTTGAAGCTACATCATCTCTCGTGATGATCGGTTTTGATGTGGTGGATTTGGTTCATGTAATCACTAAAACAATGTGAGGGATATTGTTTTGAGTGAGAGTTCAGCAGCAATATGATTAAAAGTTGAACATTATTTATCATAAATTAAATCAAAGTGAATTTGCATAGTTGTTGTAGTCATTGGCATCCGTTTACCACCTTGCGCTTAGTTATAATTGAGATGATAGAACTATATAATTCTGGTTAGTTACTCTAAAAAATAGTATCGTATTGTTTTAAAGTGTTAATCTAAAGTTTAAAAGTCCCATTACAAATTTTTAGTAAGTTTCGATTCCTCCGTGAAGTTTAATAGTTGGTATTAAATCAAGAGTAACAATTCCATTGTTAGTATATAAGTATCATGTTTGTCTCCATGATTCTTGATATTCAAAAGATCGTTTTAATATCAAGGTAATCTAGGAGTTGAAATAGTTGTTTCAGAAACCATCATGTATGGAAGATATTGCGATATCTGAAATGATGTTTTGGTTGCAACATGAGAGAGTATAATATGGCAAAGTTTATGTTCTCATATTTGATGAGAATTTGAAAAAAAAGGTTAGGGGCGCTTGTCGCCCTAATCCTCCAAAAGGTTTTAGAGAGCAACATTATACTCGCGATTCACCGTTATAAGCTAAAAGTAGTTTGATCATGAATAATTCCATGATAAGGGTGAATATTTGATGTAGGTAAAAATTTTACTACACCAAGATATTACTAAAGAATGGAATTTGAAAGAACACCAAACATTTGATGATGGTGATCTACTTCAAAGTGCAAGTCCAAAGACATTGGTATTTAACTATACATGTTTTGGACTATGTGTCATGTATATGGCTCCACTATTGATGTTGATAGATTCTTTCAAACAGAAAAAGGAAATACTGAAAGAGAATCTCATAAATATATGGCAGAAAAGAAAAGACTAGAATTGTTCGGCTTAGGTATATTGAGGATATACATGTTATGGCTATATTCTTTGCTTATTAAACAATGTGGTTCTTAAAGTATTGGATACTGAATTTGTTGGTATGAATCGTCATACGAAACAACACAATTCATGAACTACAATGGCCTAAGTAACTAGCAAAAGAATGTGTGATGATGTTCATCGAGAACAAATAAAGGGTTGTTGTGTTGCTCGTTAATATCAAAGCTTGCCTTCAAGATTTGTTTTATCAGGTATTATGAGAATAAAAGGGTTGTTCAAATAATTGTCGTAATCCATAAAATATGGATGATTTACAAATTTCGTTGGATAAATCACATCCATAGAATATTGCTAAAAATGTCGAAAGACAATTGATAATAAAGATCACTTAGGAAGTGACATCGTCGTTTAAATTATATTGAAAAGGAAGCATGAAGAAACTCCATGTTGATGGAATTTTGGAGTATTTTGATTTTTAATCAAATGACGCTTGCGAAACTTTCCTAGAGATAATTAAAACTTCGTTCATAGGCCAAAAGGGAACGAATGACTAGCTTATTGGAACTTGTACATATTGTTGTATGAAGCCCATTATGTGTAGTCAAGAGCGATGGATTTCAACTTCATATGCTTTCTCCAAGAATTTGAGTGAATATATGAATATTTACTTAATAAGGATGAAGTGTGAAATATTTGAAAAGTTCGAAGACTTTCAAGATGAAGTGCAAAATCAATGTAACAAGAAAATAAATAATTTATGATAGGATCATAAAGGGAGATATTTGAGTTACAAGTTTAGCATAACACCTAAGATTTGAGGAATCATTCCATGGATTTGCGTTTCCCGAAACACCATATGAGTATGAAATAATCAAGATATGCAATGAAACCTTGTTTGACATGGTAAGATCAAAGGTGTAATTCATAAAACTGCCATTATATTTTAAAGATTAAAAGCTTTAGAGACTACCGCTTTTTCACTGAAAAGAGCTCCATCATGATCCATTGAAATGACACCATATAAATTTATGGTTTGGGATAAAACCCAAGTTGTCCTTTCTTAAACATTGGTATGCTATGCATAAATAAGATGTTTACAACCAAAGTCGGATGAATATTTCTTTGTATGTTATTTTGAATAGCCGTTAAGTGTTCCTCCATAAACACCGAAGACAAAAGTGTTTGTCGCTTAGAACGTCAAGTTTCTTTGAGAAGGAATTTTCCGTGAAAAGTTAATTGGGAGGACAATAGAACTTTGATAAGGTTAAACGAACCTTAGCTATATGATCAAAGTTGCGTAGCACCGAAAAGTGTTCCGGAGGCAGCAACAATGCTCATGGCTCACGTGCCTCAAAGGATGTGAACACGGAGGTTTAAGTTCCTATTGAACCAAGTAGGTCGGGTAAACAATCAAATACCAAGATTTGAGAGTTAAATTATTATTTGACAATAATGATCCGACTACATGCAAAGAAGCAATGATGGGCCCTGACTCCGTCAAATGGCTTGAAGCCATATAATCCGTGATAGTTCCATACACAAGAAATCAAGCTTTGAACTTGAAAGACCCTCTGAAAGGTGTAAGACTTTATAGTCGTGTTTGGATCTATAAAGAAATAGATATGGATGTTTCACATCTATGAAATTGTTGACATGTTGGGAAAGAGTTCACAACAATGTTCAAAGGATTGACTATGACAAGATTTGATCTGTCATAGCGATATTTAGTCTAAAACATATTAATGTAGCAACCACTACATATAATTTTGTTATGTGGTAGTTGAATAAACAAACAAGTTCTTCTAATAGAATGGTTACCTAGGACGTGCGCATGACATGGTCCAAAGGGTTTTTGTTAATTCAAAGGATGCTAAAAGCATATGCAAACTTCAATGGTTGAAGTAAGCATCGCGGAGTTGGAATCTTCACTATGATGAAACTGTTAAAAGAGTTTAATTTCATCGGAGACGATGAAGATGCTTGCATTTGCAAGAAATTAAGTGGGAGCGCTAAGACATGTTTCTAATACATTATGTGGAGGACATATTGTTGATTAGAAATGATATATCTTTTTATTGACACAGGTTAAGAATTTCATCTTGATGAAAGGCTTAGGCAGAACCTGAATATTTGGCATAAATGTCTATATGGATAAATTGAGACGCTAATATGGTTGTGCCAGAAGTACAAAGATGAGATATTGAATGAGTTCAATATAGAAACTACAAGAAAGGTTCTTATTGCATAGGAAGTATTGAATAAAGATTAAAGTACTTTTTATACTTGATAGATAAAATCACAAAGAGTACTTTATCAATCATGCTATGATGTGTACAAATCCAGATATGTCCTATGCTCTAAATGTTATGAGCGTATACCAGAATGATTCATAAGATGATTATTGGACGATAGTAAAGATATTCTTATGATCTTTTAGAATAACTAAGAATATATTATTTGTAGAAGTGACAAATTGATGGTTAGTTCATTGTAAAAGTATTACATTGATACTAGTTTTGTCACAAAGTACAAATTAAGTTTATCTCTATCTAAACTAAGGGTGGCACAATATGATGGAAAGTAAGTCCCATAACAGATTTGGATGAATTCTAAAGTTAAGACATTGTGACAGATACTACAACAAAATGCTAAGGGTGTATTTGTTTGGGCTGTGGCTGGCTGGCTGTACAGGGAAAGCTGCTGTGCAGGAAAAACTGCTGTGCAGAGAAAGCTGCTGTTTTGAGTTTCACTGTTTGGGTACTTGGCTGCTGTCTAGTTGTATGAAGAGGAATTGGCTGAAATAGCCTCGGAGTCATGAGAATGTGTATTTTTGCTGATTTGCGTGTGATAAATGGTACGTAGATCCCTAAAATTCAAAAAATGGTACTCCCTTCGACCCATATTACTTGACTTGGATTTGTCAAAATTTGGACGAACCTATATACTAAAAATTGTCTAGATTCATCCAAATTCCTCATTTTAAAGTACATTCTAATCTTCAACAATTTAGAATAATAAACACGTCATTTAAGCCTTCAAAATTCAGAATTCTCGCGTGACCGTTCTTTTCTTGACAATCTCTTCCTGTATGCTTCTCCATGTTCTAAAATAAAAGCAACTCTCGTAACTCGTGTAATAATTAATTTGGCGAGCACTACACAACACACGCACTCACAACATTGATTCCGATGGATCAGCACTTAATAATTCTATACGGCCAAAGTTGATGTACAGAATCAGACGAAAAAAACCACACACGGCCGAACTCCCTGTTCTTCATGCCTGGCTCGATTTCGCTCATCAATTGCAGCGCTACGACCGGGCGTGGGAGCTGAGCACGGACAGGCCGATATTTCTCTACCGGGGACGAGCGGCCGCGATTCTCCAAAGAATGGCAACGGAGCGCAGACGGCTGGTGGCAGCAGTAGAGTCGGCCACCACAGAGGCATGAACTCATGGTCAGGTCAGCTCGTGGACGAATCCACAGCAGAAGAGAGGCGGCGGAAGTGGATCTCCGTGGCGGGAGTCGGCCAGTGGATCTGGGACGGAGGAAGTTGGGCGAGGACGGTGGGGACGAGGGCCAGTCGCCGGCGAGAGTAGCGGTGCGATCCTAGCTAGTCTTCTCGCTTGATGGGGACACGGGATGGGGAAAAACTGTTCGGGTCAGAGAGAAGAGATGGGGATTAGGCTTGAGTGGCAGTTTACTCGTAATTAGCCTCAAACAAAATGTCTAGTAAGAAAAACGGTTCGCTCGCTCCGCGGGAAGCCCCAGGAAGCACCTCCTGAGGTGCTTTCTCCCGTATGCCTATTTCGCTAGCTCGCTTCGGCGAAGCCCGCAGCCAACACATAGTGTTTGGGTCGTTTTGCCTGTTTTTTCCGGTGGAAAGCCACAATAAGCCCAAACAAACACCCCTAAGTATATGACTGCTATAATAGCAGCAAAAGTGGGCATTTGTGTGTTATCAAACTAGGTGTGGTTCACAGCGGGATAGTACTATGAAGATATATTGTACGACAATATTATCAACATGTTTTAACCCCAAGGAACTAAAAGGTCTCACCAAATGACCAAATTTAAACAAAGCCATCTCATTAGAGAATGAGTGATGCATAGAGACGCAAAGACATGCAATTACACACGGACCTGAAAGTCGGATCCGGAGATCAGTTGACCACTAGCAATCGTGTAAATACAACACCGGAAAGCCATAGGTGTTGAATGCACAAAGATTTGAAACTAAATTATTGACTCTAGTGCAAGTGGGAGACTGTTGGAGATATGCCCAAGAGGCAATAATAAAGTGGTTATTATCATATCTTCATGCTTATGATAAATGTTTACATACCATGCTATAATTGTATTAACCGGAAACATTAATACTTGTATGATTTGTAAACATAAAAGAGTCCCTAGTAAAGCCTCTTGTTAAACTAGCTTGTTGGTTAATATATGATCATGGTTTCCTGATCATGAACATAGAGATGTTATTAACAACAGGGTCATATCATTAGGAGAATTATGTGATGGACATACTCCTATAGTTAAGCGTAGCATAAAGATCAAGTCATTTAATATAGTTCATTTGCTATAAGCTTTCTGATACATAGTAACCTAATTCCTTCGACCATGATATCATGCTAATCACCATCACCAAAAAGGATGCTTTGATGACATCAAACACCACACCGTAACTGGGTGGTTATAAAGGTGGCATTGAGTGTTCGAAAAGTATGTGTTGAGGCACATGGATCAAGAGTGGTATTTGTCCATCCATATGACGGATAGATATACTCTGGGCCCTCTCGGTGGAATGTCATCCAATTAGCTTGCAAGCATGTGACTGGCTCACAAGGGATCATATATCACGGGAACGAGAAAAGAGTACTTATCGGTAATGAGGTTGAAATAGGTATGCAGAGATACCGACGATCAAACCTCGGATAAGTAAAGTATCGTGAGACAAAGGGAAATTAGTATCGTATGTAAATGGTTCATTCGATCACGAAGTAATCGTAGAAATATGTGGGAGCCATATGAATTTCCAGATTCCTCTATTGGTTATTGATTGGAGAAGAGTCTCGATCATGTCTGCATAATTCACGAACCGTAGGGAGACACACTTAAGGATTCGATGTTGTTTAGTAGTTATGGATAGTGAGTAAAGAGACCTAATGTTGTTCGGAGTCTCGGATGGGATCCGGAATATCACGAGGAGATCCGGAATGGTCCGAAGAATAAGATTCATATAAGGAAAGTCCAAATCCTGAGTTCGAGAATGGTTCCGGTGTTTTCATCGGAATGTTCTAGAAGGGTCTAGAAGGTTCACCGATCCGGAAGGGGAAAGGTACATGGATGTGTCATGACAAAGTGGAATGGTTGCATCATGTCCTGGGTCACTTGGCTGGACACTTGGAAGAGAGAAATCAAACTCTAGTTTGAAAGTAAAAAAGTCCAGTTTGAAAAAGTCAAACCGGGACATTAGTTTCCAAGTGGAGGAAGAGAAGGAAACCTGGGGAGAGAAGGTTTCCCTTCCCTCCTCCAAACCGCCAGCCATCAAGGGAGTTGGGGGAGGACTCGGCTATCCCTAGCCGCCCCTTCCACCTATAAAAGAAAGGGAAGGGCCGCCCCCTCTCCCTACACCTTGCCCCTTAGCCGGCGCCCCCTCTAAACCCTAGGCCAGCCGCCACCCCCCTTCTAGATGCGGTTGCCCTAGATCTCCTCTAAAAACTACCGTCTAGCTAAACCCTAGCTGCCGGTTGCTCTAAACCCCTCGGCCCTCTAAACCCTAGATCGCCGAGGCCCTCTCTCTACTCCAACATACTCGCTCCGGCTTAGACGAAGCCCTGCGGGATCTCCCCTCTACTTCTGACACCATGTCGTCGTGCTGCCGTAATCGCGAGGAGAGAACTACAACCTCCGCTGCCTGCTGGAACAAGGGAGAGGAAGGTCTTCATCAAGTACCGTACGTGTGACCGACTGCGGGAGCGCTGCCGGAACGCGGCGCCGGAAGGATCGTCTACGCGATCTTGAGATCGGCAAGTGAACGACTACATCACCCACGAGAATCTGCTCTCGTTAACCGCTTTGGATCTTCGAGGGTTAGTACTCTATCAACTTGTTGCACCGATCTAGTAGATAGATCTTGGCTTGATCATAGATTAGATCTTGATTGTGTGTTCATGCGGTAGAAATTTTTTGTTTTCCATGCTACGAACCCCTACAATAGGTGCACTAGTTCGGTGAATAGATAGTGAAATACAAGTGGTAACGGTGCCAGAAAAGAGCTTGACGATGAGGTAAAGACTAAAGCAAGAAAACATGCAACAGATCTAGTAGCAAACGATGTTTCAATGTTTAGAAACAAGGCTGGGGATCATACTTTCACTAGTGAACACTCTCTCATATAAATATACTCTCTTCATGATACTACTCTTAACTACTCTGTGGTTGGACACTCTAATCCATGGTAGGGCTATAACAACACACCTCAAAGTCCGCATTTCCCTATCTAGATAACCCCACATTGTCACCTTGAGCGCTAGATGGTTCCAACAAACATCACAATTTCATAGAGACATCTAACTCCAAATATAACTCATAACAAATATTCAATCTAACCAAAGTTCTACACACGGTATGCACACTGTCACTTTCACACACATGGAGAAAAGCATAGATCTATTAAAGCACAAAGAGTAGCAAGGTAGATCTACTTGATTACAAAGCTCATGACCACAAGATCATGCATAGAGAGAGATTAACACATAGCTACCGGTAGAGCTCTTAGCCTCGAGGAAGAACTAATCCCTCCTCATGATGGGAATCAGCAACGGTGATGAAGATGGAGATGGAGATCGATGGAGATGGCTCCGGGGGCACTTCCCCATCCCGGCAGGGTTCCGGAACAGAGACTTTCTGTACCTCGAATCTCCCTTTCGGTGGCGGAGGCGCTACATAGGTTTTCGTGGATTTCTTCTGGATCATTTAGGGTTTTCTCCCCGGGGGCTTCTTATAGGCGAAGGGGAGGCCGAGGAGGAGGCTAGAGGGCCCACACCATTCCCAGGCGTGGGCCAGGCTTGGTCGCTCCCAGGGGGGTCTGGCCACCCTCTGGTGCATCTCCGTACCTCCTTATGGATTCGTGTCCCTCACGGAAAGTTATTGACTTTGTCTTTTGTCCCGTCCAATTCCGAGAATATTGATTTTCTGCCTTTCTAGAACTAAAAACAGAAGAAAACAGGCAACTGGAATTGTGGCAACTTGTTAATAGGTTAGTTCCAGAAAAGATATAAAAATACCTCAAAGTGTAGAAAAAACATAAGACAAATGATATAAAACAAGCATGGAGCATCAAAAATTATCGATACGTTTCCGACGTATCACCTACAGGAGCTCGCCCGGGCCTCCCGTGACCGGAGCTCGTCGGCCGCTGCCGCCGTCATCGAATGCCGTTTACCCCGCAGCTGGAGCTCTCTGCGCGCCGTCACTACCGGAGCTCGCATGTGCCTCCCGCTGTCGGAGCTTGCCATGCGCCTCCCGTGGCCGAATCTCGCCGGCTGCTGCCGTCGTTGACCCCGCGGAGGTCCTGCAGTTGTGTTGGTCTGGCGCTCGTGGGGGGGAGGAGTGGCACCGCAGTCGGCCGTCGGCGGCGGATGGCACTAGTGATGACTCACAAGTATAGCGGGTGTATCGTAGTACTTTCGATAAATAGGAGTGTCGATCCCAACAAGGAGTAGAAGGTGTTGACTAGTGGTATGGAGCAAGAAATCTCTATAAATACTTAGCAAACGGATTTTTAGTTGTTTTTTATAAAGCAAGAAAATAAAGTGCAAGTAAATGAAGACAGCAAATAATTGCAAGAAGTGGTCCAATCCTTTCTTAGCAAAGGACAAGCCGGTGGGAATACTTATGAGGACCAAATGTTCTCGAGGACACATGGGAATACTGTCAAGTGCTTTCGTTTCATATAGCCGATTAATATTCTTTGGTTTTATAAGTGTTGTGTGGGTGAACTTGTGCTAATGTATTGAATACATACTTGAGATTAAACCCATTGCAAGCATCCGCAAGTACAAGAAAGCAATTAAGATAAAAATCTAACCACAGCCTTAAACTCTGAGATCCTACACTCCCTTGTGCAAAGGCTTCCTAATGGGGGTTCAGGTTTCTGTCACTCCGGCAACCCCACAATTAGTAGCCAAATACACAATGCATTCCCCTAGGCCCATAAATGGTGAAGTATCATATAGTCGACATTCACATGACACCACTAGAAGAATAGCACCACAACTTAAATATTAAACTATTGAATGATACCTCAATACAATTCCACTACTAACAACATGACTTCTCCCATGTCCTCAAGAACTAAACGAACTACTCACGAGACATCATATGGATCAAGATCAAAGATGATATAATGATGGATAACAATCTGAACATAAACAATAATTCAATGGTTCTACTCACAAGTATCAATTATAATAGTAATCAATATCGAGAAAGTTTCCCCTAAGAACTATGCAAGATTCAACACAATTGTTACAACGGGATGAAGTTGTGATAATGGAGCTGGTGGAGATGATGGTGTGGATGATCATGATCATCCCGATGAAGTCTAGCTTGATGATGGTGTTGATGGCGACGATCTCTCCTCTTCGGGAAGGAATTTTCCCTGACAGAAATCTGTCTACCGGAGAGCTCTTTCTTTTTCAGTGTTTTCCGTCCCGCAGAGGCGGCGGAATCTTTCTGTGGTCGTTCCCCTGACTTTAGGGTTTTGAGGAGAAGATATAGGCGAGAGGGCGGAGCCAGAGGTGGGCCAGGGTGGCCACACCCCCTGTAGGCGTGGCCCAGGGTGGCACGTGCCTGGGGGGTGTGGGCCCCTGTGGCCCAACTCCGCCTCCCCTTCTGGCATCCTTCGTATTCTGAGAAAATATAATTTTCTATAATTTTTCTGGTATTTTTC
The DNA here is from genome assembly GCA_916181665.1 of Avena sativa. NCBI lineage: Eukaryota > Viridiplantae > Streptophyta > Magnoliopsida > Poales > Poaceae > Avena > Avena sativa. The sequence continues at coordinate 386,497,732 of OV702296.1, forward strand.
TGATCTTCGCGAAATTGCATCAAAATACCTCTTTTTCCATCAGAATCCTGACTCCGGCAGTTCATCCTCCAAGAATCATCCAACATACAAAAACAGATGAAAAGACATAAGTATCACCTGTTAATATGAAATATATCAATGAATAGAGGCAAATTATGATATAGAATGGTGATGTAAATTGGACGTATCAACTAGCTAGCATCTACTGTAATCTATAGTTAAACAGGCTACCGAGATAGCACGTACTGTAGTTAACGGACGCTTTTGTTGCACCACCGTCGTCGGTCTACTATAATCTTTTCAAGCGGGATCGAGGCCGCGGTCGTGCTCCACCCCCAGATTTACCTCAGATTAAATTTTTTATGAAATAAATAAAGAAGAGAAAAGAAAATCTCATATAAGTGGGGTTTCTCTAAAATTTACAGAAAAACCCAGAACTAGAACCATTCTATCATGCATCTCGCTTGACTGTTTTCGTCGTGATCATCCTAACGGGTGGGACCCACCGGTCAGTTTTGTCATTAGACCAAGATCAAACCAGTATCAGTGCTATTTGTCACGAACTCACTCTGAAATGGTGGTTTTATGAAACGCTAACGTAAAGTGGTGGCTTTTTAAAACCCTAATCCGTAATGTGGTGGTTTTTTGTAATTTTCTCTTTGGCATCCAAAAATTCATAGCAATTGTTGATCGGACGAATCGTATATTTACCCAATGAAGATCGGGCAAATGTTAATACGCTTACCAACTTTCCATGGGTTAAGCATGACCCGCCTTTATAAAGGATATTATGCATTCTTCTTGTAGCATCCTAATAGTAATATAAACACAAACGAGATAGGGAGTGAGAGAGTCCAAGAGAGAGGGAGATCCAGAGAGAGTCTAAACGGGCTGGACCCATGCATTACCTATGTGAATGGAAGGCATAGCATCCGCAGAGTTCCAAAGGCATGTACGATGAGATGGCCTCCCATAATTTCCAAGGAGGGCAAGTAGCGCAACATAGCTACGACCTCAGGAGTCGAAGTGCAACTTAGCTAAACAAATTAGACCAAAGCTAGCTCCAGAATAGCAACATGACACATAGAAGCCGAGAAGCGAATCACAAGGTGCAGGAACAGCGGCAACAAGGCGGTGGACAGTGTCGCTGCCAGGGCCAAGTCGCTAGTCGCTAAGAAAAGGCCGAAAGCGGAGCGGAGAGCGAGAGGACAGCGAGCGGCAGCTGGTGCGGTTGTATCACTGGGCTACTTAAATCTTTCTACAAGGACTAGTCCGGCTACTGGTGGTCGTCTGAACCGTTACTGTAGCCCTCTCACGTACGTGCGTATCAGGGGATCCGCTTTCTAGTGAATCTAGAATGGTCGATTTGAAGCCTTTAAGCGACTGGATGAAATTATAAAAATTACTATGGCAAAACAAATGCCAAAATTTTCATAAACAAAATTTGGCACAAACCCAATCAAAATTTATCATAAGAGCACTTGTTTTCTGTTTATCGTAGGTTAAAAGTGCCTAGAAAATCCACAGGACAATATATCCAAAAGACCGACGAACAAGACATCTGGTTCTGCAACTAGAACATTCATGATGACTTGCTATGCTACCCACCACCACCACTATCTGGCCAAAATTACGCCTAGTTGGTCAACTCCATCGGCAGTCTTGCGCGCCTTCACGGTCCGGATCTTCGTGACCGGTCTCATCGATCTCCTCGTCATCTCATCCTGCCACACCCTTTGACAAGACGCCTCCCCCGCCTAGCGGGATGAACTGCGGAAAATTCTGCATAAGTAAACGACTAGACATGGCACTTCATGATTATCATTCGTAGTCATTATGAATGGCAAGTGTAACATTATTATGACACTCCACTATTCTCAAGCAAAACTAAACAGAAATCGTGATAAAAAATTTAGGTCCCCGTAGTAGATTTTTTGAACTTTCAACAAGAGACCCTTCTTAGTTTTGCCTCTTAGGGTAAGGTACAAACAATTGGTTCCACGTATAATGAAAACTTCCAGTATCGGTCCATACTAAATGCAATGAAATGATTCACCAAACAATCTCCACCAAGATTATACTTGCATTTTACACTCAGGATTTGCTTCGACCGAATTAAATGATATAACTGAATATCCGCTTATATGTCAATGCAGATGGGTGTTGACGCAATATAGAAGTGAACATATTATACAAAAAAAGTATAGGGTATGCAGATTAAGCACCAATGCTAAGACTCAGGAGTATGTAGCAAGACCACTTTTGGGAAATGACAATTATAGATCGGACACAATCCTGATTTTAGGACATGGTCATAAAATAATTATTTTATATGAATGACTAATGCGTCCACCAACCTTCGGTGGGTTAATCATGACATGTCATTATAAAGGATATACTGCCTTGCCTCCCTAGTCTCCTCATAGCATCCTAACATTGAACAACAAACAAGGGGGAGGGAGGGAGAGAGTGTCCAAGAGGGCTAGAGCCAACAAACAAGGGAGAGGAGGGGAAGGGAGAGATTGTCCAAGAGGATTAGAGCCATGCATTAATTTTGTGAATGGAAGGCATAGGGAAACAAACTATCTGCAGAAGTCCAAAAAATGTACAGAAAGATCGGATCACCTAGTTTCCGAGGATGGCAAGTAGCGCAACATAGATGCGATAGCTGGAGTCGTTGTGCAGTTTGCAGATACAAATTAGACTAAAGCTAGCCCTAGAAAAGCAAGATGACACACATAAGCTAAGAAGCGAAGCTAAAGGCGCGTGAGCAGTGACGTCGAGGTCGCTAAGTAATGGTCGGAAGCAACAAGGAGAGCGAGTGGCGGCTAGTGCGGGTGTATCACTAGCTTGCTTCAGTCCTGCTACACATGATAGCCTTCCTACTGGTGCTCGTCTGGACTTTCATTGTAGCCTCTCATATATGTGCACATTAGGGGATCCGCTTACCTGGCTAATCTGTTCTTCTATCCGAATGGTCGAGCCGAAGCCATTAAGAAAATGCTCGTCCAAAAACACTATGGCGAAACAAACCTGACAAAATTTGGTACAAGTCCATTCAGACTTTAGAAGAGCACACACTTTACCGATCCTCATATATTAAAAGTGACTAAAAAACAGATGCCAATACTTAGAAAAGATACACGAACAAGACATCTGGTTCAGTAACTGCAACATTAATTCATGATGACATGACAAAAATACTAGTTGTGCAGGCAAGCCAAGTGCCCGCCACCACCACTATTGGGCCAGAGTTAGGTCAACTCCATGATGGCACCAACTACGTCACTTGCTCGGCGTCCTTGTCAACACCAGACTCGTCTTCCTATAAGTCAATGCAGATGGGTGCTGCCAAAGTATAGAAGTGAGCGTGTTATATATAAAAGACAAGCAATACTCAAGAAAACTATAAACTATGTTCTAGATTAAGTAGCAATGTTGATTCATGAATAAGTGAACACAGAGTAAGTTCCAATATATGAAGAGCATAAACCTCAAAGGCACAACAATGGTACGGAAAGAACATATATTAAGGGATACAAATTGATTGGTGCTTATTCTAAAAAATAATCAAGTCACATTGGCCAAAAAATTAAGTAAACACAGAGTTTGTATCAGTTGCAGAGAAAATCGGGGAAAATTTCTTAATCAGGAGATGCCTAACTTTGACTCACAAATAATCTATTCTTCAATAGTTGTGTAAGCAACATTTAACTTAGAAACTGGATATAGGCTGTTACTGTAACTAAAGAAGCTAAGTGAACAAAAATGACAAGACGTCAAACAGTCTAGCCACATTGTTTTCTTCCAGCATTAAGATCTGGGTACGTACTAAATAGGATCGGCAGAGGATATAAAATAAAATGACACTCTAAAAGCAAACAATAAAAGTTTGCACCTAACAAGGAACTGCTGTCCATAATGACAACAAAACGTTATGGTCACATGTTTATATTGTTACTGCAAGAATATGCCATACAACAAATAAGCATATGCACAAGATACTTAGATTCCTAAATGACTTCCAAAGCTAACTAACAAATCATGCAAAAAAAATTACTATACCAATCACCAGCTCCGCATACTTAAAATTCCTTCCACATTTCAGTCTACAACACTACAGATCTCTCAAGAAGTTAATCACAATCACAATCACAAACTATACATAGTTAAGACAACTAAATAATAAGTTACAAACAACAAGGCCTATAACAACCAAGTTGGGACCAGAAATATCAAATTGAATCATCAGCAATCTTTGCAAATGGAAAAAACTCCTAGCTGAAAAAGTTCAGCAAAATTCTGAACCACGTCCTCAGTTCAGTTCCCAACGTGGAGCTTCATGGAGACCAGGTCCGAGTCTGAGTTGTATTTTCCATGATAAATCACCAAAATTTTCTGTAAACAAACGCACAAACAGGTGATGGATACAACCAGCAAACCACGTAATTCTCCAGCCAAAGGCCAAAGCTTTGCAACCTAGGTTCAAAACAAGAGGTGGAGATATTCCACACAAATGGTAAGGAATACTAAATAAATTTGTAAACTACTTAGATGAGCGCCAAATCATTCGGGAATAAGTGGATCTCAGAGATGATACAGTGCCAGAAAATCAAGAATGTAAAGCACAAAGGTAGCGCTATGGTGTGGAAAGAACTGAATATTAGGGCAAAATATTCCACAAATCTCGAACATGTCAAGAACCAAGATTACCAAATGTGGTTACTTAAGAGTTGTACCAATATGAGGAACAGATCCTAGCACTGTGTCTTAATTATGAAATTCCAGACTCACATTTTATGTTAGATCTGCACTAACTATATTGCTATGAGAAATGGTATAACTAACTGAAGTAGTTGTATGAAAAATCATCAACGTCAGCGGAGGATAAAATGAAATGACACTCAAGACACTGTTGTTTGTGTTGATAACGCATAGCAATGCTAATACACTGTTATTATAGGAAACAGGCTATACAAGGCATAAGCATATTATCTAATTATGCTATACACGCACTAGATATGTAGAAATCTACCTATCAACCTATTATCTAATTAAACAAGATTGGGAGAAGATTCCATGGTTCTCTCTAAGAGGACGGGAATTTTTCACGTTAACAAAGGAAAAATTGTATTTCCATCATATGAGCACTCAGAAGTTAAAACTGCATTTTCAATCATAAGCATTTTACTGGTATAGCTGTATCTTCTAAACATAAATGTACTAACTTTAGTGCCTAGCGGCAAAACTATGAGGTCAATTTTGTAAGTTGACAACAACTTATGCTCAAAAACAAAAAAAAAGTTCCTATGTTTGCACTTTGCAAAAGAACTTGTGGGTTGGAAAAGGCTATAGACCATTATTGACTTGATGTAGCTGTCTTCATGTTTCTCATGATTATATCATGTGAGCAACGTTGCAGCTTCTTCCATAAAATTGGCGTGTGATTCTTCATTGCTTCAAGCATGCTTGAACATCTTCATACTCAGCCAATGCAGATAGACACCCACAATTATCATAGGAACTGTCAAGGGCACGAGTAGACAATAATACCTAGGAAGTGAAAGAACAAAGTAAATGATATTAACTTCTAACTAGATTCAACTTAGCTTACAACAACTTGGTGCTAGGAAGGCATGTATTCTGTTAAGTTATTTGTGGTAAGTAGACAAATATCAGCTTACAAAGGAAAAAAATGAAGCAATTTTATGACCACCTATTCTGTTTTAAGATTCCTTACCTATCATTTTGGATGACAGACAAAAGCCGCTTCTCATATGGTGGAAACACACAAATAATACAGTGCCAAGAGAAACGAATGCTGACCCCATCATCAGATCTTTGGACAAGCGCATCATCTCTCTTCTTGGCTACAGATCGAATGCTGACCCCATCAGCTGACCTTTGGACAAGCGCATCATCTCTTATTGGCTACAGATCGAATCTCTAATAGACACTACACAAAGAAGAGAATAAGAAAAGTTGAACTTTTAACAGGAGGTGGATTTAATCATTATATTACAAAAGTATCTCTCTGGAAAGGTTCAAAAGAGCTATTGTTGACATAAAAGTGAGCAGCACATACTGACTACAGGAATAGTACAACTCAACACTCAGTTACACACTACGGTTTTGATTTCACAATGATACCGCGGTCCGTGGAGCAATCAAATAACGAATGGGAAAATCGGACAACTTAAGCACTAAACATTAGCAGTGATAACTTTATCAAGTAGGCAGCATTGGGTGCAAGATTGAGCATTGTTCCTGACTGGCAATAGATCAGCCGGGACGAGAAATGGAGTGTGACGGGTGGGCATGTAAGAAGGATGGAGATGGATAGAGGGATTGACCGTGAAAGTTGGGGTCGCCTCCACACAGTTCAGTAACGATCGGGGCTGAGTCGCAGACCGTGAGGTCGTATATCCCTGGGGGAAAAGGTCTTTCCACACATCGAAAGGCTTGTCAACTCTGCAAATACTAGTCGGACCAGATCCTAAATCTTCCCATGTACATTCTCATAATATACTGAAGAATTATTAAGTATTTTGCAAAACTCGTGATGTCGAAGAGAGGAGGATACAAGGGACTAAGAGCATCTCTAGCAGACACCGTAAAAGGGCGGACCAGAAAACACGTTCCCAGGTCGGGTTTCTCGCGTTTTTTTAGGCCGCGCGCGACGAGGCAGAACAAAAACCACAAACCCAAACCGGAAAAGGGAATATTCGATTTAGATTCTGCCCATCGCTCCGTCGTCTTCGTATACAAATAGGAGGTGACGCGTTCATCCCCATCCATCCCCTCCCTCTCCATTCTCCATCGTGCCGCCATGGAGGTGCCCATGCTGAACTTCTACGAAGTAGTGATGTTCTCGCACTTCAACATCGTCGCGCCGTCGGCCGGGACGGTGCCCTATGGATGGCTCATCAGCTAGGGGTGCCGGTGGCTCCGCTCTCGGGCTGAGCCGAGATGGAGAGAAACATCACGGCGCGCCGGCGCCAGATGCCTGCGTGGAAGAGGGCCATGCCCCGACGCTGTTCAAGAAGGAGGCGAAGGCCAAGATAGGCAACTGCATCGTTTACGGGCGCATGGTGCACCCATATCTCCGCAACCGGGAAGGGCAGGAGAGGTTCTGGTCCGTCCCTGGACGGACCAAGTACACCGTCATCGTCGCCGCTCGCCGCGAAGAGGTCCCCCGTCTCACGAACAATGCAGAAATCGTGGAGGTTCCGTCCGACGATGAGGAGGAAGCCATCGGCTCGGATGAGGAGGAAGGCACGGAGGACAGCGACAGCGGAAGTGAAATTGTTTACTAGTGGTTGAATCAATGAACTAGATTTATGTAGGGTGTGAAATCGTAGCTTTGTTTAGGAAGAACTCGTGGTTGAATCAATGAACTGCAACTATGTTTCCGCCTCGAGTTAGATCTCCGTCCGGATCAATTTCTGTCATAGCTAGGGTTGGAAACGTGACCGTCGAGTGGCGAAGGCCTTGCCGACGGGCGGAATTTGTCTGCCGGGGCCTGAGTCAACGACGGCGCCCGGCGGCGACGGGTGGACGCGAAAGGGAGGGGAACGGGCTGAAACTTCCGTCCCGCCAAGCATCCCGTGGTTCCCAGGTCGGCTCCGGGTCAGGCTCGAAACCTGGGGATTTGTGGTTCTGCGGGGGTGTTTTCTCGGGGGGCCCTAAATTTTTTTCCGGTTCAGGCGGTTTTGAGGCGTCTGTTCTGGCCACTTTTATCACGCGAAACCGAATAGTGGCGGTTATTTTTCTGGTTCCGCCCTTGTACGGTGTCTGCTAGAGATGATCTAAAACATTGTCTAAAGGTAGTACAAGTGAATAAAATCCAGAAGATAGAATGACATTTTCAGACGAAGAGGCCATGCAGCATGCATTTGGAAACAAAATCTGAGAGGTTACTGAAGAGTTGATTCACATTTCCAGTTAGCTATTAAAATATCTAGGAAAGCTACAGCCGATAGTTTGAAATGAGACACGAATTGAACCTCCAGCTCCATGACTGCAACATTTAAGATGGCATGAGCAAATATTACTATCCAGATCGTCCATCATACAACTAATGGCAAATACAAGCTTGCCTCGCCTAGCATGAACATCTACAAAAACCATGACAGTGTAATGCTGTGGCACAACCGCGTCCCTAGCTATCATTATCTAATCTCTTGCCTGATTATATCAATTTACCTCTTCTATGCTTTAATTAGATGTGGAGACCATGGAATTGAAGCATCGTGTTTTTGACATATTCTGTGTAGTGAATGGTACATTAATTCCAATTTGAGTTAATAGATGGAACAAGGGGGAGCTCTTCCATTCAATATAACAAAGGATATGTACGAAAACCTAGCATAAAACAAAAGGAAAAAAGAGTCTACAAAGAAGAAAGATAGCAGTAAAGCTCATCTCTCGATGCAAAAGGGGACTACGTATTATATGAAATCTTGAAGGCGACTTGCGACAACGAGGGGACAGGATATGGTTCTCATTGAACATTTGAGCAATTTTTCCCCTTCGACAAAATTCATATTGGGTATTAGGCTACAACGCTGGGCATGCCTCAGGTCTTCAGTACATGCCCCCAACACTCATGTCCTATCAGCTTGGCAAATCAGTGTTCAGGCTGGGGTGTGTTGTGGACGATGGAATAGAGCACACTTATGTATACAAACCACTTTGGAGAAAGTGAAATTAAGTCTCACGTAAAATAAAGAATTTGTAGAAGAGTAGCTATTTAGCTAATGCCGCACCAACCTTCCAACTCTAAGTATGACCCACCCTTATAAAAGATGCAGTACTTCCTCCATACTCTTGTTGTAGCCTCCTGCCTAAACATGCAAACCAACACAAATGTAGTCGAGGCTCCGGAGAGAGACACAAGTGGTGCAATAAATTGTGCATGGGGGACATATGGAAACACGTCATCTCACCGTTCTGAGCATGTAGTAGGATCAGCTCAAAGTCGCTGAGTTCCAAGATGGAACGTGACAAGGGGGGAATAACTGGGCTGAGTCGCAGACTGTGATGTCATATATCCTAGGGTCTTTTCACACATCGAAAGGCTCGTCAACTCCGCAAATACAAGTCAGACCAGATCGTAAATTTCCCCATGTATGTTTTCACAATAAACAATGTACTACAGAATATTAAGTATTTTGCAAAAAACCTGATGTCGAAGAGAGGAGGATACAAGGGACTAAAACATTGACTAAAGGTAGTACAATATATGTAGTTGTAATAAAATCCAGAAGCCAGAATGACATTTTCAAATGAAGAAGCCATGCAACATGCATTTGTAAACAAAATCTGGGAGGTCATCGAAGAGCCGATTCAGATTTACACTAGAGCGCATGGTCAGCTGTTAAAATATCTAGGAAAGCTACAACCAATAGTTTGAAATGACACATGAATAAAACCTCGAGTTCCACAACTGCAGCATTTAAGATAACATGAGCAACGATTTCTAATGCTGGCTACAAGTTTCCTCCAGCTGGCAGAAACCGCTACCAGCAGAACTACAATTCTGCTGCACAACAACGCCTGTTGAAATCATTACCCATTATCTTGGCCGATTATATCAATTAAAAATACCTCCTCTATGTTTTAATTAGATGCAGAGACCAGTTAACTGAAGCATCGTGATTTTCACACTCCCTCCTGTAGTAGATGGTATGTTCATCCTGATTTGAGTTAACTGATGGAACAAGCAGAAGCTTTGTCATTCATTTTGCCCCTTTCACAAATTTCATATGGTGTATTAGGCTATAATGCTAACTGAGCATGGATCAGGTCTTCAGTACATGCCCTCAACACTCGTCTCATATCAGCTTGGCAAATCAGTGTTGGGTGTTTAGGCAGGGGTGTGTTGTGGACAAGGGAACAAATGACAGTTATGTGTACAAACCACTTCGGAGAGAGTGAAATGAAGTCTCAGGTGCAATGAAGAATTTATAGAAGAAATATCTAATGCCTCACCAACCTTCCTACTCTAAGTATAACCCACCCCATTCTTATAAAAGATGCGCTCCCGCCTTAGTCTTCTTGTAGCATCCTACCTATATCACCAGGTTCGAGCATTGACATGCAAACCAACACAAAAGGAGTGAGGCTCCGGAGACAAGCGGTGCAATAGATTGTGAATGGGAGACATATGGGAACACGTCATCTCAACGTTCTCGTGATGTTGTAGGATCAACCCACAATGTAGCTGATTTCCAAGATGGAACGTGAAGCATTAGAGATGGCTATCATAAAATTAGATCGATACTTGTATCAAGACCAGATCAAGGCATAAGGAAAATGGAAAACGACGCAGAAGAAGATTTATGTTGTACAAATTGGATCAATTTTTGTTTCCTCTCTATTTGCCCAACCCGGCAACCCCAACTCAGTCTAATCACACAGCAACCTAGGTTTACGTACAAGTTTCGGAATCAATACCCTACAGTTTAGAAGAAAAAGGGGATACTGGGAGTATACCTCGCCTTAGGGTTCAGGGTGCAGGTGGAAGTGGGCTGCCCGCGGAGCCCACTACCCAAGCCCACATAAAAGGCTATGCGGGACACCCGTGGGTAAACAAGAAAAAATGGTGGGTTTCCGTGGAAAGCCCATGATCGAGCGAATATCAAAAAAGCTATTTCGACCCAAATTAATATTTTCACATTTGTCTAGATTCAACAGTCATATTTAGTGTTAGATACATCCGAATCTAGCCAAATATGAGAACATTAATTTGGATCGAAAGAAGTAGAAATTTTCCAATCAAGCAAATATTATGTCTAGTAGAAAGAATGGTGAGTCACTCAGAAAGTGGAAAAATAATTAATACATTGAAGTGCTAAATGTTGATCGTATTATATACTAAAATATTTTTATAAATATTATACAAGCAACAATTACAATAATGTATTTGCGGGTATATGTGGACATACGTGGGGTAGTTGACACCCGCATAAGTTTCGTGGGCTCCCGTGGGACACCCACTTAAATTGTGTGGGACTATGCGGACGTATGCGGGCCTCTCGCAGGCAGTCCCACCTGCACCCTGACTTAGAGTGGCGTATTGGTCGCCGGAGTCGCTATGCTGACCGCCGAGCTGAAGGGAGTGTGGCGCTACTCCGAAGAAGACGCTGAGTTGAGTCAGGTAGAGAGAGGGGGAGCGGTTGGTGGGCACACGTGGGGAGGAAGTGGGGTGAGAGACAGGAAGTGTTCTCCGGCTCACCGCGGGGGCCGAGTCGCCGGAGGCGATGGTTGGAGACGCAGGACACATGGAAAGGGAGAGAGGGCTGTCCCTGGCCTGGAGCGCGTCCCGTGACGGAAGAGAAGTAACGAAGGCTGAGAGGCGCTTGCGTGGTCGTCTCCATGTGGAGGAAGCGGATACCAAAGACTCCGCCTGCTGGTACCTAGGGTATGTTTGGTTTGACATGATGAAAAAATTGGTATAGTAAGTTGTGGTTGTTTGGATTGCCGAGCAGCCAAAGTTTTGTCAAAATAGATACTGTATATTTGTTTCTTAACTAACTATACAACTTATGATTGTATTAGGGTGTGTTTGGATTGTAGCCAAAGTGTACCCTACCAATATTTTGGTTATGACCAAAAGGTTGGCTCTTGTTTGGATTGTTGCCAACTTTTTGGCATGCCAATACTCCACTACCAACTCTAGTTCAATTTTTTAGCCAATATTGACCAACTTGTGGGCAAGCAAAGGCTCAACCAAAATTTTGGCTAGTCAAATATTTGGTGGGGCAATCTTAGGCACAAACCAAACACACCCTTAGTCTTGGGAATATTTAAACACATCTATTTTATCAATACGTGGACCAAAATCAAGAAGCAATTTCCTAGAAAAATACCCAGATACACTTAAGTTTTTTTCAAAATGAGAAAGAGAACCCCAGCCGATGCCCACAGCCTAGATGCACTTAACTTGGAAACTAAAAGTCATTAAAAGATGGAACCTCGAATATTTTGCATTTGTTTAAGGACGAATATTACTGTATCTTAGTTTTGGTGGCACTTGCACAAGATGCCCTTTGCTGCATGATGATGCAATAGAGAAGTTAATGGAATAATCATGAATATGATCAAACGAGTTAGAATTTCTTTTAGTATCAAAATCAAAGCAGCGGCTATAACTGGAAACAAAATCTAAAAACAATCTAGCTAGCATAACGTAGTCTCAAAACATATTGGAAGATTAAGCAATTTCCAGAATCTGAATTTTCATTAGTGATTCTGAACTGGAAAATATTAATATGGGATATGTTAGTTTAATCCCAGAGATAGGCACACCTGAGACAAGTTAATGATTTTGCATCAAATTTTCATGCCATAATAAAATGGTGCATTGGGCCAACATAAGCTTAAGCTCCGGGTACCTCGACTACTCCAAGTCAACACTGGATTCACTCTTTGATTCCATGTGTTATCATGAGATTGCCGACGTCTGATGTGCTAATGGCCTTTATAATTCCTGTTTTATTTTTTGGGGAAAAATATAGTAGTCATTGGCTCTTGTGTATTCGAGAATTGTTAAAACAAAATATTGTGTCGGGCTGGGTTTATTTCTACAATCGGTTTTAATTGGATTACTACAGTCATTTTTTGTAGAAAGTGTCTTTGACTCCCTGAGTTCCAGTGCTTTCTTCCCTTAAAATTCGTAATTTATATTTACAAGTTTAAAAAATATGAAAATGATTTTGGACATATTTAGTCTTGTATCGCACAAGTTTGCAAAATCGAAACGCACAGCGCAAAATTCTTTATATTGTGGACCACACAAAAATGAAAAAATCTGACAAAATTTGGGGATTTGAAATATGTAGGCATGATCCACACTTTGTCATTTTTGTGTAACTCAAGTTACAAGGTATTTTAAATTGATACTTTACATGTTGGCGTGTTACATCATTGGCTACTACATCCGCATATGTTTCTCCATTTTTTTTTAAACATGTAAATTATATTATTTTATTTTTTAGAGGCAAAACTCTCAACACATTTTTTTAGCGGATTTATTTTACACAATCCTTTTTCTCTATCTCTCAAAAAAAATCATTTTTCTCTAAAAAAGCTAAGCCCGCTAAAATCCAAGCGGTAGAAGAAAAAAGCGGCCCACGGGCGCCGTGCGTGGACCACAAAGCGAGGCCCATAGAAAACTCCGCGCGTGCGCCGTTTTCGATCCAAAAGGCGCCACGCCTTCCTGTGGAAGGAAGGGATCATCCCTCTCCGCTCCGCCACCGCCTGTCCGCTCCTCCCCGCGCAACGCAACGCAACGCAGCGGCAGGCAGCGCACTCAACTCCTCTCCTCGGCGCCCCGTCGGACGCAGCGTGAGCTCTCCCTCCCTCCCTTCCACCACCTCCTCCCCGATTCGCGTCCCTCCGCTGTTCCGGTCCGGTCCCTGTCGCGCACGCGCTACGGCCGCCGATCCAGGGATTTCAGGCTACTGCCGCGTGGAATTCGTTTCAGATTGGAATGGGGATTTGGAGGATTGCGGCAGGGAAATCGAGTGCGGGCGCGTGGGCAGGAATGCGTAGTACCGGCGGTGAACTTTTGTTTCCGTTGAGCTTTGATCCCCCGCAATTTTGCTCTGTAGTTTACCGAACCGAAACTGTGCCGTGCTCCGCGGTAGCAGTACCCATGTTCTGTGTGCGCGCATGGAGTTTGGAACGATCGCATCGCCGATTTAATTGCTGCGCGACTTGCTGCCCTTGCTGTCAGTTCTGCTGACCCTCGAATGAATGATTGATCTTACAGGGATAAGCATGGCCAGAGACTGTCAACCTGTCGAAGCAAGGCCAATCATCAGCAGTTTCAGGCCGAGGTCACTTACCCATCGTCTTCTTCTTGTCTTCAATCAGATTATCTTTTGTCATCACACCAACTGTTACTAGAAGCATGATGCATTGTATGCGTTACTTTCCTGTACTTTGTAACCAGTGATGAATAAGCTGCCATTGAATTGCGGCGTACGGTCAGATCAAATGATCGGTTTCAGTCTGGTAGTACTTAGCAGTTAATGTTCCTTAGAAGACCATGACAGTGATGTTTATGTTGCTGAAACCTACATGCAGTGTGCGATAGTCGTTATGTGATGGTACTTGCCAAAGTGTACCAGTAGTTCATTACAGCCTGTGTTGGTTCTGTCCAAAATGATACAGGTAGATTTAGGCAGGTTTGTGTACGTTATGGACATCAATCACAGCTGTTTCTCCTTTTTTTGTCAGTATTGCAGACTAGATCAGTACAAATTTCTTCATTGCCATCCGACGTTATCCAGTTCTTGTCAGCCCCCCTCAAACCCATCACAAATATATATCAACCCAATCTTAACTATGATGTGTAATATACCACTTTCTGCAACCCAGTACATACACTGTTCTTTGTGACGCCATATAGAAATTTCCGTTTTCAAGTCTGATGTGCTAAATTACAGCTACTTGTTTGGCTGATATTACTTGGAAAGTTAATCTATAGCTAATTAGCTTTCGGATGTTCATTTTATGGTTGTTGCTTTGAAAATGAAACAACTTAGGCTGTTTATAAAATTAATTTTGATTAGGCCCACTGCCAATCAGTCATTTGCTTATTCATAATTGTTGCAGGTGGACTAGTTTATCCACATTCCCCTAACAGCTCATGCTTTTCGGTTAACTGGATGAAACTCGGCAACAACCTATTAACAAATCAACATGTATGATTGTCGAAATTTGATGGTTCATGTGAAGTGCTTTTGGTGTGATTTGATTGAAGTTGGAACAGTACGCTCTAGCTAAAGGAGAGTACTTGTCTCAATCTGAGAACCAATGCTAGTAATATTTGAAAGGATACTCAAGATAGCAAACATGTATAAAAATTGGCACAAAGAAGGTGTGGAAAATACTGTGAGTAGCCATCTGTGGTAAGTTCTAATGTTCTATTTTGTTTGTCATAGGAGGAGAGGCTATGTCACTTCATAAATTGGAACTTTTGTCTAGTTTTTTTCGTTCAGTACTGGACATATGATTAGGAATAGTACCAGATCATATTTGATTGGTAGAAAATGCAGGAGCATTGCATCCTTCGTTGTATGCCCAGCTTTTATGGCATTTTCTTTCTCTGTTCCCTCCTGAGCAGAACTTTACGCTTTCATTCCTGCCCGTTCTTTCGATACCAATTATTTGTATTACCTGCAGAAGTTGAACCACTATTTCACTCCATGGACTATGAACTGTTAGCGTTGGATGCACATGCCGAGGGAATTTCCAAAAAGTTCACTGTTAGGAACAATATGGTTGACAAAATGACAAGAAACTTTGCTGTTGCATGTATAGTTCAGGGCATATCATTTTTTTCCGAACATAGCAGGGCAGATCATTTTTGATTCACCAAGATAATGTAGCCTGCTTAATTTGTGCAGTTATTTCCAGGTACATCATGTCTACAACAGGCAGTATCATTTGATAATGAAGGCTCTATGGTGAATCTGCTTTCTGCCGTCATTAACTAAACACAAGCAACTCTACATGATTTCCACTGGTTAACTATTACACAGCTATTTCCTCCAATGATGATTGCCTCCAAAGTTACATCCTCTACACCCAGAGTTAAGGTCAGGCTGCTCTACTTTGAAGTGTTTGTTGAGGTACGTTGCCACTAATACTAGTTGCTATGCTCTGTTTCCTCATGCTACCTTTTCGTCGCAGATCTTGCCTTTACAAAGAGATATTTTTACCTACATTTATGTACAGCATATGCTTTACAGAGTCCCTTTACATAGCGCGGGGATACTGTCACAAGGACATGGGGAGCGATCCCTTTGGAAATATTCTCTGTCCCGGGGCTAGGATGGCTAGGGGATCGTACATGTGTTTCCTCCGTTCAAATGTCTCCCACCTTGCTCCCCCGAAGTGGGCTTTCCACTGCTGCTGCGTGGTGTAGGGTGCTAGATACTGCTTCATCCCGAGGCCCGCCTCGTCACAGAAGCCGACGATTTTGTTGTTCAGGTTCACTGCATGCTGGACGCTGCCGTGACCTGAGAGCGACGGTGCCGATGACAGGAACCCCACCAGGTAGAAGATTTCTTCATCTGGTATGACTACTGACGTCCTGTTGTCCCACCTGTATCAGTCCAAAGCGTTGTTAGAACCATTGGATTACCAGACCACTAGATGGAACAGGGTAATCGTTTTGAAAGTTACTTACTTTGATCTGTTCACGGGGTAGAGAAGTATGGGGCCATTGTTGCTGTCTTTCAGGATCTTGCCGAAGACCTCGCTGGCAAACTTGTGGATTGCGCTTCTTGGGATCAGAAGATTGAGCCATGGGTGTGGAACCTCCCAGAGGCCCTGAGCCCTGAGCTTGACCTCGGAGGAGTGCACCCTGTCCAGGAACTCCAGGTACGTGACATCGGTGTGGAAAAGAGTGGACTGGATGTATCTTAGCCTGGACAGCAGCACACCAACTTCCTGTGTGAAGACAAAAAACACGACCGATTAATTAAACCACACAACCTGGGGCGGGTCCTAATAAGCGTCAACATCCTGATGCAGCGGGAAATAATCAATTCACCTGTTCCATGATGTCGGCCTCATCATCGTTGAAGTTCTTGGTCATCTCCAGGCAGTAGAGCACTCTCCCGTCCGACTGGAAGTGGCTCGCCTGGACCGGGTCCTGCGGCTTGAACGACGTCCTCCAGTTGTTGAGGATCCCCGTCCTGTTGATGGTCACGAACCCTTCGATGTAGTCGAAGGTCTTCTCCGCCGAGATGAGCGCCTCCTGGTCCTCGGTGAAGCTCGCGAAGTCCGAGTACAGAACCCGTATCCACCTCACCTGTCATTGTGTTTTTAGTCAGTACACCTGAAGGAAACCATCCATATATATTTGCACTGGCAGAGCTGACAGAAATTATTTGATTATCTGATCGACATACCATCTTTGGTGCAGGCTCCAGAGCAATCCTGGCTCTGGTGATTATGCCGAACTGGCCAAGGCCGCCGAGAGCACCGTAGAAGAGGTCGGAGTTCTCCTCAGGTGAGCAGGTGACGATATCTCCTCTTCCTGCATTCATTCGATGTTGATGACAAAGATGTCAGCTACTGTTGTGCATAGTTAAATCAACGTGATTAATCTGCGTGTTTGGGTTTGTCTGAGATGAGAGACCTGTCACAATCTCCAGCTGGTTGACATTGCTGATCTGCGGCCCATGCCGGAACGCCTGCCCGCTGACGCCGGCATTCGACAGCGTGCCGCCGACGGTGAGGTGCAGGTAGTCGGTCCACGACCTGGGCGCCAGCCCGTGCTTGAGCGTCTCATGCAGCACGTTGATCCAGAGCTCTCCCCCGGGGGCGTCCACGTAAGGCGCCGCCGCGCGGCTGTCGCCGTGACCAGCGTGCACCACCCGCATCTTGGTGCCGCCGCCGCCGCTCCCTCCGAGGGACTCCATCTTGACGACGATCCCGCCGGCGGTCTGGGACTGGCCGAGGAGCGAGTGCCCGTGTCCGCGCGCGGCGACGGTGAGCGGCGAGCGCTCGCTGAGCTGGAACACGCGGCGCACGGCCGCGGCGACGTCGGACACGGAGCCCGGGTGGAGCACGGCGGACGGCAGCATGCTGCACCGGTTGCCGAAGTCCCGCGCCACGGAGGCCGCGTCGTGGTAGCTGAGGTGCCCGTCGAGGCGCAGCGCGCCCAGCCCCAGCGGCGCCAGCACGTCCGCGTCCGGGACGTGCATGGTGAGCCCGCCGAGCGCCAGCAGGAGCAGCAGCTTGAGGCAGCACACCACCGATGTCTTCACCATGGCTGGTAGCTAGTTCCTTCCCCTAACTTTATACTAGCTCAAGTAAGAGTGTAAGATTGAAGAATTGAACCCAGTTAGCCGGACCAAAGCGTCCACGCAGTTCGGCAGGTTGGTGGATGGCAAGCCGGCCGGGGCGGGAGAAACTTGCAAGCGAGAACAACCTATAGTTACCGCAGATCACAGCGAGTGACCGTTTGAGTTCTTGTTGGAGGGTGCGGGAGGAGGAGCTTAGCTAAGCAGAGAGTGGAGAGGGGAGGGGGCAGTGGGAGGGGACAGTGAGGTGGTGGGTGATGGAGGGAGGAGGAGGAGTTGGAGGGAGATTTAAAGGAAGCGAGGCTGGGCGGCTGGGTGGCGACGCCGACGCAGCAGCAGGGGGGTCGGATCGGAGGGTAAGTGGCGTGGTCAACCGATCCTGGGCACTGTTTGGTAGAATCCGTAAGACGACCGCCTGCTGCTGGCTCCGTGTTGCTTGCTTGCACATTTGGGACGCAGACATCTCCTAGTGGCCGCAAAGGAGGTTTCTTTTCTTTTTATTACAGCCTGGTGGCCTCATACTACATGTATGCATGGGCAGGGTACCATGTGTCGGTTAAACCCCCAGTGGCCGTCATTGAATGGACTTACCTATATATGTGTCAGCTCAACACCCACATCGATTCGATATCCTGCATGCATGGCTCGGAGATCACCCCGCGGCGGCAGAGATCATATATTCGCCATGGAGGATCTTGCAGTTGTGTTCCTCCCCTCGCCGCCAGGCCTCCGATTAGGATCTTCTCCGAAGCTGCTGCCCGTTGCATTCGCTTGCAGGGTCACATGGCGCGCGTGACCCTGTCGATCTGCGCCCAACTCAGCCCACAGCGACATATCTCTACTCTGGTGTGCCATGTTCGTATGCCACCGCTCTCTGTTTCACGAGACAGACTCACAGAAAGAGAAAGGGGATCGATTCCGTTCTGGCCAATTACCTTGTTGAAAACGTATGGGCACCTGCGGTTGGCTAGTTGTTTTTGACGCTTGCCGTTAACCGCGTACGTAGCGATCGATCGTTAACCGCGTACGTAGCGATCACTCTGGGAGGGAGGTCGGAGAAGCGTGGGGGCCGTGACCAGTTGGTTTCTCGTATCTAACAGCATCCTGGTGATGGCAACGTGCACAGGTACGTACACGGTACTGCCAACCACCTTTTCCTGGTACACGACTTGGACCCTCTCTCACATGCGCCACGTACGACGTACTAGGACGCGCGTGTGCGCGTGACCCGACCGATACGCAATTACGCAGCATCAGCGGCTGCTCGTGTGTGGAAATCTTGGAGTCCAGACTCCAGAATGCGATTCGATCGAACCTGGGTGACACCGACACGATCGATCGCACGGGGCGGCACAGCGCGCGGCCGGGTGCGGCCAAGTGGTTTGGTCGAACTCGACAGGCGAAAGAAAGAAAAGCAGGGGTCGTGGTCAGGGCTGAGACCACTTTGACCGTTTTGTCGATCCATCGCTTCGGCCGCACATATTTGTATCTGCCTGCCTGGTAGGCAGACTCCACAACTGAGATTCCTCCCCCTTTCATGCACGTCTCTCACATGCCACAAATACTGACATTAATTTAATCAGTTAACCAGATGTTAGTTGACTGAGAACAAGGCGTATATATGTGTGTGTGTGCTGACTTTGTCAATTTTGAAACTCTACAATCGTGTCAGATCAGTGGAGCTGGCTAGCCATTTTGTTTATCCTGCGAAAAAAATATTACTCAGATTGTTTTTGGCCCCCACGAAATAAACTAATTTAACCCTAATCTCTGCTGCGACATTCAGGCAGTTCTGCTAATGCGAACTCGTCTAATTTTCTCATAAATCTCATCAACCAAAATAGCATGTATCATTATATATAAGAGAGCTATCTTCAAAGTGCATAAATCTATTACTATTTGTTGTTACACCATAAAGTATCTTGGATAACTTAAAGTGAAAAAATAGCATGTGCTGACTTTGTCAATTTTGAAACTCTACAATAATGTTAGATCAGTGGACTAGTCATTTTGTTTATCCTGCCAAAATACTACTACCTCTCTTTAGGATTATTAGTCCTAAGTACCAAGTAGCTAATACCAAGACACTTCATAACTCTTTCTTATTAATATGTGCATGCACCAATAGTACTAGTACATGCATGAGAGAAGTGAGAGAAAAAGGAGAACATGCATTAGACTAGAGAGAGTAATAAATGAGATAGCCCTTATAATCTCAAATAATATAAAAAGCTCTTAGAACTAATAATCCCGAACAGAGGTAGTACTCAGATTGTTTTTGGCCCCCACGAAATAAACTAATTTAACCTTAATCTCTGCTGTGACATTCAAGGTTTTGCTAATGCGAACTTGTCTAATTTTCTCATAAATCTCATCAACCAAAATAGCATGTATCATTATATATAAGAGAGCTATCTTCAAAGTGTGTAAATTTATTTCTATTAGTTATGACACCATAAAATATCTTGGATAACTTAAAATAAAAAGTTATACTTTTCTATTTTTATACCCATTGGAAGTGGGATTTTTATCCGTTTAATAAAAATGTTGCCTTATTACCCCCTTAAATGTGTCTGTATGATGGATTTTTAACCATTTCGTGACAATGTTTACTCAAGCTGGTCCTACTTGTTGTTATGACGACAAGTGTCGCTGATGGACCGATGACAAGGATGTGCATTAATCGAGAAGTCAATTTGACCCAAAAAGTGTCAACTTTTGTGAAAATGTGTACAATTATGCTAACAATTGTGGCTATGTTCACCACGCCCTGGCGTATAAGTGTGCTGACTTTGTCTATTTTGAACTCTACACTATGCTATGTTGTAGGATCTATTGAGAGTGGAGCTAGCTAGCCATTTTATTTTATTTCCCACGGAAGTCTACTAATTTAACCTTAATCTCTGCCACGACATTCAACGGTTTTGCTAATGAAAACTTGCCTAATTTTCTCATAAATCTCATCAACCAAAATAGCATATCATTATATATAAGAGAGCTATCTTCAAAATGCGTAAATCTATTATTTGTTATGACACCATAAAATATCTCAGGCAACTTAAAATAAAAAGTTATACTTTTCTATTTTTACCCATTGGAAGTTGCATTTTTATATGTATATTAAAAATATTTCCTTCTTACCCCTTAATTGTGTCTGTATGACGGATTTTTACCCATTTCGCGACAATTTTTTCACATGCAACTATTTTTACTCAAGGTGGTCCTACTTGCTGTTAGGGCGACAAGTGTCGCTGATGGACGGGTGACAAGGACGTGCATTAATCTAGAACATACTAGTCAATTTTACCCTATAAAGTGCCCACTTTTGTGAAAATGTGTACAATTATGCTAACAATTGTGGCTAGGTTCACCACGCCCCAGAAGATTCGGGCCTGAGATGTTCGCTTACATATAGCCGCCAGGTAATCCTTACATGTTGGTACAACTTGTTAATTTGGAAGAAAAAAATCACATAGGATAAAAGTTCTAGAAGGTCACCAACGCTGGACGGGTAAAATAGGTAAAGAGTTTTCTTCTGAAAAAAACTAAATCCTTCCCAGTTCCACAACTAAAATGTAAAATGTGGAATATTCTCTTAAACAAGTTCTTGTGAAACATCATTAATTCTCTTACGGCCATGCATATTTTTTAGAGATCGGTAACTATGTATTTATGCACGGACTAGCTAGCTAGCTTGCTTCCAGAACACGGCCACCGTAGGCTTCAACAAGTTGGGGCCCACCACTACACCAAGAAACGCATGGCTGGATGGCAACCCCTGCGCCATCGATCGTGCTGGCGACGACCACTTTTGGCACTTGTTGACCTTGACGGCTTCCGTTTGTGTCAATGCCGTCCACATACCTCATCACCAGCAGCCACGTGAACACACTTTTAAATTTCGCATATGTTTTTAATTTTTATTATTTTAAAGTCAGACGTAGTCAAAGTAGTACAAGTGAGCCAAAGTTGTATTTCCTCCATCCAAAATTAGATGTCACAACTTTTTATGTAGACTTGCATGTATCTATAAACTAAAACACGTCTAAATATATATATATATTGTCAAAGTTGGGACAATAATTTGTTACAGAGAGTATTATTTGCAATTTAAATGGTGAAGTACGGTACTAAGTCAGGCAAATGTGGAAATATAGAGATATACCACTTCGTCTCGAATTTAATGCATTGGTACTTGAATCTAGACATATCTCCGATATTTAGTTCGAGACGAAGAAGTACTTCCACATCACCTAGCAGATGTATCTAGATTCATACATATATATTTATATACACCAAAACAGTATTTAGACACATCTGCGACAGTTAATATAGAACCGAGGGATTATATCTTTGCATGGGGCACAAAGAACATCACCATCTCTATATATGTTCTGACGTGTAAAAGTCGAATCGTGTACCAATTATATAGGTCATTCGTACAGGTGTTCCTCCTTTGTTCCCATCTACGTGCGCACTGACCGCCTCATCAGCTGATGTGTGACCAGCGCCCTACTGTGACACACACTCACTCACTCGGGGAGATCTGGTGTGTGCATGCATGCGCATGCGCCGGACTTGGCGGCGAAGTCGGCCGGAGAGCGATCGCCGGTGCGGCCCGGGCTTGGGATGTCGGGGAGGTGGAGTCGACTGGGTCCACGACCCACGTGTCCCTGTTGACGTTTCTCCTGTGGCCTGGGCTTTCGGCTCCTGGGCCCTGCTGGTCTTGCTTACGTGCCAGCTCCTGGGCAGAGGCACCAACAGGGGGGGCCATGGCCGACCAAACATGGATGCTGGGATCGTGTGCTTTTCGAACAGGAGCATGGCAGGTTAGTTCAGGAGATGATGAGTGCTAGTAGTAACTTGCTATAGTAGTTCTATCAGATGTGTATTCACTGTGTGATCCTAGATTTTTCTGACTCACGGATTCACAGTTCTGCATGGATTTTTTTTCCCTTTTCATAACGTGATATCATGGATGAGGGCCCTATAGATACACTCATTGGCTGTTGTTGGCAAGGTCTCAAAACATGACATTCTGATTAGTATTATTTCGTTGGAAACACTTTACTATGAATAATTACAATTATATGGCGTCATGATACAAGTATCGTTAATATTGGTGATTATTTGTACTGCAATAACATTGCTATAATTATTTATGCTGCAAAAACATTGCTAATTATTTGTACTTTGACAGTCAAACCTAAGTATGTTTGACTGGCAAATCATAGAAAATAGTCTACTTGGATAGTCAACCCTAAGCATGTTTGACTAGCACAAGATCTAAAACAACATGCATTTTGACACTCATGGAGTATATATAGGGTTTAACTTTGACTACTCCGAGGTGTATGGACAACTCGGACTGGGGGAAACATATGTATGACGAAAGTAGAGAGAGGTCACCGCCTATATGAGAGGATCGAGTAAGGAGATAAAAGAGGTGGAGTGTACTTTGGTGTTCTTGTTGGCGCAAAAATATGTCTAAGAGGTGGAAGGGCATCTAGCGAGAACTCCGGTGTACAAAATTAAACGAGATAGCTAGCTATTTTCAACTACTCTCTCCGATCCATATTAGTTGACTCAAGTTTATCTAGATTCATATGAATCTAGTTAAGTATCTAGTCTAGAGGCATCCGTATCTAGACAAAGTTGAGTCAACTAATATGGGTCGGAGGGAGTAATATTTTCTCTAAATAAGTCCCGCTTAAATCCTAATAGACCAATCACCTATGTCCCAAATTTATGTGCACTAATATGAACTCAGTATACTTCTTAATTTTGGGGTATGGCAACACCCAAAAACTGCTTGAGAACACTGTCCACCAGTTTGTGCAATTTTTTAAATATTATTTACCATCAAATTCCTAATTACAGGAATTCAGAATATCTTATAGCTATGGGATTTTTCAGTTGATCAGATGCATGCCACGGAGATACTTAGTGTCATTCTGAAGAGTCCTGTCACTTGCCACATGTTTGCCACCTTTTCCGACATCTAGTTGTGCACACATGCATGAACACACATCACTTGTCGTGTCAAGTTTTGCTATGGGCGGCTGTTTGCTTGTTTTCCAACTTATTTTGACCGAATACATCATAACAATGACTTGGTCGAACTATAACCAAAACTCTGACGAAGACACTCACTAAGTGGATATCTCTATTCTCACAGCTATTGTCTTTTCTGCAAGGATCCACTGTTTTGCTTATCTAGCTTATGATGGGTGAGGTTAGCATGCATCCGTGGTCCTGTAGACTAGAAGCGAAATGATTAAGCACTTTGATCGTCATCTTGTTGTGGGGCTTAAAATACATACTACTCCCTCCGTCTCAAAATAGACACATGTTTCTCAAAATTTAGATAAATCTATATATTAAATAGTGTCTAGATTATCTAAAATTTAACAAATCTAAGACATCTAGATTTTGAGACAGAGGAAGTAGTTTATAAGGTCATTTGATGGTTAGCTCCTTATCGAAATACATTGTATATTAGCTTCCATTAGGACTATCCCTGACCAATAGCTACATTATTAAGATTAATGTTGTTTTCATTCCCGAGTAATTGATACACCCCATATCGAAATACATTGTATATTAGCTTCCATTAGGACTATCCCTGACCAATAGCTACATTATTAGTATGTACTTCCTCCGTTTAGAAATATAAGATATTTTAGCTTTGCAAATAAATATATCTAGACACATTTTAGTGTATAGGTTCACTCCGAACCTCTGTGAACCTATACTCCCTCCGTTTTCTTGGAAATATACGTATTTAGACATGTTTATTGTTTAGTTTTATCCATTTTAGTTTGAATGTAGTCTACTTTAAAATATCTAGAAAGTCTTACATTAGTGAACGGAGGGAGTACATAGTATATACGGTCACTCACTAGTAGAAAACGCCCAATTGGTCCCAGTTGGTAAGGGGCATTAGTCCCGGTTACCCAACCGGGAGGGGCAATCGGGACTAAAGCCCCAACCTTTAGTCCCGGTTGCCCCACCAACCGGGACAAATGGGGGTACACGTGGCGGCGGCAGAGGGCGAGGGGGTAGAGCAACCGTCCCGGTTCATAACACGAACCGGGACAAATGGGGGTACACGTGGCGGCGGCAGAGGGCGAGGGGGGTAGAGCAACCGTCCCGGTTCGTGTTAAATGGGGGTACACGTGGCGGCGGCAGAGGGCGAGGGGGGGGTGGAGCAACCGTCCCGGTTCGTAACACGAACCGGGACAAATAACCTTCTGCCGCGGCAGAGATTTGGCACATTTCTCTGTCGCGGCAGAGAATTTATTTTGGCAACTTTTGTTGCCGCGGCAGCATTTTCGCCACTTTTTGTGCCGCGGCAGAGAATTCATTTAGGTTGTTTTATTGTTTATTTAGTGTTTTGCACTCATCAATGAAGGAACCATTATATTACACAAGATCATCATGACAATATTACATTCGATACACGGATCGAGTTCATGCACTACATACAAAAGTTGCTCTTTTTACAATCCCTATTGTCTATAAACAGCCGAATAGTATTCCCCTTTTGGGTTTAGGACTTCTGCATCCAAGAATCCCGCCAATTCCTCCTGAATTGCTCGTACGCGATCCTTTGGCAGAAGACCGTCCCGTAGACGTTCGATCTGATTTAAAAAAGGAGTCAACCTATATTAATGAAACTAAACACAATTTGATTGTAATTAAAAACTATAGAAATTGTTTATGTACGTGGAGTTGCTCTAAATTTCTGCCCTTCTCATCGCACGTCTGCCGGATGAACTCGCAAACATAGTATCCACATAGATTGTTACCTGGTCCCTGTGTCAGGCACTTTACGAGAATATAGTTCAATCAAAATAATAATCAAGCATGATAATAACTGTGTCAAAACTAGAATCAAAGAGATGTGCGGATATAGCTAGTGGTGCTTACATCTAGTGCTTGAAATGTAAGCTCCGCTTTCCAAACACCCCTAGCCTTGTTGGTGAACCGTTTCCAAGCGCTGCCCGGCGAAGAAAACAAATAAAATAAGTTATTAATTACTTAATATCATAAAATTCATGAACGTTGTCGATATAGTGTCATAATGATTAGAATTACCGCTGGAGAAGCATCTGCATGTCCTTCCACTGCTCAAGGGGTTTATGTTTCGAGTCCATGACTAGTACACGCCCTTTGTCAAGTTGAATGATTAACAGAATATAGTGGAAGCTGCGAATGCATAACTAATCAATTATATACTTAACATCGAGTAAGCGAAACAGAAAGTGTATAGAAGACAATAACACTCACTCGAAGTTGTAAGGAAAAAGTATTTTCCTTCTGGTTTCTTGAAACCTTAACGTGTGTACTATATTATCCTCTGTATCCTGGGGGCTTGTTTTGAGATTAGCTTCATGAACCCAATATGGGTCAATGAAGCCAATGTCATAGATTTGTCCTCTGCTGCATTCGAGAATCTTCATTCTGCATATTACAGTATGATTATATGCATGCAATAAACAAGGTGAGATAGCTGGAAACTAAATTAATTACAGAATTAGTACTTACAGACAATAGGCACTGATGATCAATTTGTCCAAGGCGTCTTGATTGAATAATTGAAATAGTTCATCAAATTCAATGGATATCATGTCATCCTTTTCTTTCCCATGATGCTTTTTTGTAACCCTCAGCACTATCCAGTTAGCCCCGACCTTTGTGACATGCATGTACCAGTTATGCAATCTTCGCATTTTTGTTGGAAGATTATTTACCTCCTCAGGTTTGACGAGAGGTTTGCCGTACTGGTATTTGTATGATACTTCACTCACGGGGAAGTACTCTAACTGGTATAAGTACTGGGCAATACTCATACCTTGAGCAGCGGAAGCTTCTCCGTATTGTGCAACTACCTCTGGATCATACTGCTCTTCGGCCCCATATTTTCTCGACCCCACATTGGTTTGGGAAATCACCTTGAGAGGGGCGCAAGACTCTTTTGCTTGTTCTCCGAGCTGGGCAACAGATTTCTCGCTTGCATCAGTACTGCTCTTTGAGGCTTGTTGTGCCGCATGTGACTTGAGAATAGAACGATCATAGTCTGATGACAGCTTTGGCTCGGGTTTATGAAGAGTCTTTAGCATTTTCAACACTCTGGCTTTTTCTTCTTTGGTGCTGGGGAACTCTAGCTCTTTCGGTCGCCTCAGCTTAGCGAAAAACGCTGTCGTATTCGCATCAACGATCGCCGCAGTCTCCTCTTCAGTACAGTCATAAGCTCTCTTGGGAGGAACCTTTGGTACTTTTGGAAGAGGCTCTTGTTTACGTTTCAGCGATCGCTTACCACGACGCGGAGTGGTACACTTACGCTTTTTATCCTGAGGCGCCAGCGATGGCTCCCGCGGCGATGGTTGCGCCGGAGATTGGTGAGGCGACGGAGCCGGGTGAGGCGACAAAGAAGGCTGCCGCAGCGGCGACGACCTCGCTGGAGAAGGGTGAGGCGGCGGCGAAGATGGCCTTGGCGTGTGATTTCGAAGCACGATACATTCCTTTGACCATAGAATGGTGACGTTTGTTGCGTCTCCCAGTAAAGTCACATCACCTTCACCTACAGGGTAGTGAAGATCCAAAACTTCAAAGGTGGGCATGATTTCATCCACCCCGACAATAGCGTAGCCCTCTGGAATCGGACGACAGTGGTAAGTTGGTGTGGCTCCAATTGGTAAGGCATAGCCGACAGCCACCTTCATTGATATGTTCACAACTTTGATATGTAGCTCGTAGTGTGTCATCTCTGTGATATCATCCACTGGGTAGCCAACAGGAGCCATCGTCGGTGCACCATCGGCATCGCCATTATCATCACCCGGGACCTCGGTGGAAGCCACACTGCCTTTTTGATTATTCGATAGGCCGGTAGCATCGAATATAGTGTGCTGCTGAGATGGCCGGTAGTACTTTGCTCTTTAAGTGCGTTAATTTCATCTTGTTGTTGCTTTATTCGTTCTTCAATTATACGCATTCGCTCTTTCTGAATATCTGCTTCAACTTCCGCCCTGTCCTTTCTCCTCTGACGGCTTCTATCAGGATATTTCTTCCTCTCTCCGGGAAACCCAGTCCTCCATGGTTTGGAGCCGCTTGTGCCTCGTGTTCGTCCATCATGTTCCTTATTTCCAAGGGCGAGTGTGAGCTCATCATTCTCTCTATCGGGAATGAAGTCCCCATCTTTAACAGCCTTTACTGCTTTTCTCATCTTCTCGATTGGCAAGGGGTCTTCTTTATGTCGTATGTTATATATACACTTCCCTTCCGAGTCCAACGTGCCCCCATGCACGTAAAACCAATTCCTTGCACGTTCTACCCAATCGCATGTCTCTGGGGTGATCTTTTTAGCACGCAGTTCATTCTCAAGTTTCTCCCACTTAGGAATGCCAGCCATGTAGCCACCTTGCCCCATAGTATGGTGATAGTTCTTGTTAGCAGCATTCAGCTTATTCGTTGCAGATATTTTCTTAGCTTTTTTGGATGTCTTGTATTTCACAAATTCAGCCTAGAATGGTTTTATCTTCTCAAACTGAATATTCTTGAAATCGGGAGTCTTCTCTTTCACGACATAGTCAAGGTGCAATATTTTCTTCCAGTTGGTGAAACACTCGGCCATCTTCTTCAAAGCCCACTCCCTGACTTTAGCCTCCATGGCTCTCCCATGTTCTAAGGCGTCCTCAACTGGATCCTCCGCATTTGGATCCAGCTCTATCTTCGGTAGTTTGAAATTAACCATGAGCCTCTTCCACAGTAAATCTTTGGCGTGGTTAGGGACAAATAAAAATGTTCCCTCTTCTTCCGCATCAGCAAGCCTATTCCAATTTTGAATGGTGATCGGGATTAAGTACCTAACGATTACTCCGCATTGTGCCACAAATTTGTTTGCGACAACTTCGGGAGCCGTCGGTTTGCCGTCTTCAGCGACATCTTCGATCCTGAACCTCTCATGGTCTTCCAACTTTTTGGTTGGGCCTCGTCTGCTCTTTTCAGTAGATTTCTTCGATCCGGAGGGCTAAAAGAAGAAAGATCGTCGTTACTATTTCTATATAGATAGCAGATTATTAATTAATGAATTAATTATATTACATGCACCTCGCCGGAGCGGTCGTCTTCTCGATCACACAAGGCATCGCCTTCTCCTTCGCGGAAGGCATCACCTTCAACCTCAAACAAGTCGTCTCTTCCGGCAAAAAGAGGATCACCCTTACCGGAGTTGTTCAGAAACGTCGATACATCTAAATTTTCTTCCTCGCGGATCACACCTTGGATCAACTCTTCCTTTTCTTCGTCTCTGTCGTGTGGGTCCATATTTTCTGCATAGGTGGAAAAACGGATAAGTCAAAGCGGATAAGGGAGAATGTTAGGTACGATGTTGAGAGATATATACCCTAATTCGGAGAAACCCTGATATATACATACACAATAATAAAAATGAATTTACAATATCAGAAACCCTAATTCGGAGAAACCATCGGGCTCGGATCCTATCACGAAGAACCAATACCGAAAAGAAAGGTGGCAATCAATCAAATCTCGGGTTCGGGATGCCCTGGCGAGGACACACCGGTTAACCCTAGGTGCAACATCGATTCAACTGGGGTCTATGACAACTAATATCATGGCTAAGCATCTACAATGCGATGGCTATCAAGAAATCTTCGATCTTCGATGGTGTTGACCTCGGTCTTTGATCTCGATCTCGTATTCTACCGCGAAGAACCGAACGCCTAGCTTGTTCAAGACATGGCATCGATGCAATGCTCAAGCAAGTATGATGATATGACAAGTTAATTTGCATTGGAATGTAACCCTAATACATGCTCGACGATTTAATCGGGGTTTCGAGGGGTGAAAACCCTAACTCGGGGAAACTCCGGAACATATGAGAGGGGTGCATTTGTTCTTCTAATTATACTTGTCATTTAAGTTGTTGAACAATGCATGATTATAGGTTAAATAGATAGGTTTCATTTTTCTGAACAATTTGATATATTATTTGTATTTGTGTGACTTATAAACAATAAGTTATTGATTTTACAATATTAAATTATTTTCTGGAATTAAAAACAAAAAGGCAAATAGTTTTTACACCGGGACGACCCCTAGCCAGTGAGACTGACAGAAGGGCCCCAGTGCCAACTCAGCCTCCACGCATGTTGATGTCAACACACGCATCAGATCATTTTTATACCACAGCGGAGCCTACCCACTTAGGCTGACTGATGGGCCCTAGGCCACATCACCTGCCACGCGAGCAAGGTGACGCACGAGTGACATCAGCACGACGTCACGCTGGCAGTGAGCTCCCAGGCAGCGGCAGCGACGGCGATAGCGGGCACGCCTAGACGCGCGGATGGGCGCGTTAGAGAGAGGGCGATGCAGGGAGCAAGAGAGTGGCGGCGCCGCTCCTTCTTGGTCACCGGAGCGTTGCCTCCGTCGAGCTCGACCGGCGGCGGCGTTGGGCACACGCGGGGAGAATAGTACAGGAGGAGAGGGAGAGAAAGAAGAGCAACGTGAGGATCAGCAGCTCACCAGGAACATGACAGAGGTGGTGGCGAGGCCGGGCGAGCTCGGGAGACGCCGGAATCGACGGAGACAAATGGCGGACGGAGCTTCCAATCCAGGCGATTGAGGTCACGTGTGAGGGGAAAAAGTAGCCGGGGCGCGCGCGGACGGAGGCAGCGGTGGTGGCGGACGGAACGCGCGGGTGGCGGCGAGCTCGGGCAGGCTGCCGGCGTCGGGGGCGGTTCCTGTGCGCGCGTCGGTGAGAAGCAGTGAAGTGAGATGGGAAAGAAGAAGAGGAGGCGCGTCAGTTATAACCAAAGGACCTTTTGTCCCGGTTGGTGGCTCCAACCGGGACTAAAGGGCCATACATCCATACTCCACTATTTTCAGCAGACTAAGGGTTGGCGCGCGCAGGGGTCTTTAGTCCCAGTTGGTGGCACCAATCGGGACATATGACCCTGTTTTCAAAAAAATCAGCAATTTTCTCTCTGTTCCCGTCTTATTTTTTATTTTGGGGTTTAAATTTGTAATTTTTTTAAATGATAATTACTTTGGAATTTAGAAAAACTTTAAACATCAAAAGTGTTTGAATTTGAATAACTAATTCAAAACCATTTTCTGTTTTTAAAAATAATTAATGTAACCATTTAAAATATGAACCATTTAAAATTAAAAATGAATTAACTTATATTTTTTGAATATTAATTTGGAATTTAAAAAACTTTAAACATAAAAAGTGTTTGAATTTGAATAACTAATTCAAAACCATTTTCTATTTTTAAAAAGTAATTAATGTAACCATTTAAACTATGAACCATTTAAAATTAATAATGAATTAACTTATATTTTTTGAATATTAATTTGTAATTTAGAAAAACTTTAAACATAAAAAGTGTTTGGATTTGAATAACTAATTCAAAACCATTTTCTGTTTTTAAAAAATAATTAATGTAACCATTTAAACTATGAACCATTTAAAATTAATAATGAATTAACTTATATTTTTTGAATATTAATTTGGAATTTAGAAAAACTTTAAACATAAAAAGTGTCTAGATTTGAATAAATAATTCAAAACCATTTTCTATTTTTTAAAAAATAATTAATGTAACCATTTAAACTATGAACCATTTAAAATTAAAAATGAATTAACTTATATTTTTTGAATATTAATTTAGAATTTAGAAAAACTTTAAACATAAAAAGTGTCTCGATTTGAATAAATAATTCAAAACCATTTTCTATTTTTCAATAATTCAAAACCATTTTCTGTGTTTTAATTTGGATTTGAATTAACCTATATTTTTATATATTAATGGGCGGGAAAAAAGGACGGGAAATAATGGGCGGAAAGAAAATTTTATTAGGATAGAACTCGAATTAAAGTAAATAACGCAACTAACACAAAGTTACATAGAAGAACTGAAAATTAAGATACATGGCTAGATTAAGCCACAATCGGCCGAACTTGTTTTGCAATGTTGGAGTGATTCAGTCATGCTCCTGCCTACACCTGTAATACTCGCCATTGTAGTCGTCGTACTCGCCGCGGCCGTCGTCGTTGTCGTCGTCGGGGTCGCCGTAGTTGAACCTTGAAGGCTGAGTACGAGTGGGCTGGACTTGAGGGTAGCGCAGGCGGGGGCTAGAGTCGGCGGTCGTGTCGTAGGCCATGACGCTCTGGAGAGTCCGACCGCGCCACTACAACCGATGGCCAGCCTCGTTGAAGTTCGGAGGAGGTGGGCCATCCTCCTCGTGCGAAGAAGGCTTCCCAAGTCGGGAAATAGTCGGGATGCCATCTGGGATTCCTCCGCTGCTCCGACGTGAGCTCGAAGTAGTAGTGGTTCGTGATGGCCATCCGATGAGACACACCTAGAGGGACAGGAGGAACCGGCACGCCTCCGGCGCTCAGCATCCAGCCGACGGGTACACAGTAGCCCGGCGGGCAGGGGTAGTTCGAGGCACAAAGCGCCTCCGCCTCCCTGGGAGTTAGTGCTACGGTGGAAGTCATGGGAAAGAGTGATGAGGTTGCAGATATGAGTCTAGAGATGTGCAGTGACAATGGAGGCCAACCCTACATATATATATAGTGAGAAATGGCAGGAAGATAACTGGCGGGAAGAACTGGCAGAAAAAACTAGCGGGAGAAATGCCGGGAAAAAATGGCGGGAAGAAAAATGGCGGGAAGAAATGGCGCGAAGAAAAATGGCTCATTTAGAACTTGCATTGGATCTCTGAAGAAACCACATATTGCGAGTCTAAAAATGATTTTTTTCAAAAAATCACGGGCGATAGATCATGTACCTGTAGTACAAACCGGACCCACTTCCTACTGATTCGGCAGACATTTGTCCTTCTTACCCGGGATGGACGAAAAGGTTTGAGATGTCCCGGTTGGGAGATAGTCCATGTAAGGTGGTCTAGTATTTTAGGAAAATGGGACGGTAGCATTCTGAAACGGCATTTTGGTGGTTACTTAAAAAACGACACGTTTTTTGCGCTCGGAAAATGGAAAAGGGCTTTTCCGTGCGACAAAAAGGAAAACTTCCTCCTACAACATTGTTCTCCATACCAATGTCCACACGCATGCATAATATAGGCACACCATCACAAACTATGTCGTGATTCAGCACATAACATCGGTCATTTGGACCGAAAGCCATGAAACCTCGAACATGATAGGTCATTTTGTGAAGGTTTTTTCGAGACATGATCAATATACCAAGTCTGGTATTTTTCCTTTCAACTATGTCACATAATATGACACCACGCGAAGGATTTTCATTGTTCGGATTTTTTTTGAATTTATTATGCCCGTTTTGAATTATCTGAATTTCTAACTATGGTCGAACCGGCGTGCATGAAGATAGGGGACGAGCATCGTTAGAACTTGCATTGGATCTCTGAAAAACCACATATTGCGAGTCTAAAAATGATTTTTTCAAAAAATCACGGGCGATAGATCATGTACCTGTAGTACAAACTGGACCCACTTCATACCGATTCGGCAGACATTTGTCCTTTTTACCCGGGATGGGCGAAAAGGTTTGAGATGTCCCGGTTGGGAGATAGTCCATGTAAGGTGGTCTAGTATTTTAGGAAAATAGGACGGTAGCATTCTGAAACGGCATTTTGGTGGTTACTTCCCAAAACGACCCGTTTTTTGCGCTCAGAAAATGGAAAAGGGCTTTTCCGTGCGACAAAAAGGAAAACTTCCTCCTGCAACATTGTTCTCCATACCAATGTCCACACGCATGCATAATATGGGCACAGCATCACAAACTATGCCGTGATTTAGCACATAACATCGGTCATTTGGACCGAAAGCCATGAAACCTCGAACATGATAGGTCATTTTGTGAAGGTTTTTTCGAGACGTGATCAATATACCAAGTATGGTATTTTTCCTTTCAACTATGTCACATAATATGACACCACGCGAAGGATTTTCATTGTTCGGATTTTTTTTGAATTTATTATGCCCGTTTTGAATTATCTGAATTTCTAACTATGGTCGAACCGGCGTGCATGAAGATAGGGGACGAGCATCGTTAGAACTTGCATTGGATCTCTGAAGAAAACCACATATTGCAAGTCTAAAAATGATTTTTTCAAAAAATCACGAGCGATAGATCATCTACCTGTAGTACAAACCGGACCCACTTTCTACCGATTCGGCAGACATTTGTCCTTTTTACCCGGGATGGACGAAAAGGTTTAAGATGTCCCGGTTGGGAGATAGTCCGTGTAAGGTGGTCTAGTATTTTAAGAAAATGGGACGGTAGCATTCTGAAAAGGCATTTTGGTGGTTACTTCACAAAACGACCCGTTTTTTGCGCTCGGAAAATGGAAAAGGGCTTTTCCGTGCGACAAAAAGGAAAACTTCCTCCTGCAACATTGTTCTCCATACCAATTTCCACACGCATGCATAATATGGGCACAGCATCACAAACTATGTTGTGATTCAGCACATAACATCGGTCATTTGGACAGAAAGCCATGAAACCTCGAACATGATAGGTCATTTTGTGAAGGTTTTTTCGAGACATGATCAATATACCAAGTCTGGTATTTTTCCTTTCAACTATGTCACATAATATGACACCACGCGAAGGATTTTCATTTTTCGGATTTTTTTGAATTTATTATGCCCGTTTTGAATTATCTGAATTTCTAACTATGGTCGAACCGGCGTGCATGAAGATAGGGGAAGAGCATCGTTAGAACTTGCATTGGATATCTGAAGAAACCATATATTGCGAGTCTAAAAATGATTTTTTCAAAAAATCACGGGCGATAGATCATGTACCTGTAGTACAAACCGGACCCACTTCCTACCGATTCGGCAGACATTTGTCCTTTTTACCCGGGATGGACGAAATGGTTTGAGATGTCCCGGTTGGGAGATAGTCCATGTAAGGTGGTCTAGTATTTTAGGAAAATGGGACGGTAGCATTTCTGAAACGGCATTTTGGT
Organism: Avena sativa; assembly: GCA_916181665.1. Lineage (NCBI taxonomy): Eukaryota > Viridiplantae > Streptophyta > Magnoliopsida > Poales > Poaceae > Avena > Avena sativa. The sequence continues at coordinate 386,532,561 of OV702296.1, forward strand.
GGTTACTTCACAAAACGACCTTTTTTTGCGCTCGGGAAATGGAAAAGGGCTTTTCCGTGCGAAAAAAAGGAAAACTTCCTCCTGCAACATTGTTCTCCATACCAATGTCCACACGCATGCATAATATGGGCATACCATCACAAACTATGTCGTGATTCAGCACATAACATCGGTCATTTGGACCGAAAGCCATGAAACCTCGAACATGATAGGTCATTTTGTGAAGGTTTTTTCGAGACATGATCAATATACCAAGTCTGGTATTTTTCCTTTCAACTATGTCACATAATATGGCACCACGCGAAGGATTTTCATTGTTCGGATTTTTTTGAATTTATTATGCCCGTTTTGAATTATCTGAATTTCTAACTATGGTCGAACCAGCGTGCATGAAGATAGGGGACGAGCATCGTTAGAACTTGCATTGGATCTCTGAAGAAAACCACATATTGCAAGTCTAAAAATAATTTTTTCAAAAAATCACGAGCGATAGATCATCTACCTGTAGTACAAACCGGACTCACTTTCTACCGATTCGGCAGACATTTGTCCTTTTTACCCGGGATGGACGAAAAGGTTTAAGATGTCCCGGTTGGGAGATAGTCCATGTAAGGTGGTCTAGTATTTTAAGAAAATGGGACGGTAGCATTCTGAAAAGGCATTTTGGTGGTTACTTCACAAAACGACCCGTTTTTTGCGCTCGGAAAATGGAAAAGGGCTTTTCCGTGCGACAAAAAGGAAAACTTCCTCCTGCAACATTGTTCTCCATACCAAATTCCACACGCATGCATAATATGGGCACAGCATCACAAACTATGTTGTGATTCAGCACATAACATCGGTCATTTGGACAGAAAGCCATGAAACCTCGAACATGATAGGTCATTTTGTGAAGGTTTTTTCGAGACATGATCAATATACCAAGTCTGGTATTTTTCCTTTCAACTATGTCACATAATATGACACCACGCGAAGGATTTTCATTTTTCGGATTTTTTTGAATTTATTATGCCCGTTTTGAATTATCTGAATTTCTAACTATGGTCGAACCGGCGTGCATGAAGATAGGGGAAGAGCATCGTTAGAACTTGCATTGGATATCTGAAGAAACCACATATTGCGAGTCTAAAAATGATTTTTTCAAAAAATCACGGGCGATAGATCATGTACCTGTAGTACAAACCGGACCCACTTCCTACCGATTCGGCAGACATTTGTCCTTTTTACCCGGGATGGACGAAATGGTTTGAGATGTCCCGGTTGGGAGATAGTCCATGTAAGGTGGTCTAGTATTTTAGGAAAATGGGACGGTAGCATTTCTGAAACGGCATTTTGGTGGTTACTTCACAAAACGACCTTTTTTTGCGCTCGGGAAATGGAAAAGGGCTTTTCCGTGCGAAAAAAGGAAAACTTCCTCCTGCAACATTGTTCTCCATACCAATGTCCACACGCATGCATAATATGGGCACACCATCCCAAACTATGTCGTGATTCAGCACATAACATCGGTCATTTGGACCGAAAGCCATGAAACCTCGAACATGATAGGTCATTTTGTGAAGGTTTTTTCGAGACATGATCAATATACCAAGTCTGGTATTTTTCCTTTCAACTATGTCACATAATATGACACCACGCGAAGGATTTTCATTGTTCGGATTTTTTTTGAATTTATTATGCCCGTTTTGAATTATTTGAATTTCTAACTATGGTCGAACCGGCGTGCATGAAGATAGGGGACGAGCATCGTTAGAACTTGCCTTGGATCTCTGAAGAAACCACATATTGCGTGTCTAAAAATGATTTTTTCAAAAAATCACGGGCGATAGATCATGTACCTGTAGTACAAACTGGACCCACTTCATACCGATTCGGCAGACATTTGTCCTTTTTACCCGGGATGGGCGAAAAGGTTTGAGATGTCCCGGTTGGGAGATAGTCCATGTAAGGTGGGCTAGTATTTTAGGAAAATGGGATGGTAGCATTCTGAAACGGCATTTTGGTGGTTACTTCCCAAAACGACCCGTTTTTTGCGCTCGGAAAATGGAAAAGGGCTTTTCCGTGCGACAAAAAGGAAAACTTCCTCCTGCAACATTGTTCTCCATACCAATGTCCACATGCATGCATAATATGGGCACAGCATCACAAACTATGTCGTGATTTAGCATATAACATCGGTCATTTGGACCGAAAGCCATGAAACCTCGAACATGATAGGTCATTTTGTGAAGGTTTTTTCGATACGTGATCAATATACCAAGTATGGTATTTTTCCTTTCAACTATGTCACATAATATGACACCATGCGAAGGATTTTCATTGTTCGGATTTTTTTGAATTTATTATGCCCGTTTTGAATTGTCTGAATTTCTAACTATGGTCGAACCGGCGTGCATGAAGATAGGGGACGAGCATCTTTAGAACTTGCATTGGATCTCTGAAGAAACCACATATTGCGAGTCTAAACATGACTTTTTCAAAAAATCACGAGCGATAGATCATCTACCTGTAGTACAAACCGGACCCACTTTCTACCGATTCGGCAGACATTTGTCCTTTTTACCCGGAATGGACGAAAAGGTTTGAGATGTCCCGGTTGGGAGATAGTCCATGTAAGGTGGTCTAGTATTTTAAGAAAATGGGACGGTAGCATTCTGAAAAGGCATTTTGGTGGTTACTTCACAAAACGACCCGTTTTTTGCGCTCGGAAAATGGAAAAGGGCTTTTCCGTGCGACAAAAAGGAAAACTTCCTCCTGCAATATTGTTCTCCATACCAATGTCCACACGCATGCATAATATGGGCACAGCATCACAAACTATGTTGTGATTCAGCACATAACATCGGTCATTTGGACAGAAAGCCATAAAACCTCGAACATGATAGGTCATTTTGTGAAGGTTTTTTCGAGACATGATCAATATACCAAGTCTGGTATTTTTACTTTCAACTATGTCACATAATATGACACCACGCGAAGGATTTTCATTGTTCGGATTTTTTTGAATTTATTATGCCTGTTTTGAATTATCTGAATTTCTAACTATGGTTGAACCGGCATGCATGAAGATAGGGGAAGAGCATCGTTATAACTTGCATTGGATCTTTGAAGAAACCACATATTGCGAGTCTAAAAATGATTTTTTCAAAAAATCATGGGCGATAGATCATGTACCTGTAGTACAAACCGGACCCACTTCCTACCAATTCGGCAGACATTTGTCCTTTTTACCCGGAATGGACGAAAAGGTTTGAGATGTCCCGGTTGGGAGATAGTCCATGTAAGGTGGTCTCGTATTTTAGTAAAATGGGACGGTAGCATTCTGAAACGGAATTTTGATGGTTACTTCACAAAACGACCCGTTTTTTGCGCTCGGAAAATGGAAAAGGGCTTTTCCGTGCGACAAAAAGGAAAACTTCCTCCTGTAACATTGTTCTCCATACCAATGTCCACACGCATGCATAATATGGTCACAACATCACAAACTATGCCATGATTCAGCACATAACATCGGTCATTTGGACCGAAAGCCATGAAACGTCGAACATGATAGGTCATTTTGTGAAAGTTTTTTCGAGACATGATCAATATACCAAGTCTTGTATTTTTCCTTTAAACTATGTCACATAATATGACACCACGCGAAGGATTTTCATTGTTCGGATTTTCAATATACTAAAGGTTCATCTTTAGTCCCGGTTGGAGGGATTTCAGCAGGCTGGGTCAGGCAACACTAATGATAGGGGTGAGTGTCGACATTATGTCGTGCAGCGTGTACCTTGTCCCGATGGTGTCACCAACCGGGACTAAAGATGAACCTTTAGTCCTGGTTGGAGACATCTTTAGTCCCGGTTGGTGACACCAACCGGGACAAAACACGAGTCAGCACTAATAATAGGGGTGAGTGTCGACATTATTTCGTAAGTGTCGACACTATGCCGAGCTGCTTGTACTATAAATAGGCATCCTTGTGAGTCCAGTACTCCAGCCAGTTTGAGGCATCTCCAAGATAGTTTTTGAGAGCAGGGACACCACTACGGCCAGTTTCAGGGAGATGCCGACGGAGCCCAGTCCTCCGGCATCTCCGAGAAACTGGTCATAGAGGCACTCCCTAATATGTGAAATTAGTTAGCTCCCAGGCGTATTGATCTAGTTAGAGAAGTTACAAGCTGCAAGATGGTTTTTGAGAGCAGGGAAACCACTACGGCCAGTTTCAGGGAGATGCCGCCGGATCCCAGTCCTCCGGCATCTCCGAGAAATTGGTCATAGAGGCACTCCCTAATATGTGAAATTAGTTAGCTCCCAGGTGTATTGATCTAGTTAGAGAAGTTACAAGCTGCAAGATGGTTTTTGAGAGCAGGGACACCACTACGACCAGTTTCAGGGAGATGCCGCCGGATCCCAGTCCTCCGGCATCTCCAAGAAACTAGTCATAGAGGCACTCCCTAATATGTGACCGCGCGCGTTTGGAGATCAGATCTTAATGGTAAGTACGAATCGGGACAACTTCTTCATAGTCCCGGTCCAGCTACAAAACGGGACTAACACTCAAGACATTTATTAATATTAAAAACTTAGACTACAAAACCGGGACTAAAGGCCCCCCTATATAGTCCCGGTCAAGCCACAAACCGCAAAAGATATCCTTCGGTGAAGCCACAAACCGCGAAAGACATGAACTAGAGTTACATAATATGAGCATGAACTTCTTGGCATATGTCCTTCCTTATGATCGCTTCAGACGTAACCATGGAGCATCTTCTTTACTTAACGGAATGTTTGGGTCAGTTTTCACTGTGAAGGGCGGAATTTCATCAAACTTATTATAATCTTCTGACATGTCTGTCTTGTTCTCGATTCCCACGATGTTTCTTTTCCCTGAAAGAACTATGTGACGCTTTGGCTCATCATATGATGTATTCGTTTGCATATTTTTTCTTTTTTTGGTCTGGAGGACATGTCCTTCACATGGAAAACCTGAGACACATCATTGGCTAGGATGAATGGTTCATCTCTATAACCAAGATTGTTGAGATCCACTGTTGTCATTCCGTACAAATGGTCTATCTTTACCCCTTCCCCATTCAGGTTGACCCATTTGCAGCGAAACAAAGGGACCTTAAAAGAGACTCCATAGTCTAGTTCCCATATCTCCTCTATGTAACCATAATATGTGTCCTTTTGTCCATTCTCGTCTGTTGCATCAAAGCGGACACCACTATTTTGGTTGGTGCTCTTTTTATCTTGGGCGATCGTGTAGAATGTATTCCCATTTATTTTGTACCCTTGGAAATTCAATACAGTAGAAGATGGTGACGCGGCCAACAAGTAGAGCTGATCTCCAACAGTGGTGTCATTCAAGAGATGTGTCCACATCCAACCACCGAAAGACTTCATGTGTTCATCTGTAATCCATGATTCAGGCTTCCCCGGGTTTTTGGAGCGTACAATATTCTTGTGTTCCTCGATATACGGAGCTGCCAAGGTGGAATTATGTAGAACTGTGTAGTGTGCTTTAGTGAAAGAATCCCCGTCCCTACATATCATTGCTTTCTTTCCCAGCGTGCCTTTTCCACTTAGTCTTCCATCATGCCGCAAGTCAGAAACACCAATCGGCTTAAGGTCAGGAATAAAGTAAACAGAAAACTCAATGACCTCCTCTGTTCCATATCCCTTGGAGATGCTTCCTTCTGGTCTAGCACGGTTATGAACATATTTCTTTAAGACTCCCATGAACCTCTCAAAGGGGAACATATTGTGCAGAAATACCGGACCGAGAATGGCAATCTCTTCCACTAGGTGAACCAGGAGATGCGTCATAATATTGAAGAAGGATGGTGGGAACACCAATTCAAAACTAACAAGACATTGTACCACATCCTTCTGTAACCTTGGCAAAATATCTGGATTGATTACCTTCTTAGATATTGCATTGAGGAATGCACACAGCTTCACAATGGGTACTCGAACATTTTCCGGTAGAAGCCCCCTCAATGCAATCGGAAGCAACTGCGTCATAATCACGTGACAGTCATGAGACTTCAGGTTTTGGAACTTTTTCTCTGCCATATTTATTATCCCCTTTATATTATATGAGAAGCCCGACGGCACCTTGATACTGTAAAGGACTTCAAAAAAGATTTCCTTCTCTGCTTTGGTAAGAGCATAGCTGGCACGACTTAAGTGACGCCCTTTATCCGTCTTGTTCTGTGTATGCATGTTCTTTGGGTCTTTCATAATTTGTTGGTCCTCCCGTGCTTCTGGTGTATCTTTTGTCTTCCCATACACGCTTAGGAATCCTAGCAGGTTCACGCAAAGATTCTTCGTCACGTGCATCACGTCGATTGAAGAGCGGACACGCAGGACTTTCCAATATGGCAGCTCCCAAAATATAGATTTCTTCTTCCACATGGGTGTGTGTCATGTAGCGACGTCGTTCGGAACTGATTGACCGCCGGGACCCTTTCCAAAGATTACTTCTATGTCCTTAACCATACCAAATACATCATCACCGGCAGGGAGTTCAGGCTTCTTCCGGTGATCTGCCTCACCTTTGAAATGCTTGCCTTTCTTTCTTACGGGATGATTGGTCGGAAGAAATCATCGATTTGCCAGGTACACAACCTTCTTGCATTTATGCAAATATGTACCTTCAGTCTTATCTAAACAGTGTGTGCATGCCTTATATCCCTTGTTTGTCTGTCCTGAAAGGTTACTAAGAGCAGGCCAATCATTGATGGTTACGAATAACAACCCTCGTAGATCAAATGGCTCCTGTTTGTTCTCATCCCACGCATGTACACCTGGTTTGCCCCACAACTGTAAGAGTTCTTCAACTAATGGCCTAAGGTACACATCAATGTCGTTGCCCGGTTGCTTCGGGCCTTGGATGAGCACTGGCATCATAATGAACTTACGCTTCATGCACAACCAAGGAGGCAGGTTGTAGATACATAGAGTCATGGGCCAGGTGCTGTGACTGCAGATCTGCTCCCCAAAAGGATTCATGCCATCCGTACTTAGACCAAACCATAAGTTCCTTGCGTCACCTGCAAAGTCTGGGAAGTCTCTCTCGATTTTTCTCCACTGTGACCCATCAGCAGGGTGTCTCAACTTCCCGTCTTTCTTACGGTCTTCTTTGTGCCATCGCAACAACCTGGCATGCTCTTTGTTTCTGAACATGCGTTTCAACCTTGGTATTATAGGAGCATACCACATAACCTTAGCAGGAACCCTCTTCCGGAGGGGCTCTCCCTCAACATCACCAGGGTCATCTCATCTGATTTTATACCGCAATGCATTGCATACCGGGCATTTATCTAAATTCTCATACTCCTTACCGCGGTAGAGGATGCAGTCATTAATGCATGCATGTATCTTTTGCACATCTAATCCTAGAGGACAAAGAGTCTTATTTGCTTCGTAGGTACTCTCGGGAAGTTCGTTATATTTTGGAAACTTCGGCTTCATTATTTTCAGCATCTTTTCAAATGAGGAGTCAGTTAGACCACACTCTGCCTTCCATCGCAACAATTCCAGTGTGGTACCGAGCTTTGTGCTGCCATCTTCACAATTTGGGTACAACAATTTCTTATGATCTTCTAACATGCCCTCTAACTTCAACTTCTCATTTTCTGTTTCACAGTCTCGCTTTGCATTAGAAATGACCCTACCAAGTTCATCAGCCGACTCATCTGATGCACGTTCTTCACCTCCTTCCTCTCCATTGTCTTCCATTGCAGTATCACTGTATTCAGGAAACATATGATGATAGTTGTTATCATCATCTTCTTCTTCACCATCTTCCATCATAACCCCTCTTTCCCCGTGCTTGGTCCAGCAATTATAGTTGGGCATGAAACCTTTCATAATCAGGTGGCCGCGAATGATTTTCGAGGAAGAGTACTAATTGTTGTTCCGACATTGAACACATGGACAACGTATAAAACCATTCTCTTTGTTTGCCATAGCCACATCGATAAATTTATCCACGCCTTTGGTCACCGTACATCCATTCCCGACCGTTCATCTACATCATATAAGTAAGTTTATCAAAAAACAGGACATCATAAATAGTGAAATGACCAATTCACATCGACACATGCATTGTATCAATGACAGAGAAAAGATAAGATTGCTAACCTCGATCGAGGAAAATAAAGAGGAGAAAGCTCAAGTGCGTCTCGGACACCTTCTATATTTTTGTTTTATGAGAAATTGAACGGGATCATTCACTCAAACATTTCATCAAACACCTTGAATGCATGCATAGGGGGAAAAAACTAGCACACCCCTCACACCTTCCACCAAGAAAAAACAGAGTGAAGGCAGAGGGCTGGGGCGTTGCATTTATAGAGGGCGAGAGCATACGTCCAGGTTTGTAACACAAACCGGGACTAAAGGTGTGTGCCATGCCACGTGGCTGACGCCCAACCTTTTGTCCCGGTTTGTGTTATAAACCGGGATGTATGCCCCCTTACCAACCGGGATGCATGCCTCCGGGCCCCGTGCCCGCTCGAACCGGGACGCGTGCCAGCATTAGTCCCGGTTCGTGGCGCAACCGAGACTAATGCTCTGAGGGGGCGCGAACGGATGGCCTGTTTTCTACTAGTGACTTGATGTTTAGCTCTTTATAAGATAGAGATATGATTTTCCTTAACTTGCCCTGAGTAACTGATACCCCCTTATCAAAATACATTGTGTATTAGCTTCCGTTGGGACAAGCCTTTGATCAATAGTAACATTGTTAGTATGTAGTTTTTGTGATGCAAAATCACAACCACAAACAATATTTGGAAATATAAATCTAGCAACATCAATTTCGTGTGGAGGAGGTGGGCAGCGGGAGCAAGATCTAGTTGCACATACTCTGTCCCAAGACACGACTCTGTGGTATCTCGGAGGGGAAGTACGCGAGTCATCTTAGGGTGTGTTTGGTAGCCCGGGTCTACCCAGAATCTCTATCTCTCCTCATACATGCTGAGTCTAGCCTAGTTAAACTGAGATTCTCGCATGTGTTTGGTAGCACTTGTGTGTTGATACCTGTTGAGGTAAGATGTTGTTTGGTGGGTTCTTTTCTGTCCAAAGATGCTGAGGCAAATGTCCAAAAAATAAAATTACATGGAGGTCCAAAAAAAGCAATCGGGTCCTCAAGATCCCGACCACTGCATCGTGCTGGAGGTGGCGTGTGCAGGCGCTTGGCAGCGGAGCTTGACGTCGTGGATGGGTGAGGAGGTCGACGTGCCTTGGTGACGTGGCCGGCGGAGCTTGGTGAAGGGTTTCGCAGCATAGTAAATCAAAATTTTCTACGGAAGCGAACAGAGGGAAAGCCAAGATCTAATCTAGGAGATGCAAACAACGAGAGAGATTGGATTAGATCTTCATACCCTTGAAGATTCGCACAGCGGAACGTTCGTCGGAACGTGGGTGATGTAGTCGTACTCGCTTCTCCTCCTCGCGATCCGATCCGATCTAGCACCACAAGTGGCGGTGCCTCCGTGAGATGCACACGTGCAGCACCTAGACGTCTCCTCCTTCCTCGGACCAGCAAGTAGGGTGGAGAGATAGATTGGATCTACAACACGACGGCGTGGTGTATATGGTGGAGAATTTCTGCAGCAGGGCTTCGCCTACAAACAGTCGGGAGGGAGAGAGGAGGGCAGCAGGGCAACTAGGGTTTGGAGGAAGGTGTAGGTTGGGGGGAGGGGGCGCACCAGCCCTCTATATATAGAGGGGGGTGCGGCCAGCCCTTGCCCATCCTCCAAGCCTATCTCTAATTTAAACGATTTAAACTTATCCCTTATCTAGAAACCCTATCTCTAGTTTAAACGAGTTTAAACTTATCTAGGATCGGCTGGGCCCTATGGGGCCTTGTGCCCCTGGCCCAATGCGGCCAGGACACTCCCTCATAGGCCCATGCCCCCTCCCGGAAGGTGGGACCACGTTGGCCCCCTTCCGGAAGGTTCTAGAAGCTTCCGGTACAATACCGATTAATCCGGAACAATTCCGAACTCCAAAATCTGCACTGCCTTATATGAATCTTATTCTCCGGACCATTCCGGAACCTCTCGTGATGTCCCGGATCCCATCCGAGACTCCGAACAAAAATTCATAAACCAATTATCCAATCTATCCTAGCGTCGAGACACGTTAAGTGTGTGACCCTGCGGGTTCGAGAATATGCAGACATGATCTTCTATCCATAATCAACAGCGGGGTCTGGGCACCCATATTGACTCCCACACATTCATCGATGATCATATCGGATGAACCACGATGCCAGGATTCAATCAATCCCATATATATATTTCCTTCGTCTCGCGATATTTTACTTGCCCGAGATTCGATCGTCGGTATCGTCATACCTAGTTCAATCTCGTTCACAGCAAGTACTTTACTCGTTCCGTAATCCGATATCACTTTGTGATTAACTCCTTAACCACATGCTTGCAAGCGGTGTTGATATCGATTACCGAGTGGGCCCGAAGTATATCTCTCCGACTCGGGAGGGACAAATTCCATCTCGATACATACAACCCAACAGATACTTTCCGATCACCTGAGAGACACCTTTATGATCACCCTCTCATAGGATGACGTTTGATGACCTCAAAGCTTTCTTCCGATACCAGGGAGTTGTATTATCTCATGGTCTAAGGAATACAATATTTGACATGAGAAAAGCTTCGCAAAGACGAACACGATGAAACGATCTAATAGCTTTGCTTAGTTTGGGTCTGTCCACCATATCATTCTCCCAATGATATGATCTCATTATCAATTGACAACTCATGTCTATGGTTAGGAAACCTTAACCATCATTGATCAATGAGCTAGTCCATAGAGGCGTACTAGGGACACGGTGTTGTTCACAAACCACACAAGTATTAAAGTTTCCGCTTAATACAATTCTAGCATGGAATATAAACTTTATCATGAACAAGAATTATAATAATAACATCTTTATTATTGCCTCTAGGGCATAATTCCAACAGTCTCCCACTTGCACTAGAGTCAATAATCTAGTTTACATTTGGCAACAATCTCACACCCATGGCACTGAGGTGCTGATCATGTTTTACACGTGGAAGAGGTTTAGTCAATGGATCTGCGACATTCAGATCTGTATGTACTTTGCTGATCTTCAGATCTCCATCTGCTATATAATCTCTGATTATATGAAACTTGCGGTTGATATGCTTGGTCTTTGGATGATATCTTGGTTCCTTAGCGAGTGTTATGGCGCCAGTGTTGTCACACAATATCTCCAGTGGGTCCAATGCACTTGGAACCACGCCAAGCTCAGTGATGAAGTTTCTGATCCAAACTCCTTCACTTGACGCTTCTGCAGCAGCCATGTATTCCGCTTCTACTGTAGATCCCGCGATCACGCTTTGCTTGCAGCTTCTCCAGCTCACAGCTCCTCCATACAAAATATACACGTATCCTGTCTGAGATTTAGAATCATCCTTGTCGGTGTCGAAAGTAGCATCGACGTAACCTTTTACGACGAGCTGTTCATCACCCCCATAGACTAAGAACATTTCTTTAGTCCTATTTAGGTACCTTAGGATGTTCTTTACGGCTGTCCAGTGTTCCACTCCTGGATCACTTTGATATCTGCTCGTCAAACTAAGAGCATTCGACACATCCGGTCTAGTACATAGCATGGCATACATGATGGAACCTATGGCCGAGGCATAAGGCACTTTGCTCATAGCTTCCCTATCATTTACCGTAGCTGGACACTGAGCCTTGCTCAATATCTTACCTGACAACATAGGTACTGAACCTTTCAATGCCTTATCCATTCTGAACCTTTTCAGAACTTTGTCTAGGTATGTACCCTGGCTTAAAGCTATCAGGCGTATTTGTCTATCTCTATAGATTTTGATGCCCAATATATAAGCAGCTTCACCTAGGTCTTTCATTGAAAAACACTTGTTCAAATAACTCTTCACATTGTTAAGCATGTCGATGTTATTTCCAATAATCAATATGTCATCCACATATAGTACCAGAAACGTCACCGAGCTCCCACTCACTTTCTTGTAGATGCAAGCTTCGTAGCAATTTGGAACAAATCCAAAGCTCTTGATCACTTGATCAAAACGAAGGTTCCAACTCCGAGACGCTTGCTTCAGTCCATAAATGGAACGCTGAAGTTTGCATACTTTATCAGCATCCTTAGGATCGACAAAACCTTCGGGTTGCATCATATACAACTCTTCATCAATGTTGCCATTGAGGAAAGCAGTCTTGACATCCATTTGCCATATTTCATAATCATGAAACGCAGCAATTGCTAATAAAATCCGAATGGACTTAAACATCGCTACGGGAGAGAAAGTCTCATCGTAGTCAACACCTTGAACTTGTCGAAAACCTTTCGCAACAAGCCGTGCTTTATAGACGGTAACATTACCATCCGCGTCCGTTTTCTTCTTGAAAATCCATTTGCACTCAACGGCCTTTCGGTCGCTAGGAGGGTCCACCAAAGTCCATACTTGGTTTTCGCTCATGGATCCCAATTCGGATTTCATGGCTTCTAGCCATTTCTCAGAGTCTGGGCTCATCATCGCTTCCTCATAGTTCGTAGGTTCGCTGTCTTCTACTAACAAGACAGTCAAGACAGGGTTGCCGTACCACTCAGGAGGGGCACGCGACCTTGTCGACCTGCGACGTTCAGTAGCAGCATCGTCCGAAGCTTCATGATCCTTGTCATTAGCTTCCTCTATTGTTGGTGCAGGCGGCACTGGAACAATTTCAGGTGCTGCGCTACTCTCCAATTCAAGAGAAGGTTCAATAACCTCGTCTAGCTCTACTTTCCTCCCACTCACTTCTTTCGAGAGAAACTCCTTCTCAAGAAAGGAACCGTTCTTTGCGACAAACACTTTGCCTTCGGTTCTGTGATAGAAGGTATACCCAATAGTTTCCTTAGGGTATCCTATGAAGACGCATTTCTCCGCTTTGGGTTCGAGCTTGTCCGGCATCAACTTCTTGACGTAAGCTTTGCATCCCCAAACTTTAAGAAACGACAACTTAGGTTTAGCACCAAACCACAGTTCATACGGTGTCGTCTCAACGGATTTAGATGGAGCCCTATTTAAAGTGAATGCAGCGGTTTCTAATGCATAACCCCAAAATGATAACGGCAAATCAGTAAGAGACATCATCGATCGGACCATATCTAATAGGGTTCGATTCCGGCGTTCAGACACACCATTGCACTGTGGTGTTCCGGGTGGCGTGAGTTGTGAAACGATTCCACTTGCTTTGAGATGCGTGAGAAAATCATAACTCAAATATTCGCCCCCACGATCGGATCGTAGAAACTTAATCTTTCTGTTACGATGGTTCTCCACTTCATTCTGAAATTCTTTGAACTTTTCAAACGTTTCAGATTTATGTTTCATTAAATAGATATACCCATATCTACTTAAGTCATCGGTAAAAGTGAGAAAATAGCGATATCCACCGCGCGTCGAAACACTCATCGGTCCGCATACATCGGTATGTATGATTTCCAACAAGTCCGTTGCTCGCTCCATCATACCGGAGAACGGGGTTTTGATCATCTTGCCCATGAGGCATGGTTCGCATGTGTCAAATGATTCAAAATCGAGAGACTCCAAAAGTCCATCAGAATGGAGTTTCTTCATGCGCTTTACACCAATATGACCTAGACGACAGTGCCACAAATAAGTAGTATTATCACTATCTACTTTGCATCTCTTAGCCTCAATGTTATGGATGTGTGTTTCATCCCTTTCGAGATTTAGAAGAAATAAACCATTTACAAGGGGTGCATGACCATAAAAGATGTTACTCATTAGAACAACCATTATTCTCCGATTTAAATGAATAACCGTCTTGCAATAAACACGATCCAGAAATAATGTTCATGCTCAACGCAGGCACATAATAACATTTATTAAGGTTTAAAACTAATCCCGAAGGTAAAACTAAGGAGAGCGTGCCGACGGCCATCACATCAACTCTTGATCCGTTGCCAACGCGCATCGTCACCTCATCCCTCGCAAGCCGCCGTCTATTCCGTAGCTCCTGTTTCGAGTTACAAATATTAGCAACTGAACCGGTATCAAATACCCAGGCACTACAACGAGGGCTAGTAAGGAAAACATCAATAACATGTATATCAAATATACCTTTGATGGTGCCAGCCTTCTTGTCCGCTAAGTACTTCGGACAGTTGCGCTTCCAGTGACCCTTGTCCTTGCAATAGAAGCACTCAGTGTCCGGCTTGGGACCAGACTTGAGCTTCTTCTCAGCAGGGGCAACGCGCTTGCCGCCGCCTTTCTTGAAGGGCTTCTTTGCACCTTTACCTTTCTTGAAGGAGGGCTTGTTGACCATCAACACATGATTATCCTTCTTGATGTCCACCTCCGCAGCCTTCAGCTTTGCGAAGAGCTCGGTGATCGTATCAGTGGAACCAATCTGATTATGAGTCACTACAAAACTTTTGTAGCTGGGAGGGAGTGATTGCAGAACCCTGTCAATCTTGAGCTCCTCTGGAATCTTGCAGTCCATTTGCTCAAGGCGTTGAGTGTAGCCCGACATCTTAATGGCGTGCTCACTAACGGAACTCCCTTCCTCCATCTTGCAGTTAAAGAACTTCTCGGAGATCTCATATCTCTCAGAACGGGCCTGAGTCTGAAACATGGTTTTCAACTCTTCGAGAATCTCAAAGGGCCCGGGATAGTTTTCAAAACGATTTTGAAGTTCCGGTTCCATAGCAAACAACATGGTGCTCTTAATCACACCATAATCATCTTTGCGCGACTGATAGACAGCTTTCTCATCAGCCGGCGCAGTTTCAGCAGGGGGGTTACCTAACGCTTTCTCAAGGACATAGTCCTTTTGTCCGCCAGACAGAATGATTTTTAGATTGCGGAACCAGTTGGTGAAGTTAGACCCATTGTTTCTAAGCTTTTCTTTCTCAGCAAAAACGTTGAAGTTGAAGTTGGACTTGGCCATGTGATCTACAGTATTTGCAAGTACAATTTAGACTATGTTCATGATAAATAGTTCAACTTAATCAAATTACTAGATGAACTCCCACTAAATTCAACATCCCTCAAGTTGTTTAGTGAACACGATCCAAATTCACCACACCTAATCCGATCATCACGAGAAGAGATGTGGTTTCAATGGTGGACAACGAAGTGTCGATCATATCATTCATATGACTCATGCTTAACCTTTCGGTTCTTGTGTTCCGAGGCCATGTCTGTACATGCTAGGCTCGTCAAGTTAGACCCAAGTATTTTCGCGTGTGCAAAACTGGCTTGCACCCGTTGTATATGAGCGTAGAGTCTATAGCACCCGATCATCACGTGATGCTTAGACACGACGAACTTTCGCAACGGTGCATACTTGGGGAGAACACAGCTTTTATCTTGATCTTTAAGTGAGGAATCATCTTATAATGCTACCGTCACGATCTAAGCATAATAAGATACATAAAAGGATAAACATCCCATGCATATAACTTTATGTGACATGGTATAGCCAATCTTCGCGCAATGATCTCCATCTTGTGCGTTCCGGCATGATCTCCATCACTCCACCATGATTGCCTCCACCACGAACAGCAACTACAACTATTGCTAACTACTTAGCGATAAAGTAAAGCTATTACATGGCGTATAAGAAGTTGACTCGCAGGTCATACACAATTATAAAGACAACCATATGACTCCTGCCGGTTGTGTACTCATCGACATGCAAGTCGTGAAACATTACAAAACATGATCATCGCATACAATATACACATCACATCTTGGGCCATACCATATCACAGAAAACACTCCCTGCAAAA
This sequence comes from Avena sativa, assembly GCA_916181665.1. Taxonomy (NCBI): domain Eukaryota; kingdom Viridiplantae; phylum Streptophyta; class Magnoliopsida; order Poales; family Poaceae; genus Avena; species Avena sativa. The sequence goes on from OV702296.1 coordinate 386,548,402, forward strand.
ACAAGTTAGACGCCTCTACTTTGTTGTTGCATGTTTTACGTGGCTTATGGGAGTAGATGCTAAGAACGATTCTTACCTACGGAAAGCCACAACGGTGATATTATGGTTGCCAAACTCCGGTGTTAATCCCATGACAACTATAGTGAGAGAAACTGACATCCACCAGCCGCATGTATGGTACAAGCCACACGTCAAGTGCGGAGCCGGTCTCGCGAACGACGTCGCGTAAGGTTGGCCTGGACCGCTTCAATCTCACTATCCCGCGTCATAAGAAGAACACAAACAAGAGGCTTGCAACAGAAAACATCAACGCCCGCAACAACCATGTTGCGTTCTACTCGTGAATCACATCTACGCATAGATCTAGCTCTGATACCACTGAAGGGTTTCGTAGCATAGTAAATCAAAATTTTCTATGGAAGCGAACAGAGGGAAAGCCAAGATCTAATCTAGGAGATGCAAACAACGAGAGAGATTGGATTAGATCTTCATACCCTTGAAGATTCGCACAGCGGAACGTTCGTCGGAACGTGGGTGATGTAGTCGTACTCGCTTCTCCTCCTCGTGATCCGATCCGATCTAGCACCACAAGTGGCGGTGCCTCCGTGAGATGCACACGTGCAGCACCTCGACGTCTCCTCCTTCCTCGGACCAGCAAGTAGGGTGGAGAGATAGATTGGATCTACAACACGACGGCGTGGTGTATATGGTGGAGAATTTCTGCAGCAGGGCTTCGCCTACAAACAGTCGGGAGGGAGAGAGGAGGGCAGCAGGGCAACTAGGGTTTGGAGGAAGGTGTAGGTTGGGAGGGAGGGGGCGCACCAGCCCTCTATATATAGAGGGGGGTGCGGCCAGCCCTTGCCCATCCTCCAAGCCTATCTCTAGTTTAAACGATTTAAACTTATCCCTTATCTAGAAACCCTATCTCTAGTTTAAACGAGTTTAAACTTATCTAGGATCGGCTGGGCCCTATGGGGCCTTGTGCCCCTGGCCCAATGCGGCCAGGACACTCCCTCATAGGCCCATGCCCCCTCCCGGAAGGTGGGACCACGTTGGCCCCCTTCCGGAAGGTTCTAGAAGCTTCCGGTACAATACCGATTAATCCGGAACAATTCCGAACTCCAAAATCTGCACTGCCTTATATGAATCTTACTCTCTGGACCATTCCTGAACCTCTCGTGATGTCCCGGATCCCATCCGAGACTCCGAACAAGAATTCATAAACCAATTATCCAATCTATCCTAGCGTCGAGACACGTTAAGTGTGTGACCCTGCGGGTTCGAGAATATGCAGACATGATCTTCTATCAATAATCAACAGCGGGGTCTGGGCACCCATATTGACTCCCACACATTCATCGATGATCATATCGGATGAACCACGATGCCAGGATTCAATCAATCCCATATATATATTCCCTTCGTCTCGCGATATTTTACTTGCCCGAGATTCGATCGTCGGTATCGTCATACCTAGTTCAATCTCGTTCACAGCAAGTACTTTACTCGTTCCGTAATCCGATATCACTTTGTGATTAACTCCTTAACCACATGCTTGCAAGCGGTGTTGATATCGATTACCGAGTGGGCCCGAAGTATATCTCTCCGACTTGGGAGGGACAAATTCCATCTCGATACATACAACCCAACAGATACTTTCCGATCACCTGAGAGACACCTTTATGATCACCCTCTCATAGGATGACGTTTGATGACCTCAAAGCTTTCTTCCGATACCAGGGAGTTGTATTATCTCATGGTCTAAGGAATACAATATTTGACATGAGAAAAGCTTCGCAAAGACGAACACGATGAAACGATCTAATAGCTTTGCTTAGTTTGGGTCTGTCCACCATATCATTCTCCCAATGATATGATCTCATTATCAATTGACAACTCATGTCTATGGTTAGGAAACCTTAACCATCATTGATCAATGAGCTAGTCCATAGAGGCGTACTAGGGACACGGTGTTGTTCACAAACCACACAAGTATTAAAGTTTTCGCTTAATACAATTCTAGCATGGAATATAAACTTTATCATGAACAAGAATTATAATAATAACATCTTTATTATTGCCTCTAGGGCATAATTCCAACACTTGGTGCCATGGAGGAGGGCGGCAGAGCTTGGTGCCATGGAGGAGGGCGGCGGAGCTTGGTGCCATGGAGGAGGTCGACGGAAGCCCTGGCTGGCGGCCGTGGAGGCGTGAGGAGGTGCATGCTCGTCGAGGCGGAGATCGACGGTGCTCGTGGCTAGCGGCCGTGGCAGACAGATCTAGGCGGGCCAGCGCCGGAGTCCGGCGAGACAAGGCAGAGCGGATCTGGGCGGGCCAGCGGCGGAGTCCGGCGAGACAAGGCAGAGCTGATCTGGGCGGGCCAGCGGCGGAGTCCGGCGTCGAGGAGGAGCTTGCCGGCGTCGAGGAGAGATGGATAGAGCATGCGTGAGAGAGATATGAGAGAGCCGGTTGGGGAGGGGAATGAGGGTGGGGCGCTTGACCCCTATTTTTTCGGTCCAGGTGCGACGCGCGGGGGCTGTTTTTCGGGCGAGCTCAGCCCCGCTGAGTAGCGAAGCTCGATTTCAGCTTCTGTATCAAGCATGGCTGAGAGGGCTTTTTCGTATGAGACGGGCAGTGCTGATATGGGAAACACGGGATACCAAACATCTAAATTGCTAAAAATCTTAGTTGGGATGGGAATTTCTGGACTGCCCCAGGCTACCAAACACACTCTTAGTTACATTGTTCAACTTCTACGCATATTCACATACCCACAATTAGATGTTTCTTCTTTAAAATAATGCGTGTGCGGCTTCAAAAGCTAGAGACTTGCCATCAGAACCAACCCTAGATTAAAGTTGTGGTACCTAGTTAATTATTGCATGCCCTTGAGTTGTCATTACTTTGGCCAGCAACCAAACCACCTGATAATTAGTTGTCCGGTGTTTAGGTAGACAACTGCTAGATCTGCCGTTGCCGACATCTTTGAACATTTCGCTGCTAACTTTTCACATCAGCTGCAAACACGAAATTAGTATGTGTAGAAAAAAGAACAATATACAGTTAGATCAAATCGATCCAAAATCTTTTTAAAAGAAATCCAGTACAACGCAGATGCTCACAAATACGAACATACACTCACTCCTATAAACACACTCATGTACACCCTACCCCTATGAGCATCTCTGAAAAACCGAGTCTGAGAAACTGGTCTAGCGGGTCATGAGATTGACGAAGTCATCACATGCATCTCATTATCAACGGAAACATCGTCTCCCAATAGATAATATTTTGTCTTTAATGAGATACCAAGAGTCGAACCTGGGGTTTAATCTCTAGTGGACTGTGTACCACTATCCTTTTAACCATCCAATCATAGGTTGGTTCTCGACCCAAAATCGTTGTGATGTTTTCTTTTCCTCAAGAAACAGAAATATATGATAATTAATTATCTGGCCAGACAGTGATACATGGAAATGACAACATGCATGCCAAATGACCAGTGAATCAACTATTGAATGATTTAAGTGATGAAAGCAAATGACACTTCAATTGCACAACAATGGTAGGGGGACCGGCAAGTTGTGACCACAATTTGCCGTGTGTGCGTGATGTTTACTCCTTCCATATTGAAGTACATCATATCATCTCAAAATAAGAAATACAACATATGTTAGTTTCAAAGTTAAAGTTCGTAAAGTTTAATCGATTATAGAAATACAACATATGTTTACTCCTTCCATATTGAAGTACATCATATCATCTCAAAATAAGAAATATACTTTCATGTTGTATGAATTTGGTATGTAGATGTTATTGTTTTTCTCTATATTTGGTCGAACTCTATACAATTTTGTGTTGACTAAAACTAATATGCAATGTATTTGTAAAATGATGGATTCAGATGGAGAGATCATCTCTTCTTCAATTAACTTGCCGCAGTTTTCCATTCTTGTAGTTAAGGAAACTTGCTTTTGGAGCTCCTTTTCCATGTAATTGGGTTCTTCTTTGACATTTATATATCCTAGTCTTTGTGCTAGCAGACATATATATAAGCTTGTACTAGTTATTAGTTCTTGAAGAAACAGTCTTGTATTTTTTTTACAAGAAAATGTTATTTACTGGTAAGAGGAAACTTGTAGTGCACAGTTCAATTTAACCATTAATGGCTTGGACTGTTGGACATACTATATTTCTCACATAATTCACCAATGTTATAAATAAAGAATAGAAAAGCCCTCGCTTGATGAGCTGGTCCGGCTGGACTAAATCTCAGCATGTGATCCATATCTATGTGGGCCCTAGCAATCTATGTGGGGTCCACATTTGAAATCTCTTCTTTCATTTGATCATTTCCACCTAATATTTTTTGTAAGATCCACATCCTACGTTCCTAGCGAGGGGCTAGCTAGGGCTGGAGAAAAAATTACTCCCTCCTTGCCATAACATAGGGCGCATAAAAAAGGAGCTGAACGTCTTCTCAAAAACGTGTGTATACGACCTTGGACGCCCCCTCTCTCCCGCTACAGTAAAAGAGAGGCGATTTTTGAACTCCTCCGTCGTCCCACCTCGCTCGCCTCCGATCTGCGGATCCCTCCTCCTCCGACGGTCGCTTCAGCGGCGGGAGGGTGGGGAATCCGTAGATCGAGGCTTGTACATAGTGTAGGGTACGGTGGTATCTCAGCCGGCGTCGTCCTGGAGGTAGTGATGGCGGCGGTGTGGTGTGTGGTGGCGGCTGCTTTCCCCTCTCGCGTGGGTGGTCCTCGGAGCTCCTTTGCGTGCTGGCCGTCTTCGTCGAGGTCGCTGCTCTTCGGAGTGGCGGCGCTCGGTGTGCCCCGGCCGGATCCGGTGCGACGGATCTGTAGTATTAAAGTGGTGGAGATGGTGTTGAAGTCCAGTGCGACGGTGGCGGCGTTTCGGCGAGTAGGATCTGCAGATCCGGCGATCGGTGACTTCCCGGCTGCCTCAGGGCTGACTCCTAACCAAGGCGTGAAGCGGAGCAGCGGCAGTGGCGCGCCACCGACGGCTTCCGTGCGGCGTCCCCGTCGAGATCTAGAAGAAGGGTCTTGTTGTATTTTTTAGTTTCTTCTGGGTTTTTCTATAAGATCGTTGGTTTAATATTATCTCCTCCATTCCGCAAAAAAAAATAACATAGGGCGCATAACATTTTTTTTAAGTCAAATTTCACAAACGTTTACCAAGTTTATTGAGAAAGTTATATATATCTACAGTGCCAAATGTATACCGTACAAAAATATAACCATGGTGAATCTGACAATACTAATTTGGTATTTCTAGATGTTGATATTTTTTCATATATACTTAGTCAAACTTGACATGTTTTGACTTTTAAAAATCTTACATGCACTATATTTTAGCAAGGAGGGAGTAGTATTATTTTTGTGGTCGGAAGGCAGGGCATGTGTTAGAACTGATGCTTAAACACTCCTACTGAATCTACCCCAAAAAGGCTAACCATATATTATAATGCATAGTACGATCAGTCAAAGTCTAATGACATCCATGCATGCAACTAGCTAGGATAATATGGCCAACGCACGTAAGAGGGCCGGCAAGTTTGAACAGAGTTGCATGATGGCAGCGGATTTAATTGATCTTACGTTTACGTGTACATGGGAGCAGTTGATCTCTTCGCGCAAATAATGGATTCCAACCACGAAAGATCGCAGAAGCTACGATGCAACTTGCGAGTGGTAACTGTGCTTGAACCTTTCTTACGTAAGGTGTGTGTGAATTGTCATTGCTCATGACTCATCGCCAGTGTATGTGCAGGACCCAAAAAGTTTATCCACAGACTGAGGATCAAACTTGCATTGCATCTCCGGTTAGTGCTCGTCTTTAATTATACGAAGATGCCTTACCCCTTGCCCCCAAAAAATATCTCTTCAATCATGTAACAAGTACAGGATGACCAAATGTTCTCTAATTTTGATATTTTATAAAAAATAGATTTTTTGTTAATTTCTTGATTGATGCCTTAATGGATATTAAGGTATCTTTGTTTTTTCCTTGAAGTAAATATGCAATTTCAAACTTAGTATAAACTTGATAATGTTAATGAAGAATTAATTTGTTTTTAAGCTGAGGCAAAATATTTGCATCTTCATTAATTAGGAAGAAGTTGGTTGCCTAGTTGGCTGAGGTCTGGAGACTGGTAATGGTGGTTTGAGTCCTGGTGGTAATGAGGTTTTGGCTTGGTGATCTAGGTCTTGAAGCAGCAACATTGGAAAGTGGGGGCGACAGTACAGAAGAATTCCAGAGTTTAAGCTGCAGGGTGAAAATCTAAGGTCTGACCTTAATTGGTTGTGTCTGGCAATGGTCTTGTTGAAGACATTGTTTTGTCAGTGCGTACTTTCTTTCGGATGAAAACCTATGATCGATGATCAGGGGCGATGACAATGCTAATGCATTGTTTCCTTCTTGGAGACGTCGCTTTTGGAGAGGATAAATTTCTGGTGCTAGATTGGTGGTGTTTGGTCGCCGTTGTAAGGCATAGATCGTTGTAGAGGGGCTTTCTTTTTTCTGTAATTCTTCTTTCCTTTTTAGTCGTGTGCATCTGTAATACCATTACGGTATTGCGTTGTTGCGGAGCTTGAGTGTAATTGGTATCTCCCAATATTATTATGTGCTCCTTTCCCAGAAAAAAGTGAAACACTTGTAATATATGTTCAAGTAGAAACAAGCCACTCTCGCTGATGGCGTGGCAAATTCCATAGAAGAGCACATCACCGCCCAAGTACAATTGAAGCATGTTCTGCTCCCCCCATCCCCCCCCCCCCCCCCCGGCCGCCCACACGCACACACTATACTACTAGAGAGAAGCTGAGACAGTTATGGGGAGCACACCTAGGATACTCGCACAAAGACAGGAAGCGTGCATGACACAAGACATGTGCCAATCTATGACCTTAGACACGCCAAAACCAAAGCGGGTACATCCTATCACCGTCAACGTGAAACGAAATCACTATCCTCAAAGATGCAAAATCCATGGAGTCGCGGTCACGTCTTTCAGCTATTCCACGCGCCTTCCGCAGAGCCATGATACGACTTCTAGAGCTCCTGTCATACCACCATTCTTCCTCGAGCTGTAATGTGCACGACCGAGTTTCCCTCAGCCCAAACTGCTCAGGTGACCATGATCGCGCACGAACAAATCTGAAATCACCACCCCAACACATAAAGTAAGATAACTCCCTATATGGTGCACCAACCAGGCTAATAGCCTCATACAGTAGCTACACAAGATTTCCAACTGAGGAATCCAATTTGTAGCATCTCGCATCATGCAAGTGGGGCTAGAGCCTTGTTGGTGCGGTATGTAAGGTGTCAGGTGGGGTCCTACATAAATCCCCTTTATGTGGAATTTAGGTGGGATCCCACTTACATCTCTAGCAGTAGAAATGTTTCTCTTGGGAAGTTATGTAAGTGACTCTAGAGTTTTAAAACCTTTGAATTTTTAAATCTTATGTGTTAATCAATGTAAATTACTGTATCATATTATCCTCTCCTAATACCATTAGTCACATTTTAGTCTTTGATCTGTAGCTTCGGGTCTAAATATAAGACTTGCTCTTTTTTGAACTTGAATAATATTTCCCTTGTTCCTAAATATAAGACTCTTAACGGTCTAGTTTGAGCTGCAATAATATTTTATATTTAAGGACGAAGGGACACTTAACAATGTTGTTAGTTAAGATGTGTAGAGGATGTTTGAAGAATTTAGTGACCCTATCTACGAATAGCCGATAGCCACTATGATAGGGCAATTAGTCAGTTTCGACGAAGATGTTTGCACCGCCCATTCTGCCAACTTAACTTTGGGCGCGAAAGCCATATGAGCCGCCAACTTAACGTTGCTTTCGTGCACGCACAAGGCCGCATTTCCCATGTAATCTTGCAGATTAAATAAGTACCGAAGGACTTAACTTTCTAAGCTTCTAGAGATCTTTAGCTTTGACAATTGACATCACCAAGCATGTATGTATATATGTAGTTCCAACGATAGTGTAGGAGTATCTTACTCACTGTCACACTCACTGGATCTCACTAAATTAGTAAAACACTTTGTTCTACTTTATAGGTGTAGTTAACTAAAGTGGCCTCTTAAACCTAACTATGTAGCCATAAGTTTATATTAACACATTTGCTTTCATGAATAAATAAGTGGCCTCTTAAACCTAACTATGTAGCTAACTACTAGATCGATCACGTAGCTAGCCAGCTCCATATATGTAAAGGTGACTTTTGCTTATCGAGTATGAAACAATCAATCTTTGACAACAGAACACCAAATCTTACTTAGCATATAATATGTGTTAGGCTTGTTTGGAGTTGGATTAATAAATAGGTAGCTGCTACCTAGAAAGCTAGTTAGATCCAATTAGCAACTGATATATCAAAAGCACCGCACCAACATGGATCCAACGACAAGATCCAGCTGAGGTCAAGAATAGATCAAGTGCTAACCAATCAGCTGCAAGCTTCCAACGGCATGCGTACAATCTAAGGGTCCATTTTTGCAACGTGAGGCCGGGAGCCTAAGTTTTGCAAAAACTAAACTTGTGGTGTTGCCTAATTTTTGTCGGAAAAGTGTGCATGCCTTGGCGACTCGAGACCTTAATTTTAGTTTTGGCTAAGGGAAAAAGTTTCAAATGTGAAAATATAATAAAGTCCGGAATATCACGTATGCAGTACCATAAAAACAGTTAACCTTTTTTTCCGGGAAAAACAGTTATTTTTTGTGTAGTGCCAAGTTATTTTAGCTCATATGATACACACCTAGATGTTATTTTAGCCCAGCTAGACAACAATATTTTATTACATTTGATAAAATGATACCAGTATCACTAGTTCTGACATGAGAGGTACCTCGTATTCTTATAGTTATTCTGCCTTTTGTTTTATGTATACCTTTTTTAAGCGCTTTCCTGTATACCTGATCGGTAGAAACATCTCAGAGGTCATGATTATATCAAAAACATATTACTCCATGTTTTGAACCGGTAGAATAAGTAATAGAATTATTAGGCCGCTCCGCATGTTTCATTGTGCCGCCATCACATCAGACTTATTTTTTCTATGTATCACATAATTAACAGGGAGAGAGGTTGACACCGTCTCTTATGTTAGATAGCAGTACTCTCTTCGATTCATAATAAGTGTCGCTGATTTAATACAAATTTGCACTATCAACGATATTTATTATGGATTGGAGGGGATCGAATACAATCTCTTCGTGCAATTGTAGCCACTATTTTAAATCTTATACTCCCTCATTGCTATAATATAGAGCATATAATTTTTTTAAGAAGTCAAACTTTGTTAACTTTGACCAAGTTTATTAACAAAATAATCTATATCTACGATACCAAATGTATATCATACAAAATTATACTCCCTTCGTCTGAAAAAGGATGTAGCGGATTTTTTTAGATTCTCATGTATCTATACAACTAAAAGTGTCTAGATTTATGCGAATATAGAAAAATCGAGGACATCTTTTTCCAGACAGAGGGAGTACATATGATGAATTTAAAGGTATTCATTTGGTATTCTAGATGTTGAATCTTTTGTACACATGGTAAAACTTTATATGCGTTTGGCATTTAAAAATCTTATATGCACTGCATTTGGCATGGAGGGAGTACTATCATCCAATTAAATTCATGCAATCTTGATAAATCGGAGCCTACTATAATATTATTGAACACATCTAAAATAGTACTAGTACAGTATATTGTGATAGTTGTCTCTAAAAATTTACCATCTTCTAAAAAAAAGCACGCCAGGAGGATTAGAAGTGACCTATAAGCAAGCAAATGTTATATCCTACTCTTCTTTTGGAGATCTCGGTGAACATGACAATCTTTTGCCTACAGTAAAAAGTGCACACCCACACTCGGCCGGATTCCCATTAGCAAATCAAGTCAAGTTGAATTTAGTGTGCTTCTGCTGCCATTCATTGGAGATTTGGTTTGTTTGGTACGTGCCGGCCGGGTGCCGGGCATATTAGGGCCATATCCTGACCGTGTTTAGCCCGGCATCATGTCGCCTAAAGGCCAAGCCCTGTGGGGGCACTTCCCACCAAATTATTAGTATTTTACTAGGATACCGGTTTAAGTATTAGCCTAGGAATTTGTGCTCTCCTGTATCCACGTGATTCTTTGCTTCGGAATATTGGTGGCGTGATGGCCGGAATATTCTTTCGCATCTTTGGCTCAAGATGATATGATAGAAATTATGCAAGAAAATGTAAAGACCGATGTCTGCACAATGGATGAAAATTAAACCCCCCCTCAACTAAATTAGTAGAGATCTCAAGTTTGTAGGCAGCTGTACTCCCAGTCCCAGCTGATGCAACATTCTGAATGTATTGCTAACCTCACGTGTCGCCACTCCGAGGTACCCGACACGACGCAAAAAAGCCTGTTCTATGACGTCGTGTTCACCTTGCCGCCATCAGAGGAGGCCGTCGACGGGCGGTGGCGGTGGAGTGCCCTCGGTAAAGCATTCTCTTGGTGTTTTTCGTCTTTTTACCCCAACGTATTTTATCGCCGCCGCCATGTGCAACCTCTTTCGTTCAGATCTTGACTAGTTCAGGAGGAGGGATCCCCGTGTGGCCGCGTCGTACCTCCCGCAACAAGCTCCTGGTGCCAATTGGGCGACTCTGCAGTCTCAAGTGGGTTGCTTCGGCTGGGCGCACACACTACAACTCGCCCATGAGGCGTGAGTGCGTTCTTGGATCTACATGTGTCGGATCAATGTGTGTGGTAGGCTGAGCAATGGGCTCATTCACCTCCTCTGCCTTCACAACTGGAGTGTAACCCAATGTGTCGCCATCGTCGATGGAGATACGAAGATCCATGTCTCTATGGCTACTAGTAATCCCCATTCAGTGGGTTGCCTTGTCACCTTCATTGCAGTGATTACCAAGGTGTTGATGGGGGATCAGAGGTCGTGATTAAAGGAGACTAGATAGGCTCGCGAGGTTAAATTTTCCATGCTCATGTCTAGCCGAGAGGCAATGAAGATTCCAGGGAGTACTCGTTGCGGTTCGGGAGAAGTATGTGTGTTAGACGATCAAAGTTTTGCATCAGTGTTCTCGGCGAGTGGGGCAGCAACACTGGTAGACTTCGTTCTTGGAGGTCTCAGTTTGTGGGATGAAATGATGTCTCCCTGGTTGTTTCCTTATTGAAGGCATCGTCTGGAGATCGGACCTTCTTAAGGATGAAAACCCAGGATTTGACCATGCTTGCGAGACCAGACGGCGTGGGTGTTTATGTACTGGTACCTTTATAAAGGCGTCGTTTTGGATAACCTTTTCCGGAGTCTAGATGTCGCCGCCACTGGTGGTGCTCTTACTACTGCAAATCTCTGGTTGCTTCGGCCTGGTCTTTGTTTTATTTTGTTATGTCTGGGATGTCTATACTTGTGCTCTAGATATTATATTGTCGTAGATGTTGGGTGTAATAGATATTATCTTGGTACTAATATACGAGAAATCAAACTCTAGGTTTGACGTGATGTGTGTTTCGATGACATGGATTAATACGACGTGCATCTCATTAGTGTAGATTATTTTCTACCGTCAACAACGATGCATATGTGGTGAATTCGTTAATTTTGAAGCTAGATGTTGTGTGAGCATGCAAGTCTTAGTTTGCACCCGGTGTTCATAATTAAACCTCTTTTGCACTAATTTTTGTTTGGTTGTCCTGGTTCGAATGGTTGCTTTAGACATGTATGAATATTTACCATTATAGTTCATGTGCTTTTAAACATTGCCCATAGCCCATCGGAAAGAGCGACTTCTAGACTCTAGACTAAATGTCTAGCTAGCTAGAGTTTAAATTTCGGCTAAGACCTAAAACAAACCTAGCTTAGTGTACATCTAGCTAATGTTGAATTTACTTCTCGTGCTATTCATATCACACAAGATAGCATTCTAGAACACGATAACAAGTGAGAAGATTGATAGGACAATTATTTATAATACTCGTTCGGTGGACTCTCTGGAATCTATGCTAATTCCTTTTGATAAGTCACATCATATATGTCTGGAAGGAAATAAAACATGAATTGCCTAGGGGAGCAATTCTTGTTTGCTCCATTCCACACAGAGGGTAGATCAGGTGACAAGGATAAATTTAAAATACATGCATGTGTTTGTAATTATTGAGGCAAAAACAGGACCGAAGTCAACGTTACTTAGCTTAGATTCTGTATTATCCTTGTTTAGACACCTTTAGATGATGTTGTCTCAAAACACATTAACATATTGGATCATGCTTCATGACGTGTCGACTAACTGCTCCGCGGAAACAAATGAATAAAATAACGGCTCCAACCATTTAGAACATTGAACAACCAACCATTTAGAACGTTAAACAACCAATCAACCTCATATAAAAATTTACAATGTACACCTTGCCGGGCACATGCACCTATGTCATTTGGATGAAATGTGTTCCTGTGCTAGCGTTTCTGAGTTACTGTATTTGATACTTTTCCCAAAAAATGTGATGGTATTTCTATTACACCACATGTTGATGTAATTAGGAGCTAGGAAACATATACATAATATTAATTCTTAACGACCATGTTTAACTCCCCAAGTTAAACTTTGACCATAAATAACTCCTGCCATATCATGTTAATTCTATCAAAAGCAAAATTGTATGTAGGAAAGTACTTCTGAATATGAATATAATTGATTAAAGTACGTTTAGACTATCTTTGTTCAATGATCAACCTCGGATGGTTAACCAATGTCTATGAATAAATTAATAGAGGGAGTATACATCAAGAGCATTTTTTCCTTTGGATACATTGGGAGCTCAGACATACGAAATACAGAACACGATCTTTCTCATCTCCATTTCTTGCAAGCCTTGCATGATTTATATTTGTTTATTTACATTTATTTTAGTCTCGCATATGATTGACTTTTTTGTGTGAGCATGTACGTAGACACTCATATGGCTTCTGCCTATCCAAAGCTACTCTCTCTTCCGCACACTAGTAGAAAAAGGTGGCGTTACAAAATCGTTATTAGCAACGGGCAAGTGTCATGGCGCCACTGGTAAGGTGTAAGGCAGACCGACACGCTACTAGTTAAATGCACTAGCAGTGTTCCTTCTACATGTGGTTAGCACGTCGTGGCAACGGTGGCGTGCGATGTTAGTACACGGGAGATTGAATGGCCCAGTAATGCTGAATCAATGGTTAGACCTTCAAAGCATTCAATTTATAGGAGAATTTAATTCAAATCAGTAGATCTTATTCAAATCTTAAGAGATATTACATTCAAATCTTACAATTCAATAAAACTAATTAAAACGCTTCAAACTAATCTAATTGTAATTAGATCTATGGGGAGAGCAGTTGACGTGCTCTCGCCGTTGCGCCGCCGCGCTTGTGGGGGACGTGTTGGCAGTGAGGTCTATGATGGTTATCCGCCATTGTTGACACCCTTGCTGCCGCGCCGCGCAGCTCCTCAGGCCCTGCATCCGTCACCTTCTCCTCATGCTCCCTCATCTCCGACAGTTGGAGCCTAATCGGCGGCGCTCAACGCATCATTTTTGCTAAGCTCGATGACTACCCTTCCCTAGCCGTAGACCCTGCCTCCAAATTCGTAGATAGTCACCTCCGCAGCAGCCATTTGGCGACTCCGGCGTCTATGCGTCGCTACCGCCTCTTTGCGAGCTTGGCGGGTGGGGGGGCATCCTCACACCACCGCCATGCGTATCCACACGGTGGACACGAGCCAGCAGGCTACCGCATCCTTCACTGCAACAGCCTCCGCCCCCTTGCGAGCCACGGGCCTTGAGAAGGTAGTGCCACCACGGCCCGTGAAGCCGCGTGGGTGGTCCTCCATGTCCACGGTGGCCGTTACCTTCTCGAGGACGACGGCAAGCAGGCTTCTATTGCCGTCTTCCCTTCACACCGGCAGTGGCTCTTCCACGCCGCCCATCCCCTCCACATCCTCATCAGCTTCTCCCTTGCCATGCGATAGAGAAGTAAGCCGAGGCATTCCTATCGGGGGCTACTGGAAAAAGGCGTAGGCAGATAAAGAGGAGGAGGAGCCGGTGTGATTCTCTCCTTTAGGAGGCGAAGGGGGTTAAATAGGGTGGTACCGGTGACATCAAATTAACGAAGGTCGTTTCTTCCATTGAAAATAGCACGTGAATCAGCGAGTCATTGAATAAATCCGACACTTTATGCACGTCGATCCAATCGATGCGAGGCGAGGTTAATGGTGGCGTATAGTTGGTTGGCGCCATGCTACCAACATTTACCTAGCAGTCGCGTACATGTAAGAAGGTACACCATGGCGATCGATGGTGGCGTTTTCCCGAAGTGAAGGCCATTGTGGTGCGCAGGTCAGTACCCGCGTCTTGGTAAGGCTGCCACGCTTCCGCTGTATTGGACCTGCCATGTCGGTGGGTCCCACGAACTAGCGGTGCATTGACGACGGGACAACACTGCTACTAAACCCATACCTACTGCGTTCCGTTCTCGCCATGCCGCCGGTAGTTTCGGGCATCACCCGTACATTTTCTCGCCCCACAACTAACATTCGGCGCCTATAAGGGTTTCTTTACTAGTGCCAAGGCACTAAAATAATCATTTTCCCAATATTAATGCACAAATTCTACTTCAAGTTTTAGTCCGCCAACTCTATACCATATTTTAATCTTATTTTTAGATGTGGAAATTTTTTCTCTAGATATTGACAACCCGGTTTCAAATCATTCATGACAATGCAAGAACAAAAGAAAATCATGCAAATGTCTATATGCTTCCACTTCTCTGAACCCCAATTAGTGGAATCTTAAGAAAACATTGAGTATGTACATGCCAACATGGCAAAAGGTAAAAGATACAAACGTAAAGGATACAAAAAGAATGCCATCACAAGATTCAGGTAGCAGTGTAATATCTCAAATTGCCACTCAAAAAGCTGGCACATATCATATATAGCATACAATTGGTGTAGGTTTATAGATAGGACAAATAATTCGTCGCCTAGTGATCTGTAATGCAATCTTTTTCTGCGGTACTAATAAAGAAACTTTACACATATCTTAGTTCTTTTTAATACACACACATATACATGTAAAATATTAAGTAAAATAATGATCTCGACTACAACCTCGCAGTTCTCACAGCTCCATTTCAGAAACAAGGATTTTTTTTTATTGAAATAAAGGTTTAATATATTTTTGAATGATCTCTGCAATTTACATGTTCCCTAAATTTCTTGCTATTTTAGAACTTTTATTACCTACACACTGTGATGCTTCCAAGTACATATTGTCCTAATGTTTGGGTAACTCTAGTACAACATCAAGTACTATCTTTGCAAGTGAGTCCCACCCATACAAGTTAAAGAAAAGTAGGGGCAGTAGCAAGTTGGGTAAAGGGTGACAAGGCCAATTCTGAAGGTGGGAAGGGAGCATAATTCTGGAGACATATCAGCACTACTGGTAGCATGCATGCCTCAGCTTTTTTGCTCCGAGGGTGCGACAATGCTAGTCCCACACCAAAAGGAACATGCACTATTAGAGTAAAGTTTTGATCTCTACTGTTGTCCTTCGATTGAATCATCATGTGACCCATTCCATGCTACTAGAGTCTATGACCTTAATGGACTTAGACACTGCCAATATTAACAAATTATCCTTCAGCTACTCTTTGTGCGGGTCATGAACTCCACTACTTTGCAGACAAACCGATGTGCACGCTTGTCGGTGCACCCGATAAACTCTTGAAATAATCCGTGTTGCCAAATTATGCATGAATTTGCATGTTTTAATTCAGAAATCTAATACTATGATAATAACACACTCCAACATCACGTGGATTTTATATCTGTTATTTTTCAAGAATATTTTATGTCCTACATAAAAAACCATCAATGGAAGTATGACACCTAATGATAATTACTTCAACATACTACAAAGTCATCCGTGATCCAAAATCTAATAAATGGTCTACTACGGAATCAAAGCCCTAGAGATCCCTGATGAACCACACTAGTGACTAGTAGTTCTTGACAACTGGCCCAATGCCACATCACCACTGATCTTATCACCATGGGTGGCCATGAGACAAAGACATGATGACATTTGGGACTCACACTTGTCACTTGTTGGTGTGAGGGTGGACCGGACAAGTGCAAGAAATAGGTAGGGGCAAATGAGGGGAGCTAGGGAGGTGATCGATGAAAAGAAAGAAAATGGTAACATGCATGATGAGTGAATAGCTAGGCTTGGCCTAGACCAGGCCCGTCTCTACTCATGTCTCTCCATCTCACTACATTCCAGCACCAATCCTGCCCCTTTTGTCTTGCCAGAGCCCCTGTGCGCCAACCTGCGCAAAGATCCTCACCATCATTCGGTAATTTGGATGGTGAATATGCATGATGGATTGATTGGCTAGAAATAGTGCATCTTTTGGGAAGTGATGGGGTTCACATCATCATGTCTACCATAATTGGAAGCTTGCAGCACCAACAGATTCTGGTGACTAAGAAGTCACGAAAACCGTGTGCATATGCTGTTTTGCTACAAAAGTTTGATTCTTTGCCATCCATTTTGTATCATGGTTTATTCTTATACGTGTTAGCTGTATACAAGATGCTTAGGGGCAAGTCGTGTACTCCGAAAAAGAACACGCGATTTTATACTCCTTCCATCTCAAAATAGAAATCACAATTTTTTCTAAATTTGGACTATACATTAAATAGGGTCTATATATATCCAAATTTAGACAAATTTTCGATATCTATTTTAAGATAGAGGGAGTATATAGAGTCGATGATCTACTCGAAAAAAACCATGGCAAGTGAATCATGAGGAAATCCAGTCTGAGACACTAAACTAAAGAGACTTTCTACCACTCCGCCCTAACCGGCCATGGACACAAAGTGCCATACTTAATAAGACTAACGCTCGCATGTCTACACTAAGTAGAAAAGTGTGTACCTCCTCATAAACCGAAGATCATCTCCCATCTTTCTCTTGCATGTCTACAGCGCTGGAAATATTTGATGTCTGTGGTTCTTTTCAGTTGTAGTTTTTTTTTCACGGTAGCCTGTTTGAGGACGCTGGTCGGTAGTTAGATTACTGAACTTCTATTTTCCTGTTGGCTCCTGTAGAAGAACATCTTGTTTCTATTAATAGAAATCCGAAAGGAAACTCTCTTTAAAAAAACTCTTGCATGTACGTGGCACGAACACATTTCTTCACAAATACATTTCTCAGATGGCATGACTAAAATAGCTTTGTTCTTGTATAATACCCTAGATTAATCTTTTTTGCCAGGCAAGCAATAAAGTGTGAAGCGATACGGCTCAGATCGTACATTTTTTGGACAAAGAAAATATATTAATTAACATGGAGAAGTTACCAATTATACCCAGCCTCTACACGAACCAAAGTTTCAAAAGATATCAAGGATGCACACAACTAGAAACAAAGAAGAATATGGATAAAAGGCCCTGCCATAGTGATCAATCCCTTGCAGAGAGACCACCGCCAAAGACGTCACCCGGATTACAAAAAAATTCTCCAAAAGCGACGTCTCCAAGAAGGAACGGTGCAAAAGTGTCATCGTAGCCTAATCAAAGATCTTAGGTTTTTACCATAGAGAAAATCCGAGCTACCAAAATAATGCCTTCAAAGCCATTGCTGGTACAACCGATAAAGGACAAACCTTAAATTTTCACCCTGAAAGTTAAGTCTTGGCTCGAGGAGCACCACCAAAAATGAGATCCTACAGTGTTGTCGCCCCCACTTGTTGAGGCTACTGCAAGACACCAAACATCAGGCTCATAAGTATCATGTGTCCTGAATGGACGAGAACCTCGCTGTGCAATTCATGTTCGGACAACATCATGTGAAGCAACGTCTTCATCGCATCCAAGGCCCCTTCCACGAGTACTTATGGTCCTCAAATCGCATCCTCCATGACATTCTCCGCATATGTCTATACCATGCAATCGAGACATCGACATGTCCAATTGTGTCAACAGACATCAGAGCTTCGCGCAACGCCCACTTAAAGTAGCACATGCTTATAATATGGACGTAGGCCCGGCTCTAGCCCATGGAAAGGTTGTGCGACGGCCAAGGGCCTAGGCCAGGGGCAAGATTTTTTATGCACTGAGCGGCCCCCAGATAAGTCGGCAAGTCGTGAGCAGCAAGGCCTGGTGCGGTGGTTCCTTGGTCATGAGGCCCCTGCCGAGGAGATCGGTCGATCATGAATTCCAGGCGTCACGGTCTCGTGACGCTTGCCCATATCGTGAGTCACAAACTCTCTATCTCTCTTGCCGCTCATCTCGACGCCCGCCAAGACACAGACGCCCAGGTCGTGATCTCTATCACTCTCTCACGACCCGTTTCATCTGCTCTCCAGGACTTGCTGCTCTCCATCAACAACCTTGGACAGGCCCTGTCCTCTATAAGTTTACGCCTTAAATTCCTTCTTAATCCCTCGTCCAATCCTTCTAATTAATTCCTCGATTAGGGTTATAATTTTTAAGATTATAATTTGATGTAAATTCCTTCATATTAATCTGTGATAGGTGTTACGATGGGGAAGCAATTGTTGGGTGATGCAAAAAAGAAGAAAAGAAAGATGGAGAATCAGCTTATTGAATCACAAAGATGTGCTTTAAATAAGTTTTTTCCAACAAAAAGTAGTGTTGATGTCAACAACAATAATCAAAGGCAAGAATCTGATCCTAGACCCGGAGAACATGATGAGGACAATTCAAATGCAGATCTTGAGACCAATGAACAATCACAAAAAACGGTAAATAACTAACTAGCGTCAATTTTTTCAAGTGTAAGTAAGTAAGTAACTAATTACAATCTTTTGTTTGCCATGCACATGTTGATGTTGATGTTAATGAGGACAATAGGGGGACGAACAAGATGCTCCTAGTGGTGATGAACAAGATGCTCATCGATGATTTTGCATCTAGAAATCTACGAAAAAGCTTTTTTCGAAGCACTGAAGCTTAATTGTCGATGAACTCATTGGAGGCTGGGTTTTTTTAGGTATTAGCTAGCATGGAATACTTGTTATCTTTTCCTACCATTTTTTTTCTATCTAAATATCACAATACTTTAGTGGTTGACAATTATTTATAAACATCTCGACTATCAACGTGTGGTTATATGCTTTTAAATATTTTGCAAGTGAAATTGGCATATATCTAGTTATACGTACATATATATTGTCATTAGGGGTCCTTTTGTCGACTTCGCCCAAGGGCCTCGAAAAATATAGAGTCGGCCATGTATGTACGCGCACGACCGGATCCCATCTGACCCAGATATCCAGGAGCGACATGCGCTAATCCGTGTAGATCCCTGGCGGAGAATTCTGGAACTCGTCGACGGTCATATTAGGGAGGGAAAACATCAAGTAGATCGTCGCATTGGCAGGGAAGAGCACTAGGACTGCTATCTTATACGAGAACGATAGACATACCGCCTGCACGAGAACCAGCCGTTGTTGCGCACCATCGACCCAGGGTTGCTGCCCCAGCATCCATCCTTTGTTGCGCGCGATGCAGCAGCCCGAGGCCCCTACCACCCTTAGGAAGCTGGGTCCTCCGCGGCATATGGCGGTGGCAGCGGCGGCACGACATTCCCTTCGTGGAGTCTGGTGGCGCTGGAGGTTGCTCCCCGACCACACCGAAGGACGACGCGAGGGTCGGGTCGCTGGTGAGCAGGAGGTGGCAAGGGAGAGGAAGAGTCGAGGAAGGCGGCGGGCGGCGGTGGTGGGGAGCCTAGCGGCTGCGGGCTAAGGGATGCCTTGGATCATGCCCCGCACACGATAAACACGCAGATAGCTTTTTCTTCTTCTAGATTTTTACAAGTATGCTCGCTTGACAATGTTTTATTTTTCTTTCAAGTTATTTTTGTGAATGTTATTTTTCTTTCAAGTTGACTGAACTGTATCATGGTTTTCCAGTCTAACTTTTTTTTAGAACGGTTTTCCAGTCTAACTGACTTTTTTTTTTGAACTGTTGGCTAACTGAATGATCATGCATGATGGCCCCGCTCTTTTTTAGGTGGTCTCACTCGGGATGGAGCAGCAGATGGGCTGCACATGCAAACGGGCCACCTGATAGATCCATTTCAGGACCGAAATGAAGTCCGAGCAGCGCTAGGCACAAACCGTACGAATGTCGGTCGAGAAAAAAGCACCCAGATCCACGAGCACGGGCAATTGGACAAAGGCGAGACCGCTTAGTTTAGCTCGGTCCCGAAATCGTTGGATGCAATCTGGCCAACACACCAATCACCAATGGCTGCTATCCTATACCGGTAGGAAGAAGCAGTGCCTCTCACCCCATCCACTGCGTTACCATTGACCACAATTTTGGATTATGTTAATGTGATTCTCAAAGGAAAATAAAGGTACTGGATTATGTGCTGGTAAAGCAAATCAGATCTATCCTTGTAAAGTCTGCAAAAGTTTGCGAGAGAGTGACTAGCCCTAACTGCGAACATTTCATTTTTACAATGTGATGCTCCACTCTTTGACTAAGCTCTAGGAAAAAGTTTATATATATATTGAACGATCCTAAGGTAGAACCAAAGCTTATGATGCCAACTGGATGCAATCTTCTGTCTCTATGATGAAGAGGGTTTAGCGGTCTTACAAAGTGAGACTCACCCCTTCAACACATGCCTAATTCAGCTTCAAATGTCTCATAACAACCCATGATCCGTTGGCAAGAAGAGAAAATAATGTGTCCCCTATCAGTAGCAGATCCACCCCTAAGGTATGTAGTAAATCGACTACACAATTTTTGACAAAAAAATAATAATTAAAAACCATACAAATACATGTATTTGACTACACAACTAAAAACGACTACACCAGATTGATGTCCTCCTGTGCCACCGTCCCCTTCATCAGGATCGACCTGAACCATGTATGCGGCTGCACGTGGAGGTCAGAATCACTCGGGAGCCATACTTCTCTCATATCTCTTCCCATAGTCTGTGTGCATGTGAATATTTGAACAAATGCACGGTCCAGGGACTAAATTAGGCGTATCAGCTCGGTCCCGGCGTGTGTGGTCGCGGCGTCCCTTGGAGCTTCGGGCCCAGGACAGCAAGGTCGCTCTGTCAATCAACGCCATAGCCACAGGGCCTGCAGAACAGCAATCCGTTTCTTTTTGTGGATAACGACTGCGAAGTAGTGACAGACAGCAGAAGCTTGAGCACATTCTGGAACAATATGTGGCCACAAAACAGAATTTGTTAGCATGAATTATTGGCTGGAGAGTGCTGGACAAGCATTAAGGTGAGACTATAAACAGGTAGCGGTTTCCACACAGAAAAAAATGCATCCGACCGACACGAATTGGTTGAGCTTGCACTAGGCTAGGCTTCAAGCTTCAGTAAAGTTTCACTCAGAGCAGCGAATGATCAAAACATATTGGCTGCAGTTTGGGCAAGACCAGACCATGAAAGTACAATTAATACAGAAGAGAGGAAAGCATGTACGTAAGTAGCATCACTTCTGGACAAGATTCCCAGCTCTGCTCAAATGGAAAGAAGATGATACAGATTGTATGCTGGCACAACAAACAACACCGCTGACTTACCCGTCTGTTCGATAGAACTTTGAACCAGATGAAAAATACAATCAGATGGAGAACACAAGTAGCAAGCGATATACAAACACAACATGGAAATTCAGAAGATCAGATCTTGGGAACGGGAACAAAATTAGTCGATGCAAGGGGAAAGCAATACAAACTGAAGATTTATTTGACGAGTCCCGAATAATAAATGAAGCTTTAGCCCTGATTACCATTCGTAAGAAATAGCTTGAAAGGAAACAAGTGGAAGATACAGACCAAATCAGATCAATGGAACAGAAGCTGCAGGAGAGTTAGGAACTGCTAAAAGAATATTTAGGTACTGCTATACTACATGGAGTTAGTGGTGCAAAACATACAACTGGTGTAGAAACAAGGAATTTGAACAGATGCAGCCCATAGCAAACCTCAGCGCATGCAGCCTTGGCATCCTTCTGCATCACATACAGACACACCATATTGTTTGCTCACCTTAATTTCATTCCACAGGAATCATATAAACCGACTCTGAAAGCTGCTATCAAGAAAGAGATGATGAATAACCAAAAACTAGCAGTACAGCATAATTACATGCTTTACCTTACAAAACATAGAAATGGAAAAAAAAAGTTCAGAGTGAGCAAAATGCAGGAGAAATCGCGACACTGAATGGACGGAAGCAACAATAGAATTCGGATACAAGTGGACTGAATCACAATGAGAGTTTCATCTTGTTGCAGAAGGAAGACGAACAATGGAAAATGAATACCTCGGGAGTCCCAAGCTTCTCAATTGGTAGGTGGAAGCATGCAGCACAATACTCTAAATCCAGCACAGGTAGAACTTGAACGCTTGACATAACCACTGGATCAGCAATCACACGGGAACTGCGGGAGACCACATTTGAGGCATGCTGCTGCTGGTAGTCATATCTGCCATATGCTCTTTTGGATGGATAATCTTGAATCTCTTGCCTTTGGATTTGACCGCTGTTTTGCTCAGTGTCATGCAACTGTGTCACGAAGTTTTCTTCACTTGGCAAAAAACATACTAGATCAACTACCATATCATGTACACGATAAGATTTTTCCATGCCTTCATTGTCATCGTTAATGTCTATTGGTTGGATCGTACTTTGGATTATGAGCTCATTGAATAACTCTTTCGTAGCTCAGATAGTCTAATTTCTTGTTTTGAATGATAAACAAAACATTCAACTATCCACTTACACATCAAGTGACCTTGCTTAATGTTATAATCTTCTGAAAACATACTTAGAAATAATAACTAAGCCTATAGATGAGAAGGTGAATCCAAACTAGTAGTAAAAGAAGCTTGACTTCAAGATCATCTATGTGACATGAATACATGATCTACAAGTCAAAAGCCTACTCTACTAGATCAACAATACTTATCATCTTATGTGTGTGTGTGCCTCATATTGTGTTCTATCTCTAGTCTACCCAGACTTATTCAAGCAAAAGATTGAGTCATTGCTTTATGATCTATCTTCACATCATTTATTATATCTAAACATATTACCAGAAGACTACAAAATTAAGAGAGACCAACTTATATGGAAATGGATAGCTGAAGGTTTTATGTATCATAAGAAATGAGAAATTGGGCCATATGAGCTAGGAGAGAGCTATTTCAATGAGCTAATAAATAGAAGCATGATCCAACCAGTAGGCATTAACGATAAAGGCAGATTACAAACACTGTCCATGATATGGTACTTAATCTAACATATCCTTGCCGTGAGGGAAAACAAACCATGACCATATCCGATCCAACAGAAGACATAGGTACCTGTACATATGAAGTTATTTGTGACGGTCAGTTGAAAACGCAATCAACATGCATCTAATGTTTCTTTACAACAAGAAGAGTGAATCATGAGTTATCTAGGAAACTAATGGACTATATCAAACACCATTATACCATATTGT
This sequence comes from Avena sativa, assembly GCA_916181665.1. Taxonomy (NCBI): domain Eukaryota; kingdom Viridiplantae; phylum Streptophyta; class Magnoliopsida; order Poales; family Poaceae; genus Avena; species Avena sativa. Next base: position 386,571,991 of record OV702296.1, read on the forward strand.
AGATCTATAGTTAAGATCGACTCACACACACCAGGCAGCCAAAAAGTAATGACTGGCAGACATGGCTTACTTGCGGAAACTAAAGTAAGTGATTGTGATTTTCATCTCACACTAAAGTACCGATGTAAATGAAGTTTTTGCAACAGTTAGTTGGCATACCAATGAACCAATATTATATGCATTTAATGTTTGTTCATAAAGATAGGACAATACTAAATTGTAGACAACAAACGGACTAGAGCAACGGATCAAATACTAGCATCTAGCTTATATCAAACACAGAACTCTATGGTGGATGAGCAGCAATCTGCACTTCAGATACACACACTCTGGCCTGCAAGCACTCTAACTCTATAGTAGCGCACTGTTTACTTGACCAAACTGAATTAAAGGATCTAGAACAGAGGAAAAGACACCTCAGTAATCTAGTTTATAGTACCAGTTAAAACTGTAGATCTAAGGTGAGACTCGTATCAATATTGACTAAAAAACTGTAGATCTACGGTGGGTGACAAGTGATTTCGCAGAGCACACCCAAGCCTGCCAGCACAACAAAATAGTGGTTACTCCAAGAAACTAGACTAGACGATCTACTAGAAGAAAAGGATTTATACCTCTCGCGAAACTGTAGAAGAAACTAGAATAGACGATCTTCAGATCCCTGCCCTGCGAGATCCGACCATACACGCTGACGAGCAGGCCGTCGGCGATCCGCCCCCTAGCTCTGGCCTCTAGGAGGAGACCGGCCGGCCGGGGGGGCTAGAGCCCCTGCCTCGAGATCCAGTCCATGCTCGACCTGTCCCCCTCTGAATGAATCTGTCGCTCCCTCCAAACGCGGCTAGAAATAAACACCGGGGGCGGGGACTTGGTAGATGCGCCCGATCACGTGCACGCGCAAAGTGACTGACTTGTGGCCCTAGCAAATATTCCCTCCGTTTTACAATATATTCCCTCTGTTCACCTTATATAAGGTGTATAGTTTTTTTGCGCGAATATTAGCGTATAGGCGAAAAGGAAAAAAAAACGATACTTTAGATGTTAATACATGTAGGTGAATGATGTAATATGAAAATTTCGGTATCTCATCTCTCCAAATCAGTTTGACTCCTAAATTATGTAAAAAAAATCCCACTATCCCACCATATACCTTATATTCTGGAATTTTTATTAGAAAACTATACACCTTATATCAAGGAACGGAGGAAGTAGCTAAAACATCTTATATTTTAGAATGGATACAATAGTATCCATTTAACATGTTAACTAGATATTATAAATACAGTATTTTTTGCCAAATCTGATCTTTTGGCGAACTCACCTCGGTGTCGTATCAAATGGCGTTGACTCCTCTGGCAATGCCTCCTAGCTGCTATGACTTGGCGCCGACCTGCCCAAATTCGACGTCGTTTAAAATGGCGCCGACTCCAGGGGTTAGATTCCGAATTAGTTTTAGGGAGGGGTTGAAGTTACGAGATTGGGCAGATTTGACAAAAATACACAAATACAACAGATTACCATAATATGACCTAACTACTACAAACAGAAGTTAGACACGTATAAATTGAGTGTTGTTCATACAACATGACACTCGATGATAATAAATTTTCACTTTTCTCTTTTCCGATTGTCGTGTTATCTTTGTTAGCTCGCATGTCCTCAGCCTACCATCGTCTTTGGTCTTTCAAGCACGATTATCATGTAGAGGGACGCATTGGCCAAAATTATTGTCATGGGCATCACACCAGCCTCGTCCGAGAAGAATTCATCCATGTCAAACCCCAAGATCCTAGTTATGAAGAAAACAATGCAAGAACAAGCTTAACTTGTATGCTAAACGGATGGAATTGCTTCTAACTAAAAATCTTAAATCTATCGTTCAAGAGCAACGAAAGCCCTATCAACCATCACTCTAAGGCTAGAGTGGCTCTAATTGAAAAGTTCCTCTACGGGCCTATGATAGTTCCTCGCTGAGATCTCATTGAGATAGTATCTTATTGACCTGAAGGGTAAAAGAATACTAGGGTGACAAGCATATTCGGCGTCTGCTAGGTAGAATTTACTTCAGAATTTTGAAAACATCACCTCTCTCCAAGTTATCACCCAGAATGGTGGCATCATGAACTGACCGTTCCCATGCAGCTAACACATATGTGAACTTTAGATTGAAATCAGCAGCGAAAAGCACATTTTGGCTGGTGTGCTTTCTCCCCCTTATGCAGATGTTTTGCTTCTGGGCACTCTAGCAGTCACATGAGTATCATCAATTGCCCTAATATAATCCTCACACGGACAAATTGTTAGGACTCAGTTAAACACTATAGTTTTCGTGTATCCTCATTGAAATTTGAGAGGATGGTGGCTTGATCGTCTCTTCTGAGCTCTCCAATAATATACATGACCTTTCTGAAGTGCTTGGACATTGTCTCAGTGAATCTCCTCCATGTATTGTGAATCACTTGAAATCTCTGGTTATGTCCAAGAACATGAAGGAACATTGTCAATTTCTCTTTGATACAGGTGTGGATGCTATCTTGAACTAACCCCCTAATGCTAAAGGTGTTCACAAGGTGGTTAAAAGGGACTCTTTTCATCAGGAAGGAACATTGTCAATTTCTCTTTGATACTGGTGTGGATACTATCTTGAACTAACCCCCTCATGCTAAAGGTGTTCGCAAGGTGGTTAAAAGGGACTCTTTTTATTAGGAGCATCCAATAGCTTCTATGTCGTTGTTGTTGTAGACGTACTTCAGATTTGTCATCCTCTCTTTTGTTGCAGTGGCGGTGCCAGGATCAAAACCTTGTGTTGTCAAGATTTAAAAATATGATGAAAAATTGAGATTGCACCAATATAAACAATTCAATAGGAGCACGTACAGCAGTCGCCATGACAATCGTGTTGCCACCGCTCCGATCACAAATCTGCTAGTCCTCGCGGCGGCGTCTGGTTTGTCACGACCTGTGGCGGAGTGGCCGAGCCCGGCGATAATCTAATCATGAATCAACAATGCGACAACCTCAGTGCTTGGTGTGCTCCTCCCCACAAGCGATGAAGTCACTCTTAATTAGACATTAGGGATTAGGAGGGCCAGAATTGGGGATTTGGAGAGGACACGGAAAGGTAAAACGGAAGAGAGGATTTCAATGAATACCGGCCGTGGGAATCAGGCAAGTTAGTTAAGAGTAATGCTACACCTACGGACCCTTTTTCTACAAAACTGCTTACGGACGCAGCATAGGTAGAGGAAGAGTAGAAACGTGGTCCGGTTTTCAAGGAAATGATAAGAATTCACCCAACCAAATCAGCACACGTATATCCGTAGGGGATTCCGTAAGCTCAGAGTCCGTAGCTCTAGGGATTCCGTAAGGCTTCCTTTCCTTTGTTTTGCTACATGGCCTAGCCAAACGTTACCCAGACCTGATGACAAGTGGGCCTGTGTGATCGAATTTAAGAACTTATATATGTCAAATAGTATATGATACTCATAGATGGGGTATTAGATTTGCAAAATTCCTATGTAGTCGCTTGACTACACAGCTACAACGTGGCTTCACCACTGCTTTGTTGCGTTCAAACATGAGAGCATATTTGGCCAGATGCATGTATTTTCTAGTAGCCATGTTCTTTGGATCAAAAGCATCCACACCTGAATCACAAATACAAGGGTAGATGCATGAATGACAACCTTGTTTCGTCCTAACCAAATCTATATTACATAAGTATCTAACAAATCAGCCATAATGTCAAACTAGCTAGCTACAAAGCTAACATTGGGGGTAGGTTACAGGTGCTTACGAGCATGGTTGAAGACGGCGATGACCTATAGGAGCTGGTAATGACGGGGGTGAGATGGTGAAAGAGACGTAGAGGACAAGTCAGTGTTGTAGATCTACGAAGCCCTAACTGTCTGTGCCAGAGAAGATGGGTTAAGGAAGACGATGTCAAAGATAAACCAAGACACCAACAGTCAGTGCCGCTGTCACCCAAGGGGAAAATGAGGATGGATTTGTTCTCACGCAAGTGGTGTCCGACTAAGAGGAAGGCGAGGCTACATTTCGCGCGAAACCGCGTAGCCAATTTTTCGCCTCCCCATCTCCGTGTTGGTTCGACGCGCACGCTATTCCTATCCTTGCACTTGCTAGCACCTGTATCTATGGAAACGCTCGATTCATGCATTCCTACGGAGCATTTCCATAGGTTATTTTAAGTTTCGTTCTAGTCCAGAATATGGCAGATGATGACCCACAAGTATAAGGGATGTATCGTAGTACTTTTGATAAATAGGAGTGTTGATCCCAACGAGGAGCAGAAGGTGCTGACTAGTGGTATGGAGCAGGAAATCTCTATAAATACTTAGCAAACGGATTTTAGGGGTTTTTGATAAAGCAAGAAAATAAAGTGCAAGTAATAAAGACAGCAAATAATTGCAGCAAGTGGCCCAATCCTTTCTTAACAAAGGACAAACCGGTGGTAATACTTACGAGGACCAAACGTTCTCGAGGACACACGGGAATACTATCAAGTGCTTTCATTTTATAAAGATGATTAATCATCTTTGGCTTTGTAAGAGTTGTGTGGGTGAACCTGTGCTAATGTACCGACCTTATGAAAGAACATGTTGGGCCCCCGTATGTGATTTTGGTAATTAATAACAATATTTATGGACTAATGTGTGTATTAAGTTATACTTGTAGGATTTGTCTATTGGCATCACTTGGAGCATGTGTTGGCTTCAAGGTCGATGAAATGCAAAGAAGATTTGTCGTGCAAGCTCAATATGCGAGGTCGATGATGAGGAATTAAGAAAGACGTTCCATCTTGAGAAGGGCAAGACCGTCTACATCGAGCTCAATTGGAATGCTTAAGGCAAAGGTATAATCTTGATAGGTTTTCCCTTTTGCCGGTCTCTTGTTGTGTGTGTGAGACCGGGTTTAGGATAGATAACCGCTATCAAGAGGGGCTCTCGTATGAGTAATTCGGTCACATCGTTCGAAGAGAGCTCAAACCTTTGCATACTTGCATCATCATATTTGGTTGTTATTTGGTCTTATCCATGTGAGGATATAGAGCTTGTGGTAATCTCCATAACAAGCTCTTGTTCATCAAAATCGGATCTCTCATATGCATCTTGTTGCGATTTTGAGTTATGCGCCTTTTTGGTTTCTCACCAGGTGAGGTATCTCACATTATTCTACTTGATACTTTCTCACTTGGTGATAATCAATATTTCCACTTTTTATTGGGAAGCCCTTGTCGTCCTCTATCCAACACAATTAGAATCGGGTCAATCGGAGCTTCCAGTCAAAAGTTATGGCCGTTTGAATATTCGCCGATTTTATTAAAAAAAGGAAAAAGGGAAATCTGCTCTCTGGGCTGAACGGGGCGCCCCGTAATATCTTTCTGCCTGGCCCAGTACCTATTCGCGGTAGTACCGGCCGGCCCGGTAGTACCGCCCGGGTGGGCCGGTACTACCGGCCGACCCAGTTTATTTTTCCCAGATCCAGATCTAGGCCCAGCCACCCCGCCTCCCCTGCTTGCTGGACCAGCCGCTGTCTGGCTCGCAGTGGCCCCCGCCACTCACGCGCTCTGCTGGATCCCGTGCCGCCGCCACTTCTCCCGCGCTGCTCGCTCAGCTCCTGCGTGCGTTGACGCTCGCGTGCCCCGCTGGCTCCCTCGCGCGCGCGCTTGACCTTGCTCTGGCTCGCTCGCTATGCCCCGCCTGCTGGCCCCACGCACCACTGCTCGCGTTCATCGCTGGCGCATGCCGCTGCCGCTGGTCCCACTAAGGCCCTGCAAGCTCCCGCGCGTGTTGACCCTCTGCTGGCTGCTCGCTTGCATCGCGTGCCCTGCGCCTGGCTCCCGCTTGCTGCGCTGCCTCGTGCCAGCTGGGCCCGCGCGTCGCTGCATCCTTTTCTGGCTTACGTGCACACGCGCCTCCCAGAGTTGATTCACCTTTTCCTGGAGCTTACGGTACTACCGGTTAAATCCGGTAGTACCGGACCGTTCAAAAAAATAGCCCCAACGGCCAGATTTTTTGGGCCTCTATTTAAGGCTTTGCCCGTTTTGAGTTTAGTAGGCTTCTTACTCCTCCTTTTGTCTAAGCTTTGCCCCCATTTGCCTTACTCTTTGAGCTTGATTTCTACTCACCCCTCCATTGATTCTTTCATATATTTGAGGGGTAGTTGGAGGAGATCTAGATCTATGTTTTGACCAAACCAAAACATCTCTTTGTGAGTGTATCTTTGGGGATCTAGATTTTGGGGGATTTTATGTCTCTCTTTGATTCCTCCTCTCTTGTTCCCCCAATAGCTTTAGTAGCTTTGTTGTAACTTGAGAGTGAGGGATTTGAGCATCTTTGTGGTGTTCTTGCCATTTGCATTTGGTGCATCGGTTTGATTTCTCCTCGGAGGATTTGGTTTGAGTTGCTCATTGGAGCTTGTCCCTCTTGGGTTCTTGGAACCCTAGACGGTTTTGTGGCCTTGGTGGCATTTGTTGAGGCCTTTTGTGGCGTTTGTTGGGAGCCTCCAATTAAGTTGTGGAGAAGTGCCCCAACCTTGTGAGAGGTTCCGGTTGCCACCAACAAGTGCACCGATAGTGGAAGCGTGGATCGATCCCGTTGGGGTGAGATTCACCGGAGAATAAGGGAGGCCTTTTGTGGCGTTGGTGGTTTGATACAATCCCCTCTCCAAACGAGACGTACTCCATGTTGGGAGGAACTCGGTAAAATATCGGTGTCCCCGCGTGCCTCGGTTATCTCTATACCCGAGCTCTTTACTTATGCACTTTACATTGTGATAGCCTTCGTGCTTGAAGTAATATATATCTTGCTATCACTTTGTTGCTTGTATTGCTTAGCATAAGTTGTTGGTGCACAAAGGTGAACCTTAGTTGTTCTAGGTTGTGCTTAACAAAGTAAACACTAGTTTTATTCCGCCTTTGTTGAGCCACTCTAGAAAAAGTTTTAATCGCCTATTCACCCCCCCTCTAGGCGACATCCGTATCCTTTCACCTTACTTGGACTAATACATACTTGTGATTAAACCCCTTGCAACTACAAGAAATTAATTAAGATAAAAACCTAACCACGATCTTAAACTCTGAGATCCTATACTCTCTTGTGCAAAGGTTTTCTAACGGGGGTTCAGGTTTCTATCACTCCGGCAACCCCGCAATTAGTAGCCAAATACACAATGCATTCCCCTAGGCCCATAAATGGTGAAGTATCATGTAGTCGACGTTCACATGACATCACTAGAAGAATAACACCACAACTTAAATATTAAACCATTGAATAATACCTCAACATAATTTCACTACTAACAACATGACTTCTCCCATGTCCTAAAGAACTTAACGAACTACTCACGAGACATCATATGGATCATGATCAGAGATGATATAATAATGGATAACAATCTAAACATAAACAATAATTCAATGGTTCCACTCACAAGCATCAACTACAATAGTAATCAACACCGGAAAAGTTTCTCCTAAGAACTATGCAAGATTCAACACAATTGTTACAACGGGATGGAGTGGTGATGATGGTGCTGGTGGAGATGATGGTGTGGATGATGATGATGATGATCCCGATAAAGTCTAGCTTGATGATGGTGTTGATGGCGACGATCTCCCCTCTCTAGGAAGGAATTTTCCTGGCAGAAATCTGTCTGCCGGAGAGCTCTTTATCTCTCGGTGGTTTCCGCCCCACAGAGGCGGCAGAATCTTTCTATGGTCGCTCCCCTGACTTTAGGGTTTTGAGGAGAAGATATAGGCGATAGGGCGAAGCCAGAGGTAGGCCAGGGTGGCCACACCCCCTGTAGGCGCGGCCCAGGGTGGCCCGCGCCTGGGGGGTGGCCCCCCTATGGCCCAACTCTGCCTCCCCTTCTAGCATCCTTCATCTTTTGGGAAAATATAATTTTCTGTAGTTTTTCTGGTATTTTTTTGATCTTCGCGAAATTGCATCAAAACACTGTTTTTTCCATTAGAATCCTGACTCCGGCAGTTCATCCTCCAAGAATCATCCAACATGCAAAAACAGATGAAATAACATAAGTAGCACCTCTTAATATGAAAAATATCAATGAATAGAAGCAATTTATGATATAAAATGGTGATGCAAAATGGACGTATAACAGACCATGACCAACCCAACACATGTTTTTCTTCCCGCTGGATGCGATAAGAGGCGTCGCGACGATCCAAACACACCCAAGAAAAAAATTGTATAACATCGTCTTTCGGGCTTGGACAAACAATGTTTTTGTTGACACCAACTTTGGCCGAAAACATGGGCTACACAATTGGAAGTCGGACAATGGTGAAAGTCGGTCAGAACATAGGTTCTTAGAGCATGAGCCGGTACCAGATGAATACTCAGGAAGCCACTCGAGGAGAAAGAGGCTTAGATAAGGAGATAAGAGCAGAAACAATCTAGAAGCGGCGCCAAGATAGAAGCCAAGTTTAAATCGACTTCATGCTAGACCAAGAATGATTCAGAAATAGCACGAATACAAGGCAGAAACTACTCCAACACAAAAGGAAAAGCTTTGCCAGGGTTGACTAGGGAAATTGGAGTCTAGATCCTATATGAAGTCGTGTAGTTTCTACCTAGGTTAGTACTAGTTTCCTACTAAGGAATCCTCATTGTAAACGTGTAATAGTTATCCTAAAATTGCATGGAAAGACCAGTTGCCCCATATATATGTGAGGGTGACGGACGATTGAAATTAAGCACGCAACCGACATTCATCAATACAATCTACTTTTTCATACCCTCGAAACCCTTTGTCCCCTCTTTCATTTCTTCGGCGACTTTGTCCCCTCCTAGGAAGAGGAAAGTACACCAGCGTTGCCGATGTCAGACTCGCCATCTGATGAGGAGGCCATCGGCTAGAAACGCCATGTCGAAGTTGGCTCCAGCGAGCCTAGGATGAAGTCGCCCCCAGAATCGCCAGCCTCCCTATCGTCTATCATGTTCTTGTATACACATGGGCAAATGCTTTCTGCAGTCTAAACATCCCAAAAATTCTATATATTGAACGATCTTGAGGTAGAACCAAAACTGCTGACACCAACTGGATGCAATTTGTCTCTATGATGAAGAGGGTTTAGCAGTCTTGCAAAGCGAGACTTGCCCTTCAAGGCTTCAACACATGCATATAGTTCAGCTTCAAATGTCTCATCCCAACTCATCATCCATTGGCAAGCATAGAAAATTATGTCCCTGTCACTAGGAGAGCCATCCTAAGGTATGTAGTCAATTGACTACACAGGATTTTGGCAATACAAGCTGTAAATATGCTAGAAAATAGTTAAAAATCCATAAAAATATAAATAATGCCAATGCCATCCAAACTGCCAAAAAATTGTATGTGATATCATGGTTTATTCTTTTATATGTTAGTTGTATACACGATGCTTATGAGCAAGTGTATCCTCAGAAAAAAAAACATGTGATTTTTTATATTAAGTCAATAATCTACTAAAAAAACCATGGCAAGCGAACCATAAGAAAATCTAGTTCGACACACTAAACTAAAGAGACTTTCTAGCACTCCGACCTAACCATATACACAAAGTGACATACTTAATGAGACTAACGCTCACATGTGACATGTCTATGCTAAGTAGAAAAACGTGTACCTCCTCATAAACCGGAGATCGTCTCCAATATTTCTCTTGCATGCATACGTGGCAATGTGACATGAACAGATTTCTGCCCTTACATGGGGGTGTGAAAATGCGTGATCGGGTCTCACTCAAGGGGCGGAGCAACAGATGGGCCACACATGCAAACGGGCCACCTGATAAATCTGCCCTTACCTTGGCTAGTTTAGCTCGGTCCCGGAATCGTTGGATACAATCTGCCCTTACCTGGCTCAAGCCTCGAGAAGCCCAACACAACAATGGCCACCCGTGGGCAAAAGCCTTACCTCTCACTCCACCCACTGCATCACATTGGCCACAGTTTTGGATTATGTTACTATGTGATTCTCAAAGGAAAAAGGACCATGTTCTTGATTATGTGGTGGTAAAACAATTCAGATCATATTTCCAAGATCAAATTATTTTGGGGGAAAAAGAGGATTTCATAGATTGACTGTTCAAGCTCCCACTCCTGCAACCAGAACCTAACAACACCATAATCAGTAGCACAGGGCCATCCCTACGCTATGTAGTCAATACAAGCCGTGAGTATGCAAAGATAATTAAAAATCCATACAAATATCTACACAATACCAAACTAACTACACAGGGTTGATGTCCTGCTCCGGCCACTCTCCCTTGTCATCGGCAAGAGTCTTTTGATTTTTCTTTTGCCTGTCGATCTGCCAATTCTGCTGCTCTAAGTGTGCACGCTATCATGCTGCTGCCCACGAAGGTAAGAATTACTCGGTAGGAGCCACACTTCTCTCCTATCTCTTCCCATAGTCTGTAGGCATGCGAACATTTGAACAAATCATTGCCCAGGGGCCAGAATTAGGCATATCAGTCCAGACATTGGTGTGTACACCGAAGCTGCAATACAGCCCATTTCCGGTACACTTGTTGCCCATGGTCCACAAGAACGAGAAAAACTTTTCTCAAAAAAAAAACAAGAACAAGAAAAACAAAACCCCGAGGCCAGGACACTCCCAGATTTGGACACCCGAGCGATGACCCGATGAGATGGAGACAGGAAGGACATGATGTATGTCAAGATCAATCGACACCATCGACACCAGAAGGAGATGTTTACACAATTGATTCTTGAATCGGATCGATGGTGTGCAGTCATAAGGTTGTGATTTATTGCAGCCTCGACTCTGGCTGCAGGTTCAGAACCGAAGGAAAGCGGGGCCTGGATCATGCATATGGTGGTACAGTGCAAACCGGCCTAGTTGCCCAGTGACCATTTTCCGGGCATGTCGACTAGCAGACCACAAGCCAAGAGTATAGTATGGTCCTGAGTAGAGTATGGATGGATATCTTGCTGAATCACAGGATATTCCTGTGTCTGTGTGTGGTAGCGGCGTCCCTTCGAGCTTCAGGCCCAGGACAGCAGGACATTCATATCTGTGTGTGGCAGCGGCATCAATTCAGGCTTCAGGCCCAGGACAGCAAGGTGGTCGCTATGTCAATCCACCCCACAGGCCACAGGGCAGGCCGCGGGGGGCAACCTGCGCAACAGCAGTCAGTTTCATTTCTTTTTGTACTCCTACATAAAAACTGCAGAATATTAGTACATACTAGCAGTCAGCAGAAGCTTGACAGGTTTTGGAATATGTGGTCACAGCACAGAATTTGTTGGCACGAATTATTGGTTGGAGAGTACTGGACGAGAATTAAGGTGACTAAACAGGTAGCATTTCGACACAAATTGGTTGAGCTTGCAGTAGTCTAGGCTTCAAGCTTCTGTCGGAGCAGCAAGTGATCATCCTTGCCTCATGTTGACTGCAGTTAGACAGCACAGACCATGAAGTAGAATCAATACTAAAGAGAGGAATGCATGTATGTACAGTTCAGATGCACTAGCAAGTCACAGCTCTGCTAAAATAGGAAGTATCATACAATGAGATTGTATGCTGGCACATCTAACAAGCCACTGACTTACGGTTAGTTTGATAGAACATTGAACAAGCATTAAAAATACAATGAGATGGAGAAAAAAAGTAGCAGGCGATGCAAACAAAACATGGAAATTCAGAAGATCGAAATTCAGAATATCTCAGGAACCAAAATAAAAATAGTCGATACAAGGAGAAATCAATACAAACAGAAGATTTATTTGACAAGTCTCAAATAAAAAAAATGAGGCTATTGCCCTGCTGGCCATTTGAAAGAAAAAACTTGAACGGAAACAAGCAGAAGATTGAAACAGACTCAGAATCGATGCAACGGGGACTTTGACTGCCAAACGAAACAGCTAAAAGGAATGCTAAAAGAATACTTTGGTACTGCTACATGGAGTTAGTGGTACGAAACATACAATTGATGTAGAAACAAGGAATTTGAACAAATGTAGCCCATGGGAGAGTAGCGAACCTCAGCACATGCAGCCTTGGCATCCTTCATCACATACAGACACACCATGTGGTTTGCTCATCAAATTATTCTTATCTTCCGAAATCATAGCAGGGCCAATAATGCCACTGACTACCACTTTATTTCGTCAAATTTGAACCAAATTGTCACGACAAATATCATCAACCACTAAAAGTAGATTACAAACTGAAAGACCTTAATTTCATTCCACAGGAATCATATAAACTGGACAGGACGATTTGGCTCCCAGGTCTAAATGCACTTATTATTAAAAATGTATTTTCTATAAATTTTAAAATATTAAAAAATTCCGAAACAAAATTCTGGTTGTGCATCCCAACATGCTATGCCCTCACAGTTTTGTAGTCAGAAAATATTTTTTGAGGTTTGTACAAAAAAGACATGAAAATGTCTTGTGGAAAACTATTTTATAACACAAAAAATTTCTTTTTTACATAATCAACATAAAATGTCTTTTTTTCATGAAACTTGGTGTACGTACGTAGAATGTCAACATGTACATCCGAATATATTTTTTTCAATTTTTTCAACATTTTGAAGTATGTATTTTTGGCAGTGGGTGCATCTACACCTAAGAGCCAAAGTGGATTTCCGCTTTGAAAGCTGCTATCAAGAAAGAGATGATGAATAACAAAAAACTGGCAGTACTGCTTAATCACATACTCTACGTTAGAAATAAAAAAAAAGTTCAGAGTGAGCAAAATGCAGGAGAAACCACGACAGTGAATGGTTTTTGAATGGACGGAAGTAACAATAGAATTCGGATACAAGTGGGTTGAATAACAACAAGAGAATATTGTTGGAGAAGGAAGACGAACCAAGGCAAATGCAATAACCTCGGAGTCCCAAGCTTCTCGATTGGTAGGTGGAAGCAGGATCAACAATCACACAGGAACTGCAAGAGACCACATTTGAGGCATGCTGCTGACGGTAGTCATATCTGCCATATGCTCTTTTTGATGGATAATCTTGAATCTCTTGCCTTTGGATTTGACCGCTGTTTTGCTCGGTGTCATGCAACCGTGTCACAAAGTTCTCTTCACTTGGCAAAAGACATACTAGATCAAGTACCATATCATGTACACGATAAGATTTTTCCATGCCTTCATTATCATCGTTAATGTCTATTGGTTGGATCATACTTTGGCTTATGAGCTCATTAAATAACTCTTACGTAGCTCAGATAGTCTAATTTCTTGTTTTGAATGATAAACAAAACATTCAACTATCCACTTGCACATCAAGTGGCCTTGCTTAATCTTATAATCTTCTAAAAACATACTTAGAAATAATAACTAAGCCTATAGATGAGAAGGTGAATCCAAACTAGTAGTAAAAGAAGCTTGACTTCTAGATCATCACTGTGACATGATCTACAAGTCAAAAGCCTCATCTACAAGCTCAGATAGTCTAATTTCTTGTTTTGAATGATAAACAAAACATTCAACTATCCACTTACACATCAAGTGACCTTACTTAATCTTATAATCTTCTGAAAACATATTTAGAAATAATAACAAAGCCTATAGATGAGAAGGTGAATCCAAACTAGTAGTAAAAGAAGCTTGACTTCTAGATCATCTTTGTGACATGATCTACAAGTCAAAAGCCTCCTCTACTAGATCTAACAATACTTATCATCTTAAGTGTGTGTGCCTCATATTGTGTTCTATCTCTAGTCTACCCAAACTTATTTAAGCGAAAGATTGAGTCATTGCTTTATGATCTATCTTCACATCATTTATTATATCTAAGCATATTTCCAGAAGACTACAAAATTAAGAGAGACCAACTTATATATGGAAATGGATAGCTGAAGGCTTTATGTATCATACGAAATGGGAAATTGGGCCATATGAGCTAGGTGAGAACTATTTCAATGAGCTAATAAATAGAAGCATGATCCAACCAGTAGGCATCAACGATAAAGGCAGATTACAAACATTGTCCATGACATGGTACTTGATCTAACATATCCTTGCCGTGAGGGAAAACAAACCATGACCATATCCGATCCAACAGAAGACATAGGTACCTGTACATATGAAGTTATTTGCGACGGTCAGTTGAAAACGCAATCAACATGCATCTAATGTTTCTTTACAACAAGAAGAAGAGTGAATCATGAGTTATCTAGGAAACTAACAGACTACAACAGACACCAGGAATGAGGAATCTATATAGATTATACCATATTGTAGATCTATATAGGATGGCCAACAACAGAACTTAAGAGTTAAGATCGATTCACACACCAGCCAGCGAAAAAGTAGTGGCTGGCACACATGGCTTACTTGCAGAAACTAAAGTAAATGATTGTGATTTTTATCCCACACTAAGGTACCGATGTAAATGAACTTTTTGTAACAATTAGTTGGCATACCAATTGATCAATATGCATCTAACTTTTGTTCATAAAGAGAGGACAATACTGAATCATGGAGTTATCTAGACAGCAAACAGACTAGAGCAACGGATAAAATACTAGCATCTAGCTTAGATCAAACGCTGAGATCTATGGTGGATGAGCAGCAATCTGCACTTCAGATCTATATAGTAGAGTGCACTGTTTACTTGACAAAACTGAATTAAAAGATCTAGAACAGAGGAAAAGGCACCCTAGTAATCTAGCTTACAGTACCACCGTAGATCTATGGTGAGACTCGTATTCAATATGGACTAAATAAAAAAGAACTGTAGATCCACGGTAGGTGATTTCGCACAGCACAGCACATCACGGATGTCCAGCACAAGAAACAGTGGTTACTCGAAGAAACTAGACTGACGATCTACTAGAACAGTAGAGAAGATGTATACCTCTCGCTGGTTCTTCACATCCCTACACAGCAAACGCCGCCCTAGATCTGGCCCAGTTCCCCTAGATCTGGCCGCCAGCAAACGCCGCCCTAGATCTGGCCTCCCCGCGAGATCCAGTCCACGCTCGACCCACTGACTCGGTGCGTCTGCAAACGCGGCTACAAGCGGTAGAAATAGACGCCGGGAGCACGGACTTGGTAACGGACGCGACCGATCACGTGTTGGCCCAAGGTGGCTGACTTGTGGTCCTCTCCACAACGCTCTGCTGAGAAGGTGCGAGAAGGGCACGCGGCTTGCCTGGGACCTGCTCGTGCGCCCATCCTTGCGGCCACGGTGCGTGGCGCCTATCCGAAGCTTCCGCGACTTTCGTCGGCAATTTGAACGAAAATAACTCGTAAAAATAAAAAATTATAAAATAAATTCTGGCCAAAAAAAAATTACTTTACTAACCTTTTTGCAACATTGTAGACGGTGGCGTCGCACTCTGAAGAGCAGCGCCACGAGGCTTGGCGCCGCGCACCTGCCAACGTGGCTCGGCCGTGGCCTTGATTCCGCTAGTGCGGCGCCTTGCCGTGTAGTGCAGCGCCAGCTCGCGTGGCGCCGCACATTAGGTCTTGTACCAGCGCGGCGCCAGCCCTTCCCAGACCCATCTCATTCTTCTCAGCCACACAGGAGCGCATGGCGGCTAGGGTTTGTCGGCCCCGGTGATTCCCCTCTCCAAAAACGCAAGATTTGCTAGATTTGTCCAAGGATCTTGCTCCCAATCCCTCTCCCATGTATCTCCTCTTAAATCCCTTGCTATTTGTCCAAAAAATTCTTGCTAATTTCCCCTTTTGTTCAAATTTCGGTGAAATGCTGGGTTCAATTAGATTTAGAGATTGAGATGAATCATTGCAATGCTTGTTTGATTTTTAGGTTTAGATATGGCATACTACTCTTTGGTAGAACTCTAGTTGGTTGATTTATCTTTAAAGTATATGTTAGGTGCTTTTTCATATTTGTAATTCCATATGGCTAGAGTAAGATGGAGATATGATAGAACTCTAGTTGGTGTTTTGATTTATCTTACAATTATATGGTAGAACTCTAGTTGGTTGATTTAGTTTGCAATTCTAGATGCTAGAACTATAGGTGGAGTATGATGAATATGTAGGATGTCTCTATAAGATGTACAAAAGCTAGAACTATAAGATGGTTGATTTAGCTTTGCAATTGTAGATGCTAAAACTATATGATAGAACTATAAGATGGACATTTTGTAACAGTTCTTATTCTCTCTATTGTTTTGAATATGTAGGATGTCTCTAAACCCCCTTCTAAACAATGCTCAGTATGATGTTCAACACCGTGCCTACAAGATGTCGGAGAAGAGACAGGTACTAAAAACTTCCATGCAAGTCGAACAAGATGTCATGTTTGTTTAGATGGAAATCTAACATTTGCTATTGTATGTTTGCAGGATCTTCAACCCCTTCAACTAAGGTACCACGAGGTCTCGTCCGGCAAGATGCGTTATGATAAGCGGTACACTCCGTACATCCAGCAGCTAGGATTCCTCCCCTTTATCCACATGGTCACTCGGTCCACACCGGCCTTCAACCCTGCTGCGATCACCGCGCTTGTGGACCGGTGGAGGCCGGTGATGCACACATTTCACCTTAGGACTGGTGAGACTACGGTCACTTTATAGGACATGAGCATGATCCTGGTACTCCCAATCGAGGGAAACCCTATGTGCATAAGCTCGGATTCAGACGGGTGGCGTGAGTAGATGGTCGACCTTATAGGGAAGGATCCACCCGAGGCTATAAACAATAAGGGGGAAAGACTGAGGGTCGCTGCCGGGGCTACTTTTACTTGGAACATCCAGAATTTCAAGATTTGCCACGAGGATGCCGATAAGGAGACAATCAAGACATACACTCGTGTGTATGTGTGGTACATCATCACGAGGACTCTCTTTCCTAATAGCAGTGAGAATCGTGCTTAGTGGCATTGGCTCAAGTTGCTCCTTACTTTTGACTCTACCCTCAGTTGGGGTTCTGCGGCATTAGACTGGTTGTACCGTGGAGTAGTTGGGACACATGAAGAACTAAAAAGCTTTGTGCATACCGATGGAGTGTCGTATTCCTCAGCTTCATTCCCCTTCCTCTCTTCCTCGGCTTCCTACCTCTTCTCCACCACCTCCATAGCGTCCGCCCAGACCTTCGAGTAGTTCACACCTTCCCCATCATTGCCCTTGTTGGGTTGAGTCGCCATACCTATTATAAGAATAAAAGGTATAAGTTAGTAAATGATGCATGAATGTGAACAATAGTGCATTGAACCCAATAAGCATGAATGATAGTAAAATATGCATAAATCTAAACATACCTACGAGCATACGGATTTGGTCCTGCTAAGTAACCTATCATACTAGCGGGATTAAAACCACCACACCCTCTTCCTCTTCTTAGCCCAAGTTGTCGACCTCTTTGTTGTCTAGGATCTTGTTGTCTAAGAAAATTGTGGCTTGGAGCTTGTTGGCTAGTCCTTGGTTGGCTTGGAGCTTGTTGATAGCGCTTGACGAGGTGGAAGCGCTTCGTTGGAAACCCCAAGAGCAAGGTGTGAAGCAGCAAGCAGCAAGTCTTCCCTCAATAGAGGCCGAGGTTATCGAACCAGAAGGAGGAAGGAAATATCACACAGGTGTTGCAAACAACGTGGAGACCTGCACAACACAAAGTCAAGACTTTGCCCCAACGAATCAGTGAGGTTGTCAAGTTCACTGGTTTGCTGTAACAAAGGATTAAACGGATGGTGTGGAAGGTAATGGTTTGCAGCAAGTAAACAAGTAACAGTGGAAGATGTATCAATGATAAAGATTGGACCAGGGTCCATAGTTCACTAGGGGTGCTCTCCTTAGATAAACAACATGGCATGAAGGGTAAACAAATTACAGCGGGGCAATTGACAGGAACTGAGCAAGGCATAACAATGCAATTACTAGCTTGAAAGATCCTATTAAGTTGATTGGGCAATACAACAATATACATAGACCGTAATCCAACTGCATCTATGACTAGAAGTCCACCTTCAGGTTATCATCCGAACCCCCTCCAGTATTAAGTTGCAAGCAACAGACAACTGCTTTAAACAAAGTGTGTAAGGTAAACAGTCCACATGTTCCATGAACAAGAGACCGTTGTTTTCTCCCTAGTAGCAACAACACATCTACAACCGAAGAGATTTATGTCACTTCCCTTGAAAACTAGAGGCATGAACCCACTATCGAGCATAAATACTCCCTCTTGAAGTCACTAGAAACTACTTGGCCAAGATAACCACTAGCAACGGAGAGCATGCAAGATCACAAACAACACAGACATGATAGAATCATAAAGATAGAACCATTAATCAAACCAACATAATAATCTCAGGATCCCCGCAAACACAACATGCATGATTATAAATAAATTAGATCTTGATCATGAAAGGAGCTCACAAGATCTATACATGAAAGCACAAGGAGGAGATACAACCATCTAGCTACTACATGGACCCATAGTCCAAGGTGGAACTATTCACAAATCATACCGGAGAGACTTCCTCCGGGATGATCTCCCCCCCCCCGGCAGGGTGCTGGGAAGAGCTTCAGACCCCCCCGATCTAGGGACGATGGTGGCGGCGGCTACAGACGGTTTCGTGGAATATTGATCGGGTACCCAGAGTTTCTACATCGGGGGCTTCTTATAGGCGAAGGGGGAGACCGAGGCGGCCACCAGGGCGCCAAACCCTAGCCAGACGCGGCCTAGGGTCCACCCGCGCCTGGGGGGGGGGGTCTGGCCCCTCGGGCTCTCCTCTGGACTTCTTATTCCCCACGGAAAGTTATTGACTTTGACGTTCGTCCCGTCCAATTCCGAGAATATTTCTTTACTAACTTTTCTGAAACCAAAAACAGCAAAAAAAGGCATCTCGCACTGTTGCAACTTGTTAATAGGTTAGTACCAGAAAACATGTACAAAGCACCTCAAAGTGCAGACAAGTAAAGAAAAGTAGATACTAAACAAGCATGGAGCATCAAAAATTATAGATACATTTCCAACGTATCAGCATCCCCAAGTTTAACTCCTGCTCGTCCTCGAGTAGGTAAGTGATAAACAGAATAATTTTTGAGGTGACATGCACCCTCACAATAAAGATCCAACCATTTGCAAGCATTGAAAGCTGGGATCAAAGAATTCTAAACATGTGCATGAAAGAATGGAGTTCTAACAGTATGACATAGTAACTATGCATGCAACATGGCAAGCTACAAACAAAGATCATGAATAACATGCATTGAAAAACATTTGTTTGTTTCGCATACAGAAAACATAACAGAGTGGCAATCAGCTTGTCCCTCATAGAGTAGCAATATAGATGCATAGGACACCTTCAAAGTTCATAAGGGTGACTAGAAACAAGTAGCACAAGAACAAGTAATATCACAATATGCATCAATTAATAAGCTTTGGAACACTGCACACAGAATGACAACTATGCTCTCTTAATGGTGCCTAAAGGTAGAAGGTGGAGACTCAAATAATGGGGAAGAAAGGATTTTTTTATAAAGGAAGCAGGGATTACAAGTTTCAAAAAGAGCTTCCAAAAATTATGGTACTTATTAGCTTTCAGCCCTCATTGCCCCTATCATAAGCATCTTGAAGTGGTTAAGGTTAAAGTGGCAAAGCTGGAGTATATGCTTAACAAAGTATAAGGTGGCAATCTCAAGTCCCTTGACTATAAGGGCTACACCTCATGGATACTCAACTTAGGGCCCAGACAAGTTCTTGTCATTGTAATTATTTGCATATTATTGAGAACTGCCAACGGGGTACCCCTTGCACATGGTATAGGAGCTTTTCCATAACCAAAATGACAAGGCAAGCAGACAATGAGCATCTCAGCAATATTCTTATTTACCATGGGAATATGGTGCTTTTTTCTCTCTTTCCTATTTTCTCAATGTGTCTCTTTTTTATAAGAAGAATGCTTCATAGATGTCACTATGGTGATGCTGCAAGTTTCCACCATGATTAGGCATGGCTTAGGCTAGCGGCCCAGACGTTTCTCTAACACAGAATACAAACTCCATGGACTTACAAGTTACCACTTCATTTCACACCGGTAACATCCATAGACAAAAGAGCATGATATCAACGAAGTACACAGGGGCGGAGCCAGGATTTGATGATAGGGTGGCGAGGAGGACGACAACAACAATATAGTATAAAATATATTTTTAGATGCGGTGATAAATAAGTATAACATCAATAGAGAATGACGATGTGAAAAATCGTTAGTGTTTAGTCAATTCTATGTATTTCTATTTATTTTTTGAAACATAGTTTTTTGCAAAAATTAAATTGTTCAATTCTTCTTTTGCATTTGTGTTTCAACTCTATGATAGTGTACAAATTGATATATATTCCTATTCAATCTAAACAAAACGAAAACTAGCTAGTAGCATGCATGCATAATATTGATCTTCGCAAAAAAATGTAATATTCATTCACATCGTACCTTAGGTATAAGTATAGACATACAGAATAGCAGATTGCACACCGATGTAGTTGTGCAGCGACGGAGCAGTTTGTGCCAGGCCGTATCCTTCTCTATTCTTGCATTGTGGTATATCGAGGTGGAGAGTGGCGGCCGGCGGCACGCACCGCCGTAGAAGGTAGCAGCGGGATGTACAATTCATTAGTCATAGATCGATCTACTAATTCCCATCGGCGGAAACTGTATGGCTAGATGCAGATTGAGCGACTTCTGAAGTTCTGATCCTGAAACATGGGCTAGACTGCTAGTGGGCTTTGTTCATTGGACTACATATGAATAAACTAAACAGGGGATAATTAATTTATCTTTGTCTATTACTGCACGTAGTATGCTAGCATCTGTAGCTAGATATTGAGGGTGGCGATCGATAAGGGGGGGTCTAGCCCCTGCTAGCCCCCCTTGGCTCCGCCCCTGGAAGTACAGAAGTATAAGTGCAATGTTGAAAACGTTCCCCGTGACAGCACGGTTCTGCTAATCCCAACTTATAAGTTCAAGCATATACAACAAAGTTGCCTCAATGGTTCAAGTTTATTAGGGGCAAAGAATAAAATGTGCCATCAAGTTTGTGAGGGCTTTAATCACTAAGTTTTCATATAACAAAATAGTTTTTAATTGGAAGATAGTTGAAAACAAGAATATACTTGGAATGGTGTAACACACCATGCATAGGAGTTTATAATGGACACTTTGGAATAACTTGGTTTCTTGGGAGTTGGAAGCATGAGTAGAACTTACTCATACAAGTGGAGGCTAGCAAAAGACTAGGAGCAACCAACTAAGAGAGCAATAATGGCCATAATTATGCAATGCAACAAAGCAAACTAATCAAGGCAAAGATTGGTACTACAAGTCAAGTACTAAATGATCATAGAGGCTAATGGTGACTTGTCATAGTAATAACATGGTGTAAGCATGTGCCAAGTCAACCCAAGCAAAACATCAAAGGATAATACCACAATACTATGCTTTTGCATGCTAAAACAACACATAATTTCTTCAAGGCACACTAAGCAATCCCAATTGTTTGGAACAAGACATGATACATCAATAATCACTAAGAATAATGCTAAAACAACACCTAGCATGTCATGCTAAAGTCTAAGTCACAGTCAATGCAAGCTCCTCTTGCACTTCAAGCAAGAACTTACTACTCCTTTCAAACACCAAGCAAACTTATTTGCAAAACAACACATCGAGAACGGGGGTCCAAACTACTTTATTCAAGCAAACTAAACAACCTAAGCAAACCAAACGAAAACTAGACGATCCAAGAACAACACAACTATGCATGAAACAATAAAAGTGAAATGTCTAGACAGACCTCAACTTTTTATTGATGAAGAAGGGGATGCCCGGCATCCCCAAGCTTTGACGCTTGTACCTCTTGGATATTTATTGGGGTGACACCATGGTGGCATCCCCAAGCTTGAGCTTTTGTCCATTCTTCATCTCATTGCATCATTCTCTCTCTACACCTGAAATTTTTCCTTCATACAAAACTTCACACAATCTTCATTAGCAACATTAGTGTATTCAAAAGATATTAGACCGGCAAAGCTTTAGAATAGCAAGGCTTTTCACTAAAAACACAAGCTACTGAAGTAACTCCTTCAAAGAAACTCAATTTACCTGAAGAGAGCTAAAAAAGGAATCAATAAGAAGCAAATGCAAATAATGGCAGAAATCTGTCAAAACAAACCAGCAGGTAGAAACGAATTTTTCCGAACATCTTCTGTTGCTCAAATCAAAAAGTGTTGAACTAACTAAAGTTATCCAACATACTGCGGGATTTATTCGTACATTTTCAGCTCAATCTGAGTTACAAAGACTCCTCACGAATTTTTTTGGTGGACGATAGAAATCTGTTTCGGGACAGCAACTCCCCAAATCTTACTTCCCTCTCATTAGAGGTCATTCTTGGCACAAAAAGCAAACAAAAAGGATAAGGAGAGGTCATTACAGTAGTAATAACTTCCAAGACTTAAGGAAACTCTTGGGTTATCTCCCAACAAGTACTTTTCTTTAACGCCTTTAAGTTAGGCACAAGAAGCAAGAAGAATCAAGTATTTTCAAATGAAGAAGCATTAACATCAAATCTTGCTTTCAAAGGAGGAGCAAAAAGCAACTTTTCTCTCCTCATAGGGAAGTGTTCAATACTTTCTTGAATGGAAATTGATATTTGATGGTGCCTTCTTTCATATCAATGATGACACCAACTGTTCTAAGAAAAGTTCTTCCCAAAGTAATAGGACAAGAAGCATTGTATTCAACATCCAAAACATAGAAATCCACAGGGACATAAGCATTATTAACCATAATGAGAACATCATTAATACTCCCCATGAGTTTATTTTTAGTATTATCATTAAGTGGGACATCCAAATAAAAATCTTCTAATAGTGGCAAATCAAGCATTTCATAAATCTTCCTAGGC
Source organism: Avena sativa (assembly GCA_916181665.1). Classification (NCBI taxonomy): domain Eukaryota; kingdom Viridiplantae; phylum Streptophyta; class Magnoliopsida; order Poales; family Poaceae; genus Avena; species Avena sativa. The sequence continues at coordinate 386,594,871 of OV702296.1, forward strand.
ATAATAGAGATACTAGAACCAAGATCACATGAAGCTTTGAGATCAAAGGCATTCACTTGCATATTAATAATGGGTTCCCAACTATCTTCTACTTTCCTAGGAATAGAAGCTTTGTGTTTTAGCTTTTCTTCCTTAATCTTAACAAGAGCATCTGTAATGTGTTTGGTAAAGGCAACATGCATATCACTAGCATCAGGACTTCTAGCAAGCTTTTGTTGGAACATAATCACTTCAGAAATATCGCAACCATCAATATCAAAATCAAACTTAGCATGACTAGTAGTAGGATCAATAGGCTTAGGCATAGTAGGAGGAGGAACAGGGGCTACTTATGGTTTAGTGGTGATAGTGCACACACTAATGTTTCTATCAATTTCAGCTTCCCTTTCCCACCTAGCATGAAGTTGAGCTAACAGCCTAACATTTTCATCAATAGTAACTTGTATGGAATGAGCAGTAGCAAAGGTGTTTTCCATAGTTTCAGGTTTAGCAACCATTTTATTAACCAAGGAAGTTTGAGCTTCAAACAAAGAGGATATATTTTTCTCAACAGTTAAAAGCTTTTTCTCTATAGTCTTATTGAAAGTGGTATGTTTACTAATAAAGTCCTTAAGCATGACTTCAAGTTCAGAGGGGGCACTTCTAGCATTATTGTAAGAGCTTTCGTAGGAATTGCCATTATTATGAGGATAAGGCCTATAATTGTTGTTGCTACCAAAATTATTCCTATAGGAATTGTTGTTGAAATTGCTGTTTCTAATGAAGTTCACATCAACTTGATCTTCTTGAGCAACCAAAGAGGCTAAGGGAACACTATTAGGATCTAGAGGAGCTTTCCCATTAACAAGCATAGCCATAATAACATCAATCTTTTCACTCAAAGAGGAAGTTTCCTCAAGAGAATTTACCTTCTTACCATGTGGAGCTCTCTCAACATGCCATTCAGAGTAGTTAACCATCATATTATCAAGGAGCCTTGTTGCAGCACCCAAGGTGAGTCCCATAAAAGTACCTCCAGCAGCAGAATCCAACAGGTTTCTTGAGGAGAAGTTCAAACCTGCATAAAAAGTCTGGATAATCATCCAAGCAGTGAGTCCATGAGTAGGGCAATTTTTAACCAAAGATTTCATTCTTTCCCAAGCAGGAGCAACATGTTCACTATCAAGCTGTTTAAATTTCACAATATAACTTCTCGTAGCAATAATCTTAGCAGGAGGATAATACTTTCCAATAAAAGCATCTTTGCACTTAGTCCAAGAATCAATACTATTTTAGGCAAAGATAGCAACCATTCTTTAGCTTTTCCCCTCAAGGAGAAAGGAAAAGCCTGAGCTTAATAATATCTCCATCTACATCCTTATACTTTTGCATCTCACAAAGTTCAACAAAGCTATTAAGATGGGCAGCAGGATCATCAGAGCCAACACCAGAAAATTGCTCTCTCATCACAAGATTCAACAAAGCAGGCTTCATTTCATAAAAGGTAGCATCAGGAGCAGGTGGATCAATAGGTGTGCTTAAGATATCATTGTTGTTGGTGCTAGTGCAGTCACACAACTTGGTGTTCTTAGCAGAGTTCATTTTGGCAAAGGTGGGCAAGCCAAAAAGAGCAGTAGTAGCTAGAGCAGGAACTAATTTTTTGTGTTTTTTGAATAAGGCAAGCAAACCAAACTAGACTATTTTTTTTGGGTTTTTTTGAAAAGAGGCAAACAAAACCAAGCAAAAGAAACAAAGCAAACTAAAAATAAAGTAAAGAGAAAGGAAGTGAAGGACTCCCCTAGTGAAGACGTCCTTAGCCTCCCCGACAACGGCACCAGAAAACTTGTTGATAGCGCTTGACGAGGTGGAAGCGCTTCGTTGGAAACCCCAAGAGCAAGGTGTGAAGCAGCAAGCAACAATTCTTCCCTCAGTAGAGACTGAGGTTATCGAACCAGAAGGAGGAAGTGATGGGGATATGCCTACCGGGGTATACCCAGCAGGACGTTTCTAACTGGCCCAGGTGCCCGCGAGTGGGCCTGCAGGACGGCGACTGGATCAAGATCTGGCGTGGACTCAAGCGACTGGAAGCTGAAGGCCTAGAAGCGTAGATTGGTCTAGTCGGATTAGGTTAAAGGATCACTGAAACCTTAACTGATTCGGTTGAGATCTGTAAACCCTAGGGAGGTGAGTCTATATAAACCTCCCTAGAGGACGCTTAGAGGATACGTTCCATCATACACCCAAGCGACTCGCTGCCTAGCCGCTGAGCTCGCCCCATTGTACTCTCACCATAATACAATCTAGCAGGAGTAGGTCTTTACCCTCCGGGGGGCCGAACCTGGGTAAATCCTTGTGTCTCCGCCCTCATCTCGCACCGCAGATGGCTGGCTGCCCTTGCCCCATGTTCTACTACTCGCTGCCGATTGCAGCATCTGTCGTGGTCATTCCCACGACAGTGGCGCCCACCGTGGGGCCTGGCCGGTCAGGCCGGTGTTCTGCGGCGAGATCCAATCTGCCCATCAACGAGACGATCGCCACCGGCCGCATGATTGCGATCGGCGAGATGCTCCAGATCTTGCCGAGCAGCTACGTCCCGGCGGTGCGACCCGTCACGTGCAGCATGATCCTGCCGGTCGGCACGATCAGCCTCTTTGTCGGCCTTACCGACGTCATCGTCTCGGAGGACTCGGCTCGCATCCGCGAGTCGCCGCCACGCGACCGGCTCTTTGAGAGCCAGGTCCGCACGATCCACCGCCTCGCCTCCGAGTACGACTCGGGCCACAACAACGCGGCTGAAACCACCGCGGTTGCGGAAGACGCGGCCCTCAACAACGACGCCGATTCGGCAACCCCGGCGTCACTCGCCGGGTCCATTGTCGCCGCGTCACCCGCGGGCTCCATCACCCAGGTATCCAATGCCGGAGACTTCGAGGATCCCTCTATCCTTGGGATCTTCGACTTCGACTCCGGGTCGGAGAACTCCGTCGACCTCCGTGACGGAACCGGCCGCCACGCCGCGACCTACATGGCGACTGACGCCGACCCGCCGGAAGATCCATTCTCCACACCGATCCCCCCCAAAGCGACGGCAACGGAGGTCGAGGAACTCCGCCTGAAACTGGCGGAAGCAGTCCGCAAGGAACAAGCCGAGTGCGAAAAATTTCGCCTCGAGCAGGTAACAGCACAAGAGCTGTCGCGCTACCACCAGCTCTGAATCAGGTCGCATTTGAACCCCACTGTCCAGGGGCGCGCCCTGAATTTCGATGATGAGAACGACCCGGCCCGCGTGGCCGAGCGCGCGATCTGCGAGAACACGCCACCAGGAGGAAGCACTCGATCCCCCACCAGGGTCAACGGCCAATGGCGCCCCGCCACCACCCAACCACGCACCCCCCAGGGACCAGCCACGGATCGTGGTCTCCTCGCGGGAGCGAGACGCGAACGACCTACCGCTGTTCTCCACCCCAATGGACAACCTCGTCACGGTCCGAGCAGCAGTCGACAACATCGCAGCGACTGGTGAAGGAGCCCTGCAGATACAGTACGACAAAGCCCTGCTCGCAAAAGCGGTCGAGCAACAAAACGCAGGCGTCGACTCACAGGGTCGGATGTACTAGCGTTCATCAGGCAGCAGAGCAGCCTCAAGCGGCCGCCCCATGGCGGCAAACACCCTCAACTGCCCACCACCCGAACCACTATAGCTCCAACACCGACCCGTGAACGCGGCGCTCTCCACCAACGACCCCCGGCCGGCGACCAACTTCGTCGCCGCCAACGGTCAACCTGTCGACGCCCGCACCCACATCATCAACAACCAGAGCTGGCACACACGCTAGCCCGACGACCTACGGCATACCCTCACCAACCGCCGCGACGGTGAGCCGAGGGGGTCGCTAAGCCGACTCGGGCCCCGGTGCTTCAGACCGATGATCCGAGGTGAGAGATACCCGGCGAACTTCAAAGCACCGAAGGAAATAGAGAAGTACGACCCCTCGTACGATCCCTCCGTGTGGCTGGATACCTACCTCATGGCAATAGGAATCGCTGGCCACACCGATCTACTAGCCGCCCGCTACCCTCCCCTGATGATGGAGGGAGCGTGCAGGCAGTGGATCAACACTCTCCCCGCGGATAACATCGACTCCTGGGAAGAGATGCGCGATGCCTTTGTCAGGCACTTTGAGGGTTCATACACCCGTGCCACCACCATCGAGGACCTGGAACGATGCGTCCAGGGACCTCGCGAGTCGACCCGCAGCTGGGTCCAACGGTGGCAAGAACTGTGGTACAACGCGGTCGGTATCCACCCAGACACCGCGATCCACTGCTTCAAGACCTCGTGCCGCTACGAGCCCCTGGTCGCCAAGCTCAAACGAGCGTACCGCTCACTCGACAACATACCGGATCTCCTGGAGATCGCCAAAAGGTACGCGGAGGAAGACCCAAACCAAGAAACCGACGACGAGTCGGGATGACAACGACGCACAAGCGGCAACGACAATGGAAGACGATCCGATCTACGCTATAGCAACACTCGCCTCACCGGCAAGCGCCGCAGTGACGGGCGAGTCGACTTCGTCGCCAACGCTGGATACACGCAGCGCGAGCCCAAGAGCTTCCGCCGCGACGGGGGGCAACGCCGCGACGGTGGCAACTACAAGGCGAAGCCAAGGTTCGACCCCGCGGCCCTTCTTAACCAACCTTGTGCATTTCACAGCAGGAAAGGAAAGCCCACCACGCACACGACCGCCGACTGCCATTCTCTCAAGGAGATCGAGAAGGCACAGCGCGCGCGGGAAGACTCTGACAACAACCCGCCAAACGGCGGAAAATTAGGCAGCGTGGCCGGATCGCTCCACACCTTCAGAGGCTTCATCACGAAGTGCGATAAGAAGGTCATCGCCCGCGCCATCACCGTCAACGCGGTGGCCCAGGTGGACGTCCCCCAGTTCCTCAACTGGTCTGAGCAACCAATCACTTGGAGCCGCCAGGACCATTCGCCACGAATCGAGTACCCAGGCCGAGTCGCCCTGGTGGTCAAGCCCAAGGTGGGAGACTACTGGCTCCCCAAGACATTGATGGACGGCGGCAGCTGCATCAACATCCTGTACCTGGACACCTTTAGGCGACTGCGGCTCCCGCAGTCGATGGTCGAGACGACCTATACCACGTTCCACGACATCGTCCCCGGTCGGAAGGCGTACCCGATCGGCAAGGTCACGCTGCCAGTCACCTTCGGCACACCGGCAAACTTCCGCACCAAGCGGATCGTCTTCGAGCTGGTGCCCTTCGACAGCCCCTACCACTGCGTCCTGGGGCGCCAGGCGTTCGCCAAGTTCATGGCGGCGCCCCACTATGCGTACAACGCGATGAAGCTCCCCGGACCGTGCGGCGTCATCACCATCCACAGCTACCCCGACATGGCCGCCGAGTGCGAGGCCAAAGGAGCTGAACTCGCCGACACCGTCATCGCGGCAGAGGCCAACCACGCCGACGAGCTCGCCAAGTACGCGAGCGGGGTCAACAACGACGACCCCACCATACTCAAGAATCCCAACTCGGAGGGCGGCAACACCTCAGCCGTCAAGGCAACGACGCATACTCGCACCGTCGAGCTGGTCCCAGGCGACTCCAGCCAGACGGTGACGATCGGGACGGGCATGATCCCAGCATAGGAAGGCGCGCTCATCGAGTTCCTCCGTGAGAATAGGGACATCTTCGCATGGAAGCCCTTTGACATGCCTGGTGTCCCTAGGGAACTCGTTGAGCACAAACTCAACGCCGATCCCAAAGTGCGACCCGTCAAGCAGTCGTTGCGGCCCTTCAATGAAGATCATCGCTGAGCCATCGCCGAGGAAGTGCAGCGTCTACTCGCTGCAGGCTTCATGTTGTGGTGGTGGCATGGCAGATGCCATGGGTAGGCTAAAGTATGGGTCCAATGGATGCTAGAGGGATCTGGGGAGGGAAGATGTAGCTGATTCTACACACAGAAGACTAACGTAAAGATCTTTATTTCTCCTTTCTCGGGCTACAAGTGCTCCTTGAGCTGTATACAAGTGGAGAGGAAGAACTTTACCAGCCTAACGGTACCAAATGAGCCGATGCCCTTCTCAGAATCCAAGCCTCTCCTTATAAAGGGGAGCCCTGGGCTCCTCTAGGGCTGACGTGGCAAGCATATTCGGAGAATATGCTTGTCCCAATATAGTAACTCGGCGGACTCCTTTCCGTGTCGCCCTTCTAACGACGGCAAGGTTCCAGAGGACCCCGCCTGCACGCCTCGGGCTTCAGGACTGTCACCTCCGTGACCTCCTTCTGCCCTTCTGTCGCTCTGTGCCTTGTCCTTTGTGCTTGGCTCTGCTCAGATTCTTCCTAGCCCGTGACTAGGGTTTGACTATAGGCATCTCCTTCTTCTGCAAGCTTCATATCACTCGGCCCTGCCTCGCTTAACTCGGCTTGTCCTTCACCTGCATTCAGATTATTCGGGTTGACCCGGCCGACTTACACAGTATGTCGGCCGGGTAACGCCTTGCTTTTCCCATAAGGGTCTGGCTCTTGCTTACCTCGGCCGACCTTTACAGGATTCGGCTGATTTAGATTGTAACTCGGAAATTGGACGGGGAGCTTCCTTTTGTCTTTCCCCGTCCTTGCCCTATTCAGGGTCACCCCCCAACATTAGTCCCCGAAGCTGGTATGGTCCTGCCTATAACCTTGGCCGGGCCGTATCAGTTTCACAATATTCGTTTCTCTTTGTTTCTGAGTTACTTTTCCTTCGTCCGAGGTATCTGCATATCTTCTCGCGTACGCCTCGTCCAACGTGTCACACCCATCATTGTTTCTCTAGTTTTTTGTTCCTCTACAGTGCACATTGACAGGCTACAGTAATTACTATGCCTGTCGCGCCGGTGCTACAACGCCTCGCGCAACGTTTCCATCAGGGATCGTGTTCCTTTCTTGCATCGTGTGGTCGTTGGTGTGGCTCCACTCAGCGGCGTGCGGTTGTGCCGCACACACGATCTACACAGGTAACCTCCGCACGCACCATTCCACTACCATGCAGGCCGCGTGGTTATAAACAGGGGCACGGGGTCAGGGGATTTACTCTTCTCCTCCGCTTACCGTTGCCCTTCTTCGTCCTCTGGCTTTTTTGCCTGTTCGTGCTCCCTCCGCCGTGCGCCCATCGGAATCTTCGACGGCGAGGCTCCCATCGCTCTGCTCCGTCGACCTTGTCCCCGCATACTTGCTCCGCCGCTGTCGCCGGTGAGTTTATCCGATCTCATTGCCTTGTTTATCCTCTAGGCGCATTTGCTTCTCTCTAGATTTCTCGCGGCGGTTTCCTCTTTGCTCTGCCGCCGTTTTCGCGTAAGGTCACGACGGGGCCTTGCAGTTCTAGGCTTAGCTCCGCCGCTAGTTTATCCTCTGTAGATTCCTCCGGCGACCCCATGTCGAGCTCCGTTAGCGGTGCGCTTATTGAGGACGACGATGCAACGTCTGGGCCCGAGCGGGGCTCCTGGCAGGGCTCTTTCGTCACCCGCCGAGAGGTTGAGTGGCTAATCCGTACTCGTTGGATTCCCACCGAGGTAGCATGTCGCTTACCCGGCAGCGAATCTTCTCCCGTTCTCAACGAGGGCGAGTACGTCGTCTTTATGTCACACTTCGCTCGCGGGTTTGGCCTCCCCCTTAGCAATTTTGCTAGGGAGTTCCTTGATTACTTCGGCCTGCAGCCGCATCATCTTCCTGCTAATGCCATCGCTTCTCTTTCCGCCTTTATCTCTGCTTTGGAAGGATACTTCGGCCTATGGCCGTCGGTGCATGTTTGGTCGAAGTTCTTTCAGATTCGTTCCAATGTTGTCCCAGACAAATGCCTTCAACCTTCCGAGAAACTGCTCACCCAGTGCGACGCCGCTTCAATCACACCTCAGAGGAAGTCCGAGTTTCCTCGCGTTGCTGGCCTAGAGTCGTGCAAGAAATGGCATAAATCGTTCTTTTATGTCAAGAATTCTAGGAAGGAGGACAGGATTGGGCTCCCTGCTTTTTCCATTGCCCCCCCTCCAAGAAGAATTGGACGTATAATCCGAAGAAAAGTCATGCTCTGGCCGAGGCCTTCGAGATTCGGCTGAAGGAACTGATTCGCTTCGGGCTACACGGCGAGGATCTGATGACCACTTTCATCAGCAGCCGAATCTGCCCATTCCAGAAACGCACGCATAAGCTCTGCTATATGAGCGGTCCCCTTGATCCCAATCGAGTCTCCATGGTGGAGCTCGATAATTATCTTATCTTCAAGCGCGTCCGGCTATCTTTAAGACAGAGATGCCGGAGGACTGGGACTGGGGATTGAATCCGTTCACCCGCGAGCATCCCCCTCCCAGTGTAAGTTCTCGCAGTTGTGTTTTGCCTTTTAATCGCACCTGTGATTTCCCTTGTTAATTTCTCTCTTTCCTTTCCTGCAGAGGTTCGAGGAGCAGAATATCGAGGATGCCGAGGTTTTGTCTCTCCCGTGGCCCGCGGATCGGAACACTCCGGACAGTGGGGAGCCGGACTCAGAGGAGTTCGTTCCCAAGTCGGACTTGCTCCGGCTCGTGCCCGCGGCAAGACCCCGGCCCACGAGGAGGAAGGTGATTCAGACGAGGTTCAAGTTCTTGAGGTAGTTGCCACAATGCCAATTTCTTATGCATTTTCGGCTTCTACTTTCTCAGCTAATCCGGCCGGTCAGGTTCACAACGCCGAGCCTCTCGCCTCCCGACCTCCTGTTACCTCTGTCAACACCCGGATTTTTCAATCCTAGATGCCTGTTATGCCATACATCGCAATCACAGGATTACCATTTTTGCGAGACATAACAGAATTGGATACCATAGTACTTCATCCATTACAAACGATACATAAGTTCTTACACAAATAGGGATCTCATGATCCAGTTCTTAATACAACTTCAAGCAGCGGAATACGTAATAATAACGGTAGCGTAGGCGAAGCTCCATCTTCGGGGTCACAGGCAATGCTGACGATGGGAGATGATCCTAGTTGTCGTAGCCTTCCTGGGATCCATCTTCCAGGTACTCCTCTTCATAGTCTGGCCATGGGAATAGCCAGGGACAAAGCCATGAGTACTCTTTAAGTACTCGCAAACTAATACTAACAGGTAAGGGGTTTTTGGATAATAGGACACTAGGCTCTAGGGTTGTTTTGCAAAAAGCCAGGTTTATCTCTACTCAGTTCCAAAGCTAGTCACAATCTTATAACTCCTAAGTGGGATCTTGTAATTCCAGTCACAACTCTGTTGTGGTCAAGTCAAAGTCTCAATTCATTTCACAAGTCATTTTGAAAAGTCTGACGGGGGAACAGTATGGCCACTCCAACTGTCCATAACCGCGGACGCGACTATTCGAATAGTTTGACACTCTGTAGAGATTGTACACTTTCACCACAACATTCGATACATCCGTCAGGAACAAATCCTGAATTCACCATACTCAGTATGCGGATAATCAATCCTAACCTTTCAATTACACGCCCTAGTATAAGCACCTCTCCTGTGAGTTTGGCCTCCCAACCATGACTCACTGTCATCTTGGGTACTGCACAGGTGGACAATCGTCACAAGGTAGCCTCAGCTCAGACCTTGTCCGTGAGGGAACTAATACTAAGGAATATAAGTTTCCAGTCAAGCCCTACCCAATATTCGGGTATTGTGGTTGTACGATAAAATTGGAATGGTATCGCATCCAGACAACCATCAGTTTTATAAAGGGCTAAGGCTCATGCCTCAACATTTTCATCACCAAAATCCTCAAGTGTTTGGAAACACATGTCCAAAACATTTCAATAGAATGATCCATCATTCCAAGGTTTTCATAACCATTTTTCCACCAAGTATTCCCACCTAAGGTTGATCAAGTTTTATGCTTAGCACTAGCATCTACAAGTGGGGGTAAGCACTGATGAGGGGTGGTAACTAATGGAGTTTTACTAAGTACAACCTTATATCCTAGGATGATATCAAGGTTTTCTAGCTTAGGCCAAATTTTATGCTCTTTATAAGTAAGAAGCTTGCCATAAAACTAGGATTTGGTTCATCAAGTGGGTATGATCACATATGCTTAAGGCATATAGTAGTCATATCACAAGTATGGGTTTGTGGTATCAGCAGGGTATCTTGCAAGGGTTAGCTTGCATCAGTATAATCTTGCATAGGTCAACTTGTTTAGTAAGGCTTGCACAATTAACTAGTAGTATCAGGCTTGCCTTGTGCAGAGCAGTGGTTGAAGTTCTCCTCGGCTTCCTCTTTGTAGTATCCTCCTTCCTCCTCGTATTCTTGGTCGGTACTAGCGTCTATGAATAAATACGAGGTACACAATCACCAAACAATACTTAACTACTTGCAATCATCACACACAAGGGTCCTATAGATGATCTAGCATCATCTCTAACATTACAAGGTTAAGGCTTGGTTTAAAACTTTTTATTTTTAGAAAAGTAATTTCTACTCATTGAAAAATTACTTAAGATTTAATATTCTCCAAACTAAACATGGGATCATGTTGACACATGTCATCACCACATATTGTAGTCCAAGAGAATGTGATTTAAAGTGGTGTCACAATTTAATAAGGTTTTACCCTTTTATTTTAATTAATTTAAGTGGCTAGAAATGCTTATGTAGCATTCTTTTATTGCTTGAACAATATTTCTGCAAGTAAACCTATATATTTTTATATATTCTGAAAGGTATGGTTGAATGTGATTTTTGAGAGTTGGAATCAACTCAAAAGCTAATATGGTTTAAATTTGAAAAATGTTTGAATGCAGAAAAGCTTCTGCCTTGTTATTTTTACTATGGGTGATCTACAGATCCAAATGACTTGAATCCAACGGGATTGGATTCAGCATTCATAGACCTTTCCAACAAAATTGGTTTCATCCAATTTGATGCACTGAATCGATCTGGGTTGATTTTTGAAGTTAGGTGCTGAAGTGTGTTTGAAAAGAAATAGAAAAAGGTTTAATTTGAATAACTGGGCTGCGCGGGAAAATCTAACGGGCCGTCCTGCTAAGCGCAGTGCTCCCGCGGGCTGCGTAAGTGGGTGTCCCCACTCGTCAGTGACACGGGGCTAGGCGAAGCGGTATGGGGCAACGTGGATCGTTCGATCTAGTTCTAATCCAACGGCTGGGAGTCATCGTCGACGCGAGACAACTCCAGCGAGAACGAAACCTAGCGCGGCCAGTGAGGGTCGCTGGGGGCTCACCGGGGTACTGGCGAGGGTCGGCGAGGCGGGCGAACGACGAAGTCGACGACGGCGAACTCAGAGGTGGTCGCGGCAGCTCCTAGGGTGGCTCCAATCGCTGGCTCCTTTCTTCTCCGGCAGCGGCAGGCTCCAGTGAAATTCCGGCGAGGTGGTGCTCGCCTTGCTCTGGGAATGGTGTGACACGCTCAGTGAGGAGAGGGGAGTGAGATGGTGTGAAGAAATCGTGCGGGTGTGGTCTCTATTTATAGTGGAGCGAGGGGACCGTCGGGGCGCACGGTGAGCTCGTCGGGGGCGACATTACAGGCGGCTAATGGCATGGGCAAGGGTAGGGGACGGTGTTGTGTCTCCTGGCGATGCTCAACGACATGGTCGCGAGGCATGGGGCGGTGTGGTTTGGTCTGGAACAGGCGGTGCTCTGCGTGGCAGAGGCGGCGTCTTCGGCGGCGGGCGGTGGCTGTGCGGCACGGGGCGGCAAACGGGGATGTCTGGCGGTCTCCTGGGTCGGTGGCGATCGTGTATGCACGCGGCGAGGGCGGCGCGCGGTCTGTGGGTGATGGTCGAGGGTGGCGCTCTGGCGCATGCTCGGCATGGTCTGGGCGCGGCTTGTGCGTGTGGTCCATGGCTTGGCAACGCTTGCGGCTGGGACAGTGAGTGGCGGTGGACGGTGGGCTGCCTCCCAGACATGCTGGCTAGGCTTGCTGCTGCTCCTAGCTTGCTGTCCACAATGGGGTGACATGGGTGTGCTCGGCTGTTCACCATTAATGGCAATGGCAAGCTCACAGGGGTGCTAGTGTTGGGCTAATCTTTCTAGATGGTCTACTGAGTTGTGTGTGAGCTAACTAGGGAACAAGTTAGGCCAAATTTACTGCACACTATAGTGTTTGTTGTTTTGTTTGATTTGTGTCTGCAACCTGTTTGATGAAATGGCCGCATGAACTCAAGTTTTGAATTTTGAAATGATTTTTGGTGGGTTTGATAGATTGGTGCTGGTGAGTCTGCAGATGCTTGGGTTTTGAAAGTTGAGCTTGTTTGAGTCGGTTTTGAAAAAGTGGGATCTTCCCATATGAAGAAGATTCAATTTTGAAATGTCATTTAAACTATGCATTTGAAAGTTTCTAGATGATCACAAAGTGGGCCTTGATACTCTGTTATGAGTACATTCAAGGGGTGCAAAGATCTAGAAAAGTTTCTGTTAGGTTCTGAAAGTTTGAGATAGCCAAAGTAGGCATGAGAGTTAAATTGGCCAAAATGACCATTCTCTTAATATATTTGTTTTGATTTACTTGTCTTTAGGAAAAGTGTGGGAAATGTTTTAGATGATGTTTATTTCATCTAAGAAACATTTTACAAGCAATGGATCACACAAACAAAGTGGTTTTAAAGAAATTCAAAAACTAGGCATACTCATATGCATGCATTCATGGGTTTTATTTAGAAAAGTTTTTGTTAACCCTAATCTTGATGATTAGAATTTGATGATCTAAGTTTGGTATTTTTGGGATGTTACAACCTCGGGGAAACGTAGTGCTCCAGCTGGTGCCTCGGAAGCCGTTCCCAAGAAACGGATGAAGAAGTCAGCCCCGTACCCTCCTAAGCGTAAAACTATGCCCGGGGTTACTGGGTGAGTTGCTTTCTATTTGTATTTCTTGTTTCTCTCTTTCTGCTTTTTGACCTAACCTTTCTTGCCTTTGCAGGGCTCCCCTTTCTATTAAGCCTAGTGGTCCTAGCATGACGAGTCACACGACTCGGCCGCCTTCTCCTCCGCCTCCTGAAGACACTAGAGTTCCCAGTCCGGCTCGTGTTGACTCTCCTCCCGCTCCGAATCAGATGCCATCTCGCCAGGATGCGCCTGAGGTCCCTCCTGTTGATGCCGATACAACTCGGCCCATAGATATTTCCACTGAGCCTGATGTCTCCTTCGTGAATCCCGAAGTTTCCCCTGAGATCCCTTTGACCCCCACAACCTCTACTGTGACTCCAATTCCAGCCGAGGATACCACTATCTCGGTGCCCTCAGAAACCGTAATCCCTCTGGCCCCCAAAGATGCCATTCCAAGTGCCGAGGTAACGGCTCCTGCCGACGCCTCTTCCAAGGCAAGAAAGGTCGTTGTTGCCAAGCCTCCCTCATCTCAGAAAGGACTTGCCAGCTCTTCTCAGCCTACAATTGCTGATGCGCTGCGCAAGGGGGTTTCTTCTGCCAAGAGTATTATTACCCTGGCTGCTGATACACAGCTCGCTCTTCACAAGAGTCCCGCGGAGGCGGTGGCTACACAACACGTCTGAGGTAAAGTCCTGACTCGTACATCGAGTGGGAACAGCCTCGGCTCGTTGGTTGAGTATGCCAACAATTGGAATGCTGCTGATCAGCTCGAGGGCAATCCAAGCAGCCAGCCCTTTCAACTCTCCGACATCAGCAGTCGCTTACATCTGGCTACCAAGATCATTCTTGATAGCGACAAGATGAATGAGGTAATTGTTTTTATCGAGGTTTAATTAATCATTCGAATGACCTTGTATATACTCTAGTCCCCGAAGCTTGCAACCGAATAATTTGTTATTCGTTTGGAAGTTTTATTTAGACTTTGCCTGGTTCAGTTTTATCTTAGTGTTTGAATATCCATCCACCTAGATCCGAGTTAAGTTTTGCTTGACTCGGATCTGTCTTAGTTTCGAATATCCAGCCACCTAGATCCGAGTTAAGTTTTGCTTGACTCGGATCTGTCTTAGTTTCGAATATCCAACCACCTAGATCCGAGTTAAGTTTTGCTTGACTCGGATCTGTCTTAGTTTCGAATATCCAGCCACCTAGATCCGAGTTAAGTTTTGCTTGACTCGGATCTGTCTTAGTTTCGAATATCCAGCCACCTAGACCCGAGTTAAGTTTTGCTTGACTCGGATCTGTCTTAGTTTCGAATATCCAGCCACCTAGACCCGAGTTAAGTTTTGCTTGACTCAGATATGTCTTAGTTTCGAATATCCAGCCACCTATATCCGAGTTAAGTTTTGCTTGACTTGGATCTGTCGTAGTTTCGAATATCCAGCCACCTAGATCCGAGTTAAGTTTTGCTTGAATCGGATCTGTCTGAGCTTCGAATATCTTATTGCTATTTGTTTTGTTGCTTAGGTTGCGCATGACCGGCGGATCGCCGAATTCCAAAGGCTGCTCTTTGCGCATAAAAAATTGCAAGATAAGTATGAGAGGGTCATTCCCGTGGCGAAGAAAGCTGGTAAGTTAACAAACTTTCGCATTATCCCTATAGTTCTTATTGTTTTGGATGTGAGGTGCTAACTCATTTTGCTTGTGAATAGGTAATATCAACAATCTTAATATCCGTCTTGAGAAAAAAGTCAAGGCCTTGGAAGGTTCGTTACTCTTCTTTCTTTTATAGATATCAATTTGAAATTTGCACCGGGTTTCGGTTTAACCCTTTTGGCTTCGGTATATCCGTCTTGTTTTTTTAGAACAAGCCGCCACTCACTCGGCGCAGCTGAAAGATAAAGATGACGAGATAACTCGCTTGCGCGCCGAGGTGGAGTCCCTCAAGCTCTCTCAGAAATCTGAGTTGGAAAAGGTTGACCAGGAGTTCTCCGAGAAGAATCGGCTAGCTCTGCAATTGCAGAAAAATAAAGAGCTCCTCGAGGCTACCGAACTGAAGACCCGGGGGATGAGCAAGGAGATCACTCGCTTTGAGAAAACCAAGGGTGACTGGGCTAAAGATCTTCAGATAATGCTGAGCTATATTCACCGTAAGCCTCTGACCGTGGCCGAGTTATCTTTTTCCCTTTCTTACTGTTGACTGGCGCACTTTTGTTTTGCGCAGACCATTTTCCAGAAGCTAAGCCCGTGAGCTCTAAAGCGGTGATTAATGCTCGTGTGCGCCGAGGTGTTCCTGCCGATGCGAGCCCAGAATACTCGATGGAAGATTTTTTGGTTGCCGTTGGCGCTGCCGTCGGTCCGATGAAGATTATGGGCAGGGACTTGGTGCTAGCAGCCATTCGGGCCTACCATGTTCTCTGGCCGAATACTTCTGGGACTCCTGATATTGATGAAATCAAGATATTGGTGGAAAGATTGATGGCATCCCAGAACCAGTTGAATCTTTGGAGGGAATCGGCTGGACGAGCTGGTGCTGATATGGCGCTCATAGTTGTTATGTCATGGTACGAGGATATTTCCCTCGATACCCTGATAAACTTGCGCACTGGCTCCCGTTGGGTTGAGGATCCAGAATTCGTCGCTCGCCGACAAGCTCGTGCCTTCCAGCTCGTTGAGTATGCGGACGTGCATAACTGGATTGAAGGGCCTAGTTTCCTTCCGAACCTGGCGGATGAGGTCGAAGCTGAAGATGCCTCTAAGGATGATTCAGCTAACCAAGACGAGGCTGAGGGCGACTCGGATACTTCTAGTGATTCCAGCTCGAGTTCGGATGGCAATGGCGACGCACGATCCTCCTCCAAAGGTACTGGCATTCCACTGCTCAAGCTGATGTTTCTCAACAGCCCCGGGCTTCCCCCGAAGTCGCTCCTGGTTCTGTGGAGGGCGAAGCAACTTCGGCCGAGGTGCCGTCTACCTCGGAGCGCCCAGTTCTTGATCAAGTCGCTTCCCCTTAAGTTTTAAAAACTCTAAGTCGTTTCTTATCCCTGGTATGCCGGGCGTATGGTGTGTGTGTCAAACACTTGTCCAACTTTCTGTGTGGTATGAACCTCTTTTGCCTTTTGCCGCTGAGGCACACATGGTTGTGATCTTTACTATCCTGCTTAAACGAATCCTGTTTGTTTAAATCTTTCCTTTGTTGGCCTTTAATTTCTTAAGTTCGGATTGTGTGTTTGCCTTTGTCGTACGGTAGTTCGGCGTCTAATATTGCCTGACCCTGATGAATTTGACACTTCAGCCATTGTGTTCTTGAATTTTGTCCAAGTTGTCAATCTCGGATCCTATATCTGGGGAGAACGAAATAATATCACTCTGGGTGCCGAAGTTTGATACCCATTTCTGTAGCAAAGGACAATTGTGGGGCAATTCTCTAATTACTGCTCTTAAATATGGAGACTCAACACATCACTAAAAGTGCGAAATAATATTGGCGAGTCTTCGAGTCATTGCTGGAGGTGCCGAGGTCTAATACATAACTCAATACTCAAAAACAAAATATGACAGTCCCCGAGTTATTGCTCAAGGTGCCGAGTTTTAATTCATACTCAAAACTTAGAAGAAATATAGGGCAGTCCCCGAGCCGCTGCTCAAGGTGCCGAGGTTTGATACATAACCTAAACTCAGAAACAATATAGGACAGTCCCCGAGCCACTGCTCGAGGTGCCGAGTTTTAATACATAACCCAAACTCAAAAACAACATAGGGCAGTCCCCGAGCCACTGCTCAAGGTGCCGAGGTTTAATACATAATCCAAACTCGAAAACAGTATAGGGCAGTCCCCGAGCCACTGCTCAAGGTGCCGAGGTTTAATACATAACCCAAACTCAAAAAACAATATAGGGCAGTCCCCGAGCCACTGCTTAAGGTGCCGAGGTTTAATACATAGTTGATACTTTGTCCTGGAGCGTTATTTTACAACATGTCGTAGATGACTCCTACGAGTAAAATGGACGAAGTAAAGCTACATTTCATGGTCTCTTCGATTCTTCGCGGGCTTTGTATGCCTTGTTCTTTTCTGGTGACTGAGCATCAATTAGGTAATACGCATCATTGTGCAATGCTTTGCTCACGATGAACGGTCCTTCCCACGGGGGTGATAGTTTGTGCATGCCGGCCGTACGTTGCACTAACCGAAGAACCAAATCTCCTTCTTTAAACACTCTTGGATTTACTCTCTTGCTGTGATATCGCCGCAAGTCCTGCTGATAAATAGCTGATCTTGATAGTGCCAACTCCCTGGCTTCTTCTAGCAGGTCGACATCATCTTGCCGAGCTATTTCATTTACCTCAGCGGTTGTATACTGGGTAACCCTTGGCGAGTCGTGTACTATGTCGGCTGGAAGCACAGCTTCTGCCACATATACTAGAAAAAATGGTGTATACCCTGTTGATCTGTTTGGGGTAGTTCTGAGGCTCCATAGTACTGCTGGTAGTTCCTCAATCCAACACCCTGCCGACCTTTGCAGTGGTTCGACGAGTCGTGGTTTTATTCTGGACAGTACTAGTCCATTAGATCTTTCTACTTGCCCATTAGATGCTGGGAGAGCCACTGAGGCGACATATAGTCTTATGTGATTTTCTAGACAGAATCTAGCGAAGGCTCCTTCAGCAAAGTTTGTACCATTGTCTATAATAACACTGTGTGGGTAACCATATCTCAAGATAATATCTTTGAGGAATTTTACTGCTGTGATCCCATCACACTTCTTTATTTGTTTCACTTCAATCCATTTTGTGAATTTGTCGACCATGACTAAGATGTGGGTCATCCCGCCTCGGGCCGGCTTGAATGGTCCCACCATATCTAAGCACCATACAGAAAATGGCCAAGTAATTGGTATCGTTTTTAACTCGGACGATGGCATATGTATCTTGCTGGCATATCTCTGGCAACCATTACATTTTTCGACCAGTTCTTTGGCCTCTTTTAACGCTGTTGGCCAATAAAACCCATGCCTGAATGCTTTGGCCACTAAAGCTCTGGACGAGGCGTGATGCCCGCATTCTCCTTGGTGTATATCTAGGAGGATCTCCTGGCCTTCCGCCGAGCTCACACATTTTTGCAACACGCTTGTGACGCTCCTTTTATACAACTCATTGTTTATGATTGTATAAGCTTTAGCTCTTCTCAGTGTCTGTCTTGCCAATACCTCGTCATTCGGCAAAATCGCATCCTTAAGGAAATAAAATATGGGCTGCGCCCATGTTGGTATGATTTTTTCTAGGGTAATCTCACTATCTATTTCCATATTTCCCGCCGACATAACTACCTCGGATTTCCCCATATCCATCCTTGCATCGGCCGGGTTCTTTTTTGGAAATTCCGGGTTACATTCCTTGTCAATTTCCATCGGCACACTAGCTTCTCTTGATTTTGCCGGAATAAAGATGGATTCGGACTCTAGTGATGGTGTTATTGATGGTTTCCTCAGGTGCTCTAGGGCGATACCTGGGGAAATTGCTTGTCTGGTTGATCCGAGTTTTGACAATGTGTCTGCGGCGTCGTTTTCTGCCCGAGGTATATGATGAAATTCACATCCATCGAAGTATCCACTGAGTTTTTGCATGTGAAACCTATATAAAGCCATATTGGCATCGAACGCATCCCAATTGCCTGAGACTTGTTGTACTACTAGATCTGAATCTCCGTAGCATAAGATTCGGCGTATGCCAATATCTTTCGCCACCTTCAATCCATGGACCAGTGCTTCATATTCGGCTACATTGTTTGATGCGGTGAAATGTATTTGCAACATATATCTCAGCTGATCTCTTTTTGGCGAGGTTAACACTATTCCTGCCCCCAAACCATTTCTTAGTTTGGAACCGTCGAAGTGCATCGTCCAATAATTCGGATCTGGTAATGGTGGCTCATACTGTACCTCGGCCCAATCTACAAAGAAATCGGCCACAACCTGAGATTTGATTGCATCTCGCCTATCGAATTGCGGAGCATAAGGTGACAATTCAATTGCCCATTTTGCTATTCGGCCACTTGCATCTTTGTTGCTCAATATGTCGGCTATGGGTGCTTCACAGATCACTTTGATGGGGTGCTCTTCGAAGTAATGTTTAAGTTTCTTTGCTGACATGTATACCCCATATGACATCTTCTGATAATGTGGGTAATTTTGTTTTGAGGCTGATAGTACCTCGCTTAGGTAATACACCGGCCTTTGTACTGATTTATCATCTTCAATTCGCTCCACCATGATCACATCGCTTACTACTCTGTTCGTGGCGGCTATGTAAAGTAACATAGGCTCTTTCGACAATGGAGAAGCCAGGATTGGCGCTGTGACCAACATCTTTTTCAATTCATGGAACGCATTGTCTGCTTGTGGTGTCCAAGTGAACTTATCAGATTTTTTTATCAGTTGATAAAGTGGTAATGCTTTCTCTCCCAGCCGACATACAAATCGGCTAAGCGAGGCCAAGCAACCTGTGAACTTCTGTACATCATTTAGACATCTCGGCAATTCCATCCTTTCTACTGCTCTTATCTTAGTTGGATTGGCCTCTATGCCTCGGCTAGATACGAGAAAACCGAGTAGTTTTCCAGCCGGCACACCGAAAGTGCATTTTTCCGGGTTAAGCTTTATTCGGAACCTTCTCAGGTTCGCGAAAGTCTACCGGATATCATCCAGTAGCGTTTTGCTTTCTTTGGTTTTGATAACCACATCATCTACGTACACTTGTACATTCTTTCCTATCTGGTCATGCAAACATTTTTGCATACATCTCTGATACGTTGCCCCCGCGTTACGCAGGCCGAATGGCATGGTGCGATAGCAATAAGCCCCGTACGGGGTAATAAACGCAGTCTTTATTTGGTCGGCCGGATTTAACGGTATCTGGTGAAAACCAGAATACGCGTCTACAAATGATAATAGTTCACAACTAGCGGTCGAATCAATGACTTGGTCTATTCTAGGTAAAGGAAAAGGATATTTTGGACACGCCTTGTTCAGGTTTGTGTAATCAATACACATTCGCCATACAATGGCTACATTTGGATCATCCTTATTCTTTTCCACTAGCACTGGGTTCGATAACCAATCCGGATACAGCACTTCCATGATGAACCCGGCCGCAAGGAGCCGAGCTATTTCATCCCCTATTATTTTTCTCCTGTCTTCGGCGAAGCGGCGGAGAGGTTGCTTCACCGGCCTTGCTCCTGGCCTTACATTCAGAGAGTGCTCAGCCAACTCCCTCGGCACACCTTGCAGATCCTGAGTTGACCATGCAAAGATATCCCGATTCTCACAGAGGAAGTTGGTGAGCTCGCTTTCCTATTTAGCATCTAGGCCGGCACCAATTGTGACGGTGCGCTCTGGGAACTGCTCATCTATCTGGAACTTTTTTGTTTCTTTAGTCGTCTGGAAAGAGACACTTCCATGCGGATTGGCCAATGCCGGCATATTCAGTTGTGCCGACTGAGCGAGGGCTGCTACCTCCTGAATCCTTCTTTTTTCTCTTGCTATTACCAATGACTCGGCCAGATTTGATCCGGCTGAAGCACATTCCATTGACTTCCTGTAATCTCCTGCTACTGTTATCACCCCTTGTGGCCCGGGTAACTTCATTTTCAAGTAAGTTATGTGGCAGCTGCCCATGAATTTGGCCAATGCCGGTCGTCCGAGTAGAGCATGATAACAACTCTCTAGGTCCACCACTTCAAACTCCAAATTTTTTGCTCTGCAGTTATCTCTTGTGCCGAATAACACATCCACTCGAACCTTTCCAATGGGTTCGCATGAAAGGCCTGGTACTATCCCATGGAATGTGGTCCTCGTGGATTGCAGCATATTCTGCGATATTCTGAGTTTATGCATTGTATGTTTGTACATGATATTGATACTGCTCTCGTTGTCAATGAGTACTTTTGAAAATTTCACATTAATGCTCGGTCCGACAAATGTCGGATCTAGTACGAGTGCGTACGACCCTGGATTCGGCATTATTTTGGGGTGATCCTTTATGCTCAAAGTTATTTCCTGATCTGACCAAGGCACATATCTTGGTACTGCCGGCATAACTGCATTTACTTCCATATGCCGCCGCTGCACACTTTGCCTGTCTTGCTGTTCTGTTGTGAACACGCAATATGATTGATGATGTTCTCTGTAATCATTGCGTCCAGTACTTCCTGGGTTCGTCCTTCCATCCGGACCCTGATTTATCACTTGATGCACAGCATCCCTCCGGTCCGAGTTATCATACCTCAGGGGAGGAGGTGGTAACATTAGTTGCTGTGCATTTGCTCCAGTCAACTGTGGCAGATGCTGCTGATGTGCCTGGTGGGATGTTGCTTGCATGCCTGCCGGGTTACCCATTGCATTTTTCATCCAGGCACACTGCCGAGTCGTATGATTGGCCAGCTTGGCTGGGTTTGAAGTGTGAAATTTACACGGTTGATGTAACATAGACTCAAACGTGTACTTCGGCCTTTCCTGCCATTGCTTCTTCTGTTCTGGTGTCCATTGCATTTTCCCTTCATTTCTCGGTGTCCATTGCTGAGGACCATTCTTTTGCCGCTGATTGTTTCCGTGACTCGGCTGATCTTGCACTACCGCTGCCACCTGATTTGAGCCATATCTATAATCCGGTCTTTCTTCTCTTCTTCTCCCTCTGAACTCATTGCGACTGGATGACCCGGCCGCATCTCTTGCATATTGATCTTGAAGTTCCCGATGATCTGCTGACATTAATTCTGGTTGTGTCGGATCTCCCAATGCATAGGAATCCGCTATCCTGATGGTTTCTGCTAAAGTGGTTGGCATATCTCTTTGCAATCTCTGCCATAGTACACTGCCATAGCGACATCCTTGAGCGAACCAAGCTATCGCCTGTGATTCTATAACTCCCTCGCATGAATTCCTGAGGTTACACCACCGAATCAAGGATGCCGCTATGGCTAGCTGCTACGGCCTGTCTGGCCTTTTGTAAGTACTGGTGAAGTTGCTAACGAACATTTCTTCAAAATCCAACCAACAGTTGATATTGCCTGCTGGCAGGTTATTTAGCCATACCCTAGATGGTCCTTCCAACATTTGCGGGACATATCGTGCCGCCCATCGCAAGTTTCCGCCAGCTATTTTTACAGAAGTGGCATAATCAATCAACCAATCCTGCGGTTTGGTGCTCCCATTATACGTTTTTGTGCCTCTTGCCAGCTGAAAGTTCGGCACTGGCGGTTCGCCCATGATCCGAGATCCGAAGCATGCCGGGCCTGGTGGACCTTGTTCTTCTAACAGCTCGGAGCGGTATAGCCGGTCCAGGTTTACTCTCGCATCACTTGACGGCAAATCTCTGTACAGAATTCTTTCCTGCATCCATAGTGGTTATTTCCACCATGAACCGCATATTCCATCTCGGAATAACCATCATTATACCTCTCATTCACCTGATTGTGGTGAGCTGGTCTCACTTCTCTTTCCTGCCGAGGTTCATATCGCGGTTGTGGATTGGGTGGCGGTTCTCTCCTTCCTTCAGCCGGGATATTACCTTTCCGGCTATCGCCGGATCATACGGAACAATTTGCTTATTTCTTTTTCCCGAAGTTACCGCTCTCTCTTTCCACGCATTGTTTCCGGGCAAGGATGCTGCTGCCACAGATAAGGCAGGTGCTGCACCAGCCGAATGAACCATTCGCGAGGCACCAGGCCTTGCCGGGTCTGCCCTTAGCATTTCTTCATTCTGCTGGTTCGCAATGCGCACCAGTTCATTCACTCTTTCCTGCTGTTTTTGCCGGGCTTCGCCGGTCAATCCTTCTAACTCTAGTGCAGCGGCATTTGCCGCCCTCAGGTTCTTTGCCGGGGTACTGTACCTCGGCAAGCCTAGATCAACTGATTCTGCCTTATGAGCATCATGCTCTTTGTTGATATCATCTATGAGGTTCTTCCCTCTTAATCTCAATTCGTCGACCCGCTCGGGGGCGACGTCAAGCTTGTTTGCCCTAGCATATTCTCGCAGGGTCCTGTTTAAGGACTCCCGCAATGCTGACACCTTTTTTTCCTCTACCAGCACTTTTTGCCTGGTCTCTTCTAACTCTGCATGAGCATTAGCCGGATCAAGTATCGGCGCTAATGGTGTAGTCAGATTATCTATAGTTGCCTGTAGAATGTTTTCTGGTCTTTCCAGAGGTGGCCCTCTTACCCTTGGTGCCTTTGGGGTCGTATCCTGCACCTCGGCTGGGTTTTCCGCTGAAGGAATTACCTTGGTGGGCTATGGAGATGCCTGCCTGGTGGCCACCTGCACACCCGTCATCGGATCTTTGCTTGATCCGGCGCCTGCTGTTCCCGCCTGCACCCCGGCTGCGACCATCACCTCGACGCTGCTGACGGGGCGCACTCCGCGCGGACCGTTTGCGGCGCTAAGGGGAGGATCTCCTGCAACAACAACTTGGTGAGGATAAACGCCGGAGGTGTCGACACCGACGTAGATCTGGTGCATGCCCAAGGTGATGAAGACGCCGTTGCGCGGTGGAGTTTTTCCCTTGAAGCTTCCTGCATTGTCGCTGACGTAGTCACAGAGATCGAATCTCCGGACTAAGCCAGAGACAATGCGCTCGCCTGTGTGGATGAAGTTTCCCGTCCGGATCATGACTCCAGCTAGCACCGCTGCTGGCCCCACGGTGGGCGCCAACTGTCGTGGTGGTGGCACGGCAGATGGCATGGGTAGGCTAAAGTATGGGGCCAATGGATGCTAGAGGGATCTGGGGAGGGGAGATGTAGCTGATTCTACACACAGAAGACTAACGTAAAGATCTTTATTTCTCCTTTCTCGGGCTGCAAGTGCTCCTTGAGCTGTATACAAGTGGAGAGGAAGAACTTTACGAGCCTAACGGTACCAAATGAGTCGATGCCCTTCTCAGAGTCCAAGCCTCTCCTTATAAAGGGGAGCCCTGGGCTCCTCTAGGGCTGACATGGCAAGCATATTCGGAGAATATGCTTGGCCCAATATAGTAACTCGGCGGACTCCTTTCCGTGTCTCCCTTCTAACGACGGCAAGGTTCCAGAGGACCCCGCCTGCACGCCTCGGGCTTTAGGACTATCACCTCCATGACCTCCTTCTGCCCTTCTGTCGCTCTGCGCCTTGTCCTTTGTGCTTGGCTCTGCTCAGATTCTTCCTAGCCCGTGACTAGGGTTTGACTATAGGCATCTCCTTCTCCTGCAAGCTTCATATCACTCGGCCCTGCCTCGCTTAACTCGGCTTGGCCTTCACCTGCATTCAGATTATTCGGGCTGACCCGGCCGACTTACATAGTATGTCGGCCGGGTAACGCCTTGCTTTTCCCATAAGGGTCCGGCTCTTGCTTACCTCGGCCGACCTTTACAGGATTCGACGGATTTAGATTGTAACTCGGAAACTGGACGGGGAGCTTCCTTTTGTCTTTCCCCGTCCTTGCCCTATCCGGGGTCACCCCCAACACTTCATCCGGCCAATCAAGTACTCCAAGTGGCTGGTCAAGAAGAAAAATGGGACCTGGAGGATGTGTATCGATTACACAAACTTAAACAACGCCTGCCCGAAGGAGCAATTCGTCCTCCTGTGGATCGACCAAATAATCGACTCCACCGCGGGCTCGGAGTCGCTATGCTTCCTCGACGCCTACTCTGGGTACAACCAGATCAAAATGGCCGTTGAGGATGAAGACAAGACGGCGTTCATCACGCCATTCGGAGCCTTCTACTACACTGCCATGACCTTCGGCCTCAAGAACGCCGGGGCGACCTACCAGCGGTGTATGCAGGAGTGCCTTGCGAGCCAAATTGGCCGCAATATCCATGTCTACATCGACGACGTGGTGGTGAAGTCCGCTCGCCAGAGCGACCTACTCGCTGACCTGGCGGAAACATTCGCCAACCTGCGAAAGTACAAGATAAAGCTAAACCCAGGCAAATGCACCTTCGGTGTACCAGCAGGGCAGCTACTGGGATACGTTGTCTCCAAGCACGGGATCGAGGCGAAGCCCACCAAGATTGACACGATCGCTCGACTCGGCAAACCCGAGTGCCTGCGCGACGTCCAGAAGCTGGCCGGGCGAGTCGCGGCTCTCAGTCGCTTCATCCCCCGATTGGGCGAAAAGGCGATGCCCCTCTACCGCCTGATGCGCAAGAATCCCACCTTCTAGTGGGACAAGGAGGCGGACGATGCGCTCCGCGACCTCAAGAAGGTGCTACTCGTAGCACCGCTTCTCGCCGCACCCGTCGACAAGGAACCCATGCTGGTCTACGTCGCGGCTTCCGAGCGCGTCGTCAGCGCCATCATGGTCGTCGAGCGACCAGAGGAAGGAAAGGAGCGCCCGGTGCAGCGACCAGTGTATTACATCAGCGAAGTCCTCACCGAGTCGCGCCAGCGCTACCCGCAATACCAGAAACTGGTATACGCGGTCTTCAGAGCACAGCGGCGACTGCCGCACTACTTCCAGGAGCACCCGATAACGGTCGTCTCCTCAGCACCGTTGCAGGACATCATCCGCAACCGTGAGGCGACCGGGCGAGTCGCCAAGTGGGCCGTTGAGATCGGCGTCCACAACATCAAGTACAAGCCGCGCAAAGCGATTAAGTCGCAGGCTCTCGCGGACTTCATCGCCGACTGGGAAGAGGCCCAGCAGCCAGAAAAGCTGCCATACCTCCATTAGTGGAGCTTACACTTCGACGGCTCCAAGAACGCGGACGGGGCAGGAGCAGGGATCGTGCTAACTTCTCCAAAGGGCGACAAGCTCCGCTATGTCCTCTGCCTCGACTTCACCCCCTGCACCAACAACATGGCCGAGTACGAGGCGCTACTCCACGGCATGCGAGCTGCCAAGGAAATGAACGTCCACCGCTTGCGCTGCTACGGAGACTCCGACCTCACCACCGGACAAGTCGCTGGCACCTACGACGCCGTCTCCCCCACCATGGCGGCATACCGCCACGCAGTGGACAAGCTGGGTGGACACTTCGCAGGCTACTCTGTCGAGTGGATTGACAGGCAGAAGAACGAGGAGGCCGACGCACTCTCTCGCATCGGCTCGGCACGACTCGCACCACCCTCCGACGTCTTTCTCGACACAATCACCAAGCCTTCCGTCTCTCCCCCAAGGGAGATCGACATCGGAATCCCGCTGCAACCAGAGGCAGCCCTGGTCGCGCTTATCACCGAGCCAGACGACTGGACCGCACCGTACACTGCCTACTTGGAGGGAGGCACCCTGCCAGCGGATGAAACGGATGCCCAGATGATAGCACGCCGCTGCAAATCCTTTGTCATCATCAACGACGAGCTCCACAAGCGCAGCGTGACTAGCGTGTTCCAATGCTGCGTTCAACCCGCTGAAGGACGCAAAATCCTCCAAGACATCCACTCTGGCGACTGCGGCCACCACGCCGGCGCCCGCTCTCTGGTCGCAAAGGCTATGCGACACGGCTTTTACTAGCCCACCGCACACGCAGACGCTGTCAACATTGTCCAGCGGTGCGTCGGATGCCAGAAGTACGCCAACCAGACCCACGTGCCGAGCTCGGCGCTCAAGACAATCCCCATCACCTGGACGTTCGCCGTGTGGGGCATGGACAATCCCCATCACCCACCTCCTAGTCGCAGTCGACAAATTCACAAAATGGGTGGAGGCCAAGCCAGTCCGCAAATGCGACGGGAAGACCGCCACCAAGTTCCTACGCGAGCTCATCTATCGCTACGGGTTCCCAAACAGCATCATCACGGACAACGACACCAACTTCGCCAAAGGAGCCATGGCCTAGTTCTGCGAGGAACATCACATCCGACTCGACCTCGCCTCAGTCGCCCACCCGGAGTCCAACGGCCAGGCGGAACAAGCCAACCAGAGCATCCTCCATGGCCTGAAGCCACGGCTCCAAGTACCACTCGGGCGCACCGCCGGGTGCTGAGTTGAGGAGCTACCCTCCGTCATTTGGGGCATTCGCACCTCCGTCAACAGGTCTATAGGATTTACACCCTTCTTCATGGTGTACGGCGCCGAGGCAGTCATACCCACCGACCTCGAGCACGACTCGCCAAGGGTGGTCAACTACACGGAGGCCGCAAACGAACTCTCACGACAAGACGGAGTCGACCAGCTCGACGAGGCACGCGACCTAGCTCGCTCCTGCACCGCCATCTACCAGCAAGGGCTCCACCGCTACCATAGCCGGCGAGTAAGGACTCGCACTTTTCAGGAAGGCGACCTGGTACTACGCCTCATCCAGGACAAGAAGGGCATGCACAAGCTCTCCCCCCTGGGAGGGACCATTCGCCATCGGGCGAGTCCTAGGCAACGACGCCTACTACCTCACCGACGTCCGAGGAGACGGGCAACTCGACGTCAAGCAACCGTGGAATGTAAACCTCCTACGGAAGTTCTACTCCTAGAACTCCATACATGTACCCTCCACCTCCTATGAAATAAAACAGATCGGTTACCGCAAACTGCGTCCACTCTCCATGTCTTGTGCCACTCGCACTCGTAATAACAACGTTAAGCTATTCGTAGAAGTCAACCTTTGGTAAAGCGACCGGCACGACCAAGTAGTGCGGTACAAGGGCACTGGGAGACTCCAGGCCTTGTAACATCCACGAAAAACGCCAACCCGGAGCCCCATTGGAGTCGCCTAGCCCGACTGGCTTACCGAGCCAAGACAACTTCCTTCACTCCTCACAGCAACCAAAGTCACCCGCATCCTCGGCACAGCGACTCGAACAGCCAAGTACCACGCTCGGGGACTAACGTCCGGTCAAATATGAGAGACTAGGGAAAAACGCCCAGTACGATTGCATGCCCAGGACTCGCCATGCGACTGATCCTTCGGGTCAGGCAGGAGTGACGCGCTCACTC
Source organism: Avena sativa (assembly GCA_916181665.1). Classification (NCBI taxonomy): domain Eukaryota; kingdom Viridiplantae; phylum Streptophyta; class Magnoliopsida; order Poales; family Poaceae; genus Avena; species Avena sativa. The sequence continues at coordinate 386,622,592 of OV702296.1, forward strand.
TAACGCGCTTAGTCCTCACCTACCTTGGAGCTGCGACTAGAACCACCAAGTACCACGCTCAGGGACTCGGCTACCCGACCTCGTTCGCGCATGGGAAAACGGTCAAGTAAAGAGCACCCACGGGAGTCGCCCAGCGACTGGCTCTCCGAGCTCTGGCGAGTCGACCTCAATAGCGAAACAATTGACAAAACACTCAAAATCGCAAACACATAACAAATGAGGTAAACCCCATAAAAAGGACGGACGCGCTCGGGGACTCGTCCAATCAGCATTCAAAATCGTGAAACAATTCACAAAACAACACGAATTTTCATTACAGCATAACAAAGTCGTTCCAAAATACAAGATAAGTCCAATGGCTATTTGTTACTAACGCCCCAGAGCACAATGCTTCTACTCCGCAGGTTTCGACGCCGACTCGCCGCCACCCCTGCGGTTGAGAATGAAGGGCACGTACGGGTTCGACGGGTACGTCGTCAACTCACCCGCCATTGCCGCACGGAACGACTGCTCGACTTTGAAGTCCAGGTGCTTCGGCTCGGGATCATTGGGCGCGACAGTCGTCTCCTGATAGGGGAGGAGGTCGCCCATCGCCCAAACGCGATCGGAATACACCGCGGCCCGGTCCGTCAGCTTCAGCACCTCGGCGATCTCCACAGAGCCCGTCGACGAGGGGTAGCCACTCGTCACATCATCAATGTCGAAGTCCTCTGGGAAATGGGAAAGTCCAAGGCTGAGCGTCGTCGCCGCCCCGCGCCCGAACGCCGACCGCGTCATGAATTCGACGACTGACGGAGCCTTCTCCAGATAACGCCATACCTCGACGAGGTCGCTAGGAATCACTTCCGTGGGCGATATCTCCTGAAGATACGCTCGAATGCACGCCACGGACAACGCGGCCGAGTCGACCAGAGTGGTCACACACTGTCGCACGTCGTATGACTGCGCCTCCTCTGAGCTGTCAATAATCCGGCCTGTGGACAGAAGCCGGCAGTGAGTACACCAACGATTCCACAATGCATCTGTTGCAGGCAGAGGAAGAAAGGTTTACCAATTAGAGGACGACAGAGGACCGTGATGAAGCTTTGAAGCGAGGAAAAGTCGTTCTGCAGCCCAACAACGAGCGCGTCAGACACCTTCCGCTCTTCAACGGCAGCCGTCACAGTAGCTTTCGCTCGCCCCTCCACCGTGCTCGCCTCCGCCTTCGCATCCTTGAGCTCACGCTCCAGATAAGAGATCCGCTTCTCGGCCATGCTCAAAGCAGATTGAGCCATCGTCAGGTCATCCGCCGGGACAAGGCCCCGGCGGACCTCCTCCGCCTCGGCTGCAATTGCTTGGAGTCCCTTGTTCGTCTCCTGAACGGCAACAAGTTCTTTCTCCATGCGACACTTTGCTGCAAGCTGATCGGCCGATTCGCGCTGCAGGCCCTGCGCACAAACTAAACCGTCAACAACATCGAAAATCCTAAGTGCCCACCCACTGAAATTCAGCGACTAAGCACTTGGGGACTGTAGATCAAAAATCCTAAGTGCCCACCCGCTGAAATTCAGTGACTAGGCACTCGGGGACTGGACGCTACAAAAACACTAAGAATCCGACCACTGAAATTCAGTGGCCCGATCCTCGGGGACTAGACATACCTGGATGGCTGCGCCCAGCATGCCGTGAAGCTCCAGCGCGTCCACAGACGCCAGCAGGACCGGAGTGTGTCCGCGACACTACTCGACCTCCGTCTCGGCGACCCCAGGCGTCTGGCTCGTTGGCGCCGCGCCACTCGCTGCGGCCGCCTTGGCCATGAAGCGGGGGAAGTCGCAGCGGACGCGCGGGGCCACCAGGAGCCGGCTCGGCCACTTCGGGCAAGGAAACATCCTCCTTGGTCTTCAAGGCCACTTCCGCCGTAGTCAGAGGTTCGCTTGGAGCAACTGCCGTGTCATCAGAGACTGTGACGACTTTGTCGCCTTTCGCCCTCTTGGCACTATCTGCGGGAACAGCGACTTCGTCAATTTTCCTCTTCCATGAGGGGTCCTCCTCGGTGACGACTGGCGGAACCTTGGCCACGGAAGGATGGCCGATATTTTTAACTCCAGTCCTGTGAAACAACGATATGAGTAAAACTGTCTGATTACAACGGAAGGCAAGCGGATGAACAAGACTTACTTGGCGACTGGTATGAACCGCAGACCCGTGCGGATGCTGGCCGGCTTCTCCAGCTCGGGCCCCAACTTCCGACTGAGGCCCATCTCGAACACACCGTGTGCCCAAGACACAGAGGGCCTCTTCGAAGACGAGGCCGCGACAGGAGCCTCCGTGATGACATCTGCGGGAGATTTCCTGGGAGGCGAAGCTGCTGCGGCTGGAGTAGCCCCCAACCCAGAGACCGGGGCGAATGGGGGTGGAAGCGATGCCAGAGGTACCTCATCCAGGGGAGCAGCAGCCTCCGGTGCTACGGTCGTGCGCGCCGCTTTGCCCTTAGCCGAGCTGGTGGCGTCAGAACTGGTCGCAGAACAGGGCGGAGACGTCTGATTCGCTGGCTTCGTCTTCCTTCTCGGCGGAGCCTTCACCTCCTCCTCCTTCTTCTTCTTCTTCTTCTTCTTCTTCTTCTTCTTCTTCTTCTTCTTCTTCTTCTTCGACGGCGTGGCCTCACGATGTGAGGTGTGCTCGGGAAGCTCGTCGTCGTCGTCATCGTGAGGTTCGAGGCTTCTACTCGCCTCGAGCTCGCGCTGATGCTGCCCGCGAGTCTTGCGAATCGTCGGGGCAGCGTCTTCCACGGGCTCATCGTCATCATCGTCGTCGTCATCACCATCGTCGCTCCCGACGTTGCCTTTGGCGGGTGGCGACTCGCTCCCGTCTTGGACGGAGGAGCTCGAGTTCTCGTCGTCTGCGGGTGGGAACCACCCTTCCACCACTTGGAACAACTACAATAAGCATGACACAACGTCAGCACAACCGCGAATGCATCATCTGCGACTACGAATGGTGGCGAAAATGGCGACTTACCGTCGGAGCTGGGCGCCTCGCGGTATAGGGGGCGACCCCGGCCTTCGCGTCCAGGTACGCCGCCTGGGTAATCTTCTTCAGGGCCAGGATGTAGTCTTCGAGTTTCCACTCGACGAGGCAGGATTTCGTCGGGTCGTCCTTACCCGTATACTCGTACATATAATGGTCACGACGGGCCAAAGGCACGAGCCGCCGCCCGAGCCAGCAGTTGTAGAGGTTGATGGTTTGGAGGCCCTTCTTCTTCAGACCGCGGATGGTTTGCAACATTTTGTCGACAACCATCCGCCATCACCTCGTCCTGCAAAAGTCATAGCGACCATGTCGGTAGATTGCTTTTATTCTGGAGCGGTTTTCCGCTTCGTACTGCTGTTCCTCCGAGCTTGAGTTGGAATGGCTGTTGCCGGCAAGGAGCCATGAGCATCGTCGTCGGCAGCTGCGAACTCACTAGCCAACTGAATCATCTGGTTCAAGTCAAGCTGGTGATTGTCCTGCAAGCGCTTCAGCTTATGTCGGAGCAACGTGCCCCTTTCCAACCCATCAATGAAGGCGGCCATGACGGTCTGAGCATGCACTCCTGCGCAGGAATTCTTCATGTCCAACCAGCGGGAGATGTAGGCGCGAGATGTCTCGTCTTTCTCTTGCACGCACCGCTGTAGATCGCCAACAGTGCAGGGACGCTTGTATGTACCCTCAAAGTTCTTGGTGAACGCTTCTTGCATGTCCAACCAATTGTAGATGGATTTATCCAGCAAGTCGTCGATCCATTGACGGGCCGTTCCCGCCAACATTAATGGGAGGTACTTGACGGCGACGTTGGGGTTGCCTCCGGCAATCTCCACCGCGTTGCCGTAGTCCTGCAACCATGTGGTTGGCTTGGCAGTGCCGTCATAGGGCTTGATGGTCTTGTCAATCCGGTGTTGGAGATATGCCCTAGAGGCAATAATAAATATAGTTATTATTATATCTTTGTGTTTATGATAAATGTTTATATTCATGCTATAATAGTATTAATAAGGAAACATTAATACTTGTGTGATTTGTAAACTTAAATTGAAGTCCCTAGTAAAGCCTCTTCATAATACTAGCTTGTTGGTTAATAAATGATTATGGTTTCCCTATCATGAACATTGAGATGTTATTAACAACAAGATCATATCATTAGGAGAATGTATGATGGACATACTCCTATAGATAAGCGTAGCATAAAGATCAAGTCATTTTAATAGTTCAATTGCTATATGCTTTCTGATACATAGTAACCTAATTCCTTCGACCATGAGATCATGCTTATCACCATCACCGGAACGATGCTTTGATGACATCAAACACCACACTGTAACTGGGTGGCTATAAAGGTGGCATTGAGTGTTCGGAAAGTATTGGTTGAGACACATGGATCAAGAGTGGGATTTGTCCATCCATATGACAGATAGATATACTCTGGGCCCTCTCGGTGGAATGTCATCCAATTAGCTTGCAAGCATGTGACTGGCTCACAAGGGATCACATATCACGGGAACAAGAAAAGAGTACTTATCAGTAACGATGTTGAACTAGGTATGCAGAGATACCGACGATCAAAACCTCGGATAAGTAAACTATCGTGAGACAAAGGGAAATTGGTATTGTATGTAAGTGGTTCATTCGATCGCAAAGTAATCGTAGAAATATGTGGAAGCCATATGAATTTTCAGATTCCTCTATTGGTTATTGTTCGGAGAAGTGTCTCGATCATGTCCGCATAATTCACGAAACCGTAGGGAGACACACTTAAGGATTCGATGTTGTTGAGTAGTTATGGAATGATGAATAAGAGACCGAATGTTGTTCGGAGTCTCGGATGGGATCCGGGATATCACGAGGAGATCCGGAATGGTCCGGAGAATAAGATTCATATAAGGAAAGTCCTGTTTCGGGGTTGGAGAATGGTTCCGGTGTTTTCATCGGGAATGTTCTAGAAGGTTCCGGAATGTCCGGCACTCCGGAGGGGAAGGGTACATGAATATGTCATAACAAGTTGGAATGGTTGCATCATGTACTAGGTGTCATCGCTGAGCGAAATAAAGGGATAAATCAAATCCTAGTTTGAAAAGTCAAACGGCTATTTTGCTTGGTGGAGGGAGAGTAGGAAACCTACTTGGGGAGGAGTTCCTCTCCCTCCACCGCCGGCCTTGGAAGACTAGTTGGGGAGGGACTCCCCTCCCCTTGGCCAGCCCCCTCCACCTATATAAGGAGGGGCAGGGCTGCCCCTCCAAACACACAACTTGCACCCCGCAAACCCTAGCTCCAAGCCGCCGGCGCCACCACCTCCTGCTGCTGCCGCCGCCTAGGGCAAACCCTAGCCGTCGACTTGGTCTTCCCCAAGCCCTAGCCGCCGGCCTAGCCCTCTCTCCTTGGTGCGTCTAAACCCTAGATCACCGAGGCTCTCTCATAGTCCACCATACTCGCTCTGGCTTAAGGCGAAGCCCTGCGAGATCTCCCCTCTACTTCCGGTACCACGTCGTCGTGCTGCCGGAATCGCGAGGAGAGTGCTACAACCTCCGCTGCCTGCTGGAACAAGGGAGAGGAAGGTCTTCGTCGAGTACCGAACGTGTGACCGACTGCGGAAGCACTGCCGGAACGCAGCGCCGGAAGGATCGTCTACGCGATCTTGAGATCGGCAAGAGTACGACTACATCACCCACGAGAATCCGCTCTTGTTAAACACTTTGGAATATTCGAGGGTGAGTTATTCTATTGACTCGTTGCTACAATCTAGTAGATAGATCTTGGCTTGTTTGTTTGTATGCGATAGAATTTTTTTGTTTTCCATGATACGAACCCCTTTCCAGCAGCACACTGTAGCCACAACTCTGAATTGGAACCGAGCCACCTCCCACTCTTTCGGCCGTGACATCTTCGCCTCCAACCCCACCCGCCTTCCTATAAGACTAAGACCACACTCATTTAGCTAAAAATGTAGGATAATGTCATGATGCAAAAAATAAAATACTGGATCACCTTGAGTGTGAATCTCCATCGCCAGGCCTGAACCAAACATCATTTTGGATTTACATAGATCCCTGATTCATGGTTTCAGATTTCCTGGCACTAGTTTCCACATTAAACTCGGTTTTAAATTTCAACTGCTTGGGGCTACTAGCAAATGGTCTTTACACACTGACTTAGTGAGGTCAAACTGGAGGTGAGATGTATGCAATAATTGCTTATTGCTATTTTCCACTAGCTCCTGCTTGTATGGTCACATCATCACAATTCCTGAACATGGTGCAATTTCCATTTTGACATAGTACTCCAGTACTAGATACTGTTATACCGTCCATTATTGACTGCAGCAGTTGAATGGTGAAACAATAGCTTTCTGATTTGATTCACTTGCTAGAGGGAGAATTGTTAGATGCTTTTGATTCACTTGTTGGTCTTGTATATTTTTAAGATGCCTCCTAGTTCAGTGCATTTTTATATGTGTCGATCAGGATGATGTATTGATTGCTGACAACATCATATCTTTCCTTTTACAGGGATAACAACAAAGCTATAGGCACAAGAACTTGTGGTCGGGGATGTGCGCCTGCTCGTGGCCGTTGGAGGGAGCTCAGGCACGGTGGTGGAGTGGAGGATGAGCACCGGCGAGGACGGGGAGCTGGAGCTCGTGGCGGCGGCGACGTGACCGTAGGAGGGAGCTAAGCACGGCCGGCGGACCGGAGGACAAGGACGCGTGAGCTGGAGCTCGTGGCGGAGGCGCGACCATAGGAGTGAGCTAGGCATGGCACCGGAGCAGTCGGGTCCGGCCGGCCGGACGGCAGAGCTTGTCCGCCGTGGGCTGGCTGGAGGACGATCGCCCCTCGCTGCTGAGTTGTGCGCGCCATTGAGCTAGCTGGATCGGTCGTGATTGGGCTAGCTCGCGATTGGGACAGAGCCTCGCTGGAATCGATCGCGATTGAGCAGCCGGGAGCAGCATCGGACTGCGGGGAACGGCGGACGGACAGACGTCGGAGATAAAGACTTGAGTTTGAAATTTAAGTTTGAAGGCTAAATTTGAAATGACTTGAGTGTATTAGGGAATTTTTTGCAAAATTAAATTTGAACTAGCTGGGAGAGAAGCTACGACATCCTTTGTTGGACGGAGGGACTATGTCAAGATCAATCAACAGGGGAAGGAGAAGATGTTTACACAATTGATTCTTGAATGAATAGGATCGATGGTGTGCAGTCATAAGGTTGTGATTTATTGCTTGCTCTTGCTCCGGGTTCAGAACCAAAGAAATAAGCTCGAGAGCAGCAGGCCTGGATCATGCATAAATCTGGTACAATGCAAACCGGCCTAATTGCCCAGTGACAATCTTCCCCGGCGTGTCCACTAGCGGACAACAAGCCAGAGTATAGCTTATTTCTTAGCTTGGTCCTGAGTAGAGTATGGAGCATTGGATATCTTGCTGAATCGCAGGACATTCCTGAGGTCTGTGTGTGGTAACGGCGTCCCTTCTAGCTTCAGGCCCAGGACAGCAAGTTAGTCGCTCTGTCAATCCAGGCCGTGGAGCAGCCTGCACAACAGCAGTCCATTTCATTTCTTTTGGTAGATAAAAACTGCAGAGTAGTACTTGCAGTCAGCAGAAGCTTGACCACGTTTTGGAATATGTGGTCACAGGACAGAATTTGTTAGCACAAATTATTGCTTAGAGAGTACTGGACGAGAATTAAGGTGACTATAAACAGGTAGCGTTTCAACACAAACTAGGAAACACGCTGGTTAGAGTTGGTTACAAACATGTGTTAGTTTAAGGTATACGAAGTGAGAATATATATGAATCAGTGCCATTTGGTGAAGTCAAACTGAGACAACATATAAACGTTGATTCTAAAAAAAAGGGTACCTATGCTTAGATTAGATTGCTATATTGTAATGTTGCGTGAGGAAATGCCAATGGTTATTTACACGGAACTAATCTAAGCTGCACTAATTCTTGTTGGATTATGCTAGCTAGAACTATATTACATGGTTTTCAGAACTCGCTGGCGAGGTGGTTGCCCTGCTTGTCAGTAGATCATTGTCTTCTTCATCAGATGAGAGGAGGATCTTCCTCACCGAATGAGAGAAGGTCTCCCCATTTTCAGTCCCTTGACCCACTGCCACTATAGAGTGTGAAGGTTGAGGCGGAGGGGTCGTCCTATGAAGTACTCCACCGTAGAGTGTGAAGGTTTTAGGGCTTAAGACGTCCTTGTTTTGCGTGTTTTTTCTTTGACCAAGAACTACTCTAAATACGTAAAGAGTTTTGGTATAAAACTAGTATCACTATAAAGTATTTTTCAATACGAATCCAACGGTACTAATTATGTATAATATAATCAACATTTTGTTACTCAATTCTTTTGGTCAAACTTTGTTTTGGAAAGTGTGTGCGCCTTAAGCTTTGAAACGAAGGTAGTAATATCTGCAAGGTTGTTGCCAGGGACGTCCAACCTCTCCGTTGTCCGATAATGTCCCCTGTTTGATGCCTTAAACAACAAACAAACATGTTCTTTAGAGGAATAAGCTTATGAAGCGGCCTTGCAAAATATAACAGGAAAACAAATTGAACTTACAGTTAGACAAAACCAAAGATACCTGAAAATTTCAGATTTGCTCGTGACTCTTGATTTACCTTTCCTATCAAACTGTACTTATTCACTGGAAACTTGATTTTTTAAGTGGAATACATGTGTCAAATTTAATCATCTACAACAATTTCCTACATTAAGACATGACCAATTCCCTGCAAAGCAGATAGCTTTTCCCTGACCCAAATGAAATGGCCTAACCAAGACATCTATCCCGAAATACATACTTGATATTTATTTACCATTTACTAAGATAACTGTACGTAGATTACTCTTCAATATATATCATGACAAAACAGTTGACTGAATAAGCACCATAGAGTGGCCAATGCTTGGAGAAGTTTAAACACACTCATCAAACAAAATGAACAACACATAATCATAGCAAAGTATATCGAATTCAGCAGCATTAAACGATATGAGTTTAAGTATTACTACATACAATTTTTAAGTAGGTTTGTCTAGGTTGCATGTCTTGAGCACCTAAATTCCATAGAGCCAAATCTTTCCCAAAACTCTAGGCTAATAATCGTTAGATACTTGTAAATCCTGAGAAGCCTAGAGTACAGAAAATTATAGATCCGCTCGTACAACGATGGTATTGACATTCAAGGTTGAGCTTTGAATAATTTGGGAGTTTATTACTGAACGCCCACCCACACAATATGTATGCAACCTGACAAACCTGCACGCATGACTCATAGAGAAATCAAAAGCATGATGACTGAACATCAGAAAAAGTAGATAGAGGACACCGGGCGTAAATAATGCAGGAGAAAGATCAGGTGGCATGAGTGACCGGTGACCTCCGCGCTCATCACTTGGATGGTCGTCCTGTAGTTCAGCTGTAATATAAGCAACCACCAAAATAAAATTAGAAAAACCAAAAGGAAAAAATTAAGAAAAGATTGATTGGTTTCCTAGAGGAGCTATTGTGTAATCAGTACTGGTCTAAAGAAGAGCAAAGTGAAAAAAGTTAAATGTAACAGGAATCAATTTCCTATAGAGAAGCGCAAGCCGATGATGTTGCTTGAGGTGTGGCAAAGCATGAACACGCTATCAGAACGAAGCAAGACGATAATAGCAAGGCGGCATATCTTGGCGACGCTGCCGTGGCAAAGGCCGTCCTCATCATGGCACCGCTCCCCACGCCATCAGCGGCGGCACTCTTCCAGTACCTGTTGCCTCCCTGCTCTCACTGTTTTTGAGACAAATTTTGGTTAGTTCATGGAAAACAAATTAATCTTGTCATGCACTCTGATCTTCGTAAATTAAGATACCGATTAAGCATCTCCTCAGTAGAGGCAACGGTGGTAATTAAAAAGGAAATAGCTGAGTATAATATAGAGAGAAAATGGGACTATTGGAGAAAAAGAGGTCAGAACGTGAGGCAAAATAAAAGGGACAAAATTATCTCATCTGGTTGTACTACATGCTTGTGCAGCTAGCCAGGTCGGCCATGACCTGAATTTGCAAGCTTCGTTTTGCTGCTGAGATGGGAACCTGCAAGGCTGCAACCCTCTTGCCGTCCATCTTCTCGATGTGTGCCTACCGACTTCATCATGTGCGGCGCCGTGACCAGAGCAATGGGGATCAGAAAGGGAAGAGCTCAGGCAGAGGGCGCCACGACAGACATAGATAGAAGAACAGAGGGAGCTGGAAAGATCCGGAACGGCGCTGTGCGACCTCTAGCGGAAGCAAGCGAGAGGGAGGAGCAGCTCCCATCGAGGTCGGCCCCCATCAAGAGAAGAAACGGGAGAGATTTACCGGGAGAGGAGGGGGCACGAGACTCTTCTAGATGCAGATAGGCGGTGAGACATATCCAATCCTCAGGAAAGCTCGACACATAATCGCAGCGAGGCAATACGTGGAGCAGCGTCCTTGCAGGGACGGGATAACCGGCCACATCCAAGGCTACGTCAGGGAGGAAACGGGCCAATTTTGAAGGACGACCGGAAAAGAGCTAGTTAAACTGCACTATAGATGTTTGGGTACTGTAGATGCGCGGATCTACAGTACTGATTTCTGATTTGGCAGCTCTAAATGAGGGCTGAACTGCATCACTTTCATATATATAGTAATTGGTTGAGCTTGCAGTAGGCTAGGCGTCAGGCTTCAAAGCTTAAAGCTTCAAGAACGTTTCTGTCAGAGCAGCAGGTGATTGGAAAGGACTTGGTATTATTCCTTGCCTCATCTTGGCTGCAGTTCAGACAGAGCAGACCATGGAAGTAGAATCAATACAGAACGGCCAAGGATATATGTACATACATGTACATATATCATCACTTAAGACAATAATTCTCTGAAGTACATAACGGCCAAGGATAGTTCATATGCACTAGCAAGTCCCAGCTCTGCTCAAATAGGAAGAAGTATCATACAATAAGAAACTGTATGCTGGCACATCTAACAAAACCACTGACTTGCCGGTTTGTTTGATGGAACATAGAACAAGCATGAAAAATACAATGAGATGGAGAAAACAAGTAGCAGGCGATGCAAACACAGCGTGGAAATTCAGAAGATCTCAGGAACCGAAATAAAAATAGTCGATACAAGGAGAAATTGATACAAACTGAAGATTTATTTGACAAGTCTCGAATAAAAAAATGAGGCTTTTGCCCTGCTGGCCATTTGAAAGAAAAAACTTGAACGGAAACAAGCAGAAGGTTGAAACAGAATCAGATCGATGCAACTGGGACTTCAACTGTCACAGATAAACAGGCTTAAAGGAAGGCTAAAATTATATTTAGGTACTGCTACTACATGGAGTTAGTGGTACAAAACATACAATTGATGTAGAAACAAGGATTTTGAACAAATGTAGCCCGTGGGCGAGTGGAGAACCTCAGCACATGCAGCCTTGGCATCCTTCTGCATCACATAGACACACCATGTGGTTTGCTCATCAAATTATTCTTATCTCCAGAAATCATAGCAGGGCTAATAATGCCACTGACTACCACTTTATTTTGTCAAATTTGAACCAAAATTTTCACGACAAATATCAACCACTAAAAGTAGATTACAAACTGAAAGACCTTAATTTCATTCCACAGGAATCATATAAACTGGACACAGCAATTTGGCTCCCAGGTCTAAATGCACTTATTATTAAAAATGTATTTTCTATAAATTTTAAAATATTAAAAAATTCCGAAACAAAATTCTGGTTGTGCATCCCAACATGCTATGCCCTCAGTTTTGTAGTCAGAAAATATTTTTTGAGGTTTGTACAAAAAAGGCAAGAAAATGTCTTGTGGAAAACTATTTTATAACACCAAAAAATTTCTTTTTTACATAATCAACATAAAATGTCTTTTTTTCGTGAAACTTGGTGTATGTACGTAGAATGTCAACATGTACATCCGAATACTTTTTTTCAACATTTTGAAGTATGTATTTTTGGTAGTGGGTGCATCTACACCTAAGAGCCAAAGTATTTCCGCTTTGAAAGCTGCTATCAAGAAAGAGATGATGAATAACAAAAAACAGGCAGTACTGCTTAATTACATACTCTACCTTAGAAATGTTAAAAAGAAGTTCAGAGTGAGCAAAATGCAGGAGAAACCATGACAGTGAATGGTTTTTGAATGGACGGAAGTAACAATAGAATTGGGATACAAGTGGGTTGAATAACAACAAGAGAATGTTGTTGGAGAAGGAAGACAAACCAAAGGCAAATGAAATAACCTCGGAGTCCCAAGCTTCTCGATTGGTAGGTGGAAGCAGGATCAGCAATCACACGGGAACTCCAAGAGACCACATTTGAGGCATGCTGCTGCTGGTAGTCATATCTGCCATATGCTCTTTTTGATGGATAATCTTGAATCTCTTGCCTTTGGATTTGACCACTGTTTTGCTCAGTGTCATGCAACCGTGTCACAAAGTTCTCTTCACTTGGCGAAAAACATACTAGATCAAGTACCATATCATGTACACAATAAGATTTTTCCATGCCTTCATTATCATCGTTAATGTCTATTGGTTAGATCATACTTTGGCTTATGAGCTCATTAAATAACTCTTACGTAGCTCAGATAGTCTAATTTCTTGTTTTGAATGATAAACAAAACATTCAACTATCCACTTACACATCAAGTGACCTTGCTTAATCTTATAATCTTCTGAAAACATATTTAGAAATAATAACAAAGCCTATAGATGAGAAGGTGAATCCAAACTAGTAAAAGAAGCTTGATTTCTAGATCATCTTTGTGACATGATCTACAAGTCAAAAGCCTCCTCTACTAGATCTACCAATACTTAGCATCTTTAGTGTGTGTGCCTCATATTGTGTTCTATCTCTAGTCTACCCAGACTTATTTAAGCAAAAGATTGAGTCATTGCTTTATGATCTATCTTCACATCATTTATTATATCTAAGCATATTTCCAGAAGACTACAAAATTAAGAGAGACCAACTTATATGGAAATGGATAGCTGAAGGCTTTATGTATCATACGAAATGAGAAATTGGGCCATATGAGCTAGGTGAGAGCTATTTCAATGAGCTAATAAATAGAAGCATGATCCAACCAGTAGGCATCAACGATAAAGGCAGATTACAAACATTGTCCATGATATGGTACTTGATCTAACATATCCTTGCCGTGAGGGAAAACAAACCATGACCACATCCGATCCAACAGAAGACATAGGTACCTGTACATATGAAGTTATTTGCAACGGTCAGTTGAAAACTCAATCAACATGCATTTAAAGTTTCTTTACAACAAGAAGAAGAGTGAATCATGAGTTATCTAGGAAACTAACAGACTACATCAAACACCAGGAATCTATATAGATTATACCATATTGTAGATCTATATAGGATGACCAACAGCAGAACTTAAGAGTTAAGATCTACTCACACACCAGCCAGCGAAAGTAGTGGCTGGCACACATGGCACACATGAACTTTTTGTAACAATTAGTTGGCATACCAGTTGATCAATATGCATCTAACTTTTGTCCATAAAGAGAGGACAATACTGAATGATAGAGTTATCTAGACAGCAAACAGACTAGAGCAACGGATAAAATACTAGCATCTAGCTTAGATCAAACGCTGAGATCTATGGTGGATGAGCAGCAATCAGCACTTCAGATGCACACTCTCCGGTCTGCAAATCTAGCTTATATCAAACGCGAGATCTATTGTGGATGAGCAGCAATCTGGACTTCAGATCTATATAGTAGAGTGCAAACACGGTAATATCTATATAGTAGAGTTCACTGTTTACTTGACAAAACTGAATTAAAAGATCTAGAACAGAGGAAAAGGCACCATAGTAATCTAGCTTACAGTACCACCGTAGATCTATGGTGAGACCCGTATTCAATATTGACTAAATAAAAAAGAACTGTAGATCCACGGTAGGTGATTTCGCACAGCACAGCACACCACGGATGGCCAGCACAAGAAAATAGTTGTTACTGGAAGAAATTAGAGTAGAGCGACCTACTAGGAGAGTAGAGAAGATGTATACCTCTCTCTGGTTCTTCACATCCCTGTCCTGCGAGATCTGACCCAGTTCCCCTGCGCGCGCCTCTTCAGGCGGCCAGCGGTCCGACCCCCTAGATCTGGCCTCTCCGCGAGATCCAGTCCACGCTCGACCTCTCCCACTGACTCGGTGCGTCTGCAAACGCGGCTAGAAGCGGTAGAAATAGACGCCGGGAGGCGGGAGCAGGGACTTGCTAACGGACGCGACCGATCACGTGGTGGCCCAAGGTAGCTGACTTGTGGTCCTCTCCACAACGCTCTACTGAGAACGTGCGAGAACGGGACGCGGCTTGGCTGGGACCTACCCGTGCGCCCATCCTTGCGGCCAGGGTCTATCGGAAGCTTCCGCGACTTTCGCCCCAGCTTCTTGTCTATCGGGCACAAATAACACTCCAGATCTCTACCGGACCGGCTTAGAGCATCCCTAGTAAACACCCAAAAAACGTCTGATCTGTCGTTTTTTTTTATCCGGCCACGAAATCTGGCCCGAACAAACAACGTAAAAATGGCCCGACTCGGGAAAAAGTTTTGGGCCCCTGATCGACCCCCTCGACCCATAAAATCCCAGTTCCGAGATCGATTCCTAGGTCTCGAATCTTTTCTCCGCCGCCGCCCCCTTGACGCCTCCGCCGCGCACCACCGCTCAAATCGCCAAGCACTGGCGAGCAATTTCTCGCCGGCGACAACAGATCCGCCCAATCCAGTATGCGATGGACCGACGGAGGAGGAGCGCGGAGGCGAGAGGACCGTCGACGCCGCGCTTCCGTCGCCTCACCGATGCGGAGGAGGAGCGTTGTCGGTCCGTGCGCTCAGACGGGGCGCGCAAGCGCGCCGCCCTCCATTACACGAGGTGGGGCGCGCCGGTGCCGGCCACGCTCCTCCGCCGCGACGGCGGAGTTCGACGCCCGCATCCGCGCCCGCCGGGGGAGGGGGTAGGAAAGCTCCTCGCGCGCGCCGGGGACTCCGCCGCTGCTAGTGAAAAAGGAGGAGCTCCCGGAGGGCTGCGTCATCACGGAGGCCGACTATGCCCTCGACGATGCCTTCTTCGACCGCTGGGTCGAGGTCATTCAGCACCGGAGCATCGCGGAGGCGGAGGCCCGTCGAGCTCAGCGCGACGAGCTCATCGACGGCATCCTCCTCGAGCAGGGGCTCGCCGTCGACCGCGAATCATGCGGGGAGGAGGTGGAGGTCATCTACATCGTCTCCGACAGCAGCAACGGGTTGTCGGCCTTCGACTTCTCCGACGAGACGGCAGCAACGGGTTGTGTACATGCTAGGGTAGAGACGGAGACGGCAGATCCCCCGTAGTATTTAGGTTGAATTCGCGTTTTGTACATATGATCGTGTGTATGAACTATGCTCGCGTTTTAAAATATCCAGCGAATGTTCAAAAATCTCGTGTTTACGGTTCAAATTTGTGGTTCTGTTCTGGCCATCGTCTTCTTTGAACAAAAACTAGCTCGAACGCGACCCGGGAACAAATTTTTCGGTTCGCGTTTTTTTGGTGTCTGCTAGAGATGCTCTTAGGCCAACTCTAATGGCTCCCGCAAATGGACTTTGATCGTGTCCTCCTAGACCGAGGTTAAAGCCCAACGTGCACCCACAAACGAATCAGACTGAACAACGGGGTCCATTTGGCATATACCGGGCCAAAACCTATGGCTAGTTTGTGGGGGCTCGGACTGCCCGCTCGTTCGGGCAGTTGTCGGGCAATGTCCTGCCCGGCCCCACTAGCTAGAGACGGGGGCACCAGTCTCTAGCACTCGCACCAGCAATCCCTAGCACACACTGCCATGGACGCACATCCGTCGCCCTCCCCGACACCTGCACCGGCACCTTCCTTTCCTGGTCATGGCCCGTTCATGCCTCCAGGAGCTGCTCCGGCCGCTTCTGCTCCTGCCGCCTCTGCTTTGGCCGTTGATCTGCCGCCACCGGTCGTTGATCTGCCGCTGGCGACTACCGCTGGTCTGTCAAAATCAGCTGGCAAATCTGCTGTCGGCCTCAAGGTGAAGAAGGAATTGACGGACGACCAGAGGAAGGGGGAATCCAGGAAGAGGGTTGACCATAGAGAAAGGCCCGGTAGTGCCTTGCCGATGCCCAAGCCGCCCGCGATAGGGCCGCCGCCCTTGAGCACGCCGCGGTCGTCTAGGCCAAGTTCACTGTCGAGGCCATCGTTGCGCAGGCTGCCACCTTGCTCCTTATAAAGGAGCAACAACTAGCTACCATCACGGGCACGGCGACCTCGTCCGCGTCCGCGAACAAACCGGCTGATATCGAAGCGGCGGCCACAGGGTGTTGGAGATATGCCCAAGAGGCAATAATAAAGTGGTTATTATCATATCTTCATACTTATGATAAATGTTTACGTACCATGCTATAATTGTATTAAGCGGAAACATTAATACTTGTGTGATTTGTAAACATAAAAGAGTCCCTAGTAAAGCCTCTTGTTAAACTAGCTTGTTGGTTAATATATGATCATGGTTTCCATGATTCTTGATATTTAAAGGATTGTCTTAATATCAAGGTTATCTAAGATCTGAAAGAGTTGTTTCAGAAACCATGATGTGTGGAAGATATTGTGATATCTGAAACAAAGTTTTGGTTGCAACATGATAGAGTATAATATGGCAAAAGTCATGTTCTCGTATTTGATGAGAATTTGCAAAAGGTTGAAGACACTAGTTGTCCTAATCCTCCAAAATGTTTTGGAGAGCAACATTATACTCGCAGTTCACCGTTATAAGCTAAAAGTAGCTTGATCATGGATAATTCCATGATAAGGGTGAATATTTGATGTAGGTAAAGTGTTTACTACACCAATAGATTACTAAAGAAAGGAATTTGAAAGAACACCAAACATTTGATGATGGTGATCTATTTCAAAGTGCAAGTCCAAAGACATTGGTATTTAATTATACACGCTTTGGACTATGTGTCATATGTATGACTCCACTGTTGATGTTGATAGATTCTTTCAAACAGAAAAGGAAATACTGAAAGAGAATCTCATAAGTATATGGCAGAAAAGAAAAGACTAGAATTGTTCAGTTTAAGTATATAGAAGATATACATGTTATGGCTATATTCTTTGCTTATTAAACAATGTGGTTCTTAAGTATTTGATACTGAATTTGTTGGTGTGAATCGTCTTACGAAACAACACAATTCATGAACTACAATGGCCTAAGTAACTAGCAAAAGAATATGTGATGATGTTCATCGAGAACAAATAAAGGGTTATTGTGTTGCTCGTTAAACATCAAAGCTTGCCTTCAAGATTTGTTTTATCAGGTATTATGAGAAAAAAAGGGTTGTTCAAATAATTGTCGTAATCCATAAAAGATGGATGATTCACAAATCTCGTTGGAGAAATCACATCCATAAAACTAGTGCTAAAAATGTCGAAAGACAAATTGATTGAAAGATTACTTAGGAAGTGACATCGCCGTTTAAATTATATTGGAAAGAAAACATGAAGAAACTCCATGTGGATGGAATTTTGAAGTCTTTTGATTTTTGATCACATGACGCTTGTGAAACTTTCCTAGAGATAATTAAAACTTCGTTCATTGGCCAAAAGGGAACGAAAGACTAGCTTATTGGAACTTGTACATATTGTTGTACAAAGTCCATTATGTGTAGTCAAAAGCGATGGATTTCAACTTCATATGCTTTCTCCGAAAATTTGAGTGAATATATGAATATTTACTTAATAAGGATGAAGTATGAAACATTTGAAAAAGTTCAAAGTCTTTCAAGATGAAGTGCAAAATCATTGTAATAAGAATATAAATAGTTTATGATAAAGATCATAAAGGAAGATATTTGAGTTACAAGTTTAGCATAATACCTAAGATTTAAGGAATCGTTCTGTGGATTTGCATTTCCCGAAACACCATAAGAGTATGGAGCGTTCGAGATATGTAATTAAAACCTTGTTTGACATGGTAAGATCGAAGGTGTAATACACAAAACTGCCATTATATTTTAAAGATTAAAAGCTTTAGAGACTACCATTTTCCACTGAAAAGAGCTCCATCATAATCCGCTGAAATGACACCATATAAAGTTATGGTTTGGGATAAAACCCAAGTAGTCCTTTCTTAAACATTGGTATGCTATGCATAAGAAAGATGTTTGCAACCAAAGTCGGATAAACCTGTCTTTGTATTACTGTTAAGTATTCCTCCATAAACACCGGAGACAAAAGTGTTTGTCGCTTAGAACGTCAAGTTTCTTTGAGAAGGAATTTAAGTGGGAGGACAATAGAACTTTGATAAGGTTAAAGGAACCTTAGCTATACGTGCAGAGTTGCGCAGCGCCGAAAAGTGTTCCGGAGGCAGCAATAATGCTCATGGCTCACGTGCCTCAAAGGTTGTGGTCACGGAGATCTAAGTTCCTATTAAAACAAGTAGGTCGGGTAAACAATCAAATACCAAGATTTGAGAGTTAAATCATTATTTGACAATAATAATCTGACTACATGCAAAGAAGCGACGATGGGCCCTGACTCCGTCAAATGGCTTGAAGGCATAAAATTCGTGATAGTTCCATACACGAGAAATCAAGTTTTGAACTTGAAGGACCCTCGAGAAAGGTGTAAGACCTTACAGTTGTGTTTAGATCTATAAAGAAGTAGACATGGATGTTTCACATCTATGAAATAGTCGACATGTTGGAAAAAAGTTCACAAAATGTTCAAAGGTTGACTATGACAAGATTTTGATCTTTCATAGCGATATTTAGTCTAGACGGATTAATATAGCAACCACTACATATAATTTTGTTATGTGGTAGTTGAATAAATAAAATAAGTTCTTCTAATAGAAGGGTTACCTAGGACGTGTGCATGACACGGTCCAAAGGGTTTTGTTAATTCAAAGGATGCTAAAAGCATATGCAAACTTCAATGGTTGAAGTGAGCATCGCGGAGTTGGAATCTTCACTATGATGAAACTGTTAAAAGAGTTTAATTTCATCAGAGGCAATGAAGATGCTTG
The DNA here is from genome assembly GCA_916181665.1 of Avena sativa. NCBI lineage: Eukaryota > Viridiplantae > Streptophyta > Magnoliopsida > Poales > Poaceae > Avena > Avena sativa. Next base: position 386,641,696 of record OV702296.1, read on the forward strand.
CATTTGCAAGAAATTAAGTGGGAGCGCTAAGACATATTTCTAATACATTATGTGGAGGACATATTGTTGATTAGAAATGATGTATCTTTTATTAACACATATTAAGAATTTCATCCTGATGAAAGACTTAGGCAAAACCCAAATATTTGGCATCAATAGACGCTAATATGGTTGTGCCGAAAGTACATAGATGATGTATTGAATGAGTTCAATATAGAAACTACAAGAAAGGTTCTTGTCACACAGAAAGGATTGAATGAGTTCAATATTGATGATATATTCAAGTGTATTGACACTTGGTAAGTGAAACAAAGATTCAAGTATAGATTGATACTTGATGTATGAAATCACAGAGTATTTATATCAATCATACTGTGATATGTACAAATCGAGATATGTCCTATGCTCTAAATGTTATGAGCATATACCAGAATGATTCATAAGATAATCATTGGACAAATAGGTAAGGATATTCTTATGATCTTTTGGAAGAACTAAGAGTATATTATTTTGTAGAAGTGGCAAATAGATGGTTAGTTCATTGTAAAAGTATTACATTGATACTAGTTTTGTCACAAAGTACAAATTAAGTTTATCTCAATCTAAACTAAGGGTGGCATAATATAATGGAAAGTAAGTTCCATAATGGATTTGGATGAGTTCCAAAGTTAAGACATTGTGACAGATACTACAACAAAAGGCTAAGTATATGACTGCTATAATAGCAGCTAAAGAGGGCATTTGTGTCAAGTAGTTTGTTGTCAAACTAGGTGTAGTTCACAGCGGGATAATACTATGAAGATATATTGTACGACAATATTATCAACATGTTTTAACCCCAAAGAACTAAAGGTCTCACCAAAGGACCAAAATTATACAAAGCCATCTCATTAGAGAATGAGTGATGCGTAGAGACGCAAAGACATGCAATTACACACGGACCTGGAAGTGTCAGATCCGGAGATCAGTTGACCACTAGCAATAGTGTACATACAACACCAGAAAGCCATAGGTGTTGAATACATAAAGGTTTGAAACTAGATTATTTACTCTAGTGCAAGTGGGAGACTGTTGGAGATATGCCCAAGAGGCAATAATAAAGTGGTTATTATCATATCTTCATACTTATGATAAATGTTTACATACCATGCTATAATTGTATTAAGCGGAAACATTAATACTTGTGTGATTTGTAAACATAAAAGAGTCCCTAGTAAAGCCTCTTGTTAAACTAGCTTGTTGGTTAATATATGATCATGGTTTCCTGATCATGAACATAGAGATGTTATTAACAACAGGGTCATATCATTAGGAGAATGATGTGATGGACATACTCCTATAGTTAAGCGTAGCATAAAGATCAAGTCATTTAATATAGTTCATTTGCTATAAGCTTTCTGATACATAGTAACCTAATTCCTTCGACCATGAGATCATGCATATCACCTTTACCGGAAGGATGCTTTGATGACATCAAACACCACACCGTAACAGGGTGGCTATAAAGGTGGCATTGAGTGTTCGGAAAGTATTGGTTGAGACACATGGATCAAGAGTGGGATTTGTCCATCCATATGACGGATAGATATACTCTGGGCCCTCTGGGTGGAATGTCATCCAATTAGCTTGCAAGCATGTGACTGGCTCACAAGGGATCACATACCACGGGAACGAGAAAAGAGTACTTATCAGTAACGAGGTTGAACTAGGTATGCAGAGATACCGACGATCATAACCTCGGATAAGTAAAATATCGTGAGACAAAGGGAAATTGGTATCGTATGTAAGTGGTTCATTCGATCGCAAAGTAATCGTAGAAATATGTGGGAGCCATATGAATTTCCAGATTCCTCTATTGGTTATTGATCGGAGAAGTGTCTCGATCATGTCCGCATAATTCACGAATCGTAGGGAGACACACTTAAGGATTCGATGTTGTTGAGTAGTTATGGAATGATGAGTAAGAGACTGAATGTTGTTCGGAGTCTCGGATGGGATCCGGGATATCACGAGGAGATCCGAAATGGTCCGGAGAATAAGATTCATATAAGGAAAGTCATGTTTCGGGGTTGGAGAATGGTTCCGGTGTTTTCATCGGGAATGTTCTAGAAGGTTCCGGAATGTCTGGCACTCCGGAGGGGAAGGGTACATGAATGTGTTGTATCAAGTTGGTACGATTGCATCATGTACTAAGTGTCATCGCTGAACCAAATAAAGGATTAATTCAAATCCTAGTTTGAAAAGTCAAACAGCTAGTTTGAAAAGTCAAACGGCTAAATTTGGAAAGAGGAAAAGAGGAGGAAGGTTGAAACCGACTTGGGGGAGGAGTTCCTCCTCCCACTGCCGGCCCACCTTGGGTCCGAGTTGGGGAGGGACTCCCCTCCCCAGGCGCGCCTCCCTCCACCTATAAGAGGAGGGGCAGGGCTCCCCTCCTAGACACAAGTTGCCTCCCTCTAAACCTAAACCCTAGCCACAGCCTAGGGATTTCTCCCAAGCCGCCGAGTTAGAGCTTCTAATTTGCCTAGCCGCTAGTTTAGCCCATTCTAATTGGTGTGTCTAAACCCTAGATCACCAAGGCTCTCTCATAGTCCACCATACTCGCTCCGGCTTAAGGCGAAGCCCTGCGAGATCTCCCCTCTACTTCCGGTACCACGCCGTCGTGCTGCCGGAATCGCGAGGAGAGTGCTACAACCTCCGCTGTCTGCTGGAACAAGGGAGAGGAAGGTCTTCATCGAGTACCGAACATGTGACCGACTGCGGAAGCGCTGCCGGAACGCAGCGTCGGAAGGATCGTCTACGCGATCTTGAGATCGGCAAGAGTACGACTACATCACCCACGAGAATCTGCTCTCGTTAACCGCTTTGGAATCTTCGAGGGTGAGTTCCTCTATCGACTCGTAACTACAATCTAGTAGATAGATCTTGGCTTGTTTGTTTGCATGCGGTAGAAATTTTTTGTTTTCCATGCTACAAACCCCTACACAGGGGGCCCAGAGATTGTCGGCGACTCATCTCCAGCGCTTGCCCTTGACCTGAACGCGGAACCTATTGGCGGAGCCTCTTCATGCAGCAACAAGACCGGCAGGAGCATCACCACCGTCAGCATGCTCGCTCCCCGCAAGCTGCTTGATGAAACGCTAGCCCCGGCTCACCCCAACTCTGACGCATGTAACTTGTCCCTTGTTCTGGATCTCCTAGTGTACATGATCCAACCATAGGACCTTGCAGGATCCTGGCCTTGGTACCCAAGAAGATGGTATCTCTATCGACCACGAGTCTTTGTTTATGGACGAACTAGTTCAGCAAAATCAAACACAAGGCGGTAGTCGAAGGAGTGGATCGTGCTCATCCCTCGAGGATGAGATGCTTTGCGAAGCATGGATGAAAATTAGCCAAGATCCAATAATCGGTGCAGAACAAAAGGGATGGGCATTTTGGAATCGAGTTTGGAGATACTTTCACGAGCAAAAACGTTTCGGTGAGAAACCGCTTGCGAGCGATAGCAACGAGAACTCACTTACGAATAGGTGGGAATCCATCTCCGAACAATGCACGAAGTTTTTTGCCTCCTATGACCATGTTAAGTCAAGGCCCGTGAGCGGCATTGGAGTTGGAGACATGGTATGTTCCTATACATATCATATTTGTATGTTCTTATTCATAAGAGTTTTGCATTCGAACATGAACTTAAACTTGTTGGTTTAGGTGTGGCGAGCATTGGAGCACTTCAAGACTTTCCACGAGAAGAAAGCTTTCACGTTTGCCATTGTTGGGCGAAGCTCAAAGATTGCGAGAAGTGGAAAGAGCTCTGTGCGGGAAGTGCAAAGGGAGGAGGCGCTGAAATCATCATCGCCGAGTAAGGGGCGGCAACCAAGAGGCCAAGAGGGAGGAACAACTCCAAGCTAGAGCTCAAGCATGAAGCTTTGTCAGTTGCCATCTAGGAGACGTTGAAAGAGTTGATCGCCGACAAGGAGGTGTCCATCGACAATAGGGAAGAGAGGAAACACAAGGAGAGAGAAGATGCGACGAAGAACTACTACGAGATCCAGTCAAAGCGTCTTGAGATAGAAGAGATCAACGCCCGTGCAAGAAAGGAGAAGATAGAGCTCCAGCGACTTGCCGAAGAAAACCGCATTATGACTGCGGATCTCTCCGAGATGAACCCAATTCAGCGGTATTGGTTCGAGAAGAAGAGGAAGATGATCTATAAGCGAGATGCGTAGATTCATCCTCTATCTATGTTTCCGTGCATGTATGAACAATGTGTCCTGATTTCATACTGCGACGGTCCTTCAAATTTGCTTTAGTTTGGTACTCTACTAGTCCTCTTTCTGAATTTGGTTCAGTTGGTCCCTGTGAAGAAAGGGCCGGATAAATGGGGTGGTTCCACCATTGGGTGCACCAGCCATTCCAAACCGTACGACGACCCGGGGCATGTCCACACCGCCCCGCAAACGGACCGAATCGGTCAAAAGGCATGTCTGAAATGCGGGGGTGGGGGGGGTGGGGGTGGGGGTGGAGCTGGCCTTATTTTCACAACGTCTATCCGTTTTGTGGTTGAATGGATCTCATGCTGATAGAAAATCGGTTTGGCTTAAAGGGTTGTTCCAACGGTGGAGACCTATAAATAAGGTGGGTGGGTGGCCGCCAGATGGGCTAGTCCATGTGCAGGCCGGACAAAGGAGGCTAGGTCATGCTCTATGGCATGTCTGGCTCATCCTATTTTAAGACTAAATTTGGTCTAGAAATGGGTCTATCTGGGACAAGTGGCCATTTGGATCTCCCCTAGGAGCAGCAGTGGCGGAGCCAGGATTAGAGCAAGCCCCGGGCCAAAAAAACAAGCGTAAAAAAACTTAAAATTCTCATATAATAGCACAAAATTTTGTTATGATTGGAAAGATATAATTTCAACTTAGTTGTTAATGATCCAAACATGTACAATACAGATGGCAACAAATAATGAAATCGACAGAACAAAATTGTATCAACCATGTTTAATACTATACTCTTGAAATCGATACTAGCAAAAACATGAAATCAATAACAATAAATTGTAGCATCCATGTTTGTCCCTTTTATGTTCTATAAATATCTGTATCTCATATTACCTACGTTCTGTATATGGGCAGTCGCATCTGAGTCCCAAGTGGAACATGGACTAGAGAGGCAGAGATGCATATAGGAGCAGAACTCCAGAATGGAAGGAGGACAGCGCAGTCCTGGGTGGCCGGAGCCGTAGCGGAGATGGATGGGTTCTAGGCTTTCATCGCGTCCAGGGAGCGTGCGGCCAGGGGCAGTAAGCCGGCCGGCCGGAGACGATGGAGTGCCGTGGGCACAGTTGCTTGTTTTCAACAAAGCTTCGATCGTGCCGGGTATATCGACAGCAAATACAGACGAGTACTGGGCTGTACCCGGGGCCAAATCCAGAATACATATAGGTAGCTGGCCGAAAAATCTGGTACGCCCCGGGCCATGGCCCTTGTTGCCTGGGGCGTAGCTCCGTCCCTGCTAGGAGGGTGTTTTGTCCGGACGGACAGTTTTAGACAGACCATGGTCGAATGGTCGATCCAGTGGAGATGCACTAATACTCGCGTCATACGAATGCGACAAACACAAGCTTGCCCATTCCTTATGGTACTCCGCGATGCGGCCATGATATCTGTGCTCTCCGGCTTTGACCTCACCAGTCACTACCACAAGAAGATAGAAGTAACGTCACTACTCCGACAGCCTATCACCCGACGACAAAGAAGAAGAGAGGGCGACAAGGATGGTGAACTTGAGGATGACGTGGGGTCTTGAAACGACGGGAGTTCTTCCGCTCTAGTATTCTGAAATCTCGCAGGGGCAAACAGTTGCCATGGCAAAGCACTTTAGTTTGTTGCCCTCCACGCATTGGGCTGGCTTGGCTCTTGAGTAGTGGCGGATCTAGCATTTTACGCTAGGGTGGTGCAATGTTTTTTTTTCAATACCACAAATAGAATACTTTATCCGATCCATATTAATGGCCTTAACTTTGTTTAGATACATATGCATCTAGTATAAATACTGAACTAGATAGATACAGATATAAATAAAGTTGGGTCCATTAATACGAACGGAGGGAGTGTGCTAATGTACATATATAAAATTCTACAATGCAAAATTGAAATATATTCATCGGTTATCCAATTAATTAATTCGAATATATATAATATTCATTGATCACTAATGAAATGACGTCGCAGTTATGCAATGCAAAAAGCTACTATGCAAAATTACAAATCTATTTGCCAGTTCTCCGAATATGTTGAATAAATAGCATATTTATTGATCATTAATATGAAAAGTTGTCGCCAAACACTCAAACGAAATTTGAAGCACGTACAAACTAATAAAGAATTCAAAATAAGATTGAAAGATGCAAGTTGCTATCACCCTCAAAAACTACAACACAGATCGCCCTAGACTTATCGGTTGTTTCCATCCATTCCAACATATAAAATATATTCACTTATTTTGTTTCAAACCTATAAACTAAAAGATGTCTAGATATGTACCATAAAAGAAATAAAATATCATATAATTTGAAACGAGAATAGCTACTTTGCAGTGGAGCCCGGCGCCTAGCTACAACTTTCACTTTGCTGCCGGCCAAATGACACGCCCGCTGCCAGCCGCCGCTGCAAATAGCTAGGGCTAATACGAGTGTGTCAATATGGAGCTCGTCTTCCATAGGATGTTTTTTCAAATTTCAAAAAATTAACATTTTGAAGTTTTGATAAATTCTGAAAAAAATTCTTTGATGTAGATAATGATAACTTCTACCTGCATGCAAAAAATCAATGCTAAATATTCCGTATTTTAGGCAGTGTAAAAATGACGAATTTTGAAATCTGAGAGGGTGAACAGTGCTAAATTCAAAAAAAAAACAGATTTGTTAGAATTTTTTATTTTTGTGTAAGCCCGTATACAAAGTATTTCGTGCTGAAATTTTGGACGTCCATATACTAGTCATTATCAACACCGATAATTTTATTTTCAATTTGTTTGAAACTAAAAAATATTAATTTGAAGGAAATTCAAAAAGAGGCTCCATGCATGGCTAATAGGAGAAAACATTTTATTTTCAATTTGTTTGAAACTAAAAAATATTAATTTGAAGGAAATTCAAAAAGAGGCTCCATGCATGGCTAATAGGAGAAAACAACGTATTTGGGGACTCGCTGGCTTTTATTGTGGCATCTAGCTAAATCGTTAAAATGATGCAGGGGGACAATCACAAATTGCATATTTTATGGTTTTCTTTTTCAGTAATACGTATGGTATGGGCCCAATTCTTAGGCCCACCCTTACACCCTGCTGGCTCCGGCCCCGCCTCACAGCCCCTACCGTCAAGTGATTTCCAAAGACAGCCGAGGTTGAAGTTTTGCTTTTGAAACAGGGGCAAAAGATTTTCGATCTATTAATCAAAAAGAAGAGAATTGTCCAGTTAATTAATAGAAAACCGGACGAAAATCGCTACAACAAACACCAAACCACAAGACAGTAACATCTAAAAACGCAACTCAAGAACCAACAAGCACCCACAACCTACTACAACCGCAAACTTACGACACCTGAAGCATGACAACACAAAGAAGACCCACTTAACGGACGACCCAAGAAAAGCTCCAACGATCAACCATCAGTAAAAGTCTTTCTTGCTACACCTCTCTTTGTTCTTCTACCTCTGAGAAAAACCTTTCTGAGAGACTTCTCCACCTTTCTGATTAACTTCTCTGAAGCCTTCCTCGCCAGGACGCAATCAATGTCCTTGCCATATCCGAGGCTCGTCGCCTCTAAACTGGCAAGCAAGCCGCCAAGCTCTCTCGCAAAAAAAAGCCTCGAAGCTATGCGCCAACACTCTCCCCTTGACCACAGAGGCGGGCAACTGCGGTGGCGAGAACATCGTAGGCGCTGAAGCCACCACCAAGGCCTCAAAAGAGCCCGACTCCATAGGAAGCACCACAGTGGATTCCCCACACAACTTATGAAGCTTCGGAGTGATCTGCAACACCGGAGCTATGAGCCTTCTCAAGCCCGCACCCTCGGAGGCAGCCGACACATCAAGCTGTGACAATGAGTAGGGACTGCCACGAGGAGAGATAACAATCATAGAGATGTTCTTCGTCAACCACATACGACTTCTGCTCAACGAAGTCAAACAAAAATGAAGCACGCACCTCCATCGTCTCTAAAGAAACACCATCGTGCGTCAACAACCGCTTAAGCGTTGCCAGCTCCTCACGAATGGGGCGAAACGCCTCCTCAATGCAAACATGAACCAACTAAAGGATTTCCAAGCGCATCGACGCAACCTGGGACTGAAATAAGAAGTCCAAACTGGCGTTGACCTTGAACTCCTCAGAACACCTAGGAGAGGGACTTGGCGACACCGTTGCACGCAACGAGTGGGACACGACCTCAGCCCAACTCCAGGACGACCCGGGACAACGAGGCTGAAAGGACGGGGTGGCTCCGCTGGCAAGGAGCATGATCGTCCGGAGAACAAGCACGAGTGTCCAAAGAGCGAGAACGAGCGACAAGAAAGCACGCGCGGCAGAAATGCTCCTAATGACCAGAGCGAGAAATGCTCCTGCCAGAGCGACGACGGGCTCACAACATGAGCCGACCTGACCAGAGCGACGACGGGCTCACAACATGAGCCGACCTAGTGGACACACTCGAGGCACCGAAAGCATCTCCCTCGAGCCCATCGCTGGAAAGCGAGGCTACACTTAAGACCTTCCTTGCGAAGCAACGACAATGGTTTTGGCAAGACACGAGGCTACGCTCAAGGATGAAGTTTTCGACAAGACACGCACGAACTCTACTTCTGGTGCGATAAACATGTCGTATAAGGTAGCAACTTCTATATCGCCAAGACCAATAAGCACGGAAACAATTTGATCGCCAAATAGATTACGGACTCAAACTACTTGTTGACCAATGCAACTTACTACACAACCTATGTTTGTGCTTCAACAACATCTGCACTAACTCAACCTTGCTTTAGGGACACTAGCGCTCCAGAATATGAGCTTCCCCAAATCGCAGGTCATCTATGTGTGCCATTCCATTCGAGCTTTAGGCTCAGGACAGCAATGTTGTCGCTCGGTCAATCCACGCCACGGCCACAGGGCAGGGCAGGGCAGCCAGTCTGTTTCCCTTCTGGAGATAACGACTGCAGAGTAACCCTGGAAGCCAGCAGAAGCTTGGCCACGTTTTGGAATAAATATGTGGTCACAGAACAGAATTTGTTATTAGCACGAATTATTTTGGTTGGAGATTGCTGGACGTGCATTAAGGTGACTATGAACAGGTAGCAGTTTCGACGAAGAAAAATGCATCCGGCCAAGATGTGCTAGACTAGAGTGGCTATGCTTCAGGCTTCGAGCTTTGGTAAAGTTTCTGTGGGGGCAGGGAGTAATCATTCTTGCCTCATCTTGGCTGCACTTCGGACAGTGCAGGCTATGCAAGTGGAGTGCAGCATCACTTCAGGTTAACAAGTCTACTGAGTGCATCACAGCCCAGGATACAGTTCAGATGCACTAGCATTCTAGCAAGTCCCAGCTCTGCTCAAATAGGAAGATGATTATACAGATTGTATGCTGGCAGATCGAACACAACCGGCTGACTTGCCTGTCTGTATGATAAAACAACGAACCAGAATGAAGAATACAATGAGATGGAGAACACAAGGGGCAAGCAATACAAACATAACGTGGAAATTCAGAAAATCTTAGGAACGGAGACAGAATTAGCCAATACAGGAGAAAGCGATACAAACTGAAGATTTATTTGACGAGTCCCAAATAAAAAAAAATGAGGCTTTAGCCCTGCTGGCCATTCGTAAGAAAACACTTGAACGGAATCAAGCAGAAGAATCAGATCAAATGGAACAGAAGCAGCAGGTGACTTTGGATTGTCACACGATAAACATGCTAAAAGAAATGCTAAAAAAATATTTAGGTACTGCTACTACATGGAGTTAGTGGTACGAAACATACAATTGGTGTAGAAACAAGGAATTTGAACAGATGTAGCATGTTGGCGAGTAGCAAACCTCAGCACATGCAGCCGAAATGGAAATAAGGAAATTCACAGTGAGCAAAATGCAGGAGAAACCGCGACACATAATGGTTTTTGAATGGACAGAATTCAGATAGAAGTGGGTTGGATCACAATGAGTGCTTCATGCGGTTGGAGAAGGAAGACGAACCAAGGCAAATGCAATAAACTCGGGAGTCCCAACCATCTCGATTGGTAGGTGGAAGCATGCAACACAATACTCTAAATCCAGCACGGGTAGAACATGAACGCTTGACATAACCACTGGATCAACAATCATATGGGAACTGCAAGAGACCACATTTCAGGCATGCTGCTGCTGGTAGTCATATCTGCCATATGCTCTTTTGGATGGATAATCTTGAATCTCCTGCCTTTGTATTTGACCGATGTTTTGCTCGGTGTCATGCAATTGTGTCACAAAGTTTTCTTCACTTGGCAAAAAACATACTAGAGCAACCACCACATCATGTGCACGGTAAGATTTTTTCGTGCCTCGTCATCATCGTTAGTGTCCATTGGTTTGATCATAGTTCTGCTTATTAGCTCACGGAATAACTCTTTCCTAGCTCAGATAGTCTAATTTATTGTTTGAATGATAAACAAACCATTCAACTATCCACTTACATATCAAGTGAATTTTGCTTAATCCTGTGATCTTCTGAAAATATACTTTGAAATAATAACAAATCCTATAGATGAGAAGGTGAATCCAAAAGTAGTAGTGAAAGAAGCTCCACTTCTAGATTATCACTTGACATAATCTACAAGTCAAAAGCCTCCTCTACTATATCTACAGTATTTATCATCGTATGTGTGTGTGTCTCCTATTGTGTTCTATTTCTAGTCTACCTTGACTTTTTTAGGCTAAAGATGAAGTCATTGCTTTATGATCTACCTTCACATCATTTATTATATCTAAGCATATTTCCAGAAGACTACAAAATTAAGAGAGACCAACTAATATGGAAATGGATAGCTGAAGGATTTGTGTATCATATAAACGAGAAATTGAGCCATATGAGCTAGGAGAGAGCTATTTCAATTAGCTAGTAAACAGAAGCATGATCCAACCAGTAGGCATCAACGATAAAGGCAGAGTCCAAGCTTATTGTGTCCATGATATGGTTCTTGATCTAATATATCATTGCCGTGAGGGAAAACAAACCGTGACCATATCCGATCCAACAGAAGACATTGGTACCTGTGCATATGAAGTTATTTGCCATGATTAGTTGAAAACGCAATCAACATGCATCTAATGTTTCTTTATAACAAGAAGGAGAAATATGAATCATGAGTTATCTAGGAAACAAATGGACTACATCAAACAACAGGAATCTATATAGATTATACCACACCGTAGATCTATACTGGATGACCAACAACAGCACCTAAGATCGATGCACACACCAGACAGGCAAAAGAGTAGTGTCTGGCGCGCATGGCTTACTTGCAGAAAATAAAGTAAATGATTGTGATTTTCATCCCACACTTAGACACCGATGTAAATGAAGTTTTTGTAACAGTTAGTTGGCGTGCCGAAGAATCAATATGCATCTAATGTTTGTCCATAAAGAGAGGACAATACTGAACCTTGGAGTTACCTGGGAAACAAACAGACTAGAGCAACGGATCAAACACTAGGGTCTAGCTCATACCAAACACTGTAAATCTATGGCGGATGAGCAACAATCTGCACTTAAGATGCACACACACACCAGGGTGCAAGCTTATGCCTTATAGTACCAGGTAATACTGTAGATCTACGGTGAGAACTCATGATTCAATGTTGACTAGATATAAAAACTGTAGATCTACGGTGGTTGACCAGTGATTTCGCACTTGAAGATGCACAGTACACTCAAGCCGGCCAGTCAGTGGAAGAAACTGAGTAGAGCGATCTACTAGGAGAGTAGAAAAGATTTATACCTCTCGCTGGTTCTTCAGATCCCTGCCCTGCGAGATCCGACCCTGTTCCCTTCCGCCCCCTAGCTCTGGCCTCTGGGAGGAGGCCGGTCGGCCCCCGCCGCGAGATCCAGTTCATGCTCGACCTCTCCCACTGACTCTGCCTCTGTCGCTCTCTCCAAACGCGGCTAGAAATAAACGCCGGGAGCAGGGACTGGTAACGGACTTGACCGATCACATGTTGGCCCAAAGTGGCCGACTTGTGGTCCTCTCCACAACGCACTGCTGTGCTGGCAACAGTGCGAGAACGGGGCGGTGTGCCGGCGTTCCAACAAAACCCGAAAAGAGCATCTCCGACAGATGCAGTATTTTTTGCCAAATCTGCCAAATTTTGAAAAGCTCAACCAAGTCTGACCCTTTCTCGAAACTAATTTGGAATCTGACCCCTGGGGTCGGCGCCGTTTAAAATGGCGCCGACGTTGTACAGTTCGGCGCACACAAAACAGAAAACCGACTTGAAGGAGGTCGGCTCCGTTTAAAATGGCGTCGACGTCGGCTCCGTTTAAAACGGCGCCGACCTCACTAGTTTGCCTCCCAGCTGCTTCATCTTGGCGCCGACCTGTATAACTTCGGCGCCATTTTAAATGGCGCCGATCCTAGGGGTCAGATTTCAAATTAGTTTCGGTGAAGGGTCAGACTTGGTTGAACTTTCCAAATTTGGGCAGATTTGGCAAAAAATACACAGATGCATAAAAAGACTCCGCACAAAAACCACGGTTTAGGGCATCTCCATGGGACCGAGCTATTCAGTTGCCTCTCAATTGTTCATTTCTGTCCGTTTAGGTCGGGTCGTAGTTGAGATTTAGAGCCGTGGTCCGGCTTGTTTGGCCGATCGCGTCATCGATCCATCTGTCCGCGTTTGGCCATCGCCAACATCAGCGTATTTCCAGTGACTTCCCGTCGACACGCTGTCTCCCTTCTTTTTTTCCGTCGCTTCCCCGCGAGTTCTTGGCGTTTTCCGCCGCGTACAGGCGCAACCATAAATAGGAAAGGTCGCCGAGCTATCTACGACCAGACCCGCACCACCCGATAGAACAAATGAGGACAAATTACTTCTCTGAGTCCTACGTCGAGTCTACGACTCTACTACGGACTCGGGGGCTACTCTCATAGGGAGAATGGATTTAAGCATCCGAAAATTTTCGGGTCCTACGGACTTCACAACTGAACAATGCTTGAATTAAAGTCTCCGCTCGAGTCTACGACTCGAACAGACACTCGGAGGCTACTCCCATAGGGAGCGCTGGTCGCGCACGCTATGAAATCTTCGACTGCGATCTTTCGGATCAGCACACAAAAACTTTTTGGCAACTTTGCCCCAATAAAACGGCCGAGTGAGTGACAATCTCCTAGGCCACCCGAAGCACCTCCGTGGTGATAAATGTTCGGATGCTGCGTCTGCGACGCAAAGATAAGACCTACAGATATCATCTGATGGCCTGGCAACGCACCTGACTGCGCTCTGCTAGTATAAATCCGTACCAGCAGGTACGATGAAAAATCCTGACGGACGCGTTGGGTACACCAATTAAAATCACTGAAATTCCACTTCTGTAAGTCCTCCGTGGCCTGAGTCGAATTACGCCAGCATATGTTCCAGGTTTGGGTTGAGGGACTCGAACCTGAAGAAGATCGTGTCGTTTCGTCCTAAGACAGTTAACTGACCCTGATCCGTTGGGTGAGTCAGGCGCACGCATCAACAATCCCTACACACATATACTATTAAAATATAGTTGCACCCGAAGGATGGAAGAGTCCTCAGCCGAATCTATAATTCGACTGATCACTCGGGGGCTACTGACATGGTTATACCCTACGGGTACGTGACTTCAGCATACCTGGTCCAGCCCAAGGAAGGCCCACAGCAGATACACACTGACCCATGAAGATTTTCGGGTGGCCAAGGCCCATGACGCCTTCGGATACTTGGAGAGCAAGACTAGCAGAGATAGGAAATTCAAAGGGGTAAAATCCTAGAACTTGTAACCGACTAGGACTACGCCCGAGACGTGCCTAAGTCTATATAAAGGCCAGAAGGGCGCGTCCTAGATCTATCGACTCATACTCTCGCACACACATACACGCCAGATCGAATCTGCGCACCCTGTAACATTCGGTTCCACCGTAATCAAGAACAGTCAAGCAGGAGTAGGGTTTTCCCTCCGGGGGCCTAAACCTGGGTAAACCTCGTGTCCCCTGGTTGCTTGTCTGTTAACCGTGCCACGATCTCCAGCATCCCCATCTTCTCCAAAACCCAAGTCCATAACAATGGGCATTGACGAGATTAAACCTCGTCACCGACAGCACAAAAAACCACCATGTCTGGCCGCCGGCGTCGACCCGGCGAGCTCCATGGCAACCCCAACGCCGACAGAGAAGAGGTGCCCGAGCCCTCGTGGAACCCGCCGGAGCTGTTGGACGTGCTATCGCCTCTGATTCCGGGGAGCCCACAGATTTATAAGATGAACCCCTCGCCGCGTCACCCTTTCTATAACCGTCACGTGACCACCGGCGAGCCTTTTACGATGGAGGTAGTGGAACGCGTCTTTCTGCCGAAGTACCAGCGATGGAACCAGATCGCATTGGTCCGCGGCGCGGTGCGGTCCAATCCCGACGACGCTTTCCTGCGTGCCTGCCTCAACCAAGCTGAAGAGGACACGTAGGTGCAGGAGGCGATCATTCGCTCTCTCTATGACGAATGGTGTATCTAACGCGTCGCATCCGCCGCCTTCAGCACCGACGACCACGCGTAGTTTTAGGGTGTATGGTGTGCTTGTAACAAATGTTCTAGGAAGTGAATAAAGTTTTCCATTGCAAATGACCAATACCTACATTGATAGATCATACATGGCGCGCGCGTAGCCTAGCCTATTCATCGGAGTTAGAGGAGGAGTCGGAGTGATAGCAGCGGCGGCACATGGTGTGGTCGAAGGCGCCGACGTCGAACTTTCCTTCGCTGTCGTACTTGAAGACGAGGATGTTGCCCGCCTTGATCTGGTGCAAGCGGGCGAAGCACTCCCAGCCGTTGCCGAGGTACATCTGACCGAGATGGTCGAAATGCAGATCGACCGGGGTGCCTGCTGGTCTTGAAGCCGTTCGCCCGTAGCATGACAAGCGGTGGCGGATCGTGGTCGATCAGCGTCACGAACCTGCGGGGGAGGAGCAGTCTGTCGCACGGCATGCAGAGGTGGATGGCCATGGCGAACTGGGTGCCTGGATCGAAATCTTCGGGCGACGATGGCGATGAGGGAGAGCGTGGTGGCACGATGATTTGGTCGCGTCCTCCATGCCTCCCTCGACGTCCATGGACGCCGCGCCCTCCCCTCGATCCAGCGTCGTCGGCCATGGCTAGCTACAGGTAGTGGAGAACGAAAAGGAGGAGGAGATGGTGTTCTATGGGGAGAAGATGGTCGTGGACGGCCAGTTAAAAAGGGTCATCATTGAATGCCGACGTGGAGATCAAAGAGACGGCATTGAAGTGTCCAGTCAGTTAGTGTGCCGTCTCGTCACCATTGATGGCGCAGGCTGCCGTCGGTCAGCCTTCTGCGCAGTGTCTTTGAATCGCTGTCGCGGTTGCGTCTAAAATGGTGCCGCTGCGTGTGACTGAATCAATGCCATGGTGGCTGACGGGTGGGCCTACGACACCAACGGGCAGGACACCCCGGGTGGGCCTACGGCACCAACTCGACCAACATCTTCTACATGGAGATCTTGGCCGACAGCGACGGCATCACTCTCCAGATATTTGATACAGCGCATTAGGCAAATATATAAATATTTATATAAATTTATGAGTTATGACATCCTTTTTAGGACAAGGGAGTATATAAAAAATATTAACAAACAAAATTTGAGATCGATGCAAAAAATAGAGGTCGAAACTCCTTCAGGCGGACGTTGTTTATCCTTGTTGCGTGAAGGCCTGCATATGCTCGCCTTGACCCACCTATGTATTTATGCTGCTGTTTTGATAGAGCTTCTGCGCCGATGCAACTTGTGTGGAAATTCCTATTTACCGACGAGGTCGGCCGTTATTGTGCTGTATGGGTCGTCCAGTTCGCAATTTCTTTCGCTTTTTTTTTTCTGTTTTTGCTTTCTTTTTTTTTCTTTTACATTTTTTATTTTTTGTTTTCTTTTTGGATTTCTTTTTTGGTTTTTATAACTTTGATTTTTTTTCAGATTTAAAAAATTATTCACATTTATTAAATTTGAAAACGTTTCAAATTTGAAATTATGTAGATTTTAAAATAATAAATTGTTCAAATTTAAAATAATCAAATTGAAAATGTTCTAACTGGATATTTGTTCAGATTTCGAATTTATTATTTTTCTAAGAATATCACATATAAAAATAGATAAATGAATAATTCTGATTTTAAATATGTTGAAAATTTGAATAATATTCGGATACTTTTATCCGATTTTTGGAAACACAAAAAATCAGGAAAAACAACAGAAAAAAAAAACAGAGAAAGAAGAAAAAAGAAAACGCCTAATGGGCCGCGGCACCCCGCACAGCGCGGCTTTAAGCAGCGTATAGGAGCCCCCGACTTGTCTTCCAAAAGTTGGAAGAAATGTTCAAAATAGGGTGTCAGGTGGGATCCCACCTAAATCGTATCTTTAGTTCATTTGTCAAAATCTAGTGTAAATTTTGTCCAAAATTTACACTAGATTTTAACAAATAAATTACAAATGGGATTTAGATAGGATCCACTCGACACCCTAGTTCAAAGCCATTATGAGCATATACCCGTAAAACGAGCGAATTCGGTCAGGGTCAGACACATAGTACGGTGAAATTCCACGAGCAGGACGCCGTAGCACAGCTGTTTCCTCCCAGATTTGTGTACGTACATACATACACGACACGCGTGCCGCGAGTGGTGGACGGCCTCGCCGGGGCGTGCGTACGGCGATCGTTCTGGCCGAACCTGATGGCGACCTCCATAGATGGTTCCAAGCTCGGAGCACACGGCCATGGCGTGGGATGGGTCAAGCACGCCGGCCGGCTGGCTTGCGATGCCTACGTACCGGTCCGTTAGGGTGGAAACTAGGAGCCCATCGTGGAACTTAGGAACGGATGTCGTGCCCAACAGGCAGCGTATGTCACTGTAGCACGTCCAGCAATTAGAGGCACTCTAAACTGTCTCTAATAGCCAAATTAGTGCCATAATTGATTTTTTGAGGCACTAAAAATAGCCGGGATGATCATGTAGGTAAAAGTTATTAGAGACAGTTTTAAAAAATGCCTCAAAATCCTAATTATTTGAGGCATTTTAAAGAGTGCCACTAAAACTAAACATTTGAGGCACTTTAAATAATGGCTTTAAAACTAACCATTTGAGGCACTATTGAGAGTGCCTCTAGAGCCAACCAATTAAGACACTCTCAATAGTGCCTCGAAAAACTAACCATTTGAGGCACTATCAAGAGTGCCTCTAAAGCCAACCATTTGAGTCACTCTCAATAGTGTCTCTAAAAGCCAACCATTTGAGACACTATCACTAGTGCCTCTAAAAGCCCTATCACCATTTGAGGCACTCTCCATAGTGCCTCTAAAAGCCAACCATCAACCATTTGAAGCACTCTCCATATTACCTCTAAACGATAACAACAGTAAAGTTACAGTAGCCATTTAGCCAACAGAAGTCAAATTACAGTAGTCAAATTTTCAAAATGGCTCACAACAGTCAAATTACAGTAGGTATTGCACTCAAATCACATCAATACAAATCACAGTAATACAAACCAGTACATAGCTCACTCAAATTACAGTAGTTTATGCAAAGGTTCAAATTTCACTCAATTTGTTACTGTCAAATTACAATAGCCATACATAGCTTGAGACCAATAGATTGCACATATAAACTTTAAATAGCATTGTGATTGCATAGCTAGAGTTGTAGTGGAATCAAATTGTACTTCTAAGGACGTGGAACATCATCAATAACTATGGCTTGAGACCATGTTGTAACATCAACCTTGGACTGGCTTATGAAAATCCATGTCATTGATGGGCTGCAAGCAATCAAACATGTCACAAAAGTAACTAGAATATATAGGAGAAACTACTCTGTAACTATAAAATTAACTAGAGATTAAACCCATGACTTTGACCACCAAAACCATGTGCTACCAGTTACAAAGTGCAATACCTTGCTGGTGCCAGCTATAAGAAGTTGGGTAAGCAACTACCAAACTATCAATATAAGTCTTAACAGGAAGCTATATTACACAACATGATTTAGAATAGCCTTAGTCATTAAGGACTTGCTTGGAATAGCTAAGACTTGCTTGACAACAACTAACTTGAACAAAGCAATTAAATCTCTAGTCTGTGCAAGGTCTAGCTCAAAATAGTAGTGATGGGCATAATAGTTATCTTTAATCACTTTTTTGTATTGGGCCTCAAGCAGAGGAAAAATAGTGAGTCCTTGTGCAAATATGAACATTAAAAACACAAGCAGTTGCTTTATATTAGCATAATAAACTGGAAAAAACTTATTTATACACACACCAAGAAAACAGTGAACATTGTTTAGAGATTCACAATTTTATTAATACCTGTGTAGAAAAAGGTGTATGTAGAGTGCTATCATTAGTCCAAGCATATGGGTCAATAGAGTTCTGGCCAGAACTAGCAGCCTCAAAAATACCATGAAGGTTTATGTCGAAACAAGCACCTACATACAGAAAGTAGCTATTTGCATCATGAGCACAGTGTGACACTAATTAAGAACAAACTGAGGAAAACATCCACCAAATTAGGGGAGCAAAGTTTGGAGTTAGCAAATACTATGTGCTGTGTGCGTGCATGAATGCCTAGAGATGTGTACTAATTAAATCCTTGTATCATCACGGTTTAACTATGACACCGTCAAGAGAAGTCCAGTAGCTACGTTGCGACATCAAGCGGAAAACTATAAAGGACCATCGATCTGAAACTTGACAACAGGTGTTTAGTCCTAACAATATCTGAGCGATACCGATCATCTCGATTAAATTGTGCGAGTAGCTATAGACAAAACCAGGGCATTATTCTCCTAACTAAGTCTCAGCAACAAAATCTGAAGTGTGTGAGTCTGGCACTATCTAGCTAGGTCAATCATCAGGTACAAGCAAATGTTCTGAAATACAAATGCAAGTGATCCATATTGTTGAGCCAGCCAACTCAAAGGAAAAATAAAATTGTAACAGCGTATACAAGTATCGTTGACCCATTAAAAGTCTAAATACCTACTTACTGTATACCATCATTAATAGAAATAATTTTATTGTAGTAGCACAAATATGAATGTGTGAACAACAAACATTGCACATATAGTAAGTAGTATTTTGGAGAAACGACTATACTTCAAATGGACTCCTTCGATTGAATGATGTTCCAACATAGCAAAATAGAGAGAAAATACCTTCTGTCAAACTGACTCTAGATACTAGAAGGGGAGACGTAATCTAACCATTCATCCTCGTTGACCTAGCTGTGAGTATGTTCGTTTCTACCCCTTATAATGTCTTCATTGCTATTGCTAAACCACATTATTGCCAGTACCAAACTTCTAGCAATAGTGATAGTGAAATAGTTAGAAGAAAACTTGCCTGTCTATGTTCCCAGTGAACATTTGTGGTTCTTCCATAGTGAATCAGTTCAAATCAGTAAAATTGTTTATTTTTTCCTGACAAAACAGATGAAATTTATCACAAAACAGTGCATGACAATGCAATAGTCTTACACAAGTTAAATGACTATATTTCACCATTTGAAAAGTCTCACCATGGTAGAAACCGTTTAAAAGTATCACCTTAACTAAAAGTATTGTACCTTCAATGCACATAATCGATCCTGTCCATCAGTACTCTCCCACAATGTGCACACTTGAAAGACATTTTAGCTAGCAAAGCCTGAACAAGATACAAGCCAGTGACAATCAACCAGAAAGGAGTGGCAACAGCATGTTAATAGCTTTTTGGCGACAATACAAAAAGTTATGATTCAATTATCTTTATTTGTTCACATGAACTATTTGGTCATGTAAACTAAACAAAATAGAAACAAATGACAATCAACTGGATAAGTAAATTTGGCTATTTTGACAGGGGGACAAAGTAAACTACCCACCGTTTTCAAATCCCCTGAAGCTATTGGATTTTACTACATGTCCTAAATCTACGCTGCCCCCACACGATTAATATCAACTCCAACCCGCCGCTCTGGCAGCCTCTTCCTCATCAACCACATCCCCAACTAGCCCCATCTATACTATCAGCAGCCTTCATAAAGCAGAGCATCACCAAACTGTCCTGTTCAGGTACGTGAGTGCAGCATAGCTATACTTTTTGCTTGAGAAGGCACTGACAAGCACAAAACAACGGGTGCACCAAGAAACTGTGCATGTCCATTGTGTCAAAAGTTCGACTAGACAGCTCGGTTCTTCCATATGTTACCGTCACTACCGCATCAGAAAAATATTGCTTGGAAATATTACATGGCGCTATTGCGAAAATATTAGTTTTACTGAAATTAAACAATACATCAAGTCTTCCTTACAAACATAAGATTGGTGGGGATCCATGAAGCATGCTTGACATGTCGATATTTGGAGTGTCTTTTGAAAGACGATGGATGGCTGGACGACGACGTAGGATAAAATATCCACATAATTGTGCTGGGCCAACATAAATGTCCACTTATGTAAGCAAATTTCAGAACAATATATTCACAGCAGTATTTTCAAATATTTACTCCAGAATATGGGGAGCTATAGAAGTACTTATACTCTATATTCACAACAGTATTTCTATTTAAATTCAAAGTCAGGGCAATATATTCATAGCGGAATAGCTATTGAAAGCTATGGTGTGATACTGCGAAGGCATAATAGCAATAAGGGTAGGCACCATGGCAATTAATATTCTTACCAGATCATAAACTAACATGCAGATGTAGAATAATGAGAGACAATCTGCTGTGATTGAAATCAGAAGGGCACAAACCATGTCGACCATTCTGTGAACCATAGATAGGAGTAGATAAGGGTAGCTAGCTTACCATCGCAGCCAAGCCTTTAGTGTCAAGATGTACCGGGCATGGATTAAACCATAGATGGTCTCCACGGCCGGCCACCACTATCAGCTCATCCTGTTCCTCAACAAACACATCACCTGCGGACAAGATAACATGAATATTGATAGTACTGAATATTGACAGTTTGTATTGACAATACTTCTTTCTTTATTACCTATATTGAACCAATCTACTTTCAGCACTTCTTTTGTGGAGTACTACTATATTGAATTGAGTGGAGTATTTTTTGCGCAAGCAATAGAAGTGCTGGAGTAGCTAAAATAATCATTGACATGCTCCTGGAGATGAGCTGTGCTACAAAGCAAATTGAGAAGACACATGCTCCTGGAGATGAGTTGTGCTACCAAGCAAATTTACTGTGTTGCCTTCATTAAGCTATAGACTATTGTTCAAGCTTAGTTACTGGAGTAGCACGATTGCAAATTTATAGTAGCACACCATCAAACATGCATGCTTTATTAGCACTCACAAATTAGCACGATTGCCACCAGATTCCTATACAAGCTCAATTAAATAAGGAGTACTTGATCAAATTGGCAAATTAGTTTGAGTTACCAATTTGAGAAAGTTCTAATCCCTCTACTTGTAACTAGTGGCAATCTAAAGAACACTACCCTGCAAAATACAGTGCCTAAAATTCCTCTACTTGTAACCAGTAATTCTGCAAAAATACAACGGCAGATGATCCTAACCTTTCGGAAAACAGTTCAGATGCAGTACATGAAACTATAGTTCTTCAACCAAGAAAAACCGCATGCTTATGATTTGGAGATGGAATCACATAATCAACAAAAAACCAGCTCACGCTTTCAGCTAATCATTATAAAAGTAACTATGGAGTTGCACAGAAAAGACGTCAACTGTTTAGAACACATAGCATCGTCATTCTTCATGACAACCACCTCGCTGGTGGCCTAGTTTCCATCTCACATGTTCATGAGATAAAAACTATAATCCTAGACTAAGAACTAGCACAACTGATAGAAAAAAATCCTCTATCCAATTGGCAAACACCAATCAGGACATCATCACCATAAGCCTAAACCTAAATTCTAAACATAGAAGTTCCTCAGCTCGAGGGCTGGTCACAGTAGAAAATTATACCTAAGGTAGGGAAGTAGTTGTGGTAGCCGAAGTCGAGGTAGAAGGGTGGAGCGGCTGCAGTCTACCACTACGCCATGGTGCAGGAGGCCAAGGCCATTAGGAGCACCACCTGGATCTCGATCAGGGGCTTGAGTTCGTCGGGGTAGGCAAGGTCGGAGAGTAGCCGAAGGTGCTAGGTAGGGGAAGTAGCGCTGAAAGACGAGCCAAACCACAAGCTAGGGCTTGTGCAGGGTTCGAGTAGGAGGCGTGCTAGCCTGGTGGTGGTGATGGGATGACGTCGGAGGCGTCGTGGAGGAGAAATCCTAGGCGTGGCGGTGCCGCAGCCATGCCAACAGTCAATGTGGCGGATTAGCATCGGCGAGTGGCGGAGCAGCGGCGGTGGCTAGAAGGGGGTGAGCGGCGGTGCATCGCGGCAAAGTTGAATCGTGAGAGGGGGAGAAACTGTGTCCGTGCGTGCGATTGTGTGTGTGTGTGTGAGAGAGACGGGGTTGAGAGGACGGTCGGTCCAGGGAGGCCCCTGGTCCGGTTGGACCAGGTGGATCCGGTCCGTGTAGAAAAATGGGCTAAGCCCAATAAGCCTAGGATTCCTATTTTTTTCTTTTTTTTCTTTTTAGATTTTATTAAGTATTCAAATAGAGTTAACCCAAAAAATCAAATAAAAATAACAAAGCACAGATAAAATAATAGAAAGCAAAATAAACAATCATCTAATTACTTATTATTTTACTTTAAGAAAAACGAACTCACATATAAAAAGGACTTAAAGAATTGAAAATTCCAAACCCTAGAGGCAGTAACAGCAGCACCCCGCCTAGGTTCGAGATGGGACTTGAGATCGGTGAGGAGGAGGCTGTAGTTGTCGACGGATAGCAGCCGGAGCAGTGGTTGTTGACGGTGCGGCGGCAGCCGGAGGCGATCAGATTTAGGGTTTGCTACGGGGCTGCGTGGAGGCGCTGAGAAGAACCGCAAATATGGGGGAAAGGTGGAGGAGAATGGGAGAATGGGGCGAAGCCGAGCAGACTAGCAGCGACGACAGACTTGGCCGGCGGTGGCCGGATCGCCGGGCAGCAGGTGCGCCAGCGGCATCGTGCGTCAGGGGAGAGAGCCGAAAGGGGATTGAGAGAGAAGTCGATCGAAATGCGCCCCTCCGGTAAAAAAAAGATTTACGGTGGCTCGTTGGGAGGTGGTCTGTGTCCGGCCAGACCGAATCAGACCCGCGGTGTCCGTTTGTGGGGCTGCGTTGGAGTTGACCTAAGAGAATCCCTACTCGTTCAGGCCTAATTCTAACGATTTTTAGCGTCGAACAGATGTAACTTTCCAGGCCTAATTCCACCTTGCATCATAAATTCAAGAGAACTAATACTAAGCACGCAAGATCAGTCAACAAATTCAGCTGTGTCGTGATGCTGACTAGTCTCTTTGATCATTTGGCATCCACATCCAATGTCTTGTGGCTCCTGATAATCAATACGTGTATGGGTCACATAGGGTTGATGCATCAAACCGCTACATTGTTTCGTCTTTCGAGTACAAAAATGAGTGAAACAAAGGACTGGGTTGGTTGCAGAGAAACTCATACCTGCAATCTCGTGAAATAATTAGTTTATGAAACCCTTTGGTTCTCCTACTTCAGCCATTCTCAATCTTGTTATGTTGATAAGCTTCGTAAAAAATGATAACCCTTTGATTTCTGGATATGCAACTTAATAATCAGAAACAAAAAGGAACTAAGGTCCCTGGATATGCGACTTAGTGAGGACATAAAAAGCAACTAAGAAGCATTAGTGATATGCAACTTAATAAGCAGACAAAAAGCAACAAATGTCCCCTAGATATGCAACTTAATAAGAAAATAAAAAATCAACTAAGAACCCTGGATATGCCACTTAATTAGAAGCAAAAACAACTATGATACTTGGATATGTAACTTAATAATCAGACAAAAAAAACAACTAAGATCCATGGATATAAAATTTAATAAACATGCAAATAGTATGGTCCCCAGATATGTAACTTAATTTGCCAACAAATAGCTACCATGATCCCTGGACATGCCAATAAATGATTAATTCTTTGGTTTGCCTCGGTATAGTCAAGTTTGTATACCACCGTTTGAACAGCGACCAGATCAACAATCACCTGGCCAAAACCAGCAGCCACCTTGTAAATTGGATGAATAACTACAGTTCATTATCTATTGGTTCATAAAAACATTGCAAACAGTAATTTCCTTTGAGTCGCACGAATCAGATCCCCGGCCCGCACGCCTGGGAGCCCACGCACGCCTAGTGCCGGCCTTGATGTGCTGGCTGGAAAGGGAGAGTTGTTTCATGGTGCCAAGAATATAGCTACTGGTTTAGGTAAACAAACAAGATTCTAACGCCACAATCATACTGAGTTTTGTTGTTTCTTGACAAAGGAAATCGGACCTCAGCATTGCTAAAAAAGATCAGCCAGACCTAAGTTTGCTACAAACATAGCACGACAACACTCTGAATCTCTAAAAGCTGCAACTGAATCTAAACCCATGGGATCTCTTGAGAATCAAGATAGATGTGTCCATAACACATGCCAACGAATCTGTATATACATATGCCAAAGATAGTTACAACTTCCAAGCATAGAAATGGGCTAGCGAGAATAACAAGAAGATGATGACAACCATGGTTTTCAAGGCGTTAAGGCGTCATAAGGCGATGCAGGGGCGCTCTGACGCCTAGGTGGGCGCTTTGGACGCCTAGGCGTCTAAGGCGCCCATTTTTCAAGACGGAGGAGGAGCGCCTAGACGCCTAAGCGTCACCTAGACGACGCCTTTAAAACCATGATGGCAACTCTGAAACAGAACTTGGTGTAGTGCTATAAGCAAAATGGAGAGTGGGCGAAAGGGGGGTCACCTCAATTTTCTGCTCCTCGAGCTGACCGGGGAAGCTCAGTGGTCGTCATGGTGGCGCAAGGCGCGGGCTGGGACAGGGGCGCGCAGGAATTACACCTTGGCGAAGGGGACGACCGATCTAAACGCCCACGCACGCGGCCGCTCCGTGGGTCACAATCTGGCCTCCATGGTTGTGTGATGTAGTGGTTGGATCTGCTCCTCGCTGCACACATGGGTGACGGGGTCAACAACAACACATGCCCTGGACGGATGTGTGATGACCTCTTGAGATGGTGATGCGGGACAGACGGGGGGTCGTGGTTGTTGGTCAGATCTGCTTGACTCCTTGAGGAGGTCGGGGCAGAGGTGATAGGAGCAAGTTGGAGGCGCCGTCAACGAAGAACTGCTGGAGTATATGTTAGAGTAAGTCAACAACTACTCAATAAACTTATAGCATCATGTTTCATGTAGGAGAGTGGACAGTTGTAGCGTGATGTGTAAGAAAGATATATGCTCAATGTTCTCCCCACAAGCTCCATTTAAGATATAAACAACACTAAAGCACTATCAGATATGAACATCACTAAAGATTCAGTTGAGTTCTAGAAACTACTGCTCAATAAACACTAGTGCACTGTCCAAAATAACCTCACAAATTAAATGTAGGTTTTCCAAAATAACCTCACAAACACTAGTGCTCTAGAAATCTTTAACTAGGTCTAGCAGATAACATGCTACCACAACCCATGGAAAAGAGTTGAGTTAGCAACAGTCTAGTTAAGTGCAAGATGTAGATTGTAGAATCATTATTTGGCAATACCAGAAGATGCAACAAGCCAGCAACATGTAGTGTTTCTTAACCAATACTGCAACCAAATGATACTTCAGAGAGTTTAACAGATCCTAGTTCAAGGCAAATATGAAATATTAGCAGATTTATACAAGTGCGTTTGATTGCAAATGTATTGCTATCATACTGAGTTGTATAAAAGTTCAAGGGGGTTCTTACTTTGAGGATCGACTTCACCGTCTCTAAATTAGCTGTATATGGCTTTGCCTTAAATAGTTCTCCAACCTGCAAATAATAACATGTAAACAAATAATTTGGACAAACAATGCAATAAAGCTAAAACTCAGTACACATGCAATAAGCGACACATGACGGGATCCCATATTAATGTGAACCCAACACCCTCTTATGAAGGTGATCATAAGATGCATATCAGTAGCTACTCAATTGTACAATACAAAAGCAACAAGATGAACTCTTCATAACTTGGAAACCAAACCAAGTGATACTCACCAACATAGAGCCATAGCTATCTGCAGCCTTGCAACCAGACATCAACATGGTGCCTTTTGGTCCTTATGAACCTGGCAGTAACATACTTGAATATTTAAAAAGACAGATTTTAGGATATCATGACATCAGGACATCGTCTATTGCATGAACCTGAAAATCAAATAATGCATGTAACCGCATCAAACTTAAGCATATAAGTAGTTTCACATTTAGCATGAAATCTTTAACTTGGTCTAGCAGATAACATAGTCTCCTTATTTCACTCATTCAGAGAAGTAGCTATGAATCTGGCCTTGGCTCTTCAGTGATTCACTCATTCAGAAAAACCTTCCTCGTTAACTTATCAGTTTCCATGGTCCTTATTTCAGAATTGTTTCCGGTTTCCCATTATTCAAGAAAATGAGAGGATTTATAACATTGAAGGATCTAAATCAGATTTACATATTTAGTTTACAACTACCAGAACCACAATATAACCTATCTATAGACTTGACGCCATTGCCTTTAGGAATATATGACATCAAAGACTATCAATGTGGAGAAGAATATCAATATTTTAAAGAGTTCTTAAAGAATATCAATATTTTGTCTAGTGTCATGTCAGTCTATAGTGGAGTAGAATATTTTCTGGTAGAATTAACTGACCATGTTAGACACGACGATTTCTTAATTTTCTTATTGTATAGGTGTTTTTATCAAAAAAAACTTTGAGGACGGGGTTAAAATACTTGCAAAGATACTTTCTATTGCATATGAATGTGCTAATTTGGATTTGGAGAATTTTCTGTGCTAAAGAAAACACAAGTATCTAGTGTTCAACGCATTCCATGAGACGCAACTGTCAGAAAACAAAGTGGCTAGGAAGACATGCCATGTTATCAATGCAAACCAAGCATGCTCCACACTGAGGCACGTAAAATTATGTTAAGTTGTCAAAGTTAACAAATTATGTTAAGTGGCCACATTGAATTATGAAAGTAGCTTACCATATTTTTCAGTTTCAGAAACTTGGTAATAACCATTTCTTGAGCAATACTTCAGGTTTTAGAGTGAAAAAATGCAAGCATGAACAACCTCTTTATGGGAAGTAGACATACTCCACTACCACACAATTGACCATTTGTAACGGCAAAGAAGCCATGAGAAAGGACCAATATGACAACTAGAATTTGAGAAGTAGACATACTCCACTAACACAAAATTAGCTACACTTGTCCATTAATTTTAGGTACTGTTGTTGCTTATCTTCAGTTAGAAAGCCGATGTATTACTGTAGCTCATCTTCAGGTTTAGAAAGCCCATGTACTGATTGGTTGTGTATGTACATGCCACACATTCCAAAAATGCAGTAAACATATATTCTCAACTTAAGGGCCGCTATATTCTCAATGTATATTCTGAAAATTCAGTAAATATATCTCAAGCTAAACTAAAATCCATTTACTTCTCTGTCAGAGGAACTAATGTATTGCCGGCATTTACAAGGTTTTGCTCATGTAGCTTGAGTAAAAACAGTTTCATGATTCTCAATTACCTGAACTATTTACAAATTTAGGAAGTGTCCAGTGACCTAAAAATTTCAGTCTAGGGAGTGCACAATTGCAGCAAAACGTCAATAATAGTTCTTACACAAACAACTTATCCACAGATTAAGGCGGGGCTGATGACGATGGTGGTATTGATAAGATTCAGCTACCTGGATGCGCTCAACGATGGTGACGACGCACTCGGAGCAGAGGCGGCCAGGGACGGGCCGGGGTGGATGATGTGGAAGCATGCCTTGTGACACGGGGGGGGGGGGGGGGGGGGGGCGTCGGGGAAAGCCTCTAGGCAAGCCCCTGGAGCTCTAGGACTCGGGCGGCGACCAACACGCTCACGGGATCCAGGGTTCGGTCGGCGAATGGATCCAACCTGCGGGTTTGGTCAGAATTTTTACAAGGGCATTTTTGCAAATTGATACCTCCGACATCCTTTTATGGACGGAGGGAATACTTTTAGTGGCACTTTCACAAATAGTGCCTCTAAAAGAACTGCTCTTTTAAGGCATATAGAAAAATAACACAAATAGTTCAATTGTAAGACACTAAATTGTGTCTCTATTTTTCAAAACATTAGAGACAGTAGCATGTGTGCCTCAAAAAATTATCCATTTGAGGCACAACTAATGGTGCCACTTTTATGTGTGCCTCAAATAATATATGTTTAGTGGCACTTTGATAAATAGTGCCTCTAAAAGAACTGTTCTTTTGATGCACAAAGAAAAATGTCACAAATAGTTTAACATTGAGGTACTAGACTGTGCCTCTATTTTTTAAAACATTAGAGGCATTATTGATATTATCTCTAAAGGCTTAACTTTTAGTGGCATATTAAAAATTGACTCTAAAAGCTCACAATTTAAGGCACTATTTTTCAAAGTGGCACAAAAAACTATAATTAGAGGTGGTTACAAATAGTGTCTCTAAAAAAAGTGCCTCCAATTACTAGGCGTGCGATAGTGCGTGTGTATATATAGGGGCTGAATTCTTGGTGCAATCCATGCAAAAAGTACATATAGCTGATAAACTACAAAGCTTTCCAGCTAGATATATAGTACTCTTTGTGGTTGCACGAAGCAGATCAGTGGAGATGGCAGGGCATCATCGTGCTGCTGCCTCCATGTTCGCGGTGGCGCTGGCGCTCGGCGTGCTCGCCGCCATCCCGGCAGCTGTCCAGTCCATCGGCGTGGGGTACGGCGTGAACGGCGACAACCTGCCCTCGGCGAGCGAGGTGGTGCAGCTGTATCAGTCCAACCGCATCAGCGGCATGCGCATCTACAACGTCAACGACGAAATCCTCCAGGCCCTAAGCGGCAGCAACATCGACCTCCTCATCGACACCGGCAACGACCAGCTCAGCTTCCTCGCTGCCAGCGCCGCCAACGCGGACTCCTGGGTCCAGGCCAACATCCAGTCCCACAAGGGCCTCAACATCAAGTACATCGCCGTCGGCAACGAGGTCCCCGACCAAGGCGGCAACACGCAGGACATCCTCCCGGCCATGCAGAACGTCAACAATGCGCTGTCCAAAGCCGGCCTCGCCGGCATCAAGGTGTCCACGGCCGTTCAGTCGGGTGTCACCACCGGGTTCCCTCCCTCCCACGGCACCTTCTCTAAGTCCGGTTCCCACATGCCGCCGATCGCGAAGTACCTCGCCAGCACCGGCGCGCCGCTGCTCGCAAATATATACCCCTATTTCGCCTACAAGGGCGACACCACCAACATCCAACTCGACTACGCCCTCTTCACCGCGCCGGGCACGGTGGTGACGGACGACAACGGCAACCAGTACCAGAACCTGTTCGACGCGTTCGTGGACACGACGTACTCCGCGCTCGAGAGCGCCGGGGCTGGGAGCGTCGGCATTGTGGTGTCAGAGAGCGGGTGGCCGTCCGCCGGCGACCCAGCGGCCACCACAGAAAACGCTCAGACATACAACCAGAACCTGATCAACCATGTCGGGCAGGGGACGCCCAAGAGGTCCGGAGCGATCGAGACGTACATATTTGCCATGTTCAACGAGGACAAGAAGACCGGGCTTGAGACGGAGAGGCACTTTGGGCTCTTCAACCCGGACAAATCGCCGGCCTACTCCATCACCTTCTGAACGGGACGGATCGAAACGCAAGACGTTCGAGGAACATTTGCTTTATATAATTTATGGATTTGATGAATAAGGTGACTTTAAGAATATATAATGCAAAAGCCCCTGCACGTAAGGCAGGCGGTTAAATAAATTTTCTACGTACATGAGATGAATAATAAGTGGCACATTTGGGATATGTGTGGTGTCGAATCAGCTAAGCAAGTGAATGTGTTTCGTGATGCAGTCACAGCTGGAGTATCGTAGCTATTGATCGTGTTGGGGAGCACGTTGCTGCATCGTTCGGAGATGCCGAACTGTCACTACGGGAAAAAAATACCGCTGCCGTGTAAACACGACTTTGGCGTATGTCAAATGGATCAGAACATGGTAAAATTTGTCTTTGCCATGAGTAATTCAGAAACACGCGGCAAAGTACGCGAAGACGGTAAATTTCTGAAAAGGAACGCGGCAGAGAAATATACACGGCAAAGATCCACAAAGAAACACGACGAAGAAAACACACTCGGCAAAGTCGACAATGGCACATGGCATAGGTGTCGTCACGGCAACAAGATGGGACCCGCGACCCCACAGATCCACTTGACGAGGAGGAGCTAGCGGCTGCAGACGGCAGCCTCTTTGCGGTGTGCTCTCGCCGGTCCTTTGTCGTGTGTATTCCACAGTATATACGGCAAAAGGCCTTTGTCGCATGTATTCCGCACTAGATATGGCAAAGTCCTTTTTTTTCCTTTTTCCCTTTTATCATATTACTCTTAGGAAAATCATAAAAAAATCATTCTAATTCAGAAAAATACAAATAACATACCAAAATTTGCAGAAAAATAAGATCTATCCATCTACACTCAAATATTAGATATTTATGTTGAATAAAAATCTTCATGCTTGCCGTTTTGACAATAGTTTAAAACAGGCATAAGAAATTTAAAAATGATCGAAACAATGTGAAACCTTCGCGTAGTGCCATATTATGTGACATACTTGGAAGAAAAAAAATATGAAACTTGGTATATTGATTATGTGTCAGAAAACGCTTCACAAAATGACCTATCTCATTCGAGGTTTCCTGACTTTCGGGTCAAATGGCCAATATTATGGCTAAAATTAAGGCATACTTTGTGATAATGTGCCTATATTGTGCATGCATGTGTATACCAATGTTGCAGGAGGAAGTTTTCCTTTTCGGAGCACCAAAAAACCATTTTCTATTTTCCGAGCGCAAAAGGAGGGTTTTGTGAAGCAACCACCAGATGGCTATTTCAAAATGCTACCACCCTATTTTTAAAAAATACCAGACCACTTTACAAGGACATATCAAACCTTTTCGTCCACCCCTAGTAAAAAGACAAATTCCTGCCGAATTGGTAGGAAGTGGGTCATTTATGAACTACATGTACATGATCTGATGCTCATGATTTTTTACAAAAATATTTTTTAGGTTTATAATATGATATTTTATCAGAGATATAATGCAAGTTTAGAGAGGCTCAGCCCCGAGCTAAGAATCTTTACACCGGACATTCGACAAAGTTTGTCGATAGCTTAAATGGAAGATGTCCCAATAGGGGATCTCAAACCTTTTCGTCCACCCCTCGTGAAAAAGACAAATTTATGATGAATCGATAGGAAGTGAGTCAGGTATAAACTATAGGTACATGATCTAATGCTCATGATTTATTAAAAAATTATTTTTAAGTTCACAATATGCTATTTCATCAGAGATCCAATGCAAGTTTAGCGGGGCTCAGCCCCGACATAAGAATCTTCATGACCGTCGTTTTGACCATAGTTTGAAACAGGCATAAGAAATTAAAAAACGATCCAAACAATGAGAAACCTTCGCGTGGTATCATATTATGTGACATAGTTAGAAGGAAAAATATCAAACTTGTTATATTGATTATGTCTAAAAAAAACCTTCACAAAATGACCTATCTCATTCGAGGTTTTCTGACTTTAGGGTCAAATGGCCAATGCTATGGCTAAAATCAAGGCATAGTTTATGATAATGTGCCCATATTGTGCATGCATGTGTATAACAATGTTGCACGAGAAGGTTTTCCTTTTCGTAGCACCAAAAAGTCATTTTTCATTTTCCGAGCGCAAAAAACGAGGGGTTTTGTGAAACAACCACCAAATGGCTAATTCAAAATGCTACCACCCCATTTTTCAAAAATAGTAGACCAACTTACATGGGCAATGTCCCAATAAGGAGATATCAAACCTTTTTGTCCACCCCTGGTGAAAAAGACAAATTCCTGCCAAATCGGTAGGAAGTGGGTTAGATATGAACTGCAGGTACATGATCTAATGTTCATGATTTTTTACAAAAAATCATATTTAGGTTCACAGGATGCTATTTTATCATATATCCAATGCAAGTTTAAAAAGGCTTAGCCCCAAGCTAAGAATTTTTATACCCGCCATCCGATAAAGTTTGTCGATAGTTTAAAACAGGCATAAGAAATTCAAAAATAATTGAAACAATGCGAAACCTTTGCGTGGTGTCATATTATATGGCATAGTTGCAAGAAAAAAATATCAAACTTGGTATATTGATTATGTGTCAAAAAACCTTCACAAAATGACCTATCTCATTCGAGGTTTCCTAACTTTTGGGTCAAATGACCAATGTTATTGCTAGAATCAAGGCGTAGTTTGCGATAATGTGTCCATATTATGCATGTATTGATGACCTACAAGTATAGGGGTGTATCGTAGTACATTCGATAAATAGGAGTATCGATCCTAATGAGGAGCAGAAGGTGTTGACTGGTGGTATGAAGCAGGAAATCTCTATAAATACTTAGCAAATGGATTTTTAGGGGTTTTCTGATAAAACAACAAAACAAAGTACAAGTAATAAAGACAACGAACAAACGCAGAAAGGCCCAATCCTTTCTTAGCAAAGGACAAGCCGGTGGACATACTTATAAGGACCAAACGTTTTCGAGGACACATGGGAATTCTGTCAAGTGCTTTCGCTTCAAATAGTTGAGTACCCTTCTTTGGTGTTGTAAGTGTTGTGCACTACTAGGAAAATGGCTATAGGTAATCAGCACATCCGTGGCTCACATGGTTGAAGTGCCCCACGGCTAAAACAGGCGTGGCTCACCTATGGGCAGTGCCCTACTAGTAACTAGAACAACCGTGGCCCACATGACCATAGTGTGCCACAGATATGTGTGGGCCAGGGCCCTGTTGGCCGCACGCCAAACATCTGTAGCGCACATAGGTCAGGTGCGCTACGGATGTTAGTGCCAACTGTGGCGCACATGGTGGGGGTGCGCTACGCCCCCCTCTGCTGTGAAACGGCCAGACACATCCGTGGCGCACTATGGCATGTGCGCCACGGATGTTACTACTCCCTGTGGCTCACTGGGGCATGTGCGCCACGGATGTTTCTCCTCCCTGTGGCGCACTAGGGCCGTGTGCGCCACGGATGTGTCGATTTTTTTGACAGCACTTTATGTGCACATGTGTGACCACATCCACCACCCCACACTTCACTTTCCCCTTCTTCTTCCTCCTTAGATCAAGTCAGGATCTTCTCCTTCCCACCTCAATTTCTCCACCCATTCACCATTTTTAGCATGTAGAACTTGCCTTGGATGTTACATAAGTAATAGAGGAAGGTCTCCGGTCTCTCATCTCCTTCTCCGGTCTCACGCGCACCTCTTCTTTACATCTTTCTCGCGATCGGTCTCTCATCTCGGTAAGTTGTCCATGTAAGGATGTGTTCATGTGTATATGGATGATGTGCTCATATGTATGTAGATGATCGATGCTCATGATGTGTGTATGTAGAGGATCGATGGTCATATGTGTGTGTATATGGAGAGTATCGATGATGCTCATGCATGTGTGTATGGAGAGGATAATGATATGTTCATGTGTGTATGGATCGGTCTCTCTCTCTCTTGTGTTTGTATGTGAACAAGTTGCCATTTGTTTTGCCAAAATGTTGATTCATTTCCATTTTGGCAAGACTTTGGCATTTCGCAAAGGTCCTAATTTTAGGATAGGTCATGCCGAAATTTTCTATCCACCATTGCATGCATGCATTCATTATGTGGTTCTAATAGACTTCAAATTGTACCGTGTACACCGTGCAGGCAAAAATGGTCCGCATAATGAGCGAAGGCATTGTGGCTAGATTTTTGAAATGTGCGACGACCGACATGATACGAAATAACAAGACAGATATAAGATGTCCGTGCAGAAGATGCAAACTCAACTGGGTGATCGACCCAGATTCCGGGAATCTGCAGGCGCACCTGCTCCGCCATGGTTTCATGGATGGATACACTCGTTGGATAAGCGATGACGTAGACGATGGAGATGGTGAAGGTGGCCAACATGACGATGATCATCATCACGGCGAGAATGGGCGAGATGATGAAGAGTCTCCTGGAGATGGTGAAGGCGCGGAAGCAGACCGGGATGATGATCTAGATGCCGGAGGAGCAGACGACGATGGAACAACGTCAGGCTGGGTGTGGGACCCTTATGTGCAAGAGCTGCTTCTCAAGCAGACAAGTAACGCCAGGGCTGCAGCTAGAGAGAAAGCCAAGCTTGCGCAACTTGATAAAGACGCGGTTACTCCATTGTATGAAGGATGCAGGCCCGATGATACCCGGTTGAATGTAACGCTCAAGGCTATGGAGATGAAGGCAAAACACAAATTGAGCGACGCAAGCTTCGACGATATGATGGCATTCTGGCACGATCGTCTCCCGGAGGGGAACACATGTCCAACTAGTATCGAGGACGCCAAGAAAATCGACTGTCCTCTCGATCTACCGCACGTTAGATATCACGTATGCATCAGCGATTGCATCATTTATCGGGGCGAGGACGCGGAGAAAACCACATGTCTGGTGTGCGGCGTGAGTCGATACAAGAAAGGGAAGAAAGCACCTCAAAAAGTGGTATGGTACTTTCCTATCACTCCTCGTCTGCAGCGCTATTTCGTGGACCCTAAGTAAGCGAAGCTCATGCGATGGCATGCGGAAAGGAAGAAGCCAGGAGATGATGATGATGACCCCAAAAAGGATGAGCTGCTGACGCACCCTTCAGATGCTAGCTAGTGGAAAGCATTGGACCTCGAATTTCCAGAATTCGGTGGAGATTCGAGGAACATCAGGCTTGGTGCGAGCACCGATGGACTCAATCCGTTCGGTAGCCAGAGCAGCATGGACATCACTTGGCCCGTGTTTGTATGGATGTACAACCTCCCTCCATGGTTGTGCATGAAGAAGAAGTACATACAAATGAGTATGCTAATTCAAGGGCCGAAACAACCTGGTACCGACATCAATCTGTATCTCGAGCTGTTGAAAGAGGAGCTAGCCATGTTATGGGAATCTGGAGCCAATACTTATGACGCCGTCGCACAAGATTATTTCACTATGAGAGCCGCGTTGGTCACTACGGTGCAAGACTATCCAGGTTGCGGGTATATCTCGGGGCAGGTTATCCAAGGATTCTGCGCATGCGTTAGATGCATGGATAACACAAGCTATCTCTAACTAGAGAAAGATCCAGGGTCATCGAAAACCGTGTTCATGGCGCACCGGAGGTGGCTCGCAAGAATGATCCATGGAGAAAACGTGGAGACCTGTTCGATGGCAAATCAGAGACCCAAGGAATCCCAGAGCATAGGAGCAGCGAAGAAGTGGAAGAGTTGCTGAAAAACTGGAAAGATTGTCCTAAGCCTGGAAAGAAGCGAAAGAGGCAGCAACAAGACAAGCCACTGATGAAGGTATGGAAAACAAGGTCTGTTTTCTGGGAGTTTCCATACTGGAAGTTTCTTCACACGCCTCATAGCCTCGACATCATGCATATCACGAAAAACGTGTGCGAGAGTCTGGTCGCCACCATAATCAACATGCCAGATAGGACGAAAGATGGGCCGAAAGCAAGGCACGCCCTGATATGCTTGGGTATCCGGAAGGAGCTTCACGGACGACGCACTACTCCTGATGATCAGGAAGATGACGATGATCATGAGTCGGAGACGACACAAGGTCGTCGGAAGGGTAAAAAGTTCAAGAAGAACGAATATTACTGCCCTCCTTCTTGCTTCACTCTAAGCCAGGATGAGATCAAAAAGTTTTTCAAGTGCCTTCTAGGAGTCAAATTTCCTTACGGCTACGCGGGCAAGATAAGCAGATACCTAGACGAGGCGAAGCAGAGGTTCATTAGCATGAAGTCTCACGACTGTGCCGTGCTAATGACGTAGGTACTTCTAGTCGCACTAAGAGGGATAATGGACGAGCATGTCCGTGAAACGTTATTTGGCCTATGCAAGTTTTTCGACGTCATCTCTAGGAAGTCGATTGGCGTGAATCAGCTCGGGAGGCTACAGGAGGAGATCGTGGTGATACTATGTGAGCTTGAGGTCTACTTCCCACCCGCATTCTTCGACATTATGGTGCATCTGCTGGTCCATGTCGTGGAGGACATCGTACAACTCGGGCCGATGTTCCTCCGCAGCATGATGGCGTTCGAAAGGATGAACGGACACATCAAAGGATACGTTCGCAACAGGTCCCGTCCAGATGGAAGCATAGCCAAGGGCTTTCTGGCCGAAGAGTGCATATCTTTCTGCATGAATTATCTAGACATCGAGAACCCTGTCGGTCTTCCCGTCAACAGGCACCTTGGCAAGCTCGATGGATCTGGTCACCGAGAGGGTCGTCGCATACTGCATGCAGACTTCGATTTTTGACGCGCAGACTTTGATCGAGCAAACCTCGTTGCGCTACAACATTTAGAACTGGTCGATCCTTGGGTACAAAAGCACAAAAGGTTAATCGAGAAGAAGTACAGTGACCGGGGCATACAGAGGACGCAAGGAGAAATAATCAAAGAGCACAACTCAGATTTCACACGTTGGTTTAAGCAGACGCTCCTTGATAATCCCCCGCGATCGCATTCTTCTGACACGGAAAAGATCATATTCACCTTGTCACAGGGACCGATGCAAAACCTGGTGACCTATCAGGCGTATGATATCAACGGCTACACATTCTACACGGAGGAAAAGGACAACAAGTGTGATTATCAGAACTCAGGCGTAACGTCGGAATTGTACACCGATGACAACGTGAAGGAAAGATTCTACGGAAGAATCGAGGAGATCTGGGAGCTCGACTACTGTGGAGAAAAGGTGTCGATGTTCCGTGTCAGATGGGCAAAGAGCGTCGAAAGAGAAGACCGGTATTTCACAACCATGGTTATACCCGAAGCAGCCAAATCCAAGGTCGCCGGTGCAAACGTGGCCGCGAAAAATAAACCGTGGGTACTGGCTACCAAAGTGGACCAATGTTTTTTCATTACCGACCCGACAAAGCCTAGCCGTGTTGTCGTGAGGAGAGGAAAAATAAACATCATCGGAATGGATGGAGTCGCCAACGAGCAAGACTTCGACCAGTACGGCGATCCAAAGATTGAAGATGACGACGACTACGATGCAGCAACATACATCACAAGAAGAAAAAGGACAACCCTACCCAAAAAAGTTAGCCCGTTCGAAAGAAGAAACATTAAAGTGCCGGGGCTAAATTATTCAACCGCGACAAAGAAGGGAAAAAAGATTGTAAAACGCGCTCAAAAAATATTATAAAACGCGTGGTTGAAAAATATTGTAATATTCATGGACAAATTATTATGAAATTTAGTTATACTTTGAATCATATTTGTAACACTTTTATGACATATATTATCACTTTTGGGCATTTTTGGAATATTTAAAAGTATTTTAAAAACAAAACAAAACTTGTATGGCATAAATCACCACTTTTGGGCATTTTTTGGAACATTTAAAAGTATTTTTAAAATAAAAATAAAAAAGTGGGGCACCAGGATTCGAACCTGGGTGCTCATAGTTTAGAATAGAGCTAAGGGGCAGAACCAGTGGGATAATACAGTACTAGTGTTAACTAGTGGGGTGGCCGCCCTCTTATCTGATAGTCCAACCCACATAGGCGTAGCGCACCCTGGCCAAGTGCGCTACGGACAAGTGCGCTACGCCTATGTGGGTTGGACTAGTCAACCGCGCGTGCCACGTCCGCCTCTCTCATCCCCATCTCACAGACACCACACCGCCACCGCCGCTGCTTTCTCTCGATCCGCCACCACCGCTGCTTTCTCGATCCGCCACCGCCGCGCTGCGCTCTCGAGGAGGAGGAGGCCCGCGCCGCTGCCGATCCGTGGAGGAGGAGGAGGCCCCCGCGCCGCTTGTGGAGGAGGAGGTATCGCGCCGCTCGAGGAGGTGGAGGCCGCCGTCGTCCGCCCGTCATCGTCCGCCCATCGTCCGCCCGTCAGAGGTGAGCGTCGCCCCTCCCCTGTCTCTCCCTCTCTCCCTCTCTCCGTCTCTCTCCCTCTCTCTCTCCCTCTTGAAGGGAATATGCCCGAGAGGCAATAATAAAGTGGTTATTATCGTATTCCTTATTTATGATAAATGTTTATTTTACATGCTATAATTGTATTAATACGGAAACGTTAATACATGTGTGTTTAATAAACAAAAAGGAAGTTCCTAGTTATGCCTCTCTCATAAACTAGCTCGTTGATTAACAAGATGATCAAGGTTTCCTGATCATGGGCATTGGATGTTGTTAATAACGGGACCACAACATTAGTGTAATGGTGTGATGAACATTCATCCGAAGTATAGCATTACGATCAAATTCATTGAGTTTATATTGCTATAACAACTTACGAAGTGATCCTAATCCTTAGACCATGAGATCATGTCAATCACTAACACCGGAAGAGTTTCTTGATAACATCAAACGTCACACCGTAACAGGGTGATTATAAAGATGGATTCAGAACTAATAAAGTGTTATGTTGAGGCCCATGGATCGAGAGTGGAATTTGTTCATCCCGATGACGGATAGATATGCTCTGGGCCCTCTCGGTGATCTCACATTGATTAGCTTGCAAGCAAGTGATTTGATCACTAGAATGTTATATCACGGGAACGAGAAAAGAGTGCATGTCAGTAACGAGATCAAACTAGGTATGGAGATACCGATGATCGAATCTCGGACATGTAATATATCGTGAAACAAAGGGATTAAGATACTAGCGTAAAAGATTCCGACGATCACAAGAAAGTCATCGTTGAATGTGTGGGAGTCAGTATGGGTCTCTAGATCCCGCTTCTGATTATTGATCCGAGAGGGGTCTCGATCATGTCCGCATTATTCGCGAACCGTAGGGTGACACACTTAAGAGACACCGACATCCATTTGGAGCAAAAGTTTCATGCCGAAAAGAATAACAAGCGCAGGAATTTATTTCACTAGATACCGAAACGGGTTTTCGGGTGAAATTGCAGAAAGTGTTTCTGCATGTGAAATGAAATACTAGCAAGGGGTTATATGTGAATGTTTGTCATTAAAGTAATTGACAAAATTCTGAATAAATAAAAGGAGTTTTATTTAATGAGAGTGTGCATTAAATTTGGTGGAAATTTAATGGGAATTTGAGTGGGTTTTTGAGTGGAGGGAATTGAAAGGCATTTGAGTGAGTGGAGTGTCCACCCACATGAATGTGGAAGTGGTGGGGGAAGCCCCATGGCTGGGCGCATGGCCCCTTGGGTGCCCCCTCTCCCTATAAAAGGAGCCCCCTCCCTCTCTCTCACTCACACCTCCTCATGAAGGATCTCTCTCCCCCTCTAGAATTTATTCCCCATGGTTTCGGACTAGCGAGATACATGTTCCCGGTGGCTATTCGGCAAGAAAGAGTTGTGTTTCCGCTGCATCGCTAGAGCGAGGAGGCGGAGGTTGCTCGGTGCCTCGAACGTGTGTGCGAGAACGGATGCGCTGCTGTTTTGCGGCGCTAGGACTTCGTCTCGATCTTGAGATCGGCAAGAGATCGTCTACATCAACCACGAGTTTGGACTCGTTAAGCTTTGTCGGTCTTCAAGGGTATGTTCTCTACGGATATACATCTGCCCGTTGTTTGTATCTAGTAGATAGATCTTGGTACATAGTTATTCCCATCGTAGGAAATTTTTTGTTTTCTATGCTACGAACCCTACAGTGGTATCAGAGCCGGATCTATGCGTAGATACTTTGCACGGGTAGTACACATATGAGTATGTGGGCGATGATGATCATTTTATTGCTTCTTAGTTGTACTTTGGATATTGGTGGCATAGTGGCATGACGCGGCCCGGACAAACTTTACATGTCCTCGCACATGAGACCTGTTCCACGCTTGACATGCAACTAGTTTTGCATAAGTGGCTAGCGGGTGTCTATCTCTCCTACTATAGTCAATATCTAATTTGCAACGAGTTGTCAACAATTTGGTTATCCTCGTTGTGGTTCATGTTCGTAGGTAAGAACAGTTCTATCTTCGAAAGCCCTAAGCCACATAAAACTTGCAATGGATAAATTAGAGGCGTCTAGTTTAGATTGTTGCTGGGCTAGTGTTATGATATGGTGATGTTGTAAGTAGAAGTATGAGATGATACTCTTTCAACACACATAGCGTGTAAGTTCCATAGACCTTGGCCTTACACATATAGGTATGATAGTGATCATACCACGGTGCACATGATAGAGATCATATGCGGGAACCATATCATTCCACTAATAAACATGTGATGTTTGATAGCATCTTATATTGCTTGTTTGGCATTTTATTAGCATAATAAGATGATCCCTCATTTAAATATCAAGATAAGAATGTGTTCTTCCTTTAGTATGCACCGATTATGTTCTCGTCGCTCCAAGTCATCACGTGATGATCAGGTGTTTTTGGATCCACGACCATATTTCGGGTGTGAGACAGTTACACACGCGAATACTAAGGTTCTTACTTGGCGAGCCTAGCATGTACAGACATGGCCTCAGAACACGGACCGAAAGGTTAAGCATGAGTCATATAGTAGATATGATGCCCATTTGATGCTCGTCTTTGAAGCTACACCGACTCACGTGATGATCGGACTTGGTGTAGTGGATTTGGTTCATGTAATCACCAAAAAGACACGAGGGATGTCGTTTTTTTGAGTGGGAGTTTATTTCTAATTTGGATTAGTAGAACTCAATTTATCATAAATTAAATCAAAGTGAATTTGCATAATTTGTTGTAGTCATTGGCATTCGTTCACTACCTTATGCATAGTTGTAATTGAGATAATAAAACTATAGAATTCTGGATATATACTTTACGAACTGGTATCGTATTGTGTTGAGTGTCAATCTAAAGTTTAAAGTCCTATTACAAACTTTCAGCAAAATTCTATTTACTCCGTGAAATTTAATAATTGGTATTAAATCGAGAGTAACAATTCTAGTGTTAGTATCTTAAGTATCATGTTTGCCTCTATGATTCTTGATTGATTTAGTATCAAGTTTATCTAGGAGCTGAAAGAATTGTTTCAGAAACCATCATGTGTGACAGATATAACGATATCTGAAACAATGTTTTGGTTGCAATATGATAGAGTATAATATATGTTCTCATATTGGATGAGAATTTACGAAGGTTGGAGATGCTAGACATCCTAATCATCCAAAAGGGTTTTGGAAAGTAATGTTATACTCACGATTCGCCTTTATAAGCTAAAGTAGCTTGATCATGAAAGTCGTCATAATAAGGATGAATAGAAGATGTATGTAAAGTGTTTACTATACTAAAAGATTACTAAAGAATGGATTTTGAAAGAATGCCGATCATTTTGATGATGGTGATCTACTTCAAAGTGCAAGTCAAAAGGTATTATTATTTGAATATACACACTTTGTACTATGTGTCATGTATATGGCGCCACTGTTGATGTTGATAAATTCTTTTAAAAGGAAAGAGGAAATGCTGAAAGAGAATCTATAAAATATATTTGGCAGAAAAGAAAAGATTAGAAATATCCAATTTAGGTATATAGATGATATACATGTTATGGTTGTATTCTTTGCTTGTTAAACAATGTGGTTCTTGGGTATTGGATACCGAATTGGTTGGTATGAAATTTCATACGAAACAACGCAATTCATGAACCACAATGGCCTAAGTAACTAGCAAGAGAATATGTGATGATGTTCATCGAAAACAAACAAACCGTTGTTTGTATTTCTCGTTGACATCAAAGCTTGACTTCAAGATTTGTTTTAATAATTATTATTTAAATCAGGTATTATGAGAACAAAGGTTGTTCAAATAATTACCGTATTCCATATAAGATGGATGATTTACAATCCTAGTTGGAGAAATCACATCCATAAAACCTAATGCTAAAATGTCGCTAGACAAATGATTGAAAGATCACTTATGAAGTGACATCGCTATTTAAATTATATTGGAAATAAAACATGAAGAAACTCCATTTTCATAGACTTTTGGAGTCTTTGATTTGATCAAGTGACGCTTGTGAGACTTTCCACGTGATAATTAAAACTTCTTTCAAAGGCCAAAGAAGAACAAACGACTAAATTATTGGAATTTATACATATCGATGTATGTAGTCCATTATGTGTAGTCGTAAGCGATGGGTTTCAACTTCATATGCTTTCTCCGAGAATTTGAGTGAATATTCACTTAATGAGAAAGAAGTATGAAATATTTGAAAAACGTTTCAAAGACTTTCAAGATGAAGTGGAAAATCATTTTAACAAGAAAATAAATGGTTTATTATTTTATCATAAGGGATTTATTTGAGTTACAAGTGTAACAAGAAAAATAAATGAATTATGATTTTATCATAAAGCGATTTATTTGAGTTGCAAGTTTAGCAAAACACCTAGATTTACATCTCCCAAAACACCATAGGAGTATGGAGTGTTTGAGATTTGTAATGAAACCTTGTTTAACATGGTTGGATCAAAGGTGTTATTTATAAAACTGCCATTATGTTTTAAAAGATTAAAAGCTTTAGAGACTACCGCTTTTACACTGAAAAGAGCTCCATCTTGATCCGTTGAAATGACACCATGAAAGTTATGGTTTGGGGTAAAATCCAAGTTGTCATTTCTTAAATTTTGGTATGCTAAAAATAAGTAAGATGTTTACAACCGAAGTCGGGTGAGCATGTATTTGTAGGTTATTTCGAATAACAATTGGTTATTCCTCCATAACACCAAGGACAAAAGGGTTTGTCGCTTGAAACGTGAAGTTTCTTGAAGAAGGAATTTTTCATAAATGTTAAGTGGGAGGACAATCGAACTTTGATAAGGTTAACGAACCTTAGCTATATGTGCTGAGTTGCGCAGCGCCGGAAAATGTTCCGGAGGCAGCCAGAATGCTCATGCATTACGTGCCTCAAAGGTTACGGTCGCAGAGGTCTAAAGTTCCTATTGAACCAAGAAGGTTGGATAAACAATCAAATGATTAAGATTTGAGAGTAAATCATTATTGTTTGACAATGATGAACCGACTATATGCAAAGAAGCGATGATGGGCCCTGACTCCGTCAAATGGCTTGAAGCCATAAAATCCGTGATAGTTCCATACACGAGCAATTAAGTTTTGAACTTGGAAGACCCTCTGGAAAGGTGTAAAAACCTATCGGTCGTATTTGGATCTATAAAGAAACAGACATGGATGTTTCACATCTATGAAATAGTCGACATGTCGTAAAGTATTTTACGATAATGTTCAAGGAGT
The DNA here is from genome assembly GCA_916181665.1 of Avena sativa. Lineage (NCBI taxonomy): Eukaryota > Viridiplantae > Streptophyta > Magnoliopsida > Poales > Poaceae > Avena > Avena sativa. The sequence continues at coordinate 386,685,388 of OV702296.1, forward strand.
TGACTATGACAAGATTTGATCTTTCATAGCGATATTTAGTCTGGACGGATTAAAGTAGCAACCACTACATATAATTTGTTATATGGTAGATGAATAAACAAAACAAAGTTCTTCTAATAGAATGGTTACCTAGGATGTGTACATGACATGATCCAAAGGGTTTTGTTAATTCAAAGGATGCTAAAAAGGGAGTGCAAACTTCAATGGTTGAAGTAAGCATCGCGGAGTTGGAATCTTCACCTTAATGAAAAGGAGTTTTCATCAGGAGACGATGAAGATGCTTGCATTTGCAAGAAATTAAGTGGGAGCGCTAAGACATATTTCTAATACATTATGTGGAGGACATCTTGTTGATTAGAAATGATGTATCTTTTATTGACAAAGGTTAAGAATTTCATTTTGATGAAATACTTAGGCAAAACCCGAATATTTAGCGTGAATGTCTATAGTGGATAGACTGTGACGCCAATATGGTTGTGCCAAACGTACATATATGAGATATTGAAGGAGTTCAATATAGAAACGACAAGAAACAGTTCTTGTTGCATGGAAAGTAATCGAATCAAGATTCAAGTGTATCGACACTTGATAAGTGAAACAAGATTCTAGTGCTTTGACACTTGATGAGTGAAATCACGAGAATATTTTGATCAATCATACCATGATATGTACACATCCAGATATGTCCTATGCTCTAAGTGTTATGAGCATATACCAGAATGAATCATAAATGATCATTGGACGATAGTGAGGATATCTTTATGATCTTTTTGAAAGAACTAAGAATATATTTGTGTAGAGGTGACAAACAATTACAAATAGTTCATTGTAAAGCATTACATTGATACTAGGTTTGTCACAAGATACAAATTAAGTTTATCTCAATTTAAACTATGGGTGGAACAATGTAATGGAAAGTAGATTCCATGATGGATTTGGAAGAGTTCCAAAGTGAAGACATTGTGACGAATACTACAACAAAAGGCTAAGTATATGACTGCTATAGTAGCACCAAAGGAGGGAATTTGTGTCAAGAAGTTTGTTATCAAACTAAGGTGTGGTTCGCAATGGGCTAACACTAAAGATATATTGTGTGACAATAGTATCGACATGATTTAACCCCAAGGAACTAAAGGTCTCACCGAAAGACCAAATTTATACAATACCATCTCATTGGAGAATGAGTGATGCGTGAAGACGCAAAGACATGCAAATACACACGGACCTGAAGCGCCAGATCCGTAGATTATGTTAACCACTTGCAATTGCATATATGGAACACCAGAAAGCCATAGGTGTTCAATACGCAAAGTTTTCAAACTAGATTATTGTCTCTAGTGCAAGTGGGAGACTGAAGGGAATATGCCCGAGAGACAATAATAAAGTGGTTATTATCGTATTCCTTATTTATGATAAATGTTTATTTTACATGATATAATTGTATTAATACGGAAACGTTAATACATGTGTGTTTAATAAACAAAAAGGAAGTTCCTAGTTATGCCTCTCTCATAAACTAGCTCGTTGATTAACAAGATGATCAAGGTTTCCTGATCATGGACATTGGATGTTGTTAATAACGGGATCACAATATTAGTGTAATGGTGTGATGAACATTCATCCGAAGTATAACATTACAATCAAAGTCATTGAGTTTATATTGCTATAACAACTTACGAAGTGATCCTAATCCTTAGACCATGAGATCATGTCAATCACTAACACCGAAAGAGTTTCTTGATAACATCAAACGTCACACCGTAACAGGGTGATTATAAAGATGGATTCAGAACTAATAAAGTGTTATGTTGAGGCCCATGGATAGAGAGTGGAATTTGTTCATCCCGATGACGGATAGATATGCTCTGGGCCCTCTCGGTGATATCACATTGATTAGCTTGCAAGCAAGTGATTTGATCACTAGAATGTTATATCACGGGAACGAGAAAATACTGCATGTCAGTAACGAGATCAAACTAGGTATGGAGATACCGATGATCAAATATCGGACATGTAATATATCGTGAAACAAAGGGATTAAGATACTAGCATAAAAGGTTCCGACGATCACACGAAAGTCATCGTTGAATGTGTGGGAGTCAGTATGGGTCTCCAGATCCCGCTTCTGATTATTGATCCGAGAGGGGTCTCGATCATGTCCGCATTATTCGCGAACCGTAGGGTGACACACTTAAGAGACACCGACATCCATTTGGAGCAAAAGTTTCATGCCGAAAAGAATAACAAGCGCATGAATTTATTTCACTAGATACTTAACGGGTTTTCGGGTGAAATTGCAGAAAGTGTTTCTGCATGTGAAATGAAATACTAGCAAGGGGTTATATGTGAATGTTTGTCATTAAAGTAATTGACAAAATTCTGAATAAATAAAAGGAGTTTTATTTAATGAGAGTGTGCATTAAATTTGGTGGAAATTTAATGGGAATTTGAGTGGGTTTTTGAGTGGAGGGAATTGAAAGGCATTTGAGTGAGTGGAGTGTCCACCCACATGAATATGGAAGAGGTGGGGGCAGCCCCATGGCTGGGCGCATGGCCCCTTGGGTGCCCCCCTCTCCCTATAAAAGGAGCCCCCTCCCTCTCTCTCACTCACACCTCCTCGTGAAGGATCTCTCTCCCCCTCTAGAATTTATTCCCCATGGTCTCGGACTAGCGAGATACATGTTCCCGGTGGCTATTCGGCAAGAAAGAGTTGTGCTTCCGCTGCATCACTGGAGCGAGGAGGCGGAGGTTGCTCGGTGCCTCGAACGTGTGTGCGAGCATGGATGCGCTGCTGTTTTGCGGCGCTAGGACTTCCTCTCGATCTTGAGATCGGCAAGAGATCGTCTACATCAACCACGAGTTTGGACTCGTTAATCTTTGTCGGTCTTCAAGGGTATGTTCTCTACGGATATACATCCGCCCGTTGTTTGTATCTAGTAGATAGATCTTGGTACATAGTTGTTCCCATCGTAGGAATTTTTTTGTTTTCTATGCTGCGAACCCTACACCTCTGTCCCTCTCTCTCCCTCTCTCTCCCTCTATCCCTGCACTCGTGTTCAACATGGTTTCATGTTCAGATGTTCAGATGAGAGATTTGTCCCTGCACTCGTGCTCATTTTTATTACCCAAAAGTTTATTTTAACTCTGCTAAAATGAACATCTGTCAGGATTAGCTAGTAGTACTTCAGGATTAACTTTGCTAAAATGAACATCTGTCAGGATTAGCTAGTAGTACTTTGGTAAAATGAACATATTTTAACTCATGCAGTGCCTTGCATCTATGGGTTTCTTGGTCCCAGCAAAAGGCCATGTATGTATGGTACACAAAATCGTCCAAGAAATATCGTGTGCAAGGAAGTTCTGTTTCTCTAGTTCCACAAGATATTGCTTGGTGCCTCTCCGTGCCACTAGGCAAAGCTCTGTATGTTCATAGCTACATACATTATGCAGAATTAGCAATGTGCGGTGTCCGTTCAGTAGTTGCTCATTGAGTGCAGGAACTGAATGCAACATTTTGCCTAGCTACCGCTCACATGGCAAAATAAAATCTCAAACTATAAAGGTTATCAGTAAAAACTAGCAAATGTCCTAAGGTTGCTGTTAGTTCTAGGACAACCAAACCACTTCCCATCCATATAATCTTTTTGTTTTCTTTACAATCCACATGTTTTTGTTGTTAGTTCTAGGATTTCCCCTACACCCCAATTTTGTTCCACCTTTTCAAGAGAACAATACACTCAGCTTCTTCCTAGAACATGTGCCCTCTTGTCCTGTACCCTACATGATGTACCAATAAGGCCATTTAATATGCACTAGAGTAGGTTAAAAGAAATTTAGGCTGTCATGATAGTGCATATTAATTCTAGCTAAGCTAAGCCACCATCATTCTGTAGCTAAGCTAAGCCACCATCATTCTGTAGCTTTAGAATCGTTTACTCATGTGTTGTCAGCTTATGCCTGAAACTCTAATGTTTCTGTAGGGAAATGCATGCGAGTGTATGGCATCAACTCGATTCCTGCAAGTTCAGATGGTGGTGTGTCTAATTGGTGTATGTCTAGAAAAGATTCGGGGAGTCTAGAAAAGAAGAAAAACTACGACAAGATCAAGGAAGTTCTGGATGATGCTCTCACTGGCTTTGCCTCGACGGAAGGCACCACCTTCGTGCGTACGAAGGTCAAGTTCGGCAGGCACGTCTTCAACCACGTAATGGAGTTCCCCTGCGTGAAGAAGCCGGAAAACAGTAAGAAGGAAGCCTACTACGCACTCCATCACATGAGGGCGTTCCTACTTGACCAACAGAATTCTACGCTGCCAGATCATCTCAAACAGTGGGCCGAAGCAAAGGCCAAGATCAATGATTCAGATATTAGACACGAGATGTATCGCATCCAGCAGCAGTTTGGGGCAATCATCTTTCGTGATGTCATGACTTCGGGGGGATCTTCTACGGAGGAAATATCCCGAATAAACGTGACATAGAAGATCACCTAGAGATGCAGGGTGACTATAGGAAGTTCATGACGAGACAAGGCGTCCTCCCGTTCCCTAAGCCGAGCCAGAAGGCTTGATGTTGGCCTAGTTGTAGTTACAAACTATAGATGACCTTTGTGTGTGTGTGGACAAGTGTACTTATCTTATTAGGTTTATGAATCATCGCTTACTTATTTTGCTTATTATTATTATATATCAATCAATGCTTGGTTTTTTTGGTTACTCTTTGGTCCTTTGCTCACTTTGGTCCTTCTTTTTTTCCTTACTCTTTTTTCAAGAATAATGCCGATGATTGAAATGTCGTGGCACACTATATATGTGAATGTGCTACGATGGGATTGTGAGCCTTGTGATATGCACAAGTCCAGGTCTTGTGCATCCTACTTGGCTCACCGTTCCATCGTAGCATATTCCTGTGTCCAATGACCTATGTATATATATGAGGCATTCTTTTCGAGTTATTTTTGTCTTTTTCGAGAATAATGCCGATGATTGAAATGTCGTGGCACAATATATATGTGAATGTGCTACGACGGGATAGTTAGCCTTGTGATATGCACAAGTCCAGGAATTGTGCATCCTACTTGGCTGACTGTTCCGTCGTAGCATATTCCTGTGTCCAACGACCTATGTATATATATGAGGCATTCTTTTCGAGTTATTTTTGTCTTTTTCAAGAATAATGCCGATGATTGAAATGTAGTGGCACACTATATATGTGAATGTGCTATGATGGGATTGTGAGCCTTGTGATATGCACAAGTCCAGGTCTTATGCATCCTACTTAGCTCACGGTTCCATCATAGCATATTCCTGTGTCCAACGACCTATGTATATATATGAGGCATTCTTTTCGAGTTATTTTTGTCTTTTTCGAGAATATGCTGATGATTGAAATGTCGTGGCACAATATATATGTGAATGTGCTATGACGGGATAGTTAGCCTTGTGATATGCACAAGTCCAGGAATTGTGCATCCTACTTGGCTAACCGTTCCGTCATAGCATATTCCTGTGTCCAACGACCTAGCTAGTTATATATGAGGCATTCTTTTCGAGCTACTTTGGTCTTTTTCGAGAATAATGCCGATGATTGAAATGTCTGGCACACTATATATGTGAATGTGCTACGATGGGATTGTTCGCCTTGTGTTATGCATAGATCCAGGTGTTGTGCATCCTAGTTGGCGAACACTTCCATCGTAGCATATTCCTGTGTCCAACGACCTAGCTAGTTATATATGAGGCATTCTTTTTGAGTTACTTTGGTCTTTTTCGAGAATAATGTCGATGATTAAAATGTCGTGGCACACTATATATGTGAATGTGCCGCGATGGGATTGTACGCCTTGTGCTATGCACAAGTCCAGGTGTTGTGCATCCTACTTGGCGTACAGTTCTATCATAGCATATTCCTGTGTCCAACAACCTAGTTATATATGAGACATGCTTTTAGAGCTACTTTGGTCTTTTTCGAGAATAATGTCGATGATTGAAATGTCGTGGCACACTATATATGTGAATGTGCTACGATGGGATTGTACGCCTTGTGCTATGCACAAGTCCAGGAGTTGTGCATCCTACTTGGCGTATGGTTCCATCGTAGCATATTCCTGTGTCCAACAACCTAGTTATATATGAGGCATGCTTTTTGAGTTTGCTCTTTTTGATTTAGGAGTACTTTCTATAAGTGTATCTTCATATGCGACTTTAATTATACATGTTTTTTCAATCACCGGTTAATTATTATTGTCAAATTGTAGATGACGTGGTACGTCGTGTACAAGGGACGGGTTCCCGGAGACTACGATGATTGGGAAGACTGCCGGAGACAGGTGCACCGTTTCAGCGGCAATAGCTATAAAGGGTACAACACTATGGCGGAGGCGTAAGCTAGATACACGCGCTATCTAGCGGGAGTTAGGACAAGGAACCGGATGAAGACCTACACCTTCGTCGCGGCGGTGATCATGCTTATCTTCTTTGGTTGTTTATCCCGCGTTTGTGTCTAGCTAGTTTAGATGTCTAGGCGAGCTTCCGAGCTCTAACTTGTTCGATCGACACATGTATTCGCATGTCACCAACTACTACTTTGTAACTTGATCGAAACAATGTAACTTATACTATGTATTCATGTATGAGACTTATCTATATGTATTTGTTTCAATCTTGTTTTTCATATTGTGTATTTATATATATAATTGTATATCTTGTATCTGTGTGTGTATATCTGCTGTAATATTGTATATAATCTGTAATCTGGCTCGGAAATTAAAAAAAACAAAAAACACATCTGTGGCGCACATGATCTACCTTCTGTGGCGCACTACACCTAAAGCGCACTGTAGAAGCTTAGTGGCGCACTAGGAAGTGCGCCACAGAAGATCCTAGGCGTAGCGCACCTGCCCACACATCTGTGGCGCACTAGCAGGTGCGCTACGCCTATCTCTACACAACCGTGGCGCACTAGGCAGTGCGCCACGGCTGAGAGATAGCCGTAGCGCAAGGCACGTGGCGTACTGCTAGTGCGCCACAGATGATGTTTTCAGGTGCGCCACTAAAGGCCGTTTTCCTAGTAGTGGTGTGGGTGAACCTGTGCTAATGTACCGACCTTACCTGGACTAATACACACTTGTGATTAAACCCCCTTCAAGCATCCACAATTACAGGAAAGTAATTAAAATATAAACCTAACCACAACCTTAAACTCTAAAATCCTACACTCCTTGTGCAATGGTGTCCTAACGGGGTTCAGTTTTCTGTCACTCCGGCAACCCCACAATTAGTAGCCAAATACACAATGCATTCCCCTAGACCTATAAATGGTAAAGTATCATGTAGTCGACGTTCACATGACATCACTAGAAGAATAGCACCACAACTTAAATACTAAACCATCAAGAAGTAATATTCTAGCCCCCCAAGGGAGCTCATAGGAGCCATCTGCCTATTGAACCGTCGGATTTGGCTGACAAGTTGATCCTGATCGTCCGTTTCACCACGCGTTTGGTCACTCACAGACAAACTGCTAGCTACCATCCCTGAAAGGTAGGGTCCTGCATTTTGCCTAGCCCACTCGTCGGGGACTGTGTGAGCGTGGCGTACGCGTGAGAAGAGGAAGAGAGGGTAGAGTGCGGTGGCTTTCCTGTAATTCCCATGGACGGGCGGGGCAGAAGTGTCTTTACACGTATGGCTTATCCCAAACACTCTCCTCTCCCGTTCACCTCTCTCTTTCTCTCGTCTCCCTCGTCTCTCCTTGCGGCGGCGCAAAAAAAAACCGTGCGGCCGTCCTCATTCTCCTCTCCTACACCCCTAGCGCCGCCGCCCCTCAGCCTCTGCCTCCTCGCTGTCCGGCCGCCCCTTCGCCTCCACGCCCCTTCTGGCGCCACCAAAACCATGAGAGGGGTAGAAAGAGAAGGTGGGAGGGAGAGGGAGGAGCACGGGAGGGAAAGTGAAGAGTACGGGAGGAGTGATCTAGCCCATCTGCTCCGCCTCTTCCTGCCAGGCTATCACCGGGAGGGGCCAGTAGATGGCGGAGGCTCCGCAAACCCTAGCCATGAAGAAGCCATGGGAGTGGGTGGTAGCGAGTCGCACGTGCACGGGTAGGTGATGGTGGCGGTGGCTGGAGGAGACGGCGGCGGCAACTGGTGGTGTGTGCCTCGGTGGCGGCGACCATGGAGGAGGGCGACTGCATGGAGTGGCCGAGCAGCAGCCGTAGCTCCTCTCCCTCACTGACGATGGGGTGCAGGAGGCCATGGAGAGGGGCGCCTCCAATCTGCTTCAAGTCATCAGGCCTGCAAGGCTGCAACGAGGTTCTTCACCCATCTCCTCTCCTCTCATATCTTCCTCTTTGGCTTCAACAATCTGCATATGTTGCAATTGATCTGAAAAATCCATCTCTCTCGGACTCTGTATCTCTCACCAATCCCTTTCTATTGTATCAATTTTTCTGCCAGTTGATGTATGGATCCTAGGTTGTTGATGTACTGCAGGAGTGTAGATGGGCAGTGGTGGCTGTACACATAAAATATCTCTGGGCAGTACTATCCATCTTGAATGATCTCCAGCCGCTCTTGATTTTGTTTCGCATGGTGCCATGGCTGTACTAAGTGATACAGTCCATAGTTGCACAAAGTGAAACAGTGCATTTTCTCAAATTTTTATTGATCTGCAAAATAGGAATTTTATCCTATCATTTATGTACACATTTATTCATATATACATATAGGATATTCCTGTATACATACTTGGGGATGAACTATTCATTTTCCACTGAAACTTATGTATTGTTTAAAAAATAATCTCTCTTCTTTTCTTATGGGAGCTGTTGGCGAAAGCACTCGAATCTTTATCTTTACTTGATAATAATATGGTTTCGAATTGGTGATTAGTTGGTGTCTCGGTTTGGGACTAATGCTTTAAAATAATAAAATAGTTTGTGAAGTAGTGAGCAACTGAGAATGCTACTAACATATATGTGTACTATCGAGATGGTTTTGATGGTCTGGACAAATGAATGAACGTTTCATATAGTTAACCAAGTGCAGATTTATTCATCCCTGAACCCGTGCTTATGTTCTTTACTTCTTCTTTTACTTGATAGATCTCAAATATGCATAAGAACAGAGCCACTGCACACCATTTGTGTTTTCTGAAGGTAACTTGTTTTCTTTCAGCCAGTTCATTGAGAAAGGTGGTGGGAAGCTCCCAAAACAGTACGAGTCTAAAGCATGTTCTAGAATATTGCTTTTGTGTTGTTCTAGCTAATCGATATCCTCTTTTCCATTAATTACCTTGTCAAGTGAGGTATGGTAAACGGGATCTTTTGCTGCAGCATATAATAATCCTAAATAGCATCAGTATGTACTAAATAAAATTTTGAGCCAGTCAATTCATGCCCCAAAAGTTTTATGTGTTTGTTCTGATCAATCACATCTGAAAACATTCTGCTGAATTGTTGAATTTGTTCCTCACAGATTTCAATACTTGATATACCACTAGATTAGTTCACGGTTATATGCATGCAACTTCAGTTGCTGTATTCTAAAACAATTCAGGGGGTAAGTTTTGGCGTTCATTTGTTAAGAGAGTGACATGTGATTTTCTTAATTGTATTTATTTATGAGCCAATGTAAAATCTTTCAGAGGTTTATTTATTTTTACATTTCAGGAGATATTATTATGCTAGACTGACGAGGAAATTGATCCGCAAGTGGTTATTTAACCTTGTTTTGTTGAGGCTATGACGGTACAACTATCAGTTGCTCTTTACAAGTCCATGTTATTTGGTGTGCCATATACCTATTGAGGTACATACAATGCACAAAATATGAAATAACCATGATATTACAATTGTCAACATGTTGGTGGTGGTGCTGAACCTTTCAGAGATTTTACCATGCCTCTACTTGTGCCAGCTCATTGGCTCTAGAACCACTAAATAAGCAATTATGGATGATATGTAGGCTTGCTTTTGTGCTTGCTTTGTGTTTCTCCATTTTCACAAAAGATATGTATTCTTGAATTTGTAGTACCTGCATGAGTTCGGTCCTTAAGTCAATAGCTAAGTTTTTGTGCGCTGATGAGCTACTCAAGGTGATATACGATTCTTCTTGCAATTGTGTCATTAGCTTTTCGGTTGCTGCTGATTTTAATTTGCTCTGCAAGTGCTATTCATTTTGGCATTACCAAGTGGCATTTGTCGTTCAGTGTTGCTCTGGAATTAGCAAATTACTCATTTTAGAATTTTGTTCTATCAATGAAACATTCAAAATGTGTATTTCATCTATAATTATGTACTTTTAGGCTTGGCTGAGTTGCATTTTTTAAAAGGAGTTGCATTTTATTTTCGATGCCCAGAGAATTTGGGCTATGGTTGATACAGAACATGTCATTTGTATATATATATATATATATATATATATATATATATATATATATATATATATATATATATATATGTGTGTGTGTGTGTGTGTATGTATATATGGGAACATTGCTAGCATGATCTCGAAGGTAATTATTTAATCAGACACCATTTCAATCGTGTGTTTCCCCTTTGGTACTTGTGGCAATATATCCTTAACTGCATGTGCTAAGTGGCTCAATGATAGTTCTTCTTGTCGTGATACATCAATGAAGACATACCTGGCGTGAATTCCTTCCGTGCCAGGTTTGTTTATTTAGACAACTGATTTTTGTTACTCTGTCTTTATCTGTAGTGATCTTTCCTTTCTGCACCTCGATATAATTCTCATTAGTCTAATTATTCAACAGGATTTTGCTTTGCCTCTGTATTTTATGATACATTACATTTCGTCTTTTTTTCTGCAGTTTGTGAATTATCGGTTTTCTTTAGAGTATTGCTTTATATGTGTTTAACCTGATGTTTCTTACATGTTATCATACTCTTAGTGGGGGTGTAGCGTTTTATGCTGAATTTATCAAGTTTGGTATTGAAAGCAGAGTTGATTTCTATACTATTTCGTTCATGTAGGATGCCAATGTTATTCATGAACTCAGGGGATTCCTAAAATGTAATTTTTCTGTCATCTACGTACGTCCTGAAAATGTATAATGGGAGCTTACTCAATATTTAATTTGTTATTGTAATATTCAGGTGCTAATGCGGATATACATTTTATTCTAAAAATAAAGAGGGAAGATTCAATTCCAAACATGCAGTCAATTATTGCTGCTTCAGATGGGGTAAGGATCTCAACATATCTTGTACTATTAGTTCATTCATATTAAAATAGAGAGGAGAGATTCAATTCCAAACCTGCAGTCAATTACTGCTGCTTCAGATGGGGTAAGGCTCTAAAAATTTCTTGTACTATTAGTTCATTACTTTTAAAAACAAGATTTCTTGTACTATTAGTTCATTCATTTTAAAAACAAGTAGTAACTCATTTCCATATGTAAATTACCTTAGATCGTTTGTGTCATGAGAAGTGAGGTCAAGAAATGGTTTATTGAGGAGATTGGGTTGTAACTGAAACTCTGAACACATTATTATTATAGGACTTGTTTATTACTACTAAATACTGAACTTCTTGAAATGTTTATAGTCGATGGTGGCTTGTGGAGATTCAGGCGTTGAACTTTTAGTTGAGACAGGTCCTTTACTACAGGTTAGCCTAAATAAAAACATATATAATTTTGGGAGGCAAGAAAAGATTTGTACCTTTTATACAACCTTTTTTGTTATATGACTAAAATGTAACCAAGCATCAATTGAATCTAAACTGTAAGATTCGTCCCGCTGCTCAATTTGTTGATCCAGGGTCTGTGCTGAGGTCCAATCGTGGTGGTGGGTGGCGGGGACTACCGAGACAGCACGACGCTGGTATCCGTGACAGGGAGACGCAGATGAGCTCCTACCTGAGATGCTGCCAACCACATCGATGACAAGACGCTCCTCCACGACAGTCTTTCGCCGGTGAGTACCTTTAAGCTTTCATTTCTCCTCCACATGGCCATTAACTATGATTAGGAGTAGAGTGATTAGGATGATGTAGAAGGATTAGGGATTGCTGAATGATTATCCATGTAGGGATTAGGAATTGCAAGTCAAGGGATTATGGAGTAGCTTTGATTGCTCTACAAATGGTTACAAGTGATTACAAAGGGATTAGGGGTTGCAGAACTGTAAGATCGCTCCTTTGTAAAGGAAAGGATCCCTGTGATTGCAATGCTAGTCCCTGGATCAATGCTAGCATCCACAGTTTAAGATGAAGTACATAGAAACAAAGGTCATTATTACAAGTCATTCCAGAGACAAACATAGTCTTTTACAACTCCATGGCCACAGGCCTAGTACAAGAGTTTAAATATGTAATAAGATAAATAAGTCTTCATCTTCATGTGCCACAGGCAAGCATGTTGAGTGTAGACTCATGACTCCTAATCATCATTAGAATAACCTGCAACATCACAAGTTACAGCCATAGTGGATCAATACATTGGAATAGTATTGGCAAGTGATACCTTAGTAGAATTTTGGTGGACTAAGTACTATATGCATTTTGGCTAAGTGTAGCTTAGGCTTGCTTTGCTCAAAATAGGTTTTGCCTATTAGTTGAAAACACTAAGTTTTTCTTGTCAAAAACTTTCCCAAGGAACCACCAATAGACATTAGGGACCTTCACCCTTGTTCAACCACAAGTTTTTACTTAGAAATTGGGATGAGGAGATTATTGATAGCTTCCATGTCTTGATGCTCAAGTTGTCCAATATCAGGGACATGGCTAAGTACGTAGATTCTTCCATCTGCAGAGGTTGTGCACTTTCCCACAAGACTTGATTTTCACCAAGACAGGACCTTTCAGAAGCCTTCCCATAGACCAAATGGACGTGTTCCAACCTATCATCCCACTACCACCAACTGTCCAAATGGCTAAGTTATTGCAACCTATATGATCCAGGCAGAGCCCATATTGCCAAGTGGCTGCACTAGAAGCTTCTTAACATATGGCATCTCAAATCCCTTTGTTTCTGGGTGGCTTTCCACAAGTGATATACACAAGGTAGACCATAGAAATGGGCCTTGTGTAACCACTCAACATAACCCATTCTTTCCATTCCACCCAGGTGTTTCATTCACTTAGTTGTTTTATTAAGCAAAAACATAGTCCAAAGACTTAGAAATATTTATTCATAGCATGAATATAATACCACCCTTGGTTGCTACTAGCTAGGCTAAGCATGGCATTGATAAGACTTAGAAATATTTCTAGCAATTCTACAACTAATAGGATTTCCCAAGCATAGCATATAGATCAAAAATAACCATGCAAGACTAGCAAAATATTTCTAATGCAAAGTTGAAAAACTTAGGAATAAAATCATGAAGTACCACTTGCCTTGATAGTTTGGAGAGTAGCTACAATCCTCACAATCACAATCACTATTTGCACCAAAATCTACACATAAAATAATAGCACCAAAATCACATACATAATAAATATAAGCAAAAATATATAGATGCATGCATAATGCCATGTGATGATTTTCTACACCAAACAAGACAAGTGCGCAGTACTAATTCATAAACAAGTTCAAAACTTGCCAAACAAACTTTATTTGAACATTAAAACATTTCCCAAATAATTATTATACACAAAATAGGCCTACACATGTTTCTGTAAAAACAACCATTTTAACAGAGGCAAAACATTAAACACATTGCATAGATGGAAAGGATTTTATCTCCTGAATCCATTGATATAAAATTTGTCAAATTTGGACGTGGCATTCAAAAATTATGAATTAAACAAATTCAAACATCTAATAGATCTAAATCAGAAATTTAAAACAAAGAACATGCCACGCGGCAGTCTCTGGTTGGCTGGTACCGCTTCGCACCGGATCGTGCTTGCGCACCATTAGATCTAACTAAAACGCGCGGATCAAATCTCTACTTACCCCTTCGATTATGTTCTATTGCGTCCACTGGATCTAAATCGAACGGCCCTAAGCAGCTAACCCTAAACTGGCGGCGCTAGCGGCGGCGACAGGCGGCGGCGTGCTCAGTCAGTGGCGGAGCCGGCGAACTAGGTCGCGCGGGGAGGTGGGAGGATGCTCACCAGAACCGCCTTGACGAGGAGATGATCAACGTGTGTTCGGTTGGCGAAGGGGCGCTCGGGGTCGTCGTGGATTGCTCGTCGGAGAAGTCCCTGGCGACGGATGCTTCTGTTCATCGACGTTGGCGAGGGTGCAGATCATGCCAAGGCAAAAGAAGCGGTGGGTCAGATGCGCAAGGCGATGCTAGTTACGCGGGTGTCAACGAGAGGGAAAGGGGAGGTCGGAAATTACCACTGGAGGTCGTCGGAGTTGAGCCGAGCTTCGGTTGCTTCTAGTGGTGGACGGTGACGACATTCTAGGATGGTATAGAGAAAAGGAAAGGTATGAGAAGATGCACAAGAACATGTAGAGCATGCTCGCATGAAGCAGAGACAAAGAGGTGGACGATGCTCACCGGAATTGGTCGCCGGAGGTCGTCGGTGTTGCGGCGGTGTGGGCACGATTACGGGCAGCCTGGTGGCGTGGTGTCTGCGCTGAGTGAGGGGAAACGAGCGGAGAGAGGAGGGAATCTTATAGCCGGAGCTGGGGCGGAGATCACGCACACATTCATCGTCAATTAAGAGGTTTAAAATCGCGGCAAAGGCGGGGGAAGAAACGGGCGGCGACGTGTTCATCGCGCTGTTTCTGGGAGGACGATGACGACGTGGCGATGGGGCCACTGGTCAGTGAGCGCGGGGTCGAGTGGGTGCGCGTGAGAGAGCGAGGGGAAAACCCCGGGTGGGCTTAGTGGGCTGGTTTCACTGATGGGCTAAAAGTCTGGCGCCGGTCTTTTCTTATTTCTTTATTCTTTTTCTTTTTTTGTTTGAATTTCCAGAAAACACTTTCAAATGATTTTAAAAGCCAAATGAAATCAAATCTTTTCTGGATTTTTGTTGAGTGTAATATTCATATTTCTAGGCATAAAAACATGTGATCTCTCTGTACTAGCTTGGTCCTTTTGATTGAACAAAAATAAATAGTGACATAGCACTTGACTTGAATAAGTTTTTGAAAATGGTTTTAAATCCAAATTTGTTTTGTAAACTTTGGTTTAAGTACTAGCATTCAAGCAAAACAATCTAAGAGCAACAAAGCTTGGTTTTAAAACAATTATACTCTCATTTAAGAGTGGCATTGGTTTGATAGTTGCTCACATAAAATAATGAGCATCAGATGCTCCTGTTTTTGAAATGGTTTTGAAATGGAATCCCCAAATGATCATGGATGCATGAATGATATGCATGAGTTTTGAAACATGATTTTAGGGATGTTACAAGAACTGCCGGCACTGTAATTGCTAAATAATTTTATGATCTTGGAGTAATTCTAAATAATTTTATGATCTTGGAGTAATTCCGAATAAGCATGTCAATATATCCTAGCAGAAGCAGTTCTATTAATTTGTATTGTGGAATGAACTATGATCACTCTTCGCACCAACCTGTAATAAAACTTCAACTCTACCATGTCTGCTACTCTTGGAGTACGTTTGCACCTGTATTGCTTGCACAAAATATTCAGTTAAAGTTAAATATCGATACATCCATTCCATAATGTAATTTTTTGCTTAACTACTCCGGTACTAATCCATTCCATGACGATCTTCCATTTTTTCTCTGGAATGGGTGCATTACACCAACCTCTCTTGAGAATGACTATTTGGTCTCCTGGTGGTTCAAAGAAGTTAGGAGTTCTATCTCGGCTTTCATTATGTTTTCATCACACCATGAACAAGATTAGTGGTACAATGTTTAAGATAAGAAATCACTCATGTCACCTTTCCACTACTATAGTTTAGTTGATGTCTTATCTTACGCACAAATATGATGGCTATGGCTTCTAGATATTTGTTGCATTTGAATTTCATGGCTCTTTGCTCTGTACAATAATGGCTACTGTGCGGCTTAATCAACCAAGTATCATGGTTTATGGTGGAACTATTAAGGTAAGGTTACCCCTGTTTCTTGATGTTAAATGTACTGACTACTAATAAATTGGCACGCTGTTATGACCATATAGCCATGGTTAAGATGAAACTGAATTTGATGTATACGATCAAAGCTTGAGATGTAGTTCTCATGTTGCATTAATTCCATTTGGAATCCTCATTCTCGAGTTAGACAAGCAAGATATGTACTACTAGATGTGGTGAATGGGAGCAAGTAGCAGTATTGATGTAGTGCTTATGTTTCACTTTTTTCCATATTCAAGTGCCAGGTTCTAGCCTTTTGAAATTAATTTTCTTGTGTAAGATGTTTCTTGCATTTCATTGTTTCTTGCTGTGGCAGTTTGACACATAATTCTTGCCCGAGTTTTGTCTCCTAAACTATTTTGTTTTGTCGAAACAGAGACAAGGACTGGTCTTGGCTTTATGTCCGTGGTTTTTTGGCCTTAGAACTGTATATGTATATATTTTTTATCTTCTCATTCATTTTCTTAGCTTCCTGTTTCAGAATCCGCCAAGATATTTTTGATATAGATCTTGGAACAATAGTTGTTTGTACGATTAATAGAAGTTGAATCTATTATCAGTTAGTTAAGGGAAGATAGGCAATTGAAAGCTCCAATATTCTTTATCCCAGCTCTAAGGCTAGGGCATGTACAACTCATACGTTAACAGGGGACGCTAGGAACTACTTCCCGATAGTTAGCCCTGATTTAGCCAAGCTCGGGTTGCATGCTTGCATGACGCTTAGTTAGTCACCGCCGCTAAGGATTTTTTTATTGCAGGTGGCAGATTTATCGATGCGGACTCTAGCATGGACGCTAAATTAGCGACCGCAATAAGCGCCATGTGTTGTAGGCCATGGCATTACTGAATAATTTTGGGTTTTGTATTTATTTTTGAATCGCTTAAGCACCTGGATAAATGCCTAGCGTTGTACATGCCTTTATAGGACACCATCTCACCTGCCTTGCCTATGTCCCCATGGTGATTGTTGCTGCTGTTACACAATAGATTTTGGGCATATTAAGTTTTATTGCAGGTTTCTTACCAACGATGGGCATGCACTCCGAGACTCACCATATGTTTGTTCAAATTCTAATTTGTGTTTCAGCCGCTCATAATCATTCTCTGATGCAGTACACGTCTACAAGCATCCGTCTTTGTCTCTGTGAGCAAAAGCTAGAGCAGAAGATTTTAGCTTATTTCAATTCAATGATGGCCAGTAGGAGTAGCTTCTCAACTTCACTTGAGAGCACAACAGGTAATATGCCATCCTACACTGGGTCACTCAAAATGTTAAATGTAGGTTTGAAAATTTTGATAGTGAATCAAGTAGACAAATCTATATGTAGACAAATCTACATTAATTATTTGTTCCGCCAAGTTTGAATTCTTTTATAGTGAAATCAAGAATTTTTCTTTTACATGAACAACTAATTGTACACTCCTAAATACAAAAATCTTGACTACAATAGAATTTCCTATGTGCATATTATAAGAATACAAAGATAACACGTAAATTTCACTTGCCAACCTTAGCCAACCTTATAGTAACTTTAGTTGTATGATTTTATTGGTTAATTAAATATGCTTGCCCACCGTATAGTAATTTCACTCTATGCTAGCGACTCAATGGATACCACCTAGATCCTAGATAATATCACTCTAGAGGCCATGATGAAGAAAATATACGGCTTCCACGCCCTTGGTATAAGAGCCGTGCAGCTGAAGGAGGTCAGATTATAGTGAATGATGTGTTTTATCCCTCCGTACAGCGGCTACATAACTTACTTGCCACTGAATCATTTTCCGTCCACCAGTCGAGTTCTTTAGGGATGGCGGGGGATGATGTCGCAGTCAAAGCAATCAAACACATGAGATTATGCAGAACAAAGCAATGCGACTACAACAACACCGAGATGGAAAGAAAAAATGAATTTTTTCACTGATAGTTAAAAGAGGACCAAAAGATACAAAAGGACAAGCAGCTCAAATAGGTTACCAGGTCTTGGGATGACTTCATGAATACCATGTGTATATTAGTATGCCAATTAGCCATGACCTTCCTTTCTGGATTGAAATAACGGTATACATCTGAGACTAGAATGTCGGTAACATTTATACCGCATTTACCTATGTGATTCTCCTGGCTCATCTATGTAAAGTATGATCTCCTATGTTATTAGATATAACATTTGTACTTCTTCTTAACTTTTTTCAAAATGTTTGTTCAGATAGTGCATGCCTTCCGCGCTTCCTTATCAACTTCCTCAACGCGACGAAGGAAGAATACACGTCAGAAAAATTCAGGCATAAAATGATTTGAGTTAAACAAAAAGACCGATGGCCTATCCTGTACCATGGCTGATCTAAATTTTGATTGTCACGTCTTCGAATTCAAAGAATTACTAAACCATTTTAGATTCTGTTAACATGAAGTGAGTAAATTTTGAGTATATGAAATTAACACATGAATTTCACAAGCTAGGTTTATGTTATATCAAACTATGTATTTTTATCGGGTTTCTTTTTACATCTGCTTGGCCACCATAGGCGGACAAATAAGTCTTACCTTCGTTTTTTCTAAAGCGATTGTTTATACCGTGTTGCCTGCGAAGCGGGCTAGTGAGCGGCAAGCCTCGTTTCCTACCTAGTTGAATAATATCTCAACACAAGTCCACTACTAACAACATGACTTCTCCCATGTCCTCAAGAACTAGACGAACTACTCACAAGACATCATATGGATCAATATCAAAGATGATATGGTGATGGATAACAATCTGAACATAAAAAATAATTCAATGGTTCCACTCACAAGCATCAACTACAATAGTAATCAACACCGGAAAAGTTTCCTCTAAGAACTAATGCAAGATCCAACACGATTGTTACAGCGGGAAAGAGTGGTGATGATGGTGCTGGTGGACATGATGGGGTGGATGATGATGATCCCGATGAAGCCTAGCTTGACGACGGTGTTGATGGCGATGATCTCCCCTCTCCGGAAAGGAATTTCCCCGGTAGAAATCTGTCTGTCGGAGAGCTCTTTCTCTCTCGGTGTTTTTCGCCCCGCAGAGGCGGCGGAAATCTTTCTGTGGTCTATCTCCTGGTATTAGGGTTCCGTGAGGAAAATATAGGCGAGAGGGCGGAGTCGGGAGCCGGCCAGGTGGGCCACACCTGCCCTAGGCGCGGGGCAAGGTGGGCCCAAGCCTGGGGGGATGTGGGCCCCCTGTGGCCCAGCTAAGCCTCCCCTCTGGCTTCCTCCGTCTTCTGGGAAAATATAATTTTCCAATATTTTTTTGGTATTTTTCTGATCTTCGCGAAATTGCATCAAAACACCTCTTTTTCCATCAGAAACCTGACTCCGGCAGTCCATCCTCCAAGAATCATCCAACATGCAAAAACAGAGGAAAATACATAAGTAACACCTCATAATAAGACATATATCAATAAATAGAGGCAAATTATTATATAGAATAGTGATGCAAATTGGACGTATCAACTCCCCCAAGCTTAGACTTTCGCTTGTCCCCAAGCGAAAACCGAGCTCAGTAAACATGTCCACATGTTTATGGAGTGAAGTGTCAATAAAATAATACGGACAAGAAGCATCACACTTATCATTACACAACTCATAGAAGAAAGCAACTCACCATTATATAAATTAGCTCTCAACAAGTACAGGAGTCACAATAGAGATGGATAAAGATAAATCATAATTGGAATTGGTAAACTCTGTTCTTGGTCAGAGAACAACTGGCAAATAGTTTCACAAATAAAGCTTTTGAAGAAGTTTTAAAACAGGAGTACTCTTTGCTCAAAAAGGGTTTTCAAAATGAAGGCTTTCAAAGTAATACTCAATAAATAAGAGTCTTGTGCAAACAAGAAAGATAAAGAACATGATTGAATAAATCACCATATGAATGCTTGCAACACAACAACTCAAATGCTTGTTGGAGATAGAGAGGAAGTGGGTTTACTTACTCAACTTAGAAAATAGGAGAAAGGTCCCTTCATAGAGGGAAGCAGGGATTTCAAGTCATAAAGAGCTTCCAAAATATTATGGTACTTACTAGCTTTGAGCCCTCATTGCCCCTATCATAGGCATCTTGAGATGATTAAGGTTAAAGTGAACAAGGATGGAGTATATGCTTGACGAAATATAAGTTGGCAATCTCATGTCCCTTGAGTACGAGGGCCGCTCCTCATGCTACTCAACTTTGGTCACCGATAAGTTCTTGTAATTGTAAGTGCATGTGTATCATAAAGAACCGCCAACGGGGTACCCCTTGCACATGGTACATGAGCTATCCCATAACCAAAATGATAAGGCAAGAAGACAATGAGCATCTCAGCGATCTTTTTATTTACTATGTGCATAGCTCTTTATTGAGGATACTTTATAGAATGCTCATTATGGTGACGCTGCAAGTTTCCACCATGATTAGGCATGTCTTAGGCTAGCGGCCCAGACGTTTCTCTAGCACACATACATCACTCCACGGACTTACAATTTCCCTCTTTATTTCACACCGTCGACATCCGTAAACAAAAGAGCATGATATCAACTATGTACAACGTACATGTGCAATGTTGAAAGCGTTACCCGTGTTGTTGCTAATTCCAACGTATAGATGCAAACATATACAACTTCGATGACACAATGGTTCAAGTCTATTAGGGGCAAAAAAATAAGGTGTGCCATCAAGTTCGTGAGAGCTTTACTAACTAGTTTTCACATAACAAAATACTTTTTAATTCGAAAGATAGATGAAGCTTGAGAATTTTCTTGGAATAGCAAATGCTATTAGGTAGATATAGTGGACACAAATGGCACGAGTTTTGGTTCAAAGGGGTTGGAAACATGAGAAGTATGCCTTCTCAAAATAGGTTTTGGCTAGCAAGAAAAAGAGTTGAAAGAAGCAAGGAAATCTACAAGTGATAAAGCCAAACATGCAATCTTCCTTGAAGACATAAAAGATCTTAAATAAAGAATACCGAGCTTATGAGCCAACAAGAAAGAAAATAAATGATACAAATACCTGTAAGCTTTTTTCTCTTTTTCTTTCAATCCTCAAAAAGTGTTGCTACTGACCAGAGCTCGGTTTGCCAAAACCAATTTAGATTTACTTGATGCTCCCAAAGTGATGCCAGATCAACAAGATCCATCATATAATAGAGATTGCAAACTAAAATAAGAAGTGCAAAAAGTAAAAGATGAAACTTCTCAATAATATTCCATAAAGGCACTCACACCAAGGGATACATAGATAATCAACTAAAGGAGAGATACTTCCACATGCAAACCAAACTATAATATAACCTCTCTACCAAAAACATGAATCCACTAAAAAGGTAAAAGATAAAAGATAATGGTGGTGATACCGCGGCAACCCCCAAAGCTTGGAACAAGCCAAGGGGATGCCAAACCTGATGACGAATTACTCCTTCGGCGGTGGTGGTGTTCCCTTTTTTAGGGTCAGAAAATCCTCCAGCATCTTACGAAGCCTGTTATTCTCCTCTTGAAGCATATCCACCTTCATTCTCAAATCACGGTACTTATCACAAAACTCGTCAGTGGTTCGAAGGACTTCCACTGCCTCAGGGCAGGATCCGAAGTCTGGAATGGAGGCTGTGATCCCCTGCATGTTACGAGAAAAAGCACGTCTAGTGTTAATTGCTCCTACAAAAGTAGGTTTCCTTGCCCTTGTCCCTGCGACGGTTTGTTCTTCCAACTTTATCTCCTCCATGGGCTTCTTGACTTTGTCGTTGGCAGAGACCATGGTGCTCTAAACTTGAGAAGATTTCCTGACAGAAACAGATCGAAACAAAAACACGACAAGAACACGATGCACGAACCTCGGGGGGATCCGAGGGGTTATATATTACAAAGTTGATACGAAAACGAGGCGGAGACAGAGTTCGGGGGCTCACACCCCCTCCAGGCGTGGCCAGCTGGGGCCCGCGCCTGGGGTGGGTGAGGCCACCCCGGCCTCCGGTTCCTCCTATGTTCCATCTCGTAACTTCCCTTATGTAATAAAAACATCAAAAATATAAAAATATAGGGATTTCACGAACCTTCTGTTTTCACCATTTTTACCTAATCAAAGACGAACTCTGCAGACTCCTTTTCTCCTTCTCTTGGAAATTCCTTTTCTCACAAGGAAATACACAAACTTCAATGACAACATTAGTGTAAGCAAAAATAATAAACCTTTAGGTTCACACTTCAACTGAAATCCATCAAAACAAAGGCTTCTTGTAAGAGGCAAATGCAATTGATAACAGAAATCTATCAAACAGACCAGTAGGTAAAGATTGATTTTTTCGAAAACCTTCTGTTGCTCAAATAAAAAAGTGCAAAACTGATGAAAGTTGGGTAACAACTTGGATAACAAGCTCAGACAAATACAGCTCCATCCGACGTACTGAGATCCCTCACGAATTTTTACAATGCAGCACAAAAAATCTATCACAGGACAGCCTCTTTTCACAACTCCTCCACTTCTCAAAAGTAGTTGAACTTGACACAAAAACAAAAAGGATAAGGAGCGGTTATTACAGAGGTAATAACTTCTAAGACTCAACCAAATTCTTGGGTTATCTCCCAACAAGTACTTTTCTTTAATGCCTTTAAGTTAGGCTTGAAACTTACAAAGATGCTCACATAGGATATATATATATATATATATATATATATATATATATATATATATATATGGAGTGAAAGAGAGCATCAAGAAGCAAATAACCAACACATTTGAGTATAACCCACTTCCTATGCATGGGGGTATCATGAGAAAACAAATTGTTGAAACAAAAAGCCATTAGCATAAGAAGACAAAACAAATGCAACTTCAAAGCTTTCAACATAAAACGGGGAGACTTAACATTATTGAGATGCATAAAACCATGTTTCCCTCTCTCATAATAACTTTCGGTAGCACTTTGAGTAAAGTTGACAATATAACTGTGATAGGAAACAACTCTATCATCAGAATGATCATACTTACTATCACCAAAAAGAGGTCCAAGGTCATAAACCGGATCAATAGAAGCAAGTTGTTCCATCCTGAAATCTTTATTAGGCAAGTTGTTTTCACAAAGAGCTTTAGCAAATTTGGAAAAGTTAAACTCATAAGAATCTCCATCAAACTTAGTTAAAACTTTCTCCTTCTTACAATCTATAATAGCTCCACAAGTGTTCAAGAAAGGTCTACCAAAAATGATAGGGCAAGTTTTGCTAGCTGCTGAATTAAGCACTAGAAAATCAGCAGGATACTTAATCTTACCACAAAGAACCTCCACATCTCTCACAATACCAATAGGGCATATGGTTTCCTTATTAGCAAGGTGAATAACCACATCAATGTCCTCAAGCTCACAAGGACCAATTTCATGCATAATTTCCCTGTAAAGCTCATAAGGAATAGCACTAGAACTAGCACCAATACCACATAAACCATAATAGCAATGATCACCAATTTTAGGATGAGAGACAATATTAGAAACATCTTCACAGAAGACAATGTGCTCATCCTCTATATTTCTAGCGAAAGGGTCTTTCACAATAGCTACCACAGGTTCATTTTTCAAATGCTCATCAGGCTCCATAGTTTTCTTAGTACCTTTATATCTGCACTAATCACCATAGAATACTCATTTACCTTAGCTGGGAAAGGTATTTTCTCAACATAAGGTTCAGGCACAATATGATTAGTAGTACAAACTTCAGCACTTCTAACAGGAACATGATTAACAACATCTTTATAAGGTGCATGTTACTTGTTCCACTTCTTTTTGGGAATTTCTATGTAAGAGGAAAAGGCCTTAAAACAGTTGGCAATACTTTGGGAATCAAGACCAAACTCATTGCTAATATCACGGAATTCATCAGTTCCCATAAAAGTAATGCATTCATAATCATAGTTTATACCTAACTTTCTTCCTTTGTCATTCTCCCAAGCTTCAGTGTTTTCTTGAATATGGTCAAATAAACCCCATTTAGCTTCTTCCTTCATACGTGTGAATGATCCAGCACAAGAAGCATCTAGTAAATATTTATCATGAAGAGAAAGCCTAGCATAAAAAATATTGATAATAATATTGTTAGGGAGTTCATGAATAGGAAATTTAAGCATAAGTAGCTTCAATATCCCCCAAGCTTGAGTTGTACTCTCTCCATCACGAGGCCAAACGTTATATATCATATTTCTATCCTTATGAATCTCACTGGAAGGATAGAATTTAGAATAAAAGAGAGAAGCCATTTCCTCCCATTCCATGGATTTTCCATTCTTCAGCAGCTTATACCATTCTTCAGCTCTCCCTTTCAAGGATATAGAGAGTAACTTATTCTTCACCTGTTCAGTTGTGATACCTGCACACTTAAACAATCCGCATAATTCATGGATAAAAAACAAATGATCACCAGGATGAACAGTTCCATCCCCTAAATAATAATTATCCATAACATGATCAACAATACTTGTAGGTATCTTAAAAGGATCTATCTCAACAGGTGGTGATTCATCTACTACCCTAACAGTGGTAGTAGTTTTCCCAAACAGAAAACCAAGTGGGTTATCCATATTGGAAACAAAGCAACAAATAGAAACAAAAAGAAATACTCACAGTAGAAGTTTCCTTTACCAGTTCCACTCTTCAATAGCGCTTCACTCCTTGGCAACGTCGCTAGAAAATAGTCTTGATGACCCACAAGTATAGGGGGTGTATCGTAGTACTTTCGATAAATAGGAGTGCTGATCCCAACGAGGAGCACAAGGTGTTAACTAGTGGTATGGAGAAGGAAATCTCTGTAAATACTTAGCAAACGGATTTTTAGGGGTTTTTAGATAAAGCAACAAAACAAAGTACAAGTAATAAAGACAACGAACAAACGCAGCAAGTGGCCCAATCCTTTCTTAGCAAAGGACAAGCCGGTGGAAATACTTATAAGGACCAAACGTTCTCGAGGACACATGGGAATTCTGTCAAGTGCTTTTGCTTCAAATAGCTGAGTACCCTTCTTTGGTGTTGTAAGTGTTGTGTGGGTGAACCTGTACTAATGTACCAACCTTACTTGGACTAATACACACATGTGATTAAACCCCCTGCAAGCATCCGCAACTACAGGAAAGTAATTAAGATATAAACCTAACCATAGCCTTAAACTCTGAGATCCTACACTCCCTTGTGCAATGGTGTCCTAACGGGGGTTCAGGTTTCTGTCACTCCGGCAACCCCACAATTAGTAGCCAAATACTCAATGCATTCCCCTAGACCCATAAATGGTGAAGTATCATGTAGTCAACGTTCACATGACACCACTAGAAGAATAACACCACAACTTAAATACTAAACCATTGAATAATATCTCAACACAAATCCACTACTAACAACATGACTTCTCCCATGTCCTCAAGAACTAGACGAACTACTCACAAGACATCATATGGATCAAGATCGAAGATGATATGGTGATGGATAACAATCTGAACATAAACAATAATCCAATGGTTCCACTCACAAGCATCAACTACAATAGTAATCAACACCGAGAAAGTTTCCCCTAAGAACTAATGCAAGATCCAACACGATTGTTACATCGGGACGAAGTGGTGATGATGGTGCTGGTGGAGATGATGGGGTGGATGATGATGATGATCTCGATGAAGCCAAGCTTGATGATGGTGTTGATGGCGACGATCTCCCCTCTCCGGGAAGGAATTTCCCCGGCAGAAATCTGTCTGCCGGAGAGCTCTTTCTCCCTCGGTGTTTTCTGCCCCGCAGAGGCGGCAGAAATCTTTCTGTGGTCTCTCTCCTGGTATTAGGGTTTCGTGAGGAAGATATAGACGAGAGGGCGGAGTCAGGAGCCGGCCAGGTGGGCCACACCTTCCCTAGGCGCGGGGCAAGGTGGGCCCGCGCCTAGGAGGGGTGTGGCCCCCCTGTGGTCCAGCTATGCATCCCCTTTTGTCTTCCTCCGTCTTCTGGGAAAATATAATTTTCCAATAATTTTCTGGTATTGTTCTGATCTTCGTGAAATTGCATCAACACACCTCTTTTTCCATCAGAAACATGACTCCGGCAGTCAATCCTCCAAGAATCATCCAACATGCAAAAACAGAGGAAAAGACATAAGTAACACCTCATAATAATACATATATCAATAAATAGAGGCAAATTATAATATAGAATGATGATGCAAATTGGAGGTATCATGCATGTGTATCATGGAATGGAGAACAATGTCGCAATAGGAAGTTTTCCTTTTCGTCGAACCAAAAAGTCATTTTCCATTTTCCGAGCAAAAAAACGGGTGGTTTTGTGAAACAACCACCAAATGGCTAATTCAAAATTCCACCACCCCATTTTTATAAATACTAGACCACCTTAAATGGAAAATGTCCCAATAGGGGGATCTCAAACCTTTACGTCCATCCCTGGTGAAAAAGACAAATTCCTGCTGAATCGATAGGAAGTGGGTCAGGTATAAACTACAGGTACATGATCTGATGCTCATGATTTATTAAAAAATTATTTTTAGGTTCACAATATGCTATTTCATGAGAGATCCAATGAAAATTTAGCGGGGCTCGGCCCCGAGATAAGAATCTTCATGCCCGCTGTTTTGACCATAGTTTGAAACAGACATAAGAAATTAAAAAACAATCCAAACAATGCGAAACCTTCGCGTGGTATCATATTATGTGACATAGTTGGAAGGAAAAATTATCAAACTTGTTATATTGATTATGTCTCAAAAAACCTTCACAAAATAACCTATGTCATTCGAGGTTTCCTAACTTTCGTGTAAAATGACCAATGTTATGGATAAAATCAAGGCATAGTTTGAGATAATGTGTCCATATTATGCATGCATCTGCATCAGGGGATGGGGAACAATGCTGCAGGAGGAACTTTTCCTTTTCTCGCACCAAAAAGCCATTTTTCATTTTCTGAACACAAAAATGGGGGATTTTGTGAAGCAGCCACCAAATGGATAATTCAAAATTATACCACCCCATTTTTCAAAAATAATATACCACTTTAAATGGACAATGTCCCAATAGGGGAATCTCAAACCTTTCCGTCCATCTCTGGTGAAAAAGATAAATTCCTGCTGAATCGTTAGGAAGTGGGTCAGATATGAACTACAGGTACATGATCTGATGCTCATGTTTTATAAAAAAAAATATTTTTAGGTTCACAATATGCTATTTTATCAGAGATCCAATGAAACTTAGCGAGGCTCAGCCCCGAGATAAGAATCTTCATGCCCGCCGTTTTAACCATAGTTTGAAACGGGCATAAAAAATCCAAAAAGATTGAAACAATGTGATAAGGTTCATCAATCATTTTTAGGTTCACAAGATTATATGGATGTCATATTTTGATTCCTCTCATTTTTCTGTTTGATTTAGATATTTTATGTGTCAAATTCCGATTTACGGATTTAAATATATAAATTATTCTATATTAAATAGAAAAAGGCAAAAAATAAAATTGACACTGCCGTGTGTTCTGTTATAGTTTTTCTGTCAGTCAATTGATTACATGGACCAAATTACCCTTGTGTGCAACTACCGTGCGAATACATCAGAATACTCCCGTTGGTCTGGACAATGCCCGCAAGAAAAGAAGAGAATCCCGTGCTCAACCCTATCCCCGGAGTGGCGGCGGGCGGCGCCGACACGATGACGGAGGGCGACGCAGGAACGGCCGCCACGAGCGGCGCATGCACATCGGCTGAGGGCAACACAGGCGCGGAGGCCACGGGCGGCGCAGGCACGGCGGCCTCGGGCGGCGCAGGTATGGCGGCGGAGGGCGACACAGGAACTGCCGCCATGGGCGGTGCAGGCACAACGGCAGAGGGCGACGCAAGCACGATGGCCACAGGCAACATAGGCATAGCAGCCTCGGGCGACACATGCACGGCGGCCTCGAGCGGCACAGGCACGGCCGCGAGCGGCGCAGGCACGGCGGCCGCGAGCTACACAGGCATGGCAGCGGCAGGCGTCCACGACGCTGCCATGGGTGCACGTCTAGGGTCAGTTTGCTTTCTCTGCTTTTATTTGAAGTAGATGACTATATGCAATAGATGACTCAAATAAACTTGTTCTGATTTGCATTCACAGGATGGATCAAAATTCAACTTATTTGCTGAAAATAAATTTGATTACCCCAACCCAAAAAAGGCTAGAAAAGAAATCAAATCATTTTGTTTTGAGAAGTTTATTGATAGTGACTTAACAAATTATAAGGATTTGCTTGAAGAAATCCTAGATGAGTACCCGCCATGATATTTGGAAGTTGAACATTTTCAATACTATGATGATGTGTTGAAAATATATCCAGAGGTACATTCTGACCAAGAGCTGATGTCTATGTTTGAGAAACACTCCTAGTAAAAGGCTGTGTAAATGTTCATTGCATATTGTGATCCTGCTGAACCATATGAGCCAATCATTGAGTATTATGAGGATAGTGAAGTGCATATCGAACCAGAAAAAACATAGATCAAGATGAGGATAGTTATCTTCGTAACCCAATACCTGAGAATGAGCATGTTGGTATTGACGAGGAGAATGCATATTTGGAGAACGAGCCTATGCCTCTAAATGTGGTTATTTTTTTGATAAAAAGAAGGACACAGACTATGTGCAAAAGGATGATAGCGAGGATGAGAGCGAGGAATGCGGGTTTATGAAAATTGGATATGGTTCATGCAATTACTTAGGCATGCCATAGGATCACCAGCGGGTTTAGTTATATGTACTGATGCTGATCAGGCAGTGATGACAGGGGTAAAAGAAGTGTTCCCAGAGGCTGAACATAGAGAATGTATGTTTCACTTGGTGAGCAACTTCAAGAAGAAGTTCCATGGAAAGGTGTTTGATGATCATCTTTGGGCTGCTTCTTACTCATGGAACCCGTATGTGTTTCAAAAACATTGGGTTTCAATGGAGGTAGCAAAGCCAACCGCAACTGCATATATAAGGAAGTTGCACAATAGATTGTGGTCTAGGAGTCAGTTTTCGACAATATGCAAGGTGGACTATGTAACCAACAACTTGACAGAGAGCTTTAATAACTGGATCAAGCACCACAAGTCCTTGAACTTGGATGACTTCCTGGACAAGGCGCGATAGTTGCTGATGATCATGTGGAACCAAAGGCGAAACGTGGAAAAGAAGTTGGATGACCTTATTATGACCCACATTATTAAGAAGTTGAAAGCAATGACTAGAGACTTAAACTTGGAAGTGGTGCAAAGCTCAGAAGAAGTGGCCGAAGTGACAACATTAGGAGGCAGCGGCTTTAGGTTTGTGGTGAACTTGCAAGAGAGGACATGTTCTTGTAGACAATTTCAAGTTTCTGGCCTTCCTTGCAAGCATGCTCTTGCATTCATCACCTCACTTAGACATGCACATATACAGACCTATGTTTACTTGTATTACTCCATTGCTAAATTTAGAGCAGCTTATGCCCAACTAATTCCTGCTATGCCTGACAAGACCCAATGGCCTGGATCTGACCATGGATTCTTCATGCATCCACCACTATTAAAAGCCACTGCTGGTAGGCCTAAAACTGAGAGGTATAAAGGTTGTAGTGAGAAGAAAAGAAAATCAGGCAAACATATGTCCTATTTGTAAGGACTATGGGCATCATTGGCACAATTGTAAGAAGGGTAACCCAGATGACATTGCTGCGATGCTGGCAGTGACATAATATAGATTTAATATTGTACTATTTATTCTGTAATGAACTATACATGCTTACTGCTATTCTTATTTATTGCTCATGTAGAGAACCACCAAAGAAGAAGATAAAGGCCATGAAAGGAAATGATTCACCCATTGTGCCCTGCATGGATGAAGCACCAACAAGGATGTCTTTTCCACCAAGGTTAGAAATTTTACATTCATGCTCATTATTACATGAAACCTGAGTTTGTGGTCTAAGTAGCTTCTTTCTCACATATCCAAAGCTTGCAAATTTCAAGTTACAAAAAGGGAAAAGGGAGCAACTCCAGATCCGGTGGATCAAAGAGGTATTATTTTATTTTTTGTTTAGTTGTTATGCATTGTTTTTCTTTGGTTTATACTTATAATTGTTGTTGTCATACATGTACGGATACAGATCAAGAGCGGCCTCATGTCAACCTGAGCCTATTTCCCTCGAGCTTCCTATGCCCAACAAGAAAAAGGAGGTTGATGTTCCTGCGAAGAGGCAAAAATAAAAAGGAGATTGTTGTCCCTGCTGTGCCACTTGACAGCCCAGCAATGGGCACAAGGAGCAAGAAATTTAGCCCTCCTAGCCCAACTATAAGCACACGAAGCAAAAGAAGGCTCAGTTTGTGATTGTCTCTTTATGTCATGTGCATTATTCGATTTTCTTTTGGTGATATCGTCTTACTTTTGTATTCTGGTCATGTCTGAGTGTTGATCTATGTGTTGCATATGGACTAGAGAACCTCTACGTGTTTCTCTATGGACTACTAGTGGACCTGGCTGTTTATCTATTATATTCACTATATATGAACCTGACTGTTTATTTATTGTATGCACTATACTGCTATATATGATTTCTATGTATGGATATGACATCAAAATACAGGAGAGGCTCATTACAATTTTTTATTTTTTCTTGCCTAAAATCTGATGATAACACACTGAAACATGAGTGGAAAGCATGGAATGCATGACCATTGTCCATTGGTGCAAATGTATCTTTCTAAAACATTCTTTTTGTCACAAGACTTATCAGTGGCAAACGAGTCTTTCCATGTTTCTATTTGACACCGTTAGTGCTTAAAATGAACTAGGGTGTCAATTGAGGAAAAAAAGCAAGTTTAAGTGTCAAAATGGGAAGAAATTTTTTACTAGTGTCAAATAGGGAAGAAAGTTTTAAGCCAGTGTCAAATAAGGAATTTTCTCTATCCTATATGAGATTAACGAGTCAAACATATGCAAAAGAAGTTTGAAACAAAATTGATTTTTTTTCAAATTTATTTTTGAAAAGACAGCCTCTTTGTCGTGTACTTTTCGATGAGACACACAGCAAAGAATGAACACTGTCATCTCCATGAAAACCGTCATCCCATACTTTCCCGTGTCTATTTTTGAAAAACACACGGCAAAAGGCATTTGCCATGGCGATCGCTGCCTCTTGGCATATACACACGACAAAGACTTTGTCGTGTTTCGAATAGCCTTTGTCTTTGTAGTATGCGGATGCCCACACTACAAAGAGCCTGTGTGCGGTAGTATATGTGGGTACACTCTTCTGCAAGAGTATGGCTTCGCAATATGTTCACGTTAGTTATGTGTTGTAAGCACGAAAATAACTAAAACTTCTAGCTCGATCTTAACTAGTACTTGAAAACTCGGCTTGAACTCGAACCTCAACTACAACCGTTGGCGGGGATTTTTGGTTACCAGATTTCCCGAGCACCACAGGAAATGGGTCAACCGGGCAATTTTTATTTTGAGATTATTGAATTGAAATTTGAAATTTCTTCGGTTATTACCAAACTGTTATCGAAAATTACAAAAAATAAAAAAAGTCAAAATTTTGTTTCAAATTCGTTTGGTAACTGTGGGATTTCTCGGCAACTGAGGGCGGAAGGAGCCTTCAACACCTTCTCCAAATCTCCTATTTTGGACCTTGCTGGCCTGGCTGCAAGCATAACGACTTAGTGGGATTCGAGAGACATCGGGTGGAGGAGCACCATACATGGAGGGCAATGATAGAAGAGGATGATAGACTGGTGTTTGTAGGATGTGATTTTGGAACGAATCGTTCGTCCTGCCCGCTCCCGCGAGCGGCAGGGCGAATCCTAGCTTCGGGCCGCCGCCAACCCTTCTCTACCTCCTCCCCTACCCCTTGCCGTCGCCGGAGGGCGTCTCCGGGCTAAGCCCCGGGGGCGATGGCGGCAGGGGGCCTTCTCTCCCTCTTGTGCGGGGTGGTGGCACGGGCTGCTGCTGATTGATGACTGCAAGTGCACAGATCAAATGTAGCTAGTTTCGAAATAAGAGTATCAAACTAATAGAGATCTATTTGGTTAAGATCTTTATGCCTCTGGTCACTATCTATTTGTTGTCATGTACGAGACCTAAATCGTAGATGGCGGCGTTTCGAGACTGTTTATAGTTATGCGGCCTGAAGGATTTGGGGTTTATGGGTCTTCCGTACACCTTTGATAACAAACGAGTTGGCTACAATAATGTTCAAGTACGACTAGACAGAGCAGTTGCAGATGATCGGTGGCAAGATATCTATATAGACTTTTCCTCGGTGGTTCACCTTGTTTCACCCTGTTCCGATCATTGTCCTGTTCTTTGGAAAATTGCAAAAGAGATTAGGGAATTAGTTATGACCAAGTGCATGCGATATGAAATATTTCTGGGAGAGAGATCTAGCTCTTAAAGAATTAACTGAGTCATTGTGGTATGATCTTGGGCATATGAATGATCTAGGCCAGATTAATAGTGGCCTGGCTACAGTAATGAAATCGCTGCAAAGGTGGTTCGGGCAACATTTTGGCAACGTGATCCACGATTTTAAAAAACTTCGAGATAAATTAAGTATGCTATAAGAATCAAATTCTTCTAGGGAGGTGATCCGAATTGTAACTGCTCTGATGAATGAAGCTATGTATAGAGAAGAGATGATTTTGCTGCAACGTTTTCGCATTTATTGTCTTGGGGAAGGAGACCGAAATACCAAGTATTTTCATAACAATGTTGTGTGGATGGCTTGGAGAAACGAAATCTCAAAGTTGAGAGATGATATTGGTGTCATCAAAACGATTCCAACTGATATGTAGAGAATGATGATCTCCTATTTTTCAGTCTTTGTATACTCAAAATTCGACCTTGGATCATTCGTCCATTACAAATTTGATCCAAGAGAAGATCTCCGAGGAAATGAACACTTAGCTCTGTATGGACTTCACGGACAAGGAAATTTCTGATGCCTTGTTTCAAATAGGGCCGATTAAAGCCCCTAGGCCGGATCGCTTTCCTGCGAGATTTTACCAGAGGAACCGGGATGTGTTAAAATCTGAAATTATTTCTGCTGTGAGACACTTCTTTGATACCGGTCATATGCCAGAAGGTATGAATGACACCTCTATCGTTCTTATTCCAAAAATTGATAGTCCCGCGGATCTTAAGGATTATAGGCCTATTGGTTTATGCAATGTCCTATACAAGATTGTCTCCAAATGCTTGGTTAATAGATTAAGACCTCTACTTGGCGAGGTTATTTCTGAAAATCAAAGTGCATTTGTTTCTGGGTGTATGATCACTGATAATGCTCTCCTATCCTTTGAGTGTTTACATTATATGGAACATGGTACTAGTGTGAATTCTGGATTTTGTGCTTATAAGGTGGATTTGTCAAAAGCATATGACAGGGTGGATTGGTATTTTCTGGAGAATACTATGCATAAATTGGGGTTTTCTCATCGGTGGGTGCAATGGATAATGGAGTGCATCACCACGGTGAGGTATTCTGTGAAATTCAATGGAACCCTTTTGGAAGCATTCTCTCCTAGTCGAGGCCTTCAATAAGGGGATCCACTGTCCCCTTTCTTGTTCTTGCTTGTTGCAGATGGCTTATCAGCATTGTTACAGAAGGAGGTGGAAAACAATGGAATCACTCCGCTGAAAGTGTGTCGTAATGCTCCTGGTATCTCACACTTATTATTCGCGGATGATACTTTATTGTTCTTTAGAGCAACTGAAGCTCAAGCTGCTCGGGTGAAAGAGGTCATCAATGCTTTCGAGGTTGGTACTGGGCAATTAATCAACCCATCCAAGTGCTCGATCCTGTTCAGTGCCTCATGTCAAGAGGATAATCAATTGCTGATTCGGGATATTCTGAATGTGGAGAAACAAATGTTTAATGTCAAATATCTGGATTTACCTACACCAGATGTGAGAATGCATAGAGGAAGGTTTCAAACTTTGTTGTCTCGGCTAAATAAATTCTTGGTTGATTGGGGTGATGGAATTCTAGCTCAAAGTGCAAGAGAAATCCTTATTAAAGCAATTGCTCAGTCTATATCTGCATACGTCATGGGGGTCTTTAAACTCCCCTTTTCAGTTTCTGATGAGTTGACAAAAATAATCCGAGATTTTTGGTAGGGTTTGGAGAATGGTACCCGCACACTAGATCGGCTGGCCTAAACTCCAACGAGCTAAGATTCAAGGAGGCCTCGGTTTTTTTGATATGAGATTGTATAATCAAGCTTTACTAGCTCGGCAAGCCTGGAGGTTGCTAAAATTCCCAGATAGTTTGTGTGAGAGAGTGCAAAAGGAAAAATACTACCTGAACGGTGAATTTTATGATACAATTTTTACTGGGAACCCTTCATCTACTTGGATGGCAATTTCACATGGTTTAGAGTTGCTAAAGAAGGGACTAATTTGGCGTGTCGGCAATGGGCAAAAAATATGCATCTGACATGATAGTTGGATTCCTCGGGTGTCCTGTATGTAAGTTCTCACATCTAGAGGAAATCGTCGCGTCCGACGTGTCTCTAAACTACTGGACGATCTTGGTAACTGGAATGAGGCATTGGTACGTACCATTTTCTTGCCAATGGATGCATCAGCCATTATGATGATCAAACCTTCTCGCCATTTGGATGATGATCTACTCACATGGCTTCCCGAGAGATCAGGTCGGTTCATAATGTGTAGCGCATATAACCTTGCTTTTCAAGAGTCCCCTGAATAGTGTGTGTTTGCTACTTCGAGCTTGGCACCTGATGGTGCAATCAACTGTTGGAAACGAATTTGGAAGGCTGGAGTTCCACGTAAAGTCAAAATGTTTGCTTATAGAGCTGTATCTAATGGATTAGCTCTAAAAAAAAGAACAGAGGCTTTGAGGTTACAGGCAACTGCCTTATTCGCGATAAAGAACAAGAGGACGTTGCACATCCCTTGTTCAAGTGCTCTCATACAAAATATTTGTGGTTTACTATGAGGGATGTGTGGCCTTTATCTAATGACCTGGATCTGCAGGTTGATCCTCACAAGTGGTTTTAGACGGTTATTGAGCAAGTCCCGATCAGAGTGGTGGATTTTATTTTACTGATTGCTTGGCGCATTTGGTATGCTCACAACGAGGTTACCCATCATAAACGTCTTCCGTTAATTGAGGGCTCTAGGAGATCCTTGATATGCTATGTCAAGACTTTGAAGAACATTAAATACTTGGCCACGGAGGAAATCATTAAGGGCAAGAGCCCTATGTCAGATGGTACGGAAGCTACAATGGATGATCAAAATCTTGATTTGCAGGTGGCATGGTGGCATAAACCTTCTCCTGTCTGGGTTAAACTTAATTGTGATGGTTCTTATAAGAAGGAGGATGATTCAGCAGGGACGGGTATAATCTTGCGTGATGAATTAGGAAGGATTATTTTCTACTCATGTTGTCAGCTGTTTAGTTGCGATGATCCCCTAGAAGCTGAAACAAGGGCTTGCGCAGAAGGCCTTCGTCTTGCTCTCGAATGGAGTGATAAACCGGTGGTATTAGAGCTAGACTGCTCTGTCCTGTTAGATGCAATTGGTGGAAGATCGCAAGATAGATCATCTTTAGATTTTTTCATTAAGGAGATTAAGGATTTAATTCAGGGTAGTAGAAGTATTTCAGTTGTAAAAGTGGATCGTGAACAAAATAGGGCTAATTATAGTCTTGCAAATTTCGCGAGAACCCATGCCAAAACTGTAGTATGGCTTGGATCAGGACCTGAGGTTTTTTCTTAGGTTTTAGATCATGACCTCTTTGTAAGTCCTATAGATTAATAAAACCACTTTTACCCGCAAAAAAATAGTATATTTTTAATAGAATATTCTTCATTCTCCGGTTTAGAAAATTGCAACACTGCCGATCGTCGCCGCTCAGCCATAGTCCAGGTCGCCGGCCACGCTGCTGCCAGTTGCCTACTGGGCCACCAGTCACATCGTCATGCTCGCCCGCCCGCCAATGGCGGAGCTAGGGGGACCAGCAGGGGCCTTGGCCCCTCCTATGACACAGATTAGCAAGATTTTTTACCTACAAAGCTTGCTCCAGATGGGATTTTGATGGAAAATCACCATGATTGGCCCCCTCTAATTGAGAAATACAAGATTAGGCCCCCTCTAATGGTGAATCCTGCCTCCGCCACTGCCGCCCGCCCTCCACTAGCTAGCTCACCGGACACTTCTAGCTTGCTCGCTTAGTGTGTGCAAGTTGTTGCGTTGCCACTCGTCCGTGCTGTCCTGATGCCTGCCCGTGAGCTGAGCTAGTCGCGTTACCGCAGCTTGGTATAGACGACCAATTTTGTCTAAGGACTACGAATTTTGCGGCTAGAGGGACAATGTACAGGAGGTCTCCTGTGGCCGGGCGCGGTGGAGACAATATTGTTTCCGCCTTTTACTGCCCATTAGAGCGGTACATGTACGGGCCATGGGATCGGATTCTTAGGCCACTCTAAAAAGATATATATACATGTCGTATTTTTTATAGTCTCCGCTAGAATGACGCTTTTTTGTGGACATGTAAACCCTTGGAATTTTACAGTTCCGCCCCGTTTACCGGTACAGTTAGAGTTGCTCTTACACGCGTTAAAATGCAGTATCACGCGTGATATTTGGCGCGCTGGCTCGAGCGGTTATAGAACAGGTCCACGCACCAACCGCAATACAGAAATTTTCTTTGTCTTCTCCTTCCCACCGCTCAGCTGCTGCCCTAGCACCCACGCGACACCGTTTAGCCCGCCCAGTGCCCATGCACCATGGGCACTGCAGGAGTGCCTCCTCTGGCTACCACGGAGTGCGCACCCAGCCGGATGACAACTTCTACGCAGAGATTCGGGCTAGCGGCGACCGCATCACCCTCGGGATATTCGAGACACTGCACGAGGCAAATATATAAAAATTTAGACAATTTTGTGACATCCTTTTTAGATCAAGGGACTATATAAAAAGAATTTTAACAAACAATTTTTGAGATCGGTGCAAAAAAAAAAGGAGGTCGGAACTCCTTCAGGCGGGCGTTGTTTGTCCTTGTTACCTGATGAAGCCCTGAACATGCTCACCTCGACCCACCTATGTATCTGTGGCGTGGCCTGTTTCGCAGAGCTTGTTCCCCTGGGCGACTTGTCTTCCAGAAGTTGGAAGAATGTTAAAAGCCATTATCAGCGAGTACCCGTAAAACGGTCAGGTCAGACACATACGTACGGTGGAATTCCACGAGCCAGACGCCCTAGCACAGCTGTTTCCTCCCAGATTTCTGTACGTACATACATAGACGACGCGCGTGTTAGCAATCATAATCCCGATCGACGCCGGCACGGCGTCATGTGCGTATACGTTTCCGAGTACGAGTAGTATAGCAGCATGTATCCTAGTAGGACCTGGACACCGAGTCGTAGCTAGAGTCGACAATAGGCTGCTAGTATATATGTGAGGTATCTCATTAACACAAGACCCGACTTGACCTATTCCGTTGGCTATGTGAGTCGCTTCATGGAAGCACCCACAATGAAGCATTGGACAGCCGTGAAGCATATACTCAGGTATATCAAAGGGACAACAAACTTTGGTATTGTCTACTCGAAAGAGAAGGAGGATGTGAAGCTACTTGGCTACAGTGATAGCGACATGGCAGGAGATATTGACGACCGTAAGAGTACCTCGGGCGTGGCATATTTCTTGGGAAGAAGCATAGTAAGTTGACTATCACAAAAGCAAAAAGTGGTGGCACAGTCATCCTGTGAAGCAGAGTATATTGCGGCTGCAACTGCGGCGTGTCAAGGTGTGTGGCTAAGGAGTCTATTCGGTGATCTCGCCAATCGAGAGGCGGAACGAGTGGTGCTCAATATTGACAACAAGTCTGCAATTTCTTTATGCAAGAATCCGGTGCACCATGACAGGAGTAAGCACATTGATACAAAGTATCACTACATACGGCAGTGCATAGAAGAAAGCAAGATTGAAGTCAACTACGTTTGCACCGATGATCAGCTTGCAGATATTCTAACTAAATCTTTGGGACGAGTGAAGTTCGCGGAGATGCGAGTAAGGATAGGCGTTCAAGCTGTAAAGACAAGCACGTCGGGCTTAGGGGGGTGATTGTTAGCAATCATAATCCCGATCGACGCCGGCACGGCGTCATGTGCGTATACGCTTCCGAGTACGAGTAGTATAGCAGCATGTATCCTAGTAGGACCTGGACACCGAGTCGTAGCTAGAGTCGGCAATAGGCTGCTAGTATATATGTGTGCCAATTCTAGCTTGTAATCAACACACCGAGAATCAATACAACCTAGAACAGACTCGATACGGGCCTGTGGCAAATATATCTTTTTCGTGTGCGTGAGCCGTGGAGTTGGTGCTAGCTGATTGTGCATGTACGTATGCTGCTGCTTATTGCAAAATAGCTTTGGCTTGTTTGCTACGTGTGTGCAGGTCGTCATCTCGCTAGAAAATTCTTTATCATCGATAGTTGTCGGACCGTACTCGACGGCGTAGTGGGGCTGGGCCAACAGCGCGTGCCGCGATTGGTGGACGGCCTCGCCGGGGCGATCGTTTTGGCCGAACCAGATAACGACCTCCATAGATGGTTCCAAGCTCGGAGCACACGGCGTGGGATGGGTCAAGCACGCCGGCCGGCTGCCTTGCCATGCCTACGTACCAGTCCGTTAGCGTGGAAACTGGGAGCTTATCGTGGAACTTAGGAACGGGTGCCGTGCCCAACAGGTAGCTAGTACCGTGTGTGTATATATAGGAGGTGGATTCTTGGTGCAATCCATGCAAAAAGTACATAGCTGATAAACTACAAAGCTTTAGCTAGATAATACAGTACCCTTTCTTGGTTGCACCAAGATCAGTGTGGAGATGGCAGAGCATCGTGCTGCTGCCTCCATGTTCGCGGTGGCGCTGGCGCTCGGCGTGCTCGCCGCCATCCCGGCAGCTGTCCAGTCCATCGGCGTGGGGTACGGCGTGAACGGCAACGGCCTGCCCTCGGCGAGCGAGGTGGTGCAGCTGTACCAGTCCAACCGCATCAGCGGCATGCGCATCTACACCGTCAACGACGACATCCTCCAGGCCCTGAGCGGCAGCAACATCGACCTGATCATCGACACCGGCAACGAACAGCTCAGCAGCCTCGCCGCCAGCGCCGCCAACGCGGACTCCTGGGTGCAGGCCAACATCCAGTCCCACCAGGGCCTCAACATCAAGTACATCGCCGTTGGCAACGAGGTCCCCGACCAAGGCGGCAACACGCAGGACATCCTCCCGGCCATGCAGAACGTGCACGACGCGCTCGCCAGGGCCGGCCTCGACGGCATCAAGGTGTCCACGGCGGTGAACTCCGGCGTCAGATCCGGCTTCCCTCCCTCCCAGGGCACCTTCTCCGCCTCCCACATGCCGCCCATCGCGCAGTACCTCGCCACCACCGGCGCGCCGCTGCTAGCCAACGTATACCCCTACTTCTCCTACAAGGACACGCCCGGGACCGCTATCGAGTACGCCCTCTTCACCTCGCCGAGCACCGTGGTGCACGACGACGCCAGTGGCGAGGACTACCAGAACCTCTTTGACGCGCTCGTCGACACCATGTACTCCGCGCTCGAGGGCGCCGGGGCCGGGAGCGTCGGCATCGTGGTGTCTGAGAGCGGCTGGCCCTCGGCCGGCGACACGGCGGCTACCGCGGACAACGCAAAGACATACAACCAGAACCTGATCAACCATGTCGGTCAGGGGACGCCCAAGAGGTCCGGAGCGATCGAGACCTACATATTCGCCATGTTCAATGAGGACAAGAAGCCTGGGGATGAGACGGAGAGGCACTTTGGGCTCTTCAACACGGACAAATCGCCGGCATACTCCATCACCTTCTAAGTACCGTGTAGGACGGATCGAAACGTACACTAGACGAGGAGAATAATTGCCTAATTAATAATTTAGGGATTTAAATAAGGTGCCTAAAAGAATGCCAAAACAATTGCAGACGGTTAAATAAATTATCCACTTACTGAAGATGAATAATAAGTGGCACATTTGTTGCCGAATCTACTAAGGACCCCTAGCCCGTCGCCTCTAGACCCCTCCTTCCTCCGCTCCCTCCCCTCGCTGCTGTCGGATGGCTTCGCCGGCCGAAGGGCGGACGCTGGCGGCGGTGGGCCCCTCCCCTTCTCCTCGCTTGGTGGATGTTGGGATATGCTAAATGAGTATCACCATTGCATGTCTCTAATCCGGATAATTCGGGTGACCCACAGTTGGTAGCAAGGCCTATGACCTGCCGGGCGGCCTAATTAGATGGATCCAGAAGTAAGACCCATGCCGGATGAAGCAAGGCTACGGTGGAGTCATCGGCGTACCCAGAGCCTTGGAGTGCAAGACACGTTAGACTAGTTGGATACCGTATAGGACTCCCACTACAGGAAAGAACTAAGACGCCGACGGCCGGCCGGCTACGCCGACGGCCAAAGGTCGGGGCCGTCGGCGTAGCTGTCTTTCCTGGCCAGCCGACCAGCCCGGCCGTCGGCGTAGATGACGGTGCCGAGGGTAGCCCTCGGCGTAGTGTGGTCGTCGGCGTAGTAGCGAGGTATGTGCCGACGGTGGCCCTCGGCGTAGATATAGCCCTCGGCGTAGCCCCAGTTCAGACACGAGGACGGAAACGGCGTTAGGCAGCCAGGCCGTCGGCACAGCTCTTTGAAATTTTTTTTTGTCTGTGCCGACGGCCAGGCCGTCGGCATAGGCCTCCAGATTTTTTTCCTTTTTCATTATTTTTTGAAAAATCATAACTAAATCATTCTAATTCAGAAAAATACAAATAATCTATCAAAATTTGCAGCAAAAAAATCTATCTATCTACACTCAAATATTACACATTTATAAACAAAAATTAAGTAAAATATAAAACATTATATATAGTTTAAAACAGGCATTATAAATTCAAAAACGATCCAAACAATGCGAAACCTTCGTGTAGTGTCATATTATGTGACATAGTTAGAAGGAAAAATATCAAACTTGGTATATTGATTATGTCTCAAAAAAAACTTCACAAAATGATCTATCTCGTTCAAGGTTTCTTGACTTTCGGGTCAAATGACCAATGTTATGGCTAGAATGAAGGCATAGTTTGTGATAATGTGTCGATATTGTGCATAACTGTGCATCATGTGATGGCGAACAATGTTTCAGGAGGAAGTTTTCCTTTTCGTCGCACTAAAAAGCCGTTTTCCATTTTCCGAGTACAAAAAAACGGACGGTTTTGTGAAGCAACCACCAAATGGCTAATTCAAAATGCTACCATCACATTTTTCAAAAATACTAGACCACCTTACATGTATAATTTCATAACAGGGGGATCTCAAACATTTCCGTCTATCCCTGGTGAAAAAGACAAATTCCTGCTGAATCGGTAGGAAGTGGGTCAGATATGAACTACAGGTACATGATCGGATGCTCATGATTTTTTACAAAAATCATTTTTAGGTTCAAAATATGTTGTTTCATCATAGATCCACTTCAATTTTAGCGAGTATCAGCCCCGAGCTAAGAATCTTCATGCCCGCCCTTCGACAAAGTATAACGATGGTTTAAAACGGGCATTATAAATTCAAAAACGATCCAAACAACATGAAACCTTCGCGTGGTGTCATATTATGTGACATAGTTAGAAGGAAAAATATCAAACTTGGTATATTGATTATGTCTCAAAAAAACCTTCACAAAATGACCTATCTCGTTCGAGGTTTCTTGACTTTTGGGTCAAATGACCAATGTTATGGCTAGAATGAAGGCACCGTTTGTGATAATGTGTCCATATTATGCATAAGTATGCATCATGGGATGGCGAACAATGTTTCAGGAGGAAGTTTTCCTTTTCGTCGCACCAAAAAGCCGTTTTCCATTTTCCGAGTGCAAAAAACGGACGGTTTTGTGAAGCAACCACCAAATGGCTAATTCAAAATGCTACCGTCACATTTTTCAAAAATACTAGACCACCTTACATGGATAATGTCATAACAGGGGGATCTCAAACATTTCCTTCTATCCCTGGTAAAATAGACAAATTCCTGCCGAATCGGTAGGAAGTGGGTCAGATATGAACTACAGGTACATGATCGGATGCTCATGATTTTTTACAAAAATCATTTTTAGGTTCAAAATATGTTGTTTCATCATAGATCCACTTCAAGTTTAGCGAGTCTCATACCCGAGCTAAGAATCTTCATGCCCGCCCTTCGACAAAGTATAACGATGGTTTAAAACGGGCATTATAAATTCAAAAATGATCCAAACAACATGAAACCTTCACGTGGTGTCATATTATGTGACATAGTTAGAAGGAAAAATATCAAACTTGGTATATTGATTATGTCTCAAAAAAACCTTCACAAAATGACCTATCTCGTTCGAGGTTTCTTGACTTTTGGGTCAAATGACCAATGTTATGGCTAGAATGAAGACACGGTTTGTGATAATGTGTCCATATTATGCATAAGTATGCATCATGGGATGGCTAACAATGTTTCAGGAGGAAGTTTTCCTTTTTGTCGCACCAAAAAGCCGTTTTCCATTTTTCGAGTGCAAAAAACGGACGATTTTGTGAAGCAACCACCGAATGGCTAATTCAAAATGCTACCGTCACATTTTTCAAAAATACTAAACCACCTTACATGGATAATGTCATAACAGGAGGATCTCAAACATTTCCGTCTATCCCTGGTGAAAAAGACAAATTCCTGCCGAATCGGTAGGAAGTGGGTCAGATATGAACTACAGGTACATGATAGGATGCTCATGATTTTTTACAAAAATCATTTTTAGGTTCAAAATATGTTGTTTCATCATAGATCCACTTCAAGTTTAGCGAGTCTCAGTCCCGAGCTAAGAATCTTTATGTGTGCCGTTTTAAACGGGCAAATGAAATTATGATAAGAATCACGGCATAGTTTGTGATAAGTTGATATTGATATCATATTTGGATTCCTCTCATTTTTCTAATCAATTTAGACATATTATTTGCCGAATTACGATTTACAGATTTAAAGATATTAATTATTCCATATTAAATAAAAAATACAAAAAAATAAAACCATTATATTTTTATTTGAATTCAATAATATTTTTACTTATTCATTGTTGTTTACTTAAATAATTGCAACCATATGACATGATGATATAAGAGTTAATAGGAATGATATCCTAGTATTGACAACAATGAGTTGCGGGAAGAGATTCTGAAGGAACGAGGAAGTTAAGCGTGCTAGAGCTGGAGTAGTGCTAGGATGGGTGACCTAACGGGAACTTTGACTAAGACTGTAATTTAATTAATTATTAACTATAAATAGTGTTAAAATGATTAAAGCGGGAGATTATGGAGTCAAATAATTCAAAGATTTAAAAAAATAAAAAATAAAAAAAATAAAAAAAATATTTTAGGCTATGCCGACGGCCTGGCCGTCGGCGTAGCTCCATTCCTATGCCGACGGCTTGGCCGTCGGCGTAGCTCCAGGCTGAACCATTAGCCAAACGGCCGTTGACTGACACGCGGGGCCCGCTGAAGACGCTGTGCCGAGGGGGAGGAGCTGTGCCGACGGCCATGGAGCTGGGCCGACGAGGAAGTACGCCGAGGGGGCTACGCCGACGGCCACCATCGGCACAGCCTGTGCCGACGGCAATTTGGCGCTGTGCCGACGGCAGCCGGCCGTCGGCGTAGCAATTATTTCCTGTAGTGTCCATAACATGTCCGGCTAGGACTTTCCCTGTAATCCTAGGATCTGGCGCATATATAAGCCAGACCTAGAGGAGCCTTTAGGGCATAATGTAGTAACTCAACTCATATCGCGCGCTCGAACCGATCACTGTAACCTGGCGTATTGCCGTTATAGTGATTTATAGCAGGAATAGAATTCTGTCACCGTTGTGGGATCTGAACCTGGGTAAGCTGTGTC
Source organism: Avena sativa (assembly GCA_916181665.1). NCBI lineage: Eukaryota > Viridiplantae > Streptophyta > Magnoliopsida > Poales > Poaceae > Avena > Avena sativa. The sequence continues at coordinate 386,729,371 of OV702296.1, forward strand.
ACCTCGTATCCGCCAACCTTCCGTCTTACCCCACGTCTCTAAACACGCTCTGTGAGGACCCCTCCATGGCGTACTCGTCGGCAATACCATGATAATTGGCACCCACCATGGGGCAAGAGGCGCTTCAGGCTCTACAACGGGCGAGGTCAAAACTTTTTGCGGGAATCGGCGAAACCGTAGCCATTGGTCGCGTTCTCTTCTTTGGCAACGTTCTGATCGTCCCTCCTGGCGAGTTCTGGATCCCGGCGAAGACAAACCCCACCCGCTGATCGCGCGTCCCAATCGGGGACATCCACCTCTTCAACGACGAAACTGACTCGGACACTAGTTCCCTGGAAGCCGGAGGATCGTCAAGGCCCGCACAGACCGCCTACGGGCAAGATACGTTCGTGGAAGGATCGAAGTTGGATCTCTCTTTGAAGTTTGCCGTCTTAGATCGAATTCAAGGCCCACCCAAACCGCCCATGCGCAGGAAATAATGGTGAAAGATCGTTGCAAATCCGCTAGCTTCGCATGTGCGTCTAGAAAGCAGAGATCGCACTTCGTTGGTGTGGTAACTATCTTCGATATGGCACGATGCATTCAGAGAGAGGGAGAAAACCCCCGCGATTGCCTCGCTAGATGGCTCAGGATACGGGCCGACCTGGAACACTATCCCAATGATGATGTTATCTATCACTTTGTGGAAGGACTGGACCACGGTACACTTCTCGGGCATACGCCAAAGAGGCAACAGGTAGCGGGTCTCCTCACCTTTGAGAACATGATTGGCACCGTGAACAGTTACACGACCGTTGATGCAGCTGCTCAGGCCGAGATCGCTGCCATACTCGGGCCACCGCCGCCACAGCCACCGCCTCCAGTCAACATCTCTGCCGCCTCAGCATCATCCTCTATCATCGAGGAAGCCCCCACACCCTCCGACTTTGTTCTGGACGCGCTCTACGCCGACATCAGCGTGGATTCAGAGGAGATGGATATCAACCCGGAGGAGCTCGACTCAGCCATGCAGAAGATGGAGGAGGATATCAGGTGCGGTGACCCAGCATTCCACTACATGATGTAGTACACTATAGTCGTTGACATAACACCAATGAAACACCGTTCACTAATATTACATCCCTCAGAGTGGTACAATAGAAACACAACAGGTCCAAGACATGACTATAGGTTATACCTCAACTCTTTATACAAGATCCATAGAACACTCTAGGTTAAAGAGAGAGAAAGAAACTTCTTACAAAGAAGAATCAGAAATAAACAACTCATAACCAACTTACTAATAGACTAGTATCTGAACTATTGGGGCTTGTATTGATGCTATTGCAATACTCTAAAGAAGTAGGTTCTATGGCTAGAGATTATATTTCTATCTAATCAGCAACTTCGTCTTCGGTTTAATTGATGTATATGTTGACTTCTTTGACTTCATTGAAGAGCTCGAGCTTTTGATGATGATTCCTAGAGCATAACTTGATGTAGACATCGTCTTAATGGTTTCAAAATCTAGCAAGGGTTAATAAGATACGTTGAGTATGAGCGTACTCAGCAAGTTCACTATAAAAGGAGTGTTTGATGCACTATATCTACATCCAGAGACCATAGGTCGTAGGCAATGCAGGTTTTCGTAAACATTTCTACAAATGTTGCTTTTATTCTGAAAAGCTATGTCTGTCAGCCTTCACGGGTTTACCAGAACTTTCATAAAGTTCCTTTTCCGCCGCGTTCGTAGCTCCTTCACGGAACAGGGAGTAACATGTTACAGTTCTTACACTCTGCAGAGGTGCGTCACTTTACCCACGAGAGACCTTAGGTTTTTTGCACGGCCGGGAGTATGTCCCCGTTCAAACTTTCTTAATTTGAGGCCCAACCTAAGATCCAAGCCAATCACTGCCTTCTCCGTGACCCCGCATGTCTCCTTGGTGTACGCCAGCCCACCTATTGAATTACGGCAATTGGCAGTACAGACCGTTCAGATGCCGAAACTATCGTGGGACGTTGAGGGTTCCCACCCATATGCTGCATATCCTCTACGAATTACCAATATATGCATGCTATGAGTGATAACAGCCACAACCCGCACATCCGGATCCATGCGAGAGGGAAAAGATACAGCTTACTTCTCCGTCCCATTCCAAATCTCATGGTCAACGCGTAATATACGACGCAAGAATCATTGGCGACATGAGTTGTTAAGTCCTAGATAATATATTCCTTTACCACCGGAACTTTCATAGTAGGTTATTACCTCATGGTAAATAACCTATAATCATATTATTATAAAAATAGTGTTTTCTGACCTTTTTGAAATGCAGGTGATGATAACACTGGATTTGCAAAATACTTTACAGAAAATAATCAAAGGACATGAGCAAGTGTGAACTTGCCTTTTGTGATTGCAAGATTATGGACTCACGGTCTTCAAGACAATATAAGATCCAATATCTGAAATCAGCATCATTGGTCCGGTAAGGACTAATGTTTAAAGAAGCAAGATGCTATTATGCATAAGTAATGTAATGCAATTTTGTAAACTCGAATCCCGGGGATAACGTTGTTCTAGGGTTTGGATACTGGAAATGGTTTCTTTGGATTGTGTTGCTCTTTTAGATTAAGTTTCACACTTGTGCTTCTTATTAAGGCTTGTGAGTGTGTGTGAAACAACATGTAATTATAATATCATAAAACAATGAGATACATAAATGTAGAATGCTACTTATGATTGCTTATACAATAATTGTTTTTCTTCAAATTTTACTTTACAAGTAATGTCACTTATGAAGGACTTAAGTGTTCAAATTCAAAGTATACAAGTGAAGTATAAAGTAATGTGATTATTAGTAATTGTCATCTTTTGTCTGAAGTGGCAAAAAGAATAATATTTGAAGAAAAGATTTCTTTACTAAGTTTTAAACAATCTTTGTGGTTAATCAAATGTGGTCGATGTTGTTTGTGCTTGCTTGAACAATTTGGACTTAAGATGCTTTACGACTTAATTATAATAGACGAAAGTTAACTATAAAACACATAATAAGGTCTTTATTACAATTAAAGTCTTGTAGACTAAAGTTAACTTTAAGGACATGGATGGATTTAAGGTGTAATGCTTATGATATTGTACTTGCTCATCTTATAATATTTCCTTAAAGTTATTTAAGAATGGCATTACTTCTATTTGAGTAGTGGTTTCGTAACATTATAAAGGTATAAAAGGACTTATTTCCTTATAAGGGTGTGGTTATGGTTTGTGAATAAGTAAACCATATTATTTACTACTAATGAATTATCTTTGGACTTAGTCCATTATAAAGTTGTGAGTGAAACAATGGTAAACGGTTTTATTTGGTTGAAAACATCACTCTTGAAGATTTTATAATTGATAAGACTCTTTCTGGAAACTGATCTACACTTATAGTTGAATGATAAGTTAATAAGGTTGTATTTAAAATGTATTGAACCATTTTGACTTCATATTATCAATATTCAAGACTAATACTATTTATTAGACTCAATTGATTAATTTTAAAAATATTATCAAATTTTATTTACTCTTATATGAATTATTGATTAAGGAAATATGTTTAAGTTCAAGTTATTAAAGTGTTTAAATTTTTATTTACCTTAAAAGTGGAACATTATATTTTTAACATGTAGCTATTATTTTTGTGCTCATTTTGGTATATTACATTTATTTTTGTGTTTTATAAATAATAAGATATGATTTTTATAAGATTTATTAATTTATAAATACTTAATAAATAATAAATGTTTAATTAAGTGAAATAATAATGCATGATTATAGTTTTAAATTATATTTCTAAGATTTTTGGTATTTTATTTATATTTTTAACATTTATCAATATTAAAATATGAATTTTCAAAGTTTTATTACTTATAAAATCTTTATTAAATAATATTTATTTAAATATTTAACATAATAATGAGTGATAATAATGTTAAGTTGTAGTTTTTTTCTAAAATTTTTCATATATTAAACACATTTTTCTGAGTTATAAAACAAAAGTTATTGAATTTACAAGATTTAATCATTTTATTACATTTCAGGAAATATTTATATTTGATCTTATAATGTTTTATCTATTTCCTAAACATAAAATACTTTTTTTACCGAAGCTAAACCTACCCTAGTCACTGACTAGTGGGCCAGTGACATCATCATATGCTCAGGTTAGTGAATGCATTTGTTACTAGCTCTGCTTCTACTCACGGTCATTGACAGATGGGACCAAGGCCACATCAGATGCCAAATAGGAAAGGACTGGGTCAAAACGGAGTGGGTCAAGGATGATGTGAGCACGACATCATAGTGACGTCACCTCGTCGGTGACGCACAGCCGGCGAACGATGGCGAAGATCTAGTGACTTCTAGTGAATGTGAAGACTATGGTTCGAACCAGTGTACTCCGGGGAGGCTAATAGCGGTGGTGCCGCTAGTATATGGTCACCGGAGGATGACCGGCAACAAGGTGCCGCAGCGGCGCTGGCAGATGGCCACTACGGTGGTGATTTCGGGAGCAATCCAGAAAAAGGACAACACTGGCGTGTTCAACAACTCACCAGGAACGCGATGGTGTGGCCGGTGAAGCGAGGCGAGGTCGGAGACGACGGTGAGGTCGACAAACAGCGCCGGGAACCGAGGATGCAATTGGATTGAGCCACGCCACCCCCAGCTAGTGCGATTTGGGGCAAAAGAACGAGAGGAGCACGTCGGTCTCCACCGTGGTCTCATCTGGCCGAGGCGAGCACAGATTCGACGGCATCGACTCACCTCTGAGCTAGGTTTCTCGGTGGGGAAAGGGGAATTGTTCTAGCGGGAGAGAGAGGATAATATTGGTATGGATGGATAGAGGAGAGTGTGGCCGATCTTATCAGCGAGGTCTAGGGCAGCGACGAGCATCACAGCGATCCAATTTCGCTGATGACGTTGATTGGCATCGAGCGACGGCGAAGCCTCCAGAGAGCTACTTGTGACATCGAGAAAGACGACGACGGACCGGTACGGGTTGACACTGGGTCGCGCATGGGCCAACTCGGGCTGCAGCAAAGTTTGCTAGATGGGCTACTATGGCTCGCGCATGGGCCAACTCGGGTAGCAGATAGAGAGAGAGAGAAAATGGGCCACGACCAGGAACTGGGCTGACTTGTTACTCTTCCTTTCCTTTTATATTTTCTATATTCTGTTTTCTTTTCTAGATTTTTATTTAAGAAATTGTTTTGACTTTTCTTTTATGGAATTTCTTTGCTAAATACTTGCAGCAATAATAAAGTTATTTAGAATCAATTTGTGAACTTTTATTATATAATATTTCTTTATTTTGTTTATATAGATCCTTCAAATATTTGGTAAGGGACTTTGTTGTTAAATTTCTTTCCATAATAAACCATGGATTTATATTAGGATTTTTCCTTATTTGTTTATAAAACTTAATTCCAGTTAGATTATAGTTTAGAGGGAATTTTTCATATAATGATCATATATCATTATTTGATGTATGGCATACAAAGGAGATCATCTGATTAATATTACTCCCATAAATCTAGGGAATAATAAGGCCAAGATCTACCGCATACAAACAAACAAGCCAAGATCTATCTACTAGATTGTAGCAACGAGTCGATGGAATAACTCACCCTCGAAGATTCCAAAGTGTTTAACGAGAGCGGATTCTCGTGGGTGATGTAGTCGTACTCTTCCCAATCTCAAGATCACGTAGACGATCCTTCCGGCGCTGCGTTCCGGCAGCGCTCCCACAGTCGGTCACACGTTCGGTACTCGACGAAGACCTTCCTCTCCCTTGTTCCAGCAGGCAGCGGAGGTTGTAGCACTCTCCTCGCGATTCCGGCAGCACAACGGCGTGGTACCAGAAGTAGAGGGGAGATCTCGCAGGGCTTCGCCTTAAGCCGGAGCGAGTATGGTGGACTATGGGAGAGACCCTCGATGATCTAGGGTTTAGACACGCCGAGGAGGAGGCTTGGCTGGTGGCTAGGGTTAGCTAGGCGGCGGCGGTTTGCCCTAGGGCGGCGGCGGCAGCAGCAGGAGGTGACGGCACCAGCGGCTAGGGTTTGCGGGGTGTGAGAGGTGTGTTTGGAGGGGCAGCCCTGCCCCCTCCTTATATAGGTGGAGGGGGCGCGCCAGGGGAGGGGAGTCCCTCCCCAAATCGTCTTCCAAGGTGGGATGTCGGTGAAGGGGAGGAACTCCTCCCCAACTCGGTTTCCACCTTCCTCTCCACTTCCCAAAATAGCCGTTTGACTTTTCAAATTGGCATTTTGACTTTTCAAACTAGGATTTGATTAAACCCTTTATTTTGTTCAGCGATGACACCTAGTACATGATGCAATCATACCAACTTGATATAACACATTCATGTACCCTTCCCCTCCGAAGTGCCGGACATTCCGGAACCTTCTAGAACATTCCCGATGAAAACACCGGAACCATTCTCCAACCCCGAAACAAGACTTTCCTTATATGAATCTTATTCTCCGGACCATTCCAGATCTCCTCGTGATATCCCGTATCCCATCTGAGACTCCGAACAACATTCGGTCTCTTACTCATCATTCCATAACTACTCAAACAACGTCGAATCCTTAAGTGTGTCTCCCTACGGTTCGTGAATTTTGCGGACATGATCGAGACACTTCTCCGATCAATAACCAATAGAGGAATCTGGAAATTCATATGGCTCCCACATATTTCTACGATTACTTTGCGATCAAATGAACCACTTACATACGATACCAATTTCCCTTTGTCTCACGATATTTTACTTATCCGAGGTTATGATCGTCGGTATCTCTGCATACCTAGTTCAACCTCGTTACCGATAAGTACTCTTTTCTCGTTCCCGTGATATGTGAGCACTTGTGAGCCAGTCACATGCTTGCAAGCTAATTGGATGACATTCCACCGAGAGGGCCCAGAGTATATCTATCCGTCATATGGATGGACAAATCCCACTCTTGATCCATGTGTCTCAACCAATACTTTCCGAACACTCAATGCCACCTTTATAGCCACACAGTTACGGTGTGGTGTTTGATGTCATCAAAGCATCCTTCCGGTGAAGGTGATATGCATGATCTCATGGTCGAAGGAATTAGGTTACTATGTATCAGAAAGCATATAGCAATTGAACTATTAAAATGACTTGATCTTTATGCTACGCTTATCTATAGGAGTATGTCCACCATATCATTCTCCTAACGATATGATCTTGTTGTTAATAACATCTCAATGTTTATGATAGGGAAACCACAATCATTTATTAACCAACAAGCTAGTATTATAAAGAGGCTTTACTAGGGACTCTATTTTAGTTTACAAATCACACAAGTATTAATGTTTCCTTGTTAATACTATTATAGCATGAATGTAAACATTTATCATAAACACAAAGATATAATAATAACTATATTTATTATTGCCTCTAGGGCATATCTCCAACAGTCTCCCACTTGCACTAGAGTCATCTAATCTAGATTACATGATAATATACCGAACACCCATGGCAGTTTGGTGCTGGTCATGTTTTGCCCTCGGGAGAGGTTTAGTCAACGGATCCGCCACATTCAGATCTGTGTGTACTTTGCAAATCTTTATGCCCCATCTTGGATATGTTCTCGAATAGCGTGAAATCGTAGCTTGATGTGCTTCAGCTTCTTGTGTGACCTTGGTTCTTGCGCATTGGCTATGGCGCCCATGTTATCACAGTAGATAGACATTGGGTCCAGCGCACTAGGAACCACACCCAGCTCTGTAATAAACTCTTTCATCCATATCGCTTCTTGTGAAGCCTCCGAAGCAGCCATGTATTCCGATTCAGTTGAAGATCTCGCCACAACGCTTTGCTTTGCACTCCTCTAGCTAACTGCTGCACCATTCAAAATAAATACGTATCCAGATTGTGATTTAGAATCATCCGGATCGGTATTCCAACTAGCATCGGTGTAACCATTAACAATGAGCTGTTCATCATCTCCATAAGAAAGAACCATATCCTTAGTTCTTCTCAAGTACTTAAGGATGTTCTTGACCACTGTCCAATGATCCACTCCTGGATCACTTTGATATCTGCTAGTTAAACTAACAGCATATGCAATGTCGGGTCTAGTACATAGCATGGCATACATTAGAGATCCTATGGCTGAGGCATAGGGAGTCTTACTCATCCTTTCTCTATCTTCTGCCGTTGTCGGACTTTGAGTTTTACTCAACGTCGTATTGGGCAACATGGGCAAGAACCCTTTCTTGCTATCTTCCATTCCAAACCTCTTTAGAACTTTGTCCAAATATGTACTTTGTGACAATGATATTAGGCGTCTCGATCTATCTCTATAAATCTTTATGCCTAACATGTAAGCTGCTTCGCCAAGATCCTTCATTGAAAAACTATTATTCAAATATTCCTTGACACTATTAAGAAGGTCTACATCATTCCCAATCAACAATATGTCATCTACATATAGTATTAAGAATGCTACAGAGCTCACACTCACTTTCTTGTAAATACAAGCTTCTCCATAAGTTTGTATAAAACCAAAACTTTTGATTACCTTATCAAAACGTTGATTCCAACTTCGGGATGCTTGCTTCAATCCATAGATGGACCGTTGAAGTTTGCATACCTTGTTAGGATCTTTAGGATCGACAAAACCTTTGGGTTGCATCATATACAACTCTTCATCAATGTCTCCATTGAGGAACGCTGTTTTGACATCCATCTGCCATATCTCATAATCATAATATGCAGCGATTGCTAACATAATCCTCACAGACTTTAGCTTCGCTACTGGTGAGAAAGTCTCATCGTAGTCCACTCCTTGAATTTGTCGAAACCCTTTTGCGACAAGTCGAGCTTTATAGACAGTAACATTACCATCAGCATCTATTTTCTTCTTGAAAATCCATTTATTCTCGACAGCCTTCCGGCCATCCGGTAAGTCCACCAAAGTCCATACTTGGTTTTCGTAGATGGATCCAATCTCGGATTTCATGGATTCTTGCCATTTATTGGAATCTGGGCTCATCATCGCTTCCTCATACGTCGCAGGGTCATCGGTGTTGTCCACCAACATGACATTCATAACGGGATCATACCAATCAGGAGTGGTACGAGTTCTCGTTGACCTGCGAGGCTCTGTAGCAACTACAACCGAAGTTTCGTGATCATCATCATTAGCTTCCTCTCTTATTGGTGCAGACACCACATGAACTTCTTCCGGTGTTGCGCTACTCGCAAGTTCGAGAGAAGGTTAGACAACCTCGTCGAGTTCTACTTTCCTTCCAGTCACTTCTTTCGAGAGAAATTCCTTCTCTAGAAAGGATCCATTCTTGGCAACGAAGATTTTGCCTTCGGATCTATGATAGAAGGTATATCCAATAGTTTCCTTCGGGTATCCTATGAAGACGCATTTTGCCGCTCTGGGTTCAAGCTTGTCCGGCCGTAACTTCTTTACATAGGCTTCGCAACCCCAAACTTTAAGGAACGACAATTTAGGTTTCTTCCCAAACCATAATTCATACGGTGTCGTTTCAACGGATTTAGACAGTGCCCTATTTAAAGTGAATGCGGCTGTTTCTAATGCATAACCCCAAAATGATAGCGGTAAATCTGTAAGTGACATCATAGAATGAACCATATCTAAGAGAGTTCGATTACGACGTTCGGAAACACCATTACGCTGTGGTGTTCCCGGCGGTGTCATTTGTGAAAGTATTCCACATTTCTTCAAATGCTCGCCAAACTCGTAACTTAGATATTCACCTCCACGATCAGAACGTAGAAATTTAATCTTCTTGTTACGTTGATTCTCAACCTCACTTTGAAATTCCTTAAACTTCTCAAAAGTTTTGGACTTATGTTTCATGAAATAGATATACCCATATCTACTCAAGTCATCCGTGAAGGTAAGAACATAACGATAACCACCGCGCGATGCTACACTCATTGGACCACACATAAGTCCGTAGCTCGCTCCATCATACCAGAAAATGGAGTCTTAGTCATTTTTCCCATCAGACATGCTTCGCATCTTTCAAGTGATTCGAAATCAAGTGCTTCAAGAAGTCCATCGGAATGGAGTTTCTTCATACGCTTCACTCCAATGTGACCAAGACGACAGTGCCACATATAGGTCGAGTTATCGCTCGATTCAAACGTTTAGCCTCAATGTTATTAATATGTGTATTTCCACTATCGAGATTCAATAAGAATAGACCATCTATCAAAGGTGCATGTGCATAAAACATATTACTCATATAAATCGAACAACCATTATTCTCGGACTTAAACAAGTAACCGTCTCGCAATAAACAAGATCCCGATATAATGTTCATGCTTAACGCAGTCACCAAATAACAATTATTTAAGTATAAAACTAATCCCGATGGTAGATGAAGGGGTAGCGTGCCGACCGCGATCACATCAACCTTTGATCCGTTTCCCACGCGCATCGTCACCTCGTTCTTCGCTAGCTTCCGTTTATTCTGCAGCACCTGTTTCGAGTTACAAATATGAGCAACCGAACCAGTATCAAATACCCAGGCACTACTACGAGTACTAGTGAGATACACATCAATAACATGTATATCGGATATGCCTTTCTTCTTGATGTTGCCGTTCTTCAAATCCGCCAAGTACTTTGGGCAATTCCGCTTCCAGTGACCTTCTTCCTTGCAGTAAAAGCACTCAGTATCAGGCTTAGGTCCAGCCTTGGTCTTCTTCGTCGGCGCGGTAACTTTCTTACCACCCTTCTTGAAGTGTCCCTTTTGCTTAGACTTGCCTTTCTTGAATTTGGTGGTCTTATTGACCAACAACACTTGGTGCTCTTTCTTGATCTCCACTTCTGCAGATTTTAACATGGCGAAGAGTTCTGGCAACGTCTTGTTCATGTTCTGCATGTTGTAGTTCATCACAAAGTTCTTGTAACTTGGTGGTAGTGATTGGAGGACACGGTAAATCCCCAAAGCATTAGGAATCACTATACCCAAGCTTTGAAGTTTGTTTGCGTGCCCAGACATCTTAAGCACATGCTCACTGACGGAGCTGCCTTCTTCCATCTTGCAGTTAAAGAACTTTTCAGAAGCCTCATAGCTCTCAATTGCCGCGTGAGTCTCAAAGATCAATTTGAGATCACGGACAATATCATGTGGGTCTGAATTCTCAAACCTTTTCTGAAGCTCCGATTCTAAACCATACAAGATAGCACACTGAACTGTGGAGTACTGAGTCTTCCGAGTGAGGTAAACATTCTTTACTTCATCGGTAGCAGTAGCTGCAGGTGGGTCACCTAGCGGTGCATCCAGCACATAGGTCAAATTACCAGCTGTGAGGACAATCCTCAAATTGCGGAACCAATCCGCGAAGTTGCTTCCATTGTTTTTCAACTTTTCTTTCTCTAGGAACGCATTAAAATTGATGGTAGGGGCCGCCATAGATCTACAACATATTTGCAATAGTTTAGACTAAGTTTATGACAAATTGAGTTCTAATTAATGGTTAAATTAATCTAGGTGAACTCCCACTCAAAACAACATCCCTCACATTGTTTTAGTGATCACACGAACCAAATCCACCACATCAAAACCGATCATCATGAGAGTTGATGTAGCTTCAATGGCGAACAATCGACATGTTCATCATATCTTCTATATGACTCATGCTTTACCTTTCGGTGATCCGTGTTCCGAGACCATGTCTGTACATGCTAGGCTCATCAAGATCAAACCTTAGCTTCCGCGTGAGCAAATCTGGCTTGCTCACGTTGTATACACTTGCAGAATCTAACACACCCGATCATCACGTGGTGCTTCGAAACAACAAGCTTTAGCAACGGTGCTAACTAAGCGTGAACACTTTATGATTTGAAATTTATGTGCATGAGGGATCATCTTATAATGCTACCGTTGTTAACTAAGCAATACAAGATGCATAAAGGATTAACATCACATGCAATTCATAATATGTGATATGATATGGCCTTTCTTCTTTGTGCTTCCGATCTCCATCTTCAAGCACGAACATGATCTCCATCATCACCGACATTGCATCAAGGTCCATGACGCTGCTCCATGGTTGTCGTCCACCGGCTTCAACTATTACAACTACTTTGAATAGACACGCGGGTCTTAACAGAATTTAAAGACAACCATATGGCTCCTGCCGGTTGCCAACTTATAATAAGGAACATTGCATACATCAAATATAATCACAATCATGGCCATATCACATCACAGCACACCCCTGCAAAACAAAGTTAGACGCCTCTACTTTCTTTGCATGTTTTACGTGGTTTGGGGCTTTCAATAAGTATCGTTCTAACTTACGAACAAGAACCACAACATTGATACTAGTATTGACAATCACCCGTTGTAAATTGAATCTTAACTATGCTGGGAGAAACAGGCACCCGCAAAGCCACTTATGCAATACAAGTTGCATGTCAAGCATGGAGCAAGTCTCATGAACGATGTCATGTAAGGTTAGCCCGGGCTGCTTCATCCCAACATCCCGCAAGATGCAAAGTACACAAGAAGGAATCGACAATAAAAGCATCAACGCCCATAATGACCATTGTGTTCTACTCGTGCAACAGATCTACATATAGACACGGCTCTAATACCACTGTAGGGTTTCGTAGCATGGAAAACAAAAAAAATTCTACCGCATACAAACAAACAAGCCAAGATCTATCTACTAGATTGTAGCAACGAGTCGATGGAATAACTCACCCTCGAAGATTCCAAAGTGTTTAACGAGAGCGGATTCTCGTGGGTGATATAGTCGTACTCTTCCCGATCTCAAGATCGCGTAGACGATCCTTCCGGCGCTGCGTTCCGGCAGCGCTCCCGCAGTCGGTCACACGTTCGGTACTCGACGAAGACCTTCCTCTCCCTTGTTCCAGCATGCAGCGGAGGCTGTAGTACTCTCCTCGCGATTTCGGCAGCACAACGGCGTGGTACCGGAAGTAGAGGGAAGATCTCGCAGGGCTTCGCCTTAAGCCGGAGCGAGTATGGTGGACTATGGGAGAGACCCTCGACGATCTAGGGTTTAGACACGCCGAGGAGGCGGCTTGGCCGGTGGCTAGGGTTAGCTAGGCGGCGGTGGCGGTTTGCCCTAGGGCAGCGGCGGCAGCAGGAGGTGACGGCGCCGGCGGCTAGGGTTTGCAGGGTGTGAGAGGTGTGTTTGGAGGGGCTGCCCTGCCCCTCCTTATATAGGTGGAGGGGGCGCGCCAGGGGAGGGGAGTCCCTCCCAAACTCGGCTTCCAAGGTGGGCCGGCGGTGGAGGGGAGGAACTCCTCCCCAACTCGGTTTCCACCTTCCTCTCTACTTCCCAAAATAGCCGTTTGACTTTTCAAATTGGCGTTTTGACTTTTCAAACTAGGATTTGATTAAACCCTTTATTTTGTTCAGCGATGACACCTAGTACATGATGCAATCATACCAACTTGATATAACACATTCATGTACCCTTCCCCTCCGGAGTGCCGGACATTCCGGAACCTTCTAGAACATTCCCGATGAAAACACCGGAACCATTCTCCAACCCCGAAACAGGACTTTCCTTATATGAATCTTACTCTCCGGACCATTCCGGATCTCCTCATGATATCCCGGATCCCATCCGAGACTCCGAACAACATTCGGTATCTTACTCATCATTCCATAACTACTCAAACAACGTCGAATCCTTAAGTGTGTCTCCCTACGGTTCGTGAATTTTGCGGACATGATCGAGACACTTCTCCGATCAATAACCAATAGAGGAATCTGGAAATTCATATAGCTCCCATATATTTCTACGATTAATTTGCGATCGAATGAACCACTTACATACGATACCAATTTCCCTTTGTCTCACGATATTTTACTTATCCGAGGTTATGATCGTCGGTATCTCTGCATACCTAGTTCAACCTCGTTACCGATAAGTACTCTTTTCTCGTTCCCGTGATATGTGATCCCTTGTGAGCCAGTCACATGCTTGCAAGCTAATTGGATGACATTCCACCAAGAGGGCCCAGAGTATATCTATCCGTTATATGGATGGACAAATCCCACTCTTGATCCATGTGTCTCAACCAATACTTTCCGAACACTAAATGCCACCTTTATAGCCACCCAGTTACGGTGTGGTGTTTGATGTCATCAAAGCATCCTTCCGGTTAAGGTGATATGCATGATCTCATGGTCGAAGGAATTAGGTTACTATGTATCAGAAAGCATATAGCAATTGAACTATTAAAATGACTTGATCTTTATGCTACGCTTATCTATAGGAGTATGTCCATAACACATGCCAACGAATCTGTATATACATATGCCAAAGATAGTTACAACTTCCAAGCATAGAAATGGGCTAGCGAGAATAACAAGAAGATGATGACAACCATGGTTTTCAAGGCGTTAAGGCGTCATAAGGCGATGTAGGGGCGCTCTGACGCCTAGGCGGGCGCTTTGGACGCCTAGGCGTCTAAGGCGCCCATTTTTTCAAGACGGAGGCGGAGCGCCTGGACGCCTAAGCGTCACCTAGACGACGCCTTTAAATCCATGATGACAACTCTGAAACAGAACTTGGTGTAGTGCTATAAGCAAAATGGAGAGTGGGCGAAAGGGGGGTCACCTCAATTTTCTGCTCCTCGAGCTGACCGGGGGAGCTCAGTGGTCGTCATGGTGGCGCAAGGCGCGGGCTGGGATAGGGGCGCGCGGGAATTACACTTTGGCGAAGGGGACGACTGATCTAAACGCCCACGCACGCGGCCGCTCCGTGGGTCACAATCTGGCCTCCATGGTTGTGTGATGTAGTGGTTGGATCTGCTCCTCGCTGCACACATGGGTGACGGGGTCAACAACAACACATGCCCTGGACGGATGTGTGATGACCTCTTGAGCTGGTGATGCGGGACGGACGGGGGGTCCTGGTTGTTGGTCAGAGCTGCTTGACTGCTTGAGGAGGTCGGGGCAGAGGTGATAGGAGCAGGTTGGAGGCGCCGTCAACGAAGAACTGCTGGAGTAGATGTTAGAGTAAGTCAACATCTACTCAATAAACTTATAGCATCATGTTTCATGTAGGAGAGTGGACAGTTGTAGCGTGATGTGTAAGAAAGATATATGCTCAATGTTCTCCCCACAAGCTCCATTTAAGATATAAACAACACTAAAGCACTATCAGATATGAACATCACTAAAGATTCAGTTGAGTTCTAGAAACTACTGCTCAATAAACACTAGTGCACTGTCCAAAATAACCTCACAAATTAAATGTAGGTCTTCCAAAATAACCTCACAAACACTAGTGCTCTAGAAATCTTTAACTAGGTCTAGCAGATAACATGCTACCACAACCCATGGAAAAGAGTTGAGTTAGCAACAGTCTAGTTAAGTGCAAGATGTAGATTGTAGAATCATTATTTGGCAATACCAGAAGATGCAACAAGTCAGCAACATGTAGTGTTTCTTAACCAATACTGCAACCAAATGATACTTCAGAGAGTTTAACAGATCCTAGTTCAAGGCAAATATGAAATATTAGCAGATTTATACAAGTGCGTTTGATTGCAAATGTATTGCTATCATACTGAGTTGTATAAAAGTTCAAGGGGGTTCTTACTTTGAGGATCGACTTCACCGTCTCTAAATTAGCTGTATATGGCTTTGCCTTAAATAGTTCTCCAACCTGCAAATAATAACATGTAAACAAATAATTTGGACAAACAATGCAATAAAGCTAAAACTCAGTACACATGCAATGAGCGACACATGACGGGATCCCATATTAATGTGAACCCAACACCCTCTTATGAAGGTGATCATAAGATGCATATCAGTAGCTACTCAATTGTATAATACAAAAGCAACAAGATGAACTCTTCATAACTTGGAAACCAAACCAAGTGATACTCACCAACATAGAGCCATAGCTATCTGCAGCCTTGCAACCAGACATCAACATGGTGCCTTTTGGTCCTTATGAACCTGGCAGTAACATACTTGAATATTTAAAAAGACAGATTTTAGGATATCATGACATCAGGACACCGTCAATAATAGTTCTTACAATTGCAGCAAAACGTCAATAATAGTTCTTACACAAACAACTTATCCACAGATTAAGGCGGGGCTGATGACGATGGTGGTATTGATAAGATTCAGCTACCTGGATGCGCTCAACGATGGTGACGACGCACTCGGAGCAGAGGCGGCCATGGACGGGCCGGGGTGGATGATGTGGAAGCATGCCTTGTGACACGGGGGGGGGGGGGGGGGGGGGGGGCGTCGGGGAAAGCCTCTAGGCAAGCCCCTGGAGGTCTAGGACTCGGGCGGCGACCAACACGCTCACGGGATCCAGGGTTCGGTCGGCGAATGGATCCAACCTGCGGGTTTGGTCAGAATTTTTACAAGGGCATTTTTGCAAATTGATACCTCCGACATCCTTTTATGGACGGAGGGAATACTTTTAGTGGCACTTTCACAAATAGTGCCTCTAAAAGAACTGCTCTTTTAAGGCATATAGAAAAATAACACAAATAGTTCAATTGTAAGACACTAAATTGTGTCTCTATTTTTCAAAACATTAGAGGCAGTAGCATGTGTGCCTCAAAAAATTATCCATTTGAGGCACAACTAATGGTGCCACTTTTATGTGTGCCTCAAATAATATATGTTTAGTGGCACTTTGATAAATAGTGCCTCTAAAAGAACTGTTCTTTTGATGCACAAAGAAAAATGTCACAAATAGTTTAACATTGAGGTACTAGACTGTGCCTCTATTTTTTAAAACATTAGAGGCATTATTGATATTATCTCTAAAGGCTTAACTTTTAGTGGCATATTAAAAATTGACTCTAAAAGCTCACAATTTAAGGCACTATTTTTCAAAGTGGCACAAAAAACTATAATTAGAGGTGGTTACAAATAGTGTCTCTAAAAAAAGTGCCTCCAATTACTAGGCGTGCGATAGTGCGTGTGTATATATAGGGGCTGAATTCTTGGTGCAATCCATGCAAAAAGTACATATAGCTGATAAACTACAAAGCTTTCCAGCTAGATATATAGTACTCTTTGTGGTTGCACGAAGCAGATCAGTGGAGATGGCAGGGCATCATCGTGCTGCTGCCTCCATGTTCGCGGTGGCGCTGGCGCTCGGCGTGCTCGCCGCCATCCCGGCAGCTGTCCAGTCCATCGGCGTGGGGTACGGCGTGAACGGCGACAACCTGCCCTCGGCGAGCGAGGTGGTGCAGCTGTATCAGTCCAACCGCATCAGCGGCATGCGCATCTACAACGTCAACGACGAAATCCTCCAGGCCCTAAGCGGCAGCAACATCGACCTCCTCATCGACACCGGCAACGACCAGCTCAGCTTCCTCGCTGCCAGCGCCGCCAACGCGGACTCCTGGGTCCAGGCCAACATCCAGTCCCACAAGGGCCTCAACATCAAGTACATCGCCGTCGGCAACGAGGTCCCCGACCAAGGCGGCAACACGCAGGACATCCTCCCGGCCATGCAGAACGTCAACAATGCGCTGTCCAAAGCCGGCCTCGCCGGCATCAAGGTGTCCACGGCCGTTCAGTCGGGTGTCACCACCGGGTTCCCTCCCTCCCACGGCACCTTCTCTAAGTCCGGTTCCCACATGCCGCCGATC
This sequence comes from Avena sativa, assembly GCA_916181665.1. Classification (NCBI taxonomy): domain Eukaryota; kingdom Viridiplantae; phylum Streptophyta; class Magnoliopsida; order Poales; family Poaceae; genus Avena; species Avena sativa. Next base: position 386,747,035 of record OV702296.1, read on the forward strand.
GCGAAGTACCTCGCCAGCACCGGCGCGCCGCTGCTCGCAAATATATACCCCTATTTCGCCTACAAGGGCGACACCACCAACATCCAACTCGACTACGCCCTCTTCACCGCGCCGGGCACGGTGGTGACGGACGACAACGGCAACCAGTACCAGAACCTGTTCGACGCGTTCGTGGACACGACGTACTCCGCGCTCGAGAGCGCCGGGGCTGGGAGCGTCGGCATTGTGGTGTCAGAGAGCGGGTGGCCGTCCGCCGGCGACCCAGCGGCCACCACAGAAAACGCTCAGACATACAACCAGAACCTGATCAACCATGTCGGGCAGGGGACGCCCAAGAGGTCCGGAGCGATCGAGACGTACATATTTGCCATGTTCAACGAGGACAAGAAGACCGGGCTTGAGACGGAGAGGCACTTTGGGCTCTTCAACCCGGACAAATCGCCGGCCTACTCCATCACCTTCTGAACGGGACGGATCGAAACGCAAGACGTTCGAGGAACATTTGCTTTATATAATTTATGGATTTGATGAATAAGGTGACTTTAAGAATATATAATGCAAAAGCCCCTGCACGTAAGGCAGGCGGTTAAATAAATTTTCTACGTACATGAGATGAATAATAAGTGGCACATTTGGGACATGTGGTGTCGAATCAGCTGTGTTTCGTGATGCAGTCACAGCTTGAGTATCGCTAGCTATTGATCGTGTTGGGAAGCACGTTGCTACATCGTTCGGAGATGCCGAACTGTCACTACGGGAAAAAAAATACCGCTGCCGTGTAAACACGACTTTGGCGTATGCCAAATGGACCAGAACATGGTAAAATTTGTCTTTGCCGTGAGTAATTGAGAAACACACGGCAAAGTACGCGAACACGACAAATTTCTAAAAAGGAACGCGGCAGAGAAATATACACGGCAAAGATCCACAAAGGAACACGAGGAACAAAACACACTCGGCAAAGTCGACAGTGGCACATGGCATAGGTGTCGTCACGACAACAAGATGGGACCCGCGACCCCACAGATCCACTTGACGAGGAGGAGCTAGCGGCTGCAGACGGCAGCCTCTTTGCGGTGTGCTCTCGTCGGTCCTTTGTCGTGTGTATTCTACAGTATATACGGCAAAGGGCCTTTGTCGCATGTATTCCGCACTAGATATGGCAAAGTCCTTTTTTTTCCTTTTTCCCTTTTATCATATTACTCTTAGGAAAATCATAAAAAAATCATTCTAATTCAGAAAAATACAAATAACATACCAAAATTTGCAGAAAAATAAGATCTATCCATCTACACTCAAATATTAGATATTTATGTTGAATAAAAATCTTCATGCTTGCCGTTTTGACAATAGTTTAAAACAGGCATAAGAAATTTAAAAATGATCGAAACAATGTGAAACCTTCGCGTAGTGCCATATTATGTGACATACTTGGAAGAAAAAAATATGAAACTTGGTATATTGATTATGTGTCAGAAAACGCTTCACAAAATGACCTATCTCATTCGAGGTTTCCTGACTTTCGGGTCAAATGGCCAATATTATGGCTAAAATTAAGGCATACTTTGTGATAATGTGCCTATATTGTGCATGCATGTGTATACCAATGTTGCAGGAGGAAGTTTTCCTTTTCGGAGCACCAAAAAACTATTTTTTATTTTCCGAGCGCAAAAGGAGGGTTTTGTGAAGCAACCACCAGATGGCTAATTCAAAATGCTACCACCCTATTTTTAAAAAAATACCAGACCACTTTACAAGGACATATCAAACCTTTTCGTCCACCCCTAGTAAAAAGACAAATTCCTGCCGAATTGGTAGGAAGTGGGTCATTTATGAACTACATGTACATGATCTGATGCTCATGATTTTTTACAAAAATATTTTTTAGGTTTATAATATGATATTTTATCAGAGATATAATGCAAGTTTAGAGAGGCTCAGCCCCGAGCTAAGAATCTTTACACCGGACATTCGACAAAGTTTGTCGATAGTTTAAAACAGACATAAGAAATTCAAAAATGATCGAAACAATGCGAAACCTTCGCTTTGTCATATGATGTGACATAGCTGTAAGGAAAAATATCAAACTTGGTGTATTGATTATACGTCAAAAAACCTTCACAAAATGACCTATCTCATTCAAGGTTTCCTGACTTTCGGATCAAATGACCAATGTTATTACTAGAATCAAGGCATAGTTTATGATAATGTGCCCATACTATGCATGCATGTGCATCATGGAATAGCGAACAATGTCGCAGGAGAAAGTTTTCCTTTTTATCGAACCAAAAAGTCATTTTCCATTTTCCGAGCGTAAAAAACGGGTGGTTTTGTGAAACAATCACCAAATGGATAACTTAAAATTCTACCACCCCATTTTTCAAAAATACTAGACCACCTTAAATGGAAGATGTCCCAATAGGGGATCTCAAACCTTTTCGTCCACCCCTCGTGAAAAAGACAAATTCATGCTGAATCGATAAGAAGTGAGTCAGGTATAAACTATAGGTACATGATCTAATGCTCATGATTTATTAAAAAAATATTTTTAAGTTCACAATATTCTATTTCATCAGAGATCCAATGCAAGTTTAGCGGGGCTCAGCCCCGACATAAGAATCTTCATGACCGTCGTTTTGACCATAGTTTGAAACAGGCATAAGAAATTAAAAAACGATCTAAACAATGAGAAACCTTCGCGTGGTATCATATTATGTGACATAGTTAGAAGGAAAAATATCAAACTTGTTATATTGATTATGTCTAAAAAAAACCTTCACAAAATGACCTATCTCATTCGAGGTTTTCTGACTTTAGGGTCAAATGGCCAATGCTATGGCTAAAATTAAGGCATAGTTTATGATAATGTGCCCATATTGTGCATGCATGTGTATAATAATGTTGCACGAGAAGGTTTTCCTTTTCGTAGCACCAAAAAGTCATTTTTCATTTTCCGAGCGCAAAAAACGAGGGGTTTTGTGAAACAACCACCAAATGGCTAATTCAAAATGCTACCACCCTATTTTTCAAAAATAGTAGACCAACTTACATGGGCAATGTCCCAATAAGGAGATATCAAACCTTTTTGTCCACCCCTGGTGAAAAAGACAAATTCCTGCCAAATCGGTAGGAAGTGGGTTAGATATGAACTGCAGATACATGATCTAATGTTCATGATTTTTTACAAAAAATCATATTTAGGTTCACAGGATGCTATTTTATCATACATCCAATGCAAGTTTAAAAAGGCTTAACCCCAAGCTAAGAATTTTTATACCCGCCATCCGATAAAGTTTGTCGATAGTTTAAAACAGGCATAAGAAATTCAAAAATAATTGAAACAATGCGAAACCTTTGCGTGGTGTCATATTATATGGCATAGTTGCAAGAAAAAATATCAAACTTGGTATATTGATTATGTGTCAAAAAACCTTCACAAAATGACCTATCTCATTCGAGGTTTCCTGACTTTTGGGTCAAATGACCAATGTTATTGCTAGAATCAAGGCGTAGTTTGCGATAATGTGTCCATATTATGCATGTATTGATGACCCACAAGTATAGGGGGTGTATCGTAGTACATTCGATAAATAGGAGTATCGATCCTAATGAGGAGCAGAAGGTGTTGACTAGTGGTATGAAGCAGGAAATCTCTATAAATACTTAGCAAATGGATTTTTAGGGGTTTTCTGATAAAACAACAAAACAAAGTACAAGTAATAAAGACAACGAACAAATGCAGAAAGGCCCAATCCTTTCTTAGCAAAGGACAAGCCGGTGGACATACTTATAAGGACCAAACGTTTTTGAGGACACATGGGAATTCTGTCAAGTGCTTTCGCTTCAAATAGTTGAGTACCCTTCTTTGGTGTTGTAAGTGTTGTGCACTACTAGGAAAATGGCTATAGGTAATCAGCACATCCGTGGCTCACATGGTTGAAGTGCCCCACGGCTAAAACAGGCGTGGCTCACCTATGGGCAGTGCCCTACTAGTAACTAGAACAACCGTGGCGCACATAGTGTGCCACAGATATGTGTGGGCCAAGGCCCTGTTGGCCGCACGCCAAACATCTGTAGCGCACATAGGTCAGGTGCGCTACGGATGTTAGTGCCAACTGTGGCGCACATGGTGGGGGTGCGCTACGCCCCCCCTCTGCTTTAAAACGGCCAGACACATCTGTGGCGCACTATGGCATGTGCGCCACGGATGTTACTACTCCCTGTGGCGCACTGGGGCATGTGCGCCACAGATGTTTCTCCTCCCCGTGGCGCACTAGGGCCGTGTGCGCCACCGATGTGTCGATTTTTTTGACAGCACTTTATGTGCACATGTGTGACCACATCCACCACCCCACACTTCACTTTCCCCTTCTTCTTCCTCCTTAGATCAAGTCAGGATCTTCTCCTTCCCACCTCAATTTCTCCACCCATTCACCATTTTTAGCATGTAGAACTTGCCTTGGATGTTACATAAGTAATAGAGGAAGGTCTCCGGTCTCTCATCTCCTTCTCCGGTCTCACGCGCACCTCTTCTTTACATCTTTCTCGCGATCGGTCTCTCATCTCGGTAAGTTGTCCATGTAAGGATGTGTTCATGTGTATATGGATGATGTGCTCATATGTATGTAGATGATCGATGCTCATGATGTGTGTATGTAGAGGATCGATGGTCATATGTGTGTGTATATGGAGAGTATCGATGATGCTCATGCATGTGTGTATGGAGAGGATAATGATATGTTCATGTGTGTATGGATCGGTCTCTCTCTCTCTCTTGTGTTTGTATGTGAACAAGTTGCCATTTGTTTTGCCAAAATGTTGATTCATTTCCATTTTGGCAAGACTTTGGCATTTCGCAAAGGTCCTAATTTTAGGATAGGTCATGCCGAAATTTTCTATCCACCATTGCATGCATGCATTCATTATGTGGTTCTAATAGACTTCAAATTGTACCGTGTACACCGTGCAGGCAAAAATGGTCCGCATAATGAGCGAAGGCATTGTGGCTAGATTTTTGAAATGTGCGACGGCCGACATGATACGAAATAACAAGACAGATATAAGATGTCCGTGCAGAAGATGCAAACTCAACTGGGTGATCGACCCAGATTCCGGGAATCTGCAGGCGCACCTGCTCCGCCATGGTTTCATGGATGGATACACTCGTTGGATAAGCGATGACGTAGACGATGGAGATGGTGAAGGTGGCCAACATGACGATGATCATCATCACGGCGAGAATGGGCGAGATGATGAAGAGTCTCCTGGAGATGGTGAAGGCGCGGAAGCAGACCGGGATGATGATCTAGATGCCGGAGGAGCAGACGACGATGGAACAACGTCAGGCTGGGTGTGGGACCCTTATGTGCAAGAGCTGCTTCTCAAGCAGACGAGTAACGCCAGGGCTGCAGCTAGAGAGAAAGCCAAGCTTGCGCAACTTGATAAAGACGCGGTTACTCCATTGTATGAAGGATGCAGGCCCGATGATACCCGGTTGAATGTAACGCTCAAGGCTATGGAGATGAAGGCAAAACACAAATTGAGCGACGCAAGCTTCGACGATATGATGGCATTCTGGCACGATCGTCTCCCGGAGGGGAACACATGTCCAACTAGTATCGAGGACGCCAAGAAAATCGACTGTCCTCTCGATCTACCGCACGTTAGATATCACGTATGCATCAGCGATTGCATCATTTATCGGGGCGAGGACGCGGAGAAAACCACATGTCCGGTGTGCGGCGTGAGTCGATACAAGAAAGGGAAGAAAGCACCTCGAAAAGTGGTATGGTACTTTCCTATCACTCCTCGTCTGCAGCGCTATTTCGCGGACCCTAAGTAAGCGAAGCTCATGCGATGGCATGCGGAAAGGAAGAAGCCAGGAGATGATGATGATGACCCCAAAAAGGATGAGCTGCTGACGCACCCTTCAGATGCTAGCCAGTGGAAAGCATTGGACCTCGAATTTCCAGAATTCGGTGGAGATTCGAGGAACATCAGGCTTGGTGCGAGCACCGATGGACTCAATCCGTTCGGTAGCCAGAGCAGCACGGACATCACTTGGCCCGTGTTTGTATGGATGTACAACCTCCCTCCATGGTTGTGCATGAAGAAGAAGTACATACAAATGAGTATGCTAATTCAAGGGCCGAAACAACCTGGTACCGACATCAATCTGTATCTCGAGCTGTTGAAAGAGGAGCTAGCCACGTTATGGGAATCTGGAGCCAATACTTACGACGCCATCGCACAAGATTATTTCACTATGAGAGCCGCGTTGGTCACTACGGTGCAAGACTATCCAGGTTGCGGGTATATCTCGGGGCAGGTTATCCAAGGATTCTGTGCATGCGTTAGATGCATGGATAACACAAGCTATCTCCAACTAGAGAAAGATCCAGGGTCATCGAAAACCGTGTTCATGGCCCACCGGAGGTGGCTCGCAAGAATGATCCCTGGAGAAAACGTGGAGACCTGTTCGATGGCAAATCAGAGACCCGAGGAATCCCAGAGCATAGGAGCAGCGAAGAAGTGGAAGAGTTGCTGAAAAACTAGAAAGATTGTCCTAAGCCTGGAAAGAAGCGAAAGAGGCAGCATCAAGACAAGCCGCTGATGAAGGTATGGAAAACAAGGTCTGTTTTCTGGGAGTTTCCATACTGGAAGTTTCTCCGCACGCCTCATAGCCTCGACATCATGCATATCACGAAAAACGTGTGCGAGAGTCTGGTCGCCACCATAATCAACATGCCAGATAGGACGAAAGATGGTCCGAAAGCAAGGCACGCCCTGATATGCTTGGGTATCCGGAAGGAGCTTCACGGAGGACGCACTACTCCTGATGATCAGGAAGATGACGATGATCATGAGTCGGAGACGACACAAGGTCGTCGGAAGGGTAAAAAGTTCAAGAAGAACGAATATTACTGCCCTCCTTCTTGCTTCACTCTAAGCCAGGATGAGATCAAAAAGTTTTTCAAGTGCCTTCTAGGAGTCAAATTTCCTTACGGCTACGCGGGCAAGATAAGCAGATACCTAGACGAGGCGAAGCAGAGGTTCATTAGCATGAAGTCTCACGACTGTGCCGTGCTAATGACGCAGGTACTTCTAGTCGCACTAAGAGGAATAATGGACGAGCATGTCCGTGAAACGTTATTTGGCCTATGCAAGTTTTTCGACGTCATCTCTAGGAAGTCGATTGGCGTGAATCAGCTCGGGAGGCTACAGGAGGAGATCATGGTGATACTATGTGAGCTTGAGGTCTACTTCCCACCCGCATTCTTCGACATTATGGTGCATCTGCTGGTCCATGTCGTGGAGGACATCATACAACTCGGGCTGATGTTCCTCCGCAGCATGATGGCGTTCGAAAAGATGAACGGACACATCAAAGGATACGTTCGCAACAGGTCCCGTCCAGATGGAAGCATAGCCAAGGGCTTTCTGGCCGAAGAGTGCATCTCTTTCTGCATGAATTATCTAGACATCGAGAACCCTGTCGGTCTTCCCGTCAACAGGCACCTTGGCAAGCTCGATGGATCTGGTCACCGAGAGGGTCGTCGCATACTGCATGCAGACTTCGATTTTCGACGCGCAGACTTTGATCGAGCAAACCTCGTTGCGCTACAACATTTAGAACTGGTCGATCCTTGGGTACAGAAGCACAAAAGGTTAATCGAGAAGAAGTACAGTGACCGGGGCATACAGAGGACGCAGGGAGAAATAATCAAAGAGCACAACTCAGATTTCACACGTTGGTTTAAGCAGACGCTCCTTGATAATCCCCCGCGATCGCATTCTTCTGACACGGAAAAGATCATATTCACCTTGTCACAGGGACCGATGCAAAACCTGGTGACCTATCAGGCGTATGATATCAACGGCTACACATTCTACACGGAGGAAAAGGACAACAAGTGTGATTATCAGAAATCAGGTGTAACGTCGGAATTGTACACCGATGACAACGTGAAGGAAAGATTCTACGGAAGAATCGAGGAGATCTGGGAGCTCGACTACTGTGGAGAAAAGGTGTCGATGTTCCGTGTCAGATGGGCAAAGAGCGTCGAAAGAGAAGACCGGTATTTCACAACCATGGTTATACCCGAAGCAGCCAAATCCAAGGCCGCCGGTGCAAACGTGGCCGCGAAAAATAAACCGTGGGTACTGGCTACCAAAGTGGACCAATGTTTTTTCATTACCGACCCGACAAAGCCTAGCCGTGTTGTCGTGAGGAGAGGAAAAAGAAACATCATCGGAATGGATGGAGTCGCCAACGAGCAAGACTTCGACCAGTACGGCGATCCAAAGATTAAAGATGACGACGACTACGATGCAGCAACATACATCACAAGAAGAAAAAGGACAACCCTACCCAAAAAAGGTAGCCCGTTCGAAAGAAGAAACATTAAAGTGCCGGGGCTAAATTATTCAACCGCGACAAAGAAGGGAAAAAGATTGTAAAACGCGCTCAAAAAATATTATAAAACGCGTGGTTGAAAAATATTGTAATATTCATGGACAAATTATTATGAAATTTAGTTATACTTTGAATCATATTTGTAACACTTTTATGACATATATTATCACTTTTGGGCATTTTTGGAATATTTAAAAGTATTTTAAAAACAAAACAAAACTTGTATGGCATAAATCACCACTTTTGGGCATTTTTTGGAACATTTAAAAGTATTTTTAAAATAAAAATAAAAAAGTGGGGCACCAGGATTCGAACCTGGGTGCTCATAGTTTAGAATAGAGCTAAGGGGCAGAACCAGTGGGATAAGACAGTACTAGTGTTAACTAGTGGGGTGGCCGCCCTATTATCTGATAGTCCAACCCACATAGGCGTAGCGCACCCTGGCCAAGTGCGCTACGGACAAGTGCGCTACGCCTATGTGGGTTGGACTAGTCAACCGCGCGTGCCACGTCCGCCTCTCTCATCCCCATCTCACAGACACCACACCGCCACCGCCGCTGCTTTCTCTCGATCCGCCACCACCGCTGCTTTCTCGATCCGCCACCGCCGCGCTGCGCTCTCGAGGAGGAGGAGGCCCGCGCCGCTGCCGATCCGTGGAGGAGGAGGAGGCCCCCGCGCCGCTTGTGGAGGAGGAGGATCGCGCCGCTCGAGGAGGTGGAGGCCGCCGTAGTCCGCCCGTCATCGTCCGCCCGTCGTCCGCCCGTCAGAGGTGAGCGTCGCCCCTCCCCTGTCTCTCCCTCTCTCCCTCTCTCCCTCTCTCTCCCTCTCTCTCCCTCTTGAAAGGAATATGTCCGAGAGGCAATAATAAAGTGGTTATTATCGTATTCCTTATTTATGATAAATGTTTATTTTACATGCTATAATTGTATTAATACGGAAACGTTAATACATGTGTGTTTAATAAACAAAAAGGAAGTTCCTAGTTATGCCTCTCTCATAAACTAGCTCGTTGATTAACAAGATGATCAAGGTTTCCTGATCATGGGCATTGGATGTTGTTAATAACGGGACCACAACATTAGTGTAATGTGTGATGAACATTCATCCGAAGTATAGCATTACGATCAAATTCATTGAGTTTATATTGTATAACAACTTACGAAGTGATCCTAATCCTTAGACCATGAGATCATGTCAATCACTAACACCGGAAGAGTTTCTTGATAACATCAAACGTCACACCGTAACAGGGTGATTATAAAGATGGATTCAGAACTAATAAAGTGTTATGTTGAGGCCCATGGATCGAGAGTGGAATTTGTTCATCCCGATGACGGATAGATATGCTCTGGGCCCTCTTGGTGATATCACATTGATTAGCTTGCAAGCAAGTGATTTGATCACTAGAATGTTATATCACGGGAACGAGAAAAGAGTGCATGTCAGTAACGAGATCAAACTAGGTATGGAGATACAGATGATCGAATCTCGGACATGTAATATATCGTGAAACAAAGGGATTAAGATACTAGCGTAAAAGGTTCCGACGATCACAAGAAAGTCATCGTTGAATGTGTGGGAGTCAGTATGGGTCTCCAGATCCCGCTTCTGATTATTGATCCGAGAGGGGTCTCGATCATGTCCGCATTATTCGCGAACCGTAGGGTGACACACTTAAGAGACACCGACATCCATTTGGAGCAAAAGTTTCATGCCGAAAAGAATAACAAGCGCAGGAATTTATTTCACTAGATACCGAAACGGGTTTTCAGGTGAAATTGCAGAAAGTGTTTCTGCATGTGAATGAAATACTAGCAAGGGGTTATATGTGAATGTTTGTCATTAAAGTAATTTACAAAATTCTGAATAAATAAAAGGAGTTTTATTTAATGATAGTGTGCATTAAATTTGGTGGAAATTTAATGGGAATTTGAGTGGGTTTTTGAGTGGAGGGAATTGAAAGGCATTTGAGTGAGTGGAGTGTCCACCCACATGAATGTGGAAGTGGTGGGGGAAGCCCCATGGCTGGGCGCATGGCCCCTTGGGTGCCCCCCTCTCCCTATAAAAGGAGCCCCCCTCCCTCTCTCTCACTCACACCTCCTCATGAAGGATCTCTCTCCCCCTCTAGAATTTATTCCCCATGGTTTCGGACTAGCGAGATACATGTTCCCGGTGGCTATTCGGCAAGAAAGAGTTGTGCTTCCGCTGCATCGCTAGAGCGAGGAGGCGGAGGTTGCTCGGTGCCTCGAACGTGTGTGCGAGAACGGATGCGCTGCTGTTTTGCGGCGCTAGGACTTCGTCTCGATCTTGAGATCGGCAAGAGATCGTCTACATCAACCACGAGTTTGGACTCGTTAAGCTTTGTCGGTCTTCAAGGGTATGTTCTCTACGGATATACATCCGCCCGTTGTTTGTATCTAGTAGATAGATCTTGGTACATAGTTATTCCCATCGTAGGAAATTTTTTGTTTTCTATGCTGCGAACCCTACAGTGGTATCAGAGCCGGATCTATGCGTAGATACTTTGCACGGGTAGTACACATATGAGTATGTGGGCGATGATGATCATTTTATTGCTTCTTAGTTGTACTTTGGATATTGGTGGCATAGTGGGATGACGCGGCCCGGACAAACTTTACAAGTCCTCGCACATGAGACCTGTTCCACGCTTGACATGCAACTAGTTTTGCATAAGTGGCTAGCGGGTGTCTGTTTCTCCTACTATAGTCAATATCTAATTTGCAACGAGTTGTCAACAATTTGGTTATCCTCGTTGTGGTTCATGTTCGTAGGTAAGAACAGTTCTATCTTCGAAAGCCCTAAGCCACATAAAACTTGCAATGGATAAATTAGAGGCGTCTAGTTTAGATTGTTGCTGGGCTAGTGTTATGATATGGTGATGTTGTAAGTAGAAGTATGAGATGATACTATTTCAACACACATAGCGTGTAAGTTCCATAGACCTTGGCCTTACACATATAGGTATGATAGTGATCATACCACGGTGCACATGATAGAGATCATATGCGGGAACCATATCATTCCACTAATAAACATGTGATGTTTGATAGCATCTTATATTGCTTGTTTGGCATTTTATTAGCATAATAAGATGATCCCTCATTTAAATATCAAGATAAAAATGTGTTCTTCCTTTAGTATGCACCGATTATGTTCTCGTCGCTCCAAGTCATCACGTGATGATCGGGTGTTTTTGGATCCACGACCATATTTCGGGTGTGAGACAGTTACACACGCGAATACTAAGGTTCTTACTTGGCGAGCCTAGCATGTACAGACATGGCCTCAGAACACGGACCGAAAGGTTAAGCATGAGTCATATAGTAGATATGATGCCCATTTGATGCTCGTCTTTGAAGCTACACCGACTCACGTGATGATCGGACTTGGTGTAGTGGATTTGGTTCATGTAATCACCAAAAAGACACGAGGGATGTCGTTTTTTGAGTGGGAGTTTATTTCTAATTTGGATTAGTAGAACTCAATTTATCATAAATTAAATCAAAGTGAATTTGCATAATTTGTTGTAGTCATTGGCATTCGTTCACTACCTTATGCATAGTTGTAATTGAGATAATAGAACTATAGAATTCTGGATATATACTTTACGAACTGGTATCGTATTGTGTTGAGTGTCAATCTAAAGTTTAAAGTCCTATTACAAACTTTCAGCAAAATTCTATTTACTCCGTGAAATTTAATAATTGGTATTAAATCGAGAGTAACAATTCTAGTGTTAGTATCTTAAGTATCATGTTTGCCTCTATGATTCTTGATTGTTTTAGTATCAAGTTTATCTAGGACCTGAAAGAATTGTTTCAGAAACCATCATGTGTGACAGATATAACGATATCTGAAACAATGTTTTGGTTGCAATATGATAGAGTATAATATATGTTCTCATATTGGATGAGAATTTACGAAGGTTGGAGATGCTAGACATCCTAATCATCCAAAAGGGTTTTGGAAAGTAATGTTATACTCACGATTCGCCTTTATAAGCTAAAGTAGCTTGATCATGAAAGTCGTCATGATAAGGATGAATAGAAGATGTATGTAAAGTGTTTACTATACTAAAAGATTACTAAAGAATGGATTTTGAAAGAATGCCGATCATTTTGATGATGGTGATCTACTTCAAAGTGCAAGTCAAAAGGTATTATTATTTGAATATACACACTCTGGACTATGTGTCATGTATATGGCGCCACTGTTGATGTTGATAAATTCTTTTAAAAGGAAAGAGGAAATGCTGAAAGAGAATCTATAAAATATATTTGGCAGAAAAGAAAAGATTAGAAATATCCAATTTAGGTATATAGATGATATACATGTTATGGTTGTATTCTTTGCTTGTTAAACAATGTGGTTCTTGGGTATTGGATACCGAATTGGTTGGTATGAAATTTCATACGGAACAACGCAATTCATGAACCACAATGGCCTAAGTAACTAGCAAGAGAATATGTGATGATGTTCATCGAAAACAAACAAACCGTTGTTTGTATTTCTCGTTGACATCAAAGCTTGACTTCAAGATTTGTTTTAATAATTGTTATTTAAATCAGGTATTATGAGAACAAAGGTTGTTCAAATAATTACCGTATTCCATATAAGATGGATGATTTACAATCCTAGTTGGAGAAATCACATCCATAAAACCTAATGCTAAAATGTCGCCAGACAAATGATTGAAAGATCACTTATGAAGTGACATCACTATTTAAATTATATTGGAAATAAAACATGAAGAAACTCCATTTTCATGGACTTTTGGAGTCTTTGATTTGATCAAGTGACGCTTGTGAGACTTTCCACGTGATAATTAAAACTTCGTTCAAAGGCCAAAGAAGAACAAACGACTAAATTATTGGAATTTATACATATCGATGTATGTAGTCCATTATGTGTAGTCGTAAGCGATGGGTTTCAACTTCATATGCTTTCTCCGAGAATTTGAGTGAATATTCACTCAATGAGAAAGAAGTATGAAATATTTGAAAAACGTTTCAAAGACTTTCAAGATGAAGTGGAAAATCATTTTAACAAGAAAATAAATGGTTTATTATTTTATCATAAGGGATTTATTTGAGTTACAAGTGTAACAAGAAAAATAAATGAATTATGATTTTATCATAAAGCGATTTATTTGAGTTGCAAGTTTAGCAAAACACCTAGATTTACATCTCCCAAAACACCATAGGAGTATGGAGTGTTTGAGATTTGTAATGAAACCTTGTTTAACATGGTTGGATCAAAGGTGTTATTTATAAAACTACTATTATGTTTTAAAAGATTAAAAGCTTTAGAGACTACCGCTTTTACACTGAAAAGAGCTCCATCTTGATCCGTTGAAATGACACCATGAAAGTTATGGTTTGGGGTAAAATCCAAGTTGTCATTTCTTAAATTTTGGTATGCTAAACATAAGTAAGATGTTTACAACCGAAGTCGGGTGAGCATGTCTTTGTAGGTTATTTCGAATAACAATTGGTTATTCCTCCATAACACCAAGGACAAAAGGGTTTGTCGCTTGAAACGTGAAGTTTCTTGAAGAAGGAATTTTTCATAAATGTTAAGTGGGAGGACAATAGAACTTTGATAAGGTTAACGAACCTTAGCTATATGTGCTGAGTTGCGCAGCGCCGGAAAATGTTCCGGAGGCAGCCAGAATGCTCATGCATTACGTGCCTCAAAGGTTGCGGTCACGGAGGTCTAAAGTTCCTATTGAACCAAGAAGGTTGGATAAACAATCAAATGATTAAGATTTGAGAGTAAATCATTATTGTTTGACAATGATGAACCGACTATATGCAAAGAAGCGATGATGGGCCCTGACTCCGTCAAATGGCTTGAAGCCATAAAATCCGTGATAGTTCCATACACGAGCAATTAAGTTTTGAACTTGGAAGACCCTCCGGAAAGGTGTAAAAACCTATCGGTCGTATTTGGATCTATAAAGAAACAGACATGGATGTTTCACATCTATGAAATAGTCGACATGTCGTAAAGTATTTTACGACAATGTTCAAGGAGTTGACTATGACAAGATTTGATCTTTCATAGCGATATTTAGTCTGGACGGATTAAAGTAGCAACCACTACATATAATTTGTTATATGGTAGATGAATAAACAAAACAAAGTTCTTCTAATAGAATGGTTACCTAGGACGTGTACATGACACGATCCAAAGGGTTTTGTTAATTCAAAGGATGCTAAAAAGGGAGTGCAAACTTCAATGGTTGAAGTAAGCATCGCGGAGTTGGAATCTTCACCTTAATGAAAAGGAGTTTTCATCAGGAGACGATGAAGATGCTTGCATTTGCAAGAAATTAAGTGGGAGCGCTGAGACATATTTCTAATACATTATGTGGAGGACATCTTGTTGATTAGAAATGATGTATCTTTTATTGACAAAGGTTAAGAATTTCATTTCGATGAAATACTTAGGCAAAACCCGAATATTTAGCGTGAATGTCTATAGTGGATAGACTGTGACGCCAATATGGTTGTGCCAAACGTACATATATGAGATATTGAAGGAGTTCAATATAGAAACGAAAAGAAACAGTTCTTGTTGCATGGAAAGTAATTGAATCAAGATTCAAGTGTATCGACACTTGATAAGTGAAACAAGATTCTAGTGCTTTGACACTTGATGAGTGAAATCACGAGAATATTTTGATCAATCATACCATGATATGTACACATCCAGATATGTCCTATGCTCTAAGTGTTATGAGCATATACCAGAATGAATCATAAATGATCATTGGACGATAGTGAGGATATCTTTATGATCTTTTTGAAAGAACTAAGAATATATTTGTGTAGAGGTGACAAACAATTACAAATAGTTCATTGTAAAGCATTACATTGATACTAGGTTTGTCACAAGATACAAATTAAGTTTATCTCAATTTAAACTATGGGTGGAACAATGTAATGGAAAGGAGATTCCATGATGGATTTGGAAGAGTTCCAAAGTGAATACATTGTGACGAAAACTACAACAAAAGGCTAAGTATATGACTGCTATAGTAGCACCAAAGGAGGGAATTTGTGTCAAGAAGTTTGTTATCAAACTAAGGTGTGGTTCGCAATGGGCTAACACTAAAGATATATTGTGTGACAATAGTATCGACATGATTTAACCCCAAGGAACTAAAGGTCTCACCGAAAGACCAAATTTATACAATACCATCTCATTGGAGAATGAGTGATGCGTGAAGACGCAAAGACATGCAAATACACACGGACCTGAAGCGTCAGATCCGTAGATTATGTTAACCACTTGCAATTGCATATATGGAACACCAGAAAGCCATAGGTGTTCAATACGCAAAGTTTTCAAACTAGATTATTGTCTCTAGTGCAAGTGGGAGACTGAAGGGAATATGCCCGAGAGACAATAATAAAGTGGTTATTATCGTATTCCTTATTTATGATAAATGTTTATTTTACATGATATAATTGTATTAATACGGAAACGTTAATACATGTGTGTTTAATAAACAAAAAGGAAGTTCCTAGTTATGCCTCTCTCATAAACTAGCTCGTTAATTAACAAGATGATCAAGGTTTCCTGATCATGGACATTGGATGTTGTTAATAACGGGATCACAACATTAGTGTAATGGTGTGATGAACATTCATCCGAAGTATAGCATTACAATCAAAGTCATTGAGTTTATATTGCTATAACAACTTACGAAGTGATCCTAATCCTTAGACCATGAGATCATGTCAATCACTAACACTGAAAGAGTTTCTTGATAACATCAAACGTCACACCGTAACAGGGTGATTATAAAGATGGATTCAGAACTAATAAAGTGTTATGTTGAGGCCCATGGATCGAGAGTGGAATTTGTTCATCCCGATGACGGATAGATATGCTCTGGGCCCTCTCGGTGATATCACATTGATTAGCTTGCAAGCAAGTGATTTGATCACTAGAATGTTATATCACGGGAATGAGAAAATACTACATGTCAGTAACGAGATCAAACTAGGTATGGAGATACCGATGATCAAATCTCGGACATGTAATATATCGTGAAACAAAGGGATTAAGATGCTAGCATAAAAGGTTCCGACGATCACACGAAAGTCATCGTTGAATGTGTGGGAGTCAGTATGGGTCTCCAGATCCCGCTTCTGATTATTGATCCGAGAGGGGTCTCGATCATGTCCGCATTATTCGCGAACCGTAGGGTGACACACTTAAGAGACACCGACATCCATTTGGAGCAAAAGTTTCATGCCGAAAAGAATAACAAGCGCATGAATTTATTTCACTAGATACCGAAACGGGTTTTCGGGTGAAATTGCAGAAAGTGTTTCTGCATGTGAAATGAAATACTAGCAAGGGGTTATATGTGAATGTTTGTCATTAAAGTAATTGACAAAATTCTGAATAAATAAAAGGAGTTTTATTTAATGAGAGTGCATTAAATTTGGTGGAAATTTAATGGGAATTTGAGTGGGTTTTTGAGTGGAGGGAATTGAAAGGCATTTGAGTGAGTGGAGTGTCCACCCACATGAATATGGAAGAGGTGGGGGCAGCCCCATGGCTGGGCGCATGGCCCCTTGGGTGCCCCCCTCTCCCTATAAAAGGAGCCCCCCTCCCTCTCTCTCACTCACACCTCCTCGTGAAGGATCTCTCTCCCCCTCTAGAATTTATTCCCCATGGTC
This sequence comes from Avena sativa, assembly GCA_916181665.1. Taxonomy (NCBI): domain Eukaryota; kingdom Viridiplantae; phylum Streptophyta; class Magnoliopsida; order Poales; family Poaceae; genus Avena; species Avena sativa. The sequence goes on from OV702296.1 coordinate 386,764,171, forward strand.
TCGGACTAGCGAGATACATGTTCCCGGTGGCTATTCGGCAAGAAAGAGTTGTGCTTCCGCTGCATCGCTGGAGCGAGGAGGCGGAGGTTTCTCGGTGCCTCGAACGTGTGTGCGAGCATGGATGCGCTGCTGTTTTGCGGCGCTAGGACTTCCTCTCGATCTTGAGATCGGCAAGAGATCGTCTACATCAACCACGAGTTTGGACTCGTTAATCTTTGTCGGTCTTCAAGGGTATGTTATCTACGGATATACATCCGCCCGTTGTTTGTATCTAGTAGATAGATCTTGGTACATAGTTGTTCCCATCGTAGGAATTTTTTTGTTTTCTATGCTGCGAACCCTACACCTCTGTCCCTCTCTCTCCCTCTCTCTCCCTCTGTCCCTGCACTCGTGTTCAACATGGTTTCATGTTCAGATGAGAGATTTGTCCCTGCACTCGTGCTCATTTTTATTACCTAAAAGTTTATTTTAACTTTGCTAAAATGAACATCTATCAGGATTAGCTAGTAGTACTTCAGGATTAACTTTGCTAAAATGAACATCTGTCAGGATTAGCTAGTAGTACTTTGCTAAAATGAACATATTTTAACTCATGCAGTGCCTTGCATCTATGGGTTTCTTGGTCCCAGCAAAAGGCCATGTATGTATGGTACACAAAATCGTCCAAGAAATATCGTGTGCAAGGAAGTTCTGTTTCTCTAGTTCCACAAGATATTGCTTGGTGCCTCTCCGTGCCACCAGGCAAAGCTCTGTATGTTCATAGCTACATACATTATGCAGAATTAGCAATGTGCGGTGTCCGTTCAGTAGTTGCTCATTGAGTGCAGGAACTGAATGCAACATTTTGCCTAGCTACCGCTCACATTGAATTATTCACATGGCAAAATAAAATCTCAAACTATAAAGGTTATCAGTAAAAACTAGCAATGTCCTAAGGTTGCTGTTAGTTCTAGGACAACCAAACCACTTCCCATCCATATAATCTTTTTGTTTTCTTTACAATCCACATGTTTTTGCTGTTAGTTCTAGGATTTCCCCTACACCCCAATTTTGTTCCACCTTTTCAAGAGAACAATACACTCAGCTTCTTCCTAGAACATGTGCCCTCTTGTCCTGTACCCTACATGATGTACCAATAAGGCCATTTAATATGCACTAGAGTAGGTTAAAAGAAATTTAGGCTGTCATGATAGTGCATATTAATTCTAGCTAAGCTAAGCCACCATCATTCTGTAGCTAAGCTAAGCCACCATCATTTTGTAGCTTTAGAATCGTTTACTCATGTGTTGTCAGCTTATGCCTGAAACTCTAGTGTTTCTGTAGGGAAATGCATGCGAGTGTATGGCATCAACTCGATTCCTGCAAGTTCAGATGGTGGTGTGTCTAATTGGTGTATGTCTAGAAAAGATTCGGGGAGTCTAGAAAAGAAGAAAAACTACGACAAGATCAAGGAAGTTCTGGATGATGCTCTCACTGGCTTTGCCTCGACGGAAGGCACCACCTTCGTGCGTACGAAGGTCAAGTTCGGCAGGCACGTCTTCAACCACGTAACGGAGTTCCCCTGCGTGAAGAAGCCGGAAAACAGTAAGAAGGAAGCCTACTACGCACTCCATCACATGAGGGCGTTCCTACTTGACCAACAGAATTCTACGCTGCCAGATCATCTCAAACAGTGGGCTGAAGCAAAGGCCAAGATCAATGATTCAGATATTAGACAAGAGATGTATCGCATCCAGCAGCAGTTTGGGGCAATCATCTTTCGTGATGTCATGACTTCGGGGGGGATCTTCTACGGAGGAAATATCCCGAATAACCGTGACATAGAAGATCACCTAGAGATGCAGGGTGACTATAGGAAGTTCATGACGAGACAAGGCGTCCTCCCGTTCCCTAAGCCGAGCCAGAAGGCTTGATGTTGGCCTAGTTGTAGTTACAAACTATAGATGACCTTTGTGTGTGTGTGGACAAGTGTACTTATCTTATTAGGTTTATGAATCATCGCTTACTTATTTTGCTTATTATTATTATATATCAATCAATGCTTGGTTTTTTTGGTTACTCTTTGGTCCTTTGCTCACTTTGGTCCTTCTTTTTTTCCTTACTCTTTTTTCAAGAATAATGCCGATGATTGAAATGTCGTGGCACACTATATATGTGAATGTGCTACGATGGGATTGTGAGCCTTGTGATATGCACAAGTCCAGGTCTTGTGCATCCTACTTGGCTCACCGTTCCATCGTAGCATATTCCTGTGTCCAACGACCTATGTATATATATGAGGCATTCTTTTCGAGTTATTTTTGTCTTTTTCGAGAATAATGCCGATGATTGAAATGTCGTGGCACAATATATATGTGAATGTGCTACGACGGGATAGTTAGCCTTGTGATATGCACAAGTCCAGGAATTGTGCATCCTACTTGGCTGACTGTTCCGTCGTAGCATATTCCTGTGTCCAACGACCTATGTATATATATGAGGCATTCTTTTCGAGTTATTTTTGTCTTTTTCGAGAATAATGTCGATGATTGAAATGTAGTGGCACACTATATATGTGAATGTGCTATGATGGGATTGTGAGCCTTGTGATATGCACAAGTCCAGGTCTTATGCATCCTACTTAGCTCACGGTTCCATCATAGCATATTCCTGTGTCCAACGACCTATGTATATATATGAGGCATTCTTTTCGAGTTATTTTTGTCTTTTTCGAGAATATGCTGATGATTGAAATGTCGTGGCACAATATATATGTGAATGTGCTATGACGGGATAGTTAGCCTTGTGATATGCACAAGTCCAGGAATTGTGCATCCTACTTGGCTAACCGTTCCGTCATAGCATATTCCTGTGTCCAACGACCTAGCTAGTTATATATGAGGCATTCTTTTCGAGCTACTTTGGTATTTTTCGAGAATAATGCCGATGATTGAAATGTATGGCACACTATATATGTGAATGTGCTACGATGGGATTGTTCGCCTTGTGTTATGCATAGGTCCAGGTGTTGTGCATCCTAGTTGGCGAACCCTTCCATCATAGCATATTCCTGTGTCCAACGACCTAGCTAGTTATATATGAGGCATTCTTTTTGAGTTACTTTGGTCTTTTTCGAGAATAATGTCGATGATTAAAATGTCGTGGCACACTATATATGTGAATGTGCCGCGATGGGATTGTACGCCTTGTGCTATGCACAAGTCCAGGTGTTGTGCATCCTACTTGGCGTACAGTTCCATCGTAGCATATTCCTGTGTCCAACAACCTAGTTATATATGAGACATGCTTTTAGAGCTACTTTGGTCTTTTTCGAGAATAATGTCGATGATTGAAATGTCGTGGGACACTATATATGTGAATGTGCTACGATGGGATTGTACGCCTTGTGCTATGCACAAGTCCAGGAGTTGTGCATCCTACTTGGCGTATGGTTCCATCGTAGCATATTCCTGTGTCCAACAACCTAGTTATATATGAGGCATGCTTTTTGAGTTTGCTCTTTTTGATTTAGGAGTACTTTCTATAAGTGTATCTTCATATGCGACTTTAATTATACATGTTTTTTCAATCACCGGTTATTTATTATTGTCAAATTGTAGATGACGTGGTACGTCGTGTACAAGGGACGGGTTCCCGGAGTCTACGATGATTGGGAAGACTGCCGGAGACAGGTGCACCGTTTCAGCGGCAATAGCTATAAAGGGTACAACACTATGGCGGAGGCGTAAGCTAGATACACGCGCTATCTAGCGGGAGTTAGGACAAGGAACCGGATGAAGACCTACACCTTCGTCGCGGCGGTGATCATGCTTATCTTCTTTGGTTGTTTATCCCGCGTTTGTGTCTAGCTAGTTTAGATGTCTAGGCGAGCTTCCGAGCTCTAACTTGTTCGATCGACACATGTATTCGCATGTCACCAACTACTACTTTGTAACTTGATCGAAACAATGTAACTTATACTATGTATTCATGTATGAGACTTATCTATATGTATTTGTTTCAATCTTGTTTTTCATATTGTGTATTTATATATATAATTGTATATCTTGTATCTGTGTGTGTATATCTGCTGTAATATTGTATATAATCTGTAATCTGGCTCGGAAATTAAAAAAAAACAAAAAACACATCTGTGGCGCACATGATCTACCTTCTGTGGCGCACTACACCTAAAGCGCACTGTAGAAGCTTAGTGGCGCACTAGGAAGTGCGCCACAGAAGATCCTAGGCGTAGCGCACCTGCCCACACATCTGTGGCGCACTAGCAGGTGCGCTACGCCTATCTCTACACAACCGTAAGATCCCTCCTTTGTAAAGGAAAGGATCCCTGTGATTGCAATGCTAGTCCCTAGATCAATGCTAGCATCCACAGTTTAAGATGAAGTACACAGAAACAAAGGTCATTATTACAAGTCATTCCAGAGACAAACATAGTCTTTTACAACTCCATGGCCGCAGGCCTAGTACAAGAGTTTAAATATGTAATAAGATAAATAAGTCTTCATCTTTATGTGCCACAGGCAAGCATGTTGAGTGTAGACTCATGACTCCTAATCATCATTAGAATAACCTGCAACATCACAAGTTACAGCCATAGTGGATCAATACATTGGAATAGTATTGGCAAGTGATACCTTAGTAGAATTTTGGTGGACTAAGTACTATATGCATTTTGGCTAAGTGTAGCTTATGCTTGCTTTGCTCAAAATAGGTTTTGCCTATTAGTTGAAAACACTAAGTTTTTCTTGTCAAAAACTTTCCCAAGGAACCACCAATAGACATTGGGGACCTTCACCCTTGTTCAACCACAAGTTTTTACTTAGAAATTGGGATGAGGAGATTATTGATAACTTCCATGTCTTGATGCTCAAGTTGTCCAATATCAGGGACATGGCTAAGTACTTAGATTCTTCCATCTGCAGAGGTTGTGCACTTTCCCACAAGACTTGATTTTCACCAAGACAGGACCTTTCAGAAGCCTTCCCTTAGACCAAATGGACGTGTTCCAACCTATCATCCCACTACCACCAACTGTCCAAATGGCTAAGTTATTGTAACCTATATGATCCAGGCAGAGCCCATATTGCCAAGTGGCTGCACTAGAAGCTTCTTAACATATGGCATCTCAAATCCCTTTGTTCCTGGGTGGCTTTCCACAAGTGATATACACAAGGTAGACCATAGAAATGGGCCTTGTGTAACCACTCAACATAACCCATTCTTTCCATTCCACCCAGGTGTTTCATTCACTTAGTTGTTTTATTAAGCAAAAACATAGTCCAAAGACTTAGAAATATTTATTCATAGCATGAATATAATACCACCCTTGGTTGCTACTAGCTAGGCTAAGCATGGCATTGATAAGACTTAGAAATATTTCTAGCAATTCTACAACTACTAGGATTTCCCAAGCATAGCATATAGATCAAAAATAACCATGCAAGACTAGCAAAATATTTCTAATGCAAAGTTGAAAAACTTAGGAATAAAATCATGAAGTACCACTTGCCTTGATAGTTTGGAGAGTAGCTACAATCCTCACAATCACAATCAGTATTTGCACCAAAATCTACACATAAAATAATAGCACCAAAATCACATACATAATAAATATAAGCAAAAATGTATAGATGCATGCATAATGCCATGTGATGATTTTCTACACCAAACAAGACAAGTGCGCAGTACTAATTCATAAACAAGTTCAAAACTTGCCAAACAAACTTTATTTGAACATTAAAACATTTCCCAAATAATTATTATACACAAAATAGGCCTACACATGTTTCTGTAAAAACAACCATTTTAACAGAGGCAAAACATTAAACACATTGCATAGATGGAAAGGATTTTATCTCCTGAATCCATTGATATAAAATTTGTCAAATTTGGACGTGGCATTCAAAAATTATGAATTAAACAAATTCAAACATCTAATAGATCTAATTCAGAAATTTAAAACAAAGAACATGCCACGCGGCAGTCTCTGGTTGGCTGGTACCGCTTCGCACCGGATCGTGCTTGCGCACCGTTAGATCTAACTAAAACGCGCGGATCAAATCTCTACTTACCCCTTCGATTATGTTCTATTGCGTCCACTGGATCTAAATCGAACGGCCCTAAGCAGCTAACCCTAAACTGGCGGCGCTAGCGGCGGCGACAGGCGGCGGCGTGCTCAGTCAGTGGCGGAGCCGGCGAACTAGGTCGCTCGGGGAGGTGGGAGGATGCTCACCAGAACCGCCTTGACGAGGAGATGATCAACGTGTGTTCGGTTGGCGAAGGGGCGCTCGGGGTCGTCGTGGATTGCTCGTCGGAGAAGTCCCTGGCGACGGATGCTTCTGTTCATCGACGTTGGCGAGGGTGCAGATCATGCCAAGGCAAAAGAAGTGGTGGGTCAGATGCGCAAGACGATGCTAGTTACGCGGGTGTCAACGAGAGGGAAAGGGGCGATCGGAAATTACCACTGGAGGTCGTCGGAATTGAGCCGAGCTTCGGTTGCTTCTAGTGGTGGACGGTGACGACATTCTAGGATGGTATAGAGAAAAGGAAAGGTATGAGAAGATGCACAAGAACATGTAGAGCATGCTCGCATGAAGCAGAGACAAAGAGGTGGACGATGCTCACCGGAATTGGTCGCCGGAGGTCGTCGGTGTTGCGGCGGTGTGGGCACGATTACGGGCAGCCTGGTGGCGTGGTGTCTGCGCTGAGTGAGGGGAAACGAGCGGAGAGAGGAGGGAATCTTATAGCCGGAGCTGAGGCGGAGATCACGCACGCATTCATCATCAATTAAGAGGTTTAAAATCGCGGCAAAGGCGGGGGAAGAAACGGGCGGCGACGTGTTCATCGCGCTGTTTCTGGGAGGACGATGACGACGTGGCGATGGGGCCACTAGTCAGTGAGCGCGGGGTCGAGTGGGTGCGCGTGAGAGAGCGAGGGGAAAACCCCGGGTGGGCTTAGTGGGCTGGTTTCGCTGATGGGCTAAAAGTCTGGCGCCGGTCTTTTCTTATTTCTTTATTCTTTTTCTTTTTCTGTTTGAATTTCCAGAAAACACTTTCAAATGATTTTAAAAGCCAAATGAAATCAAATCTTTTCTGGATTTTTGTTGAGTGTAATATTCATATTTCTAGGCATAAAAACATGTGATCTCTCTGTACTAGCTTGGTCCTTTTGATTGAACAAAAATAAATAGTGACATAGCACTTGACTTGAATAAGTTTTTGAAAATGGTTTTAAATCCAAATTTGTTTTGTAAACTTTGGTTTAAGTACTAGCATTCAAGCAAAACAATCTAAGAGCAACAAAGCTTGGTTTTAAAACAATTATACTCTCATTTAAGAGTGGCATTGGTTTGATAGTTGCTCACATAAAATAATGAGCATCAGATGCTCCTGTTTTTGAAATGGAATCCCGAAATGATCATGGAATGCATGAATGATATGCATGAGTTTTGAAACATGATTTTAGGGATGTTACAAGAACTGTCGGCACTGTAATTGCTAAATAATTTTATGATCTTGGAGTAATTCTAAATAATCAAGCTACTCTTTTTTTCCGAATAAGCATGTCAATATATCCTAGCAGAAGCAGTTCTATTAATTTGTATTGTGGAATGAACTATGATCACTCTTCGCACCAACCTGTAATAAAACTTCAACTCTACCATGTCTGCTACTCTTGGAGTACGTTTGCACCTGTATTGCTTGCACAAAATATTCAGTTAAAGTTAAATATCGATACATCCATTCCATAATGTATTTTTTTGCTTAACTACTCCGGTACTAATCCATTCCATGACGATCTTCCATTTTTTCTCTGGAATGGGTGCATTACACCAACCTCTCTTGAGAATGACTATTTGGTCTCCTGGTGGTTCAAAGAAGTTAGGAGTTCTATCTCGGCTTTCATTATGTTTTCATCACACCATGAACAAGATTAGTGGTACAATGTTTAAGATAAGAAATCACTCATGTCACCTTTCCACTACTATAGTTTAGTTGATGTCTTATCTTACGCACAAATATGATGGCTATGGCTTCTAGATATTTGTTGCATTTGAATTTCATGGCTCTTTGCTCTGTACAATAATGGCTACTGTGCGGCTTAATCAACCAAGTATCATGGTTTATGGTGGAACTATTAAGGTAAGGTTACCCCTGTTTCTTGATGTTAAATGTACTGACTACTAATAAATTGGCACGCTGTTATGACCATATAGCCATGGTTAAGATGAAACTGAATTTGATGTATACGATCAAAGCTTGAGATGTAGTTCTCATGTTGCATTAATTCCATTTGGAATCCTCATTCTCGAGTTAGACAAGCAATATATGTACTACTAGATGTGGTGAATGGGAGCAAGTAGCAGTATTGATGTAGTGCTTATGTTTCACTTTTTTCCATATTCAAGTGCCAGGTTCTAGCCTTTTGAAATTAATTTTCTTGTGTAAGATGTTTCTTGCATTTCATTGTTTCTTGCTGTGGCAGTTTGACACATAATTCTTGCCCGAGTTTTGTCTCCTAAACTATTTTGTTTTGTCGAAACAGAGACAAGGACTGGTCTTGGCTTTATGTCCGTGGTTTTTTGGCCTTAGAACTGTATATGTATATATTTTTTATCTTCTCATTCATTTTCTTAGCTTCCTGTTTCAGAATCCGCCAAGATATTTTTGATATAGATCTTGGAACAACAGTTGTTTGTACGATTAATAGAAGTTGAATCTATTATCAGTTAGTTGAGGGAAGATAGGCAATTGAAAGCTCCAATATTCTTTATCCCAGCTCTAAGGCTAGGGCATGTACAACTCATACGTTAACAGGGGACGCTAGGAACTACTTCCCGATAGTTAGCCCTGATTTAGCCAAGCTCGGGTTGCATGCTTGCATGACGCTTAGTTAGTCACCGCCGCTAAGGATTTTTTTATTGCAGGAGGCAGATTTATCGATGCGGACTCTAGCATGGACGCTAAATTAGCGACCGCAATAAGCACCATGTGTTGTAGGCCATGGCATTACTGAATAATTTTGGGTTTTGTATTTATTTTTGAATCGCTTAAGCACCTGGATAAATGCCTAGCGTTGTACATGCCTTTATAGGACACCGTCTCACCTGCCTTGCCTATGTCCCCATGGTGATTGTTGCTGCTGTTACACAATAGATTTTGGGCATATTAAGTTTTATTGCAGGTTTCTTACCAACGATGGGCATGCACTCCGAGACTCACCATATGTTTGTTCAAATTCTAATTTGTGTTTCAGCCGCTCATAATCATTCTCTGATGCAGTACACGTCTACAAGCATCCGTCTTTGTCTCTGGGAGCAAAAGCTAGAGCAGAAGATTTTAGCTTATTTCAATTCAATGATGGCCAGTAGGAGTAGCTTCTCAACTTCACTTGAGAGCACAACAGGTAATATGCCATCCTACACTGGGTCACTCAAAATGTTAAATGTAGGTTTGAAAATTTTGATAGTGAATCAAGTAGACAAATCTATATGTAGACAAATCTACATTAATTATTTGTTCCGCCAAGTTTGAATTCTTTTATAGTGAAATCAAGAATTTTTCTTTTACATGAACAACTAATTGTAAACTCCTAAATACAAAAATCTTGACTACAATAGAATTTCCTATGTGCATATTATAAGAATACAAAGATAGCACGTAAATTTCACTTGCCAACCTTAGCCAACCTTATAGTAACTTTAGTTGTATGATTTTATTGGTTAATTAAATATGCTTGCCCACCGTATAGTAATTTCACTCTATGCTAGCGACTCAATGGATACCACCTAGATCCTAGATAATATCACTCTAGAGGCCATGATGAAGAAAATATACGGCTTCCACGCCCTTGGTATAAGAGCCGTGCAGCTGAAGGAGGTCAGATTATAGTGAATGATGTGTTTTATCCCTCCGTACAGCGGCTACATAACTTACTTGCCACTGAATCATTTTCCGTCCACCAGTCAAGTTCTTTAGGGATGGCGGGGGATGATGTCGCAGTCAAAGCAATCAAACACATGAGATTATGCAGAACAAAGCAATGCGACTACAACAACACCGAGATGGAAAGAAAAAAATGAATTTTTTCACTGATAGTTAAAAGAGGACCAAAAGATACAAAAGGACAAGCAGCTCAAATAGGTTACCAGGTCTTGGGATGACTTCATGAATACCATGTGTATATTAGTATGCCAATTAGCCATGACCTTCCTTTCTGGATTGAAATAACGGTATACATCTGAGACTAGAATGTCGGTAACATTTATACCGCATTTACCTATGTGATTCTCCTGGCTCATCTATGTAAAGTATGATCTCCTATGTTATTAGATATAACATTTGTACTTCTTCTTAACTTTTTTCAAAATGTTTGTTCAGATAGTGCATGCCTTCTGCGCTTCCTTATCAACTTCCTCAACGCGACGAAGGAAGAATACACGTCAGAAAAATTCAGGCATAAAATGATTTGAGTTAAACAAAAAGACCGATGGCCTATCCTGTACCATGGCTGATCTAAATTTTGATTGTCACGTCTTCAAATTCAAAGAATTACTAAACCATTTTAGATTCTGTTAACATGAAGTGAGTAAATTTTGAGTATATGAAATTAACACATGAATTTCACAAGCTAGGTTTATGTTATATCAAACTATGTATTTTTATCGGGTTTCTTTTTACATCTGCTTGGCCACCATAGGCGGACAAATAAGTCTTAGCTTCGTTTTTTCTAAAGCGATTGTTTATACCGTGTTGCCCGCGAAGCGGGCTAGTGAGCGGCAAGCCTCGTTTCCTACCTAGTTGAATAATATCTCAACACAAGTCCACTACTAACAACATGACTTCTCCCATGTCCTCAAGAACTAGACGAACTACTCACAAGACATCATATGGATCAATATCAAAGATGATATGGTGATGGATAACAATCTGAACATAAAAAATAATTCAATGGTTCCACTCACAAGCATCAACTACAATAGTAATCAACACCGGGAAAGTTTCCTCTAAGAACTAATGCAAGATCCAACACGATTGTTACAGCGGGACAGAGTGGTGATGATGATGCTGGTGGACATGATGGGGTGGATGATGATGATGATGATCCCGATGAAGCCTAGCTTGACGACGGTGTTGATGGCGACGATCTCCCCTCTCCGGAAAGGAATTTCCCCGGTAGAAATCTGTCTGTCGGAGAGCTCTTTCTCTCTCGGTGTTTTTCGCCCCGCAGAGGCGGCGGAAATCTTTCTGTGGTCTATCTCCTGGTATTAGGGTTCCGTGAGGAAAATATAGGCGAGAGGGCGGAGTCGGGAGCCGGCCAGGTGGGCCACACCTGCCCTAGGCGCGGGGCAAGGTGGGCCCAAGCCTGGGGGGATGTGGGCCCCCTGTGGCCCAGCTAAGCCTCCCCTCTGGCTTCCTCCGTCTTCTGGGAAAATATAATTTTCCAATATTTTTTTGGTATTTTTCTGATCTTCACGAAATTGCATCAAAACACCTCTTTTTCCATCAGAAACCTGACTCCGGCAGTCCATCCTCCAAGAATCATCCAACATGCAAAAACAGAGGAAAATACATAAGTAACACCTCATAATAAGACATATATCAATAAATAGAGGCAAATTATTATATAGAATAGTGAATTGGACGTATCAACTCCCCCAAGCTTAGACTTTCGCTTGTCCCCAAGCGAAAACCGAGCTCAGTAAACATGTCCACATGTTTATGGAGTGAAGTGTCAATAAAAGAATACGGACAAGAAGCATCACACTTATCATTACACAACTCATAGAAGAAAGCAACTCACCATTATATAAATTAGCTCTCAACAAGTACAAGAGTCACAATAGAGATGGATAAAGATAAATCATAATTGGAATTGGTAAACTCTGTTCTTGGTCAGAGAACAACTGGCAAATAGTTTCACAAATAAAGCTTTTGAAGAAGTTTTAAAACAGGAGTACTCTTTGCTCAAAAAGGGTTTTCAAAATGAAGGCTTTCAAAGTAATACTCAATAAATAAGAGTCTTGTGCAAACAAGAAAGATAAAGAACATGATTGAATAAATCACCATATGAATGCTTGCAACACAACAACTCAAATGCTTGTTGGAGATAGAGAGGAAGTGGGTTTACTTACTCAACTTAGAAAATAGGAGAAAGGTCCCTTCATAGAGGGAAGCAGGGATTTCAAGTCATAAAGAGCTTCCAAAATATTATGGTACTTACTAGCTTTGAGCCCTCATTGCCCCTATCATAGGCATCTTGAGATGATTAAGGTTAAAGTGAACAAGGATGGAGTATATGCTTGACGAAATATAAGTTGGCAATCTCATGTCCCTTGAGTACGAGGGCCGCTCCTCATGCTACTCAACTTTGGTCACCGATAAGTTCTTGTAATTGTAAGTGCATGTGTATCATAAAGAACCGCCAACGGGGTACCCCTTGCACATGGTACATGAGTTATCCCATAACCAAAATGATAAGGCAAGAAGACAATGAGCATCTCAGCGATCTTTTTATTTACTATGTGCATAGCTCTTTATTGAGGATACTTCATAGAATGCTCATTATGGTGACGCTGCAAGTTTCCACCATGATTAGGCATGGCTTAGGCTAGCGGCCCAGACGTTTCTCTAGCACACATACATCACTCCATGGACTTACAATTTCCCTCTTTATTTCACACCGTCGACATCCGTAAACAAAAGAGCATGATATCAACTATGTACAACGTACATGTGCAATGTTGAAAGCGTTACCCGTGACAACACGGTTCTGCTAATTCCAACGTATAGATGCAAGCATATACAACTTCGATGACACAATGGTTCAAGTCTATTAGGGGCAAAAAAATAAGGTGTGCCATCAAGTTCGTGAGAGCTTTACTAACTAGTTTTCACATAACAAAATACTTTTTAATTCGAAAGATAGATGAAGCTTGAGAATTTTCTTGGAATAGCAAATGCTATTAGGTAGATATAGTGGACACAAATGGCACGAGTTTTGGTTCAAAGGGGTTGGAAACATGAGAAGTATGCCTTCTCAAAACAGGTTTTGGCTAGCAAGAAAAAGAGTTGAAAGAAGCAAGGAAACCTACAAGTGATAAAGCCAAACATGCAATCTTCCTTGAAGACATAAAAGATCTTAAATAAAGAATACCGAGCTTATGAGCCAACAAGAAAGAAAATAAATGATACAAATACCTGTAAGCTTTTTTCTCTTTTTCTTTCAATCCTCAAAAAGTGTTGCTACTGACCAGAGCTCGGTTTGCCAAAACCAATTTAGATTTACTTGATGCTCCCAAAGTGATGCCAGATCAACAAGATCCATCATATAACAGAGATTGCAAACTAAAATAAGAAGTGCAAAAAGTAAAAGATGAAACTTCTCAATAATATTCCATAAAGGCACTCACACCAAGGGATACATAGATAATCAACTAAAGGAGAGATACTTCCACATGCAAACCAAACTATAATATAACCTCTCTACCAAAAACATGAATCCACTAAAAAGGTAAAAGATAAAAGATAATGGTGGTGATACCGCGGCAACCCCCAAAGCTTGGAACAAGCCAAGGGGATGCCAAACCTGATGACGAATTACTCCTTCGGTGGTGGTGTTGTTCCCTTTTTTAGGGTCAGAAAATCCTCCAGCATCTTACGAAGCCTGTTATTCTCCTCTTGAAGCATATCCACCTTCATTCTCAAATCACGGTACTTATCACAAAACTCGTCAGTGGTTCGAAGGGCTTCCACTGCCTCAGGGCAGGATCCGAAGTCTGGAATGGAGGCTGTGATCCCCTGCATGTTACGAGAAAAAGCACGTCCAGTGTTAATTGCTCCTACAAAAGTAGGTTTCCTTGCCCTTGTCCCTGCGGCGGTTTGTTCTTCCAACTTTATCTCCTCCATGGGCTTCTTGACTTTGTCGTTGGCAGAGACCATGGTGCTCTAAACTTGAGAAGATTTCCTGACAAAAACAGATCGAAACAAAAACACGACAAGAACACGATGCACGAACCTCGGGGGGATCCGAGGGGTTATATATTACAAAGTTGATACGAAAACGAGGCGGAGACAGAGTTCGGGGGGCTCACACCCCCTCCAGGCGTGGCCAGCTGGGGCCCGCGCCTGGGGTGGGTGAGGCCACCCCGGCCTCCGGTTCCTCCTATGTTCCATCTCGTAACTTCCCTTATGTAATAAAAACATCAAAAATATAAAAATATAGGGATTTCACGAACCTTCTGTTTTCACCATTTTTACCTAATCAAAGACGAACTCTGCAGACTCCTTTTCTCCTTCTCTTGGAAATTCCTTTTCTCACAAGGAAATACACAAACTTCAATGACAACATTAGTGTAAGCAAAAATAATAAACCTTTAGGTTCACACTTCAACTGAAATCCATCAAAACAAAGGCTTCTTGTAAGAGGCAAATGCAATTGATAACAGAAATCTATCAAACAGACCAGTAGGTAAAGATTGATTTTTTCGAAAACCTTCTGTTGCTCAAATAAAAAAGTGCAAAACTGATGAAAGTTGGGTAACAACTTGGATAACAAGCTCAGACAAATACAGCTCCATCCGACGTACTGAGATCCCTCACGAATTTTTACAATGCAGCACAAAAAATCTGTCACAGGACAGCCTCTTTTCACAACTCCTCCACTTCTCAAAAGTAGTTGAACTTGACACAAAAACAAAAAGGATAAGGAGCGGTTATTACAGAGGTAATAACTTCTAGGACTCAACCAAATTCTTGGGTTATCTCCCAACAAGCACTTTTCTTTAATGCCTTTAAGTTAGGCTTGAAACTTACAAAGATGCTCACATAGGATATATATATATATATATATATATATATATATATATATATATATATATATGGAGTGAAAGAGAGCATCAAGAAGCAAATAACCAACACATTTGAGTATAACCCACTTCCTATGCATGGGGGTATCATGAGAAAACAAATTGTTGAAACAAAAAGCCATTAGCATAAGAAGACAAAACAAATGCAACTTCAAAGCTTTCAACATAAAACGGGGAGACTTAACATTATTGAGATGCATAAAACCATGTTTCCCTCTCTCATAATAACTTTTAGTAGCACTTTGAGTAAAGTTGACAATATAACTGTGATAGGAAACAACTCTATCATCAGAATGAGCATACTTACTATCACCAAAAGGAGGTCCAAGGTCATAAACCGGATCAATAGAAGCAAGTTGTTCCATCCTGAAATCTTTATTAGGCAAGTTGTTTTCACAAAGAGCTTTAGCAAATTTGGAAAAGTTAAACTCATAAGAATCTCCATCAAACTTAGTTAAAACTTTCTCCTTCTTACAATCTATAATAGCTCCACAAGTGTTCAAGAAAGGTCTACCAAAAATGATAGGGCAAGTTTTGCTAGCTGCTGAATTAAGCACTAGAAAATCAGCAGGATACTTAATCTTACCACAAAGAACCTCCACATCTCTCACAATACCAATAGGGCATATGGTTTCCTTATTAGCAAGGTGAATAACCACATCAATGTCCTCAAGCTCACAAGGACCAATTTCATGCATAATTTCCCTGTAAAGCTCATAAGGAATAGCACTAGAACTAGCACCAATACCACATAAACCATAATAGCAATGATCACCAATTTTAGGATGAGAGACAATATTAGAAACATCTTCACAGAAGACAATGTGCTCATCCTCTATATTTCTAGCGAAAGGGTCTTTCACAATAGCTACCACAGGTTCATTTTTCAAATGCTCATCAGGCTCCATAGTTTTCTTAGTACCTTTATATCTGCACTAATCATCATAGAATACTCATTTACCTTAGCTGGGAAAGGTATTTTCTCAACATAAGGTTCATGCACAATATGATTAGTAGTACAAACTTTAGCACTTCTAACAGGAACATGATTAACAACATCTTTATAAGGTGCATGTTACTTGTTCCACTTCTTTTTGGGAATTTCTATGTAAGAGGAAAAGGCCTTAAAACAGTTGGCAATACTTTGGGAATCAAGACCAAACTCATTGCTAATATCACGGAATTCATCAGTTCCCATAAAAGTAATGCATTCATAATCATAGTTTATACCTAACTTTCTTCCTTTGTCATTCTCCCAAGCTTTAGTGTTTTCTTGAATATGGTCAAATAAACCCCATTTAGCTTCTTCCTTCATACGTGTGAATGATCCAGCACAAGAAGCATCTAGTAAATATTTATCATGAAGAGAAAGCCTAGCATAAACATTATTGATAATAATATTGTTAGGGAGTTCATGAATAGGAAATTTAAGCATAAGTAGCTTCAATATCCCCCAAGCTTGAGTTGTACTCTCTCCATCACGAGGCCAAACGTTATATATCATATTTATATCCTTATGAATCTCACTGGAAGGATAGAATTTAGAATAAAAGAGAGAAGCCATTTCCTCCCATTCCATGGATTTTCCATTCTTCAGCAGCTTATACCATTCTTCAGCTCTCCCTTTCAAGGATATAGAGAGTAACTTATTCTTCACCTGTTCAGTTGTGATACCTGCACACTTAAACAATCCGCATAATTCATGGATAAAAAACAAATGATCACCAGGATGAACAGTTCCATCCCCTAAATAATGATTATCCATAACATGATCAACAATACTTGTAGGTATCTTAAAAGGATCTATCTCAACAGGTGGTGATTCATCTACTACCCTAACAGTGGTAGTAGTTTTCCCAAACAGAAAACCAAGTGGGTTATCCATATTGGAAACAAAGCAACAAATAGAAACAAAAAGAAATACTCACAGTAGAAGTTTACTTTACCAGTTCCACTCTTCAATAGCGCTTCACTCCTTGGCAACGTCGCTAGAAAATAGTCTTGATGACCCACAAGTATAGGGGGTGTAACGTAGTACTTTCGATAAATAGGAGTGCTGATCCCAACGAGGAGCACAAGGTGTTAACTAGTGGTATGGAGAAGGAAATCTCTGTAAATACTTAGCAAACGGATTTTTAGGGTTTTTTAGATAAAGCAACAAAACAAAGTACAAGTAATAAAGACAACGAACAAACGCAGCAAGTGGCCCAATCCTTTCTTAGCAAAGGACAAGCCGGTGGAAATACTTATAAGGACCAAACGTTCTCGAGGACACATGGGAATTCTGTCAAGTGCTTTCGCTTCAAATAGCTGAGTACCCTTCTTTGGTGTTGTAAGTGTTGTGTGGGTGAACCTGTACTAATGTACCAACCTTACTTGGACTAATACACACATGTGATTAAACCCCCTGCAAGCATCCGCAACTACAGGAAAGTAATTAAGATATAAACCTAACCATAGCCCTAAACTCTGAGATCCTACACTCCCTTGTGCAATGGTGTCCTAACGGGGGTTCAGGTTTCTGTCACTCCGGCAACCCCACAATTAGTAGCCAAATACTCAATGCATTCCCCTAGACCCATAAATGGTGAAGTATCATGTAGTCAACGTTCACATGACACCACTAGAAGAATAACACCACAACTTAAATACTAAACCATTGAATAATATCTCAACACAAATCCACTACTAACAACATGACTTCTCCCATGTCCTCAAGAACTAGACGAACTACTCACAAGACATCATATGGATCAAGATCGAAGATGATATGGTGATGGATAACAATCTGAACATAAACAATAATCCAATGGTTCCACTCACAAGCATCAACTACAATAGTAATCAACACCGAGAAAGTTTCCCCTAAGAACTAATGCAAGATCCAACACGATTGTTACATCGGGATGAAGTGGTGATGATGGTGCTGGTGGAGATGATGGGGTGGATGATGATGATGATCTCGATGAAGCCAAGCTTGATGATGGTGTTGATGGCGACGATCTCCCCTCTCCGGGAAGGAATTTCCCCGGCAGAAATCTGTCTGCTGGAGAGCTCTTTCTCCCTCGGTGTTTTCTGCCCCGCAGAGGCGGCGGAAATCTTTCTGTGGTCTCTCTCCTAGTATTAGGGTTTCGTGAGGAAGATATAGACGAGAGGGCGGAGTCGGGAGCCGGCCAGGTGGGCCACACCTTCCCTAGGCGCGGGGCAAGGTGGGCCCGCGCCTAGGAGGGGTGTGGCCCCCCTGTGGTCCAGCTACGTATCCCCTTTTGTCTTCCTCCGTCTTCTGGGAAAATATAATTTTCCAATAATTTTCTGGTATTGTTCTGATCTTCGTGAAATTGCATCAACACACCTCTTTTTCCATCAGAAACATGACTCCGGCAGTCAATCCTCCAAGAATCATCCAACATGCAAAAACAGAGGAAAAGACATAAGTAACACCTCATAATAATACATATATCAATAAATAGAGGCAAATTATGATATAGAATGGTGATGCAAATTGGAGGTATCATGCATATGTATCATGGAATGGAGAACAATGTCGCAATAGGAAGTTTTCCTTTTCGTCGAACCAAAAAGTCATTTTCCATTTTCCGAGCGAAAAAACGGGTGGTTTTGTGAAACAACCACCAAATGGCTAATTCAAAATTCCACCACCCCATTTTTATAAATACTAGACCACCTTAAATGGAAAATGTCCCAATAG
This sequence comes from Avena sativa, assembly GCA_916181665.1. Classification (NCBI taxonomy): domain Eukaryota; kingdom Viridiplantae; phylum Streptophyta; class Magnoliopsida; order Poales; family Poaceae; genus Avena; species Avena sativa. The sequence goes on from OV702296.1 coordinate 386,782,746, forward strand.
GGGGATCTCAAACCTTTACGTCCATCCCTGGTGAAAAAGATAAATTCCTGCTGAATCGATAGGAAGTGGGTCAGGTATAAACTACAGGTATATGATCTGATGCTCATGATTTATTAAAAAATTATTTTTAGGTTCACAATATGCTATTTCATGAGAGATCCAATGAAAATTTAGCGGGGCTCGGCCCCGAGATAAGAATCTTCATGCCCGCTGTTTTGACCATAGTTTGAAACAGACATAAGAAATTAAAAAACGATCCAAACAATGCGAAACCTTCGCGTGGTATCATATTATGTGACATAGTTGGAAGGAAAAATTATCAAACTTGTTATATTGATTATGTCTCAAAAAACCTTCACAAAATAACCTATGTCATTCGAGGTTTCCTAACTTTCGTGTAAAATGACCAATGTTATGGATAAAATCAAGGCATAGTTTGAGATAATGTGTCCATATTATGCATGCATCTGCATCAGGGGATGGGGAACAATGTTGCAGGAGGAACTTTTCCTTTTCGTCGTACCAAAAAGCCATTTTTCATTTTCCGAACACAAAAATGGGGGATTTTGTGAAGCAGCCACCAAATGGATAATTCAAAATTATACCACCCCATTTTTCAAAAATAATATACCACTTTAAATGGACAATGTCCTAATAGGGGAATCTCAAACCTTTTCGTCCATCTCTGGTGAAAAAGATAAATTCCTGCTGAATCGGTAGGAAGTGGGTCAGATATGAACTACAGGTACATGATCCGATGCTCATGTTTTATAAAAAAAATATTTTTAGGTTCACAATATGCTATTTTATCAGAGATCCAATGCAACTTAGCGAGGCTCAGCCCCGAGATAAGAATCTTCATGCCCGCCGTTTTAACCATAGTTTGAAACGGGCATAAAAAATCCAAAAAGATTGAAACAATGTGATAAGGTTCATCAATCATTTTTAGGTTCACAAGATTATATGGATGTCATATTTTGATTCCTCTCATTTTTCTGTTTGATTTAGATATTTTATGTGTCAAATTCCGATTTACGGATTTAAATATATAAATTATTCTATATTAAATAGAAAAAGGCAAAAAATAAAATTGACATTGCCGTGTGTTGTGTTATAGTTTTTCTGTCAGTCAATTGATTAAATGGACCAAATTACCCTTGTGTGCAACTACCGTGCGAATACATCAGAATACTCCCGTTGGTCTGGACAATGCCCGCAAAAAAAGAAGAGAATCCTGTGCTCAACCCTATCCCCGGAGTGGTGGCGGGCGGCGCCGACACGATGACGGAGGGCGACGCAGGAACGGCCGCCACGAGCGGCGCATGCACATCGGCTAAGGGCAACACAGGCGCGGCGGCCACGGGCGGCGCAGGCACGGCGGCCTCGGGCGGCGCAGGTATGGCGGCGGAGGGCGACACAGGAACTGCCGCCATTGGCGGTGCAGGCACAACGGCAGAGGGCGATGCAAGCACGATGGCCACAGGCAACACAGGCATAGCAGCCTCGGGCGACACATGCACGGCGGACTCGAGCGGCACAGGCACGGCCGCGAGCGGCGCAGGCACGGCGGCCGCGAGCTACACAGGCATGGCAGCGGCAGGCGTCCACGACGCTGCCATGGGTGCACCTCTAGGGTCAGTTTGCTTTCTCTGCTTTTATTTGAAGTAGATGACTATATGCAATAGATGACTCAAATAAACTTGTTCTGATTTGCATTCACAGGATGGATCAAAATTCAACTTATTTGCTGAAAATAAATTTGATTACCCCAACCTAAAAAAGGCTAGAAAAGAAATCAAATCATTTTGTTTTGAGAAGTTTATTGATAGTGACTTAACAAATTATAAGGATTTGCTTGAAGAAATCCTAGATGAGTACCCGCCATGATATCTGGAAGTTGAACATTTTCAATACTATGATGATGTGTTGAAAATATATCCAGAGGTACATTCTGACCAAGAGCTGATGTCTATGTTTGAGAAACACTCCTAGTAAAAGGCTGTGTAAATGTTCATTGCATATTGTGATCCTGCTGAACCATATGAGCCAATCATTGAGTATTATGAGGATAGTGAAGTGCATATTGAACCAGAAAAAACATAGATCAAGATGAGGATAGTTATCTTCGTAACCCAATACCTGAGAATGAGCATGTTGGTATTGACGAGGAGAATGCATATTTGGAGAACGAGCCTATGCCTCTAAATGTGGTTATTTTTTTGATAAAAAGAAGGACACAGACTATGTGCAAAAGGATGATAGCGAGGATGAGAGCGAGGAATGCGGGTTTATGAAAATTGGGTATGGTTCATGCAATTACGTAGGCATGCCATAGGATCACCAGCGGGTTTAGTTATATGTACTGATGCTGATCAGGCAGTGATGACAGGGGTAAAAGAAGTGTTCCCAGAGGCTGAACATAGAGAATGTATGTTTCACTTGGTGAGCAACTTCAAGAAGAAGTTCCATGGAAAGGTGTTTGATGATCATCTTTGGGCTGCTGCTTACTCATGGAACCCGTATGTGTTTCAAAAACATTGGGTTTCAATGGAGGTAGCAAAGCCAACCGCAACTGCATATATAAGGAAGTTGCACAATAGATTGTGGTCTAGGAGTCAGTTTTCGACAATATGCAAGGTGGACTATGTAACCAACAACTTGACAGAGAGCTTTAATAACTGGATCAAGCACCACAAGTCCTTGAACTTGGATGACTTCCTGGACAAGGCGCGATAGTTGCTGATGATCATGTGGAACCAAAGGCGAAACGTGGAAAAGAAGTTGGATGACCTTATTATGCCCCACATTATTAAGAAGTTGAAAGCAATGACTAGAGACTTAAACTTGGAAGTGGTGCAAAGCTCAGAAGAAGTGGCCGAAGTGACAACATTAGGAGGCAGCGGCTTTAGGTTTGTGGTGAACTTGCAAGAGAGGACATGTTCTTGTAGACAATTTCAAGTTTCTGGCCTTCCTTGCAAGCATGCTCTTGCATTCATCACCTCACTTAGACATGCACATATATAGACCTATGTTGACTTGTATTACTCTATTGCTAAATTTAGAGCAGCTTATGCCCAACTAATTCCTGCTATGCCTGACAAGACCCAATGGCCTGGATCTGACCATGGATTCTTCATGCATCCACCACTATTAAAAGCCACTGCTGGTAGGCCTAAAACTGAGAGGTATAAAGGTTGTAGTGAGAAGAAAAGAAAATCAGGCAAACATATGTCCTATTTGTAAGGACTATGGGCATCATTGGCACAATTGTAAGAAGGGTAACCCAGATGACATTGCTGCGATGCTGGCAGTGACGTAATATAGATTTAATATTGTACTATTTATTCTGTAATGAACTATACATGCTTACTGCTATTCTTATTTATTGCTCATGTAGAGAACCACCAAAGAAGAAGATAAAGGCCATGAAAGGAAATGATTCACCCATTGTGCCCTGCATGGATGAAGCACCAACAAGGATGTCTTTTCCACCAAGGTTAGAAATTTTACATTCATGCTCATTATTACATGAAACCTGAGTTTGTGGTCTAAGTAGCTTCTTTCTCACATATCCAAAGCTTGCAAATTCAAGTTACAAAAAGGGAAAAGGGAGCAACTCTAGATCCGGTGGATCAAAGAGGTATTATTTTATTTTTTGTTTAGTTGTTATGCATTGTTTTTCTTTGGTTTATACTTATAATTGTTGTTGTCATACATGTACGGATACAGATCAAGAGCGGCCTCATGTCAACCTGAGCCTATTTCCCTCGAGCTTCCTATGCCCAACAAGAAAAAGGAGGTTGATGTTCCTGCGAAGAGGCAAAAATAAAAAGGAGATTGTTGTCCCTGCTGTGCCACTTGACAGCCCAGCAATGGGCACAAGGAGCAAGAAATTTAGCCCTCCTAGCCCAACTATAAGCACACGAAGCAAAAGAAGGCTCAGTTTGTGATTGTCTCTTTATGTCATGTGCATTATTCGATTTTCTTTTGGTGATATCGTCTTACTTTTGTATTCTGGTCATGTCTGAGTGTTGATCTATGTGTTGCATATGGACTAGAGAACCTCTACGTGTTTCTCTATGGACTACTAGTGGACCTGGCTGTTTATCTATTATATTCAATATATATGAACCTGACTGTTTATTTATTGTATGCACTATACTGCTATATATGATTTCTATGTATGGATATGACATCAAAATACAGGAGAGGCTCATTACAATTTTTTATTTTTTCTTGCCTAAAATCTGATGATAACACACTGAAACATGAGTGGAAAGCATGGAATGCATGACCATTGTCCATTGGTGCAAATGTATCTTTCTAAAACATTCTTTTTGTCACAAGACTTATTAGTGGCAAACGAGTCTTTCCATGTTTCTATTTGACACCGTTAGTGCTTAAAATGAACTAAGGTGTCAATTGAGGAAAGAAAGCAAGTTTAAGTGTCAAAATGGGAAGAAATTTTTTACTAGTGTCAAATAGGTAAGCAAGTTTTAAGCCAGTGTCAAATAAGGAATTTTCTCTATCCTATATGAGATTAACGAGTCAAACATATGCAAAAGAAGTTTGAAACAAAATTGATTTTTTTTCAAATTTATTTTTGAAAAGACAGCCTCTTTGTCGTGTACTTTTCGATGAGACACACAGCAAAGAATGAACACTGTCATCTCCATGAAAACCGTCATCCCATACTTTCCCGTGTCTATTTTTGAAAAACACACGGCAAAAGGCATTTGCCATGGCGATCGCTGCCTCTTGGCATATACACATGACAAAGACTTTGTCGTGTTTCGAATAGCCTTTGTCTTTGTAGTATGCGGATGCCCACACTACAAAGAGCCTGTGTGCGGTAGTATATGTGGGTACACTCTTCTGCAAGAGTATGGCTTCCCAATATGTTCACGTTAGTTATGTGTTGTAAGCACGAAAATAACTAAAACTTCTAGCTCGATCTTAACTAGTACTTGAAAACTCGGCTTGAACTCGAACCTCAACTACAACCGTTGGCGGGGATTTTTGGTTACCAGATTTCCCGAGCACCACAGGAAATGGGTCAACCGGGCAATTTTTATTTTGAGATTATTGAATTGAAATTTGAAATTTCTTCGGTTATTACCAAACTGTTATCGAAAATTACAAAAAATAAAAAAAGTCAAAATTTTGTTTCAAATTCGTTTGGTAACTGTGGGATTTCTCGGCAACTGAGGGCGGAAGGAGCCTTCAACACCTTCTCCAAATCTCCTATTTTGGACCTTGCTGGCCTGGCTTCAAGCATAACGACTTAGTGGGATTCGAGAGACATTGGGTGGAGGAGCACCATACATGGAGGGCAATGATAGAAGAGGATGATAGACTGGTGTTTGTAGGATGTGATTTTGGAACGAATAGTTCGTCCTGCCCGCTCCCGCGAGCGGCAGGGCGAATCCTAGCGTCGGGCCGCCGCCAACCCTTCTCTACCTCCTCCCCTACCCCTTGCCGTCGCCGGAGGGCGTCTCCGGGCTAAGCCCCGGGGGCGATGGCGGCAGGGGGCCTTCTCTCCCTCTTGCGCGGGGTGGTGGCACGGGCTGCGGCTGATTGATGACTGCAAGTGCACAGATCAAATGTAGCTAGTTTCGAAATAAGAGTATCAAACTAATAGAGATCTATTTGGTTAAGATCTTTATGCCTCTGGTCACTATCTATTTGTTGTCATGTACGAGACCTAAATCATAGATGGCGGCGTTTCGAGACAGTTTATAGTTATGCGGCCTGAAGGATTTGGGGTTTATGGGTCTTCCGTACACCTTTGATAACAAACGAGTTGGCTACAATAATGTTCAAGTACGACTAGACAGAGCAGTTGCAGATGATCGGTGGCAAGATATCTATACAGACTCTTCCTCGGTGGTTCACCTTGTTTCACCCTGTTCCGATCATTGTCCTGTTCTTTGGAAAATTGCAAAAGAGATTAGGGAATTAGTTATGACCAAGTGCATGCGATATGAAATATTTCTGGGAGAGAGATCTAGCTCTTAAAGAATTAATTGAGTCATTGTGGTATGATCTTGGCCATATGAATGATCTAGGCCAGATTAATAGTGGCCTGGCTACAGTAATGAAATCACTGCAAAGGTGGTTCGGGCAACATTTTGGCAACGTGATCCACGATTTTAAAAAACTTCGAGATAAATTAAGTATGCTATAAGAATCAAATTCTTCTAGGGAGGTGATCCGAATTGTAACTGCTCTGATGAATGAAGCTATGTATAGAGAAGAGATGATTTTGCTGCAACGTTTTCGCATTTATTGTCTTGGGGAAGGAGACCGAAATACCAAGTATTTTCATAACAATGTTGTGTGGATGGCTTGGAGAAACGAAATCTCAAAGTTGAGAGATGATATTGGTGTCATCAAAACGATTCGAACTGAAATGTAGAGAATGATGATCTCCTATTTTTCAGTCTTTGTATACTCAAAATTCGACCTTGGATCATTCGTCCATTACAAATTTGATCCAAGAGAAGATCTCCGAGGAAATGAACACTTAGCTCTGTATGGACTTCACGGACAAGGAAATTTCTGATGCCTTGTTTCAAATAGGGCCGATTAAAGCCCCTAGGCCGGATCGCTTTCCTGCGAGATTTTACCCGAGGAACTGGGATGTGTTAAAATCTGAAATTATTTCTGCTGTGAGACACTTCTTTGATACCGGTCATATGCCAGAAGGTATGAATGACACCTCTATCTTTCTTATTCCAAAAATTGATAGTCCCGCGGATCTTAAGGATTATAGGCCTATTGGTTTATGCAATGTCCTATACAAGATTGTCTCCAAATGCTTGGTTAATAGATTAAGACCTCTACTTGGCGAGGTTATTTCTGAAAATCAAAGTGCATTTGTTTCTGGGTGTATGATCACTGATAATGCTCTCCTATCCTTTGAGTGTTTACATTGTATGGAACATGGTACTAGTGTGAATTCTGGATTTTGTGCTTATAAGGTGGATTTGTCAAAAGCATATGACAGGGTGGATTGGTATTTTCTGGAGAATACTATGCATAAATTGGGGTTTTCTCATCGGTGGGTGCAATGGATAATGGAGTGCATCACCACGGTGAGGTATTCTGTGAAATTCAATGGAACCCTTTTGGAAGCATTCTCTCCTAGTCGAGGCCTTCAATAAGGGGATCCACTGTCCCCTTTCTTGTTCTTGCTTGTTGTAGATGGCTTATCAGCATTGTTACAGAAGGAGGTGGAAAACAATGGAATCACTCCGCTGAAAGTGTGTCGTAATGCTCCTGGTATCTCACACTTATTATTCGCGGATGATACTTTATTGTTCTTTAGAGCAACTGAAGCTCAAGCTGCTCGGGTGAAAGAGGTCATCAATGCTTTCGAGGTTGGTACTAGGCAATTAATCAACCCATCCAAGTGCTCGATCCTGTTTAGTGCCTCATGTCAAGAGGATAATCAATTGCTGATTCGGGATATTCTGAATGTGGAGCAACAAATGTTTAATGTCAAATATCTGGGTTTACCTACACCAGATGTGAGAATGCATAGAGGAAGGTTTCAAACTTTGTTGTCTCGGCTAAATAAATTCTTGGTTGATTGGGGTGATGGAATTCTAGCTCAAAGTGCAAGAGAAATCCTTATTAAAGCAATTGCTCAGGCTATATCTGCATACGTCATGGGGTCTTTAAACTCCCCTTTTCAGTTTCTGATGAGTTGACAAAAATAATCCGAGATTTTTGGTAGGGTTTGGAGAATGGTACCCGCACACTAGATCGTCTGGCCTAAACTCCAACGAGCTAAGATTCAAGGAGGCCTCGGTTTTTGTGATATGAGATTGTATAATCAAGCTTTACTAGCTCGGCAAGCCTGGAGGTTGCTAAAATTCCCAGATAGTTTGTGTGAGAGAGTGCAAAAGGAAAAATACTACCTGAACGGTGAATTTTATGATACAATTTTTACTGGGAACCCTTCATCTACTTGGATGGCAATTTCACATGGTTTAGAGTTGCTAAAGAAGGGACTAATTTGGCGTGTCGGCAATGGGCAAAAAATATGCATCTGACATGATAGTTGGATTCCTCGGGTGTCCTGTATGTAAGTTCTCACATCTAGAGGAAATCGTCGCGTCCGACGTGTCTCTAAACTACTGGACGATCTTGGTAACTGGAATGAGGCATTGGTACGTACCATTTTCTTGCCAATGGATGCATCAGCCATTATGATGATCAAACCTTCTCGCCATTTGGATGATGATCTACTCACATGGCTTCCCGAGAGATCAGGTCGGTTCATAATGTGTAGCGCATATAACCTTGCTTTTCAAGAGTCCCCTGAATAGTGTGTGTTTGCTACTTCGAGCTTGGCACCTGATGGTGCAATCAACTGTTGGAAACGAATTTGGAAGGTTGGAGTTCCACGTAAAGTCAAAATGTTTGCTTATAGAGCTGTATCTAATGGATTAGCTCTAAAAAAAGAACAGATGCTTTGAGGTTACAGGCAACTGCCTTATTCGCGATAAAGAACAAGAGGACGTTGCACATCCCTTGTTCAAGTGCTCTCATACAAAATATTTGTGGTTTACTATGAGGGATGTGTGGCCTTTGTCTAATGACCTGGATCTGCAGGTTGATCCTCACAAGTGGTTTTAGACGGTTATTGAGCAAGTCCCGACCAGAGTGGTGGATTTTATTTTACTGATTGCTTGGCGCATTTGGTATGCTCACAACGAGGTTACCCATCATAAACGTCTTCCGTTAATTGAGGGCTCTAGGAGATTCTTGATATGCTATGTCAAGACTTTGAAGAACATTAAATACTTGGCCACGGAGGAAATCATTAAGGGCAAGAGCCCTATGTCAGATGGTACGGAAGCTACAATGGATGATCAAAATCTTGATTTGCAGGTGGCATGGTGGCATAAACCTTCTCCTGTCTGGGTTAAACTTAATTGTGATGGTTCTTATAAGAAGGAGGATGATTCAGCAGGGACGGGTATAATCTTGCGTGATGAATTAGGAAGGATTATTTTCTCCTCATGTTGTCAGCTGTTTAGTTGCGATGATCCCCTAGAAGCTGAAACAAGGGCTTGCGCAGAAGGCCTTCGTCTTGCTCTCGAATGGAGTGATAAACCGGTGGTATTAGAGCTAGACTGCTCTGTCCTGTTAGATGCAATTGGTGGAAGATCGCAAGATAGATCATCTTTAGATTTTTTCATTAAGGAGATTAAGGATTTAATTCAGGGTAGTAGAAGTATTTCAGTTGTAAAAGTGGATCGTGAACAAAATAGGGCTAATTATAGTCTTGCAAATTTTGCGAGAACCCATGCCAAAACTGTAGTATGGCTTGGATCAGGACCTGAGGTTTTGTCTTAGGTTTTAGATCATGACCTCTTTGTAAGTCCTATAGATTAATAAAACCACTTTTACCCGCAAAAAAATAGTATATTTTTAATAGAATATTCTTCATTCTCCGGTTTAGAAAATTGCAACACTGCCGATCGTCGCCGCTCAGCCATAGTCCAGGTCGCCGGCCACGCTGCTGCCAGTTGCCTACTGGGCCACCAGTCACATCGTCACGCTCGCCCGCCCGCCAATGGCGGAGCTAGGGGGACCAGGAGGGGCCTTGGCCCCCCCTATGACACAGATTAGCAAGATTTTTTACCTACAAAGCTTGCTCCAGATGGGATTTTGATGGAAAATCACCATGATTGGCCCCCTCTAATTGAGAAATACAAGATTAGGCCCCCTCTAATGGTGAATCCTGCCTCCGCCACTGCCGCCCGCCCTCCACTAGCTAGCTCACCGGACACTTCTAGCTTGCTCGCTTAGTGTGTGCAAGTTGTTGCGTTGCCGCTCGCCCGTGCTGTCCTGATGCCTGCCCGTGAGCTGAGCTAGTCGCGTTACCGCAACTTGGTATAGACGACCAATTTTGTCTAAGGACTACGAATTTTGCGGCTAGAGGGACAATGTACGGGAGGTCTCCTGTGGCCGGGCGCGGTGGAGACAATATTGTTTTCGCCTTTTACTGCCCATTAGAGCGGTACATGTACGGGCCATGGGATCGGATTCTTAGGCCACTCTAAAAAGATATATATACATGTCGTATTTTTTATAGTCTCCGCTAGAATGACGCTTTTTTCGTGGACATGTAAACCCTTGGAATTTTACAGTTCCGCCCCGTTTACCGGTACAGTTAGAGTTGCTCTTACACGCGTTAAAATGCAGTATCACGCGTGATATTTGGCGCGCTGGCTCGAGCGGTTATAGAACAGGTCCACGCACCAACCGCAATACAGAAATTTTCTTTGTCTTCTCCTTCCCACCGCTCAGCTGCTGCCCTAGCACCCACGCGACACCGTTTAGCCCGCCCAGTGCCCACGCACCATGGGCACCGCAGGAGTGCCTCCTCCGGCTACCACGGAGTGCGCACCCAGCCGGATGACAACTTCTACGCAGAGATTCGGGCTAGCGGCGACCGCATCACCCTCAGGATATTCGAGACACCGCACGAGGCAAATATATAAAAATTTAGACAATTTTGTGACATTCTTTTTAGATCAAGGGACTATATAAAAAGAATTTTAACAAACAATTTTTGAGATCGGTGCAAAAAAAAAAAGGAGGTCGGAACTCCTTCAGGCGGGCGTTGTTTGTCCTTGTTACCTGATGAAGCCCTGAACATGCTCACCTCGACCCACCTATGTATCTGTGGCGTGGCCTGTTTCGCAGAGCTTGTTCCCCTGGGCGACTTGTCTTCCAGAAGTTGGAAGAATGTTAAAAGCCATTATCAGCGAGTACCCGTAAAACGGTCAGGTCAGACACATACGTACGGTGGAATTCCACGAGCCAGACGCCCTAGCACAGCTGTTTCCTCCCAGATTTCTGTACGTACATACATAGACGACGCGCGTGTTAGCAATCATAATCCCGATCGACGCCGGCACGGCGTCATGTGCGTATACGCTTCCGAGTACGAGTAGTATAGCAGCATCCTAGTAGGACCTGGACACCGAGTCGTAGCTAGAGTCGACAATAGGCTGCTAGTATATATGTGAGGTATCTCATTAACACAAGAACCGACTTGACCTATTCCGTTGGCTATGTGAGTCGCTTCATGGAAACACCCATAATGAAGCATTGGACAGCCGTGAAGCATATACTCAGGTATATCAAAGGGACAACAAACTTTGGTATTGTCTACTCGAAAGAGAAGGAGGATGTGAATCTACTTGGCTACAGTGATAGCGACATGGCAGGAGATATTGACGACCGTAAGAGTACCTCGGGCGTGGCATATTTCTTGGAAAGAAGCATAGTAAGTTAGCTATCACAAAAGCAAAAAGTGGTGGCACAGTCATCCTGTGAAGCTGAGTATATTGCGGCTGCAACTGCGGCGTGTCAAGGTGTGTGGCTAAGGAGTCTATTCGGTGATCTCGCCAATCGGGAGGCGGAACGAGTGGTGCTCAATATTGACAACAAGTCTGCAATTTTTTTATGCAAGAATCCGGTGCACCATGACAGGAGTAAGCACATTGATACAAAGTATCACTACATACGGCAGTGCATAGAAAAAAGCAAGATTGAAGTCAACTACGTTTGCACCGATGATCAGCTTGCAGATATTCTAACTAAATCTTTGGGACGAGTGAAATTCGCAGAGATGCGAGGAAGGATAGGCGTTCAAGCTGTGAAGACAAGCACGTCGGGCTTAGGAGGGTGATTGTTAGCAATCATAATCCCGATCGACGCCGGCACGGCGTCATGTGCGTATACGCTTCCGAGTACGAGTAGTATAGCAGCATGTATCCTAGTAGGACCTGGACACCGAGTTGTAGCTAGAGTCGGCAATAGGCTGCTAGTATATATGTGTGTCAATCCTAGCTTGTAATCAACACACCGAGAATCAATACAACCTAGAACAGGCTCGATACGGGCCTGTGGCAAATATATCTTTTTCGTGTGCGTGAGCCGTGGAGTTGGTGCTAGCTGATTGTGCATGTACGTAGGCTGCTGCTTATTGCAAAATAGCTTTGGCTTGTTTGCTACATGTGTGCAGGTCGTCATCTCGCTGGAAAAGTCTTTGTCATCGATCGTTGTCGTCATCTCGCTGGAAAAGTCTTTGTCATCGATCGTTGTCGGACCGTACTCGACGGCGTAGTGGGGCTGGGCCAACAGCGCGTGCCGCGATTGGTGGACGGCCTCGCCGGGGCGATCGTTTTGGCCGAACCAGATAACGACCTCCATAGATGGTTCCAAGCTCGGAGCACACGGCGTGGGATGGGTCAAGCACGCCGGCCGGCTGCCTTGCCATGCCTACGTACCAGTCCGTTAGCGTGGAAACTGGGAGCTTATCGTGGAACTTAGGAACGGGTGCCGTGCCCAACAGGTAGCTAGTACCGTGTGTGTATATATAGGAGGTGGATTCTTGGTGCAATCCATGCAAAAAGTACATAGCTGATAAACTACAAAGCTTTAGCTAGATAATACAGTACCCTTTCTTGGTTGCACCAAGATCAGTGTGGAGATGGCAGAGCATCGTGCTGCTGCCTCCATGTTCGCGGTGGCGCTGGCGCTCGGCGTGCTCGCCGCCATCCCGGCAGCTGTCCAGTCCATCGGCGTGGGGTACGGCGTGAACGGCAACGGCCTGCCCTCGGCGAGCGAGGTGGTGCAGCTGTACCAGTCCAACCGCATCAGCGGCATGCGCATCTACACCGTCAACGACGACATCCTCCAGGCCCTGAGCGGCAGCAACATCGACCTGATCATCGACACCGGCAACGAACAGCTCAGCAGCCTCGCCGCCAGCGCCGCCAACGCGGACTCCTGGGTGCAGGCCAACATCCAGTCCCACCAGGGCCTCAACATCAAGTACATCGCCGTTGGCAACGAGGTCCCCGACCAAGGCGGCAACACGCAGGACATCCTCCCGGCCATGCAGAACGTGCACGACGCGCTCGCCAGGGCCGGCCTCGACGGCATCAAGGTGTCCACGGCGGTGAACTCCGGCGTCAGATCCGGCTTCCCTCCCTCCCAGGGCACCTTCTCCGCCTCCCACATGCCGCCCATCGCGCAGTACCTCGCCACCACCGGCGCGCCGCTGCTAGCCAACGTATACCCCTACTTCTCCTACAAGGACACGCCCGGGACCGCTATCGAGTACGCCCTCTTCACCTCGCCGAGCACCGTGGTGCACGACGATGCCAGTGGCGAGGACTACCAGAACCTCTTTGACGCGCTCGTCGACACCATGTACTCCGCGCTCGAGGGCGCCGGGGCCGGGAGCGTCGGCATCGTGGTGTCTGAGAGCGGCTGGCCCTCGGCCGGCGACACGGCGGCTACCGCGGACAACGCAAAGACATACAACCAGAACCTGATCAACCATGTCGGTCAGGGGACGCCCAAGAGGTCCGGAGCGATCGAGACCTACATATTCGCCATGTTCAACGAGGACAAGAAGCCTGGGGATGAGACGGAGAGGCACTTTGGGCTCTTCAACACGGACAAATCGCCGGCATACTCCATCACCTTCTAAGTACCGTGTAGGACGGATCGAAACGTACACTAGACGAGGAGAATAATTGCCTAATTAATAATTTAGGGATTTAAATAAGGTGCCTAAAAGAATGCCAAAACAATTGCAGACGGTTAAATAAATTATCCACTTACTGAAGATGAATAATAAGTGGCACATTTGTTGCCGAATCTACTAAGGACCCCTAGCCCGTCGCCTCTAGACCCCTCCTTCCTCCGCTCCCTCCCCTCGCTGCTGTCGGATGGCTTCGCCGGCCGAAGGGCGGACGCTGGCGGCTGTGGGCCCCTCCCCTTCTCCTCGCTTGGTGGATGTTGGAATATGCTAAATGAGTATCACCATTGCATGTCTCTAATCCGGATAATTCGGGTGACCCACAGTTGGTAGCAAGGCCTATGACCTGCCGGGCGGCCTAATTAGATGGATCCAGAAGTAAGACCCATGCCGGATGAAGGAAGGCTACGGTGGAGTCATCGGCGTACCCAGAGCCTTGGAGTGCAAGACACGTTAGACTAGTTGGATACCGTATAGGACTCCCACTACAGGAAAGAACTAAGACGCCGACGGCCGGCCGGCTACGCCGACGGCCAAAGGTCGGGGCCGTCGGCGTAGCTGTCTTTCCTGGCCAGCCGACCAGCCCGGCCGTCGGCGTAGATACGGCCGTCGGCGTAGATGACGGTTCCGAGGGTAGCCCTCGGCGTAGTGTGGCCGTCGGCGTAGTAGCGAGGTATGTGCCGACGGTGGCCCTCGGCGTAGATATAGCCCTCGGCGTAGCCCCAGTTCAGACACGAGGATGGAAACGGCGTTAGACAGCCAGGCCGTCGGCACAGCTCTTTGAAAATTTTTTTTGTCTGTGCCGACGGCCAGGCCGTCGGCATAGACCTCCAGATTTTTTTCCTTTTTCATTATTTTTTGAAAAATCATAACTAAATCATTCTAATTCAGAAAAATACAAATAATCTATCAAAATTTGCAGAAAAAAAATCTATCTATCTACACTCAAATATTACACATTTATAAACAAAAATTAAGTAAAATATAAAACATTATAATATGTGACATAGTTACAAAAATTAAGTAAAATATAAAACATTATAAAACATTATAATATGTAAAATATTACACGTTTAAAACAGGCATTATAAATTCAAAAACGATCCAAACAATGCGAAACCTTCGTGTAGTGTCATAATATGTGACATAGTTAGAAGGAAAAATATCAAACTTGGTATATTGATTATGTCTCAAAAAAAACTTCACAAAATGATCTATCTCGTTCAAGGTTTCTTGACTTTCGGGTCAAATGACCAATGTTATGGCTAGAATGAAGGCATAGTTTGTGATAATGTGTCGATATTGTGCATAATTGTGCATCATGTGATAGCGAACAATGTTTCAGGAGGAAGTTTTCCTTTTCGTCGCACTAAAAAGCCGTTTTCCATTTTCCGAGTGAAAAAAAACGGACGGTTTTGTGAAGCAACCACCAAATGGCTAATTCAAAATGCTACCGTCACATTTTTCAAAAATACCAGACCACCTTACATGCATAATTTCATAACAGGGGGATCTCAAACATTTCCGTCTATCCCTGGTGAAAAAGACAAATTCCTGCTGAATCGGCAGGAAGTGGGTCAGATATGAACTACAGGTACATGATCGGATGCTCATGATTTTTTACAAAAATCATTTTTAGGTTCAAAATATGTTGTTTCATCATAGATCCACTTCAAGTTTAGTGAGTATCAGCCCCGAGCTAAGAATCTTCATGCCCGCCCTTCGACAAGTTTAAAACGGGCATTATAAATTCAAAAACGATCCAAACAACATGAAACCTTCGCGTGGTGTCATATTATGTGACATAGTTAGAATTAAAAATATCAAACTTGGTATATTGATTATGTCTCAAAAAAACCTTCACAAAATGACCTATCTCGTTCGAGGTTTCTTGACTTTTGGGTCAAATGACCAATGTTATGGCTAGAATAAAGGCACAGTTTGTGATAATGTGTCTATATTATGCATAAGTATGCATCATGGGATGGCGAACAATGTTTCTGGAGGAAGTTTTCCTTTTCGTCGCACCAAAAAGCCGTTTTCCATTTTCCGAGTGCAAAAAACAGACGGTTTTGTGAAGCAACCACCAAATGGCTAAGTCAAAATGCTACCGTCACATTTTTCAAAAATACTAGACCACCTTACATGGATAATGTCATAACACGGGGATCTCAAACATTTCCTTCTATCCCTGGTAAAAAAGACAAATTCTTGCCGAATCGGTAGGAAGTGGGTCAGATATGAACTACATGTACATGATCGGATGCTCATGATTTTTTACAAAAATCATTTTTAGGTTCAAAATATGTTGTTTCATCATAGATCCACTTCAAGTTTAGCGAGTCTCATCCCCGAGCTAAGAATCTTCATGCCCGCCCTTCGACAAAGTATAACGATGGTTTAAAACGGGCATTATAAATTCAAAAACGATCATAACAACATGAAACCTTCGCGTGGTGTCATATTATGTGACATAGTTAGAAGGAAAAATATCAAACTTGGTATATTGATTATGTCTCAAAAAAATCTTCACAAAATGACCTATCTCGTTCGAGGTTTCTTGACTTTTGGGTCAAATGACCAATGTTATGGCTAGAATGAAGGCACGGTTTGTGATAATGTGTCCATATTATGCATAAGTATGCATCATGGGATGGCTAACAATGTTTCAGGAGGAAGTTTTCCTTTTTGTCGCACCAAAAAGCTGTTTTCCATTTTTCGAGTGCAAAAAACGGACGATTTTGTGAAGCAACCACCGAATGGCTAATTCAAAATGCTACCGTCACATTTTTCAAAAATACTAAACTAGCTTACATGGATAATGTCATAACAGGAGGATCTCAAACATTTCCGTCTATCCCTGGTGAAAAAGACAAATTCCTGCCGAATCGGTAGGAAGTGGGTCAGATATGAACTACAGGTACATGATCGGATACTCATGATTTTTTACAAAAATCATTTTTAGGTTCAAAATATGTTGTTTCATCATAGATCCACTTCAAGTTTAGCGAGTCTCAGTCCCGAGCTAAGAATCTTTATGTGTGCCGTTTTAAACGGGCAAATGAAATTATGATAAGAATCACGGCATAGTTTGTGATAAGTTGATATTGATATCATATTTGGATTCCTCTCATTTTTCTAATCAATTTAGACATATTATTTGCCGAATTACGATTTACAGATTTAAAGATATTAATTATTCCATACTAAATAAAAAATACAAAAAAAATAAAATCATTATATTTTTATTTGAATTCAATAATATTTTTACTTATTCATTGTTGTTTACTTAAATAATTGCTTGTAATTTCAAAAAATACAACCATATGACATGATGATATAAGAGTTAATAGGAATGATATCCTAGTATTGACAACAATGAGTTGCGGGAAGAGATTCTGAAGGAACGAGGAAGTTAAGCGTGCTAGAGCTAGAGTAGTGCTAGCATGGGTGACCTAACGGGAACTTTGACTAAGACTGTAATTTAATTAATTATTAACTATAAATAGTGTTAAAATGATTAAAGCGGGAGATTATGGAGTCAAATAATTCAAAGATTTAAAAAAATAAAAAAATAAAAAAATAAAAAAATATTTTAGGCTATGCCGACGGCCTGGCCGTCGGCGTAGCTCCAGGCTGAACCGTTAGCCAAACGGCCGTTGACTGACACGCGGGGCCCGCTGAAGACGCTGTGCCGAGGGGGAGGAGTTGTGCCGACGGCCATGGAGCTGTGCCGACGAGGACGTACGCCGAGGGGGCTACGCCGACGGCCACCGTCGGCACAGGCGTGGCGCTGTGCCGACGGCAGCCGGCCGTCGGCGTAGCAATTATTTCCTGTAGTGTCCATACCATGTCCGGCTAGGACTTTCCCTGTAATCCTAGGATCTGGCGCATATATAAGCCAGACCTAGAGGAGCCTTTAGGGCATAATATAGTAACTCAACTCATATCGCGCACAGCGAACCGATCACTGTAACCTGGCGTATTGCCGTTATAGTGATTTATAGCAGGAGTAGAATTCTGTCACCGTTGTGGGATCTGAACCTGGGTAAGCTGTGTCACCTCGTATCCGCCAACCTTCCGTCTTACCCCACGTCTCTAAACACGCTCTGTGAGGACCCCTCCATGGCGTACTCGTCGGCAATACCACGATAATTGGCACCCACCATGGGGCAAGAGGCGCTTCAGGCTCTACAACGGGCGAGGTCAAAACTTTTTGCGGGAATCGGCGAAACCGTAGCCATTGGTCGCGTTCTCTTCTTTGGCAACGTTCTGATCGTCCCTCCTGGCGAGTTCTCGATCCCGGCGAAGACAAACCCCACCCGCTGATCGCGCGTCCCAATCGGGGACATCCACCTCTTCAACGACGAAACTGACTCGGACACTAGTTCCCTGGAAGCCGGAGGATCGTCAAGGCCCGCACAGACCGCCTACGGGCAAGATACGTTCGTGGAAGGATCGAAGTTGGATCTCTCTTTGAAGTTTGCCGTCTTAGATCGAATTCAAGGCCCACCCAAACCGCCCATGCGCAGGAAATAATGGTGGAAGATCGTTGCAAATCCGCTAGCTTCGCATGTGCGTCTGGAAAGCAGAGATCGCACTTCGTTGGTGTGGTAACTATCTTCGATATGGCACGATGCATTCAGAGAGAGGGAGAAAACCCCCGCGATTGCCTCGCTAGATGGCTCAGGATACGGGCCGACCTGGAGCACTATCCCAATGATGATGTTATCTATCACTTTGTGGAAGGACTGGACCACGGTACACTTCTCGGGCATACGCCAAAGAGGCAACAGGTCGCGGGTCTCCTCACCTTTGAGAACATGATTGGCACCGCGAACAGTTACACGACCGTTGATGCAGCTGCTCAGGCCGAGATCGCTGCCATACTCGGGCCACCGCCGCCACAGCCACCGCCTCCAGTCAACATCTCTGCTGCCTCAGCATCATCCTCTATCATCGAGGAAGCCCCCACACCCTCCGACTTTGTTCTGGACGCGCTCTACGCCGACATCAGCGTGGATTCAGAGGAGATGGATATCAACCCGGAGGAGCTCGACTCAGCCATGCAGAAGATGGAGGAGGATATCAGGTGCGGTGACCCAGCATTCCACTACATGATGTAGTACACTATAGTCGTTGACATAACACCAATGAAACACCGTTCACTAATATTACATCCCTCAGAGTGGTACAATAGAAACACAACAGGTCCAAGACATGACTATAGGTTATACCTCAACTCTTTACACAAGATCCAGAGAACACTCTAGGTTAAAGAGAGAGAAAGAAACTTCTTACAAAGAAGAATCAGAAATAAACAACTCATAACCAACTTACTAATAGACTAGTATCTGAACTATTGGGGCTTGTATTGATGCTATTGCAATACTCTAAAGAAGTAGGTTCTATGGCTAGAGATTATATTTCTATCTAATCAGCAACTTCATCTTCGGTTTAATTGATGTATATGTTGACTTCTTTGACTTCATTGAAGAGCTCGAGCTTTTGATGATGATTCCTAGAGCATAACTTGATGTATACATCGTCTTAATGGTTTCAGAATCTAGCAAGGGTTAAGAAGATACGTTGAGTATGAGCGTACTCAGCAAGTTCACTATAAAAGGAGTGTTTGATGCACTATATCTACATCCAGAGACCATAGGTCGTAGGCAATGCAGGTTTTCGTAAACATTTCTACAAAGGTTGCTTTTATTCTGAAAAGCTATGTCTGTCAGCCTTCACGGGTTTACTAGAACTTTCATAAAGTTCCTTTTCCGCCGCGTTCGTAGCTCCTTCACGGAACAGGGAGTAACATGTTACAGTTCTTACACTCTGCAGAGGTGCGTCACTTTACCCACGAGAGACCTTAGGTTTTTTGCACGGCCGGGAGTATGTCCCCTTTCAAACTTTCTTAATTTGAGGCCCAACCTAAGATCCAAGCCAATCACTGCCTTCTCCGTGACCCCGCATGTCTCCTTGGTGTACGCTAGCCCACCTATTGAATTACGGCAATTGGCAGTACAGACCGTTCAGATGCCGAAACTATCGTGGGACGTTGAGGGTTCCCACCCATATGCTGCATATCCTCTACGAATTACCAATATATGCATGCTAGGAGTGATAACAGCCACAACCCGCACATCCGGCTCCATGCGAGAGGGAAAAGATACATCTTACTTCTCTGTCCCATTCCAAATCTCATGGTCAACGCGTAATATACGACGCAAGAATCATTGGCGACATGAGTTGTTAAGTCCTAGATAATATATTCCTTTACCACCGGAACTTTCATAGTAGGTTATTACCTCATGGTAAATAACCTATAATCATATTATTATAAAAATAGTGTTTTCTGACCTTTTTGAAATGCAGGTGATGATAACACTGGATTTGCAAAATACTTTATAGAAAATAATCAAAGGACATGAGCAAGTGTGAACTTGCCTTTTGTGATTGCAAGATTATGGACTCACGGTCTTCAAGACAATATAAGATCCAATATCTGAAATCAGCATCATTGGTCCGGTAAGGACTAATGTTTAAAGAAGCAAGATGCTATTATGCATAAGTAATGTAATGCAATTTTGTAAACTCGAATCCCGGGGATAACGTTGTTCTAGGGTTTGGATACTGGAAATGGTTTCTTTGGATTGTGTTGCTCTTTTAGATTAAGTTTCACACTTGTGCTTCTTATTAAGGCTTGTGAGTGTGTGTGAAACAACATGTAATTATAATATCATAAAACAATGAGATACATAAATGTAGAATGCTACTTAAGATTGCTTATACAATAATTGTTTTTCTTCAAATTTTACTTTACAAGTAATGTCACTTATGAAGGACTTAAGTGTTCACAATTCAAATATATACAAGTGAAGTATAAAGTAATGTGATTATTAGTAATTGTCATCTTTTGTCTGAAGTGGCAAAAAGAATAATATTTGAAGAAAAGATTTCTTTACTAAGTTTTAAACAATCTTTGTGGTTAATCAAATGTGGTCGATGTTGTTTGTGCTTGCTGGAACAGTTTGGACTTAAGATGCTTTACGACTTAATTATAATACACGAAAGTTAACTATAAAACACATAATAAGGTCTTTATTACAATTAAAGTCTTGTAGACTAAAGTTAACTTTAAGGACATGGATGGATTTAAGGTGTAATGCTTATGATATTGTACTTGCTCATCTTATAATATTTCCTTAAAGTTATTTAAGAATGGCATTACTTCTATTTGAGTAGTGGTTTCGTAACATTATAAAGGTATAAAAGGACTTATCTCCTTATAAGGGTGTGGTTATGGTTTGTGAATAAGTAAACCATATTATTTACTACTAATGAATTATCTTTGGACTTAGTCCATTATAAAGTTGTGAGTGAAACAATGGTAAACGGTTTTATTTGGTTGAAAAAATCACTCTTGAAGATTTTATAATTGATAAGACTCTTTCTGGAAAGTGATCTACACTTATAGTTGAATGATAAGTTAATAAGGTTGTATTTAAAATGTATTGAACCATTTTGACTTCATATTATCAATATTCAAGACTAATACTATTTATTAGACTCAATTGATTAATTTTAAAAATATTATCAAATTTTATTTACTCTTATATGAATTATTGATTAAGGAAATATGTTTAAGTTCAAGTTATTAAAGTGTTTAAATTTTTATTTACCTTAAAAGTGGAACATTATATTTTTAACATGTAGCTATTATTTTTGTGCTCATTTTGGTATATTACATTTATTTTTGTGTTTTATAAATAATAAGATATGATTTTTATAAGATTTATTAATTTATAAATACTTAATAAATAATAAATGTTTAATTAAGTGAAATAATAATGCATGATTATAGTTTTAAATTATATTCCTTATTTTTCTAAGATTTTTGGTATTTTATTTATATTTTTAACATTTATCAATATTAAAATATGAATTATCAAAGTTTTATTACTTATAAAATCTTTATTAAATAATATTTATTTAAATAATTAACATAATATTGAGTGATAATAATGTTAAGTTGTAGTTTTTTTTCTAAAAATTTTCATATATTAAATACATTTTTCTGAGTTATAAAACAAAAGTTATTGAATTTACAAGATTTAATCATTTTATTACATTTCAGGAAATATTTATATTTGATCTTATAATGTTTTATCTATTTCCTAAACATAAAATACTTTTTTTACCGAAGCTAAACCTACCCTAGTCACTGACTAGTGGGCCAGTGACATCATCATATGCTCAGGTTAGTGAATGCATTTGTTACTAGCTCTGCTTCTACTCACGGTCATTGACAGATGGGACCAAGGCCACATCAGATGCCAAATAGGAAAGGACTGGGTCAAAACAGAGTGGGTCAAGGATGATGTGAGCACGACATCACAGTGACGTCACCTCGTCGGTGACGCACAGCCGGCGAACGATGGCGAAGATCTAGTGACTTCTAGCGAATGTGAAGACTATGGTTCGAACCAGTGTACTCTGGGGAGGCTAATAGCGGTGGTGCCGCTAGTATATGGTCACCGGAGGATGACCGGCAACAAGGTGCCGCAGCGGCGCTGGCAGATGGCCACTACGGTGGTGATTTCGGGAGCAATCCAGAAAAAGGACAGCACTGGCGTGTTCAACAACTCACCAGGAACGCGATGGTGTGGCCGGTGAAGCGAGGCGAGGTCGGAGACGACGGTGAGGTCGACAAACAGCGCCGGGAACCGAGGATGCAATTGGATTGAGCCACGCCACCCCCAGCTAGTGCGATTTGGGGCAAAAGAACGAGAGGAGCACGCGGTCTCCATCGTGGTCTCATCTGGCCGAGGCGAGCACAGATTCGACGGCATCGGCTCACCTCTGAGCTAGGTTTCTCGGTGGGGAAAGGGGAATTGTTCTAGCGGGAGAGAGAGGATAATATCGGTATGGATGGATAGAGGAGAGTGTGGCCGATCTTATCAGCGAGGTCTAGGGCGGCGACGAGCATCACAGCGATCCAATTTCGCTGATGACGTTGATTGGCATCGAGCGACGGCGAAGCCTCCAGAGAGCTACTTGTGACATCGAGAAAGACGACGACGGACCGGTACTGGTTGACGCTGGGTCGCGCATGGGCCAACTCGGGTTGCAGCAAAGTTTGCTAGATGGGCTACTATGGCTGCTTGTGGGTAGCAGATAGAGAGAGAGAGAGAAAATGGGCCACGACCAGGAACTGGGCTGACTTGTTACTCTTCCTTTCCTTTTATATTTTCTATATTCTGTTTTATTTTCTAGATTTTTATTTAAGAAATTGTTTTGACTTTTCTTTTATGGAATTTCTTTGCTAAATACTTGCAGCAATAATAAAGTTATTTAGAATCAATTTGTGAACTTTTATTATATAATATTTCTTTATTTTGTTTATATAGATCCTTCAAATATTTGGTAAGGGACTTTGTTGTTAAATTTCTTTCCATAATAAACCATGGATTTATATTAGGATTTTTCCTTATTTGTTTATAAAACTTAATTCCAGTTAGATTATAGTTTAGAGGGAAATTTTCATATAATGATCATATATCATTATTTGATGTATGGCATACAAAGGAGATCATCTGATTAATATTACTCCCATAAATCTAGGGAATAATAAGGCCAAGATCTACCGCATACAAACAAACAAGCCAAGATCTATCTACTAGATTGTAGCAACGAGTCGATGGAATAACTCACCCTCGAAGATTCCAAAGTGTTTAACGAGAGCGGATTCTCGTGGGTGATGTAGTCGTACTCTTCCCAATCTCAAGATCACGTAGACGATCCTTCCGGCGCTGCGTTCCGGCAGCGCTCCCACAGTCGGTCACACGTTCGGTACTCGACGAAGACCTTCCTCTCCCTTGTTCCAGCAGGCAGCGGAGGTTGTAGCACTCTCCTCGCGATTCCGGCAGCACAACGGCGTGGTACCGGAAGTAGAGGGGAGATCTCGCAGGGCTTCGCCTTAAGCCGGAGCGAGTATGGTGGACTATGGGAGAGACCCTCGATGATCTAGGGTTTAGACACGCCGAGGAGGAGGCTTGGCCGGTGGCTAGGGTTAGCTAGGCGGCGGCGGCAGCAGCAGGAGGTGACGGCGCCGGCGGCTAGGGTTTGCGGGGTGTGAGAGGTGTGTTTGTAGGGGCAGCCCTACCCCCTCCTTATATAGGTGGAGGGGGCGCGCCAGGGGAGGGGAGTCCCTCCCCAAATCGGCTTCCAAGGTGGGATGGCGGTGAAGGGGAGGAACTCCTCCCCAACTCGGTTTCCACCTTCCTCTCCACTTCCCAAAATAGCCGTTTGACTTTTCAAATTGGCGTTTTGACTTTTCAAACTAGGATTTGATTAAACCCTTTATTTTGTTCAGCGATGACACCTAGTACATGATGCAATCATACCAACTTGATATAACACATTCATGTACCCTTCCCCTCCGGAGTGCCGGACATTCCGGAACCTTCTAGAACATTCCCGATGAAAACACCGGAACCATTCTCCAACCCCGAAACAAGACTTTCCTTATATGAATCTTATTCTCCGGACCATTCCGGATCTCCTCGTGATATCCCGGATCCCATCTGAGACTCCGAACAACATTCAGTCTCTTACTCATCATTCCATAACTACTCAAACAACGTCGAATCCTTAAGTGTGTCTCCCTACGGTTCGTGAATTTTGCGGACATGATCGAGACACTTCTCCGATCAATAACCAATAGAGAAATCTGGAAATTCATATGGCTCCCACATATTTCTACGATTACTTTGCGATCAAATGAACCACTTACATATGATACCAATTTCCCTTTGTCTCATGATATTTTACTTATCCGAGGTTATGATCGTCGGTATCTCTGCATACCTAGTTCAACCTCGTTACCGATAAGTACTCTTTTCTCGTTCCCGTGATATGTGATCACTTGTGAGCCAGTCACATGCTTGCAAGCTAATTGGATGACATTCCACCGAGAGGGCCCAGAGTATATCTACCCGTCATATGGATGGACAAATCCCACTCTTGATCCATGTGTCTCAACCAATACTTTCCGAACACTCAATGCCACCTTTATAGCCACCCAGTTACGGTGTGGTGTTTGATGTCATCAAAGCATCCTTCCGGTGAAGGTGATCTGCATGATCTCATGGTCGAAGGAATTAGGTTACTATGTATCAGAAAGCATATAGCAATTGAACTATTAAAATGACTTGATTTTTGTGCTACGCTTATCTATAGGAGTATGTCCACCATATCATTCTCCTAACGATATGATCTTGTTGTTAATAACATCTCAATGTTCATGATAGGGAAACCACAATCATTTATTAACCAACAAGCTAGTATTATAAAGAGGCTTTACTAGGGACTCTATTTTAGTTTACAAATCACACAAGTATTAATGTTTCCTTTTTAATACTATTATAGCATGAATGTAAACATTTATCATAAACACAAAGATATAATAATAACTATATTTATTATTGCCTCTTGGGCATATCTCCAACAGTCTCCCACTTGCACTAGAGTCATCTAATCTAGATTACATGATAATATACCGAACATCCATGGCAGTTTGGTGCTGGTCATGTTTTGCCCTCGGGAGAGGTTTAGTCAACGGATCCGCCACATTCAGATCTGTGTGTACTTTGCAAATCTTTATGTCCCCATCTTGGATATGTTCTCGAATAGCGTGAAAACGTAGCTTGATGTGCTTCAGCTTCTTGTGTGACCTTGGTTCTTGCGCATTGGCTATGGCGCCCATGTTATCACAGTAGATATACATTGGGTCCAGCGCACTAGGAACCACACCCAGCTCTGTAATGAACTCTTTCATCCATATCGCTTCTTGTGAAGCCTCCGAAGCAGCCATGTATTCCGATTCAGTTGAAGATCTCGCCACAACGCTTTGCTTTGCACTCCTCTAGCTAACTTCTGCACCATTCAAAATAAATACGTATCCAGATTGTGATTTAGAATCATCCGGATCGGTGTTCCAACTAGCATCGGTGTAACCATTAACAATGAGCTGTTCATCACCTCCATAAGAAAGAACCATATCCTTAGTTCTTCTCAAGTACTTAAGGATGTTTTTGACCACTGTCCAATGATCCACTCCTGGATCACTTTGATATCTGCTAGTTAAACTAACAGCATATGCAATGTCGGGTCTAGTACATAGCATGGCATACATTAGAGATCCTATGGCTGAGGCATAGGGAGTCTTACTCATCCTTTCTCTATCTTCTGCCGTTGTCGGACTTTGAGTTTTACTCAACGTCGTATTGGGCAACATGGGCAAGAACCCTTTCTTGCTATCTTCCATTCCAAACCTCTTTAGAACTTTGTCCAAATATGTACTTTGTGACAATGATATTAGGCGTCTCGATCTATCTCTATAAATCTTTATGCCTAACATGTAAGCTGCTTCACCAAGATCCTTCATTGAAAAACTATTATTCAAATATTCCTTGACACTATTAAGAAGGTCTACATCATTCCCAATCAACAATATGTCATCTACATATAGTATTAAGAATGCTACAGAGCTCCCACTCACTTTCTTGTAAATACAAGCTTCTCCATAAGTTTGTATAAAACCAAAACTTTTGATTACCTTATCAAAACGTTGATTCCAACTTCGGGATGCTTGCTTCAATCCATAGATGGACCGTTGAAGTTTGCATACCTTGTTAGCATCTTTAGGATCGACAAAACCTTTGGGTTGCATCATATACAACTCTTCATCAATGTCTCCATTGAGGAACGCTGTTTTGACATCCATCTGCCATATCTCATAATCATAATATGCAGCGATTGCTAACATAATCCTCACAGACTTTAGCTTTGCTACTGGTGAGAAAGTCTCATCGTAGTCAACTCCTTGAATTTGTCGAAACCCTTTTGCGACAAGTCGAGCTTTATAGACAGTAACATTACCATCAACATCTGTTTTCTTCTTGAAAATCCATTTATTCTCGACAGCCTTCCGGCCATCCGGTAAGTCCACCAAAGTCCATACTTGGTTTTCGTAGATGGATCCAATCTCGGATTTCATGGATTCTTGCCATTTATTGGAATCTGGGCTCATCATCGCTTCCTCATACGTCGCAGGGTCATCGGTGTTGTCCACCAACATGCCATTCATAACGGGATCATACCAATGAGGAGTGGTACGAGTTCTCGTTGACCTGCGAGGCTCTGTAGCAACTACAACCGAAGTTTCGTGATCATCGTCATTAGCTTCCTCTCTTATTGGTGCAGGCACCACATGAACTTCTTCTGGTGTTGCGCTACTCGCAAGTTCGAGAGAAGGTTAGACAACCTCGTCGAGTTCTACTTTCCTTCCAGTCACTTCTTTCAGAGAAATTCCTTCTCTAGAAAGGATCCATTCTTGGCAACGAAGATTTTGCCTTCGGATCTATGATAGAAGGTATATCCAATAGTTTCCTTCGGGTATCCTATGAAGACGCATTTTTCCGCTCTGGGTTCAAGCTTGTCCGGCTGTAACTTCTTTACATAGGCTTCGCAACCCCAAACTTTAAGGAACAAAAATTTAGGTTTCTTCCCAAACCATAATTCAATCGGTGTCGTTTCAACGAATTTAGACAGTGCCCTATTTAAAGTGAATGCGGCTGTTTCTAATGCATAACCCCAAAATGATAGCGGTAAATCTGTAAGTGACATCATAGAACGAACCATATCTAAGAGAGTTCGATTACGACATTCGGAAACACCATTACGCTGTGGTGTTCCCGGCGGTGTCATTTGTGAAAGTATTCCGCATTTCTTCAAATGCTCGCCAAACTCGTAACTTAGATATTCACCTCCACGATCAGAACGTAGAAATTTAATCTTCTTGTTACGTTGATTCTCAACCTCACTTTGAAATTCCTTAAACTTCTCAAAAGTTTTGGACTTATGTTTCATGAAATAGATATACCCATATCTACTCAAGTCATCCGTGAAGGTAAGAACATAACGATAACCACCGCGCGATGCTACACTCATTGGACCACACACATCGGTATGTATGATTTCCAATAAGTCCGTAGCTCGCTCCATCATACCAGAAAATAGAGTCTTAGTCATTTTTCCCATCAGACATGCTTCGCATCTTTCAAGTGATTCGAAATCAAGTGATTCAAGAAGTCCATCGGAATGGAGTTTCTTCGTACGCTTCACTCCAATGTGACCAAGACGACAGTGCCACATATAGGTCGAGTTATCGCTCGATTCAAACGTTTAGCCTCAATGTTATTAATATGTGTATTTCCACTATCGAGATTCAATAAGAATAGACCATCTATCAAAGGTGCATGTGCATAAAACATATTACTCATATAAATCGAACAACCATTATTCTCGGACTTAAACAAGTAACCGTCTCGCAATAAACAAGATCCCGATATAATGTTCATGCTTAACGCAGGCACCAAATAACAATTATTTAAGTATAAAACTAATCCCGATGGTAGATGAAGGGGTAGCGTGCCGACCGCGATCACATCAACCTTTGATCCGTTTCCCACGCACATCGTCACCTCTTTCTTCGCTAGCTTCCGTTTATTCTGCAGCACCTGTTTCGAGTTACAAATATGAGCAACCGAACCAGTATCAAATACCCAGGCACTACTACGAGTACTAGTGAGATACACATCAATAACATGTATATCGGATATGCCTTTCTTCTTGATGTTGCCGTTCTTCAAATCCGCCAAGTACTTTGGGCAATTCCGCTTCCAGTGACCTTCTCCCTTGCAGTAAAAGCACTCAGTATCAGGCTTAGGTCCAGCCTTGGTCTTCTTTGTCGGCGCGGTAACTTTCTTACCACCCTTCTTGAAGTGTCCCTTTTGCTTAGACTTGCCTTTCTTGAATTTGGTGGTCTTATTGACCAACAACACTTGGTGCTCTTTCTTGATCTCCACTTCTGCAGATTTTAACATGGCGAAGAGTTCTGGCAACGTCTTGTTTCATGTTCTGCATGTTGTAGTTCATCACAAAGTTCTTATAACTTGGTGGTAGTGATTGGAGGACACAGTAAATCCCCAAAGCATTAGGAATCACTATACCCAAGCTTTGAAGTTTGTTTGCGTGCCCAGACATCTTAAGCACATGCTCACTGACGGAGCTGCCTTCTTCCATCTTGCAGTTAAAGAACTTTTCAGAAGCCTCATAGCTCTCAATTGCCGCGTGAGTCTCAAAGATCAATTTGAGATCACGGACAATATCATGTGGGTCTGAATTCTCAAACCTTTTCTGAAGCTCCGATTCTAAACCATACAAGATAGCACACTGAACTGTGGAGTACTAAGTCTTCCGAGTGAGGTAAACATTCTTTACTTCATCGGTAGCAGTAGCTGCAGGTGGGTCACCTAGCGGTGCATCCAGCACATAGGTCAAATTACCAGCTGTGAGGACAATCCTCAAATTGCGGAACCAATCCGCGAAGTTGCTTCCATTGTTTTTCAACTTTTCTTTCTCTAGGAACGCATTAAAATTGATGGTAGGGGCCGCCATAGATCTACAACATATTTGCAATAGTTTGGACTAAGTTTATGACAAATTGAGTTCTAATTAATGGTTAAATTAATCTAGGTGAACTCCCACTCAAAACAACATCCCTCACATTGTTTTAGTGATCACACGAACCAAATCCACCACATCAAAACCGATCATCATGAGAGTTGATGTAGCTTCAATGGCGAACAATCGACATGTTCATCATATCTTCTATATGACTCATGCTTTACCTTTCGGTGATCCGTGTTCCGAGACCATGTCTGTACATGCTAGGCTCATCAAGATCAAACCTTAGCTTCCGCGTGAGCAAATCTTGCTTGCTCACATTGTATACACTTGCGGAATCTAACACACCCGATCATCACGTGGTGCTTCGAAACAACAAGCTTTAGCAACGGTGCTAACTAAGCGTGAACACTTTACGATTTGAAATTTATGTGCATGAGGGATCATCTTATAATGCTACCGTTGTTAACTAAGCAATACAAGATGCATAAAGGATTAACATCACATGCAATTCATAATATGTGATATGATATGGCCTTTCTTCTTTGTGCTTCCGATCTCCATCTTCAAGCACGAACATGATCTCCATCATCACCGACATTGCATCAAGGTCCATGACGCTGCTCCATGGTTGTCGTCCACCGGCTTCAACTATTACAACTACTTTGAATAGACACGCGGGTCTTAACAGAATTTAAAGACAACCATATGGCTCCTGCCGGTTGCCAACTTACAATAAGGAACATTGCATACATCAAATATAATCACAATCATGGCCATATCACATCACAGCACACCCCTGCAAAACAAAGTTAGACGCCTCTACTTTCTTTGCATGTTTTACGTGGTTTGGGGCTTTCAATAAGTATCGTTCTAACTTACGAACAAGAACCACAACATTGATACTAGTATTGACAATCACCCGTTGTAAATTGAATCTTAACTATGCTGGGAGAAACAGGCACCCGCAAAGCCACTTATGCAATACAAGTTGCATGTCAAGCATGGAGCAAGTCTCATGAACGATGTCATGTAAGGTTAGCCCGGGCCGCTTCATCCCAACATCCCGCAAGATGCAAAGTACACAAGAAGCAATCGACAATAAAAGCATCAACACCCATAATGACCATTGTGTTCTACTCGTGCAACAGATCTACATATAGACACGGCTCTGATACCACTGTAGGGTTTCGTAGCATGGAAAACAAAAAAATTTCTACCGCATACAAACAAACAAGCCAAGATCTATCTACTAGATTGTAGCAACGAGTCGATGGAATAACTCACCCTCGAAGATTCCAAAGTGTTTAACGAGAGCGGATTCTCGTGGGTGATGTAGTCGTACTCTTCCCGATCTCAAGATCGCGTAGACGATCCTTCCGGCGCTGCGTTCCGGCAGCACTCCCGCAGTCGGTCACACGTTCGGTACTCGACGAAGACCTTCCTCTCCCTTGTTCCAGGATGCAACGGAGGTTGTAGTACTCTCCTCGCGATTCCGGCAGCACAACGGCGTGGTATCGGAAGTAGAGGGAAGATCTCGCAGGGCTTCGCCTTAAGCCGGAGCGAGTATGGTGGACTATGGGAGAGACCCTCAACGATCTAGGGATTAGACACGCCGAGGAGGAGGCTTGTCCGGTGGCTAGGGTTAGCTAGGCGGCGGTGGCGGTTTGCCCTAGGGCAGCGGCGGCAGCAGGAGGTGACGGCGCCGGCGGCTAGGGTTTGCAGGGTGTGAGAGGTGTGTTTGGAGGGGAAGCCCTGCCCCTCCTTATATAGGTGGAGGGGGCGCTCCAGGGGAGGGGAGTCCCTTCCAAACTCGGCTTCCAAGGTGGGCCGGCGGTGGAGGGGAGGAACTCCTCCCCAACTCGGTTTCCACCTTCCTCTCCACTTCCCAAAATAGTCGTTTGACTTTTCAAATTGGCGTTTTGACTTTTCAAACTAGGATTTGATTAAACCCTTTATTTTGTTCAGCGATGACACCTAGTACATGATGCAATCATACCAACTTGATATAACACATTCATGTACCCTTCCCCTCCGGAGTGCCGGACATTCCGGAACCTTCTAGAACATTCCCGATGAAAACACCGGAACCATTCTCCAACCCCGAAACAGGACTTTCCTTATATGAATCTTATTCTCCGGACCATTCCGGATCTCCTCATGATATCCCGGATCCCATCCGAGACTCCGAACAACATTCGGTCTCTTACTCATCATTCCATAACTACTCAAACAACGTCGAATCCTTAAGTGTGTCTCCGTACGGTTCGTGAATTATGCGGACATGATCGAGACACTTCTCCGATCAATAACCAATAGAGGAATCTGGAAATTCATATGGCTCCCATATATTTCTACGATTAATTTGCGATCGAATGAACCACTTACATACGATACCAATTTCCCTTTGTCTCACGATATTTTACTTATCCGAGGTTATGATCGTCGGTATCTCTGCATACCTAGTTCAACCTCGTTACCGATAAGTACTCTTTTCTCGTTCCCGTGATATGTGATCCCTTGTGAGCCAGTCACATGCTTGCAAGATAATTGGATGACATTCCACCAAGAGGGCCCAGAGTATATCTATTCGTCATATGGATGGACAAATCCCACTCTTGATCCATGTGTCTCAACCAATACTTTCCGAACACTCAATGCCACCTTTATAGCCACCCAGTTACGGTGTGGTGTTTGATGTCATCAAAGCATCCTTCCGGTGAAGGTGATATGCATGATCTCATGGTCGAAGGAATTAGGTTACTATGTATCAGAAAGCATATAGCAATTGAACTATTAAAATGACTTGATCTTTATGCTACGCTTATCTATAGGAGTATGTCCATAACACATGCCAACGAATCTGTATATACATATGCCAAAGATAGTTACAACTTCCAAGCATAGAAATGGGCTAGCGAGAATAACAAGAAGATGATGACAACCATGGTTTTCAAGGCGTTAAGGCGTCATAAGGCGATGCAGGGGCGCTCTGACGCCTAGGCGGGCGCTTTGGACGCCTAGGCGTCTAAGGCGCCCATTTTTTCAAGACGGAGGAGGAGCGCCTGGACGCCTAAGCGTCACCTAGACGACGCCTTTAAATCCATGATGACAACTCTGAAACAGAACTTGGTGTAGTGCTATAAGCAAAATGGAGAGTGGGCGAAAGGGGGGTCACCTCAATTTTCTGCTCCTCGAGCTGACCGGGGGAGCTCAGTGGTCGTCATGGTGGCGCAAGGCGCGAGCTGGGATAGGGGCGCGCGGGAATTACACTTTGGCGAAGGGGACGACCGATCTAAACGCCCACGCACGCGGCCGCTCCGTGGGTCACAATCTGGCCTCCATGGTTGTGTGATGTAGTGGTTGGATCTGCTCCTCGCTGCACACATGGGTGACAGGGTCAACAACAACACATGCCCTGGACGGATGTGTGATGACCTCTTGAGCTGGTGATGCGGGACGGACGGGGGGTCCTGGTTGTTGGTCAGAGCTGCTTGACTGCTTGAGGAGGTCGGGGCAGAGGTGATAGGAGCAGGTTGGAGGCGCCGTCAACGAAGAACTGCTGGAGTAGATGTTAGAGTAAGTCAACATCTACTCAATAAACTTATAGCATCATGTTTCATGTAGGAGAGTGGACAGTTGTAGCGTGATGTGTAAGAAAGATATATGCTCAATGTTCTCCCCACAAGCTCCATTTAAGATATAAACAACACTAAAGCACTATCAGATATGAACATCACTAAAGATTCAGTTGAGTTCTAGAAACTACTGCTCAATAAACACTAGTGCACTGTCCAAAATAACCTCACAAATTAAATGTAGGTCTTCCAAAATAACCTCACAAACACTAGTGCTCTAGAAATCTTTAACTAGATCTAGCAGATAACATGCTACCACAACCCATGGAAAAGAGTTGAATTAGCAACAGTCTAGTTAAGTGCAAGATGTAGATTGTAGAATCATTATTTGGCAATACCAGAAGATGCAACAAGCCAGCAACATGTAGTGTTTCTTAACCAATACTGCAACCAAATGATACTTCAGAGAGTTTAACAGATCCTAGTTCAAGGCAAATATGAAATATTAGCAGATTTATACAAGTGCGTTTGATTGCAAATGTATTGCTATCATACTGAGTTGTATAAAAGTTCAAGGGGGTTCTTACTTTGAGGATCGACTTCACCGTCTCTAAATTAGCTGTATATGGCTTTGCCTTAAATAGTTCTGCAACCTGCAAATAATAACATGTAAACAAATAATTTGGACAAACAATGCAATAAAGCTAAAACTCAGTACACATGCAATGAGCGACACATGACGGGATCCCATATTAATGTGAACCCAACACCCTCTTATGAAGGTGATCATAAGATGCATATCAGTAGCTACTCAATTGTATAATACAAAAGCAACAAGATGAACTCTTCATAACTTGGAAACCAAACCAAGTGATACTCACCAACATAGAGCCATAGCTATCTGCAGCCTTGCAACCAGACATCAACATGGTGCCTTTTGGTCCTTATGAACCTGGCAGTAACATACTTGAATATTTAAAAAGACAGATTTTAGGATATCATGACATCAGGACACCGTCAATAATAGTTCTTACAATTGCAGCAAAACGTCAATAATAGTTCTTACACAAACAACTTATCCACAGATTAAGGCGGGGCTGATGACGATGGTGGTATTGATAAGATTCAGCTACCTGGATGCGCTCAACGATGGTGACGACGCACTCGGAGCAGAGGCGGCCAGGGACGGGCCGGGGTGGATGATGTGGAAGCATGCCTTGTGACACGGGGGGGGGGGGGGGGGGGCGTCGGGGAAAGCCTCTAGGCAAGCCCCTGGAGCTCTAGGACTCGGGCGGCGACCAACACGCTCACGGGATCCAGGATTCGGTCGGCGAATGGATCCAACCTGCGGGTTTGGTCAGAATTTTTACAAGGGCATTTTTGCAAATTGATACCTCCGACATCCTTTTATGGACGGAGGGAATACTTTTAGTGGCACTTTCACAAATAGTGCCTCTAAAAGAACTGCTCTTTTAAGGCATATAGAAAAATAACACAAATAGTTCAATTGTAAGACACTAAATTGTGTCTCTATTTTTCAAAACATTAGAGGCAGTAGCATGTGTGCCTCAAAAAATTATCCATTTGAGGCACAACTAATGGTGCCACTTTTATGTGTGCCTCAAATAATATATGTTTAGTGGCACTTTGATAAATAGTGCCTCTAAAAGAACTGTTCTTTTGATGCACAAAGAAAAATGTCACAAATAGTTTAACATTGAGGTACTAGACTGTGCCTCTATTTTTTAAAACATTAGAGGCATTATTGATATTATCTCTAAAGGCTTAACTTTTAGTGGCATATTAAAAATTGACTCTAAAAGCTCACAATTTAAGGCACTATTTTTCAAAGTGGCACAAAAAACTATAATTAGAGGTGGTTACAAATAGTGTCTCTAAAAAAAGTGCCTCCAATTACTAGGCGTGCGATAGTGCGTGTGTATATATAGGGGCTGAATTCTTGGTGCAATCCATGCAAAAAGTACATATAGCTGATAAACTACAAAGCTTTCCAGCTTGATATATAGTACTCTTTGTGGTTGCACGAAGCAGATCAGTGGAGATGGCAGGGCATCATCGTGCTGCTGCCTCCATGTTCGCGGTGGCGCTGGCGCTCGGCGTGCTCGCCGCCATCCCGGCAGCTGTCCAGTCCATCGGCGTGGGGTACGGCGTGAACGGCGACAACCTGCCCTCGGCGAGCGAGGTGGTGCAGCTGTATCAGTCCAACCGCATCAGCGGCATGCGCATCTACAACGTCAACGACGAAATCCTCCAGGCCCTAAGCGGCAGCAACATCGACCTCCTCATCGACACCGGCAACGACCAGCTCAGCTTCCTCGCTGCCAGCGCCGCCAACGCGGACTCCTGGGTCCAGGCCAACATCCAGTCCCACAAGGGCCTCAACATCAAGTACATCGCCGTCGGCAACGAGGTCCCCGACCAAGGCGGCAACACGCAGGACATCCTCCCGGCCATGCAGAACGTCAACAATGCGCTGTCCAAAGCCGGCCTCGCCGGCATCAAGGTGTCCACGGCCGTTCAGTCGGGTGTCACCACCGGGTTCCCTCCCTCCCACGGCACCTTCTCTAAGTCCGGTTCCCACATGCCGCCGATCGCGAAGTACCTCGCCAGCACCGGCGCGCCGCTGCTCGCAAATATATACCCCTATTTCGCCTACAAGGGCGACACCACCAACATCCAACTCGACTACGCCCTCTTCACCGCGCCAGGCACGGTGGTGACGGACGACAACGGCAACCAGTACCAGAACCTGTTCGACGCGTTCGTGGACACGACGTACTCCGCTCTCGAGAGCGCCGGGGCTGGGAGCGTCGGCATCGTGGTGTCAGAGAGCGGGTGGCCGTCCGCCGGCGACCCAGCGGCCACCACAGAAAACGCGCAGACATACAACCAGAACCTGATCAACCATGTCGGGCAGGGGACGCCCAAGAGGTCCGGAGCGATCGAGACGTACATATTTGCCATGTTCAACGAGGACAAGAAGACCGGGCTTGAGACGGAGAGGCACTTTGGGCTCTTCAACCCGGACAAATCGCCGGCCTACTCCATCACCTTCTGAACGGGACGGATCGAAACGCAAGACGTTCGAGGAACATTTGCTTTATATAATTTATAGATTTGATGAATAAGGTGACTTTAAGAATATATAATGCAAAAGCCCCTGCACGTAAGGCAGGCGGTTAAATAAATTTTCTACGTACATGAGATGAATAATAAGTGGCACATTTGGGACATGTGGTGTCGAATCAGCTGTGTTTCGTGATGCAGTCACAGCTTGAGTATCGCTAGCTATTGATCGTGTTGGGGAGCACGTTGCTACATCGTTCGGAGATGCCGAACTGTCACTACGGGAAAAAAAAATACCGCTGCCGTGTAAACACGACTTTGGCGTATGCCAAATGGACCAGAACATGGTAAAATTTTCTTTGCCGTGAGTAATTGAGAAACACACGGCAAAGTACGCGAACACGACAAATTTCTGAAAAGGAACGCGGCAGAGAAATATACACGGCAAAGATCCACAAAGGAACACGAGGAAGAAAACACACTCGGCAAAGTCGACAGTGGCACATGGCATAGGTGTCGTGACGACAACAAGATGGGACCCGCGACCCCACAGATCCACTTGACGAGGAGGAGCTAGCGGCTGCAGACGGCAGCCTCTTTGCGGTGTGCTCTCGCCGGTCCTTTGTCGTGTGTATTCCACAGTATATACGGCAAAGGGCCTTTGTCGCATGTATTCCGCACTAGATATGGCAAAGTCCTTTTTTTTCCTTT
The DNA here is from genome assembly GCA_916181665.1 of Avena sativa. Classification (NCBI taxonomy): domain Eukaryota; kingdom Viridiplantae; phylum Streptophyta; class Magnoliopsida; order Poales; family Poaceae; genus Avena; species Avena sativa. Next base: position 386,819,232 of record OV702296.1, read on the forward strand.
TTCCCTTTTATCATATTACTCTTAGGAAAATCATAAAAAATCATTCTAATTCAAAAAAATACAAATAACATACCAAAATTTGCAGAAAAATAAGATCTATCCATCTACACTCAAATATTAGATATTTATGTTGAATAAAAATCTTCATGCTTGCCGTTTTGACAATAGTTTAAAACAGGCATAAAAAATTTAAAAATGATCGAAACAATGTGAAACCTTCGCGTAGTGTCATATTATGTGACATACTTGGAAGAAAAAAAAAATGAAACTTGGTATATTGATTATGTGTCAGAAAACGCTTCACAAAATAACCTATCTCATTCGAGGTTTCCTGACTTTCGGGTCAAATGGCCAATATTATGGCTAAAATTAAGACATACTTTGTGATAATGTGCCTATATTGTGCATGCATGTGTATACCAATGTTGCAGGAGGAAGTTTTCCTTTTCGGAGCACTAAAAAACCATTTTCTATTTTCCGAGCGCAAAAGGAGGGTTTTGTGAAGCAACCACCAGATGGCTAATTCAAAATGCTACCACCCTATTTTTAAAAAATACCAGACCACTTTACAAGGACATATCAAACCTTTTCGTCCACCCCTAGTAAAAAGACAAATTCCTGCCGAATTGGTAGGAAGTGGGTCATTTATGAACTACATGTACATGATCTGATGCTCATGATTTTTTACAAAAATATTTTTTAGGTTTATAATATGATATTTTATCAGAGATATAATGCAAGTTTAGAGAGGCTCAGCCCCGAGCTAAGAATCTTTACACCGGACATTCGACAAAGTTTGTCGATAGTTTAAAACAGGCATAAGAAATTCAAAAATGATCGAAACAATGCGAAACCTTCGCTTTGTCATATTATGTGACATAGCTGTAAGGAAAAATATCAAACTTGGTGTATTGATTATACGTCAAAAAACCTTCACAAAATGACCTATCTCATTCAAGGTTTCCTGACTTTCGGATCAAATGACCAATGTTATTACTAGAATCAAGGCATAGTTTATGATAATGTGCCCATACTATGCATGCATGTGCATCATGGAATAGCGAACAATGTCGCAGGAGAAAGTTTTCCTTTTTATCGAACCAAAAAGTCATTTTCCATTTTCCGAGCGTAAAAAACGGGTGGTTTTGTGAAACAATCACCAAATGGATAACTTAAAATTCTACCACCCTATTTTTCAAAAATACTAGACCACCTTAAATGGAAGATGTCCCAATAGGGGATCTCAAACCTTTTCGTCCACCCCTCGTGAAAAAGACAAATTCATGCTGAATCGATAGGAAGTGAGTCAGGTATAAACTATAGGTACATGATCTAATGCTCATGATTTATTAAAAAATTATTTTTAAGTTCACAATATGCTATTTCATCAGAGATCCAATGCAAGTTTAGCGGGGCTCAGCCCCGACATAAGAATCTTCATAACCGTCGTTTTGACCATAGTTTGAAACAGGCATAAGAAATTAAAAAACGATCCAAACAATGAGAAACCTTCGTGTGGTATCATATTATGTGACATAGTTAGAAGGAAAAATATCAAACTTGTTATATTGATTATATCTCCAAAAAAACCTTCACAAAATGACCTATCTCATTCGAGGTTTTCTGACTTTAGGGTCAAATGGCCAATGCTATGGCTAAAATCAAGGCATAGTTTATGATAATGTGCCCATATTGTGCATGCATGTGTATAACAATGTTGCACGAGAAGGTTTTCCTTTTCGTAGCACCAAAAAGTCATTTTTCATTTTCCGAGCGCAAAAAACGAGGGGTTTTGTGAAACAACCACCAAATGGCTAATTCAAAATGCTAGCACCCCATTTTTCAAAAATAGTAGACCAACTTACATGGGCAATGTCCCAATAAGGAGATATCAAACCTTTTCGTCCACTCCTGGTAAAAAAGACAAATTTCTGCCAAATCGGTAGGAAGTGGGTCAGATATGAACTGCAGGTACATGATCTAATGTTCATGATTTTTTACAAAAAATCATATTTAGGTTCACAGGATGCTATTTTATCATATATCCAATGCAAGTTTAAAAAGGCTTAGCCCCAAGCTAAGAATTTTTATACCCGCCATCCGATAAAGTTTGTCGATAGTTTAAAACAGGCATAAGAAATTCAAAAATAATTGAAACAATGCGAAACCTTTGCGTGGTGTCATATTATATGGCATAGTTGCAAGAAAAAATATCAAACTTGGTATATTGATTATGTGTCAAAAAACCTTCACAATGACCTATCTCATTCGAGGTTTCCTGACTTTTGGGTCAAATGACCAATGTTATTGCTAGAATCAAGGCGTAGTTTGCGATAATGTGTCCATATTATGCATGTATTGATGACCCACAAGTATAGGGGGTGTATCGTAGTACATTCGATAAATAGGAGTATCGATCCTAATGAGGAGCAGAAGGTGTTGACTAGTGGTATGAAGCAGGAAATCTCTATAAATACTTAGCAAATGGATTTTTAGGGGTTTTCTGATAAAACAACAAAACAAAGTACAAGTAAGAAAGACAACGAACAAACGCAGAAAGGCCCAATCCTTTCTTAGCAAAGGACAAGCCGGTGGACATACTTATAAGGACCAAACGTTTTCGAGGACACATGGGAATTCTGTCAAGTGCTTTCGCTTCAAATAGTTGAGTACCCTTCTTTGGTGTTGTAAGTGTTGTGCACTACTAGGAAAATGGCTATAGGTAATCAGCACATCCGTGGCTCACATGGTTGAAGTGCCCCACGGCTAAAACAGGCATGGCTCACCTATGGGCAGTGCCCTACTAGTAACTAGAACAACCGTGGCGCACATGACCATAGTGTGCCACAGATATGTGTGGGCCAGGGCCCTGTTGGCCGCACGCCAAACATCTGTAGCGCACATAGGTCAGGTGCGCTACGGATGTTAGTGCCAACTGTGGCGCACATGGTGGGGGTGCGCTACGCCCCCCCCCCCTCTGCTGTGAAACGGCCAGACACATCCGTGGCGCACTATGGCATGTGCGCCACGGATGTTACTACTCCCTGTGGCGCACTGGGGCATGTGCGCCACGGATGTTTCTCCTCCCTGTGGCGCACTAGGGCCGTGTGCGCCACGGATTTGTCGATTTTTTTACAGCACTTTATGTGCACATGTGTGACCACATCCACCACCCCACACTTCACTTTCCCCTTCTTTTTCCTCCTTAGATCAAGTCAGGATCTTCTCCTTCCCACCTCAATTTCTCCACCCATTCACCATTTTTAGCATGTAGAACTTGCCTTGGATGTTACATAAGTAATAGAGGAAGGTCTCCGGTCTCTCATCTCCTTCTCCGGTCTCGCGCGCACCTCTTCTTTACATCTTTCTCGCGATCGGTCTCTCATATCGGTAAGTTGTCCATGTAAGGATGTGTTCATGTGTATATGGATGATGTGCTCATATGTATGTAGATGATCGATGCCCATGATGTGTGTATGGAGAGGATCAATGGTCATATGTGTGTGTATATGGAGAGTATCGATGATGCTCATGCATGTGTGTATGGAGAGGATAATGATATGTTCATGTGTGTATGGATCGGTCTCTCTCTCTCTCTCTCTCTTGTGTTTGTATGTGAACAAGTTGCCATTTGTTTTGCCAAAATGTTGATTCATTTCCATTTTGGCAAGACTTTGGCATTTCGCAAAGGTCCTAATTTTAGGATAGGTCATGCCGAAATTTTCTATCCACCATTGCATGCATGCATTCATTATGTGGTTCTAATAGACTTCAAATTGTACCGTGTACACCGTGCATGCAAAAATGGTCCGCATAATGAGCGAAGGCATTGAGGCTAGATTTTTGAAATGTGCGACGGCCGACATGATACGAAATAACAAGACAGATATAAGATGTCCGTGCAGAAGATGCAAACTCAACTGGGTGATCGACCCAGATTCCGGGAATCTGCAGGCGCACCTGCTCCGGCATGGTTTCATGGATGGATACACTCGTTGGATAAGCGATGACGTAGACGATGGAGATGGTGAAGGTGGCCAACATGACGATGATCATCATCACGGCGAGAACGGGTGAGATGATGAAGAGTCTCCTGGAGATGGTGAAGGTGCGGAAGCAGACCGGGATGATGATCTAGATGCCGGAGGAGCAGACGACGATGGAACAACGTCAGGCTGGGTGTGGGACCCTTATGTGCAAGAGCTGCTTCTCAAGCAGACGAGTAACGCCAGGGCTGCAGCTAGAGAGAAAGCCAAGCTTGCGCAACTTGAGAAAGACGCGGTTACTCCATTGTATGAAGGATGCAGGCCCGATGATACCCGGTTGAATGTAACGCTCAAGGCTATGGAGATGAAGGCAAAACACAAATTGAGCGACGCAAGCTTCGACGATATGATGGCATTCTGGCACGATCGTCTCCCAGAGGGGAACACATGTCCAACTAGTATCGAGGACGCCAAGAAAATCGACTGTCCTCTCGATCTACCGCACGTTAGATATCACGTATGCATCAGCGATTGCATCATTTATCGGGGCGAGGACGCAGAGAAAACCACATGTCCGGTGTGCGGCGTGAGTCGATACAAGAAAGGGAAGAAAGCACCTCGAAAAGTGGTATGGTACTTTCCTATCACTCCTCGTCTGCAGCGCTATTTCGCGGACCCTAAGTAAGCGAAGCTCATGCGATGGCATGCGGAAAGGAAGAAGCCAGGAGATGATGATGATGACCCCGAAAAGGATGAGCTGCTGACGCACCCTTCAGATGCTAGCCAGTGGAAAGCATTGGACCTCGAATTTCCAGAATTCGGTGGAGATTCGAGGAACATCAGGCTTGGTGCGAGCACCGATGGACTCAATCCGTTCGGTAGCCAGAGCAGCACGGACATCACTTGGCCCGTGTTTGTATGGATGTACAACCTCCCTCCATGGTTGTGCATGAATAAGAAGTACATACAAATGAGTATGCTAATTCAAGGGCCGAAACAACCTGGTACCGACATCAATCTGTATCTCGAGCTGTTGAAAGAGGAGCTAGCCACGTTATGGGAATCTGGAGCCAATACTTACGACGCCGTCGCACAAGATTATTTCACTATGAGAGCCGCGTTGGTCACTATGGTGCAAGACTATCCAGGTTGCGGGTATATCTCGGGGCAGGTTATCCAAGGATTCTGCGCATGCGTTAGATGCATGGATAACACAAGCTATCTCCAACTAGAGAAAGATCCAGGGTCATCGAAAACCGTGTTCATGGCGCACCGAAGGTGGCTCGCAAGAATGATCCATGGAGAAAACGTGGAGACCTGTTCGATGGCAAATCATAGACCCGAGGAATCCCAGAGCGTAGGAGCAGCGAAGAAGTGGAAGAGTTGCTGAAAAACTGGAAAGATTGTCCTAAGCCTGGAAAGAAGCGAAAGAGGCAGCAACAAGACAAGCCGCTGATGAAGGTATGGAAAACAAGGTCTGTTTTCTGGGAGTTTCCATACTGGAAGTTTCTCCGCACGCCTCATAGCCTCGACATCATGCATATCACGAAAAACGTGTGCGAGAGTCTGGTCGCCACCATAATCAACATGCCAGATAGGACGAAAGATGGTCCAAAAGCAAGGCACGCCCTGATATGCTTGGGTATCCGGAAGGAGCTTCACGGAGGACGCACTACTCCTGATGATCAGGAAGATGACGATGATCATGAGTCGGAGACGACACAAGGTCGTCGGAAGGGTAAAAAGTTCAAGAAGAACGAATATTACTGCCCTCCTTCTTGCTTCACTCTAAGCCAGGATGAGATCAAAAAGTTTTTCAAGTGCCTTCTAGGAGTCAAATTTCCTTACGGCTACGCGGGCAAGATAAGCAGATACCTAGACGAGGCGAAGCAGAGGTTCATTAGCATGAAGTCTCACGACTGTGCCGTGCTAATGACGCAGGTACTTCTAGTCGCACTAAGAGGGATAATGGACGAGCACGTCCGTGAAACGTTATTTGGCCTATGCAAGTTTTTCGACGTCATCTCTAGGAAGTCGATTGGCGTGAATCAGCTCGGGAGGCTAAAGGAGGAGATCGTGGTGATACTATGTGAGCTTGAGGTCTACTTCCCACCCGCATTCTTCGACATTATGGTGCATCTGCTGGTCCATGTCGTGGAGGACATCGTACAACTCGGGCCGATGTTCCTCCGCAGCATGATGGCGTTCGAAAGGATGAACGGACACATCAAAGGATACGTTCGCAACAGGTCCCGTCCAGATGGAAGCATAGCCAAGGGCTTTCTGGACGAAGAGTGCATCTCTTTCTGCATGAATTATCTAGACATCGAGAACCCTGTCGGTCTTCCCGTCAACAGGCACCTTGGCAAGCTCGATGGATCTGGTCACCGAGAGGGTCGTCGCATACTGCATGCAGACTTCGATTTTCGACGCGCAGACTTTGATCGAGCAAACCTCGTTGCGCTACAACATTTAGAACTGGTCGATCCTTGGGTATAGAAGCACAAAAGGTTAATCGAGAAGAAGTACAGTGACCGGGGCATACAGAGGACGCTGGGAGAAATAATCAAAGAGCACAACTCAGATTTCACACGTTGGTTTAAGCAGACGCTCCTTGATAATCCCCCGCGATCGCATTCTTCTGACACGGAAAAGATCATATTCACCTTGTCGCAGGGACCGATGCAAAACCTGGTGACCTATCAGGCGTATGATATCAACGGCTACACATTCTACACGGAGGAAAAGGACAACAAGTGTGATCATCAGAACTCAGGCGTAACGTCGGAATTGTACACCGATGACAACGTGAAGGAAAGATTCTACGGAAGAATCGAGGAGATTTGGGAGCTCGACTACTGTGGAGAAAAGGTGTCGATGTTCCGTGTCAGATGGGCAAAGAGCGTCGAAAGAGAAGACCGGTATTTCACAACCATGGTTATACCCGAAGCAGCCAAATCCAAGGCCGCCGGTGCAAACGTGGCCGCGAAAAATAAACCGTGGGTACTGACTACCAAAGTGGACCAATGTTTTTTCATTACCGACCCGACAAAGCCTAGCCGTGTTGTCGTGAGGAGAGGAAAAAGAAACATCATCGGAATGGATGGAGTCGCCAACGAGCAAGACTTCGACCAGTACGGCGATCTAAAGATTGAAGATGACGACGACTACGATGCAGCAACATACATCACAAGAAGAAAAAGGACAACCCTACCCAAAAAAGGTAGCCCGTTCGAAAGAAGAAACATTAAAGTGCCGGGGCTAAATTATTCAACCGCGACAAAGAAGGGAAAAAAGATTGTAAAACGCGCTCAAAAAATATTATAAAACGCGTGGTTGAAAAATATTGTAATATTCATGGACAAATTATTATGAAATTTAGTTATACTTTAAATCATATTTGTAACACTTTTATGACATATATTATCACTTTTGGGCATTTTTGGAATATTTAAAAGTATTTTAAAAACAAAACAAAACTTGTATGGCATAAATCACCACTTTTGGGCATTTTTTGGAACATTTAAAAGTATTTTTAAAATAAAAATAAAAAAGTGGGGCACCAGGATTCGAACCTGGGTGCTCATAGTTTAGAATAGAGCTAAGGGGCAGAACCAGTGGGATAAGACAGTACTAGTGTTAACTAGTGGGGTGGCCGCCCTCTTATCTGATAGTCCAACCCACATAGGCGTAGCGCACCCTGGCCAAGTGCGCTACGCCTATGTGGGTTGGACTAGTCAACCGCGCGTGCCACGTCCGCCTCTCTCATCCCCATCTCACAGACACCACACCGCCACCGCCGCTGCTTTCTCTCGATCCGCCACCACCGCTGATTTCTCGATCCGCCACCGCCGCGCTGCGCTCTCGAGGAGGAGGAGGCCCGCGCCGCTGCCGATCCGTGGAGGAGGAGGAGGCCCGCGCCGCTTGTAGAGGAGGAGGATCGCGCCGCTCGAGGAGGTGGAGGCCGCCGTCGTCCGCCCGTCATCGTCCGCCCGTCAGAGGTGAGCGTCGCCACTCCCCTGTCTCTCCCTCTCTCCCTCTCTCTCCCTCTCTCTCCCTCTTGAAGGGAATATGACCGAGAGGCAATAATAAAGTGGTTATTATCGTATTCCTTATTTATGATAAATGTTTATTTTACATGCTATAATTGTATTAATACGGAAACGTTAATACATGTGTGTTTAATAAATAAAAAGGAAGTTCCTAGTTATGCCTCTCTCATAAACTAGCTCGTTGATTAACAAGATGATCAAGGTTTCCTGATCATGGGCATTGGATGTTGTTAATAACGGGACCACAACATTAGTGTAATGGTGTGATGAACATTCATCCGAAGTATAGCATTACGATCAAATTCATTGATTTTATATTGCTATAACAACTTACGAAGTGATCCTAATCCTTAGACCATGAGATCATGTCAATCACTAACACCGGAAGAGTTTCTTGATAACATCAAACGTCACACCGTAACAGGGTGATTATAAAGATGGATTCAGAACTAATAAAGTGTTATGTTGAGGCCCATGGATCGAGAGTGGAATTTGTTCATCGCGATGACGGATAGATATGCTCTGGGCCCTCTCGGTGATATCACATTGATTAGCTTGCAAGCAAGTGATTTGATCACTAGAATGTTATATCACGGGAACGAGAAAAGAGTGCATGTCAGTAACGAGATCAAACTAGGTATGGAGATACCGATGATCGAATCTCGGACATGTAATATATCGTGAAACAAAGGGATTAAGATACTATCGTAAAAGGTTCCGACGATCACAAGAAAGTCATCGTTGAATGTGTGGGAGTCAGTATGGGTCTCCAGATCCCGCTTCTGATTATTGATCTGAGAGGGGTCTCGATCATGTCCGCATTATTCGCGAACCGTAGGGTGACACACTTAAGAGACACCGACATCCATTTGGAGCAAAAGTTTCATGCCGAAAAGAATAACAAGCGCAGGAATTTATTTCACTAGATACCGAAATGGGTTTTCGGGTGAAATTGCAGAAAGTGTTTCTGCATGTGAAATGAAATACTAGCAAGGGGTTATATGTGAATGTTTGTCATTAAAGTAATTGACAAAATTCTGAATAAATAAAAGGAGTTTTATTTAATGAGAGTGTGCATTAAATTTGGTGGAAATTTAATGGGAATTTGAGTGGATTTTTGAGTGGAGGGAATTGAAAGGCATTTGAGTGAGTGGAGTGTCCACCCACATGAATGTGGAAGAGGTGTGGGAAGCCCCATGGCTGGGCGCATGGCCCCTTGGGTGCCCCCCTCTCCCTATAAAAGGAGCCCCCCTCCCTCTCTCTCACTCACACCTCCTCATGAAGGATCTCTCTCCCCCTCTAGAATTTATTCCCCATGGTTTCGGACTAGCGAGATACATGTTCCCGGTGGCTATTCGGCAAGAAAGAGTTGTGCTTCCGCTGCATCGCTAGAGCGAGGAGGCGGAGGTTGCTCGGTGCCTCGAACGTGTGTGCGAGCACGGATGCGCTGCTGTTTTGTGGCGCTAGGACTTCCTCTCGATCTTGAGATCGGCAAGAGATCGTCTACATCAACCACGAGTTTGGACTCGTTAAGCTTTGTCGGTCTTCAAGGGTATGTTCTCTATGGATATACATCCGCCCGTTGTTTGTATCTAGTAGATAGATCTTGGTACATAGTTATTCCCATCGTAGGAAATTTTTTGTTTTCTATGCTGCGAACCCTACAGTGATATCAGAGCCGGATATATGCGTTGATACTTTGCACGGGTAGTACACATATGAGTATGTGGGCGATGATGATCATTTTATTGCTTCTTAATTGTACTTTGGATATTGGTGGCATATTGGTCGCACATGAGACCTGTTCCACGCTTGACATGCAACTAGTTTTGCATAAGTGGCTAGCGGGTGTCTGTCTCTCCTACTATAGTCAATATCTAATTTGCAACGAGTTGTCAACAATTTGGTTATCCTCGTTGTGGTTCATGTTCGTAGGTAAGAACAGTTCTATCTTCGAAAGCCCTAAGCCACGTAAAACTTGCAATGGATAAATTAGAGGCGTCTAGTTTAGATTGTTGTTGGGCTAGTGTTATGATATGGTGATGTTGTAAGTAGAAGTATGAGATGATACTCTTTCAACACACATAGCGTGTAAGTTCCATAGACCTTGGCCTTACACATATAGGCATGATAGTGATCATACCACGGTGCACATGATAGAGATCATATGCGGGAACCATATCATTCCACTAATAAACATGTGATGTTTGATAGCATCTTATATTGCTTGTTTGGCGTTTTATTAGCATAATAAGATGATCCCTCATTTAAATATCAAGATAAGAATGTGTTCTTCCTTTAGTATGCACCGATTATGTTCTCGTTGCTCCAAGTCATCACGTGATGATCGGGTGTTTTTGGATCCACGACCATATTTCGGGTGTGAGACAGTTACACACGCGAATACTAAGGTTCTTACTTGGCGAGCCTAGCATGTACAGACATGGCCTCAGAACACGGACCGAAAGGTTAAGCATGAGTCATATAGTAGATATGATGCCCATTTGATGCTCGTCTTTGAAGCTACACCGACTCACGTGATGATCGGACTTGGTGTAGTGGATTTGGTTCATGTAATCACCAAAAAGACACGAGGGATGTCGTTTTTTTGAGTGGGAGTTTATTTCTAATTTGGATTAGTAGAACTCAATTTATCATAAATTAAATCAAAGTGAATTTTCATAATTTGTTGTAGTCATTGGCATTCGTTCACTACCTTATGCATAGTTGTAATTGAGATAATAGAACTATAGAATTCTGGATATATACTTTACGAACTGGTATCGTATTGTGTTGAGTGTCAATCTAAAGTTTAAAGTCCTATTACAAACTTTCAGCAAAATTCTATTTACTCCGTGAAATTTAATAATTGATATTAAATCGAGAGTAACAATTCTAGTGTTAGTATCTTAAGTATCATGTTTGCCTCTATGATTCTTGATTGTTTTAGTATCAAGTTTATCTAGGAGCTAAAAGAATTGTTTCAGAAACCATCATGTGTGACAGATATAACGATATCTGAAACAATGTTTTGGTTGCAATATGATAGAGTATAATATATGTTCTCATATTGGATGAGAATTTACGAAGGTTGGAGATGCTAGACATCCTAATCATCCAAAAGGGTTTTTGAAAGTAATGTTATACTCACGATTCGCCTTTATAAGCTAAAGTAGCTTGATCATGAAAGTCGTCATGATAAGGATGAATAGAAGATGTATGTAAAGTGTTTACTATACTAAAAGATTACTAAAGAATGGATTTTGAAAGAATGCCGATCATTTTGATGATGGTGATCTACTTCAAAGTGCAAGTCAAAAGGTATTATTATTTGAATATACACACTTTGGACTATGTGTCATGTATATGGCGCCACTGTTGATGTTGATAAATTCTTTTAAAAGGAAAGAGGAAATGCTGAAAGAGAATCTATAAAATATATTTGGCAGAAAAGAAAAGATTAGAAATATCCAATTTAGGTATATAGATGATATACATGTTATAGTTGTATTCTTTGCTTGTTAAACAATGTGGTTCTTGGGTATTGGATACCGAATTGGTTGGTATGAAATTTCATACGGAACAACGCAATTCATGAACCACAATGGCCTAAGTAACTAGCAAGAGAATATGTGATGATGTTCATCGAAAACAAACAAACCGTTGTTTGTATTTCTCGTTGACATCAAAGCTTGACTTCAAGATTTGTTTTAATAATTGTTATTTAAATCAGGTATTATGAGAACAAAGGTTGTTCAAATAATTACCGTATTCCATATATGGATGATTTACAATCCTAGTTGGAGAAATCACATCCATAAAACCTAATGCTAAAATGTCGCCAGACAAATGATTGAAAGATCACTTATGAAGTGACATCGCTATTTAAATTATATTGGAAATAAAACATGAAGAAACTCCATTTTCATGGACTTTTGGAGTCTTTGATTTGATCAAGTGACGCTTGTGAGACTTTCCACGTGATAATTAAACTTCGTTCAAAGGCCAAAGAAGAACGAACGACTAAATTATTGGAATTTATACATATCGATGTATGTAGTCCATTATGTGTAGTCGTAAGCGATGGGTTTCAACTTCATATGCTTTCTCCAAGAATTTGAGTGAATATTCACTTAATGAGAAAGAAGTATGAAATATTTGAAAAACGTTTCAAAGACTTTCAAGATGAAGTGGAAAATCATTTTAACAAGAAAATAAATGGTTTATTATTTTACCATAAGGGATTTATTTGAGTTACAAGTGTAACAAGAAAAATAAATGAATTATGATTTTATCATAAAGAGATTTATTTGAGTTGCAAGTTTAGCAAAACACCTAGATTTACATCTCCCAAAACACCATAGGAGTATGGAGTGTTTGAGATTTGTAATGAAACCTTGTTTAACATGGTTGGATCAAAGGTGTTATTTATAAAACTGCCATTATGTTTTAAAAGATTAAAAGCTTTAGAGACTACCGCTTTTACACTGAAAAGAGCCCCATCTTGATCCGTTGAAATGACACCATGAAAGTTATGGTTTGGGGTAAAATCCAAGTTGTCATTTCTTAAATTTTGGTATGCTAAACATAAGTAAGATGTTTATAACCGAAGTCGGGTGAGCATGTCTTTGTAGGTTATTTCGAATAACAATTGGTTATTCCTCTATAACACCAAGGAGAAAAGGGTTTGTCGCTTGAAACGTGAAGTTTCTTGAAGAAGGAATTTTTCATAAATGTTAAGTGGGAGGACAATAGAACTTTGATAAGGTTAACGAACCTTACCTATATGTGCTGAGTTGCACAGCGCCGGAAAATGTTCCGGAGGCAGCCAGAATGCTCATGCATTACGTGCCTCAAAGGTTGCGGTCACGGAGGTCTAAAGTTCCTATTGAACCAAGAAGGTTGGATAAACAATCAAATGATTAAGATTTGAGAGTAAATTATTATTGTTTGACAATGATGAACCGACTATATGCAAAGAAGCGATGATGGGCCCTGACTCCGTCAAATGGCTTGAAGCCATAAAATCCGTGATAGTTCCATACACGAGAAATTAAGTTTTGAACTTGGAAGACCCTCCGGAAAGGTGTAAAAACCTATCGGTCGTATTTGGATCTATAAAGAAACAGACATGGATGTTTCACATCTATGAAATAGTCGACATGTCGTAAAGTATTTTACGACAATGTTCAAGGAGTTGACTATGACAAGATTTGATCTTTCATAGCGATATTTAGTCTGGACGGATTAAAGTAGCAACCACTACATATAATTTGTTATATGGTAGATGAATAAACAAAACAAAGTTCTTCTAATAGAATGGTTACCTAGGACGTGTACATGACACGATCCAAAGGGTTTTGTTAATTCAAAGGATGCTAAAAAGGGAGTGCAAACTTCAATGGTTGAAGTAAGCATCGCGGAGTTGGAATCTTCACCTTAATGAAAAGGAGTTTTCATCAGGAGACGATGAAGATGCTTGCATTTGCAAGAAATTAAGTGGGAGCGCTGAGACATATTTCTAATACATTATGTGGAGGACATCTTGTTGATTAGAAATGATGTATCTTTTATTGACAAAGGTTAAGAATTTCATTTCGATGAAATACTTAGGCAAAACCCGAATATTTAGCGTGAATGTCTATAGTGGATAGACTGTGACGCCAATATGGTTGTGCCAAACATACATATATGAGATATTGAAGGAGTTCAATATAGAAACGAAAAGAAACAGTTCTTGTTGCATGGAAAGTAATTGAATCAAGATTCAAGTGTATCGACACTTGATAAGTGAAACAAGATTCTAGTGCTTTGACACTTGATGAGTGAAATCACGAGAATATTTTGATCAATCATACCATGATATGTACACATCTAGATATGTCCTATGCTCTAAGTGTTATGAGCATATACCAGAATGAATCATAAATGATCATTGGACGATAGTGAGGATATCTTTATGATCTTTTTGAAAGAACTAAGAATATATTTGTGTAGAGGTGACAAACAATTACAAATAGTTCATTGTAAAGCATTACATTGATACTAGGTTTGTCACAAGATACAAATTAAGTTTATCTCAATTTAAAGTATGGGTGGAACAATGTAATGGAAAGGAGATTCCATGATGGATTTGGAAGAGTTCCAAAGTGAAGACATTGTGACGAATACTACAACAAAAGGCTAAGTATATGACTGCTATAGTAGCACCAAAGAAGGGAATTTGTGTCAAGAAGTTTGTTATCAAACTAAGGCGTGGTTCGCAATGGGATAACACTAAAGATATATTGTGTGACAATAGTATCGACATGATTTAACCCCAAGGAACTAAAGGTCTCACCGAAAGACCAAATTTATACAATACCATCTCATTGGAGAATGAGTGATGCGTGAAGACGCAAAGACATGCAAATACACACGGACCTGAAGCGTCAGATCCGTAGATTATGTTAACCACTTGCAATTGCATATATGGAACACCAGAAATCCATAGGTGTTCAATACGCAAAGTTTTCAAACTAGATTATTGTCTCTAGTGCAAGTGGGAGACTGAAGGGAATATGCCCGAGAGGCAATAATAAAGTGGTTATTATCGTATTCCTTATTTATGATAAATGTTTATTTTACATGATATAATTGTATTAATACGGAAACGTTAATACATGTGTGTTTAATAAACAAAAAGGAAGTTCCTAGTTATGCCTCTCTCATAAACTAGCTCCTTGATTAACAAGATGATCAAGGTTTCCTGATCATGGACATTGTATGTTGTTAATAACGGGATCACAACATTAGTGTAATGGTGTGATGAACATTCATCCGAAGTATAGCATTACAATCAAAGTCATTGAGTTTATATTGCTATAACAACTTACGAAGTGATCCTAATCCTTAGACCATGAGATCATGTCAATCACTAACACCGAAAGAGTTTCTTGATAACATAAAACGTCACACCGTAACAGGGTGATTATAAAGATGGATTCAGAACTAATAAAGTGTTATGTTGAGGCCCATGGATCGAGAGTGGAATTTGTTCATCCCGATGACGGATAGATATGCTCTGGGACCTCTCGGTGATATCACATTGATTAGCTTGCAAGCAAGTGATTTGATCACTAGAATGTTATATCACGGGAACGAGAAAATACTGCATGTCAGTAACGAGATCAAACTAGGTATGGAGATACCGATGATCAAATCTCGGACATGTAATATATCGTGAAACAAAGGGATTAAGATGCTAGCATAAAAGGTTCCGACGATCACACGAAAGTCATCATTGAATGTGTGGGAGTCAGTATGGGTCTCCAGATCCCGCTTCTGATTATTGATCCGAGAGGGGTCTCGATCATGTCCGCATTATTCGCGAACCGTAGGGTGACACACTTAAGAGACACCGACATCCATTTGGAGCAAAAGTTTCATGCCGAAAAGAATAACAAGCGCATGAATTTATTTCACTAGATACCGAAACGGGTTTTCGGGTGAAATTGCAGAAAGTGTTTCTGCATGTGAAATGAAATACTAGCAAGGGGTTATATGTGAATGTTTGTCATTAAAGTAATTGACAAAATTCTGAATAAATAAAAGGAGTTTTATTTAATGAGAGTGTGCATTAAATTTGGTGGAAATTTAATGGGAATTTGAGTGGGTTTTTGAGTGGAGGGAATTGAAAGGCATTTGAGTGAGTGGAGTGTCCACCCACATGAATGTGGAAGAGGTGGGGGCAGCCCCATGGCTGGGAGCATGGCCCCTTGGGTGCCCCCCTCTCCCTATAAAAGGAGCCCCCCTCCCTCTCTCTCACTCACACCTCCTCGTGAAGGATCTCTCTCCCCCTCTAGAATTTATTCCCCATGGTCTCGAACTAGCGAGATACATGTTCCCGGTGGCTATTCGGCAAGAAAGAGTTGTGCTTCCGCTGCATCGCTGGAGCGAGGAGGCGGAGGTTGCTCGGTGCCTCGAACGTGTGTGCGAGCATGGATGCGCTGCTGTTTTGCTGTAGGATTAAGATACATCCGCCCATTGTTTGTATCTAGTAGATAGATCTTGGTACATAGTTGTTCCCATCGTAGGAATTTTTTTGTTTTCTATGCTGCGAACCCTACACCTCTGTCCCTCTCTCTCCCTCTCTCTCCCTCTGTCCCTGCACTCGTGTTCAACATGGTTTCATGTTCAGATGTTCAGATGAGAGATTTGTCCCTGCACTCGTGCTCATTTTTATTACCCAAAAGTTTATTTTAACTTTGCTAAAATGAACATCTGTCAGGATTAGCTAGTAGTACTTCAGGATTAACTTTGCTAAAATGAACATCTATCAGGATTAGCTAGTAGTACTTTTCTAAAATGAACATATTTTAACTCATGCAGTGCCTTGCATCTATGGGTTTCTTGGTCCCAGCAAAAGGCCATGTATGTATGGTACACAAAATCGTCCAAGAAATATCGTGTGCAAGGCAGTTCTGTTTCTCTAGTTCCACAAGATATTGCTTGGTGCCTCTCTGTGCCACCAGGCAAAGCTCTGTATGTTCATAGCTACATACATTATGCAGAATTAGCAATGTGCGGTGTCCGTTCAGTAGTTGCTCATTGAGTGCAGGAACTGAATGCAACATTTTGCCTAGCTACCGCTCACATTGAATTATTCACATGGCAAAATAAAATCTCAAACTATAAAGGTTATCAGTAAAAACTAGCAAATGTCCTAAGGTTGCTGTTAGTTCTAGGACAACCAAACCACTTCCCATCCATATAATCTTTTTGTTTTCTTTACAATCCACATGTTTTTGCTATTAGTTCTAGGATTGCCCCTACACCCCAATTTTGTTCCACCTTTTCAAGAGAACAATACACTCAGCTTCTTCCTAGAACATGTGCCCTCTTGTCCTGTACCCTACATGATGTACCAATAAGGCCATTTAATATGCACTAGAGTAGGTTAAAAGAAATTTAGGCTTTCATGATAGTGCATATTAATTCTAGCTAAGCTAAGCCACCATCATTCTGTAGCTAAGCTAAGCTAAGCCACCATCATTCTGTAGCTTTAGAATCGTTTACTCATGTGTTGTCAGCTTATGCCTGAAACTCTAGTGTTTCTGTAGGGAAATGCATGCGAGTGTATGGCATCAACTCGATTCCTGCAAGTTCAGATGGTGGTGTGTCTAATTGGTGTATGTCTAGAAAAGATTCGGGGAGTCTAGAAAAGAAGAAAAACTACGACAAGATCAAGGAAGTTCTGGATGATGCTCTCACTGGCTTTGCCTCGACGGAAGGCACCACCTTCGTGCGTACGAAGGTCAAGTTCGGCAGGCACGTCTTCAACCACGTAACGGAGTTCCCCTGCGTGAAGAAGCCGGAAAACAGTAAGAAGGAAGCCTACTACGCACTCCATCACATGAGGGCGTTCCTACTTGACCAGCAGAATTCTACGCTGCCAGATCATCTCAAACAGTGGGCCGAAGCAAAGGCCAAGATCAATGATTCAGATATTAGACAAGAGATGTATTGCATCCAGCAACAGTTTGGGGCAATCATCTTTCGTGATGTCATGACTTCGGGGGGGGGGGATCTTCTACGGAGGAAATATCCTGAATAACCGTGACATAGAAGATCACCTAGAGATGCAGGGTGACTATAGGAAGTTCATGACGAGACAAGGCATCCTCCCGTTCCCTAAGCCGAGCCAGAAGGCTTGATGTTGGCCTAGTTGTAGTTACAAACTATAGATGACCTTTGTGTGTGTGTGGACAAGTGTACTTATCTTATTAGGTTTATGAATCATCGCTTACTTATTTTGCTTATTATTATTATATATCAATCAATGCTTGGTTTTTTGGGTTACTCTTTGGTCCTTTGCTCACTTTGGTCCTTCTTTTTTTCCTTACTCTTTTTTCAAGAATAATGCCGATGATTGAAATGTCGTGGCACACTATATATGTGAATGTGCTACGATGGGATTGTGAGCCTTGTGATATGCACAAGTCCAGGTCTTGTGCATCCTACTTGGCTCACCGTTCCATCGTAGCATATTCCTGTGTCCAACGACCTATGTATATATATGAGGCATTCTTTTCGAGTTATTTTTGTCTTTTTCGAGAATAATTCCGATGATTGAAATGTCGTGGCACAATATATATGTGAATGTGCTACGACGGGATAGTTAGCCTTGTGATATGCACAAGTCCAGGAATTGTGCATCCTACTTGGCTGACTGTTCCGTCGTAGCATATTCCTGTGTCCAACGACCTATGTATATATATGAGGCATTCTTTTCGAGTTATTTTTGTCTTTTTCGAGAATAATGCCAATGATTGAAATGTAGTGGCACACTATATATGTGAATGTGCTATGATGGGATTGTGAGCCTTGTGATATGTGCAAGTCCAGGTCATATGCATCCTACTTAGCTCACGGTTCCATCATAGCATATTCCTGTGTCCAACGACCTATGTATATATATGAGGCATTCTTTTCGAGTTATTTTTGTCTTTTTCGAGAATATGCTGATGATTGAAATGTCGTGGCACAATATATATGTGAATGTGCTATGACGGGATAGTTAGCCTTGTGATATGCACAAGTCCAGGAATTGTGCATCCTACTTGGCTAACCGTTCCGTCATAGCATATTCCTGTGTCCAACGACCTAGCTAGTTATTATGAGGCATTCTTTTCGAGCTACTTTGGTCTTTTTCGAGAATAATGCCGATGATTGAAATGTCGTGGCACACTATATATGTGAATGTGCTACGATGGGATTGTTCGCCTTGTGTTATGCACAGGTCCAGGTGTTGTGCATCCTAGTTGGCGAACACATCCATCGTAGCATATTCCTGTGTCCAACGACCTAGCTAGTTATATATGAGGCATTCTTTTTGAGTTACTTTGGTCTTTTTCGAGAATAATATCGATGATTAAAATGTCGTGGCACACTATATATGTGAATGTGCCACGATGGGATTGTACGCCTTGTGCTATGCACAAGTCCAGGTGTTGTGCATCCTACTTGGCGTACAGTTCCATCGTAGCATATTCCTGTGTCCAACAACCTAGTTATATATGAGACATGCTTTTAGAGCTACTTTGGTCTTTTTCGAGAATAATGTCGATGATTGAAATGTCGTGGCACACTATATATGTGAATGTGCTACGATGGGATTGTACGCCTTGTGCTATGCACAAGTCCAGGAGTTGTGCATCCTACTTGGCGTATGGTTCCATCGTAGCATATTCCTGTGTCCAACAACCTAGTTATATATGAGGCATGCTTTTTGAGTTTGCTCTTTTGATTTAGGAGTACTTTCTATAAGTGTATCTTCATATGCGACTTTAATTATACATGTTTTTTCAATCACCGGTTAATTATTATTGTCAAATTGTAGATGACGTGGTACGTCGTGTACAAGGGATGGGTTCCCGGAGTCTACGATGATTGGGAAGACTGCCGGAGACAGGTGCACCGTTTCAGCGGCAATAGCTATAAAGGGTACAACACTATGGCGGAGGCGTAAGCTAGATACACGCGCTATCTAGCGGGAGTTAGGACAAGGAACCGGATGAAGACCTACACCTTCGTCGCGGAGGTGATCATGCTTATCTTCTTTGGTTGTTTATCCCGCGTTTGTGTCTAGCTAGTTTATATGTCTAGGCGAGCTTCCGAGCTTTAACTTGTTCGATCGACACATGTATTCGCATGTCACCAACTACTACTTTGTAACTTGATCGAAACAATGTAACTTATACTATGTATTCATGTATGAGACTTATCTATATGTATTTGTTTCAATCTTGTTTTTTATATTGTGTATTTATATATATAATTGTATATCTTATATCTGTGTGTGTATATCTGCTGTAATATTGTATATAATCTGTAATCTGGCTCGGAAATTAAAAAAAAAACAAAAAACACATCTGTGGCGCACATGATCTACCTTCTGTGGCGCACTACACCTAAAGCGCACTATAGAAGCTTAGTGGCGCACTAGGAAGTGCGCCACAGAAGATCCTAGGCGTAGCGCACCTGCCCACACATCTGTGGCACACTAGCAGGTGCGCTACGCCTATCTCTACACAACCGTGGCGCACTAGGCAGTGCGCCACGGCTGAGAGATAGCCGTAGCGCAAGGCACGTGGCGTACTGCTAGTGCGCCACAGATGATATTTTCAGGTGCGCCACTAAAGGTCGTTTTCCTAGTAGTGGTGTGGGTGAACCTGTGCTAATGTACCGACCTTACCTGGACTAATACACACTTGTGATTAAACCCCCTTCAAGCATCCACAATTACAGGAAAGTAATTAAAATATAAACCTAACCACAACCTTAAACTCTAAAATCCTACACTCCCTTGTGCAATGGTGTCCTAACGGGGTTCAGTTTTCTGTCACTCCGGCAACCCCACAATTAGTAGCCAAATACACAATGTATTCCCCTAGTCCCATAAATGGTAAAGTATCATGTAGTCGACGTTCACATGACACCACTAGAAGAATAGCACCACAACTTAAATACTAAACCATCAAGAAGTAATATTCTAGCCCCCCAAGGGAGCTCATAGGAGCCATATGCCTCTTGAACCGTCGGATTTGGCTGACAAGTTGATCCTGATCGTCCGTTTCACCACGCGTTTGGTCACTCACAGACACACTGCTAGCTACCATCCCTGAAAGGTAGGGTCCTGCATTTTGCCTAGCCCACTCGTCGGGGACTGTGTGAGCGTGGCGTACGCGTGAGAAGAGGAAGAGAGGGTAGAGTGCGGTGGCTTTCCTGTAATTCCCATGGACGGGCGGGGCAGAAGTGTCTTTACACGTATGGCTTATCCCAAACACTCTCCTCTCCCGTTCACCTCTCTCTTTCTCTCGTCTCCCTCGTCTCTCCTTGCGGCGGCGCAAAAAAAAACCGTGCGGCCGTCCTCATTCTCCTCTCCTACACCCCTAGCGCCGCCGCCCCTCAGCCTCCGCCTCCTCGCTGTCCGGCCGCCCCTTCGCCTCCACGCCCCTTCTGGCGCCACCAAAACCATGAGAGGGGTAGAAAGAGAAGGTGCGAGGGAGAGGGAGGAGCACGGGAGGGAAAGTGAAGAGTACGGGAGGAGTGATCTAGCCCATCTGCTCCGCCTCTTCCTGCCAGGCTATCACCGGGAGGGGCCAGTAGATGGCGGAGGCTCCGCAAACCCTAGCCATGAAGAAGCCATGGGAGTGGGTGGTAGCGAGTCGCACGTGCACGGGTAGGTGATGGTGGCGGTGGCTGGAGGAGACGGCGGCGGCAACTGGTGGTGTGTGCCTCGGTGGCGGCGACCATGGAGGAGGGCGACTGCATGGAGTGGCCGAGCAGCAGCCGTAGCCCCTCTCCCTCACTGACGATGGGGTGCAGGAGGCCATGGAGAGGGGCGCCTCCAATCTGCTTCAAGTCATCAGGCCTGCAAGGCTGCAACGAGGTTCTTCACCCATCTCCTCTCCTCTCATATCTTCCTCTTTGGCTTCAACAATCTGCATATGTTGCAATTGATCTGAAAAATCCATCTCTCTCGGACTCTGTATCTCTCACCAATCCCTTTCTATTGTATCAATTTTTCGGCCAGTTGATGTATGGATCCTAGGTTGTTGATGTACTGCAGGAGTGTAGATGGGCAGTGGTGGCTGTACACATAAAATATCTCTGGGCAGTACTATCCATCTTGAATGATCTCCAGCCGCTCTTGATTTTGTTTCGCATGGTGCCATGGCTGTACTAAGCGATACAGTCCATAGTTGCACAAAGTGAAACAGTGCATTTTCTCAAATTTTTATTGATCTGCAAAAGAGGAATTTTATCCTATCATTTATGTACACATTTATTCATATATATATATATATAGGATATTCCTGTATACATACTTGGGGATGAACTATTCATTTTCCACTGAAACTTATGTATTGTTTAAAAAATAATCTCTCTTCTTTTCTTATGGGAGCTGTTGGCGAAAGCACTTGAATCTTTATCTTTACTTGATAATAATATGGTTTCGAATTGGTGATTAGTTGGTGTCTCGGTTTGGGACTAATGCTTTAAAATAATAAAATAGTTTGTGAAGTAGTGAGCAACTGAGAATGCTACTAACATATATGTGTACTATCGAGATGGTTTTGATGGTCTGGACAAATGAATGAACGTTTCATATAGTTAACCAAGTGCAGATTTATTCATCCCTGAACCCGTGCTTATGTTCTTTACTTCTTCTTTTACTTGATAGATCTCAAATATGCATAAGAACAGAGCCACTGCACACCATCTGTGTTTTCTGAAGGTAACTTGTTTTCTTTCAGCCAGTTCATTGAGAAAGGTGGTGGGAAGCTCCCAAAACAGTACGAGTCTAAAGCATGTTCTAGAATATTGCTTTTGTGTTGTTCTAGCTAATCGATATCCTCTTTTCCATTAATTACCTTGTCAAGTGAGGTATGGTAAACGGGATCTTTTGCTGCAGCATATAATAATCCTAAATAGCATCAGTATGTACTAAATAAAATTTTGAGCCAGTCAATTCATGCCCCAAAAGTTTTATGTGTTTGTTCTGATCAATCACATCTTAAAACATTCTCCTGAATTGTTGAATTTGTTCCTCACAGATTTCAATACTTGATATACCACTAGATTAGTTCACGGTTATATGCATGCAACTTCAGTTGCTGTATTCTAAAACAATTTCAGGGGGTAAGTTTTGGCGTTCATTTGTTAAGAGAGTGACATGTGATTTTCTTAATTGTATTTATTTATGAGCCAATGTAAAATCTTTCAGAGGTTTATTTATTTTTACATTTCAGGAGATATTATTATGCTAGACTGACGAGGAAATTGATCCGCAAGTGGTTATTTAACCTTGTTTTGTTGAGGCTATGACGGTACAACTATCAGTTGCTCTTTACAAGTCCATGTTATTTGGTGTGCCATATACCTGTTGAGGTACATACAATGCACAAAATATGAAATAACCATGATATTACAATTGTCAACATGTTGGTGGTGGTGCTGAACCTTTCAGAGATTTTACCATGCCTCTACTTGTGCCAGCTCATTGGCTCTAGAACCACTAAATAAGCAATTATGGATGATATGTAGGCTTGCTTTTGTGCTTGCTTTGTGTTTCTCCATTTTCACAAAAGATATGTATTCTTGAATTTGTAGTACCTGCATGAGTTCGGTCCTTAAGTCAATAGCTAAGTTTTTGTGCGCTGATGAGCTACTCAAGGTGATATACGATTCTTCTTGCAATTGTGTCATTAGCTTTTCGGTTGCTGCTGATTTTAATTTGCTCTGCAAGTGCTATTCATTTTGGCATTACCAAGTGGCATTTGTCGTTCAGTGTTGCTCTGGAATTAGCAAATTACTCATTTTAGAATTTTGTTCTATCAATGAAACATTCAAAATGTGTATTTCATCTATAATTATGTACTTTTAGGCTTGGCTGAGTTGCATTTTTTAAAAGGAGTTGCATTTTATTTTCGATGCCCAGAGAATTTGGGCTATGGTTGATACAGAACATGTCATTTGTATATATATATATATATATATATATATATATATATATATATATATGTGTGTGTGTGTGTGTGTGTGTATATGTATATATGGGAACATTGCTAGCATGATCTCGAAGGTAATTATTTAATCAGACACCATTTCAATCGTGTGTTTCCCCTTTGGTACTTGTGGCAATATATCCTTAACTGCATGTGCTAAGTGGCTCAATGATAGTTCTTCTTGTCGTGATACATCAATGAAGACATACCTGGCATGAATTCCTTCCGTGCCAGGTTTGTTTATTTAGACAACTGATTTTTGTTACTCTGTCTTTATCTGTAGTGATCTTTCCTTTCTGCACCTCGATATAATTCTCATTAGTCTAATTATTCAACAGGATTTTGCTTTGCCTCTGTATTTTATGACACATTACATTTCGTCTTTTTTTCTGCAGTTTGTGAATTATCGGTTTTCTTTAGAGTATTGCTTTATATGTGTTTAACCTGATGTTTCTTACATGTTATCATACTCTTAGTGGGGGTGTAGCGTTTTATGCTGAATTTATCAAGTTTGGTATTGAAAGCAGAGTTGATTTCTATACTATTTCGTTCATGTAGGATGCCAATGTTATTCATGAACTCAGGGGCTTCCTAAAATGTAATTTTTCTGTCATCTACGTACGTCTTGAAAATGTATAATGGGAGCTTACTCAGTATTTAAATGTTATTGTAATATTCAGGTGCTAATGCGGATATACATTTTATTCTAAAAATAAAGAGGGAAGATTCAATTCCAAACATGCAGTCAATTATTGCTGCTTCAGATGGGGTAAGGATCTCAACATATCTTGTACTATTAGTTCATTCATATTAAAATAGAGAGGAGAGATTCAATTCCAAACCTGCAGTCAATTACTGCTGCTTCAGATGGGGTAAGGCTCTAAAAATTTCTTGTACTATTAGTTCATTACTTTTAAAAACAAGATTTTTTGTACTATTAGTTCATTCATTTTAAAAACAAGTAGTAACTCCTTTCCATATGTAAATTACCTTAGATCGTTTGTGTCATGAGAAGTGAGGTCAAGAAATGGTTTATTGAGGAGATTGGGTTGTAACTGAAACTCTGAACACATTATTATTATAGGACTTGTTTATTACTACTAAATACTGAACTTCTTGAAATGTTTATAGTCGATGGTGGCTTGTGGAGATTCAGGCGTTGAACTTTTAGTTGAGACAGGTCCTTTACTACAGGTTAGCCTAAATAAAAACATATATAATTTTGGGAGGCAAGAAAAGATTTGTACCTTTTATACAACCTTTTTTGTTATATGACTAAAATGTAACCAAGCATCAATTGAATATAAACTGTAAGATTCGTCCCGCTGCTCAATTTGTTGATCCAGGGTCTGTGCTGAGGTCCAATCGTGGTGGTGGGTGGCGGGGACTACCGAGACAGCGCGACGCTGGTATCCGTGACAGGGAGACGCAAATGAGCTCCTACCTGAGATGCTGCCAACCACATCGATGACAAGACGCTCCTCCACGACAGTCTTTCGCCGGTGAGTACCTTTAAGCTTTCATTTCTCCTCCACATGGCCATTAACTATGATTAGGAGTAGAGTGATTAGGATGATGTAGAAGGATTAGGGATTGCTGAATGATTATCCATGTAGGGATTAGGAATTGCAAGTCAAGGGATTATGGAGTAGCTTTGATTGCTCTACAAATGGTTACAAGTGATTACAGAGGGATTAGGGGTTGCAGAACTGTAAGATCCCTCCTTTGTAAAGGAAAGGATCCCTGTGATTGCAATGCTAGTCCCTGGATCAATGCTAGCATCCACAGTTTAAGATGAAGTACACAGAAACAAAGGTCATTATTACAAGTCATTCCAGAGACAAACATAGTCTTTTACAACTCCATGGCCGCAGGCCTAGTACAAGAGTTTAAATATGTAATAAGATAAATAAGTCTTCATCTTCATGTGCCACAGGCAAGCATGTTGAGTGTAGACTCATGACTCCTAATCATCATTAGAATAACCTGCAACATCACAAGTTACAGCCATAGTGGATCAATACATTGGAATAGTATTGGCAAGTGATACCTTAGTAGAATTTTGGTGGACTAAGTACTATATGCATTTTGGCTAAGTGTAGCTTAGGCTTGCTTTGCTCAAAATAGGTTTTGCCTATTAGTTAAAAACACTAAGTTTTTCTTGTCAAAAACTTTCCCAAGGAACCACCAATAGACATTGGGGACCTTCACCCTTGTTCAACCACAATTTTTTACTTAGAAATTGGGATGAGGAGATTATTGATAGCTTCCATGTCTTGATGCTCAAGTTGTCCAATATCAGGGACATGGCTAAGTACTTAGATTCTTCCATCTGCAGAGGTTGTGCACTTTCCCACAAGACTTGATTTTCACCAAGACAGGACCTTTCAGAAGCCTTCCCTTAGACCAAATGGACGTGTTCCAACCTATCATCCCACTACCACCAACTGTCCAAATGGCTAAGTTATTGCAACCTATATGATCCAGGCAGAGCCCATATTGCCAAGTGGCTGCACTAGAAGCTTCTTAACATATGGCATCTCAAATCCCTTTGTTCCTGGGTGGCTTTCCACAAGTGATATACACAAGGTAGACCATAGAAATGGGCCTTGTGTAACCACTCAACATAACCCATTCTTTCCATTCTACCCAGGTGTTTCATTCACTTAGTTGTTTTATTAAGCAAAAACATAGTCCAAAGACTTAGAATATTTATTCATAGCATGAATATAATACCACCCTTGGTTGCTACTAGCTAGGATAAGCATGGCATTGATAAGACTTAGAAATATTTCTAGCAATTCTACAACTACTAGGATTTCCCAAGCATAGCATATAGATCAAAAATAACCATGCAAGACTAGCAAAATATTTCTAATGCAAAGTTGAAAAACTTAGGAATAAAATCATGAAGTACCACTTGCCTTGATAGTTTGGAGAGTAGCTACAATCCTCACAATCACAATCACTATTTGCACCAAAATCTACACATAAAATAATAGCACCAAAATCACATACATAATAAATATAAGAAAAAAATATATAGATGCATGCATAATGCCATGTGATGATTTTCTACACCAAACAAGACAAGTGTGCAGTACTAATTCATAAACAAGTTCAAAACTTGCCAAACAAACTTTATTTGAACATTAAAACATTTCCCAAATAATTATTATACACAAAATAGGCCTACACATGTTTCTGTAAAACAACCATTTTAACAGAGGCAAAACATTAAACACATTGCATAGATGGAAAGGATTTTATCTCCTGAATCCATTGATATAAAATTTGTCAAATTTGGACGTGGCATTCAAAAGTTATGAATTAAACAAATTCAAACATCTAATAGATCTAATTCAGAAATTTAAAACAAAGAACATGCCACGCGGCAGTCTCTGGTTGGCTGGTACCGCTTCGCACCGGATCGTGCTTGCGCACCGTTAGATCTAACTAAAACGCGCGGATCAAATCTCTACTTACCCCTTCGATTATGTTCTATTGCGTCCACTGGATCTAAATCGAACGGCCCTAAGCAGCTAACCCTAAACTGGCGGCGCTAGCGGCGGCGACAGGCGGCGGCGTGCTCAGTCAGTGGCGGAGCCGGCGAACTAGGTCGCGCGGGGAGGTGGGAGGATGCTCACCAGAACCGCCTTGACGAGGAGATGATCAACGTGTGTTCGGTTGGCGAAGGGGCGCTCGGGGTCGTCGTGGATTGCTCGTCGGCGAAGTCCCTGGCGACGGATGCTTCTGTTCATCGACGTTGGCGAGGGTGCAGATCATGCCAAGGCAAAATAAGCGGTGGGTCAGATGCGCAAGACGATGCTAGTTACGCGGGTGTCAACGAGAGGGAAAGGGGCGGTCGGAAATTACCACTGGAGGTCGTCGGAGTTGAGCCGAGCTTCGGTTGCTTCTAGTGGTGGACGGTGACGACATTCTAGGATGGTATAGAGAAAAGGAAAGGTATGAGAAGATGCACAAGAACATGTAGAGCATGCTCGCATGAAGCAGAGACAAAGAGGTGGACGATGCTCACCGGAATTGGTCGCCTGAGGTCGTCGGTGTTGCGGCGGTGTGGGCACGATTACGGGCAGCCTGGTGGCGTGGTGTCTGCGCTGAGTGAGGGGAAACGAGCGGAGAGAGGAGGGAATCTTATAGCCGGAGCTGGGGCGGAGATCACGCACGCATTCATCGTCAATTAAGAGGTTTAAAATCGCGGCAAAGGCGGGGAAGAAACGGGCGGCGACGTGTTCATCGCGCTGTTTCTGGGAGGACGATGACGACGTGGCGATGGGGCCACTGGTCAGTGAGCGCGGGGTCGAGTGGGTGCGCGTGAGAGAGCGAGGGGAAAACCCCGGGTGGGCTTAGTGGGCTGGTTTCGCTGATGGGCTAAAAGTCTGGCGCCGGTCTTTTCTTATTTCTTTATTCTTTTTCTTTTTCTGTTTGAATTTCCAGAAAACACTTTCAAATGATTTTAAAAGCCAAATGAAATCAAATCTTTTTTGGATTTTTGTTGAGTGTAATATTCATATTTCTAGGCATAAAAACATGTGATCTCTCTGTACTAGCTTGGTCCTTTTGATTGAACAAAAATAAATAGTGACATAGCACTTGACTTGAATAAGTTTTTGAAAATGGTTTTAAATCCAAATTTGTTTTGTAAACTTTGGTTTAAGTACTAGCATTCAAGCAAAACAATCTAAGAGCAACAAAGCTTGGTTTTAAAACAATTATACTCTCATTTAAGAGTGGCATTGGCTTGATAGTTGCTCACATAAAATAATGAGCATCAGATGCTCCTGTTTTTGAAATGGTTTTGAAATGGAATCCCCAAATGATCATGGATGCATGAGTTTTGAAACATGATTTTAGGGATGTTACAAGAACTGCCGGCACTGTAATTGCTAAATAATTTTATGATCTTGGAGTAATTCTAAATAATCAAGCTACTCTTTTTTTCCGAATAAGCATGTCAATATATCCTAGCAGAAGCAGTTCTATTAATTTGTATTGTAGAATGAACTATGATCACTCTTCGCACCAACCTGTAATAAAACTTCAACTCTACCATGTCTGCTACTCTTGGAGTACGTTTGCACCTGTATTGCTTGCACAAAATATTCAGTTAAAGTTAAATATCGATACATCCATTCCATAATGTAATTTTTTGCTTAACTACTCCGGTACTAATACATTCCATGACGATCTTCCATTTTTTCTCTGGAATGGGTGCATTACACCAACCTCTCTTGAGAATGACTATTTGGTCTCCTGGTGGTTCAAAGAAGTTAGGAGTTCTATCTCGGCTTTCATTATGTTTTCATCACACCATGAACAAGATTAGTGGTACAATGTTTAAGATAAGAAATCACTCATGTCACCTTTCCACTACTATAGTTTAGTTGATGTCTTATCTTACGCACAAATATGATGGCTATGGCTTCTAGATATTTGTTGCATTTGAATTTCATGGCTCTTTGCTCTGTACAATAATGGCTACTGTGCGGCTTAATCAACCAAGTATCATGGTTTATGGTGGAACTATTAAGGTAAGGTTACCCCTGTTTCTTGATGTTAAATGTACTGACTACTAATAAATTGGCACGCTGTTATGACCATATAGCCATGGTTAAGATGAAACTGAATTTGATGTATACGATCAAAGCTTGAGATGTAGTTCTCATGTTGCATTAATTCCATTTGGAATCCTCATTCTCGAGTTAGACAAGCAATATATGTACTACTAGATGTGGTGAATGGGAGCAAGTAGCAGTATTGATGTAGTGCTTATGTTTCACTTTTTTCCATATTCAAGTGCCAGGTTCTAGCCTTTTGAAATTAATTTTCTTGTGTAAGATGTTTCTTGCATTTCATTGTTTCTTGCTGTGGCAGTTTGACACATAATTCTTGCCCGAGTTTTGTCTCCTAAACTATTTTGTTTTGTCGAAACAGAGACAAGGACTGGTCTTGGCTTTATGTCCGTGGTTTTTTGGCCTTAGAACTGTATATGTATATATTTTTTATCTTCTCATTCATTTTCTTAGCTTCCTGTTTCAGAATCCGCCAAGATATTTTTGATATAGATCTTGGAACAACAGTTGTTTGTACGATTAATAGAAGTTGAATCTATTATCAGTTAGTTGAGGGAAGATAGGCAATTGAAAGCTCCAATATTCTTTATCCCAGCTCTAAGGCTAGAGCATGTACAACTCATACGTTAACAGGGGACGCTAGGAACTACTTCCCGATAGTTAGCCCTGATTTAGCCAAGCTCGGGTTGCATGCTTGCATGACGCTTAGTTAGTCACCGCCGCTAAGGATTTTTTTTATTGCAGGAGGCAGATTTATCGATGCGGACTCTAGCATGGACGCTAAATTAGCGACCGCAATAAGCGCCATGTGTTGTAGGCCATGGCATTACTGAATAATTTTGGGTTTTGTATTTATTTTTGAATCGCTTAAGCACCTGGATAAATGCCTAGCGTTGTACATGCCTTTATAGGACACCGTCTCACCTGCCTTGCCTATGTCCCCATGGTGATTGTTGCTGCTGTTACACAATAGATTTTGGGCATATTAAGTTTTATTGCAGGTTTCTTACCAACGATGGGCATGCACTCCGAGACTCACCATATGTTTGTTCAAATTCTAATTTGTGTTTCAGCCGCTCATAATCATTCTCTGATGCAGTACACGTCTACAAGCATCCGTCTTTGTCTCTGGGAGCAAAAGCTAGAGCAGAAGATTTTAGCTTATTTCAATTCAATGATGGCCAGTAGGAGTAGCTTCTCAACTTCACTTGAGAGCACAACAGGTAATATGCCATCCTACACTGGGTCACTCAAAATGTTAAATGTAGGTTTGAAAATTTTGATAGTGAATCAAGTAGACAAATCTATATGTAGACAAATCTACATTAATTATTTGTTCCGCCAAGTTTGAATTCTTTTATAGTGAAATCAAGAATTTTTCTTTTACATGAACAACTAATTGTAAACTCCTAAATACAAAAATCTTGACTACAATAGAATTTCCTATGTGCATATTATAAGAATACAAAGATAGCACGTAAATTTCACTTGCCAACCTTAGCCAACCTTATAGTAACTTTAGTTGTATGATTTTATTGGTTAATTAAATATGCTTGCCCACCGTATAGTAATTTCACTCTATGCTAGCGACTCAATGGATACCACCTAGATCCTAGATAATATCACTCTAGAGGCCATGATGAAGAAAATATACGGCTTCCACGCCCTTGGTATAAGAGCCGTGCAGCTGAAGGAGGTCAGATTATAGTGAATGATGTGTTTTATCCCTCCGTACAGCGGCTACATAACTTACTTGCCACTGAATCATTTTCCGTCCACCAGTCAAGTTCTTTAGGGATGGCGGGGGATGATGTCGCAGTCAAAGCAATCAAACACATGAAGATTATGCAGAACAAAGCAATGCGACTACAACAACACCGAGATGGAAAGAAAAAAATGAATTTTTTCACTGATAGTTAAAAGAGGACCAAAAGATACAAAAGGACAAGCAGCTCAAATAGGTTACCAGGTCTTGGGATGACTTCATGAATACCATGTGTATATTAGTATGCCAATTAGCCATGACCTTCCTTTCTGGATTGAAATAACGGTATACATCTGAGACTAGAATGTCGGTAACATTTATACCGCATTTACCTATGTGATTCTTCTGGCTCATCTATGTAAAGTATGATCTCCTATGTTATTAGATATAACATTTGTACTTCTTCTTAACTTTTTTCAAAATGTTTGTTCAGATAGTGCATGCCTTCCGCGCTTCCTTATCAACTTCCTCAACACGACGAAGGAAGAATACACGTCAGAAAAATTCAGGCATAAAATGATTTGAGTTAAACAAAAAGACCGATGGCCTATCCTGTACCATGGCTGATCTAAATTTTGATTGTCACGTCTTCGAATTCAAAGAATTACTAAACCATTTTAGATTCTGTTAACATGAAGTGAGTAAATTTTGAGTATATGAAATTAACACATGAATTTCACAAGCTAGGTTTATGTTATATCAAACTATGTATTTTTATCGGGTTTCTTTTTACATCTGCTTGGCCACCATAGGCGGACAAATAAGTCTTAGCTTCGTTTTTTCTAAAGCGATTGTTTATACCGTGTTGCCCATGAAGCGGGCTAGTGAGCGGCAAGCCTCGTTTCCTACCTAGTTGAATAATATCTCAACACAAATCTACTACTAACAACATGACTTCTCCCATGTCCTCAAGAACTAGACGAACTACTCACAAGACATCATATGGATCAATATCAAAGATGATATGGTGATGGATAACAATCTGAACATAAAAAATAATTCAATGGTTCCACTCACAAGCATCAACTACAATAGTAATCAACACCGGGAAAGTTTCCTCTAAGAACTAATGCAAGAT
Organism: Avena sativa; assembly: GCA_916181665.1. Lineage (NCBI taxonomy): Eukaryota > Viridiplantae > Streptophyta > Magnoliopsida > Poales > Poaceae > Avena > Avena sativa. The sequence continues at coordinate 386,851,258 of OV702296.1, forward strand.
CCAACACGATTGTTACAGCGGGACAGAGTGGTGATGATGGTGCTGGTGGACATGATGGGGTGGATGATGATGATGATGATGATCCCGATGAAGCCTAGCTTGACGACGGTGTTGATGGCGACGATTTCCCCTCTCCGGAATGGAATTTCTCCGGCAGAAATCTGTCTGTCGGAGAGCTCTTTCTCTCTCGGTGTTTTCCGCCCCGCAGAGGCGGCGGAAATCTTTCTGTGGTCTATCTCCTGGTATTAGGGTTCCGTGAGGAAAATATAGGCGAGAGGGCGGAGTCGGGAGCCGGCCAGGTGGGCCACACCTGCCCTAGGCGCGGGGCAAGGTGGGCCCAAGCCTGGGGGGATGTGGGCCCCCTCTGGCCCAGCTAAGCCTCCCCTCTGGCTTCCTCCATCTTCTGGGAAAATATAATTTTCCAATATTTTTTTGTTATTTTTCTGATCTTCGCGAAATTGCATCAAAACACCTCTTTTTCCATCAGAAACCTGACTCCGGCAGTCCATCCTCCAAGAATCATCCAACATGCAAAAACAGAGGAAAATACATAAGTAACACCTCATAATAAGACATATATCAATAAATAGAGGCAAATTATTATATAGAATAGTGATGCAAATTGGACGTATCAACTCCCCCAAGCTTAGACTTTCGCTTGTCCCCAAGCGAAAACCGAGCTCAGTAAACATGTCCACATGTTTATGGAGTGAAGTGTCAATAAAAGAATACGGACAAGAAGCATCACACTTATCATTACACAACTCATAGAAGAAAGCAACTCACCATTATATAAATTAGCTCTCAACAAGTACAGGAGTCACAATAGAGATGGATAAAGATAAATCATAATTGGAATTGGTAAACTCTGTTCTTGGTCAGAGAACAACTGGCAAATAGTTTCACAAATAAAGCTTTTGAAGAAGTTTTAAAACAGGAGTACTCTTTGCTCAAAAAGGGTTTTCAAAATGAAGGCTTTCAAAGTAATACTCAATAAATAAGAGTCTTGTGCAAACAAGAAAGATAAAGAACATGATTGAATAAATCACCATATGAATGCTTGCAACACAACAACTCAAATGCTTGTTGGAGATAGAGAGGAAGTGGGTTTACTTACTCAACTTAGAAAATAGGAGAAAGGTCCCTTCATAGAGGGAAGCAGGGATTTCAAGTCATAAAGAGCTTCCAAAATATTATGGTACTTACTAGCTTTGAGCCCTCATTGCCCCTATCATAGGCATCTTGAGATGATTAAGGTTAAAGTGAACAAGGATGGAGTATATGCTTGACGAAATATAAGTTGGCAATCTCATGTCCCTTGAGTACGAGGGCCGCTCCTCATGCTACTCAACTTTGGTCACCGATAAGTTCTTGTAATTGTAAGTGCATGTGTACCATAAAGAACCGCCAACGGGGTACCCCTTGCACATGGTACATGAGCTATCCCATAACCAAAATGATAAGGCAAGAAGACAATGAGCATCTCAGCGATCTTTTTATTTACTATGTGCATAGCTCTTTATTGAGGATACTTCATAGAATGCTCATTATGGTGACGCTGCAAGTTTCCACCATGATTAGGCATGGCTTAGGCTAGCAGCCCAGACGTTTCTCTAGCACACATACATCACTCCATGGACTTACAATTTCCCTCTTTATTTCACACCGTCGACATCCGTAAACAAAAGAGCATGATATCAACTATGTACAACGTACATGTGCAATGTTGAAAGTGTTACCCGTGACAACACGGTTCTGCTAATTCCAATGTATAGATGCAAGCATATACAACTTCGATGACACAATGGTTCAAGTCTATTAGGGGCAAAAAAATAAGGTGTGCCATCAAGTTCGTGAGAGCTTTACTAACTATTTTTCACATAACAAAATACTTTTTAATTCGAAAGATAGATGAAGCATGAGAATTTTCTTGGAATAGCAAATGCTAATAGGTAGATATAGTGGACACAAATGGCACGAGTTTTGGTTCAAAGGGGTTGGAAACATGAGAAGTATGCCTTCTCAAAACAGGTTTTGGCTAGCAAGAAAAAGAGTTGAAAGAAGCAAGGAAACCTACAGGTGATAAAGCCAAACATGCAATCTTCCTTGAAGACATAAAAGATCTTAAATAAAGAATATCGAGCTTATGAGCCAACAAGAAAGAAAATAAATGATACAAATACCTGTAAGCTTTTTTCTCTTTTTCTTTCAATCCTCAAAAAGTGTTGCTACTGACCAGAGCTCGGTTTGCCAAAACCAATTTAGATTTACTTGATGCTCCCAAAGTGATGCCAGATCAACAAGATCCATCATATAATAGAGATTGCAAACTAAAATAAGAAGTGCAAAAAGTAAAAGATGAAACTTCTCAATAATATTCCATAAAGGCACTCACACCAAGGGATACATAGATAATCAACTAAAGGAGAGATACTTCCACATGCAAACCAAACTATAATATAACCTCTCTACCAAAAACATGAATCCACTAAAAAGGTAAAAGATAAAAGATAATGGTGGTGATACCGCGGCAACCCCCAAAGCTTGGAACAAGCCAAGGGGATGCCAAACCTGATGACGAATTACTCCTTCAGTGGTGGTGGTGTTCCCTTTTTTAGGGTCAGAAAATCCTCCAGCATCTTACGAAGCCTGTTATTCTCCTCTTGAAGCATATTCACCTTCATTCTCAAATCATGGTACTTATCACAAAACTCGTCAGTGGTTCGAAGGGCTTCCACTGCCTCAGGGCAGGATCCGAAGTCTGGAATGGAGGCTGTGATCCCCTGCATGTTACGAGAAAAAGCACGTCCAGTGTTAATTGCTCCTACAAAAGTAGGTTTCCTTGCCCTTGTCCCTGCGGCGGTTTGTTCTTCCAACTTTATCTCCTCCATGGGCTTCTTGACTTTGTCGTTGGCAGAGACCATGGTGCTCTAAACTTGAGAAGATTTCCTGACAGAAACAGATCGAAACAAAAACACGACAAGAACACGATGCACGAACCTCGGGGGGATCCGAGGGGTTATATATTACAAAGTTGATACGAAAACGAGGCGGAGACAGAGTTCGGGGGGCTCACACCCCCTCTAGGCGTGGCCAGCTGGGGCCCGCGCCTGGGGTGGGTGAGGCCACCCTGGCCTCCGGTTCCTCCTATGTTCCATCTCGTAACTTCCCTTATGTAATAAAAACATCAAAAATATAAAAATATAGGGATTTCACGAACCTTCTGTTTTCACCATTTTTACCTAATCAAAGACGAACTCTGCAGACTCCTTTTCTCCTTCTCTTGGAAATTCCTTTTCTCACAAGGAAATACACAAACTTCAATGACAACATTAGTGTAAGCAAAAATAATAAACCTTTAGGTTCACACTTCAACTGAAATCCATCAAAACAAAGGCTTCTTGTAAGAGGCAAATGCAATTGATAACAGAAATCTATCAAACAGACCAGTAGGTAAAGATTGATTTTTTCGAAAACCTTCTATTGCTCAAATAAAAAAGTGCAAAACTGATGAAAGTTGGGTAACAACTGGGATAACAAGCTCAGACAAATACAGCTCCATCCGACGTACTGAGATCCCTCACGAATTTTTACAATGCAGCACAAAAAATCTGTCACAGGACAGCCTCTTTTCACAACTCCTCCACTTCTCAAAAGTAGTTGAACTTGACACAAAAACAAAAAGGATAAGGAGCGGTTATTACAGAGGTAATAACTTCTAAGACTCAACCAAATTCTTGGGTTATCTCCCAACAAGTACTTTTCTTTAATGCCTTTAAGTTAGGCTTGAAACTTACAAAGATGCTCACATAGGATATATATATATATATATATATATATATATATATATATATATATATATATATATATGGAGTGAAAGAGAGCATCAAGAAGCAAATAACCAACACATTTGAGTATAACCCACTTCCTATGCATGGGGGTATCATGAGAAAACAAATTGTTGAAACAAAAAGCCATTAGCATAAGAAGACAAAACAAATGCAACTTCAAAGCTTTCAACATAAAACGGGGAGACTTAACATTATTGAGATGCATAAAACCATGTTTCCCTCTCTCATAATAACTTTCAGTAGCACTTTGAGTAAAGTTGACAATATAACTGTGATAGGAAACAACTCTATCATCAGAATGAGCATACTTACTATCACCAAAAAGAGGTCCAAGGTCATAAACCGGATCAATAGAAGCAAGTTGTTCCATCCTGAAATCTTTATTAGGCAAGTTGTTTTCACAAAGAGCTTTAGCAAATTTGGAAAAGTTAAACTCATAAGAATCTCCATCAAACTTAGTTAAAACTTTCTCCTTCTTACAATCTATAATAGCTCCACAAGTGTTCAAGAAAGGTCTACCAAAAATGATAGGGCAAGTTTTGCTAGCTGCTGAATTAAGCACTAGAAAATCAGAAGGATACTTAATCTTACCACAAAGAACCTCCACATCTCTCACAATACCAATAGGGCATATGGTTTCCTTATTAGCAAGGTGAATAACCACATCAATGTCCTCAAGCTCACAAGGACCAATTTCATGCATAATTTCCCAATAAATCTCATAAGGAATAGCACTAGAACTAGCACCAATACCACATAAACCATAATAGCAATGATCACCAATTTTAGGATGAGAGACAATATTAGAAACATCTTCACAGAAGACAATGTGCTCATCCTCTATATTTCTAGCGAAAGGGTCTTTCACAATAGCTACCACAGGTTCATTTTTCAAATGCTCATCAGGCTCCATAGTTTTCTTAGTACCTTTATATCTGCACTAATCATCATAGAATACTCATTTACCTTAGCTGGGAAAGGTATTTTCTCAACATAAGATTCAGGCACAATATGATTAGTAGTACAAACTTCAGCACTTCTAACAGGAACATGATTAACAACATCTTTATAAGGTGCATGTTACTTGTTCCACTTCTTTTTGGGAATTTCTATGTAAGAGGAAAAGGCCTTAAAACAGTTGGCAATACTTTGGAAATCAAGACCAAACTCATTGCTAATATCACGGAATTCATCAGTTCCCATAAAAGTAATGCATTCATTATCATAGTTTATACCTAACTTTCTTCCTTTGTCATTCTCCCAAGCTTCAGTGTTTTCTTGAATATGGTCAAATAAACCCCATTTAGCTTCTTCCTTCATACATGTGAATGATCCAGCACAAGAAGCATCTAGTAAATATTTATCATGAAGAGAAAGCCTAGCATAAAAATTATTGATAATAATATTGTTAGGGAGTTCATGAATAGGAAATTTAAGCATAAGTAGCTTCAATATCCCCCAAGCTTGAGTTGTACTCTCTCCATCACGAGGCCAAACGTTATATATCATATTTCTATCCTTATGAATCTCACTGGAAGGATAGAATTTAGAATAAAAGAGAGAAGCCATTTCCTCCCATTCCATGGATTTTCCATTCTTCAGCAGCTTATACCATTCTTCAGCTCTCCCTTTCAAGGATATAGAGAGTAACTTATTCTTCACCTGTTCAGTTGTGATACCTGCACACTTAAACAATCCGCATAATTCATGGATAAAAAACAAATGATCACCAGGATGAACAGTTCCATCCCCTAAATAATAATTATCCATAACATGATCAACAATACTTGTAGGTATCTTAAAAGGATCTATCTCAACAGGTGGTGATTCATCTACTACCCTAACAGTGGTAGTAGTTTTCCCAAACAGAAAACCAAGTGGGTTATCCATATTGGAAACAAAGCAACAAATAGAAACAAAAAGAAATACTCACAGTAGAAGTTTCCTTTACCAGTTCCACTCTTCAATAGCGCTTCACTCCTTGGCAACGTCGCTAGAAAATAGTCTTGATGACCCACAAGTATAGGGGGTGTATCGTAGTACTTTCGATAAATAGGAGTGCTGATCCCAACGAGGAGCACAAGGTGTTAACTAGTGGTATGGAGAAGGAAATCTCTGTAAATACTTAGCAAACGGATTTTTAGGGGTTTTTAGATGAAGCAACAAAACAAAGTACAAGTAATAAAGACAACGAACAAACACAGCAAGTGGCCCAATCCTTTCTTAGCAAAGGACAAGCCGATGGAAATACTTATAAGGACCAAACGTTCTCGAGGACACATGGGAATTCTGTCAAGTGCTTTCGCTTCAAATAGCTGAGTACCCTTCTTTGGTGTTGTAAGTGTTGTGTGGGTGAACCTGTACTAATATACCAACCTTACTTGGACTAATACACACATGTGATTAAACCCCCTGCAAGCATCCGCAACTACAGGAAAGTAATTAAGATATAAACCTAACCATAGCCTTAAACTCTGAGATCCTACACTCCCTTGTGCAATGGTGTCCTAACGGGGGTTCAGGTTTCTGTCACTCCGGCAACCCCACAATTAGTATCCAAATACTCAATGCATTCCCCTAGACCCATAAATGGTGAAGTATCATGTAGTCAACGTTCACATGACACCACTAGAAGAATAACACCACAACTTAAATACTAAACCATTGAATAATATCTCAACACAAATCCACTACTAACAACATGACTTCTCCCATGTCCTCAAGAACTAGACGAACTACTCACAAGACATCATATGGATCAAGATCGAAGATGATATGGTGATGGATAACAATCTGAACATACACAATAATCTAATGGTTCCACTCACAAGAATCAACTACAATAGTAATCAACACCGAGAAAGTTTCCCCTAAGAACTAATGCAAGATCCAACACGATTGTTACATCGGGACGAAGTGGTGATGATGGTGCTGGTGGAGATGATGGGGTGGATGATGATGATGATCTCGATGAAGCCAAGATTGATGATGGTGTTGATGGCGACGATCTCCCCTCTCCGGGAAGGAATTTCCCCGGCAGAAATCTTTCTGCCGGAGAGCTCTTTCTCCCTCGGTGTTTTCTGCCCCGCAGAGGCGACGGAAATCTTTCTGTGGTCTCTCTCCTGGTATTAGGGTTTCGTGAGGAAGATATAGACGAGAGGGCGGAGTCGGGAGCCGGCCAGGTGGGCCACACCTTCCCTAGGCGTGGGGCAAGGTGGGCCCGCGCCTAGGAGGGGTGTGGCCCCCCTGTGGTCCAGCTACGCATCCCCTTTTGTCTTCCTCCATCTTCTGGGAAAATATAATTTTCCAATAATTTTCTGGTATTGTTCTGATCTTCGTGAAATTGCATCAACACACCTCTTTTTCCATCAGAAACATGACTCCGGCAGTCAATCCTCCAAGAATCATCCAACATGCAAAAACAGAGGAAAAGACATAAGTAACACCGCATAATAATACATATATCAATAAATAGAGGCAAATTATGATATAGAATGGTGATGCAAATTGGAGGTATCATGCATGTGTATCATGGAATGGAGAACAATGTCGCAATAGGAAGTTTTCCTTTTCGTCGAACCAAAAAGTCATTTTCCATTTTCCGAGTGAAAAAACGGGTGGTTTTGTGAAACAACCACCAAATGGCTAATTCAAAATTCCACCACCCCATTTTTATAAATACTAGACCACCTTAAATGGAAAATGTCCCAGTAGGGGGATCTCAAACCTTTACGTCCATCCCTGGTGAAAAAGACAAATTCCTGCTGAATCGATAGGAAGTGGGTCAGGTATAAACTACAGGTACATGATCTGATGCTCATGATTTATTAAAAAATTATTTTTAGGTTCACAATATGCTATTTCATGAGAGATCCAATGAAAATTTAGCGGGGCTCGGCCCCGAGATAAGAATCTTCATGCCCGTTGTTTTGACCATAGTTTGAAACAGACATAAGAAATTAAAAAATGATCCAAACAATGCGAAACCTTCGCGTGGTATCATATTATGTGACATAGTTGGAAGGAAAAATTATAAAACTTGTTATATTGATTATGTCTCAAAAAACCTTCACAAAATAACCTATGTCATTCGAGGTTTCCTAACTTTCGTGTAAAATGACCAATATTATGGATAAAATCAAGGCATAGTTTGAGATAATGTGTCCATATTATGCATGCATCTGCATCAGGGGATGGGGAACAATGTTGCAGGAGGAACTTTTCCTTTTCGTCGCAACAAAAAGCCATTTTTCATTTTCCGAACACAAAAATGGGGGATTTTGTGAAGCAGCCACCAAATGGATAATTCAAAATTATACCACCCCATTTTTCAAAAATAATATACCACTTTAAATGGACAATGTCCCAATAGGGGAATCTCAAACCTTTCCGTCCATCTCTGGTGAAAAAGATAAATTCCTGCTGAATCGTTAGGAAGTGGGTCAGATATGAACTACAGGTACATGATCTGATGCTCATGTTTTATAAAAAAAAATATTTTTAGGTTCATAATATGCTATTTTATCAGAGATCCAATGCAACTTAGCGAGGCTCAGCCCCGAGATAAGAATCTTCATGCCCGCCGTTTTAACCATAGTTTGAAATGGGCATAAAAAATCCAAAAAGATTGAAACAATGTGATAAGGTTCATCAATCATTTTTAGGTTCACAAGATTATATGGATGCCATATTTTGATTCCTCTCATTTTTTTGTTTGATTTAGATATTTTATGTGTCAAATTCCGATTTACGGATTTAAATATATAAATTATTCTATATTAAATAGAAAAAGGCAAAAAATAAAATTGACACTGCCGTGTGTTCTGTTATAGTTTTTCTGTCAGTCAATTGATTAAATGGACCAAATTACCCTTGTGTGCAACTACCGTGCGAATACATCAGAATACTTCGTTGGTCTGGACAATGCCCACAAAAAAGAAGAGAATCCCGTGCTCAACCCTATCCCCGGAGTGGCGGCGGGCGGCGCCGACACGATGACGGAGGGCGACGCAGGAACGGCCGCCACGAGCGGCGCATGCACATCGTCTGAGGGCAACACAGGCGCGGCGGCCACGGGCGGCGCAGGCACGACGGTCTCGGGCGGCGCAGGTATGGCGGCGGAGGGCGACACAGGAACTGCCGCCATGGACGGTGCAGGCAGAACGGCAGAGGGCGACGCAAGCACGATGGCCACAGGCAACACAGGCATAGCAGCCTCGGGCGACACATGCACGGCGGCCTCGAGCGGCACAGGCACGGCCGCGAGCGGCGCAGGCACGACGGCCGCGAGCTACACAGGCATGGCAGCGGCAGGCGTCCACGACGCTGCCATGGGTGCACCTCTAGGGTCAGTTTGCTTTCTCTGCTTTTATTTGAAGTAGATGACTATATGCAATAGATGACTCAAATAAACTTGTTCTGATTTGCATTCACAGGATGGATCAAAATTCAACTTATTTGCTGAAAATAAATTTGATTACCCCAACCCAAAAAAGGCTAGAAAAGAAATCAAATCATTTTGTTTTGAGAAGTTTATTGATAGTGACTTAACAAATTATAAGGATTTGCTTGAAGAAATCCTAGATGAGTACCCGCCATGATATTTGGAAGTTGAACATTTTCAATACTATGATGATGTGTTGAAAATATATCCAGAGGTACATTCTGACCAAGAGCTGATGTCTATGTTTGAGAAACACTCCTAGAAAAAGGCTGTGTAAATGTTCATTGCATATTGTGATCCTGCTGAACCATATGAGCCAATCATTGAGTATTATGAGGATAGTGAAGTGCATATCGAACCAGAAAAAACATAGATCAAGATGAGGATAGTTATCTTCGTAACCCAATACCTGAGAATGAGCATGTTGGTATTGACGAGGAGAAGGCATATTTGGAGAACGAGCCTATGCCTCTAAATGTGGTTATTTTTTTGATAAAAAGAAGGACACAGACTATGTGCAAAAGGATGATAGCGAGGATGAGAGCGAGGAATGCGGGTTTATGAAAATTGGATATGGTTCATGCAATTACTTAGGCATGCCATAGGATCACCAACGGGTTTAGTTATATGTACTGATGCTGATCAGGCAGTGATTACAGGGGTAAAAGAAGTGTTCCCAGAGGCTGAACATAGAGAATGTATGTTTCACTTGGTGAGCAACTTCAAGAAGAAGTTCCATGGAAAGGTGTTTGATGATCATCTTTGGGCTGCTGCTTACTCATGGAACCCGTATGTGTTTCAAAAACATTGGGTTTCAATGGAGGTAGCAAAGCCAACTGCAACTGCATATATAAGGAAGTTGCACAATAGATTGTGGTCTAGGAGTCAGTTTTCGATAATATGCAAGGTGGACTATGTAACCAACAACTTGACAGAGAGCTTTAATAACTAGATCAAGCACCACAAGTCCTTGAACTTGGATGACTTCCTGGACAAGGCGCGATAGTTGCTGATGATCATGTGGAACCAAAGGCAAAACATGGAAAAGAAGTTGGATGACCTTATTATGCCCCACATTATTAAGAAGTTGAAAGCAATGACTAGATACTTAAACTTGGAAGTGGTGCAAAGCTCAGAAGAAGTGGCCGAAGTGACAACATTAGGAGGCAGCGGCTTTAGGTTTGTGGTGAACTTGCAAGAGAGGACATGTTCTTGTCAACAATTTCAAGTTTCTGGCCTTCCTTGCAAGCATGCTCTTGCATTCATCACCTCACTTAGACATGCACATATACAGACCTATGTTGACTTGTATTACTCCATTGCTAAATTTAGAGCAGCTTATGCCCAACTAATTCCTGCTATGCCTGACAAGACCCAATGGCCTGGATCTGACCATGGATTCTTCATGCATCCACCACTATTAAAAGCCACTGCTGGTAGGCCTAAAACTGAGAGGTATAAAGGTTGTAGTGAGAAGAAAAGAAAATCAGGCAAACATATGTCCTATTTGTAAGGACTATGGGCATCATTGGCACAATTGTAAGAAGGGTAACCCAGATGACATTGCTGCGATGCTGGCAGTGACGTAATATAGATTTAATATTGTACTATTTATTCTGTAATGAACTATACATGCTTACTGCTATTCTTATTTATTGCTCATGTAGAGAACCACCAAAGAAGAAGATAAAGGCCATGAGAGGAAATGATTCACCCATTGTGCCTTGCATGGATGAAGCACCAACAAGGATGTCTTTTCCACCAAGGTTAGCAATTTTACATTCATGCTCATTATTACATGAAACCTGAGTTTGTGGTCTAAGTAGCTTCTTTCTCACATATCCAAAGATTGGAAACTTCAAGTTGCAAAAACGGAAAAGGGAGCAACTCCAGATCCGGTGGATCAAAGAGGTATTATTTTATTTTTTGTTTAGTTGTTATGCATTGTTTTTCTTTGGTTTATACTTATAATTGTTGTTGTCATACATGTACGGATATAGATCAAGAGCGGCCTCATGTCAACCTGAGCCTATTTCCCTCGAGCTTCCTATGCCCAACAAGAAAAAGGAGGTTGATGTTCCTGCGAAGAGGCAAAAATAAAAAGGAGATTGTTGTCCCTGCTGTGCCACTTGACAGCCCAGCAATGGGCACAAGGATCAAGAAATTTAGCCCTCCTAGCCCAACTATAAGCACACGAAGCAAAAGAAGGCTCAGTTTGTGATTGTCTCTTTATGTCATGTGCATTATTCGATTTTCTTTTGGTGATATCGTCTTACTTTTGTATTCTGGTCATGTCTGAGTGTTGATCTATGTGTTGCATATGGACTAGAGAACCTCTACGTGTTTCTCTATGGACTACTAGTGGACCTGCCTGTTTATCTATTATATTCACTATATATGAACCTGACTGTTTATTTATTGTATGCACTATACTGCTATATATGATTTCTATGTATGGATATGACATCAAAATACAGGAGAGGCTCATTACATTTTTTTATTTTTTCTTGCCTAAAATCTGATGATAACACACTGAAACATGAGTGGAAAGCATGGAATGCATGACCATTGTCCATTAGTGCAAATGTATCTTTCTAAAACATTCTTTTTGTCACAAGACTTATCAGTGGCAAACGAGTCTTTCCATGTTTCTATTTGACACCGTTAGTGCTTAAAATGAACTAGGGTGTCAATTGAGGAAAGAAAGCAAGTTTAAGTGTCAAAATGGGAAGAAATTTTTTACTAGTGTCAAATAGGGAAGCAAGTTTTAAGCCAGTGTCAAATAAGGAATTTTCTCTATCCTATATGAGATTAACGAGTCAAACATATGCAAAAGAAGTTTGAAACAAAATTGATTTTTTTTCAAATTTATTTTTGAAAAGACAGCCTCTTTGTCGTGTACTTTTCGATGAGACACACAGCAAAGAATGAACATTGTCATCTCCATGAAAACCGTCATCCCATACTTTCCCGTGTCTATTTTTGAAAAACACACGGCAAAAGGCATTTGCCATGGCGATCGCTGCCTCTTGGCATATACACACGACAAAGACTTTGTCGTGTTTCGAATAGCCTTTGTCTTTGTAGTATGCGGATGCCCACACTACAAAGAGCCTGTGTGCGGTAGTATATGTGGGTACACTCTTCTGCAAGAGTATGGCTTCGCAATATGTTCACGTTAGTTATGTGTTGTAAGCACGAAAATAACTAAAACTTCTAGCTCGATCTTAACTAGTACTTGAAAACTCGGCTTGAACTCGAACCTCAACTACAACCGTTGGCGGGGATTTTTGGTTACCAGATTTCCCGAGCACCACAGGAAATGGGTCAACCGGGCAATTTTTATTTTGAGATTATTGAATTGAAATTTGAAATTTCTTCGGTTATTACCAAACTGTTATCGAAAATTACAAAAAATAAAAAAAGTCAAAATTTTGTTTCAAATTCGTTTGGTAACTGTGGGATTTCTCGGCAAATGAGGGCGGAAGGAGCCTTCAACACCTTCTCCAAATCTCCTATTTTGGACCTTGCTGGCCTGGCTGCAAGCATAACGACTTAGTGGGATTCGAGAGACATTGGGTGGAGGAGCACCATACATGGAGGGCAATGATAGAAGAGGATGATAGACTGGTGTTTGTAGGATGTGATTTTGGAACGAATCGTTCGTCCTGCCCGCTCCCGCGAGCGGCAGGCGAATCCTAGCGTCGGGCCGCCGCCAACCCTTCTCTACCTCCTCCCCTACCCCTTGCCGTCGCCGGAGGGCGTCTCCGGGCTAAGCCCCGGGGGCGATGGCGGCAGGGGCCTTCTCTCCCTCTTGCGCGGGGTGGTGGCACGGGCTGCTGCTGATTGATGACTGCAAGTGCACAGATCAAATGTAGCTAGTTTCGAAATAAGAGTATCAAACTAATAGAGATCTATTTGGTTAAGATCTTTATGCCTCTGGTCACTATCTATTTGTTGTCATGTACGAGACCTAAATCGTAGATGGTGGCGTTTCGAGACTGTTTATAGTTATGCGGCCTGAAGGATTTGGGGTTTATGGGTCTTCCGTACACCTTTGATAACAAACGAGTTGGCTACAATAATGTTCAAGTACGACTAGACAGAGCAGTTGCAGATGATCGGTGGCAAGATATCTATATAGACTTTTCCTCGGTGGTTCACCTTGTTTCACCCTGTTCCGATCATTGTCCTGTTCTTTGGAAAATTGCAAAAGAGATTAGGGAATTAGTTATGACCAAGTGCATGCGATATGAAATATTTCTGGGAGAGAGATCTAGCTCTTAAAGAATTAACTGAGTCATTGTGGTATGGTCTTGGGCATATGAATGATCTAGGCCAGATTAATAGTGGCCTGGCTACAGTAATGAAATCGCTGCAAAGGTGGTTCGGGCAACATTTTGGCAACGTGATCCACGATTTTAAAAAACTTCGAGATAAATTAAGTATGCTATAAGAATCAAATTCTTCTAGGGAGGTGATCCGAATTGTAACTGCTCTGATGAATGAAGCTATGTATAGAGAAGAGATGATTTTGCTGCAACGTTTTCGCATTTATTGTCTTGGGGAAGGAGACCGAAATACCAAGTATTTTCATAACAATGTTGTGTGGATGGCTTGGAGAAACGAAATCTCAAAGTTGAGAGATGATATTGGTGTCATCAAAACGATTCCAACTGATATGTAGAGAATGATGATCTCCTATTTTTCAGTCTTTGTATACTCAAAATTCGACCTTGGATCATTCGTCCATTACAAATTTGATCCAAGAGAAGATCTCCGAGGAAATGAACACTTAGCTCTGTATGGATTTCACGGACAAGGAAATTTCTGATGCCTTGTTTCAAATAGGGCCGATTAAAGCCCCTAGGCCGGATCGCTTTCCTGCGAGATTTTACCAGAGGAACTGGGATGTGTTAAAATCTGAAATTATTTCTGCTGTGAGACACTTCTTTGATACCGGTCATATGCCAGAAGGTATGAATGACACCTCTATCATTCTTATTCCAAAAATTGATAGTCCCGCGGATCTTAAGGATTATAGGCCTATTGGTTTATGCAATGTCCTATACAAGATTGTCTCCAAATGCTTGGTTAATAGATTAAGACCTCTACTTGGCGAGGTTATTTCTGAAAATCAAAGTGCATTTGTTTCTGGGTGTATGATCACTGATAATGCTCTCCTATCCTTTGAGTGTTTACATTATATGGAACATGGTACTAGTGTGAATTCTGGATTTTGTGCTTATAAGGTGGATTTGTCAAAAGCATATGACAGGGTGGATTGGTATTTTCTGGAGAATACTATGCATAAATTGGGGTTTTCTCATCGGTGGGTGCAATGGATAATGGAGTGCATCACCACGGTGAGGTATTCTGTGAAATTCAATGGAACCCTTTTGGAAGCATTCTCTCCTAGTCGAGGCCTTCAATAAGGGGATCCACTGTCCCCTTTCTTGTTCTTGCTTGTTGCAGATGGCTTATCAGCATTGTTACTGAAGGAGGTGGAAAACAATGGAATCACTCCGCTGAAAGTGTGTCGTAATGCTCCTGGTATCTCACACTTATTATTCGCGGATGATACTTTATTGTTCTTTAGAGCAACTGAAGCTCAAGCTGCTCGGGTGAAAGAGGTCATCAATGCTTTCGAGGTTGGTACTGGGCAATTAATCAACCCATCCAAGTGCTCGATCCTTTTCAGTGCCTCATGTCAAGAGGATAATCAATTGCTGATTCGGGATATTCTGAATGTGGAGCAACAAATGTTTAATGTCAAATATCTGGGTTTACCTACACCAGATGTGAGAATGCATAGAGGAAGGTTTCAAACTTTGTTGTCTCGGCTAAATAAATTCTTGGTTGATTGGGGTGATGGAATTCTAGCTCAAAGTGCAAGAGAAATCCTTATTAAAGCAATTGCTCAGGCTATATCTGCATACGTCATGGGGGTCTTTAAACTCCCTTTTTCAGTTTCTGATGAGTTGACAAAAATAATCCGAGATTTTTGGTAGGGTTTGGAGAATGGTACCCGCACACTGGATCGGCTGGCCTAAACTCCAACGAGCTAAGATTCAAGGAGGCCTCGGTTTTTGTGATATGAGATTGTATAATCAAGCTTTACTAGCTCGGAAAGCCTGGAGGTTGCTAAAATTCCCAGATAGTTTGTGTGAGAGAGTGCAAAAGGAAAAATACTACCTGAACGGTGAATTTTATGATACAATTTTTACTGGGAACCCTTCATCTACTTGGATGGCAATTTCACATGGTTTAGAGTTGCTAAAGAAGGGACTAATTTGGCGTGTCGGCAATGGGCAAAAAATATACATCTGACATGATAGTTGGATTCCTCGGGTGTCCTGTATGTAAGTTCTCACATCTAGAGGAAATCGTCGCGTCCGACGTGTCTCTAAACTACTGGACGATCTTGGTAACTGGAATGAGGCATTGGTACGTACCATTTTCTTGCCAATGGATGCATCAACCATTATGATGATCAAACCTTCTCTCCATTTGGATGATGATCTACTCACATGGCTTCCCGAGAGATCAGGTCGGTTCATAATGTGTAGCGCATATAACCTTGCTTTTCAAGAGTCCCCTGAATAGTGTGTGTTTGCTACTTCGAGCTTGGCACCTGATGGTGCAATCAACTGTTGGAAACGAATTTGGAAGGCTGGAGTTCCACGTAAAGTCAAAATGTTTGCTTATAGAGCTGTATCTAATGGATTAGCTCTAAAAAAAAGAACAGAGGCTTTGAGGTTACAGGCAACTGCCTTATTCGCGATAAAGAACAAGAGGACGTTGCACATCCCTTGTTCAAGTGCTCTCATACAAAATATTTGTGGTTTACTATGAGGGATGTGTGGCCTTTATCTAATGACCTGGATCTGCAGGTTGATCCTCACAAGTGGTTTTAGACGGTTATTGAGCAAGTCCCGACCAGAGTGGTGGATTTTATTTTACTGATTGCTTGGCGCAATTGGTATGCTCACAACGAGGTTACCCATCATAAACGTCTTCCGTTAATTGAGGGCTCTAGGAGATTCTGGATATGCTATGTCAAGACTTTGAAGAACATTAAATACTTGGCCACGGAGGAAATCATTAAGGGCAAGAGCCCTATGTCAGATGGTACGGAAGCTACAATGGATGATCAAAATCTTGATTTGCAGGTGGCATGGTGGCATAAACCTTTTCCTGTCTGGGTTAAACTTAATTGTGATGGTTCTTATAAGAAGGAGGATGATTCAGCAGGGACGGGTATAATCTTGCGTGATGAATTAGGAAGGATTATTTTCTCCTCATGTTGTCAGCTGTTTAGTTGCGATGATCCCCTAGAAGCTGAAACAAGGGCTTGCGCAGAAGGCCTTCGTCTTGCTCTCGAATGGAGTGATAAACCGGTGGTATTAGAGCTAGATTGCTCTGTCCTGTTAGATGCAATTCGTGGAAGATCGCAAGATAGATCATCTTTAGATTTTTTTCATTAAGGAGATTAAGGATTTAATTCAGGGTAGTAGAAGTATTTCAGTTGTAAAAGTGGATCGTGAACAAAATAGGGCTAATTATAGTCTTGCAAATTTCGCGAGAACCCATGCCAAAACTGTAGTATGGCTTGGATTAGGACCTGAGGTTTTGTCTTAGGTTTTAGATCATGACCTCTTTGTAAGTCCTATAGATTAATAAAACCACTTTTACCCGCAAAAAAATAGTATATTTTTAATAGAATATTCTCCATTCTCCGGTTTAGAAAATTGCAACACTGTCGATCGTCGCCGCTCAGCCATAGTCCAGGTCGCCAGCCATGCTGCTGCCAGTTGCCTACTGGGCCACCAGTCACATCGTCACGCTCGCCCGCCCGCCAATGGCGGAGCTAGGGGGACCAGCAGGGGCCTTGGCCCCCCTATGACACAGATTAGCAAGATTTTTTACCTACAAAGCTTGCTCCAGATGGGATTTTGATGGAAAATCACCATGATTGGCCCCCTCTAATTGAGAAATACAAGATTAGGCCCCCTCTAATGGTGAATCCTGCCTCCGCCACTGCCGCCCGCCCTCCACTAGCTAGCTCACCGGACACTTCTAGCTTGCTCGCTTAGTGTGTGCACGTTGTTGCGTTGCCGCTCGCCCGTGCTGTCCTGATGCCAGCCCGTGAGCTGAGCTAGTCGCGTTACCGCAGCTTGGTATAGACGACCAATTTTGTCTAAGGACTACGAATTTTGCGGCTAGAGGGACAATGTACGGGAGGTCTCCTGTGGCCGGGCGCGGTGGAGACAATATTGTTTCCGCCTTTTACTGCCTATTAGAGCGGTACATGTACGGGCCGTGGGATCGGATTCTTAGGCCACTCTAAAAAGATATATATACATGTCGTATTTTTTATAGTCTCCGCTAGAATGACGCTTTTTTCGTGAACATGTAAACCCTTGGAATTTTACAGTTCCGCCCTGTTTACCGGTACAGTTAGAGTTGCTCTTACACGCGTTAAAATGCAATATCACGCGTGATATTTGGCGCGCTGGCTCGAGCGGTTATAAAACAGGTCCACGCACCAACCGCAATACAGAAATTTTCTTTGTCTTCAGCTGCTGCCCTAGCACCCACGCGACACCGTTTAGCCCGCCCCAGTGCCCACGCGCCATGGGCACTGCAGGAGTGCCTCCTCCGGCTACCACGGAGTGCGCACCCAGCCGGATGACAACTTTTACGTAGAGATTCGGGCTAGCGGCGACCGCATCACCCTCGGGATATTCGAGACACCGCACGAGGCAAATATATAAAAATTTAGACAATTTTGTGACATCCTTTTTAGATCAAGGGACTATATAAAAAGAATTTTAACAAACAATTTTTGAGATCGGTGCAAAAAAAAAAAGGAGGTCGGAACTCCTTCAGGCGGGCGTTGTTTGTCCTTGTTACCTGATGAAGCCCTGAACATGCTCACCTCGACCCACATATGTATCTGTGGCGTGGCCTGTTTCGCAGAGCTTGTTCCCCTGGGCGACTTGTCTTCCAGAAGTTGGAAGAATGTTAAAAGCCATTATCAGCGAGTACCCGTAAAACGGTCAGGTCAGACACATACGTACGGTGGAATTCCACGAGCCAGACGCCCTAGCACAGCTGTTTCCTCCCAGATTTCTGTACGTACATACATAGACGACGCGCGTGTTAGCAATCATAATCCCGATCGACGCCGGCACGGTGTCATGTGCGTATACGCTTCCGAGTACGAGTAGTATAGCAGCATGTATCCTAGTAGGACCTGAACACCGAGTCGTAGCTAGAGTCGACAATAGGCTGCTAGTATATATGTGAGGTATCTCATTAACACAAGACCCGACTTGACCTATTCCGTTGGCTATGTGAGTCGCTTCATGGAAGCACCCACAATGAAGCATTGGACAGCCGTGAAGCATATACTCAGGTATATCAAAGGGACAACAAACTTTGGTATTGTCTACTCGAAAGAGAAGGAGGATGTGAAGCTACTTGGCTACAGTGATAGCGACATGGCAGGAGATATTGACGACCGTAAGAGTACCTCGGGCGTGGCATATTTCTTGGGAAGAAGCATAGTAAGTTGGCTATCACAAAAGCAAAAAGTGGTGGCACAGTCATCCTGTGAAGCTGAGTATATTGCGGCTGCAACTGCGGCGTATCAAGGTGTGTGGCTAAGGAGTCTATTCGGTGATCTCGCCAATCGGGAGGCGGAACGAGTGGTGCTCAATATTGACAACAAGTCTGCAATTTCTTTATGCAAGAATCCGGTGCACCATGACAGGAGTAAACACATTGATACAAAGTATCACTACATACGGCAGTGCATAGAAGAAAGCAAGATTGAAGTCAACTACGTTTGTACCGATGATCAGCTTGCAGATATTCTAACTAAATCTTTGAGACGAGTGAAGTTCGCGGAGATGCGAGGAAGGATAGGCGTTCAAGCTGTGAAGACAAGCACGTCGGGCTTAGGGGGGTGATTGTTAGCAATCATAATCCCGATCGACGCCGGCACGGCGTCATGTGCGTATACGCTTCCGAGTACGAGTAGTATAGCAGCATGTATCCTAGTAGGACCTGGACACCGAGTCGTAGCTAGAGTCGGCAATAGGCTGCTAGTATATATGTGTGTCAATCCTAGCTTGTAATCAACACACCGAGAATCAATACAACCTAGAACAGGCTCGATACGGGCCTGTGGCAAATATATCTTTTTCGTGTGCGTGAGCCGTGGAGTTGGTGCTAGCTGATTGTGCATGTACGTAGGCTGCTGTTTATTGCAAAATAGCTTTGGCTTGTTTGCTACGTGTGTGCAGGTCGTCATCTCGCTGGAAAAGTCTTTGTCATCGATCGTTGTCGGACCGTACTCGACGGCGTAGTGGGGCTGGGCCAACAGCGCGTGCCGCGATTGGTGGACGGCCTCGCCGGGGCGATCGTTTTGGCCGAACCAGATAACGACCTCCATAGATGGTTCCAAGCTCGGAGCACACGGCGTGGGATGGGTCAAGCACGCTGGCCGGCTGCCTTGCCATGCCTACGTACCAGTCCGTTAGCGTGGAAACTGGGAGCTTATCGTGGAACTTAGGAACGGGTGCCGTGCCCAACAGGTAGCTAGTACCGTGTGTGTATATATAGGAGGTGGATTCTTGGTGCAATCCATGCAAAAAGTACGTAGCTGATAAACTACAAAGCTTTAGCTAGATAATACAGTACCCTTTCTTGGTTGCACCAAGATCAGTGTGGAGATGGCAGAGCATCGTGCTGCTGCCTCCATGTTCGCGGTGGCGCTGGCGCTCGGCGTGCTCGCCGCCATCCCGGCAGCTGTCCAGTCCATCGGCGTGGGGTACGGCGTGAACGGCAACGGCCTGCCCTCGGCGAGCGAGGTGGTGCAGCTGTACCAGTCCAACCGCATCAGCGGCATGCGCATCTACACCGTCAACGACGACATCCTCCAGGCCCTGAGCGGCAGCAACATCGACCTGATCATCGACACCGGCAACGAACAGCTCAGCAGCCTCGCCGCCAGCGCCGCCAACGCGGACTCCTGGGTGCAGGCCAACATCCAGTCCCACCAGGGCCTCAACATCAAGTACATCGCCGTTGGCAACGAGGTCCCCGACCAAGGCGGCAACACGCAGGACATCCTCCCGGCCATGCAGAACGTGCACGACGCGCTCGCCAGGGCCGGCCTCGACGGCATCAAGGTGTCCACGGCGGTGAACTCCGGCGTCAGATCCGGCTTCCCTCCCTCCCAGGGCACCTTCTCCGCCTCCCACATGCCGCCCATCGCGCAGTACCTCGCCACCACCGGCGCACCGCTGCTAGCCAACGTATACCCCTACTTCTCCTACAAGGACACGCCCGGGACCGCTATCGAGTACGCCCTCTTCACCTCGCCGAGCACCGTGGTGCACGACGACGCCAGTGGCGAGGACTACCAGAACCTCTTTGACGCGCTCGTCGACACCATGTACTCCGCGCTCGAGGGCGCCGGGGCCGGGAGCGTCGGCATCGTGGTGTCTGAGAGCGGCTGGCCCTCGGCCGGCGACACGGCGGCTACCGCGGACAACGCAAAGACATACAACCAGAACCTGATCAACCATGTCGGTCAGGGGACGCCCAAGAGGTCCGGAGCGATCGAGACCTACATATTCGCCATGTTCAACGAGGACAAGAAGCCTGGGGATGAGACGGAGAGGCACTTTGGGCTCTTCAACACGGACAAATCGCCGGCATACTCCATCACCTTCTAAGTACCGTGTAGGACGGATCGAAACGTACACTAGACGAGGAGAATAATTGCCTAATTAATAATTTAGGGATTTAAATAAGGTGCCTAAAAGAATGCCAAAACAATTGCAGACGGTTAAATAAATTATCCACTTACTGAAGATGAATAATAAGTGGCACATTTGTTGCCGAATCTACTAAGGACCCCTAGCCCGTCGCCTCTAGACCCCTCCTTCCTCCGCTCCCTCCCCTCGCTGCTGTCGGATGGCTTCGCCGGCCGAAGGGCGGACGCTGGCGGCGGTGGGCCCCTCCCCTTCTCCTCGCTTGGTGGATGTTGGGATATGCTAAATGAGTATCACCATTACATGTCTCTAATCCGGATAATTCGGGTGACCCACGGTTGGTAGCAAGGCCTATAACCTGCCGGGTGGCCTAATTAGATGGATCCAGAAGTAAGACCCATGCCGGATGAAGGAAGGCTACGGTGGAGTCATCGGCGTACCCAGAGCCTTGGAGTGCAAGACACGTTAGACTAGTTGGATACCATATAGGACTCCCACTACAGGAAAGAACTAAGACGCCGACGGCCGGCCGGCTACGCCGACGGCCAAAGGTCGGGGCCGTCGGCGTAGCTGTCTTTCCTGGCCAGCCGACCAGCCCGGCCGTCGGCGTAGATACGGCCGTCGGCGTAGATGACGGTGCCGAGGGTAGCCCTCGGCGTAGTGTGGCCGTCGGCGTAGTAGCGAGGTCTGTGCCGACGGTGGCCCTCCGCGTAGATATAGCCCTCGGCGTAGCCCTAGTTCAGACACGAGGACGGAAACGGCGTTAGGCAGCCAGGCCGTCGGCACAGCTCTTTGAAAATTTTTTTTGTCTGTGCCGACGGCCAGGCCGTCGGCATAGGCCTCTAGATTTTTTTCCTTTTTCATTATTTTTTGAAAAATCATAACTAAATCATTCTAATTCAGAAAAATACAAATAATATATCAAAATTTGCAGAAAAAAAATCTATCTATCTACACTCAAATATTACACATTTATAAACAAAAATTAAGTAAAATATAAAACATTATATATAGTTTAAAACAGGCATTATAAATTCAAAAACGATCCAAACAATGCGAAACCTTCGTGTAGTGTCATATTATGTGACATAGTTAGAAGGAAAAATATCAAACTTGGTATATTGATTATGTCTCAAAAAAAACTTCACAAAATGATCTATCTCGTTCAAGGTTTCTTGACTTTCGGGTCAAATGACCAATGTTATGGCTAGAATGAAAGCATAGTTTGTGATAATGTGTCGATATTGTGCATAATTGTGCATCATGTGATGGCGAACAATGTTTCAGGAGGAAGTTTTCCTTTTCGTCGCACTAAAAAGCCGTTTTCCATTTTCCGAGTGCAAAAAAACGGACGGTTTTGTGAAGTAACCACCAAATGGCTAATTCAAAATGCTACCGTCACATTTTTCAAAAATACTAGACCACCTTACATGCATAATTTCATAACAGGGGGATCTCAAACATTTCCGTCTATCCCTGGTGAAAAAGACAAATTCCTGCCGAATCGGCAGGAAGTGGGTCAGATATGAACTACAGGTACATGATCGGATGCTCATGATTTTTTACAAAAATCATTTTTAGGTTCAAAATATGTTGTTTCATCATAGATCCACTTCAAGTTTAGCGAGTATCAGCCCCGAGCTAAGAATCTTCATGCCCGCCCTTCGACAAAGTATAACGATGGTTTAAAACAGGCATTATAAATTCAAAAACGATCCAAACAACATGAAACCTTCGCGCGGTGTCATATTATGTGACATAGTTAGAAGGAAAAATATCAAACTTGGTATATTGATTATGTCTCAAAAAAACCTTCACAAAATGACCTATCTCGTTCGAGGTTTCTTGACTTTTGGGTCAAATGACCAATGTTATGGCTAGAATTAAGGCACAGTTTGTGATAATGTGTCCATATTATGCATAAGTATGCATCATGGGATGGCGAACAATGTTTCAGGAGGAAGTTTTCCTTTTCGTCGCACCAAAAAGCCGTTTTCCATTTTCCGAGTGCAAGAAACGGACGGTTTTGTGAAGCAACCACCAAATGGCTAATTCGAAATGCTACCGTCATATTTTTCAAAAATACTAGACCACCTTACATGAATAATGTCATAACAGGGGGATCTCAAACATTTCCTTCTATCCCTGGTAAAAAAGACAAATTCCTGCCGAATCGGTAGGAAGTGGGTCAGATATGAACTACAAGTACATGATCGGATGCTCATGATTTTTTACAAAAATCATTTTTAGGTTCAAAATATGTTATTTCATCATAGATCCACTTCAAGTTTAGCGAGTCTCATCCCCGAGCTAAGAATCTTCATGCCCGCCCTTCGACAAAGTATAACGATGGTTTAAAACGGGCATTATAAATTCAAAAACGATCCAAACAACATGAAACCTTCGCGTGGTGTCATATTATGTGACATAGTTAGAAGAAAAAATATCAAACTTGGTATATTGATTATGTCTCAAAAAAACCTTCACAAAATGACCTATCTCGTTCGAGGTTTCTTGACTTTTGGGTCAAATGACCAATGTTATGGCTAGAATGAAGGCACAGTTTGTGATAATGTGTCCATATTATGCATAAGTATGCATCATGGGATGGCTAACAATGTTTCAGGATGAAGTTTTCCTTTTCGTCGCACCAAAAAGCCGTTTTCCATTTTTCGAGTGCAAAAAACGGATGATTTTGTGAAGCAACCACCGAATGGCTAATTCAAAATGCTACCGTCAGATTTTTCAAAAATACTAGACCACCTTACATGCATAATTTCATAACAGGGGGATCTCAAACATTTCCGTCTATCCCTGGTGAAAAAGACAAATTCCTGCCGAATCGGTAGGAAGTGGGTCAGATATGAACTACAGGTACATGATCGGATGCTCATGATTTTTTACAAAAATCATTTTTAGGTTCAAAATATGTTGTTTCATCATAGATCCACTTCAAGTTTAGCGAGTATCAGCCCCGAGCTAAGAATCTTCATGCCCGCCCTTCGACAAAGTATAACGATGGTTTAAAACAGGCATTATAAATTCAAAAACGATCCAAACAACATGAAACCTTCGCGTGGTGTCATATTATGTGACATAGTTAGAAGGAAAATATCAAACTTGGTATATTGATTATGTCTCAAAAAAAAACCTTCACAAAATGACCTATCTCGTTCGAGGTTTCTTGACTTTTGGGTCAAATGACCAATGTTATGGCTAGAATTAAGGCACAGTTTGTGATAATGTGTCCATATTATGCATAAGTATGCATCATGGGATGGCGAACAATGTTTCAGGATGAAGTTTTCCTTTTCGTCGCACAAAAAAGCCGTTTTCCATTTTCCGAGTGCAAGAAACGGACGGTTTTGTGAAGCAACCACCAAATGGCTAATTCGAAATGCTACCGTCATATTTTTCGAAAATACTAGACCACCTTACATCAATAATGTCATAACAGGGGGATCTCAAACATTTCCTTCTATCCCTGGTAAAAAAGACAAATTCCTGCCGAATCGGTAGGAAGTGGGTCAGATATGAACTACAAGTACATGATCGGATGCTCATGATTTTTTACAAAAATCATTTTTAGGTTCAAAATATGTTGTTTCATCATAGATCCACTTCAAGTTTAGCGAGTCTCATCCCCGAGCTAAGAATCTTCATGCCCGCCCTTCGACAAAGTATAACGATGGTTTAAAACGGGCATTATAAATTCAAAAACGATCCAAACAACATGAAACCTTCGCGTGGTGTCATATTATGTGACATAGTTAGAAGGAAAAATATCAAACTTGGTATATTGATTATGTCTCAAAAAACCTTCACAAAATGACCTATCTCGTTCGAGGTTTCTTGACTTTTGGGTCAAATGACCAATGTTATGGCTAGAATGAAGGCACAGTTTGTGATAATGTGTTCATATTATGCATAAGTATGCATCATGGAATGGCTAACAATGTTTCAGGATGAAGTTTTCCTTTTCGTCGCACCAAAAAGCCGTTTTCCATTTTTCGAGTGCAAAAAACGGACGATTTTGTGAAGCAACCACCGAATGGCTAATTCAAAATGCTACCGTCACATTTTTCAAAAATACTAAACCACCTTACATGGATAATGTCATAACAGGAGGATCTCAAACATTTCCGTCTATCCCTGGTGAAAAAGACAAATTCCTGCCGAATCGGTAGGAAGTGGGTCAGATATGAACTACAGGTACATGATCGGATGCTCATGATTTTTTACAAAAATCATTTTTAGGTTCAAAATATGGTGTTTCATCATAGATCCACTTCAAATTTAGCGAGTCTCAGTCCCGAGCTAAGAATCTTTATGTGTGCCGTTTTAAACGGGCAAATGAAATTATGATAAGAATCACGGCATAGTTTGTGATAAGTTGATATTGATACCATATTTGGATTCCTCTCATTTTTCTAATCAATTTAGACATATTATTTGCCGAATTACGATTTAAAGATATTAATTATTCCATATTAAATAAAAAATACAAAAAAAATAAAATCATTATATTTTTATTGGAATTCAATAATATTTTTACTTATTCATTGTTGTTTACTTAAATAATTGCTTGTAATTTCAAAAAATACAACCATATGACATGATGATATAAGAGTTAATAGAAATGATATCCTAGTATTGACAATAATGAGTTGCGGGAAGAGATTCTAAAGGAACGAGGAAGTTAAGCGTGCTAGAACTGGAGTAGTGCTAGGATGGGTGACCTAACGGGAACTTTTACTAAGACTGTAATTTAATTAATTATTAACTATAAATAGTGTTAAAATGATTAAAGCGGGAGATTATGGTGTCAAATAATTCAAAGATTTAAAAAAATAAAAAAATAAAAAAAATAAAAAATATATTTTAGGCTATGCCGACGGCCTGGCCGTCGGCGTAGCTCCAGGCTGAACCGTTAGCCAAACGGCCGTTGACTGACACGCGGGGCCCACTGAAGACGCTGTGCCGAGGGGGAGGAGCTGTGCCGACGGCCATGGAGTTGTGCCGACGAGGACGTACGCCGAGGGGGCTACGTCGACGGCCACCGTCGGCACAGCCTGTACCGACAACAATTTGGCGTTGTGCCGACGGCAGCCGGCCGTCGGCGTAGCAATTATTTCCTGTAGTGTCCATAACATGTCCGGCTAGGACTTTCCCTGTAACCCTAGGATCTGGCGCATATATAAGCCAGACCTAGAGGAGCCTTTAGGGCATAATGTAGTAACTCAACTCATATCGCGCACAGCGAACCGATCACTGTAACCTGGCGTATTGCCGTTATAGTGATTTATAGCAGGAGTAGAATTCTGTCACCGTTGTGGGATCTGAACCGGGGTAAGCTGTGTCACCTCGTATCCGCCAACCTTCCGTCTTACCCCACGTCTCTAAACACGCTCTGTGAGGACCCCTCCATGGCGTACTCGTCGGCAATACCACGATAATTGGCACCCACCATGGGGCAAGAGGCGCTTCAGACTCTACAACGGGCGAGGTCAAAACTTTTTGCGGGAATCGGCGAAACCGTAGCCATTGGTCGCGTTCTCTTCTTTGGCAACGTTCTGATCGTCCCTCCTGGCGAGTTCTGGATCCCGACGATGACAAACCCCACCCGCTGATCGAGCGTCCCAATCGGGGACATCCACCTCTTCAACGACGAAACTGACTCGGACACTAGTTCCCTGGAAGCCGGAGGATCGTCAAGGCCCGCACAGACCGCCTACGGGCAAGATACGTTCGTGGAAGGATCGAAGTTGGATCTCTCTTTGAAGTTTGCCGTCTTAGATCGAATTCAAGGCCCACCCAAACCGCCCATGCGCAGGAAATAATGGTGGAAGATCGTTGCAAATCTGCTAGCTTCGCATGTGCGTCTGGAAAGCTTCGTTGGTGTGGTAACTATCTTCGATATGGCACGATGCATTCAGAGAGAGGGAGAAAACCCCCGCGATTGCCTCGCTAGATGGCTCAGGATACGGGCCGACCTGGAACACTATCCCAATGATGATGTTATCTATCACTTTGTGGAAGGACTGGACCACGGTACACTTCTCGGGCATACGCCAAAGAGGCAACAGGTCGCGGGTCTCCTCACCTTTGAGAACATGATTGGCACCATGAACAGTTACACGACCGTTGATGCAGCTGCTCAGGCCGAGATCGCTACCATACTCGGTCCACCGCCGCCACAGCCACCGCCTCCAGTCAACATCTCTGCCGCCTCAGCATCATCCTCTATCATCGAGGAAGCCCCCACACCCTCCGACTTTGTTCTAGATGCGCTCTACGCCGACATCAGCGTGGATTCAGAGGAGATGGATATCAACCCGGAGGAGCTCGACTCAGCCATGCAGAAGATGGAGGAGGATATCAGGTGCGGTGACCCAGCATTCCACTACATGATGTAGTACACTATAGTCGTTGACATAACACCAATGAAACACCGTTCACTAATATTACATCCCTCAGAGTGGTACAATAGAATCACAATAGGTCCAAGACATGACTATAGGTTATACCTCAACTCTTTACACAAGATCCAGAGAACACTCTAGGTTAAAGAGAGAGAAAGAAACTTCTTACAAAGAAGAATCAGAAATAAACAACTCATAACCAACTTACTAATAGACTAGTATCTGAACTATTGGGGCTTGTATTGATGCTATTGCAATACTCTAAAGAAGTAGGTTCTATGGCTAGAGATTATATTTCTATCTAATCAGCAACTTCGTCTTCGGTTTAATTGATGTATATGTTGACTTCTTTGACTTCATTGAAGAGCTCGAGCTTTTGATGATGATTCCTAGAGCATAACTTGATGTAGACATCGTCTTAATGGTTTCAGAATCTAGCAAGGGTTAAGAAGATACGTTGAGTATGAGCGTACTCAGCAAGTTCACTATAAAAGGAGTGTTTGATGCACTATATCTACATCCAGAGACCATAGGTCGTAGGCAATGCAGGTTTTCGTAAACATTTCTTCAAAGGTTGCTTTTATTCTGAAAAGCTATGTCTGTCAGCCTTCACGGGTTTACCAGAACTTTCATAAAGTTCCTTTTCCGCCGCGTTCGTAGCTCCTTCACGGAACAGGGAGTAACATGTTACAGTTCTTACACTCTACAGAGGTGCGTCACTTTACCCATGAGAGACCTTAGGTTTTTTGCACGGCCGGGAGTATGTCCCCGTTCAAACTTTCTTAATTTGGGGCCCAACCTAAGATCCAAGCCAATAACTGCCTTCTCCGCGACCCCGCATGTCTCCTTGGTGTACGCCAGCCCACCTATTGAATTACGGCAATTGGCAGTACAGACCGTTCAGATGCCGAAACTATCGTGGGACGTTGAGGGTTCCCACCCATATGCTGCATATCCTCTACGAATTACCAATATATGCATGCTACGAGTGATAACAGCCACAACCCGCACATCCGGCTCCATGCGAGAGGGAAAAGATACAGCTTACTTCTCCGTCCCATTCCAAATCTCATGGTCAACGCGTAATATACGACACAAGAATCATTGGCGACATGAGTTGTTAAGTCCTAGATAATATATTCCTTTACCACCGGAACTTTCATAGTAGGTTATTACCTCAGGGTAAATAACCTATAATCATATTATTATGAAAATAGTGTTTTCTGACCTTTTTGAAATGCAAGTGATGATAACACTGGATTTGCAAAATACTTTACAGAAAATAATCAAAGGACATGAGCAAGTGTGAACTTGCCTTTTGTGATTGCAAGATTATGGACTCACGGTCTTCAATACAATATAAGATCCAATATCTGAAATCAGCATCATTGGTCCGGTAAGGACTAATGTTTAAAGAAGCAAGATGCTATTATGCATAAGTAATGTAATGCAATTTTGTAAACTCGAATCCCGGGGATAACGTTGTTCTAGGGTTTGGATACTAGAAATGGTTTCTTTGGATTGTGTTGCTCTTTTAGATTAAGTTTCACACTTGTGCTTCTTATTAAGGCTTGTGAGTGTGTGTGAAACAACATGTAATTATAATATCATAAAACAATGAGATACATAAATGTAGAATGCTACTTAAGATTGCTTATACAATAATTGTTTTTCTTCAAATTTTACTTTACAAGTAATGTCACTTATGAAGGACTTAAGTGTTCACAATTCAAAGTATACAAGTGAAGTATAAAGTAATGTGATTATTAGTAATTTTCATCTTTTTTCTGAGGTGGCAAAAAGAATAATATTTGAAGAAAAGATTTCTTTACTAAGTTTTAAACAATCTTTGTGGTTAATCAAATGTGGTCGATGTTGTTTGTGCTTGCTTGAATAGTTTGGACTTAAGATGCTTTACGACTTAATTATAATAGACGAAAGTTAACTATAAAACACATAATAAGGTCTTTATTACAATTAAAGTCTTGTAGACTAAAGTTAACTTTAAGAACATGGATGGATTTAAGGTGTAATGCTTATGATATTGTACTTGCTCATCTTATAATATTTCCTTAAAGTTATTTAAGAATGGCATTACTTCTATTTGAGTAGTGGTTTCGTAACATTATAAAGGTATAAAAGGACTTATCTCCTTATAAGGGTGTGGTTATGGTTTGTGAATAAGTAAACCATATTATTTATTACTAATGAATTATCTTTGGACTTAGTCCATTATAAAGTTGTGAGTGAAACAATGGTAAACGGTTTTATTTGGTTGAAAACATCACTCTTGAAGATTTTATAATTGATAAGACTCTTTCTGGAAAGTGATCTACACTTATAGTTGAATGATAAGTTAATAAGGTTGTATTTAAAATGTATTGAACCATTTTGACTTCATATTATCAATATTCAATACTAATACTATTTATTAGACTCAACTGATTAATTTTAAAAATATTATCAAATTTTATTTACTCTTATATGAATTATTGATTAAGGAAATATGTTTAAGTTCAAGTTATTAAAGTGTTTAAATTTTTATTTACCTTAAAAGTGGAACATTATATTTTTAACATGTAGCTATTATTTTTGTGCTCATTTTGGTATATTACATTTATTTTTGTGTTTTATAAATAATAAGATATGATTTTTATAAGATTTATTAATTTATAAATACTTAATAAATAATAAATGTTTAATTAAGTGAAATAATAATGCATGATTATAGTTTTAAATTATATTCCTTATTTTTCTAAGATTTTTGGTATTTTATTTATATTTTTAACATTGATCAATATTAAAATATGAATTTTCAAAGTTTTATTACTTATAAAATCTTTATTAAATAATATTTATTTAAATAATTAACATAATAATGAGTGATAATAATGTTAAGTTGTAGATTTTTTTTCTAAAAATTTTCATATATTAAACACATTTTTCTGAGTTATAAAACAAAAGTTATTGAATTTACAAGATTTAATCATTTTATTACATTTCAGGAAATATTTATATTTGATCTTATAATGTTTTATCTATTTCATAAACATAAAATACTTTTTTTACCGAAGCTAAACCTACCCTATTCACTGACTAGTGGGCTAGTGACATCATCATATGCTCAGGTTAGTGAATGCATTTGTTACTAGCTCTGCTTCTACTCACGGTCATTGACAGATGGGACCAAGGCCACATCAGATGCCAAATAGGAAAGGACTGGGTCAAAACGGAGTGGGTCAAGGATGATGTGAGCACGACATCACAGTGACGTCACCTCGTCGGTGACGCACAGCCGGCGAACGATGGCGAAGATCTAGTGACTTCTAGCGAATGTGAAGACTATGGTTCGAACCAGTGTACTCCGGGGAGGCTAATAGCGGTGGTGCCGCTAGTATATGGTCACCGGAGGATGACCGGCAACAAGGTGCCGCAGCGGCGCTGGCAGATGGCCACAACGGTGGTGATTTCGGGAGCAATCCAGAAAAAGGACAGCACTGGCGTGTTCAACAACTCACCAGGAACGCGATGGTGTGGCCAGTGAAGTGAGGCGAGGTCGAAGACGACGGTGAGGTCGACAAACAGCGCCAGGAACCGAGGATGCAATTGGATTGAGCCACGCCACCCCTAGCTAGTGCGATTTGGGGCAAAAGAACGAGAGGAGCACGCCGGTCTCCACCGTGGTCTCATCTGGCTTCTTTTCTAGATTCTGTTTTCTTTTCTAGATTTTTATTTAAGAAATTGTTTTGACTTTTCTTTTTATGGAATTTCTTTGCTAAATACTTGCAGCAATAATAAAGTTATTTAGAATCAATTTGTGAACTTTTATTATATAATATTTCTTTATTTTGTTTATATAGATCCTTCAAATATTTGGTAAGGGACTTTGTTGTTAAATTTCTTTCCATAATAAACCATGGATTTATATTAGGATTTTTCCTTATTTGTTTATAAAACTTAATTCCAGTTAGATTATAGTTTAGAGGGAAATTTTCATATAATGATCATATATCATTATTTGATGTATGGCATACAAAGGAGATCATCTGATTAATATTACTCCCATAAATCTAGGGAATAATAAGGCCAAGATCTACCGCATACAAACAAACAAGCCAAGATCTATCTACTAGATTGTAGCAACGAGTCGATGGAATAACTCACCCTCGAAGATTCCAAAGTGTTTAACGAGAGCGGATTCTCGTGGGTGATGTAGTCGTACTCTTCCCAATCTCAAGATCACGTAGACGATCCTTCCGGCGCTGCATTCCAGCAGCGCTCCCACAGTCGGTCACACGTTCGGTACTCGACGAAGACCTTCCTCTCCCTTGTTCCAGCAGGCAGCGGAGGTTGTAGCACTCTCCTCGCGATTCCGGCAGCACAACGGCGTGGTACCGGAAGTAGAGGGGAGATCTCGCAGGGCTTCGCCTTAAGCCGGAGCGAGTATGGTGGACTATGGGAGAAACCCTCGATGATCTAGGGTTTAGACACGTCGAGGAGGAGGCTTGGCCGGTGGCTAGGGTTAGCTAGGCGGTGGCGGTTTGCCCTAGGGCGGCAGCGGCAGCAGCAGGAGGTGACGGCGTCGGCGGCTAGGGTTTACGGGGTGTGAGAGGTGTGTTTGGAGGGGCAGCCCTTCCCCCTCCTTATATAGGTGGAGGCGGCGCGCCAGGGGAGGGGAGTCCCTCCCCAAATCGGCTTCCAAGGTGGGACGGCGGTGGAGCGGAGGAACTCCTGCCCAACTCGGTTTCCACCTTCCTCTCCACTTCCCAAAATAGCCGTTTGACTTTTCAAATTGGCGTTTTGACTTTTCAAACTAGGATTTGATTAAACCCTTTATTTTGTTCAGCGATGACACCTAGTACATGATGCAATCATACCAACTTGATATAACACATTCATGTACCCTTCCCCTCCAGAGTGCCGGACATTCCGGAACCTTCTAGAACATTCCCGATGAAAACACCGGAACCATTCTCCAACCCCGAAACAAGACTTTCCTTATATGAATCTTATTCTCCGGACTATTCCGGATCTGCTCGTGATATCCAGGATCTCATCTGAGACTCCGAACAACATTCGGTCTCTTACTCATCATTCCATAACTACTCAAACAACGTCGAATCCTTAAGTGTGTCTCCCTACGGTTCGTGAATTATGCGGACATGATCGAGACACTTCTCCGATCAATAACCAATAGAGGAATCTGGAAATTCATATGGCTCCCACATATTTCTACGATTACTTTGCGATCAAATGAACCACTTACATACGATACCAATTTCCCTTTGTCTCACGATATTTTACTTATCCGAGGTTATGATCGTCGGTATCTCTGCATACCTAGTTCAACCTCGTTACCGATAAGTACTCTTTTCTCGTTCCCGTGATATGTGATCACTTGTGAGCCAGTCACATGCTTGCAAGCTAATTGGATGACATTCCACCGAGAGGGCCCAGAGTATATCTATCCGTCATATGGATGGACAAATCCCACTCTTGATCCATGTGTCTCAACCAATACTTTCCGAACACTCAATGCCACCTTTATAGCCACACAGTTACGGTGTGGTGTTTGATGTCATCAAAGCATCCTTCCGGTGAAGGTGATATGCATGATCTCATGGTCGAAGGAATTAGGTTACTATGTATCAGAAAGCATATAGCAATTGAACTATTAAAATGACTTGATCTTTATGCTACGCTTATCTATAGGAGTATGTCCACCATATCATTCTCCTAACGATATGATCTTGTTGTTAATAACATCTCAATGTTCATGATAGGGAAACCACAATCATTTATTAACCAACAAGCTAGTATTATAAAGAGGCTTTACTAGGGACTCTATTTTAGTTTACAAATCACACAAGTATTAATGTTTCCTTGTTAATACTATTATAGCATGAATGTAAACATTTATCATAAACACAAAGATATAATAATAACTATATTTATTATTGCCTATAGGGCATATCTCCAACAGTCTCCCACTTGCACTAGAGTCATCTAATCTAGATTACATGATAATATACCGAACACCCATGGCAGTTTGGTGCTGGTCATGTTTTGCCCTCGGGAGAGGTTTAGTCAACGGATCCGCCACATTCAGATCTGTGTGTACTTTGCAAATCTTTATGCCCCATCTTGGATATGTTCTCGAATAGCGTGAAATCGTAGCTTGATGTGCTTCAGCTTCTTGTGTGACCTTGGTTCTTGCGCATTGGCTATGGCGCCCATGTTATCACAGTAGATAGACATTGGGTCCAGCGCACTAGGAACCACACCCAGCTCTGTAATAAACTCTTTCATCCATATCGCTTCTTGTGAAGCCTCCGAAGCAGCCATGTATTCCGATTCAGTTGAAGATCTCGCCACAACGCTTTGCTTTGCACTCCTCTAGCTAACTGCTGCACCATTCAAAATAAATACGTATCCAGATTGTGATTTAGAATCATCCGGATCGGTATTCCAACTAGCATCGGTGTAACCATTAACAATGAGCTGTTCATCACCTCCATAAGAAAGAACCATATCCTTAGTTCTTCTCAAGTACTTAAGGATGTTCTTGACCACTGTCCAATGATCCACTCCTGGATCACTTTGATATCTGCTAGTTAAACTAACAGCATATGCAATGTCGGGTCTAGTACATAGCATGACATACATTAGAGATCCTATGGCTGAGGCATAGGGAGTCTTACTCATCCTTTCTCTATCTTCTGCTGTTGTCGGACTTTGAGTTTTACTCAATGTCGTATTGGGCAACATGGGCAAGAACCCTTTCTTGCTATCTTCCATTCCAAACCTCTTTAGAACTTTGTCCAAATATGTACTTTGTGACAATGATATTAGACGTCTCGATCTATCTCTATAAATCTTTATGCCTAACATGTAAGCTGCTTCGCCAAGATCCTTCATTGAAAAACTATTATTCAAATATTCCTTGACACTATTAAGAAGGTCAACATCATTCCCAATCAACAATATGTCATCTACATATAGTATTAAGAATGCTACAGAGCTCCCACTCACTTTCTTGTAAATATAAGCTTCTCCATAAGTTTGTATAAAACCAAAACTTTTGATTACCTTATCAAAACGTTGATTCCAACTTCGGGATGCTTGCTTCAATCCATAGATGGACCGTTGAAGTTTGCATACCTTGTTAGCATCTTTAGGATCGACAAAACCTTTGGGTTGCATCATATACAACTCTTCATCAATGTCTCCATTGAGGAACACTGTTTTGACATCCATCTGCCATATCTCATAATCATAATATGCAGCGATTGCTAACATAATCCTCACAGACTTTAGCTTCGCTACTGGTGAGAAAGTCTCATCGTAGTCAACTCCTTGAATTTGGTCGAAACCCTTTTGCGACAAGTCGAGCTTTATAGACAGTAACATTACCATCAGCATCTGTTTTCTTCTTGAAAATCCATTTATTCTCGACAGCCTTCCGGCCATCTGGTAAGTCCACCAAAGTCCATACTTGGTTTTCGTAGATGGATCCAATCTCGGATTTCATGGATTCTTGCCATTTATTGGAATCTGGGCTCATCATCGCTTCCTCATACGTCGCAGGGTCATCGGTGTTGTCCACCAACATGACATTCATAACGGGATCATACCAATCAGGAGTGGTACGAGTTCTCGTTGACCTGCGAGGCTCTGTAGCAACTACAACCGAAGTTTCATGATCATCATCATTAGATTCCTCTCTTATTGGTGCAGGCACCACATGAACTTCTTCCGGTGTTGCGCTACTCGCAAGTTCGAGAGAAGGTTAGACAACCTCGTCGAGTTCTACTTTCCTTCCAGTCACTTCTTTCGAGAGAAATTCCTTCTCTAGAAAGGATCCATTCTTGGCAACGAAGATTTTTCCTTCGGATCTATGATAGAAGGTATATCCAATAGTTTCCTTCGGGTATCCTATGAAGATGCATTTTTCCGCTTTGGGTTCAAGCTTGTCCGGCTGTAACTTCTTTACATAGGCTTCGCAACCCCAAACTTTAAGGAACGACAATTTAGGTTTCTTCCCAAACCATAATTCATACGGTGTCGTTTCAACGGATTTAGACAGTGCCCTATTTAAAGTGAATGCGGCTGTTTCTAATGCATAACCCCAAAATGATAGCGGTAAATCTGTAAGTGACATCATAGAATGAACCATATCTAAGAGAGTTCGATTACGACGTTCGGAAACACCATTACGCTGTGGTGTTCCCGGCGGTGTCATTTGTGAAAGTATTCCGCATTTCTTCAAATGCTCGCCAAACTCGTAACTTAGATATTCACCTCCACGATCAGAACGTAGAAATTTAATCTTCTTGTTACGTTGATTCTCAACCTCACTTTGAAATTCCTTAAACTTCTCAAAAGTTTTGGACTTATGTTTCATGAAATAGATATACCCATATCTACTCAAGTCATCCGTGAAGGTAAGAACATAACGATAACCACCGCGCGATGCTACACTCATTGGACCACACACATCGGTATGTATGATTTCCAATAAGTCCGTAGCTCGCTCCATCATACCAGAAAATGGAGTCTTAGTCATTTTTCCCATCAGACATGCTTCGCATCTTTCAAGTGATTCGAAATCAAGTGATTCAAGAAGTCCATCGGAATGGAGTTTCTTCATACGCTTCACTCCAATGTGACCAAGACGACAGTGCCACATATAGGTCGAGTTATCGCTCGATTCAAACGTTTAGCCTCAATGTTATTAATATGTGTATTTCCACTATCGAGATTCAATAAGAATAGACCATCTATCAAAGGTGCATGTGCATAAAACATATTACTCATATAAATCGAACAACCATTATTCTCGGACTTAAATAAGTAACTGTCTCGCAATAAACAAGATCCCGATATAATGTTCATGCTTAACGCAGGCACCAAATAACAATTATTTAAGTATAAAACTAATCCCGATGGTAGATGAAGGGGTAGCGTGCCGACCGCGATCACATCAACCTTTGATCCGTTTCCCACGCGCATCGTCACCTCGTTCTTCGCTAGCTTCCGTTTATTCTGCAGCACCTGTTTCGAGTTACAAATATGAGCAACCGAACCAGTATCAAATACCCAGGCACTACTATGAGTACTAGTGAGATACACATCAATAACATGTATATCGGATATGCCTTTCTTCTTGATGTTGCCGTTCTTCGAATCCGCCAAGTACTTTGGGCAATTCCGCTTCCAGTGACCTTCTCCCTTGCAGTAAAAGCACTCAGTATCAGGCTTAGGTCCAGCCTTGGTCTTCTTCGTCGGCGCGGTAACTTTCTTACCACCCTTATTGAAGTGTCCCTTTTGCTTAGACTTGCCTTTCTTGAATTTGGTGGTCTTATTGACCAACAACACTTGGTGCTCTTTCTTGATCTCCACTTCTGCAGATTTTAACATGGCGAAGAGTTGTGGCAACGTCTTGTTCATGTTCTGCATGTTGTAGTTCATCACAAAGTTCTTGTAACTTGGTGGTAGTGATTGGAGGACACGGTAAATCCCCAAAGCATTAGGAATCACTATACCCAAGCTTTGAAGTTTGTTTGCATGCCCAGACATCTTAAGCACATCCTCATTGACGGAGCTGCCTTCTTCCATCTTGCAGTTAAAGAACTTTTCAGAAGCCTCATAGCTCTCAATTGCCGCGTGAGTCTCAAAGATCAATTTGAGATCACGGACAATATCATGTGGGTCTGAATTCTCAAACCTTTTCTGAAGCTCCGATTCTAAACCATACAAGATAGCACACTGAACTGTGGAGTACTGAGTCTTCCGAGTAAGGTAAACATTCTTTACTTCATCGGTAGTAGTAGCTGCAGGTGGGTCACCTAGTGGTGCATCCAGCACATAGGTCAAATTACCAGCTGTGAGGACAATCCTCAAATTGTGGAACCAATCCGCGAAGTTGCTTCCATTGTTTTTCAACTTTTCTTTCTCTAGGAACGCATTAAAATTGATGGTAGGGGCCGCCATAGATCTACAACATATTTGCAATAGTTTAGACTAAGTTTATGACAAATTGAGTTCTAATTAATGGTTAAATTAATCTAGGTGAACTCCCACTCAAAACAACATCCCTCACATTGTTTTAGTGATCACACGAACCAAATCCACCACATCAAAACCGATCATCATGAGAGTTGATGTAGCTTCAATGGCGAACAATCGACATGTTCATCATATCTTCTATATGACTCATGCTTTACCTTTCGGTGATCCGTGTTCCGAGACCATGTCTGTACATGCTAGGCTCCTCAAGATCAAACCTTAGCTTCCGTGTGAGAAAATCTGGCTTGCTCACGTTGTATACACTTGCGGAATCTAACACACCCGATCATCACGTGGTGCTTCGAAACAACAAGCTTTAGCAACGGTGCTAACTAAGGGTGAACACTTTATGATTTGAAATTTATGTGCATGAGGGATCATCTTATAATGCTACCGTTGTTAACTAAGCAATACAAGATGCATAAAGGATTAACATCACATGCAATTCATAATATGTGATATGATATGGCCTTTCTTCTTTGTGCTTCCGATCTCCATCTTCAAGCACGAACATGATCTCCATCATCACTGACATTGCATCAAGGTCCATGACGCTGCTCCATGGTTATCGTCCACCGGCTTCAACTATTACAACTACTTTGAATAGACACGCGGGTCTTAACAGAATTTAAAGACAACCATATGGCTCCTGCCGGTTGCCAACTTACAATAAGGAACATTGCATACATCAAATATAATCACAATCATGGCCATATCACATCACAGCACACCCCTGCAAAACAAAGTTAGACGCCTCTACTTTCTTTGCATGTTTTACGTGGTTTAGGGCTTTCAATAAGTATCGTTCTAACTTACGAACAAGAACCACAACATTGATACTAGTATTGACAATCACCCGTTGTAAATTGAATCTTAACTATGCTGGGAGAAACAGGCACCCGCAAAGCCACTTATGCAATACAAGTTGCATGTCAAGCGTGGAGCAAGTCTCATGAACGATGTCATGTAAGGTTAGCCCGGGCCGCTTCATCCCAACATCCCGCAAGATGCAAAGTACACAAGAAGCAATCGACAATAAAAGCATCAACGCCCATAATGACCATTGTGTTCTACTCGTGCAACAGATCTACATATAGACACGGCTCTGATACCACTGTAGGGTTTCGTAGCATGGAAAACAAAAAAATTTCTACCGCATACAAACAAACAAGCCAAGATCTATCTACTAGATTGTAGCAACGAGTCGATGGAATAACTCACCCTCGAAGATTCCAAAGTGTTTAACGAGAGCGGATTCTCGTGGGTGATGTAGTCGTACTCTTCCCGATCTCAAGATCGCGTAGACGATCCTTCCGGCGCTGCGTTCCGGCAGCGCTCCCGCAGTCGGTCACATGTTCGGTACTCGACGAAGACCTTCCTCTCCCTTGTTCCAGCAGGCAGCGGAGGTTGTAGTACTCTCCTCGCGATTCCGGCAGCACAACGGCGTGGTACCGGAAGTAGAGGGAAGATCTCGCAGGGCTTCGCCTTAAGCCGGAGCGAGTATGGTGGACTATGGGAGAGACCCTCGACGATCTAGGGTTTAGACACGCCGAGGAGGAGGCTTGGCCGGTGTCTAGGGTTAGCTAGGCAGCGGCGGCGCTTTGCCCTAGGGCGGCGGCGACAGCAGGAGGTGACGGCGCCGGAGGCTAGGGTTTGCGGGGTGTGAGAGGTGTGTTTGGAGGGGCAGCCCGGCCCCTCCTTATATAGGTGGAGGGGACGCGCCAGGGGAGGGGAGTCCCTCCCAAACTCGGCTTCCAAGGTGGGCCGGCGGTGGAGGGGAGGAACTCCTCCCCAACTCGGTTTCCACCTTCCTCTCCACTTCCCAAAATAGCCGTTTGACTTTTCAAATTGGCGTTTTGACTTTTCAAACTAGGATTTGATTAAACCCTTTATTTTGTTCAGCGATGACACCTAGTACATGATGCATTCATACCAACTTGATATAACACATTCATGTACCCTTCCCCTCCGGAGTGCCGGACATTCTAGAACCTTCTAGAACATTCCCGATGAAAACACCGGAACCATTCTCCAACCCCGAAACATGACTTTCCTTATATGAATCTTATTCTCCGGACCATTCCGGATCTCCTCATGATATCCCGGATCCCATCCGAGACTCCGAACAACATTCGGTCTCTTACTCATCATTCCATAACTACTCAAACAACGTCGAATCCTTAAGTATGTCTCCCTACGGTTCGTGAATTATGCGGACATGATCGAGACACTTCTCCGATCAATAACCAATAGAGGAATCTGGAAATTCATATGGCTCCCATATATTTCTACGATTAATTTGCGATCGAATGAACCACTTACATACGATACCAATTTCCCTTTGTCTCACGATATTTTACTTATCCGAGGTTATGATCGTCGGTATCTCTGCATACCTAGTTCAACCTCGTTACCGATAAGTACTCTTTTCTCGTTCCCATCATATGTGATCCCTTGTGAGCCAGTCACATGCTTGCAAGCTAATTGGATGACATTCCACCGAGAGGGCCCAGAGTATATCTATCCGTCATATGGATGGACAAATCCCACTCTTGATCCATGTGTCTCAACCAATACTTTCCGAACACTCAATGCCACCTTTATAGCCACCCAGTTACGGTGTGGTGTTTGATGTCATCAAAGCATTCTTCCGGTGAAGGTGATATGCATGATCTCATGATCGAAGGAATTAGGTTACTGTGTATTAGAAAGCATATAGCAATTGAACTATTAAAATGACTTGATCTTTATGCTACGCTTATCTATAGGAGTATGTCCATAACACATACCAACAAATCTGTATATACATATGCCAAAGATAGTTACAACTTCCAAGCATAGAAATGGGCTAGCGAGAATAACAAGAAGATGATGACAACCATGGTTTTCAAGGCGTTAAGGCGTCATAAGGCGATGCAGGGGCGCTCTGACGCCTAGGCGGGCGCTTTGGACGCCTAGGCGTCTAAGGCGCCCATTTTTTCAAGACGGAGGAGGAGCGCCTGGACGCCTAAGCGTCACCTAGACGACGCCTTTAAATCCATGATGACAACTCTGAAACAGAACTTGGTGTAGTGCTATAAGCAAAATGGAGAGTGGGCGAAAGGGGGTCACCTCAATTTTCTGCTCCTCGAGCTGACCGGGGGAGCTCAGTGGTCGTCATGGTGGCGCAAGGCGCGGGCTGGGATAGGGGCGCGCGGGAATTACACCTTGGCGAAGGGGACGACCGATCTAAACGCCCACGCACGCGGCCGCTCCGTGGGTCACAATCTGGCCTCCATGGTTGTGTGATGTAGTGGTTGGATCTGCTCCTCGCTGCACACATGGGTGACGGGGTCAACAACAACACATGCCCTGGACGGATGTGTGATGACCTCTTGAGCTGGTGATGCGGGACAGACGGGGGGTCGTGGTTGTTGGTCAGATCTGCTTGACTGCTTGAGGAGGTCGGGGCAGATGTGATAGGAGCAAGTTGGAGGCGCCGTCAACGAAGAACTGCTGGAGTATATGTTAGAGTAAGTCAACAACTACTCAATAAACTTATAGCATCATGTTTCATGTAGGAGAGTGGACAGTTGTAGCGTGATGTGTAAGAAAGATATATGCTCAATGTTCTCCCCACAAGCTCCATTTAAGATATAAACAACACTAAAGCACTATCAGATATGAACATCACTAAAGATTCAGTTGAGTTCTAGAAACTACTGCTCAATAAACACTAGTGCACT
This sequence comes from Avena sativa, assembly GCA_916181665.1. NCBI lineage: Eukaryota > Viridiplantae > Streptophyta > Magnoliopsida > Poales > Poaceae > Avena > Avena sativa. Next base: position 386,892,556 of record OV702296.1, read on the forward strand.
GTCCAAAATAACCTCACAAATTAAATGTAGGTTTTCCAAAATAACCTCACAAACACTAGTGCTCTAGAAATCTTTAACTAGGTCTAGCAGATAACATGCTACCACAACCCATGGAAAAGAGTTGAGTTAGCAACAGTCTAGTTAAGTGCAAGATGTAGATTGTAGAATCATTATTTGGCAATACCAGAAGATGCAACAAGCCAGCAACATGTAGTGTTTCTTAACCAATACTGCAACCAAATGATACTTCAGAGAGTTTAACAGATCCTAGTTCAAGGCAAATATGAAATATTAGCAGATTTATACAAGTGCGTTTGATTGCAAATGTATTGCTATCATACTGAGTTGTATAAAAGTTCAAGGGGGTTCTTACTTTGAGGATCGACTTCACCGTCTCTAAATTAGCTGTATATGGCTTTGCCTTAAATAGTTCTCCAACCTGCAAATAATAACATGTAAACAAATAATTTGGACAAACAATGCAATAAAGCTAAAACTCAGTACACATGCAATGAGCGACACATGACGGGATCCCATATTAATGTGAACCCAACACCCTCTTATGAAGGTGATCATAAGATGCATATCAGTAGCTACTCAATTGTATAATACAAAAGCAACAAGATGAACTCTTCATAACTTAGAAACCAAACCAAGTGATACTCACCAACATAGAGCCATAGCTATCTGCAGCCTTGCAACCAGACATCAACATGGTGCCTTTTGGTCCTTATGAACCTGGCAGTAACATACTTGAATATTTAAAAAGACAGATTTTAGGATATCATGACATCAGGACACCGTCAATAATAGTTCTTACAATTGCAGCAAAACGTCAATAATAGTTCTTACACAAACAACTTATCCACAGATTAAGGCGGGGCTGATGACGATGGTGGTATTGATAAGATTCAGCTACCTGGATGCGCTCAACGATGGTGACGACGCACTCAGAGCAGAGGAGTCAGGGACGGGCCGGGGTGGCGTCGGGGAAAGCCTCTAGGCAAGCCCCTGGAGCTCTAGGACTCGGGCGGCGACCAACACGCTCACGGGATCCAGGGTTCGGTCGGCGAATGGATCCAACCTGCGGGTTTGGTCAGAATTTTTACAAGGGCATTTTTGCAAATTGATACCTCCGACATCCTTTTATGGATGGAGGGAATACTTTTAGTGGCACTTTCACAAATAGTGCCTCTAAAAGAACTGCTCTTTTAAGGCATATAGAAAAATAACACAAATAGTTCAATTGTAAGACACTAAATTGTGTCTCTATTTTTCAAAACATTAGAGGCAGTAGCATGTGTGCCTCAAAAAATTATCCATTTGAGGCACAACTAATGGTGCCACTTTTATGTGTGCTTCAAATAATATATTTTTAGTGGCACTTTGATAAATAGTGCCTCTAAAAGAACTGTTCTTTTGATGCACAAAGAAAAATGTCACAAATAGTTTAACATTGAGGTACTAGACTGTGCCTCTATTTTTTAAAACATTAGAGGCATTATTGATATTATCTCTAAAGGCTTAACTTTTAGTGGCATATTAAAAATTGACTCTAAAAGCTCACAATTTAAGGCACTATTTTTCAAAGTGGCACAAAAAACTATAATTAGAGGTGGTTACAAATAGTGTCTCTAAAAAAAGTGCCTCCAATTACTAGGCGTGCGATAGTGCGTGTGTATATATAGGGGCTGAATTCTTGGTGCAATCCATGCAAAAAGTACATATAGCTGATAAACTACAAAGCTTTCCAGCTAGATATATAGTACTCTTTGTGGTTGCACGAAGCAGATCAGTGGAGATGGCAGGGCATCATCGTGCTGCTGCCTCCATGTTCGCGGTGGCGCTGGCGCTCGGCGTGCTCGCCGCCATCCCGGCAGCTGTCCAGTCCATCGGCGTGGGGTACGGCGTGAACGGCGACAACCTGCCCTCGGCGAGCGAGGTGGTGCAGCTGTATCAGTCCAACCGCATCAGCGGCATGCGCATCTACAACGTCAACGACGAAATCCTCCAGGCCCTAAGCGGCAGCAACATCGACCTCCTCATCGACACCGGCAACGACCAGCTCAGCTTCCTCGCTGCCAGCGCCGCCAACGCGGACTCCTGGGTCCAGGCCAACATCCAGTCCCACAAGGGCCTCAACATCAAGTACATCGCCGTCGGCAACGAGGTCCCCGACCAAGGCGGCAACACGCAGGACATCCTCCCGGCCATGCAGAACGTCAACAATGCGCTGTCCAAAGCCGGCCTCGCCGGCATCAAGGTGTCCACGGCCGTTCAGTCGGGTGTCACCACCGGGTTCCCTCCCTCCCACGGCACCTTCTCTAAGTCCGGTTCCCACATGCCGCCGATCGCGAAGTACCTCGCCAGCACCGGCGCGCCGCTGCTCGCAAATATATACCCCTATTTCGCCTACAAGGGCGACACCACCAACATCCAACTCGACTACGCCCTCTTCACCGCGCCGGGCACGGTGGTGACGGACGACAACGGCAACCAGTACCAGAACCTGTTCGACGCGTTCGTGGACACGACGTACTCCGCGCTCGAGAGCGCCGGGGCTGGGAGCGTCGGCATTGTGGTGTCAGAGAGCGGGTGGCCGTCCGCCGGCGACCCAGCGGCCACCACAGAAAACGCTCAGACATACAACCAGAACCTGATCAACCATGTCGGGCAGGGGACGCCCAAGAGGTCCGGAGCGATCGAGACGTACATATTTGCCATGTTCAACGAGGACAAGAAGACCGGGCTTGAGACGGAGAGGCACTTTGGGCTCTTCAACCCGGACAAATCGCCGGCCTACTCCATCACCTTCTGAACGGGACGGATCGAAACGCAAGACGTTCGAGGAACATTTGCTTTATATAATTTATGGATTTGATGAATAAGGTGACTTTAAGAATATATAATGCAAAAGCCCCTGCACGTAAGGCAGGCGGTTAAATAAATTTTCTACGTACATGAGATGAATAATAAGTGGCACATTTGGGATATGTGTGGTGTCGAATCAGCTAAGCAAGTGAATGTGTTTCGTGATGCAGTCACAGCTGGAGTATCGCTAGCTATTGATCGTGTTGGGGAGCACGTTGCTGCATCGTTCGGAGATGCCGAACTGTCACTACGGGAAAAAAAATACCGCTGCCGTGTAAACACGACTTTGGCGTATGCCAAATGGACCGGAACATGGTAACATTTGTCTTTGCCGTGAATAATTCAAAAACACACGGCAAAATACGCGAACACGACAAATTTCTAAAAAGAAACGCGGCAGAGAAATATACACGGCAAAGATCCACAAAAAAACACGATGAAGAAAACACACTCAGCAAAGTCGACAATGGCACATGGCATAGGTCTCGTCACGGCAACAAGATGAGACCCGCGACCCCACAGATCCACTTAACGGGGAGAAGCTAGCGGCTGCAGACGGCAGCCTCTTTGCCGTGTGCTCTCGTCGGCCCTTTATTGTGTGTATTCTATAGTATATACGGCAAAGGGTCTTTGCCGCATGTATTCCGTACTAGATACGGCAAAGTCTTTTTTTTCTTTTTTCCCTTTTATCACATTACTCTTAGGAAAATTATTAAAAAATCATTCTAATTCAGAAAAATACAAATAATATATCAAAATTTGCAAAAAATAAGATCTATCCATCTACACTCAAATATTAGATATTTATGTTGAATAAAAATCTTTATGCTTGCAGTTTTGACAATAGTTTAAAACAGACATAAGAAATTCAAAATGATCGAAACAATATGAAACCTTCACATGGTGTCATATTATGTGACATATTTAGAAGAAAAAAAATATGAAACTTGGTATATTGATTATGTGTCAGAAAACCCTTCACAAAATGACCTATCTCATTCGAGGTTTCCTGACTTTCGGGTCAAATGGCCAATGTTATGGCTAAAATCAAGGCATAGTTTGTGATAACGTGCCTATATTGTGCATGCATGTGTATACCAATGTTGCAGGAGAAAGTTTTCCTTTTCGGAGCACCAAAAATCTGTTTTCTATTTTCCGAGCGCAAAAAGGGGGTTTTGTGAAGCAACCACCAAATGGCTAATTCAAAATGCTACCACCCTATTTTTCAAAAATACTAGACCACCTTACAAGGAGATATCAAACCTTTTCGTCCACCCCTGGTAAAAAACATAAATTCTTGCCGAATCGGTAGGAAGTGGGTCATATATGAACTACATGTACATGATCTGATGCTCATGATTTCTTACAAAAATAATTTTTAGGTTTACAATATGATATTTTATGAGAGATCCAATGCAAGCTTAGAGAGGCTCAGTCTCGAGCTAAGAATCTTTACACCCAACATTCGACAAAGTTTGTTGATAGTTTAAAACATGCATAAGAAATTTAAAAATGATCGAAATAATGCGAAACCTTCGCTTTGTCATATTATGTGACATAGCTACAAGGAAAAATATCAAACTTGGTGTATTGATTATGCGTCAAAAAACCTTCACAAAATGACCTATCTCATTCAAGGTTTCCTGACTTTCGGGTCAAATGACCAATGTTACTACTAGAATTAAGGCATAGTTTGTGATAATGTTTCCATACTATGCATGCATGTGCATCATGGAATAGCGAACAATGGTGCAGGAGAAAGTTTTCCTTTTTGTCGAACCAAAAAGTCATTTTCCATTTTCCGAGCGTAAAAAACGGGTGGTTTTGTGAAATAACCACCAAATGGCTAATTTAAAATTCTACCACCCCATTTTTCAAAAATACTAGACCACCTTAAATGGACGATGTCCCAATAGGGGATCTCAAACCTTTTTGTCCATCCCTCGTGAAAAAGACAAATTCATGCTGAATCGATAGGAAGTGAGTCAGGTATAAACTATATTTACATGATCTAATGCTCATGATTTATTAAAAAATTATTTTTAAGTTCACAATATGCTATTTCATCAGAGATCCAATGCAAGTTTAGTGGGGCTCAGCCCCGACATAAGAATCTTCATGACCGTCGTTTTGTCCATAGTTTGAAACGGGCATAAGAAATTCAAAAACGATCCAAACAATGAGAAACCTTTGCGTGGTATCATATTATGTGACATAGTTGGAAGGAAAAATATCAAACTTGTTATATTGATTATGTCTCAAAAAACTCTTCACAAAATGACCTATCTCATTCGAGGTTTTCTGACTTTTGGGTCAAATGGCCAATGCTATGGTTAAAATCAAGGCATAGTTTATGATAATATGCCCATATTATGCATACATGTGTATAACAATGTTGCACGGGGAGGTTTTCCTTTTCATAGCACCAAAAAGTCATTTTTCATTTTCCGAGCGCAAAAAACGAGGGGTTTTGTGAAGCAACCACCAAATGGCTAATTCAAAATGCTAGCACCCCATTTTTCAAAAATAATAGACCACCTTACATGGGCAATGTCCCAATAAGGAGATATCAAACCTTTTAGTCCACCCCTGGTGAAAAAGACAAATTCCTGCCAAATCGGTAGGAAGTGGGTCAGATATGAACTGTAGGTACATGATCTAATGTTCATGATTTTTTACAAAAAATCATATTTAGGTTCACAGTATGCTATTTTATCATATATACAATGCAAGTTTAAAAAGGCTTAGCCCCGAGCTAAGAATTTTTATACCCGCCATCCGATAAAGTTTGTCGATAGTTTAAAACAGGCATAAGAAATTCAAAAATAATTGAAACAACGCGAAACCTTTGCGTGGTGTCATATTATATGGCATAGTTGCAAGAAAAAATATCAAACTTGGTATATTGATTATGTGTCAAAAAACCTTCACAAAATGACCTATCTCATTCGAGGTTTCCTAACTTTTGGGTCAAATGACCAATGTTATTGCTAGAATCAAGGCGTAGTTTGTGATAATGTGCCCATATTATGCATGCATTGATGACCCACAAGTATAGGGGGTGTATCGTAGTACTTTCGATAAATAGGAGTATCGATCCTAATGAGGAGCAGAAGGTGTTGACTAGTGGTATGAAGCAGGAAATCTCTGTAAATACTTAGCAAATGGATTTTTAGGATTTTTCTAATAAAACAACAAAACAAAGTACAAGTAATAAAGACAACAAACAAACGCAGAAAGGCCCAATCCTTTCTTAGCAAAGGACAAGCCGGTGGACATACTTATAAGGACCAAATGTTCTCGAGGACACATGGGAATTCTGTCAAGTGCTTTCGCTTCAAATAGTTGAGTACCCTTCTTTGGTATTGTAAGTGTTGTGCACTACTAGGAAAATGGCTATAGGTAATCAGCACATCCGTGGCTCACATGGTTGAAGTGCCCCATGGCTAAAACAGGCGTGGCTCACCTATGGGCAGTGCCCTATTAGTAACTAGAACAACCATGGCGCACATGACCATAGTGCGCCACAGATATGTGTGGGCCAGGGCCCTGTTGGCCGCACGCCAAACATCTGTAGCGCACATAGGTCAGTTGCGCTACGGATGTTAGTGCCAACTGTGGCGCACATGGTGGGGGTGCGCTACGCCCTCCCCTCTGCTGTGAAACGGCCAGACACATCCGTGGCGCACTATGGCATGTGCGCCACGGATGTTACTACTCCCTGTGGCGCACTGGGGCATGTGCGCCACGGATGTTTCTCCTCCCTATGGCGCACTAGGGCCGTGTGCACCACGGATGTGTCGATTTTTTTTGACAGCACTTTATGTGCACATGTGTGACCACATCCACCACCCCACACTTCACTTTCCCCTTCTTCTTCCTCCTTAGATCAAGTCGGGATCTTCTCCTTCCCACCTCAATTTCTCCACCCATTCACCATTTTTAGCATGTAGAACTTGCCTTGGATGTTACATAAGTAATAGAGGAAGTTCTCCGGTCTCTCATCTCCTTCTCCGGTCTCGCGCGCACCTCTTCTTTACATCTTTCTCGCGATCGGTCTCTCATCTCGGTAAGTTGTCCATGTAAGTATGTGTTCATGTGTATATGGATGATGTGCTCATATGTATGTAGATGATCGATGCTCATGATGTGTGTATGGAGAGGATCGATGGTCATATGTGTGTGTATATGGAGAGTATTGATGATGCTCATGCATGTGTGTATGGAGAGGATAATGATATGTTCATGTGTGTATGGATCGGTCTCTCTCTCTTGTGTTTGTATGTGAACAAGTTGCCATTTGTTTTGCCAAAATGTTGATTCATTTCCATTTTGGCAAGACTTTGGCATTTCGCAAAGGTCCTAATTTTAGGATAGGTCATGCCGAAATTTTCTATCGACCATTGCATGCATGCATTCATTATGTGGTTCTAATAGACTTCAAATTGTACCGTGTACACCGTGTAGGCAAAAATGGTCCGCATAATGAGCGAAGGCATTGTGGCTAGATTTTTGAAATGTGCGACGGCCGACATGATACGAAATAACAAGACAAATATAAGATGTCCGTGCAGAAGATGCAAACTCAACTGGGTGATCGACCCAGATTCCGGGAATCTGCAGGCGCACCTGCTCCGCCATGGTTTCATGGATGGATACACTCGTTGGATAAGCGATGACGTAGACGATGGAGACGGTGAAGGTGGCCAACATGACGATGATCATCATCACGGCGAGAACGGGCGAGATGATGAAGAGTCTCCTGGAGATGGTGAAGGTGCGGAAGCAGACCGGGATGATGATGATCTAGATGCCGGAGGAGCAGGCGACGATGGAACAACGTCAGGCTGGGTGCGGGACCCTTATGTGCAAGAGCTGCTTCTCAAGCAGACGAGTAACGCCAGGGCTGCCGCTAGAGAGAAAGCCAAGCTTGCGCAACTTGAGAAAGACGCGGTTACTCCATTGTATGAAGGATGCAGGCCCGATGATACCCGGTTGAATGTAACGCTCAAGGCTATGGAGATGAAGGCGAAACACAAATTGAGCGACGCAAGCTTCGACGATATGATGGCATTCTGGCACGATCGTCTCCCGGAGGGGAACACATGTCCAACTAGTATCGAGGACGCCAAGAAAATCGACTGTCCTCTCGATCTACCGCACGTTAGATATCGCGTATGCATCAACGATTGCATCATTTATCGGGGCGAGGACGTGGAGAAAACCACATGTCCGGTGTGCGGCGTGAGTCGATACAAGAAAGGGAAGAAAGCACCTCGAAAAGTGGTATGGTAATTTCCTATCACTCCTCGTCTCCATCGCTATTTCACGGACCCTAAGGAAGCGAAGCTCATGCGATGGCATGCGGAAAGGAAGAAGCCAGGAGATGATGATGATGACCCCGAAAAGGATGAGCTGCTGACGCACCCTTCAGATGCTAGCCAGTGGAAAGCATTGGACCTCGAATTCCCAGAATTCGGTGGAGATTCGAGGAACATCAGGCTTGGTGCGAGCACCGATGGACTCAATCCGTTCGGTAGCCAGAGCAGCACGCACAACACTTGGCCCGTGTTTGTATGGATGTACAACCTCCCTCCATGGTTGTGCATGAAGAAGAAGTACATACAAATGAGTATGCTAATTCAAGGGCCGAAACAACCTGGTACCGACATCAATCTGTATCTCGGGCTGTTGAAAGAGGAGCTAGCCACGTTATGGGAATCTGGAGCCAATACTTACGACGCCGTCGCACAAGATTATTTCACTATGAGAGCCGCGTTGGTCACTACGGTGCAAGACTATCCAGGTTGCGGGTATATCTCAGGGCAGGTTATCCAAGGATTTTGCGCATGCGTTAGGTGCATGGATAACACAAGCTATCTCCAACTAGAGAAAGATCCAGGGTCATCGAAAACCGTGTTCATGGCGCACCGGAGGTGGCTCGGCAAGAATGATCCATGGAGAAAACGTGGAGACCTGTTCGATGGCAAATCAGAGACCCGAGGGATCCCAGAGCGTAGGAGCAGCGAAGAAGTGGAAGAGTTGCTGAAAAACTGGAAAGATTGTCCTAAGCCTAGAAAGAAGCGAAAGAGGCAGCAACAAGACAAGCCGCTGATGAAGGTATGGAAAACAAGGTCTGTTTTCTTGGAGTTGCCATATTGGAAGTTTCTCTGCACGCCTCATAGCCTCGACAGCATGCATATCACGAAAAACGTGTGCGAGAGTCTGGTCGCCACCATAATCAACATGCCAGATAGGACGAAAGATGGTCCGAAAGCAAGGCACAACCTGATATGCTTGGGTATCCGGAAGGAGCTTCACGGAGGACGCACTACTCCTGATGATCAGGAAGATGACGATGATCATGAGTCAGAGACGACACAAGGTCGTCGGAAGGGTAAAAAGTTCAAGAAGAACGAATATTACTGCCCTCCTTCTTGCTTCACTCTAAGCCAGGATGAGATCAAACAGTTTTTCAAGTGCCTTCTAGGAGTCAAATTTCCTTACGGCTACGCGGGCAAGATAAGCAGATACCTAGACGAGGCGAAGCAGAGGTTCATTGGCATGAAGTCTCACGACTGTGCCGTGCTAATGGCGCAGGTACTTCCGGTCGCACTAAGAGGGATAATGGACGAGCACGTCCGTGAAACGTTATTTGGCCTATGCAAGTTTTTCGACGTCATTTCTAGGAAGTCGATTGGCGTGAATCAGCTCGGGAGGCTACAGGAGGAGATCGTGGTGATACTATGTGAGCTTGAGGTCTACTTCCCACCCGCATTCTTCGACATTATGGTGCATCTGCTGGTCCATGTCGTGGAGGACATCGTACAACTCGGGCCAATGTTCCTCCGCAGCATGATGGCGTTCGAAAGGATGAACGGACACATCAAAGGATACATTCGCAACAGGTCCCGTCCAGATGGAAGCATAGCCAAGGGCTTTCTGGCCGAAGAGTGCATCTCTTTCTGCACGAATTATCTAGACATCGAGAACCCTGTCGGTCTTCCCGTCAACAGGCACCTTGGCAAGCTCGACGGATCTGGTCACCGAGAGGGTCATCACATACTGCATGTAGACTTCGATTTTCGACGTGCAGACTTTGATCAAGCAAACCTCGTCGCGCTACAGCATTTAGAACTGGTCGATCCTTGGGTACAGAAGCACAAAAGGTTAATCGAGAAGAAGTACAGTGACCGGGGCATACAGAGGACGCAGGGAGAAATAATCAAAGAGCACAACTCAGATTTCACGCGTTGGTTTAGGCAGACGCTCCTTGATAAACCCCGCGATCGCATTTTTCTGACACGGAAAAGATCATATTCACCTTGTCGCAGGGACCGATGCAAAACCTGGTGACCTATCAGGCGTATGATATCAACGGCTACACATTCTACACGGAGGAAAAGGACAAGTGTGATTATCAGAACTCAGGCGTAACATCGGAATTCTACACCGATGACAACATGAAGGAAATATTCTACGGAAGAATCGAGGAGATCTGGGAGCTCGACTACTGTGGAGAAAAGGTGTCGATGTTCCGTGTCAGATGGGCAAAGAGCGTCGAAAGAGAAGACCGGTATTTCACAACCATGGTTATACCCGAAGCAGCCAAATCCAAGGCCGCCGCTGCAAACGTGGCTGCGAAAAATGAACCGTGGGTACTGGCTACCAAAGTGGACCAATGTTTTTTCATTACCGACCCGACAAAGCCTAGCCGTGTTGTCGTGAGGAGAGGAAAAAGAAACATCATCAGAATGCATGGAGTCGCCAACGAGCAAGACTTCAACCAGTACGGCGATCCAAAGATTGAAGATGACGACGACTACGATGCAGCAACATACATCACAAGAAGAAAAAGGACAACCCTACCCAAAAAAGGTAGCCCGTTCGAAAGAAGAAACATTAAAGTGCCGGAGCTAAATTATTCAACCGCGACAAAGAAGGGAAAAAAGATTGTAAAACGCTAGCTCAAAAAATATTATAAAACGCGTGGTTGAAAAAGATGGTAATATTCATGGACAAATTATTATGAAATTTTGTTATACTTTGAATCATATTTGTAACACTTTTATGACATATATTATCACTTTTGGGAATTTTTGGAATATTTAAAAGTATTTTAAAAACAAAACAAAACTTGTATGGCATAAATCACCACTTTTGGGCATTTTTTGGAACATTTAAAAATATTTTTAAAATAAAAATAAAAAAGTGGGGCACCAGGATTCAAACCTGGGTGCTCATAGTTTAGAATAGAGCTAAGGGCAGAACCAGTGGGATACGACAGTACTAGTGTTAACTAGTGGGGTGGCCGCCCTCTTATCTGATAGTCCAGCATCTTACGAAGCCTGTTATTCTCCTCTTGAAGCATATCCACCTTCATTCTCAAATCACGGTACTTATCACAAAACTCGTTAGTGGTTCGAAGGGCTTCCACTGCCTCAGGGAAGGATCCGTAGTCTGGAATGGAGGCCATGATCCCCTGCATGTTACGAGAAAAAGCACGTCCAGTGTTAATTGCTCCTACAAAAGTAGGTTTCCTTGCCCTTGTCCCTGCGGTGGTTTGTTCGTCCAAATTTATCTCCTCCATGGGCGTCTTAACTTTGTCGTTGGCAGAGACCATGGTGCTCTAAACTTGAGAAGATTTCCTGACAGAAACAGATCGAAACAAAAACACGACAAGAACACGATGCACGAACCTCGGGGGGATCCGAGGGGTTATATATTACAAAGTTGATACGAAAACAAGGCGGAGACAGAGTTCGGGGGGCTCACACCCCCTCCAGGCGTGGCCAGCTGGGCCCCGCGCCTGGGGTGGGTGAGGCCACCCCGGCCTCCGGTTCCTCCTCTGTTCCATCTCGTAACTTCCCTTATGTAATAAAAACATCAAAAATATAAAAATATAGGGATTTCACGAACCTTCTGTTTTCACCATTTTTACCTAATCAAAGACGAACTCTGCAGACTCCTTTTCTCCTTCTCTTGGAAATTCCTTTTCTCACAAGGAAATACACAAACTTCAACGACAACATTAGTGTAAGCAAAAACAATAAACCTTTAGGTTCACACTTCAACTGAAATCCATCAAAACAAAGGCTTCTTGTAAGAGGCAAATGCAATTGATAACAGAAATCTATCAAACAGACCAACAGGTAAAGATTGATTTTTTCGAAAACCTTCTGTTGCTCAAATAAAAAAGTGCAAAACTGATGAAAGTTGGGTAACAACTTGGATAACAAGCTCAGACAAATACAGCTCCATCCGACGTACTAAGATCCCTCACGAATTTTTACAATGCAACACAAAAAATCTGTCACAGGACAGCCTCTTTTCACAACTCCTCCACTTCTCAAAAGTAGTTGAACTTGACACAAAAACAAAAAGGATAAGGATCAGTTATTACAGAGGTAATAACTTCTAAGACTCAACCAAATTCTTGGGTTATTTCCCAACAAGTACTTTTCTTTAATGCCTTTAAGTTAGGCTTGAAACTTACAAAAATGCTCACATAGGATATATATATATATATATATGTGGAGTGAAAGAGAGCATCAAGAAGCAAATAACCAACACATTTGAGTATAACCCACTTCCTATGCATGGGGGTATCATGAGAAAACAAATTGTTGAAACAAAAAGCCATTAGCATAAGAAGACAAAACAAATGCAACTTCAAAGCTTTCAAGATAAAATGGGGAAACTATTGAGATGCATAAAACCATGTTTCCCTCTCTCATAATAACTTTCAGTAGCACTTTGAGTAAAGTTGACAATATAACTGTGATAGGAAACAACTCTATCATCAGAATGAGCATACTTACTATCACCAAAAAGAGGTCCAAGGTCATAAACCGAATCAATAGAAGCAAGTTGTTCCATCCTGAAATCTTTATTAGGCAAGTTGTTTTCACAAAGAGCTTTAGCAAATTTGGAAAAGTTAAACTCATAAGAATCTCCATCAAACTTAGTTAAAACTTTCTCCTTCTTACAATCTATAATAGCTCCACAAGTGTTCAAGAAAGGTCTACCAAAAATGATAGGGCAAGTTTTGCTAGATGCTGAATTAAGCACTAGAAAATCAGCAGGATACTTAATCTTACCACAAAGAACCTCCACATCTCTCACAATACCAATAGGGCATATGGTTTCCTTATTAGCAAGGTGAATAACCACATCAATGTCCTCAAGCTCACAAGGACCAATTTCATGCATAATTTCCCTGTAAAGCTCATAAGGAATAGCACTAGAACTAGCACCAATATCACATAAACCATAATAGCAATGATCACCAATTTTAGGATGAGAGACAATATTAGAAACATCTTCACAGAAGACAATGTGCTCATCCTCTATATTTCTAGCGAAAGGGTCTTTCACAATAGCTACCACAGGTTCATTTTTCAAATGCTCATCAGGCTCCATAGTTTTCTTAGTACCTTTATATCTGCACTAATCATCATAGAATACTCATTTACCTTAGCTGGGAAAGGTATTTTCTCAACATAAGGTTCAGGCACAATATGATTAGTAGTACAAACTTCAGCACTTCTAACAGGAACATGATTAACAACATCTTTATAAGGTGCATGTTACTTGTTCCACTTCTTTTTGGGAATTTCTATGTAAGAGGAAGAGGCCTTAAAACAGTTGGCAATACTTTGGGAATCAAGACCAAACTCATTGCTAATATCACGGAATTCATCAGTTCCCATAAAAGTAATGCATTCATAATCATAGTTTATACCTAACTTTCTTCCTTTGTCATTCTCCCAAGCTTCAGTGTTTTCTTGAATATGGTCTAATAAATCCCATTTAGCTTCTTCCTTCATACGTGTGAATGATCCAGCACAAGAAGCATCTAGTAAATATTTATCATGAAGAGAAAGCCTAGCATAAAAATTATTGATAATAATATTGTTAGGGAGTTCATGAATAGGAAATTTAAGCATAAGTAGCTTCAATATCCCCCAAGCTTGAGCTGTACTCTCTCCATCACGAGGCCAAATGTTATATATCATATTTCTATCCTTATGAATCTCAATGGAAGGATAGAATTTAGAATAAAAGAGAGAAGCCATTTCCTCCCATTCCATGGATTTTCCATTCTTCAGCAGCTTATACCATTCTTCAGCTCTCCCTTTCAAGGATATAGAGAGTAACTTATTCTTCACCTGTTCAGTTATGATACCTGCACACTTAAACAATCCGCATAATTCATGGATAAAAAGCAAATGATCACCAGGATGAACAGTTCCATCCCCTAAATAATAATTATCCATAACATGATCAACAATACTTGTAGGTATCTTAAAAGGATCTATCTCAACAGGTGGTGATTCATCTACTACCCTAACAGCGGTAGTAGTTTTCCCAAACAGAAAACCAAGTGGGTTATCCATATTGGAAACAAAGAAACAAACAAAAACAAAAAGAAATACTCACAGTAGAAGTTTCCTTTACCAGTTCCACTTTTCAATAGCGCTTCACTCCTTGGCAACGTCGCTAGAAAATAGTCTTGATGACCCACAAGTATAGGGGGTGTATCGTAGTACTTTCGATAAATAGGAGTGCTGATCCCAACGAGGAGCACAAGGTGTTAACTAGTGGTATGGAGAAGGAAATCTCTGTAAATACTTAGCAAACGGATTTTTAGGGATTTTCAGATAAAGCAACAAAACAAAGTACAAGTAATAAAGACAACGAACAAACGCAGCAAGTGGCCTAATCCTTTCTTAGCAAAGGACAAGCCAGTGGAAATACTTATAAGGACCAAACGTTCTCGAGGACACATGGGAATTCTGTCAAGTGCTTTCGCTTCAAATAGCTGAGTACCCTTCTTTGGTGTTGTAAGTGTTGTGTGGGTGAACCTGTACTAATGTACCAACCTTACTTGGACTAATACACACATGTGATTAAACCCCCTGCAAGCATCCGCAACTACAGGAAAGTAATTAAGATATAAACCTAACCATAGCCTTAAACTCTGAGATCCTACACTCCCTTGTGCAATGGTGTCCTAACGGGGGTTCAGGTTTCTGTCACTCCGGCAACCCCACAATTAGTAGCCAAATACACAATGCATTCCCCTAGACCCATAAATGGTGAAGTATCATGTAGTCAACGTTCACATGACACCACTAGAAGAATAACACCACAACTTAAATACTAAACCATTGAATAATATCTCAACACAAATCCACTACTAACAACATGACTTCTCCCATGTCCTCAAGAACTAGACGAACTACTCACAAGACATCATATGGATCAAGATGGAAGATGATATGGTGATGGATAACAATCTGAACATAAACAATAATCCAATGGTTCCACTCACAAGCATCAACTACAATAGTAATCAACACCGAGAAAGTTTCCCCTAAGAACTAATGCAAGATCCAACACGATTGTTACATCGGGATGAAGTGGTGATGATGGTGCTGGTGGAGATGATGGGGTGGATGATGATGATGATCTCGATGAAGCCAAGCTTGATGATGGTGTTGATGGCGACGATCTCCCCTCTCCGGGAAGGAATTTCCCCGGCAGAAATCTGTCTACTGGAGAGCTCTTTCTCCCTCGGTGTTTTCTGCCCCGCAGAGGCGGCGGAAATCTTTCTGTGGTCTCTCTCCTAGTATTAGGGTTTCGTGAGGAAGATATAGACGAGAGGGCGGAGTCGGGAGCCGGCCAGGTGGGCCACACCTTCCCTAGGCGCGGGGCAAGGTGGGCCCGCGCCTAGGAGGGGTGTGGCCCCCCTGTGGTCCAGCTACGTATCCCCTTTTGTCTTCCTCCGTCTTCTGGGAAAATATAATTTTCCAATAATTTTCTGGTATTGTTCTGATCTTCGTGAAATTGCATCAACACACCTCTTTTTCCATCAGAAACATGACTCCAGCAGTCAATCCTCCAAGAATCATCCAACATGCAAAAACAGAGGAAAAGACATAAGTAACACCTCATAATAATACATATATCAATAAATAGAGGCAAATTATGATATAGAATGGTGATGCAAATTGGAGGTATCATGCATGTGTATCATGGAATGGAGAACAATGTCGCAATAGGAAGTTTTCCTTTTCGTCGAACCAAAAAGCCATTTTCCATTTTCCGAGCGAAAAAACGGGTGGTTTTATGAAACAACCACCAAATGGCTAATTCAAAATTCCACCACCCCATTTTTATAAATACTAGACCACCTTAAATGGAAAATGTCCCAATAGAGGGATCTCAAACCTTTACGTCCATCCCTGGTGAAAAAGACAAATTCCTGCTGAATCGATAGGAAGTGGGTCAGGTATAAACTACAGGTACATGATCTGATGCTCATGATTTATTAAAAAATTATTTTTAGGTTCACAATATGCTATTTCATGAGAGATCCAATGAAAGTTTAGCGGGGCTCGGCCCCGAGATAAGAATCTTCATGCCCGCTGTTTTGACCATAGTTTGAAACAGACATAAGAAATTAAAAAACGATCCAAACAATACGAAACCTTCACGTGGTATCATATTATGTGACATAGTTGGAAGGAAAAAATTATCAAACTTGTTATATTGATTATGTCTCAAAAAACCTTCACAAAATAACCTATGTCATTCGAGGTTTCCTAACTTTCGTGTAAAATGACCAATGTTATGGATAAAATCAAGGCATAGTTTGTGATAATGTGTCCATATTATGCATGCATCTGCATCAGGGGATGTGGAACAATGTTGCAGGAGGAACTTTTCCTTTTCGTCGCACCAAAAAGCCATTTTTCATTTTCCGAAAAATGGGGGATTTTGTGAAGCAGCCACCAAATGGATAATTCAAAATTATACCACCCCATTTTTCAAAAATAATATACCACTTTAAATGGACAATGTCCCAATAGGGAAATCTCAAACCTTTCCGTCCATCTCTGGTGAAAAAGATAAATTCCTGCTGAATCGGTAGGAAGTGGGTCAGATATGAACTACATGTACATGATCTGATGCTCATGTTTTATAAAAAAAACATTTTTAGGTTCACAATATGCTATTTTATCACAGATCCAATGCAACTTAGCGAGGCTCAGCCCCGAGATAAGATTCTTCATGCCCACCGTTTTAACCATAGTTTAAAACGGGCATAAAAAATCCAAAAAGATTGAAACAATGTGATAAGGTTCATCAATCATTTTTAGGTTCACAAGATTATATGGATGTCATATTTTGATTCCTCTCATTTTTCTGTTTGATTTAGATATTTTATGTGTCAAATTCCGATTTACGGATTTAAATATATAAATTATTCTATATTAAATAGAAAAAGGCAAAAAATAAAATTGACACTGCCGTGTGTTCTGTTATAGTTTTTCTGTCAGTCAATTGATTAAATGGACCAAATTACCCTTGTGTGCAACTACCGTGTGAATACATCAGAATACTCCCGTTGGTCTGGACAATGCCCGCAAAAAAAGAAGAGAATCCCGTGCTCAACCCTAGCCCTGGAGTGGCGGCGGCTGGTGATGGCGGCGGGCGGCGTCGACACGATGACGGAGGGCGACGCAGGAACGGCCGCCACGAGCGGCGCATGCACATCGGCGGAGGGCGACACAGGAACGGCGGCCACGGGCGGCGCAGGCACGGCGGCCTCGGGCGGCGCATGTATGGCGGCGGAGGGCGACACAGGAACTGCCGCCGTGGGCAGTGCAGGCACAACGACAGAGGGCGACGCAAGCACGATGGCCACAGGCAACACAGGCATAGCAGCCTCGGGCGACACATGCACGACGGCCTCGAGCGGCACAGGCACGGCCGCGAGCGGCGCAGGCACGGCGGCCGCGAGCTACACAGGCATGGCAGCGGCAGGCGACCACGACGCTGCCATGGGTGCACCTCTAGGGTCAGTTTGCTTTCTCTGCTTTTATTTGAAGTAGATGACTATATGCAATAGATGACTCAAATAAACTTGTTCTGATTTGCATTCACAGGATGGATCAAAATTCAACTTATTTGCTGAAAATAAATTTGATTACCCCAACCCAAAAAAGGCTAGAAAAGAAATCAAATCATTTTGTTTTGAGAAGTTTATTGATAGTGACTTAACAAATTATAAGGATTTGCTTGAAGAAATCCTAGATGAGTACCCGCCATGATATTTGGAAGTTGAACATTTTCAATACTATGATGATGTGTTGAAAATATATCCAGAGGTACATTCTGACCAAGAGCTGATGTCTATGTTTGAGAAACACTCCTAGAAAAAGGTTGTGTAAATGTTCATTGCATATTGTGATCCTGCTGAACCATATGAGCCAATCATTGAGTATTATGAGGATAGTGAAGTGCATATCGAACCAGAAAAAACATAGATCAAGATGAGGATAGTTATCTTCGCAACCCAATACCTGAGAATGAGCATGTTGGTATTGATGAGGAGAATGCATGTTTGGAGAACGAGCCTATGCCTCTAAATGTGGTTTTTTTTTTGATAAAAAGAAGGACACAGACTATGTGCAAAAGGATGATAGCGAGGATGAGAGCGAGGAATGCGGGTTTATGAAAATTGGATATGGTTCATGCAATTACTTAGGCATGCCATAGGATCACCAGCGGGTTTAGTTATATGTACTGATGCTGATCAGGTAGTGATGACAGGGGTAAAAGAAGTGTTCCCAGAGGCTGAACATAGAGAATGTATGTTTCACTTGGTGAGCAACTTCAAGAAGAAGTTCCATGGAAAGGTGTTTGATGATCATCTTTGGGCTGCTGCTTACTCATGGAACCCGTATGTGTTTCAAAAACATTGGGTTTCAATGGAGGTAGCAAAGCCAACCGCAACTGCATATATAAGGAAGTTGCACAATAGATTGTGGTCTAGGAGTCAGTTTTCGACAATATGCAATGTGGACTATGTAACCAACAACTTGACAGGGAGCTTTAATAACTGGATCACACACCACAAGTCCTTGAACTTGGATGACTTCCTGGACAAGGTGCGACATTTGCTGATGATCATGTGGAACCAAAGGCGAAACGTGGAAAAGAAGTTGGATGACCTTATTATGCCCCACATTATTAAGAAGTTGAAAGCAATGACTAGAGACTTAAACTTGGAAGTGGTGCAAAGCTCAGAATAAGTGGCCGAAGTGACAACATTAGGAGGCAGCGGCTTTAGGTTTGTGGTGAACTTGCAAGAGAGGACATGTTCTTGTAGACAATTTCAAGTTTCTGGCCTTCCTTGCAAGCATGCTCTTGCATTCATCACCTCACTTAGACATGCACATATACAGACCTATGTTGACTTGTATTACTCCATTGCTAAATTTAGAGCAGCTTATGCCCAACTAATTCCTGCTATGCCTGACAAGACCCAATGGCCTGGATCTGACCATGGATTCTTCATGCATCCACCACTATTAAAAGCCACTGCTGGTAGGCCTAAAACTGAGAGGTATAAAGGTAGTAGTGAGAAGAAAAGAAAATCAGGCAAACATCTATGTCCTATTTGTAAGACTATGGGCATCATTGGCACAATTGTAAGAAGGGTAACCCAGATGACATTGCTGCAATTTTGGCAATGATGTAATATAGATTTAATATTGTACTATTTATTTTTTAATGAACTATACATGCTTACTGCTATTCTTATTTATTGCTCATGTAGAGAACCACCAAAGAAGAAGATAAAGGCCATGAAAGGAAATGATTCACCCATTGTGCCTTGCATGGATGAAGCACCAACAAGGATGTCTTTTCCACCAAGGTTAGCAATTTTACATTCATGCTCATTATTACATGAAACCTGAGTTTGTGGTCTAAGTAGCTTCTTTCTCACATATCCAAAGCTTGGAAACTTCAAGTTGCAAAAAGGGAAAAGGGAGCAACTCCAGATCCGATGGATCAAAGAGGTATTATTTTATTTTTTGTTTAGTTGTTATGCATTGTTTTTCTTTGGTTTATACTTATAATTGTTGTTGTCATACATGTACGGATACATATCAAGAGCGGCCTCATGTCAACCTGAGCCTATTTCCCTCGAGCTTCCTATGCCCAACAAGAAAAAGGAGGTTGATGTTCCTGCGAAGAGGCAAAAATAAAAAGAAGGAGATTGTTGTCCCTGCTGTGCCACTTGACAGCCCAGCAATGGGCACAAGGAGCAAGAAATTTAGCCCTCCTAGCCCAGCTATAAGCACACGAAGCAAAAGAAGGCTCAGTTTGTGATTGTCTCTTTATGTCATGTGCATTATTCGATTTTCTTTTGGTGATATCGTCTTATTTTTGTATTCTGGTCATGTCTGAGTGTTGATCTATGTGTTGCATATGGACTAGAGAACCTCTACGTGTTTCTCTATGGACTACTAGTGGACCTGGCTGTTTATCTATTATATTCACTATATATGAACCTGACTGTTTATTTATTGTATGCACTATACTGCTATATATGATTTCTATGTATGGATATGACATCAAAATACAGGAGAGGCTCATTACAATTTTTTATTTTTTCTTGCCTAAAATCTGATGATAACACACTGAAACATGAGTGGAAAGCATGGAATGCATGACCATTGTCCATTGGTGCAAATGTATCTTTCTAAAACATTCTTTTTGTCACAAGACTTATCAGTGGCAAAAGAGTCTTTCCATGTTTCTATTTGACACCGTTAGTGCTTAAAATGAACTAGAGTGTCAATTGAGGAAAGAAAGCAAGTTTAAGTGTCAAAATGGGAAAAAAAATTTACTAGTGTCAAATAGGGAAGCAAGTTTTAAGCCAGTGTCAAATAAGGAATTTTCTCTATCCCATATGAGATTAACGAGTCAAACATATGCAAAAGAAGTTTGAAACAAAATTGATTTTTTTTCAAATTTATTTTTGAAAAGACAGCCTCTTTGTCGTGTACTTTTCGATGAGACACACAGCAAAGAATGAACACTGTCATCTCCATGAAAACCGTCATCCCATACTTTCCCGTGTCTATTTTTGAAAAACACACGGCAAAAGGCATTTGCCAGGGCGATCGCTGCCTCTTGTCATATACACACGACAAAGACTTTGTCGTGTTTCGAATAGCCTTTGTCTTTGTAGTATGCGGATGCCCACACTGCAAAGAGCCCGTGTGCGGTAGTATATGTGGGTACACTCTTCTGCAAGAGTATGGCTTAGCAATATGTTCACGTTAGTTATGTGTTGTAAGCACGAAAATAACTAAAACTTCTAGCTCGATCTTAACTAGTACTTGAAAACTCGGCTTGAACTCGAACCTCAACTACAACCGTTGGCGGGGATTTTTGGTTACCAGATTTCCCGAGCACCACAGGAAATGGGTCAACCGGGCAATTTTTATTTTGAGATTATTGAATTGAAATTTGAAATTTCTTCGGTTATTACCAAACTGTTATCGAAAATTACAAAAAATAAAAAAAGTCAAAATTTTGTTTCAAATTTGTTTGGTAACTGTGGGATTTCTCGACAACTGAGGGCGGAAGGAGCCTTCAACACCTTCTCCAAATCTCCTATTTTGGACCTTGCTAGCCTGGCTGCAAGCATAACGACTTAGTGGGATTCGAGAGACATTGGGTGGAGGAGCACCATACATGGAGGGCAATGATAGAAGAGGATGATAGACTGGTGTTTGTAGGATGTGACTTTGGAACGACTCGTTCGTCCTGCCCGCTCCCATGAGCGGCAGGGCGAATCCTAGCGTCGGGCCGCCGCCAACCCTTCTCTACCTCCTCCCCTACCCCTTGCCGTCGCCGGAGGGCGTCTCCGGGCTAAGCCCCGGGGGCGATGGCGACAGGGGGCCTTCTCTCCCTCTTGCGCAGGGTGGTGGCACGGGTTGCTGCTGATTGATGACTGCAAGTGCACAGATCAAATGTAGCTAGTTTCGAAATAAGAGTATCAAACTAATAGAGATCTATTTGGTTAAGATCTTTATGCCTCTGGTCACTATCTATTTGTTGTCATGTACGAGACCTAAATCGCAGATGGCGGCGTTTCGAGACTGTTTATAGTTATGCGGCCTGAAGGATTTGGGGTTTATGAGTCTTCCGTACACCTTTGATAACAAACGAGTTGGCTACAATAATGTTCAAGTACGACTAGACAGAGCAGTTGCAGATGATCGGTGGCAAGATATCTATGCAGACTCTTCCTTGGTGGTTCACCTTGTTTCACCCTGTTCCGATCATTCTCCTGTTCTTTGGAAAATTGCAAAAGAAATTAGGCAATTAGTTACGACCAAGTGCATGCGATATGAAATATTTCTGGGAGAGAGATCTAGCTCTTAAAGAATTAATTGAGTCATTGTGGTATGATCTTGGGCATATGAATGATCTAGGCCAGATTAATAGTGGCCTGGCTACAGTAATGAAATCACTGCAAAGGTGGTTCGGGCAACATTTTGGCAACGTGATCCACGATTTTAAAAAAACTTCGAGATAAATTAACTATGCTATAAGAATCAAATTCTTCTAGGGAGGTGATCCGAATTGTAACTGCTCTGATGAATGAAGCTATGTATAGAGAAGAGATGATTTTGCTGCAACATTTTCGCATTTATTGTCTTGGGGAAGGAGACCGAAATACCAAGTATTTTCATAACAATGTTGTGTGGATGGCTTGGAGAAACGAAATCTCAAAGTTGAGAGATGATACTGGTGTCATCAAAACGATTCCAACTGATATGTAGAGAATGATGATCTCCTATTTTTCAGTCTTTGTATACTCAAAATTCAACCTTGGATCATTCGTCCATTACAAATTTGATCCAAGAGAAGATCTCTGAGGAAATGAACACTTAGCTCTGTATGGACTTCACGGACAAGGAAATTTCTGATGCCTTGTTTCAAATAGGGCCGATTAAAGCCCCTAGGCCGGATCGCTTTCCTGCGAGATTTTACCAGAGGAACTGGGATGTGTTAAAATCTGAAATTATTTCTGCTGTGAGACACTTCTTTGATACCGGTCATATGCCAGAAGGTATGAATGACACCTCTATCGTTTTTATTCCAAAAATTGATAGTCCCGCGGATCTTAAGGATTATAGGCCTATTGGTTTATGCAATGTCCTATACAAGATTGTCTCCAAATGCTTGGTTAATAGATTAAGACCTCTACTTGGCGAGGTTATTTCTGAAAATCAAAGTGCATTTGTTTCTGGGTGTATGATCACTGATAATGCTCTCCTATCCTTTGAGTGTTTACATTATATGGAACATGGTACTAGTGTGAATTCTGGATTTTGTGCTTATAAGGTGGATTTGTCAAAAGCATATGACAGGGTGGATTGGTATTTTCTAGAGAATACTATGCATAAATTGGGGTTTTCTCATCGGTGGGTGCAATGGATAATGGCGTGCATCACCACGGTGAGGTATTCTGTGAAATTCAATGGAACCCTTTTGGAAGCATTCTCTCCTAGTCGAGGCCTTCAATAAGGGGATCCACTGTCCCCTTTCTTGTTCCTGCTTGTTGCAGATGGCTTATCAGCATTGTTACAGAAGGAGGTGGAAAACAATGGAATCACTCCGCTGAAAGTGTGTCGTAATTCTCCTGATATCTCACACTTATTATTCGCGGATGATACTTTATTGTTCTTTAGAGCAACTGAAGCTCAAGCTGCTCGGGTGAAAGAGGTCATCAATGCTTTCGAGGTTGGTACTAGGCAATTAATCAACCCATCCAAGTGCTCGATCCTGTTCAGTGCCTCATGTCAAGAGGATAATCAATTGCTGATTCGGGATATTCTGAATGTGGAGCAACAAATGTTTAATGTCAAATATCTGGGTTTACCTACACCAGATGTGAGAATGCATAGAGGAAGGTTTCAAACTTTGTTGTCTCGGCTAAATAAATTCTTGGTTGATTGGGGTGATGGAATTCTAGCTCAAAGTGCAAGAGAAATCCTTATTAAAGCAATTGCTCAGGCTATATCTGCATACGTCATGGGGGTCTTTAAACTCCCCTTTTCAGTTTCTGATGAGTTGACAAAAATAATCCGAGATTTTTGGTAGGGTTTGGAGAATGGTACCCGCACACTGGATCGTCTGGCCTAAAATCCAACGAGCTAAGATTCAAGGAGGCCTCGGTTTTTGTGATATGAGACTGTATAATCAAGCTTTACTAGCTCGGCAAGCCTGGAGGTTGCTAAAATTCCCAGATAGTTTGTGTGAGAGAGTGCAAAAGGAAAAATACTACCTGAACGATGAATTTTATGATACAATTTTTACTGGAAACCCTTCATCTATTGGATGGCAATTTCACATGGTTTAGAGTTGCTAAAGAAGGGACTAATTTGGCATGTCGGCAATGGGCAAAAAATATGCATCTGACATGATAGTTGGATTCCTCGGGTGTCCTGTATGTAAGTTCTCACATCTAGTCGCGTCCGACGTGTCTCTAAACTACTGGACGATCTTGGTAACTGGAATGAGGCATTGGTACGTACCATTTTCTTGCCAATGGATGCATCAGCCATTATGATGATCAAACCTTCTCGCCATTTGGATGATGATCTACTCACATGGCTTCTCGAGAGATCAGGTCGGTTCATAATGTGTAGCGCATATAACCTTGCTTTTCAAGAGTCCCCTAAATAGTGTGTGTTTGCTACTTCGAGCTAGGCACCTGATGGTGCAATCAACTGTTGGAAATGAATTTGGAAGGCTGGAGTTCCACGTAAAGGCAAAATGTTTGCTTATAGAGCTGTATCTAATGGATTAGCTCTAAAAAAAAGAACAGAGGCTTTGAGGTTACAGGCAACTGCCTTATTCGCGATAAAGATCAAGAGGACGTTGCACATCCCTTGTTCAAGTGCTCTCATACAAAATATTTGTGGTTTACTATGAGGGATGTGTGGCCTTTATCTAATGACCTGGATCTGCAGGTTGATCCTCACAAGTGGTTTTAGACGGTTATTGAGCAAGTCCCGACCAGAGTGGTGGATTTTATTTTACTGATTGCTTGGCGCATTTGGTATGCTCACAACGAGGTTACCCATCATAAACGTCTTCCGTTAATTGAGGGCTCTAGGAGATTCTTGATATGCTATGTCAAGACTTTGAAGAACATTAAATACTTGGCCACGGAGGAAATCATTAAGGGCAAGAGCCCTATGTCAGATGGTACGGAAGCTACAATGGATGATCAAAATCTTGATTTGCAGGTGGCATGGTGGCATAAACCTTCTCCTGTCTGGGTTAAACTTAATTGTGATGGTTCTTATAAGAAGGAGGATGATTCAGCAGGGACGGGTATAATCTTGCGTGATGGATTAGGAAGGATTATTTTCTCCTCATGTTGTCAGCTGTTTAGTTGCGATGATCCCCTAGAAGCTGAAATAAGGGCTTGCGCAGAAGGCCTTCGTCTTGCTCTCGAATGGAGTGATAAACCGGTGGTATTAGAGCTAGACTGCTCTGTCCTGTTAGATGCAATTGGTGGAAGATCGCAAGATAGATCATCTTTAGATTTTTTCATTAAGGAGATTAAGGATTTAATTCAGGGTAGTAGAAGTATTTCAGTTGTAAAAGTGGATCGTGAACAAAATAGGGCTAATTATAGTCTTGCAAATTTCGCGAGAACCCATGCCAAAACTGTAGTATGGCTTGGATCAGGACCTGAGGTTTTGTCTTAGGTTTTAGATCATGACCTCTTTGTAAGTCCTATAGATTAATAAAACCACTTTTACCCGCAAAAAATAGTATATTTTTAATAGAATATTCTTCATTCTCCGGTTTAGAAAATTGCAACACTGCCGGTCGTCGCCGCTCAGCCATAGTCCGGGTCGCCGACCACGCTGCTGCCAGTTGCCTACTGGGCCACCAGTCACATCGTCACGCTCGCCCGCCCGCCAATGGCGGAGCTAGGGGGACCAGCAGGGGCCTTGCCCCCCCCCCCTATGACACAGATTAGCAAGATTTTTTACCTACAAAGCTTGCTCCAGATGGGATTTTGATGGAAAATCACCATGATTGGCCCCCTCTAATTGAGAAATACAAGATTAGGCCCCCTCTAATGGTGAATCCTGCCTCCGCCATTGCCGCCCGCCCTCCACTAGCTAGCTCACCGGACACTTCTAGCTTGCTCGCTTAGTGTGTGCACGTTGTTGCGTTGCCGCTCGCCCGTGCTGTCCTGATGCCCGCCCGTGAGCTGAGCTAGTCGCGTTACCGCAACTTGGTATAGACGACCAATTTTGTCTAAGGACTACGAATTTTGCGGCTAGAGGGACAATGTACGGGCGGTCTCCTGTGGCCGGGCGCGGTGGAGACAATATTGTTTCCGCCTTTTACTGCCCATTAGAGCGGTACATGTGCGGGCCATGGGATCGGATTCTTAGGCCACTCTAAAAAGATATATATACATGTCAGTATTTTTTATAGTCTCCGCTAGAATGACGCTTTTTTCGTGGACATGTAAACCCTTGGAATTTTACAGTTCCGCCCCGTTTACTGGTACAGTTAGAGTTGCTCTTACACGTGTTAAAATGCAGTATCACGCGTGATATTTGGCGCGCTGGCTCGAGCGGTTATAAAACAGGTCCACGCACCAACCGCAATACAGAAATTTTCTTTGTCTTCTCCTTCCCACCGCTCAGCTGCTGCCCTAGCACCCACGCGACACCGTTTAGCCCGCCCCAGTGCCCACGCACCATGGGCACTGCCGGAGTGCCTCCTCCGGCTACCACGGAGTGCGCACCCAGCCGGCTGACAACTTCTACGCAGAGATTCGGGCTGGCGGCGACAGCATCACCCTCGGGATATTCGAGACACCGCACGAGGCAAATATATAAAAATTTAGACAATTTTGTGACATCCTTTTTAGATCAAGGGACTATATAAAAAGAATTTTAACAAACAATTTTTGAGATCGGTGCAAAAAAAAAAGAGGTCGGAACTCCTTCAGGCGGGCGTTGTTTGTCCTTGTTACCTGATGAAGCCCTGAACATGCTCACCTCGACCCACCTATGTATCTGTGGCGTGGCCTGTTTCGGAGAGCTTGTTCCCCTGGGCGACTTGTCTTCCAGAAGTTGGAAGAATGTTAAAAGCCATTATCAGCGAGTACCCGTAAAATCGGTCAGGTCAGACACATACGTACGGTGGAATTCCACGAGCCAGACGCCCTAGCACAGCTGTTTCCTCCCAGATTTCTGTACGTACTATCTCTGTTTGGAATTATAAGTCCCGCGCGGATAATTAGGTTGTCAATTTGAACAAGATAATATAAATATTATAGCATAAAAATTGTATCATTAGATATTTTAGAGATTATATTTTTTAATGGTATAATTTTTATAATATATAAGTTATATTTTGTTAATTAAATTAACAACCTAGGTATGCGCGTAGGACCTATAATCCCGAACAGAGGGAGTACATACATAGACGACGCGCGTGCCGCGATTGGTGGACGGCCTCGCCGGGGCGATCGTTTTGGCCGAACCAGATAACGACCTCCATAGATGGTTCCAAGCTCGGAGCACACGGCGTGGGATGGGTCAAGCACGCCGGCCGGCTGCCTTGCCATGCCTACGTACCAGTCCGTTAGCGTGGAAACTGGGAGCTTATCGTGGAACTTAGGAACGGGTGCCGTGCCCAACAGGTAGCTAGTACCGTGTGTGTATATATAGGAGGTGGATTCTTGGTGCAATCCATGCAAAGTACATAGCTGATAAACTACAAAGCTTTAGCTAGATAATACAGTACCCTTTCTTGGTTGCACCAAGATCAGTGTGGAGATGGCAGAGCATCGTGCTGCTGCCTCCATGTTCGCGGTGGCGCTGGCGCTCGGCGTGCTCGCCGCCATCCCGGCAGCTGTCCAGTCCATCGGCGTGGGGTACGGCGTGAACGGCAACGGCCTGCCCTCGGCGAGCGAGGTGGTGCAGCTGTACCAGTCCAACCGCATCAGCGGCATGCGCATCTACACCGTCAACGACGACATCCTCCAGGCCCTGAGCGGCAGCAACATCGACCTGATCATCGACACCGGCAACGAACAGCTCAGCAGCCTCGCCGCCAGCGCCGCCAACGCGGACTCCTGGGTGCAGGCCAACATCCAGTCCCACCAGGGCCTCAACATCAAGTACATCGCCGTTGGCAACGAGGTCCCCGACCAAGGCGGCAACACGCAGGACATCCTCCCGGCCATGCAGAACGTGCACGACGCGCTCGCCAGGGCCGGCCTCGACGGCATCAAGGTGTCCACGGCGGTGAACTCCGGCGTCAGATCCGGCTTCCCTCCCTCCCAGGGCACCTTCTCCGCCTCCCACATGCCGCCCATCGCGCAGTACCTCGCCACCACCGGCGCGCCGCTGCTAGCCAACGTATACCCCTACTTCTCCTACAAGGACACGCCCGGGACCGCTATCGAGTACGCCCTCTTCACCTCGCCGAGCACCGTGGTGCACGACGACGCCAGTGGCGAGGACTACCAGAACCTCTTTGACGCGCTCGTCGACACCATGTACTCCGCGCTCGAGGGCGCCGGGGCCGGGAGCGTCGGCATCGTGGTGTCTGAGAGCGGCTGGCCCTCGGCCGGCGACACGGCGGCTACCGCGGACAACGCAAAGACATACAACCAGAACCTGATCAACCATGTCGGTCAGGGGACGCCCAAGAGGTCCGGAGCGATCGAGACCTACATATTCGCCATGTTCAACGAGGACAAGAAGCCTGGGGATGAGACGGAGAGGCACTTTGGGCTCTTCAACACGGACAAATCGCCGGCATACTCCATCACCTTCTAAGTACCGTGTAGGACGGATCGAAACGTACACTAGACGAGGAGAATAATTGCCTAATTAATAATTTAGGGATTTAAATAAGGTGCCTAAAAGAATGCCAAAACAATTGCAGACGGTTAAATAAATTATCCACTTACTGAAGATGAATAGTAAGTGGCACATTTGTTGCCGAATCTACTAAGGACCCCTAGCCCGTCGCCTCCAGACCCCTCCTTCCTCCGCTCCCTCCCCTCGCTGCTGTCGGATGGCTTCGCCGGCCGAAGGGCGGGCGCTGGCGGCGGTGGGCCCCTCCCCTTCCCCTCGCGTGGTGGATGTTGGGATATGCTAAATGAGTATGACCATTGCATGTCTCTAATCCGGATAATTCGGGTGACCCACAGTTTGGTAGCAAGGCCTATGACCTGCCGAGCGGCCCAGTTAGATGGATCCAGAAGGGAGACCCATGCCGGATGAAGGAAGGTTACGGTGGAGTCATCGACGTACCCGGAGCCTTGGAGTGCAAGACACGTTAGACTAGTTGGATACCGTGTAGGACTCCATAACATGTCTGGCTAGGACTTTCCCTGTAACCCTAGGATCTGGCGTATATATAAGCCTGACCTAGAGGAGCCTTTAGGGCATAATGTAGTAACTCAACTCATATCGCGCACAGCGAACCGATCACTGTAACCTGGCGTATTGCCGTTATAGTGATTTATAGCAGGAGTAAGATTCTGTCACCGTTGTGGGATCTGAACCTGGGTAAGCTGTGTCACCTCGTATCCGCCAACCTTCCGTCTTACCCCACGTCTCTAAACACGCTCTGTGAGGACCCCTCCATGGCGTACTCGTCGGCAATACCACGACAATTGGCACCCACCATGGGGCAAGAGGCGCTTCAGACTCTACAACGGGCGAGGTCAAAACTTTTTGCGGGAATCAGCGAAACCGTAGCCATTGGTCGCGTTCTCTTCTTTGGCAACGTTCTGATCGTCCCCCTGGCGAGTTCTGGATCCCGGCGAAGACAAACCCCACCCGCTGATCGAGCGTCCCAATCGGGGACATCCACCTCTTCAACGGCGAAACTGACTCGGACACTAGTTCCCTGGAAGCCGGAGGATCGTCAAGGCCCGCACAGACCGCCTACGGGCAAGATACGTTCGTGGAAGGATTGAAGTTGGATCTCTCTTTGAAGTTTGTCGTCTTAGATCGAATTCAAGGCCCACCCAAACCGCCCATGCGCAAGAAATAATGGTGGAAGATCGTTGCAAATCCGCTAGCTTCGCATGTGCGTCTGGAAAGCAGAGATCGCACTTCGTTGGTGTGGTAACTATCTTCCATATGGCACGATGCGTTCAGATAGAGGGAGAAAACCCCCGCGATTGCCTCGCTAGATGGCTCGGGATACGGGCCGACCTGGAATACTATCCCAGTGATGATGTTGAAGGGATTCGCAGCATAGTAAATCAAAATTTTCTACGGAAGCGAACAGAGGGAAAGACAAGATCTAATCTAGGAGATGCAAACAACGAGAGAGATTGGATTAGATCTTCATACCCTCGCTCGTGGGTAATGTAGTCGCACTCGCTTCTCCTCCTCGCGATCCGATCCGATCTAGCACCACAAGTGGCGGTGCCTCCGTGAGATGCACACGTGCAGCACCTCGACGTCTCCTCCTTCCTCGGACCAGCAAGTAGGGTGGAGAGATAGATTGGATCTACAACACGACGGCGTGGTGTATATGGTGGAGAATTTCTACAGCAGGGCTTCGCCTACAAACAGTCGGGAGGGAGAGAGGAAGGCTGCAGGGCTACTAGGGCTTGGAGGGAGGTGTTGAGGGGGAGAGGGCGCACCAGCCCTCTATTTATAGAGGGGGGGCGGCCAGCCCTTGCCCCTCCTCCAAGCCTTGGGCCGGCGGCCCCAAAGGATAAGGAGTGGGGGGCATGGACTCTCCTCCTTCTAGAAATTCTATCCCGAGTTTAAACGGTTTAAATCTCTCTTGAATCGGCTGGGCCCTATGGGGCCTTGTGCCCCTGGCCCAATGCGGCCAGGACACTCCCTCATAGGCCCATGCCCCCTCCCGGAAGGTGGGACCACGTTGGCCCCCTTCCGGAAGGTTCTAGAAGCTTCCGGTACAATACCAATTAACCCGGAACAATTCCGAACTCCAAAAACTGCACTGCCTTATATGAATCTTATTCTCCGGACCATTCCGGAACCTCTCGTGATATCCCGGATCCCATCCGAGACTCCGAACAAAAACTCATAAACCAATTATCCAATCTATCCTAGCGTCGAGACACGTTAAGTGTGTGACCCTGCGGGTTCGAGAATATGCAGACATGATCTTCTATCAATAATCAACAGCGGGGTCTGGGCACCCATATTGACTCCCACACATTCATCGATGATCATATCGGATGAACCACGATGCCAGGATTCAATCAATCCCATATATATATTCCCTTCGTCTCGCGATATTTCACTTGCCCGAGATTCGATCATCGGTATCGTCATACCTAGTTCAATCTCGTTCACAGCAAGTACTTTACTCGTTCCGTAATCCGATATCACTTTGTGATTAACTCCTTAACCACATGCTTGCAAGCGGTGTTGATATCGATTACCGAGTGGGCCCGAAGTATATCTCTCCGACTTGGGAGGGACAAATCCCATCTCGATACATACAACCCAACAGATACTTTCCGATCACCTGAGAGACACCTTTATGATCACCCTCTCATAGGATGACGTTTGATGACCTCAAAGCTTTCTTCCGATACCAGGGAGTTGTATTATCTCATGGTCTAAGGAATACAATATTTGACATAGGAAAAGCTTCGCAAAGATGAACACAATGACACGATCTAATTGCTTCGCTTAGTTTGGGTCTGTCCACCATATCATTCTCCCAATGATATGATCTCATTATCAATTGACAACTCATGTCTATGGTTAGGAAACCTTAACCATCATTGATCAATGAGCTAGTCCATAGAGGCGTACTAGGGACACGGTGTTGTTCACAAACCACACAAGTATTAAAGTTTCCGCTTAATACAATTCTAGCATGGAATATAAACTTTATCATGAACAAGAATTATAATAATAACATCTTTATTATTGCCTCTAGGGCATAATTCCAACAGATGTTATCTATCACTTTGTGGAAGGACTAGACCACGGTACACTTCTCGGGCATACGCCAAAGAGGCAACAGGTCGCGGGTCTCCTCACCTTTGAGAACATGATTGGCACCGTGAACAGTTACACGACCGTTGATGCAGCTGCTCAGGCCGAGATCGCTGCCATTCTCGGGCCACCGCCGCCACAGCCACCGCCTCTAGTCAACATCTCTGCCGCCTCAGCATCATCCTCTGTCATCGAGAAAGCCCCCACACCCTCCGACTCTGTTCTGGACGCGCTCTACGCCGACATCAGCGTGGATTCAGAGGAGATGGATATCAACACGGAGGAGCTCGACTCAGCCATGCACAAGATGGAGGAGGATATCAGGTGCGGAGACCCAGCATTCCACTACACGATGTAGTACACTATAGTCGTTGACATAACACCAATGAAACACTGTTCACTAATATTACATCCCTCAGAGTGGTACAATAGAAACACAACAGGTCTAAGACATGACTATAGGTTATACCTCAACTCTTTACACAAGATCCAGAGAACACTCTAGGTTAAAGAGAGAGAAAGAAACTTCTTACAAAGAAGAATCAGAAATAAACAAATCATAACCAACTTACTAATAGACTAGTATCTGAACTATTGGGGCGTGTATTGATGCTATTGCAATACTCTAAAGAAGTAGGTTCTATGGCTAGAGATTATATTTCTATCTAATCAGCAACTTCGTCTTCGGTTTAATTGATGTATATGTTGACTTCTTTGACTTCATTGAAGAGATCGAGCTTTTGATGATGATTCCTAGAGCATAACTTGATGTAGACATCGTCTTAATGGATTTAGAATCTAGCAAGGGTTAAGAAGATACGTTGAGTATGAGCGTACTCAGCAAGTTCACTAGAAAAGAAGTGTTTGATGCACTATATCTACATCCAGAGACCATAGGTCGTAGGCAATGCAGGTTTTCGTAAACATTTCTTCAAAGGTTGCTTTTATTCTGAAAAGCTATGTCTGTCAGCCTTCACGGGTTTACCAGAACTTTCATAAAGTTCCTTTCCCGCCGCGTTCGTAGCTCCTTCACGGAACAGGGAGTAACAAGTTATAGTTCTTACACTCTGCAGAGGTGAGTCACTTTACCCACGAGAGACCTTAGGTTTTTTGCACGGCCGGGAGTATGTCCCCGTTCAAACTTCCTTAGTTTGAGGCCCAACCTAAGATCCAAGCCAATCACTGCCTTCTCCGTGACCCCGCATGTCTCCTTGGTGTACGCCAGCCCACCTATTGAATTACGGCAATTGGCAGTACATACCGTTCAGATGCCGAAACTATCGTGGGACGTTGAGGGTTCCCACCCATATGCTGCATATCCTCTACGAATTACCAATATATGCATGCTACGAGTGATAACAGCCACAACCCGCACATCCGGCTCCATGCGAGAGGGAAAAGATACACCTTACTTCTCCGTCCCATTCCAAATCTCATTCTCAATAATATACGACGCAAGAATCATTGGCGACATGAGTCGTTAAGTCCTAGATAATATATTCCTTTACCACCGGAACTTTTATAGTAGGTTATTACCTCATGGTAAATAACCTATAATCATATTATTATGAAAATAATGTTTTCTGACCTTTTTGAAATGCAGGTGATGATAACACTGGATTTGCAAAATACTTTACAGAAAATAATCAAAGGACATGAGCAAGTGTGAACTTGCCTTTTGTGATTGCAAGATTATGGACTCACGGTCTTCAAGACAACATAAGATCCAATATCTCAAATCAGCATCATTGGTCCGGTAAGGACTAATGTTTAAAGAAGCAAGATGCTATTATGCATAAGTAATGTAATGCAATTTTGTAAACTCGAATCCCGGGGATAACGTTGTTCTAGGGTTTGTATACTGGAAATGGTTTCTTTGGATTGTGTTGCTCTTTTAGATTAAGTTTCACACTTGTTCTTCTTATTAAGGCTTGTGAGTGTGTGTGAAACAACATGTAATTATAATATCATAAAATAATGAGATACATAAATGTAGAATGCTACTTAAGATTGCTTATACAATAATTGTTTATCTTCAAATTTTACTTTACAAGTAATGTCACTTATGAAGGACTTAAGTGTTAACAATTCAAAGTATACAAGTGAAGTATAAAGTAATGTGATTATTAGTAATTGTCATCTTTTGTCTTAAGTGACAAAAAGAATAATATTTGAAGAAAAGATTTCTTTACTAAGTTTTAAACAATCTTTGTGGTTAATCAAATGTGGTCGATGTTGTTTGTGCTTGCTTGAACAGTTTGGACTTAAGATGCTTTATGAATTAATTATAATAGACCAAAGTTAACTATAAAACACATAATAAGGTCCTTATTACAATTAAAGTCTTGTAGACTAAAGTTAACTTTAAGAACATGGATGGATTTAAGGTGTAATGCTTATGATATTGTACTTGCTTATCTTATAGTATTTCCTTAAAGTTATTTAAGAATGGCATTACTTCTATTTGAGTAGTGGTTTCCTAACATTATAAAGGTATAAAAGGACTTATCTCCTTATAAGGGTGTGGTTATGGTTTGTGAATAAGTAAACCATATTATTTACTACTAATGAATTATCTTTGGACTTAGTCCATTATAAAGTTGTGAGTGAAACAATGGTAAACAGTTTTATTTGGTTGAAAACATCACTCTTGAAGATTTTATAATTGATAAGACTCTTTTTGGAAAGTGATCTACACTTATAGTTGAATGATAATTTAATAAGGTTGTATTTAAAATGTATTGAACCATTTTTACTTCATATTATCAATATTCAAGACTAATACTATTTATTAGACTCAATTGATTAATTTTAAAAATATTATCAAATTTTATTTACTCTTATATGAATTATTGATTAAGGAAATATGTTTAAATTCAAGTTATTAAAGTGTTTAAATTTTTATTTACCTTAAAAGTGGAACATTATATTTTTAACATGTAGGTATTATTTTTGTGCTCATTTTGGTATATTACATTTATTTTTGTGTTTTATAAATAATAAGATATGATTTTTATAAGATTTATTAATTTATAAATACTTAATAAATAATAAATGTTTAATTAAGTGAAATAATAATGCATGATTATAGTTTTAAATTATATTCCTTATTTTTCTAAGATTTTTGGTATTTTATTTATATTTTTCACATTTATCATTAAAATATGAATTTTCAAAGTTTTATTACTTATAAAATCTTTATTAAATAATATTTATTTAAATAATTAACATAATAATGTGTTATAATAATGTTAAGTTGTAGATTTTTTTTCTGAAAATTTTCATATATTAAACACATTTTTCTGAGTTATAAAACAAAAGTTATTGAATTTACAAGATTTAATCATTTTATTACATTTCAGGAAATATTTATATTTGATCTTATAATGTTTTATCTATTACCTAAATATAAAATACTTTTTTTACCGAAGCTAAACCTACCCTAGTCACTGACTAGTGGGCCAGTGACAACATCATATGCTCAGGTTAGTGAATGCATTTGTTACTAGCTCTGCTTCTACTCACGGTCATTGACAGATGGGACCAAGGCCACATCAGATGACAAATAGGAAAGGACTGGGTCAAAACATTGAGTGGGTCAAGGATGATGTGAGCACGACATCACAGTGACGTCACCTCGTCGATGACGCACAGCCGGCGAACGATGGCGAAGATCTAGTGACTTCTAGCGAATGTGAAGACTATGGTTCGAACCAGTGCACTCCGGGGAGGCTAATAGCGGTGGTGCCGCTAGTATATGGTCACCGGAGGATGACCGGCAACAAGGTGCCGCAGCGGCGCTGGCAGATGGCCACTACGGTGGTGATTTCGGGAGCAATCCAGAAAAAGGACAGCACTGGCGTGTTCAACAACTCACCAGGAACGCGATGGTGTGGTCGGTGAAGCGAGGCGAGGTCAGAGACGACGGTGAGGTCAACAAATAGCGCCGGGAACCGAGGATGCAATTGAATTGAGCCACGCCCCCTCCCCCAGCTAGTGCGAGTTGGGGCAAAAGAACGAGAGGAGCACGACGGTCTCCACCATGGTCTCATCTGGCCGAGGCGAGCACGGATTCGACAACATCGGCTCACCTCTGAACTAGGTTTCTCGGTGGGGAAAGGGGAATTGTTCTAGCGGGCGAGAGAGAGGATAATATCGGTATGGATGGATAGAGGAGAGTGTGGCCGATCTTATCAGCGAGGTCTAGGGCGGCGACGAGCATCACAGCGATCCAATTTCACTGACGACGTTGATTGGCATGGAGCGACGGCGAAGCCTCCAGAGAGCTGCTTGTGACATCGAGAAAGACGACGATGAACCGGTACGGGTTGACGCTAGGTCGCGCATGGGCCAACTCGGGCTGCAGCAAAGTTTGCTAGATGGGCTACTATGGCTGCTTGTGGGTAGCAGATAGAGAGAGAGAGAGAGAAAATGGGCCACGACCAGGAACTGGGCTGACTTGTTACTCTTCCTTTCCTTTTATATTTTCTATATTCTGTTTTCTTTTCTAGATTTTTATTTAAGAAATTGTTTTGACTTTTCTTTTGATGGAATTTCTTTGCTAAATACTTGCAGCAATAATAAAGTTATTTAGAATCAATTTGTGAACTTTTATTATATAATATTTCTTTATTTTGTTTATATAGATCCTTCAAATATTTGGTAAGGGACTTTGTTGTTAAATTTCTTTCCATAATAAACCATGGATTTATATTAGGATTTTTCCTTATTTGTTTATAAAACTTAATTCCAGTTAGATTATAGTTTAGAGGGAAATTTTCATATAATGATCATATATCATTATTTGATGTATGGCATACAAAGGAGATCATCTGATTAATATTACTCCCATAAATCTAGGGAATAATAAGGCCTGTATATTTTATTATAACTAACATAAGAGTTAGGGTTTGAATTGTAAATGTTTACCCTAGGGTTTATGGTTCTTAATATACTTATATTCTTTTGTTGATATGAGTAAATATTAATGGCTAACCATATTGTCTTTATGTCTCTGATCTTTAATGATATCATGTTTTAAAATAGAAAGTTATTATCTGGAATGTCTTATGAAAAGGATTTGATAAAGATAACTCCTAAGCACATTTAATTATGATAGTTAGGAATGACAAAGATGTGCTTAAGTGATTTGCTATAGGAAATATCCCTATAAACCATTGTGGAAATAAGATGATGGATCAATCTGATGAAATGGATATTATGTTTGGTTAAAGATTTAGGGTTTAGTGTTTACCAAGAATTCCTATCTTCCATAATTCACAATCCTGGACTTCTAATTAAGGAATTCCTTTCCTAGATATACTACTTCTTCATATCCATCATCATGTGCTAACATGATGAGCTTTACTTCACAAGAATATTCTTATCCACCTTTTACTCTTCTAAATCCATTTATAAATCTAATGAGCTTGACACTAAAGCTTTCATAATGTTCTCATATCCATACTTGATTATATCAACTACTCTACTGCTGATAACCTCCAATCCAACAAGTAGTTACTTCTAACTCCATTCATACTCTTCCTTAATCATCCACCACCGATATTACTCCTGTAGATGTATATATCAAACTACTTCCTTCAAAAGCGTACTATTATTTAATAGTAATAACACTACTTCAATAACTCCATTTACTCTAGCTTTAACTTAGTCAGACAATCTTATATCTACTTAACTCCAGTATCTTATATACAAACTTTACATCATATCATGGTGACTTGTCATGGCTAACCTAGAATAATATATCTATACTAGAGTTCAATCATGTTCTATCCATCAATGTCACTTATACATGATATAAGCATTCAATCTTGGTGACTAAAGCATGATCATTATAATCCTTTGATCATTTATGGTTTAGGTTTCCAGTTGGCTAATCAAGGATTTCATCCATACAACATTACAGTTGTATTATAATTATCTTCTTAGTATCTCTACCTGATTATGAGATATTTCTCATTGACTATACCTACTTGACCCAATAGGATTACTCCTTGGTAACTATCTTTAGGATACATCCTTGTAATCTTCTTTACCACCATATAATTATATATTCCAAATAACTTTTCTATCATTTCAGGAGTGAGTTAACTCCATCAATTATCACATTGATCTAATTCTCTTCCAACACTCCCAACCTATAGATGATATCTAATTCTAGCATTACCATCTACTCTTCTTACTTCATTCTCTAAAGGACTTAGAGTGATTGTTATGATAAGGACAAGAGTTAATAGATCAAGAATTGATAGGTTAAGAATTGGTGAATTAATAGTTGATTACTTGATGTGCTGGTGTGGAGCACTTCGTTGGAACCCCCAAGATCAAGGTGTGAAGCAGCAAGCAACAAGTCTTCCCTCAGTTGAGACCGAGGTTATCGAACCAGAAGGGGGAAGGAAACGTCACACAGGTGTTGCAAGCAACACGGAGACCTGCATAACACAAACTCAAGACTTTGCCCCAACGAATCAGTGAGGTTGTCAAGCTCACCGATTTGTTGTAACAAAGGATTAAACGTATGGTATGGAAGGTAATGGTTTGCAGCAAGTAAACAGGTAAAAGTGGAAGATGTATCAATGGTAAAGATTAGACCGGGGTCCATAGTTCACTAGAGGTGCTCTCCTTAAATAAACAACATGGCATGAAGGGTAAACAAATTACAACAAGGCAATTGACAGGAACTGAGCAAGGCATAACAATGCAATTACTAGCCAGAACGATCCTATGAAGTTGATTGGGAAATACAACAATATACATAGACCGTCGTCCAACTGCATCTATGACTAGAAGTCCACCTTCAGGTTATCATCCGAACCCCCTCCAGTATTAAGTTGCAAGCAACAGACAACTGCTTTAAGCAAAGTGTGTAAGGTAAACAGTCCACATGTTCCATGAACAAGAGACCGTTGTTTTCTCCCTAGTAGCAACAACACATCTACAACCGAAGATATTATTGTCACTTCCCTTGAAAACTAGAGGCATGAACCCACTATCGAGCATAAATACCCCCTCTTGGAGTCACTAGCAACTACTTGGCCAAGATAACCACTAGCAACGGATAGCATGCAAGATCACAAACAACACAGACATGATAGAATCATAAATATAAAACAATTAATCAAACCAACATAATAATCTCAATATCCATCGGATCCCCACAAACACAACATGCATGATTACAAATAGATTAGATCTTGATCATGAACGGAGCTCACAAGATCTATACATGAAAGAACAAAGGAGGAGATACAACCATCTAGATACTACATGGACCCATAGTCCAAGGTGGAACTACTCACGAATCATACCGGAGAGAAAGCCTCCGGGATGATCTCCCCTCCGGCAGGGTGCCGGGAAGAACTTCAGATCCCCCTCGATCTAGGGATGTTGGTGGCAGCGGCTACAGACGGTTTCGTGGATTTCTGATCGGGTACTCAGGGTTTCTGCATTGGGGGCTTTTGATAGGCGAAGGGGCGAGACCGGGAGGCGGCCAGGGCCACCAAACCCTAGCCAGGCACGGTCCCACTTGCCCCCGCGCCTGGGGTGGGCCTGGCCCCCTGGTCGTCCCCTCCGACTCTCATCTGGACTTCTTGTTCCCCATGGAAAATAATTGACTTTGATGTTTGTCCCGTCCAATTCCAAGAATATTTCTTTACTAACTTTTATGAAACCAAAAACAGCAAAAAACAGGCATCTGCACTGTTTCAACTTGTTAATAGTTAGTACCAGAAAACATGTAAAAAGCACCTCAAAGTGTGGACACGTAAAGCAAAGTAGATACAAAACAAGCATGGAGCATCAAAAATCATAGATACGTTTCCAACGTATCAGCATCCCCAAGCTTAACTCCTGCTCGTCCTCGAGTAGGTAAGTGATAAACAGAATAATTTTTGAGGTGACATGCACCCTCACAATAAAGATCCAACCATTTGCAAACATTAAAAGATGGAATTAAATAACTCTAAACATGTGCATGAAAGATGGAGTTCTAACAATAGGACATAGTAACTATGCATGCAACATGGCAAGCTACAAACAAAGATCATGAATAATATGCATTGAAAAACATTTGTTTGTTTCACATGCAGAAAACATAACATAGTGGCAATCAGCTTGTCCCTCATAGAGTAGCAATATAATGCATAGGACACCTACAAAGTTCACAAGGGTGACTAGAAACAAATAGCACAAGAGCAAGTAATAACACAATATGCATCAATTAATAAGCCTTGGAACACTGCACACAGAATGACAACTATGCTCTCTTAATGGTGCCTAAAGGTAGAAGGTGGAGACTCAATAATGGTGTAAGAAAGGCCTTTTTGTAAAGGAAGCAGGGATTACAAGTTTCAAAAAGAGCTTCCAAAAATTATGGTACTTGTTAGCTTTCAGCCCTCATTGGCCCTATCATAAGCATCTTGAAGTGGTTAAGGTTAAAGTGGCAAAGATGGAGTATATGCTTGACGAAGTATAAGTTGGCAATCTCATTCCCCTTGAATACGAGGGCCACACCTCATGCATACTCAACTTTGGGTCCAGGTAAGTTCTTGTCACTGTAAGTATTTGCATATCATTGAGAACCTCCAATGGGGTACCCCTTGCACATGGTACATGAGCTTTCCCATAACCAAAATGACAAGACAAGCAGACAATGAGCATCTCAGAAATCTTTTTATTTACCATATGCATAGCTTTTTATTGAGGATGCTTCATAGATAGCTCATTATGGTGATGCTGCAAATTTCTACCATGATTAGGCATGGCTTAGGCTAGCGGCCCAGGCGTTTCTCTAACACAGAATACAAACTCCATGGACTTACAAGTCCCCTCTTTATTTCACACTGGTGACATCCATAGACAAAAGAACATGATATCAACTGAGTACAACAAGGTACAAGTGCAATGTTGAAAACTTTCCCTGTGACAGGAGGGTGCTGCTAATTCCAACTTATAAGTGCAAGCATATACAAAAAAGTTGTCACAATGGTTCAAGTTTATTAGGGGCAAAGAATATAAAGCGTGCCATCAAGTTCATGAGGGATTTAATCACTAAGTTTTCACATAACAAAATAGTTTTTAATTGGAAGATATATGAAAACAAGAATATACTTGCCATGGTGTAACACACCATGCATAGGAGTTTATAGTGGACACTTTGGAATAACTTGGTTTCTTGGGAGTTGGAAGCATGAGTAGAACTTACTCATACAAGTGGAGGCTAGCAAAAGACTAGGAGCAACCAACTAATAGAGAAATAATGGCCATAATTATGCAATGCAACAAAGCAAACTAATCAAAGAAAAGAGTGGTACTACAAGTCAAGGACTAAATGATCATAGAGGCTAATGGTGACTTGTCATAGTCATAACATGGTGTGAGCATGTGCCAAGTCAACACAAGCAAAACATCAAAGGAGAATACCACAATACTATGCTTTTGCATGCTAAAACAATGCATAATTTCTTCAAGGCACACTAAGCAATCCCAATTGTTTGGAACAAAACATTCTACAACAATAATCACTAAGCATAATGCTAAAACAACATCTAGCATGTCATGCTAAAGTCTAAGTCACAGTCAATGCAAGCTCCTTTTGCATTTCAAGCAAGAACTTACTACTCCTTTCCAACTCCAAGCAACCTTATTTGCAAAACAACACAGCGAGAACGGGGGTCCAAACTACTAAAGCAAACTAAACAAACTAAGCAAAGCAAACAAAAACTAAGACGCTCCAAGAACAACACAACTATGCATGAAATAATAAAAACGAAGTGTCTAGACAGACATGAGCTTTTTATTGATGAAGAAGGGGATGCCTTGGGCATCCCCAAGCTTTGACGCTTGTAACTCTAGGATATTTCTTGGGGTGACACCATGGTGGCATCCCCAAGCTTGAGATTTTGTCCATTCTTCATCTCATTACATCATTCTCTCTCTACACCTGAAATTTTTTACTTCATACAAAACTTCACACAATCTTCATTAGCAACATTAGCTTATTCAAAAGATATTAGACCACTGGCAAAGCTTTGGAACAGCAAGGCTTTTCACTAAAAACACAATCTACTGTAGTAACTCCTTCAAAGAAACTCAATTTACCTGAAGAGATCTCAAAAAGGAATCAATAAGAAGCAAATGCAAATAATGGCAGAAATCTATCAAAACAGACCAGTAGGTAGAAACGATTATTTCTAACATCTTATGTTGCTCCAATCAAAGAGTGTTGAACTAACGAAACTTAGCTAACATACTGGGGGATCTATTCGTAAATTTTGAGCTCAATCCGAGTTACAGAGCCTCCTCACGATTTTGTTTGGTGGAGGATAGAAATCTGTTACGGGACAGCAACTCCCAAATCTTACTTCCCTCTCATTAGAGGTCATTCTTGGCACAAAAAGCAAACAAAAAGGATAAGGAGAGGTAATTACAGAAGTAATAACTTTCAAGACTCAAGGAAACTCTTGGGTTATCTTCCAACAAGTACTTTTCTTTAACGCCTTTAAGTTAGGCACAAGAAGCAAGAAGAATCAAGTATTTTCAAATGAGGAAGCATTAACATCAAACCTTGCTTTCAAAGGATGAGCAAAAAGCAACTTCTCTCTTTGCATTGGAAGTGTTCAATACCTTTCTTGAATGGAAAATTATATTTAATGGTGCCTTCTTTCATATCAATGATGGCACCAACTGTTCTAAGAAAAGGTCTTCCCAAAGTAATAGGACAAGAAGCATTGTATTCAACATCCAAAACATAGAAATCCACAGGGACATAAGCATATTAACCATAATAAGAACATCATTAACACTCCCCATGAGTTTCTTCTTAGCATTATCATTGAGTGGGACATCCAAATAACAATCTTCTAATGGTGGCAAATCAAGCATTTCATAAATCTTCCTAGGCATAATAGAGACACTAGAACCAAGATCACATGAAGCCTTGAGATCAAAATCATTCACTTGCATATTAATAATGGGTTCCCAACTATCTTCTACTTTCCTAGGAATAGAAGCTTTGTGTTTTAGCTTCTCTTCCTTAATCTCAACAAGAGCATCTGTAATGTGTTTGGTAAAGGCAACATGCATATCACTAGCATCAAGACTTCTAGCAAGCTTTTGTAGGAACATAATCACTTCAGAAATATTGCAACCATCAATATCAAAGTCAAACTTAGCATCACTAGTAGTAGGCTCACTAGGCTTAGGCATAGTAGGAGGAGGAATAGGGGCTACTTGTGGTTTTGTAGTGATAGTGCACACACTATTATTTCTATCAGTTTCAGCTTCCTTTTCCCACCTAGCATGAAGTTGATCTAACAGCCTAACATTTTCATCAATAGTAACTTGTATGGCATGAGCAGTAGCAAAGGTGTTTTCCATAGTTTCATGTTTAGGAGCCATTTTATTAACCAAGGAAGTTTGAGCTTTAGACAAAGAGGATATATTTTTCTCAATAGTTAAAAGCTTTTCCTCTAGTCTTATTGAAAGTGGTTTGTTTACTAATAAAGTCCTTGAGCATTACTTCAAGTTCAAAGGGGGCACTTCTAGCATTATTGTAAGAGCTTCCATTATTAGGAGGATAATGCCTATAATTGTTGTTGCTACCAAAATTATTCCTATAGGCATTGTTGTTGAAATTATTGTTTCTAATGAAGTTCAGATCAACTTGCTCTTATCGAGCAACCAAAGAGGCTAAGGGAACACTAGTAGGATCTAGAGGAGCTTTCCCATTAACAAGCATAGCCATAATAATATCAATATTTTCACTCAAAGAGGAAGTTTCCTCAATAGAATTTACCTTCTTACCATGTGGAGCTCTCTCAACATGCCATTCAGAGTAGTTAACCATCATATTATCAAGGAGCCTTGTTGCAACACCCAAAGTGAGGCCCATTAAGGTACCTCCAGTAGCAGAATCCAGTAGGTTTCTTGAGGAGAAGTTCAAACCTGCATAAAAAGTCTGTATAATCATCCAAGCAGTGAGTCCATGAGTAGGGCAATTTTTAACCAAAGATTTCATTCTTTCCCAAGCAGGAGCAACATGTTCACTATCAAGTTGTTTAAATTTCATAATGTCACTTCTCATAACAATAATCTTAGCAGGAGGATAGTAATTTCCAATAAAAGCATATTTGCATTTAGTCCAAGAATCAATACTATTTTTAGGCAAAGATAGCAGCCATTCTTTAACTTTACCCCTCAAAGAGAAAGGAAAAAAGCCTGAGCTTAATAATATCTCCATCTACATCCTTATATTTTTGCATCTCACAAAGTTCAACAAAGCTATTGAGATGGGAAGCAGGATCATCAGAACCAGCACCAGAAAATTGCTCTCTCATCACAAGATTCAATAAAGCGGGCTTAATTTCATAAAAGCTAGCATCAGGAGCAGGTGGTGGAATATGAGTGCTAAGTAAATCATTGTTGTTGGTGCTAGTGAAGTCAC
Organism: Avena sativa; assembly: GCA_916181665.1. NCBI lineage: Eukaryota > Viridiplantae > Streptophyta > Magnoliopsida > Poales > Poaceae > Avena > Avena sativa. Next base: position 386,936,767 of record OV702296.1, read on the forward strand.
ACAACTTGGTGTTCTTAGCAGAGTTCATTTTGGCAAAGGTGGGTAAGCCAAAAACAGCAGCAGCTAGAGCAGGAACTAATTTTTTTGTGTTTTTGAATAAAGCAAGCAAACCAAACTAGACTATTTTTTTTGGGTTTTTTTGAAAAGAGGCAAACAAAACCAAGCAAAAGAAACAAAGCAAACTAAAAACAAAGTAAAGAGAAAGGAAGTGAAGGACTCTCCTAGTGAAGGCGTCCTTAGCCTCCCCGACAACGGCGCCAGAAAACTTGTTGATGCGCTGGTGTGGAGCACTTCGTTGGAAACCCCAAGAGCAAGGTGTGAAGCAGCAACCAGCAAGTCTTCCCTCAGTTGAGACCGAGGTTATTGAACCAGAAGGAGGAAGGAAACGTCACACAGGTGTTGCAAGCAACACGGAGACCTGCACAACACAAACTCAAGACTTTGTCCCAACGAATTAGTGAGGTTGTCAAGCTCACCGGTTTGCTGTAACAAAGGATTAAACGTATGGTGTGGAAGGTAATGGTTTGCAGCAAGTAAACATGTAACAGTGGAAGATGTATCAATGGTAAAGATTGGACCGGGGTCCATAGTTCACTAGAGGTGCTCTCCTTAAATAAACAACATGGCATGAAGGGTAAACAAATTACAGCGAGGCAATTGACAGGAACTGAGCAAGGCATAACAATGCAATTACTAGCTAGAAAGATCCTATGAAGTTGATTGGGCAATACAACAATATACATCCGTCATCCAACTGCATCTATGACTAGAAGTCCACCTTCAGGTTATCATCTGAACCCCCTCCAGTATTAAGTTGCAAGCAACAGACAACTGCTTTAAGCAAAGTGTGTAAGGTAAACAGTCTACATGTTCCATGAACAAGAGACCGTTGTTTTCTCCCTAGTAGCAATAACACATCTACAACCAAAGAGATTATTGTCACTTCCCTTGGAAACTAGAGGCATGAACCCACTATCGAGCATAAATACCCCCTCTTGGAGTCACTAGCAACTACCTGGCCAAGATAACCACTAGCAACGGATAGCATGCAAGATCACAAACAACACAGACATGATAGAATCATAAATATAAAACAATTAATCAAACCAACATAATAATCTGAATATCCATCGGATCCCCACAAACACAACATGCATGATTACAAATAGATTAGATCTTGATCATGAACGGAGCTCACAAGATCTATACATGAAAGAACAAAGGAGGAGATACAACCATCTAGATACTACATGGACCCATAGTCCAAGGTGGAACTACTCACGAATCATACCGGAGAGAAAGCCTCCGGGATGATCTCCCCTCCGGCAGGGTGCCGGGAAGAACTTCAGATCCCCCTCGATCTAGGGATGTTGGTGGCAGCGGCTACAGACGGTTTCGTGGATTTCTGATCGGGTACTCAGGGTTTCTGCATCGGGGGCTTCTTATAGGCGAAGGGGTGAGACCGAGAGGCGGCCAGGGCCACCAAACCCAAGCCAGGCGCGAGCCCACCTGCCCCTTCCCCTGGGGTGGGTCTGGCCCCCTGGCCGGCCCCTCCGGCTGTCCTCTAGACTTCTTGTTCCCCATGGAAAATAATTGACTTTGACGTTTGTCCCATCCAATTCCAAGAATATTTCTTTACTAACTTTTATGAAACCAAAAACAGCAAAAAACAGGCATCTGCACTGTTTCAACTTGTTAATAGGTTAGTACCAGAAAACATGTAAAAGGCACCTCAAAGTGTGGACAAGTAAAGCAAAGTAGATACAAAACAAGCATGGAGCATAAAAAATTATAGATACATTTCCAACGTATCATTACTCAACATTGATGAACAACATATATTAGAATAGAATCCAATGAACATGATAAGGATTGATATGGAAAGAAAGATATGGTGAATGATCTTGACTTGATTTCCTTCCTACTCAACAAGTGATAAAGAATTAGTGTTTAAGAAATACCATGATTCTCATGGTATGAATGGATAAGAATGATATAGGTCAAGACTTAGTTATTGAATTCTTGTTACTTGGGTTATACTCTAAACTTGGTATTCATGAGTTGTGTAATGAATACTAGGATATAATTACTTAAGGATAAAATATAAATCATTAAGTAAGGTATTAGGGTTTAACTTCCATTATATTTGATCTACCCTTATATCAAATCTCCTTTACCCAAAATAAGGTTTTAGCAAAGGTCATATTGAAACTTATCGCAGCCAACTTGATGATCTATTTCATTTCCATCAAGTGGAGAGAAGCTTCAATCACTTTGACAAGTTTCATTTAAAAGCGCGAAAATTATTCAGATTTTTTATGCATGAATGCAATGCACACATGTGTGTTCAGCTTATTTCTAAGCTCTAATGCTGGGATGTTACATCAGGCGTGAGGAGCAGGCCGACAAGGCCATCACATCCCGAGAGGTGTTCGTCGCCATTGGGAGCGTGATGGAAGAAGACCAAACCGGACAAGCTCCGCCTAAGCCGCTGGACAAGAGAAAGGGACCATCCGATGCTGCCGACAATGATCGCGCACAAGCTATGCTTCCTCCGGCTATCCCAGCGCAACAGCCGCAGGAACTCAACACCGGTCCAAGAAACGCAACTCCTCCGGCTATATATTTATTACAATTGTACAAACTTTTGTCTTAAAAATATGAATGACTAAATTTTTTAGTTATTCATATTTTCTTAAATCTGAACCGTAGAAACAATATTACTCCCTCTGACCAAATTATTTGTCTCAAATTTGTCTAGATTCATATTTATTTATACACTAAAACTTGCTGGATACATGGGTATGGATATCTGAAAAAGTTTACAAGTAATTTGAACTAGAGGGAGTACCTTATAAGAACTGCTTAGCTTATAATTTTACTTTTTGGAACAACAATCCGGTTATACAGGAAGTAATTTGGACTGAAATGCAGCTACACAAAAAAATTCACAATAAACGGAACCTTCATCAATACACCTTGAAAACGACATATTTGAGTCATATAATAAAGAAATCCTAAACAAAGAATAGTCTAAAATACCTCCAAAAGTTTGTACAATTGTAATAATCAGTAATTAGTTGCATAAATATATTTTTAGTTTCAGATGGGTTTAGGATGTTATAATGGAATAAAAACTTTCTTCAAGTGTATCATTTGCTAAAATAATCTGTTGCTCATGATTTACTATGCCTATTCTAAGATAAAACTAAAAATGCTTCTAGGTAACATCATGTGATTTCATAATTTAATATATTAATTTTGATGATTACAGATCTTAGAAACATTTTAATAGACGACTCTTAGTTTTAAAGTAAGAGTTATTTGATGTACTTATCTATTATCATGTACATATGATACATAGTGTAATTAATGTGGTGATATTGTGAATGACATAATCTGCGCATTTATGTTATTAGTATTTAGCATACCTAAATTTGAAATGTCTACATAACCATATTATCTTGTAACACGTAATGAGTATATGCATGAAAGTATATACTATGGTTTAATTTTATGAGTCCATTTCCACACATGCATTAAAGAAGTTGCCCTAGCATTTGTGAGAGCCACCAATGCTAGTTCAGAAAAATTTGTGACATGAAAAAGAAAGTATATAAAACAATTTATTAACAGTCAAATTTGGAGATCGGTGCAAAAAAAAAAAAAGGTGGTCGGAAGGCGCGGGCGTTGTTTGTCCTTGTTGGCTGAAGCCCTGAACACGCTCCGGTCGACCCCACCTATGTATCTGTGGCCTGGCCTGTTTTGCACAGAGCTTCTGCGCGGGGCGACTTGTCTTCCAGAACTTGGAAGAATGTTCAAAGCCATTATGAGTGTACCCGTAAAACGGGCTAATTCGATCAGGTCGGACACATACGTACGGTGGAAATTCCACGAGCCGGACGCCGGAGCGCAGCTGTTTCCTCCAAGATTTCTGTACACATATACGTACATACACGACGTGATTGCCGCGATTGGTGGATGGCCTCGCCGGGGCTCGCATACGGGCGATGATTCTGGCCGAACCGGATGGCGACCTCCATGTCTGGTTCCAAGCTCGGAGCACACGGCGTGGGTGCCTGAGTTTTGGATATTGGGATGGGGGTCAAGCACGCCGGCTGTCTTGCGACGCCTACGTATCGGTCCGTTAGCGTGGAAACTGGGTGCCCATTCGTCATTCGTGGAACTTGCCGTGCAGAACTGGTAGCCTGTGTGTATATATATTGGGTGAACTCTTGGTGCAATCCATGCAAAATGTACACGTGCTCACACAGCTGATAAACTACAAAGCTTTCCAGCTAGATATATAGTACTTTTTGTGGTTGCACGAAGCAGATCAGTGGAGATGGCAGGGCATTATCGTGCTGCTGCCACCATGTTCGCGGTGGCGCTGGCACTCGGCGTGCTCGCCGCCGTTCCGGCAGCTGTCCAGTCCATCGGCGTGGGGTACGGCGTGAACGGCAACGGCCTGCCCTCGGCGAGCGATGTGGTGCAGCTGTACCAGTCCAACCGCATCAGCGGCATGCGCGTCTACACCGTCAGCGACGACATCCTCCAGGCCCTAAGCGGCAGCAACATCGACCTCATCATCGACACCGGCAACGACCAGCTCAGCTTCCTCGCCGCCAGCGCCGCCAACGCAGACTCCTGGGTGCAGGCCAACATCCAGTCCCACCAGGGCCTCAACATCAAGTACATCGCCGTTGGCAACGAGGTCCCCGACCAAGGCGGCAACACGCAGGACATCCTCCCGGCCATGCAGAACATCAACAATGCGCTGTCCAACGCTGGTCTCGGCGGCATCAAGGTGTCCACGGCCGTTCAGTCGGGTGTCACCACCGGGTTCCCTCCCTCCCACGGCACCTTCTCTAACTCCGGTTCCCACATGCCGCCGATCGCGCAGTACCTCGCCAGCACCGGCGCGCCGCTGCTCGCCAATATATACCCCTATTTCGCCTACAAGGGCGACACCACCAACATCCACCTCGACTACGCCCTCTTCACCGCGCCGGGCACGGTGGTGACGGACGACAACGGCAACCAGTACCAGAACCTGTTCGACGCGCTCGTCGACACGATGTACTCCGCGCTCGAGAGCGCCGGGGCGGGGAGCGTCGGCATCGTGGTGTCAGAGAGCGGGTGGCCGTCCGCCGGCGACGCAGTCGCCACCACAGAAAACGCGCAGACATACAACCAGAACCTGATCAACCATGTCGGGCAGGGGACGCCCAAGAGGTCCGGAGCGATCGAGACGTACATATTTGCCATGTTCAACGAGGACAAGAAGACCGGGCTTGAGACGGAGAGGCACTTTGGGCTCTTCAACCCGGACAAATCGCCGGCCTACTCCATCAGCTTCTGAACATGACGGATCGAAACGCAAGACGATCGAGGAACATTTGCTTTATAATTTATGGATTTGATGAATAAGGTGACTTTAAGAATATATAATGTAAAAGCCCCTGCACGTAAGGCAGGCGGTTAAATAAATTTTCTACGTATATGAGATGAATAATAAGTGGCACATTTGGGACATGTGGTGTCGAATCAGCTAAGCAAGTGACCACTGGAGTATCGCTAGCTAACTGATGATAGTGTTGGGGTTCATTGCGCTGCATCGTTCCGAGATGCCGAACTGTGTGGGTATATGACCTCGCAACATGTTCACGTTAGCTCTTGTAAGCAAACTTCTATCCGTAATCTTAACGAGTACTCGAAAACTCGGCTTGAACTGAAACCTCAACTGCAACCATGGAAATCAATTTAGAAGCCGACCGCAATAGCTATGCCGACAGCCTTTTATCAGAGCCGTCGGCATAGCTAATCTATGCCTACGGCCAAAATTCTACCGTTGGCATAGCTCCAGCAAGCAGACGGCCATCGTAGGTATGGTACCATCGCTTCGCAGACGGTACGCCGAGAGCCACTGTCGGCATATACCGGCCATAGGCATAGGTACCTGCCACGTGTCCTCGGCGAACTCGAGAGCTACGGAACCAGGACAACGTTAATTACACCAAAGCCGACGGCCAAACAAACACCGTCGGCATATATACCCCGTAGATAGCTATGCCGGCGGCTTAGATCGTTTTCCTTTTTTCTCCCATTTCTGCTGCCATTTCCTATCCATTTTATATACTTATATATGCATTTCATGTTTTGTAATGTATTGTAATTTTACTTACTACAAATATACACATAAAATAAAACAATAGAAAGCGTTTTGATTCTTTGAAATTTTCTTATGACTAGATACGGGCTGACATAAAATGATATATGTAATACTAATATATCACATAAAATCAAACAATATAAAGGTTTTCATTTTTTTTCAAAATTTCTTATAATCATTCGGGTTCACATAAAGTGATATACAAAGGGGTAGTAGATCTGTGGGGCCCCGGGTCTAGGGTTTTGCTGGAAACTGAGCACCAGAGCGCTAGAATCCCTCGAAAACCTGCACGTGGCCCTATCATATGTTTAAGAGTGCGGTGGAAGGCTTAGATAGGCAAAGCTCCCGGGTGCGAGCGTGTTCACATGCATGCGATAACACTTGGAAATCTTCTACAACTCTTGAAGGGGTTCTGGTCCGGAAAACGAAAAAAATCTTAACAATAGAATTATACAGCCAAGATCGATCTATATAGATGTAAAGTAATGAAAGGGATTCGATGTTCATACCCTTGAAGACCAAAAGCGGGATTATGTTCCCGTTCAAACATTGTCGATGTAGTCGTACGACGAAGCTGACCACAAGGTCGAGAAGGCGTCCAAGCGTCTAGTGCCACAAATAGCGGCACCTCCGTAGTTCTACACGTGTCCGGTTGTCGTGGGAATGACCACGGCAGATGCTGCGATCGTCAGCGAGTAGTAGAACATGGGGCAAGAGTGGCCAGCCATCTGCAGTGCGAGATGAGGGCTGAGACACAAGGGTTTACCCAGGTTCGGCCCCCGGAGGGTAAAGACCTATTCCTGCTAGATTGTATTGTGGTGAGAGTACAATGGGGCGAGCTCGACGGCTAGGCGGCGAGTCGCTTGGGTGTATGATGGAACGTATCCCTTATGCGTACCCTAGGGAGGTTTATATAGGCTCACCTCGCTAGGGTTTACAGATCACAACCGAATCAGTTAAGGATTGAGAGATTCTATGACCTAGTCCGACTGGGCCTAGCTACGCTTCTGGGCCTCCAGATTCCAATCGCCTGAGTCCACGCCAAGTCTTGGTCCAGTCGCCGTCCTGCAGGACCACTCGCTGACGACTTAGGCCAGTAGGAAATGTCCTGCTGCGTATACCCCGGTAGGCATATCCCCATCAGTAGTCCCCGAGGCCGTCGTTGATTTGTCGCAGGTGTTTGCTGGGAGTCGGAGTTGCGGGTCCAATGCAGACGCCTAGTCGAATCGACGGTGGACTCCTGAACAAAGGAAAGAACTAGTCATTTTTAGTCGCGCTAACGGCAACCAATCGCGTCGCAGCTCGGCGAATGGGTCGGCGAGTGCTCGATCACTGTTATAGTGATCGGGTCGGCGAATCGTCGAGTCGCTGGAAGCAACGAGTTGAGTAGATGAAGTTGGACAGTCAATTATGGTCAAACTAGTCGTTAGGTAATCCAACGGTAACTTCGGCGTAATTACCGCGTAGTAACGGCTCCCGAAAATGGCGGGTAACAACCGCTATATAAGGGGAGTGAAGGGCGACCAGGAAATGCTTCCTCCACTTCCTCCGATCTCGCATATACCTGTTTCCCCATTCCTTGCGGCGATCGGAACACTCCAGAGAGCCCCGACCTCCACGAACTTCCATCCGATGGCCCCTTCCACCGAACCGTGGGGCAGATCCAAGTGCACTAAGGCCCTGCTAGCATCTTTCGAGGAGGCAGGGGTCCTCCGCGCCGGTAGATGGCGCATCCCCGCGGTCGGAGAAGTGATTCTAGATCCGCGCGAGGGGGAGTTCATCTGCTTCACCAGCCACCTGGAGCGGGGGTTGGGCTTCCCAACTTCCCTCTTCTTCCGGCGTTTCTGCGTCTACTACGGAATCCAACCATCGGATCTGGGTCTGCATAGTATCGAGCAGCTCGCCATTTTCGTGGCGTTCTGCGAGTGCTATCTGGGCTGTAGGCCCTACTTTCTCCTGTGGCAAGACCTGTTCCACGAGAGAATCATCCGCGAAGAGACAGGCGGCCCGATGCTAGTCGCGGGCGGCCTGACGTTCCAGCTGAAGTCGAAGGCATCATTCTTTGATCTGATGCTGCCCGCCAAGGCGGCGAACGAGTGGAAGAAGTACTGGTTCTATGTCACCGAGTCGACTCCAGGCGATGAAGTGGCGCTTCCAAGGTACTCCGCCGACCGGCCCGAGCCGCATTGGCTCCAGGTCGTCAAACTCCCGCTGGATCAGCAAATGGTTGTTGACAAAATGTTACAAACCATCCGCGGCCTGAAGAAGAAAGGCCTCCAGACCATCAATCTCTACAACTGCTGGCTCGGCCGGCGGCTCGTGCCCTTGGCCAGCCGCGATCACTACATGTACGAATATACGGGTAAAGACGACCCGACGAAATCCTGCCTCGCCGAGTGGAGACTCAATGATTACACACTGGCCCTGAAGAAGATTACCTAGGCAGTGTACCTTGACGCGAAGGCCGGGGTCACCCCTTATACTGCAAGGCGCCCAGCTCCAACGGTAAACGATCATTCTGTTAACACTCGCAGTCGCAGCTTGTGCATTTGCGGCCATGTTAACATTGTTTGTTCTTGTTGCAGTTGTTCCAAGTGGTGGAAGGGTGGCTCCCACCCGCAGATGACGAGAACTCGAGCTCGTCTGTCCAGGACGGAAGCGAGTCATCGTCCGCCAAAGGTAGCGCTGATAGCGACGGAGGCGACAACGACGACGACGACGAAGATGACGAGCCCGTGGAGGTTGGGCCCCCACGGTTCGCAAAACTCGCGGGCAACACCAGCGCGAGCTTGAAGCGAGCAAGAGCCTCGAGCCCCACGGTGACGATGACGACGAGCTTCCCGAGCACACCTCACATCGCGAGGCCACGCCGTCGAAGAAGAAGAAGAAAACTCTACCGAAGAAGAAAACGAAGCCAGCGAAGCCGACATCTCCGCTCCGAACCGCAAACAGCTCCGACGCCACCAGCTCGGCTGAAGGCGCAACAGCACACGCGACCGCGGTAGCAGGTGCTGACGCCCCCAGGGACGAGGCGCCGTTGGCGTCGTTACCACCGCTATTCGCCCCAATCGTTAGTTTGGGGGCCGCTACAGCCACAGGGGCCTCGCCACCAAGGGGGGCTCCCGCAGCAACTATCGCGGAGGCTCCTGCCGCGGCTTCATCTTCGAAGAAGCCATCCGTGTCTTGGGCACACGATGTGTTCGAGACGGGCCTCACTCAGAAGTTGGGGCCCGAACTAGAGAAGCCAGCCAGCATTCGCATCGGTCTACGATTCATACCAGTCGCCAAGTGAGTGCTGCTCTGTCCTTTACTCGTCTGCTTGTTTTTTGTTTTGGTCGGACAGTCTTACTCATAAAACTATTTCACAGGACTGGCGTTAAAAAGATCGGCCATCCTTCTGTGGCCAAGGTCCCATCAATCGCCACCGAGGTGTCAGCGGATTCCTTCCGGAAGAGGAAAACCGATGAGGTCGCTGCTCCCGCCGAAGGCGTCAAGAAGATGAAAGGCGACGAAGTTGTCATGGTCTCTGATGATCCGGCAGTTGCACCGAGCGGTCCTCCGACTGCAGCGGAGGTGGCCTCGAAGACCAAGGATGATGTTGGGTCGCAGCACATGGTGATTGCAGACTTTCCCGATGTGGCCGAGCCGGCTCCGAGTGGCGCAGCGGCGTCTGCAGCGACCTTCCCTCGCTTCCTTGCGATGGCGGCCGCGGCGAGTGCCTCGGCGACAGCGAACCGGATGCCTGTGGGGTCGCCGAGGCAGAGGTTGAACAATGTCGCGGCCATACTCCGGTCATGCTTGCGTCTGTGGATGCGCTGGAGCTTCACGGCATGCTAGGCGCTGCCATCCAGGTATGTCCAGTCCCCGAGGATCGGGCCACTGAATTTCAGTGGTCAGATTCTTAATGTTTTTATTCTATTCAGTCCCCGAGTGCCTAATCGCTGAATTCCAATGCCCCATCTATTCCATAGTTCAACAAAGGAAACAAGGTGGAGTGCAACAACTGATTGCAGACTACCATGAGAGATCCAAGTCTACCAAGAAGGATGAAGACAAAGGAAAATCTCAGCTTGCACCTTCATGCAATATGACTCAATTTAAAGGACCAAAGAGGAGACATATGTATTATCCAAGGAATAATAGAAGGTCAAGGAGACCAGGAACTGTTCCTACCTTTGAGATAACATATGAAGAACATGAACTAGAAGCACTCCTAGCTTTGGAGAAACCCAAGAAAAAGAAGGACAAAAGCCATGTGCAATGTGGTCATTGCAAAGAAATGGGACACTATGCCAGTGAATGTCCAGAGAAGAAGAAGTATAAGGAGATTATCCAAGTATGGTGCAACAACTGCAAAGAGCTAGGCCATTATGTAGCAACTTGTCCACAGAAGATACGTGAAGAACTCAATCTTATCACATGTTACAATTGTGGTAACCAAGGACATTATGCAAGCAATTGTCTAGAAAAGATGAAGCACAAGATAAATCCTATGAAGGATCTCAGCCTTGTCACATGTTTCAAATGTGGAAACAAAGGACACTATGCAGATGTTTGCCTAGAGAGATTCCAACAAGACCCCAAGCAAGCCAAGATGTAGTCTAGATGGAAAAATTTTAAGGGTGGTAGTACCCTAGATTCTTTGAGCCAACTTGTAACCCTAGCCTCCCGAAATCTCGGGACGAGATTTATTTTAAGGGTGGTAGCCTGTCACATCCCAAGATTTTCCAAATCTTGTAATGTGAAAAATAAATAAACAAAATAAATTATTGTTGAATTTTAGGATGAAAAGAAACTTGTTTCAAAAAGGAACTTAAAAACCCATCTTGAACAAACTTTGGATACAGCTTGAATCTAACTAAATTCAAATCAAGAGAAATGCATTCCTCAATGAATGTATCTGGAAATTTAAACACTTGGAAAATAAATCCAAACCCTAAACCCTAATGGAATAAAATAATTTCCAAGTTATCTCCAAGCCTATGGATTTGATCCATATAAAAATTTGTCAACAAACATTCACAGATGATCAAGAAAGACAAATAGAAATAATATAAGACCATAGAAATTGGTTTCACTTAATTTGGAGCCATAGATAAAATCTTATGAATTTAATAAGATAAAGGAAAGGTAATTTCCAAAGCTAATAAAGCACTTATCTAGAAATCCATACCAAATGATGAGCAAATGATCCTAAAGATATTTAAAAGGATAAATAAATCTCAAATAAGATTTCACAAATTGGAATCACCAAGTTTGGATCTCTAAATAAAAAGATATGGATTTTATAAGATGAAGAAAGAAATATTAAATAAGGAATATTTAAAGACCAAATTAAATCTTGGCCTAATCCATTAAGCAAATGGAATGAATATAATCCAAATCCAAATAAAAATAAAATAATAAAGAATTTTCCAAATAAAATAAAATGGCATGAACCAAATTCTATTAGAATAAAGACAAATCTCTAATAAGAATAATTATATAATGCATGAGAAAATAGTATTTTGGAATTTACCCAAGTGAAATAAAAGTGGTTCAATTCAACTTAAATAAGATTAAAGAAAACTTCCAAATAAAAATTAGGGAATTAAAACTATATTAAATTCCATTGGAATTAAAACAAATACCCAATTCAAATGATTTATGAATCATATTAAATACTTTCCAAATAATTCAAGATGAATTATTTGACACCCTATTAAACAAATAAAAACCTACTGAAAAGTTTTGGAAAGTTTAAAGAATTTAATTGGTGTTTGAAATATTAATAAACCTTATTTGATTTAAAACAAGGGCCTATTTAAATAATGAAAAAGACCCCAAAAAGAATAAAGTTTTATTCAAAAATTGACTTCAGAATATAATACAAACCAGTATTTAAACCTACACAAATTTTGGTTGAGTTTTGAAATCAATTTGAGGTTTGAATTGATTAAACAAAATCAAAACAGAATAATAGAAACAGAAAAAGAAAAACAAAGTAATACAAAAAAAATGAAACTAACTAGCCCAGCCCAGCTAGCCCACTAAAGCCTATCAGCAGCCCACTCCATCTACCCCGCAGCGAAATGTTATTCACTCGCGAATGAACCCACTGAGTCGATGATAGTTGGACCCCACCCCGACACTCTCTCTCACGCTGCCAGACGACCCCACCGCTAGCTCCTTTCTTCCTCACCCTCCGCTGACCGCGCGCACCATTACTGCCGATGAATGACCGGCGTAAATTCTCCTTACTGGCCGAGTAACCCCTATCGGTGATCACTCCCTCTTAACCGCCTCGACGTCCTCTCTCTTTCCCCTCTCTCGCAAGACCCTCTACGCCCCCAGGCCGCCCTGATTTGCGCCTAGACCCCGCTCTGCTCCGACGAGCTCGCAATCAAATTCCGGCCAGCCTCCTCCTCCCCTCGCCCTCTGGATCACACGAGCACCTTTCCCAGCCTCTGGCGCACCTCACTGTACCTCCCGTTCATCTGCACGAGCACCACAGCGTCGGCAACGACGACACCAAGCACCGCCGCCGTCTGCCTCTTCTCCGGCGACTCCTCTGGTAAGAACCTGACCGCCCCTCTCTTTCTCCTTCACGCACGCATCATCGCCACGTCCTTGCGCATCTAACTGTGTCTTCCGTTTGCTCCCTCGTGTCTTGTAGCGTCGCCCTCAACAACGACAGCGCGTGCCCGTCGCTAGACACCTCTCCGGCGAGCAATCCCTGCAACTCCAGCGCGCCCCTCGACAAACAGAAGGCAGCTTGAGCTTCCCCTCGCCATGGCGAACCTGGTGAGCCAATTACCTTCCTCCCTCGTTTCCTCTATCACCGGCGACGCCGTAGCCAGAGCTCGCCCCGCCACCTGTCGCCGCCAGTGCCGCCCATCTGTGGCAGGCACACTGTGAGCCGTGCGATTACGATCCAGTGGCCACGATAGAATTTTAACCGAAGGGGTAAGAAGCAGTCTGAGCCGTGCGATGTAAATTAGATCCAACGCCTCACAGAGCCGATCTGTGCGAACCGGTACCGGCTAGTAGTATCACGCCACGTGGCCTCTGTTCGATTTAAAAACCAGAAACTTATCTAATTGATGTTCCAATTTGAATAATTCATAACTTTTAATCTACACGTCCAAATTTTGCAAATTTTATATCAATGGATTCAGAAAGACAAGCCCTAGCCAACCATGCACTTTATTTAGTAAAAAGCTTCTGTTAAATTGATTGTTTTTGCAGAAACTTATGTATGCATGTTTAGGATATAAAAATTGTTCTAAAATGATTTTGGGGATAAAACCTTTGGCAAATGGTGTGTTTTGAACCTACTGACCCTAGGAATCAATTGGTGCTTTCAAAAATATATTTGGTGAAGCAAAAGAATGAATCTTGGATTTAAACCATTTCTAGTCAAAGAAAAATATGTTTAATTATTAAAAATGGTTTTGGAGGAAAACCTTTGGGAAATGTTTTGGAAATAAACTCTCTGACCCTAAACACAAGGTTTATGGTTTTGAAAACATATTTTGTGAAACCTATAGAATGTTGTCTTATTAAAAGCATTTCTTCACCACATAAAATAATGATTTAGTTTAAAAATGGTTAATGAAGTAAAACCTTTTGCAAATGATTTTGCCACTTTATAAAATGACCATTAGGTGTTTTAAAATGTTTATGAACCATTAGAAACCACTTTTACAAATAAAACAATCTCTTGCATGCTTGCATGCATTGTTTTGTTTCTATCATTTTATGTGATGAATTGCTTGAATGGTAGATTGAATTATTGTTTGCTTGATTAAATTGTAGTGATTTGAAGTGAGTGAACATTGCAACTATCAAGGATTGAACTCATACTATCTACCAAAAAGGCAAGTGATGCTTCATACTTTGTCCCATTATTTTCACTATGCATTAGTGATATCTCTAAGTAGGACTTGCATGGAATTTTTGCTAAGTATAAACTATGCCATGGGAAATCCTAGCAGATGAAACCTTAGTAGAAATTTCCTAAGTTAAGATTCCTACTACTATCATGCTTAGCTTAGCTAATAGAAAACAAGGGTGGAATATATATTCATGCTATGAAATATTTCTAAGTCTGTGGACTTGTGTTTTGTTTAATAAAACAACTAAGTGAATGAATCACCTGGGTGGAATGGAAGGAATGGTTTGTGTTGAGTGGTTCACAAGGCCCATTTCTATGGTTTACCTTGTGTATCTCACTTGTGGATGGCCACCTAGGAACAAAGAGATTTGAGATGTCAAATGTTGAGAAGCTTCAAGTGCAACCACTTGGCATTATGGGCTCTGCGTGGATCATATAGGTTGCAAGAACTTAGCCAAATGGACAGTTGGTGGTAGGGGTTTTATAGGTTGGAGCGCGTCCATTTTGGTCTAAGGGAAGGCTTCTGAAGGATCTTGTCTTGGTGAAACCAAGTCTTGTGGGGAAAGTGCACCACCTCTGCAGAGTGTAAAATCTAAGTACTTAGACATGTCCCTGGTAAAGGACAATTTGAGCCTCAAGACATGGAAGCTATCAAGAATATCATCATCCAAATTTCTAAGTTAAAAACTTTTGGTTGAATAAGGGTTGAAGGATCACCAATTTCTATTGGGAGATGCCTTGGGTGATTTTTTCAAACTAAAACTTAGTGTTTTCAAATGATAAGGAAAATCTATTTTGAGCAATGCAAGCCTAAGCTCCACTTAGCCAAATTCATATAGATGATAGAACTCCAATATACTACCATAGTATCACTTGCCAATACAAATCAAATGTATTGACCCTTGTGGCTGTAACTTGTTATGTTGCAGGTTTGTTTGATTTAGTGAAGTGTGTTGATTAGGATTACAAAGTCTACAACCAACATGCCTGCCTGTGGCACTTTGAAGATGAAGGACCCCATGCTATTGTTATATTCTGCTGCATTGTAAAGAGATAGCCAAATGAGCTATGTAAGATGTAATAAATTATTTTATTCCTGGTTATAAAGTTGTAATATGACCTTTGTTTCTTGATATTACATCTTAACTGTGGATGCTAGCTATTGATCCAGGGAATAACATTGTAAACATAGGGATCTCTACCCTATTAAAGGTTGGGAAACTTAACAGAGCACGACCGAGAAGCGAGTCGCTGACCTGGAGCGTGATCTCAAGGAGGCCAGGGCGGAAGCGAGCTCGGCGGAGGGGCGAGCAAAAGCTGCTGTTACTTTTGCCGCTGAAGAGCGGAAGGTATCTGATGCGCTCGTTGCTGGGCTGCAGAACGACCTTTCTTCTCTTCAAAGTTTCATCACGGACCTCTGCCGCCCGCTAATTGGTAAACTCTCCTTCAGCCAATTTCCGGCGGCACTAACTGTATTGTGATGTCAATATTTTGCTTACTGCTTGTTGATGTGCTGCAGGCCGGATTACTGATAACGTGGAAGAAGCGCAGTCGTATGACGCACGGCAGTGCGTGACCACCCTGTTTGACTCGGCCATGTTGTCAGCAACTTGCCTTCGAGCATATCTCCAGGAGATATCGGCCACAGAGGTGATCCCCAGTAACCTTGTCGAGGTATGGCGCTACCTGGAAAAGGCCCCGTCGGTCGTCGAGTTCATGACGCGGTCGGCCTTCCGGCGCAGGGCAGCGACGGCGCTCAGCCTTGGGCTTGCCCACTTGCCTGAGGACTTCGACCTTGACGATGTCACGAGCGGCTACCCCTCGTCGACGGGCTCGGTGGAGATTGCCTGGGGTGCTGAAGTTGACGGACCGGGCCACAGTGTACTCCGATCGCGTTTGGGCGATGGGCGACCTCATCCCCTATCAGGAGACGATTGCCGCTCCCAATGATCCTGAACCGAAGCATCGGGACTTCAAGGTCGAGCAGCCGTTCCATGCAGTGATGGCGGGTGAGCTGACGACGTACCCGTCGAACCAGTATGTGCCCTTCATCCGCAATCGCAGGGACGGCGACGCGTCTGCGTTAAAACCTGCGGAGTAAGAGTGTTGTGCCCTTGGGCATTAGTACGGGATAACTATGTAACTTTCCTTGTATCGAACAATTTGTACTGCTATACAGGAAACTCGTGTTATTTTGTCAGTCGTTTTGCAATTTTGGATGTTAATTGAGCGAGTCCCCGAGCGCGTCCTCCCTTTTTATGGGGTTTACCTCGTTGTTATATGTTTGTTAACTTTTAATGAGTTAAGGTCGACTCGCCATAGCTCGGAGAGCCAGTCGCATGGCGACTCCCAGGGGTGCTCTTTACTTGACCGTTTTCCCGGGCGTGAACAAGGTCGGGTTGCCGAGTCCCCGAACGTGGTACTTGGTGGTTCGAGTCGCAAGCCCAAGGTCGGTGAGGATTAAGCGCGTTATTGTAAGCGTGTCACTCCTGCCTGATCCGGAGGATCAGTCGCATGGCGAGTCTTGGGCACGCTCTCATACTTGGCGTTTTTCTCTGGTCGCTCGTATTCAGCTAGGTGTCAGTCCCCGAGCGTGGTACTTGGCCGTTCGAGTCGCTGCGCCAAGGATGCGGAGGACTTGGTCGCTGTGAGGAGCGAATGCAGTTGTCTTGGCTCGGGGATCCAGTCGAGCTAGGCGACTCCAATGGTGCTCCAGGTTAGAGTTTTTCGTGGACGTTACGAGGCCTGGGGTTTCCCAGTGCCCTCGTACCGCACTACTTGGCCGTGCCGGTCGCTTTACCAGGGGTTGACTTCTGCGAATAGCATAACGTTGTTATTACGAGTGCGAGTGGCACACGACACGGAGAGTAGACACAATTTTCGGTAACCAATCTGTTTTATTTCATAGCGGGTGGGGAGTACATGTATGGAGTTCTAGGAGTAGAACTTCCGTAGGAGGTTTACATTCCATGGCCGCTTGACGTCGAGTTTTCCGTCTCCTCAGACGTCGGTGAGGTAGTAGGCGTCGTTGCCTAGGACTCGCCCAATGGCTACTGGTCCCTGAAGGGTTTCGCGGCATAGTAAATCAAAATTTTCTACGGATGCGAACAGAGGGAAGCCAAGATCTAATCTAGGAGATGCAAACAACGAGAGAGATTGGATTAGATCTTCATACCCTTGAAGATTCGCACAGCGGAACGTTCGTCGGAACGTGGGTGATGTAGTCGTACTCGCTTCTCCTCCTCGCGATCCGATCCGATCTAGCACCACAAGTGGCGACGCCTCCGTGAGATGCACACGTGCGGCACCTTGACGTCTCCTCCTTGCTTGGTCCAGCAAGTATGGTGGAGAGATGGGTTGGATCTACAACGCGACGGCGCGGTGCAATTGGTGGAGAATTTCTGCAGCAGGGCTTCGCCTACAAGCAGTCGGGAGGGAGAGAGGAGGGCAGCAGGGCGGCTAGGGTTGGAGGGGAAGGTGTGTGGGGTTGGTGCGCCCCCAGCCCTCTATATATAGAGGGGTGGGCGCAGCCCTAGCCCCTCCCCCAAGCCAAGGCCGGCGGGCCCAAGGAGGAAGAATGGGGGGCAAGGAAACCCCCCCTTCTAGAAGCTCTATCTAGAGTTTAAACCTCTCTTGGCCGGCTGGGCCCTATGGGGCCTTGTGCCCCTGGCCCAATGCGTCCAGGGCACTCCCTCATGGGCCCATGCCCCCTCCTGGAAGGTGGGATCACGTTGGTCCCCTTCCGGAAGGTTCTAGAAGCTTCCGGTACAATACCGATTAACCCGGAACAATTCCGAACTCCAAAAACTGCACTGCCTTATATGAATCTTATTCTCCGGACCACTCCAGAACCTCTCGTGATGTCCCGGATCCCATCCGAGACTCCGAACAAAAACTCATAAACCAATTATCCAATCTATCCTAGCGTCAAGACACGTTAAGTGTGTGACCCTGCGGGTTCGAGAATATGCAGACATGATCTTCTATCAATAATCAACAGCGGGGTCTGGAAACCCATATTGACTCCCACACATTCATCGATGATCATATCGGATGAACCACGATGCCAGGATTCAATCAATCCCATATATATTCCCTTCGTCTCGCGATATTTTACTTGCCCGAGATTCGATCGCCGGTACCATCATACCTAGTTCAATCTCGTTCACAGCAAGTACTTTACTCGTTCCGTAATCCGATATCACTTTGTGATTAACTCCTTAACCACATGCTTGCAAGCGGTGTTGATATCGATTACAGAGTGGGCCCGAAGTATATCTCTCCGACTTGGGAGGGACAAATCCCATCTCGATACATACAACCCAATAGATACTTTCCGATCACCTGAGAGACACCTTTATGATCACCCTCTCATAGGATGACATTTGATGACCTCAAAGCTTTCTTCCGATACGAGGGAGTTGTATTAGCTCATGGTCTAAGGAATACAATATTTGACATAAGAAAAGCTTCGCAAAGACGAACACGATGACACGATCTAATTGCTTCGCTTAGTTTGGGTCTGTCCATCACATCATTCTCCCAATGATATGATCTCATTATTAATCGACAACTCATGTCCATGGTTAGGAAACCTTAACCATCATTAATCAATGAGCTAGTCCATAGAGGCGTACTAGGGACACGGTGTTGTTCACAAACCACACAAGTATTAAAGTTTCCGCTTAATACAATTCTAGCATGGAATATAAACATTATCATGAACAAGAATTATAATAACAACATCTTTATTATTGCCTCTAGGGCATAATTCCAACAGTCTCCAACTTGCACTAGAGTCAATAATCTAGTTTACATTTGGCAACAATCTCACACCCATGGCACTGAGGTGCTGATCATGTTTTACACGTGGAAGAGGTTTAGTCAATGGATCTGCAACATTTAGATCTGTATGTACTTTGCTAATCTTCAGATCTCCAACTGCTATATAATCTCGGATTATATGAAACTTGCGGTTGATATGCTTGGTCTTTGGATGATATCTTGGTTCCTTAGCGAGTTCTATGGCGCCAGTGTTGTCACACAATATCTCCAGTGGGTCCAATGCACTTGGAACCACGCCAAGCTCAGTGATGAAGTTTCTGATCCAAACTCCTTCACTTGACGCTTCTGCAGCAGTCATGTATTCCGCTTCTACTGTAGATCCCGAGATCACGCTTTGCTTGCAGCTTCTCCAGCTCACAGCTCCTCCATTCAAAATATAAACGTATCCTGTCTGAGATTTAGAATCATCCTTGTCGGTGTCGAAACTAGCGTCGACGTAACCTTTTACGACGAGCTGTTCATCACCCCCATAGACTAAGAACATTTCTTTAGTCTTATTTAGGTACTTTAGGATGTTCTTCACGGCTGTCCAGTGTTCCACTCCTGGATCACTTTGGTATCTGCTCGTCAAACTAAGAGCATTGGACACATCCGGTCTAGTACACAACATGGCATACATGATAGAACCTATGGACGAGGCATAAGGCACTTTGCTCATAGCTTCCCTATCATTTACCGTAGATGGACACTGAGCCTTGCTCAATATCTTACCTGACAACATAGGCACTGAACCTTTCTTTGCCTTATCCATTCTGAAACTTTTCAGAACTTTGTCTAGGTATGTACTCTGGCTTAAAGCTATCAGGCGTCTTTGTCTATCTCTATAGATTTTGATGCCCAATATATAAGCAGCTTCACCTAGGTCTTTCATTGAAAAATACTTGTTCAAATAACTCTTCACATCGTTAAGCATGTTGATGTCATTTCCAATAATCAATATGTCATCCACATATAGTACCAGAAACGTCACCGAGCTCCCACTTACTTTCTTGTAGATGCAAGCTTCGTAGCAATTTGGAACAAATCCAAAGCTCTTGATCACTTGATCAAAACGAAGGTTCCAACTCCGAGATGCTTGCTTCAGTCCATAAATGGAACGCTGAAGTTTGCACACTTTATCAGCATCCTTAGGATCGACAAAACCTTCAGGTTGCATCATGTACAACTCTTCATCAATGTTGCCATTGAGGAACGCAGTCTTGACATCCATCTGCCATATTTCATAATCATGAAACGCATCAATTGCTAATAAAATCCGAATGTACTTAAACATCGCTACGGGAGAGAAAGTCTCATCGTAGTCAACACCTTGAACTTGTCGAAAACCTTTTGCGACAAGTCGTGCTTTATAGACGGTAACATTACCATCCGCGTCCGTTTTCTTCTTGAAAATCCATTAGCACTCAACGGCCTTTCGGTCGCTAGGAGGGTCCACCAAAGTCCATACTTGGTTTTCGCTCATGGATCCCAATTCGGATTTCATGGCTTCTAGCCATTTCTCAGAGTCTGGGCTCATCATTGCTTCCTCATAGTTCGCAGGCTCACTGTCATCTACTAACAAGACAGTTAAGACAGGGTTGCCGTACCACTCAGGAGGGGCACACGACCTTGTCGACCTGCGACGTTCAGTAGCAGCATCGTCCGAAGCTTCATGATCCTTATCATTATGTAGAGGGAGTGACCCAACCTTTATACAACATAAGGTGGTGTCCCCTGTGTTTACAATGCTAGTCCCTGGATCAATAGCTAGCATCCACAGTTGAGATGTAATATCAAGAAACAAAGGTCATAATATAACTTTATAACCAGGAATAACATAATTTTATTACATCAATACATAGCTCATTTGGCTATTACATTACATTGTAGCGGAATAACTATAATCATGGGGTCCTTCATCTTCAAAGTGCCACAGGCAGATGTTGGTTGTAGACTTTGTAATCCTAATCTAACAATCTTCACTAAAATCAATCAAACCTGCAACATTACAAGTTACAGCCACAAGGGTCAATACATTTGAATTGTATTGGCAAGCTTCACTTCTATGTATAATATGAGTGGATCCTATCAATACATGCTTATTTGGCTAAGTAGAGCTTTAGGATCATTTGCATAAAGCAATATTTTATCCTATCTTTTCAAAATGGTTTTGGTCCATTGTCAAATCTCTTTTCCAAGAATCCCTTGAACTCCTTGGTAGACACTCAAGTGTTCAAGTTCTTGTCAAAATCCCTTGAGCTCCTTGGTAACCCCAAGTGCATCAAGTTTTACAAAATCTCATGAGTTCCTTGGTAACCCCAAGTGTTCATGTTTTCATCAAAATCTCTTGAGCTCCTTGGTAACCCCAAGTGCATCAAGCTTAACAAAACCTCTTTGAATTCCTTGGTACCCCCAAGTGCATCAAGTTTTTATTTTTAGAAGTTGGAATGTCGAGATCTCCCATAGTTCAAACTTTAGTTGCTCAGTATTGTCCATAACCGGGGACACGGCTAAGTACTTAGATTTTATTATCTTCTGCAGAAGGAGTACACTTTACCCACATGTCACAATCCCATCCTTTTGCCACCAGTGGCCTACTGGATTAGTGCTCACCAAGATGGAGTACTGGCAGATTGAGAATGTGACGAAGTCTTTCCAAAGGGTCCTCCCATACACCATTGCTAGCTTGTCTTCAGCACCCATGAAGCATTCCAGATCCCCATGTCCAGTAGACTGAAGACAATGCATGGGTCTTCCCAATGTAGTTGACTAAGCCAGAGCCATAATAGCATGTGGTTGCACACGAAAGCCACAATTGGAGAAACATGTTCAATCTCTAAGTTTCCTAGGTGGGTTTTCTTTTGGAGCACAACACAAAGAGATCACCATAGACATGGTTCCTTTTGTTGCCACCTTCTCCAAAACTTAAAGTATCCCCCACCTAGGTGGTTCATTGAGTCCTTGTTTTATTTTATAAAACACAAGTCCTTTTCTCAACTTTGTAAATCTCAACATGTATCTCTTTCCCAATAAAGCATGGCTAAGCATGTACAACTACAATGTTTTCTCTAAGGAATGTATAGGGTATCCTATTAGGATTTAGCATAGCATAAGTATAAAATTATTTTCATGCATGTTTTCAAAATCCACTAAGTATAATGAAATTAGTAGGACTTTAGATGATAGTGTAACTTGCCTTTTTGGGTAGGGAATGATGGTTCACTCCTTGATCTTGCTAGTCTCACACTTTGCTAAATTCACTACAATCAATCAAGCAAACACCAAATCAACTAGCATTCCAAATAATCAACCAAACAACAATTCACACACATAAAACTATGGGATCTAAGTCATGCATGTAAGTATGCAAGTGATGGTCCTATTTGCAAAGATGTTCTTCACTAGGCTTCTAAACTTAGTAAGTTCCAAATTGGTCATTTTTCCAAAGTGGCAAAGTCATTTGCAAAAAGGGTTTTGTCCAAAATCCATTTTTAAATCCAATCCTCATTTTATGTAGTGGAAAATATTTTTTATCAAAGTAACAACTTTAAGTTGTTCACCAAATGAGTTGCTATTGCAAAAACTTGGTGTTTTGGGTTAGTAGGTTTGTTTCAAATCATTTTCCCAAAGTTTTTACTCCAATAACATTTTTAAAATAAAACCATTATTTTCATTTGGCTAGAAATGGTTAAGTCAAATAATCCATCTTAAATTTTACAAAATCCATTTCCAAGACCATGGGTTGGTTCCTAGGGTCAGTAAGTTCACATCATACCATTTTGGAAAAGTTTTAACCCAAAAATCACTTTTAAACAATTTTTCTAATCTAAACAAGCACATGAAAGAATCTGCAAAAATAAGCAAACTAACAGATACTATTTGCTAAACCAAGGGCATGGTTGGCTAGGGATGGTTCTCCTGAATCCAACGACATAAAATTTGTAATTTTTGGACGTGTGGATCCAAAGTTACAAGGGTTTGAAAATCATATCTCAATTAGATTTCAAATCTGTTTTTAAATCGAGCAGGTGACACGCGACACTTTTCTATTTGCCGATACCGATTCGGGTGGATCGCGGGCTGCAGGCCGTTAGATCAAGTTGCATCGCACGACACTGGCTGCGTACCCTTTCGAGTTTAAGTGATCTAATCTCGTCTCTCCGATCTAAATCGAACGGTTGCTACTGCCTGGCCAAGAACTGGCGGCGCTCAACGGTGGCGTGCGGCGGCGGTGCTCTGGCTACGGCGTAACGGCGAGAACAGGAAGCGAGAGAGGAAGGGAGTAGGCTCACCGAGGTCGCGAGGACGTGGCGATGCTCGGCGTGTGGTCGGCTCGGCAAGGGGCGCTTAGGGCTCGTCTTAATTTCTCACCAGAGTCGAGAACGGCGTCAGGCGGTCCTGTTCGTGGTCGGGGATGGTGCTGTGGTCCACGAGAAGACAAACAGAGGACTTGGTTAGCTGCGCAAGGCCATGGCAAAGATGCTTGCGTGATCGAGAAGACGCGGGGCGGTCAGTGCTTACCGGGGGAGGTCGTCGGAGAGGTTGCAGACACGGCGGTGTTCGGAAGCTTGTCGTAGCCGACGCTCTGGGGCGCCTGCGGTCAAACGAAAGGTACTGGGAGATGCGCCGAGAAGTGGTAAGTCTGGGTGCATGGTCAGGGAGGCAAGGGGAGGTGATACTTGGCCGGAATCGACACCGAACCTCGTCGGAGCAGAGGATGGTCTCTGGCAAAATTCAGCAGCCTGAGGGCGAGTCGAGGTGTGGTGACAGAGGGGAAAGGAGGAGAAGGCACTGGCGTTTTATCGAGCATGGTCAAAGCGAGTAATGGCGGCTGCGTTATGACAAATTGATCGCCGGCGTTAAGGCAGGAAACGGCAAGGAGAAATTAGCGCGGGGTGTGGACGATGAACAGGAAAGAGTGGGGTCTACCTGGCAGTGGGAAAAGAAAGGAGGGGAGGGTCCACCAGTCATTCCCTTTGCGGGTCTGGTTGCGAGTGAAAAACGTTTCGTCGCGGGATGAATAGCTGGGCTGGTTCTGGGCCTGTTGGGCTGCTGGGTTGGGTCGACCTGTTCTTATTTTTTCTGTTTCTGAATCCTTTTCTTTTTCTATTTCTATTTTCCTGTTTTGAGCCATACAACAAATCAAAACAAAACAAATCAAACATTCAAATAAGTCAAACCTTCAACAAACTTTCCATTTGAATCTGGTTCTGTTTAACACATAATCCAAAGTCCAAATTTATTTTTAAATCTTTTTAGGTTCCATTCATTACTTAAATAAAATGGGCCATGGTTTATTAATCACATAGGGTTTGTTGTTTATTTTAAAACTCCATTTTGAAATCCAATTATTTCCAAAACCAAATCAGTAGGTTTTATTTGGGGATAAAAAATACTTGAAAAACTTATTTTTAAACAAATAAACCAGTTTTGATAGTTTAGAAATAATAAAACTTTTATTAATAAAATTTGGATAATAACCCCTTGTTATTTTTATTTAATAAACCTTTACTATTTCATTCAAAGTAAAACCTTTTGTTTCAAAGTTTGGCCAAGGTTTTAAGTTGGCTTCATAATTATTCTTTATTTAAAATCTTTCCTTTTTATTTGAAAACCAAAACCTTTTGTAAAAGATCTCAAGTAGTACCAAAATACTTTTATTTTTCCTTTAATAAATATTTATCTTTTTATTCCCTTTAGGATTTAATTGATCCAAAGTGGTTTGAAAGTTTCCAATTGGATTCAAAAGTTTCTTCTGGCCCTGAAAATCAAACAAAGTTTTATTTTATTCATTCATTTTTCACATTACAAGATTTGGAAAATCTTGGGATGTGACAGGCTACCACCCTTAAAATAAATCTCGTCCCGAGATTTGGGAAGGTTAGGGTTACAAGCAGGCTCAAAACAACTAGGGTACTACCACCCTTAAAAATTTTCAAACAAAAATTACATATTGTCCTTCTTGGGATCCTGGAAAAACTTTCTCTAAGCAACCAGTTGCATTTGTGTCCTTAGTTTTCATGCTTGACTCATGGGCCAAGGTTGAGTTTCTCCATAGGCTTGTTCAACTTGTTCTTCATCTTTTCTGGACAGTTGCTTGCATAATGTCCTGGGTTCTTGCAGTTGAAACAGTGGATCTCCTTGAGTTCTTTACGTGGCTCTTGTGGACAAGTTGCTACATAGTGGCCTAGCTCTTTGCAATTGTTGCACATCACTTGGCCAATCTCTTTATTCTTCTTGTTCTCTAGGCATCCACTAGAGTAGTGTCCCATTTCCTTACATTTATGACATTGCACAAGGCTCATGTCCTGCTTTTGTTTCTTGGGTTTCTTTAGTCCTTTGAATTGGGTTGTCTTGTTTGGAGGTATAAGTGGTCCTTTTCCTTTATTGGTAGACTTGGATCCTTCTTGTTTCCTTTGTTCCACCATGGAGTAGATGGGGCATTGGATAGGGACATGGTTGTTTCCTTCACAAAGATAACAAGTACCTTGAGAAATAGGACATTGTCCAACAGGATGTTCCTCTTCACAATTGGGGCATTGATCTTCATGCTCCTTGGAAGTATGATCCTTGTCTCCACAAATAATGCAAGCTGGGGCTCCATCTAGAATAACATTCTTGTCATCCTTGTTGTCATAAACCCTGTTGGGATAGTTTTCTTCCATGTTGATCATTTGATTAGTCACCTTAAGCATCAGTTGGGTTTGTTCCTCCAAAAACTTTTGCAGTGCTGGATCTTTATCACTAGTGTTGGCTATGAACTGAGCTGTTAGTTGGTTCAACTGGTGTTGGGTTGCTATGAGCTCTTTCATGCTGTCAGCTTGGTTGGTGTTGGTGTCATCAACCTTGATGTTAGAGTCTCCTGGAGTAGTCATCTGTTTTTGAGTTGAAGGGAGATTAGAATAGACAAAATTATTTTCTAAGGAAACAATCCTTAATCACACACATCACTATACACACAAGCAATGTGCAAACATTTTCAACAAATCATTTCACTCAAACACATAGTCCTAGTACATACTTAGGCAACAAATATTTTTGTTACACCACATAAGTTGGTGGGTTTTGACTTAGCTAAAATATGGTGGTCCATCTATATGGTTTACTTGTGATCTTTCCATCCTTCTTGGTTGCTTCTTCCTACATGACATCATGGTTCTTTTGGGAAAAACTCTTGGTTACATTGTCTTCTAGCGAAGTGAACTCCTTCTAACTTTTGCATTCCTTCAGTCTCTAAATCTTGAGCAAGATTTCCTTGTCTCACATGTAGTCCTTAGTGATATCCGAGTTGGAAGTCCTTGGTGAACATGCTAAAGATGTTGAAGTCATTAGAGTTGAAGAAATTGAAGTCATTAGAGTTGAAGAAGTTGAAGTCATTAGAGTTGGAAGTGTTGAGGGAGTCCTTTGCACACGGTGTAGTCTTGGGCTATGGGGTAGGTTTTTCCATCAAGTTTGAAACAGAAGAGATGTTGAGTTGAAACCAAAATGGTTGAGGAAAGAGTTTACAAGTGTTCTGTAAATAAGTTTTTGGAACAAGTACAACTCCTATTTTTCTAAGGGTTTTTGTCCAATCCTAGGTTTACAAATCCTACAGGCAACACAATGCTCTGATACCATCTGTAGAGGGAGTGACCCAACCTTTATACAACATAAGGTGGTGTCCCCTGTGTTTACAATGCTAGTCCCTGGATCAATAGCTAGCATCCACAGTTTAGATGCAATATCAAGAAACAAAGGTCATAATATAACTTTATAACCAGGAATAACATAATTTTATTACATCAATACATAGCTCATTTGGCTATTACATTACCTTTCAGCGGAATAACTATAATCATGGGGTCCTTCATCTTCAAAGTGCCACAGGCAGATGTTGGTTGTAGACTTTGTAATCCTAATCTAACAATCTTCACTAAAATCAATCAAACCTGCAACATTACAAGTTACAGCCACAAGGGTCAATACATTTGAATTGTATTGGCAAGCTTCACTTCTATGTATAATATGAGTGGATCCTATCAATACATGCTTATTTGGCTAAGTAGAGCTTTAGGCTCATTTGCATAAAGCAATATTTTATCCTATCTTTTCAAAATGGTTTTGGTCCATTGTCAAATCTCTTTTCCAAGAATCCCTTGAACTCCTGGGTAGACACTCAAGTGTTCAAGTTCTTGTCAAAATCCCTTGAGCTCCTTGGTAACCCCAAGTGCATCAAGTTTTACAAAATCTCATGAGTTCCTTGGTAACCCCAAGTGTTCATGTTTTCATCAAAATCTCTTGAGCTCCTTGGTAACCCCAAGTGCATCAAGCTTAACAAAACCTCTTTGAATTTCTTGGTACCCCCAAGTGCATCAAGTTTTTATTTTTAGAAGTTGGAATGTCGAGATCTCCCATAGTTCAAACTTTAGTTGCTTAGTATTGTCCATAACCGGGGACACGGCTAAGTACTTAGATTTTATAATCCTCTGCATAAGGAGTACACTTTACCCACATGTCACAATCCCATCCTTTTGCCACCAGTGGCCTACTGGATTAGTGCTCACCAAGATGGAGTACTGGCAGATTGAGAATGTGACGAAGTCTTTCCAAAGGGTCCTCCCATACACCATTGCTAGCTTGTCTTCAGCACCCATGAAGCATTCCAGATCCCCATGTCCAGTAGACTGAAGACAATGCATGGGTCTTCCCAATGTAGTTGACTAAGCCAGAGCCATAATAGCATGTGGTTGCACACGAAAGCCACAATTGGAGAAACATGTTCAATCTCTAAGTTTCCTAGGTGGGTTTTATTTTGGAGCACAACACAAAGAGATCACCATAGACATGGTTCCTTTTGTTGCCACCTTCTCCAAAACTTAAAGTATCCCCCACCTAGGTGGTTCATTGAGTCCTTGTTTTATTTTATAAAACACAAGTCCTTTTCTCAACTTTGTAAAATCTCAACATGTATCTCTTTTCCCAATAAATCATGGCTAAGCATGTACAACTACAATGTTTTCTCTAAGGAATATATAGGGTATCCTATTAGGATTTAGCATAGCATAAGTATAAAATTATTTTCATGCATGTTTTCAAAATCCACTAAGTATAATGAAATTAGTAGGACTTTAGATGATAGTGTAACTTGCCTTTTTGGGTAGGGAATGATGGTTCACTCCTTGATCTTGCTAGTCTCACACTTGGCTAAATTCACTACAATCAATCAAGCAAACACCAAATCAACTAGCATTCCAAATAATCAACCAAACAACAATTCACACACATAAAACTATGGGATCTAAGTCATGCATGTAAGTATGCAAGTGATGGTCCTATTTGCAAAGATGTTCTTCACTAGGCTTCTAAACTTAGTAAGTTCCAAATTGGTCATTTTTCCAAAGTGGCAAAGTCATTTGCAAAAAGGGTTTTGTCCAAAATCCATTTTTAAATCCAATCCTCATTTTATGTAGTGGAAAATATTTTTTATCAAAGTAACAACTTTAAGTTGTTCACCAAATGAGTTGCTATTGCAAAAACTTGGTGTTTTGGGTTAGTAGGTTTGTTTCAAATCATTTTCCCAAAGTTTTTACTCCAAAAACATTTTTAAAATAAAACCATTATTTTCATTTGGCTAGAAATGGTTAAGTCAAATAATCCATCTTAAATTTTACAAAATCCATTTCCAAGACCATGGGTTGGTTCCTAGGGTCAGTAAGTTCACATCATACCATTTTGGAAAAGTTTTAACCCAAAAATCACTTTTAAACAATTTTTCTAATCTAAACAAGCACATGAAAGAATCTGCAAAAATAAGCAAACTAACAGATACTATTTGCTAAACCAAGGGCATGGTTGGCTAGGGATGGTTCTCCTGAATCCAACGACATAAAATTTGTAATTTTTGGACGTGTGGATCCAAAGTTACAAGGGTTTGAAAATCATATCTCAATTAGATTTCAAATCTGTTTTTAAATCGAGCAGGTGACACGCGACACTTTTCTATTTGCCGATACCGATTCGGGTGGATCGCGGGCTGCAGGCCGTTAGATCAAGTTGCATCGCACGACACTGGCTGCGTACCCTTTCGAGTTTAAGTGATCTAATCTCGTCTCTCCGATCTAAATCGAACGGTTGCTACTGCCTGGCCAAGAACTGGCGGCGCTCAACGGTGGCGTGCGGCGGCGGTGCTCTGGCTACGGCGTAACGGCGAGAACAGGAAGCGAGAGAGGAAGGGAGTAGGCTCACCGAGGTCGCGAGGACGTGGCGATGCTCGGCGTGTGGTCGGCTCGGCAAGGGGCGCTTAGGGCTCGTCTTAATTTCTCACCAGAGTCGAGAATGGCGTCAGGCGGTCCTGTTCGTGGTCGGGGATGGTGCTGTGGTCCACGAGAAGACAAACGGAGGACTTGGTTAGCTGCGCAAGGCCATGGCAAAGATGCTTGCGTGATCGAGAAGACGCGGGGCGGTCAGTGCTTACCGGGGGAGGTCGTCGGAGAGGTTGCAGACGCGGCGGCGTTCGGAAGCTTGTCGTAGCCGACGCTCTGGGGCGCCCTCGGTCGAATGAAAGGTACTGGGAGATGCGCCGAGAAGTGGTGAGTCTGGGTGCGTGGTCAGGGAGGCAAGGGGAGGTGATACTTGGCCGGAATCGACACCGAACCTCGTCGGAGCAGAGGATGGTCTCTGGCAAAATTCAGCAGCCTGAGGGCGAGTCGAGGTGTGGTGACAGAGGGGAAAGGAGGAGAAGGCACTGGCGTTTTATCGAGCATGGTCAAAGCGAGTAATGGCGGCTGCGTTATGACGAATTGATCGCCGGCGTTAAGGCAGGAAACGGCGAGGAGAAATTAGCGCGGGGTGTGGACGATGAACAGGAAAGAGTGGGGTCTACCTGGCAGTGGGAAAAGAAAGGAGGGGAGGGTCCACCAGTCATTCCCTTTGCGGGTCTGGTTGCGAGTGAAAAACTTTTCGTCGCGGGAGGAATAGCTGGGCTGGTTCTGGGCCTGTTGGGCTGCTGGGTTGGGTCGACCTGTTCTTATTTTTTTCTGTTTCTGAATCCTTTTCTTTTTCTATTTCTATTTTCCTGTTTTGAGCCATACAACAAATCAAAACAAAACAAATCAAACATTCAAATCAGTCAAACCTTCAACAAACTTTCCATTTGAATCTGGTTCTGTTTAACACATAATCCAAAGTCCAAATTTATTTTTAAATCTTTTTAGGTTCCATTCATTACTTAAATAAAATGGGCCATGGTTTATTAATCACATAGGGTTTGTTGTTTATTTTAGAACTCCATTTTGAAATCTAATTATTTCAAAACCCAAATCAGTAGGTTTTATTTGGGGATATAAAATACTTGAAAAACTTATTTTTAAACAAATAAACCAGTTTTGATAGTTTAGAAATAATAAAACTTTTATTAATAAAATTTGGATAATAACCCCTTGTTATTTTTATTTAATAAACCTTTACTATTTCATTCAAAGTAAAACCTTTTGTTTCAAAGTTTGGCCAAGGTTTTAAGTTGGCTTCATAATTATTCTTTATTTAAAATCTTTCCTTTTTATTTGAAAACCAAAACCTTTTGTAAAAGATCTCAAGTAGTACCAAAATACTTTTATTTTTCCTTTAATAAATATTTATCTTTTTATTCCCTTTAGGATTTAATTGATCCAAAGTGGTTTGAAAGTTTCCAATTGGATTCAAAAGTTTCTTCTGGCCCTGAAAATCAAACAAAGTTTTATTTTATTCATTCATTTTTCACATTACAAGATTTGGAAAATCTTGGGATGTGACACATTAGCTTCCTCTATTATTGGTGCAGGCGGCACTGGAACAATTTCAGGTGCTGCGCTACTCTCCAATTCAAGAGAAGGTTCAATAACCTCGTCTAGCTCTACTTTCCTCCCACTCACTTCTTTCGAGAGAAACTCCTTCTCAAGAAAGGAACCGTTCTTTGCGACAAACACTTTGCCTTCGGTTCTGTGATAGAAGGTATACCCAATAGTTTCTTTAGGGTATCCTATGAAGACGCATTTCTCCGCTTTGGGTTCGAGCTTGTCCGGCATCAACTTCTTGACGTAAGCTTCGCATCCCCAAACTTTAAGAAACGACAACTTAGGTTTAGCACCAAACCACAGTTCATACGGTGTCGTCTCAACGGATTTAGATGGTGCCCTATTTAAATTGAATGCAGCGGTTTCTAATGCATAACCCCAAAATGATAACGGCAAATTAGTAAGAGACATCATTGATCGGACCATATCTAATAGAGTTCGATTCCGGCGTTCAGACACACCATTGCGCTGTGGTGTTCTGGGTGGCGTGAGTTGCGAAACAATTTCGCTTGCTTTAAGATGCGTGAGAAAATCATAACTCAAATACTCGCCCCCACGATCGGATCGTAGAAACTTGATCTTTCTATTACGATGGTTCTCCACTTCATTTTGAAATTCCTTGAACTTTTCAAATGTTTCAGATTTATGTTTCATTAAATAGATATACCCATATCTACTTAAGTCATCGGTAAAAGTGAGAAAATAGCGATATCCACCGCGCGTCGAAACACTCATCGGTCCGCACACATCGGTATGTATGATTTCCAACAAGTCCGTTGCTCGCTCCATCATACCGGAGAACGGTGTTTTGATCATCTTGCCCATGAGGCATGGTTCGCATATGTCAAATAATTCAAAATCAAGAGACTCCAAAAGTCCATCAGAATGGAGTTTCTTCATGCGCTTTACAACAATATGACCTAGACGACAGTGCCACAAATAAGTAGTATTATCACTATCTACTTTGCATCTCTTAGCCTCAATGTTATGGATGTGTGTTTCATCCCTTTCGAGATTTAGAAGAAATAAACAATTCACAAGAGGTGCATGACCATAAAAGATGTTACTCATATAAATAGAACAACCATTATTCTCCGATTTAAATGAATAACCGTCTTGCAATAAACACGATCCAGAAATAATGTTCATGCTCAACGCAGGCACATAATAACATTTATTAAGGTTTAAAACTAATCCTGAAGGTAAAACTAAGGAGAGTGTGCCGACGGCCATCACATCAACTCTTGATCCGTTGCCAACGCGCATCGTCACCTCATCCCTCACAAGCCGTCGTCTATTCCGTAGCTCCTGTTTCGAGTTACAAATATTAGCAACTGAACCGGTATCAAATACCCATGCACTACAACAAGGGCTAGTAAGGAAAACATCAATAACATGTATATCAAATATACCTTTGATGGTGCCAGCCTTCTTGTCTGCTAAGTACTTCGGACAGTTGCGCTTCCAGTGACCCTTGTCCTTGCAATAGAAGCACTCAGTGTCCGGCTTAGGACCAGACTTGAGCTTCTTCTCAGTAGGGGCAACGCGCTTGCCGCCGCCTTTCTTGAAGGGCTTCTTTGCACCCTTACCTTTCTTAAAGGAGGGCTTGTTGACCATCAACACATGATTATCCTTTTTGATGTCCACCTCCGCAGCCTTCAGCTTTGCGAAGAGCTCGGTGATCGTATCAGTGGAACCAATCTGATTATGAGTCACTACAAAACTTTTGTAGCTAGGAGGGAGTGATTGCAGAACTCTGTTAATCTTGAGCTCCTCTGGAATCTTGCAGTCCAGTTGCTCAAGGCGTTGAGTGTAGCCCGACATCTTTATGGCGTGCTCACTAACGGAACTCCCTTCCTCCATCTTGCAGTTAAAGAACTTCTCAGAGATCTCATATCTCTCAGAACGGGCCTGAGTCTGAAACATGGTTTTCATCTCCTCAAGAATCTCAAAGGGCCCGGGATAGTCTTCAAAATGATTTTGAAGGTCCGATTCCATAGCAAACAACATGGTGCTCTTAATCACACCATAATCATCTTTGCGCGACTGATAGACAACTTTCTCATCAGCCGGCGCATTTAGAGCAGGGGCGTCACCTAGCGCACTTTCAAGGACATAGTCCTTTTGACCGCCAGAGAGAATGATTCTCAGATTGCGGAACCAATTGGTGAAGTTAGACCCATTGTTTCTAAGATTTTCTTTCTCAGCAAAAACGTTGAAGTTGAAGTTGGACTTGGCCATGTGATCTACAGTATTTGCAAGTACAATTTAGACTATGTTCATGATAAATAGTTCAACTTAATCAAATTACTAGATGAACTCCCACTAAATTCAACATCCCTCAAGTTGTTTAGTGAACACGATCCAAATTCACCACACCTAATCCGATCATCACGAGAAGAGATGTGGTTTCAATGGTGGACAACGAAGTGTCGATCATATCATTCATATGACTCATGCTTAACCTTTCGGCTCATGTGTTCCGAGGCCATGTCTGTACATGCTAGGCTCGTCAAGTTAGACCCAAGTATTTCCGCGTGTGCAAAACTGGCTTGCACCCGTTGTATGTGAGCGTAGAGTCTATAGCACCCGATCATCACGTGATGCTTGGACACGACGAACTTTCGCAACGGTGCATACTTGGGGAGAACACAGTTTTTATCTTGATCTTTAAGTGAGGAATCATCTTATAATGCTACCGTCGCGATCTAATCATAATAAGATACATAAAAGGATAAACATCACATGCATATAACTTTATGTGACATGGTATAGCCAATCTTCGCGCAATGATCTCCATCTTGTGCGTGCCGGCATGATCTCCATCACTCCACCATGATTGCCTCCACCACGAATAACAACTACAACTATTGCTAACTACTTAGTGATAAAGTAAAGCTATTACATGGCGTATAAGAAGTTGACTCGCAGGTCATACACAATTATAAAGACAACCATATGGCTCCTGCCGGTTGTGTACTCATCGACATGCAAGTCGTGAAACATTACAAAACATGATCATCGCATACAATATACACATCACATCTTGGGCCATACCATATCACAGAAAACACTCCTTGCAAAAACAAGTTAGACGCCTCTACTTTGTTGTTGCATGTTTTACGTGGCTTATGGGAGTAGATGCTAAGAACGATTCTTACCTACGGAAAGCCACAACGGTGATATTATGGTTGCCAAACTCCGGTGTAGATCCCATGACAACTATACTGAGAGAAACTGACATCCACCAGCCGCATGTGTGGAACAAGCCACATGTCAAGTGCGGAGCCGGTCTCGCGAACGACGTCGCGTAAGGTTGGCCTGGACCGCTTCAATCTCACTATCCCGCGTCATAAGAAGAACACAAACAAGAGGCTTGCAACAGAAAACATCAACGCCCGCAACAACCATGTTGCGTTCTACTCGTGAATCACATCTACGCATAGATCTAGCTCTGATACCACTGAAGGGTTTCGCGGCATAGTAAATCAAAATTTTCTACGGATGCGAACAGAGGGAAGCCAAGATCTAATCTAGGAGATGCAGACAAGGAGAGATATTGGATTAGATCTTCATACCCTTGAAGATTCGCACAGCGGAACGTTCGTCGGAACGTGGGTGATGTAGTCGTACTCGCTTCTCCTCCTCGCGATCCGATCCGATCTAGCACCACAAGTGGCGATGCCTCCGTGAGATGCACACGTGCGGCACCTCAACGTCTCCTCCTTACTTGGTCCAGCAAGTATGGTGGAGAGATGGGTTGGATCTACAACGCGACGGTGCGGTGCAATTGGTGGAGAATTTCTGCAGCAGGGCTTCGCCTACAAGCAGTCTGGAGGGAACAGAGGAGGGCAGCAGGGCGGATAGGGTTGGAGGGGAAGGTGTGTGGGGTTGGTGCACCCCCAGCCCTCTATATATAGAGGGGTGGGCGCAGCCCTAGCCCCTCCCCCAAGCCAAGGCCGGCGGCCCCAAGGAGGAAGAGTGGGGGGCAAGGAAACCCCCCCTTCTAGAAGCTCTATCTAGAGTTTAAACCTCTCTTGGACGGCTGGGCCCTATGGGGCCTTGTGCCCCTGGCCCAATGCGGCCAGAGCACTCCCTCATGGGCCCATGCCCCTTCCCGGAAGGTGGGGCCACGTTGGTCCCCTTCCGGAAGGTTCTAGAAGCTTCCGGTACAATACCGCTTAACCCGGAACAATTCCGAACTCCAAAAACTGCACTACCTTATATGAATCTTATTCTCCGGACCACTCCGGAACCTCTCGTGATGTCCCGGATCCCATCCGAGACTCCGAACAAAAACTCATAAACCAATTATCCAATCTATCCTAGCGTCGAGACACGTTAAGTGTGTGACCCTGCGGGTTCGAGAATATGCAGACATGATCTTCTATCAATAATCAACAGCGGGGTCTGGAAACCCATATTGACTCCCACACATTCATCGATGATCATATCGGATGAACCACGATGCCAGGATTCAATCAATCCCATATATATATTCCCTTCGTCTCGCGATATTTTACTTGCCCGAGATTCGATCGTCGTACCGTCATACCTAGTTCAATCTCGTTCACAGCAAGTACTTTACTCGTTCCGTAATCCGATATAACTTTGTGATTAACTCCTTAACCACATGCTTACAAGCGGTGTTGATATCCATTACCGAGTGGGCCCGAAGTATATCTCTCCGACTTGGGAGGGACAAATCCCATCTCGATACATACAACCCAACAGATACTTTCCGATCACCTGAGAGACACCTTTATGATCACCCTCTCATAGGATGACGTTTGATGACCTCAAAGCTTTCTTCCGATACCAGGGAGTTATATTATCTCATGGTCTAAGGAATACAATATTTGACATAAGAAAAGCTTCGCAAAGACGAACACGATGACATGATCTAATTGCTTCGCTTAGTTTGGGTCTGTCCATCACATCATTCTCCCAATGATATGATCTCATTATTAATCGACAACTCATGTCCATGGTTAGGAAACCTTAACCATCATTAATCAATGAGCTAGTCCATAGAGGCATACTAGGGACACGGTGTTGTTCACAAACCACACAAGTATTAAAGTTTCCGCTTAATACAATTCTAGCATGGAATATAAACATTATCATGAACAAGAATTATAATAATAACATCTTTATTATTGCCTCTAGGGCATAATTCCAACAGTCCCTCCCAAGGGGGGAGAGCTTGTGCATGCCTTTCTTGTCCTGGATTAGGCGCAGTACCAGGTCGCCTTTCTGGAAAGTGCGAGTCCTTACTCACCGGCTATGGTATCGGCGGAGCCCTTGCTGGTAGATGGCAGTCCGGGAGCGAGCTAAGTCACGTGCCTCGTCGAGCTGGTCGACTCCGTCTTGGCGTGCGAGTTCGTTTGCGGCCTCCGTATAGTTGACCACCCTTGGTGAGTCGTGCTCGAGGTCGGTTGGCATGACTGCCTTGGCAACGTAAACCATGAAGAAGGGGGTGAATCCTGTCGACCTGTTGATGGAGGTGTGGATGCCCCAGATGACGGAGGGTAGCTCCTCGACCCAGCACCTGGCGGTGCGCTCGAGTGGGACTTGTAGACGTGGCTTCAGGCCATGGAGGATGCTCTGATTGGCGCATTCCGCCTGGCCATTGGACTCTGGGTGAGCGACTGAGGCGAGGTCGAGTCGAATGTGGTGTTCCTCGCAGAACTCGGCCATGGCTCCTTTGGCAAAGTTGGTGCCGTTGTCCGTGATGATGCTGTTGGGGAAGCCATAGCGATAGATGAGCTTGCGTAGGAACTTGGTGGCGGTTTTCCCGTCGCACTTGCGGACTGGCTTGGCCTCCACCAATTTTGTGAATTTGTCGACTGCGACTAGGAGGTGGGTGAAGCCGGAGGGGGCCTTCTTGAAGGGGCCTACCATGTCCATGCCCCATACGGCGAATGACCAAGTGATGGGGATTGTCTTGAGCGCTGAGCTCAGCACGTGGGTCTGGTTGGCGTATTTCTGGCATCCAATGCACCGCTGGACAATGTCGACAGCGTCTGCGTGTGCGGTGAGCCAGTAGAAACCGTGTCGCATAGCCTTTGCGACCAGAGAGCGGGCGCCGGCGTGGTGGCCGCAGTCGCTGGAGTGAATGTCTTGGAGGATTTTGCGTCCTTCGGCGGGTTGAACGCAGCGTTGAAACACGCCGGTCACGCTGCGCTTGTGGAGCTCGCCGTTGATGATGACAAAGGATTTGCAGCGGCGTGCTATCATCCGGGCCTCCGTTTCATCCGCGGGCAGGGTGCCTCCCTCTAGATAGGCGACGTATGGCACGGTCCAGTCGCTTGGCTCGGCAATTAGTGCGACCAAGGCTACTTCTGGTTGCAGCAGGATTCCGATGTTGATCTCCCTTGGGGAGAGACGGAAGGTTTGGTGATGGTGTCGAGGAAGACGCCGGCGGGTGGTGCGAGTCGAGGCGAGCCGATGCGAGAGAGTGCGTCGGCCTCCTCATTCTTCCGCCTGGCAATCCACTCGACAGAGTAGCCTGCGAAGTGTCCACCCAGCTGGTCCACTGCTTGGCGGTATGCCCCGCCATGGTGGGGGAGACGGCGTCGCAGGTGCCGGTGACTAGGTCGGAGTCTCCGTAGCAGCGCAGGCGATTGACGTTCATCTCCTTGGTAGCTCGCATGCCGTGTAGTAGCGCCTCGTACTCGGCCATGTTGTTGGTGCAGGGGGTGAAGTCGATGCAGAGGACGTAGCAGAGCTTGTCGCCCTTCGGAGATGTTAGTACAATCCCTGCCCCTGCGCCGTCCGTGTTCTTGGAGCCGTCGAAGTGTAGGTTCTAGTAGTGGAGGTATGGCAGCTTCTCTAGCTGGTGGGCCTCCTCCCAATCAGCGAGGAAGTCTGCGAGAGCCTACGATTTGATCGCCTTGCACGGCTCGTACTTGATGTTATGGACGCCGATCTCGACGGCCCACTTGGCGACTCGCCCGGTCGCCTCGCTGTTGCGGATGATGTCCTGCAATGGTACTGAGGAGACGACCGTTATTGGGTGCTCCTGCAAGTAGTGTGGCAGTCGCCGCTGTGCTCTGAAGACCGCGTATACCAATTTCTGGTATTGCGAGTAGCGCTGGCATGACTCGGTGAGGACTTTGCTGATGTAGTACACTGGTCGCTGCACCGAGCGCTCCTTTCCTTCCTCTGGCCGTTCGACGACCATGACAGCGCTGACGACGCGCTCGGAAGCCCCGACATAGACCAGCATGGGTTCCTTGTCGATGGGGCGGCGAGTAGCGGTGCTGCGAGTAGCACCTCCTTGAGGGCGTGGAGCGCGTCATCTGCCTCCTTGTCCCACTGGAAGGTGGGGTTCTTGTGCATTAGGCGGTAGAGGGGCATCGCCTTTTCGCCTAACCGGGGGATGAAGCGACTAAGAGCCGCAACTCGCCCGGCCAGCTTCTGGACATCGCGCAGGCACTCGGGTCTGCCGAGTCGAGCGATCGTATTGATCTTGGCGGGGTTCGCCTCGATCCCGCGCTTGGAGACGACGTATCCCAGTAGTTGTCCAGTTGGCACACCGAAGGTGCACTTACCTGGGTTTAACTTTATCTTGTACTTCCGCAGGTTGGCGAATGTTTTCGCCAGGTCGGCGAGTAGATCGTTATGGTGAGCAGACTTCACCACCACGTCATCGATGTAGACGTGGATATTGCAGCCAATCTGGCTCGCAAGGCACTCCTGCATGCACCTCTGGTAGGTTGCCCCGACGTTTTTGAGGCCGAAGGTCATGGCAGTGTAGCAGAAGGCTCCGAATGGCGTGATGAACGTTGTCTTCTCTTCGTCCTCGACGGCCATTTTGATCTGGTTGTACCCAGAGTAGGCATCGAGGAAGCATAGCGCCTCCGAGCCCGTGGTGGAATCGATGATTTGGTCGATCTACGGGAGGACGAATTGCTCCTTCGGGCAGACGCTGTTTAAGTTTGTGTAGTCTATACACATTTTCCAGGTCCCATTTTTCTTCTCGACCAGGACCGGGTTTGCCAGCCACTTGGAGTACTTGATTGGCCGGATGAAGCCTGCAGCGAGTAGACGCTGCACCTCCTCGGCGATGGCTCGGCGGAGCTCTTCATTGAAGGGCCGCAACGACTGCTTAACAGGTCGCACTTTGGGGTCGGTGTTGAGTTTGTGCTCAGCGAGTTCCCTCGGGACACCAGGCATGTCGGATGGCTTCCATGCGAAGATGTCCCTGTTCTCACGGAGGAACTCGATGAGCGCGCCTTCCTATGCTGGGGTCATGCCCGTCCCGATCGTCACCGTCTAGCTGGAGTCGCCTAGGACCAGCTCGATGGTGCGGGTATGCGTTGTTGCCTCAAAGGCGGTGGAGTTGCCGCCCTCCGAGTTGGGCTTCTTGAGTATGGTGGGGTCATCGCTGTTGACCCTGCTCTCGTACTTGGCGAGCTCCTCGGCGTGGTTGGCCTCTGCCGCGATGACGGCATCCGCGAGTTCGGCCCCTTTGGCCTCGCACTCTGCGGCCATGTCGGGGTCGCCGTGGATGGTGATGACACCGCACGGCCCGGGCAGTTTCATCGCGTTGTACGCGTAGTGGGGTGCTGCCATGAACTTGGCGAATGCCTGGCGCCCCAGGACACAGTGGTAGGGGCTGTCGAAGGGCACCAGCTTGAAGACGATCCGCTCGGCATGGAAGTTTGCTGGTGTGCCAAAGGTGACTGGCAGCGTCACCTTGCCGATCGGGTACGCCTTCCGACCGGGGACGATGCCGTGGAAAGTGGTGTAGGTCGTCTCGATAATCGACTGCGGGAGCCGCAGTCGCCTGAAGGTGTCCAGGTACAGGATGTTGAGGGAGCTGCCACCTTCCATCAGTGTTTTGGTGAGCCAGTAGTCTCCCACCTTGGGCTTGACCACCAGGGAGACTCGGCCCGGATACTCGATCCGTGGCGAGTGGTCCTCGCAGCTCCAGGTGATTGGTTGCTCAGACCAGTTGAGGAACTGGGGGATATATATCTGGGCCACCGTGTTGACAGCGACGGCGTGGGCAATGACCTTATTCTCGCGCTTCGTGTTGAAGCCTGTGAAGGTGTGGAGCGAGCCGGCGACGCTGCCGAATTTTCCGCCGTTTGGCGGGTTGTTGTCGGGGTCTTCCCGTGCGTCGTGCCTTCTCGATCTCCTTGAGAGAGTGGCAGTCGGCGGTCGTGTGCGTGGCGGGCTTTCCTTCCCTTCTGTGAAACACACAAGGTTGGTTCAGAAGGGACGCGAGATCGAACCTCGGCTTCGCCTTGTAGTTGCCGCCGTCACGGCGCTGTCCCCCGTCGCGGCGGAAGCTCTTGGGCTCGCGCTGCGCGTATCCAGCGTTGGCGATGAAGTCGACTCGCCCGTCACTGCGGCGCTTGCCGGTGAGGCGAGTGTTTCTGTAGCGTAACTCGGGTCGCCTCCCGTTGTCGTGGCCGCTCGTGCGGCGATGTCCTCCCAACTCGTCGTCGGTTTCTTGGTTTGGGTCCTCCTCCACGTACTTCTTTGCGATCTCCAGGAGGTCCGGTATGTTGTCAAGTGTGCGGTACACTCGTTTGAGCTTGGCGACCAGGGGCTCGTAGCGGCACGAGGTCTTGAAGCAGTGGATCGCGGTGTCCGAGTGGATCCTGGCCGCGTTATACCACAGGTCTTGCCACCGTTGGACCCAGCTACGGGTCAACTCGTGGGGTCCCTGGACGCACCGCTCCAGGTCCTCGATGGTGGTGGCGTGGGTATATGAACCCTCGAAGTGCCTAACGAAGGCGTCGCGCATCTCCTCCCAGGAGTCGATGCTATCCGCGGGAAGGGTGTTAATCCACTGCCTGCACGCCCCCTCCATCATCAGGGGGAGGTAGCGGGCGGCGAGTAGATCGGTGTGGCCGGCGATCCCCATCGCCATGAGGTAGGTATCTAGCCACACGGAGGGATCGTACGAGGGGTCGTACTTTTCTATTTTCTTCGACGCTTTGAAGTTCGCCGGGTATCTTTCACCTCGGATCATCGGTCCGAAGCACGGGGGCCCCACTCGGCTCAGCGATCCCCTTGGTTCGCCATCGTGGTGGTTGGTGAGGGTGTGTCGCAAGTCGTCAGGCTGGTGTGCGCGCCAGCTCTGGTTGTTGATGATGTGGGTGCGGGCGTCGACGAGTTGTCCGTTGGCGGCGACGAAGTTTTTCGCCGGCCGGGGGTCATTGGTGGAGAGTGCCGCGTTCGCAGGTTGGTGTTGGAGCTGCAGGGGTTCGGGTGGCGGGTAGTTGAGGGCATTCGCCGCCATGGGGCGGCTG
Organism: Avena sativa; assembly: GCA_916181665.1. Classification (NCBI taxonomy): domain Eukaryota; kingdom Viridiplantae; phylum Streptophyta; class Magnoliopsida; order Poales; family Poaceae; genus Avena; species Avena sativa. The sequence continues at coordinate 386,977,720 of OV702296.1, forward strand.
CTCGAAGCCGCTCTGCTGCCTGATGAACGCGAGTACATCCGACCCTGTGAGTCGACACCTGCGTTTTGTTGCTCGACCGCTTTGGCGAGCAGAGCTCTGGCGTACTGGATCTGCAGGGCGCCTTCCCCGGTGGCTTCAATGTTGTCGACTGTTGGTCGGCCCGCGACGAGTTTGTCCATTGGGGTGGAGAACAGCGGGAGGCCGTTCGCATCTCGCTCTCATGAGGAGACCATGATCCTTGGCTGGTCCCTGGGAGGTGCGCGGTTGGGTGGTGGTGGGGCACCATTGGCCGTTGCCCCTAGTGGGGGCCGAGTGCTTCCTCCTGGCGGTGCGTTCTCGCAGATCGCGCGCTCGGCCGTGCGGGCCGGGTCGTTTTCGTCGTCGAAATTCAGGGCGTGCCCCTGATAGGATTCAGGCGCGACCTGATTCGGAGTTGGTGGTAGCGCGACAGCTCCTGCGTTGTCACCTGCTCGAGGCGAAATTTTTCGTGCTCGGCTTGTTCCTTGCGGACTGCCTCCGCCAGCTTCAGGCGGAGTTCCTCGACCTCCGTTACCGTCGCGTTTGGTGGGATCGGCGTGGAGAAGGGATCTTCCAGCGGGTCGGCGCCAGTCGCCATGTAGGCCGCGGCGTGGCGACCGGTTCCGTCGTGGAGGTCGACGAAGTTCTCCGACCCGGAGTCGAAGTCGAAGATCCCGAGGATAGAGGGATCCTCGAAGTCTCCGACGTTGGAGAGCTGGGTGATTGAACCCGCGGGTGATGCGGCGACGATGGATCCGACGAGTGAGGTCGGGGTCGCCGAATCGGCGTCATCGTTGAGGGCCACGTCGTCCGCGGCCACGGTGGTTTCGGCCACGTTGCTGTGGGCCGAGTCGTACTCGGAGGCGAGGCGCTGAATCGTTCGGACCTGGCTCTCGGAGAGCCGGTCGCGTGGCAGCGACTCGCGGATGCGAGCCGAGTCCTCCGAGATGATGACGTCAGTGAGGCCGACGAAGAGGCTGATCGTGCCGACCGGCACGATCACGCTATGTGTGACGGGTCGCGCCACCGGGACGTAGCTACTCGGCAAGATCTGGAGCATCTCTCCGATCGCGATCATGCGGACGGTGGCGATCGACTCGTTGATGGGCTGATTGGATCTCGCCGTAGAACACCGGCCTGACCGGCCAGGCCCCACGGTGGGCGCCACTATCGTGGGAATGACCACGACAGATGCTGCGATCGGCAGCGAGTTGTAGAACATGGGGCAAGGGCGGCCAGCCATCTACGGTGCGAGATGAGGGCTGAGACACAAGGGTTTACCCAGGTTCGGCCCCCTAGAGGGTAAAGACCTACTCTTGCTAGATTGTATTGTGGTGAGAGTACAATGGGGCGAGCTCGACGGCTAGGCGGCGAGTCGCTTGGGTGTATGATGGAATGTATCCCTTATGCGTACCCTAGGGAGGTTTATATAGGCTCACCTCGCTAGGGTTTACAGATCACAACTGAATCAGTTAAGGATTCAGAGATTCTATGACCTAGTCCGACTAGGCCTAGCTACGCTTCTGGGCCTCCAGATTCCAGTCGCCTGAGTCCACGCCAAGTCTTGATCCAGTCGCCGTCCTACAGGCCCACTCACTGACGGCTTAGGCCAGTAGGAAAGGTCCTGCTGTGTATACCCCGGTAGGCATATCCCCATCACTGGTGTAGAGATGTTCCTTGGTCTCTGGTCTAGCGAAGCAGTGGGAGAAGAAAGATCTGGACTGACTCCAGCAGCACGATGGTCTGCGTATCGTGGAGAACTTTATATCCCCGTATTCTCATTCCAATTGCGGAACCTCACGTCAGGGAGAAAGAAGGAGAGAGAAGGCAAAGAGAATTGTGTGTTTGAGGAGGGAGGCCCTCTCCTCTTTATATAGGGGAAAAAGGTGCACCACCACCAAGGAGTTCCCGGGGTGGGACCAATGGAGGCGGTGGCCGCTGGCAGGGTAGGACCCACCCGCGTGCATGGCCCATGACCAGCTGGCTCCCTTGCCCCTTGTGGCGGATAGCCCTCTTACATGGGCCCTTCCCCAAGGGAAGTGGCCCAATATAAAAGGTATGCACAGAATTAATTTTAAATTAGATTTTTAATCATTAATTCTAGCAATTAATACTAAAATCATATTTAAACAATTAACCATGATCCAAAACTCATTTTGAATCACTCCGAATACATCTGGACTCACCCAAACAACTTTCGGATTCTCCCAGAACACTTCTGATTCTCTCTTTTTCGTCGATCTCTGATCAATCCCTAAGCACCATCCACCCTTCAGCGTGCCACCCTATGGTTCAAAAATATGCAGACATGATCGAGACACATCTCTAATCAATGAACAAAAACGCGATCTGGAAACCCATGATGGACCCCATGCATTCCATGAATTACTTGATCCCTTGAACCTTAAACGTGGAGTTTAATTCCCTTTACTCTTTGATACATGGTTTGTCCAACACCAAATCTCCACTATCTTGATACTCGGTTCTATCTTGTTATTGATATACATGTTTTACTCATTTCCGTGATATTACATTCCCGTGACCTAGTCACACGCTTGCAAACTTCATTGATGTAATCTCACCAAGTGGACCTAGAGTATCTTTTGGTCACTCGGATGGCAAATCCCGATATTGATGATACGCCTCAACCTTAGCGCATTATAATACCTGCAATACACCTTTATGATCACCCTGTTATGGTGTGGCGGTTGATGCAATCAAAGTAGTCTCTGGTGATAGTGATTAGATATGATCTCGCAGCCAAAGGAATGGGTTACTATGTTTTACAGTTATTGCAATATTGAAATTTGTGGCATAATCTCATTGCAATACTATGGTTGGGTGTGTGTGTGTCCATCACATCATTCATCTAATAACATGATCCCGTTGTCAATTTACATAAATGTTCATGGTCTAGAAACCCCGATCATCAGTTGACCTATGAGCTAGTTTAACTAGAGGCTACTAGGGACCTGGTTGTTTACATACCACACGTGTATTAATGTTTCTACTTATTACAGTTATAACATCATTGTGAACATTTGAGATATGACCATAAAACATCTTTAGTATTTGCCTCTAGAGTACTCCTTTAGTCTCCCACTTGCACTAGAGTCCAAATAATCAAGTTTTCATTTGACACATTTAACACCTATGGTATTCCGGTGTTGTCCACATGCATTTCTTGTGGTAAACATAATATCCAGAATAGACACTTTTAGCTATGTGTATTTGTATGTCTTCGCATCTCTACGCATTGATGCGCGCACCCAGTGTTGTCGTGGGACGCTTCGTTGGAAACCCCAAGAGCAAGGTTTGATGTAGCACATCAGCAAGTTTCCCTCAGTAGAGACCGAGTTTATCTAACCAGAAGGAGGAAGGAAACGTCTCAAAGGTGTTGCAAGCAACGTGGAAACCTGCACAACACAAACTCAAGACTTTGCCCCAACGAATCAGTGAGGTTGTCAAGCTCACCGGTTTGCTGTAACAAAGGATTAACTGTATGGTGTGGAAGGTAATGGTGGTTTGCAGCAAGTAAACAACAACAATGGAAGAAGTATCAATGGTAAAGATTGGACCGGGGTCCATAGTTCACTAGAGGTGCTCTCCTTAGATAAACAACATGGCATGAAGGGTAAACAAATTACAGCAGGGCAATTGACAGGAACTAAGCAAGGCATAACAATGCAATACCGAAAAAAAGATCCTATGAGATTCGATTGGGTAGTACAAAAATATATATAGAACGCCATCCAACTGCATCTATGACTAGTAGTCCACCTTCAGGTTATCATCCGAACCCCCTCCAGTATTAAGTTGCAAGCAACAGACAACTGCATTAAGCAAAGTGTGAAAGGTAAACAATCCACATGTTCCATGAACAAGAGACTGTTGTTTTATCTCTAGTGGCAATAGTACATCTACAACCGAAGAGATTTTTGTCACTTCCCTTGGAAACTAGAGGCATGAACCCACTATCGAGCATAAATACCCCCTCTTGGAGTCACTAGCAACTACTTGGCCAAGATAGCTACTAGCAACGAAGAGCATGCAAGATCACAAACAACACAGACATGATAGTATCAAATAGACAAAACCATTGATCAATCTGACATAGTAATCTCAATATCCATCGGATCCCCACAAACACAACATGCATGATTACAAATAGATTAGATCTTGATCATGAACGGAGCTCATAAGATCTATACATGAAAGAACAAGGAGGAGATACAACCATCTAGCTACTACATGGACCCGTAGTCCAAGGTGGAACTACTCACACATCATACCGGAGAAGAAGGCCTCAGGGATGATCTCCCCTCCGATAGGGTGCCGGGAAGAACTTCAGATCCCCCCGATCTAGGGATGTTGGTGGTAGCGGCTATAAACGGTTTCGTGGAGTTTTGATTGGGTGCCTAGGGTTTCTGCATCGGGGGCTTCTTATAGGAGAAGAGGCGAGGCCGGGAGGCGACCAGGGGGGCCACACCCTGCCTAGGTGCGGGCCCACCCTGGCCACTCCTAGGGGGTTCTGGCTGCCCTGGCTCGCCTCTCCCTCTCTCCTCTTGACTTCGTGTCACCCACGGTAAAATATTTAGTTTGGCTTTTGTCCCGTCCAATTCTGAGAATATTGATTTCCAGAAAATAGGCACTATGGCAACTGGCACTGTGGCAACTTGTTAACAGGATATTTCCAGAAAAGATATAAAAACACCTCAAAGTGTAGACAAAGAAAAGCAAAGTAGATACTAAACAAGCATGGAACATCAAAAATTAAAGATACGTTTCCGATGTATCAAGCATCTCCAAGCTTAACTCCTGCTCGTCCTCGAATAGGTAAGTGATAAAAGAATAATTTTTTAGGTGACAAGATCAAACCATTTGCAAGCATTGGAAGCTGGGATCAAAGAACTCTAAACATGTGCATGAAATATGGAGTTCTAACAATAGAACAAAGTAACTATGCATGCAACATGAAAGGCTACAAACAAAGATCATGAATAACATGCATTGAGAAACGTTTGTTTGTTTCAGATACAGAAAACATGGCATAGTGGCAATCAGCTTGTCCCTCATAGAGTAGCAAATAGATGCATAGGAAACCTTCAGAGTTCATAAGAGTGACTAGATACAAGTAGCACAAGAACAAGTAATATCACAATATGCATCAATCAATAAGTTTTGGGACACTGCACATAGAACTAAGAATGACAACTATGCTCTCTTAATGGTGCCTAAAGGTAGAAGGTGGAGACTCAATATAATAGTGGAAAAAAGGCCCTTCATAATGGGAAGCAAGGATTTCAAGTTTCAAAAAGAGCTTCCAAAAATTATGGTACTTGTTAGCTTTCAGCCCTCATTGCCCCTATCATAAGCATCTTGAATTGATTAAGGTTAAAGTGAACAAACTATGGAGTATATGCTTGACAAACTATAAGTTGGCAATCTCATGTCCCTTGAATATGAGGGCCACACCTCATACTACTCAACTTCAGTCACCTGTAAGTTCTTGTCATAGTAAGTACATGTGTATCATAGAGAACCGCCAATGGGGTACCCCTTGCACATGGTACATGAGCTATCACATAACCAAAATGACAAGGCAAGTAGACAAGGAGCATCTCAGTGATATTTTTATTTACTATGTCCATAGCTTTTTATTGAGGATGCTTCACAGATAGCTCATTATGGTGATGTTGCAAGTTTCCACCATGATTAGGCATGGCTTAGGCTAGCGGCCCAGGCGTTTCTCTAACACAAAATACATAACTCCATGGACTTACAAGCTCCCTCTTTATTTCACAAAGGTGATATCCACAGACAAAAGACCATGATATCAACTGTGTACAAAGTACAAGTGTAATGTTGAAAACGTTCCCCATGACAGCATGGTTTTGCTAATTCCAATGTATAAGTGCAATCATATACAACATAGACGACACAATGGTTCAGGTTTAGTAGGGGCAAAGAATATAAAGTGTGCCATCAAGTTTGTGAGGGCTTTAATCACTAAGTTTTCACATAACAAAATATTTTTTAATTGGAAGATAGCTGAAAACAAGAATATACTTGGAATGGTGTGACACACCATGCATAGGAATTTATAGTGGACACTTTGAAATAACTTGGTTTGTTGGGAGTTGGAAGCATGAGTAGAGCTTACTCATACAAGTGGAGGCTAGCAAAAGACTGGGAGCAACCAACTAAGAGAGCAATAATGGCCATAATCATGCAGAGTGACAAAACATTACTAATCAAAGCATAAAGTGGTACTAAAAGTCAGGGACTAAATGATCATAGAGGCTATGGTGACTTGTTCATAGTCATAAAATGGTGTGAGCATGTGCCAAGTCAACCAAAACAAAACATCAAAGGAGAATACCACAATATTATGCTTTTGCATGCTAAAACAACGCATAATTCTTTCAAGGCACACTAAGCAATCCCAATTGTTTGGAACAAGACATGCTACAGCAATAATAAGTAAGCATAAGGTCAAAAAACACCTAGCATGTCATGCTAAAGTCTAAGTCACAGTCAATGCAAGCTCCTCTTGCACTTTCAAGCAAGAACTTTCTACTCCTTTCCAACACCAATTGACTTATTTGAAACCACACAGCGAGAACGGGGGTCCAAACTACTTTATTTAAGTAAACTAAACAAACTAAGCAAAGCAAAAGAAAACTAAGATTCTCCAAGAACAACACAACTGTGCATGGAACAATAAAAACGAAGTGTCTAGACAGACCTGAGCTTTTTATTGATGAAGAAGGGGATGCCTTGGGCATCCCAAAGCTTTGAGGCTTGTACCTCTTGGATATTTCTTGGGGTGACACCGGGGTGGCATCCCCAAGCTTGAGCTTTTGTCCATTCTTCATCTCATTACATCATTCTTTCTCTACACCTAAAATTTTCCTTCATACAAAACTTCACACAATCTTCATTAGCAACAATAGTGTATTCAAAAGATCATAGACCTTTGGGTTTAGATTTGGAACAGAAAAACTTTTCACTAAAAACACAAGATAATGTATCAACTCCTTCAAAAATCTCAATTCCCCAAAAGAGAAATAAAAAAGGAATCAATAAGAAGCAAACGCAAATAATGGCAGAAATCTATCAAAACAGACCAGCAGGTAGAAACCGATTTTTCCGAAAATATTCTATTGCTCAAATAAAAAAGTGTTGAACTAACGGAAGTTAGATAACATACTGGGGGATTTATTAGTAAATTTTCAGCTCAGTCCGAATTACAGAGACTCCTCACGAAATTTTATGATGGAGGACAGAAATCTGTTTCGGGACAGCAACTCCCCAAATCTTACTTCCCTCTCATTAGATGTTATTCTTGGCACAAAAAGCAAACAAAAAGGATAAGGAGAGGTCATTACTGAAGTAATAACTTCCAAGACTCAAGTAAACTCTTGAATTATCTCCCAACAAGTACTTTTCTTTAACGCCTTTAAGTTAGGCACAAGAAGCAAGAAAATCAAGTATTTTCAAATGAAAAAGCATTAACATCAATACTTGGAAAATCCTCAACTATGAAAGGTATCTCATCCAAATGGATTTTGGAGGATCCCTTCTCATCTCTCTTTGGTTTACTACTTTCATCAAAAATATTTTCAGGAGCAATTCAATTAAATTTTTTTTAAAGGCTTCATGCATTCCAACAAGCTTAAAGGGTATGGGTATCTTAAATTCCTCTCTAGGCTTAGTTTTATTAGAAGTACCCACAACATCTACACTTGAGCCTAGCATATTGAAATGCTCAAAGACCTTTTTTGGCTTCCTTAGCAACATCATGGAACTCTTTTAGTAAAGTTTCAAGAATAAATTCTCTCTTTTCGACATTCTTTTCTTCTTTTAGTTTCAGGAACAAAATTTGCATCATGGGGTTAAGGCTAACAAACCTAGCCTCCAACATATGAAATAAAGAAGCTGCATCAATCTCATAATTGGGAGCAAGTTCTGCTATAGATCTATCCTCAATATCTTCATGCTTGCTAACATGATTAAAGAATTCTTCAATATTATCTTTCCCAATTATGGAACCACTACCTATTGCAAGATCCTTTAGGGCGAACTTGGAGAACAACATGTTGAGCTAGAGCAAGGTGGCAACTAGAGTAGGAACTAATTTTTTTTGTGTTTTTGAATAGAGAAAGCAAACCAAACTAAACAATTTTTTTGGAGTTTTAGATAAAAAGAGGCAAAGAAAACCAACCAAAAGAAACTAAGCAAACTAAAAACAAAGTAAAGATAAAGGAAGTGGCTGACTCCCCTTGTGAAGACGTCCTTAGTCTCCCCGACAATGGCGGCCGAAATCTTTTGATGCGCGCACCTAGTGTTGTTGTGGGATGCTTCGTTGGAAACCCCAAGAGCAAGGTTTGATGCAGCACAGCAGCAAGTTTCCCTCAGTAGAGATCGAGGTTATCGAACCAGAAGGAGGAAGGAAATGTCTCAAAGGTGTTGCAAGCAACGTGGAAACCTGCACAACACAAACACAAGACTTTGCCCCAACGAATCAGTGAGGTTGTCAAGCTCACTAGTTTGCTGTAACAAAGGATTAACTGTATGGTGTGGAAGGTAATGGTGGTTTGCAGCAAGTAAACAGTAATAGTGGAAGATGTATCAATGGTAAAGATTGGACCGGGGTCCACAGTTCACTAGAGGTGCTCTCCTTAGATAAACAACATGGCATGAAAGGTAAACAAATTACAGCAGGGCAATTGACAGGAACTGAGCAAGGCATAACAATGCAATACTAGACAAAAAGATCCTATGAGATTCGATTCGGCAATACAATAATATACATACACCACCATCCAACTGCATTTATGACTAGTAGTCCACCTTCAGGTTATCATCCGAACCCCCTCCAGTATTAAGTTGCAAGCAACATACAACTGCATTAAGCAAAGTGTGTAAGGTAAACAATCCACTTGTTCCATGAACAAGAGACCGTTGTTTTCTCTCTAGTGGCAATATCACATCTACAACCGAAGAGATTTATGTCACTTCCCTTGGAAACTAGAGGCATGAACCCACTATCGAGCATAAATACCCCCTCTTGGAGTCACTAGCAACTACTTGGCCAAGATAGCTACTAACAACAGAGAGCATGCAAGATCACAAACAACACAGACATGATAGTATCAAATATACAAAACCATTAATCAATCTGACATAGTAATCTCAATATCCATCGGATCCCCACAAACACAACATGCATGATTACAAATAGATTAGATCTTGATCATGAACGGAGCTCACAAGATCTATACATGAAAGAACAAGGAGGAGATACAACCATCTAGCTACTACATGGACCCGTAGTCCAAGGTGGAACTACTCACACATCATACCGGAGAAGAAGGCCTCAGGGATGATCTCCCCTCTGATAGGATCGAGGGGATCTAAAGTTCCTAGATCGGGGGGATCTGAAGTTCTTCCCGGCACCCTGCCGGAGGGGTGATCGTCTCGGAGGCCTTCTTATCTGGTATGAAGCGTGAGTAGTTCCACCTTGGACTGCGGGTCCATGTAGTATCTAGATGGTTATATGTCCTCCTTTGTGCTTTCATGTATAGATCTTGTGAGATCCATTCATGATCAAGACCTAATCTATTTGTAATCATGCGTGTTGTGTTTGCGGGAATCCGATGGATATTGAGATTACTATGTCAGATTGATTAATGGTTTTGTCTATTTGATTCTATCATGTCTATGTTGCTTGTGATCTTACATGCTCTCCGTTGTTAGTAGCTATCTTGGCCAAGTAGTTGCTAGTGACTCCAAGAGGGGGTATTTATATTCAATAGTGGTTTTTTAGGGTAATAACAGTAGGAAAGGCTCCTACTGCCTCATTTTCATTAATAAAAGGCTAGAGTCTATAAAGTTACATATTTACATAGAGACAGAGGGGGAGAAAAGTCTCTAAAAGTCAGGTTAGATAAGTCTAGGATCTCAAAAGGTTTACAAACTATGAATAATGCTCTTGATAAGTGGGTGTAGATCCTCTTTTGTCCTATGAATCAGCAATGACAGATCAGCAGCTAATCTTGACTTCCAAGCCTGAACTGAGGGTTGTATGTTATTAAACCAGAGGTTGTTTCTCTCTTTCCAGATGTTCCAAGAGCCTAGCAAGGTAATTTCCATAAATAGCTTTTTATTCCAGCTCTTTTTTCCTTGCTCAATGATCTGAAGTCTAGAGTTAGTCATAGACCAATAGATGTTAATTGAACTCCAGCAAGCTTGGCTAAAGGGGCAATGAAAAAGCAAGTGTTCAATTATTTCCTCAGTATTGTGATTACACATAAAACAGTCATATCCAGTTCCCAGTGCATAATGTCTTCTTCTGAGCATGTTTCTTGTATTCAATCTGTCTGACAGAATCAGCCACCCAAAGAACTTCACTTTTGCAGTGCACTTTGATTTCCACAGCCATTTAAAGGATATGTGTGGATTTATATTTCTGGAATTATATTGATAATATTTGCTGGAAGTGTAATCTTTGGCCCCCCAAACATAGCTCCAAGTGTCATGTGAATGCTCTCTTAGTTGTATTTCTCTACATCTATTTTGAATTTCTCTCAATTCAGCTAGTGCTTCAGGTGATAAAGGAAGACAGAAAAGCTGTGTCAAACTATCAGCTGTAAGAAACTCCTGTGCAAAGATGTCTTCATTCCTAACATAGGAGTAAATGATCGGGTGACTCTCTTCTAAGATAGTTGCAGACCATTGATCCTTCCAAAACAGTGTAGTAGTCCCATTACCAATAGAGCTTTTAGCTATTCCTCTGAATAAATGTGAAAGTCTAGAAACATCTCTCCACCAGAAAGAGCCACAAGGCCCAGAAGCATGAGGAATATTGTTGTTGTAATATGCATTCCATACTAGGGAGACCCATGGCGTGTCATCCTTATTATAGAACTTATGCAGGAATTTAAGCAGCAGGCCTTCATTTTGAATTCTAAGGTTGAGAATGCCAACACCTCCTTTACGTTTTGGCCTGCAAATCATATCTCAAGCAGCTAGAGAATTGCATTTTTCACCCTCTTCAGTTTTCTTATTCCACAAACAGTGTCTCTGAATTTTTTCTATGTGCCCCACAATCTTATCTGGCAATTTGATTGCACACATTGTGAAAGTTGCAATTGAAGCCAGTAAAGAATTAATCACAGTTACTCTCCCACTATAAGACATCATCATGAATGAAGCAGAAACCTTTCTCTCAACTCTGTCAATCAGTGGCATAAGATCATAAACTGTGGGTTTAGTGGTGCCAAGAGGAAGCCCCAAATAAGTGAAAGGCATTTTGGCAATTGCACATCCCAATATATCTGCAATTTCCTTAGAGATGTTCTCATCCAGATTTATTGGTATTAGGTGTGACTTGTGAAAATTGATCTGTAAACTAGTAGAAACAGCATAATTCTGAAGAATCCCTTTCATTATCTGTATTTGATCTTTTTCTGCTTGCATTATAATCAAAGTGTCATCTGCATATTGAACAACTGGAAAATCCTGTCCAAAATCAGGGGAGAAAGGGGCCCTGAGTATGTTCTCTCTAAATGCCTTATTGATTGCAGATTGTAGTAAATCAGCAGCAAGCACAAAAATTAGGGGGGACAGAGGGTCTCCTTGTCTAACACCTCTTTTGCAGTGAAATTTCCTCCCAGGTACTCCATTGAGCAAAACAGCAGACTTTCCAGTACCAAAAATAATTTCAATCCATTTCAGCCATTTATCATCAAAACCCATATGTTTCATAATTTTCATCATAGCCATATGATCAATGGTATAAAATGCTTTGGCAAAGTCCAACTTGAGTAAAATGATCTCTTTCTTAGAAGCTTCACATTGATACATAAATTCAAATGCCCAAGCAAGGCAATCCTGAATGTTTCTGCCTTTTAAAAAACCATATTGATTTCTATGAATAATCTTCAATATAACCTTCTGTAACCTATTAGCCAAGATTTTGGTTATGACCTTCAGAACACAATTTAGTAGGGTTATTGGCCTGAAATCATTGATAGATTCAGGTGAACCTATCTTTGGAATGAGTGTAATATGACCCATATTTATGCTTTCTAGATTCAGATCTCCTTCATAAAATTGAAAACATAAGGAATAGATGTCCTCCTTGATGATGTGCCAACAACTTTTTAGGAAGAGACCATTAAAACCATCTGGGCCTGGGCTTTATCACTTGGCATCTCTTTCACCACCTTGTCAATTTCCTCTCTAGTAAATGGTATGGATAGAACCTCAAGGCCCTCAGTTGGAGTAATCAGATGTTGAAGATTAAAAAGCATCTCAGGCTGAGTAGATGTGCCCAATCTTTCTTTATAGGCTTGATAAATAGCTTTTTCTTTATCAGCATGCTCAGTGACAAAAGAACCATCTGAGAGTTTGAGGGAGGCAATATTGTTCTTTCTATATCTTTCAGTAGCAAAATTATGAAAGAATTTTGTGTTCTCATCTCCAAACTTTGTCCATCTAACTGTGCATCTTTTCTTCCAATAAGCATTTTGGTATTGTAATAGTCTTGCTAGGTGAGCTTTTAAAATTCTCCTAAAATTTGCTTCTTGATAGAACAAAGGCCTTTTATCCTCTAGATTATCAAGTTCAGAGAGAACTCTATTGGTATTTTCAATACAAGTGGACAACTTTGAGATTGATTTGCTCCAAAATTTCAAATCATATCTCAGCTTTTTTAGCTTTGCATTAAGATTTGCAGCACTTTTAGATTTGTGAGTTGGTTTACTCCAGCATTCTGCAACCACTTCCAGAAATCCAGGATGGGCTACCCAAAAGTTTTCAAATCGAAAAATCCTACTGCCAGGTATCTTAGTCTGAATAGAGACAACACAGGGAGTGTGATCAGAGGTTGGTTTGCCTTGTGTGGAGACAACTGTGTTAGGAAAACTAGTTGTCCAGTGAATGGAAGTAAAAAACCAATCAAGTTGCTCCAACAGAGGATCTTGTTGCATGTTACTCCAAGTGTATTTTCTTCCTTTAATTGGCAATTCAGTGAGATGTTGTTCTCTAATGAAGTCATTGAAGATAAGCATGTCATTAACACTCCCCCCAAGTTTATTCCTATTTGTAGGGGACCTAATAAAATTAAAGTCCCCCATTAAGGTCCAGTCTTCATCATTAGGAATATGCACCTCAAACATCCATTCAATAAATTTCTCCCTCAAATCACCATTACAAGGGCCATAAATGTTAATTAAGGTCCAAGACTGCCCAGAATGGGTTGAAGTGAAATGAACAGAGAGAGCAAATTTTTCACAATGCATGACCATTCCAGAAAAAATTGACAAACTCATCAAATTTTGCTGGACAGCAGGATTTAATAAACTGCAGATCAAAATCCTCCTTTTTTGTTTCTTGAAGGCAAATAACTGAACATCCACTTACATTAATAGCATTCATTAAGGCTAATTGTTTTTCTCTAGCATTAATCCCTCTGATGTTCCAGCACAAAATAACCCATTGTTTGAGTAGTGACATTATTACAACTCAAAAGTAAAGAAACCAAAGTAGAAATAGACAGGCACTAGGCACTGTCAACATTTTCCTTCTCCTGCCAGCCTTCCATAAGCTTCAAAGGAGTGAGATCTTCCTGAGGCACACCACAAAGAGATATTCCAGTAGACTGGAGCACTGGGATTGGAGTTGCAAGGAGAGTCCTATCAGAAATCATGCCAACCTGACTAGGATTTATCTGAGCAATTTCTTCTGTGACTTCAACAGCCTTAACCTCTGGAATCTTCCTTTGTTTCACTTTAGATTTAGTGGGCTTGGAGTCACAAATGATTTTAGGCTTAAATCCCCTGTATCTAGTAGACCTTGATCTTCTTCTGACTTGGTTAGAAGAGATAGGTGTCCCAAAGGAAACCGCGTCACTGTCATCAAGCTCAGGAATCTTCCTTTTGGTGCCAGCTTGAGTAAAAGATAACATATCAGAAGACACCAAAGTTATATTATAGTTCATTTCCTGCTCCTTCCTTGAATGGACCAGTAACTCCCATTCATCCACCAACTCAAACTGCATAAACTTTGGCATAGAAAGAGTGAAATAAAGGAGCTTGGCATTATCCAGAGCAAAGTTGGGGAAGCAAAACTCCTTGAATGCAGATTTAGCAAAGTTCCTTGTCATCCAAATTTCAGAACTGACATCCAACAAGTTGTCATCAACCAGAGCAAAGTTGATAGATTAAGTGGTATCAACTTGCATCAAATCTGAACCAGAGGAATTTCCATCAGAAACATCAGATATACTGTCATGCCAAGCTTGCATAGGACTGTCCTGAACATTGGAGGTAGGGGGTGGCACACCATTCGATAGTGGGTTCATGCCTCTAGTTTCCAATGGAAGTGACAGAAATCTCTTCGAATGTAGATGTGTTGTTGCCACTAGGGAGAAAACAATGGTCTCTTGTTATCACATCCCAAGATTTTCCAAATCTTGTAATGTGAAAAATAAATAAACAAAATAAAATTATTGTTGAAAATCAGGATGAAAAGAAACTTTTGTTTTTGAATGGAAACTTAAAATCCCATCTTGAAAAAACTTTGGTAAAAGTTTGAATCCAACAAAAATCCAAATCAAGGGAATTGCATTCCTCAATGAATGTATCTGGAAAATTAAACACATGGAAAATAAATCCAAACCCTAAAACCCTAATGGAATAAAATAATTTTCCAAGTATCTCCAAGCCTATGGATTTGATCCATATAAAAGTTGGTCAACAAACATTCACAAATGATCAAGAAAGACAGATAGAAATATTATAAGACCATAGAAATTGGTTTCACTTAATTTGGAACCATAAATAAAAACTTATGAACTAATAAGATAAGGAATTGAATTCCCAAAGTTAATAAAGCACCTATCTAGAAACCATACCAAATGGTGAGCAAATGATCCTAAAGATATTAAAAAGGATAAACAAATATTAAATAAGATTTCACAAATTGGAATCACCAAGTTTGGATCTCTAAATAAAAAGATATGGATTTTATAAGATGAAGAAAGAAATAATAAATAAAGAATATTTAAAGACCAAATCAAATCTTAGCCAAATCTATAAGCAAATGGAATGTTTATAATCCAATCCAAATCCAAATAAAATAAAAGGATAAAGAATTCCCAAAATAAAATAAATGGCTTAAACCAAATCCTATTGGAATAAACACAAATCCAAATTTTAAATGATTAATAAATCTTATTAAAAGCTTCTCCAAATAATTCAAGATGAATTATTTGACACCCTTTTAAATAAACAAAACTTACTGAAAGGTTTTGGGAAGAATTTAGAAGTCAAATGGAAATTAAAAACATTATTAAAACCTATTTGATATAATACAAGGACCTACTTTAATAATTAAAAAGACCCCAAAAGGAACAAAATTATATTCCAAAATTGACTTCAGGGTATAATACTAACCAGTATTTAAACCCACACAAATTTTGGCAAGGTTATGAATTCAAACAAATGTTTGAATTGGCCAAACAAAACCAAAACAGAATAAAGGAAAAGGAAAAAGAAAGACAATCAGTATAAAAAAATGAAAACGGACTCGACCCAGTCAGCTAGCCCAACTAGGCCCAGTCCAGCCCACCTCTCCCGCTCACACGAATGAATCATTTTTCACCAGAGAAAGAACCCGCTCAGTGACAGACGCGTGGACCCCCACCTCCCCTCTCTCTCTTCGCTGACGAAATGGCCCCACCACCAGCTCCTTCTTCTTCACCCGCGCGAAGAACCCGCCCCTCACCTCGCCGGCCGTTGTAGGCGATTAACGCTCGGCTTAATTCGCATTACTGGCGCAGTTAACCCTCCCCCTGACCATACCCTCTTATTCTCCTGCGTTTCCTCTCTGTTTCCCCCTCAGACCCTCACCCTAGCGCGCCCCCAGGCTGCGCCAATTCCTTGCGGCAAGCCACTGCCCCGACGACCTTCCCCAGACAATTCCGGCAAAGCCAGACCGCCCCTTGGCTCCTCGACCAAGCTCACATACTCCCCACCTCCTGGCGGACCTCCCAGTGTCGCCCGTTCATCCGCGCATGCAGTGAATCATCGACAACACCATCACTGAGCAAGCGCCGCCGCCTGCTACCTCTCCGGCGAGCTACTGACGCCCAACCCGTGCGCCCCTTGCTCACTAGTGAGTATTCTCGCGATCCTTGAACTCGTGTGCACCTTCCTGATGCGTTATTTCTCTCGTTTACATCCCAGAGACTCGCCCCCGTCGACGTCTGACCGCACCCGAGGCACAGCTCAACTCCGACGAGGAATTCCTGCAACCCCAGTGCGCCCCTTGACCAACCGCGAGTACCTTGAGCTTCCCCATGCCATGGAGATCTCGGTGAGCCAAACCCCTTTCTCCCTCGCTTCCTCTAACACCAGCCCCGCCATAGCCAGAGCCAGCGCCGCCAGTCGCCGCCGCCAGCTCCGCTGAGTAATGGTCAAAGTAGTTAGGTCCGTAGGATTTTGATCTGACGGATGCGATAGAACGTGAGCGAAAGGGTAAGTTGCAACTAGTGCCGTGCGATCAAGTGAACTCCTATGGTCTGTGTTAGCCGATCCGCGCGAAGAGGCATAGACGAATCAGAACCAGCCACGTGGCTCTGTTCGTTTGAATTAAAACAGATTTGATCTATTAGATACAAGATTTTGTAAAATCTATAACTTTTAATCTACACATCCAAATTTTGCAAACTTTATATCAATGGATTCAGAAAAACAAGCCCTATACAACTATGCACTTTGTTTAGTAAAAAGCTTCTGGTAAAATGATTGTTTTTGTAGAAACTTGTGTATGCTTGTTTAGGATATAAAATTTATTCCAAATTGATTTTGAGGATAAAATCTTTGGCAAATGGTGTGTTTTTAACCTACTGACCATAGGAAACAAATTGTGGTTTCAAAAATGTATTTGGTGAAACAAAAGAATGAATCCTTGATTTAAACCATTTCTAGTCAAATAAAAATATGGTTTAATTGTTAAAAATGATTTTGGAGGAAAACCTTTGGGAAATGTTTTGGAAATAAACTCTCTGACCCTAAACACAAGATTTTATGGTTTGAAAACATATTTTGTTTAACCTATAGAAGGATGCCTTATTAAAAGCATTTCTTCACCACATAAAATAATGATTTGGTTTAAAAGTGGTCTAGAGATAGAATATTTTGCAAATGGTTTTGCCACTTTATAAAATGACCATTAGGTGTTTTAAAATGTTTATGAACCATTAGAAACCACTTTTACAAATAAAACAATCTTTTGCATGCTTGCATGCATTGTTTTGTTTTATTATTTTTATGTGATGTTTTGCTTGAATGGTAGATTGAAATTGTGCCTTGCTTGATTGAATTGTAGTGACTTGAAGAGTGTGATTGTTGCAAGGACAAGGAGTGAACTTATACTCTCTACCAAAAAGGCAAGTGGTGCTTCATACTTTTGTCCCATTATTTTCAGTATGCATTAGTGATATTTCTAAGTAGGACTCGCATGGAATTTTTACTAAGTATAAACTATGCCATGGGAAATCCTAGTAGATGAAACTTTAGTAGAATTTCCTAAGTTAAGATTCCTACTACTATCATGCTTAGCTTAGCTAGTAGAAAACAAGGGTGGAATATATATTCATGCTATGGAAAAATTTCTAAGTCTGAGGACTTGTGTTTTGTTTAATAAAAAAACTAAGTTAATGAATCACCTGGGTGGAATGGAAGGAATGGTTTGTGTTGAGTGGTTACACAAGGCCAGAGGACTGGTGAACCTTGTGTATCTCACTTGTGGATGGACACCCAAGAACAAAGAGATTTGAGATGTCAAATGTTGAGAAGCTTCAAGTGCAGCCACTTGGCATTATGGGCTCTGCCTGGATCATATAGGTTGCAATAACTTAGCCAAATGGACAGTTGGTGGTAGGGGTTTTGATAGGTTGGAGCGCGTACATTCTGGTCTAAGGGAAGGCTTCTGAAAGATCTTGTCTTGGGAAACCAAGTCTTGTGGGGACAGTGCACCACCTCTGCAGAGTGTAAAATCTAAGTACTTAGCCATGTCCCTGGTAAAGGACAATTTGAGCATCAAGACATGGAAGCTATCAACAATCTCATCATCCAAATTTCTAAGTTAAAAACTTGTGGTTGAACAAGGGTTGAAGGATCACCAATTTCTATTGGGAGATGCCTTGGGTGATTTTTTGTCAAGCAAAAACTTAGTGTTTTCAAATGATAAGGAAAATCTATTTCGAGCAATGCAAGCCTAAGATCCACTTAGCCAAATGCATATAGATGATAGACTCCACTATACTACCATAGTATCACTTGCCAATACAATTCAAATGTATTGACCCTTGTGGCCGTAACTTCTTATGTTGCAGGTTTGTTTGACTTTAGTGAAGTGTGTTGATTAGGATTACAAAGTCTACAACCAACATGTTTGCCTGTGGCACTTTGAAGATGAAGGACCCCATGCTATTGTTATATTCTGCTGCATTGTAATGAGATAGCCAAATGAGCTATGTAAGATGTAATAAATATTTTATTCCTGGTTATAAAGTTGTATTATGACCTATGTTTCTTGATATTACATCTTAACTGTGGATGCTAGCTATTGATCCAGGGACTAGCATTGTAAACACAGGGATCTCTACCTTATTAAAGGTTGGGAACCTTACACTTGTTCATGGAACAAGTGGATTGTTAACCTTACACACTTTGCTTAAAGCAGTTGCCTGTTGCTTGCAACTTAATACTGGAGGGGGTTCAGATGATAACCTGAAGGTAGACTTCTAGTCATAGATGCAGTTGGATGGCGGTCTATGTATATTGTTGTATTGCCCAATCGAATCTCATAGGATCTTTTTGTCTAGTATTGTATTGTTATGCCTTGCTCAGTTCCTGTCAATTGCCCTGCTGTAATTTGTTTACCCTTCATGCCATGTTCGTTTATCTAAGGAGAGCACCTCTTGTAAACTATGGACCCCGGTCCAATCTTTACCATTTATACATCTTCCACTATTACTGTTTACTTGCTGCAAATCATCATCATCATTCCACACCATACATTTAATCCTTTGTTACAGCAATCGGTGAGATTGACAACCTCACTGTTAGTTGGGGCAAAGTTTTGAGTTTGTGTTGTGCAGGTTTCCACGTTGCTTGCAACACCTTTGAGGCGTTTCCTTTCTCCTACTGGTTCAATAACCTCGGTTTCTTACTGAGGGAAAACTTGCTGCTGTGCTGCATCATACCTTCCTCTTGGGGTTTCCCAACGGGGCGTTCAACACGCATCAAGACATTTCTGGCGCTGTTGCCGGGGAGGCTAAGGACGTCTTCACAAGGGGAGTCCTCCTCAACCTTTCTCTTTACTTTGTTTTTAGTTTGCTTAGTTTCTTTTTCTTGGTTTTGTTTGCCTCTTTTTATCAAAAACTCCAAAAAAATAGTTTAGTTTGGTTTGCTTTGCTTTCTCTTATCAAAAACACAAAAAAAAATTAGTTCCTACTCTAGTTGCCACCTTGCTCTAGCTCAACATGTTGTTCTCCAAGTTCGCCCTAAAGGACCTTTCGATATGTAGTGGCTCTATAATTCGGAAAGAAAATATTGAAGAATTCTTCAATCATGTTAGCAAACATAAGGATATTGAGGATAGATCTATAGCAGAACTTGCTCCCAATTATGAGATTGATGCAGCTTCTTTATTTCATATGTTGGAGGCTAGGTTTGTTAGCCTTAACCCCATGATGCAAATTTTGTTCCTGAAACTAAAAGAAGAAAAGAATGTTGAAAAGAGAGAATTTATTCTTGAAACTTTACTAAAAGAGCTCCATGATGTAGCTAAGGAAGCCAAAAAGGTCTTTGAGTGTTTCAATATTCTAGGCTCATGTGTAGATGTTGTGGGTACTTCTGATAAAACTAAGACTAGAGAGGAATTTAAGATACCCATACCCTTTAAGCTTGTTGGGATGAATGAGGCCTTTGAAAAGAATTTTGATTGGATTGTTCCTGAAAATCCTTTTGATGAAAGTAGTAAACCAAAGAGAGATGAGAAGGGATCCTCCAAAACTTATTTGGATGAGATACCTTTCATAGTTGAGGATTTTCCAAGTATTGATGTTAATGCTTTTTCATTTGAAAATACTTGATTTTCTTGCTTCTTGTGCCTAACTTAAAGGCGTTAAAGAAAAGTACTTGTTGGGAGATAATTCAAGAGTTTACTTGAGTCTTGGAAGTTATTACTTCAGTAATGACCTCTCCTTATCCTTTTTGTTTGCTTTTTGTGCCAAGAATAACATCTAATGAGAGGGAAGTAAGATTTGGGGAGTTGCTGTCCCGAAACAGATTTCGGTCCTCCATCATAAAATTTTGTGAGGAGTCTCTGTAATTCGGACTGAGCTGAAAATTTACTAATAAATCCCCCAGTATGTTATCTAACTTCCGTTAGTTCAACACTTTTTTATTTGAGCAATAGAAGATTTTCGGAAAAATCGGTTTCTACCTGCTGGTCTGTTTTGATAGATTTCTGCCATTATTTGCGTTTGCTTCTTATTGATTCCTTTTTTATTTCTCTTTTGGGGAATTGAGATTTTTGAAGGAGTTGATACATTATCTTTTGTTTTTAGTGAAAAGTTTTTCTGTTCCAAATCTAAACCCAAAGGTCTATGATCTTTTGAATACACTATTGTTGCTAATGAAGATTGTGTGAAGTTTTGTATGAAGGAAAATTTTAGGTGTAGAGAAAGAATGATGTAATGAGATGAAGAATGGACAAAAGCTCAAGCTTGGGGATGCCACCCCGGTGTCACCCCAAGAAATATCCAAGAGGTACAAGCGTCAAAGCTTGGGGATGCCCAAGGCATCCCCTTCTTCATGAATAAAAAGCTCAGGTCTGTCTAGACACTTCATTTTTATTGTTTCATGCACTGTTGTGTTATTCTTGGAGCGTCTTAGTTTTCGTCTGCTTTGCTTAGTTGTTCAGTTTTCTTGAATAAAGTAGTTTGGACCCCCGTTCTCTCCTTGTTATTTCAAATAAGTTGATTGGTGTTGGAAAGGAGTAGAAAGTTCTTGCTTGAAAGTGCAAGAGGAGCTTACATTGACTGTGACTTAGACTTTAGCATGACATGCTAAGTGTTGTTTTGGCCTTATGCTTAGTGATTATTGTTGTAGCATGTATTGTTCCAAACAATTGGAATTGATTAGTGTGCCTTGAAAGAATCATGCGTTGTTTTAGCATACAAAAGCATAGTATTTTGGTATTCTCCTTTGATGTTTTGTTTGGGTTGACTTGGCACATGCTCACACCATGTTATGACTATGAACAAGTAACCATAGCCTCTATGATAATTTAGTCCTTTACTTGTAGTACCACTCTATGCTTTTTTTAGTAATGTTTTATCACTCTGCATGATTATGGCCATTATTGCTCTCTTAGTTGGTTGGTCCCAGTATTTTGCTAGCCTCCACTTGTATGAGTAAGTTCTAATCATGCTTCCAACTCCCAAGAAACCAAGTTATTCCAAAGTGTCCACTATAAATTCCTATGCATGGTGTGGTACACCATTCCAAGTGTTTTCTTGTTTTTATCTATCTTCCAATTAAAAAGTATTTTGTTATGTGAAAACTTAGTGATTAAAGCCCTCACGAACTTGATGGCACACTTTATATTCTGTTCCCCTAATAAACTTGAACCATTGTGTCATATATGTTGTATATGCTTGCACTTATACTTTGGAATTAGCAGAACCATGCTATCATGGGGAATGTTTTCAACATTGCACTTGTACTTTGTACACAGTTGATATCATGCTCTTTTGTCTATGGATGTCACCGGCGTGAAATAAAGAGGGAGCTTGTAAGTCCATGGAGTTATGTATTTTGTGTTAGAGAAACGCCTGGGCTACTAGCCTAAGCCATGCCTAATCATGGTGGAAACTTGTAGCATCACCATAATGAGCTATCTGTGAAGCATCCTCAATAAAAAGCTATGCACGTTGTAAATAAAAAGATCGCTGAGATGCTCATTGTCTGCTTGCCTTGTCATTTTGGTTACGTGATAGCTCCTGTACCATGTGCAAGGGGTACCCCGTTGGCGGTTATCTATGATACGCGTGTACTTACTATGACAAGAACTTACAGGTGACTTAAGTTGAGTAGCATGAGGTGTGGCCCTCGTATTAAAGGGACATGAGATTTCCAACTTATACTTTGTCAAGCATATACTCCATAGTTTGTTCACTTTAACCTTAATCACTTCAAGATGCTTATGATAGGGGCAATGAGGGCTGAAAGCTAACAAGTACGATAATTTTTGGAAGCTCATTTTGAAACTTGAAATCCCTGCTTCCCTTTATGAAGGGCCTTTCTTCCACTATTATATTGAGTCTCCACCTTCTACCTTTAGGCACCATTAAGAGAGCATAGTTGCCATTCTTAGTTCTATGTGCAGTGTCCCAAAACTTTTTGATTGATGTATATTGTGATATTACTTGTTCTTGTGCTACTTGTATATAGTCACTCTTATGAACTTTGAAGGTGTCCTATGCATATATTTGCTTATCTATGAGGGACAAGCTGATTGCCACTATGCTATGTTTTCTGTATGTGAAACAAATAGACGTTTTTCAATGCATGTTATTCATGATATTTGTTTGTAGCCTTTCATGTTGCATGCATAGTTACTTTGTCTTATTGTTAGAACTCCATCTTTCATGCACATGTTTAGAGTTATTTGATCCCAGCTTTCAATGCTTGCAAATGGTTTGATCTTGGTTTTGATGGTGCATGTGACCTAAAAAATTATTCTTTTTATCACTTACCTACTCGAGGATGAGCAGGAGTTAAGCTTGGGGATCCTTGATACGTCGGAAACGTATCTATAATTTTTGATGCTCCATGCTTGTTTAGTATCTACTTTTATTTGCTTTGTCTACACTTTGAGGTGTTGTTATATGTTTTCTGGAACTAACCTATTAACAAGTTGCCACAGTGCCAGTTGCCTGTTTTCTTCTGTTTTTGGTTCTAGAAAGGCAGAAAATCAATATTCTCGGAATTGGACGGGACAAAAGCCAAAGTCAATATTTTACCGTGGGTAACATGAAGCTAGAATACGAGACGGAGGAGGCTCACCAGGGGGCCATACCCCCTGGCCGCGTAGGTGGGCCCATCCCGCGCCTGGGGGGTGCAGCCGCCCTGGTGGCCCCCTGCCTCACTTCTTCGCCTATAAGAAGCCCCCCGATGCAGAAACCCTAGGAACCCTATCAAAACTCCACGAAACCATATGTAGTCGCCGCCACCATCGTCCCTAGATCGGGGGGATCTGAAGTTCTTCCCAGTACCCTGTCGGAGGGGAGATCATCCCAGAGGCCTTCTTCTCCGGTATGAAGTGTGAGTAGTTCCACCTTGGACTACGGGTCCATGTTGTAGCTAGATGGTTGTATCTCCTCCTTTATGCTTTCATGTATAGATCTTGTGAGCTCCGTTCATGATCAAGATCTAATCTATTTGTAATCATGCATGTTGTGTTTGCGGGGATCCGATGGATATTGAGATTACTATGTCAGATTGATTAATGGTTTTGTCTATTTGATTCTATCATGGCTGTGTTGTTTGTGATCTTGCATGATCTCCGTTGTTAGTAGCTATCTTGGCCAAGTAGTTGCTAGTGACTCTAAGAGGGGGTACTTATGCTGGATAGTAGGTTCATGCCTCTAGTTTCCAAGGGAAGTGATAGAAATCTCTTCGGTTGTAGATGTGTTGTTGCCACTAGGGAGAAAACAACGGTCTCTTGTTCATGGAACAAGTGGATTGTTTACCTTACACACTTTGCTTAAAGCAGTTGTCTATCGCTTGCAAGTCAATACTGTAGGGGGGTCGTATGATAACCTAAAGGTCGACTTCTAGTCATAGATGTTGTTGGATGGCGGTCTATGTATATTGTTGTATTGCCCAATCGAATCTCATAGGATCTTTTTTGTCTAGTATTGCATTGTTATGCCTTGCTCAGTTCCTGTCAATTGTCCTGCTGTAATTTGTTTACCCTTCATGCCATGTTCATTTATCTAAGGAGAGCTCCTCTAGTGAACTATGGACCCCGGTCTAATCTTTACCATCGATACATCTTCCACTGTTACTGCTTACTTGCTGCAAACCATCATCACCTTCCACACCGTACAGGTAATCCTTTGTTACAGCAACCAGTGAGATTGACAACCTCACTGTTAGTTGGGGCCAAGTCTTGAGTTTGTGTTATGCAAGTTTCCACGTTGCTTGCAACACCTTTGAGGCGTTCCTTCCTCCTACTGGTTCGATAACCTTAGTTTCTTACTGAGGGAAAACTTGTTGCTGTGTTGCATCGTACCTTTCTCTTAGGGTTTCCCAACGGGGCATTCAACATGCATCAGTTCTCCAGTGAGATGGCATTGTATAAGTTTAGTCTTCGGGTGAAACCTCAATTCCTTAGCCATGTTAATACTATTGTCGTTCAATAGATGTATAGACTGTTTGGAACTACACCTAGTTTGATAAAAAACTTCTTGACTCAAAATCCCTCTTTATGCTGCTGCTAGAGTAGTCATATACTCAGCCGCTGTTGTAGTATCTATCACAATGTTATAAATTTGGAATTAGTCCAAATCCATCATGGAAATATCTTCCATTTCACTGTGCCACCTTATTTCTTTACACATAGCCTAACTTGAGATAAACTTCATTTGTATATGTGACAAAACATGTACCAATCTAACACACTACAATGAACTATTTTCACTTCTGTATACAAAGCATATTCTTGGGTTTTCCAAAGTACACAAGAATATCATTACTATTGTCCAATGATCATCTTATGAATCACTCCGCTATATACTCATAACACTTAGAGCATATGACTCATATAGATATGTACATATGATGGCATTCATTATTAATCAAATTATTCATGAGGTTTCACTTACCAATTGTCAATATAATTGATCTTGCTTCCATGTTGCAAGAACCTTTCTTGTCTTTTCCATATTGAACTCATTTAATATTTTATCTATATACTTTTGGCATAATTATATTAGCATTTCAATCTATCTGTATAGACTTTGATGTCTAACATTCTGGTTTTGCCTAACTCTTTAACATATTCATCACGATAAAGATTCCAACTCCTAGATACTTACTTCAACTATTAAAGTTTCCATATATCTTGGCACCCTTCGAATTAATAAAACCCTTCGATAGTGTCAGCACACATCCTAGGTAACCATTTAATTTGAAGAACGTTGTTTTGTTTATTCAACTACCGTATCTCAATATGTAGTGGTTGACACAATAATCCTTACATACTAAATATCGCCGCAGAAGATCAAATATTATCGCAGTCAATTATTTGAACTTTGTCATAATTGTTTGCCGACATGTTGACTATTTCTCAAATGTAAACATCTATGTTTCTTTCTTTATAGATCTACTTATGCTTTGAAAAGCTTCACGCCTTCCTAAATGTCACTACTGGAAAAACGGTCTTCGGTTCGATGTGAACAAAGCCAGCAGTCCTGACCTATCACAGCCCGCGACTAGTGCTAGCACTAGTCCCGGGCCGTGAGGCCTCTAACGGCTAGAAATGGCCGTAGACACTAGTCCCGGGCCGGACCAGATCTCTAGTCCCTGTCCATAATACGACCCGAGACTAATAACCTGGAGCAGGCCAGCTGGTATTTTCATGGACTATTAGTCCCGGGTCGTATCACGGCCCGGGACTAGTTGTCCACCAGTATATATTCTGCTTTCTGTCCACCTGCCCTAAACCATATGGTGGCCATTTTTCTCAAAGAAGCATGCGAGTTCATGCCATTTTTTTCTCAAGATTTAGTTTGCAACCCCTAAATCCAAAGTTTTAAAAGGTTAGAACTTCATTCTTTCATCTCTTATTGCTACTTTAGTTCTATAATGCTCTAGAAGTATAGAGATATGGATCAATGCATGCATGCTCTAGAAGTAGAAGGATTTTGATATGTGTAACAAATTTTTATTAGGCACATAGTTACTGAAAATTGAAATGTGTAATTTTAGAGTTTCAAAGCTTATTCACTGATAGAACAATAATCAAAAACTCCACATTTATCATGTTAATTGTTTTTTTCCAATTCACAAATTGGTGCATGTAAATTTTTCAAAATTCAAAATTAATGCTCTACAAGCTCTCAATATAACTTGTAATAATTTTATCACGTTGTGTAATGGTTTTTGATATACTTTTACTATAATGAAGATGGTCCGAGAATGGATGTACGGTACTGACCGACGCTGTAGAGAGTTCATTAATGGCGTGCATGAATTCATCCGTGTTGCTGATGCAAACAAGCACAATGGTTTTGTATTCTGTCCATGTAGTGGATGTAGGAATCAGAAGGATTACTCTGACTCAAAAACCCTTCACAGCCACCTGTTGAATTTTGGCTTCATGCCCAGTTATAATTGTTGGACCAAGCACGGAGAGAGAGGGGTTATAATGGAAGACAATGAAGAAGAGGAGGAGGATGACAACTATCATGGTTTCCCTGAGTATGGAGATACTTCCATGGGGGATGCTGAAGGGGAGGATGAAGAAGAGACACATGATGAACCCGCTGATGATCTTGGTCGGACCATTGCCGATGCACGAAGAGACTGTGAAACTGAAAAGGAGAGG
The DNA here is from genome assembly GCA_916181665.1 of Avena sativa. Lineage (NCBI taxonomy): Eukaryota > Viridiplantae > Streptophyta > Magnoliopsida > Poales > Poaceae > Avena > Avena sativa. The sequence goes on from OV702296.1 coordinate 387,004,438, forward strand.
GGGAAGTTCAATCACATGTTAGAGGATCACAAAAAGTTGTTTTACCCAAATTGCGAAAATGGTCTGAAAAAGCTAGGCAGCACACTGTAATTGCTGTGATGGAAGGCTGAGTGTGCTATACCTGACTCCTCATTTGAAAAGTTGCTGAAAACGATGAAGAATATGCTTCCAAAAGATAACGTATTGCCCGCCAGTACATATAAAGCAAAGAAGGTTGTCTCCCCTCTAGGTTTAGAGGTTCAGAAGATACATGCATGCCCTAATGACTGCATCCTCTACCGCGGTGAGGAGTATCGATATGCACTTCACTTCAGTATAAGATCAGACGAGATGACCCTGGTGACGTTGAGGGCGAGCCCCCTAGAAGAGGGTTCCTGCCAAGGTGATATGTTATGCTCCTATAATACCACGGTTGAAACGCTTATTTAGAAACAAAGAGCACGCCAAGTTGTTGCGATGGCATAAAGAGGAACATAAGTCAGACGGGATGTTGAGACACCCCGCTGATGGTTCGCAATGGAGAAATATTGATAGAAAGTACCCGGACTTTGTAGATTACGCAAGGAGTTTAAGGTTTGGTCTAAGTACAGATGGCATGAATCCCTTTGGGGAGCAGAGCTCCAGTCACAGCACCTGGCCCGTGACTCTATGCATCTATAACCTTCCTCCTTGGTTGTGCATGAAGCGAAAGTTCATTATGATGCCAGTGTTGATCCAAGGTCTGAAGCAAACCGGAAACGACATTGATGTGTACATAAGGCCATTAGTTGAAGAACTTTTACAGTTGTGGCACGAACCCGGCATACGCGTGTGGGATGAGCACAAGCAGGAAGAATTTGACCTTCGAGCATTGATTTTCGTAACAATCTATGATTGGCCTGCTCTTAATAACCTTTCAGGACAGTCAAACAAGGGATAAAATGCATGCACACACTATTTAGATGAGACTAAAAGTATATATTTGGAACATTATAAGAAGAATGTGTATAATGATCATCGTCGATTTCTTTTGGCCAAGCATCTCTTTGAAGGGTTTCGCGGCATAGTAAATCAAAATTTTCTACGGATGCGAACAGAGGGAAGCCAAGATCTAATCTAGGAGATGCAAACAACAAGAGAGATTGGATTAGATCTTCATACCCTTGAAGATTCGCACAGCGGAACGTTCGTTGGAACGTGGGTGATGTAGTCGTACTCGCTTCTCCTCCTAGCGATCCGATCCGATCTAGCACCACAAGTGGCGATGCCTCCGTGAGATGCACACGTGCGGCACCTCGAAGTCTCCTCCTTCCTTGGTCCAGCAATTATGGTGGAGAGACGGATTGGATCTACAACACGACGGCGCGGTGCAAGCGGTGGAGAGTTTCTGCGGCAGGGCTTCGCCTATGCGCAATCGGGAGAGAGAGATCTGGAGGGCAGCAGTATGGAGGCTAGGGTTGAAGGAGTGGGGGAGGAGGGCTGCGCCCCTGGCCTCTATATATAGGGGGCTGGCCGGCCCCCTTGGCCCCTCCTCCAAGCCCTAGGGAGGCGGCCCCAAGGGTTGGAGTGGGGGGCAAGTTTTCCCCCTCCTTCTAGAAGGTTTCCCTAGGGTTTTGGCCGGCTAGGCCTATGGGGCCTTGTGCCCCTGGCCCAATGCGACCAGGGCACTCCCTCGTAGGCCCACGCCCCCTCCCGACAAGTGGGGCCACGTTGGTCCCACTCCGGAAGGTTCTAGAAGCTTCTGGTACAATACCGATTAACCCGAAACAATTCCGAACTCCAAAAACCGCATTACCTTATATGAATCTTATTGTCCGGACCATTCCGGAACCTCTCGTGATGTCCCGGATCCCATCCGAGACTCCGAACAAAAACTCATAAACCAATTATCCAATCTATCCTAGCGTCGAGACACGTTAAGTGTGTGACCCTTCGGGTTCGAGAATATGCAGACATGATCTTATATCAATAATCAATAGCGGGGTCTGGAAACCCATATTGACTCCCACACATTCATCGATGATCATATCGGATGAACCACGATGCCAGGATTCAATCAATCCCATATATATATTCCCTTCATCTCGCGATATTTTACTTGCCCGAGATTCGATCGTCGGTACCGTCATACCTAGTTCAATCTCGTTCACAGCAAGTACTTTACTCGTTTCGTAATCCGATATCACTTTGTGATTAACTCCTTAACCACATGCTTGCAAGCGGTGTTGATATCGATTACCGAGTGGGCCCGAAGTATATCTCTCTGACTTGGGAGGGACAAATCCCATCTCGATACATACAACCCAACAGGTACTTTCCGATCACCTGAGAGACACCTTTATGATCACCCTCTCATAGGATGACGTTTGATGACCTCAAAGCTTTCTTCCGATACCAGGGAGTTGTATTATCTCATGGTCTAAGGAATACAATATTTGACATAAGGAAAGCTTCGCAAAGATGAACACGATGACACAATCTAATTGCTTCGCTTAGTTTGGGTATGTCCATCATATCATTCTCCCAATGATATGATCTCATTATTAATTAACAACTCATGTCTATGGTTAGGAAACCTTAACCATCATTAATCAATGAGCTAGTCCATAGAGGCGTACTAGGGACATGGTGTTGTTCACAAACCACACAAGTATTAAAGTTTACGCTTAATACAATTCTAGCATGGAATATAAACTTTATCATGCACAAGAATTATAATAATAACATCTTTATTATTGCCTCTAGGGCATAATTCCAACAGTCTCCCACTTGCACTAGAGTCAATAATCTAGTTTACATTTGGCAACAATCTCACACCCATGGCACTGAGGTGCTGATCATGTTTTACACGTGGAAGAGGTTTAGTCAATGGATCTGCGACATTCAGATATGTATGTACTTTGCTAATCTTTAGATCTCCATCTGCTATATAATCTCGGATTATATGAAACTTGCGATTGATATGCTTGGTCTTTGGATGATATCTTGGTTCCTTAGCGAGTGCTATGGCGCTAGTGTTGTCACACAATATCTCCAATGGGTCCAATGCACTTGGAACCACGCCAAGCTTAGTGATGAAGTTTCTGATCCAAACTCCTTCACTTGACGCTTCTGCAGCAGCCATGTATTCCGCTTCTACTGTAGATCCCGTGATCACGCTTTGCTTGCAGCTTCTCCATCTCATAGCTCCTCCATTCAAAATATACATGTATCCTGTCTGAGATTTAGAATCATCCTTGTCGGTGTCGAAACTAGCATCAACGTAACCTTTTACGACGAGTTGTTCATCACCCCCATAGACTAAGAACATTTCTTTAGTCCTATTTAGGTACTTTAGGATGTTCTTCACGGCTATCCAGTGTTCCACTCCTGGATCACTTTGATACCTGCTCGTCAAACTAAGAGCATTGGACACATCTGGTCTAGTACACAACATGGCATACATGATAGAACCTATGGCCGAGGCATAAGGCACTTTGCTCATAGCTTCCCTATCATTTACCGTAGCTGGACACTGAGCCTTGCTCAATATCTTACCTGACAACATAGGCACTGAACCTTTCTTTTCCTTATCCATTCTGAACCTTTTCAGAACTTTGTCTAGGTATGTACTCTGGCTTAAAGCTATCGGGCGTCTTTGTCTATCTCTATAGATTTTGATGCCCAATATATAAGCAACTTCACCTAGGTCTTTCATTGAAAAACACTTGTTCAAATAACTCTTCACATCGTTATGCATGTTAATGTCATTTCCAATAATCAATATGTCATCCACATATAGTACCAGAAATGTCACCGAGCTCCCACTCACGTTCTTGTAGATACAAGCTTCGTAGCTATTTGGAACAAATCCAAATCTCTTGATCACTTGATCAAAACGAAGGTTCCAACTCCGAGATGCTTGCTTCAGTCCATAAATGGAACGCTCAAGCTTGCATACTTTATCAGCATCCTTAGGATCGACAAAACCTTCGGGTTGCATCATATACAACTCTTCATCAATGTTGCCATTGAGGAACGCAGTCTTGACATCCATCTGCCAAATTTCATAATCATGAAACGCAGCAATTGCTAATAAAATCCGAATGGACTTAAACATCGCTACGGGAGAGAAAGTCTCATCGTAGTCAACACCTTGAACTTGTCGAAAACCTTTCGCGACAAGCCGTGCTTTATAGACGGTAACATTACCATCCGCGTCCGTTTTCTTCTTGAAAATCCATTTGCACTCAACGGCCTTTCGGTCGCTAGGAGGGTCCACCCAAGTCCATACTTGGTTTTCGCTCATGGATCCCAATTCGGATTTCATGGCCTCCAGCCATTTCTCAGAGTCTGGGCTCATCATCGCTTCCTCATAGTTCGTAGGTTCACTGTCTTCTACCAACAAGACAGTTAAGACAGGGTTGCCGTACCACTCAGGAGGGGCACGCGACCTTGTCGACCTGCGACGTTCAGTAGCAGCATCGTCTGAAGCTTCATGATCCTTGTCATTAGCTTCCTCTATTGTTGGTGCAGGCGGCACTGGAACAATTTCAGGTGTTGCGCTACTCTCCAATTCAAGAGAAGGTTCAACAACCTCGTCTAGCTCTACTTTCCTCCCACTCACTTCTTTCGAGAGAAACTCCTTCTCAAGAAAGGAACCGCTCTTTGCGACAAACACTTTGCCTTCGGTTCTGTGATAGAAGGTATACCCAATAGTTTCCTTAGGGTATCCTATGAAGACGCATTTCTCCTCTTTGGGTTCGAGCTTGTCTGGCATCAACTTCTTGACGTAAGCTTCGCATCCCCAAACTTTAAGAAACGACAACTTAGGTTTAGCACCAAACCGCAGTTCATACGGTGTCGTCTCAATGGATTTAGATGGTGCCCTATTTAAAGTGAATGCAGTGGTTTCTAATGCATAACCCCAAAATGATAACGGCAAATCAGTAAGAGACATCATCGATCGAACCATATCTAATAGAGTTTGATTCCGGCGTTCAGACACACCATTGCGCTGTCGTGTTCCGGGTGGCGTGAGTTGCGAAACAATTCCGCTTGCTTTAAGATGCGTGAGAAAATCATAACTCAAATATTCACCCCCACGATCGGATCGTAGAAACTTAATTTTTCTGTTACGATGGTTCTCCACTTCATTCTGAAATTCCTTGAACTTTTCAAATGTTTCAGATTTATGTTTCATTAAATAGATATACCCATATCTACTTAAGTCATCGGTAAAAGTGAGAAAATAGCGATATCCACCGCGCGTCGAAACACTCATCGGTCCGCATACATCGGTATGTATGATTTCCAACAAGTCCGTTGCTCGCTCCATCATTCCGGAGAACGGGGTTTTGATCATCTTGCCCATGAGGCATGGTTCGCATGTGTCAAATGATTCAAAATCAAGAGACTCCAAAAGTCCATCAGAATGGAGTTTCTTCATGCGGTTTACACCAATATGACCTAGACGACAGTGCCACAAATAAGTAGTATTATCACTATCTACTTTGCATCTCTTAGCCTCAATGTTATGGATGTGTGTTTCATCCCTTTCGAGATTTAGAAGAAATAAACCATTCACAAGAGGTGCATGACCATAAAAGATGTTACTCATATAAATATAACAACCATTATTCTCCGATTTAAATGAATAACCGTCTTGCAATAAACACGATCCAGAAATAATGTTCATGCTCAACACAGGCACATAATAACATTTATTAAGGTTTAAAACTAATCCCGAAGGTAAAACTAAGGAGAGCGTGCCGATGGCCATCACATCAACTCTTGATCCGTTGCCAACGCGCATCGTCACCTCATCCCTCGCAAGCCGCCGTCTATTCCGTAGCTCCTATTTCGAGTTACAAATATTAGCAACTGAACCAGTATCAAATACCCAGGCACTACAACGAGGGCTAGTAAGGAAAACATCAATAACATGTATATCAAATATACCTTTGATGGTGCCAGCCTTCTTGTCCGCTAAGTACTTCGGACAGTTGCGCTTCCAGTGACCCTTGTCCTTGCAATAGAAGCACTCAGTGTCCGGCTTAGGACCAGACCTGAGTTTCTTCTCAGCAGGGGCAACGCACTTGCCGCCGCCTTTCTTGAAGGGCTTCTTTGCACCCTTACCTTTCTTAAAGGAGGGCTTGTTGACCATCAACACATGATTATCCTTTTTGATGTCCACCTCCGCAGCCTTCAGCTTTGCGAAGAGCTCGGTGATCGTATCAGTGGAACCAATCTGATTATGAGTCACTACAAAACTTTTGTAGCTGGGAGGGAGTGATTGCAGAACCCTGTCAATTTTGAGCTCCTCTGGAATCTTGCAGTCCAGTTGCTCAAGGCATTGAGTGTAGCCCGACATCTTTATGGCATGCTCACTAACGGAACTCCCTTCCTCCATCTTGTAGTTAAAGAACTTCTCAGAGATCTCATATCTCTCAGAACGGGCCTGAGTCTGAAACATGGTTTTCAGCTCCTCGAGAATCTCAAAGGGCCTGGGATAGTCTTCAAAACGATTTTGAAGGTCCGATTCCATAGCAAACAACATGGTGCTCCTAATCACACCATAATCATCTTTGCGCGACTGATAGACAGCTTTCTCATCAGCCAGCGCAGTTGCAGCAGGGGCGTCACCTAACGCTTTCTCAAGGACATAGTCCTTTTGACCGCCAGAGAGAATGATTCTAAGATTGCGGAACTAGTTGGTGAAGTTAGACCCATTGTTCTTAAGCTTTTCTTTCTCAGCAAAAACATTGAAGTTGAAGTTGGACTTAGCCATGTGATCTACAATATTTGCAAGTACAAATTAGACTATGTTCATGATAACTAGTTCAACTTTTAATCAAATTACTAGATGAACTCCCACTAAATTCAACATCCCTAAAGTTGTTTAGTGAACACGATCCAAATTCACCACACCTAATCCGATCATCACGAGAAGAGATGTGGTTTCAATGGTGGACAACGAAGTGTCGATCATATCATTCATATGACTCATGCTTAACCTTTCGGTTCATGTGTTCCGAGGCCATGTCTGTACATGCTAGGCTCGTCAAGTTAGACCCAAGTATTTCCGCGTGTGCAAAACTGGCTTGCACCCGTTGTATGTGAGCGTAGAGTCTATAGCACCCGATCATCACGTGATGCTTGGACACGACGAACTTTCACAACGGTGCATACTTGGGGAGAACACAGTTTTTATCTTGATCTTTAAGTGAGGAATCATCTTATAATGCTACCGTCGCGATCTAATCATAATAAGATACATAAAAGGATAAACATCACATGCATATAACTTTATGTGACATGGTATAGCCAATCTTCGCGCAATGATCTCCATCTTGTGCGTGCCGGCATGATCTCCATCACTCCACCATGATTGCCTCCACCACGAATAGCAACTACAACTATTGCTAACTACTTAGTGATAAAGTAAAGCTATTACATGGCGTATAAGAAGTTGACTCGCAGGTCATACACAATTATAAAGACAACCATATGGCTCCTGCCGGTTGTGTACTCATCGACATGCAAGTCGTGAAACATTACAAAACATGATCATCGCATACAATATACACATCACATCTTGGGCCATACCATATCACAGAAAACACTCCTTGCAAAAACAAGTTAGACGCCTCTACTTTGTTGTTGCATGTTTTACGTGGCTCATGGGAGTAGCAAGCTCAGAACGATTCTTACCTACGGAAAACCACAACGGTGATATTATGGTTGCCAAACTCCGGTGTTAAACCCATGACAACTATAGTGAGAGAAACAGGCATCCACCAGCCGCATGTGTGGAACAAGCCACACGTCAAGTGCGGAGCCGGTCTCGCGAACAACGTCGCGTAAGGTTGGCCTGGACCGCTTCAATCTCACTATCACGCGTCATAAGAAGAACACAAACAAGAGTCTTGCAACAGAAAACATCAACGCCCGCAACAACCATGTTGCATTCTACTCGTGAAACACATCTACGCATAGATCTAGCTCTGATACCACTGAAGGGTTTCGCGGCATAGTAAATCAAAATTTTCTACGGATGCGAATAGAGGGAAGCCAAGATCTAATCTAGGAGATGCAAACAACAAGAGAGATTGGATTAGATCTTCATACCCTTGAATAATCACACAGCGGAACATTCGTCGGAACGTGGGTGATGTAGTCGTACTCGCTTCTCCTCCTCGCGATCCGATCCGATCTAGCACCACAAGTGGCGATGCCTCCGTGAGATTCACACGTGCGGAACCTCGACGTCTCCTCCTTCCTTGGTCCAGCAAGTATGGTGGAGAGACGGATTGGATCTACAACGCGACGGTGGGGTGCAAGTGGTGGAGAGTTTCTGCGGCAGGGCTTCGCCTACGCGCAGTCGGGAGAGAGAGATCTAGAGGGCAGCAGTATGGAGGCTAGGGTTGAAGGAGTGGGGGAGGAGGGCTGCGCCCCTGCCCTCTGTATATAGGGGGCTGGCCGGCCCCCTTGGCCCCTCCTCCAACCCCTAGGGCGTCGGCCCCAAGGGTTGGAGTGGGGGGCAAGTTTTCCCCCTCCTTCTAGAAGGTTTCCCTAGGGTTTTGGCCGGCTGGGCCTATGGGGCCTTGTGACCCTGGCCCAATGCGACCAGGGCACTCCCTCATAGGCCCACGCCCCCTCCCGACAAGTGGGGCCACGTTGGTCCCACTCCGGAAGGGTCTAGAAGCTTCTGGTACAATACCGATTAACCCGAAACAATTCCGAACTCCAAAAACTGCATTGCCTTATATGAATCTTATTCTCCAGACCATTCCGGAACCTCTCGTGATGTCCCGGATCCCATCCGAGACTCCGAACAAAAACTCATAAAACAATTATCCAATCTATCCTAGCGTCGAGACACGTTAAGTGTGTGACCCTTCGGGTTCGAGAATATGCAGACATGATCTTATATCAATAATCAATAGCGGGGTCTGGAAACCCATATTGACTCCCACACATTCATTGATGATCATATCGGATGAACCACGATGCCAGGATTCAATCAATCCCATATATATATATTCCCTTCGTCTCGCGATATTTTACTTGCCCGAGATTCGATCGTCGGTACCGTCATACCTAGTTCAATCTCGTTCACAGCAAGTACTTTACTCGTTCCGTAATCCGATATCACTTTGTGATTAACTCCTTAACCACATGCTTGCAAGCGGTGTTGAAATCGATTACCGAGTGGGCCCGAAGTATATCTCTCCGACTTGGGAGGGACAAATCCCATCTCGATACATACAACCCAACAGGTACTTTCCGATCACCTGAGAGACACCTTTATGATCACCCTCTCATAGGATGACGTTTGATGACCTCAAAGCTTTCTTCCGATACCAGGGAATTGTATTATCTCATGGTCTAAGGAATACGATATTTGACATAAGGAAAGCTTCGCAAAGATGAACACGATGACACGATCTAATTGCTTCGCTTAGTTTGGGTCTGTCCATCATATCATTGTCCCAATGATATGATCTCATTATTAATTGACAACTCATGTCTATGGTTAGGAAACCTTAACCATCATTAATCAATGAGCTAGTCCATAGAGGCGTACTAGGGACACGGTGTTGTTCACAAACCACACAAGTATTAAAGTTTCCGCTTAATACAATTCTAGCATGGAATATAAACTTTATCATGAACAAGAATTATAATAATAACATCTTTATTATTGCCTCTAGGGCATAATTCCAACACTCTTAAGAAAGAAAGGCAAGCATTTCAACGGTCTGGCATGTCACCAGATGAAGCCTAAAGGAGCGTACTAGTGATGATATATTTGATATGGTCAAAGATTTGGATCAAATAGTAACCGTTGGAAAGGGTCCTAGCGGAAAATCTGTTCCGAAGGACGCTGAAGGACACGCACCCATGTGGAAGAAGAAATCTATATTTTGGGAGCTACCATATTAGAAATTCTTAGAGTTTCGCTCTGCAATCGATGTGATGCATGTGACAAAGAATCTTTGCGTGAACCTGCTAGGCTTCTTGGGAGTGTATGGGAAGACAAAGGATACACCAGAAGCACGAAAGGACCATCAACATATGAAAGACCCATATGTCCTGCATCCAGAATGGTTTCAATGTCATGCTAGCTACGCTCTTACCAAACTAGAGAAGGAAATATTTTTTGAATACCTGAGCAGTATTAAGGTCCCGTCTGGCTTCTCGTCGAATATAAAGGGAATAATAAATATGGCAGAAAAAAGTTCCAAAACCTAAAGTCTCATGACTTCCACGTGATTATGACGCAAATTCTTCCGATTGCATTGAGGGGGCTTCTACTAGATAATGTTCGAGTACCCATTGTGAAGCTATGTGCATTCCTCAATGCAATCTCTCAGAAGATAATCAATCCTGAAGATCTACCACGGTTATAGAATGATGTGGTCCAATGTCTTGTCAGTTTTGAGTTGGTGTTCCCACCATCCTTCATCAATATTATAACGCACCTACTGGTTCACCTAGTCGAAGAGATTTCCATTCTCGGTCCTGTATTTCTACACAATATGTTTCCCTTTGAGAGGTTCATGGAAATCTTAAAGAAATATGTTTGTAACCATGCTAGGCAAGAAGGAAGCATCTCCAAGGGCTATGGAACAGAGGAGGTCATTGATTTTTGTGTTGACTTTGTTCCTGACCTTAGGCCGATTGGTCTTCCTCAATTGCGGTATGAGGGGAGACTAAGTGGAAAGGGTACTCTAGGAAGGAAATCAATAATATGTAGGGACGAACATTCTTACACCGAAGCACATTACACAGTTCTATAGAATTCTATCTTGGCAGCCCCGTATATCGAGGAACACAAGAAAATCTTACGCTCCAACAACCCTGGAAAGCATGACTCTTGGATTAGAGATGAACACATGAAGAGTTTCAGCGGTTGGTTGCAACATCTCATCAAAAACAACACTCTTGGAGATCATCTATACTTGTTGTCTAGGTCACCATCTTCGACTATATCGACTTTCCAAGGGTACGAGATAAATGGGTATAAATTTTACACGATCTCCCAAGATAAAAAGAGCACCAACCAAAATAGTGGTGTCCGCTTTAATGCAACAGACAACAATGGGTCAAAGACCACATATTATGGTTACATAGAGGAGATATGGGAACTTGATTATGGACCTACTTTTAAGGTCCCCTTGTTTCGGTGCAAATGGGTTAAGCTGACAGGAGGAGGGGTTGAGGTAGACAAGAAGTACGGAATGACATCGTTGGATCTCAACAATCTTGGGTACTTAAACGAACCATTCGTCCTAGCCAATGATGTGGCTCAGGTTTTCTATGTGAAGGACATATCTACCAAACCTAGAAAAAGAAAAAATAAGAAAAAGCATACATCAGACGATGAGCCAAAGAGCCACATAGTTCTTTCAGGAAAAAGAAACATCGTGGCAGTGGAGGACAAGACAGACATGTCAGAAGATTGTGGTAAGTTTCATGAAATTCCGCCCTTCGCAGTGAAGGATGACCCAAGCATCATGTTAATGAATGAAGATGCTCCATGGATATGGCGGTATCAGAAAGGGACACACGCGAAGAAATGATGTGTAATAATTGTAACATTTTATGAGTGAAGATGCTCCATGTGTCCATTTTTATAGTGTTGTCTACAAACTATCTTGAGTGTGTTAGTCCTGTTTTGTGGCTGGACTGGGACTAAAGGGGGGCCTTTAGTCCCGATTCGTACTTACCATTAAGATCTGGTCTCCAAACGCGTGTGGTCACATATTAGGGAGTGTCTCTATGACCAGTTTCTTGGAGATGCCGGAGGACTGGGCTCCGTCGACATCTCCCTGAAACTGGCCATAGTGGTGTCCCTGCTCTCGCACACCATCTTGCAGCTTGTAACTTATCTAACTAGATCAATACGCCTGGGATTTAACTAATCTCACATATTAGGGAATGCCTCTATGACCAATTTCTTGGAGATGCCGGAGGACTGGGCTCCAGCGGCATCTCCCTGAAACTGGCCGTAGTGGTGTCCCTGCTCTCGAAAACCATCTTGGAGATGCCTCAAACTAGCTAGAGGACTGGACTCACAAGGATGCCTATTTATAGTACAAGCAGCTCGGCATTGTGTCGACACTCACGATAATGTCGACACTCACCCCCTATTATTAGTGCCAACTCATGTTTTGTCCTGATTGGTGATACCATCCGGGACAAGGTACAAGCCGCACGACATAATGTCAACTCTCACCCCCTATTATTAGTGTTGTGTGGCCCAGTCTGCCGCAATCCCTTCAGTCGCGGTTGGTTTCTCCAACCGGGACTAAAGATGAACCCTCTCTTTATAGACATTTCGCTCTATTTATAGGCCTTTTCCTCTATTTATAGGCTGCTCTATTTATAGGCTGCTCGATCCAGCCTGCCTGCCCTTTCCTCTATTTATAGGCTGCTCTATTTATAGGCTGCTATATATATAGGCTGCTCTATTTATAGGCATTTTCCTCTATTTATGGTTTCAATACTACGACATTTTGATTGCTGTAGGCAGGTTGAAAAAAAACAGCATTTGATCACCTGAGCGAACTCATAAGAATACAACAACATCTTCATATTTAGTCCCGGGACTAGGTAACACTCAAGCCATTTATTAATATTAAAAAACGGGACAAACCAGGACTAGCTAACACTCAGGACTAAAGCCGACCCCTTTAGTCATAATCATGCCTAGTCCTATAGTACACAGCTTCAGGGTCTTCTTCGTCATCGTCATCGTAACTTGCCACTCCGGGGATCCTCAGCCCAGCCATGGCATATACCGGGGGCACCTGCCACTCCGGCCTCGGATTCATGGAAGGCGGCGAGGGGTCTCCTGGAAGATGATGCCGCTACCACCAGGCGGGGGAGGGGCCTTCTTGTGGCTCTGTGGCAGGTGGACTTGTAGGCACCGCATGCAAGGATGGTCTCCCCCAGCGATGTAGCGCATCACTCTGATGATCGTACGGTTCGCCCACCACAGATGGCGGTCGACTTCGTTGGGGTTCACTGGGGGCGGGCCATCACCCTCATACCTAGCGAGCTCCTTTTCTCGCCGGTTAGCGAAGAAGTCATTCCAGGTGTCGTAGTTGTCGGGATCCCACTAGGGATCCATCCGGTGCTTCGACGTGAGCTCGTGGTAGAAGTGGTTCGTGATGGCCGTCTAACATGCGGAACCTTGAGGGACAGGAGGGACAGGAACCCCTCCAGCGCTCAGCATCTAGCCGACAGGCGCCAGGTAGCCCGGCGGACAAGGGTAGCTGGAGGCGCACAGCGCCTCGGTCTCCTCGAGGGTCAAAATGGCCCAGTAGGCGCTGTCCATTGTTCTGAGACAGGAAGGTGTGGATGTGTGGATAGCCATGGCGCGATCGCCCTAGATATAGAGGGCAAGGGCGGGAAAACTTGGCGGGAAGCTGTGGGAAATGGCGGGAAATATCTTTAGTCCCGGTTAGTGACTATAACCGGGACTAAAAGCTCTGGTAAAAAGGAAAGGGCGGGAAAACTTGGCAGGAAGCGGTGGGAAATGGCGGGAAATATCTTTAATCTCAGTTAGTGACTACAACCGAGACTAAATGGATATTATATTAAGATTCTTTATATTTTTCTGATAATAATAGACATATTATTTGTTTTATTTGAATTTTTACAATAGAAGATATGATTTTCCAAAGTTTTATATTTGATTTAAATTAAAGAACGAAAATTTATAAATGATGCAAACAGATGTATGGATATTATATTAAGATTCTTTATATTTTTTTGATAATAATAGACATATTATTTGTTTTATTTGGATTTCAACAATAGAAGATATGATTTTCCAAAGTTTTATATTTGATTTGAATTAAAAAAAGAAAATTTACAAATGAAATAATTTATAAATGATGCAAACAGATGTATGGATATTATATTAAGATTATTTATATTTTTTATAATAATAGACATATTATTTGTTTTATTTGGATTTTTACAATAGAAGATATGATTTTCCAAAGTTTTATATTTGATTTGAATTAAAAATAAAATTCACAAATGAAATAATTTATAAATGATGCAAACAGATGTGTGTATATTATATTAAGATTATTTATATTTTTCTGATAATAATAGACATATTATTTGTTTTATTTGGATTTTTACAATAGAAGATATGATTTTCCAAAGTTTTATATTTGATTTGAATTAAAAAAAGAAAATTTACAAATGAAATAATTTATAAATGATGCAAACAGATGTATGGATATTATATTAAAATTCTTTATATTTTTTTTATAATAATAGACATATTATTTGTTTTATTTGGATTTTTACAATAGAATATATGATTTTCCAAAGTTTTATATTTGATTTGAATTAAAAAATGAAAATTTACAAAAAACAAACTAGTCGCGGGTCGTGGGTCGACCCGGGACTAGAGGGTGCCTGCACACGCGAAAACAAAGTGGCCAAAAAACACACTAGTCTCGGGCCGTGGCTTAACCCGCGACTAAAGGGGGGTCATTAATCATGGGTTAAGCCACGGCCCACGACTAATGACCCTCTAGTCGCGGGCGGTGGCTGGACCCGGAACTAAAGGGAGGGTCCCTATATATTCTGTGCGCCAGGATAGGTGCTGCCCAGCACTTGGCATTCCTTGATGAAGACGAAGACGAAGCACTCACATAGGCGACGCAACGCAGGGGAGGTGTTGTCCGGCCGAGCGCCAATTCCACCGCCGCTCCGCCGTGCTCTCCGCCTTGCCGTGCCGTCGCGCGCCGCCTCGCCGCCTTGCCGGGTGCCGCCTCGTCGTGCCGCCGCGCGCCACCCCGCCGTGTGGCCGTCACGTGCTGCCATGACGTCGGTGAGAGCTCGAGAGAGGGTGTGATTTTTTTGTTGTAATTATTAGCTAGGGTTATTAATTATAATTAGAATTATTGGTTTAGTTATTAGGATTAGGATTTTAGGATTATTGTTTAAGTTATTTTTTGTTTTAGTTATTAGGACTATATTTTTTACCACAAAATAATATTAGGATTATTATAATTAGGATTATTGTTTTACCACAAATAATATTAGGGTTATTGTTTTTTTGTTTTAGTTATTAGGATTATTGTTTTAGCACAAATAATATTAGGGTTATTAATTAGGGTTATTTTTTGTATTAGTTATTAAGATTATTGTTTTACCACAAATAATATTAGGGTTATTGTTTTTTGTATTAGTTATTAGGATTTGTTTTACCGCAAATAATATTAGGGTTATTAATTAGGGTTATTGTTTTTTGTTTTAGTTATTAGGGTTATTGTTTTTTAACCTATTTAACTCTCTTTCTGTTATAGTTAATTAAGTCATGGATCCATCCGAAGATCCTGGTCGCATTGGTGAATGTTTTCTTCAAGGCATGATAAGAGGTGAAATTCCTCTTAATATTACTACCGGTGAAGATATTTTGCTCGAGGAAGATATTTCCTCATATCTAAATCCATCCGGTGACGGACTAGAGGAAAACCTGATGTACCAAGGGGAAGACCGGATGGACGAAGGGCAAACAAATAACAACAATAATGATGGCCCCTCGACAGGATCCGGCGAGGTACATATATATATAAAGCCTCGTGTTACCTCTATTCATTAATTGATCTACATATATCAATATATATATATTAATCACTCTCTCTTCTTCTTTTAGCCCACCGGATCGAAGAAATACCATCATAAAATAGGGACAGTTGGCTACAAGAGTGCCGTCCCTAAGTGGGAAACTATGGAGAAGGACATGAGGGCTAGAGGCGTCACTCCTGGTACAGATGGATGGCCCGAGAGGTCAAAGCATTGGTGGTACGAGCATGGGGGGTCGTTGGACCCAGAAATAGGGAAGACATGATTTCATGAAAAAATTCTAAAACCCTCTGAAGACCTTGTTCAAGCAATGAACGATGCTCAATTGGGATTGTTCCGTCCCAAGAGAGAGAACGACGAGCTGACACGCGCCCTAGGGAATCCTGAAAAGGGTGGACGAACACGAGGCAAATGCGCCCGTGTCTCGTGGAAGAAAGGGTTTCCTCAGTACGATGCCAGTTACAGAAGCCGTCATAGAAAGAAGGACAGGGAGGCAGACCAGATCTCTAGGGTAGAGCAGGACCTAGCTGATCTGAAGAACCTCATGCAAGAAATTAGCCAAAGGACGCCGTCGTCAACTCACCCGCAGGCTGATGATCATGTATTGGATCTTTGCCAGCGGAGAAGCAACGTGGCTTCCACGGAGGTTCGGCCTGATGATCAAGCACTGCCGGATGATGCACTGGCTCCTCGCTACCCCATGGATGATGTTAGAGAGGTTGCAAAATGTGAGCTACATCAGCCAATGAACAACTTGTCCTTCAAGGTGGTGATCGGCACTGCTTTACCTTGTCTACCCGGAGCACTCCATCATTCACTTCCGATTCCACCTGGCTATGCTCGAGTCACGATGGATGACATAGTGGCGGATTTTGCGGACCAAGAGATTGACATCGCTACGCCTGAAGACCTTACGAAACTAGGAGATGTCAAGCGCAACATCATTCTATGGAAGAAGAAGTACATCAAGTTTCCAGGCTCGAAGCCAAGGCCATCGACTTTGAGGAATCCAAGTCCACCCCGCATTGAATATCGTCAACCTCCAAGTCCACCCCAACCCGATTATCGTCAACCTCCAAGTCCACCCCGCCCCGCTGACGATCGCCGCAGCAGGAGTACATCAACTCGATCTCCGCCTCCACACAATACTTGTTCTCCGCCTCCGTGCAATACTACTACCTCGTCGAAGAAACGGAAGGTCGACGCTCCCTCGCGCCCCACATCGAAGAAAGGTCAAACGGCGAAGATAGTCGACATCCCGTCGGCTCTTCCAAAGAGACCCTATGACAAGACCGATGAGGAAACTAACGCGGATTTGGCTGCCCAAGTTAAGGCGCATTTTGCACCTAAAAATCCCGAGCCAAAGACGGTATATGATGAAAAAACCAAAAAGTGGGCTAAGTCCTTTCTTGAGCAACCATCCCAGATATCGATGAATCTGGAATCAGACTATGACCGGGAGATTATTAAGCAAGCAAAGAAGAAAAAAAGCACAAGTGCAAAAAGCGGGAAGCAAGTTACCCAGCTCGGAGCACAGAAGAATCAATCGGTCGCCCGCTCAAAGTCATTTCAGACCTCGACATGGCCTTTAGAGCTGAAATGGATATGGACATGCAAATAATGGACCCCAGAGCCCGTACTAATGCTGCACTAATGGGCATCACTGTATCGCAGGACAAAGCACTTGTTACCGAAGCAAATATGTCTCTTGGTCAATATTTAGGCTATGGAGATATGCCAGTGGGTCAGATAGTACGGAAGTATGTCCGGGGGGAGCTTCTAGTCAGTAATGAGGAGATCACGGGTCTATCCACACATATGAGAAATCTACACGAATGGTACATGTCGCAAGCAGAAAAAGCATCCGAAATATTGGTTTCCGGTGGACGTTAGAAAGGAGCATCACTTCAAACCATACTCGATACAGGTTCAAATGACCGAACTATTTCAGTTATACAACCAGCGCGCCCTCAACAAATCTATCATTGGTTGCTACTGTTTGTAAGTGATTTATTTCTATAATTAAGTTGTAGCTTATCTCGTTCATTGCATTTAATATATTACCCTAACTATATATCCTTTTGTATGATATTATATTCTGCAGAATGAATATGCTTGAATGCAAAAGAGATAGAAGATATATCATTGGGTTCATTGATCCATATATCGTTAATGAATTTACGTTAAAGAATCACCCCAAGGACGTGGAGGAAGACCTGTGCAGGTTCTTAACCAAGAATAATTTTGTTAAGGAAATACTATTTCCTTACAACTTCAAGTGAGTGTTTCTATCTTGTACACATTTTATTTTTGCTTACTCGATGAGCTATGCATGTATGCTTATATAAACGTCCACAGATTCTACTGGATCTTGCTAAACATTCAAGTTGACAAGTCCCTAGTTGAAGTCCACGACTCATTAAGTTGGGACCAAGAGCAGTGAAGCGACATGAAAGCAATGCTCCATAAGTAATTTCAATCATTATCGCATTATATCGGCATCTTTCGTTCATTTCCTGATATCAAGTAACTAATAACCCGTTTGTTCATTTTCTTTGCCGAGCAAGTGTTGTACACGGTTCAGAAAGAAAATAACAGGTCCATTCAAAGAGGAGCTAACTTATAAAATGGTGAAGAGTTTACAGCAGCCACCGGAAACTCATTTATGTGGATACTATGTATGCGAGTACATCCACGAGTTGATCAGTGAGCGGAAAGTTGACTCACATTATATTTATGGTTTGCGGGAGAAACTAGAGCCAGACTAGCGCATAAGAGCAATTCAAGAGGAGCTGGCGGGATTTATGATGAAGGAGGTCCTTGATGTACATGGAGAGCATTATGCGGATGACGTGGAACTCAATTTGCCTTAGTAATCTCCATGTAGTTGATATGATATATATATATATATCATCAATGACCATGTAATTTCAAAACATTTCTTCCTTTTGATATATATATATCATCAATGTATGCTTATAAGGGATCGATTAATTATATAGATGCATCAACGTGTACTGTGTATGTACTAGCATAGAATATGTGTATTGAAATATATGTTTGAAATTATAGTGAAACACAAAACGAAAAAGGAACGAAATGGGAAAAAAAGGAAACACAGAATCTCTGCCGCGGCAGAGAAACACACAATTCTCTGCCGTGGCAGGAAACCGTATAGTCCCGGGCGGCAGAGAAACACACAATTCTCTGCCGTGGCAGGAAACCGTATAGTCCCGGGTGGTGTTACGGCCCGGGACTAGAGGGTTTCCGCCCCCCGCGGCGTTGAAACAACCACGTAGTTGTTATCAGTCGCAGGCCGTAGCGAGCCGGGACTAGAGGGGGGGCGTCTAGTCCCGTTTTGGCAGTCCTGGGCCCAAAGCCGGGACTAGAGCCAGTTGCGGCCCGGGACTGGAGGCCCTTTTTCCACTAGTGTGTCTACCAAGTTCAAAACATGACTTCTGTATATGGATACTATCACGTCTCTAGCCATTTAACGGAGTCAGGGCTCATCATTGTTTGTTTGTATGTAGTCAGTATATTATTGTCCAACAATAACACTTTGCCCTCAAATGTTGCTATTTTACTTTTACCCGATCCACGTGGTTCAATAGGAACTTAGATTTCCAGAACTATAACATTTACAGAAATGGTAGCCATGAGCATTGTAGTCGTCTCTAGAACACTTTCCGATGTTGCGCTACTTTGATCATGCAACTTAGTTTCAAATAACCTTATCGAAATTTTTATTGTCCTCCCAATCAACTTTTTACAAAAAATTCCTTCTAAAAAACTTGCCATTTCAGCAACAAGCACTTTTTTCTTTAGTGTTATGGTGGAGAACTTCAAGATAACCTATAAAGACATGGATATCTGACTGGTTCTGTAAACATTTTACATATTCCTTGCATACCAAAATTTAAGAAAATACAAACTAGCTTTTATCCCTTGCCATTTTAACGGATCATGGTGTTGCTCTTTTCAGTGCAAAAGAGATATTCACTATAGTATAATCTTCTAAATCGCAATGGTAGTTTTATATTTAATCTTACCAAGTCAAACCACATTCTATTGCATTCTCAAAACATTCCATACTACTTGGAAAACTCAAGTTTATGAAATAATTTCTTAACTTTTAGATGTTTGCTAAACTTGTAACTCAAATGTATTTCTTTATGATCTAATCATAAACTTTTGAGCTTCTTCCAATACATTAAAAACATAACGTCCGAGATAAATGGATAAAACGGCGCTGGCTTCCGCCTTTTTCCTGCGCCTGTGATGTCTCCGGCAGTGCCTAGTCGTCATCATCGTCTGCGAGGTGGATGAATGGTGGTGGTGGCAACGTGCTAGGAGGAAGAGGAGGCATCGGAGGCGCAGGTACTAGTTCCCCGCGACAACGTAATCCATGACGGAGGCCAACGTGTGGCATGACATGCTCCACCAGAACCTAAACCCCATAGTGTTATTGTCCGCCGGAGGAGGTCCATCGCCGTACCACACGCTCGCGGAAGAACTCAATACATGTGCCTAGGTTGTCGGAATCCCACCCCGGATCCAACCGCTGCTCCGCCGTGAACCGCAACTTGTGCTCATGTTGGATGGCCGCTAGCAGCTCCGCACCTTGCGGCACCAGTGGGATCGGGACACCGTCGGCGCTCAGCGTCCAACCGCTTGGGCAGAAGGAGTCCGGAGGTGCCGGATAGTTTGCCCCGTACATGGCGCGCGCCTCCCACCCATGAAGCCAACGGCGGCCGATGTACATGATGGTGTTCATGTGGTGGGATTTTCCTATTTCGGCTAGTGGATGTAGATGGCAATGGTGAAGGACTAGCCGAAAATGGTCAAGATATAGCCAATGCGATAGGGGGAAAAAGAGAGGGAAAGCGAGGGAATGCGTGGGAAACTGGCTTGGCTTCCAACGGTGCTGGCGGCAAAGTGGTGTCGCAGGCGGTCAGCGAAGGCAACATAAGCGTCAGTTTGCCTCGGCCAATGTGTGCCGCTTACAAACGGGCCGTCGACCAATGCCCAAGCATGCGCTTGATACGCCGAGTGTCTCACCTGACGGAATCGTGTCCATATTTGGAGAACGATGGGCTGCGTCGGTCTGTTTGGGTCACATCGCTGAAGCATACGCCGACCGCCTTGTATCCAGGTGGACGGTTTCGAACGCGCGGCGGAACCAGTTGGGTGGTGCTGTTGGAGATACCCTTAGCGACACTCATCACACACACGGATCCAGCGTACGCACGAACAACCAGTGGCAGGAAGCAACGAAGCGCGCACAGTCGAGGCCACTATCATCCCAAGAAACGGGCCAGGTCAGCGGTCATCGGACCACGGAAATTCCACGAGCCGGACAAGCGAGCGGCTGTGCATACCGCCAAGTTCTCTCTTCCAGGCGACCGTGACCGCTGGTCCTCCCGTCGACGACCTCACTCCCGGACAGATCGAGTCACGGGTCGATGGTGACTGGCCTTCAAACCGTTTCCCACGGGCCAACGAACAAGTTGGGCATGCACTTGCGCCGGCGGCCGGTCATGCCTGCTACCGATCGATATCCACTTAACAGAATAGCAATATACACGGTGCTAGCTTGCTAGTGGCACAAAATGGAAACCCATCGGAAATGTATGGTGCTGGACTGGAGCGGGAGAGCGATCAATCGTGCGATGCGCCGAACTTGATCGGTACTCGGGTTTTCATTTGCATATATAGGGGTGAGTGTGCTTGAGGAATTGCATGCGATATCATAAACGGAAAAGTGGTTCAGTATACAGAGATAATCCAAGATGGCGAACCACCAAGGGGTTTCTTCCATGTTTGCCGTGGCGGCAGCACTGCTCCTTGTAGCCGTCGCTACGTTTCCAGCGGGTAAATATATACTACTCCCTCTGTACCATAATAGATGTCTCAAGTTTTCAAAAATTTGAATGAATAATCTATATAAATAGTATCTAGATTTATCTAAATTTTAATAAATCCGAGACATCTATTTTAGGATGAAGGGAGTACTACTTACTCAGTTCTGCTTCCTCCTTCCTCCGTTTAAAATATAAAATGTTTTAGCTTTATAAAACAAATGTATCTAGACTTTTGTTAGTACGTAGGTTCACTCAGATTTTAAATGAATCAACATACTAAAATAAGTCTAGATACATTTTTAAAACGGAAGGAATAGTAAATTATAAGAAGTATTGGTGCTACCTCCTACAACGTGTGGATGCACATCAATATGTTTTCTTGGAATCGTCCATAATCAATTAATTAACGAACGGTATTATTATTTGTGTACGTACGTACTTGCATTTGCATAAAAGAGTGGGCAGTTGACGCTCGCGGACATAACAAAGGTTCACTAAGTTCATTAGCGATGGCTTGATTTTTCTTGGCTATATTTTGGGGGAAATTTAACCCAAGCTAATTAGCTTGCTCGATCGATCGTAACAGGGGTGCACGCCATCGGCGTCTGCAACGGCGTGCTCGGAAACGACCTGCCGTCGCCGGCCGACGTGGTGAAGCTCTACAGGGCCAAGGGCATCAGCGCCATGCGGATCTACTCCCCGGAGAGCAACGTCCTCCGCGCGCTCAGCGGCACGGGCATCGGCCTCCTCATGGACGTGGCCAACGAGAACATCAGCGCCTTCGCCTCCGCCCCGTCCGCGGCCGCCGCCTGGGTCAAGGCCAACGTCAAGCCCTACCCGGGCGTATCCTTCCGGTACATCGCCGTCGGCAACGAGGTGACGGACGTCGACGCGCAGAAGGACATCCTCCCGGCCATGATGAACCTCGACGGCGCGCTTGCGGCCGCCGGCTTCAGTGCCATCAAGGTCTCGACGTCGCTGAGGTTCGACGTGGTCACGGACACCTTCCCGCCCTCCAGCGGCGTGTTCGCGGACGGCGACTTCATGGTCCCCATCGCGGAGTACCTGGAGAGCACCGGCGCGCCGCTGCTTGTCAACGTGTACCCCTACTTTGCCTACGTGGGCGACACCACAGACATCCATCTGGACTACGCGACGTTCCAGCCGGGCACCACCGTGACCGACGACGGCAACGGGCTCACCTACACGAGCCTCTTCGACGCCATGGTCGACTCCATCTACGCCGCGCTGGAGGACGCCGGCACGCCGGGGGTCAAGGTCGTCGTGTCTGAAACCGGGTGGCCGTCCAGCGGCAGCTTTGCCGCGACGGTTCAGAACGCACGGACGTACAACCAGAACCTGATCAACCATGTCGGTAAGGGCACGCCCAAGAGGACCGGGCCGTTGGAGACGTACATGTTCGCCATGTTCAACGAGAACCTCAAGAAAGGGGACGAGACAGAGAGGCACTTTGGGCTGTTCAATCCGGACAAGTCGCCGGCCTACACCCTAAGTTTCTGAGACGACTGAGTCAGAGGATAAAATGCAAAGGGGCACCTGGTAACCTGGGGGTGTCTACTGTCTACTAGTACTACAGTGTGGCCTCATTCAACAAATGTTCACTCCGCTGATGCTTACTTTGAATCGCTGAACTCTGGGGGTTTATGTTCATATGCGTTACTTGAACTGCTGACGCTTCAGTTAAACATTTGACATTTCACAAATATATGCGTTTTTCCTCCTTTGCATTGACCATGAGACAACAGGGTCCGGTTTCCTATTTGCGCGTCCTCTCTCATATATTTGAACCGCTCATTTTTAGCTGAAAATTTTATATTTCAGAATTATAATGGGAACATATATGGTTTCCAAGATGGAAAACCACCTGATTGACTCCTAGGAAACTAGGATACTGATCACTAGTTTTGTCCTAATAGCTTGAGCCAGTAGGCAAACAAGCTCCGATACCTATCGGAGGAACTCACAACCCATAGATTTAGGAAACCTCCTACTAGCTGCTTGCAGTTCCGCTTCTCCTGGTCACGCAACGCCTGTCGAATCCCCTTGCTACGCTTAATGTTCCTACCATGTCGTCTAGCTCTGTGTGCTCTAGGAAATCTTTCTTTGCTTGCCTTCTCGACATATAGGTGTGCACTGCCATGGTTAGAACTCCAACATATCTGGTAAGTCCTAGCCTCGACATTATGATGAAGGTATTCCATCGCCTTGGGAAGGAACATCTCATCGAGTTGGTCCGGGTAAACATTTACATGCTTCATGTGGTGTTGCTTATTTCCATCGATCACCTCAATCATACAACTGCTCGTGGACTGGAGGTCGACCTCCAAAGTGTCATGAGGTAGTAACAGAATTCCAATCTTCAGAGCCGTGGAATTCTCTAAAGAAGACGTGGCGTCATAACCATTAACTATGGATGATCTTGGCAAGTTACTATACTCGGAGAGTGAGATGTGACGTTGCAAAAACACTTCACAAACTGGTTCCGGAAATAAGCTCGAAAGCCTCAATCTGTCTGCACCTGTTGTGCTACTATTGCCCTTGCCACCATGACAAGATGGCGCGGCATCATGCTCGTACCCTTGACAACAAAATGGATCTGGACGAAACCATGCAGTCAAAGTTTTGTGGGCGTGGGTCCAGCCTTCCACCTGTATAGCATAGGAGAAATCTTGTGTGGGGAGGTGGGTGATCAATTTGATTACCATATCGGCAGTAGACTTGAAGTGGGGCGTCACAAGTCGCAAGCACTTGACTGCAGTTCCAATTATGTCAGTGCTCTCGGAAAGACGCAGCCTAAGTGCGAGCACAAAACTGTTCCTTGGAACCTTGAAATCTTCGTACATGAAAGATAGCATGGCCTCCAGCCCACGCTCCTCAGATCTCGTTGGCCGTACAGTGAAGTATTGGCTCGGGCTTCCTGGATGCACCACCTGATACAACAACGCTTTGCCAGCAAAAATATGCCCAATAAGAGGGTCAAAAAACAGATGTGGTTGAGGTGTCCCGCCGAGCTGCACAAATCTCATAAATTCACTAGCACCCTCCGCGAGCCTCTCGAATCTTCGAACGGCGGTGGTGATGGCTGCTGAGCACTGATCATTGTCGCGGCCAACGAAAGAGAAGATGAATGCCTTGGTCGCATGCGCAATCCGTCTAGGAAACGAGGATTGATTTACCGTCTGCGCTGCCTCGTCTTCCTCTTGAGAAAGCTGCCTGCATCTTCGCACTGCGCCGTCGCACTCCTGGGCAGCGCACTTCAGCTTCTTCCGCCAATGGAGCAGCGACACATCGGTGATCTGCCACCTGTTAGACGTCTCCAGGGCGGCCTCCATCTTGATGCGCGCCATCTCCAGCCTCTCAAGGCCTCCATCTCCGGCGTCCTCGACTTTGCTTGTGGTGGTTATACCAGAGATGATCAGGCTAACTGTTTCCCCAACGATGGCATTGCTGACCATCTCAGCCATTGATTGTGACTTGTGATTGCTGAGTACCTAGCTAATTCGAAATAGTGGCCAGCCCCTGTCTTCTCAACAAATGGACTAGATATAGTAGCTCGTTGCTCCCATCTGGATCTGGTTTCTATTGCCTTTATTACCAAGTCACATTGCTTTTGTTGCCTGCGGTGATTCAAGTGAGCGGCTGACATATCAAAGCCTGCTGGTGCCTTTTTCTTGAAATGGTGGAGACAAACCATTTGTCTCGTTCGATTAACCACAAGCGAGTTTGTTTGTTGCCGGGACATAATGAGCAGGTGTCTGGATTGTAGATTCATTGCTTGCACATGATGACATCATCGCTGATCCCAACGATCATCAAGTGTTTTGGTTTTGTCCTGCAATTTATCAAGTTGAGTCGTTCCTTCCGAGACGTACTACTTGGTAGGGACGAAAACGAAGCGGGAACATGGTGCTGTCATATTTGTATTCATATTATTTTTTGCAAAAGAGAAAACGATTAAATAAACCAAAAAATAAATATACATACAAATACAAACTGAATGCACTATGTGCATATGGATACAAAAGCGAAGAATGGATGACCAGGTCGTACCATGGTGGCTACCTTGTGTTCCTAACCCTAGATTGCGCAGGTGTGCGGGCTTGATTAGGGAGAAGGCCTCGAGGCTTACATGATTAGATACTCTAATGTCACACGCAAAAGTTAAAATCCACGTCTTGCGGGTTCTGAAGAATGGTTTGGCTCTAGGAGCAAAACTGCATCGGTAACGAATTAAGGGGGGTGTTACATGTGTGGCATGTGAACCGGGAAGAGACAACTCTTCACCTCTTTTGGCATTGCCAACACTCCCAATACATTTGGAAGGAATTCTATTCGACAACATGCAGAATCTGTGAGCTCTCTCCTCCGGTGAACGTGTATAATCATTGGGATTTGGCGAACTAGTTATTGAAATGGCTGGCTTCGGTCAAGGATTATGATATGGATATTACATTGATGGCCTTGTACCCGACATGGCTCGCACGAAATGACGCAAGTGATAGAAAACGTATCGATGATCCAATCTCTATTGCTAAAAGTGTTTTCAATTATCAGAGGAATGTCACAATGTGAAAGATAACAAGAGTGCAAAACCACCGGTCCCAGAGGAGCGTTGGTTCCCTCTAGACTAAGGGTGGACGAAAGGTGAATACATATGGGGCTATGGCAAAGGATGCCGGGGATTGGCACTGGAGTGGTCGTTCGCAATCACGATGGAACGGGGCGTGCAATTTTTTCCCTTCCTGATAGATCCTAAAGATGTGGAGCTAAAACCTTGCAAGTGAGATGTGGATATTTGTTAAAGGAGGTGAACTTGAAGAAGGTGATCCTAGAACTAGATAGCTTGGCTCTAGTCTCGAAGCTGAACTGTGAGGGGTGGACATGTCTGTCCATGGTCTCCTGGTTGAAGGCATAAAAAAAAGTTCTTTGAGAGGTCGATGACCTGGTGCTCAATTCGGTTGCTAATATCTTAGCTAAGGAAAAAAACTGTGGTTTAGAGTTATGCACAACTTGGTTTCTTTTTTTTCCCTAAAAAAAACTTGGTTTCTTTTTTCTCCTGATCGTATTTGGAATGATATGGCCTAGGACATGTTCGGGTTCTAATAAATAGGGAGTGCCTAGATCTCAGACGCCTGAGAACTAGTTATGTCTAAGTCGCTGATGTCATCTTAATATTTGTGCTAATTCTCAGTTGCAACCTAGTTGCAACTCATAAGATTTATACTAGTTCTCAGTTACAACCTAGTTGCAACTCATTAAATTCTAGGTTACACTCAAGTTGCAACTCATGTGTAACTTCCATTTTACACGAATCACGAGGTAAATTAAACGGTGAAAGAGACGACTAAGACTTAAGAAGTTCTTAGACGCCTGAGAACTAGCAAATCCGTAATAAATATCGTAGCAGTTTCTCCTCTCAAGAAAACAAACATGTCTTCATGCATAAATTGCGATTGGACATGGAAGTACGATCACATATTTCACACCAGACACCTGACTAGCCAGAGTGGAACCAAATTGGAAGTCAACAACCAGAATTGACTAACTACGTATCTGCAACTCGCCAAACTAGTTAGTACTCCTACCACCGCGCGCACGGAATCATGTACTCCAGTATATATATAGGTGTTTTCTGCATGGTATTGGTACACCACTTGCATGCAGAAGGAGGCCTGGCTGCTACGTACGTGCGTCAACTGTTTCTTAGCTACCTTGATTAAACTCAGCTGCGCGACGATGGCGCGGCAACGTGCGTGCTCCGCCTCCGCGCTTGCCGTAGCGTTGGCCGTCGGACTCCTCGCATCCATCCCTACCGGTAAGCCACCTTCCTGTGTCTCCGTGTTCATCACCGGTACGGTGTCAAACACGATGGACGTTGTAGAACGCAAGAATCTAGCCGGGTTCGCCGGGAATACGACTTAATTGTTTGCTCTCTTCTCGACCGGCGGCGGCAGAGGTGCAGTCCATCGGCGTGTGCAACGGGATGATCGGCGACAACCTGCCGTCGAGGACCGACGTGGTGCAGTTCTACCAGTCCAAGGGCATCGGCGCCATGCGCATCTACGCCCCGGACGCGGAAACGCTCCGGGCCCTCGACGGCACCGGCATCGACCTCATCATGGACGTGGGGAACGAGAACCTCGCGGCCCTCGCCTCTGGCCCCGATGCCGCGTCCGCCTGGGTCCGGGACAACGTCCTCCCCTACCCGGGCGTCCGCATAAAGTACATCGCGGCAGGCAACGAGGTGTCCGACGCCGGTACGGGGAGCATCCTCCCGGCAATGCAGAACCTCAACGGGGCGCTACTGGCGGCCGGTCGCGGCGACATCAAGGTGTCCACGGCGGTCAAGATGAGCGTGCTAGCGTCCTCGTCGCCGCCCTCCGACGGAGCGTTCAGGGACGCGTACATGGCCGACGTGGCCCGGCTCCTGGCGAGCACCGGCGCGCCTTTGCTGGCCAACGTGTACCCCTACTTCGCCTACCGTGACAGCCAAGCAGACATCCCGCTCAGCTACGCCACGTTCCAGCAGGGCACCACGACGGTGAGCGACAACAACGGGCTCACCTACACGAACCTCTTTGACGCCATGGTGGACGCCTTGTACACGGCCATGGAGAAGGCGGGCGCGTCGGGCGTGCCCATCGTCGTCTCGGAGAGCGGGTGGCCGTCGGATGGCGGCTTCGGGGCGACGGTCGGCAACGCCCAGACGTACAACCAGAACCTGATCAACCATGTCGGCAATGGCACGCCCAAGAGGCCCGGGCCGCTGGAGGCATACATATTCGCAATGTTTAACGAGAACCTGAAGGAGGGTGACGAAACGGAGAAGCACTTTGGGCTGTTCAACGGCCCGGACAGGTCGCCGGCGTACCCTGTAAATTTCATCAGTTAAGGCCGGGTATATATTAGATGTTCATGCATACGAATAGGTACCCGGAACGCAGTTACCATTTACAATCTCAACAAGCTGCAAAAATTCATGCAAGCACCCATATACTAGCTACATTAGATCCATGAATTAGCGAGAGCATTATATAGCTGCAAAGATGGATCGTTCTGGTACAGAAGTGTTGTAAACTTGTGAAGTACTCCAAAGCCAAAGCCAAAGCCAAAGCTATGCATGAGAGATGAATCAAGCCCTAATTAAACACATTAAATGCTTATGCGCTTTGGAGGTGAGTGGATTTTGGGATAGTATGATTTTTGATATGTGTCCTTTTAACTAGGACGGAGGGGGTGTTGGAATTTGCCCAAAGATCGACTACATCAAACTAGACAAACAAACACGCTAAAAAATATTATAGCCAAGGGCACGTGCCGTTCTTTTCTTTATTTGCTTCTCAACTTCACACGGTACAAAACTCAACGTCCAAGGTTGTGTATGTATACACGCACTAAGGCACAAGCCACCAATCATGACCTAGACCTACACGTACTTGTCCCAGCAGCACCTGACCGACTAGAACTAGACTAGAAAATACCTAATTAAGAAACCTGATTAGACTCAAACTTGGTGTATACAGCTGCCACACACGGAAACTCAAGACCGACACTTTCCTAATCAAAATTAATGCTAACAGGGAGTACATCGTATGGTTCCTTTCTTTTGGTCAACGGTTTTATTAATTATTAGTTCGCTGAAAATTTCTTACATAATTATACATGCAATTTTCTTGCAAAAATCTATTTTTTCAAGTTAAATTGTTTAAGTTCGATTGTGTTTACTAGTCTTCAACTCGTGCATCCGCACGGGCTGGAACCTTATAGAACTAATGATGAATGGAGATTGAGCAATGATCTCCATATTATTTATATTCTAAAAATTGAATAGATTCCATCAGAATTTTTTTGTATTTCCTTCTTCAACATATTGAAACAACAATATAAAAATTCTTAATTTTTTATGTACACCGTCGTAAACACCAAATGTCTGAACTAATAATACTTTGAAAATTAAGAAATATAGAATAGTCTCATTCATTTAATGTTTCTCATTTTGTTTATTGTTAGGGCATTTTGAAATAATTAGTATATTTAGATAAAATAGAAAGCACATAATTAATTTATAGGAAAACATAAATATAACTATTGAGTCACTACGGGAAAAAATGTCGCTGCCGTGTAGACACGTCTTTGCCGTGTGTCAAACGCACCGGAACACGGCAAAGACAGTCTTTGCCGTGTGTAACTCAGAAAATACACGGCAAAGTACGTGAACACGGCAAATTTCTGAAAAAGAACACGGCAAATTTCTGAAAAAGAACACGGCAAAGAAATATACATGGCAAAGACCCATAAAGGAACACGGCAAAGAAAATACAGTCGGCAAAGTTGACAACGGCACACGGCATAGGTGTTATCACGGCAACGAGGTGGGACCCGTGACCCCACAAGTCCATTTAACGGGAGGAGCTAACGGCCGTAGACGGTGGTCTCTTTGACGTGTGCCCTCGCCGGTCCTTTGCCGTGTGTATTCTGCAGTATACACGGCAAAGGGCCTTTGCCGTGTGTATTTCGCAGTACACACGGCAAAGTCTTTTTTTTTTTGCCTTTTATCACATTACTCTTAGGAAAATCATAAAAAATCATTCTAATTCAGAAAAATACAAATAATATATCAAAATTTGTAGAAAAATAAGATCTATCTATGTACACTCAAAAATTAGATATTTATATTGAATAAGAATCTTCATGCTCGCCGTTTTGACCATAGTTTTAAACATGCATAAAAAATTCAAAAACGATCGAAACAATGCGAAACCTTCGCGTGGTGTCATATTATGTTACATGGCTGCAAGGAAAAATATCAAACTTGTTATATTGAATATGTCACAAAAAACCTTCACAAAAAAACCTATCTCATTCGAGGTTTCCTGGCTTTCGGGTCAAATGACCAATGTTATGGCTAGAATCAAGGCATAGTTTGTGATAATCTGCCCATATTGTGTATGCATGTGCCTCATGGAATGGTGAACAATATTGCAGGAGGAAGTTTTTATTTTCATTGCACCAAAAAGCCATTTTCAATTGTCTGAGCGAAAAAAACGAGAGATTTTATGAAGCAACCACCAAATGGATAATTTAAAATACTACCACCCTATTTTTCAAAAATACTAGACCACCTTAAATGGACAATGTCCCAACGGGGGAATCTCAAACCTTTCTGCCCATTCCAGGTGAAAAAGACAAATTCCTGCCGAATCGGCAGGAAGTGGGTCAGATATGAGCTACAGGTACATGATCTGATGGGCATGATTTTTTACAAAAATCATTTTTAGGTTCACAATATGCTATTTCATTAGAGATCCAGTGAAAGTTTAAAGAGGCTCAGCTCCGAGTTAAGAATCTTCATACCCGTCGTTCGACAAAGTTTGTCGATAGTTTAAAAGAGTCATAAAAAATTCAAAAATGATCGAAACAATGCGAAACCTTCGCATGGTGTTATATTATGTGACATGGTTGCAAGGAAAAATATCAAACTTGTTATATTGAATATGTCTCAAAAAACCTTCATAAAATGACCTATCCCATTCGAGGTTTCCTGGCTTTCGAGTCAAATGACCAATGTTATGGCTAGAATCAAGGCATAGTTTGTGATAATATGCCCATATTGTGCATGCATGTGCCTCATGGAATGGTGAACAATGTTGCAGGAGGAAGTTTTTCTTTTCGTCGCACCAAAAAGCCATTTTCTATTTTCTGAGCAAAAAAACGAGAGATTTTATGAAGCAACCACCAAATGGCTAATTTAAAATGCTACCACCCTATTTTTCAAAAATACTAGACCACCTTAAATGGACAATGTCCCAACGGGGGGATCTCAAACCTTTCTATCCACGCCAGGTGAAAAAGACAAATTTATGCCGAATCGGTAGGAAGTGGGTTAGATATGAACTACAGGTACATGACCGGATGGGCATGATTTTTTTTAAAAATCATTTTTAGATTCACAATATGCTATTTCATCAGAGATCCAGTGAAAGTTTAGAGAGGCTCAGCTCCGAGATAAGAATCTTCATACCCGTCGTTCGACAAAGTTTGTCGATAGTTTTAAAGAGTCATAAAAAATCAAAAACGATCGAAACAATGCGGAACCTTCACGTGGTGTCATATTATGTGACATGGTTGCAAGAAAAATATCAAACTTGTTATATTGAATATGTCTAAAAAAACTTCACAAAATGACCTATCTCATTCGAGGTTTCCTGGCTTTCGGGTCAAATGACCAATGTTATGGCTAGAATCAAGGCATAGTTTATGATAATCTTCCCTTATTGTTCATGCATGTGCCTCATGAAATGGTGAACAATGTTGCAGGAGGAAGTTTTTCTTTTCGTCGCACCAAAAAGCCATTTTCCATTTTCTGAGCAAAAAAACGAGAGATTTTATGAAGCAACCACCAAATGGCTAATTTAAAATGCTACCACCCTATTTTTCAAAATACTAGACCACCTTAAATTGACAATGTCCCAACAGGGGGATCTCAAACCTTTCTGTCCACTCCAGGTGAAAAAGACAAATTCCTGCCGAAACGGTAGGAAGTGGGTCAGATATGAACTACAGGTACATGATCCGATGGGCATGATTTTTTACAAAAATAATTTTTAGGTTCACAATATGCTATTTTATCAGAGATCCAGTGAAAGTTTAGAGAGACTCAGCTCCGAGCTAAGAATCTTCATACCCGTCGTTCGACAAAGTTTGCCGATAGTTTAAAAGAGTCATAAAAAATTCAAAAACGATCGAAACAATGCGAAACCTTCGCGTGGTGTGTTATTATGTGACATGGTTGGAAGTAAAAATATCAAACTTGTTATATTGAATATGTCTCAAAAAACCTTCACAAAATGACCTATCTCATTCGAGGTTTCCTGACTTTCGAGTCAAATAACCAATATTATGGCTAGAATCAAGGCATAGTTTGTGATAATGTACCCATATCGTGCATGCATGTGCATTATGAAATGGCGAATAATGTTGCTGAAGGAAGTTTTCCTTTTCCTCTTATCAAAAAGCCATTTTCCATTTTCCGGGCACAAAAAAGGGGGGGTTTATGAAACAACCACCAAATGGATAATTCAAAATGATACCACCCCATTTTCACAAGATTATATGGATGTCATATTTGGATTCCTCACATTTTTTGATCGATTTAGACATTTTATTTGTCGAATTCCGATTTACGAATTTAAATATATGAATTATTCCATATTAAATAGAAAAAGGAAATAAAATTAAATCATTTTATTTTTTATTTGGATTCAAGATTATTATTACTTTTCATTATTGTTTACTTAAATAATTGTTTGTAATCTAAAACTGAGATGTGTGACATCATGGCCCAAGAGTTAACAGCATTGATATGGAAGTATTAACAACAAGGTATGATTTCTTTCTTGGTAGCTCATTCAGAAGGAACGAAGAAGTTAAGCGTGCTAGGCCTAGAGTAGTGTTAGGATGGGTGACCATAGGGGAAGTTTGATTATGAGTGCAATTTGACATAATATTTAACATACGAAGGGTTAAAATATTCTATATGAGATTATCAAGTAAATAATATTCAAAAAAGTTTGAAACAAAATTATTTTTTTTATTTTTTTTAAAAAGGCAGTTTCTTTGCCGTATACTTTTTCCACGAGACACACGGCAAAGACAGCTTCTTTGAAGACACACGGCAAAGAATATACACCGTCATCTCCGTGGGAACCGTTATCTTACTTTACTTTGCCGTGTCTACGCATGAGACACACGGCAAAGCCTTTGCTGTGTCTTATTTAGAAAACACACGGCAAAGGGCCTTTGCCGTAGCGAACGTTGGCGTGTGTATACACACGCCAAAGCCTTTGCCGTGTTTCGAAAGGCCTTTGCCGTGTCTTTTGCCCACATGGCAAAGAGCATGTGTGCCGTAGTGAGTACAAATGGATTCACATGCTATAGATGACAACAAACAAAACATTGCGGAATTTTCTAATAAAATTTGGAGAAAATATACAATTTAGAAAGGTAGAACGATCTAGGCTTAATGTAGGATTTTTCTCAATGGCTATGAACTGGAATTCAAAAAATAAATTGAGAATAAAAAAATCGTGGGAATATGTAAAACATGTGAGCACAAGGATATGTATGTGTTACATCGCTTATGAGTTTCGGCAAGAAAGGAAAATTACAATTAGACCAAACCAACGAATTTGTAGGTTCTTACCAATTAATTATAACTTACTGGAGGAATACCTTCTATTTAACTGAAAGTACTTACAATTATGTTTTGGCATATCATCGTTGTATATGCATACTACACATGAGAACATTGCATCTATAAAACTGATAACTTGTTTTATACTTAAAAAAAATTCTCCAACGTGTCATGAAAAGTAACCAAATGTTCATAAGAAAAATATTTATAACCTACATCTCAAATAACACAACAGTTCTTGATATGGGAAGGAGCACAAAAAATTAATAACTTCAGAAGGCATTTGCTCCTCAAAGTAAATTAGTATATATGGAAACTTCCAAATATAGTATGAGCAAACTAAGTTATGTGATGTGCATGTACACATGGATATATATTGTGACTTCTGATATGTGTGTACACAATACAATTATCTAAATTAGGCTATGCTAACCTTCATGCTCTCCCTCCACTTTATAAATCATGTATTTATGTCATGTGCGCCATCCAAATGCATCAAATAAAAAAATCATAACTATGAAAACAATTTCAGAATTCATAGTACTTGACATCCTGATCTTCCACTTTGCTTGTTCATATGATTTGTGATTTGTGCGATCAAAACCGACCTATATCTTTTGGCACTCATGTAGGAACTGAGGGTTGGCTCTAATCCCTCCAGCTGGAAATATGGAGCTATGTTTGCAAGAAGTGTTTGGGACTAACCAATCAACCAAATTAAATAAGACCGTGAATAGCAAAAAGTGGACAGTACATAGATCCGATGTTCAAGATTTTGTTAACAGGGAGATCTAATTAAAAGTACATAAATCCTTACCATCAAGAACTACTAAGTTTAAAACTGCCATATTTCTTTAGGAATTAGGACACTACATGCTAGTACGGACTGAAGAAAGATACAACAATCCAATATAGAGGTTAAACTGGGTAAGTCACCGTAAGCCTGTAATTGTTGGAGATATGCCCAAGAGGCAATAATAAAAGTAGTTATTATTATATCTTTGTATTTATGATAAATGTTTACATTTATGCTATAATTGTAATTGTATTAACTGGAAACATTAATACTTGTGTGATTTGTAAACTTATTAGAGTCCCTAGTAAAGCCTCTTTGTAATACTAGCTTGTTGGTTAGTAGATGATCATGGTTTCCTGATCATGAACATTGAGATGTTAATTAACAACAAGATCATATCATTAGGAGAATGGTGTGATGGACATACTCCTATAGTTTAGCATAGCATAAAGATCAAGTTATTTCAATAGTTCGTTTGCTATAAGCTTTCAGATACATAGTAACCTAAATCCTTCGACCATGAGATCATGTTAATCACCACCAACGGATGACTGCTTTTATGATATCAAACACCACTTTGTAACTGGGTGGTTATAAAGGTGGCATTGAGTGTTCGAAAAGTATGCGTTGAGGCACATGGATCAAGAGTGAGATTTGTCCATCCATATGACAGATAGATATACTCTAGAACCTCACCGTGGAATGCCATCCAATTAGCTTGCAAGCATGTGACTGGCTCACAAGGGATCACATATCACAGGAACGAGTAAAGAGTACTTATCGGTAACGAGGTGGAACTAGGTATGCAGAGATACCGACGATCAAACCTCGGATAAGTAAAGTATCGCGAGACAAAGGGAAATTGATATCGTATGTAAATGGTTCATTCGATCACGAAATAATCGTAAAAATATGTGGGAGCCATATGAATTTCCAGGTTCCTCTACTGGTTATTGATCGGGGAAGAGTCTCGGTCATGTCTACATAATTCACGAACCGTAGGGAGACACACTTAAGGATTCGATGTTGTTTAGTAGATATGAAAAGTGAGTAAAGAGACCGAATGTAGTCCGTAGTATCGGATGGGATCCGGGATATCACGAGGAGATCCGGAATGGTCCGAAGAATAAGATTCATATAAGGAAAGTCCAATTTCGGAGTTCGGGAATGGTTTCGGTGTTTTTACCGGAATGTTCTAGAAGGGTCTAGAAGGTTCACTGATCTGAAAGGGGAAGGTACATGGATGTGTCATGACAAAGTGGAATGGTTGTATCATGTCCCAGGTCACTTGGCTGGACACTTGGAAGAGAGAAATCAAACTCTAATTTGAAAGTCAATATAAGGCAGTTTGAAAAAGTCAAAGTGGGACTTTGGTTTCCAAGTGGTGGGAGGGAAGGAATCCTACCTAAGGGAGGATTCCTCCCTCTCCTTGCCGCAAGCCACATGAAGTGGTGTTGGGGGAGGATTCCCTCCCCCTTGGCGCCTCCCCACCTATATAAGGAGGGGTAGGGGGTGCCCTACCCCTTACACAACAAACCCTAGCCTAGCCTCTAGCCACCCCAAGTCGCTGCCGCCTAGGGCTCCTCCCAAGTCGCCACCACCTAGCCCTCTCTAGCTTCCGACCACCTCCGCCCCTCCGCCCTCTAAACCCTAGATCACCGAGGCCCTCTTCCACTCCACCATACTCGCTCCGGCTTAGGCGAAGCCTTGCCGGATCTTTCCTCTAAACTCCGACACCACACTGTCGTGCTGCCGGAATCACGAGGAGAGAGCTACAACCTCCGCTGTCTGCTGGAATAAGGGAGAGGAAGGTCTTCATTGAGTACCGAACATGTATTTCATGCCAGAGATTATGTTTATAAGGAAACAATTTTCAACATGTATTACAAAAATGATCACTGCATTTTCAACATATAAACGGTAAAATATATACAAGTCTGACATAATACATGTTTCCAAAATAGCGGGCTACCCACTAGTATAGCAACACATAGGCATCCATCCGTTGGATCATGTACAGGGAGCACACATACACAAACAAGATTGAATATGGTGTTAAAGCCGGCACAACAGCGTCATACCAGGATAACAAAAATATTCCCATATGAAGTTTTGTTGTGCTCGTTCAAGTAGGCTTGCCATCGCAGAGTGGTAATATGGCATGGACAAGTTTTTTGAATTGCTCGACGGGTGATGCCCATGGACGCATGGTGAAAATAAGTTATGTTACACGGGTAAAACAACACGGACCACGGGTTGTAGAATTTGCTGGATCGCTTCTTTTTATCCATAATCGCAACGCCTTATTAGCCACACGTCGTGCGCCAAGAAAAGAGGAGAAACATCTAACGATGGAGCGCAGGAGAAAATTATTGCAGGAAAAAGAGGAATCAACATAGAATGGCTATGCCTAATCCGTTTCCATCCACATAGTACAACTCCAAGCCGTCCTACGTTATTTAGTATGCCGACAGGTTTTCATGCATATGATAACGGGTGATGGCCGTGGTGGCATGTCTGAAATAAGTTAGGGTGTGTATGGATAGTGTACTGCCGTCTCAATCATTATGGTCCATGCACCATTGCCATTAGCGCGTCGGTGGATGCAACGGAGGAGATGGGGCGATGGGATGTGGCATTGGATGTTATCAGACGGCAAGAAAAAGTTCCGTCATGAATGTCGTTGCCTATGCCACCGATCAAACCCATCAAGGGAGTAAAGTGCATGTTATCCAACGGCCCTAGCACTATGCATAGCTATCACTATGGGTAGAAAATTCACGTCGATACATGTTCATTGTCATTCGTAGGTGGTCCAATAACCTATTTATAATTTAAATTACTTTTGGAACTCTTTGTACCACTGTTGATGATTATTAATATATCAATGAAATTTGATTCTTTGAACTATCAATCAACAGAAACATGTGTAAGCTATATTTTTGTTTGGAGTTTGAACTATTAGAACAAATAACACATATGTTTACACCACATGAACAAATTGTAACAACTTTTGTCTATATTTGTATGAAAAAATACGTTAAATCAACCGAGGAATGAGATAGCTTAGACACACGAGTTACACTCTGCTGGCACTAAACGAAAGATCCAATTTTATATAATGAACTAATTTTATATTTGTATAGATTGTTAACTCGCCCGAGAAAATTCTCAACTGACTAGACATAAAGTAAACTTTAAGTGCAATATATATTGCATGTGTACTAAGTTCACATACAATTACTCACAACATATAACTATACCCCAAAATTTTGAAACACCAAGCACCCAACTTTTGCCTTGTTGAATTGCCAATATGGATGGAGCATATGATCTAAACTATTGATCAGATAATATGCAACTTGGTTGCACCATATGATCGACCTGCCCTTATAAGTTAAATGAAATGTATGGTGCTCACATGTTTTAGTGAGTGGCAACCGATGGCCGATCGCGCGAGGGTCAATTCAGCCTGAAATCTTGCGTGCACGCACTTAAAAATCCAACTCACACTACACACACCCAAACAAACAAAGTAAGAAAAACACAACAAAGATGTTGTGGATTATGCAAGATCTCAAGCCACCTCTCTCTCTCTCTAATTGTGCATGTTATATGTCTTAACAATCCTACCATGGTACTGGAAACCGAGAGTTCTGGCTTCTAGGTTCTCGCCCATTGCAATAGCCGAAAAATCGGCTTTCTTAAAGCACCGGTGAAATAGGCCGTCCATTGGAACGTCTAATTAACACATTTGTATTTTTTTTAAATGAACACATTTCTAATTTTGTTGTTGTCCAAGTAGAATGTCTTATGTGTATCATTAAAACTAACATGTTACAAGTAATCGCTTATATAAAGGGTTATATTAAAACTGCTTCAAGATGAAGAAAAAAATGGTCTGGTTTTCTAGTTATTTCACAATGCTCGTTTGATATGTTCATGTATACTTCACCTTTCTAGAGAAAATGTTCAGTATAAAAATAAATTGTAAAAATTAACTTCATTAATTTGGAATGTCTAGATGCTTAAAAAGTTTTCATGTATTTTTCGTAACATTATAAATAAATAAAATAATATATTGTAAAACAAGGATAAAAGGGAAAATCAAAAATTAGTTTGCATAAAATCTTTCACAAGGAGATAAGGAACAATTCAAAAATAATAGATAAATAAATAGCGTAACAAAAATCTTTAACACAAGTTTTCTAGATCGATAGTTCATCTATCAGAAAATTTTAAAATGTTTTCAATTTTTTGTTTAAAATTTATCGAACATAAATAATCTTTCGCAAAATTTATATTTCATCAAAGTATGCCTCAAAGCATCAATTTTTTCTGCAAAATTTTGAACATGGGTGAATGATAAGAAAACGTTGGTGCCAGACTTCACATCCCAAGACAGGTCGAGAATGGCCTCACCGCTCAGGCTGGTCATAGTGCATTGTATATGATACTATGTCTCTAGTATCATGCATATGATACTTGTATATGATACTATGTCTCTAGTACATTGTATCATATAGTAGTATCATAGTCTCATGGTATTTAATTATTTATAGAATCTCAATGCAATTTTATGTACAAGATGTATTTGACATTAATTTTTTTTATTTGATGTGCTATGATACCGTATCATATTATGATACCACTAGCATCTCTCTCTTCATTAATTGTTGTGCCATATCACTATTTTGCCAAAGTGGCATGCATGATACACCTTATGATACTATCACTAGAACCAGCCTCAGGGAGAGCTGGGCCAAACTCGAATCATAGGTCAGCCATGGCAGTTAATACTCTTGCGGAAACTGTCTTTGATTGCCGAGCTCCATTGCTCCCTTCATTAAAAAATTATATTTACAAGTTTCAAACAAAATCTAAAAATAAATTATGGGCCTTGTGAATGTTGTCCTAAAAGCATGCAAATTCACAACTCAATTTTTTTATATTGTAGGCTACAAAAGAATGACACAATCTGATAAAATGTGGAGATTTGAAAATATGTATACTCATATCCGCATTTATTTCATTTTTCTGTAGCTATAATACGAAGAATTTCAAATTGATATTTTGTAGCTTGTGAGATGAATCAATGGCTACATCTTGATCTTCTTCAGTTTTTTTTCATACTTGGAAATAATATTTTTGATTTTTTTTAAATACAGGATCATGGATACACCAAATCTTCACTCACGGTCTTAGGGTTGCTTGCAAGTTGACAGTAATTAGCCGACGCTGCATAGATCTATAAACTCCGCCTCCAAGGTCATGGCGGCATGGTTTTTCTCTATATTTCAAAACACCAACTAATAGCTTAATTATGTAGCTATCCACATAGTGAGTGTTGTAGAAGGGTTTAAACTCAAACGGTAAAAACTGTGGGTCACTTTGTCCGTATACTAGCTTGCTTACCGGTTAATTATTTTGCAAGAAATGAATGAAGGGGTAACAATTTGAACGAGTTCAACTGGAAAGTTACTGAACGCCTTTGTGTGGAAACAATTCGAAGTCACAAGCTTGGAAAGCCAAACCTTTCCACCCCTCTAATTCTCGAAATAGCCTTTCGTCCTGCTTTATAAATAAAGTACACATGTGAGATCGCTGCTGGGCCAGACAGCATAACGCCCAAAGGAAGACGAATGGCCACCCCTCTAAAACATCCGGTATAAATTCATAGACAAAGCATACATCAAAGCACCATTAAAAGCTTATATGCTAAAAAAAGCACCATTAAAAGGTTAGCTAACTATCCACCGAGTGAAACTATGAGTCCAGAACCACTTAATTTTGAACCATAAAAACCATGTGGGTCACTATGTGTGGATCAGTACTACTTCCTCCGTCACGGTTTGGAGGGCGTCTTACAAAAGCCATGCGTTTCCAAAACTCCTCTCCTCCTAGGCGCGTTAGACTTAATTACATAATTAATGCCTCCTTTTTTCCTCTTCACTTCCTACTATGTTTCCATTTGAACATGCAGCCAAGAATTAATTTAAACGTAATTATTTAATGGAAACAAGGACTTAATTACTCCATGCAGCCAAGAAATTAATTCTTGCATGCAACTCCACCAATGCATGCATCTAAACTCCTCGTTTTCATTGAGTAATTACGTTTAATAGGGCGCCGAATAATTAATGGACGATGTTTTTGGCATAAATCTGGTTCCAATCAGTGCCCACCTAGGTTCCAACAATCTCTCTAAAACGTCCTCCAAACCGTGACGGAGGGAGTAGCTTGCTCAGCAAATTAATGCCTTAATTTGCAATTAATGCATTAATATTGGTCAAGCTAGCTGGTTCAATGCTGGTTTGAGCGGGTTCAACTTGAACATTAATTACTGAACACATTTGAAGTCACAAGCTCAGAATGCCAAACCTTGTCAACCAATCTGTATAAACCGAGTATAAATAGGGGGTGACTGTCTGCTTGGTAGATACACTAAGCTTGCAAGCGAAAGAAGCAAGCACAAACTTGGTAGAACGGTGTATGTTGTAGCTAGCTAGCTACGTGAAGCAAGATGGCATATCAACGTGCCGCCTCCGTGCTTGCTGCCATGATGGTCGTCTTTGCATCCATCCCGACCGGTAAGATACCATGCATGCATCCTACCAACAACATGGCCTACTAGTTGCTACTACTTTCTTTGTCCACTAATTTAGTATCTCCTCCGATTCAAATTAATAATTAACATAGATTTATCTAGATTCAGATGCATCTAATCATGTTTTCGTAGTAGATACATTCGAATCTAGTACGATCAAATCCAAATCAATTAATTTGGATGAAAGAGAGTATTATTTTAGGGAACATAGTAATAGTAATTACTTATTATACTGTTACTAATACTATGATTGATCATGTCCATGATCCATTCGACCCAGGGGTGCAATCCACCGGCGTGTGCTACGGAGTGCATGGCGACGGCCTGCCGTCGGCGGCCGACGTGGTGCAGCTCTACAAATCCAACGGCATCACCGCCATGCGCATCTACGTGCCAGACGTCCAGACGCTCCTGGCTCTCAACGGCACCAACATCGGCGTCCTCATGGACGTCGCCGACGAGAATGTCCCACGCCTCGCAGCCTCAGTGTCAGCCGCCTCCGACTGGGTAAAGATCAACATCCAGCGCTACCTCCCTGGCGTGTCCTTCCGCTACATCGCCGTCGGCAACGAGATCACCGGCTCTGCGACGCAGAGCATCGTCCCGGCCATGAAGAACCTCAACGCCGCCCTCTCTGCCGCCGGCATCACTGGTATCAAGGTGTCCACGGCAGTCAGGATGGACGTGCTGTCGGCCTCCTCGCCGCCCTCTTTCGGGCGGTTCAAGGACGGGTACATGAAGGACGTCGTGGCGGTCATCAACAGCACCGGCGCGCCATTGCTGCTAAACGTGTACCCCTACCTTCGCCTACGCCGGCGACACCAAGAACATCGACCTCGACTTCGCGCTCTTCCAGCCTAGCTCACAGGTCATCAGGGACGACTCCTTCAACTACACCAACCTCTTTGACGCCATGGTTGACGCCGTGTACAAAGGCCTGATGCATGCCAACACGGATGCGCCCATCGTCATCTCTGAGAGCGGGTGGCCATCCGATGGCGGCGTCGGTGCCAACGTCGACAATGCGCGCACGTACAACCAGAATCTCATCAACCACGTCGGCAAGGGCACACCCAGCCGTTGGAGACGTACGTGTTCTCGATGTTCAACGAGAACCGGAAGCCAGGGGCTGAGACCGAGAAGCACTTTGGGCTTTTCAATCCGGACAAGTCGCCGGTGTACCCTATAAAATTCTGAAGGATTCTTGTATGCAAATGATGGAGATTTCAATAAATTTTATGGAGTAGTGTATACATGAATAGAAACCTGAAACCGTGCATATATGTTTTCTCGAACCGTACAGGACGACTGCATGTGTGATCCGTAGCAGGAAAACAAACACCGCATAAGTTTAGGAAAAAATATATATACCTAAATTAGTTAAAATTGAAAGCTTACTAACTTTGACCAAATACGTAGAAGACAATATTTATAGTGAGTATGTTTTAACTTCTATTGATACTGATTTAGTATGTAGCACTAGTGGAAACGAGGCCTTTGGTTGAGCCTGGAAATGGGATTTAACACCGGTTCTTCTACGAACCGGTGTTAAAGTGAGGCCTGTACCAGCGTGGCCCGTGCAGCAAAAAGGAGCCTCCCCTTTAACACCGGTTCGTGGCACGAACTGGTGTTAAAGGCCCCTGCACCAGTGGCCCGCGCAGCCCCCCCTTTAACACCGGTTCGTGGCTTGAACTGGTGTTAAAGGGGGGGCTATATAAGACACCGTAGCTCACACCCCACTCTTCTATTTTTTCACTATCTCATTTTGGAGCCTAGCAAGAGGGTGTGAAGTGTGCCAGTTTGTGTTTTTTTCGTATGCACAAGACGTGTTCGGTGAAATGGCCGAGAGCTCAAAATAAGTTTTCTCGTTGCTCTTTCCTTCTCGGTCGAGGTCGGCAACTATCCTTTCATGTGTCATTGATGTACTATATATATAAATGGTCATCTCCCTATTATTTTTTGATATATACTATATATTAATGCAGATGAACCGGCAATGGATGTACGGTGACCGCCGCACTTCCGAGTACATTACGGGCCTCCAAAATTTCATCGTTGTGGCTAATGCAAACCGTGGTCACAATGGTTTTATGTGTTGTCCGTGTGTTCACTGTCAGAACAAGAAAGACTACTCAAATACCAGAACCATTCACGCCCACCTGCTACGATCCGGTTTCATGCGCAGCTATAATTGTTGGACCAAGCACGGAGAAAAAGAGGTTGTGATGGAAGACAACGAAGAAGAAGAGGATAATGACAACTATCATAATATGTATCCTGAATATGATGATATTGCAACGGGGGTAGATAATTAAGATCAAGAGGCAGCAGATGGGCCCGCTGATGACGATCTTGGTCGGGCCATTACTGATGCAAATGAAGAATGTGAAACTGAAAAGGAGAAGGAGAAGCTGGAGCAGATGTTAAAGGATCACAAAACATTGTTGTACCCAACTTGCGAAGATGGCCACAAAAAGCTAGGTACCACACTGGATTTGCTGCAATGAAAGGCAGAGAACGGTGTGACTGACA
This sequence comes from Avena sativa, assembly GCA_916181665.1. Lineage (NCBI taxonomy): Eukaryota > Viridiplantae > Streptophyta > Magnoliopsida > Poales > Poaceae > Avena > Avena sativa. Next base: position 387,048,030 of record OV702296.1, read on the forward strand.
GCGCATTTTCAAAGTTGTTGATAAAAATGAAGAATCTTCTTCCAAGAAATAATGAGTTGCCCGACAGTACATACCAAGCAAAGAAGGTTGTCTGCCCTCTAGGATTAGACGTGCAGAAGATATATGCCTGCATTAATGACTGCATCCTCTACTGCAGTGAGAAGTACGAGAATTTGGATGCATGCCCGGTATGCACTGCACTGCGGTATAAGATCAGACGAGACGATCCTGGCGATGTTAAGGGCGAGGCCCCTAGGAAGAAGGTTCCTGCCAAGGTTATGTGGTATGCTCCTATAATACCACGGTTAAAACGTCTCTTCGGAAATAAAGAGCATGCCAAGTTGTTGCGATGGCACATGAAAGACCGTAAGAAAGACGCGATGTTGAGACACCCCGCTGATGGGTCACAGTGGAGAAAAGTCGAGCGAGAGTACCCGGACTTCGCACGTGACGCAAGGAACTTAAGGTGGTCTAAGTACAGATGGCATGAATCCTTTTGGTGAGCAGAGCTGCAGTCACAGCACCTGGCCTGTGACTCTATGTATCTATAACCTTCCTCCTTGGTTGTGTATGAAGAGGAAGTTCATTATGATGCATCCAGTAAGAAAGAAAGGCAAGCATTTCAAACGTCTGACAGAACCCCGGAGGAAGCCTGTCCTCCGTACCGGTGAGGAGGTATTTGGAAAAGGTCCTGGCAGTCTATTGTGTGTAAGTACTATTTCTATATTTTCTATCTCATCTCATTCACTTCATTAATTGCATGTATATATATATATGCTCATCATATATGTATATACTATTATGCAGGAAAAAGGTTATGGAATGCATGAAAGGAGGACCTTTTGACATTGGGTTCGTTGACCCAAATAGAGTTCATGAAGAAGTGGTAAGAACCACACCCGGGCAAACAGAAGATTTATTGCTAAGGTCTTTACTGAGACAACAAACCAAAAGGGAAATACTATTACCTTACAACTTCTCGTGAGTACTGTTACCCTCTCTTGTACACATTTTATTTCGGCTTACTCGATGTTAAGTGTAACTGATGATGAGTTATGCGTGCGTAGGTTCCACTTTATTCTGCTAGTCATTCAACCTGACTCAGGAAAAGTCCTTGTCATGGACTCGTTACGAAAAGAAAAAGAGCTATGGGCAGACTTTAGAGAGATGCTCCAGAGATAATTTCAATCATATTATCGCACTAGATCGGCAACTTTCGTGACAACAAGTAATTAATTACTCTTTTATCCATTTTCTTTGTCGGACAAGGTTTGGAAAAGGTTCACGGGCAGGGCCGTGGGTGAATGGTCAGAAGAACTAAAATTTGTAGACCAAAACGTAAGTAATACTAACTAGTTAGGTCTGCGTATCTCTTTGAATCTGCTTCCAATTCCATTATATCATGCTTTATTGATTATTATTTTGATTGAACTCTCTATTCTCGTAAAGTGCGCGCATCAGGACACGACAATAACTTATGTGGGTACTATGTTTGCGAGTTCATTCGCAACACGATATGTGCGACGGGCCAAGCCGCACTATAACAACTTAGAGTAAGTAAACAAAGTACACAACATTATTTTATTACCATCAATTGTGTTGAGTTTTATTCTTATATATATATCGACCCCATTCTTCATATATATATTCAGATCGAACGGATGCGGGACCAACTCCTACCATTTGACCGCATACGAGCCATTCAAGAGGAATTGGCGGGGTTCATACTTGATGAGGTCGTCACGCCTGGCGAAGAACTCTTTAGATATCCAAAAACTCTTTAGATGCTTGAACGTGTTTGTCTTATACTTGATGCTTCAACGTTTACGGAGAATACCACACAATGGCGATGTTGGTGTATAATAATAGTTGCTTAATTATTCATGTACTCGTATGAACCGACGATAATGTATGTGTATATACCGCTCCCGGTCGATTCCCCCCTCCCCTCCTCCCCGTCCCAGCCGCGCCGCAGAAATACGCCCAGAACGGGGCGGCGGCAGAACTCTGCCGCGGCAGAGATTTATGCCGTTTTCCTGCCGCGGCAGAGAACCTTTAACACCGGTTTTACGAACCGGTGTTAAAGGGGGGTCTGAGCCCTGCGGCAGCCCCACGTGTGCCACCCTTTAACACCGGTCCGTATAAGAACCGGTGTTAAAGGGGAGGGGGCCTCTAACACCGAACCCTCAACAGCGGTTCTACAACCGTTGTTAGAGGGCCCTCCAAACCGGTGTTAGAGGGGGGTGTGCACTAGTGTAGACAGTCATTTTTTTGGGGGTCTATAAACTTTGTCAAACTATAAAGGATATTTTACATGCCGATTTCACTAATTCTCACAGAAATTATGACTGAGCCACTACGCTTCCGCCTATTAAAAAAATGTTACTCCCTCCGACCCATATTAGTTGACTTGGATTTTTTAAAATTTGGATGAACCTATATACTAAATAGTGTCTAGATTCATTCAAATCCAGACAAATTCAAGTCAACTAATATGGGTCGGAGGGAGTACTGACTTTCATAAACTCGTCATGTCTATAACCCTGGATGGACATGCCGGATGCTCGTTTGACTCATTTGCTTCCATATGAACATCTCCTTTGTCCCGTCTACAATGATGAAAACAATCAAATTTGTCTGTCTTTTGACAATACAACCTTGTCAGTAGCGACAAGAACAAAAGGTTTGTCTGCCTACCGACATGCGGTACACAAACTTAGCCCGTCAGCTGCTTCAGAAAACGGTCAACAAATTCTATCTGCCATGCCTCCCAAGCCACGACGCAACCGCTCTAGACATGCCCAACAACACACAGGCATGCCGGTAATGTTCCGCTGATCTCTACACCACGATATGATTGATCATATCCACTCAAAACTTGGAACCACCTGTCTATTGCTATAGAAACATAAGATTCTTGGAAGCAAAAGTGTCTGAGCAAGTTTGGATCAAATATAAGTACTGCTCATTAGGTGGTTGTTGAAACTGAACTAATGAAACAAACCTTAAATTTCTCCATTTATTAACGACCACAGATAAAATACAACTCTTAGATCACAACCTACAAGGTCGCTGATGCTTCTTTGCTTATCCATCTTCATAATCTACCCCTGCCCGCTTGTGCTCCAATGGTGTGGCGGTAGAACTGGTTTATATATTTTGTCCGTCTCTCCCTAATACTGGGTGACAGCCTGGGCCAGGTCCTCCAGCCATGCGTGATGGCCTACCGGTGCTCTCGGCGACAAGCATGGTGACCCTCTGCTTATAGGTGATCGAAAATCTAGGTTTGTTGCGGATGATCTCGAGCTCGGATTCCTTTGGAAGGGTGCCCGAGTCCTTAAACCACACCTTCACGTGGAACGACGCTCTTTCCCAGGGCAGCATCTCCAGCACCTCCCCGCTAAAGCTACCGATGATATGGTTCAATGCCTCCGTCTTTATGGCTTCCATTGGAAGGCCGTTGAAGCTTAGCTCCCATATGATGTAGCCTTGCACGTGAGATATATAGCTCATATTTACTCGTGATCCTATGACCATCGATGTAGGATGTGTTTTTCTTATCGCTGGTTAGTTTTGCTAAGTGCTATTAATTCAACCATGACAAGAATGGTACTACTAAAAAGACACCATTAAAAGATTGGCTAGCTATCCATAGAGTGAAATTATGAGTGATTAAGGACTGATCAATTAACCAGTTCCGAGTAATTTTGCAATTAATGAAGGAAAGGGTTGAAATTTGAAACTAGTAGTACTCCTATATGCTGGAATCGGGTATAAATAGGGGACAACAGTCGGCTTGGTAGATACACCACACTTGCAAAGCAAAAGGAACACACCCCAACAGTTGAGTACATCAACTTTACGTACTCCGGACGGGATTGTAGGCTTGCCTTAAGTAACATGGCACACCAACGTGCCACCGCCATGCTCGCCGCCCTCGGAGTCATTGCATCCATATTCCCTGCTGGTATTATGATATGAACCTATTATTACAAGCTCTACTATACTCCCCCCTTTTTATAATAGAAGATATTTTAGTTCTTATAAAACAAATTTATCTAGACATATTTTAATGTGTAGATTGGAAGTGAACCATACACTAAAAAATGTCTAGATACATTCGTTTCAAAAAAACTAAAACATCTTATATTCCCTCCGTCCCAAAATAAATGTCTTATCAAAATTTTGATGAATCTAGACACTATTTAGATATAGATTTATTAAAATTTTGAAAATCTAAGACGAGGGAATATTTTAAAACGAAGAGAGTATCTGTTACTATGACTAATCTTGACGAACGATTTGTGAAGGGGCGACGCTATTCCCTGAATCCGCGGGCGTGTGCTACGGGGTACACGGCGCCAGCCTGCTGTCGGCGGCCGAGGTGGTGCAGCTCTACAAATCCAACGGCATCCTCAACATGCGCATCTACCAGCCGGACGTTCCGACGCTCCTGGCACTCAAAGGCAGCAAGATAAAGGTCCTCATGGGCGTGGCCGACGAGGACGTCCCGCGCCTTGCCGCCTCCACCTCCGCCGCTGCCGACTGGGTCAAGCTCAACATCCAGCCCTACCTCCCGGGAGTCCTCTTCCAATACATCGCCATCGGCAACGAGATCACCGGGTCCGCCACGCAGAACATCGCTCCGGCCATGAAGAACCTCAACGCCGTGCTCTCCGCCGCCGGCCTCGGCGACATCCAGGTGTCCACGGCCGTCCAGCGGCACGTTCAAGGACGGGTACATCAAGGACGTCCTGGCAGTCCTCAACAGTACCTACGCCACGGGCCTCACCGTGCCGCTGCTGGTTAACGTGTACCCCTACTTCGCCTACACGGGCGACACCAAGAATATCGACCTCAATTTCGCGCTCTTCCAGCCCAGCTCCACGGTTATCAGGGACAACAACGGGCTCAACTACACCAACCTCTTCGACGCCATGGTCGACGCCGTGTACGCGGCGCTGAAGAGGGAGAACTTGGTCGTGCCCGTCGTGGTCTCCGAGAGCGGGTGGCCGTCCGACGGCGGCATCGGCGCCAGTGTTACCAACGCGCGGACGTATAACCAGAACCTCGTTAACCACATCCGCAATGGCACGCCCAAGAGGCCATACTGGCTGGAGACGTACGTGTTCGCCATGTTCAACGAGAACCAGAAGACGGGCGCTGAGACGGAGAAGCACTTTGGGCTGTTCAATCCAGACAAGTCGCCGGTGTACCCCATTAAATTTTGAATGATTCATCAAAGGATGTGGATTCCAATAAATTAATATGCAATTAGTTCCATGTAATTAATTGAGCACCTATCGTTTTAGCGGAGTACCCCTCTGTTAGGGATTATAAGGCCTATGGACCATTTTGATAGAATTAAGAAAAATCAATAACTCACCCTCTTGATTACTACATGCACCAATAGTTACACATGCATGGGAGAAGATAGATAAAAAGGAAAACATGCATTGGAGGAAAGAGACTAATAAACGAGAGAGGACTTACAATTCCTAACATTTTAAAAAAGCTCTTAGGCCTTATAATCCCTAACGGAGGGAGTACTCTTTGCAATGAGAAACCGAAGTTTCTTTCTTCACAGCCTCTTTGCGCATATTTTCTCCCAGTCTAGCAATTAACGAGAGAGATTGATCTTCATACCTTTAAAGAACACGTGAGAGACTGATCTTCGTAACCTTAAAGAACACGAGCCGAAACATTTTAACAACATGGTTGATATATAGTCATTTCCTCTGCGATCCAGCCAATCCAACGCTTCAATGAGTACCGCCTCCAACATATGCACACGTATGGCGCAACAACATCTCCCCTTCTTGATGCAACAAGGTTCGACAAAGAGGAATATGAGATCAGAACCGGTAGCGCGACGAGGCGGTGGTTCTATTATGGAGAGATCCGTAAGCAAAGCATCGTTGCGCACGTGGGAGGAGGAGGAGGGAGAAGTTAAGAGGGCGGGCGGGGGAGGGATGGGATGGCTGCCCCATGAGCCCCCCTCCTCTATATATAGGTGTGGGGGAAGGGGTCCTTCCCCCTCCTCCCGCCCCCCAAGAAGGTGGCCAACGGCTATGGGACGGACACCCCCTCTGATACATCCCATGGCCCCACAAGGCACCCTAGGGTTGCCCCTCCTTAGTCGCATGGTCCTTGAGGGTTGTGGTTGCCTGGCCCATGTAGGGTCGGGGTGCCCTCCTCCAGCCCCGTGTGGACCCTCCGGGCAGGTGGGCTCCACTATGGGACCCCTAGAACCTCCCGATATAATACTAGAAAAATCCTAAACTTTTCTAGAACCCCGAAAACTACTTTTATTATATGAATCCTCATCTCGGGACCAATCCAAATCTCCTCATGATGTATCGGATCCCATCCTAGACTTTGAACAATATTTTATCTCACTATCAATAAATCTCAGAGCTATCATAGCTGGCCGAACGTTAAATGTCTGACCCTATGGGTTCGAGAACATGTATACACGATCGAGACACATCTTCGATCAATAATCATTAGTAGGACCTGGATGTCCATAATGACTCCCATACATTCAAAGAATATCATTATCGGCTGAACCACGATGTTGAGGATTGAATCAATTAATATCATATTTTGGCCCCTTTCTCTCGCGATATTTCACTTGCCTAAGGTTTGATCGTCGGTATCTCCATACCTAGTTCAATCTCGTTTCGGGCAAGTACTCTTTACTCGTTCCGTAATAAACCATTCCTTGTAATCAAACTCATTGGTCATATGCTTGCAAGCGATATAGAATAAGTGTTAGTGACTGGCCCATAGTATATCTTTCTGTCACATGGATAGACAAATTCCAGCCTTGATTCATGCATCTCAACAAGTACTTTCTAAGATACCAGAAACATAAATTTGTGATCAAAGTGACGGTTTATGCCCCATTGTATTCTTCCGGTACTAGGGAGTAACATAATGCCATGGTCTAAGGACAAGGATACTTGACAATGAACAACTATACAATTTAAACATTATGACATGATCTAGTTGTTTTTCTTAGTTTGTGCCTGTCCATCATGTCATTTTCCTAATGTCATGATCCCGTTATTAATTGACAACTCATGTCCATGGTTAGAAAACCGTGACCATAATCAATCAACGAGCTAGCCTAGTAGAGGCTTACCTAGGAATAAAGTGTTGTTTATGAAACCACATAAGTATTATGTTTTTTGTTAATACAATTATAGCATAGAATATAAACACTTATTATGAACTATAGAAATATGATAATAACAATTTTATTATTGCCTCTAGGACATATTTCTAGCAGTCTCCCACTTGCATTAGATTCAATAATCTAGATTACAATGGAAAAGATCTAACAACCATGGAATCTAGGTGATGATCATGTATTGTACATGGAAGAGGTATAGTCAATGGTTCTACAACTTTTAGATATATATTTTGCAAATATTTATGTCTCCATCTTTAAAATATTCATGAATGATGTCAAACCGGTGTTGGATATGGTTGGCTTTGTAGTGAGACCTTGGATCCTTGGCTTGAGTTATGACACCACTGTTGTCACAGTAGATCTCCATAGGATCTACTGTTGGCACAACAATGGCCGGTGAGGTAGGTAAAGAACTGGGTTAGTATGGTGAGACATAAAGTCCTTGTACTTGTCTTTGCGATGGATACGAGTTGTGTACTTGTCACATGCTTCTAATAATTCTGAAAGACATATCTTCCTGGATTTTTTTTCTTGAATACATTGTTCATACCTTCACCTCTTTGAGTAGATGTCATATCTCCACTAAAATAATCTCGTCGATAAACATTAGCCCACGTCTCATGAAATGTGTACAGATTGTTCACCCATTTATTTGTCTGAATATTGTATTTAGCCAACAACTCAATCCATTTGTTCTCAAATTGTGCTATTGACATGTCTTCATATACACATTTCTTGAGATGGTCAATTATAACATGGTTAAGATGTTTAGTGGAATTTTGGTATAAATGAAATAGATAAATACGATGCTTGCTTCTTGTAAAAATTGATTGAATAATGTTCGTAATAGCCACAGACTGGGCTACGAATATTGTTTCACTACTAGGAAATCAGCTATCGATAGAAGGACAAATCTTCAGTGGCACATATGTGTGACCATGCACCATAGATAAATTCCAGTGGTGCATTTCAGGCAATGCACCACAGAAATATTCACTTCTGTGGCGCATATAGGAAAACAATGCGTCACAGAGGTTTGTTGGGACCCGCCACCAGGTTAGGCTTCCTCACTTTCTGTAGTGTATATGTCCATATGCATCATAGAAGTCCAACTTCTGTGGCGCATACGACCATATGCGCCACAGAAAGTGAGGGTAGTAGGCCCCACAATAGAATTCAGCTGACCAACGTTCTGTGACGCATACCTATATATGCGCCACATAAGTTGTAACTTCTGTGGCGCATATAGATGCATGCACCATAGAATGTGGAAAACAGATCCCCCAACCCCAACCCCACCACCATCACCCCCCTCCCCTCGTGGATTGCCTTTTAACTTTTATAAAAAATAAACGAAAATGATAAGAACTTCAAAAAAATAATTCCTTTGAGATGTAGTAATATTTTGAGGTATAGTTATAGGGAATAGTGAAAAATATGAATTTCGATATATTTTTCAAAAAAGGTCATGGCACAGTAAAACTGTCATAACTTTTGCATACGATGTCGAAAAAAGTTTAATATATCTAAATGATCATCTCGAAATTTTCTACTCGATTTCACAGATTCCCCAAATTCGAAAACAGTAAAAAGTTATGGCAAAAAGAAGATTTTTTCCTGCAAAAAAAATAAAAAAGGGGAGCAACTTCTATGGCGCATTTCTCCCATATGCGCCACAGAAGTATTGGGATTCGAAATTTGAATTTCTACGGCGCCCTCCTCCTGTCTTTTATCCTTCTCCCATTTACTCCTCTTCTCCACTTCTTCTCTTTCTCCCCTTCTTCCTCCTCTTCTTTTCTTCCTCCCCTTCTTCTCTTCCTTTTCCTCATCCTCCTCCTCCTCCTTCTCCATTCTCTGGCCAACTCCTCCTCCTACTCCGACCATGGACTCCAACACCTCCGGCGACACCTCCTCCACCGCCTCCTACTCCTCCTCCTCCTACTACTACTACTACTACTACTACTACTACTACTACTACTACTACTACTACTACTACTACTGCTACTGCTACTACTACTACTCCTACTACTACTACTACTACTCCGGTGACCCCTCCTCCACCGATGGCCTCCTTCTCCTCCTACTTTAGCGACCCCTCCTCCTACTCCTCCTACTTCCCCTACTCCGTTGATGACTCCTCCTCCTACTCCACGTACACCGGCGGCCTCCTACTCCGGCAACCTCCTCCTACTCCTCCTATAGCGGCGGCCTCCTACTCCGGCGACCCTCCTCCTCCACCCACCTCCCACTCCGGACAGATCTAGGCCACTTTTTTTTGAAATTCGAAAAAATCAGTGGCGCATATCGCAATATGCGCCACATAAGTTTGCAATTTGAAATTTTGGGCGAGATCTAGCCCTCCTTTTTTTTGAAATTCGAACAGACAGTTATGTGGCGCATTTCTCCCATATGCGCCACATTTCTAAATGCGCCACAGAAGTTATCTTTAGTGGTGACGTATCAGTGGCGCATCTGATATGCGCCACAGAAGGTCAAAAACAATGCGACACTGATGAGGGTTTTCCTAGCAGTGTTTCAAGATGCTTACCAGACATAGCTTATAGGAAGGATCTGAAATGCCATTTAAATGAATCTGCAATTTCATCATATAGCAATGCTGCACCAAAATAACTGTTTTGGTTGTGATGGTTAACACCAAGTTGTGGAGTAAATGGCATCTTAAGCTTATTTGTTGAAAAAGTGGTATTAAAAGAAACGACATCTCTAAACAGAGTATAAACCATGATAGCTCATTCAAGAAATTCAATATTATAACACTCTCTTCATCTGACTGAACATCATAAAAAATGACGGGGGCTCAACTTGTTTGCTCTTCAAATACTCCAGTAGTGTTTGGGCATCATTGGATTGGAAATACTTGTTGCACTCGGTGCTTATGTAAATATTGGAATCCATTTCTAAGAAAGGCACATTATCATGTCCACCATACCATACCTTACCTCGCAAATATTATATATTTCAGATTGCCTTATTCTAGATGTTCGCATTTGGTTGATGATGTGACAAACAACATCTAATAGTTGACGCTAGTACTAAGCATGTGAGACTTATCCGGAGTTACACGGCCATGATTATGCTTCAAGTACAACTTTCTAAATAGTTCATATACCATCCGGACCGATGGTGAATTGAACACGAGCTGAGCAACATGTCTGTGTACTAGCTCTTTCTTTGTTACATATGTTGCATGAGTAGCCTTCACACCTTCATTGCTGCAAACTAAATATGTCGAACATAATGTCACATTGGCTCTATGCTTTTTATTCACACTTCCCTTGTACTGAAACCCTTAGTTCTAGCATATGAATTATAAAATTTATATGCCTCTTCTTGAAACTGAAAAGCTATTCTGACTCTTTGGAACAATCTGCTGACTTTTTGGGACAATCTGAAAAAATCATTATTACTTATCACAAATATATAATGTCAGCACTTTTGTATAACGAAAATTGTACTTAGATCAGATAGCAAGAATATATGCCCATTGCTCATGGAGCAACCTTTTGCTTTAGAAGTGATGCTGTCATGAATCAACAGAATACAACTATGTCTATGTTATATCGCAGTTAGCTGAATATATTGATATTGCCAAACAAACACAAGGAGTAGTGAAATTTACTTGATCACCGAGAATCGACTCCATATTGGAAACATACATGGGAATTGCCGCTTCTGTCCATGGCCTTCATCGGCGGCATTGACATGCAGCTAGTCTCTCTTAATGTTTCACTAGTCAAAGGCATATTTTCCAACCTCTGTCCGACAGGTGAGCCCAATATACCACGACGTCATGACCCTTCCTATTCGCTCGGACTCGTCATCAATTTGTGGCTCAACTTCATCAGTGTTTGCATCCACTTGGCCATCCCAACACTTAGACTACGTTTTTGACGTTTATGCGCACATAACCCAATAATAAGAAGAGAGCTTACTCCATCCTAAAAGCTCGGCAAAAAGGGAGAAAGAAATCTCTCCTTTATAATCTAGGTGTGATCTCCTTCCGTAGACGAGGTGGGACTAAACTCAAGCAGCTTCCAACTAGTCAACAGCAGTCTTGACATCTCATCCCCTTAAAAAGCCTCTCAGAAAGGTATGACGATGCTGGCTCTGATAGCAGATGCTAAGATCCATTTGGCCAGCCCATCACTTAGCCTATGTTCTGGATATTTATGCGTACACAGGCCAACAATAAAAAAAAACTATCCCAAAAGTCTGGACAGAAAGAAGAAAAAATCTCTCCTTTAGACTTTCATAAGCGGGACTAAATGACAAAGTGAATCGCACCGTCGGGGAATCGAAAAAAAAAACGCACCGTCATGACAGCAGCGATTGCGCCGTTACGAGAACGAGTGGCCACACACGCGTCCGCGAAGCAAGGGCCAGTGGGGTTGGTGCGAGCGTTTGTTTTCGCCGAGTCAACGTTAGCCACCCATGTTTTGACCAACCAGCGTGTGTGATTGTTGCTCGTCGTTTTCCTGAAAAAAGAAAGATTTCGTGAGCAAACTAATTGTCCCAACACAAAGCCCTATATATACATGCTAATCCACCACCAAAACTAACTGAGCATACACTTCAGCGTTAGCAATGGCAGCAACGGTGGAGATCACACGGACCACGCTCCTTGAGCCCTCACCGGAGTCGGCACGCGGCGGCGGAAAGAAGGTCCCGCTCACCGTCTTCGACCGCGCCTCCACGGACGGGTACATCCCGGCCGTCTTCGCCTGGAACGGGCCGGCGCCGACCAACGACGCGCTCAAGGAAGGCCTCCTCGCCGCCGTCGCCAGGTTCCCGCACCTTGCTGGGAGGTTCGCCGCCGATGAGCACGGAAGGAAGTGCTTTCACCTCAACGGCGCCGGGGTACTCGTCGTCGAGGCCACCGCCGGCGCTGATCTCGCCCACGCTTTGGCACACGACGTGACAACTCACATCAACGAGCTGTACCCCAAGGCCGATAGGGTACGTATGTAACTCAGAGACCAACCAATTAAGCAGAGTATTTTCACACGTATGTTTCTCTCAAAAGCTAAGTATTTTTTGGACTTCTTGGTGTGCATTGCAGGAACGCGAGGGTGAGCCGCTCTTCAACGTGCAGCTAACGAGGTACACGTGCGGCGGGCTGGTCATTGGCACCGCCTGCCACCACCAGGTCGCCGACGGCCAGTCCATGAGCGTCTTCTACACCGCCTGGGCCACCGCCGTCCAAACCGACTCGGCCGTCCTCCCCTCGCCCTTCACCGACCGTTCGGCCACTGCCGTCCCCCGCAGCCCACCGGCGCCGGAGTTCGACCATCGGAACATCGAGTTCAAGGGCGAGCACAGCGCCAACCACTCCTACAAAGTTCTCCCCATGGACAGGATCAAGAACCTCGCGGTGCACTTCCCCGACGAGTTCGTCGCCGGCCTAAAGGCCCGTGTCGGCACGCGATGCAGCACCTTCCAGTGCCTCCTCGCGCACGTGTGGAAGAAGGTCACCACGGCGCGCGACCTGGCGCCGGACGAACTCACCCACGTCAGGCTCGCCGTCAACTGCCGTAGCCGCGCGAAGCCTCCCGTGCCCATGGACTTCTTCGGCAACATGGTGCTCTGGGCGTTCCCGACCATGCACGTCAGGGACCTCCTCTCCTCCAGCTACCCCGCGGTCGTCGGCGTCATCCGCGACACCGTTGCGCGGGTCGATAGCGATTACATCCAGTCGTTCGTCGACTTCGGGGAGGCGGCGGAACGCGGCGCTATTGAAGGTGGCGGCGGCGACGAGCTAGCGTCCACGGCGGCGACACCGGGCATGGTGTTCTGCCCTGACCTCGAGGTGGACAGCTGGCTCGGGTTCCGCTTCCACGACCTCGACTTCGGCTACGGCCCGCCCTGCGCGTTCCTGCCCCCGGACCTGCCCATCGAAGGAATAATGATCTTCGTGCCGTCCTGCGCCGCCAAGGGCGGCGTCGACTTGTTCATGGCGCTAGACCACGACCACGTCGAGACCTTCAAGCAGATCTGCTACTCCATGAACGACTAATCATCCAAACCTATCTATATGCATGTACACGACCCGATGTATGCTAGCTAATCCATGGATATTGGAGAACTGCATAGTTTGTGTTTTTCTCTTACTTGCTGTAAGAATAACTAATTGCATCTACGTAATCTCAATACAATGGTTATTATAATTTTGACCAAAAACAGTAGGTCTCTACTGAATACTTTTTATTTTATTTTTGGGTTAATTTACAAGTGTACATGAGATTTATACAGAGGAAAAGGAAGAACAATACAATGATTATTTGACACGAGTACTACGTAGCTGCGGCTGCAATATACTCTCCGTTGCGTCTCGCCCTCTCTACATATGCTGATATGCGTACTTTCTACCCGCAATAAAAAAAGATATGGATGCTTTCAACTGCAAATATTCTTTTGGGTTTGAAACTTCTAAAAAAGTTACCTCTCAAACCATTCACTCAAGTGACAATCGTTCTCATAAAATCTCCCTGTGGTAAAGCCAAATAAACCAAAAAAAATGATGGTGCGTCTATAATTAAGTATCGAAGAAGTTGGGGAGTTTTTCGCTTGTGCTGGACGTGGGCATGTGTTCGCTATTTGCCACGGCATGTGTTGTCTCCGACTCTTTTTCATTGGCTTGTACTGGATATTGTATGAATGTGGATTTTATTTATAAAACTGTATGAAATCCTATTTCGTGGAGATGGAGTTGGAGACTTGCAACCTCTATATCACAAGTGTTTGACAAATTTTTTAGGCGTGGAGTGATGTTAACCATCGGCCATCTTCCTCGCCCAAGTGGCCTCATCATCGAACCAGGGGCCGGCGGCTGTCATTGTCCTTGCCCTAGCCAACCATTTCGTCGAACCATGGGCCAGCGGCGGCGCTTGGTTTGTTTCCTTGCGAAAATCAATGGAATGAGCAGCACGTGGGCTCGACCTCCTCATCGAACCAGGGGCCGTCCCGCCTTCAGCGGCCTTGGTGTGCGCGGACTACCTGGTGGTGGCAGTGGACCGGCAGCCGGCGACTGAGCCCAAGCGGTGGCGATGTGGATGGAGAGAGGAGAGGATATCTAAGGCAGAGAAAATCCGATTAGACACGGTCAAGAAATCATTTTAAACAGACGATTTAACATAAGTAGTGTAATTTTTTTGAACCGCATGGGTAAAATTGTCCAAAAAGTGTAGAATGGAGGAGAAATACTCCGTTTGTTATTATTAGGTATAGATATAGATATTACTATGTTATAGGAAATATTTATTAATTTTTCTATGTAATTGGACACAAGCATGTTTCGGTTTCAAATAGAGATCTTCATTTACTAAGTAATTGGACTAGCTAGGCACGTCGTAGTGGCATGGCAATGATGCCAAGGATACGTAATCACGCAATCAGATGGAAGTTAACAAATTGGGTTACAACTACTGTCTTATTTCTCACTTCGCGACTTTCTGGTCGTTTCTTGAGTGGGTAGTTAGATAAGAGACTAGCTAGCTAGCAAATGTAATCTGTGCAAGAAGGATAACGAAACCTTTTTCCAAGATTCGTTACCATCTGCTAGCTGGTAATTAACCCGTGCAAAATTTCTCATCCTTATTGATTAGCGAATCAATCAATGAAATACATCCGTTGGCTTTGGTCGCGAAAGTAGATTCGACATCGTTCAATCGCCTCGTCACGTCGCACGTCGATCTATCGGCTCAGTCATTTTGGTCATGGCCGTGTGGGTCGTTGGTGCTTTCGTGCGAAGGCGTGTGCATCCGCCGCATCCAAGCTGGCTCAACTGCTGATGCAACAACAACGTCCTCCCAGGACCCAGGTGGCAGTATATATGGATGTGCTCCAGACGGAGGAGAGTTCGAGACCAACCTTTATAGTATGTGCTCAGCCGAGAAGAAAGCATAGTTAGTTAGGTAAGTAGTGACAAAGTTTTCTTATGGACACGATGATGCAGACACGTACCACAAATGGTTTTCTTACACGGGTACGGCCGTTTGACGCTGAAACATACGCCGACAGATTAGCCGTCGGCACAGATTATGACCAATTTTTTGAAAATTTTAATTTTTTTGAATTATTTAACATTTTTAACTCTAAGTACGCTTTATTTCATAGGTGCCACTTTTTAGTCTAAGTAGCTTAATTATTCTCAGGTTAAATTGCTCACTTTCCACCTAATCACCTTCTTAGACGGGTTGTAGGAATTCCAGCACGATTCGGTCCAACCCGTTTTGGATCACATCCAACCGGTTTGGTTTTTCTAAATCTTACCTTCTAGTGGCGATTTCGGTCCAGGGCAGCATGTCGTTTGCCAAAACATGTTAACACATCGCCTCTCATTAAACTTTCTGCACACCAAAACCGTACATAAACTCAAGATAGGGAAGAAAAAAAGAACTCAGGAAAATATATATTTTAGTTTGAACAGTGCGCATCCGTGACCGAGTAAGTAACCAATCTTAATGTTGTATGAAAAAAACAAGGCTCAGAATGTGCTATTGCTGAGCTATAAAATCAGAAGTCTTCAAGGTTGTTCATAATATTCAGAACAGGTGGGTAAACTATAGATCGAAGTCCTTATTCTCACGTTATCAACTTAGATTATATAAGTGAATCCCATAAAATAATGCACCGCGACTACATGCCGGCCGGGAGATAGAAGGGCGCGTAAACTCAGAAAAATATTTTGTATTTGGACAACTCGCATCCGTGACCGATCAAGTAATAATCAACCATAATGTTGTATGAAAAAAAAAGCAAGGCTCGGAATGTGCAATGGCTGAGATACAAAATCAGAAGTCTTCAGGGTTGTCTATAATATTCAGAACAGGCCGCTAAACTATAGATGATTGAAGTCTCCTAACTCTCACGTTATCAACTTAGATTACATGAACGAATTCCATAAAATAATGCAGCCTGACTAGATCCCAGCGGCTGGGAGATAGAAGGAAGCGTAAACTCAGAAAAATATATTTTTTAAATTTGAAGAACATGTTGAAAATATAAGCAATAATCCATATGATTTAATCCGAATAATAAATTGATAAAACACGATCATACAAACGGTACTAAAACCAATTATGCAGATCAACAAAGTAGATGAACATATTACATCTATAGGAGATAAACCTATCATATCTACACCAAACGCTAGACCTATAAACTCTAGCAAAATCCGAAAGAGAGAGATTGGAAACACATACGATGCAGTTGCGGCAGTAGCCGCGGCGATAGCAGCAGCAGAGTTGTCGCCCATGTTGAGGTTGCCGAAGAGGTTGCTGATGTCCGGGAAGAAGTCCTCGTTCGGGAACTCGTCGTCGGACGACGTCGTGGTTGCCAGTAGTCGCGCTTGAGCGCTCCCCAAAAACCTGATCGCCCCTCACTCGTACAGGTTCACGAGAGGCGGGGTTCCGAAGGCCTACTGTCCCGATCTGCGGTGCACGCCGCAAGCCGGGATAGGGAAGACAAAAGCGGCGGCGCAAGGTTCTGGAGGTAGGCGCGTGTGTGTATTGACTCACCGATTAGGTTTAGCGCAGACGCTTATAAAGTGCAGGTTAGGGAGATCGTGAGGCTCAGCCCACGTCTGAGTTGGTAACAGCCCACATCCATAAAAACTGGAAACGACTGTAATTAACGCGTCTGTTAATGACTCATAATCAGTTTTCCCAACCAGCAAAATAAACCTCGGCTCGGCGAGATTCCCGCAACACGCGGCGCGCGCGTGCGTCGTGACGAGGCGAGGCGGGCGGCGTCGGAGGAGGAGTGCGCGAGGACTTCTCTCCTTGTCACACCTTAGTGAGTGGTGCAACCCTCTACTATATAAGGTGGTCCAACTCCCCTTCAACTAGCAATGTGGGACTAAAATTTAGCACCACTAGCACAACCATATGCTGCCATATACAAGTGGGCCAAAGAGAATTTCAGAATTTGTCTAATGGGCCAGCAGCTCAAAATTCATCAAATTTTAACAATACCCCACAAAGTCTCATTGGCACATCACATCACTTTTATTCCAGAACATTGTTTTATATACCGTGTTTAGTGAAGACTGTTAAGTTGAACTTCCACGTTAAACTTAATGCTACACTAGCTAGCAACTTGAATAGTGGACTGTTGGAATTATGCCCTAGAGGCAATAATAAAGATGTTATTATTATAAATCTTGTTCATGATAAAGTTTATATTCCATGCTAGAATTGTATTAAGCGGAAACATTAATACTTGTGTGGTTTGTGAACAACACCGTGTCCCTAGTACGCCTCTATGGACTAGCTCATTGATCAATGATGGTTAAGGTTTCCTAACTATAGACATGAGTTGTCAATTGATAATGAGATCATATCATTGGGAGAATGATACGGTGGACAGACCCAAACTAAAGCGAAGCAATTAGATCGCGTCATTGTGTTCATCTTTGCGAAGCTTTTCCTATGTCAAATATTGTATTCCTTAGACCATGAGATAATACAACTCCCTGGTATCGGAAGAAAGCTTTGAGGTCATCAAACGTCATCCTATGAGAGGGTGATCATAAAGGTGTCTCTCAGGTGATCGGAAAGTATCTGTTGGGTTGTATGTATCGAGATGGGATTTGTCCCTCCCAAGTCGGAGAGATATACTTCGGGCCCACTCGGTAATCGATATCAACACCGCTTGCAAGCATGTGGTTAAGGAGTTAATCACAAAGTGATATCGGATTACGGAACGAGTAAAGTACTTGCTGTGAACGAGATTGAACTAGGTATGACGGTACCGACGATCGAATCTCGGGCAAGTAAAATATCGCGAGACGAAGGGAATATATATATGGGATTGATTGAATCCTGGCATCGTGGTTCATCCGATATGATCATCGATGAATGTGTGGGAGTCAATATGGGTGCCCAGACCCCGCTGTTGATTATTGATAGAAGATCATGTCTGCATATTCTCGAACCCGCAGGGTCACACACTTAACGTGTCTCGACGCTAGGATAGATTGGATAATTGGTTTATGAATTTTTGTTCGGAGTCTCGGATGGGATCCGGGACATCACGAGAGGTTCCGGAGTGGTCCGGAGAATAAGATTCATATAAGGCAGTGCAGTTTTTGGAGTTCGGAATTGTTCCGGGTTAATCGGTATTGTACCGGAAGCTTCTAGAACCTTCCGGAAGGGGGCCAACGTGGTCCCACCTTCCGGGAGGGGGCATGGGCCTATGAGGGAGTGTCCTGGCCGCATTGGGCCAGGGGCACAAGGCCCCATAGGGCCCAGCCGATCCTAGATAAGTTTAAACTCGTTTAAACTAGAGATAGGATTTCTAGATAAGGGAGAGTTTAAATTGTTTAAACTAGAGATAGGCTTGGAGGATGGGCAAGGGCTGGCCGCACCCCCCTCTATATATAGAGGGCTGGTGCGCCCCCTCCCCCCCTACCACACACCTTCCTCCAAACCCTAGTAGCCCTGCTGCCTTCCTCTCTCCCTCCCGACTGTTTGTAGGCGAAGCCCTGCTGCAGAAATTCTCCACCATATACACCACGCCGTCGTGTTGTAGATCCAATCCATCTCTCCACCATACTTGCTGGTCCGAGGAAGGAGGAGACGTCGAGGTGCTGCACGTGTGCATCTCACGGAGGCACCGCCACTTGTGGTGCTAGATCGGATCGGATCGCGAGGAGGAGAAGCGAGTACGACTACATCACCCACGTTCCGACAAACGTTCCGCTGTGCGAATCTTCAAGGGTATGAAGATCTAATCCAATCTGTCTGGTTGTTTGCATCTCCTAGATTAGATCTTGGCTTTCCCTCTGTTCGCTTCCGTAGAAAATTTTGATTTACTATGCTGCGAAACCCTTCAGTGGTATCAGAGCTAGATCTATGCGTAGATGTGATTCACGAGTAGAACGCAACATGGTTGTTGCGGGCATTGATGTTTTCTGTTGCAAGCCTCTTGTTTGTGTTCTTCTTATGACGCGGGATAGTGAGATTGAAGCGGTCCAGGCCAACCTTACGCGACGTCGTTCGCGAGACCGGCTCCGCACTTGACGTGTGGCTTGTACCACACATGCGGCTGGTGGATGTCAGTTTCTCTCACTATAGTTGTCATGGGATTAACACCGGAGTTTGGCAACCATAATATCACCGTTGTGGCTTTCCGTAGGTAAGAATCGTTCTTAGCATCTACTCCCATAAGCCACGTAAAACATGCAACAACAAAGTAGAGGCGTCTAACTTGTTTTTGCAGGGAGTGTTTTCTGTGATATGGTATGGCCCAAGATGTGATGTGTATATTGTATGCGATGATCATGTTTTGTAATGTTTCACGACTTGCATGTCGATGAGTACACAACCGGCAGGAGCCATATGGTTGTATTTATAATTGTGTATGACCTGCGAGTCAACTTCTTATACGCCATGTAATAGCTTTACTTTATCGCTAAGTAGTTAGCAATAGTTGTAGTTGCTATTCGTGGTGGAGGCAATCATGGTGAAGTGATGGAGATCATGCCGGAACGCACAAGATGGAGATCATTGCGCGAAGATTGGCTATACCATGTCACATAAAGTTATATGCATGTGATGTTTATCCTTTTATGTATCTTATTATGCTTAGATCGCGACGGTAGCATTATAAGATGATTCCTCACTTAAAGATCAAGATAAAAACTGTGTTCTCCCCAAGTATGCACCGTCGCTAAAGTTCGTCGTGTCCAAGCATCACGTGATGATCGGGTGCTATAGACTCTACGCTCACATACAACGGGTGCAAGCCAGTTTTTGCACACGCAGAAATACTTGGGTCTAACTTGACGAGCCTAGCATGTACAGACATGGCCTCGGAACACAAGAACCGAAAGGTTAAACATGAGTCATATGAATGATATGATCGACACTTCGTTGTCCACCATTGAAACCACATCTCTTCTCGTGATGATCGGATTAGGTGTGGTGAATTTGGATCGTGTTCACTAAACAACTTGAGGGATGTTGAATTTAGTGGGAGTTCATCTAGTAATTTGATTAAGTTGAACTATTTATCATGAACATAGTCTAAATTGTGCTTGCAAATACTGTAGATCACATGGCCAAGTCCAACTTCAACTTCAACGTTTTTGCTGAGAAAGAAAAGCTTAGAAACAATGGGTCTAACTTCACCAACTGGTTCCGCAATCTAAGAATCATTCTGTCTGGCGGACAAAAGGACTATGTCCTTGGGAAAGCGTTAGGTGACCCCCCTGCTGCAACTGCGCCGGCTGATGAGAAAGCTGTCTATCAGTCGCGCAAAGATGATTATGGTGTGATTAAGAGCACCATGTTGTTTGCTATGGAACCGGAACTTCAAAATCGTTTTGAAAACTATCCCGGGCCCTTTGAGATTCTCGAGGAGCTGAAAACCATGTTTCAGACTCAGGCCCGTTCTGAGAGATATGAGATATCTGAGAAGTTCTTTAACTGCAAGATGGAGGAAGGGAGTTCCGTTAGTGAGCACGCCATTAAGATGTCGGGCTACACTCAACGCCTTGAGCAATTGGACTGCAAGATTCCAGAGGAGCTCAAGATTGACAGGGTTCTGCAATCACTCCCTCCCAGCTACAAAAGTTTTGTAGTGACTCATAATCAGATTGGTTCCACTGATACGATCACCGAGCTCTTCGCAAAGCTGAAGGCTACGGAGGTGGACATCAAGAAGGATAATCATGTGTTGATGGTCAACAAGCCCTCCTTTAAGAAAGGTAAAGGTGCAAAGAAGCCCTTCAAGAAAAGCGGCGGCAAGCGCGTTGCCCCTGCTGAGAAGAAGCTCAAGTCTGGTCCTAAGCCGGACACTGAGTGCTTCTATTGCAAGGACAAGGGTCACTGGAAGCGCAACTGTCCGAAGTACTTAGCGGACAAGAAGGCTGGCACCATCAAAGGTATATTTGATATACATGTTATTGATGTTTTCCTTACTAGCCCTCGTTGTAGTGCCTGAGTATTTGATACCGGTTCAGTTGCTAATATTTGTAACTCGAAACAGGAGCTACGGAATAGACGGCGGCTTGCGAGGGATGAGGTGACGATGCGCGTTGGCAACGGATCAAGAGTTGATGTGATGGCCGTCGGCACGCTCTCCTTAGTTTTACCTTCGGGATTAGTTTTAAACCTTAATAAATGTTATTATGTGCCTGCGTTGAGCATGAACATTATTTCTGGATCGTGTTTATTGCAAGACGGTTATTCATTTAAATCGGAGAATAATGGTTGTTCTATTTATATGAGTAACATCTTTTATGGTCATGCACCCCTTGTGAATGGTTTATTTCTTCTTAATCTCGAAAGGGATGAAACACACATCCATAACATTGAGGCTAAGAGATGCAAAGTAGATAGTGATAATACTACTTATTTGTGGCACTGTCGTCTAGGTCATATTGGTGTAAAGCGCATGAAGAAACTCCATTCTGATGGACTTTTGGAGTCTCTTGATTTTGAATCATTTGACACATGCGAACCATGCCTCATGGGCAAGATGATCAAAACCCCGTTCTCCGGTATGATGGAGCGAGCAACGGACTTGTTGGAAATCATACATACCGATGTATGCGGACCGATGAGTGTTTCGACGCACGGTGGATATCGCTATTTTCTCACTTTTACCGATGACTTAAGTAGATATGGGTATATCTATTTAATGAAACATAAATCTGAAACGTTTGAAAAGTTCAAAGAATTTCAGAATGAAGTAGAGAACCATCGTAACAGAAAGATTAAGTTTCTACGAACCGATTGTGGGGGCGAATATTTGAGTTATGATTTTCTCACGCATCTCAAAGCAGGTGGAATCGTTTCACAACTCACACCACCCGGAACACCACAGCGCAATGGTGTGTCTGAACGCCGGAATCGAACCTTATTAGATATGGTCCGATCAATGATGTCTCTTACTGATTTGCCGTTATCATTTTTGGGGTTATGCATTAGAAACCGCTGCATTCACTTTAAATAGGGCTCCATCTAAATCCGTTGAGACGACATCGTATGAACTGTGGTTTGGTGCTAAACCTAAGTTGTCGTTTCTTAAAGTTTGGGGATGCGAAGCTTACGTCAAGAAGTTGATGCCGGACAAGCTCGAACCCAAAGCGGAGAAATGCGTCTTCATAGGATACCCTAAGGAAACTATTGGGTATACCTTCTATCACAGAACCGAAGGCAAAGTGTTTGTCGCAAAGAACAGTTCCTTTCTTGAGAAGGAGTTTCTCTCGAAAGAAGTGAGTGGGAGGAAAGTAGAGCTGGATGAGGTTATTGAACCTTCTCTTGAATTGGAGAGTAGCGCATCACCTGAAATTGTTCCAGTGCCGCCTGCACCAACAATAGAGGAAGCTAATGACAAGGATCATGAAGCTTCGGACGATGCTGCTACTGAACGTCGCAGGTCGACAAGGTCGCGTGCCCCTCTTGAGTGGTACGGCAACCCTGTCTTAACTGTCTTGTTAGTAGAAGACAGCGAACCTACGAACTATGAGGAAGCGATGATGAGCCCAGACTCTGAGAAATGGCTAGAAGCCATGAAATACGAATTGGGATCCATGAGCGAAAACCAAGTATGCACTTTGGTGGACCCTCCTAGCGACCGAAAGGCCGTTGAGTGCAAATGGATCTTCAAGAAGAAAACGGACGCGGATGGTAATGTTACCGTCTATAAAGCACGGCTTGTTGCGAAAGGTTTTCAACAAGTTCAAGGTGTTGACTACGATGAGACTTTCTCTCCCGTAGCGATGTTTAAGTCCATTCGGATTTTATTAGCAATTGCTGCATTTCATGATTATGAAATATGGCAAATGGATGTCAAGACTGCTTTCCTCAATGGCAACATTGATGAAGAGTTGTATATGATGCAACCCAAAGGTTTTGTCGATCCTAAGGATGCTGATAAAGTATGCAAACTTCAGCGTTCCATTTATGGACTGAAGCAAGCATCTCGGAGTTGGAACCTTCGTTTTGATCAAGTGATCAAGAGCTTTGGATTTGTTCCAAATTGCTACGAAGCTTGCATCTACAAGAAAGTGAGTGGGAGCTCGGTGACGTTTCTGGTACTATATGTGGATGACATATTGATTATTGGAAATGACATCAACATGCTTAACGATGTGAAGAGTTATTTGAACAAGTGTTTTTCAATGAAAGACCTAGGTGAAGCTGCTTATATATTGGGCATCAAAATCTATAGAGATAGACAAAGACGCCTGATAGCTTTAAGCCAGAGTACATACCTAGACAAAGTTCTGAAAAGGTTCAGAATGGATAAGGCATTGAAAGGTTCAGTGCCTATGCTGTTAGGTAAGATATTGAGCAAGGCTCAGTGTCCAGCTACGGTAAATGATAGGGAAGCTATGAGCAAAGTGCCTTATGCCTCGGCCATAGGTTCCATCATGTATGCCATGCTGTGTACTAGACCGGATGTGTCCAATGCTCTTAGTTTGACGAGCAGATATCAAAGTGATCCAGGAGTGGAACACTGGACAACCGTGAAGAACATCCTAAGGTACCTAAATAGGACTAAAGAAATGTTCTTAGTCTATGGGGGTGATGAACAGCTCGTCGTAAAAGGTTACGTCGATGCTAGTTTCGACACCGACAAGGATGATTCTAAATCTCAGACAGGATACGTGTATATTTTGAATGGAGGAGCTGTGAGCTGGAGAAGCTGCAAGCAAAGCGTGATCGCGGGATCTACAGTAGAAGCGGAATACATGGCTGCTGCAGAAGCGTCAAGTGAAGGAGTTTGGATCAGAAACTTCATCACTGAGCTTGGCGTGGTTCCCAGTGCATTGGACCCACTGGAGATATTGTGTGACAACACTGGCGCCATAGCACTCGCTAAGGAACCAAGATATCATCCAAAGACCAAGCATATCAACCGCAAGTTTCATATAATCCGAGATTATATAGCAGATGGAGATCTGAAGATCAGCAAAGTACATACATATCTGAATGTCACAGATCCATTGACTAAACCTCTTCCACGTGTAAAACATGATCATCACCTCAGTGCCATGGGTGTGAGATTGTTTCCAAATGTAAACTAGATTATTGACTCTAGTGCAAGTGGGAGACTGTTGAAATTATGCCCTAGAGGCAATAATAAAGATGTTATTATTATAAATCTTGTTCATGATAAAGTTTATATTCCATGCTAGAATTGTATTAAGCGGAAACATTAATACTTGTGTGGTTTGTGAACAACACCGTGTCCCTATTACGCCTCTATGGACTAGCTCATTGATCAATGATGGTTAAGGTTTCCTAACTATAGACATGAGTTGTCAATTGATAATGAGATCATATCATTGGGAGAATGATATGGTGGACAGACCCAAACTAAAGCGAAGCAATTAGATCGCGTCATTGTGTTCATCTTTGCGAAGCTTTTCCTATGTCAAATATTGTATTCCTTAGACCATGAGATAATACAACTCCCTGGTATCGGAAGAAAGCTTTGAGGTCATCAAACGTCATCCTATGAGAGGGTGATCATAAAGGTGTCTCTCAGGTGATCGGAAAGTATCTGTTGGGTTGTATGTATCGAGATGGGATTTGTCCCTCCCAAGTCGGAGAGATATACTTCGGGCCCACTCGGTAATCGATATCAACACCGCTTGCAAGCATGTGGTTAAGGAGTTAATCACAAAGTGATATCGGATTACGGAACGAGTAAAGTACTTGCTGTGAACGAGATTGAACTAGGTATGACGGTACCGACGATCGAATCTCGGGCAAGTAAAATATCGCAAGACGAAGGGAATATATATATGGGATTGATTGAATCCTGGCATCGTGGTTCATCCAATATGATCATCGATGAATGTGTGGGAGTCAATATGGGTGCCCAGACCCCGTTGTTGATTATTGATAGAAGATCATGTCTGCATATTCTCGAACCCGCAGGGTCACACACTTAACGTGTCTCGACGCTAGGATAGATTGGATAATTGGTTTATGAATTTTTGTTCGGAGTCTCGGATGGGATCCGGGACATCACGAGAGGTTCCGGAGTGGTCCGGAGAATAAGATTCATATAAGGCAGTGCAGTTTTTGGAGTTCGGAATTGTTCCGGGTTAATCGGTATTGTACCGGAAGCTTCTAGAACCTTCCGGAAGGGGGCCAACGTGGTCCCACCTTCCGGGAGGGGGCATGGGCCTATGAGGGAGTGTCCTGGCCGCATTGGGCCAGGGGCACAAGGCCCCATAGGGCCCAGCCGATCCTAGATAAGTTTAAACTCGTTTAAACTAGAGATAGGATTTCTAGATAAGGGAGAGTTTAAATTGTTTAAACTAGAGATAGGCTTGGAGGATGGGCAAGGGCTGGCCGCACCCCCCTCTATATATAGAGGGCTGGTGCGCCCCCTCCCCCCCTACCACACACCTTCCTCCAAACCCTAGTAGCCCTGCTGCCTTCCTCTCTCCCTCCCGACTGTTTGTAGGCGAAGCCCTGCTGCAGAAATTCTCCACCATATACACCACGCCGTCGTGTTGTAGATCCAATCCATCTCTCCACCATACTTGCTGGTCCGAGGAAGGAGGAGACGTCGAGGTGCTGCACGTGTGCATCTCACGGAGGCACCGCCACTTGTGGTGCTAGATCGGATCGGATCGCGAGGAGGAGAAGCGAGTACGACTACATCACCCACATTCCGACAAACGTTCCGCTGTGCGAATCTTCAAGGGTATGAAGATCTAATCCAATCTGTCTGGTTGTTTGCATCTCCTAGATTAGATCTTGGCTTTCCCTCTGTTCGCTTCCGTAGAAAATTTTGATTTACTATGCTGCGAAACCCTTCAGTGGTATCAGAGCTAGATCTATGCGTAGATGTGATTCACGAGTAGAACGCAACATGGTTGTTGCGGGCATTGATGTTTTCTGTTGCAAGCCTCTTGTTTGTGTTCTTCTTATGACGCGGGATAGTGAGATTGAAGCGGTCCAGGCCAACCTTACGCGACGTCGTTCGCGAGACCGGCTCCGCACTTGACGTGTGGCTTGTACCACACATGCGGCTGGTGGATGTCAGTTTCTCTCACTATAGTTGTCATGGGATTAACACCGGAGTTTGGCAACCATAATATCACCGTTGTGGCTTTCCGTAGGTAAGAATCGTTCTTAGCATCTACTCCCATAAGCCACGTAAAACATGCAACAACAAAGTAGAGGCGTCTAACTTGTTTTTGCAGGGAGTGTTTTCTGTGATATGGTATGGCCCAAGATGTGATGTGTATATTGTATGCGATGATCATGTTTTGTAATGTTTCACGACTTGCATGTCGATGAGTACACAACCGGCAGGAGCCATATGGTTGTATTTATAATTGTGTATGACTTGCGAGTCAACTTCTTATACGCCATGTAATAGCTTTACTTTATCGCTAAGTAGTTAGCAATAGTTGTAGTTGCTATTCGTGGTGGAGGCAATCATGGTGAAGTGATGGAGATCATGCCGGAACGCACAAGATGGAGATCATTGCGCGAAGATTGGCTATACCATGTCACATAAAGTTATATGCATGTGATGTTTATCCTTTTATGTATCTTATTATGCTTAGATCGCGACGGTAGCATTATAAGATGATTCCTCACTTAAAGATCAAGATAAAAACTGTGTTCTCCCCAAGTATGCACCGTCGCTAAAGTTCGTCGTGTCCAAGCATCACGTGATGATCGGGTGCTATAGACTCTACGCTCACATACAACGGGTGCAAGCCAGTTTTTGCACACGCAGAAATACTTGGGTCTAACTTGACGAGCCTAGCATGTACAGACATGGCCTCGGAACACAAGAACCGAAAGGTTAAACATGAGTCATATGAATGATATGATCGACACTTCGTTGTCCACCATTGAAACCACATCTCTTCTCGTGATGATCGGATTAGGTGTGGTGAATTTGGATCGTGTTCACTAAACAACTTGAGGGATGTTGAATTTAGTGGGAGTTCATCTAGTAATTTGATTAAGTTGAACTATTTATCATGAACATAGTCTAAATTGTGCTTGCAAATACTGTAGATCACATGGCCAAGTCCAACTTCAACTTCAACGTTTTTGCTGAGAAAGAAAAGCTTAGAAACAATGGGTCTAACTTCACCAACTGGTTCCGCAATCTAAGAATCATTCTGTCTGGCGGACAAAAGGACTATGTCCTTGGGAAAGCGTTAGGTGACCCCCCTGCTGCAACTGCGCCGGCTGATGAGAAAGCTGTCTATCAGTCGCGCAAAGATGATTATGGTGTGATTAAGAGCACCATGTTGTTTGCTATGGAACCGGAACTTCAAAATCGTTTTGAAAACTATCCCGGGCCCTTTGAGATTCTCGAGGAGCTGAAAACCATGTTTCAGACTCAGGCCCGTTCTGAGAGATATGAGATATCTGAGAAGTTCTTTAACTGCAAGATGGAGGAAGGGAGTTCCGTTAGTGAGCACGCCATTAAGATGTCGGGCTACACTCAACGCCTTGAGCAATTGGACTGCAAGATTCCAGAGGAGCTCAAGATTGACAGGGTTCTGCAATCACTCCCTCCCAGCTACAAAAGTTTTGTAGTGACTCATAATCAGATTGGTTCCACTGATACGATCACCGAGCTCTTCGCAAAGCTGAAGGCTGCGGAGGTGGACATCAAGAAGGATAATCATGTGTTGATGGTCAACAAGCCCTCCTTTAAGAAAGGTAAAGGTGCAAAGAAGCCCTTCAAGAAAAGCGGCGGCAAGCGCGTTGCCCCTGCTGAGAAGAAGCTCAAGTCTGGTCCTAAGCCGGACACTGAGTGCTTCTATTGCAAGGACAAGGGTCACTGGAAGCGCAACTGTCCGAAGTACTTAGCGGACAAGAAGGCTGGCACCATCAAAGGTATATTTGATATACATGTTATTGATGTTTTCCTTACTAGCCCTCGTTGTAGTGCCTGAGTATTTGATACCGGTTCAGTTGCTAATATTTGTAACTCGAAACAGGAGCTACGGAATAGACGGCGGCTTGCGAGGGATGAGGTGACGATGCGCGTTGGCAACGGATCAAGAGTTGATGTGATGGCCGTCGGCACGCTCTCCTTAGTTTTACCTTCGGGATTAGTTTTAAACCTTAATAAATGTTATTATGTGCCTGCGTTGAGCATGAACATTATTTCTGGATCGTGTTTATTGCAAGACGGTTATTCATTTAAATCGGAGAATAATGGTTGTTCTATTTATATGAGTAACATCTTTTATGGTCATGCACCCCTTGTGAATGGTTTATTTCTTCTTAATCTCGAAAGGGATGAAACACACATCCATAACATTGAGGCTAAGAGATGCAAAGTAGATAGTGATAATACTACTTATTTGTGGCACTGTCGTCTAGGTCATATTGGTGTAAAGCGCATGAAGAAACTCCATTCTGATGGACTTTTGGAGTCTCTTGATTTTGAATCATTTGACACATGCGAACCATGCCTCATGGGCAAGATGATCAAAACCCCGTTCTCCGGTATGATGGAGCGAGCAACGGACTTGTTGGAAATCATACATACCGATGTATGCGGACCGATGAGTGTTTCGACGCACGGTGGATATCGCTATTTTCTCACTTTTACCGATGACTTAAGTAGATATGGGTATATCTATTTAATGAAACATAAATCTGAAACGTTTGAAAAGTTCAAAGAATTTCAGAATGAAGTAGAGAACCATCGTAACAGAAAGATTAAGTTTCTACGAACCGATTGTGGGGGCGAATATTTGAGTTATGATTTTCTCACGCATCTCAAAGCAGGTGGAATCGTTTCACAACTCACACCACCCGGAACACCACAGCGCAATGGTGTGTCTGAACGCCGGAATCGAACCTTAT
This sequence comes from Avena sativa, assembly GCA_916181665.1. NCBI lineage: Eukaryota > Viridiplantae > Streptophyta > Magnoliopsida > Poales > Poaceae > Avena > Avena sativa. The sequence continues at coordinate 387,077,073 of OV702296.1, forward strand.
TAGATATGGTCCGATCAATGATGTCTCTTACTGATTTGCCGTTATCATTTTTGGGGTTATGCATTAGAAACCGCTGCATTCACTTTAAATAGGGCTCCATCTAAATCCGTTGAGACGACATCGTATGAACTGTGGTTTGGTGCTAAACCTAAGTTGTCGTTTCTTAAAGTTTGGGGATGCGAAGCTTACGTCAAGAAGTTGATGCCGGACAAGCTCGAACCCAAAGCGGAGAAATGCGTCTTCATAGGATACCCTAAGGAAACTATTGGGTATACCTTCTATCACAGAACCGAAGGCAAAGTGTTTGTCGCAAAGAACAGTTCCTTTCTTGAGAAGGAGTTTCTCTCGAAAGAAGTGAGTGGGAGGAAAGTAGAGCTGGATGAGGTTATTGAACCTTCTCTTGAATTGGAGAGTAGCGCATCACCTGAAATTGTTCCAGTGCCGCCTGCACCAACAATAGAGGAAGCTAATGACAAGGATCATGAAGCTTCGGACGATGCTGCTACTGAACGTCGCAGGTCGACAAGGTCGCGTGCCCCTCTTGAGTGGTACGGCAACCCTGTCTTAACTGTCTTGTTAGTAGAAGACAGCGAACCTACGAACTATGAGGAAGCGATGATGAGCCCAGACTCTGAGAAATGGCTAGAAGCCATGAAATACGAATTGGGATCCATGAGCGAAAACCAAGTATGCACTTTGGTGGACCCTCCTAGCGACCGAAAGGCCGTTGAGTGCAAATGGATCTTCAAGAAGAAAACGGACGCGGATGGTAATGTTACCGTCTATAAAGCACGGCTTGTTGCGAAAGGTTTTCAACAAGTTCAAGGTGTTGACTACGATGAGACTTTCTCTCCCGTAGCGATGTTTAAGTCCATTCGGATTTTATTAGCAATTGCTGCATTTCATGATTATGAAATATGGCAAATGGATGTCAAGACTGCTTTCCTCAATGGCAACATTGATGAAGAGTTGTATATGATGCAACCCAAAGGTTTTGTCGATCCTAAGGATGCTGATAAAGTATGCAAACTTCAGCGTTCCATTTATGGACTGAAGCAAGCATCTCGGAGTTGGAACCTTCGTTTTGATCAAGTGATCAAGAGCTTTGGATTTGTTCCAAATTGCTACGAAGCTTGCATCTACAAGAAAGTGAGTGGGAGCTCGGTGACGTTTCTGGTACTATATGTGGATGACATATTGATTATTGGAAATGACATCAACATGCTTAACGATGTGAAGAGTTATTTGAACAAGTGTTTTTCAATGAAAGACCTAGGTGAAGCTGCTTATATATTGGGCATCAAAATCTATAGAGATAGACAAAGACGCCTGATAGCTTTAAGCCAGAGTACATACCTAGACAAAGTTCTGAAAAGGTTCAGAATGGATAAGGCATTGAAAGGTTCAGTGCCTATGCTGTTAGGTAAGATATTGAGCAAGGCTCAGTGTCCAGCTACGGTAAATGATAGGGAAGCTATGAGCAAAGTGCCTTATGCCTCGGCCATAGGTTCCATCATGTATGCCATGATGTGTACTAGACCGGATGTGTCCAATGCTCTTAGTTTGACGAGCAGATATCAAAGTGATCCAGGAGTGGAACACTGGACAACCGTGAAGAACATCCTAAGGTACCTAAATAGGACTAAAGAAATGTTCTTAGTCTATGGGGGTGATGAACAACTCGTCGTAAAAGGTTACGTCGATGCTAGTTTCGACACCGACAAGGATGATTCTAAATCTCAGACAGGATACGTGTATATTTTGAATGGAGGAGCTGTGAGCTGGAGAAGCTGCAAGCAAAGCGTGATCGCGGGATCTACAGTAGAAGCGGAATACATGGCTGCTGCAGAAGCGTCAAGTGAAGGAGTTTGGATCAGAAACTTCATCACTGAGCTTGGCGTGGTTCCCAGTGCATTGGACCCACTGGAGATATTGTGTGACAACACTGGCGCCATAGCACTCGCTAAGGAACCAAGATATCATCCAAAGACCAAGCATATCAACCGCAAGTTTCATATAATCCGAGATTATATAGCAGATGGAGATCTGAAGATCAGCAAAGTACATACATATCTGAATGTCGCAGATCCATTGACTAAACCTCTTCCACGTGTAAAACATGATCATCACCTCAGTGCCATGGGTGTGAGATTGTTTCCAAATGTAAACTAGATTATTGACTCTAGTGCAAGTGGGAGACTGTTGAAATTATGCCCTAGAGGCAATAATAAAGATGTTATTATTATAAATCTTGTTCATGATAAAGTTTATATTCCATGCTAGAATTGTATTAAGCGGAAACATTAATACTTGTGTGGTTTGTGAACAACACCGTGTCCCTAGTACGCCTCTATGGACTAGCTCATTGATCAATGATGGTTAAGGTTTCCTAACTATAGACATGAGTTGTCAATTGATAATGAGATCATATCATTGGGAGAATGATATGGTGGACAGACCCAAACTAAAGCGAAGCAATTAGATCGCGTCATTGTGTTCATCTTTGCGAAGCTTTTCCTATGTCAAATATTGTATTCCTTAGACCATGAGATAATACAACTCCCTGGTATCGGAAGAAAGCTTTGAGGTCATCAAACGTCATCCTATGAGAGGGTGATCATAAAGGTGTCTCTCAGGTGATCGGAAAGTATCTGTTGGGTTGTATGTATCGAGATGGGATTTGTCCCTCCCAAGTCGGAGAGATATACTTCGGGCCCACTCGGTAATCGATATCAACACCGCTTGCAAGCATGTGGTTAAGGAGTTAATCACAAAGTGATATCGGATTACGGAACGAGTAAAGTACTTGCTGTGAACGAGATTGAACTAGGTATGACGGTACCGACGATCGAATCTCGGGCAAGTAAAATATCGCAAGACGAAGGGAATATATATATGGGATTGATTGAATCCTGGCATCGTGGTTCATCCAATATGATCATCGATGAATGTGTGGGAGTCAATATGGGTGCCCAGACCCCGTTGTTGATTATTGATAGAAGATCATGTCTGCATATTCTCGAACCCGCAGGGTCACACACTTAACGTGTCTCGACGCTAGGATAGATTGGATAATTGGTTTATGAATTTTTGTTCGGAGTCTCGGATGGGATCCGGGACATCACGAGAGGTTCCGGAGTGGTCCGGAGAATAAGATTCATATAAGGCAGTGCAGTTTTTGGAGTTCGGAATTGTTCCGGGTTAATCGGTATTGTACCGGAAGCTTCTAGAACCTTCCGGAAGGGGGCCAACGTGGTCCCACCTTCCGGGAGGGGGCATGGGCCTATGAGGGAGTGTCCTGGCCGCATTGGGCCAGGGGCACAAGGCCCCATAGGGCCCAGCCGATCCTAGATAAGTTTAAACTCGTTTAAACTAGAGATAGGATTTCTAGATAAGGGAGAGTTTAAATTGTTTAAACTAGAGATAGGCTTGGAGGATGGGCAAGGGCTGGCCGCACCCCCCCTCTATATATAGAGGGCTGGTGCGCCCCCTCCCCCCTACCACACACCTTCCTCCAAACCCTAGTAGCCCTGCTGCCTTCCTCTCTCCCTCCCGACTGTTTGTAGGCGAAGCCCTGCTGCAGAAATTCTCCACCATATACACCACGCCGTCGTGTTGTAGATCCAATCCATCTCTCCACCATACTTGCTGGTCCGAGGAAGGAGGAGACGTCGAGGTGCTGCACGTGTGCATCTCACGGAGGCACCGCCACTTGTGGTGCTAGATCGGATCGGATCGCGAGGAGGAGAAGCGAGTACGACTACATCACCCACGTTCCGACGAACGTTCCGCTGTGCGAATCTTCAAGGGTATGAAGATCTAATCCAATCTCTCTCATTGTTTGCATCTCCTAGATTAGATCTTGGCTTTCCCTCTGTTCGCTTCCGTAGAAAATTTTGATTTACTATGCTACGAAACCCTTCATGGACTATGCCTTGAACTATAAGTTTTCTGCGCGCTAGTTTCACACAAAATCTAGACCGGTACAGGGCTGCCGTCGGCTTCCCCGCGGTTTGGAGCTTATGCGTCATACTCCAGGGCCTTTCATGAGTTTCTTAGAGAGCACCCAACTCTCATGGACTGCGACGTTTGACAGTCAGGCTCATATAGATGTGTTCCTCAAGAGATGTTCTGCAGGACAACATCTCCGCTTATAAAAAGTCAGTTGCAACACATTAAGATAAATATCAACCTGCCATGCAGATTAAGAGAGTATTGCATCTTTATGGAGATATAAATATAATATGGGGATACTCTCCTCTCAACTTACCAACAACTTGTCTCCTAGCTCTAATTCACGGGATCTTCGATCACATAAAGTGGGTTGCCACTGGGATCAACTCATAGCGTGGGTCTCAAACACATCTCCCTCGATGCATTATCTATCACATTGCGTGATAAACCCTTTGTGAAGGGATCTGCCAGATTCTTAGATGTTTGGATATAATCCAACGCAATAACTCCGGAGTTTCTCAGTTTCCTGACAGATTTCAATCTCCTCTTCACATGCCTTGATGACTTCATATTATCCTTAGAAGTGTTTACTTTGACGATCACAGTTTGGTTATCACAGTTCATAGGGATGGCGGGTATTGGTTTTTCAACCACAGGTAAGTCCATCAAGAGCTCACGAAGCTCCTATGCTTCAACAGTGGCTGTGCCTAATGCTGTGAGTTCTGCTTCCATTGTTGACCTCGTTAAGATGGTCTGCTTGCAAGACTTCCAGGAAACAGCGCCACCACCAAGTGTAAACAAATAACCACTTGTGGCCTTAATCTCATCAGCATTAGATATCTAGTTTGAATCACTATAACCCACAAGTACCCGTGGATACCCAGTTGTAAGGTTCCCAACCTTTAATAAGGTAGAGATCCCTGTGTTTACAATGCTAGTCCCTGGATCAATAGCTGCATCCACAGTTAAGATGTAATATCAATAAACAAAGGTCATAATACAACTTTATAACCAGGAATAAAATAATTTATTACATATTACGTAGCTCATCTGGCTATCACATTACATTGCAGCAGAAATCTATAAAGCATGGAATCCTTCATATTCAAAGTGCCACATGCAATCATGTTGGTTGTAGACTTGTAATCCTATTCAACAAACTTCACTAACATCAAACAAACCCGCAACATAATAAGTTGCAGCCACAAGGGTCAATACATTTGAATTGTATTGGCAAGTTTCACTACTATGTAGAAATATGTGTATCCTATCATTACATGCATATTTGGCTAGGTAGGGTTTAGGCTCATTTGCAGAAAGCAATATAGTTTTGTCCTATCTTTTCAAAATAGTTTTAATCTTTTGTCAAAATCTTTCTGAACTTCTTGGAAAACTCCAAGTGCTTCAAACCCTTGTTGTCACCATCAAGTTTTACTTTGAGAAATTGGAATGTCGAGATCTTCCATAGCTTCAGGCCTTAGTTGCTCAGTATTGTCCATAACCGGGGACACGGCTAAGTACTTAGAATTTGATCTTCTGCAGAAGTTGTACACTTTACCCACATGACACAATCTCATCTTGATGCCACCAGTGGCCGTTGGATAAGTACTCACCAAGATGGAGTACTGGGAGATCGAGAATGTGAAAAAGTATTTCCATAGGAGTCCTCCCAATACACAATGCTAGCTTGTCATCCAGGCACCAATGTAGGGATAAATTTCCCTTACACAACTCTAGTCAACCTGAAGATGCCAATGCATGGGTCTTCCACTATGTAGTTGACTAAGCCAAAGCCCATTTAGCATGTGGCTGTACATGGAAGCCACTGTACGAGAAACATGTTCAATCTCTAAGTCCCTGGATGGTTTTCTTCTAGTGCACATACAAAAAGAGATAGCCATATAAACATGGTTCCTTTTGTTGCCACCTTGTCCAATCTTGAGTATCCTTGTCCACCCAGGTGGTTCACTGAGTACTTGTTTTATTATATAAAACATATGTCTTTTCAACCCTTCATATAATCATATCTTGTATCCCATCCCAATATATAGCAGGTCTAAGCATACTACAACTACAATGTTTCCACTAAGGAATATATAAGGGTATCCTATTAGGATTTAGCATAGCATAAAATATAGTAAACCTTATCATGCATGTTACAAAAATCCACTAAGTGTAATGAAAATAGTAGGACTTGGATGATAGTGTCACTTGCCTTTTTAGTAGAGAATGTTGGTTCACTTCTTGATCTTGCAAATATCTCACTCTTCTAACTTCACTACAAATCAATCAAGCAAACACAAATTCAACTAGCATTCAAACCATTTCTCACACATAAAATAACAAAAACAAGGTCATGCATGCAAGCATGCAAAAGATAGTTTTATTTGCAAAAGTGGTTTATACTAGGATCTAAACATTATAAAGTTCAAAGTGGTCATTTACTAAAGTGGTAAAACCATTTCTAAAAGGTTTCATCTATAAACCATTTTTAAATCAAATCAATATTTTATGTGGTTGAAAATATCTTTTAGCAAGGCAATGATTTTATATTGTTCATCAAATAAGTTGTTAATTCACAAAACTTGGTGTTTAGGGTCAGAAGGTTTGAATCAAATCATTTCCGAAAGGTTTTACTCAAAAATCATTTCTAAATCAAAAACAATATTTTTATTTGACTAGAAATGAGCTAATTCAAATATTTACTCCTTAACTTCACAAAATACATTTTTAAATCCATAAATGGGTTCCTATGGTCAGTAGGTTCATAACAAACCATTTTGCAAAGATTTCACATTAAAATTATATCTAGAACAATTTTTATATTCAAAATAAGCCTACACATGTTTCTGCAAATTCAACCAAATTTCCAGAAGCAAAACATTAAACAAAGTGCATTGTTGCAAAGTACTTGTTCTGCTGAATCCATTGATATAAAATTTGCAAAATTTGGACATGTAGAACTAAAGTTATGAATTTTACAAATTTGCAATTCTAATAGAACATTTTCTGGTTTTATTCAAAAAGACTGGCCATGTGGCTGCTTGCTACTGGTCGATACCGCTTCGTTCGGATTGAGAAATACTGGCCGTAGGATTTCATTTAAAATGCATGGCTCAGATGGACGCGTACCCTTTCGCCTAAATCTAATCTTAGCCGCAGGATTAGGATCCAACGGGCTCAGCTGCTTCGACCAAGATCTGGCGGCGCTGGCGGCGGCGGACGGCGGCGCACGCTCTGGCGGTGTGCTTGCCGACGATGCAAGAAGCAAGATGGGTAACGGGGGTGCTCACCGCGCTCTCGGGAGTGTGGAGAAGCTCGAGGTGTGGTCGGCTTGGCGAGGGGCGCACCGGGGAGGCGACGATTGCTCGCTGGAGTGTGCAGCGGCGTCGGGCGGCTCTGTTTGTCGTCAGAGGTGAGGCTGCAGCTCGTGCCGAGGCAAAACAAGGACATGGTTAGACGCATACTGTCCTGGGGATCTTAGGAGCATCAACAGGAAAGCTCGGGGCGGTCGGAGTTTACAGGAGGAGCTCGACGGAGACAAGACAGACGGCGGCAACGCTCTGTGTTGTGCTTGTCGACGCTAGGGGACGCGCGCGGGCGAGTGGAGCACACGGGCAGGTGCGCCTGGTGCTGGCGAGCAAGGTTGCGTGCTCTAGGAGGAGAGGGGCGGCTGTGGTTCGCCGGAATTGGCCGGGGACGCCGTCGGAGACAGTGGCGGTGCAACAGAAAATTGGGGCAGCCTGGTGGCTGAGAGTGGATGGAGTTTGGGGGAAAGAGAGAGGAGGCGTGGGCGTTTATGTACGCGTGATCACGGCAAGGAATTGCTCAGGCATTGAATCGGATTCATCGCTGCAATCAAGGCAGCAACGGCGAGGGAGACGTGGTCGTGGGTGAGAACGACGACGTGCTGGCGTGGGGCCGTGCTGACAGTGAGAGAGAGGGGGCACGGGGTCCACTGCTCAGTGTCTGGGTGGGTGTGTTTTTGCGTGAGAAAACGTTTCGGTGAGGGTATGCCAGGTGGGCTCTTGCTGGGCTTAGTGGGCCAGATGGGTTGGGTCTGTTTTGTTTCTTTTTTTTATACTGAAGCTTTTTCTTTTTCTAATTTGAATTTCTGTTTTGATTTTCAAACAAATAATTTAAACTCCAAATCAAATCAAATCACCACCAAAATTTGTATTGATTTTAATTCTGTTTAACAACATAATCCAAAGTCCAAAACAAAATAATTTGTATTCTTTTTAGGATCCATAAATAATTAAATAAATAGACCTTAGTCATTAATTTAAATAGGATCTTATTTATTTAAAAACTCTATTTGAAATCTAAATAATACCAAAATCATTTCAGTAGGTTTTATTTGAATAAATAAAACACTTGGAAAACTTATTGAAAATAAATTAACAAGTTTTAGTGTTTATTTAAAATGGAAAAGCCTTTACTTTAATAAAATTGGATATTAATAAATCCTTATTATTTTATTTAAATAATCCTTTACTCTTTTTATCAAATAGAAATATTTTATTTCGAAAGCTTGGCCAAGATTTAATTTGGCTCTATAAAATAATCCTTATTTATAATTCTACCTTTTCTTATAAAAATCATATCTTTTTATTTAAAGATCCAAAAATAGTGATTCCAACTATTAAAACTTTATTTATTAATTGTTTATGTTTTTAAATCCCTTTAGTATTTTATTTGATCAAATTGGGTTTTGATGTTTCCAATTGGAATCAAAAAGTTTCTTCTCACCCTAAATTTCAACAAAATTTTATTTTGTTTATTTATTTTCATATTTCAAAATTTGGAAAATTTTGGGATGTGACACCAGTATAGTGATACCATAACTCGCAGTGCCTTTCAAATAGCGCAAAACTCTTTCAAGAGCATGCCAATGATCATATCCAGGATTTGACACAAATCAACTCAGTTTGCTTACAGCAAAGGAGATGTCAGGTCTAGTAGCACTGGCTAAATACATGAGCGAGCCAATAATTTGAGAATATCTCAATTGATCTTTAGCAAACCTTCGATTCTTTCGAAGTAGCACACTCGGATCGTAAGGCGTTGGAGCATAATTGCAGTCGCTATACCCGAAGTGAATCAATATCTTTTCCACATAGTGAGATTGAAGCAGTGTAATCCCACCATTGTCATCCTTTAGTAGCTTGATGTTTAATATTACATCAGCCACCCCCAAGTCCTTCATCTCAAAGCTGCGAGATAGGAACTCTTTGACCTCCTCGATAATAGCGAGGTTGGTCCCTAATATCAATATGTCATCAACGTAGAGACACATAATAACTCCCTCGCCCCCACCATGGCGATAGTACACACACTTGTCAGCTTCATTTACAACAAAGCCTTAAGCAGTTAAAGTTCTTTCAAACTTCTCGTGCCACTGCTTAGGAGCTTGCTCAAGACCATACAAAGACTTCACTAACTTACACACCTTTCCTTGTTGACCATCTACTACAAATCTGTCAGGCTGCTCCATATAAATTTCCTCATCTAGCTCTCCATTTAGAAAAGCTGTCTTAACGTCCATTTGATGAACGAGAAGACCATGTGAGGCAGCCAAGGATAGTAGTACTCGAATAGTGGTCAGTCTGGCTACATGTGAGTAGGTATCGAAAAAGTCTTCACCTTCCTTTTGGGTATAACCCTTGGCCACAAGACATGTCTTGTACTTTTCAATAGTACCATCAGGTCTAAGCTTTTTCTTGAATACCCACTTACATCCTACAGGTTTTCAACCATAAGGACGATCAGTGATTTCCCAAGTACCATTAGCTAAGATGGAGTCCATCTCGCTTCGGACGGCTTCCTTCCAGTAGTCAGCATCTTGATATGCATAGGCTTCTGAAATGCACTACTCGAAAAACCATCTTCGGTTCGACGTGAACAAGACCAGCAGTCCCGGCCTGGCACAGCCCGCGACTAGTGGGAGCACTAGTCCCGGGCCGTGAGGCCTCTAACGGCTAGAAATGGCCGTAGTCACTAGTCCCAGGACGGACCAGGTCATTAGTCTCGGTCCGTAATACGGCCCGGGACTAATAACCTAGAGCAGGCCAGCTGGTCCTTTCGTGGACTATTAGACCGGGGTCGTATCACGGACCGGGACTAGTTATCCACCATTATATATTCTTCTTCTTGTCGTGCTGCCCTAAAGCATATGGTGGCCATTTTTCTCAAAGAAGCAAGAGAGTTCATGCCATTTTTTTTCTCAAGATTTGTCAAGATTTAGTTTGCATCACCTAAATCCAAAGCTTTAAAAGGTTAAAACTTCATTCTTTCATCTCTTATTGCTACTTTAGCTCTATAATGCTCTAGAAGTATAGAGATATGGATCAATTAATGCATGCTCTATAAGTAGCTAGAAGGATTTTGATATATATGTGTAACAAATTTTGATTAGTCACATAGTTACTGAAAATTGAAATGTGTAATTTTAGAGTTTCAGAGCTTAGAATGGAATAAGGTTTTCACCGATAGAACAATAATAAAAACCCCACATTTATCATGTTGATTGTTTTCTCCAATTCACAAATTGGTGCATGTAAAGGTTTTCAAAATTCAAAATTAATGCTCTAGAAGCTCTCAATATAAGTTGTAATAATTTTATCATGTTGTGTAATGGTTTTTGATATACTTTTACTATAATGCAGATGGTCCGGAAATGGATGTATGGTACTGACCGACGCTCTGGCGAGTTCATTAATGGCGTGCATGAATTTATCTGTGTTGCTGATGCAAACAAGCGCAATGGTTTTGTATTCTGTTCATGTAATGGATGTAGGAATCAGAAGGATTACTCTGACTCAAAAACCCTTCACAACCACCTGTTGAAGTCCGGCTTCATGCCCAGTTATAATTGTTGGACCAAGCATGGAGAGAGAGGGGTTATAATGGAAGACAATGAAGAAGAGGAGGAGGATGACAACTATCATGGTTTCCCTGAGTACGGAGATACTTCCATGGGGGATGCTGAAGGGGAGGATGAAGAAGAGACACATGATGAACCCGCTGATGATCTTGGTCGGACCATTGCCGATGCACGAAGAGATTGTGAAACTAAAAAGGATAGGGAGAAGTTCAATCACATGTTAAAGGATCACAAAAAGTTGTTGTACCCAAATTGCAAAAATGGTCTGAAAAAGCTGGACAGCACACTGGAATTGCTGCGGCGGAAGGCTGAGTGTGCTATACCTGACTCCTCATTTGAAAAGTTGCTGAAAATGATGAAGAATATGCTTCCAAAAGATAACGTATTGCCTGCGAGTACGTACAGAGCAAAGAAGGTTGTCTGCCCTCTAGGTTTAGTGGTTCAGAAGATACATGCATGCCCTAATGACTACATCCTCTACCGCGGTGAGGAGTATGAGAATTTGGATGCATGCCCGGTATGCACTTCACTTCGGTATAAGATTAGACGAGATGACCCTGGTGACGTTGAGGGCGAGCCCCCCGGAAGAGGGTTCCTGCCAAGGTGATGTGGTATGCTCCTATAATACCACGGTTGAAACGCTTATTCAGAAACAAAGAGCACGCCAAGTTGTTGCGATGGAATAAAGAGGAACGTAAGTCAGACGGGATGTTGAGACACCCCGCTGATGGGTCGCAATGGAGAAAAATCGATAGAAAGTACCCGGACTTTGCAGATGACGCAAGGAGTTTAAGGTTTGGTCTAGTACAGATGGCATGAATCCCTTTGGGGAGCAGAGCTCCAGTCACAACACCTGGCCCGTGACTCTATGCATCTATAACCTTCCTCCTTGGTTGTGCATGAAGCGGAAGTTCATTATGATGCCAATGTTGATCCAAGGTCCGAAGCAACCCGGCAACGACATTGATGTGTACCTTAGGCCATTAGTGGAAGAACTTTTACAGTTGTGGCACGAACCCGGGATACGCATGTGGGATGAGCACAAGCAGGAAGAATTTAACCTCCGAGCATTGCTTTTCGTAACAATCAATGATTGGCCTGCTCTTAGTAACCTTTCAGGACAGTCAAACAAGGGATACAATGCATGCACACACTGTTTAGATGAGACTGAAAGTATATATTTGGAACATTGTAAGAAGAATGTATACAATGAGCATCGTCGATTTCTTTTGGCCAAGCATCCCTTAAGAAAGAAAGGCAAGCATTTCAATGGTCTGGCATGTCACCAGACGAATCCTAAGGAGCGTACTGGTGCTGATATATTTGATATGGTCAAAGATTTGGATCAAATGGTAACCTTTGGAAAGGTTCCTGGAGGAAAATCTGTTCCGAAGGACGCTGAAGGACACACACCCATGTGGAAGAAGAAATCTATATTTTGGGAGCTACCATATTGGAAATTCTTAGAGGTCCGCTCTGCAATCGATGTGATGCATGTGACGAAGAATCTTTGTGTGAACCTGCTAGGCTTCTTGGGCGTGTATGGGAAGACAAAAGATACACCGGAAGCACGAAAGGACCATCAACGTATGAAAGACCCAGATGGCCTGCATCCAGAATGGTTTCAAGGTCATGCCAGCTATGCTCTTACCAAACAAGAGAAGGAAATATTTTTTGAATGCCTAAGCAGTATTAAGGTCCCGTCTGGCTTCTCGTCGAATATAAAGGTAATAATAAATATGGCAGAAAAAAAGTTCCAAAACCTAAAGTCTCATGACTGCCACGTGATTATGACGCAAATGCTTCCGATTGCATTGAGGGGGCTTCTACCAGATAATGTTCGAGTACTCATTGTGAAGCTATGTGCATTTCTCAATGCAATCTCTTAGAAGATAATTAATCCTAAAGATCTACCATGGTTACAGAATGATGTGGTCCAATGTCTTGTCAGTTTTGAGTTGGTGTTCCCACCATCCTGCTGGTTCACCTAGTCGAAGAGATTTCCATTCCCGGTCCTGTATTTCTACACAATATGTTTCCCTTTGAGAGGTTCATGGGAATCTTAAAGAAATATGTTCGTAACCGTGCTAGGCCAGAAGGAAGCATCTCCAATGTCTATGGAACAGAGGAGGTCATTGAATTTTGTGTTGACTTCGTTCCTGACCTTAGGCCGATTGGTCTTCCTCAATCGTGGTATGAGGGGAGACTGAGTGGAAAGGGTACTCTAGGAAGGAAATCAATAATATGTAGGGACAAACATTCTTACACCGAAGCATATTACACCGTTCTACAGAATTCTATCTTGGCAGCCCCATATATCGAGGAACACAAGAAAATCTTACGCTCCAACAACCCTGGAAAGCATGACTCTTGGATTACAGATGAACACATGAAGAGTTTCGGCGGTTGGTTGCAACATCTTATAAAAAAAAACACTCTTGGAGATCATCTATACTTGTTGTCTAGGTCACCATCTTCGACTATATCGACTTTCCAAGGGTACGGGATAAATGGGTATACATTTTACGCGATAGCCCAAGATAAAAAGAGCACCAACCATAATAGTGGTGTCTGCTTTGATGCAACAGACAACAATGGGTCAAAGACCACATATTATGGTTACATAGAGAAGATATGGGAACTTGACTATGGACCTACTTTTAAGGTCCCCTTGTTTCGGTGCAAATGGGTCAAGCTGACATGAGGAGGGGTTGAGGTAGACAAGAAATACGGAATGATATCGTTGGATCTCAACAATCTTGGGTACTTAGAAGAACCATTCGTCCTAGCCAATGATGTGGCTCAGGTTTTCTATGTGAAGGACATGTCTACCAAACCTAGAAAAAGAAAAAATAAGAAAAAGAATACATCAGACGATGAGCCAAAGCGCCACATAGTTCTTTCAGGAAAAAGAAACATCGTGGGAGTGGAGGACAAGACAGACATGTCAGAAGATTGTGATAAGTTTCATGAAAACAAGACTAGGGAGTGCCTCTATGACCAGTTTCTTGGAGATGCCGGAGGACTGGGCTCCGGCGGCATCTCCCTGAAACTGGCCGTAGTAGTGTCCCTGCTCTCGAAAACCATCTTGCTGCTTGTAACTTCTCTAACTAGATCAATACGCCTGGGAGCTAACTAATTTCACATATTAGGGAGTGCTTCTATGACCAGTTTCTTGGAGATGCCGGAGGACTGGGCTCCGGCGGCATCTCCCTGAAACTGGCCATAGTGGTGTCCCTGCTCTCGAAAACCATCTTTGAGATGCCTCAAACTGGCTGGAGGACTGGACTCACAAGGATGCCTATTTATAGTACAAGCAGCTTGGCATAATGTCGACACTCACGACATAATGTTGACACTCACCCCTATTACTAGTGCTGACTCATGTTTTGTCCCGGTTGGTGTCTCCAACCGGGACTAAAGGTTCATCTTTATTCCCGGTTGGTGACACCATCCGGGACAAGGTACAAGCCGCATGACATAATGTCGACACTCACCCCTATTATTAGTGTTGCCAGGCCCAGTCTGCCGCAATCCCTTCAGTCGCGGTTGGTTTCTCCAACCAGGACTAAAGATGAACCCTCTCTTTATAGACATTTCCCTCTATTTATAGGCTGCTCGATCCAGCCTGCTCTATTTATAGGCCTTTTCCTCTAAATACAACATCTTCATATTTACGTAACACTCAAGACATTTATTCATATTAAAACCGGGACAAACCGGGACTAGCTAACACTCAGGACTAAAGCCGCCCCTTTAGTCATAATCATGCCTAGTCCTATAGTATGCAGCTTCAGGGTCTTCTTTGTCATCGTCATCATCATCGTCATCGTCACCTGCCACTCCGGGGGTCCTCAGCCCAGCCATGGCATATACCAGGGGACATTGGGGCCTCGGATTCATGGCGGGCGGGGGAGGGGTCTCCTAGAAGACGATGCCACTACCGCCGGGCCGGTGTGGGGCCTTTTTGTGGCTCTGTGGCGGGTTGACTCGTGGGCACCGCATGAGAGGATGGTCTCCCCCGGTGATGTAGCGCATCACTCCAATGATAGTACGGTTCGCCCACCACAGACGACGGCCGGCTTCGTTGTGGTTCACCGGGGGCGGGCCATCACCCTCGTACCTGGCGAGCTCCCTTTCACGCCTATTAGCGAAGAAGGCATTCCAGGTGTCGTAGTTCTCAGGATCCCATTGGGATCCATCCGCTGCTCCGGTGTGAGCTCGTGGTAGAAGTGGTTTGTGATGGCCGCCTGGCGTGCGGAACCTTGAGGGACAGGAGGGACAGGAACCCCTCCAGCGCTCAGCATCCAGCCGGCGGGCGGCCGGTAGCCCGGCGGATAAGGGTAGTTGGAGGCGCACAGCGCCTCGGTCTCCTCGAGGGTCAGAATGGCCCAGTAGGCGTTGTCCATTGTTCTAAGAGAGGAAGGTGTGGATGTGTGGATAGCCATGGCACGATCGCCCTAGATATAGAGGGAAACGGCGGGAAAACTTGGCGTGAAGCTTTGGGAAATGGCGGGAAATATCTTTAGTCCCGGTTAGTGACTACAACCTGGACTAAAAGCTCTCGTAGAAAGGAAAGGGCGAGAAAACTTGGCGGGAAGAGGTGGGAAATGGCGGGAAATATCTTTAGTCCCGGTTTGTGACAACAATCGGGACTAAATGGATATTATATTAATAGACATATTATTTGTTTTATTTGGATTTTTACAATAAAAGATATGATTTTCCAAAGTTTTATATTTGATTTGAATTAAAAAATAAATTTACAAATGAAATAATTTATAAATGATGCAAATAGATAAATGGATATTATATTAAGATTCTTTATATTTTTCTAATAATAATAGACATATTATTTGTTTTATTTGGATTATTACAATAAAAGATATGATTTTCCAAATTTTTATATTTGATTTGAATTAAAAAAACTACAAATGAAATAATTTATAAATGATGCAAAATAAATAAATGGATATTATATTAAGATTCTTTGTATTTTTCTGATAATAATAGACATATTATTTGTTTTATTTGGATTTTTACAATAAAAGATATGATTTTCCAATGTTTTATATTTGATTTGAATTAAAAAAGAAAATTTACAAATGAAATAATTATAAATGATGCAAACAGATATATGGATATTATATTAAGATTCTTTATATTTTTCTGATAATAATAGACATATTATTTGTTTTATTTGGATTTTTACAATAAAAGATATGATTTTCCAAAGTTTTATATTTGATTTGAATTAAAAAAGAAAATTTACAAAAAATTAATTAGTCGCGGGTCGTGGCTGGACCCGAGACTAAAGGGTGCCTGCGCGCGCGAAAACGAAGCGGCCGAAAAAACACTTTAGTCCTGGGTCGTGGCTTAACTCGCGACTAAAGAGGGGGGTCTTTAGTCGCGGGTTAAGCCACAGCCCGGGACTAAAGACCCTTTAGTCCCGTCCCGTGGCTTAGCCCGCGACAAAAATGGGTGTCCCTATATATTCTGCGCGCCACCGCCCCTGCCCAGCACTTGGCATTCCTCGACGAAGACGAAGCAGACGAACGCAGAGACGAAACGCAGGGGAGGTGCTGTCCGGTCGCCAATTCCACCGCGCCGCCGTGCCTCGCTCCGCCGTGTCGTGCTCCGCCGCTCCGCCATGTCGCGCTCTGCCGTGCCGCGCTCCACGCTGTTTGTATATGTACTGCCGAGCGCGCGCCCGTGTCGCGTGCCACCGCTACGCGTCGCGCGTCACCGTTTCGCAACCTCGCCGTGCCGCACGCCGCCACTCCGCGCCGCCTCGCCGTGCCCCGCTATTGTTTTAGTTATTAGGATTATTGTTTTTTCTAACCTGTTTAACTCTCCTTTTGTTATAGATAATTAAGTCATGGATCCATCCGAAGATCCTGGTCGCATCGGTGAAGGTTTTCTTCAGGGCATGATAAGAGGTGAAATTCCTATTAATATTACTACTGGCGAAGATATTTTGCTCGAGGAAGAGATATACACATATCTGAATCCATCCGGTGATGGACTAGAGGAAAACCTAATGTACCAAGGGGAAGACCAGATGGACGAAGGGCAAACAAATAACAACAATAATGATGGCCCCTCGATAGGATCCGACGAGGTACATATATATATATATAAAGTCTCGTGTTACCTCTATTCATTAACTGATCTAGATATATATTAATCACTCTCTCTTCTTCTTTTATCCCACCGGATCGAAGCAATCGATAGCTCGAACAAAACGAGGGCCGAACAAAAAGTTGGATGGTAATCAGAGGTTCACCATAGAAGAAATAGATGATGATGGTGAACCGATTGCTCCAGATAAGCACCGGAGGATGTTTATAAATCAACGTGGGGTGCTTGTTAAGGACAACCTGCCGATCAGCATCCAAGAATGGAATCAGTCAAAGAAATCCGGTGAAGAATCTAGCTATGTCACCGATGATGCCAAAGATGACCTTTGGCAGAAGCTCATAGCACATTTCATACTACCTCCAGAGTATGAAGAATTTGAGGTAGATGGTATTACCCCAAGGCCGGGTGGGCTTGAAAATAGAGCGAAAGTGAAGGAGTGGGCTCTGAGCAAGATGGCTGAACTGTACCGGAACCACAAGAAAAGTTTATACGCGAAATATGTCGCAAAAAAGAAAACTCCAGACTTCACAGGAGTAAACGAGAAGTTGAGATAACAGTGGCCCGATTTTGTACAGCACAAGCAATCTGATAAAGCAAAGGCAAAGTCGGCAAAGAACGCGTTAAATGCTGCCAACAAGAAATACCATCATAAAATGGGGATAGGTGGCTACAAGAGTGTCGTCCCTAAGTGGGAAACTATGGAGAAGAACATGAGGGCTAGAGGCATCACTCCTGGTACAGATGGATGGCCCGAGAGGTCAAAGCACTGGTGGTACGGGCACGGGGGATCCTTGGACACAGAAACAGGGAAGACATTATTTCATGATAAAATTCTAAAACCCTCCCAAGACCTTATTCAAGCAATGAACGATGCTCAATTGGAATTGTTCCGTCCCGAGAGAGAGAACGACGAGCTGACACGCACCCTAGGGAATCCTGAAAAGGGAGGACGAACACGAGGCAAAGGCGCCGGTGTCTCGTGGAAGAAAGGGTTTCCTCAGTACGATGCTAGTTACAGAAGCCGTCAGAGAAAGAAGGACCGGGAGGCAGACCGGATCTCCAGGGTAGAGCAGGACCTAGATGATCTGAAGGACCTCATGCATGAAATTAGCCAAAGGCCGCCATCGTCAACTCACACGCGGTCTGATGATCCTGCATTGGATCTTGTTGGAATTATGCCCTAGAGGCAATAATAAAGATGTTATTATTATAACTTGTTCATGATAAAGTTTATATTCCATGCTAGAATTGTATTAAGCGGAAACTTTGATACTTGTGTGGTTTATGAACAACACCGTGTCCCTACTACGCCTCTATGGACTAGCTCATTGATTAATGATGGTTAAGGTTTCCTAACCATAGACATGAGTTGTCGATTAATAATGAGATCATGTCATTAGGAGAATGATATGATGGACAGACCCATATTAAGCAGAGCAATTAGATCGTGTCATCGTGTTCATCTTTGTAAAGCTTTTTCCTATGTCAAGTATTGTATTCCTTAGACCATGAGATAATACAACTCCCTGGTATCGGAAGAAACCTTTGAGGTCATCAAACGTCATCCTATGTGAGGGTGATCATAAAGGTGTCTCTCAGGTGATCGAAAAGTACTTGTTGGGTTGTATGTATCGAGATGGAATTTGTCCCTCCTGAGTCAGAGAGATATACTTCGGGCCCACTCGGTAATCGATATCAACACCGCTTGCAAGCACGTGGTTAAGGAGTTAATCACAAAGTGATATCGGATTACGGAACGAGTAAAGTACTTGCTGTGAACGAGATTGAACTAGGTATGCCGATACCAACGATCGAATCTCGGGCAAGTAAAATATCGCGTGACGAAGGGAATACATCTATGGGATTAATTGAATCCTGGCATCGTGGTTCATCCGATATGATCATCGATGAATATGTGGGAGTCAATATGGGTTTCCAGATCCCGCTGTTGATTATTGATAGAAGATCATGTCTGCATATTGTCGAACCCGTACGGTCACAAACTTAACGTGCATCGACGCTAGGATAGAATGGATGATTGGTTTATAAGTTTTTTGTTCGGAGTCTCAGATGAGACCCAGGAAATCACGAGAGGTTCTGGAATGGTCCAGAGAATAAGATTCATATAAAGGAAAGCAGTTTTTGGATTTCGGAATCGTTTTGGAGTTTATCGGTATTGTACCGGAACGTTCTAGAATGTTCCGGAGTGGGACCAACGTGGGCCCACTTGTCGGAGGCATGCGTGGGCCTAAGGGGAAGTGCCCTGGCCACTTTGGGCCAGGGGCACAAGCCCCCTAAGGCCCAGCCAGCCAGCCCTAGGGGAAACCCTAGGGGAACCTTCTAGAAGAGGGGGGATGACTTGCCCCCCACTCCACCCCTTGGGCCGCCGCCCTAGGGCTTGGAGGAGGGGTCAAAGGGGTCTGGCTAGACCCCTATATAAGGAGGGCAGGGGCGCAGCCTCCCCCCACTCCTCCAACCCTAGCCGCCGTCCAACTGCTGCCCCTCCACCTCTCTCTCTCCCGACTGCGCGTAGGCGAAGCCCTGCCGCAGAAACTCTCCACCATAAGCACCACGCCATCGTGCTGCAGATCCAATCTATCTCTCCACCATACTTGCTGGACCAAGGAAAGGAGGAGACGTCGTTGCACCGTACGTGTGCATCTCTCGGAGGCGCCGCCACTAGCGGCGTAGGATCGAATCGGATCGCGAGGAGGAGACGGCGAGTACGACTACGTCAACCACGTTCTGTTGAACGTTTCTGCTGTGCGATTTCTTCAAGGGTATGAAGATCTCATCAATCTCTCTCGTTGATTACATCTCCTAGATTAGATCTTGGCTTTCTTATTCGCATCTGTAGGAATTTTTTTGATTTACTATGCTGCGAAATCCATCAGTGGTATCAGAGCTAGATCTATGCGTAGATGTGTTTCACGAGTAGAACGCAACATGCTTGTTGCGGGCGTTGATGTTTTCTGTTGCAAATCTCTTGTTGTGTATTTCTTATGGCGCGGCATAGTGAGATCGAAGCGGTCCAGGCCAACTTTACGCGACCTTGTTCGCGAGACCGGCTCCGCACTTGACGTGTGGCTTGTTCCACACATGCGGCTGGTGGATGCCAGTTTCTCTCACTATAGTAGTCATGGGATTTACAACGGATTTTAGCAACCATAATATCACCGTTGTGGCTTTTCGTAGGTAAGAATCGTTCTTAGCTTGTTACTCCCATAAGCCACATAAAACATGCAACAACAAAGTAGAGGCGTCTAACTTGTTTTTCAGGGAGTGTTTTGTGATATGGTATGGCCCAAGACATGATGTGTATGAATTGAGATGTATGCAATGATCATGTTTTGTAATATTTCACGACTTGCATGTCGATGGGTTCACAACCGGCAGGAGCCGTATGGTTGTCTTTATAATTGTATATGACCTGCGTGTCAACTTCTTATACGCCATGTAATAGCTTTACTTTATCGCTAAGTAGTTAGCAATAGTTGTAGTTGCTATTCGTGGTGGAGGCAATCATGGTGGAGTGATGGAGATCATGCTGGCGCGCACAAGATGGAGATCATTGCGCGGAGATTGGCTATACCATGTCACATAAAATTATATGCATGTGATGTTTATCCTTTTATGTATATTATTATGCTTAGATCGCGACGGTAGTATTATAAGATGATTCCTCACTTAAAGATCAAGATAAAATTGTGTTCTCCCCATGTATGCACCGTTGCGAAAGTTCGTCATTTTCAAGCACCTCGTGATGATCGGGTGCTATAAACTCTACGTTCACATACAACGGGTGCAAGCCATTTTTGCACACGTGGAAATACTTGGGTTTGACTTGACAATCCTAGCATGTACAGACATGGCCTCGGAACACACGAACCGAAAGTTTAAACATGAGTCATATGAATGATATGATTGACACTTTGTTGTCCACCATTGAAACCACATCTCTTTTCGTGAAGATCGGATTAGGTGTGGTGAATTTGGATCGTGTTCACTAAACAACTTGAGGGATGTTGAATTTAGTGGGAGTTCATCTAGTAATTTGATTAAGTTGAATTAGTTATCATGAGCATAGTCTAAATTGTATTTGCAAATTTTGTAGATCAAATGGCTAAGTCCAACTTCAACTTCAACATTTTTGCTGAGAAAGAAAAGCTTAAGAACAATGGGTCTAACTTCACCAAGTGGTTCCGCAATATGAGAATCATTCTCACTGGCGGACAAAAAGACTATGTACTTGAGAAAGCGCTAGGTGACGCCCCTGCTATTGATGCGCCGGCTGATGAAAAAGCTGTTTATTAGTCACGCAAAGATGATTATGGAGTGATTAAGAGTACCATGTTGTTTGCTATGGAACCGGAACTTCAAAATCGTTTTGAGGAGTTCGCTGGGCCTTTTGAGATACTTGAGGAACTGAAAACCATGTTTCAGACTCAGGCCCGTTCTGAGATATATGAGATCTTTGAGAAGTTATTTAACTGCAAGATGGAGGAAGAGAGTTCCGTTAGTGAGCACGCCATTAAGATGTCCGGCTACACTCAACGTCTTGAGCAACTGGACTGCAAGATTCCAGAAAAGCTCAAGATTGACAGAGTTCTGCAATCACTCCCTCCTAGCTACAAAGGTTTTGTAGTTACTCACAATCAAATTGGTTCCACTAATACGATCACTGAGCTCTTCGCTAAGCTAAAAGCTGTGGAGGTGGATATCAAGAAAGATAATCATGTGTTGATGGTCAACAAGACCACTAGCTTTAAGAAAGCTAAGGGTGCAAAGAAATCCTTCAATAAAGGCAGCGACAAGCGCGTTGCCCCTGCTGAGAAGAAGCTCAAGTCTGGACCTAAGCCGGACACTGAGTGCTTCTATTGCAAGGACAAGTGTCACTGGAAGCGCAACTGTCTGAAGTACTTAGTGGACAAGAAGGCTGGCACCATTAAAGGTATATTTGATATACATGTTATTGATGTTTACCTTACTAGCGCTTGTTGTAGTGCCTGGGTATATGATACTGGTTCAGTTGCTAATATTTGTAACTCAAAATAGGAGCTACAGAATAGACGGCGGCTAGCAAGGGATGAGGTGACAATGCGCGTTGGCAATGGATCAAAAGTTGATGTGATGGCCATCGGCACGCTCTCCTTAGTTTTACCTTCGGGATTAGTTTTAAACCTTAATAAGTGTTATCATGTGCCTGCGTTGAGCATGAACATTATATCTGGATCGTGTTTATTTCAAGACGGTTATTCATTTAAATCAGAGAATAATGGTTGTTCTATTTATATGAATAACATCTTTTATGGTCATGCACCTGTTGTGAATGGTTTATTTCTTCTGAATCTCGAAAGCAATGAAACGCACATCCATAACATTGAGGCTAAGAGATGTAAAGTATATAGTGATAATCCAACTTATTTGTGGCACTGCCGTCTAGGTCATATTGGTGTAAAACGCATGAAGAAACTCCATTCTGATGGACTTTTGGAGTCTCTTGATTTTGAATCATTTGACACGTGCGAGCCGTGCCTCATGGTCAAGATGATCAAAACCCCGTTCTCCGGAATAATGGAGCAAGCAACGGACTTATTGGAAATCATACGTACCGATGTAAGCGGACCAATGAGTGTTTCGACGCGCGGTGGATATCGCTATTTTCTCACTTTTACTGATGACTTAAGTAGATATGGGTATATCTATTTAATGAAACATAAATCTGAAACGTTTGAAAAGTTCAAAGAATTTCAGAACGAAGTGGAAAACCATCGTAACAGGAAAATTAAATTTCTACGATCAGATCGTGGAGGTGAATATTTGAGTTATGATTTTCTCACGCATCTTAAAGCAAGCGGAATCGTTTCGCAACTCACGCCACCCGGAACACCATAGGGCAAAGGTGTGTCTGAACGCCGGAATCAAACTCTATTAGATATGGTGTGATCAATGATGTCTTTTACAGATTTGCTGTTATCATTTTGGGATTATGCATTAGAAACCGCTGCATTCACTTTAAATAGGGCACCATCTAAATCCGTTGAGACGACACCGTATGAACTATGGTTTGGTGCTAAACCTAAGTTGTCGTTTCTTGAAGTTTGGGGATGCGAAGCTTATGTCAAGAAGTTGATGCCGGACAAGTTCGAACCCAAAGCGGAGAAATGCGTCTTCATAGGATACCCTAAGGAAACGATTGGGTATACCTTCTACCATAGATCCGAAGGCAAAGTGTTTGTTGCAAAGAACGGATCCTTTCTTGATAAGGAGTTTCTCTCGAAAGAAGTGAGTGGGAGGAAGGTAGAGCTAGACGAGGTTATTGAACCTTCTCTCGAGTTGGAGAGTAGCACAGCACCTGAAATTGTTCCAGTGCCGTCTGCACCAACAATAGAGGAAGCTAATGACGAGGATCATGAAACTTCGAACGATGCTACTACTGAACTTCGCAGGTCGACAAGGTCATGTGCCACTCCTGAATGGTACGTCAACCCTATCTTAACCGTCTTGTTGTTAGACAACAGTGAACCTGCGAATTATGAGGAAGCAATGATGAGCCCAGACTCTGAGAAATGGCTAGAGGCCATGAAATCCGAATTGGGATCCATGAGCGAAAACCAAGTATGGACTTTGGTGGACCCTCCTAGCGACCGTAAGGCCGTTCAGTGCAAATGGATTTTCAAGAAGAAAATGGACGCGGATGGTAATGTTACTATCTATAAAGCTCGGCTTGTCGCAAAAGGGTTTCGGCAAGTTCAAGGTGTTGACTATGATGAGACTTTCTCTCCCGTAGCGATGTTTAAGTCCATTCGGATTTTATTAGCAATTGCTGCATTTCATGATTATGAAATATAGCAGATGGATGTCAAGATTGCTTTCCTCAATAGCAACATTGATGAAGAGTTGTATATGATGCAGCCCGAAGGTTTGTCGATCCTAAGGATGCTAATAAGGTGTGCAAACTTCATCGTTCCATTTATGGACTAAAGCAAGCATCTCGGAGTTGGAACCTTCGTTTTGATTAAGTGATCAAGAGTTTTGGATTTGTTCCAAATTGCTACGAAGCTTGTATCTACAAGAAAGTGAGTGGGTGCTTGGTGACATTTTAGTACTATATCTGGATGACATATTGATTATTGGAAATGACATTGGTATGCTTAACAATGTGAAGAGTTATTTGAATAAATGTTTTTCAGGAGAAGCTGCTTATATATTAGGCATCAAAATCTATAGAGATAGACAAATACGCCTAATAGCTTTAAGCCAAAGTACATATCTAGACAAAGTTCTGAAAAGGTTCAGAATGGATAAAGCAAAGAAATGTTCATTGCCCATGTTGTCAGGTAAGATATTGAGCAAGGCTCAGTGTCCAGCTACGGTAAAAGATAGAGATACTATGAGAAAAGTGCCATATGCCTCGGCCATAGGTTCTATCATGTATGCCATGCTATGTACTATACCGGATGTATCCAATCCTCTTAGTTTGACGAGCAGATACCAAAGTGATCCAGGAGTGGAACACTGGACAGCCATAAAGAACATCCTAAAGTATTTAAATAGGACTAAAGAAATGTTCTTGGTCTATGGAGGTGATGAGAAGCTCGTCGTAAAAGGTTACGTCGATGCTAGTTTCGACACCGACCCGGATGATTCAAAATCTCAGACAGGATACGTTTATATTTTGAATGGTGGAGCTGTGAGCTGGATAAGCTGCAAGCAAAGCGTGATCGCGAGATCTAAAACAAAAGCGGAATACATGGATGCTTCAGAAGCGTCAAGTGAAGGAGTTTGGATCAGGAACTTCATCACTGAGCTTGGTGTGGTTCCAAGTGCCTTGGACCCACTGGAGATATTCTGCAACAACACTAGAGCCATAGCACTGGCTAAGGAACCAAGATATCATCCAAAGACCAAGCACATCAACCGTCGTTTTCATATAATTCGAGATTATATAGAAGATGGAGATCTGAAGATTAGCAAAGTACATACGGATCTGAATGTCGCAGATCCGTTGACTAAACCTCTTCCACGAGCAAAACATGATCAGCACCTTAATGCCATGGGTGTTAGATTGTTGCCAGATGTAAACTAGATTATTGACTCTAGTGCAAGTCTTGTTGGAATTATGCCCTAGAGGCAATAATAAAGATGTTATTATTATAATTCTTGTTCATGATAAAGTTTATATTCCATGCTAGAATTGTATTAAGCGGAAACTTTGATACTTGTGTGGTTTATGAACAACACCGTGTCCCTAGTATGCCTCTATGGACTAGCTCATTGATTAATGATGGTTAAGGTTTCCTAACCATAGAGATGAGTTCTCGATTAATAATGAGATCATGTCATTAGGAGAATGATATGATGGACAGACCCATATTAAGCAGAGCAATTAGATCGTGTCATTGTGTTCATATTTGCGAAGCTTTTTCCTATGTCAAGTATTGTATTCCTTAGGCCATGAGATAATACAACTCCCTAGTATCGGAAGAAAGCTTTGAGGTCATCAAACGTCATCCTATGTGAGGGTGATCATAAAGGTGTCTCTCAGGTGATCGGAAAGTACTTGTTGGGTTGTATGTATCGAGATGGAATTTGTCCCTCCCGAGTCGGAGAGATATACTTCGGGCCCACTCGGTAATCGATATCAACACCGCTTGCAAGCACGTGGTTAAGGAGTTAATCACAAAGTGATATCGGATTACGGAACGAGTAAAGTACTTGCTGTGAACGAGATTGAACTAGGTATGCCGATACCAACGATCGAATCTCGGGCAAGTAAAATATCGCGTGACGAAGGGAATATATATGGGATTAATTGAATCCTGGCATCATGGTTCATCCGATATGATCATCGATGAATATGTGGGAGTCAATATGGGTTTCTAGAACCCGCTGTTGATTATTGATAGAAGATCATGTCTGCATATTCTCGAACCCGTTGGATCACACACTTAACGTGCATCGACGTTAGGATAGAATGGATGATTGGTTTATGAGTTTTTTGTTCGGAGTCTCGGATGAGAACCAGGACATCACGAGAGGTTCCAGAATGGTTCGGAGAATAAGATTCATATAAAGGAAAGCAGTTTTTGGATTTCGGAATCGTTTCGGAGTTTATCGGTATTGTACCGAAAGGTTCTAGAAGGTTCCGGAGTGGGACCAACGTGGGCCCACTTGTCGAAGGCATGCGTGGGCCTAAGGGGAAGTGCCCTGGACACTTTGGGCCAGGGGCACAAGGCCCCTAAGGCCCATCCGGCCAGCCCTAGGGGAACCTTCTAGAAGAGGGGGGGATGACATGCCCCCCACTCCACCCCTTGGGCCGCCACCCTAGGGCTTGGAGGAGGGGTCAAAGGGGGCCGGCCATCCCCCTATATAAGGAAGGCATGGGCGCAGCCTCCCCCCACTCCTCCAACCCTAGCCGCCGTCCAACTGCTGCCCCTCCACCTCTCTCTCTCCCGACTGCGCGTAGGCGAAGCCCTGTCGCAGAAACTCTCCACCATAAGCACCACACCGTCGTGCTACAGATCCAATCTATCTCTCCACCATACTTGCTGTACCAAGGAAAGGAAGAGACATCGTTGCACCGTACGTGTGCATCTCTCGGAGGCGCCGCCACTTGCGGCGTAGGATCGGATCAGATCGCAAGGAGGAGACGGTGAGTACGACTACGTCAACCACGTTCTGTTGAACGTTTCCGCTGTGCGATTTCTTCAAGGGTATGAAGATCTCATCAATCTCTCTCGTTGATTACATCTCCTAGATTAGATCTTGGCTTTCTTGTTCGCATCCGTAGGAATTTTTTTGATTTACTATGCTGCGAAACCCATCAGATCTTAGCCAACGGAGAAGCAGCGTGGCTTCCACGGAGGTTCGGGCTGATGATCAAGCACTACTGGATGATGCACCGGCTCCTCACTACCCCGTGGATGATGTCAGAGAGATAACACAATGTGAGTTACATCAGCCAATGAACAACCTGTCCTTCAAGGTGGCGATCGGCACTGCTTTACCTTGTCTACCTGGAGCACTCCACCATTCACTTCCGATTCCACCAGGCTATGCTCGTGTCACGGTGGATGACATAGTGGAGGATTTTGCGGACCTAGAGATTGAAATCGCTACGCCTGAAGGCCTTACGAAACTAGGAGATGTCAAGCGCAACATCATTCTATGGAATAAGAAGTACATAAAGTTTCCAGGCTCGGCGCCAAGGCCACCGACTCCGAGGAATCCAAGTCCACCCCGCATCGAATATCATCAACCTCCAAGTCCACCCCAACCCGATTATTGCCAACCTCCAAGTCCACCCCGCCCCGCTGACGATCGCCGCAGCAGGAGTACATCAACTCGATCTCTGCCTCCGCGCAATACTCGATCTCCGCCTCTGCCTCCATGCAATACTACTACCTCATCGAAGAAATGGAAGTTCGACAGTCCCCCGCGCCCCACATCGAAGAAAGGTCAAACAGCGAAGATAATCGACATCCCGCCGGCTCTTCCAAAGAGACCTTATGACAAGACCGATGAGGCAACTAACACGGATGTGGCTGCCCAAGTTAAGGCGCATTTTGTAGGGTTCGCAGCATAGAAAACAAAAAATTTCCTACGATGTGAACTATGTACCAAGATCTATCTATTAGATACAAACAACGGGCGGATGTATATCCGTAGAGAACATACCCTTGAAGACCGACAGAGCTTAACGAGTTCAACTCGTGGTTGATGTAGACGATCTCTTGCCGATCTCAAGATCGAGAGGAAGTCCTAGCACCGCAAATCAGCAGCGCATCCATGCTCGCACACACGTTCGAGGCACCGAGCAACCTCCGCCTCCTCTCTCCAGTGATGCAGCGGAAGCATAACTCTTTCTTGCCGAATAGCCACCGGGAATATGTATCTCTCTAGTACAAGACCATGGGGGATAAATTCTAGAGGGGGAGAGAGATCCTTCGCGAGGAGGTGTGAGTGAGAAGTGAGGAGAGGGGTGCCTTTTATAGGAGGAGGGGGGGAACCCCAAGGGGGTGGCCGGCGCATGGGGGCTGCCCCCTTGCCCTCCCCTCTTCATGTGGGTGGACACTCCACTCACAAAAATCCATTCAAATCCCTCCACTCAAAATCCCACTCAAACTTGCCATTAAATTTCCACCAAATTTAATGCAAACTCTCATTAAATAAAACTCTTTTATTTTATTCAGAGTTTTGTCAATTACTTTAATGACAAACATTCACAAATAACCCCTTGCTAGAATTCTATTTCACATGCATAACCACTTTATGCAATTTCACCCGAAAACCTGTTTCGGTATCTAGTGAAATAAACTCCTGCGCTTGTTCATTCTTTTGGCATGAAACTTTTGCTCCAATTGGATGTCGGTGTCTCTTAAGTGTGTCACCCTATGGTTCATGAATAATGCGGACATGATCGAGTCCCCTCTCAGATCAATAATCAAAAGCGGGATCTGGAGACCCATACTGACTCCCACACATTCAACGATGACTTTCTTGTGATCGTCGAAACCTTTTTACGTTAGTATCTTAATCCCTTTGTTTCACGATATATTACATGTCCGAGATTTGATCATCGGTATCTACATACCTAGTTTGATCTTGTTACTGACATGCACTCTTTTCTCGTTCCCGTGATATAACATTCTAGTGATCAAATCACTTGCTTGCAAGCTAATCAATGTGATATCACCGAGAGGGCCCAGAGTATATCTATCCGTCATCGGGATGAACAAATTCCACTCTCGATCCATGAGCCGCAACATAACACTTTATTAGTTCTGAATCCATCTTTATAATCACCCTGTTACGGTGTGATGTTTGATGTTATCAAGAGACTCTTCCGGTGTTAGTGATTGACATGATCTCATAGTCTAAGGATTAGGATCACTTTGTAAGTTGTTATAGCAATTTAAACTCAATGACTTTGATCGTAATGCTATACTTCGGATGAATGTTCATCACACCATTACACTAATGTTGTGATCCCGTTATTAACAACATCCAATGTCCATGATCAGGAAACCTTGATCATCTTGTTAATCAACGAGCTAGTTTACGAGAGAGGCATAACTAGGAACTTTCTGTTTGTTTATTAAACACACATGTATTAATGTTTCCGTATTAATACAATTATAGCATGCAAAATAAACATCTATCATATACTTGGAATACACATAATAAACACTTTATTATTGCCTCTCAGGGCATATTCCCTTCAGTCTCCCACTTGCACTAGAGACAATAATCTAGTTACATAGTGATAAATCTAACACCCATCAAGTTCTGGTGTTGATCATGTTTTTCTCTAGGGAGAGTTTTAGTCAACGGATCTGCTACATTGAGATCCGTATGTACTTTACAAATCTTTATATCTCCATCCCTGACATGCTCGCGGATGGAGTGAAAACGATGCTTAATATTCTTGGAATGCTTGTGAGACCTTGGCTCTTTGGCATTGGCAATGGCACCATTGTTATCACAATAGATCATCATTGGGTCCAACGCGTTTGCAACCACTCCTAGTTCGGATATGAACTCCTTCGTCCGAACTGCTTCCTAAGCCGCTTCTGAAGCAGCAACATATTCGGCCTCCATTATTGATCCCGCCACCACAGGTTGTTTGGAACTCCTCCAACTAACCGCTCCGCCATTCATGAGAAATACGTATCCGGATTGAGACTTAGATTCATCCGGATCAGTGTCAAAGCTAGCGTCAACATAACACTTAGTGACGAGCTCTTCTTCACCTTCGTATACAAGAAACATATCCTTAGTTCTTCGTAAGTACTTAAGGATATTCTTGACCGCTATCCAGTGTTCCGAACCTGGATCCGATTGGTACCTACTAGTCAAACTAATAGCATGTGCCACATCCGGTCTTGTACATAGCATGGCGTACATTATAGAGCCTATGGCTGAAGCATAGGGGACCTTGTCCATTGTCTCTATTTCTTCCGCCGAAGCCGGACTTTGAGTCTTACTCAATGTCTTGCCTTGCAACATAGGTAAGAACCCCTTCTTACTTCCGTCCAATTTAAACTTCTTTAAAATCTTATCAAGGTATGTACTTTGCGATAGCCCTATTAGGCGTCTAGATCTATCTCTATAGATTTTTATGCCTAATATGTATGACGCTTCACCTAGGTCCTTCATTGAAAATTTGCTGTTTAGATAACTTTTAACACTGTTTAAAAGATCTATATCATTTCCGATCAATAATATGTCATCCACATATAATATCAGAAATGCCACATTTCTCCCACTCACTTTCTTGTAAATACAAGCTTCTCCATAAGTTTGGACAAATCCAAACTCTTTGATCACCTCATCAAAGCGGAGATTCCAACTTCGTGATGCTTGCTTCAATCCATAGATGGATCGCTGAACCTTGCACA
Source organism: Avena sativa (assembly GCA_916181665.1). Taxonomy (NCBI): domain Eukaryota; kingdom Viridiplantae; phylum Streptophyta; class Magnoliopsida; order Poales; family Poaceae; genus Avena; species Avena sativa. The sequence goes on from OV702296.1 coordinate 387,107,457, forward strand.
CCTTGTTAGCATCCTTAGGATCGACAAAACCCTTTGGTTGTATCATATACAACTCTTCTTCAATATTACCATTGAGAAACGCGGTTTTGACATCCATATGCCATATCTCATAATCGAAATATGCAGCAATTGCTAACATAATCCTAACTGACTTTAGCATCGCTACGGGAGAGAATGTCTCATCGTAGTCAACTCCTTGAATTTGTCGAAACCCCTTTGTGACAAGTCGAGCTTTATAGACGGTCACATTACCATCAGCATTAGTTTTCCTTTTGAAAATCCATTTGTTCTCCACGGCCTTTCGGTCGTGAGGTAATTCCACCAAGTTTTAAACTTGATTTTCATACATGGATTCCATCTCGGATTTCATGGCTTCTAACCATTTGTTGGAATCCGGGCTCATCATCACTTCTTCATACGTCGCAGGGTCATCATTTTCATCAACCATGAAATTCATGACAGGATTTCCGTACAGCTCGGGAGCTGCACGCGTCCTGCTAGACCTGCGAGGTTCGGTAGTACTCTCTTTCGGAGTTTCATGATCATTATCATTAGTTCCTTCTTCAACAGTTGAAGCCAACTCCGGAACAACTTCCAGCGCTGCGCTACTCGCCATACTTTGAAGAGAAGGTTTAATAACCTCTTCGAGTTCTACCTTCCGACTAATCACACCTTTCGCGAGAAACTCTTTCTCTAGAAAGGATCCATTCTTGGCAACAAAAACCTTGCCCTCGGATCTGTGATAGAAGGAATACCCAATAGTTTCCTTAGGGTATCCTATGAAGACGCATTTTTCCGCTTTGGGTTCGAGTTTATTCGGTTGAAGTTTCTTCACATAAACATCGCATCCCCAAACTTTAAGAAATGACATCTTAGGTTTGTTTCCAAACCACAATTCATACGGTGTCTTTTCAACGGATTTAGATGGTGCCCGATTTAAAGTGAATGCAGCAGTTTCTAGTGCATAACCCCAAAATGACAACGGCAAGTCCGTCAGAGACATCGTAGATCGAACCATATCTAATAAAGTACGATTACGACGTTCCGACACACCATTTCGCTGTGGTGTTCCGGCAGGTGTGAGTTGTGAAACAATTGCACACTCTTTCATGTGAGTGCTAAACTCATAACTTAGATACTCACCTCCACGGTCAGACCGTAGAAATTTGATCTTTCTATTACGATGATTTTCCACTTCATTCTGAAATTCCTTGAACTTTTCAAAGGTTTCAGATTTGTGTTTCATCAAGTAGATATAACCGTATCTACTCAAATCATCCGTGAAAGTAACAAAATAACGATATCCACCTCGTGCCGACACACTCATTGGACCACATACATCAGAATGTATGATTTCCAATAAATATGTCGCTCGTTCCATTGAACCGGAAAATGGCGTTCTAGTCATCTTGCCCATAAGGCATGGCTCACATGTATCAAATGATTCCAAAAGTCCATCTGAATGGAGCTTCTTCATGCGTTTAACGCCAATATGACATAGACGGCAGTGCCACATATATGCGGATATATCATCATTAAGTTTAATCCTTTTAGCATCAACATTATGAATATATGTAACATTATCATCGAGATCTAATAGAAATAAACCATTCATCATCGGTGCATGACCATAAAAGATTTCATTCATATAAATAGAACAACCATTGTTCTCGGATTTAAATGAATAACCACTTCGCATCAAACATGATCCAGATACAATGTTCATGCTCAGTGCAGGCACCAGATAACAATTATTCAAGTTTATAACTAATCCCGACGGTAAATAGAGAGGCAGCGTTCCGACGGTGATCACATCAACGCTTGATCCATTGCCGACACGCATCTTGACCTCACCCCTTGCTAGCGGTCGCTTGTTCCGCAGCCCCTGATTCGAGTTACAAATATTAGCAACTGAACCGGTATCAAATACCCAGGTGCTACTGCGAGCACTAGTCAAGTACACATCAATAACATGTATATCATATATACCTTTGTTTGCCTTGCCGTCCTTATTGTCTGCCAAATACTTGGGGCAGTTGCGCTTCCAGTGGCCAGTCCCCTTACAATAGTAGCACTCGGTATCAGACTTAGGTCCAACGCGGGGTTTCTTTTCAGGCACGGCAACCGGCTTGCCGCCCTTACTTCCCTTCCATTTTCCCTTCTTGTCTTTCTTGAAACCAGTGTTCCTATTGATCATCAACACTTGATGTTCCTTTTTGATCTCCACTTCTGCAGTTTTAAGCATTGACAGAAGCTCGGGGAGAGACTTCTTCATGCCTTGCATATTATAGTTCATCACAAAGCTCTTATAGCTAGGTGGCAGAGACTGCAGAACACGATGGATGCCTAAGTCAATGGGAATCGTTATTCCCAAGGACACAAGCTTATCGGCGTAACCCGACATCTTGAGTACATGCTCACTAACGGAGTTGTGCTCTTCCATCATGCAGCTAAAGAACTTTTCTGAAGTGTTGTATCTCTCTACAGCAGCATGTGTGTCGAAAATCATTTTCAACTCACCCATTGTATCAAAGCATTGCCGCTTTCGAAACGCTTTCGAAGTTCCGGCTCTAGCCCATACAATATGCCGCAATGAACTAAGTTGTGGTCCTCCTGACAAGTCTGATAGACATTCTTCTCCTCGTCATGGGCATCCTCAAAAGGTGGGGGTCCTAGTGGCGCTTCTAGCACGTATTGCTTTTGTGCAGGAGAGAGGAGAATCCTCAAATTCATGGACCATTCGGTAAAGTTGCTACCGTTCGTTGCAAGTTTCTCTTTCTCCATGAACACACTGAAATTAAAAGCAGGTGGTGCCATCTACAACAGAATTTGTAAAGTTTAGACTAAGTGTATGATAGATTGAGTTCAACTAATCCATATTACAAATGAACTCCCACTCAAAAACGACATCCCTCGTGCCTTTTTGGTGATTACATGAACCAAATCCACTATACCAAGTCCGATCATCACGTGAGTCGGTATAGCTTCAAAGGCGAGCATCAAATGGGCATCATATCTACTATATGACTCATTCTTAACCTTTCGGTTCGTGTTCCGAGGCCATGTCTGTACATGCTAGGCTCGCCAAGTTAGAACCTTAGTATTCGCGTGTGTAACTGTTTTACACCCGAAATATGGTCGTGGATCCAAGAACAACTGATCATCACGTGATGTCTTGGAGCGACGAAAACATAATCGGTGCATACTAAAGGAAGAACACATTCTTATCTTTATATTTAAATAAGGGATCATCTTATTATGCTAACAAAGCGCTAAACAAGCAATATAAGATGCTATCAAACATCACATGTTTATTAGTGAAATGATATGGTTCCCGCAGATGATCTCTATCATGTGCATCGTGGTATGATCACTATCATACCTATATGTGTAAGTCCAAGGTCTATGGAGATTACACGTTATGTATGTTGTAAGAGTATCATCTCATACTTCTACTTACAACATCACCATATCATAACACTAGCCCAGCAACAATCTAAACTAGACGCCTCTAATTTATCCATTGTAAGTTTTACGTGGCTTAGGGCTTTCGACATAGAACCGTTCTTACCTACGAACATGAACCACAACGAGGATAACCAAATTGTTGACAACTCGTTGCAAAATAGATATTGACTATAGTAGGAGAGACAGACACCCGCTAGCCACTTATGCAAACTAGTTGCATGTCAAGCGTGGAACAGGTCTCATGTGCGAGGACATGTAAAGTTTGTTCGGGCCGCTTCATCCCACTATGCCACCAATATCCAAAATTACAACTAAGGAGCAACAACATGATCATCATCGCCCATATACTCATATGTGTACTACCCGTGTAAAGCATCTACGCATAGATCCGGCTCTGATACCACTGTAGGGTTCGCAGCATAGAAAACAAAAAATTTTCTACGATGTGAACTATGTACTAAGATCTATATATTAGATACAAACAACGGGCGGATGTATATCTGTAGAGAACATACCCTTGAAGACCGACAAAGCTTAACGAGTTCAACTCGTGGTTGATGTAGACGATCTATTGCCGATCTCAAGATCGAGAGGAAGTCCTAGCGCCGCAAATCAGCAGCGCATCCGTGCTCGCACACACGTTAGAGGCACCGAGCAACCTCCGCCTCCTTGCTCCAGCGATGCAGCGAAAGCACAACTCTTTATTGCCGAATATCCACCGGGAACATGTATCTCGCTAGTCCGAGACCATGGGGGATAAATTCTAGAGGGGGAGAGAGATCCTTCACGAGGAGGTGTGAGTGAGAAGTGAGGAGAGGGGTGCCTTTTATAGGAGGAGGGGGAACCACAAGGGGGTGGCCGGCGCATGGGGGCTGCCCCCTTGCCCTCCCCTCTTCATGTGGGTGGACACTCCACTCACAAAAATCCATTCAAATCCCTCCACTCAAAATCCCACTCAAACTTGCCATTAAATTTCCACCAAATTTAATGCAAACTCTCATTAAATAAAACTCTTTTATTTTATTCAGAATTTTGTCAATTACTTTAATGACATTCACAAATAACACCTTGCTAGAATTCTATTTCACATGCATAACCACTTTATGCAATTTCACCCGAAAACCTGTTTTGGTATCTAGTGAAATAAATTCCTGCGCTTGTTCATTCTTTCGGCATGAAACTTTTTCTCCAATTGGATGTCGGTGTCTCTTAAGTGTGTCACCCTACGGTTCGTGAATAATACGGACATGATCGAGACCCCTCTCGGATCAATAATCAGAAGCGGAATCTGGAGACCCATACTGACTCCCACACATTCAACGATGACTTTGTTGTGATCGTCGGAACCTTTTTACGCTAGTATCTTAATCCCTTTGTTTCACGATATATTACATGTCCGAGATTCGATCATTGGTATCTCCATACCTAGTTTGATCTCGTTACTGACATGCACTCTTTTCTCGTTCCCGTGATATAACATTCTAGTGATTAAATCACTTGCTTGCAAGCTAATCAATGTGATATCACCGAGAGGGCCCAGAGTATATCTATCCGTCATCGGAATGAACAAATTCCACTCTCGATCCATGAGCCTCAACATAACACTTTATTAGTTCTGAATCCATCTTTATAATCACCCTGTTACGGTGTGACGTTTGATGTTATCAAGAAACTCTTCCGGTGTTAGTGATTGACATGATCTCATAGTCTAAGGATTAGGATCACTTCGTAAGTTGTTATAGCAATATAAATTCAATGACTTTGATCGTAATGCTATACTTCGGATGAATGTTCATCACACTATTACACTAATGTTGTGATCCCGTTATTAACAACATCCAATGTCCATGATCAAGAAACCTTGATCATCTTGTTAATCAACGAGCTAGTTTACGAGAGAGGCATAACTAGGAACTTTCTGTTTCTTTATTAAACACACATGTATTAATGTTTCCGTATTAATACAATTATAGCATGCAAAATAAACATCTATCATATACTTGGAATACACATAATAAACACTTTATTATTGCCTCTCAGGGCATATTCCCTTCACATTTTGCACCCAAAAATCCTGAGCCAAAGCCGGTATATAATGAAAAAACCAAAAAGTGGGCTAAGTCCTTTCTTGAACAACCATCCTAGATATCGATGAATCTGGAATCATACTATGACCGGGAGATTATTAAGCAAGCACAGAAGAAAAAAATCACAAGTGCAAAAAGCGGGAAGCAAGTTGCCAACTCGGAGCACAGAAGAATCAATCGGTCGCCCCGCTCAAAGTCATTTCAGACCTCGACAAGGCCTTCAGAGCTGAAATGGATATGGACATGCAAATAATGGAACCCAGAGCCCGTAATAATGCTGCACTTATGGGAATCACTGTATCGCAGGCCAAAGCACTTGCTAACGAAGCAAATATGTATCTTGGTCAATATCTAGGCTATGAAGATACGCCGGTGGGTCAGATAGTACGGCAGTATGTCCAAGGGGATCCTCTAGTCAGTAATGAGGAGCCCGTGCGTCTATCCATACATATGCGAAATCTGCACGAATGGTACATGTCGCAAGCAGAAAAAGAGCATCAGAAAGATTGGTTTCCGGTGGACGTTAGAAAGGAGCATCACTTCAATCCATACTCGATACAGGTTCAAATGACCGAACTGTTTCAGTTATACAACCAGCGCGCCCTCGACAAATCTATCATTGGTTGCTACTGTCTGTAAGTGGTCTATTTCTATAATTAAGTTTGTAGCTCAACTCGTTCATTGCATTTAATATATTATCCTAACTATATATTCTTTTGTATGATGATATTATATTCTGCAGAATGAAGATGCTTGAATGCAAAAGAGCTATAAGATACGACGTTGGGTTCATTGACCCATATATCATTAATGAATATACGTTAAAGAATCACCCCAAGGACGTGGAGGAAGACCTGTGCAGGTTCTTAACCGAGAATAATTTTGTTAAGGAAATACTATTTCCTTACAACTCCAAGTGAGTGTTTATATCTTGTACACATTTTATTTTTGCTTACTGGATGAGCTATGCATGTATGCTTTTGTAAACGTCCGCAGATTCCACTGGATCTTGCTAAACATTCAAGTTGACAACTCCCTAGTTGAAGTCCATGACTCATTAAGTTGGGACCAAGAGCAGTGGAGCGACATGAAAGCAATGCTCCATAAGTAATTTCAATCATTATCGTATTATATCGTCCTCTTTCATTCATTTCCTGATATCAAGTAACTAATAACTCATTTGTTCATTTTCTTTGCCGAGCAGGTGTTGGACACGGTTCAGACAGAAAATACCAGGTCCATTCAAAGAGGAGTTAACTTATAAAATGGTGAAGAGTTTACATCAGCCACCAGGAACTCATTTATGTGGATACTACGTATGCGAGTACATCCACGAGTTGACCAGTGAGCGGAAAGTTGACTCACATTATATTTATGATTTGCGGGAGAAACTAGAGCCAGACCAGCGCATAAGAGCAATTCAAGAGGAGCTGGCGGGATTTATGATGAAGGAAGTCCTTGATGTACATGGAGAGCATTATGCGGATGACGTGGAACTCGATTTGCCTTAGTCATCTCCATGTAGCTGATATGATATATATATTCATCAATGACCATGTAATTTCAAAACATTTCTTCCTTTTGATATGATTGATTATATGTATGCTTGTAAGGGATCGATTAATTATATAAATGCATCGACGTGTAGTGTGTATGTAGTAGCGTATAATATGTATACTGAAATATATGTTTGAATTATAGTGAAACACAAAACGAAAAAGGAACGAAATGGCAAAAAAAGGAAATACACAATCTCTGCCGCGGCAGAGAAACACACAATTCTCTGCCGCGGCAGGAAACCTTTTAGTCCCGGGTGATGTAACGGCCCGGGACTAGAGGGTTTCCGCCCCCCCGCGGCGCTGAAACAGCCACGTGGATGTTATCAGTCGCGGGCTGTAGCGAGCCGGAACTAGAGGGGGGGCCTCTAGTCCCGTTTTCGCAGTCCCGGGCCCAAAATCGGGACTAAAGCCAGTTGCGGCCCAGGACTGTAGGCCCTTTTTCCACCAGTGATGGAAGTGGGAGTATCATCCACAAGGTACACAATGAAATCATCACCTAAAGACTTTGCAGTCCTTTGTCTCTTGCTTCTTTTGGGAGCTTCATTGTCATCCTCCACAGGATCATCAGAGTGTTCTATCGGCATAGTGGGTTCAGGAATTATAGAAAATTCCTGACTAGATGAACTAGTCATCTCCTTATTTGATGAGCTAGACATACCTTTCATAGGAAATATATCCTCAAAGAAAGTCGCATCATTCGACTCCATAATTGTACCAACATGCATGTCGGATACCTCAGATTTTACTATCAAAAATCTATAGCCAATGTTATAAAAAGCATATCCCAGAAAAACACAATCAATGGTTCTTGGTCCAAGCTTTCGCTTCTTGGGTATTGGAATATTGACTTTCGCCAAACAACCCCAAGTTCGTAAGTAAGAGAGTTTAAGCCTTTTCTTTTTCCATTCCTCAAATGGAGTCATGGTTTTATCCTGTACAGAAACACAGTTTAGGACATATGACACGCAATCATTAGCACCTCCCCCCACCATTCCTTGGAAAGATCCGATGTATCTAACATGGCGTTAACCAAATCAGTTAGAGTGCGATTCTTCCTTTCGGCCACCCCATTTGATTGAGGTGAGTAGGGAGGCATCCTCTCATGTATAATACCATGTTCCATACAGAATAAATCAAATTCGTTTGAAAAGTACTCTCCACCACGATCTGACCTTAGCCGCTTGATTTTAAGATCAAGTTGGTTTTCTGCCTCAGCTTTATAGATTTTGAAGTAGTTCAAAGCTTCATCTTTAGATTTCAGAATAAAAACATAGCAGTATCTAGTGGAGTCATCAATCAACTTCATAAAGTATCTTTTTCCATCTTTTGTCAACACACCATTCCTCTCACAAAGATCTGAATGTATAAGTTCTAGTGGTTCTAAGTTTCTCGGTTCCGTAGCCGTATGAGACTTGCGGGGTTGCTTTGCTTGCACACAAACTTGGCACTTAGAACCTTTGAAAGTGGTAAATTTCGGAATTAAACTCATATTGGCTAGCCGCATCATGCAACCAAAGTTAATATGACAGAGTCATGAATGCCAAACATTGGACTCATTATCATTGCACACATGATTAATAACTTTAGTACATGAGTCTGACAAAGACAAGCGGAACAGACCTCCGCACTTATACCCCTTTCCAACAAATTGTATATACTTAGAAATTACAACTTTATTAGACTCAAAAACCAACTTAAAGCCATCTCGACATAAAAGCGATCCGCTGACGAGATTCTTATTGATGGAGGGAACGTGCTGCACATTCTTCAGCTGTACGGTATTCCCCGAAGTAAACTTCAGATCTACCGTACCAACACCATGAACAGAAGCACGTGAGCCGTTTCCCATCAGCACGGAAGAAGTCCTTGAGACCTGACAAGAGGAAAAAATGGAAATATCAGAACATACATGTGTATTAGCACCCGTGTCTATCCACCAATCAGGAGAATAACATACTGAAAGGATAGTAGGTAAAATACCGTACCCAGCATCCTTCATCTCAGTATCGCTAATAACAACATTAGCGGCCTTGCCACTGTTCCTATGTTGACGCTTATCAAAGTGATTAGGACAGCCAGGAGCCCAATGATCAGGATCACCACAGACGTGGCAAGAGCCTTTCCTCTTATCATTTTTATTCTTGAAGTTGGTTGAGTGTGTGGCCTTGTTCTTGCCATCAAACTTCCCCTTTCCTTCAGTTTTGTTCTTATTCTTGAACTTGTGGGATTAAAAGTTTTTCCTCTGCACCAAATTGGCAGTAGAACCTCCCTCAAATCCTCGAGCAGTTTTGTCCTTTGCTCTCGCCATCTCTTCCACATGAAGAGACCCAATGAGATCCATAACGGAAAACTCTTGTCTCTTATGTTTCAGAGAAGTAGCAAAGTTCCTCCACGAGGGAGGAAGCTTGGCAATAATGCCACCGGCCACAAATTTGTCCGGTAAGGAACACTTGAACTGCTCAAGTTCTTTAGCAAGTGATTGTATCTCATGAGCTTGCTCAACGACGGAGCGCTCATCAATCATCTTGTAGTCATAGAATTGCTCCATGATATACAATTCAGTGTCAGCGTCCGATACCCCAAACTTGACCTCGAGCGCTTCCCACGCGTCCTTGCCATTATCAAATGACATATATGGGCCAACAATGTTGTCCCCAAGAACACTGAACAAAGCCGCCATAAACATGGTATCGGCTTTCTTTAAGGTCGCTTCCTGCTCAGCAGAAAGATCTCCTTCAGGCTTGCCAAGAGTGGCGCTATAGCAGTTGTAAGATTCATAAGGATCCACTTTACGAAGATCCCATTGTATTCCAGAAGCTCGTAACATAGGTCCCGATAATCCCCAATTTACTGCTTCTTCTCCCCTAATAAAACCTACTCCCTCAACTCGCTCTAAAAAAATGGGATTCTGTGTAATAAGTTGTTGATATTCAACAACTACGCGTAAAAAATAATCACAGAAAACTAAACATTTATCGATCCATCCATAAGGTAGATCCGCGGCTACTCCTCCGATGCGAAAGTAATTGTGCATCATTCGGAAATATAAGCAATAATCCATATAATTTAATCCGAATAATAAATTGATAAAGTACGATCATACAAATGGTACTAAAACCAATTATGCAAATCAACAAGTAGATGAACCGACTACATCTATTGGATATAAACCTATCACATCTACACCAAACGCTAGACCTAGAAACTCTAGCAAAATCCAAAAGAGAGAGAGATTGGAAACACATACGATGCAGTTGCGGCAGTAGCCGCGGCGATAGCAGCAGCAGAGCTGTCGCCCATGTTGAGGTTGCCGAAGAGGTCGCTGACGTTCGGGAATAAGTCCTCATTCGGGAACTCGTTGTCGGACGACGTCGTGGTTGCCAGTAGTCGCGCTTGAGCGCTTCCCAAAAACCTGATCGTCCCTCACTCGTACAGGTTCACGAGAGACGGGGTTCCAGAGGCCTACTGTCCCGATCTGCGGTGCACGCCGCAAGCCGGGATGGGGAAGACGAAAGCGACGGCGCAAGGTTCTGGAGGTAGGCGCGTGTGTGTATTGACTCACTGGACTCAGTCCACGTCCATAAAAACTAGAAACAGCTGTAATTAACGCGTCCGTTAATGACTCATAATCAGTTACACGGGCCTCACTTACACGGGTCCATCGGCTCGGCGAGATTCCCGCAACCCGCGGCGCGCGTGCGTCGAGGCGTGGTGAGGCGGGCGTCGTCGAAAGAGGAGTGCGCGAGGACTTCTCTTCTTGTCACACCTTAGTGAGTAGGGTCCAACTCCCCTTCAACTAGCAATGTGAGACTAAACTTTAGCACCACTAGCACAGTCATATGCTGCCATATACAAGTAGGCTAAATTTTTTTTCAGAATTTGTCTAACGGACCAGCAGCCCAAAACTCATCAAATTCTCATCAAATTCCAACAGAACACGCATCCGTGGCCGAGCAACAAACCAACCATAATGTTGTATGAAAAAAAAAAGCAAGGCTCAGCATGTGCAATTGCTAAGCTACAAAATTATAAGTCTTCAAGGTTGTCCATAATATTCAGAACAGGCCGGTGAACTATAGATCGAAATCCTTACTTTTACGTTGGCTCATCGTTGAACGCGTGGTAATTATCCAGGGAACGCGTGGTTATAGTCTCGTCACGTCGCACACGTCTATCTTTTTATCCAGGGAACGCGTGGTGTGGGTTGGTGCCTCTGTGCCGCCGCATCCAAGCTGTTAGCTCAGCTGAGAAGAAAGCATATAGTTAGGTAAGTAGTGACAAAGTTTTCTTATGGACGATGCAGACACGTACCGTACTCATTAGCACGAACGCACAAATCCAAAGTACCACGGTGACATGGCGGAGCAGGAATACTATCCACATCCCTATACATAAGGCTGATCATAGTAAAAGTAACTTCACTACTCTCTCCGTCACGGTTTGAAGGATGTTTTAGAGAGATCGTTAAAATCTAGGTGGACGCTAATTAGATCAGATTTTTATAAAAACATGCGCACATTAATTATTTGACGTCCTATTAAACGTAATTACTCAATGAAAATGAGGAGTTTAGCCGCATGCATTGGTGAAGTTGCATGCAAGAATTAATTACTTGGCTGCATAAAGTAGAAAGTGAGGAGGAAAAGAGGGGCATTAACTTTGTAATTAAGTCTAACGCGCCTAGGAGGAGATGAGTTTTGGAAACGCATGGCTTTTATAAGACGCCCTCCAAACCGTGACGGAGGTAGTACTAATTAAGAGTCCATGTCAGCATTTTTGCTTACGTGGCAATAATTTAATGCAGAGAGAGATAGATTGATTAACTAGCTATGTTATCGTAACATCACATATACCAAAGCAAGTGTGTCTATAATCTAATTAATGTGACATTGCATATCACCACACCTACGTTACTTTTCACTATAAACGTAGTAACTTAAACTAGTAACATATATATGTTACTACTCTAAGTTACTCTCCACTATGATCAGCCTAATACATAGTTCACTGCCGTTATAAACGACACGCCCATTGGCCGGCGGCAAAGCTCCAGTTGCCATAGGCGTAGCTCCAGACGGGCCTCACTTACACTGCCGAGCAAGTAATCAACCTTAATGTTGTATGGAAAAAAAAGCAAGGCTCACAACGTGCAATTGCTGAGCTACAAAATCAGAAGTCTTGGAGGTTGTCCATAATATTCAAAACAGGCCGGTAAACTATAGATTGAAGTCCTAACTCTCACATTATCAACTTAGATTATATGAGCGAATCCCATAAAATAATGTAACATATGACTACATGCTTGCTGCCGGGAGATAGAAGGATGCGTAAGGGTAAACGGTCTTGAGGTTATCAGCACTAGACTGATGCACCTTGGTCAACCCCATGGATTCAGTGCCGAGTATGAAGATTCCGATCATGGTCCACAGGAACAGCGCATCGCCCTCCTCTGCGATCCCAATGATCTTCAGCCGAGGCATCGCAGTAAAGCAAGGGTCCGTCTTCGGCAATGGCGCATCCGAGAGACCAGGGATAATGTTTTCCAAATTAACTGTCTTCAGCAGCACCCAACCGTCAGCACCAGCGTCCCGCGCCCACAACTGCAGGGTGGAACCCATCATGCCGGCCACGCCGAGCGCGCCGCCGGCCACCTTGAGGAGACGCATGTTGCCGCACTTTGGCCGCTGGAGCGTGGTCAGGGTCCGTTGATCGGTATCAAAGACAAGGATGCGGCACTGAGAGGCTGGTACAAGACGTTGTCGGCGACGATGCAAGGCTCCGAATGGACGTTCCACACCAGGGGTAGCTCCAACATCTGGCACCACTGACCGGTGAGCGAGGAGAACACGCTGGCGAGCATGGCGTCCTCATGCGGGTGCTTGAACACGACTGCCACCCGGAAGGGGCTGGCGTGGCACTCCGGGCGTTGTCCTTGGCCGGTCTCCTCGTCGACGGCGTCTTCCGTGGTGCAGTCGCAGATCAGCGCGGCGCTGACCTGGTTGTTTCCGTTGGGCGCCTCTGGCATGTCGAGCGCTTTGGCTCGGACGAGATGGCGCTCGCCGGTCATAGGGTGCCAGACGAGGAACCGGTGGTCCCACCCGTCGCTGAGGAGGACGCGGCCGTGGCAGGAGCCCACGAGCTGCCAGTCGGTCCTCCGATCACTGGTAGAAAACGTGTCATGCGTTCCGGTTGGTAAGGGGCATTAGTCCCGGTTGCCCAACCGGGACGGGGCAATCGGGACTAAAGACCTAACCTTTAGTCCTGGTTGCCCCACCAACCGGGACAAATGGGTGCACACGTGGCAGCGGCAGAGGGCGAGGGGGGTGGACCTTCTACCGCGGCAGAGATTTGGCCCATTTCTCTGCCGCGGCAGAGAATTCATTTTGGCATATTTTGTTGCCGCGGCAGCATTTTCGCCATTTTTTGTGCCGCGGCAGAGAATTCATTTAGGTTGTTTTATTGTTTATTTAGTGTTTTGCACTTATCAATGAAGGAACCGTTATATTACACAAGATCATCATGACAATATTACATTCAATACACGGATCGAGTTCATGCACTACATACAAAAGTTGCTATTTTTACAATCCCTATTGTCTATACATAGCCGAATAGTATTCCCCTTTTGGGTTTAGGACTTCTGCATCCAAGAATCCCGCCAATTCCTCCTGATTCCCATAAAATAATGCAACACGAGAGATAGAAGGAGGCGTAAGGGTAAACGGTCTTGAGGTTATCAGCATGAGTCTGATCACTAGTGGAAACAGCCCTATAGGTCCTGGTTGGTACGGGGCTTTAGTCCCGGTTGCCCAACCGGGACGGGGCAATCGGGACTAAAGCTCTAACCTTTAGTCCCAGTTGCCCCACCAACCGGGACTAAAGGGTGCACATGTGGCAGCGGCAGAGGGCGAGGGGGGGTGGAGCATTAGTCCCGGTTCGTAACACGAACCGGGACTAATAACCTTCTGTCGCGGCAGAGATTTGGTCCATTTCTCTGCCGCGGCAGAGAATTCATTTTGGCACATTTTGTTGCCGCGGCAGCATTTTCGTCACTTTTTGTGCCGCGGCAGAGAATTCATTTAGGTTGTTTTATTGTTTATTTAGTGATTTGCACTTATCAATGAAGGAACCTTATATTACATCATGAATATCATGACAATATTACATTCAATACACGGATCGAGTTCATGCACTACATACAAAAGTTGCTATTCGATGCTACCGGCCAATTCCTTCAAAGTTGCTATTTTTACAATCCCTGTCTATACACAGCCGAGTAGTATTTCCCTTTTGGGTCTAGGACTTCTGCATCCAAGAATCCCGCCAATTCCTCCTGAATTGCTCGTAAACGATCCTTTGGCAGAAGACCGTCCCGTAGACGTTCGATCTGATTTAAAAAAGGAGTCAGCCTATATGAATGAAACTAAACACAATTTGACTGTAATTAAAAACTACAGAAATTGTTTACGTACGTGGAGTTGCTCTAAATTTCTGCCCTTCTTATCGCACGTCTGCCGGATGAACTCGCAAACATAGTATCCACATAGATTGTTACCTGGTCCGTGCGTCAGGCACTTTACGAGAACAGAGTTCAATCAAAATAATAATCAAGCATGATAATAATTGTATCAAAACTAGAATCAAAGAGATGCGCGGATATATCTAGTGGTACTTATATTTAGTGGTTGAAATGTAAGCTCCTCTTTCCAAACACCCCTAGCCTTGTTGTGAACCGTTTCCAAGCGCTGCCCGGCGTAGAAAACGAATAAAATAAGTTATTAAGTATTTGATATCATAAAATTCACGAACGTTGCTGATATAGTGTCGTAATGATTAGAATTACCGCTGGAGAAGTATCTGCATGTCATTCCACGTCTCAAGGGGTTTATGTTTCGAGTCCATGACTAGTACACGCCCTTTGTCAAGTTGAATGATTGACAGAATATAGTGGAAGCTGCAAATGCATAACTAATCAATTATATACTTAACATCGAGTAAGCGAAATAGAAAGTGTATACAAGACAATAACACTCACTCGAAGTTGTAAGGAAATAGTATTTCCCTTTTGGTTTCTTGAAACCTTAACGCGTGTACTATATTATCCTCCGTATCTTGGGGGCTTATTTTGAGATTAGCTTCATGAACCCAATATGGGTCAATGAAGCCAATGTCATAGATTTGTCCTCTACTACATTCGAGAATCTTCATTCTGCATATTACAGTATGATTATATACATGCAATAAACAAAATAATATAGCTGGAGACTAAATTAATTACAAAATTAGTACTTACAGACAATAGGCACTGATGATCAATTTGTCCAAGGCGTCTTGATTGAATAATTGAAATAGTTCATCAAATTCAATGGATATCATGTCATCCTTTTCTTTCCCATAATGCTTTTTTGTAACCCTCAGCACTATCCAGTTAGCCCCGGCCCTTGTGGCATGTATGTACCAGTTATGCAATCTTCGCATTTTTGTTGGAAGATTGTTTACCTCCTCAGGTTTGACGAGAGGTTTGCCGTACTGGTATTTGTATGCTACTTCACTCACGGGGAAGAACTCTAACTGGGATAAGTACTGGGCAATACTCATACCTTGAGCAGCGACAGCTTCTCCGTACTGTGCAACTACCTCTGGATCATACTGCTCTTCGGCCCCATATTTGCTCGACCCCACATTGGTTTGGGAAATCACCTTGAGAGGGGCGCAAGTCTGTTTTGCTTGTTCTCCGAGCTGGGCAACAGATTTCTCGCTTGTATCAGTACTGCTCTTCGAGGCTTTTTGTGCCGCATGTGACTTGAGAATAGAACGCTCATAGTCTGATGACAGCTTTGGCTCGGGTTGATGAAGAGTCTTTAGCATTTTCAACACTTTGGCTTTTTCTTCTTTGGTGCTGAGGAACACTGGCTCTTTCGGCCGCCTCAGCTAGGCGAAAAACACTGTCGTTTCCGCATCAACGATCGCCGCAGTCTCCTCTTCAGTACAGTCATAAGCTCTCTTGGGAGGAACCTTTGGTACTTTTGGAAGAGGCTCTTGTTTATGTTTCGGCGATCGCTTACCACGAGGCATAGTAGCGGTACGCTTACGCTTTTGACCCTTAGGCGCCGGCGATGGCTCCTGCGGCGATGGCTGCGCTGGAGATTGGTGAGGCGACGGAGCCGGGTGAGGCGACGAAGACGGCTGCCGCGGCGACGACGACCTCGCTGGAGACGGGTGAGGCGGCGGCGAAGATGGCCTTGGCGTGTGATTTCGAAGCACGATACATTCCTTCGGCCATAGAATGGTGACGTTTTTTGCGTCTCCCAGCACAGTCACATCACCTTCACCTGCAGGGTAGTGAAGATCCAAAACTTCAAAGGTGGGCATGATTTCATCCACGCCGAAAACAGCGTAGCCCTCTGGAACCGGATGACAGTGGTAAGTTGGTGTGGGTCCAATTGGTAAGGCATAGCCGACCGCCACCTTCATTGATATGTTCACAACTTTGACATGTAGCTCGCAGTGTGTTATCTCTGTGATATCATCCACTGGGTAGCCAACAGGAGCCATCGTCGGTGCATCGTCGTCATCTCCATCGCCATTGTCATCACCCGGGACCTCGGTGGAAGCCACACTGCTTTTTCGATTATTCGATAGGCCGGTAGCATCGAATGCAGTGTGCTGCTGAGATGGGCCGGTAGTACTTTGCTCTTTAAGTGCGTTAATTTCATCTTGTTGTTGCTTTAATCGTTCTTCAATTAAACGCATTCGCTCTTTCTGACTATTTGCTTCAACTTCCACCCTGTCCTTTCTCCTCTGACGGCTTCTATCAGGATATTTATTTCTCTCTTCGGGAAACCCAGTCATCCATGGTTGGGAGCCTCTTGTGCCTCGTGTTCGTCCATCATGTTCCTTATTTCCAAGGGCGAGTGTGAGCTCATCATTCTCTCTATCGGGAATGAAGTCCCCATCTTTAACAACCTGTACTGCTTTTCTCATCCTCTCGATTGGCAAGGGGTCTTCTTTATGTCGTATGTTATATATACACCTACCTTCCGAGTCCAACGTGCCCCCATGCCCGTAAAACCAATTCCTTGCACGTTCTACCCAATCGTCTGTCTCTGGGGTGATCTTTTTAGCATGCAGTTCATTCTCAAGTTTCTCCCACTTAGGAATGCCAGCCCTGTAGCCACCTTGCCCCATAGTATGGTGATACTTCTTGTTAGCAGCATTCAGCTTATTTGTTTCAGATATTTTCTTAGCTTTTTCTGATTTCTTGTATTCCACCAACTCAGCCCAGAATGGTTTTATCTTCTCAAACTGAATATTCTTGAAATCGGGAGTCTTCTTTTTCACGACATAGTCAAGGTGCAATCTTTTCTTCCAGTTGGTGAAACACTGGGCCATCTTCTTCAAATCCCACTCCCTGACCTTAGCCTCCATGGCTCTCCCATGTTGTAAGGCGTCCTCAACTGGATCCTCCGCATTTGGATCCAGCTCTATCTTCGGTAGTTTGAAATTAACCATGAGCCTCTTCCACAGTAAATCTTTGGCGTGGTTAGGGACAAATAAACATGTTCCCTCTTCATCCGCATTAGCAGGCCTATTCCAATTTCTAATGGTGATCGGGATTAAGTCCCTAACGATTACTCCGCATTGTGCCACAAATTTGGTTGCGACAACTTCGGGAGCCGTCGGTTTGCCGTCTTCAGCGACATCTTCGATCCTGAACCTCTCATGGTCTTGCAACTTTTTGGTTGGGCCTCGTCTGCTCTTTTCAGTAGATTCCTTCGATCCGGAGGGCTAAAAGAAGAAAGATCGTCGTTACTATTTCTATATAGATAGCAGATGATTAATTAATGAATTGATTTATATTACATGCACCTCGCCGGAGCGGTCGTCTTCTCGATTACACAAGGCATCGCCTTCTCCCTCGCGGAAGGCAACACCTTCAACCTCAAACAAGTTGTCTATTCCGGTAAAAAGAGGATCACCCTCACCGGAGTTGTTCAGAAACGTTGATACGTCTAAATTATCTTCCCCACGGATCACACCTTGGATCAACTCTTCCTTTTCTTCGTCTCTGACGTGTGGGTCCATATTTTCTGCATAGGTGGAAAAACGAATAAGTCAAAGCGCCTAAAGGAGAAAGTTAAGTACGGTGTTGAGAGATATAAACCCTAATTCAGAGAAACCCTAATATATACAAACACAATAATAAAAATGAAGAGAAACCAGGGAACCCTAAACCTAGCTACAAAAAGGAAACCGTGTAGTAGATAGGTAACTCTAGCTAAAATCAACTAAAATCAATATTCCGGAGTTCCGAGGGGTGTAAAACCTAGTTCGGAGAAACCTCAGATGCATATGAGAGGGGAACATGAGTATAAGGCTACAAAAGGGAAACTATCCAGCAGATAGTTAACACTAGATACTAACAAAATACCATATTGGAATCGATTTAAGAGGGTTCGGAATGCCCTGGCGAAGGCACATCGTCGAACCCACATGCACCTAAGGGGCATGCAATTTCATGGGAAGATTTACGCGCGACTGAGCCAGACCGAGCTTTCCTACGTCGAACACAATGGTTTTGACCGCGCGACCCCTTCGCCCATGTCTCGCCCACGCGTGAGCGAACAGGGGAACTCCCATCGGCGCCGCCTCCTCCCCCTCTCCTCACCTTCCCCGAGTAAACAGCGCTTTTGCCTCTCTCTTGCCACAATACACCCGCCCCACGCGTCCCTGCACGCCTCCCATGTCCTGCGGAACCGGCCACCGACATCCTCTTTTCCCGAGCCTTACAAACCCGACATGAGGGAGTATAAATCTATCATTGAGTAAATGTGATACTCCTATAGCAAACGAGGATAGTCCGATGATAAGGATGCGATTAGGGATGGCAATGGGGCCCCGAAACCCACAAACCTGATGGATACCCGCCTTAAATGAGGAGGGTTTGGTAAAAAGTTAGACCCTCCAAGTTTAATGGGGCGGGTATGGGGGTGGCAAACCCATACCCACAGACCCGCAGACCCGCTCTAAGGGCATGTATTACGCCAGGCGTTTAGGTAGCCGCTTAAGCGATGAAAATTAATACGTATGAAAAAGCAAACGTACCCAAATGCCCCATCCTCCAACAGAAACCGCTAACGCATATTCGAGTTATGTAATGAAGTTCTAGTTATTTATTATTGCTATCTGAATTTTTCAAAGTTTAGGGCTCCATTTGCATTCTGCACTGGGGCCTCAAATTCCTGGAGACGGCCCTGAGCAGCAGCAGCCGCCCCACCATGCAGAAGCCGCGCCGCCGCCCACCAGCAGCCCACCATGCAGCAGCCACCGCCGCCCACCATGCAGCAGCCGCCGCCGCCCACCATGCAGCTAGCAGCCGCCGCCGCCCACCAGCAGCAGCAGAAGGAGGGGAAGGACAGAGGCAGGGAGGGACGTACCTGACGCGCGGCGGTGGGGGAAGGCGCGGGCGGCGCGGTCGTCGGCGGGAAGAGACGCGGGCGGCGGTCGTCGGGGAGCGCGCGGGCGGCGGTCGTCGGGGAGCGCGCGGGCGTCGGTCGTCGGGCAGTGCGCGGGCAGCCTGGCGGCGTCGTCGATGAAGCAGAGAAGCAGAGAAGAGAAGCAGAGAAGAAGAAGAGAAGTTATATAAAGGGGAGGGAGTATACGTCCCCGTTGGTGGCTCCAACCGGGACTAAAAGGGCATACGTCCCGGTTGGAGCCACCAACCGGGACGTATACTCCAATTTTCAGCAGCTGAAGGGGCGCGCGCGTAGGGGGGGTCTTTAGTCCAGGTTGGTGGCTCCAACCGGGACGTATTCCCCTGCTTTCAAATTTTTTCAGTTATTTTCTCTCTGTTCCCGCCTTATTTTTTATTTTGGGGTTTAAATTTGTAATGTTTTTAAATGATAATTACTTTGGAATTTAGAAAAACTTTAAACATAAAAAGTGTTTGAATTTGAATAACTAATTTGAAACCATTTTCTTTTTTGCAAAATAATTAATGTAACCATTTAAACTATGAACCATTTAAAATTAATAATGAAATAACTTATATTTCTTAAATATTAATTTGGAATTTAGAAAAACTTTAAACATAAAAAGTGTATGGATTTGAATAAATAATCCAAAACCATTTTCTATTTTTAAAAAATAATTAATGTAACCATTTAAAATTAAAAATGAATTAACTTATATTTTTTAAATATTAATTTGGAATTTAGAAAAACTTTAAACATAAAAAGTGTATGGATTTGAATAAATAATCCAAAACCATTTTCTATTTTTAAAAAATAATTAATGTAACCATTTAAAATTAAAAATGAATTAACTTATATTTTTTAAATATTAATTTGGAATTTAGAAAAACTTTAAACATAAAAAGTGTTTGGATTTGAATAAATAATTCAAAACCATTTTCTATTTTTAAAAAATAATTAATGTAACCATTTAAAATATGAACCATTTACAATTAAAAATGAATTCACTCATAATTAATTCAAAACCAATTTCTGTTTTTAATGGGCGGAAAAAAGAGGACGGAAAATAATGGGCGGAAAGAAAATTTGATTAGGATAGAACTGGAATTAAAGTACATAACACAACTAACACAAAGTTACATAGAAGAACTGAAAATTAACATACATGGCCAGATTAAGCTACAATCGGCCGAACTTGTTTTGCAATGTTGGAATAATTCAGTCATGCTCCTGCCTACACCTGTAATACTCGAAAGTCATGAAACCTCGAACATGATAGGTCATTTTGTGAAGGTCTTTTTGAAACATGATCAATATACCAAGTCTGGTATTTTTCCTTTCAACTATGTAACAAAATATGACACCACGCGAAGGATTTTCATTGTTCGGATTTTTTTTGAATTTATTATGCCCGTTTTGAATTATCTGAATTTCTAACTATGGTCGAACCGGTGTGCATGAAGATAGGGGACGAGCATCGTTAGAACTTGCATTGGATCTCTGAATAAACCACATATTGCGAGTCTAAAAATGATTTTTTTTAAAAATCACGGGCAATAGATCATGTACCTGTAGTACAAACCGGACCCACTTCCTGCCGATTCGGCAGACATTTGTCCTTTTTACCCGGGATGGACGAAAAGGTTTGAGATGTCCCGGTTGGGAGATAGTCCATGTAAGGTGGTCTAGTATTTTAGGAAAATGGGACGGTAGCATTCTGAAACGGCATTTTGGTGGTTACTTTACAAAACGACCCGTTTTTTGCACTCGGAAAATGGAAAAGGGCTTTTCCGTGCGACAAAAAGGAAAACTCCCTCCTGCAACATTGTTCTCCATACCAAAATGCACACACATGCATAATATAGGCGCAACATCACAAACTATGCCGTGATTCAGCACATAACATCGGTCATTTGGACCGAAAGCCATGAAACCTCGAACATGATAGGTCATTTTGTGAAGGTTTTTTCGAAACATGATCAATATACCAAGTCTGGTATTTTTCCTTTCAACTATGTAACATAATATGACACCACGCGAAGGATTTTCATTGTTTGGATTTTTTTTGAATTTGTTATGCCCGTTTTGAATTATCTGAATTTCTAACTATGGTCGAACCGGTGTGCATGAAGATAGGGGACGAGCATCGTTAGAACTTGCATTGGATCTCTAAAGAAACCACATATTGCGACTCTAAAAATGATTTTTTCAAAAAATCACGGGCGATAGATCATGTACCTGTAGTACAAACCGGACACACTTCCTACCGATTCGGTAGACATTTGTCCTTTTTACCCGGGATACGAAAAGGTTTGAGATGTACCGGTTGGGAGATAGTCCATGTAAGGTGGTCTAGTATTTTAGGAAAATGGTACGGTAGCATTCTGAAACGGCATTTTGGTGGTTACTTCACAAAACGACCCGTTTTTTGCGCTCGGAAAATGGAAAAGGGCTTTTCCGTGCGACAAAAAGGAAAACTTCCTCCTGCAACATTGTTCTCCATACCAATGTCCACACACATGCATAATATGGGCACAACATCACAAACTATGCCGTGATTCAGCACATAACATCGGTCATTTGGACCGAAAGCCATGAAACCTCGAACATGATAGGTCATTTTGTGAAGGTTTTTTCGAAACATGATCAATATACCAAGTCTGGTATTTTTCCTTTGAACTATGTAACAAAATATGACACCAGGCGAAGGATTTTCATTGTTCGGATTTTTTTGAATTTATTATGCCCGCTTTGAATTATCTGAATTTCTAACTATGGTCGAACCGGTGTGCATGAAGATAGGGGACGAGCATTGTTAGAACTTGCATTGGATCTCTGAAGAAACCACATATTGCGAGTCTAAAAATGATTTTTTCAAAAAAACACGGGCGATAGATCATGTACCTGTAGTACAAATCGGACCCACTTCCTGCCGATTCGGCAGACATTTGTCCTTTTTACCCGGGATGGACGAAAAGGTTTGAGATGTACCGGTTGGGACATAGTCCATATAAGGTGGTCTAGTATTTTAGGAAAATGGGACGGTAGCATTCTGAAACGGTATTTTGGTGGTTACTTCACAAAACGACCCGTTTTTTGCGCTCGGAAATTGGAAAAGGGCTTTTCCGTGCGACAAAAAGGAAAACTTCCTCCTGCAACATTGTTCTCCATACCAATGTCCACACACATGCATAATATGGGCACAACATCACAAACTATGCCGTGATTCAGCACATAACATCGGTCATTTGGACCGAAAGCCATGAAACCTCGAACATGATAGGTCATTTTGTGAAGGTTTTTTCGAAACATGATCAATATGCCAAGTCTGGTATTTTTCCTTTCAACTATGTAACAAAATATGACACCACGCGAAGGATTTTCATTGTTCGAATTTTTTTGAATTTATTATGCCCGTTTTGAATTATCTGAATTTCTAATTATGGTCGAACCGGTGTGAATGAATATAGGGGACGAGCATCGTTAGAACTTGCATTGGATCTCTGAAGAAACCACATATTGCGAGTCTAAAAATGATTTTTTCAAAAAATCACGGGCGATAGATCATGTACCTGTAGTACAAACCGGACCCACTTCCTACCGATTCGGCAGACATTTGTCATTTTTACCCGGGATACGAAAAGGTTTGAGATGTACCGGTTGGGAGATAGTCCATGTAAGGTGGTCCAGTATTTTAGGAAAATGGGACGGTAGCATTCTGAAATGGCATTTTGGTGGTTACTTCACAAAACGACCCGTTTTTTGCGCTCGGAAAATGGAAAAGGGCTTTTCCGTGCGACAAAAAGGAAAACTTCCTCCTGCAACATTGTTCTCCATACCAATGTCCACACACATGCATAATATGGGCACAACATCACAAACTATGCCTTGATTCAGCACATAACATCGGTCATTTGGACCGAAAGCCATGAAACCTCGAACATGATAGGTCATTTTGTGAAGGTTTTTTCGAAACATGATCAATATACCAAGTCTGGTATTTTTCCTTTTAACTATGTAACATAATATGACACCACGCGAAGGATTTTCATTGTTCGGATTTTTTTTGAATTGTTATGCCCGTTTTGAATTATCTGAATTTCTAACTATGGTCGAACCGGTATGCATGAAGATAGGGGACGAGCATCGTTAGAACTTGCATTGGATCTCTGAAAAAACCACATATTGCGAGTCTAAAAATGATTTTTTCCAAAAATCACGGGCGATAGATCATGTACCTGTAGTACAAACCGGACCCACTTCCTACCGATTCGGCAGACATTTGTCCTTTTTACCCGGGATGGACGAAAAGGTTTGAGATGTACCGGTTGGGACATAGTCCATATAAGGTGGTCTAGTATTTTAGGAAAATGGGACGGTAGCATTCTGAAACGGCATTTTGGTAGTTACTTCACAAAACGACCCGTTTTTTGCGCTCGGAAAATGGAAAAGGGCTTTTCCGTGCGACAAAAAGGAAAACTTCCTCCTGCAACATTGTTCTCCATACCAATGTCCACACACATGCATAATATGGGCACAACATCACAAACTATGCCGTGATTCAGCACATAACACCGGTCATTTGGACCAAAAGCCATGAAACCTCGAACATGATAGGTCATTTTGTGAAGGTTTTTTCGAAACATGATCAATATATCAAGTCTGGTATTTTTCCTTTTAACTATGTAACAAAATATGACACCACGCGAAGGATTTTCATTGTTCGGATTTTTTTTTGAACTTATTATACCCGTTTTGAATTATCTGAATTTCTAACTATGGTCGAACCGGTATGCATGAAGATAGGGGACGAGCATCGTTAGAACTTGCATTGGATCTCTGAAAAAACCACATATTGCGAGTCTGAAAATGATTTTTTCCAAAAATCACGGGCGATAGATCATGTACCTGTAGTACAAACCGGACCCACTTCCTGCCGATTCGGCAGACATTTGTCCTTTTTATCCGGGATGGACGAAAAGGTTTGAGATGTACCGGTTGGGAGATAGTCCATGTAAGGTGGTCTAGTATTTTAGGAAAATGGGACTGTAGCATTCTGAAACGGCATTTTGGTAGTTACTTCACAAAACGACCCGTTTTTTGCGCTCGGAAAATGGAAAAGGGCTTTTCCGTGCGACAAAAAGGAAAACTTCCTCCTGCAACATTGTTCTCCATACCAATGTCCACACACATGCATAATATGGGCACAACATCACAAACTATGCCGTGATTCAGCACATAACATCGGTCATTTGGACCAAAAGCCATGAAACCTCGAACATGATAGGTCATTTTGTGAAGGTTTTTTCGAAACATGATCAATATACCAAGTCTGGTATTTTTCCTTTCAACTATGTAACAAAATATGACACCACGCGAAGGACTTTCATTGTTCGGATTTTTGTTGAATTTATTATGCCCGTTTTGAATTATCTGAATTTCTAACTATGGTCAAACCGGTGTGAATGAAGATAGGGGACGAGCATCGTTAGAACTTGCATTGGATCTCTGAAGAAACCACATATTGCGAGTCTAAAAATGATTTTTTCAAAAAATCACGGGCGATAGATCATGTACCTGTAGTAAAAACCGGACCTACTTCCTACCGATTCGGCAGACATTTGTCCTTTTTACCCTGGATGGCGAAAAGGTTTGAGATGTACCGGTTGGAAGATAGTCCATGTAAGGTGGTCTAGTATTTTAGGAAAATGGGACGGTAGCATTCTGAAACAGCATTTGGGTGGTGACTTCACAAAACGACCCGTTTTTTGCGCTCGGAAAATGGAAAAGGGCTTTTCCGTGTGACAAAAAGGAAAACTTCCTCCTGCAACATTGTTCTCCATACCAACGTCCACACACATGCATAATATGGGCACAACATCACAAACTATGCCTTGATTCAGCACATAACATCGGTCATTTGGACCGAAAGCCATGAAACCTCGAACATGATAGGTCATTTTGTGAAGGTTTTTTCGAAACATGATCAATATACCAAGTCTGGTATTTTTCCTTTCAACTATGTAACAAAATATGACACCACGCGAAGGATTTTCATTGTTCGGATTTTTTTGAATTTATTATGCGCGTTTTGAATTATCTGAATTTCTAACTATGGTCGAACCAGTGTGCATGAAGATAGGGGACGAGCATCGTTAGAACTTGCATTGGATCTCTGAAGAAACCACATATTGCGAGTCTAAAAATGATTTTTTCAAAAAATCACGGGCGATAGATCATGTACCTGTAGTACAAACCGGACCCACTTCCTACCGATTCGGCAGACATTTGTCCTTTTTACCCGGGATGGCCGAAAAGGTTTGAGATATACCGGTTGGGAGATAGTCCATGTAAGGTGGTCTAGTATTTTAGAAAAATGGGACGGTAGCATTCTGAAACAGCATTTGGGTGGTTACTTCACAAAACGACCCGTTTTTTGCGCTCGGAAAATGGAAAAGGGCTTTTCCGTGCGACAAAAAGGAAAACTTCCTCCTGCAACATTGTTCTCCATACCAACGTCCACACACATGCATAATATGGCCACAACATCACAAACTATGCCGTGATTCAGCACATAACATCGGTTATTTGGACCGAAAGCTATGAAACCTCGAACATGATAGGTCATTTTGTGAAGGTTTTTTCGAAACATGATCAATATGCCAAGTCTGGTATTTTTCCTTTCAACTATGTAACAAAATATGACACCACGCGAAGGATTTTCATTGTTCAGATTTTTTTTTGAACTTATTATACCCGTTTTGAATTATCTGATTTTCTAACTATGGTCGAACCGGTGTGCATGAAGATAGGGGACGAGCATCGTTAGAACTTGCATTGGATCTCTGAAAAAACCACATATTGCGAGTCTAAAAATGATTTTTTCCAAAAATCACGGGCGATAGATCATGTACCTGTAGTACAAACCGGACCCACTTCCTGCCGATTCGGCAGACATTTGTCCTTTTTACCCGGGATGGACGAAAAGGTTTGAGATGTACCGGTTGGGAGATAGTCCATGTAAGGTGGTATAGTATTTTAGGAAAATGGGACGGTAGCATTCTGAAACAGCATTTTGGTGGTGACTTCACAAAACGACCCATTTTTTGCGCTCGGAAAATGGAAAAGGGCTTTTCCGTGCGACAAAATGGAAAACTTCCTCCTGCAACATTGTGCTCCATACCAATGTCCACACACATGCATAATATGGGCACAACATCACAAACTATGCCGTGATTCAGCACATAACATCGGTCATTTGGACCGAAAGCCATGAAACCTCGAACATGATAGGTCATTTTGTGAAGGTTTTTTCGAAACATGATCAATATACCAAGTCTGATATTTTTCCTTTAAACTATGTAACAAAATATGACACCGCGCGAATGATTTTCATTGTTCGGATTTTTTTGAATTTATTATGCCTGTTTTGAATTATCTGAATTTCTAACTATTGTCGAACCGGTGTGCATGAAGATAGGAGACGAGCATCGTTAGAACTTGCATTGGATCTCTGAAGAAACCACATATTGCGAGTCTAAAAATGATTTTTTCAAAAAATCACGGGCGATAGATCATGTACCTGTAGTACAAACCGGACCCACTTCCTACCGATTCGGCAGACATTTGTCCTTTTTACCCGGGATGGCCGAAAAGGTTTGAGATGTACCGGTTGGGAGATAGTCCATGTAAGGTGGTCTAGTATTTTAGGAAAATGGGACGGTAGCATTCTGAAACAGCATTTGGGTGGTTACTTCACAAAACGACCCGTTTTTTGCACTCGGAAAATGGAAAAGGGCTTTTCCGTGCGACAAAAAGGAAAACTTCCTCCTGCAACATTGTTCTCCATACCAACATCCACACACATGCATAATATGGGCACAACATCACAAACTATGCCGTGATTCAGCACATAACATCGGTCATTTGGACCGAAAGCTATGAAACATCGAACATGATAGGTCATTTTGTGAAGGTTTTTTCGAAACATGATCAATATACCAAGTGTGGTATTTTTCCTTTCAACTATGTAACAAAATATGACACCACGCGAAGGATTTTCATTGTTCGGATTTTTTTTGAACTTATTATACCCATTTTGAATTATCTGAATTTCTAACTATGGTCGAACCGGTGTGCATGAAGATAGGGGACGAGCATCGTTAGAACTTGCATTGGATCTCTGAAGAAACCACATATTGCGAGTCTAAAAATGATTTTTTTCCAAAAATCGCGGGCGATAGATCATGTACCTGTAGTACAAACCGGACCCACTTCCTACCGATTCGGCAGACATTTGTCCTTTTTACCCGCGATGGACGAAAAGGTTTGAGATGTACCGGTTGGGAGATAGTCCATGTAAGGTGGTCTAGTATTTTAGGAAAATGGGACGGTAGCATTCTGAAACAGCATTTTGGTGGTTACTTCACAAAACGACCCGTTTTTTGCGCTCGGAAAATGGAAAAGGGCTTTTCCGTGCGACAAAAAGGAAAACTTCCTCCTGCAACATTGTTCTCCATACCAACGTCCACACACGTGCATAATATGGGAACAACATCACAAACTATGCCGTGATTCAGCACATAACATCGGTCATTTGGACCGAAAGCCATGAAACCTCGAACATGATAGGTCATTTTGTGAAGGTTTTTTCGAAACATGATCAATATACCAAGTATGGTATTTTTCCTTTCAACTATGTAACAAAATATGACACCACGCGAAGGATTTTCATTGTTCGGATTTTTTTGAATTTATTATGCCCGTTTTGAATTATCTGAATTTCTAACTATGGTCGAACCGGTGTGCATGAAGATAGGGGACGAGCATCGTTAGAACTTGCATTGGATCTCTGAAGAAACCACATATTGCGAGTCTAAAAATGATTTTTTCAAAAAATCACGGGCGATAGATCATGTACCTGTAGTACAAACCGGACCCACTTCCTACCGATTCGGCAGACGTTTGTCCTTTTTACCCGGGATGGACGAAAAGGTTTGAGATGTACCGGTTGGGAGATAGTCCATGTAAGGTGGTCTAGTATTTTAGGAAAATGGGACGGTAGCATTCTGAAACGGCATTTTGGTGGTTACTTCACAAAACGACCCGTTTTTTGCGCTCGGAAAATGGAAAAGGGCTTTTCCGTGCGACAAAAAGGAAAACTTCCTCCTGCAACATTGTTCTCCATACCAATGTCCACACACATGCATAATATGGACACAACATCACAAACTATGCCGTGATTCAGCACATAACTTCCTGCGGATTCGGCAGACATTTAGTCCCGGATGTAGTCACAAACCGGGACTAAAAATATTTTCCGCCATTTCCCACCTCTTCCCGCCAAGTTTTCCCGCCCTTTCCTTTCTACTAGAGCTTTTAGTCCCGGATGTAGTCACTAACCGGGACTAAAGATATTTCCCGCCATTTCCCAAAGCTTCACCCAAGTTTTCCCGCCCTTTCCCTCTATATTTTGGGTGATCGTGCCATGGCTATCCACACATCCACACCTTCCTCTCTTAGAACAATGGACAACGCCTACTGGGCCATTCTGACCCTCGAGGAGACCGAGGCGCTGTGCGCCTCCAACTACCCTTATCCGCCGGGCTACCGGCCGCCCGCCGGCTGGATGCTGAGCGCTGGAGGGGTTCCTGTCCCTCCTGTCCCTCAAGGTTCCGCACGCCAGGCGGCCATCACAAACCACTTCTACCACGAGCTCACACCGTAGCAGCGGATGGATCCCCAGTGGGATCCCGACAACTACGACACCTGGAATGCCTTCTTCGCTAATAGGCGGGAAAGGGAGCTCGCCAGGTACGAGGGTGATGGCCCGCCACCGGTGAACCACAACGAAGCCGACCGTCGTCTGTGGTGGGCGAACCGTACTATCATCAGAGTGATGCGCTACATCGCCGGGGGAGACCATCCTCGCCTATGGTGCCCATGAGTCCACCCGCCACAGGCCCCACACTGTCCCGGCGGTAGCGGCATCATCTTCCAGGAGACCCCTCTCCCGCCCGGCGTGAATCCGAGGCTGGAATGGCCCCTGGTATATGCCATGGATGGGCTGAGGATCCCCGGAGTGGCAGGTGACGATGACGATGATGATGACGACGACGATGAAGACCATGAAGCTGCGTACTATAGGACTAGGCATGATTATGACTAAAGGGGGCGGCTTTAGTCCTGAGTGTTAGCTAGTCCCGGTTTGTCCCGATTTTTAATATTAATAAATGTCTTGAGTGTACCTAATAAATAGAGGGAAATGCCTATATAAAGAGAGGGTTCATCTTTAGTCCCGGTTGGAGAAACCAACCGCGACTGAAGGGATTGCGGCAGAGTGGGCCAGGCAACACTAATAATAGGGGTGAGTGTCGACATTATGTCGTGCGTCTTGTACCTTGTTCCGGATGGTGTCACCAACCGGGACTAAAGATGAACCTTTAGTCCCGGTTGGAGACACCAACCGGGACTAAAGATGAGTCAGCACTAATAATAGGGGTGAGTGTCGACATTATGTCGTGAGTGTCGACATTATGCCGAGCTGCTTGTACTATAAATAGGCATCCTTGTGAGTCCAGTCCTCCAGCCAGTTTGAGGCATCTCCAAGATGGTTTTAGAGAGCAGGGACACCACTACGGCCAGTTTCAGGGAGATGCCAACGGAGCCCAGTCCTCCGGCATCTCCGAGAAACTGGTCATAGAGGCACTCCCTAATATGTGAAATTAGTTAGCTCCGAGGCATATTGATCTAGTTAGAGAAGTTACAAGCTGCAAGATGGTTTTCGTGAGCAGGGACACCACTGCGGCCAGTTTCAGGGAGATGCCGACGGAGCTCAGTCC
This sequence comes from Avena sativa, assembly GCA_916181665.1. Lineage (NCBI taxonomy): Eukaryota > Viridiplantae > Streptophyta > Magnoliopsida > Poales > Poaceae > Avena > Avena sativa. The sequence goes on from OV702296.1 coordinate 387,137,885, forward strand.
TCCGGCATCTCCGAGAAACTTGTCATAGAGGCACTCCCTAATATGTGAAATTAGTTAGCTCCGAGGCGTATTGATCTAGTTAGAGAAGTTACAAGCTGCAAGATGGTTTTCGAGAGCAGGGACACCACTACGACCAGTTTGAGGGAGATGCCGCCGGATCCCAGTCCTCCGGCATCTCCAAGAAACTGGTCATAGAGGCACTCCCGGTCCAGCCACAAAACGGGACTAACACTCAAGACATTTATTAATATTAAAAACTGAGACTACAAAACCGGGACTAAAGGCCACAAACCGCGAAAGATATCCTTCGGTCAAGCCACAAACCGCGAAAGACATGAACTAGAGTTACATAATATGAGCATGAACTTCTTGTCATATGTCATTCCTTATGACCGCTTCAGACGTAACCATGGAGCATCTTCTTTACTTAACGGAAGCTTGGGTCAGTTTTCACTGTGAAGGGCGGAATTTCATCAAACTTATTATAATCTTCTGACATGTTTGTCTTGTCCTCGATTCCCACGATGTTTCTTTTCCCTGAAAGAACTATGTGACGCTTTGGCTCATCATATGATGTATTCGTTTGCATATTTTTTCTTTTTTTCGGTCTGGAGGACATGTCCTTCACATAGAAAACCTAAGACACATCATTGGCTAGGACGAATGGTTCATCTCTATAACCAAGATTGTTGAGATCCACTGTTGTCATTCCGTACAACTGGTCTATCTTTACCCCTTCCCCATTCAGGTTGACCCATTTGCAGCGAAATAAAGGGACCTTAAAAGAGACTCCATAGTCTAGTTCCCATATCTCCTCTATGTAACCATAATATGTGTCCTTTTGTCCATTCTCGTCTATTGCATCAAAGCGGACACCACTATTTTGGTTGGTGCTCTTTTTATCTTGGGCGATCGTGTAGAATGTATTCCTATTTATTTCGTACCCTTGGAAATTCAATACAGTAGAAGATGGTGACGCGGCCAACAAGTATAGCTGATCTCCAACAGTGGTGTCATTCAAGAGATGTGTCCGCATCCAACCACCGAAAGACTTCATGTGTTCATATATAATCCATGATTTAGGCTTCCCCGGGTTTTTGGAGCGTACAATATTCTTGTGTTCCTCGATATACGGAGCTGCCAAGGTGGAATTATGTAGAACTGTGTAGTGTGCTTTAGTGAAAGAATCCTCGTCCCTACATATCATTGCTTTCTTTCCCAGCGTGCCTTTTCCACTTAGTCTTCCCTCATGCCGCGAGTCAGAAACACCAATCGGCTTAAGGTCAGGAATAAAGTCAACACAAAACTCAATGACCTCCTCTGTTCCATATCCCTTGGAGATGCTTCCTTCTGGTCTAGCACGGTTATGAACATATTTCTTTAAGACTCCCATGAACCTCTCAAAGGGGAACATATTGTGCAGAAATACCGGACCGAGAATGGCAATCTCTTCCACTAGATGAACCAGGAGATGCGTCATAATATTGAAGAAGGATGGTGGGAACACCAATTCAAAACTAACAAGACATTGTACCACATCCTTCTGTAACCTTGGCAGAATATCTGGATTGATTACCTTCTGAGATACTGCATTGAGGAATGAACACAGCTTCACAATGGGTACTCGAACATTTTCCGGTAGAAGCCCCCTCAATGCAATCGCAAGCAACTGCGTCATAATCACGTGACAGTCATGAGACTTTAGGTTTTGGAACTTTTTATCTGCCATATTTATTATCCCCTTTATATTAGATGAGAAGACCGACGGCACCTTGATACTGTAAAGGACTTCAAAAAAGATTTCCTTCTCTGCTTTGGTAAGAGCATAGCTGACACGACTTAAGTGACGCCCTTTATCCGTCTTGTTATGTGTATGCATGTTCTTTGGGTCTTTCATAATTTGTTGGTCCTCCCGTGCTTCAGGTGTATCTTTTGTCTTCCCATACACGCCTAGGAATCCTAGAAGGTTCACGCAGAGATTCTTCGTCACGTGCATCATGTCGATTGAAGAGCGGACACGCAGGACTTTCCAATATGGCAGCTCCCAAAATATAGATTTCTTCTTCCACATGGGTGCGTGTCCTGTAGCGACGTCGTTCGGAACTGATTGACCGCCGGGACCCTTTCCAAAGATTACTTCTATGTCCTTGACCATACCAAATACATCATCACCAGCAGGGAATTCAGGCTTCTTCCCGTGATCTGCCTCACCTTTGAAATGCTTGCCTTTCTTTCTTACGGGATGATTGGTCGGAAGAAATCGTCGATTCGCCAGGTACACAACCTTCTTGCATTTATGCAAATATATACCTTCGGTCTTATCTAAACAGTGGGTGCATGTCTTATATCCCTTGTTTGTCTGTCCTGAAAGGTTACTAAGAGCAGGCCAATCATTGATGGTTACGAATAACAACCCTCGTAGATCAAATGGCTCCTGTTTGTTCTCATCCCACGCACGTACACCTGGTTTGCCCCACAACTGTAAGAGTTCTTCAACTAATGGCCTAAGGTACACATCAATGTCGTTGCCCGGTTGCTTCGGGCCTTGGATGAGCACTGGCATCATAATGAACTTACGCTTCATGCACAACCAAGGAGGCAGGTTATAGATATATAGAGTCACGGGCCAGGTGCTGTGACTGCAACTCTGCTCCCCAAAAGGATTCATGCCATCCGTACTTAGACCAAACCATAAGTTCCTTGCGTCACCTGCAAAGTCTGGGAAGTCTCTCTCGATTTTTCTCCACTGTGACCCATCAGCAGGGTGTCTCAACTTCCCGTCTTTCTTACGGTCTTCTTTGTGCCATCGTAACAACCTGGCATGCTCTTTGTTTCTGAACATGCGTTTCAACCTTGGTATTATAGGAGCATACCACATAACCTTAGCAGGAACCCTCTTTCGGGGTCATCTCGTCTGATCTTATACCGCAACGCATTGCATACCGGGCATTTATATAAATTCTCATACTCCTTATTGCGGTAGAGGATGTAGTCATTAATGCATGCATGTATCTTTTGCACATCTAATCCCAGAGGACAGAGAGTCTTCTTTGCTTCGTAGGTACTCTCGGGAAGTTCGTTATGTTTTGGAAACTTCGGCTTCATTATTTTCAGCATCTTTTCAAATGAGGAGTCAGTTAGACCACACTCTGCCTTCCATCGCAACAATTCCAGTGTGGTACCGAGCTTTGTGCTGCCATCTTCACAATTTGGGTACAACAATTTCTTGTGATCTTTTAACATGCCCTCTAACTTCAACTTCTCATTTTCTGTTTCACAGTCTCGCTTTGCATCAGAAATGACCCTACCAAGTTCATCAGCCGACTCATCTGATACCCGTTCTTCACCTCTTTCCTCTCTATTGTCTTCCATTGCAGTATCACTGTATTCAGGAAACATATGATGATAGTTGTTATCATCATCTTCTTCTTCACCATCTTCCATCATAACCCATCTTTCCCCGTGCTTGGTCCAACAATTATAGTTGGGCATGAAACCTTTCATAATCAGGTGACCGCGAATGATTTTCGAGGAAGAGTACTCCTTGTTGTTCCGACATTGAACACATGGACAACGTATAAATCCATTCTCTTTGTTTGCCGTAGCCACATCGATAAATTTATCCACGCCTTTGATATAACCGGCTACGCGCCGGTCACCGTACATCCATTCCCGACCGTTCATCTGCATCATATAAGTAAGTTTATCAAAAAACAGGACATCATAAATAGTGAAATAACCAATTCACACCGACACATGAATTGTATCAATGACCTAGAAAAGATAAGACTGCTAACCTCGATCGAGGGAAATAAAGAGGAGAAAGCTCAAGTGCGTCTCGGACACCTTCTATATTTTTGTTTTATGAGAAATTCAACGGGATTATTCACTCAAACATTTCATCAAACACCTTCAATGCATGCATGAGAAAAAACTAGCACACCCCCTCACACCTTCCACCATTCGAAAAAACAGAGTGGAGACAGAGGGGGCTGGGGCGTTGCATTTATAGAGGACTGGGGATCTTTAGTCCCGGTTGGAGCCAGCAACCGGGACTAAAGGTGCGTGCCACGCCACGTGGCTGTGGCCAAACCTTTAGTCCCGATTGGTGGCTCCAATCGGGACGTATTTCCCCTTACCAACCGGGACGCATGCTCCCTGGCCCCGTGCCCGCTCCAACCGGGACACGTGCCAGCATTAGTCCCGGTTGGTGGCTCCAATCAGAACGTATTCTCCCTTACCAACCGGGACGCATGCCCCCTGGCCCCGTGCCCGCTCCAACCGGGACGCGTGCCAGCATTAGTCCCGGTTGGTGGCGCAACCGGGACAAATGCTCTGAGGGGTCGCGAACGGATAGCCCTTTTTCCACTAGTGGATGCATCTTGGTCAACTCCATGGATTCAGTGCCGAGCATGAAGATTCCGATCATGGTCCATAGGAACAGCGCATCGCCCTCCTCTGCGATCCCAATGATCTTCAGCCGAGGCATCGCAGTAAAGCGAGGGTCCGTCTTCGGCAATGGCGCATCCGAGAGACCAGGGATAATGTTTTTTAAATTAACTGTCTTTAACAGCACCCAACCGTCAGCACCACCAGCGTCCCGCGCCCACAACTGCAGGGTGGAACCCATCATGCCGGCCACGCCGAGCGCGCCGCCGGCCACCTTGAGGAGACGCATGTTGCCGCACTTTGGCCGCTGGAGCGTGGTCAGGGTCCGTTGATCGGTATCAAAGACAAGGATGCGGCACTCGACGAGCGGCTGGTACAAGACGTTGCCGACGACGATGCAAGGCTCCGAACGGACGTTCCACACCAGGGGAAGCTCCAGCATCTGACACCACTGACCGGTGAGCGAGGAGAAGACGCTCGCGAGCATGGCGTCCTCATGCGGGTGCTTGAACACAGACGGCCACCCGGAAGGGCTGGCGTGGCACTCCGGGCGTTGTCCTTGGCCGGTCTCCTCGTCGACGGCGTCTTCCGTGGTGCAGTCGCAGATCAGCGCGGCGCTGACCTGGTTGTTTCCGTTGGGCGCCTCTGGCATGTCGAGCGCTTTGGCTCGGACGAGATGGCGCTCGCCAGTCATAGGGTGCCAGACAAGGAAGCGGTGGTCCCACCCGTCGCTGAGGTCCTGAGGAGGACTCGGCCGTGGCAGGAGCCCACGAACTGCCAGTCGGTCCTCCGATCTTCGGGCCCGAGGTCGAAGCTTGCGGGGTCACCGGCGGACACGAACATGTGCGGGAGGTCGGGATCGTCGGAGTTGTGGAAGAAGCCTAATAAGGTGGCAGGAGCCTCGCGATAGAGCTCGTCGAGGAAACATGGGTCGTTCACGACGCCGTGCCATGCCTTGCACACGACGGAGGCACGCGCGAGCACGTGCGGAAGCGGCGGGATACGGTTGAGGATCTCGAGGTGGAGATCGTGCGGCAGGAAACTCATGGCGGCGCCGGCGAAAGTAGGATTCTCACGGACACAGCTATGTACGCTCGAGAGAGTCCAACGCGAACTCGTCTCCTACAAATATGTACGGCTGCTTAATCCAGTAAATCTTTTCTTTGAAAAAACACAAAGCTTTTTTAACACAATCGTATTTATCTGTTTTTAATCCTTCAAAATAGAGACTTATATGAAGGTCTCACCTTAATTTGAGAGGATCCACAAAAGAGTAATTTGAGGATGCTATAAAATTATGTAGTTTCATAATTTAATGCCGATAGAAGTCAAGAAAGTTCCAAGGAAATGCCGATTAAATAAATAAGAAAATGCAAATCCATGATATAATAGAAAATCAAGCTAAATTATACGGTTAAACTTTATGCGTGAGGATCATATATAAATGAACACATATCACGTCACTCTAGAGCTAAAGTTGCAACCTTTGGGTGCGAGCATCAGGTGGGATATAGAACACACCGTATGGGTAAACGGTTTTCATGTCGGGAGTAGTCTCGTGAACCTTCTTGAGCTCCATGGATTCGATAGATAGCATGAATATGCCGATCATGGTCCACAGGAATATCTCAGAGCCTTCCTCGGCAACCCCGATGGTCTTCACCGGCGGCTTACATGTAGGCTGAGGATGTGTCGCCGTAGATAGACTAGGGAGAATCTCGGTCAGATCCACTGTCTTCCGCATCACCCAAGTATCTGCGCACCGTACCCACAGGCACAACGTGAAACCGCGCACCCCGACAAGGCCGAGCACGCCGCCGTCTACCTTGAGCAGTCTAACAATGCCCCACTCTGGCCGCTTGAACGTGGTTAGGGTCCGGTGGTCCGTATCAAAGGCCAGAACATTATAGTCGAAGAGCAGTTGATATAAGGTTTTACCGACGATGACGCAGGGTTCCGCACGGATCTGATTCTCGGGCGGTAACTCCACCAGTGAGCTCCACTTGCCGGTTACCGAGGAGAAGACGGTGCCCTCCAGGCATCCAGTTCGGAAGTGGTTGCACACGACAGCCACACGGAAGTGGCTCGCATGGCACGGCGTGCACTGGCCTAGCGTACGGTTATTATCACATTCACAAATCAGTGCGGCGCTAGTCTGCTTTCCTCGAATGCCGAACACTCCGTTTTCTTGAATGATGTGGCGGTCACCGGTCATGGGTTGCCATACGATGTACCGACCCGGGTGTTCGTCGTGGAGGAGGACGCGTCCGTGGCGGCAGTCCATTAACTGCCGGTTTGTCCGGTTTGTCTTCTGTTCAATGGAGTCACAGGCGATTCTCACGGGATTGGTGGGGTCAACGTGAGCGAACCTGCGCGGGAGATCATGGAAGTCATGGAAGAAGCCTAGAGTGACAGGTGCCCAGCGGCGCGCACGGTACAGCTCCAGCAGGAAAGCTGGATCGTTCACAACGCGGTGCCACTCTCGGCACACGGCGGAGGCACGGGCGAGCACCTGGGGAGTCGGCAACAGGCGCTTGAGGATCTCGAGGTGCAGATCCTCTGGCAGGCTAGTGGTCGTCATGGCGGCGCCGTCGAGGCGGTAATCCCCCCGTCGATAGAGGGTCTCTATTGTTTGTTCGTGCTTTTAAGTTTGCACAGGGCGCCGTGTTCTTAACCAAATCGTATATAGACTGTTCCCATTGCAGCAGAGGCACTTACCAAACTTGACAGATCTTAACGTGATCGAATACAGACGGTTCCCCTTGCAGGGGAACTTACCTAACTCGACAGATCCTAACGCAACCGATTCTGAATCCTACCCTGCTAAATCTAGCCCAAGACAATATGGCTGTGCGTGAGGGATCTATTTGAAACATAACAGCTGATGGTATAATCGACGTGTAGATGCATATATGTCCAGGGAATTAAACTAGGACACTATTTCGTGAAATATCCACCACAATTTGCATGCACTTCCCTGGCAATTTTTTTTTTGCATGCACTTTTTATTATTCTTTTCCAAAGCTATTTTTTTAGAAATACAGTACAATTCTAGATGTTCAGAACACGTACATGCACCCATCCCTATGAACGCACACATGCACACCCTACCCCATGAGCACCTCCGAGAGTGTTATAATTAAACTATAATATCTCCTTCAATCCATTTCATCCTAAAATCATATAATCATATTTTGGTTACATTTTGATTTAACTGTTTTAGAAACATCCACGTCTACATTCTAGGAAGCCGAATGGAGGTGCTCTTAGGCGAGAATCCCTGCATCGCCTCATCATCGAGGTCGTGGATCCTTGCCGCACCTCTATCGGCAGCCAGACTTCGATGTACCATGCTATTTACTAGTAAAAGTCGACTACTAGCAAATCCACCATAATAGAAAATAAAGTTAAACTATATGGTTACACTTTCTGCACGAGAAACACATAACAGTGAACATATAAATTTACTCGTAATAATGCTAAGATATTTTTGAATACCCATCATATTCCAACAAATCGTACCTTTGCAACCCAAAGCTTTTGCAACTTAATCATAGTCATCTTTTGTAACATTCCAATTTTTGTTTTAAGATGTTACTAGAGGCATGCATCATATCATTTGCATCATGGCATCACACAATAAAATTTTGCATCAAAACTCTTCTCCCAAAAACCTTATTTTGTTTTTTCCCTTATAGTCCTATAAGGACAAGAAGAGGTTTTTTAAACCAAATCCTCAAAATGTTATGCAAAGGTTTATTTTTATGATCCCTTGTTGGTCTCCTACTTTTTACAAAATTTTAGAGACTGGTTTCACTAAATTTGAGGTTGTTTTGCAAAAGTTATTAAAGAATTGGTAAAACAGAAAATAATAAAAGTATAAACAAAAAAAAAGAAAAAAAACTAACTAACCTAACCTGTTGGACCGGCCCGCGCAGGCCACCTCTCTACCACGCGTGCGTGCGTTGCTTAGCCTAACCTGGGCCGCGCCAGCCAGCCCATAGCCCAGGTAGCGCCCGCCAACCCGCCAGCGCCAGCCATAGCCGCTGACCCCGCGACCCCACCTGACATCCCTACCTCGCGGAAATCGGACGAACTCACCGTGCGCCAAACAAACTCTGACCGAATCGGAGTGGAATCCGTGCTCCCCTCGCCAAGTTTCTTCGCCCATATAAACCCCACGACCCTGCCGCCAGAAACCCTAAACTAATTCCAACTCTCGCCACCAGGCCGCCCGTTTTTTAGCTCGTTTCCGATCTCACCGGAGGAAGCCGCCGCCGAGCTCGGCAACAGAGGTTCCGAGCCCTCTTTCTGTAGGGTTCGCAGCATAGAAAACAAAAAAATTCCTACGATGGGAACAACTATGTACCAAGATCTATCTACTAGATACAATCAACAGGCGGATATACATCCGTAGAGAACATACCCTTGAAGACCGACAAAGCTTAACGAGGTTGAACTCGTGGTTGATGTAGACGATCTCTTGCCGATCTCAAGATTGAGAGGAAGTCCTAGCGCCGCAAATCAGCGGCTCATCCGTGCTCGCACACACATTCGAGGCACCAAGCAACCTCCGCCTCCTCGCTCCAGCGATTCAGCGAAAGCACAACTCTTTCTTGCCGAATAGCCACCGGGAACATGTATCTCACTAGTCCGAGATCATCGGGGGTAAATACTAGAGGGGAGAGAGATTCTTCACGAGGAGATGTGAGTGAGAGAGAGAGAAGAGGGGGCTCCTTTTATAGGAGGAGGGGGGCACCCAAGGGGGTGGCCGCCGGCCATGGGGGATGCCGGGTGGGCACTCCACTCACACAAATGTCTTTCAATTCCCTCTACTCAAAAATCCACTCAAATTCCCATTAAATTTCCACCAAATTTAATGCAAAATCTCATTAAATAAAACTCCTTTTATTTATTCAGAATTTTTTCAATTACTTTAATGACAAACATTCAAATATAACCCCTTGCTAGTATTTCATTTCACATGCAAAAAACACTTTCTGCAATTTCACCCAAAAACTTGTTTCGGTATCTAGTGAAATGAATTCTTGCGCTTGTTATTCTTTTCGGCATGAAACTTTTGCTTCAAATGGGTTGGTGTCTCTTAAGTGTGTCACCCTACGGTTCGCGAATAATGCGGACATGATTGAGACCCCTCTCAGATCTATAATCAGAAGCGAGACCTGGAGATGCATACAGACTCCCACACATTCAACGATGACTTTCTTGTGATCGCGAGGACCTTTTATGTTAGTATCTTAATCCTTTTGTTTCGTGATATATTACATTTCCGAGATTCGATCATCGGTATCTCCATAACTAGTTTGATATCATTACCGGCATGTACTCTCTTCTCATTCCCGTGATATAATATTCTAGTGATCAAATCACTTGCTTGTAAGCTAATCAATGCGATTGAAGGGTTTCGCGGCATAGTAAATCAAAATTTTCTACGGATGCAAACAGAGGGAAAGCCAAGATCTAATCTAGGAGATGCAAACAACGAGAGAGATTGGATTAGATCTTCATACCCTTGAAGATTCGCACAGCGGAACGTTCGTCGGAACGTGGGTGATGTAGTCGTACTCGCTTCTCCTCTTCGCGATCCGATCCGATCTAGCACCACAAGTGGCGATGCCTCCGTGAGATGCACACGTGCGGCACCTCGAAGTCTCCTCCTTCCTTGGTCCAGCAAGTATGGTGGAGAGATGGGTTGGATCTACAACGCGACGGCGCGGTGCAATTGGTGGAGAATTTCTGCAGCAGGGCTTCGCCTACAAGCAGTCGGGAGGGAGAGAGGAGGGCAGCAGGGCGGCTAGGGTTGGAGGGGAAGGTGTGGGGGGTTGGTGCGCCCCCACCCCTCTTTATATAGAGGGGGGCGCAGCCCTAGCCCCTCCCCCAAGCCCAAACCGGCGGCCCCAAAGGATAAGGAGTGGGGGGCAAGGAAACCCCCCCCTTCTAGAAGGTCTATCTCGAGTTTAAACCTCTCTTGGCCGGCTGGGCCCTATGGGGCCTTGTGCCCCTGGCCCAATGCGGCCAGGGCACTCCCTCATAGGCCCATGCCCCCTCCCGAAAGGTGGGGCCACGTTGGTCCCCTTCCGGAAGGTTCTAGAAGCTTCCGGTACAATACCGATTAACCCGGAACAATTCCGAACTCCAAAAACTGCACTGCCTTATATGAATCTCATTCTCCGGACCACTCCGGAACCTCTCGTGATGTCCCGGATCCCATCCGAGACTCCGAACAAAAACTCATAAACCAATTATCCAATCTATCCTAGCGTCGAGACACGTTAAGTGTGTGACCCTGCGGGTTCGAGAATATGCAGACATGATCTTCTATCAATAATCAACAGCGGGGTCTGGTAACCCATATTGACTCCCACACATTCATCGATGATCATATCGGATGAACCACGATGCCAGGATTCAATCAATCCCATATATATATTCCCTTCGTCTCGCGATATTTTACTTGCCCGAGATTCGATCGTCGGTACCGTCATACCTAGTTCAATCTCGTTCACAGCAAGTACTTTACTCGTTCTGTAATCCGATATCACTTTGTGATTAACTCCTTAACCACATGCTTGCAAGCGGTGTTGATATCGATTACCGAGTGGGCCCGAAGTATATCTCTCCAACTTGGGAGGGACAAATCCCATCTCGATACATACAACCCAACAGATACTTTCCGATCACCTGAGAGACACCTTTATGATCACCCTCTCATAGGATGACGTTTGATGACCTCAAAGCTTTCTTCCGATACCAGGGAGTTGTATTATCTCATGTCTAAGGAATACAATATTTTACATAAGAAAAGCTTCGCAAAGACGAACACGATGACACGATCTAATTGCTTCGCTTAGTTTGGGCCTGTCCACCATATCATTCTCCCAATGATATGATCTCATTATTAATCGACAACTCATGTCCATGGTTAGGAAACCTTAACCATCATTAATCAATGAGCTAGTCCATAGAGGCGTACTAGGGACACGGTGTTGTTCACAAACCACACAAGTATTAAAGTTTCCGCTTAATACAATTCTAGCATGGAATATAAACATTATCATGAACAAGAATTATAATAATAACAGCTTTATTATTGCCTCTAGGGCATAATTCCAACAGTCTCCCACTTGCACTAGAGTCAATAATCTAGTTTACATCTGGCAACAATCTCACACCCATGGCACTGAGGTGCTGATCATGTTTTACACGTGGACGAGGTTTAGTCAATGGATCTGCGACATTCAGATCTGTATGTACTTTGCTAATCTTCAGATCTCCATCTGCTATATAATCTCGGATTATATGAAACTTGCGGTTGATATGCTTGGTCTTTGGATGATATCTTGGTTCCTTAGCGAGTGCTATGGAGCCAGTGTTGTCACACATATCTCTAGTGGGTACAATGCACTTGGAACCACGCGAAGCTCAGTGATGAAGTTTCTGATCCAAACTCCTTCACTTGACGCTTCTGCAGCAGCCATGTATTCCGCTTCTACTGTAGATCCCGCAATCACGCTTTGCTTGCAGCTTCTCCAGCTCACAGCTCCTCCATTCAAAATATACACGTATCTTGTCTGAGATTTAGAATCATCCTTGTCGGTGTCAAAACTAGCATCGACGTAACCTTTTATGACAAGCTGTTTATCACCCCCATAGACTAAGAACATTTCTTTAGTCCTATTTAGGTACTTTAGGATGTTCTTCACGGCTGTCCAGTGTTCCACTCCTGGATCACTTTGATATCTGCTCGTCAAACTAAGAGCATTGGAAACATCCGGTCTAGTACACAGCATGGCATACATGATAGAACCTATGGCCGAGGCATAAGGCACTTTGCTCATAGCTTCCCTATCATTTACCGTAGCTGGACACTGAGCCTTGCTCAATATCTTACCTGACAACATAGGCACCAAACCTTTCTTTGCCTTATCCATTCTGAACCTTTTCAGAACTTTGTCTAGGTATGTACTCTGGCTTAAAGCTATCAGGCGTCTTTGTCTATCTCTATAGATTTTGATGCCAATATATAAGCAGCTTCACCTAGGTCTTTCATTGAAAAACACTTGTTCAAATAACTCTTCACATCGTTAAGCATGTTGATGTCATTTCCAATAATCAATATGTCATCCACATACAGTACCAGAAATGTCACCGAGCTCCCACTCACTTTCTTGTAGATGCAAGCTTCGTAGCAATTTGGAACAAATCCAAAGCTCTTGATCACTTGATCAAAATGAAGGTTCCAACTCCGAGATGCTTGCTTCAGTCCATAAATGGAACGCTGAAGTTTGCATACTTTATCAGCACCCTTAGGATCGACAAAACCTTCGGGTTGCATCATATACAACTCTTCATCAATGTTGCCATTGAGGAATGCAGTCTTGACATCCATCTGCCATATTTCATAATCATGAAACGCAGCAATTGCTAATAAAATCCGAATGGACTTAAACATCGCAACGGGAGAGAAAGTCTCATCGTTGTCAACACCTTGAACTTGTCGAAAACCTTTCGCGACAAGCCGTGCTTTATAGACGGTAACATTACCATCCGCGTCCGTTTTCTTCTTGAAAATCCATTTGCACTCAACGGCCTTTCGGTCGCTAGGAGGGTCCACCAAAGTCCATACTTGGTTTTCGCTCATGGATCCCAATTCGGATTTCATGGCTTCTAGCCATTTCTCAGAGTCTGGGCTCATCATCGCTTCCTCATAGTTCGTAGGTTCACTGTCTTCTACTAACAAGACAGTCAAGACAGGGTTGCCGTACCACTCAGGAGGGGCACGCGACCTTGTCGACCTGCGACGTTCAGTAGCAGCATCGTCCGAAGCTTCATGATCCTTGTCATTAGCTTCCTCTAATGTTGGGCAGGCGGCACTGGAACAATTTCAGGTGTTGCGCTACTCTCCAATTCAAGAGAAGGTTCAATAACCTCGTCTAGCTCTACTTTCCTCCCACTCACTTCTTTCGAGAGAAACTCCTTCTCAAGAAAGGAACCGTTCTTTGCGACAAACACTTTGCCTTCGGTTCTGTGATAGAAGGTATACCCAATAGTTTCCTTAGGGTATCCTATGAAGACGCATTTCTCCGCTTTGGGTTCGAGCTTGTCCGGCATCAATTTCTTGACGTAAGCTTCGCATCCCCAAACTTTAAGAAACGACAACTTAGGTTTAGCACCAAACCACAGTTCATACGGTGTCGTCTCAATGGATTTAGATGGTGCCCTATTTAAAGTGAATGCAGCGGTTTCTAATGCATAACCCCAAAATGATAACGGCAAATCAGTAAGAGACATCATCGATCGGACCATATCTAATAGGGTTCGATTCCGGCGTTCAGACACACCATTGCGCTGTGGTGTTCCGGGTGGCGTGAGTTGTGAAACGATTCCACTTGCTTTAAGATGCGTGAGAAAATCATAACTCAAATATTCACCTCCACGATCGGATCGTAGAAACTTAATCTTTCTGTTACGATGGTTCTCCACTTCATTCTGAAATTCTTTGAACTTTTCAAATGTTTCAGATTTATGTTTCATTAAATAGATATACCCATATCTACTTAAGTCATCGGTAAAAGTGAGAAAATAGCGATATCCACCGCGCGTCGAAACACTCATCGGTCCGCATACATCGGTATGTATGATTTCCAACAAGTCCGTTGCTCGCTCCATCATACCGGAGAACGGGGTTTTGATCATCTTGCCCATGAGGCATGGTTCGCATGTGTCAAATGATTCAAAATCAAGAGACTCCAAAAGTCCATCAGAATGGAGTTTCTTCATGCGCTTTACACCAATATGACCTAGACGACAGTGCCACAAATAAGTAGTATTATCACTATCTACTTTGCATCTCTTAGCCTCAATGTTATGGATGTGTGTTTCATCCCTTTCGAGATTTAGAAGAAATAAACCATTCACAATAGGTGCATGACCATAAAAGATGTTACTCATATAAATAGAACAGCCATTATTCTCCGATTTAAATGAATAACCGTCTTGCAATAAACAAGATCCAGAAATAATGTTCATGCTCAACGTAGGCACATAATAACACTTATTAAGGTTTAAAACTAATCCCGAAGGTAAAACTAAGGAGAGCGTGCCGACGACCATCACATCAACTCTTGATCCGTTGCCAACGCGCATCGTCACCTCATCCCTCGCAAGCCGCCGTCTATTCCGTAGCTCCTGTTCGAGTTACAAATATTAGCAACTGAACCGGTATCAAATACCCAGGCACTACAACGAGGGCTAGTAAGGAAAACATCAATAACATGTATATCAAATATACCTTTGGTGGTGCCAGCCTTCTTGTCCGCTAAGTACTTCGGACAGTTGCGCTTCCAGTGACCCTTGTCCTTGCAATAGAAGCACTCAGTGTCCGGCTTAGGACCAGACCTGAGCTTCTTCTCAGGAGGGGCAACGCGCTTGCCGCCGCCTTTCTTGAAGGGCTTCCTTGCACCCTTACCTTTCTTGAAGGTGGGCTTGTTGACCATCAACATATGATTATCCTTTTAGATGTCCACTTCCGTGGCCTTCAGCTTTGCGAAGAGCTCGGTGATTGTATCAGTGGAACCAATCTGATTATGAGTCACTACAAAACTTTTGTAGCTGGGAGGGAGTGATTGCAGAACCCTGTCAATCTTGAGCTCCTCTAGAATCGTGCATTCCAGTTGCTCAAGGCGTTGAGTGTAGCCCGTCATCTTAATGGCGTGCTCACTAACGGAACTCCCTTCCTCCATCTTGCAGTTAAAGAACTTCTCAAAGATCTCATATCTCTCAGAACGGGCCTGAGTCTGAAACATGGTTTTCAGCTCTTTGAGAATCTCAAAGGGCCCGGGATAGTCTTCAAAACGATTTTGAAGTTCCAGTTCCATAGCAAACAACATGGTGCTCTTAATCACACCATAATCATCTTTGCGCGACTGATAGACAACTTTCTCATCAGCCGGCGCAGTTGCAGCAGGGGGGTCACCTAACGCTTTCCCAAGGACATAGTCCTTTTGACCGCCAGAGAGAATGATTCTTAGATTGCGGAACCAATTGGTGAAGTTAGACCCATTGTTCTTAAGCTTTTCTTTCCCAGCAAAAACGTTGAAGTTGAAGTTGGACTTAGCCATGTGATCTACAATATTTGCAAGTACAAATTAGACTATGTTCATGATAACTAGTTCAACTTTTAATCAAATTACTAGATGAACTCCCACTAAATTCAACATCCCTCAAGTTGTTTAGTGAACACGATCCAAATTCACCACACCTAATCCGATCATCACGAGAAGAGATGTGGTTTCAATGGTGGACAACAAAGTGTCGATCATATCATTCATATGACTCATGCTTAACCTTTCGGTTCTTGTGTTCCGAGGCCATGTCTGTACATGCTAGGCTCGTCAAGTTAGACCCAAGTATTTCCGCGTGTGCAAAACTGGCTTGCACCCGTTGTATGTGAGCGTAGAGTCTATAGCACCCGATCATCACGTGATGCTTGGACACGACGAACTTTCGCAATGGTGCATACTTGGAGAGAACACAGTTTTTATCTTGATCTTTAAGTGAGGAATCATCTTATAATGCTACCGTCGCGATCTAAGCATAATAAGATACATAAAAGGATAAACATCACATGCATATAACTTTATGTGACATGGTATAGCCAATCTTCGCGCAATGATCTCCATCTTGTGCGTTCCGGCATGATCTCCATCACTCCACCATGATTGCCTCCACCACGAATAGCAACTACAACTATTGCTAACTACTTAGCGATAAAGTGAAACTATTACATGGCGTATAAGAAGTTGACACACAGGTCATACACAATTATAAAGACAACCATATGGCTCCTGCCGGTTGTGTACTCATCGACATGCAATTCGTGAAACATTACAAAACATGATCATCGCATACATTATACACATCACATCTTGGGCCATACCATATCACAGAAAACACTCCCTGCAAAAACAAGTTAGACGCCTCTACTTTGTTGTTGCATGTTTTACGTGGCTTATGGGAGTAGATGCTAAGAACGATTCTTACCTACGGAAAGCCACAACGGTAATATTATGGTTGCCAAACTCCGGTGTTACTCCCATGACAACTATAGTGAGAGAAACTGACATCCACCAGCCGCATGTGTGGAACAAGCCACACGTCAAGTGCGGAGCCGGTCTCGCGAACGACGTCGCGTAAGGTTGGCCTGGACCGCTTCAATCTCACTATCCCGCGTCATAAGAAGAACACAAACAAGAGGCTTGCAACAGAAAACATCAACGCCCACAACAACCATGTTGCGTTCTACTCGTGAAACACATCTACGCATAGATCTAGCTCTGATACCGTTGAAGGGTTTCGCGGCATAGTAAATCAAAATTTTCTACGGATGCGAACAGAGGGAAAGCCAAGATCTAATCTAGGAGATGCAAACAACGAGAGAGATTGGATTAGATCTTCATACCCTTGAAGATTCGCACAGCGGAACGTTCGTCGGAACGTGGGTGATGTAGTCGTACTCGCTTCTCCTCCTCGCGATCCGATCCGATCTAGCACCACAAGTGGCGATGCCTCCGTGAGATGCACACGTGCGGCACCTCGACGTCTCCTCCTTCCTTGGTCCAGCAAGTATGGTGGAGAGATGGGTTGGATCTACAACGCGACGGCGCGGTGCAATTGGTGGAGAATTTCTGCAGCAGGGCTTCGCCTACAAGCAGTCGGGAGGGAGAGAGGAGGGCAGCAGGGCGGCTAGGGTTGGAGGGGAAGGTGTGGGGGGTTGGTGCGCCCCCACCCCTCTTTATATAGAGGGGGGCGCAGCCCTAGCCCCTCCCCCAAGCCCAAACCGGCGGCCCCAAAGGATAAGGAGTGGGGGGCAAGGAAACCCCCCCTTCTAGAAGGTCTATCTCGAGTTTAAACCTCTCTTGGCCGGCTGGGCCCTATGGGGCCTTGTGCCCCTGGCCCAATGCGGCCAGGGCACTCCCTCATAGGCCCATGCCCCCTCCCGGAAGGTGGGGCCACGTTGGTCCCCTTCCGGAAGGTTCTAGAAGCTTCCGGTACAATACCGATTAACCCGGAACAATTCCGAACTCCAAAAACTGCACTGCCTTATATGAATCTCATTCTCCGGACCACTCCGGAACCTCTCGTGATGTCCCGGATCCCATCCGAGACTCCGAACAAAAACTCATAAACCAATTATCCAATCTATCCTAGCGTCGAGACACGTTAAGTGTGTGACCCTGCGGGTTCGAGAATATGCAGACATGATCTTCTATCAATAATCAACAGCGGGGTCTGGTAACCCATATTGACTCCCACACATTCATCGATGATCATATCGGATGAACCACGATGCCAGGATTCAATCAATCCCATATATATATTCCCTTCGTCTCGCGATATTTTACTTGCCCGAGATTCGATCGTCGGTACCGTCATACCTAGTTCAATCTCGTTCACAGCAAGTACTTTACTCGTTCTGTAATCCGATATCACTTTGTGATTAACTCCTTAACCACATGCTTGCAAGCGGTGTTGATATCGATTACCAAGTGGGCCCGAAGTATATCTCTCCAACTTGGGAGGGACAAATCCCATCTCGATACATACAACCCAACAGATACTTTCCGATCACCTGAGAGACACCTTTATGATCACCCTCTCATAGGATGACGTTTGATGACCTCAAAGCTTTCTTCCGATACCAGGGAGTTGTATTATCTCATGTCTAAGGAATACAATATTTTACATAAGAAAAGCTTCGCAAAGACGAACACGATGACACGATCTAATTGCTTCGCTTAGTTTGGGCCTGTCCACCATATCATTCTCCCAATGATATGATCTCATTATTAATCGACAACTCATGTCCATGGTTAGGAAACCTTAACCATCATTAATCAATGAGCTAGTCCATAGAGGCGTACTAGGGACACGGTGTTGTTCACAAACCACACAAGTATTAAAGTTTCCGCTTAATACAATTCTAGCATGGAATATAAACATTATCATGAACAAGAATTATAATAATAACAGCTTTATTATTGCCTCTAGGGCATAATTCTAACAGTCTCCCACTTGCACTAGAGTCAATAATCTAGTTTACATCTGGCAACAATCTCACACCCATGGCACTGAGGTGCTGATCATGTTTTACACGTGGACGAGGTTTAGTCAATGGATCTGCGACATTCAGATCTGTATGTACTTTGCTAATCTTCAGATCTCCATCTGCTATATAATCTCGGATTATATGAAACTTGCGGTTGATATGCTTGGTCTTTGGATGATATCTTGGTTCCTTAGCGAGTGCTATGGAGCCAGTGTTGTCACACATATCTCTAGTGGGTACAATGCACTTGGAACCACGCGAAGCTCAGTGATGAAGTTTCTGATCCAAACTCCTTCACTTGACGCTTCTGCAGCAGCCATGTATTCCGCTTCTACTGTAGATCCCGCAATCACGCTTTGCTTGCAGCTTCTCCAGCTCACAGCTCCTCCATTCAAAATATACACGTATCCTGTCTGAGATTTAGAATCATCCTTGTCGGTGTCAAAACTAGCATCGACGTAACCTTTTATGACAAGCTGTTTATCACCCCCATAGACTAAGAACATTTCTTTAGTCCTATTTAGGTACTTTAGGATGTTCTTCACGGCTGTCCAGTGTTCCACTCCTGGATCACTTTGATATCTGCTCGTCAAACTAAGAGCATTGGAAACATCCGGTCTAGTACACAGCATGGCATACATGATAGAACCTATGGCCGAGGCATAAGGCACTTTGCTCATAGCTTCCCTATCATTTACCGTAGCTGGACACTGAGCCTTGCTCAATATCTTACCTGACAACATAGGCACCAAACCTTTCTTTGCCTTATCCATTCTGAACCTTTTCAGAACTTTGTCTAGGTATGTACTCTGGCTTAAAGCTATCAGGCGTCTTTGTCTATCTCTATAGATTTTGATGCCAATATATAAGCAGCTTCACCTAGGTCTTTCATTGAAAAACACTTGTTCAAATAACTCTTCACATCGTTAAGCATGTTGATGTCATTTCCAATAATCAATATGTCATCCACATACAGTACCAGAAATGTCACCGAGCTCCCACTCACTTTCTTGTAGATGCAAGCTTCGTAGCAATTTGGAACAAATCCAAAGCTCTTGATCACTTGATCAAAATGAAGGTTCCAACTCCGAGATGCTTGCTTCAGTCCATAAATGGAACGCTGAAGTTTGCATACTTTATCAGCACCCTTAGGATCGACAAAACCTTCGGGTTGCATCATATACAACTCTTCATCAATGTTGCCATTGAGGAATGCAGTCTTGACATCCATCTGCCATATTTCATAATCATGAAACGCAGCAATTGCTAATAAAATCCGAATGGACTTAAACATCGCAACGGGAGAGAAAGTCTCATCGTTGTCAACACCTTGAACTTGTCGAAAACCTTTCGTGACAAGCCGTGCTTTATAGACGGTAACATTACCATCCGCGTCCGTTTTCTTCTTGAAAATCCATTTGCACTCAACGGCCTTTCGGTCGCTAGGAGGGTCCACCAAAGTCCATACTTGGTTTTCGCTCATGGATCCCAATTCGGATTTCATGGCTTCTAGCCATTTCTCAGAGTCTGGGCTCATCATCGCTTCCTCATAGTTCGTAGGTTCACTGTCTTCTACTAACAAGACAGTCAAGACAGGGTTGCCGTACCACTCAGGAGGGGCACGCGACCTTGTCGACCTGCGACGTTCAGTAGCAGCATCGTCCGAAGCTTCATGATCCTTGTCATTAGCTTCCTCTAATGTTGGGCAGGCGGCACTGGAACAATTTCAGGTGTTGCGCTACTCTCCAATTCAAGAGAAGGTTCAATAACCTCGTCTAGCTCTACTTTCCTCCCACTCACTTCTTTCGAGAGAAACTCCTTCTCAAGAAAGGAACCGTTCTTTGCGACAAACACTTTGCCTTCGGTTCTGTGATAGAAGGTATACCCAATAGTTTCCTTAGGGTATCCTATGAAGACGCATTTCTCCGCTTTGGGTTCGAGCTTGTCCGGCATCAATTTCTTGACGTAAGCTTCGCATCCCCAAACTTTAAGAAACGACAACTTAGGTTTAGCACCAAACCACAGTTCATACGGTGTCGTCTCAATGGATTTAGATGGTGCCCTATTTAAAGTGAATGCAGCGGTTTCTAATGCATAACCCCAAAATGATAACGGCAAATCAGTAAGAGACATCATCGATCGGACCATATCTAATAGGGTTCGATTCCGGCGTTCAGACACACCATTGCGCTGTGGTGTTCCGGGTGGCGTGAGTTGTGAAACGATTCCACTTGCTTTAAGATGCGTGAGAAAATCATAACTCAAATATTCACCTCCACGATCGGATCGTAGAAACTTAATCTTTCTGTTACGATGGTTCTCCACTTCATTCTGAAATTCTTTGAACTTTTCAAATGTTTCAGATTTATGTTTCATTAAATAGATATACCCATATCTACTTAAGTCATCGGTAAAAGTGAGAAAATAGCGATATCCACCGCGCGTCGAAACACTCATCGGTCCGCATACATCGGTATGTATGATTTCCAACAAGTCCGTTGCTCGCTCCATCATACCGGAGAACGGGGTTTTGATCATCTTGCCCATGAGGCATGGTTCGCATGTGTCAAATGATTCAAAATCAAGAGACTCCAAAAGTCCATCAGAATGGAGTTTCTTCATGCGCTTTACACCAATATGACCTAGACGACAGTGCCACAAATAAGTAGTATTATCACTATCTACTTTGCATCTCTTAGCCTCAATGTTATGGATGTGTGTTTCATCCCTTTCGAGATTTAGAAGAAATAAACCATTCACAATAGGTGCATGACCATAAAAGATGTTACTCATATAAATAGAACAACCATTATTCTCCGATTTAAATGAATAACCGTCTTGCAATAAACAAGATCCAGAAATAATGTTCATGCTCAACGTAGGCACATAATAACACTTATTAAGGTTTAAAACTAATCCCGAAGGTAAAACTAAGGAGAGCGTGCCGACGACCATCACATCAACTCTTGATCCGTTGCCAACGCGCATCGTCACCTCATCCCTCGCAAGCCGCCGTCTATTCCGTAGCTCCTGTTCGAGTTACAAATATTAGCAACTGAACCGGTATCAAATACCCAGGCACTACAACGAGGGCTAGTAAGGAAAACATCAATAACATGTATATCAAATATACCTTTGGTGGTGCCAGCCTTCTTGTCCGCTAAGTACTTCGGACAGTTGCGCTTCCAGTGACCCTTGTCCTTGCAATAGAAGCACTCAGTGTCCGGCTTAGGACCAGACCTGAGCTTCTTCTCAGGAGGGGCAACGCGCTTGCCGCCGCCTTTCTTGAAGGGCTTCCTTGCACCCTTACCTTTCTTGAAGGTGGGCTTGTTGACCATCAACATATGATTATCCTTTTAGATGTCCACTTCCGTGGCCTTCAGCTTTGCGAAGAGCTCGGTGATTGTATCAGTGGAACCAATCTGATTATGAGTCACTACAAAACTTTTGTAGCTGGGAGGGAGTGATTGCAGAACCCTGTCAATCTTGAGCTCCTCTAGAATCGTGCATTCCAGTTGCTCAAGGCGTTGAGTGTAGCCCGTCATCTTAATGGCGTGCTCACTAATGGAACTCCCTTCCTCCATCTTGCAGTTAAAGAACTTCTCAAAGATCTCATATCTCTCAGAACGGGCCTGAGTCTGAAACATGGTTTTCAGCTCTTCGAGAATCTCAAAGGGCCCGGGATAGTCTTCAAAACGATTTTGAAGTTCCAGTTCCATAGCAAACAACATGGTGCTCTTAATCACACCATAATCATCTTTGCGCGACTGATAGACAACTTTCTCATCAGCCGGCGCAGTTGCAGCAGGGGGGTCACCTAACGCTTTCCCAAGGACATAGTCCTTTTGACCGCCAGAGAGAATGATTCTTAGATTGCGGAACCAATTGGTGAAGTTAGACCCATTGTTCTTAAGCTTTTCTTTCCCAGCAAAAACGTTGAAGTTGAAGTTGGACTTAGCCATGTGATCTACAATATTTGCAAGTACAAATTAGACTATGTTCATGATAACTAGTTCAACTTTTAATCAAATTACTAGATGAACTCCCACTAAATTCAACATCCCTCAAGTTGTTTAGTGAACACGATCCAAATTCACCACACCTAATCCGATCATCACGAGAAGAGATGTGGTTTCAATGGTGGACAACAAAGTGTCGATCATATCATTCATATGACTCATGCTTAACCTTTCGGTTCTTGTGTTCCGAGGCCATGTCTGTACATGCTAGGCTCGTCAAGTTAGACCCAAGTATTTCCGCGTGTGCAAAACTGGCTTGCACCCGTTGTATGTGAGCGTAGAGTCTATAGCACCCGATCATCACGTGATGCTTGGACACGACGAACTTTCGCAATGGTGCATACTTGGAGAGAACACAGTTTTTATCTTGATCTTTAAGTGAGGAATCATCTTATAATGCTACCGTCGCGATCTAAGCATAATAAGATACATAAAAGGATAAACATCACATGCATATAACTTTATGTGACATGGTATAGCCAATCTTCGCGCAATGATCTCCATCTTGTGCGTTCCGGCATGATCTCCATCACTCCACCATGATTGCCTCCACCACGAATAGCAACTACAACTATTGCTAACTACTTAGCGATAAAGTGAAACTATTACATGGCGTATAAGAAGTTGACACACAGGTCATACACAATTATAAAGACAACCATATGGCTCCTGCCGGTTGTGTACTCATCGACATGCAATTCGTGAAACATTACAAAACATGATCATCGCATACATTATACACATCACATCTTGGGCCATACCATATCACAGAAAACACTCCCTGCAAAAACAAGTTAGACGCCTCTACTTTGTTGTTGCATGTTTTACGTGGCTTATGGGAGTAGATGCTAAGAACGATTCTTACCTACGGAAAGCCACAACGGTAATATTATGGTTGCCAAACTCCGGTGTTACTCCCATGACAACTATAGTGAGAGAAACTGACATCCACCAGCCGCATGTGTGGAACAAGCCACACGTCAAGTGCGGAGCCGGTCTCGCGAACGACGTCGCGTAAGGTTGGCCTGGACCGCTTCAATCTCACTATCCCGCGTCATAAGAAGAACACAAACAAGAGGCTTGCAACAGAAAACATCAACGCCCACAACAACCATGTTGCGTTCTACTCGTGAAACACATCTACGCATAGATCTAGCTCTGATACCGTTGAAGGGTTTCGCGGCATAGTAAATCAAAATTTTCTACGGATGCGAACAGAGGGAAAGCCAAGATCTAATCTAGGAGATGCAAACAACGAGAGAGATTGGATTAGATCTTCATACCCTTGAAGATTCGCACAGCGGAACGTTCGTCGGAACGTGGGTGATGTAGTCGTACTCGCTTCTCCTCCTCGCGATCCGATCCGATCTAGCACCACAAGTGGCGATGCCTCCGTGAGATGCACACGTGCGGCACCTCGACGTCTCCTCCTTCCTTGGTCCAGCAAGTATGGTGGATAGATGGGTTGGATCTACAACGCGACGGCGCGGTGCAATTGGTGGAGAATTTCTGCAGCAGGGCTTCGCCTACAAGCAGTCGGGAGGGAGAGAGGAGGGCAGCAGGGCGGCTAGGGTTGGAGGGGAAGGTGTGGGGGGTTGGTGCGCCCCCACCCCTCTTTATATAGAGGGGGCGCAGCCCTAGCCCCTCCCCCAAGCCCAAACCGGCGGCCCCAAAGGATAAGGAGTGGGGGGCAAGGAAACCCCCCCCCTTCTAGAAGGTCTATCTCGAGTTTAAACCTCTCTTGGCCGGCTGGGCCCTATGGGGCCTTGTGCCCCTGGCCCAATGCGGCCAGGGCACTCCCTCATAGGCCCATGCCCCCTCCCGGAAGGTGGGGCCACGTTGGTCCCCTTCCAGAAGGTTCTAGAAGCTTCCGGTACAATACCGATTAACCCGGAACAATTCCGAACTCCAAAAACTGCACTGCCTTATATGAATCTCATTCTCCGGACCACTCCGGAACCTCTCGTGATGTCCCGGATCCCATCCGAGACTCCGAACAAAAACTCATAAACCAATTATCCAATCTATCCTAGCGTCGAGACACGTTAAGTGTGTGACCCTGCGGGTTCGAGAATATGCAGACATGATCTTCTATCAATAATCAACAGCGGGGTCTGGTAACCCATATTGACTCCCACACATTCATAGATGATCATATCGGATGAACCACGATGCCAGGATTCAATCAATCCCATATATATATTCCCTTAGTCTCGCGATATTTTACTTGCCCGAGATTCGATCGTCGGTACCGTCATACCTAGTTCAATCTCGTTCACAGCAAGTACTTTACTCGTTCTGTAATCCGATATCACTTTGTGATTAACTCCTTAACCACATGCTTGCAAGCGGTGTTGATATCGATTACCAAGTGGGCCCGAAGTATATCTCTCCAACTTGGGAGGGACAAATCCCATCTCGATACATACAACCCAACAGATACTTTCCGATCACCTGAGAGACACCTTTATGATCACCCTCTCATAGGATGACGTTTGATGACCTCAAAGCTTTCTTCCGATACCAGGGAGTTGTATTATCTCATGTCTAAGGAATACAATATTTTACATAAGAAAAGCTTCGCAAAGACGAACACGATGACACGATCTAATTGCTTCGCTTAGTTTGGGCCTGTCCACCATATCATTCTCCCAATGATATGATCTCATTATTAATCGAACACACATGTCCATGGTTAGTAAACCTTAACCATCATTAATCAATGAGCTAGTCCATAGAGGCGTACTAGGGACACGGTGTTGTTCACAAACCACACAAGTATTAAAGTTTCCTCTTAATACAATTCTAGCATGGAATATAAACATTATCATGAACAAGAATTATAATAATAACAGCTTTATTATTGCCTCTAGGGCATAATTCCAACAGCGCTATCACCGAGAGGGCCCAGAGCATATTTATCCGTAATCGGGATGAACAAATTCCACTCTCGATCCATGGGCCTCAACATAACACTTTAGTAGTATTGAACCCATCTTTACAATCACCCTGTTACGGTGTGACGTTTGATGTTATCAAGATACTCTTCCGGTGTTAGTGATTGACATGATCTCGTGGTCTAAGGATTATGATCACTTTGTATGATGTTATAGCAATATAAACTCAATGACTTTGATCGTAATGCTATACTTCGGATGAATGTTCATAACACCATTACACTAATGTTGTGACCTCGTTATTAACAACATCCAATGTCCATGATCAGGAAACCTTGATCATCTTGTTAATCAACGAGGTAGTTTATAAGAGAGGCATAACTAGGAACTTTCTGTTTGTTTATTAAACACACATGTATTAACGTTTCTGTATTAATACAATTATAGTATGCAAAATAAACATCTATCATATACTTGGAATATACATAAAAACCACTTTATGATTGCCTTTCAGGGCATATTCCCTTCAGTCTCCCGCTTGCACTAGAGATAATAATCTAGTTACATAGTGATGAATCTAACACCCATGGAGTTCCGGTGTTGATCATGTTTTGATCTAGGGAGAGTTTTAGTCAACAGATCTACTATATTGAGATCCGTGTGTACTTTACAAATCTTTATATCTCCATCCTTGACATGCTCGCAGATGGAGTGAAACCGGCGCTTAATATGCTTGGAATTCTTGTGAGACCTTGGTTCTTTGACATTGACAATGGCACCATTGTTGTCACAATAGATCACATTGGGTTCAACGCATTCGCAACCACACCTAGTTCGGATATGAACTCCTTCATCCAAACTGCTTCCTGAGCCGCTTCCGAAGCAGCAACATATTCGGCCTCCATTGTTGATCCCGCCACCACGGGTTGTTTGGAACTCCTCCAACTAACAGCTCCACCATTGATGAGAAGTACATATCCGGATTGAGACTTAGAGTCACCCGGATCGGTGTCAAAGCTTGCATCGACATAACACTTAGCAACGAGCTCTTCTTCACCTCCGTACACAAGAAACATATCCTTAGTTCTTCGCAAGTACTTAAGGATATTCTTGACCGCTATCCAGTGTTCCGAACCTGGATCCGATTGGTACCTACTAGTCAAACTAATAGCATGTGCCACATCTGGTCTTGTACATAGCATGGCGTACATTACAGAGCCTATGGCTGAATCATAGGGGACTTTGTCCATTAACTCTCTTTCTTCCGTCGTAGCCGAACTTTGAGTCTTACTCAATGTCTTGCCTTGCAACATAGGTAAGAACCCCTTCTTACTTCCTTCCATTTTAAACTTCTTTAAAATCTTATCAAGGTATGTATTTTGCGATGGCCCTATTAGGCGCATAGATCTATCTCTATAGATCTTTATGCCTAATATGTATGACGCTTCACCTAGGTCCTTCATTGAAAATTTGCTGTTTAGATAACTTTTAATACTGTATAAAAGATCTATATCATTTCCGATCAATAATATGTCATCCACATATAATATCAGAAATGCCACATTGCTCCCACTCACTTTCTTGTAAATACAAGCCTCTCCATATGTTTGGACAAATCCAAACTCTTTGATCACCTCATCAAAGCGGAGATTCCAACTCCGGGATGCTTTCTTAAGTCCATAGATGGATCACTGAAGCTTGCATACCTTGTCAGCATCCTTAGGATCGACAAAACCCTTTGGTTGTATCATATACAACTCTTCTTCAATATTTCCATTGAGGAAAACGGTTTTGACATCCATCTGCCATATCTCATAATCAAAATATGCAGCAATTGCTAACATAATCCTAACTGACATTAGCATCGCTACAGGAGAGAATGTCTCATCGTAGTCAACTCCTTGAATTTTTCGAAACCCCTTTGCGACAAGTCGAGCTTTATAGACGGTCACATTATCATCAGCATCAGTTTCCTTTTGAAAATCCATTTATTCTCCACGGCCTTTCGGTCATGAGGTAAGTCCACCAAGTTCCAAACTTGGTTTTAGTACATGGATTCCATCTCGGATTTCATGGCTTCTAACCATTTGTTGGAATCCGGGCTCATCATCGCTTCTTCATATGTCGCAGGGTCATCAATTTCATCAACCATGAAATTCATAACAGGATTTCCGTACAGCTCGGGAGCTGCACGCGTCCTGCTAGACCTGCGAGGTTTGGTAGTATTCTCTTTCGAAGTTTCATGATCGATATCATTAGTTCCCTCTTCATTTGGTGAAGCCAACTCCGGAACGACTTCCAGCGCTGTGCTACTCGCCATACTATGAAGAGAAGGTTCTACAACCTCTTCGAGTTCTACCTTCCGACTACTCATGCCTTTCGCGAGAAACTCTTTCTCTAGAAAGGGTCCATTCTTGGCAACAAAAACCTTGCCCTTGGATCTGTGATAGAAGGAATACCCAATAGTTTCCTTAGGGTATCCTATGAAGACGCATTTTTCCGCTTTGGGTTCTAGTTTATCCGGTTGAAGTTTCTTCACATAAACATCACATCCCTAAACTTTAAGAAATGACAGCTTAGGTTTGTTTCCAAACCACAATTCATACGGTGTATTTTCAACGGATTTAGATGGTGCCCGATTTAAAGTGAATGCAGCGGTTTCTAGTGCATAACCCCAAAATGACAACGGCAAGTCTGTCAGAGACATCATAGATTGAACCATATCCAATAAAGTATGATTATGACGTTCTGACACATCATTTCGCTGTGGTGTTCCGGCAGGTGTGAGTTGTGAAACTATTCCACACTCTTTCATATGAGTGCTAAACTCGTAACTTAGATACTCACCTCCACGGTCGGACCGTAGAAATTTGATATTTTTATTATAATGATTTTCCACTTCACTCTGAAATTCCTTGAACTTTTCAAAGATTTCAGACTTGTGTTTCATCAAGTAGATATAACCGTATCTACTCAAATCATCCATGAAAGTTACAAAATAACGATATCCACCTCGCGCCGACACACTCATTGGACCACATACATCAGAATGTATGATTTCCAATAAATCTGTCGCCCATTCCATTGAACCGGAAAACGACATTCTAGTCATCTTGCCCATAAGGCATGGCTCACATGTATCAAATGATTCAAAATCAAGTGATTTCAAAAGTCCATCCGAATGGAGCTTCTTGATGCGTTTAACGCCAATATGACCTAGACGGCAGTGCCACATATATGCGGATATATCATCATTAAGTTTAATCCTTTTACCATCAACATTATGAATATGTGTAACATTATTATCGAGATCCAATAGAAATAAACCATTCATCATCGATGCATGACCATAAAAGATTTCATTCATATAAATAGAACAACCATTGTTCTCGGATTTAAATGAATAACCACTTCGCATCAAACACGATCCAGATACAATATTCATGCTCAGTGCTGGCACCAGATAACAATTATTCAAGTTTATTACTAATCCCGACGGTAAGTGGAGAGGTAACATTCTGACGGCGATCACATCAACACTTGATCCATTGCCGACACGCATCTTGAACTCACCCCTTGCTAGAGGTCGCTTGTTCCGCAGCCCCTGATTCGAGTTACAAATATTAGAAACTGAACCGGTATCAAATACCCAGGTGCTACTGCGAGTACTAGTCAAGTACACATCAATAACATGTATATCATATATACCTTTATTTGCCTTGTCGGCCTTCTTGTCTGCCAAATACTTGGGGTAGTTGTGCTTCTAGTGGCCAGTTCCCTTACAATAATAGCACTCGGTATCAGACTTAGGGCCAACTTGGGGTTTCCTTTCAAGCACGGCAACCGGCTTGCCGCCCTTACTTCCCTTCCGTTTTCCCTTTTTGTCTTTCTTGAAACCAGTGGTCTTATTGATCATCAACACTTGATGTTCTTTCTTGATCTCCAGTTCTGCAGTTTTAAGCAGTGACAGAAACTCGGGGAGAGACTTCTTCATGCCTTGCATATTATAGTTCATCACGAATTTATTATAGCTAGGTGGTAGAGACTACAGAACACGATGGATACCTAAGTCAATGGGAATCGTTATTCCCAAGGACACAAGCTTATCGGCGTAACCCGAAATCTTGAGTACATGCTCACTTACGAAGCTGTTCTCTTCCATCATGCAGCTAAAGAACTTTTCTGAAACATTGTAGCTCTCTACAGCAGCATGTGTGTCGAAAATCATTTTCAACTCACCCATTGTATCAAATGCATTGCCGTTTTCGGAATACTTTCGAAGTTCTGGATCTAGCCCATACAATATGCCGCAATGAACTAAGTCGCGGTCCTCCTAACGAGTCTGGTAGACATTCTTCTCCTCGTCAGGGGCATCATCAAACGGTGGGGGGGCCTAGCGGAGCTCTAGCACATATTGATTTTGTGCAGTAGAGAGGGGAATCCTGAAATTCATGGCCCATTCGGTAAAGTTGCTACCGTTCGTTGCAAGTTTTTCTTTCTCCATGAACACATTGAAATTAAAAGCAGATGGTGCCATCTACAACAGAATTTGTAAAGTTTAGACTAAGTTTATGATATATTGAGTTCAACTAATCCAAATTAAGAATGAACTCCCACTCAAAAACGACATCCCTCGTGCCTTTTTGGTGATTACATGAACCAAATCCACTATACCAAGTCCGATCATCACGTGAGTCGGTGTAGCTTCAAAAGCGAGCATCAAATGGGCATCATATCTACCATATGACTCATGCTTAACATTTCGGTCCGTGTTCCGAGGCCATGTCTGTACATGCTAGGCTTGCCAAGTAAGAACCTTCATATTCGCGTGTGTAACTGTCTTACACCCGAAATATGATCGTGGATCCAAGAACACCCGATCATCACGTGATGTCTTGCAGAGACGAAACATAATCGGTGCATATATACTTAAGAAAGAACACATTATTATCTTGATATCTAAATGAGGGATCATCTTATTATGCTAATAAAACGCCAAACAAGCAATATAATATGCAATCAAACATCTCATGTTTGAAAGTGGAATGATATGGTTCTTGCACTCGATCTCCATCATGTGCACCGTGGTATGATCACTATCATACCTCTATGTGTAAGGCCAAGGTCTATGGAACTTACAAGTTATGTGTGTTGTAAGAGTATCAACTCATACTTCTACTTACAACATTACCATATCATGACACTAGCCCAGCAACAATCTAAACTAGGCGCCTCTAATTTATCCATTGCAAGTTTTACATGGCTTAGGGCTTTCGAAGATAGAACCGTTCATACCTACGAACATGAACCACAATGAGGATAACCAAATTGTTGACAACTCGTTACAAATTAGATATTGATTATAGTAGGAGAGACAGACACCCGCTAGCCACTTATGCAAAACTAGTTGCATCTCAAGGGTGGAACAGGTCTCATGTGCGAGGACATGTAAGGTTTGTCCGGGCCGCTTCATCCCACTATGCCACCAATATCCAAAGTACAACTAAGAAGCAATAACATGATCATCATCGCCCACATACTCATATGTGTACTATCCGTGCAAAGCATCTACGCATAGATCCGGCTCTGATACACTGTAGGGTTCGCAACATAAAAAACAAAAAAATTCCTACGATGGGAACAACTATGTACCAAGATCTATCTACTAGATACAATCAACGGGTGGATATACATCCGTAGAGAACATACCCTTGAAGACCGATAAAGCTTGATGAGGTTGAACTCGTGGTTGATCTAGACGATCTCTTGCCGATCTCAAGATCGAGAGGAAGTCCTAGCACCGCAAATCAGCGGCGCATCCGTGCTCGCACACACGTCCGAGGAACCGAGCAACCTCCTCCTCCTCGCTCCAGCGATGCAACGGAAGCACAACTCTTTATTGCCGAATAGCCACTGGGAACATGTATCTCGCTAGTCCGAGACCATGGGGGATAAATACTAGAGGGGCAGAGAGATCCTTCACGAGGAGGTGTGAGTGAGAGAGAGAGGAGGGGGGCTCCTTTTATAGGAGGAGGGGGCACCCAAGGGGCCATGCGCCCAGCCATGGGGATGCCCCCTCCCCTTCTTTCATTCATGTGGGTGGACACTCCACTCACACAAATGTCTTTCAATTCCCTCCACTAAAAAACCCACTCAAATTCCCATTACATTTCCACCAAATTTAATGCAAACTCTCATTAAATGAAACTCCTTTTATTTATTCAGAATTTTGTCAATTACTTTAATGACAAACATTCACATATAACCCCTTGATAGTATTTCATTTCACATGCAAAAACACTTTCTGCAATTTCACCCGAAAACCCGTTTAAGTATCTAGTGAAATAAATTCCTACGCTTGTTATTCTTTCCAGTATGAAACTTTTGCTTCAAATGGTGTCAGTGTCTCTTAAGTGTGTCACCCTACGGTTCGTGAATAATGCGGACATGATCGAGACCCCTCTCAGATCAATAATCAGAAGCGAGACCTGGAGATCCATACTGACTCCCACACATTCAACGATGACTTTCTTGAGATTGGGAGAACCTTTTATGCTAGTATCTTAATCCTTTTGTTTCACAATATATTACATGTCCGAGATTCGATCATCGGTATCTTCATACCTAGTTTGATCTCATTACCGACATATACACTTTTCTCGTTCCCGTGATATAACATTCTAGTGATCAAATCACTTGCTTGCAAGCTAATCAATGTGATATCACCGAGAGGGCCCAGACCATATCTATCTGTCATCGGGATGAACAAATTCCACTCTCGATCCATGGGCCTCAACATAACACTTTAGTAGTTCTGAACCCATCTTTATAATCACCCTGTTACGGTGTGACGTTTGATGTTATCAAGAAACTCATCTCGTGTTAGTGATTGACATGATCTCATGGTCTAAGGATTAGGATCACTTCGTAAGTTGTAATAGCAATATAAACACAATGACTTTGATCATAATGCTATACTTTGGATGAATGTTCATCACACCATTACACTAATGTTGTGACCTCGTTATTAACAACATCCAATGTCCATGATCAGGAAACCTTTGATCATCTTGTTAATCAACGAGCTAGTTTATAAGAGAGGCATAATTAGGAACTTCCTTTTGTTTATTAAACACACATGTATTAATATTTTTGTATTAATACAATTATAGCATGTAAGATAAACATTTATCATAAACAAGGAATAAGATAATAACCACATTATTATTGCCTCTCGGGCATATTCCCTTCAGCTAGGTGTTGTTTTGACCTTATACTTAGCGATTATTGTTGTGGCATGTCTTGTTCCAAACAATTGGGATTGTTTAGTGTTCCTTGAAAGAATCATGCGTTGTTTTAGCATACAAAAGCATAGTATTGTGGTATTCTCCTTTGATGCTTTGTTTGGGTTGACTTCGTATGATGTTATAGCAATATAAACTCAATAACTTTGATCGTAATGCTATACTTCGGATGAATGTTCATCACACCATTACATTAATATTGTGACCTCATTATTAACCACATCCAATGTCCATGATCAGGAAACCTTGATCATCTTGTTAATCAACGAGCTAGTTTATGAGAGAGGCATAAATAGGAACTTTCTGTTTGTTTATTGAAAATACATGTATTAACGTTTTCGTATTAATATAGTTATAGCATGCAAAATAAACATCTATCATATACTTGGAATATACATAATAACCACTTTATTATTGCCTTTCAGGGCATATTCCCTTCACTTTCTCCGTTGTTTCTCCTTCCTCGTGACCCCCCTAGCTCGACCGCATCTTCTCATCTATTTTTCCCCTTGTCCATCGTAGCGCAGCGGCCTCGATTGCTCACTGATGTTCCGCTGGAGCTCGCGAAGATCGGCGGAGCACAACATCTAGACGAGGAAGCAAAGCTCGCCACCGTTTGTGCCAGGGGAACCACGAGGACATGATGAATGATGTCGACCACTTCACCGCCTCGGGAATCCACCAGGACGCCGCCGCCCGTCACCACCGATGCCATTTCCTCCCGTCACCATTGTCGCTGCCCTATAAGTCGTCGTCACCTCCCTCGTCCGATAGATCTAGGATCTACGGCTTAGATTAGATTCGTTCAGCAAAGGGGTAGCGCCCTATCGCGTCGCGCCGTGTGGCAAGTGCCGCGTCAGCGCGCATAGTCAGCGCCTCACCCCGCGCGTCCAACCAGATCACGACACATGGCAAAACACTCCTGGATGATATTCGGCAGACATTCGCAAACCTGAGAAGGTTCCGAATGAAGCTCAACCCGGAAAAATGCACCTTCGGTGTACCAGCTGGGAAACTACTCGGTTTTCTCATATCCAGCCGAGGTATAGAGGCAAATACAACTAAAATACGAGTGGTAGAAAGAATGGAATTGCCGAGGTGTTTAAATGATGTACAGAAATTCATGGGCTGCCTGGCCTCGCTTAGTCGATTTGTATGTCGGCTGGGAGAGAAGGCATTACCTCTGTATCAACTGATGAAAAAATCTGATAAGTTCATTTGGACACCGCAAGCAGATAATGCGTTTCATGAACTGAAAAAGATGTTGGTCACAGCACCAATCTTGGCCTCTCTATTATCAAAAGAGCCTATGTTACTTTATGTAGCTGCCACAAACAGAGTGGTAAGTGCGATGATCGTTGTGGAACGGAATGAAGATAATAAATCAATACAAAGGCCGGTATATTACCTAAGCGAGGTACTATCAGCCTCAAAACAAAACTACCCACACTACCAGAAAATGGCCTATGGAGTATACATGTCGGCGAAAAAACTTAAACATTACTTCGAAGAACACCCGATCAAAGTGATCTGTGAAGCGCCCATAGCCGACATATTGAGCAACAAGGATGCAAGCGGCCGAATAGCAAAATGGGCAATCGAATTATCGCCTTATGCTCCGCAATTCGATAGGCGAGATGCAATCAAATCTCAGGAAGTGGCCGACTTCTTTGTGGATTGGGCCGAGGTACTATACGAACCACCGTTACCAGATCCGAATTATTGGATAATGCACTTCGATGGATCCAAGTTGAGAAATGGCTTGGGAGTAGGGATAGTGCCGACCTCACCGAAAAAAGATCAGCTGAAATATGTGCTGCAAATACACTTCGCTGCATCAAACAACGTAGCCGAATATGAAGCACTCGTCCATGGATTAAAGGTGGCAAAATAAATTGGTATACGTCGGATCCTTTGCTACGGGGATTCCGATTTGGTAGTACAGCAAGTATCAGGCAATTAGGACGCACTAGATGCGAATATGGCCTTATATAGGTTCCATGTGCAAAAAATAAGTGGATACTTCGATGGATGCGAGTTTCATCATATACCTCGGGCGGAAAATGACGTTGTGGACACATTGTCAAAACTCGGATCAACTAGGCAGTCAATTCCCCCAGGAATCGCCCTAGAGCACCTGAGAAAACCATCGATTATACCGTCACCAGAATACGAGTCCATTGATATCTCGGCAGAATTGAAAGAGGGGAGTGCGCCAATGGAAATTGACAAAGAGTGCAACCCAGGCTCTCTGAAAGTGAACCCGACTATCACACGAATAAATACAGAAGGATTCAAAGCTATTATGTCGGCAGAAAACATGGAAATCGACAGTGAAATGGTCCTAGAGAAAATCGTGCCGACATGGGCGCAACCCATATTCTCCTTCCTCAAGGATGTAATCCTGTCAGGTAATGAGATACTGGCTAGACAGACGATAAGAAGAGCAAAAGCTTACACAATCATAAACAATGAGTTGTACAAGAGAAGCGTCACAAGTGTGCTGCAAAGATGTGTCGACTCGGCAGAAGGCCAGGAGATACTCCTAGATATACATCAGGGAGAATGCAGGCATCACGCATCCTCCAGAGCATTAGTAGCCAAAGCATTCAGGCATGGATTTTATTGGCCGACGGCGTTAAAGGAGGCAAAAGAGCTGGTAGAAAAATGTAACGGTTGCCAGAGATACGCCAGCAAGATACATATGCCATCATCCGAATTAAAGACAATACCAATCACTTGCCCATTCTCTGTATGGTGCTTGGATATGGTAGGCCCGTTCAAGCCAGCCCGAGGCGGAATGACCCACATTCTAGTCATGGTGGATAAATTCACAAAGTGGATTGAGGTAAAACCTATAATAAAATGTGATGGGCAAACGGCAGTAAAATTTCTCAAAGATATCATCTTGATATATGGTTATCCACACAGTGTTATCACAGACAACGGCACAAATTTTGCTGAAGGAGCATTTGCTAGATTCTTCCAAGAGAAACACATAAGACTAGATGTTGCCTCGGTGGCTCACCCGGCGTCAAACGGGCAAGTAAAAAGATCAAATGGACTGGTATTGTCCGGAATAAAACCCCGGCTCATTGAACCTCTGCAAAGGTTGGCAGGATGTTGGATCGAGGAACTACCAGCAGTACTATGGAGCCTCAGGACTACACCGAACAGTTCAACAGGGTATACCCCATTTTTTCTGGTATACGGGGTAGAAGCTGACATAATGCATGATTCTCCATGGGTGACCCAGTACACGACTGCCGAGGTAAACGAGGTAGCTCGGCAAGACGACGTCGATTTACTCGAAGAGGCTAGGGAATTGGTATTATCAAGATCAGCTATTTATCAGCAAGATCTACGACGATATCATAGCAAGAAAGTCAATCCAAGAGTCTTTAAAGAAGGAGATTTAGTTCTTCGGCTAGTGCAGCGCACAGCCGGCATGCACAAACTCTCACCCCAATGGGAAGGACCATTCATCGTGAGTAAAGCATTGCACAACGATGCATATTACCTAATCGATGCTCAGTCACCAGAAAAGAACAAGGCAAACAAAGTCAGCGACGAATCGAAAAGACCATGGAACATAGCTCTACTTCGCCCATTCTACACTTAGGAGCCATACATGGTTCGTCGTAATATAACACTTCAAGTCGGAGTATCAAGCGTGTATTGAACCTCGCCACCTCGAGCGACGACTCGAGGATTGCACAATGTTGTTTTTATTTTTTAGTACTATGTAGTAAACTTCGGCACCTCGAGCAGTGACTCGGGGACTGTTCTATGTGATTTCTTATTTTGAGTTATGTACGAAATCTCGGCACCTCGAGCATTGAATCGGGGACTGTACAATGTTATTTCTTATTCCTAAATTATGTGTTAAGTTTCGAGACCTCGAGAAGGGGACTCGGGGACTACGCTGTATCACCCCTTATCTCGGATTATGCATTAAAACCCCGATACTTAGAGCACTGACTAGGGGACTGCCTCATGATTGTTTCCTGTTCCAAAAAAATGCGTATTAAACTTCGGCACCTTGAACAATAAGTCGGAGACTGCCCTGAAGTATTCTATACATTAACCCATGAATTATATTTTGGCAACCAAGTTCATGACTCGGGGACTGCCACATGATCCAAGACAATTCTTGGAGCAGGCGCAAGAACTCGTCAACCTGCGTGATAACTAGGGGACTAATCCGTATTACCCACTGTTTGTCATTAGACACATAAAAGCTCCATAGCTCAGCTACAACCTTGGAAGACAGTATAAACATGTCTCAATAATCATACAAGTAGCAAAGCGAAAGCAAACAAAGATCTCTAAGAATGATGCAAAAATGAGTAACACTCCCAGCGAAACGAAGTATGATAAGGGATGCAACTTATTGTTTCACTTTGCCAGATATAGGCTTTGGGCTTTATATCTCGGATAGAAATCAAGAACACAATGGCTAAACTGTCGAATTTATAAAGGGTAGGCAATGTAAGCGCCGAACTAAGGTCAACTACATGAAAACATACGATCCAAACCTATGAGATTGAAGGTCGCCAAAGCAAAGATATAAAGCAACAAGATTTGTTTAGACAAACTAATAATGATCACCATCACCCATGCCTCTGCGGCAAAAGGCAAAAAGGGTTCATACCACACAGGAAGTCGGACAATTGTTTCACACACATCATACGCCCGGCATACCGGGGACTGGAAATAACTTAAGAAGTTTTTTGAACCTAAACAACGAAAAGGGCCAGAGCACCCTTAAGGGGCAGCAGCATGATCAGGAACTGGGCGCTCCGAGGTAGACGACGCCTCGGCCGAAGTTACTTCGCCTTCAACAGAAGCGATAGTAACTTCGGGGGAAGTCCTAGGCTGCTGAGAAACATTGGTTTGAGCTTGAGAGTGCCCAGTCCCTTTGGAAGATGATCGCGCATTGCTGTCCCCATCCGAGCTTGCACTGGAATCACTAGAGTTGTCCGAGTCGCCCTCTCCCTCATCCTGGTCGTCCGAATCATTATCAGAGGCATCTTCGATTTCGACGTCATCCGCTGGGTTGGGAAGAAAACTCGGACCTTCAATCCAGTTATGCACATCAGCATACTCAACAAGCTGGAAGGCACGAGCTTGGCGGCGAGCGACGAATTCTGGATCCTCAACCCAACGAGAGCCAGTGCGCAAGTTTATCAAAGTGTCGAGCGAAATGTCCTCGTACCAAGACATAACGGCTGTGAGCGCTATATCAGCACCAGCTCTCCCAGCAGACTCCCTCTAGAGATTGAACTGGGTCTAAGATGCCATCAGTCTCTCCACAAGTACTTTAACCTCGTCGATGTCAGGAGTCCCAGAAGTATTCGGCCACAAAACATGGTAAGCCCGAGTAGCTGCTTGCACCAGATCTCGGCCCATAATTTTCATCGGCCCAATGGCAGCGCCAACGGCAATCAGGAAGTCTTCCATTGAATATTCAGGATTCGAGTCTGCAGAGACACCTCGGCGTTGACGAGCAGAAATCACTGCCTTAGAACTCACTGGTTTTTTCGTGGTATTGCCGACGAGTACGCCATGGAGGGGTCCTCACAGTGCGTGTTTAGAGACGTGGGGTAAGGCGGACGGTTGACGGGTACGAGGTAACACAACTTACCCAGGTTCAGATCCCACGACGGTGGCGGAATCCTACTCCTGCTATAAATCACTATAATGGCAATACGCCGAGTTACAGAGATAGGTTCGCTGTGCGAGGTGACTAGAGAGTCTAAGTTATCGTATGAGATTGTGCCCTAAAGGCTCCCATAGGTCCGACTTATATAGCCGTCAGATCCTAGGGTTACAGGGAAAAGTCCTAGCCGGACAGGTTACAGAGTCCTACACCGTCTATCACTAGTCTTGTGTATCTTGTACTCCAAGGCTCCGGGTACGCTGGTGACTCCACCGTAGCCTTCCTTTATCCGGCATGGGCCTCCCTTCTGGATCCACCTAACTGGGCCGCCCAGCAGGCCATAGACCATGCTACCGACTATGGGCCACCGGGTTAGTCGGATAAGAGACCTGCTATGAGGATACCCATATAGCATATCCCCAACAGGTTTAGCTTCCGGAAAATGATCAACATAAGAAGCAAACGTATCAGTTAAAGGTAACAAAGAGGAGAAAATAACTCGGCCACGGTCAGAAACTTACGATGAATATAACTCAACATTTTCTGGAGATCCTGGTGTAGGGTTTCGTAGCATGGAAAACAAAAATTTTCTACCGCATACAAACAAACAAGCCAAGATCTATCTACTAGATTGTAACAACGAGTCGATAGAATCACTCACCCTCGAAGATTCCAAAGTGTTTAACGAGAGCGGATTCTCGTGGGTGATGTAGTCGTACTCTTCCTGATCTCAAGATCGCGTAGACGATCCTTCCGGCGCTGTGTTCCGGCAGCGCTCCCGCAGTCGGACACACGTTCGGTACTCTACGAAGACCTTCCTCTCCCTTGTTCCAGCAGGCAGCGGAGGTTGTAGCACTCTCCTCGCGATTCCGGCATCACAACGGCGTGGTACCGGAAGTAGAGGGGAGATCTCGCAGGGCTTCGCCTTAAGCCGGAGCGAGTATGGTGGAGTATGAGAGAGTCCCTCGACAATCTAGAGTTTAGACACGCCGAGGAGGGGCAAGCCGGCGGCTAGGGTTTAGCTAGGCGGTGGCGACGGTTTGCCCTAGGGCCGGCGGCGGCTATGGAGGCGGCGGCGGCTTGGTACTAGGGTTTGGAGGAGAGGATCTTGTGTGTCTCTAGGAGGGAGCCCTGCCCCTCCTTATATAGGTGGAGGGGCCGGCCGGCCAAGGGGAGGGAGAGGAGTCCCTCCCCAACTCGGCTTGGAGGTGGGCCGGCGGTTGGAGGAGGGAACTCCTCCCCAACTCGGTTTCCCACTCCTCCTCTTTCCAAAAACTGCCGTTTGACTTTCAAACTAGCCGTTTGACTTTTCAAACTAGGATTTGAATTAACCCTCTATTTTGTTCAGCGATGACACCGAGTACATGATGCAATCATACCAACTTGATATAACACATTCATGTACCCTTCCCCTCCGGAGTGCCGGACATTCCGGAACCTTCTAGAACATTCCCGATGAAAACACCGGAACCATTCCCCAACTCTGAAACGGGACTTTCCTTATATGAATCTTATTCTCCGGACCATTCCGGATCTCCTCGTGATATCCCGAATCCCATTCGAGACTCCGAACAACATTCGGTCTCTTTCTCATCATTCCATAACTACTCAAACAACGTCGAATCCTTAAGTGTGTCTCCCTACGGTTCGTGAATTATGCGGACATGATCCAGACACTTCTCCGATCAATAACCAATAGAGGAATCTAGAAATTCATATGGCTCCCACATATTTATACGATTACTTTGTGATCGAATGAACCACTTACATACGATACCAATTTCCCTTTGTCTCACGATAGTTTACTTATTTGAGGTTATGATCGTCGGTATCTCTTCATACCTAGTTCAACCTCGTTACCGATAAGTACTCTTTTCTCGTTCCCGTGATATGTGATCCCTTGTGAGCCAGTCACATGCTTGCAAGCTAATTGGATGAAATTTCACCGAGAGGGCCCAGCGTATATCTATCCGTCATATGGATGGACAAATCCCACTCTTGATCCATGTGTTTCAACCAATACTTTCCGAACACTCAATTCCACCTTTATAGCCACCCAGTTACGGTGTGGTGTTTGATGTCATCAAAGCATCCATCCGGTAAAGGTGATATGCATGATCTCATGGTCGAAGGAATTAGGTTACTATGTATCAGAAAGCATATAGCAATTAAACTACTAAAATGACTTGATCTTTATGCTATGCTTATCTATAGGAGTATGTCCACCATATCATTCTCCTAACGATATGATCTTGTTGTTTAATAACATCTCAATGTTCATGATAGGGAAACCATAATCATCTATTAACCAACAAGCTAGTATTATATAGAGGCTTTACTAGGGACTTCAAATTAAGTTTACAAATCACACAAGTATTAATGTTTCCTTGTTAATACTATTATAGCATGAATGTAAACATTTATCATAAACACAAAGATATAATAATAACTATATTTATTATTGCCTCTAGGGCATATCTCCAACACCTGGGTCCAGTCAGCCTTGGTCTTCTCAAAGCGAGTGATTTCCTCGCTCATCGTCCGATTCTTCAGCTCAGCAGCCTCGAGGAGTTCTTTATCTTTCTGCAGTTGCAGACTCAGCCGATTCTTCTCTTCGGAGAACTCCTGATCAACTTTCTCTAACTCGGATTTCTGAGAAAGCTTGAGGGACTCCACCTCGGCACGTAACCGGGTTATCTCGTCATCTTTCTCTTTCAGTTGCGCCGAATGAGTGGCGGCTTGCTCTAAAAAATGCAGCATCATATCAGGCATGGGTATTCATTCTTGATGCGACGATGCAAGAGTTGGTAACTCGGATATACCAAAGCCAGAAGGTTATAAGAAACCCAGGATAAGTCTCGAACGAAAATCAATAGAGGAAAAGGATAACTAACCTTCTAGAGCTTTGACTTTCTTGTCAAGACGAATATTAAGATTATTGATATTACCTGTTTACCAGCAAAAATGGGTTAGCACCTCAAGTCGAAAATATTAAAAACTTAAGGGACAATACAAAGTTTTGTTAAGTTACCAGCTTTCTTCACCACGGGAAGAACTTTCTCATACTTCTCTTGCAATTTCTTGTGCGCGAAAAGCAGCCTTTGGAATTCGGCTGTCCGCCGATCATGGGCAACCTAAGTGCCAAAATGAATTACACAGTCAGATATTCAAAGTTAAGACATATCCGAATCAAGCAAAGCTTAACTCGGATCTAGGTGGCTGGATATTCGAAGCTAAGACAGATCCGAATCGAGCAAAACTTATCTCGGACCTAAATGACTGGATAATCAAAGCCGAAATAGATACGGATTTAGCAAACGCTTAATATGGAATACAAATGAACCATGATGAGTAAAAGTCATACATGAAATTTACTCGGCAAATAACGCACTTTGAGCCTAACAAAGCTTCCAAACGAACAACAAGTTATTCGGCTGCAAGCTTCGGGGACTAGGGTATATGTACTATCATTTGAATAACTAACCAGATATCAATAGAAGCAATTACCTCGTTCATCTTATCGCTGTCAAGAACGATCTTAGCAGCCATATGCATGCGACTGCTGACGTCGGAGAGCTGAAATGGCTGATTGCTTGGATTGCCCTCAAGCTGATCGGCAGCGTTCAAATTATTGGCATACTCCACCAAAGAGCCGAGGCTGTTCCCACTCTCAGTACGGGTCAGCACTTTACCTCGGACCCGTTGTGTAACCACCGCCTCCGCGGGACTCTTGTGGAGAGTAAGCTGAGTATCAGCGGCCGGGGTGACAACGGTCTTAGCAGAGGAAACCCCCTTGCGGAGCGCATCAGCAATAGTGGGTTGAGAAGAGCTAATAGGTCCTTTCTGAGATGAGGGAGGTTTGGTGACAACGACCTTCTTAGCCTTAGAAGAGGTGTCGGCAGGAGCTGCAACCTCGGCACTAGGGGTGGCATCTTTGGAAGCAGGAGGAACTATAGATTTCGAGGGGGCCGAGATGCTGACATCCTCGGCTGAAGTTGGAGTCGCAGTTGGAATTGGGGGGGTCAAAGGAACCTTGGGGGAAACTTCGGGGGTCGTAACGGAGGCAACAAGTTCGGTAGCAGGATCTACTAACAGAGTTAGGTCGGCGTCAGCAATGGAAGCTGTGGGTACGTCTTGCCGAGGTGATGTCTGAGTCGGCATAGGAGGAGAGTCAACACGAGCGGGACTAGGAACCCGAGTATCTTCAGGAGGCGGAGGATAAGTCAGCCGAGTTGTATGGCTCGTCATACTCGGACCGCTTGGCTTGGCAGAGAGAGGAGCACTACAAAAGCACAAAAAGTCGAATCAAAAGACAGGAAGAGAGAAACAAGAAATACAAATGAAAATGAACTCACCCAGTAACTCCGTGCATGGTTTTACGCTTCGGAGGGTGCTGGGCTGATTTCTTGGTTCGCTTCTTGGGAGCAGCTTCGGAGGGAACTGACGGAGCACTACGCTTCCTCGAGGTAGCAGGAGCTT
This sequence comes from Avena sativa, assembly GCA_916181665.1. Classification (NCBI taxonomy): domain Eukaryota; kingdom Viridiplantae; phylum Streptophyta; class Magnoliopsida; order Poales; family Poaceae; genus Avena; species Avena sativa. Next base: position 387,180,763 of record OV702296.1, read on the forward strand.
GAGAGGCGAGAGGCTCGGCGTCGTGCACCTGACCGGCCTGATTAGCTGGGAAAGTAGAAGCCGGAAATGCATAAGAGATAGGCATCGCGGCGACTACCTCAAGAATTTGGACGTCGTCCGAGTCACCTTCCTCCCCGTGGGCCGAGGTCTTACCACGAGCGCGAGCCGGAGCGGCGTCCGACTTAGGAACAAACTCCTCCGAGTCAGGTTCCCCGCTGTCCGGGGTGTTTCGATCTGCGGTCCACGGGAGGGCCAGGACCTCGGCATCCTCGATATTTTGCTCCGCAAATCTCTGCAATAAAAGAAACAAAGCGGAGTTAGCAAAAGAAGTCATAAACACAATTAGGAAGCAAACACAAATGTGTAAGTTTACCTCGGGAGGTGGATTCACGCGAGTGAACGGCTTCAGCCCCCATGTCCAGTCCTCCGGCATATCGGTCTTGAAGATAGCTCGGACACGCTTATAGATAAGATAATCATCGAGCTAAACCATCAAAACTCGTTTGGGATCGAGAGGACCGCTCATATAGCAGAGCTTGTGCGAGCGAAGCTGAAAAGGGCAAATCCGGCTGCTGACAAATGTGGTCATCAAATCCTCACCGCGGAGCCCGACGCGGATCAATTCCTTCAACCGAATCTCGAATGCCTTGGCCAAAGCGTGGCTCTTCCTGGGGTTGTAGTTCTAGTTCAGTTTAGAAGGGGGGCCGATAGAAAAGGAAGGGAGCCAAATCTTGTCTTCCTTTCCAGTGTTTTTGACATAGAAGAACGATCTATGCCACTTCTTGCAAGACTCGAGACCAGCGACACGAGGGAACTCGGATTTTCTCCGAGGTGTGATGGACGCGGCTCCACACTGGGTAAGCAATTTCTTGGAAGGGTGAAGGGATTTGTCTGGAACGACGTTATATCGGATCTAGGAAAATTTGGACCAAACGGCCACAGAGGGCCAGAGGCCGAAGTACCCCTCCGAGGCCGAAATATAAGCTGATAGGGAGGCGATGGCATTAGCCGAAAGGTGATGCGGCTGAAGGCCAAAGAAATCAAGGAATTCCCTAGCAAAGTCGCTAAGTGGAAGGCCGAACCGACGAGCAATGTGGGACATGAACACAACGTACTCGCCTTCGTTGAGTATCGGAGACGATTCGCTGCCGGGTAAGCGACAGCTTACCTCGGCAGGAATCCGGCGAGTCCTAATTAGCCACTCAATCTCACGACGAGTGACGGAGGAGCCCTGCCAAGAACCCCGCTCTGGGCTGGACGCTACGTCGTCGTCTTCGACGAGCGCACCACTAACAGAGCTAGACATAATGTCTGTCAACACTCGGATTTTTAATCCCAGATGCCTGTTATGCCATACATCGCAATCCCAGGATTACCATTTTTGCGAGACATAACAGAATTGGATACCACAGTACATCATCCATTACAAAGCATATATAAGGTCTTACACAAATAGGGATCTCATGATCCAGTTCTTAATACAACTTCAAGCAGCGGAATACGTAATAATAATGGTAGCGTGGGCGAAGCTCCATCTTCGGGGTCACAGGCAATGCTGACGATGGGAGATGATCCTAGTTGTCGTAACCTTCCTGGATTCCATCTTCTAGGTACTCCTCTTCATAGTCTGGCCATGGGAATAGCCAGGGACAAAGCCATAAGTACTCTTTAAGTACTCGCAAACTAGTACTAGTAGGTAAAGGGGTTTTTGGATAATAGGACACTAGGCTCTAGGGTTGTTTTGCAAAAAGCCAGATTTATCTCTACTCAGTTCCCAAGCTAGGCACAAATTTATAACTCCTAAGTGGGATCTTGCATTTCAAGTCACAACTCTGTTGTGGTCAAGTCAAAGTATCAATTCATTTCACAAGTCATTTTGTAAAGTCTGACGGGGGAACAGTATGGCCACTCCAACTGTCCATAACCGCGGACGCGGCTATTCGAATAGTTTGACACTCTGCAGAGATTGTACACTTTCACCACAACATTCGATACATCCGTCAGGAACAAATCCTGAATTCACCATACTCAGTATGCGGATAATCAATCCTAACCTTTCAATTACACGCCCTAGTATAAGCACCTCTCCTGTGAGTTTGGCCTCCCAACCATGACCAACTGTCATCTTGGGTACTGCACAGGTGGACAATCTTCACAAAGTAGCCTCAGCTCAAACCTTGGCCGTGAGGGAACTAATACTAAGGTATATAAGCTTCCAGTCAAGCCCTACCCAATCTTCGGGTATTGTGGTTGTACGATAAAATTGGTATGGTATCGCATCCAGACAACCATCAGTTTTATAAAGGGCTAAGGCTCATGCCTCAACATTTTCGTCACCAAAATCATCTGGTGTTCAGAAACATATGTCAAAACATCTCAGTAGAATGATCCATCATTCTAAGGTTTTCATAACCATTTTCACCAAGTATTCCCATCTAAAGTTGATCAAGTTTTATGCTTAGCACTAGCATCTAAAAGTGGGGGTAACACTAATGAGGGGTGGTAACTAGTGGAGTTTCAACTAAGTACAACCTTATATCTTAGGATGATATCAAGGTTTCTAACTTAGGCCAAATTTGATGCTCTTTATGCAACCTTCAGTTATATCTTTCTAGGATCTACTTGTCACTGAAGTCAACTCTAAGTTAAAGTTTTGATAAAGAAATAAAGTAGAGGCTTGCAAATAAAACTAGGATTGGGGTATCAAGTGGGTATGATCACATATGCTTAAGGCATATGGTTGGCATGGTAACAAGCAAGTGTTAGCTTGCAAGGTTAATAGCTTGCACAATATCAGTATAAGCTCGCTAAGTTAATAGCTTGCAGGTATTGGCTTGCCTTGTGCAGAGCGGTGGTTGAAGTTCTCCTCGGCTTATTCTTCGTAGTATCCTCCTTCCTCCTCGTATCCTTGGTCGGTACGAGCGTCTATAAATAAATACGATGTACACAATCACCAAGCAATTCTTAACTACTTGTAATCATCACACACACAAAAGGGGTCCTATAGATGATCTAGCATCATCACTAACATTACAAGACTAAGGCTTGGTTTAAAATCCCTTTATTATTTTATTTTTAGAAAAGTAATTTCTACTCATTGAAAAACTACTTAAGATTTAATATTCTACAAACCAAACATGGAATCCTGTTGACACATGTCATCACCACATGTTTTAGTCCATGGGAATGTGATTTAAAGTGGTGTCACAATTTAATAAGGTTTTACCCTTTTATTTTAATTAGATAATGTGTCTAGAAATGCCTATGGGGCATTCTTTTATTACTTGAACATTATTTCTGTAATTAAACCTATATATTTTTATATATTCTGAAAGGTATAGTTAAATGTGATTTTTGAGAGTTGGAATCAACTCAAAATCTAATATGGTTTTAATTTGAAAAATGTTTGAATGCAGAAAAGCTTCTGCCTTGTTATTTTTACCAGGGATGATCTACAGTTCCAAATGACTTGAATCCAACGGGCTTGGATTCAGCATACACAGTCCTTTCCAACAAAATTGGTTTCATTCAATTTGGTGCACTGAATCGACCTGGGTTGATTTTTGAAAATGGGTACAGAAGTGTGTTTGAAATAAAAAGAAAAAGGTTTAATTCAAACAACTGGGCTGCGCGAGAAACGTTACTGGGCCGGCCTGCTAAGCGCAGCGCTCCCGCGGGCTGTTTAAGTGGGTGCCCCCACTCGTCAGTGAGACAGGGGGTGCGAAGCGGTACGGGGCAACGTGGGTCGTTTGATCTGATTCTAATCCAACGGCTGGGAGTCATCGTCGACGTTGGGCAACGCCGGCGAGATAGAAACCTAGCGCGGCCAGTGGGGGTCGTTGGGGGCTCACCGGGGTACGGGCGAGGGTCGGAGAGGCGGGCGAACGACGAAGTCGACGACGGCGAATCTCCTGGTACCGGTGGCTTCTCCTGGGGCGGCTCCAATCGCTGGCTCCCTTCTTCTCCAGAGGCGGCGGGCTCCGGTGAAATTCCGATGAGGTGGTGCTCGCCTTGCTCCGGGAACGGTGTGGCACGATCAGTGATGAGAGGGGAGTAGAATGGTGTGAAGAAATCGAGCGGGGGTGGCCTCTATTTATAGTCGAGCGAGGGGACAGACGGGGCGCACGGTGAGCTCGTCGGGGGCGGTGGTACAGACGGCTAGCGGCATGGGCGAAGGTAGGGGACGGTGCGGTGTCTCCTGGCGATGCTCAACAACATGGTTTAAAGGCGTGGGGCGGTGCGTCTTGGTCTGGAACGGGCGATGCTCTGCGTGGCAGAGGCGACATCTTTGACAGCGAGCGGTGGCTGTGTGGCACGGGCGGTGAAATGAGCATGTCTAGCCGTCTCCTGGGACGGTGGGGAGCATGTTGGCGGGCGGCGAGGGCTCGAGGTAGTCTGGTCGAATGGGAACGGAGCGTGCTCTGCGGAGTGGGTCGGCACGGTCGACGGCGGCATGGGCGCGGCGTTCCTGGCGGTTCTGGCTGCTGTTCGCGAGGCAGAGCTGGTCGAGAGGGGGCGGTGAGGCATGGGTGATCTCCCAGACATGGTTGGCACGGCTAGTTTCCTTCCTAGCTTGTTGTCTCCACTGTGGTGGCATGGGTGGCTTCGGCTGTTCACCATTGATGACAATGGCAAGCTCACAGTGGTGCTAGTGCTTGGTTTAGTTAGCTAGATGATCTACTGAGATGGTTGTGAGCTAAATGGGAACCAGTTAGGCTTCAATCACTGCTCACTATAGTGTTTAGGATTTTAATGATTTGAGGCTGCAACCTGTTTGATGAAATGGCCGCATGAACTCAAGTTTTGAATTTTGAAAAGATTTTTGGTGGGTGTGCTAGGTTGATGCTGGGGAGTCTGCAGATGCTTGGGTTTTGAAAGTTGAGCTTGTTGGAGTGGTTTTTGAAAAAGTGGGATCTTCCCATATGAGAAAGATTCAATTTTGCATTGTCATTTAAACTATGCATTTTAAAGTTTCTGGATGATCACAAAGTGGGCCTTGATACTTTGTTATGAGTACATTCAAGGGGTGCAAAGATCCAGAAATGTTTCTGTTAGGTTCTGAAAGTTTGAGGCAGCCAAAGTAGGCATGGGAGTTAAATTGGTCAAAATGACCATTCCCTTAATATATTTGTTTTGATTTACTTGCCTTTAGGAAAAGTGTGGAAAATGTTTAGATGATGTTTATTTCACCTAAGCATCCAATTACAAGCAAAGGAACACACAAACAAGGTGGTTTAAAATAATTTCAAAAACAATGCATACACATATGCATGCTTTCAAAATTTTGTTTAGAAAAGTTTTTGTTAACTCTAACTTTGATGATTAGTGTTTGATGATCCAAGCTTAGTATTTTTGGGATGTTACAATGTCGCCGGAGAAATCAACGGAAGAACAACTAACGGCGGAGAGAGGCTTAGAGGCGCAGGGCCCCGTCGTGGTTCTAAGCGAGCACGGAGGCGGAGCGGAAACGAGCCGCCGCTGGAAATCTAGAAAACAGCAGATGCGCCTAGGGAAGGTGCCTAGCGAGCAGAACGTAGGAAAACTCACCGACGGCGGCGCCGGAGCAAGCTCACGGCAATGAGGTCGTTGGGCGGAGGGACGGCAGCGTCGCCGTCAAAAAGATCGACGGTGGCGAGGGCACCTGAACACACAGAAGAGCGGCGGCGCGAGGAAGAAGATGAGGGAGAGCGGAAGGGGAAAAGTGAACTGCCCAAACCCCTCTCCCCTCTTTATAACCGCGCCATAGTAACCGCGGTAAGATCGTGGTTGCGCCACAATAACCGTGGTGAAATAGTGTCTACACCACGATCCCCACATAACCGCGTGTATCTCGAAACCGTGAACATCTAGTGGAGCCACACCCCAGACCACACGGCACAGGAGAGGATCGGGTCTACTGACCAATGCGGTACTCGAGGCGTCACTGCGCCGACGCGACGGGCGCAGTAATCACTGTAGCATGTCAGTGGGCACTGTAGAGGACAGAAAACTAGAGGAATAATGATGAGTGGTACACTTAGGACGAGGCGTGCTCAAGAAGCTGCGCAGATACCTCGAATAGAAGAACAGGTAACTCGTCAATAAGGAGAAATGAACGTTGGGAAACTGATGTAGCCCGGCCGAGCTAACAGGCAAGACCACACCAGCTTCGGGGACTAACGTTGGGGAGGTGACCCCGGATCGGGTCAAGACAGGGGAAGACAAAAGGAGTTTCCCCTGTCATATGCCGAGTTACTGTTTATATCGGCCGAGTCCTATAAAAGTCGGCCGAGATAAGCACGGCCATGACACCTACGGAGGGAGCGATACCTAATCAGGCCGACATACGAGTTAAGTCGGCCGGGTATGTATGAACAGCTTGAATGCAGGTGAAGGTCGAGCCGAGTTATCCAAGACAAGGCCGAATAACATGAAGCTTGCGGGAGAAGGAGGTGCCTAAGGTCAAACCCTAGTTGCTGGCTAGGAGGAATCTAGACAGAGACAAGCGCTAAGGACAAAGAGCAGAGATGCAGAGGGGCAGACAAGCGTCACGGAGGTGACAGTGAGGAAGCCCAAGGCACACATGTGAGGGCCTCTGGAACTTTGCCGCCGATAGAAGGGGGACACGGAAAGGAGCCCGCCGAGTTACCACTTTGGGACAAGCATATTCCAAGAATATGATTGCCACGTTAGCCCTAGAAGGAGCCAAGGGACCCCTTTATAAGGAGGGGCACGGGCTCCAGAGAGGGGGATCGGTTCATTTTACGTCGTAAGGCTCGAGTAGTGGTTCTCTTCTTCTTGCAAACAGCTCGAGGAGCACTTGTAGCCCAAGAGAAGAGAAATAAAGATCTGCATGTTAGTCATTTGAGTGTAGAAGTAACTACATCTTCCCTCCCCGGATCCCACTAGCATCCGTTGGCCCCATACTTTAGCCTACCCATGGCATCTGCCGTGCCACCACCACGACAAAAGATGACTAGATTAGATTTGTATTATTTTTAATTAGGCAGAAAACTTTATAAACTTGCGAAATTCATAATAAATAGAATACTTGTCCAAAAATTATAAATAATATGTGGTTGGATTGATAAAATTGTGTAGAACACAGATCTGAAATAATATTGCGAGTTTACTGCAGTACTATCTGGTTGGATTTTAATCACTAGATTTGAGTATTTAATTCATAGAAAAATAATTATAACTCTATTTTAGTTGATTCTTGTTGCGTTGGCTTTGTTGTTACGATGCCTACTTTTTAAAATTATAAAACCTTGCTTGGAGCTTTAGATATGTTTCGTGATAGATTAGAAGTCTGGATCTCCTTATGAGCATATAAAATAAAGTAATAATCCAATTTACCTAAAATCTGTGGGAAATTAATACTAACAACATCCCCAACACAACATCACCCCCTAAATAGTATCTTGATCGAATTGGAACTCATTCTTGCATATTACCATGTTGCATTCATGCATATTACTTTGTGCCATTGTTTTGTGCACCATGTGATTAGATCTATGCTTTGTTTTTGTTAGATTGTTTGGAATGCGCCGAGGAGTATTGTTGTGTAGATTTCTGCTCGGATCAAGGCAAGTTACACCACTTGTTCATATTTATGTCCTAATTTTGTCTATGCATGTTTTGATCTTCAAATTCTGTAGTGTGCATGTGTAGGATGATCTGGTACAATTTCCTTAGTATTATTTTGCAAGTGTGATGATTTTTGTAGTATGCCATGAGTAGCTCTATACTTAGGATTTTTCCCTCCTAATAGGTTACCCCTGGTTTGCTAAGGTTTGCTTGCTATGCCATATATATAAAGTACCGTTGGGGAGTTCGAAAGACAAGAATTTTTCTAAGTATAAAGGCTCTCTTGAGCAATCTTTTATTCTCAAATCCACTTTAAAATAAAAACTAAGTTTTCTTCTGGGCGGAATGGTTGTTGGGTCAACGAGTGGCATTTTGGTGGAAGACAGCCGCCCAGGAATCAAAGAAGTCTGCCATGTTTCAGAATTCAGAAGCTTCCAGTGCAACCACAATACATATGGGCTCTGTCTTGGCCTAGTACTTAGTAGGAAACCTCACCGGGTACCAACATTTGGAGGTTCTTGGCATGGTTGGATCCATCTATTAGGGAGGCTACTAAGGAAAGTCTCGCCATGGTCTTGTTTGTAAAAGAACTTCATCGTGGATTATGGGTAAAATGCACAAACTCTCGAGAGTATTGCAATCTAATCGATCAGCCGAGTTCATAGAAAAGAACACTTGAGCATCTGAAGGACGGAGCCTCTGAAGGATCTTCCTCTCTCTCTTTCAAAACTTAAAGATTTCTAAAACCCATAGCTTGAGTCATATCGCCAATGTGTGGGATTTTGAGGACTTGGTGAGTAATATCCAAGTGTTAAGTTGTTTGGACACTTGGTGAGTAATATCCTCGTGTGCCATTCAACCCTATATTACTTAAGTAAATTTTCACAAAGTAGGAAAAACTCTCTCTCTCTTCTTCATACTTAGAGAAAACTAGCTTTGTGCAAATGAACTCCACAAGCTAAACTAGCCTTGCATGTAGAGTTAGTCTTTTTCCTTCCTTGGTGTAATTTGCCAATACATTCAAAGTATTGACCCAACTTGTTGGCTGCACGTATTATGTGCAGAATCCGAAGATTGAAAGATGCGTATGGATCGCGAGTCTACACTCAATAAGCCTGGGGTGTTGATGGACTCAAGCTATTTATGTTTCTGCTGTAATTTGAGCTAGCTATATGCTAAGAAAGTTTGTAATAATTTTTCATACTCTGGATTACTCGTGTAATAAATGACATTGTGTTTTACATGATATTCATCGACTGTGAGTGCTAGCTATTGATCTAGAGACTAACATGTAAATCACAGGGACCAAGGGTCTTTATTGACCTGAGGTCACAACATCTTTGAAATCCTTCAAAATAGAGACCTATATGAAGGGCTCACATTAATTTGAAGTGGGGTATCAAGTTCAGGCGGAGCTGGCATGGTGCTACCTGTGCTGTAGCACCACCCTATCAGTTGCTGTTCAATAGGTATGTGATTAATTTGAAGGCTATAAATATGAAAATCCTATGAAAGTAACAACACTGAGCCCTTATTAGCACCGGTCTTGGACTGTTTCCGTCTCCTCCCTTATCAAGTTACTTGTTTCATAATTTAGCGCGTGTAGAAAGGGAAATAGACTGTAAAACTCTACCTAGAAAATTCGATTAAATAAAGGAGTTAATGCAAATCCAAGAAAATAGAATATGAAGCTAAATTATGTGGTCACACTTTGTGTACGAGGCACATATATCAATGAACATATCAAGTTATTCTAGAGCTAAGTTGCAATCTTTGGATGCACGGTAGTAGGTGGGATATAGAATGCACCATAAGGGTAAACAGTTTTCATGTGTTGAGTAGTAGTCCCGTGGACCTTCTTGAGCTCCATGGATTCGACGAGAGCATGAATACACCGATCATAGTCAAGAGAAATAGCTCATCGCCCCCATCGGCAACCCCGATGATCTTCACCGGTGGCATGAGGGCAAACCGAGGGTTGGTCTTGGGCAATGGCGTCGTCGATAGAGGAGGGTGGATGTTGCTAAGATCAATTGTGTTTCGCATCACCCAAGCATCCGCGTACCGCACCCACAGGCGCAACGTGAAACCAAGGGCCCCGACGAGGCCGACCACGTCCCCGTCAACATTGAGTAATCGGACATTGCCCCACTTTGCCCGCTCGAAGGTGGTTAGGCGCAGTTTGTCCGTATCAAAGGCTAGAACTTGGTACTCCCTCCTTCACGGTTTGCTAGGCGTCTAATCAAATTTGGGTATTTCCAAAACTACAACGTTTCTAGGCGCATAAGAATTAACTATTGATTAATGTGGCAGCTTTTCTCCCAACTTTCTATGCATGCAATAGTCTTCCACCAATGCATGCGCCTTAATCACTCATTAATAGGCCTAATTTTCTGCCAATACGTTTGCGTCTAGGTCCGTGAGATTTTTGTAGAACGCCCTACAAACCATGAAGGAGGTAGTAGTAAAATAGCGGTTGGTATATCATTTTGCCGACAACCACACTAGGCTCCGGACGGATCTGATAGGTCGGCGGTAGCTCCGTTGATTCGCTCCACAGACGGTGAGCAAGGAGAAGACGGCACCGTGCAGGCGTCCTGTTCCCACGTGGTTGGACACGACGACCACACGGAAGTGACTCGCGTGGCATGGCTTGGATTGGCCTACCTTCGGGTCATCATCGCCGCCCTCTGTGGCACATTCACATATCAATGCAACGCTATTCTGATTTCCACATGACCCTTTATCTTGAACGAAGTGTTGGTCACCGGTCATGGGCTGCCACACCATGAACCGTAACCCGTAGCTGTCGCGGAGAAGGAAACGGCCATGGCGGCAGTCCATAAACTGCTAGTTCGTCTTGTGATCAATGGAGTCCAAGGGGATTCTCACGGGGTCGCCGGCGTTCACGTGCACAAACCTGCGCGTGAGATTACCAAAGAAGCCCTACGTGACGGGTGCCCAGCGACGCGTACGGTACAGCTCTAGCAGGAAATTGGGATCACTGAGGACGCGACGCCACTCCCTGCAGACGGCGGAGGCGCGTGCGAGCACCTTAGGACTACTCGGCGACAGGTGCTTGAGGATCTCGAGGTGCAGCTCCTCCGGCAGGTTGTTAGTCGTCATGGCGTCGCCGTCCAAGTGGAAAGAGAGTCTTGCGCACATCGATCTGATTTCTGATGTCTTGGAGAACCTCATGCCTTGGAGGTCGTCATGCCTGAGCAGCTTCATGTCGCCTTTTGATCCATTCCTGAACATGTTGGAACTTGTGCTGGATGTGACCAAACACGGGACATGCGATGCAATCGATGTGAGGACACGTGGAGGCGTAGGACGATACCAAGGCAGCATTTGTCTCGTGAGGACGTTGAGCCACAATTAAGGCGCCATATGCGGCGAATCGTGCAGGCAGCTAGGACGAAAATCCGGAAAGGGGAACCTTGCGGGGAAGGTGGGATGGAAGGTCCCACATCGGAAATTAGATGCGGGGAACCCAACTTATAAGGTGGGACAAACCTCACCCACTCACCTCTCGTACAATACTAACTGGTACGTTGACGCGAACATTTTTTTCCTTTTATGTAAGAGATGAAACAATGTTGACACATGTGTACTTGCAGATCAGTGCCAAGCCATGGAAGTTGTAATTGGGAATATTATGCCTGAAAAGGCTCATCGGTGGTGCAAATAGCATATCCAAAGAAAGGCAAAGGAGTGTTTGGGGCCACTATATACAGAGAAGAACGAGTTCTTGTCAGAATTCCACAAGCTCATGAACATAATGCTGACCACATATGAGTTTGAGTTGACTTGGGGCAATTTTCTTCATAAGTACAACTTGGGACGCATCCATACATGGCTCAACAGTAAGAGATTAGAGAAAAAGTGGGCAAAACCATACTTCAAGGGAGTGTTTTCTTCTTAAGATGATGAGCACACTGAGAAGTGAGAGTGCCAGTGGTGTGTTGAAGACATATATCCCAAGGGGTTGTCCATTGCATATGTTTGTCGAGCAGTATGTATGCATGCTGTTTGGCCAAGACGCCGACGAGAACTGCGAGAGAAACGGACAAACATGGTAAGTGGTTGATTATAGCACGGTTTCAGAAAAAAGATGGAAATTTAATTTTGTTGGTTGTTGCACGAAGCGGTAGTGCAACACAATCTGGACATGGAGAGGCATGCTAGCAAGATTTTTATGTTTGAGTAGTTTGGACAGATGTTATGTTATATGCTGATCCAAATTCTATAAAGTATAGGCCAACTTCTGACGAGTGGAGCGAGGCCCGTCGTCGGAGGCTTGGTATGGATCGTCGAAGACCTAGGTTTCCACCGATATATAAACCCCTTGTAAGCCGTCGGTTGGGATAAGTTGCATATGTGAAATCCCCGGCGTTTGTAAACACTCCTCGGTATAGTGAAGTTTCGTTGGCTGGCGCCCGTGGTTTTTTCCTCTCTTTGTTGGAGAGGTTTTTCTACGTTAAATCTGTGTCCCTTTGCTGTGATTTCGTTTTCGTTCTTTGTTATCTTCTTGTCGCAATTGTAACATGTTACAATAGGAGTTTGCATGCCACGTCTCAGAGATTCAGAAGCACAAGGTATACAAGGCAAATGCACACAAAATGCTGGGCAGCATGAACAATGGAGTAGAGTCGAATTTGGATGCCTGAATCTAGGAAGAACCCTAGATGGCTCTTGTTGTGTGCTCGCTTTTAACGAGACAACACATGTGGGTGTGGACAGTTAGGCTATTTTACTCAACATGTTATTTTTAAGGGGGATTTTACAGGAAATTTATTTTGGCTCGTAGGTGTAGATGCACCCAGCGCCGAAATGGCGTAATTCAAAATGTTCAAAAGTTCATAAAAAATACTCGGGTGTACATGCCTATATTCTATGTTCCTACACGAAAGTTCATGAAGAAAAGATATTTTATGTGGCTTGTATATAAATGACAATTTTCTATGTTGTACAATAGCTTTTAATAAGACATATTTTAGTCTTTTTTACATGGACAACAAAAAATGTCATTTCACCACAAAAATTTTGTGTGAGAACATATCATGTCCAGATGTACATCTAGGTTTTTTTTCGGATTTTTTCAACATTTTGAAATTTATATAAAACTAGCATAGTGACCCTCGCAAATGCGAGGGAACCATCTTTAGGGTATTGAAATTGACGCTTCTTAATTTTATGTTATGTACAATGTTTTTCTAATTAACTTGTTGATTACAAAATAATAAACATTTTAGATATAGATACCATCCAAACAGTCTAATATTAACAATATTTTATATATAACTATGTCGGTAAGTACAAAGTCATGAAAATTTTCATACAAAATCTAATGATATTGATCTTTCTTCATAATAACAAATTTATATAGTCCGTCTGAAGTTGAGATAAGATCAAGAAAATTGATTTACAATCTGCGGTCTTTTCCTAGATTAGGTGTTGCATGTTTGAAAGTATAGGTATGTAGCTATATATGCCTCTCTATTTGTTTGTGCAAGGATAAGAAATCCATATAATATTTGCTTGCAAAATTAAAAGTATGCTTGGACTGAGTTATTCACTTTTATACAATTGAATCAGTCTCTTGTACAAATAGAAATTTTAACTAATCAGTACCATCCTTGCATAAAAACTATTGATGTTTTCTATCTATATTAGTTACAAATATCTACCAGTTATGATATGTATATGTGCATTTATTAGGACTTAAAAATGTCTTCACATGGACATTTGTTCGAATATGCATTTTCCAATGTTAAACCAAGTTGAGATCTAACATTGGGTTGTATTAATAATGTGGTTCCATGAAGTGCAATTATGACAATCAAACGGTTATGGTTTATTCATCAAAAACAATGTAACAAATTAACATCTATGTTTTCTGTTTTGGCGAGAATACTTTGATTACATCATAGATTAGTAGTTATTAACCATAAAGGAACAAAAACATGGAAGATAAATATGAGGAAAGAATAACTTATCTATCTTCATGTAATGGTTACATCTAGGATATATGTCGTCGAATCTTAAGTTGAATTTTGTAAGTGAACAACAATTCATGCTATATCTATGAAGCTATATCTATAAATTAAAATTAACAATACTGCACATACCTAACTTTTGACCGGTCATCTTTCATTTTTATTGTCATTTTACGTTATTTGGCTCATCCTTGTTATTAATTTTTATATTTTATTTGTGATCTATGTGTTATACTCCATACCATATCTTAGTTGGCCTGGGCCATGCAAATCTAGACCACTACACTAATTCACAATATGCAATGTTGACGACGAACACCCCTTACTACAGTGCATTTTTCTCGTCTATAGTTAAGAGGTAATGTCCAAAAGTATCTCGACATCACAAGTAACCAAAACATTTTCATTGCCACCAAATCTTTTTTAGATCTTGATGGCTTGATATGATATCTTCTATCTAGGGAGTGTACACTTAATGCCTTGTAAATGTTAGTAGAGGATAGATGACATTATAGTATCGTACTTTATTTTGAGTTAAGTAAAATAAAAACATATGACGTACCGTAGCTTTCTCAAAAACACATAACATATGTTGATGTACACCATATTTGTTTAGAAACATAATAGCATGCATTTGAGCGCGAGAACACCTAGACGACGGCCATCTCATACATGTCCATTTACACCATCTTGAATTTCATGCATTGCGTTGATGTAGACCACGGACGCCCCATTGATCTTCCGTGCACCTAGCTTTTATAGAGTTTGGATCAAACACATCCACGTTAATGCCTCACTTGGTCACTCAAACCATCAATGTACGCCATCGGGGCACCAGCCGTATATAGCCACACCATGAAGACCTTGTTCTTTCTTTTATTCATTTTCATCACGGTATCCGTCATCCCTGTGGCCTATGGAGCCCTTGTCCGTCTATCCAAGACATCTTGGCATCCCGCTACCTCCACAGAAAACTTTGCAGTGACATCTAATTGCACGGGCCACTGCGTTTCTAGGCCCTTCTTGGAAGCATGCCCTACGCTTATTTGAAGGAGAGTAGAGATTGTGCTAGTCGGCGTTGAGTCCCGAACGAGTCCGCACCACTACCCTAGATTGGTAATGAGGGTTCGCAGGAAATGAAATAGATCCCTAGGAAAGCATCCGAGTTTTATGTCAAATCTTAACAGTTGACTCACAAAATTCATGGTTGGATGTTTGGATCTTACTATCTCGCTGAAGGAACTATGTGATATCGTATGTGTAATGAACTAATTGATGCATTTGATCGGACTCAATTTTCTACTTTTCACGTACCATATTTGATGTACTAATGGCAAATCGGGGATCATGTTGCCCCGCAAATAAATGGATTATGTTGCATGGTGTAATGTGCTAGAAATGTGTTCATTTTCTTTTTTATAGAAGTTGTATACAAATCATTTTTAGAAAGGATACGTGAATCCAGAATAGCACGTTCCAGTTTTTTTTTCTTTGAAGAGTATTTGAAAGGGTACGTAAAACCAGAATAGGTTTGGTGCATGTTTCAAAAAACCCAGAATAGGGGGATAACGTGCATGTGCTAGGAACCTGTCACACGTGACACGTTCAAGTTATTAGGCTACACGACTCATTTACATAAATCTGATGACCCTGCTCCTTAGATTATCACTAGTGGAAACGAGGTCTTTTGTTGATCCCGAAAAAGGGCTTTAACACCGGTTCTTCCACGAACCGGTGTTAAAGGGGGGCCATACCAGCGTGGCCCCTGCGGCAAAAAAGGAGCCCCCCTTTAACACCGGTTCGTGCCACGAACCGGTGTTAAAGGTCCCTGCAGCAGTGGCCCGCGCACCCCCCTTTAACACCGGTTCGTGGCATGAACCGGTGTTAAAGGGGGGCTATATAAGACACCACCCCAGCCCACACACACCCCACTCTTTCATTCTTTCACATTTTGGAGCCTAGCAAGAGGGTGTGAAGAGTGCTAGTTTGTGTTTTTTTCATATGCACTAGAGGTGTTCGGTGAAATGCCCGAGAGCTCAAAATAAGCTTTCTTGTTGCTCTTTCTGTCTCGGTCGAGGTCGGCAACTATAGTTTCATGTGTCATTGATGTACTATATATATAAATGGTCATCTCCCTATTATTTTTTGATATATACTACATATTAATGCAGATGAATCGGCAATGGATGTACGGTGACCGCCGCACTTCCGAGTACATTACGGGCCTCCAAAATTTCATCGTTGTGGCTAATGCAAACCGTGGTCACAATGGTTTTATGTGTTGTCCGTGTGTTCACTGTCAGAACAAGAAAGACTACTCAAATACCAGAACCATTCACGCCCACCTGCTTCGATCTGGTTTCATGCCCAGCTATAATTGTTGGACCAAGCACGGAGAAAAAGGGGTTGTGATGGAAGACAACGAAGAAGAAGAGGATGATGACAACTATCATAATATGTATCCTGAATATGATGATAATGCAACGGAGGTAGATAATGAAGATCAAGAGGGAGCAGATGGGCCCGCTGATGACGATCTTGGTCGGGCCATTACTGATGCAAAGGAAGAATGTGAAACTGAAAAGGAGAAGGAGAAGCTGGAGCAGATGTTAAAGGATCACAAAACATTGTTGTATCCAACTTGCGAAGATGGCCACAAAAAGCTAGGTGCCACACTGGATTTGCTGCAATGGAAGGCAGAGAATGGTGTGACTGACAGCGCATTTTCAAAGTTGTTGGTAAAAATGAAGAATCTTCTTCCAAGAAATAATGAGTTGCCCGATAGTACATACCAAGAAAAGAAGGTTGTCTGCCCTCTAGGATTAGACGTGCAGAAGATACATGCCTGCATTAATGACTGCATCCTCTACCGCGGTGAGAAGTACGAGAATTTGGATGCATGCCCGGTATGCACTGCACTGAGGTATAAGATCAGATGAGACGATCCTGGCGATGTTAAGGGCGAGGCCCCTAGGAAGAAGGTTCCCGCCAAGGTTATGTGGTATGCTCCTATAATACCACGGTTAAAACGTCTCTTCAGAAATAAAGAGCATGCCAAGTTGTTGCGATGGCACATGGAAGACCGTAAGAAAGACGCGATGTTGAGACACCCCGCTGATGGGTCACAGTGGAGAAAAGTCGAGCGAGAGTACCCGGACTTCGCACGTGACACAAGGAACTTAAGGTTTGGTCTAAGTATAGACGGCATGAATCCTTTTGGTGAGCAGAGCTGCAGTCACAGCACCTGGCCTGTGACCCTATGTATCTATAACCTTCCTCCTTGGTTGTGTATGAAGAGGAAGTTCATTATGATGCCAGTGCTCATCCAAGGCCCGAGGCAACCCGGCAACGACATTGATGTGTACATAAGGCCATTAGTTGAAGAACTTTTACAGCTGTGGGCCAAACCAGGTGTACGTATGTGGGATGAGCACAAAGGGGAGCCATTTGACCTACGAGCATTGCTTTTCGTAACCATCAATGATTGGCCTGCTCTTAGTAACATTTCAGGGCAGACAAACAAGGGATACAATGCATGCACACACTGTTTAGATGATACTAAAAGTGTATATTTGGATAAATGTAAGAAGGTTGTGTACCTAGGGTATCGCCGATTTCTTACGAACCTGCATCCAGTAAGAAAGAAAGGCAAGCATTTCAAACGTCTGGCAGAACCCCGGAGGAAGCCTGTCCTCCGTACCGGTGAGGAGGTATTTGGTATGGTCAAGGACCTAGAAGTAATCTTTGGAAAAGGTCCTGGCAGTCTATCTGTTCCAAATGACGATGCCGGACACGCGCCCATATGGAAGAAGCAATCTATATTTTGGGACCTACCCTATTGGAAAGTCTTAGAGGTCCGCTCTTCAATCGACATGATGCACGTGACGAAGAATGTTTGCGTGAACCTGCTAGGCTTTCTAGGAGTGTATGTGAAGACAAAAGATACACCGGAAGCACGGCAGGACCAGCAACGTCTGAAGGCCCCTGAAGAGCCTATGCATCCTAAGAACGAGAAGGGTAAACGATGCCACTTAACTCCTGCCAGCTACGCTCTTACCAAAGCAGAGAAGGAAATCTTTTTTGAATGTCTGAGCAGTATCAAGGTCCCGTCTGGCTTCTCGTCGAATATAAAGGGAATAATAAATATGGCAGAGAAAAAATTCCAAAACCTGAAGTCTCATGACTGCCACGTGATTATGACACAATTGCTTCCGATTGCATTGAGGGGGCTTCTACCTAAAAATGTTCGAGTACCCATTGTGAAGCTATGTGCATTCCTCAATGCAATATCTCAGAAGGTAATCGATCCAGAAAGCCTACCAGGGTTACAAACAGATGTGGCCCAATGTCTTGTCAGCTTTGAGTTGGTGTTCCCACCATCCTTCTTCAATATTATGACGCATCTCCTGGTTCACCTAGTAGAAGATATTGCCATTCTCGGTCCTGTATTTCTACACAATATGTTCCCCTTTGAGAGGTACATGGGAGTCTTAAAAAAATATGTTCATAACCGTGCTAGGCCAGAAGGAAGCATCTCCAAGGGCTATGTAACAGAGGAGGTCATTGAGTTCTGTGTTGATTTTATTCCTGACCTTAAGGCGATTGGTGTTCCAGAATCACGACATGAGGGAAGACTGCGTGGAAAAGGCACCCTAGGATGTAAAGCAATGATATGTAGGGACGGGCATTCTCTCAATCAAGCACAGTACACGGTTTTACAAAGATCTATCTTGGTTGCCCCGTATATCAATGAACACAAGAATTTAATACGCCTCAAACACCCGGGACAGTCTGATGAATGGATTATAAGTGAACACATGGCGAGTTTTGGCGGCTGGGTACAAAGACTTCTCACGAATAACACCACTGTTGGGGATCAGCTGTACTTGTTGGCCAGGACACCTTCATCGACTGTATGTACTTTCCAAGGGTACGAGATAAATGGGAATACATTTTACACGATAGGCCAAGATAAAAAGAGCACCAACCAAAACAGTGGTGTCCGCTTCGATGCAGCAGAAGACAATGGGCAAAAGACCACGTATTATGGGTTCATAGAGGAGATATGGAACTTGACTATGGACCTAATTTTAAGGTCCCCTTGTTTCGATGCAAATGGGTCAAGCTAACAGGAGGAGGGGTTGAGGTAGACAAGAAGTACGGAATGACAACGGTGGATCTCAACAATCTTATGAAGAACTTAGACGAACCATTCGTCCTAGCCAATGATGTGGCTCAGGTTTTCTATGTGAAGGACATGTCCTCCAGACCAAAAAAAAAGAAAAAATATGCAAACGAATACATCATATGATGAGCCAAAGCGTCACATAGTTCTTTCAGGGAAAAGAAACATTGTGGGAATCGAGGACAAGACAGACATGTCAGAAGATTATAATAAGTTTGATGAAATTCCGCCCTTCACAGTGAAAACTGACCCAAGCATTCCGTTAAGTAAAGAAGATGCTCCATGGTTACGTCTGAAGCGATCATAAGGAAGGACATATGCCAAGAAGTTCATGCTCATATTATGTAACTCTAGTTCATGTTTTTAATATTAATACATGTCTTGAGTGTTAGTCATGTTTTGTGGATGGACCGGGACTATGAGAAGAAGTTGTCCCGATTCGTACTTACCATTAAGATCTGATCTCCAAACGCGCGCGGTCACATATTAGGGAGTGCCTCTATGACCAGTTTCTCGGAGATACCGGAGGACTAGGCTCCGTCGGCATCTCCCTGAAACTGGCCATAGTGGTGTCCCTGCTCTCGAAAACCATCTTGCAGCTTTGTAACTTCTCTAACTAGATCAATACACCTGGGAGCTAACTAATTTCACATATTAGGGAGTGCCTCTATGACCAGTTTCTCGGAGATGCCGGAGGACTGGGCTCCGTCGGCATCTCCCTGAAACTAGCCGTAGTGGTGTCCCTGCTCTCGAAAGGAGGTAAGGCATAGCCTCAAACTGGCTGGAGGACTGGACTCACAAGGATGCCTATTTATAGTACAAGCAGCTCGACATAGTGTCGACACTTACGAAATAATGTCGACACTCATCTTTAGTCCCGGTTGGTGTCTCCAACCGGGACTAAAGGTTCATCTTTAGTCCCGGTTGGTGACACCATCCGGGACAAGGTACACGCCGCACGACATAATGTCGACACTCACCCCTATTATTAGTGTTGACTCGTGTTTTTTGTCCCGGTTGGTGTCTCCAACCGGGACTAAAGGTTCATCTTTAGTCCCGGTTGGTGACACCATCCGGGACAAGGTACACGCCGCACGACATAATGTCGACACTCACCCCTATTATTAGTGCGGACTCGTGTTTTTGTCCCGGTTTGGTGTCTCCAACCGGGACTAAAGGTTCATCTTTAGTCCCGGTTGGTGTCTCCAACCGGGACTAAAGGTTCATCCCGCCATTTTTTCCCGCCATTTTTCTTCCCGCCAGTTCTTCTTCCCGCCATTTTTCTTCCCGCCAGTTCTTCCCGCTAGTTCACTATATATATATGTAGGGTTGGCCTCCATTGTCATTGCACATCTCTAGACTCGTATCTGCAACCTCATCACTCTCTTTCCCATGGCTTCCACCGTAGCACTAACCCCCAGGGAGGCGGAGGCGCTTTGCGCCTCGAACTACCCCTGCCCGCCGGGCTACTGTGTCCCCGTCGGCTGGATGCTGAGCGTCGGAGGCATGCCGGTTCCTCCTGTTCCTCTAGGTGTGGCGCGCCGGATGGCCATCACGAACCACTACTACTTCGAGCTCACGCCGGAGCAGCGGAGGAATCCCAGATGGCATCCCGACTATTTCCCTACTTGGGAAGCCTTCTTCGTGGATCGGCGTGAGAGGGCGCTCGCCAGGCATGAGGAGGACGGCCCACCTCCTCCTAACTTCAACGAGGCCGGCCGTTGGCTATGGTGGCGCGGTCGGACTCTCCAGAGCGTCATGGCCTATGACACTGCCGCCGACTCTAACCCCCGTCTGCGCTACCCTCAAGTCCAGCCCACGCGCTACCCTCAAGTCCAGCCCACGCGTACTCTCCAGAGGTTCAATTACGGCGACCCCGACGATGACAGCGATGACGGCGGCGGCAAGTACGACGACTACAGTGGCGAGTATTACAGGTGTAGGCAGGAGCATGACTGAATCACTCCAACATTCCGAAACAAGTTCGGCCGATTGTTACTTAATCTGGCCATGTATCTTAATTTTCAGTTCTTTTATGTATCTTAATTTTCAGTTCCAGTTCGGCTTTATGTAACTTACTATTAGTTGGCTATTAGTTCGGCTTTATCTGGTATATTGATTATGTCTCGAAAAAACCTTCACAAAATGACCTATCTCATTCGAGGTTTCTAGGCTTTCGGGTCAAATGACCAATGTTATGGCTAGAATCAAGGCATAGTTTGTGATAATATGGCCATATTGTGCATACATGTGCATCATGGCATGGCAAACAATGTTACAAGAGGAAGTTTTCCTTTTTATCGCACCAAAAAGGCATTTTCCATTTTCCGAGCATAAAAAACGGACGGTTTTGTGAAGCAACCACCAAATGGCTAATTCAAAAAACCACCAACACATTTTACAAAAATACTAGACCACCTTATATGCACAATGTACCAACAAAGGGATCTGAAACCTTTCCGTCCACCTCTGGTGAAAAGGACAAATTCCTACCGAATCGGCAGGAAGTGGGTCAGATATGCTCATGATTTTTTACAAAAATCATTTTTAGGTTCACAATATGCTATTTTATCAAAAAACAATGCAAGTTGAGCGAGGCTTGGTGAGATTCAAGTGTATACAAAAGATGCGACATTTAAATATCCAATCAATTCAAAAATGTTAATACAAAAGATGCGGCATTAAAATATGATTTGATCTAATAAAAATCATTTTTTAGATGCTTAATATTTCTTGTAAAGTAAATATAAAATGATTTACATGAATGGATAGATATTATTTTTTGAAAATTATGATATATTATTCATATTTTTCTGAGTTGAAATGAAAAAGATATGAATTTTCTAAATTCATATCATATTTTTTTGAATTAAAAATGCCCCTTTAATGCATGAAATAAATGCCCCCCCTTTAACACCGGTTCCAGACAGGAACCGGTGTTAAAGGGGGGGCATTTATTTCGTTTCCCGCGCGCACCACCCCCCCCTTTAACACCGGTTCATGGCTGGAACCGGTGTTAAAGGGGGGTTGTAATAAATGCGCGCGGGAAACGGAATCCCCCCTTTAACACCGGTTCCAGCCACGAACCGGTTTTAAAGGGGGGGTATTTATTTCACATTCCCCTTCCTTTCTTCCCAGATCGATCGAACACACCGCCACCACCGCGCGCAGAGAGACGACGAAGCGCCGCCACCGTCGCCCGCGAGCATCTCGCCGCCGCCGCCCTTGGAGTGCTACACGGATCGAGGAATCGTCCTCCGCCTTGCCGCCGCCGCTTCGGAGCTCGAGGTCCGCCGCCCTCGACCCCTCTCTCCTTCCCCGCATCCTTCCCCCTCCCTCCCGCCGCCGTCGGCATGCAGGACCGCGGCGTTTCCCGTGCGGGGCCGGCGGCGGAGGTCGGGTCTCTACCCGCGCGCGAGTTTGGCGGCGGTGCTCTACCCGGGAGAAACCTCTGGCGGCGGTGAACCTCGGTTGGCGTCGAGTCCGGCGGCGGCGCTTCCCTTTGGCGTCGAGTCCGGCGGCGGCGCTTCCCTTTGGCGTCGAGTCCGGCGGCGGCGCTTCCCTTTGGAGCGGGCCATACGGGCCTGGGCGGGCCGGCCCCTGCCGTGCTCAGCGATGTTCCTGCGGGATGGAGGGCGGGACTGCGTGTAGACTAGGGATGGCTATGGCGGCGCACCATGCAGCGCAACGGCGGCGGCTATGACGATGGATGGCTATGACGATGGCTATGACGATGGACTAGGGATGGCTATGGATGGCTATGACGATGATGACGGTGAGACCATGGTGGCGCGTGCTGGTGGATGGCAAGTTGGGTGGAGTGCTACGGATCAAGTGGGGTCGTGGTTGTTTGGGGTCGGGAGAAATCCCTGTCAGCTCGTCCGACATCGACGCGGTGACACCCCTTTTCCACTCCCCTCCGTGTATCGGGGGAAACCCTAGGACAAGTCCGGGCAACAGTGTCGTCGACGTCGCATTCCTTCTTGAAGGTGTTTCTTGAAACACGATGCTTCGAAGTGCTAGGAGTGAGGTGGGACAACTCCGGAGGGCGCAGCGGTCACGGGTCGTTTTCGTTCGTCGATCTGCTCGATGTCGGCATTTGTTTCTTTTATTTTTCTCTTTATTTTCTTTTGGGTTAGATTGTGCTGTTGCTTTTATGTTGCTCCAACATTGTCGTTGTATCTTGTGATTGCTATATTAATATAGCGGGGAGCAAGCCTATTTCGAGGAGCCCTGACCACCTCGCTCTCTTCCCCGTGCAGGAGCGTCTCGCCGCCGCCGCTTCGGAGCTCGTAGGCCACGCCTCAACGCCGACGCCGCCCGCCGCCCGACGAGCCCGCCGCTAGCACCACCGCCCGACGAGACCACCGCATCCGTCCGACGAGCACCGCCGCCCGACGAGACCAACGTCACCCCACCGGTGAGCGCCACGTGTCTGCCACGTGTGTGATTGCTGACTCATCCTGATTAAAACTTGTTTGCTCGATAAATTGTACTACATGCATAGAGTAAAACTTGTATACAAATTGGACCTCTGACTCATTTGTGTATTTATTTGTGTATTTTTGTATGAATAATATGTATATTTGTGTATGAATCCAAGTCCACTTGAATGTTTACATTCTTACTCTAGATAATATTATTGTTTTAGAAACTATGGATCCACTTAGTAGAAACCTTGAAGAAGAAGAAATAATGGAGAACATTATTGATGAGGACACCTCACAATATCTGAACTTGGAGGGACATGATGACGACAGCTCAAGTACTAGTCATGGAGAAGATGAAGACTCCGGTGAACGCAATTTAATGGTTACAAAGTCCGGCGAGGTATATGCATTGATTAAGCCTCTGCTGACTTCCACCAACAATCTTCTTCTACATGTATTAATTAACGCTTCTTTCTTCTTTTAGCCCTCTGGATCGACCAGCCAGCAACCATCTTCTTCTACGAAAAAGAGCAAGCGAGGCGCGAGCCAGCGGTTGAAATATCGTGTCAAGTTCACGATCGAAGCAGTCCGTGTTGATGGCAGGCCGATGGAGCCCAAAAAGGCCGCAGACAAATTTGTACGTCAGGCTGGAGTTCTTGTTAGGGACCAAATCCCAATCATAATTGAAAATTGGAATAAGCCAAAGAAGGGCGACGATACCTTTGTCGATGACAGATCCAAAGAAACGCTTTGGAATTCGTTGTTGGTAAATTTCACCCTTTCGCCAGAGGAGGATGAAAACAACCCGGTTATAAAGGAAAAGGTCAAAGAGTGGACTCTAAAGAAGATGGGTGACGCTTTCCGCAACGGGAAGATAAAATTGAACAAATTTGTCAAATCTGGCAAGACTCCAAATTTCGAAGACACATATTATGCGAAGATAAGACCTCACTGGCCCGAATTTGAGACATATAAAAAAAGTGCTATAGCTAAAAAGAGGTCAGAAACCAATACGCTTAATGCCCTGAAGAAGGAATATCACCAGAGGACGGGGTCAGGTGGCTACATATCTCAGAGGCCTAAGTGGGAGGAAGCTGAGAAGGCCCTGCGCGAGAGAGGGATCACACCCCAGACAGATGGGTGGGACCTACGTGCAAAGACTTGGTTCTACGGAATCGGGGCAAGGTTGGACCCAGAAACAGGATTGTGTATCTTCCCAACACTCCTTGCCAAACCCGTCACTGAACTCATCACGGCATACGAGGAAACAGCCGCCAGGACCTTCCATCCCGACAGAGAGAATGACCAGCTCACACGCGCCATCGGTAAAAAAGAACACGCTGGACATGCACGAGGCACAGGGGTTATGACGTGGAAGGATGAGTTTGCCGACTGGAGCGACTCTTACAGATGGCGCGGCAGAAAAGAAAAAGAGCGTACAGAGCGGATGACACAGATAGAACATGCACTTGCGGCGCTGCAGGCGCAAGTGAATGCACAACAGAGCCATCAAGCTACCGGCCCATCTCAGCGGCACGAAGAGCCTGCCTTGGAAGCTGTCGGCGGCCTAGACTCTGCGCGGAAAAGCAGCGTGGCTTCCACAAAGAACGTGCAGCCCACGCTTGAAATGGCGGGTCCTCGATACCCCGTGGATGAGATCACGGAGAGCGAACACGCTGAGCTGCATGTGAGATTAATGGGCTTATCCATTAAGGTGGTTGTCGGCTATGCCTTACCTCCTGTAGCTGGTGGAACTTACCACTGCCGACCGATTCCAGATGGCTATGCTATTGTCGGGGTGGATGAGGTTGTGAAGGAATATGAGGAAGCACAGCTTGACCATGCTACAGGTGAAGGGGAAACTCAACTCAAATTTGCAGTGAAAACAACCATTCTTTGGAAGAAGGAACACATTGTGCTTCCAAATTGGAGGTCACTGGCACCCCCGCTGTCTCCGCAGCGTCAGCAGTCTGAGCCGCTTCAGCTATCTCCTGCGCGGCAGCCATCTCCGGCGCTTTAGCCATCTCCTGCGCGGCAGCCATCTCCGGCCCGTTAGCCATCTCCGGTGCTTCAGCCATCTCCTCAGCGTAAGCGGAAGAGAACTGCCACGAAGAGCATCAGTAGCACTGCCACAAAGAAATCAGCAGGAAACCGTACGCCAAAGAGTTCAAAAAACTACGTCCCGCAGCCTTCCGCCAAGCCATTGCCGGTTTTACCGTGGAATCGCAGCGACGAGGAGACCAATAGGATCTCCGAAGAACAGGTCAAGAAATTCTTTGCACCTAGACGGGCCGAGCCAAAGGAGAAAATAGATCCGGCGGTGGTGGAGAAGTTTTACAAAAATCTTTCGAAACCTGAAACCCCACTTGTGCCGGACTACGAGCGCCAGATTTTGAAGGCGGATGCAAGGCGCCGTAGGGAGACTGAAAGTAGCAGTCGTGAGGCACCCCAGAAAACAGTTCCCATGCTCGGAGAGCAGGAAAACCAATCATGTGCCCCGCTCCAAATGTTCGACACACGGGACGCTCCTCCCGTAAATGATTACGAGGCAGAGCTACAAAGAAAGGCCAATGAGATGGGGATGACTTACATTGCATACTTGAACGTCATGGGAGACAACTTGCCCAAATGCGATGCCAACCCCATACAGCCATGGAAGTATCGGAAGAATCTCGTCAAGAAAGAGGAGCTCAAGACTCTACCAACAAAGATGCGAAAATTGCACAAGTGGTACCTTCATTTCTGCAAGACGAGAAAGGTAGAATGGATCACGGCGCATATAAGAGATGATATTTTCTTCTGCGGAGATGACGCGATCGACTTCAACATTCAAGACTTGCATTTTCTATTCAATCAGAAGGAACTCGACAAAGCTGCCATCAGCCTTTATTGTGTGTAAGTACTATTTCTATAATTTATATCTCATCTCATTCACTTTATTAATTGCATGTGTATATATATGCTCACCATATATGTATATACTATTATGCAGGAAAAAGGTTATGGAATGCAGGAAAGGAGGCCCTTTTGACATTGGGTTCGTTGACCCAAATAGAGTTCATGAAGAAGTGGTAGAAACCAAACCCGGGCAAACAGAAGATTACTTGCTAACGTCTTTACTGAGACAACAAACCAAAAGGGAAATACTATTGCCTTACAACTTCTCGTGAGTACTGTTACCCTCTCTCTTGTACACATTATATTTCAGCTTACTCGATGTTAAGTGTAACTGATGATGAGTTATGCGTGCGTAGGTTCCACTTTGTTCTGCTAGTCATTCAACCCGACTCAGGAAAAGTCCTTGTCATGGACTCGTTACGAAAAGAAAAAGAGATATGGGCAAACTTTAGAGAGATGCTCCAGAGGTAATTTCAATCATATTATCGCACTAGATCGGCAACTTTCGTGACAATAAGTAATTAATTACTCCTTTATCCATTTTCTTTGCGGACAGGGTTTGGAAAAGGTTCACGGGCAGGGCCGTGGGTGAATGGTAAAGAACTAAAATTTGTAGACCAAAATGTAAGTAATACTAGCTAGCTTCCAATTCCATTATATCATGCTTTATTGATTATTATTTTGATTGAACTCTCTATTCTCGTAAAGTGCGCGCATCACGGACATGGCAATAACTTATGTGGGTACTATGTTTGCGAGTTCATTCGCAACACGATATGTGCGACGGGCCAAGCCGCACTAGAACAACTTAGAGTAAGTAAACAAAGTCCACAACATTATTTTATTACCATCAATTGTGTTGAGTTTTATTCTTATATATATATTGACGGCCCATTCTTCATATATATTCAGATCGAACGGATGCGGGACCAACTCCTACCATTTGAACGCATACGAGCCATTCAAGAGGAATTGGCGGGGTTCATACTTGATGAGGTCGTCACGCCTGGCGGAGAACTCTTTAGATATCCACCAAAATGAACGATGACGATGTATGTGCCGATGACGATGTATGTGCCGATGACGATGTTTGTGTATAATAATAGTTGCTTAATTATTCATGTACTCGTATGTACCGATGACGATTTATGTGTATACCGCTCCTGATCGATTCCCCCTCGCTCCCCCCCTCCCGCAGAAATACGCCCAGAACGGGGCAGAGGCAGAAGTCTGCCGCGGCAGGAAAACGGCCTAAATCTCTGCCGCGGCAGAAGAACCTTTAACACCGGTTCCAGATACGAACCGGTGTTAAAGGGGGGGCCCTGAGGCCTGCGGCAGCCCCACGTGCGCCACCCTTTAACACCGGTTCGTATAAGAACCGGTGTTAAAGGGGCCCCCCTCTAACACCGAACCCTCAACAGTGGTTGGGGAACCGCTGTTAGAGGGCCCTCCCAACCGGAGTTAAAGGGGGGGCCCTGCACTAGTGTATATATCCAACTGCTGAAATAATTGGAAGGATGTGGATCAACCTGACGCCTCAAAAAACTCTCTTATTTTACTTTCAGTATATAATAGAAGATATATTTTTCATAATAGGTTTATCTAGACCTCAGAGCCAAAACGCCATGTCCAGATTTTACTCTCTTTTTTAAACGAGCCTACTTATCTTTATTGCTCAATCATAATGTTATAGGAATTATAATGAATTTGGAAGACCAGTCCACAGATGGAGCAGAATTGGAGAGTCAATCGGTTTTCATTATCTGTGCCGAAGCATTACAAATAGATTACAGAGAGATGCACGTTGTGCCGGAGATCCGATCCAAGCGGATCGCTGAGACTAGGCCTAGCAGACGTGGCACAATCGTGTCAGGTACAGAACGCAAAGGTACAAACAATACAAGTGTTCAACACCCCCCGCAGTCGGAACGACGCTAGAAGCGACGTTGAGGCTGGATCGAAAATCTTGAAACACGCTAGTCGGTAAGCCCTTGGTGAAAATATCAGCAAACTGAGAGCTCGTTGGAACATGGAGCACACGAGCCTCGCCGAGAGCCACACGATCCCGAACAAAATGAAGATCAATCTCCACATGCTTCATCCTTTGATGCTGAACAGGATTGGAGGACAGATACATGGCGCTGACATTATCACAATAAACCACCGTGGCTCGAGTAGGAGGATGATGGAGCTCCTGGAGTAACTGTCTCAGCCAACAAGATTCGGCGATGCAATTTGCGACCGCCCGGTACTCAGCCTCCGCACTGGATCGTGAAACTGTGTGTTGGCGACGGGAGGATCAGGAGACCAAGTTGTCGCCGAGAAACACACAGAAACCCGAGGTGGATTTACGGGTGTCGGGGCAACCGGCCCAATCAGCATCCGAATACGCGATGAGATCAAGTGAGGAGGACCGGTGAAGACTCAAGCCATAGTGAGAAGTGCCCTTGATATACCTCAAAATGCGTTTGAAAAGCTGCATATGGGAAACCCGTGGATCATGCATAAATAAGCAAACTTGCTGAACCGCATAGGAAATGTCGGGGCGAGTGAGTGTGAGGTATTGAAGGGCACCGGCAAGACTCCTATAGAGGGTCGGATCATCAACCCGAGCCCCATCATGGGAGGAAAGTTTGGATCTGGTGTCTATGGGAGTGGGTATGGGATTGCAATTGAGCATTTTGGCACGGTCGAGAATCTCCAAGGCATATTGTTGTTGGGACAAGAAAAGGCCGTTGGTGGTGCGATGAACATTAATGCCTAGGAAATGGTGAATGTCCCCGAGATCACTCATGGAAAACTCACGATTGAGGGAATGGATAATGGAATGCAAGAGGGTGGTGGTGTTGGCGGTTAGAATAATATCATCCACATATAAAAGTAGGTATGCAAGAGAGGAACCAGTGTTGAGGATGAAGAGAGACGAATCACACCTGGAGGCAGTAAAACCAAGAGAAAGAAGGAATTTGGTGAAACGGTGGAACCAAATGCGAGGAGCTTGTTTGAGGCCGTAAAGTGATTTATGCAAGTGACACACATGAGTGGGATGAGTGGGATCGACAAAGCCAGAGGGTTGCTCACAATATACCGTTTCCTGAAGATCCCCATGAAGAAAGGCATTCTTAACATCCATCTGATGAATAGGCCATGAGTGAGCGGTTGCCATACTGAGGACAACACGAATAGTCGCCGGCTTCACCACGGGGCTGAAAGTCTCATCATAGTCCACACCACGCTGCTGAGTGAAGCCACGTACCACCCAACGAGCTTTGTACCAGGCAAGAGAGCCATCAGGGTGGAACTTGTGCCGAAAAATCCATTTCCCAGTCACCACGTTGACACCTGCAGGACGAGCAACTAGAGACCAAGTGTCATTCCGCATTAGGGCATGAAATTCATCAAGCATAGCATTGTGCCAATTCGGGTCTTTTAGGGCGGAGTGGTATGTGGAAGGGAGGGGAGAAATCTGCGATGTGGAAGAAGCAAGCGAAAAATGTTGTTTTGGCATAAAATACCCAGTTTTCTCTCTGGTAAGCATACGGTGTGGATTGTTGGGTGGCTCTATCGGAACAGCGTGGGGAGGCAGGGGGAGACGTGGCGGGGTGGCACTGGGTATCGCTGGCGTGTCAGGGGGGCAGGGGTGGGTGCGAGAGGCGAGGCTGACTCGCGCGGGGTCCAGGGGCGGGAGCGGGACGGGGTGTCGTGGCAAGAAGGGAGTGGCCGGTCGGGTGGTGGGGATGCGGAGGTGGGGCTGGAGCGGGGAAGAGCGCGTGGGGATTGGGGTAGGACAGCGGGCGGTTCTGGCTGAGGTGGCGAAACAGGAGTGGTGGGAGGAGGTGCAGGCTGGTACGAGGTGGGCGGGAGACCAGGTGGGGGGCGGATCCCGACGGGGATGGCGGCTCCAGGAGGATCCTCTGCGGACGAAGAGCTGCAATCACCAGAAAAATAGGGAAAGACTGTTTCGTCAAAGATAACGTGCCTGGAAATTATGACGCGACGGGAATTTAAATCGAGACACCGAAATCCTTTGTGCTCACGGGGATATCCAAGAAAGACACATCGAGTGGATCGGGGGGCTAGTTTGTGATCAGTCGTGGCGTACAAATTTGGGTAGCACAAGCACCCAAAGACACGTAAGTGGTCGTAAGAAGGATGAACGCCATACAGCTGATAATGAGGTGTGTTGTGGTTAATAGTGCGGGAGGGATGAAGGTTGAGGAGATGAGTGGCGGTGTGCAAAGCTTCGGCCCAGAAGGGAGGTGGGAGGGTGGCCTGTATGAGGAGGGTGCGGATAATGTCGTTAATGGTTCTAATAAGCCGTTCAGCTTTGCCATTCTGCGGGGATGTATGAGGGCAGGAGAGGCGAAAGGAAACTCCCTGACAAGAGAAAAACTCACGCAAGGCACTTGACAAGAATTCACCACCATTGTCATATTGCAGACACTGAATTGTCACATGAAATTGAGTAAGCACATAGCGAAAGAAACGTTGAATGGTGGCACAAGTATCAGATTTATTTTTCAAAGGGAAAGTCCAGGAATAATGGGTGAAATCATCGAGTACAACCAAGTAATATTGATAACCGGAGAAACTAGGGATAGGGGATGTCCACAAGTCGCAATGTACAAGTTGAAAGGCAGCGGAGGTGTGAGAGGTGGAGGTGGGGAAAGGGAGGCGCGGTTGACGCCCTAGTTGGCATGCCTCACAAAGAGGCGAGCTACGAGTGGTGACGTCTTTATTACAGTCTTGAAGAAAGTCGAGAGGTAAATGAGAAAGGGAAGTGTGGCTAGGGTGTCCAAGACGGCGATGCCATAGATCGCCGACGGTGGTGGAGAGCGCCGACGGTGGGGATGCCTTGGTGCCGAAGAACGGGTAGAAATCGCCATCACTATTGGAGCGAAGAAGGGTTGTCTTGGTTGCTAGGTCCTTCACAGAAAAACTGAATGGGTCAAATTCGATGGAAACATAGTTATCGCGAGAGAATTGGCGTACTGAGATTAAGTTTTTAACTATGTGAGGAGAAACAAGCATATTTTGGAGATAGAGTGGTAGAGACGAAATTTTGACGGAGCCTATAGCAAGAATAGGAAGCCTAGACCCATCGGCCACAATAATATGTTGAGGATTATGACCTAAGGAGGGATGAGAAGTGGTCAAGTTACCCGTCTTACCGGTGACGTGCGAGGAGGCCCCAGAATCCATGATCCATTCAGGTTGGTACGGCTGGTACGACGAGTTGCTGGCGGCGGCAGCGATCATGGCGCCATGGTCGAACGAGTGAGCGTGGACTGGGTAGGGCGATGCAGCGGACGATGGAGCATGTGCCGTGGACGCTGGGCCGGCCTGGTAGTAGACAGGGTAGGCCGAAGGAGCAGCAGCGTAGACCTGGTGGGGAACGCCAGGTCGAGCGCCGAGCACACCCGCCGCGTTGGGTGGCACCCAGGGTGCACGCACCGGTGGAAACGGCGAGCCGACGGGGGCAAAATAGCCCATCCACGGTGTCTGCGAGGAGCCACCAGAGGTGCCGCGCCCGTAGGAGGACTCCCCGAAGCCACGCCCGCCAGGAGAGCCGCGCCCGCGCCCACGTCCGCCGCCCTGCGGCTGCGACGATCCGCCGCCGCCGTTGTATCCGGGAATAGGGTTCTTCCCGTGGTAGTTAGGCGAGACACCCGGGATGCGCGGCGCGGCCCCGCCGCCGCCGCTGCTTGTGCCGCGGTCGCCCTGGACCGCCATGACCTGCGAGCCAGCGGTGCTCTCTCGAGACTTGACGGAGAGCTCGGCGAGCTGGATGCGGGAGAGGGCTTCAGAGAAAGGAGGCAGTGGCTGGATGCTCTTGATGATCTCAGATTGCATCTCAAACCCCTCACTGAGACCCTCTAGGAACTGTGCCGTGAGGTCACGGTCGTTGACCGGGCGGCCGATGGCGGCGAGATCGTCGACGATCGCCTGGAGCTTGCTGGCGTAGGAGGACACGGACAAATCGCCGCGGGTGGTGATGCGGAAAGCCTTGCTGAGGTACAGGTAGCGGGAGTCCTCGTTGTCGAGGAAGAAGCGAGTGAGGCGAGTCCAGGTCGAACTGGCCCTGCCGTCGCGGCCTTTGACGAGTCGGTAGAGCTCGTCCGTGAGCATCGCAACAAACCACAAGGAGATATGGATGTCGACCGCAATCCAGGTTGCGTCGGGGACTCGAGGGGCAGCACCCTCGGTGATGTGGTACATGGCCCTGTACATGGTGAGGAGGAGGACGATGACCTCTCTCCACCGGGTGAAGTTGGCACCGGCGGAGTTGACCTGGTATTTGATGTGGTGCTCAATGTGGCAGCCGAGGATGGGGGAGGTGGAAGAGGATGCAGCAAGTTGGGAGGGAAAGACAAGGCTGGGGGCAGTGGTGGTGGGGGTGGGGATAACCGGAAGAGTGGGAGTTGCAGAGGTGGTTTCAGTGCCGAACATGGCGGCGTGGTCGCCGTAGAGGAGGGGGCTTGGGGGCGCGCGCGGCATGGAGGGTGCACGCTCTTGCAGAGGGGTGTGGGGATCGGTATCCAGGGGGATGAGGAGGTGGGGGCTGCCGGGCCGGAAGAAGAAGGGAGGTCAGCCATGGGGAGGGGGAGGAGAAGAAGGCTCTGATACCAAGCAGAATTGGAGAGTCAATCGGTGTTCATTATCTGTGCCGAAGCATTACAAATAGATTACAGAGAGATGCACGTTGTGCCGGAGATCCGATCCAAGCGGATCGCTGAGACTAGGCCTAGCAGACGTGGTACAATCGTGTCAGGTACAGAACGCAAAGGTACAAACAATACAAGTGTTCAACAGATGGCGCCCCTCATGAACAATGTGCACTCTTTAAAAAAAGTCCAGGTCCCTTTGATTTTTCTAGTTTATCCAGCCGTGCGCCGTTGGACTCAACAACAAGCAGTCCAGGACAGTAGGCATTGGTCCAGATCGTTGGGCCTCTGTCTGTAGCGGCATGATGGCAACGGTTAGGTCATATTCAATGGGTTGGTGGAGACGGACCAATACATCACGATAATATGCGCGTGGAGGGAACTGGTTGGTCTCGAAAACAAGAGCATCTAGACTCGGGAGCCAAATTGAATTTGTCGCAATGAACATATCAATTCAATCGTAAGAATACTATAAGGTAGTTTTGGATACCTATCATATTCCAATAAACCGTTTCTTTCTAACCCAAAGCTTTTGCAAAATAATCATAGTCATCTTTGAAATCCTTGAAAATAGAGACCTATATGAAGGGCTCATGCTAAAACCCTTTGTGTACGAGGGTGGTATCAAGTTGTTTCATAATTTAGCACCGATAGAAAGGGAAATACGATGTTAAAACCCTACTGGGAAAAGTCGATTTAAATAAAGGAGATAATGCATATCCACCATAACAAAATATGAAGCTAAATTATGCACTCACACTTTGTGTACGACGCACATATATCAATGAACATATCAAAATACTGTAGAGCTAAGTTGCAATCTTTGGATGCACAGTAGAAGGTGGGATATAGAATGCACCATAAGGGTAAACGGTTTTCATGTGGTGAATAGTAGTCCCATTGACCTTCTTGAGCTCCATGGATTCAACGGAGAGCATGAATACGCCGATCATAGTCCATAAAAATAGCTCATCACCCCCATCGGCAACCCCGATGATCTTCACGGGTGGCATGAGGGCAAACCGAGGGTTGGTCTTGGGCAATGGCGCCGTCGATAGAGGGTGGATGTTGCTCAGATCAATTGTGTTTCGCATCACCCAAGCATCCGCGTACCGCACCCACAGGCGCAACCTGAAACCAAGGGCCCCGACGAGGCCGAGCACGTCCCCGTCAACATTGAGTAGTCGAATATTGCCCCATTTTGGCCGCTCGAAGGTGGTCAGGCGCAGTTTGTCCGTATCAAAGGCTAGAATATGGTAGTCAAACAGCGGTTGGTATATCATTCTGCCGACAACCACACTGGGCTCCGGACGGATCTGATAGGTCGGTGGTAGCTCTGCCGATTCGCTCCATAGACGGGTGACGGAGGAGAAGACGACGCCGTGTAGGCGTCCTGTTCCCACGTGGTTGGACACGACGACCACCCGGAAGTGACTCGCGTGGCATGGCTTGGCCTGGCCTACCTTCGGGCCATCATCGCTGCCCTCTGCGGCACATTCACATATCAATGCAACACTATTCTGAATTCCACACGACCCTTTATCTTGAACGAAGTGTTGGTCACCGGTCATGGGCTGCCACACCATGAACTGTAACCCGGAGCGGTCGCGGAGAAGGACGCGGCCATGGCGGCAGTCAACAAACTGCCAGTTGGTCCTGTGATCAATGGAGTCCAAGGGGATTCTCACGGGGTCGCCGGCGTTCACGTGCACAAACCTGCGTGGCAGATTATCAAAGTAGCCCTGAGTGACGGGTGCCCCGCGGCGCGTACGGTAGAGCTCCAGCAGGAAAGCGGGATCGTTGAGGACGCGACGCCACTCCCTACAGACGGCGGAGGCGCGTGCAAGTACCTTAGGGCCATGGAAAAAAATTTCGTCGAAATTTCACGAAATTTGGCGAAATTTAGTAAATTTCGTTGGGCCACGATTTTTTTACGCCCCGTTTAAAACATACCGCTATTCTACCAGGCCTGGGCCGTGAGAGGCCCCAATAGCCAATACACCACCATCACGATTCAGTATTTATACTCACCTGGGAGCTCCGCATGCCCTAGCCGCCGCAGTCTTCAATCCCCAATCGTCTCTCTCAGATTGAAAATTCCCCAGCTCCTTTGGCTGCACCTGCACCGTGAGGCTCCTCTCTCATGGCTCCACGGCCTCCTCCAAGTGACCAGCATGGGAGGCGTGAAAGGAATAGTGGCCTTGGCATGAATGGCGCCATCACACATGAAGCCACACTAAGTGCATCAGCCACACAATCTCCCCCTGCCCGAACAGGTGAAATCTTTCTTTATTCAGTTGCAAGTTCGTTCTTGTGATCCGTTCTGTGGCTGCTATGTCTTGCTAGCAACACTGTAAATTTTAATTTTGTATTGTATTATATCTTAGTTGCCTCTGTCTTCTTGAGTAAAATTTTGAAAGTAGAAAATAGTGCTGCAAACATACATGATGCCAAATAGATTAAGTACTCCCTCTGACCCAAATTACTTGACTCAAATTTGTCTAGATTCGGATATATTTAGACTTAGTTTAGTTTAGATACATCCGAATTTAGACAAAACCAAGTCAACTAATTTGGGTCGGAGGAAGTAGATTAAATAGTGCTACAGTTCGTTTTAATCTTGTATTTTGGCAGAAAAATGTGAAGTAGATTAAGTTATAGTAAAACTATGATGCATTGATACTAAGTTCAATGCATGTGTTGGATTGATACTAAGTT
Organism: Avena sativa; assembly: GCA_916181665.1. Taxonomy (NCBI): domain Eukaryota; kingdom Viridiplantae; phylum Streptophyta; class Magnoliopsida; order Poales; family Poaceae; genus Avena; species Avena sativa. The sequence continues at coordinate 387,216,227 of OV702296.1, forward strand.
CTTTTAATCCTTACCTCATAATTTTTTTATATGTGTTGGATCAGAACATGCATCGAGTGAATACCTCCAGTTTTTTATCATACGTTTAGGCATTATATATATGCGATTATTTTAGTTTGGTGCCTAGTTTGCCTTCTTTTTTATTATGTAATAGATTTTCTCGCACGATACATGATACATAGCAGTGGCGGCTTCAGGAATTTGCAAAATGGTATTCATTTGGCTAACTTTGTATTCATTTTATAAAAATCATCTTTGTTTTGCTAAAATCATAGCTCTTTTGCCTTATGTTGAAAAAATCATTGGTATTCACTTGAAGACCAGGGAATACCCCTGGCGCCGCCCCTGATATATAGTATAGCATGATGTTCTTAGCTTATTGATTCCGTTCTGTTCACGTACATGCTGCGAAATTGTATATATGTAGAAACAGTCAAATGACTATATAATTTTGTCATACACAGGCTTTATGTACACTGGGGATATTAACTATGTATGGAATCATGGCGTCCGCCAAGACAGACAAGGATTTAAATGTCTTTATTGTGGACGTGAATATGAAAGTGGATTGGCAACCCGCTTGACTGATCATCTAGCGGCTTTGGGAAAGGAGATCAGACCATGTGACAGCGTTCCTAAAGAGGTGCGCGCTGCATTGAGGAAGAAGCGACTTGAAAAGATGAAAAAGAGAAAGGAAGATGAGCAGCGTGCTTACAGGATTGAAGAAGAACTTGTGCAAGAGATGCGAGGGGATTTTGACATAAATGAAGATGGTGATTGTGATGCCCGAACTCAGATAGCAATCGGAAGAGCAATGAAAGATTTGGAGCTTCGGCGTGAGGTGGAGAGGAATGGTGACATTGCATCTGGTAGCCATAGTCATACTACTAGTCGTGCTAGTGGTGTTAAAAAACCTTCAGTTGGCATTGGGAAAGTGACCTTCCAACCGAAGATTGCTCATGCTTTTGACAAAACAAAAATAGATAGGGTTGGGCAAGCTTGGGCACGTTTTTTCATGCTAATGATATTCCTGGACGTAAAGCCAATTGCTATTATTTTCGAGCAGCATTGTTGCTTTCTATGGAGTTTGGTGTAGTGCAGCCTCTCCCCAAAGGCTCTGATATTGATGGGAAGTACCTTCTTGCCAACTGTAGGGAATTGGAACAATATATTGATGAGTGCCGAGTTGATTGGGAGCAATTTGGTGTGACAGTTATGTGCGACTCATGGACTGGACCAACTTCAATGAGGGTCATAAACTTCATGGTATATTGCAATGAGAAAATGCTTTTTCACAAGTATAAAGAGGAAGCTTGGTCGTGTGGGAAGGAAGGGAAAGAGGAAGACCAAGAAACTCTCTGTTCTTGCAAAAAAGATTATCTCAGGAAAAGGAAAGAAAGTCATGCAAACTGAAGATGAGGATGAGGATGAAGAGGAGTATGATGATGATGATGATGATGATGAGGAGGAGGAGGAGGAGGAGGACGAGGAGGACGAGGACGAGGAGGAGGAGGAGGACGAGGAGGAGGACGAGGAGAAGGGGGAGGAGGAAGAGGAGGATTTTGCTAAAAGTGACAAAGATGATGAAAATCTTGGTGCTGAACTTGAAAACAAGTCACTTGGTGAAAAACATAATGAAGATGATGAGATGTACTCGCATGAAAATACTGAAGCGGCCAAAGAAAGAGGTGGTGAGCAGCAAGAAGTGAACACGCCTACTATACCACGCTGGGTGTCAAAACGAGGCAATGTGCCGAGGAAGGACCCCAATAGCCACTACTATTAACCACGGTTAGTTACTTGTTATCTTATATATCTCAACATATACATTTTGTTCCTGCTGTAGCTAGTCCATAACATGTAATTTTTTTTCTACTGTACCTTAGGTTATTGTTGGAGGAATTATCTACTTGGAAATTTGCTGTCAAGTATGTGAAGTATCTATTCAAGAAGAGAAATCAAGAATCAGGAACCACTGCGTTTGTTAGAATCCATAGTTTACAAATGTTAGGATACGCGCTTTTGTATGCCTGTTAGAACTTGGGGTCTTATTTTTGTGTTTAAATTCTACCAGAGTTGATTTTATTTTAATACATCGTATTAAATCATTGCTGCCTATTTTGTTCAAATTTGAATTCGTATTTTGCAAATTTGCACAAAATGAATTCACGAAATTCACGAAATTTACGAAATTTGGTGAATTTCGTTGGTCTACGAATTTTTGGGCCGAACGAAATTTTTTTCCCTGCTTAGGGCTCGGCGATAGATGCTTGAGGATCTCGAGGTGCAGCTCCTCCGGCAGGTTGTTAATCGTCATGGCGTCGCCGTCCAAGGGGAAAGAAAGTCGCACACGATTTGATTTATGTACTTCAAACTCCAGCTCTTATAGCTAACTAAACTGAATTCATCTCCTATAGCTAACCAATTTCCAACTTGGATCGAATACAAACTGAATTCATCTCCTAGCGCAAACGAGTCTGAATCCTACCTACCTAGTACCTAAATCCAAGACGATATGGCTGTGCGTGCTCCCGTTCTCCATCCGTATCCACGACTTGACAGAGAAAGGCTTTTCAGACATCTCAACCACCCTTGCTCCTCTGGGCCAGTCGCCGTACCCGCCATGCCCCGTGTGCCGTGCGAAGCACAGCCAGAGTTCGTCATAGGGGCAGCACCAGTCCAGCCCGTGGTTGTGCCCCACGAAGATCGCCTAAGAGGTGAGAAGAAGAATTCAGACATGCAAGTCAGAGGTGCAATCTGAAGAAATGGTACTATTCAGACATGGAAGTCAGATGTGTCATTTTACCTTGACTGACGGCCTCTTGGCAAGAGCGTTCATCATGCCCCATTCAGCTTCTTGCGGTGCCACATCTTCCATGTTGAGAGACCCAACACAGGGCCGTCTTATTTTACTCATGGCTTTTGGAGCCACCTTGGTGTATGCCGTGCTTGGTATGTGCCAGAAGATCAGCTCAGGAATCCTGTAGTTCCCCAAGAGAAAATGCAACATAGCAGTGCCAACATCAGGATTTCAGAATGCCAAATTTACACTGAATGCCGGTTGTGAGGGTAGGAATTTTGGCACGTTTCTTCTGACCTGCCGTCTGGATTGAGGAACTGAGACTGGCTCTGGAACCACCTGACCTGAGCGCCGGATATGACCTCCGGGTACGATCCTCCGCCGGAGTCGAGAAAATACATGAGCAGAGCAGGGTCCTCTCGCTCCTCCTGCGACAGCACCTGCAGGACGTAGTTGGAGACACCGGGCCACAGCTCCTGGGGTCCAACCGACGACCGCGACAGCCCGGCGACGTCGCGGTGGATTTCGGCTGTCGTGAGTTCCATCCGCGGCGTTCCTCGGAAGCTGCACCCTGAGGATGGCATAGTCGACGGTGGGCAGTGCACAGGCGGGACGCCGGCGGGGGAGAACCACTCCGACGGCCACTCGAACGGCATGTCATCGTGGTTGCCGAAAATTGTTGCCCACGGGATTCCTCTGCTTCTTGTTGGGGAGAACGCCCTGTCCCAGTACAGGGTCGCGTTGGGGATCGGCACGTTGTTCGCCGTCACCAGGTCGCCCAGGTACACCACGAAATCTGCGATACCCAGAGAAACATTCAGAGATAAGCTCGAATTTTGCAGAGAAACATGCCATCGAGCAACCGCCTACCGGGCTTCTCGGCGTCGAGTACGGCGGCCATGACGCGGTCGGAGCCTTCGTCCTGCGCGGGGCCCCAGTCCGTCCAGGCGTTCTCGCCGTAATGCAGGTCCGCGAACAGAGCCACCTTGAACCGGCCGTCTTGCGCAAACCGCAGCGGCGCCGGCGACGGCATCCCCACGGCGCCCAGAGCCAGCGCGGCGGCGAGGAGGACGGCGAGGCACCACCGCATCTGGCGCGCTCCAAGTGGTGATCGTGCTCTGAGACGTGAGGCGTGGCGGTGGCAGCTGATCCTGACCCAAAGCCTTCCTCAATTAAAGGTGCCATGATGTACATGTGCAGTTCAGCACCCACTACTGGGTCGCAGTCGCAGTCGCAGTCGCAGTCACAGTCGGTACAGTAGTACATACGTGGCGTTTCATCCGGCGAAATTCGTAAGCTAGATTATTAGCAAAAGAAATGCAAAGTTATGCAGACAGCGACCTGCATAATTGCGTTACGCCAACTGTCCGGGACAGTTCAGGTTTAGCACAAGGGAGAGCCTAGAATATGCGCCTGGTAATATGCTCCTCGGGTAGCCTGGTTACAATCTCCTTTTGGCTTACTGTCTAGTCTTTTCTTTGAAGACAACACCTCCTTTGCTTAGATGAAATTTATAATTTCTGCTCCCTCCATTTCAAAATATAAGATGTTTTAGGTTTTTGAAAAAAATAAATCTACACTTCTTTTAGTGTATAGATTCATCCCAAAGTTGAGTTAACCTATATACTAAAAAAAATCTAGATACATTTTTTGCTTCATAAAACTAAAACATCTTATATTTTAAAACAGGGGAAGTAACAAGCACAGTGATCTGCGCATAGCATCTTAATCATGGTTCAGTAATCGATATTGTTATAAAGTTTTTTTGGGGCAAAGTTATAAAGTTAATACTAGTAGTAGTTATTTTTATGAGAATCGGTAGTGTATATTCTGTAAATCAGATTCTTGGTCATGGCCCACCCGGCCAAGCCAACGCTGCCTATGGAGCTACTTCTGTTTACCGCCGGAGTATTCAGATTGTACCCACGTCATGTTGTTTACGCTAAATTTTACCCACATCACCGGCACCGGCACACAATTATTCAGAGTGTACCCACATCATGTTGTTTGCGCTAGATTGTTACGCCAAACTGATGGCGATGTTCATGTTTTATCAGAAGGAAGTGGCTCGAATATGCTGCTGATTCGAGGTGCCGAGAATATGCTGTTCGGCTGGTGGAGTGAGGACATACAGTTTGCAATTCTAATACGGAGGGCGTCACAAAATTACCCCACGCCTTTAGTCGGTACATCAATCTTCCATAGCTTCGTCCACTCATTCCCCTCCCTCTTAATAATACACCGTCCTTTCAAAAAAAAACTAGGCAGGGCACCGGATCATACTTGGACATTTCTCGGGCCGGACCAGGACAGAAAAATCTAGGCCTGAGCCCATCCTGGCCTGATAGTCAGTCCTGATTTTACCGGCCAAGCCCAGCGCAAAGATACGAAAGCCCGTTAGGCTATCGGGCCTCCGGCCAGGCCGCCTTTTAAATTCCTGTTTTGTGAAGCCCTAAACCCGTCCTAGCGCGTGTCCTTCAGGCTTAGAACTACATCCCAGGCCTGGCCCGTGGGTCTAATTAGGCCCGACCCATGGGCCAATTTTTGGAACAGGCTGGATTAGGCCGATCGGTCCAACCACCTCCATAAATCCCTATTTGGTGAAGCCCTAGGCTAGGCTCGGCGCTACCTTTGGGTCTAGATCTATGGACCAGGCCTAGCACACAGGATGGTTAGGCGCGACTGAATGCATGAACAAGGTGCATCTATGTCGCCGAATGCGGCGAATTGTGGTGGTGACCGAAACTACAAACAGAGAGGGAACATGCTAAGAATGTGGCATAGATGATGTGGCGGCCTTTCATTGACAGCAGTAGAATGAAACAGCCGTTTCTTGCAGCTGAAATTTCAAGAAAAAAGAGTCCAGATGATCGATTGATGTAGAGAGTTGTTGGGTAGCCTCCTAAAAGAATCTTGTATAGATGCTTCTAACTACTACAAACTTGCGCACTACGGAAAGAAAAATGTCGCGTGCACCGGAGAATAGTCACCGCGCGGCTGCACCTTTCACCTTCGCCCATCATCGTCACCTAGCGTGAGGAGGGACGTCAAGACCGCCGTTCGAGCACTCTCTACGCGCGCGCGCCTCCGCTCGTTGCACTTTACTTTGACCCGCACCAACAGAGCACAAAATAGCAGAGAGTATGTCACGATGCATGTTGAACAGAGAGTAGCAGGCAGCAGCCGCACCAATTTCTTTTCAACTCTGTACACAGAGGGTTTCGGTACATCTTGTGTAGCCACTCGGTCATACACACTAAAACCTGCGATATCTAGACAAAGCTGACTTAATTAATTTGAAACCTAGTGAATACAAAATTACATGGGAAACGATTGGAAGTCGACGGCCAGACCTCATGGGAAAATACGAGAAAACCGCCCGAGAGGCGTCTAGCAATGCCCCCGCGGGTAACCAAGACGTGACCTTGAGCGCCTCCTTCGGTAGCCCTCCCTCCTCCTTTGTAGTACCCTGCTGTCCCTGGCATCATTGCCAGAGACGTGAGGCAGGTTGAAGCTGGAAGACTTGAGGAAGAATAAGAACAGGAGGAGAATTCAAAGTTTTTTTTCTTTCTTCAGCTTAGTTTTCTTTATTACAGATTTTCCCCTTTGTAGGCACGCAGGCCACACCGCGCACCACCTCACGTGCCACTCACATGCTAACTTAACTCACACGCACTATGACTTGGCCATGTCACTCGCCAGGGCCATGACATCTCCCCCCCCCCCCCCCCCCCCCCCCCCGGGAGTGCTTGCTTGTCCCCAAGTAAGAATGTCAGGGAAACGAAGCTTGAGAACATCCCAGTATTCCCATGTCGCGGCTTCTGCAAAAAATCCAATCCATTTGATGAGTGCTTGGGAAACAGCCGCATTACCCTTCTTGACTAGACGCCGATCCAGGACCGCTTCTGGAACTGTTTCTTCAGTATCCAACACCGGCAATGGTGGTAATTCTGCAAAGACTGGGGTATGATCAGGAGTAAACTCCTTGAGTTGAGAGACGTGGAATACTGGATGAATCAGACTTGTCACTGGAAGATTCAACTTGTATGCCACTTGACCAATCTTTTCCAGCACAACGAACGGGCCGAAGAACTTATAAGCAAAGCTTGGGGCATTGACGGTTTACTGCCGAACTTTGTGTATACGGTTGGAGTTTTGAGCGGTACTCTGTCCCCTACTGCAAATTGGCGTTCCACCCGACTCTTGTCTGCATATGGTTTCATGCGAAGTTGAGCATTGAGCAAGTGTTTCTTCAGTAGTTCCAAATGTGCTGCTCTTTCCATCAAAAACCCTGCTGCGAGGGAAGCTGCGATCTCAGCAGAATCTGGCATTGCTCCAAAGTTGGGAGCAACCGAGGAAGGTGTGGTATGTAGAATTATACCAAAATTCTGCAGGTGGTAGCCAACGATGCCACTGCTTTTGGGTGAGTCTTGAACGGCACATCTGAGAAACATATCCAAACACTGATTTACTCGTTCCGTTTGTCCGTCTGTTTGTGGGTGATATGCTGTAGGGTAGCCTAGCTTTGTGCCAATGGAAGTAAACAATTGTTTCCACAGTGTGCTTGTAAATATCTTGTCACGGTCAGATATAATTGTCACGGGCATGCCATGAAGCTTTAGTACAGATTCCACAAACACTCTAGCCACATGTTGAGCAGAGAAAGGATGACCGAGAGGACCAAAATGTGAGTATTTTGTAAAGCGATCGACAATTACCAGGATCACATTTGCACCATTAGACAGGGGTAGGCCTTCGATAAAGTCCATTGTTATGTCACGCCATGCTCCAATTGGTGTTGGCAGGGGTTGAAGAAGACCTGCTGGGTGCGAATTGATGTGCTTTGCTTGCTGAAAGACCAAACACTGTTGGACGAATTCAGTAACAGCTCGCTTCAGGCCGATCCAAGCAAACAGTCGTTTTAGACGTTGATATGTTTCCTGGGTACCCGAATGCCCCCCACTGCACTGGAATGGAATGCGTGGATTAGTTTGGTCTGGAGCGCAGAATTGGCACCAATCCATATGCGACCGCGATACTTAATCAAGCCTTGTACCAGCTCATAACCCTCTGCATCGGGATTGACTACGGCCAGTGCAGTGAGCCGGTCTTGCGCCACAAGATCCGTCACATAAGTGTTGAGTACTTTCTGAATCCATGTTGTTCGAACCTTAGAGCAAGCCTGGATCGCCAGCAGATGCCCCACTCTGGACAAAACATCTGCGGTTGTGTTCTCTGCACCTTTTTTGTAGATAATGCGAAATTGCAGGCCCATGAGTTTTGCCATTGCTTTGCGTTGTAATGGTGACTGCAGTACCTGATCATCAAGGTAACTGAGGCTGTAGTGATCGGTGCGAATCATAAATTCACCACGCTGCAAGTATTGGCGCCACCTCTCGACTGCCATAATCAAAGCAAGAAATTCTTTCTCGTATATAGACAATTGTTGATGTGTAGGACTCAGTTCTCTGCTAAGAAATGCAATAGGGTGTGTCTCTTGCATGAGAACTGCTCCAATCCCAGTGTGGCACGCATCCGTCTCCACTATGAACTGTTTCTAAAAATTTGGTAGTTGTAGCACTAGTGTAGAAACCATAGCTTCCTTTAGAGCGCAAAATGAAGTCTCTGCCTCCGAGGACCATGCAAAATTGACTTGTTTCTTCTTTAACAGATTAGTCAGGGGCTTTGCAAGAAGACCATAATTGCGTACAAACTTGCGATAATACCCGGTGAGGCCTAGAAACCCGTGTAATTCGGTGGATGATGTTGGTCGTGGCCAATCCTGCATGGCCTAAGTCTTTCTAGGGTTAGTGGAGACACCATCAGGAGAGATAATATGCCCAAGATAGTCCAAACTGCGTTGCACGAAGGGGCACTTGCTTCTTTTGACAAAGAGTTTATTGTTGCGAAGCAATGTGAACACTTCAGCAAGATGGTGCACATGATCTTCTAGAGACTGGCTGTAGACAAAAATGTCATCCATAAAGACCAAGACAGAGCGACGTAGACATGGCTACAGAATAGAGTTCATGTCACATTGGAATGTTGCGGGGGCATTGCACAAGCCAAATGGCATAACACGAAACTGATAGTGTCCTTGGTGTGTTTTGAAAGTTGTTTTTGCTTCGTCCTCAGCACGCATCTGTATCTGATGATAGCCGACCCGCAGGTCGAGCTTGGAAAATAGTTGAGAACCAACCAATTAATCGAGGAGTTCGTCAAGCACGGGCATAGGGAACATGTCCTTGATGGTGAGGTTGTTGAGACGGCGATAGTCCACACAGAATCGCCACGATCCATCTTTTTTTGAACCAAGAGCACCGGAGAAGCAAAAGGCGACATACTATGCACAATGGTACTGGAGGCAAGCACGGAAGCCACTTTTCGTTCTATCTCATCCTTATGTGTAGGGGAATATCGGTATGGCCTGGCATTGAAGGGAACTGCATCAGGCTTGAGGGAGATAGCATGGTCGTAGGATCGAGAGGGAGGTACAAACTCTGGTTCAGCAAACACATATGAATATTCACTCAAAATCGCCTCGATTTCAGGACAATGATCTCCCTCAGCTAGCACTGTAGTTTCATGAACAATGGCCACTGCCCATATATCATTGCCCTTATTCCACTGCATTACTTTGTCTATAGGTACTTCAGACAAAGTGAGAGATTCATGTGGGCGCACTCCTTGCAACAGGACTCACACTAACTTACAGCTGAAAGCCATCATTTTCTAAACCTAGTCAAAGATCGCGGGACTGATCTTTTTAAGCCAGTCGACACATAGAATCAAATCATATGCTCCCAAAGCTAGCACACGCATAGAAGTGTCAAACGTGTGGCCTTGTATCCACCAAGATATATAGGCACCATCTGATCACAAACCAGTGTCTCTCCATTAGCCATCTTCACTGTCGTTGGTGCAATGGGAGTGGCTGTATGTGGAATTCTGGACAACATCATCGCATTGATAAAACTGTGGCTACTGTCTGAATGCACTAATATCAACATGACTTGATTCCCCACCAAAGCACGTAGTCTGATAGTATCACTAGTCTCTGACCCGGATAGTGCATGTATGGATAGACTCAGCTGTTCTGCTTCAGCAAGATCTTACAACTCAATCATATTCAACATCTCTTCCCAGATTTCTGCCATTTGTTCTTTAGTCGTTAGAGCATGGATTTCAATAGCTGGTTTACGAGCACACTGATGTGTGGGATCATACTTCTTCCCACAGCGGAAATAAAGACTGTCGTGGTATTGCCGACGAGTACGCCATAGAGGGGTCCTCACAGTGCGTGTTTAGAGACGTGGGTAAGGCGGACGGTTGACGGGTACGAGGTAACACATCTTACCCAGGTTCAAATCCCACAACGGTGGCGGAATCCTACTCCTGCTATAAATCACTATAAGTGCAATGCGCCGAGTTACAGAGATAGGTTCGCTGTGCGAGGTTGTATTAAGTTGTGCCCTAAAGGATCCCATAGGCCCGACTTATATAGTCGCCAGGTCCTAGGGTTACATGGAAAAGTCCTAGCCGGACAGGTTACAGAGTCCTACACTGTATATTACTAGTCTTGTATATCTTGTACTCCAAGGCTCCAGGTACGTTGGTGACTCCACCGTAGCCTTCTTTTATCCGGCATGGGCCTCCCTTCTGGATCCATCTAACTGGGCCGCCCAGCAGGCCACAAGCCATGCTACCATTTGTGGGCCACCCGGGTTAGCCGGATAAGAGACATGCTATAAGGATACCCATATAGCATATCCCCAACAGTAGCCCCCGGAGAACTCCGAGATCTTGCGACATCTTGCCCCTTCACGTGGAATGCTCCGTCTAGATGGATGTCGGCAAATCGTCAAGCAACATCTTGTAGTCCTCCCAAAGAACCCTGCAAGGCTTTCTCCGTCTTCAACTTGTAAGCCAGAGAAATGTTGAATCTTCCATCGTACTCTTCCGTAGTCGGATTGAATCCGTCCATGTCGGAATCTTCGATGTGACGGCTCATCTACCCATGTCAGCTAGGACGACGTAGGCTTAGGTCAGCGACGCCTCGTAACTCACACATGCAGAGAACGCAATCATATCCGATTTTCCCGCGCGAGCGATACGAACCGTTGGCGGCGACGGTTGGAGACGTGGCGAAATTTCCGCACACGTTCGCGAACACGTCGTCTACGCGGCAACCGTTCGATCAAGCTGCACGAATCTTGACACCGAGGATGATAAATAGTAACCGTGGGGAAATTTCCACTTTTTACCTCATTCTTCTCGCGTCATCTTCTACCTCTAGCCATGCGTCTCCTCGAGCTCTCCGCGATAAACCTCGAAAAAACCCTAGCTCCCATCTACACCAGTCGCACCCAACCTTCACTCCATGGCCAGCAGCACCTCCCCATCGATGGCGGCGTCGAGCGAAGCCGCGGCGAAGCCGGCGAGCTCCGTCATCGTGCCCCCAGAGGGTTTGGTCATCCCCGCATCGGCGGTGATCGAATCCACCAGCGGCGACCCAAATTTGGCGGCGCTAGAGCCACTGGAGGAGGAGCCAGACTCGCACAAGGGCGACTGGCGCGGCTCGGACATCACCGACCGCGATATCCAAGAGATGGTCGCCGAAGGCTACCTCCCCGCGACGGAGGGGCTCGCCTGGCGGGCGGCGCCGGCCGGCGAGGTGACACCTTCTCCCCAAGCCGGAGAAAAGGTGTACCTCCAAGCTCAGCTGGTACGCGGCGTTTCCCTGCCCATCTCCCACTTCTTTCTCTCCGTCTTAAACCACTATAGGGTCCAGCCCCATAACCTTTCCCCCAATAGTATCTTAGTACTTAGCAACTTCGCGGCACTTAGCGAGGGATACTTAGGGATAAGGCCTAGGTTAGACATTTTTGTGTACTTCTTCACCGTCAAACGTGAAGCCGTACATAGTAAGGAGGAGCTTAGAAACTGCGGCACCATAAGCTTCAAGATTCGACCTGGCCGGCGGTTCCCCGACATCGTTGGCCACGAGTCCTGCAAGAATTGGCAACGGACATACTTTTACGGCCCTGACGTTCCTCTGGCGGGCCGAGAAGTAACATACCCGGACTTCGTGGATGGAGCCGCCGCTAAAGTTTCCACGTGGAGATCCCAAGACTCCCTTCCCTCCGACCTCGACGCTTCTCGCGCTATAAGGCGGATCGAATGGTTTGTAGAGACGGGTTTGACCGGTTTGGACCTAGCCATGTGCTAGTTCATCAGGCGAATCCAACCTCTGCAGTACCGCGTGAAGTATATGCACGAGTATACCAGCGATAGAAGGGATAGCCTCCGCATCTCTGTGGATAACTTCTCGAGCGACTCCGTCAAGCTCCGCCTTAAGTACATCGTCAAGGTGAAGGATAAGAAGCATGGCTTCACCATCACCTACGACATGTTCGTAGACGGCAAGTGCCCAAAGGTAGGTATTTATTTTCCGTATACGACATATGCTCAAGTTTTTCCGTCTTGCCACTACCATCTTATCTAACACGGTGATTTCTTACTTAACAGCTTAGCGATCTAGATGCGGGCAACCTGGCTGCCCAAATCTACGATCTAAAGATGAAGGAAGTCACGGTCATGTCCAGCGACGATGTCCCGTTGGCGCGAAAGCGGAAGAGCTCCACCTCTGACGCTGCCGACGGAGGCAAGAAGAAGAAGACGGAGGGTGGAGCCTCCAAAAAGACTACCGCCGCCCTGGAGGCGGAAAAGAGAAGAGCCACCGGGATTTTTGTCAAAGCACCCCCCTAGTGTAAGCTTCTCATTCTCCGACATTGTCTATTTGTCTGTCTTGTTCCTGTACTTATGCATTTTGCACGTCTCAGGAAGAAAGCCACGACCAGCCTCAAGAAGACCTCCAAAACTTTGGGGGCTTCTCGAAATATCAAGGACATGCTGCATCGCGACGCCTCCCCCGCCATCGCCCCTGCTACCCCTATCGCCAAGCCTTCGTCTTCTCTGACAAGCTCACAAGCTAAGGAGACACCAGGCCCTTCCGTCATGGAAGTGGATTCTGGTGCCTCTACCGAACTCGCTGTTGTCGGCGAGCAGGCGATGCAGGAGAGCACCGCTCAACAAATGGCTGAAGCTCCGGCTAAGGATGCCATTGGTGGCGGCAAGGCGGTGGTGGAAGTTGGTACTTCTGCCGAAGGCGGCGCCCTTGCTCCCCAGAAACCCTTTGAGTTCCCAAAGATAGTCTACCCGGCGCTCACGCCGAGTAACACAACTCTGGTTCCTGGAGGAGTTTCGACATCTCCGACGTGCGGTCTTGAGGAGCTTCTCCGACAAGCGGACATCTTGCAAGGAAATAGCATCTCCTTTGGCAAGATGCTAGCCGAGAGCGCTACAAACCTCAAGATCATTTCACTTGTAAGTTTTACTTTGCCTTTTGCATTTCATATGAGTATCCCACTGTAGCCCCCGAGGATGTGGACAGAAAACCATAGGTTTTGCATCTATATGCTCCAAGGGTGACTAAGTTAGAAAAAACTTTCACTGTAGCCCCCAAGCATTTAGATGGAATGAACTATTCCGACTAGATGTTTTAAGAGTAGCATACGCAGTGTTTATAATTTTCAATACTGTAGCCCCCAAGCCTCTAGTTGTGACTGAATTAGTTCCGACTAGATGCTTAAAGAAAAGCTAAGCAGACTCCAAGTTAAAAACTTTATACTGTAGCCCCAAGCTTCTAATCGAGAACTGAATTAGTTCTGACTAGATGCTTAAAGAAAAGCTAAGCATATTGCTAAGTAAAAAACTCTCGCTGTAGCCCCCGAGCGTCTAGGTGGAAAATTTCTGACTAGATGCTCCAAGCAGACTAAACAACGGTTTAACTTTTTCTTTTTTCCATAGAACGAGAATGCTCGGAGGGGCATGGCCAATGATAAGTACCATAAGATGCGTGCAGAACTTGAAGCTGAAAAGGGTAAAACTACCTTCTTGAAGGAACAGATCATCAAAAACAAGAGTCTGTTTTCTTTTTGCGCATTCCGTCTTGTTTCTGTGCCTTCATTCTCCGAGTACTCACTGTGTACTTTCTTTTCTCCGACTTGCAGAACATGTCGCCAAGGACATTGTCGAGCAGTCTAAGCACATCCAGCAGCTGGACAGCGAGAACAAGATCCTTAAGGAGGAGGGGAAGGAAATGCTGAAAATGCATGAGGATTCCATGAAGGCCCTGCAGGACTCCGCCTCCGCGTAAATCAATCGCTTGAAGGAGGAGCTTGCGATCTTAAAAGATCAGAAGCAAGCTGATGATGAGCAAAACCAACGCCACAACGAGGCGTTTAAGCTCCTCCAACAAGAGAAAGAATCCTTGGCGGACACCCTCTAGCAGGCTAAGGCCAGCATCTTCAGTAAGTTTCCTCCGCCTTGTATTTCTGTAGTCTGGATACCTTGAATTTATTGAACTCATGTGCTCCTTGTCGGAATTTGCAGCTCCTATGGGTTTAACCCGCTCGCCTCCTTCGGACAAGGAATGCATGGTTCTTGCCGGCAACTTCATCAACACCGCCATCACCTAGGCCAAAGAGATTGCCAAGACCCTCCAGATATACATCAAGGCCTCGGACTCCATGGCGAAGTACTCGGAGATTCTGCGTCGAGCCCCCGAGCGTGTCACAAGCTGGAAAGATTCATGTGCATGGGCTGGCGCAAGGATGGCGCTGTCAATGGTGAAGGCACACTACGAAGGTGCCGACATCGACACGGTGAGCTCTGGTATCCTCGACATCGACCATGACGGCAAAGAGATTGATCATGAAGCCATCTTGTCGTCACTCGCGGGTTATGACACTAGAGTTGCCGAGTTGGTGGACATCGACGTCTTCGTGCCCATGAACACCATCGACAACGTCAACCAAGATTCCTTCGAGTCTCACCATAGTGCCGACGTTGAGGGTGATTCTCCGGCTGGTGACGATGCCGCTTCCAAGTCTCCTACGCCACAGGAATGAAAAAACAACTTTGTAATATTTGTTTCACCTTTGGTGTATGCGCGGAAAAAACTTGGTGATGTAACTTAAGGCGGAAAGCAATGGTTGTTATGTCCTGCTACTTAAGAACTAATTTCCAACATGTATATATTTTTTAGCAAGTGCTGGCTTATCCATTACTTTGGTTCTTATGCTTGACTTTTCGTGAGCCGGAAGACTCGTTGTCGGAACCATGCGCTTAGGTGATTATGCCCAATGGCACCGTCAATAACCTGAGCACAAAATCACCGACAATAAGTGCCGAAAGTCACTACTCCAGAATCCACATAAAAACAACAAAGAACGTGTAGACCAGAAAACTTAAGCTAGCGCCCGTAGGCGGAATTTTCACAAGTGCAATCGCAATACCTGTGCATAAAGGTTTTACATGATCCAAAAACGAACACTAAAGGAGGTAAAAGACTCAGAAATATGAGTGAACCAGAGAGCTTTATTTCATTGATCATATAAGAGATATACAATTTAGATAAAAAATGCTAAGTGTAAAAAGGACGTAGTTGTGCTATGTTCCATGGCCGATCAAGCTCCGGGTAGTCATCATCCGGGTCACGTTTATGATACTCGTTGGGACTATCCTTTAGTTCACGATTGTCAACAAGGTAGTAAGACCCATTGAGCAGCGCCTTGCTTATGATGAACGGTCCTTCCCATGGAGGGGATAATTTGTGTGACTTCTTCTGCTTAAGTCGGAGCACCAAATCCCCCTCTTTAAACGAGCGATGCCGAACACGGTGACTATGGTAGCTGCGTATCTTCTGCTGGTAGATGGTGGATCTTTGTCATGCCAAAACACGCTCCTCCTCGAGAAGGTCCACATCTAGGCGTCTGGATTCTTCAGCGTCATCCTCGTCGTTGGCGGCAACTCTTGGTGCATCGTGGAGGATGTCGGAAGGCAAGATGGCTTCTGCTCCATATACCATGAAGTAAGGGGTGTAACCAGTGGATCTGTTGGGTGTAGTTCATAAACTCCACAGCACAGATAAAAATTCTTCCGCCCAGGCTCCAGCTTCTCTATGTAGCGGTGCCTCAAGATGTGGCTTGATTCCCTGCAGAATTAATCCATTGGCTCTCTCAACCTGACCATTGGATTGTGGGTGTGCAAAAGATGCAAGGTCAAGTCGGATGCCTTTCTCCCAGCAATAAGCTTCCACTTCTCTGAGTGACAAGTTGCTTCCGTTGTCGGTGATAATGCTATGTGGGAGACCAAATCTCACCACTAGATCCCGGACAAACCTGAGGGCAGTTGCCCCATCAAGCTTTCTGATGGGTTTAGCTTCTATCCATTTGGTGAATTTGTCAACTGCTACAAGCAGATGCGTAAACCCACAAGGTGCCATCTGTAACGGTCCCACCATGTCCAGCCCCCAGACTGCAAACGGCCAAGTTATTGGTATTGTTCGCAATTCTTCAGCAGGAACATGTGGTTGTCGAGCATAATACTGGCATCCCATGCATGTCTCAACCATCTTGTCGTCGTCCGCCTTCGCGGTCGGCCAGTAGAATCCTGCCGGAAGGCTTTCGCGACCAATGATCGAGGAGCGGCGTGATGCCCGCAATCTCCAAGATGGATTTCGCGCAGGATTTCCATACCTTCTAGCTGGGAACACACTTTAGGTATACACCAGTAGTACTCCTTTTATAGAATTGCCCATTGATTATGGTATAACCCTTTGATCGTCCTACTATTTGCCGCCTTTCGACTTCGTCGTCGGGCAAAGTTCCATGTTCGAGATATTCCATGAACGGTTTTGTCCAAGCCGGAGGGACCTTAGTCACCATGTTGACGAAAGATTCAGCTCTATCTAGGTTGTCGATGTCGGCCCCCTTCACGGATGGTGTGCGCAGGTGCTCTAGGAAAACTCCTGGCGGAATTCGCTTGCGCCCTGATCCAAGCTTAGACAGCAGATCAGCCGCCTCGTTTTGTTCCCTAGGTACATACTTGACTTCGTAGCCCAAAAAGCTCTTGGCTATCTCGTCCACTTCATCTCGATATCCCGCCATCATAGGGTTTCGCGCATTCCAGGTGCCAGCCACCTGCTGGGCAACCAAGTCGGAATCTCCACAGCAAACTATGCGCTTGATGCCAATATCCTTGGCTACACGTAGTCCGTGAATGAGTGCTTCATACTCTGCCATGTTGTTTGTAGCCTCGAAGTGGATCTGCAGAACGTAGTGTAGCTTGTCTCCTGTTGGTGACTGTAGCAATACACCAGCCCCTGAGCCGTTGAGCAGCTTTGATCCATCAAAGTGCATCACCCAATACTCTGGTTCCGGCAACGGAGTAACATCTGGAGCCTCCGTCCAATCTGCAACAAAATCCGCCAAGGCTTGTGACTTGATAGCGTCGCGTCTCTTGTAGGTGATCTCGAAGGCGGCAAGTTCAATGCCCCACTTCGCGACCCTTCCTGTAGCGTCGCTATTATTGATAATGTCGGACAGTGGAGTCTTGCTCACCACTGTAATTGGGTGCTCCTGAAAGTAATGCCTCAGCTTCCGAGAAGCAAGGAATACTCCATAATCTATCTTTTGATAGTGCGGGTAACGCTGCTTGGACTCTGTCAAGACCTCGCTCACATAGTAAACCGGTCGTTGAACTCCGTGCTCATAGCCTGGTTCCTTCCGCTCTACCACGACGACGATGCTGATAACCCGATTGGTTGCCGCCATGTAAATTAACAGGGGCTCTCTAGGCTCGGGTGCTGCAAGGATGGGCGCTGAGGAAAGAATCTCCTTGAGCTGCTTCAATGCTGCATCTGCTTCGTCCGTCCATGTGAATTTGTCCGCCTTCTTCAGCAACTTATACAGCGGCAAGGCCTTCTCTCCAAGTCGGCTGATGAACCGACTAACTGCTGCAACACAACCTGTTAGTCGTTGAATGTCCTTTAGGCATGTCGGACGGTTTATGTTTAAGATGGCCTTGATTTTCTCCGGGTTGACCTCGATTCCACGTTGGGAAACGATGAAGCCCAACAATTTGCCGGCTGGAACCCCGAAGACGCACTTCTTAGGGTTGAGCATCATGTTGTATTTCCGGAGATTATCAAAGGTTTCTTTTAAGTCGGAGATTAAGTCGTTTGACTTTTTAGACATCACCGCGATATCGTCCACATAGGCATGAACGTTCCGACCAATTGGGTCGTGAAGGCAATGTTGCATTGTCCGCTGGTAGGTAGCACCTGCGTTTTTTTATCCCAAAGGGCATCGTGACATAGCAAAACATGCCGTATGGGGTAGTGAACGAAGTGGCCAATTGGTCCGACTTCCTCATCTTGATCTGGTGGTATCCCGAGTATGCATCGAGAAAACACAAAAGCTCTGAGCCAGCCGTCGAGTTAATGACTTGGTCAATGCGAGGCAAAGCAAACGGATCTTTGGGACATGCTTTGTTCAAGCCAGTGTAATCAACGCACATTCTTAATTCATTGGTTCCCTTTTTGGGGACAAGTACAGGATTGGCCACCCATTGGGTGTGAAGGACTTCTCGGATAAATCTAGCCTTAAGTAACCTAGCTATCTCTTTGCCAATGGCGCGTCTCTTCTCATCTCCAAAGCGTCGTAGAGGTTGTTTCACTGGTTTGCATTTTGGATCAATGTTTAAGCTGTGCTCGGCAAGTTCCCTAGGTACACCTTTCATGTCGGCAGGTTGCCAGGCAAAGATGTCCCTATTCTCACGGAGGAACTCGACGAGCGCGCTTTCCTATTTGGGATCCAGGTTCGTCCCAATGGCGACGGTCTTGGAGGCATCGCCTACCACAAGTTCCACCGGCTTGGTCTCGATGGCGGCCTTGAACGCAGGAGCGGAGTCGGAGATCTGCTTCTTCGACGCGGGCATCTCTGAGTCATTGACCTTGCTCTGGATCTCTTTGAATTCTTCGCTGTAGAGGACAGCTTCTGCAACGGCTACTTCATTGATCTCACAGTCCCTTGCCTTGGTAAAGCTTCCGGATACGATGATGACACCGTTTGGTCCAGGTATCTTGAGTTTGTTGTAGACGAAGCATGGCTTGGCCATGAACGTGTGGAATATGTCGCGGTCGAATATGACATGGTACACGCTCTTGAAGGGGACCACCTCGAAGGTCATGCGCTCTTGGCGGTAATTATTAACATCGCCAAAGGCAACCTGAAGTGTAATGCACCCAAGGGACCGAGCCTCCCGACCAGGAACTACACCGTGGAAGATGGTGTTAGTCCGCCTTAGGTTTGCCTCCGTCAAGTACATCTTATGCCGTGTATTCAGGTACATGATGTTGATGCTGCTTCCACTATCCACCATACACTTGGTGAACTCCACGTCGTCAATCAAGGGGTTGATGACCATGGCGTACTGGTTTTCCGTGGGCACAAGGTCTGGGTGGTCCGTCCTGTCCCAAGTTATTGGAACCTCCGACCAGCGCAGGTACTGGGGGACTGGGGGGAGAGTGGCCATCAGGATCCTCAGAGAGGTCTTCTGTTGTCGGACGGTGGGGGTGCCAAGGAAAGTGTGGTAGACTGCATCCTTCTTTGCGAAGGGGTTCTTTCCCTTGTCATCGCTCTTGGCGGCGTGCTTGGGGTCAACGTCTTCGTCCATGTCACTTGAATCCTTGGACTCCTCCTCCTTCTTCTTCCCTTTGCCCTTGCCTCGCGGTCTGTTCTTCCGACTTTGCTTGTATCCGGACTCCGGGTCTTCCTTGAGGTCGTTGACGAACTTGCAGTGTCCATTGGTATGGGTGGCCTTGCCGTTGGCATCGAGGTGTACGAGGCACGGCATATCGCGGTACTCTTCGTAGGTTTGGGGAACGCGGAGCGGCGCCGAGGTGGTTTCACTTCCTCGTTGCTGCCCACGACCAGCACCCCTTCCTCGTCCATGTTGTCCGCCTTCTCCTCGTCCTGCAAAATTCATAGCGACCATGTCGGTAGATTGCTTTTCTTCTGGAGCGGTTTTCCGCTTTGTACTGCTGTTCCTCCGAGCTTGAGTTGGAACGGCCGTTGCCGGCAAAGATCCACGAGCATCGTCGTCGGCAGCTGCGAACTCACTAGCCAACTGAATCATCTGATTCAAGTCAAGCTGGTGATTATCCTGCAAGCGCTTCAGCTTACGTCGAAGCAGCGTGCCCCTTTCCAACCCATCGATGAAGGCGGCCATGGCGGTCTGAGCGTGCACTCCTGCGCAGGAATTCTTCATATCCAGCCATCGGGAGAGGTAGGCGCGAGATGTCTCGTCTTTTTCTTGCACGCACCGTTGTAGATCACCCACAGTGCAGGGACGCTTGTATGTACCCTCAAAGTTCTTGGTGAACGCTTCTTGCATGTCCATCCAGTTGTAGATAGATTTCTCCGGCAAGTCGTCGATCCATTGACGTGTAGGGGTTCGTAGCATGGAAAACAAAAAGTTTCTACCGCATGCAAACAAACAAGCCAAGATCTATCTACTAGATTGTAGCAACGAGTCGATAGAGGAACTCACCCTCGAAGATTCCAAAGCGGTTAACGAGAGCAGATTCTCGTGGGTGATGTAGTCGTACTCTTGCCGATCTCAAGATCGTGTAGACGATCCTTCCGGCGCTGCGTTCCGGCAGCGCTTCCGCAGTCGGTCACACGTTCAGTACTCGATGAAGACCTTCCTCTCCCTTGTTCCAGCAGGCAGCGGAGGTTGTAGCACTCTCCTCGCGATTCCGGCAGCACGACGGCGTGGTACCGGAAATAGAGGGGAGATCTCGCAGGGCTTTGCCTTAAGCCGGAGCGAGTATGGTGGACTATGAGAGAGGCCTTGGCGATCTAGGGTTTAGAAGGCACCAAGGGGAGAGTGTAGCCAGCGGCTAGGGTTTGGGATCACCCCAACTCGGCGAGTTGGTGGTGCCCTAGGCGGCAGCAGCAGGGGTGGTGGCGTCGGCGGCTTAGGGTTAGGGTTTGGGGTGTGAGAGGTGTGTGGAAGAGGGGCAGCCCTGCCCCTCCTTATATAGGTGGGAGGGCGCGGCTTGGGAGGAGGAAGTCCTCCCCCAAGTCGGCCTCCTTGGCCGGCGGGTGGAGGGAGAGGAACTCCTCCCCAAGTAGGTTTCCTACTCTCCCTCCACCAAGCAAACTTGCCGTTTGACTTTTTCAAATTGGCGTTTGACTTTCAAACTAGGATTTGATTTCTCCCTTTATTTTGCCCAGCCATTTTACCTAGTACATGATGCAACCATTCCACATTGTCATGACACATTCATGTACCCTTCCCCTCCGGAGTGCCGGACCTTCCAGACCCTTCTAGAACATTCCCGGCGAAAACACCGGAATCATTCCCCAACTCCGAAACAGGACTTTCCTTATATGAATCTTATTCTCCGGACCATTCCGGATCTCCTCGTGATATCCCGGATCCCATCCGAGACTCCGAACAACATTCGGTCTCTTACTCATCATTCCATAACTACTCAACAACATCGAATCCTTAAGTGTGTCTCCCTACGGTTCGTGAATTATGCGGACATGATCGAGACACTTCTCCGATCAATAACCAATAGAGGAATATGGAAATTCATATGGCTCCCACATATTTCTACGATTACTTTGCGATCGAATGAACGACTTACATACGATACCAATTTCCCTTTGTCTCACGATAGTTTACTTATCCGAGGTTTTGATCGTCGATATCTCTGCATACCTAGTTCAACCTCGTTACTGATAAGTACTCTTTTATCGTTCCCGTGGTATGTGATCCCTTGTGAACCAGTCACATGCTTGCAAGCCAATTGGATGACATTGCACCAAGAGGGCCCAAAGTATATCTATCTGTCATATGGATGGATAAATCCCACTCTTGATCCATGTGTCTCAACCCATACTTTCCGAACACTCAATGCCACCTTTATAGCCACCTAGTTATGGTGTGGTGTTTGATGTCATAAAATCATCCTTCCGGTGATGGTGATAAGCATGATCTCACAGTCAAAGGAATTAGGTTACTATATATCAGAAAGCTTATAGCAATTGAACTATGAAAATGACTTGATCTTTATGCTACGCTTATCTATAGGAGTATGTCCATAATACCATTCTCCTAATGATATGACCTTGTTATTAACAACATCTCAAATGTTCATGATCAAGAAACCATGATCATCTATTAATCAACAAGCTAGTATTTTGAAGAGGCTTTACTAGGGACTCTAATTTAGTTTACAAATCACACAAGTATTAATGTTTCTGGTTAATATTGTTATAGCATGAATGTAAAAATTTATCATAAACACAAAGATATAATAATAACTACATTTATTATTGCCTCTAGGGCATATCTCCAACATGACGGGCCGTGCCCGCCAACATTAACGGGAGGTACTTGACGACGACGTTGGGGTTGCCTCCGGCAATCTCCACCGCGTTGCCGTAGTCCTGCAACCATGTGGCTAGTTTGGCGGTGCCGTCATAGGGCTTGATGGTCTTGTCAATCCGGAAACCTTTGGGGTAAGTTGCGGACCTTATTGCAGGTCCAAAACAACGTGGTCCCAGGTATGGTCCTTCCCGGGCCTCGTGGATCCTGTCGATCCGTGAGCGTGCATCGTACGGCTTCGGGTTCTTCATTTTGTCAACAGGGGATGGGCTGCGTGAACGACGCGGGCCTCTTCCGCCATGGTGACTGCTTGGTGGTGACGGAGGCGGAGGTGGCGGTGGGTTAGCTTTCTTGCTGTTACCCTCCTGCGATACCTCACGCCTATCACGGTTGCTTGTCAGATGTGGAGGGTCATGGCGTGACCTACTCTTGTGTCCTTGGTTGCACTCTTCGTCATTACGGGTATGCTCCGTGTTGTTGCGGATGACGATGCTGCACTACTTTAGTGGGGGCATATCCGTGCGATGGTGAGTTTTGTAGTCTTCGTGATGTCGGGGGGATCGGGGCGGTGGCGATGGGCGACGAGGTCGGGCCTTTTCTCCGTGGTTAGAGGATACGGGGACAGCATCCTTCCTGTTGCGCGCATCCCTCCGTCTTCGTTCTGATGAACCCGTCTGGGACCCGACATCAAGAGGAGATCTGTCCCTTGGCGGCTTGTACTGGCTGGATCGGCAGAGCGCTGGGTCAGACTCGAGCCTCTCAGAGGTGGCCTTTTCCTGCTGCTTCACCGCCTTGGCCACTAGGTCATAGACCTGTTCTACTGCCTCAGGTGATCTATCCTGCTCCAGAAGGGTCTTGGCGACGGCGAGGTTAAGGAGTGGGGTGGGCATCACCTGCTTGCCTTCACTGTCAATGTATGGCTTGGCCTATGCCGGCTTCGAGGAAGCCCATCCTAGGTTGCCCGTACACCAGGATCATTGATGACGCAAGCTGGAGCTTTCTTATCCTTCTGCTGCTGTAGCAAAGTCTTGTACTCGGCCTCCATTGCTCTAGCTTTCTCTATGGACTTCTGCGCGTTGACCAGATCTCGATCTAGTTTAGCGCCTTGCTCCGTGATGGCCTGTGCTTCCTCCAGCAACTGTTGGCGCTTTTCTCAAGCTGGGTCACATTCCGGATATGAGCAACGGTTAGTGGCTCGACAAGGAGATTGCCGTACATCACTCTATCAGCTGGAGTAACATGGGCTGCTGCCGACGTAGATGCTGGAGGCGGCAAGTTTGCGGTGTTATTGTTGCTCGGGCCGGTGCCGAGTTCCTGCGGCTGCTGCATTGGGTTAGGCGGAGGAGGCATGACCTTTGCGCGATCAACGTTAGCAGCAATAAGTGGCCCCTTCCCCTTGTCCAGCGCTGTAGGCGGATCTTGTCCGGGTTGATCTTCATCCATACTGTCCCAATGGTGACGAGCACCCCTCGGGACGTGACGGTGTTGTTTGCTTGCTCGTCGCGCGAGTACTCCTCTTCCATCTCCTGCATAGTGGAGTCTAGCTCTTCTAGACTGAAGTCTATCTCCTCTGAATCTGCACTGAAATCAGCATAAAGCGCGTCAATGATAGAGTCGGAGGGTGCCAGGACTTCCTAGATGACGGGCGATGGAGGTGCAATGGCCTCGACGATGACTGGAGGTGGTGGTGCCGTTGCGACGATGGCGGCCGGAGGTGGTGGTGGCGGTGGCTGAATCGGAGGGGCTCCGTCAATGAGCGCAAGCGCTGTCTGAGCTGCCGCTTCGGCCTCCGCGTAGTTGTTGACGGTGTTCACCATGCCTTCGAAGGTAAGGCGTCCTGACGCCTACTGCCGTCTTAGAGAATGTCGGAGAAGCGTGCCATGGTCCAGTCCTTCCACAAAGTGATACATAGCATCCTCATTGGGGTAGTGGGCCAGATCGGCTCGTATACGGAGCCACCTGGCCAGGTAATCGCGGGGGTTTTCGCCCTCTCTCTGAATGCAGCGCGCCAGATCGAAGATGGTAACCACGCCGACGAACTTGGATCTCTGCTGCCCAGACACATGGATGAAGCCAGCGGATTTGCAGTGATCTTCCACCTTTATATCCTGTACAGGGGCGGTTTGGGTGGGCCTTAAATTTTTCTGATCTTTGCCGGCAAACTCCGAGGAGAGATCCGACATTGATCCTTCCGCGAACGTATCCTTCCCGTAGGAGGTCCGTGCGGGCCTTGGTGCTTTCCGATCTTTGCCGACAAACTCCGAAGAGAGATCCGACATCGATCCTTACGCGAACGTATCCTGCCCGTAGGTGGTCTGTGCAGGTCTTGATGCTCCTCCGACTCCCAGGGAACTAGTGCCCGAGTCGGTTTCACCGATGAAGAGCTGGATGTCTCTGATAGGAACGATCTAACACCGCGTAGGGTTCGTCTTCGCCGGGATCCAGAACTCGTTAGGAGGGACGATCGGAACATTGCCGGAGAAGAGAACGCGACCGATGGCTACGGTTTCGCCGATTCCCGCGAAGATCTTGGTCCTCGCCCGCTGAAGATCTTGAAGCGCCTCTTGCCCCACGGTGGGCGCCAACTGCCGTGGTATTGCCGACGAGTACGCCATGGAGGGGTCCTCATAGTGTGTGTTTAGAGACGTGGGGTAAGGCGGACGGTTGACGGGTACGAGGTAACACAGCTTACCCAGGTTCAGATCCCACAACGGCGGTGGAATCCTACTCCTGCTATAAATCACTATAAGGGCAATACGCCGAGTTACAGAGATAGGTTCGTTGTGCGAGGTTGTATTAAGTTGTGCCCTAAAGGCTCCCATAGGCCCGACTTATATAGTCGCCAGGTCCTAGGGTTACAGGGAAAAGTCCTAGCCGAACAGGTTACAGAGTCCTACACTGTCTATTACTAGTCTTGTGTATCTTGTACTCCAAGGCTCCGGGTACGTTGGTGACTCCACCGTAGCCTTCCTTTATCTGGCATGGGCCTCCCTTCTGGATCCATCTAACTGGGCCGCCCAGCAGGCCACAGGCCATGCTACCATCTGTGGGCCACCCGGGTTAGCCGGATAAGAGACATGCTATAAGGATACTCATATAGCATATCCCCAACAAAGACCATTTGCTTGGCGAAAGTCACGAAGTTGTCTGTCCTTCTAGAGATTGCCTCATGCCGCACGTTCAATCTGTGGAGGAGCAATCTGAGGAACAAGGTTTAGCTTCATCCTAAATTTCTTGCTGAACATGAGCCAAAAGATATGCTCGTGCCAGAGTACTGAGAACTTGAGATTCCACTGCTGCACGCAATTCAGATTTCAGGCCTCGGATGAATTGTGAGACGAAAACCTGCTCATCATAATGTGGGTTGTGAACTGAAACTTGATACACTAGCTGCTTAAACAATTCTTGATATTCACTGACCATCCCTTTTTTGTTTCAGTGAAAGGAGTGCCTTCATGAACTTGCGATGATCGTCGGCACCAAATTCCGCTTCAACTGTAGCCATGAACGGTGTCCAGGACACAACCTCGTGTGTAAGCTTGTATGATTGCAACTAGAAGGCTGCCATGCCATCCATATGGAACGTCGCGGTTGTCAACACCAGAGCGCTGGGTTGATGTTGAGGATGCTCCCCATCGAATCGCGGAAAGGACATCTTCGGCAATTGAGAGCGACCGCCAGAATCACCACTCATCGAGCTTGGTCTACCGCCGCCAGCGTCGCCATATCCACCGCCTCTAGCGCCGCCATATCCACCACATCCAGCGCCGCCAACTCCACCGCCGCCGCCCAAAATTCCACCGCCGCCATGATCTGCTGCCTCCACCGCTCCTCCAGTCCGAGGTGCAGCACTAGGAGACGCACCAGCTGCGTTACTAGACCATCGCGGTGGCACCGCCTGCAGCGTGCTCTGGCCCACTGGATTGTGCGCCGCTGGGTCCGGTTCCTCATCCTCGCGAGGCGATCGAGCAGACGCGCCTCGGTTCAGCGTATCCATCTTGGTCGTGAGGACAAGGAGGATACGAGCCGTGTCGTCGTGCTTGGTGGATCCATCTGCGATCGCCACCGCTTGATGATCCATCTGGGCCCTCATCTGCTGTTGCGCGGTGTCCATGTTGGCGACGACACCGTGGAATAGGTCTAGGCTCGACTCGATCTGGGACAGAGTCGCCCACGTCTGATCCGCCGTCTGACCCATGGCCGCCAGAATGAACTGAGTCTGCGGGGTTGGTTTGGTGGGTGTCGTGGTGTCCCTACCCTCGATCAAGCCTACCGGCGCGGGGATTTACAGCAATCGACAGAGAACGACTGAAAATCGTCTCCACAACCGCGACAACGAACCCTTCCCAAGATCTCCTGAATCTGATACCAAGTGTAGTACCCTGCTGTCCCTGGTATGATTGCCAGAGACGTGAGGCAGGTTGAAGCTGGAAGACTTGAGGAAGAAGAAGAACATGGAGATAGATAGGAGGGGAATTCAGAGTTTCCTTTCTTTCTTCAGCTTAGTTTTCTCTATTACAGACTTGCCCCTTTGTAGGCACGTTCGCCACACCGCACCACCTCACGTTCCACTCACATGCTAACTTAACTCACACACGCAGACAGATGCCTTCCTACTCTATGACTTGGCCATGTCACTCGCCAGGGCCATGACATCCTCCTCCATTCCCCGATGTCACCGTCGTGTGTCACCGTGCAAATCCCACGCGGTACCGGCGGCAGCGAGTATTTATCTCCCCGCTTGCTGGGGACTCCGCAATGGGCGGATCTGACCAGCAGTGGTGCTCCTCCCTCTCCGGCGAGGTGGTTTCTGGTACGGGGTGGCTCGGGTACGGTGTGCTCAGATCTGGATTTGGTTGGTTGTTCGTGTCGCGTGTGTCATTGGGTCCTCTTTCTGACACTGTGGAGTTACCCGGCGAAAGCTCCTGCTCCGGCAATGATGGTGGTGACTCCCGCGGGCGCTGCTCTCCTCTTGAGGACGTCGTCAAGGTGCTCCTTTCCCAAGCTAGAGTTTTAGGTGAAAACTCATGTTCTTTGCCCTTTGGACAGGACAAATGCGACATCATTATTCTATCTCCCTTCATCCAATTGTAACTAGGTATGACCAATACACTAGTGGAGAACGGGGCACTAGTCCCGGTCCTAGAGGGCCTCTAGTTCTGGATGGCCAACCGGGACTACGGAAACGGGACTAGAGGTTCCAGCCTCTAGTCCCGGTCCAGTTACGAGCCGGGACTAAAGGATGTGCACGTGGCAGCGTAGCAGTGCGAGGGGGTGGTCTTTAGTCCCGGTCTATATTATGGGCCGGGACTAGTTTCTTTCTGCCGCGGCAGCATTTTACCTATTCGGCTGTCGCGGCAGCCGATGGGGGTTTCTGCCGCGGCAGAGTTTGGGGGCCATTTTCTGCCGCGGCAGCCGACGGGGGTTTCCGCCGCGGCAGAGTTTTGGGGCCCATTTCTGCCGCGGCAGAGTTTTGTGGCCGTTTTCTACCGCGGCAGCCGATGCGGGGTTCTGCCACGGCAGGAGGATAGGTAGAGGAGGGTTGCGTTTGGCGTAAAGTGACATGCAACAAAGAGATCACAACCCGTCTAATATAGAAAAAATTCTACATTACATATAATTCTATATTACATAAATATATACATAAATGGAGATCACAACCCGTCTATTCGGTTACAAGTTCATTAAATCACGGGAAGCCAGAGGTATTGTATTTTCCTTCTGGTTTGATGACATGGTCAACAAGAAATCCCGCGAATTCCTCTTGAATTGCTACCAGACGCTTCCTTGGATCGAGATTCTCCTGCAATCTTTTCAACTATATATAAAAGAATGAGGTCAATATGAATATCAATAGTCATAACAAATATTATGAATGACACTCAACAAAAATTGTAAATATATTGCTCATGTACTTCTAAAAATGTCTCTCCGTCCTGCTCACTGACCTTGGAGCGAATGTACTCGCACACGAAGTATCCACATAGGTTAGTACCTGGTGGTTGCCTCTCGCACTTTACGACAAAAGGCTCTTCACCTTCTCTACTGTTGAAGTGATCCATAGAATAACTGCTATGACATAATGTGCATATATGAGTAATAAAATTATATAACATCTCGAAATGACAACAAAAGTATTAATATCATATAACATCTCGAATAACATCTCAAAAAACAACAAAGAAGTCATAATACATCTCGAATAACGACAAAGTAGTAATATCATATAAAAAACAACATCTTGTCTCATAACATCGCTCAAACTCAACGTCGACTACTGGCTCCTGAGCCGCGGGATGTGACCAACCAAATAGTCGGAACCATCACCGGACTATAACTAGGGTGATATCCCTAAATAACCTGCCAGGTATGGGGGGCCACCCTAGCGTCCAACATCACCATGTAGCGACGGACGTTCTCGTCCTCCTCCCTGACGCGACGTCGTACCACCTCCTCGGGGGTCGGCTCCCTCTGCACCCTGCCTGGGCCACGTGACCTCCACCAAAGAAGATCCGGGTCGACGACGACACTCGGATTTCTCACCAAGCTACGCGTCCCTGACGGTAGCACCTCCCAGTGCCAGCCTGACGGAGCCCAGTCTCGTACAACACCGCTAGAGCGTAGTACTCCCTCGCTCTGGCCGAGTTGGCTACGAGGATGCCCGGGCATATCCTAAAGTAGGTATGGATTTGATCGAAATAATGCGGTAAATAATTATATTCTAATAATAGTAATAATTTCCTAAATATTAGCAGTAATATCCTAAATACTAACAAATATTATATACAAATCTCTAAATATCCTAAATACTAACTAATAGTATATACAAATCCATAAATATCGCTAAACTAAATAATAATATGTCTAAATAAAATTATATATCAAACTAAAATATCCTTAAATATTATATATACTAAAAACTAAAATATTCCTAAATCCCTAAATAATATATTGACAAATTTATATCTAATAACTAAGATATATCTAAACTATATACTTAATTAAAACTAAACAATGATATATCTAAATTATATACTAAAATAAATTATGTATACTTAAAACTAAACAACGATATATATATCTAAATTATATACTAAACTAAATTATATATACTTAAAACTAAACAAATATTTCTACATTATACCCTAAACTAAATTATATATACTTAAAACTATAAATATATACTTAAAACTAAATTATATATACTTAAAACTATATACCCTAAACTAAATTATATATACTTAAAACTATACTTAAAACTATAAACCAATTGAAAAAAGAAAAAAAAAGAAAAGAAAAAACATACCGATCGATGAGGGGCGGCGGCGGCGACCACGTACAGGCGCGGCACGAGCGGCGGCGGCGGCGCGCGGGAACGGGCAGTGAGGGTGGCGCGCGGGGACGGGCGCCGGTGAGAGGCGGCGGCGACTGGAGCACCACGGCGGAGGCGCGGGGATGGGTGATCAAGGGCTGCTTCACGGGGCGCATCGTGCTCGACGGGGCGTGACTACGGCGACGGCCTGTCGGGCGGCGGTGAGCACCACGACGCGGGCGGAGGCGAGCTTCACAGCGGGGCGACAGCCTGGCGGCGTCGGATTTGGAGAAGAGGGCGTCCCGGCTCGTGGCTCGGGCCGGGAGGAGGGCAGTGGGTATTTATACCCACCACCTCTAGTCCCGGTCCCAGCCTCCAGCCGGGACTAGAGGGGGGGCTCTAGTCCCGGGACTAGAGGTCTTCCCGCGCGCCGCGAAAAGACCTCTAGTCCCGGTTGGAGGCTGGGGCCGGGACTAGAGGTTAATTTTTTTAAATTTATTTATTTCTTTTTCTTTTTCTATGATGATGAAAAATATGTATTATATATCAAATTTTGTAGAAAAAAATATCTATAATGTAAATCTATTAGCATATTCTGTTATAAAACTAATATTTTGTTGAATTAAAAAATATCTTTTGTATACTAGAGTTTGAATTTATTAATATTATTATTTCTTTATCTTTTATTCTGTGATGATGAAAACTATGTATTATATATCAAATTTTATAGAAAAAAGATCTATAATATAAATCTATTAGCATATTCTGTTATAAAATTAATATTTTGTTGAATTAAAAAATATCTTTTGTATACTAGAGTTTGAATTTATTAATATTACTATTTCTTTATCTTTTATTCTATGATGCTGCAAAATATGTATTATAAATCAAATTTTGCAGAAAAAAGATCTATTATGTAAATCTATTAGCATACTAAATATGAACCGGGACTAAAGCTTGCGGCAGGCTAGGGAAGGCAGGACTAGGGCAGGCAGGCTAGGGAAGGCAGCACTAATGATATGGGCGAGTGTCGACATTATGTCATGCAGATTTTCCCTTGTCCCGGATGGTGTCGCCAACCGGGACTAACCTTTAGTCCCGGTTGGAGACACCAACCGGGACAAAACACGAGTGAGCACTAATAATAGGGGTGAGTGTCGACATTATGTTGTGAGTGTCGATACTATGCCGAGCTGCTTGTACTATAAATAGGCCAGTCCTCCAGCCAGTTTGAGACATCTCCAAGATCGATGGTTTGCGAAAGCAGGGACACCACTACGGACAGTTTCAGGGAGATGCCGCCGGAGCCCAGTCCTCCGGCATCTCCAAGAAACTGGTCATAGAGGCACTCTCTAATATGTGAAATTAGGTTAGCTCCCACGCATATTGATCTAGTTAGAGAAGTTACAAGCTGCAAGATGGTCTTCGAGAGCAGGGACACCACTACGGCCAGTTTTAGGGAGATGCCGCCGGAACCCAGTCCTCCGGCATCTCCAAGAAACTGGTCATAGAGGCACTCTCTAATATGTGACCGCACGTGTTTGGAGATCAGATCTTCATGGTAAGTACGAATCGGGACTAATACACTCAAGACATAAAGCGGGACTAATACACTCAAGACATTTATTAATATTTAAAAACTGAGACTACGGAATCAAAACTAAAGGCCCCCTTTAGTTCAGGTCCAGCCACAAACCGGGACTAACACTCAATATTAAAAACCAGGAAAAACCAGGACTAGCTAACACTCAGGACTAAAGCCGCCCCTTTAGTCATAATCATGCCTTGTCCTATAGTACGCAGCTTCAGGGTCTTCTTCGTCATCGTCATCGTCAGCTACCACTTCGAGGATTCTCAGCCCAGCCATGGCATATATTGGGGGCACCTGCCACTCCGGCCTCGGATTCACGGCGATCAACATGCGCAGTGCAGTGCCACCATATTCAGGAAACATTGGATAATTATCATCGTTCTCTTCTTCTTCTTCGCTGTCTTCCATCATAACCCCGCTTTCTCTATGCTTTGTCCAACAAATATAGCCGGACATGAAACCTGATTGAATCAGGTGGATGTGAATGGTTTTGGATGAAGAGTAATCCTTCTCATTCCAACAGACACGACACGGACAACATATAAAACCATTCCGCTTGTTTGCCTCAATCAACTCGAGAAAAGAATGCACGTCTTTAATGAACGCGTCAGACATTCGGGGAGCGTCATACATCCATTCTCGGCTCATCTGCAGTATAATTAAAATTTTCTATGATATAAAAAGTTTGGATCATTTTTACTATAATTAATTTTACATGTACTAATTTTTTAATTAAGATTTTCTATCATATTAAAATTTTACATGCACTAATTTTTGAATTGGACAAAACTGTTAACATAAAAATGCTGACTATTTAATTATTGCTCTAGTAGTGAAAACCTTATTCAATTCTGAGATCCGAAACTTTTCAAATGCACATCTCAACTTTCAGTAGATTTTTGTATAATCAAACTATGCTTAAAACTACACATCTAAAATTCCCTCTACACTTCTAAGCATGAAATTCCTCATTCTAGTTCTAGAGCATTGAGCTAAACTATAACAATAAGAGGTAAATGATTGAAGTTGCTAACCATTTTAGAAGATGATGCCATCAAATCTTAGATTAAAAGTTGCCACCAAAATCTTGGATTGAAAGTTGCCAGCAAAATGAGGATGAACTTGAGCTGTTACTTGGAGGAAATGATCATGATTTTGGGCTGGATCGAACAGGCATATATAGTGGTAATAAGTTGTCCCGGGTGGTAAAATGAACCTAGACTAGAGGATAACCTCTAGTCCCGGCTTGTAACAAGAATCCAGACTAAATATAGCCATGAATCCCACAAGAGCTCTAGTCCCGGCCTATGTTACCAGAGCCAGGACTAGAGGTTGCCCATGGACCGGGACTAGTGATATAGGGCTATGTAGTCGTTGCAGAATTCACAGACCGGGACTAGTGCTAACACTAGTCCCGGTTTCATAGGAGGCCGGGACTAGAGGCTGGAGCTGAAAAAACGAAAGGTCATTTTTCTATTAGTGATACCTCTACATGCACGGCTTTTCACTCCTGGCATAGACGCTCGACCACCCGTGCACACCTTGGAAACCATATTCAGGGGTGCAAGAACTTATTAGAATGAAAATACCATTTGAAAGAAAAAAGTGGGACGTCCTAAGAATTTGAAAAGTTTAAATTTGAACTTATATTAACTGCCTAGCTTTGTAATATCTTTTTTTTTTTTGTTCCTATACTATTTTTCGTGGGCTTCATCTTGGTCCAGAAGTAGCCAAGCGTCGTGCATGATGCCACGGAGACGACGGCCGTGGATGCCCTTCCAGGCCAAAGGCGATGTACTGTTCAAAGGGCAGAAACAATCAAATTCAAGTTTTTCTTTTTACCTTTTTGAGGAATGGAGCCCCAACAGGGCTTCTAATTTTGTTTAAAAAATAGACAGTGCTAGTCGTCTCCTGGGGGATTAATTCCCCCGATCCGCGGGTGGAGAGGCCGGCACATGTCCCTCAAATGGTCCCCGATGCAAGGACCCCGCGTGTACCCGTCCTTTCTTTTCTCCCAAAAGAAAATGCACGCCTTCTTCTCAGAGTCGAACGAAACTGCCTGCCTTCTTACCCTGTCCTGCACCTCTCTTCGCCGTGGTCCCAACCATTGTCGGAGAGAGTAAGGGACCATCGCCGGCTGTCACCGGAGAATCCGTCGTTGCAGCAATAACAACACCATCCACCTTTTATAGCATAGCATCCGGCCGCTGGTAGCAGAGAATCATACTGCTTGTAGCAAAGACGTCGTCGAAGAATACGTTGTCGCCAGAGAAGAAGGCGCCGTTAGAGAGGCCGCTCACCCGTTGTAGCAAAGACGGCCGCACATTGTAGCAGCAGCGTCGCGCCTATGTAGCAGAGCCGGCCGGCCGCCCTCGGTAGCAGCAGTCGCGTCTCTGTAGCTGAGGCTCTATGCCTGTGTAGCACGTCCGCCGCTCCTGCGTAGCAGGGACAGCCAGCCATTGTAGCAGCAGCGCCGCCCCCATGTAGCAGGGTCTGTTAGGAATAATAATCCCGATAGGACACGGAACGGTGTCGTGTGCGTGTGTGTTTCATATATTGATCGAGTAGGACTAATAGTCCAACACCTATTCGTATTGACACTGCGTCGTCTTTCCGGATATATATACACCCATGTAGTAGCCTTGTAAGACAACCGTGAGATTCAATACAAACAATAGGACCGAGAGGGCCTTGTAGCCATCAACATTGTTTCTCCCGTACGTACTCGTGTGAGTTGAGAGAGCTAGTTCTTTTGATCAGGCTAGATAGCTAGCTTGCTGATCGTTGTTAGCTGGTTCTTATACGTCCGCGCAACTCTCTGGAATACTTCGTCGTCGTCACGCCGGACTGCACTCGGCGTTTGGGGCTGGGCCAACAATTGGTATCAGAGCCTCGCGGAGGATCTCCTAGTAACGGGAGGTCATGACGGGCAAGGAGCAAGGAGATTACTCCGGTGCGGCTGCGGGTGCATCGGTGTCGTTGCAGTACCCGCGGTATGATCGCGGCAACTACACGACGTGAGCGAAACGGATGGAGTGGGCCATGGAGGGCAACGACATCTGGGAGGCTGTCGATCCCGGCGGCGACGAGTTCAAGAACGGCGCGTCGAAGTACCGCAAGGACCGACAGGCACTCACGGCCATCAGCTCCGTGGTGCCGGCGGACGTGATGCAACACCTGATCTCGAAGGATTCTGCAAAGGCGGCGTGGGAGACACTCAAGACGTTGAATCTTGGGCACGAGCGCGTCCGCAGGGCGACCCTACAAACCTTGCAGAAGAAGTACGAGAACCTAGAGATGGAAGGAGATGAGACGCTGGACGCTTTTGCCTCAAGGGTAGCCATAATTGTCAACAGGATTTGCGCGCAAGGTGAGAAGCTGGAAGATATCTCAGTCGTAATGCGTTTCCTTCGCGCGGCGCCGCCGCGTTACATATCTGTGGTGTCGGCAATCGAGCAATGCGTTGATCTCACCACCCTCACGATGGATGACCTGGTTGGACGGTTCAAGGCGCATGACGAGCGGATGAAGATCACCTACGGCGACGCGAATCAAGATGAGCACCTCATGCTTACACGTGCCCAGTGGCAGGCAATGGTCACCAAGGAGAGGAGCGATAAAGCATCTGGCAGTGGCGATGGTTCGGTCCCGGCGAAGAAGTTGGACAGCAAGCCGAAGAAGCCAAAGAAGAAATTCGACAAGAAGAATCTTAGCTGCCATAAGTGTAATCAGCTCGGGCACTTCAAATCGGAGTGTCCCAACCGTTCAAAGGAGAAGGCTCTCATGGCGAAGGAAGGAGATGATGGACCGATGATGCTCATGCTCGAAGCTTGCGAGTTAATGACCACCAAGGAATCAACTCCTTAGGAGTCCGCTATGGAGATCGTCACGCTCGTGGAAGAGAAGGTCTTCCCGCGGAGGATGCAGACGGCTCACGATGTTTGGTACCTCGACACAGGCGCTAGCAACCACATGACCGGCGACAAGGCTCAGTTTTCTTAGTTGAACCTCACGGTTGGAGGCTCCGTTTGATTCGGCGATGGGTCGAAGGTGGAGATTGCAGGACGAGGCACTGTCCTATTTGAGTTGAAGGATGGAGGTCACAAGGTACTCACTGACGTGTACTATATTCCCAAGCTTAAGACCAACATTATCAGTCTTGGTCAGCTCGCGGAGCGTGGATGCAAGATCGTGTTGGAGGACGAGTTCCTGTGGGGATATGACCGCCAAAGGCAGCTCTCATCATGAAGGTGGAGAGGTCGAAGAATAGACTCTACATCCTCAATCTCAATCGGGCGGATCCAGTATGTTTGATGACAAGCATGAAAGACTCGGCGTGGAAGTGGCATGCACGCTACGGACATCTTAATTCCCAGGCTCTACGACAACTTGGACAGAAGGAGATGGTACGTGGCTTATCGTGTGTTGATCATGTTGAGCAGGTGTGCGACGGTTGTCTCATTGGGAAGCAAAGGCGAGCCCTGTTTCCAAGGGAGGGACAATATCGAGCAAGTAAGGTTCTTGAGTTGGTGCATGGAGACTTATGCGGACCAATCACGCCGGCGACCCCCGCCGGGAACAAGTACTTTTTGCTCATCGTCGACGATTTCAGTAGATACATGTGGGTTGTGTTGCTGAAGAGTAAGGATCAAGCTTTGCAAGCGTTCAGGATTGTGAAGATGGCAGCCGAGGTGGAGTCCGAGGCAAAGTTGAAGGCCCTCCATACCGATCGGGGTGGGGAGTTCAAATCCAATGAATTCAAGGCGTTTTGTGAAGCTCATGGGATCCGGCGGTATCTCACCGCACCATATTCACCGCAGCAAAACGGTGTTGTGGAAAGAAGGAACCAAACCGTGGTGGCCATGGCACGCAGCATGATGAAGAGCAAAGGCATGCCAGGCAGGTTTTGGGGTGAGGCAGTTAGTACAGCTGTCTATTTGCTGAACAGGGCACCAACTAAGAGTGTAGTTGGTATGACGCCGTACGAAGCATGGTACGGGTGCAAGCCCACGGTTGATCATCTTTGCACTTTCGGGTGCGTGGCGCATGTGAAGACGGTGACCGGGCATACTAGCAAGTTGGCGGATCGAAGTACTCCAATGGTCATGATCGGCTATGAATACGGTTCGAAGGCGTATCGCGTGTACAATCCAGTGAACAAAAAGTTGGTGGTGACACGTGACGTCGTCTTCGAGGAGGAGAAATCATGGAATTGGGGCTCTGCGGAACCGGTACAATCAATTTCTGATGAAATATTTACTGTAGTCTACAGTGATTCGCATGCAGATGATCAAGAAACGGCATCCCGTGGCGTTACAGATTTAGGCGCTGGTTCAGAAGATGGAAGTCCGGAAGTGAGCAGCAGCAGCAGCGCTATGCCTGGAGAGGTATCTCCGCGTGGGAGTCCCGGCACGAGCAGCAGCTCACACGCTGCACCTGGAGGTTCGGCGTCGCCATCCAGTCCACGCGCGGACGAGAGCCCTGGCGCAAGTGGCCCATCAGCTGCACACTCCCGTCCAGGAGGGACCTGCGGCAGTCCAGAAGTGGACGCAGGCGACGATGTCACGTCGCCAACATGTAGTACACCGACAGAAACTACAGGAAATTCAGTAGAGGCTGAAACAAGTACTACGTCAGCTTCCACGTCTCCTCCAAGTGCACGGGAAGAAAGGAGACGGCCACCTACTCCAGAAAAATTCCGAAGTGTACTGGAGTTGTATCCGCCGGAGACCCTTCATACAGCGCGTGCGCGAGGGAGAGGACAAGGTCGGTGTTTACTCACCGAGGAGCCGACGAAATTCGAGGATGCTAATACGGAGGAGTGTTGGCGTCGTGCTATGGATGAGGAGTTGGGATCGATCAAAGACAACGATACATGGGAGCTTGTCGATCTACCCAACAATCACAAGGCCATAGGGCTCAAGTGGGTGTACAAGATCAAGAAGGATGCCGAAGGGAAGTTGGTGAAACACAAAGCTCGGCTAGTTGCCAAGGGGTATGTGCAAGAGCAAGGTGTGGATTTTGAAGAAGTGTTTGCTCCCGTTGCAAGGATGGAATCGGTGAGATTACTTATCGCTCTCGCTGACGAGGTTTAATCTCATCAATGCCCATTGTTATGGAATTGGGTTTTGGAGAAGATGGGGATGCTGGAGATCGCGGAACGGTTAATAGACAAGCAACCAGGGGACACGAGATTTACCCAGGTTCAGGCCCCCGGAGGGAAAACCCTACTCCTGCTTGTCTGCTCTTGATTACGGCGGAACCGAAGATTACAGGGGTGCGCAGATTCGATCTGGCGTCGAGGTGTGTATGCGAAAGTATGAGTCGAGAGATGTAGGTCGTTCCCTCCTGGCCTTTATATAGACTTAGGCAGGTCCCGGGCATAGTCCTAGTCGGTTACAAGTTTTAGGGTTTTACCCCTTTGAATTTTCTATCTACGCTAGTCTTGCTCTCCAAGGATCCGAAGGCGTCATGGGCCTTGGCCACCTAAAAATCTTCATGGGCCGGCGTAAGTCTGCCGTGTGCCTTCCTTGGGCTGGACCAGGTATGCTAAGGTCACGTACCCGTAGGGTATAACCATGTCAGTAGCCCCCGAGTGATCAGTCGAATCGTAGATTCGGCTGAGGACTCATCCATCCTTTGGGTGTAACTATGTATTAATAGTATATGTATATAGGGATTGTTGATGCGTGTGCCTGACTCACCCGACGGATCAGGGTCACTTAACTATCTTAGGACAAAACAACACGATCTTCCTCAGGTTCGAGTCCCTTAACTCGAACCCGGAACATATGCTGGCGTAATTCGACTCAGGCCGCGGAGGACTTACAGGAGTGGAATTCCAGTAATTTTAATTGGTGTACCCAACGCGTCTGTCGGGATTTTTCATCGCGCCTGCTGGCACGGATTTATACTAGCAGAGCGCAGTCGTGTGCGTTGCCAGGCCATCAGATGATATCTGCAGGTCTTATCTTTGCGTCGCAGACGCAGCATCCGAACATTTGTCACCGCGGAGGTGTTTCGGGTGGCCAAGGAGAAACATTGCTCACTTAGCATTTTACTGGGGCAAAGTTGCCGAAAAAGTTTTGCGTGTTTGATCCGAAAGATCGCAGTCGAAGAATTCATAGGGTGCGCGACCAGCGCTTTCTATGGGAGTAGCCCTCGAGTGTCTGTTCGAGTCGTAGACTCGAGCGGAGACTTTATTCAGGTGATTTTCTTCACTGTTAAGTCCGTAGGACAGAAAAAATTTCGGATGCTTAAATCCATCCTCCCTATGGGAGTAGCCCCCAAGTCCGTAGTGGAGTCGTAGACTCGACGTAGGACTCGAAGAAAAAAATTGTCTTTATTCATCTTTCGGGTGCGCGGCCAGCGCTCCTGATAGGAGTAGCCCCCGAGTATTTAGTCGAATCAAAGATTCGAGTGAGTACTCTTAGCTTTGAAGCCGAAGAATTGTTGTTGGTGCTAATATAGCTTTTGATGACATCAGTGCTGACGATCAATGACCTCAAGCGTCTGCTACGCCAGAGATGACTTGACTGGACGAACGTGGGTCCCACTTGCTGACCTTGAATTGACCGGTCACGCGCGGCGTGGAGATAATTACGGCGTCACCTCGATTTCCACGTGTAGTGGACGGCGTGGTAACGACGGTTCGTTGTGATGCTGACACGTGTATGGCCAGATCTGCCGTTGGCGTTAGGTCTTCTGGATGGACGGCTGTCGTGCGTCGTCTTCACTGTTATAATCATTAAGGAAAGATGCAGTTTGTTTTCACCGCATCTACTCTTGTTTTCAGTGCCTTCTCGTGTTCCAGAGGTTCTTGCTACGCGCTGCTAGGTTCTTTCACATTTCCCTCTTCCCGTCCGCACTCTCACCGTCGGTGCCGCCGGAGCGCGATGGGGAAAACGAAGAAGTCATCATCTACGGTTGGTACCAGCGCCGCCGGAGGGAGGAAAGGCGCCACCACCACCCGTGTCACCGATGGTGGTTGGCGGCGATCAGAGACGCGGGAGAGTGATCTCCGTAGGCTTCGCGAGCGGGGCTTGATCCCGCAGGATAGAGAGGCTGCCAGACTCCCCGGCAACGAGGTAATCCCCCGTCCCCCCGCTGGGTATCGGGTTATGTTTCTTGCCTTCGTGATTCGTGGGTTTTCCTTCCCAGTCCATGACTTCCTTCGTGGCCTGCTCTTTCTCTATGGCATCCAGCTGCATCACCTTTCGCCCAATTCTCTTCTTCACATTGCTTGTTTTATCACTTTCTGCGAGTGTTGGCTCGGCATCGAGCCGCACTTTTGTCTCTTCCGGAAGCTCTATTCCGTGAAGAGGCAATCCGGCTCGGATGGTGTGTATCCCATTGGGGGTTGCATCGTCTCCCTTAGGGCCAATCTTATTTTCTTTTCCTTCTCGATGTCTGAATCTGTCCAGTACTGGCGGAGGCGATGGTTTTACATTCGCGACTCCATAGTGGCTGGGCAGCAATTTGGTCTTGCTTCTTTCGACCCCTCCCAGATAATCGAGCCGAAGAGCTCCTGGAAAAACCAGATCTTGGATGGCGAATCAGCGGAGATAGAGGCCCTTTATCGTCGGGTGGAGGATCTCCAGTTGATTCCTGATAAAGAAGTGAACGGCGTGGATATTATCCGCACGTTTCTCAAGCGTCGGGTGCGGCCACTCCAGGCTAGGGCGCACCCAATGTTTCTTTATGCTGGGCGCCGTGACCCGACAAGAGTTTCGGCCGAGAAGCTTTCCAAGGGTGATCTCGACAAGGCCCTTCGTACGCTGTTGAAGTACAAGGCTGGAGAGGATATCCCGGGGAAGTCGCTGACTCCGCCGTTTTCTTCGACGCTGGTTGTCCCACAGGTGTATATTCGTGCGCGTAGCGCTTTTTGTCGACTGCGTATTTATTTTCCCTTTGTTTGCTAACAAAGTCCCTTCCTTTTTGCAGGGCTTCAAGGTGCCGGGCATGATGCCTCCATTGCCCGAATTGTTTCCGAATGCGCCGGATAATGACGTGGTGGACTCCGTGTCCGAACTTCCTTCGGCGCGTTCTCCGGCAGAAGATGCCGACGAGTCGAGTGAGGACCATACGCGCAAACGATCACGGAGCTCCAGCGAGTCTTCGGATGCCTCGACTCCTCTGACTCCCAGAAACCCTCTGTGCCTTGAGCGTCATAGTGACGGGCATGGAGGCTCTTCCTCTCCCATTCCTGCCATTCCTGTGCGGGCTGCAGCGCCACACCCGCCAGCGAAGTGGAAGAAGGAAGAAAAGAAGGAAGAGAAAAAGGAAGATAAGAAGGTGGAGAAGAGAGACCGAAGGACTCCTCCTGTCTTTGATCTGAGCTCGCTGGACTCGTAAGTTTCTTGTCTTACTGCTGTCATTTTTCCTTCTTGATTTTGCACTTGTGCTGATTGCTTCGTATGCAGGCATTCCTCCCACAACTCCTCCAGCGATGGTGCTCGGGAGATGATGGGGGAATCGAAGATTGCATCTCCTCCTCCTCAAACGGTGGCAACGTCAGGGGGCGCCGCTCCGAATCCTCCTCTGCAGGAGGTGCAGGTGGTCGCGCCTCAGAATTTCACCGGCGGGCCTTCGGAGTCTCCCTCAGAGCATGTAAGTACCTCTGCTTCGTGCCACGGGGGGAGCCCCCGGGTGTCTGAAAAATTTCTTGTCTTTGTTCTTCTTTCGAATCTTCGGGGGGGAGCCCCTGAGTGTCTTCGTGTGCGAATTTTGCTTTTATTCCTTTGTGTTGGGCATAGTCCCCGAGCCCTTTTTCTTACTGGTGTTTCTTTTTCTGCAGCCTTTTGTGCAGGAGGCCAAGCGGTTGGTGCAGGAGCGCCTGGTGCTGGAGGCTAACCTTCGGCAGCTTCAAGGTACCTGTTTGCCTTTTGGTGCTTCTTTCATTTATTCTGGTCTTGCTCTCTGACGTTTGCTTGTTTTGGATGCAGAGGAGCATAATACTTCTCTCCGTGAGGTCGACGCTCTCAAGAAGAGCCTTGGTCAATCGGAGCAGAAAGCCGAGGCCGCCGTTGGTGCGAAGGAACGCCTCGAGCTAGAGCTGACTAAGGCAGCCGAAGCGAAGGAGCGTCTGCAGAAGGAGGCCGCGGACCGTGAGGGGCAGCTGGCCACTATTGTGGCTGCTCGTGAGAGAGAGGTGGCAGGCAAGCTCATGGCTGCTGCCAAGGCTGTTTCGGGTGAGTATTGTATTTGTGCTTGTTTCTTCGCGTTTCTTGTCTTCTTCTGTGCTGCTTTTCTTCATGTCTTCTCTTTTTTTTTGTCTCAGATGCCGCACGCATCGAGTTTGACCGCGGTGCTCTGGAGCACGGGAGTGCTCTGGATGATGCTACTGCAGCGGTCGAAGATCACTGCAGCACCGTCGTCAACTCCCTTGCCAAGGCGAAGGAGGTCCTTGGCCGCTTCTACAAGGAGCTTGTCCCTAAGGGCGCGGCCCTTGATGATGTGGATGCCCTGGCGGAGGCTTTGTCAGCCGAAGCGCCTACGGCGTACAAGCGCAAGCAGAAGGGCATCGGCGCGTCCATCGGGCTGGCGATGGCCTTGGCGGCTGGAGCGGAGCTGGACCTGCCCCAGATCACCTCCCGGATGCCGACGACCGCAGATGGATCCGAGGTAGCCTTTGCTGCCTACTCTGCTCGCTGCAAGCGATATGGGCCAAAGCTCATTGATTTGCTGTCTGAGTATGCGCTGCGGCAGCAGGGGGAGGCCAAGGCTAGGCAGTCCGTCTCCGAGGCAACTCAGGGTGCCGCGTCTTAGGCGTTGTAGATGTAGGATAGTTTGTAGTCTGCTTTTGCTGTAAATATTTTGAGGAACACAATCCTTGTGCCACGTGGTGGCCTTTATATGTTTAAATGAATTCTTCTGAGTCGTGCTCTACCACTGTCTAAATGTTTGTGTCCTTTGCTTTTCTGCTGTTCTAGGTTCCTTCGGGTGCTGACCTGTTGACACCTCGCCTGCGGCGCAGCTGCGGCCATCTTTGGATGATCCTTCTCAACTCACTTTTCTTCGGGACCGTGTTCGTAGTCTTGAGAGAGAGTTGCTTGGGTTGCATGGTCACGCCGATGTTTGGAAGTCCAAGGCGGATCGCGGTGCAGCCAGAGAGGAGTACTTGATGACGGAACTATTTCGGCTGTCTGAGCAGCTTCAATGTAAGTTGTTCTTTATTTCGAGCTGTAGCTCAGTTCTTCGGATGAGCTTGCTGGCCTTGCCTTTTAATTTGTGCAATTGTCGCAGGTGCTAACCTTGCTCCGAGGGAAGAGAAAGAGCGTGTCGCTGTTCGGGTCAATTGCTTGACTCAACAGGACATGGAGGCCGGTGGCTTCTTCTGGATGGATCGTGACCATGCCATGGCTCTGGCGATGGTGCAGGATCGTGTGCACCAGGTGTCGCGGGTGCTTCGCCAGGTGCAGACGTCGCTTGCC
This sequence comes from Avena sativa, assembly GCA_916181665.1. Taxonomy (NCBI): domain Eukaryota; kingdom Viridiplantae; phylum Streptophyta; class Magnoliopsida; order Poales; family Poaceae; genus Avena; species Avena sativa. Next base: position 387,258,670 of record OV702296.1, read on the forward strand.
TCGGTGTTGCATGTTATGTTTCCTTTGGATGCCGTGCCGACGAGCCTTGCGGGTCTTCTGTCGAAGTTTCGAAGCGTGAGCAATGTCAAGGAGTTGGTGCGGCAACAGCTCGTCGCCGGAGTAAAGGCTGCTTTATCTCTTGTGAGGCTGCACCGGCCTGATGTAGATTTGTCTGTTGTGGCGGCTGGGCCACCTCCTCGGCCGGATGGTGGTGAGTGGGACATGCGTCCATATTATGCAGCTGTAAGGCAGTATGCCGAACAGGTCGTAGATTTGTTTGAGCAGCGTGCTCAGGTTATCCTTCAGAATAGGTCGTACCTGTAAAAGAGATAAATGTAAAATTTGTATATTTCGACTGGGCGTGTTGTGCCCTTTGTTGTAAAGGTTTGTTTGTTGTAAGCACGCAGTGCTTTGTTTGAGTACCTGTCCTTTTCGTTTGCTTGACATTGTCAGCTACTCAGGTGTACACGCGTGATCCTCAGTCGATGAAATCGTGAGGTGGGGGGAGCCCCCGAGTGCGTTTGTAGCATAAAGTAAAGTTGCAAAATAGCGAACTGAAGTTTGGGGCGAGACACTTAACTTTATTTATATCGTAATGGAGGAAGTACATTGTTCGGCTGAATAGCCTTGGCTGAAAAGCCTTATTGAAAGTAAAGGGGTAGGTAGCTAGGGGTAGAATCGTCGCAAGTGCGCGATGTTCCATGGGTTGGAGTATGCGACTCCAGACTCCACGTGCTTGAGGCGATAGGCGCCACCTGGGATGACTTTGGTGATGACGTAGGGTCCTTCCCATGGTGACTCGAATTTCTTCGGTCGCTCTTGGTTGAGTCGCAAGACGAGGTCTCCTTCGACGAAGGACCTTGGGCGCAGCCGGCGGCTGTGGTAGTTGCGGAAACTCTGCTGGTACACCGTTGATCGAGCTGCTGCTATGTCTCTTGCTTCGTCGAGTGTGTTGACGGCGTCTTCGAGTGCAGCCGTGGATTCGGCTTCGCTGTAAGCAACGACCCGGGGGGCCTGGTGGCGTACTTCAGCTGGTAGCACGGCCTCAGCTCCGTGCACCATGAAGAACGGCGTGTAGCCGGTGGAGCTGTTTGGCGTAGTCCGTAAGCTCCATAGGACGGATGGTAGCTCCTTCGTCCAGGCTCCAGCTTTCCGTTCGAGTGGACTCATGAGGCGCTTCTTGATGCCAGCGCCAATTAGGTCGTTGGCCTTTTCCACTTGCCCGTTCGTTTGCGGGTGTGCCACTGAGGCGTACGTGATGTTGATCCCAAGGCCTTCGCAGAAGTCTTGGAACTCCTTGGAGATGAAGTTCGATCCATTATCGGTGATGATGCTGTGCGGTACGCCGAACCTGTAGACAATGGACTCGAAGAACTTGACGGCAGTTTTGCCTTTCTGGTTGGTGACCGGCATGGCCTCGACCCACTTGGTGAATTTGTCGACTGCGACCAGGAGGTAAACGTGTCCCCCTTTCGAGGACTTTAGCAGTTGGCCGATCATGTCGAGGCCCCATTGAGCAAAAGGCCAGGCTATAGGTATGGGTCTGAGTTCGGACCCGGGTGCGTGCGGTTTGTCGGTGAACCGTTGGCACCCGTTGCATCTTCGGACCATGTCCTTTGCGTCGCTCATGGCCGTTGGCCAGTAGAATCCGGCTCGTAGAGCTTTGGCGACAAGGGAGCGGCTGCCTGCGTGATGGCCGCAGATGCCCTCGTGGATGTCTTGGAGGATGGCTTTCCCGTCACCGGTGGTGACACACCGTTGTAGTACACCCGTAATACTGCGCTTGTACAGCTCGCCATTGATGATGGTGAAGGCTTTTGACCGGAGAGATATGCGTCAGGCATCTGTCGGGCTGTCAGGTAGTTCTCCGTTTATCAAGAACTGGAGGTATGGTCGCGTCCAAGTTTCTTCGACTGCCATGACCTGCATCAGGTTGACCATGGCGACCTCTGTGTCCAATTTCTCGGGTCCTTCATGACCTTCGGGCAGTGTAGCCTCCAAGTGTTCTGCTTCTTCGGATGATCCTTTGGGGAATTTCCGCTTGATTGATGGCACGCAGATCTGTTCGAGGAACACACCTGGTGGCACCTTTGCGCAGGTGGAGCCGATGTTAGCCAGTCTGTCGGTTTCTTTGTTGCTTTCTCTTCCGACGTGCCGAAGTTCGCAGCCGTCGAATTCTCCTTCAAGTGCGTTGTAGAGCGCGCGGTACGCGATCATGTTTTCGGCGTGTGCGTCGCACTCGTTCATCGTCTGTTGGACAACGAGGTTGGAGTCACCATAGATGACCAGGCGCATTGCGCCGCATATTTTTGCCATCCGCATGCCGTGTATGAGGGCTTCGTATTCGACCTCATTATTGGAAGCTCGGAATTTCATCCGAAGGACATACTTCATCTTGTCGCCTTGCGGGGAGGTCAGTATGACCCCTGCTCCTGCTCCAGCTTCACGCTTGGAGCCGTCGAAGTGCATCGTCCATGACTGCGACATGTCTGGGGTGTCTGGCAGCTGCAGCTCCATCCAATGTACCAGGAAGTCCGGAAGGACTTGAGATTTGATTGCGAGTCGCTTCTCGTAGACGATGTCCAAGGGTGACAATTCGATGCCCCACAGGGCCACGCGTCATGTGGCCTCTGGATTATTCAGGATGTTGTTCAGGGGTGCCTTGTTGACGACCATCACCTGGTGCTCCTGGAAGTAATGGCTCAGCCGCCGAGCCGTCATGAACACGTCGTAGGCGAGTTTCTGGTAGTGAGGGTACCTCTGTTTTGTTGGCGTGAGTACCTCGCTGAGGTAGTAGATTGGGCGTTGGACCCCGTGGGTCTTGCCCTCTTCGGGTCGTTCGACCACTAACTCGGTGCTGACCATCTGGTGTGTGGCTGATATGTACAGCAGCAGAGGCTCGCGCTCCTTTGGCGTGACCAAGACGGGCGAGGTGGAGAGAAGCCGCTTGAGGCTTTCGAATGCGTCGTTGGCTTCCGGCGTCCACTCGAATTTATCTGCTTTGCGTAGCAGCTGGTAGAATGGTAGGGCCTTCTCGCCCATGCGGCTGATGAATCTGCTTAGCGCCGCTATTCGTCCCGCGAGCTGCTGGACGCCTTTGAGGTTTTTCGGCTTCTCCATCATCATGATGGCTCCGATTTTCTTCGGGTTCGCCTCGATCCCTCGCTGAGAGATGAAGTACCCAAGCAGCTGACCCGATGGGACGCCGAAGGCGCACTTTTCGGGGTTGAGCTTGATCCTGTAGCGATCAAGGTTGTCGAACGTCTCGCGGAGATCGTCGATAAGTGTCCTCGCCTCCTTGGTTTTTATCACTATGTCGTCAACATAGACTTGGACGTTGCGACCGATCTGGTCCTTGAGGCAGGCTTGCATGCATCGCTGGTACGTGGCACCTGCGTTCTTTAGCCCGAAGGGCATTGTGTTGTAGCAGAATACTCCGAACGGTGTGATAAACGCTGTTTTCTCCTGATCTTCAACCTTGAGTCGAATCTGGTTATAGCCTGAGTAGGCGTCGAGGAAGGAGAGTTTCTCACAACCTGCAGTCGAATCGATGATCTGATCGATCCGAGGAAGAGGGAAGTGGTCCTTTGGGCAATGCTTGTTTAGTGACGTGAAATCCACGCACATCCGCAGGATGTCCGTGTCCTTCTTTGGGACCATCACTGTATTTGCAAGCCACTCGCTTTCCTTGATTTCCCTGATGAAGTCTGCAGCGTGTAGTCTATTGATTTCCTTGCCGATAGCTTCGGCTCGTGGCTCGGACAGTCTCCGGATGGACTGCTTGACTGGCTTGGTGTCTGGAAAGACGTTGAGTGCGTGCTCGGCGAATTCCCTGGGAACTCCTGGCATGTCCGCAGGACACCAGGCGAAGATTTCCCAGTGCTCACGGAGGAATTCGACGAGCGCGCCTTCCTATGCGGGGCTGAGGTCGTGGGTGATCAGGGCCGTCTTGGAGGCATCCGTTAGATGGACCTGCACCTTCTTTGTGTTGACGGTGGAGTCGAAGGACATGTCAGGTGCGTTTTGCCTTGTGACTGGGGGTGCCCCATTGTCTGTCACCTCACGGAGCCTTACGAGCTCGTCTTGCATGCCGAAAGACAGGGAGATTTTGTTGAAATCCTTGTCACATTGGTCCGATCGGGTGAAGCTCCCGTGGACTGTGATGACGCCCTTTGGTCCTGGCATCTTCAGTAGTAAGTATGCGTAGTGTGGGACTGCCAGGAACCTTGCGAATGCTACACGCCCAAGGATGGCGTGGTATTGTGACGGCCAGTCCACCACTTCAAATTCGAGTCGCTCCTGCCAGAAGTTGTCCGGCTTCCCGAAGATGACGTCGAGCCCTATTTTGCCCAAGGGGAATATGCCCTTCCCTGGAACGATGTCGTGGAACGTTGTGTCTGACTGTTCCAGGCTACATTGCGGGATCCGCATTGCTGCTAGAGTGCTTGCGAACATTAGGTTGATGCCGCTGCCGCCGTCCATGAAGACGCGACTCATCTCGAAACCTCCGATCTGCGCCTCCAGCACCAGGGCAGCATGACCTGGGCGGGGGATCTGGCAAGGGTGATCCGCACGAGTGAATGTGATGCAGGACTCCGATCCGCTGAGGTACTTAGGGATGGCAGGTGGAGTTGCCACGGTCAGGTTGATCTGTCAGGTTATTTTCTTCTGCACCCTATTCGTGGGGCGTCCCTTCTGAATCATCATTAGTGCTCCTTTCGGTGGGGGGTACCCATTCCCAGCGTTGTTCTGTGCTGGTGCGACTAGTTGGTTTGGGCCTCCGATAGGCGGCGGTGGGGGAGCTCCATGTGCTATTTCACCTGGCATAGGTGCGTTTCCGAACACAGAGATTGGGGCTTGTTGCCTCATCTGCACCATGCTTTCGCTGAGTTTCTGGAACTCGCGGCAGTCCTTGAGCATGTGGCTAGCTTTCTTTTTGCCATCCTTCTTATCGATGTAGAAGTGGATGGTGCATGGACCCGAAAGTTTGTCGTATGCTGAGGGTCCATTGTCGCGGTCGCGGCATTGCCACGACTGTGCTGGGCGTCCGCCGTCGCGGAAGTTTCCTCCGCGGTATCCTCCGCTGTTGCGGCTGTTGTCATTGCGACTGTCGGTGTAGCCGGCCGCGACCATGTCGGGTCCGTCGCGATCGTCGTAGACGCGCGATCTCCTCTTGCTGCGGCGTTCCCGTCTTCGAACGTAGTCGTCCTCTTCATCCGACTGTGCTCGGTGAATGCAATCTTCGCCGCCGGCCCACCTGTTGGCGATGTCCATGAGGTGGTCGAGTGTTTTGGGCTTGACGCGCCCAAGTTCCTCCTTGAAATCTTGGCGTTTGACGCCGTCCCTGAAGGCGTCGATGGCCCTCTCTTCGGAGATGTGTGCTGCGGAGTTCTTGGTGTTAGACCAGCATAGTATGTACGAGCGAATAGATTCGCCCATTTTCTGAGTGCAGGCTCGCAACTCTTCGATTGAGGCGGGCCTCTTGCTGGTGCCCTTGAAATTTCGGATGAAGCTGTAAGCTAGCTCCTCCCAGCTTCGGATGGACCCTGATGATAGGCTGCTGAGCCAGACCCGCGCCGCGCCTGTCAGCTGCAGCTGAAGGCATTGCATGGCGGTTTCTTTGTTACCGTCGTGCAGTTTGACGGATGACAGATGGTCACTGAGCCAGGCTTTTGGATCTTGCGTGCCGTTGAACTTCGGAGTATCCGAAGGAAGCTTGAAATTGCGTGGCATCTGTGTTCGCCGAATAGATCTGCTGAAGCATCGGGCTCCACAGAGTTCTCCTTCGTCTTCGTCCATCTCGAATTCAGACGAGCATGCACGTTTGGCTCGCGCTTTGTCGATTTTGCGCTGTGTAAGCGCGTCTCTGGCGTCGTAGTCGCGTTTATGGTGACGCGAGCTCTTCTTCCTTCGAGGAAGGTCATGTTCCTCTTCCTCTTCGGATGAAGGTGTGGGGCTCCGGTTGCGCCTGGCCGGAGCTTTTTTCTTCGGCTCCGCAGGAGCGTCTTGGTGGAGCGCAGCTTCGACAAGTCCGAGTCCGGTGAGTGCGGACTTATGCATGGCTCTTTTCGGGTCCCCCTCCGGAGGTGGGTGGGCCGCGAGTTACGCAGTGGCTGCCATGATCGCAGCTTGTGGCGTCTTCGGGATGACGTTGCCGTCGGCGTCCATCTCCATGAACGATGTGTGGAGAGTTCGGGTCACATCACGGCGCTCCTTGGGATCGATGTTCTCCACCCGAGAGCGGTGTTTGTTTCCTTGGTTTCCGTTCGTGCTAGAGCCAGAGGCCATGGCGGAGAGCGCAGCTCGTCGCGCGCTGGACTCAGAGGCTGCTTACTTGCGTTTGTCAAGTGTTTCCTGCATCTTGACTTGCTTCTTGTGCTCCTCGATGAGGAGGAAGTGGTATGCCATCAGTAGTTCACGTGAGGCGTCTGCAGGCAGGACTATGTCGCCTGCTACGGCGCGGCGTGCCTAGACCCATCCTTCTTTGCTAAGTCGGATGACGTGGCCGTTGTTTTCCTCGTCGGGTGGTGGGGACTAGCTTCTTCTGTTCCCGCCATTTCTGTCCTGCGGGTTAGGGTTCGGGTTGGGCGGCGGGTTAGGCGTTTGCTGTTCCACGTCGCCCTGGATGACTACGGCGCATTGGTAGCGCGCGTAGATTGGTCCGCTACTACCGCAGCTTTCGGATCCGGAACCGTAGGTCCCCTCATCCGAAGGTGGATCGCACAGATCGGAGTTGCAGCTGCTGCTGTCGTAGAACTCATATGTTGATGACGATGTGCGTAGCACAGGGTGTGGAGCCCACAAGGCGGGCCTGATTGATGGTAGGGCACCCGCTCAGGAAGGCGAAGGGTGCCAGTCTGGCCCACTTGGAAGCAGAAACTCCCGAACAGGATCTCGAGTCCGTCGCCTACGGGCTCGAAATCTTTCATGGTGGCCGGCGAGTGGGCGGTGAAGTCGAAAGCGCCGAAGAGGAGGTGACTCTCCGTCGCTGCAGAGTTGTAGATCGATCGGGTCGGGACCGTCACGACCGCACAATCAGCAGCCCCAGTTCCCACAGACGGTGCCAATTGACGAGGTTTAATATCATCAATGCCCATTGTTATGGACTTGGGTTTTGGAGAAGATGGGGATGCTGGAGATCGCGGAACGGTTAACAGACAAGCAACCAGGGACACGAGATTTACCCAGGTTCAGGCCCCCGGATGGAAAACCCTACTCCTGCTTGTCTGCTCTTGATTACGGCGAAACCGAAGATTACAGAGGTGCACAGATTCGATCTGGCGTGGAGGTGTGTATGCGAAAGTATGAGTCGAGAGATCTAGGTCGTGCCCTCCTGGCCTTTATATAGACTTAGGAAGGTCCCGAGCATAGTCCTAGTCGGTTACAAGTTCTAGGGTTTTACCCCTTTGAATTTTCTATCTACGCTAGTCTTGCTCTCCAAGGATCCGAAGGCGTCATGGGCCTTGGCCACCCGAAAATCTTCATGGGCCGGCATACGTCTGTCGTGTGCCTTCCTTGGGCTGGACCAGGTATGCTAAGGTCACGTACCCGTAGGGTATAACCATGTCACTCAAAGCTCAAGAATCTTGGAAATTGCATCACATGGATGTGAAATCCGTGTTTTTGAATGGGGAGTTAGAAGAAGAAGTTTATGTGAAGCAACCACCGGGATACATCAAAGAGGGAGAAGAACACAAGGTTTTGAAGCTACACAAGGCATTGTACGGGCTATGGCAAGCCCCTCGGGCGTGGAACATCAAGCTTGATCGTACATTGATCTCTCTCGGATTCGAGAAGAACCCACTGGAGCATGCGATGTATAAGCGATGTAAAGGAAGGGATCATCTACTAGTTGGCATCTATGTTGATGATTTATTGATAACAGGAGCGGATGAGAAGGAGATTGCAAAGTTCAAGCTACAGATGAAGGAGCTATTCAAGATGAGTGATCTAGGCTTGTTGAGCTACTACCTTGGGATCGAGGTACATCAAAAGCTGGGTGAGATCACGCTATGCCAAGAGGCATATGCAAAGAAGATACTCGAGAAGTGTGGCATGGAAGAATGCAATCCAACTCATGTTCCGATGGAACCTCGTCTTAAACTGAGTAAAAGGAGTGAAGCACCTGTGGTTGATGCAACGGAGTATAGGAGCGTTGTCGGAAGTTTGAGGTATCTCATTAACACAAGACCCGACTTGGCCTATTCCGTTGGCTATGTGAGTCGCTTCATGGAAGCACCCACAATGGAGCATTGGACAGCCGTGAAACATATACTCAGGTATATCAAAGGTACTACAAACTTTGGTATTGTCTACTCGAAAGAGAAGGAGAAGGTGAAGCTACTTGGCTACAGTGATAGCGACATGGCAGGAGATATTGACGACCATAAGAGTACCTCGGGCGTGGCATATTTCTTGAGAATAAGCATAGTAAGTTGGCTATCATAAAAGCAAAAAGTGGTAGCACAGTGATCCTGTGAAGCTGAGTATATTGCCGCTGCAACTGCGGCGTGTCAAGGTGTGTGGCTAAGGAGTCTACTTGGTGATCTCACTAATCGGGAGGCGGAACAAGTGGTGCTCAATATTGACAACAAGTCTGCAATTTCATTGTGCAAGAATCCGGTGCATCATGACAGGAGTAAGCACATTGATACGAAGTATCACTACATACGGCAGTGTGTAGAGGAGAGCAAGATTGAAGTCAACTATGTTTGCACTGATGATCAGCTTGCGGATATCCTAACTAAATCTTTGGGACGAGTGAAGTTTGCGGAGATGCGAGGAAGGATCGGCGTCCAAGCTGTGAAGTTAGGCACATCGTGCTTAGGGGGCTGATTGTTAGGAATAATAATCCCGATAGGACACGGAACGGTGTCGTGTGCGTGTGTGTTCCGTATATTGACCGAGTAGGACTAGTAGTCCAACACCTATTCGTATTGACGCTGCGTCGTCTTGCCGGGTATATATACACCCATGTAGTAGCACTGTAAGACAACCGTGAGATTCAATACAAACAACAGGACCGAGAGGGCCCTGTAGCCATCAACATTGTTTTTCCCATACGTACTCGTGTGAGTTGAGAGAGCTAGTTCTTTTGATCAGGCTAAATAGCTAGCTTGCTGATCGTTGTTAGCTTGTTCTTATACGTGCGCGCAACTCGCCGGAATACTTCGCTGTCGTCACGCCGGACTGCACTCGGCGTTTTGGCTGGGCCAACAGGGTCGGCCGCCCTCAGTAGCACCAGCCGCGCCTCTGTAGCAGCGGCTCTATGCCTGTGTAGCAGGTCCCCCGCGCCTCTGTAGCAGGGCCGCAGGGCTACCATAGCAGGGAGGGGCACAGGAAGCCCGCCGCTTGCTGCAGGCCCCTGCTCGCGGCTACCCTTCTCCATGGCCATGGCAGAACGTGCAGGCGGAGATGGGGACCCGGAGCATCGTCGGCAGTGCATCAGCTCGGCACAACATGACTGCAAGTCCTTGAAGTGGCGACCGTCAGGCCAAGCCCTTGTGCTCATGAGGTCACGGGTGTAGATAGAGCGGAAGCGGGAGGGAGAGCTATGGTGGCGGCGCTTAGGAAACAACCCCTAAAAAGAGTGAGGAGGCTCGGGGCGGTGGCGCATGTTGGGACGCCGGCGGCGCTACGGCGGCAGGAGCTTCTCGGGGAAAATTCTGGACCATGCGAGAGGATAAGTTAGGAAGGAGAGGGAAGAAAGCAATGCCTCCGTACGTCTAGGATATCCGGGGAAGAAAAGGGATAGGCAGAGCCATCGTGGGCGGTGATTTTTTTGAGGCCCACTACCGTGAGGTGCGTGGTGGTTGTGTTGCCACTTAAGGAGGCGGGGGATCGCAGCGACGTGATCGGCCGGCGATATGTATCCTTTTCCTTAAGAAATTGGAGTGTCTTTGAATATGCCTTCTTGGTGGAGACCTGCATGCCTTTGTGTTGGGAAAACGTGACCTACCCAGCCCGCATAGAGAAGCTTGGGCCCAGTCGTATTTAGGGATGGCACCCGCAGGGTATGGGTACGGGTGGAGACACCCCATACCCGTACCCGTTCTCCACGAGTCTACCCATCATCCGAACCCATACCCGTCAATGGGTGCAAGTTTTTCCCATACGCGTCACCCGACAGGGTTAGTGGATACCCGCGGGTTAAAATACCCGCATATACGGCACATCAAAATGAACAAAAAACTGTAGAAAACAACATTTAACAATATAATTTATAAGCATCAACACAAGTTCACAAGCTCACACAAGATAAGAGGTAATTTAACAGCATATAAGACCACAAAATAAGTATCACAATAAAGTATGTTACGTCAATTAATCCTAGAGATACTAGGCTGGAGTTACGGGAATGAATTACATCAATAGAGAAAAATATGATGTGTGCGATGAACAATCATTAAAATACCTGGTAATGGCAATACTAGGCATAAAATATGTGTTTTTTTTGTCTATCGAGATTAATGGGACAAAATAGATTATCTAAATTAGATTTTTATATCTGATGCGTACACGGGTGTGGGTTGTATGATCCCATACCCGTACCCGTCACACCCGATGGGTTTAGAATTTACCCATTTATATACCCATGGGTATTTTTCTGTCCCAAACCCTTACCCTAATAGGGTTTTTACCCGCCGGGTAGATGGGCGATGGGTAACCATTGCCATTCCTAGTCGTATTCCCTTCCGATTCCTTATTTCTTCTTCCTCTTATCTCTCTGCAAGAGTCCCGACGAGAGCTCCTTCTACCGGCTGCCTCCACCATCGCGAGGCCTCCCTGGCCGCGCGCTGTCACCATCCTGGTCGTGTCGCCACCTCCCTGCCTACACGCGGCCCTACAGAGCTCCACTCCCATCAGCAACCGGCACCGATGTGCAGCCGCCTCGTCCCAGCCATGGCTGTCGCCGCCAGCGCCCCCAGCATCCATGTTGCTCCCCTGCCCGGCGCGCTGCCACTCCTTCTCGTCTACTGGCGTTCTGTCTCGTCCTGCTCCTCCGCCGGTGTGTGCTGCCCTCGACCTTTGTCCCTCAACCAGACGGCGTCCAGCTGCCCCGATCCAGCTTGCAGGCTAGCATCGAGGACGACGGGCTCGCCTCCAACAGCAGCCTCATCGGATGTCGCCGCTCTGAACTCCGGCGAGGAAACATTGGTTCGATGTGGCGTCCTGTGCATGCTACCTAACATGTGTAGATTTTGCTACAAATGGTCTGTGTTTTAGCTATCGACGTCATCATTGTTGCTACCGACAGCCGACGGATTTGCTACAGACGAAGCGGTGGATTTTTTCTAGGCCGCGGGATTTGCTACATACATTTTTTTTGCTACAGTTTTTATTTGTTTTTTCTATAATATTGTAAAACTTTTGCTACAAGATGACCGATGATAGTCTCTGGTGAAATCGTTTTAGTAGGTAGCAACTTTTTTGCTACAAGGTTTCCGACGATTTCTTCGGCGAAGTATGATTTTTGCTACAGTTGCTAATATTTTTTGCTAGACACGTTTTCTGTTTTTGCTACAACAGTACAAATATTTTGCTACAAAGTCTTCGGCAAGATCTCTCGGCGAGATCTCTGGCGAAGTTGGTTTTGTTACATTATGACTTTTTTTGCTACAATCTTTTTATGATTTTGCTACACTAGCGCAAAGTTTTTGTTACAAAGTTTCCGGTGAGATCGGGTTTGCTACATTAGCACAACTTTTTTGCTACAGGGTCGCCGGCGAGATCTCCGGTGAGGTTCAGTCTGTTTTTCTATTTTCTAGATTGAACTAGTAAATTGGAATAATTTGTAATAAAAGCCGGAATTAAAAATAGGTAAAAAAAGACATGTGTCACGCTGGGAAGCCGAGGGATTGGGAGTAGTTATCCCGGGTCTGCGTACGACTATTTTTTGGACACGTGCCTGTCGGTTTGCTAAGGACGTCGGTTTTTGTCTCAACAAGTACACCATTTGGATTGTGCTGCCTTCCATCACCCGGCTTTGACTAGTCATGAATGGTACTTGACTATATATGCACGACCAGGCACTCCATGTACGCCTCGACCACCCGTACACGTCGCAACTCGCAAACTCGCAGCCCACCAACGCGGACGATGAGCAGCACCAACGACGACGGTGGCATCAATGGTGCTGCCGGTGCCGGCGGTGCCGGTACGACGATACCGGCGCCAAGGCCGCACTGGAGGAGCAGGGACCCCGCTGCCACCGTTGTCTACGTCGTGCACCCTGCCCAGTTCCGCGACGTCGTGCAACAACTCACCGGTGCCGCTCCCACCAAGACGGCCTCCCAGCAGGCTCATCGTTACGCTGCTGACGCTAATGCGGCGGCGCTAGAGCAGCGCTGCCATGACGGTGCTGGTGGTGGTGAGGTAGATCGTAGACCTGAAGATGATAGTACGCGGGCGACAACACTGAGGCAGATGATGGAGGAGTGTATCGCCTGGGCCACCGATGATGATGGTTGTGGCTACGACGACGAGGACCGAGAGGAGGGTAGTGTACCAGAAATGAGCACGGCCGCAGTTAAGCGATTCTGAGTTCCGTAGTCGAATCTTCCATGGTTGATCTCTCCCTCTCTCTCTGCTCCGCTGAAGTTTTGGGCTGAGGTAGACCGTAGGTATGCGTTTGTGTGCACTTTTCGTTAAGTATGAACAGCATCAGGGTAAAAACTCTGTAAAACCCATGTTTAGGAGATAGAAAATTTATATAGATATAAATAATGTATTCGCTCCGGTACATATTAATTCGCCTCACTCGCCTGGGGTGGTGTGCTACGCGCTCGTCCCGGACATGCCGGACTTGGTGGTCCTCAACTCGGCCCCCTCTGTGGGCGCCACTCCTGCGACGCCCTCCTCCCTGCGTCGTCCCCGGGCTCCGCGTCCTCCCCCTCCCCCGCCCTCCCGTCACAGCGTCCACTTGGCGGGTTCTAGGGCTGGCTTGACCGGCCCCGAGCCGACGGTGGAGGAGCACGCGACTCGCCGTGTGACTGCCCGTGACGAGTTCTCAGGTACTACCCCCTCCCCTCTCTTTTGGTTTCGGGTTCATCTTCTGTGTCGGATTCCAGCTTCCCGGTCCTTGCCGAGGTTCCTCTGGCGCACCTGGCAGAGGTGGCGGATGATTGTGGTATTGTCTTCCGTGGTGAGAAGGGACCTAGGATGTCTCAGATTGCCGCCATTAAGGCGCAGGAGGGATACGAGGGGGCGATTGCGGCTGCCCGAGCACGTGATGCTCGGGAACGCGAATGCTCTCGAATCCTGGCCGAGGATAGGGCTTTCGCCCCTAACCTTAGCGAGGGTTCCCTTCCTGCACCAGATAGCAGGGAGATCACCCCGAGGCCTTCCCCCCAGGGGAGGCCTCGCGGGAGACCACCCAAGGCTCCTGAGAAGTCCAAGTCCCAACCCCGTAGCCATGCCCGTTCCGCCCCCACTAAGGGGGTCCCCTAGAACTGAGTGGTATAGATGAACATCCTTCGGGCCTTCCGAGCGTTCATCTGGAACATCACGGGGTTCAGGCATGAAGGTCGCTGCCGCCAGATTAAAGAGTGTATTCGTCTCAAGGCTCCGTATATTGTCGGGCTTCAGGAAACGATTCGCCAGGACTTCACTATTGCTGAGTTGGAGGGCCTTAGCCGTTGCAGGTTCTCCTGGATGTGGCTCCCTGCTGTTGGTCACTCGGGTGGGATTCTCCTCGGTGTGAAGGAGGAAACCTTTGAGGTTGACGATATGGACTGGGGGATTCTTTGTGAGCATGTCCCTCACGCATAGACAATCCCGCTTCAAGTGGGAGGTGATCATTGTCTATGGCCCCGCGGACCATAGGAGGTTGGCGGACTTCTTGCAGGAGCTTCGGTCGAAAGTGGAACGGGTAGATATCCCTGTAGTTATTGTTGGGGACTTCAACCTGGTCCGCTTTTTGGACGATAAGAGCTCGGCTAATGTCGACCTCCCTAGGATGCGCATGTTTAATGACTGCATTGCCGATCTTGCCCTCCGTGAGATCTCGCGTGTGGGCGCTAGATATACGTGGACCAATAAGCAGCTCGCCCCGATCCGTAGTGTCCTTGATCGCATCTTCGTCTCTGTTTATTGGGAGATTCGTTTCCCTCTTTGTTCCCTGAAGGCGGTTACCAGGCTTGGATTTGACCACACCCCTCTCCTCCTTTCCTCGGGAGCCTGCCCCCCCCCCCCCCCCCCCCCCGCGACTGAACCGCTTCCACTTCAAGTCCTTCTGGCTACAGAAGGCGGACTTTGTGGAAGCAGTGCAGTCAAAATGGGGGGAGGCGGACGCATCCCCCCCGCCGGCCTACTGTGCCGTAGATGTTTGGCACCACTGTGCCCATACTATCCAACGGTTCATGAGAGGCTGCGGGGCCAACCTGGGGGCAGACCTTAGGGAACAAAAGGAGGTTATCCTATGGGAGATCGAGGCTCTAGATCTGGAGGCTGACCAGTGTGGCCTCTCGAAAGAGGCCTGGTCTCATAGGTACTCTCTTGAAACCTCCATTATGGAGATATACAAGAGAGAGGAGGCGTTCTAGAGACAACGTAGTCGCCAGAACTGGACCATCCATGGGGAATCAAACACGGCCTACTTCCATGCTATTGCCAATGGCAGGAGGAGGAAGTGTTCGATCCCTTGCCTCTGGGAAGGGGATGTTCTGTTGGACTCTCCACTGGAACTCTCCTCCCATATTTATGCCTTCTACAAGGAGCTGTTCTCGAGTTCGCCGGGCTCAGGGATCTCGCTGGCCATGGACTTCTGGGTCGGTGAGGCGACCGTTTCCCCGGCGGAGAACCTGGAGCTTACCCTCCCGTTCTCCTCGGAGGAGGTGGCCGCGGTCCTGAAGTCCATGAGGGCGGGGTCGGCCCCGGCCCTGATGGGCTGCCTGTGTCCTTCTTCCAGACCTTCTAGGCCCAGCTGCAGCCGGTGATCATGTTGATGTTCCAGGCGTTCTACACAGGGACCCTGGTTATGTCTCGCCTGAACTTCGGGGTGATATCCCTGATCCCCAAGGTGGTGGGGGCCACAGATATCCGTCAGTTCAGACCGATCATGGTCATCAACGTCGTCCAGCGGATCTTCACGAAGGTCTGTGCCCTTCGCCTCGCTCCAGTGATGGAGAGGCTCACCCACCCCCTCCAGTTCGCCTTCCTTAAGGGACTCCTTATTCATGATGGTGTCCTCGCCCTCCATGAGATTATTCATGAGGTGAAGACTCACCATCAGAAGGGGGTGTTCCTCAAGCTAGACTTTCAGAAGGCCTACGACCGCTGGGACTGGGCCTTCCTCCGGCTAGTCCTATAGAGGAGAGGGTTTGACGACAGGATGATCTATTGGATTATGCAGTTCGTGATGAGTGGGAGGACGGCTATCAATATTAACGGGGAGATTGGCCCGTACTTTATCCCGTCTTGCAGCGTCAGGCAAGGGGATCCCATATCCCCTCTCCTGTTTAACGCCGCAGTAGATGCCCTGGCGGAAGTTTTGGATAGATCCAAAAATGCTGGCCATATCTCGGGCGTGGTGGGGCACCTGATCCCTAGGGGTGGTGTCACCCACCTCCAATATGCGGATGACACCATGATCATGGTTCAGGTATCAGATCTCGACATTATTAACCTCAAGTTCCTGTTGCTGTGCTTCGATTCCATGTCTGGTCTAAAGATTAACTTCGACAAAAGTGAGGTATTTGTTCTTGGCTACGCTGACGATGAGCGTCAGCGTATTGCAGATAACCTGAACTATAGACTGGCGGGCTTCCCTACTACTTACCTAGGGATGCCCATCCGAGAGACGAGGGTTCTGATTAAGGACTTGGCCCCCTAGTGACGCGAGTCCGGTCTAAAGCCGAGCCCTGCCAGGCTAGGCTTACGACCAAGGGGAGCAAGACGGTCCTTATCAACTCTTGCCTCTCGAGTCTGCCCATGTACCAGATGGGGATGCACCTGCTTCCAGAAGGAATCCACGCAGACTTTGCCAAGAAGCTGTCTAGATTCTTCTGGGCGGCTAGGGACGGTCACCAGAGGTACCATATGGTTAAATGGGCAGACATCTGCGCCCCCAAATGCCTTGGGGGCTTAGGTATCCTAGACTCGTTGCGCTTTAACGTGGCCCTGATGATGAAATGGGTGTGGAGAATCCTTAGGGGCGACGGAGGACTTTGGCTGCAGCTGGTGAAAGCCAAATACCTCCGTGGCCGTCCCCTTTTAGCCTGTGAGCGTGGGGAGGGTTCCCAGTTTTGGCGGGCCATCCAGGATATTAAGTTGTTCGTGGGGCTGGGGGTCTCCTTCACCATTGGGAATGGGGAGGACATGCGCATGTGGTTGGACCCCTGGCTTCAGTCGGTCCCTATGTGGGACACCGAAAACATGCGCCCATATTATATTCTCTTGTTCGGCGGCTCAATTTCTCTGAAGCTGTGTGAGGGAAGCATTGGGACCCTCTTGGCAGGCTCAGGAGCTTGGAGAGTTCCTGCAGGCCGCGGCGACCCGTGCCGGAAGGGGTCGCCGCCTCTTCTGGATGGTCTTCGCGGCCCTGGCCTGGTCCCTTTGGAATGTTCGCAACAAGATGGCGATTGAGCATATTTTCCCCTCCCGGGCGTCTGACTCGTTTTTTTCTTATTGCTTTCCTCCAACAGTGGTCCCCGTTGGTGTGCCAGCGTGACCAGTCGGACTTTGACGCCATCTTTGGAGCCCTGAGAGTGGCGGCGGCCCCTTTCGTGACTCCAGCCCCGTCCTGACTTCTGCTCCGCCTGGTGTGTAGGGCTTGGTTGTGGCCCTGTCGCTTTTCCTTTGTTTTTTTGGGTTGTGTTGTGCTGTGGCCACAGCAGTCATACCTTTATTTTCCCCTTTGGCGTTGGCTGAGGCCGTGGGTGTCATGTTGGATGTTGTATGAACCTGGATTTGGATTTATTTATAAAGCAGGGCGGAAGCCTGTTTCGAGAGATATTAATGGTCTCAACTTTGTTTCGGTATGTCATTCTAAAAAAAACTTTGTTTCGGTATGAGTAAATCTAGTCTTATTTAACTAGATATATACGACTTTGGATAAATTTGAGGCTGTTAATATGAACTGGAGAAAGTAGATAGAAATTTGCAGTTCTTTTTGTCAAAAAAAAAAGGATTGTGATGTTCTATGAACATGATTTGTTTAAATACATCCTTACATCCAGTTTAAAACTTGCAGAATCACGTGCTTGATCTGAAAAGTAAATTGAGCTTAAGAGCTGATAGCATGGACACATCGTACATCTGCGGAAGGAGGAGCTCAAATGGCACTAGCGCTCTGAGGCTCAATTCCTTCTTATAGACGACACTGATACCGTGGCAAAAACAAGTGTATTTATGAACGATTCCAACATATATGAACGGTTCCAACACATTCTACCTCACGGTTCGATTTACTTTTTTCTCTTACAAATGTAAACATGCACTACTTAATATGTAATGAATAGAAGGAGTTCATTCCTCATAATGTTAATAAATAAATAAATAATGTATTTTGAACCGAAAACATAATGTTCTAACAATTTGAATAGTTTAAGTTCCAACTTACATTCAGTGCATGGCTATTTAAAACAAATTATTTTTGAATCTCTACTGTTTACAATTTTTCATCACTCAATTTGGTCCATCACACCTCCTGATCTAGTTTGACTTTGAACTTGAAATTTATGTATATTGAACTCCACATCTCCAACATGCCTATATGATTACAAAAATTGTCGTTCGTGTTAATCTACTCTGACTTTCAACATGAATTTTACATGTACATTGAACTCCACCTCTCCAACATGTCGTATATTTTCTTAAGAATTTTTTGAACTTTTGAACCTATTGTTATTATCACTTGTTTTCACCAGAATTTGTTTCCACAAGTATTTGCGGAGACCAAGTTACAATGGAAACTTCCTGGAAAACGATATTTATTTTTCAAATTTTCTAAAAGAAGTTACATAGATAGTGATTTTCTATAAACCATTGAAACTGAGGTTCGAACTCATATTTTGGCAATAAAAAACTATATGTATGAATATTTGATCATTTTGGTACTATTTGTCACTTTTGTTTTTTTATACAACCCAAACGAATTCTATGTTGAACTAGAAATTTACCTATTCATTGCACATCACCTCAATAACATACTATATACATTTTACATGTTTTAGTATTGAATGACAGAATTTCTACCAAGAGGAGACTATCAAATATTTCTTGGAGCATATTTTTTTGTGCAACCATATTTTGTATGATGGTGTGCAATTGTTGGTTTCTAACTTTCAACTAAAAGAGATCAAACAAAAAGTAAAGAACCCTAAAATTTAGACAAATATTTTTTCCATACACACAAGACCAAAAAAGGAGGAAGAACAACTAAAAAACATGATTTGTGGGTGGCATAGATTGATCGGAGCCACAATTCCAACTACCCCATGAGCAAAAACCACTAGAACAGTAAGGAGAAAAATAGATGCGTAAAAGCATTGTTGTTGTTCACATCTACCATTTTATTTCTTGATCATCACTGACTAAATTAAGATGCAAGAACTCATTGGTATAACCTTAATATATTTCTAACTAAAACTGAATGGCATGAATCAATCCGGTCATACAAGATTTAAATGAATGGCCATACAAGATTTTTACATAAGTACCTTTGGAAATTAAAAATCTCACTTAAGATCAATATATGTTTATATATATATATATAGAAACCCTATTCAGCATCCGGGGTGTAGAGTAGTTATTTTGCACCCAACATATTTTTACGTTGTTAGATTGAAAAAATTATGATATACGAATAATTATGTTCATATATTCACCACAACCAAACAATTTGACAAAAAAAATAATGTTTATGAGTCATTATAGTGTAAAAAACGCCTAAAACATGTATTTTATGTCTAATTTTTTTACGGCATGTAAATAAAAATAATTATGTTATTTCTAAATTTTATTATGTTCTTCTCGACTTACGAAGTAATACAAAATTTTCGTGACGTAAAAATAATATATGGTTCTAAAGATAGAGGGTGTGTGTAGAATAACTATTCTACACCCCTGAGTGTCAAATAGCGCCACCCTATATATATATATGTATGGTTTCTTAAAAACAAAGTTCTATTAACTAAACATAATTTGGCTAAGCCTCAGTGGAATGGCTGCCAGAAATGTTGCTTTTGTGATTCAATGGAGTCCATCGAGCATTGGTTTCTTTTTGTCCATTTTCACGCATTTTGTGGCGAATTATTTTCTTCACCTTTAATATACCTACTCCATCCAATATTACAAATACGTTTGGAAATTGGCTAAATAGGGTATATAGGAAGGATAAGGCTAGATTACGCATTGTAGTATCTGCTTTATGTTGGTCCATGTGGATGTTTAGAAATAACATTGTATTTCATAAACAAACGGGTACTATCTTTTTGCATGTTATTCGATTGGGAAAGAATTGAATAAAACTATGGTCCTTCCTTCTCCCGGTGAATTAGCGGGAGCCTATGGAGTCTCACTACAACCATTTGTTTATGGTTGGCCAAGACGCTTATTTCTAGGCTACTAGGTGGCGTCATACTAGTAGAATCCAAAATGAATAGCTTTGTGTTGCTTTATATTTTTAGATGCTTGATACATGTTTCAACACTATCAGACCCATGATTGTAATAATTTGAATATTGTTTAAAATGCTGAAAGAAAATTGGCTATGTGCATCTTCTGATGCAGAGGCCGGGGGTTTCCCCATATCTAAAAAAATAGAAATTGGTTGCCTAATATTGTATTAGATATATACACTAAAACAATTATAGAGTGGGCTTTGTATTAGCAAAGAGCACTCAACCACATCGTAATATTTTTATTGAGATGAAATAAAATTTACTCCTTTAATTATATGTCTATATAGTAGATCGAGACCTAGAACATATCCTCTAGGTCTTCTGCTTGTGCAAACTGCAGCATGCACTTGATTTTTAGGAGGAGTGATTCAGCTGCTTGCGCAATTTGCAATATGACATGATTTTGAGGAGGAGTGGTTGCCATCAATGTCATCAAGTACAACTGTTTTAAGAGCATGATCATGTATTGAGAAAGCAATTCATCAGCAAGGTTAACAAAATCATACATCTATGTGACACCACATAACATATTAGCATAATTTCCATATGGGATGGACCTCCCAATTAGCATATACTCCATCCGTCCCAAGGCTTAAGGCTTTTTTTTGGAGAAGTCAAACTATGTAAAGTTTTACCAAGTTTGTAGAGAAATATATTAATATTTATAATATGAGATACATATCCTTTGATACATCATGAAACATATAATTGTTGGAAATATGCCCTAGAGACAAATAATAATATAGATTATTGACATATTTCATTAAGTTCATAATAGGTTTTATATCATGCTATAACTGTATTAATAGGAATGTCAATACATGTGTGATATGTAAACCACCAAGAGTCTCTAGTGATTCTCTAGACACTAGTTCATTGGTCAATCGGTCGTTTCCCGATCATGTGGTATGTCATGCTAGTTGACATGGGGTCATTTTATTAGGTGGATAAAAATGATGGACATACCCAGCATAGGAATTGTAACATGTTCAAGTCACGAAATTCACTGTTACAATGACTGGGAAACATAGTGACCAATTCCTTAGACCATGAGACCTTGAGAGCATCTAACGTCACTAAGTGGAACAGTGATCATAATGGTGTGATTGAGTACTTGAAAGGGGAAGGTTGAGGAGTATGTGTCAAAAGCGGGATTTGTTCTTCCGCGTGATGGAGAGATACTCGGGGCCTACTCGGAGACATGACATCCATAAAGCTGCAGCGTGTGACTAGGTTACGGGGATGGCATAGCTTGGAACGAGTACAGTTGTACTTGTTGGTAACGAGATTGAATCCGACATGGCGATGTCATTGATCAATTCTTGGACATGTCAAGTATCAAAATAACAAAGGGAATAGGACTCTATGTTTCATGGTTCAATGAGAAAGATTCTCGTGGAATGCGCAAGATTCATTATGGGCATCCAGGTCCCACTGATGATCATTGCTCCGGGAGGATTCTCGACAATGTCTGTGTCTTCTCGAACCGTAGGGTAGCACACTTAAGGGTTTGACAACGCTCGAAGATCGTTTTGGTATCATAGGAACTACCAAATAAAAGAGAAGGAAAAACTGGAAGGGTTCCGGGAAACTCCGGCGGGTGTCGGGAGTTGTCCGGAAGGAGTTTCGGTGCAAAGTGAATCAAATACTCCCTCTAATCCATATTACTTGTCACCAAAATGGATGTATCTTGACATGTTTTAGTGCTAGATACATTTATTTCAACGACAAGTAATATGGATCGAAGGGAGTAATATGTAAATATATATTAATTATTGAATTATACATTTATTTATATTTATTTTATGATTTGATGGGCAGCCCATGCATAATGGGCAATTCCCTAGGGAAAAGGCCCAAGAGGGAGGGTTGCGCCCTTGGAAGGGCCAAAGGAGGGCCGGCGACCCTAGTGGACTTGTTCCCCGCGTGGGGCCCATGGTGGGCTGGCCGGCGGCGCCTCCTCCCACCTCCTCATTTGATTATTCCCACCCTAGGACTTTGAGAGAGGTGGTTCCCTTCCTCCTCCCTATATAAAGGAGGGCATATGGAGGGATTTAAACACATCAATAAATCCCAAGCTTTGAGGCTTTCCCCTCCAAGTGCCCTCTCTCTCTCTCTCTCTCTCTCTCTCTCTCTCTCTCTCTCTCTCTCTCTCTCTCTCTCTCTCTTTTGTGACCGTGGCCCCATTGTAAAGGCTATGCGAACGATAGAGTTCTTCACCGCGGAGCACCGTCGCGCTGCGGGGATTTCGGATTCAGGAGATCTACTTCCACAATCTCTGCTGGATTAGGGTCCGGGACTCGTGTCAAGCACCGTATATGTACGACCCCCTACGAAGCGCCACACTTGTAGCAATCGAGTCGTTCGAGACATCGGAGTCACTGGAGCTGGTGGATATATTCATCATGACCTTGAGGTCGGCGTCGATACGACTACATCACCCACGTTCCCCGCAGAATGTTAACCGCGTTTGGTCTTCAAAGGTATGAACAATGAATCCCCTCCTGTTACCGCATTATTCCTAGATAGATCCTGGCAGTCGATGGTTTGCGTAGAAAAAATATAGTTTTCTTGCGCTAAACCCAACAATATTCACCTGATATATATATCATATCATAGTTTTTGATAGTTTTTAGAAGTTTGGTCAAACTTTTTGTAGCTTGACTTTTCAAAAAAAATCTTTAAGCCTTGGGACGGAGAACATTGCTAGTGCATTTAGCATAGACTAACTATAAAAAGTCCCTCTCTCATTATCAATCTCTCTGACTCACCAAAAACTTAATTGAAGCAAATTTTGGCTAGCCATCGGTAGAGACCACCCTTGGAGCACTGGAGTAGTCGAGGAGCCTCTCCTTGGTGAGGAAAGCTTCTTGGCTGAGAGAATCGAGCTAGGAGCTTTGAAGCTTTCGAAATTGTGTTGTTGTTCTCCGACACTGGCCGTCGGAAACTCAACCTTGCGCTCATCTCCAGTGATCTCCGTCCTTGTCGACAACCCCATCATCTTTGAGGTGAACTTGTGAATCTTTAGAACCTATCCATGCATCCTAGGGTATCATGTAGCCTAGTTTCCATCATGTCCGGAGAGCGCCACCACGAAAGAACTCACCGGAGCCCAGATTTCATAGGTTTGGCCTTCTTCTAATATTCCATATGTGTTTCGGAGAAATCCGGAGAAATCCGGAGATGGAAATGTTTAGCTAGATATGACACTAACTTTTGGTCTTTGACATAATTTGTAGTTTACTAAGAATTATTGTTATTCACATGTGTTTATTTTGTTTGCCCAATATTCTAGTTATTCTATCAATAAAGTCAGATTGTTCACTAAAAAACATCTTTATTCCATTCTCTTGAGAAACAAACATACGCTCATCTTAGTCTAGCTAGCTAGGTTCATGCACTTCTCTTTAGTGTCATGCAATCATTGCTTGTGCTTTGTAACCCAACTCTCTCATTAAGCATGACTAGTTGAGTGCCCGTGCGTTGCTACGGTTTTACAAAATAAAATTTCATGTTATATGTACCATTTTATAAACATTAAGATACGGGGATGTGATGCCACTAACATGTGGAGGACAAACATGTTTGTGACCCAAAGTCATGTGGTCGATGGTAGGAGACCGTAGGACATGCTTTATGTGCATCCTTCTACACATTTATCTCTATTTCACATAAATGCAAAAGGCTTCTAAGCTTGCCTTTTGAGCTATGTGATAAACAATTAAATTGATAACAATCCAATTTATTTATAAATACAACTCAATTGTTGGTTGATTTTTAAGTTATTACTGATGGACACCGGGTTGGCGATTGGGCCGGGGCGAAAGCCCTGCATTTGCTGACGACGGTGATGCATGTGGGCGCCGTATCATCCTTGGAGGCGTCGTTATGGCTGCATTCGAGATATCCGTCACGTGCGAGGGGGGAAACCCTCGATCTGGCGTACCGGTTGCGGCGGTGGCGACACCACCATAGTGTCGTTCCCTTCTTTAAGGCACCATTTTGGGCTGCTCGTGGAACTCCTAGGGCAGATAGGGTCTACAGCGGGCACTACTCAGAGCATGGGTCTCAAGGGTGCAAGGTAGGCTTTGCCGACACTTCCTAGATGGCGCCTTCCTCCATCCCGGTCGGGTTCTGCTGGTCACTCAGCCGACTTATTATAGGCGCTTAGGAGTGGACGATACGTTGATCCGTGCCATATTGGAGGTAGAGTCATGGCAGCGAGATGTACGGTCTTGGTGGTGACGCAGTTTTGAGCCTCTATGTCTCGTCTCTTCGCCTTTACGTCTGGAGGTTGGGCAAGGAAAGTCGTCGTTGTGTAGCTTGATGGGAGTGTGTTGTAAACCGTTGCTTGGAGTGTGGCTTGAGAGGGCGTGCGTAGAGCGGTAGCCATTCGGTGGCTTTGTATAAAATCTTTCTATCTTAATACAGAAGACACATGGCTTGTGTGTTCTTGAAAAAAAAGTTCAATAATATTGCACTTAAGTTTTGGGGAGCCGCAAGATGCAACTTGAATATTTGGGAGGGTGATAGTCCATTTTGTCCTCCTAAGACCTCGGCCATATCAAGGACAAGATGCAACCAAAATGTTTATAATAAACACTACTGACCATCGACACATAATTCAATCTATATTACACTGGAGTTTTGCTATTTGATTCAAACAGCAATATGAACTTGAAGCGTTAAATGTCATCAATATATCTTATATTTGATTCGAACAACAATAGAACATTGGAAAATCACATAAGCTATTAGAGCATCACACAAGAGGTAATCATTTATAGTAGGGGTTAGCTTCTGCCTTTGCTTCCTTGTTGAGCTCCTCATATCTACCGACAAGAGGTAATCATTTATAGTAGGGGTTAGACAAGAAGGGCAGGAAGATCGTGGGCAAGCCATTCGTGTTACACCATTGCGGCGAGTGATGTCTTCTTCTTTGTCACCTTCATCGTTTGAGTCACGTTTGTGTTGAACTTGTCCTTTTGCCCTATGTCAGTTGAACTATGTCTATGTCATTTGAACTATCTAGGTTGAGTCATATTTGAACTATGTGTATGTTTATTTGATGTTTGTTTGATCATTTGATATGCTCATTGTTGTGGCGCGCGGGCGCAGCGCGCTGCATTATAGCGCGCCTGGTGGAGGTAGTTTTGGTGCTGCATTTTTGCGCTCCCTTTTAGCGCTTCCGGTGGAGGAAAAGCGAGCGTCGCGCGCTAAAACACAATAGCGCGCGCTGCATCCGAGTTTTA
Organism: Avena sativa; assembly: GCA_916181665.1. Taxonomy (NCBI): domain Eukaryota; kingdom Viridiplantae; phylum Streptophyta; class Magnoliopsida; order Poales; family Poaceae; genus Avena; species Avena sativa. Next base: position 387,283,544 of record OV702296.1, read on the forward strand.
GCGCCACTGCTAGAGATGCTCTTACCACCCTTGGTGCATAATCCAAACATTTATCTACAGGGATATGAATGATTCAGGTTGTATATGAAAGCCTGTGAATTTCATATATGAATAATTTCAACTAATATAGATGCAGTTAGCAACTTCAGAGAAATTTGAGCAAGAGTGATATATTACCAGCAAACCAGTCAGCGAGTTCAAATGGTTGAGTGATAATACCAACTGGAATGGATAGTAGACAAATTGTCTTGGCATGATTTGACCAGCCTATCAATGGTCACCCAAGTTACTGCAATAGTCAAAAGAAGAAGAAAATAACATTTCGGCCATGTACAATTTGAAGGTTTGAATTAAGTTCATGATGCTATAGCAGTACACATCAGCACAACGGCATTAGCAACTTTAGAAATCAGTATAGGGCATGTTGACGGTCCTAGAAAAATTTAGAAGATGATTCATCTTTCCAACGAACGCTTAATAAAATTAGACATATAAGTAGTGCACGCCGGCCTTGATGCATATTGTTGAGATCCAGAACTACCACGTAAGAGTAGCATGTTTATGTTGAAGAGGAGGTCAATTGTGTTCCGTGTTAACTTTGTATATGGTCTGAACTTTCTCTCGCCGGTGGTAGGCTTGGCACGATTAGTCCTTTTTCTTTCCTGGTGGTGGTGGACATGATCTGAGTGGTGTTGTCATGCATGTTAAGCTTATAGATGCTTGTACATCGGTGGGAGGTGGTTATCGACGCCCAATATACTCCACGATGCGATGGAAAATGGCACAAACATATCGGTACATTGCACATGAGCTCACCCCCATCAGTTTATAACAAAGAAAGATTACACACACCTCTCTTGGCACCGAAGGCGGGGGCATCATAGAAACATTGCTGGATCCAGACCGCACGAAATTCCTTGCGGCGAGTGAGAAACAGTAGCGGAGCATAGCGTGGATGTCACGCTGGAAGGTGGGCGTCCACCACTTGGCTAACACAAAGTTTAAGTCTAGATGAGGTCGAGCGACACGAAGAGCGCCGGCCGGGAGTGACCGACGTCCCACCACTACCGATGGAATAAAAAAACATACCACTTTCTTTCCCTTCCTCCGCTCTCCTGTTCTCTCTCCTTGAGAGTCTTCCCAGCATCTCCGGCGCCTCCCCTCCTCTTCTCCGGTGGCCTTACCCGTCGGAGGGGATGGATGGAGGGTTGTCGGCTGCCTGTAGGTAGATGCAGGGTAGGTTTGGGATCTGTCCCGTGTAGTTAGAGTAGGGCTCCAGTTCTTCTCGTCCAGATCTGGAGCAGCCTGCACCTGTTCATTGTCGCGGTGGTGCTCGGCTGGTGGCCGCCGCCTGCGGTGGAGCTGGTGGTAGGGATCTCTACAAATAAGCCGACATTTGGGGTGACGTCGTTCTGGTGGCAGCTTCCCTTCTCCTTGGCTGGCCATGGTGGCGAGGGAGGGAGGACTGCAGCATTCCACCGCCTCATCTTCGTCGCCCTCTAGGCTTCTTCTCTCTGGTGTTTTGGCACGGCGATAGAGAGACGCTCTGGTTGTACTCCTGCGAGCTCCTCCAGTGGGAGAATGTTGTGGATGCGGCCGTGAGTGGGAGCCCCATCAATAAGTGTTGTGTTCCTGGGTCTAGGAACTGTCTTCGGTTGCAGATATTGGAAGCAGCAATGTCTCTCTAGGCCGGCCAAGGTGGCGAGGAGGAGAGGTACTGCAGCGAGGTGTGTGGTGTGAAGAAGCCTATCCTGGCCGAGCGTGGAGGCGAGAGGAAGAGGCTCTTCTTTGCAACACCCTCTGCTACTTGGAGACGGTGCTGTAGATTCTGGATCGTTGTTACTATATCTTTTTCGGCTTCTCCTCCTCATCTCAGGCAGGAGCTCTGAGGAGGGAGCTTGGCTTCCTTGAGCAGTGTCGATGGATTCTGGCTACTTGTTGTGGTTGCTCTTCAGATCGTCTTCTCTACCTGGGTGCTGAGGTTGCGACTGGTAGGGGAGGAACTCCGAGTAGCAGCGACGATGATTCGCCTTGGAGTAGTGAAGCCAACATCTTTTGAAGTTCCAAATCAGAGGCAGTTAGCCAGCTGATTATCATGGCCAAGAGGCTATTGAGCTTGCCGGCGAAGTGTTTCGGCGTATCTTCAACCTCCATCGCGAGGCCCAACAGTTGCGGAGTTGGTTTGGAAGAAGGACCTAATTGCTTTCTCTATTTATTTGTAGGCTTCTTTTTGTAAAGCATATGAACTTGGTTGTAGTTTCCTTTTATTTACGGTCCTACGCGAAAATTTATATCTCCACCGTCTTACTTTGATGAAAGGCACCACCGGTGGTCCTCCAGGCCCGATCAGAAGAATGCCTCCACAAGATACACCAGCATCAGATCGTACCGGTTCCTACTCCGGTTATGCTCGCTGTTCTCGCCTCCGGACTCCGGGCACCATTTTGCTAGCTATGGGAGAGGTAGCACTGCGAGGATCCCGAGTGGAATACACAACTGGATAGGATTGGCATGAGAAAGAAATAAGGGACGAAATCAGTGTGAGGGCGCGTGGTCCAAATGTTTTAGATTGATTGACGTGAATGGTTTTGGCAACGTTTAAATTGATTGCGCATTTAGTGCTAATAAAGAGAGAGAGAGAGATTTTACCTTCCTTGAGTGATTAATTGTGGTGATCCCCTGATTGTGTGATCCCCTACCGTTGGTACATAATATATTTCCATATTTGTTGGTTGACAATAGCTGAGTGTAGCGAGCGATGTACGGTTAGGATTTTCCCAATATTTGATGATTATGTTTAACGGTTCAGATCTCTTTAATGTTTGATGGCCAAAGTGAGCCACCAACTCCCATTTAATAGTAAAGATAGATAGGTGAACAAACCATAGGCACCATAGGCCACAATTAATAGATGGACCCCAACTTTGGAAGAGACACACACAGAAGAAACAGTGAGAAAGATCTGGTTAGAAAAGGATCATATTCAAATAATGAATGCTACGAAACGGTATCAGTCCATCCTAAATCAAATTCCATCAGGCTAGGTGCAGTGGGCTCCAACTGATGCTTCCCCAGGCCCACGTAATTAAAGGATGGATGGGGATGAATATACTAATGGAAAATTTGAATATCTACTATTTTAATTGATGGCACATCACGAAAGTTGGCTCAGACTGATGGATATGATTAATGGATAATGAACCGAAAATGAAAGAAAGTGAGATCTCTCCAACACTTCGGAACCAACTGGATTCTTCTTGAAGAGACTAGATACATACTCCGAGTTTTCAACGTACACTTTTCATGGGCAAAATAGGTCGTTGCCCATAGCATAGACGGCAACGTTTTGGTTAATTAAGAGGGTACATGCATGTTAATTCACGAGAAGACCACATGGGTTTAGAGGTTGATTTGCTGCATAAAGTTTTGGTTGTTCTCGTGTCTGGTTCACAAAAAGTGTGTGCTTCTAATTAGAAAGGCGGGAAATTGACTGTTCTTAGGTTTTCTAGCCTGCCGTATTATTTAGCCATTTGGTGCGCCTAATATTAGTTATGGTTAAAGCATGCATGCGGTACCACGTTGTACAAAATGGCTTTCCCACGAGACGCCAGGATATGTACCTTTGTCTTGCAACAGCTGCAAGATGGCTGAACATGCATGGTAGACTGGTAGTCAACCGTTGGTTCGAAGTAGACTCATCATATGCTAAATTGGTGTGAGCAGAGAAGGTAGCACTCTGCACCGAGAATAATCAAGGAACCGTTAGGCGCGAACTATCTGTTGAGACTACGAGAGTCAATACAGGTGAGAGGTGAGTGAGTGAAGACCTCGCTTCAATTCTTCCCCATTGCAAGGACGAGCGTACGACGTGTACCGGGGCCGCGCGTGCAAGTGCAAATGCACCTTCAGTCCAGCTAGCTGTTGTCGGGTGTCGACCGGTTGACACGTAAGTACGAGCTAACTGACCAATCTCTGTCGTCGACTGACTGATCGGGGAGCGGGGGAAGACCGTTGGTTGGTGTCGGGCGAAACATCGTCCGTACGTGTGTACAGTACTATCCATCCTCCATCCCCTGCGATCTTCGTCTATATAAGCTGCTCAAGGGCCGGATTGCTTCAGGGTCTCGTTGCTTCGTACTACTAGCCTCGACACCGAGAAAGAGCTTAATTCTTGACCAGATCAACCCTAGCAGCGTTTGTAGCAGAAGAAGGGTCTGGGTGCAAGGTGTAGCTGCAGCTGCTCCCATGCTCGACATGGCCTTGCTCTTCGGAGTCGTCTTCGCATCTACCCTTGCAAGTACGCTCATCTCTCTCTCTTCTCTCTTTCTAGGTAGTACTTGTTGCCTGGAAAACCATGCGGCAGCGCCTCAGGATTACCTTGTCGATTATTACAAGTAAGTGTTTCCACATACGTAACTCGTGTTACGTCATAAGCTTGTCCAATTAAGCACCAAATCGATCCAAAAGGTAGATGCATATATACAAGTAGTAACTTTTTTCTAGTACAATTTTGCAATAAAGCATATATAGCAGGTTTCAACAAGACACAGAATAATATTTCGAAAAATCACGCACAGGCTGTGATGCTAAGCCATGTGTTGACGCTAACCTATGTGTGGTGAAGAGCTCCTCGAACAAGATGTACCCACAGTCTACGATAATGGATACCCGCCACCCATATTTCCTCTCTAAGAGATGGTACCCTGCCCGTGTACATAACCTCTTATAAGGGATCAGAAATATTTTTCATATACATTGTTTTGACATATATAGCCAAACTTACTATATAGTCTACAAGCCAAGATTTTGTAATGCTATTCCAATTCTATTTGCTAAGTTATCTTAGGGACATATAGATACTAGCACCATTATATTATTAGGTAGATTTTCTAGTTTCCGAGGGAAGGAAACTTTGGGTTAAGATTTTTTAAAAAAAATTTGGAGGTCGTAGCGAAACAGCAGATACAAGATGTTGAAGGTCAGCTTACAGGCAACACACATCAAGGAAGAAAATATAACAAGAAACACAATTGGAGACACGAGGCCTTCATCCGTCCGCGCACTTAGCTAACATCGTTGGACAAGCACGCCACCGGAGAAGATTATGCCTTTGGCAGCTCCCTACTCGTCGTCGATGTCGCATCATATGCCTCCACCTCCAAAGAAGGCCCCTGCCTTCTCGACCTAGGTCGAAGGGCGTCATACTATCGGCAGACAGAGCAGCTATCCCTAGAGCACACATGAACACACATGACAAGGTTGTCAAGGAGAAGAACCTCTCACATGACCACCTCTTCGCACGAACCACCCACAAACATCGCCATCCGCAGCACCAACCACCCATCAAGACGCAAGCTTCAGGATGAAGTAACCAAAAGAACCCACTGCTCCGCCATTGCATGACCACCTCCTCGAAGTCCCAAGGTGATGCATCCATGGAGGGAACGATGCCAGAACGCCGTCATCGCCCAATCCGAGAGATTTAGGGTTTTCACCTGGGAGCTAGGTGGAGGGAAGGGGTGGGGATGATCCTCGAAACAGCGCCCCGAGGGCGTTGTCAATACTGTGACCACTACTCGGTCAAGGGTTTCCCAAGCTAGAGCCCCAACCCCAACACCCACAACTAGGCACAAGATCCGGCAAGGCCGGGATCCACGGCCAGCAGGGTGAGAGCACCACAACAGCATACCACCGTCTTCAGCTTCGACACCAGGGGCCAAACTGTTGCACAAATATTGGGTTAAGAAATCAAAGCCAAGCTACTATGGTACAAACTGATCTCATAGTGATTGTGCTTGCTAATGGTCACAACATAACCATCAATCGAGGAGAGTGCCAAACGTGAACCATATTTCGTACATTTTATCAATAAAAGGTGTTTTTATTAACTCAAAAGTTCGGATCAGAAAGATACAAACACATGCCACACCTACATGATCATACCCCCTAACCACACGCTAGAACTATATGAAATCGTAAAATGTTGCGAAATTCCTAGTGAACACGCGCAAATGTGCGATTATTTCATTGATGCGCCATGCAAGGTCCAAACAAATGGAAAGAAGATGGGCAAACCCTGATTTCTCATGTAATGGCTCCTATAATTCCACCACACAAACTTGGAAAAAATTACATTCAAAGTTCTAAAAACTAATATTTTTTTCGAAAGGGGGACAATGCACGGGTCTCTGCAACAAACGATGCATAAACTAATATGCACATCTTCGTTCTAAGTTCAAAAAACATGCACATTGTTTTTAGTGCTCATAGGGCAAAGAAGATACTCATTTTATCAACCCCGGTTCTACTTCCAAATTCGTAATTCTGTCAGAATTTAATTAATTAAGCGTACTTAGTTGGAGCAGCTTCGACGCAAATTTTTGCTTGATGCGTGACAGCGGAGCTAATACGTACCATCACTTTGGCGGGTGAAATCTATCGTTAGCTGATTGTTGATCAATGCAAGCGCCCGTGTGCACGCCTTTGTGCTATATGTCTACTCCAAAGTACATTTGATTAGGTGAACTGTGCACGTACGTTCATAATACCAGTAGCCATACAGAGTTAGATGTTTTGCTATGTGCATTCTGAATATTCTTTTGATTGAGATAGGGTGGGGCGAAGTGGACTATCCAGCAGCCGTGTTGCAGACGTTGGAACAGAAACTTTTATTTTGGTTTTTCATATAACATGCTTGCTGTATACAGCCAGTAGTGATGGGATATGTTTTTATTTTTATTTTCCAAAAAAAGACCATTGCTTTGCATTGCTAGTGTAAGCTAGTCAAGAACTGCTGCAAAGTGTGATTGCTTTTTTATTAAAAAAACTCTCTCGAATTAGGCTTTCGTCTCGCTATATTAATGTAGCAACCAACATAATCCGGTACAACCACGAGACTACTGCTGCGTTGATGGCTTGCAACCGTTGTGCCCTCTGGAGAATTTCCACCACACACCTATGCCTTCGAATCGCCATGTACCAACCATCAACTTCAAGAATGGATGCGGTGATGACGACGCTGCTGTCCGGACTAGTTCAAGGATTTCTTCCGGTACACAGAGGGGAATGGGGGGTGCACCCGACAACCTGCACAGGGAAGGAGGCACCCGCGGGCGTCACCGTGTCAATGCCGGCAAGCCGACGGGGAATTCTCCCGAACCCCGGAACCCACCACCTGGACAGACCGAAACGCTCCCCCAAGCTTGCCGCCCACCAACATGCATCACCACGATCTTGAGAAAGCCATTGTCGTCTCCCCGTGACAAACATTGCGAGGCCGACTAGCCTGAAAGCAAAGAACCGTAGGTAAGGAGTGGCACTACCGCATCCCCATGGGAAGGAACAACCTCCTCCACCATAGACGGTAGCCGGCCGGCCGTAGCAGCAAGAGTAGACCTGGCCACGGGGAGCTAGAGGGCGGCAGCCGCAAAGCCATCTGGATGTCATCCTCCATGCTGAAAGCGGGTGCCATCCGGACGCGGCAGCAAGGACACACCAGGCAGGAGGCCCGTCTAGACCCAAGAAGGGTCCGTAAAGTCCTCGCCACCATGCTGTAGCACATAGGCATGCCGCCACTACCCATGTTCAGCGCCCTAGGCCTGGACAGGCTGGCCCGTGAAGCTCCCGCCACCTTGCTGTAGCAGTGTGACGCCAGCGTCGCCACCCTCTTCATGATCTCTCCCCAGATCCAACCAGAGCCAGCATAGCAGAGCCCAACTTGGCCCGCCCAGGCCTAGATCGGCCCCAAAGGGCCCAGATCTATGGGAGCAGCCCCATCCTCAGACCCCCGTCATCGCCGCCTGCACCACCAAGGGTAGCACCTGCTGCCACCCGTACCACGCCGGAGCGCCGCTCGCCTAGCCGAAGACCTGTCGGAGCGCCGGGACTCGGTCCTGCCGCGGCCACCAGTGCTAGAGCCGCGCGCGCCCGACCCCACGCGGGGCCTCCGCGCCTGCATATGGCCACCACGCTTCGCAAGGTCATGACGCCACCGCTCGTCGCATCTGGCCCGTGCCAGGCCCGAAAAACAGGGGGGGAGGGGAAGCCCCACCGCCACCGACGCCGAGCGGCTTTGCAGCCGACGTGTCCTGATAGCGGCGAGGGGAGGCACAGAAGAGGAGGGGGAGAGGCGGCGGTGCGGGAGAGCCCCCGGTCGCTCGCGGGAGCTAGGGTTTTCTTGGGTAATCATGTAGGTAGCACTCACCGTGTGTAGTATGTATTTATTAAAAAAAACTGCATTGTAGGCCGCAAAGAACTAGTTCGGTCAAGTAGTCAACTCTTTATACTTTTCAACAATGTGAAGAAGATTTCTTGGAAAAAAAAGTTGGCTACATGTACCAATCAAAGCGCATTAGCGTAAACTGAAAAGAAATTTAAGGGAAATTAGCAGGTGCACATCCAAATCCTCGGTGATGGCCGCCTGTCTCCAAAGCAAAGAATACGTCAACACAGGAATAATTTTTGAACCGTGTCGACCTTCCCGCCCTTTCAGCTTAATTTTGTTGTCCGTCGGTGCATGCATGCTTGATGATCAATCCACCGTCCGCATGCTACAGTCCCATTTTTTCAATTGTCGCCAACAGAATGATCGCTAACAATCAAAGTTAACGGATCCTTCTACGCATGCCAATGTACGGTACATTACATTATGATTGTTTGTTCCTTGATTCTCTCCGCAAGCTACACACGTGTACCAGTTTTCGAGTCCATGCTTACGGTTTCTATCTGTATAAATCTGTGCAACAATCGATCAATTTATACATTCATATTTGCTTCAGAAAACCCATTCATCTGCATCTGACACTTACAAGTACAAATTTGTGACCAATTACGATGGGATCTGAATCTGCATGCACTGCAGGAGCGGCGTCCGTGGGGGTGTGCTACGGCATGAGCGCCAACAACCTGCCGCCACCGAGCACCGTGGTCGGCATGCTCCAGGACAACGGCTTCAACTCGGTGCGCCTGTACGCGCCGGACAGCGACGCGCTGGGCGCCCTGGGCGGCACCGGCATCAGCGTCATCGTGGGCGCGCCCAACTACGTGCTCCCGGACATTGCCACCAGCGCGTCCGCGGCGGCCGCGTGGGTCCGCGCCAACATCGAGGCCCACCCGTCCGTCTCGTTCCGGTACCTCTCCGTCGGCAACGAGGTGGCCGGCAGCGACACCCAGTACCTCGTCCCGGCCATGGAGAACGTCCTCGGCGCGCTGGCCGCGGCCGGCCTGGGCCACATCAGAGTTACCACGGCCATATCGCAGGCCACCATCGCCGTCCACTTGCCGCCGTCTGCCGGCGAGTTCGCCGACGGGGACAAGCCGTTCCTGCTCCCTGTTTTACAGTTCCTGAAGCGCACCGGCGCGCCGCTGCTGGCCAACCTGTACCCGTACTTCGTGTACACGTACAACCCGGGCCTCATGGACATCAGCTTCCCGCTGTTCACGGCGACCGGGGTGGTGGTGCAGGACGGGGAGTACGGGTACCAGAACATGTTCGACGCTTCGGTGGACGCGGTGCACGCGGCGGTGGACAGGTTGCTCGGGTCGAGCGGCAGCGTGGGGGTGGTGGTGTCGGAGACCGGGTGGCCGTCGGCGGGCGGCGAGGCGGCGTCGGTGGAGAACGCGAGGACCTACAACCAGAACCTGGTGAGCCACGTCAGGAAGGGAACGCCGCGGCGGCCGTGGAAGGTGGAGACGTACCTGTTCTCCATGTTCAACGAGAACCTCAAGGAGGCCGGAGTGGAGCAGAACTGGGGACTCTTCTACCCCAGCACCGACAGGGTCTACCCCATCAGCTTCGGCAGCAAGTGAGAATTTGATTGATCTGGGTGTCGTCGATTCATGTACGCGGCCGCGATTGTAGTATATGCTGTATATATATTCATTATGTGTGTATCTATATAATGCCGATTCTTTACGTCAATTTATAGTATATATATGATTATTCCTTCTGTATTGTTGGAGATTACTTTACAACGGTACTAGAGAAGGCGCCCGTATTGTGTCCTTACCTGTCACTGGCAACTCCTCCAACCAGCTGTGTTTCCTGTGTAAAAAATCATAAATATGACCTCTAAAAGAAAATTTCAGCATGAAATAGCCCGTTCTAGAGAAAAAAATTAGGATCTTGTCATTTTTCTCAACGCCTTATATTTGGGTGTATTTAAAAGATCCATCAAATGCTGGGTTTCCATTGTAATACACAGATGTCGCCCAAATGAAATTACATCCAAAAAGAATAGAAAATTACCTCCTTCATTCTATGAATTCTTTCCAATCTGGTGGTATACTACCAGTCATGCACTAGCCAAGTCAATTAAAAGTCCAAATTGATGAAAATGGTCTAGGTAAGCTATTTAAACACCTCCAAGTTTAGGCTATTTTAGACCTTAGATGTGGATTCAATATAAGTCCGTGGAATACATTTTAATACTATGTTGGTAGGACCTTAAAATCAATACCTCTTGCCTCCAATACCGTATTAAATTCATAGCCAACTCTACCAAAAATCTGAACTGATAAAAATGAGCTAGAGATATATTCAATGCCAGGAGTTATTGCCAATGTCATTGTTGTTTGATCATATTTCTCATGCTCCCCTCTTGCTCCTCCACACCACCCCTCCTCTCCATTGAGGCATTGAGGTACACAGCATGTTCTCTACCGAAAACTAACGAGCCAATGTTCGTTCCTTTAACTTTCCCTCTTATACACTTTTCTCTTTGTAAGACTATAGAAGGAATGCCTTTTTTTACAAAGGATTAAATGTTTGGTTTGGATACACTTACCTTTACACAAACTACTTCACTTTAATTTAACAAATAATCAAGCGAGGACGTTATATGAGATGGAAGAAACAAAAAAAAGACCAAAAAATAATATTGCACTAGTAGGGAAATGCTCATCGCCGGCATATCAAAATAAGCTCACCCCACACACCGTGCCACTGGTACAGGTTATTGGCGATAGACACTAAGCACGCCACCAGTAACATGTGTACTGCTGGCATGAGGAGTCCCGAACTCTGTTGGTAGGTTATACCGTTGGCGTTCGCATTATTACACGCCACTATTAGTATATACTCTAGCAACGTGTGGCGGGCGCACCACTAAGCGTAGTTACTCCACTGGCATTAATGTGGAACTAATCACGACCAAAAAAAATCAAGAAAAAAATACTATTTGGTGCGACTATGGCACGTCAGCCGTGGCAGCATTTTTAATACATGTACATTGGAGAGAAGCTTAATTTCATAAAACTAATTAGTTAATCTCATTTAAAAAGAATAAATTGTCATTATATATGAACTAATTCGATCAACAAACTACTTTGTTAGTTTATTACTGTGAAACATGAACAACTTAGCTTGTAATGGCATTAGTCATACATAGAAGATGTTATTACCTAACATAGAAACTCCAAGAGAACACAATCTTGATAAACTGGACGAATGAGCTTGGCTCGGGCACGGGTCATCGACCCACTTGGGAGACTTGGCGGATTGGATGTAAATGCATCGATAGGACGGGATGCGGCAGTTCTGTTCAAACGATATGGCAAAGTTACTCACTCGAGATCCTCTCTTGATATTACGGCTATCTATCCTATAACCCGGCTTCTCAACCAACACCAAGATAGCGGTAAAGAAGAAAATCTATCAAGATCATACCTTTGTCTTGGACATTTCATTTGAGCTATATGATAACGATCTTGTCCACTTTAAGTTAGAACACCTTTCTTCATTGCACTTGCTTGATGAAGACCCACACATTGCTTCCCATACTCACTATGGAAAGCCTCACTTAGGAACATCTTAATGAAACCATTACCATCAAATGTATTGCAAGCTTCAAGCATATTATCTCTTCGATATGGGCATATTGAACTTGTACTTTGTCTTGATCAACCTTTATATATTTTCTTCTCACTTCATGATGATGATGATGTATGACCATACTTTGGATCTTCTCTTTAATATCTCCTTGGTCATCACTTGATTTTCTTTGCTATCTTCGGTTTTCAACCTTGAAGCCAACACACGGTCCGAGCATTGCCTATGGATAATCCTTAGTTCCTTACAAGTACAAATCAATACAAACATCAGTCCATAGAGATTGTCATTAATTACCAAAACCACACATGCGGACACACATGCCCTTTCACCTATCATATGGGAGGAGGAGGCGCCATGTCTGACCCTCTCCCCTCCTCCTATATATAGTGTCAGCCTCCACCCCATTGAGCACACAATCCTCTCCATGTGGTGGTTGCCCTCTCCCTCTTATCTCCCCCGCGGAGGTTCTCCACATACACACGCCGCAAGGCAGGGAGATTATCACCATAGTCTTGAAGTTCTGGATGACGGAACATTGTACGGATTGGGATGATGGACGCATGCGACATGCCAAGGGATTGTTCTTTAGATCCTAACATCAACTGGTAGTTCTCCTCGCAACTCTGAGGGATACGCCTAGCTATGGGAATCGATGTGATCGTCATGAACGAACTTCACCAGGACATCTTTTGCTAAGTTTATCTAGATCTATACATACATGTTTCTATAAAGATAGATCTTTGGTGTGATCCTTAGGCCGATTGTTTTTTCCCTATGTGAATCCCAAAAATCAAGACAATGAGGCATATCAAGATATGCAAGTATTTCGAGTCCCAGAAAACCGACATCCTTTTACATACTTTGTGTGGCGGCTCCGGGGCCTTCCGCTTCTTCTACTCTGCTTTAGGGCACTCTTTCCAATTATCCAGCAACTTAAAGATTAGATGTATTTTCCTCATACTTGGCTTTACCCGGTGCTCCTCTTCACCATCGAACAGATCTACTCAACTTTTCCACTCAGTATTTTGCTCAACCACCTCTAGTGCCCCATGTACACGGGTTTTTTAGATCCCCCTTTTTGTAGATGCATCAAAGTTGTTGTGTCAATGTACTTGACAGATGTAAAATGTTTGTGGCACACCTAGCCAGAGACATATCTAAACCGACATAGTCTTGCACTATCATGATCAGTTCAACTCTCATAGGAAAATAATCTCTTTGCGATGTCTAAGGTTTTGATCCTTGATGTCTTCCATAATATATGGATGTCCTCCTTGATTATCTAGAGATACAAGTCAATATAATTTACAGGTTGTCTCGGCCTTTAAATAAGCATAACCATGTTTATGTACTTCTTATTCATGCACAACTAGGGGGAAGGTTGTACATCCATACAAACATTGGCCAAGTGTTATGTGTGCTGCTTTGCTTGCTAAACAGATTTATTCCATCTATACGCATACCCACCCTTATAGGTTACTGGCATCAGTGAAAAATCCTGGGAATTTAGGGTCAAGTGTTTTCCACTCTTTACCATATACATGTGTCTTAGTACTTCATCTTCTGCATTTGCATGGGCTCTTTTCGTGTGCCAACGCATGAATTTTTCTTCATTAGGGTCTGCAAAGTACTGTTGTAGACATGGAACATGACGAAAGTACCAAACAACCTTACAAGGAGCTTTCTTTCCATGTTCGTATTGGAATGTCCTACACACTGGACATACTTCCTAGTCACATGTGGTATTTTTGATAGGTAGATCAATATGGCACATGATTTTCTTAGCCTCATAAATACTAGTAGGAAACATGTTACCCTCAGTAGGAAGACATTGGTCTATATTCTCCAGTTACGCATCGAAGCTTGCATTGTTCCATTTAATTTTTTCCTTGATATCCAGAAGATTGAGCGTGATGTTTAATTGGGTGTGCTCTGGATTTTGTGAGTATTTCTTTAGTTGCACAAACTTGGATGTCTCTGTAGATGGAGCCCTTTTGGTAGTAGTCTTCTTTTGAAACAACTATTTATAATGAGGGTCGCATACCACTAAAGCCAACAACGATTACTTTTGCGTTCCAAGGGCCTCTTCTTCATGTTTGTCCTCTTGATGATCATGTTTGGGCATTTCTTGTTTACCTCCTTCATACCCTTCTTCGTTCCCTCCTTCTTTCGGATCTTCGCTATTGTTTTACTCTTCTTTGTCTGCCGCCCCTACAACATCCTCCTCAATGTGATGTATTCAGCGTGTATAACTAGGCATGAAACAATTTAAAAGCAAGTGCACCAACACAATCCTATTAAATTTGTGAAACATTGCATTGTTCTCGCATTTACTACACAAACATAATATTTCTTGGCATGCTTTTGATTCACATCTGCCACTGCAAATGCCAAGAAACCATGTGGGCTTTGATCCATGGACACTACTAGAGAAAAGCCTATGCGAGGCGCACCTAAAAGCCTATCCGAGACGCATATCATATGCGCCTCTAGCTTCAAGCCTCGGGTATTTTTTATGCGAGGCGCATATGATATGCGCCTCCTATACTTCACATATGCGAGGCGGCGCATATCGATATGCGCCTCGCATATGTGAATTATAGGAGGCGCATATCATATGCGCCTCGCATATGTTTTACAATGCGCCTCGTATATTTATAGTATATGCGCCTCCTATAGTATCCTATATGCGCCTCCGGTAATATTTTCGAAATTCAAGTTTTACAGACCACTATAAATAATAATATACAGATATTCAAATATACAATATAGTCCAGAATACAGTATAAAGAGCACATAATTTTTCAGAAACTTGCAATTTGCCAAAGCATAATAGAACCAACATGAATACAATACATTACACATCAATCATGACATACAAGTTCATACATCAAGTGTTTGTGCCACAAGTTCACACCTCCGAGTACAAGTTCACAATCACATTACACCTCCGAGTGCAAGTTCACAATCACATTACAACTCCAACGACGTAGCTCTACCTAGATGAAGTAGAACACATAACCTACCATGAAGAGCAACAAGGTGGTGATCACGAGGTAGTTCCTCCACTTCTTCCTTCCATGCCTCCTCCACTTCTCTTCCGCCACCTCTCTACTCTCATAGCCTTGGTAGCTGTTGCCCGAGAAGTTGTTCACTTGCTTCTGGCAGTCTTTCCACTCCTCGTACACACCTAGAACCCGACCGATGTACACGACATAACACCTCCTCGCCATCTCCTACACATAATAAAGATGATATTACTTATGTCAGTGGAAAGCAATAGCTAGCAGTTCACAAGATTTACTGACTTTTCACGCCTTGATACCAACCCCTCTCTTTGAACTCGGGCATATCTAGGATCAGTATCATATGGGAGTGGTCTAGAAACAAGGTGAAAAGTTTCAGACAACGAACTGTCAGCAACATTAGTACTTGGATTAGTGGGTGGCAATGGAGCAGCTCCTTGAGCTGGGTTGCTTGGCCTAGAGTCAAGCCTCTGGAATGCTGTGGTATACTACATAGATTACATAAAAGACTAGAGTTAGAATAAACATTCAGTAATGAAAATAAATGTATCATATCATGAAAATTCAGTGAAACTACAATAGCCAAGACATGTTCCAAATTTGTTTGAGCTTTCTCTCTAATATGAATATGTCCAGAAAATGCCCATACATCTCGCATGTAAATTTGTAGAACGCAATCAAAAGATCAATACTTATGCAAGACCGAGGGCGGATCAATGGTTTATCTACCATCTTTTGCCTCCTCGTACATGTTTAGTACCCAACATCTGTGTACAGTTCACCACTGATGTTGCTATCCAACAAACATCAGTGATGCCAAACTGCCGTGTAAAAAGCTTACATATATATAAGGTAGCATTGTGCTATTTACCATAAAATAGCATGCAATCAATATAGCAGTGGCATGTAAATATGTATGAGTTAGCAGGTCAATTTACACAGCTTTTACCAGCAGTAATTAGTCGAGAAGAATAGTCACTAGACCAACATGCTACAATAAGATGTATGGTAAATTGGAAATCAGAAGATTAAATGTACAGATATCATCATATAAGTGATTGCAATTCGGATATTGGAAAATGTCATATATTAACTGGTAACATTACCCCACCAAACATGTTGTGGACAAAATTGCAAGACAGGAACCACAATTGCACCCAAAAGCTGAACTAAGTCAGTACTGCACATCATCGTAAATGTGCATAATTGAGGAAAGTAGAGAATGAAGAGAACAGTTGCTCGACAGATGCCAAGACCCGGAAGGATAACTGAATCAACACAATAAATGTAAAATAAGGGCATAAGTCCTGGATGCCAGTCAAGGCATGAGTCCTAGATTCCAGCCAAATGATTCGGCGTGGCACTGTGGCTACATAGAGAAGAAGGTTACCATCTACGACACGCTTGCGAGCATCGCTGAGGCTGTCCCATTCCGGCGAATTCCTGATGGCGTTGAAGGCCTGGTATATGGGCTTGCTCTGCCCCAGCCTCAGATAGAACTTCACCTTCTCGGGCTGTTAAGATTCAAGATCGAGGCAGGTTAGGTGGTGTGGTGGCATAGCATATGAAACAGCTTTTTATTAAACACGTAAAACAACAGATAGCCATGTTATCAGTCTACCATGTTAATATTTGACAAACTTCCTTCCTGGTGCCATGTTATCAGTCTACCATGAGTTTGGAAGTACAGTAAGTTCCTGAACAGAAGTATGCTAGCTCACAAATGATGAATTAAAATCAAAACCCAACTGGCCTGCCCTTGTTTTGCCAACAGAAAAAGAGGGTTGTAATCTAGCAAGTTATGATTCTGGCTTTAGTAACAGCCCTCAATCTTCTAAAGTATCTCAGAACATGACATGACCCTATTAGTATTGGCTAGTAATTTTCCAAATATACAGCCAGATCTTTGAGTAAATTTATTTCAAAGGGGTCTCAG
Source organism: Avena sativa (assembly GCA_916181665.1). NCBI lineage: Eukaryota > Viridiplantae > Streptophyta > Magnoliopsida > Poales > Poaceae > Avena > Avena sativa. The sequence goes on from OV702296.1 coordinate 387,300,336, forward strand.
GGAACAGATCTGACAGGGGTCCCAGTTCGTAAAGTAACTAACCAGAATTCTATAGTTCTATCATCTCAATTAAAACTAAACGGATGACTACAACAACTATGCAAATTCACTTTGATTTAATTTATGATAAATAGTGTTCAACTTTTAATCATATTGCCGTTGAACTCCCACTCAAAACAATATCCCTCACATTGTTTTAGTGATCACACGAACCAAATCTACCACATCAAAACCGATCATCACGAGAGTTGATGTAGTTTCAATGGCGAACAATCAACATGTTCATCATATCTACTATATGACTCATGCTTTACCTTTCGGTGATCCGTGTTCCTGAGACCATGTCTGTACATGCTAGGCTCGTCAAGATCAAACCTTAGCTTCCGCATAAGCAAATCTGGCTTGCTTACGTTGTATACACTTGCGGAATCTAACACACCCGATCATCACGTGGTGCTTCGAAACAACAAGCTTTAGCAACGGTGCATACTAAGGGTGAACACTTTAGAACTTGAAATTTATGTGCATGAGGGATCATCTTATAATGCTACCGTCGTCTACTAAGCAATACAAGATGCATAAAGGATTAACATCACATGCAATTCATAATATGTGATATGATATGGCCTTTCTTCTTTGTGCTTCCGATCTCTATCTTCAAGCACGAACATGATCTCCATCATCACCGGCATAGCATCAAGGTCAATGACGCTTCTTCATGGTTGTCGTCCACCAGCTTCAACTATTACAACTACTTTGAATAGACACGCGGGTCTTAACAGAAATTAAAGACAACCATATGACTCCTGCCGGTTGCCGACTTACAATAAGGAACATTGCATACATCATATATAATCACAATTATGGCCATATCACATCACTGCACACCCCTGCAAAACAAAGTTAGACGCCTCTACTTTCTTTGCATATTTTACGTGGTTTGGGGCTTTCAATAAGTGTCGTTCTAACTTACGAACAAGAACCACAACATTGATACTAGTATTGTTAATCACCCGTTGTAAATTGGATCTTAACTATGCTAGGAGAAACAGGCACCCGCAAAGCCACTTATGCAATACAAGTTGCATGTCAAGCGTGGAGCAAGTCTCATGAACGATGTCATGTAAGGTTAGCCCGGGCCGCTTCATCCCAACATACCGCAAGATGCAAAGTACACAGGAAGCAATCGACAATAAAAGCACCAATGCCCACAATGACCATTGTGTTCTACTCGTGCAACAGATCTACATATAGACACGGCTCTGATACCACTTTAGGGGTTCGTAGCATGGAAAACAAAATTTTCTATCGCATGAACACACAATCAAGATCTAATCTATGATCAAGCCAAGATCTATCTACTAGATTGTAGCAACGAGTCGATAGAGGAACTCACCCTCGAAGATTCCAAAGCGGTTAACGAGAGCATATTCTCGTGGGTGATGTAGTCGTACACTTGCCGATCTCAAGATCGCGTAGACGATCCTTCCGGCGCTGCGTTCCGGCAGCGCTCCCGCAGTCGGTCACACGTTCGGTACTCGATGAAGACCTTCCTCTCCCTTGTTCCAGCAGGCAGCGGAGGTTGTAGCACTCTCCTCGCGATTCCGGCAGCACAACGGCGTGGTACCGGAAGTAGAGGGGAGATCTCGCAGGGCTTCGCCTTAAGCCGGAGCGAGTATGGTGGACTATGAGAGAGCTTTGGTGATCTAGGGTTTAGACACACCAATTAGAAGGCTCTAAACCGGAGGCTAGGGCAATTAGAAGCTCTAACTTGACGGCTTGGGATAAATCCCTAGGTTGTGGCTAGGGTTTAGGTTTAGAGGAGAGGGACTTGTGTGCTAGGAGGGGCAGCCCTGCCCCTCCCTTTATAGGTGGGAGGCGCGGCCAAGGGGAGGGGAGTCCCTCCCCAACTCGGCTTGGAGGTGGGCCGGCGGTTGGAGGAGGGAATCCCTCCCCAACTCGGTTTCCCACTCCTCCTCCTCTTTCCAAAACTTGCTGTTTGACTTTCAAACTAGCCGTTTGACTTTTCAAATTAGGATTTGAATAAACCCTTTATTTTGGACAGCAATGACACCTAGTACATGATGCAATCATTCCAACTTACAATGACACATTCATGTACCCTTCCCCTTCCCGGAGTGCCGGACATTCCGGAACATTCTAGAACATTCCCGATGAAAACACCGGAACCATTCCCCAACTCCGGAACGGGACTTTCCTTATATGAATCTTATTCTCCGGACCATTCCGGATCTCCTCGTGATATCCCGAATCCCATTCGAGACTCCGAACAACATTCGGTCTCTTTCTCATCATTCCATAACTACTCAACAACATCGAATCCTTAAGTGTGTCTCCCTACGGTTCGTGAATTATGCGGACATGATCGAGACACTTCTCCGATCAATAACCAATAGAGGAATCTGGAAATTCATATGGCTCCCACATATTTCTACGATTACTTTGCGATCGAATGAACCACTTACATACGATACCAATTTCCCTTTGTCTCACGATATTTTACTTATCCGAGGTTATGATCGTCGGTATCTCTGCATACCTAGTTCAACCTCGTTACTGATAAGTACTCTTTTCTCGTTCCCGTGGTATGTGATCCCTTGTGAGCCAGTCACATGCTTGCAAGCTAATTGGATGACATTCCACCGAGAGGGCCCAGAGTATATCTATCCGTCATATGGATGGACAAATCCCACTCTTGATCCATGTGTCTCAACCAATACTTTCCGAACACTCAATGCCACCTTTATAGCCACCCTGTTACGGTGTGGTGTTTGATGTCATCAAAGCATCCTTCCGGTAAAGGTGATATGCATGATCTCATGGTCGAAGGAATTAGGTTACTATGTATCAGAAAGCTTATAGCAAATGAACTATATTAAATGACTTGATCTTTATGCTACGCTTAACTATAGGAGTATGTCCATCACATCATTCTCCTAATGATATGACCCTGTTGTTAATAACATCTCTATGTTCATGATCAGGAAACCATGATCATATATTAACCAACAAGCTAGTTTAACAAGAGGCTTTACTAGGGACTCTTTTATGTTTACAAATCACACAAGTATTAATGTTTCCGGTTAATACAATTATACCATGGTATGTAAACATTTATCATAAGTATGAAGATATGATAATAACCACTTTATTATTGCCTCTTGGGCATATCTCCAACAGTCTCCCACTTGCACTAGAGTCAATAATCTAGTTTTATACCTTTGTGTATTCAACACCTATGGCTTTCTAGTGTTGTATGTACACGATTGCTAGTGGTCAACTAATCTCCGGATCTGACACTTCCAGGTCCGTGTGTAATTGCATGTCTTTGCGTCTCTACGCATCACTCATTCTTTAATGAGATGGCTTTGTATAAATTTGGTCCTTCGGTGAGACCTTTAGTTCTTCGGGGTTAAACATATTGATAATATTGTCGTACAATATATCTTCATAGTATTATCCCGCTGTGAACTACACCTAGTTTGACAACAAACTACTTGACACAAATGCCCTCTTTAGCTGCTATTATAGCAGTCATATACTTAGCCTTTTGTTGTAGTATCTGTCACAATGTCTTAACTTTGGAACTCATCCAAATCCATTATGGAACTTACTTTCCATTATATTGTGCCACCCTTAGTTTAGATTGAGATAAACTTAATTTGTACTCTGTGACAAAACTAGTATCAATGTAGTACTTTTACAATGAACTAACCATCTATTTGTCACTTCTGCAAATAATATACTCTTAGTTCTTCCAAAAGATCATAAGAATATCCTTACTATCGTCCAATGATCATCTTATGAATCATTCTGGTATATACTCATAACATTTAGAGTATAGGACATATCTGGATTTATACATATCACAGTATGATTGATATAAATACTTTTTGTGATTTCATACATCAAGTATCAATCTATACTTGAATCTTTGTTTCACTTACCAAGTGTCAATACACTTGAATATATCATCAATATTGAACTCATTCAATCCTTTCTGTGTGACAAGAACCTTTCTTGTAGTTTCTATATTGAACTCATTCAATACATCATTTATGTACTTTCGGCACAACCATATTAGCGTCTATTGATGCCAAATATTTGGGTTTTGCCTAAGTCTTTCATCAGGATGAAATTCTTAATATGTGTTAATAAAAGATACATCATTTCTAATCAACAATATGTCCTCCACATAATGTATTTAGAAATATGTCTTAGCGCCCCCACTTAATTTCTTGCAAATGCAAGCATCTTCATTGTCTCTGATGAAATTAAACTCTTTTAACAGTTTCATCATAGTGAAGAATCCAACTCCGCGATGCTTACTTCAACCATTGAAGTTTGCATATGCTTTTAGCATCCTTTGAATTAACAAAACCCTTTGGACCGTGTCATGCACACGTCCTAGGTAACCATTCTATTATAAGAACTTGTTTTGTTTATTCTACTACCACATAACAAAATTATATGTAGTGGTTGCTACATTAATCCGTCTAGACTAAATATCGCTATGAAAGATCAAATCTTGTCATAGTTAATCTTTGAACATTTTTTTGAACTCTTTCCCAACATGTCGACTATTTCATAGATGTGAAATATCCATGTCTACTTCTTTATAGATCCAAACACAACTGTAAGGTCTTACACCTTTCTCGAGGGTCCTTCAAGTTCAAAACTTGATTTCTCGTGTATGGAACTATCACGGATTTTATGGCTCCAAGCCATTTGACGGAGTCAGGGCCCATCGTTGCTTCTTTGCATGTAGTCAATTCATTATTCTCAAATAATGATTCAACCCTCAAATCTTGGTATTTGATTGTTTACTCGACCTACTTGTTTTAATAGGAACTTAGATCTCCGTGACCAAAACCTTTGAGGAACGGGAGCCATGAGCATTATTGCTGCCTCCGGAACACTTTTCGGCGCTGCGCAACTCTGCACATATAGCTAAGGTTCCTTTAACCTTATCAAAGTTCTATTGTCCTCCCACTTATCTTTTCACGAAAAATTCCTTCTCAAAGAAACTTGACGTTCTAAGTGACAAACACTTTTGTCTCCGGTGTTTATGGAGGAATACTTAACAGTAATACAAAGACAGGTTTATCCGACATTGGTTACAAACATCTTTCTTATGCATAGCATACCAATGTTTAAGAAAGGACTACTTGGGTTTTATCCCAAACCATAACTTTATATGGTGTCATTTCAGCGGATTATGATGGAGCTCTTTTTAGTGGAAAACGGTAGTCTCTAAAGCTTTTCATCTTTAAAATATAATGGCAGTTTTATGAATTACACCTTTGATCTTACCATGTCAAACAAGGTTTTAATTACATATCTCGAACGCTCCATACTCTTATGGTGTTTCGGGAAACGCAAATCCACAGAACGATTCCTTAAATCTTAGGTATTATGCTAAACTTGTAACTCAAATATCTTCCTTTATGATCTTTATCATAAACTATTTATATTCTTATTACAATGATTTTGCACTTCATTTTGAACTTTTTCAAATGTTTCATACTTCATCCTTATTAAGTAAATATTCATATATTCACTCAAATTTTCGGAGAAAGCATATGAAGTTGAAATTCCATCGCTCTTGACTACATATAATGGATTTCATACAACAATATGTACAAGTTCCAATAAGCTAGCCATTCATTCCCTTTTGGCCTATGAACGAAGTTTTAATTATCTCTAGGAAAGTTTCACAAGCGTCATGTGATCAAAAATCAAAAGACTCCAAAATTCCATCCACATGGAGTTTCTTCATGTTTTCTTTCCAATATAATTTAAACGGCGATGTCACTTCCTAAGTGATCTTTCAATCAATTTGTCTTTCGACATTTTTAGCACTAGTTTTATGGATGTGATTTATCCAACGAGATTTGTAAATCATCCATCTTTTATGGATTACGGCAATTATTTGAACAACCCTTTTGTTCTCATAATACCTGATAAAACAAATCTTGAAGGCAAGCTTTGATGTTTAACGAGCAACATAATAACCCTTTATTTGTTCTCGATGAACATCATCACATATTCTTTTGCTAGTTACTTAGGCCATTGTAGTTCATGAATTGTGTTGTTTTGTATGACGATTCACACCAACAAATTCAGTATCAAATACTTAAGAACCACATTGTTTAATAAGCAAAGAATATAGCCATAACATGTATATCATCTATATACTTAAACTGAACAATTCTAGTCTTTTCTTTTCTGCCATATATTTATGAGATTCTCTTTCAGTATTTATTTTCTGTTTGAAAGAATCTATCAACATCAACAGTGGAGTCATACATATGACACATAGTCCAAAGCGTGTATAGTTAAATACCAATGTCTTTGGACTTGCACTTTGAAGTAGATCACCATTATCAAATGTTTGGTGTTCTTTCAAATTCCTTTCTTTAGTAATCTATTGATGTAGTAAACATTTTACCTACATCAAATATTCACCCTTATCATGGAATCGTCCATGATCAAGCTACTTTTAGCTTATAACGATGAATTACGAGTATAATGTTGCTATCCAAAACCTTTTGGAGGATTAGGACAACAAGTGTCTCCAACCCTTTGCAAATTCTCATCAAAATATGAGAACATGAACTTTGCCATATACTCTATCATGTTGCAACCAAAACTTCGTTTCAGATATCACAATATCTTCCACACATCATGGTTTCTGAAACAACTCTTTCAGATCCTAGATAACCTTGATATTAAGACAATCCTTTAAATATCAAGAATCATGGAGACAAACATGATACTCATACACTAACTTTTGGAATTGTCACTCTTGTTTTAATACCAATTATTAAACTTCATGGAGTAACCGGAACTTACTGAAAGTTTGCAATAGGACTTTTAAACTTTAGATTAACACTTCAAAACAATACGATACCAGTTCGTAAAGTAACTAACCAGAACTCTATAGTTCTATCATCTCAATTAAAACTAAGCGCAAGGTGGTAAACGGATGCCAATGACTACAACAACTATGCAAATTCACTTTGATTTAATTTATGATAAATAGTGTTCAACTTTTAATCATATTGCCGTTGAACTCCCACTCAAAACAATATCCCTCACATTGTTTTAGTGATCACACGAACCAAATCCACCACATCAAAACCGATCATCACGAGAGTTGATGTAGTTTCAATGGCGAACAATCAACATGTTCATCATATCTACTATATGACTCATGCTTTACCTTTCGGTGATCCGTGTTCCTGAGACCATGTCTGTACATGCTAGGCTCGTCAAGATCAAACCTTAGCTTCCGCATAAGCAAATCTGGCTTGCTTACGTTGTATACACTTGCGGAATCTAACACACCCGATCATCACGTGGTGCTTCGAAACAACAAGCTTTAGCAATGGTGCATACTAAGGGTGAACACTTTAGAACTTGAAATTTATGTGCATGAGGGATCATCTTATAATGCTACCGTCGTCTACTAAGCAATACAAGATGCATAAAGGATTAACATCACATGCAATTCATAATATGTGATATGATATGGCCTTTCTTCTTTGTGCTTCCGATCTCCATCTTCAAGCACGAACATGATCTCCATCATCACCGGCATAGCATCAAGGTCAATGACGCTTCTTCATGGTTGTCGTCCACCAGCTTCAACTATTACAACTACTTTGAATAGACACGCGGGTCTTAACAGAAATTAAAGACAACCATATGGCTCCTGCCGGTTGCCGACTTACAATAAGGAACATTGCATACATCATATATAATCACAATTATGGCCATATCACATCACTGCACACCCCTGCAAAACAAAGTTAGACGCCTCTACTTTCTTTGCATATTTTACGTGGTTTGGGGCTTTCAATAAGTGTCGTTCTAAATTACGAACAAGAACCACAACATTGATACTAGTATTGTTAATCACCCGTTGTAAATTGGATCTTAACTATGCTAGGATAAACATGCACCCGCAAAGCCACTTATGCAATACAAGTTGCATGTCAAGCGTGGAGCAAGTCTCATGAACGATGTCATGTAAGGTTAGCCCGGGCCGCTTCATCCCAACATACCGCAAGATGCAAAGTACACAAGAAGCAATCGACAATAAAAGCATCAATGCCCACAATGATCATTGTGTTCTACTCGTGCAACAGATCTACATATAGACACGGCTCTGATACCACTGTAGGGGTTCGTAGCATGGAAAACAAAATTTTCTACCGCATGAACACACAATCAAGATCTAATCTATGATCAAGCCAAGATCTATCTACTAGATTGTAGCAACGAGTCGATAGAGGAACTCACCCTCGAAGATTCCAAAGCGGTTAACGAGAGCAGATTCTCGTGGGTGATGTAGTCGTACACTTGCCGATCTCAAGATCGCGTAGACGATCCTTCCGGCGCTGCGTTCCGGCAGCGCTCCCGCAGTCGGTCACATGTTCGGTACTCGATGAAGACCTTCCTCTCCCTTGTTCCAGCAGGCAGCGGAGGTTGTAGCACTCTCCTCGCGATTCCGGCAGCACAACGGCGTGGTACCGGAAGTAGAGGGGAGATCTCGCAGGGCTTCGCCTTAAGCCGGAGCGAGTATGGTGGACTATGAGAGAGCTTTGGTGATCTAGGGTTTAGACACACCAATTAGAAGGCTCTAAACCGGAGGCTAGGGCAATTAGAAGCTCTAACTTGACGGCTTGGGAGAAATCCCTAGGCTGTGGCTAGGGTTTAGGTTTAGAGGAGAGGGACTTGTGTGCTAGGAGGGGCAGCCCTGCCCCTCCCTTTATAGGTGGGAGGCGCGGCCAAGGGGAGGGGATTCCCTCCCCAACTCGGCTTGGAGGTGGGCCGGCGGTTGGAGGAGGGAATCCCTCCCCAACTCGGTTTCCCACTCCTCCTCCTCTTTCCAAAACTTGCCGTTTGACTTTCAAACTAGCCGTTTGACTTTTCAAATTAGGATTTGAATAAACCCTTTATTTTGTTCAGCGATGAGACCTAGTACATGATGCAATCATACCAACTTACAATGACACATTCATGTACCCTTCCCCTTCCCGGAGTGCCGGACATTCCGGAACATTCTAGAACATTCCCGATGAAAACACCGGAACCATTCCACAACTCCGGAACGGGACTTTCCTTATATGAATCTTATTCTCCGGACCATTCCGGATCTCCTCGTGATATCCCGAATCCCATTCAAGACTCCGAACAACATTCGGTCTCTTTCTCATCATTCCATAACTACTCAACAACATCGAATCCTTAAGTGTGTCTCCCTACGGTTCGTGAATTATGCGGACATGATCGAGACACTTCTCCGATCAATAACCAATAGAGGAATCTGGAAATTCATATGGCTCCCACATATTTCTACGATTACTTTGTGATCGAATGAACCACTTACATACGATACCAATTTCCCTTTGTCTCACGATATTTTACTTATCCGAGGTTATGATCGTCGGTATCTCTGCATACCTAGTTCAACCTCGTTACTGATAAGTACTCTTTTCTCGTTCCCGTGGTATGTGATCCCTTGTGAGCCAGTCACATGCTTGCAAGCTAATTGGATGACATTCCACCGAGAGGGCCCAGAGTATATCTATCCGTCATATGGATGGACAAATCCCACTCTTGATCCATGTGTCTCAACCAATACTTTCCGAACACTCAATGCCACCTTTATAGCCACCCTGTTACGGTGTGGTGTTTGATGTCATCAAAGCATCCTTCCGGTAAAGGTGATATGCATGATCTCATGGTCGAAGGAATTAGGTTACTATGTATCAGAAAGCTTATAGCAAATGAACTATGTTAAATGACTTGATCTTTATGCTACGCTTAACTATAGGAGTATGTCCATCACATCATTCTCCTAATGATATGACCCTGTTGTTAATAACATCTCTATGTTCATGATCAGGAAACCATGATCATATATTAACCAACAAGCTAGTTTAACAAGAGGCTTTACTAGGGACTCTTTTATGTTTACAAATCACACAAATATTAATGTTTCCGGTTAATACAATTATAGCATGGTATGTAAACATTTATCATAAGTATGAAGATATGATAATAACCACTTTATTATTGCCTCTTGGGCATATCTCCAACAGTATTGGCTAGTAATTTTCCAAATATACAGCCAGATCTTTGAGTAAATTTATTTCAAAGGGGTCTCAGGGAACTGATCTGACAGGAAATGTTCACGTCTTTTAGACTTTTACATGTCTACACAGAATTTGCTTATACCTACTGGTAAGCAAAAAAGTGGACAACTAATACAATTGTTCAACCAAGTAAATTTGCAGATACCTACTAGATACCTACTGGTAAGCAAAAGAAGTGGACAACTAATACAATTGTTCAACCAAGTAATACTATTATTTTGAACAAACATCCTAGTACTGCTCAACAAGCACTCAAATCATTTGACAGAAAGAACGAAACCTGCTAGATAGTTACACAGACAGTTTGCATGACTCACAGCCATTGTCATTGTGATCGTCTAACAGAAAATAAACACAAGAGTCTCATAGAAGATTCGTGGAGCGAGATGCATAAAGATGGTCAGACCCGACAGCAGGATTAAATTGGAACCAGGGGCGCGGCAGGAGGGCATGAGAGTAAGAGGAGGAGAGCGGGTACCTGGACGTCCTCGATGGCTGCTCGGAGGTCAGCGGAGTCCTTGACGGCCTTGAGGTGGTCGACGACGTTCCAGACGACGTCGAGCCTGACGGTGATGCGCTCGAGCGGGACGACGAGCTTGCCCCACGCCGGCTCCACGCCCTTCTCGAGCGCCTCCAGCTCGCCCTCCTGCGGCAGCCAAAACCAGTCAGATCCAGACGACCGAGTGTATCAGGCCAGTGTCGGTCAGGGAAGGCACAGCTTACGAGGCAGGCGAGGAGGGCGCGGATCCCGGGGCGGACGTGGGCGGGCTGGACGGCGTCGAAGGGCGGGAATTCGAAGTCGGCGAGGAGCGGGTTGTCGGCGACGAGGGTGGCGTCCGCCATGGCAGCAGCGGAGGAGCAGGTGGCGCGGGAGGAGGGACAGAAGGCGCGGAGCGGGGAGGAGGAGGGAGAGGAGGAGGAGGCGGTTAGGGTTTCGGGCGGCGAGAGGGAGAGCCGGGGCGAGGCGGGCGGAGAAGAGGTGGGAGACGGAGGAGGAGAGGATGGGGAGCATGGCCGCGAGGAAGAGGAGGACGATGGTGCGCTGACGTGGTGGGCCCATCGCTCCGTCTGACCCGTGCCGTGTGGGAAAAAGTGGTGCCAGGTTATGCGAGACGCATATTGCACAATATGCGCCTCCTATAATTCAAACTATAGGAGGCACATATAGCAATATGCGCCTCGCATATGCGGCCACCTACCACCGCCCGGGCCCGCAGGAGTTACTTGAGGCGCATATGGCCATATGCGCCTCGCATATTATCAAATATAGAAGGCGCATATGGCCATATGCGCCTCGCATATTCGTGCACCTACCAACACGCGGGCCCACACAGATTATGCGAGGCGCATTCTGTCCATATGCGCCTCGCCTATCTGATATATAGGAGGCGCATATGACTAGAATGTGCCTCGCATAATATGGGGCTGCTAGATTCCGTTCGTACAGGGATTATAGGAGGCGCATTCTTATCATATGCGCCTCGCCTATTTTTATACTAGAGGCGCATATCGCAAAGTACGCCTCGCCTATTTTTATAGGAGGTGCATATGTCTAAATGTGTCTCGCATAAGCATGTCTCCTATAGCCTTTTCTCTAGTAGTGGGAAATCGATTCCTACAAGATATAAGAAAATGAACTAGAGAAAGATCAACAAGGTCATAGAAAATTTTGGCTCGACCTTTGCCAAAAATTGGACATAACAGTGCCAAAACTTAACGAAACGAAAATGAATCGGCATTTTGCCAAAATATTGGCACTCCCATACCTACAATAAAAAAACACAAAGCACAACACCACACACAAGACACATATGCATATACACTCCCATGCCAAAAATTCGCGAGCAACACACAATATCACCTAAGCTATGGTGGCCAACACCACACACAAGACACATATGCATATACACATTCACTAATTGCCACCAAATTACATGCCATCGAAATTAATACTTACCTCGAGACAAAGAAGATCCCAAGATGTCGACCGAACAAGTGGCAAAAGATGGAAAGTGGAGCAAAGAGAGTGTGGGATACTTAGACTTAATACGAACATCTAATTCGGAAAGGAGGGAGGCTACCCTCTTGGAGGCTCGACCTCCTCATCCCTTCTCTCCCTGGAGTTTGGCTTGAAGAGGTCTACCTCCTCTGGTCCTTTCCTGCTCCGTTTGAAGCTGCGACCGCTGGGGATCTTCTCCCCTCTGATGATCATCCGCAGCGGCCCATGGGTGGCGGCGACTACCGCGGGGCTGCTGCCTCTTCTGGTCGAAGGGCGACCTTGATGCGCTTTGCTTGCGCCTCTTCAAACCTCCAGTTCGGAGGTCCTTTATGGAGCACCTCGCCGGAGCTCCCCCCTAAGCGACGCCAAGTGGTTCGTCCCCGGAGTCGCTCTGGTGGCCGGTGCAAGGAGCTCGTCGACGGCTGCGGTGGAGAAGACACCATAGGACCTAATTGCTTTTTCATTTTTAGTCCTAGGGTGTTTTTCGCAATATTTTCTGTCCTGCTTTCTCTGCTCTCCTCTTTGAGGGGCCTTTGTGTAAAATGTACCCACCGCCTGATATATTAATGCAGCTTCTCGGGTCTTCGGACCCTTTCCCGTTCAAAAAAAAATCGGAACGGAGTTGTTCTGTAACCGCTTCTACAAAATACCTCATAGGGTGAGAATCTTACAAAATACCCCTTGCATAGGCTGCGAATGGGAGCCTCCCATCCTGCTTTGCTTTTAGATTTTTTATTTATTTTTTTGAACTTCTTTTAGATTTTTTTAGAGTACAAGGAACTTACATGTTGTCTTTTTTTTAGAAGAACTTACATGTGGGCTTTGCTTTGAAAATGAGTTGGGCCTCGACAGGATTAATGAACATTTACAATTATTAGGTTTCTTCGAGATCCCAAATTAGCGTTGATTGGCTCCTTTGCATCCGTTAGATGTAACCTACCAGATATAATTCGTCCGCGACGTTTTCAAAGACCACCAAACGCCGCGCTCGTCTCGATCTCGATTTCGATTTCGATTTCGGGGAAACATGAGTGCCGACGCCGCCGCCGCCGCTTCCGACTGGTCAAGCCTTTTCCCGGAGCTCCTCGAGGCGATCGCGCAGCGCGTCGGCGACGATGACCGTAACCGCGACCGCGCGGCGTTCGCTGTCGTCTGCAGGCCGTGGCGCCGCGCGTCGAGCGCTACGGGGGCTCGGCTCAACCGCCACTCCCTCCACCTCGTGTCCCTCCGGCCCGGCACCAGCGCCGTCGACTTCTCCTCCCGCCACGGCGACGTTGTCAAGACGGCATACCTAGGAAGTGACGACGCGGGCGCGCGGCCCCACCGCGTCATCGGCTGCGCCCACGGTTGGCTTGTCGTCGTGGACAGGACGTGCGGCGTGTCGCTCCTCGAGCCCGTCGTCGACGGCCGGCGGCTGCCGCTGCCACCCGTCACGTCGTTCGACTGCGAGTTCATAACGCCCCTCGACGGTGAGGACGGCACGGCGGTGTCCTTCTCCGTGGACAACCACGCGTACCGGTCCCACATCCGGTGCCCTCGGAAGAAGGTGTCGCCACCGGACGCGGTGACGATCCAAGCCATGCGCGACGAGTTCTTCTACAAGGCCGCGATCGCCGCCACGGGAAGCCGACCCGAGGGCTTCGCGGTGATGGTGATCCACAATGGCGGTTCCGGGCTGGCATTCGCGAGGCCGGGCGACAAGTCATGGACGTCAGTGCGGACGTCCGCGTCCACGCGGTACGCGGACGTCATCCACCACAACGGCGCTTTCTACACGCTCGCCCGCGGCGACGGCTCCATCGAGGCCTGGGAGGCAGTCGAGGGCCGCCGCACCTTGAAACCGCGGCTCGTCACCGGGCCGGTGATGACGTGGGAGTTCAAGCGGTGCGTGGAGTTCCACAGCGAGACGTTCCGGCAGCAGGCGTACTACGAGGGCGCCAGGTACCTCGCCGAGCGCGACGACGGCGGCGGGGGGCTTCTCGTGGTGAGCACCGTGGCCATCTTCGACGACGGGAACGCGCTGCGGACGCGGCGCTTCAAGGTGTTCGGCGTCGACGAGCGTGAGGGCGAGTGGCGCGCGCTGCAGGACGTCGGCGAGGAGGTGGCGCTGCTGGTCGGGATTAACCACGGCAGGCGCGTGTCGACGAGGGAGTACCCGTGCCTGAAGCCCAACTGCGTGTACTACGTCCTCAGATCGTTCGCGCCGGAGTTCGACGCCATGGATGAAGATGGAGACGGCGGCGGTGGGGAGGAGTGCTCAAGGTACGAGAGCGGGGTGTACGATCTCCGGAGCGGGGTCGCGTCCAGGAAATCGGTCTTCAGGCGTGCCGGCGGTGGCCATCCGGTTTGGTTCGTGCCTCCTCTGGCTGCTCCGCGAAGGTGACAACTGAACTGACACGATCGATGTTGTGCGAATCGTCCACGTACTGCCCGTGTGCTGATCCTTACCAGTCTGATGTGTTCGCTGTTCACAAGCTGTGGGAATTATGTAGTACGTCGTTCCTATTTGGAAATAATGTAGCACGCCCAAGTTCTTCGAAATATTTTTTAGGCAATGTTTGATGTTTTAGTTGGTGTAAATTCGAGAAAATCTTATTACTCCGACCCATATTAGTTTACTTAAATTTGTCTAGATTCGAATATATCTAATACTAAAACATATCTAGATACATCCAAATTTAGTAAATCCAAGTTAATTAATATGATTCGTTGGTCATGCTTCCGTGCATGACAAATACTTAATCAACAAATAAGGAAAGTGTTTATTACTCCCTCCGTTCGATGTTTTACCTTTATAAAAGGAGTGTATCTAGTATACTCCTGCATATATAGTATCAATTGAATAATTCAAATGTGATACATTGATTTCATTAAAGTTTCATTTCAATTCCAACAAAATTTCAAATTCCAAATTTTGAACTTTTTTAAAATTGGTTCAAAATCGATCAAGTTTGGAAGATTTAATTACGAGGAATTCAAAAATTAAAACAGAACGGGAATAGGAGATTCGATTCAAAAGATAAGTACGATGCAACTTTGAGATCCAAATGAAAAGGATGGGTGGGGTGACAGCTCATTCCACTTTTCCATGTAAACATACCCGCCAACTCACTTACATGTGGACACACAAAACTATGGTACCCACATGTCATATACTAAGAAGACAAGTGAGTAAAAGTGTGGTATTTAAATGTATTCCATATACCTACCAATCTGCCTACTTTTATACCTAAATTTTAATGCAAGATATCTAAAATACAGCACGAATCACAAAGCAAGCAATCATTGGTGGATGCATCTCCGGTAGGAACCGGCTCCGCCAGAAAATCCGCGTAGTGTATCCGAACCTATACACTAAAAAGTTCTAAATACATTTCTTTCATAAAGCTAAAATATCTTATCTTTACTACTTCCTCCGTTTCAAAATAGATGTCTCAGATTGTCAAAATTTGAATGAATCTAGACACTATTTAGTATACAGGTTCATCCAAATTTTGACATATCTAAGACATATATTTTGGGATGATGGAGTATTAACTTCGAGTTGGTGGCTTACTTTGGCCATCAAACATTAAGAATATCTTGACCATTCAACAACACCATCAAACTTTGCCCAGATTCACACCGTCAAAATCACCGTACAAACCAAAAATCAGAGATTAGATGGCGCAATTAAAGGTACAAATTTGTTAAGCTTTTCAAACTAACTCCCATCTATACCAATTTATTAGGCCTTTAAATATATCTAATAAAATATAGTTAATTAGGATCCAATTAACATTTAATACAAGATTTTTCCTCTGAAACCCGAGATTTGCATGCAAGATAGTACAATACTAGCTTAATTAGACTCCAATTAGCAATTGATACGTTAAACGTTTCAACCAACAGCTTTAATCAAGGACGAATTTTAATTATAGAGAGAGAAACGGACTTATAACATCTTCAAATTAAGGTAAATAGGGCCACTGGTGGTAGAAAAAACTTATCCCTCATGTGCAAATTACAACAAGTTAAAATTTGTGGTCCAGTCACATCCTGATTCAATGTGTATATACGAGAGAGGTCTGGATGGAATGTTTACAACGAGCAGGCTTGAAGATCATGCAACCGCAACGGGAGGAACGTAGAGTCCTGGTGGCTGGAGGCGAAAAAGACTATACAAAGCTTAGACATGCGCAAGTTCGACACGATGGTGATTCTCACTGTGTAGATGTTGTGGAAACAACTGCCGGAGCGTATTCACGAGGAGTTTCAAAGTTGAATGTTAGCGACAAGAGGAGAGATAATTATGCCGCGAGAGTAGGCTTTAGATTTTAGAGTTAGAGTTAGATACAAGTGTGTGTGTGAGGGGGAGGTGACGAGGCCTTTGTTCGCAGAGTGATCTTGGTCAGTTATAATTTTTTTTGTTGCCTTCTATACAAATATGGTACGTCATTGACGTACTCTCAAAAAATTCGTGGTCCAGTGGTACGTAAACTTGTCATGCATGTGCAGATTGACACAAAATCGACCTAGGCTAACACGTTATATTTTTTTACAATAAACACCAAAATTAATAGCAATCTGGTTTAGCCTTATCCCTTTTCTTACCGACCCACTCTGTCGTGTCATGCTCCTCCACATTCAACGGAGCGAGAAGCACTTCAAACGTAGCGGCGTCGCTGCATTGTGTCGTGAACATCATCGGCGTGAACATGCACCGTTCAGTGGATAGAGGGATGGTCCCTGACCGAATCGCGCCAAGAACGATGTGTTCAAAACCGGCCTTCTAGCCCCTAGAAGATGCACGATAGAGGTTGCGGACTCACCGGACGAGTTCAGCGGCGTGATGTCCACTTTGGCAGAGATGAGATCCCTAAGAAAATCCTCGCGCTTGTGGAGCACGACCAGTATGATAGCCAAATCGCCACTTTCCACCCTCGCTTTAGCGTCGCAACCCTTATGCATCATCTTTTGTAGGATCTCTAGCTAGCTGAGGCGCGCAGCCATCAGAGTGTCAATGGTCGGCGTTGATGCTCCCATAGAACATGAGTATCCGTTCTGCATGAACATGCATAGGATGGAGCCGTTGGACTTGGTGTACTCCACGGCGCACCAAGCAACATTTCCTTGAGCACGCAACAGTCAAGAAGGCGAGGTGCTCCGGTATGCGCATGAAGGCCGGAGCGGAGCGGCATGGGCGACATAGGTAACGAGGTCACCGACGGGTAAAACTCAGGACTCGTTCCGATTGCTACTGAATTCGGGGTTTTGTTTGTAAAAAGAACAATGTCATGTGTCAGCTTAGGGTTGGTTTTGTACCAATATGCACTTGCATGACAAGTTCAGGTACCTAGTCAAGTTCAGGTACCTTTTCACTCCATGGCAAGGTCTTTTTCTTGCTAATTGGTAAGGCCCATCTTGCACATGTTTAGCATGCCCAGCGGGACCTATTTGGGGCACCGTGAAGCCCTGTCCTCGCTTTGTACACGATCCTGTGGCAACGCAGGTCACGGCAGACAGCATTCCCGTCCCGTTTTGCGAGGCGTGGACCAGGTGCGAAATCAAGGAACACAGTCGTGTAGGCTCGCAAGTGCTTTGACCCGATGGAACGAGCGATTATTGAGTGGCCGTCTAGCCGGCGTAATTGACTAGTTGTCAACGTTGATGAAAAGACTAACATCTGACTCGCGGGGCTGAGATGGTTTTATCATATAAACCTTTTATAAGTCGCCGAATGAGATAATTTTGGTGCTGTGTAAACATTTTTCATACAGTGAAGTTTCGTCGCCGAGCACCATGGTTTTTCTCTCTATTTATTGGTGAGGTTTTCTATATTAAATCCTGTGTCTACTAGTACTATACGGTTTTACTTTCGTTTTGCATTATTTGCTTTTCGCGTCTACAACGGTCAAGACCGAGCCGTCCGTAGTAGAGAAAAGCGTAAACATTGGATGATGACGACATACGCGTCAGTCGGCATACGCATCTGGATCACATAGCCGCTTTAGTGACTTGTCTTTATTCATGACGATGTAGGTATCCAGCCACACTTCAATACTGCCGCATTACGATACGTGCAGCTTATTTGGACAATATACACCTAGTCGACGATCGATGATGATGATATCAGAAGCGGATGGGGTACGCCGGCGACTTGTCCGGGTTGAACAGCCCGAAGTGCTTCTCCGTCCCAGCCCCCGTCTTCTGGTTCTCGTCGAACATCGCGAACACGTACGTCTCCAGCCTGCCGGGCCTCTTGGGGGTGCCCCCGCCGACGTGGTCGATCAGCCCCTGGTTGTACGCCCTCGCGTTGTCCGCGCTCGCGCCGGTCCCGCCCGCCTTGGGCCACCCGCTCTCCGACACCACCACCTTCACGCCCGGCGCCCCCGCCTTCTCCAGCGCCGCGTGCACCGCGTCCACCATCGCGTCGAACAGGTTCGTGTAGGTCAGCCCGCTCTTGCTGTCACGCACCGTGGTGCCCGGCCGGAACGTCGCGTAGTTGAGCTGGATGTCACGCGGGTTGTCGCGGTACGAGAAGTAGGGATAGATGTTGGCCAGCAGCGGCGCGCCCGTGCTCGCCAGGAGCCGCGCCACGTCCGTCATGTAGGACTGCGCGAACACGCCGGCCGAGGGCGGGAAGGAGCTCGCCACCGCGTCGAACCGGATCGCCGTGGACACCTTGATGCCGCCGAGCCCCGCCGCGGACAGCGCCGCGTTCAGGTTCCGGATGGCCGGGACGATGCGCCCCGTGTCCCCGCCCTGGATCTCGTTGCCCGCCACGATGTACTTGATCTTCAGGCCCTGGTAACGCTGCACGTTGTCCCGCACCCAGGCGGCCGCGTTGGAGGCGCTGTCGGCGATCTTGCCGAGCTGGTCGTTGCCGATGTCCATGACGAGGCCGATGCCCGAGTTGCGCAGCGCGGAGAGCGCCTGCCCGTCGGCGAAGTAGATGCGCATGTCGGTGATGCCCTTGGACCGGTACAGCTGCACCACGTCGCTCCGGGACGGGAGGTTGTTGCCGATCACGCCGTAGCACACACCGATCGACTGCACGTCTGCATATGGAATGGAGTGTCGTTATTCGTTATTAGCTGTACTACCATGTTGTGACTTGTGAATGACTTGGATTTGTCCCTAGGCACCGATCGACGATGCTTGTCCGCCACCGATTGCAACGATTTGGATTTTGGCTCAGTACTAAAATTCTGGAGCAACGTCTATCCCCTCTATCTTTTCTCTACGTCCTTTATTTATTCCTACTACTAGAGCCGATGCTACTCTGTCATTTATTTTTTCGCAAAAACATAAAAGCCTTGTGTTTCGATGTATTGATAAAAAAAAAGTCATGTACAAATCCGCAGAAGCGGACGAACACCCACGCCGTACAAATTTATAACCACTAGGCTCCGAAGAAAAGAATCCCACACCACGGATGGACTTGTTGCAAAACTCACTCTTAACTATTCTTCAAATTCACTTACTCCTTCTCTGATCCAAATTAATATTTGTCTAGATACAGAAAATGTAGTCATGTTTTAGTGCTATTAGATACATCCGAATCTAGTCAAATTCGAGACCATTAGTTTGGATCAGAGGAGTATCAAATCTTGTGCAATGCATTACAAATTCTATCGACAAAATAACAATAAAATAAGTCGATCAATCCTTCATTACAAAACTATAGAAAAATTGTATCCTTTAGGTGTTTCCGATAAAAGCACCTCGTTTTAGAAAATTTGCCACATTATACCCAAGCTAGATCTTTATTTATCACAAATTCATGAATTAAGAAGAGGGGAAGAAAGCAATTATGAATTTGTGTAGTGAAACAGGTTCAATCAATAAAATAAGAAGAAGACAAATTAATCGGTTCTTTGATAAAAAAAAGTGGTCTGGAAAAAATTGGCCACCCCATTTAGTGGTCTGGAAAAAATTGGGCACCCCATTTAGCACTTTATTTATTACTTTTGAGCCTATTTAGCCCTCATTTTTTTCACTTCTTAAGATTTGTACAGCAAAACATCGAGAAATTGTGCATAAAGAAAACTCTAGTGAAAACCAAAGAAAGAGACCCACGCGATGATTTTCAAATAAATCTTTTCCAACTTAGCAGTACAAGAGAAAAAAGAGACCCATGTAATAATGGAGTTTACTCGATATATGAAAGGCCTTATCATACGAGTATGAACTTGCATGAAAAGCAGATCGAAGAATAAAAACATGCAGAGGTATGCGTACATGTAGGGAGAGAAGCAAAAGCACCAACAACGAGAGCAACCACAAGCACGGAAGCGACATCCTGCCTCGCCATCGCCGCTGCTACCTCGATCCAAATATATATGTGGAGTATGTGCTCCTAAGTGCCCCGCTTGTTGTGCCGATGCAGCTGCGCTAGGCCTCCCCTTATATACAAGCTCTGGCGCCTACCATGGCGTGAGGTCAACTTACACGTAGGTACGTACCTTTTTTGACTCGTAACAGAGACGACACGTATAACTGGAGATGCACGCCATGGCAGGCTGGCTGGCGCACATACGTGCATGCTCATGGAGTCGTGGTCATGGACGTCACTCTTCGGTGCGGCCCACCTAACTCGATCTTCGTCGCATTCCGTCTTTCTTCCACGGAAAGTGCGGCCACTCGAAAAAAAGTCCACATATTGTGGAAAACTGGCCTCAGTTTTCCTCGAGTACTTGAGCAGTTGTGCTGCACGCATGGCCATGTCCCCCATGTATACGCGCTGTCGTGCTATTTCTATTACTGTAGTAGTAGAAGTAGCTTATTTTTCTTTAGAAAAGCAAACTATTTTTAGTTTTCCAATTATTAAAAAGTGCTCGAAGACTCGTTGACACTCCCGAGCCTCCATTTTGTGGCCGTCCGATGTTGTTGATCACGGACAGATGCTCCGACAGATTTTCGCCTGGACAGACCGCCGCACGCACTGCCATCCCCAACTCCTCCGACCCACTCGTCCTCCCCAAATCGCACTTCACCCCATAATCACGCGCTAACCCGCCTCTATCTCCGGCCGCCGGCGTGCTCCGCACCACCTCCATCTCCGGCAGCCGGCGCGCTCCGCCTCATCTCCATGTATGGCCGCCACCGCTCTTCGACCCGTCCCCATCTCCGGCTGTCACCGCGCTTCTCCCCGCCCCATCTCCGATTGCCATGCGCTCCAGCCCGCACCCATCTCCTGCTACCACGCGTTCCGTCCCGCACCCATCTCCGGCCACCACTGCGCGTCATCCCGCTCCGATGTGGACGAGGGAGAAGCAGCGCCTAGCCGCGGTAGCGACGACAACGACAACCGATTTGGGCTGTGATGGAGCGGTACCTTCAGCGGCGGCAACTGCCACCAAACTGGAGGTGTGTGGTACTAGATCTGGTCATGAGTTGTCCCAACCAACCTCTTTCTACTTGTTTCGATCTTGTGTCTGGGACCTGTCCGATGTCGACGACGGCCTGGTGGGTGCTCCTGCACGGCCGCCGAATCCAGTCGACGCGGTTGGCATTAGAAGCGGGAAGGACGTCGTGATGTACTTCTGCTTGGGTTCCTGCAACCTCTCTTCCACCTAGATCCTCTCCAGGTAGCTCACTGAAACCTACATGTAGCACCTCCAGCCATAGTTGTATTTTCTGAATGCGTGTAGAAATGGGAATATCATGTGGATTGGCAGGATCTTAGATGTTCTAGTGTATCAGCATGTTGAAATTTTAGGATCCACAAGGAGAAACCAGAGAGGTGGCAGAAGGAGATCCAGAGTTGTGCACTTGCGACATGTCAAGCCAGCAGACTTGCGCCCTCCCATATGCTTCTATAACATTTTCAGCCAAGGCAAAAAATCCAGCAACACCAATGACTCCCTATTTTAATATCCATTATATAGCTGAACTTCCTAGCACAACAACACTACTACTGAATCTCAAAGTGAGTACACACTGCTTCTAAATTCCAGCTCTACACATTACATAAAAAATCTGAAAATTAGGTGGCCAAGCATAACTTTACACATTACATATTATCGGCTATGGTAGTAGATGGTCCGGGGCTATTTTAGTGTGTACACACACTATAATCGGGTGTTTAGTGTGGGGTTAGAGATTAGCGCCTGAACTTATTCACTCGTTTATATGGGAATGGGGGAAGCCGGGGTGTCCAGATCGAGTATATGAGGTAAGCCCCTGTACACAATCCCCGGATACATGTGATTCATATTGTAGAAAGCAATCAATGTCTATTTTTTGCCCGAGGTAGCGTGGATTAATCTTGTTGTGCTAACCACCCCATAAGATGTATCAAGCTTGTTTCCTTAGTTTGCAGTACCATGGTGAACGTTATCATGAGGGCACTCGTCCTAGATTGTGTAGAACATGGACATATCATAGACGTGCAGATCCATAGGTTCTTAGTGTTTCTAGGTGCCATAGGCCATCAGTGCATTTTCATCATGTAGGTGATGATTCCTTCATAATCGACGAAATGAGGGTTGTTGGTGACGAAGATTCGCGACAGCGGCGGCTACTTCGACTACTTGAGGTAATCATCAAGCCCATATTCTAGTTCTATTTTGCGTGATTTTCGTACTGCAGTTGTGCAAATCATGACCATGTTGGTGCTTAGGATGTGCCTGATTCGTCTTGCGGTTCCACCCCTGCTTGATGTATGGTTATACAGCTTTTATGGGTAGCGCTAAGAATAGTTATGGATCGAAATTTGTTTGGGCTGTTTCATTCTGGATTTGAAATTATTCCTAGCCTTATTTTTCTGAGTGTTTTTACCAGCGGTAGGAACCTTTTGCTATTCATGTGTGTGGGTAATCCCCATTGTGCTTCTGGCAGCACGCTTATTATACCTAAGTGATTTTTTTTGCAAGGTTGTAGGTACCGCAGGAACTTGGACCTTTTGCCACTGATGGAATATAAAGTGACCACTGATGGAATATAAAGTGATTCATAGTGTACCGTATGAGAAAGAGGATTTTCCATAGTGTACCATATATATTTGTTTGTTCAAAATGGCTAAGTTGGTTACTGAATACATCTTAGGCGTTCTCTGTCATCATGTGTTTAGTTGGGTTTTCTTATCTGCTGGTTAAGTTTTTTTCCATCTCCATGATTTTAAGTTGCACACTGATTTTCTGTGAGTTGTTTTTGTCCATGAATTATGCATAACTGCATAAGTTATCTATTATTCATGTTTTAAATAATTTGTTTTATCATTATGATTAAGTTGACTACTAGGGGTAATTAAGTTGGCTGGTGGGTTTTGTTTAAGTTGCTTTTTTATTTTTTCCATGCCATGAATTATGCATAAGTTGTCCACTATTCATGTCTTAAATAAGTTGTTTTATCATAATTATTAAGTTGACTACTAGGAGTAATTAAGTTGGCTGGTGGTTCTTATTTAAGTTGCTTTTTGATTTTTTCCATGCCATGAATCATGCCATAGGTTGGCCATTATTCATGTTTTAAATAAGTTGTTCTGTCATTATGATTAAGTTGTCTACTAGGAGTAATTAAGTTGGTTCATGGTATTTATTTAAGTTGCTTTTTAATATTTCCATGCCATGAACAATGCCATGAGTTGGCCATTATCTATGTTTTAAATAAGTTGTTCTGTCATTATGATTAAGTTGTCCACTAGGAGTAATTAAGCTGGCCGGTGGTTCTTATTTAAGTTGCTTTTTTGGTTTATCCATGCCGGGAGGAATTCCTATAATTAGGTTAATTTGCACAAAATATTAATAAAATTGTATGCTGAATATGATTAAGTTGCTTTTCTAGATAAACTTCAGTCGGAATTTCTGATGTGTTTCAACACCATGATTACGTTGTTTTTCATATATTATTTAGTTGTTTTCATCAATTAGGTTAAGTTGTACACAAATATTACTTAAGTTTATCATGAATATGACTTACTTGCCTTTCCATATAATCTTGAGTCAGTATTTTTCATGTGTTTCAGCACCATGTTGATTAGATGGTTTCCCAAATTTTATTTAGTTGTTTCGTCAACTAGATTAAGTTGCACACAAATATTACTTAAGTTGTATGTTGTATATGACTAAATTGCTTTTCCAAATAAACTTGATTCAGCATTCTTCATGTGTTTCAGCACCATGATTACATTCTTTCCCAGATTTTATTCAGTTGTTTCATCAACTAGATTAAGTTGCACACAAATATTACTTAAGTTGTATGTTCTATATGACTAAGTTACCTTTGCAATTATACTTGGGTTGCTTCCTGATTTTCAATTGAGTTGTATTTTTTTCAAGTGACCAAAGATTATTTTACAACCATAAATTCCCCAAAGTAGTATACCTTAGTTGGCTTCTGAAAGTAATCGAGTTTTTTTGATACCATGTTAAGTTGGCTTCTGAAAGTAATTGAGTTGTTTTGATAATTATTCCTAAGTTGGCTTCTGAAAGTAATTGAGTTGTTTACTTGTTTTGATACCATGCTTAAGTTGGCTTCTCAAAGTAATTGAGTTTGTTTTGATAATTATGCCTAAGTTGATGCTTCCTGGCTATAAACAAGTGTGTTCCTTTCCTAGTGTCCCAACTTTGTTACCAACTGTGGTTTCAGCAAAAGATCTTAATGTTCAACTGCTTCATGGTCATGCAGCACACGGTCTTGAGATTCACCTACAACTGCAGCTGGGACAGCTTGAGTGCAAAATAGCGGCTCTGCATCGTTCATATCCACAACTTCAATAGGGGAACATCCAGACCTGACATCGGAAGAATCACAAATATGAGTTTGGTTACTCAATTATTTTTTTAACAATCCATGCCCATGCAAGCTACAAATAAACGCTAAGCAACTTTCATTTCCCTTGTAGAACCCAAACAACTCAATAGCGTACTGATATTTTTGCAATTGTTTTCAAACAAACCAGTTCGTGGCAGGCGTGGCCGCATGATAAGGAAAGTAAAATGGTATATCTACATCGACGCTACAACACTATGCAAAAAGACAGATAAGACAGATGCATAGTGTTCACAAATTACTATTAATCGAAGCTACAGTCTTTTAGAAAACATATCTCCGAACTTATAGTCCTCTCAGTACCATGTCAATCTTTTGATGCGCAGACATGGAACTGCTAGTAGCATGTTTGTTTCATGGGAGATGCAAGTTTCTGTCACAACTGTCTCACTGTTTGTATTTCCTATTTCTCACCTTCATATATGGTGGATACAACTCATATATACTAATTTATTTCTGCTTATGACATGATAAGTTGCTCCTAGGAGTGTTTGTTTCTTTACAATTGCATTTCCCTGTCATGCATGTTTTTCCCCAAGAAAGTTTGCACATCCATTTGATGTTTTGTCACAGGTATGCTATAAAATTACACCTATGTTCCAACTCAGATGCATTTTTCATAGGTGCAATGGTGATTTTAAGCCAAAACTGTTACCAGACTATGATTTTAAGCGAAATATTTTTAGTTGCATTTACTTGAAATCTTGGTTCCTGGAGTACCCATGCTTGATCTAATTGTAACTGGAGTTTTCCATCAAGTCTGTTTTGGATGACCTACTCCAGTTTCTGTTAGATGATCTACGTTTAGTTTCATGGTGAAGTCAGTGTGTGGAGAATATCATGAAAGCCAAGATTTAAGGACTAGCAATGGTGGGTGGAGTCCTGATGACAATGAGAAATTGACTCGGTGATTCGTAACTTGTAACAGCGGCATCGGAAAGTGGGGACGAGAACATAGGAGAAGTTCACAGTCTTACCTTGCAAAGGAAAATCCAAGGTCTGACCTTGGTTGTGCCTGGCAATGACCTTGTTTAAAACATTTTTTTTATAAGCGAAAACTTTCTCCAGGGTAAAAACCTATAATCTTTGATCGGACAATAACGGTGTTTGTGCTATGTTTTCTTCTTAAAGACGTCACTATTGAAGAGGTTGAAGACTTCTGGTGTTGTTCCGGTGACCTTAGTGTCGCTGCTACTAAGGATTTGATCGCAATAGCGTGACTTTTTTTTTTTGCAATTTTTCCTTTTTTTAAGTTGTATGTATCTATAATGCCAATAAGTTAATGCGTTGTTATAGAGGGTGGGTATAATTAGTATCAGCACGATATTAATACATATTCTTCCAAAAAAAATATAAGTACCTAATTAGGATATCAAGTGGGATCCCACCAAAATCCCACTTTTAGTTCATTTGTCAAAATCTAGTTTAAATTTTAAGCAAATATTTACACTAAATTTTAGCAAATAAACTAAAAGTACGATTTAGGTGGAATCCCACTTGACACCCTGCTTAAAATTTCCGGCCTGGGGTGCTAACAGATTGGAGCGGTGGCCTGTACCGTAGTGACTAATTTCCACGTGTGCCAAATTCCCATGGTGTGCCAAATTCATTCTTTTGCCAGATTATCCAGCCGCTTGCACTATCGTTCGGAGACGGTGTGGTCATCCCATCGTTCGCCGCTTGTATCTGAGTGCAGACTTAATCCTTGCGAGACTTCCTCTGTGTCCTGCCCCCAAATCTTGTCCAATGCAACACGTGACATTTGAATCATGGAACGTTGCCAAATTTCTTGTAAAATGCATTTGTACGCCCTCGATTGTACTAGTACTCCCTCCGTTTAGAAATATAAGATGTTTTAGATTTGTGAAGGAGATGTATCTAGATATATCTCCTTCACAAACCTAAAACATCTTATATTTCCAAACGTAGGGAGTAGAATCTAACAGGAGGTCAATCCTCGTTTTATTTTCCTACTAGACTAAATTAAGAACACCTTATCCTTTCACGGCTCGAGCAAATTCCATGCAAAATACATAAGCCTCTCAATCATCAACACCACATGGCAGTCACTGGCTTAGTTGTTCCAAGTACAAGGGTACTCCTACTCTAGCGATAAGTCGTTCCAAGTTGGCCGTCCAAAATAAGTTGTTCCAAGTTGGCCATCCAAAATAAGTTGTTCATACTAGACCATATCCAAAGTCACGCTAGATAACAATCCACCGACAAGTTTCTTCCTCTCCGACTCCTTATTATAAGCAACCTAATTTTTCACTTCCAGATTCTAGATAATCAGTGTAGGAAGCGCCCCAACCATGCCTCAAGCTAAACACTTCTCACGGCGAATGATGTAGACCGTCATCTTCAGCGGCTCCTCGTTCTCCATCACCTTGAATAGGCAGAGATCATCTTCCCGCAGGTTGTTGGTGCGGGCAAAAGACGACCATCCTTTACTGATCACCGTGCGATCGCTCCAGTGTCGCAGCTGCGTGTCCCACGTCCTGCTCTCCCCCTCCCGCTGAAGCACCAAAGTGACCCCACTCCGATTTTCGCGATGCCCAGCAGCATACATCCTTTTGAGATACCTTGACACATACCGCACGCCCAAGGACTGTTTATATAGGGTTCATGGTCTTCCTACACTGACCTTTTGAGCAACCTAATTTTTTCACTTCCAGATTCTAGATAATCAGTGTCAGAAGATCCATGGTCTTCATATCCAGAAGCCGAGACCTCTTCACCTGAACAGGTTTGCAAAATAAATTAGATAGAAATTAAAAGATGTGAATAGAAATGTAACACATGAATTTTATCATTGGCAGTGTCTTATTTGAGTCGTGCTGCATACCGTTGGTGTCTGGTTCCTCCTTAACACGGGAAGTTGAGGCTATCTTTGTGCTTGTTCTTCTGTGGTTTGAGACAGTAGCGGTTCTTCCACATTTGGAGTGACCAATGCTCAGTTTTTGGAGCACATGGACCATAACCGTCAATCCTCTTGCATTAACCTTTGACATTATTGGTTGAAAGATGCAGAGATCTCCTTCTTGAACTCTGTTTTCACAGACAAATTTGCCCATATATAGGTTGCACCTACCACCAGGCCGGATGTACAAACTGCACTGCCAATGCTTGCTCCGCCTAGGGACCTGGAGTATGATTTTTGTATCTTCACATGGAAAGTACTTGAGTGCATAATCCTTGCGTATTACCTAATTAAGAAAAAGGGACAGAATGTGATAGTGATACTGTTAAGCTTGTTTTATCAGATAGGTGAAGTATCAAGGAGGGAAGAAGTTAAGACTGTCATGAAGTCTAAATATATTATATACTATAAAAGCAATATACGGGTGTTTAATAGAGGCACCCCGCTGAGCCATGTCATCTAAACAAGCTTTAATGATTGAATTTAAAATTTATGGCTACGATTTATTCGGCATGTTGAGGCTTGACTGATCTCAATTGGTAGGGGTATGATTTGAATTCATGTCCTGACGGACCTCCATGTCTCTTCTAACAATATGTTTATATATTTTACATAGTATGGGTTGCCCCCCCCCCCCCCCCCCCCCCGAAAAAGGGTGAAAACAGTGTGGCCAGAGACACACTCCTCTTCATGGCAGACTGCCGAATCTTTGGGAAATCAAGGAAGACACCCATATACATAATGAAAATGAAAGTTTCGACAAGAAATTCTTGCAGAAGTGCAAAACATCTGGCCAAAGAGTTTATCGACGCTCATAATTAAGTATATTTTCGTAGCTGTGCTTAAACATCTCTATTGACTAGAGTCAATTCCTCAAACACTAGACAAGACCCATATAGGCCCAACATCGAACACAACACTAAGATGTATGAGCACATATGACTAATTACATCCAAGGATTACGTGTCGCTCGACAAGTCAAGTCTACGTGTCGCAAACCTGATGTCGACAAGTTGGAACGACACGACAAGTTGAACTTGTCGTTCGACAAGTTGAACTTGTCGTTCGACAAGTTGACTTGTCGGGGACAAACCTCGACTTGTCTGTGTCAACTAGTCAATCGACAAGTTAGAGGGCTGGGATATAAAACCCCTTTCCTGAAACCCTGCTCCTCAGATCGACAAGTTCGTGACTCCCTCCCACAGCCGCCTCTTCCTTGGCGCCGCCTCTCCTCTGGCCGCCACTGGCTTGGCGGTGCCGCCGCCTCTGCCTCTCCCCTGCTCCAGCGTGCTCCGCCACCTCCGCCTCTCTATGCCATCAATATTCGTGTAGGCTGTTGGCATGTGGACAAGTGGAGGCCCTGCCCACTGGACGCAATTGTCACAGTATTAGGTTCCTCTTCACTCCCTATGCCATCAATATTTGTTAGTATACCAAAATTAATAGGCTAGTTACTTAGTATTTTTTAGTAATTCCTTGTCGACAACACATCGACAAGTCTATCACTTATCGAGACTTGTCACGACTTGTCTACTTGTCGGTACCCCAGCGACAAGTTGCGACACGTCGACACGTAAACCTTGATTACATCCGAAAAAAGCATACAAATAACTGAAATTGGATCTTTCGGAGTTGGGACGCATGAACCTACATCCATGTTCTTTACCTTTTCTTTTGAAAATATCTCTAAAGTTGGATGGATTTCTTCTTATCTAGCAGAAACTAATACATATGATGTTGATGGATTCTATATTTTATTTGACCAGAACTAGAGTCACACCAAAAGAGAACAAGTTCTAAATCAACACAAATAAAAATGACATACAAGCTAATGCATCGAAAAACGATCAAGGAGTGATCACACCAGGAAGAATACACACATATATCTCAAATGATGAATGTTGACAAAACAAATGTAACTCAAGATCCCCAAGAAGAAAAATACTCAGTTGGTCATTACGCTAATTAGATGACATTGTTAACGACCCAATACAATGGATCTGACTAACCAATATACTAATGACGCCATCTTGAAACTCTTGATATAAATGTCGACAAAGCTTGATCAGTTAACAGAAAAAATTATATGGGAATTAGTTAGCATAAATAAAAAATATGCCAAATCCGAAAGCCTAAAGATTAGGTCATCCGGTCTTAATATATATTAATAACAAGACATAAAATGCATCTTTAAAATCTAATGAGGTCAAAATATTGGAAAAACATGTGTTTGTGGTCAATGTGGCGGCTGACACGACGCAAAGTACCTCCTTGATCTTTTTTCGTGTAGAAAAAAATCCTACAAATTACGTGGATCGCATCTCGGTCTACCAAATAAGCAACATGTAGGCCAAAATCCAAAAGCCTAAGAAATAGGCCATTCGGTATTGAGTTTTGTTATTAAAGGCTAACGACACACTGCATCATACGACTAAAACATGCCTCAAAGTTACCACATTAATCAAATATAATCTAGAAATTCTTGAATCTGTCAATTATATAGTAAAACCATACCATGTTAAAAGAGAGATAAATTAGAATAATTTCATGAAAAGACAAATTATCCAATGGTTAATCTAATGTACACTATTATTTATATTACAAGCAGAAAAACAAGTAGATCTTCATAAGTGTAAACTTAAATAAGTAAAACAAAATGATAGCAAAATACAACTTCACAAGTAATATATTCTAAATGCATAACACTTATGGTGGTTGTAGAACTTTATTATTCCCTATCACATAATGTGTGTCAATTTTAGACTAGAGTCCATACCCTTGACAAGGCTCGTGTACGCGTTAATATAAGAGACCAGGAATGATCCCTGATTGGTATCAGTATAGTAGTTTGTACCGGTATTACATGTTCAACGCCCCCCCTTAATCTAAACCTTTGGAAAGGTTGATATTACACTTAAACTCATTTACATACTTTCAGTCAATGTTTTTGTAAAACCATCATCAACTTGATCCTTGTTGGAGATGAACTTGATGTGTTGGTGGGGCGATTGGGGTGACGAAGAGGAGAGGCGGCGTTGGCGGATGAATGGAACTAAGGAGCCCGAATTTTGGCCAGTCTCGGAGAGCATGAGTTCACGCTGGTCATATGCAGTGATCTGTGCACACATATCAGTAAGAGTAGTGCACAAGATGGCGTTGATGGAAGCGACAAGAGGAGTATATTCAGCACCCAAACCATTGAGGAGATACTCCTTCAGTTCATCATCATCAATCTTCTGTCCTGCTGCTGCGAGCTCCGAAGCAAAACCCTTCATCTTGGTGATGAATGGGGTAGAGGTCATATCCAATTTCTTGGTGTTGGAGAGGGCACCGCGAAGTGTGTAGATTTGAGCCTTGGACTGTGACGTAAAGAGCGCCGTGATAGACGAGCACACATCGTGATAGTGTTCGAGGCCGAGAACATGAGCCAAGATGTCCGGGGAGAGTCTCCTGAGCGACCAGCTCAGAACTTGTTGATCTCATGCAAGCCACATGCCAGACGGGGTTGGGCACGGTTGTCTTCTTTTTTTCGTCTTCAGCCTCCATTGTTTTGGACGGGCATGACGTCGGAACCATCAAGCATCCCCATAACGAGCGCACTACGACCCACAAGGAGAACTTGCATCTTCCACCTAAGAGAATGGGTACTCATGAGCTTCTCCGATGGGGGTGCCCCGAGAGTTTCCACCATAGCCGTCGCTGTTGAGGAAGTTGACGACATCGGAGATTGGGAGGGAAGGATGTGGGTTGTGACTGATCATAACCGGTGGCGAGGAGTTTTTGACCTGTTTCGATGCCAATCATAACC
This sequence comes from Avena sativa, assembly GCA_916181665.1. Classification (NCBI taxonomy): domain Eukaryota; kingdom Viridiplantae; phylum Streptophyta; class Magnoliopsida; order Poales; family Poaceae; genus Avena; species Avena sativa. The sequence goes on from OV702296.1 coordinate 387,332,006, forward strand.
AGCAGGCTGAGTTCTTTGTCTTCTAATCCAATGCCGATCCTATCTAGCAGCAGAAGTTCTTCCTCTTCTTGGTCCCTCCTGATTGTAACCAGAAAACGAGGATCATGGAGATCGATGGCGATCAATTTTGGGGTTTTGTTTTGCTAGACGCCGGGAACAGGAAGCTCTAATACCATGTCAATTTTAGACTAGCATCGATACCCTTGCAGGGCTCGTGTACACGTTAATATAGGAGATAGGGAACGATACCCGATCGGTATCAGTACAGGAGTTTGTACCGGATACCGTGGGAGTACTACTCCATACCATATTGGTATTAAATGTTCAACAATGTGAACATTCATAAAACTACTCCATACCATATTGGTATTACATGTTCAACAATTCGAACATTCATAAAACTGTAAATTTATTACTCGGACAATTTACATATACTCCCTCCGTCTATCTAGGTTCAATGAATCTGCGTCAATTAATTTGAAACAGATGGATTATTAAAATTGATGCCCTCAAATTTGCAAGGGACACCATGCTAGATTTTTAAATTACAAATAAGGCAACGATACCGTCGATTAGATTTATATACTTTTTTATGCATTTTGCTGCAAACTATCCTGCAGAGGTTTCTAGGAGTTAAAAGAAGAACACAAACTTTCCTAAATAATGTCATAACCAGAAAATGTACGTACATATATGAAATGAGAAGTTCATACAAAGTTCAGCCAGTAGAACCAACGTACCAGATTACCATACTGTTTTACATTGGTCTTTTTCATCATTGCAACAAGCACTGGGATTTCAGGTCGCATTTTGCTTACAAGTGCTTGTATTTTCACCTCCTGTTCTTCTGTAAGGTAGCAATGCCCTGATAAGACAATATCATCTGAAAGCATCTGACGGTCATCAGACTCCACAGAATCGCCTAAAGAAGGATTGTCTTCTGCAGTAAAAAAGCTTCAACAGTAAGAGAGCATGTGGTTGAGGGTAACTGATTACTCTGAATACAACTTAACCTGAACATCCCTCAGAAGAATAGGATATTGCAGGCGTGTTTGCTTGTTTTTTAAAATGGTATGGGCATTCCTTCTGGCTTCTATCTGAATCTGATCCTTCACCTGCCGAGGACTGAGTACCACCACAGGACCTACTCGAATTATCAACATCATACGTGCTGGGTTTTTTAACATCAGATGCAGCTTTTGTTCTGGCACAGCATGATACTTTCTCCTTGCCAGTGGAATCAAATATTGTAACCTCAAATCGGGCATTTCCATTGTGTCGAAACATCAAGGAATAGTTCTCTTCTATTTGATTGGCATCAACAAATGCTGCCCATCCGGTCTTGAGGATTGTTCTGTTCATAATCTCAGTAACTCCAACATCATATATATTACCGTCAGGGGCTTCTAGTTGGACGGTCCCCGGGATCTTTCCTCCGAAAAAGTTAGCAAACCACTCTGGTATGACCTGTAGCAAGCATGAATGGTCCATACCAGTCAAGCGACAATGAAATTCCACAAAATTCAGGCACCCACTGCGCCAGAAAAGGCATAAAGAGCTAACCATGCTATGCATATAGTTGCCATTTATTTGTCTTATGAACTTCCGCTTGCTCTGGCAGCACTCACAAGGATTGTCCATCTTGTATCCGTCCTGTAAAATTGATCATATATTATGTCAGGTGGCATTATTCATCGCATAAGTAATGATACCTCAAAATTACTCAAGATTCATAATGATACCTGGAAAGGTACAAAAATAGAATACAATTGACAATCATTCATGAAAAGCAGGGCAATAGAAACTGAAACATATATAGTGTGCTAAGTTTTGCATGTGACTGAAACAATAGCCATAAAAACATGTGGTCTAAAAAAGAAAAGAATCTCAACATTTGCACTCAATAGCATTTGGCACGGAGCCACGGACGACAATAGAAATTGAATCGAAACACAAGGCTTTTGCGTTTTCACGAAAAAGGTCAGAAATTGAGAATTTGTTTCTGTAACTTGAAATTCGAAATAGCAAAAAACTAAACGAGTAAACCAAAGGCAGAGAACTTATCCATAACAGATAATTTTATGGCATTATATGCAAACTAAGATAAATAATTGTCACAACAGGATGACATGCATACCAAACAAAACTTCAATGATAGAGAGAACTTCTTTTCAGATTGTGCAACATAAATAAAGGATAACGTATGTAATCCGTAACATGAATGAGCAAGAGAGGAAACAGGAAAGAAAACACTGACTTATATGGCCAGACTAGTCATGAACAGAATTACCATTCCCCCATAAACGAACACTAGGGGCTCCAATTACCTACTTGAGTACACTGCCTGTATAGACTACAAATCAGAATCGTAACGGGGTCACAAAAACACAATACAAAGAGCTAATAACTGCTACATTTTGAACTACCGAGTTCTTCTGAATCTGATAAAAGAACAGCAAGGATGCACGCACCCCAGCTTCAGAATCATGTAAAAGTGTACAGAGAAATTTCTCACGAACAGAACAACTAAATAGAGTGACGAGACTCACTGTTGCGAGCATACAAACAAAGCATGCCAAATATATGCAGATCAAGTGGGGGATTTTCGCCACTAACGCAGATCATTTCCACCATGAGGAACATCTAGTCGTTTTATTCCTACTACATCAAACCCGTGACCTACAGTCGAATCTCCTTACGAAACCCAGATGGGATGAGCATGGGGTGAATAAAGATAAGGGTTCACTTGCCTGGAGCGCCGGCGGCGAGGTGGATGATTCGGCAACTTGATGGAGGAGGACGCCTCTGCAGCGCCGCCAACGAGACGGAGACCGCCGAGGGCTCCGAGTCTTCCGACACGACCAAGGAGCCCTACAGGAGGCCAGGAGCAGGAGGCGTAGAACATACTAGGCGTTAGAGCAACCCAAACAGCTTATCTATAAATGGGTAACAGGCAAAAAAGTAAGAGGGGCAAAATAATAGCTCCAATAGCTTATTTATAAGTGGTCCCCCACTAAAAAACTTTAGGTGATCATCCATTTTTTGACAACTCTTACCCATATATGGGTAGATGGAGGCAATTTTTGGGTAAGAGTAAACCCTACCAAAACGCACGCGGGAACACAAGCAACCGCCCCGCGCGGAAATTTCATGCGCCTCCCGCCCGACTGTCCGTCGCTGCCGCCGCTCGCAGCGGCTCCTCCATCTGCCGCACCACCATGGAGCACGCCGCCGACCTCCCGCGAGCCCCCGTCGTGCCTCCACCCGCCCGTCCCGTGCTCCCAGCCAGCGCGCGGACCAAGCCCACAGCCGCCCGCCGCCTTGGTCTGTCCGCGCCGCCACGGGCACCCGCCGCCGCGGGAAGCTCCTCCATCGACCCGGCGAGTGTCGAGGCCTTCCTGGCCGCGCATCCACCTGCCCCTGTGAAGAATCTGGCGCGGAAGAGGGCGCTGAAGGACCCCGCAGCTGTGGCCGCCCGCGCAGGGAAGACGTCGACGCCGACGGTTCAGGCCGCGCCTCCCCAGCCCGCTCCAGCCATGGCTGCCCTGCCTCAACCATCTCCTGCAGGTCATGCAGCATCCATGCCGCCATCGGGACAGGCAGCAGCTCCGCAGCTCACCAACAGCGCCGGCGCACTCATGGTGTTCGATCAAATGGCTACAAGGTCCGATTTTCAAACTTGATTTTCTTTGCTGCATTTTTCTGTCAATGTTGAATGTGTATCCAAGTTTAGGCAAAGGCACAATATTTTGCAATAGTTTTGGTTGTATGTTATGGCTTGCACAATATGTTATGTTGTCATAATTCATTTGCAAAGTCTAGTTTGCACAATATGCTTAAATTCTATCTAATTGACAATGTTTATTTGCATGTAATATGGATGATGAGTCCTTTCTCAATTATACTTGTGGTCAACAATTTGCTCAAAATGGACCATCTCAAGAATTTCCACAAGATGATCCATCTCAAGAATTTGCACAAGATGATATTATGGGATATGATGATCGTTTTGTTGGTGAGGGAGATGATGAGGGTTTTGTTGGTGAGCCATATGGTGAGGGTTTTATTGGTGAGCCATATGGTGAGGGTTTTGTCAATGATCCAACTCCACGAAAGGCTAGCCGAGGAGCTAATTTCACTAAAAAGGAAGATGAGACCTTGTGCCATGCATGGATTTTGTAGGGTTTCGTAGCATGGAAAACAAAAAATTTCTACCGCATACAAACAAACAAGCCAAGATCTATCTACTAGATTGTAGCAACGAGTCGATGGAATAACTCACCCTCGAAGTTTCCAAAATGTTTAACGAGAGCGGATTCTCGTGGGTGATGTAGTCGTACTCTTCCCGATCTCAAGATCGTGTAGACGATCCTTCCGGCGCTGCGTTCCGGCAGCGCTCCCACAGTCGGTCACACGTTCGGTACTCGACGAAGACCTTCCTCTCCCTTGTTCCAGCAGGCAGCAGAGGTTGTAGCACTCTCCTCGCGATTCCGGCAGCACAACGGCGTGGTACCGGAAGTAGAGGGGAGATCTCGCAGGGCTTCGCCTTAAGCCGGAGCGAGTATGGTGGACTATGAGAGAGCCCTCGGCGATCTAGGGTTTAGACACACCGAGGAAGAGGTGCTAGGGCCGGCGGATAGGGCTTGGAGGTGCCCAAGTCGGCGGCTAGGGGAGAAACCCTAGGGGGCGGTGGCGGCTATGGAGGGTGGCGGCGGCTAGGGTTTGGAGGTAGGGATCTTGTGTGCTAGGAGGGGCAGCCCTGCCCCTCCCTTTATAGGTGGGAGGCGCGGCCAAGGGGAGGGGGGTCCCTCCCCAACTCGGCTTCAAGGTGGGCCGGCGGTGGAGGGGAGGAACTCCTCCCCCAACTCGGTTTCCACCTCCCTCTCCACTTCCCAAAATAGCCGTTTGACTTTCAAATTGGCGTTTGACTTTTTCAAACTAGGATTTGAATAAACCCTTTATTTTGTTCAGCGATGACACCTAGTACATGATGCAATCATACCAACTTGATATAACACATTCATGTACCCTTCCCCTTCGAAGTGCCGGACATTCCGGAACCTTCTAGAACATTCCCGATGAAAACACCGGAACCATTCCCCAACTCCGAAATAGGACTTTCCTTATATGAATCTTATTCTCCGGACCATTCCGGATCTCCTCGTGATATCCCGGATCCCATCCAAGGCTCCGAACAACATTCGGTCTCTTTCTCATCATTCCATAACTACTCAAACAACGTCGAATCCTTAAGTGTGTCTCCCTACGGTTCGTGAATTATGCGGACATGATCGAGACACTTCTTCGAACAATAACCAATAGAGGAATCTAGAAATTCATATGGCTCCCACATATTTCTACGATTACTTTGAGATCGAATGAACCACTTACATACGATACCAATTTCCCTTTGTCTCACGATAGTTTACTTATCCGAGGTTATGATCGTCGGTATCTCTGCATACCTAGTTCAACCTCATTACTGATAAGTACTCTTTTCTCGTTCCCGTGATATGTGATCCCTTGTGAGCCAGTCACATGCTTGCAAGCTAATTGGATGACATTTCACCGAGAGGGCCCAGAGTATATCTATCCGTCATATGGATGGACAAATCCCACTCTTGATCCATGTGTTTCAACCAATACTTTCCGAACACTCAATGTCACCTTTATAGCCACCCAGTTACGGTGTGGTGTTTGATGTCATCAAAGCATCCATCCGGTAAAGGTGATAAGCATGATCTCATGGTCGAAGGAATTAGGTTACTATGTATCAGAAAGCATATAGCAATTGAATTATTAAAATGACTTGATCTTTATGCTACGCTTATCGATAGGAGTATGTCCACCATATCATTCTCTTAATGATATGATCTTGTTGTTAATAACATCTCAATGTTCATGATATGGAAACCACAATCATTTATTAACCAACAAGCTAGTATTATATAGAGGCTTTACTAGGGACTTCAATTTAAGTTTACAAATCACACAAGTATTAATGTTTCCTTGTTAATACTATTATAGCATGAATGTAAACATTTATCATAAACACAAAGATATAATAATAACTATATTTATTATTGCCTCTAGGGCATATCTCCAACAGTCTCCCACTTGCACTAGAGTCGTCTAATCTAGATTACATGGTAATATACCGAACACCCATGGCAGTTTGGTGTTGGTCATGTTTTGCCCTCGGGAGAGGTTTAGTCAACGGATCCGCCACATTCAGATCTATGTGTACTTTGCAAATCTTTATGTCACCATCTTGGACATGTTCTCGAATAGCATGAAAACGTAGGTTGATGTGCTTCAGCTTCTTGTGTGACCTTGGTTCTTGCGCATTGGCTATGGCACCCATGTTATCACAGTAGATAGACATTGGGTCCAGCACACTAGGAACCACACCCAGCTCTGTAATGAATTCTTTCATCCATATCGCTTCTTGTGAAGCCTCCGAAGCAGCCATGTATTCCGATTCAGTTGAAGATCTCGCCACAACGCTTTGCTTTGCACTCCTCTAGCTAACTGCTGCACCATTCAAAGTAAATACGTATCCAGATTGTGATTTAGAATCATCTGGATCGGTGTTCCAACTAGCATCGGTGTAACCATTAACAACGAGTTGTTCATCACCTCCATAAGAAAGAACCATATCCTTCGTTCTTCTCCAGTACTTAAGGATGTTTTTGACCGTTGTCCAATGATCCACTCCTGGATCACTTTGATATCTGCTAGTCAAACTAACAACATATGCAATGTCGGGTCTAGTACATAGCATGGCATACATTAGAGATCCTATGGCTGAGGCATAGGGAGTCTTACTCATCCTTTCTCTATCTTCTGCCGTTGTCGGACTTTGAGTTTTACTCAAGGTCGTATTGGGCAACATGGGCAAGAACCCTTTCTTGCTATCTTCCATTCCAAACCTCTTTAGAACTTTGTCCAAATATGTACTTTGTGACAATGATATTAGGCGTCTCGATCTATCTCTATAAATCTTTATGCCTAATATGTAAGCTGCTTCGCCAAGATCCTTCATTAAAAAACTATTATTCAAATATTCCTTGACACTATTAAGAAGGTCTACATCATTCCCAATCAACAATATGTCATCTACATATAGTATTAAGAATGCTACAGAGCTCCCACTCACTTTCTTGTAAATACAAGCTTCTCCATAAGTTTGTATAAAACCAAAACTTTTGATCACCTTATCAAAACGTTGATTCCAACTTCGGGATGCTTGCTTCAATCCATAGATGGACCGTTGAAGTTTGCATACCTTGTTAGCATCTTTAGGATCGACAAAACCTTTGGGTTGCATCATATACAACTCTTCATCAATGTCTCCATTGAGGAATGCTGTTTTGACATCCATCTGCCATATCTCATAATCATAACATGCAGCGATTGCTAACATAATCCTCACAGACTTTAGCTTCGCTACAGGTGAGAAAGTCTCATCGTAGTCAACTCCTTGAATTTGTCGAAACCCTTTTGCGACAAGTCGAGCTTTATAGACAGTAACATTACCATCAGCATCTGTTTTCTTCTTGAAAATCCATTTGTTCTCGACAGCCTTCCGGCCATCCGGTAAGTCCACCAAAGTCCATACTTGGTTTTCGTACATGGATCCAATCTCGGATTTCATGGCTTCTTGCCATTTGTTGGAATCTAGGCTCATCATCGCTTCCTCATATGTCGCAGGATCATCGGTGTTGTCCACCAACATGACACTCATAACGGGATCATACCAATCTGGAGTGGTACGAGTTCTCGTTGACCTGCGAGGCTCTGTAGCAACTTCAACCGAAGTTTCATGATCATTATCATTAGCTTCCTCTCTCATTGGTGCAGGCACCACAGGAACTTCTTCCGGTGCTGCGCTACTCGCAATTTTGAGAGAAGGTTCGACAACCTCGTCGAGTTCTACTTTCCTTCCAGTCACTTCTTTCGAGAGAAATTCCTTCTCTAGAAAGGATCCATTCTTGGCAATGAAGATTTTGCCCTCGGATCTATGATAGAAAGTGTACCCAATAGTTTCCTTCGGGTATCCTATGAAGACACATTTTTCCGCTTTGGGTTCAAGCTTGTCCGGCTGTAACTTCTTTACATAGGCTTCGCAACCCCAAACTTTAAGGAACGACAATTTAGGTTTCTTCCCAAACCATAATTCATACGGTGTCGTTTCAACGGATTTAGATGGTGCCCTATTTAAAGTGAATGTGGCTGTTTCTAATGCATAACCCCAAAATGATAGCGGTAAATCTGTAAGTGACATCATAGAACGAACCATATCTAAGAGAGTTCGATTACGATGTTTGGACACACCATTACGATGTGGTGTTCCCGGCGGTGTTAGTTGTGAAAGTATTCCGCATTTTTTCAAATGCTCGCCAAACTCGTAACTTAGATATTCACCTCCACGATCAGAACATAGAAATTTAATCTTCTTGTTACGTTGATTCTCTACCTCACTTTGAAATTCCTTAAACTTCTCGAAAGTTTCGGACTTATGTTTCATGAAATAGATATACCCATATCTACTCAAATCATTCGTGAAGGTAAGAACATAACGATAACCACCGCGCGATGCTACACTCATTGGACCACACACATCGGTATGTATGATTTCCAATAAGTCCGTAGCTCGCTCCATCATACCAGAAAATAGAGTCTTAGTCATTTTACCCATCAGACATGCTTCGCATCTATCAAGTGATTCAAAATCAAGTGATTCAAGAAGTCCATCGGAATGGAGTTTCTTCATACGCTTCACTCCAATGTGACCAAGACGACAGTGCCACATATAGGTCGAGTTATCGCTCGATTTCAAACGTTTAGCCTCAATGTTATTAATATGTGTATTTCCACTATCGAGATTCAATAAGAATAGACCATCTATCAAAGGTGCATGTGCATAAAACATATTACTCATATAAATCGAACAACCATTATTCTCGGACTTAAACAAGTAACCGTCTCGCAATAAACAAGATCCCGATATAATGTTCATGCTTAACGCAGGAACCAAATAACAATATTGTTATTTAAGTATAAAACTAATCCCGATGGTAGATGAAGGGGTAGCGTGCCGACCGCGATCACATCAACCTTTGATCCGTTTCCCACGCGCATCGTCACCTCGTTCTTCGCTAGCTTCCGTTTATTCTGCAACACCTGTTTCGAGTTACAAATATGAGCAACCGAACCAGTATCAAATACCCAGGCACTACTATGAGTACTAGTGAGATACACATCAATAACATGTATATCAGATATACCTTTCTTCTTGATGTTGCCGTTCTTCAAATCCGCCAAGTACTTTGGGCAATTCCGCTTCCAGTGACCTTCTCCCTTGCAGTAAAAGCACTCAGTATCAGGCTTAGGTCTAGCCCTGGTCTTCTTCGTCGGCGCGGTAACTTTCTTACCACCCTTCTTGAAGTGTCCCTTTTGCTTAGACTTGCCTTTCTTGAATTTGGTGGTCTTATTGACCAGCAACACTTGGTGCTCTTTCTTGATCTCCACTTCTGCAGATTTCAACATAGCAAACAGTTCTGGCAACTGCTTGTTCATCTTTTGCATATTGTAGTTCATCACAAAGTTCTTGTAACTTGGTGGTAGTGATTGGAGGACACGGTAAATCCCCAAAGCATTAGGAATCACTATACCCAAGCTTTGAAGTTTGTTTGCGTGCCCAGACATCTTAAGCACATGCTCACTGACGGAGCTGCCCTCTTCCATCTTGCAGTTAAAGAACTTTTCAGAAGCCTCATAGCTCTCAATTGCCGCGTGAGTCTCAAAGATCAATTTGAGATCACGGACAATATCATGTGGGTCTGAATTCTCAAACCTTTTTTGAAGCTCTGATTCTAAACCATACAAGATAGCACACTGAACTGTGGAGTACTGAGTCTTCCGAGCGAGGTAAACATTCTTTACTTCGTCGGCAGCATCAGCTGCAGGCGGGTCACCCAGCGGTGCATCCATCACATAGGTCAAATTACCAGCTGTGAGGACAATCCTCAAATGGCGGAACCAATCCGTGAAGTTGCTTCCATTGTTTTTCAACTTTTCTTTCTCTAGGAACGCATTAAAATTGATGGTAGGGGCCGCCATTGATCTACAACATATTTGCAATAGTTTAGACTAAGTTTATGACAAATTTGAGTTCTAATTAATAGTTAAATTAATCTAGGTGAACTCCCACTCAAAACAATATCCCTCACATTGTTTTAGTGATCACACGAACCAAATCCACCACATCAACACCGATCATCACGAGAGTTGATATAGTTTCAATGGCGAACAATCGACATGTTCATCATATCTACTATATGATTCATGCTTTACTTTTCAGTGATCCGTGTTCCGAGACCATGTCTGTACATGCTAGGCTCGTCAAGATCAAACCTTAGCTTCCGCATGAGCAAATCTGGCTTGCTCACGTTGTATACACTTGCGGAATCTAACACACCCTATCATCACGTGGTGCTTCGAAACAACAAGCTTTAGCAACGGTGCTAACTAAGGGTGAACACTTTATGACTTGAAATTCATGTGCATGAGGGATCATCTTATAATGGTACCATCGTTAACTAAGCAATACAAGATGCATAAAGGATTAACATCACATGCAATTCATAATATGTGATATGATGTGGCCTTTCTTCTTTGTGCTTCTGATCTCCATCTTCAAGCACGAACATGATCTCCATCATCACCGGCATTGCATCAAGGTCATTGACGCTTCTCCATGGTTGTCGTCTACCGGCTTCGACTATTACAACTACTTTGAATAGACACGCGGGTCTTAACATAAATTAAAGACAACCATATGGCTCCTGCCGGTTGCCAACTTACAATAAGGAACATTGCATACATCAAATATAATCACAATCATGGCCATATCACATCACTACACACCCCTGCAAAACAAAGTTAGACGCCTCTACTTTCTTTGCATGTTTTACGTGGTTTGGGGCTTTCAATAAGTGTCGTTCTAACTTACGAACAAGAACCACAACATTGATACTAGTATTGTCAATCACCCGTTGTAAATTGGATCTTAACTATGCTAGGAGAAACAGGCACCCGCAAAGCCACTTATGCAATACAAGTTGCATGTCAAGCGTGGAGCAAGTCTCATGAACGATGTCATGTAAGGTTATCCCGGGCCGCTTCATCCCAACATCCCGCAAGATGCAAAGTACACAAGAAGCAATCGACAATAAAAGCATCAACGCCCACAATGACCATTGTTTTCTACTCGTGCAACAGATCTACATATAGACACGGCTCTGATACCACTGTAGGGTTTCGTAGCATGCAAAACAAAAAATTTCTACCGCATACAAACAAACAAGCCAAGATCTATCTACTAGATTGTAGCAACGAGTCGATGGAATAACTCACCCTCGAAGATTCCAAAGTGTTTAACGAGAGTGGATTCTCGTGGGTGATGTAGTCGTACTCTTCCGATCTCAAGATCGTGTAGACGATCCTTCCGGCGCTGCGTTCCGGCAGCGCTCCCGTAGTCGGTCACACGTTCGGTACTCGACGAAGACCTTCCTCTCCCTTGTTCCAATAGGCAGCGGAGGTTGTAGCACTCTCCTCACGATTCCGGCAGCACAACGGCGTGGTACCGGAAGTAGAGGGGAGATCTCGCAGGGCTTCGCCTTAAGCCGGAGCAAGTGTGGTGGACTATGAGAGAGCCCTCAGCGATCTAGGGTTTAGACACACCGAGGAAGAGGTGCTAGGGCCGGCGGCTAGGGCTTGGAGGTGCCCAAGTCGGTGGCTAGGGGAGAAACCCTAGGGGGCGGCGGCGGCTATGGAGGGCGACGGTGGCTAGGGTTTGGAGGTAGGGATCTTGTGTGCTAGGAGGGGCAGCCCTGCCCCTCCCTTTATAGGTGGGAGGCGCGGCCAAGGGGAGGGGATTCCCTCCCCAACTCGGCTTCAAGGTGGGCCGGCAGTGGAGGGGAGGAACTCCTCCCCCAACTCGGTTTCCACCTCCCTCTCCACTTCCCAAAATAGCCGTTTGACTTTCAAATTGGCGTTTGACTTTTTCAAACTAGGATTTGAATAAACCCTTTATTTTGTTCAGCGATGAGACCTAGTACATGATGCAATCATACCAACTTGATATAACACATTCATGTACCCTTCCCCTTCGGAGTGCCGGAGATTCCGGAACCTTCTAGAACATTCCCGATGAAAACACCGAAACCATTCCCCAACTCCGAAATAGGACTTTCCTTATATGAATCTTATTCTCCGGACCATTCCGGATCTCCTCGTGATATCCCGGATCCCATCCGAGGCTTCGGACAACATTCGGTCTCTTTCTCATCATTCCATAACTACTCAAACAACGTCGAATCCTTAAGTGTGTCTCCCTACGGTTCGTGAATTATGCGGACATGATCGAGACACTTCTCCGAACAATAACCAATAGAGGAATCTGGAAATTCATATGGCTCCCACATATTTCTACGATTACTTTGCGATCGAATGAACCACTTACATACGATACCAATTTCCCTTTGTCTCACGATAGTTTACTTATCCGAGGTTATGATCGTCGGTATCTCTGCATACCTAGTTCAACCTCATTACTGATAAGTACTCTTTTCTCGTTCCCGTGATATGTGATCCCTTGTGAGCCAGTCACATGCTTGCAAGCTAATTGGATGACATTTCTGAAGGGTTTCGCGGCATAGTAAATCAAAATTTTCTACGGATGCGAACAGAGGGAAGCCAAGATCTAATCTAGGAGATGCAAACAACGAGAGAGATTGGATTAGATCTTCATACCCTTGAAGATTCGCACAGCGGAACGTTCGTCGGAACATGGGTGATGTAGTCGTACTCGCTTCTCCTCCTCGCGATCCGATCCGATATAGCACCGCAAGTGGCGATGCCTCCGTGAGATGCACACGTGCAACACCTCGACGTATCCTCCTTCCTCGGTCCAGCAAGTATGGTGGAGAGACGGATTGGATCTACAACGCGACGGCGCGGTGCAAGTGGTGGAGAGTTTCTGCAGCAGGGCTTCGCCTACACGCAGTCAGGAGGGAGAGAGAGAGGAGGGCAGCAGGACGACTAGGCTTGAGGGGAAGGTGTGTGTGGGGGGGGGGGGGTGCGCCCCAGCCCTCTATATGTAGAGGGGTGGGCGCCAGCCCTAGCCCCTCCCCCAAGCCTAGGCCGGCGGCTAAAGGAGGGAGGACTGGGGGGCAAGGAAACCCCCCCTTCTAGAAGCTCCAAACTAGGGTTTCCCCTTGTTTGGCCAGCTGGGCCCTATGGGGCCTTGTGCCCCTGGCCCAATGCGGCCAGGGCACTCCTTCATAGGACCATGCCCCCTCCCGACAGGTGGGACCACGTTGGTCCCCTTCCGGAAGGTTCTAGAAGCTTCCGGTACAATACCGATTAATCCGGAACAATTCCGAACTCCAAAAAACTGCACTGCCTTATATGACTCTTATTCTCCGGACCATTCCAGAACCTCTCATGATGTCCCGGATCCCATCCGAGACTCCGAACAAAAACTCATAAACCAATTATCCAATCTATCCTAGCGTCGAGACACGTTAAGTGTGTGACCCTTCGGGTTCGAGAATATGCAGACATGATCTTATATCAATAATCAACAGCGGGGCCTGGAAACCCATATTCACTCCCACACATTCATCGATGATCATATCGGATGAACCATGGTGCCAGGATTCAATCAATCCCATATATATATTCCCTTCGTCTCGCGATATTTTACTTGCCCGAGATTTGATCGTCGGTACCGTCATACCTAGTTCAATCTCGTTCACAGCAAGTACTTTATTCGTTCCGTAATCCGATATCACTTTGTGATTAACTCCTTAACCACATGCTTGCAAGCGGTGTTGATATCGATTACCGAGTGGGCCCGAAGTATATCTCTTCGACTTGGGAGGGACAAATCCCATCTCGATACATACAACCCAACAGATACTTTCCGATCACCTGAGAGACACCTTTATGATCACCCTCTCATAGGATGACGTTTGATGACCTCAAAGCTTTCTTCTGATACCAGGGAGTTGTATTATCTCATGGTCTAAGGAATACAATATTTGACATAATAAAAGCTTTGCAAAGATGAACACGATGACACGATCTAATTGCTTCGCTTAGTTTGGGTCTGTCCATCATATCATTATCCCAATGATATGATCTCATTATTAATCGACAACTCATGTCCATGGTTAGGAAACCTTAACCATCATTAATCAATGAGCTAGTCCATAGAGGCGTACTAGGTACACGGTGTTGTTCACAAACCACACAAGTATTAAAGTTTCCGCCTAATACAATTCTAGCATGGAATATAAACATTATCATGAACAAGAATTATAATAATAACATCTTTATTATTGCCTCTAGGGCATAATTCCAACAATTTCACCGAGAGGGCCCAGAGTATATCTATCCGTCATATGGATGGACAAATCCCACTCTTGATCCATGTGTTTCAACCAATACTTTCCGAACACTCAATGCCACCTTTATAGCCACCCAGTTACGGTGTGGTGTTTGATGTCATCAAAGCATCCATCCGGTAAAGGTGATAAGCATGATCTCATGGTCGAAGGAATTAGGTTACTATGTATCAGAAAGCATATAGCAATTGAATTATTAAAATGACTTGATCTTTATGCTACGCTTATCTATAGGAGTATGTCCACCATATCATTCTCCTAATGATATGATCTTGTTGTTAATAACATCTCAATGTTCATGATATGGAAACCACAATCATTTATTAACCAACAAGCTAGTATTATATAGAGGCTTTACTAGGGACTTCAATTTAAGTTTACAAATCACACAAGTATTAATGTTTCCTTGTTAATACTATTATAGCATGAATGTAAACATTTATCATAAACACAAAGATATAATAATAACTATATTTATTATTGCCTCTAGGGCATATCTCCAACAGATTTTTATTGGTGTCGATCCCATCACCGGGAATGAACAACAAAGCACCACATATTGGGAGCGTATCCATGAGTATTACCGGCGACACTCTAAGAAAGCTAGGATTATCATTTCCCTACAACACCGTTGGTCAACCATCAACTCCGAGTGTTTCAAGTGGTCCACTTGCTTAGCCCAACTTGATCGTCTCAATCTAAGTGGGACTAGTACCGTAGACAAGGTATGCACAAATGAACTTGTTCTATTGTTCTTATTGTAGCAAATAAACTTGTTCTATTTTTATTATTGTAGCAAATGAACTTGTTCTATTGTTCTTATTGTAGCAAATAAACTTGTTCTATTGTTCTTATTGTAGCAAATAAACTTGTTCTTTATTCTTATTTGTAGCTCAATAAACTTGTTCTCTAGTTCTTATTGTAGCAAATAAACTTGTTCTCTTATTCTTATTTGTAGCTCAATATTACTCAAAAATTGTTCATGGGAAAACCAAAAAAGAAAGGTGGCAAACCGGGGAAAGCTTTCACTTTGTTCCATTATTTTACCATTCTTGAGAAGGAAGAGAAATGGAAGAGTCGCCCATCCAACGAGATTCCAAACAAAAGGAAGACACCAACTACCACTATTGGAGAAGATTTGGTTGTTGACACCGATGATGAAGGCTCAAGTAGCCCCACTCCTCTCTCTTCGTTCAATAGGAAGAGGCCCGTCGAAGGTAGAAAGAAATCTAAAGAAGCAAGGGCAAAAGAAGGTGAGAACATGTACAAGGACTCTTTGGAGAACATGATGGCGGCGAGGAAGGAGCTTGCCAATGAAAGGAGGGAGATGAGGCACAAAGAGATTGAAGAGAGGAAGTTGTTTGAGGAGAGGAAGGTGGCCACCGAGGAGAGGAGGGCGGCGGCCGAGGAGAAGCGTCTTGAGCTCGAAGAGAGGAAGGTGGCAAATGAAGAAATGCTCAAGAGGATGGAGCAAGAGCAAAAGCTCATGTTCATGGACCCAAGTAGTCTAGATGAGAAGGGCCGAGCTTATTGGGATCTTTGCCATGACCAAATATTGATGGCAAGAGGCTATGGTGGTGATGGCAATGGTGGGGGTGGCGGCATTTGAGAGTGATGGTCTAGTATGAATCGATGAACTATCTATTTTGTGGTGTTGTTCTATACACCAATGAACTATCTATTATGTGGTGTTGTTCTATGCACCGATGGACTAATTTCCTACTACTTCTATGATTGATGATGCACTTTTATTATGTTGGACTTATAATATTTCTACTTCTGATGAATAGTTTCAATTATCTTGTGTTAATTCAATTGATATATGTCATATGTTTGAGAGTAGTATAGGAAAGAAAATGTTGCAAACCAATTTTGGGTAAGCTTGTATGGGTAAGCTAGAAAAGCAAGACATGTTTTACTTACCTATATCTTCTCTCTCATCTTACCTCCGACTGTCGGGCGCGAGAATCCAAGAGTCGGGATAAGAATCGAAATTAAGGTCCTCTTTCGGTGGTTGGTTTCACTTCTTAGACTCGTCATAGCGAGAGTATCCTACTACTACTAAAATGTACTTCATCGGTCCTAAAATAGATGTCTTAAATTTGATAAAATTTAGATAAATTTAGACACTATTTAGTATATAGATTTATTTAAATTTTGGAAAACCTAAGACATCTATTTTGGGACGAAGGGAGTATATGATACTATTTTTATATGAATTGTATCATATGGTAATATCATAGTATCACTATATTTAATGATTTGTAGAATCTTAATATAAAATTGTGTATAAAATTTACATGCATTAGGATTCTAGTTTTACGTATTATGATACGGTATCTACCTATGATACTCTATTTTTTTTTATTAATTGTTGTGTCACACCGGATTTTTGCAAACATGACATGTATAATAACTCTAAGAAAGATAGAAATTCTAGCATGCATGATAGGAGTATCATAGGTAGGTACCATATCATGTAAAACTACAAATCCTACTGGCAAGTAAATCTTGTATAGAAATTTTACATAGAGATTCCACAAATCAATAAATATACTACTATTATGCTAGTACAACATGATATAATACACTAAAGATATAGTATCATACATCAGGAACTGGGATTAGACGCAATAATATCAAAACTTAAAAGAAACTGTAGTGATGTAAAAAAAAATTATAGGGTCAATTATGGTATATTAATAGTCAGGTTTCAATAGTCCCCTTTTTGTGTTGTCGTTTGACCACACGTATAGTGTGCAGCTCTGCCACTGTCATACACTACTATCGTATACATGACCGATTCTTACTTTTCTTTAGACTAATCACAATTTTTTTTTGGATAGATACATGCCCAGAGGGCTAAGAGTATTTTTATTCCAGTGGCGGGTGTACAATTACAGGGAGACACAAAAAGAATGAGAAAAGTGCTAACAGGTCCTGAAATTAACACATGACACCATAAAAAAGATTGCAGAAAAGCAATCAAGTCCTTGCAGACCGCCGGCGAAGAGCAGATCCATCGCGGCGCCACCACAACGACAACTAGGGACTATACCACTTGGTTGCAGGAGGGGCTTCAATGCCGCAACAAAACTGCGGAAGTTCCTCTCGTAGAGGAAGAAGAAGCTCGCATCGATGAAGAAGGCGAGCGCGACGTGACCACCCTTGTGGCCGTAGATAGCGGCGGCGCGACGAGGCCGACACTCGGAAGACGCCATAGGGAGCCAAAACTCCAAAAGCTCCCGGAGGCCAGGTAGCCTCCCAGGCCAACTGCGAGCCGCATCCCACCACAAGCTCACGCCCTCCCCCTCGCTGCCACGGCCGGCCAGGAGGACAGGAAGCTTAGCAGAGAGAGCAGCAAACAGGTGGCCACACTTGAACAGGGAGCAGGAAGCTCGTCGCCTCCACAATCTCCTTCTCCCCTCGCCACCTCGGCCAGCCGGAATAAGAAGCGTAGAATCAGAGGACGAACCAGGCCATCGCCCAGCGCCGCGCCCACGTGCCGGAGTGGAATCACTCCCGCCACCTCTAACTCTATAGCTCGCCATACCCATCGTATTCATCCCCTCGCCGCCCCGGCCGGCCAGAAGAACATGATGACAAGCAGAAGCTCCCGAGATCAGCAGGCAGCCAACGACCTCAATTTTATTCGAAGATGCGGTGGTCACCAACACCAGGTCCAGCTTCGACCAGAGGAGCAAGGACACGACAAGGGCGAACCAAATATTCCAAATCCGGTCCCGATATGGATCTCCGCAACCAGGCAAACAACCCAACTCAAAAAGCAAAGCAAAAACCTAAACCTATCTACCTCGGCTCCATCTCCCGCCCGCCACTCGCTAGCTATTCCGGCGAGTGCGCCCATGGAGGGGCCGGAATGCACGCCGGCGACTCTCAAGGCCTGCCTCTAGTTTCGTGCCGAGTGGAGGAGACTAGTCACAATAAAAGTATCATAAGTAGTAGTATCGTGCGTTTCATGCATGAAAAAAGCTGACATGGCACTATAATTAATAATGAGAGACACGTATAAATAGAAAATTTAGTGTCAAATAAATCTTAACACATATTTGCATTGAGATTGTACAAAACAACCAGGCCTGGCTGTGACCCATGGTGAGCTTGGGCGACGCCCTAGGGCCCATGCTTTGGGGAGGGGCCATGACGACATCCTTCTCTATATTCACAGCTGCTATTATTGGGCTGCAAAAAAACCATACCGGGAAGAGAACCGCAGGAGGGACGTGGGAGGTGGAAACGCATGCCGGCACGCGAATACGCGATCAATCTCCGACTCTTCCTCTGTTCGACTGTTCCGAGTTCCGAGTCTTCCGACGATCGACGACTGCTGGCGACCGATCTCCTCTTCGTCTATATTCCAATCCACAATACAGAGACTCAGCGCAGATCTCCCGAGCCCCTGGCCCGATTCACGGATTGGCCTTGGGTTTGGCCATTTGGGAATTGATCAGATGATAAACTGACAATTGAATCGCCGCTCGCCTGCTCGGCCACTGCTGGCCCTTGGTAGGTTCATCGCTCCATTCTGTGTCTCCGTGAATCCATGATTTGATGGCATTCGGTCTAGGGCCGTGTCTGAGAAATTGAAGGCCCGGTGTAAAATATGAAATTAGGCCCTATGAAGTTGTTCATTTTTTAATTGTCATTATTGTAATACAATTTTCCTTTAGAGCAAATGTTTCTAGGGTTTTTATCATTTCTGCCACTATGACCAACCCAAAACTCAGTTTTGCCATTTGACTGATCGAAACTCCAATTTTGCCACTACTCCGTTATAACACTCCTCAGTTTTGCCATTCCGTCGTCTTTCTATCTTCTGTAATCAGTTTTGCCATTTTAGTTCTCCACCCCTTTTTATTTAGAGTTAATTTCATTTCTAACCCGTATATGCTTTTAACAATATTTATCCTACATAGTAGAAATTACTTATATTTTCCCATTTAGTAAAACTTATGACGGTTTTACTCATTCTAAAATTTTACATGTTCTATGAACTGTGATCTCGACGTATCTGCATCGAACGTCATTATAGTATTTACAGTTCCGTCCCCGCCATACGGTAAGACTAATAAGTTCAATCGGCGGTAGAACGAGAAGCGCCCATGACTTGTTTAACTGAGCACCAAGCATGGCCTCCGCCCTCGTGTTAAAACGTTTGGCACAAGGTTGCCGATGATCTTGGAAAACTACGGCTCATGGAGGATCGCGTGGACCCTATCAGGATGTTTGTCATCTGCTGCTCCTTATCGAACACTAACGGAGTAATCAGGTATACATCACGACTACGCGCTCTCAACTAGCCTATCATGCATCTACATACACTCGAGATGGATTTGGTGTACTGCTCGGCTGCTCCACACAGACTAGCAATGCTAATATATTCCAAACGGTAAAGTGGTGCTACTGGGATGATCGCGCGGATGTTTATCGTCGATGTGGCAAGTCATGGTAATATAATGGCAAAATTGATTGGCAAAATTGAGGAGTATTGCAACTGAGTAGTGGCAAAATTAGAGTTTCGATCGGTCAAATGGCAAAACTGAGTTTTGTGTTGGTCATAGTGGCAGAAATGATAAAAACCCATGTTTCTAAGGACAAGTGAACCATTAACAAATAGTATGGACCCTCTAATTCGACATATCATGTATGTAGCAGTCATTCAATGAAATTTTGTCGCAAAAACTTCTTCATCAAACTCTTATTGATGCTATATAGAATCAAAAGAAGGACCAACTGAACTAAGAGAAAACACCCAATACTATTGTTAGAAACTAATGGCTACCAATAATCGCCGCCAATTACCAATTCATGCGGAAAATTTGAAGCTCCATATTCTTGGAGCATACCAGCAGCAGCATCTGGTCAACAGCCAAAGCTCGCCGTCCAGCTGCTAATATTCATGACCGAAGGGCGGCTGCTCCGAGCTCTGATGTCGGTTTTGTTCTGGTGCCATCTCCTCTTTCTCCAGGCCAGTGAGCCATCTGGGAGGATCTTCATGCGCTCTGTGGCGGTGTCCATCGTATCGTACTCTACAAGTGGTGTCGTCCCCGGAGACGGCGCTGGCGACCGTGGAAGAGTGCTCATTGTCGACGGTCGAGAAGGATCTGATTGTGTTTATGGATTTTCTTGCAGGATCCATTGTGTAAATTATGAGGCCTTTAGGTAAAATGCAATCTTTATAAAACTATACCCACCGTTTATTAATTGCAACTTCCTCGGGGGGGCCTTTTAGGATCATGCAGCTAGAAGAGGAAAGGTTACAAAAGAGAGAGACACTGGTAATCGATGGAGCAGAGCAGTAGGTTTTTCTTAGAAAAGAGTACCTACTACCTATTTCTAGGAACGTGGAGTCAGGAACCATAGGCCTAGCAGTAGGTTGAAGTAACATTTTTAGGGACTTGGAGTAGCATTTTTAGGGACTGTAAAAGTTAACTAGTGTTAAGCAAAATTTAGGGACCTAATTTTCTGAGGGCCCTGTGCAGTCGCACACTCTGAACATGCTTACAATACGGGCATAATTCGGTCCTTGTCTCTTAATCTTCAGCCACTCACAATTTTAGGTCCTACAAGGGTGAAACATAAGTCGGGTGCAAAAAGAAATAAAATAAAACAAAGGTTGAACTTATTAAATCACAACAAGTGCTTCAAATCTGATCATGAGGTCAATGAACAATCGTTGGATGAAATTGAGGTCATGAACTATGTTATACAAGATAGATTGAATGACTTGGCTATATCTTCTACTGAAAATGATACCTTAAACAATATTGATGTTGAGACTAAAATGTGTGGTTCGATGTTAACTTTAAATATTTTACAAGTCAAAGTAGATACATATATGTCAAAATATATATGTACATATATATTGGCCTTAGGGGCAGTCAATTTCGTCCTAGGGCCCCGCAAAATATAAAACTGGTCATGGTCCCAAATTAACTGACCCACTTTGTCTAGATACACATGAATTCTTTGTTCCGAATATAAGTGTCTGCAAACGGTGCATGCAGAATAGATAGAAAATAAGAACACACAAAGAATGTCAGTCGTCAAGTATACGTACTTGTTTTTTTTAAAGGAAGTATACGTACTTGTAGGGGCAGAAGAGAAAAAATGGCGCACAAAAAAGGGGGGGCAGAAGCAAAAGCACCAACAACGAGCGCAACCACAAGCATGGAAGCAACATCCTGCCTCGCCATAGCTGCGAACTCGATGCAAATATCCACTCAAACTACTGTAGCCTGGCGTGCCGATGCAGCTGCACCCCACACACCTTGTATACAACTTTGCCTCACTCTACCATTGGTGTTGTCAACTTACACGTACGCATCTTATTTTTTCAAGAAATCGCAAAAGACTATTGTGTTTCATTTTATTGAAAAGGCGGAGTTTATATTTACAGCCCTCTTAAGAGAGAACCGACCCAAACGCAAAAAAAGATACACTCAGGGCCCTTGGCGCCGGCCAGCACCCATGCCGTCGCTTCCTCCTTGATCTTGCTCAGCAAGTTCGGCAGGGAAGGTTGCCCTCCGTTAAAAGCGCAATCGTTCCGGTGCTTCCAAACCATCTAGGGCATCAAGAGGGTGATGGTGGCTAGCCCTTTCCGCATCGGTTTGGGCAAGCTTAAATGCGCGTCACTCCACCAGTCAGTGAGGTTGGCCTCGTCGCTCGGAGGTTGGCAAGGCAACTTCAGCCGGGACAGGACCTCATGCCATACATGTCGAGAGAAAGGACAAGCAATGGTGAGGTGGTGCATCGTCTCCGGTAGCTGATCGCATAGTAGGCATTTGGCATGGTGTTGAATCCCACGACTTGCGAGGCGCGGTCGGCAGTTGATGTCTACGCACTTCTATTCTTGTAGACAGTTGTTGGGCCTCCAAGTGCAGAAGTTTGTAGAACAGCAGCAAGTTTTCTTTAAGTTGATCACCCAAGGTTTATCGAACTCAGGGAGGAAGTGGTCAAAGGTATCCCTCTCAAGCAACCCTGCAATCAAGATACAAGAAGTCTCTTGTGTCCCCAACACACCAAATACACTTGTCAGGTGTATAGGTGCACTAGTTCGGCGAAGAGATAGTGAAATAAAAATGGTAATGGTGCCAGAAAATAGCTTGACGGTGAGGTAAATACTAAAGGCAACAAGAAGGAAGCAAGCAAACATGCAACAGATCTAGATGCAAACGGTGTTTCAGTGTTGAGAAACAAGGCCTAGGGATCATACTTTCACTAGTGAACACTCTCTCATATAAATATATTCTCTTAATGATACTACTCTTAACTACTCTCTGGTTGGACACTCTAATTCATGGTAGGGCTATAACATCACTCCTCAAAGTCCGTCTTCCCCAATCTAGATAACCCCACACTGTCACCTTGACCGCTAGATGGTTCCAACAAACACCACAATTTCATAAAGACATCCAACTCCAAATATACTCATGATAAATATATATGTAACCTAGCTTAAGTGTCACACACGGTGTGCACGCTATCACTTTCACATACGTGGGAAAAACATAGATCTATTAAAGCACAATGAGTATTTATGTAGACTCAAACTTAAGTGCCACCATGGCGTACACACAGTCACTTTCACACACATGGGGAGAACAGAGTGAAGGGTTTCGCAGCATAGTAAATCAAAATTTTCTACGGAAGCGAACAGAAGGAAAGCCAAGATCTAATCTAGGAGATGCAAACAACGAGAGAGATTGGATTAGATCTTCATACCCTTGAAGATTCGCACAGCGGAACGTTCGTCGGAACGTGGGTGATGTAGTCGTACTCGCTTCTCCTCCTCGCGATCCGATCCGATCTAGCACCACAAGTGGCGGTGCCTCCGTGAGATGCACACGTGCAGCACCTCGACGTCTCCTCCTTCTTCGGACCAGCGAGTATGGTGGAGAGATGGATTGGATCTACAACACGACGGCGTGGTGTATATGGTGGAGAATTTCTGCAGCAGGGCTTCGCCTACAAACAGTCGGGAGGGAGAGTGGAAGGGCAGCAGGGCAACTAGGGCTTGGAGAAAGGTGTAGGGAGGAGGGGGCGCCCTAGCCCTCTATATATAGAGGGGGAGGGGCGGCCAGCCCTAGCCCCTCCTCCAAGCCTTGGGCCGGCGGCCAAGGGATAAGGAGGAGTGGGGGGATAGGGTTCTATCTCTAGTTTAAACAATTTAAACTCTCCCTCTTCTAGAAATTCTATCCGGAGATTTAAACGAGTTAAATCTCTCTAGAATCGGCTGGGCCCTATGGGGCCTTGTGCCCCTGGCCCAATGCGGCCAGGACACTCCCTCATAGGCCCATGCCCCCTCCCGGAAGGTGGGGCCACGTTGGTACCCTTCCGAAAGGTTCTAGAAGCTTCCGGTACAATACCGATTAATCCGGAACAATTCCGAACTCCAAAAACTGCACTGCCTTATATGAATCTTATTCTCCGGACCATTCCGGAACCTCTCGTGATGTCCCGGATCCCATCCGAGACTCCGAACAAAAATTCATAAACCAAGTATCCAATCTATCCTAGCGTCGAGACACGTTAAGTGTGTGACCCTGCGGGTTCGAGAATATGCAGACATGATCTTCTATCAATAATCAACAGCGGGGTCTGGGCACCCATATTGACTCCCACACATTCATCGATGATCATATCGGATGAACCACGATGCCAGGATTCAATCAATCCCATATACATATTCCCTTCGTCTCGCGATATTTTACTTGCCCGAGATTCGATCGTCGGTACCGTCATACCTAGCTCAATCTCGTTCACAGCAAGTACTTTACTTGTTCCGTAATCCGATATCACCTTGTGATTAACTCCTTAACCACATGCTTGCAAGCGGTGTTGATATCGATTACCGAGTGGGCCCGAAGTATATCTCTCCGACTTGGGAGGGACAAATCCCATCTCGATACATACAACCCAACAGATACTTTCCGATCACCTGAGAGACACCTTTATGATCACCCTCTCATAGGATGACGTTTGATGACCTCAAAGCTTTCTTCCGATACCAGGGAGTTGTACTATCTCATGGTCTAAGGAATACAATATTTGACATAGGAAAAGCTTCGCAAAGATGAACACAATGACACGATCTAATTGCTTCGCTTAGTTTGGGTCTGTCCACCATATCATTCTCCCAATGATATGATCTCATTATCAATTGACAACTCATGTCTATGGTCAGGAAACCTTAACCATCATTGATCAATGAGCTAGTCCATAGAGGCGTACTAGGGACACGGTGTTGTTCACAAACCACACAAGTATTAATGTTTCCGCTTAATACAATTCTAGCATGGAATATAAACTTTATCATGAACAAGAATTATAATAATAACATCTTTATTATTGCCTCTAGGGCATAATTCCAACACAGAGATCTATTGAAGCACTTGAGTAGCAAGGCAGATCTACTAGATTACAAAGCTCATGACCACAACAAAATCATGCATAGAGAGAGAGATGAACACATAGCTACCGGTAGAGCCCTTAGCCCTGAGGAAGAACTACTCCTTCATCATGGGAATCAACAATGGTGATGAAGATGGCAATGGAGATAGATGGAGATGGCTCCGGGGGCACTTCCCCGTCCCGGCAGGGTGCCAGAACAGAGACTTTCTGTCCCCCGAATCTCCCCTTCGGTGGCGGCGGCGCAGCAGAACTTTTTCTGGAAGTATGATGGATTATTTAGGGTTTTTGGGTCGGAGGCTTCTTATAAGCGAAGGAGGCAAGGTTGATGGAGGGCCAGGGGGCCCACACCCCCTGTAGGTGCCACCAGGGCTTGCCTGCGCTTGGGGGGTGCGTCCACCCTGGTGCTCTACTCCGTCTCTGCTTCGTGGTTCCCTGTTGGTCTGGGAAAAATAATGACTTTGAATTTTGTCCCGTACAATTCCGAGAATATTGATTTTCTACCTTTCTGGAACCAAAAACAGAAGAAAACAGGAAACTGGCACTGTGGCATCTTGTCAATAGGTTAGTTCCAGAAAGTGTATAAAAATACCTCAAAGTGTAGACAAAACATAGCAAAGTGGATACTAAACAAGCATGGAACATAAAAAATTATAGATACGTTTACGACGTATCAAGCATCCCCAAGCTTAACTCCTTTTCGTCCTCGAGTAGGTAAGTGATAAAAAGAATAATTTTTGAGGTGACATGTACCATCAAAACCAAGATCAAACCATTTGCAAGCATTGAAAGCTGGGATCAAAGAAATCTAAACATGTGCATGAAAGAGGGAGTTTTAACAATAAGACAAAGTAACTATTCATGCAACATGAAAGACTACAAACAAATATCATGAATAACATGCATTGAAAAACGTTTGTTTGTTTCACATACAGAAAACATAGCATAGTGGCAATCAGCTTGTCCCTCATAGAGTAGCAAATAGATGCATATGACACCTTCAAAGTTCACAAGGGTGACTAGAAACAAGTAACACAAGAACAAGTAATATCACAATATACATCAATCAATAAGTTTTGGGACACTACACACATAATGGAAACTATGCTCTCTTAATGGTGCCTAAAGGTAGAAGGTGGAGACTCAATAATAGTGGAAGAAAGACCCTTCATAAAGGGAAGCAGGGATTTCAAGTTTCAAAAAGAGCTTCCAAAAATTATGGTACTTGTTAGCTTTCAGCCCTTATTGCCCCTATCATAAGCATATTGAAGTGATTAAGGTTAAAGTGAACAAACCATGGAGTATATGCTTGATAAAGTATAAGTTGGCAATCTCAAGTCCCTTTAATACGAGGGCCACACCTCATGCTACTCAACTTCAGTCACCTGTAAGTTCTTGTCATTGTAAGTACGTGCGTATCATAGAGAACCGCCAACGGGTACCCCTTGCACATGGTACATGAGCTATCCCATAACCAAAATGACAAGGCAAGCAGACAATGAGTATCTCATCGATCTTTTTATTTACTATGTGCATAGCTTTTTATTGAGTATGCTTCACATATATCTCATTATGGTGATGCTGCAAGTTTCCACCATGATTAGGCATGGCTTAGGCTAGCGGCCCAGGCGTTTATCTAACACAAAATACATAACTCTATGGACTTACAAGCTCCCTCTTTATTTCACACTGGTGATATCCATAGACAAAAGAGCATGATATCAACTGTGTACAAAGTACAAGTGCAATGTTGAAAACGTTCCCCATGACAGCATGGTTCTGCTAATTCCAACATATAAGTGCAAGCATATACAACATAGATGACATAATGGTTCAAGTTTATTAGGTGCAAAGTATATAAAGTGTGCCATCAAGTTTGTGAGGACTTTAATCACTAAGTTTTCTCATAAAAAAATAGTTTTTAATTGGAAGATAGCTGAAAACAAGAATATACTTGGAATGATGTAACACACCATGCATAGGAGTTTATAGTGGATACTTTGGAATAACTTGGTTTCTTGGGAGTTGGAAGAATGAGTAGAGCTTACTCATACAAGTGGAGGCTAGCAAAATACTGGGAGCAACCAACTAAGAGAGCAATAATGGCCATAATCATGTAGAGCAATAAAACATTACTAATCAAAGCATAAAGTGGTACCACAAGTCGAGGACTAAATGATCATAGAGGCTATGGTGACTTTTCATTGTCATAACATGGTGTGAGCATGTGCCAAGTCAACCCAAACAAAGCATTAAAGGAGAATACCACAATACTATGCTTTTGTATGCTAAAACAACGCATGATTCTTTCAAAGCACACTAAGCAATCTTAATTGTTTGAAACAAGTCATGCTACAACAATAATCACTAAGCATAAGGTCAAAACAACACCTAGCATGACATGGTAAAGTCTAAGCCATAGTCAAAACAAGCTCCCTTTCGTACCACTTAAGCATGAAACTTTCTACTCTCTTCCAACACCAATCAACTTATTTGAAACAACTCACAAAGATAATAATCAATAAAGATCAGTGAGCTTGTCTCACAAATCCACAAAGAAGAAGTAAAAAGTTCTAAGCAAAAAGCACAAGAAAACTAAGGCTAAACACAGTGCTAGCAAAAGTGAACACTCACAGAACAATAAGAGTGAAAACTAGAGTGTTCTAGGCAAATGAAAACATAGTGTGTCTCTCTCCAAAAGAAGTGTGGTGTGATCAACCAACCTTTTCAAGCAAACTAATCAAACGAAAACCAAAAACAAAAACTAAGACGCTCCAAGAACAACACAACTGTGCATGAAACAATAAAAACGAAGTGTCTAGAAAGACCTAAGATTTTTATTGATGAAGTAGGGGATGCCTTGGGCATCCCCAAGCTTTGACGCTTGTAGCTCTTGGATATTTCTTGGCGTGACACCGGGGTGGCATCCCCAAGCTTGAGCTTTTGTCCATTCTTCATCTCATTACATCATTCTCTCTCTACACCTGAAATTTTTCCTTCATACAAAACTTCACACAATCTTCATTAGCAACATTAGTGTATTTAAAAAGATATTAGACCCTTAGGAAAAGCTTTGGAACAGCAAAACTTTTCACTAAAAACACAAGCTACTGTAGAAACTCCTTCAAAAAGCTCAATTCCCCAAAAGAGAACTCAAAAAGGAATCAATAAGAAGCAAACGCAAATAATGGCAGAAATCTGTAAAACGGACCAGCAGATAGAAACCGATTTTTTCGAAAATCTTGTATTGCTCAAATAAAAACGTGTTAAACTAAAGAAAGTTAGCTAACATACTGGGGGATTTATTCATAATTTTTCAGGTCAATCCGAATTACAGAGACTCCTCACGAATATTTATGGTGGAGGACAGAAATCTGTTTCGGGACAGCAACTCCCCAATTCTTACTTCCCTCTCATTAGAGGTCATTCTTGGCACAAAAAACAAACAAAAAGGATAAGGAGAGATCATTACTGAAGTAATAACTTCCAAGACTCAAGGAAACTCTTGGGTTATCTCCCAACAAGTACTTTTCTTTAACGCCTTTAAGTTAGACAAGATAGTTTGAGAAGATTCTCACATTAGAAATATGAATTGAAGTAAAAGAAAGCATCAAGAAGCAAATTCAAAACACATTTAAGTCTAACCCACTTTCTATGCATTAGAATCTTGTAAATAAACAAGTCATGAAAGCACAAAGCAATAAGCATAGGAAAGCAAAACAAGTGCAACTTTAAGATTTTCAACATAAAGAGGGGAAACTTAATATTGTTGAGATATATAAGACCATGTTTCCCTCTCTCATAATAACTTTCAGTAGCATCATGAATAAAATTAACAATATAACTATCACATAAAACATTCTTATCATGAGCCACATGCATAAAATGATTATTAATCTCCACATAAGCATAGCCATTTTATTCATTGTAGTGGGAGAAAATTCAACAAAATAGGTATAATTATTATTCTCATCACCATAATCATCAAATATAGGGGGCATATTGTAATCACAATCAATTTTCTCCTCAATAGTAGGTGGACTAAAAATATCATACTCATCATTGTAATCATCATATATTGTAGGTTTGGTATCATCATAAGCAATAGAATAGCTATCTTCCAAAGCTGGGGAACTAAAAAGATCATTTTCATCAAAACTAGCTTCCTCAAGCTTAGACTTGTCCATAGCATGCAAATAAATTTCCATAGGTTTTTTAATTTTTCTATTCAAACACTTCATGTCCTAACTCAAGATAAACATTATAAAGCTCTCTAATTTTGTTGTTGTTTTCTATTAAGCCTAACTAGTGAAAACAAGAAACAAAAAGACAAAATTGCAGAATCTAAAGGAAATAACTTCGAGCACTCACACATGAGGATGTGAGTACCTTTTACCTTATCTCCCTGGCAACGACGCCAAAAAATAGCTTATGGCGTGGAGGAAAGGTAAAATCCCAAAACCTCCCCGGCAACGGCGCCAGAAAAGAGCTTGATGTCTACGCACTTCTATTCTTGTAGATAGTTGTTGGGCATCCAAGTGCAGAGGTTTGTATAACAGCAACAAGTTTCCCTTAAGTGGACCACCCAAGGTATATCGAACTCAGGGAGGAATTGGTCAAAGGTATCCCTCTCAAGCAACGCTGCAATCAAGATACAAGAAGTATCTTATGTCCCCAACACACCAAATACACTTGTCAGGTGTATAGGTGCACTAGTTCGGTGAAGAGATAGTGAAATACAAGTGGTAACAGTGCCAGAAAATAGCTTGACGGTGAGTTAAATACTAAAGTCGACAAGAAGGAAGCAAGCAAACATGCAACGGATCTAGATGCAAACGGTGTTTCAATATTGAGAAAAAAGGCCTAAGGATCATACTTTCACTAGTGAACACTCTCTCATATAAATATATTCTCTTAATAATACTACTCTTAACTACTCTCCAGTTGGACACTCTAATCCTGGTAGGGCTATAACAGCACTCCTTAAAGTCTGCCTTCCCCAATCTAGATAACCCCACACTGTCACCTTGAGCGCTAGATGGTTCCAACAAACACCACAATTTCATAAAGACATCCAACTCCAAATATACTCATGATAAATATATATGTAACCTAGCTTAAGTGCCACACACGGTGTGCACGCTGTCACTTTCACATACGTGGGAAAAAACATAGATCTATTAAAGCATAATGAGTATTTATGTAGACTCAAACCTAAGTGTCACCATGACGTACACGTTGTCACTTTCACACACATGGGGAGAGCAGATCTATTGAAGCACTTGAGTAGCAAGATAGATCTACTAGATTACAAAGCTCATGACCACAACAAGCACTAGTGGAAAACATGTCTTCGGTTCGATCTGAATAAAGCCAGTAGTCCCGGTCCGTCACGAACCGAGACTAGTGCTAGCACTAGTCCGGGGCCGTGAGGCCTCCAACGGCTAGAAATGGTCATAGACACTAGTCCCGGGCCGGACCAGAGCTCTAGTCCCGGTCCGTAATACGGCCCGAGACTAATAAGCTGGAGCGGGCCAACTGCTCTTTTCGGGGACTATTAGTCCCGGATCGTATCACGGCCCGGGACTAGTTGTCCATCAGTATATATATAGCTTCCTGTCCACCTTCCCTAAAGCATATGGTGGCCATTTTTCTCAAAGAAGCAAGAGAGTTCATGCCATTTTTTTTCTCAAGATTTGTCAAGATTTAGTTTGCAACACCTAAATCCAAAGCTTTAAAAGGTTAGAACTTCATTCTTTCATCTCTTATTGCTACTTTAGCTCTATAATGCTCTAGAAGTATAGAGATATGGATCAAATGCATGCATGCTCTAGAAGTAGCTAGAAGGATTTTGATATATATGTGTAACAAATTTTGATTAGGCACATAGTTACTGAAAATTGAAATGTGTAATTTTAGAGTTTCAGAGCTTAGAATGGAATGAGGTTTTCACTGATAGAACAATAATAAAAAACTCCACATTTATCATGTTGATTGTTTTCTCCAATTCACAAATTGGTGCATGTAAATTTTTCAAAATTCAAAATTAATGCTCTAGAAGCTCTCAATATAACTTGTAATAATTTTATCATGTTGTGTAATGGTTTTTGATATACTTTTACTATAATGCAGATGGTCCGGGAATGGATGTACGGTACTGACCGACGCTTTAGCGAGTTCATTAATGGCGTGCATGAATTCATCCGTGTTGCTGATGCAAACAAGCACAATGGTTTTGTATTCTGTCCATGTAGTGGATGTAGGAATCAGAAGGATTACTCTAACTCAAAAACCCTTCACAGCCACCTGTTGAAGTCCGGCTTCATGCCCAGTTATAATTGTTGGACCAAGCATGGAGAGAGAGGTTATAATGGAAGACAATGAAGAAGAGGAGGAGGATGACAACTATCATGGTTTCCCTGAGTACGGAGATACTTCCATGGGGGATGCTGAAGGGGAGGATGAAGAAGAGACACATGATGAACTCGCTGATGATCTTGGTCGGACCATTGCCCATGCACGAAGAGATTGTGAAACTGAAAAGGATAGGGAGAAGTTCAATCACATGCTAGAGGATCACAAAAAGTTGTTGTACCCAAATTGCGAAAATGGTCTGAAAAAGCTGGGCAGCACACTGGAATTGCTGTGATGGAAGGCTGATTGTGCTATACCTGACTCATCATTTGAAAAGTTGCTGAAAATGATAAAGAATATGCTTCCAAAAGATAACGTATTGCCCGCTAGTACGTACGAAGCAAAGAAGGTTGTCTGCCCTCTAGGTTTAGAGGTTTAGAAGATACATGCATGCCCTAATGACTGCATCCTCTACCGCGGTGAGGAGTATGAGAATTTAGATGCATGCCCAGTATGCACTTCACTTCGGTATAAGATTAGACGAGATGACCCTGGTGACGTTGAGGGCGAGCCCCCCGAAAGAGGGTTCCTGCGAAGGTGATGTGGTATGCTCCTATAATACCACGGTTGAAACGCTTATTCAGAAACAAAGAGCATGCCAAGTTGTTGCGATGGCATAAAGAGGAACGTAAGTCAGATGGGATGTTGAGACACCCCGCTGATGGGTCGCAATGGAGAAAAATCGATAGAAAGTACCTGGACTTCGCAGATGATGCAAGGAGTTTAAGTTTTGGTCTAAGTACAGATGGCATGAATCCCTTTGGGGAGCAGAGCTCCAGTCACAGCACCTAGCCCGTGACTCTATGCATCTATAACCTTCCTCCTTGGTTGTGCATGAAGCGGAAGTTCATTATGATGCCAGTGTTGATCCAAGGTCCGAAGCAATCCGGCAACGACATTGATGTGTACCTAAGGCCATTAGTGGAAGAACTTTTACAGTTGTGGCACGAACCCGGGATACGCATGTGGGATGAGCACAAGCAGGAAGAATTTAACCTCCGAGCATTGCTTTTCGTAACAATAAATGATTGGCCTGCTCTTAGTAACCTTTCAGGACAGTCAAACAAGGGATACAATGCATGCACACACTGTTTAGATGAGACTGAAAGTATATATTTGGAACATTGTAAGAAGAATGTATACAATGAGCATCGTCGATTTCTTTTGGCCAAGCATCCCTTAAGAAAGAAAGGCAAGCATTTCAACGGTCTGGCATGTCACCAGAAGAAGCCTAAGGAGCGTACTGGTGCTGATATATTTGATATGGTCAAAGATTTGGATCAACTGGTAACCTTTGGAAAGGGTCCTGGAGGAAAATCTGTTCCGAAAGACGCTGAAGGACACGCACCCATGTGGAAGAAGAAATCTATATTTTGGGAGCTACCATATTGGAAATTCTTAGAGGTCCGCTCTGCAATCAATGTGATGCATGTGACGAAGAATCTTTGCGTGAACCTGCTAGGCTTCTTGGGCGTGTATGGGAAGACAAAAGATACACCGGAAGCACGAAAGGACCATCAACGTATGAAAGACCCAGATGGCCTGCATCCAGAATGGTTTCAAGGTCATGCCAGCTAAGCTCTTACCAAACAAGAGAAGGAAATATTTTTTGAATGCCTAAGCAGTATTAAGGTCCCGTCTGGCTTCTCGTCTAATATAAAGGGAATAATAAATATGGCAGAAAAAAAGTTCCAAAACCTAAAGTCTCATGACCGCCACGTGATTATGACGCAAATGCTTCCGATTGCATTGAGGGGGCTTCTACCGGATAATGTTCGAGTACCCATTGTGAAGCTATGTGCATTTCTCAATGCAATCTCTCAGAAGATAATCAATCCTGAAGATCTACCACGGTTACAGAATGATGTGGTCCAATGTCTTGTCAGTTTTGAGTTGGTGTTCCCACCATCCTTCTTCAATATTATGACGCACCTGCTGGTTCACCTAGTCGAAGAGATTTCCATTCTCGGTCCTGTATTTCTACACAATATGTTTCCCTTTGAGAGGTTCATGGGAATCTTAAAGAAATATGTTCGTAACCGTGCTAGGCCAGAAGGAAGCATCTCCAAGGGCTATGGAACAGAGGAGGTCATTGAATTTTGTGTTGACTTTGTTCCTGACCTTAAGCCAATTGGTCTTCCTCAATCGCGGTATGAGGTGAGACTGAGTGGAAAGGTTACTCTAGGAAGGAAATCAATAATATGTAGGGACGAACATTCTTACACCGAAGCACATTACACCGTTCTACAGAATTCTATCTTGGCAGCCCCATATATCGAGGAACACAAGAAAATCTTACGCTCCAACAACCTTGGAAAGCATGACTCTTGGATTAGAGATGAACACATGAAGAGTTTTGGCGGTTGGTTGCAACATCTCATCAAAAACAACACTCTTGGAGATCAACTATACTTGTTGTCTAGGTCACCATCTTCGACTATATCGACTTTCCAAGGGTATGAGATAAATGGGTATACATTTTACACGATAGCCCAAGATAAAAAGAGCACCAACCAAAACAGTGGTGTCCGCTTTGATGCAACAGACAACAATGGGTCAAAGACCACATATTATGGTTACATAGATGAGATATGGGAACTTTACTATGGACCTACTTTTAAGGTCCCCTTGTTTCGGTGCAAATGGGTCAAGCTTACAGGAGGAGGGGTTGAGGTAGACAAGAAATACGGAATGAAATCGTTGGATCTCAACAATCTTGGGTACTTAGACGAACCATTCGTCCTAGCCAATGATGTGGCTCAGGTTTTCTATGTGAAGGACATGTCTACCAAACCTAGAAAAGGAAAAAATAAGAAAAAGAATACATCAGACGATGAGCCAAAGCGCCACATAGTTCTTTCAGGAAAAAGAAACATCATGGGAGTGGAGGACAAGACAGACATGTCAGAAGATTGTGATAAGTTTCATGAAATTCCGCCCTTCGCGGTGAAGGATGACCCAAGCATCATGTTAATGAATGAAGATGCTCCATGGATATGGCGGGATCAGAAAGGAATACACGCGAAGAAATGATATGTAATAATTGTAACATTTTATGAGTGAAGATGCTCCATGCATGTGTCCATTTTTATAGTGTTGTCTGCAAACAATCTTGAGTGTGTTAGTCCCGTTTTGTGGCTGGACTGGGACTAAAGGAGGGCCTTTAGTACCGATTCATACTTACCATTAAGATCTGATCTCCAAATGCGTGATGTCACATATTAGGGAGTGCCTCTATGACCAGTTTCTCGGAGATGCCGGAGGACTGGGCTCCATCGGCATCTCCCTGAAACTGGCCATAGTGGTGTCCCTGCTCTCAAAAACCATCTTGCATCTTGTAACTTCTCTAACTAGATCAATATGCCTGGGAGATAACTAATTTCACATATTAGGGAGTGCCTCTATGACCAGTTTCTCGGAGATGCCGGAGGACTGGGCTCCGTCGGCATCTCCCTGAAACTGGCCGTAGTGGTGTCCCTGCTCTCGAAAACCATCTTGGAGATGCCTCAAACTGGTTGGAGGACTGGACTCACAAGGATGCCTATTTATAGTACAAGCAGCTCGGCATAATGTCGACACTCATGACATAATGTCGACACTCACCCCTATTATTAGTGCTGACTCATGTTTAGTCCCGGTTGGTGTCTCCAACCGGGACTAAAGGTTCATGTTTAGTCCCGGTTGGTGACACCATCCGGGACAAGGTACAAGCCGCACGACATAATGTCGACACTCACCCCTATTATTAGTGTTGCCTGCCCAGTCTGCCGCAATCCCTTCAGTCGCGGTTGGTTTCTCCAACCGGGACTAAAGATGAACCCTCTCTTTATATAGGCATTTCCCTCTATTTATTAGGTAACACTCAAGACATTTATTAATATTAAAAACCGGGACAAACCGGGACTAGCTAACACTCAAGACTAAAGCCGCCCCCTTTAGTCATAATCATGCCTAGTCCTATAGTACACAGCTTCAGGGTGTTCTTCGTCATCGTCATCATCATCGTCATCGTCACCTGCCCCTCCGGGGATCCTCAGCCCATCCATGGCATATACCAGGGGCCATTCCAGCCTCGGATTCACGGCGGGCGGGGAAGGGGTCTCCTGGAAGACGATGCCGCTACCGCCGGGCCGATGTGGGGCCTTTTTGTGGCTCTGTGGCAGGTGGACTCGTAGGCACCGCAGGCGAGGATGGTCTCCCCCGGCGATGTAGCGCATCACTCTGATGATAGTACGGTTCGCCCACCACAGACGACGGCCGGCTTCATTGTGGTTCACCGGTGGCGGGCCATCACCCTCGTACTTGGCGAGCTCCCTTTCCCGCCTATTAGCGAAGAAGGCATTCCAGGTGTCATCGTTGTCGGGATCCCACTGGGGATCCATCCGCTGCTCCGGCGTGAGCTCGTGGTACAAGTGGTTTGTGATGGCCGCCTAGCGTGCGGAACCTTGAGGGACAGGAGGGACAGGAACCCCTCCAGCGCTCAGCATCCAGCCGGCAGGCGGCCGGTAGCCCGGCGAACAAGGGTAGTTGACAACTGGAGTTACATTTGGGGCAGTAATTTTTCGGTCCAAAAGGCTTATTATTCTTTATCTGGTTGCCAACCTGTTCAGCCACATTTCTCCTGGTTGTGGAAATCCTCTTGTCAACAAAAGCACAAATTCTTCTTCTGGCTCTTACTGCTTGATAGGCTTAACACAAGAAACCTTATGAAAAGGAAATGTTTTTCTTTGGCATCATATGAATGTGTGTTCCATGGCTGCATCAGTGAAGAAACCATTCTACATTTATTCTGGGACTGCCCTTTTGCAAGAGCTTGCTGGGCTGAAATCTCGCATGTCCAAGTGGCTGATCAAAATCTTTTTGAAGCTTTAGCCAGTATTAAAAAAGATCTTAAAGTCCCTTTTGCAATGGAAATTATTATACTTGGAGCTTGGGGCATTTGGATTTGCAGAAACAATGAAATCTTCAACAACAAGCATGCTTCGCTTGAGGAATGAGAGCTATTGTCGCTCAGGAATTAAGATGGGTCCTGTATAGAATTAAAAAGAAGTATTATCAGGGCCTCAAAGATTGGATTGAAAATAAATTAGACAGGAGATAGATGCTTAGAATGTTATCCCTATTTTGAGGTGGATTGAGTTTGTAAATACTTTTGTAACACTCTATGATTTACAAAAATTGTAGTGGGGTATTTTTCCCTACTGTTTTACCCTAAAAAAACAAGGGTAGTTGGAGGCGCATAGCGCCTCGGTCTCCTCGAGGGTAAGAATGGCCCAGTAGGCGTTATCCATTGTTCTAAGTGAGGAAGGTGTGGATGTGTAGATAGCCATGGCGCGATCGCCCTAAATATAGAGGGAAAGGGCGGGAAAACTGAAGGGAATATGCCCGAGAGGCAATAATAAAGTGGTTATTATCGTATTCCTTGTTTATGATAAATGTTTATTTTACATGCTACAATTGTATTAATACGGAAACATTAATACATGTGTGATATGTGTGTTTAATAAACAAAAGGAAGTTCCTCATTATGCCTCTCTTATAAACTAGCTCGTTGATTAACAAGATGATCATAGGTTTCCTGATCATGGACATTGGATGTTGTTAATAACGAGGTCACAACATTAGTGTAATGGTGTGATGAACATTCATCCGAAGTATAGCATTGCGATCAAAGTCATTGAGTTTATATTGCTATAACAACTTACGAAGTGATCCTAATCCTTAGACCATGAGATCATGTCAACCACTAACACCGGAAGAGTTTCTTGATAACATCAAACGTCACACCGTAACAGGGTGATTATAAAGATGGGTTCAGAACTACTAAAGTGTTATGTTGAGGCCCATGGATAAAGAGTGGAATTTTTTCATCCCGATGACGGATAGATATGCTCTGGGCCCTCTCGGTGATATCGCATTGGTTAGCTTGCAAGCAAGTGATTTGATCACTAGAATGTTATATCACGGGAACGAGAAAAGAGTGCATGTCAGTAACGAGATCAAACTAGGTATGGAGATACCGATGATCCAATCTCGGACATGTAATATATCGCGAAACAAAGGGATTAAGATACTAGCGTAAAAGGTTCCGACGATCACAAGAAAGTCATCGTTGAATGTGTGGGAGTCCGTATGGGTCTCCAGATCCCGCTTCTGATTATTGATCCGAGAGGGGTCTCGATAATGTCCGCATTATTCACGAACCGTAGGGTGACACACTTAAGATACACCAACATCCAATTGGAGCAAAAGTTTCATGCCGAAAGAATGAACAAGCGTAGGAATTTATTTCACTAGATACCGAAACAGGTTTTCGGGTGAAATTGCATAAAGAGGTTATGCAGGTGAAATAGAATTCTAGCAAGGGGTTATTTGTGAATGTTTGTCATTAAAGTAATTGAAAAAATTCTGAATAAAATAAAAGAGTTTTATTTAATGAGAGTTTGCATTAAATTTGGTGGAAATTTAATGGGAATTTGAGTGAGTTTTTTAGTGGAGAAAATTGAAGGGCTATTTTGTGAGTGGAATGTCCACCCACATGAATGAGGGAGAGGTGGGGGCACCCTCCATGTCCGGCGGCCATGCCCCCTTGGGCTTCCCCCCTCCCCTATATAAGGAGCCCCTCCTCTCACTTCTCACTCACACCTCCTCGTGAAGGATCTCTCTCCCCCTCTAGAATTTATACCCCATGGTCTCGGACTAGCGAGATACATGTTCCCGGTGGCTATTCGGCAAGAAAGAGTTGTGCTTCCGCTGCATCGCTGGAGCGAGGAGGTTGCTCGGTGCCTCGAACGTGTGTGCGAGCACGGATGCGCTGCTGTTTTGCGGCGCTAGGACTTTCTCTCGATCTTGAGATTGGCAAGAGATCGTCTACATCAACCACGAGTTTGGACTCGTTAAGATTTGTCAGTCTTCAAGGGTATGTTCTGTACAGATCTACATCCTCCTGTTGTTTGTATCTAGTAGATAGATCTTGGTACATAGTTGTTCCCATCGTAGGAAATTTTTTGTTTTCTATGCTGCGAACCCTACAGTGGTATCAGAGCCGGATCTATGCGTAGATGCTTTGCACGGGTAGAACACATATGAGTATGTGGGTGATGATGATCATTTTATTGCTTCTTAGTTGTACTTTGGATATTGGTGGCATAGTGGGATGAAGAGGCCCGGACAAACTTTACATGTCCTCGCACATGAGACCTGTTCCATGCTTGACATGCAACTAGTTTTTCATAAGTGGCTAGCGGGTGTCTGTCTCTCCTACTATAGTCAATATCTAATTTGCAACGAGTTGTCAACAATTTGGTTATCCTCGTTGTGGTTCATGTTCGTAGGTAAGAACGGTTCTATCTTCGAAAGCCCTAAGCCACGTAAAACTTGCAATGGATAAATTAGAGGCATCTAGTTTAGATTGTTGCTGGGCTAGTGTTATGATATGGTGATATTGTAAGTAGAAGTATGAGATGATACTATTACAACACACATAGCGTGTAAGTTCCATAGACCTTGGCCTTACACATAAAGGTATGATAGAGATCATACCACGGTGCACATGATGGAGATCACATGCGGGAACCATATCATTTCACTTATAAACATGTGATGTTTTGATATTGCTTATTTGGCGTTTTATTAGCATAATAAGATGATCCCTCATTTAGATATCAAGATAAGAATGTGTTCTTCCTTAAGTATGCAGCGACAATGTTTCGTCGCTTCAAGACATCACGTGATGATCGGGTGTACTTGAATCCACGAGCATATCTCGGGTGTAAGACAATTACACACGCGAATACTAAGGTTCTTACTTGGCGAGCCTAGCATGTATAGACATGGCCTCGGAACACGGACCAAAAGGTTAAGCATGAGTCATATAGTAGATATGATGACCATATGGATGCTCGCCTTTGAAGCTACTCCGACTCACGTGATGATCGGACTTGGTGTAGTGGATTTGGTTCATGTAATCACCAAAAAGACACGAGGGATGTCGTTTTTGAGTGGGAGTTCATTTCTAATTTGGATTAGTAGAACTCAATTTATCATAAATTAAATCAAAGTGAATTTGCATAATTTGTTGTAGTCATTGGCATTCGTTCACCACTTTATGCCTAGTTGTAATTGAGATAATAGAACTATAGAATTCTGGATATTTACTTTACGAACTGGTATCATATTGTGTTGAGTGTCAATCTAAAGTTTAAAGTCCTATTGCAAACTTTCAGCAAACTCTATTTACTCCGTGAAATTTAATAGTTAGTATTAAATCGAGAGTAACAATTCCAGTGTTAGTATCTTAAGTATCATGTTTGCCTACATGATTCTTGATTGTTTTAATATCAAGTTTATCTAGGAGCTGAAAGAATTGTTTCAGAAACCATCAAGTGTGGCAGATATAACGATATCTGAAACAATGTTTTGGTTGTAATATGATAGAGTACAATATATGTTCTCATATTGGATGAGAATTTGCAAAGGTTGGAGATGCTAGACATCCTAATCATCCAAAAGGGTTTTGGAAAGTAACGTTATACTCATGATTCGCCTTTATAAGCTACAGTAGCTTGATCATGAAATTCGTCATGATAAGGAATAATAGAATATGTATGTAAAGTGTTTACTACACTAAAAGATTACTAAAGAATGGATTTTAAAAGAATACCGATCATTTTGATGATGGTGATCTACTTCAAAGTGCAAGTCCAAAGGTATTATTATTTGAATATACACGCTTTGGACTATGTGTCATGCATATGGCACCACTTTTGATGTTGATAGATTCTTTTAAAAGGAAAATGAAATGCTGAAAGAGAATCTATAAAATATATTTGGCAGAAAAGAAAAGATTGGAAATATCCAATTTAGGTATATATATGATATACATGTTATGGTTGTATTCTTTGATTGTTAAACAATGTGGTTCTTGGGTATTGGATACCGAATTGGTTGGTATGAAATTTCATACAGAACGACGCAATTCATGAACCACAATGGCCTAAGTAACTAGCAAGAGAATATGTGATGATGTTCATCGAAAACAAACAAACTGTTGTTTGTATTTCTCGTTGACATCAAAGCTTGACTTCAAGATTTGTTTTAATAATTGTTATTTAAATCAGGTATTATGAGAACAAAGGTTGTTCAAATAATTACCGTATTCCATATAAGATAGATGATTTACAAATCTAGTTGGAGAAATCACATCCATAAAACCTAATGCTAAAATGTCGCAAGACAAATGATTGAAAGATCACTTACGAAGTGACATCGCTGTTTAAATTATATTGGAAAGAAAACATGAAGAATCTCCATATTCATGGATTTTTGGAGTCTTTGATTTGATCAAGTGACGCTTGTGAGACTTTTCACGTGATAATTAAAACTTCGTTCAAAGGCCAAAGAAGAACGAACGACTAAATTATTGGAATTTATGCATATCGATGTATGTAGTCCATTATGTATAGTCGTAAGCGATGGATTTCAACTTCATATGCTTTCTCCGGAAATTTGAGTGAATGTTCACTTAATGAGAAAGAAGTATGAAATATTTGAAAACGCTTCAAAGACTTTCAAGATGAAGTGCAAAATCATTGTAACAAGAAAATAAATGATTTATGATTTGATCATAAAGGGATTTATTTGAGTTACAAGTGTATCAAGAAAAATAAATGAATTATGGTTTTATCATAAAGGGATTTATTTGAGTTGCAAGTTTAGCAAAACACCTAGATTTACATCTCCCGAAACACCATAGGAGTATGGAGTGTTTGAGATTTGTAATGAAACCTTGTTTGACATGGTTGGATCAAAGGTGTTATTTATAAAACTGCCATTATATTTTAAAAGATTAAAGCTTTAGAGACTTCCGCTTTTACACTGAAAAGAGCTCCATCTTGATCCGATGAAATGACACCATGGAAGTTATGGTTTTGGGTAAAACCCAAATTGTCATTTCTTAAATTTTGGTATGCTAAACATAAGTAAGATGTTTACAACCGAAGTCGGATGAGCATGTCTTTGTAGGTTATTTCGAATAACAATTGGTTATTCCTCCATAACATCAAGGACAAAAGGGTTTGTCGCTTGAAACATGAAGTTTCTTGAAGAAGGAATTTTTCATAAATGTTAAGTGGGAGGATAATAGAACTTTGATAAGGTTAACGAACCTTAGCTAAATGTGCTGAGTTGCGAACACCGGAAATGGTTCCATAGGCTGCCATAATGCTCATAGCTTATGTGCCTCAAAGGTTGTGGTCATGGAGATCTGAGTTCTTATTGAACCAAGTCGGTCGGAGAAACAAATCAAATGCTGAGATTTGAGAGTAAATCATTATTGTTTGACAATGATGAACCAACTACATTGAAGCGATGATGGGCCCTGACTCCGTCAAATGGCTTGAAGACATAAAATCCGTGATAGTTCCATACACGAGAAATCAAGTTTTGAACTTGGAAGACCCTCCGGAAAGGTGTAAAAACCTATCGATCGTATTTGGATCAATAAAGAAACAGACATGGATGTCTCAGATCTATGAAATATTCGACATGTCGTAAAGTATTTTATGACAATGTTCAAAGGAGTTGACTATGACAAGATTGGATCTTTCATAGCGATATTTAGTCTGGATGGATTAAAGTAGCAACCACTACATATAATTTGGTATATGGTAGATGAATAAACAAAAAAAATTCTTCTAATAGAATGGTTACCTAGGACGTGTACAAGACACAGTCCAAAGGGTTTTGTTAAATTCAAAGGATGCTAAAAGGGCATGCAAACTTCAATGGTTGAAGTAAGCATCGCTGAGTTGGAATCTTCACCGTGATGAAAAAGGAGTTTTCATCTAGAGACGATGAAGATGCTTGCATTTGCAAGAAATTAAGTGGGAGCACTGAGACATATTTCTAATACATTATGTGGAGGACATCTTGTTGATTAAAAATGATGTATCTTTTATTGACAAAGGTTAAGAATTTCATTTCGATGAAAAACTTAGGCAAAACCCGAGTATTTAGCATGAATGTCTATAGTGGATAGACTGTGAGGCTAATATGGTTGTGCCAAATGTACATATATGAGATATTGAAGGAGTTCAATATAGAAACGACAAGAAACAGTTCTTGTCACATGGAAAAGAATTGAATCAAGATTCAAGTGTATCGACACTTGATAAGTGAAACAAGATTCAAGTGCTTTGACACTTGATGAGTGAAATCACGAGAATCTTTTGATCAATCATACCATGATATGTACACATCCAGATATGTCCTATGCTCTAAGTGTTATGAGCATATACCAGAATGAATCATAAAATGATCATTGTACAATAGTAAGGAAATTCTTATGATCTTTTGGAAGAACTAATAATATATTTGTGTAGAGGTGACAAACAATTACAAATAGTTCATTGTAAAGCGTTACATTGATACTAGTTTTGTCACAAGGTACAAATTAAGTTTATCTCAATTTAAACTATGGGTGGCACAATGTAATGGAAAGAAGATTCCATGATGGATTTGGATGAAACCCATAGTTAAGACATTGTGACAAATACTACAACAAAAAGGCTAAGTATATGACTGCTATAGTAGCAGCAAAGGAGGGAATTTGTGTCAAGAAGTTTGTTATCAAACTAAGGTGTGGTTTGCAATGGGCTAACACTAAAGATATATTGTATGACAATAGTATCGACATGATTTAACCCCAAGGAACTAAAGGTCTCACCAAAAGACCAAATTTATACAATGCCATCTCATTGGAGAATGAGTGATGCGTGAAGACGCAAAGGCATGCAAATACACACAGACCTGAAAGTGTCAGATCTGTAGATTATGTTAACCACTTGTAATTGCGTATATGGAACACCAGAAAGCCATAGGTGTTCAATACGCAAAGTTTTCAAACTAGATTATTGTCTCTAGTGCAAGTGGGAGACTGAAGGGAATATGCTCGAGAGGCAATAATAAAGTGGTTATTATCGTATTCCTTGTTTATGATAAATGTTAATTTTACATGCTACAATTGTATTAATACGGAAACATTAATACATGTGTGATATGTGTGTTTAATAAACAAAAGGAAGTTCCTAGTTATGCCTCTCTTATAAACTAGCTCGTTGATTAACAAGATGATCATAGGTTTCCTGATCATGGACATTGGATGTTGTTAATAACGAGGTCACCACATTAGTGTAATGGTGTGATGAACATTCATCCGAAGTATAGCATTACAATCAAAGTCATTGAGTTTATATTGCTATAACAACTTACGAAGTGATCATAATCCTTAGACCATGAGATCATGTCAATCACAAACACTGGAAGAGTTTCTTGATAACATCAAACGTCACACCGTAACAGGGTGATTATAAAGATGGGTTCAGAACTACTAAAGTGTTATGTTGAGGCCCATGGTCAAGAGTGGAATTTGTTCATCCCGATGACGGATAGATATGCTCTAGGCCCTCTCGGTGATATCGCATTGGTTAGCTTGCAAGCAAGTGATTTGATCACTAGAATGTTATATCACAGGAACGAGAAAAGAGTGCATGTCAGTAACGGGATCAAACTAGGTATGGAGATACCGATGATCGAATCTCGGACATGTAATATATCGCGAAACAAAGGGATTAAGATACTAGCGTAAAAGGTTCCGACGATCACAAGAAAGTCATCGTTGAATGTGTGGGAGTCAGTATGGGTCTCCAGATCCCGCTTCTGATTATTGATCCGAGAGGGGTCTCGATCATGTCCGCATTATTCACGAACCGTAGGGTGACACACTTAAGAGACACCGACATCCAATTGGAGCAAAAGTTTCATGCCGAAAGAATGAACAAGCGCAGGAATTTATTTCACTAGATACCGAAACAGGTTTTCGGGTGAAATTGCATAAAGATGTTATGCATGTGAAATAGAATTCTAGCAAGGGGTTATTTGTGAATGTTTTTCATTAAAGTAATTGACAAAATTCTGAATAAAATAAAAGAGTTTTATTTAATGAGAGTTTGCATTAAATTTGGTGGAAATTTAATGGGAATTTGAGTGGGTTTTTGAGTGGAGAAAATTGAAGGGCTATTTTGTGAGTGGAATGTCCACCCACATGAATGAGGGAGAGGTGGGGGCACCCTCCACGGCCGGCGGTCATGCCCCCTTGGGCTGCCCCCTCCCCTATATAAGGAGCCCCTCCTCTCACTTCTCACTCACACCTCCTCGTGAAGGATCTCTCTCCCCCTCTAGAATTTATCCCCCATGGTCTCGGACTAGCGAG
Source organism: Avena sativa (assembly GCA_916181665.1). Classification (NCBI taxonomy): domain Eukaryota; kingdom Viridiplantae; phylum Streptophyta; class Magnoliopsida; order Poales; family Poaceae; genus Avena; species Avena sativa. Next base: position 387,376,598 of record OV702296.1, read on the forward strand.
ATACATGTTCCCGATGGCTATTCGGCAAGAAAGAGTTGTGCTTCCGCTGCATCGCTGGAGCGAGGAGGTGGAGGTTGCTCGGTGCCTCGAACGTGTGTGCGAGAACGGATGCGCTGCTATTTTGCGGCGCTAGGAATTCCTCTCGATCTTGAGATCGGCAAGAGATCGTCTACATCAACCACGAGTTTGTACTCGTTAAGCTTTGTCGGTCTTCAAGGGTATGTTCTCTACGGATCTACATCCGCCTGTTGTTTGTATCTAGTAGATAGATCTTGGTACATAGTTGTTCCCATCGTAGGAAATTTTTTGTTTTCTATGCTGCGAACCCTACAAAAACTTGGCGTGAAGCTTTGGGAAATGGCGGAAAATATCTTTAGTCCCGGTTAGTGACTACATCCGGGACTAAAAGCTCTCGTAGAAAGGAAAGGGCGGAAAAACTTGGCGGGAAGCGGTGGGAAATGGCGGGAAGTATCTTTAGTCCCGGTTTGTGACTACAATCGGGACTAAATGGATATTATATTAAGATTCTTTATATTTTTCTGATAATAATAGACGTATTATTTGGGTTATTTGGATTATTACAATAAAAGATATGATTTTCCAAAGTTTTTATATTTGATTTGAATTAAAAAAGAAAATTTACAAATGAAATAATTTATAAATGATGCAAACAGATAAATGGATATTATATTAAGATTCTTTATATTTTTCTGATAATAATAGACATATTATTTGTGTTATTTGGATTATTACAATAAAAGATATGATTTTCCAAAGTTTTTATATTTGATTTGAATAAAAAAGAAAATTTACAAATGAAATAATTTATAAATGATGCAAACAGATAAATGGATATTATATTAAGATTCTTTTATTTTTCTGATAATAATAGACATATTATTTGTGTTATTTGGATTATTACAATAAAAGATATGATTTTCCAAAGTTTTTATATTTGATTTGAATTAAAAAAAGAAAATTTACAAATGAAATAATTTATAAATGATGCAAACAGATAAATGGATATTATATTAAGATTCTTTATATTTTTCTGATAATAATAGACATATTATTTGTTTTATTTGGATTATTACAATAAAAGATATGATTTTCCAAAGTTTTTATATTTGATTTGAATTAAAAAAAGAAAATTTACAAAAAAACAATTAGTCACGGGTTGTGGCTAGACCCGGGACTAAAGGGTGCCTGCGCGCGCGAAAACGAAGCGGCCGAAAAACCTTTAGTCCCGTGCCATGGCTTAACCCGCGACTAAAGGTGGAGGGGTCTTTAGTCGCGGGCTAATCCACGGGACGGGACTAAAGACCCTTTAGTCCTGTGGCTTAGCCCGGGACTAAAGGGGGCGTCCCTATATATTCTGCGCGCCAGGTCAGGTGCTGCCCAGCACTTGGCATTCTCGACGCAACGAAGACAAAGCACACAGACGAAGATGAACACGCAGGGGAGGTGCTGTCCGCCGCCGCCGTGCCACTCCGCTCCGCCGCCGCTGTGCCGCTCCGCCACCGCCGATACGCCATGCTATGACGAGCCGCCGCTCCGTGCCGACGCATCCTCCCCTCCGTGCGACGCTGGCCGCATCTTCGCGCGCGTGCCGCCTCGCCGCCGCACGCCGCCGCCTCGCTGCCGCCGTGCCGCCTCGCCGCCCCTCGTCGGTGAGCTCGATCGAGGGGCCGCGCTCGCGGGTGGTTTTTTATAGTTTTTTATAGTTTTTTGTATAGTTTGTTATAATTTTTTTATAGTTAGGTTTATTATAATTAGGATTATAATTAAGATTATTAGGATTGTTATAATTAGGATTATTAGGGTTTTTATTATAGTTTTTTTCTATAGTTTTTTATAGTTTTTTTATAGTTAGGATTATTATAATTAGGATTATAATTACGATTATAATTAGGATTATTATAATTAAGATTTAGTTATTAGGATTAGTATTAGGATTATTATAATTAGGTTTATTAGCTTTTTTTGTTATAGTTTGTTTCTATATTTTTTATATATTAGGGTTTTTTGTTTTAGTATTAGGATTATTGTTTTAATTAAAATATTAGAATTAGGATTAGGATTATTGTTTTAGTTATTTTTTGTTTTATTTATTAGGATTGTATTGTTTTATTAGGGTTATTTTTTTGTTTTAGTTATTATGATTATTGTTTTAGCACAAATAATATTAGGATTATTATAATTAGGATTATATTGTTTTAGTTATTAGGATTATTGTTTTTTCTAACCTGTTTAACTCTCTTTTTGTTATAGATAATTAAGTCATGGATCCATCCGAAGATCCTGGTCGCATCGGTGAAGGTTTTTTTCAGGGCATGATAAGAGGTGAAATTCCTCTTAATATTACTACCGGCGCCGAAGATATTTTGCTCGAGGAAGACATATCCTCATATCTGAATCCATCCGGTGATGGACTAGAGGAAAACCTAATGTACCAAGGGGAAGACCAGATGGACGAAGGGCAAACAAATAACAACAATAATGATGGCCCCTCGACAGGATCCAGCGAGGTACATATATATATATATAAAGTCTCGTGTTACCTCTATTCATTAACTGATCTAGATATATATTAATCACTCTCTCTTCTTCTTTTAGCCCACCGGATCGAAGCAATCGACAGCTCGAATGAAAAGAGGGCCGAACAAAAAGTTGGATGGTAATCAGAGGTTCACCATCGAAGAAATAGATGATGATGGTGAACCGATTGCTCCAGAGAAGCACCGGAAGATGTTTATAAATCAATGCGGGGTGCTTGTTAGGGACAACCTGCCGATCACCATCCAAGAATGGAATAAGTCAAAGAAAGCCGGTGAAGAATCTAACAGCTATGTCACCGATGATGCCAAAGATGACCTTTGGCAGAAGCTCATAGCGCATTTCATACTACCTCCAGAGTATGAGGAATTTGAGGTAGATGGTATTACCCCAAGGCCGGTTGGGCTTGAAAATAGAGCGAAAGTCAAGGAGTGGGCACTGAGCAAGATGTCTGAACTGTACCGGAACCACAAGAAAAGTTTATACGCGAAATATGTCGCAAAAAAGAAAACTCCAGACTTCAAAGGAGTAAACAAGAAGTTGAGAGAACAGTGGCCCGATTTTGTACAGTACAAGCAATATGATAAAGCAAAGGCAAAGTCGGCAAAGAACACGTTAAATGCTGCCAACAAAAAATACCATCATAAAATGGGGACAGGTGGCTACAAGAGTGCCGTCCCTAAGTGGGAAACTATGGAGAAGGAAATGAGGACTCGAGGCGTCACTCCTGGTACAGATGGATGGCCCGAGAGGTCAAAGCACTGGTGGTACGGGCACGGGGGATCCTTGGACCTAGAAACAGGGAAGACATTATTTCATGAGAAAATTCTAAAAACCTCCCAAGACCTTATTAAAGCAATGAACGATGCTCAATTGGGACTGTTCCGTCCCGAGAGAGAGAACGACGAGCTAACACGCGACCCAGGGAATCCTTTAAAGGGAGGACGAACACGAGGCAAAGGCGCCGGTGTCTCATGGAAGAAAGGGTTTCCTCAGTACGATGCCAGTTACAGAAGCCGTCAGAGAAAGAAGGACCGGGAGGCAGACCGGATCTCCAGGGTAGAGCAGGACCTAGCTGATCTGAAGAACCTCATGCATGAAATTAGCCAAAGGCCGCCATCGTCAACTCACCCACGGTCTGATGATCCTGCATTGGATCTTAGCCAACGGAGAAGCAGCGTGGCTTCCACGGAGGTCCGTGCTGATGATCAAGCACTGCTGGATGATGCACTGGCTCCTCACTACCCCGTGGATGATGTCCAAGAGATGGCACAATGTGAGCTACATCAGCCAATGAACAACCTGTCCTTCAAGGTGGCGATCGACACTGCTTTACCTTGTCTACCTGGAGCACTCCACCATTCACTTCCGATTCCACCAGGCTATGCTCGTGTCACGGTGGATGACATAGTGGAGGATTTTGCGGACCTAGAGATTGAAATCGCTACGCCTGAAGGCCTTATGAAACTAGGAGATGTCAAGCGCAACATCATTCTATGGAATAAGAAGTACATCAAGTTTCCAGGCTCGGCGCCAAGGCCACCGACTCCAAGGAATCCAAATCCACCCCGCATCGAATATCGTCAACCTCCAAGTCCACCCCAACCCGATTATCGCCAACCTCCAAGTCCATCCCAACCCGATTATCGCCAACCTCCAAGTCCACCCTGCCCTGCTAACGATCGCCGCAGCAGGAGTACATCAACTCGATCTCCGCCTCCGCCTCCGTGCAATACTACTACCTCGTCGAAGAAACGGAAGTTCGACGGTCCCCCGCGCCCCACATCGAAGTAAGGTCAAACGCCGAAGATAGTCAATATCCCGCCGGCTCTTCCAAAGAGACCTTATGAAAAGACCGATGAGGAAACTAACGCGGATGTGGCTGCCCAAGTTAAGGCGCATTTTGCACCCAAAAAGCCTGAGGCAAAGCCGGTATATAACGAAAAAACCAAAAAGTGGGCTAAGTCCTTTCTAGAGCAACCATCCCAGATATCGACGAATCTGGAATCAGACTATGACCGGGAGATTATTAAGCAAGCACAGAAGAAAAAAATCACAAGTGCAAAAAGCGGGAAGCAAGTTGCCCAGCTCGGAGCACAGAAGAATCAATCGGTGGCCCCGCTCAAAGTTATTTCAGACCTCGACAAGGCCTTCAGAGCTGAAATGGATATGGACATGCAAATAATGGACCCTAGAGCCCGTAATAATGCTGCACTTATGGGAATCACTGTATCGCAGGCCAAAGCACTTGCTAACGAAGCAAATATGTCTCTTGGTCAATATTTAGGCTATGAAGATACGCCAGTGGGTCAGATAGTACGGCAGTATGTCCAAGGGGAGCCTCTAGTCAGTAATGAGGAGCTCACGCGTCTATCCACACATATGCGAAATCTACACGAATGGTAAATGTCGCAAGCACAAAAAAGCATCAGAAAGGTTGGTTTCCGGTGGACGTTAGAATGGAGCATCACTTCAAACAATACTCGATACAGGTTCAAATGACCGAACTGTTTCAGTTATACAACCAGTGCGCCCTCGACAAATCTACCATTGGTTGCTACTGTCTGTAAGTTATTTATTTCTATAATTAAGTTTGTAGCTTTAGCTCGTTCATTGCATTTAATATATTATCCTAACTATATATCCTTTTGTATGATGATATTATATTCTGCAGAATGAAGATGCTTGAATACAAAAGAGCTAGAAAATACGACGTTGGCTTCATTGACCCATATATCGTTAATGAATATACGTTAAAGAATCACCCAAGGACATGGAGGAAGACCTGTGCAGGTTCTTAACAGATAATAATTTTGTTAAGGAAATACTATTTCCTTACAACTTCAAGTGAGTGTTTATATCTTGTACATATTTTATTTTTGCTTACTCGATGAGCTATATATGCATGTATGCTTATGTAAACGTCCGCAGATTCCACTAGATTTTGCTAAACATTCAAGTTTACAACTCCCTAGTTGAAGTCCACGACTCATTAAGTTGGGACCAAGAGCAGTGGAGCGACACGAAAGCAATGCTCCATAAGTAATTTCAATAATTATCGCATTATATCGTCCTCTTTCATTCATTTCCTGATATCAAGTAACTAATAACTCCTTTGTTCATTTTCTTTGCCGAGCAGGTGTTGGACACGGTTCAGACAGAAAATACCAGGTCCATTCAAAGAGGAGCTAACTTATAAAATGCCGAAGAGTTTACAACAGCCACCGGGAACTCATTTATGTGGATACTACGTCTGCGAGTACATTCGCGAGTTGACCAGTGAGCGGAAAGTTGACTCACATTATATTTATGATTTGCGGGAGAAACTAGAGCCAGACCAGCGCATAAGAGCAATTCAAGAGGAGCTGGCGGGATTAATGATGAAGGAAGTCCTTGATGTACATGGAGAGCATTATGCGGATGACGTGGAACTCGATTTGTCTTATTCATCTCCATGTAGCTCATATGATATATATATTCATCAATGACCATGTAATTTCAAAACATTTCTTCCTTTTGATATGATTGATTATATGTATGCTTGCAAGGGATCGATTAATTATATAAATGCATCGACGTGTAGTGTGTATGTAGTAGCGTATAATATGTATACTGAAATATATGTTTGAATTATTGTGAAACACAAAACAAAAAAGGAATGAAATGGCAAAAAAAGGAAATATACAATCTCTGCCGCGGCAGAGAAACACACAATTCTCCGCCGCGGCAGAAAACCTTCTAGTCCCGGGTGGTGTTACTGTCCGGGGCTAGAGGGTTTCCGCCCCCCGCGGCGCTGAAACAGCCACGTGGCTGTTATCAGTCGCGGGCCGTAGCGAGCCGGGACTAGAGGGGGGCCTCTAGTCCCGTTTTTGCAGTCTCGGGCCCAAAACCGGGACTAGAGCCAGTTGCGTCCCGGGACTGGAGGCCCTTTTTCCACCAGTGAAGATCATGCATAGAGAGAGAGATGAACACATAGCTACTAGTAGAGCCCTTAGCCCCGAGGAAGAACTACTCCCTTCTCATCATGGGAATCAGCAATGGTGATGAAAATGGCAATGGAGATCGATGGAGATGGCTCCGAGGGCACTTCCTCGTCCCGGCAGGGTGCCGGAACAGAGACTTTCTGTCCCCCGAATCTCCCCTTCGGTGGCGGCGGCGCAACGGAACTTTTTCTGAAAGTATGATGGATTCTTTAGGATTTTTGGGTCGGAGGCTTCTTATAGGCGAAGGAGGCAAGGTCGGTGGAGGGCCAGGGGGCCCACACCCTCTATAGGCGCCACTAGGGCTTGCCCGCGCCTGGGGGGTGCGGCCACCCTAGTGCCCTACTCCGTCACTGCTTCGTGGTTCCATGTTGGTCTGGAAAAGATAATGACTTTGGCTTTGTCCCATCCAATTCCGTGAATATTGATTTTCTGCCTTTCTGGAACCAAAAACAGAAGAAAACAGGCAACTGACATTGTGGCATCTTGTCAATAGGTTAGTTCCAGAAAGTGCTTAAAAATGCGTCAAAGTGTAGATAAAACATAGCAAAGTGAATATAAACAAGCATAGAATATCAAAAATTATAGATACGTTTACGACGTATCAAGCAGTCCCGCACCGGTTTTGCGCAGCCAGCCAATGGTAAAACTTGACTCGCGGTGGCGCCCAAGTCCCCCAAATTAGCTTGCAGCTCTGGGACAACATCGAGCCGTGGAAGAGGGCTCTGTAGCAAGATTGCGCCGAGTAGACGCCGTTCGCTGTCCACTTCCAGATGAGGCGGTCAGGTTCGATGGTGAGCTCGGTGTGCGCGATGGCTTGCGAGAGGCACAAGTACTGGCCGATCTCATGCACACCCAACACACCCTGGATATCCTGGCCCAACTGTTTGCCTCGAGCCCTGCCATGAGCCCTCCCTGGTTCTGATCTTGTGTCGCCACCTTATTTGACTCGTAACAACCACGTCCACGTAACTGAAGATGCACGCCATGGGGCGACCAGCGTACGTATGTGCATTCTCATAGACACTATGCGTTTTTCTTCCACGGAGACCACTGAAATCGTGGCCACTTCACGCCAAAAAAGTCCAAGGATTGTGGAAAACAGGCCTCTATTTTTCACACATACTTTTTTTTTTGAAATGGATTTTCCACACACACTTGAGCTACTCCCTCCGACCCATATTAGTTGACTTCGAGTTATCAAATTTTGGATGAATCTATATACTAAATAGTGTCTAGATTCATTCAAATTTAAACAAATCTGAGGCAACTGAGTATCATAAATACGACAAGGATTGGTGCCAAAAAATAAACACGACAAGGAAAACATGGAACCTCCGTCCTCTCCACGAAGCCATGCACGTAATTAGATTCTTGCAGTACTTACGCTTAATACGATGTAGCTACAAGCCTACAATGCACACACACGGCCATGACGCCGTTCGTGGATATGCTTAACGGGAACATGGTAGAGATTACCGGAGAGCGGCTTCAATTCGGCGATGATGATGAAGAAGGTGAAAATGCCGAGGTTGAACTAGAAGAGATTGAAGAGGAGGTGTTTGATGTAGCCTAAGTGACGACGGCAAAGAAGAAACGCGCCGTGAACTACACCGAGGTCGAGGATAATTACGTGGTGCGGGCATGGTTGCAAGTATCTCTCGACGCGGTGACCGGCGTGGACTAAAACGGCAAACGCTATTGGCAGTGCATCGAAGATAGGTTCTTCAAACTTATGCCTCGTGTTGCACAACCGGTCTATCGCTCGGTCTCTACAAGGCCGATGAGATGTGATCAACCGAATTGTAGCCATTGGTCTGCATGTATGGACCAAGTGCGTCTCAATCCTCCAAGTGGTGTCACTACCGATGAATATGTGAGTTCATTGTTTGTCTATTTTTCATTTACCTAGTGAGCTACGGATAGGAGATCATATGTGAGATAATCTCATTGTGCTTGTTAGGAACGTATTTCCAGCGAGAGGTACAAGGGAATGAAGGGATCCAAGGGCAAGCCGTTCACCCTTCAACATTATTGGAGATTTTTCGAGTATATTCCAAAATGGACTTTGAGATACCAAGAAGCGGAACTGAAGGAGCCCATGAAGGAAATGGACAATGGTAGTGATGAGGAGAATAGAGGAAGGAACGACGAGAAGTCGGAAGGCAACAAGAAGGCATAGGAGAGGATGAAGATTGAAGCGGAATCATCATCTTTGAGGGATAAGATTGATGACATGGTGAAGTGAAAAGAAATGTTGATGATGAAGACATTGGAGATGAAGATGATGATGTATGACGATAAGATGATGATGAATTATTCAAGGTGGGAAGCAATTCAAAGTGATGCCAAGTACAAGACGGAGCTAGAGGAGAGGAGGTTCAAGATAAAGGAGGCTAAGGCAATGCAGGAGATCAAGTCTGAGGAGAAGGAGATCATGATAATGGATACCTCGACGATGAATAAAGACAATTGGAGTTGCATCAAATGATGATTTCATAAATCTCGGAGAGGAGGATGTTATCTCGTCAAGGCAGTGTGATGGCGCCTTGTTAATGTAGGAGCGCTTCGTCGGGAAACCCCAAGAGCAAGGTGTGATGCAGCACAACAAGAAGTCTTCCCTCAGTAAAAAACTGAGGTTATCGAATCAGTAGGAGGAAAGAAACGTCACACAAGTGTTGCAAGCAACATGGAAACCTGCACAACACAAACTCAAGACTTTGCCATAGTGAGGTTGTCAATCTCACCGGTTGTTGTAACAAAGGATTAACTGTATGATGTGGAAGGTGATAAGTGGTTTGCAGCAAGTAAACAGTGGAAGATGTAACAATGGTAAAGATTGGACCGGGGTCCATAGTTCACTAGAGGTGCTCTCCTTAGATAAACAACATGGCATGAAGGGTAAACAAATTACAGCAGGGCAATTGATAGGAACTAAGCAAGGCATAACAATGCAATACTAGACAAAAAGATCCTATGAGATTCGATTGGGCAATACAACAATATACATAGACCGCCATCCAACTGCATCTATGACTAGAAGTCCACCTTCAGGTTATCATCCAAACCCCCCTCCAGTATTAAGTTGCAAGCAACAGACAACTGCTTTAAGCAAAGTGTGTAAGTGATACATCCAAAACGCATCTACTTTCTCGAACACTTTGCTATTGTTTCTTCTCTAAACTTGTGTGATTTGGATACAACTAACACGGACTGACGCTGTTTTCAGCAGAATTACCTTGGTGTCTTGTTTTTGTGCAGAAAATGAACTATCAGGAAAAATCCCGGAAAATATGCCAAAAATTATATTTCACCAGAAGATCCACGGAGCCAGAAGAAGATATGGAGGGGAGGCCTGGGGGGCCCAGACCCACCCCCAGGCGCGGGCCCACCACTGGCCGCGCCTGGAGGGGGTGCAGCCACCCCAGGCACCTCCTCGGCCTCCCTCTGCGCCTATAAGTTTCCTTTCGACCTAAAAACCAAGGGGGGTTCGATAGTTTTTCCAGAAAGAGCTTCGCTCCACCGCTGCCACCAGAAACCAAGATTCAGATCCAGAAACTCCGTTCTGGCACCCTGCCGGGACGGGGAATTTGGAGAGGATCATCACCATCGTCATCACCAACGCATCTTCATCAACCACCGATGTTTCCCTCGTCCATGAGTGAGTAATCCCCCATTGTAGGCTTGGGGATGGTAGAGATTGGATGAGTTCTATCATGTAATCGAATAAGATTGTTAGGGCATAGTGCCTAGTTTCTCTTGTGCTATTTGACTTTGTTGCAACTTGTTATGCTTAATGCTTGTCACTAGGGCCCGAGTGCCATGATCTCAGATCTGAACTTATTATTGAATCATTATGATAGTATTGTTTGTGATCTTATCTGCAAGTTGTGTACACATATCATTGTCCGGATCCAAATGCCCCAAAGTGACAATAATTGGGACAATCGAAGGGGGTGGCTGTGGTCTGAGGATCACATGTGTTCACGGAGTGTTAATGCTTTGCTCCGGTGCTCTATTAAAAGGAGCACCTTAATTGCCAGTAGTTCCCTAGAGGCCCCGCTTGAAGGGTTTCGCAGCATAGTAAATCAAAAAAATTCTACGGATGCGAACGGGAAAGCCAAGATCTAATCTAGGAGATGCAAACAACGAGAGAGATTAGATGAGATCTTCATACCCTTGAAGATTCACACAGCGGAACGTTCGACGGAACGTGGGTGATGTAGTCGTACTCGCTTCTCCTCCTCGCGATCCGATCCGATCTAACACCGCAAGTGGCGATGCCTCCGAGAGATGCACACATGCGGCACCTCGACGTCTCCTCCTTCCTTGGTCCAGCAAGTATGGTGGAGAGACGGATTGGATCTACAACGCGACGGCGCGGTGCAATTGGTGGAGAGTTTCTGCAGCAGGGCTTCGCCTACGTGCAGTCGGGAGAGAGAGAGAGAGATCTATAGGGCAGCAGGTAGGCGGCTAGGGTTCAAGGAGGGGTGGAGGAGGGCTGCGCCCCTGCCCTCTATATATAGGGGGTTGGCCGGCCCCCTTGGCCCCTCCTCCAAGCCCTAGGGCGGCGGCCCCAAGGGTTGGAGTGGGGGCAAGTTTTCCCCCTCCTTCTAGAAGGTTTCCCTAGGGTTTTGGCCGGCTGGGCCTATGGAGCCTTGTGCCCCTGGCCCAATGCGGCCAGGGCACTCCCTCGTAGGCCCACGCCCCCTCCCGACAAGTGGGGCCACGTTGGTCCCACTCCGGAAGGTTCTAGAAGCTTCCGGTACAATACCGATTAACCCGAAACAATTCCGAACTCCAAAAACTGCACTGCCTTATTTGAATCTTATTGTCCGGACCATTCCGGAACCTCTCGTGATGTCCCGGATCCCATCCGAGACTCCGAACAAAAACTCATAAACCAATTATCCAATCTATCCTAGCATCGAGACACGTTAAGTGTGTGACCCTTCGGGTTCGAGAATGTGCAGACATGATCTTATATCAATAATCAACAGCGGGGTCTGGAAACCCATATTGAATCCCACACATTCATCGATGATTATATTGGATGAACCACGATGCCAGGATTCAATCAATCCCATATATATATTACCTTCGTCTCGCGATATTTTACATGCCCGAGATTCGATCGTCGGTACCGTCATACCTAGTTCAATCTCGTTCACAGCAAGTACTTTACTCGTTCCGTAATCCGATATCACTTTGTGATTAACTCCTTAACCACATGCTTGCAAGCGGTGTTGATATCGATTACCGAGTGGGCCCGAAGTATATCTCTCCGACTTGGGAGGGACAAATCCCATCTCGATACATACAACCCAACAGGTACTTTCCGATCACCTGAGAGACACCTTTATGATCACCCTCTCATAGGATGACGTTTGATGACCTCAAAGCTTTCTTCCGATACCAGGGAGTTGTATTATCTCATGGTCTAAGGAATACAATATTTGAAATAAGAAAAGCTTCGCAAAGATGAACACGATGACACGATCTAATTGCTTCGCTTAGTTTGGGTCTGTCCATCATATCATTCTCCCAATGATATGATCTCATTATTAATCGACAACTCATGTCCATGGTTAGGAAACCTTAACCATCATTAATCAATGAGCTAGTCCATATAGGCGTACTAGGGACACGGTGTTGTTCACAAACCACACAAGTATTAAAGTTTCCGCTTAATACAATTCTAGCATGGAATATAAACATTATCATGAACAAGAATTATAATAATAAGATCTTTATTATTGCCTCTAGGGCATAATTCCAAAAGTCTCCCACTTGCACTAGAGTCAATAATCTAGTTTACATTTGGCAACAATCTCACACCCATGGCACTAAGGTGCTGATCATGTTTTACACGTGGAAGAGGTTTAGTCAATGGATCTGCGACATTCAGACCTGTATGTACTTTGATAATCTTCAGATCTCCATCTGCTATATAATCTCAGATTATATGAAACTTGCGGTTGATATGCTTGGTCTTTGGATGATATCTTGGTTCCTTAGCGAGTGCTATGGCGCCAGTGTTGTCACACCATATCTCCAGTGGGTCCAATGCACTTGGAACCACGCCAAGCTCAGTGATGAAGTTCCTGATCCAAACTCCTTCACTTGACGCTTCTGCAGCAGCCATGTATTCCGCTTCTACTGTAGATCCCGCGATCACGCTTTGCTTGCAGCTTCTCCAGCTCACAGCTCCTCCATTCAAAATATACACGTATCCTGTCTGAGATTTAGAATCATCCTTGTCGGTGTCAACACTAGCGTCGACGTAACCTTTTACGACGAGCTGTTCATCACCCCCATAGACTAAGAACATTTCTTTAGTCCTATTTAGGTACTTTAGGATGTTCTTCACGGCTGTCCAGTGTTCCACTCCTGGATCACTTTGATATCTGCTCGTCAAACTAAGAGCATTGGACACATCCGGTCTAGTACACAGCATGGCATACATGATAGAACCTATGGCCGAGGCATAAGGCACTTTGCTCATAGCTTCCCTATCATTTACCGTAGCTGGACACTGAGCCTTGCTCAATATCTTACCTGACAACATAGGCACTGAACCTTTCTTTGCCTTATCCATTCTGAACCTTTTCAGAACTTTGTCTAGGTATGTACTCTGGCTTAAAGCTATCAGGCGTCTTTGTCTATCTCTATAGATTTTGATGCCCAATATATAAGCAGCTTCACCTAGGTCTTTCATTGAAAAACACTTGTTCAAATAACTCTTCACATCGTTAAGCATGTTAATGTCATTTCCTATAATCAATATGTCATCCACATATAGTACCAGAAATATCACCGAGCTCCCACTCACTTTCTTGTAGATACAAGCTTCGTAGCAATTTGGAACAAATCCAAAGCTCTTGATCACTTGATCAAAACGAAGGTTCCAACTCCGAGATGCTTGCTTCAGTCCATAAATAGAACGCTGAAGTTTGCATACTTTATCAGCATCCTTAGGATCGACAAAACCTTCGGGTTGCATCATATACAACTCTTCATCAATGTTGCTATTGAGGAACGCAGTCTTGACATCCATCTGCCATATTTCATAATCATGAAACGCAGCAATTGCTAATAAAATCCGAATGGACTTAAACATCGCTACGGGAGAGAAAGTCTCATCGTAGTCAACACCTTGAACTTGTCGAAAACCTTTCGCGACAAGCCGTGCTTTATAGACGATAACATTACCATCCGCGTTTGTTTTCTTCTTGAAGATCCATTTGCACTCAACGGCCTTTCGGTCGCTAGGAGGGTCCACCAAAGTCCACACTTGGTTTTCGCTCATGGATCCCAATTCGGATTTCATGGCCTCTAGCCATTTCTCAGAGTCTGGGCTCATCATCGCTTCCTCATAGTTCGCAGGTTCACTGTCATATACTAACAAGACAGTTAAGACAGGGTTGCCATACCACTCAGGAGGGGCACGCGACCTTGTCGACCTACGACGTTCAGTAGCAGCATCGTCCGAAGCTTCATGATCCTTGTCATTAGCTTCCTCTATTATTGGTGGAGTCGGCACTGGAACAATTTCAGGTGCTGTGCTACTCTCCAACTCAAGAGAAGGTTCAACAACCTCGTCTTGCTCTACTTTCCTCTCACTCACTTCTTTCGAGAGAAACTCCTTCTCAAGAAAGGAACTGTTCTTTGCGACAAACACTTTGCCTTCGGTTCTGTGATAGAAGGTATACCCAATAGTTTCCTTAGGGTATCCTATGAAGACGCATTTCTCCGCTTTGGGTTCGAGCTTGTCCGGCATCAATTTCTTGACGTAAGCTTCGCATCCCCAAACTTTAAGAAACGACAACTTAGGTTTAGCACCAAACCACAGTTCATACGGTGTCGTCTCAACGGATTTAGATGGTGCCCTATTAAAGTGAATGCAGCGGTTTCTAATGCATAACCCCAAAATGATAACGGCAAATCAGTAAGAGACATCATTGATCGGACCATATCTAATAAGGTTCGATTTCGGCGTTCAGACACACCATTGCGCTATGGTGTTCCGGGTGGCGTGAGTTGCGAAACGATTCCGCTTGCTTTAAGATGCGTGAGAAAATCATAACTCAAATATTCACCTCCACGATCGGATTGCAGAAACTTAATCTTTCTGTTACGATGGTTCTCCACTTCATTCTGAAATTCTTTGAACTTTTCAAATGTTTCAGATTTATGTTTCATTAAATAGATATACCCATATCTACTTAAGTCATCGGTAAAAGTGAGAAAATAGCGATATCCACCGCGCGTCGAAACACTCATCGGTCCGCATACATCGGTATGTATGATTTCCAACAAGTCCGTTGCTCGCTCCATCATACCGGAGAACGGGGTTTTGATCATCTTTCCCATGAGGCATGGTTCGCATGTGTCAAATGATTCAAAATCAAGAGACTCCAAAAGTCCATCAGAATGGAGTTTCTTCATGCGTTTTACACCAATATGACCTAGACGATAGTGCCACAAATAAGTAGTATTATCACTATCTACTTTGCATCTCTTAGCCTCAATGTTATGGATGTGTGTTTCATCCCTTTCGAGATTTAGAAGAAATAAACCATTCATAATAGGTGCATGACCATAAAAGATGTTACTCATATAAATAGAACAACCATTATTCTCCGATTTAAATGAATAACCGTCTTGCAATAAACAAGATCCAGAAATAATGTTCATGCTCAACGCAGGCACATAATAACATTTATTGAGGTTTAAAACTAATCCCGAAGGTAAAACTAAGGAGAGCGTGCCGACGGCCATCACATCAACTCTTGATTCGTTGCCAACGCGCATCGTCACCTCATCCCTCGCAAGCCGCCGTCTATTCCGTAGCTCCTGTTTCGAGTTACAAATATTAGCAACTGAACCAGTATCAAATACCCAGGCACTACAACGAGGGCTAGTAAGGAAAACATCAATAACATGTATATCAAATATACCTTTGATGGTGCCAGCCTTCTTGTCCGCTAAGTACTTTGGACAGTTGCACTTCCAGTGACCCTTGTCCTTGCAATAGAAGCACTCAGTGTCCGGCTTAGGACCAGACCTGAGCTTCTTCTCAGCAGGGGCAACGCGCTTGCCGCCACCTTTTTTGAAGGGCTTCTTTGCACCCTTACCTTTCTTAAAGGTGGGGGGCTTGCTGACCATCAACACATGATTATCCTTTTTGATGTCCACCTCCGCAGCTTTCAGCTTAGCGAAGAGCTCGGTGATCGTATCAGTGGAGCCAATCTGATTATGAGTCACTACAAAACTTTTGTAGCTGGGAGGGAGTGATTGTAGAACCCTGTCAATCTTGAGCTCCTCTGGAATCTTGCAGTCCAGTTGCTCAAGGCGTTGAGTGTAGCCCGACATCTTTATGGCGTGCTCACTAACGGAACTCCCTTCCTCCATCTTGCAGCTAAAGAATTTCTCAGAGATCTCATATCTCTCAGAACGAGCCTGAGTCTAAAACATGGTTTTCAGCTCCTCGAGAATCTCAAAGGGCCCGGGATAGTCTTCAAAACGATTTTGAAGGTCCGATTCAATAGCAAACAACATGGTGCTCTTAATCACACCATAATCATCTTTGCGCGACTGATAGACAGCTTTCTCATCAGCCAGCGCAGTTGCAGCAGGGGCGTCACCTAACGCTTTCTCAAGGACATAGTCCTTTTGACCGCCAGAGAGAATGATTCTCAGATTGTGGAACCAGTTGGTGAAGTTAGACCCATTGTTCTTAAGCTTTTCTTTCTCAACAAAAACGTTGAAGTTGGACTTAGCCATTTGATCTACAATATTTGCAAGTACAATTAGACTATGTTGATGATAACTAGTTCAACTTTTAATCAAATTACTAGATGAACTCCCACTAAATTCAACATCCCTCAAGTTGTTTAGTGAACATGATCCAAATCCACCACACCTATCCGATCTTCACGAGAAGAGATGTGGTTTCAATGGTGGACAACGAAGTGTCGATCATATCATTCATATGACTCATGTTTAACCTTTCGGTTCATGTGTTCCGAGCCCATGTCTGTACATGCTAGGCTCGTCAAGTTAGACCCAAGTATTTCCGCGTGTGCAAAACTGGCTTGCACCCGTTGTATGTGAACGTAGAGTCTATAGCACCCGATCATCACGTGATGCTTGGACACGACGAACTTTCACAACGGTGCATACTTGGGGATAACACAATTTTTATCTTGATCTTTAAGTGAGGAATCATCTTATAATGCTACCGTCGCAATCTAAGCATAATAATATACATAAAAGGATAAACATCACATGCATATAACTTTATGTGACATGGTATAGCCAATCTTCGCGCAATGATCTCCATCTTGTGCGTGCCGGCATGATCTCCATCACTCCACCATGATTGCCTCCACCACGAATAGCAACTACAACTATTGCTAAGTACTTAGCGATAAAGTGAAACTATTACATGGCGTATAAGAAGTTGACACACAGGTCATACACAATTATAAAGACAACCATATGGCTCCTGCCGGTTGTGTACTCATTGACATGCAAGTCGTGAAACATTACAAAACATGATCATCGCATACAATATACACATCACATCTTGGGCCATACCATATCACAGAAAACACTCCCTGCAAAAACAAGTTAGACGCCTCTACTTTGTTGTTGCATGTTTTACGTGGCTTATGGGAGTAGAAGCTAAGAACGATTCTTACCTACGGAAAGCCACAACGGTGATATTATGGTTGCCAAACTCCGGTGTAAATCCCATGACAACTATAGTGAGAGAAACTGGCATCCACCAGCCGCATGTGTGGAACAAGCCACACGTCAAGTGCGGAGCCGGTGTCGCGAACGACGTCGCGTAAAGTTGGCCTGGACCGCTTCGATCTCACTATCCCGCGTCATAAGAAGAACACAAACAAGAGGCTTGCAACAGAAAAAATCAACGCCCGCAACAACCATGTTGCGTTCTACTCATGAAACACATCTACGCATAGATCTAGCTCTGATACCACTGAAGGGTTTCGCAGCATAGTAAATCAAAAAAATTCTACGGATGCGAACGGGAAAGCCAAGATCTAATCTAGGAGATGCAAACAACGAGAGAGATTAGTTGAGATCTTCATACCCTTGAAGATTCACACAACGGAACGTTCGACGGAATGTGGGTGATGTAGTCGTACTCGCTTCTCCTCCTCGCGATCCGATCCGATCTAACACCGCAAGTGGCGATGCCTCCGAGAGATGCACACGTGCGGCACCTCGACGTCTCCTCCTTCCTTGGTCCAGCAAGTATGGTGGAGAGACGGATTGGATCTACAACGCGACGGCGCGGTGCAATTGGTGGAGAGTTTCTGCAGCAGGGCTTCGCCTACGCGCAGTCGGGAGAGAGAGAGATCTATAGGGCAGCAGGTAGGCGGCTAGGGTTCAAGGAGGGGTGGAGGAGGGCTGCGCCCCTGCCCTCTATATATAGGGGGATGGCCGGCCCCCTTGGCCCCTTCTCCAAGCCCTAGGGCGGCGGACCCAAGGGTTGGAGTGGGGGGCAAGTTTTCCCCCTCCTTCTAGAAGGTTTCCCTAGGGTTTTGGCCGGCTGGGCCTATGGAGCCTTGTGCCCCTGGCCCAATGCGGCCAGGGAACTCCCTCGTATATATATTCCCTTGGTCTCGCGATATTTTACTTGCCCGAGATTCGATCGTCGGTACCGTCATACCTAGTTCAATCTCGTTCACAGCAAGTACTTTACTCGTTCCGTAATCCGATATCACTTTGTGATTAACTCCTTAACCACATGCTTGAAAGCGGTGTTGATATCGATTACCGAGTGGACCCGAAGTATATCTCTCCGACTTGGGAGGGACAAATCCCATCTCGATACATACAACCCAACATGTACTTTCCGATCACCTGAGAGACACCTTTATGATCACCCTCTCATAGGATGACGTTTGATGACCTCAAAGCTTTCTTCCGATACCAGGGAGTTGTATTATCTCATGGTCTAAGGAATACAATATTTGACATAAGAAAAGCTTCGCAAAGATGAACATGATGACACGATCTCATTATTAATCGACAACTCATGTCCATGGTTAGGAAACCTTAACCATCATTAATCAATGAGCTAGTCCATAGAGGCGTACTAGGGACACGGTGTTGTTCACAAACCACACAAGTATTAAAGTTTCCGATTAATACAATTCTAGCATGGAATATAAACATTATCATGAACAAGAATTATAATAATAACATCTTTATTATTGCCTCTAGGGCATAATTCCAACACCGCTGCCACGGGCTGGCTGGACAGAAGATGTTGTGCAAGTTCTCATTGCGAGCACATATGACTATATTTGGAGCACATGCCTAGGATTGTTTAGTACTTGGATGCTTGTTATTATTTATCTGCAATGCCCTAGATATTGAAGTTACATGTTTAGACTCGTCCATGCAACGCCCGTCCATCCATCCCTATGCCTACCGCACTCGAATCCTACTGTTATCGTTACTATTACTATTGCTCCTGTTTCACTGTTGCTGTTGCTGTTGCTGTTGCTGTTGCTACTACCAAACTGTTGCTACTGATAAACTTCTGTGAGCAAGAACTATTTCTAGGTGCAGCTGAACTGACAACTCAATTGTTAAGGCTTGCAAGTATTCTTTGGCTCCCCTTGTGTCGAATCAATAAATTGGGTAATACTACCCGCGAAGACTGTTGCGATCCCCTATTCGTGTGGGTCATCAGTAAGGTAAACAATACACTTGCTCCATGAACAAGAGACCGTTGTTTTCTCCCTAGTGGAAACAGCACATCTACAACCAAAGAGATTTATGTCACTTTCCTTGGAAACTAGAGGCATGGACCCACTATCGAGCATAAATACCCCCTACTGAAGTCACTAGCAACTACTTGGCCAAGATAGCTACTAACAACGGAGAGCATGCAAGATCACAAACAACACACACATGATAGATTCAATAAGACAAAAACATTAATCAATCTGACATAGTAATCTCAATATCCATCGGATCCCCGCAAACACAACATGCATGATTACAAATAGATTAGATCTTGATCATGAATGGAGCTCACAAGATCTATACATGAAAGCACAAGGAGGAGACACAACCATCTAGCTACTACATGGACCCGTAGTCCAAGGTGGAACTACTCACGCTTCATACCAGAGAAGAAGGCCTCCGGGATGATCTCCCCTCTGGCAGGGTGCCGAGAAGAACTTCAGATCCCCCTGATCTAGGGACGATGGTGGCGGCGGCTACAGACGGTTTCGTGGAGTTCTGATCGGGTGCCTAGGGTTTCTGCATCGGGGGCTTCTTATAGGCGAATAGGCGAGGCCGATGGGGTGCCCGAGGCGGCTGCACCCCCAGGCACGGGGTGGGCCCACCCGCGCGGCCAGGGGTGTGGCCCCTTCGAGGCCCACCTCCATCTCATCTTCTAGCTTCATGTTGCCCACGGTAAAATATTGACTTTGGCTTTTGTCCCGCCCAATTCCGAGAATATTGATTTTCTGCCTTTTTGGAACCAAAAACAGAAGAAAACAGGCAACTGGCACTGTGGCAACTTGTTAATAGGTTAGTTCCAGGAAACATATAAAAAACACCTCAAAGTGTAGACAAAGCAAAGCAAAGTAGATACTAAACAAGCATGGAACATAAAAAATTATAGATACGTTTCCAACGTATCAAGCATCCCCAAGCTTAACTCATGCTCTTCCTCGAGTAGGTAAGTGATAAAAAGAATAATTTTTGAGGTGACATGCACCATCAAGACCAAGATCAAACCATTTGCAAGCATTGAAAGCTGGGATCAAAGAACTCTAAACATGTGCATGAAAGATTGAGTTCTTACAATAAGACAAAGTAACTATGCATGCAACATGAAAGACTACAAACAAAGATCATGAATAGCATGCATTGAAAAAAGTTTGTTTGTTTCACATACAGAAAACATGGCATAGTGCCAATGAGCTTGTGCCTCATAGAGTAGCAAATATATGCATAGGACACCTTCAATGTTCATAAGAGTGGCTAGATACAAGTAGCACAAGAACAAGTAATATCACAATATGCATCAATCAATAAGTTTTGGAACACTGCTCATAGAACTAAGAATGGCAACTATGCTCTCTTAATGGTGCCTAAAAGTAGAAGGTGGAGACTCAAAATAATAGTGGAAGAAGGGCCATTCATAAAGGGAAGCAGGGATTTCAAGTTTCAAAAGAGCTTCCAAAAATTATGGTACTTGTTAGCTTTCAGTCCTCACTGCCCCTATCATAAGTATCTTGAAGTGATTAAGGTTAAAGTGAACAAACTATGGAGTATATGCTTGACAAAGTATAAGTTGGCAATATCATGTCCCTTGAATACGAGGGCCACACCTCATGCTACTCAACTTCAGTCACCTGTAAGTTCTTGTCATAGTAAGTACATGCGTATCATAGAGAACCACCAACGAGGTACCCCTTGCACATGGTACAGGAGCTATCCCATAACCAAAATGACAAGGCAAGCAGACAATGAGCATCTCAGCGATCTTTGTATTTACTATGTTCATAGCTTTTTATTGAGGATGCTTCACAGATAGCTCATTATGGTGATGCTGCAAGTTTCCACCATGATTAGGCATGGATTAGGCTAGAGGCCTAGGCGTTTCTCTAACACAAAATACATAACTCCATGGACTTACAAGCTCCCTCTTTATTTCACACCGGTGACATCCATAGACAAAAGAGCATGATATCAACTGTGTACAAAGTATAAGTGCAATGTTGAAAATGTTCCCCATGACAACATGGTTCTGCTAATTACAATGTATAAGTGCAAGCATATACAACATAGACGACACAATGGTTCAAATTTATTAGGGGCAAAGAATAAAAAGTGTGCCATCAAGTTTGTGAGGGCTTTAATCACTAAGTTTTCACATAACAAAATAGTTTTTAATTGGAAGATAGCCGAAAACAAGAATATACTTGGAATGGTGTAACACACCATGCATAGGAATTTATAGTGGACACTTTGGAATAACTGGGTTTCTTGGGAGTTGGAAGCATAAGTAGAGCTTACTCATACAAGTGGAGGCTAGCAAAAGATTGGGAGCAACCAACTAAGAGTGCAATAATGGCCATAATCATGCAGAGCAATAAAACATTACTAATCAAAGCATAGAGTGGTACTACAGGTCAAGTATTAAATGATCATAGAGGCTATGATTACTTGTCATAGTCATAACATGGTGTGAGCATGTGCCAAGTCAACCCAAACAAAGCATCAAAGGAGAATACCACAATACTATGCTTTTGTATGCTAAAACAACGCATAATTTCTTCAAGGCACACTAAGCAATCCCAATTATTTGTAACAAGGCATGCTACAACAATAATCACTAAGCATAAGGTCAAAACAACACCTAGCATGTCATGCTAAAGTCTAAGCCACAGTCAATGCAAGCTCCTCTTGCACTTCCAAGCAAGAACTTTCTACTCCTTTCCAACACCAATCGACTTATTTAAAACAACACATCGAGAATGGGGGTCCAAACTACTTTATTCAAGCAAACTAAACAAACTAATCAAAGCAAATGAAAGCTAAGATGCTCCAAGAACAACACAAAAGTGCATGAAACAATAAAAATGAAGTGTCTAGACAGACCTGAGCTTTTTATTGATGAAGAAGGGGATGCCAGGCATCCCCAAGCTTTGACGCTTGTACCTCTTGAATATTTCTTGGGGTGACACCGTGGTGGAATCCCCAAGCTTGAGCTTTTGTCCATTATTCATCTAATTACATCATTCTCTCTCTACACCTGGAATTTTTCCTTCATACAAAACTTCATATAATCTTCATTAGCAACATTAGTGTATTCAAAAGATAATAGACCTTTAGGCTTAGATTTGGAAAAGCAAAAAATCTCACTAAAAACACAAGGTACTGTAGCAACTCCTTCAAAAATCCCAATTTCCCAAAAAGAACCCAAAAAGGAATCAATAAGAAGCAAATGCAAATAATGGCAGAAATCTGTCAAAACAGACCAGGAGGTAGAAACTGATTTTTTCGAAAATCTTCTGTTGCTCAAATAAAAAAGTGTTGAACTAACTAATGTTAGCTAACATACTGGGGGATTTATTCGTCGATTTTCAGCTCAATCCGACTTACATAGACTCCTCACGAATTTTTATGGTGGAGGACATAAATCTGTTTCGGGACAACAACTCCCCAAATCTTACTTCCCTCTCATTAGAGGTTATTCTTGGCACAAAAAGCAAACAGAAAGGATAAGGAGAGGTCATTACTGAAGTAATAACTTCCAAGACTCAAGAAAACTCTTGGGTTATCTCCCAACAAGTACTTTTCTTTAACGCCTTTAAGTTGGGCACAAGAAGCAAGAAATCAAGTATTTTCAAATGAGGAAGCATTAACATCAAACCTTGCTTTCAAAGGAGGAGCAAAAAGCAACTTCTCTCTCCTCATAGGGAAGTGTTCAATACCTTTCTTGAATGGAAATTGATATTTAATGGTGCCTTCTTTCATATCAATTATGACACCAACAGTTCTAAGGAAAGGTGTTCCCAAAGTAATAGGACAAGAAGCATTGTATTCAACATCCAAAACATAGAAATCAACAGGGACATAAGCATTGTTAACCATAATGAGAACATCATTAATACTCCCCATGAGTTTCTTCTTAGCATTATCATTAAGTGGGACATCCAAATAACAATCTTCCAAAGATGGCAAATCAAGCATTTCATAAATCTTCCTAGGCATAATAGAGATACTAGAACCAAGATCACATGAAGATTTGAGATCAAAGTCATTCACTTGCATATTAATAATGGGTTTCCCAACTATATTCTACTTTTCTAGGAATAGAAGCTTTGTGTTTTAACTTCTCTTCCTTAATCTTAACAAGAGCATCTGTAATGTGTTTGGTGAAAGCAACATGCATATCACTAGCATCAGGACTTCTAGCAAGCTTTTGCAAGAACAGAATCACTTCAGGAATATTGCAACCATCTATATTAAAATCAAACTTAGCATCACTAGTAGTAGACTCAATAGGCTTAGGCATTGTAGGAGGAGCAATAGGGACTTCTTGTGGTTTAGTGGTGATGGTGCACACATTATTGTTTCTATCAATTTCAGCTTCCCTTTCCCACTTATCATGAAGTTGGGCTAACAGTCTAACATTTTCATCAATAGTAACTTGTATGGCATGAGTAGCAGCAAAGGTACTTTCCATGGTTTTAGGTTTAGCAGGCATTTTATTAATCAAAGAGGACTGTGCTTCAGACAAAGAGGATATATTTTTCTCAACATTTAAAAGCTTTTCTTCCATAGTCTTATTGAAAGCGGTTTGTTTACTAATAAAGTCTTTGAGCATTACTTCAAGTTCAGAGGGGGCACTTCTAGCATTGTTGTAGGAGTTTCCATAGGTATTTCCATTATTAGGAGGATAAGGCCTATAATTGTTGTTACCACCAAAATTATTCCTATAGGCATTGTTGTTGAAATTGTTGTTTCTAATAAAGTTCACATCAACTTGCTCTTCTTGAGCAACCAAAGAGGCTAAGGGAACACTATTAGGATCTAAAGGAGCTTTCCCATTAACAAGCATAGCCATAATGACATCAATCTTATCACTCAAAGAGGAGGTTTATTCAACAGAATTTACCTTCTTACCATGTGGAGCTCTCTCAGTGTGCCATTCAAAGTAGTTAACCATCATATTATTAAGGAGTTTTGTTGCAGCACCCAAGGTGATGCCCATAAAGGTACCTCCAGCAGCTGAATCCAACAGGTTTCTTGAAGAGAAGTTCAAACCTGCATAAAAAGTCTGGATAATTGTCAACACCCGGATTTTTCAATCCTAGATGCCTGTTATGCCATACATCGCAATCCCAGGATTACCATTTTTGCGAGACATAACAGAATTGGATACCATAGTACTTCATCCATTACAAACGATACATAAGTTCTTACACAAATAGGGATCTCATGATCCAGTTCTTAATACAACTTCAAGCAGCGGAATACGTAATAATAACGGTAGCGTAGGCGAAGCTCCATCTTCGGGGTCACAGGCAATGCTGACGATGGGAGATGATCCTAGTTGTCGTAACCTTCCTGGGGTCCATCCTCCAGGTACTCCTCTTCATAGTCTGGCCATGGGAATAGCCAGGGACAAAGCCATGAGTACTCTTTAAGTACTCGCAAACAAATACTAACAGGTAAGGGGTTTTTTGGATAATAGGACACTAGGCTCTAGGGTTGTTTTGCAAAAGCCAGGTTTATCTTTACTAAGTTCCAAAACTAGTCACAAATTTTATAACTCCTAAAAAGGGATCTTGTAATTCCGGTCACAACTCTGTTGTGGTCAAGTCAAAGTCTCAATTCATTTCACAAGTCATTTTGGAAAGTTTGACGGGGGAACAGTATGGCCACTCCAACTGTCCATAACCGCAGACGCGGCTATTCGAATAGTTTGACACTCTGCAGAGATTTCACACTTTCACCACAACATTCGATACATCCGTCAGGAACAAATCCTGAATTCACCATACTCAGTATGCGGATAATCAATCAACCTTTCATTTACACTCCCTAGTATCAGCACTACTCCTGTGAGTTTGGCCTCCCAACCATGACCACTGTCATCTTGGGTACTGCACAGGTGGACAATCTTCACAAGGTAGCCTCAGCTTAGACCTTGGCCGTGAGGGAACTAATACTAAGGTATATAAGTTTCCAGTCAAGCCCTACCCAAAATTCGGGTATTGTGGTTGTACGATAAAATTGGAATGGTATCGCATCCAGACAACCATCAGTTTTATAAAGGGCTAAGGCTCATGCCTCAACATTTTTATCACCAAAATCATCAAGTGTTTGGAAACACATGTCCAAAACATTTCAATAGAATGATCCATCATTCCAAGGTTTTCATAACCATTTTTCCACCAAGTATTCCCCTCTAAGGTTGATCAAGTTTTATGCTTAGCACTAGCATCTACAGATGGGGGTAATAATGATGAGGGGTGGTACTAGTGGAGTTTCACTAAGTCTAACCTTATACCTTAGGCTGAGATCAGGGTTCTAGCTTAGGCCAAATTTTATGCTCTTTAGGCA
Source organism: Avena sativa (assembly GCA_916181665.1). Lineage (NCBI taxonomy): Eukaryota > Viridiplantae > Streptophyta > Magnoliopsida > Poales > Poaceae > Avena > Avena sativa. The sequence continues at coordinate 387,402,271 of OV702296.1, forward strand.
ACCTTGAGCACAACTGTCTAATATCTACCAAACTCTTAGGTAGACTCTAAGTAAGCTTTGATAAAGAAATAAAGTAAGAAGCTTGCCATAAAACTAGGATTGGTTTAGCAAGTGGGTATGATCACTTATGCTTAAGGCATATAGTATTCATATCACAAGTATGGGTTTGTGGCAACAATAGGGTATTTTGCAAGGGTTAGCTTGCACAATGTCAATATAAGCTTGCATAGGTATAGTATCTTGCAAGTGTTAGCTTGCAAGGTTACTAGCTTTCACAATCAACTAGAAGCATTAGGCTTGCCAAATTGCAAGTATTAGCTTGCCTTGTGCAGAGCAGTGGTTGAAGTTCTCCTCGGCTTCCTCTTCGTAGTATCCTCCTTCCTCCTCGTATCCTTGGTCGGTACTAGCGTCTATGAATAAATACGAGGTACACAATCACCAAACAATACTTAACTACTTGCAATCATTACACACAAGGGTCCTATAGATGATCTAGCATCATCTCTAACATTACAAGGTTAAGGCTTGGTTTGAAACTTTTTATTTTATAAAAGTAATTTCTACTCATTGAGAAACTACTTAAGATTTAATATTCTCCAAACTAAACATGGGATCATGTTGACACATGTCATCACCACATATTGTAGTCCATGAGAATGTGATTTAAAGTGGTGTCACAATTAAATAAGGTTTTACCCTTTTATTTTAATTAATTAAAGTGGCTAGAAATTCTTATGAAGCATTCTTTTATTCCTTGAACATTATTTCTGCAAGTAAACCTATATATTTTTATACATTCTGAAAGGTATGGTTAAATGTGATTTTTGAGAGTTGGAATCAACTCAAAAGCTTTTATGGTTTAAATTTGAAAAATGTTTGAATGCAGAAAAGCTTCTGTCTTGTTATTTTTGCTATGGCTGATCTACTGATCCAAATGACTTGAATCCAACGGGCTTGGATTAAGCATTCACAGACCTTTCCAACAAAATTGGTTTCATCCAATTTGATGCACTGAATCGATCTAGGTTGCTTTTTGAAGTTGGGTGCTGAAGTGGGTTCGAAAAGAAATAGAAAAGGTTTAATTTGAATTGCTGGGCTGCGCGGGAAATTCTAACGGGCTGGCCTGCTAAGCGCAGTGCTCCCGCGGGCTGCGTAAGTGGGTGTCCCCACTCGTCAGTGACATGGGGTTGGGCGAAGCGGTATGGGGTGATGTGGATCGTTCGATCTAGCTCTAATCCAACGGCTGTGGGTCATCGTCGACGCGAGACAGCTCCGGCGAGAATGTAACCTAGCGCGGCCAGTGAGGGTCGCTGGGGGCTCACCGGGGTACTGGCGAGGGTCGGCGAGGCGGGCGAATGACGAAGTCGACGACGGCGAACCTCCTGGTACCGGTGGCTTCTCCTAGGGCGGCTCCAATCGCTGGCTCCCTTCTTCTCCAGAGGCGGCGGGCTCCGGTGAAATTCTGGCAAGGTGGTGCTCGCCTTGCTCTGAGGATGGTGTGGCACGGTCAGTGGGGAGAGGAGAGTGAGATGGTGTGATGAATTCGTGCGGGGGTGGCCTCTATTTATAGTCGAGCGATGCGACCGTCGGGGCGCAAGGTGAGCTCGTCGGGGGCGACGTTACAGGCGGCTAATGGCATGGGAACGGGTAGGGGACGGTGCTGTGTCTCCTGGCGATGCTCAACGGCATGGTCACGAGGCATGGGGCGGTGTGGTTTTGTCTGGAACGGCCGGTGCTCTGCGCGGCAGAGGCGGCGTCTTCGACGGCGGGCGGTGGATATATGGCACGGGGCGGCAAACAGGGGTGTCTGGCGGTGTCCTGGGTCGGTGGTGATCGTGTATGCGCGCGGTGAGGGCGGTGCGCGGTCTGTGGGTGATGGTCGAGGGTGGCGCTCTGGCGCACGCTCAGCAAGGTCTGGGCGCGGCTTGTGCGCGTGGTCCAGGGCTTGGCAACACTCGCGGCAAGGACAGGCAGTGGCGTTGGACGGTGGGCTGCCTCCCAGACATGCTGGCTAGGCTTGCTGCTGCTCCTACCTTGCTGTCCACAATAGGGTGACATGGGTGTGCTCGGCTGTTCACCATTAATGGCAATGGCAAGCTCACAGGGGTGCTAGTGTTGGGCTAAACTTTCTAGATGATCTACTGAGCTGTGTGTGAGCTAACTAGGGAACAAGTTAGGCAAGAATCACTACACACTATAGTGTTTGTGGTCTTGTTTGATTTGTGTCTGCAACCTGTTTGATGAAATGGTCGCATGAACTCAAGTTTTGAATTTTGAAATGATTTTTGGTGGGTTTGCTAGATTGGTTCTGGTGAGTCTGCAGATGCTTGGGTTTTGAAAATTGAGCTTGTTTGAGTGGGTTTTGAAAAAGTGGGATGTTCCCATATGAAGAAGATTCAATTTTGAAATGTCATTTAAACTATGCATTTGAAAGTTTCTGGATGATCACAAAGTGGGCCTTGATACTCTGTTATGAGTACATTCAAGGGGTGCAAAGATCCAGAAAAGTTTCTATTAGGTTCTGAAAGTTTGAGATAGCCAAAGTAGGCATGGGAGTTAAATTGGTCAAAATGACCATTCCCTTAATATATTTGTTTTGATTTACTTGTCTTTAGGAAAAGTGTGGGAAATGTTTTAGATGATGTTTATTTCATCTAAGAAACATTTTACAAGCAATGGATCACACAAACAAAGTGGTTTTTAAAGAAATTCAAAAACTATGCATACACACATGCATGCATTCATGAGTTGATCTATAAAAGTTTTTGTTAACCCTAAACTTGATGATTAGTGTTTGTTGATCTAAGTTTGGTATTTTTGGGATGTTACAAACCTTCCCCCCTTAAACAAAATCTCGTCCCGATATTTGAAAAAGGACGAAAAGATTACCTAGGATTTGAAGAGATCGGGAAACTCCGTCCTGATGTGATCTTCGCGTTCCCAGGTAGCTTCCTCTTCTGTGTGATTGCTCCATTGAATCTTGAGAAACTTGATGCTCCGGGTTCTGGTGGTTTGAAAGGCTTCCTCCAATATACGGATGGGCACTTCAGGATAGGTCAGGTCATCGTTGATCTCTATGGTCCGGTGGTCGATATTTTTGAACACTTCGGTCTTCTCGGGGACTTCGAGACATTTGCAAAGTAATGAGATATGGAACACATTGTGCACAGATGACATCTCTTCAGGTAGCTCCAGTTGATAAGATACTTCTCCTCGACGGTTCAAAATTTTGAAAGGTCCGATATATCTGGGGGCTAACTTTCCCTTGAGTTGGAAACGCTGCATTCCCTTCAATGGCGACACTTTCAGGTAAACAAAATCTCCGATGCTGAAGGCGAGGTCTCGACGTCTCTTGTCGGCATAACTCTTCTGTCGGGATTCGGCGGTCTTGAGATGCTCACGAATCTTGTGAACCTTCTCTTCTGCTTCTCGTAGGATGTCGGGTCCGAAGATCTGACTCTCTCCTACTTCCGACCAGTTCAAAGGGGTGCGACACTTTCTTCCGTACATGAATTCAAATGGGGCCATTTGCAAACTGGCTTGGTAACTATTGTTGTAAGAAAATTCTGCAAAAGGCAGACAGTCTTCCCATTTGGATCCATATTCTAACACACATGCTCTCAGCATATCCTCGAGTATTTGATTTACTCGCTCCGTTTGTCCATCGGTCTGAGGGTGATACGCGGTACTGAAATCTAGGCGGGTTCCTAAACCTTCTTGGACTTTCTTTCAGAATCTCGAGGTAAACTGAGTTCCTCGATCCGATACTATGTTCTTGGGGACTCCATGCAAACTAACGATTCTAGCGATGTACAACTCGGCTAGCTTCAAACTCTGATAGGTGGTTTTGACGGGCAAGGAATGGGCGACTTTGGACAATCTGTCCACTATGACCCAAATAGAGTCATTTCCCCTACTAGAAGTAGGTAGTCCAGTGATAAAGTCCATTCCTATAGAATCCCATTTCCATTCCGGAATTTGCAAAGGTTGCAACAATCCAGCGGGTCTTTGATGTCCTGCCTTGACTCGCTGACATATGTCACACTTGGCGATATAGCTTCCGATTTCTCTCTTCATCTTATGCCACCAAAATTGCTCTTTCTAATCTTGATACATCTTAGTTCCTCCGGGATGGATAGAATAAAGAGTATCATGAGCCTCCTTCAAGATAACTTCTTTCAACTCTGAATCTTCTGGTACACAAAGGCTTCCTTTGTACCACAAAACTCCTTCTTCGTCCTCGGTGAATCCAGGTACTTTGCCTGTACCGATACGACGCTTGATTCCGTCGATACTAGCATTTCCTTTCTACGCCTCTTTAATCTGACTGATCAAAGTGGGCTGAAGTTCTATGCTAGCCAAAAATCCTTCACTTACTAATTCCATTCGAAAATCTTCCATATCCTTGTGCAGACTTGGTTGCTCCTTCAAAATCATGGAGTTCAAGCGGCACGACAATCTGCTAAGGGCATCGGCTACCACGTTGGCTTTACCAGGGTGATAGTGAATGTCCAGGTCATAATCCTTGATTAGTTCAATCCATCTTCTCTGCCTCATATTCAGCTCCTTCTGAGTGAATATATATTTTAGGCTCTTGTGATCCGAATAAATCTCACAACGATTTCCCATTAGGTAATGTCTCCATGTCTTCAGGGCTAGAACTACGGCTGCGAGTTCGAGGTCATGGGTTGGGTAGTTTTACTCATGTTGCTTCAATTGTCGCGATAGATAAGATATAACTTTGCCTTCTTGCATTAGCACACATTCGAGACCAATCTTGGATGCGTCACAATACACATCGAAGGGCTTCATGATATCCGGCATAATCAAGATGGGGGCTGGAATTAATCTCCTCTTGAGTTCTTGAAAACTCGCTTCACATTTGTCGGTCCATTCAAACTTCTTGTCCTTCTTCAGCAATTGGGTCATGGGTCTGGCGATACTCGAGAATCCTTCTACGAATTTGCGGTAATATCCCGCAAATCCGAGAAAAGCACAAACTTGGGTTTGAGTGGTTGGGGCTTGCCAATCTTCTACATCTTTCACTTTGGCAGGGTCAACGGCAATTCCTCCGGCTGATACAATGTGACCGAGGAATCCTACCTCCTGTAACCAGAATTCACATTTGCTAAACTTTGCATACAACTGATGCTCTCTAAGGGTTCCAAGAATTATCCTTAGGTGTAGCTCATGTTCTTCTTCTGATTTGGAATAAATCAGAATGTCATCGATGAAAACAACGACAAACTTATCCAGGAAGTCCATAAAAATCTTATTCATGAGATTCATGAAATAAGCGGGGGCATTGGTTAATCCAAAAGACATGACTGTATACTCGTACAATCCATATCGGGTGGTAAAGGCAGTCTTTGGAATATCCTCTGCACGAATTTTGAGTTGATGATAGCCAGTTCTAAGATCAATCTTAGAAAACACTTGGGCACCAGTCAACTGATCAAACAAATCTTCTATCTTGGGCAAAGGGTACTTGTTCTTGATGGTGACATCATTCAACTTCCGATAATCCGTACATAAACGGTTACCTCCATCCTTCTTGTCCACAAACAAGACAGGTGATCTCCATGGGGACGCGCTTGGTTGAATCAATCCGATTTCCAACATGGAATCCAGTTGCTTCTTCAGTTCTTCTAGTTCCGACGGGTTCATACTATAGGGTCTCTGGGCTATGGGTCCTGTTCCGAGGATTAGTTCGATGATAAACTCGATATCCCGATCTGGGGGCATACCGGGCAAAACATCTGGAAATACATCGGGGTATTCACAGACTATCCGGACTTGGTCAATGGTAGGTTGGGCTAGACTCTTGTTACACTTGAATTGGCGAGGTAAGGTTTCAGATATATGCTCGACTGATATTCCGGTGGTACTGGTCATGGTGATGGCTTTCTTGGCACAGTCAATCAATCCCTTATGTTTGGACATCCAATCCATTCCAAGTACTACTTCCAAACCTTTAGTTCCGAGTACTATTAGATTAGCATAAAAATCTATGCCATGGATTCGGATAGGGATGGCGTTGCAAATTTGCCTAGCCTTGGTGGTTGATCCGGGAATTTGTACAATCATCACATGCTTCAATTTGGTTGGTTGAATTTTACTAGTGCAAGCAAATTCTTCGGTGACAAATGAATGCGATGCACCAGAATCAAACAACACTCTTGCAAGTACTGAATTAACAGAAAACATACCCAGCACGACGTCTGGCGCTTCCTGAGCTTCTTCAGCATGCATGAGAAAAAGACGGCCATTGCGGTTGAGTGAATTCCCTGGGGCAAATCTTCTCCCTGGCTGGACACGACGCTGCTGCTGAGCTGGGACATTGGTATTAGGGGCTGTAGCATTCTTCTTGTTGGGACACTCGTTGGAATAGTGGCCTTTATTTCCACAGTCATAACAGGTCACTTGTGACTTGTCCTTGGCTGCGACAGGCACAGCATTGCTTCCAGTCCTTGGGGCAGTGTTGGGGTTGGTGGTAGCATTGTTGGGGTTGAACTTTGGTGGGGCACGGGTGAAATTGCTAGAGTTGCCGAGGTTGTTGTGATTTCCTCCGGGTCTAGGGTTTCCACAGTTGTGATAGGTGGGACGGGTCATAGGGGGTCTATTGGTTCTTGGGGCAAATCCTGGAGATGGGTTGGGGCGATACTTTGGGGTCTGATGGGTTCGTAGTTGATGCATCATGCGACGCTTGCGGTTCTCATTGGCCTGGTTGATCTTTCCTTCCATCTGGATGGCAGAGTCGACAAGTGCTTCAATATCAGCAAAGGGGATATTGACTAACACTGTCTGCATCTCGTCATGCAGACCATTCAAGAATCTTTCTTTCTTCTTGGCTTCGGTGTCTATCTCGTTCGGGGCATACCTAGCTAATGACAAAAATTTGTCATGGTATTCCACTACAGTCATCCTTCCTTGTTTCAACTCTCTGAACTCGTCTCTCATTCTCTTGATCAAACCTGGTGGCACATGGGTTCTGCTAAACTTGACCTTGAATTCCTCCCAGGTCATCATTTGGCCTCCGGTCATGGCATGAACACTGTTCCACCATGCCCTGGCATCTCCGGCTAGGTAATGGGTGGAGAATAGAACTTTCTCATTGGCTTCCACTCCAGCTACTTCTAAGTTATTTTCCATGGTTTGCAGCCAATCATCGGCGTCTAGGGGTTCTTCTGAATTGGTGAAAACGGGTGGGTTGGTATTCTGGAAATTCTTGAGCTTAGATCCGTGGTTGTCCTGATTTCCATGGCCTTGGTTGTTATGGGCTAGCTGGGCTATCTGTTGCAGAGTGGCTAAGTTGGCTTGACGTTCCGCTCTTTCAGCTTCGCGGTCAGAAGTCAACATTTGCAGGATCTGCAACATTGGGTCCTGGGCTGAACCACTTCCTCCACGTGGGATCTGAAGATTTAGATACATCGTGAGAAAAGAGGGAATTTTTCTAAGGTTTGGGTTCTTCGAAAAGTTTTTAGAGTTTGACTCAGGCTTTTCTAGCAACTTGCTTTTTCATTCATTCATTCATAGCACACAGTACAACACACACCACGACAAGGAAAAACAGATGGTTTTAAGAACCATTCTGGAATCTACGATACAGTGGGACCGACTACTACTCACTACGCTAGTGCTCAGTGCTACTACTCCTCGGAGTCCGTGGCTTCATCATCTTCATCATCATCGATGAAGGCGAAATCATCCTCATCGGTGAAGAAGTACATGGCCTGATCCTCCAAGAAATCATCGCCATCGCTAAGATAAGAGTAAGGGTCTCCACGAAGATCTTCTCCGACATTCTCCCTTTCCTCCAACTACATGTCTCTCTCGTGGATGGTCTCTTCCAGAGATGAGATGCGGTGGCGAAGACGGGCAATAACGCGCTCCTTCTTGTCGAGTTGACGGCGACGAGACTTGCGATCCTTTGCTAGCATGGCTATGGTCTGATCCTTCGTCTTAATGATGGCAGACTTGTGGTTGCAATAGTCACGGCAGTTGTCCAACTCCTACTGATGATCATACATCATGAAGCTAAGGTGGTCCAATTGAGTCTTCAGCTCGGGGTGGTAAGGGGCTTCCAGTGGTTTTCCATTTGCATCACGCCTTGGGAAAAACTCAAAGCGAGTACCCTTGATCTTATTGATGCTTTGCCCACACGGACGGGAAAGAGATTCCTGCATTGCTCTGGCAAGTCCATCGAGCCAGTTGTTCTCTCTTAAGGTAAACTGAATTGCTTCCGCAGTGGGAGGTTCAATCTTTCCTCGGAGACTTGCAACAATTAGCCACTACAGATCTTCTCCTCCTTGATCATTGAGCTGAGCTCCGAAGAACTCCGGGTATGGACACTCCAGAAGTTTCGAAAGCTGATCCAGATCCCTCTCAAAGATAAGGTCCCCTCCATTCCCAAGTTGATAAAACTTGCTGTACTTCACGTCCATCTATAAAAATAGAGGATGAGTAGATTCGCAGAGTGATCAAAAGTGTCACAATTTTATCTATTTTGCAAGAGTTTTTGAGGAACATGAGGTTTTATGAATAAAGAGATAAGAATGAGAATAGGTTTTTGTAAATATTTGTTTTCTTTGGTTTTTGAAACTAAGTTTTTGGTTCAACGTCCAACCTAACTAGGGTCTCCTATGGTCAGGATGGCTCTGATACCAACTTGTCAACACCCGGATTTTTCAATCCTAGATGCCTGTTATGCCATACATCGCAATCCCAGGATTACCATTTTTGCGAGACATAACAGAATTGGATACCATAGTACTTCATCCATTACAAACGATACATAAGTTCTTACACAAATAGGGATCTCATGATCCAGTTCTTAATACAACTTCAAGCAGCGGAATACATAATAATAACGGTAGCGTAGGCGAAGCTCCATCTTCGGGGTCACAGGCAATGCTGACGATGGGAGATGATCCTAGTTGTCATAACCTTCCTGGGGTCCATCCTCCAGGTACTCCTCTTCATAGTCTGGCCATGGGAATAGCCAGGGACAAAGCCATGAGTACTCTTTAAGTACTCGCAAACAAATACTAACAGGTAAGGGGTTTTTTGGATAATAGGACACTAGGCTCTAGGGTTGTTTTGCAAAAGCCAGGTTTATCTTTACTAAGTTCCAAAACTAGTCACAAATTTTATAACTCCTAAAAAGGGATCTTGTAATTCCGGTCACAACTCTGTTGTGGTCAAGTCAAAGTCTCAATTCATTTCACAAGTCATTTTGGAAAGTTTGACGGGGGAACAGTATGGCCACTCCAACTGTCCATAACCGCGGACGCGGCTATTCGAATAGTTTGACACTCTGCAGAGATTGTACACTTTCACCACAACATTCGATACATCCGTCAGGAACAAATCCTGAATTCACCATACTCAGTATGCGGATAATCAATCCTAACCTTTCATTTACACTCCCTAGTATCAGCACCTCTCCTGTGAGTTTGGCCTCCCAACCATGACCACTGTCATCTTGGGTACTGCACAGGTGGACAATCTTCACAAGGTAGCCTCAGCTCAGACCTTGGCCGTGAGGGAACTAATACTAAGGTATATAAGTTTCCAGTCAAGCCCTACCCAAAATTCGGGTATTGTGGTTGTACGATAAAATTGGAATGGTATCGCATCCAGACAACCATCAGTTTTATAAAGGGCTAAGGATCATGCCTCAACATTTTTATAACCAAAATCATCAAGTGTTTGGAAACACATGTCCAAAACATTTCAATAGAATGATCCATCATTCCAAGGTTTTCATAACCATTTTTCCACCAAGTATTCCCCTCTAAGGTTGATCAAGTTTTATGCTTAGCACTAGCATCTACAGATGGGGGTAATAATGATGAGGGGTGGTACTAGTGGAGTTTCACTAAGTCTAACCTTATACCTTAGGCTGAGATCAGGGTTCTAGCTTAGGCCAAATTTTATGCTCTTTAGGCAACCTTGAGCACAACTGTCTAATATCTACCAAACTCTTAGGTAGACTCTATGTAAGCTTTGATAAAGAAATAAAGTAAGAAGCTTGCCATAAAACTAGGATTGGTTTAGCAAGTGGGTATGATCACTTATGCTTAAGGCATATAGTATTCATATCACAAGTATGGGTTTGTGGCAACAATAGGGTATTTTGCAAGGGTTAGCTTGCACAATGTCAATATAAGCTTGCATAGGTATAGTATCTTGCAAGTGTTAGCTTGCAAGGTTACTAGCTTGCACAATCAACTAGAAGCATTAGGCTTGCTAAATTGCAAGTATTAGCTTGGCTTGTGCAGAGCAGTGGTTGAAGTTCTCCTCGGCTTCCTCTTCGTAGTATCCTCCTTCCTCCTCGTATCCTTGGTCGGTACTAGTGTCTATGAATAAATACGAGGTACACAATCACCAAACAATACTTAACTACTTGCAATCATTACACACAAGGGTCCTATAGATGATCTAGCATCATCTCTAACATTACAAGGTTAAGGCTTGGTTTGAAACTTTTTATTTTATAAAAGTAATTTCTACTCATTGAGAAACTACTTAAGATTTAATATTCTCCAAACTAAACATGGGATCATGTTGACACATGTCATCACCACATATTGTAGTTCATGAGAATGTGATTTAAAGTGGTGTCACAATTAAATAAGGTTTTACCCTTTTATTTTAATTAATTAAAGTGGCTAGAAATGCTTATGGAGCATTCTTTTATTCCTTGAACATTATTTCTGCAAGTAAACCTATATATTTTTATATATTCTGAAAGGTATGGTTAAATGTGATTTTTGAGAGTTGGAATCAACTCAAAAGCTTTTATGGTTTAAATTTGAAAAATGTTTGAATGCAGAAAAGCTTCTGCCTTGTTATTTTTGCTATGGTTGATCTACTGATCCAAATGACTTGAATCCAACGGGCTTGGATTAATCATTCACAGTCCTTTCCAAGAAAATTGGTTTCATCCAATTTGATGCACTGAATCGATCTAGGTTGATTTTTGAAGTTGGGTGCTGAAGTGGGTTCGAAAAGAAACAGAAAAAGGTTTAATTTGAATTGCTGGGCTGCGCGGGAAATTCTAACGGGCCGGCCTGCTAAGCGCAGTGCTCCCGCGGGCTGCGTAAGTGGGTGCCCCACTCGTCAGTGACATGGGGCTGGGCGAAGCGGTATGGGGTGATGTGGATCGTTCGATCTAGCTCTAATCCAACGGCTGTGGGTCATCGTCGACGCGAGACAGCTCCGACGAGAATGAAACCTAGCGCGGCCAGTGAGGGTCGCTGGGGGCTCACCGGGGTACTGGCGAGGGTCGGCGAGGCGGGCGAACGACGAAGTCGACGACGGCGAACCTCCTGGTACCGGTGGCTTCTCCTGGGGCGGCTCCAATCGCTGGCTCCGTTCTTCTCCAGAGGCGGCGGGCTCCGGTGAAATTCCGACGAGGTGGTGCTCGCCTTGCTCTGAGGATGGTGTGGCACGGTCAGTGGGGAGAGGGGAGTGATATGGTGTGATGAATTCGTGCGGGGGTGGCCTCTATTTATAGTCGAGCGAAGCGACCGTCGGGGCGCAAGGTGAGCTCGTCGGAGGCGACGTTACAGGCGGCTAATGGCATGGGCACGGGTAGGGGACGGTGCTGTGTCTCCTGGCGATGCTCAACGGCATGGTCGCGAGGCATGGGGCGGTGTGGTTTTGTCTGGAACGGCCAGTGCTCTGCGCGGCAGAGGCGGCGTCTTCGACGGCGGGCGGTGGATATATGGCACGGGGCGGCAAACGGGGGTGTCTGACGGTGTCCTGGGTCGGTGGTGATCGTGTATGCGCGCGGTGAGGGCGGCGCGCGGTCTGTGGGTGATGGTCGAGGGTGGCGCTCTGGCGCACGCTCGGCACGGTCTGGGCGCGGCTTGTGCGCGTGGTCCAGGGCTTGGCAACGCTCGCGGCTAGGACAGGCAGTGGCGGTGGACGGTGGGCTGCCTCCCAGACATGCTGGCTAGGCTTGCTGCTGCTCCTACCTTGCTGTCCACAATAGGGTGACATGGGTGTGCTCGGCTGTTCACCATTAATGGCAATGGCAAGCTCACAGGGGTGCTAGTGTTGGGCTAAACTTTCTAGATGATCTACTGAGCTGTGTGTGAGCTAACTAGGGAACAAGTTAGGCAAGAATCACTGCACACTATAGTGTTTGTGGTCTTGTTTGATTTGTGTCTGCAACCTGTTTGATGAAATGGTCGCATGAACTCAAGTTTTGAATTTTGAAATGATTTTTGGTGGGTTTGCTAGATTGGTTCTGGTGAGTCTGCAGATGCTTGGGTTTTGAAAATTGAGCTTGTTTGAGTGGGTTTTGAAAAAGTGGGATGTTCCCATATGAAGAAGATTCAATTTGGAAATGTCATTTAAACTATGCATTTGAAAATTTCTGGATGATCACAAAGTGGGCCTTGATACTCTGTTATGAGTACATTCAAGGGGTGCAAAGATCCAGAAAAGTTTCTGTTAGGTTCTGAAAGTTTGAGATAGCCAAAGTAGGCATGGGAGTTAAATTGGTCAAAATGACCATTCCCTTAATATATTTGTTTTGATTTACTTGTCTTTAGGAAAAGTGTGGGAAATGTTTTACATAATGTTTATTTCATCTAAGAAACATTTTACAAGCAATGGATCACACAAACAAAGTGGTTTTTAAAGCAATTCAAAAACTATGCATACACACATGCATGCATTCATGAGTTGATTTAGAAAAGTTTTTGTTAACCCTAAACTTGATGATTAGTGTTTGTTGATCTAAGTTTGGTATTTTTGGGATGTTACAATAATCATCCAAGCAGTGAGTCCATGAGTGGGTCAATTCTTAACCAAAGATTTCATTCTTTCCCAAGCTTGAGCAACATGTTCATTATCAAGTTGTTTAAATTTCATAATATCACTTCTCATAGATATAATCTTAGTAGGAGGTTAGTACTTTCCAATAAAAGCATTTTTGCACTTAATCCAAGAATCAATGCTATTTCTAGGCAAAAATAGCAACCATTCTTTAGCTTTTCCTCTCAAGGAGAAAGGAAATAGCTTGATCTTAATAATATCTCTATCTACATCCTTATACTTTTGCATCTCACAAAGTTCAACAAAGTTATTGAGATGGGCAGCAGCATCATCAGAACTAGCACCAGAAAATTGCTCTCTCATCACAAGATTCAACAAAGTAGGCTTAATTTCATAAAAGGTAGCATCAGGAGCAGGTGGAGCAATAGGAGTGCTAAGGAAATCACTGTTGTTTGTGCTAGTGAAGTCACACAACTTGGTGTTCTCAGCAGAGTTCATTTTGGCAAAGGTGGGCAAGCCAAAAACAGCAGCAGCTAGAGCGGAAACTAATTTTTTTTGAATAGAGAAAGCAAACCAAACCAAACTGAACTATTTTTTTGGAGTTTTTGATAAAAAGAGGCAAAAAAACCAAGCAAAAGAAACTAAGCAAACTAAAAACAAAGTAGAGAGAAAGGTTGAGGAGGACTTCCCTTGTGAAGACGTCCTTAGCCTCGCCGGCAACGGCGCCAGAAAAATTGATGGCGCCTTGTTGATGTAGGAGCGCTTCGTCGGGAAACCCCAAGAGCAAGGTGTGATGCAGCACAGCAGCAAGTCTTCCCTCAGTAAGAAACCGAGGTTATCGAACCAGAAGGAGGAAGGAAACGTCACACAAGTGTTGCAAGCAACGTGAAAACCTGCACAACACAAGCTCAAGACTTTGCCCCAACGAACAGTGAGGTTGTCAATCTCACCGGTTGCTTAACTGTATGGTGTGGAGGGTGATGAGTGGTTTGCAGCAAGTAAACAGTGGAATATGTAACAATGGTAAAGATTGAATCGGGGTCCATATTTCACTAGAGGTGCTCTTCTTAGATAAACAACATGGCATGAAGGGTAAACAAATTACAGCAGGGCAATTGGCAGGAACTGAGTAAGGCATAACAATGCAATACTAGACAAAAAGATCCTATGAGATTCGATTGGGAAATACAACAATATACATAGACCGCCATCCAACTGCATCTATGACTAGAAGTCCACCTTTAGGTTATCATCCGAACCCTCTCCATTATTAATTTAAAAGCAACAGACAACTGCTTTAAGCAAAGTGTGTAAGGTAAACAATCCACTTGTTCCATGAACAAGAGACCGTTGTTTTCTCCCTAGTGGCAACAACACATCTACAACCGAAGAGATTTCTGTCACTTCCCTTGGAAACTAGAGGCATGAACCCACTATCGAGCATAAATACCCCCTCTTGGAGTCACTAGGAACTACTTGGCCAAGATAACTACTAACAACGGAGAGCATGCAAGATCACAAACAACACATACATGATAGAATCAATAAGACAAAACCATTAATTAATCTGACATAGTAATCTCAATATCCATCGGATCCCCGCAAACACAATATGCATGATTACAAATAGATTAGATCTTGATCATGAACGGAGCTCACAAGATCTATACATGAAAGCACAAGGAGAAAACACAACCACCTAGCTACTACATGGACCCGTAGTCCAAGGTGGAACTACTCACGCTTCATACCGGAGAAGAAGGCCTCCAGGATGATCTCCCCTCCGGCAGGGTGCCGGGAAGAACTTCAGATCCCTCCAGATCTAGGGACGATGGTGGCGGTGGCTATAGACGGTTTTGTGAAGTTTTGATTGGGTGCCTAGGGTTTCTACATCGGGGACTTCTTATAGTCGAAGAGGCGAGGCCGAGAGAGTGCCCGAGGCGGCTGCACCCGCCCAGGCGCGGGGTGGACCCACCCGCGCGGCCAGGGGTGTGTTCCCCTCGAGGCCCTCCTCCGTCTCGTCTTATGGCTTCGTGTTGCCCACGGTAAAATATTGACTTTGACTTTTGGTCCGTCCAATTCCAAGAATATTGATTTTCTGCCTTTCTGGAACCAAAAACAGAAGAAAAACAGGCAACTGGCACTGTGACAACTTGTTAATAGGTTAGTTCCAAAAAACATATAAAAATACCTCAAAGTATAGACAAAACAAAACAAAGTAAATAGTAAATAAGCATGGAACATCAAAAATTATAGATACGTTTCCGACGTATCATAGTGGCGTAGCGTCAAATGGCCTAGGTGAATCTGCTCTGAGTGGTGATGGAGGTGTGCACAATGAGCTCCACGGCGACGGTTTGGTTTGATGATCTCCTGCATTCATCATGGAGGATGTGTAACTTTTTGGAGATCCGATGGTTGAACTTTGCCTAATCTAGGTTTTGCTTGTTGTGATCACGACAATTTGATGTAATTGATTATGTGTTAATCATGCATGGCAACTTGATAGACCACACAGGTTAATTTGATGTAATTGATTGTGCGTTAATTGATTTTCCAGTTAGTGACCAATACGCTCGTGCATGGCAATTTGATAGACCACACAGGTGTTTAACTCATTAATCATTGTTACTAAAAATGCTGAAATCATGTCTTTTAGTGTTTGAAAACAGCTCGCGCGGATCCAGTTTGCGGGCTCCATTCCGCGCGAGCTGTTTTCGCGTGTTTAGGCCAATCCTCTTTATATTTTTCCTAGTAGGACTAAATTAAGAGGCCCTACTCCTTTCATCCCTCTGCAGAAGATAACAATTATTGACTGAACTAATAAACCACTGAGGTAACCTCCAAAAGGACAATTAGTATTATAGTTGTTCAAACTTGACCATCCAAAATAACTCTAGAATTTAGATAAAAAAGCTCTGACACAGCTAAAAAACCACTGAGATAACCTCCAAGGATAGAAAACAGATAAGCTTTTCCTGTCTGACTCCTCGTTTGGAGATAACCCACATAGCTTTCCACTCCTAGAGTTCCAGATCATGAGAGCAGCATGCAAGACATGCTTCAGGCTAACATTTCTCATGACGAATGATGTAGACGATCATCTTCAGCGGCTCCTCGTTCTTCATCAGCTTGAAGAGACAGATGTCCCCCTCCCGCAGGCGGTTCTCACGGGCAAAAGACGGCCAACCTTTCTTAACCCTGAAGTAACGGGAAGTGAGTCGCATGCTGAGCCGCAGCTCGATGGGCCATGATCCGCTCTTCCGCTCCCGCTGAAGCAACAAATTTACCGCGCTACTTTTTTCATGATGATGGCTAGCAGCGAAGTTCTCACCAAGGTACCTGGCCGCGTATTGCGAGCCAAAGTTCTGTGTACATGTACCGGGAAAATGTTAGAATGACACAGATGCAGAGATACTTGACAAAATTTGTTTCTAGTAATCTGATCAAAGGATACAGATGCAGCTGAGGAACTGATAGGCAGCAATATATAAGATTTTCCCCTGAACTTACTATGACAGGACTGGTATAGCCACCACGCTGATGGACATTACTCTTGTTTATGATAGCAACGAACAAGGGCAGCTCTGACTGGATTTCCTCAACTTTCTCCAATACTTTCTTCTCCTGTGCTGGAGTTAGACTGGTTCTCAATGCCAGCATGAAGGGAGGCTCAGAGGCTCCCTCAGAATCATCAGGGACTCCATACTCTTCATCTTCCGAAGAGTACTCTTCACCTGGAAAAGTTTTCGCATGAATCAAACAGATATGATGAGAACTGAACTGTGACAAATGCATGCTAGCAGTGGCAACATCTTTGTATCGTGCTGCCATACCATCGGCAACCTTTGTGCTTGTCCTTCCATGATGGGAGGAAATGCTAGTTCTTATATCAGGAGCATGATCAATGCTCGCTTTGTGAAGGAGATGAGCTGTCATCATGAATCTTCTCCGCTTAACATTTGTCATTGGTTGAAAGAGCCAGATATCGCCTTTTCTAACATGATTGTCACGGACAAAATTTTCCAAATAAAGGTTGCAGCGACCTGCATCAGACATGCCAGATGGCCTGATTCGGAATTTGCACTTCCAGGTATTGTTCTTCATAGACACCTGGAGTATGATATTTGTATCTTCACATGGGAAGTACTTGAGTGCATAATCCTTGCGTATTACCTAATTAAAAAGGGACGGAATGTGACAGTGATACTGTTAATCTTCTTTTATCCAATAGCTGAAGTACTAAGGAGCGAAGAAGTTAAGAATGCCTCTAAAATTTTCCAACTGCAAAATAAGATAATGATACCTTAAATTTAGATGTATATGCATTTTTCTTGTAAGCTATCCTTCAGAGGTTTCTATGAGTTATAGGCAGAACACAGACTTTCCTAAAAAATAATATAGGTAGCTATATAAAATGAGCAGTTCATACAAAGTTCATATGGTAGAACTAACGTACCAGATTACCACACTGTTTTACATTGGTCTTCTTCATCATTACAACAAGCACTGGGGTTTCAGGTCGTATTTTGCTTACAAGTGCTTGTATTTTCACCTCCTGTTCTTCTGTAAGATAGCAACGCCCTGATAAGACAATATCATCTGGAAGCACCTGACGGTCATCAGACTCTACAGAATTTCCCTCAGAACTCTCAGAGGATCCATGCTCTTCATGATCTGAAAAGGAGATCTCTTCACCTGGAAAAGCTTTCACATGAATCATACAGGTATAGTGCGAACTGAAATGTGACACGTGCATCCTAGCAGTAGTAACATATTAGTGTCGTGCTGCCGTACCATCGGTAGGAGGTTCCTCCTTAACACAAGCCATCTTTGTGCTTGTCCTTCCATGATTTAAGCCAATGTCAGTTCTTCCACCAGGGGAATGATCAATGCTCGCTTCTTGAAGGAGATGGACTGTCATCGTGAATCTTCTCTGCTTAGGATTTTTCATTGGTTGAAAGAGGCAGATATCACCCTCTTTAACACTATTGTCATGGACAAAGTTGCCTAAACATAGGTTGAACCGACCATCAGGGTGGACGCGCAAATTGCATTGCCAATCGTTGCTCTTCATAGGCACCTGGAGTGTGATAGTTCGGCTTTCGCCTGGAAAGTACTTGAGTGCATAGTCCTTGCGTATTACCTGAAATAGGGCAGGGTGATAATGTGGACCCATTTTCTCTGACACAGAAAGTACATAAGACTGTCACAGCTCAATGAAGGCCAATTTATTTCAACGTACATGATAGAACTGTAAAATAAGGAAATGTGATTGCTGATTCAACTATGAATATGTATTCTGTTGCAAAAGTACATTTCAGAGACGTGACACTACAGTTCGAATCACAAGATTGGCGTTCCAGATACTGTAAAATTAGAAAATGTATCTAGCTACAGGCAATTAGCAGTTCATACAAATTTAGGTTTTAAAGTTAACATACCAGATCAGTCTTAGGTCCGACATTTGTCTTCTTCATCAGTGCAACAAGCACTGGGATTTTAGGTTGAATTTGAGCAACAAGTGCTTGTATTTTTGCTTCCTGTGCTACTGTAAGACCGCATCGCCCTGATAAGATATAATCCTTTGAGAGCATCTGATCATCCAGTTCCATAGACTCATCTGCAGACAGATTGTCCTCTGCAGTAAAAAAGATTCTACAGTAAGAGAACAAAGAGTAAGTGCGTTACTCATTTAATTTGAGAACAGAACTTAACCCGAATAATCCTCAGAAGTATAAGATACTGCAGCCGTCTTTGCTGATTTACAATAACAGCTTGAGCTTTCATTTGAACATCCATCTGAATCTGATGCTTCGCTTGCTGACAACTTAGTAGTACCATCATGAGAACTGCTCGAAGTAGCAACATTTTGGTAGTCCAGAGTTTTAACATCAGAGGCACTTTTCCTCCCAGCACAGCATAAAGCTATCTCCATACCATTGGAATCAAATATTGTAACCTTAAAGCGGGTGTTTCCAAGGTATCGAAACATAAGGGAATAATTCTCTTCTATTTTATTGGCATCAACAAATGCCGCCCATCCATACTTAAGGATTGTTCTGTTCATACTCTCAGTAACTCCCACATCATATATGTTACCATTAGCGACTTCTAGATTGACGGTTTTTGGGATCTTTCCAACAAAATACTTCACAAAACCACTCTGGTATGACCTGAAGCAAGCAGGAATGGGTGAAAAATATAACTCAAGCCAGATTTCAGGCAACCCACTGAACTAGGAAAGACAGAAGTAGCTCACCATGCTATGCATGAAGTTTCCATTAATCTTTCTTATGAACCTGAGCTTGCTCTTGCAGCATTGGCATGGATTTCTCATCTAGAATACTTCCTTTAAAAGAAATCTTATATCATGTTAGGTGACATTATTCATTTCGCAACATATTATACGTCAAAACCACTCAAGATTTGTAACAATGCACTAAATCTTAAGATATTTATTTGTAGAAATAACCTCCTCGAAATAGGCTTTCGCCCCGCTTTATAGATAAAGCCAAACGGTCAAACCTATACATGGTGATGAGGGGATCCTCTTACAAGCAGATCAAAAGATAAACACGAAAGCCTAAGAAGCATCTAGCTTGCCACCGAAGACGACGAAGCTAAGGAGACTGGAACTCCACGACAATGCCTCCAAGAAGGTTACGACGCCACAAGCGCCGCCGCCGCCGAGACCACAGAGGTCAAAGGTTTTCACCCGGAGCCCTAATGTGGTGAGAGTAGCCACAACAACGCCCCCAAGAGGGAAACGACACCCACGGGCATCGCCGTTGTCGGCGCCGAAGCGCTAGGCTTTCGCCTGGAAAAACTCTCACCACAGACGATCCCTCGAACCACCACCAGTCTTCGAGCTGAGCTTCCAACCGCGATCTGGGTGCTGCCACCACCAGGAGCCCCCGAAGTCAGCTCCTTGCCACCCGCATGGACCAAAGAGAAAAACCATCACCACCGCAACGCCGCCCCGCCGTCGAGACGCCCGTGCAGTCCACCTTCCGGGGCCGCCGCCCCGGGATCCTCAAACTCGTGCCAAGGCTCCGACAGACAACACATAGCAAAGCCGCCGGGTCGGACAAGGTAAGGCGGCATCGGGGAAGCCGAAAGCAGGCCACATGACCACCTAGGGAAGGGGAACCGCCCTTCATCACCTACGGCGATAGCCGTCCGGACGCCGCAGCAGTGCCAACCAAGCCCGGATCAGGCCCGGCCCGCTAGCCAGGCCCAGATCAGGCCCATCGGCTCCGCCGCAGCGCTGCAGCAGCCAGGCAGCCCCGTCGCCGCCGTCCTGCTTCCCGGGCTGCCCTCCCCTCGTCGCCACCGCGCAGGCCACGCCGACATGCCCCGCCACCGGAGGGCCTCGGCCGCGCCGCCGCAACCGCTTCTGCCTTAGCAGGGCGCCGGCCACCCGAGCAACCCCGCCAGAAGCGTCCCCGACGCCGCGCCGCGCTGGGGCCAAGCGCCTGGCGCGCCGCCACCAGATGAGCCCGTCGCCGCCGCCGTGCCGCACCGCCACCAGCAGCACCACCCCGCGGTGGCACCCCAGCAGCAGGGAGAGGAAGTCCCGCCGCCGCCGGACCGCTCGGTCTTTGCCGGGCGGCGCTCGCTGGCGGCGGGGGAGGAGGGGAGGGAGGGGGATGGGGCGGGGGGGCTAGGGTTTGCGCCTCCGTCGCCCTCGCGGGAGGCGACGCGAGACGCCTCGCTTTTTTCTATCTATCTGTCATCTATTATATAGTAAAAGCAATATAAGTGTGTTTTTCGAGACACGAGGTTGATCCACATCATCTAAATTATATTGATGGTTAGATATATAATTTGTGGTTAGGATTTAACATAAGATTAATTGTTACGTAACAGTTTAATATGGCTTGACACGTCCCATCTATCAATGTGGTGGACCTTTATAACCATTGTCAAGTAACCGGCCGTATGTGTAACTATAAAACAGAGATCACTAGGTACGACCGCAATCCCCATGTGCACACGTCCAACAGTTGAAAAAAAAATTCTCTGAAAAGTTAACCCGTGTTCAGATTAGATACGTATACATACCACCATAGAGATGCATAGGATAAGAAAACCTTGAAAATTATTCTCCGATCTATACTTTCCGGCCGGAACCAGCTACGATCGTTAGAAGCGATCCAAAATGTCATCATCTACACAAGGCCACTACGTATGACCCCCACGTGCACTGGTCACAGGAAGAAGCACACAGTCGGCTCTTCATCCGTGCTCCTCCGGCAGCTACTCCTGGCATCCTTGGGCGGCGCGAGACAGCATGACAGGTACTTACTGTCTGTCGGCTCTTCTCCGACCTACTCCGCGAGCTGTCGCTCCTGGCCTCCGTGCCCGGTGTGCGAGACATCATGACGGGTAAAGGTCGTACAGTGGACATATGGCCACGATATATAACTACAATGCCACATGTTCGCCGGCCACGGTTCGGCTTGATGACGTCCATCCGGTAGAGAGCAGCAGCAGCTCTAAGGCGCGTCGTCTTCTGTTGTCGCTGGCCCGAGAATGCAGAGTAGGGCTCAGTCTGAGCGGTTTGACGGTAGCAAGACGCCGTCCCTATGGTACAATTTAATGTCATTGCTAGGAACGTCTGCTAATTAATACATATTGTACCGTAGCTACCTGAGCTCCAGATGATCATTGAGCTGCAGCACGATTAGAATTACTACAGGTGGTAGAGATCATAGATTGAATATATTTTCACAAGTGATTATTTCTAAGATGCCTCTCTACGATGGCATGTTGGAGGATATGCACAATACGTGTTTCGATGAAACTTCAAAGGATGGGATATTGTGACTCAGTATAAGTAAAGAAAAATGTAATCAGATATGTGCTAAATCAAGTTTAGCACTCTTCATATCAAGTGATAGAAAAGGTATGTCAATCATGAAGTCAATGTAACACAAAATTACTCATCTCAAGCCATGCTGGTTGCGAGTTGGACAAGCAATTATGAATAATCACATATTAGTTGGATATTGTACATGCTTATACATTATTTATGAGCAATCAGTGTGTGGTAATTTTTAACACATCCCTGAGAGGGCGAATTAAGGCACGGGACCACACTTTATGTGTTGTACAAGTATACTGAA
The DNA here is from genome assembly GCA_916181665.1 of Avena sativa. Lineage (NCBI taxonomy): Eukaryota > Viridiplantae > Streptophyta > Magnoliopsida > Poales > Poaceae > Avena > Avena sativa. The sequence goes on from OV702296.1 coordinate 387,424,194, forward strand.
CTTGATATTTTTACCCTCCACAGTGAAAGGGGGGGGGAGTGGAGATAAGGTTAGCTTTTGAAACACAGTGCAAGGAGTACAATATGTCTATTTGGGTGACATGAAAAATTGAAGATGACACATGAACAAATACGGATATAAAATAACATGAACTTTTATTCTAACATATGTTACTTTGTTCCAAGCCATGAAACTATAGTGAAGCAGGTTGCGGTTTCAAAAAGTGAGACCAATGAGGCTCTTGAACCCTTTGTTTTATAAGATTGCTGGTAGGAAATGAACTACTCAAAAGCATTAGATTTTACAAAGGTATCTCTCCAACATATTCATGACAGAAATGACCTACTTCCACTATTCACTAATCTAAGATTTTTGGCAACTAATTTAGCTTGCCAAAATGTGTTATATTAGTGAACTCGGGGAGTAATATAATTTCTTACATTTTTCATGTTGTTTTTTAAGACATGCCAAGATATTTTACAATTCATTTAATTAAGCAAAGATGATCAGAAGGATAATACGTGAGAGGATTATAGAGCAGTATCCTAGGGAACGGAGGTGTAGCGAGAACATGGCATATAGATTAAGTGCCTACTACTCGAAATTTGAAGTTGCGTGCTTATCTGGAAGATTAACCTTACAACACATCCAAGAATATAGAGTATTCTGTATGATTGCCTCTTGATTAGTACGAGTTATTGTTTCCATTGCCAATGTTTTACCAGGTTGGGATAAAAGAATGATTTGATAGATAAGTGTGGACATTAACTCAAATATGACATTGTGTTGTGTAACAAAATACAAATTATAACTTCCACAGTTACACTAACATATGTAAACTTTCAAAACATAGGCATGAGCCTTAAAAATAGCTCCTCCATTTCAAAATATATAGTATGATTTTCATGAACAATAATTTGTCAAATAGTATATTGTTTATGCTACAAATAAAAATTGGTTGCATTTGTATTTCAAAAACATGTAACTATGATTGTAGTAAAGATGCGAGCATGGCTAAGTTGGTCATGTGAGCAGTGTTATGCCCTAGCCACCCGACTTCAGTTCCTCAGAAACATGAATTTGGGTTCTTAATATTCCGAACCAAAAAAGTAACAATATCCCCTACGACATATTAATAAAAAATTATAACATAGTTAAAGTCAACTGTCAACTTCATAATAAAAATACTCCATATATTTTAGAACTTATGGATTAGAAAATATTTCTATTTTAGATGTCAATAGAAATTCAATTCAAAATAATCTATTCATGATGAAGATGTTACACACGCATATATGTGTGCCTAATTGTTAAAAATTATGAAGGACACTTTTGTACATTTAAGACCTTCAAAGTGGGATTATGACATGCATTCACATTAATATCAAACTCAAAATCCCTATTTATATTAGAATAATAAAGCAAGTAGATGCACAAATGTACAATATTTTGAAATACTATTTTCAAATTTGTTGATAATGATACCTTAGAGAGTAGGGTAGATTTTGATAAAGAGTGTGATCATGTATGTAGATCATCCACATATGAAAAACAATTATCACCAAAATTTATTTATGTATGAATATGTTTCTGTGGAGATGACGGTGGCCTACTTACCCAATGCAAATAGAGAAAGTACTAAAAGACAACTTGCGCACATACTGTTTTAACATTCACGAGATTGAGTTCCTTTGCTCGAGTAAGCAATGCAATTAAAATTTCAGTATATTTGTTAACATCAAATTAAGAGATTTGAATTGTTCAACAGTAAGAAAATAACATCACTCTATGAAGAGACATTTAAAAAAATGATGGATGAATCTCTTTTGCACAACCAAACAATCGGGATTCCGACTTTGAATTTGGTAAGGAAATCCAATGGTAGGAATTTGCTCTCTTCAAATCAATTGGTGTTATCATACAATAAGAATAAAATTACCATAGCTTTATTATTTGTTATAGATAATGACACGTGAACATTATCATATAATAAATCAATCAAATAGAACTTTTACAAATGACATAACAATTATTAAATCATAAATTATAGATGCATTGTTCCTTACAATATTCCAAGGTTGCAGAACTGACTTCCAATCTCATAACATGCATATCTATGAAACTATATACATTTCAAAAACTTTTAAGGAAATATCCCGACACAATAACACTTTAAAAAAATAAAGATGGTGCCCTCGCATTTGCGAGGGCCACCTTGCTAGTTTGTAGAAATAACAACAGCAGCATCAGCAGCAATGTACTGTAAACAGCAATGCTAATATTTTGGACTACCGAGTTCTTCTGAATCTGATAAAGAACAGCAAGGATGCACCCAGCTTTAGAAAAATCAGCACATTCCCAACATCCAAAGCTTGGCCCAGCCAGGTCAGATCAGAACAGCTAAAAACACTGAAGAAACTACCTGTTCCGGGCATACATGCAAGCAGGCCCAAAAAATGCAGATCAAGTGAGAGATTGCCGCCACTAACGAGGAAGGTTTAATCGTAGGGCCGCTAGCGCATACGTTGTTGCATAGGCCAGATGTAATTGGTATATTATGATATTAATATATATATTTTTTTTAAAATAAGGAATGTCATTTCGACCACGAGGAAGGTCTAATCTAAGAATTCCTACATCAAATCGGTTGACCTCCAGCCGAATCGCCTTACGAAACCCAAATCGGATGAGCATGGGGTGAACAAAAAGAGGATTCACTTGCCTGCAGCGCCGGCGACGAGGCCCGTAGAGCGGAGAGGGCTCGGCACCTACAAACGAGGCCGCCTCTGTCGCGCCGGCGACGAGACGGAGACCGGCGAGGGGTTTCGGTTACGGATGGCACCCGTAGCTGTTGGGTGCGGGTGGAGCTTAACTAAACCCGCGCCCGTAATCTTAGATCTTTTCCGCAACCCGCACCCGCACTCGCACATGGGTATAAATTTTGTCCCATACCCTCACCCGCCTAGGGTAAAAATATCCGCGGGTAATACACACCCGTTTGTCCAAACAACTTAAGAAGGCATTGTAATAATACAATATATAAAAAATGATAGCATATATCTTCATTCATTCATAGTTTTAACAAGCAAGAAAATATATATTAAATAATAAAAAGACATAGCCAAACACATGATATATGTGAAGAAAACAAGGTACAACCAAACATAAGTTGCATAGGAAGTATATAGTTCAAACAAGAATACTAGATTAACGGAGAATTAAGCGGTAGGCAATGGAATTAATGTGATTTTAGGAATTTTTGGGCAGTCGAGGACGGTTTGTATTTAGTTTTAGGGATTTATTTTGGAAACAAATGTTATAATAATAATGATCCACATGTCATGTACTAATATATGGCGGGTAGGTGGGTATATGGGTGCGGGTTTTGCCTTACCATACCCGCACCCGCAATACCCAATGGGTAAAGAATTTTTCTCATTTACTTACCCATGGGTAACGATTTTCTACCATACCCTTACCCTAATGGGTAAAAACCCACAGGGTAAGCGGGTAGAGGGTACCCATTGCCATCCGTAGTTTCGGTTCTAGAGAGAGCACGTGCTCCCTGCTGAAAGTGCTGGTGGCGTTGCCTCCAGCTCTCCGCCCCCTCCCTCTCTACATGTCAGAGCTAGAAAGGCGCGAGAACCCAGGAGTATCAAAAATTATACTACTCCCTCTATCCCAATTTATAAGACTTATGCGTATATCTAGGTCGTCCGTCTGAGCTATATAATATGAATTATATAATATAAAAATTATATCATTAGAAAATATAACATTTAAAGTTTTTAATAATATAGTTTTTATCTTATATACCTCATGCTAAGTTGGTTAATTTGTCAATCTAAAAATACGTGCAAGTCTTATAAACCGAGACGGAGGGAGTAGTCCAAGTCGGTGGTAGGTTTCACTTTGCTCTCTTTGTTACAGGTGTCGATGGTAATTTATTTTTTAGATAGAACCTGGATGACACACCTATTATTTTAGAGAAAATGTTATACCATACTTCCTCGGTTCAAAATTTGTTCAAAAAAGTACTTCCACGGTTTGAAAGTTAAGATGTTTTAGTTTTTTTTTTAACATTGGTATCTAGGCGGTTTTAGTGCGTAAGTTTTGAACAGATGTCTAGATACAAGCGTTTCAAAAAAAAGATTAAACCATCTCATAATTTAAAACAGAGGGTGTAGGTTTCAATAGGTCTCTGCCAATTTAAGATGTTTTATCTTGGACTCTTTATTATTTGGAGCGTTTTTTCAAAAAGAAGGCTGGACCCAGCCTATGCACACATGCTTTCTCATTAATTATTAATCAAAGTACATAATAAAGGTAACCGTGGCCGAAAAAATACAGGGTATAAAATAAATACATACTACTAAGTCAACTTCCTCCTCAATAATGTTTGCAAAAACCACCACAATTGGAGAAAAAATTGAGGAAAAGATATTAACCATTCACAAAAAAACCACCGGAAAACATACATTTTGGTGGGCGCTTGATGATTTTTCTCCAGTTGTGGTGGTTTTTTGCAATTTACTCTTTCCATCGCAGACATGAAACGGTATTTTAATTAGCATATAATCACGGATCGGTCGACAATTGCATCTGTCAGTACTCTATCGTTAGGGGGGGGGGGGGTTAACTTTCCACTTTAGAAACCGCCGAGGCCGTCAGGGAGCCGCCCATGACTTAGCGGAGAAGTGGTCACTACCACTATACATCAGGATGAATCAAGTTGCATCATCCATTATACCGTCGGAGACGCTACCTCGATGTTTGATGTCGAATGATGGAATTGGCGACACGAACCTCCCAGTGCAAATGACCACTACCCTTGAACCAGAATAAACTTTCATTTGTGTCGTCATTGAGCACATAGCGCCACACGCTACCAATGCTCGTGCCCGCAACAATGCTAATGCACTTGTAAATGGGTCGTCGTGGCTATTGGTCTCCTTGTAGAGGCCACTGAGGGTCGCTCCCCTTGCCACAATGACCAGCGGTATGCACCTTCACCGCCATGTCTTGTTCTCACATGATCCCACTTGAATAGAGTGACGCCATCGCCATGGACGCGGGTGAAAACCCCATCGGCAACTAATGGCACCAAACTACACGGACACCAATTCATTGGAATTCCAAGAGCAGATTAATGTAGAAAATGTGATTTCTTCACAAAGATGAGTTGAGTGTTTATATGGAACTCTCGGAGAAATAGTAAAATGTCCTCTTGTTATCCTCTTAAAGCAACCTACAAAACAAAAAAGTGTTGTCTTGTGTCCCCAACTTCACCAAGTAGTTTTCAAGCACAAGCTTTCGTATTGGAATTTAGAACAAATGTGTAAAATATAGCTAAAGTTAATATTCAACAATTAAAGTAAAATACATCCAATATAAAAGATGAACTAAATACAATGTAAGTTCGCAGTGTAATGGTGTTGGTAGTGGCGTAAATTATAGGAGAGAACTAAATGCAAGTAAGATATATGTTTTTGTATTCTCGTACTAAATGTGTGATAAAAATAAAAAAGGTGTGTGGATGCAAGCAAACAATGTTTCTTATGATTAAAAATAGATCAAAATTCATAATTTTACTTATCTACTCTCTCATAAACATGGTGGGATCAAAACAGCTCCAAAGAAGGCATTGTATTGATGTGACTTCATATTGTATTTGATAAGTATTCATATAGGCATCACCTCCTATGGTTCAGATGATACAACACATCCCACTAATATTCCTCTAATAAGAGAATCTTCCACAAACTAGATTTAAGATAAGCAGAGTATGGCATTTGCTTCTATGACATGGTGTTGACTATCAAATTTTACTATCTCAAAATATATAAGATCTCCTAAGTTTGTCACTTGGCAGTTGTAGTACATATACAGTCATTTTCCCTACTAAGATAATAACTAAAAGGTAAAAACCATACTAGGACCCAACCTTCTATCAATGTACACTTCCATACTACCATGTTATTCCAACTAATATACACGTACCCCCTCTCATGTCAGAAAAACGATCTTTCTACGGCTAGTACACCCAGATAATTAGAAAAATATTTTCATGAACAACAACATGCAGGAATCCGTAGCTCCGCATATGTATTATCAACCTTAACATCCAACATGGGTAAAACTTGGTAGTTTATTAAAAAATACAATAAACAAAACAAAAATAAAACCTTCTTGATACAGCTAGGACACAAATTAAAAACCAAAACCAAAATAACCGGGTTGCCTCCCGTAAAACATAGTACCTTGTTTTTAAGTGATATATGGATCATGTGAACACTTTACTTTGGTGACCACCTCTTTATTTAATGGGAAGTTTTTCATGCACTTTTTATGAGAGCACATGTGGTTCTCAAAAACTTCTACCAAGTATTATAGGATTAGAGGAATTCCTTCCATGTCCATTACGAAAAAACCACTGACACAAATGTCATATGCCATTCAACCATAAAATTATTCACTCAGACTGGATCATTCTTTGTCGAAGTATCAGAAAGTAGTAGATCAATATCACATTTTGCTAAAACACCTATATCAAGTTTATCATATAATTCTTTGGATATAGCAGAAAAACTAGTTACTAAATTTAGAATAGCAAACTTAGGTGGTATCATGGCTTCTCTATTGTACCTATCAATCTTTTCTTTTAACACATGATTATAAAAATAGGAACCAAAACCTGCTTGATGAACATTAATGGAAGGATCTTTAGCAAATTTTTGTAAGATAGACATGAGTTCATTCAAGCTAGATTTATCAAGATCAAGTAGAGGTTCAGTAATGGCATCATTAAGCCTCATTATTTTCTTTACTTGTTTAGTTTTATTTTTACTCTCTTCCATAGCTATAATGGTTTATTTTTCTTCACTGGCTTGAGCTTCTATGGCATCCATCATTCTTAATGTTTCCCATGACTTAACTATTATGTCTTGGACATATTTAATAGTAACTTCCTTAGTAGGAGTTCCACATTTATCAAACAATGCATCAACCATGTCGAATTTAGCAATGAACTCCTAGTTTAGTTCCTTTTGGGTAGATTTGGATGGTCTAATGGTGTTTTATAAATCATTAGAAATAGTATTACCACTAATATATTTGTTAGAAACAGATGGGGACCTAGCATAAGCATTATTATTTTTGTTATTATTCTCATAGCCATTGTTATTATAGTTTCTTATGGTTGATATCTACATTTTCAGAGTATTCCACTAGTTGGTATAAGGGAGCATTGCATACATTTGTTTTATTTATTAGAGCAATCAAAGTATCAACTTTAGCACTCGAAGATTCTACTTTCTCAATTGAGTTGACCTTCATGGATGATGTAGTGGATGCTCTTTCATCATGACATTGAACATAGTTTTGTAGCATGTTTGCTAATATGGTTTTAGCTTCACTAACCGTTTTAGTCATGAAAGCACCACCTGCAGTATAGTCTAATAGAATCCAGCCTCCTTGCAAACGCGTAATTTTTTAACCATGGCATGTCTCGATGCCGTTTCTATAGGAAGGGTATCCTTAGCGTCGCTATGTACTAGTGTCTGGCCATCCCCGCTCGTGCATTACGTAGCGGCACCACTGTTCGATGCCAGATCTACCACGCAGAGGGCCGGCATTACCATCACAACATCATATCACGTCGCATGACTACCACTCGCAGGCATCGTGCTACCGCCAAAAAAACTTGCATAGTCCAAGTTGCCTCTCGCATCCTACACTTGCAGCGTTGTTGGTGAATTTGATCCAGCCGTCCCGGGCGTCCGGCGATGGACTCGAATAGGTTGTAGGAGTGTGTCCTCCTTTTAGGCTGCCTTCACCTTCGACACACATGGTCGCTTGAGGTATCGCAACCCACTTCAGATGGCGGGACATACTGTCATAGCTCTCAAGCCACCGTTTAAAGAGGGAGCCAAAATTGCTGGTCCGGACCTACTGGACAGCGAAGAGTGACCTGGCCTCTACCACAGATATCGACACGGGCGCCGACTCGTCGATCTTCTATATCATCATACTTACGAGACTAGGCTAGGGCCACGGAGACTGCCACGTCCGACCAAGACCATGACACCATTGATCAGGACGCCATGTGGAGGGATTCTTGAAAAAGGTTAGTATCAAGATTATTTAGTTTTGTTTATCATTTTCCGCTAATGGTAGAAACAAGAATTAGATGATTTAAAAAAACTTTGGTTCAAGAAAAATTAGATGTTTTGGCTCTGTGGACAACCACATGAATTGAACGCCATTGTATACTCTCCGTTTCAAGGAATAAGACGCACTCGTATTCTAAAACAAAGTTTGACCGAATAAATAGAGCAACTAAAATTTGATTATATTGTGCAAAATTGGTATTATTGGATTCGTATTGAAACACACTTTCTAATGATGCTAATTTTGTACCAACTTTTTATATATTTGGCGTAAATCTTGGTGAAAGAAAAAACAACAAAACGAGGACACCTTAGTATAAATAGTCCATTCATTGCAAAAATGTAAGACAACCACGCAGCTCAAATCTATAATCTTGACAGATAAATGCATCAATGGGCCCCCTCCTTCCACGGAAAAACTGCTGCTTGAGGCACAAAAGATTCAGGAGGTGTGGAACTGGGGGTGCACAAAGTTCAGAAGCAAGAAACCACTAGGATAACATCCGATGATGCATAGTTAAACAGATAACTTTCTTGCACTACTTAGGCCACATAGTTCTCCACTCCCAGAGGCCAACATCATCAGAGCAGCACGCACGACATGCTTCAGGCTAATATCTTTCACGGCGAATGATGTAGACCATCATCTTCAGAGGTTCTTCGTTCTCTTCCAGCTTGAAGAGGCAGAGGTCCCGCTGGCGCAGGCGGTTGTCGCGGACGAAAGACGGCCATCCTTTGAGAACCCTAAATACAAGACTAGTCTCTTGCTTGCGGCAAAACAGCTCGGTGGGCCATGATCCGATTTTCCCCTCCCGCTGAAGCACCAAACTGATCACCCTAGTATTTCCACGACGACGGCCAGTAGCAAACTTATCACCAAGATACCTAGATGCGTATTGCGTGCCAAGGTTCTGTTTATATATGTACACAGGGAAAATGTTAGAATGACAGAGACAGACATACTTGATGTCTGATCAAAGGATATAGATGCAGTTGAGAACCTGATTGGCAACAATAGAAAATTTCTTTTACCAGAACTTAGTAAACTTACTAGCAGGGGAGTTTTCTGGCTCCCATGGTGATGGACATTGGACTTGTTTATAATAGCAACGTAAAAGGGCGGGTCTGACTCAATTTTCTCAATCTTCTCCAACACTTTCTTCTCCTGTGCTGGAGTTAGACAGGGTCTGCCAGCCTGCATGAAGGGAGGCTCCAAAGACCCCTCAGAATCATCTTCTCCATGTTCTTCATCTTCCAAAGAGTACTCTTCAGCTGAAAAAGTTTTCACATGAATCAGAAAGATATAGTGCAAACGGAAATGTGGCACATGCATCCTAGCAGTGGCAATATCTTAGTGTCATGCTGCCCTACCATCACTAGGTGGTTCCTCCTTAACGCCGGCCATCTTTGTGCTTGTCCTTCCATAATTTGAGCCAATGTCAGTTCTTCCACCCGGCGAATGCTCAATGTTCTTTTTGTGAAGGATATGAACTGTGATTGTGAGTCTTCTCTGCTTAACATTTTTCATTGGTTGAAAGACACAGATATCACCCTCTCTGACATTGTTGTCACGGACAAACTTGCCAAAAGAAAGGTTGCACCGACCAGCATCTGACACGCCAAATGGCCTGATGTGGAACTTGCACTCCCAATTCTTGTTCTTCCTAGGCAGCTGCAGTATGACATTTGTATCTTCACATGGGAAGTACTTGAGCGCGTAACCCTTAGGTATTCCCTAATTTATAAAGGGACAGAATGTGATATTGATACAGTTAAGGTTGTTTATCTAATATCTTAAGTACTCAGGACTAAAGAAATTAAGACGGTAAAAAAAGGCCAAAATTGTTATAAGACACATGACTCTAACTGCAAAATAAGGCAACAATACTTTTGATTTAGTAATGTAAATGCATTTTCTCGAAAAATAACCTTTAGAGGTCTGCGAGAGTTAGAACAAGAACCCAGACTTTCTTAAATCATATAATGACCAGAAAATGTTTATATAGCTACAGTTAATCAGCAATTCACACAAAATTCGGGTGGTAAAACTAACGTACCAGTCTAGCATTCTGTATCACGTCGGTCTTCTTCATTACTACAACAAGCACTGGAATTTCAGGTCGAATTTTCTTTACAAGTGCATGTATTTCCACCTCCTGTGCCTCTGTAAAATCGCAGCGCCCTGATAAGACATAATCATCTGAAAGCATCTGGTTACCATCTGACTCCACAGAATCATCTAGAGATGGGTTGTCTTCTTCTGCACATCATTTCAGCAGTTAGAGAATATGTGGTGGAGGGTGACGGATTCAAAATGAGAACACAACTTAACCTGAAAATTCCTCAGAAGTGTAAGATAATGCAGCCTCAGAAGTGTAAGAGCATGGATGCGCCCCAGCTGCAACAAGATCAAACGAGATAACAGCATCCAAAGCTTGATCCAGCCACAAATCAGAGACAACACAAGACTACAGAGATACTGAGAGTTAGAAGTGAACAGTAAAGAAATGAGTTGTTGCGGGCATCAATTACAGTAGAAAAGAAGAAGATGAGAGATTGCGGTCGCTAGCGCAAATAATTTCCATCGCGATGCCATCTAATCCTACATCAAACGGGTGGCCTCACAGAAACCCCAGTCGAATCGCCTTAAAGGAAAGGAAAACCCCAATCGACTCACTTCCCTCACCTGCAGCAGAGGCCGTCTCTGCAGCGCAGGCGCTGAGGCCGAGAGCCACCTCTGCAGGCGCCGAGGTGGGAACTGCCGAACTGGGCAGGAGCAGCAGATGCAGAGGGACGTGTGGATGAGGCCAAGAACAGAAAAGGGAGGAAAGATGGCGGTGTAACTTACGCCGGCCTGAATCGCCGGTGGCGTGGCTCACACCACCTCGCCCCGTCTCCTCCCCTGCGTCAGAATGCCAAGGGCGCGAGAACCCAAAAGCCAGGATGATAATGACCCAAATTTATGAAGTTGGGAACCTGTGCACTGTATTAAATACTTGTTCCGGTGGTTCGATTTAGTAGTATTTATACTTGAAATTTGCATAATTTAACCTCAGTATTTGTCAACTGTAGTTGATTTAGCCTAAAGTTATGTTTGCCTCGAATTTGAATTGGCACGGATGACAGTGGACGTGGGTCACTTATAGGAGAGCAGCTGATGTAGATTCCAGAAACTTTCAGGAACCCCTTTCTGCATCTAAAACATACATTCTCGCTGGCATATATTTACATGTACCCCTTCCATCTAATTCGAGAAAAATACAAAAAACCATCACAATTGGGCTAGGGTTTCAAAAGACCATAAATTTTTTTTAAAAAAAAATCAGAAAGCACCGGATTTGGGGCATGAGGCTGCTCTAATAATGAATCTGACCGGTGGGACCTAGTGGTCGGGCTGATGTGGCACATCTGGACACCGGGACGTCTACGGTGTGGTCGGCACAGTCAAAACCGTTAACGACGCGGTCGGCAAACTTCGTCGCCATGGGTTCGAGCTCCTGTGCCGCGCTGTCCCGCCCGGCCCCGACCAGCCTGCATCGCCGCCACCCGTACACCGTCGCCGCCACGGCCCCTGATACGTCGGAAACGTATCTATAATTTTTGATATTTCATACTTGTTTAGTATCTACTTTGCTTTGCTTTGTCTACACTTTGAGGTGTTTTTATATGTTTTCTGAAACTAACCTATTAACAAGTTGCCATAGTGCCAGTTGCCTGTTTTTTCTGTTTTTGGTTTCAGAAAGGCAGAAAATCAATATTCTCAGAATTAGACGGGACAAAAGCCAAAGTCAATATTTTACCGTGGGGGACACGAAGCCAGAATACGAGGCTGAGGGGCACCACAGGGTTGCCAGACCCCCTGGGCGCGGCCAAGCCTGGCCCGCGCCTAGGAAGGGTGTGGGCCCTCTGGCCGCCTCCCAGCCTCGCCTCTTCGCCTATAAGAAGCCCTCGATGCAGAAACTCTAGGCACCCGATCAAAACTCCACGAAACTGTCTATAGCAGTCGCCACCATCGTCCCTAGATCAGAGGGATCTGAAGTTCTTCACGGCACCCTGCCGGAGGGAAGATCATCCCGGAGGCCTTCTTCTCCGTTATGAAGCGTGAGTAGTTCCACCTTGGACTACGGGTTCATGTAGTAGCTAGATGGTTGTATCTCTTCCTTGTGCTTTCATGTATAAATCTTATGAGCTTCGTTCATGATCAAGATCTAATCTATTTGTAATCATGCATGTTGTGTTTGCGGGGATCCGATGGATATTGAGATTATTATGTTAGTTTGGTTAATGGTTTTGTCTATTTGATTCTATCATGTCTGTGTTGTTTATGAGCTTGCATGCTCTTCGTTGTTAGTAGCTATCTTGGACGAGTAGTTGCTAGTGACTCCAAGAGGGGGTATTTATGTTGGATAGTGAGTTCATGCCTCTAGTTTCCAAGGGAAGTGACCGAAATTTCTTCGGTTGTAGATGTGTTGTTGCCACTAGGGAGAAAACAACGGTCTTTTGTTCATGGAACAAATGGATTGTTTACCTTACACACTTTGCTCAAAGTAGTTGTTTGTTGCTTGCAACTTAATACTAGAGGGGGTTCGGATGATAACCTGAAGGTGGATTTCTAGTCATTGATGCAGTTAGATGGCGGTCTATGTATCTTGTTGTATTGCCCAATCAAATCCCATAGGATCTTTCTGACTAGTATTGCATTGTTATGTCTTGCTTAGTTCTTGTCAATTGTCCTGCTGTAATGTGTTTACCCTTCATGCCATGTTGTTTATCTAAGGAGAGCACCTCTGGTGAACTATGGACCACGGTCCAATCTTTATCATTGATACATCTTCCACTGTTACTGTTTACTTGCTGCAAACCACCATTACCTTACACACCATACAGTTAATCCTTTGTTACAGCAAACCGGTGAGCTTGGCAACCTCACTGTTCGTTGGGACAAAATCTTGAGTTTGTGTTGTGCAGGTTTCCAAGTTGCTTGTAACACCTTTGAGGCGTTTCCTTCCTCCTACTGGTTCGATAACCTCGGTCTCTACTGAGGGAAAACTTGATGTTGTGCTCATCACACCTTGCTCTTGGGGTTTCCAACGAAGTGCACCACGCATAGCCAACAAGGATTTTCTGGCGCTGTTGCCGGGGAGGCTAAGGAGGTCTTCACAAGGGGAGTCCTCCACTTCCTTTCTCTTTACTTTGTTTTTAGTTTGCTTAGTTTGTTTTTCTTGGTTTTGTTTGCCTCTTTTTTATCAAAAACTCAAAAAATTAGTTTAGTTTGGTTTGCTTTCTATATTAAAAAATACAAAAAAAAATAGTTCCTACCCTAGTTGCTACCATGTCTGGTTTTGGTCCTATCTCTCTGACACCTATGGAAGAGATCTTTGCTTTCAAGCAAAAAGGTTAAGAGAGTTTTAAAAAAGCTTGGTCTAGAATCTGTGCTTTACAAAGGGAAACCAAGCCTAAGATGAGTCTTAGCTTGGTTATCAATAGTTTCTACTGCGGTATTGCTCTTTGTCATAGATATGCTTTGGATGCTGTGGCTGGGAAAGATATATTTCAATGTATTGAGGATGAAGCCTTTGATGCTATAAATAAATTGAATATAATCTATAATACACCTGGCAAGTCTGATTCCTCTTTCATAAATATTTTTGCTAGGTTGAACACTATTGAGTCTAGTATTGTTTCTATGAATAGTTGTTATCACACATTTAGGGCGTACCATGATTATGTTCCAATAAATTCTGATCCTTCAAAGTGGTTTCCCACAATCAAAGTCTCTATAAATACTACACTTTTTGATACTCGTTGTGATATCATGTCTAAATTTTGCCTTATGCCTAAAGATATTTACGAGTCTTTGAGCCTTTGGGGGCTTTCTAAAGGAGGAGAGGAAATCTCTCTTACTAATAATGCCACTTTATTATCTATTGGAATAGCTGAAGGTGTTTACAAAAATCTCAGGAAAAATGGTGTATACTGATTATCTTGTTATTGAATGTGTAGGCAAAGGACATATTACACTTGGAAGATCCCTACTGAAACACCTTGGAGCAATAATAGATGTGAGAAAGGGCATTATGCATTTTGCTCCTCCAGTAAGCAATCATATTTTACCTAAATAGAAAAAGAAAGGTAAGAAAAGAAAGAACAAGAGAGTTCCTGCCTCATTTGAAAATACTTGATTTTCTTGCTTTTTATGCCTAACTTAAAGGCATTAAAGAAAAGTACTTGTTGGAAGATAACCCAAGAGTGTCCTTGAGTCTTGAAAGTTATTACTTCAGTAATGAACTCTCCTTATCCTTTTTTTGTTTGCTTTTTGTGCCAAGAATGACCTCTAATGAGAGAGAAGTAAGATTTGGAAAGTTGCTGTCCCGAAACAGATTTATGTCCTCCACCATAAAAATTCGTGAGGAGTCTCTATAAATCGGATCAAGCTGAACATTTACGAATAAATCCCCCAGTATGTTAGCTAACTTTCGGTAGTTCAATACTTTTTTGATTTGAGCAACAGAAGATTTTTGAACAAATCGGCTTCTACCCGCTGGTTTGTTTTGACAGATTTCTGCCATTATTTGTATTTGCTTCTTATTGATTCCTTTTTGAGTTCTCTTTTGGGGAATTGAGCGTTTTGAAGAAGTTGCTATAGTAGCTTGTGTTTTTAGTGAAAAGTTTTGCTGTTCCAAAGATAAGCCTAAAGGTCTATTATCTTTTGAATACACTAATGTTCTATTTGCAATCTCATGCCCCAAATCCGGTGATTTCTGAATTTTTTTAAAATTTTGGCGGTCTTTTGAAACCCTAGCCTCAGTTATGGTGGTTTTTTGTAATTTTCTCATCTAATCCACAAGCCAGCGCCCCACGTCGTTATAGTGTCCTTCAGTTCCACATTGTTTTGTTTTGTTCGATAGGAAGGGAAAAATGAAGGAGTCAACAAAGAGGGTGGCGGCGATCACTAGACTAGAACCTTTAGCAGCTATTCATGAAGGTACACGACATTAAGGTGACACTAGCGAAACAAAAATATATGTTCTAGATGTGGGAGGAGGTTCCTAAAAGTTTTTATACCACCTGCTCTCCTGCAAGTGAGACCCATGTACATGTGTCATCTGCGTCGGCTCAGTTTGAACGGCAAACATGCTATAAGTACAGAGGTTAAATTGTGTAAATTAAACTCGAAACAGGCTTCCGCCCCGCTTTATAAATAAAGCAACATCCGTTCAGACGGTACAACAACACAGCCGGTCGCAGCCAAAGGGACAGAGAAAGAAAAATAGTACAACAATGCTGGGGCAACAGCACACAAGCGCCCAAGAGAAAAAGCAAAAAAATGGGCCGGAGGCCAGAGCAGGCGCTAGCGACCACCAGGAGGCCCAAGCGGCAGCGAAGGGGGGGGGGCGCCGAGAAGGGGAGCGATGCCGACCACAGTGCCCGAAGAGCGGTGTCGAAGTCGGCCCGATCACGCTGGCGCACCAGAGGGGACCACTGCTGGATGAAAGCAAGGAAAGCAAAAATCGAGTCAGAGGCGCGCGTGGGGTAAACATTCTCAATCACCATCTTGTTCCGGACATTCCAGAGAGTCCAGGCCATGGCCGCAAACACAAGCCAAAAGAGGCGACGGCCTCGCCCGGCCCTAGTGGCCTGGGACTGGAGGAAGTCCCCCAGATCCTACGCCAGCCAGGCCGGGCCAAGGGCCTCCCTGACAAAGGACCAAAGAAACTGGGCCGCCGAACACGAGAAGAAGATGTGGGCGCACGTCTCCGGTGTCCCACATAGGGGGCACCGGCCTGTGCCGGGGCCATTGCGCTTGGCCACCTCCACACCGGAAGGCAGCCTGTCGCGCAGCAACTGCCAGACGAAGATGCGAATACTAAGAGGGAGGAGAGATTTCCAGAAGGGGGCCGTCCACCTCAGTTCCGGGCCTTGGAAGAGGGCCCGGTAAGCCGAGCCGACCGAGAATTCACCGGAGGGGAGGAGCCACCAGAAGACCGCATCGGGGGCACCGGCCAGAGATGAGGGGAGAGCAGCCAAAAGCTGCCGCAGCTCCGCTGCCTCAAGCACGCAGAAGGCACAGCGGAAGGGGAGGTTCCAGCGATCCCCGCAGAACGCCTCGGCCGTGAGGGCCGACGGGGCAGCGGAAATAGCAAAGATGGCAGGAAACCGGACCCCCAACGGGATCTGGGATAGCCAAGGGTCCAGCCAGAAGCGGCAACCCTGCCCGTTCCCCACCGAGAAGTCAATGCCCAATCCAATGAAATGCTTGATCTCCTGGATGGCACGCCAGAATTGGGAGCCCTCCCGGCGATCGCAAGCCAAGAGTGGACGGCCTCCGAGGTACTTCGCCTTAATGAGCTGCAGCCAAAGGCCTCCCTCGTCCCTAAGAATGCGCCAGACCCATTTCAGCATCAGGGCGAGATTGAAGCGGCGAGAGTCAAGAATACCAAGGCCCCCAAGGGATTTGGGGGTGCAAACGTCCGCCCATTTCACCATATGGTACTTCTGGTGGCCGTCCCTAGCTGCCCAAAAGAACCTAGACAACTCCTTGTCGAAGTTGGCATGGGTCCCCTCGGGTAGCAAGTATAACCCCATCTGGTACATAGGTAGGCTCGAGAGACAGGAGTTGATTAGGACCGTCTTGCTACCCTTAGACGTGAGTCGCGCTCGCCAGGGTTCCGCCCTCTAACACACCCTCGTGACCAAGGGTGACAGGTCCCGGATCAGGACTCTCGTCTCCCGAACGGGCATCCCCAAATAAGAGATGGGGAAATCGGCCAGCCTGCAGTTGAGGTTGTCAGCAATGCGTTGCCGCTCCTCCTCCGAGTACCCAAGCACCACCACTTCACTCTTGTCAAAATTGATCTTTAGTCCTCACATGTCTTCAAAGCAGAGGAGGAGGAATTTCAGGTTGATGATGTCTAGATCAGAGCCCTGTACCATGATCATTGTGTCGTCCGCATATTGGAGGTGGGAGACGCCCCCTCCAGGACGTGTAAATTAGAGTACCGACGCTAAGTCGATTCATCCAGACAAGTAGAAAGGCTACTGTTGTATTTAACTTTTTTAAGGAACTCCACTCTTTTTTTATGGGTGACACTAGCAACACGAACGAAGAAATTTATCTTTACATACACCACATAAAAGAAAGTACATTCATTTTAATTTAACGTGGGGCCAGCAAAACGAAACTGAATGCAAAAGTAATGCGGCGGCGATGAGGACGAACACGAGCGGTGGGAGACGAGGGCATGGAAACCACAACCAATTACATATACAGTCGTATAGATGCTTACAAATCCAAATGGACCATGCACACAAGCTCGAGTAACAATATGCCTAAAATCTCACTTAATACTTTTGGTTAATAACCCCCATACTCTCATTATAAAGGGGTATACAGAGCGACCTCGACTAGGGGTGTAGCAAAGCAGACTCGGTGTATTACTTTTTAATCATGAAAAGAAAATCCATGGTATCGGTTTGATGGACATCGATCACGCGGCCCCAACCAGCTTGCTCGCCGTGGGACTGGCAGCGTCGATGTCGCTTGCGATCTCCTCCTTCTCGCTGGACGTGGACAAGGAGTAGGCAAGGTTCACCGATCTACTGTGGCAGCCATTCTTGCAGATCTCAACACAGGCAAGGTCTTTCCCGCACAACTTGTCGCAATCGTTGCTGCAGGTGGAAGCCAATGTCTCGACCTTGTCGTTGGGCCATTGCTTGTCGATGGCTTTATCGACGACCTCCTTGTCCGCCTCCGGGGAGTCGGCGTACGTCTTGGCGGCGAAGGCGAGACCCCCCACCTCGGCGCGGCAGACGTTGTCGCACCTCGCGGTGCACGCGGCGTCATCCTTCTCCCCGCCACAGAGGTTGTAGTTGCACTCGCGGACGCAGCCGGCGTTGAGCATGTCGAACCCGGGGGAAGACTCGGCGGAACTGGCAGCCGAGGCTTCCTTCTCGAAGGTTGACACGATAGCAGCCTTCTCGTCCGGCGTCGCGGGAGCGTACGATGGGGATGTGGCTTTCAGGCGGCACATGTCGTCACATGTGTTGGTGCAGGAATGGACGGCATCCTCTTTGCCCTGCTGGCACTCTTTGTAGCACTCGTCGTTGCAAGCGTCCGCGTTCGCCGCCGGCACTAATGCGGCGACCACCATGACGGCGACGAGGCACAGTACGGCGGCGACAGCAATCTTTCTCTCCGCCATTGTTGCTGCTTGAATGCTTTATTTTCCTAATGCTGAGAAGCTAGCTTTTGTCGACGACCATCAATGTTTCTTTATATAGCTAGTTAATGGTGCGAAAGGAAGGGGTGGGAGCTTTGCATGCATAAGACGGGTGGTGGATGCTACTTTATTCCCTTTTCATGGAAAACAACCAACCATCCATGCCTAACTTGCTTTTTTCCTTCTATGACGTAATTAGGAATCGAAGATAATGCATGTTTGCTAATAATAGAATCTGCTTGTTGTAGAAAATTTTGGTGTCCCTCGGCTCGGCTCACCACTTGTTTAAATTTGTGGTGACCCTAAACCCACTATTTGAGGTTGTTCCCAGTATTGAGAGATAACTCTCTCAAAGAGGGGTAACTCAATCTTTATTTGATATACCTAAGTTTAGTACACACTTCTGGCTACCGATAATTACTATGATTCTCTCATTGCCAACTCTACCTGGTAAGTCCTTCTATTGCCTAGCTTCTTGCTTCATGCTTACATGGGAGGGGTGGCACTCCTATTTATAATTGTACATGACACTTAGATAGTTGCATGGCATGCAACCTAAGCTTTACTCCATAATTTTAGAACACTCTACACATTTCAGATATTTCATATTACTTCTAAATATATTACCCTTAGATAGTTTGCGGGTTTGGATTAAACGAAGCCACCACCACGAAGAAATCCGTTCGAGCATGGCCAAGACGCGACACAGATTTATCATGGGATGAAGAACTCCGAGTGTGTGCAACATCGACCTTCATGTTGACTACCTGAAACCTAATTGCTCTATTTTCCCGTATTACCATATCGCTCCTTCTCCTTGCGTGTATCCTCTTCATCTAAACACCACCCTTGCGTCTCCAAAAGAACAAAGTAAAGCTAAAATCTGGCACATAGTTCGATGGCTCGCGTCGGAAGAAGAACTCATACCCTTTTAGCTTTACCGCGACATGCACACCAACACATGGGCCTTTACTGTCCACACATTTTTGAAGAATCCGGGGATTCATCATGGCAACCAGAGTACGGACGACACCACGGCCCCGGAGCGTGGCAATATCAACATCCAAAGTAGTGCTCATAGGAAAACCAACAGCCCAAAAGACCATGAAAATGACGCACAGTGTAAGGAACCCTCTCAACATGCACCCACACCCGGTGAAGATCGAACTTATGCGAGATATCCCGAACTGCCCAAACACTAACAACAATCATAGCATTATGTAATGTACCCTCATCAAGATGACATCCACCATCTCGCGGTCCTCGAAGGAGGGGAAACCAATCAGAAAAGAATCCTCGTCGTGGGGTAAAGCCTCCCACTTTCACTAAGTACTAAGCGGGTGACGTCTCCCAAGTGCAGGAGATCTATTGTGGTATGTTTTAATATAGAAAAGGTTGTCGAACCCACGAGAAATTGAAGGTATTGGTTAGCAAGTTCAACAAATAAAACTGTAAAAGATGCAAAACTTTTGTGTTTTAGGTTTATGGTTTGCATAAAATTAAATTGCAAGTAAATGCTCTTTTCAAACAAAGCTCAATCCTCTATGCACCAAGAGGACAAGCTTAAGGTTGTGTTTGGTTGGGATTTTACAACTAGATTCACTATGTGGAAACTGAAATCTGAACCAAAGGGCTACCGAGCCGACATAGATTATGGAAACACAGCAGATTTTCGTAGTGCAAAATGAAAGTTGGTCCGACCCCAGCTTTCACTATGTTGCGTCCAACCAAAAGCATAAAAATTACCCACCATGCCACTGGTAAGTGAAAACTGACCGGTTCCTCTCCTTCTGTTCTGCTCCAACCCTCCCCTCACCTCTCGTATGTCCTCTTTTCCCCACTGCTACACGCACCAAAAAGAACAGAGCACATTCTAGGGTTCCTGTCACCAGCTTATTCCGGCGGCCTCTAGCGTCGAGCCGGACGGGAATGGAGACCTCCCATCCCACCGCTCTTATGCCCCTACCGGTCCATCCCTGTCGTCGACCCAACTCGAAGTTCTAGCCCCACCCCCTCCATCTCTCAGCCCATCGAGCCGCCTCTAGATACGACCTGCACTTCTGGATGGAGAATGGACTGCGCCACAGTATGGAGAACGACCTTCTCCTACGAGGTTCCCTTCTCCCCTCCTCTCCCATCTTGCCATCTCCTTCTGACTCGTACCCTTACTTGTATCTAGAACACGTTTTAAATTTGTTTCCGAAGTGTTTGGGAAAATACTTGCATGGTGTTTGTTGAAATGCTTGTAGGAAGAAGAATGCTCCTGATTGTAAATTCAAAGGTGAATAGTTTGATCGCAAATTGTAGGACGAAGAGTTTGATGCAGCAGTCCAAAGCGGGACAACTTTGATCGCAAATTGTTTGGATGGATACTATTCATGATGAAAGCGGGACAAGAGTGAGCTAGGATAGTCACGTTGATAACGAAAGCCATGTTGTGAACCATGTGTATTTTGTTGTAATCCATATATCTTTTACAGTAAGTGTACAATATCACTTTCTATTTTACATATAAAAAACACTAAGAAATGAAAATTTTCCTTCCCAGAATGGCCATTTGCGTCTTATTATTGTACAAATCATTGTTCTACAATTAATTCAAATATAATTCATCTCTGAGGCTTCACTAGCATTAAAGACAGTTCCTATCACATTCGTATCAAATCTGCATTTGGCAGTTGTTCTAACCAAACAGCTTCCAGCTTTCCCGCAGATGTCAGTTCATAGCTGATTTTTCACAGCTGATCTTTCACTGCTGCACCCTAAGTGTGTGTTCTTTTATATGACAAACATTTCTGATGAGGGTATGGATTTACTTAGCAAAAAAAATCTGAGCAGTATGGTAAGTATCTTGTCAAGTTTTACTCTCGCTGGATAGAGCTTAAAATAGGTGCAGTCATATACATATACAAGTACACCTCTAATGATTGGTCCAAAAAACATTTTTTGACCCTGATACTTAACCAGTGACGTAACCTTGGACTGCCGTAGTTGCAGGGGCCAAAGGAGGGGGCCATGTGGGAGGCCGGAATTGCCCCGCACCTGTTCCGCCTATCGACTGTGAATGACAGGAAGGCCCAGACAACGGGGAGGCCGTCGAGACCTCATCGAGCGAGCTGTCGAAGAAGCAACTGACAAGAAAGATGATGAAGTGGCTGATGGAGCGGGTAATCTCTCAGGCCATGTGAGATCGATATGGACAGCCACGCGCTACTGGAAGCAATTCTTTTTGTCAATGGTTAGCAGGTTCAAACCGCCGTGTGTCGGCATCGGCGATTCATGCACTAATTGTGGATTTCTAATCTACTCCTCCTTTGATGTTGATGATCTACTAAGCACTACATGCATGATGAGCAACCATGAGGGATCGCCGAGGATAACCTGCGCTACATGCAATAGCAAGAGTGATCATGCTCATGACGCGATAACAGCCAAAGCCATCGCTTTGAAACAAGTTTATTTCCAAGAACACGCACAAACTCACTTTGTAGACAAAAATAGTGTTTTTTCCATTAGAACGATCTAAGCCACGGGCGACTTGCTCAAGACCTCCACAACACACACACACACACATCTATGATAGCACTAGGTTACTCCTCTCGCTCGTCCGTTTCCACTTCCACTGCCTGATAGGCATGCTCGTTTTCATTGTTCGAAATGTGCGTTCTTATTGAACACCGCTCTAGCCAGAGATGATGATGCTTGGTCAATCCCAGGGATGTAACACGATTATGATGGAATCTGACCGTCCGTAAGTTATCGATACAATTAAGAACGAGGCGATGAACCCGTGAGATAGCCGGAGCTGTTTTTGACGATTGTTACCATCTCTCAAGGGGACTACACAAAATCCAATTTGTTCATACATTTAGAGACTATTAATCTCGTAGCTCGCAAGGTTAGCTAGGGGATCACCTAAATGTATTTGGATTGAGGATCCACTTAATTCTGTTACCCCTCTCCTTCCGAAGTGATGTAACACTTATTATTAATCAATAAAGCGATTTAAGTTGCAACACTTATTATTATCTATACGTTAGTACTATAGTTTAGAGGAGATTATATTTTACATTTCCACAAAAGCTCTTGTTTAAGCTATTCTCTGAGTTATGTGAAGGTTTTCATGGCGTACAACCGAGTGGGCAGATCGACCTCGATCAGCGAAGAGTCCCAGGGTGTACCCTTTATCCTTCGCATATTCCCTGTCTCCACATCAAGGAGGATGAGTGGACCACAAGGATCCCTCCTATAACGACTACCTACGCGCAGCAGTGCGATGCCGCTCTGCTCCATCGAGCTCCCGAACTGAAGGAACACAGGTCCGGGAGGGATCTCAGGATCCAGCAACCGTAGATGGTTCTCCGTGTCCATCACGGTCTTGAGATCCCAAGCATTGTCTGGTGAGAGCAGCCACACCGACACGGCGAAGCCATCGGCGACCAGCAACCTCAGCCTCCCTTCTGGCGATTTCCCAAGGTGGAGCTGGTCTACATCGCACCCCGTGACAGGGAGCTTGACAAATCCTGGCGTGAATGTGGTGACTTGATAGGTGAGTATCTCGTCGCAGCTCGTCAGCCAGTGTATGATGCCGCCGTGGAGCACGACGACACCGCGACCCGGTTTTAGAAACGCCCACGAGATAGTATGGTCGTCCACAAAGGTCATAGGGGCCCAGGTGCCGCCGCCGTCCGACGACATGGTCTGGGCTCTGATAGTACATCTGAAGTCCGCGAATCCGCTGAAATCCGCGAAGAGCAGCATGAACGAGCAGGGGATACCGTCTGTGGCGGTGAGTAGAACGTATATCTTGTCGAGGGGCTGCGGATAACCATATCCATATCGCTCCAGCATGTGGGGCGGTTTGGAGAAGAAGGTGCGCTCGCCGGTCATTGCGTTATACACGCACATGTCGGACCGCCGCTCCGATCTCTTGCGCCGGTTGATGTTGCGGCGGCGGAGAAGGACGAGGCCACCACGCGACGTCACGGGCTTGTACTTGCCGAGGAGGTAGGCCGCGCTTTGATGAACGAAGGGCGTTAGGTGCTTGTCCGAGAAGGACACGGCGGCGGGCACGGCGGTTGGGTGGACCAGAGAAAACAGAGCCGGTGGCAGCGGCTCCTCGTTGTTCTCCTCGTCGTAGGTGTGGAGGTAGCCGAGAAGACAGGGTGGCACGATGCGGCGGGAGGTGACGGTGGCAAGGAACGCCGGGCTGAGGATGTGGCGGCGGAGTGACTTGCATAGGGCGGCGCACCGAACAAGAGTGCTGATATCCGTGCGAGCAACCTCGAGCACGACTATCAGTGATGCCGAACGGCGCAGGCGTTTTCTTGGCCTCGTAACGGCGGCGCACGCAGGCTTGGGTCTGCTTGATGCCATCGCGTACGCTGGTTTTTCTGGCTCCCTTGTGCAAATCTTTCTGTTGTATATATATGGCTATCTATATGGATTTAATTTGAGTACTGGTCGGACACGTACAAATTCCTGGACGAAGAACAACTCTAGTAGGACACGGAGATAGGATCGATGCTACGCACTCTAGACACGCATGTTATTAATCCACGTTTCAAGACGCGTGAAATCTAATTCCTGCCCGTGCTCCATCTTGTCTAGGAAAGTGCTCATCCCGCGCGTCCGTCCGATGCTCATCGCGCGGTTGATCGACCCCCTACCGAACGGCGCTACCGGACAAAATTCTGAGTCTGTTCCCGTGTCCAAAAATCCCCAACCCAGTTCATCTCCCAGCACCTCCTCCATCCGAGGCGATCTTACTCTCTCTCTCTCTCTCTCTCTCTCTCTCTCTCTTTGAAATCTCCCTCGTCGCCGGCGACCAGCCCGCGGGAAATTCATCGAGCGGGAGGCGGTGGTTCGCCTTCGTGTTCTGAAGCGGCTGTGCTGCATCGCGCTCGCGGATCAGGCTTCCTCTCCTCCCATACCCCAAGGGGTGATGCTGTCGATTTGGCCAGTCTGAGAGTAGAGGACGTGGGAGAGCGTCGTCGGTGAGGTCGTCCGACCTAGCTGCTGGTGTACGTGTGTCGATTTCGTCAGGTGAGTACCTTAATCCCCATCTTCAATCTATTTGTTTGCCTCTGCCTGCAGTTGGATTATCATAAGCGGGAGAGTTTTCTAGGGATTGTAGTATTCATATGATTCAGCCTAGTTCTTCGGCTGTACAGTATTGGGGTCATGGATTACTCTTCGTCGATTTGTGACAGTGTGACATCATCGCTGAGCAATACGCCGTATCAGCCACACGGCCCACACCCATCTCCGGCGCCGCTCCATCTAGACTAGCGATATATGTTCACCGCACGCAGGGTTGGAACCTTTTAATTAGCTAGCCATGCTGTCGTTATTGCCCTCAGCAAAACATCACACGTCTTTTTCCATCAAGTGATCCAGCTAGCTTGTTCTCCTTCCAGCGATTGGAGATATGAACTAGCTCGTAGCTTCTAAAAATACAGAGCTGGATGACAATGTCATGACGATCTCCGTGTCCTACGCGTAGACATATCTCACTTCGGTCTGCTCCTGACAAAACAAAACTTGACGATGTTGGTGTTAAGATTTCCTGTAATCACCCCCTTGCCGATATCATTGCCGGTGTGAGGCCTACAGAATTTCGTCTGATTTCAGGAAGAGAACTAGAAGAGAATAGACAGAGAAATAGCGAGCAGAGTTGAGGTTCTATTTTTCTTTCTTCGGGCTTTGTTCTCTTTAGAAGGAGTTGCATGCCACAGTAGATGGTCAACTCCTCTCTCGCTTAGTTGGTGAGGTGTCAGAAGTGGGTTTTGATGAGACAGACCTTAGTTCACTGTACGAACTAAAAGCGTCGGGTCGAAAATCAAAAACCCAGCGGTCACGGAAAAAGCCCCGTGTATTCAAACCTTCTATTGTTCCTCAATGAATGGCATGTTCTCAAATAGCAGAGGTCTTCGTGACTTGGCTAAACATTTGTTCTTTGCTGATTGTGTGAGAGATTATAGTCTGGATTTTCTGGACATTTCTGAGACCGGTAGACGGGTCTTTTCACATGCACTACTCAATCGCCTTTCAGGTGGAGTGGAATTTACGTGGATATCCCGTCCACCGCGTGGTAGATCTGGGGGAATCCTTTTAGGCGTCCGATATGAGACTATGAAAGTGTTGGCTAGTTCGGTGGGAGATTTCTTTATAAAACTCCATATTCGGAACAAAGCTGATGGTTTTCTGTGGTCTCTGGTCGCTGTTTATGGTTCCTCCTAGGATGTTTTTAAATCTGACTTTTTACGTGAGATGGTGAACTTGGCAAAGGATAATTCATACCCTATCCTTATAGGGGGAGATTTCAATTTGCTAAGATTTTCTCATGAGAAAAGTCAGGGACGTTTTGACGAGCATTGGTCTTTTCTGTTCAACGCTGTAATTGAAAGCTTGGACTTGAGAGAGGTTACAATGCTTGGAAGACAGTTCACTTGGGCTAATAGTCTGCCAATACCCACATATGAAAAATTGGATAGGGTGCTTATGGATACCGAATGGGAAGATAAATTTCCTATGATAACTGTTCGTGCCCTTGATCGTGTGGAGGCGTTGTCAGATCATTGCCCCTATTCTTTTATACGTTGGCTTCCCTCCTCGTATATCTAAACATGAGTTCAAATTTGAACTCGGTTGGATGGATCGGGATGGGTTTTCTGATTTGGTTAAGGCTACTTGGGTGAAACCTGTCAGCGGCCAAAGTCCTATACAGCGATGGAACAATAAATTGTGTGCTTTACGCAAGTTCCTACGAGGTTGGGCTAGGCATATAACTGGTATCCTCAAAAAAGAAAACGTACGCCTCTACTCGATTATTGGAGACCTGGATGCCACCGCTGAAATCAGGCCGTTATCTGCACAGGAGATTGAGCTTAAGAGCAATCGAATGCGGAAATAGCAAGATTACTTCGGGAGGAGGAACTCAAATGGTATCAACGCTCTAAAGCAAAATTTATCCTAGAAGGAGATGTGAATACAAGGTACTTCCATGCTATAGCCAATGGTAAGCATAAGAAGAAACTTATTCACTCTCTAACTCAGGATGAAGGTACTATTGAGGTCAGGAGCATCTCAAAGATTATATTACTAAGTACTATAAAACTCTGTTTGGGGTGCCCACGGAAAATTCCTTCTCGTTGGATGAGTCTCAAACGGATGATATCTCGCAGGTTACGACTGAGTAAAATAACTTCCTAACCTTCCCCTACTCAGAAGAGGATGTGAAGAAAGCCGTTTTCCAAATGTAACATAATAAGGCACCGGACCTGATGGTTTCCCAGCGGAATTCTATCAACAGTTCTGGGAAGTCATTAAAGAGGACCTGATGTCCTTATTTCAATCCTTAATGGTGGGGCATCTCGATTTATTCAGACTTAATTTTGGCAACATAATTCTACTTCTTAAGGTTAATAATGCAGAACGAATACAACAGTATCGTCCAATATGTCTTCTTAACGTTAGTTTTAAAATATTTACAAAGGTCGCTACAATTAGACTTAATTCAGTAGCTGACCATGTGGTAAGCCCGTCTCAAACGGCTTTTATGCAAGGAAGAAACATCTTGGATGGTTTAGTAATCCTGCATGAAACAATCCATGAACTGCACTCAAAGAAATTAAATGAAGTATTGTTCAAGATTGACTTTGAAAAGGCTTACGATAAAGTTAATTGGTCTTTCCTCCAGCAAACGCTCCGTATGAAATGCTTTTCAGAGGAGTGGCGCTCTCTTATACATTCTTTTGTTTCTGGCGGTAGTGTTGCCATAAAGGTCAATGATGATCTGGGCAAATACTTCCAGACACAAAAAGGACTTTGACAGAGGGATCCATTATCGCCTATACTATTTAATATAGTGGCACATATGTTAAATATCCTGATTGAGAGAGCTAAAGCTGATGGTCAAATTGAAGGATTGGTCCCACATCTGGTGGACGGTGGCTTATCTATTCTTCAGTATGTTGATTATACTATCCTCTTTATGGAACATGATATAGAGAAAGCCAAGAATCTAAAGTTAATTCTATCAGTATTTGAGCAACTATCGGGTTTAAAAATTAATTTCCATAAGAGTGATCTGTATTGTTTTGGTGAGGCTAAAAACGACTCACATCAGTATGCCGATTTATTTGGCTATACTCAGGGGCAGTTTCCAATCAACTATCTGGGTATACCAATCCATTATCGGCGGCTCACGATTGTAGAATGGAAACTAGTTGAGGAAAGATTACAAAAACGTCTTAATAGTTGGAAAGGCAAATTATTATCTCTTGGCGAAAGACTAGTTCTCATTAATTCGGTACTTACAAACATGATACTGTATATGATATCTTTCTTCCTGCTACCAAAAGGAGTCTTGAAGAAAACGGATTATTTCCATTCAAGATTTTTTTGGCAAGGGGATAATGAGAAAAAGAAGTATAGATTAGCCAGGTGAAATGTTGTTTGTAGACCAAAGGAGTATGGAGGACTTGGTATCCATGACTTGAAGGTCAAAAATATCGCTCTGTTGGGCAAATGGCTTTTTAAGCTGCTCACTCAAGAGGGTATTTGGCAAACAATTTTATGGCGGAAATATGTTGGATCAAAAGCTTTGGCCCAAATGGTGTGAAAACCCGGAGATTCACACTTTTGGGCTGGGCTAATGGCTTCTAAGCAACATTTTTTCCGTTTTGGTACTTTTAATATTAAGGATGGATCGCAGATTAGGTTTTGGGAAGATACATGGCTAGGCCAAACCGCTCTCCGAGAATAGTACCCTGCTCTTTACTCAATTGTTAGACATAAAGGACAGACACTTTCAGTTGTGATGGAGTCTACTCCTCCTAATGTTTCCTTTAGAAGAAGTTTGTTAGGACCTCGGTTAGCATCTTGGCAAAGTCTCTTAGTAAGATTAGCCGATGTCCAGCTAACAGAGGGTACAGATGAGTTTAAATGGAATCTGTTGTCTAATGGTAATTTTACTGTTGATTCTTTGTATAGAGCACTGATCCAACCTGATATTTCGGTAGATGATAATTGTAAAATTTGGAAGATGAGAATACCTCTTAAAACGAAGATTTTCGCCTGGTATCTTCATAAAGGGGTTATTCTTACAAAAGATAATCTTGTTAAGAGGAATTGGCATGGAAGTACACACTGTGTGTTTTGTCATCAAAATGAGACAATTCGGCATTTATTCTTTCATTGTAAATTTGCTCGTGTTATATGGTCAATCATCCAAATAGCCTCGGGTTTGTCTCCCCCTAGATTGGTCACCAATGTTTTTGGTAACTGGCTGAATGGAATTGCAGATAAATTTGGGACCTTATTTAGGGTGGAAGCGCTTGCCATTACTTGGTCGCTTTGGCTATGTAGGAATGACAAGATTTTTAATAATAATGATTCTTCTACCTTGCAGGTTATCTACAGAGCCACGGCCATTCTCAGGTCATGGACTGCTCTTCAACGTATGAAGTTCCATGACTTATTTGTGGAGGGATATACGCGATTGGAGGACACGGCGAGGGATATCTTCTCCCAACATGGATGGCAGCCTGAACTGCGGATAGAGTTTCTTTAGTTGGGCAAATGTTTCTTTGTAATCCATTATACATTATGTACTATGTGTCGTGTGCGTGTGTGGTTGGCTATGTGCATCCTAGTTATGCAGAGGCCGGGTGTAAACATTGTGTAATGCAATAAAATGACCTTTTCCAAAAAAATACTTTGTTCTCTCGTCAGTTACAACGCTATGCATATAGCAGCTCACAGCTCGCGTACAACACTGCCTCAGGCCAACATACACAGAGCTGTAACAAAAGCCATAGCAACATGCACATCATGTCTGGTAGTTTTTTTAGCCAGAGTTACAATATTTAGTGCTAATTCATCTTAGGATGTAATTATATATATATGCATGGTATTGTGTCTCTAAAATGTAACTACAATGTTTAAATTAGTGCTAATTCATATCAGGAAGTAATTACACGCTTTTGGTACATGTTTGTCAAATATGTGGGCTGTAACTTTTTGAATTTTGACTGTATTTCAAAACATCCTAGCCTAGAATCGCAAACTGCATTATATGCTTTTTTATGAGGATATCTTTGCTAGAACGGAAAACTGTGACATGTTAATGATGATTGATGCAGGATTGATTTCGTGCGAGGTTATTATAAAACGCTCGGTGCATGTGTCTGTTCAATAGAATTTTCTATTCTTAGATGTTGTAGCTGATTTTTATTGTGAGTTTTCTGAATTTTGGTTCAGGCTAGAATAGCCTGTCTAAAATGCTTACACACATGGAGCACTAGATGACCTTGATCGCTCTTGTCCTCTAGACTGAATTTCATGGAGCACTAGATGACCTTGATCGCTCCTGACCTTGAAATACAATTGGGTAGTACTGGATTGCTTAATCGTGTATAACAGAAGCAGTAGTTACATGTATATAAGCTTTGTTAGTTTTTAGTCAGTAGGCATTTTGTTTCTCTGAATTTCATGTCATAGTTAGGTCAATAGTTACAATAAGTGATTCATCTTAGCATGTAACTTTTTTCATTTTGACTGTATTCAACCATCTCAGCATGTAACTTTTTTGTGTGTTGACTATATTTCGAAGAACCTAGCCTGCAACCTTTTTGTTTGTTTACTGTATTTCAAAGAACCTAGCATGTAACTTTTCATAGCCTGTAACTTTTTTGTTTGTTGACTGTATTTCAAAGCACATAGCCTATAACTTCTTATATTTGTTTGTTGACCGTATTCAAATGCATTTAAATATATAGCCTGTAACTTTTTTATTTGTTGACTGTATTTTAAAGCATATAGCCTGTAACTTTTTATATTTTTTGACCGTATTCAAATGCATTTAAATATATAGCCTGTAACTTTTTTGTTTGCTGACCGTATTTCAAAGCACATAGCCTGTAACTTTTTATATTTGTTTGTTGAGTGTATTCAAATGTATTTAAATATATATTCTGTGACTTTTTTGTTTGCTGACTGTATTTCAAAGCACCTATCACGAAATTAACTACCTTTTTTAATTACATTCATGGTTGCATGCTCTAATCATTGGGATTTGAAGAAAAGGAGAAATTGAGATGGTTAACACCATTATTTGAACATTTTTTTACATGAACCTTTCTTGAATAAGTACATGACACCTACATATCCCTTTTTTGTCTGGTTTTTGCAGATCATGGTTACAGATTCCATCATATGAGACCCATATGGATCTTTTCCACCAACTTTGGCACGAAATATATAATTGTACATGCTGCTGTTCTTCTGTGTTTATCGTTACATGCAAGTTCTAGATGTGGCACCAAGTTTCTGGGAAGCAAGGTTAATTATGATTATGTGGGATACATGCCTGTCATGCATCCTTAAAAACTTGTGTGTTTTGTTACATCTAAAGGTGGGATATAACAGAAATATTGCATGGTATTGAACAATATATGTGGTTGGTTGTAATTTCTCAAAGTAACTTCAAATCTGGATCATGCTTTGGACAAAAACATACCTGTGTTGATCAAGTTCCTTTTGTCTCTGAAATTCCCTGTCTTTTTTTGCTATCTGGGGGTGGGGGTGAGGAGGAGGAGGAGGAAGGGGATGGGGAGAGACCTGCTATGTGTTTTTCCTGTAGTTTATCAGTGAATAATAACAACAAACATGGAGATTTCCTCCCTCCAGCGGCTAGAGAAGGAACAAAGGAGGAAGGGGATGGGAGAGATCTGCTATGTTTTTTGCCTGTAGTTTATTGGTGAAGAATAACAGCAGCCATGGAGATTTTCTCCATCCGGCGGCTGGAGAAGGAGAAAGGAGAGGTAGTGTTGAAAAAGGGAGGGCTAGAGATGGATCTTTTTATTTGCACCAGCCCAAACGAGCACAAGAAGCCAAAGAGGAAAGTATCTAGGACCACTATCTATTTTAGGAAACTTTTGAATTAAGACAGCAGGGGCATCGCGTAAGACTGATTGGAGCGCGCGCTCTGTGTAGCAAGCCCCTTCAAGACGTGCAGCCCTCCGCCGTGTGTAGTCGGACACAGACTGGGGACAGAGGCAGAGGCGGCGGTGGCGGCGTTCAGAAATGGAGGTAAAGGCAACTCCAATGACAACCCCCATTTCGGACACGGCCCAATTCAGTCAGTTTGTTGGGGTGGAGGACATTGCCTTTCGCGACGAGTTCGTCTATGGTGGTCCGTGTCCCCAACGACCCATCCATTTGTGTGGCCACCTTTTTCCGCGAGCATCATCAATCTTGGCAATCACAATGCTAATGACAAACGGCTGATCCCAAACAAATCTCCCGCCAAAGCTTTCATTTCTGCCCATTGGCCGTGGCCTTTCCCGCCAGCCTCTCCCTTCCCGCCCTCTCTTCCCGCCGAGGACCGCCCAAGATTATTAGAAGTGTTGAGATACGTATTGTAGTCTGTTTGGTCTCCTTGTAACCTAAAGATTGTATCATGTAATTGGCTATATATAAACGTGACAGTCGGGCCTATTGGGAAGTGCAATCTCCAATAATCCTTCTATATGGTATGAGCCTCCTTACAATCCTAACCCTAGCCGTCGCTGCCTCTTCCTCTCGGCGCCGCGCCAATCCTAGCCACCGCCTCTCCTCTCGGCGGCGCTGGCTCCTCCGCTTCCCCCCACCATGGACAACCCCTCCCTGTCCAGCCCATCAACCCCTTCAACTCATCCCGCTTCGGGAGAAGCAACCCCTTCGCCAGCACCTCCAACGTTGTCATCCGCGATGTTCCCATCCTCGAGCGTGTGTCGGTGAAGCTCTCTCACACCGTGTCTAACTTCTTCGCCTGGAAGACCTACTTTGGCCTCCTCTTCCGCAAGTATGATCTCCTTGATCATGTCGACGACACCATCGACCTCCTCGCCATGCCCCATGACCCCGACGGGCTGACGATCGACGCCACCATTATCCGCTGGTTTCTCTAGACCGTCTCCACAAAGATCTTTCACACCGTCATCCGTGACTCCGTGCGCACCGTATGGACCAAGATCACCGGCCTCTTCACCGACAACAAGACCCAGCGCATCACTTTTCGCCAGCCAGAGTTCTTCGGCACCCACCAGAATGATCTCTCCGTTGACGACTTCTGCCTGCGCCTCAAGACCCTCTCTGATGAGCTTCGTGATCTGGAGTTCCCAATCTCCGACTCACTCCTCCTCTCCATGCTGATGGCCGGTCTTGGCGAAGATCTCAGCAACGCTGCCGCCAACCTCACCTGCTGACTACGCCCCCTTCGAGCAGGCCGTGGCCTATCTCCGCCTCGAGGAGCGGCGGCTGAAGCACCTGTGGGATCATGCGGCTCACACCTCCTTCGCCGCTGGAGTCTCAAGTAGCGCCCCTCCTCCACCTTCTTAGGCGCCTCCGCCTCGTCCACCGCCTCCGACCCTGTTCTTTGTTCCACGGCCGCCTGCCAATCCGGCTCCCCCCGCTAACGACGACAACGGTGGTCGCCAATGATGTTGCGGGTGCGGTGAC
This sequence comes from Avena sativa, assembly GCA_916181665.1. NCBI lineage: Eukaryota > Viridiplantae > Streptophyta > Magnoliopsida > Poales > Poaceae > Avena > Avena sativa. Next base: position 387,457,087 of record OV702296.1, read on the forward strand.
AATAGATGCGCCCAGATCAATGTAGAGCTTCGTTGGGAGACCCCAAGAGGAAGGTATGATGAGCACAATAGAAAGTCTTCCCTCAGAAAGAAACCAAGGTTATCGAACCAGTAGGAGGAAGGAAACGACCCAAAGGGGTTGCTAGCAACTTGGAAACCTGCACAACACAAACTCAAGACTTTGCCCCAACGAACAATGAGGTTGTCAATCTCACTGGTTTGCTAAAAACAAAGGATTAACTGTATGGTGTGGAAGGTAATGGTGGTTTGCAGAAAGTAAACAGGAACAGTGGAAGATGTATCAATGGTAAAGATTGGACTGGGGTCCATAGTTCACTAGAGGTGTTCTCCTTAAGATAAACAAACATGGCATGCTTGGTAAACAAATTATAGCGGGGCAATTGACATAACATAGCAAGGCATAACAATGCAATACTATTTGATTGGGCAATACAACAAGATACATAGACCGCCATCCAACTGCATCTATGACTAGTAGTCCACCTTTAGGTTATCTTCCGAACCCCCTCCACTATTAAGTTGCAAGCAACGAATAACTGCTTTAAGCAAAGTGTGTAAGGTAAACAATTCACTTGTTCCATGAACAAGAGACCGTTGTTTTGTCCCTAGTAGCAACGGCACATCTACAACCTTAGAGATTTCTTTCACTTCCCCAGATTAAATAGAGGCATGAACCCACTATCGAGCATAAATACTCCCTCTTGGAGTCACTAGCATCTACTTGCCCAAGATAGCTACTAGAAACGGAGATCATGCAAGATCACAAACAACACAAACATGATAGAATAAATAAGATAGAACTATTAATCAATCTGACATAGTAATCTCAATATCCATTGGATCCCCACAAACACAACATGCATGATTACAAATAGATGATCTTGATCATGAACGGAGCTCAGAAGATCTAAACATGGTACCAAAAAGGAGGAGAGACAACCATCTAGCTACTACATGGACCCGTAGTCCAAGGTGGAACTACTCACGCTTCATACCGGAGGATGACATGATGATGGCCTCCGGGATGATCTCCCCTCCGGCAGGGTGCCGGGAAGAACTTCAGATCCCTCCCGATCTAGGGACGATGGTGGCGGAGGCTACAGACTGTTTCATGGAAGATTGATCGGGTACTTAAGGTTTTGGTATCGGGGGCTTCTTATAGGCGAAGAGGCGAGGCAGGGGGCACCCAGGGTGGCCGCACCCCTAGGCGAGGGCCAGGCCAGGTCACGCGGCCAGGGGTGTGGCCCCCTGGAGGCCCTTCTCCGTATCGTCCTCTGGCTCCGTGTTCCCCACTGTAAAATATTGACTTTGGCTTTTGTCCCGTCCAATTCCAAAAATATTGATTTTCTGCTTTTTCTTGAACCAAAAATATAAGAAAACATGCAACTGGCACTGTGGCATCTTGTTAATAGGTTAGTACCAGAAAACATATAAAAACACCTCAAAGTATAGACAAAGCAAAGCAAAGTAGATACTAAACAAGCATGAAACATAAAAAATTATTGATACATTTTCGACGTATCAAGCATCCCCAAGTTTAACTCCTGCTCGTCCTCGAGTAGGTAAGTGATAAAAAGAATAATTTTTGAGGTGACATACACCATCAAAATCAAGATCAAACCATTTACAAGCATTGAAAGTTGGGATCAAATAACTCTAAACATGAGCATGAAAGACAAAGTTCTAACAATAAGACAAAGTAACTATGCATGCAACATGAAAGGTTACAAACAAAGATCATGAATAACAATGCATTGAAAGACGTGTTTATTTCACATATAGAAAAAATAGCATAGTGGCATTTAGCTTGTCCCTCATGGAGTAGAAATTAAATGCATAGGACACCTTCAAAGTTCATAAGAGTGACTAGATACAAATAGTTCATGAGAAAGCAATATCAACAATATGAATCAATCAATAAGTTTTGGGACAATGCACATAGAACTAAGAATGGAAACTATGCTCTCTTAATTGGTGCCTAAGGATAGAAGGTGAAGACCCAATATAATGGTGGAAGAAAGGCCCTTCAATAAAAAGGGAAGTAGGGATTTCAAGTCTCATAAAGATCTTCCAAAAATTATGGTACTTGTTAGCTTTCAGCTCTCATTGCCCCTATCATAAGCATCTTAAAGTGATAAAAGTTAAAGTGAACAAACTATGGAGTATATGCTTGACAAAGTATATGTTGTCAATCTCATGTCCCTTTAATACGAGGTCCGCTCCTCATGCTACTCAACTTTAGTCACCTGTAAGTTCTTGTCATAGTAAGTACATGTGTATCATAAAGAACCGCCAACGAGGTACCCCTTGCACATGATACATGAGCTATCCCATAATTAAAATGACAAGGCAAGCAGACAATGAGCATCTCAGCAATCTTCTTATTTACCATGGGAAATGGTGCTTTTTTCTCTCTTTCCTCTTTTTAATATGTCTCTTTTTTTATAAGAAGAAAGCTTCATAGATTGATCACTATGGTGATGCTGCAAGTTTCCACCATGATTAGACATGGCTTAGGCTAGCGGCTCAGGCGTTTGTCTAAAACACATACATAACTCCATGGACTTATAAGCTCCCCTTTTATTTCACACCAACGACATCCATAAACAAAAGAGCATGATATCAGCTGTGTATAATATACAAGTGCAATGTTGAAAGCGTTCCCCGTGATAGCATGGTTCTCCTAATTCCAACGTATAAGTGCAAGCATATACAACATAGATGACACAATGGTTCAAGTTTATTTAGGGGCAAGAAAAATAAAGTGTGCTATCAAGTTTGTGAGAGCTTTAATCACTAAGTTTCACATAACAAAATAACTTTTTAATCGGAAGATAGATAAAACAAGAATATGCTTGGAATGGTGTAACACACCATGCATAGGAATTTATAGTGGACACTTTGGAATAACTTGGTTTCTTGGGAGTTAGATGCATGATTAGAGCTTACTCATATAAGTGGAGGCTAGCAAAAGACTGGGAGCGACCAACTAAGAGAGCAATAATGGCCATAATCATGCAGAGCAACAAAACATTACTAATCAAAGCATAAAGTGGTACCACAAGTAAAAAACTAAATGATCAAAGAGGCTTATGGTGACTGGTTCATAGTCATAACATGGTGTGAGCATGTGCCAAGTCAACCCAAACAAAGCATCAAAGGAGAATACCACAATACTATGCTTTTATATGCTAAAACAACGCATGATTCCTTCAAGTCACATTAAGCAATCCTAATTGTTTGGAACAAGTCATGCTACAACAATAATCACTAAGCATAAGTTCAAAACAACATCTAGCATGACATGATAAAGTCTAAGTCATAGTCAAAGCAAGCTCCTCTTGTACTACTCAAGCAAGAACTTTCTACTCCTCTCCGACACCAATCAACTTATTTGCAACAACACAACGAGAACGGGGGACCAAACTACTTTATTAATCAAACTAAGCAAACGAAAACAAAAACTAAGACACTCCAAGAGCAACACAACTTGTGTATGAAACAATAAAAACGAAGTGTCTAGAAAGACCTGAGCTTTTTATTGATGAAGTGGGGGATGCCTTGGGCATCCCCAAGCTTTAATGCTTGGACTTATTGAATGATTCTTGGGGTGACACGGGGTGGCATCCCCAAGCTTGAGATTTTGTCCATTCTTCATCCCATTACATCATTCTTCCTCTACACCTGAAAATTTTCCTTCATACAAAACTTCACACAATCTTCATTAGCAACATTAGTGCATTCAAAAGATAATAGACCTTGGGTTTTAGTTTTAGAACAGCAAAACCTTCAATAAAAAAACAAGATACTGTAGAAATTCCCTAAAAAAGTTCAATTTCCCAAAAAGAACCCAAGAAGGAATCAATAAGAAGCAAATGCAAATAATGGCAGAAATCTGTCAAAACAGACCATCATGTGGAAACCGATTTTTTCGAAGACCTTATGTTGCTCAAATAAAAAAGTCTTGAACTATTGTAAGTTAGCTAACAACCTGGGGGATTTAATCATAAAATTATAGCTCAATCCTGCTTACAGAGATTTTACACGATTTTTTACGGTGGAGCACAAAAATCTGTTTTGGGACAGCAACTCCCCAAATCTTACTTCCCTCTCATTAGAGGTTATTCTTGGCACAAAAAACAAATAAAAAGGATAATGAGATGTCATTACAGAAGTAATAACTTCCAAAAATCAAGAAAACTATTGGGTTATCTCCCAAGAAGTACTTTTCTTTAACGCCTTTAAGTTAGGCACAAGAAGCAAGAATCAAGTATTTTCAAATGAAGAAGCGTTAACACCAACTTTCTTGCTCCTACCTTTCTTACCTCTCTTCTTCTCTTTAGGGAATATATGATTGCTTATTGGAGAAGCAAAATGCATAATGCATTTTCCCACATCTATTATTTCTCCAAGGTGTTTCAGCAGGGATCTTCCAAGTGTAATTTGTCCTTTTCCTTCACATTTAATAACAAGATAATCAGTAGACACCACTTTTACTGAGATTTTTGTAAACACCTTCAGCTATTCCAATGGGTAATAAAGTTGCATTATTGGTAAGATATATTTCTTCTCCTCCTTTAGAAAGTCCCCAAAGATTCAAAGACTCATAGATATATTTATGCATAAGGAAAAATTTAGACATGGTATCACAACGAGCATCAAAAGTGTCACTACTTATAGCAACTTTTATTGTAGAAAACCATTTTGAAGGCTCAGAATTTATTAGAACATAATCAGGATGCTCTCTAAGCATGTTATAACAATCTTTCAAAGCAACTGTACCAGTCTCAAGAGTGTTCAACCTAGCATAGATGTTTATAAAGGAAGAATCAGACTTGCTAGGCATATTATAAATTATAATCAACTTCTTTATAGCATCCAAAGCTTCATTCTTAGTACATCGAAAAATATCTTTCCCATCTACAACATCCAAATCATATCTATAACAAAGAGCAAGACCATGGTAGAAACTATTAATAACTAAGCTAAGACACATCTTAGGCTCAGTTTTCCTTTGTAAATTAGAGATTCTAGACCAAGCTTCTTTGAAACTCTCTTCACTTTATTGCTTGAAAGTAAACATCCTTTCCATAGGTGGCACAGTGATTGTACCAAAACCAGACATGGTAGCAACTAAAGTAGGAACTAATTTTTGTGTGTTTTGATAAGAGAAAACAAACCAAACTAAACTATTTTTTTTTGAGTTTTTGATAAAAAGAGGCAAAGAAAACCAAGCAAAAGAAACTAAGCAAAACAAAAACAAAGTAAAGAGAAAGGTTGTGAAGGACTCCCCTTGTGAAGCCGTCCTTATCCTCCTCGGCAACGGCGCCAGAAAACAGCTTGATGCGTTCAGATCAACGTAGAGCTTCGTTGGGAGACCCCACGAGGAAGGTATGATGAGCACATCAGCAAGTCTTCCCTCAGAAAGAAACCAAGGTTATCGAACCAGTAGGAGGAATAAAACGACCCAAAGGTGTTGCTAGCAACTTGGAAACCTGCACAACACAAACTCAAGACTTTGCCCAACGAACAGTGAGGTTGTCAATCTCACCGGTTTGCTGAAAACAAAGGATTAACTATTGGTGTGGAAGGTAATGGTGGTTTGAAGAAAGTAAACTGGAACAATGGAAGATGTATCAATGGTAAAGATTGGACCGGGGTCCATAGTTCACTAGAGGTGTTCTTCTTAAGATAAACAAATATGGCATGCTGGGTAAACAAATTACAGCGGGACAATTGACAGGACAGAGCAAGACATAACAATGCAATACTAGACATTCATGATCCTATGAGATTTGATTGGGAAATACAACAAGATACATAGACCGCCATCCAACTGCATCTATGACTAGTAATCCACCTTCAGGTTATCATCCGAACCCCCTCTAGTATTAAGTTACAAGCAACGGATAACTGCTTTAAGCAAAGTGTGTAAGGTAAACAATCCACTTGTTCCATGAACAAGAGACCGTTGTTTTCTCCCTAGTAGCAAAAGCACATCTATAACCTTAGAGATTTCTTTCACTTCCCCAGATTAAATAGAGGCATGAACTCACTATCGAGCATAAATACTCCATCTTGGAGTCACTAGCATCTACTTGCCCAAGATAGCTACTTGAAACGGAGAGCATGCAATATCATAAATAACACAGACATGATAGAATCAATAAGATAGAACCATTAATCAATCTGACATAGTAATCTCAATATCCATCAGATCCCCACAAATACAACATGCAAGATTACAAATAGATGATCTTGATCATAAACGGAGCTCACAAGATCTAAACATGGTAGAACAAAGGAGGAGAGACAACAATCTAGCTACTACATGGACCCGTAGTCCAAGGTGGAACTACTCACGCTTCATACCAAAGGCTGGCATGATGATGAAGAAGGCCTCCGGGATGATCTCCCCTCCGGCAGGGTGCCGGGAAGAACTTCAGATCCCCCGATCTAAGGACGATGGTGGCGGTGGTTACGAATTGTTTCGTGAAAGATTGATCGGGTACTTAGTGTTTTGGTATCAGAGGCTTCTTATAGGCGAAGAGGCGAGGCAGGGGGAACCCAGGATGGCCGCACCCCCCAGGCCTGGGCCAGGCCAGGCCACGCGGCCAGGGGTGTGGCCCCTGGTGGCCCTTCTCCGTCTCGTCTTATGGATACGTGTTTTCCACGATAAAATATTGAATTTGGCCTTTGTCCCGTCCAATTCCAAGAATATTGATTTTCTGTCTTTTTCGGAATAAAAAACAGAAGAAAACAGACAACTGGCACTGTGGCATCTTGTTAATAGGTTAGTACCAGAAAACATATAAAAACACCTCAAAGTGTAGAGAAAGCAAAGCAAAGTAGATAGTAAACAAGAATGAAAAATCAAAAATTATAGATACATTTCCAACGTATCAGCAACATCCAGCACAATGGAGGCAGCGACAATGGAGGCTACCAGCCGTGCCCCGCCAAGCAACTCATGCCGATGCCCCTGGATGACGGGCCACAACCCGTGGACAGGGGTAGTCCACGCGTACACAATGCTGGTGACGCGCAACCCCCATTCGAGAATCTTGTAGATCGCGAGATCGCAAGGTTGGCGAGGGGATAACCTTAATGTATTTGAATTGAGGATCCACTTAATTCTATTATCCCTCTCCTTCTGAGTGATGTAACACTTGTTATTAATGAATAAAGCGATTTAAGTTGTAACACTTATATTATATCTTTGCATTAGTACCATAATATTTTACATGACATTATATTTTACATTTCCACAAAAGCTCTTGTTTAAGCTACTCTCTGAGTTATGTGAAGGTTTTCATGGCGTGTAACCGAGTGGGCAGATCGACCTCAATCAGCAAAGAGTCCCAGGGTGTACCCTTTATCCTTCGCATATTCCCTGTATCCACATCAAGGAGGATGAGCGTGTTGGAGTTGTATTTATTCTTGTTACAATTGGTATGGAGTAGTACTCCAACCGGACTTATATCTATTTGTGTAAAGCCACGCAGGGGGTTTTTCCCTACCTATATTAACACGTACCGGTGCACCCCAACGGGTACGCATCGTTCTCCCACAACCTCGACAACCAACATGGTATCACGAGCATTGCCTCTTTCCTTATAGCCGCCGCCGACCGCCTGGTTTTCTCCTTCCCGTCGGCCCTCCTTCTCTCCTCCAAAAAATCCCAAGAACATCTCCTCTCCATAGATCAAGGCCCCCTCTACCTATTCCCCACAAATTCCATCCAAAACAACCACACAAATCCCACCCTCCCCAAAACCCTAACTCGCCAGGACCATGTCTTCCTCGACAATATCGTCGTCGGCCTCCCTTGGGGCGCCCCCTGCCACCAAATTGACTCGAGAAAATTTCCTCCTATGGCAGACCCAGGATCTGCCTACTCTTCGTGGTGCCCGTGTCATGGGCATCCTTGATGGCTCTGACGTGGCGCCCCCTCCGCAGATTGAAGTTGAAGATGCAAATCAAAAGAATATCTCCATCCCCAACCCCGACTATGATGCTTGGGTCATCAAGGATCAACAGGTTATGAGCTACCTGGTGAATTCCCTCTCTGATGAGATGCTTCCCAACGTTTTTGGGCTTGTTCATGCCAAGGATGTATGGAGTACCCTCACCAGCCTCTACACCACCCAATCCAAAACAAGGGTCTCTACTCTCCGTGGAGCCCTCACCAACACCAAAAAGCTCGACATGACTGCTACTCAGTTCCTGACAAAGATGAAGGGGTTTGCCTCGGAGCTTGCTTCTGCAGGAAAACCGATTGATGATGATGAGCTCAAGGATTACATCCTCAATGGTCTTGATGGTACTTTTAATCCTCTTGTTGCCTCAATTAATGCCAATCCTGCTACAACCCTACCTGACATGTGCTCTCATCTTTTATCCTATGAGTATCGTGAAAATATGCTCGCTGCCACTGGTCAAAACAATGGTACTTTCACCTCCTCCGTCAATGCTGCTTCTCGTCGCCCTCCTGCTCCCTATGGAGGCGCACCACCCAAACCACCCCTCCTACCTTCCCCTCCCAACTATCATCCAACGCCACCACCATATAACCCCCCACCACAACCCTATAACCCCTCGCCACCAAATCCCTACCAACCACCGTCCTACACCCCTCCCCCATATACCACACCACCTCACCCACACTACTCCCCTCCCTTCTATGCGCCGCCACCCTATACCTATCCACCACAACCCTACCATCCTCCTCAACCATATCGCCCCCCTCCTCCCCCACCACAGCCGCGCGCGCCCTGACCAAGGTCGCTCGGATCGTCGCCCCAAGGGGGGGCGCGGCAAAAATAAAGGAAGAGTTGCCTCTCCTTGGCAGCCCGGTGTCTATTGTCAGATCTGCAAAAAGGAGGATCATCCTGCCAATGACTGCTGGTGGCGGTATGGTGATGATGATGATGATACATCCAATGATCCCAAAGGTGCTTATGGTGTTGACACCAATTGGGTCATTAACACGGGGGCGACAAACCATGTTGCAGGACAGCTAAACAAGCTCCAGGTCCATGATGCATATCCAGGCCATGATCAAATCCACAACGCTAGTGGACAAGGTATGGAAATCGCTAATATTGGTCATTCAGTTTTGCACACCCCTAATCATTCTCTTCAACTTCGTAATATCTTACATGTTCCTAGTTCTTCCATGAATCTAGTTTCTGCTCATAAGCTTACCTTAGACAATAATGCCTTTATTGAAATTCATCCATTCTTTTTCTTGATCAAGGACCAGGCCACGCAGCAAATAATGTGTAGAGGTCCATGTCGGGGTGGTCTCTATCCTCTTGTCCCTGTGTCAACGGGTCCCTCCAAGCATGCTTTGGTCACCGTCAAGCCTTCCTCCTCTACATGGCATCATCGTCTAGGTCATCCTTCGTCGTTTATTGTTCAGCAAATTCTTAGAAGAAACAATCTCCCTTATACCCCAGAAATAAACTCTTACATATGTGATCCGTGCCAACAGGCTAAGAGTCACCAGCTCCCCTATCATGTTTCCACTAGTGTTTCCACTGTTCCTTTGGAACATGTGTTTTCTGATGTTTGGGGTCCTGCTCCCTTGTCTTTAGGCAAACATGCATACTATGTAAGCTTCATCGATGATTTTAGTAAATTTACATGATCTTCTCAAGAAGCGTTCTGATGTTTATCAAGTGTTTCTCAATTTTCAAAAATTTGTTGAGCGCAAGTTTGATAGGAAAATCATTACCATGCAAACTGATTGGGTGGTGAATATGAAAAACTTAATGGTTTCTTCCAAAAAGTGGGCATTACTCATCATGTTTCATGTCCTCATGCTCATCAACAAAATGGTTCTGCTGAACGAAAACATCGTCATATTGTTGAAGTTGGTCTTGCCTTACTTGCCAACGCTTCTATGCCATTAAAATTTTGGGATGATGCTTTCCTAACAGCCACCTTTCTCATTAATCTCACTCCCTCCAAAGTTATCAACTTTGAAACTCCAACAGAACGACTTCTTCACACCAAACCTGACTATGATTCTCTACATGTTTTTGGCTGTGCATGTTGGCCAAATCTACGCCCATACAATAAGCATAAACTTTCCTTTCGTTCCAAGAGATGTGTGTTTCTTGGTTATAGCCCATTACACAAAGGGGTCAAGTGCCTTGATGTTACCACTGGTCGTGTTTACATCTCTCGTGATGTTGTTTTTGATGAGAATGTTTTTCCCTTTGCCTCCCTACACCCAAATGCTGGTCGTCATCTTCGAGAAGAAATTCTTCTTTTGTCCCCAGAAACTCCATCACCGGTTGATACAAATAGGGGTGTGCATACTAATGAACATTATTTGCCGATTGTTCCTGTTGTTGTTTCTTCCCAGGTACCTACCAACAATCTTATTGAAGCAACTAGATCAAATTCTGAGCAAATCCCAGCCTCAAACACATGCAATATAGAGCAAGAAGAACAAGCTGCTACAGGACAAGAAAACACTGATTCTCACGTTGATTCTGGGGGCAGCGCCTCGGATCGGGAGCCAGCAGACTCTGCAACGTCGCTGTCGTCCCCCGTTCGCGCGCCCACGCGGGAAGATTCTCCCTCGGACGCGTCGCCCGTCCGTGCGCGGTCCTTGTCCTGCCCTCCCTCTGACGCGGAGCGGTCCCCGCCCTGCTCTCCTGCCACGCCACGAGGGGCGGCCTCGCCCTGCACTCCCGCCTCGCACCCGGACAGCGACAGCGACCAACGCCACAGTCCGTCCCAGGACAGCGACAGCGACCGGTCCCCTGTGGACCCTGACAGTGACATTTTGTCTCATACACCTCAGGGATCTTCTGTACCAGATGCTGCTGCAGCTTTGCCTGCTGCTGGACCGCGCACTCGCCTGCAAAAAGGTATTAAAAACCCCAAAATTCGTACTGATGCTACTGTTCGCTGGGCTTTGTTAACATCTACAGGAGAACCAGCAAATCTTCATGAGGCTCTCTCTGATGAAAATTGGAGACACGCTTTGCAAGATGAGTATGATGCTCTTATAACAAATAACACGTGGCATCTTGTTCCTCCAAGCTCTAAAAGGAATGTCATTGACTGCAAGTGGGTCTATCGTATCAAGAAAAATGCTGATGGTACAATTGACAGGTATAAAGCTCGCCTTGTTGCAAAAGGATTCAAACAACGGTATGGCATAGATTATGAGGATACTTTCAGTCCAGTTGTTAAAGTTTCTACTATTAGAATTGTTCTGTCAATATCTGTTTCACAAGGTTGGAGTCTACGGCAGCTAGATGTCAAGAATGCGTTCTTACATGGTGTTCTGGAAGAGGAGGTTTACATGAAACAGCCCCCTGGTTTTGAGTCTTCCGCTAACCCAAATTATGTTTGTAAACTTGACAAAGCTCTTTATTGACTGAAGCAGGCACCTCGGGCTTGGTATTCTCGGTTGAGTACTAAGCTTCATACACTTGGATTCATACCGTCCAAGGCAGACACCTCTCTTTTTCTGTTTGATCATGGTGGTATTCAGATCTTTCTCCTTATATATGTTGATGATATTATTGTCACCAGTTCCTCTAATGATGCAATCACAACACTTAAGAATCTCAGTCATGAGTTTGCGCTCAAAGATCTTGGCGATCTTCATTATTTTCTGGGTCTTGAGGTTCACAGACAGTCTAATGGTTTACTGTTGAATCAAGAGAAGTATGCTACTGATATTCTAAAACGTGTTGGTATGCAAGATTGTTCATCATCTCCTACACCCTTGTCTGTCAATGATACCTTATCACTACATGATGGTACTCTGCTTGGTCCCGAGGATAGTACCAGATACAGGAGCATTGTAGGTGCTCTTCAGTATTTGACTTTGACACGACCAGACATCTGTTTCTCTGTTAGCAAGGTATGTCAGTTCCTCCATGCACCTACAACAACTCATTGGACAACAGTTAAACGGATATTGAGGTATATTCATGGTACATGTACAGTTGGACTAACGTTTAGTAAGTCCAATTCCACACTTCTTAGTGCATTTTCAGATGCAGATTGGGCAGGCGATTTTGATGACAGACGCTCTACAGGTGGTTTTGCTATTTTCTTTGGTCCTAATCTCATATCATGGAGTGCTAGGAAACAGCCCACTGTGTCACGCTCTAGCACCGAGGCTGAGTACAAAGCACTTGCTAATGCTACTGCCGAATTGATTTGGCTTGAGGCGTTAATTCGAGAGTTGGGTATCTCTATTCTTGAAAAACCTTGCTTATGGTGTGACAATCTTGGTGCTACCTTCCTTTCTGCTAATCCTGTGTTTTATGCTCGTACCAAGCACATTGAGATTGACTTCCATTTTGTTCGGGAACGAGTTGCTAGTAAACAACTTGAGGTCAAATTTATCTCCAGCAAGGATCAGATTGCAGATGGTTTCACAAAGACGCTCTGCTCTAAGAAGCTCGATGAGTTCAAGCGTAATCTAAATCTTTCCAAGCTTTAGATTAGGGGGGGGGGGGGGGTGTTGGAGTTGTATTTATTCTTGTTACAATTGGTATGGAGTAGTACTCCAACCGAACTTATATCTATTTATGTAAAGCCACGTAGGGGATATTTCCCTACCTATATTAACACGTACCGGTGCATCCCAACGGGTACGCATCGTTCTCCCACAACCTCGACAACCAACAGAGCGGACCACAAGGATCCCTCCTATAACCACTACCTATACGCAGCAGTGCGATGCCGCTCTGCTCCCTCGAGCTCCCGAATTGAAGGAAAACGGATCCGGGAGGGATCTTAGGATCGAGCAACCGCAGTTGGTTCTCGGTGTCAATCACGGTCTTGAGATCCCAAGCATTGCCTGGTGAGAGCAGCCACACGGACACGGCAAAGCCATCGGCGACCAGCAACCTCAGCCTCCCTTCTGGCGACTTCCCAAGGTGGAGCTGGTCTACACCGCACCCCGTGACAGGGAGCTTGACAAATCCTGGTGTCAACGTGGTAACTTGATAGGTGAGTATCTCGTCGCAGCTCGTCAGCCAGTGTATGATGCCGCCGTGGAGCACGACGACACCGCGAGGTTCCAGGAACGCCCACGAGATAGTACCACCGTCGCCCACATAGGTCCTAGGGGCCCAGGTGCCGCCGCTGTCCGACGACATGGTCTGGGCCCTGATAGTACAACTGAAGTCTGCGAATCCGCTGAAATCTGCGGCCAGCAGCAAGAACGAGCAGGGGATGCCGTCTGCAGCGGTGAGCAGAACGTATATCTCGTCGAGGGGCTGGGGATAGTGATGCCACCGCAGGTCGGGCGGGTCGGAGAAGAAGGTGCGCTCGCCGGCCATTGGGTTATACACGCACATGTCGGACCGCCGCTCCGATCTCTTGCGCCGGTTGATGTTGCGGCGGCGGAGAAGGACGAGGCCACCACGCGATGTCACGGGCTTGTACTTGCCGAGGAGGTAGGCCGCGCTTTGATTAACGAAGGGCGTTAGGTGCTTGTCCGAGAAGGACACGGCGGCGGGCACGGCGGTTGGGTGGACCAGAGAAAACAGAGCCGGTGGCAGCGGCTCCTCGTTGTTCTCCTCGTCGTAGGTGTGGAGGTAGCCGAGAAGGCAGGGTGAAGGAACGCCGGGCTCCTCGTTGTTCTCCTCGTCGTAGGTCTGCTTGGCGAAGGAACGCCGGGCTGAGGATGTGGCGGCGGAGTGACTTGCATAGGGCGGCGCACCGAACAAGAGTGCTGATATTCCGTGCGAGCAACCTCTAGCACGACTATCAGTGATGCTGAACGGCACAGGCGTTTCTTGGCCTCGTGACGGCAGCGCACGCAGGGTTGGGCCTGCTGCGTGATGCCATCGATGCTACGCGCGCGCTGGTTTTTCTGTCTCCCTTGTGCGAACCTTTATGTTGGATATATATGGCGCTATCTACGTGGATTCAAGTTCAGTACTAATCGGACACGTACAACTTCCTGGACGAAGAACAACTCTAGTAGGACACGGATAGGTTCGATGCTAGGTACGCGCCCTCTTCGGAATTAATTCCTTCAAGTAGGCGTGCACCCCTCGGACGAGCTGCTTCCTTGTTATATCCGCTCTATCCGCCGACGCGGATTTGAACGCGCGAACAAATCTCGATCCTTAATTACGTCCTTGACGACCAGTCGATCGAGGAATTTAAATTTCAACCAACACAGAACTTAAGGTGAAAAGCTGAGAATAAGTTCTTTGTCATGTCCTACGACTTGCTAATTCCAGATTTGAGACTGATTTGAATGAGAAATACGACGTATACAGACTAGAAAATACCACAAGTGATATCCTATATACACCATATATGAGTTGTCTTGTATAAATTTTTGTACGTACTCCCTTCTTTTTAAAATATATGATGTTTTTGCTTTGTCAAGCAACTGTATCTAGACTTTTTTTTAGCGAGGAGTGTTTCTCCTGATTTTCTCCCCGTCTATGCCTCTTTTTTTAACAAAATCTCTGTCTGCTTGTGTCTAGCTAGGATTGAGGTCCCAGCTTCTTTTCCGGAGTGATGGGTGGCCGAGGAAGAATCTGGTGTTGGGCGCCTAGACACCGGACAGCGCACAGGTAGAAGTCTAGGCGGCAGTGGAGCGGAGGTTCAACGCCGCGTGTTGTGGAGTCCATGGACACCTGCACTGAGCGGGATGGAAGGAGGTTCGGCGTGCAACAGAGCGTTATGTGGATGGTTGACGGATAATAAGGAGGAAGGGGAGGTCACGACCGTAGGTGGAGAAGTAGGAAGGGGAGGTGAGCCCTCGGTCAAATAGCCCTGCCAGGCGCACATCGGCGCTGTCCAAGTAGGCAACTAGATCCTCTAGGGTCGGGAACTTCGCATGGCCGATTCTACTACCTGTCGGCCTACTCCCACCGTAGGCCTCCAAGAAGTTGTCACTCCGCCCCGCTTTCCTCCGAGCCCGCTTGGTGAGTGTTGATTTTGTCGGTAGAAAAAATAGTGTTTGCTACCTCTCCCCTTTCTTATCCCTAAGGTTAAATCGGTGACTGGAGAGGCAACTAAAATCCACTGTCCTCACAGGCAAACCCTTGGGTTCTCCATCCTTCCTTCCGGTAACGAGAGGGAGGGGGTTCCGGTTCTTCATTCTTGGCGTGTAGGTAAGTATGGAGGTAGGTCTTCGAGGGCCTTTGTCCCGACGGGATGGTGACACCGCGTCTTCAAATATGCTGGCCTCGGCTTCTTCACTCCTCGACAATGCTTCCCATGGAGGCGACGGGAGGAAGGTACTCTTCGTTTCTTTTGAGACAGTGGATGATAGGGTTTTTGGTGGTGGTTGTTATGGTGGATTTGGCGACCTCTCCATGGATTTTGTTATCCTGGTCTCGCTTTGTCAATGCCCGCTGCCCTCGCACATAACTATTGGGCCATGTCCCTTCACATGGAGGTGTGTTGGTAGCCCAACATTAGCCCATGAAAGTCTAACACGTTTCAACCGTTGATCGATGTTCGTATCCAACGGCTGAGGTGCTCCTTGGAAGAGGAGTAGAAAAAAAATCAAGCCACCCTTGGTGCCTGTGTGTCTCAATCAGAGAGTGAGCAAGTGAGAGAAGCAAGCCAACGTAGCTTATGCTGAGAGAGGGTGAGAGAACATACAAAAACACAGAACTTAAGGTGAAAAGCTGAGAATAGGTTCTTTTGTCGTGTCCTACCACTTGCTAATTCCAGATTTGAGACTGATTTATCACTACAAGGAATCTGGCTATATATGACCCTCAATTTTCGTCACAGAATCGTCATAATAGTCCGTTTATGACGATTCTATGACGATTTTGAGATCGTCGAAAGCTGGACGTCGCAAATGAACTATAACGACATTTTTGGTAAAATCGTCATAACCATCTATGACGATATTGAATCGTCATAACGTCTATGACGATCCAATATCGTCATGGACCATTTAGCCAGGCCAGCTCAGATCCTACATGGCCAATCTTACGTGGCAAAATTGTGACGAAATGAAATCGTCTTAAATCAAAATCAGCCCAATCCATTTTAGTGATCTAAATGGGCTAGCCCAATAATTATAGCCTTTTATTTGCTAGGCCTTGGCATGTTTAGGTTTGTCTCTTTTGGGCCTTGCCTTCTTACCGTCCACTTATTTATTTTCATATTTGTTACAATATATTTTTGGGCCACAGCCTTTTTAGAGCCCAAATACATTTCATCCAGTCCAGATTTTTTCTATTTTTTAACTAGAATTTTCATTTTCATTTCTGGAATTGCTCCAGCCATGCAATAACTCGAGAAAATACATGAGAGTTTTCAAATACATCAAGAAAATACAAATGCACATCCAAGATTACAATTCAGTATTGGCATTAACTTATTAGCAAATAGCACCAATTGCAACATCTGCTAGGCAACAATAAGTTAACCAAGGAATACACCACGCTCTAAGCTCCAGGATTGTTTCCTACCAAAATCCCTCCCAGAATCAATCACCATCAGCTCAACTGTAGGCTGTACCATGCCCTGCTCCCCGCGTCTTCCTCGCTGCACCACCTAGCACCAGATCACCAGCAATCTCCGGCTGCTGGCCGCTACCGGCCCCCACCCAGTAGCTCACCGGCCGCTGGCCCTCACCCAGCAGGAGTAGACCGTCGGCCAGTCAGCTCCCCAGCAGCATTGTCTCCTCTCCTCGGCATTGTCCCCTTCCCGCCTCATCCTCTTGACCACCAGCGCCTAGGTTCTTCCTCACGCACCTCCCAGGTTCTTCCTCACCAGCGCCTCGACGCCAGGTGTTCCTTGCACAGAGAGCAGCAGCAGACCATACCTAAACAAAGACTAGCAGTCACAACAGCAGCAACCTCATGTCTAAATAAGGAGAAGCAGCATATCACAGCAGCAGTAGACCCATACCTAAACAAAGAGCAGCAAAAAGACGCCAGATTAACAAAGTAGAAACAATGAAATTGTTGTACAAGCAGAAACAACACTGGAGTAGCATAAATAAAACAGTCAATTTCTACTAAAACAGTTTGTACTACTCCTACTATGAAACAAGTTTGTACTACTACTGTGAAACAAGTTTAAAATGCAAGTTCAAGTTCAATTTCAGTGAGCAAGTAGAAACTGAATGTATGTGTACTCATTTTAGCATGAGAAACAATTGAGTCTCAGTGTTGTACTAAATTCAGTGTGGTTATATGGAGTAATAAAGTTTCAGTACTTACAGTACTTCTACAAGCACTACTTGGAGTATAGACTCTACACAGACTGGATAAATAGGAGTAGACTAGGCATAGAAAAGAAATGCAATAAAAGTAACTAATCACAGAACCATGATTAATTAGACGTAGACATGAAAAATGATAGAGGAAGATACAATACTTTTCTAAATGCTTGGATGTTTTTGTATGTCCTACCAGCAACAACTAGTCCTCTCACCCCAAAACCATGTACGACATGTGAAACAAATAGCCCGACAACCATATATACCTGTAGTTACAAATAACATCAGAGATTCAAATGAGGACTAAAATTATGCACATCTTATGATGTAGCAACCGAGAGTTTAACCTTCCATTATCTAAGGAAAAAGGAGCGGAACTTCTAGAAAGAATTAAAAGAACCCAAACCATGCCACTTTATCTAAAGAAAAAGGAGAGGAAGTACTACCATCTGCATTTCACTACTGCCATATTACTGTAACGTAATAGTGTGATTAGCATGTACTCACCATGTTCTGAACAGGGATGTAAGATTGTGTGGTCGGGAATAAATAACACATTGCAAATGGATCTCTTCCAGATATGTAAGAATGCAAAAGGAGAGAACAGGGAATCTTGGTTTTGGCTCAATAAAGCAACCACAAAAGGATTCATCAGGATTCAGGCTTCCATCAGGATTAGAATGACCTGAGCCAACTATAATTTATTGACTGCATCATAGAGATCATGAAGAAAGGGGAGCCGGTGACTTTCCTGCATCATAGAGATCATGAAGAAGAGGGGCAGCAGGGGTGATGAGCAGGCCGATCTGGTGTTGTCACGTGCGAGGTGATGCAGCAGTGGATGTGGAATAGGACGTCGGGATTGGTCTTGGCGTGTGCGAACTACCGTCCACAAACCAAATCCAAATCAGAACGAAGCACAAATCTTGTGTGCTGAAACATCTCGAACGGGATCCGCCGAGCCAGTACAACATCAGCAAGTGAAGGTGGATTTGATCTAGGTAGTTTGTTGGTTAGAGGAGACCATACCTCTTTGGATTCGATCTGGGTAGTTTGTGGATTCGACGAAGAGGCAGGGAGCAGGTCGACGAAGAGGTTGGGAGCGTGCGATGAGCAGGTCGATTCGATCTGGCGGTGAGCCTGGGGAAGTGCCACATCATCGAGGGCGCCTTCGGCTGCGTGGTGCCGTGCAGCACTACGAGTGGGGCAAAAGCGGGATGCCTCCATCATCGAGCACATCGCCATACAGATAGAGGCCAGCACCCTCCTCGATGAAGGCCAGCACCTTATTCCTCTCCAAATCATCGAGCAGCTCGCCATACAGATAGAGGGTTGGGGATGCGGTGGAGGATTGGATCGGAGAGAGGAGGGTGGGTGGCGGCGGTGGGAGATCTGAGTTAGGGTTAGTTTGGCAGCGCGGGGAAAGGGGCGGGTGGGGATGCGGTGGACACTGGGGAGAAGGTGTGCTTCTTCGCGTGAGCTGAAAAGCGTTGGATTGAAACTGGACGGTCTAGATCATGCCCCTGAAGATGATCCGTGGGAGGCGGTTTGCTGTGTTCGATTGGTCGATTCACAAAACACCTTTTTTTGCACTCACAAAATGAATAATCCCTTCAAATGACCAATGTTATGGCTAGAATCAGGGCATGGTTTGTGATAATGTGCCCATATTGTGCACACATATGTATCATGGCATGGAGAACAATGTTGCAGGAGAAAGTTTTCTTTTTCGACGCACGAAAAATCCATTTTCTATTTTCCGAACGCAAAAAATGGGGCGTTTTGTGAAGCACCCACCAAATGATAGTTTTAGAATGGTACCGCCATATTTTGTAGAAATATTAGACCACCTTAGATGGACAATGTCCCAACCGGGGTATCTCAAACCTTTCCGTTCACCCCTGGCGAAAAAGACAAATTCCTGCCGAATCGGTAGGAAGTGGGTCCGGTTTGAACTACAGGTACATGATCCGATGCTCATGATTTTTGGTAAAAATCATTTTTAGACTCACAATATTCTGTTTCTTCAGAGATCCAATGCAAGTTTAGCGAGGCTCAGCCCCTAGCTAAGAACCTTCATGCCCGCCGTTTTGACCATAGTTTGAAACGGGCATAAAAAAAATAAAAAACGGTCCGATCAACGCAAATACTTCGCGTGGTGTCTTATTATGTGACATAATTACAAGGAAAAATACCAAACTTGATAAATTGAGTATGTCTCAAAAAACTCTTCACAAAATGACCTATCATGTTCGAGGTTTCGTGGCTTTCGGGTCAAATGACCAATGTTATGGCTAGAATCAGGGCATAGTTTGTGATAATGTGCCCATATGGTGCACACATATGTATCATGGCATGGAGAACAATGTTGCAGGAGAAAGTTTTCCTTTTCGATGCACGGAAAATCCATTTTCTATTTTCCGAACGCAAAAAACGGGGCGTTTTGTGAAGCAACCACCAAACGACAGTTTTAAAATGGTACCGCCACATTTTGTAGAACTAATAGACCACCTTACCTGGACAATGTCCCAACCGGGGTATCTCAAACCTTTTCGTTCACCCCTGGCAAAAAAGAAAAATTCCTGCCGAATCGGTAGGAAGTGGGTCCGGTTTGAACTACAGGTACATGATCCGATGCTCATGATTTTTGGTAAAAATCCTTTTTAGACTCACAATATGCTGTTTCTTAAGAGAACCAATGCAAGTTTAGCGAGGCTCAGCCCCTAGCTAAGAACCTTCATGCCCGCCGTTTTAACCATAGTTTGAAACGGGCATAAAAAAAATAAAAAAACGGTCCGATCAACGCAAATCCTTCGCGTGGTGTCTTATTATGTGACATAATTGCAAGGAAAAATACCAAACTTGGTAAATTGAGTATGTCTCAAAAAACCCTTCACAAAATGACCTATCATATTCGAGGTTTCGTGGCTTTCGGGTCAAATGACCAATGTTATGGCTAGAATTAGGGCATAGTTTGTGATAATGTGTCCATATTGTGCACACATATGTATCATGGCATGGAGAACAGTGTTGCAGGAGAAAGTTTTCCTTTTCGACGCACGGAAAATCCATTTTCTATTTTCCGAAGGCAAAAAACTGGGCGTTTTGTGAAGCAACCACCAACTAATAGTTTTAGAATGGTACCGCCATATTTTGTAGAAATATTAGACCACCTTAAATGTACAATGTCCCAACCGGGGTATCTCAAACCTTTCCGTCCACCCCTGGCGAGAAAGACAAATTCCTGCCGAATCGGTAGGAAGTGGGTCCGGTTTAAACTACATGTACATGATCCGATGCTCATGATTTTTAGTAAAAATCATTTTTAGACTCACAATATGGTGTTTCTTCAGAGATACAATGCAAGTTTAGCGAGGCTCAGCCCCTAGCTAAGAACCTTCATGCCCGCCGTTTTGACCATAGTTTGAAACGGGCATAAAAAAATAAAAAACGGTCCGATCAACGCAAATCCTTCGCGTGGTGTCTTATTATGTGACATAATTGCAAGGAAAAATACCAAACTTGGTAAATTGAGTATGTCTCAAAAAACCCTTCACAAAATGACCTATCATGTTCGAGGTTTCGTGGCTTTCGGGTCAAATGACCAATGTTATGGCTAGAATCAGGGCATAGTTTGTGATAATGTGCCCATATTGTGCACACATATGTATCATGGCATGGAGAACAATGTTGCAGGAGAAAGTTTTCCTTTTCGACGCACGGAAAATCCATTTTCTATTTTCCGAACACAAAAAACTGGGCGTTTTGTGAAGCAACCACCAAATGACAGTTTTAGAATGGTACCGCCACATTTTGTAGAAATATTAGACCACCTTACATGGACAATGTCCCAACCGGGGTATCTCAAACCTTTCCGTTCACCCCTGGAGAAAAAGACAAATTCCTACTGAATCGGTAGGAAGTGGGTCCGGTTTGAACTACAGGTACATGATCCGATGCTCATGATTTTTGGTAAAAATCATTTTTAGACTCACAATATGCTGTTTCTTCAGAGATCCAATGCAAGTTTAGCGAGGCTCAGCCCCTAGCTAAGAACCTTCATGCCCGCCGTTTTGACCATAGTTTGAAACGGGCATAAAAGATAAAAAACGGTCCGATCAAGGCAAATCCTTCGCGTGGTGTATTATTATGAGACATAATTGCAAGGAAAAATACCAAACTTGGTAAATTGAGTATGTCTCAAAAAACTTTTCACAAAATGACCTATCATGTTCGAGGTTTCGTGGCTTTCGGGTCAAATGACCAATGTTATGGCTAGAATCAGGGCATAATTTGTGATAATGTGCCCCTATTGTGCACACATATGTATGATGGCATGGAGAACAATGTTGCAGGAGAAAGTTTTCCTTTTTGACACACGGAAAATCCATTTTCTATTTTCCGAACGCAAAAAACGGGGCGTTTTGTGAAGCAACCACCAAATGACAGTTTTAGAATGGTACAGCCACATTTTATAGAAATATTAGACCACCTTACATGGACAATGTCCCAACCGGGATATCTCAAACCTTTTCGTTCACCCCTGGCGAAAAAGATAAATTCATGCCGAATCTGTAGGAAGTGGGTCCGGTTTGAACTACAGGTACATGATCCGATGCTCATGATTTTTGGTAAAAATCATTTTTAGACTCACAATATGCTGTTTCTTCAGAGATCCAATGCAAGTTTAGCGAGGCTCAGCCCCTAGCTAAGAACCTTCATGCCCGTCGTTTTGACCATAGTTTGAAACGGGCCTAAAAAAATAAAAAACCTGTCCGATCAACACAAATCCTTCGTGTGGTGTCTTATTATGTGACATAATTGCAAGGAAAAATACCAAACTTGGTAAACTGAGTATGTCTCAAAAAACCCTTCACAA
Source organism: Avena sativa (assembly GCA_916181665.1). NCBI lineage: Eukaryota > Viridiplantae > Streptophyta > Magnoliopsida > Poales > Poaceae > Avena > Avena sativa. The sequence continues at coordinate 387,479,183 of OV702296.1, forward strand.
AATGACCTATCATGTTCGAGGTTTCGTGGCTTTCGGGTCAAATGACTAATGTTATGTTAGAATCAGGGCATAGTTTGTGATAATGCGCCCATATTGTGCACACATATGTATCATGGCATGGAGAACAATGTTGCAGGAGAAAGTTTTCCTTTTCGACACACGGAAAATCCATTTTCTATTTTCCGAACGCAAAAAACGGGGCCTTTTGTGAAGCAACCACCAAATGACAGTTTTAGAATGGTACCGCCATATTTTGTAAAAATAATAGACCACCTTACATGGACAATGTCCCAACCGGGATATCTCAAACCTTTTCGTTCACCCCTGGCGAAAAAGACAAATTCCTGCCGAATCAATAGGAAGTGGGTCCGGTTTGAACTACAGGAACATGATCCGATGCTCATGATTTTTGGTAAAAATCCTTTTTACACTCACAATATGCTGTTTCTTCAGAGATCCAATGCAAGTTTAGCGAGACTCAGCCCCTAGCTAAGAACCTTCATGCCCGCCGTTTTGACCATAGTTTGAAACGGGCATAAAAAAATAAAAAACGGTCCGATCAACGCAAATCCTTCGCGTGGTGTCTTATTATGTGACATAATTGCAAGGAAAAATACCAAACTTGGTAAATTGAGTATGTCTCAAAAAAACCTTCACAAAATGACCTATCATGTTCGAGGTTTCGTGGCTTTCGGGTCAAATGACCAATGTTATGGATAGAATCAGGGCATAGTTTGTGATAATGTGCCCATATGGTGCACACATATGTATCATGGCATGGAGAACAATGTTGCAGGAGAAAGTTTTCCTTTTTGACGCACGGAAAATCCATTTTCTATTTTCCGAACGCAAAAAACGGGGCGTTTTGTGAAGCAACCACCAAATGACAGTTTTAGAATGGTACCGCCACATTTTGTAGAAATATTAGACCACCTTACATGGACAATGTCCCAACCGGGGTATGTCAAACCTTTCCGTTCACCACTGGTGAAAAAGACAAATTCCTGCCGAATCGGTAGGAAGTGGGTCCGGTTTGAACTACAGGTACATGATCCGATGCTCATGATTTTTGGTAAAAATCATTTTTACGCTCACAATATGCTGTTTCTTCAGAGATACAATGCAAGTTTAACGAGGCTCAGCCCCTAGCTAAGAACCTTCATGCCCGCCGTTTTGACCATAGTTTGAAACGGGCATAAAAAAATAAAAAACCGGTCCGATCAACGCAAATCCTTCGCGTGGTGTCTTATTATGTGACATAATTGCAAGGAAAAATACCAAACTTGGTAAATTGAGTATGTCTCAAAAAACCTTCACAAAATGACCTATCATGTTCGAGGTTTCGTGGCTTTCGGGTCAAATGACCAATGTTATGTTAGAATCAAGTCATAGTTTGTGATAATGTGCCCATATTGTGCACACATATGTATCATGGCATGGAGAACAATGTTGCAGGAGAAAGTTTTCCTTTTCGACACACGGAAAATCCATTTTCTATTTTCCGAACACAAAAAACGGAGCGTTTTGTGAAGCAACCACCAAATGACAGTTTTAAAATGGTACTGCCACATTTTGTAGAACTAATAGACCACCTTACATGGACAATGTCCCAACCGGGGTATCTCAAACCTTTCCGTTCACTCCTGGCGAAAAAGACAAATTCCTGCCGAATCGGTAGGAAGTGGGTCCGGTTTGAACTACATGTACATGATCCGATGCTCATGATTTTTTGGTAAAAATCCTTTTTAGACTCACAATATGCTGCTTCTTGAGAGAACCAATGCAAGTTTAGCGAGGCTCGGCCCCTAGCTAAGAACCTTAATGCCCGCCGTTTTGACCATAGTTTTAAACGGGCATAAAAAATAAAAAACGGTCCGATCAACGCAAATCCTTCACGTGGTGTCTTATTATGTGACATAATTGCAAGGAAAAATACCAAACTTGGTAAATTGAGTATGTCTCAAAAAACCCTTCACAAAATGACCTATCATGTTCGAGGTTTCGTGGCTTTCGGGTCAAATGACCAATGTTATGGCTAGAATCAGGGCATAGTTTGTGATAATATGTCCATATTGTGCACACATATGTATCATGGCATGGAGAACAATGTTGCAGGAGAAAGTTTTTCTTTTCGACGCACGGAAAATCCATTTTCTATTTTCCGAACGCAAAAACGGGGCGTTTTGTGAAGCAACCACCAAATGACAGTTTTAGAATGGTACCGCCATATTTTTTAAAAATAATAGACCACCTTACATGGACAATGTCCCAACCGGGGTATCTCAAACCTTTTCGTTCACCCCTGGCGAAAAAGACAAATTCCTGACGAATCAGTAGGAAGTGGGTCCGGTTTGAACTACAGGAACATGATCCGATGCTCATGATTTTTGGTAAAAATCCTTTTTACACTCACAATATGCTGTTTCTTCAGAGATCCAATGCAAGTTTAGCGAGGCTCAGCCCCTAGCTAAGAACCTTCATGCCCGCCGTTTTGACCATAGTTTGAAACGGGCATAAAAAAATAAAAAACGGTCCGATCAACGCAAATCCTTCGCGTGGTGTCTTATTATGTGACATAATTGCAAGGAAAAATACCAAACTTGGTAAATTGAGTATGTCTCAAAAAAACCTTCACAAAATGACCTATCATGTTCAAGGTTTCGTGGCTTTCGGGTCAAATAACCAATGTTATGGCTAGAATCAGGGCATAGTTTGTGATAATGTGCCCATATTGTGCACACATATGTATCATGGCATGGAGAACAATGTTGCAGGAGAAAGTTTTCCTTTTCGACGCACGGAAAATCCATTTTCTATTTTCCGAACGTAAAAAACGGGGCGTTTTGTGAAGCAACCACCAAATGACAGATTTAGAATGGTATCGCCACATTTTGTAGAAATATTAGACCACCTTACATGGACAATGTCCCAACCGGGGTTTCTCAAACCTTTCCGTTCACCCCTGGGAAAAAAGACAAATTCCTGCCGAATCGGTAGGAAGTGGGTCCGGTTTAAACTACAGGTACATGATCCGATGCTCATGATTTTTGGTAAAAATCATTTTTAGACTCACAATATGCTGTTTCTTCAGAGATCCAATGCAAGTTTAGCGAGGCTCATCCCCTAGATAAGAACCTTCGTGCCCGCCGTTTTGACCATAGTTTGAAACGGGCATAAAAAAATAAAAAACGGTCCGATCAACGCAGATACTTCCCGTGGTGTCTTATTATGTGACATAATTGCAAGAAAAAATACCAAACTTGGTAAATTGAGTATGTCTCAAAAAACCCTTCACAAAATGACCTATCATGTTCGAGGTTTCGTGGCTTTCGGGTCAAATGACCAATGTTATGGCTAGAATCAGGGCATAGTTTGTGATAATGTGCCCATATTGTGCACACATATGTATCATGGCATGGAGAACAATGTTGCAGGAGAAAGTTTTCCTTTTCGACGCAAGGAAAATCCATTTTCTATTTTCCGAACGCAAAAAATGGGGCGTTTTGTGAAGCAACCACCAAATGACAGTTTTAGAATGGTACCGCCACATTTTGTAGAAATATTAGACCACCTTACATGGACAATGTCCCAACCGGGGTTTCTCAAACCTTTCCGTTCACCCCTGGGAAAAAAGACAAATTCCTGCCGAATCGGTAGGAAGTGGGTCCGGTTTAAACTACAGTTACATGATCCGATGCTCATGATTTTTGGTAAAAATCATTTTTAGACTCACAATATGCTGATTCTTCAGAGATCCAATGCATGTTTAGCGAGGCTCAGCCCCTAGCTAAGAACCTTCAAAACCCTAGTTTCAAAATTATATTTTGAATTATGATATTATCCCTACTATGGAGTAATATGGGATTAGTACATCCACCATTTAAATTAATCATACTATTCATAATTAACATCCTAGTATGAAATAATGAAATTTATAAAAATTTAGAGACAAAAATCAATTATTTTGGAGTTCTTATGAGAAAGATACACAAGAATTATGAAAACATAAAAAGAAAAACGAAAAAAACCTAACCGGACCTAATCTACCGTGCCCCAAGGTGAAACGCAGCCCAAATATACCTTCCCAGCGAGGCCCATTAGGAGTAACATGGGCGCCAGGCCCATTTTCAATCGCGGGTTGTAGTTAAATGACGTTAGCGCGGATATATGTCAGCTAAGATGTGTTGGTCTGGTGGTTAGATTCCTTATATCCGTGGAGAGATCTCAGGTTCGAGTTCCCCACTGGCCCTTCTTTGCTTATTATTTCAGAGGCGCGCACGAGGTCAGTTTGTGGGGCCTGACACAGGTATGCCACGTATGCAAAAACTAATACATAGACATGCCACATAGATGAAAATTCTAGGGAAAATGCTTACTCATTTCAACTTTATTCTATTTTGAATGTTATGACCAATTTAAATTGTCGTAATCAGCTATAATAAATATTGTATGCGCCACATAGATGAAAATTCTAGGGAAAATGCTTACTCATTTCAACTTTATTCTATTTTGAATGTTATGACCCATTTAAATCGTCGTAATCAGCTATAATAAATATTGTATGCTAAATACGTCATATTATGACGATTTTAGCTAGTGCAAATATGACGTTTTAGAGTCAAAACGTCTTAATTTTTCAAGGTTTTGACCCCTTCGAACGGCTTATGACTTTCTGGTGCAAAATCGTCATAGATCTATGACGATTTTGTTCACGGTCACTATCAGAAGGTCATAGTTTGCTACATTTCTTGTAGTGTATGGATGAGAAATACGATGTATATAGACTACAAAATACCACAAATGATATCGTATAGCTATATATGAGTTGTCTTGTATAAATTTTTGGACATACTTCCTCCTTTTTATAATATATGATGTTTTTCTTTGTGAAGCAAATTTGTCTCTAGACTTTTTTTTTACAAAATCTCTATCTGCTTGTGTCTAGCTACTCTAGATCTTGCCCGCTATAGTGAGGTCCCTGCTTATTATCTAGAGTGATGGGTGGCCGAGGAAGAATCTGGTGTTGGGCGCCAAGACACCGAGCAACGCACATGTAGAAGTCTAGGCGAGGTTCAAGACAGCTGTTGTTGAATCAATGGACACCGGCGCTGAGCGGGATGGGAGGAGGATCGGCGTGCAACATAGCGTTATGTGGATGCTTGACGGAGAATAAGAAAAAGGGGAGGTCACGTCCATCGGTGGAGAAGTAGGAAGGGGAGGTCAGCCCTCGGTCAAATCGCCCTGCCAGGCACACACCGGCGCTGTCCACCTCGGCAACTAGCTCCTCTAGGGCTGGGGACTTCGCCCGGCCGTTCTACTCCTCGTCGGCCTACTCCCACCGTAGGCCTCCAAGAAGTTGTCGCTCGTGCGCTTCCTCCGAGCCCGCTTGCTGAGTGTTGATTCTGTGGGTAGAAAAAATAGTGTTCGCTACCTCTCCCCTTTCTTCTCCCTAAGAGCTCGTTTGGATCCCATCATTTCATTTCATTTGGTAGAAATGAAATGAAATGATATTGATGATATCATTTCATTTGGCAATTGCACAGAAATGACAGGGTACCAAAAGGAATTAAGCTTAGGCATAAAATGAAAACAATGGAATTTGCAAATGAATTCTGAAACCAATTCCGTGGTAGCCAAATAGGTTGATTTCTGGAATCACAAATGAATTTCTTGATTCTAGCCACAAATAATGGGAGCCAAACGAGATCTAAGGTTAAATCAGTGACCGGAGAGGCAACTGAAATCCACTGTCCTCACAGGCGAACCCTTGGGTTCTCCATCCTTCCATCCGGTAACGAGAGGGAGGGGGATCTGGCTCTTCATTCTTGTCGTGTAGGTAAGTATGGAGGTAGGTCTTCGAGGGGCTTTGTCCCAATGGGATGGCGACACCGTGTCTTCAAATATGTTGGCCTCGGCTTCTTCGCCTCCTCGACAATGCTTCCCATGGAGGCGACGGGAGGAAGGTACTCTTCGTTTGTAATTATTTGTTTGAGGCGGTGGATGATAGGGTTTTTGGTGGTGGTTGTTATGGTGGATTTGCCTACCTCTCCATGGATTTTTTTAATCCTGGTCTCTCTTTGTCAATGGCCGCTACCCTCGCCCATACCCGGGGATTTCTCGGGCTGGGCCAGGCTTAGACCGGGCCAAAAAAGCCCGTGGGTGAAAACCCAGGCCTAAGCCCGGCCGTCAGGCCAAAATTCTAGGCCCGTGCCCGACCCGTCACTGTTATTTTTAACCAGGCCGTCGGGCTAGGTCTTCCTTAATTCCACGATTTCCTCGGCCCAAGCCTGGTCCGTGCATCTATCGGGCCTCAGATCTGGAGATCAGGCCTAGCCCGCGGGCCTAAAAAGCCTGGCCTGTCAGGCTTTTTTGGGCTGGGCTGAGTCGGGCCGGTCGGGCTGGTCTGCCCACGTCTAGATATACCCTCGCCACCAATTTTGACTATGACCCCTATCCCCGACCGCGCCTCCACCTAGCTCGATGTATGCGTCTATGGCGGTGTCACGTGCCACCGCCGGTAGTCACCTGCACCCTTGGCTTCTGACGCCTATGGTCATTCCTTCCTGGCCTATCTTCTCCGCGCAGCCTCCTAGCAGTTGCCATCTCCTTGGAGTTGTGGCAGGTTTAACTGTCGTCATAGCAGGAGTAGATTCTCTATGTCTCTGTTTTTGCAGGTGCTTGGCGCTAGCACAAATCGGATATGATTAGGATTTGTACCTATATATCAAACCATCTTGCACATAATATATGACTGTTATTAGCACGTCACCTCCTAAATTTGGACTTTGTCAGTTCGGCCTTGGAAGTTTGTACTCTCCAGATTTCGACTGTTGGATGCTTCTTGCACTAAACTATGGATGCTTCTTTGTCAGATTGTTTTGGAAGTGGTGTTATTTTTCTTACTACTGAATTATTCTAGTTCTGCACTGAATTATCCCTATCATTTGTTACCTCTTGGCTGAATACTAGTACTTTTTTGGGTAGTTAGTTTGGTAAATTACTACCATTGAAGTGATGTATTGTCTGGTAGTATGTCGTTATGGCACAACCACCTGCTTAAAAGGATCCGTTTCACGCCATTACTTTTACAGCACGGCTCTTCACTTGTACAAATGGTAGCTATTATCAAACCTTCCACATTTGTACTTCTAATATCTTAACTTGAACTTTAAATAGATATATGTGAATTTTTTTGGTCGCCACTTGATTTGTCCCTCCAAGTTCTACACGTGCAATACCACACATTGTCCGCCGTAACGGCGATGGTCGGTGTTGGAAGCCATCGTGAGCTAGCTATTAGTTCTCCCGCTTCCGTGATGATTTGAAGGATTTGCATAGGAAATTTGTAGGATTAAATTCTATAAGAAATTTTTACGATGGTCATTTGATTTGTAGTTTGATTTGTAGGATTGATTCCTATAGGAATTTTTCCTAAGAATTCCTTTGCACTAGATTTCATAGGAAATCAAACATGCACTCCTACCTTTTTTTCAGAATCCTTTGTTTTTCCTACGGTGGAGTCAAACAAACTTTGGTTTATAGGAATTCCTGTAAAATTGGAGTGAACGTGACATTGCAATCCTACAGTTTTTCTTTTTCTACATTTTTTATACCCTACGAATCAAACAGGCCCTCAATCTCCTGTATTTGCTTCCCCGCCTCCCAGTGTTGTCCTTTAGACATGTGTGGACACAATTGCGAAGGCATAACAACCGCGGTAGGGACCTTGAATTCAGGTAGCGAGCACCTCCGCTATTTTTGAGTGTCCCCCACCCCCTCGAATGTAGTCATGTAGGGATCATGCTACAGAGGCAATGCGTTCTACATTTTGGTTCCTCACTGAGAAAAATTCATTTGTTGGATGCTTCTTGTAGATTTTTTCCATGTATTTGTGGGAAACAGGAAAAAAATCTTCCTATTGGAAGAGGGGAATTGCTGCGGTGTTTAGCTCTTAGTCTTGATGCTCTTCTACTGCCATCACACGTTTGTGGCTTCATTTTTGAAGAAGATAGAGAGGTACAACCCTGCTAGACCTCTTGCTCTATTTGCGCCATTATGTTCTGTACTTTGCTGTGAGACAGGGAGCTCAATAATTGATTCTAGGATTCATGGAGTCATATAGTGTAGCAGATGTTATTTTAGTTGGTTAGTGTATTTGTTTACAAAGGTTACCTGTTGAGATTTTGATGATTTGCTAAACTCAATGTGGTTCATTGTACTCTCAAAAAACTCTTACAGTGAAAATCTCCATGGCTGCTACGATTCAATGAAAAAAATTGTGTATGTGTTGTTCTTTTTAGCTAAGTTATAAGTTGGAGTTTCTTATGCGATTGAGGTTTGGGTTTATCCACTGCGAAGGTTTGTCAACTGGCGTAGTGGATTGTTTAGGCTTGGCCGCCACCAATGACAAGCGAGTGAGGGTGAGCCATAGCTTCCGCGAGCGGCAAACATGGGCTGCGGAACACCGGCGATGTGCGCCAGGATGGTTGTTGGCCGCAATGGGGGTGGGGCACCATTACAAAGAAGGACGCGCCGGGGATCCAGCCGGAGGGGAGGGGGTCAGGGATCCATCCGGAGGCAGGCCGGGGACAGAGACAAGGCGGCGCCCCGATTTTGGGATGGAGGTGGTGGTGGAGTTCGTCGCCATCGGAGAAGAAGGGGTTTGCGTTAGATTGTCCAAAGAAGATAAGGAATAGAAAGAATAGAAGGGAAAGAAAAAAATAAAAGATTTTTTTTAGAAAAATGAAATTTTACAAAAAGACCCTAGCTTGAGATATGTCGCTTTGACTGTGCCATGTAGGCTTGAGATACATTGCGTGCATCCAGCTCAATCCTAGAGGACTTTTGCAAAATGTTTTAAAAAGTGGTGGATTTTTTAATTTTTCGTATTAATATCGTGTTTTTTCAATAACTCTGTGTTGGCATTACAGATATGAGAGGGTGTGTACCGAGTTGAGAGCACAAGCCAAACCGTAAGCATTGATATATGATCCCCTTCATGTTTTCTCCCAAGCTCCACCACCGCTACAATTTACATATTACATTTCCGTAAAAGTTCAAGTTTAAGGTATTCTCTGAGTTATGTAAAGGTTTTCATGGATTGTAACCGAGTGGGCACATCGACCTCGACCAGCAAAGAGTAGTCCCATTTTGCACCCTCTATTATCCTTTGCATATTCCCTGTCTCCACATCAAGCAGGGCAACGAGCGGAGCATCCCCATTTACGCGCAGCAATGCAGCGCCGGACTGCTCCCCAGAGCTCCTGAATTCGAGGAACACATAGCCGGGAGGGATCTCTGGATCCAGCAACCGCAATTGGTCCTCGATGTCCATCACAGTTTCTAGCTCCCAACAATCGCCTGATGAGAGCAGCCACACGGACACCATGAAGCCATCGGCCACCAGCAACCTCAGCTTCCCTTCCGTCGATTTCCCAAGGTGGAGCTGGCTTATGTCGCACCCAGTGACAGGGAGATTGACCGATCCTGGTGTCAATGTGCTAACCTGATACGTCAGTATCTTGTTGCGTGTAGACAACCAGCATATGGTACCACCGTGGAGTACGACGTGGCTCTTTTCAAGGGCGTACCACGGGCTAACAAGGTCGCTTGCATAGGTTATAGGGGCCCAAGTGCCGCCGCCGTCCGACGACATGGTCTGGGCTCCGATAGAACAGCTGCAGTCATGGAAACCGCTGAAATCTGCGACTAACAGCATGAACGAGCAGCCGATGCCGTCTGCAGCGGTGAGCAGAACGTATATCTCGTCCAGGGGCTGGCGATAACCATATCGCTTCAGCATGCGGGGCGGGTCAGAGAAGAAGGTGCGCTCGCCGGTCATGGGGTTATACACGCACATGTCGGACCGTCGCTCCGATCTCTTGCGCAGGTTGATGTTGCGGCGGTGGAGAAGGACGAGGCCACCACGCGATGTCACGGGCTTGTACTTGCCAAGGAGGTAGGCCGCGCTTTGATGAACGAAGGGCGTTAGGTGCTTGTCCGAGAAGGACACGGCGGCGGGCACGGCGGTTGGGTGGACCAGAGAAAACAGAGCCGGTGGCAGCGGCTCCTCGTTGTTCTCCTCGTCGTAGGTGTGGAGGTAGCCGAGAAGACAGGGTGGCACGATGCGGCGGGAGGTGACGGTGGCAAGGAACGCCGGGCTGAGGATGTGGCGGCGGAGTGACTTGCATAGGGCGGCGCACCGAACAAGAGTGCTGATATCCGTGCGAGCAACCTCGAGCACGACTATCAGTGATGCCGAACGGCGCAGGCGTTTTCTTGGCCTCGTAACGGCGGCGCACGCAGGCTTGGGTCTGCTTGATGCCATCGCGTACGCTGGTTTTTCTGGCTCCCTTGTGCAAATCTTTCTGTTGTATATATATGGCTATCTACATGAATTTAATTTGAGTACTAGTCGGACACGTACAAATTCCTGGATTTAATTTGGCTATCTACGGATAGGATCGATGCTACTCGCCCTCTTCGGATGTCGAATTCCAACAAAGCGAAAATCGATTTTAATATGTTTCGCTCTTGCATAGAACACATAATTTACATATACATATGTTGCTTCTATATTATCACACCATAAACAATGATGCCACTTTTGCATTAGCCACATATTTGTATTCTGTCTCAGCAAGGAGTAACGCTGTTGCATATTTTGCTTGAACGAGAACTAGTCCATCCTCAATTTTCATAACCTCAATTCCTAAAAAGAAGTGAAGATCTCCCAAGTCCTAAAAGGCAAATACCTTTCTCAAATATTCCAACGGGGCATGAGTCACTAGAAAAATACCTTCATATCCAACGATTTTTTGGGAGGGCATAAGCAAAAAGTAGCAGCAATAGTTGGTTATGCAGCGGATGAGCTTTCGCGGCACCGTTTTGTCGCGGCGGCCACTTATACACCACAACAAGCACAATGCGGCATATTGAAGAGCCATGGTAGATTGGACGTAACAACGGTAGTCGCGATTGTCGCGCCATGAAAATAGAGGCGGTTAATTTTATGCCGTGTTTCTTTCAAGACATTCACGCGGAGAAAACTGCTCAAGCCTATCTCACTTACATATGTGCCCCACCACGAGCCGTTATCTCCTTATCAACCACCTTCCACTACCATTCAAACAGGCCTATCGACCCAGTCATCATTGTCTCTGCACCGTAGCAACCCATCTTGCGCGATGGACATTCGATTCGTCCGGCAGGGCAACGGCTATAGCGGCAGCTCCAGCGCCGGCGCAAAAACACGATGATGCATGGCGGCGATAGTAAGGTTGATGCGGTGACCCAGCATACCACTGCATGTGTAGTACACTATAGTCGTTGACATGACATCCACAGAACATCGTTCCGTAAATATCACATCCCTCAGAGTGGTACAACAGAAACATTGCAGGTCCATATTACAAACATACACACGTTATTATTATTACAATACCGGAAGTTCAAGACTTCCAAAAGATTCAACTTACAAACCAAAATATAAGTGTTTCAGCGGAAGTTTCAAATTTAAAACTTAAACTCCAAATTGAGCTCAACAACTTATTGCTATATATTGTTTATGTTGCTTGGCTCAAGTGGCTACTAGAACTATAGTAATTATTCGGACTCTTGGAACTCTCCTCCGTAGACGATGTCGTAGTCCTCCCCTTCTACGGCTCCATATAGGTAGGGCTCTTCATAGAAGATCTCCTCTTGGCTCTCAGATGCATACATTGGAGTATCTTCGGGATTCTCAGAGTCTAAGCAAGGATTGAAAGGAAATAATGAGTAATAGCGTTACCTAGCAAATTCATTATATGCAAGGTGGGAAGTTTAATGCTCTAACTACCACCTCAGATTATAAATCCTTGGCACTATGCAATTTTTGTAAATCTTTCTTCAAAGATTGATTTTATTATAAAAATCTATGACCATCAGCCTTCACAGGTTGACCAGAACTTTCATGGAGTTCCTTTCCTGCCGCGTTCGTAGCTCCTTTCCGGAATAGGGAGTAACAAGTTACAATTCTTACACTCTACAGAGGTGCGTTACTTTTCCCATGAGAGATTAACTTCTTGTTGCACAACTGGGCGTACTTTCCCGTCCACAATTCCATGATGTGGGGCCCAGTAGTTGGTCCAAGCCAATCACTGCCCTCTCCGCGACCTCATATGTCTGCACAATCCTTCGGGGCTGGCTCACCTTCGTTAAGCACCCTTTTGGGCATGCTAAAACCTTAATGACTTCCCGAAGACTCTATGACCTAGTGTTGTCCGGAGTAATACCATTTACATGGACTATATCCCTAAACACCATTCATAGATAATCTAGACACCAAAAGTGTGGGGCGTAAGGGTGCCCATCCATATGTTGGATCCACACAAGGAATCACAACGTCACATTAAGGTCGTCTTGCCTCCATACAAGAGGAAAAGGATACAACTGACTTCTCCATCCCATTCCAAATCTCATGGTTAATGCATAATATACGGCGCTAGAATCACTGATGTCATGGGTTATTAATCCCTAATTGTCCATCATTATTGCAATTAGAACCCTAAGTTCTATTGCTCCATCATATCATCACTTAGGATGATATCTAAGATTTAGTATCTTGAGAAAATAATGTTTTCTTTTTCAATAATATATATGATAACACACAATTTGAAAATACTTTGATAAAGACTCTTCAAAGGACATGAGCAAGTGATGAACTTGCCTTGTGATTGCAAGGTAGTGAAGTATGATGCTTGCATTGGACCTTGAGCTTCTATGTCTATAAAAAACATCATTATTGCCCGGTAAGGACAATATTTAAAGAAGCAAAATGATTATGCAAAGTAATGTAATGCATTATTTACTTTTATGTGTATTCTCCCCATTATTATAAAAATTCTTTTTAATAATAAAGGATTTATAAATATTAATTTTTAATATTTATAATACAATATTGTATTCTTTTATTTTATTTCCTTTTATTGGAATTTTATTGATTTAATAATTCCTTTAAGAATTATCATTTAATTACCAAAAATTGTTATTAAATATTTGTTTAGTATTTTTCTAAAATACTAAAATATTAATATATAATGAAAGTGATTTTTATTTATTTTTTATCATCTTTCAATAATTTTGTAAAATCCCATAAGGAATATTTAATTTACAAAATTCTTAATAAAATTTATATATCTAAAATTTTATTTCTTAATTGATTTGGATAGTTTAAATTATTTTGAATCCAAAAATATTTTATTTATAATTTTTGGATTTTTATTTTATTTTCTAGATTTTATTTAAATTCAGGGGCATTTTGGTCTTTTCCCATTTATTAAAACAAGCTCTAAATGATTTGGGCTGACTATTTGGGTTTATTGGGCCCTTGTGGCCCAGTAGGGCAAAGTAAAAAACAACACCCCGAAGGGTTTTCTGGCCCAGTCCAGCCACACTCTTTGTCACTTGTTCGACCTTATCCTTCTCTCCTCCTCCTCGACCCCGTGGTCGATGGCGCCGCCGTCGTGCTCTGCTCGCCGCCGTGGTCCTCCCTGGCCACTGCCGTTATGCAGGGCGAGGTTGTCGACCACGCGCTACCCTTCTGTCCAATTCGATTTGGCATAGGAGCTTTCCCGTGGCCAATCTAGCCTCATCCCGAACCCTAGGGTTTGGGGTGATGCGGTGGCTGTCGCCGCCGTTGCTGCCATGTGCTGTGGTGGTGCTCCTCGCCTCCAGGCGAGACTATGGTCGCCGTCGTGGCGTTGTGTGGGTCGCAGCGCCCCCTTGGGGGTGCTCCCCATGCCGCCATGTTCGTCGGCCTTCTCTGCTTCCTCTTCTAATCTAAAGGAGGACCTTCGGTAAGTTGTTCCTCTTCTCCTCGTGCTCTCTATGCTTGACCATTCCATGCTAAATGTTGGTAATGACCATTCCTGGTTAGTGCCCTGTCTTTATTAAGATGATTTGTTCTATTTAGGGTTCATACCCCTCCGTGGATTAGATATTTGATGAGTTGGATCAGGTTTTGATGGTCCCTAAGCATGATTAGTGGTTGTTAGCTATGGCTTGCTGCTTATGATTAGCTGTGGTGATGCTAGTGGTGTACCAAATGATTCTATGGATTAATTTTGATATGGTCCACATAGTAAAGTTGCTCTAGAAGCAATACGTGGGAAATCTAGTGGTTTAATAGCTCACCACTGTCATTACTTGGTTAATGACAGTGAGTGTTGTGTGATGAAGTCACTCTATTAGTACAGTTGGCTTAATAATTCATATATAGCTTGAGATCAAATGGTCTCTTGCAGTGAATATATGTATATGGATTTTCCTGATTATGATTCCTATGATGTCAGGAAAATGATTTATAGTTAGTTGGTTGTATCTGTGAAGATTGGATGCTTAACCTGCTTAGTTTAAATCTGTTCTTATGACACCATCTTTGTATGGCACACAAGATTAGATTCTATTACTGGGTTTGGTTTTGTTCAAGCTTAAAGTTAGCTTGGCATTATAGATAAGTGGAATTATCTTTCCTTGTATCCCTAGAACCCATGATGTTGGTCTGAGGTTTATGGATTAAGCCTTTATCTTGTTGATTCTCATGGATTGTTTCTGGTAGTGATACCAGCTACTGTTTCTTGAATCAAAGTTGGGAAAAATTGTTTGTAGGCTTGATAACTTATATAAAGATTAAATTCTAAGGTGTTACTCCTATTTAAGAGATGTGCCTAGAAGTTTAAATCTTGGATATATTCATTCTTGAATTGAAATATAGCTTGATAGCTTTGATCAATGATGTTGTCCTGAGATCTTAGTTGGATCTTTATAGTTTTTTGATTGATTGTGATGGATTCACCCCACTTGGGTGTTTTCTGAGAATTTGAGTAAGAGACAATTCATGAATACTTGTCTAGTCTTAGATAGATAGATCATGTGATGGTCTATTTTACTCACCACACTCATTTGATGTTGGGGTTGCCAGTGGTTGATCTTGTGGTAACTTGATCTGGTGCTCTCCTGGTATTCCCAGCTTCTGGCTTGTCCTTGATCTAGCCCTTCCCCTCCTGGTCCTGGTGGCTTGATCTTGGTCTTGCTATCCACCTGATTCACCCCCTCCTTATGTCACCATTTTGGTGATGTGATCCAGGGTTTTGATTGGTGTGATCTTGCTTGGCTTTGGCTTGGTTTAGCTGGTGGCTGCTGTGCTTGGTGTGTAAGAACAAGAAACTGATGTGGGGTTTGCTTCCCACGGCTGTGTTGAGTAGTTTTGTGTGATTGAGCTGTTGATGTGGTGCTGACAGCACACACCATGCAGTTTGGTGTGTGTGTGCTGCCTATGTGCCTGCTGTACACGTTGTGGATAGGCTCTGGATTTGAAAGTTACTTTTACCAGATTACCTTTTACTTGGCTGGTGAAACTTGCCCTTCCTTGTTGTTTATTTGACTTATGGCTTAAAATTATGAAAGATATATTCTTTCATATTGGTGAAATTTGCCCCTTTAAAAGATTACTCAATGATGAAATATTGAACAGTGCACTTCACTGTCATTTCTGAGAGTAATATAACTTTAACCTTAACTTTCTTTCTTTTTGTTTGTGTTTGTTTTGCAGGTACGAGACTTGGAACTTCAAGACTTTAGTCTAGGTTTTCTTTTTATTTGTAGAATAGTCATATGTAATATTTCTTTATTCTTTTGTAATTTTCTTTTTATTTAATTCTTTTGTAATAAAGATTGTACTATTATTCAATAAAGAAATATTATTCTTCTATTTAAGTACTATTGTAAAGATTGTTGCTCATTTACATAAGTTACCTTTGTGTAACTTATTTATTGAATAAGTTAATATTCATTTTATTGATTATGTTATTTATTTAAAGTTTGAGTTGCTAATCATCACCTCTTTATTAAATCAAATCACTCAAACCTAATTCTAAATCCTTTTACATTATAATTTCAACATTCAAATTTAAATTCAATTTTCATTTCCCAAAACACACTAATCCACAAAGACCATATCAAAGTCTATAACAATCATCCTTCAAGACTATACCTAATCTCGGAGCATGAAAGAAACTTTGATCACTTTAGAGTTTTTATTTGGCGAAAAATTTACCCACATTTTTACGGATGAATGCATGCAATACCATAAATTCCTAAATCTACCCTTCGTTAGTTCCTAAATGCTAGGATGTTACAGACTTCCCCCCTTAAATTAAACTTCGTCCCGAAGTTTGTTGAGATGTACCTGAATAGTTCTGGATAGGCTTTTCTTAAATCCTCTTCTTTATCCCAAGTGGCTTCCCTTTCAGGGTGATGTTCCCAATGTATCTTGCAATACTTGATTGCCCTATTCCTCAACCTTTTCCAGTTTTCTTCCAAAATTTTACAGGGCTTTTCAACATAAGTCAAATCTGCTTGTAGTTCTATCTCTTGATGTGTGATTGCATCATCTGGAAAACATTATGCACTTGAGTCAATCTTGATGGTAACTCTAAAGCATAAGCTATAGTTCTGTTCTGACTCAGTATCTTGAATGGTACGATGTATCTTGGACTCATTTTTCCTTTAACTTCGAACCTTTTCACCCCTTTCATTGGACTTACTTTCAAATATACCATGTCTCCCACTTCTGGATGCCAAGATCTTCGACTTTGATCAGCATAACTTTTCTGCCTACTCTGAGCTATTTTCAGTCTATCCTTGATCTTATCAATGATATCTTGTTTTTCCTTGATATAATCTGGTGCAAATTCCTTGCTGCTTCCAGGCTCATACCAACATATTGGTGATCTACACTCCCTTCCATACAAAACCTGATATGGAGATGCCTTCAGACTACTCTGATAGCTATTATTGTAGGAAAATTCTGCCAATGGTAGATGATCTTCCCATGTACCTCCAAAATCTAATGCACAAGCTCTTAACATGTCTTCTAGTATCTGATTTGTTCTTTATGTTTGACCTCCTGTTTCTGGATGATAGGCTGTGCTGAAATCTAACTTTAAACCAAATGCTTCATGCAATTGCTTCCAAAATGCTGAAGTAAACACGGATCCCCTATGAGTTACGATCTTTCTGGGCACTCCATGCTTACTTACTATCTCTTTGATATAAACTTCTACTAACTTCTCGGCATTATCTTTCTGGTTTATCGGAATAAAATGTGCACTTTTAGTGAGTCTGTCCACAATTACCCATATTATATCTTTCCGTTTAGGCGTCATGGGCAATCCTGTGATGAAGTCCATACCTATTTACTCCCACTTCCATTCGGGAATTTCCAAAGGTTGTAATGGTCCTGCTAGACTTTGATGTTCAACCTTCACCCTTTGGCAAGTATGGCATTCTGATACATATTTAGCAATATCCCTTTTCATGTTATTCCACCAAAATAGTTCTTTCAAATCCATATACACCTTAGTACTCCCTGGATGTATAGAATATGGTGTTTCATGTGCTTCTCTGAGTATGACATCTCGAATCTCAGTCACATATGGAATACAAAGACGATCTTGGAACCATAAAGACTCATAATCTCCAAGGCAAAAAACAGATTTTTGCCCTTGAGATATCCTCCGAATTTCTTCAGCAATGAAAGGATCTTCTGCTTGATGTCTAAAAATTTCGTGCTTAAGATCATTGTTCTGCTCTGCAACTACCTATATAGTAGCTAATCCTCCAAGAACCTCTGTTCTAATGAATTGAAGTTTTAATCTTTCTAAGTCCATTTGTAACTCTTTTGGTATCTCCCGATTGCTAGGCTGAATGTCTGCACTCTTTCTGCTTAAAGCATCAGCTACAAAATTTGCTTTCCCTAGAGTATAGTTGATTGTTAAATCATAATCTTTTATTAGTTCCAACCAATGCTTCTGTCTCATATTTAACTCCTTCTGAGTGAAGAAATATTTAAGACTTTTATGGTCAGTATATAACTCACATCTGGATCCATAAAGAAAATGCCTCCATCCTTTCAGCGCAAAGACTACTGCTGCTAACTCTAAATCATGAGTTGGATAGTTGAATTCATGGGGTTTTAGTTGTCTTGAACCATAAGCAATCACTTTCCGATCTTGCATTAACACACAACCCAAACCTTCTTTAGATGCATCACAGTATACTGTAAAGTCCTTCCCTATTTCTGGAACTTCTAAGATTGGAGCTATGGTTAACCTGGTATTCAACTCCTGAAAACTCGCTTCACATTTATCATCCCAATTGAATGGTGTATTCTTTCTTAACAACTTGGTCATTGGTCCAGCTATTTTGGAGAAACCTTCAATGAATCTTCGATAATAACCAGCCATCCCTAAGAAACCTCGAATTTGTTTCACATTGGTTGGTGCAGTCCACTCTAGTACTAACTTAACTTTAGATGGATTTACAACAATTCCATCTTTACTGATCACATGACCGAGGAATTCTACCGCATCTAGCCAAAATTCACACTTACTGAACTTAGCATAAAGTTTATGTTCCCTTTAGAGTCTGCAATGTTATTCTCAAATGATCAGCATGCTCTTCCTTATCCTTCAAATATATCAGAATATCATCAATAAAGACTATGATAAACTTATCCAAATGTGGCATAAAGATTTTGTTCATCAGATTCATGAATATTGCTGGTGCATTGGTCAAACCAAATGGTACTACCAGGTATTCATGGTGTCCATATCTTGAGACAAATGCTGTCTTGGGAACATCTTCAGGCTTGATTTTTATTTGATGGTATCCAGATCTTAGGTCGATCTTTGAAAATACTCCGTCTCCTTTCACTTGATCAAACAAATCTTGAATTCTTGGTAAAGGATACTTATTCTTTATAGTAACATTGTTCAGATTTCTGTAATCTCCACACATCCTTCTTCCGCCATCCCTCTTATCCATAAAGATTACTGGTGTTCCCCATGGGGATGCACTTTCCTGGATAAACCCTTTTCTGGCTAACTCATCAATTTGCTCTTTGAGTTCTTTTAATTCTTTGGGTCCCATATTATATGGTGCTTGATCTATTGGTGTTGTACCAGGAATTAAATCAATAGTGAACTCTATCTCTCGATCTGGTGGCATTCCAGGTAGCTCTGTTGGAAAAACATCTTGAAATTTGTTTACTATAGGAATATCTTCTAATTTGACCTCTTTCATTGAGTTCAACTGCAGATCCACCATGATATGACTATGCTTATCTGTTTGGTAAACTATCCTTGCTCCACTTGGAGTTTTGATTGAGACAGTTTTCTCCTCACAATTTATTTGAGCACCATGTTCCATCATCCAGTCCATCCCCTGTAGGGGTTCGTAGCATGGAAAACAAAAAATTTCTACCGCATGCAAACAAACAAGCCAAGATCTATCTACTAGATTGTAGCAACGAGTCGATAGAGGAACTCACCCTCGAAGATTCCAAAGCAGTTAACGAGAGAAGATTCTCGTGGGTGATGTAGTCGTACTCTTGCCGATCTCAAGAGCGCGTAGACGATCCTTCCGGCGCTGCATTCCGGCAGCGCTTACGCAGTCGGTCGCACGTTCGGTACTCGATGAAGACCTTCCTCTCCCTTGTTCCAGCAGGCAGTGGAGGTTGTAGCACTCTCCTCGCGATTCCGGCAGTACGACGGCGTGGTACCGGAAGTAGAGGGGAGATCTCGCAGGGCTTCGCCTTAAGCCGGAGCGAGTATGGTGGACTATGAGAGAGGCCTTGGCGATCTAGGGTTTAGAGGGCACCAAGGGGACAGTGTAGCCGGCGGCTAGGGTTTGGGATCACCCCAACTCGGCGAGTTGGTGGTGCCCTAGGTGGCGGCGGCGACAGCAGCAGGGGTGGTAGCGCCGGCGGCTTAGGGTTAGGGTTTTGGGGTGTGAGAGGTGTAGTCTAGAGGGGCAACCCTGCCCCTCCTTATATAGGAGGGAGGGCGCCAGTTGGGAGGAGGAAGTCCTCCCCCAACTTGGCCTCCTTGGCCGGCGGGTGGAGGGAGGAGGACTTCCTCCCCAAGTAGGTTTCCTACTCTCCCCCCACCAAGCAAACTTGAGATTTGACTTTTTCAAATTGGCGTTTGACTTTTAAACGAGGATTAGATTTCTCCCTTTATTTTGCCCAGCCATGTTACCTAGTACATGATGCAACCATTCCATATTGTCATGACACATTCATGTACCCTTCCCCTCCGGAGTACCGGACCTTCCGGACCCTTCTAGAACATTCCCGATGAAAACACCGGAATCATTCCCCAACCCCGAAACAAGACTTTCCTTATATGAATCTTATTCTCCAGACCATTCCGGATCTCCTCGGGATCTCCGAGACTCCGAACAACATTCGGTATCTTACTCATCATTCCATAACTACTCAACAACATCGAATCCTTAAGTGTGTCTCCCTACGGTTCGTGAATTATGCGGACATGTCCGAGACACTTCTCCGATCAATAACCAATAGAGGAATCTGGAAATTCATAGGGCTCCCACATATTTCTACGATTACTTTGCGATCGAATGAACCACTTACATATGATACCAATTTCCCTTTGTCTCACGATAGTTTACTTATCCGAGGTTTTGATTGTCGGTATCTCTGCATACCTAGTTCAACCTCGTTACCGATAAGTACTCTTTTCTCGTTCCCATGGTATGTGATCCCTTGTGAGCCAGTCACATGCTTGCAAGCTAATTGGATGACATTCCACCGAGAGGGCCCAGAGTATATCTATCCGTCATATGGATGGACAAATCCCACTCTTGATCCATGTGCCTCAACCCATACTTTCCGAACACTCAATGCGACCTTTATAGCCATCCAGTTACGGTGTGGTGTTTGATGTCATAAAAGCATCCTTCCGGTGATGGTGATAAGCATGATCTCATGGTCGAAGGAATTAGGTTACTATGTATCAGAAAGCTTATAGCAATTGAACTATTAAAATGACTTGATCTTTATGCTACGCTTATCTATAGGAGTATGTCCATCATACCATTCTCCAAATGATATGATATTGTTCTTAATAACATCTCAATGTTCATGATAGGGAAACCACAATCATCTATTAACCAACAAGCTAGTATTATGTAGAGGCTTTACTAGGGACTCTAATTTAGTTTGCAAATCACACAAGTATTAATGTTTCCTGGTCAATACTGTTATAGCATGAATGTAAACATTTATCATAAACACAAAGATATAATAATAACCACATTTATTATTTCCTCTAGGGCATATCTCCAACATCCCCAGCACTACTGCAATTCCCTTCAAAGGAATCACATAAAGGTCTGCAAAGTATGTACAACCATAGATCGAGATAACCTGATCTTGTTTAATGTGGCATACAATCACATTTCCCCCTGCCGTAACTATGGTCATAGGGTTTTATAACGTTGCCCTTCTAATCCCGAACTTATCACAGAATTCTTTAGAAATGAATGAAGGAGTTGCACCAGTATCAAATAGAACTTTGCCAGGATTGGTAAGGATATTGAGCGTACCTATCACTGCATGCTCCGAATTATCCACCTCCTCGAGGGTTGCACAGTTCAGCTTCTCGGTAGGTCTATTCCTCTTGCCATTGTTGTTCTTGCCATTATTTCCTCCTTTATTGGGCTGTACATTTCCTCCATTGGCTTGCCTTCCATCTCGAACCGGCAAACCTCCTTGTGGTTTGTTTGGACAATTTGGCTTGATGTGACCTCTCTGACCACAAGCATGTCATACAATTACTGGTTTCGGGCAATCCCTGCTCATATGCCCTGGGAGTTTGCAATTGTGGCATATAATATTCTTTACGTTTGGATTTTCACTCCGATTGGAAATGTTGTTTTTATAGGGCCTATTCCTTGGTTTGAATTCCAGATTGGGCTTGGGCTTACTTGCTTGTATCCTCTTGGTTTCCTTCTTAGCTCTCTTCCTTCTATCCTCTTGGACATTCTTGTAATCATCTTCGAAGGTAATAGCTGCATCTAGCAACTGCTGATAAGTTTGCTTATTAGCCAACCTCAACTGCATCCTCACAAACGGATTTAATCCAGGCAGGAAACACTTCTTCCTCTTTTCCTTCGTATTAACTTTTCCTCAGCATAACGAGATAGTTGACTAAACTCCCGGATATACTTCATAACACTAGTATATCTCTCCTGCAGCTCCTCAAATTCTCTCTGCTTCAACTCCATAACACTCTCCGGAACATGATATTCACGGAATATCTGTTTAAACTCTTCCCAGGTGTGCTCCCTTCCTGGTTGTTGCATGGCCAACTGATTCTCCCACCAAGATGCTGCAGGTCCAGTCAGCAGATGAGTTGCATACCTTAATTTCTCCTCATCATTGCAACCTACAGTATTCAACTTTCTTTCTGTATTTGCTAGCCAATCTTCTGCATCCATTGGTTCAGGAGCTGATGCAAAAGGTAACGGCCTTGCATTTTGGATATCCGATAGACTCACTCCTCCACCTTTAGGTGCCCTCAGATTTGCTCGTCCCAACAACTCCTCCATGAACTTGTTCTAGGTCTCTTGCATCATTTGCATACACTACATAAAGTTCTGCTCCATTAATGGTCTCATTGGTGGTGGTGGTAATGCTCCCTGACTTGCTGCATCTGCATCGGCCTGCTCCTTGGCCTCACATTCCATCCGCTGCTGCTCAGATTCGGTTTCTACACCCGTATCCATGACCCTCTAGTCCTGCAACATAAATCGAATACTCATAATTACATCATGCACATGTGTTCTGAGCTCGAATTTACGCACAGAACTAGTCACATAATGAAGATCCAAAGAAAATCCAAATATGCATTTCACATATTATACATAATATCATAATAATACAAAATCATTACAACATATACCATATAGGTATAATCACAACACTACCTTATTTATCAAACTATATTATTTCTTGGAGTACTATACACGGTACTTGACACCTCTAAATAGTTGCCTACTTCTAGTAGTAACTACACTCATCATACATGCCTGATGTCCAACCGTGATGACGTGTCGTTCGTCGCACAGTTTGTGGAACAAATGGCCTTCCAGAAGGAACATACTCAGTATCTGAAGTGTTAGGACTTGAGTCATTACTCAACCTGAGCGCATTGACTCCCTCCAGCTCAGCTGAAAAGTCTTCAGAAACATATTCAACATTTTCTCCTGCCTGCATCTCCTGAGCTTCATTCCTTGAGTTGTCAACAGGATACGCAGATCCTGCTGATCCCTAGGTGCTCCTTTGGGCAAGATAGTTAAACACCGGATAATGTATATTCCCTGGGTTTTGAGAAGATGTTGATGATTCAAACATTCTCTCCTCAGGATCTTCTTCTTCATCCTGATTATCTATCGACATGGCATTTCTACTACTGTTACTAGAGTTAATTCTTGCACCCATCCAGCTAGATTGTCCAACATTTCTGTCGGAACCATCTGTAGACATCTGGTGTTCATGAGATCCTTCATATGATCCCCTTCTCCAACCATCAGAATTCTCAATAGGAAGTTCTGAATTAGAACCATCCTCTGAACCCTGCGGTACTGCATACCTCATATCCATAGTAGGATCATGTATAGGTCCAGGACTTGGTGAATAAGGATATGGTATAAAAGATTCAGGATCTATAGGTATATCCTTAAAGATAGGTGTTGCACTACTACTTGCTTCGTTCTCTAACTAGATTGCTAACTGCTTCCTCCTTTCCGGATCAGTTAGATCCTCTAACATGTCATTTTTATCTTTGACAATCACTTGATGTGTCTTATAAAAAGACGCAACGAGTGTTCGGTATCTATCCATAAACTTGGAAGCTAACTTAGGATGCTTATTAAACAAAGTAAGATGATCCGGTATGGGATCCGAGTCTATAGAATCATGGGGTATCACAGAAAATGTGCTACCTTCTAACTCCTTGGCTTTATGCTCCCGGATATTAGCTATCGCCTCCACAATGGCAACATGATATGCTGCTAAGTGACTCCTACATTCACCTATAGGTAGATCGTGATATAATCCTAGCTCCTCGGGAAGTTGGATACTCACACGATACTTGGATAACATCCGGCCATCATGGTAAGTTATAGTGTTCACTGGAATTCTAGTTGGACAACTAAAAATCTTTAAAAGTTGACGAAGTTGGTCTATGAATGATCGTTGATAATCATCAAGAGTCTCCTCTTTCCTTACCAAAGTCTGTTTTGGAAACTTTGGTGCCATAGCTCTATATATCAAGAAAATAATTTTTATTAGTAACCAATAATATATTGCATCATAACAAAGAATTATCGCACTAAAACATATAACGGAAAATTCTCATTTGAATATCCATTATATTTCTTTTAGAGAATTCTTTATCGTTGCTACACTCTCCTACAGGTAATACCCTTACTAGGTTTCCAACCTAAGGTCAAAGCAATTTGCTCCAATACCAACTGCGGTGACCCAGCATACCACTGCATGTGTAGTACACTATAGTCGTTGACATAATATCCACAGAACACCGTTCCATAAATATCACATCCCTTAGAGTGGTACAACAGAAACATTGCGGGTCCATATTACAAACATACACACGTTATTATTATTACAATACCAGAAGTTCAAGACTTCCAAAAGATTCAACTTACAAACCAAAATATAAGTGTTTCAGCGGAAGTTTCAAATTTAAAACTTAAACTCCAAATTGAGCTCAACAACTTATTGCTATATATTGTTCATGTTGCTCGGCTCAAGTGGCTACTAGAACTATAGTAATCATTCGGACTCTTGGAACTCTCCTCCGTAGACGATGTCGTAGTCCTCCCCTTCTACGGCTCCATACAGGTTGGGCTCTTCATAGAAGATCTCCTCTTGGCTCTCAGATGCATACATTTGAGTATCTTCGGGATTCTCAGCGTCTAAGCAAGGATTCAAAGGAAAGGATGAGTAACAGCGTTACCCAGCAAATTCATTTTATGCAAGGTGGGAAGTTTGATGCTCTAACTACCACCTCAGATTATAAATCCTTGGCACTATGCAATTTTTGTAAATCTTTCTTCAAAGATTGATTTTATTATAAAAATCTATGACCATCAGCCTTCACAGGTTGACCAAAACTTTCATGGAGTTCCTTTCCTGCCGCGTTCGTAGCTCCTTCCCGGAACAGGGAGTAACAACTTACAATTCTTACACTCTACAGAGGTGCGTTACTTTTCCCATGAGAGATCAACTCCTTGTTACACAACCGGACGTACTTTCCCGTCCACAATTCCATGATGTGGGGCCCAGTAGTTGGTCCAAGTCAATCACTGCCCTCTCTGCGACCTCATATGTCTGCACGATCCTTCGGGATTGGCTCACCTTCGTTAAGCCCCCTTTCGGGCAGCCTAAAATCTTGATGAGTTCCCGAAGACTCTATGACCTAGTGTTGCCCGGAGTAGTACCATTTACATGGACTATATCCCTAAACACCATTCATAGATAATCTAGACACCAAAAGTGTGGGGCGTAAGGGTGCCCACCCATATGTTGGTGTTGGAGATATGCCCTAGAGGCAATAATAAATGTAGTTATTATTATATCTTTGTGTTTATGATAAATGTTTACATTCATGCTATAATAGTATTAACGAGGAAACATTAATACTTCTGTGATTTGTAAACTAAAATAGAGTCCCTAGTAAAGCCTCTTTATTATACTAGCTTGTTGGTTAATAAATGATTGTGGTTTCCCTATCATGAACATTGAGATGTTATTAACAACAAGATCATATTGTTAGGAGAATGATATGGTGGACATACTCCTATAGATAAGCGTAGCATAAAGATCAAGTCATTTTAATAGTTCAATTGCTATATGCTTTCTGATACATAGTAACCTAATTCCTTCGACCATGAGATCATGCATATCACCTTCACCGGAAGGATGCTTTGATGACATCAAACACCACACCGTAACTAGGTGGCTATAAAGGTGGCATTGAGTGTTCGGAAAGTATTGGTTGAGACACATGGATCAAGAGTGGGATTTGTCCATCCATATGACGGATAGATATACTCTGGGCCCTCTCGGTGGAATGTCATCCAATTAGCTTGCAAGCATGTGATTGGCTCACAAGGGATCACATATCACGGGAACGAGAAAAGAGTACTTATCAGTAACGAGGTTGAACTAGGTATGCAGAGATACCGACGGTCATAACCTCGGATAAGTAAACTATCGTGAGACAGAGGGAAATGGGTATCGTATGTAAGTGGTTCATTCGATCGCAAAGTAATCGTAGAAATATGTGGGATCCATATGAATTTCCAGATTCCTCTATTGGTTATTGTTCGGAGAAGTGTCTCGATCATGTCCGCATAATTCACGAACCGTAGGGAGACACACTTAAGGATTCGACGTTGTTTGAGTAGTTATGGAATGATGAGTAAGAGACCGAATGTTGTTCGGAGTCTCGGATGGGATCTGGAATATCACGAGGATATCCGGAATGGTCCGGAGAATAAGATTCATATAAGGAAAGTCCTGTTTCGGGGTTGGAGAATGGTTCCGGTGTTCTCATCGGGAATGTTCTAGAAGGTTCCGGAATGTCCGGCACTCCGGAGGGGAAGGGCACATGAATGTGTCATACCAAGTTGGAATGATTGCATCATGTACTAGGTGTCATCGCTGAACAAAATAAAAGGTTTAATCAAATCCTAGTTTGAAAAGTCAAACGCCAATTTGAAAAGTCAAACGGCTATTTTGGAAGGTGGAGGGGAAGTAGGAAACCTACTTGGGGAGGAGTTCCTCCCCTCCACCGCCGGCCCACTTGGGAAACCGAGTTGGGGAGGGACTCCCCTCCCCTGGCGCGCCCCTCCACCTATATAAGGAGGGGCAGGGCTGCCCCTCCAAGTACACAACACCTCCACCTCTAAACCCTAACCTTAGCCGCCGCTGCCCACCATAGCCGCCGCCGCCTAGGTCAACCCTAGCCGCCGGCCTTTCCCCCTCCTTGGTGTGTCTAAACCCTAGATCACCGAGGGCTCTCTCATAGTCCACCATACTCGCTCCGGCTTAAGGCGAAGCCCTGCGAGATCTCCCCTCTACTTCCGGTACCACGGCGTTGTGCTGCCGGAATCGCGAGGAGAGTGCTACAACCTCCGCTGCCAGCTGGAACAAGGGAGAGGAAGGTCTTCGTCGAGTACCGAACGTGTGACCGACTGCGGAAGCGCTGCCGGAACGCAGCGCCGGAAGGATCGTCTACGCGATCTTGAGATCGGAAAGAGTACGACTACATCACCCACGAGAATCCGCTCTCGTTAAACACTTTGGAATCTTCGAGGGTGAGTTATTCCATCGACTCGTTGCTACAATCTAGTAGATACATCTTGGCTTGTTTGTTTGTATGCGGTAGAAATTTTTTGTTTTCCATGCTACGAAACCCTACAGTTGGATCCGCACAAGGAATCACAACGTCACGTTAAGGTCGTCTTGCCTCCATACAAGAGGAAAAGGATACAGCTGACTTCTCTGTCCCATTCCAAATCTCATGGTTAACGTGTAATATACGGCGCTAGAATCACTGCTGTCATGGGTTATTAATCCCTAATTGTCCATCATTATTGCAATTAGAACCCTAAGTTCTATTGCTCCATCATATCATCACTTAGGATGATATCTAAGATTTAGTATCTTGAGAAAATAATGTTTTCTTTTTCAATAATATAGATGATAACACACAATTTGCAAATACTTTGATAAAGACTCTTCAAAGGACATGAGCAAGTGATGAACTTGCCTTGTGATTGCAAGGTAGTGAAGTCTGATGCTTGCACTGGACCTTGAGCTTCTATGTCTACAAAAAACATCATTACTGCCCGGTAAGGACAATTAAAGAAGCAAAATGATTATGCAAAGTAATGTAATGCATTATTTACTTTTATGTGTATTCTCCCCATTATTATAATTTTTTTAATAATAAAGGATTTATAAATATTAATTTTTAATATTTATAATAGAATATTGTATTCTTTTATTTCATTTCCTTTTATTTTAATTTTATTGATTTAATAATTCCTTTAAGAATTATATAATTTAATTATCAAAAATTGTTATTAAATATTTGTTTAGTATTTTTATAAAATAATACAATATTAATATATAATAAAAGTGATTTTTATTTATTTTTTATCATCTTTCAATAATTTTGTAAAATCCCATAAGGAATATTTAATTTACAAAATTCTTAATAAAATTTATATATCTAAAATTTTATTTCTTAATTGATTTGGATAGTTTAAATTATTGTGAATCCAAAAATATTTTATTTATAATTTTTGGATTTTTATTTTATTTTCTAGATTTTATTTAAATTCAGGGGCATTTTGGTCTTTTCCCATTTATTAAAACAAGCTCTAAATGATTTGGGCTGACTATTTGGGTTTATTGGGCCCTTGTGGCCCAATAGGGCAAAGTAAAAAACAACACCCCGAAGGGTTTTCTGGCCCTGTCCAGCCACACTCTCTGTCACTTGTTCGACCTTATCCTTCTCTCCTCCTCCTCGACCCCGTGGTCGATGATGCCGCCGTCGTGCTCTGCTCGCCGCCGTGGTCCTCCCTGGCCGCTGCCGTGATGCAGGGTGAGGTTGTCGACCATGCGCTACCCTTCTGTCCAATTCGATTTGGCATAGGAGCTTTTCCGTGGCCAATCTAGCCTCATCCCGAACCCTAGGGCTTGGGGTGATGCGGTGGCTGTCGTCGTCGTTGCTACTGTGCGCTGTGCTGGTGCTCCTTGCCTCCAGGAGAGACTATGGTCATCACCGTGTCGTTGTGTGGGTCGCAACGCCCCCTTGGGGGTGCTCCCCATGCCTCCATGTTCGTCGGCCTTCTCTGCTTCCTCTTCTAATCTACAGCGAGGACCTTCGGTAAGTTGTTCCTCTTCTCCTCGTGCTCTCTATGCTTGGCCATTCCATTCTAAAATGTTGGTAATGACCATTCCTAGTTAGTGTCCTGTCTTAATTAAGATGGTTTTTTCTGTTTAGGGTTCATACCCCTCTATGGATTAGATATTGATGAGTTGGATCAAGTTTTGATGGTCCCTAAGCATGATTAGTGGTTGTTAGTTGTGGCTTGCTGCTTATGACTAGCTGTGATGATGCTAGTGGTGTACCAAATGATTCTATGGATTAATTTTGATATGGTCCAGATAGTAAAGTTGATCTAGAAGCAATACTTGGGAAACCAAGTGGTTTAATAGCTCACCACTGTCATTACTTGGTTAATGAAAGTGAGTGGTGTGTGATGAAGTCACTGTTTAGTACTGTTGGCTTAAGAATTCATATATAGCTTGAGATCAAATGGTCTCTTGCAGTGAATATATGCATATGGATTTTTATGATTATGATTCCTGTGATGTCAGGAAAATGATTTATAGTTAGTTGGTTGTAGCTGTGAAGATTGGATGCTTAACCTGCTTAGTTTAAATCTGTTCTTATGACACCATCTTTGTATGGCACACAAGATTAGATTCTATTACTGGGTTTGGTTTTGTTCAAGCTTAAAGTTAGCTTGGCATTATAGATAAGTGGAATTCTCTTTCCTTGTATCCATAGAACCCATGATGTTGGTCTGAGGTTTAGGGATTAAGCCTTTATCTTGTTGATTCTCATGGATTGTTTCTGGTAGTGATACCAGCTACTGTTTCTTGAATAAATGTTGGGAAAAATTGTTTGTAGGCTTGATAAATTATATAGATCCATAAGATTAAATTCTAAGGTGCTACTACTATTTAAGATATGTGCCTAGAAGTTTAAATCTTGGCTATATTCATTCTTGAATTGAAATATAGCTTGATAGCTTTGATCAATGATGTTGTCCTGAGATCTTAGTTGGATCTTTATAGTTTTTTGATTGATGGTGATGGATTCACCCCACTTGGGTGTTTTCTGAGAATTTGAGTAAGAGACAAATCATGAATACTTGTCTAGTCTTAGACAGACAGATCATGTGATGGTTTATTTTACTCACCACACTCATTTGATGTTGGGGTTGCCAGTGGTTGATCTTGTGGTAACTTGATCTGGTGCTCTCCTGGTATTCCCAGCTTCTGGCTTGTCCTTGATCTAGCCCTTCCCCTCCTGGTCCTGGTGGCTTGATCTTGGTCTTGCTATCCACCTGATTCACCCCCTCCTTATGTCACCATTTTGGTGATGTGATCCAGGGTTTTGATTGGTGTGATCTTGCTTGGCTTTGGCTTGGTTTAGCTGGTGGCTGCTGTGCTTGGTAGGTAAGAACAAGAAACTGATGTGGGGTTGCTTCCCACGGCTGTGTTGAGTAGTTTTGTGTGATTGAGCTGTTGCTGTGGTGCTGACAGCACACACCATGTAGTTTGGTGTGTGTGCTGCCTGTGTGCCTGCTGCACACCTTGTGGATAGGCTCTGGATTTGAAAGTTACTTTTACCAGATTACCTTTTACTTGGCTGGTGAAACTTGCCCCTCCTTGCTGTTTATTTGACTTATGGCTTAAAATTATGAAAGATATATTCTTTCATATTGGTGAAATTTTCCCCTTTAAAAGATTACTGGATGATGAAATATTGAACAGTGCACTTCACTGTCAATTCTGAGAGTAATATAATTTTAACCTTAACTTTCTTTCTTTTTGTTTGTGTTTGTTTTGCAGGTACCAGACTTGGAACTTCAAGACTTTAGTCTAGGTTTTCTTTTTATTTGTAGAATAGTCATATGTAATATTTCTTTATTATTTTGTAATTTTCTTTTTTATTTAATTCTTTTGTAATAAAGATTATACTATTATTCAATAAAGAAATATTATTCTTCTATTTAATTACTATTGTAAAGATTGTTGCTCATTTACATAAGTTACCTTTGTGTAACTTATTTATTGAATAAGTTAATATTCATTTTATTGATTATGTTATTTATTTAAAGTTTGAGTTGCTAATTATCACCTCTTGATTAAATCAAATCACTCAAACCTAATTCTAAATCCTTCTACATTATAATTTCAACATTCAAATTTCATTTCCCAAAACACACTAATCCACAAAGATCATATCAAAGTCTATAACAATCATCCTTCAAGACTAAACCTAATGTCAGAGCATGAAAGAAACTTTGATCACTTTAGAGTTTTTATTTGGCGAAAAATTTACCCACATTTTTACAGATGAATGCATGCAATACCATAAATTTCTAAATCTACCCTTCGTTCCTTCCTAAATGCTGGGATGTTACAGTTGAGTGCAGCGGCGACATCGTATGTTATCCTCCATTTGTTGGTTTTCTTCGTCTATAACTATTATTGTTGGATTATTCGATCGATCTCGATTAGGAATAATTGGGTCTGTTCTTTGCAGGCTGGTAAAGTGTCTAAGTGGATCCATAACAAGCACTGGAATGGCATAGATAAGACATGGCAGCAGTGCAACTGCGGGCTGTTCCCGCGTCGGCTCGTGGCAGCAGTGCGACTGGATTGATGAATCGCACTCGCTAGAGCTTTTTCGTACGTTGATAGAGATGTGGAAGATTACCCAGCCCATGAAATTGAAGGTGTACGACCAAGAGTTTCAGCAAAATCTAGAAGAAGGAAGAGACGAAGGGCGAGATAAGGTAAACGCGATTAAGTCGTCGTGCCTGACTTTAGCCAATGTGCTGGCGCCGGTTCAGGAGAATCTAGAGGACCTGGATAAATATGTTTGATGTGATTCCTATTGTGAATTGTTCATGTATTGTTCAGCGTTTCGATTGTACACAGAATAATTAAGATACTTACGATTTGTGAAGTCTTTTCTGTTTTGTTTGTCGTTTTGTACACTGAATAAATGCAAATAAGTTTTTTTTTCAGTTTTCTACATTTTGTACACCGAATAATTTTAAAAGTGTAGGTAAGATTTGTGAAGTATTTCCAGGCTTTCTACTATGTTTTCCGTTTTGTACACCAATAATGGAAAGAAGCTTTTTTTGTTAAATTCTCCGTTTGTGTACACGATTAGCCCGCAAGTGAGGCCCATAGAGTCCATAAAACTAACCATTTTGATATCCACCAAGCTTGTCCTATATAATTGAGGACCACATCCTTTTTATCCATGCCGCCACATTTCACTGCTAACCCTATATCTCAGCGTCTCCCTCTTCCCCTCCGAACACTGGATCTTATCTATTCTCCCTCTTTCCACTTCGACCACTAGATCTCATCAGTTCTTTCCCTTTCCACTCTGAACACAGATGTTCCCAAGCGGTCCACATTGAAGTCATCCACCGGTCATGTACGTGTTCGTTATCCCTTCTTCAAAGTGTGTTTCACTGATTTCTTCATTCCCCTTTTGCTAATCTATCATTCATTTCAGCTTTAGATCCGCAACCAGGAGGCTGGCCAAAACATACTCACCAAGCCCGGCGCGCTGATTGTCGGTGAGGTCATTAGCGCTAGCTGCGATGATAATGGCAGCCAGATCATCGACGAGGTCAGAAGCGCATGGCTCGAAGATGATGGTGGTCAGAACTACATTGCTGAGATGGATGGGCACCTCGTCAAGAAATCCATGAAAGCATGGTTGTTGTATAACCCTTCATCCATGCCAAAAATAAGGGATGGAGTGTATTAGATCTGTAGGAAAAGAGAATGTGAAATCTCATAATTAGATGTTGTATTTTAATTAATGTAAAATTAGTTATCAATGAATTTGATACCTTAATACACTAGTGGAAGACGTGCTATCTGTCCCGGTTTTTAAAGGCCTTTAGTCCCGGTTTCCCAACCGAAACTATGAAATTGGGACTAAAGAGGTAGGCCTTTAGTCCCGGTTCGGCCACAAACCGGGACTAAAGGCGCTCACGGGGAGCGTCGAGCGCGCTGGACATTCAGTACCAGTTTGTAATACGAACCTGGACTAAAAGTTTTTTTTATTTTTTTTGATTTTTTTTCAATTTTTTCTTAAACTTTTGAATTGTTTGACTCGTTAATTTCCCACATCTCTCATTTTTAACACTAATTTAACTTAATTCTAGTTCAAATCATACTTACGGTCAAACTTTTCGGCCGGTCACCCATCCTAGCACTACTCCAATCCTAGCACACTTAACTTCTCTATTTCATCTCTCCCACCTATTGCGAAGGACCCTTATACCTTGTTGTCAAGACTAGTATATCAATCCTATTAACTCATATCAATATTTGACATGTTTTTATTTTTTGAAAATAAGAACAACTATGTTTAGTAAACAACACTAAATAAGTAATAATAATATTTTATTCTAATGAAAGTAAAAACTAATTAAATTAATATTTTATTCATTTTTTGCCATTTATTCATTTAATATGACATAAATAATATCTTCAAATTCGTAAATCAAAATTTGACAAATAATATATCCATCATTATTAGAAAAATCTGAGGAATTCAAATATGACATAAAAAATACTAAAATAATTTAATTTCTGAAATATTTTTTTCTTTTCGAATTTTAAGAATCCAAAATGGCCTAAGGATGTTGAAATCAAAGAGCTAATTTTTTTCTGCATGTTTTGATAGGTTGTGCTTTTTTTTAATCGTATGCAAAAGTTATGGCCATTTGAATTTTTCAAAACATTTTTTTTTGTAAATTATGTCAAAATTTATATTTGTTAATTTTCATAACAACTAAATCACTTAATATAACTACAGTTTGAAGGATTTTATTTTATAATTTTTTATAATTTTTCAGCATGATTTTGAATCTAGAAAAGACGATCTCCAGACGGATTTGTGCCCGTTTTAGTGCCATGACAGAACTTGAGAATTTTTTTTTGCCCACTTTTTTTAGTCCGGGTTGGTAATACGAACCGGGACTAAAGGTTACACCTTTAGTTCCGGTTGGTGATACAAACCGGGACTAAAGGGGTTGGCACCGGGGACACCCTTTTAGTTCCGGTTGGTGATACGAACCGGGACTAAAGTTCTCGTTTAACCCGAGACTAAAGATTGCTGGCGTTCTAGCCGTTGAAACCGGGACTAATGCTTACATTAGTCCCGGGTGCAACCATAATCGGGAGTAATGCTCCGAACTGGGATGGACGAATGAATTTTTTTCTACTAATGATATAATCCAGCATCTGATTCGAATCAACACGCGTCCAAATGATTTTGTTTGTACTAATTGTAATTAATAGTAGTGTCGCTAAAAAGTGTACCAAGCACGGCGAAGCAGTTTCACTATTTCTCGGCAAGTATTGGTCCCGTCGTATTTCTTATGGATGCCACATCTTGTGCGACTAACAGAGATGGAGGGCAGGGATCCCCTGTGGAACGATGTCCCGCGGCCCAATCTGTGGCTGCCGAATCTCGTCCTGGTACACAGGCTTCCAAAGGTGTTCATAAGCCAAGGCAATACACTGATGGTACTGTTCGATGGTGTCACTCCGCTGCTCGTGATGAACCGAATGATTTACAAGAAGCACTTTCAAATACAAAGTGGAGAAAGGCTATGAATGAAGACTATGATGCACTCATAAAAAATAAAACCTGGAAATTGGTACTTGCTAACCATGGTACAAATATTATTGATTGTCGATGGCTTTACAAAGTTAGAAAAAGGGGATGCCGGTGATGTTGATAGATATAAGACAAGACTTGTAGCTAAATGGTTCAAGCAAAGGTATGGTATAGATTATGAAAATATCTTTAGTCCAGTTGTCAAGATTGCTACTGTTCATCATGTCCTCGCAATTTCTTTTTCTCGAGAATGGAGTTTGCGATAGTTGGATGTGAAGAACGCCTTCTTACATGGTGTTCTAGAGAAGGAGGTCTATATGACACAACCACCAGAAGGAAAAAAGAAGGAAAAACCATTTGTGCAAACTTGGCAAGGCTATATATGGGCTGAGGCAAGAACCCAGATCATGGTACTCAAGGTTGAGTTCTCAGTTAATTCACCTTGGTTTTATTGCTTCAAAACCTGATACATCTCTATTTATCTAGAACAAGTCTAGTGTTACTATTTACGTGCTCATTTATGTTGATCATATTATAGTTGTTAGCTCATCAAAAGAAAGGTTTGCACAAGGGAGCCAGAAAAACCAGTGCACGCAATGGCATCACGCAGCCGACCCAAGCCTGCGTGCGCTGCCGTTACGAGGCCAAGAAAATGGCTGCGCCGTTCGGCATCACTGATAGTCGTGCTCGAGGTCGTTGCTCGCGCGGATATCAGAACTCTTGTTCAGTGCGCCGCCCTATGCAAGGCACTCCGCCGCCACATCCTCAGCCCGGCGTTCCTTGCCACCGTCACCTCCCGCCGCATCGTGCCACCCTGCCTTCTCGGCTACCTCCACACCTACGACGAGGAGAACAACGAGAAGCCGCTGCCACCGGCTCTGTTTTCTCTGGTCCACCCAACCACCGTTCCCGCGGCTGTGTCCTTCCCGGACAAGCACCTGGCACCCTTCGTTAATCAAAGCGCAGCCTACCTCCTTGGCAAGTACAAGCCCGTGACATCGCATGGTGGCCTTGTCCTTCTCTGCCGCGGCAACATCAACCGGCGCAAGAGATCGGAGCGGCGGTCCGACATGTGCGTGTATAACCCAATGACCGGCGAGCGCACCTTCTTCTCCAAACCGCCCCACATGCTGGAGCGATATGGATATGGTTATCCGCAGCCCCTCGACGAGATATACGTTTCTACTCACCGCCGCAGACGGTATCCCCTGCTCGCTCGTTCATGCTGCTCTTCGCGGATTTCAGCGGATTCGCGGACTTTAGCTGTACTATCAGAGCCCAGACCATGCCGTCGGACGGCGGCGGCATCTGGGCCCCTACGACCTGTGTGAGCGACCTGGTTAGCCCGTGGTACGACCTTGAAGAGAGCCACGATGCCGTCGTACTCCACGGTGGTACCGTACGCTGGCTGTCTACGTGCAACAAGATACTGACGTATCAAGTTAGCACATTGACACCAGAATCAATCAACCTCCCTGTCACTGTCAGAGGGTGTAAGGCAAGCCAGCTACACCATGGGAAATCGACGGAAGGGAGACTGAGGTTGCTGGTGGTCGATGGCTTTATGGTGTCTATGTGGCTGCTCTTCTCTCTCGAAACAGGCATACGTCAACCACATTTGAGACCGCTGCTGGACCAAACAGTACAACATCCAAAGAAAAAATAACACAGAAAAGAAAAAGAACGAAAAAAGAAAACAAAGCCGACAATATTGGCTCGACAAAAACGAGGACGACCCGCGACCGTTGCGCCCCCCAGCTAAGTACTACCACAAGCCTAGCACTCTGAAGCGCCGCGCACCAAGCAACACCTCCAAGGAGGGGACGACGATGACGACGCTGCTGTCCGGACTAGTCCTAGGGTTTCCCCCGGTGCGCTCCGAGAGGTGGGGAAGAGGTACACCCGACAATCTTCAAGAAAGACGATGGCACCCGCAGGTGTCACGAAGATAGAGATTTCTCCCGACCCCTCAAAAAACACATTCTCGGACGCTTCTGGGTGCTCCACCATGCTCGCCGCCCGCCAACGCACGCCACCACGGTCTTGCAGCCGCCATCGCTGTCTCACCGTGAAACCCGAAGCAGGGCCAGTAAGATAGAGAAAAGGAACTTCGGTCGGGGTTGCCGGAACAATGGCGCGTGGGAGGGAACAACCTCCACCACCAGAAGGCGGCCGCCGACCGAATACAGCCGCAGAGGCAAACCAGGCCCTCCTGGCCCGGCCGAACCCCAAAGGGTCCGTGAAGCCCTGCCGCCGCACTGCAGCAGGGGAACCGTCGTCCAAAGCAACCCCTACACAAGCCCCTACTTCTCCATCCACCAGGGGATCAACCGCCACCGTCGATCCCTGCCGCCAAGTAGCCGCACCGCCACCTCCACGCTCACCCAGGAGAACCGGCCCATCGTTGGTCTGAGAAACTCCACCTGGACCCGCAAGGGCGCAAAGGGACGATCCTGGCAAGCACAGCGCCTCCATGCTGCCCGCAGGGCCCCCGACCAAGATTGTCAGATGAGTACCAGATCTAGGCCCGCCTGGCCCAGATCCAATACCCCGGCCGCAGAGCAGCTAGGGAGAGGTGCCCACCCGAGGTGAGGAAGGGCCCTGGCCGGTGCCTACCGGGCCCAGATCGGGCCCAAGCTGGCCCAGATCCGGCCCTGCAGGCGCCGCTGCCTGGATCCCCTACACCTCTCGCCGCTGGTCTTGGAGGTAGCCGCTGCTGCAGAGGAGGCGCCAGGCTCGCCAGGGCCATGCCCCGCTGCCCCCCCCCCCCCCCCCCCCCCCATGGCCCCGAGGTGCGCCGTCGAGGGCGTGATGAGCCCGCGCCTCAACCATCGTCGCCGGGAGAAACGAGCTCCGCCGTCGCCGGCACTGCCAGGGCTTAGCCCAGCGGCAGGCCCCGACAGCGGCGGGAGGGAGAGGGGGAGGGGAGGGGGCTAGATGTGACTGCTCTCATCGGGCAATTGTTGTTGGGAGCTGAAAACCGTGATGGACATCGAGGACCAGTTGCGGTTGCTGGATCCAGAGATCCCTCCCGGCCATGTGTTCCTTGAATTCAGGAGCTCCGGGGAGCAGTCCGGCGCTGCATTGCTGCGCGTAAATAGGGAGGATGCTCGGCTTGTTGCCCTTGATGTGGAGACCGGGAATATGCAAAGGATAGTAGAGGGTGCAAAATGGGACTACTCTTTGCTGGTCGAGGTCGATGTTCCCACTCAGTTACAATCCATGAATACCTTTACATAACTCAGAGTAAACTACAACTTTTACAGAAATGTTATCAATGCTTATGGTTTGGCTTGTGCTCTCAACTCGGTACACGCCTTCTCATATTTGTATTGCAGACATAGAGTTAATTGCAAAAAACACGATACTAACACGAAAAAGTTAAAAAACCCACCACTTAAACCGTCTAGGATATTGAGCTAGATGCTCGCAATGTTAGTATTCACTGATGCCGGGATTTAGTCGAGCTAACGACGATTCTGACGAGTGGGACCCCATTATCTGTACTACATGGCATGCCAAAGGGAAACATATCTAAAGTCAGGACCTTTTTGTAAAATTTCCTTATTTTCTAATTTAATTTCTTATATATTTTTATTACCCTTCTTTTCTTCTATCCCTTATCTTGATTGGATAACCACTACAGGAGAAGCTAAATACGCCGACGGCCGGGTCCCGTCGGCGTAGGCCCTAAATGCCGTCGGCGTAGGCTGGCCCGACGGCTACCGTCGGCGTATGGCCGTCGGCGTACTGCCCCGTAGGCGTAGCCTCTTCTCCCGTCGGCGTAGAAAAGCCGTCGGCGTATATAGCTACGCCGACGGCTATGGGGCCCACCTAGATGACTAACGGCCGTTTGGCTACGCCGACGGCTTTACCGTCGGCCTAGATTTTTTTAATTTTTTTTTCCGATTTTCTTTTTCAAAGTTTTTTTTCAAAAAAAAAGAATTCAACTTTTTTTTAACATTTTTGTATTGTTTAACTTGTTAATCTCACATGGACATTTTTAATTCTAAGTATACTTAGTCTCAAGTCAAATTGCACAATTAGTTAAACTTTCCAACAGGTCACCCATCCTAATACTACTCCAGCCCTAGCACGCTTAACTTCTTCGTTCCTTCCACATGAGCTTCTAACAAACAAATTAGAACTTGTTGTGAATATTATCATATCAAACCTATTAACCATTACACTATAATGTTAGACATATTTGTTTTTTTACATTCCATACAATTTTTTGAGTAAACAACAATAAATAAGTAATAATAATCTTGAATTCAAATAAAAATAAAATAAATTTTATTTATTTTGCTTTTTTTATTTAAATTTGAATAATTCATATCTACAAATCCGTAAATCACAATTCGACAAATAATATATCCAAATCGATCAGAAAAATGAGAGGAATCCAAATATGACATCCCTATCATCTATTTAATTATATATCATAAATTTTAAATATTAGACCAACTGAAACTATGTCAAGATTCATGAAACACCCCGTTTTTGGCACTCGAAAAATAAAAAATGGCTTTTTGGTGCGACGAAAAGGAAAACTTGCTCCTGCAACATTGTTCGCCATCCCATGATATACACGAGTGCATAATATGGGCACATTAGCGCAAACTATATCGCGATTCTAGCAATAACATTGGTCATTTGACCTGAAATTCAGAAAACCTCGATTGAGATAGGTCATTTTGTGAAGGGTTTTTTGAGACACGATCAATATATCAAGTTTTATATTTTTCCATGCAACTATGTCACATAATATGACACCACGCAAAGGTTTTGCATTGTTTCGATCGTTTTTAAATTTTTTATGCCCGTTTCAAACTATCGTCAAACTTTCTAAATCGAGGGGCATGAAAATTCTTAGCTCGGGGCTGAGCCTCACTAAACTTGCATTAGATATCTGATGAAATAGCATATTTTAAACCTAAAAATGATTTTTGCAAAAAATCATGAGCATCATATCATGTACATGTAGTTCAAATCTAACTCATTTCCTGCTGATTCGGCAGGAATTTGTCTTTTTCACGAGAGGTGAACGGAAAGGTTTGAGATACCCCGGTTGGGAAATTGTCCATTCAATATGGTCTAATATTTTTAAAAAATGTGGTATTATCATTTTGAAACTTTCATTTGGTGGTTGCTTCACAAAAACACCCCGTTTTTTGCACTCGGAAAATGAAAATGGCTTTTTGGTGCGACGAAAAGGAAAACTTCCTCCTGCAACATTGTTCATCATCCCATGATACACATGTGTGCACAATATGGACACATTATCACAAACTATATCGCGATTATAGCAATAACATTGGTCATTTGACCTGAAATCCAGAAAACCTCGATTGAGATAGGCCATTTTGTGAAGGTTTTTTTAAGACTCAATGAATATATCAAGTTTTATATTTTTCCATGGAACTATGTCATATAATATGACACCACGCGAAGGTTTTGCATTGTTTCGATCGTTTTTTAATTTTTTATGCCCGTTTCAAACTATCGTCAAACTTCCTAAATCGAGGGGCATGATGATTCTTAGCTCGGGGACGAGTCTCACTAAACATGCATTAGATCTATGATGAAATGGCATATTGTGAACCTAAAAATGATTTTTACAAAAAATCATGAGCAATATATCATGTACCTGTAGTTCAAATCTAACTCATTTCCTGCCGATTCAGCAGGAATTTGTCTTTTTCACGAGAGGTGAACGGAAAGGTTTGAGATTCCTAGGTTGGGAAATTGTCCATTCAATATGGTCTAGTATTTTTTAAAAATGTGGTATTATCATTTTGAAACTTTCATTTGGTGGTTGCTTCACAAAAACACCCCGTTTTTTGCACTCGGAAAATGAAAAATGGCTTTTCGGTGCGACGAAAAGGAAAACTTCCTCCTGCAACATTGTTCACCATCCCATGATACACATGTTTGCACAATATGGACATATTATCGCAAACTATGCCGCGATTATAGCAATAACATTGGTCATTTGACCTGAAATCCAGAAAACCTCGATTGAGATAGGCCATTTTGTGAAGGTTTTTTTAAGACTCAATGAATATACCAAGTCTGGTATTTTTTCATGGAACTATGTCATATAATATGACACCACGCGAAGGTTTTGCATTGTTTTGATCGTTTTTTAATTTTTTATGCACATTTCAAACTATCATTAAACTTCCTAAATCGAGGGGCATGATGATTCTTAGCTCGGGGATGAGTCTCACTAAACTTGCATTAGATCTCTGATGAAATAGCATATTGTGAACCTAAAAATAATTTTTACAAAAAATCATGAGCAATATATCATGTACCTGTAGTTCAAATCTAACTCATTTCCTGCCGATTCAGCAGGAATTTGTCTTTTTCACGAGAGATGAACGGAAAGGTTTGAGATTCCTAGGTTGGAAAATTGTCCATTCAATATGGTCTAGTATTTTTGAAAAATATGGTATTATCATTTTGAAACTTTCTTTTGGTGGTTGCTTCACAAAACACCCCGTTCTTTGCACTTGAAAAATGAAAAATATGTTATACGAAAGTATTTGTATTTTTTATGTAATTTTTTAAATAAAAATATATAATATTTGAGTTTATATAGATATATCTTATTTTTCTGCAAATTTTGATATATTATATGTATTTTTATGAATTTAAATGATTTAGTTATGTTTTTTCTAAGATTAATGTGACAAAAAAGAAAAATAGCTACGCCGACGGCTTTGCCGTCGGCATAGGTCTGAAACTTGCCGTCGGCGTAGACTTGACGCCGTTGCTCTGCCGTTAGCCCAATGGACTACGCCGACGGTCATGTTTACGCCGACGGCGGCCGTCGGCCTATTTATTCTACGCCGACGGCAAAACTGGGCCGACGGCCCGTCAAGCTACGCCGACGGCCCCGACATTTTGCCGTCGGCGTATAAAAAGGCCGTCGGCCTATTTAGTTATTCCCGTAGTGAACCTAGCATTGACCCCTTTCTTCCAGTGGCGACGAACTCCACTACCACCTCTATCTCAGGCTGCAAGTGGACGCCGCCCGCACACTTTTGGTGGAAACAGGGGCGGACGTCCGCCAATGCCGCCCGCGCACTTTGTAGGTTGCAACTTGTAATGTGCACTTTAGGAAGGCTTTGAGCAGATGTTCGGCAACCATGTTTCCTTTTCTTGAAGGACACCTTGCCGCTAATTATGGGTCATTGTATAATTTAAATTCCCTTCACACCTTTTCTTGAAGAAAAAACATAAATAGTCTAAATTATTGGGCTTGGCCCATATAAAATACTGAAATATATAATTAAGATTTTCGGTATGTGTTCAGGAATTGAGTAGATGATTTCCAAACAAGCAAGGTGCGCCTGCAAATTTCATCGAACACCTACTCCTTTTTATATACATACATATGTGTTGGTACAAATGGGTACTGAATTACATATACAGAGAGTGACACTCTGAACCAGATTAGAAGGCGAGAGATAACCCCATACCATATTTTATTTCAACTTCATTTCAATTTGAGATCCGTAGACATCAATCTAGTGCCTACCAGTCCTTCTACGCTAGTGTGTGGTTCGCTGTCCGCGATCCTCTGAAATTGATGGGGTACACCGGCGCTTTGGTAGGATAGAAGAGCCCAAAGTTACTCTCCGACTCCTCCCCGGGCTTCTGGTTCTCGTTGAACATGGCGAACAAGTACGCCTCAATCGGGCCCGGTCTCTTGGGCGTACCGTGCGCCACATGGTCGACCAGCCCTTGGTTGTACGCCCTGGCATTCTGCATCGTCGCCGCCATCCCTCCCGTCGAGGGCCACCCGCTCTCTGACACCACCACCCTCACCCCCCACGCCCCGGCCTTCTCCAACGCGGCGTGCATGGCGTCCACCATAGCGTCGAAGAGGTTGGTGTACACGAGGCCGCTCCCGCTGTCCCTCACCGGCGGCGCACCGGGCTGGAACGTCGCGTACCTCAGGTCGATGTCGCCCACGTTTCCCTTGTAGGCGAAGTAGGGGTACACGTTGGCCAGCAGCGGCATGCCGGTGGTTGCCAGGAGCCTCGCCACGTCTGTCATGTAGGGTTGCGCGAATGCGCCGGCCGAGGGCGGGAAGGAGGTCGCAAGCACGTCCATCCTCACCGCCGTGGACACCTTGATGTCGCCGAGCCCTACGGCTTGGAGGGCGTCGATGAGGTTCCGCATGGCGTTAGGGATGCTCTGCGCGGCGCTGCCCGTGAGCTCGTTGCCGACGGCGATGTAGTCGATTTTCACGCCAGGGTAGTATGGCCTGACGTTGGTTTGGACCCAGGAGGCGGCATTGGAGGCGCTGGCGGCGAGGAGGGCGACGTCGGCGTTGGTGGTGCCGAGGATAAGACCGATGCCGGTGTTGCGAAGCGCGTTCAGGGTGGGTGGCTCGACGGAGTAGATGCGCATGCTGGGTATTCCGAAGGAGCGGTAGAGCTGCACCACGTCGAGCGGCGAAGGGAGGTTGCTGCCGATGATGCCGTAGCACACGCCGATGGACTGCACGTCTGCGTCCAGATACATCGGTAGGTGGACAGTGTTTAATTAGTACGTACAACGGTCCAAAGTGGCTAAATAATGGAGTAGGTGGAGTGCA
Source organism: Avena sativa (assembly GCA_916181665.1). Classification (NCBI taxonomy): domain Eukaryota; kingdom Viridiplantae; phylum Streptophyta; class Magnoliopsida; order Poales; family Poaceae; genus Avena; species Avena sativa. Next base: position 387,522,197 of record OV702296.1, read on the forward strand.
TACAATGGATAGTTAATTACAAAAAAACACGCTTGGTGATCAATGTAGATATACGTTACATTTGTATAGTACGAGCTATAAAAGATATACTGACGTTATTAGTACTTTGAAGAACTGAAAACGCACTGTTTCGTCTGAAAATGCTATGGTTTTTATTTTGCCAAATCTATATAATGCTATGTTCCTGATACACGGAGTAAAATAAATCCATCAAAATTGGAAATGTATAGAGCTAAACAGATATTGCTCTAGATCGGGGAGAAAAGATCCTACAGATACATAGTACTTACCTGCAGGGAGGGATGCCATGATCAAGACTCCGACAAGAAGCAGTGCCGCTGCAGACACCGAAGCAAATCCTCCTCGCATGCTCGACATCGTATATCCTACACTGTCCTCAACTGCTACTCCTATCACTTTGCTTTTACGGTGTGATGTCCGCCAGTGCTATGTAACGAACAGGCCGGAGCCCCTGCATTTATACAGCTCGTGCTCAACGTGTGAAATTACAATAGTGTACACAAGGACGCCTAATTCATAAGGTCAAATTTGACATTGTACCTTTGTAGACTTATCTCCTCTGTCAAAGTTCACCTAGATATTTTCAGCATCTTCTACATTAATGGAATGAATATGGCCACCTAGTCATATCTGTCATTTGTTTAAATGAACGTGGTAAATGCTAATATATTCTATTTGGCTATACTGGAATTGTTTTTTTCTGTGTGGAGATTTTGCTATAAATTAATTGGCATATCTCATATCTGGAAATATAAATGTAGTGGAGATAGATTTGACATGTGACACACCTCAGAAATTGCCAATCTGAAGACGGCCACTGCAGAGAGAATTGGAATTGAAAACATAGAACTTCCATGTTCTTGGTGTCTTGAAAACTCCGAACCTGAAACTAATCCATGGCATGGTGTTCCAACGATTAATAGGTGCACAATTTCAATAGAAACAGATAATTAACGCATAATCCGAACTTCCAATTTAGATCTATCAAAATTCAAACTAAAACACTTTACATCTAAACTCAAGAAATACTCTCCCTTGATGATTTCGAGTTGTCGAGTAGGCAATCACCTGGAAACAATCGCATATTGAGGCACACCAATGGCAGCTATGCTTGTGGCAGCATCATAATCATCACTGGTAAAGTGAAGTAGGACACACACTTTAGGCAACGGAATTTTTTCATGGCAGTGACGGTGGCGAGCTTGGTGAGGATGTGCTTGCGAGACACGGTTGAGTCTCCTTAGGGAGAAAAAGGGATAAGTGGGAAGGAGAATGAATGGTTTGCCGAAGTTTTCCCTTAGGGTATAAGTTGGGTGTCAAAGGGGCGTGGGACGAAAACATTGGCCTGTCTTCTTGTTTTTATAGGTATGATGGCCCAGAACTCGGATCGAAGACTCAAGTAAGCAAGTTGTGGAAGTTACTTGTATAACACATGGAGGGTCATGTTAACAATACATAAAAAATGTCTTTTCCTAACCCCTGATATGTGTTTGATGAGTGGTTTGTCAGTGAAAAATGCCGTTTATTTTTTTCCAAAAAAGGCATATAATTAATTTGGTGATGGTTACCACTTAAACATACGGTTTTCCTAGAAGAATATGCTATATATCAAGAGTTATGGTTGTGGCTTCGCATGTGTTTTTTCTGGACTACCCTTAGTCTTGGATATATTGTTTTAAAACATTAAACAAAATTTGCAGATTATCTTCTCAACTAAACCGACATATTTGTTTTTGTGTTGGGCATCGCCAATGGGTGTATGCTTTGGATGTATGTTCTCACTTGGGCTTATCTAGGCCGGGTCTAGACTAGAGTTTTAGTAGGTCAATTGAAGTAGGTCTTATTTCATTTGAACGTATTAGACATATAAGGTAAATTCTTGATTTATGATACAAAGGGTTTTTCCAATCTCACTGGTTCACCAAGATAACTATAAAATACTACAGGAGGTATCACCCAAACAAAAAACACCAATGTGCATGAATCTTTGCATTGATAAGCACTCAAATCAACAATCCTCTTATGAAATTGTTTCTCACTAACCTGGTCCGCTATATCACAATCCAAGAAGAAAGCCCGAACTAAGATGAGGTCTTTCAACTACATCCCATGGGTGGATTTGTACATGAACTCCATTCAACAATGGGGATTACTTGGTTTTGATCCCCACAAGGGGAGGTGATCAAAGGTATCTCCAATTCATCATATCTTAGTATAACCCTAGAAAGGAGAATGGGGGAATTGAAAGGTACATATTTCTCTCTACATGCGCCACAGCTAGAAATGAATGTGACATGCCAATGGAGGCGGGTAAGTAGACCTTTATTTTATGGTTGTGACCAGGACAATGGTGAAAAAGGGAAGACGATGCTAAGTTAAAATAGGTAGCGGTCAAGGAAAAATAAGTAGTCTGCTACGGGGCAATGGATTGGACACCAATTATTATGTTCATAAGCACTCCATCCAGAATCCACACATTGGAAACTATAAGTTTTAAAAACATTTAGATTAATAAATTGCAGAATGGTTATGTGGCAAAATGAAAACATAAAAATCAAATGTAAATTCAGTTGTATGCTTCTAGTTACACAATATGCATTGGGTAATTCCTAGCTGAAGCTATATGTATATGCTCCTATGTAAAAGAGGTTATTAAATATTAGTTATTTTATAACTTTCAAACATGTATACAATTTGTGTCATGTTTGGGCTCTAAATTTTGAATAAAATGGCCATTTTTATGCATTAAAAATATTTCAGTGCTCGCCAATAGACCAAATATACCTTCTTGAAACACATTAAATTTCATAAAGCATATACAAGATATAAATACAAATAGAATTTTTGTTTCATTACAAGGTCATGAATTCATTAATAATATGATACTCTGGCTGTGTGCATCCGTATTATCGCTAGGGTGATGCATAATTGTAGAGGTTGGGTGTAATTGGTATCTTCACAATATTAATATATACTCTTTATCGAAAATATTAACAATATGATACTATCATAAAAGTTTGTGGCATAGCATTGGTACAACTATAGATTTTTTCTTTTTACCTATAAATACTCACGTATTAGAAACCTTTAGCAAGATATATGTTACCCTATAAGATTTCAAGAACTCTATAAAGATATTCAAGAATATTAGAGTAATATTTATACACGTTATGAATTCTCAAGTGTTACCATTTTAATTTATGAAGTCATACCTTCTTACTTTATATTTCTTTTTAACATATAAGAGGATCCAACAAAAATATCTGCTAAAGGGCAATATCTTAAAAAATATTAATTGTGATTTTTCAACGAAGCAAGTTGTAATTTTATTATAGACGGTATAGTAATATGACAATATTGTTATGTTTCTATGTTATTTAAGAAATGTAAAATTACATGCAATAAGATCATAAAATTATATTTATTAATAATTTTAAAAGTTTAGTATAAATAGTGGGCTAAGAACATCTTAGGATAGCCATGTGATTACTGACATTGCAACAGAATAAGTCAATAAGTAGGTAGACTCTATAAAGAGATGATACGTGATGGTGACAAGGTACACATTCCCAAGAAACACGCACAATAAGTTCTAGGGGAACAATGGTTTCTGTATAAGTAAAATAACGGTGATATAGTTTATTTTACTTAGTTACAAAAAAAATTCAAAACTAATTAATTAACCACTTATTTTATTTCAGAAATTTAGAATTGTTAGAGTCACATATGTTAAGTGGGTGTACCTACTGAAATTGAAATTACTTGTTTAGGATGATGTGATTATGATTTATTGTATGTTTCAACAAGAATCATAATTTACGATGTGTATATTTTATATTTGGAAACCATCATGTAAAAAGTAAAAATAATAATTGTTCCATGCCATGTAGGTACCATTTTTTGCAACAAATACTAATTTTCTTATGGCATTTAAACTTTAGGCACATTCTTGCCTTTTTACATATTCAACTTATATGTATTCATCTTATATTTATTAATATATTTTATTCAAAGTAATTTTATGGTCTTATCTAAGTTTAGTTTATATATGTATATGTGTATATATATACATGACACCAATTTATTAGGAATTCGATGGCGTAAATGTGAGATCCTGACACATGGCTTAATATGATTGATTGGATACCCATATCAACGAGTTGCAACCTTTTTTCGGAAACTCATATGAAAAAAACTCTAAGGTTAAACATGCTTGGCCTAGAGAATTTTGAGGATGTTTGACCAACTGGAAAGTGGGTCCTAGATGCGCACGAATAAGAATAAAGTGCGCAAAAAAAGACTAGTCTTAGTCTACAGGACTAGTCTAGAGATCCTATTGAGCTACCAGGAGTAACAATCCGGGCATGGAGAGTCCGAGGTGTTACAAGTGGTATCATAGCCGATCATCGCGGTTACATGGGCGTGTGAGGGTCAGTGGCGGACATGTGAAGCATGTCGCGTGTGGCCCAGAGTAGACACGATGTGACACATGTTCCGGCACTGGACACACAGACGTGTGCCATGAGTGGACGTTTCTGGCTTGTGGTTGATCGACGAGGGCATCGATCTGTTAAGGGTGGGTGTGTGTGAAATCCTGGCACATGGCTTAATAGGATTTATTGGACACTCATATCAATAAGTTGCAATTTCTTTTCCAAAAGCTCATCTGAAAAAAAACTCTAAGGTTAAACGTACTTGGCCTAGAGAAATTGCAGGATGGGTGACCGACCGGGAAGTGGGTCCCAGATGTGCACGAGTAAGGACAAAGTGCACAAAAAATAATAGTGTTGATCTGTGGGACTAGTATAGAGATCTTATTGAGTTGCCAAGAGTGACAGCCCGGACACATAGATTCCGGAGTGTTATAGTAAAACATCTCAAAGCATAATGGCCTAGGATATACATAACTTTGTAAAACAAATTGGTATGATGTGGTTGGTAAGCATAACTAACAACACTAAGTTTGGATGGATCAAATAGAGGAACTGTAATAATACAAAGGGTTTGCATCGAAAAGAATGATGTAAATGAAGTTCTCACTTGTTTAATTGGTTTGTTGGTAGAGATAAAAACATATCTATTCATCATAGTATGTGTTCTTGTTTGCAACGATAAAGAGCAATTTCGGAGACAATTTGATGAATTGGTCGAATGAAACAGAAGTTGATCTAAAAATTAACGGGAACACACAAGCGTGAGAATTATCTTGATCTCCAACATTTTTGTACTCCCTCCATCCAGAAAAGGACGTCAGAGTAGCCATTTTGCAGAAAAGCCCTCTCAAAATTCCTGACACAACCTGCAGTCCAGTATCGTCTTCCTCGCTCCGCTCGCTCGCGATGGTCGTGTTCCTCGCTGCTCTCCTCCCCTTCCTTCCCCACTCCGGTGCTCCCTTCCCCTCCCCGCCCACGCCGCTGCTCTCCCGCCTCCTACGTACCCCATGCCGCCGCTTCCCCCATGTCGTGGTACCACTGTCTCGTTTCCTGTCGTCTAGCTCACTCGCGCTGCTGCCGACTACGAACACACCGCCACCCCAAGGTTGGATTTTTTTGTCAAAGAAAGCACCTTGCTTCCTCCACAGGTTGAGGATTCCGTCAATTTCGATCCCGATGCGGATCCCGTCAATTTCTATCCAAGACACCGATGACTCACCGAGATGAGGATCCTGATGCGTGAAGCAGCTTAGGCTGCTTTCCATGATAGGAGTGAGGTCGCAGGAGGGGTTCCATGGTGTACGTTGCTGTTGCCGCCTCTATTCTCCTCCTATGTCTGCTCCTCCTCCTCTACTCAGCCTGGTGAGTAGCTCTTGTATGGCTGAACTAGATATGCAGCTCCAAGTCTCCAAATTAACATGCTTGTCCTTATATGACTAACCTAGATAATCAACACTGATTGTATGTTTCTTGGATGACTGAACTAGATAATTTTGCTCTCATTAAAAATAAGTTCATGCTTTTTTTTCTTGTAATGACAAGGTCTCAAAACTTTTTCTGCAAATCATGTATATTTGGCAGAAATTAATAAAATCTTCTATCATTGTTAGATGGATATGGTCCCATCTCATGCACAAGAATCATAAATGTAGTACCAATACTGGTACTCCTTTTCTATAGTAAATTAATTGGTACCCTTTAATTACTTGGTCCGCCATGATGTTGTCATCTTGCCATATTGACTCAATTTTAGTTGCTGCTGGTGATATACAAATCTGAGAATTTTTTGGTAAGTGGCAGTGCGAAAGAGCATATCCAAGTTAAATAGTAGTATAAGCTTACTGATATGTAAATGAATAGATGCTGATGTTCTTTACTCTGCATATGGTTATCTTGCTAAAGTCATATGGCTGGGCTGCAAGAACATTGATAAAGCTATACTGTGGTTGGCAAAAACATCAATAAAGCTATAGTTTTTTTTGGAAATGGGCGCATTTATTAACCAAAATTTTAATTCTTACACCCGGCCTCTGCATAACTAAGATGCACACAGCCACACGAACGACAGACTAAGACAAAAATTAAATAAGCATTACAAAAAGGCACTAAAAATAAAAAGTCTGGAATCTAAGATAGATCAATCCTCAGATCACGCGGCCATCCATGTCGTGAGAAAATATTCCTCGCCGTGTCCTCCAATCGCGTACATCCGTCCAGAAATAAGTCGCGAAACTCCATGCGTTAGAGAATATTCCATGATCGAAGGATAGCCGTGGCTCGATAAATAACCTGCAGAGGAGAAGACACAATGTTATTAAAAATCTTGTCATTTCTACAAAGCCATAGCGACCATATAATGGCAAGCGCTCCCACCCTAAACAAGGTTCTGTACTTATCAACAATTCCATGCAACCAATTACCAAAAACATTGGTTACTGAACGTGGGGGAGATAAGCCAGAAGATATTTGGATGAATGACCATATAGAACGAGCAAATTTGCAGTGAAAGAACAAATATCGAATTGTCTCATCTTGATGACAAAAAACACATTGTGTACTTTCATGCCAATTCCTCTTTACAAGATTATCTTTTGTTAGAATTACCCCTTTCCGTAGATACCATGCAAATATCTTCGTCTTAAGGGGTATTTTCATTTTCCAAATTTTACTATTATCATCGACTAGGAAATCGGGTTGGACCAAAGCTTTATATAGTGAGCCAACAGAAAATTTACCACTTTCTAGTAATTTCCATTTGAACACGTCAACACCGTCCGACAATTGTATCCTGGATAACCGTAATAGTAGATTGTTCCAAGATAATAGTCTAGGTCCGATAAGACTTCTTCTGAAAGACACATTAGGAGGATAGTCCTCCATCACTGTGGAGATTGTATCCCCTTTGTGTCTAACAATTGAATATAGAGCTGGGTACTGTTCGCGAAGAGTAGTTTGGCCTATCCATTTATCTTTCCAAAATCTAATTTGTGATTCATCCTTAATCTCGAAAGCGTCAAAACGAAAGAAATTTTCTTGGTGGCCATAAGACCTGCCCAAAAATGTGAATCTCCGGGTTTCCAAACCACTTGAGACACAGCTTTGGAGCCCACATATTTCCTCCATAACATGGTTTGCCAAACGCCTTCCTCAGTAAGTAGTTTAAAAAGCCATTTGCCCAGAAGCGAGGTGTTTTTGACTTGCAAATCGTGTATGCCTAGTCCACCAAACTCCTTCGGCCGGCAAACCACATTCCATCTGGCCAGTCGATATTTCTTTTTCTCACTATCCCCTTGCCAAAAGAATCTTGAACGGAAATAATCCACTTTGTTCAAAACCCCTTTTGGCATTTAGAAAAACGAGATCATATACAGTACCATATTAGTAAGAACTGAATTTAAAAGTACTAGTCTTCCCCCAAGGGATAACAATTTTCTTTTCCAACTATTAAGACGTTTTTGTAGCCTTTCCTCAACAAGCTTCCATTCAGCAATTGTGAGACGCCGATAATGAATCGGTATTCCCAAATAATTGATTGGAAACTGATCCAGACCACAGCCGAAAAGTTCAGCATATAGGTGGGCCTCATTTTGGGCCTCGCCAAAACAATACAAATCGCTTTTATGGAAATTTATTTTAAGCCCAGATAGCAGCTCGAATGCTGATAATATAATTTCAGATTCTTAGCTTTCTCCAGATCATGTTCCATAAAAAGAATTGTATCATCAGCGTATTGAAGAATAGAAAGTCCACCATCAACGAGATGTGGAACTACACCTTCAATTTGGCCATCAGCCTTTGCTCTCTCAATAAGGATAGCCAACATATCAGCCACTATGTTAAATAGTAAAGGCGATAATGGATCCCCTTGTCTCAGTCCTTTCTTGGTCTGAAAGTATTTGCCAGTATCATCATTTACTTTAATGGCAACACTACCCCCAGACACAAAATACTGAATTAGAGCATGCCACTCCTCAGAAAAACCTTTCATACAGAGTGTTTGCTGGAGGAAAGACCAGTTAACTTTGTCATAAGCCTTCTCAAAGTCAATATTGAACAGTACACCATTTAATTTTTTTGAGTGTAGTTCATGGATTGTTTCATGCAGAATAACAACCCCATCTAGGATATTTCTTCCTTGCATGAACGCAATTTGAGACGGGCTAACAACATTGTCAGCAACCGAATTTAGTCTAATTGTAGCAACTTTAGTGAAAATTTTAAAGCTAACGTTAAGCAAGCAGATTGGACCGTACTGTTGTATACATTCTGCATTATTAACCTTAGGCAGTAAATTATGTTACCAAAGTTGAGTCTAAAGAGATCCAATTGTCCAACCTGTAAAAACCCAAACAAATTCATCAGGTCCTCCTTGATAACGTCCCAGAATTTTTGGTAAAATTCCGCTGGGAATCCATCAGGTCCTGGTGCTTTGTTATGTTCCATTTGGAAAACCGCTTTCTTGACCTCTTCCTCGGTATATGAGGCAGTTAGAAAACTATTTTCTTCATCAGAAACCTGGGGAATATCGGACGTTTGGGACTCATCCAGAGAGAAAGAATTCTCCACTGGGGCCCCAAACAAGGATTTATAATACGTAGTAATATATGACTTCAGATGTTCTTGTCCCTCAATCATACCTTCGTCCTGAATCAGAGAGTGAATAAGTTTCTTCTTATGCCTGCCATTGGCAACTGCATGGAAGTATCTAGTATTCGCATCTCCTTCCAGAATGAATTTAGCTTTAGAGCGTTGGTACCATTTGAGTTCCTCCTCGCGCAGAAGTCGGGCTATCTCTGTATTCGATTGGCTTTTAAGCTCAATTTATTGTGCAGTTAATGGCCTTACCTCCGCGGAAGCCTCTAAGTCATCTATTATAAGTGTTGGGCGTAATTTTTCTTTTTTTAGGATACCCGCTGTGTGCCTGGCCCAACCCCGAAGGAACTTGCGTAAAGTACGCATTTTGTTATTCCATCGTAGGATAGGCGTTTGGCCATCTACCGGTTTCTCCCAAATAGCCTTAACCATCTCATAAAAACCATCACGGATCATCCAACCGAGTTCAAATTTAAACTCATTCGTAGACTTCCGTGGCGGTAATCCAAAAGAAAGAAGTAAAGGGGCATATGATCCGACAAAGCCTCAATACGCTCTAGAGCACGAACAGTTACCATAGGGAACTTTTGTTCCCAATCAGTATCCATAAGCACTCTATCTAGTTTTTCGTATGTTGGCTCCGGAAGACTATTAGCCCATGTGAATTTCCTTCCTAACATTGTAACCTCTCTTAAATCCAGACTGCCAATGACAGCATTGAACAGAAAAGGCCAATGTTCATTGAACCGGCCCCGACTTTTCTCATGAGGAAATCTGAGCAAATTAAAATCCCCTCCTATAAGAATAGGATAAGGATTGTCCTTTGACAAATTCACAAGCTCACGTAAAAAGTCAGCCTTATAAACATCCTGAGCGGCCCCGTATACGGCGACTAAAGACTATGTTAAGTTGTCAGCCTTGTTACGGATATGGATTTTTATAAAAAAATCTCCCACCGAACTAGCTAAAACTTCCATAGTCTCATCTCGCACGCCTAACAGGATCCCCCCGGATCGACCACGCGGCGGACGTGATATCCACGTAAAGTCCACTCCACCAGAAAGGCGATTGAGTAGAGCTTGCGAAAAATCCCGTCTACCAGTCTCAGAAATACCCAGAAAATCCAAATTATAATCTCTCACACAGTCAGCAAAGAATAAATGTTTAGCCAAGTCCCGAAGACCTCTGCTGTTTGAAAACATTCCATTCATTGAGAAACTATAGGAGATTTGGATACATGGGATCTCTTTCGCAACCGCTGGCTCTTCGATTTTCGATCAGAAGCTTTCAGCTCATACATAGAAGCAAGCCCAGTCTCATCAAAGTCCACTTTCGACACTTCACCGACTAAGTGAGAAAGGAGTTGACCATCTACTGTGGCATGCAACTCCTCTTCCTCCTCAGTTAGTGAAGCATCAGGAAAAGCACTGACCTTAGGAGTAACCGTTAGACGGTCAACCTCCATGTGTCTCAAAACATTAGAAGAAAAAGATACATCCTGTACAGAGCTACCCAAACTAATGCCAACGTTGGCTAGTTTAGAAGAAATAACAGGAGTAGAAAATGACAAAAAAGACTTTGAATTACTCTTTATACCTGGCGAATCCAAGTTCCTCTCCGCCTTATGCCGCATGGCCTTGAGCATGGAGTCCTCATCAGTCACGGACGCCCCAGAGGCATCGACTCCATGACGCATGCTCCGCCTGAATGTAGTACCACTCCCCTGCACAAGCGAAGCGTCACCTGGAGAAGGAAGCCATGCTGGAGACCGAGGCACCCCAGACCCCTCCTGGGTCCGGTCATCCCCATCGACCACCGAGGTCACCTGCCTCACCAGCGGAGGCGAGACTTCTTGAGGGTCCAACCCCACCTGGGTCGGACCAAGCGAAGCCATATCCTGAAGCTGGTGACGAGCGTCGCGATCAGCCGACCCCTCCTGGGCCAGCTTCCGCAAACACACCGAAGGAACAACCTCCTCAAGTACAGGAGTGGAAACAGGAATAGATCTGCCCAAAATATGCGTTCTGGACCTCGCTGGTGCTGAGCAAGCTCGCAAGAACGGAATGGAAGCAGAACGAAGAGCCTCCTGTAACTGAGCCGGTGAAACGCGAGGTGCTGAAGTAGAACCCTTCCCACGAAGAGGGGAATCCAAAGGAAGAGCATCCAGTAGTTGTCGTCCCCGCGGAGTCACCAGATTAGCATTAAAGGGGGTGACAGCAAACGCCCTCTGCACCACCTGACTGGAAGATGCAGGCACGGAAGTACCCTGCACAGCCGAGGAAGATCCAGTACCTCCCCCCTCCCTGAGTGGCAGTAGAAGCCTCTGAAGTATCCATAGCATCCTCAAACTGCTTCCCATTGGCATCATCATCCGCGTCATCATCTCCTTTTCTCCACAAGAAAGGAACAAACTCTGGTTCCGGAAGATAACCCTCAGGTTCAATCCGGAAACGAAACTCAAATACCTTGTGTTTAACCACAGCATCTGACACAATAAAGTGACCAAGGGCGTCCTTCTCCTTGAGAAAGATCTTCGTATCAAACATCTCCACGAGTATACGGACTACCCCCTGCTTCCGCAGACTGAATAAATCCACATCAAGAGTGTTCCCCATGAGTCCTCCAACTGCCCACAAGCCCTGAAAGGATCGCAGAATATGGGGTACCCCCTCCACATGTAACCAAACCCGCTGCATCTCAAGCTTATGCGGCACCTCCTCTATCCTGTATACCGAGAAGGTCAGCTGAGCGGTACTAAGTGAAACGGTCATGAGGATTCCATCCACCCTGTCCAAATCCTCAAACGTCGGAAAGCTCACTAAGAAGGCAGAATCACCATGAGGCACCGCCTCCCACTTCCACTGAACATGCACCTGACATCGCCTGGCGATCTGCCTCTGAACAACCTCTGCTGAAACCATCGGTCCAGAAACACGTACCAGAGTAATCGGGGTCTGACTGCGCTCAAGATGATCCCGAGTCACTGCATCCGGAATCTGGGTGAACAAGGTCTGGTCACTGCCAATACCAGCCATATACGGAGTCAAGCGCGGCTGCTTCAGCACCGGGCACCTCAATGTGGGATGTGCAACGGAATCACAAATATAGCTATAGTTATTTGCACCAGACAACCTTTTAAAAGCTCCTTATATCTTGCTAACAGGAAACAATAACTAACTACAACAACTGGTTTTTAAGCAAACAACAAAATTATTTCATCAGCAACATAAAGGTTTAGTTAATTACTTCCTGCATATGTGTCGTTCTAGTGGTGGTCTAAGCTGGTTGTATTGTAGGCTGTGATTATGTCCATGATACTGTTTTCTTAACCCCTTTAATTTTGTTGTATTGCAGGTTGTGATTATCTTGACCTTTGACAAACAAATTGACCATGTTCTCTTAAGCTGTCGGTCAAGATTTAGGTATCAACTGTATGTTGTTAGTCTGAAAATTAAACCCATCTATAGATTTATGGGGCATACATGTTCTACTCCAATGGTGACATTGCAAAGACCTCTGTCAAAATTTGCTCACTACAGATGTTTCTTTCTCTATATTGCTCACTCCCGGTACTGTCTCATTGCATGTTCCTTTATTAAGTGAGGCTAGAAATAGGGTAATACAATTTCCTGAAAAATGATTTATATTCCACATGCTTGACCAGACATTGTAGGATTATAGAAATGCCATGCTGGCCCATACTCCATAGTTCATGGGTCATTTGCAAGTAGCTAGGCTGAGATGAAGCAATTCAACTTGTCGGGCGTCATAAGTATGACATTCCATGCTATGATCCAAGATTTAGTGTTATAATTTCAGTATGTTGAGTAGTAGAGGTGTTCATGCGCATGCTATTGCTTTTCCTATTTCTCAATGCAAATCTAGGTACCAATCATTTGAAGAAATTTACGTTTTTTTAGGAGGAAAACAAAGTTCAGTTGAAGTATTTTTTTGCACACAGCAGCACTCTAGTTAACATGAGCACATGGAAATTCAGAGAAATTCACATTCAGAGAACACATTCAGAAAACTGAAAGAAATTCAGAGAAATTCTCCGGGTCTTAGACTCGATCTGCTGCTTCTCCTATGCTTTGCATGTTCTGTTGATGGCGACGATAGGAACGGAGGGTTTCAGGCCAAGGCGTGATGCGCGGTTTCGGTGCTGCCATGTTTGGGTTGTCCTTCTGCTGCAGCGGTAGTTTCCACCGCGGTACCCGTCGTTGCGGTTGCCATCATTGCGGCGGTCGGCGTAGCCAGCTGCATCCATGTCGACCTCTTCGTGATCGTCGTAGACGCGCGATCTTCTCTTTTCGCGGCGATCGCGCCTACGGCCGATGTCATTTTCGTCATCCGAACGTGCTCGGTTGACGGCATCCTCGCCATCGGCCCAGCGATTGGCGATGTCCATCAGGTGATCGATGGTTTTGGGCTTGACGCGCCCGAGCTCCTCCTTGAATTCATGGCGCTTGACGCGGTCGTTGAAGGCGTCGATTGCCCTCTACTCAGAGATGTTTACGGCGGAGTTTTTGATGATGGACCAGCGCAGCATATACAAGCGGATGGACTCGTTGGACCGCTGGCAGCAGGCCCGTAACTCTTCGAATGAGGCTGGCCTCTTGCTGTTGCCCTTAAAGTTGCGGATGAAGCTATACGCCAGCTCTTCCTAGCTATGGATGGAGCCGAAAGGGAGGCTGCTGAGCCAGGCCCTGGCTGCGCCTGTTAGCTGTAGCTGAAGGCACTGCATGACTATGTTTTTTCTCCTTCCATGGAGCTTGACTGACGACAGGTGATCGTCGAGCCAAGTCTTCGGATCCTCTGCGCCGTCGAATTTCGGTTGTCCGAAGAGAGCTTGAAATTCTTCGGCATCCGTGATTGCCGGACGGCCCTACTGAAGCACCTGGTGCCCCATAGCTTCCCGTCGTCATCTTCGGACTCAGTTGAGCACGCGCGCTTGGCGCGTGATTTGTCGATCTTGCGCTGTGCGGGATCGCTATGAGCATCGTAGTTGCTGCTCCTACACCGTGGGCTGCGACGACATCGAGGAAGGTCATGCTCTTCCTCCTCGGATGAGGGCGTGCGACTTCGAGTGAACTTTACCGTGTCCTTCTTCTTTGGCTCTGCGGGTGTTTCGTCGTGGAGCGCAGCTCCGATGAGTCCGAGGACTGCAAGCGCAGAATTGTGGATCGCATTCCTTGGGTCTCCCACCGGTGGTGAGTTGGATGCGAGGTAGGTGGTAGCCGCCATGACCGCGGCCTGCGGCGTCTTGGGCATGACGTTGCCCTGCGAGTCCATCGTCATGAGGACATGCCGAGTGCCTGGGTGGCCTCGCGTCGTGTTGCAGGGTCCATGCGCTCCACGCGAGAGCGGTATTTGTCACCATCGTAGCCCTTCAAGGTAGAGCCGCCAACAGAGAGCGCAGCTCGCCGCATGCTCGATTTGTCAGCCGCTCGTCTATGCTTGTCGAGCTCGCTTTGCTGCTTGATCTGTCGATTGTGCTCCTCGATGAGGAGCCAGTGATAGCTCATCAACATGTCACATGGGGCATCGATAGGTAAAGGGTGAGTGCCTCACATGACGTCGCGCACCTTCTCCCAATCCTCGTCAGAGAGGTGGATCTCATTGCGGACACGGTTTATACCCTCAGTGCCTTGAGGTGACCTATTCCCGTTAGGATTTTGCGGGGTGCCCTGTTTCCTCCGTTTTCAGCCTGAGGGTCGGGAGGGGGATTCAGTGGTGGTTTGGTTCCGTTGTTGACGTCGCCGTTATGGATGGTCGCGCACATGTAGCGCGGGGAGGGATTGTTGCTCCTGCGGCTCTCAGATCCAGAACCGTAGGTTCCTTCCTCCGTAGTAGGGTCGCAGAGATCGGAGTTGCAGCTGCTGCTATCATCCGAATCGTCCGTCGGCGACGACGTGCGCAGGGCGTAGATTGGTGGGACCCATGAGGCGGGCCTGATTGATGGAAGTAGCACCCGTTCTGGAAGGCGTAGGGTGCCGGTTTTGCCCACCTGGAAGCAGAAGCTCCCGAACAGCATCTCGAATCCGTCGCCTACGGACTCGAAATCTTTGCTGGTGGGCGGTGAAGTCGAAAGCGCCGAAGAGAAGGCGATTCTCCATCGCCGAGGAATCTTAGATCGCTCCGGATGGGACCGTCACCACCGCACGATTAGCATCCCCAGTTCCCACAGACGGCACCAATTTGACGAGGGTTCAACTAGTCAATGCCCATTGTTATGGACTTAGGTTTTGGAGAAGATGGGGATGCTGGAAGTTGCAAGACGGTTAACAACGGTTAGCAGACACGCATCAAGGGGACACTAGGTTTACCCAGGTTCAGGCCCCCAGAGGGAAAACCCTACTTCTGCTTGTCTGTTCTTGATTACGGTGAATCCAAAGGTTACAGGGGTGCGTAGATGCGATCTGGCGTGAGGTGTGTGTATGAGTTGGTCAGGTCCTCCTCGCCGTGCCCTCCTGGCCTTTATATAGATAGGCCAGGTCCCGGGGTAGGTCGAGTCGGTTACAAGTTAGGGTTTCACCCTTGAATAATCTATCTACATCATGGCCGTGTCCTCCAAGGAGTCAAACTTGTACTGGGCTTGGGCCACCCGAAGTCTTCTTGGATAGCAAGTCTTCACGTGGGCCTTCCCTAGGCTGGACCGGGTATACCAATGTGAGGTACCTGCAGGGTATATCCATGTCAGTCCTACTCACCGCCCTGTGGAGGCGGCGGCGGGGGGGGGGGGGGGGGGGGGGGGGGGTTGTCGGCAGCAGTAGCCGGTCCCCGTCGTTCTGTCGGAGGAGAGCTGCCCCATCAAGGCGGCAGCGCATATGGAGGAGGGACCAGCCATCCTTCTACCGTTGAGCGCTGGAATCGGAACGGCCAAACCGTACCGTAGACAAGCGGGGTAAGACGTGCTGCATAGAAGGGAGGTCGTGAAGGAGCAGGGGAAGGCGCGCGAGTCTGGGCGGATTCATCGTCGATGCCGTCCAGACTAGGATTCGTATGAGGCGGTGGGATTGGACGTACAAGATGGATGGTGCCATAGGGGCTTGAGATCGACCTAGGGGACGGTGCTAGGGCAGCGCCAACGAGCGGTAGGGCTGCGATACGCCGGTGAGGTGTGCTGGTGTCGGCTGGAAGGGGAGAGGGCGCGATGAATGGCGTAGGAGCGGCGGCGGACGCCGGGAGGACCGGGACGACGAGCAAGATTTCAGTTTGAGTTTCAGTTTTAAAGGCCAAATTTAAAACGGTTTGAATGGATTAGGGATTTATTTGCAAAAATTATTTTGAACTAAGCCTCCGACGTCCTTTGATGGACGGAGGGAGTATTAGTTTTCTTTCCTAGGCCATGTTTTAGTTCGGTTTCTTGTTTTGGTTATGTGTTATATTCTTCCATAAGTTCCTTTGTTTGTACACGTTTTGCACTTCTAAATTTCTAATGCCACATAGCGCTAATACTAGAAGTTATTTAAAATTTCATTTCAATTCGAGACCCGTACACGTACACGTAATCAATACATCTTATGCCTGCGCGACCCACGCGAACGCGTGCGGTTCCATGCCATCGAACTGGAAAAATTAACAGGGTACACCGGCGCATTGTTGGTAGGGTAGAAGAGCCCAAAGTTCCTCTCTATCTCTTCCCCAGGCTTCTGGTTCTCGTTGAATATGGCGAACAGATATGCCTCGATTGGTCCTGGCTTCTTGGGCGTACCATGAGCCACATGGTCAATCAGTCCCTGGTTATACGCCCTCGCGTTCTCTACCGTCGCCGCCACACCACCCGCCGACGGCCACCCACTCTCTGACACCACCACCGCCACACCCGGCGCCCCGGCCTTCTCCAGTGCGGCGTAAAAGGCGTCCAACATGGCGTCGAAGAGGTTCGTGTAAACCAGCCCATTGCTGCTGTCCGTCACCGGCGGTGCGCCGAGCTGGAACGTCGCGTAACCGAGGCTGATGTTTCCCTGGTCTCCCAGGTAAGCGAAGTACGGGTACACATTGGCGAGCAGCGGCGCGCCGGTGGTCGCCAGCAACTGCGCCACGTCCGTCATGTAGGGCTGCGCGAATACGGCGCTGGAGGGCGGAAAGGAGTTGGCGATCACGTCCATCTTCACAGCCGTCGACACCTTGATGTCGCCTAGCCCCGCAGCAGCAAGAGCGTCGTTGAGGTTGCGCATGGCGGCGACGATGCTCTGCGCGGCGCCGTCCGTGAGCTCGTTGCCCACGGCGATGTACTTGATTTTGACGTCGGGGTAGTAGGGCTTCACGTTGGTTTGGACCCAGGCGGCGGCGTTGGAGGCGCCGGCGGCGAGGAGGACCACGTCGTCGTTAGTGGTGCCGAGGATGAGGCTGACGCCCGTGCTGCGGAGCGCGTCGAGTGCTTGGGGCTCGACGGAGTAGACGCGCATGCTCAGGATGTTGTAGGAACGGTAGAGTTGCACCACGTCGTGCGGGGAAGGGATGTTGCTGCCGATGATGCCGTAGCACACGCCGATGGACTGCACGCCTGGATGGATATGCACCGTAGAACAGAATTAATTAGGGTACAGTAATATCCAGGTACATCGACAGATAACATAGAAGAGCTCTCCAAAAGTAGACGTTACTGATTATGTACATAAAAGAACCGAAGAACTCTCTGTACTAGTTGCTCTATTACTTCTTGTACTCTCTCCGACCCAAATTAGTTGACTTAGATTTGTCTAGGTTCGATCGTATCTGAGTCAACTAATTTGGGGCGGAGGAAGTATAATAATTCTAACAAAAATATAAAATAATATACTACTCACAATAAAACAGATGCAGTGTTCGGCAGAGAAAACTAGTTCTACAGAATTTATATATTGTTCCAAGCAGTAATTAGTTACTGCACATTGCATATAATGAAAGAAAAGTACATCCATACATACCTGCAGGGACAGAGGCTATGAGGACTCCAACAAGCAACGCCGCTGCAAGCACCGGAGCAAAGCCTCGCATGATGCTCGACATCATCCTCTCCGATCCTACGGCTCAATATCTGAACTTCTCTTTTTCTTTGTCGTACGTAATCAGCCCTGAACGCCCCTGCTCTCTTTTCTTTGACCGTGTGATGTAAGTAGGCCAGTGGTATATCACAAACCGGCCGGAGACCCTGTACTTATACTGGCGCTGCTCAAGAAATTACTGTGCCGTGAAAAAAAAACGTGTGAAAATTGGACACCTAGCCATCTGTCATCTGTTAATTACATGAACGCGTGATAGGTGCCAACCTTGCAATTTGTGAGGTGTCACATACCATACTACATTTATGTTTTCCAGATAACAAGATCCTAAAATTTATTTTTGAAGATTTCGCTCTTTATTGATCGGCGCATAATGCATCTCCTGTACTACTAAACGCGGTGAAAATATATTTGGCGTGTGACACCTCTGAAATTACCATTTTGGACAGTGCTACTTCAGGGAAGAACCGGATATACTATGTCACAAAAATTATAAACCGGAATGGAGGCGTATTTTAAATATGAATTATATGTCATAAAAATTATATCATTAAAAGCATATTTTAAATATAAATCTAATGGTATAATTTTTGTTAAATATAATTTGTATTTTATTGACCAAATTTATGGTCGTCAAACTATTTTCTCAAAATACGTATTTGTCTTATAAATCAGAATGGAGGTAGTACTCCATTTTTCCTGTTGGTGTCTTGAAATCTCCGAAGCCGTAAGCACATAATCCTTGGAGACTTTCTTTTCTCGAGTAAAATAGGAACTTTATAGGTAGGAGGGGTTACATTGTGATCATCGTGCGGCAACCGAAGACATCTTCGGATCCAGACCGCCCTAAGGGCATGTATACCGTTTAGATAGACGCTTAGGTTATAAAAAATACCGTTTATTAACTTTGCAATAAAAATGACTGTATGCATCACTTGATGCATAGGCTGGGTTTCTTTCCCATTTCGAAAAAAATACCATTTAGATATACGCTTAGGTTATAAAAAATAATACGTAGAAAATAGAAAAGGTCTAACCATAGCAGCGCGACTCTTGCACCATTTGCAAGGACGTGGCTAACAATAACCTGCGAAAGTTCTACTTTTATAACTTAACAAACTATACCTTGTGATTAACTAAAGCTCGAAGCTATGCTATCGAACATAAGAAAAGAGATCTATCCTGCATCGAAGATTTTGTAGTTGCCACCAACACGCACACACACATGCAATTACGTGCACATGCACATGCGCGCGAGCTCGAGCTTATAGGGAAGCATCCCAATCGTCTAGGAATCGACACGACGTAAATCTAGGAAACCCTTCCTCGTACCGTAAAACCATACCCATGACAAAAGTATGGTATGAGGCATGAAAAAAACCGTCCACTAGCAGGAAAAAGCTCATTGATGGAATTTGGAGAAGAGGGTTAGTGGCGTTTAAGATATACAACACCAATCTCGCGCAACTTGTTGGAATTTGGTGAGTTTTGGGTTGTTGGCCTATTAGACAAATTCTAAAATTCTCTTTGGCCCACTTGTATATGGCAGCATATGGTTGTGTAGTGGTGCTAAAGTTTAGTCACGCATTGCTAGTTGAAGGGGAATTGGACCACCTTATATAGTAGAGTGTTGCACCACTCACTAAGGTGTGACAAGAAGAGTAGCTCTCGCGCACTCCTCCTCCGACGCTGCCCGCCTCGCCTCGCCACGCCTCGTCACAACACGCGCGCGCCGCGGGTTGCGGGAATCTCGCCGAGCCGAGCTTTATTTTGCTGGTTGGGAAAACTGATTATGAGTCATTAACAGACGCGTTAATTACAGCCGTTTCCAGTTTTTATGGACGTAGCTGTTACCGACTCTGACGTGGGTTGAGCCGCTGATCTTCCTAACCTGCACTATATAAGCGTCCGGGCTAAACCTAATCGGCACCGACTCAATCCACACACACACGCCTACCCTCCAGAACCTTGCGCCGTCGCTTTCGTCTTCCTCATCCCGGCTTGCGGCGTGCACCGCAGATCGGGACAGTAGGCCTCCGGAACCTCGCCTCTCGTGAACCTGTACGGGTGAGGGGTGATCAGGTTTTTGGGGAGCGCTCAAGCGCGACTACTGGCAACCACGACGTCGTCCGACGGCGAGTTTCCAAACGACGACTTCTTCCCGGACGTGAGCGACCTCTTCGACAACCTTAACATGCGCGACGCTGCTGCAACCGCTGCGGCTGCTATTTAGCCTACATCGTATGTGATCTCGATTTCTCTCTTTCGGATTATGCTAGAGTTCTTTGTTCTAGCATTTGGTGTAGATGTGATAGGTTTATCTCCTATAGATATAATCTGTTCATCTACTTTGCTGATCTGCATAATTGATTTTAGTACCGTTTGTATGATCATGATTTATCAGTTTATTATTCGGATTAAATCATATGGATTATTGCTTATATTTCCAACAATCCAAAAACCTGATTATAGGCAACTGAATTCCACTGGTGTAGTCGCGGCTACTAGGCCGCCTCCTTTTGATGGCATGCACTATAAGAGATGGCGCAAGAGAGCAGTTCTCTGGTTTGAAAACCTAAACTGCTATAGCGCCACTCTTGGCAAGCTTGAAGGAGATCTTTCTGCTGAGCAGGAAGCGAACATTAAGAAAGCTGATACCATGTTTATGGCGGCTTTGTTCAGTGTTCGTGGGGACAAAATTGTTGACCTGTATATATCATTTGATAATGGCAAGGACGCGTGGGAAGCGCTCGAGGCCAAGTTTGGGGTCTCGGGCGCTGGCACTGAGATGTATATCATGGAGAAATTCTATGACTACAGGATGGTTGATGAGCGCTCCGTCATTGAGCAAGCTCATGAGATACAATCACTTGCCAAAGAACTTGAGCAGTTCAAGTGTTCCTTACCGGACAAATTTGTGGCTGGTGGCATTATTGCCAAGCTTCCTTCTTCATGGAGGAACTTTGCTACTTCTCTGAAGTATAAGAGACAAGAGTTTTCCGTTACGGATCTCATTGGGTCTCTTCATGTGGAAGAGAAGGCGAGAGCAAAGGACAAAACTGCTCGAGGGCTTGAGGGAGGTTCTACTGCCAATTTCAGAGGAAAAACTTCCAATCCCACAAGTTTAAGAATAAGAACAAAACTGAAGGAAAGGGAAAGTTCGATGGCAATAACAAGGCCACGCACTCAACCAACTTTAAGAAGAAAAATGATAAGAGGAAAGGCTCTTGCCACGTCTGTGGTGATCCTGGTCATTGGGCTCCTAGTTGTCCTAATCGCTTTGACAAGCGTCAACATGGGAACAGCAGCAATGCCGCTAATGTTGTTATTAGCGATACTAAGATGAAGGATGCTGGGTACGGTATTTTACCTATTATCCTTTCAGTATGTCATTCTCCTGGTTGGTGGATAGAAACGGGTGCTAATACACATGTATGTTCTGATATTTCCATGTTTTCCTCTTATCAGGTCTCAAGGACTTCTTCCGTGCTGATGGGAAACATCTCACGTGCTCCTGTTCATGGTGTTGGTACGGTAGATCTGAAGTTTACTTCAGGAAGACTGTACAGCTGAAGAACGTGTAACATGTTCCCTCCATCAATAAGAATCTCTTCAGTGGATCGCTTTTTATGTCGAGATGGCTTTAAGTTGGTTTTTGAGTCCAATAAAGTTGTAATTTATAAATATGTACAATTTGTTGGAAAGTCTTATGAGTGCGGAGGTCTGTTCCGCTTGTATTTGTCAGACTCATGTACTAAAGTTATTAATCATGTTTGCAATGATAATGAGTCCAATGTTTGGCATTCACGACTCTGTCATATTAACTTTGGTTGCATGACGCGGCTAGCCAATATGAGTTAATTCTGAAATTTACCACCGTCAAAGGTTCTAAGTGCCAAGTTTGTGTGCAAGCAAAGCAACCCCGCAAGTATCATACGGCTGTGGAACCGAGAAACTTAGCACCGCTAGAACTTATACATTCAAATCTGTGTGAGATCATTGGTGTGTTAACAAAAGGTGGAAAAAGATACTTTATGACGTTGATTGATGACTCCACTAGATACTGCTATGTTTATCTCCTGAAATCTAAAGATGAAGCTTTGAACTACTTCAAAATCTATAAAGCTGAGGCAAAAAACCAACTTGATCTTAAAATCAAGCGGCTAAGGTCGGATCATGGTGGAGAGTAATTTTCAAACGGATTTGATTTATTCTGTATGGAACACAGTATTATACATGAGAGGACACCTCCCTACTTACCTCAGTCAAATGGGGTGGCCGAAAGGAAGAACCACACTCTAACTGATTTGGTTAACGCCATATTAGATACATCGGGTCTTTCCAAGGAATGGTGGGGGAGGCGCTAATGACCGTGTTTCATGTCCTATTCCTGTAAAGGATAAAACCATGACTCCATTTGAGGAATGGGAAAGGAAAAGGCTTAAACTCTCTTACTTACGAACTTGGGGTTGTTTGGCGAAAGTCAATATTCCAATACCCAAGAAGCGAAAGCTTGGACCAAAACCATTGATTGTGTTTTTCTGGGATATGCTTTTCATAGCACTGGCTATAGATTTTTGATAGTAAAATCTGAGGTATCCGACATGCATGTTGGTACAATTATGGAGTCGAATGATGCGACTTTCTTTGAGGACATCTTTCCTATGAAAAGTATGTCTAGCTCATCAAATCAGGAGATGACTAGTTCATCTAGTCAGGAATTTTCTATAATTC
Organism: Avena sativa; assembly: GCA_916181665.1. NCBI lineage: Eukaryota > Viridiplantae > Streptophyta > Magnoliopsida > Poales > Poaceae > Avena > Avena sativa. The sequence goes on from OV702296.1 coordinate 387,544,965, forward strand.
CTAAACCCACTATGCCGATAGAACACTATGATGATCCTGTGGAGGATGACAATGAAGCTCCCAAAAGGAGCAAGAGACAAAGGACTGCAAAGTTATTTGGTGATGATTTCATTGTGTACCTTGTGGATGATACTCCCACTTCCATTTCAGAAGCTTATGCATCTCAAGATGCTGACTACTGGAAGGAAGCTGTCCGAAGCGAGATGGACTCCATCTTAGCTAATGGTACTTGGGAAGTCACTGATCGTCCTTATGGGTGCAAACCTGTAGGATGTAAGTGGGTGTTCAAGAAAAAGCTTAGACCTGATGGTACTATTGAAAAGTACAAGGCACGTCTTGTGGCCAAGGGTTATACCCAAAAGGAAGGTGAAGACTTCTTCGATACCTACTCACTTGTAGCCAGATTGACCACTATTCGAGTACTACTTTCCTTGGCTGCCTCACATGGTCTTCTCGTTTATCAAATGGACGTTAAGACAGCTTTTCTAAATGGAGAGCTAGATGAGGAAATTTATATGGAGCAGCCTGACGGATTTGTAGTAGATGGTCAAGAAGGAAAGGTGTGTAAGTTAGTGAAGTCTTTGTATGGTCTTAAGCAAGCTCCTAAGCAGTGGCACAAGAAGTTTGAAAGAACTTTAACTACTGAAGGCTTTGTTGTAAATGAAGCTGACAAATGTGTGTACTATCGCCATGGGGGGCGAGGGAGTTATTATGTGTCTCTACGTTGATGACATATTGATATTCGGGACCAACCTCGCTGTTATCGAGGAGGTCAAAGAGTTCCTATCTCGCTGCTTTGATATGAAGGACTTGGGAGTGGCTGATGTAATCTTAAACATCAAGCTACTAAAGGATGACAATGTGGGATTACATTGCTTCAGTCTCACTATGTGGAAAAGATATTGAATCGCTTCGGGTATAGCGACTGCAATTCTTCTCCAACGCCTTATGATCCGAGTGTGCTACTTCGAAAGAATCGAAGGACTGCTAAAGATCAATTGAGATATTCTCAAATTATTGGCTCGCTCATGTATTTAGCCAGCGCTACTAGACCTGACATCTCCTTTGCTGTAAGCAAACTGAGTCGATTTGTGTCAAATCCTGGAGATGATCATTGGCATGCTCTTGAAAGAGTTTTGCGCTATTTGAAAGGCACTGCGAGTTATGGTATTCACTATACTGGGTATCCACGGGTACTTGAGGGTTATAGTGATTCAAATTGGATATCTGATGCTGATGAGATTAAGGCCACAAGTGGTTATCTGTTTACACTTGGTGGTGGCGCTGTTTCTTGGAAGTCTTGCAAGTAGACCATCTTAACAAGGTCAACAATGGAAGCAGAACTCACATCATTAGACACAGCCATTGTTGAAGCAGAGTGTTTTCGTGAGCTCTTGATGGACTTACCTGTGGTTGAAAAACCAATACCCGCCATCCTGATGAACTGTGATAATCAAACTGTGATTGTCAAAGTAAACAGTTCTAAGGATAATATGAAGTCATCAAGGCATGTGAAGAGGATATTGAAATCTATCAGGAAACTGAGAAACTCCGGAGTTATTGCGTTAGATTATATCCAAACATCTAAGAATCTGACAGATCCCTTAACAAAGGGTTTATCACGCAATGTGATAGATAATGAATCGAGGGAGATGGGTTTGAGACCCACGCTATGAGTTGATCATAGTGGCAACCTACTCTATGTGATCGGAGATCCCGTGAATTAGAGTTGGGAGATAAGCTATTGGTCAGCTGAGAGGAGAGTATCCCCATATTATATTTACATCTCCATAAATATGCAATACTCTCTTAATCTGCATGGCAGGTTGATATTTATCTTAATGTGTTCCAAGTGGCTTTTTATAAGCGGAGATGTTGTCCTGCAGAACATCCCTTGAGGAACACACCTATATGAGCCTGATTGTTAAACGTCGCAGTCCGTGAGAGATGGATGCTCTCTAATAAACTCATGAAAGGCCCTGGAGTATGACGCATAAGCTCCAAACCGCGGGGAAGCCGACGGTAGCCCTGTACCGGTCTAGATTTTGTGTGAAACTAGCGCGCATAAAACTTGTAGTTTAAGGCATAGTCCACTATTCAAGTTGCTAGCTAGCGTAACATGAAGTTTAACATGGAAGTTCAACTTAACAGTCTCCACTACACACCGGTATATAAAACAATGTTCTGGAAGAAAAGTGTTGTGATGTGCCAATGAGACTTTGTGGGGGATTATTGAAATTTGGTGAGTTTTGGGCTGTTGGCCCATTAGACAAATTCTGAAATTCTCTTTGGCCACTTGTATATGGCAGCATATGGCTGTGTAGTGGTGCTAAAGTTTAGTCACACATTGCTAGTTGAAGGGGAATTGGACCACCTTATATAGTAGAGTGTTGCACCACTCACTAAGGTGTGACAAGAAGAGTAACCCTCGCACACTCCTCCTCCGACGCCGCCTGCCTCGCCTCGCCTCGTCACGACGCGCGCGCTGCGGGTTGCGGGAATGTCGCCGAGCCGAGCTTTATTTTGCTGGTTAGGAAAACTGATTATGAGTCATTAACAGACGCGTTAATTACAGCCGTTTTCAGTTTTTATGGACATGGCTGTTACCGACTCGGACGTGGGCTGAGCCCACAATCTTCCTAACCTGCACTATATAAGCATTCGGGCTAAACTAATCGGCACCGACTCAATCCACACACGCGCCTATCCTCCAGAACCTTGCGTTGCCGCTTTCGTCTTCCTCATCTCGGCTTGCGGCGTGCACCGCAAATCGGGATAGTAGGCATCCGGATGTAGGGTTTCGTAGCATGGAAAACAAAAAATTTCCATCACATACAAACAAACAAGCCAAGATCTATCTACTAGATTGTAGCAACGAGTCGATGGAATAACTCACCCTCGAAGATTCCAAAGCGTTTAACGAGAGCGGATTCTCGTGGGTGATGTAGTCGTACTCTTCCCTATCTCAAGATCGCATAGACGATCCTTCCGGCGCTGCGTTCCGGCAGCGCTCCCGCAGTCGGTCACACGTTCGGTACTCGACGAAGACCTTCCTCTCCCTTGTTCCAGCAGGCAGTGGAGGTTGTAGCACTCTCCTCGTGATTCCGGCAGCACAACGGTGTTGTACCAGAAGTAGAGGGGAGATCTCGCAGGGTTTCGCCTTAAGCGGAGCGAGTATGGTGGAGTATGAGAGAGTACCTCGACGATCTAGGGTTTAGACACGGCGAGGAGGAGGCTTGGCTGGCGGCAGCGGTTTGCCCTAGGGCCGGCGGCGGCTATGGAGGGCGGCGGCGGCTTGGGGCTAGGGTTTAGAGGTAGGGAACTTGTGTGCTAGGAGGGGCAGCCCTGCCCCTCCCTTTATAGGTGGGAGGTTGCGGCCAAGGGAAGGGGAGTCCCTCCCCAACTCGTCTTCAAGGTGGGCCGGCGGTGGAGGGGAGGAACTCCTCCCCCAACTCGGTTTCCACCTCCCTCTCCACTTCCCAAAATAGCCGTTTGACTTTCAAATTGGCGTTTGACTTTTTCAAACTAGGATTTGATTAAACCCTTTATTTTGTTCAGAGATGACACCTAGTACATGATGCAATCATACCAATTGATATAACACATTCATGTACCCTTCCCCTCCGGAGTGCCGGACATTCTGGAACCTTCTAGAACATTCCCGATGAAAACACCGGAACCATTCTCCAACCCCAAAACAGGACTTTCCTTATATGAATCTTATTCTCCGGACCATTCCGGATCTCCTCGTGATATCCCGGATCCCATCCGAGACTCCGAACAACATTTGGTCTCTTACTTATCATTCCATAACTACTCAAACAACGCCGAATCCTTAAGTGTGTCTCCCTACGGTTCATGAATTATGCGGACATGATCGAGACACTTCTCCGATCAATAACCAATAGAGGAATCTGGAAATTCATATGGCTCCCGCATATTTCTATGATTACTTTTGCGATCGAATGAACCACTTACATACGATACCAATTTCCCTTTGTCTCACGATAGTTTACTTATCCGAGGTTATGATCATCGGTATCTCTGCATACCTAGTTCAACCTCCTTACTGATAAGTACTCTTTTCTCGTTCCCGTGATATGTGATCCCTTGTGAGCCAGTCACATGCTTGCAAGCTAATTGGATGACATTTCACCGAGAGGGCCCAGAGTATATCTATCCGTCATATGGATGGACAAATCCCACTCTTGATCCATGTGTCTCAACCAATACTTTCCAAACACTCAATGCCACCTTTATAGCCACCCAGTTACGGTGTGGTGTTTGATGTCATCAAAGCATCCATCCGGTAAAGGTGATATGCATGATCTCATGGTCGAAGGAATTAGGTTACTATGTATCAGAAAGCATATAGCAATTAAACTATTAAAATGACTTGATCTTTATGCTACACTTATCTATAGGAGTATGTCCACCATATCATTCTCCTAACGATATGATCTTGTTGTTAATAACATCTCAATGTTCATGATTGGGAAACCACAATCATTTATTAACCAACAAGCTAGTATTATAAAGAGGCTTTACTAGGGACTCTATTTTAGTTTACAAATCACACAAGTATTAATGTTTCCTTGTTAATACTATTATAGCATGAATGTAAACATTTATCATAAACACAAAGATATAATAATAACTACATTTATTATTGCCTCTAGGGAATATCTCCAACAGTCTCCCACTTGCACTAGAGTCATCTAATCTAGATTACATGGTAATATACCGAACACCCATGGCAGTTTGGTGTTGGTCATGTTTTGCCCTCGGGAGAGGTTTAGTCAACGGATCCGCCACATTCAGATATGTGTGTACTTTGCAAATCTTTATGTCCCCATCTTGGACATGTTCTCGAATAGCATGAAAATGTAGCTTGATGTGCTTCAGCTTCTTGTGTGACCTTGGTTCTTGCGCATTGGCTATGGCGCCCATGTTATCACAGTAGATAGACATTGGGTCTAGTGCACTAGGAACCACACCTAGCTCTGTAATGAACTCTTTCATCCATATTGCTTTTTGTGAAGACTCCGAAGCAGCCATGTATTCCGATTCAGTTGAAGATCTCGCCACAACGCTTTGCTTTGCACTCCTCCAGCTAACTGCTGCACCATTCAAAGTAAATACGTATCCAGATTGTGATTTAGAATCATCCGGATCGGTGTTCCAACTAGCATCGGTGTAACCATTAACAACGAGCTATTTATCACCTCCATAAGAAAGAACCATATCCTTAGTTCTTCTCAAGTACTTAAGGATGTTTTTGACCGCTGTCCAATGATCCACTCCTGGATCACTTTGATATCTGCTAGTTAAACTAACAGCATATGCACTGTCGAGTCTAGTACATAGCATGGCATACATTAGAGATCCTATGGCTGATGCATAGGGAGTCTTACTCATCCTTTCTCTATCTTCTGTGGTTGTCGGACTTTGAGTTTTACTCAACGTCGTATTGGGCAACATGGGCAAGAACTCTTTCTTGCTATCTTCCATTCCAAACCTCTTTAGAACTTTGTCCAAATATGTATTTTGTGACAATGATATTAGGCGTCTTGATCTATCTCTATAAATCTTTATGCCTAATATGTAAGCTGCTTCGCTAAGATCCTTCATTGAAAAACTATTATTCAAACATTCCTTGACACTATTAAGAAGGTCTACATCATTCCTGATCAACAATATGTCATCTACATATAGTATTAAGAATGCTACAGAGCTCCCACTCATTTTCTTGTAAATACAAGCTTCTCCATAAGTTTGTATAAAACCAAAACTTTTGATCACCTTATCAAAACGTTGATTCCAACTTCGGGATGCTTGCTTCAATCCATAAATGGACTGTTGAAGTTTTCATACCTTGTTAGCATCTTTAGGATCGACAAAACCTTTGGGTTGCATCATATACAACTCTTCATCAATGTCTCCATTGAGGAATGTTGTTTTGACATCCATCTGCCATATCTCATAATCATAATATGCAGCGATTGCTAACATAATCCTCACAGACTTTAGCTTCACTACAGGTGAGAAAGTCTCATCGTAGTCAACTCCTTGAATTTGTCGAAACCCTTTTGCGACAAGTCGAGCTTTATAGACAGTAACATTACCATCAGCATCTGTTTTCTTCTTGAAAATCCATTTGTTCTCGACAGCCTTCCGGCCATCCGGTAAGTCCACCAAAGTCCATACTTGGTTTTCGTACATGGATCCAATCTCGGATTTCATGGCTTCTTGCCATTTGTTGGAATCTGGGCTCATCATCGCTTCCTCACATGTCTCAGGGTCATCGGTGTTATCCACCAACATGACATTCATTACGAGATCATACCAATCAGGAGTGGTACGAGTTCTCGTTGACCTGCGAGGCTCTGTAGCAACTACAATCGAAGTTTCATAATCATCATCATTAGCTTCCTCTCTTATTGGTGCAGGCACCACTGGAACTTCTTCCGGTGCTGCGCTACTCGCAAGTTCGAGAGAAGGTTCGACAACCTCGTCGAGTTCTACTTTCCTTCCAGTCACTTCTTTCGAGAGAAATTTCTTCTCTAGAAAGGATCCATTCTTGGCAACGAAGATTTTGCCTTCGGATCTATGATAGAAGGTATACCCAATAGTTTCCTTCGGGTATCCTATGAAGACGCATTTTTCCGCTTTGGGTTCAAGCTTGTCCGGCTGTAACTTCTTTACATAGGCTTCGCAACCCCAAACTTTAAGGAACAACAATTTAGGTTTCTTCCCAAACCATAATTCATACGGTGTCGTTTCAACGGATTTAGATGGTGCCCTATTTAAAGTGAATGCGGCTGTTTCTAATGCATAACCCCAAAATGATAGCGGTAAATCTGTAAGTGACATCATAGAACGAACCATATCTAAGAGAGTTCGATTACGACATTCGGACACACCATTACGTTGTGGTGTTCCCGGCGGTGTCAATTATGAAAGTATTCCGCATTTCTTCAAATGCTCGCCAAACTCGTAACTTAGATACTCACCTCCACGATTAGAACGTAGAAATTTAATCTTCTTGTTACGTTGATTCTCAACCTCACTTTGAAACTCCTTAAACTTCTCGAAAGTTTCGGACTAATGTTTCATGAAATAGATATACCCATATCTACTCAAGTCATCCGTGAAGGTAAGAACATAATGATAACCACCGCACGATGCTACACTCATTGGACCACACACATCGGTATGTATGATTTCCAATAAGTCCGTAGCTCGCTCCATCATACCAGAAAATGGAGTCTTAGTCATTTTACCCATCAGACATGCTTCGCATCTATCAAGTGATTCGAAATCAAGTGATTCAAGAAGTCCATCGGAATGGAGTTTCTTCATGCGCTTCACTCCAATGTGACCAAGACGACAGTGCCACATATAGGTCGAGTTATCGCTCGATTTCAAACGTTTAGCCTCAATGTTATTAATATGTGTATTTCCACTATCGAGATTCAATAAGAATAGACCATCTATCAAAGGTGCATGTGCATAAAACATATTACTCATATAAATCGAACAACCATTATTCTCGGACTTAAACAAGTAACCGTCTCGCAATAAACAAGATCCCGATATAATGTTCATGCTCAACGCAGGCACCAAATAACAATTATTTAAGTATAAAACTAATCCCGATGGTAGATGAAGAGGTAGCGTGCCGACCGCGATCACATCAACCTTTGATCCGTTTCCCACGCGCATCGTCACCTCGTTCTTCGCTAGCTTCCGTTTATTCTGCAGCACCTGTTTCGAGTTACAAATATGAGCAACTGAACTAGTATCAAATACCCAGGCACTACTACGAGTACTAGTAAGATACACATCAATAACATGTATATCGGATATACCTTTCTTCTTGATGTTGCCGTTCTTCAAATCCGCCAAGTACTTTGGGCAATTCTGCTTCCAGTGACCTTCTCCCTTGCAGTAAAAGCACTCAATATCAGGCTTAGGTCCAGCCTTGGTCTTCTTCGTCGGCGCGGTAACTTTCTGACCACCCTTCTTGAAGTGTCCCTTTTGCTTAGACTTGCCTTTCTTGAATTTGGTGGTCTTATTTACCAACAACACTTGGTGCTCTTTCTTGATCTCCACTTCTGCAGATTTCAACATGGCGAAGAGTTCTGGCAACGTCTTGTTCATGTTCTGCATGTTGTAGTTCATCACAAAGTTCTTGTAACTTGGTGGTAGTGATTGGAGGACACGGTAAATCCCCAAAGCATTAGGAATCACTATACCAGAGCTTTGAAGTTTGTTTGCGTGCCCAGACATCTTAAGCACATGCTCACTGATGGAGTTGCCCTCTTCCATCTTGCAGTTAAAGAACTTTTTAGAAGCCTCATAGCTCTCAATTGCCGCATGAGTCTCAAAGATCAATTTGAGATCACGGACAATATCATGTGGGTCTGAATTCTCAAACCTTTTCTGAAGCTCCGATTCTAAACCATACAAGATACACACTGAACTGTGGAGTACTGAGTCTTCCGAGTGAGGTAAACATTCTTTACTTCATCGGTAGCAGTAGTTGCAGGTGGGTCACCCAGCGGTGCATCCAGCACATAGGTCAAATTACCATCTGTGAGGACAATCCTCAAATTGCGGAACCAATCCATGAAGTTGCTTCCATTGTTTTTCAACTTTTCTTTCTCTAGGAACGCATTAAAATTGATGGTAGGGGCTCCCATTGATCTACAACATATTTGCAATAGTTTAGACTAAGTTTATGACAAATTGAGTTCTAATTAATAGTAAAATTAATCTAGGTGAACTCCCACTCAAAACAACATCCCTCACATTGTTTTAGTGATCACACGAACCAAATCCACCACATCAAAACCGATCATCACGAGAGTTGATGTAGATTCAATGGCGAACAATCGTCATGTTCATCATATCTTCTATATGACTCATGCTTTACCTTTCGGTGATCCGTGTTCCGAGACCATGTCTGTACATGCTAGTCTCGTCAAGATCAAACCTTAGCTTCCGCATGAGCAAATCTGGCTTGCTCACGTTGTATACACTTGCGAAATCTAACACACACGATCATCACGTGGTGCTTTGAAACAACAAGCTTTAGCAACGGTGCTAACTAAGGGTGAACACTTTATGACTTGAAATTCATGTGCATGAGGGATCATCTTATAATGCTACCGTCGTTAACTAAGCAATACAAGATGCATAAAGGATTAACATCACATGCAATTCATAATATGTGATATGATATGGCCTTTCTTCTTTGTGCTTCTGATCTCCATCTTCAAGCACGATCATGATCTCCATCATCACCGACATTGCATCAAGGTCCATGACGCTGCTCCATGGTTGTCGTCCACCGGCTTCAACTATTACAACTACTTTGTATAGACACGTGGGACTTAACAGAATTTAAAGACAACCATATGGCTCCTACCGGTTGCCAACTTACAATAAGGAACATTGAATACATCAAATATAATCACAATCATGGCCATATCACATCACAGCACACCCCTGCAAAACAAAGTTAGACGCCTCTATTTTCTTTGCATGTTTTACGTGGTTTGGGGCTTTCAATAAGTGTCGTTCTAACTTACGAACAAGAACCACAACATTGATACTAGTATTGGCAATCACCCGTTGTAAATTGGATCTTAACTATGCTGGGACAAATAGGCACCCGCAAAGCCACTTATGCAATACGAGTTGCATGTCAAGCGTGGAGCAAGTCTCATGAACGATGTCATGTAAGGTTAGCTCGGGCCGCTTCATCCCAACATCCCGCAAGATGCAAAGTACACAAGAAGCAATCGACAATAAAAGCATCAACGCCCACAATGACCATTGTGTTCTACTCGTGCAACAGATCTACATATAGACACGGCTCTGATACCACTGTAGGGTTTCGTAGCATGGAAAACAAAAAATTTCTATCGCATACAAACAAACAAGCCAAGATCTATCTACTAGATTGTAGCAACGAATCGATGGAATAACTCACCCTCGAAGATTCTCGTGGGTGATGTAGTTGTACTCTTCCCGATCTCAAGATCGCGTAGACGATCCTTCCGGTGCTGCGTTCCGGCAGCGCTCCCGCAGTCCGTCACACGTTCGGTACTCGATGAAGACCTTCCTCTCCCTTGTTCCAGCAGGCAGCGGAGGTTGTAGCACTCTCCTCGTGATTCCGGCAGCACAACGACGTGGTACCGGAAGTAGAGGGGAGATCTCGCAGGGCTTCGCCTTAAGCCGGAGCGAGTATGGTGGAGTATGAGAGAGTCCCTCGACGATCTAGGGTTTAGACACGCCGAGGAGGAGGCTTGGCCGGTGGCTAGGGTTGCTAGGCGGCGGCGGCGGTTTTCCCTAGGGCCGGCGGCGGCTATGGAGGGCGGCGGCGACTTGGGGCTAGGGTTTAGAGGTAGGGAACTTGTGTGCTAGGAGGGGCAGCCCTGCCCCTCCCTTTATAGGTGGGAGGCGCGGCCAAGGGGAGGGGAGTCCCTCCCCAACTCGGCTTCAAGGTGGGCCGGCGGTGGAGGGGAGGAACTCCTCCCCCAACTCGATTTCCACCTCCCTCTCCACTTCCCAAAATAGCCGTTTGACTTTCAAATTGGCGTTTGACTTTTTCAAACTAGGATTTGATTAAACCCTTTATTTTGTTCAGTGATGACACCTAGTACATGATGCAATCATACCAATTGATATAACACATTCATGTACCCTTCCCCTCCGGAGTGCCGGACATTCCGGAACCTTCTAGAACATTCCCGATGAAAACACTGGAACCATTCTCCAACCCCGAAACAGGACTTTCCTTATATGAATCTTATTCTCCGGACCATTCCGGATCTCCTCGTGATATCCCGGATCCCATCCGAGACTCCGAACAACATTCGGTCTCTTACTTATCATTCCATAACTACTCAAACAACGTCGAATCCTTAAGTGTGTCTCCCTACGGTTCGTGAATTATGCGGACATGATCGAGACACTTCTCCGATCAATAACCAATAGAGGAATCTAGAAATTCATATGGCTCCCACATATTTCTACGATTACTTTTGCGATCGAATGAACCACTTACATACGATACCAATTTCCCTTTGTCTCACGATAGTTTACTTATCCGAGGTTATGATCGTCGGTATCTCTGCATACCTAGTTCAACCTCGTTACTGATAAGTACTCTTTTCTCGTTCCCGTGATATGTGATCCCTTGTGAGCCAGTCACATGCTTGCAAGCTAATTGGATGACATTTCACCGAGAGGGCCCAGAGTATATCTATCCGTCATATGGATGGACAAATCCCACTCTTGATCCGTGTGTCTCAACCAATACTTTCCGAACACTCAATGCCACCTTTATAGCCACCCAGTTACGGTGTGGTGTTTGATGTCATCAAAGCATCCATCCGGTAAAGGTGATATGCATGATCTCATGGTGGAAGGAATTAGGTTACTATGTATCAGAAAGCATATAGCAATTGAACTATTAAAATGACTTGATCTTTATGCTACGCTTATCTATAGGAGTATGTCCACCATATCATTCTCCTAACGATATGATCTTGTTGTTAATAACATCTCAATGTTCATGATTGGGAAACCACAATCATTTATTAACCAACAAGCTAGTATTATAAAGAGGCTTTACTAGGGACTCTATTTTAGTTTACAAATCACACAAGTATTAATGTTTCCTTGTTAATACTATTATAGCATGAATGTAAACATTTATCATAAACACAAAGATATAATAATAACTACATTTATTATTCCCTCTAGGGCATATCTCCAACACCGGAACCTCGCCTCTCGTGAACCTGTACGGGTGAGGGGCGATCAGGTTTTTGGGGAGCACGACTACTGGCAACCACGACGTCGTCCGACGGCGAGTTTCCGAACGACGACTTCTTCCCGGACATGAGCGACCTCTTCGACAACCTCAACATGGGCGACGCTGCTGCAACCGCTGCAGCTGCTATTCAGCCTACATCGTATGTGATCTCGATTTCTCTCTTTCGGATTATGCTAGAGTTCTTTGTTCTAGCATTTGGTGTAGATATGATAGGTTTATCTCCTATAGATGTAAGTTGTTCATCTACTTTGCTGATCTGCATAATTGGTTTTAGTACCGTTTGTATGATCATGATTTATCAGTTTATTATTCGGATTAAATCATATGGATTATTGCTTATATTTCAAACACAACTGGTATAGGTTACTAGTGGCATTCACAGTGATTTGTGAACCAGTGGAGTGTGGGCCAAATGCACAACCCGCCGGTGGTGCTCGACCTCTTTTAGAAGCCACTAATATAATTTCTAAAATTAAAAAATGTAGCAATTACTGAATATAGCGTGACAACTAAAAGCAACAAACGAGTTAGACCACATGTTACTAACAAACACTTCAAAACCAGTATCAAAACTAGCAAGTAGGTTCACGGCTTCATGCATGTCCTTAACAAATATCTCAAAATAAGTATCACTCGGAGTATGAAGACTCCAAATCTGACCAGGGAAACAACGGGTTATATTCAACGATGATGTCGATGACGAACATCATCTGAAGGTTTATGCGCCAAGTGTTTCTGCCAGCGAGGAGTATGCTTATCCAACTTGCGGATTTGCGGCTTGAAGGAAGTTCTTCCACCCCTCCTTGTAAAACACGTTGTGTCCATATGTCTCCGTCTTGTACATAGTAGTGCTAACCCCACCTCCATATCGAACACGTACTCCAATCGAGCCTTCTTGAGAAATTTGAAGAGAAGAAACCATCCTCAATGATAGTTATTAAGATGAAAAAGTTAGATAGCTTGATATTAGATAGAGCATCATCATACTGTCTGAATACAATAATAAATGGATAAAAAGAATGGTACTTGAAAACCATATTATGCCAGTGAAAAATCACAACCCGATGAAGGAATTAGTCAGTGGAAAGTTTTTGATGAGGTAATTCTTCCCAACTATAGGTACGTAAGCTCGCATCTTTGAGCCGTAATTGCATAGCACAATGGGTCTTGATCATCCTCGCCACCCTCTTTGTCACCACCTTCGATTGAAATAGATAATATTGATCCTCGACCTAGGAGCTCCCATTGCAAAAAATATGTACACCTCTCTAGTGACTTGGTTCTGTGTAATCAACCTCCTCCTTTTTTTACCTAAAATATGAGTCCTTATTCGCACTTTGTGCACGTTAACATCATATGTTTGCCCAAGAGTCTAGAATTCCACGCTAGCTCTTGTTATTCTATTGAATTCTGACCTTACATTGCACGGGATAGTCTGTGCACCAAACACACAAATTAGATAAATGATAATAGTATAAAAGGAAAACCGAGTGAATATATATATGAAAAAGTATACATACCAAAAAAATGCTCAAATCTAACCTCTATGAGATGGACACCGAATAGTGAGTCTTGACAAATTTTTCTCAGAGTCATTGAAAGAGATTTGACACGGCGTCATATCCTCTATAGAAAAATAAGTAACGGATACGTGACATATCCTCTACTATATGATCAATCTAACACTATAAATCTCTGGCCATTTTATCTTCCAATTCTAAAATCATGTACAAACTAATTCTCAAATTAACTACACATTATAATTCTAAAATCAACTACACATGAATAACCTACACATGCATGTTCTTCTATATCAACCAGAAATTTTATTCTAAAAAATCGGAGGAGATTGGAGACTCACCGACAGCACATCATATGGAGATTGGGAAGCAAGGTGGCACGGACCACGGAGACGACGCGGCGGCGTGGTCAAAGACGATGGCGGTGACAAGGATCTGATCTAGCGGAGGTGGGGCTGAGATCAATTGAGTGGAGGGTGAGAGAGGATGTTATTTTAAGTGGAAGGGGAGGGGAAGGAAGCGGACGCGGGCGGTGCGGCAGAGCGGACATGCAGACCGGGAGAAGAGAGACGCGAGTGAGAAACAGTGAAGCAGAGTGTCGATTCGGTTTTTGGTAGGTGGAGAAAAGAGTAGTATCGTTCAATACCATCGACACCACTAGTAGAGACATTGTGGTGGCGCGTCTTATTTGCAAATGCCACTATCATTTTTTGCTATAGCGTTTACTGGTAAAATATACTGACTACGTTCATTTATACCTATTCGCCAATTTGCGGACACCACTGGTACTTTCAGCCATAGCGTTTTCCAACTAGTGATCGATGGTGAGGTTGATCCAACCTATAGGGGCACAACTAGGGTTTATCCGGCCCCTTCTTCACTGATACATGAGAGAGTAGGGAACTATGCTTAATCAACCATTGGCGGTACACTTTGAGCTTTCTAGTGGCATGACATGCTCACAACCACTTTAGCATGTCATTTGCGATGGGTGATATGTGGGTTCATTTGATGCGCGCGCCCCAGTGGCATCAACATCGATTGTCACAAAGAGATTACAACTAAGTCCATTTCCAGTTACCTTGCTCATCAGGTAGAGCTAAAATTCCGCAGTTTACTTTATATATGTATATGTGTATATATACATAACACCAATTTATTAGGAATTCGAAAATGTGAGATCCTGGAACATGGTTTCATATGATTGGATACCTGAATTGGATCGTATAGGCACATAGAGGGGGGAGGGGTGAATAGGTGCTACTCAATTTTTAGTCCTTTTTCAATTTTAGGCTTGGCATAAAGTAAATTCTCTAGATATGCAACTACGAGAATTTTTCTATATGCAACCCTAGCTACTAAGCACGTAAAGAGAGGATCGACGGAACTGTAGTGGAGCACGCGGAGACACAGGGATTTGTTTTACCGTAGTTTCTTTCTTGTTAAGGAAAGTACATCTGCGTTGGAGGGGTGGGCGGTTCTAAGACCACCACGCCACAATAGGCCTCACCCTATTCTCCGATGGATCTCGCCACGAAAGGCCTGATCCACCTTCTCCACTATTGGTACCCTTTGAGGCGGGAACCGGTGCCTTTATCGGGACACACACCCACAACTGAATTGGGGTCTCCCGTAATGACAACAAGATGTCACAAGAACAAGGATTATCAATATAATCAAAAACAAGGATCTAGATATTTGTAAGAAATACTAGATCGGAGATTCTCTAAACAAATGGAGAGGAGATGAAGCGCTTGATTGTAGTTGTTGAAGATCGAGTCCTCCTCCTTCGATTCCCCAAGGGACAGGGCCTTTGGGTGGATCTAGGTGGAGCTCTCTTGGATGAAGGTTGAAGATCAGATCTTGACTTTTTAATGAACCGAGAGTTCTGGCAGGAGGAGGAAGGCAGGCTTAAATACCCCTGCCCAGATCTGGCCATTGAAGAAGTTTGGGGGCGGATTATCCGCCCTGGGGAAAAACTCCGCCCCCAGGACGGAAACTCCGGGAGAAAATCCGCCCCCATACAGAGAGCGACGCAGGTCCAGACTTGGCAAAATTCCTCGAGGGGCGGATTATCCGCTCCCTCAGGGGGCGGACTATCCGCCCATGCCAGAAAATCCGACTGATTCTCCGCCCCCCTCTAGGGGTTGCGCCCTTTTGGGTATGGGGTGGGGCGGATTATCCGCCCCCTAAAAGCAGATTTCCTTTTCCTTTTTCAATGTAAAGATCTGCAGCACTTCAACACACATTAAATAATCCTTGATATTGTTATCTAACACACGGAACACTAGGGATTATGAAATGTTCTTTCAATCTCTCCCTTTTTGGTGTTAGATGACAATACCAGGATTTGCAAAGGAACCTACTAACAACACCTTAAACCAAATGAGAGAGGCTCCCCCTAGATGTGTGCATATTTATAATTTGCATTTGAATACAAATGCACATAATAGAGAGTCCGCAACTTTTATAGCAAAGACAATTAAAGCAAGGTGAGTTAGGAAACAAGGTCATACCACCGGGATGTGAATATAGCCAAATAAAATAATGAGATTGTCAGGCTCCAAGCACATCCGGCCTAGAGTTTTCTTGGCTATTTCCTTCTTCTTTTGATCCCCTGGGACAATTTGGAGTGCCAGGGGCGGACTGTCCGCCCCTTGGAGGGGGCGGATAGTCCGGTCTGGGACTACCATTTTGTCCAGGAGACTGATGATCTTCAGTAGGTTGCGGTGTTGGTGCAGAGTTTTCTCCAGCAGGAGGAGCTTGTTGATCTTGTGTAGATGAGGGCTCCACTTGAGTGGAGCATTGTCCTTCCCGATCCGCCACAAGGGGTTCCTCAATGGGGCGGAAAAATCCCACTCCCATTATTCTTATGGCATCTTGGGGTATTTCAATATCTGCATCACAAACATCAACTTGCCCCACATGGGAGCCGTTATTTTCATCGAACTCCACACTACAAGATTCTACAACAGTCCCAGTGAGCTTGTTGTAGACTCTATAAGTGTGGGATTCGGCACCGTAACCAACAAAAATACCTTCTAAATCCTTGGACTCAAATTTATACACGCGGACACCTTTGATAAGAAAGAAACACTTACAACCGAATACCCTGAAGTATGAGATGTTGAGCTTGTTACCGATAAGTATTTCATACGGAGTCTTGTCCAAGATTTTTTGGAGGTAGAGACGGTTAGACGAGTGACAAGCGGTGGATATGGCTTCAGCCCAAAAGTTGTAAGGAGATTTGAATTCATCTAACATTGATCTTTCCATATCCATCAACGTGTGGTTCTGCCTCTCGGCTACACCATTTTGTTGAGGGGTGTACGTAGCGGAATATTGATGTCTTATCCCCTCTTCACTTAGAAACTCATTCAAAGTGTAGTTCTTGAATTTGGAGCCATTGTCACTTCTTATTGCCAAGATAGGAACATTGTGTTGACGTTGAACTTTATTGGCAAAGTCAATGACCGTTTGTTGAGTCTCACTCTTTAGCTTGAAGAAATAGACCCATGTATATCTCGAGTAATCATCGACAATGACCAAGCAATACTTCTTCCCACCGAGACTGGCATGAGATGGAGGACCAAATAAGTCCACATGAAGTAATTCCAAGATTCTCTTTGAAGACATAATAGTCTTCCTCTTATGGGGAGAGTCATGCATTTTGCCTTCAACACAAGCCCTGCAAACATGATCTTTGGCAAAAGATACATTGTCTTTTAGTCCAAGGATGTGGCCACCCTTGTGGAGACTTTGCAAAGTTCTCATGTCGACATGGGCTAAACGGCGATGCCATAGCCAGCCCACATCGGCCTTTCCGAATAGGCACATCGGACCCGAAGTGGTTTTCCCCGAAAAATCCACCACATACAGGTCATTTTCGACGTACCCAACAAAAGAGACCTTTAGAGACTTGCTCCACAAAAGTACCACCAAATCATCATCAATAAAAATAGAAAAACCCATCTTGCCAAGGGCACGAACATAAAGAAGGTTGTAACCGAGGGTCTCAACAAGCATGACGTCCACGAGAGAGATATTGTGAGCAACCACAACCTTGCCAAGACCCAATACCTGAGATTTAGACTTATCACCATAGGAGACTGTAATATTATCATGATTGGGACGCATCTCCGTGATGATCTCCTTGCTTCCGGTCATATGACTAGTGCATCCACTATCCAGCACCCATTTCGACCCACCGGAAGCATAGCCCTGCAAGAGAATTACTTCTTGGTTTTAGGTACCCATTTTTCAGTGGGTACTCTCATGTTAGTAACAAGGGTCTTTGGAACCCAAATAGACCAAGCAACATATTCATCAAAAGGACCAACATAATAATCATAAACATCGCCATAATAATCACAAAAGAGTTCATAATTTGGATTGTGAGACCCTGCAAAACCAATATTGTTAGTTTTGTATTTTGTGACATTCTTCTCAGCGGTGCTTGTCTTTGATTGTACATTCTTGGTCTTCTTCTTCTTGTTTTTCTTCTTCTTGGACTTGGTGACATACCCAAGTCCCTCTTTACCAATATTTGACTTTTGCTTGCCAAGAACCATATCAAGACCACCCTTATCTTTGGGAGTGATGTCCTTGAAAAATCATTCTTCCACACTAGCATTTTCCTTGTGAATATATGTTGACTTAGATGTGCTAGAAACATCATACTTGGTCAATCGAATTTGGAGCTGATCATGTGACTCATTGAGAATGCAGAAATCACTTTTCAACGCCTTGTGAGCAATGTCAAGTTTCTCCAATTCCTTAGAGAGTCTATCATGAGCAGCCCCAAAGTCAATCTTTTCCCTCTTTAACTTCTTTGCTTTGGTGACTGCATTCTCGTGTTCCTTAACAAGCTTAGCCACTATTTCTTCATGTGACTCCTCAATGGACTCAAGCCTCTCTTCAAGAGACACCCGAGCCTCTTCTTATTCTTCTAGAGCATTTTTTAAGGATGCAATTTCCATTGCATCCTCCCTTTCAATTTTGCCCTTTTCTTCGAGGAGAACTTCATTTTGGGCCAGCTGGTCCATAAGAGCCTCAAAACGTATTTTGTGCTCACCTTGCAAGTTAGTGAAGAAATAGTCCAAAGCAATAATCTCTTCTTTAACCTTAAGACTAGTAGGATCATTCATGTCAATCATAGCCTTAGGAAAACAAGAGTTAGAAGTAGTTACCTCGGAACCTCTTTCCATGAGACAAGTAGCATTCTTGTTGATGACATTTTCGTTCGGGGAGTCGAAGATTGATGTTGGTGTAGATATGGTGACTATAGCATCCACCTCTCGAGATCTATCATCATCGTCCTCATCTTCACTTCCCGAAGAATATTCTTCTTGATCCACTAGAACAATCTTTGGTTGCTTATTGAAGGGAGCATTCTTCTTTACAAACTGTTTCTTGCGTGGAGCCTTTGACTTTTCCTTGAAAATAAGTCTTCCTCCATTATCATCCCTACTTTGATATGGACACTCAGCTACAAAGTGCAGCCGGTCTCCATAGTTGAAACATGTTCTCAGCTTGGGACCATTTTCCTTTCTTCCATAAGCTCCACTCTTGCGTTCTAGTTCAGATTTAGCCTTGGCCGGGTCTTTCCAAAAGTTTCTAGCATAAAAGGCCAGGTATTGTCCATGGATTCTTTTTACATCCTCGGGATAGTCCATACCTTCTATGTCATCTTCATCATGATCAATCACACTAGTCTTCAAGGCCATGTTGACCCCCTTTTGCATCCCCATAGCTCGTGCACGAGCATCTTCGGCATTCTTGGCAGCCACTTTGAAAGCAGCCATTTCTTGCATTACCTTATTGGATGTCATGAGGTGGTAGTTATGCCTATCTTGGATACTTTTCAATCTGTGGGCTCAAATGGCATAAGAGCACTGACATACTTGCGCTTGATCCATGCATCATCAACATGAGAGGTACCATGATTCCTGAAAGTGGTGGCTATTGACTTGAGCCTCCTATACATGTCCTCGTGGTTTTCTCCATCCAACATATAAAATCCTTCAGCTTCATTGCTCAAAGCATCATATCTATTCCTTCTCATACTTTCATTTCCGACGAAGAGCTTGGTGAGAGCATCCCAAGCTTTCTTAGCTGTACTAAGATGTTGAATGTGTGGCATGTCTTTGTCACCCACACCAAGATGGATCATGTGTAGAGTTGTAGCGTTGAGTTGACTATCAACAACCTCTCTTCTTGTTAGGTTGTTGGGATCTCCAACATGAAGACCATTCTCGATGATTTTCCACAACTCAATGGAGGAACTGCACACATGAGACTTCATAAAAAATTGCCATTGAATGAAAGTAGATGCTGAAAGTTTGGGTGGGTCACCCCTATTATGTATATGTGGGTGTGGAATAGGTGGATCAGGAGAATACACATGGGAAATCTCATTGTATCCTTCCTTACCACTATCCTTTTTCGAGGAGGAGCTCTTGCTAGTGCCATCACCAACCACTTTGTTATCTTTGGAATCGACTTTACTCGTTTCCTTAGATTGCGGAGTGGTAGCCTTAGAGTTAGATGGAGGTGATGCTGCGGATGTGGAGAGACGCATTATCAATTGACGCATCTCTTCCATCTTAGCCTCTATGGAACTAACCAAGGTTGTTTCCAACGTCTTGAGATCGTTCATGGTGACTACCTCCGGAGCATCACTCACATCTCCCTTGGAACCCATACTTCTCTTAGGCGGTTAAGCTCGAATTAAGAGCCGGGGCTCTGATACCAATTGAAATGGATCGTATGGACACCTAGAGGGGGGAGGGTGAATAGGTGCTACTCAATTTTTAGTTCTTTTTCAATTTTAGGCTTGGCATAAAGTAAATTCTCTAGATATGCAACTACGAGAATTTCCCTATATGCAACCCTAGCTACTAAGCACGTAAAGAGAGGATCGACGGAACCGTACTGGAGCACGAGGAGACACAGGGATTTGTTTTACCGCAGTTCCTTCCTTGTTAAGGGAAGTACATCTGCGTTGGAGGGGTGGGCGGTTCTAAGACCACCACGCCACAATAGGACTCACCCTATTCTCCGATGGATCTCGCCACGAAAGGAATGATCCACCTTCTCCACTATTGGTACCCTTCAAGGCGGGAACTAGTGCCTTTATAACTCTACCGGGGCACACACACCCACAACTGAATTGGGGGCTCCCGTAATGACAACAAGCTGTCACAAGAACAGGGATTATCAATATAATAAAAAACAAGGATCTAGATATTTATAAGAAATACTAGATCGGAGATTCTCCAAACGTATGGAGAGGAGATGAAGCGCTTGATTGCAGTTGTTGAAGATCAAGTCCTCCTCCTTCGATTCCCCAAGGGATGGGCCCTTTGGGTGGATCTAGGTGGAGATCTCTTGGATGAAGGTTGCATATCAGATCTTGACTTTTTCGAATGAACTGAGAGTTCTGGCAGGAGGGGGAGGAAGGATTAAATACCCCCTGCCTAGATCTGGCCGTTGAAGAAGTTTGGGGACGGATTATATATCCTCCCACCACTAGGGGCGAATTATCGGCCGTGGGAAAAAACTCCACCCCCGGGACGGTTACTCCGGGGGAAAATCCACCCCTCCATACAGAGAGCGACGCAGGTCCAGACTTGGAAAAATTCCTCGAGGGGCGGATTATCCACCCCCTCAAGGGGCGGACTATCCGCCCATGCCGGAAAATCCGGCTGATTCTCCGCCCCCCTCTAGGGGTTGCGCCCTTCTGGGTATGGGGTGGGGCGGATTATCCGCCCCTGGTAGGGGCGGATTATCCTCCCCCCAAAAGCAGATTTCCTTTTCTTTTTTCAATGTAAAGATCTGCAGCACTTCAACACACATTAAATAATCCTTGATATTGTTATATAACACATAAAACACTAGGGATTATGAAATGTTCTTTCAATACCCATATCAATAAGTTGCAACTTATTTTCTAGAAACTCATTTGAAAAAAAACTCTAAGGTTAAGTGTGCTTGGAGTAGAGCAATTTGAGGATGGGTGACCAACCGGGAAGTGGATCCCGGTTGCACACGAGTGAGAACAAAGTGTGCAAAAAAGGCTAGTGTTAGTCTGTAGGGCTAGTATAGAGATCTTATTAAGATGCCAGGAGTGACATCCCGGGCACGGAGAGTCCAGAGTGTTACAAGTGGTATCAGAGTCGATCATCGCGGCTATACGGGCATGTGCGGGTCAGTGACGGTGGAGTATGGCGCGTGTGTTCCAGAGTGGACACGACATGGCACATGTGCCAGAACTGGACGCACATATGTGTGCCATGAGGGGACGTTATTAGCTTGTGGTTGATCGACGAGGGCGTTGATCTTTTAAGGGTGGGTGAGTGTGAAATCCTGGCACATGGCTTAATAGGATTGATTGGATACCCATATCAACAAGTTGCAATTTCTTTTTCAGAAGCTCAGCTAAAAAAAACTCTAAGATTAAACATGCTTAGCCTAGAGCAATTACAGGATGCGTGACTGACCGAAAAATGGGTCCCGGATGTGCACGAGTGAGAAGAAAATGCGCAGAAAAGAATAGTGTTAATCTATGAGACTAGTCTAGAGATCCTATTAAGCTGCCAAGAATAACAACTTGGGCATAGAGAGTCCGAAGTGTTACAGTAAACCATCTCAAAGCATATTGGCCTAGGATATACATAACTTTGTAAAACAAATTGGTATGATTAGGTTGGTAAACATAACTAACAACACTAAGTTTGGATGGATCAAATAGAGCAATTATAATAGTACAAAGGATTTGCTTCGAAAAAGATGATGTAAATGAAGTTCTCACTTGTTTAATTTGTTTGTTGGTAGAGATAAAAGGAAAAAGATAAGAAGAAGCGCCGCATCGCTGGCTCGCTCGTGCGGTGCACCAAGATTCGTACAAATCCATCGCGTGTGGACTGTAACAACCACTCATACGTTCTCACCTTATCCCCTCCCAGTAGCTATCTTATCTTCTCGCTGAGTCGCTACCAACCACAGAAGAGCCACTCTTTTCTCGCTCTCAGACCACCATGGCAAGCAGCACCGCGCCACGCCGGGCCAGAGAGGCACGGGAGGATGAGGGCACCCACATCGTTGTGTTAAAAGTAGTTATGTATTGTCTTCTTGTCTTTTGAAACTAGTTCCTCTCATTGTAGGATAGTTTCAAATTTGGAAAAGCAGGCAACCGGAGCAAGTCCGTGCGCCGATGCTAAATTTGAGTCTCCAAATAGAATAACATATCCCTTCCAACTGCCAACGAATTGGACATGCAGTAGCAGGCTCACGCGGATGTACAGTTCGAACAAATGCTTGGCATTGGGACCCAGGATACAGAGATTTAGCGATTGCCAACGCTGTGGAGTTCTTGCCAATTTTTGCCTCGTTGCCAAATTGCTCCTTCTGTCAGATTTGGCCAAACCAACGCTGTGGCTGCCCTAAGACCGCAGCCACGGGACACGCAGCGGGGAGGCCACCACCGACGAGCGCAGGCAGGCGTCTGTGCAAGGAGGAGGCAATGTCACCGCCGACAAGCGCAAGGAAGCGAGGAGGGCTCAAGGTCACCGCGCGACGAGTGCAGGGAGGTGTGTGCAAAAGAGGAGGCATCGAGGCCTTCACTACCGACGAGCGCAAGGGAAACGTCGACGCGTAGAGGAGCCACCGAGGAGAGGACCGCCGCCACTGCACGTACATGGAGACGTGCTCCCGAAGCGATCGGTTCGTCTCTAGTGTCACAAGACCGCTGACGAGCACAGGAAGACATGCACGCGATGAGGAGTCTGGTAGTCACTTGTTTGGATGCCTGATTTTTCCATCTCCACTGCATCTCAATCTCGTTTTTACTTTTTTTTTGGTATGGATGTGTCTTGAATCGAGACAAAATGGATTAATGAGAAATCCAAGTCTGTTGAATCGGGCAGCTGTGCGAGTTTAACTTGGCAATCATGCAATATAAATATGGCAATCAGGTAAAACTAACCTATCAATTAGGCACTATTTTTTGTCATACTACCACCAAATGTAATTAATTTGACAATCATGCACTACAAATTTTACAATTAGGTAAAAATAACCTGGCAATCGGACACTATTTTTGGCTGACGACCAAATGTAATAACCTGGTAATTATGTACTGTAAATTTGTGAGCTAGGTAAAACTAATCTGGCAATCAGGCTCTAGTTTGGCTGGCAGCCAAATGTAATAACCTGCTAATTATGTACTGTAAATTTGTGAGCTACGTAAAACTAATCTAGCAATCAGGCTCTAGTTTGGCTGGCAGCCAAATGTAATTAATTTGATAGGAAGGTAAAACTAACCTGGCAATTAGGCAATAGTTTGGCGGGTAGCCAAATGTTATTAATTTGACACTTGGATAAAACTAACTTGGCAATTAGGCAATAGTTTGGCTGGTAGCCAAATGTTATAAATTTGGTAATCATGCAATGTAAATTTTCTCATACTATGCATAATGGGCATGCAAAAATTCAAAAGCATGGGAAAACCTGAACATCGACGACATAAATAGCTGAAACTTTGAGCAGTTTACTTATTTTATTGAGCAATGGACAAAGTCCGCCTTCTGCATGCACATGTGACATGCACAACTATGGGAGAGCAACGTGTTTGCTCGCGTATACGCTCGCGACCCGTCGGTGTGAACATGGTTAGAGCATCTTTACTCATTGGGCGAACCCAGGCCGAAAACCGGATCTTTTTTCGGCTAGACAAAACAAGTTTTCGGCCACGATACGTCCAGTTTCCCACTCGCATACCCAGGCCGAGTTTCCACGTTCGGCTAAATTTCATTAAAGATAGGGAAATATAGGCGGATTACATCGAATTTAAACTAAAGTAGTACATAATAAACTAAAAAAAGCCGTCGCCGTGGCCTTCGCCCGAAATTGTTGTAGACGGTCGTGTAGCCGTGATCGGCCCAGCCATCATCCTCGCCGCCGTCGTTGTCGTCATTGCTCGGCGGCTGGTGCTGGCGGGAGCTCCCCTTGCCTGGGTCGCCGCACCTCCATGGCAGGTAGGATGGGCCGTCATCCTCGTCGTCGTCGAGGACATAGAGCGGGGCGCCCTGGTAGGCGAGCTCGCGCCCGGACGACGCCCGTCTCCGGTCCGCCTGATCCTCGGCCTGCTGCTACAAGCGGTGGACGCGCTGCCGCTCCTGCTCCTCCCAGTCCTTCCTGGACCACTCCAGGATGTCCGACGATGACGGCTCCACCAACGGCGGCTGCGGCACCGAGTCGTGGAGCGACTGCTCCAGCGCCATCCTCAAGGCACTGTCGTCGGGCGGGGCTGAGTCGTCAACCTTTGGGCGGCGAAGGCGCAGGTGGCCGGTTGGTGACGCCTTCGCGCGTGGCTCGCCGATGATGATGCTGCGCGAGCATGTCTGCGGCGGCGAGCGCACTGGCGAGCCCGCCTCGCGCTTGACTGGGCGCAGCCCCGACGAAGGCGCAGTCGACGTGCGCAGCGGCGCGGAGCCCGAGGAGTGGGAGGCCGAGGCGGAGGAGGAGGAGCTCATGTTGGCCATCCTCCTCGGCATCCAGTTCATCGGAGGACGCCGCCCTGACCTGGATGCCGGCGTGGGAGTGCGCGGGAAGCCTAGACGCGGCGTGTTCCCGGCGTTGATGTGCTCCAGCATTGCCTTCAGCGTCCGGCCTGGCGCTCCACCAACGCCGGTGACCCGACGAGTTGTTGTGCTTCGGCGGCGACTCGTTGGGCGGCCCCTCGTGGCGGGCGAGCTCCTAGGCGTGGCGGTCTGCGAAGAACTCCTCCCTGTACAGGAGGTTGTCGGACGACTCAGCGGCGGAGGGGTCGTCCATGGCGCCGATAAACTCATGTATCTCATACATGAGCTCCTCCGGCATCGGCGCCGGCAGGATAGGGATGCCGCCGGTGCTTAGCTTCCACCCCGGAGGGTTCCACGTGTCCGGCGGCGCCATATACCCGGAGGGTTCCGCGTGTCCCGATGAGGGGAACGGCTTATATAGGTCGAGGTGGGTGGCGAGGGCTGGAGGGGTGTAGCGGCGAGGGCGGGAAAAGGGGAAACAGCGGGAAGTTAGTGCCCGCCGATCCGTCGCGGGAGCCTAGGCGTCGGCGCTAGCGTCACAATTCGGCGACGCGTGGCCGACGCGACGGGCAGTTAATGTCCGGTGGTGGCCACGTGGTTCCAAGGATGACGACGACTCGGCTTCCGTCGCTGACTCGGCGGGTCCATGCGCCGTTTCATTTTTTTCGCCGAGTTCGCTGCGTCCGGCGTTCCCAGGGCGTATCCGGGAACCTGGGTTCGACCTGGGTAGTCCGGACCAAAATTTGCCAAAATCCGGCGAAAAACAGGTACCTGGGTACGCGACTGGGCCAATTTTCGGTGTCTGGACCGAAATTCGGCGTCCGGATCAGCGTCCTGGGTATCCGAGTGGAGATGCTCTTAGGGGCAGCATCGTGTTTCCTAGCCTTTTGCATGTTTTGCTCAGGACGCAGGATAGAGGTTGGCAGCCGCCGCACGGATTCAGAAATATACGGCGCCGCTCTTTAGCAAAGTCCGAGATAAAAACATATCTATTCATCGTAGTACTATGTGTTTTTGTTTGCAACAATAAAGAGCAATTTCCCAAACAATTTGATGAATTGGTTGAATGAAACAGAAGTGGATCTTAAAATTAACGGGAACACAGAAGCGTGAGAATTATCTTGATCCTCCAGCATTTTTGTATTAGTTTTATTTCCTGGGCCATGTTTTAGTTTGGTTTCCTGTTTTGGTTATGTGTTATATTCCTTCATATGTTCCTTTGTTTGTACACGTTTTGCACTTCTAATTTTTTTTTGTGAATCAGGAGCTTCATTAATCAACCAGCGGTATTATAGTCCTTTGCAAGGATACTCGTGAGGAAGAGCGGCGTGTAGTTGACCCACACACACCGTCTTCGATCTGAGCTAACTCTAAGAACACATGCATGGGCTGCCTCATTCGCAGTCCTGCTTACATAATTCAACTTAAAGCGAGTGAAAAAACCGCTAAGCTCCCTAATTTCCTGGCAAACACTAGTAATAATGGATCTAGTAGAACCAGAATGGTTACTGAAATTAACCACTTCTTGAGCATCCGACTCGACGATTACACGCCGAAGCCCCATGTCGATTGCCAACCGAACTCCTTCGCGAACTTCTTATTCTTCCATGACAGTAGCGCTAAAGGCATGATCATGCCATAGAGCCTGTGCCCTCAATAGCGAACCATCATGATCATGAATCACCAGACTAGTGGCACCATTATTTGCCTCCTCATTGTATTATGCATCTGTGTTGATCTTTACATAACCAGGATCAGGAGGTTTCCATCGAGTTGCAGCTTTAGATTATGTCAGCTTCTTCTCTTTCCCTGCTTCACGTAAATCAATTGCAGTCTCAACAGCCCATCTAACAGACTGCTTGACCATTCTGGCACCCTCTCCGTGCCAGATGGCATTTCGCTCGGACCAAACTGACCAGGTACCACATAAGATAATACAGCTTTGCTCCTCCGATATCAGAGTCCCATCAAGTAAATCTGTTGCCCAAGACGTCGGATGTAGCTCTGGGGTTTTGACCCCCGTGGCCTGTTTCATATCTTGCCAAAAAGCTCGCTCCCAACTACACTCAAACAAGACATGGAAGACGGTTTCTTCTACAACACCACAAGTTTTGCAGTGGCTAATCCTTTCCATATGTCTAGCACTAATAGAAGTTATTTAAAACTAGCTGAATGCCCGTGCATTGCTACGGATTCCTCCAATTTAAATAAACATCAAGCATTCATTGATTCAACAATCAATAAGATCTTTGAAACACAAACCAAACAAAAATCGCTAATTCACTTATGCCAGACAAATATTGTAAACTTATATGATATAATATGTATTGGGACTTTGTGATGGTTTAGCCGGAATTATTTTTTATCCAAGACATACGACGACCAACTCCAAGATAACAACAAAGATATATAGTAAAGAGTTGAATTGAATGTCAACAATATAAATTGTCTTCATTCAACTATTATGCTGATGCAATACTCTCGTCTATAAACTCAACCCAGTAAATCTACCAACGACTAGATTTATTCTATTCAACAATTAAGTGTTTCCTTCTTTGCTAACAATGTATCAGCAACACTTAATAGTCGAATTACATAAATTCCATCAATTTGAACTACAACTGAACATTCTCCATTCCAGCTCCCAAGAGTTGTGATAGCATTTGAGTACCGATTATCTACCACAATAAAGTTATTTGTGTTCAAACACAGATCGACCAAGCTCAACATCACCACTTGTTGCTGCTCCACTAAGCAATGGGCCCGAGACATTTGTATTTGGCTCAGAAAGCATCTTGGTTACAAACTCCAGCGCATCCTTAAGTATACCAACACGGTTAACTCCAGCGCATCCTTAAGTATACCCTTCAGCTTTCTTCGCTCAAAGTAGTGTTGAGAACAACGGAACTGAATACGTGATGATTGGGATTGTAGCTCCATTTGGGCGTATGGTAGGTTTCATCATCTGATGCAGTGAGTCGACAACATTAGATTGTCATCCATTTTGAATCAGTCGAGAAATCAATGCATTTCAAGTGTTGACACCACATCCTAATCTACGATTTAAGATTTTTTTTGCTAAATAGGCACCTTGTGGACTCAGGGTAGCATTACTAATAAAAAAAACCTATAAAGAGCAGTAGGCTATTCTAAGAAGAATTTACTGTAAAATAGATATCTCTTTGCTAAGTCTGGGAGCAAGTCAATCATATGCCAGACCTATTCGTCCATAAATGTATTATGCGTCAGTTAGTCCTGCACATATCTGATCATGCAGCTATCGCTCTTGTGATTAATAACTTGATTGTACCTGGTAGATATTTCTCCAGTTGTGCTGGACGGTCTCCACACTTTGGCCGCACTGGTACCCCTCGCCGAAATGCCGTATCGTACGTCTCTTGCAGTAGTACATTCTATAGGTATCCGTGTGCAGGGATTTCTCATACATCAACCAAACAGAACTCGTTTTTTCTGCGTCTAGTATTTCTTAGGTTACAAACCATAGACGGCTTTTTAGGTGCCCACTGGTTCAGTAGCCACCGATCATCCCCTCCTGTCCTACGATTGACATTTGTAGTGAAGAAACTCTCGTACGCTATGTTGCACAAATGCAAACTGCAAAATTTGAGCATGGGCACATATAGAGATCAGTGCCTCTGTGCCCACCGAATCAATCGACCTCCCAGCTCTTCACATAGAAGAAGACATCTCTCCAAGCCATCAGCACGGTTGTTCCCCTTCTGCCGCCCGTCAGGATAGCACAGCTGCCGGGCTCCTCTACCCTCTCTAGCTGCTCTATTTCCACCACAACCGTCGTGTGTGAGGAAATCCCTCCTTCAGATCAGACCGAGAGGGGAATCCAGTCGCCGCACCGGCACGGGAGCACTACAATGCATCTCAAGCTGGCCGCCGGCTCCACATCACACGCCTTGACCTTCTCCTCAAGCTCGAAGTCCGCCGTCTGTTGCTGTCGCGCCGCTCACCGTGCCCGGAGGAGGATGGCGGTGCAGGCTGCTGGGGATTGATAGGGTGGGGAGGAGAAGGAAGTGCTCTCCAGGGAGAGAAAAAAAAAAGAGTTTGACCGGCTTAGCGGTGGCCGAGCCTGCTATTTGTCCTAACTGGCATAACTGGCAGAGGCAAAAGCGTCTAATTAAGGCAGATGGAAAATCTGGAACATGAAGAAGGTCCCAGATCTTTTTAATATACTTCCTCATTCCTAAAATAGATGTCTCAAATTTATTAAAATTTAAATAAATCTAGACACTATTTAATATAATGGTCATCTAAATTTAACAAATCTAAGACATCTATTCAAGGCAGATGGAAAATCTGGAACATGAAGAAGGTCCCCGATCTTTTTAATATAGTATAGATTTCATTTCAATTCGAGACCCGTACACGCACGTCATCAATACATCTAATAATGCCTGCGCGACCCACGCGAGCGCGTGCGGTTCCATGCCATCGAGCTGGAAAAATTAATAGGGTACACCGGCGCATTGTTGGTAGGATAGAAGAGCCCAAAGTTCCTCTCTATCTCTTCCCCAGGCTTCTGGTTCTCGTTGAATATGGCGAACAGATATGCCTCGATTGGTCCTGGCTTCTTGGGCGTACCATGAGCCACATGGTCAATCAGTCCCTGGTTATACGTCCTCGCGTTCTCTACCGTCGCCGCCACCCCTCCCACCGACGGCCACCCACTCTCTGACACCACCACCGCCACCCCCGGCGCCCCGGCCTTCTGCAGTGCGGCGTAAAAGGCGTCCAACATGGCGTCGAAGAGGTTCGTGTAAACCAGCCCGTTGCTGCTGTCCGTCACCAGCGGTGCACCAAGCTGGAACGTCGCGTAACCGAGGCTGATGTTGTCCTGGTCTCCCAGGTACGCGAAGTATGGGTACACATTGGCGAGTAGACAGAAACTGCGCCACCTCCGTCATGTAGGGCTGCGCGAATACGGCGCTGGAGGGCGGGAAGGAGTTGGCGATCACGTCCATCTTCACGGCCGTCGACACCTTGATGTCGCCTAGCCCGGGAGCAGCAAGAGCTTCGTTGAGGTTGCGCATGGCGGCGACAATGCTCTGCGCGGCGCCGTCCGTGAGCTCGTTGCCGACGGCGATGTACTTGATTTTGACGTCAGGGTAGTAGGGCTTCACGTTGGTTTGGACCCAGGAGGCTGCGTTGGAGGCGCCGGCGGCGAGGAGGACCACGTCGTCGTTAGTGGTGCCGAGGATGAGGCTGACACCCGTGCTGCGGAGCGCGTCGAGTGCTGGGGGCTCGACAGAGTAGACGCGCATGCTCAGGATGTTGTAGGAACGGTAGAGCTGCACCACGTCTTGCGGTGGAGGGATGTTGCTGCCGATGATGCCGTAGCACACGCCGATGGACTGCACGCCTGGATGGATATGCACCGTACAACAGAATTAATTAGGGTACAGTAATATTCAGATACATCGACAGATAACATAGAAGAGCTCTCCAAAAATAGACGTTACTGATTACTGTACATAAAAGAACCGAAGAACTCTCTGTAGTTGCTCTATTACTTCCTTCAACCTAAATTAGTTGACTTAGATTTGTTTAGATTTGATTGTATCTAGACATGATTTAGTATTAAATTCATCCGTATCTTATAAATTTGAGTGAACTAATTTGGATCGGAGAAAGTAATAATAATTCTAACAAAAATATAAAATAATATACTACTCATAATAAAAAAGATGCAGTGTCGGGCAGAGAAAATTAGTTCTACAGAATTTATATATTGTTCCAAGCAGTAATTAGTTAAACAATACCGTACTATTATTTTCAAAATGTTTCACACAGGAAACTGCACATGATGCATAATGAAAGAAAGGTCCATCCATACATACCTGCAGGGACAGAGGCGATGAGGACTGCAACAAGCAACGCCGCTGCAAGCACCGGCGCATAGCCTCGCATGCTCGACGACATCCTCTCCGATCCTACGGCTCAATCTGAACTGCTCTTTTTCTTTGTCGTGTGATCAGCCCTGAACTCCCCTCTGCTCTCTTTTCTTTGACCGTGTGATGTAAGTACGCCAGTGGTATATCACAAACCGGCCGGAGACCCTGTACTTATACTGGCACTGCTCAACGGGTGAAATTACGGTGCCGTAAAAAAAACGTGTGAAAATTGGACACCTAGCCATCTGTCATGTGTTAATTACATGAACGCGTGATAGGTGCCAACCTTGCAATTTGTGAGGTGTCACATACCATATACTATATTTCCACTACATTTATGTTTCCAGATAACAAGATCCTGGAATTTATTTTTTGAAGATTTCCCTCTTTATTGATCGGCGCATACATCTCCTGTCTGGAAACTATTAAATGCAGTGAAAATATATTTGGTGTGTGACACCTCTGAAATTACCATTTTGGAGACTGCTACTTCAGGGAAGAACCTGATATAGCATTTTCCTTGTTGGTGTCTTGAAATCTCAGAAGCCGTAAGCACACAATCCTTGGAGACTTTATTTTTTCGAGTAAATAGAAACTTTGTTACGTATAGATGGGGTTACATTGTGATCATCGTGCAGCAACCGAAGAACATCTTCAGGTCCGGACCCTAACCAAGCAGTGCGACTCTTACACCATTTGCAAGGACGTGGCTAACAATAACCTGCGAAAGTTCTACTTTTATAACTTAATAACAAACTATACCTTGATTAACTAAAGCTCGAAGCTCTGTTATCCAACATAAGAAAAGAGATCTATTCTGCACCGAAGATTTTGTAGCTATGACCAGTTGGGAACAATCGGTTTCCACGATGATCCGGGAGCTGCGATCGATGGAGACCCAAGTCCAGACCTTCAAAACAAACACACACGCATTATATTTTAGCTTATAGCGAAGCATCCCAATCGACAGTTGTCTAGGAATCGGCATGACGTGAATCTGGGAAACCCTTCCTTCTACCGTAGAACCATACCATGACAAAAGTATGGTATGAGACAGGGAAAGAACCATCCACCGGTACGAAAAATCTCATTGGCGGAATTTGCAGAAGAGGGTTACTGGCGTTTAACCTACACATCACCAATCTCGCGCAACTGGTATAGATTACTGGTGGCATTCACCTTGAACGCCACCAGTAACTTGTGAACCAGTGGAGTGTGGGTCAAATGCACAACCCACTGGTGGTGCTCAGCCTCTTTTAGATGCCACTAATATAATTTCTAAAATTAAAAAATGTAGCAATTACTGAATATAGCAGCAATATCAGCAGAATAGCCGGTTATTGTTGACAACTAAAAGGAACAAACGGGTTAGTTCACCACATGTTTCTAACAAACATTTCAAAACCAGTATCAAAACTAGCAAGTAGGTTCACGGCTTCATGCATGTTCTTCACAAATATCTCAAAACAAGTATCACTCGGAGTATGAAGACTCCAGATGACCAGAGAAACGGCGGGTTATATTCAACGATGATGTCGATGACGAACATCATATGAAGGTTTATGCGCGAAGTGTTCTTGCCAGCGAGGAGTATGCTTATCCAACTTGTGGATTTGCGGCTTAAAGGAAGTTCTTCCACCCCTCCTTGTCAAACATGTTGTGTCCATCTGTCTCCGTCTTGTACAAAGTGGTGCTAACGCCACCTCCATCTCGAACGCGTACTCCAATAGAGCCTTTTTGAGGAATTTGAAGAGAAGAAACCATCTTCAAC
The DNA here is from genome assembly GCA_916181665.1 of Avena sativa. NCBI lineage: Eukaryota > Viridiplantae > Streptophyta > Magnoliopsida > Poales > Poaceae > Avena > Avena sativa. The sequence continues at coordinate 387,577,613 of OV702296.1, forward strand.
GATAGTTCTTAAGATGAAAAAGTTAGATAGCTTGATATTAGATAGAGCATCATCATACGGTCCGAATACAATAATAAATGGATAAAAAGAATGGTAAATTGAAAACCATATTATGTTGTGTAGCTCAATATTCTTCCTCGTTAAGCGAGTGACAAATCACAACCCGATGAAGGAATTAGTCAGAGGAAAGTTTTTGATGAGGTAATTCTCCCAACTATAGGTAAGCTCACATCTTTGAGCCTTGCATAGCACAATGGGTCTTGATCATCCTCGCCACCCTCTTTGTCACCACCTTCGTTGAAATAGATAATATTGATCCTCGGCCTAGGAGCTCCCATTGCAAAAAATATTTACACCTCTCTAGTGACTTGGTTCTGTGTAATCAACCTCCTCCTTTTTTACCTACAATGTGAGTCCTTATTCGCACTTTGTGCACGTTAACATCATATGTTTGCCCAAGAGTCTAGAATTCCACGCTAGCTGTTATTCTATTGAATTCTTACCTTACATTGCACGGGATAGTCCGTGCACCAAACACACAAATTAGATAAATGATAATAGTATAAAAGGAAAACTGAGTGAATGTATATATGAAAAAGTATACATACCAAAGAATGCTCAAATCTAACCTCTATGAGATGGACACTGAATAGTGAGTCTTGACAAATTTTTCTCACAATCATTGAAAGAGACTTGACATGGCGTCATATCCTCTATAGAAAAATAAGTAATGGATACGTGACATATCCTCTACTATATGATCAATCTAACACTATAAATCTCTGGCCATTTTATCTTCCAATTCTAAAATCATGTACAAACTAATTCTCAAATTAACTACACATTATAATTCTAAAATAAACTACACATGAATAACCTACACATGCATGTTCTTCTATATATCAACCAGAAATTTTATTCTAAAAAATCGGAGGAGATTGGAGACTCACCGACAGCACATCAGATGGAGATTGGGAGGCAAGGTGGCAAGGACCACGGCGATGACGCGGCGGCGTGGTCAAAGACGGTGGCGGTGGCAAGGATCTGATCTAGCGGAGGTGGGGCTGGGATCAATTGAGTGGAGGGTGAGAGAGGATGTTATTTTAAGTGGAAGGGAAGGGGAAGGAAGCGGACCCGGGCGGTGCAGCAGCGTGGACATGCAGACCAGGAGAAGAGAGACGCGAGTGAGAAACGGTGAAGCAAAGTGTGGGCTGATCGATTGGGTTTTTGGTAGGTGGAGAAAAGAGTAGTGTCGTTCAATACCATCGACGCCACTAGTAGAGACATAGTGGTGGCGCGTCTTATTTGCAAACGCCACTATCATTTTTTGCTATAGCGTTTACTGGTCAAATGTACTGACTACGTTCATTTATACCTATTCGCCAATTTGCGGACACCACTGGTACTTTCAGCCATAGCTGTGACTTGTGAAAAATATGGTGAACCACTAACCTTATGTCTGCTATAAAAGTTCTCCAACTAGTGATCGATGTTGAGGTTGATCCAACCTGTAGGGACACAGTTAGGGATGTAAATGGTACGGATAATTTCCGCTCCGAATCCGCATCCGTGTCCATTTTTTAGGATATGGTATAACTTTTTAGATATCCGACGGATATGAATGCGGATGCGGATATTCGTCGAGCGGATATCCGACGAATATGGTAGCGGATATGGTATTGATGATATCTGACGGATAAAGATAATCCGACGAATATGGTAGCGGATATATGTGGGAGGAAAAAAATAAGCATAACGATTAGTTGTTGGAGGGGCATGAGAACAGTAGTCCCTCTTTTTATATATGTACGATGACCAAAACTCAGATCAGAGACGCAAGCTCATGCTGTGCAATTACATGTATGTACCGACGTGACCTACCCTTCCGTCTCAAAATTGATGTCACGATTTTTAAAAAAATTATATGTATCCAGATACAATTTAGTATTCAAATACATCTAAATTTAGACAAAAAAATTGATAATATGAGCAACGGATGCTCCAAAGAGACATAGTAGAAAAAAAAGTAAAGGTAGAAGGGCAGTCGTCGCTAAGCATCTTTTTCTTTCCATTTTTCTAAGAAAGGGATGGACATCTTTAAGGCGTTCCCGTGGGGCCTGGTCACAAGAAGAATGGTAATTGCACAATAGCCCAAGTCTACCCAATTAAGAAAGGGAGCCAGGAATTATGGATCAAAAAATAAGAAAAGAGAAGTCTACAATACTTTAGCATGTCAATTGCGATGGGCCTTGTTGGATAAGAGCTTTTTGATCCAGTGCACCAGGGACCATGGTGCATCTAGTGTACTCAACCTAGATACTTTCGTCCAGAATGCACAAAAGTATGAAAAAATCATCAAGTAGACATATACCAACTATGTTTTGACATTTGAAGATTAAATTTTGAAACACGGAATGAGAAATTCTCTCTCCATCCTAAAAACGATGTCACAGATTTTTCTAGATTCACATATATCTAAGCACAACAAATCTTCGACGTCTTTTTTTGGTCGGAGGGAGTATAAAAGATAAATATCCATGTTTGTTTTTGAGAATGATAAATATCCATGTTAATAACATCTAATACATCGCAATGAGTGTGGCCCATTAGGACAATCGACACTAAATTTGTCAATTTCTTTCTCAAATTGTGTTTTGAAACTAGAACAAAAATTTAGTATACCATTGTATATATGTTATTTCTGTATACTGCATTTTTTAAATGAACTTGTTAAATCATATAAATCGGCATATCGAAGATTATAAGCTTTTAATATATGACGATGCTACGTACCAAGCGATCATGCACCACCTAAGTCTTACTCCCTCTGTTTCAAAATATAAGATGTTTTAGCTTTGTGAAGTAAATATATCTAGACTTGTTTTAGTATGTAGGTTCACTAAGGTTTAAAATGAATCTACACACTAAAATAAATTTATATTTATTTTTTCTTCACAAACCTAAAACATCTTATATTTTAAAACGGATGGAGTACTTAAAATATGCTACGAATCTCAACTCAACTGGAGTCCGACCACGTTGGCCTTCGCTTCTTGGGCTAACACCCACCATTATGGGCCCTTACTCTGTAGGGATGTAAGTGGCGCACCATTTAATCCCGCATAGTACCATTTATCAATACTCTAGTTCAATAAAATTTGTTTTTTTTCGAAAAAATGAACTAACAAGTTGAATAAACGGGACTCGCGGCTGCCGTTTAGCTGCCATTTACATCCCTAACTCTGTCCTGGGCTTCTACTGATTACATGATCCGGTGCAATCTTTTAAAAACTTGGTTTATTTTGTGCACACGAGATTTTAGTCTAAATTTCATATATTATATGCATGTACATCAAGCTATATACATCATTAATACCAATAAAAAGTCCACCGAGTGAATATTATTGGTATACCAAATCACATACCACTGGTGGAAACGGGGCCTCTAACACCGGTTCTGGAACCGCTGTTGGGGGTTCGGTGTTAGAGCCCCCCCTTTAACAGCGGTTCTTATACGAACCGGTGTTAAAGGTTGGCACACGTGGGGCTGCCGCAGCGCTCAGCCCCCCAACACGAACCGGTGTTAAAGGTTCTGTGTCGCGGCAGAAAAAAGAGATAAATCTCTGTCGCGGCAGGAAACCGGCCTAAATCTCTGCCGCGACAGAGTTCTGCCGCCGCCCCGTTCTGGGCGTATTTCTGCGGCACGGCGGGGACGGGGAGGGAGGAGGGGGAATCGATCGGGAGCGGTATACACATACATCGTCGTCGGTACATACGAGTACATGAATAATTAAGCAACTATTATTATACACAAACATCGTCATTGTGTGGTATTCTCCGTAAACGTTGAAGCACCACAAGACAAACACGTTCAAGCATATACAATGTTCATTTTGGTGGATATCTAAAGAGTTCTCCGTCAGGCGTGACGACCTCATCAAGTATGAACCCCGCCAATTCCTCTTGAATGACTCGTATGCGGTCAAATGGTAGGAGTTGGTCCCGCATCCGTTCGATCTAAATATATATGAAGAATGGGATCAATATATATATATAAGAATAAAACTCAACACAATTGATGGTAATAAAATAATGTTGTGTACTTTGTTTACTTACTCTAAGTTGTTCTAGTGCGGCTTGGCCCGTCGCACATATCGTGTTGCGAATGAACTCGCAAACATAGTATCCACATAAGTTATTGTTGGTTCCCTGATGCGCGCACTTTACGAGAATAGAGAGTTCAGTCAAAATAATAATCAATAAAGCATGATATAATGGAATTGGAAGCAGAATCAAAGAGATACGCAGACCTAGCTAGCTAGTATTACTTACATTTTGGTCTACAAATTTTAGTTCTTCTGACCATTCACCCACGGCCCTGCCCGTGAACCTTTTCCAAACCCTGTCCGGCAAAAAAATGGATAAAGGAGTAATTAATTACTTGTTGTCACGAAAGTTGCCGATCTAGTGCGATAATATGATTGAAATTACCTTTGGAGCATCTCTTTAAAGTCTGCCCATAGCTCTTGGTCTTTTCGTAACGAGTCCATGACAAGGACTTTTCCTGAGTCAGGTTGAATGACTAGCAGAATAAAGTGGAACCTACGCACGCATAACTCATCATCAGTTACACTTAACATCGAGTAAGCCGAAACAGAATGTGTACAAAAGAGGGTAACACTCACGAGAAGTTGTAAGGCAATAGTATTTCCCTTTTGGTGTGTTGTCTCAGTAAAGACGTTAGCAAGAAATCTTCTGTTTGCCCGGGTTTGAGTTTTACCACTTGTTCATGAACTCTATTTGGGTCAACGAACCCAATATCAAAAGGGCCTCCTTTTATGCATTCCATAACTTTTTTCCTATATAATAGTATATATATATATACATATATGGTGAGCATATCTATATACATGCAATTAATGAATTGAATGAGATGAGATAGAAATTACAGAAATAGTACTTACACACAATAAAGGCTGATGGCAGCTTTGTCGAGTTCCTTCTGATTGAATAGAAAATGCAAGTCTTGAATGTTAAAGCTAATCTCGTCGTCTCTGCACAAGAAAATCTGATCTCTTATATGCGTCGTGATCCATTCTTCCTTTCTCGTCTTGCAGAAATCAAGGTACCACTTGTGCAATCTTCGCATCTTTGTTGGTAGATTCTTGAGATCCTCTTTCTTGACGAGATTCTTCCCATACTTCCATGGTTGTATGGGGTTGACATCACCTTTGGGCAAGTTGTCTCCCATGATGTTCAAGTATGCAATGTAAGTCATCCCCATCTCATTGGCCTTTCTGTGTAGCTCTGCCTTGTAATAAATTACAGCAGGAGCATTCCGTGTGTCGAACACTTGGAGCGGGGCGCATGATTGGTTTTCCTGCTCTCCGAGCATGGGAACTGTTTTCTAGGGTGCCGCACGACTGCTACTTTCAGTCTCTCTCCGCCTTGCATCCCCCTTCAAAATCTGGCGCTCGTAGTCCGACACAAGTGGGGTTTCAGGTTTGAAAAGATTATTGTAAAACTTCTCCACCACCGCCGGATCTAGTTTCTCCTTTGGCTCGGCCCGTCTAGGTGCAAAGAATTTCTTGACCTCTTCTTCCGAGATCCTATTGGTCTCCTCGTCGCTGCGATTCCACGGTAAAACGGGCAATGGCTTGGTGGAAGGCTATGGGACGTAGTTTCTTGAACTCTTTGGTGTACGGTTTCCTGCGGATTTCTTCGTGGCAGTGCTCTTCCGCTTACGTTGAGGAGATGGCTGAAGCGCCGGAGATGGCTGACGCGCAGGAGATGGCTGGCGCGCCGGAGATGGCTGCCGCGCGGGAGATGGCTGAAGCGCCGGAGACGACATGGGAGTATTCTGATGACTTGGAGACGGCTGAGGCGGCTCAGACTGCTGACGCTGCGGAGACGGCGGGGGTGCCAGTGGCCTCCAATTTGGAAGCACGATGTGTTCCTTCTTCCAAAGAATGGTTGTTTTCACTGCAAATTTGAGTTGAGTTTCCCCTTCACCTATAGAATGGTCAAGCTGTGCTTCCTCATATTCCTTCACAACCTCATCCACCCCGACAATAGCATAGCCATCTGGAATCGGTCGGCAGTGGTAAGTTTCACCAGCTACAAGAGGTAAGGAATAGCCGACCGCCACCTTAATGGATAAGCCCATTAATCTCACATGCAGCTCGGCGTGTTTGCTCTCCATGATCTCATCCACGGGGTATCGAGGACCCGCCATTTCAAGCGTGGGATGCACGTTCTCCGTGGAAGCCACGCTGCTTTTCCGCGCAGAGTCTGGGCCGCCGACAGCTTCCAATGCAGGCTCTTCGTGCTGTTGATATGGGCCGGTAGCTTGCTGGCTCTTTTGTGCATTCACTTGCGCCTGCAGCGCCACAAGTGCATGTTCTATCTGTTTCATCCGCTCTGTACGCTCTTTTTCTTTTCTGCCGAGCCATTTGTAAGAGTCGCCCCACTCGGCAAACCCATCCTTCCACGTCATACCCCTTGTGCCTCGTGCAAGTCCAGGGTGTTCTTTTTTATCGATGGCGCGTGTGAGCTGGTCATTCTCTCTGTCGGGATGGAAGGTCCTGGCGGCTGTTTCCTCGTATGCCGTGATGAGTTCAGTGACGGGTTTGGCAACGAGGGTTGGGAAGATACACAATCTCGTTTCTGGGTCCAACCTTGCCCCGATTCCGTAGAACCAAGTCTTTGGACATAGGTCCCACCCATGTGTCTGGGGTGTGATCCCTCTATCGCGCAGGGCCTTCTCAGCTTCCTCCCACTTAGGCCTCTAAGATATGTAGCCACCTGACCCCGTCCTCTGGTGATATTCCTTCTTCTGGGCATTTAGTGTATTGGTTTCTGACCTCTTTGTAGCTATGGCACCTTCCTTATATGCCACAAATTCGGGCCAGTGAGGTCTTATCTTCGCATAATATGCGTCTTCGAAATCTGGAGTCTCGCGAGCTTTGACAAATTTGTTCAATTTTATCTTCCAGTTGCGGAAAGCGTCAGCCATCTTCTTTAGAGTCCACTCTTTGACCTTTTCCTTTATAACCGATTTGTTTTCATCCTACTCTGGCGGAAGGGTAAAATTTACGAACAGCGAATTCCAAAGCGTTTCTTTAAATCTTTCACCGACAAAGGTACCGTCGCCCTTCTTTGGCTTATTCCAATATTCAATTATGATTGGGATTTGGTCCCTAACAACAACTCCAGCCTGACGTACAAATTTGTCTGCGGCCTTCTTGGGCTCCATCGGCCTGCCATCAACACGGACTGCTTCGATCATGAACTTTGCACGATATTTCAACCGATGGCTCGCGCCTCGCTTGCTCTTTTTCGTAGAAGAAGATTGTTGCTGGCTGGTCGATCCAGAGAGATAAAAGAAGAAAGAAGTGTTAATTAATGCATATACATATATACAAATCAATCGGTGCAAGTCAGCAGAGGCTTAATCCATGCATATACCTCGACGGACTTTGTAATCACTAAAGTGCGTTCACCGGAGTCGTCATCTTCTCCATGACTACTTGAGCTGTCATCATGTCCCTCCAAGTTCAGATATTGTGAGGTGTCCTCGTGGACCATGTTCTCCATTATTTCTTCCTCTTCAAGGTTTCTACTGAGTGGATCCATAGTTTCTAAAATAATAATATTATCACACAAATATCAGTAATACATCTATTGAAATGCTCAAGCAAGGATGATGATATGACATGTTAAAAGTATTGAAATGTAACCCTAATACATGCTTGGTCATTTCAAACCCTAATTCGGAGAGACCCCAGATTCATATGAGAGGGTACATTTACTTCTTCTAATTAACTTGTCATGAAAGTTGATTAACATAGCATGGTTATTATAATGCTATATTGACAATGAGAGGTGGCGGCGCTAGGGCGAGAGCGGGGGTGTGCGTTCGAACCAGCACGACGTGGGCTACCTAAAATGGGCGACTCACCCTCGACGCGTGCGTAGGCTCAGCGAGGACGGAGGAGGTCACGGTCGACGGCATAATGGTGGCGGTGGTCGTCGACGTGGCACAAAATATGCACATATACAATACACATACAAATACAATATACATATATACATACACATACACATAAAAAAATATACATACACATATGCCACTTGTTCTACTGAATCCAGGGACACCTCATTTGCAATTTTCTGAGGGGTAAAACTTTTCCTATGAATTTATTACTCTAAATAGGCCATTAAACCATTTAATTAATCACGGCAAAATCTTGATGCAAAAGTCGGAATCAACTACATAGAAATATTATATGTGAAAAATAGAATTCAATGGTATTTTATTTGCAAATTTGGGCCCAATGGATTTATTTCTATGAATTTTACAACATTCAACTATTTTCTGCAAATTCCTGATATTCTAAAAGAAATTTCTGCGTAGTCAACGCCTCGCTGACATGGCTGGCTATGTGGTGCGCTGCGATTCGCCGGTACTCCTTCGGTCTGCAAACATACGTGGTGCGCTGCGAGTTCACCGGATACAATGGCCAGGTGGTGGCGACGACGGTCCTGGCGGCGACGGTGGTGAGGTGCTTCGGTGGTCCTGGGCTCGTCAAGGGGGTCGTTCAGCTCAGCAGCGAGCGGCGGTTCTCCTGGTGGCAGAAGGACCTCCTCTCCTAGCGACGGCGACGGCGAGGGCGGTATACGAGATTGAGGGGGAGGGGGCGGATAGGGCGTGGACATACGGTGAGGGAGTGGACATACGGTGAGGGCGTGGAACGGCCCGGTGACGGCGCTCCCGCGGGATGGTGACGGCGACGGCGAGGGCGTGGACGACGACGGCTGGACGGCGACGGCTCGCGCGCTCTCCTCCCCTTCTTCCTCTGCGTGCGCTTGATCGATCTGGCTGGGGGTGATGGTGCTCCCGTGGGATGGCGACGGCGAGGGCGGCGACAGCGAGGGCGTGGACGGTGACGGCTCGCGCGCTCTCCTCTGCTTTCCTCTGCGCGCGCTTTCGATCTGGCTGGGGGAAGAAGGAAGAGGAAGGCGCGCGTTATAACCCCCCCTCCCTTAACACTGGTTCGTGGCTGGAACCGGTGTTAAAGGGGGGGATTCGTTTTGCGCCCGCACCCTCCCTTTAACACCGGTTCGTGGCTGGAACCGGTGTTAAAGGGGGGAATTCGTTTCGCGCCCGCACCCCTCTCTTTAACACCGGTTCTAGCCACGAACCGGTGTTAAAGGGGGGCGTGCGCACGCGAAACGAAATAAATGCCCCCCTTTAACACCGGTTCCAGCGGGGCATTTATTTCGTACATTAAAGGGGTGGAGGCATTTTTAATTCAAAAAATAGGATAGAATTTAGAAAATTCATATCTTTTTCATTTCAACTCAGAAAAATATGAATAATATATCATAATTTTCAGAAAAATAAGATCTACCCATTCATATAAAAACATTTTATAGTTACTGTAGATGAAAATTTTCAAAATGATTAAAACACTTACATATAAATTTTGATTATTCAATTAAAACAAAAATAAAATAGTCAAACCCTAAAACTTTGAACATAAGAAATATTAAGCATCTAACAAGGAATCTAACCCTATTTTATTAGAGCAAATCATATTTTATTTTGTATTAACATTTTTGAATTGTTTGGGTATTTAAATGCCGCATCTTTTGTATACTTTGGAATCTGACAAAACCTCGCTAAACTTGCATTGGATTTTTTATAAAATGGCATATTGTGAACCTAAAAATGATTTTTGTAAAAAATCATAAGCATCGTACCATGTACCTGTAGTTCATATCTGACCCACTTGCTACCGATTCGGCAGTAATTTGTCTTTTTTACCAGAGGTGGACGGAAAGGTTTTAGATCCCCATATTGGTACATTGTCCATATAAGGTGGTCTAGTATTTTTGTAAAATATGGTGCTAGTTTTTTGAATTAGCCATTTGGTGGTTGCTTCACAAAACCGTCCGTTTTTTATGCTCGGAAAATGGAAAATGCCTTTTTGGTGCGACAAATAGGAAAACTTCCTCTTGCAAAATTGTTTGCCATCCCATGATGCACATGTATGCACAATATGGCCATATTATCACAAACTATGCCTTGATTCTAGCCATAACATTGGTCATTTGACCCGAAAGCCAAGAAACCTTGAATGAGATAGGTCATTTTGTGAAGGTTTTTTTGAGACATAATCAATATACCAAGTTTGATATTTTTATTATGATAGAACTGGAATTAAAGTACATAATGCAATTAACAGTAAGTTACATAAAGCACGACTGAAAATTAAGATACATAAAAGAACTGAAAATTAAGATACATGGCCAGATTAAATCACAATTGGCCGAACTTGTTTTGGAATGTTGGAGTGATTCAGTCATGCTCCTGCCTACACCTGTAATACTCGCCACTGTAGTCATCGTACTCGCCGTGGCCGTCGTCGCTGTCGTCGTCGGGGTCGCCATAATTGAACCTTGAAGGCTGAGTACGCGTGGGCTAGACTTGAGGGTAACGCAGACGGGGGTTAGAGTCGGCGGCAGTGTCGTAGGCCATGACGCTCTGGAGAGTCCGACCGTGCCACCACAGCCGCCGGCTGGCCTCGTTGAAGTTCGGAGGAGGTGGGCCGTCCTCCTCGTGCCTGGCGAGCGCCCTCTCACGCCGATCCCCGAAGAAGGCTTCCCAAGTAGGGAAATAGTCGGGATGCCATTTGGGATTCCTCCGCTGCTCCGGCGTGAGCTCGAAGTAGTAGTGGTTCGTGATGGCCATCCGACGCGCCACACCTAGAGGGACAGGAGGAACCGGCACGCCTCCGGCGCTCAGCATCCAGCCGACAGGGACACAGTAGCCCGGCGGGCAGGGGTAGTTCGAGGCGCAAAGCTCCTCCGCCTCCCTAGGGATTAGTGCTATGGTGGAAGCCATGGGAAAGAATGATGAGGTTGTAGATATGAGTCTAGAGATGTGCAATGACAATGGAGGCCAACCCTACATATATATATATATAGTGATAAATGGCAGGAAGATAACTGGAGGGAAGAACTGGAGGGAAGAACTGGCGGGAAAAACTGGCGGGAAAAAATGTCGGGAAGAAAAATGGCAGGAAGAAAAATGGCTCATTTAATACATATACTGTTAACAGAAGAAATATGACATTGGTTTCCATGTTGAGATACATATGTGTGCCAAAAATGTCTCAATTATACATATAGTAAATCTTATGATCACATCGGCCGTAACCATGGAGTATCAGCACCGTTTAACAGGATGGTTGGGTCAGTCTTCACTCTGAAGGGCGGAATTTCATCAAACTTATTATAATCTTCTGACATGTCTGTCTTGTCCTCCACTCCCACGATGTTTCTTTTCCCTGAAAGAACTATGTGACGCTTTGGCTCATCGTGTGATGTATTTGTTTGCTTATTTTTTCTTTTTTTCGTTTTGGTAGACATGTCCTTCACATAGAAAACCTGAGCCACATCATTGGCTAAGACGAATGGTTCGTCTAAGTTCTTGTCTACCTTCATAAGATTGTTGAGATCCACTATTGTCATTCCGTACTTCTTGTCTACCTCAACCCCTCCTCCTGTTAGCTTAACCCATTTGCATCGAAACAAGGGGACCTTAAAATTAGGTCCATATTCAAGTTCCCATATCTCCTCTATGAACCCATATTACGTGGTCTTTTGCCCATTGTCTTCTGTTGCATCGAAGCGGACACCACTATTTTGGTTGGTGCTCTTTTTATCTTGGCCTATCGTGTAAAATGTATTTCCATTTATCTCGTACCCTTGGAAAGTACATACAGTCGAAGATGGTGTCCTGGCCAACAAGTACAGCTGATCCCCAACAGTGGTGTTATTCGTGAGAAGTCTTTGCAGCAGCCGCCAAAACTCGCCATGTGTTCACTTATAATCCATTCATCAGACTGTCCAGGGTGTTTGAGGCGTATTAAATTCTTGTGTTCATTGATATACGAGGCAACCAAGATAGATCTTTGTAAAACCGTGTAGTGTGCTTGATTGAGAGAATGCATGTCCCTACATATCATTGCTTTACATCCTAGGGTGCCTTTTCCACGCAGTCTCCCATCATGTCGTGATTCTGGAACACCAATCGCCTTAAGGTAAGGAATAAAATCAACACATAACTCAATGACTTCCTCTGTTACATAGCCCTTGGAGATGCTTCCTTCTGGCCTAGCACGGTTATGAACATATTTCTTTAAGACTCCCATGTACCTCTCAAAGGGGAACATATTGTGTAGAAATACAGGACCGAGAATGGTAATCTCTTCTACTAGGTGAACCAGGAGATGCGTCATAATATTGAAGAAGGATGGTGGGAACACCAACTCAAAGCTGACAAGACATTGGGCCACATCTGTCTGTAACCCTGGTAGGCTTTCTGGATTGATTACCTTCTGAGATATTGCATTATGGAATGCACATAGCTTCACAATGGGTACTCGACCATTTTCAGGTAGAAGCCCCCTCAATGCAATCGGAAGCAATTGTGTCATAATCACGTGGCAGTCATGAGACTTCAGGTTTTGGATTTTTTTTCTCTGCCATATTTATTTTTCCCTTTATATTCGACGAGAAGCCAGACGGGACCTTGATACTGCTCAGGCATTCAAAAAATATTTCCTTCTCTGCTTTGGTAAGAGCGTAGCTGGCAGGAGTTAAGTGGCATCGTTTACCCTTCTTGTTCTCAGAATGCATATGCTCTTTAGGGTCTTTCATACGTTGCTGGTCCTGTCGTGCTTCCGGTGTATATTTTGTCTTCCCATACACTCCTAGAAAGCCTAGCAGGTTCACGCAAACATTCTTCGTCACGTGCATCACGTCGATTGAAGAGCGAACCTCTAAGACTTTCCAATAGGGTAGGTCCCAAAATATAGATTGCTTCTTCCACATGGGCGCGTGTCCGGCATCGTCATTCGGAAGAGATAGACTGCCAGGACCTTTTCCAAAGATTACTTCTAGGTCCTTGACCATACCAAATACCTCTTCACCGGTACGGAGGACAGGCTTCCTCCGGGGTTCTGCCAGACATTTGAAATGCTTGCCTTTCTTTCTTACTGGATGCAGGTTTGGAAGAAATCGACGATACCCTAGGTACACAACCTTCTTACATTTCTCCAAATATACACTTTCAGTCTCATCTAAACAGTGTGTGCATGCATTGTATCCCTTGTTTGTCTGCCCTGAAATGTTACTAAGAGCAGGCCAATCATTGATGGTTACTAAAAGCAACGCTCGTATGTCAAATGGCTCCCCTTTATGCTCATCCCACATACGTACACCTGGTTTGGCCCACAGCTGTAAAAGTTCTTCAACTAATGGCCTTAGGTACACATCAATGTCGTTGTCGGGTTGCCTCGGGCCTTGGATGAGCACTGGCATCATAATGAACTTCCTCTTCATGCACAACCAAGGAGGAAGGTTATAGATACATAGAGTCACAGGCCAGGTGATGTGACTGCAGCTCTGCTCACCAAAAGGATTCATGCCATCTGTACTTAGACCAAACCTTAAGTTCCCTGCGTCACGTGCGAAGTCCGGGTACTCTTGATCGACTTTTCTCCACTATGACCCATCAGCGGGGAGTCTCAACATCGCGTCTTTCTTACGGTCTTCCATGTGCCATCGCAACAACTTGGCATGCTCTTTATTTCTGAAGAGACGTTTTAACCATGGTATTATAGGAGCATACCACATAACCTTGGCAGGAACCTTCTTCCTAGGGGCCTCGCCCTCAACATCGCCAGGATCGTCTCGTCTGATATTATACTGCAGTGCAGTGCATACCGGGCATGCATCCAAATTCTCGTACTTCTCACCGCGGTAGAGGATGCAGTCATTAATGCAGGCATGTATCTTCTGCACGCCTAATCCTAGAGGGCAGACAACCTTTTTTGCTTGGTATGTACTGTCGGGCAACTCATTATTTCTTAGAAGCAGATTCTTCATTTTTACCAACAACTTTGAAAATGCGCTGTCAGTCACACCGTTCTCTGCCTTCCATTGCAGCAAATCCAGTGTGGTACCTAGCTTTTTGTGGACATCTTCGCAAGTTGGGTACAACAATGTTTTGTGATCCTTTACCATCTGCTCCAGCTTCTCCTTCTCCTTTTCAGTTTCACATTCTTCCTTTGCATCAATAATGGCCCGACCAAGATCGTCATCAGCGGGCCCATCTGCTGCCTCTTGATCTTCATTATCTACCCCCGTTGCAGTATCATCATATTCAGGATACATATTATGATAGTTGTCATCATCCTCTTCTTCTTCGTTGTCTTCCATCACAACCCCTTTTTCTCCGTGCTTGGTCCAACAATTATAGCTAGGCATGAAACAGTGTGTTCTGGTATTTGAGTAGTCTTTCTTGTTCTCACAGTGAACACATGGACAACACATAAAACCATTGTGAGCACGGTTTGCATTAGCCACAACGATGAAATTTTGGAGGCCCGTAATGTAGTCGGAAGTGCTTCGGTCACCGTACATCCATTGTCGGTTCATCTACATTAATATATAGTATATCAAAAATTAATAGGGAGATGACCATTTATATATAGTACATCAATGACACATGAAAGGATAAAGTTGCCGACCTCGATCGAGAAGGAAAGAGCAACGAGAAAACTTATTTCGAACTCTCGGACATTTCACCGAACACCTCTTGTGCATAGGAAAAAACACAAACTAGAACACCTCTCACCCTCTTACTAGGCTCCAAAATGAGAGAGTAAAAAAATGGAAGAGAGGGGTGTGGGCTGCGGTGTGTTATATAGCCCCCCCGTTAACACCGATTCAAGCCACAAACCGGTGTTAAAGGGGGGCTGCGCGGGCCACTGGTGCAGGGCCTTTAACACCGGTTCGTGGCACAAACCGGTGTTAAAGGGGGTGCTCCTTTTTGCTGCACGGGCCACGCTGGTACAGGCACCCCCTTTAACACGGTTCGTAGAAGAATCAGTGTTAAAGCCCATTTCCGACCTTAACCAAAGGCCTCGTTTCCACTAGTGCTTCACTGATAGGATAAAATGGGTTCATAGTTTATAGCGATTGAGCGGTTACCAAGGGACGTCACAAATATCCACATGCGCCGGATGAAGTCACTTCGTAGAGCGCGTGCCCTTAATAGATTATAGCCATAATTTTTTTTTACATGTTTAGTCATAAGTTCATCGTTCAATATAATCCATTTCCAAAGAAAAACTTTCAACGGTCTTGTTTAGAGCACCTTCACTCGTTGAGCGTTTTCAGGCCAAAATTCGGCACTATTTAGCATTGGACGGAGCTAGTTTTCGGTCTTGAAATGCTTAGTTTTTCACTCGCGTTCTCAGGCCGAGTTTCCGTGTTTTCTCAAATTTCAGTCAAACTCGGCAAATTTTGGGTGAATATAGGCGATTTTCATTAATAGCGGACGAGTTCATACATATTACACCAAATTCGGGCGAACACCTGAATTTTGACTTCATTATGCTAAAAAAAACTAAAAAAAACTTAGAAACGGCCGATTCCCAGGCCCATACCGATGCCACTGAACGCCGCTCACATGCTGAAGTTACAGTAGAAGCATGTGTAGTCGGGGTCCGCCTTGCCGTCGCCGTCGCTCGGCGGCTGCGGGGGCGGGAGCTGCCTTGGCTGCGACGAGGGGCCGCTGGCTCGCGACGACTGTGCTGGCGCAGAGCCGGACGAGTGGGAGGCTGGGGCGGCGGAGGACGATGAACTGAAGCTGCCATCCTCCTAGGCAGCCAGTTCGCCGGAGGGGCGTTCCTCGCCCTCGCCGCGGGCAACGACGAGTGAGGGAAGCCCAGCCTCGGGCGGTTGCCCATGGCGATATGCTCCAGGACCGTCGTGAGCGTCCATTCCGGCGCAATCCACCCGCAACGGCGAGACGCCGTGTTGTTACGCTTTAGCGGCGAGCCGGGCGGGCCTTCGTGGGTGGCGAGCTCCCGGAGGCGGCGGTCGGTCAAGTACTGCCCCCAGTAAGCAAGGTTACCGGGATCTTTGGCAAGGTACAGATCCTCCATCGCCGTGATTGCAGCCTGGATCTATAGTGGTTCGTAGCATGAAAAACAAAAAAATTCTACCGCACGCACATAAACAAGCCAAAATCTATCTACTAGATTGTAGCAACGAGTCAATTAGAGTACTTTCACCGAAGATTCCAAAGCGGTTAACGAGAGCAGATTCTCGTGGGTGATGTAGTCATACACTTGCTGATCTCAAGATCGCGTAGACGATCCTTCCGGTGCTGCGTTCCGGCAGCACTTCCGCAGTCGATCACATGTTCGGTACTCGATGAAGGCATTTCTCTCCCTTGTTCCAGCAGGCAGCGGAGGTTATAGTTCTCCCCTCGCGATTCCGGCAGCACGACGGCATGGTGTCGAAAGTAGAGGGAAGATCCTGCAGAGCTTCGCCTAAGCCGAAGCAGGTTATGGTGGATCTAGGGTTTCCGACAATCTAGGGTTTAGAGGGGCGGAGAGGAGGACGCGTGGCCGGCGGTGGCTAGGGCGGCAATGGCGAGCCGTCGACGGCGGCAACAACGGGCCGTGGCAGCGGCGCGGCGGCTAGGTGGGGAGGGGCTGGTTGTGTGTCTCTTGGGCACCCCCTTCCCTCTATTTATGAGACGGAAGGAAGCTTGGGAGAGGGGAGTTTGAATCCTTTCCCAACTCCATCTACTAGTTGGCTTGTGGTGGAGGGAAATACGGATTCTTTCCTTCCTCCACCAGGATACATTGTCCTAGTTTGACTTTTCAAACTTGCCTTTTGACTTCCAATTTGGAGCTTTAATTTCTTTCTTACAAATGCCCAACCAAGTGACCTAGGACATGATTCAATCATTCCATTCATTCATGACACATTCATGTACCCTTCCCCTTCCGGTCCAGTGAACCTTCTAGACCCTTCTAGATCATTCCGATGAAAACACCGGAATCATTCCCGAACTCCGGAATTGGACTTTCCTTATATGAATCTTATTCTCCGGACCATTCCGGATCTCCTCCTGATATCCCGGATCCCATCCGAGACTCCGAACAACATTCGGTCTCCCTACTTACATTCCATATCTACTAAACAACATCGAATCCTTAAGTGTGTCTCCCTACGGTTCGTAAATTATGCAGACATGAACGAAACTCTTCTCCGATCAATAACCAATAGAGGAATCTGGAAATTCATATGGTTCCCACATATTTCTACGATTACTTTGCAATCGAATGAACCACTTACATATGATACCAATTTCCCTTTGTCTCGCGATAGTTTACTTATCCAAGGTTTGATAGTCGGTATCTCTGCATACCTAGTTCAACCTCGTTACTGATAAGTACTCTTTTCTCGTTCCCGTGATATATGATCGCTTGTGATCCAATCACATGCTTGCAAGCTAATTGGATGACATTCCACCGAGAGGGCCTAGAGTATATCTATCTGTCATCTGGATGGACAAATCCCACTCTTGATCCATGTGCCTCCAACTCAGCACCTTTTGTTTTGAGATTTTGAAACACATACTTTCCAAACACTCAATGCCATCTTTATAACCACCCAGTTACGGTGCGGTGTTTGATGTCATCAAAGCATCCTTCCGGTGATGATGATTAGCATGATCTCATGGTCGAAGGAATTATGTTACTATGTATCGGAAAGATTATAGTAAACGAACTATTGAAATGACTTGATCTTTATGCTACGCTTATCTATAGGAGTATGTCTATCACACCATTCTCCTAATGATATGATCTTGTTGTTAATAACATCTCAATTTTCATGATCAGGAAACCATGATCATATATTAACCAACAAACTAGTTTAACAAGAGTCTTTACTAGGGACTCTTTTATGTTTACAAATCACACAAGTATTAATGTTTCTGGTTAATACAATTATAGCATGGTATGTAAACATTTATCATAAGCATGAATATATGATAATAACCTCTTTATTATTGCCTCTTGGGCATATCTCCAACAGGATCTCCTCGACCATCTCGTCGTCCTTCGAAACCGGCGACACCGGCACGCCGCCGGCGCTGAGCCTCCAGTTGGGCGGGCACCGGAAGTCGGGCGATGCCATATAGACGGTGCCGTGCAACATCAGGGCCTCCCACGGCTAGATGGTATGCCGGTCGAAGATGTTCGCCGCCGCGGGATCGCCTGGGTACCTCTCCTCCATGGCTTTTTTCGATTGCTTCTACTCGCCGGAGTTGGTTTTCGTGGTCGGGGAGAATGGGAAGATTGAGAGTGTGTGTTGTGAGCCGGAGAGGGCGCCGACTTTTATAGCCAAAATGGGCGGCAAAGGCGGGAGGGGTGTATCAGTGTGGGCGGGAAAAGGGGAAACTACGGGAAGGCGAGCCGGCGGTGGCGCGCCATTATGGTGACGCGTGGCCGACGAGACGGGCAGTCAATGGCGGAAGGGTAGTCAATGCCGCGTTGCCGACGAGACAGGAAGTCAATGCCCGGCGGTCCATCGCGGGAGCCGAGGTGGAGGGATGAGGACGACTCGGCTTCCAGTCGCTGACAGGGCGGGGCCACAAGTGGAGCCGAGTTTTTTTGCCGATTCCGCTTCGTCCGGCGTTCTTAGGGCATTCCTAGCACCCCGGGATCGGGCTGGAAACGCTAGACGAAAGTTAGCCCAAATCCGGACGAAATCCATGACAAGGCCTTTTTTCGGCGTCCAAATGGAAAATTCGCCCTGAAACGGCCTCTTGGGAACCTGCTTGGAAAAAAAATGGCATCCCGAGAACCCACGTGCACATTGTAGATCTAATAGCGAATTTTTAGGAGGCGGGTACTCTAAACCCGAATTTACTTACCCTATCACTAAGTTACATAGCTCTTAGAGCCTTAATAAGTTAAAAAAATATCTATACCTTTTTTTGCGAGTGAAAGACTTATATATTAAACAGGATTTTCTCTTACAGAGAGATCCACAGGAAAAGAAAAATAACAGAAAGGCCCTTCTTCTTCTCCACCTAGATCCCAACCTTGATGGAGAGCTAGATGCGCCGGTGGCGCGCCGTTGCCTTTGCTCCGCAAACTTTTGGATACCGGAGCCATCACCATGGCAGTCGGGAAGTCGCCGATGAACCAACTCCGAAGAGTTGACACCCAGGACCTCTAGCTCCGCCGCAAGTCTTCGCATCTTCGTCTTCCACGCCATCTTTAGGGTCCAGATCCGCTGCCGACATGGATCTGGTTGGAGCTTGACGAACTCGCAAGATCCGGAGAACCACGAGCTCAGGAAAGTCGACCTCGCCACGCCAACACTCCGAGAAGCATCGCCGCAAGAGGGAACACAGGTCGATGGCAAAACCCACTCCGGTGGTGCCTCCACCTCCACGATGCCGCCAGCTGGGGACCTAACAAACCCTACCATATATACAGCCCGGGAGACAAGGTTCCCCCGCCCTCCCGCCGCCGGAGCGGCCGCCGGAGTACGAGGAAACCAGGCCTCACCGGGGTACGTGGTGGATTGACAGGTGAGGTTCAGAAAATCGCCTCCGCTCTGACGGTTCCTTCTTAATGTCCATTCAGAACTTTGTCATTTTTGTCTAAATTACATAGTTTCGGGTTTGGGTATACCAAAAATCAGGCGCATACATACGTGCTGCTTCTGCATGAAAACTTTTATTTCAATTTTTTTACTTCATTTACTATGTTTTTTGATTTTACTGTTCACCACAGGTTCATATATGCCTCAATTCCGCTGTGTACTTTTCATTCTCTTTTGCCATAAGGTAAATTCTGCTCTTCTAAGACAAAGCTACTTGACCAATTTGCAGTGTGTTCCACATCCATATGATAGATGGGATAAAGAAGCAACACGTCATCGCCCAACAAGGGCACATGGAACTACCTTGCTGAACTAGATTATCAGGCGACATTATTTTACCATATATAAGAAAAAAAGCATAAACAATTATTTAAAATTCGTTTTATTTTAAAATCCGTACACATCAATCTAATTATGTTTACCAGCTCCAATTGAGCGACGTGTCCAATTCCGCGGTAGCGTTCCCGCGAAATTGATGGGGTACACTGGCAATTTGTTGTTAGGGTAGAAAAGCCCAAAGTTCCTCTCTGTCTCTTCCCCTGGTTTCTGGTTCTCATTGAAGACGGCGTACAGGTACGCCTCGATCTGCCCAGGCTTTTTGGGCGTACCGAAAGGCCCAGGCTTCTCGAACGTGCCTGCACCGTATGCTATATGATTGACCAACCCCTGGTTGTAGGCCCTCGCGTTCTCCGTTGTCGCTGCCACCCCTCCCGACGATGGCCACCCGCTCTCAGACACCACCACCCTCACCCCCGGCGCCCCGGCCTTCTCCAGGGCGGCGTAAATGGCGTCCAACATCGCGTCAAACAGGTTCGTGTACACAAGCCCGCTCCCGCTGTCCGTCACGCGCGGCGCACCGGGCTGGAACGTCGCATAGGCGAGGCTGATCTTATCCATGTTTCCCTGGTACGCAAAGTAGGGGTACACGTTGGCGAGCAGCGGCGCGCCCGTGGTTGCCAGGAGCTGCGCCACCTCCGTCATGTAGGGCTGCGCGAACTCGGCGGCAGAGGGCGGGTAGGAGTTGGCGAGCACGTCCATCCTCACCGCCGTGGACACCTTGATGGCGCCACACCCCGCGCCGCCGAGGGCGTCCTTGAGGTTGCGCATGGCGGCGGGGATGCTCAGCACGGCGTCGCCCGTGAGCTCATTGCCAACCACGATGTACTTGATTTTCACATCAGGGTAGTAGGGCTTGATGTTGGTTTGGACCCAGGTGGCGGCGTTGTCGACGCTGGCGGCGAGGAGGGCAACGTCGTCGTTGCTCGTGCCGAGCATGAGTTTGACGGGGCTGTTGCGGACTGCGTCGAGGATGGGTGGCTCGACAGAGTAGACGCGCATGTCATAGATGTTGAAGTTGGTGTAGTGCCACACCACGTCGGGCGGCAAAGGGAGGTTGCTTCACATGGTGCCGTAGCACATGCCCACCACGGAGGACTGCACGCCTGCATGCATTAAACGTGGAATAGAATTAATTAGGTACAGTAATATCCAGACATACACCACGCATCATGCTCGGTGGGTACAAAGCCGCTATGTGAAGTACTACTAGGTGTCTGAAAATAGACATTAATTACTACGACTGAAAGAGCCTTCTGTTTCGTTCATTCAAACATAAGCATTACATGCCACGATTCTGCTATAAAAAAATATACTATCAAAGTTCAAAACAACATAGAACTTCTTTTAGCGAAACATATATCAAAGCTCAAACATAGTAAGCACTACAACATATGCTCTGTTTCTGCTATAAAAAATGTATATCGAATTTCAAAGCAATATAGAGCTCCGTATATACTCCCGGTGTTTAGAAATATAAGATGTTTTAGGCTTTGACATCTTTTAGTGTATAGATTCATTTGAACCTACACACTAAAAGATGTCTAGATACATTAATTTCACTAACATAAAACATCTTATATTTTTAAACGAAGGGAGTATTGCAAAACAGATGGATTATGCAACCTAGAGAAAAGCTTAGCTCCACAGGAACATTACGTACCTGCAGGGACGCAGGCGACGAGCAACGCAGCTGCAAGCACCCGAGCAAAGCCTCTCATGCTCGACATCGTCTCCTACGGTCCTCTCTTTTTCGTCGATGGTGTGATGTACGCCGGGACTGTATCAGAAACCGCCCGGAGCCTCCCGTATTTATGCTCGCGTCCGACGTGTGAAACTATGTCAGTGTACACAACTTTCTTTCGTAGACTGTTTCTTCTCTAGCTCGTCATCCGTAGTTCACCTACCTACATATATTATCACAACTAGCTCTACATTAATGGAATGAAATTCGTCACATACTAGCCATTTGTCATTTGTTTTACGTGAACGTGAACCTTGGCAATTTCTGAGCCGTCACATACCAAATATATTCCCACTGCATTTATGTTTCCTGAGAGAAGATCTTGGAATGGATTTTCTCAATATTTTCTCCTTCATTTATTCATGGGCACGCCTCCTATCTGGATAACATAAATGCAGTGAAAATATATTTGATACGTACCACCCTTGAAATTGCCATTTTGCATAATGGCACCTTAGGAAAGAAACATAGATAAATACATAGCATTTTGTTTTCTTGTAGACGTTGAATAGACATCAACGCATTTGTGTTCTAAACGTGCATGATACTTTCCCTTGTTAGGCATGGTATTTTCCAATGAATAATAGGCGCAACATCTTAATTAAATACCTCGCGAACTAATTAGCACATAATCCTGATTCTCTCAAGAAAAGTACATAATCCTGACTTTTAATTTTCTCATATTTCCAAACCAAAACATTGCACACACAAAAATCAGTACGTTTCCAACTGTAAACTCAAAAAAGACTTTGTACCTGAAGATCCGGAACTTCCAGTTTAGGCAATCACCTGGAAGAATGTGTCCGGTTGAGGCACATGATAAGCGGCAATGATGGCAAAGGGACACAAAAAATTATTGGCACCTAATTTTCGTGAAAATTAGGTAAGGGCACTGATGGAAACGACAACTGCGATGCGGACGGTGCATGTGAGACATGGTGGAATCACCGTAGGAGGGGGCAAACTAGAAGGAGAAAGAAAGGTGTGCTGAATGTCAAAGGGGCACGGGGACATTAGACCCACTTCTTCTTTTATAGGTACGAGGACCCCGAACTCAGGGTGAAGACGCAATCATCTATGTTGTGAAATTTACATTTATATTCCCATGAGAATTTTCCTCTATTAACCCATGATACTCGTTTTATAGGTGGTTTATCGGTCTAACGGATGAAATGGCTTTTGTCTCATTAAAACCATATAAATTGGTGGAAATTAATCAATTACACATATGAAATTATAAAAAAATAACTTTTCTATATTTATATGTGTCATCATGCATCAGTTGAACCCACATATTTTTGTCTCACACGGCAGGTGAGAGCATTTCCTCTTTGATGTCTTAAGCGTTAGTTAGCATGCCATTGTCTAGACTCTCAGGCTGGTGGGTTGGATGTACTCTTGTATCTTTTTTTTGTTTCTTTTCCTATTTTATTTTTGTTTTGTGTTAAGTTTTTTTGTTTCTTTTATTATTATTTTATACCATGCTTTCTTTTTTCCTTTTCATGTTTATTTTTTGTTTAAATAAATCATATTAATATTTTATCGTGTTGTAAGTGAACACCTTAAACTTCATGGACAATCATTTTGAACTATCTGAAAGACAATTGTCTTGTACAAATATACTATTAATTCCAAAATAATTATTTAGAACTATAGAAACATGTTATTAAATAAACTCGCTTGAAATTATTTTGAATTGTACAAATATTTTCCTATGTATTTTACTAATATAGAGTTTAATGTATGAGATTTCAAAAGTTTATAAGTAAAATAAAAATATTAATGTTAATGGTACGTGCTAGATGCGGGCCATGTTGAAAGGGCTTAAGGTATGAGTCCCCTACTTGACACTTAAGGCGCCAAATAGGAGCGCTCCCACCATTGAGTGACAGGGTTAACTAGCAGAACTCTCAGGTATTGTGTTTTGAGGGCGGTAAAAACATATCAATGCCAACAAGAGCAATGGTTTATATATATTTTCTGCATTATATATTGTATTGTGTACTTCCAGATAACCATGATGAACATAAAGAACTGTCTGGAAAATAATTTCTGCATAAATATATTTTAACTCTCAAAATAGGGGCACACCGCTAATTAAGACCAAGGCTTTAGACATATTATCTGCATTCGGGCTTCTTTAGGCCTAGCCTGGACCAAACTATTGATGTGTATTGTTGGATACGAAATTGTTTCCATATAAAAACCTTTCTAGTGTGTGAGGGCATGTGATGCACTTGGAGCACCGGATCAGGCAACTTATGAAATCATGAAAGATCTAGAAAAATCAGCATGTATATAAAACATCAATCCACCATGTTGTAAAATCTCAAGATAAGATTTGGAACATGAGAAAAAGCATGTATTTTTAGGGCGGGAGCATGGATTGTATTCAGCTTCTACACATAAAGACACAATGTATGGTGGTTTGATGAGCCACACACGACGACCAAAGTAATATAAAAGAAAATATCCTTGTAAAATATCGAGAAGTCCATTTGGCACCCGAGCTGATCCATTTCTCCTTGCTTATTAAAATTTTTAAAACTACACTTATAAGTTTCAAAAAATCATGAAACAAAATCCTAAAAGTTTCTAATGATGTATCCAACAAACATGCAAAATATCAATTCGAAATGCTTTGTATTCCGAGCTACACAAAATTGACAACGTGTGACTTCTTTTGTGATTCAAAATCACTATACTATAGATCTACAATTTTGTTATTTTCATGTAGCTCAAAATATACATTATTTCGAATTGAGATTTTGCATGTTTGTGGTATAAATCACGGGCTACATCCTGACTATTTTCAGATTTTTTTTGGAAATTAAAAATATGATTTTTGATCTTTTTTAAAAAGCGGGATCACTAGTGCCCATGTGCACCAAATCTCCACTTGTAAAATAGTAGCTGATATAAGTTGAGCTATGAATTTTGCCCATTAATATTATTGGCACTAAATTTGTTATTTTAGTTTCTCATACTGCGGTTTGACCGTAGTACTAAAATTTAGTAGAGTGTTGTATCTGATGTTTTAGTACACTCTGATTCTCTCAAGATTTATGTGGACTTGTTAAACATTTAAATTGAGGACCGGTGGTGGCCCACATGCCTGGTGCTTGCCTGGTAGGTAAAAAACTATGTTCATGCTTTATAAACCATATATCTGCATTGTACTCCTTCAATTGTTACAAATTAGAATGCTTATCATGCCAATGCAATATGCAATCCTGCTCGATCTAGTCCAAAGCACAAATCTATAAGAACGTCATAAGATTGTCTATAGAAGGCAGCTCGAGTCACTCAGTCGTAGTCGGTCTTATGCAAGTGGAGGAAGTCATTGGTCAGGCACCCTCCTGAACCAGCCACCCATAGTGTACGCCCACACCAGCACCATCATGGTCGCCTTGAACTGTACCTCCAAACCTAACCATGGACATAGACCACACAAGTTAAGTTAGGGTTTACCGTCACACTAAATACCTACAGCGAGGGGCGGGGGGGGCATCAGCAGCTGTTACTGGCATTGTCCTTGTCAAAATTTTCATCAAAGTAAGGCAGCATAAGGTCGGCCTCCTTTTCATGATAGTTGCGCATCTGGATGACCTGCATTTTCAATAATATGCGGTTAAATCTAATAATAATAGTATGGAACTTAAAATTGCTTCACTAGCTACTTTCTAGAAAAGGCATTCTGTATTTTCTTTTCACTTGGATTACTAATTTCAAGATAAGGAACCAACTAGTAAGCAAAGCTTCAGCCAATCTATCTATAGTAAATAAATAAGTCAATATGTTAATTCAACGGATTGAATTTTGAGAGCAGCTTATTGACTTATACAAGCTTTGTTTTTAACATGAGAACAACTTGACCACCGACATACGATCATAATCACCTCATTGCAGTTGCATCATTATTACAAGGTTAGATATAACTTTTCAAACATTATGAAATGACAAAAAAGGCTGCTTTGTATGTAATGAAAGTTTTCAATAATGACTAGATCCTAAGATTTACGAGGCTAGCATATACTCCCTCCGTTTACTAATATAATATGTTTTAGGTTTGTAAAATAAATGTATCTAAACACCTTTAATGTGTAGATTCATTTGAACCTATACACTAAAAGTTGTCTAGATACATTAGCTTCACTAACCTAAAACATCTTATATTTCCAAATGGAGGGAGTATGTGTGTTCGAGTTACCAATATGAAGCAAAGAAATTGCAGAGAATGCAGAACGCTTCTTGAACCTACAAACAAGGATCCAATAGTACAAGGGAAACAACCCAGATGCATATTGACAGTTTTATCATCTTCCCAACATATTAAAAAAAAGGAAAATATCGAATATATGTCAGCGTTATCACAAAAAATGAAAATACTTCTTATATATTTAGAGAATGGATTTTATACTAGTACACATGGGTATGGTTGCCATCTGTATCTTTAATCAAATCTTTGAGATCCGCGCGTAGTTTTTTATTATCTATTTTCACTTATTTTCGAGTCACATGTCAATCTGTCTTTTCTATGTTTTCCTCTTCATCCTGGGAGAATATTTTTAGTCTTTTTGGCATATGCCTCTACCACTCTACCAGCGGCTCATAGCCTTCATGCGAGCTCCACTTGGCAGAACAAAGCGACAACCAAACCACCATTGTTGCCACTCTGCCCCGACCTGCTCCATGTAGATTCAGCCTTCCATCTCCTCCTTTCGCTCGATCTCTCTCCTGTACCGGCAACTGGCAACACCTATCCTCCCTCCCAAGGCAGTCGTGCTTCCCCTCTAGGCCAAGCCTTTCACCGCCGTCATGGTGGCGCGCCGCCATGTAGTTTTCACCTCCCCTCCTTGCGCTCCGCCGTCCAGGTACATCCTCACATCCAGGCCACGTCCCCGAGAACATCCTCCACCGAATCAGTCCAGCACACACCGTCGTCCTCAGAGATCCTCCTCCGCTGCCGAGAAAGGCTACACCATCTAAGAATGCGACTTGTAGCTAGTGAATGGACAAGATAGCTAGTGTACCCATGTGTACAAGCACAAATGTATTTCTAGTATATTTATACTAAACATGTTTATTTGTTTGTCATTGATTTTGCCAGGGGCATGCTGTTTTTACCGGTATGCATCATAATACTATCGTAAATAATCATGCGTACTAAGGTACATATTTTGTTATATAAATCTAGTATTAGTCATTACAAATAAGTTTTGTTTGCTAAAACTATTTCTTAAAAGTATGTTTAACTTTTAGTTCAATTTGTGTAAGAAAATCTTATGTTACTAAATCTGAGTTCAAATTTAAGAGACTTAAGATTATCGAATTAGTTCACAAATAAATATATGCTCATTAATCCATTCCAGTGAATTTATATATGTATTTGTCCATCGTTTGTTTAACATCTACCAAACCTTGTGAAGTGCTCAAGAGCTCAAGATAAAACGTACTAACATGGCATATGTTTCTATAATATAAGAGTGCTAGGTTTATTAATAGGAATATAAATATCCAAGTACTGCCAGGAGTATGAAGTGTCTGAGGTGCCAACAACCTGACTGCCCTAGTGCCCTTCTATGGTTCCAAATCGGTAGTTAGTTCTAAATAGTAAATTCTAAATTCACACATTTGTTGTGGTTTCGTAGGTTCTAGATCCTATGATCTCTTACTGAGTGTAGATATTAATAAGTGCAGGAGAGGCGTTGCTAATCTGTGTTCAGATATTTGTGATGATCAGAACTCATAATGAAGCGGCTCTCTCTTTGCCACCGAAGAGATGCGTAGATAAATCAAACTCCCCACTACCGGAGCATCAGTGCTCCACCAAACTTTGTTCCCGTAGCATTCCGGCCCGTTCGCAGTCAATCAAGTCGAACAGTCCTATGTCCTTAGACTGGATCATGAACACCTAGTAGTGTGGCAACCCGAGATACACGGCGCGGGATTCGCCGTCACCACCATGGATGTCTGGGAGGTGCTGATGGATACAAATTGCTGAACAAAATTACAGTAGTGAACCATTATTCAGAAAATCAAAGGTTACTCCAAACTTGTGACACCGACACTGATATCCACGGTGACTACTGCTATTCTTCTTCTTCCGGAACAAGTGCAGCGAGACTTTTCATTTTTAGATTCATTTTTTTAAGTTCTAGATTCATAGTTGTTCAAGAAATCAGGATAGAGGGAAAGAAAGTACTGGGTTTTCTTTTGGGGGGGGGGGGGGGGGGGGGGGTGAAAACAGTGTATACGCATCAGTAAGCTATTAATGAGAACACATTAGTGGTATTATCCAAGGAAAATACCAATGCTGGCACTGGGTAAGTTTTGGGGCTGAATCCAACTAATGGAAGAATCTTGTGAAGGTGAAACTCACGAACAATGTGTAAAACGACACAGAGCAAGCAAACAATAGTCATAAACAAGTTTTGTCCACCAAGAAGAAGACAATCTCCCTGCCCTCTGTCAAAGTGCCGGGACCTGATGGCTATATAGGAGCCTTATTCAACTTGTGTTGGGACATCATCCATGCTGACGTCACCAACGCCATCATCCACGTGTCCAAACTTTGAACCAGCTGCATACATCTTGTCAACTCGGCCAACATCATCCTAATCAACAAGAAGCCGGATGCGAAGTCGGTGAGCGACTTCAGACCCATGAGCCTCATCCACAGCCTATCAAAAATCTTCTCCAAGCTCCTCGCTAACCGTCTGGCTCCAATCCTACCAGACATGGTCTCCAAGTGACAAAGCGCCTTCGTCAAGAAAAGAAGTATACACGATAACTTCATGCATTTGCAAAATCTCATCAAAGAGCTTCACGCCTCTAAGACCCCGAGCTTGTTCCTCAAGCTGGACATCTCCAAACTTTCGACTCAATGGGCTGGGCCTATCTGATTGAAGTGTTGACCGCCATCGGTTTTGGCCCCATGTGGAGAGATTGGGTCTGTCTCACCCTTGCTTCGGCTTCTTCGAGAGTCCTGCTCAATGGGGACCCCGGCACGGCCTTTTGGCATCGTAGAGGATTATGCCAAGGTGACCCGCTATCCCCAATGCTTTTCATCTTGGCAATCGACCCCCTGCAGCGTCTTCTATCTGTGGCCACTACCAGTGGGATTCTGAGGCCTATACGCTCCCGCTCGACCAGATGTCGTATCTCCCTTTACGCTGATGACGCGGGAATTTTTTGTAATCCTACCAATGAGGAGATAACTGCCATCCTTGACTCCTTCGGGCAAGCTAGCGGTCTGGTGACCAACATGGAAAAAATCGAGATCTTCCCGGTGCAATGCGGCCATATTGACCTCGAAGACGTCCTCACGACCCTCCCTACAAGGCTCGCTGTTTTCCCTAGAGAGTATTTGGGTCTACCTCTTCACTTTCGTCGTCTCCGTAAAATTGACTACCAACCTCTCTTCGATAAGATCGCCGGAAAGCTACCAGGATGGTACGGGAAAAACATTGCGCGCCAGGGTAGGGTCACCCTGGCTAAGTCTGTTCTCATGGCCATCACGAACTATCACTCCACGGCCATTCCGCTCACCAAATGGGCTCGCACGCAGATTATAAAGATAGCCC
Organism: Avena sativa; assembly: GCA_916181665.1. Classification (NCBI taxonomy): domain Eukaryota; kingdom Viridiplantae; phylum Streptophyta; class Magnoliopsida; order Poales; family Poaceae; genus Avena; species Avena sativa. The sequence continues at coordinate 387,606,833 of OV702296.1, forward strand.
GGAACTTTGTTTGGGCTGGAGATGAGGGCGAACATACCGCGCAAGGCAAAGCGCTTGTCAACTGGAAGACTGTTTGTAGGCCAAAGGCCTTGGGAGGCCTGGGGATGCCAGACCTCGCACGCACAGGAAGGGCTTTGAGACTGCGGTGGCCTTGGCTACAATGGACTGACCCCGAGCGCACATGGGCCGATACTAAGCTCCCCTGCAGCCCGGCTGACATGGACCTGTTCAGAGCATGCACGGAAATAACGGTGGGGAATGGGGACACTGCCTCCTTCTGGCACGACAACCGGTGTGGCCGCGGGCCACTCAAACAATGGGCTCTAGACCTCTACAACATCGCCACAAGGAAAAGAGGAAAAGAAGAACGGTTTCGAAGGAGATCTATCAGGGGAAGTGGATCCGATCGGTCGCTAGCCTTCATAGCCCTATTCAGCTTTCCTACCTAGAGATTTGGGATATAGTCCAGGCCACCCAGCTTGATCCTCTACAACCGGACTCCATTAAATGGACCCTGACCGCTGACGGAATCTACACGGCCAGCTCGGCCTACCACGCACAATTCCTTGGATGCTTCCCCAAATTCAAGACCCAGAAAATCTGGTCCGCGCACGCTGAGCCAAAATGCAAGCTTTTCTCCTGGTTGGCTCTACACGGAAAGCTGCTCACTATCGACATGTTGACGATGAGAGGATGGCCAAACGACCCAACCTGCTAGCTATGCTGTGTAGCCCCGGAAACTGCTATCCACCTATGCAAGGACTGTCCATTCACAACAGCGGTCTGGCACACTACGCAGTCTCGGGACAACGATTACACCGGAAACCAGGGCCATTCTTTCGACTCTACTTCGGAGTGGTTGGACGACATGATTAAAGGAAAGACAAAGACGGAACAAAACCGCTTCAGCGGTCGCTTGCTATATGTTTTGTGGAACGCCTGAAAAGAACGGAACAGACGAATCTTCACGGGCCGGCGGTTGACATATGTCGAAGTGGTCTCCATTGCCATCGACGACATTGCTCAACATGCAGCTGTTTTTGCTAGGCATGGGCCAGCTATCCCAGCTGAACCAGATTAAATTTCAGTTTTTCCTGTCTTTTGGTGGTTTTCCTGGCATGTTTACACCTTAACTTAAACATGTCTTTCTGTACCGGAACATTTATTTCCCCCTTCTAATAGAAAAGGCAGGTCTCCCGCCGGTTGCTCTAAAGAAAAACAATAGTCATAAACAAGTTTACAAGAAAAATATATGTATGTTAATCAATCATCAATTGTGTTTGCATTTTGTGAAAGATCTCGTGTCATGCAGGGGGTGTATAGAAATGTATCGTTCCCGGTCATAGTATAGCTGTCGTAGATGGGACGTAGATAACCTATGTACTGAACTTTTGAGCTATCCAGATGGTAAGCCACAATTGATCCACCAAGAAGACAATCTCTTTGTATATGTGAAATCCAATCAAGTTAACGAATCCACTATGATGTGCGCACTCATTGTTCATATCCAGAATATTATCATCATCTGTGTCCCAGTCAAAATCCTCCTTCGCTAGTTTTCTGTTATTACCATATTTTTCAAGAACCTCATTATCATTTATTCCTCAAGGAGTGAGGTCATATTTAGCAATGGCTCGAGGCCAATGTTATTCTTCGGCAACCAGTCTATCTGACCGCTTGACTTACTCAGTGTCCAAATCCGAATTTTGTCGTCAATACTTGCAAAGTACACATCTTTCCTCAATTTCCCAAGATAACTCTGTCCAGATTTGCTTTCCTTGGCATCTATTGGAGTTTTTATTACTTTGAATTTGCTATCATACGATGATAACCTACGGAAATTTCACCAACGATGTCAACAATTTCCTCAATGACAATTCCTCCGGGTGTTGTGGGACCTCGGCACTCCACTGAACTTCGGAGAGAGAGGTGCAGCTCAACGAGATGTTCAGGCGGCAGTCCCGCCCATTCGAAGCCAGTCAAGTGTCAAACAGTCCTATGTCCTTAGACAGGATCATGGAGAACTTGACAGCTAGGGTACTAACCTTGACTAATTGTGTCTCACGTGAGTGACTCAAATTTCCTAAGCTCACGTGTCACGTGTGTGGCAGCAAAGCAAATTTCGAGTGAAAGGTTTTCACAGCATAGATTTCCTCTTTTATGAAGCACATGGTAAAATTTCCCGAACTGCTAGAGCTAAACCTGCATGCACCGGGTTCGTACGTCGTGGATTGGGAAACCAGACTAGCCGGAGACGTCGGATTAGACACGATTTGGACTCCCTTTCGAGTCCGATCCATCCGAGTGAATATGCAAATCCCTCTCCCCAATTCGACTCTAACTGATCCTGATCGATCTACGACAACTCTACATGCATTTCCTCTTTCCCTCCTCTTAAGATTCTGTAAATACATGTTCTCACAGTATAGAGTTGACTTGTGCCTTACGATGACAAATCTGGAAATACAGGTTCTCACAGTATACAGTATTCCTTTTCTTTTACGAAGCACATGATAAAATTCGTAAGTAACTCACTCAAAAGCACAATGCCTCGAGTGAGCAGCCGCCCGTGAAATCTTTTAACTATGGTATAATAGTACAAAATTACTTTAGGATCCAAAGAAAATGAAAACAATATGTTGGTACCCTAGAAGTTACACAGGAAGTACCGTAGAAGTACATGATACAGCTACTACAATTACAGATGGCAGAAATCTGCACCTTGTGGTATCACAGTATCTATCTGCCCGATAGTTGGAATCAGTCCTAATTGATCATCAACCCACTTTATCCGCAGTTCACCACATAAACAATCATAAATCAGCCTCTTAGATCATACACCGCCTGTACACACGACATTCCTCGGAGTTCCAATATATTTACAATCCGTCAATTTGGCGAGGAGAAATATTCTGGAGGAAACAATTTTGAGCGGTCTGCGTCTGTCACCTTTCAAAGAGTTCGCTTCTCATCTTACTGCAGATGTCATCTGCCACGGCATCATTCTCAAGCAGGAACTTCTCGGCCTCTGGCTTGTCTGGCAGGAACTCGCCGTTGATCCAATACCCGCACCCTTCCTTCATGATAACTCCATGGGAAGAAGCCATTTCCAGAATCTCTGATTCATAGCAGATCCCCTTACCAAACCCGATGTCGATCCCAGCTTCCTTCAGAGTCGCTGGAGCCAGTTTGTTCTTGATGATTTCGACTGATATGCCAATGCCAGTAGCCTGAAAAAAGGCAGAATTTGCTAAAATTGGAGCAAGGTTGGCATGTACCAGACGATGGTCTACTGTGCTCACGTTATGGGTACTTTACATGTTTAGTAGAACAATGTGCATTTGTCTCTAGGGAAAGCAAGCCAAGGGTAAGAAGAGAACAGCAACTAAGGGTCATGAAATCTATGTGTAATACCTTGTCATCACTATAGCGCAGTTTCCTTCTCGAAGTCCTCATTCTGACTGCTGAATAGAACCCTAATGCGTTGCCACCACAGGTCACCTCCTTGTAGAGCCCAGAAGATCGATCCCACCGTCTTCTAACCTATAAAAGGAACTAATCAATAGAGCCAATAAACTATGGCAGCAGCATCATAGCCCCTGTGTTAAAATAAATGCATAGATCTTGGAGAGTTTCATGTGTTTCGTATGATAAGCATAAATTTTTTTCAATCAAAGCTGCAACAGGACCAGTATGAAATGTCATATTGGCATCAGCAGAAAGGAAAAAAAAAAAAACAGGAGTTCAATATGGAGGCATGCTGATATGGTTTGAGGCTTTTAGTACTACAATATATCCACCTGACTAACGCAAGCCAGTACAGAATTTTTTATTTTTCAGATCAAGCCCATTTCATTTTCAAGATTAGGTTTACAAGAACATAACTTAGCATATTTACCTTTGTAAGTACATGGAGAAATGATCATTTATAATTGCAGGAGACTGGTTATAACACGTTGCTTATTGGAACAACAGGAAACAGTACAGACTAAAACAATTACAGTCAACAACATCTGATGAACTGCGTGGGAACCAGGAACAAGGGTCATGTTTGATATAAGTCAGCAGCATGAGGGGCACATATAATTCTATACCTGATTCACAAAAATAATAAGTGTTTCTGAGAGACTTAATGTGTATTGAATTTTTCGAAGTGCCCGAGTCATTAAACGGGATTGTAGATCTGCAAATTTCATGTGTATTTCGCCTTCAAGTTCACATTTAGGAAGAAGTGCTGCCACCTGTCATTAATCCATTAACAAACAAGTTGATGTAACAGCTGAAATACGGAGTACACGAATTTGGAAAACTAACCAAAAGTTAATGGCGCATTGCATATTTGAAAAATAAAGATCATATCATGTCACAGTGCTAGGCGCAGAATGCTTAAAGAATGCAGATTACCAATTCTTCCAATTATAGTGCTAATCTTAAATCATGGAAACAACACTCCAGCGGTCAGACGAACAACCGATGCATGCTCTTCTTTTGTATTACATAGGAATGCACGATCTTCATGATTCAGTTCATATCATTGATGCATGGAATTAACACGGTCCAGATGTCAGGCAAACTACTGATGCATGCTCTTTTTTTTTCTATTACTAGAGAATGCATTATATTCATGGCATGTAATCTTCTACCCATAGACTATAACAAACTAGACATAATGACCTAAAGAAAACAGAAAGATATCTGGAAATGGCATAGTGAAAGTGAAGTAGCATACACTATCCACGACAACAACATCAACGGATCCACCAACAAGAGTGTTCACTATGCTTAAAGAGTTTTCAGCAGAATCAGGTTGAGCTATTAGGAGTTTATCAATGTCCACACCAATTGCTTCTGCAACTAAAGGGTTGAAAGCATTTTCTGCATCAATATAAGCACAATAACCTGCAAATATTCCAAACCACAAATGTTGATCAGACACTATACTTCACAATAAGATGGAAAACATATCAACTACAAAGAATAATGAACCAAACAAAGAGTAAAGATAGATCGCAGAAAAGCTCTATGAAAGTACTTTTTCATAAGAAAGCTAATTTAACCACTTGGAAGAAATATTAGTAGCCAGTTCTGTAACAATGTATAAAAACATTCCTCGAATATGAAGTGTTTCCCTTAAAAGGTATTAGCAATGCTTAGGTATGTTTCCATGTATACAATTTGCAGGCATTCATTACTAATGCATGTTACAAAGAACATTAAGGACCGACAAGTGTGGAAGCTGTTCTTTATACTCAAGGTCAAACTTTTTCTAGATTTCACGCTGAGAGGTTACTAATAATGCTAAGTTAACCCGCTCAAAGTTGCAAAAAAAATTACAATGACTTCAAAGCAGCAATGAGAATTTAAGATGGCGAAACAGGCTTCAGGAGTGCACAAGACTGTAATCATACACAGGCTTCATATTGTCAAGGGTCGTTTTAGCCAAGTAAATATGTGAAGGATAAAAGAGGAGGATAGAGAATTTGATGAATGAATAAAAAAACTGCAGACACCATAAAAGAAATATCAACCTCCTTTCTTTTGGGCTTCCTTGGCAACATGAAGTGCAAGTGTTGTCTTCCCAGATGACTCTTTTCCAAATATTTCAACCATTCTACCCTGCCAAAGAACTTCAATCAGTAATTTGTTAAACAGGGCAACTAAAATAAATTTTGAAAAATATACTGATAAATACAAATCCAAGGAGACATCATGAAGTTCTGTCTGTGTATATTTTTCTACAGGTGCTGAAGACGAAGTCTGATTTCTCGGGTGTCCAGTCAAAAGGAAAATAATGATCATAAACCAACACGAAACACATGATGTTTAGCAGCAGTAAAGGAAAGGGTATTTGCAACTCAATTAACCAGGTAAACTCATCAAAAAGGTTAAACCAATGTATAGTGTAGACGGGCATCAGAATTCAAAAGACACAAAGAGCCGCAAAATACACCTAGTAACATTTGGACTCGTTACTGCTGAAAACAATGCCAAGTAAAGCAACAAAACACAATTCTTTTCGATAATATCAGTGGGAAATGTGCAGGACCAAGTGAGGTATTATAGATAATTAAATAGCTTAGATCATGTGAATATTTAGTTCTGAACAATATGGAAAAGCAATATAACCTTTGGTAATCCTCCAATGCCAAGAGCGAGATCAAGCTTAAGAGAACCACTTGAAATCACAGATGCACGCCTTGTCTGGGAGAAACGCTCCAAGCATAAATTGGAATCTCTATCAAAATCACTTGCAAGTTGAGAGACGGCGCCATTTAGTGTTAACTCTTTCTCAAGAGTTTTTCCATCATCTAGTGGGGGATCACTTTCATAGTCTAGCTGCATATCAACTGAAATTTCGTACAGATTCCTGAGTAAATGCGTAACTCATAAGGAAGGCAGTAAATATAGGTGTAGATCACAAAAGAAATCTATAGTGTAATAGCTTTGGAGAGCATCGGGTGTCTACCAGACTACTAGTTAAGGATGCAAGCATCAGAATTTAGCCCGCCAAGCTGCTCCCACAGTACAAATTATACTACTAATGGCATCCAAACGCAAATGCAATTGATTTGGCCAGCGGAACACACAGAGCGGGATAATGTGGCATGTCGCTTTCATCCCTACCACTATTGCTTTGTGCACACACAATAAAGCAACACTTGCCGAAGGGCAATGCCAAATACGTACTCCATGTACAGCACAATTTGGTGTTTGCTGTTTTTTCGTGTGCATAACCGTTTTTTGACATTTCTAGGCATAAATATACATTGTATAAACTTTGAATGTCATGTTCACCCATTAGAAAGAGAAAGGAATTCTGGAAGAAAATTATAACATGAATGCCAAGAAGCAAACAGAATAGAGCAAACATGAGCCCTACCTGTGGTTGACATGAAACGGCCTCGTGACCAGAGCCGATGATGTGCATCGCTTTTCCAATCCTAGCAAAATCACAGCGAAGAAAAGGTGGTCAGGATTAGTTATTGCAGTTATAAAAGGATTTATCACAACTTACGAGCAACTGAAGCATTCCACAGATGTTCCAATAGCAGCAAAGCATGCGAACAATAGTAATAAGAAACAGCAAATACTGGAGGGGCAAAACGCTGTAGACAGGGAGGCGGACTGGGCGGCGGGGATGAGCAAAGCACCTGCAGGGGTAGGCGGCGGAGATGAGAGGGCACGGACGGCGTGGGATAACGGCGTCCGGCGGCGGTGACGAGGGCGGCGGCTTGTCGGAGGAGAGCGGGGGACGAGGAGAGGACGCCCATGGCGGCGCGGCAGGAGGGGAGGAGCGAGGACTGGAGTGGGACTGAGGAATGAAACTCGCCAAACTGGGTCGCATTGGCCCAAACCAGAGAAAAGTTGGGCCGGGCTTGGGCCCTACCGGCCAGTTCGATATTACTTGGGCTTGGGTTTGGGCGATAAAATAGCAGGTTCTCCCCTAAAAAAACAAAAAACCTGCTCGGTTGTGTAAGTTGGATACCAACTTGTGTAAGTTCAATCTCGTGCGGAAAGGACGAAAGTACAAAAGAGAAACTAGAAACGTCAAATTCCAAGAATCTCCATGTAACTTCGGTTGTGATTCATAGATCTATGTTGTCATTTTTGTTTTGATTTGCTCGATCTGATAATATATACTCCCTCCATTTTAAAATAAATGATTTGTGTTTGTCTAGATTCGCATATACCTACGGTGTATATATGTATATGGGAATCTAGACAAATCCATAAAAAACCCATATATTCCCTCCGTCTTAAGATAGAGTTGTGAGGTGTAAAATCATACTACCTCCGTTCCTTAAAATAATAAGGCCTATAAGTTTAGTTAAAAGTCAAAGAGTGCAAACTTTGACCAAGTTTATATGAAAACGGAGGGAGTATATTTTTATTAGAGAGTGTGAGAATTTAGGAGGAATTAGGCATGAGAGTTAGCGTAAAGCTCCCACCGTTTCAATAACGTATTAGGAATTTGCAAGGGAATTTGCACAAAACATTTCACCATCCATCACAACTTATGTACTTTTTCATCTTCTTGAACTCTTCCTAACTAGGGATGGTGTTCAAAAACAGTTTGAGCTCAACAATTAAAAGTGATCATTAGCAAGCTATTTTTTATCCTCTCTTGATTGACACTGGAGGAGGTAATGGATAGTTTTTATTTTCGAGAGTACGCCAATGATGTATCTTATCTTTATAGAAGGCAGAATTTTGAGTATAAGAACACTTCCACTCGCTACAAACGAGTGTAGCACGACCTCCACTCCGGCTAGTCCTAAGCTAAGAACCAAAGCTGCATTTCGGCCTACGTCGGTTGCTTCTGAAGAACACACGCTCCAAAGGACTCTCCTTGTCGACGCACCATCCATCAAGAAGAGTAGATGACGATACTTGGTGGGGTCTAAGAAGGGCCTCATCTTGGACTCGCCGACGAAGGCGTGCATTGCGCCCCTGGAGATCACCCTAGGATAGCTGCGAGCACCAGAGGAGGTCAACTTGGATCCTCCATGTCGAGTCTCCAAACATGATGCTCCCAGCAGAGTGACGACGCCGATGACGCCGCCATCACGCCGATCCAGCTCAGGATCTAGGCTTTCACCCGGAGACCTCTATCAAACCGGAGCAAGAGCGAGAGAAGTGTCGGCTCACCTCGGCGACGCCTCCAAGGAGGGGAACGACACCCTCAGGTGCCATCTTTGCCGGTAAAGGCGGGCAATACTTTCGTCCATCGAGCACCTCCCTCCTTCCGCATCGGAATGGGGCAGACCTACTAGTTTCTACGGTTTTTTTCTTTTGACAACAGTTTCTATGGGTTGAGAGCAGCCGGTATATGATCACCCTGGCTCTAATGAAGCAAGGGAAAAGGGTATTTCCTCAAATTCGCATGCATAATTCTCATTCGATGATAAAGTTATAATCTCCCGAAGAATGTAATCTGTGTTCCTAAATATGAAATGTTTCGTCCTGTATTGTACACTCTTTTATATGCTCCAGGGTGAACAAAATGAATTGACCGTTGTCACAGTTTTGGATATGATTTATCTGAACAATTTAATTACTTACCAGTCAATCATGTTTAACTCTAAAGCTAAGACCAATCGAATGGCATATATACAATTCAAATCAAAGTTCCAAACGAGAAATGGCACGTGAATTAATCGATCAATCCCTACGAGTCGACATTTGTAATTGGCCCTTCGAACCAGAACCGTGCATTGAACACCCAGGCGGCAAGGCTGAGCAGCAGCACGCCCCCGACCGCCACCGGCGTGTAGTTGAAGGTTTCCTGTGCGACCGGGTACGCCACGGGCAGCGAGAAGAGCACGGTGAGGAAGGCCACCCAGAGGACGGCTGCCCAGCCGACGAACACCCCGTACCGCCCGAGGTGGAACGGCCCCGGGACGAATGATTTCCGGGCCGTCGTCACGCGGAAGAAGATGGGCAGCGCGTAGGCGATGTACTGCCCCAGCGTCGAGATCGACACCATTGCCTGGAACGCCACCTGACTTCCTAGAGACTGCACATATAAAATGAAATTTTGTAATGGCACGAATGTGCATCTAGTGTTTGGGTGTTTCGAGATCGATCATGGCGGAAAATTTGCGCACCGTTAGAGCCATTATGAAGGCGACGACGGCGGAGAGCCAGACGACGTTGAGAGGCACCTCGTTCTTGCTCACCCGCTGCCACACGTGCGAGAAGGGCATCGCCCTGTCCCTCGAGAAGGCGTACCCCATCCTTTGAGTCGAACAATATTTGCAAAATTTAGATACTAGTGTGCATATATATGTGTGTGCCAGTTGGAACTTTTTGGTGGATTTGATAACCGAACCTTGAGTTGCTGGCTATGCACATGGCGCCGGCGAAGAAGATGCCGACGGCGACGATCGCCACACAGACGAGCCCTCCGACGCCGCTACCGTACCTCCGATCGAAGGCGGTATACAGAGCCTGAGCCACCGCATAGCCGCCAGCGTCATTGGCCGGATCCAGCAGGTACGGTATGTCCGTCACGATCGATGTCAGGGCCACCAGGAATATCCACCCGAACGTGGTCGAGAGAGCCACGGAGGTGATGATCCCCATCGGCCCGCTCCAGTCCGCGTTCTTCGTTTCTTCGATCTGAGTTTACATGTAACAAATTAAAAGCCATAGTTTAGATCTCCACGCTGAAGAAAATTACATCGGGCTGGCGAGCAGCTACATCTATACCATGTGAGCAGACGTGTCGTAGCCGAGCAGCGAGTACTGGCTGGTGAGCAGCCCGAGGGCGAGGATGTAGGCCTTGCCATGGATCCCCATGCCGTTGTCGTCATTGAAGTGCGTGAAGATGAACTTGGTGCTGGCCCTCTCCTTGGCCACCGTCGGGATCAAGATCACCAACGTAAAGGCACCTACCATGAAATTGTTTTCCACAAATGACGAGTCAAAGAACGATAAACCGATCGATGCGAGGAGAGTGATCAGGAATAATTGAACACAGTTGCATTCAGATGTTCAAATTGAAACCCAGAAGAAATGAGAGCACCTGCTGTGTTCCAGAAAGCGCCGAGCTTGCCGAACCAGGAGAGCCACCGGATGGGGAGGCTGTTGATGAGGCCGTGCAGGATGAGGAAGAAGGCGTGGATGGCCAGGACGACGTACTTGGAGGCCAGGTAGCCGCCGCCGTTGGCCCCTCCGGTGCCGAGCAGGACGATCACCTGGACGAGCTGCGCCAGGGAGAAGTCCGTGCTCGTGGTGGTAGCCCACTAGGACAGTTAACACAGGAGACTGCACTGTCAGCAATCTGTAGTACTTTTCAGCAGCACTCTGTACTTGTACTTCTATGGAGTAGTTTTCAGCAGTTTACCTGTCCCACGATGTTGAACCTGAAGAACGGAGCATGGAACAAACTTAGACTTCCGATATATGGCTGGACAGTGAAAGTAAAACAGCTATAGATTGTGTGTTGTACTGTTGATAATGATTAAGAGGAAATAAAAGGGCGATGGGGTACATTGCAATATTGTTGTTTTGAGAAAGCTACAGAGATCTTTTCAAGTAAACTGCCAAATCCATGTCAAATCAGACAGTTTTAAGCATGTCACCAGACGTGAAATGGGATCAGAAAATTAAGCATGTCACGAAGCATGAACGCAGACAGCTGAGCGCCTGAGCCAAGACAGTGAAATCGAGATTTAAAAATTCAGAACGCACCAGCCGGTGACCCAGGAGGCGAGAGGCGCCCACTTGTTGCCGGCGAGCTTGGCGCTCCAGTAGTAGAGCCCGCCGGAGGTCGGGTACGCGGAGCAGATCTCGGCCATGGACAGCGCCACGCAGCCGTTGAACGCCGCCACCACCAGCCAGCCCAGCGTCATGGACGCCGGCCCGCCGTACCGCAGGCCCCCGTTGTACGTCGTGGTCACGCCGGCCATCACGGAGATGATGGAGAAGGAGAAGGCGAAGTTGGACATGAGGCTGCGCGGGGAGCAGAACAGAGCAGATGATTATTTAGCACGGATGAAGGGCGAGGGAGAAGCTGAGGCAGAGAGCACGTACGAGAGGCCGCGCTTCAGCTCCTGCTTGTAGCCGAGCTGGTGCAGCCGGGCCCGGTCCGCGTCGGCCGTGTCGCCGGCGGCCACGCCCGTCTCGCCGGAGCGTGACACGGCCATCGATCTTCTCCGGCGACCTCCTCTGCCTTGGCTAGCTATGTGCAGGTGAGGCTAGCTAGTACTCTACTACTACTGACTAACTGTCACCGGTGAGCCTAGCTTTCTCAGGCAATCCACGGGGAAAAAGTCTATGGTGCGGAGTGAGTCAACAGGAGAGTGAATGGAAACTATCCATCCAGGGTTTGGCCTGTTCGGGCAAGATCTCTTTCGACTGACCCGGCATTGTTGACCAAGGCGAGACAATCTATGATTGTCGTTGTCACTTAGCGGAGCAATCTGCCAATCTGCGAGGTATCGCCATCTCCCATTGTTTTCTTGCTCAAAACAAGGAAAGTTGAAATGTCAAATGATGAGATCACTCAATGAACCGGTCTCTCATGTGGAATTATTGATGGTTGTGATGTGATACTAGCATGATGGGGAAGGATAAGATACTAGCAAGATAGCATTATGGGAGATAAACGTGGCTCAGATGCTGACTTACCCGTTAAATATCTCATTCGTGGTGACTTAAAATCGTGGTGTTGAATCGTCTATGCCCCCACCTCACTAATATCCCATTTAATTGACTAACGAGATTGGTTTACATATGGAGCTTTTCTTTCTTGCTCGAGATTTATTCATGAAACAGACGTATGCGGTTCTCATGTAGTCAGATGTTTCAGTTCAATAGATGGATTTGTCTTTACTGATTCTCCATGTGCAGATTCTCTTCTTCCTTTTTTCAAACAATCACCAGGGGACGGCCCCCACTTGAGTTATCCTGGATCTTGGACCATAGTTTTTCCGGTACTATATTTACACAAGAAAAATACGCATCGATTACATGCCGCTTACGCATCGAATGTCTCATTCACAGACTTCGTTGGGTAAAATCTGCAGAGTATCACCATGACACAAATCTACCATTGGTTCTGCTTTTTTTTTTCCTCAAAAGAAGGAAGATGTGACATCACATGACGCAGCAAAGAATGAACCGGTCTCTCGGCTGCAATTATTGTTGGATGCAGAATTAGCCTGTTGGAGAGTGATATGATAAGATAACAAAATCACCCTTTACTTTTCTTCAATCATCAGGATGAACAGATCCTATTATATGGTCCTAGATCTTTGACCCGTACTCAAGTTTTTTGTATTGCCTCGGGTGCTGACTTACTGTTCAAATGCCTTGCTCGTAGAGACATGATTAGATCAGAAAATGTATCATGTATTAATGATTGGGGCGTCGACGCCTCCGAGATTAAAATGATTTGGCATACCAGATATTGATATGGACCACATTAGTAGGCTGACAATTTTTCTTAACATGTCGAACTATTGGAAGCAAATAGAAAAGGAACACAAAGTGGAATCAAAGAAATTAGCGAGCTGATCACTAAATAGATACAAACAGGTGTAAACTCCGACATCACCAAAGCCCAATTCGTTCTTGATTCATTAAGGCCGTCACCACCGGAAGTCTTTATCATTTTCTTAGTTTGTCTGTTAAGCTTCACAGGTCCTACTTCGACAATGATCGATTCACCGGTGATAGCATTAACCCTAAAAGGAGAGATACTAAGATAATAGCGGTAGATCAAACAAGAAATTGATGAAAAGGTAGAGAAATATTATGAAAAATTTGAAGCTCACTTTATTCCATTTTGTTGAGGATCTTGCACTTATTCCGGCCCTATAATGTTTTCTACATACTCCCTCCGATCCATATTACTTGTCACTAAAATAGATGTATCTAGACATATTTTAGTGCTAGATACATCCATTTCAATGACAAGTAATATGGATCGGAGGAAGTACTTGGTAAATTTAGCTCCTTTGACTTTAAAAAAAACCTTGCATGCACTACATTTTGGCAAAAGGGGAGTATAGTTTATAATTTATATATGGATCAATGTATAATGATAATCTTATCGCACACACGAACATACCTAGTGCACATTCTAAATCAATAGTAGATCTTCTCAGGTGACTAAGTTTATAAGAAGCAAAAGTCTTTACATGTTAACATTTATGATAGGCCCCCTGAACCAGAAGCGAGCATGGAAAACCCAAGAACCGACACTAAGCAGCAAGACGCCCCCGACGGCCACCGGAGTGTAGTTGAAGTTGTCCTTTGCCACTGGGTATGCCACCGGCAAAGAGAAGATCACAGTGACGAAGGACACCCAAAGAACAGCAATCCAACCAATGATGGCCCCAAACCTGCCAAGATTGAAGGGTCCAGGAATGAACGACTTTCGAGCCGTTGTCACCCGGAAGAAAATGGGCAGCCCGTAGGAGATGTACAACCCTATCGTCGCGATCGACACCATTGCTTGGTATGCCACCTGGCTTCCTAACGACTACAATGCATGACAAAAATAAGAGGCACACAAGAATGTTAGGGTGAGGCGCCTATTCATGAGACTATCGAATGTACTTTTTTGAAATGAGCGGTAAGAGAAAAATTGGGCGTAGCCACCGTACCGTGAGGGCCATCACGAATGCCACGATGACGGAGAGCCAAACCATGTTCAGTGGCACCTCGTGCTTGCTCACCCGGTACCACACGTGCGAAAACGGCATCGCCCCATCTCGGGAGAAGGCGTACCCCATCCTATGTCATGAGAGTTGGGAGGTGTCAAACTAAACCTGTGTTGTAGCTTGTGATGATGATTAATTTGGTAACGAACCTTGAATTGCTGGTGATGGATGCTAGTCCGCAGAGGAACATGGCGATGCCGATGACCACGAGGCAGGCGACTGCTCCCGCGCCACTACCGAACCTCAAGCGGAAAGTGGTGTAGAGAGCCTGGGCGATGGCGTTCCCGCCAGCGTCATTGTCGGGGCTAAGGAGGTACGGTATGTCTATCACAATGGACGTGAGAGCCACCAAGTAAATCCACCCGAAGATCGATGAGAGAGCCACTGCGGTGATGATCCCGATCGGGCCGCTCCTGTCGGCGTTCTTTGTTTCTTCGGTCTGCGGTGCACATATGCAAGCAGGCATATCATCGTGTCTATAAATTTCTGTAAATGAAGTGATCAATAGAATGAAAAAATATCACCATCTATGTACCATGTGTGCAGATGCGTCATAACCGAGAACAGAGTACTGGCTCATCAGCAACCCAACAGCTAGAATATATGGCTTGCTTTGAATCCCCATGCCATTATCGGTGTTGAAGTGTGTGAAGATGAAGCCAACGCTCGCTCTTTCCTTGGCAACAGCCGGAATAAGGACCGCCAACACTAAGATACCTAACAATTTCTCGGATTTCAGATAATTTCGTGGCATTCAGGCAACCAATTAATTGAGTAAAAAACAGCAAAAAAAAAGGCGATGAAATTTAGATTCAAAGTCATAAGATTTCCTTGTATTTTCCAGAGATCAAATCCTCACCTGTCAAAATCATAAATTTTTCCACAGTTGATTTGTTTCTGCTGTACAGTCTTTCTTCTAGATGCTGTGACTATTTTAGCCCTAACTACGGCAGGTAGGAAAAATATCCACCATGGGACCAAAAAGCATGCAAACATAGTGCGGAAAATAGTATAAATATATACGACAGAAATGAATATTCAAAACAAGGAGTAGATACCTGAGATATTCCAGAAAGCGCCTAGGTGTCCGAACCATGACAACCAGTGGATTGGGAGGTTGTTGATCAGACCATGCAGGAAGAGGATGAGAGCGTAGATGGCCAAGACGACGTACTTGGAGGCCAGGTAGCCGCCGCCGTTTGCGCCGCCGGTGCCGAGCAAGATGATCACCTGGATAAGCTGCGCAAGCGAGAAGTCCACGCTCGTTGTGCCAGCCCACTGCATTCATGGGACGGATAAGAGAGTCAAACACAGAAGGCTGGAGTGCTAGACCAGCAGTAACGTGGCAATAGTTTACAAAAAATATTTTGTACTCCCTCTGTTTTAAAATATAAGATGTTTTAGGTTTGTAAAGAAAATGAATCTAGACTTCTTTTAGTGCGTATATTCATCCCAAAGTTGAGTGAACCTACGTACTAAAACAAATCTAGATTCATTTTCTTTACAAACCTAAAATATCTTATATTTTAAAACGGAGGGAGTAGTAAGAAGCATGAGTTCACTGCATCTGCCGGCCGTTGCGTTGGAGATTGCCACGCGGAGAGTCTAGGCCTTAGGGACTGCTATTAGTAAGTTGACTATTGGATTATTCTACTAGTATGTCACTTGAAGCTGCAGCCAAATGGTATCACTGAGGATCCTACGAAGTTGAAGCCGGCCGTACCTGTCCCACGATGTTGAACCTGCAAACCACAACATAAGATGGGGCTTGTACGTTAGCCACAAGACAGAATTTCAAACGTGGTCAGAGAATTTCAAGCAGATCATCTAACGAACAGCTTCAGTAGCAATATTTGAGTAGTAAGTGCGTACCAGCCGGTGATCCAGGAGGCGAAAGGCGCCCAGCTCTTGCCGGCGAGCTTGGCGCTCCAGTAGTAGAGCCCGCCGGAGGTCGGGTAGGCGGAGCAGATCTCGGCCATGGACAGGGCGACGCAGCCGTTGAAGAAGGACACGACCAGCCAGCCGAGCGTCATGGACACCGGCCCGCCGTAGCGCAGACCCGTGTTGTAGGTCGCCGTGACGCCCATGAGCACGGCGATGATGGAGAAGGAGAAGGCGGCGTTGGAGGCCACGCTGAGCCCGCGCTTCAGCTCCTGCTTGTACCCCATCTCCTGCAGCCGCGTCCGGTCCGCCTCGGCCGTCTCGGCGGCGCTCCGCTGCGGCGGCGCCATATCTGCCGCCGGCGGTCTCTCTTGCGCTGATCAGTCGGTTCCTGTAGTAGCTTGGCTGGTATTTGAGCGGTTGAGCCTTCTTATGTAAGTGGTGTTTGGTGAGTCAAGGGAGGGAGTGGACTGGAAATGATCCACGGTGTGAGGCGTTCCAGCATCAAAGCAAAGCATTGTTTTGCTGCTCGATGACTCCGTTCGACCCTGTGATTCGTCGTACGTGTTTGACCCAGGGGAACCATAATTGATGTAGTGTCACGTACTAGTACATGACATTGGACTGCTCGACCTGGAATTGTGTGTGCTAGCTTGGATGCGCCTGCCACTGAACTCTTGTTTATACCAGTGAGCACCTCGGTCTCAATCTCTCGGATCTCAGAAATAGTCTTTGGTACTCAGAGGGTCAACAAGGGAGTTGAAACTATCCAAGGTTGGACCAGCCGGGCAAGATTCATTCCGTATGATGATTTGGCATTGCTTTTTTTAGATGTTATTAGAGCATTTCCACTCGCTGGGCGAACCCAAGCCGAAATCCGAAAAAAAAATTAGCCAGACGGAACAAGTTTTCGGTCTGGGTACGCCGAGTTTCCCACTCGCGTACCCAGGCCGAGATTCCAGCGAACAGAAAACAACGACATATTTTAATTTTATCGTTCTCGCCGGCGAGAGCTCGGCCACAAGGTGTTTGACAGAATTAACGCCCATAAGTTCGGCGACAGATTATTACAGAACTGGGAAAATGACTCGGCCATCTCTCAGTCGTCGATGGGGATGGGCTCCTGCGGCGTGGTGGACAGGGCGGGGTCGGCCGTCTCGCCGGCGGACGCCGACTGGTTGGAGAAGGTGGAAACAGAGCTCGGTGTAGTGGTGGCGTCGTTCGGTGCAGGGGCGTTCGGCGCAGCGGAAGGCGTGATCTCGCCCTGGAGGATGGCCTGGCGTTGTGCCATGTACCATGCCTTGACCGATGAGCTCATCTTCGATGTGTCCTCGCCGCCCATCAAGAATTTCAGATCCGTGTTCCGCTTCTTGGCGGCGTAGTTGGCCTTCTTCTCGGCGTAGTTGGCCTTGAGGAGGGTCATCTTTTCCCCTTGGGTCTCGATTAGCTGCTTCCACCGCTCGTCGGTCTTCTCGGCCCTCTTCTCGGCGTGTGCCCTCGTGTCGGCGATGCATTTCTCGATCGAAGCCTAGAGACGCTCGGCGGGAGGTCCGACGGCTTTGAGCATCTTCGCCTTTTTCTGGCCGATCTCTGGCCTTCCTTCGCAGGCAGCAGCGGGAGGGGCCTCCGGGTTGTGGACGCCGTCCTTGGTCTTGGAGAGGCTCAGGCGAGTGTCCCGCCATTTTTCGCAACTCTCGATCTCCTAGAATACATGGTAGAACTTGAACTCCGTCTCCATGTCCTCTCGAAACAAAGCGAGTGCACGACAAAGCTGCAAAATTGAAGTGTGTCAAGTGTGTCAAAATGGAAGCGAGTGCACGACGAAGCTAGTGTTCGTGAATACCTTGTTGTCCATATTTTTCCCACTGGCTTGTGTGCGTTTCACCTCTTCCACACAGCTGTGCCACTTGCTGCATGCAGTCTGGATGATTGCCCAATGGTTGGTAATAGCCTTCTCCCTCGCTCCATGTGAATTTTGCTATACTTTGGGTCGCAAATGCTACGCTCGTAGAATGCTAGCTTCACGCACCTCCAATAGTTGTCGGAATTCTGGTTGGCACCGGTGATCGGATCCATGCTCACCGCTTTCCAAGCTTCGGCGAGACAGGTGTCCTCGACCACGCTCCACTTGATCCGCGCGTCCGTCGCCGAAGTGCCTGGCTTCTTCTTCCCCTTCTTGCCTTTCGCCAGCAGCACGGCTTCACCCTCGGCGTCCTCTGCCTGTGTCGGCTCGGCCTGCATCTCCTCGGTGTCGAGGTCGGCGAAATCCTGAGACTCGTTGCCGTGCTCGGCATCGGCCCGAGACTGTTCTTCGGTGAAGAAGGAGGGGCGGTTGGAGGCCAATCCTTGGGCGATCATGTCCTCCATGTATGTCTCGACCGACTTGTCGGTCGGCAGGGCGACCGACATTCCGCCGAACATGTTGCGCGCGTCGGCCTCGCCGTAGGTTGCTTGCGCCGAATGTGAGTGGGCCGCGGCGCAGCGCGGGGCCTGCGTACGCCGGAGAGGCGGAGTAGGGGATATTGATGTCCACATTGAAGGCCGAAGGAGGGCGCAGCTCCGGGCAGGGGAAGACCACGTTGGGGTTGAACCCGTCGTCAAACTCGGGGGACGAGGAGTATCTCTGCCGAGCAATCGCCTGGCTCTCTTGGAAGCCGGCCGGAGAGATCGTCGAGAATCCGTTGGGAGAGCCGACACTTGCCTGGCTTCCCCAATGGGGTGCGTACGGCGCCGCCATAAACGCTGACCTCGTCGTCGCCGCCTGTTTCGCCCTCACGATCGCCTGCTCTTCCACCGCCGCCTGCTCTTGTTTTTGCCAGAGCTTCGCCCTCTTCTTTCTGCCCTTCCGGTTGTCCGACGCGATCTTCCTGGCATGCTCCTTCTTCTCCCACTCGGCGGAGGACATGCCCTTCGGCTTCTTCGGCGGCGCTCTCGGCTTCTTCTCTACCATAGCCTCGCCGAGGATCGATCTGGGTTGGACAAAACCCTTCGGCGGCATGGTGGGAGGGACCTCGACAGAGTGGCGGGAGTGGGGGAATAGGGAAGAAAGGCGGGAGGGGAGAAAGAAAAGGGCGGGAGCTCGGCGAAGTGGAGGGAGTTCAGCCTTATCTCACCGACAGAGCTGTCCCATGCCCGTTTTCGCTGCATCTGGCGTTCCCAGGGCATTCCCGGGATCCTAGGTACGGCCTAGGAAGCCCGGACCAAAGTTCACCCAAATCCGGACGAAAACAGGTTCCTGGGTACACGACTGGGCCGTTTTTCAGCGTCCGGACCTAAATTCAGCGTCCGGATCGGCGTCCTAGGTAGCCGAGTGGAGATGCTCTTAGTACGATTAGACATTGTTGACCGAGTGAAAATTGTTTATGATTGCGCCTGTCTTGCGGATCAGTGTAAACACAATATAACCAGACATTTTCTTTTGCTCAAATGAAGGAAGTAGAGATGCAAGTGGGTGGACTACACCGGGGAATCTGTTAGGATCCATACAAAAAAACTCTTGTGACCCTGTGGCGGTAGATCCCAGACTTTCCCCTGCCGTCAGGGTCACTCGGTGGCGCCAGGTGGTCGGCAGAGCGGTGGAGCTGCCATTGGTGGCAGGAAAACTCTAGCGCACGGGCAGGAAGCGGCGCCCGCTGAGCCCAGATCTAGGCCCCCTGTGCTCCATCTTGGCCTAGACGGGGTGACGGGTCTTCTGGCGAAGGTGAAGCTGTCTAGAGCTGGAGATGGTGAGTCAATGGTTTTGGGTGGTGGCGGCGCCATCGGCCTGCCCAAGCATGGTGACGGGGACTTTGCAGGACGATCTGGGCCTGGCCGGGCGCTTCGAGTCCTAGTGTGCCTCTGCTACCGTAATGGTGGTGGAGGCATAAACGCCATAAACTCTGACCTCGTCGCCGCCGCCTGTTTCGCCCTCACGATCGCCTGCTCTTCCACCGCCGCCTGCTCTTGTTTTTGGCAGAGCTTCGCCCTCTCCTTTCTGCCCTTCCGGTTGTCCGACGCGATCTTCCTAGCATGCTCCTTCTTATCCCACTCGGCGGAGGACATGCCCTCCGGCTTCTTCGGCGGCGCTCTCGGCTTCCTCGCCTTCTTCTCTACCATAGCCTCGCCGAGGATCGATCTGGGTTGGACGAAACCCTTCGGCGGCATGGTGGGCGGGAGCTCGGCAGAGTGTTGGGAGTGGGGGAATGGGGAAGAAAGGCGGGAGGGGAGAAAGAAAAGGGCGGGAGCTCGGCGAAGTGGAGGGAGTTCGGCCTTCTCTCACCAACAGATCTGGCCCATGCCCGTTTTCGCTGCATCTGGCGTTCCCAGGGCGTACCTGGGATCCTAGGTACGGCCTGGGAAGCCCGGACCAAAGTTCACCCAAATCCGGACGAAAACAGGTTCCTGGGTACACGACTGGGCCATTTTTCAGCGTCCGGACCTAAATTCGGCGTCCGGATCAGCGTCCTAGGTAGCCGAGTGGAGATGCTCTTAGTACGATTAGACATTGTTGACCGAGTGAAAATTGTTTATGATTGCGCCTGTCTTGCGGATCAGTGTAAACACAATATAACCAGACATTTTCTTTTGCTCAAATGAAGAAAGTAGAGATGCAAGTGGGTGGACTACACCGGGGAATCCGTTAGGATCCATACAAAAAAAACTCTTGTGACCCTGTGGCGGTAGATCCCAGACTTTCCCCTGCCGTCAGGGTCACTCGGTGGCGCCAGGTGGTCGGCAGAGCGGTGGAGCTGCCATTGGTGGCAGGAAAAATCTAGCGCACGGGCAGGAAGCGGCGCCCGCTGAGCCCAGATCTAGGCCCCCTGTGCTCCATCTTGGCCTAGACGGGGTGACGGGTCTTCTAGCGAAGGTGAAGCTGTCTGGAGCTGGAGATGGTGAGTCAATGGTTTTGGGTGGTGGTGGCGCCATCGGCCTGCCCAAGCATGGAGACGGGGACTTTGCAGGACGATCTGGGACTGGCCGGGCGCTTCGAGTCCTAGTGTGCCTCTGCTACCGTAACGGTGGTGGAGGCATAAACGCCATAAACTCTAACCTCGTCGCCGCCGCATGTTTCGCCCTCACGATCGCCTGCTCTTCCACCGCCGCCTGCTCTTGTTTTTGGCAGAGCTTCGCCCTCTCCTTTCTGCCCTTCCGGTTGTCCGACGCGATCTTCCTAGCATGCTCCTTCTTATCCCACTCGGCGGAGGACATGCCCTCCGGCTTCTTCGGCGGCGCTCTCGGCTTCCTCGCCTTCTTCTCTACCATAGCCTCGCCGAGGATCGATCTGGGTTGGACGAAACCCTTCGGCGGCATGGTGGGCGGGAGCTCGGCAGAGTGTTGGGAGTGGGGGAATGGGGAAGAAAGGCGGGAGGGGAGAAAGAAAAGGGAGGGAGCTCGGCGAAGTGGAGGGAGTTCGGCCTTCTCTCACCAACAGATCTGGCCCATGCCCGTTTTCGCTGCATCTGGCGTTCCCAGGGCGTACCCGGGATCCTAGGTACGGCCTGGGAAGCCCGGACCAAAGTTCACCCAAATCCGGACGAAAACAGGTTCCTGGGTACACGACTGGGCCATTTTTCAGCGTCCGGACCTAAATTCGGCGTCCGGATCAGCGTCCTAGGTAGCTGAGTGGAGATGCTCTTAGTACGATTAGACATTGTTGACCGAGTGAAAATTGTTTATGATTGCGCCTGTCTTGCGGATCAGTGTAAACACAATATAACCAGACATTTTCTTTTGCTCAAATGAAGGAAGTAGAGATGCAAGTGGGTGGACTACACCGGGGAATCCGTTAGGATCCATACAAAAAAAACTCTTGTGACCCTGTGGCGGTAGATCCCAGACTTTCCCCTGCCGTCAGGGTCACTCGGTGGCGCCAGGTGGTCGGCAGAGCGGTGGAGCTGCCATTGGTGGCAGGAAAACTCTAGCGCACGGGCAGGAAGCGGCGCCCGCTGAGCCCAGATCTAGGCCCCGGGGCTCCATCTTGGCCTAGACGGGGTGACGGGTCTTCTGGCGAAGGTGAAGCTGTCTGGAGCTGGAGATGGTGAGTCAATGGTTTTGGGTGGTGGCGGCGCTATCGGCCTGCCCAAGCATGGAGACGGGGACTTTGCAGGACGATCTGGGCCTGGCCGGGCGCTTCGAGTCCTAGTGTGCCCCTGCTACCGTAACGGTGGTGGAGGCACTTCCCTCCCACTCGGCTACGGTGCTGCCACAACTGACTCCTACCGCGCTCTCCAATTCCGTCCTCTAGGCCTCGCGACGGTGACCACAATGAGACGACAAGGATGACGACACAACTGTGGTGGTGCATGATGGTGGGTGACAAATTGGGTGGAGTGCTATGGAGCGTTCTAGGTAGTGGTTTTTTAGGGGTTGGGAGAAATCCTATCGACTCGTCTGACACTGACGCAATGATGCTTGCGGGTGCCGCAATTACCTCCTGAAGGGCGTCGGGTACCTTTCCCCACTCACCTCAGCATAGCGGGGGAAATCCTAGGACCTGTCCAGGCAGCAACGTCGTGTTCATATTCCTTATTAAAAGTTTTTCATGGTACGTGGAGGTTCGGAGTACTAGGAGCATGGTGGGATAACTCCAGAGGGTGAGGGCACCGCAGTTGCAAATCATCCTTGTTTCGTCGATCTGCCAGTGTAGGTTTTAGTTTCTCTTTCTCTTTTTTTGGCTTTCTTGTGATGTTTTTCCCAATAGTTGTACTCATGTGGTTTGCTACATTAATATAGCAGGGCGAAAGCCATTAGAGTCAGGTACCATTACCACTTTAGTTAAAAAAATGAACTAACTTTTCCCAAATGATGATATCATGCGAAAAGTTAATTCATATTGTTGTTAAATTTTCTTCAAAAGTAGACAAGAGATTTGTGAAAAACGTAAGGTTGTAGAGTATGTTTAAACATGTTCAAAATATGTCCTAGATCATTAAAGGAAAATTTCATACTTCCTCTCATGTTGTAGAGCTTATTGTAACTTCAATATGTGACAAAACCTATCCTGAAGAAAAGACCAATCTACTATACAAGAGGACAATTATTGTTCTTCAATGGATATAGCCAAATTAACCCACAAGCCGGTACAAATGGATAATAAGAGCATCTCAACTCGTGCACCGCAAAGGACAATCCGGCAACAATGTCGGCTTGGTTGCTTGGGGAGCGCCGACATGAGTGTCCGCCTTTGGGATGCGCCTCTTTCCAGCAACGTCAACATGTGGTATACCACGGTACGTCTAACGGGGTGAAGCTTCAAGTAGTTAACTTATTACTACTAGCAGCCCCTACAACATGTGGAGATGTGTCCATAGCAAGTGAGATATGATTAAGAGCCATATTACAACAATTCTTACGACCACTCCGACAAGGCCTTCTGGTCTTCATAATATTTCACCACATCTTTTGCAAACTGCTCATCTCTTCTGAAATCGAATACCAAATCTGCGTCTATCATCCTCTCGGTGTTCTGAATTCCTTTGCTAGTAATATCGCACCCAAAATAATCTGAAGAGGCTGGATACATGATTTTCGTCGAGCTTGCCGGTCCATAATAGCAACGGCCTGTCGCCAAAAAGCAAGATGTTTCCCGAATGAACTAAACTGGACAACATACTAATTATATTGCACACTCTAGAGGGTGATGTGAAGTGGAACCTGAAGCATCTGGTTATAGGCTAAAGTGAGCAGACTGAGTGGAAGGTGTATGTAGCAGAAGTGCACATCAATTATAATAGCCGTATTGGGGGACAGAGATCCTCTACTGACAGTTATTCAAGTAGGTAAAATCCTACTAGAAGCTAGTGTTAACCAAAAAAAAAATCTCAATTTATATAACTCAATCACTAAAGTATTATGGCTTTGCCGTGCCTTCACCATTTCATAAAATTTACATGACGAGCTAGCTAGCTCTAGCAAGGAATCTTGGATCACTGTTAGATATATTCTCATGCATCCCATAACCGATAATGCAGCTACATTGAGTATTTATGAGGAATTAGCAAAATAATGCCGTCCTGTAGATGCTCTCTAATGTTTTCAAACCCGTGTGTGCCATTGCTACTAGGAAATAATGAGGACTTACCTGTATGTGTGAGGCAAAGAGGGCGGCAGAAATTAGGTTTTGACTGATGACATGGCACATTGATTTCGGCGAAGAAAAGTTGGTTATTTGCAGCCCCAGCTGATTCGGAAGCAGCTACAAAATTCACGTGGTAGGAATCCCTGTCTGAGTAGTATGTTTCAATCACGCCACAGATAACACTCGGCACGTATTTTGGTTCCTGAAACAAGTAGCAATGTCAAATGATGAAGCAGCTGATGATAGAGAGATCCAAAGAACATGTAAGTACCAATTAACAGAATACAGAACACAAAACCATGTATACCTGAGGATTTTCAGAGGCATATTTCTTGAGCAGTTTTGCAAGCTGAGAGCGAATGAACAGACTCATGTTCTTATACTCTGCCCTCTTCGTTAGCACGGTGTCCTTAGCCACCTGGCAGAGTTCAGCCTCCTCGGGAGCAAAAGCGTAGAGCGCTGCGGTTTCTCGGAGCTCCTTGGTCAGGATGCACTCTACTCGGTGGAGAGATTCAGAGGAGAGCGTCGTGCCATTAGTGGTGGTGCTTGACAGCAAGGGCCGCAGTTGATCCAGCATGGCGGGCATCAAGGACGAGAGGAACGATCCTAGCGCGGCGTGTTGCGGGTGTTGAGCAGCCTCGGCAGCAGTAGCAAAGCCGTGCAATTTCTCTGCTTGGGTCGACAGGTGACAGGAACTGGAGCAGAGGTGCTCCATGGCGCGCTGCGTCGAGCAGTATTCTGGAAAGCTCGCCGTGGCGAGGGCGATGAGGCCTTTCAAGGAACGGGCCTCCACGCGAAGCATGGAGAGGGCGTTGAGGATGTCGTAGGCTTGGCCTTCGCCGTCGTCGTCAGAAGGGAGTGGGAACACTATGCTGTGCCAGATGGAGTTGACGATGATGTTGGAGACAGGGTCCATGGGGCCGTAGCAGTGGCCGGCGAACAGGATGTAGCGGACGAGCAGGCGTGAGGCATCAGAGGGAAGCATGGTGAAGGCTTTGAGATACACTGCGTGGATCGTGGCGTGGAGCCTCATCCTGAGAGACTCGGTGTACTCGCATTCGTCGCCGCAGCTCATCAGACTGCTGCCGCCAACATGGAATGCTTTGAGGGCCTTCTCCAAGATGGTTGATGTAACAATGGATTTCCTGTCTCGCAGAGATGCGAAGTAGTCTCCGTGTCGCTCCACCTTGATGACGGTGACGGTGCCGAAGCCGCCGTCTTTGTTTTTGATGGGGATTGTGTCGATGGTAAATTTCCCTTCTTCAGGCTTGAAGTTCCGACAGTGGACGACGACTCCCCTTCCGTCAGGCAGCACGTTCACCTGGAGGTCGAGGGAGGCAGTTTCCTGGTAGCGCAGATAGTCTGTGACGGTGGCGACGTCGTCGAGGGTGAGGTTCCGGCCACCCGGCTTGAGGAACGGGGCGGCGGCGAGGAGCCGCTGCTGGGGCAAGGGCGACGTGTGGAGCCGCACGAGGACGTCAGGCTCAGGGTGCC
Organism: Avena sativa; assembly: GCA_916181665.1. NCBI lineage: Eukaryota > Viridiplantae > Streptophyta > Magnoliopsida > Poales > Poaceae > Avena > Avena sativa. Next base: position 387,632,438 of record OV702296.1, read on the forward strand.
GTCCAGAGGTTGTCCCGCACCTGAGGGCGGCCTGCGTCCTTCCGGACGCCGGGTCGGGAGGCTGAGGCTCGGAAACGTAGAGGTCGTGCTCGACGAGCAGGACGGCGAGGGCGAGATCGGCGCGTGCCCAGTGTAGGTAGCGGGCGGCCTGTTTGTCGGTGAGGCATCCGAAGTAGCCCACCAAGAACCCGACGAGAGAATGGTAGGATAGCCTGCTGATGCCGGACCAGATCCAGTGCGGCTCCGCCGCGCCGGCAGGCCGCTTGGACGATCGCGCCTTTTTGTGCGGCGGACGGGGCTCTGGATGGAAGTCGCGCGGGAGGGCGGAGATGGTGTTGAGGATGATGTTGGAGACGGGGTCCAGTAGGCCGACGCAGGCGCTGCCACTGCGCATAGCCGTAAGAAGCTTTTCGGCGTGTCCGTCTGTCATGGCCTCGAAGGGAAGCCGGTCCAGCGCCTCGGAGTAGAAGTCGGCGATGAGATCGTCGAGATCCTCGGTGATGCCTTTGGCATCCAATCCGGACTCGCGGCCATCGTCGCACTCGCTGTGCAAGCACGAGAAGAGGCCCCTGCGGCTCTGTATTCCCTGCATCTGCTGCGAGTTCGGCGGCGGCGGCGGCGGCGGCGGCGGCGGCGATTCGGTGGCGTGGGAGACGGAGACGATGGGGGGTGGCTTCTTTTTGTTGGTCTATATCTAGCGAATTGGGCCTGGGCGGAACAGACACGATCGACGCATCTGGTATTGGATACGGACCGAGTATTGTGTCAAAGCGTACAAGGTTGGGCCGGAGAAAATAAGACGCCCTTCCAGGCCATGATAAATGGGCCTCGATCGTATAAGTGCTTCCACCCTTTTTTATTTTGGAGAGAGCTGCCTCACTTAAGGCAGCTAACACATAGTTGGAGAAAAAAGTTTGACTATAAAATTAATCAATAAAACATGAGTTATATGTCACAAAAATTATATCGTTGGATTCTAATGGTATAATTTTTGTGACATATGATTCATATTTTGTTGGTCAAATTTATAGTCAAACATATTTCTTAGACTCCGTGTTAGCCTAATAAACCGGTATGGAGGGAGTATATGATACTGGTGTATGATACTATCTATATAGTATATGATATCATATATTAGTATCATACTAGTACTATATTTAATGATTTATAGAATTTCAATACAAAATTGTGTACAAAATCTATTTGTATGAGAATTTTCTAGTTTTACGTGCTATGTTACGGTATTTACCCATGATACTCTAACCATCTCTTTCTTCATTAATTGTTGTGCCACATCAGATTTTTATCAACATGGCATGCATTATATAAGCTATGATACTCCCACTAGGACAAGCCTTATTGAGCTATAAACTTATAACTATATACAAGGCAATGCGCATGTTTACTAAGAATGCAATTAATACACAATCTATGTCCATGTATAAGGCAACCGACATTGACGTTATTAGGGACAACAACACTCCAGCATCCTGCCGGTCGAACAAACACTCCAGCACCGACACATAGCCACGCTTGCAAGATGCAAAATCTGCCATTCTGCAGATGAGGACTTGATGCACACGTTAATGAAGTGTATGCATGCGAAGGGTTTCTGTACTAAAGCAAGAACTTGGTTGGATGTAAAGCTACCTGATCTTCATCCAGATACATGGGCGCGGGATATTCTATGCGACCCGATCGTTCCAGAGGTGGACAGGGAAAAAGATCGTCACTGTCTTGTGGGGCAGTATGGACGTCGAGGAATAATATTACCCACGAACGCAATCGTTTGGATCCTGTTCAGTCTATGAAGCAAACTAGAGATACTTTGGCGCTACTGGATGTACCAAGGAAGTGGGCTAGGGTTTTGTCGGGGCATGGCTGGAGGCCACCGGAGGAGGGATGGACAAAAGGAGGGATCCTGTTCAATATAGATGTTGGTATTGCGATTGATGCATGTAAGGGTGGAACCGCAGGAATTGTCATAAATTTGTATGGGTTCATGGCACCTTGAAGTAAACACCTTCCAGGGGTCATTGATCCTTTGATGCCGAAGCAGTGGCTCTCCGGGAAGGTGTGATTTTTACCAAACTTCGAGGATATACGCGAGTGGTTATGGAAGTTGATTGTTTGAAGATTGTCGATCTCTGGAGGTCGCGCGCTGGTTTTCGCGTAGTTATTGTGCCTATTCTCTTAGATATTGAAGGGCTTTCTAGTTCGTTTGTTTCATTTGCTATTAATCATGTAATGAGATCATCTAATACTCTGGCTCACATTTGTGCTAAGCATGCTTGCATGGTGGATGCTACGATGCTTGGATGGAACTATCCCCTAGTTTCCTCGTTTGCTAACCTTCAGGCTGACAATGCTCAAGCTATTTTGGATATTTGAATAAATCCCTGAGATTCCATGCAAAAAAAAGGGACAACAACGCTCTGGAATGTGAGCTCTCCATACCAAATAATGCTTCTGAAACCGAGGACACCACACTGAATGAAATTGGCACAATTTCATAGATGTACATACTGTTGTAAGTTATTGATCCTCCTCTATTTAAAAATAAATTACTTTTCTTGTTTTTCTAAAAAGATCTAAGAAAATGTGATTAAATAAACTTTTAAGATGAATTCATTCGTATCTTATTTGTCCCCCAATTGGACGCCATTTGTGAATAGGGGTGTTAGATGTATATATCTGTATATTGTATTTCCCCCATATGTTAGGGGGCTTCCTGCATATTTGCCTTGTACCTGTACTATATATTGTGGTCTTTGGCCTCCAGAGGAATATAACTTTGTCTATTCCTAACATGGTATCAGAGCCTAAGGTCTCGAGTCCGAGTCCTGGCTTTCGCAATTTATCCTAAAATTGTTGTTGACCCCTTGATATCCATGTATAGGCCTCTTGAGTCATACGTGAGTTTCGCGCACCGTCGCTCTCTTCCGGTTGCACATGCTGACTTCTCTCCGTCACACGTGAGAGGGGGTGTGAAGTGTATAAGTGGATTGCACTAGTCCTTTCCATCAGTTTGGACTTTTGGTTGCGTTGGCTAGTGCATGAAGCTTGACATGGTAACAAGGATGGCCACACTTGGGCCACTTGTTATACACGGGATCCCAGTTTACGTCAGCAGCACTAGGCTCGTGGGCAGTCGGCTCCTTCTGGATCTTCAGCAGTTGCTCTCTCCAATCAGGACATTATTAGGAGTCTTCGCGGTCTGCTTGCTGCTACAGGCTCTTCTTCGACAGGCACTGTTGATTCTGTCCCTGATTCTTCAGGCACTGCGCGACCACCACCTTCTACACAGTCAGGTACGTCCCTATGGTATCTGGATTCTGGAGCTTCCTTTCATATGACCTCTGAGTCTTCTTTTCTGTCCGCTCTTCGTTCTCTCCCTTCTCATGTCCGTGTTTTTACAGCTGATGGTACCTCTCTTCCTGTTTCTAGTCGGGGCACTCTTTCTACTTCTTCTTTTTATGTTCCTGATATCTCTCATGTCCCTCTTCTTAAGATGAATTTGTACTCTGCTAGCCAGCTTACTGGATCTGGTTGTCGCGTCATTTTTTATGCTGATTCTTGTGTTGTCCAGGACCGTCACACGCAGGCCCTGGTTGGAGCTGGCCCTCGCAGCCGTGACTCTTCAGGACTTTGGGAGTTAGACTGACTTCGTGTTCCCTCCGCGTCCACTTCCTCTGCAAGTTCTTCTCCGGTCGTCGCCTCTGCTATCAGCTCCTTTCGTCAGTGGCATCATCGTCTTGATCACCTTTGTGACTCGCGTCTGTCGTGTTTAGTTCATCGTGGTCTTCTGGGGTCTGTCTCAGGAGATGGGTCTTTACATTGTCAGGGTTGTAGGTTGGGTAAACAGATTCATCTTCCCTATCCTACTAGCGCGTATGTATCTCAGCCACCTTTTGATTTAGTTCATTCAGATGTTTGGGACCCGGCTCCTTTCGCTTCAAAAGGGGGCCATCACTACTATATTTTATTCATTGATGATTTCTCTCGGTACACTTGGTTGTATTTTATGCGCTCTCGTAGTGAAGTGCTCTCCATATATCAGCGTTTTGCGGCCATGGTCCGTACTCAATATTCTACCCCCATTCGTGTGTTTCGTGCTGATTCTGCTGGTGAGTATATCTCCCAGATGTTGCGAGCTGTTCTTGCTGAGCAGGGCACCCTTGCTCAGTTCTCCTGTCCTGGTGCACATGCTCAGAATGGCGTTGCTGAGGGTAAGCATCGTCATCTTCTTGAGACCATTCGGACCATGATGATTGCTTCTTCTCTTCCGCCACATTTCTGGGCTGAGGCTGTCGCTACGTCGGCTTACCTCATCAATATTCAGCCTTCTGCCGCTCTGCAGGGTGTCATCCCTCTTGAGCGCCTATCTCGACAGTCTCCAGACTATTCCATGCTTCGCTTGTTTGGTTGTGTTTGCTATGTTCTCCTTGCTCCTCGCGAACGCACCAAACTGACCGCTCAGTCTGTTGAGTGTGTTTTCCTTGGATACAGTGATGAGTATAAGGGATATCGTTGTTGGGATCCCGTTGGTCGTCGGATGCGTATCTCTCGTGATGTTACTTTTGATGAGACGCGTTCTTTCTATCCTCGTCCACCGCTGGTACCTACCCGGTGGAGGATATCTCGTTTCTTCTCTTTCCTGACACACCCCCTCTGTCTCCTCCTTCTACTCCTATTGTGTCTTCTTCAGGATCTCCTCCCCTGATGTCTCTTCTTCTACACCGTCCTCCTCTGTTCCGTCTAGTTCTCCTAGTTCTCCTTGATCTCCGGAGTCTTCCTCTGCTATTCCTTCTTCTTCATCGTCGTCTTCTGAGTTGTCTTCCTCTGACGAGCTTCCCTCTACTCGTCCTGTTCATCAGTATGGTCTTTAGGTTGCCTCCGAGCCGACTTCTTATCGGGATGCTGAGCATCATCCTGAATGGCAGCTGGCCATGGCTAAGGAGATTGCTGCACTTGAGCGCACTGGCACCTAGGATCTTGTTTCTCCCCCTCCCGGTGTTCGTCCTATCACGTGTAGGTGGGTCTATAAGATTAAGACCCGCTCTAATGGATCTCTTGAGCGCTATAAAGCGCGTCTTATGGCTCGTGGTTTTCAGTAGGAGCATGGTCGTCACTATGATGAGACCTTTGCTCTTGTGGCTCATATGACCACTGTGCGTACTCTTCTTGTTGTTGCTTCTGTTCGTCACTGGTCTGTGTCCCAGCTTGATGTTCAGAACTGATGGGTTACGCATCATAGTAAATCAAAATTTTCTACGGAAGCGAACAGAGGGAAAGCCAAGATCTAATCTAGGAGATGCAAACGACGAGAGAGATTGGATTAGATCTTCATACCCTTGAAGATTCTCACAGCGGAACGTTCGTTGGAACGTGGGTGATGTAGTCGTACTCGCTTCTCCTCCTCGCGATCCGATCCGATCTAGCACCACAAGTGACGGTGCCTCCGTGAGATGCACACGTGCAGCACCTCGACGTCTCCTCCTTCCTCGGACCAGCAAGTATGGTGGAGAGATGGATTGGATCTACAACACGACGGCGTGGTGTATATGGTGGAGAATTTCTGCAGCAGGGCTTCGCCTACAAACAGTCGGGAGGGAGAGAGGAGGGCAGCAGGGCAACTAGGGTTTGGAGGAAGGTGTGTGTGGGAGGGGGCGCCCTAGCCCTCTATATATAGAGGGGAAGGGGGCGGCCAACCCTAGCCCCTCCTCCAAGCCTTGGGCCGGCGGCCAAGGGAGGAAGGAGTGGGGGCTAGGACTCTATCTCTAGTTTAAACGATTTAAACTCTCCCTCTTCTAGAAATTCTATCCTGAGATTTAAACGAGTCAAATCTCTCTAGAATCGGCTGGGCCCTATGGGGCCTTGTGCCCCTGGCCCAATGCGGCCAGGACACTCCCTCATAGGCCCATGCCCCCTCCCGGAAGGTGGGACCACGTTGGCCCCCTTCCGGAAGGTTCTAGAAGCTTCCGGTACAATACCGATTAACCCGGAACAATTCCGAACTCCAAAAACTGCACTGCCTTATATGAATCTTATTCTCCGGACCACTCCGGAACCTCTCGTGATGTCCCGGATCCCATCCGAGACTCCGAACAAAAATTCATAAACCAAGTATCCAATCTATCCTAGCGTCGAGACACGTTAAGTGTGTGACCCTGCGGGTTCGAGAATATGCAGACATGATCTTCTATCAATAATCAACAGCGGGGTCTGGGCACCCATATTGACTCCCACACATTCATCGATGATCATATCGGATGAACCACGATGCCAGGATTCAATCAATCCCATATATATATTCCCTTCGTCTCGCGATATTTTACTTGCCCGAGATTCGATCGTCGGTACCGTCATACCTAGTTCAATCTCGTTCACAGCAAGTACTTTACTCGTTCCGTAATCCGATATCACTTTGTGATTAACTCCTTAACCACATGCTTGCAAGCGGTGTTGATATCGATTACCGAGTGGGCCCGAAGTATATCTCTCCAACTTGGGAGGGACAAATCCCATCTCGATACATACAACCCAACAGATACTTTCCGATCACCTAAGAGACACCTTTATGATCACCCTCTCATAGGATGACGTTTGATGACCTCAAAGCTTTCTTCCGATACCAGGGAGTTGCATTATCTCATGGTCTAAGGAATACAATATTTGACATAAGAAAAGCTTCGCAAAGACGAACACGATGACACGATCTAATTGCTTCGCTTAGTTTGGGTTTATCCACCATATCATTCTCCAATGATATGATCTCATTATCAATTGACAACTCATGTCTATGGTTAGGAAACCTTAACCATCATTGATCAATGAGCTAGTCCATAGAGGCGTACTAGGGACACGGTGTTGTTCACAAACCACACAAGTATTAAAGTTTCCGCTTAATACAATTCTAGCATGGAATATAAACTTTATCATGAACAAGAATTATAATAATAACATCTTTATTATTGCCTCTAGGGCATAATTCCAATAGTCTCCCACTTGCACTAGAGTCAATAATCTAGTTTACATTTGGCAACAATCTCACACCCATGGTACTGAGGTGCTGATCATGTTTTACACGTGGAAGAGGTTTAGTCAATGGATCTGCGACATTCAGATCTGTATGTACTTTGCTGATCTTCAGATCTCCATCTGCTATATAATCTCGGATTATATGAAACTTGCGGTTGATATGCTTGGTCTTTGGATGATATCTTGGTTACTTAGCTAGTGCTATTGCGCCAGTGTTGTCACATAATATCTCCAGTGGGTCCAATGCACTTGGAACCACGCCAAGCTCAGTGATGAAGTTTCTGATCCAAACTCCTTCACTTGACGCTTCTGCAGCAGCCATGTATTCCGCTTCTACTGTAGATCCCGTGATCACGCTTTGCTTGCAGCTTCTCCAGCTCACAGCTCCTCCATTCAAAATATACACGTATCCTGTCTGAGATTTAGAATCATCCTTGTCGGTGTCGAAACTAGCATCGACGTAACCTTTTACGACGAGCTGTTCATCACCCCCATAGACTAAGAACATTTCTTTAGTCCTATTTAGGTACCTTAGGATGTTCTTCACGGCTGTCCAGTGTTCCACTCCTGGATCACTTTGATATCTGCTCGTCAAACTAAGAGAATTGGACACATCCGGTCTAGTACACAGCATGGCATACATGATGGAACCTATGGCCGAGGCATAAGGCACTTTGCTCATAGCTTCCCTATCATTTACCGTAGCTGGACACTGAGCCTTGCTCAATATCTTACCTGACAACATAGGCACTGAACCTTTCCCTGCCTTATCCATTCTAAACCTTTTCAGAACTTTGTCTAGGTATGTACTCTGGCTTAAAGCTATCAGGCGTCTTTGTCTATCTCTATAGATCTTGATGCCCAATATATAAGCAGCTTCACCTAGGTCTTTCATTGAAAAACACTTGTTCAAATAACTCTTCACATCGTTAAGCATGTTGATGTCATTTCCAATAATCAATATGTCATCCACATATAGTACCAGAAACGTCACCGAGCTCCCACTCACTTTCTTGTAGATGCAAGCTTCATAGCAATTTGGAACAAATCCAAAGCTCTTGATCACTTGATCAAAACGAAGGTTCCAACTCCGAGATGCTTGCTTCAGTCCATAAATGGAACGCTGAAGTTTGCATACTTTATCAGCATCCTTAGGATCGACAAAACCTTCGGGTTGCATCATATACAACTCTTCATCAATGTTGCCATTGAGGAACGCAGTATTGACATCCATCTGCCATATTTCATAATCATGAAACGCAGCAATTGCTAATAAAATCCGAATGGACTTAAACATCACTACGGGAGAGAAAGTCTCATCGTAGTCAACACCTTGAACTTGTCGAAAACCTTTCGCAACAAGCCGTGCTTTATAGACGGTAACATTACCATCCGCGTCCGTTTTCTTCTTGAAAATCCATTTGCACTCAACGGCCTTTCGGTCGCTAGGAGGGTCCACCAAAGTCCATACTTGGTTTTCGCTCATGGATCCCAATTCGGATTTCATGGCTTCTAGCCATTTCTCAGAGTCTGGGCTCATCATCGCTTCCTCATAGTTCGTTGGTTCACTGTCTTCTACTAACAAGACAGTCAAGACAGGGTTGCCGTACCACTCAGGAGGGGCACGCGACCTTGTCGACCTGCGACGTTCAGTAGCAGCATCGTCCGAAGCTTCATGATCCTTGTCATTTGCTTCCTCTATTGTTGGTGCAGGCGGCACTGGAACAATTTCAGGTGCTGCGCTACTCTCCAATTCAAGAGAAGGTTCAATAACCTCGTCTAGCTCTACTTTCCTCCCACTCACTTCTTTCGAGAGAAACTCCTTCTCAAGAAAGGAACCGTTCTTTGCGACAAACACTTTGCCTTCGGTTCTGTGATAGAAGGTATACCCAATAGTTTCCTTAGGGTATCCTATGAAGACGCATTTCTCCGCTTTGGGTTCGAGCTTGTCCGGCATCAACTTCTTGACGTAAGCTTCGCATCCCCAAACTTTAAGAAACGACAACTTAGGTTTAGCACCAAACCACAGTTCACACGGTGTCGTCTCAACGGATTTAGATGGAGCCCTATTTAAAGTGAATACAGTGGTTTCTAATGCATAACCCCAAAATGATAACGGCAAATCAGTAAGAGACATCATCGATCGGACCATATCTAATAGGGTTCGATTCCGGCGTTCAGACACACCATTGCGCTGTGGTGTTCCGGGTGGCGTGAGTTGTGAAACGATTCCACTTGCTTTGAGATGCGTGAGAAAATCATAACTCAAATATTCGCCCCCACGATCGGATCGTAGAAACTTAATCTTTCTGTTACGATGGTTCTCCACTTCATTCTGAAATTCTTTGAACTTTTCAAACGTTTCAGATTTATGTTTCATTAAATAGATATACCCATATCTACTTAAGTCATCGGTAAAGTGAGGAAATAGCGATATCCACCGCGCGTCGAAACACTCATCGGTCCGCATACATCGGTATGTATGATTTCCAACAAGTCCGTTGCTCGCTCCATCATACCGGAGAATGGGGTTTTGATCATCTTGCCCATGAGGCATGGTTCGCATGTGTCAAATGATTCAAAATCAAGAGACTCCAAAAGTCCATCAGAATGGAGTTTCTTCATGCGCTTTACACCAATATGACCTAGATGACAGTGCCACAAATAAGTAGTATTATCACTATCTACTTTGCATCTCTTAGCCTCAATGTTATGGATGTGTGTTTCATCCCTTTCGAGATTTAGAAGAAATAAACCATTCACAAGAGGTGCATGACCATAAAAGATGTTACTCATATAAATAGAACAACCATTATTCTCCGATTTAAATGAATAACCGTCTTGCAATAAACACGATCCAGAAATAATGTTCATGCTCAACGCAGGCACATAATAACATTTATTAAGGTTTAAAACTAATCCCGAAGGTAAAACTAAGGAGAGCGTGCCGACGGCCATCACATCAACTCTTGATCCGTTGCCAACGCGCATCGTCACCTCATCCCTCGCAAGCCGCCGTCTATTCCGTAGCTCCTGTTTCGAGTTACAAATATTAGCAACTGAACCAGTATCAAATACCCAGGCACTACAACGAGGGCTAGTAAGGAAAACATCAATAACATGTATATCAAATATACCTTTGATGGTGACAGCCTTCTTGTCCGCTAAGTACTTCGGACAGTTGCGCTTCCAGTGACCCTTGTCCTTGCAATAGAAGCACTCAGTGTCTGGCTTGGGACCAGACTTGAGCTTCTTCTCAGCAGGGGCAACGCGCTTGCCGCCGCCTTTCTTGAAGGGCTTCTTTGCACCTTTACCTTTCTTAAAGGAGGGCTTGTTGACCATCAACACATGATTATCCTTCTTGATGTCCACCTCCGCAGCCTTCAGCTTTGCGAAGAGCTCGGTGATCGTATCAGTGGAACCAATCTGATTATGAGTCACTACAAAACTTTTGTAGCTGGGAGGGAGTGATTGCAGAACCCTGTTAATCTTGACCTCCTCTGGAATCTTGCAGTCCAGTTGCTCAAGGCGTTGAGTGTAGCCCGACATCTTAATGGCGTGCTCACTAACGGAACTCCCTTCCTCCATCTTGCAGTTAAAGAACTTCTCAGAGATCTCATATCTCTCAGAACAGGCCTGAGTCTGAAACATGGTTTTCAGCTCCTCGAGAATCTCAAAGGGCCCGGGATAGTTTTCAAAACGATTTTGAAGTTCCGGTTCCATAGCAAACAACATGGTGCTCTTAATCACACCATAATCATCTTTGTGTGACTGATAGACAGCTTTCTCATCAGCCGGCGCAGTTGCAGCAGGGGGGTTACCTAACGCTTTCTCAAGGACATAGTCCTTTTGTCCTCCAGACAGAATGATTCTTAGATTGCGGAACCAGTTGGTGAAGTTAGACCCATTGTTTCTAAGCTTTTCTTTCTCAGCAAAAACGTTGAAGTTGAAGTTGGACTTGGCCATGTGATCTACAGTATTTGCAAGTACAATTTAGACTATGTTCATGATAAATAGTTCAACTTAATCAAATTACTAGATGAACTCCCACTAAATTCAACATCCCTCAAGTTGTTTAGTGAACACGATCCAAATTCACCACACCTAATCCGATCTTCACGAGAAGAGATGTGGTTTCAATGGTGGACAACGAAGTGTCGATCATATCATTCATATGACTCATGCTTAACCTTTCGGTTCTTGTGTTCCGAGGCCATGTCTGTACATGCTAGGCTCGTCAAGCTAGACCCAAGTATTTCCGCGTGTGCAAAACTGGCTTGCACCCGTTGTATGTGAGCGTAGAGTCTATAGCACCCGATCATCACGTGATGCTTGGACACGACGAACTTTCGCAACGGTGCATACTTGGGGAGAACACAGTTTTTATCTTGATCTTTAAGTGAGGAATCATCTTATAATGCTACCGTCGCGATCTAAGCATAATAAGATACATAAAAGGATAAACATCACATGCATATAACTTTATGTGACATGGTATAGCCAATCTTCGCGCAATGATCTCCATCTTGTGCGTTCCGGCATGATCTCCATCACTCCACCATGATTGCCTCCACCACGAATAGCAACTACAACTATTGCTAACTACTTAGCGATAAAGTAAAGCTATTACATGGCGTATAAGAAGTTGACTCGCAGGTCATACACAATTATAAAGACAACCATATGGCTCCTGCCGGTTGTGTACTCATCGACATGCAAGTCGTGAAACATTACAAAAACATGATCATCGCATACATTATACACATCACATCTTGGGCCATACCATATCATAGAAAACACTCCCTGCAAAAACAAGTTAGACGCCTCTACTTTGTTGTTGCATGTTTTACGTGGCTTATGGGAGTAGATGCTAAGAACGATTCTTACCTACGGAAAGCCACAACGGTGATATTATGGTTGCCAAACTCCGGTGTTAATCCCATGACAACTATAGTGAGAGAAACTGACATCCACCAGCCGCATGTGTGGTACAAGCCACACGTCAAGTGCGGAGCCGGTCTCGCGAACGACGTCGCGTAAGGTTGGCCTGGACCGCTTCAATCTCACTATCCCGCGTCATAAGAAGAACACAAACAAGAGGCTTGCAACAGAAAACATCAACGCACGCAACAACCATGTTGCGTTCTACTCGTGAATCACATCTACGCATAGATCTAGCTCTGATACCACTGATGGGTTACGCAGCATAGTAAATCAAAATTTTCTACGGAAGCGAACAGAGGGAAAGCCAAGATCTAATCTAGGAGATGCAAACAACGAGAGAGATTGGATTAGATCTTCATACCCTTGAAGATTCGCACAGCGGAACGTTCGTCGGAACGTGGGTGATGTAGTCGTACTCGCTTCTCCTCCTCGCGATCCGATCCGATCTAGCACCACAAGTGGTGGTGCCTCCGTGAGATGCACACGTGCAGCACCTCGACGTCTCCTCCTTCCTCGGACCAGCAAGTATGGTGGAGAGATGGATTGGATCTACAACACGACGGCGTGGTGTATATGGTGGAGAATTTCTGCAGCAGGGCTTCGCCTACAAACAGTCGGGAGGGAGAGAGGAGGGCAGCAGGGCAACTAGGGTTTGGAGGAAGGTGTGTGTGGGAGGGGGCGCCCTAGCCCTCTATATATAGAGGGGGAGGGGGCGGCCAACCCTAGCCCCTCCTCCAAGCCTTGGGCCGGCGGCCAAGGGAGGGAGGAGTGGGGGCTAGGACTCTATCTCTAGTTTAAACGATTTAAACTCTCCCTCTTCTAGAAATTCTATCCCGAGATTTAAACGAGTCAAATCTCTCTAGAATCGGCTGGGCCCTATGGGGCCTTGTGCCCCTGGCCCAATGCGGCCAGGACACTCCCTCATAGGCCCATGCCCCCTCCCGGAAGGTGGGACCACGTTGGCCCCCTTCCGGAAGGTTCTAGAAGCTTCCGGTACAATACCGATTAACCCGGAACAATTCCGAACTCCAAAAACTGCACTGCCTTATATGAATCTTATTCTCCGGACCACTCCGGAACCTCTCGTGATGTCCCGGATCCCATCCGAGACTCCGAACAAAAATTCATAAACCAAGTATCCAATCTATCCTAGCGTCGAGACACGTTAAGTGTGTGACCCTGCGGGTTCGAGAATATGCAGACATGATCTTCTATCAATAATCAACAGCGGGGTCTGGGCACCCATATTGACTCCCACACATTCATCGATGATCATATCGGATGAACCACGATGCCAGGATTCAATCAATCCCATATATATATTCCCTTCGTCTCGCGATATTTTACTTGCCCGAGATTCGATCGTCGGTACCGTCATACCTAGTTCAATCTCGTTCACAGCAAGTACTTTACTCGTTCCGTAATCCGATATCACTTTGTGATTAACTCCTTAACCACATGCTTGCAAGCGGTGTTGATATCGATTACCGAGTGGGCCCGAAGTATATCTCTTCGACTTGGGAGGGACAAATCCCATCTCGATACATACAACCCAACAGATACTTTCCGATCACCTGAGAGACACCTTTATGACCACCCTCTCATAGGATGACGTTTGATGACCTCAAAGCTTTCTTCCGATACCAGGGAGTTGCATTATCTCATGGTATAAGGAATACAATATTTGACATAAGAAAAGCTTCGCAAAGACGAACACGATGACACGATCTAATTGCTTCGCTTAGTTTGGGTCTATCCACCATATCATTCTCCAATGATATGATCTCATTATCAATTGACAACTCATGTCTATGGTTAGGAAACCTTAACCATCATTGATCAATGAGCAAGTCCATAGAGGCGTACTAGGGACACGGTGTTGTTCATAAACCACACAAGTATTAAAGTTTCCGCTTAATACAATTCTAGCATGGAATATAAACTTTATCATGAACAAGAATTATAATAATAACATCTTTATTATTGCCTCTAGGGCATAATTCCAGCAAGAACGCCTTTCTCAATGGTGAATTGAGTGAGGAGGTTTATATGCAGCCTCCTCCTGGGTATTCTGTTCCCGAGGGGATGGTTTGTCGTCTTCGACGGTCTCTTTATGGCCTCAAACAGGCCCCTCGTGCCTGGTTTGAGCGTTTTGCTTCTGTAGTGACTGCTGCTGGTTTCTCCCCTAGTGCTTATGATCCAGCGCTGTTTGTTCACACTTCTCCTCGTGGACGTACTCTTCTTCTTCTCTATGTTGATGATATGATCATTACTGGTGATGATCCTGAGTATATCGCCTTTATTAAGGCTCGTCTTCGTGATCAGTTTCTTATGACTGATCTTGGTCCTCTTCGATACTTTCTTGGGATTGAGGTTTCTTCCACTTCTGATGGCTTTTATATCTCTCAGGAAAAGTATATTTAGGATCTTCTTGCTCGTGCTGCTCTTGGGGATGAGCGCACTGTTGAGACCCCTATGGAGCTTAATGTTAAGCTTCAACCTACTGATGGTGATCTTCTTTCTGATCCGACGCGTTATCGTCATCTTGTTGGGAGTCTAGTTTATTTTGCTGTCACTCGTCCTGACATCTCATATCCTGTTCATATTCTGAGTCAGTTTGTTTCTGCTCCTACCACTGTTCACTATAGTCATCTTCTCCGTGTTCTTCGTTATCTTCGTGGTACGATCACTCGTCGCCTTTTCTTTCCTCGTTCCAGCTCCCTCTAGCTCCAGTGCTATTCGGACGCTACGTGGGCGAGTGATCCTTCGGATCGTCGTTCACTTTCTGCTTACTGTGTGTTTCTTGGTGGTTCGCTCATTGCTTGGAAGACGAAGAAACAGACAGCGGTTTCCCGTTCGAGTGTTGAGGCTGAGTTGCGTGCTATGGCCTTATTGACTGCTGAAGTGACCTGGTTACGGTGGTTACTTGCGGATTTTGGGGTCTCTATTACCACACCCACTCTGGTTTTGTCTGACAATACAGGTGCTATTAGTGTTGCACGTGATCCGGTCAAGCACGAGCTTACCAAGAATATTAGTGTTGATGCTTTCTATACACGTGCTCAGGTGCAGGCTCAGGTTGTTGTGCTTCAGTATGTGCCTTCAGATTTACAGTTGGCGGATTTCTTTACGAAGGCACAGACCCGAGCGCAGGATGATTTCTTACTCTCCAAACTCAGTGTTGTGGATCCACCATGAGTTTGAGGGAGGGTGTTAGATGTATATATCTGTATATTGTATTTCCCTCATATGTTAGGAGGCTTCCTGCATATTTTCCTTATACCTGTACTATATATTGTGGCCTTTGGCCTCCAGAGGAATATAACTTTGTCTATTCCTAACAAGGGGCACCCAAGGTCACTAAACATTATGCAACATATATCATTGTTGTCCACGTGTTCTACGATCTGAGTCGATGGGTATCTCAATCCATCTTCTCACTGGAAAAGAGAACCTATAGCGGGAATTTTTTTGTACAAGCGGAGTAACTTCTCAGATCTTGTGCAAAACACCATAGAACTTTGTGGGCCCTCTTTTGGACTTAGCCATAAACAATGAGGATCTTTTAGTAACTAGAAGGACCCCATAACTGAACAAATTTGAATATATTGAAAATTATACTTATTCTGAACAATCTAAGAGGAACAAATATGTAAATGAAATTAGATTGCATATACCATGCATTTGGAAATTGGGTTCTATTTTAAGTAAATAGTACATTTGGAGGGAGGGAATATACTTTGGTGGAAAAAATCTGTTATACAGAATGTAGATCTTTCCTGTGTGTATCCCCCCCCCCCCCCCCCCCCCCCACACACCCAAAAAAAAACACCGCTTGGATAGGAGCTGCACCAGCAATGCATTATAGGTTGTCATTTTCGGTATTATCATGCAAAATGGAGGACATGCACGTATCCCTGAGTTTTTCATACTCAACCCCTTCTCATGTGCCCTAAAAGTATGTCGCGTGACTTTGCTCGCACAGTTCTTATAGTATAGCAACACAAGAGTATCATACACGTGATATGTACAAGAACTAAACTTTAAGGGATAACTTTTGCACAAATATATCCGAAAAAACTTTTGCAAACCCATATGCAAAATCATTCGCAACCAATAATCCACCTTCATGTGCAATTAAGCTCACAAGACCCAAAATTCTACTATGGATCAACATTTATGTTCATGACGGGTCCCTTAAACCAGAACCGAGCATGGAACACCCATGCAACGATGCTGAGAAGTAGCACCCCGCCGACGGCCACCGGTGTATAGTTGAAGTCGTCCTTTTCTATCGGGTACGCCACCGGCAGCGAGAAGAGCACGGTGACAAATGCCACCCATAGGACGGCTGCCCAGCCAATGACGACCCCATACCTGCCAAGATGAAATGGCCCCGGAACAAATGCCTTGCGGGCCGTGGTCACCCGGAAGAGGATGGGTAGCGCGTAGGAGATGTACAGCCCCAGTGTCGCGATTGACACCATCGCCTGGAACGCCACCTGGCTCCCCAATGACTACATAAGTGAAAGACACAAGGCAGAGAAACGAGATGTCAGTAAATCAAGGAACTAAGTCCACTAGACCAGGTTATGACATTGACATGTCGTGATCTCTAAAAGTGCGTACCGTGAGGGCCATGGCGAAGGCTACGAGTACAGAGAGCCATACAACATTCAAAGGAACCTCGTGCTTGCTCACCCGATACCACAAACGGGAGTACGGCATTGCGCCGTCCCTAGAGAAGGCATACCCCATCCTACACCACAACAGACACAACAACTTACAAAACAATACAACAAATATTTCACTCGACGCAATGGAGTAGAGAGCCTGGGCTAGAATGGCAATGAAAATTCAGAGGCCAACCTTGAGTTGCTGGTGATGCACGCGACACCGCAGAGGAAAATGGCAACAGCGACGACACCGAGGCAGACGAGCCCGCCAATGCCGCTGCCATACCTCGAGTGGAACATGGAGTAGAGAGCCTGGGCGATGGCGTACCCACCGGCGTCATTGTCGGTGCTCAGCAGGTACGGTATGTCAGTCACGATGGATGTCAGTGCCACTAGGTAAATCCATCCAAAGACCGACGAAAGAGCCACCGCGGTGATGAGCCCGATCGGGCCACTCTTGGCCGCGTTCTTTGTTTCTTCAGTCTGCACGTTTGTAAGAGCAGGAGCATCACGATCAATCGGTAGGTCTTTCAGTTGCACTCCATATATATGTGAGTGATTATATTCAATCAATAGGAGTTCAGGTGTGAATCTCAGTTAGCATCGTCATGATGTACCATGTGAGCAGACGTATCATAGCCGATCATGGAGTACTGGCTCATCAGCAACCCCACGGCTAGAATATAAGGCTTGCTATGTATCCCCATGCCATTGTCCGTGTTGAAGTGCGTAAAGATGAACTTGGCGCTTGCCCTTTCCTTGGCAACAGATGGAATCAAGATTACCAGCACAAAGACACCTACAATTGTTCAGACTTCAGAAATGCAAGCATACCATGTAACTAAGAACAAAAAACATTATGTTTGTCCAAATATACCCAAATGAAATGTTTGTCCAAACAAAACAAAGATAAAAAAGAATACCTGCGACATTCCAGAAAACACCTAGTTGCCCAAACCAGGAAAGCCAGTGGATGGGGAGGCTGTTGATAAGGCCATGGAGCAGCAGGATGAAGCCGTAGATGGCCAAGACGACGTACTTGGAGGCGAGGTAGCCGCCGCCGTTGGCGCCGCCGGTGGCGAGCAAGATGATCACCTGGATAAGCTGTGCCAGCGCGAAGTCTACGCTCGTAGTTGTGGCCCACTACGATGGTCAAAACAGGAGGCTAGTTAAGACCGCGTCAGCGACGTGCCATGTTATCTGATCTTTCTAAGCATGCACTATTAGTTGTTCAGTGCGTCTCCCGATTGCGTTGAAGATTGACACTGACGGTCACAACTCTGAACATGACTAGTTCAGGACTTCTAGCAGCTAACGTAATGTGAGATATTTGATCATTTGTCCCACTTTACTTCGAAATTTGATCATTTGCCATATTAACCACCACATGTCAGTGAAACAGGGTGTGGCAAATGATCAAATTGAAAAATAAAACGGGGCAAATCGTCAAATCCCCTAGTAGTAGTTAACGAAAATAGGAGTAGCAGCAGCCAACAAATGCAGAAATACTCCAGGAGTTAAGAGGTTACAGTACCTGTCCAACGATGTTGAACCTGAAGAAAGAAAACAAAGCACAAGATCAAACTTCAGGACCGAGAACTAGTCGTAGGTTTTACTCTGAGCAAAATAACTTAGAGGTAGTAATAGTTGCATTTTCAGTGTACTACATGTCTACATCGGCTACAAAGTTATCATGGCTGCCGGCCGCCTTTGTAGATATTCAATTTCAGCAAACTACTAAAATGGGCAGATTCATCGGCATTCAGCAATGATCAGAAAATCCAAAAGGCAGAACTTGGCGCATGTCCAATTAACTCATTATCTTACATGAAACTAGTAATTAAGCATGAAGGCTGCTGGCCAGTTGAGAGGTACTATTATTTGGTGCAAAATATGTCTAGGCAGGTAGGTACGTACCATCCGGTGACCCAGGATGCAAGAGGCGCCCACTTGTTGCCGGCGAGCTTGGCGCTCCAGTAGTAGAGCCCGCCGGAGGTCGGGTATGCGGAGCAGATCTCCGCCATGGACAGCGCGACGCAGCCGTTGAAGGAGGCCACCACGAGCCACCCCAGCGTCATGGACGCCGGCCCGCCGTAGCGGAGCCCCGTGTTGTAGGTGGAGGTGACGCCCGTCAGCACGGAGATGATGGAGAAGGAGAAGGCGAAGTTGGAGACCACGCTCAGCCCGCGCTTCAGCTCCTGCCTGTATCCCAGCTGGTGCAGCCGGGCTTGGTCCGCGTCGGCCGTGTCGCCGGCGACGGCCACCGTGACGGAGCGCGACGCCGCGTCCATCGGTCGAGCTCCCCTGCTCCCTCTGCTTTATCTACGCGTGGCCGTATGTACAGGGTGTCAAGGGAGTGGAAAGGATCCACGGTTGCGGCGCCGTTCAGACACCAAAGCATGCAGCGGCTTTTTATACTGCTCGAGATTCCGGTTCCACCCCACCCTGTGATTCGGCGTGTTTGACCCAAGGGAAATCTTCAACGTGCTACAATCATTTTTTCCAGGGGAAGATAATTTTGACGGCTATTGCTCATTAATGCACATCATAGTATGGTTTTGTATTTGGCCGAAATTTGGCCAAATTCAACCGTTTCGATCTGGCCTAGTAAAACATACATTGCGACAAATTATATTCATTTTGCAGAATTTTGTAGAACCTTAAAAAAATCAAATTTTGGTTCAGTTTTTTAAAAACTTACAGTCCAATTTTAGTGGAATTTCTTTTGGTTTCAATGTTGGATTATAATTTCATCCGATTTTCTCTAAAAGGGGCGAATTGTTTGCCCATCTCGTTTAGGCCCAGTTAGAGCAACTCCAACCGTGTCACCCATTTTAGCCACCAAAAGTGTTCGATCTGATCTATTTGCGGTTGCCCGTGGACAAGTCGGAGGCTCCTGTCCGTCCAAGGCAAGCCAATGCACCCAACGGTGTCCTCCCTTTGTCCGTGGCTGGGTAATTTTTACTAATTATAATTTTGTATATTTCACACACGTAAATAGTCCTAATTTAATGAAAATGGTTGCAAATTAAGTAGCACTATAACGTAGTTCAATCAGGTTTGTCCGCATACCCCAAAGTACCAAAAGGATGAGACACAAAAAATAAAGTGATCGAGTGAATCGCACATTTCAATCATGGATCATCATCTTCTTCTCCAACCATGTCCGAGTCAATTGGATCCATATCTTCATTCATGGGGGCCATCATGATCTTGGCCTCCTCGGTGAGTAGAGCGAGCTTCCTGTTTTACATGTTGTGGAAGCTCTTCACAACCTTCTCTTTTTTCGGACGCTTCCTCTCTTCCTTCTTCTCACTTGGCACATCCTTCCCGTCTAGCCTTGTTTCGATCATCTCTTGCAATGCATACGAGGAATCCTCGTGATTTGCATCTGCATTGTAGTTGGCCCTTCCGCTCGGCCTCTTTGCTTGACCGAATGCACTTGGGGTGGCCCCATCAAGATCAATGATATTCGATTGCGTCCCTTGGTTTGGATTGGCGCCTCTGTTGTTGGTCCATGGCACATAAAGATCTTGCCACTTGGGACAATCTCCAACAATGGAGCATATTGAATGTTTTTTCTTGTTAGGCAATCTTGAAGTGATTCAAACATTGCAACACTAATGAATGCATTTTTGCAGCATGTTTACCTTATATTTTTGCATGAATAGTGTTAGAATTTTAGTATTATACCGCGCTCGCGAGCACCTTTTATGTGTGCTTCATCAGGATCCCAAGATTAAAGTAGTTGATGGACAATACAATAAAAGTGATCATTTTTTGGCACAAATATGTTGATTGGAAGCCATAAAATTGTTCCAAAGAATTATTCACGCACTTGGGAGAAAAGCCGATGAGAAACAATTTGAATGTGAAGTCTAGGAGACTTTAACGAGCATCGGTACGGCAGGACACTTGTACCATGCAACCGTACCATACGGCGTCAGGACTGTCTTGTCAAATACTTTCATCCCGTGCAGACGGATCTCAGATCCAACATTTAGAGACACCACAACTCACAGAAATCTCACCTATGGAAGGAATCTGGAGAGGGGACTTGCAGAATGGCACTCATGTTCAACGCTAAGAAGATCTTGGAGGCCTAGACATCGATCCTCATCATCAACCGCTGAATCTCCATTACCATCGTAATCTATTACATCTCCATTACTTTCATCTTGTTGCAATTCCAAACCCTATTGTGAATTTGCACGAGTATCCATCCATTCCTCTGTATTCCATTTATATTATGATGATGATGATGATGTTGATTGCCTCTATGTGTGATAGAGAAACCCTAGAAATATCATGAGCTGAAATAAAGATTATTTCGTTTCTCTATCTTATATATGTATTGTTCAATCAACTCTCTTGATATTATGTGAACGTCTACTGCATAGTATTTTTCCTTTGAGACTTGAGAGGGAATATATGTGTTTAAATGGGCGCAATGGCATATATGGATTGTTTAAAGAATTGTGATGGTGTTTTACAAAATATGAAAGTTATAGTGACGTCTCTTGAATAACCGAAAATTACAGTAGCACCTATTTAATTAACCCTTCTTCTAGAGCAAGTGGCCGCAGCCCGTTTCCATGTCTGTATCGTCGAGATTGTTTTCTTAGTAAAGTAGCAATATCGTCAGAGAATCGATTGTGAAGGAGAAACTGCGTTCCCAAGATCATGGACTCATTCGGTAGTTAAGCTGACTGGTAAGCTGGGCTGCTAACACCCACATGACAGTTAAGCTGACTGATATATTTTTTGGAAGAAATTTATGTTGACTGGTCAATAATAATTTTAGTTATGAAACATATAAATATTATGCTATACTGATTCATACACAAATTGTATGGATTCATTTAAAATATTAGAAATTGTATACTCAAGCATCCTACTCCTCGCCTATGAAGCTGGAGCTGTACCTGAGCCACGATGTTGAACCTGTAAATAGAGCGCATGACCAAACTTAGAGTATCTCCACTCGGCTACCCAGAACGCCGTTTTCAGGCCGAAAATTAGGTCTAGACGCCGAAAAATGGCCCAGTCATGTTTCCAGAAACATCTTTTCGTCCGGATTTGGGCGAAGTTTGGTCCGGACTTCCCAGGCCATTCCCAGGATCCCGGGAACGCCCTCGGAACGGCGGACGAAGCGAAGAGGCGTGTGGACCCACCGAGTCAGCGACGAAAGCCGAGTCGTCGTCCTCCTCGGAACCACGCGACAACCGCTAGACAATAACTGTCCGTCGCGTCGGCCACACGTCGGCGTCGCCGTAGTGTCGCGCCACCGCCGCCCCCTCGGCTCCCGCGACGGACCGGCGGGCAATAACTTCCCGCCGTTTCCCCTCTTCCTGCCCTCGCCGCTACACCCCTCCCGCCCTCGCCGCCCATCTCGGCCTATAAAAGCCGTACCCCTCGCCGGAGCTCCTCACACTCTCTCACAGCTCCCCTGCCCCCAACTACGGCAAACCACACACTCCGGCGAACTCACCACTCTCCACCCCCACTTCCCCATGGCCGAGCGCTTTCCCGGCGACGGCGTGACGGCGAACGGCTTCGACCGTCGCACGCTCCAGCCGAGGGAGGCGCGAATGCTCTATGACGCTGGTTATATGGTCCCGCCAGACACGCGGAACCCGCTGGACAGGAAGCTTAGCGCCGGCGACATCCCAATCCCGTTGGTGTCGACACGCGACGAGCTCCCGAACGAGATCCACGCCTCCATCGTGGCCATGGACGACCCCTCCAACGCTGAGAGCCCCGACAACCTTCTCTACTGGGAGGCCTTCTTCGCCGGCCATCGCGTCGAGGAACTCGCCCGCCACAAGGGGCCGCCCGACTCGCCGCCGAAGCGCAACAACGCGGCGGGTTGTTGGTGTTGGTGGAGCGCGCCAGGCCGGACGCTCGCGGCGGTGCTACAGCGCATCCACGCCGGGAACACTCTGTGTCTCGGATTCCCGCGCACATCCACGCCGGCGTCGAGGTCGGGATGGCGCCCTCCGGCCAACTGGATGCCGAGGAGGATGGCCAGCCTGAGCTCCTCCTCCTCCGCCTCGGCCTCCCACTTGTCGGGCTCCACGCCTCTTCCTTCGCCTTCGCCGACGCTGCGCTCAGTCAAGCGCGAGGCGGTCTCGCTGGTCCGCTCGCTGTCGCGAACACGCTCGTGGGGCATCGTAATCAACGAGCCCCACGTGTCGGCGCAGTCGCTGCCCACTGGCCGCCTTCGCCTTCGCCAGCTGAAGCCAGAGCCGGCCGACTGGTCGGCGCCCGCCGGCGAGGATGCCTTCGCCATAAATATGGCGATAGGAGCGGTCACTCCGGGACTCAGCGCCGCCGCCGCCGGTTGAGCCGTCGTCGTCGGACATCCTGGCCTGGTCCAGGGCGGACTGGGAGGAGAAGGAGCGCCTCCGTGTCCGGTGCCTGCAGGAGGAGGCCGAGCGGCAGGCGTGGTCCAGGCGCGCGCTCGCCTACCAGGGCGCCCCACTCTTCGTCCTCGACGACGACGAGGAGGACGACCCCTCCTACCAGCCCTGGAGGTGTGGCGACGTCGGCCAGGGGAGCTCCCGCCCGCCGTAGCCGCCGAGCGACGACGACGACGGCAAAGATGATAGCAAGGCCGATCCCGGCTACACCTCCTTCTACAGCAACCTCGGCATGTAGAAGCGGCAGCGTCTTCGGCGACGGCATCGGCATCGTCAGCGTCTTTTTTAATGTTTTTAGTTTATTATCTAGCCTAAATTCAGGTGTTCGCCCGAACTCGAGGTAATCCGCCTATAGTCGCCAATAATCAATGAAATCCGCCGAAATTTGTTAAATTTTTGCCGAACACGGGAACTCGGCCTGGAAACGCGAGTGAGAACTCGGCGTTCCCAGGCCAAAAACGAGCTTCGTCCAGCCATATTTTGGTCCAGATTTCGGCCTGAAAACAACCGGCGAGTGGAGATGCTCTTAGATATGGCCCAAATAACTCATTTCTAGCTAAGCTTGGCTTGCTGCTGCAGACTGCATAGGGTGACCGCGTGTTTAGATCGCTTGGTACGAATTTACGGGGTTGATATCTGCTTCCTCCGTTTAAAAATATAAGACGTTTTTTTTTACAAATTAAAACCTATACACTAAATGGCGCCTAAATATATTCATTTTACGGTAAAATGTGTTTATATTTGTAAACGAAGGGAATACTAGTCCACTGCTACTGGTAAGCCCTGCCAGCCCTGCGACAAGTCGTGGTTGGTGTAGGAGAGTCAAAGGATCGACTGGAAACCTGGAAGGGATCCACGGTTGTCCGATCCCGTTCCGGCATGCAGAAATTGCTTATCTACTCCAGATTCTGTTTTGGCGTGACCCAGCCTTGTTTGACCGTCTGGGAAATTGTGTGCGTGATTGGTGATTTTATTTTTTGATCGAGGATGATTGGCGATTGATTGATATGATTACCGTTGTTCCCCAGCTTCGACGTACCATTCTTTGCTCGAAAGATTGGAGATCGTCAGGTACAGTGACAATGCACATATACTGGTGGCCCGTGGAACAGAATTGTTTGACTGATTTTACCATGCACGGATAAGTCGCATATGCATGAATGAGTCACACACTAACGGGTCTATACAAGATTATAAGAGACATCTTGACATTCTGTTTATGACAAGATATCATGTACTGATGATGCCTATGTTTCATATTATAAGATGATTTGATTAACTAATTTGGTTTGCCAAAACGTCTTCTAACATGCAATATAGGAGCGTATAATAGTTGAAAAGGAAATATGGGCCGTGGTTTTTGCATGCAAAATTCAAATGGACACGTTCAAATTTTATGTTGCAAGTATATATCCTCGTTTCCTTCGTCGTCATATGGTACCTAATTATCTTCTTGAGGCCTTACCTGTCTTTACACTCGTGAACAGTTTGCAAAAAAACCTCAAAACTAGTGAAATTTAGTGTTCAGCCCTCCCTAAGAACGCTAATGCCCTTTTTTTTCATTGGACCCCTCAAACTATTTTCCTGCCTCTGCCATGGTCGTGAAGACCCGAATAGCCCGACTTTTGTCTTTCTGCGATGCTCGTGAAGACCTGAGCAGGAAATAGTTTGCAAAGACGGGTTGTTTTCCACACCTTTTCCTGGTCACACTCCTCCAAATGGTGCATTCATGCCACCACAATTTTTAGGGGACACAAAAAACATTGATCAAGAAACAATACCCCATCGCGGACATAGAGAAAGGTAAGCATGTAGTCACGTACTCAAGTCTCATATAATCTACATAGCTCAGAGCGGAACCGGTGTCTGGCGTCGAGTGTTTTGAAGTGGCAAACCCCATCTACAGATGAGCAGACTTTTAGCACAGATGGCTCATATGAAGCTAGTGGTGTTCGTGTTGGCGCTCGAATGCATGATGCCCATATAAAGCAAGGAGAACCTTGTCAAACACGTTCCCGGTGGATGGATTTTTTTTAAGGGGACAAGAAAGTGTCTTTGGCTCCCGAGCTCAAGTGCTCTCTTTGTTTAAAAAAAAATCAAAAACCATACTTGTAACCTTCAAAAATCTAAAATAAATTATGGGCATAGTCAATGTTGTATCCTATTAGCATGAAAAATCGCAACCCGGAATTCTTTGTATTTTGGCCTACACAAAAATGAAAAATCTGATAAAATTTGGAGATTTGATAACATACTTGTACATATCTACATTTTTGTCATTTTTGTATAGCTCAAAATACAAAATATTTAAAATTGTATTTTACACGTTTGTGGGATAAATTATGGATTACATCTAGATTTTAGAATTTTTTGAAACTCAAAAAATAAATTTTGTTTTTTAACAAGGATCATTGGTGCCCATGTACACCAAATCTTCACTTGTAGAAATGGCCTCACTTATTAATATATTTATGCATCGGTAAGGAGAACGTACTAGCTGCACCACGACATGAGATGCACCTATTTAAGAAAAAACTATCCATAAAAATGTTAGGCCCCTGTTGACCGGTGAACCTGGTTAGTGTTTAGTTCTACCTCAACTTATGAGAGAAGGTCACACCTGGCTTATAAGTGAAAGATTCCTTCCTCTCACTAGTCTAGATGAGACGCAAGTAAACACTAAGTAGCCTCACCGGTCAACAGGGGTCCTAACATTCCACCCCACTGAGAAGCCCCATGGTAAAGCATGACGATATGCTGTCTCTGATATCAAATATTAGTGTTCACTTAGTCTAGCCTAGCACCCAAACCATATTCTGGATGTTTACGTGCACACGATCCAACATTCAACAGAGAGCCCACTCCATTTCAAAATCCTAAACTGATAAGAGGAAGGAATCTCTCCTTATAAGATGGGTGTGGCCTCCTCCCGTAGATGAGGTTCCGGATGGTACCCGTCGGTTTGGGGGTCGGGTTTCGCACCCCATAACCGCACCCATCCCTTCTTCCCGCCTCCATACCCGCCGCTGGGTCCTAATCTCCACCAGACCCGTGACCCGCCAGGTTTGCAGGACCCGACGGGTACCCGGCGACGATGAGATCCAGGGCATCTCCTCACCTCCTTGACCATGGCAGGGAGAAGCTCGAGAGGCGGCGGAGCTCGAGGAGCCAGAGCAGGGGATGAAGGGATATCGGGAGGTGGCAGCGTTGTGCTGCTGTAGGGATGGAGCCGAGGCCCTAGGATGCAGGGGATGACTCGACAAGGGGATATCGGGAGACGGGGAGCTCGAAGAGCCATAGCTCTACGGGGAAGCGGGTGGAGAAGGGGCGATGACCGATGGAGGTGATGGGAGCGTACGAGCTTCGCTCTGGTGCCGACGATGGGAGCGTTCAAGCCTCAATCAAGAGTTGGATACGAGTGGGTGAGGTAAATTGGGAGAGGTTGGGTCTAGGACTCTGGATCATGTGCGTGAGTTTTATTCAAGAGAAGGTCGTGTACTCGTGCATGTGCGTGAGTTGTCTGTTGCGTCGTGTGCCTGGCTAGGATTAGGGGGCAGGTGGAACAATGTTTCAGTGTCATGTGGGGTCTAGTGTCTTAATCCGGTATGCGGGTGTGGGTTTGGCATCCCCATACCCACCTCCACTAGACCCGATAGGTCCAAAATAAATTCAATAAGTAGACCCATGGGTCTTTTTTTCAATTGAACCCTCCCCATTTAATCCAGGTACCCATCAGGTTTGCGGGTTTCGGATATCCATTGCCATCCGAAGTCAAGGTGGAACTAAACACTAAGCAATTTCACATGTCAACACGTGCCCTATCAAAAAATCTTTTAATTTTGAAAAACAGAATATAAGTAACCTCTTGATTCACCATCCAATGGAAATTTAACTTGATTTGGATTTTTATATGTAAAGGAGAAAACAAGTCCTGATTAAAACAATGTTATTGGTCCAAATTTACAACCCAAATTATAATTGGCACTTCTCATAATAGAGTTTTGATTTTCTTTCTTCATATACAATTTGGGTAAGTAGAAATGGGCTGCTTGGAGTTAGAACATGCTATTCCAGGATGACATTATATGTCCCGTGGCATGACTAATATATTCCTTTTCATTGCAAAAATAAGTACTTTCCGTGGATTACATGCATGGGTCAAAATTTCATGATCTAGCATGCTGGTTCTATGCATCCTAGTCCATGCCGCTAAGGTTGTTATGCTCAAAGCTCATAAACAAAATGCATCGATAAAATCATACATGTTGTAACTATAACATGCACATGACAGGAAAGTTGTGATGGTCCAAGAAACATGACCGAAAGTTGTTTGTTAGGTGTGAACAAATGATGATAAACGGTGGATCATAGATAGTATGTGATAAATTGGCAAGAGTGTTGTATATATATGCATCTCTTGGAGTCCTGGTTAAAGAGAAGGTATCCTATACGCTAGTTAGGGAGAACAGAGATAGATGGACGGATGGTTTAACTAGGGATTCTATGCTAAAAGTCTATCATTGATTTAGTACTAAAATTTGAGATATTGGAGTGAAGCAAAATAGAAATTGTGCAATACTGAGTTCAGGTGTTTGATGGCAATGATATGCTACCATTTCAAACGTGGATGATATATAGGAATGACTATTTAGAGTAGCATTGCATATGGGCGAATTTGTGATCTATCGCAAATTTAAGGACATGACAGGATGGGTAGCAATAGGACGGATGATAGGGAAATTTGTGTTTTTTGTTGTACAGTGATTAGAGTGGCAATTCAGACTGGATTCCTCCTGCTATCATTGATTATCAGATTGGGCTCATGTTCATTTTATGGTGGGCCTTTATTTTGGAGTGTTGTTTGAACATTGGCAGAGTTTTGTTTTTGTGCTGATTGTGATGGTTTATTTCACTCTCAGCATTGGCGAAGATCATCAATGGCTCCAGACATGCTGTCCATTCAGAGTTTTAGAGTGGACTAATCATCTATTTATTAAAACTAGCTAAGAATGTTTTTCTTGTCGTAGGATTGGAAGCATTCTTGCCGTTGTATATCTACCAGGCCCCATGCATGGAAACAACAAACAGTCGAGCATCCATTAGACATCCGTTAATCACTCCGGTAAAAATAGCTTTCGTTAATCACATTGCTCCAAATGTCCCACTCCATTGATGGTTTAAAAAACAAGATGCTTCCATATATGCTCCGATATTCACTCCAGATATGTATAATCACGCATGATTATATCTACCACGGAAAATACTTCTTTTTCATTCTATAATACTCCTTTCCATCATATAATGAACATGCGTCCAAACTACTAAGCTATGCTTCATAATTTAGTCACGTTCCCCTCACCCCAATGGCTTGGCTCTCCCCGATGATATGTAGCAGTGACAAGTAGTTGTATTAGTCCTAATCCTCCGGCCATTAGCAAATCAAAAACCCTAATCTCCTTTCCAGGACTGATCAACGTGCTGACTTTAATGGGCCAAGTCCAAAGCATTTAACGAAGGGCCAAAGGCCACAATAGATAGCCAATCGATTTTGATGCACGTACTACATCGATTTACGCCGCAGCCCACGATCTTGTCTACTTGCATAGGCGCACACATTTTCCTCATTGAGCATCGCCTCCGTCCGTCCGCCGCTACTATTGACTGATTTGTCGTCTGTTTCACTGTTCAACTAGATCCTCGACCGATCGAGCTCGCTGGCCATGCTAGGGCTTCACCGGACATCACACCTATCGAGAATCGCCGTCGGTCGGTGATGACCTTGATTTAAATATACGATCAGTCAATCAACCGAATGATAAAATCTCCCCCTCTGCAATCTCACCACATGGCTTATAGATCAGTCCAATGCTCTACTGTATTACCATATAGATATACTGGGATAACTGCAGAATACCTGTTAGATCAATTCAGATTTATATTCATGTTCTGAAAAAAAATTACAATCGATGATTAGATCATATGTAGTATCACTAGTTAGTAATTATTTTTGAAGCAGTTGTATCAACCTCTAACTCTAAGGCTGAAATAACAAGCCGGTTGTATATATGAGGAAGAAACTAGTTGCAAAGTTAAAACATCCACAAGAATACATACTTATTCGATATGCCTAGTAAGGGGAAGATATACATTCAAACTAGTAGAAAAGAAATTTAGACGATGTTGTACACATCGTCTACTCGCCTCCCCTCCCCTATGGTCAAATCCTAGATCTGTCCCTGAAAGCAATGTCATGATTTGGTTATACTATGAAGCACTATAGTTGCACTTGAAACATAGTTTTATGATTGTTGAAGCATCTACAATGTGGTGCCAAACATTATTATCGTAGTGTAAGTGTAAGTATAAGGAAGGAAGCATGTGTATCTCCTAGGGAATTGTATGGTGTTTATATAATTGAAAAATATCATGTAGTACTGTTTGTTGTGGATTGACTATTGAGGCATTGGAAACACAGTTTGAAAATTGTTGAAGCGGGAACAAAGATGTACCGAAGCATTGCCATTTTTGTGCAAAGAACGGAGACCGAAAATAGGTACTTGGAAACATTTTGTACAAGAGTTCGATACATGTCACGAATGATAAAGCACACATGTGGTACTAAACCCTAGTAAGCACATGGTATAGAGGAACCAGAAAACATAATATACACAACCCTTAAGGATTGCATATGTGACAACGGAAGCACGACATCTCATGTCATGAAGCAATGGCCGTGCGCTATTCTTCTCGTCTTTGCGACTTGGACTCCACTAGCATAGCTACTACAGTTGATGTTATTGCAATCATCCACATGCACATGCCAAGATCCACAACAAAGCCAACGCCGGTCACGCTGGAGCATGGAGTTTCCATCTCGTCAAGGTAAAAAATGGTATCATTAAAACCAGCAACCTTGAGGATCTCAATGGTACGGTTTTTTCATGATCTTGCTGCAAACAATACAAAATTATAGCTATGTTAGTTCTTGAGAAATCAAACAACCTGTAAGCATACCTTTCTTCACAAAGCGGATGATCCAACTTGGACCTCTCCTAGAGAAATCCATGGGGAAGGTGCTTGTTCTAGGTGGTGATGTCGGCTACTATGGAGGCGCCTACTCCTCTACGGCGCCCATGGAACGGTATCCCGTGCCGACGCCAAAATCAATCCAGGTGGACGTGCAAGTCACGACCGGACTAGGATGGTTCACGTGGTGGAGAGAGGAGTTGCGGCGCCGGGCGGTGTCGAGGGGATTTGTGGAGCAATAACTAGACGTAATTTTGGGGATTGGGATGTGGGGGGATAAGGCAATTATTTTTTTCTGTTAATTAAAGATGCATGGAGACTACATGATTGGAATAGAGATGGACGGTATCAGAAGAGTCCGACGATTTATTTCTCATCGGCCTCTGATGTAGAGTGTTTACCCAAGTTATTGTATTAGGGTCGACACCTTTTTTTTTAGGAAAAAACGATGTAACCTTCTTACATCTGATCAATAAAATGTGCCGAATGGCTTTCCTAGCAAATATAAAACCAAAGGACCTCTTTGGATGCAAACTTTTGAAAATTTTCCGAAGCACAAACCTTTGAATTAGGTAGACAACCTTGCAAATCGCAAGTATATATATAAAGAAAAGAAAAAAGAAGAAGACCGGATACATACTGGCAACATGCATATTCCTTGATCCAGCGTCTCGTTGACTTTGAGGCATTACTCTGTCGTCGCTAGCAGTTGTTAATTCGGGAAGGTGACCGGGTACACGGGCTCCATGTTCGGGTAGAACAGCCCGAAATTCCTCTCCGTGGCATCGCCAGGCTTGCTGTTCTCGTTGAACATGGCGAACACGTACGTCTCGATCGGCCCTGGCCGCCTCGGCGTTCCTTCCTTGACGTTGTCGATCAACCCTTGGTTGTACCTCCTCGCATTCTCCACGGTGGCCGCGAACCCGCCGGCGGACGGCCAGCCGCTCTCCGACACGACCAACCTGACGCCGGGCGCGCCGGCTTTGTCCAGCGCGGCGTAGGCGGCGTCCACCATGGCGTTGAAGAGGTTGGTGTAGACCAGCCCGTTGCCGTCGTCCCTGACCGTGGTGCCCGGCTGGAACGTGGCGTAGTTGAGGCTGATGTCCCGCGGGTTGTCCTTGTAGGCGAAGTACGGGTACACGTTGACGAGCAGCGGCGCGCCGGTGCTCGCCAGGAAGGAGGCCACGTCGATCATGTACGGGTCCACGAACACGCCGCTGGAGGGCGGGAAGGAGTTGGTGACCACGTCGAACCGCGCCGACGTGGTGGCCTTGACGGCGCTGGCGAGGCCTGCGGCGGAGAGGGCGGCGTTACGTAGGGCCGGGTAGAGGACGTGCCTGGCGTCGGACGGGG
The DNA here is from genome assembly GCA_916181665.1 of Avena sativa. Lineage (NCBI taxonomy): Eukaryota > Viridiplantae > Streptophyta > Magnoliopsida > Poales > Poaceae > Avena > Avena sativa. The sequence goes on from OV702296.1 coordinate 387,663,900, forward strand.
CGACCTCGTTGCCGACGACGACGTACCGGATGAAGACGTCCGGGTAGTAGGCCTGGACGTTGGTCCGGACCCAGGAGGCCGCGAAGGAGGGGTCGGCGGCGAGGCGCCGAACCTCGTCGATGCCGCCGACGTCGAGGACGAGGGCGATGCCGCTGCCGCGGAGCGCGGCGAGGGCGTCTGGGTCCGGGTTGTAGATGCGCATGGCGTGGATGTTGCGGGACTTGAAGAGACGCACCACGTCGGCTCGCGACGGGAGGTTGTCGCCGACCATGCCGTAGCAGACTCCATGGACAGCTGAATGTATGCAGGAGCAAAACTCGATTAGTGAGCGCGACTCGGAATTAATTCTGCAGAAAACACTGACCTGGAGAAAGACAGCAGTAAAAGAAAATAATGTATACCTCCCATTTGCTCAAATATTTCAGCTCGATCGGTATCTTCTCTCGGCTCTGAAGTTTTTGGTAGATTGATTGGAGCTCCAGCACCCAGCAGTACTAATAGTAGACGGCCCTTCGGTTCAGCAGTACTAGTAGTAGCATAGTATTGCCAATTAATTAGTGAGGCACATTTCGTCTTCCTAGAGTAATCAAGTTTTCCATCGATCAAAGAGCAAGTTGCAAGTATACTACTCTCTCCATCACAAGTGACTTATTGCCTGCGTCCCATATTAGGTTGCGTATACTTTTGTGTGCAAGTCAAACTATACAAATTTATCAAGATTATCCAAAATAATATAAATTTTTATGATATAAAATTTATATAATATGAAATTATACACTAAGCCAATTCTAATAGTATTATTTCTGTATTATATAAATTTATATTTGCATCAAATTAGTTGATCAAATATTGCAAAGTTTTATTTTGATAAAATCTTATATGCAACGTAAATTGGGACGGACAGAGTATTTATTTAGATTTATACGTATCTATACCCTAGAACACGTCTAAATATCTATGAATATAGACAAATCCTAGTAATCATTTGTTTTTGGAACGGAAAGAATACAAACCACTCAGCCGGCCAGCAGTCCGGATAAGTAAACTTGGACTTTTCGTGGATATACCTCCCACCTACTCGTGTCTTCGGATAAAATAACTTGACTTTTCGTGGATATACATGCCACCTGCTCGTGTCTTTGATTATTTGACAGATCACCCGTCGCAGTTGTCATCCGTAAGCAGCAGCAACTTGGGCTGCATGCATGCATCCGTAACCAGCAGCAACTTATCGCTCTCAAGCATGTTTTAGATTATTTTTGCTACAAGTTGCTACGGTATCAACAATAACGGGCACCTAAATATGCACTATTAAATTGATCGAGGATAGCGTCGTCCTCTAATGTTCTCGTCGGCGTTCCAGGGGACTTAGGCCCTCCACAGCGTTGCAAAACAGCGATGCCAAATTGGTTTCTGGCTCTGATGACCGGTGCTCGCACACTGCCGGTGTCCAAACAATTTTTTTAGGCATCAGAGCAAGTATGACGAGGTTTGATCTCGTCAATGTCCATTGTTATGGACTTGGGTTTTGGAGAAGATGGAGATGCTGGAGATCGCGGAACGGTTAGCAAACAAGCAACACGGGACACGAGGTTTACCCAGGTTTAGGCCCTCGAAGGGAAAATCCTACTCCTGCTTGTCTGCTCTTGATTACGGCGGAACCGAAGGTTACAAGGGTGCGCAGATTCAATCTGGCGTGGAGGTGTGTATGCGAAAGTATGAGAGAGAGAGATCTAGGTCGTGCCCTCCTAGCCATTATATAGACTCAGGCAGGTCCCGGGCATAAACCTAGTCGGTTACAGGTTCTAGGGTTTTACCCCTTTGAATTTCCTATCTACTCTAGTCTTGCTCTCCAAAGATCCGAAGACGTCATGGGCCTTGGCCACCCGAAAATCTTCATGGGCCGGCGTACATCTGTCGTGGGTCTTCCTTAGACTGGACCAGGTATGCTGAGATCACGTACCCGTAGGGTATAACCATGTCAGTAGCCACCGAGTGATCAGTCGAATCGTAGATTCGGCTGAGGACTCTTCAATCTTTCGGGTGCAACTATGTATTTCAATAGTTCATGTGTAGGGATTGTTGATGCGTGTGCCTGACTCACCCAACGGATCAGGGTCAGTTAACTGTCTTAGGATGAAACAACACGATCTTCTTCAGGTTCGACTCCCTCAACTCGGACCTGGAACATATGCTGGCGTAATTCGACTCAGGCCTCGGAGGACTTACATGAGTGGAATTCCAGTGAATTTTATTGATGTACCCAACGCGTTCGTCGGTATTTTTCATCGCGCCTGTTGGCACGGGTTTTTACTAGCAGAGCGCAGTCGTGTGCGTTGTCAGGTCATCAGATGATATCTGTAGGTCTTATCTTTGTGTCGCAGACACAACATCCGAATATTTATCATCGCGGAGATGTTTCGGGTGGCCAAAGAGAACATTGCTCACTTAGCGTCTAGTTGGGGCAGAGTTGCCAAAAAGTTTTTGCATGCTGATCCGAAAGATCGCAGTCGAAGAATTTATAGGGTGCGCGACCAGCGCTCCCTATGGGAGTAGCCCCCGAGTGTCTGTTCGAGTCGTAGACTCGAGCGGAGACTTTTATTCAGGCGTCATTCAGTGTTAAGTCCGTAGGACACAAAAAATTTCGGATGCTTAAATCCATCCTCCCTATGGGAGTAGCCCCCGAGTCTGTAGTGGAGTCGTAGACTCGACGTAGGACTCGAAGAAATATTTCGCTTCTATTGATGTTTCGGGTGCGCGCCCAGCGCTCCTGATAGGAGTAGCCCCCGAGTAATTAGTCGAATCATAGGTTCGAGTGAGTACTCTTAGCTTGAAATCCAAAGAACTTATAACTGCTGCTAGTATAGCTTTTGATGACGTCAGTGCTGACGATCGATGACCTCAAGCGTCTGCTGCGCCAGACATGACTTGACTGGATGAACGTGGGTCCCACTTTCTGACCTTGAATTGACCGGTCACGCGCGGCGTGGAGATAATTACGGTGTCGCCTCGATTTCCGCGCGTAGTGGACGGCGTGTTAGCGACGGTTCGTTGCGATGCTGACACGTGTATGACTAGATCCTGCCGTTGGCGTTAGGTCTTCTCGATGGACGGTTGCCGTGTGTCGTCTTCGTCGTTATAATCATTGGGGAAAACTGCAGTTTGTTTTCACCGCATCTATTCTTGTTTTTACTGCCTCCTTGTGCTCTGAGAGTTCTTGCTGCGCGCTGGAATATCCCTTCACATTTCCTTCTTCCCTTTTGCGCTCTCACCGTCGGCGCCGCCGTACCGCGATGGGGAAACCGAAGAAGTCTTCATCTGCGGCTGGTACCAGCGCCGCTGGAGGGAAGAAAGGCGCCACCGCTACCCGTGTCACCGATGGTGGCTGGCGGCGATCGGAGACGCGGGAGAGTGATCTCCGCAAGCTTCGCGAGCGGGACTTAATTCCGCAGGATAGGGAGGCCGTCAAACTCGCCGGCAATGAGGTAATCCCCCGTCCCCTTGCTGGGTATCGGGTTATGTTCCTCGCCTTCGTTATTCACGGATTTTCCTTCCCAGTCCATGACTTCCTTTGTGGGCTACTCTTTCTCTATGGTATCCAACTGCATCATCTTTATGTTGGAATTATGCCCTAGAGGCAATGATAAAGATGTTATTATTATAATTCTTGTTCATGATAAAGTTTATATTCCATGCTAGAATTGTATTAAGCGGAAACTTTAATACTTGTGTGGTTTGTGAACAACACCGTGTCCCTAGTATGCCTCTAAGGACTAGCTCATTGATTAATGATGGTTAAGGTTTCCTAACCATAGACATGAGTTGTCGATTAATAATGAGATCATATCATTGGGAGAATGATATGATGGACATACCCAAACTAAGCGAAGCAATTAGATCGTGTCATCGTGTTCATCTTTGCGAAGCTTTTCTTATGTCAAATATTGTATTCCTTAGACCATGAGATAATACAACTCCCTGGTATCGGAAGAAAGCTTTGAAGTCATCAAACGTCATCCTATGAGAGGGTGATCATAAAGGTGTCTCTCAGGTGATCGGAAAGTATCTGTTGGGTTGTATGTATCGAGATGGGATTTGTCCCTCCCAAGTCGGAGAGATATACTTTGGGCCCACTCGGTAATCGATATCAACACCGCTTGCAAGCATGTGGTTAAGGAGTTAATCACAAAGTGATATCGGATTACGGAACGAGTAAAGTACTTGCTGTGAACGAGATCGAACTAGGTATGACGGTACCGACGATCAAATCTCGGGCAAGTAAAATATCACGAGACGAAGGGAATATAAATATGGGATTGATTGAATCCTGGCATCGTGGTTCATCCGATATGATCATCGATGAATGTGTGGGAGTCAATATGGGTTTCCAGACCCCCCTGTTGATTATTGATATAAGATCATGTCTGCATATTCTCGAACCCGAAGGGTCACACACTTAACGTGTCTCGACGCTAGGATAGATTGGATGATTGGTTTATGAGTTTTTGTTCGGAGTCTCGAATGGGATCCGGGACATCACGAGAGGTTCCGCAATGGTCCGGAGAATAAGATTCATATAAGGCAATGCAGTTTTTAGAGTTCGGAATTGTTTCGGGTTAATCGGTATTGTACCAGAAGCTTCTAGAACCTTTCGGAGGGGGACCAACGTGGCCCCACCTGCCGGGAGGGGGCATGGGCCTATGAGGGAGTGCCTTGGCCGCATTGGGCCAGGGGCACAAGGCCCCATAGGGCCCAGCCGGCCAACCGAGGGCAAAACCCTAGGAGAGCTTCTAGAAGAGGGGGGGGGGACTTGCCCCCCACTCCTCCCTCCTTGGCCGCCGGCCCTAGGGTTTGGGGGAGGGGCAAGGGCTAGCCGCCCACCCCTCTATATAAATAGGGCTGGGGGTGCACCCACTCCCACACCTCCTCCTCAATCCCTAGCCACCCTGCTGCCCTCCTCTCTCTCTCCCTCCCGACTACACGTAGGCGAAGCCCTGCTGCAGAAACTCTCCACCACTTGCACCGCGCCGTCGCGTTGTAGATCCAATCCGTCTCTCCACCATACTTGCTGGACCGAGGAAGGAGGAGACGTCGAGGTGCCGCACGTGTGCATCTCTCGGAGGCATCTCCACTTGTGGTGTTAGATCGGATCGGATCGCGAGGAGGAGAAGCGAGTACGACTACATCACCCACGTTCCGTCAAACGTTCCGCTATGCGAATCTTCAAGGGTATGAAGATCTCATCTAATCCCTCTCGTTGTTTGCATCTCCTAGATTAGATCTTGGCTTTCCCGTTCGCATCCGTAGAATTTTTTTTGATTTACTATGCTGCGAAACCCTTCAGTGGTATCAGAGCTAGATCTATGCGTAGATGTGTTTCACGAGTAGAACGCAACATGGTTGTTGCGGGCATTGATGTTTTCTGTTGCAAGCCTCTTGTTTGTGTTCTTCTTATGACGCGGGATAGTGAGATCGAAGCGGTCCAGGCCAACCTTACGCGACCTCGTTTGCGAGACCGGCTCCGCACTTGACGTGTGGCTTGTTCCACACATGCGGCTGGTGGATGCCAGTTTCTCTCACTATAGTTGTCATGGGATTTACACCGGAGTTTGGCAACCATAATATCACCGTTGTGGCTTTCCGTAGGTAAGAATCGTTCTTAGCTTGCTACTCCCATAAGCCACGTAAAACATGCAACAACAAAGTAGAGGCGTCTAACTTGTTTTTGCAGGGAGTGTTTTCTGTGATATGGTATGGCCCAAGATGTGATGTGTGTATTGTATGCGATGATCATGTTTTGTAATGTTTCACGACTTGCATGTCGATGAGTACACAACCGGCAGGAGCCATATGGTTGTCTTTATAATTGTGTATGACCTGTGTGTCAACTTCTTATACGCCATGTAATAGTTCACTTTATCGCTAAGTAGTTAGCAATAGTTGTAGTTGCTATTCATGGTGGAGGCAATCATGGTGGAGTGATGGAGATCATGCCGGCACGCACAAGATGGATATTATTGCGCGAAGATTGGCTATACCATGTCACATAAAGTTATATGCATGTGATGGTTTATCCTTTTATGTATCTTATTATGCTTAGATCGCGACGGTAGCATTATAAGATGATTCCTCACTTAAAGATCAAGATAAAACTGTGTTCTCCCCATGTATGCACTGTTGCGAAAGTTCGTCGTGTCCAAGCATCACGTGATGATCGGGTGCTATAGACTCTACGTTCACATACAACGGGTGCAAGCCAGTTTTGCACACGCGGAAATACTTGGGTCTAACTTGACGAGCCTAGCATGTACAGACATGGCCTCGGAACACATGAACCGAAAGGTTAAGAATGAGTCATATGAATGATATGATCGACACTTCGTTGTCCACCATTGAAACCACATCTCTTCTCGTGAAGATCGGATTAGGTGTGGTGAATTTGGATCATGTTCACTAAACAACTTGAGGGATGTTGAATTTAGTGGGATTTCATCTAGTAATTTGATTAAAAGTTGAACTAGTTATCATGAACATAGTCTAATTTGTACTTGCAAACATTGTAGATCAAATGGCTAAGTCCAACTTCAACTTCAACGTTTTTTCTGAGAAGGAAAAGCTTAGAAACAATGGGTCTAACTTCACCAACTGGTTCCGCAATCTGAGAATCATTCTCGCTGGCGGACAAAAGGACTATGTCCTTGAAGATGCGCTAGGTGACGCCCCTGCTGTAGATGCGTTGGCTGATGAGAAAGCTGTTTATCAGTCGTGCAAAGATGATTATGGTGTGATTAAGAGCACCATGTTGTTTGCTATGGAATCGGACCTTCAAAATCGTTTTGAAGACTATCCCGGGCCCTTTGAGATTCTTGAGGAGCTGAAAACTATGTTTCAGACTCAGGCCCGTTCTGAGAGATATGAGATCTCTGATAAATTCTTTAACTATAGGATGGAGGAAGGAAGTTCCGTTAGTGAGCACGCCATTAAGATGTCGGGCTACACTCAATGCCTTGAGCAACTAGACTGCAAGATTCTAGAGGAGCTCAAGATTGACAAGGTTCTGCAATCACTCCGTCCCAGCTACAAAAGTTTTGTAGTGACTCATAATCAGATTGGTTCCACTGATACAATCACCGAGCTCTTCGCAAAGCTGAAGGCTGTGGAGGTGGGCATCAAAAAGGATAATCATGTGTTGATGGTCAACAAGCCCCCCACCTTCAAGAAAGGTAAGGGTGCAAAGAATCCCTTCAAGAAAGGCGGTGACAAGCGCGTTGTGCCTGCTGAGAAGAAGCTCAAGTCTGGACCCAAGCCGGACACTGAATGCTTCTATTGCAAGGACAAGGGTTACTGGAAGCGCAACTGTCTGAAGTACTTAGCGGACAAGAAGGCTGGCACCATCAAAGGTATATTTGATATACATGTTATTGATGTTTTCCTTACTAGCCCTCGTTGTAGTGCCTGGGTATTTGATACTAGTTCAGTTGCTAATATTCGTAACTCGAAACAGGAGCTACGGAATAGACGGTGGCTTGCGAGGGATGAGGTGACGATGCACGTTGGCAACGGATCAAGAGTTGATGTGATGGCCGTCGGCACGCTCTCCTTAGTTTTACCTTCGGGATTAGTTTTAAACCTTAATAAGTGTTATTATGTGCCTGCGTTGAGCATGAACATTATTTCTGGATCGTGTTTATTGCAAGACGGTTATTCATTTAAATCGGAGAATAATGGTTGTTCTATTTATATGAGTAACATCTTTTATGGTCATGCACCTGCTATGAATGGTTTATTTCTTATGAATCTCGAAAGGGATGAAACATACATCCATAACATTGAGGCTAAGAGATGCAAAGTAGATAGTGATAATACTACTTATTTGTGGCACTGTCGTCTAGGTCATATTGGTGTAAAACGCATGAAGAAACTCCATTCTGATGGACTTTTGGAGTCTCTTGATTTTGAATCATTTGACACATGCGAACCATGCCTCATGGGCAAGATGATCAAAACCCCGTTCTCCGGCATGATGGAGCCAGCAACAGACTTGTTGGAAATCATACATACCGATGTATGCGGACCGATGAGTGTTTCGACGCGCGGTGGATATCGCTATTTTCTCACTTTTACCGATGACTTAAGTAGATATGGGTATATCTATTTGATGAAACATAAATCTGAAACATTTGAAAAGTTCAAGGAATTTCAGAATGAAGTGGAGAACCATCGTAACAGAAAGATTAAGTTTCTATGATCCGATCGTGGAGGTGAATATTTGAGTTATGATTTTCTGACGCATCTTAAAGCAAGCGGAATCATTTCGCAACTCACGCCACCCGGAACACCACAGCGCAATGGTGTGTCTGAACGCCGGAATCGAACTCTATTAGATATGGTCCGATCGATGATGTCTCTTACTGATTTGCCGTTATAATTTTGGGGTTATGCATTAGAAACCGCTGCATTCACTTTAAATAGGGCACCATCTAAATCCGTTGAGACGACACCGTATGAACTGTGGTTTGGTGCTAAACCTATTTCTTAAAGTTTGGGGATGCGAAGCTTATGTCAAGAAGTTGATGCCGGACAAGCTCGAACCCAAAGCGGAGAAATGCGTCTTCATAGGATACCCTAAGGAAACTATTGGGTATACCTTCTATCACAGAACCGAAGGCAAAGTGTTTGTCGCAAAGAACGGTTCCTTTCTTGAGAAGGAATTTCTCTCGAAAGAAGTGAGTGGGAGGAAAGTAGAGCTAGACGAGGTAGTTGAACCTTCTCTTGAGTTGGAGAGTAGCGCAGCACCTGAAATTGTTCCAGTGCCGTCTGCACCAACAATAGAGGAAGCTAATGACAAGGATCATGAAGCTTTGGACGATGCTACTACTGAACGTCACAGGTCGACAAGGTCGCGTGCCCCTCCTGAGTGGTACGGCAACCCTGTCTTGACTGTCTTGTTGGTAGAAGACAGTGAACTTACGAACTATGAGGAAGCGATGATGAGCCCAGACTCTGAGAAATGGCTAGAGGCCATGAAATCCGAATTGGGATCCATGAGCGAAAACCATGTATGGACTTTGGTAGACCCTCCTAGCGACCGAAAGGTCGTTGAGTGCAAATGGATTTTCAAGAAGAAAACGGACGCGGATGGTAATGTTACCGTCTATAAAGCACGGCTTGTCGCGAAAGGTTTTCGACAAGTTCACAGTGTTGACTACGATGAGACTTTCTCTCCCGTAGCGATGTTTAAGTCCATTCGGATTTTATTAGCAATTCATGCGTTTCATGATGATGAAATATGGCAGATGGATGTCAAGACTGCTTTCCTCAATGGCAACATTGATGAAGAGTTGTATATGATGCAACCCGAAGGTTTTGTCGATCCTAAGGATGCTGATAAAGTATGCAAACTTCAGTCTTCCATTTATGGACTGAAGCAAGCATCTCGGAGTTGGAACCTTCGTTTTGATCAAGTGATCAAGAGCTTTGGATTTGTTCCAAATAGCTACGAAGCTTGTATCTACAAGAAAGTGAGTGGGAGCTCGGTGACATTTCTGGTACTATATGTGGATGACATATTGATTATTGGAAATGACATTAACATGCTTAACGATGTGAAGAGTTATTTGAACAAGTGTTTTTCAATAAAAGACCTAGGTGAAGCTGCTTATATATTGGGCATCAAAATCTATAGAGATAGACAAAGACGCCTGATAGCTTTAAGCCAGAGTACATACCTAGACAAAGTTCTGAAAAGGTTCAGAATGGATAAGGCAAATAAAGGTTCAGTGCCTATGTTGTCAGGTAAGATATTGAGCAAGGCTCAGTGTCCGGCTACGGTAAATGATAGAGAAGCTATGAGCAAAGTGCCATATGCCTCGGCCATAGGTTCTATCATGTATGCCATGCTATGTACTAGACCGGATGTGTCCAATGCTCTTAGTTTGACGAGCAGATATCAAAGTGATCCAGGAGTGGAACACTGGACAGCCGTGAAGAACATCCTAAAGTACCTAAATAGGACTAAAGAAATGTTCTTAGTCTATGGAGGTGATGAACAGCTCGTCGTAAAGGGTTACGTCGACGCTAGTTTTGACACCGACAAGGATGATTCTAAATCTCAGACAGGATACATTTATATTTTGAATGGAGGAGCTGTGAGCTGGAGAAGCTACAAGAAAAGCGTGATCGCGGGATCTACAGTAGAAGCGGAATACATGGCTGCTGCAGAAGCGTCAAGTGAAGGAGTTTGGATCAGGAACTTCATCACTGAGCTTGGCGTGGTTCCAAGTGCATTGGACCCACTGGAGATATTGTGTGACAACACTGGCGCCATAACACTCGCTAAGGAACCAAGATATCATCCAAAGACCAAGCATATCAACCGCAAGTTTCATATAATCCGAGATTATATAGCAGATGGAGATCTGAAGATTAGCAAAGTACATACATATCTGAATGTCGCAGATCCATTGACTAAACCTCTTCCACGTGTAAAACATGATCAGCACCTTAGTGCCATGGGTGTGAGATTGTTGCCAAATGTAAACTAGATTATTGACTCTAGTGCAAGTGGGAGACTGTTGGAATTATGCCCTAGAGGCAATGATAAAGATGTTATTATTATAATTCTTGTTCATGATAAAGTTTATATTCCATGCTAGAATTGTATTAAGCGGAAACTTTAATACTTGTGTGGTTTGTGAACAACACCGTGTCCCTAGTATGCCTCTAAGGACTAGCTCATTGATTAATGATGGTTAAGGTTTCCTAACCATAGACATGAGTTGTCGATTAATAATGAGATCATATCATTGGGAGAATGATATGATGGACAGACCCAAACTAAGCGAAGCAATTAGATCGTGTCATCGTGTTCATCTTTGCGAAGCTTTTCATATGTCAAGTTTGTATTCCTTAGACCATGAGATAATACAACTCCCTGGTATCGGAAGAAAGCTTTGAAGTCATCAAACGTCATCCTATGAGAGGGTGATCATAAAGGTGTCTCTCAGGTGATCGGAAAGTATCTGTTAGGTTGTATGTATCGAGATGGGATTTGTCCCTCCCAAGTCGGAGAGATATACTTCGGGCCCACTCGGTAATCGATATCAACACCGCTTGCAAGCATGTGGTTAAGGAGTTAATCACAAAGTGATATCGGATTACGGAACGAGTAAAGTACTTGCTGTGAACGCGATTGAACTAGGTATGACGGTACCGACGATCAAATCTCGGGCAAGTAAAATATCGCGAGACGAAGGGAATATAAATATGGGATTGATTGAATCCTGGCATCATGGTTCATCCGATATGATCATCGATAAATGTGGGAGTCAATATGGGTTTCCAGACCCCGCTGTTGATTATTGATATAAGATCATGTCTGCATATTCTCGAACCCGAAGGGTCACACACTTAACGTGTCTCGACGCTAGGATAGATTGGATGATTGGTTTATGAGTTTTTGTTTGGAGTCTCGGATGGGATCCAGTACATCACGAGAGGTTCCAGAATGGTCCGGAGAATAAGATTCATATAAGGCAATGCAGTTTTTGGAGTTCGGAATTGTTTCGGGTTAATCGGTATTGTACCGGAAGCTTCTAGAACCCTCCGGAGGGGGACCAACGTGGCCCCACCTGCCGGGAGGGGGCATGGGCCTATGAGGGAGTGCCCTTTCCGCATTGGGCCAGGGGCACAAGGCCCCATAGGGCCCAGCCGGCCAACCTAGGGCAAAACCCTAGGAGAGCTTCTAGAAGGGGGGAAACTTGCCCCCACTCCTCCCTCCTTGGCCACTAGCCCTAGGGTTTGGGGGAGGGGAAAGGGCTGGCCGCCCACCCCTCTATATAAAGAGGGCTGGGGGCGCACCCCCTACCACACCTCCTCCTCAAGCCCTAGCCGCGCTGCTGCCCTCCTCTCTCTCTCCCTCTCGACTGCACGTAGGCGAAGCCCTGCTGCAAAAACTCTCCGCCACTTGCACCGCGCCGTCGCGATGTAGATCCAATCCGTCTCTCCACCATATTTGCTGGACTGAGGAAGGAGGAGACGTCGAGGTGCCGCACGTGTTCATCTCTCGGAGGCATCGCCACTTGCGGTGTTAGATCGGATCGGATCGCGAGGAGGAGAAGCGAGTACGACTACATCACCCACGTTCCGTCGAACGTTCCGCTATGCGAATCTTCAAGGGTATGAAGATCTCATCTAATCCCTCTCGTTGTTTGCATCTCCTAGATTAGATCTTGGCTTTCCCGTTCGCATCCGTAGAATTTTTTTTATTTACTATGCTGCGAAACCCTTCACTTTCCCCCAATTCTCTTCTTCATATTGCTTGTTTTATCACTTTCTGCGAGTGTTGGCTCGGTATCGAGCCGCACTTTGGCCTCTTCTGGAAACTCTATTCCGTGAAGAGGCAATCTGGTTCGGATGGTGTGTATCCCATTGGGGGTTGCATCATCTCCCTCAAGGCCAATCTTCTTTTCATTTCTTTTTCCATGTCCGAATCTGTCCAGTACTGGCGGAGGCGATGGTTTTACATTCGCGATTCCATAGTGGCTGGGCAGCATTTTGGCCTTGCTCCTTTCGACTCCTCCCAAATAATCGAGCCGAAGAGGTCCTGGAAAAACCAGATCTTGGATGGCGAGGTAGCGGAGATAGAGGCTCTCTACCGTCGAGTGGAGGATCTCCAGTTGATTCCGGAGAAGGAAGTGAACGGTGTGGATATTATCCGCACGTTTCTTGAGCATCGGGTGCAACCCCTCCAGGCTAGGGCGCACCCGATGTTTCTTTATGCTGGGCACCGTGATCCGACGAGGGTTTTGGCCGAGAAGCTCTCCCAGGGAGATCTCGACAGGGCCCTTCGTACGCTGCTGAAGTACAAGGCTGGAGAGGATATCCCGGGGAAGTCGTTGACTCCTCCGTTTTCTTCTACGCTTGCCGTTCCACAGGTGTAGATTCGTGCGCGTAGCGCTTTTGTTGGCTGCATTTTTATTTTCCTTTGTTTGCTAACAAAGTCTCTTCTTTTCTACAGAGCTTCAAAGTGTCGGGTATGGTGTCGCCATTGCCCGAAATATTTCCGGATGCTCCGGATAATGATGTGGTGGATTCCATGTCTGAGCTTCCATCGGCACGATCTCCGGCTGAAGAGGCCAATGAGTCGAGTGAGGACCACACTCGCAAACGATCACGGAGCTCCAGCGAGTCTTCGGATGCCTCGACTCCTTCGACTCCTAGGAACCCTCTCTACCTTGAGCGTCACAGTGACAGGCATGGAGGTTCTTCCTCTCCCATTCCTGCTCTTCCCGTGCAGGCTGTAGCACCGCACCCGCCAGCGAAGCGGAAGAAGGAAGAAAAGAAGGAAGAGAAGAAGGAAGAGAAGAAAGAAGAGAAGAGAGCCCGAAGGACCCCTCCTGTCTTCAACCTGAGCTCACTGGACTCATAAGTTTCCTCTGTACTGCTTTTCTTTTGCTGTTGACTTTTGTACTTGTGCTAATTTTTCCTTGTGCAGGCACTCCTCCCATGACTCCTCCAGCGATGGTGCTCGGGAGATGATGGGAGAGTCGAAAGTTGCGTCTCCTCCTCCTCAGATGGTGGCTACCTCTGAGGGTGCTGCGCCGGTCCCTTCTCCGCAGGAGGTTCAGGTGGTTGTGCCTCAAAAGGCTGCGAGCGGGCCTTCGGAGTCGCCATCAGATCATGTAAGTATCTCTGTCTCCTGCCACGGGGGAAGCCCCCGAGCATCTGTAAAAGAGTTTTCTTGTCTTGTTATTTCTTCGAGTCTCGGGGGGATCCCCCGAGCGTTTTCGTGTGCGTATTTTGCTCCTGTTCTTTTCTGTTGGGCGTAGCCCCCAAGTCCTTTTCCTTACTGGTAGGTCTTTTTCCTGCAGCCTTTTGTGCAGGATGCCAAGCGACTGGTGCAGGAGCACCTGGTGCTGGAGGCCAGCCTCCAACAGCTTCGAGGTACTTGTATGCCTTGATGCTTCTTTCTTCTTGTATTCTTGTCTTGTTATCTGATGCTTGTATTATTTTGAATGCAGAGGAGCATAACACCTCCCTCCGTGAGATTGATGCTCTCAAAAAGAGCCTCGGTCAAGCGGAGAAAAAGGCCAAGGTCGCCACTGGTGCGAAAGAGCGCCTCGAGCTAGAGCTGGCCACTGCGGCCGAGGCTAAGGAGCGCCTGCAGCAGGAGGCCACGGACCGCGAGGAGCAGCTTGCCACTGCTGCGGCTGCGCGTGAAAGAGAGGTGGCAGGCAAGCTCATGGCTGCTGCCAAGGCTGTTTCGGGTGAGTGTCTTCACTTGCATCTTTTTTGGTTTTCTTGTCTTTCTTCTGCGATGCTTTGTTCATTCCTTTTCTTTATTGTCTCAGATGCCGCAGGCATTGAGTTTGACCGTAGCGCTCTGGACCACGGGAGTGTTCTAGATGATGCTACTGTAGCGGTCGAAGATCGTTGCAGCACCATCGTCAGCTCACTCGCCAAGGCCAAGGAGGTCCTTGGCCGCTTCTACAAGGAGCTTGTCCCCAAGGGTGCGGCCCTTGATGATGTTGATGCCCTGGCGGAGGCACTGTCAGCTGAAGCGCCTGCGGCGTACAAGCGCAAGCAGAAGGGCATCGGCGCATCTGTCGGGCTGGCGATGGCGTTAGCGGCTGGAGCGGAGCTGGACCTTCCCCAGATCACCTCCCGGATGCAGATGACTGCGGATGGATTCGAGGTAGCCTTCGCTACCTATTCTGCTCGCTGCAAGCGATATGGGCCAAAGCTGATTGATCTGCTGGCTGAGTACGCGCTACGACAGCAGGGGGAAGCCAAGGCGAGGCAATCTGGCTCCAAGGCTACTCAGGGTGTTGCATCATAGGCGTTGTAGCTGTAGGATAGTTGTAGTCTTCTTTTTGTTGTAATCATGTTGATGAACAGAATCTCTGTGCCACGTAGTGGCCTTTTATTCACTTAATGAATTTGTTGAGCTGCGTTCTTCTCCGTCTGAGTGTTTATGTCTTTGCCTTTCTGCTGCTCTAGGGTCCTTCGGGTGCTGATCCCGTTGACACCTCGCCTGCTGCATGGCTGCGGCCATCTTTAGATGACTCATCGCAGCTTGCTTTTCTTCGAGACCGTGTTTGTAGTCTCGAGAAGGAGTTGCTTGGGGTGCGTGGCCACGCCGATGTTTGGAAGTCCAAGGCGGATCGCGGTGCGGCCAGAGAGGAGTACTTGATGGCGGAACTGCTTCGACTGTCTGAGCAGCTTCAATGTAAGTTTTTTTGTTTCGAGCTGCAGCTCGGTTCTTCGGATGCGCCTGCTGGCCTTGCGTCTTATTTTTGTGCGAGTATCGTAGGTGCTAACCTTGCTCCAAGGGAGGAGAAAGAGCGTGTCGCTGTTTGGGTCAATTGCTTGACTCAACAAGACATGGAAGCCGGCGGGTTCTTCTAGATGGATCGTGACCATGCTATGGTCCTTGCGACGGTGCAAGATCATGTGCACCAAGTTTCGCGGGTGCTTTGTCAGGTGCAGACGTCGCTTGCGTCGGTGCTGCATGTTATGCTTCCATTGGATGTCGTGCCAACAAACCTTGCTGGTCTTCTTTCGAAGTTTCGGAACGTGAATAATGTCAAGGAGTTGGTGTGGCACCAGCTCGTCGCAGGAGTGAAGGCTGCTTTGTCCCTTGTGAGGCTGCACCGCCCTGATGTAGTTTTGTCTGCTGTAGCGACTGGGCCACCTCTTCGGCCGGATGGTGGCGAGTGGGATATGCGTCCGCATTATGCGGCTGTAAGGCAGTATGCCGAACAGGTCGTAGATTTGTTTGAGCAGCGTGCTCAAGCTATTCTTCAGAATAGGTAGTACCTGTGAAAGAGATAGATGTAAAATTTGTATGTATTTGTCTGGGCGTGTTTTGCCCTTTTGTTATAAAGATGCAGTTGTTGTTTGAGCACGTAGTGCTTTGTTTGTGTACGTGTCCTTTTCGTTAGCCTGACGTGGTCAGCTACTCAGGTATACATGTGTTATCCTCAGTTTATAAGATCGTGAGGTGGGGGGAGCCCCCGAGTGCGTTTGTATCATGAAGTAAAAGTGCGAATAGCAAAACGAAATTTTGGGGCGAGATACTTAGCTTTATTTATATCGTAAATGGAGGAAGTACATTGTTCGGCTGAGTAGCCTTGGTTGAATAGCCTTATTGAAAGTAAAGGAGTAGATAGCTAGGGGTAGAATCGTCGCAAGTACGTGATGTTCCATGGGTTGGAGTATGCGACTCCAGACTCCACGTGTTTGAGGCGATAGGCGCCACATGGGATGACTTCGGTGATGATGTAGGGTCCTTCCCATGGTGACTCGAATTTCTTCGGTCGCTCTTGCTTGAGTCGCAACACGAGGTCTCCTTCGACGAAGGACCTTGGGCGCAGCCGGCGGCTGTGGTAGTTGTGGAGACTCTGCTGGTACACCGTTGATCGAGCTGCTGCTACGTCTCTTGCTTCGTCGAGTGTGTCGACGGCGTCTTCGAGTGCAGCCATGGATTCAGCTTCGCCGTAAGCGACGACCCGGGGGGCCTGGTGGCGTACTTCGGCTGGTAGCACGGCTTCGGCTCCATGCACCATGAAGAACGGCGTGTAGCCGGTGGAGCTGTTTGGCGTGGTGCGCAAGCTCCATAGGACGGATGGTAGCTCTTCCGTCTAGGCTCCGGCCTTTCGCTCGAGTGGGATCATGAGGCGCTTCTTGATGCCAGCGCCGATTAGGCCGTTGGCCTTTTCCACCTGCCCGTTCGTTTGCGGGTGTTCCACTGAGGCGTATGTGATGTTGATCCCGAGGCCTTCGCAGCAGTCTTGGAATTCTTTGGAGATGAAGTTCGATCCATTGTCTGTGATGATGCTGTGCGGTACGCCGAACCTTTAGACAATGGATTCGAAGAACTGGACGACCCACTTGGTGAATTTGTCGACTGCGACCAGGAGGTAGACGTGCCCCTCTTTCGAGGACTTTGGCAGTTTGCCAATCATGTCGAGGCCCCATTGAGCAAAGGGCCAGGGTATAGGTATGGGCCTGAGCTTTGACCCGGGTGCGTTTGGTTTGTCGGCGAACCTTTGGCACCCCTTGCATCTTCGGACGATGTCCTTTGCATCGCTCATGGCCGTTGGCCAATAGAATCCAGCTCGTAGAGCTTTGACGACAAGGGAGCGGCTGCCTGCATGATGGCCGCAGATGCCCTCGTGGATGTCTTGGAGGATGGTTTTCCCATCACTGATGGTGACGCATCTTTGTAGTACACCCGTAATACTGCACTTGTACAGCTCGCCATTGATGATGGTGAAAGCTTTCGACCGGCGAGATATGCGTCGGGCATCTCTCGGGCTGTCAGGCAGTTCTCCGTTTATCAAGAACTGTAGGTATGGTCGCGTCCAGGTTTCTTCGACTGCCATGACCTGCATCAGGTTGACCATAGCGACCTCTGTGTCCAGTTTCTCGGGTCCTTCCTGACCTTCAGGTAGTGTAGCTTTCGAGTGTTGTGCTTCTTCGGGTGATCCCTTGGGGAATTTCCGCTTGATGGATGGCACGCAGATCTGTTCGAGGAACACACCTGGTGGTACCTTAGCGCAGGTGGAGCCGATGTTGGCGAGTCTATCGGCCTCCTCGTTGCTTTCTCTTCCAACGTGCCGAAGCTCGCAGCCGTCGAATTCTCCTCCGAGTGCGTTGTAGAGCGCGCGGTACGCGATCATGTTTTCGGCGTGTGCGTCGCACTCATTCATCGTCTGTTGGACGACGAGGTTGGAGTCACCGTAGATGACCAGGCGCGTTGCGCCGCAGATTTTTGCCATCCTCATGCCATGGATGAGGGCTTCGTATTCGGCCTCGTTGTTGGAAGCTCGAAATTTCATCTGAAGGACGTACTTCATCTTGTCGCCTTGCGGGGAGGTCAGTATGACTCCGGCTCCTGCTCCAGCTTCACGCTTGGAGCCGTCGAAGTGCATCGTCCATGACTGCGACATGTCTGAGGTGTCTGGCAGCTGCATCTCCATCTAGTGTACAAGGAAGTCCGGTAGGACCTGAGACTTGATTGCGAGTCGTTTCTCGTAGACGATGTCTAGGGGTGACAGCTCGATACCCCACAGGGCCACGCGTCCTGTGGCCTCTGGGTTATTCAGGATGCTGTTCAGGGGTGCCTCGTTGACGACCATCACCTGGTGCTCCTGGAAGTAATGGCTCAACCGACGAGCTACCATGAACACGCCGTAGGCGAGTTTTTGGTAGTGAGGGTATCTCTGTTTTGTTGGCGTCAATACCTCGCTGAGATAGTAAATTGGGCGTTGGACCCCATGGGTTTTGCCTTCTTCGGGTCATTTGACCACTAGCACGGTGCTGACCACCTGGTGTGTGGCTGCTATGTACAGCAGCAGAGGCTCGCGCTCCTTTGGTGTGACCAAAACGGGCGAGGTGGAGAGCAATCACTTGAGACTTTCGAATGCGTCGTCGGCTTCGGGCGTCCACTCGAATTTATCTGCTTTGCGTAGCAGCTAGTAGAGTGGCAGGGCCTTCTCACCCATGCGGCTGATAAACCTGCTCAATGCCGCTATTCGCCATGCGAGCTGCTGGACGCCCTTGAGATTCTTTGGCTTCTCCATCGCCATGATGGCCCGGATTTTCTTCGGGTTTGCCTCGATCCCTCGTTGGGAGATGAAGTAGCCAAGTAGTTGTCCTGATGGGACGCCGAAGGCGTATTTTTTGGGATTGAGCTTGATCCTGTAGCGGTCGAGGTTATCGAACATCTCGCGGAGATCGTCGATAAGCGTCTTCGCCTCCATGGTTTTGATGACTATGTCACCGACATAGACTTGGACGTTGCGACCGATCTGGTCCTTCAGGCATGCCTGCATGCATCGCTGGTACATGGCACCTGCATTCTTTAGCCCGAAGGGCATTGTGTTGTAGCAGAACACTCCGAACGGTGTGATAAACGCCGTTTTCTCTTGATCTTCGACCTTGAGTCGAATCTGGTTTTAGCCTGAGTAGGCGTCGAGGAAGGAGAGTTTCTCGCATCCTGCAGTTGAATCGATGATCTGGTCGATCCGAGGAAGAGGGAAGTGGTCCTTTGGGCAGTTCTTGTTTAGCGACGTGAAATCCACGCACATCCGCAGGATGTCCGTGTCCTTCTTTGGGACCATCACTGTATTTGCAAGCCACTCGCTTTCTTTGATCTCCCTGATGAAGTCTGCAGCAAGTAGTCTGTTGATTTCCTTCCCGATAGCTTCGGCCCGTGGCTCGGACAATCTCCGGATGGACTGCTTGACGGGCTTGGTTTCCGGAAAGACGTTGAGTGCGTGCTCGGCGAATTCCCTGGGAACTCCTGGCATGTCCGCAGGACACCAGGCGAAGATTTCCCAACGCTCACGGAGGAATTCGATGAGTGCGCTTTCCTATGCAGGGCTGAGGTCGTTGGCGATCAGCTCCGTCTTGGAGGCATCCATCGGGTGGACTTGCACCTTCTTTGTGTTGACGGTGGAGTCGAAAGACATGTCGGGTGCGTTTTGTCTTGCGACTGGGGGTGCCCCATTGTCTGTCACTTCGTGGAGCTTTACGAGCTCGTCTTGCATTCCGAAGGACTGGGAGATTCTATTGAAGTCCCTGTCGCATTGGTCCGATTGGGTGAAGCTCCCGTGGACTGTGATGAGGCCCCTGGGTCCTGGCATCTTGAGTAGCAGGTATGCGTAATGTGGGACGGCCAAGAACCTTGCGAATGCTACACGCCCGAGGATGGCGTGGTATTGCGATGGCCAGTCCACCACTTCGAATTCGAGCCGCTCGAGTCGGAGTTATCCGGCTTGCCGAAGATGACGTCGAGCCATATTTTGCCCAGGGGGAATATGCCCTTTCCTGGAACGATGCCGTGGAACGTTGTGTCTGATTGTTCAAGGCTGCACTATGGGATCCGCATTGCTGCTAGAGTACTTGCGAACATCAGGTTGATGCCGCTGCCGCCGTCCATGAAGACGCGACTCATCTCGAAACCTCCGATCTGCGCCTCCAGCACCAGGGCAGCATGACCTGGGCGAGGGATCTGGCAAGGGTGATCCGAACGGCTGAACGTGATGCAGGACTCCGATTCGCTGAGGTACTCAGGGATGGCGGGTGGAGTTTCCACGGCCAAGTTGATCTGACGAGTGATTTTCTTCTGCACCCTATTCGTGGGGCGCCCCTTCTGGATCATCAGTGCTCCTTTCGGCGGGGGATACCCGTTCCTGGCTTTGTTCTATGCTGGTGCGCCTGGTTGGTTTGGACCTCCTACAGGTGGTGTTGGAGGAGCTCCGTGCGCTATCTCACCTGGCGCGGGTGCGTTCCCGAATGCAGGAAGTGGAGCTTGCTACCTCATATGAACCATGCTTTCGCTGAGCTTCTGGAACTCGCGGCAGTCCTTGAGCATGTGGCTTGCCTTATTCTTGCCATCCTGTTTGTCGATGTAGAAGTGGATGGTGCATGGACCCGAAAGTTTTTCGTATGCTGAGGGTCCATTGTCACGATCGCGGCGCTGCCACGATTGTGCTGGGCGTCCTCCATCGCGGAAGTTTCCTCCGCGGTATCCTCCGCTGTTGCGGTTGGCGTCGTTGCGGCGGTCGGCGTAGCCGGCCGCGACCATGTTGGGTCCATCGCGATCTTTGTAGACGCACGATCTCCTCTTGCTACGGCGCTCTCATCGTCGGTCGTAGTCGTCCTCTTCCTTCGAGTGTGCCCGATGATCGGAGTCTTCGTCATCGGCCCACCTATTGGCGATGTCCATGAGATGGTCGAGTGTCTTGGGCTTGACGCGCCCGAGCTCCTCCTTGAAGTCATGGCGTTTGACGCCGTCCTTTAAGGCATCGATGGCCCTCTCTTCGGAGATGTGAGCTGCGGAGTTCTTGGTATTGGACCAGCGTAGTATGTACGAGCGAATGGATTCGCCCGTTTGTTGAGTGCAGGCCCGCAATTCTTCGATTGAGGCGGGCCTCTTGCTAGTACCTTTAAAGTTTCGTATGAAGCTGTAAGCTAGATCCTCCCAGCTTCGGATGGACCCTGAGGATAGGCTGCTAAGCTAGATCCGGGATGCGCCTGTCAGCTGCAGCTGAAGGCATTGCATGGCGGTTTCTTTGTTGCCGCCGTGTAATTTGACGGATGACAGGTGGTCGCTGAGCCACGCCTTTGGGTCTTGTGTGCCGTTGAACTTCAGAGTATCCGAAGGAAGTTTGAAGTTACGTGGCATCTTTGTTCATCGGACAGATCTGCTGAAGCATCAGGCCCCACAGAGTTATCCTTCGTTTTCGTCCATCTCGGATTCAAACGAGCATGCGCGCTTGGCTCGCGCTTTGTCTATTTTGCATTGTGTGAGCGTGTCCCTGGCGTCGTAGTCGCGGTTGTGATGGCGCGAGCTCTTCTTCCTTCGAGGAAGGTCATGTTCCTCTTCATCTGATGAAGGGGTGGGGCTGCGGTCGAACCTGACCGGAGCTTTCTTCTTCGGCTCCGTAGGAGCTTCCGGGTGGAGCGCGGCTCCGACGAGTCCGAGTCCGGTAAGTGCGGAATTATGCATGGCTCTTTTCGGGTCCCCCTCCGGAGGTGGGTGGGCCTCTAGGTACGCAGTGGCTCCCATGATCGCAGCCTGCGGCGTTTTCGGGATGACGTTGCCGTCAGCATCCATCTCCATGAAGGATGTGTGGAGGGTTCGGGTCGCCTCACGGCACTCTTTGCGATCCATGTTCTCCAACCGAGAGCGGTGTTTGTTGCCTTGGTTGCCATTCCTGCTGGAGCCGATGCCCATGGCGGAGAGCGCAGCTCGTCGCGCGCTGGACTCTGAGGCTGCTTGCTTGCGTTTGTCAAGCATCTCTTGCATCTGGACCTGTTTCTTGTGCTCCTCGATGAGGAGTAAGTGGTATGCCATCAGTAGGTCCCGTGAGGCGTCTGCAGGCAGGACCGTGCTGCCCGCTACGGCGGCGCGTTCTTGGTCCCATTGAAGGGTTTCGCAGCATAGTAAATCAAAATTTTCTACGGATGCGAACGGGGAAAGCCAAG
Organism: Avena sativa; assembly: GCA_916181665.1. Lineage (NCBI taxonomy): Eukaryota > Viridiplantae > Streptophyta > Magnoliopsida > Poales > Poaceae > Avena > Avena sativa. The sequence continues at coordinate 387,685,899 of OV702296.1, forward strand.
ATCTAATCTAAGGAGATGCAAACAACGAGGGGGTATAGATGAGATCTTCATACCCTTGAAGATTCGCACAGCGGAACGTTCGACGGAACGTGGGTGATGTATTCGTACTCGCTTCTCCTCCTCGCGATCCGCTCCGATCTAACACCGCAAGTGGCGATGTCTCCGAGAGATGCACACGTGCGGCACCTCGGCGTCTCCTCCTTCCTCGGTCCAGCAAGTATGGTGGAGAGACGGATTGGATCTACAATGCGACGGCGCGGTGCAAGCGGTGGAGAGTTTCTGCAGCAGGGCTTCGCCTACGCGTAGTCGGGAGAGAGAGATCTGGAGGGCAGCAGTATGGAGGCTAGGGTTGAAGGAGTGGGGGAGGAGGGCTGCGCCCCTGCCCTCTATATATAGGGGGCTGTCCGTCCCCCTTGGCCCCTCCTCCAAGCCCTAGGGCGGCGGCCCCAAGGGTTGGAGTGGGGGGCAAGTTTTCCCCCTCCTTCTAGAAGGTTTCCCTAGGGTTTCCCTAGGGTTTTGGCCGGCTGGACCTATGGGGCCTTGTGAACCTGGCCCAATGCGGCCAGGGCACTCCCCCGTAGGCCCACGCCCCCTCCCGACAAGTGGGGCCACGTTGGTCCCACTCCGGAAGGTTCTAGAAGCTTCCAGTACAATATCGATTAATCCGAAACAATTCCGAACTCCAAAAACTGCATTGCCTTATATGAATCTTATTCTCCGGACTATTCCGGAACCTCTCGTGATGTCCCGGATCCCATCCGAGACTTAGAACAAAAACTCATAAACCAATTATCCAATCTATCCTAGCGTCGAGACACGTTAAGTGTGTGACCCTTCGGGTTCGAGAATATGCAGACATGATCTTATATAAATAATCAATAGCGGGGTCTGGAAACCCATATTGACTCCCACACATTCATCGATGATCATATCGGATGAACCACGATGCTAGGATTCGATCAATCCCATATTTATATTCCCTTCGTCTCGCGATATTTTACTTGCCCGAGATTCGATCGTCAGTACCGTCATACCTAGTTCAATCTCGTTCACAGCAAGTACTTTACTCGTTTCGTAATCCGATATCACTTTGTGACTAACTCCTTAACCACATGCTTGCAAGTGGTGTTGATATCGATTACCGAGTGGGCCCGAAGTATATCTCTCCGACTTGGGAGGGACAAATCCCATCTCGATACATACGACCCAACAGGTACTTTCCGATCACCTGAGAGACACCTTTATGATCACCCTCTCATAGGATGACGTTTGATGACCTCAAAGCTTTCTTCCGATACCAGGGAGTTGTATTATCTCATGGTCTAAGGAATACAATATTTGACATAAGAAAAGCTTCGCAAAGATGAACACGATGACACGATCTAATTGCTCCGCTTAGTTTGGGTCTGTCCATCATATCATTCTCCCAATGATATGATCTCATTATTAATCGACAACTTATGTCTATGGTTAGAAAACCTTAACCATCATTAATCAATGAGCTAGTCCATAGAGGCATACTAGGGACATGGTGTTGTTCACAAACCACACAAGTATTAATGTTTCCGCTTAATACAATTCTAGCATGGAATATAAACTTTATCATGAACAAGAATTATAATAATAACATCTTTATTATTGCTTCTAGGGCATAATTCCAACAGTCTCCCACTTGCACTAGAGTCAATAATCTAGTTTACATTTGGTAACAATCTCACACCCATGGAACTAAGGTGATGATCATGTTTTACACGTGGAAGAGGTTTAGTCAATGGATCTGCGACATTCAGATCTGTATGTACTTTGCTAATCTTCAGATCTCCATCTGCTATATAATCTCGGATTATATGAAACTTGCGGTTGATATGCTTGGTCTTTGGATGATATCTTGGTTCCTTAGCGAGTGCTATGGCGCCAGTGTTGTCACACAATATCTCCAGTGGGTCCAATGCACTTGGAACCACGCCAAGCTTAGTGATGAAGTTCCTGATCCAAACTCCTTCACTTGACGCTTCTGCAGCAGCCATGTATTCCGCTTCTACTGTAGCTCCCGCGATCACGCTTTGCTTGCAGCTTCTCCAGCTCACAGCTCCTCCATTCAAAAGATAAACGTATCCTGTCTTAGATTTAGAATCATCCTTGTCGGTATCAAAACTAGCGTCGACGTAACCCTTTACAACGAGCTGTTGATCACCTCCATAGACTAAGAACATTTCTTTAGTCCTATTTAGGTACTTTAGGATGTTCTTCACGGCTGTCTAGTGTTCCACTCCTGGATCACTTTGGTATCTGCTCGTCAAACTAAGAGCATTGGACACATCCGGTCTAGTACACAACATGGCATACATGATAGAACCTATGGCCGAGGCATAAGGCACTTTGCTCATAGCTTCTCTATTATTTACCGTAGCTGGACACTGAGCCTTGCTCAATATCTTACCTGACAACATAGGCACCGAACCTTTCTTTGCCTTATCCATTCTGAACCTTTTCAGAACTTTGTCTAGGTATGTACTCTGGCTTAAAGCTATCAGGCGTATTTGTCTATCTCTATAGATTTTGATGCCCAATATATAAGCAGCTTCACCTAGGTATTTCATTGAAAAACACTTGTTCAAATAACTCTTCACATCGTTAAGCATGTTAATGTCATTTCCAATAATCAATATGTCATCCACATATAGTACCAGAAATGTCACCGAGCTCCCACTCACTTTCTTGTAAATACAAGCTTCGTAGCTATTTGGAACAAATCCAAAGCTCTTGATCACTTGATCAAAACGAAGGTTCCAACTCCGAGATGCTTGCTTCAGTCCATAAATGGAACGCTGAAGTTTGCATACTTTATCAGCATCCTTAGGATCGACAAAACCTTCGGGTTGCATCATATACAACTCTTCATCAATGTTGCCATTGAGGAACGCAGTCTTGACATCCATCTGCCATATTTCATAATCATGAAACGCAGCAATTGCTAATAAAATCCGAATGGACTTAAACATCGCTACGGGAGAGAAGGTCTCATCGTAGTCAACACCTTGAACTTGTCGAAAACCTTTCGCGACAAGCCGTGCTTTATAGACGGTAACATTACCATCCGCGTCCGTTTTCTTCTTGAAAATCCATTTGCACTCACCGGCCTTTCGGTCGCTAGGAGGGTCCACCAAAGTCCATACTTGGTTTTCGCTCATGGATCCCAATTCGGATTTCATGGCCTCCAGCCATTTCTCAGAGTCTGGGCTCATCATTGCTTCCTCATAGTTCGTAGGTTCACTGTCTTCTACCTATAAGACAGTCAAGACAGGGTTGCCGTACCACTCAGGAGGGGCACGCGTACTTGTCGACCTGCGACGTTCAGTAGCAGCATCGCCCAAGCTTCATGATCCTTGTCATTAGCTTCCTCTATTGTTGGTGCAGGCGGCACTGAAACCATTTCAGGTGCTGCGCTACTCTCCAACTCAAGAGAAGGTTCAACAACCTCGTCTAGCTCTACTTTCCTCCCACTCACTTCTTTCGAGAGAAACTCCTTCTCAAGAAAGGAACCGTTCTTTGCGACAAACACTTTGCCTTCGGTTCTGTGATAGAAGGTATACCCAATAGTTTCCTTAGGGTATCCTATGAAGACGCATTTCTCCGCTTTGGGTTCGAGCTTGTCCCGCATCAACTTCTTGATGTAAGCTTCGCATCCCCAAACTTTAAGAAACGACAACTTAGGTTTAGCACCAAACCACAGTTCATACGGTATCGTCTCAACGGATTTAGATGGTGCCCTATTTAAAGTGAATGCAGCGGTTTCTAATGCATAACCCCAAAATGATAACGGCAAATCAGTAAGAGACATCATCGATCGGACAATATCTAATAGTGTTCGATTCCGGCGTTCAGACACACCATTGCACTGTGGTGTTCCGGGTGGCGTGAGTTGCGAAACGATTCCGCTTGCTTTAAGATATGTGAGAAAATCATAACTCAAATATTCACCTCCATGATCGGATCGTAGAAACTTAATTTTTCTGTTATGATGGTTCTCCACTTCATTCTGAAATTCCTTGAACTTTTCAAATGTTTTAGATTTATGTTTCATCAAATAGATATACCCATATCTACTTAAGTCATCGGTAAAAGTGAGAAAATAGCAATATCCACCGCGCGTCGAAACACTCATCGGTCCGCATACATCGGTATGTATGATTTCCAACAAGTCCGTTGCTCGCTCCATCATTCCGGAGAACGGGGTTTTGATCATCTTGCCCATGAGGCATGGTGAAATGGATCGTATGGGCACCTAGAGGGGGGGGGGGTGAATAGGTGCTAACCAATTTTTAATACTTTTTCAATTTTAGGCTTGACACAAAGTAAATTCTCTAGATATGCAACTACGAGAATTTCCCTATATGCAACCCTAACTACTAAACACGTAAAAGAGAAGCGAGGAAACCGTAGTGGAGCACGCGGAGACACAGGGATTTGTTTTACTGCAGTTCCTTCCTTGTTAAGGGAAGTACATCTGCGTTGGAGGGGTGGGCGGTTCTAAGACCACCACGCCACAATAGGCCTCACCCTATTCTCCGATGGATCTCGCCACGAGAGGCCTGATCCACCTTCTCCACTATTGGATCCCTTCGAGGCGGGAACCGGTGCCTTCTACAACACAAACGGGGCACACACCCACAACCGAATTGGGGGCTCCCGAGATGACAACAAGCTGCCACAAGAACAAGGTTTATCAATATAAACAAAAACGAGGATCTAGATATTTGCAAGAAATACTAGATCGAAGGTTCTCCAAATGAATGGACAGGAGTTGAATCGCTTGATTGCTGATGATGAAGATCGAGTTCTCCTCCTTCGATTCCCCAAGGGATGGGGCCTTTGGGTGGATCTCGGTGGAGCACTCTTGGATGAAGCTTTCAGATCTGATCTGGTCTTTTTCGAGATGAATCAAGAGTTCTGGCAGGAGAGGGAAGGCTGGCTTAAATACCCCCTCCCCAGATCTGGCCGTTGCACAACTTTGGGGGCGGATTATCCGCCCCCCACTAGGGGCGGATTATCCTCCCCCTGGGAAAACTCCGCCCCAAGGGCGGATTCTCCGGGGGAAACTCCGCCCCCTCTCTAAGGCTTGCGCCTTGGTGAAGCTTGGTGAAGATCTTGGGGGGCGGATAATCCGGCCCCCTTGAGGGGCGGATTATCCGGCCTAGCCGGAAAGTCTGGCCAAAACTCCGCCCCCTCTCTGTGGCTTGCGCCTTGGCGATGAGCAGGGGGGATTATCTGGCCCCCCTGAGGGGCAGATTATCCGGCGGGGCCGGAAAATCCGGCCAAAATTCCGCCCCCCTTCTGGGGCTTGCGCCTGCTTGGGCAGAGGGAGGGGCGGATTATCCGCCCCTGGTGGGGCCGGATTATCCGCCCCCAAAGGCAGAGTTCTTTTCCCTTATTCTCAAATAGAGCTGCAACACTTCAACACACATTAAAAGATCCTTGGTATTGTTATCTAACACACAAAACACTAGGGATTAAGAAATGTTCTTTCAATCTCCCCCTTTTTGGTGTTAGATGACAATACTAGGATTTGCAATGAAACCGGCAAATGCCACCTTAAATAATGAAAGACGCTCCCCCTAGATGTGTGCATATTTAAGATTTGCATTTGAATACAAATACACACACTAGAGAACACTACTTACATAACCAAGATAATTGGAACTGGGTGGTTTGGGAAACAAGGTCATACCACCACGATGAGAATAAAGCCGAAGCATACATAGATAATTCCATAAATCCATAAGCCATCAAATATGCTCCATAATTCCAGAATTCCATGAATACCAAACATAGTGGAGTACGACATAGTTTTACATAGACAAACACAAAATAGCAAAAGAGTTCACGCCAAAAAGGCACAAGCAAGCAAATAAAAACGACTAAAATCGAAAAGCTTGTGCCCGACCCTTGCAAATCCACGAGCCCTAATAGAACTACTTCTCCCCCTTTGGCATCGAAACGCCAAAAAGGAAGAAGAGCGAAGCTAACGCCCCTTTTCCATAAGAACAAGAGATATGCAAGAAAATCCAACGGGACTCATGAAAAACCAACTCTTCTAAAGGAAGAGGGCGGTGGCCGAAGCCACCATATTGGAGTGCATGGCATGACACCGCGAAGATGTATCTTGAGTTCAAAACCAATGCTCATCGATGACCCACATATCACAAAATGATATTAAGGGAAATGATTTTACTTGCTTTCGGCATTATGGGGGGAGGGTTGGCCCAATCAATTAGGACCACACTTCCCCTATGTTTATGCCTGCATCTAAACCAAATACATGAATAAGCGCAAGTGAGTGTGCAAGAGTAGTCAAGCCAGGCTCCTTGAATCTATGATATTTAGCTCATTCCTCAAATAACAAAATCTTGCTTCATCAAGAGGCTTCGTGAAAATATCAGCAAGTTGGTTCTTCGTGCTCACAAAAGATAGAGCAATATCTCCACGAGCAACATGATCCCGAATAAAGTGGTTGCGAATCTCTATATGTTTTGTTCTTGTATGCTGCACGGGATTGTAAGCAATTTTGATAGCACTTTCATTGTCGCATAAAAGAGGCACTTTGTCACAATTGACACCATATTCCTTTAAAGTTTGCCTCATCCATAACAATTGGGTACAAGCACTTGCAGCAGCAACATATTCAGCTTCGGTAGTGGAGAGTGAAATACAATTATGTTTCTTTGATGACCAACACACTAGAGACCTGCCCAAGAATTGGCATGCACCAGAGGTTGATTTCCTATCATCTTTGTCACCAGCCCAATCTGAATCAGTGTAACCACATAGAGAGAAGCTTGAACCCTTGGGCTACCATAGCCCAAAATTTGGGGAATGAACCAAATATCGAAAGATTCGCTTGACTGCCACTAAGTGACTTTCTTTAGGAGCGGCTTGGTACCTTGCACACACTCCTACACTTAACACGATATCGGGTCTAGATGCGCAAAGGTAAAGGAGAGAGCCGATCATGGATCGGTATACCTTTTGATCCACGTCTTTACCCTTGGGATTGAGCTCAAGATGACACTTTGTTTGCATTGGGGTAGCAACGCCATTGAGATCCGTCATCTTGAACCTTTTGAGCATGTCTTGGATGTACTTAGCTTGATTAATGAAGGTTCCCTCTCTAAGTTGTTTGATCTCAAATCCTAGGAAGAACCTGAGCTCACCCATCATGGACATCTCAAACCTGTCAGTCATAAGCTTTGAAAATTCATCGTTAAAAGCTTGATTAGTAGAGCCAAAAATAATGTCATCTACATAAAGTTGGCATACAAAAAGCTCCCCATTAACCTTCTTAGTAAACAGAGTGGGATCGATTTGCCCAACTTTGAATCCACGGTCTAGCAAAAGCTCTTTAAGGTGCTCATACCACGCACGTGGGGCTTGTTTAAGGCCATAGAGCGCCTTATCGAGTTTGTAGACATGGTTCGGAAATTTGGGGTCCTCAAACCCCGGGGGCTGCTTGACGTATACTAACTCATGTAGAGGACCATTAAGGAAAACGCTCTTAACATCCATTTGCTGTAATTTAAAATTATGATGGGCTGCATATGCAAGAAGGATACGGATGGACTCAAGACGAGCCACAGGAGCGTAAGTCTCGCCAAAGTCAATTCCTTCCACTTGAGAGAATCCTTGAGCCACGATCGTGCTTTATTCCTCACAACAATTCCATTTTCATCCTGTTTGTTCTTGAAGATCCACTTGGTGCCGATAACATTGCGGCAATCCTTTGGCTTTTCTACGAGCTTCCAAACTTTGTTGCGTTCGAAGTTATTTAATTCTTCATGCATTGCAACAACCCAATCGGGATCTTCAAGAGCATCAAAAACCTTCTTCGGTTCAACCATGGAAATGTGAGCTTGATGATCACAGAAGCTTGCAAGTTCTCTTCTAGTGGATACTCTTCGTCGTAGATCACCAACAACCTTGTCAAGAGTGTGACCTCTTAGTTCAAGATTCCGATCAGCACGAGCCTTGCGACGAGCCTCAATGTCTTTATTGTTTCTAGAAGGAGTTGATTCAATATTAGTATCCTTGTCTTGATTACTGCCTTGCCCTTGATCTTGGTCACCGTTACTGCCAGGCGATTGTTGCTGACAATTTTCTTCAGGCCCGGATAATCCGCCCCCTGGAGGGGCCGGACTATCCGGCCTGGGAGGTAAAGTACCAGAACCATCTTCCCGAGAATCCCTGACAGGAGTTGGAGACCCAGGGCCGGAAAATCCGCCCCTGGGGGCCGGAGAATCCGGCCTGGGAACTTCAGAGTTGTTGACTTCTCCTCCGGATCCTCTGGAACGAGTTGGAGTGCCAGGGGCGGACTGTCCGCCTCTTGGAGGGGGCGGATAGTCCGGCCTGGGACTACCAACTTGTCCAGAGGACAGATGATCTTCAGTAGATTGTGGTGTTGGTGCAGGATTGTCTCCAACAGTAGGAGCTTGTTGATCTTGTGTAGATGAGGGCTCCACATGTGTGGAGCATTGTCCTTCCCGATCCGCCACAAGGGTTTCCTCAATGGGGCGGAAAAATCCCACACCCATTCTTCTTATGGCATCTTGGGGTATTTCAACATCTGCATCACAAACATCAACTTGCCCTACAAAGGAGCCGTTATTTTCATCGAACTCCACACTGCAAGATTCTACAACAATCCCAGTGAGCTTGTTGTAGACTCTATAAGTGTGGGATTCGGCGCCGTAACCAACAAAAATACCTTCTAAAGCCTTGGATTCGAATTTTGACAAACGGACACCTTTAATAAGAAAGAAACACTTACACCCGAATACCCTGAAGTATGAGATGTTGGGCTTGTTACCGTTGAGTATTTCATATGGAGTCTTGTCCAAGATCTTCCGAAGGTAGAGGCGGTTTGATGAGTGACAAGCAGTGGATATGGCTTCAGCCCAAAAATTATAAGGAGACTTGAATTCAGCTAGCATGGATCTTGCCATATCCATCAAAGTCCGATTCTTCCTCTCGGCTACACCATTTTGTTGAGGGGTGTACGCAGCGGAATATTGATGTCTAATCCCCTCTTCGCTTAGAAACTCATTTAAAGTGTAGTTCTTGAATTCCGATCCATTGTCACTTCTAATTGCCAAGATGGGAACATTGTGTTGACGTTGAACTTCATTGGCAAAGTCGATGACAGTTTGTTGAGTCTCACTTTTCAGCTTGAAGAAATAGACCCATGTATATCTTGAGTAGTCATCGACTATAACCAAGCAATATTTCTTCCCACCAAGACTTGCATGAGAAGGGAGACCAAATAAATCCACATGAAGTAATTCCAAGATCCTCTTTGATGACACAATAGTCTTCCTCTTGTGAGGAGAATCATGCATTTTTCCTTCAACACAAGCCCTGCAAACACGATCTTTGGCAAACGAGACATTGTCTTTTAGTCCAAGGATGTGGCCACCCTTTTGGAGACTTTGCAAATTTCTCATGTTGACATGGGCTAAACGGCGATGCCATAGCCAGCCCACGTCGGCCTTCCCGAATAGACACATCGGACCCGAAGTGGTTTTCCCCGAGAAGTCCACCACATACAGGTCATTTTCGACGTATCCAACAAATGCGACCTTTAGAGACTTGCTCCATAAGAGTACCACCAAATCATCATCGATAAAAACAGCAAAACCCATCTTGCCAAGGGCACGAACAGAAAGAAGGTTATAACCAAGGGTCTCAACAAGCATGACGTCCACGAGAGAGATATCGTGGGCAACCACAACCTTGCCAAGACCCAATACCTGAGATTTAGACTTATCACCATAGGAGACTGTGATATTATCATGATTTAGATGCATCTCCGTGATGATCTCCTTGCTTCCGGTTATATGACTAGTGCAGCCACTATCCAGCACCCATTTTGACCCACCGGAAGCATAGCCCTGCAAGAAAATTACTTCTTGGTTTTAGGTACCCATTTTTCAATGGGTCCTTTCATGTTAGTAGCAAGGGTCTTTGGGACCCAAATAGACCAAGCAATGTATTCATCGAAAGGACCAACATAATAAGCATAAACATCGCCATAGTCATCACAAAAAAGTTCATAATTCGGATTGTGAGACCCTGCAAAACCAATATTATTAGTCTTGTCTTTTGTGACAACCTTCTCAGCAGTGCTTGTCTTTAATTGCACATTCTTGGTCTTGTTCTTCTTGGTTTTCTTCTTCTTGGACTTGGTGACATATCCAAGTCCCTCTTTACCATGATTTGACCTTTGCTTGCCAAGGACTTCATCAAGCACACCTTTGTCCTTTGTAGTGATGTCCTTGATCACTTCTTTTTCCACACTAGCATTTTTCTTGTTACTATATGTTGAGATGGACGAGCTAGGAGTATCATATTTTGCCAATCGACTTTGAAGCTGATCATGTGACTCATTGAGAATAGAGAACTCGTTTTTCAACGCCTTGTGAGCATTGTCAAGTTTCTCCAATTCCTCGGAGAGTCTATCGTGAGCATCCCCAAAGTCAATCCTTTCCTTCTTTAACTTCTTTGCCTTGGTGACAGCATTGTCACGTTCCTTAACGAGTTTAGTCACAATTTCTTCATGTGACTCTTCCATAGACTCAAGCCTCTCTTCAAGTGAGACCCGAGCTTCTTCTTCTTCAAGAGCATTTTTTAGAGATGCAATTTCCATTGCATCCTCCCTTTCAATTCTGCCCTTTTCTTCGAGAAGTGCTTCGTTTTGGGCCAGCTGATCCATGAGAGCCTCAAATCGAACTTTGTGCTCACCTTGCAAGTTAGTGTAGAAATAATCCAAAGCAATAATCTCTTCTTTAACCTTAAGACTAGTAGGATCATCCATGTCTATCATAGTCTTTGAAAAAGAAGAGTTAGAAGTTACCTCGGAGCTTCGTGCCATGAGGCAAGTAGCATTCTTGTTGATGATGTTCTCGTTCGGAGAGTCGAAGAGAGATGTTGATGTAGATGTGGTGGCTATAGCAGCCATCTCTTGAGAGCTATCATCCTCGTCCTCATCTTCACTCCCCGATGAATATTCTTCTTGAGCCACTAGAACAATCTTTGGTTGTTTCTTGAACGGAGCATTCTTCTTAACAAACTGCTTCTTACGTGGAGCTTTTGATTTGTCCTTGAAAATGAGTCTTCCTCCATTATCCTCTCTACTTTGATATGGACACTCAGCTACAAAGTGCAGCCGGTCACCACAATTAAAGCATGTTCTCAGCTTGGGACCATTTTCTTTTCTTCCATAGGCTCCACTTTTGCGATCAAGTTCAGCTTTAGCCTTGGCTGGATCTTTCCAAAAGTTTCTTTCATAAAGAGCCAAGTATTGCCCGTGGATCCTTTTTATATCCTTGGGACAGTCCAGACCTTCTACCGCATATTCATCATGATCAATCACACTAGTCTTCAAGGCCATGTTGACCCCTTTTTGCATCCCCATAGCTCGAGCACGAGCATCTTCGGCATTCTTGGCAGCTACTTTGAACGCGGCCATTTCTTGCATAACCTCATTGGATGACATGAGGTGATAGTTATGCCTTCCTTGGAGACTTTTCAAATCTGTGGGCTCAATTGGCATAAGAGCACTGACATACTTGCGCTTGATCCAAGCATCATCAACATGAGTTGCACCGTGGTTTCTGAAGGTTGTGGCTATTGCCTTGAGCCTCCTATACATGTCCTCGTGGTCTTCTCCATCCAGCATATAAAATCCTTCAGCTTCATTGCTCAAGGCATCATATCTATTCCTTCTCATACTTGCATTTCCAATGAAGAGCTCGGTGAGGGCATCCCAGGCTTCTTTAGCTGTGCTAAGATGCTGAATGTGTGGCATGTCTTTGTCACCCACACCAAGCTGTATCATGTGTAGAGCTGTAGCGTTGAGTTGGCTATCAACCACTTCTCTTCTTGTGAGATTGTTGGGGTTTCCAACATGAAGACCATTTTTGATGATCTTCCACAACTCTATGGAGGAACTGCACACATGAGATTTCATCAAAAATTGCCATTGTGAGAAAGTAGATGCTGAAAGTTTGGGTGGATCATCCCTATTATGGATATGTGGGTGGGGAATAGGCGGATCAGGGGAATACACATGAGAAACCTCATTGTATCCATCCTTACCGCTATCCTTTTTCGAGGAGGATCTCTTGCTAGTATCATCACCTACCACTTCGTTATCTTTGGAAATAGTTTTACCCGTTTCCTTGGATTGCGGAGTGGAATCCTCAGAGTTAGATGGAGGTGATGCTGCGGATGTGGAGAGACGCATTATCAATTGACGCATCTCTTCCATCTTAGCCTCCATTGAACTCACCAAGGTTGTTTCCAACGTCTTGAGATCGTTCATGGTGACTACCTCTGAAGCATCATCCCCATCTACCTTGGAACCTATACTACTCTTAGGCGGTTAAGCCCGAAATAAGAGCCGAGGCTCTGATACCAATTGAAATGGATCGTATGGGCACCTAGAGGGGGGGTGAATAGGTGCTAACCAATTTTTAATACTTTTTCAATTTTAGGCTTGACACAAAGTAAATTCTCTAGATATGCAACTACGAGAATTTCCCTATATGCAACCCTAACTACTAAACACGTAAAAGAGAAGCGAGGAAACCGTAGTGGAGCACGCGGAGACACAGGGATTTGTTTTACTGCAGTTCCTTCCTTGTTAAGGGAAGTACATCTGCGTTGGAGGGGTAGGCGGTTCTAAGACCACCACGCCACAATAGGCCTCACCCTATTCTCCGATGGATCTCGCCACGAGAGGCCTGATCCACCTTCTCCACTATTGGATCCCTTCGAGGCGGGAACCGGTGCCTTTTACAACACAAACGGGGCACACACCCACAACCGAATTGGGGGCTCCCGAGATGACAACAAGCTGCCACAAGAACAAGGTTTATCAATATAAACAAAAACGAGGATCTAGATATTTGCAAGAAATACTAGATCGAAGGTTCTCCAAATGAATGGAGAGGAGTTGAATCGCTTGATTGCTGATGATGAAGATCGAGTTCTCCTCCTTCGATTCCCCAAGGGATGGGGCCTTTGGGTGGATCTCGGTGGAGCACTCTTGGATGAAGCTTTCAGATCTGATCTGGTCTTTTTCGAGATGAATCAAGAGTTCTGGCAGGAGGGGGAAGGCTGGCTTAAATACCCCCTCCCCAGATCTGGCCGTTGCACAACTTTGGGGGCGGATTATCCGCCCCCCACTAGGGGCGGATTATCCGCCCCTGGGAAAACTCCGCCCCAAGGGCGGATTCTCCGGGGGAAACTCTGCCCCCTCTCTGAGGCTTGCGCCTTGGTGAAGCTTGGTGAAGATCTTGGGGGCGGATAATCCGGCCCTCCTGAGGGGCGGATTATCCGGCCTAGCCGGAAAGTACGGCCAAAACTCTGCCCCCTCTCTGTGGCTTGCGCCTTGGCGATGAGCAGGGGGGCGGATTATCCGGCGGGGCCGGAAAATCCGGCCAAAATTCCGCCCCCCTTCTGGGGCTTGCGCCTGCTTGGGCAGAGGGAGGGGCGGATTATCCGCCCCTGGTGGGGCCGGATTATCCGCCCCCAAAGGCAGAGTTCTTTTCCCTTATTCTCAAATAGAGATGCAACACTTCAACACACATTAAAAGATCCTTGGTATTGTTATCTAACACACAAAACACTAGGGATTAAGAAATGTTCTTTCACATGGTTCGCATGTGTCAAATGATTCAAAATCAAGAGACTCCAAAAGTCCATCAGAATGGAGTTTCTTCATGCGCTTTACACCAATATGACCTAGACGACAGTGCCACAAATAAGTAGTATTATCACTATCTACTTTGCATCTCTTAGCCTCAATGTTATGGATGTGTGTTTCATCCCTTTCGAGATTCAGAAGAAATAAACCATTCACAGTAGGTGCATGACCATAAAAGATGTTACTCATATAAATAGAACAACCATTATTCTCCGATTTGAATGAATAACCGTCTTGCAATAAACACGATCCAGAAATAATGTTCATGCTCAACGCAGGCACATAATAACACTTATTAAGGTTTAAAACTAATCCCGAAGGTAAAACTAAGGAGAGCGTGCCGACGGCCATCACATCAACTCTTGATCCGTTGCCAACGCGCATCGTCACCTCATCCCTCGCAAGCCGCCGTCTATTCCGTAGCTCCTGTTTCGAGTTACAAATATTAGCAACTGAACCAGTATCAAATACCCAGGCACTACAACGAGGGCTAGTAAGGAAAACATCAATAACATGTATATCAAATATACCTTTGATGGTGCCAGCCTTCTTGTCCGCTAAGTACTTCGGACAGTTGCGCTTCCAGTGACCCTTGTCCTTGCAATAGAAGCACTCAGTGTCCGGCTTAGGACCAGACTTGAGCTTCTTCTCAGCAGGGGCAACGCGCTTGCCGCCGCCTTTCTTGAAGGGCTTCTTTGCACTCTTACCTTTCTTGAAGGTGGGGGGCTTGTTGACCATCAACACATGATTATCCTTTTTGATGTCCACCTCCGCAGCCTTTAGCTTTGCGAAGAGCTCGGTAATCGTATCAGTGGAACCAATCTGATTGTGAGTCACTACAAAACTTTTGTAGCTGGGAGGGAGTGATTGCAGAACCCTGTCAATCTTGAGCTCCTCTGGAATCTTGCAGTCCAGTTCCTCAAGGCGTTGAGTGTAGCCCGACATCTTAATGGCGTGCTAACTAACGGAACTCCCTTCCTCCATCTTGCAGTTAAAGAACTTCTCGGAGATCTCATATCTCTCAGAACGGGCCTGAGTCTGAAACATGGTTTTCAGCTCCTCGAGAATCTCAAAGGGCCCGGGATAGTCTTCAAAACGATTTTGATGGTCCGATTCCATAGCAAACAACATGGTGCTCTTAATCACACCATAATCATCTTTGCGCGACTGATAGACAGCTTTCTCATCAGCCGGCGCAGTTGCAGTAGGGGCGTCACCTAACGCTTTCTCAAGGACATAGTCCTTTTGACCGCCAGAGAGAATGATTCTCAGATTGCGGAACCAGTTGGTGAAGTTAGACCCATTGTTTCTAAGCTTTTCCTTCTCAGCAAAAACGTTGAAGTTAAAGTTGGACTTAGCCATTTGATCTACAATATTTGCAAGTACAAATTAGACTATGTTCATGATAACTAGTTCAACTTTTAATCAAATTACTAGATGAACTCCCACTAAATTCAACATCCCTCAAGTTGTTTAGTGAACACGATCCAAATTCACCACACCTAATCCGATCTTCACGAGAAGAGATGTGGCTTCAATGGTGGACAACGAAGTGTCGATCATATCATTCATATGACTCATGCTTAACCTTTCGGTTCATGTGTTCCGAGGCCATGTCTGTACATGCTAGGCTCGTCAAGTTAGACCCAAGTATTTCCGCGTGTGCAAAACTGGCTTGCACCCGTTGTATGTGAACGTAGAGTCTATAGCACCCGATCATCACGTGATGCTTGGACACGACGAACTTTCACAACGGTGCATACATGGGGAGAACACAGTTTTATCTTGATCTTTAAGTGAGGAATCATCTTATAATGCTACCGTCGCGATCTAAGCATAATAAGATACATAAAAGGATAAACATCACATGCATATAACTTTATGTGACATGGTATAGCCAATCTTCGCGCAATGATCTCCATCTTGTGCGTGCCGGCATGATCTCCATCACTCCACCATTATTGCCTCCACCACGAATAGCAACTATAACTATTGCTAACTACTTAGCGATAAAGTGAAACTATTACATGGCGTATAAGAAGTTGACACACAGGTCATACACAATTATAAAGACAACCATATGGCTCCTGCCGGTTGTGTGTTCATCGACATGCAAGTCATGAAATATTACAAAATATGATCATCGCATACATTATACACATCACATCTTGGACCATACCATATCACAGAAAACACTCCCTGCAAAAACAAGATAGACGCCTCTACTTTGTTGTTGCATGTTTTACGTGGCTTATGGGAGTAGCAAGCTAAGAACGATTCTTACCTACGTAAAGCCACAACGGTGATATTATGGTTGCCAAACTCCGGTGTAAATCCCATGACAACTATAGTGAGAGAAACAGACATCCACCAGCCGCATGTGTGGAACAAGCCACACGTCAAGTGCGGAGCCGGTCTCGCGAACGACGTCGCGTAAGGTTGGCCTGGACCGCTTCAATCTCATTATCCCGCGTCATAAGAAGAACACAAACAAGAGGCTTGCAACAGAAAACATCAACGCCCGCAACAACCATGTTGCGTTCTACTCGTGAAACACATCTACGCATAGATCTAGCTCTGATACCACTGAAGGGTTTCGCAGCATAGTAAATCAAAATTTTCTACGGATGCGAACAGGGAAAGCCAAGATCTAATCTAAGGAGATGCAAACAACAAGGGGGTATACATGAGATCTTCATACCCTTGAAGATTCGCACAGCGGAACGTTCGACGGAACGTGGGTGATGTAGTCGTACTCGCTTCTCCTTCTCGCGATCCGCTCTGATCTAACACCGCAAGTGGTGATGCCTCCGAGAGATGCACACGTGCGGCACCTCGGCGTCTCCTCCTTCCTTTGTCCAGCAAGTATGGTGGAGAGACAGATTGGATCTACAACGCGACGGCGCGGTGCAAGCGGTGGAGAGTTTCTGCAGTAGGGCTTCGCCTACGCGTAGTCGGGAGAGAGAGATCTGGAGGGCAGCAGTATGGCGGATAGGGTTGAAGGAGTGGGGGAGGAGGGCTGCGCCCCTGCCCTCTATATATAGGGGGCTGGCCGGCCCCCTTGGCCCCTCCTCCAAGCCCTAGGGCGGCGTCCCCAAGGGTTGGAGTGGGGGGCAAGTTTTCCCCCTCCTTCTAGAAGGTTTCCCTAGGGTTTCCCTAGGGTTTTGGCCGGCTGGACCTATGGGGCCTTGTGCCCCTGGCCCAATGCGGCCAGGGCACTCCCTCGTAGGCCCACGCCCCCTCCTGACAAGTGGGGCCACGTTGGTCCTACACCGGAAGGTTCTAGAAGCTTCCGGTACAATACCGATTAATCCGAAACAATTCCGAACTCCAAAAACTGCATTGCCTTATATGAATCTTATTCTCCGGACTATTCCGGAACCTCTCGTGATGTCCCGGATCCCATCCGAGACTCCGAACAAAAACTCATAAACCAATCTATCCTAGCGTCGATACACGTTAAGTGTGTGACCCTTTGGGTTCGAGAATATGCATACATGATCTTATATCAATATTCAGTAGCGGGGTCTAGAAACCCATATTGACTCCCACACATTCATCGATGATCATATCGGATGAACCACCATGCCAGGATTCAATCAATCCCATATTTATATTCCCTTCGTCTCGCGATATTTTACTTGCCCGAGATTCGATCGTCAGTACCGTCATACCTAGTTCAATCTCGTTCACAGCAAGTACTTTACTCGTTCCGTAATCCAATATCACTTTGTGACTAACTCCTTAACCACATGCTTACAAGCGGTGTTGATATCGATTACCGAGTGGGCCCAAAGTATATCTCTCCGACTTGGGAGGGACAAATCCCATCTCGATACATACAACCCAACAGGTACTTTCCGATCACCTGAGAGACACCTTTATGATCACCCTCTCATAGGATGACGTTTGATGACCTCAAAGCTTTCTTCCGATACCAGGGAGTTTTATTATCTCATGGTCTAAGGAATACAATATTTGACATAAGAAAAGCTTCGCAAAGATGAACACGATGACACGATCTAATTGCTCCGCTTAGTTTGGGTCTGTCCATCATATCATTCTCCCAATGATATGATCTCATTATTAATCGACAACTCATGTCTATGGTTAGGAAACCTTAACCATCATTAATCAATGAGCTAGTCCATAGAGGCATACTAGGGACACGGTGTTGTTCACAAACCACACAAGTATTAAAGTTTCCGCTTAATACAATTCTAGCATGGAATATAAACTTTATCATGAACAAGAATTATAATAATAACATCTTTATTATTGCCTCTAGGGCATAATTCCAACACCCATCCTTCCTTCTTGAGGCGGATGACGTGGCCGTTGTTCTCCCCTTCGGGTGGGGGGGACTGGCTTCTTCTGTTCCCACCGTTTCTGTCCTACGGGTTAGGGTTCGAGTTGGGCGGCGGGTTGGGCGGTTGCTGATCCACGTCGCTCTGGATGACTACGGCGCATTGGTAGCGCTCGTAGATTGGTCCACTGCTGCCACAGCTTTCGGATCCGGAACCGTAGGTCCCTTCATCCGATGACGGATCGCACAGATCGGAGTTGCAGCTGCTGCTGTCGTAGGACTCATCTGTTGATGATGATGTGCGTAGCACAGGGTGTGGGGCCCATGAAGCGGGCCTGATCGATGGTAGGGGCACCCGCTCAGGGAGGCGGAGGGGGCCAGTCTGCCCCACCTGGAAGCAGAAGCTCCCGAATAGGTTCTCGAGTCCGTCGCCTACGGGCTCGAAGTCCTTCATGGTGGCCGGTGAGTGGGCGGTGAAGTCGAAAGCGCCGAAGAGGAGGTGACTCTCCGTCACCGCAGAGTTGTAGATCATTCGGGTTGGGATCGTCACGATCACACAATCAGCGTCCCCAGTTCCCACAGACGGCGCCAATTGACGAGGTTTGATCTCGTCAATGCCCATTGTTATGAACTTATGTTTTGGAGAAGATGGGGATGCTGGAGATCGCGGAACGGTTAGCAATCAAGCAACACGGGACACGAGGTTTACCCAGGTTCAGGCCCCCGGAGGGAAAACCCTACTTCTGCTTGTCTGCTCTTGATTACGGCGGAACCGAAGGTTACAAGGGTGCGCAGATTCAATCTGGCGTGGAGGTGTGTATGCGAAAGTATGAGAGAGAGAGATCTAGGTCGTGTCCTCCTAGCCTTTATATAGACTCAGGCAGGTCCCGGGCATAGACCTAGTCGGTTACAGGTTCTAGGGTTTTACCCCTTTGAATTTCCTATCTACTCTAGTCTTGCTCTCCAAGGATCCGAAGGCGTCATGGGCCTTGGCCACCCAAAAATCTTCATGGGACGGCGTACATCTGCCGTGGGCCTTCCTTGGGCTGGACCAGGTATGTGGAGATCACGTACCCGTAGGGTATAACCATGTCAGTAAGAGCACCGGTGCCCAATTCCTCAAGCCAATAAAATATTGCTTACTCTCTAGTTCTAATAGCAAACGTCTTCTCTCTCTTTTCTTTTTAGATAGAAGCTTGCCAAATTGTTTATTATATGGTTCAGAATTTTTTTGCCCATCGATACCCTGTGTGATCGGTGCCTGAAAAAAGTTCTGGGCATCGGCGATGATGTGGCTGACTTTTCATATATTTGGCACCGGCTACAATATGGAGGGACTTAGATTAGCCCCAACGGAGGTATCATAGGTGGTATCATGCACCACATGCATGCAAAATGCTTATGTATCATAGCAATTAATGATGAAAGAGATTGTGTTGGTATCATAGGTAGATACAGTATCATAGCACATAAAACTAGAAAAATTAATCCCAAACAAGTCTTGTCCACAATTTTACATTGAGATTCTACAAAACAATAAATACACTAAGACTATAATACTACTATATGATACTATGCATTATAAAGATAGTACCATATACTAGTATCATATGCATGATACTACTATATGATACTTTCCATTGTGATAGTCATAATAAAAGTATCATAGGCTAGTCATAAAAGTGTCATAGGCTAGTCATAATAAAAGTATCATATTATATGATAGCAACTTTTAGAGAAAAACTTAGGGGTCTTCTGGCTAGCACATGAGGTGGTGTGCTAGACAACCCATGTTTAAATCTCACCCTCTCCTATATATGAGTAGTGTCTTTTTTTTGAAGTATATATATGAGTAGTGTCTAGCTAGACACTTTCATCTTTCATCTTTTTTATGATAGCAACTTTTACACTATCTTTTACTAGTCATAAAACGGTGACTAGTATAGTTTGATCTGACGGTCGTGAGAGATTTAGCCCAACAAACTAAACTTATATTCCTCGGAGGGGCGGATGACTAAGCCGAGTATTGACCAACAAGAACCTCTCGAGCCAAACAAGTTAAGCCGAGTAAGGACATCTGTTGAGACCCGGGTTCACGGATTTTACATGAGCTTCAAACAGAGCAGTGCAGATTTTACATAAGCTTTGGGTTGCATTGCCTTTCGTGTGCAATAGAAGAACACTCTTTGCAACTAACCTATGTGAATAAGAGTCTAACAAATGTGCAGGAGGCTTAACTTGTTTTGGTGGCGGATCTGAGCCTTCTCTTTCCGCTGAGAGTATACCTGAGCCTTTAATGTAGCCTAACTTGTCTTGCATCATAATACTTTTCATTGGAGTTACCCGACAGTGCACGATTTGAGATCCATCATGCACACATGCAAATATTTAATGTGTTCATAGTTGTAGTGCGTTAAAATGTTTGCTCAAAGTGTGCTAGCTATTCTGAAATGGCTGTTCACTTTCTTAATTGAGCGAACGTTGACCTGGAGTACCAGGATGCCGATGCAGAGAGTAGAGGAAGACCAGCAGAAGTCCTGATAGTTGCCTTACCTGATCCATTGTCTCGGACAGGACGACATGAGAATTCAGGACCTGATTGATATATAAGTTCAGGAAAATCCAACAGTTCATGTTTTGGCTGGTTACTATACTTGATCAGTCGATGAACCCTGGCCGATACTTTTAGTTCAGATTTGCAAAGTATCTGTATCCCAAAATTGACTGAACATCATATGAAAGGTAAAAATGAAGATGAACCCTGGTCGATACTTTTAGTTCAGATTTGCAAAGTATCTGTATCCCAAAATTGACTGAACATCATATATGAAAGGTAAAAATGAAGATCAAAACTCCAGCCCACTCTGCACCATTTGAGTTCACCAGTTTTATTTGTATGAACAGGATAACCACTTGTATAAATGTGAGACAAAAGAGTTGCAGGGACAGTGGAATGTACGACTCCTGTATAAAAGTGAGACAACGCACTACTGAACAGAGACTATACAGACCCTTTGAACCAAGACAACAGGTGATCACATCTCATAATCTGATGACAATGGTACCAAACAAAACAACCAAAACACCACCAAACGTGGCCACAAAGGCACTTCGATGAAGATAATAAACATACACGTTGTCTTCAACTATTACATCGGGAATACATACATCCAGGTTATCTTAGAAAATTCTCAAATCATTTATTGGTGTTTGTTGCACCAGGGTACATAAATAACAACTGTTGAAAACATGTACAAGCAAGCCCCCATGTGCTACAAGAGTACATCAGCCACAATTGTACGAGCCTCCGTTGAGAACAGCTATAAACCACGACGGGTACAAAAACAAGGTTATCCAGTCATATTACCTGAACTATAATATTACCCCCTCTGTCCCCAAAAACGGGGTAGTTAGCATGGTTTAATGCAAAGAATTTTAAACAAGTAACAGAACATGGTTGCTTGTACTTTTGCTCAAACATGGATCACTTAACTTCAACTTATTAACCTGTAATGTAAAAATAAATTACAGCAAGATAAGTGGCAGTGAAATATAAACATAAGCTTCAATAGCATCTATTATCAAACTCATAGTGTAGATTACGTAGCTAAATTAATAGAACACGGTCATGGCTCGATAGTTGGGATCAGCAGTCGAAGAATAGTGGCCACCACTTCATTGCATGATTGCAGCGTGGCGAACTATGGAGTATTTCTTGAACTATATAGCACATATGATTACTATGAGGGTACTAGGAATGCAATACGACTTCACGCTAATCGGGTTCTTTCAGCATGGTGTGGGGTTGCCATCCATGCTCCGAGCAAAATTATGGAATGCACTGCAGCTTTTGACCTGATCCCATGAAATATAGCTTGATCACAGGAGAAAGTACTAAAGAAAACAAAATTCTAGTGTTGTATGATTCCATTTAGTTGACATCCCTTGCTTGCCATTGCTAGTGGATGACCAGTCGCACTTGGTTCATCAGCTTCGCACCTACAATCAAGTAAAGAGTCATTAAATTAAGAACTGAGCTAGGTAAGCAGAACTGGCGATGCGGGATGAACCGGAAGCCAGGTTACGGTGCCCAACTGCGCGCTAACCTAGAACCCACAAAGGGTGTTGGTCGATTAAGAAAGGAGGAGAAAATCAAGCTAGTTTAACAAACTTACAAACAACAATAATGAATTAGTACCACTGGAAATATTAAAAAGTTTCATGTTACAGACTGAGCAGAGCACACGTGAAGGCTAAATAGACAGTAAGACATCTATGGCACAATAACATAACATAAAAGTTTAATGAAAGACAAGTTAACATGCCCCACAGCCCCAGCGGTGAATAATCATCATTCAAGAAGCAGTGTGCTATATAACAGAAAAATCTTCAACATATTCAACCGCAACATCAATTAACCCGACTGAAATAATAGAACGTGATTGGCAAGAGTAGGAAATCAACTAAAACAAAATGAAGAAAGTAATGAGGGGTTTCTGATAATATAATCGTCGCAACCTAGGGAATTGGAATGGGGAGAATGTAGGCACTCTACAATGATAGTAATGTATTCGGATTATAATTCTCCTGCAATGATGTGTTTCAATGACCTACCCAACTTAAACAGAATACAGTTATCCAAAGAACCTATCATGAGACAACTACATTGAACTGCAATTTCTCTCAATATATAACTGAATTTGCGCAGCATCTTACAGAACTAAAATTATGTCCCTTACCCAATACCAGTATTAATTCAAAATATATCATTCAGAACTTTGGGAGGCCAATGTTCAGTACTTCATCATAGCTAACAATCTATTTACTTTCTTTGCCATACTCGACTGGTTTTAGTTTCAGTGGAAGACAGTGGCAAATGTCAAGTTCATGTGAGAAATAAAGATTGAGGATCGGACCGCAGCAGATCGTCGATGAATTGGACCGTCGGGTCGAGACTGGGACGGAGGCCCAGTCACTGATGCAGGCCCTATAATCACAAAATTATACCATTAGAAAATATAATATCTAAAGTTTCTAACAGTATAATTATTGTGTTATACTATTTATATTTTTTATTGGTCAAATTGACAACCTAGTTATCCACGCATGACTTATAATTCCAAACAGAGGGAGTATTTACTACCTCTGCTCCTGGCTGGAGCCACCATAGGTGTTGCCGCTGCCACTGAACTGGCGGAGATCTCCTACCTCAATGTGGCCAGCGTCTCGGGTCAACTCCTCATAGTGACTTTTCACCTCCTCGGCCGACCTGTCGTCGCCCACAGCCCGTGCCATGTTCTTCCTGCGGTCCGGCGTGTCCTTGTCGTATATGGCTAGCACGGTCTCAAAGAGCATGTTCTGCCTCGGCGTCCATGGTGCACTCATCCTTTACTGGCTTTTCAAGAAATAGAAAGATGATTTCTAATGGCTACTGGAAGTCTAAAACTACTACTACTACACCTAAAATTGTAGAATTCTCTGTTGAGATGAGAATTGTTGGGATGAGCCGGTCTACCAAACACGCCCTAGATCGCTGGACTGGCTTGTGTTTGTATGCAAAAATGGCGAGCGCAATGGTGCAGCTTATATAGTGGGAGGAGAGGCTAGCTAGTTGGAGAATAATGCTTGGGAATGGTGGGGAAGTGGAATGGAGGCACCTGTAGTAAAAAACACACTGGCCTGACGTCCATGACCACAATTTGCTGCCGCCGCCATGGGCTGGCCATGGCCTCCCGCACCGTGGTAGGTTGTGGCTCAGCTAATTCGGTCAGCTAGCTTCTGATTCTCCCTTGTTCTATCATGTGCATTGTGATGATCCAGATTAGTGCCATAGTGTTACTAGGTTCTAGGACTTAGTTGCGATGGATTGATGCGGTGGATTGAACCCTAAACTTGTGGTGCTGGTGATGTGGTGCTGAACCATATGTGCCTTTAGATGCTTGGATAGATTGGTACTGATTGTGTGGTCGTCTTCTGCTCAGGTATTCCGTCCCTGGCAGAAAGTTTTATAGGTAAATTGCTCAAGTGTGTGCATGTCTCTGCAAAAGAGAAGAGTATACTTGTCTATCCAGTTTTTACACTTTATTTAGTTTGCAGCTGCCTAGAGCTAGTGCTGTTAGAGGTTCAATGAGAGCTAGGAGTGAAACATTTCTGTATTTGCACTTGTCTATCCAATTTCATGCTGCAACAGGGCTCTTAAAATTTAGTTGGAACTTGTGGATGATATTAGTTTTTGCTGAAGCATTGTGAATAGACAAATTAAGAAAAATGAAAATTAGAAAAACTAGTTTTAGTGTGAGCTTCTTACACTGCTCATGGTAAGTCATATAAAATAATTTGGCCGGTAGTTTGGGCTGCAGCCCATAGAACCGGAATGTGCAGCCCAAGCTAACAAGTTTTTTTTTCCTTAATTTGCCGTGAGCTTTCTAGCAATGGCTCACGGTAACATACAAGGGACGTCAACTCGCCGTCTTCAACTAACGGATGTGACACGTGTCCATCATTTTGATGTGAGTCCTCATTTGCCGTGTATTTTGTTGCATAGTTTGTTGTGAGCCGCCGGTCGCTCGCCTACTGTGAGCCCCAGTTCGCCGTGAGTTTTGTTGCTGTTTCGCCATGAGCAACTGTTTGCCGTGAGTTTTGTCGTCGATAGTTGGTTTACCGTGATATTGTTCAGTACACACGGCAAACAACTAATTTGCCGTGTGCCCCGACAGAATGTTCATAGTAAATCAACAGGCACATGGCACAATCCAGTTTTCCTGTAGTGCGCCGCCTCTGTCCGCTCAACCTTGAAGTCCACCACCCGCCGCATGGGCCCTGCCTAGACGAGCTCCAGCGGCCACACCTCTCCTCGCTCGATCACGGTAATCGCCCCCTTTGTTGCGCACGTCGGAGACTCCACTAGGGGGTCCGATCGACACCTTCCACACCTCCATTGCCACGAGCGTCGATCGGCCATTAGAAAATATAATATCACAAAATTATACCATTAGAAAATATAATAACAAAATAATTATACTATTTGTATTTTATTGGTCAAGTTGACAACCTAGTTATCCGTGCATGACTTATAATCCCAAATAGAGGGAGTACTTAACTACCTCTGCTCCTGGCTGGAACCACCATAGGTGTTGCCGCTGCCACCGAACTGGCAGAGATCTCCTGCCTCAATGTGGCTAGCGTCTCAGGTCAACTCCTCATAGTGAATTTTCACCTCCTCGGCCGACCTGCCGTCGCCCACAGCCCGCGCCACGTTTTTTCTGTGGTCCGGCGTGTCCTTGTCGTATATGGACGGCTAGCACGGTCTCAAAGAGCTTGTTCTGCCTCGGCGTCCATGGTGCACTCATCCTTTACTGGCTTCTCAAGAAATAGAAAGGTGATTTGCAATGGCTACTGGAAGTCTAGAACTACTACTACTACTACTACAACTACTAGAACAAGCTCTTCGAGACCGTGTTGCCCATATCCAACAAGGACACACCTGACCGCAGGCAGAACGTGGCGCGGGCTGTGGGTGATGGCAGGTCAGCCGAGGAGGTGAAAAGACACTATGAGGAGTTGATCCGAGACGTTGGCCACATTGAGGCAGGATACCTCTGCCATTTCGATGGCAGCAGCAACACCTGAGCAGGATACGACCACACAGTCAGTACCAATCTATCCAAGCATCTAAAGGCACATATGGTTTAGTACCACATCACCAGCACCACAAGCTCAAGGGTCAATCCACCACGTCAATCCACCGTAGCTAAGTCCTAGAACCTAGTAACACTAAATCACCATGGCACTAATCTGGATCATCACAACACACATGAGAGAACAAGGGAGAATCAGAAGCTAGCTGACCGAAGTAGCTGAGCCGTAGTTGAAGCAGGGGCCGGAGGTAGCCACAGCCTACCACTGTACCACGGTGCGGGAGACCATGGCCAGCCCATGGCGGCGGCAACAAATTGTGGTCATGAACATCAGGCTAGCGTAGCAGGAGCACCAGCAGGCCCCGTCATCTTAAGAGGAGGCGTGCTAGACAAGGGGGAGCAGCCGGTAAACACGTGTTGCACAGGTAGACAATGAGATATATATCAACAGGTTGTGGATACCTGCAAACATGTTAAAGATCAGAGTTGATCCAAGAATAGAATTTTTGTACACAAAATTGAGATAAAGGACCAGACCACACACATGTTCATTGTCATTTAGCTGCTACTAGGAAACATTGTGAATATCGCATCAGATCAAACATGACACATGACTATATCATCTCCTTACATTGTAGTATGTTTAAGTCGACAAGAGTGAGGAAACTAATAAACTGACATATTGAGATGCAAATTAATAATCATTGCCTGCCAAATGGTTCAGCGACAACTAACAAATCTCTCCTTCTATTTACTTAAGATGAAATTTGGTTATACATTAGCACAAGGGAGTGAGAAATTCAGAGAGGGGAAGGAAGAGAAGGATAAGCACGTGCTTACCGGATATGTGGAGTTGGGGCTCCGCCGCGGGAGATATCCCGTTGCCGCTGAGTCGCCGTTTGGGGTGGGGGCGGCCTGCTTGGGGTGCCGCGCCGGCCTTCGTCGGCCCCTCCGCTCGGGCTCGGCTTCCTCCTCCGCCTAGGACGACGGCGGTGGCACGGCGTGGTGGAGACGGCCTCGGTGGCGCGGGACGGCAGCAGTGTGCTGTCGAGGACGAAGACGGCGGGCCGTAAATGGCGTTTCTGCGGATGGGGAGGCGCTGCCGGTCGCCTCCAGAGTCCAATCGAGGGACTGTAGGAGAGAAACGGGAGGGAGAGAGAAGGAGATAAGGAGGAGAGGTGGATTTTTTTTTTTTTTGAGGGAGAGAATCAGAGAAGGAGCGGTGCAGTTTGGTTCTGGAGAGAAATGGATGGGACTTGCCCAATTTTTCGATCGCACCTGCTTAGGATCTTTTGACACCGTCACTGCGCAGTGGGTCTTGTTGAAATTTTTGCCTAAACAGCCCGGTCCATTTATTATATGACAATAAATTCATGAAATCCTAAAGGCCTATTCATGTAAGGCAAGAGCTGGAACAAATGTTTAGTCCCACATTGCTAGTTGAGTGGAAGTTGGATCAGCTTATAAGGTAAGCTCTCCTACCACCTGGTAAAAGGATGAGAAGGAGAAGAAGAAAGTTCCACACGTGCGCTCCTCCTCGCTCGCCTCGCCACGCCTCGCCTCGACGCGCGCCGCGGGTTGCCGTCTGTTCGCTTCATCTTTCGTCCATTCGTTTCATCTTCTGCGTAGTCTGTCTACCTTCCCTTTTGTGCCTATAAGAGAGAGAGGTCGCGCCTCCTCTCCTCTCAGACATACTGCCACACATCCTAGCACCGGGACAATAGGCCTTCGAGACCCCGCTGCTTCGAGTCCTGTACGGGAGAAGGGCGATAAGGTTTTTGGGGAGAGCTATCAGCGCGACTACTGGCTTCGTCACAGACTCCCTTACAGATAGCGCTTGCGGCGACGTCTTCCCCGACGAGGACTTCTTCCCCGACATCAGCACACTCTTCCTCGACGACATGGCCAACGACGGTTCCAACACCGACAGTTCCTCTTTTGCTACTGTCGTGTATATCTTCTTTCTCAATCTTGTTCTGATCGTATCCAAAGTTTTATGCCTTGCAGCTTGTTTGGTTATATGCCTTAATATGTACTAGATTTTATGGTGCGCCTTGCCGCACGATCCCGTTGATTCTGGACCAATTTAGCAAATAAATTTATGAAAATAAAAACGTTAAAATAGAAGTATGTTGTAATGAAGATAAAAAGCAGACGACAAATACAATCAGTGAGATTTTAAAGAAGATAAGCTAATACTGGATCTGCAAAAAGAAATTTCATAAGACGTTGGCTTAGTAATGGGCGACAAGTACAGGATATGTCCAACATATACATGTAGAAAGATACTTATATTTTTTAAGTTTCTCTACAGAACTATGAGATATAGCAGACGCACGATACCGTCAAATTTGAGCCAATTTGGTGAGTATAGGTGAGAAAAAAATAAGACTCAAATTTGATAGGCAATTTCAAATGAGACTGTAATTTAATTGCAATATGAACAAATTCAAAAAGATGTGCTTATGGTATGAAGGTTTATATGTAGGAACCTCTCTATACAAACTGCTGATAAATACTCAGCAAAAATATGACAGAGACCGTAGGGAAATGACAAATGAGTAGCCTATCGGGCTTATACTACATATGATATGGGAGGTTACCATGTAGCTAAAACACAAAAAATAACACCATTTTTACAAAAGATGGTTATATAAACAAAGTAGTTTGCACTAATATGCCTGGATGATTGTTTTGTGAAATGATAGATAGACTGGACTATTATAAATGTATACATTCTCACATGTGAGAGGAATTTTTTTATATTATCAGCAAGCATGTCATCTGCGCAAAATGAAATATTTTCCCAGGGTCACTTCCCTAGTTCCCTTGGTCCGTGCAACAAGCATGTTACTATAGACTGAAGAGTATGTTCATATTCAGATTTTCCCTAGAAACACCATTACAGTCAATAAAAAAAGCCGCTTTAGCAGAGGTACCATAGTGGCATACTGGCATTGCTAACTTGGAGTTCCCAAGGAAGCACCATGGCACGGTCAAAGAACCTAAGAGCGACTTTCGGCAGTCAGAGGTGCCACGATGACAAGCAACTTGACAACATTGCCATCTGCACCAATGACACTGTCCAGGCAATACCCATAGTCATAAGGGAGTTCCTGCAGTAATTGAAGTCAAGTAAGCAATACATAGTACGGTGATACAACAGGTTGTGTTTGGCCTAACTTGTGCCATTTGTACAATAGATAGTTTTTCAGTATTCTAATAATATTCCACGTAACAAGAAATTTGCAAAACCAATTCATAAAATCTTTCATAAATAACCACCTTAGTATGTCTATGATCCAAAATTCCAACTTTGACCTATAGTGATCTAAGAATATCTGGGTGGCTAGTATGAAAGCGATACTGTAGAATTGTCTCCAAATATTTCACGCCATTCATATAAATTTATTTCAAAAGCTTTTGCAATCACATTTGACAAAAGCAGTGGTCGCAAGGAACATAGCATTTAGAAATCTAGGATTGAAGGAGTCTAATCTATTTAGTATGGTGTTAGAAAAGTTCAAGGTCCTAAGACTCCAATGTATAAGGATGTCATGTACTATCTATGTCTGAGGCAAGCAAGAAATTACATTTTAAATTCCTCGGTAGGTCCAAATATAACACCAGGAAAAGTCCCATGTAGAAAACTGAAAGGAGACAATTATCACAGTATATAGAGCTTGGCCCATTGACAAATAAATTTGATCGATATTCTGAACATGAACATCTTCGTTAAACATTGTTAAATAAAATTAGCCAAGGGATATTGTCTCTCAATTTAGAGCACAAACTTAATTCAGAGCACACTATGTAAAATGTCCGTGAACATCTTCATTAAACATTGTTAAATGGTACCGCTGTGTTTTTATAAGATACATGAACATCTTCATTAAAGATTGTTTGCCTAGCAAATTATGTACACAACTTCATGAAAATTTAGAACACAAACTTAACACGTAATGTATCCTTATTTAATTAACAGGTTGCAAACCGAACGTTTGAGGTTAACCTAGAAAGAAGCAAACTTTATATGATTCCACTGGATAGTAACGTGCCACCGGAAAGAAATAAACTTCATATGATGCCACTGGACATGTTTTAAGAACAGGAGCTACTACTAAGTACTGCCCGGTGGCATCATGTGATATGTGTAAGGTTGCAAATGATTATTTGAGCACAAATCAGGACATACCAGCGTGGTCTCTTAATAGTTCTATAAGCTCGAACAAGAGCTAAGCCTGATCTAATAAAGAACGGGTTGGTGGTCTGCATCAACTAATAGATAGTTTGCTAGACAATTTAAGTAACATTGTGCTTGAAAGTTAAACTATTTCTTACATTTTGAAAAACACCTATTTGGATAAAGTTAAAACAAACACAATTCTTGCTGAACAAATGGCCTGGACAAAAATTGGCATGCATTAAGACACAATAAAATTGCAGAATCGGGTCACTCTGTTATTTATCTATTGTATATTCAGCTCTAAAATTAGGGCTCATAAGCAGCTGTAAAAAATGAAAACACATAACTCACCAGGAATGAAGGAAGGCATCAGATATGTACTGACCAACATGATATTTGTGTTCATCTTGAATTGATCTCTGGAATAAGAGAACGTAAGCTTCATATATCAAGTGAATAATCTATGCAATTGGTATTAGTATGTAGCTATACTACTGTATACTATAACAAAAAATATTCAGAGTACCATATTAGTTGCTTTGTACTACTATGAAGGATCTTCGTGTTGCTGTAAAGAAGCTTTTTTTTGTTCTGAACACATGTCACATGATACCACTGGACAATAAACCCTGTTCTTAACAGATAACTGTGATGTTCTCCCACATCTAAATAAAATTCGAATGGCGAGCAAAGAATCCATTGAGAACTGAGCCCTCTGCTGCATCGACAATTATGTTCTCATGTCATACCGAGCCGCAAAAATAAAAGGTGGTTGGTAGCAAACTGAAAGAGTGTGTGTTCGAGTTAGAGATCCTTACTCCACCTTCTCCAGCAGCAGCACATTGTAGCTCCAGGCAGTACGCCCAACCTGGCAAGCCTTGCAGCAGAACCGGTAGGAAATAAAAATGAAATACTCATATATGATCAAATTTTAATTATTTTTATATATATAAAAATTCACAGAAGTACTATGACATATGGGTAAACATAATTGGGACATTCCAATGTTTGACACGCAACAGCCTTGAAAAATATCAGAACATGTATGTTTCCCATAGGCTATCGACACACCTATCAACATATGAAGCTAAATACAATATAATTGACTGGAGCTAAATTCAGGGGGAAAATATCGTGTGGACAAAAAAACTGAAATATTACATCGAGCACCTATATCAACATCTGAAGCTTAATTTCCCTCTTTAGCCTGCTTGGAGTTTTATCAAGCACCTCATAGGCATAGATTAAAAAGCATCCGCATAGAAAACAAATGAGAAGCTATGGGGATTAAATCAGAAGAGGAGGGAGGATGCAAATGAAAGAGAAAGAGATGGTTTTGGGTAGCTAGGAGAGGTGAAAATGCAATGAGGTATGGTGGAGCTGAGGTGAGAGGGGGCACAAATTTCATGTGAAATTGGCTTGAACGAAATGCTCTTATTATTCATTACCCATCCTTCAAATATTGTTGGTTTAGATCATCCGGCCTGCATACATGTTACAAAGCTAACACATGTGAGATCATTCCAAATTATAAAAGATGCCAGTGAATTTAAAACACTAACCACTCTTTGAAGTAAAAAACAGGAATATCTATATGAACTCAATATTATCCAGAATTCTTGAGTATAAAACAAAAAAGGAAAGACCATAATGCTAATGATAACCCAGCCCAGTACAAACAATTCATTATTACTAAGAAATGTAGTGTAATTAAACTACTACTATAAATAAATAAGAATTGAAAATGATAAAATCATAACATAAAAATTGTTAAGAAAGAGAAGACACCTTTTTTCCATGGTGTCCCTCCGCATTTGGATAGAGCATCAAGGACTTGTTAAATCCAGTATGAGTTGTGGGCCTTCATGCAAAGCCATGGAAACAAAATTTTGAAATTCAAATTAGTAAATGTAGGGATCACATCAACCTGGGCCAGGCTGGCCTGGTTTACCTCAGGATGGTGCAGACACAGCGATATCACCTGTGTTAATGCCCTGCACTTATCGAGGATATCCATCCCAATGCACGACAGGATCTGACCAAACCCTGCTAACATTATTCTCTGGTCGTAGCTTAGCATCATACTTGGAGTCATCCACAGCTTCTAGAGGGTAGCAAAATTTGTCCAAGTATTGTAAGAGAAATAATTTCAGTCATCTAATCATTTGCTCCTTCGAGGAAGTACTAAATGTATTTTCAGTAAGAACACTAACTGTATTTTCATAGTGAACTCACCTTCCTTTATTTTCAAATATCTATTGGTACATATATTAGTATTAGATCAAAATCCTTGCTGCATACATGATAAATATAAAGGAAGTACCATCCCTTGGTCAGATCAACCTACACAAGTAGAAAAAGTGGAATATTTTTAGACACACAAGTAATGGTAGCCTGCATATGAAGTAATCAGAATTACAACATTGCAAGGCCGAAAAAATGGTGAACCCATCGTCATAATTATTTTCAGATGTAATATAAGTCAGTAATTTAAAATCCTTAAAAGAGCGATAGTGAAACATATATTTTTAGAAACACGACAATTGTTAGAACATAAGAAGAGCGTATCGTCAGCATCAATTATGTATTCTAACCCATGGATGAATCACGTGTAACCAATCTATGTCAAAGAAAAAACTCACCGGGTTGAACTCAAAAAATCAGGAGATAAGGTTGCCGCACAAGGCCTGGCTACACTCCTCATATCAATCATTTAATGCTGGCCTATAAATAAAAATAAAATAGTTCTCAATTTCATCAACAAAACACGATGATCTTCATTGTCCTATAAATCCACATGTGAGCTAAAAGTTTCTATTTATTTACAGCAGCCACTGAATACTGGGATGTGAAACTAAGCTCTTGATGGTGAAGTTAGCGAGGCCAATCTTGGGAGTCCCCATTGTCTCCTCTTCCCCTTCCAATATTTTCTTATTCCCCTTCATATCACTACCAGCGAACCACCGAAACAACAGCTGGATGCACCAGAAGAAAGAGAAAATACTGTGAGTGAAGAAAGAGAAACCTGACCACTGTTGGATGGAGTTGCGGCTGAGATGAACAACAAGTCGATGAGCAGCAGCGGTGCGTCGAGGGAGAACCGTCACATAGCACGGCGACCATGTTTCTGCTGAAGAAATCATTTTCCCTACTTTCAAGCACACGGTCACTACAATATCCATCCATGTTTGCATCAAAAACAAATATAAAGATCAGCTCGTCTCTAGACTCACACCCATTAAATCAACAAAAACAGAAGCAAGAACCCCCAAAATATATAAAGAGCAGCCTAAGGTCGATAACACAAAAAGGCAAAAGGAGGGATAAAGAAGGAAGAATAGAACCAACCAGAATCTAGAACAAAGAGTAGAAAATCCCAAACGGAAAAGGACAAATCTAAGACCAAGACAGAGGTGAGAGCGACAAACAGCTAAATATGAGAAGAAAATAAGAAAGAAGTACGATCTGGAACAAAGGACCAAAAGCAAGCAGGAAACAAAAGGAGAGTGCCAGGAATCAAATCCTCACAAGTCAACCTTGGCCTCGCCCTAAACGAATCCAGAGAAGGTGTATGACACGGGAAGCTGGGACCATGGAAGATGGCATTGTTTCCATGGGGCACGTGGTGTGGTGGCTGGGCCAGCGCCGACGGGAGAGAGGTGGAGGACGAGCGGGATGAGAAGGAGGTGACGGGAGGGACGAGGGCACGATGGGGGCGGATGCGAGAGAGTGGCGGCTAGGGAGGCGGCAGGAGTAGGGAGGCAGCTAGGTTTCCATCGTGCGCTGCCTCCTCATTTATATGGGTGTGGTGAAAACTAATAAACGGGCAAGATCTACTTAGAGGCAGAATCTAAGGGCGGTTAAAATTGGATTTACCAGGAGGCTCCTAGGGAGGGCACCAATTACATCTTTAGATTCGCTATTTCACATGATTAGTATATTGCCTATTATTCTAATCATGTTTTATCTAGCGTTTATTATGGATAATTCACTTGGTAAATTGCTCTATTATTCAACAATCCAAAAACCTTATTTCAGGCAATTTGCCCCAAGTGGCTTTGTTGCTTCTATGAAGCCACCTGTGTTTGAAGGTGTGAATTACAAACGATGGCGCGCGAGAGCAGTGCTCTGGTTTCAGACCATGAGCTGCTATAACGCCATCTATGGCGCACCTGAGGGGGAACTTAATCCCGCTCAGGAAGAGGCGTTCCAAAAACTTGATACCACTTTCAAGGCTGCCTTGATCAACATCCTTGGCAACAATATTGTCAATTCATATCTGTCATTTAGCAATGGCAAGGATATGTGGGATGTGCTCGAGAGAAAATTTGGAGTCTCCGATGCTGGCAGTGAACTGTATGTCATGGAACAATTCTATGACTATAAGATGGTTGATGACCGCTCCATTGTGGAGCAGGCTCATGAGATACAGTCACTTGCCAGGGAGCTTGAGCACTTCACTTGTGTGTTACCGGACAAGTTTGTTGCCGGAGGCATTATTGCCAAACTTCCTCAGTCATGGAGGAATTTTGCTACTTCTCTAAAGCACAAGAGACAAGAGTTCTCCGTGACCGATCTCATTGGGACTCTTGATGTGGAAGAGAAGGCGATAGCAAAAGACACACGTGCTCGAGGTACCGAGGGAGGTTCTAATGCTAATCTGGTACAGAAAAGGAACTTCCAGCCTCACAAGTTCAAGAACAAAGGCAAATTTGACGACAAAGGAAAGTTTGATGGAAAGAACAAGGCCTCACAGTCCACCAGCTTCAAGAAGAAGACTGATAAGAGGAAATGTGCTTGTCATGTGTGCGGTGATCCTAATCATTGGGCTCCTGCTTGTCCCAACCGCTTTGACAAGCGCCAGCATGGGAAGGACAGTAAGACTGCTAATGTTGTCATGGGCGACGTTGAGATGAAAGATGTTGGGTATGGTATATTACCTACTGTTCTTTCATTATGTCATTCTCCTGATTGGTGGATTGACACGGGCGCTAATATACATGTCTGTTCTGATATTTCCATGTTCTCTTCATATCAGATCAGAGGGACTCAAACCATGCTGATGGGGAACGGCTCGCATGCTTTTGTTCATGGTGTTGGTGTAGGGGTTCGTAGCATGGAAAACAAAAATTTTCTATCGCATACAAACAAACAAGCCAAGATCTATCTACTAGATTGTAGCAACGAGTCGATGGAATAACTCACCCTCGAAGATTCCAAAGTGTTTAACGAGAGCAGATTCTCGTGGGTGATGTAGTCGTACTCTTTCCGATCTCAAGATCGCGTAGACGATCCTTCCGGCGCCACGTTCCAGCAGCGCTCCCGCAGTCGGTCACACGTTCGGTACTCGACGAAGACCTTCCTCTCCCTTGTTCCAGCAGGCAGCGGAGGTTGTAGCACTCTCCTCGCGATTCCGGCAGCACAACGGCGTGGTACCGGAGGTAGAGGGGAGATCCCGCAGGGCTTCGCCTTAAGCCGGTGCGAGTATGGTGGAGCTTATGAGAGAGGCTATTAGTGGTCTAGTAATTAGACACACCAATTAGAGGGCTCTAAACCAATTAGAAGGCTCTAAACCGAATAGCTCTAAACCGGGGTTTAGATCTAGGGTTTAGGTCTAGAGGATAGGAAGTAGTGTTGTGTAGAGAGGGGAGCCCTGCCCCTCCCTTTATAGGTGGGAGGGCCGGCGGCCAAGGGGAGGAGTTCCTCCCCAACTCGGCCTTGGGAGGTGCGCCGGCCAACGGGAGGAACCCTCCTCCAACTCGGCCTCCACCTCTCCTCCTCTTTCTCCTCTTTCCGAAAACTGGCAGTTTGACCGAAAACTGGCAGTTTGACTTTTTCAATTTAGGATTTGAATTAACCCTTTATTTCGGACAGCGAGAACACTTAGTACATGATGCAATCATTCCAACATGCAATGACACATTCATGTACCCCCTTCCCCCTTCCGGAGTGCCGGACATTCCGGGACCTTCTAGAATGTTCCCGATGAAAACACCGGAACCATTCCCCAACTCCGAAACGGGACTTTCCTTATATGAATCTTATTCTCCGGACCATTCCGGATCACCTCGTGATATCCCGGATCCCATCCGAGACTCCGAACAACATTCGGTCTCTTTCTCATAATACCATAACTACTCAAACAACGTCGAATCCTTAAGTGTGTCTCCCTACGGTTCGTGAATTATGCGGACATGATCGAGACACTTCTCCGAACAATAACCAATAGAGGAATCTGGAAATTCATATGGCTCCCACATATTTCTACGATTACTTTGCGATCGAATGAACCACTTACATACGATACCAATTTCCCTTTGTCTCACGATATGTTACTTATCCGAGGTTATGATCTTCGGTATCTCTGCATACCTAGTTCAACCTCGTTACTGATAAGTACTCTTTTCTCGTTCCCGTGATATGTGATCCCTTGTGACCCAGTCACATGCTTGCAAGCTAATTGGATGACATTTCACCGAGAG
The DNA here is from genome assembly GCA_916181665.1 of Avena sativa. NCBI lineage: Eukaryota > Viridiplantae > Streptophyta > Magnoliopsida > Poales > Poaceae > Avena > Avena sativa. Next base: position 387,722,269 of record OV702296.1, read on the forward strand.
GGCCCAGAGAATATCTATCCGTCATATGGATGGACAAATCCCACTCTTGATCCATGTGTTTCAACCAATACTTTCCGAACACTCAATACCACCTTTATAGCCACCCTGTTACGGTGTGGTGTTTGATGACATCAAAGCATCCATCCAGTAAAGGTGATATGCATGATCTCATGGTCGAAGGAATTAGGTTACTATGTATCAGAAAGCATATAGCAATTGAACTATTGAAATGACTTGATCTTTATGCTACGCTTATCTATAGGAGTATGTCCACCATATCATTCTCCTAACGATATGATCTTGTTGTTAATAACATCTCAATGTTCATGATAGGGAAACCACAATCATCTATTAACCAACAAGCTAGTGAAGTATAGAGGCTATACTAGGGACTTCAATTTAAGTTTACAATTCACACAAGTATTAATGTTTCCTTGTTAATACTATTATAGCATGAATATAAACATTTATCATAAACACAAAGATATAATAATAACTATATTTATTATTGCCTCTAGGGCATATCTCCAACAGTCTCCCACTTGCACTAGAGTCATCTAATCTAGATTACATGGTAATATACCGAACACCCATGGCAGTTTGGTGTTGGTCATGTTTTGCCCTCGGGAGAGGTTTAGTCAACGGATCCGCCACATTCAGATCTGTGTGTACTTTGCAAATCTTTATATCCCCATCCTGGATATGTTCTCGAATAGCGTGAAAACGTAGCTTGATATGCTTCAGCTTCTTGTGTGACCTTGGTTCTTGCGCATTGGCTATGGCGCCCATGTTATCACAGTAGATAGACATTGGGTCCAGCGCACTAGGAACCACACCCAGCTCTGTAATGAACTCTTTCATCCATATCGCTTCTTGTGAAGCCTCCGAAGCAGCCATGTATTCCGATTCAGTTGAAGATCTCGCCACAACGCTTTGCTTTGCACTCCTCCAGCTAACTGCTGCACCATTCAAAATAAATACGTATCCAGATTGTGATTTAGAATCATCCGGATCAGTGTTCCAACTAGCATCGGTGTAACCATTAACAACGAGCTGTTCATCACCTCCATAAGAAAGAACCATATCCTTAGTTCTTCTCAAGTACTTAAGGATGTTTTTGACCGCTGTCCAATGATCCACTCCTGGATCACTTTGATATCTGCTAGTTAAACTAACAGCATATGCAATGTCAGGTCTAGTACATAGCATGGCATACATTAGAGATCCTATGGCTGAGGCATAGGGAGTCTTACTCATCCTTTCTCTATCTTCTGCCGATGTCGGACTTTGAGTTTTACTCAAGGTCGTATTGGGCAACATGGGCAAGAACCCTTTCTTGCTATCTTCCATTCCAAACCTCTTTAGAACTTTGTCCAAATATGTACTTTGTGACAATGATATTTGGCGTTTCGATCTATCTCTATAAATCTTTATGCCTAATATGTAAGCTGCTTCGCCAAGATCCTTCATTGAAAAACTATTGTTCAACTACTCTTTGACACTATTAAGAAGGTCTACATCATTCCCAATCAACAATATGTCATCCACATACAGTATTAAGAATGCTACAGAGCTCCCACTCACTTTCTTGTAAATACAAGCTTCTCCATAAGTTTGTATAAAACCAAAACTTTTGATTACCTTATCAAAACGTTGATTCCAACTTCGGGATGCCTGCTTCAATCCATAGATGGACCGTTGAAGCTTGCATACCTTGTTAGCGTCTTTAGGATCGACAAAACCTTTGGGTTGTATCATATACAACTCTTCATCAATGTCTCCATTGAGGAATGCTGTTTTGACATCCATCTGCCATATCTCATAATCATAATATGCAGCGATTGCTAACATAATCCTCACAGACTTTAGCTTCGCTACCGGTGAGAAAGTCTCATCGTAGTCAACTCCTTGAATTTGTCGAAACCCTTTTGCGACAAGTCGAGCTTTATAGACAGTAACATTACCATCAGCATCTGTTTTCTTCTTGAAAATCCATTTGTTCTCGACAGCCTTCCGGCCATCCGGTAAGTCCACCAAAGTCCATACTTGGTTTTCGTACATGGATCCAATCTCGGATTTCATGGCTTCTTGCCATTTATTGGAATCTGGGCTCATCATCGCTTCCTCATATGTCTCGGGGTCATCGGTGTTGTCCACCAACATGACATTCATAACGGAATCATACCAATCTGGAGTGGTACGAGTTCTCGTTGACCTCCGAGGCTCTGTAGCAACTTCAACCGAAGTTTCATGATCACTATCATTAGCTTCCTCTCTTATTGGTGCAGGCACCACAGGAACTTCTTCCGGTGCTGCGCTACTCGCAATTTCGAGAGAAGGTTCGACAACCTCATCGAGTTCTACTTTCCTTCCAGTCACTTCTTTAGAGAGAAATTCCTTCTCTAGAAAGGATCCATTCTTGGCAACGAAGATTTTGCCTTCGGATCTATGATAGAAGGTATACCCAATAGTTTCCTTCGGGTATCCTATGAAGACGCATTTTTCCGCTTTGGGTTCAAGCTTGTCCGGCTGTAACTTCTTTACATAGGCTTCGCATCCCCAAACTTTAAGGAACGACAATTTAGGTTTCTTCCCAAACCATAATTCATACGGTGTCGTTTCAACGGATTTAGATGGTGCCCTATTTAAAGTGAATGCGGCTGTTTCTAATGCATAACCCCAAAATGATAGCGGTAAATCTGTAAGTGACATCATAGAACGAACCATATCTAAGAGAGTTCGATTACGACGTTCAGACACACCATTACGCTGTGGTGTTCCCGGCGGTGTCAATTGTGAAAGTATTCCGCACTTCTTTAAATGCTCGCCAAACTCGTAACTTAGATATTCACCTCCACGATCAGAACGTAGAAATTTAATCTTCTTGTTACGTTGATTCTCTACCTCACTTTGAAACTCCTTAAACTTCTCGAAAGTTTCGGACTTATGTTTCATAAAATAGATATACCCATATCTACTCAAGTCATCCGTGAAGGTAAGAACATAACGATAACCACTGCGCGATGCTACACTCATTGGTCCACACACATCGGTATGTATGATTTCCAGTAAGTCCGTAGCTCGCTCCATTATACCAGAAAATGGAGTCTTAGTCATTTTACCCATCAGACATGCTTCGCATCTTTCAAGTGATTCAAAATCAAGTGATTCAAGAAGTCCATCGGAATGGAGTTTCTTCATACGCTTCACTCCAATGTGACCAAGACGACAGTGCCACATATAGGTCAAATTATCGCTTGATTTCAAACGTTTAGCCTCAATGTTATTAATATGTGTATTTCTACTATCGAGATTCAATATGAATAGACCATCTATCAAAGGTGCATGTGCATAAAACACATTACTCATATAAATCGAACAACCATTATTCTCGGATTTAAACAAGTAACTGTCTCGCAATAAACAAGATCCTGATATAATGTTCATGCTTAATGCAGGCACCAAATAACAATTATTTAAGTATAAAACTAATCCCGATGGTAGATGAAGAGGTAGCGTGCCGACCGCGATCACATCAACCTTTGATCCGTTTCCTACGCGCATCGTCACCTCGTTCTTCACTAGCTTCCGTTTATTCTGCAGCTCCTGTTTCGAGTTACAAATATGAGCAACCGAACCAGTATCAAATACCCAGGCACTACTACGAGTACTAGTGAGATACACATCAATAACATGTATATCAGATATACCTTTCTTCTTGATGTTGCCGTTCTTCAAATCCGCCAAGTACCTTGGGCAATTCCGCTTCCAGTGACCTTCTCCCTTGCAGTAAAAGCACTCAGTTTCAGGTTTAGGTCCAGCCTTGGTCTTCTTCGTCGGCGTGGCAACTTTCTTACCACCCTTCTTGAAGTGTCCCTTCTGCTTAGACTTGCCTTTCTTGAATTTGGTGGTCTTATTGACCATCAACACTTGGTGCTCTTTCTTGATCTCCACTTCTGCAGATTTTAACATAGCAAATAGTTCTGGCAACTCTTTGTTCATGTTCTGCATGTTGTAGTTCATCACAAAGTTCTTGTAACTTGGTGGTAGTGATTGGAGGATGCGGTAAACTCCCAAAGTATTAGGAATCACTATACCCAAACTTTGAAGTTTATTTGCGTGCCCAGACATTTTAAGCACATGCTCACTGACGGAGCTACCCTCTTCCATCTTGCAGTTAAAGAACTTTTCAGAAGCTTCATAACTTTCAATTGCCGCATGAGTCTCAAAGATTAATTTGAGATCCTCGACAATATCATATGGATCTGACTCTTCAAACCTTTTCTGAAGCTCCGATTCTAAACCATACAAGATAGCACACTGAACTATGGAGTACTGATTCTTCCGAGCAAGGTAAACATTCTTTACTTCATCGGTAGCATCAGCTGCAGGTGGGTCACCTAGCGGTGCATCCAGCACATAGGTCAAATTACCAGCTGTGAGGACAATCCTCAAATTGCGGAACCAATCCGCGAAGTTGCTTCCATTGTTTTTCAACTTTTCTTTCTCTAGGAACGCATTAAAATTGATGGTAGGGGCTGCCATTGATCTACAACACATTTGCAATAGTTTAGACTAAGTTTATGACAAATTGAGTTCAAATTAATTAATGAAATTAAACTAGGTGAACTCCCACTCAAAACAACATCCCTCACATTGTTTTAGTGATCACACGAACCAAATCCACTACATCAACACCGATCATCACGAGAGCTGATATAGTTTTAATGGCGAACAATCATCATGTTCATCATATCTACTATATGATTCATGCTTTGCCTTTCGGCGATCCGTGTTCCTGAGGCCATGTCTGTACATGCTAGGCTCGTCAAGATCAAACCTTAGCTACCGCATAAGCAAATCTGGCTTGCTTACGTTGTATTCACCCGCGGAATCAAAGACACCCGATCATCACGTGGTGCTTCGAAGCAACAAGCTTTGGCAACGGTGCATACTAAGGGTGAACACTTTAGAACTTGAAATTTATGTGCATGAGGGATCATCTTATAATGCTACCGTCGTCTACTAAGCAATACAAGATGCATAAAGGATTAACATCACATGCAATTCATAATATGTGATATGATATGGCCTTTCTTCTTTGTGCTTCCGATCTCCATCTTCAAGCACGAATATGATCTCCATCATCACCGGCATAGCATCAAGGTCAATGACGCTTCTTCATGGTTGTCGTCCACCAGCTTCAACTATTACAACTATTTTGAATAGACACGCAGGTCTTAACAGAAATTAAAGACAACCATATGGCTCCTGCCGGTTGCCAACTTACAATAAGGAACATTGCATACATCAAATATAATCACAATCATGGCCATATCACATCACTGCACACCCCTGCAAAACAAAGTTAGACGCTTCTACTTTCTTTGCATATTTTACGTGGTTTGGGGCTTTCCATAAGTGTCGTTCTAACCTACGAACAAGAACCACAACATTGATACTAGCATTGTTGATTACCCGTTGTAAATTGGATCTTTACTATGCTAGGAGAAACAGGCACCCGCAAAGCCACTTATGCAATACAAGTTGCATGTTAAGCGTGGAGCAAGTCTCATGAACGATGTCATGTAAGGTTAGCCCGGGCCGCTTCATCCCAACATACCGCAAGATGCAAAGTACACAAAAAGCAATCTACAATAAAAGCATCAACGCCCACAATGACCATTGTGTTCTACTCGTGCAACAGATCTACATATAGACACGGCTCTGATACCACTGTAGGGGTTCGTAGCATGGAAAACAAAAATTTTCTATCGCATACAAACAAACAAGCCAAGATCTATCTACTAGATTGTAGCAACGAGTCGATGGAATAACTCACCCTCGAAGATTCCAAAGTGTTTAACGAGAGCAGATTCTCGTGGGTGATGTAGTCGTACTCTTTCCGATCTCAAGATCGCGTAGACGATCCTTCCGGCGCCACGTTCCAGCAGCGCTCCCGCAGTCGGTCACACGTTCGGTACTCGACGAAGACCTTCCTCTCCCTTGTTCCAGCAGGCAGCGGAGGTTGTAGCACTCTCCTCGCGATTCCGGCAGCACAACGGCGTGGTACCGGAGGTAGAGGGGAGATCCCGCAGGGCTTCGCCTTAAGCCGGTGCGAGTATGGTGGAGCTTATGAGAGAGGCTATTAGTGGTCTAGTAATTAGACACACCAATTAGAGGGCTCTAAACCAATTAGAAGGCTCTAAACCGAATAGCTCTAAACCGGGGTTTAGATCTAGGGTTTAGGTCTAGAGGATAGGAAGTAGTGTTGTGTAGAGAGGGGAGCCCTGCCCCTCCCTTTATAGGTGGGAGGGCCGGCGGCCAAGGGGAGGAGTTCCTCCCCAACTCGGCCTTGGGAGGTGCGCCGGCCAAGGGGAGGAACCCTCCTCCAACTCGGCCTCCACCTCTCCTCCTCTTTCTCCTCTTTCCGAAAACTGGCAGTTTGACCGAAAACTGGCAGTTTGACTTTTTCAATTTAGGATTTGAATTAACCCTTTATTTCGGACAGCGAGAACACTTAGTACATGATGCAATCATTCCAACATGCAATGACACATTCATGTACCCCCTTCCCCCTTCCGGAGTGCCGGACATTCCGGGACCTTCTAGAATGTTCCCGATGAAAACACCGGAACCATTCCCCAACTCCGAAACGGGACTTTCCTTATATGAATCTTATTCTCCGGACCATTCCGGATCACCTCGTGATATCCCGGATCCCATCCGAGACTCCGAACAACATTCGGTCTCTTTCTCATAATACCATAACTACTCAAACAACGTCGAATCCTTAAGTGTGTCTCCCTACGGTTCGTGAATTATGCGGACATGATCGAGACACTTCTCCGAACAATAACCAATAGAGGAATCTGGAAATTCATATGGCTCCCACATATTTCTACGATTACTTTGCGATCGAATGAACCACTTACATACGATACCAATTTCCCTTTGTCTCACGATATGTTACTTATCCGAGGTTATGATCTTCGGTATCTCTGCATACCTAGTTCAACCTCGTTACTGATAAGTACTCTTTTCTCGTTCCCGTGATATGTGATCCCTTGTGACCCAGTCACATGCTTGCAAGCTAATTGGATGACATTTCACCGAGAGGGCCCAGAGAATATCTATCCGTCATATGGATGGACAAATCCCACTCTTGATCCATGTGTTTCAACCAATACTTTCCGAACACTCAATACCACCTTTATAGCCACCCTGTTACGGTGTGGTGTTTGATGACATCAAAGCATCCATCCAGTAAAGGTGATATGCATGATCTCATGGTCGAAGGAATTAGGTTACTATGTATCAGAAAGCATATAGCAATTGAACTATTGAAATGACTTGATCTTTATGCTACGCTTATCTATAGGAGTATGTCCACCATATCATTCTCCTAACGATATGATCTTGTTGTTAATAACATCTCAATGTTCATGATAGGGAAACCACAATCATCTATTAACCAACAAGCTAGTGAAGTATAGAGGCTATACTAGGGACTTCAATTTAAGTTTACAATTCACACAAGTATTAATGTTTCCTTGTTAATACTATTATAGCATGAATATAAACATTTATCATAAACACAAAGATATAATAATAACTATATTTATTATTGCCTCTAGGGCATATCTCCAACAGTTGGTACGGTCGATCTGAAGTTCACTTCGGAAAAGACCGTGCGTCTGAAGAACGTGCATCATGTTCCCTCAATAAATAAAAATCTTGTTAGCGGATCTCTTCTGTGTCGAGATGGCTACAAGATTGTATTCGAGTCCAATAAATTTGTAATTTCGAAGTATGGAACTTTTGTTGGTAAAGGCTATGAGTGCGGAGGCTTGTTCCGCTTATCTCTGTCAGACATTTGTAATAAAGTTGTTAATCATATTTACACGAATTTTGAATCAAATGTCTGGCACTCTCGTCTTTGTCATATTAATTTTGGTTGTATGACGCGGCTAGTCAAAATGAATTTAATCCTGATTTCACAACTGTTAAGGGATCTAAGTGCCAAGTCTGCGTGCAAGCTAAACAACCTCGCAAGTCACATACGACTGCAGAAGTGAGAAATTTAACACCACTAGAGCTCATACATTCTGATCTTTGTGAGATGAATGGTGTGTTGACAAAAGGTGGAAAGAAATATTTCATGACTTTGATCGATGACTCTACGAGATATTGTCATGTATATCTTCTGAAATCGAAAGATGAGGCTTTGAGTTTCTTCAAAATCTATAAAGCTGAGGCAGAAAATCAACTTGATCGAAAGATTAAGAGGCTTAGGTCTGATCGTGGTGGAGAGTATTTTTCCAACAACTTTGATTCTTTTTGTGTGGAACATGGCATAATTCATGAGAGGACGCCTCCCTACTCACCCTAGTCAAATGGAGTAGCCGAAAGAAAGAACCGTACTCTAACAGATTTGGTTAACGCCATGTTAGACACATCGGGTCTCTCCAAGGAATGGTGGGGGGAGGCACTATTGACTGCGTGTCATGTCCTAAACCGAGTTTCCACAAAGAACAAAGAAATTACTCCATTCGAAGAATGGAAGAAGAAAAGATTAAAACTCTCTTACTTACGTACTTGGGGTTGTTTGGCAAAGGTTAATGTACCAATCCCCAAGAAGCGCAAGCTTGGACCAAAAACCATTGATTGTGTTTTTCTGGGCTATGCTTTCCATAGCATTGGTTATAGATTCTTGATAGTAAAATCTGAAGTACCTGACATTCATGTCGGTACAATCATGGAGTCGACTGATGCAACTTTGTTTGAGGATATCTTTCCTATGAAGGATAAACCTAACTCAACAAATCCGGAGATACCTAGTTCATCTAATCAGGAATTTGCTATATTCTCTGAACCTACCATTCCAATTGAACACTCTGAAAGTCCTAAGGAGGATGATAATGAAATTCCTAAAAGGAGCAAGAGATAGAGGACTGCAAAGTCCTTTGGTGATGATTTCATTGTGTACCTTGTGGGTGACACTCCTACTTCCATTTCAGAAGCATATGGATCTTCTGATGCTGACTACTAGAAGGAAGCCGTCCATAGTGAGATGAATTCCGTCTTAGCTAATGGAACATGGGAGATCACTGATCGCCTTTATGGGTGCAAACCTGTAGGGTGCAAGTGGGTGTTTAAGAAAAAGCTTAGACCTGATGGTACTATTGAGAAGTACAAGGCACGGCTTGTAGCCAAGGGATATACTCAAAAAGAAGGTGAAGACTTCTTTGACACTTACTCACCTGTTGCCAGATTGACCACCATTCGAGTATTACTCTCATTGGCTGCCTCTCATGGTATTCTCGTTCATCAAATGGACGTTAAGACAACTTTCCTTAATGGAGAGTTGGATGAGGAAATTTACATGGATTAGCCAGATGGCTTTGTGGTAAATGGTCAAGAAGGAAAGGTGTGCAAGTTGTTGAAGTCTTTATATGGCCTAAAACAAGCCCCTAAGCAATGGCATGAGAAGTTCGAAAGAACTTTAACTGCTGCAGGCTTTGTTGTAAATGAAGCTGATAAATGTGTGTGCCATCGCCATGGTGGGGGTGAGGGAGTCATCCTTTGTTTGTATGTTGATGACATACTGATTTTCGGAACCAACCTTAATGCAATTAAGGAGGTCAAAGATTTCTTATCTCGTTCTTTTGATATGAAGGATCTGGGAGTAGCTGATGTCATTCTAAACATCAAGCTATTAAGAGATGATGATGGTGGGATTATACTGCTTCAGTCTCACTATGTGGAAAAGATCTTGAGTCGTTTCGGGTATAGCGACTTCAAGTTTTCTCCTACACCGTATGATCCTAGTGTGTTGCTTCGAAAGAATCGAGGAAATGCTAGAGACCAACTGAGATACTCTCAAATCATTGGCTCGCTTATGTATTTAGCTAGTGCCACGAGACCTGACATCGCCTTTGCTGTAAGCAAACTCAGTCGATTTGTCTCAAATCCAGGAGATGATCACTGGCATGCTCTTGAGAGAGTTATGCGATATCTAAAAGGCACTGCGAGCTATGGCATACACTATACCGGGTATCCGAGGGTACTAGAGGGTTATAGTGATTCAAATTGGATATCTGATGCTGACGAGATAAAGGCCACGAGTGGATATATATTCACGCTTGCTGGTGGCGCTGTTTCTTGGAAGTCTTGCAAGCAGACCATCTTAACAAGGTCAACTATGGAAGCAGAACTCACAGCATTAGACACAGCCACTGTTGAAGCAGAGTGGCTTCGTGAACTCTTGATAGACTTGCCTGTGGTTGGAAAACCAATATCCGCAATCCTTATGAACTGTGATAATCAAACTGTGATTTTTAAGGTAAATAGTTCTAAGCATAATATGAAGTCATCAAGACATGTGAAGAGGAGACTGAAATCTGTCAGGAAAATGAGAAACTCCGGAGTTATTGCATTGGATTATATCCAAACATCTAAAAACTTGGCAGATCCCTTTACAAAGGGTCTATCACGTAACGTGATAGAAAATGCATCGAAGGAGATGGGTATAAGACCCACAATTTGAGCTTTCCACAGTGGTAAACCACTATATGTGATCGGAGATCCCGTGAATTAGAAGTGGGAGACAAGCTGTTGGTTAGCTGAGAGGAAAGTATCCCTACCTTAATAAACACCACTCCATAAAGATGCAATATTTTCCTATTCTGTACGGCAGGTTGATTTATTATCTTAATGTGTTCTAAGTGGCTTATCCTAAGCAAAGATATTGTCCTGCAGAACATCTTTTGAAGAACACACATATATGAGTCTGAATGTTAAAACGTCGCAGTCTATGAGAGTAGGGTGCTCTCTAATAAACTCATGAAAGGTCATGGAGTATGACGTATAAGCTCCACCCGCGGGGAAGTCCCACGGTAGCCTAGTATCGGTCAAGACTTTTTGTGAAACTAGATTTGCAGCAAACTTGCAGTTTAAGGCATAGTCCACTGTACAAGTTGCAGCCTAGTATAACATAAAGCTCTAGATGGAAGTTCAACTTAACAGTCTCCACTACAGTATCGGTATATAAACAATGTTTTTGAACCAAAGACAAACTTCATGTGCCTCTCGGATCTGGTGGAGGATTGTTGGAATTTTTGCCTAAATAGGCCCAGCCCATTTATTATATGGCAATAAATTCCTGAAATCCTAGAGGCCCATTTGGCCCATTAATGCAAGGCAAGAGCTGGGATAATTGATTAGTCCCACATTGCTAGTTGAGTGAAAGTTGGACCAACTTATAAGGTGATCTCTCCTACCACTTGGTAAAAGGATGAGAAGGAGAAGGAGAGAGTTCCACACGCGCGCTCCTCCTCCTCACCTCGTCATGTCACGTCACGACGCGCGCGCGCCGCGGGTTGCGGGAATCTCGCCGAGCCGAGCTTTATTTTGCCACGCATGAATGATATATGAACAGTTGTACAGAAGCTGAAACATTTTCTTTGAGTGGACCCTTAATACGAGTTAAATGAATACGAACTGAGTGGAGGCTGTCCGATGGGGCTGCCGCCTGTTCGCTTCATCTTTCGTCCATTCGTTTCATCTTCTGCGCAGTCTGTCTACCTTCCCCTCTGTGCCTATAAGAGAGAGAGGTCGCGCCTCCTCTCAGACATACTGCCACACATCCTTTGTGCCTCCAGTTCCAGAGCACTACGCTACCTAGATCTTCCCCATCCCGTCTTGCGGCGTGCACCGCGAGCCGGGACAGTAGGCCTCCGAGACCCCGCTGCTTCGAGTCCTGTACGGGAGAAGGGCGATAAGGTTTTTGGGGAGCGCTATCGGCGCGACTACTGGCTTCGTCACAGACTCCCTTACAGATAGCGCTTGCGGCGACGTCTTCCCCGGCGAGGACTTCTCTCCTGACATCAGCACCCTCTTCCTCGACGACATGGCCAACGACGGTTCCAACACCGGCGGTTCCTCTTCTGCTACTGCCGTGTATATCTTCTTTCTCAATCTTGTTCTGATCGTATCCAAAGTTTTATGCCTTGCAGCTTGTTTGGTTATATGCCTTAATATGTATTCGCTATTTCATATAATTAGTATATTGCCTATTATTCTAATCATGTTTTATCTAGCATTTATTATGGATAATTCGCTTGGTAAATTGCTCTATTATTCAACAGGTCCTTGTTGCGAAGACGCGGTGCAGTTCTAACTTCGGAGTACCTGCATAAACAGCGTGTTTGGTCGGAGGGAGTTAAGGGTAGGGAATGGGAGTTTAAGGGGCCGAGACTTACATAAAATCCGTTGATTTGTTTATGGGGATGGGAGTTGAGGAGGTAAATGGCTAGATGAATCCTCCAGGGCATCCCCAATGCTCCCGATATGGCAATGTCATGGCCAACGTCCGCAATTGATCAAGCGATCGCCAAGGAGACGGACTACACGTTCTCCTTCATCAAGAACAATGCGGTCGTGCATGATTTGTTCCTAGCTAGGGTGCATTAGCATGTTCCTCTAGATTGTCGTTCAGGTGGAGCCGATCTTTGTCAAGCTGTTGCGCGCATCACGCGTCTAGCTGCTGCAAGATCAGTATTGACGCGTATGTCTATGACTGTGAGGCCTTGGTGGGCGCCGGCGAGCTTTATGCGGACAAGTAGCCTGGCTTCCTACTTGATCGTAGATTCTTCTTGCTTCTGATGAAACCGGAGGCCGGAGTACTTCTTGTAAAATTTCCAATAGTAATTCCCAAGACACGCCAAACATGGGATTAGGACTAATAATCACCTTCCCAATCTAATCCTCCAATTAACTCCCTGCTCCAAACTCCCACTCCCATTCCACACTGTTGCCAAACGCGCTGAAAGCTTCTTGGTGTCAGCCCCCCAAGTCGTCGAGCATCCCGACACTTCTTATGGTTATAGTTAGAAATAGGTATGTCATACATCCCGCGGGGATTTTAGTTCAAAGCAAAAGCTAGTGTTTGTAGTCATCGCTAGGTGGCCCAATGACCTATTTATAATTTTTAGTACTTTTGTGTCTCTTTGTACTACTGTTGATGATTATTAATAGATATGTAGAATTTCGCCCAGAAAAAGCAGAAGATGCGGGTTCGAGCCCCGTCAGCCTAATCTAGGGTTTAATGAATGGATAAATTATAAATAGGTTTAATGAATGGATATATTCATGAAGTCGAACCCTCCAAAGATGGCCATTCCTCGACCTATGACGAAGGGGATTGGCCAAAAAACACAACCAACAAAGTTGGAAGGTTGGGTTGACTTTGTTAGAACTTTCACGATGGATGGTCTCTTAGCAAGTTACAATACAAGAAATAAATGCTTAAGAAACAACCTCTCCAATGGATTATATTTTAAGTGTTATCTCTATATTTAATGATTTTGGTGATATGTAGTCATGTGATTGGGTTAACCATTGTTTGCCTAGGGATCTAAGCAAGGGTTGTATCTTAACTAAGATATACTAACATCATCTCCTCTTTTCATTAACTATAATGTCACATAGACATGTTACCTATGATATCATGCTAAGAGACTACCACCGCGAAGGCTTTAGACATTCACATCAACACAAAATGCACACCTTGGAGCAACCATTCCTTTTAGACATCTGCCGGGTTCACAATCAAATCCCATTTGTCTCCTTAAGGGGCGGGTAGCAAAGCCAACACTTGAACGAGTCTATAGTTGACCGGTCCTTATGAGTTTCTCTTTTCTTCTTTCATTTCCTTTTCTTCAGAATCTACTTCTCTCTTTTTTTGGATTTTCTCCTCTTTTTTTGTTTTTTCTATTTTATGTGTATTATCTAGACTATTTTCCTTTTCTTTTCATCTTTCATTCCTACGTTCCTCTTTTTTATTTTTTCAACAAATACATGAACACTTCTTTATAGTAGATAAATCTTTTTTGCTCGTTTAATTTTTTGGTGTAAATACATGAATGTTTTCCGGAATTGTATGAACATTTTCTGTAAACTATATGAAGACAAATATAAGATAGATAGAATATTGTTTCTTGAGCTAAAAATATCTTAAACATGTAACTGTATTTTTATCAATAAAATGATTTTACAGTTTTATTTTTATATTGAAGCGGATTCTTGCCCACTTAAAAAGGCTTGCTAGGTTCACCTTCTTGGAGGCTGATTACCTCAGTTGGGCAGATTATAAACTGCAGCTTAGACCGGCAAGGTAACATGGAAGTCGCCCCGAACCGGCGAATCAGCGGGCAACACGGTCCATCCATCTGAAAGGTAGGGATAGAATATGGGACGAGCTGGTCGCTATAGCGTGTTCAACCGACGAGTTAGCTTGGCTTCGCAGAATCACTTCACTCAGTAGGCTCACGAGTATTCTCGTTATAAGTTGCGAAAACGAGCATATATAGTAAAAACTAGTAATTTTCATACTTATTTAAATTTAGAATAGTAATAGTCCTTTCGTAATTCCACAAAGTCAAGATGAACTAAAAATATAGTAACCGTACACCACTTTAGGTGCAAAAAACATACCCATCTATAGAAAATTGCAAACTCTTTATTTGAATGGTATAACGAGCTAAACAAGTAGCTCGTGGGTAGATCGCTTCACTTGGGTAAACAAACAATTTCAAATCTAAAACTATGCTCAACTCCTTACACGCTGTCAGTCACGAGCTACTCATTTAGTATGTGAGTTTGAAATTATAATTCCGGCCCTACCCAAAAGAACCGACCACCATACCATACTTTAGAGATCTCCGGATTAATAAGCTTCGTCGTGGTGGATTAGTCGCTCATCATTCAGAAATGATGGACCAAAAAAAATGCATTCTTGTGCGCTCCTCCTACGTGCATACAAAGCACACGAACTCGATCATTGCCAAAAGGCGCTTTCCAGCCATAGGTCGGCGATTGTTTTATGCTCGACCTCAGCTTTCCAACCTGATACATAGTCCTGCACTACTATGCAAGCTCAAATTAAAATCAAATTCCGTGCTGGCGTGCTGCGACTTCTGCTAACGCAGCTTTTGAAAACGTAGCTACCGCATTAGCGTAAAACGCCGGGCCTAACTTCCAATAATAGTGATTAATTCAGCATCCTTGATCTCGCGTGCGTCAAACCCAAGTGGAGACCGTGACGTGCTACTGTCAACGCGCCAAGTGTAGGTACGTCGCGTGTGTATTTCTCAACCCCATTAGCGGCCATTTTACACGTGATCTCGATATACACCGACCAAATTCTGGCAGAAATAATTTAGGTTTTGGTGAACACATGTTAGTTTCCTTGATTCTTCCGAAGCAACTTGAGATACTACACACAACGAGACAACTGCATGGGACGTCTCTGTCAAAAATAAAAACTTATACTTCCTCCGTCCTAAAATAGATGTCTTAAATTTATTAAAATTTAAATAAACCTATATACTAAATAATGTTTAGATTTATTTAAATTTTAATAAATCTAAGACATCTATTTTGAAACGGAAGGAGTAGTACATGTGACCGATATACATGCACATTTACATGATGCATCTGTTCTCGTACGTCAAGTCAAAGATACCATTCACCAATACGTGTACTAGGTACTATCTGGTATCTGCTGTGCCAGTATTCGGTAGGATATATAATTGCATGGCGCTGGTCTGCTGGGTCTTTGGTCGGTGGATATTTTTAATACGTACTAGTAGGTGCAGGAGTACCGGCCGGCCTGCAGACTTTGTTGGTTCGGTACACGATGAACTACAGTCTACCAGTTCTTCATAGTGTTCTTCAAGGGAACTCCAGCTACAGACGCACGGCAGCAGCAGGCAGTTGTGAAAAGTGACATCGGGCGGATCGTCCGGGAACGAGCGACATTGTCATCCATCCATGCAGATTCAGGTCATGCAATGAGAATATTCCTTGCGTCGACAGAATATATGGCCAAATGTCTGAACCTGAACACAAAAAGCAGGTAGGTTCTGTTGTGGACCGAGTATGTGTTTACTACTCGGAACTGGTACTAGTGCGTGCATGTGAGCTCTAGGTAGGTTCTGTTGTGGGTGTACCACACCACACGGCTCTCGATCGTTGCACGCATGCTTCCCATCATGGTCTACACTCTTGGTGCGATCGATCGATGAATAAACTAATTAATCACGGCCTCAGTTACTCAGCAGGCAATCAAATATATATGATAATTGTTTTGTTCGTCCATGATTACTATGTAAATGATATTCCAATGCCACGTGCATAGTATGCACATGCTGAAAATTCGATCCCGGCCAACTTGCAAAACACATTTCTCGATTGTCCACCAGTTTATACTCTAGAAGTTTTTTTATAATTATACATGTCTAATGATATGAACGAATTAAACATCTTCCCTCCCTCGCGAACCAGGCTCCCTCCCTCCCTCGTCGCCCCCGCGTGGCGACAGGGAGGAACCCTAGATCCAGCGCCGCCGCCACCTCCCCCTCCCTCCCCCTCCCTCACCGCCGCCAGGAGGGCGCGGCTAGGCGAAGCCCGGCCGGCACAGGCGGCGGCGGGGCCTCCTCGTCTCCTTCCCTGGGGTTGCGCGCGCGGGGTGGAACCTCTAGGCCTGGACGTGGCTCTGGCGCTGGGAGCTTCGGCGACGGCGCGGGGCTTGCCCTGTTGTGGGTCGTGGCGGGCGGTGCAAGGCAAGGGGATGGCACACCGTGCTTCGGGAATGGCGGACGACGGCGGCCAGCGGCCTAGGCGGCCGGCGGTGGGAGGTCGTAGGCAGGGCGGCGCTGTCCTCCCGGCCTCAGCCTCCGGATGGTGATGGCAGGAGCGTGTCGAGCCCGATCACGACCGTTTCCTGTCGGACCTGTTGCAGCCGGCAGCGAGATGGCTTCTGGGTTTGTCCGGCTTCACGAGGTCATAGGGCTGCGAGCCCGGGCATGGTGGTGATGGCCTTTCTCCCCCGTCGGAGTTGGTCGGCCGGTCGAATAAAGGTGGATCGGCCTAGGGTCCCTCTTGTGTGGAGATGATCACCTTCCTGAGGATGGTTCTTGATTTGGCCAGAGTGTGGAGTTCCGGAAGGCTCCGCCGGCGAATGTACCAGCGCTTCTATGCCTGCAGTTCGCTGGATCGGATGGTATTCGGTCGTGTGCACCCATGTTTTATTCCGACCGTTTGGTTCAGGAGGGAGCGCCGCGAAGCTCTGTCCTTCGTTGCCACCAGGAGACTATCGATCCATGGTGAAGTCAGAGGTGGAGAATTCATGAAGGCCAGGTTTGGAGATCTATCTATGGAGGTTTGAGTCGTCGTACAGTTGAGGGACTTGCTTGGTGTTCTGGGCTAAACAACAGCCGTATGTAAGTGAGGGCGGCAACACAGGTGAATTTCAGAACCTTACCTTTCAGGGTGAAAACCAAGGTCTGGCCTTAGCTGGTTGTGCCTGGCAATGGCCTTGTTGAAGGCATTGTTTTGATAGTGAGGATTATCTTCAGGGTGAAAATTTAGATCTTTGATCGGGCAACGATGGCGCTTGTACACTGTTCCCTTCTTGGAGGCGTCGCTTTTGAAGAGCCTGGAGTTCAGGTGTTGTATTGGTGGTGGTTGTATTGTTGCTACTAGGACCGGAACACTGTAGCAGGTCTTTTATTTCTTAGTTTTCTTTATCTTTTGTTGGTTGTGTGCATCCGTAATGCCAATAGGGTATTGTGTTGTTCCAGAGGCCGGGTGTAATTCGTATCTCTTGATATTAATATATGCTCTTTTTCAAAAACAATGTCTAATGATATATCAGAACCACTACCGAGATAGTAATTATGTATGTTTTAGAGATATAGATCATGATATTTACCGATATTGAAACATACACATGAAGACCAATTCATATTCACAGATAAAAATGCATAAACTACCTAGCCTGCGCAACTCTCAAAAATTAGTTTAAAGGGAACCTTTATTGCAAATGCAACTTAAATTTGGTTGAACCAAATTTTGCACCGAAATACATTGCAACTGAAGACAAAGAACATTTAGCACAAGTTATGAAACATTATTATGTGGTTAACTCTTACATCTAAAGTAATAAAATGTTGTACTCACTATATGACTATAATATGATTAAAATAAGTTTAGAAGTATAAAAGTATGGTATAAAATATTATCTAAGACAACAGAACATAGTCAAACAGCGGATTTCAATCGCTTGTGGACTCGAAGGCAGCGTTGGATGACAAAATGTAACTTCATCTAATAGGAATATGGAGAAGTGTATCATGGAGGTTAGGTATCTCAAAATGAATAACACCATATATGAAATGTCAATACAAGACAAATGGTGAAAAAGTATTGCCACTAATCTTAAGAGAGTGCATCATCCCATTGGATATTAAAACGAGGATCTAGATGGAGGAAGGGATTTTCCACAAGATGAGTGGCGAAAGGAAAGCTGGTTGCGGAATAAAATCCTAATATAATTTTCAGCTGTCCGTTTAAACCCACTCCAATCTTATAAAGGCCTAGTTCTTTTGGGAGCTTCTCCGAGAAGCTGCCCCCTAACTTCCTGGGGTAGCCGTTTTTAAAGTCTTACTACTCTGGAAGTCTCACAAATTTTTTGGACCGACTTCCCTAGGAAGTTGGAGGGAGGGCAGCTTCTCGAAGAAGCCGCCAGAAGGACTAGGCCAAAACCATCATAAAAGATGACCAAAAAAGATGCTCCCATCTCTAAAAGCCTTACAATCCCTAATTTATTTTGGGAAGACCCACAAAGATTATCCCACACACCTCCAAAAATGATGTCCCAAAGTCTCTCCCCAAAACAACTTTCCATGGATGGGAACCACTAACCGTCAACCCTGATTTTTCCACCGCAACCACCACTCATGTGGCCTTGCAGCCCCGCCGATGTTTGTCTGTGTTGGACATCCCGCCTACACTATGACACCTTTCCCCAACCTCGTAACCTCTTCGCCTCCCCGAGTACCACCATGAGAGCTCGTATGACGCCACACTACCATTGTCTTCATCGCTTTGACAGGCCGTCCTTTTCCACCTCATGCCTTTTTAGCCGCCCTACTTTGCAAGCCCTGTCATCCTTAGGAATGCACTGGCATTGCCCTTTTACTCACTCGCAATATTTGTTAGACCCTCCAGACCGAGCATCCCGAGATCCCCTGCCCTCTGGCCGTCAGCCCCCCGAGTCATCGCCCTAGCATCTTCCGACCCACAAAGATCAATGTAGACCTCATCCTCGTTATCCTTGATGCACCACGGACATTTGTATCCCTCCGTAGACCCTTGATGTTTACCACTAGTGATTCTTCATGCAAGGTCTTCAAAGAAAGGCTCACAAGGTAATTTATTGTACTATTTTTCCGTTTTGTTCTATTTTGTGTGTTTGATTGTGATGACACAATTTTAGGCAGAGCCAACTACCTATGTCCTCTCTTTCTTGCCACCTAGTTTTACTTGGAAACAATTTTTCGATGATTCGTCGGACTAGGAGTGGGATGAAAATGGTTGATTTGGCAGTTAGCCTCGGTTTCTTGATCTCTAGTTGGACACCTATTCTTTGCTCAAAAGGCGGAATACATGACAGATTGTTGCAGCTGGTATCCCAGGAACAGAATTAAGTGAATACTTGAGTAAGTGACAGATATATAAGATGACAACGACTATGATGATGATGATGATTGTGGTACCTTTAAGATTGCATAAAATGCTGTGAAGTACCACCTCTCCTATGTATACATTGTCACCTTTAACCAGTTGAGATAGAAGGTAACCTTCGTAGATGTCATCATTTTCCTCCTCGCCCGATTCACTTGAAGATGAATTATTTGTACACCTTGGAGAACCTTAGAAAAACTAATATCCATGTGCTTAATTTTTCCAGATGAGCGCGTGTCCGGTAGTGTCATTCGGAACAGATTGATCGTCGGGACCCTTTTTAAAGATTACTTCTAGATCCTTGACCATACCAAATACATCATAACCAGTACAGTGGACAGACTTCTTCCGGGGATCTGCCTCATCTTTGAAATGCTCCCCTTTCTTTCTTACGGGATGCCTAGTTGAAAGAAATCGACGATGCCTCAGGTACACAACCTTCTTATATTTATCCAAATATATACTCTTAGTCTCATCTAAACAGTGTGTGCATGCATTGTATCTCTTATTTGTTTGTCATGAAAGGTTACTAAGAGCAGGCCAATTACTGATTGTTACGAAAAACAATGCTCGTAGGTCAATTTTCAACTGTCTGTGCTTATCCCACGCATGTACGTCGTTTTCGTGCCGCAACTTTAAAAATTCTTCAATTAATGGACTTAGGTACACATCTACTTCGGGCCATGAAGGATCACTGTTATTATAATAAACTTTTGCTTCATGCATAACCAAAGAGGAAGGTTATAGATACATAGAGTTACAGGCCAGGTCCTATGACTGCAGCTCTGCTTCCCAAAAGGATTCATGGCATCTGTACTTAGACCAAACCTTAAATTCCTTGCGTCGTCTGCAAAGATCGGGTACTATTTCTCCATTTTTCTCCACTACGATCCATCAGCGGGGTATCTCAACATCGAGTTTTTTTTGTGTCATAGCAACAACTTGGTATGCTCTTTATTTTTAAACAAACATTTAAACCGTGTTATTATAGGAGCATACCACATAACCTTGGTAGGCAGGGGCGGAGACAGGCCCAGGGCAACATGGGCCATGGCCCTGGTCGTGGAAAATTTTCTTACCTATTATTCCAAAAAAAACTGGCCCAGGTCGCAACTGTACGGAACCCTCGCTCGCGTCGTTCCCCTCTCGGCCTCTCCCGTCTCGCTCCTGCCCGCCGCCAGCTGCCCTAGCTCCTAGCGCCCTAGCCCGCCACGGCGCTGCCGGCCTACCGCCCAGGATTGCTGCCGCGCACCGGAGCAGTGGAGCACGACCCGGCCGCGGTCGCCCCCTCGCATCTCGCCACTCGCCTGCCTCGGGCCTGGCCGCTTCTGGCGCTTCGCGGCCTTCGCCACTGACTCAACAGGCGCCCAGCGCCGGCGGCCCAGCGCGGCGTGCGCGGCGGCGCGGCTGCGCTCCTGCCGCCCTGCCCCTGCCGGCTAGCCCAGTCAGCAGCGACGGTGACACACTGCCCCCCCCTAAATTGGTTAATTTTGTGACGCACTGGCCCAGTCAATTTCGAAATAGCAACAACCACTAGCTGCTATTCGGTGATTCCATTTGTAATTTGTTATTAAATTGGTTAATTTTGTTTAGAATAGACATACAGGCTTAATCTTTTGTCTACCTTACACAACAATCATTTGTCTAATGTATGCAAGGAATAACTATGGCTTAATCTTTTTCAAAATGATTTCATGTTTCAGGTAGAGAAGATGAAGAGATATTATCCAGCGATCTCAAGAGAGAATGAATCAATTCCCCAAACTGAAGATGTTCCTCAAGCTCAAACCGAAGATTCTCCTCAAACTGAATCGATTCCCCAAAGTGAACCTTCAGCCTCAACTCAAGAAAGTGACAATCTTGCATATCGTGTTTCCAATGCCAATACTCGTTTGGGTATGGATGTTATTATTTCGGATCCCGGTCTTAGGACACCTATTGAGGACTTGGATCCAAACATACAAGATGTTGCTAGAAGGGAATATGTTAATTTAGGTCCATGCCAACCTTTTGGTCACAAATATAAGAGGTCTCCTTTTGGAAAAATTGGTAGACTTAGAAGCTTTCATGATAGTTGGTTCAAGAATCATGGCGATTGGTTGGAGTATAGTGTTGCTAAAGATGCTGCATTTTGTTTCTATTGCTTTCTTTTTAAGCAACATAAAGCACACAACTTTGGCATTGAATCTTTCACAAAGAAGGGCTTTAATAATTGGAAAGATGGGCCTAGTGTTCTTAATGTACATGTTGGTGGACCTGATAGTGCTCACAACAAATCTAGACAATGTTATGTGGCTTTCAAAAATCAAAGGCAGTCTGTGACACATGTGATGGAGCATGGCACCATAAAGGACCAACAACAATACAAAGCTCGGCTTATCATTATTTTAGGTGTTGTTAGATTTCTTATGTTGCAAGCACTTGCTTTTCGTGGTCATGATGAGACTCCGAGCTCAAAGAATAAGGGGAACTTTTTGGAGATGATGAGTTGGTACAAGAAAAAAGATCCAAATGCTAGGGCTTTGCTTGATAGTGCCGGTGGGAACCATTTGATGATTGCTCATGAGATACAATTGGACTTATGCATGGCTTGTGCAGAAGAGACCACCCGATCCATTCTCGCCGATATTGGAGATAGGAAATTTTCTTTACTTGTTGATGAGTCTAGAGATGTATCTATAAAGGAGTAAATGGCTATGGTATTGAGGTTAGCAGCTTACTTATTGTTTTATTATTAACATGTTACTTAATTGTTTATTTACTTATGATTCTTTGCATTATGTAGGTATGTTGACAAACAAGGGTATGTGATTGAGAGATTTATTGGGATTAGGCATGTTCCCACGAGAGCAGCTTCACTAAAGCAAGCTTTGGATGGTATGTTTCTTCACTATGGCCTATCTATGTCTAGATTGAGAGGACAAGGGTATGATGGAGCTTCTAACATGAGAGGGAATTTCATGGCTTGCAAAGGTTGATATTAGATGAAAATCCATATGCATTTTACATTCATTGTTTTGCCCATCAGTTGTAGTTAGTGGTTGTTGCTGTTTCGAAGTGTTGTTCCTCCATATTGGATTTCTTTAACAACGGCACTTTGATTGTCAACACTGTTAATGCTTCTTGCAAAAGACATGATGAAGTAGCGCAACATCAACATGATACTATGGTCAGCCAATTGGAGTCTGGGGAAATTTTTTCAGGAAGAGGAAAAAACCAGGCAACCAACCTTGTAAAACCTGGGGATACACGGTGGGGCACTCACCATAAAACTTTGTGTAGATTCATAATGATGTGGAAATATGTTCTTCATGTATTAGAGAATGTTCATGGTGATGGAGGAAGTCTTACACAAAGAACCACAGCGGGTGGCTTGATTTCTCATATGGAGAGTTTTGAATTTGTTCTCTTATTGCATCTTATGATCAGACTATTGGGCAAGACTAATGAGTTGTCACATTGTTTTCAAAGTAAAAACCAAAACATTGTTCGTGCTGTGAGTTTAATTGGCGTAACATTGGACAAACTTCAAGGTATCAGCGATAATGGTTGGGATGAACTCATAAAAGAGACAACTGACTTTTGTATCAAATATAATATTGTGGTGCCAAACATGGATGATACAATACCCGCTCGAGGTCGCTCAAGGGGTAGTGGATGTACAATGGTAACTTACTATCACCGCTTTAGATATGAAATATTCAATGTTGTGCATGACCAAGTTCTTGTTGAGTTGAATAACCGCTTTGCTGAAAAATCTACTCAGTTGTTGAGGTGCATTGCTTGTCTTGATCCAAAGAACTCATTTGCTAATTTTGATGAAGACAAACTTGTTGAACTCGCTAAGATGTATGCTGAGGACTTCTCCATGTATGAGATTTCTTTTGTCCTTAGAAATCAACTTGAGACATTCATTGCTGATGTTAGAGGTGATTCAGATTTTCTGAATTGTCATGATCTTGGTAATCTTGCTGTGAAGATGGTTCAGACTGATAGACACATGGTTTTTCCTTTGGTGTATCGTCTTATTGAGTTGGCATTGATCTTACCGGTTGCAACAGCATCAGTGGAGAAAGCTTTCTCAGCTATGAACATTATCAAGACCGAGTTGAGGAATAAAATGGGTGATGATTGGATGAATTATAGCATGGTGTGCTATATTGAGCGAGATGTATTTCGCTCCATCAATGATGAAGATATTGTATATCGTTTTCAATCATACAAGTCACGTAGAGGAGTTTTACCTCGTCGTTTTGGTAAGTTCTTGTATTTTGTATCATTGATTGACTATTTCATTTCATGCTTATGCCTTTTCTTATGAAATATTCTTGTTTTTTGAAAGTATTGGTTCTTCTTCTACTAGTGATGAGGTTATGCGAGGCTCAGATGAACCAACCGAGTGATTTGGTATTATATTTTGCATTCCGTACTATTATTTCTAGCTTTTTAGTCATCTCTTGTGTACGTTCTTGGATCTAACATAAAATTTAATAATATATGTTTATGTTTGCTACCGTACCAAATTTTTTCCAGTATTACAAGATTTTTTTCTAGTAGTTTTTTTACGCTTAGATTTTGGCCCGGGGCTTGCTCCATTCCTGGCTCCACTGCATACCGGACATTCATTCTTATTCTTGGATTGTTAACCCTCTTTCTAGGGCGCTCACTCTAAATATCACCAGGGCCATCTTGTCTTATCTTATACCACAATGCACTGCATACCGGACATTCATTCTTATTCTCGTACTCCTCACCGCGGTAGAGGATGCAATCATTAATACATGCATGTATCTTCTGCACCTCTAATCCTAGAGGGCATACAACATTCTTTGCTTTGTACGTACTGGCAGGCAATTCATTATTCTTTGGAAATTTGTTCTTTATTATTTGCAGTAACTTCTCAAATCCTTTGTCAGATAAACCATTATTTGCCTTCCATTGCAACAATTCTAGTGTGGTATCGAGATTTATGATGCAATCTTTGCAATTTTGACACAACAACTTTTTGTGATCCTCTAACATGCCCTTCAACTTCTCATTTTCACTTCTATATTCTTGTCGTGGTGGTGGCACGGCAGATGCCATGGGTAGGCTAAAGTATAGGGTCAATGGATGCTAGAGGGATCCGGGGAGGGAATATGTAGTTAATTCTACACTCAAATGACTAACAAGTAGATCTTTATTTCTTCTCTCTTATGCTACAAGTGCTCCACGAGCTGTTTTCAGGAAGAAGAGAAGAACTACACGAGCCTTACGGCCTAGAATGCCTCGATCCCCCCTCTAGATCCCGTGCCTCCCCTTATAAAGGGGTGCCTTGGCTCCTCTAGGGCTGACGTCGCAAGCATATTCGAGGAATATGCTTGTCCCAATATAGTAACTCGGCGACCTCCTTTCCGTGTCCCCCTTCTAATGACGGCAAGGTTCCAGAGAACCCCACCTGCGCGCCTCGGGCTCCATGACTGTCACCTCCGTGACCTCCTTCTGCCCTTATGCTGCTCTGCTCCTTGTCCTTTGTGCTTGGCTCTGTTCAGATTCTTCCTAGCCCGTGACTTTGGTTTGACTATAGGCACCTCCTTCTCCTGCAAGCTTCACATTATTCGGCCCTGTCTCGCATAATTCGGCTCGGCCTTCACCTGCATTCAAGTTATTTGGGCTCACTCGACGGACTTAACTCGTATGTCGGACGGGTAAGGCATTGCTCTTTCCGTAGGTGTCATGGCCGTGCTTATCTCGGCTGACCTTTACATGACTCGGCCGATATCAACAGTAACTCGGCATATGACAAGGGAGGCTCCTTTTATCTTCCCCTGTCTTGACCCTATCCGGGGTCACCTCCCCAACATTAGTCCTCGAAGCTGGTGTGGTCCTGCTTGTAACCTCGGCCGGGCCACATCAGTTTCCCAATATTCATTTCTCCTCATCTCCGAGTTACTTTTTCCTGTTCGAGGTATCTGCGCAACTTCTCGTGCACGCCTCGTCCTACGTGTAACACTCATCATTATTTATCTAGTTTTTTGTTCCTCTACAGTGCCCACTGACAAGCTACAGTGATTACTGCGCCTGTCGCGTCGGCGCTGCAACGCCTCGCGTACCACATCGGTCAAGGGGCCTGATCCTCTCCTGCGTCATGTGGTCTTCGGTGTGGCTCCACTCAGCCGCTAGCGGTTCCGCCGCACGCACGATCTACACGGTTAGCGCTCGCACGCACGATCCCACTACCGCCAGGGCTGCGCAGTTATAAAGAGGGGCACGGTGCTAGAGGGTTCACTTTTCCCCTTCGCTCACCGTTGCTCTTCTTCCTCCTCGTGCCCGTGTGTCTGCTCGTGCTCCTGCGGTTGCGCCATCGTCGATACCTTCGACGGCGAGGCCACAGTTCCTCTGCTCCGTCGACCTCATCACCGTGCGCTTGCTCCGGCGTCGTTGCCGGTGAGTTTATATACTGTCCCATCGCTAGGCTCCTTCCCTAGACGCATCTGCTGGTTTCTAGATTTCCCGTGGCGACTCTTTTCCGCTCCGCCGTTGTCCTTTCTTAGAACCTCGACGGGACCCTGCGCCTCTAAGTCTTGCTCCGCCGTTAGTTCTTCTTTCGTTTATTCCTCCGGCGACCCTATGTCGAGTTCAGTTAGTGGCGTGCTCGTCGAAGACGACGACGTAGCGTCTGGTCCAGAGCCGGGCTCCTGGCAGGGTTCCTCCGTCACTCGTCGTGAGATTGAGTGGCTAATTAGGACTCGCCGAATTCCTGCCGAGGTAAGCTATCGCTTACCCGGCAGCGAATCGTCTCCCGTACTCAACGAAGGCGGGTACGTTGTTTTCATGTCCCACTTTGCTCGTGGGTTCGGCCTTCCCCTTAGCGATTTTGCTAAGTCATTCCTTGATTACTTCGGCCTACAGCCGCATCATCTTCCGGCTAATGCCATCGCCTCCCTATCGGCTTTTATCTCGGCCTCAGAGGGATACTTCGGCCTTTGGCCTTCTGTGTCCATTTGGTCCAAATTCTTCCAAATCTGATCTAACGTCGTTCCAGACAAATCCCTTCATCCCTCTAAGAAATCGCTTACGCAGTGTGGAGCCGCGTCCATCACACCTCGGAGAAAATCCGAGTTCCCTCGTGTTGCTGGCCTTGAGTCTTGCAAGAAGTGGCATAGATCGTTTTTCTATGTCAAAAACACTGAAAAGGAAGACAAGATTCGGCTCCCTGCCTTTTCTATCGGCCCCCTTCCAAGACGAATTGGAATTACAATCCCAGGAAGAGCCATGCTTTGGCCGAGGCCTTCGAGATTCGGCTGAAGGAATTGATTCGCGCCGAGCTCCGTAGTGAGTATTTGATGACCATGTTTGTCATCAGCCGGATTTGCCCTTTCCAGCTTCGCTCGCACAAGCTCTGCTACATGAGCGGTCCTATTGATCCCAATCTAGTTTGACGGTTGAGTTCGACAACTATCTCATTTACAAGCGTGTCCGAGCTATCTTCAAGATTGATATGCCGGAGGACTGGAGATGGGGGCTGAAGCCATTCACTCGCGGGAATCCCCCTCCCGAGGTAAATTTACGCATGTGCATTTGCTTACAAATTTCATTTGTGACTTCTTTTGCTAACTCCACTGTGTTTCTTTTATTGCAGAGGTTTGCGGAGCAAAAGATCGAGGATGCCGAGGTTTTGGCTCTTCCGTGGACCGCAGATCGGAATACCCCGGACAGCGGGGAACCTGATTCGGAGGAGTTCGTTCCTAAGTCGGACGTTGCTCCGGCTCGCGCCCGTGGCAAGACCTCGTCCCACGGGGAGGAAGGTGACTCGGACGACGTCCAAATTCTTGAGGTAGTCGCTGCAATGCCTATCTCTTATGCATTTCCGGCTTCTACTTTTCCAGCTAATTAGGCCGGTCAGGTGCACGACGCCGAGCCTCTCTCCTCTCAACCTCCTGCTACCTCGAGGAAGCGCACTGCTTCGACAGGTCCCTCCGAAGCTGCTCCCAAGAAGCGAACCAAGAAATCAGCCCGGCATCTTCCGAAGCGTAAAACTATGTCCGGAGTTACTGGGTGAGTTCATTTTCATTAGTATTTCTTGCTTCTCTCTTTCTGTCTTTTGATTCGACTTTTTGTGCTTTTGCAGGGCTCCTCTCTCTGCCAAGCCAAGCGGTCCGAGTATGACGAGTCATACAACTCGGCTGCCTTCTCCTCCGCCGCCTGAAGATACCCGAGCTCCTAGTCCAGCTCGCGTTGACTCTCCTCCTGCGCCGACTCAGACCTCACCTCGGCCAGATGTACCCACAGCCTCCATTCCTAACGTCGACATGACTCCGTCAGTAGATCCTCCTATGAACCTGTTGCCTCTGTTACGAACCCCGATGTTTCCCCCGAAATTCCTTTTACTCCCCCAATTCCAACTGTGTCTCCAACTCCAGCCGAGGATATCACCATCTCGGCCCCCTCGGAAACCATAGTTCCTCCTGCCTCCAAAGATTCCACTCCTAGTGCCGAGGTTGCGGCCCCTGCCGACGCCTCTTTTAAGGCTAAGAAAGTTGTTGTTACCAAACCTTCATCATCTCAGAAGGGGCTGACTAGCTCTTCTCAACCCAACATCGCTGATGCATTCCGTAAGGGGGTTTCCTCTGCTAAGCCCATTGTCACCCCGGCCGCTGATACTCAGCTTACTCTCCACAAGAGTCCCGCGGCGTCGGTGGTTACACAACGGGTCCGAGGTAAAGTGCCGACCCGTACTGAGAGTGAGAACAACCTCGGCTCCTTGGTGGAATATGCCAACAATTGGAATGTCGCCGATCATCTTGAGGGCAATCCGAGTAACCAGCCGTTTTAGCTTTCTAACATCAGCGGTCGTTTGCATATGGCTGCTAAGATTGTTCTTGAAAGTGATAAGATGAATGAGGTATGCGCTTATGTTGATATTTTGTCTGTTATTCAAGTGATAGTATATATACACTAGTCCCCGAAGCTTGCAACCGAATAACTTGTTGTTCGTTTGGAAGCTTTGTTAGGCTTCAAATGCATTATTTTGCTAAGTTTATTTCTTGCATACCTTGGATTAATCGTTGTTCATCCATATTTAGAAGTAAGCGTAGCTTAATCCGAATTTGTTTCGGCTTCGGTTATCCAGCCCCCTAGATCCGAGTTAAGTTTCACTTGATTTGGATCTGTCTTAACTTCGAATATCCAGCCACCTAGATACGGGTTAAGTTTTACTTGATTCAGATCTGTCTTAGCTTTGAATATCCAACCACCTAGATCCGAGTTAAGTTTTACTTGATTTGGATCTATCTTAGCCCCGAATATCCAGCCACCTAGATCCGAGTTAAATTTTACTTGATTCGGATCTATCTTAGCTCCGAATATCCAGCCACCTAGATCCGGATTAAGTTTTACTTGATTCGGATCTGTCTTAGCTTTGAATATCTAACTGTGTAATTTATTTTGGTACTTAGGTTGCCCATGACCGGCGGACGGCCGAATTCCAAAGGTTGCTTTTTGCACACAAGAAATTGGAAGAGAAATATGAGAAAGTTCTTCCCGTGGTGAAGAAAACTGGTAACTTAACCAATCTTTGCATTGTCCCATAGGTTCTTAATATTTCCAACTTGAGATGTTAACCCATCTTCCTTTGCTAGGAAACAGGTAATATCAATAATCTTAATATCCGTATTAACAAGAAAGTCAAAGCTCTGAAAGGTTAGTTATTCTTTTTCTCTATTGATTTTCGTTCGAGACTTATCCTGGGTTTCTTATAACCTTATGGTTGTGGTATAGCCGAGTTACAAACACTTGCAGCGTCGCATCAAGAATGCATACCCATGCCTGATATGATGCTGCATTTTTTAGAACAAGATGCCACTCATTCGGCACAACTGAAAGAGAAGGATGATGAGATAACCCAGTTACATTCCGAGGTTGAGTCTCTCAAGCTTTCTCAGAAATCCGAGTTAGAGAAAATTGACCAGGAGTTCTCTTAAGAGAAAAATCGGCTGAGTCTGCAACTGCAGAAAGGTAAAGAACTCCTCGAGTCTGCCGAGTTGAAGAATCGGATGATGAGCGAAGAAATCACTCGCTTTGAGAAGACTAAATCTGACTGGGCCCAGGATCTCCAGAAAATGTTGAGTTATATTCATCGTAAGTTTCTCACTGTGCCCGAGATATTTTCTTCTCTTTCTTACTTTAACTGATATACTTTGTATTTCACGTAGATCATTTTCCGGAAGCTAGACCCGTGAGCTCTAAAGCAGTGATTTCTGCTCGCCAGCACCGAGGTGTCCCCGCAGACTCAAGTCTAGAATATTCAATGGAAGACTTCTTGGTTGCCGTTGGCGCTGCTATTGGGCCAATGAAGATTATGGGTAGGGATTTGGTGCAATCAGCCATTCAGGCCTACCATGTTCTCTGGCCGAATACTTCTGGAACTCCTGATATTGACGAGGTCAAGATACTCGTGGAGAGATTAATGGCATCTCAGAACCAGCTAAATCTCTGGAGGGAATCTGCCGGGAGGGCTGGTGCTGACATGGCACTTACAGCCGTTCTGTCTTGGTACGAGGACATTTCCCTCGATACTTTGATAAACTTGCGCACCGGCTCT
Source organism: Avena sativa (assembly GCA_916181665.1). Classification (NCBI taxonomy): domain Eukaryota; kingdom Viridiplantae; phylum Streptophyta; class Magnoliopsida; order Poales; family Poaceae; genus Avena; species Avena sativa. The sequence goes on from OV702296.1 coordinate 387,752,441, forward strand.
CGTTAGGTTGAGGATCCAGCATTCGTCGCTTGCCGCCAAGCTCGTGCCTTCCAGCTGGTTGAGTATGCTGATGTGCATAATTGGATTGAAGGGCCGAGTTTCCTTCCCAATCCATCGGATGACGTCGAGATTGAAGATGCCTCTGATGATGATTCGGCCGATCAGGATGAAGCAGAAGGTGACTCGGACAACTCCCATGATTCCAATGGAAGCTCGGACGAGGATGGCGACACGCGATCATCCTCCAAGGGGACTAGGCATTCTCAAGCTCAGACTAATGTTTCTCAGCAGCCCAGGATTTCCCCCGAGGTTACTGTCGTTTCTGTTGAGGGCGAGGTAACTTCGGCCGAGGCGCCGTCTACCTCGGAACGCCCAGTTCCTGACAGCGCCCCTGCACGGGAGACCGAGGTCGCACCGCCATCATCCGAGATACCCGTTCCTGGTGCACCAGATCATACTGTTGCCCCTTAAGGGTGCTCTGGTCCTTTTAGCTGTTTATGTTTAGAAAACCTCTTAAGTTATTTCCATTCTCCGGTATGTCGGGCGTATGATGTCTATGGAACAATCGTCTGGCTTGTGATTCGAACCTTTTTTGCTTTTTGCCGCTAAGGCATGAATGATCGTAATCATTATTACTTTTGCATTATCTTGAGAGATCCTCATTTGTCGAGCTATGAAACTTTTGTGTGTCTGGCGACAAATAGTCGATGATACCCACTAGTCCCCGAGTTATCACTTGGGCTATCGAGTTCTTGCGTGTACTCAAAGAGTTACCTTGGACCATGTGGTCGTCTCCGAGTTGCAAACCGAGTCGCCGAAATATATTTCATGGGTTAATGCAGAGAATATTACGGGTAATCCTGAGTCATTGCTCAAGGCGCCGGGTTTAATGCATGACCCCAGATAAGGGATAATACGGCATAGTCTGCGAGTCCCTGCCCGAGGTCTTGAAACTTAACATATAATTCGTGAATAAGAGATAACACGGCACAGTCCCCGAGTCCCTGCCCGAGGCGCTGAGGTTCCATACATAACTCAAAATAAGAAATAATCATAGGGCAGTCCCCGAGTCACTGCTCGAGGCACCGAAGTTTAACATATAACTCAAAATAAGGAATAACATAGTGCAGTCCCCGAGTCACTGCTCGAGGTGCCGAGGTTTAATACATAACTCAGAATAAGCAATAACATATGGCAGTCCCCGAGTCACTGCTCGAGGTGCCGAGGTTTAATACATAACTCAGAATAAGCAATAACATAGGGCAGTCCTCGAGTCACTGCTCGAGGTGCCGAGGTTTAATACATAACTCAGAATAAGCAATGACATAGGGCAGTCCCCGAGTCACTGCTCGAGGTGCCGAGGTTTAATACACTGTTGATAATTCGACTTGAAGCGTCATATTACAACGCACCATAGATTGCTCCTATGAGTAAAATGGACGAAGTAAAGCTATGTTCCATGGTCTTTTTGATTCTTCGCCGACTTTGTTTGCCTTGTTCTTTTCTGGTGACTGAGCATCGATTAGGTAATATGCATCATTGTGCAATGCTTTACTCACGATGAATGGCCCCTCCCATGGGGGTGATAGTTTGTGCATGCCGGTTGTGTGTTGCACTAGCCGAAGAACCAAATCTCCTTCTTTAAACACTCTTGGATTGACTTTCTTGTTGTGATATCGTCGTAGGTCTTGCTGATAAATAGCTGATCTTGATAGTGCCAATTCCCTGGCCTCTTCTAGCAAGTCGACATCGTCTTGCCGAGCTACCTCATTTACCTCAGCGATTGTATACTGGGTTACTCTTGGCGAATCATGTATTATGTCGGCTGGAAGCACGGCTTCTCCCCCATACACCAGAAAAAATGGGGTATACCCTGTTGACCTGTTTGGGGTAGTTCTGAGGCTCCATAGTACTGCTGGTAGTTCTTCGATCCAGCATCCTGCCGACCTTTGCAGAGGTTCAACGAGTCGGGGTTTAATTCCGGATAATACTAGTCCATTTGATCTTTCTACTTGCCCATTTGATGTTGGGTGAGCCACCGAGGCGACATCTAGTCTTATGTGTTTTTCTTGGCAGAATCTAGCAAAAGCCCCCTCAGCAAAGTTTGTGCCATTGTCTGTAATAACACTATGTGGATAACCATATCTCAAGATAATATCTTTGAGGAATTTTACTGTTGTTGGTCCATCACATTTTTTTATTGGTTTTACTTCAATCCACTTTGTGAACTTATCCAACATGACTAAAATGTGAGTCATTCCGCCTCGGGCTGGCTTGAATGGTCCCACCATATCCAAGCACCATACAGAAAATGGCCAAGTAATTGGTATCGTCTTTAACTCGGACGATGGCATATGTATCTTGCTAGCGTATCTCTGGCAACCATTACATTTTTCTACCAATTATTTCGCCTCTTTCAACGCCGTCGGCCAATAAAATCCATGCCTGAATGCTTTGGCCACTAAAGCTCTGGACGAGGCGTGATGCCCGCATTCTCCCTTCTGCCGAGTCAACACATCTTTGCAGCACGCTTGTGACGCTTCTTTTATACAGATCATTGTTTATGATTGTATAAGCTTTTGCTCTTCTTACTGTCTGTCTAGCCAGCACCTCATTACTCGGCAAAATTGCATCCTTAAGGAAGGAAAATATGGGTTGCGCCCATGTCGGCATGATTTTCTCTGGGATAATTTCACTATCTATTTCCATATTTTCTGCCGACATAACAGCCTTGGATTTCTCCATATCCATTCGTGCGATGGCCGGGTTCACTTTCGGAAATTCTGGGTTACATTCTTTGTCAATTTCCATTGACATACTATCTTCTCTTGATTCTGCCGAGATATAAATGGACTCGGACTCTGGTGATAGTGCTATTGATGGTTTTCTCAGGTGCTCTAGGGCGATACCCGGGGGAATTGATTGCCTAGTTGATCCGAGTTTTGACAGCGTGTTTGTAGCGTCATTTTCTGCCCGAGGTATATGATGAAACTTACATCCATCAAAGTATCCACTGATTTTTTGCACATAGAATCTATATAGGGCCATATTGAAAAGATACAGATGTTGCCTAGAGGGGGGTGAATAGGCGATTAAAACTTTTCCTAGAGTGGCTCAACAAAGGCGGAATAAAACTAGTGTTTACTTTGTTAAGCACAACCTAGAACAACTAAGGTTCACCTATGTGCACCAAAAACTTATGCTAAGCAATACAAGCAACAAAGTGATAGCAAGATATATATTACTTCAAGTACGAAGGCTATCACAATGTAAAGTGCATAAGTAAAGAGCTCGGGTATAGAGATAACCGAGGCACGCGGGGACACCGATATTTTACCGAGTTCCTCCCAACATGGAGTACATCTCGTTTGGAGAGGGGGTGGTGTCAAACCACCAACGCCACAAAAGGCCTCCCTTATTCTCCGGTGAATCTCACCCCAACGGGATCGATCCACGCTTCCACTATCGGTGCACTTGTCGGTGGCAACCGGAACCTCTCACAAGGTTGGGGCACTTCTCCACAACTTAATTGGAGGCTCCCAACAAACGCCACAAAAGGCCTCAACAAATGCCACCAAGGACACAATGCCACCAAGGCCACAAAACCGTCTAGGGTTCCAAGAACCCAAGAGGGAAAAGCTCCAATGAGCAACTCAAACCAAATCCTCATAGGAGAACTCAAACCGATGCACCAAATGCAAATGGTAAGAACACCACAAAGATGCTCAAATCCCTCACTCTCAAGTTCCAACAAAGCTACTAAAGCTATTGGGGGAATAAGAGAGGAGGAATCAAAGAGAGACACAAAATCCCCAAGATCTAGATCCCCAAAGATGTACTCACAAAGAGATGAATCGGTTAGGTCAAAACGTGGGTATAGATCTTCTCTCTCTTCCACTCAAATATGGGCAAGAATCATCGGAGAGAAAAGATTAGGCAAGCTTCAAGATCTAGAGCAAGTGTGGACAAAGTTTAGCCTAATATATAAGAGAGGAGCTCTCTAAACTGAAAACGGGCAAAGCTTAAATAGAGGGCCCAGAAAATCTGGCCGTTGGAGCTAATTTTCGGTCTGGACGGTAGCAGGTCAACGGAACAGAGCAGCAAGCGGGCGCATGGCAGAGTGGGGGCAACGCAGGGGATCGGGGCCCAGCGAGCGGAGAACAGCGCCAGCAGACGCGGCAGTGCGCGGGGCCCGTAGGCGGGGGCTGCACGCGCGCGAGCGGCGTCCACGGGGCCCAGCGCGGGGAGCAAGCGCGCGGAAGCAGCGGTCGAGCGAGGCAGGGCGGGAACGGGCGTTGTAGTCAACGCGGCAGGGCGCGCGGGCGATGCGGCGATGCGTGCGAGCAAGCTAGCGAGCGCGGGGCAGTGCGCGGGCAGGGGCCCAGCACGCAAGCAGCAGGTGGGCTGCACGCAAGGGAGAAGCTGGGCAAGGAGACCAGGCAGCAGGTCTACCTGGGCAGGCCGGTAGTACCGGCCCACCCAGGCGGTACTACCGGGTCGGTCCGGTAGTGCCGGCTGCAGGGGCCGGGCCAGACATTGGATGAGTGGGCTGGAACAGGCGCGTCCGGTACTAGGCCCGGTAGTACCGGACGGCCCAGAAAAAATCTTTTTCTTTTCTTTTAGAGAATTGAATTGGCAAATATTCAAATGCACATAACTTTTGATTGGTGACTCCGATTGACCCGATTCCAATTGCGTTGGATAGAGGACAACAAGGGTTATCACCAAGTGAGAATGTATCAAGTAATATAATGTGAGATACCTCACTTGGTGAGACACCGAAAAACCACCATAAATCAAAATCGCAACAAGATACAAACGGAAGATCCGATTTTGATGAACAAGAACTTGTTATGGAGATTACCACAAGCTCTATATCCTCACATGGATAAGACCAAATAACAACCAAATGCGATGATGCAAGTATGCAAAGGTTTGAGCTCTCTCCGAACGATGTGACAGAATTACTCATACGAGAGCCCCTCTTGATAGTACGGTTATCTATCCTAAACCCGGTCTCACACACACAACGTGAGACCGACAAAAGGGAAAACCTATCAAGATTATACCTTTGCCTTGAGCATTCCACTTGAGCTCGATGTAGACGATCTTGCCCTTCTCAAGATGGAACGCCTTTCTTAATTCCTCATCATCGACCTCGCATATTGAGCTTGCACAACATATCTTCTTTGCATTTCATCGACCTTGAAGCCAACACGTGCTCCAAGCGATGCCAATGGACAAATTCTATAAGTATAACTTAATACACACATTGGTCCATAAAGATTGTCATTAATTACCAAAACCACACATGGGGGCCCAACATGTTCTTTCACATATTCTCATCTAGCGCGTCCCAATTGCCTGATACTTGCTGTACTACTAGATCTGAATCCCCGTAGCATAGGATCCGACGTATGCCAATCTTTTTTGCCACCTTTAATCCATGGACGAGTGCTTCGTACTCGGATACATTGTTTGACGTGGCGAAATGTATTTGCAGCACATATTTCAGATGATCTCTTTTTGGCGAAGTTAACACTATCCCTGCCCCCAAGCCATTCCTCAGCTTGGAACCGTCAAAGTGCATTGTCCAATAATTCGGATCTGGTAACGGTGGTCCATATTGTATCTCGGCCCAATCCACAAAGAAGTCGGCCACTGCCTGAGACTTGATTGCATCTCGCCTATCGAATTGCGGAGCATAAGGTGATAATTCGATTGCCCATTTTGCTATTCGGGCGCTTGCATCCTTGTTGCTCAATATCTCGGCTATGGGCGCTTCACAGATCACTTTGATCGGATGTTCTTCGAAGTAATGTTTAAGTTTCTTCGCCGACATGTACACTCCATTGGCCATTTTCTGGTAGTGTGGGTAGTTTTGTTTGGAGGCCGATAGTACCTCGCTTAGGTAATATACCAGCCTTTGTATTAATTTATCATCTTCATTCCTTTCCACAACAACCACCGCACTTACCACTCTGTTTGTGGCAGCTACATAAAGCAACATAGGCTCTTTTGACAATGGAGAGGCCAGGATTGGTGCTGTGACCAACATCTTTTTCAGTTCATGAAATGCATTATCTGCTTGCGGTGTCCAAATGAACTTATCGGACTTTTTCATCAGTTGATAGAGAGGTAATGCTTTTCCCCCCAGCCGACATACAAATTGACTCAGTAAAGCTAGACAACCCGTGAATTTTTGTACATCATTTAAACATCTCGGCAATTCCATTCTTTCAACTGCTCGTATTTTAGTTGGATTTGCCTCTATACCTCGGCTGGATACAAGAAAACTGAGTAATTTCCCAGCTGGTACGCCAAAGGTACATTTTTCCGGGTTAAGCTTTATTCAGAACCTTCTCAGGTTTGCGAACGTCTGCCGAATATCGTCCAGTAGTGTTTTGCTCTCTTTGGTTTTTATAACTACATCGTCTACATACACTTGTACATTTTTTCCTATCTGGTCATGTAGACACTTTTGCATGCATCTCTGATAAGTTGCTCCTGCATTACGCAGGCCGAATGGCATGGTGCGATAGCAATAAGCCCCGTACGGGGTAATAAACGCAGTCTTTATTTGATCGACTGGATTTAACGGTATCTGGTGGAAACCAGAATACGTGTCTAAAAATGACAACAGCTCACAACCAACGGTCGAATCAATGACTTGGTCTATCCTAGGTAAAGGAAAAGGATCTTTGGGACACGCCTTGTTTAGGTTCGTGTAATCAATACACATTCGCCATACAACGGCTACATTTGGGTCATCCTTTTTCTTTTCTACCAATACTGGATTTGATAGCCAATCTGGATGAAGCACTTCCATGATGAACCCGGCCGCCAGGAGCCGAGCTATCTCATCCCCTATTATTTTTCTCCTGTCTTCGGCGAAGCGGCGGAGAGGTTGCTTCACCGGCCTTGCTCCTGGCCTTACATGCAAAGAGTGCTCAGCTAACTCCCTCGGCACACCTTGCAGGTCTTGAGTGGACCAGGCAAAGATGTCCCGATTCTCACGGAGGAAGTTGGTGAGCTCGCCTTCCTATTTGGCATCTAGGCCGGCACCAATCGTGATGGTGCACTCTGGGAACTGCTCATCTTTCTGGACCTTTTTTGTCTCCTTAGTCGGCTAGAACGAAACACTTCCATGTGGTTTGGCTAATGCCGGCATATTCAGCTGTGCTGACTGAGCGAGGGCTGCTACCTCCTGAATCCTTCTTTTTTCTCTTGCAATCACCAATGACCCGGCTAGGTTTGATCTGACCAAGGCACATATCTTGGTACTGCCGGCATAACTGCATTTACTTCCATATGCCGACGCTGTACACTTTGCCTGTCTTGCTGTTCAGTTGTGAACACACAATATGACTGATGATGTTCCCTGTAATCATTACGTCCATTATTTCTGGGGTTCGTCCTTCCATCCTGACCTTGATTCATTACTTGATGCACTGCATCCCTCCGGTCCGAGTTATCATACCTCGGGGGAGGAGGGGGTAACATTAACTGCTGTGCTTTGCCCCAGTCAACTGTGGTTGTTGCTGCTGATGCGCTTGCTGAGAAGGCACTTGCATGCCCGCGGGGTTCCCCATTGCATTTTTCATCCAGGCGCATTGCCGAGTTGTATGATTGGCCGGCTTGGCTAGGTTTGGAGTATGAAATTTAGACGGTTGATCCAACATGGATTCAAATGTGTACTTCGGCCTTTCCTGCCACTGCTTCTTCTGTTCCGGTGTCCACTGTCTTTTCCCTTCATTCCTTGGTGTCCACTGCTGAGGACCATTTTTCTGCCGCTGACTGTTTCCGTGACTCGGATGATCTTGCACTACCGCTGCCACCTGATTGGAGGCATATCTGTAATCCGGTCTTTCCTCTCTTCTTCTACCTCTGAACTCGTTGCGTCTCGATGATCCGGCTGCATCTCTTGCATATTGATCCTGATGCTCTCGATGTTCTGCCGACATCAGTTCTGGTTGTGTCGGATCTCCCAAAGCATATGAATCTGCTATCCTGATGGTTTCTGCCAAGGTGGTCGGCATATCTCTTTGCAACCTCTGCCACAAAACACTGGTGTATCGACAACCTTGAGCGAACCAAGCTATCGCTTGAGATTCTATAACTCCTTCACACGAGTTTCTAAGGTTACACCACAGAGTCAAGAATTCTCTATCTGTCTCATTCGGCCTTTGCTTGCACATAGCGAGCTGATGTGGACTATTTGGTCTTTTGTAAGTACTGGTGAAGTTGTTGACAAACATCTCTTCAAAATCTAACCAACAGTTGATACTACCTGCTGGCAGATTGTTTAGCCATACTCTGGCTGGTCCTTCCAGCATCTGCGGGACATATCTTACCGCCCATCGCAAGTTTCCACCAGCTATCTTTACTGTAGTAGCATAGTCAATTAACCAATCATGTGGTTTGGTTCTCCCATTGTATGTTTTCGTGCCCCTCGCTAGCTGAAAGTTTGGCACTGGTGGCTCGCCCATGATCCGAGGTCCGAAACATGCCGGACCTGGCGGACCCTGCTCCTCTAACAACTCGGACCAGTATAACCTGTCCAGCTTTAATCTTGTATCGTTTAATGGCAAGTTTTTGTACATGATTCTCTCCTGCATTCCATAATGGTTATTTCCACCATTCCCTGCATATTCCATATCTGAGTAACCATCATTGTACCTCTCATTTGCCTGATTTTGGTGAGCTGGTCTTACTTCTCGTTCTTGCCGAGGTTCATACCCCGGCTGAGGATTGGGCGGTGGGTCCCTTCTTCCTTCTGCCGGATATCGTTCTCACGATTCCCCCTTCCGAGGTCTCCATTACCTCGGCTTCCGTTGCCTTTGTTGGCATGGCCGGGGTTTCTCTCACCACTGTTACCTCGGCTCCCATTGCCTCTATTCTCATTGACTTTTCCGGCTACTGCCGGATCATACGGAACAATTTGCTTATTTCTTTTTCCTGAAGTTACTGCTCTATCTTTTCGTGCGTTGTTTCCGGGTGAGGACGCGGCTGCCACCGATAGGGCGGGTGCTGCTCCAGCCGAATGAACCATGCGCGAGGCTCCCGGTCTTTCCGGGTCAGCCCTAAGCATTTCTTCATTCTGCTGGTTCGCAATGCGTACCAGCTCATTCACTCTTTCTTGCTGTTTCTGCCAGGCTTCGCCGGTTAATCCTTCTAACTCCAATGCTGCGGCATTTGCCGCCCTTAGGTTCTTTGCCGGGGTGCTATACCTCAGCAAGCCTAGATCAACAGAATCTGCCTTATGAGTCTCATGCTCTTTGTTGATATCATTCATGAGGTTTTTTCCTCTCAATCGTAATTCATCTACCCGCTCGGGTGCAACATCTAGTTTATTTGCCTTGGCATACTCTTGCAGAGTCCTGTTTAAGGACTCCCGCAAGGCCAAAACCTTTTTTGCCTCTACCAGTACTTTCTGCCTAGTCTCTTCTAACTCAGCCTGAGCATTAGCCGGATCAAGTATCGGCGCTACCAGCGTGGTCAGATTATCTATAGTTGCCTGGAGAATATTTTATGGTCTTTCTAGAGGTGGCCATCATACCCTTGCTGCCTTTGGGGTTGTCTCCTGCACCTAAGCTGGCTTGGCTGCTGACGGATCTACCTCGGTAGGCTGTGGAGCTGTTTGCTTTGTGATCACCTGTCCTCCCGCCGCCGGCTCCTTGCTTGATCCAGCGCCTGCTGCTGCTGTCTGTGCCCCGGCTGCGACCATCACCTCGACGCTGCTGACGTGGCGTGCTCCACGTGGACTGTTCACAACGCTGAGGAGAGGCTCTCCTGCATCAATAACCAGGTGAGGATAAACACAGGAGGTGTCGACGCCGACGTAGATCTGGTGCGTGCCCAAGTTGATGAAGACGCTGTTGCGCGGTGGAGATTTTCTCCTGAAGCTGCCTGCGTTATCGCTAACATAGTCACAGAGATCAAATCTCTGGACTAAGCCAGAGACAACGCGCTCGCCGGTGTGGATGAAGTTTCCCGTCCGGATCTTGACTCCAGCTAGCACCGCTGCTGGCCCCACGGTGGGCGCCAACTGTCGTGGTGGTGGCACGACAGATGCCATGGGTAGGCTAAAGTATGGGGCCAATGGATGCTAGAGGGAACCGGGGAGGGAAGATGTAGTTACTTCTACACTCAAATGACTAACAAGCAGATCTTTATTTCTTCTCTTTTATGCTACAAGTGCTCCACGAGCTGTTTTCAGGAAGAAGAGAAGAACTACACGAGCCTTACGGCCTAGAATGCCTCGATCCCCCCTCTGGATCCCGCGCATCCCCTTATAAAGGGGTGCCTTGGCTCCTCTAGGGCTGACGTGGCAAGCATATTCGAGGAATATGCTTGTCCCAATATAGTAACTCGGTGACTTCCTTTCCGTGTCCCCCTTCTGATGACGGCAAGGTTCCAGAGAACCCCACCTGCGCGCCTCGGGCTCCATGACTGTCACCTCCTTGACCTCCTTCTGCCCTTCTGCTGCTCTGCTCCTTGTCCTTTGTGCTTGGCTCTGTTCAGATTCTTCCTAGCCCGTGACTTTGGTTTGACTATAGGCACCTCCTTATCCTACAAGCTTCACATTATTCGGCCCTGTCTCGCATAACTCGGCTCGGCCTTCACCTGCATTCAAGTTATTCGGGCTCACTCGGCCGACTTAACTCGTATGTCGGCCGGGTAAGGCATTACTCTTTCCGTAGGTGTCATGGCCGTGCTTATCTCGGCCGACCTTTACATGACTCGGCCGATATCAACAGTAACTCGGCATATGACAAGGGAGGCTCCTTTTATCTTCCCCTGTCTTGACCCTATCCGGGGTCACCTCCCCAACAATTCTCTATGTGCATCAACAATGGACCGGTGAAGATCATCAACGAGCTTATCTGGTGCCTCTTCATATTCATCTTCCCCCGTTGCAGTATCACCATATTCAAGGAGCATATGATAGTTGTCATCATCCTCTTTTTCTTCATTGTCTTCCATCATAACCCCTTTTTGTCCGTGCTTGGTTCAACAATTATAGCTGGACATGAAACCAGACCGAAGTAGGTGGGTGTGAAGGGTTCTCGAGAAAGAGTAATCATTATTATTCTGATAGACAACACATAAAACCATTCAGTTGTTTGACTTAGCCACACCGATAAAATTACGCAGGCCCATAATAAACTCGGTAGTGTGTCAGTCACCGTACATCCATTGCCGATTCATCTGTATTATACAATTAAGTTTAAAAATTATTATAGAACATCTAGAGAAATGACCATTGTACATCAATAGATGCATTGTATCAATGACAGATGAAAGGATAAAGTTTGCTAACCTCGATCTAGGAGAAAAGAAAGAGGAGAAAGCTTAAGTGGCATCAAGTGGCATCATGCTCTCACACATTCTATCGAGCACCTCTTGTGCATAGAGAGAAAAACCAAAGCAGCATACACTACTTGTGCATATAAGAAGGAAACATTGAACCAGTTCACACACAAGCATGTTGGGCTGGGTGCTATATATAGAGAAACATGGACCTTTAGTCCCGGTTGGAGATACCAACTAGGATTAAAGGTTAATCCTAGTTGGTATCTCCAACCGGGACCCTTTAATCCTAGTTGGTATCTCCAACCGGAACTAAAGATCCGGTTCGAATCGGAACTAATGTTGGCCCTATCCCGTGCAACGTCCTAGCCATTCAAACTGGGACTAATTCTCATATTAGTTCCGGTTCGTAACACGACCGGGACTGATGCTCCGAGCAGCACCGAACGAAATACCTGTTTTCTACTAGTGTCTCTCTCTTGCGTGCCTCGTAAACAAATGTATCCTTAATAAGTGGTAGCTCTACATCACTACAGGTGAAAGAGTCCCTAAAAGTAATAAAAATATCTTTTTTTTGCAAATTTATTATTCTACATCATTATTATTATTTTTGCAAAATTCTATCGATCTATTAATAGTCATTAACAACAGTACAAAAAGTTCCTAACAAAAGTAATAAAAATTACAAATAGATCAATGGACTAGGTAAAACTTGTCGTAGTAGAGTTTGTTATAGTAGATGTATGGAAAATCGTCGTGCTAAGTCCCAAAAATTATATAAAAATTTCAAAATCTGTATTTAAACAAGTAGCTCATTTTGCTTGGGTAAACAAACGGGTTTAAATTAAAACTCGGTAGACATCATCGAGACGAGTCAATCCTATGTCACGAGCTACTCGTTTAGAGTTATAATTCCAGCCTTGCCCAAAAGAACAGACCACGCAAATTTATAGATCTTCCGATTTTTGGGTGGTGGATTTTCGGGTGATCTCTGGGATCATTGAGGACTTTGGCTCTGCCTCAGGCCTATGAACAAACTTTGACAAGTGCTCGGCTAACTTGATCAGATGTGGTGAAGAGGACAGGGACCTGGTTTCCCAGGAGCTGCGATGCCCAATCACGCAATTCCCGCTCCGCTATCTTGGGCTGCCGCTCTCCTTGCGGAAGCCATATGCTGCGCAGCTCCAATCTCTGGTGGACCTGGTGGCGGCTAAACTGCCATCGTGGAAAGCTTCAATGCTAAACAGGGGAGGGAGGCTTGAGCTGGTGAAGACAACGCTCTCGGCCATCCCAGTCTTTGCCATGATGTCCCTAGATATTCCTATAGAGATCATCGTTGCCATCGAGAAGATCATTCGTGGTTTCCTCTGGAAGGGGAGAAAGGATGTCCATGGCGGGCACTGCTTGGTGGCATGGGACAGGGTGTGCATGCCCAAAGAGCTTGGTGGTCTTGGCATCCCTAATCTGCGCCTTTTGAACATTGCGTTGAGAGCTAGGTGGCTATGGTTGAAGCGAGTGGAGATGGATAAGCCATGGCATGATCTCGACATCCGGGTATCCGAGCTTGCAAAACAATTTTTGAGGCAGCAACAACCTCGGTGCTGGGAGACGGGGCATCTACCTTTTTCTGGACAGACAAGTGGTTGCCATGTGGACGCATCAGAGACGCAGCGCCAAACCTCTTCGCAGCGGTCCCGGCGAGCGCGGTCGCAACTCGCCGGGTGCGAGAAGGCCTAGCAGGAGCCTGGCTACACGATGTCCCCCCTGACCTAAGCGCAGTTGCTATCAGAGAGCTCCTCGAAGTTGCAGATCGGCTGGAGGAGATCACCCTTGTAGTAGGGACGCAGGACGTCTTCAAGTGGAACTGGGACCCGACCAACTGTTACACCGCGAAGTCATGCTATCAGGCCCTATTTGCTGGACGGACCTCGATGGCCGGGGCACTGCAGATTTGGCGCTCCCGAGCTCCTGCCAGTTGCAAGGTCTCGCTTTGGTTGGCCGTGAGAAACAGATGCTGGACTGCCGATAGGTTAAGCCGGCGTGGTCTACAGCACCCAGCAACATGCCCTTTCTGCGATCAATATGGAGAAACTATTGACCACCTCCTCATGGGACGTGTATTAGCTAGGGAAGTTTGGATGATCTGCCTTGGATGGTGGGGCAAGATCCAGTGGATGCCGGATCACGAGACAAAACTCGTCGCCTGGCTTCAGGACAGGCGCGATGGCAAAGGCCGCGAGCGAGACCTCTGAACGGGGATCGTCCTGGTTTGTTGGACGCTCTGGCGACACCGGAATGATGTTGTCTTTGAAGGAGTCACCCCATCTCCCGCAAGAGTCATCGAGAAGATTTCGGTTGAGGCAGGTCGGTGGAGAGCCGCTCGGTTATTCCGTGATTGTTTAAGTCAGGTGGACAAGTGAAGATGCCGCGAGTAGTTGGTTAGTGTGTGTGCTGTCCCTAGGACAGCGTGAGGTTGCGTGTGGGACATCTGTGCCACAGCGTGTTGTAAACTTGGCCTCTTGGCCTTTCTTCTATGAAAACGATACGTCTTTCAGGATGTATCCTTGAAAAAGATCTTCCGATTAATTAAGCTGCGCAGTGGATTAGTCGCTCATCATTCAGAAATGATGGAAAAGAAAATGCACTCTTGTGCGCTCCTACGTGCATACGAAGCACGAACTCCCTTTTCAGACTCGATCGTCGACCAAATTAAAAGGCGCTTTCCAACCTGATACATAGTCCTACACTGCTATTCGAGCTCAAATTAAATTATAATCAGATCCGTGCTGGCGTGCTGCGACTTCTGCTTTGGAAGATCATATAAAAATGCTCCAGAACTTTTGAAAACGTAGCTAAGCTACCGCATTAGCGTAAAACACTGGGCGTAACCTCTCCAATAATATTGATTAATTAAGCAGCCTCTCCCATGTGGAGACCGTGACGTGCTACTGTCAACGCGCCAAGTGTACGTACGCCGGGTTCGTATTTCTCAACCCCATTAGCGGCCATTTTACACGTGATCGATATGCACCGATCGACCAAATTCTGGCAGAATAAATGTAGGTTTTGGGGATCGGAAGACTTACGCGTATACCTAGATCGTCCGCATAAGCTATATAATATGAATTATATAATATAAAAATTATATTATTAGAAAATATAACATTTGAATTTTCTAATAGTATAGTTTTTATCTTATGTACCTCATGCTAAGTTGGTTAATTTATCGACCTAGAAATACGCGTAGGTCTTATAAACCGAGACGGAGGGAGTACTAGTTTCCTTGATTCTTCCGAAGCAACTTGAGATACTACACGTAATGGCACAACTGCATGCGACACAACTGCATGCGACACAACTGCATGCGACGTCTCTGTAAAAAAATATACGGAGTAGTAGCTTATACCTGTGACCTATATATATACTCCCTTCATCTAGAAATAACTGATTTATATTTGTCTAAATTCTAATGTATCTATACACTAGAATGTATCTAGAATATAAATTTAATTCAGTTATTTCTGGAAAGGGAGAGTACATATATATACATGTACACGATGCATTTCTTCTCGTCAAGTCAAATATACCATGCTCCCATACATGTACTAGGTATCTGCTGTGGTAGCTGGTTAGGATACTTGCATGGCGTTATCTGGGTCTTTGGTCGGTGGATATCCGATATTGTTAATACTAGTAGGTGCAGGAGTTCCGGCCGGCCTGCAGACTTTGTTGGTTCGGTAGACGATCGATGAACAGTCTACCAGTTCTAGTACGTGGTACTGTGGTAGTACTATTCTTCAAGGGAACTCCAGCTACACACGCACGGCAGCAGCAGCAGGAAGTTGTGAAAAGTGACATTGGGCGGGTCGTCCGGGAACGAGCGACATTGTCATCCATCCATGGAGGTCATGCAAGCTTTCCTTTCTTCGAGAGAATCTGGCCAAATGTCTGAACCTGAACACAAAAAGTACGTAGGTCCCTAGAACATGGGAAGGACCGGCCGGGTATGTCTGTATTTGTCGACTGCTCTGAACTGGTACTAGTGCCTGCATGTGAGCTCTAGGTAGGTTCTGTTGTGGGTGCACCACACCACACGGCTCTCGATCATTATATTGCACGCATGTTGCCCATCATGGTCTACACTTGGTGCGATCGATCGATCGATGAATAAACTAATTAATCACGGCCTTAGGTACTCAGCCGGCAATCAAATATGCATGTACTACTCTACCCGTTCAATATTAAGTATCGTCGATTTTATACTAAATCAGCGATACTTATCATGAACAGAGATTTTGTTGTCGTCCTGGTCGTCAGGGGCGATTCTGCCATGCGCTCTTTCCTGCTGCTACCTCTCGCTATCTGGACACTCATGAATGCTCACGCTCCTTGCCAGCAGAGTCGTTCTACGTCCGCTCAGCCTTGTCGTCCCGGAGTCGGGCTTAGGTCGTGTGCTACTCGTTGTTGTGTGCAGCGGAGCTGCCAAGTTGCTCTTCTCGTTGGTGTGAGGATTTCATTATCAACGTTATTTTGGACTCGATCTTTTAGTCCCAGGTTGCCTCCTTGATGCACATGGAGTTCCTTCAATTGGTCGTTATCCAAGACGAGGAGGCGTATCGCCCCCTTCGTGAAGAGGTGGCAACACTCAAGCTGTTGTAGGCACGCGTTGGTGATTCTTTGCAGTCAACATAGACACGCGCCTCTGGTGGCCTAGGGCTCGCCCTTTGTAGGCTTGGTTTCCGCTTAACCACACTTAGCAGAAGTCATCTATAGTTGAGGAAGGATATCTCTATGGTTGTTTCTCTCCTCGTGGCAGTCCCTGCTCGTCGCCACACCATGATGTGTCGGTTTCCTAAGAGGGCATGGACATGATCTTGGCTCCGATGCTACAGATCACACAAGAGCTTCCTGAGTTGTGTGGGGAGTCTTCAGTGGTGCTTCTGTTGTAGTTGGGCTCATTTGAGGCATTGGCGGTGGCCACGACGCCCTCGCCACTGCAGTCACCCGCCTCTGTGGAAAGTGGAGAAGTGTTGACACATAGCTCCCGTCTCTTTATGCTAAAGAGCTTTGCGGCTTGCTCGCCAGTTTAGAGGCGGTTGGCTCTAGATATGGTAAGGTCATTGCTTGCATGTTAGCGGGGTAGGCTTCGGGGGACGTAATCTGAAAAGATGGAGAAGTCTCTCTAAACTCTCAGGAATAAAAGAGGAGGAGGGGCATATGAAGAAAAGTTTCGGTAACTACTTGATTAATGGACCTTTTTGGTGGTCCGTTTAATGGTTTTTCTTTGCAGCGTGGTCCTCTAGGTGTGGTTAGTTCACGGTTGTAGTAGGTTGAGAGTGCTTGTTGGTTTGGAGGTTGCATGCTTTAGGTGTTGTTCTCTTGTGTTTTTTAATTATAATAACTAGTTTTCACTTATTAACAGGATAATTCTCTTTTTCTTAATTAATAGAGTGGGGCAATGCTTTTTACCCCGTTTCATTATAAAACGGAGGGAATATTTTGTTCGCATATATTTCCTCCGTCCATAAATAAGTGACTTCACTTTGTATAGATTTGTATGTGTCTAGATACATTCGAGTCTAGACAAAGTCAAATTAGTTATTTCTAAACTGAGGGAGTACTATTTTCATAGATGTTTTTTGAATGCGATATATTACTGTTTATTTGGACACATGCTCAAGGCGGACGATTAATTCAAAGTGGTACAAACAAGCCAATGCTTATTCATGCAGAGAAGAAGACGAGCCAGCTTTGCTGAATAGAAAACGGAAACCGGTGCGACGAATTGAGCAGCTGACGAATGCTCTGCTCCACCTCCGCCCGCGCCTAGTAGCCGTTGAGCTTCAGCCGCAGCTTCGTCCCCGACCCGACCTGACAAACCCTGCCTTTATTTAACCACCATTCTCTTGCAGAAAAGGGAAAGCAAAAACGGCAGCCGGTGGTCGCCTCGCCGTGTCTTAAACCGACCTTCCCTCCCTCCGCCTGCCACTCTGTCGCCCCATCTGCAATTATAGCATAGCCGCCCAACGTCTCTCCATCTCTCCGCGTGCGTCAAGAAACTCGGCACACCCGCCATGGCGATAACGCCACCGGATCATCAAGAACGCGCCGCAATGTCCGCGCCGCTGCTCCCTCGCCGGCACGCCTCCCTGTCTTCGTCCTCCTTCTCCTCCACCTCCTCCTCATTCTCAGCCTCCTCATCCCTGTCCGATGCGGCGCCGATGATGCCGAGGGACGCGTCGCCGTGCAAGGCGCTGGCGGTGTTCCGGGACGCGCACGCGGGCGGCGGCTCCGTCTCCTGCCTCTCCCTCTGCGGCGAGTTCCTGCTCAGTGCTTCCACGGGCGCCGACATCGTGGCGTGGCAGCAGCCGGACCTGCGCGTCTTCGCGCGCTTCGGCGGCGGCGGCGACGGCTCCGTCAAGGCCCTGGCAGCCGCGGGCGGGCGGGTCTTCTCCGCGCACCAGGACGGCCGCGTCCGCGTCTGGCGGGTCTCGCGCCGCTCCGAGAACGCGTTCAAGCTCGTGGCCGCGCTGCCCACCGCCAGGGACTACCTGGGTCGGGTCTTCCGGCAGGCCAGCTACGTGCAGACCCGGCGCGGCACCAGGCGCCGGCTCTGGATCGAGCACGCCGACAGCATCTCCTGCCTCGCCGTCTCCGTGCAGGACGGCGTCGTCTACTCGGGGTCATGGGACAGGACGCTCAAGGTGTGGCGCATGGCCGACCTCAAGTGCCTCGAGTCCGTGCGCGCCCACGACGACGCCATCAACGCCGTCGCCGCCGACTGCGGCGTCGTATACTCCGCCTCCGCCGACGGCCGCGTCAAGGCCTGGGAGAAAGGCAAGGTCGCCGGCTCCACGCACTCCCTCCTGGCCGTCCTCGTCGCCCGCGACGGCGTGTCGTGGAACGCCGTAGCGGTGAGCGCCGCCGACGGTGCCGCCTCGGGTCGGCGCGTGTACGCTGCCGGCTCGGACGGGCACGTCCTCGGCTGGGACCGGCACGGCGGGGCGCGGTGGGACCTCGCGTTCGACGTGAGGGCGCACGGCATGGCCGTGCTGTGCCTGTGCGTCGCCGGCGACCTGGTGTGCACCGGCTCAGCCGACAAGACCATCGGCCTGTGGCGCCGGCAGCCGGACGGCGGCCTCGCCAAGCTCGGCGTCGTCGGAGGCCACGAGGGCCCCGTCAAGTGCATCCAGGCCTCCGCCTGCAGAGCGACCAATGGCTATATGGTGTACAGCGGGGGGCTCGACAAGAGCATCAGAGTCTGGTGGGTTCCCAACGGCGACGAGCGGCCGTCTGAAACAACAACAACGGACACGAAGGATCACAAGGCTTGCGTGTTCTTGAGGTGAAACTTTTGTGGGGGTTTTGTTTGGACTAGAAGTGTGTACATTTTACAGGAGAGATTGTTTTGGATTTTGTTTGGTAGCAGCACCGGATTTTGTCATAGCTGTGAAGGGGATGATTTTTGGGAGTCATGGAAACTAGTCATATATTATAGGTTGGGTGTAAATGTCTGTAAACAATAGCACTTGTACTCTGATGATTTATCTATAGGTTTGGATTTAATTTATCTCTCTGGCCATGATCATGTTCTTATTACCTGGGCTAGAGGTGTGTACATTTTACTGTTGAGATTGTTTCGGTTTGGTTCTGCTTGTTTGGCAGCCCTAGTCATAGGTTGGATGTAAAAATGGCCGTAAACTTGAAACTATGCTCTGATTTGTATGTAGGTTTTGATTTTTTAAATTTATTCGTGAGCCTTGACTATACAGGTCTTGATTCAATGGAAATGGTTAATTGATTACAAGGTGCATGGTCTACAAAAGCTGCACAATGCGCAGTGATTCTTACTACTCCAGTTTAGTACATTCTCCAAAAAAACGTAATTGATTATGCAAAAAGCAGCCTGAAAAGAGGGTGAGTTCACCACATAGCTCCGTATACCAGATATTCCTATATTACTAACAAAAACCTGGCACACATGTCCCACATTTCCAAATTTACACTATATTGACCAATCATGAATATATTCTCGATATGCATCCTCTGATCACCAAATGGAGGCAACATACATACTGCACATCGTAAAGAAGCTAAGACTACCCATCCATGTCGTCAGTGCCTGACCAACTTCTTGTATCCTGAAAAGAGTCACCAGGCGATCCCATGCTGCTCGTCCAAACCCGGGGGTGAAAGAGGGGGGACGGCAGGCGCATGATTGTCCCTGTAGACGGGCTCAATAATGTTCAGTATTTTCCTAGAACTAGATGTGACCAGTGCCCTGGATACAACTCCAGGTTCAGGATCGGTTTTGTTCTGGCCGTTGTTTTTCTGGAAGGGAACTTCATCATTCGCGGCAAATTGGCTGGCTGCGATGACAGAAGTGAAGACGCCAGACTCCCGCAGACCTTGAACAATTGCCTGATAAAGGAGCATATATATCAAAAGGAAGTATATGAATACTATTAAACATGAAAAACAATTGATGGTATGGCTAGGGCTGTTGCGCACCATTGGGGCATATATGCGAGTTAAAATGCCTTTCCTGAGGAGCTTCAGATTGAGCTGCTTATCGGTCCACACAACACGTTCATTGTACCTAAACAAAGAGCAATCAAGAAACAGGCACACCAGGTGTTCCATGTCTAAAATCATTACACCTCTAAACAAAAAAGCCTAAATGATCAACTGCATTGAGGTCAGCTAGTATTTTTCCTGCTATAGGCTGCAAAAAGTAAATCATTGTATTCACTGAAATTTTTCTTTGTTTATTAGTATCATATAGATCATCTTTTAAGTTGAGCTTATCACGTGTTGCTGATTAGATTATAACATATTGGGCCAAAAGAATGGAATTTTTCCCATCGTTTTTCTGAGGTGGTAGCACTAGATTTCATTCCCTGATTTGTTGCCATATCTTCTACTTGGTTGCAAACAGAGGTCCTCTTATTTTAGGTTTGATCGTCAATAAACAAAGAACCAAGTTGCCAATATGAAACTTAGGATCACAAAATTTACTACGAAATATACTTTCATAATTTGTTTGTTATTTGAAGCCACTATGGTAGGCATCGGCATCAAATATGGAACACCAGAGATCGGGTAAATGTCCAAAACAATGTATTTGCGGTTGGAGTATTATATCATGGCACATGCAAGTTCCTTTGATTGATGGCTTAGGTCAAGTAACAAATTGTGATGCTGAGGAAACCAAATGAATTACCAGCGCAGCATTTCCTCTTCACTAGCAGTTGACGCGATTATAAATGCCTGCAAATTAAATGTTGAAATCAGATGGTAGCAGAAAATATAGCAAACTAAATAATGCAAGAGGAAGCACTAACACTGCCATAAGAATGTAAAAAACAGATAAACCTGGAGGGATAGGACTCGTGCAAAGGAAACAAACAATAAAAATACTGAAGCTTGCAAGAGAATTAAGTACTCCCTCCGATCCATAATAAGAGTCGCTGATTTAGTACAACTTTATACTAAATGCACGACACTTATTATGGATCGGAGGTAGTAGCTTTACTTACTGATCTGTCAAACTCCAACATGAAACATCTTTTAACATCTTCTTTCGTAGGCTTGCATCCACAGCGATCACGTCTAGATGTTAAGTCTGAAAATTTGGTGTATGTATAGTGCAGAACTGCAGCTTCCTCCAGCTTGATCTCACTGTTAGTTACGTGCCATCAAATTAGTAAGAACAACTCCACTCAAAGACTCGTATGGTGTTCTAAAGAATTGTATGGTATGGGCAAAACTCCCTACTTTGGGCTCCTTGCGTAGTTATGCCATCTATGTGCACCATTTGGACGGAGATGATCTTGAATTCGCGCAGCAGCTTTTCCATTCCCGTAAGTAATGAAATAGTTAGGGTTGCCTCTTGTTGCTTCCTTGTACATGCCAAAGTAAGTATCTTTGGGAAGATGATCATAGTTCTTCTTGAACATAGACACCTGATAAGATATTGCAATGCACACAATTTTTTTCATGATGGGATTAGGTGTTGAAAACACACAAACAGCATGGTAATCGACAAAGTATCCTATAACCACCATAGTTGATCACTACTTGCATATGTTTATAAAATAGTTAAAAACAACTAGCTATTATGACCTTAACTTTATTCATCAAAGATCAGAAATGTCAAAACTCGTCAGTGTCACTTAATATTTTGTCAGATCTGGTGCTTGCACTCACTGACTTTTTGCACATATAAGATGAATGAGATTCTTTCATCTGCTTCTTCTTTTCCATGGAGTAATTTGCTAAAGTCGCTAGATCTATGTCAGTTTACACTAAAACAGCAGAAAAACTTAAATCCGTAATTCCATAGTACTAGCTAAATGGAAGCTAGACCAGCCTCCAGATAACAGGGCAACTCAGAACTAGTTCTTCAGGAAAATGTAATCAATCATTATCCGATAGAGAAAAGGAAATCACGTCAGAGTATCAGACTTCAGACGTAACAGAACAAATGGAAAGATACAGTGTTTCCATCAGCCAACGCTATACCAGACTGAACTCGACGAATGTATGTTACTAAAGAAAGACAAAGTTTACCTCACTGAAAGGGTCTTTTATATCATCACGTTCGACACTGCTTTCCTGCATAGTGCAGACATGTAAGTTAATTAGAATGTAAGGGCATAACAAGAGCACTTGGCTTTCTTTTACTTACATAGTTTGGAAAGATAACCATGTCAACATCGACAGGGACGTCGGCTAGCAAACGTTTAACAGAATACTCGGCAGCTCCACCAGGATAGAGCAGCTCGTCGGTGTCTAGATGCATGATCCAATCCATGCCAGTATCCTGCGACGAAGATAAAATGTTTTCATTTCTTGTGTATGGATGCATAACACCTATCTGAATAGACTGTGTAGCAGATAACAAACAGGCTTTCTGATAACACTATAACGCAAACACTTGTAAACAACATACCCGGGCCATTACGATAGCCATCTCCATGTTAAGTGACTGCTTCACAAACAGTTCGTAGTTGCAAGGCTTGTAGAAAAATCCCGCGAGCCAGGTTTCGTTCCAGATGCGGCTGTAGGTCAGTCGATGAGATGTTATACATCAGAATGGGCATCGAAATTAGTCTTGTATAGTCTGGCGAAAAGAAATTCAGACCTCCGGGCCTGCTGCTCCTCGAGCTCTCTTGTCCTGTACACCACCTTCACCCCCTACAGCCAACATCATAGTTGAGAGAAGATGAATAAAGAGACTTAAATTTCAAGCAAAAAGAATATAGGTACTGGTATTTCGAAATCTGAGGCGAGGGGCTCACGGGGATGGACTCGAGGACCCCCGCGACTGTGGGCTTGGCGGCCTTCCCCTCGACGAAGAGCAGGAAGTGCGAGACTCCGACGACCTTGTGGTAGAAGAGCCACGGCAGGATCTGGTCCAGCCCCGCAGAGGTGCTCGTCTGCACGCATACCTGGGATAATACAAGGGGTAAGAGATGGTCAGGCGGCCGGTGGGGAAGAGGAGAGGTGAGGTGGGGGGAGGGGTACCAACCTTGGGGTGGTGGCTCTCTGGCGCGGCGAAGGGGAAGGACCATCCGCGGAAGTAGGGGAAGGTGGGGCCGGCGGAGGCGGCGAGGACCTCGGCGCAGGCGGCGGAGGAGGAGGGGAGGGACCGGGTGGTGGGCTCGGCCAGGTACGGGGGCCAGCGCGAGACGGGGTCGTCGACGCCGCCGCCGCGCCACTGGAGCGCGAATGCCAGGAAGGCGAGCGCGAGCGGGAGCGCGGTGAGGAGCAGAAGCAGGCGGCGCCATGCCGCGCCGCCGGACGGAGCGTGCGCGTGCGCGGGCGCCGGCATTCCCTCCGACTGAGATCGATCGACTGGGTCCGTTCGGGTCCGGCGCAACCAGCCCGGTCTGTCTATGTGCTGCGATTTTTCTTTCCTGGCAAAAGAAGAGACTAGCCAGCAAGTGCTGGGCCGGACCGGGCCGGAGCCAGTCGTGAGTAGGGCCTTCTTATCGTCTTCTTATCCTCTTCTTCCCCCCCGAGCGAGTCAGTTTCAGTCAGAAATCCATTCCAGCCATGGCGACCATGCTGTGCTCCTACGCCATGCCCGCTGCCTCCGCCAGGGCCCCGCTCCTGCGCTCCAACGCCAGCGCCACCTCGCTTGGGTTCGCCACGTCGCAGCTCGCCGGCCTCAGCCTCGGCCTCACCGCCGCCGCTGCCCCCCTCCCCCTCTCCACCAAGAACACCATCGTCGCCCGTACGTCCCTCCCTCCCCCTCCCTCTCTTCACTTGTTATTTCCTCCCTTTGCTCCCTGATTCCGTTGCATTGCTTCTGTCAGTCTTGTTCGTTGTGTGCACCGTAACATACAGACTTGTGCAGCTCTGTCTGATTTTCTTCAGACCAACTGTAAATGCGGTGTGTATGTACAGTAGATGAACAGAAAATGTAGTCCTACTCAGATGGTAGTTAGCTCGATTCATTTCATTTACTGCATTAACATGCATTGTCCATTCTTACTCTGAAAACTGGACACTGGGATTTCACTGACTGGAGCCTGACTAGTACCTGTGGAGTTTGGAGAATATGCATGTTAGCCGGCAACAGGCAATTCCTGTGCATCGTGTCCAATCGTCTTCGGCAGCATCGTGTCACTGCTTTGAAAGCACCACATATTCTGAATTCTGATTGCCATGAATGAATCAAGAACAATTTCCGCAGCTGTCCAAGTGCGTTATCATTGAACATGATAGCAAAAGTTGTACTAGCAGTCCTGCAGTGGTACATGTAAAACAAGAGAACCGGTTCATTTCATTTACTACATTAGCACGCATTGTTCATTCCTACTCTGAAACTGGACACTAAGATTTCACTGACTAGAGCTTGATAGCCGGCAACAGCCAATTCCTCTGTGCATCATGTACAACCGTCGGCAGCATCAAGTCACTGCTTTGACGGCACCACAGATTCTGATTGCCATGAATGAATCAAGAAACATTTAAGCAGCTGTCCAAGTGTGTTAGTATTAGTATTAAACATGATAGCAACAGTCGTTACAGTCTTGCAGTGGTACAATTTGCCTAGATATCACAGAATCTCATATAACTATTTGCCTAGATATACATTTACATGCATTTTCTTCCCAAAAAGAAAGGATATCACCTGAATTCCACGGTTAACAATCATGCATGCATGAACCATCTGTGGGTTCAGGTCGGATTTGCCCCTTCCTGGAGAAGAAGACAAACCGGGCCAACAAGGTGTCCTTCTCCAACCACAAGACCAAGAAGCAGCAGTTCGTGAACCTGCAGTACAAGAAGCTGTGGTGGGAGGCCGGCAAGCGCTACGTCAAGCTGCGCCTCTCCACCAAGGCCCTCAAGACCATCGAGAAGCACAGCCTCGACGCCGTCGCCAAGAAGGCCGGCATCGACCTCAACAAGAAATGAGCCAGCTAGTTTGGTTCATCTCCTGGCTATATACATTTTTCTTCATCTTCTCGCACCATACTGTTTAGTCCAGGTTTGCTGCGTTGTCACGTTCTCTTTTTTTGAGGGATCAATGTTTACCAGTTGTGATTGGATTTGAGTGCAAAATTAGTACTACATTCCATTACGAAAAGGAAATTCATAGGAATTTAATCAGGTCATATCCAAAGAGCTACAGAAAGTAAAGTAAACAAAATAATTAAACTAATTTTAAGGTGGTAACTTGGCATCTCTGACCACAAAAGTGCCCTCCTTGGCATCCATGGTATTATCAAAACTTCTGCAGGTGCCAATGCAATGTTTCCTTCAGCTGTGTGCCAACATTAATGTATTGCATAATTTGGAAACTTGTAACGACAAAATGAAAAATGGCAATATAAGCTCTGTTTTATTTAGACGTGCCATAATGAGATAACTCTATATGCCCTGAACAAACTAATACGAAATATCTTTTGTAAGTTCAATCAATGGTACAACCTGTTAGTATGTCCAGGCTTCAGAAGTCGATCCATAAAATCAGTCAATATTTAATGGAGAAGCTAAATAACACACCATGTATTTTTCCAGTAAGTTTCAAAACAACAAGCACATGTCAGATGTTCTCCATGTGCACGAGCAAGCTGGCACACATAACCAAATTTCATAACTGATCAAGAAACCATGTTTTCTTATCTTACACGCTGCAGTCTAAGAATATAAGTGGGTGTCGAGGTAAGGTCCCCTCATGCAATGAAGCGTAATCAACTGCAAAGGCGTACAACCAGCCTCTATGATGCAAGTATTGGGCTCATAACTAACCGGTGTGAGTGCCGATTCAAGGCTTAGAATCTATTTCCTACAAACTGAGATTGCAATAATCCACAGTCGTCAACATTTTTGTTTACCATCAGAGGTTGTAAGCTTCAGCTTGCTTAAATAGATGTAGTTCAACCAATCAGTAAACACAAAGAGTGAAATCTAAGTTAAGCACTAAAAAGGCCAGGAACTTCCTTCACACCCTCTGCATGTGGCTGCAGAGGATCTTGGATGGGGCTACCGCAACAGCGAAGCACACGACAGACAGGTGTGAAGTACAATGAGGTGTCGTGGATGGAGGCAAACACAGTGGTGCAGATTTATGAAGCCGCTGGAGTAGTCCTCTCCTACCCAATGATCAAAAATATATATAGCAAAACTAACACCGTCACGCTCACTATAAGAACAGAAGCACACACTACTGACTATACCACCATGGTTTGCATGAGGTGGACTTGTGCATAGCTGCACATCAAGGACAAAATCGCTTTCGTAGACATAAGGGGAAAAGAAATTCTAGGCTAGCTCACATATGCAGTATTTTTCTATTCTTATATTCACATTTGACTAACTTTATTTTGATTTTGAACACTGGTAGTTACTTTTTGATTTGCAGGAGCTTTGTTATGCTTTGGGTCAGGTTCAGTGAATTTGATACCAAAGCCCTTATAGAATTTTAAAAAAAACTTCCTCATTTCAGTTCTAAAGTTATTCACTCAAACAAGTCCAGAGTTTTTGTGAATGTGCACCTCACACATGTATCCTTCTTGCTTAAATCAAGAAACAGATGCCATCGTTGGCACAGGTGTCTCTCCTTACATTTCTGAAGGAAATCAAGGAAAAGCAGCAGAAACTTGGCAACAAAACCCCCAAAAGATAGAAGATCAAAGATGTAGCACTATTGCTAAAACAGGTAAAAGACATGTAACAAAAGTAATGACAACCACGTAGACCAGGGGAAAATATGTTCATGGTATAAACAAATTTGAGATTGCATCTTATGATTCTTGAGCACAACGCTTTGGTGGCGTGTAGGCACATAAAAATTCACAGCAATAATAGCACACAATTTATTGCTAAGGCAACAATCACTGCGGGTAAAATGTCCTAGAGTTTTACTAGTATTAGTGGATATGATAGCAGACTACATAACATCATAATGTAGGTAAAGCAATAAGACAAAGATTTCTTTTCTATATAAATGAATTGGTAATTTCATAATTATATATCAAGATTGTAGTTTAAATTGGATGGCAAGAAACTTTGTAATAGACTTGTGTACAGTTTACAACATTTTTTTTTGTAATTTAGGAATCTAAATCAATTCAGAAAAAAACTTGTATAGTAAGTAGCAAGTGAACATCACCACTAGCATGCAGCCTAGATCAACTTTGTCATGGGTTGCCTTGTGGTGTGGCTCAGCACCTCCTCCCCCCTCCCCCCTAGAAAACCTTACTAATGCTAATGTGCCTAAAATATCATATCTCAATTCTCCCAGTTGAATGGCAGCTAGAATACCGCAATCTGAATGCACTCATCAATTTGCGCACCTCTATCGAGACAGGCAACTGTTTTCTGCTGGTTGCACATGCCATCTCCTCTTGCTCCTCTTCTAACTCATCCTGGATAGAGATCTTAGACCGCTGAGATCCAAGAAAAACTACGAGCTAACAGTTAGGGTTGAGAGTGAGAGTGCAGACGATGCTAGGATATTAGTACTGGCCATAGAGGCAATGACTTGGGCTCTTGTGCTAGTCTACAAGAAAATATGGCACCAGCACTAGCAGAGGAACACGTCGATGGCGACGTGTAGGTTGCAGTTGCGGTAGCTGAGACGGAGATGACAAAGGAAGCATGCAAATAGGAGGTGGTGAAAATGGAGTAGTCATAGAGGGGAGGGACGATGGCAGAACAAGGAGAGAAGCGTGATGAAACGACGATGGTGGCAGGGTGAGTCGCCAATAAGAGGAGCGGTGTGGTGGATGGATTGATCATTTGTGTTGTCGGACCCATGTGGCGCGCGCAGGATTTTAGCCCACATACCGGAGCTATCTTTTTAAAGAAACCAAGCTCATTGCACAACATGGATATAGATGTATGCATAACAAGAAGAATGGGGCATCTTCTAATCCAATGACATGATCGCGGCATTGTACTCCCTCTGTTCGACACTATAAGTCTTTTTAGCAATCTATATATACCTTGATTCTTGCTACAGAGTACAGACCCTTTTCTTTTGACAATGATCCTTACTACAGACTTGATCTCTGTATTCATGTCGTGTACACAGTACACATGAAATCGATGAGCAATTAGAGCGTTACCACTGCCAGATTTGGGACTTGTTAACGCTGGATGCTCTTTGCAGCGATCCCGATTGGGCTGGAGCGAGCAGGCCATTTTCCGCGGGCTACGCCGTGCTGGGCCGAAAGGGGAAAGGTACAAGGTAGCTGCCTGGTAGTAGTTAGAAGCGCAGTGCAGCGCCACTCACTCTGGCTCTGCCTCTCTCTCTCTTAGCTGAGCTGAGCTGTCCCTGTCGCTCGCCCGCATCTTGTCCCGGCGAGCATTGACTAAGCTCGGGCGATGGAGGAGGGGCAGAAAAATCTGGTCGCCGACACGGCCGGCAAGGAGAAGGAGCCGGAGCCGGAGGAAAGGCTGAGCTTCGAGCCGACGGAGGACGAGCTGGTGCTGCACTTCCTGCGGCCGCAGCTGCGCGGGTTCGAGCCGCGCGTTCCCGGCGCCGTGGTGGAGGAGGCGGACCCCTGCGCGGTGCCGCCGTGGGAGCTGCTGGCGCGGCACGGCCTGCTGGAGCGCGGGCGCGGGTACTTCTTCGCGGCGCGGCGGCGCGGGACCACCCACGTGCGGCGCACCCCGGCGGGCGGCGCGGGCTCGTGGATGCACAGCGGGAACAGGGAGCAAGGGCGGTCCGTGACGGCGCTGGGCGTGGTGGCGCGGTGGTGCCGGACGAGGTACTACTTCTACGAGGTGGGCGGGGGGGCGGGGCGGCGGAGCACCGGGTGGGTGATGGCGGAGTACGAGATCACGGACCCGGGGTGCTACCGCCGCGCCGACGAGGGCGAGGAGGACGAGTACTGGGTGCTCTGCCACGTCCGCCGGAGCAGCATCAGGACGGCCGGCGGCGGAGGCAAGATGCCGCCCAGCCGCAGGCGCGTGCTTGTTTAGCTAAGCTAGCTGGACACGCATCGGCGGCCGAGACCGGCGACCTCGCTGATCGGGATTCGGGAATGAGGATCATGGCGTTTTGTTGGATCCGATCGCTTCACCATGACTCGTGTGTTTGGAGATGGTTAAAGAAATGGAATAAAGAAATACTAGTATAATACAGTAATCCATTAACTTGTGTTCTCAACGCCCATCTGTAATCTGTCAGTCCGGCTGGCCGTGCGCTAGGGAATGAAGACAGTGTACCGTACAATTCCGCCTGGAGCCCCCGATCTTCTCTCCCTGTCACACTTCTGGCGGTGCCCAACAAGAAACAAAGAAGTACTGCACCTTCCATCTCACATGCTGCCGGTGCCGTCCGTTTTAAAATATAAGATGTTTTAGCTCTGTAAAGCAAATCTGTTTAGACTACTTTTAAAACATCTCTAGCGGACATAAAAGCGAACAAAAAAACGCTTTTCCAAGTCACGTTCGAGCTAGTTTTTGCGTGAAGAACACGATAGAAACACCAGATTCTTGAACATTCGCGGGAGATTTCAAAACGCGAGCATAGTTCATACATAGTACTGACGTGATCATATGTATAAAACACGAATTCAACCTAAATAATACGGGACCTGCCGTCTCCGCCGCTACCCTAGCATGTACACAAAATCGGGCTCACCGGAGCCCAGGGAGCGGCGGCGCCGCTTCCGGCGGCGGGCTTCACTCCTCGTCGGAGAAGTTGAAGTCCAACAGCCCGGAGCTGATGTTGGAGACGAGGTCGATGACCTCCACCTCCTTCCCGCGGGAATCACGGTCGACAGCGAGCCCCTGCTCGAGGAGGATGCCGTCGATGAGCTCGTCGCACTGAGCTCGACGGGCCTCCGCCACCGCCTCGACGATGCTCCGCTACTGGATGGCCTCGTGTAGTGGAGGGTGGCGCGCTTGTGCGCCCCGTCCAAACATCGGCACCGGCGGCGCTCCACCTCCTCCGCGGGCATGATGCGATGGAAACACGACGTCGAAGCTCCCTGACGGTCCATCGTGGCGTGAATCCGGCGGATCTGCTACCGCTGGCGAGAAATTGCTCGCCGGTGCTCGGCGATTTGAGCGGTGGTGTGCGACGGAGGCGTCGAGGGGGTGGTGGCAGAGAAATGGATCGAGACCTGGGAATCGAGCTCAGAATCGGGGATTTATGGGTCGAGGGGGTCGATTCCTAGGGGCCCGAAAAAAATTCCCGGGTCGGGTAGTGTTTACGGTGTCTGTTCGGGCCAGATTTTGCGACCCGGCCCGAAAAACCGCCGGAATTTTTTGGGTCCGGCCTTTTTTCGATTTCTGCTAGAGATGCTTTTAGTATGTAGGTTTATTTAGGTTAGGAGTGAATCTACACACTAAAACAAGTCTAGATATTTTTTTGCAAACCTAAAAAACCTTATATTTTGAAGCGGAGGGAGTACAAGAAAGGAATAGACTAGATTATTATAGGTCGATTTCTTTGGCAATGTGATGGACATAAAGAAAAAATACCGGATAACAAAATGAATATGTAGACCAAAAGATTAAGGAGCTATGGGCATTAAAGTTCTAGAATTAAATATACTAGTAGATCTTAGAAAGTGTCTATTTAGACTTCTAAACTAAAAGGGAGTACGGAAAGAGCTGTTGCAAAACAAATACTTACCCACGAAATCTTTCTCAAATTTCGGCCAAACCAAATTATTCTCCTTTTTTAGAAAGGTCTTATGAAAGTTAAGGAGGAATTCATGTCCAGAGGAGCTTTGTTTTCTTTGGGGTAGCTAAAAAAGGTAAAGTACATATTCGAGTGGGGTAGAGGCTCTTTATATAGCATAGTCCCACTAGTGTAGCATACTCCCACTCATGGCAAATGTTATGTCCACTACTCCTTTGAATATAAACTTTAGAAGGGCTTTAAAAGGGAATAGATGGGAACGATAGCTACACTAGCGCACAGACTCGTGGATATCTACCTAAATGACCAGGCAAACATTTTCCTATGGAGTTTGACGACGACATGCCTCTTTTCCGATGGAGTTTGACGATCTTAGATGGTAACACAAGATTTCTACAAAAATACACTTGAAAAATGTAAGTACTACTTAAAATCAATTTTTATGTGGTTCCTTTATAGAAAAGTTATTTTCATAAAGGACAACTTAGCAAAATAAAATTGGAACATAGAAAAGAAATGTTGTTTTTGTGATTAACATGAAACAATATAACACGTGTTTTTTGATTGCCCTCTAGCAAAGCCAATTTGGCGCATAGTGCACATGACTTTTAATTTATCGCCCCCCTAAAATATTACAAACTTTTTGGAAATTGGCTTAACTGGGGTAACTAAGAAAGTTAAAGTACATATTCGAGTGGAAGTATGCTCTTTACTTTGGGCATTATGCAATGTGCGCAATAATTTTATCTTTAACAAAACAAGATCACCGTCATTTTTACAGGCTATTCCACTAGCTACATACTCATTGGTCCCGTGAAATAAAAGCTGAAGGCGACTCCCTTCTCGTCCCCGTGCATCCCTCCTCGAGGTGACATGAGAGGAAACCCTAGAATCCATCGGGCCACCTTCCCCCCACTAGCCGACAGAAGGCACCATCGGGCAAAGCCCGGGCGAGATGGTGGTGATCCCCTAGAGGCGGCGACGCATAGCTCCTCCTCGATCTGGCTGCATAGAGCATGGGATCCTGACGGTGGGCGGGTTGATGACGTCAAAGGTGGGGTACCTTTATGCATTGCGGTGTTGCTCTTGCATCCATGGACAATATCTCCGGGTTGGGCGTGCCTATGGGGCTGGGTCCATGGCTGCGATGGTATGGCAGCGCCTGGCTGCGGCGGCCTCCTGGCACCGTGGTGGTGCTAATGCCCAGCTAGGCGACAACGACGGCCTATACCTCCACCATCGAGTTCACCCCGATGGTGGAGGTGGAACAGTGGTCGGTGCATCCCCTTTGCGGACATCAAGGTTCGGCTCTCTCCGCTTCTGCGGTGCGGCCAAGGGTGGCTCAAGTCACCCCTTTTTCGGCTGTTTTTGGGGTTGACAGATGTGTCGGGGCAAAAGCCCTGCTTGTAGGCGTCGTCTCCTCCTTGGGGCGTCGTCATGACACTGCCGGTGCTTCCCCACCTCGAGTGTCAGGGGGGAGGAGGGAACCCTTTCTTTGTCTTGCCGAATCGGACAACAACGGCACCACGGTGTGTCGTCCCCTCCTTGGAGGCGTTGTCTAGGTCGCTCGTGGAGTCCCTATGGTGGCATGATAGAGTCCGGGTTGATGACTGCCCCGAGCATGGGCTTTCGGGGCGCAATGTACTTCGTTGGAAGTGTTTATTGGTCGACATCTCTTGGTTGGTATCAGGGGTGGATGCAAGTTCATCCTTAGGGGTGCACATGACACCGGGTAAAATTGATTTTTTTTTTGTTAACTTGTAATTTTTCATCATATGTGTCACCCCTAAAAGATATATTTTGGCTGCTTTGGCACCACCGTGCACCCTAATCATCAATTCTCTAGCTCCGCCACTGGTTGGTATGATCCCGCCGCTCACTCGCCGACTCTTAGGAGCTTAAGAGCGGGAGCTGCGTCGGTTGTGCCATCCTTGGCAGAGTCGATCTGCCGGAGTTTCCTCCTTCGTTTGTGACAGCGGTCCGACAGCTTGGTGTATCTCCTCCCTGCCTGCCATATGTGGCGGGAGATGGTGCAAGGAGAGGTTTTTTCAGTTTGAGGTCTCGTGAATGCCCCGGCGACCGGCGAGGGCGTGACATGCTCGTCTACACATGCGCGCTCCCACACAAACACACATGGGCAACTTTTGCTGGCTTTTGTACGTTGTACGCTTGTACCGCGAACAGACAGTACACACGTGTTTCACGCTCTGTTCGATCGGCTTTTTGTGTTTTTCTTTACTCGCCTACACAAGCAACACGCAAGACAAGATGCTGTCACCAGCCGGTCCTGTTAAAACAAAATGCTGGCAATCGGGTGGAGACCGGACAGTTTGCTTCCTGGTTTCTTCGCTCTTGGACCCTCGGTTAGGCCAATCACAACTCATACCAAATGCTAGTTTTAAATTGAGTATATCGGGCTTTTGGAATTAGTACTTCTAAATTGACGTAAAATTCATATCACACGATAGAATATCATATTTGTGTGAGGTGAGGATAAGGAGTGCTTTTTTTTTAAAAAAAAAGAGAGGATATGGAGTGCAAATTTTTATTGAGAAGTGGGATCACACGGAGATGCATACGCCTCATTGGCGTAGCACAGGGTGACTTGGTTGAGTCCCCAAAGCCCTAGGGCCGCCACCCTTCTTCCTTCCCCGCCTCTCGCAGTGACACCAACTGTGGGCGAGGAGCATTTTCTCACAGCGGCCTCGATTTGCAAGGTGGATTTATTGGGTGGCATAGGACATTGACCAACACCGCTTCTCCCCCCTGACTTGCCAACTCTAGTACCCATGGGTCATTGTTGGGCTTCTTGGCTCTATCCCAGCCCTGTCTCGTGCACTCCATCGGGTTTGTTCTAGGGTGGAATGAGATACTTCCGCGTATCTCTGGTTGGTGGCTTCCTCGCTCTAAGACAACAATGGAAGGATGGTCTTGCATGTTAGGACGACGGCCCCGAAAGATGAGGTTGCATGGGTGCTTCTTCGGCAAGCAGCATCGTTGTGGTGGTAGTCCTCCCTTTGACCATGTGAATGGCGAGGGGCGTGGTAGAAGATGGTAGTGTTGTTGGCGTGGTTTCGGTGATGGCGACTCTCTTGTCAATATCTGGAGTCCTTGAGATGGCAAGGCGGCCCTTCCGCCAGGTTGGATTAGTCCCTTGATACCTCATGTGACACGTGTGAGGCTTCGAGAAAAAGCTCAATCTTCGCTTTTGTGCCGATGACGGTGATGACTGCGGGTAGGGCAGCAAAAGGGTCGAGTTCGAGCGAGTTAGACTTGGCTCAACTCAACTCATACTAAAATTTGAGCGAGCTCATTATGGGTTGACTTGAAGTCGAGCTATAATTTTTTGTTTATACTCGGCTTGTAACAATCTCGAGTCGATCTCAATCTAGTTTTAAACTTAAAAACTCAATAATTTTTCCAATACTAGAACGAAGAAAAATCCACATATTTGTTTAATTAAATCTCATCCACGTTGGATGGAATAAATCCCATCCACGTCATCATGTAATATAAGGTGATAAACTATTATATATTTTATTTTAAAATGTAACATAATTATTATATACCCGAAAATAATAATTATATTTTAAGCTGTCAAGCTAAATCAAAACAAGCTATTGTTAGCTTTAAGACCGGCATGTCTTCTAATCGAGTCATGTAAGACACTTATACTTGGCTTATTTATTTTCGAGTCTATGTCGAGTCGTGCTAAAATAAACAGAGTGGATCATGAGCTTCTCACGAGTATTATGTTTTGTCGCAGCCCTACCAGCGGATGTCGCTTAGAGCATCTCTAACAACTGCTGCAAAATGCAACAACAACCCAAATAACTGCAAAATACGGCAGCACGGACAAAAAATATGCGACAGAGCAGCCTCGTGTGTTGCATACGTGGGTGGTACCGCATTTCTTTTTTGCCTCAGCGTACGGTTCAACTGCCAACTGAAAAGTTTTTTTTTACCTAAGCCCGTAAAGTGGCGACCGTTTTCTGCCGCAAAACCATGAATTAGCTGCTGCATCGCTCAAAACTGGTGTCGCATTTTGTATCAGCTGTTAGAGATGCTCTTAGATCATGTATTATGTACACTTAAATCGGTTCAATTGAACCGGTTCCATATATATAGTGGGGCATAGAAACTTGGTTCCATTCGTAGCTATAGAAACATATTTTCTTTGCCCCGCGGTGTGATGTCGTTTACATGCTGCTTGAGGTCAGCCTATTCACATGGTAGATTGAGGAAGTAAGATATGCTCTTCTATTTCTTCTGGGCCTATTTGTACAACATGGTGCAGTTGGCAAAATTGGCAGCGATTCATTGTCTAACAAATTTTTCAGTTGAATCGGCACCACATAGTACATGGTCTTTACCTGTTCAGACGTGGTTTTTCCCTTTTGGCCAGCTTGGACGAGGGCGCTGGAGCCCCGACATATAGAAATTTAAATCACCTAGAGCGGACCATCAGGGAACTACTGCCGGGCGCCGGCCGTCGCACATTGCCCCCCCCCCCCCCCCCCCCTTTCCCCCTTTTTTTTTGGCTTATATAGTCCAAACAATAAAGAAAATAGTAGTATTTAGGAAAGAAAAAATTTAGGAAAGAAACCGTTGATTGCTGGAGGCAATTGGGAAAGAATATGAATCGGACGGAAGGCAAGGCCTTTTTAGGTGAGCTATCCCTGTCTCTCGCCGCATTGACTTGGTGACAGCGAGGGGAGATTCGGGGCGATGGAGGAAGAGAAAATTCTGGGCGCCGACACGGGCGGCAAGGAGGAGAAGCTTGAGTTCGAGCCTACGGAGGACGAGCTGGTGCTGCACTTCCTGCGTCCGCAGCTGCGCGGGTTCGCGCCGCGCGTGCCGGGCGCCGTGGTGGAGGAGGCGGACCCCTGCGCGGTGCCGCCGTGGGAGCTGCTGGCGCGGCACGGCCTGCGGGACGAGGGCTACTTCTTCGCGGCGCGGCGGCGGCGCGGGGAGGGGAAGAACGGCGGGCGGCCGACGGTGCGGCGCACCCCGGCGGGCGGCACGGGGTCGTGGATGCACAGCGGGAACCGGGAGCAGGGGCGGTCCGTGACGGCGCTGGGCGTGGTGGCGCGGTGGTCCAGGACGCGGTACGTCTTCTACGCGATGGGCGGGGAGCAGGGGCGGCGGAGCACCGGGTGGGTGATGGCGGAGTACGAGATCACGGACCCGTTGTGCTACCGCCGCGCGGACGAGGGCGAGGAGGACGAGTACTGGGTGCTCTGCCACGTCCGCCGGAGCCTCAGGACGGCCGGCTGCGGAGGCAAGACCCCCAGCCGGTGGCGCCCGCTGGTTTAGCTAGCTCGCAACCGACCGACAGAACGGCGAGCTCGTTGATCCGGAATCGGGAACATGCTCGTCGATGGCTGTGTGTGTGTGAAAAGAATAAACAAAGAGATCCATGTTCTGATCCTCCATGTGTGTGTGACTCCGTGGAGAAGAACTCTAATAAAAAAAATACAGTTACCAAATTGTAATCTTTGGACGATCTGCGAAGTGCCATGTTGGGTCTGGTGAATGCGCCGGCGGCCGGCGAGACGTGAGAGCGATGCGAACGAGGCTCGTACGCGAGGGCGGGACACTTTTTGCTGGCTTTTGTATGTTGGACGCTTGTGTTGCGCACACACAGTATGCATGAGGTGTCTGATGCTATGTGCGGCTCTTTGCTTCCTCGCCGACACACGCAATGTCACCCGGTGCGGGCGGAGAGTGTGCTGGTTCATATGTACCTTGCTCGCTCCTGGACCATCTTGGAATGTAGGATAAAATTTCGGAACTAATACTATCTCTAGCGGTGCCTGTAATAGTAAACCGTAAGTCCGAGTTCAGGACACTGAATCCGTGATTCCCCGCTCCGCCGGCGGCGGCGCCGATCTGCAAACAAAACCGTAAACATTGTTTCGATAGCAAAAGACAGTTTGGACAACAAATGCGACAATTATTCAAATCAAATAATATAACACAAATAAATCATCCAAATTACAATATTCAACAAATCAAATTACAACAATTGTTCAAATCAAATAATATAACAAATAAATGAATTGTTCAAATTACACACGTTTTACAAGTACAATGATTTTTTTTGGGACATCACCTCTTGCCGGCTAGCATCCAATGGTGCTCGATGAGATCATTATTGAGTTAGAGATGAGTGCTTGCATCTTCAATTTTTCTATGGGTCTTAAGAAAAGTTTGGATGCGGCCACGGTTTCTTTGTGGTTGCACACGGGTCCCAATATTATCATAAAAAAATTCTAAATTTAAATCTCTTTCATGAATCTTAGCTGGTCGTTGAGTGCACCTTCCATTGGGCCGCACCATATATGCCAATAGTGGGCACCCGGTTATGTCCATGTCACTAAGATTACGAAATGATCAACACTACACACAAACACTCTTATCCTCTCGGTCAAGAAGTTCATCCAGCAAAGCTCAAGAACACTGAAGTCTTGTCAACGATGGGAGACAGGGACTCTGGGAGACACAATTTTTTGACAAGGAGCATATATTTAATACCGCGAAGACATCAATTACCATAGCTTCTGCAACAAAGCATTGCGCTAGTGGTTTTATTGATGCACACACTAAAGGGAAAAAGCCTATTCGTGGCGCACGCTTTTTGGAGTTAGTGGCGCACCCCGTGCGCCACGAATAAGATGCCACTAACTACAGGAAGTTCGTGGCGCACCGCGACGTGCGCCACTAACTACCATGTTATGCGCCACGAATATCATCTGTGGCGCACCCTATTTTTATGCGCCACTAATAACGTGTGCCACTAACTAGATAAATTCGTGCGCCACAAACTTGTCTCACGATTTAAAAAATATATACCAGAATACAACAGAAATACACAGAAAATATATCAAAATACAGCAATATATCATAGAAATGCACAAAACTCACAGGAATACTCAGAAACTCACTGAAATTCATACAAAGTGCCAAAATACATCAATATAGAGAGTTCAAGTGTTACACACAAGTCATGGGAGAGTACAAGTTCGAAATCACACATGCATCTCGATATATACTCGATCATCGTCGATCATGACCTAGACTATGACTGAATAGAGGACAACGGCGGCGGCGCCACAGATGATATTCGACGCGAGCAAGTCTCTCAGGCTGTGGGGGAGTGATCCAGAGACTCTTCATCCCTGAAATCGGAGTCGGCGGAGGGGAATCTGGCCATGAGTGCTCAGAATCAGTAACCGAGCTCCGCCTCAAAGCAATTTCCCCACCATCACACGAATTCACGATTGACGCAGATTTGACTGCTCCAGACGAGCCCCCGCAGCCTCTATCTCCTGAATGAATTGCAGACGGAACGATTCGAGCTCCACTCTGCTCAACCTCAGGGACGCTCGCTGGGCATGGGTGGAAGCCAGTAGGTGGACCGCGCTCTGTTGCTCCACGACCATCAGGCACTGCTCCGAGGTGCTGGTGTCCCTGACCATCAACACCACCGAGTGTTCCGCCGACGGCAAGTCGGCTGACGCAGCCTGACGCATCTCCGCCACGACATCCGATCTCACCGCTAGGGCCTGCAGCAGCCGCCCACCAGAGTCCCTCTGAGTTAGAAGCGGCCAGCCCCGCACCTTGCATCTCTCCGAGATCTCCTCCAAGGCAGCTGCTTGCTGATGCAGAGGCCGCTGCATCGCGTGGACCACCTCGGAGGTCATATTCCGGAAAAATCGCCCTGCGAAACCTCTCTCATCGCCCGGTATCACCTCCACGAGCACTAGCAGGGTCTTCGCTCCTTCCCTCTCCGGCGCAGCTGGCTGCTACATCGAATCCCTTTGCCACCTCCAAGGGCACCACTCCACTCCCCCGCACTGAAACAGTAGTCTTGTGATGGGCTGCATGGTGAAACAAGATTTACAAATCAGCCTGCCAGTAACAAGATTATTACCAGGCCATGTTTACAAACCCATAATGCATCAGAGCGCATCCTGAAGATTATTATCAGATTATTTTATTACCAGGCAAATAAAAATAATGGATCCTAAGCACAAGTGTTAACTGAA
Organism: Avena sativa; assembly: GCA_916181665.1. Lineage (NCBI taxonomy): Eukaryota > Viridiplantae > Streptophyta > Magnoliopsida > Poales > Poaceae > Avena > Avena sativa. The sequence goes on from OV702296.1 coordinate 387,790,922, forward strand.
CAAACAAATAACCTAAACTAATAAGAGCCTTCTATTAATTCACCATTACAAAGCAATTGCTAGCAATCTATATGAGCAGTAAAGAGACCCCCATAAGAAAATGCCATAAGCATACTTGGTTCATTTTTTTCCAGGAATAAGCAATTGCGTACTTTATTTTATACAAGTCATACATATGTACAAGATCAAACAGGAGCATTTCAGCAGCTATTTTCAGTATTTACACTAAAACAGGAGCACCTTAATTATGCATTTTCCAGTAGATATTTTCAGTATTTATGCAGGAGCTCTAGGAATACAAGGCTGCAGAAATATCAAATATGCAGGAGCTCCTACAGTTATATAAGCATGGAGGAGATGCCAATAAGGAGCTCTAGGAATGCATTTATGCAGTTATACAAGTATTTATGCAGGAGCTCTAGGAATGCATTTTCATACTTTTGAACATCCTTCTACAGTTATACAAGCATGGAGGAGATGCCAATAAGGACTCAAAATCTAACATAAAGCATTTGCTACAACTAAGGACTGAATGTTGGGTCTCAAATACAACTAAGGACTGAATCTTGGGTCTCAAATGCTAACATGGAGAAGATGGAAAACTTTATTAGTTCAAAGTTTTGGGTCTCAAATACAAATAAGGACTGAATCTTAAGTTATTAGAGATTAGCTACGACATCATTGTAAAGGTATCAAGCAAAGAACAAGCATGATGCTGTCTTAGTTAGAGTGTATTACTGAGACAGCGATGCAAAATGTGATCTAGTTCAGGCATGCCCTAGAATTTCCTATTTCTGGATTCTACACTTCAGGCAAACTAAAAGGAACCAAATGAGATTGCAAATATCCACTATGGAAAGAACATGATGGACTACATAGCAATAACCAAATGATATATTCATCAATGGTCACCCTTTTCACAGGCTGTGTGTGATGGTGTGCTTAGCACATCTGTGTGATAGTGTGCTTTATCTAGAATTTGTAAACTACCAGCATGAACTTTTCCATGTTATAGTCTAGAACCACAATCACATTTTCATCTGGTTCAGTACAAACCACAATCACATTTTCATCTGGTTTAGTACAAACAATCAGAAGAAGAAACACAGCTATCTGGTTCAGTACAAACATCAATTGCTCATGCAGAAGTAAAATAAGCCCCAACCAAACACGACCACCGTTTCAAAATATAAAATGTTTTGGTAGGAGATGCTAAACTAACCTACTAAACACTGATTGGCGTATAAGATGCTACGAATTAATATACAAGCATGGAGGAGATGCGGGGGGTATCAAGCATTTAGGATAACACTCAAAATTTTGTAAGATGGAGGAGATAGAGAGGCAGGGAGGGGAGGCAGAGGCTCACGTGGTGGAGTGTCGTCTTGGTGGCGAGCTTGGCCTTGCCGAGGACGGTGGTGCGGGCGGGCCTCCTCCTCCTGGTGCGGGCGGGCCTCCTCCTGGTGCGGGCGCGGGCCTCCTTCTGAGGTGCTCCTTCTCCTGTGGTGGCTGCCGGAGAGGGGAGAGGTTAGAGAGGGGGTGGGAAGAGGGGAGGGGCGAAGGGGAGGGGAGATCAAGGCGAGCGCGGTGGTTAGGGTTCGTCGGTTAGGGTTAGGGTTCGTCGGTTCGTCGGCGAGGGGGATGAAGAGAGATGGGAGAGGGCCGCGGAGTACCTGCGGACGGGAGGCGGTGGCGGACGGTCCAGCGAGCGGCGGCGCTGGCGGGGGAGCGAGGCGAGATCGAGCGCACGTACGGGAATTTGGGGGAGAAGAATGGGAGGGAAGGGAGCGAGGCGATGCCGTTATTTTGGCTAAGTCAGGGTAGTTCGTGGCGCACCCCCATATCGGTGCGCCACGGACAATTATCCGTCAGAGGTGCGCCACAGACTCCACCCACGTTCGTGGCGCAGCACAGTTTCCGTGCGCCACGGATAGTGGTGGCCGGCCGTCAGAGGTGGGCCCCGCCTTATGCGTGACGCACCGATCCTGCGTGCGCCACAGATACTTTGGAGTTAGTGGCGTATAATTTGCGCGTGCGCCACAGATAACCTTGTTAGTGGCGCATTATATTAGGTGCGCCACGAACAAGTGATCTATGGATAAGGGTTTTCCCACTAGTAACACAACCAAAAAAATAAGAAGAATTAAAATAAAGAAAAAGTTTCTCTATAGTGATCTATTACTTGTAGTGGCCGTACTAACAGCACCAAGATAAAACCATAAATCCATCTTCTTCAAAAGCAACGCCTCCAAGAAGGAAACAGTGCACAAGTACCGTCGTCGCCCGATCATAGATCTGATTTTCATCCCGAAGAAAGTCCTTGCTCATAAAATAATACCTTCAATAAGGCCATTGCCATGCATAACCAATTAAGACTAGACCTTGGATTTTTACCTTAGAAGGTAAGACTATGAACTTCTCCAATGTTGTCGCCCCTATTTTCCATGCCACAACTCCAAGTCACAAATCACGAAGCCAATTCCTCATCCCCAAAAAAGACTAGAACCACCATCCCTAGTCCTCAGATCTCAGCTTTCCTGACATTCTCGATGTTTGACTTCACCATGGACCGAAACATGTCTCATGATGGTAATAAATAGCAGAGCTTCATAATGCCCTCTGAAACAAAATGACCAAGAAAAAACATGGGCACGCCTGACCAAAACTCATCCAATCCAGCAATCTTCAGACATGAGTGCCCATGGGAGTTCGCCGATGGACGCTTCTAGAACACGACACTTAATCTAGATCGATGGGGACATGCATCCAACAGATCTTCATCTTGGTTCAAGATGGAACCCTAGGGCCGTCTCTTTTATTCAAGACGAGCTAGCAGCCCACATGCCACCCGCCGACACCCTGCTCCAACTTCCGCTCTAAATCCTTCCTGGTGGCCAGCAGCGAGGACCGGCAGCGGCAGAGCTGGGTCAACCCTTCACGGGGATCCGACCGTACCGCGTAGCGAAGAAGATCTGGGTAGACAATACAGGAGAGCCACCCCACACCACACCCGACCCCAGAACCTGCTCCACCGTCGACCAAGGCGCTGTCAGGAGAGGACCTCCTCCACCACCCCGACTAGGGGCACCGCCCTGGTTGCTGCTCGTCGATGCCCCAACCATCTCCACCCCAGCAGGTCCAGACGGATAGCTCTGGCATCTACTGCCCCAGGCCACCTTCGGTGGCTCAGCCCGCTGCCGCCGCGACACAGCAACGACGTGGGAGGCAGAGAGTGGAGGGTTTCAGGTGGCGCGCGGGTCACCCTTTTTTTGTTCTGTCCTGGGAGGCACATGTTTGGAAGGAATAAAACACCAACGAGTTCGGTACAAACCCATATATATTTCCATATATATAATGAGGAACCGCAGGTCATCGCAGCCAAGAGCTACGATGGATCACACGGAAGCGTTGCCCGACGACGCGCTCGCCGGCATCCTCGGCCGCCTCCAGTCTCGTGACCTCGCCGTGTCCCGCTGCGTCCGCAGAGCGTGGCGCGCCCTCGTTGACGACCGCCGGCTTCTGCTCCCGCACCTCCTCCCACACTCAGTGGAGGGCATATTTGCCAACTTCGCTAGCTCACACCTCGATCTGTCGCATCGGCCGCACTTCCTCGCTCGCCCCTCGACGCAGCACCCCGGAGTCGACTACGGCAACCTGCACTTCCTGCCTTGCTACACCGGTAACAAATATCGTCCCTCAACCATCGCTGACCACTGCAATGGCCTATTGCTCCATGACAGCAAGTGGGAGTTCTCCGTGGTTAATCCGCCCACACGACGATGGCAACGTCTCCCTCGCAAGCCAGCCCATGGAGAAGGCAGCACCGCGTATCTGGCGTTTGATCCTTCAGAGTCGCCGCAGCAGTACGAGGTGTTCTTGATCCCACCTAAGGATCTAGGCCTGTTTGACTTAACCGATTGTCAATTGGCGAGCGTGTCGCCAGAACTGCTAATCGAAGAGAATTTCACGGTAACTTGGAGCTTTTTCTCCAAAGTTGCATGGACGGTGGAGGTCTCACCACACTCGACAGTATGGCCCCCACCAGTCTTGGCACTACAAGTTTTCTCGTCAAGCACGGGAGAATGGCGCGAGAGGTCATTTGTTAGAGAAGGCAAGGCTATGACGAGAGTGGTTAATGTGCGAACTGAACTCTACTTCATGAGACGTTTAATCTCCAGATGGCGCTACAGCACATGCTGTCATGGAGCACTACACGTGCTACTTTGCTACTGTGCTTTTGTCATGAGGTAAACATTATGAAAGCACATATTCCCCTGTCAATGATCTAGCACTCATATATACTACTAGATCACTTGTGCCATACTAAATGTTGTTGATGATTTTGGTGATATATATCTTTGTAGGTTTTCATTGTCCAACGGGACATACAAAGTAATAAATACTCCAATAGATGCCAAGGAAAGAAAAATTGGAGAGCAATATATATCTTGGGAGATTGGGAAAGGATGTGATGTTTGCAAAGCTTCATGATCGAATTCGGATTTGGACCCTGAGTGAATCAAGCGGTAATCAGGTGGGATGGGTGTTGAAAAATAATATTGACCTTGCGCCTTTGGAAAATATACCGTCGCTCCAAACTAAGGTAATTTGCAAACCTTGGATCTTAGATCATAATCATGATCTCGACGAATACGGCAATAACAAAGTGTTAGCGGGGCAGACTTTTGATTGGAATTCAGATAATGATAATGTTCTAGATACTAATGATGAGTGTGGACATCGTCGTCAGGGCATTCAGTTAATTGGATTTCACCCCTATAAGGAGATCGTCTTCTTCCTGGTAAACTTATTTGGGGCAGTGGCTTACCATTTGGATAGCTCAAAAGTTCAGTATGTAGGCGATCTACGTATACAGGACAAACTGATATTGGAGGCAACCCAGTCATTCCTATACACCCCATGCATGATGGGAGATCTTCCACAAACTGCGAACGGAGTTGAAAATTAACATAGTAGGCACAATTGTAATATTCAAACTTGGTTTATGACTCGTATCCATTTGCTCATTTGGCATGAAAAAACTTGTTAGCAAGTTTGTCTAGTGGAAGTTCTTATCCTGCACCTTTTTTTTTTTTGCTTTCCCCATGGTTCAACCTCATGCTCGGTATCATCACTTTGGTACATCTTTTTTTTTTGCAACTACGAATTTGGTGCATACACATAGACATACACACAACGCGACTCGCCTAAGTGGCACTTACCGTAGATGATTATTGCTAATTTTTTTATCGGAACACTTGCTCATGCGCAAGTGAGCATTGTGGTTTAAACCATGGTGGTGAAGTTCCCCTTCCACGATTCTACCGCCAAGAGGTGGTTCTCTTGATCTTGTTCTTGTTCCTTTTCCCATTAGTTTCATTTGCTTCCATGTTCCACTCAGCATATTGATTTTTTTCTGATAAAACCTCACGTCTTTTGATTCGTTTATTGGTATTTTCACGGTTATTGCATCTTCTATTTTTAGCTGTAACTTTATGTAACACATGTGAAAGGATCGTATGGGCACCTAGAGGGGGGGGGGGGTGAATAGGTGCTACTTCAAATTTTCTTCTTTTTCAAATTAAGGTTTGACAATAAGGTAAATTCTCTAGATAATGCAACTATGGTGAATTTACCTATATGACAATTATGCAAGAGCTACCACAACACAAAGTAGTAACGAGTAAGTAAGGTGCAGTAAAGGATAGAAGTAACCGAAAAGTGGACGCGGAGACACAAGGATTTGTTTCCCGTAGTTCCGTCCTTTTGAGGAGAAGTACGTCTACGTTTGGAGAGGGGGTGGTTTCAAACCACCAACGCCACGAAAGGCCTCCCTTGTTCTCCGATGAATCTCACCCCAATGGAATCGATTCACTTTCCACTATATCGGCAATCTTCAAGGTGGAAGCCGGCACCGTTACAAGTTTTGGGCACACATCCACAACTTAATCGGAGGCTCCCAAATACAAGCAAGTTGTCAAAGCAATCAAAGACAAGCTTGTAAGAACCAAAACAAGAACTAGGGTTTCCAAGAAAACACTAGAGCAAAGGGGCCCTCAATGAAATGAGGGGGAAATGAAAATCTCTTTTGGTGAAGTAGTAGATCGGGGCCTCCTCCTTCGATTCTCCAAAGATCAAGGACTTTGGATGGTGGAATGAGGAGATCTTGAAGATTTGAGTGGCTCCAATGGTGGTCTTGACTTTAATGTGTTTGAGCACTTTGTCCCAAGGTAGGTGGAGGGGTATTTATACCCCTCCACAAAATCTGGCCGTTGGAGCATTTATTAAAGCGGTAGTACCGGAAGTTCAAGCGGTACTACCGGAGAACTCCGGTACTACCGGACCTGGTACCGGACCACCCCTTTTTTAAACTGCATCAAGTCCTGCCCACAGCGGTACTACTATTGATGCTACCGTAAAGCGGTAGTACCGCAAGTGGCAACCGGTACTACCGGACGTAGTGGAATCAGCAGTTTTTGACGAACAAAAAGTCTCTGTCACGCTAGGTAGCAAAATGCGGTACTACCGCATTTTGCTACCGGAGCAGACAAAAGCTTTTTGCCAACATACAAAAAGTCACTGCCCTGAGCGGTACTTTTAGTACCGGAGCAGGCAGAAGGTTTTGACAAGCTGTCAAAAAGCGTCTGTCGCGCTAGGTACTAAAATGCGGTACTACCGCTTTTTAGTACCTGGCGTGGCAGGGGCTTTTTGACAGTTAGTCACAGCCTTCTGTCTGGTCCGGTAGCAAAAAGCGGTACTACTTCTTTTTGGTACCGCGCCAGGCAGACAGTTTTTGAACGCTGCAGATATTTTTAATGTTCCTGCGACACACTTAGCAAATCATTAGTCCGATATGTGTGTTGTTATCAAACACCAAAATTACTAGGGATAGCAAATGCTCTTTCAATCTCCCCCTTTTTGGTGTTTGATGACAACACACATTTTGCAGGGAAATCTAGTAATGACAAGATGTAGATGGGGCTCCCCCTAGATATGTAGAAATAAGCCCCATACACTCTAACAAGCTACCTGGGAGTAGAAGTCGCACATAAAGCACATACCTTTGCTAAATGGCATATGATGACCAATAATGTTTAGGAATGAGGAATGTCGTCACATAGGATGGATCCAAACGAGAATAGCCATATTACACACAAGATGGATCCATACGATAACCACATAGTCTTACCGTATAACCACATAGTTCACACATAATAAGTCACACATAATAAGAGGCAAACAAATAAAGTTCACAAGCGAATAAAAACAATGGCAAGAACGAGCTTGTGACTTTTCCGTCGCAAATCCCGCATACCTAATGTGCAACTTCTCCCCCTTTGGCATCATGACGCCAAAAAGGGACAAGAGCAACACTAACGTCCCGGAGATCACTCGTCATCATCATAAACCCAGTCTTCCCATGCATCATTATGAGGTGGCATCATCTTCCCAGTTGCTATGCTTGGAGATCCATTGGTCTTCTGGGGTAATGTTGTTCTTGGAGCCCTTGGAAACGGTCAAGCCTTGAGCCTCCATCATTTCCTTCTGACGAGCACATGACTTCTTGGCATAGACATGGGCCTCGTACATGCGTTTCTGATTGTCCACTTGGAAGGCAGAATATCTTCTTGAGTTTGGCCTCAAACCTCTTAGCCCAAGATGGTTGTGCGGACTGTCAACATGAGACCACAAATGCAGCAGCCTGCTGCGTATCAGCTGCATCACCTGACTCCTCCTCAACCGGGTTCCCATCCTCATCAACAATCTGACCATCCGCATTGCGTGGTTTGAGATGGGTCTTGATCAACAGATTCTTGTGGCGGTGAGTGGCAAGACGAAGAGAAGGCAAGTCACGGGCAATCACAGGGCACTTGCTAATTATGAGAGCCATGATGTATGGAGCAAAAGAAGGCACCATCCTCTGAAAAGTGGTGCAGACCATTTCATTCCAAATAACATCCATCACATCCATAGGTAGGCCAGAGTCACGGTGGTGATGGGTGGCCATCATAATATCTACCATGAAAGCATGTATCTCATCAACACGAGGGGCGACGGTCTCACGAAAGATGCGACGCAAGATGTCATATGTAGGGAGGAGCCCTTTGATCTTTCCAGGGATCCCGCGCCCTCGGATGTACAGTGGGGCAAGCACATCTTTCTTCATGGGGAGATCATTGGCGTGGCACCGAAAGCCAACGGTAATGTCCTTGCCACGGTCTTCGTACCCGAGGATAGCCCCAAACTCAGCCAACGTTGCTTGCTTGACAACACCCTCGGTCATCCAGGTGAGAGTCTGAGTATCATTCTTGGCAAAGTGAACGGTTGCATAGAACTGAGCAATGAGCATTGGATCATAGTTGCACCGGAACTCCATAATGGGAAGCAAGCCAATGTTGGTGCAAATGTCAAGGCCTCACCAAAGTAGTTCAGATTCTTCCTCACACGATTCATCTCGATCCATTTTTGAGGAACCACAATTTTGTCATCTTTCATGAGAATCTCATGGAACACCCGCTCCTGAAAATCCGTAAAGAAGAGGCTATTTTCTCGAGCATGAGAGCGAGCTGCCCCATATGGACTGACCACCCGCAGGGCATGAAATTCTGTCTCAGACAAATCAGACAGCAGCTTTGGCCCAGATGGCCCGGAACTGTGGCTCTTGCGAGGACCGGAAGGAGAAGGAGGTGGAGGAGCTTTACCACGACCAGCACTGTGCTTGACCCCCCCACCCCGACGACCACGAGTTGTTGGCAGTTTCAGACGGGCACTAGGTTGAGGCATGACCTCCTCTTCTGACTCAGTCTCTGATTCTGACTCATAGTCTTCAATCTCATAGTGAGCTTTGGAGCGCTTGCGCGATCCCCGGGAACCCCCAGCACCTGTGAAAGAACGAGGGAGATAGCATAGGGGTAAGGGCACAAGAACCTGAGACAAACCGAGAATGGAACTTGGTGTTTTTTTAAAAAAATTGCTGCCAGTACAGGGCGGTAGTACCGGACCTGCACCAGCGGCAGTACCGCCAAGCGGTAGTACCGGAAAAAGATTCCCGGTACTACCGCCCCGCGACCACAGTGCAGATCTAGACTAGAAATCCATGTACGGGCAGTAAATTTGTTATAAAACACGATTTCCATCGGACAAAGTGGTAGATCTGGTAGATAGCACACGATACAACCTCAAGAATGCGCGTTTTAACCAAGAATCAAAGTTACCCTAGATTCAATGGAGAAAACGAGTGAGAAGATGAGGACGGCGGTAGTACCGGTGTCCATGACAGTGGGAAAGAGGAAGGAGCCCGCAGGGAGGCTGGATCCGGTGTGGATCCGGGAGAAGGGGGGAAGGGCGGGGGTTCCTCCGGCGTCGTCTTGCTCCGGTGGTGGAGCTGGTGAGGAGTGGAGACAAGAGATGAATGAGGCACTGAGGGGTGCCTCTCCCCCATCTCCAGTCTTAACCGACACGCACAAGCGGTAGTACCGGTTCCATGGGCGGTAGTACCACTGTGCGGTAGTACCGCACCTGGGAAGTTTTCAGGCAGGACCCTGGAAACAAAACCAGAGGCGATAGTACCGCTAGTAACATCCGGTAGTACCGGTTGGCGGTAGTACCGCATATGAGATCCGGTAGTACCGTGACCATCAGGACAGAGAGCCAAGATACATAACAGGGAAGGTTCTTGTGCAGAGTAGATGGGTTTTGTTGGGGGATAAGAATGGTATGGGTTTAGAGAGTCACACTGATATGGGCCAATGCACTCAAAAATTACAAAAAGAACATATGAAGAGCCAAATGTGAGTGCACGACCAAAGAAACAAAACCAACTAGAGGATGACCAACATGAGTAAGAACCAATTCAAAAAGTGACAAACACGGGTAAGCACATCAACCTCTCGATTGAGAGGGGGGGCGATGGCCTAGGCCACCATATTTGAGTATACTCGGCTTGGCACCACGAAGATATATCTTGGGTCCATTACCGAAACTCATCATTAAGCTCACATATCACAAAATGATATTAAGAGGAATGATTTTGTTTACTTTGCGCATAATGGGGGGGAGGGATGGTCCAATCAATTAGGACCGCACTCCCCCTATGTCCATGCCTACACCTAAACCAAATATGGGTCGAGTATTAGGTGAGAGTGCAAGATAGTCAAGTCAAGCTCCTTGAATCTACGATATTTAGTTCATTCCTCAAGTAGCAAAATCTTGCTTCATCAAGTGGCTTCGTGAAGATATCGGCAAGTTGATCTTTGGTAGACACATAGGATAGATCAATATCACCTCGAGCAACATGATCTCTAATGAAGTGGTGACGAATCTCAATATGCTTTGTCCTTGTGTGATCCACCGGGTTGTATGCAATTTTGATGGCACTTTCATTGTCACATAGAAGAGGCACTTTGTCACAATGGACACCGTATTCCTTTAAAGTTTGCCTCATCCATAGCAATTGAGTGCAAGCACTAGCGGCAGCAACATACTCGGCTTCGGCAGTGGAGAGAGATATACAATTTTGCTTCTTAGAAGACCAACATACCAAGGACCTACCAAGGAATTGGCACGCCCCGGATGTTGATTTTATATCATCCTTGTCCCCCGCCCAATCCGAATCCGTGTATCCACAAAGAGCAAACGTTGAACCTCGAGGATACCAAAGACCATAAAATGGGGTATGAACTAAATATCGAAAGATTCTCTTGACCGCCATTAAATGGCTTTCCTTAGGAGCCGCTTGATATCTTGCACACACACCTACACTCAACACAATATCGGGTCTAGATGCACAAAGGTAAAGCAAAGAACCAATCATAGACCGGTATACCTTTTGATCCACATCTTTACCATTTGGATTTTGTTCTAGATGAGTCTTTGTAGCCATGGGAGTAGGAGCTCCATTCAAATCTTGCATTTTGAATCTCTTGAGCATATCTTGAGTATACTTGGCTTGATTGAAGAATGTTCCTCCTCTAACTTGCTTGATCTCAAAGCCAAGAAATACTTTCAACTCCCCCATCAAAGACATCCGGAACCTACTAGTCATAAGCTTTGAGAATTCATCATTAAAAGCTTTGTTAGATGAGACAAAGATAATATCATCAACATATATTTGGCATACAAAAAGCTACCCATTGACCCTCTTAGTAAAAAGAGTGGGATCGATTTTCCCAACCTCAAAGCCACGGTCAAACAATAACTCTCTAAGGTGCTCATACCACGTGCGTGGGGCTTGTTTGAGCCCATAGAGCGCCTTATCAAGTTTGTAGACATGGTTTGGAAAGTTGGGGTCCTCAAATCCCGGGGGTTGCTTAACATATACCAATTCATTTAAAGGACCATAAAGAAATGCACTTTCTACATCCATTTGTTGCAACTTAAAGTTATGATGTGCCGCATAAGCAAGAAGGATACGGATGGACTCAAGGCGAGCCACGGGTGCATAAGTCTCTCCATAATCAATGCCTTCAATTTGAGAATACCCTTGTGCAACCAATCTAGCCTTGTTCCTTACTATAATTCCATGCTCATCTTGCTTGTTCTTGAATATCCACTTTGTTCCAATAACATTGCGGCAATCTTTTGGCTTCTCAACTAACTTCCACACTTTGTTTCTCTCAAAGTTGTTGAGCTCTTTGTGCATAACTTCTAACCAATCCGAATCTTCAAGAGCTTCCCACACTTTCTTTGGTTCAATCATGGAGATGTGTGCTTGGTGTTCACTGAACCTCTTCAATTGTGCTCTTGTGGAAATTCCTTTCCTTAGATCTCCAACAACATTTTGGAGGGTGTGGTCTCTTATTTCCAACATTCTTTCCTTTCTAGCTTCGCGACGAGCATGAATCTCCGTATTGTTTCTTGGAGGACCCTCTTCATCATTTTAATCCTCGTCTTGACCATCATCTTGACCTTGATCATCATTAGAATCATCCTCTTCATTGGGAGGCAAGGATTGACCTTGGTTTTGATCAAGTGCTCTTCTAGCATAAATTTGAGCTTGTCTAAAAACAGTTTGGATGGATCTTCCTTGACAAATTGACTTAGCACCACTTGACAACCCATCAAATAGACCAAGCTCCCTTTGACTAGAGTTCACACATTGATCATCATGTTGAGGGTCCACATCTTGTCTTTGGCTTGGGTCAATGTCCTATTCGATGGATGGAGCATGTTGAGGTTGTGGAGATGAGGGATCCACTTGAGTGGGGCATAGTTCTTCTCGATCCGCCATAAGGGGTTCCTCAACGGGGCGGATATATCCCACACCCATTCTTCCTATGGCATCCTGAGGCATTTCATCATCTGCATCACAAGCATCAACACGCCCCCCTTGGGGACCATCATATTCTTCGAAGGTCACACTACAAGATTCTATGACGGCTCCGGAGAGCTTATCATAGATTCTATAAGTGTGAGATTCGAGACCATAGCCAACAAAAATACCCTCTAATGCTTTAGACTCGAACTTAGACAAACGAACACATTTGATGAGATAGAAACACTTACAACCGAACACCCGGAAATAAGATATGTTGGGGTTGTTACCGGTAAGTATCTCATATGGAGTCTTGTTGATTTTCTTGCGGAGGTAGAGTCGGTTTGAAGCATGGCAAGCGGTGGAGATGGCTTCGGCCCAAAAGTTGTATGGAGATTTAAACTCCGCCAACATGGTCCTAGCCATCTCAATAAGAGTCCGGTTCTTCCTCTCGGCCACACCATTTTGTTGAGGGGTGTATGCAGCGGAATATTGATGTTTAATTCCCTCATCACTAAGTAAATCATTCAAGGTGTAGTTCTTGAATTCGGTGCCGTTGTCACTTCTTATAATCAACACGGGAACATTGTATTGCCGTTGAACCAAGTTGTTGAAGTCGATAAAAGTCTTTTGAGTCTCACTCTTCAACTTGAAGAAATAAACCCAAGAGTATCTTGAAAAGTCGTCAACAATCACCAAACAATATTTCTTCCCACCAAGACTTGCATGAGATGGAGGACCAAATAGGTCCACATGGAGAAGTTCCAAGATCTTGTTAGACTTGATTTGGTTCGTGGGCTTGTGAGGAGCGTCATGCATCTTCCCTAGAACACATGCCCTGCAAACACGATCTTTGGCAAAGGAAACATTTTCTTTTAGTCCAACTATATGGCCCTCTTTATGGAGGCTTTGCAAAGTTCTCATATTGACGTGGGCTAGTCGGCGATGCCATAACCAACCCACATCAGCCTTTCCGAATAAGCACATCGGACCGGTAGTGGTTTGCTTCGAAAAGTCCACCACATACAAGTCATGTTCGACATACCCAACGAAAGCGACCTTGAGAGACTTGCTCCACAAGAGGACCACAATATCTACATCAATGAAGACAGCAAAACCCATCTTACTAAGAGCAAGGACAGAAAGTAAATTGTATCCAAGGGTCTCAACAAGCATGACGTTCACGAGTGTAATGTCGTGAGCAACCACAACCTTGCCGAAACCCATTACCTTAGACTTGGATTTGTCGGCATATGTCACGGTGATTTGATCATCATTAGGCTTTAGCTCCTTGACAATAGACGAGATTCCGGTCATATGACATGTGCAACCACTATCAAGCACCCACTTTGACCCTCCGGAAGCGTATGTCTACAAGAGATCAAGCTAGTTTTTAGGTACCCATTTTTCAATGGGTCCTCTTTTGTTAGCAACAAGGGTCTTGGGAACCCAAATAGACCAAGCAATATATCCATCATAAGGACCAACATATTGTGCATACACATCACCATAGTAATCACGCATTGGAACATAGTGAGGGTTAGCACTTCCCGCAAAATCATCGTGAGACATAGTTTTACCACTTGTGGTCTTACTCTCCACAATGGTCTTGTTGGTCACTTGTGCGGGCTTGGCCTTCTTCTTCTTCTTCTTCTTTTTGGTTTTGGAAACATAACCAATGCCCCCTTTGTCACCACTACGCCTTTGCTTGCTCAAAAGATCATCAATTGACTTGTTGCCTTGTGGAAATGTGGCCTTAGCAAGCTCCCCCTTCAACCTAGCATTCTCTTCAAGAATAGTTGTGCTACTAGATGGAATGAAGTTACTAGGTGAAGGTATATTGGCCAATTGAGTTTGAAGTGTTTCATGGGACTTTGTGAGAGACAAGAGTTTACCCTCCAAGGCCTTGTGAGCCTTGTTGAGCAAACTAAAGTCCTCGGCAAGTTTTTCATGAACCACACCAAACTCAATCTTGTCCTTTTTAGCCCTTTTGTATTTAGCAATAGCATGATCACGCTCTTTGATGAGTTTGTTAAAAATGATGTCATTGGCCTCATCAAGCCCTTCAAGTTTTGACTCAAGGGACAACCTAGTCTCTTGTTCTTCTTCTAGAGCATTGCTTAAAGCCTCTAGTTCAATCATATGTTCATGCCCAAGTTTACATCTAACATCTAGAAGCTCTTGAGTATGGGAGAGTTGATCTAAGATGTTCCCAAAATGTAGTTTAGCATCATCTTCTAGGTTAGTCATGAACTCATCAAAGGCAATTAATTCCTTTTTAACATCAAGAGACATTTCATCATCAATTTCATCATTATCTAATTGAGTAGAGCGGGATGATGAGGATACCTCCGTTCCTCTTGCCATAAGGCAAGTGACGTTCTTGGTGGAAGAGTTCTCATTTGGAGAATCGAAGAGTGATAGTGTCGGAGTAGAGGTGGTAGCTAGAGCAGCCACACCATGTGAAGTTTCTTCTTCCTCATCTTCATCATCTTCATTGTCGGAGGAGTATTCTTCATGAGTGGTCAAGACAATTTCTCCCGACTTCTTGTTGACGGGATTCTTTTTTATGAAGGGTTTCTTGTAACGTGCCTTGAGAGTCTTCTTCAACACAAGCTTACCACCATTATCTTCTCTCTTCTCATAGGGGCAGCTTGCCACAAAGTGATAGCGGTCACCACAATTGAAGCAAGTTCTCAACCTAGTGGTATTCTCTCTTTTCCCATTTGGATTGCTTCTTCGTTGCATTTCCGTCTTGGCCTTGGCGGGGTTCTTCCAAAAGTTCTTTGCATAGAAAGCCATGTATTGACCATGAGCAATCTTGACTTCATCGGGATGTTCCATGGAGAGTCCTTCATCACTATCATCTTCATCTTAAAGGTCCACAACTTTGGCCTTCAAAGCAACATTGACCACATTGCTCATACCGAGGGCACGAGCACGGGCATCTTTGGCATTCTTGGCAGCGACCTTGAAAGCGGCCATCTCTTGCATAACTTTATTTGAGGTCATGAGATGGTAGTTGTGTCTTCCTTGTAAGCTCTTCAAGTCGGTGGGCTCAAAAGGCATGAGTGCACTCACATATTTCCTTTTTATCCATGCATCATCCACATGCGAGGCACCCACATTTCTAAAAGCGGTGGCAGTGTCTTGAGCCTTCGATACATGTCTTCGTGGTCTTCACCTTCTTTCATGTAGAAGCCTTCAGCCTCATTGCTTAGAGCATCAAATCGGTTCCTCCTCATACTCTCATTTCCAACAAACTACACAGTGAGAGCATCTCAAGCTTCCTTGGCAATGCTAAAGTGCTCAATGTGTGGATAATCCTTTGTCCCCAAACCTTGTTGAATCATATGCAAAGCAGTGGCATTGAGTTGACTATTGACAATCTCTCTTCTTGTCAAGTTGGTTGGATCCCTAATAAAGAGTCCATGCTCGATGATGTTCCATAGTTCAATGCAAGAGCTGCGCACATGAGTTCTCATTAGTGATTGCCATTGAGCAAAAGTAGCAGACTCTGAAAGCTTAGGTGGATCACCCCTATTGTACACATGAGGGTGTGGGATGGGAGGATCAGGAGAGTACCAAGAATCACGGTGCTCACCCTTCCCCCCATCATGTTGTGTGGAGGAATTAGCGTGGTCTTGTTTACCCCCCACCATTATACCCTCGGGGGATACCAACGTATTCCCTTTAGGTAGAATGGATGGTTGATCCTCTTGAGGAGGTGGGGGTGGTGTGCCTTCTTTGTCTTTAAGAAGTTGCTCGAGCATCTTCTTGACTTCGTTGACCAAGGAAGAGCTCAATCTTGTTTCCAAGTTTTTGAGATCTTCCATGGTCACCGGTGTTGGCTCACTACCACCATCCCCTTCGTCGCTACCCATATTCTCTTAGGCGGTAAAGCCCGAATAAAGAGCCGAGGCTCTGATACCAATTGAAAGGATCGTATGGGCACCTAGAGGGGGGGGGATGAATAGGTGCTACTTCAAATTTTCTTCTTTTTCAAATTAAGGTTTGACAATAAGGTAAATTCTCTAGATAATGCAACTATGGTGAATTTACCTATATGACAATTATGCAAGAACTACCACAACACAAAGTAGTAATGAGTAAGTAAGGTGCGGTAAAGGATAGAAGTAACCGAAAAGTGGACGCGGAGACACAAGGATTTGTTTCCCGTAGTTCCTTCCTTTTGAGGGAAAGTACGTCTACGTTTGGAGAGGGGGTGGTTTCAAACCACCAATGCCACGAAAGGCCTCCCTTGTTCTCCGATGAATCTCACCCCAATGGGATCGATTCACCTTCCACTATATCGGCAACCTTCAAGGTGGAAGCCGGCACCGTTACAAGTTTGGGGCACACATCCACAACTTAATCGGAGGCTCCCAAATACAAGAAAGCTTTCAAAGCAATCAAAGACAAGCTTGTAGGAACCAAAACAAGAACTAGGGTTTTCAAGAAAACACTAGAGCAAAGGGCCCCTCAATGAAATGAGGGGGAAATGAAAATCTCTTTTGGTGAAGTAGTAGATCGGGGCCTCCTCCTTCGATTCTCCAAAGATTAAGGACTTTGGATGGTGGAATGAGGAGATCTTGAAGATTTGAGTGGCTCCAATGGTGGTCTTGACTTTAATGTGTTTGAGCACTTTGTCCCAAGGTAGGTGGAGGGGTAATTATACCCCTCCACAAAATCTGGCCGTTGGAGCATTTATTGAAGCAGTAGTACCGAGTTCAAGCGGTACTACCGGAGAACTCCGGTACTACCGGACCTGGTACCGGACCACCCCTTTTTCAAACTGCATCAAGTCCTGCCCACAGCAGTACTACTATTGATGCTACCGTAAAGCGGTAGTATCGCAAGTGGCAACCGGTACTACCGGACGTAGTGGAATCAGCAGTTTTTGACGAACAAAAAGTCTACCGCATTTTGCTACTGGAGCAGACAAAAGCTTTTTGCCAACGTACAAAAAGTCACTGCCCTGAGCGGTACTAAAATGCGGTACTACCGCATTTTAGTACCAGAGCAGGCAGAAGGTTTTGACAAGCTGTCAAAAAGCTTCTGTCGCGCTAGGTACTAAAATGCGGTACTACCGCTTTTTAGTACCTGGCGTGGCAGGGGCTTTTTGACAGTTAGTCACAGCCTTCTGTCTAGTCCGGTAGCAAAAAGCGGTAGGTACCGCGCCAGGAAGACAGTTTTTGAACGCTGCAGATCTTTTTAATGTTCCTGTGACACACTTAGCAAATCATTAGTCCGATATGTGTGTTGTTATCAAACACCAAAATTACTAGGGATAGCAAATGCTCTTTCAACATGGTTTTACCCCTCTCTCTCTCTCTCTAAAAACACACACTATTTTCTCTCTCTCCCATGTTTTCCTTTTTGTTTTGTTTCTCCTTTCGCAAAAAAGATCGGTACCCTAATTTAGTCGAGTTGTACAATTTGAAAGAATGATTGCCATGATCAGCCCTTAGACCCTTCCTTTCATTATATATGCACAACACGATTGCAATCGGTCAATACGATTTGTACAAGTTAGGTAAGATATCAACAAGATCAGATCATGTGGAGTAATGTGCAAGTCTCAAATCGTATCCTAACTATCCTTAACTAAACCGATTCTATACTCTAAGGGCATCTCTAACCGATCCCCTAAACTTTAGAGGAGTAAACGGATGAGTAAACCATAGAGGAGTAAAAGTAATCCTCTAAAGGTCGACGGTTCCTGACCTAACCCCTAAATTTAGAGTAAAACTTTTTTGTCTCATTTCTTTCTAGCACTCCACATATGCATTCATACATCTTACATAGAGTTCATACAAATAATTCAAACATACGGACAATTCAAACACAAGCAACACAACACATAAACAACATACACATGCATAGTTCATCGAATCAAACACATCGAAATAAAATATGCATAGAGTTCATTCAAAAGTAAACTCTATCACCACCATCTATCAGGGTCATCAAAAAGAACCTATTGACCTTGTTTGATCCAAAAAAAAACCAACATATCACCTAATATGTTGTGGACCATCTCCGAAGAACTAAAGCATCATCTCCAAATAAGTCATCTCCTCCACCACCTCCTCCTCCTAGGCCAACACCATCATCACCTTGTCGGCCACCACCACCATCACCTGCTTGGCCATGAGCATCTCCACCAAAAGATCTTTGAAGGATCTTTGCTCGAGTGAGATCCCAATATTTCCTAGCCATGGCATCCATGTTGCTTGGGTCCATGAACATGATAGAACGCCCGTCGATCTCTTTCTCCTTTTCTATTCTTTCCTCCTCAAATGCAACCCTCCTCTACTCGGCAACCATCTTCTTCTTCCACTTCTCCCCCTCCATGGCCTTGAGCTCGGCCCAACTTGTCGCCTTCTCATCTCTCCTCTCAGCCGCGAAGGCTTTCTTGGTCTCAACCATATCACAAAGTTCTTCCTTGTATCTTCCTCCTTGGGCACCTCTATTTTTCCTCTCCTTTGCAAGCTTTTGCCCCCCCCGGGATTCTTGTGCGGGTCTTCATCTTCCTCATCGTTGGCCTCGACGGAGATGGGGCAGCTTGGTTGCGCGTGAGGTCACGGTTCATAGGTCATGGCCTACAGTTGGATTTGGTCGGCCTTGGTATGACCATTGACCCAGACCTGTGCAGCCTAGTTCCACTCAGCTGCTATGGTATCCCATAGTTCCTGGTGTCCTTGGTACAAGATCTGGTAGGCATCTATGGTTGTTGCGGCGTGGTGCCATGGCTATTGTGGATCTCGTTAGCTGTCTGGTGGCGTGAGGGCTGGTGTCTTGGTCTGAATAAAGGTGGTTTTGTCCTGCTAATCTTTGAGTGGCATGTCGTTGATTTGCTTCCTGTTAGTCTCCACAATCTATCGCCGAGGAGTTTTCGACTTCCTCTTGGAGATCTCCGTTGATTGGCACATGGCGCCACTAGATATCTAGACCGTAATCGATTCGGTCGTGCACGGCCTTATCTTTCATGAGGGCGTGACGTGAAGCTTTGCTAATTTCTTTTCGGTGCCATGAGACATGTCTAATTATAGACTTCCATGATATTGACAGATGTGGAAAAAGTCAAAGGTGGTTGCTGAAATAATCGGTATGGAAGTTCGGGGAGCAAGAAGCTCCACCCAAAATAGGCTCACTCATCGAATTAGATGATGATGAAGCTTCACCAGGAGGAAGAAACAAGGGAAATCCCAATGGCAACAAGATGGTGAAGGAGAAGCTAAAGAAGCAAGCCGGGAATTCAAGTTTGAGAGAGAAGATTGATCACATGGTGAACTCAAATGAGTTGATGGTGGCCAATACAATGGAAGCAAAAATGATCTTGGCCGAGAAGAGAACTCTTGAGGAGCAAGCAAGGTGGGAAGCATTCCGGGAAGATGGGCTACGCAAGGTAGCCATTGAGGAGAGGAAAGCAATTGTGGAGGAAAACAAGGCCATGACCAAGCTCCTTGCCGAGAAAAACAAGATCATGTCAATGGACCGAAGCATCATGGCCGACATCACTAAAGAGTGGCATGATGATGCAAGGAGGGACATCATCGAGAGACGAAGGGCAGCAGCGAGGGGAAGAGGCCATCCTCGGGCAAGTGGTGGCGGCGGTGGTGATGCTCCGGCTAGTGGTGGTGGTGGTGGTGTTGATGCCGTCGGCTTGCATGGCGCCGATGTTTGATGATCGTGTTTTTTTTTATGGTGGTGTGTGGTATTTTGGTTGCTTTTGTGTGATGTGGTTGCGAGAAACTGTGTTAAACTAGCTTAATTGTCATGTTTGTATGTTTAAAATAGTTGAATTTGCTTAATTCTTCTATTTCGTGTTTTAAATTCATGCGATTGTGTCTAAATAGACACCGTATATGCAAACGGTAATAGAGAATATTTTTATTTGAGGTTCACATATATAAATATATAAGTTGTCTGTTCCGGCCAGGCCCATGTGGACAGTAAAATCACGGTTTTCTAGACATTTATTTATTTATACATGTTCTAAGAACAAACCTTTTAAGGCCAATATCCGAGAGCTTACAAACAAGTTCAGAGAAGAAACGAGAGTACTAGTTGGAAAGGGATCATCATAAGGCATTACAGCACGCTGCTCTGTGTCACCGCTTCAAACGGCACAATATGCTAATTTCTGAGTGAGCCGACGTGTGGCACGCAGGGGCGCGTGCTCAGCCAACATGTGGCGCGCGGGGGCGCCGGCTTGTCGACACGTCCCGCCGCTCTTGGGTTCTCGCGCCCCGGGAGGGAGTCCCAGACTGTATATAGAGAGAGGCGGAGAGCGGGAGGCGACGCCACCGGCGATTCACGCTCGCTGTCCTACGCCGTCTTCTCTGTTCTTGGCCGCGTCCACGTGTTCTTCTGCAGCTCCTGCTCCTGGGCGTACGTGACCTCCTCGCCGGCGCCCGGCGCTGCAGAGGCGGCGTCGACCGGCACTGCAGGGACGGCTTCTGCTCCAGGCAAGTGAACCCAGATCTTATTTCTGTAAGGAGAGATTCGACCGGGGCTTCTTGAGGTCATACTTATGTGATCTGAATATTTGTAGCCTGCTTGTCTGCATGACCAGCACTAGCGGCGCTTTGGGGTTTAGATGTTGTGGACGTGGGCAGAGTTTCTCGGCACCCTCATGTTTGTTTCTGATTTTGCTGCAGCTGAGGGTGTATCCATCCATGCTGTTCTTTTTTTTTGTTTCAGATTCAGAAAACACAGCAGTTCAGTATATGTAGCAGTAGGTAATTAGCATCTGACGATTCCGATTTGTAGTCCGCAGCGATCCAGCAGGTTACCCAAGTCAGTAATTAATGCATGAAACAATTTTGAGTAGCTAATTAGCATGAAACAGAGCATGTTGATGTGAAATGGTATTTCTGTTCTTGACTAGTCAGCTGTGAAAATTCAACATTAGTTCTCTTGATGCAAAATTCCCTCCAAAGTCGGGTATTTCTGGAAGGAAAACCTGCAAATAGGATACTTAATACAACATCAAGTCTTACAGCAGAAGACTTTGTTGGTACAAATATGCCCAATGATACATGCATCTCTCGGCTACAAATATGCAAGTTCTACAGATGCAAGAGCTAAATGCTAGTGAAAATGAAATGAAACCAAAACCTAAATGCTGTTCTCTTGCAACATTTACTGTTTTACGGAACAAACCGAAAGCTACATTTGTGAAAGAGTATGGAATTTTGAATTTGCAGGAGGAATGTATTGCCAGGACAATAATGAAAGCAAGAGCTGAAAATCATCGGTTAGCATGTCGCCAATAGATTAGAATGAAAATCTCATTTCAAACGAAGAAAAACGAGGAACGTGATTATTCAATATAATGGCAAAACTGGAAAGCACGGTCTGAAACTCAACATGACGTTCTTTCAAATTTAATAGGGAAATCAAAAGATACTCAAAACGTTTTGCCTGAAGCTCATTTTGAAGGATCTGAAGCATTGAAGCTACAGTGTGTGACTTGTAAAAGGAGAACTTATGATTTTGGGGCTACAGGAAAGATGTGATTTTTTTCAACCATGAATATAAGATAAGAGTGAAGAGTAGACAAGGCACCTAATTAGATAGAAAAAAGGCAAGCAAATGTGAAGGAAATTTCTGAACTAATTAGAGAGCGAGAAATGAGGAACATCTTGGGAGAGCGGGTAAATTAAAGTAAGTTTGGCACTGATTAGTTTTCTAAATGAGTAAGAAATTAGTGCCAATTTTTACTTTTATCCGCTGTCCCAAGATATTACTCATTCCTTGATCTATAATTAGTTTAGTTATTTCCTTCATGTCTGCTAGCTTATTCTTTCAATCAAGTAAATCTCTTTTACAGTCTGAGCTCTTTCTTTATATTCATTGTTGCAGGTCACTTCTTTCCTTATAGCCTCAAAATCATATGTTCTCTTTTTCACCGGTCACACCTCTTGCCTTCCTTTTTTTTTTCCTTTTGATCCATCAACATAGGCTTTAGGCACCTTTTCAGTATTTTTCAATCTCTATTAAATCTGAAGGAACAGAATGCTGAATTTCAGAATATGCCTTTTATGTTTTGGCATGATATTCAAGATCACAGTACCTGCTTTTCTTTGGTTGAAGTCACAGATCGTCATTCAGATGGATGCGCGAAGGAAAGCTCATGCCTTTATTCTAAATCAGTAAAGACAGATGCAGTATCTTATATTTTCGAGGAATTTTCAGGTTAAGTTATGTTATTAAATTAAAAGTTACCCACTTACCCTTTTTTCTCTTTTGAATCATTTTTAATGTAGAATACAATTCATCCACAGATGAGACTGTGGAGTTGAACGATCTTCAGATGCTCTCGAAGGACTATGCCTTATCAGGGCAGTGTTATCTCACAGTACCACCCAAATTTGTATGAACTTATAATTTCCCCTAGCTATATCCATTAACTAATTTTGATATTGTTTGGAACGCCATTCTTGTGGTTGGAACTGTGTCAAGTCTCTGAAAGATACTTTTGCAACAAAACACATATTAATTATTAAATCAGCATTGGCATTGCCTTACTTTACAGTTCTTTCATGTGTACTGAAAAATATTAGCATTCGTGAGTTGTGGCAATCTTATGTACTCTTACTTTCTTTCTCAGATAAAATTGGTCGACAATATGATCATGTCCTTTTCAGGTAATACGCTAGAATGCATGTTTTCACATTTCACATTTTGGTCCGCATTATACCTGTTTAATTGATGTGAAATAATTTCCAGGTGAATAGTTCTCTTTGGAACATCAAGAGTATGGAATCTCTGACGATTCAGAGGGAGCTTCTGGCCCTCCCTTCATGCTGGCAGGAAGAGCCTACCTAAAGGCAGGAAGAGCCTACCTAACGGGAGCACGGGAGAAGGAAGTGTTGAAAAAAGTTGAAAAAATTCAGTCAGCACTGCACTTCTATGTTGCTATGATTAACAAGACCAATGTATGTCGGCGTGGCAGCAATATCACCCCTCTCCTAGTAAGTTCAGGGAAAAACATTATCTGTTGCTCCATATCAGTTCCTCTACCACTCTATCCTTTGATCTGATTGCTAGGACAAAATATCTCGAGGATCTCTGCATCTGTCATCTTATCGTTTTTCCTTGTGTGCGTATCTAAACAGTGTTTTGGCTTGGATTATGCGGCCACATAGTTTGCTGGTGGCTTGTCATCGTGAAAAGAGCAGCCTGACCAGTTTAGAGTTTCAACGGGAAGGTGAAGACAATCAGTTTGGAGCTTAAGTGGGAGTGGAGATTATCTATGTCCCACAAATCGTGTGACACATGAGTCCTCTCTTTATAGAGTTCTAAAAGGATGCCTGTCTTTGCCCGTGACAACTGCCTACGGGAGGGCGACCTCTGCGGCTCTGCCTCTTCAAGCTGATGAAGAACGAGGAGATCCTAAATACCATTCGTCGTGAGAATTGTTAGCCCGAAGCATATCTAGTGTGCTGCTCTCATGACCTTGAAATCTTGGGGTGGAAAACTGGCGTAACACCAAATGAGGATTACAGCAAGAAACTTACCTGTTTATCTACATATCATCGGATTTTATCTTAGTGGCTTCTTAGCTCCACAATTTCTCGACTTTTTTTGTGCCTCAAAGTGTGTTGTAATGTTCTCAAAATATGATAAATGGAGTTATGACTATAATATATCTGATTCCTCATTGCAGTCGTCAGTTTTGCCTATGTGCAAGTCTGTTCTGTGTGAATTTACCTTTGCATAGTTTAATAAGCATGACAGCCAACGAGGAGCATACTAAAATACATTGGACCCAGGGCATACATCAAATGAAAGTAGTATCCAAATCCATAGGGAATATCATCCCCGGATGGAACTTCTTCATTGAAGTGCAAATGGCTGAAGAGCTCATATTTCAGCTGAACAACACATGAAGCATCAGGGCCTGGGTGATGAGGAAGAACACATCTAGCATCAGGGCCTGGAACCCCTCCAGCCGCTCGCCACCGTGGCTAGAGATATCACAGAGCTTCCCTGAGGACGCAGTCGACCATCCCATGGAGCCCACATCGTGTCGACCACTTCCTCTCTACCAGGACCCCTAGATTGTCGACATCATCATCTCCTGAGAATCATGCGCCGTCCCCTTCGTCTCCGGTGACTAAGCCGCAAGGTGAGGTCACCCTACCCTAGATTGTCGACATCATCATCTCCTGAGAATCACGCGCCGTCCCCTTCGTCTCCGGTGACTAAGCCTCAAGGTGAGGTCACCCTGCCTTCCTTTATCATCCGATCGCAAACAAATGGTCGAGATTAAACCCAGCCGAGCCTAGCCAGGAACTAAGTTGCATCCAAATAAACCTGGTTCGTTCGCATTATGTACATCTAAGGGTCCCTGTTAACCCCGGGCTGAAGCGGTATCGGTAAATAGAAGAACACCATGTGTCCGATGGTTTAAAATCGACCTGTCCCACTCAGATGGAGTTGTGGACATTTTGTAGAAAAGACCCAACATTTTGAATACATTGTATAATTCAATCTGTAAGTCCACAAAATTTGAATAAAATATTTTTGCAAACCTTGGCACATGTAATCCCACTGTTATTTTAAGTTTTGAACAATGAAATTTCAACAATATTACAGGATTTCCATTTTGTATTTTGGGCATAACTTATTTTATAAAATTTATTTTAATAGGAACCTTTTTGGAAAAAGATTCATAATAAAGTTCTCTATCAAGTAGAACCAGAAAATAAAATATTGAAATAGGTTCACATCAGAGAGATATAAAATGTGAGCCTAAGCTTCTAAAAGTACTATTCTACAAATTGTAAACGATTTGCTAATAATCATTTTACCCTAATATTTCATAAAATTTAAATCTTGAACATAGAAATGTTTTCATAAAACTTTTTAAACATAAAACAATCATTTTGCATCCATAGCATAATTTCTTGCATTTCATGTGTTCGTTTTGTCTGTATTCGGTATTCGTTGATTGTATAGATTGCCTGAGTGTAAAGTGTGTGATCACCAACCATCGTTAAGGCGGAATACGGGCTTACATGCGGGATAGGATCCCTCCATGCGGGCTTAGGATTCTTCATTTCTCGGATGTCAAGTGGAATCCCACCAAAATCCCACTTCTAGTTCATTTGCCAAAATCTAGTATAATTTTTGTCAAAATTTAAACTTGATTTTGAGAAATAAACTAAAGGTGCGATTTTGGTGAGATACCACTTGACACTCTATTCATTTCACATGCGGGCTTAGGATCCTTCCGTTTGTGTAGGCGTCGTCGTCGTATTCATGGTCTCATCGTCGTATTCATGGTCTGCAAACAGAAACCACCGGTGTCGTAATCATGGTGGAAGGCGCTCGTCGTCGTATTCATGGTTTTGGGAGCATAGAAGGCGCTCACCGCGCTCTGCGACAACAGCATGCTGCCAAGCTGGCCTCCTCCGCCCAGGCATAGCGCCATGCAACTAAGGAGATCCTGGCCTCGCCGACGCCGGAGCCAGCGCCTACGCGTGTCCTGTACGTGCAGCAACGACAGCTGCCAGGCACCCCGCATCCAGGCCTAAGCCGCCAGTGAGGTGTTTCATTGTAACGGAACACAACCTCTTTCGAGGCGATGGCCCCAACTCTTGCATCACGCGCGGCAGACAGCCCCATCCCTGGCTTCCCCCACAGCTTCAGCGGTGCCAAGAAGGGATTGGGGACGGTGCTGCTGAGGCAGACATGCTGCAGGACGCGTCGTCAAGGTACCCTGGTTGGAGACCTGAGCCGTCGCGGACTGGGTGCACGCGCTGCTGAGGCAGATTGTTATATGTTGATCAAAATTTTATAAAGTATAGGCCAACTTTTGACGAGTGGAGCGAAGCCTGTCGCCGGAGGCTTGGGCCGAGTGGAACGAGTGTTACGGTACAGATCGTTGAAGACCTAGGTTTCCACCGCTATATAAATCTCTTGTAAGCCGCCGGTTGGGATGAAATCCCCGGTGTTTATAAACACGCACACCCCCCCCCCCCGATATAGTAAAGTTTCGCTGGCTGGCGCCCGTGGTTTTTTCCTCTCTTTGTTGGAGAGGTTTTCCACGTTAAATCTGTGTCCCCTTGCTATGATTTTCTTTTCGTTCTTTGTTATCTTCTTGTCGCAATTATAACAAGTGGTATTAGAGCTCCAGGTTCCAATCTAGGGTTTGTGACATGTCGTCATTGAAGTTCGATCTATCGCAACTGGACTACACCACAAGATTCTCCTTGTGACAGGTGAAGATGTGGGCGATTCTCGCTCAAACTTCTGATTTTGATGAAGTGCTGGATGGATTCGGTGGAAAGGATGCTAAGAGCTGGTCCGGCGAAGAAAAGCGAAAGGACCATAAGGCTTTGTCTTTGATGCAACTTCATCTGTCAAATAATATTTTACAGGAAGTACTGGAGGTGAAATCTGCTGCTGCCATGTGGGCAAAACTGGAAACGATCTGTGTGTTAAAGGATCTAACCAGTAAGATGAATGTGAAGATGAAGTTGTTCTCGCATAGGCTGCAAGGTGAATTGGTAATAAATCATATATCTATTTTTAAAGAGATTGTTTCAACCTTGCAGTCTATGGAGGTAAAATATGATGATGAGGATTTAACTCTTCTACTCTTATGCTCATTGCCTAGTTCCTATATAAATTTTCGTGATATAATATTGTTGATCCGTGATGAACTAACCCTTGCCGAAGTACATGATGCCCTCAAACAAAGGGAAACGATGAAAACTATGATAGGTGTAGATGGGACATCATCCAAGGCTGAGGATCTACAGGTTCGTGGTAGGACCGAGCAGGGGAACAACTATGGCAACAGAGATAAGAGCAAGGACAACAGAGGTCGTTCAAAGTCCAAGGAAAATGATAAATTTTGCAGGTATTGTAAGAAATCTAGTCATGTTATTGATGATTATTGGAAGTTGCAGAACAAGGAGAAAAGGAACAAAACTTACCAACCGAAACGTAAGTATGAAGGTACTGGTAAGGTTGTCGTTGTTTCTGATAGTTCGGATGGTGAATGTTTGGCATTTTTACTGCTTGTGCTTCTCGTGATGATGAATGGATACTTGATACTGCATGTTTGTTTCTTATTTTCTATAATAAAGATTGATTCGGTTCATATGAGTCTGTGCAGACTGGAGATTTTGTGCGTGTGGGGAATGATAACCCATGCCATATTGTTGGTGTTGGATCTGTTAAGATCAGGACATATGATGGCGTGAAACGCATGTTGAGTAAGGTGAAGCACATACCAAGCATGGTCATAAATTTGATCTCCCAGAGTACCATGGACATTGATGGAGACAAGTATGCCAGAGGGCATAGAGTTCCGAAGGTATCAAATGGTTCTCTTATTCACATAATAGGTGATATGAATTCTGCTAAATTATATGTTCTTAGAGGTAGCACTTTGCCTGGTATTGCTGCTGCTGTTACTTCTAATGATTCCGATGATTGTGGTAAAACACATCTGTGGCATATGCGTCTTGGGTATATAAGAGAACAAGGCGTGGCAGAGTTAGTCGAGAGAGAGAGTTGACTAGACTTCTTCCCCTAGAATCTTTTACCTACTCTAATCCCAATCCAACCCAAACAGATGACTTCTGCAAGAAACTCCAACATCAAGAATGGTGACAACAACAACCAAGAGATGCACATTAGAGAAAAGCTTCTAGCAACCCAAGCCCAGTTGAATCAAGTGACAACTCAGTTTTTAGCAAACAACATTGATTTAGACCCAACCATGCAATTTTTTTTGGAAATCCAATCCCAATTGTTGCAAAGGATGACCAATCAAATGATCAACATGAGAGACAACCTTTTCCAAGGAGATTGTGGCAACAATAATGTCAAGGATGATATTATAGAAGGAACTCAAGCTTGCAATATTTGTGGAGACATAGAACACACTTACAAAGAGCATGTGGACCAATGCCCTAATTGTGAAGAGAAACATCCAACTGAACAATGCCCCACATCCCAAGTTACTTTTTTCCTATGTGAAGGAAATGATCATGTCCCTATCCAATGTCCCATCTATCCTATAGTTCAACAAATGAAACAAGGTGGAATGCATAAAAAGTTTGGAAACCCCCATGAGGAAACAACTTCTACCAATAAGGATGAAGGAAAAGTTAGAACCATGCCTCATAGAGCCATACCCAAAGTGACCACAAAGTGTTGCTACTCTTGTGGAGAAGAAGGTCATATCTCTAGTAACTGCCCCAAGAAGAGAGAAAGATTCCTTTGTGGTGAAATATGAAGAGCATGAACTAGAAGAACTCCTAGCTTTGGAGAGACCCAAGAAGAAGAAGAAGAAAGACAAAATCCAAGTGCAATGTTACAATTGCAAAAAGATGGGACACTACGCCAGTGATTGTCCAGAAAAGAAGAAGAACCAAGGAAACAAACAAGAGGCAATGATACCAAAGGAAAAGAAAGATATTAGCCAAGTGATGTGTTTCAAATGCAAAGAGCTAGGCCATTATGCCAACAAGTGTCTAGAGAAGATACATCAAGATCCCAAGTAAGCCAAGATGTAATCTAGTTGAAAACCTTTTTAACGGTGGTAGTACCCTAGTTGTCTTGAAGCCAACTTGTAACCTCTAGCCTTCCCAAATCTCGGGACAAGATTTATTTTAAGGGTGGTAGCCTGTCACATCCCTAAATTTTCCAAATTTTGAAATGTGAAAAAAATAAACAAAATAAATAATTGTTGAAATTTAGGGTGAAAAGAAACTTTTTGATTTCAAATGGAAACCTCAAAACCCATCTTGAACAAACTTTTAATATCCAACAAATTTCAATCAAGTGAAATGCATTCATCAATTAATGTATCTTGAAATTAAACACATGGGGAAATAAACCAAAACCCTAAAACCCTAATGGAATAAATCATTTCCAAGATCTCCCTAAGACTATGGATTATATCCGTATAAAATTTAGCAAAAAACATTTTAAAATGATCAATAATGACAAATAAAAATATTATAAAACCATAGAAATTGATTTCATTCAAATTGGAACCATGGATAAAAACTTATGAAATTAATAAGATAAAAGGAAATAATTTCCAAAGCTAATAAAAGCTGCTATCTAAGATCCATACCAAATTGTGAGCAAATTAATCCTAAAAGGATTTAAAAAGATAAACAAATATTAAATAAAATCATACAAATTGTAATCACCAATTTTGGAACTATAAATAAAAAGATATGGATTTTATAAGGCAAGGAAAGAATTAAATATATAAGGAATATTTAAAAACCAAAATTAAATATTGGCTAATCCATAAACAAATAAAAGTTCATTGAATAATAGAAAGGAATAAAAGATTATTTAAATAAAATCATAATGATTGAATATTATCCAATTTTATTTAAATAAAGATAATATGCCTAAACTAAATAATAAATCCTAAGAAAATTATTTAGCAGACAATTTAGATATTGAATTAAATCCATAAGAAAATGGAACAAAGATAATTCAAATCAAAATAAAATAAAGGGATAGAGAATAATCAAATAAAAGTTTATAGGATTAAGCCATATTCTAATTATATTTAATAAAGACAAAATCCCTTAGGTAAATGATTAATTAAATCATGAGAAAATAATAAATGGGAATTTACCAAAGTGGATTAAAAAGTTATCTAATTAACTTAAAAGAATTATTTGAATAAAATTTATATGGGATTAAAACCATATTTGATTTTATTTGAATAAAGACAATTGCCCAATTTAAATGGTTATTAAATCCTATTAATTTTTTTTAAATAATAATTCAAGTGAATTATTTGCACTATGGAATAAATAAAACCTACTGAAAAAGGTTTGGTGAAAAATTAGAATTCAAATAAGAGTTTGAAAATATAATTAAAATCTTATTTGAATAAAGATAAATGTCTATCATAAATAAATAATAAACCATAAATAAATAAAATAATTATTCTAAAATGGACTTTAAATATATATTTAAAACAATATAGAAACATACTGAATATTTGGAAAAGATTTGAAAAATAAATCTGAATTCAAATGGTAGTTTGAATTCAAAACAGAAAATCAAAATAGAAAAAGAAAAAGAAACAGAGAAGAAAAAAGGGGAAAGATGCAGACCCAGCCCATCAAAGCCACGGGCCCAACTAGCCAGCCCACTTCTTCCCTCCCTGCAGAAAACGTTTCACACCGCAGCACACACCCGCGCAGCCACTAACTACGCGACCCCACACACACCCTCTCTCTCGCTAATGATGCAGCCCCACCTCCAGCTCATCATCATCAACCTCGCAACGACCGTTCCCCCTCGCACCTTGCCATTTCTGCCGCGGTTAATTCTCGTAATTTCGTGTGAATGCGTGATTAGTCCTCGTCGGTAACCACACCCTCTTAAACGTCCATGTCCCCTCTCAATTTCCCCTAGACACCACTCCCTCTCTGCCCCTAGGCTGCCTGAATCGCTCGTGGCAACGCCACTGATTCCGGCGAGCTTTTTGGCCAATTCCGGCAACGCCTGACCGTATCCTACCTCCTTTTGCACGCGAGCTCACTCCCCTATACCTTGCGCATCTACCAGTGGTCCCATCTAGCCCGCGCGCGCTTCGAAGCGTCGTCAAGGACAACACCTGTAACATCCCAAAAATACTAAGCTTGGATCATCAAACACTAGTCATCAACATTTAGGGTTAACAAAAACTTTGCTAAATAAAACATTGAAGGCATGCATATGTGTATGCATGGATTTTGAAATTCTTTGGAACCACCTTATTTGATTGTTTCATTGCTTGTAAAATATTTCTTAGGTGAAATAAACATCATCTAAAACATTTCCCACACTTTTCATAAAGACAAGTAAATCAAAACAAATATATTAAGGGAATGGTCATTTTGACCAATTTAACTCCTATGCCTACTTTGGCTGTCTCAAACTTTCAAAACCTAATAGAAACTTTTCTGGATCTTTGCACCCCTTGAATGTACTCATAACAAAGTATCAAGGCCCACTTTGTGATTATCCAGAAACTTTCAAATGCATAGTTTAAATGGCAATTCCAAATTGAATCTATATCATATGTGAAGATCCCACTTTTTCAAAAACCACTGAAACAAGCTCAACTTTCAAAACCCAAGCATCTGCAGACTCACCAGCACCAACCTAGCACACCCACCAAAAATCTTTTCAAAATTCAAAACTTGAGTTCTTGCGGCCATTTCATCAAACAGGTTGCAGACACAAATCAAACAAAATCTAAACACTATAGTGAGCAGTGATTGGAACCTAACTTGTTCCCTCTTTAGCTCACAACCATCTCAGTAGATCATCTAGCAAGCTAAACTAAGCACTAGCACCACTGTGATCTTGGCATTGTCATCAATGGTGAACATCTGAAGCTAACCATGCCACCCCAGTGGAGACAGCAAGCTAGGAGGAGAAACAAGCCTAGCCAGCATGTCTGGGAGCAAGCCAACACCCCACCGCCACTCCCTGTCGACTGCTCGAACGTTGCCAGCCACTGGACCACGCGCAAGAACCATGCCAACCTCGCCAGCAACCATGCCGAGAGCACGCCCCGTGCGCCACACTCGACCGACGCCCACAGACCGCGCGCCGCCCTCGCCGCGTGCATACTTGATCACCACCATCCCAGCAACCCCACAGACACGCTCGTTCGCTGCCGCGCGGACCACGCACGCTGTGCGCCATTAAAATCTCCGTCGGGCATGCGCAGAGCACCGCCGCGTTCCGACCAAGCCGCACCACCCCACGCCTCGAAACCATGTCGTTGAGCATCGCCAGGGAGCACCGCACCGTCCCCTACCTTCGCCCATGCCGATAGCCATCTGTACCACCGCCCCCGACGAGCTTACCATGCGCCCCGTCGGTCCCCTCGCTCGACTATAAATAGAGGCCACCCCCAGTCGAATTCTTCACACCATTCTACTCCCCTCTCCTCACTGATCGTGCCATACCGTTCCCGGAGCAAGGCGAGCACCACCTCGTCGGAATTTCACTGGAGCCCGCCGCCTCTGGAGAAGATGGGAGCCAGCGATTGGAGCCACCCCAGGAGAAGCCACCGGTACCAGGAGATTCGCCGTCATCGACTTCGTCGTTCGCCCGCCTCGCGACCCTCGCCAGCACCCCAGTGAGCCCCCAGTGACCCCCACCTGCCGCGCTAGGTTTCTTTCTCGCCGGCGTTGCTCAACGTCGACGATGACTCCCAGCCGTTGGATTAGAATCAGATCGAACGTCCCACGTTGCCCCGTACCGCTTCGCACCCCCCTGTGTCACTGACGAGTGGGGACACCCACTTAAACAGCCCGCGGGAGCGCTGCGCTTAGCAGGCCGACCCAGCAACTTTTCCCGCGCAACCCAGTTATTCAAATTAAACCTTTTTCTTTTGATCTGGGTGCGCAGATTCGATCTGGCGTGGATGCGTGTGCGAAAGTATGAGTCGAGGGATCTAGGACGTGCCCTCCTGGCCTTTATATAGACTTAGGCAGGTCCCGGGCATAGTCCTAGTCGGTTACAAGTTCTGGGGTCGTACCCCTTCGAATTTCCTAGTCCGTGCTAGTCTTGTTCTTCAAGGACTCGAAGGCGTCATGGGCCTTGGCCACCCGAAAATCTTCATAGGCCAGTGTATATCTGCTGTGGGCCTTTCTTGGGCTGGACCAGGTATGCTAAAGTTACGTACCCGTAGGGTATAACTGTGTCAGTAGCCCCCGAGTGATCAGTCGAATCGTAGATTCGGCTGAGGACTCTTCCATTCTTCGGGTGCAACTATGTTTTAATAGTATACGAGCGTAGGGATTGTTGATGCGTGTACCTGACTCACCCAACGGATCAGGGTCAGTTAACTGTCTTAGGACGAAACGACACGATCTTCTTCAGGTTTGAGTCCCTCAACCCAGACCTGGAACATATGCTGGCGTAATTCGACTCAGGCCGCGGAGGACTTACAGGAGTGGAATTCCAGTGATTTTAATTGGTGTACCCAACGCGTCCGTCGGGATTTTTCATCACGCCTGTTGGCATGGATTCATACTAGCAGAGCGCAGTCAGGTGCGTTGCCAGGCCATCAGATGATATCTGCAGGTCTTATCTTTGCGTCGCAGACGCAACATCCGAACGTTTATCACCACGGAGGTGCTTCGGGTTGGCCAAGGAGACTGTTGCTTACTCAACACTTTGTTGGGGCAGATTTGCCTAAAAGTTTTTGTATGTTGATCCGAAAGATCACAGTCGAAAGTTTCATAGGGTGCGTGACCAGCGCTCCCTATGGGAGTAGCCCCCGAGTGTCTGTTCGAGTCGTAGACTCGAGCGGAGACTTTAGTGCAAGTATTGCTCAGTTGTTTAGTCCATAGGACTCGAAAATTTTCGGATTCTTAAATCCTTCCTCCCTATGGGAGTAGCCCCCGAGTCCGTAGTGGAGTCGCAGACTCGACGTAGGGCTCAGAGAAGTGCTTTGTCTTCATTTGTCTTTGGGGTGCGCGGCCAGCGCTCCTGATAGGAGTAGCCCCCGAGTATTTAGTTGAATCGTAGATTCGAGTGAGTACTCTTAGTTGTGGAGCCGAAGTTGGTGCTAGTATAGCTTTTAATGACGTCAGTGCTGACGATCGATGACCTCAAGCGTCTGCTACGCCAGAGATGACTTGACTAAACGAAGCGTGGGTCCCACTTGCTGACTTTGAATTGACCGGTCACGCGTGGCGTGGAGATTATTACGGCGTCTCCTCGATTTCCACGCGTAGTGGACGGCGTGGTAGAGACGGTTCGTTGTGATGCTAACACGTGTACGACCAGATCTGCCGTTGGCGTTAGGTCTTCTCGATGGACGGCCAGCGTGCGTCGTCCTCGCTGTTATAATCCTTGGTGAAATCGTGGTTTGTTTTTCACCGCACCAGTTCATCTGTTCACTGCTTCCTTGTTCTTGAGCTTTTCTTGCTGCGCGCTTGAGAGTTTCTTCCACATTTCTTTCGTTCTTTCTTCGTTGGCAACGCCACCACCGCCGTAGCGCCATGGGGAAAACGAAGAAGTCTTCATCTGCGGTTGGGGCCAGCGCCGCCGGAGGCAAGAAGGGTACCACTGCTGCTCGTGTCACCGATGGTGGATGGCGGCGGTCAGAGACGCGTGAGAGCGATCTCCGCAAACTGCGTGAGCGGGGCCTGATCCCGCAAGATACGACGGCCGTGAGACTCCCCGGCAATGAGGTAATCCCCCGTCCCCCACTTGGGTACTGGGTTATGTTTGTTGCCTTTGTGATTCGCGGGTTTTCCTTTCCGGTCCACGACTTCCTCCGTGGACTGCTCTTCTTCTATGGGGTTCAACTCCATCATCTGTCTCCCAACTCTCTTCTCCACATTGCGTGTTTCATCACTCTTTGCGAGTGTTGGCTTGGCATTGAGCCGCACTTTGGCCTCTTCCGGAAGATTTATTCTGTGAAGAGACAATCTGGTTCGGATGGTGTGTACCCCATTGGGGGTTTCATCATCTCCCTCAATCCCAATTTTCAATTCTTTTCCTTTTCCATGTCCGAATCTGTCCAGTACTGGCGGAGGCGTTGGTTTTACATCCGCGACTCCGTTTTGCCTGGGCAAGATTTTGGTCTTGTTCCTTTTGACCCCTCCCAATTGATTGAGAAGAAAAGATCCTGGAAAAACCAAATCCTGGACGGTGAAGTGGCGGAGATAGAGTCCCTTTATCGTCGGGTGGAGGATCTCTAATTGATTCCGGAGAAGGAGGTGAACGGAGTGGACATCATCCGAACTTTTCTTGAACGTCGGGTGCAGCCTCTCCAAGCGAGGGCGCACCTGATGTTTCTTTATTCTGGTCGCCGCGATCCGGCGAGGGTTTCGAGTGAGAAAATCTCCGAGGGAGATCTTGACAAGGATCTTCGCGTGCTGCTGAAGTTCAAGGCCGGAGAAGAAATCCCGGGGAAGTCGCTGACTCCTCCCTTTTCTTCGACGTTGGCTGTGCCGAAGGTGTAGATTTGTGCACGTAGTGCTCCTCTTTTTATTGTTGGATGTGCTTTTGTTTCCTTTGTTTTGCTAACAAAGTTTCTTCTCATCTTGCAGAGCTTCAAGGTGCCGGGCATGGTACCACCATTGCCCGAAAGGTATCCGAATGCCCCGGACAATGAAGTGGTTGACTCCGTGTCCGAACTTCCTTCGGCGCGATCTCCGGCGGAGGATGCCGACGAGTCGAGTGAGGACCATACGCGCAAGCGATCGTGGAGCTCGAGCGAGTCTTCGGATGCTTCAACTCCTCCGACTCCCAGAAATCCTCTGGGCCTTGAGCGTCACAGTGAAGGTCATGGATCTTCTTCCTCTCCCCTTCCCGCCATTCCTGTGCGAGCTGTTGCTCCGCACCCGCCAGCCAAGCGGAAGAAGGAAGAGAAAAAGGAGGAGAAGAAGGAAGAGAAGAAAGAGGAGAAGAGGGCCCGAAGGGCTTCTCCTATCTTCGACCTGAGCGCATTGGGCTCGTAAGTTTTCTTGTTGTACTGTCGTCCTTTTTCCTGTATGATTGTTGCATTTGTGCTGATTGGTTCATATGCAGGCAATCCTCCCATGACTCTAGTGATGATGCGCGAGAGATGATGGGGGAGTCGAACATTGCGTCGCCTCCTCCTCAGACTATGGCGACTTCGGGTGGCGCCGCTCCAGATCCTCCAGTGCAGGAGGGGCTGGTGGTTGCGCCTCAGAATTTCGCAGGCGGGCCTTCGGGCTTTCCTTCGGAGCACGTAAGTTTTTCTGCCTCATGTCGCGGGGGGAGCCCCGAGTATCTTCTTTGCTGATGTTGTTTTCGCTTTTTTATGTTGGGCGTAGCCCCCAAGTCCTATTCTTACTGTTATTGCCTTTTTTGCAGCCTTTTGTCCAAGAGGCCAAGCGGCTGGTGGAGGAACGCCTGGCGCTGGAGGCGAAACTTCGGCAGCTTCAAGGTATCCTTCTGCCCTTTATTCCCTCTCTTGTTTGTCCTGGTCTTATTCTTTGACACTTGCTTGTCTCGAATGCAGAGGAGCATAACGACTCTCTCCACGAGGTTGATGCTCTTAAAAAGAGCCTTGGCCAATCGGAGCAGAAAGCCGAGGCTGCCGTTGGCGCGAAAGAGCGCCTTGAGTTAGAGCTGTCGAAGGCAGCCGAAACGAAGGAGCGCCTACAGCAGGAGGCCGCAGATCGCGAGGAGCAGCTGGCCACCGTTGCGTCTGCTCGTGAAAGAGGGGTGGCGTCGAAGCTCATGTCTGCTGCCAAGGCTATTTCGGGTGAGTGCTGGATTTTTGTACTTGTCTCTTTTTTGATGGGTCTTCGTCTATGCTTCCTTTCTTCATGCTTTTCTTCATTTTTGTCTCAGATGCCGCAGGCATTGAGTTCGACCGCGGTGCTCTGGAGCACGGGAGTGCTCTGGATGATGCCACTGTGGCGGTCGAAGACCGCTGCAGCACCGTCGTCAACTCCCTGGCCAAGGCGAAGGAGGTCCTTGGCCGCTTCTACCAGGAGCTCTTTTCGAAGGGCGCGACCCTTGAAGATGTGGATGCCCTGGCAGAGGCTCTGTCAGCCGAAGCGCCTGCAGCGTACAAGCGCAAGCAGAAGGGCATCGGCGCGTCCGTCGGGCTGGGCGATGGCCATGGCGGCTGGGGCGGAGCTGGACTTGCCCCAGATCACTTCTCGGATGCCGACAGCTGCAGATGGATCAGAGGTAGCCTTCGCTGCCTACTCCGCTCGCTGCAGACGATATGGGCCCAAGCTCATTGACTTGCTGTCTGAATACACACTGCGGCAGCAGGGCGAAGCCAAGGCTAGGCAGTCTGGCTCCGAGGCGACTCAGTGTCCTGCGCCTTAGGTCTATTAGACGTAGGGTAGTGTGTAGTCTTCTTTTGTTGTAAATATCTTGAGGAGTATCTTCTTTGTGCCACGTAGTGGCTTTATATATTCAATGAATTTTCTCTGAGTTGTGCTCCATCCTTGGCTGAATGTCTGTGTTCCTTTCGTTTGCTGTTGTTCTAGGTTCCTTCGGGTGCTGACCCTATTGATGCCCCATCCGCAACACCGTTGCGTCCATCCTTGGATGACTCCACGCAGCTTGCTTTCCTTCGGGATCGTGTGCGCAGCCTTGAGAGGGAGTTGCTCGTGCTACGCGGCCGGGCCGACGCTTGGAAGTCCAAGGCGGAACGTTGCGCAGCCAAAGAGGAGTACTTGATGGTGGAGCTAGGTCGACTGTCCGAGCAGCTGCAGTGTAAGTTGATCCTTCTTTCGGGCTGTAGCTCAGTTTTTCGGATGGGCCTGCTGGCCTTATTCTTGTTTTGTGCTGCTGTCGCAGGTGCGAATCTTGCTCCGAAAGAGGAAAAAGAGTGTGTCGCTGTTCGAATCAAATTCTTGACTCAACAGGACATGGAGGCCGGCGGCTTCTTCTGGATGGACCGTGATCGTGCCATAGCCTTGGCGACGGTGCAGGATCGTGTTCATCAAGTTTCTCGGGTGCTCCGTCAAGTGCAGACGTCGCTTGCCTCGGTGCTGCACGTCATGTTTCCTTTAGATGCCTTGCCGACGACCCTTGCAGGTCTTCTGTCGAGGTTTGGGAGTGCCAACAATGTCAAGGAGCTGGTGCGACAGCAGCTCGTCGCAGGAGTGAAGGCTGCCTTGTCCCTTGTGAGGGTGCACCATCCCGACGTAGATTTAGCTGCTGTGGCAGCTGGGACACCTCTTCAACCGGATGGTGGCGAGTGGAATATGCGTCCGCATTACGCGGCTGTAAGGCAGTATGCCGAACAGATTGTAGATTTGTTTGAGCAGCGTGCTCATGTTATTCTTCAGAATAGATAGGACTTGAAAATAGATAGAGAGATGTAAATTTGTATATTTCGGTTGGGCACGTTGTGCCTTTGTTGTAAAGATTTGTTTGTTTGTGAGCACGAGTGCTTTGATCAGGTGTGTTCCCTTTTCGTTTGCCTGACGTTTGTCAGCTACTCAGGTATACACGTTTTAGTCCTCAATCGATCAAATCATGAGGTGGGGGGAGCCCCTAGTGTGTTTTGCCCTCAGTCGATGTAATCGTGAGGTGGGGGGGAGCCCCCGAGTGCGTTTTATCCTCAGTCAATGAAATCGTGAGGTGGGGGGAGCCCCCGAGCGCGTTTGTAGCATATAGTAAATATGCAGGAAATAATGAGCCGAAGTTTTCGGGCGAGACACTTTGCTTTATTTATATCGTAATGAAGGAAGTACATTGTTCGGCTGAGTAGCCTTGGCTGAAAGCCTTATTGAAAGTAAAGGGGTAGTTTGCTACGGGTAGAATCGTCGCAGGTGCGCGATATTCCATGGGTTGGAGTATGCGACTCTAGACTCCACGTGCTTGAGGCGATAGGCGCCACCTGGTATCACTTCGGTGATGACGTAGGGTCCTTCCTATGGTGACTCGAATTTATTCGGTCGCTTTTGTTTGAGTCGTAAGACGAGGTCTCCTTCGACGAAGGACCTTGGACGCAGCCGACGGCTGTGGTAGTTGCGGAGACTCTGCTGGTACACCGCTGATCTAGCTGCTGCTATGTCTCTTGCCTCGTCGAGTGTATCGACGGCATCTTCGAGTGCAGCCGTGGATTCGGCTTCGCTGTAAGCGACGACCCGTGGGGCCTAGTGGCGCACTTCGGATGGTAACACGGCTTCGGCTCCGTGTACCATGAAGAACGGTGTGTAGCCGGTGGCGCTGTTTGGCGTAGTCCGTAAGCTCCATAAGACGGATGGTAGCTCTTTCGTCCAGTTTCCAGTTTTGTGTTCGAGGGAGCTCATGAGGCATTTCTTGATGCCAGTGCCGATTAGGCCGTTGGCCCTTTCCACTTGTCCGTTCGTTTGCGGGTGTGCCACTGAGGCATATGTGATGTTGATCCCGAGGCCTTCGCAGAAGTCCTGGAATTCTTCGGAGATGAAGTTTGACCCGTTGTCCGTGATGATGCTGTGCGGTACGCCGAACCTGTAGACAATGGATTCGAAGAACTTGACGGCAGTTTTGCCTTTCTGGTTGGTGACTGGCATGGCTTCGATCCACTTGGTGAACTTGTCGACTACGACCAGGAGGAAGACGTGCCCCCCTTTAGAAGATTTTGGCAGTTTGCCAATCATGTCGAGGCCCCATTGAGCAAAGGGCCAAGCTATTGGTATGGGTCTGAGCTCGGACCCGGGTGCGTGCGGTTTGTCGGCGAACCGTTGGCACCCGTTGCATCTTCGGATGATGTCCTTTGCGTTGCTCATGGCCGTTGGCCAGTAGAATCCTGCTCGTAGAGCTTTAGCGACAAGGGAGCGACTGCCTGCATGGTGGCCGCAGATGCCCTCGTGGATGTCTTGGAGGATGGTTTTGCCGTCATCGATGGTGACGCATCGTTGGAGTACACCCGTGATACTGCGCTTATACAGCTCGCCATTGATAATGGTGAAGGCCTTTGACCGACGAGATATGCGTCGGGCATCTGTCGGGTTGTCAGGCAGTTCTCCATGTAACAAGAACTGGAGGTATGGGCGCGTCCAAGTTTCTTCGACTGCCATGACCTGCATCAGGTTGACCATGGCCACTTGGGTGTCCAACTTTTCGGGTCCCTCATGACCTTCGGGCAGCGTAGCCCCCGAGTGTTCTGCTTCTTCGGGTGATCCCTTGGGGAATTTCTGCTTGATGGATGGCACGCAGATCTGTTCGAGGAACACACCTGGTGGCACCTTTGCACAAGTGCAGCCAATGTTGGCGAGCCTATCGGCTTCCTCGTTGCTTTCTCTTCCGACGTGTCGAAGCTCGCAGCCGTCAAATTCTCCTTCGAGTGCGTTATAGAGCGCGCGGTACGCGATCATGTTTTCGGCGTGTGCGTCGCACTCATTCATCGTCTGTTGGACGACGAGGTTGGAGTCACCGTAGATGACCAGGCGCGTTGCGCCGCATATCTTTGCCATCCTCATGCTGTGGATGAGGGCTTCGTATTCGGCCTCGTTGTTGGAGGCTCTGAAATTCATCCGAAGAACGTACTTCATCTTGTCACCTTGCGGGGAGGTCAGTATGACTCCTGCTCCTGCCCCGGCTTCGCGCTTGGAGCCGTCGAAATGCATTGTCCAGGACTACGACATATCTGGTGTGTCTGGCAGCTGCAGCTCCATCCAGTGCACCAGGAAATCCGGAAGGACCTGGGATTTGATTGCGTGTCGCTTCTCGTAGACGATGTCTAAAGGCGATAGTTCGATGCCCCACAGGGCCACGCGTCCTATGGCCTCTGGGTTATTCAGGATGCTGTTCAGGGGTGCCTCGTTGACGACCAATACCTGATGTTCCTGGAAGTAGTGGCTCAGCCGTCGAGCCGTCATGAACACGCCGTAGGCTAGCTTCTGGTAGTGCGGGTACCGCTGTTTTGTTGGTGTCAGTACCTCTCTGAGGTAGTAAATTGGGCGCTGGACCCCATGAGTCTTGTCTTCTTCGGGTCGTTCGACCACGAGTACGGTGCTGACCACCTGGTGTGTGGCTGCTATGTACAGCAGCAGGGGCTCGCGCTCTTTTGGCGTGACCAGAACGGGCGAGGTGGAGAGGAGCCGCTTGAGGCTTTCGAATGCGTCGTCGGCTTCTGGTGTCCACTCGAACTTGTCTGCTTTGCGCAGCAGCTGGTAGAATGGTAGGGCCTTCTTGCCCATGCAGCTGATGAACCTGCTTAACGCCGCGACTCGTCCTGCGAGCTGCTGGACGCCCTTGAGGTTTTTCGGCTTCTCCATCGTCATGATGGCTCTGATTTTCTTCGGGTTCGCCTCAATCCCTCGCTGGGAGATGAAGTATCCGAGCAGTTGACCCGATGGGACGCCGAAGGCGCATTTTTCGGGGTTGATCTTGATCTTGTAGCGATCAAGGTTGTCGAACGTCTCGCGGAGATCGTCGATAAGTGTCCTTGCCTCCCTGGTTTTTATTACTATGTCGTCGACATAGACTTGGACGTTGCGACCGATCTGGTCCTTGAGGCAGGCCTGCATGCATCGCTGGTACGTGGCACCTGCGTTCTTTAGCCCGAAGGGAATTGTGTTGTAGCAGTATACTTCGAACAGTGTGATGAACGCCGTTTTCTCTTGAACTTCGACCTTCAGTCGAATCTGGTTATAGCCTGAGTAGGCGTCGAGGAAGGAGAGTTTCTCACAACCTGCAGTCGAATCGATGATCTGATCGATTCGAGGGAGAGGGAAGTGGTCCTTTGGGCAATGTTTGTTTAGTGACGTGAAGTCTACGCACATCCGCAGGATGTCCGTGTCCTTCTTTGGAACCATCACCGTATTTGCCAGCCACTCGCTTTCCTTGATTTCCTGGATGAAGTCTGCTGCGAGTAATCTGTTGATTTCTTTGCTGATAGCTTTGGCTCGTGGCTCCGACAGTCTTCGGATGGACTGCTTGACTGGCTTGGTGTCTGGGAAGACTTTGAGTGCGTGCTTGGCGAATTCCCTGGGAACTCCTGGCATGTCCGCAGGACACCAGGCGAAGATGTCCCAGCGCTCACGGAGGAATTCGACGAGCGCGCCTTCCTATGCGGTGCTGAGGTCGTTGGCGATCAGCGCCGTCTTGGAGGCGTCCGTCGGATGTACCTGCACCTTCTTGGTGTTGATGGTGGAGTCGAAGGACATGTCAGGTGCGTTCTGCCTTGTGACTGGTGGTAGCCCATTGTCCGTTGCCTCGCGGAGCCTTACAAGCTCGTCTTGCATGCCGAAAGACTGGGAGATTTTGTTGAAATCCCTGTCGCATTGGTCCGATCTGGTGAAGCTCCCGTGGACTGTGATGACGCCTCTTGGTCCTGGCATCTTGAGTAGTAGGTATGCATAATGTGGGACGGCCAGGAATCTTGCGAATGCTACACGCCCAGGATGGCGTGGTACTGCGACGGCCAGTCCACCACTTCGAGTTCTAGGCATTCCTGCCGAAAGTTGTCCGGCTTCCCGAAGATGACGTCGAGTCCTATTTTGCCCAGAGGGAATATGCCTGTTCCTAGGACAATGCCGTGGAACGTTGTGTCTGATTGTTCCAGGCTGCATTGCGGGATCCGCATGGCTGCTAGAGTACTTGCGAACATTAGGTTGATACCGCTACCGCCGTCCATGAAGACGCGACTCATCTCGAAACCTCCGATCTGCGCCTCCAGCACCAGGGCAGCATGACCTGGGCGAGGGATCTGGCAAGGGTGATCCGCGCGAGTGAATGTGATGCAGGACTCCGATCCGCTGAGGTACTCAGGGATTGCAGGTGGTGTTGCCACAGCCAAGTTGATTTGTCGGGTGATTTTCTTCTGCACCGTATTGGTAGGGCGTCCCTTCTGGATCATATTAAGTGCTCCCTTTGGTGGGGGGTATGGGACCCCGGCATTGTTTTGCGCTGGTGCAATTGATTGATTTGGGCCTCCAATGGGCGGAGGTGGAGGAGCTCCGTGTGCTATTTCCCCTGGTGCGGGTGCGTTTCCAAACGCAGGGATTGGGGCTTGTTGCCTCATCTGCACCATGCCTTCGCTGAGTTTCTGGAACTCGCGGCAGTCCTTGAGCATGTGGCTGGCTTTCTTTTTGCCATCCTGTTTGTCGATGTAGAAGTGAATGGTGCATGGACCCGAAAGCTTGTCGAATGCTGAGGGTCCGTTGTCGCGGTCGCGGCGTTGCCACGACTGCGTTGGTCGTCCGCTGTCGCGGAAGTTTCCAATGCGGTATCCTCTGCTGTTGCAGCTGTTGTCGTTACGGCGATCGGCGTAGCCGGCCGCGACCATGTCGGGTCCGTCGCGGTCCTCGTAGACGCGCGATCTCCTCTTGCTGCGGCGTTCACGTCTTCGGCCGTAGTCATCCTCTTTGTCTGACTGCGCTCGCTGGATGCAATCTTCGCCATCTGCCCAACTGTTGGCAATTTCCATGAGGTGGTCGAGCGTCTTTGGATTGATACGCCCGAGTTCCTCCTTGAAGTCTGGGCGCTTGACGCCGTCCCTGAAGGCGTCGATGGCCCTCTCTTCGGAGATGTGTGCTGCGGAGTTCTTGGTTGTAGACCAACGTAGTATGTACGAGCGAATAGATTCACCCGTTCTTTGTGTGCAGGCCCGCAATTCTTCGATTGAGGCGGGCCTCTTGCTAGTGCCCTTGAAATTTCGGATGAAGCTGTAAGCGAGCTCCTCCCAGTTTCGGATGGATCCTGATGATAGGCTGCTGAGCCAGACCCGCGCCGCGCCTGTCAGCTGCAGCTGAAGACATTGCATGGCGGTTTCTTTGTTACCTCCGTGGAGCTTGACAGATGACAGATGGTCGCTGAGCCAGGACTTCGGGTCTTGTGTGCCGTTGAACTTCGGAGTATCCGAAGGAAGCTTGAAGTTACGTGGCATCTGTGTTCGCCGAACAGATCTGCTGAAGCATCGAGCTCCGCAAAGTTCTCCTTCGTCTTCATCCATCTCAGATTCGGACGAGCATGCGCGTTTGGCGCGTGCTTTATCGATCTTGCACTGTGTAAGCTTGTCTCTGGCGTCGTAGTCGCGTTTATGGCGGTGCGAGCTCTTCTTCCTTCGAGGAAGGTCGTGTTCCTCTTCCTCTTCGGATGAGGGGGTAGGGCTCCGGTCGCGCCTGGCCGGAGGTTTCTTCTTCGGCTCCGCAGGAGCGTCTTCGTGGAGCGCAGCTCCGATTAGGCCTAGTCCGGTGAGTGCGGACCTATGCATGGCCCTTTTTGGGTCCCCCTCCGGAGGTGGGTGAGCCGCGAGATACGCAGTGGCTGCCATGATCGCAGCTTGTGGCATCTTCAGGATGATGTTGCCGTCGGCATCTATATCCATGAACGATGTGTGGAGAGTTCGGGTCACATCACGCCGCTCCTTGGGATCCATGTTTTCCACCCGAGAGCGGTGCTTGTTTCCCTGGTTTCCGTTTGTGCTAGAGCCGGGTTCCATGGCGGAGAGCGCAGCTCGTCGCGCGCTGGACTTGGAGGCTGCTTGCTTGCGTTTGTCGAGCGTCTCCTGCATCTTGACTTGTTTCTTGTGCTCCTCGATGAGGAGGTAGTGGTATGCCATCAGTAGATCACGTGAGGCGTCTGCAGGTAAGACGGCGTCGCCTGCAACAGCACGGCGCGCCTGCACCCATCCTTCTTTGCTAAGTTGGATGACGTGGCCGTTGCTTTCCCTATTGGGCGGGGGGGGGGGGGGGGATTGGCTTCTTCTGTTTTCGCCGTTCTCGCCATTCCGGTTGGGCGGTGGGTGAGGTGTTTCCTCGTCGCCCTGGATGATTGCGGCGCATAGATAGCGCTCGCAGATTGGTCGGCTGTTGCCGCAACTTTCGGATCCGGAACCGTAGGTTCCCTCATCTGAAGGTGGATCACATAGATCGGTGTTACAGCTGCTGCTGCTGTGAAACTCATCTGTTGATGGTGACGTGCGTAGCACGGGGTGTGGAGCCCACGAACATGGCCTGATTGATGGCACGGGTACCCGCTCAGGGAGGCGGAGGGTTCCGGTTTGACCCACCTGGAAGCAGAAGCTTCCGAACAGAATTTCGAGTCCGTCGCCTACGGGCTCGAAATCTTTCATAGTGGCCGGCGAGTGGGCGGTGAAGTCGAAAGCGCCGAAGAGGAGGTGATTCTCCGTCGCTACGGAGTTGTAGATCGATCGGGTCGGAACCGTCACGACCGCACAATCAGCAGCCCCAGT
Source organism: Avena sativa (assembly GCA_916181665.1). Taxonomy (NCBI): domain Eukaryota; kingdom Viridiplantae; phylum Streptophyta; class Magnoliopsida; order Poales; family Poaceae; genus Avena; species Avena sativa. The sequence goes on from OV702296.1 coordinate 387,835,825, forward strand.
TCCCACAGACGGCGCCAATTGATGAGGTTTGATCTCGTCAATGCCCATTGTTATGGACTTGGGTTTTGGAGAAGATGGGGATGCTAGAGATCGTGGCACGGTTAACAGACAAGCAACCAGGGGACACGAGATTTACCCAGGTTCAGGCCCCCGGAGGGAAAACCCTACTCCTGCTTGTCTGCTCTTGATTACGGCGGAACCGAAAATTACAGGGTGCGCAAATTCGATCTGGCGTGGATGCGTGTGCGAAAGTATGAGTCGAGGGATCTAGGACGTGCCCTCCTAGCCTTTATATAGACTTAGGCAGGTCCCGGGCATAGTCCTAGTCGGTTACAAGTTCTGGGATCGTACCCCTTCGAATTTCCTAGTCCGTGCTAGTCTTGTTCTTCAAGGACTCGAAGGCGTCATGGGCCTTGGCCACCCAAAAATCTTCATAGGCCAGTGTATATCTGCTGTGGGCCTTTCTTGGGCTGGACCAGGTATGCTAAAGTTACGTACCCGTAGGGTATAACCGTGTCACATCTCCCATCGTCAGCATTACCTGTGACCCCGAAGATGGAGCTTCGCCTACGCTACCGTTATTATTACGTATTCCGCTGCTTGAAGTTGTATTAAGAACTGGATCATGAGATCCCTATTTGTGTAAGAACTTATGTACCGTTTGTAATGGATGATGTACTGTGGTATCCAATTCTGTTATGTCTCGCAAAAATGGTAATCCTGGGATTGCGATGTATGACATAACAGGCATCTGGGATTAAAAATCCGGGTGTTGATAAGTTGGTATCAGAGCCATCCTGACCATAGGAGACCCTAGTTAGACTGGACGTTTGAACCAAAAACTTAGTTTCAAAACCAAAGAAAACAAATATTTACAAAAACTTATTCTCATTCTTATCTCTTTGATTCTTTCATAAAAATTCATGTTCCTCAAAAACTCTTGCAAAATACATAAAATTTTGACACACTTGATCACTCTGCTAACCTACTCATCCTCTATTCTTATAGATGGACGTGAAGTACAACAAGTTTTATCAGTTGGGGAATGGAGGAGACCTTATCTTTAAGAGGGATTTGGACCAGCTTTCGGAACTTCTGGAGCGTCCGCACCCCAAGTTCTTCGGAGCTCAGCTCAATGATCAAGGAGGAGAAGATCTGCAGTGGCTAATTTTTGCAAGTCTCAGAGGAAATATTGAACCTCCCACTGCGAAAGGAATTCAATTTACCTTAAGAGAGAACAACTGGCTCGATGGACTTGCCAGGGCCATGCAGGAAGCTCTTTCCTGTCTGTCTGGGCAGAGCATCAATCAGATCAAGGGTACTCGCTTTGAGTTTTGCCCAAGGCGTGATGCTAATGGACAACCATTGGAAGCCCCATACCACCCCGAGCTGAAGACTCAATTGGACCACCTTAGCTTCATGATGTATGATCGTCAGCAGGAGTTAGACAACTGCCGTGACTACTCCAACCACAAGTCTTCCATCATCAAGACGAAGGACCATACCATCGCCATGCTAGCAAAGGATCGCAAGTCTCGCCGCCGTCAGCTCGACAAGAAGGAGCGCATTATTGCCCGTCTCCGCCACCGCATCTCATCTTTGGAAGAGACCATCCACGAGAGAGACATGCAGTTGGAGGAAAGGGAGAATGCAGGAGAGGATCTTCGTGGAGACCCCTACTCCTATCTCAGCGATGATGATGATTTTCTGGAGGATCAAGCCATGGACTTCTTCACCGATGAGGACGATTTCGCCTTCATCGATGATGATGAGGATGTTGAGGCCACAAATTCCGAGGAGTAGCAGCACTTGAGCACTAGCGTAGTGAGTAGTATTAGGTCCCACTGTATCGTAGTTCTCAGAATGGTTCTTAAAACCATCTGCTTTTCTTTGTTGTGGTGTGTGTTGTACTGTGTGCTATGAATGAATGAATGAAAAAGCAAGTTGCTAGAAAAATCTGAGTCAAACCTTACAAACTTTTCAAAGTCCCAGAACCTTAGAAATTTCCCTCTTATCTCATGATCTATCTCAATCTTCAGATGCCACGCGGAGGAAGTGGTTCATCCCAGGACCCGATGTTGCAGATCCTGCAAATGTTAACTTTTGACCGCGAAGCTGAAAGAGCAGAACGTCAAGCCAATCTAGCCACCCTTCAGCAGATAGCCCAACTTGTCCATAACAACCAAGGCCATGGAAATTAGGACAACCATGGATCTAAGCTCAAGAATTTCCAGAATACCAACCCACCTGTTTTCACTAAGTCAGAAGAGCCTCTAGACGCTGATGATTGGATGCAAACCATGGAAAACAACCTAGAAGTTGTCGGAGTGGAAGCTAACGAGAAAGTTCTATTCGCCACCCAATATCTAGCCGGAGATGCCAGGGCATGGTGGAACAGTGTTCGTGCAATGACCGGAGGCCAGATGATGACCTGGGAGGAATTCAAGGTCAAGTTCAGCAGAACCCATGTGCCACCGGGTTTGATCAAGAGAATGAGAGACGAGTTCAGAGAGCTGAAGCAAGGAAGGATGACTGTAGTGGAATACCGTGACAATTTTTTGTCATTAGCTAGGTATGCCCCGGATGAGATCGACACCGAAGCCAAGAAGAAGGAGAGATTCCTGAATGGTCTGCATGACGAGATGCAGATAGTGTTAGTCAATATCCCCTTTGCGGATATTGAAGCCCTTGTCGACTCTGCCATTTAGATGGAAGGAAAGATCAACCAAGCCAATGAGAACCGCAAGCGTCGTATGATGCATCAGCCAGGAACCCATCAGACCCCAAAGTATCACCCCAACCCATCTCCAGGATTTGCCCTAAGAACCAACAGACCCCCGATGACCCGTCCCACCTATCCCAACCGTGGAAACCCTAGACCCGGAGGAAATCACAACAACCCCGGCAACTCTAGCAATTTCACCCGTGCCCCACCCAAGTTCAACACCAACAATGCTGCCACCAACCCCAACACTGCCCCGAGGACTGGAAGCAATGCTGTGCCTGTCGCAGCCAAGGACAAGTCGCAAGTGACTTGTTATGACTGTGGAAATAAAAGCCACTATTCCAACGAGTGCCCCAACAAGAAGAATGCTACAGCCCCCAAATGCCAATGCCCCAGCTCAGCAGCATCGTGTTCAGCCAGGAAGAAGATTTGCCCCAGGGAATTCACTCAACCGCAATGGCCGTCTTTTTCTCATGCATGCTGAAGAAGCTCAGGAAGCGCCAGACGTCGTGCTGGGTATGTTTTCTGTTAATTCAGTACTTGCAAGAGTGTTGTTTGATTCTGGTGCATCACATTCATTTGTCACCGAAGAATTTGCATGCACTAGTAAAATTCAACCAACCAAATTGAAGCATGTAATGATTGTGCAAATTCCCGGATCAACCACCAAGGCTAGGAAAATTTGCAAAGCCGTCCCTATCCGAATCCATGGCATAGATTTTTATGCTAATCTGATAGTACTCAGAACTAAAGGTTTGGAAGTAGTACTAGGAATGGATTGGATGTCCAAACATAAAGGATTGATTGACTGTGCCAAGAAAGCCATCACCATGACCAGTACAGCCGGAATATCAGTCAAGCATATATCTGAAACCTTACCTCGTCAATTCAAATGCAACAAGAGTATAGCCCAACCTACCATTGACCAAGTCCGGATAGTCTGTGAATACCCCGATGTATTTCTAGATATTTTGCCCGGTATGCCCCTAGATCGGGATATCGAGTTTATCATCGAACTAATCCCCGAAACGGGACCTATAGCCCAGAGACCCTATAGTATTAACCCATAGGAGTTACAAGAACTGAAGAAGCAACTGGATGCCATGCTGGAAATCGGATTGATTCAACCAAGTGCGTCACCATGGAGATCACCTGTCTTGTTTGTGGACAAGAAAGATGGAGGTAACCGTTTGTGTACGGATTATCGGAAGTTGAATGATGTCACCATCAAGAACAAGTACCCCTTGCCCAAGATAGAAGATTTGTTTGATCAGTTGACCGGTGCCAAAGTGTTTTCTAAGATTGATCTTAGAACTGGTTATCATCAACTCAAGATTCGTGCAGAGGATATCCCAAAGACTTCCTTTACCACCAGATATGGATTATACGAGTATACATTCATGTCTTTTGGATTAACCAATGCCCCCGCTTATTTCATGAACCTCATGAATAAGATTTTTATGGACTTCCTGGATAAGTTTGTCGTTGTTTTCATCGATGACATTCTGATTTATTCCAAATCAGAAGAAGAACATGAGCTACACCTAAGCACCATTCTTGGAACCCTTAGAGAGCATAAGTTGTATGCCAAGTTTAGCAAATGTGAATTCTGGTTACAGGAGGTAGGATTCCTCGGTCACATTGTATCAGCCGGAGGAATTGCCGTTGACCCTGCCAAAGTGAAAGATGTAGAAGATTGGCAAGCCCCGACCACTCAAACCCAAGTTCGTGCATTTCTCGGATTGGCGGGATATTACCGCAAGTTCGTAGAAGGATTCTCGAGTATCGCCAGACCCATGACCCAATTGCTGAAGAAGGACAAGAAGTTTGAATGGACCGACAAGTGTGAAGCGAGTTTTCAAGAACTCAAGAGGATATTGCTTTCAGCCCGAATCTTGATCATGCCGGATATCTCGAAGCTCTTCGATGTGTATTGTGACGCATCCAAGATTGGTCTCGGATGTGTGCTAATGCAAGAAGGCAAAGTTATATCCTATCTATCTCGACAATTTAAACAACATGAGCAAAATTACCCAACCCATGACCTCGAACTCGCAGCCGTAGTTCTAGCCCTGAAAACATGGAGACATTACCTAATGGGAAATTGTTGTGAGATTTATACGGATCACAAGAGTCTGAAGTATATATTCACTCAGAAGGAGCTGAATATGAGACAGAGGATATGGATTGAGCTAATCAAGGATTACGATCTGGACATCCACTATCACCCTGGTAAAGCCAATGTGGTAGCCGATGCCCTTAGCAGATTGCCGTGCCGCTTGAACTCCATGATTTTGAAGGAGCAACCAAGTTTGCACAAAGAGATGGAAGATTTTCGAATGGAATTAGTAAGTGAAGGATTTTTGGCTAGTATAGAACTTCAGCCCACTTTGATCAGCCAGATCAAAGAGGAGCAGAAAGGAAATGCTAGTATCGACGTAATCAAGCGTCGTATCGGTACACGCAAAGTACCTGGATTCACCGAGGACGACGAAGGAGTTTTGTGGTACAAAGGACGCCTTTGTGTACTAGCAGATTCTGAGTTGAAAGAAGTTATTTTGAAGGAGGCTCATGATACTCTTTATTCTATCCATCCCGGAGGAACTAAGATGTATCAAGATTTGAAAGAGCAATTTTGGTGGCATAAGATGAAGCGAGAAATCGGAAGTTATATCGCCAAGTGTGATATATGTCAGCGAGTCAAGGCAGGACATCAAAGACCCACTGGATTGTTGCAACCATTGCAGATTCCGGAATGGAAATGGGATTCTGTAGGAATGGACTTTATCACTGGAAAATGCCTACTTCTAGTAGGGGAAATGACTCTATTTGGGTCATAGTGGACAGATTGTCCAAAGTCGCTCATTTCTTGCCCGTCAAAACCACCTATCAGAGTTCGAAGCTAGCAGAGTTGTACATCGCTAGAATCGTTAGTTTGCATGGAGTCCCCAAGAACATTGTATCGGATCGAGGAACTCAGTTTACCTCGAGATTCTGGAAGAAAGTTCAAGAAGGTTTAGGAACCCGCTTAGATTTCAGTACCGCGTATCACCCTCAGACCGATGGACAAATGGAGCGAGTAAATCAAATACTCGAAGATATGCTTAGAGCATGTGTGTTAGAATATGGATCCAAGTGGGAAGACTGTCTGCCGTTTGCAGAATTTTCCTGTAATAACAGTTACCAAGCCAGTTTGCAAATGGCCCCATTTGAGTTCATGTACGGAAGAAAGTGTCGCACCCCTTTGAACTGGTCGGAAGTAGGAGAGAGTCAGATTTTCGGACCCGACATCCTACGAGAAGCAGAAGAGAAGGTTCACAAGATTCGTGAGCACCTCAAGACCGCCCAATCCAGACAGAAGAGTTACGCCGACAAGAGACGTCGAGACCTCGCCTTCAACATAGGAGATTTTGTTTATCTGAAAGTGTCGCCATTGAAGGGAATGCAGCGTTTCCAACTCAAAGGAAAGTTAGCCCCTAGATATATCGGACCTTTCAAGATTCTAAACCGTCGAGGAGAAGTGTCGTATCAATTGGAACTACCCGAAGAAATGTCAGCCGTCCACAACGAGTTCCATATCTCGTTACTTCGCAAGTGTCTCGAAGTTCCAGAGAAGACGGAAGTGTTCAAAAATATCGACCACCAGACTATAAAGATCAACGATGACTTGACCTATCCCGAAGTACCCATCCGCATTTTGGAAGAAGCTTTTAGAACTACCCGAACCCGAAGCATCAAGTTTTTCAAGATTCAGTGGAGCAACCATACAGAAGAGGAAGCTACCTGGGAGCGCGAAGATCACATCAGGACGGAGTTTCCCGATCTCTTCAAATCCTAGGTAATCTTTTCGTCCTTTTTCAAATCTCGGGACGAGATTTTGTTTAAGGGGGGAAGGTTTGTAACATCCCAAAAATACTAAGCTTGGATCATCAAACACTAGTCATCAACATTTAGGGTTAACAAAAACTTTGCTAAATAAAACTTTGAAGGCATGCATATGTGTATGCATGGATTTTGAAATTCTTTGGAACCACCTTGTTTGATTGTTTCATTGCTTGTAAAATGTTTCTTAGGTGAAATAAACATCATCTAAAACATTTCCCACACTTTTCATAAAGACAAGTAAATCAAAACAAATATATTAAGGGAATGGTCATTTTGACCAATTTAACTCCTATGCCTACTTTGGCTGGCTCAAACTTTCAAAACCTAACAGAAACTTTTCTGGATCTTAGCACCCCTTGAATGTACTCATAACAAAGTATCAAGGCCCACTTTGTGATTATCCAGAAACTTTCAAATGCATAGTTTAAATGGCAATTCAAAATTGAATCTATATCATATGTGAAGATCCCACTTTTTCAAAAACCACTCAAACAAGCTCAACTTTCAAAACCCAAGCATCTGCAGACTCACCAGCACCAACCTAGCACACCCACCAAAAATATTTTCAAAATTCAAAACTTGAGTTCTTGCGGCCATTTCATCAAACGGGTTGCAGACACAAATCAAACAAAATCTAAACACTATAGTGAGCAGTGATTGGAACCTAACTTGTTCCCTCTTTAGCTCACAACCATCTCAGTAGATCATCTAGCAAGCTAAACTAAGCACTAGCACCACTGTGAGCTTGGCATTGTCATCAATGGTGAACAGCCGAAGCTAACCATGCTACCCCAGTGGACACAACAAGCTAGGAGGAGAAACAAGCCTAGCCAGCATGTCTGGGAGCAAGCCAACACCCCACCGCCACTCCCTGTCGACCGCTCAAACGTTGCCAGCCACTAGACCACGCGTAAGAACCATGCCAACCTCGCCAGCAACCATGCCGAGAGCACGCCCCATGCGCCACGCTCGACCGACGCCCACAGACCGCGCTCCGCCCTCGCCGCGTGCATACTTGATCACCACCATCCTAGCAACCCCGCAGACACGCTCGTTCGCCGCCGCGCGGACCACGCTCGCTGTGCGCCATTAAAATCTCCGTCGGGCACGCGCAGAGCACCGCCGCGTTCCGACCAAGCCGCACCGCCCCACGCCTCGAAACCATGTCGTTGAGCATCACCAGGGAGAACCGCACCGTCCCCTACCTTCGCCCATGCCGATAGCCGTCTGTACCACCGCCCCCGACGAGCTCACCATGTGCCACGTCGGTCCCCTCGCTCGACTATAAATAGAGGCCACCACAAGTCGAATTCTTCACACCATTCTATTCCCCTCTCCTCACTGATCGCGCCACACCGTTCCCGGAGCAAGGCGAGCACCACCTCGTCGGAATTTCACCGGAGCCCGCCGCCTCTGGAGAAGAAGGGAGCCAGCGATTTGAGCCGCCCCAGGAGAAGCCACCGGTACCAGGAGATTCGCCGTCATCGACTTCGTCGTTCGCCCGCCTCGCCGACCCTCGCCAGCACCTCGGTGAGCCCCCAGTGACCCCCACCTTTCGCGCTAGGTTTCTTTCTCGCCGGCGTTGCTCAACGTCGACGATGACTCCCAGCCGTTGGATTAGAATCAGATCGAACGTCCCACGTTGCCCTGTACCGCTTCGCACCCCCCTGTGTCACTGACGAGTGGGGACACCCACTTAAACAGCCCGCGGGAGCGCTGCGCTTAGCAGGCCGGCCCAGTAACTTTTCCCGCGCAGCCTAGTTATTCAAATTAAACCTTTTTCTTTTTAATTCAAACACACTTCTGTACCCATTTTAAAAAATCAACCCAGGTCGATTCATTGCACCAATTTGAATGAAACCAATTTTGTTGGAAAGGTCTGTGAATGCTGAATCCAAGCCCGTTGGATTCAAGTCATTTGGATCTGTAGATCATCCTTGGTAAAAATAACAAGGCAGACGCTTTTCTGCATTCAAACATTTTTCAAAGTTAAACCATAATAGCTTTTGAGTTGATTCCAACTCTCAAAAATCACATTTAACCATACCTTTCAGAATATATAAAAATATATAGGGTTACTTACAGAAATATGGTTCAAGTAATAAAAGAATACTACATAGGCATTTCTAGCCATTCTAATTAATTAAAATAAAAGGGTAAAACCTTATTAAATTGTGACACCACTTTAAATCACATTCCCATGAACTAAAATATGTGGTGATGACATGTGTCAACATGATCCCATGTTTGGTTTTGAGAATATTAAATCTTAAGTAGTTTTTCAATGAGTAGAAATTACTTTTCTAAAAATAAAAAGAATTAAACCAAAACCCAAATCTTGTAATGTTAGTGATGATGCTAGATCATCTATAGGACCCTTGTGTGTGATGATTTCAAGTAGTTAAGTATTGTTTGGTGATTGTGTACCTCGTATTTATTTATAGACGCTAGTACCGACCAAGGATACGAGGAGGAAGGAGAATTCTACGAAGGAGAAGCCGAGGAGAACTTCAACCACTGCTCTGCACAAGGCAAGCCTAATACTACTAGTTGATGTGCAAGCTGATACTATACCTATGCAAGCTAGTCACCTTGCAAGCTAACACTTGCAATTTAGCAAGCTTTATTAACTAAGTGAACCAATGCAAGCTAACCCTTGCAAGATACCCTACTGATGCCACAAACCACTACTAGTTACTATGCCCGCTATATGCCTTAAGCATATGTGATCATATCCACTTGATAAACCAATCCTAGTTTTACTTACAAGCTTGATTACTTTATTTCTTTATCAAAGCTAGTACTTAGAGCTTACTTAAGTGAATGGTAGATACTAGAAAGATATGTGAAGGTTGCATAAAGAGCATAAAATTTGGCCTAAACTAGATAATCTTGATGTCATCCCAAGGCATGAGATTGAGCTTAGTTGAAACTCCACTAGTTTACCAGCCCTCATTAGTACTCACCCCCACTTGTAGATGCTAGTGCTAAGCATAAAACTTGATCAACTTTAGATGGGAATACTTGGTGGAAAAATGGTTATGAAAACCTTGGAATGATGGATCATTCTATTGAAATGTTTTGGACATGTGTTTCCAAACACCGGATGATTTTGGTGATGAAAATGTTGAGGCATGAGCCTTAGCCCTTTATAAAACTGATGGTTGTCTGGATGCGATACCATTCCAATTTTATCATACAACCACAATACCCGAAGATTGGGTAGGGCTTGACTAGAAACTTATATACCTTAGTATTAGTTCCCTCACGGCCAAGGTCTGAGCTGAGGCTACCTTGTGAAGATTGTCCACCTGTGCAGTACCCAAGATGACAGTTGGTCATGGTTGGAGGCCAAACTCACAGGAGAGGTGCTTATACTAGGGCGTGTAATTGAAAGGTTAGGATTGATTATCCGCATACTGAGTATGGTGAATTCAGGATTTGTTCCTGACGGATGTATCGAATGTTGTGGTGAAAGTGTACAATCTCTGCAGAGTGTCAAACTATTCGAATAGCCGCGTCCGCGGTTATGGACAGTTGGAGTGGCCATACTATTCCCCCGTCAGACTTTTCAAAATGACTTGTGAAATAAAGTGAGACTTTGACTTGACCACAACAGGGTTGTGATATGAAATTCAAGTTCCCCTTTTAGGTGTTATAAAACTTCAACTAGCATTCGTGCTCCTAAACTTAGTAGAGATAAATTTGGCTTTTGCAAAACAACCCTAGAGCCTAGTGTCTTATTATCAAAAACCCCCTTTCCCTTGTTAGTATTAGTTTGCGAGTACTTAAAGAGTACTCATGGTTTTGTCCCTGGCTATTCCCATGGCCATACTATGAAGAGGAGTACCTGGAAGATGGACCCCAGGAAGGTTACGACAACTAGGATCATCTCCCATCGTCAGCATTGCCTGTGACCCCGAAGATGGAGCTTCGCCTACGCTACCATTATTATTACGTATTCCGCTGCTTGAGGTTGTATTAAGAACTGGATCATGAGATCCCTATTTGTGTAAGAACTTATGTACCGTTTGTAATGGATGATGTACTGTGGTATCCAATTCTGTTATGTCTCGCAAAAATGGTAATCCTGGGATTGCGATGTATGACATAACAGGCATCTGGGATTAAAAATCCGGGTGTTGACAACACCTGAGCGTCGACGGCGTCTGCCTCAACTCCGGGGACCCTTCCCCGGTAACTCTGTCCTACCCTCTCTCTCTCGATGACGCACACATGTTCTCCACACTTGCCCGCGTCTAACGCCCCTCTCCACTCGTCTTCCCGTGACCTGCAGCCTCGCCTCAATCCAGACCAGAGCGTGCCCGACGCCAACGACGACTCCGGCGAGGAAGTGCCAATAGCTCCGAACGCCCCTTCGCCAACCACGGCCACTTTGAGCATCGCCACACTCCGGCGAGTCTGGTAAACCCCTTCTCCCTCTCTCGCGCTTCCTAATTCATCGGCAACTCCACCGCCAGAGCGCCCTGCCGCTCGCCACCATCATAGCGCCGCCCATCTGTGGTCGCCACCGTTTGAGCCGTTCGATTTATATCTGATGGATACGATAGATAACTTAACGAAGGGATACGTAGCACTCTGAGCCACACGATTTTATTTAGATCTAACACTCTGTGTTAGTCAATCCAACCGAAGCGGTACCGTCCAATAGGATTGCTCCACGTGGCTAGTGTTTTGATTTAAAAACAGAAATGAATCTATTAGATGTTTGATTTTGTAAAATTCATAACTTTAAATATACACGTCCAAATTTTACAAATTTTATATCATTGGAATCAGGAAAAAGAATACTTTCCAACCATGACCTTTGTTTAGTGTTTTGCTTTTGTAAAGTTAGTTGTTTTTGCAGAAACTTGTTTAGGCATATTTTGAATATAAAAATTATTCTAGAAATGATTTTAGGATAAAATCTTTTGTAAATGGATTTTTTTGAACCTAAGTCGTGGTGGTGGCACGGCAGATGCCATGGGTAGGCTAAAGTTTGGGGCCAATGGATGCTAGTGGGATCTGGGAAGGGAAGATGTAGTTGATTCTACACACAGAAAGCTAACGCAAAGATCTTTATTTCTCCTTCCTTGGGCTACAAGTGCTCCTTGAGCTGTATACAAGGAGAAAGAGAGAACTTTACCAGCCTAACGGTACCAAGAATGAGTCGATCCCTTCATCAGGGTCCAAGCCTCCCCTTATAAAGGAGAGCCCTGGGTTCTTCTAGGGCTGATGTGGCAAGCATATTCGAGGAATATGCTTGTCCCAATATAGTAGTTCGGCGCTCCTCTTTCCCTGTCGCCCTTCTCACTGCGGTAAGATTCCAGAGGGCCCCTCCTGCGTGCCTCGGGCTCCAGAACTGTCACCTCCGTGACCTCCTTCTGCCCCTCTGTCGTTCTGCACATTTGTCTTTAGCTCTTGGCTCTGCTCAGATTCCGCGACTAGGGTTTGACTTTGGGCTTCTCCTTCTCCTGCAAGCTTTGTATCATTCGGCCCTTCCTCGCGTAACTCGGCCTGTCCTTCACCTGCATTAAGATCATTCGGGCCAACCCGGCCGACTTACGCCATATCTCGGCCGGGTAATGCATTGCCATTACTACTAAGGTCCTGCCTTTTCCTATCTCGGCCGACCTTTACAAGACTCGGCCAGCTTAGAATATAACTCGGAAACTGGACGGGGAATAATCCTTTCGTCTTTCCCCGTCCTTACCCTATCCGGGGTTACCTCCCCAACATTAGTCCCCGAAGCTGATATGGTCCCGCCGATAACCTCGGCCGGGTCGTATCAGTTTCATGATACACATTATGCATTCTTTCCGAGTTATCTTCTGCCCGCTCGTGGTAACACCGTATTTACTAGTGCACGCCTCGTCCCATGTGTCATCCTCATCATTGTTTCTCTAGTTTTTTGTTCCTCTACAGTATTTACTGACAAGCTACAGTTACTGCCGTGCCTGTCGCGCCGTTGCTGCGATGCCTCGTGCGCCATTCTCGTTGGGGATCGTGAGCTCCTTGGTCAATCGTGTGGCCTTCGGTGCGGTTCCGCTCAGCGACGCGTGGTCGTGCTGCGCACACGATCCGCGCTGCCAACTGCCACACCCACGATCCCACTACCTTGCTTGCGGCTAGGTTATAAAGTGGGGGCGCGGCGCTGGGGACTCACTATCCCCTTCTCGTTCGCCTGCGCCCTTCTTATTCCTCTCGCTCCCGCGCCCGCTCGCAGCTCCGCCGCCGTGCGTTCATCAGAACTTCTGACGGCGAGGACTCCACCGCGTCGCTCCGTCTGCCTCCTCTGTGTTCGCTAGCTTCGGCGTCGTCGCCGGTGAGTTCTCTCCGGCTGCGTTGCCTAGGCCCTATCCTAGATTTCTCTGTCTTGGTTTCGTATTCGTGCGGCGGTTTCTCTGCTCCTCCGCCGTCGTTCTCGTTCAAAATTGCGACGGGGCCTCGTGGCTCTAAACTTTCCTCCGCCGCTAGTTCTTCCTCCGTCGATTTTTCCGGCGAACCCATGTCTAGCTCTTTTAGTGGTGCCCTGGTAGAGGATGACGATGTTGGCTCTGGGCCTGAGCGAGGCTCGTGGCAAGGTTCCTCCGTTACCCGCCGCGAGATCGAATGGCTTATCCGAACTCGGAGGATTCCCGCCGAGGTCTCCTGTCGCTTACCCGGCAGCGAGTCTTCTCCGGATATTAGGGAGGGCGAGTACGTAGTTTTATGTCACATTTCTCACGCATCTTTGGTCTCCCTATTAGCGACTTCGCAAGAGAGTTTCTCGACTACTTCGGCCTTCAGCCGCATCATCTTCCCGCAAATGCCATCGCTTCTCTTTCTGCTTTTATCTCTGCTTCAGAAGGATACTTCGGCCTATGGCCGTCTGTGCATGTCTGGTCGAAGTTCTTCCAGATTCGTTCTAATGTAGTCCCTGACAAGTCTCTGCACCCTTCCGAGAAATTGCTTACTCAATGCGGGGCAGCGTCCATTACACCTCGGAGGAAGTCCGTATTCCCTCGTGTCACCGGGTTAGAATCGTGCAAGAAGTGGCACAAATCCTTCTTTTATGTCAAGAACAGAGGGGCGGAGGACAAGATTCGGCTTCCTGTCTTCTCCATTGGCCCGCCTTCCAAGGTAAATTGGACTTACAATCCGAGGAGGAGTCACGTCTTGGCCGAGCTTTTTGAGACTCGGCTCAAGGAGCTGATCCGGGCCGAGTTACGCGGCGAGGACTTGATGGCTACCTTCATCAGTAGCCGAATTTGCCCATTCCAGAAAAGGACGCACAAACTTTGCTACATGAGTGGTCCACTTGATCCCAACCGAGTCTCGACCGTCGAGATGGACAACTACCTCGTCTTCAAGCGTGTCCGAGCTATATTTAAGACGGAGATGCCTGAAGATTGGGCTTGGGGATTGAAACCGTTTACCCGCGAGCATCCTCCTCCCACAGTAAGTTTAACCATTAATGCTTTGATTTTCTATTGTTTTCATAGCTATTTTCGCTAACCTTCCTTCTTTTTCGCCTCACAGAGGTTCACAGAGCAAAAGGACGAGGATGCCGAGGTTTGGTCGCTTCCGTGGACTGCGGACCGGAATACCCCGGACGTTGGGGAGCCGGACTCCGAAGAATTCGTTCCTAAGTCGGATCTCGCTCCGGCCCGCGCTCGTGGCAAGACTTCGGTCCATGAGGAGGAAGGTGATTCGAACGAGGTCCAAGTTCTTGAGGTAGTTGCCGCAATGCCTATTTCTTATGCATTTCCGGCTTCTACTTTCCCAGCTAATCCGGCCGGTCAGGTTCACGACGCCGAGCCTATTGCTTCCTGGCCCCCAGTTACCTCGGGCAAACGTGGGGCTCCCGTTGGTACCTCGGAGGCGGCCCCCAAGAAACGAATGAAGAAGTCTGCTCTGAATCCTCCCAGGCGCAAGACCATGCCTGGGGTCGCAGGGTAAGTTCCTTTTGCTCATATTTCTTGTTTCCCTCTTTCTGTTTTTCATCCTGACACCCTCTTTTCTTTCTTATTTTTGCAGTGCTCCGCTTTCCGTTAAGCCTGGCGGTCCTAGCATGACTAGCCGCCCGATTCGGCAGCCGTCTCCTCCGCCCGTTGAAGATACTAGGATTCCCAGTCCTGCTCTTGTTGCCTCTCCTTCAGCTCCGAATCAGTCGCCCCCTCGTCGTGACGTGCCTGAAACTCCTTCTGTTGACATCGATTCCACTCGGCCCTCCAAGATTTCCGTCAAACCCGTTGCCCCCTCTGTGGATCTGAGCGCCTCTACTGAGCCTCTATCTGCCCCAGCAGTCTCTACTGCAACTCCAGCTCCGGCCGAAGAGGTCGTTATCTCGGCGCCTTCTACGGCCGTGACTCCTGCTGCTCCTAAAGATACCGTTCCCATTACCGAGGTATCGGCTCCTGCTGATGCCTCTTCTAAGGCAAGAAAAACTGTTGCCATCAAGGCCTCCTCTTCCCAGAAAGGTCTTGTCGGCTCTTCTCAGCCGAGTATTGCCGACGTGCTGCACAAAGGAACTGCGCCTACCAAAGCCCCCGTTACCTCGGCTGCCAGCACCCTGCTTGCTCTTCATAAAAGCCCTGCGGCCGCAGTGGTTACACAACATGTCCGAGGTAAAGTCTTAAATCGGACGGCTAGTGGGAATAGCCTCGGCTCGCTGGTGGAGTATGCCAATAATTGGAATGCTGCTGATCAGTTTGAGGGTAATCCAATTAGTCAGCCCTTTCAGCTTTCCGACATCAGCGGCCGTTTTGATCAAGCTACCAAGTTCATCCTTGACACCAACAAGATGAATGAGGTAATTGCTGTTTTGCGGAGTTTAAATTAGTTCTCCAAATGTTAGTATACGCTCTAGTCCCTGAAACTTGCAAGGAAATAACTTGTTATATGCTTGGAAGTTTAATAATGCTTCACTTAATCTAATTTTATCTCTAGGGTTCGAATTTATATCCGACTAGATTTGTCTTGAAGTTTGCTTGATTTTCGTTTAAGTCGATCTTGAAATATTCAGCCACCTATATTTGGTTTTAGTCGCACTTGACTCGGATCTGTTTTAGCTTCTAATATCCATCCACCTAGATCCGAGTTAAGTTCTGCTTGGCTCGGATCTGGTTTAGCTTCGAATATCCAGCCACCTAGAGCCGGGTTAAGTTTTGCTTGACTCGGATCTGGTTTAGCTTCGAATATCCAGCCACCTAGATCCAAGTTAAGTTTTGCTTGACTCGGATCTGGTTTAGCTTCGAATATCCAGCCACCTAGATCCGAGTTAAGTTTTGCTTGACTCGAATCTGGTTTAGCTTCGAATATCGAGCCACCTAGATCCGAGTTAAGTTTTGCTTGACTCGGATCTGGTTTAGCTTCGAATATCCAGCCACCTAGATCCGAGTTAAGTTTTGCTTGACTCGGATCTGGTTTAGCTTCGAATATTTATTCATCGTTTTGCTCCATTGTTCAGGTTGCACATGACAGGCGGACTGCCGAATTTCAAAGGTTGCTTTTTTCGCACCGCAAACTGGAAGAGAAATACGAGAAAGTCCTTCCTGTGGTAAAAAAGGCTGGTAAGTTGATAGTTCCTTTTCATCATTTTCGACATTCTTATTCTTTTGTCCGCGAGGTGTCGGCTCACTTTTTTGGTAAACAGGTAATATCAATAATCTCAACATTCGTCTTGAGAAGAAAGTCAAGAGCTTGGAAGGTTAGTTTCCCTCTTACCCTACACCTTTTTGCCCTTTAGAATACGCGCTAAACTTTTTTATTTCGTTTGGCTGCGGTAAAGCCGAGTTGCAAACCTTTGCAGCATCTCACCAAGATTGCACGCCTATGCCTAACGTGATGCTGCATTTTTTAGAACAAAGCGCTACTCATTCGGCGTAGCTAAAAGAAAAAGATGATGAAATAGCTCGCCTGCGGGCCGAGGTGGAGACCCTTAAGCTCTCTCAGAAATCCGAACTAGAAAAGGTCGATCAAGAATTCTCTGAGGAGAAGAATCAGCTGGCTTTGGAGCTACAGAAGAATAAAGAACTCCTCGAGGCTGCCGAACTAAAAACTTGTGGAATGAGCGAGGAAATCGCTTCTTTTGAGAAGAGCAAGATCATCTGGGCTAAAGACCTCCAGATAATGTTGAGTTATATTCATTGTAAGTTTCTTATCACAGCCGGATTATGTTTTTTTTCTCTTTATCTTTGCTGTCTCCTGACGCATTTGTGTTTTGCGCAGGTCATTTCCCAGAAGCTAAGCCTGTGAGCTCGAAAGCGGTTCTTGCAGCTCGTGCGCGCCGAGGTGTCCCTGTTGACATTGATTCGGAGTACTCGATGGAAGATTTCCTTGTCGCTGTCGGCGCTGCCGTTGGTCCGATGAAAATTATGGGCAGGGACTTGGTGCAGGCAGCTATCCGAGCCTACCATGTTCTCTGGCCGAATACCTCTGGGACTCCTAATATCAGCGAGGTCGAATTGCTGGTGAAAAGATTAATGGCCTCTGAAAAACAACTAAGTCTCTGGAGGGAATCAGCTGGGCGAGCTGGCGCTGATATGGCCCTCACCGTTATCATGTCATGGTACGAAGACATTTCTCTTGATATCCTGAGGAATTTGTGCACAGGTTCCCGTTGGGTTGAGGACCCCACCTTTGTTGCTCTTCGGCAAGCTCGCGCCTTCCAGCTCGTTGAATATGCCGACGTGCATACCTAGAATGAAGGTCCGAGCTTTCTCCCGAACTCAGACGATGAGGTTGTGGTAGAAGATGCATCAGACAATAACTCGGCTGAATAGGGTGAAGGTGAAGATGATTCGGCTTCCTCTGGTGACTCCAGCTCGAGTTCGGACGGCAACGGTGACGCGCGATCCTCCTCCAAAGGTACTGGGCATTCAACTGCGCAAACTGATGCCCCTCAGCAGCCTCCAGCTTCAGCCGAAGTCGTACCTAGGTCTGTGGAAAGCGAGGCAACCTCGGCCGAGGTTCCGCCTATCTCGGAGCGTCCGGCTCCTAACACATCTATTGCCTCTCCAACAGAAAATCTTTAAGTTATTACTTGTCCCTGGTATGCCGGGCGTACGATGTCCGTGGAACACTTGTTTATTTCCTGTATGACCTGAATCTCCTTTTGCCGTACATTGCTGCGACATATAAGTTTGCAGTTATTATAACTTTGTTTAAGTGGGTTTCCATCCGAATTCTTGCTTTGGTAGCCTGCAATTTTTTGTTGTTAGGATGTATCTTTGTCTTTGTTTTCTCGTGTTTTAGTCGAGTAATCTGGGTGTGAGCTTCGAACATCATACGGGGTTGATCTGCTCTTATTCTGAGTGCCGAAGTGTGATACCTTTTTTGTATCAAAGATTGACTGCCACTTTGGAACAATATATGGCAGTCCCCGAGTGACTGCCTGTTCCGCTGAAGTCTAGTGTGTAAACTAAATTTCAGGAACAATATAAGACCACTGCCGAGGCGCTGCTCAGGGTGTCAAGTTTTGGTGCTCAACATAACACTGGGGCGGTATATGGTAGTCCTCTAGTCGCTGCTTTGAATGCCAAGGTTTAGTACATAAAACGAAATTTCAATAACATATAGCAGTCCCCGAGTCACTGCTCTGGATGCCGAAGTTTAGTACATAAGATGAAATTGAAATAACATATAGCAGTCCCCGAGTCACTGCTCTGGATGCCGAGGTTTAGTACATAAGATGAAATTGAAATAACATATAGCAGTCCCGGAGTCACTGCTCTGACGCCGAGGTTTGATTCATAAGATGAAATTGAAATAACATATGACAGTCCCCGAGTCACTGCTCTGGACGCCGAGGTTTAATACATAAGATGAAATTGAAATAACATATGGCAGTCCCCGAGTCACTGCTCTGGATGCCGAGGTTTTAATACATAACATGAAATTGAAATAACATATGGCAGTCCCCGAGTCACTGCTCTGGATGCCGAGGTTTAATACATCATTGGTCCTTGACCTTGAAATACTATGCTATGAGTAAAATGGACGAAGCAAGGCTACATTCCATGGCCGCTTCGTTTCTTCGCCAGCTTTGTCTGACTTGTTCCTTCCGGGGGATTGAGCGTCGATTAGATAATAGGCATCGTTATGTAATGCTTTGCTCACGATGAATGGTCCTTCCCATGGAGGTGACAGCTTGTGCATGCCGGCCGTGCGTTGCACCAGTCGGAGGACTAAATCTCCTTCTTTGAATACCCTTGGATTCACCTTCTTGCTGTGATATCGTCGCAAGTTCTGCTGATAAATAGCTGATCGCGATAGTGCCAGTTCTCTGGCTTCTTCTAGCAGGTCTACAGTATCTTGCCGAGCTATTTCGTTTACCTCTGAGGTTGTATACTGAGTAACTCTTGGCGAGTCATGTATTATGTCGGCTGGAAGCACGGCCTCTGCCCCGTATACCAGAAAGAATGGTGTATAGCCTGTTGATCTATTCGGAGTAGTCCTGAGGCTCCATAATACGGCTGGGAGTTCCTCAATCCAACATCCTGCCGACCTTTGCAGTGGTTCAACAAGTCGTGGTTTTATTCCTGACAATACTAGTTCATTAGACCTTTCCACTTGCCCATTAGATGCTGGGTGAGCCACAGAGGCAACATCTAGTCTTATGTGTTTCTCTCTGCAAAATCTGGCGAAGGCTCCTTCTGCAAAATTTGTGCCATTATCTGTAATAATACTGTGCGGATACCCATATCTTAAAATAATATCTTTGAGAAATTTCACTGCTGTGGGCCCATCGCATTTTTTATTGGTTTCACTTCAATCCATTTTGTGAACTTGTCCACCATAACCAATATGTGGGTCATTCCCCCTCGGGCCGGCTTAAATGGTCCCACCATATCTAAGCCCCACACAGAAAATGGCCAATTGATGGGTATTGTTTTTAACTCGGCCGATGGCATATGTATCTTGGTTGCATATCTCTGACAACCATTGCATTTTTCAACCAACTCTTTGGCTTCTTTCAACGCCGTCGGCCAATAAAATCCATGCCTGAATGCTTTGGCTACCAAGGCACGAGATGAGGCATGGTGTCCACACTCTCCTTGATGTATATCTAGGAGGATCTCCTGGCCTTCTGCCGAACTCACACATTTCTGCAGTACGCTTGTGACGCTTCTTTTATATAGCTCATTGTTTATGATAGTATAAGCTTTCGCTCTCCTTACAGTTTGTCTTGCTAATACTTCATTGCTCGGTAACATCGCGTCTTTAAGGTAAGAGAATATGGGTTGCGCCCATAGCGGTGTGATTTTTTCTGGTGTGGTCTCACTGTCTATTTCCATGTTTTGTGCCGACATATCTACCTCGGCCTTCTCCATAATTGTGCTTACTTTTGCTGTCCTCCTCTTGGGGGGTTCCGAGTCATATTGCTGGTCTACTTCCATTGGCGCATTATCTTCTGCTGAATTTGCCGGAATAAAGATAGATTCGGATTCTGGTGACGGGATTATTGATGGTTTTCTGAGGTGTTCCAGGGCAATACCCGGGGGAATTGACTGCCGGGTTGATCCGAGTTTTAACAACATGTCTGCGACATCATTTTCTGCCCGAGGTACGTGGTGAAATTCACATCCTTCAAAGTACCCACTGATCTTTTGCACATGAAATCTGTATAAAAACATATTAGCATCTAACGCATCCCAATTACCTGAGACTTGCTGTACTACTAGATCCGAGTCCCCATAGCATAAGATTCGGCGTATGCCAATCTCTTTTGCTACTTTCAATCCATGGACCAGTGCTTCATATTCGGCTACGTTGTTGGATGCGGCAAAATGTATTTGTAGCACATATTTCAGCTGATCTCTTTTAGGCGAGGTTAACACTATTCCTGCCCCCAAACCATTTCTTAGTTTGGAACCATCGAAATGCATCG
Organism: Avena sativa; assembly: GCA_916181665.1. NCBI lineage: Eukaryota > Viridiplantae > Streptophyta > Magnoliopsida > Poales > Poaceae > Avena > Avena sativa. The sequence goes on from OV702296.1 coordinate 387,856,311, forward strand.
TCCAATAATTTGGATCTGGTAATGGTGGCTCATATTGCACTTCGGCCCAATCTACGAAGAAGTCGGCGACTGCTTGAGATTTGATTGCATCTCTCCTATCAAATTGTGGAGCGTACGGTGACAACTCGATTGCCCATTTTGCTATTCGGCCACTTGCATCTTTGTTGCTCAATATGTCGGCTATGGGCGCTTCACAGATCACTTTGATGGGATGCTCTTCGAAGTAATGTTTAAGCTTTTTTGCCGACATATACACTCCATAAGCCATCTTCTGATAATGTGGGTAATTCTGTTTTGAAGTGGATAACACCTCACTTAAATAATACACCGGCCTCTGTACGGACTTATCATCTTCAAGTCGTTCTACTACGACTACAGCACTCACTACTCTGTTGGTAGCCGCTATATAGAGTAACATAGGCTCTTTTGATAATGGAGAAGCCAAAATAGGTGCTGTGACCAACATTTTTTTCAACTCATGAAATGCGTTGTCCGCTTGTGGAGTCCAAACGAATTTATCTGATTTCTTCATCAGCTGATATAGTGGTAGCGCCTTCTCTCCCAGCCGACATACAAACCGGCTGAGCGAGGCTAGACAACCCGTGAATTTTTGTACATCATTTAAGCATCTTGGCAATTCCATTCTTTCTACTGCCTTTATCTTTGTTGGGTTGGCCTCTATACCTCGGCTAGATACAAGAAAACCGAGTAATTTTCCTGCCGGCACGCCAAACGTGCATTTTTCCGGATTAAGCTTCATTCGGAACCTTCTCAGGTTCGCAAAAGTCTGCTGTATATCTTCCAACAACGTTTTGCTTTCCTTGGTTTTGATGACCACGTCATCTACATATACTTGTACATTTTTTCCTATCTGATTGTGTAGACATTTTTGCATACATCTCTGATATGTTGCTCCTGCGTTTCGCAGGCCGAATGGCATTGTGCGATAGCAATAAGCCTCGTACGGGGTAATAAACGCAGTCTTTATTTGATCGGCCGGATTTAACGGTATCTGGTGGAAACCAGAATACGCGTCTACAAATGACAATAACTCACAACCAGCGGTCGAATCAATGACTTGGTCTATTCTAGGTAATGGAAAAGGATCTTTTGGACACACCTTGTTCAGGTTCGTGTAATCGATACACATTCGCCATACAATGGCTACATTGGGATCATCCTTCTTCTTTTCTACTAGCACCGGATTCGACAACCAATCCGGATACAACACCTCCATGATGAACCCGGCTGCGAGGAGCCGAGCTATTTCATCCCCTATTATTTTTCTCCTGTCTTCAGCGAAGCGGCGGAGAGGTTGCTTCACCGGCCTTGCTCCTGGCCTTACATTCAAAGAGTGCTCAGCCAACTCCCTCGGAACGCCTTGCAGATCCTGAGTTGACCATGCAAATATGTCCCGATTCTCACGGAGGAAGTTGGTGAGCTCGCTTTCCTATTTAGCGTCCAGGCCTGCACAAATAGTAATAGTACGCTCTGGGAATTTCTCATCTATCTGAAACTTCTTCGTTTCTTTAGTCGGCTGAAAAGAGACACTGCCATGCGGGTTGGCTAGTGCCGGCATGTTCAGCTGCGCCGACTGAGCGAGGGCTGCTACCTCCTGAATCCTTCTTTTTTCTCTTGCTATAACCAATGATTCGGCCAAATTTGACCCGACTGAAGCACACTCCATTGATTTCTTGTAATCCCCTGCAACCGTTATCACTCCTTGTGGTCCGGGTAGCTTCATTTTCAGATAACTTACATGACAGCTGCCCATGAATTTGGCCAACGCTGGCCGTCCGAGTAAAGCATGATAACAACTCTCTAGATCCACCACCTCAAACTCTAAGTTTTCTGCTCTGCAGTTATCTCTTGTGCCGAATAACACATCCACTCGGACCTTACCAATGGGTTCACATGAAAGACCTGGCACTATCCCATGGAAAGTGGTCCTCATGGATTGCAACATGTTCTGCGATATTCCAAGTTTATGCATGGTATCTTTGTACATGATGTTGATACTGCTTCCATTGTCAATGAGTACTTTTGAGAATTTCACATTGATGCTCGGTCCAACAAATGTCGGATCCAACACGAGTGCATATGATCCGGGATTCGGCATTATCTTGGGATGATCCTTTATGCTCCAAGTTACTTCCTGATCCGACCAAGGCACATATCTTGGTACCGCCGACATAACTGCATTTACTTCCATATGCCGGTGTTGCACACTCTGTTTATCTTATTGTTCCATTGTGAACACGCAATAAGACTGATGATGTTCTCTGTAATCATTGCGTCCAGTATTTGCCGGATTTGTCCTTCCATCCTGGACTTGGTTCATCACTTGATGTACCGCGTCTCTCCGATCCGAGTTATCGTACCTCGGGGGAGGGGGCGGCAACATCAGTTGCTGTGCATTTGCTCCAGTCAACTGTGGTTGATGCTGCTGATGTACTTGATGGGGTGCCTGAATACCTCCGGGGTTCCCCATTGCATTTTTCATCCATGCACATTGGCGGGTCGTATGGTTGGCTGGCCTGGACGGGTTTGACGTGTGAAATTTACATGGCTGATCTAACATAGATTCGAACGTGTACTTCAGCCTCTCTTGCCACTGTTTCTTTTGTTCTGGGGTCCACTGCCTTTTTCCTTCATTCCTTGGTGTCCACTGCTGAGGACCATTCTTCTGCCGTTGAGTTGCTCCGTGACTCGGTGGATCTTGCGCTACTGCCGCCACTTGGGCCGAATTATATCTATAATCCGGCCTTTCCTCTCTTCTTCTTCCTCTGAAATCACTGCGCCTGGATGACCCGGCCAAATCTCTTGCATAATGGTTCTGTTGCTCGCGATGATCTGCCGACATTAATTCTGGTTGCGTTGGGTCTCCTAATGCGTAGGAGTCCGCTATTCTGATAGTTTCTGCCAGTGTGGTCGGCATATCTCTTTGCAGACGTTGCCACAATACGCTGCCATAACGACATCCTTGCGCGAACCAAGCTATTGCTTGCGATTCTATGACTCCTTCACATGAGTTTCTCCGGTTGCACCACCGAGTTAAAAACTCTCTACCTGTTTCATTCGGCCTCTGCTTGCACATGGCTAACTGTTGTGGCCTGTTTGGCCTCTTGTATGTACTGGTAAAGTTGCTGACAAACATTTCCTCAAAATCCAGCCAACAGTTGATACTGCCCGCTGGTAGATTATTCAGCCACACCCTAGCTGGTCCCTCCAGCATTTGTGGGACGTACCGTACTGCCCATCGTAAGTTTCCACCCGCTATTTTCACTGCAGTGGCATAGTCAATTAACCAGTCTTGTGGTTTGGTACTCCCATTATATGTTTTCGTGCCCCTTGCCAGCTGAAAGTTCGGCACAGGTGGTTCACCCATGATCCGTGGTCCAAAGCATGTCGGCCCTGGTGGACCCTGTTCTTCCAACAACTCGGACCTGTATAGCCGGTCCAGCTTCACTCTTGCATCATTTGATGGCAAATCTCTGTACAGAACTCTGTCCTGTATTCCATAGTGATTGTTTCCGCCATGGATCGCATATTCCATCTCAGAATAACCATCATTGTATCTTTCATTAATTTGATTGTGGCGAGCTGGCCTCGTTTCTCTTTCCTGCCGGGGTTCATGCCTTGGTTGCGGGTTGAGTGGCAGTTCTCTCCTTACTTCGACCGGGGTATTGTTCTCCTGATTGCCTCTCGCGGGTTCTCTTCTGCCGAGATCTCCATTGCCTCGGCTTCCGCCGTCTTTCTCAACACGGCCGTGGTTCCTCTCCCCACTGTTACCTCGGCTTGCATTGCCTCTGTTCTCATTTGCCTTTCCGGCCATTGCCGGATCATATGGAAGAATTTGCTTGTTCCTCTTTCCTGAGGTTACTGCTTTGTCCCTTCGTGCATTATTTCTGGGTGAAGACGCCGCCGCCACGGACAAGGCAGGTGCTGCTCCTGCCGAGTGAACCATTTGCGAGGCCCCCGGCCTCGCCGGGTTTGCCCTGAGCATTTCTTCGTTCTGCTGGTTCGCGATGCGCACCAGCTCGTTCACTCTTTCTTGCCGTTTCTGCCGGGCTTCGCCGGTCAACCCCTCTAACTCTAATGCTGCGGCATTTGCCGCTCTTAGGTTTTTTGCCGGTGTACTGTACCTCGGAAAGCCCAAATCCACTGATTCTGCTTTATGAGCATCATGCTCCTTGTTGATGTCATCCATGAGGTTTTTCCCTCTCAATCTTAATTCGTCCACCCGTTCGGGCGCGACGTCAAGCTTATTAGCTTTGGCATATTCTTGCAGGGTCCTGTTTAAGGACTCCCGCAAGGCCGACACCTTTTTGGCCTCTACCAGCACCTTTTGCCTGGTTTCCTCTAACTCTGCCTGAGCATTTGCCGGATCAAGTATCGGCGCTATAGGGGTAGTCAAGTTTTCTATGGTCGCCTGAAGAATGTTCTCTGGCCTTTCCAGAGGTGGCCCTCTTACTCTTGGTGCCTTTGGGGTGGTGTCCTGCACCTCGGTCGGGTTGGTCGCTGGCGGGATTACCTCGGTGGGTAGTGGTGCTGTCTGCCTGGGTGCGCCCTGTACACCGGTGGCGGGTTCTCTGCTTGACCCGGCAGCTGCTACTCCAGTTTGCACCCCGGCCACGACCATCACCTCGATGCTGCCTGCAGGATGCGCTCCGGGCGGACGGCTTGCAGCGTTAAGAGGTGGATCTCCTGCAACAACAACTTGGTGAGGATAAACACCGGAGATGTCGACGCCGACGTAAACCTTGTGCCCGCCCAAGCTGATGAAGACACCATTGCGCGGGGGAGTTTTTCCCCTAAAGCTGCCCACATTGTCGCTGACGTAGTCACAGAGACCAAATCTCTGGACCAAGCCAGAAACAACACGCTCGCCCGTGTTGATGAAGTTTCCCGTCCGGATCGTAACTCCAGCTAGCACCGCTGCTGGCCCCACGGTGGGCGCCAACTGTCGTGGTGGTGGCACGGCAGATGCCATGGGTAGGCTAAAGTTTGGGGCCAATGGATGCTAGTGGGATCTGGGGAGGGAAGAAGAAGTTGATTCTACACACAGAAAGCTAACGCAAAGATCTTTATTTCTCCTTCCTTGGGCTACAAGTGCTCCTTGAGCTGTATACAAGGAGAAAGAGAGAACTTTACCAGCCTAACGGTACCAAGAATGAGTCGATCCCTTCATTAGGGTCCAAGCCTCCCCTTATAAAGGAGAGCCCTGGGTTCTTCTAGGGCTGATGTGGCAAGCATATTCGAGGAATATGCTTGTCCCAATATAGTAGTTCGGCGCTCCTCTTTCCCTGCGGTAAGATTCCAGAGGGCCCCTCCTGCGTGCCTCGGGCTCCAGAACTGTCACCTCCGTGACCTCCTTCTGCCCCTCTGTTGTTCTGCACATTTGTCTTTAGCTCTTGGCTCTGCTCAGATTCCGCGACTAGGGTTTGACTTTGGGCTTCTCCTTCTCCTGCAAGCTTCGTATCATTCGGCCCTTCCTCGCGTAACTCGGCCTGTCCTTCACCTGCATTGAGATCATTCGGGCCAACCCGGCCGACTTACGCCATATCTCGGCCGGGTAATGCCTTGCCATTACTACTGAGGTCCTGCCTTTTCCTATCTCGGCCGACCTTTACAAGACTCGGCCAGCTTAGAATATAACTCAGAAACTGGACGGGGAATAATCCTTTCGTCTTTCCCCGTCCTTACCCTATCCGGGGTTACCTCCCCAACACTAATGACCCTAAAAACCAACTTGTAGATTTAAAAGTATATTTTGTGATGCTAAAGAATAAATATTTGAATAAAAGCATTTGTAGTTAAATAAAAATGTTGATTATGGTTTAAAAATGCTTTTTGAGTAAAACCTTTTGAAAATGGGTTGATTTAAACTCTCTGACCCTCAACACCAAGTTTTTGGATTTAAAAATATATTTGGTGAACCCTAGAAAATTATTACTTTGTTTAAAGGCATTTCCAACAAAATAAAATGTTGCTTTGATTTAAAAATGGGTTTTAGATGAAACCTTTTGCAAATGGTTTAATATTAAACACTTTACCTTAAAACACTAACAATTGTGTTTAAAAATATATTTGTCAAACACTAGAAATTATTACTTTGATTTAAATCATTGCTAGCAAAACAAAAATGATTTAAATGGCCCATTTTCATTAACTTGATTTTAAATGGTTTTACCACTTTTATAAAAGACCAATATGTGTTTTAAAATGTTTATAACCTATTAGAAAACACCTTTCCAAATAAAACAATCTTTTGCATGCTTGCATGCATTGTTTTGTTTCCTTTATTTTATGTGATGAATTGTTTGAATGCTAGTTTGAATATGTGCTTGCCTTGATTGAATTGTAGTGAACTTTGAAGAGTGTGACTATTGCAAGATCAAGGAGTGAATCTATATTCCCAACCAAAAAGGCAAGTGGTGCTTCATACTTTTGTCCCATTATTTTCACTATGCATTAGTGATATTTCTAAGTAGGACATGCATGGAATTTTTACTAAGTATGCTATGCCATGGGAAATCCTAGTAGATGATGCCTTAGTAGAATTTTCCTAAGTTAAGATCCCTACTACTATCATGCTTATCTTAGCTAGTAGAAAACAAGGGTGGATTATATTCATGCTATGAAATATTTCCAAGTCCATGACTTGTGTTTTTGTTTAATAAAACAACTATTCGAATGAATCACCTGGGTGGAATGGTGAGAATGGTTTGTGTTGAGTGGTTACTCAGGGACCATTTCAATGGACTACCCTGGTGTATCACACTTGTGGAATGCCACCCAGGAACAAAGAGATTTGAGATGTCAAATGTTGAGAAGCTTCAAGTGCAGCCACTTGGGCTCTGCCTGGATCATATAGGTTTCAATAACTTAGCCAGATGGACAGTTGGTGGTAGGGGGTGATAGGTTTGGGAACGCGTCCATTATGGTCTAAGTGAAGGCTTCTGAAAGATCTTGTCTCGATGCATGTCGAGTCTTGTGGGGAAAGTGCACCACCTCTCGAGAGAGTAAAATCAAAGTACTTAGCCGTGTCCCTGACAATGGACAATTTGAGCATCAATACATGGAAGCTATCAACAATCTCCTCATCCCAATTTATAAGTTAAAAACTTGTGGTTGAACAAGGTTAAAGGATCTTCAATCATTGATTGGTAGATGCCTTGGGTGATTTTGACAAACAAAAACTTAGTGTCTTCAACTTATAAGGAAAATATATTTTGAGCAAAGCAAGCCTAAGCTCCACTTAGCCAAATTCATATAGATGATAGATACCACTATTCTACCATAGTATCACTTGCCAATACAATTCAAATGTATTGACCCTAGTGGCTGTAACTTATTATGTTGTAGGTTTGTTTGATGTTAGTGAAGTGTGTTGATTAGGATTACAAGTCTATAACCAACATGATTGCCTGTGGCACTTTGAAGATGAAGGACTCCATGCACTAGTGCACACGTACCCCTCTAACACCGGTTTGGAGGACCCTCTAACACCGGTTATAGAACCTCTATTGCGGTTTCGGTGTTAGAGCCCCCCTTTAACACCGGTTCTTATACGAACCGGTGTTAAAGGGTGGCGCACGTGGGGCTGCCACAGCGCTTAGGCCCCCCTTTAACACCGGTTCGTAACACGAACCGGTGTTAAAGGTTCTGTGCCGTGGCAGGAAAAAGAGATAAATCTCTGCCGCGGCAGGAAAACGGCCTAAATCTCTGCCGCGGCAGAGTTCTGCCCCTGCCCTGTTCTGGGCGTATTTCTGTGGCGCGGAGGGGACGGGGGGGGGGGGGGGGGGAGGGGGAATCGATCGGGAGCGTTATACACATACATCATCATCGGTACATACGAGTACATGAATAATTAAGCAACTATTATTATACACAAACATCGTCATTGTGTGGTATTCTCCGTAAACGTTGAAGCATCAAGTACAAGACAAACACGTTCAAGCATATATACAACATTCATTTTGGTGGATATCTAAAGAGTTCTTCGCCAGGCGTGACGACCTCATCAAGTATGAACCCCGCCAATTCCTCTTGAATGGCTCGTATGCGGTCAAATGGTAGGAGTTGGTCCCGCATCCGTTCGATCTGAATATATATGAAGAATGGGGTCAATATATATATAAGAATAAAACTTAACACAATTGATGGTAATAAAATAATGTTGTGTACTTTGTTTACTTACTCTAAGTTGTTCTAGTGCGGCTTGGCCCGTCGCACATATCGTGTTGCGAATGAACTCGCAAACATAGTACCCTCATAAGTTATTGCCATGTCCCTGATGCGCGCACTTTACGAGAATAGAGAGTTCAATCAAAATAATAATCAATAAAGCATGATATAATGGAATTGGAAGCAGAATCAAAGAGATATGCAGACCTAGCTAGCTAGTATTACTTACATTTTGGTCTACAAATTTTAGTTCTCCTGACCATTCACCCACGACCCTGCCCGTGAACCTTTTCCAAACCCTATCCGGCAAAGAAAATGGATAAAGGAGTAATTAATTACTTGTTGTCACGAAAGTTGCCGATCTAGTGCGATAATATGATTGAAATTACCTCTGGAGCATCTCTCTAAAGTCTGCCCATAGCTCTTTTTCTTTTCGTAACGAGTCCATGACAAGGACTTTTCCTGAGTCAGGTTGAATGACTAGCAGAATAAAGTGGAACCTACGCACGCATAACTCATCATCAGTTAAACTTAACATCGAGTAAGCTGAAACAGAATGTGTACAAGAGAGGGTAACAGTACTCATGAGAAGTTGTAAGGCAATAGTATTTCCCTTTTGGTTTGTTGTCTCAGTAAAGACCTTAGCAAGAAATCTTCTGTTTGCCCGGGTTTGTCTCTTACCACTTGTTCATGAACTCTATTTGGGTCAACGAACCCAATGTCAAAAGGGCCTCCTTTCATGCATTCCATAACCTTTTTCCTGCATAATAGTATATATATAAATATATGGTGAGCATATATATATACATGCAATTAATGAATTGAATGAGATGAGATAGAAATTAAAGAAATAGTACTTACAGACAATAAAGGCTGATGGTAGCTTTGTCGAGTTCCTTTTGATTGAATAGAAAATGCAAGTCTTGAATGTTGAAGGTGATCGCGTCATCTCGGCACAAGAAAATCTGATCTCTTATATGCGCCGTGATCCATTCTTCCTTTATCGTCTTGCAGAAATCAAGGTACCACTTGTGCAATCTTCGCATCTTTGTTGGTAGATTCTTGAGCTCCTCTTTCTTGACGAGATTCTTCCCATACTTCCATGGCTGTATGGGGTTGGCATCGCCTTTGGGCAAGTTGTCTCCCATGATGTTCAAGTATGCAATGTAAGTCATCCCCATCTCATTGGCCTTTCTTTGTAGCTCTGCCTCGTAATTATTTACGGGAGGAGCGACCCGTGTGTCGAACACTTGGAGCGGGGCACATGATTGGTTTTCCTGCTCTCCGAGCATGGGAACTGTTTTCTGGGGTGCCGCATGACTACTACTTTCAGCCTCCCTACGACGCCTTGCATCCCCCTTCAAAATCTGGCGCTCGTAGTCCGGCACAAGTGGGTTTTCAGGTTTCAAAAGATTTTTGTAAAACTTCTCCACCACCGCCGGATCTATTTTCTCCTTTGGCTCGGCCCGTCTAGGTGCAAAGAATTTCTTGACCTCTTCTTCTGAGATCCTATTGGTCTCCTCGTCGCTGCGATTCCACGGTAAAACCGGCAATGGCTTGGCGGAAGGCTGCGGGACGTAGTTTTTTGAAATCTTTGGCGTACGGTTTCCCGCGGATTTCTTTGTGGCAGTGCTAGTGATGCTCTTCGTGGCAATGCTCTTCCGCTTACGCATATGCTATATAGTTATTTCTGCTGCTTTGTAATAAGATAGCCAAATGAGCTATGTAAGATGTAATGTATTATTTCTTTCCTGGTTATAAAGTTGTATTATGACCTTTGTTTCTTGATGTTACATCTTAAACTGTGGATGCTAGCTATTGATCCAGGGACTAGCATTGTAAACACATGGTCTACCTTATCAGATTGGGACCTCTACATCCTCCCCTTCGCCTATATCTTCCCTACGAAACCCTAAGGCTGGGGGAGCAACCACAGATAGATTTCCGCCGCCTCTGCGGGGCGGAAAACACCAAAAGAGAAAGATCTCTCCGGCAGACAGATTTCTGCCGGGGAAATTCCTCCCCGGAGAGGGGAGATCATCCCCATCAACACCATCGTCAAGCTAGGCTTCATCGAGATCATCATCATCATCCACACCATCATCTCCACTAGCACCATCATCACCACCACGTCCCGTTGTAACAACTGGGTTGGATATTGCTTTAGTTCTTAGGGGAAACTTTCCTGGTGTTAATTACTATTGTAGTTGATGCTTGTGAGTGGAACCATTGGATTATTGTTTATGTTCAGATTGTTATCCATTATCATATCATCTTTGATCTTGATCCATATGATGTCTTGTGAGTAGTTCGTTTAGTTCTCGAGGACATGGGAGAAGTCATGTTGTTATTAGTGGATTTGCGTTGAGTTATTATTAAATGTTTTAGTATTTAAGTTGTGGTGATATTCTTCTAGTGGTGTCATATGAATCTCGACTACATGATACTTCACCATTTATGGGCCTAGGGTAATGCATTGTGTATTTGGCTACTAATCGTGGGGTTGCCGGAGTGACAGAAACCTGAACCCCCGTTAGGACACCTTTGCACAAGGGAGTGTAGGATCTCAGAGTTTAAGGCTGTGGTTAGATTTATATCTTAATTACTTTCCTGTAGTTATAGATGTTTGCAGGGGGTTTAATCACAAGTATGTATTAGTCCAAGTAAGGTCGGTACATTAGCACAGGTTCACCCACAGAACACTTACAACACCAAAGAAGAGTAATCAGCTATTTGAAGTTAAAGCACTTGACAGAATTCCCATGTGTCCTCAAGAACGTTTGGTCCTTATAAGTATTTCCACCGGCTTGTCCTTTGCTAAGAAAGGATTGGACCACTTGCTGCATTTTTTCTTTGTTACTTGCTCTTTGTTTTGTTCCCTTATCAGAAAACCACTAAATATCCGTTTGCTAAGTATTTGCAGAGAGTTCCTGCTCCATACCACTGTTCAACACCTTCTGCTCCTCGTTGGGATCGACACTCCTATTTATTGAAAGTACTGCGATACACCCCCTATACTTTGGGTCATCAACAAGCTTGTGTTCTTATACGTGCTAAGCGTTTCCAAGGACGATAGAGACTTCATGGAACCAAGTTTTCTAGAAGAGTATGGTAAATACCTTGTCAAGTTTTATTCTCGTCGGATGGAGCCTAAAATAGGCGCAACCTCACGTATGAGCAAACACACCTCTAATGATTGGTTCCTAGGCCTAATATGAGCAAGTTAGGAATTCACTAAGACATACATATCCAACGATAGCTTTAAGTTTTATGGTTCCTGGTCATATAAACCCCCCTAATGCAACTTTGGAGATCCGAACAAGGTTTCTATCATCTCCTGTTATTCATACTAGCTTTCATTACATTAAGGTGCAACCCTATGAGCCCATATATGTGAAGTAACATATAGTCAATGTTCATATGTCACCATCATAGAACCACATAAAAAACATAAAATTTAACCAAATACTCATAGCATACTACATAGCAATCATAACTACAATCCATCTTATGAACTTAGGAACATGGGGAACTACTCACAACGGTGAAACATGACAATGATCAGTGGCATATGGTATACAACACAATCTACAAATATAAATTCCCCACAAAATAACAACAAGTTACCAAGCAAAGCATGCACACAACACTAGATACTTAACTAGGTTTCGATCTATCACAAAATGTGAGGGGGATGAGATGAATCTTGAGATGGAGATGGTGTTGTTGTTGGGGGTGATCGAGATGGTGATGGAGAGACTACCCCTACACCATGAAGGAGTTAGTGATAACGATGGCTTCGATTTATCCTCTTTGGCAGCCTCGGAGTAGCAGGATCTATAATCTCCCAGAGTAGGAGAAAATTTTGCCGCTCCCACCGCCTCTATAAATCGTGGGAAAAATATTGTGTAGGTTTTTGGTTGAGGCGCTCTAGGAAAAATATGGAGGCGAGGTGATGCACTAGGGTCTTGCGGTGACCCAGCATACCACTGCATGATGTAGTACACTATAGTCGTTGACATAACACCAGTGAAACACCGTTCACTAGTATTACATCCCTCAGAGTGGTACAACAGAAACACAGTAGGTCCAAGACATGACTATAGGTTACAACTCAACTCTTTACACAAGATCCATAGAACACTCTAGGTTAAAGAGAGAGAAATAAACTTCTTACAAAGAAGAATCAGAAATAAACAACTCAAAAACTATCATATTAATAAGACTAGTAGTTTAACTAATGGTCTAGCATTGCTGCTATTGCAATACTCTACAGAATAGGTTCTATGGCTAGAGATTATATTCCTATCTAATCAGTAACTTCGTCTTCACTTGAGTTGATGTATATGTTGACTTTCTTGACTTCATTGAAGAACTTTAGATTCTGGTGATGATTCCTGGAGCATAACTGGATGTAGACATCGTCTATACTGGCTTCAGAACCTAGCAAGGGTTAAAAAGATACATTGAGTACGAGCGTACTTAACAAGTTCACTAGAAAAGGAGTGTTTGATGCACTATATCTACAGCCACAGACCGTAGGTCGTAGGCAATGCAAGTTTTCGTAAACATTTCTTCAAAGGTTGCTTTTATTCTGAAAAGATATGTCCGTCAGCCTTCATGGGTTTACCAGAACTTTCATGGAGTTCCTTTCCCGCCGCATTTGCAGCTCCTTCCCGGAACAGGGAGTAACAAGTTACAGTTCTTACACTCTACAGAGGTGCGTCACTTTACCCATGAGAGACCTTAGGCTTTGTTGCACGGCCGCTAGTATGTTCCCATTCAAACTTCCTTGGTTTGAGGCCCAACCTAAGATCCAAGCCAATCACTACCCCCTTCGTGACCTCGCATGCCTCCTTGGTGTACACCATGCCCACATATTGAATTACGGCAGTGGTTTGTACAGACCGTTAGAAGCCAAAACTATCATGGGACGTTGAGGGTTCCCACCCATATGCTGCATATCCTCTACGGATTACCAATTAATATGCACGCTACGAGTGATAACAGCCATGCCCTGCACATCCGGCTACATGCGAGAGGAAGAAGATACATCTGACTTCTCTGTCCCATTCCAAATCTCATGGTCAACGCGTAATATACGTCGCAAGAATCACTGGCGATATTGGTTGTTAAATCCTAGGTAATAGAGTCCTGAACAGTGGTATTCCAACTGCTAGATTTAATAGATTAGCTGATCACCCTGGATCAGTAACCAATAGTTTACATTATTATCAAAAATAGTGTTTTCTGACCTTTTTCAAATGTAGGTGAAGACAACACTGGATTTGCAAAATACTTTACAGAAAATAATCAAAGGACGTGAGCAAGTGTGAACTTGCCTTTTGTGATTGCAAGATTATGCACTCACGGTCTTCGAGACAATATAAAAGATCCAATATCTGAAATCAGCATCATTGGTCCGGTAAGGACTAATGTTTAAAGAAGCAAGATGCTTTTATGCATAAGTAATGTAATGCAAGTTGATAAACTTGAATCCCGGGGATAACGTTGTTCCAGGGTTTCAATACTAGAATTGGTTTCTTTAGAATGTGTTGTCCTTTTAGATAAGTTTCACACATGTGCTTCTTATTAAGGCTTGTGAGTGTGTGTGAAACAATATGTATCTATACAACAATAAGATACACACATATGGAATGCTACTCAAGGTTGCTTACACTTTAATTGTTTATCTTCAAATTTTACTTTACAAGTAATGTCACTTCTAAAGAACTTAAGTGTTATTGATCCTAAGTATACAAGTAGAGTATAAAGTAATGTGATTACGATTAATTGTCATCTGTTGACTCAAGTGGCAAAACGAATAAGTTTTGAAGAAAAGATTTCCTTGTTAAGGTTTGAACAATCCTGATAGCTTTTAGAATACGGTTGATAGAATGTGATTGATATTGTTTATGCTTGCTTGAATAGTCTGGACTTGAGATTCTTTGTAACTTAATTATAACAGACCAAAGTTAACTATAAAACACATAACAAAGTCTTTAGCATAGTATTTAAAGTATTGTAGACTAAAGTTAACTTTAAGATTATGGATAGATTTAAGGTATATTGCTTATGTTATTTGTACCTTGTGTACTTTATAATGTTTCCTTAAAGCTACTCCAGAATAGTTATACTTTTATTTGGTGTAGTGGTTTCTTGATTTTATAAATGTATAATAGGATTTATCTTCTTATAAGGGTGTGGTTATGGTTTGTGAATAAGTAAACAATATTATTTCCTACTTATGAATTATCTCTGGATTTAGTCCATTATAAAGTTGTGAGTGAAACAATGGTAAAAGATTTTATTTGGTTAAAACATCATTCTTGAAGATTTTATTAAGTCAAAATAATAATCTTGAGAATTTAGTATTTGATAACTCCAATTGGAAATAATATACACTTATTGTTGAATGATAATTCAAATAAAATTGTATTTAAAATGTGTTGAACAAATTTGGACTTCACATTATCAATATTTAATACTAATACTATTTATTAGAATTTAATTAGCTAATTCTAGAAATATTAGCAATTTTTTATTTACCCTTATATGAATTATTAATTAAGGAAATAAGTTTAAATTCAAGTTACTAAGTTGTTCAAATGTTTATTTACCTCAAAAGTGGAATATCATATTTTTAACATGTAGGTAATATTTTTGTGATCATTTAGGTATATTACATTTATTTTTGTGATTTATAAATAATAAGATATGATTTTTATAAGGTTTATTACTTTATAAATATTTAATAAATAATAAATACTTATTTAAGTGAAATAATAATGTATGATTATAGTTTTAAAGTATTTTTTTTATTTTTCCAAGATTTTTGGTATTTTATTTATATTTTAAACATTTACCATTATTAAAATAGGAATTATCAAAGTTTTATTACTTTTAAAATCTTTATTAAATAATAATTATTTAAATTGTTAACATAATAATGTTTGATAATGGTTTTAAGTTATAGATTTTATTTTTCTAATTTTTTTTCATATATACATGTATTTTTCTATATCAGAAAACTAAAGATATTAATTTTACAAGATTTAATTACTTTATTTATTTCTGGAATGTTTATATTTGAATTAATATTGTTTTATCAATTTACTAAACAGACACAAAACTTTGTACACCTAAACTAAAACTACCCAAGGTCACTGACCACTAGGCCAGTGGCCATGTCACATGCCCCATTAGCAAGGACCAGTCAAATGGCTGACCGGGTCAAGGGTGACCTCACCCTGACGTTAGCGTGACCTCAGCAATGGCAATCCTCACAGGTTGAAGATCGATCGGTGAATCCCGTATGCGCACGCGGCTGTGGTTGTGTTATTTGGAGAAAGCGGAGCACGGGGAGTCTGGCTGTGGTCGCGCCGCCCCTAAATGGTCACCGGAGAGCTGTCCACGACGGCGACTAACGACGGTGCACGATAGTGCATGGCGAGACCTCGATACAGGACGCAATCGAATCAACAAAGACTACTGGAAGACAGAGGAGCTCACCCTGATTGTGATGGAGTGCTTGGGAAAGTGAGAGGAGGCGTGCAGACGACGAATCGACGACGATGGCCACGGTGGCCGTCAAAAGGGAACTCTCGATTCCGCTTGATTCCCGGCGTGCCAACTCCCGTTCTTGGTCCTAATCGAATGAGTCCATGATGGAGCTTCTAACGGTGGCTTTGGCGAGGCACAGGGTGGTCGGACTTGGCCGGAGCGACTAATACCGACGAGCTAGGGTTTCGGCATTCTTGCAAAAGAGGAAGAGGAAGGAGTGGAGTGGCATGCTAGGGTTTCTCGTCAGCGTCAAGGGCTACTTGTAGACGACCGTGAGCGGTGGTGCGGATCTTGGCGCTCGCCGGCGACAAGGGTGCGGCCACCGAGCTGCTTGTAGCATCGAAAGGTCGGTGTCAACACGAGGAAGACGATGAACATACCACGCGAAGGGGTACGGGCTGGTCGTGGGATGCAACTGGGCCAGGTGGGCTATGTTCGGGCTGCTTGCAGCGACGAATAAGTGAGAGGGGAGATGGGCCATGGGCCAGAATTGACTGTTGCCTCTACTTTTTTTTTCTTGTTCTCTTTTTTTTCTATTTCTGTTTTGTTTTTAGGTTTGAATATTATACATTTGATTGAAATTCTTTATAGTATTTATTTTCTAGATAATTGCAATATATAAAAATGTATTTCAAATTCTGGTATGAATTTAGTATTTTGATAGCATACTTTATTTATTATTTTCTAACTTTACAATTATTGAGATATTCTTTTATTAAATAGAATAAGTAGAATTTAGGGTTTTTAGGATTTGTTTAAGATCTTAAAAATTAACTATAACATTATTTTTACTTTTATTTGGAGTAATGAAGTTTTAAAATGTTTAGTGATAGTCATAGGGTTTATTTTTATGTATTTAATCACATAGAAAAGTATATGGTGGTTTATAATTATTGTATCCCCACTTATTCCATGCTCATATGGAATGAGTGGTTAGAGAAATGGATCAAAGACTTTTCCTAATGAATATAGATAGAATATTTATGAGATGTTGATGAGAAAACTCATTAATAAGTTTAGGGTTCTGAATTGTAATTGCTTACCCTAGGGTTTAGGGTACTTACTATAATTATATTCTTTTGTTGATGGGAATAAAGATTAATGGCTAAACATTTGTTTTTATGTTTGTGATCTTTAATGATATCACTCTTTAAAATAGAAAGTTTATTATCTGAAAGGTCTTATGAAAAGGATTTGATAAAGATAACTCCTAAGCACATTTAATTATGATAATTAGGAATGACAAAGATGTGGTTAAGTGATTTGCTATAGGAAATATTCCCTTAAAGCATTTTGAAGATAAAATGATTTATCCAACAAATGAGCTGGATGTTAAGATTGATCATAGATTTAGGGTTTAGTGTTTACCAAGAGTTCCTATCTTCTATACTTACTAATTTTGGACTTCTGATTAAGGAATTCCTTTCCTAGATATTCTACTTCTTCATATCCATCATCATGTGTTAACATGATGAGCTTTACTTTAGAATAATATTCTTATCCACCTTTTATTCTTCTAAATCCATTTATAATTCCAATGAGCTTGACACTGAGGCTTTCACAATCTTCTCATATCCATACTTGGTTATATCAAACTATTCTACTACTAATAATCTCCAATCCAATAAGTGGTTACTTCTAACTTCATTCATACTCTTCCTTAATCATCCATCACTAACATTACTCCAATGGATGTATATAAATCAAATTATACTTTACCTCAAGTGTTTAATATTTCCCACGAGGAAAATACTAACTCAATAATTCAACGCAACTCTAACATCATACTAATCATACAATTTTATCTCAACTTGACTCCAATATCCCATATTAGAGTTCAATCATGTTTTACCCGCCAATGTTACTTATACTGGATATAAGCATTCAATCTTGGTGACTAAAGCATGATCATTATAATCCTTTGATCTTTTATGGTTTAGGTTTCCAATTGGCTAATCAAGGCTTCCTCAATACAACATTACAGTGGTATTGAAATTATCTTCTTAGTATCTCTATTGGATTAAGGGATGCTATTCATGGACTATGCTTACTTAATCCAATAGGATTACTCCTTGGTATCTATCTTCAGGATTCATCCTTATAATCTTCTTTATCACCATATAATTATAGGTTCCGTATAACTCTTCTATCATTTCAGGAGTGAGTTAACTCCATCAATTATCACATTGTTCTTATTCTCTTCCAACACTCCCATCCTATAAATGACATTTAAATCTAGCATTTACCACCTACCACTTCTTACTTCTTTCTCTAAGGCTTTTAAAGTGAATGCTATGATAAAGACAGGAGTTGATAGATCATATATTGATAGGTTAAGAATTGGTGAATCAATAGTTGATTACTCAACATTGATGAACAACAGATATTGGAATAAGATCCAATAGATATGATAAGGACTGATATGGAAAGAGATATATATATATATATATATATGGTGAATGATCTTTGAATTGGTTTCCTTCCTACTCATTCTCACTAAAGGGTTAAAGTTAGGTATTACCATGATACTCATAGTAGGAATAGATAAGAATAAGATAGGTCAGGATTAGTTGTCACATCCTTATTACTTTAGTTGTAGTCTTAACTTGGTATTCATGAGTGGTTGTGATGAATATTATGATATGATCCCTTAAGGATAAGATATTAATCATTAAGCAATGCATTATGATTTAATTTTACTATATTTGATCTACCCTTAGATCAAATCATGTTTACCCAAATAAGGTTTTAGCAAAGGTCATATTCAAACTTATCGCAGTCAACTTGATGATCTACTTTAATTCCATCAAGTTGAGAGAAGCTTCAATCACTTTGAAAAGTTTTGTTCAAAAGCGCAAAAATTATTCAGATTTTCTATGCATGAATGCAATGCACACATCTGTGTTCAGCTTATTTCTAAGCTCTAATGCTGGGATGTTACATGCATGATGGGCCCCCATGGTGCGGCAGGAGTATCTGGTCTCCCTCGCTAACTTGTGCCCATGGTTTTTGTTCCGGTGGAAAACTTCACTGTTATTTTTCCTCGAATTAAATGAGCACCTAAAGGTCCCTAAAACATAAGAAATACATAACAAGATATTTTATGCCTCCTAGGGATTTAATACCAAAAAAGGATTTTACAAGAAATTACTACAAATGATCCAAAATAACTAGAAATAAAGTAAAATCAATGCATATATAAATGTAAACTACCACTATATGATGCAAATATGATGATATAAAATGCATGTATCAGCTCCCTCGAGCTTAAACCTTTTCCCGTCCTTGAGAAAATAAGAATATGAAACATGTGAAATAGCTTATGGTTGATAAAGGAAATACTTGCATTGTATCATCATTAATTGAGCACCTGACTTGTGCCCATTTCTCCCCTTCCATCTTCCGTTGTGTCTTTTATGTTTCCCGCCTCTCTCCCTCTGATCCTCTGCGACATCGTCGTAGTCATGCCGTTGAAGGTATCAAAGAAAGTGCTCAACAAGGGTCATGTTGCTACTTTGAAGAGCCACACAAGAAGCCGTCGCCAAAGGAGAAGTCGGATGGGATGGGCGACAAAGAGTGGCATGAAATATGCGTGCGGCGGAAGTTCGTGATGGACCAGCAAAACATGCATTGCAGCTAAGAGAAGATGAATGCGACAGAGGAGAGGTTGCCACGAAGCTGGGCCAACAGGTGTGGCCAATGCGTCGAACAGCAGCCAGGGGAGCACAACTGGATGTTGCGCGACTCCATCGTCCCATCATAGGGCAGGGTCACCGTCGCAACCGATCTACCTCCAGGAGAGCACGGCTGCGACACCACTCTCGAGGACATGATTCTCCCCTGACCACCATGAGACAAAGGATTGCGGGTATGGCAGATTCTCCCCTAACCTCCAGGTGTTCAGTGGCACCGGAGAGGACACCGACACAATGTCCGATGTAACTTAGCTATATATATCCTTTGAACTTTTGTTGTTTTATTTTTCTGATGGTGTGTTTGACAAAATGCTGCTTGATGACGATGCTCTATAGGTCGATCAAACCAACATCCTTAACGACATGATCAACGAGAACACCAACGCCACCACCGGCACTCAGCATGCTTTTGAATAAAAAGACGAGGACGAAGAGAATGCGGAAGAAGAATAAAAAGAGAAGGAAGACGACAACGTTGAAGATCCTAATAAGTCAAGGAATGTGAACTAAGGGGCATTCTAGATAACACTCAAGGAACATTGTTTGTGCGACGCATGGGACGCCATTTCTATGGACCCAATAACTAACAACAATCAAACAAGCGGCTCATACTAGAAGAAGATCAAGGAAGAATTTGATGAACGCAAGATACTGAAAGATGAGTACCATGTCATGTTCATGAAGCAGATCCAGAAGGCGATCTCAAACCTGCGGGGTTTCATCCAGCACGACTTCAATGAGTTCTGCGCAAATCTTGAGGACATGTGCAATCATCCCCTCAGCATCGATAACACCGTCGGTCAGTTCGTGCGAGTGCTCGACATGTTCAAGAGAGGCAATGGCGGCAAGGATTTTAAGTATATGCATTGCTACACAAAGTTGCATGAGCACGAGCAGTAGCGGTTCGTGCGACGCCATCTCTAGAAGGGCGTAAACGGCAACATCGTTGATGTGGACAACCCTACGGAGGCCTCTCTTGGTCATCCTATCAGCAAGAGGAAAGCCCAAGATCTACTTTTAGCGGCGACGGCTTCAGACTGGGTGCAAATGGCGATCGATAAGTGCCTCGCCGAGCACTGCAACACTATCAAGAAGCAATTGAAAGGTGGGACAATGTCATGAAGAATGTGGACAACAAGATCAAGCTTGAGACATCGAGAGTAGTAGTGAATAAGAGGAAGGAGGACTTCTCTCTCTTGACGGCCAACACGTCAATGTATGGAGAAAAAGGTGAAGACGGCACATGCGCAAATCCGTAATGACATTCTCCTGGAGATGGGCATTAGGAGGCCGCCTAGAGCAGCACCGAAGTTACTACCACCGACCTGACCAATAACGGTGACACCAACACCACCGGAATAGCCCTATGTGGGCATATTCAACATGGGAATGGACGCCAATGGAGGTACTAACGGAAGCTGCGTGGGCATCACCGGTAAGGGCAACACCGTCGAGTAGTTGAAGGGAATATGCCCTAGAGGAAAATAATAAAAGGTTTATTCTTGTCATATCCCAATAAGTTCGTAATAGTTTCATATTGTGATATAACTATATCAAGTGGAAACATTGATACATGTGTGATATGAAAAAGTCCCTAGTAACCTCTATTACTAGTTCGTTGGGGAACAAGATGATTAAGGTTTCCTGATCATGAAGTGATAGCGTTGGTTGACAATGAGGTCATATAATTGGTGAATGATGTGATGGACATTCCTCAAAAGATTGTGACACGATCAAGTCACAAAGTTCATCGTTGTAATGGTCATAAACGAAGTCTCCTTCTCCTTAGACCGTGAGATTATATTAATCACTATCTCCCAAGGCTGCTTTAGCTGCATCAAACGTCACTCAGTAAAATGGTGATTATAAAGGTGTACGTTGGGTATCTGGAGGAACAGGTTGAGTCCTATGCATCAAGACCAGGATTTATTCACCCAGTGACGGGTAAGATACATTTAGGCCGGCTTGGTGAGGTTATTTAGTTCATGCTTCGCTATCGCTTTAGTCCACCATACCTATGTAGGCGAGAGCCACCGAATTCTAAGACTCGCCGTGTACCGGCCTTAGTACTGACCGCTTCCTTTTTCCTTTGCCCTTTGTCGGCACCCCTTTCATTTTAACAGGTATAAGTTCGATGAAGTTAGCAAGGTACCCTTCCGGCTTAGCCTGGGTAGGGTTATGGACGCCATTGGTTATTCTTCAGGACTCTTAGTCCAATTTGCATCTTATCCGTACTCGAATGTTGTATCGTTTTAAGTTGATTTGGATCTTTGTACTGTATATATGTAATGGTATATGTATGTTCTTATGGATCCCATCGTGAACTATTGTGTAATGGTATTACTTTGTTTTGCATTTGCACACAAGTGCTTGGTGGACATCTTTGAATCGTTTCTATGCGGGTTTGGTGGGAATCGCTGAAATACGCATATGGACGATTCGAGGGTGTTACATTGGTGATAACGATGGCTTCGATTTCCCCTCTTTGGCAGCCTTGGAGAAGCAGGATCTATAATCTCCTAGAGTAGGAGAAGATTTCGCCATTGTTGCCGCCTCTATAAATCGTGGGAAAAATACGGCGTAGGTTTTGGTTGAGGCGCTCGAGGAAAAATACGGAGGCAAGGTGACACACGAGGGCCT
Source organism: Avena sativa (assembly GCA_916181665.1). NCBI lineage: Eukaryota > Viridiplantae > Streptophyta > Magnoliopsida > Poales > Poaceae > Avena > Avena sativa. The sequence continues at coordinate 387,878,399 of OV702296.1, forward strand.
GATGGGCCCCCATGGCACGATAGGAGTACCTGGCTATGCCATGGGGCCCACTTTGGTCCTCATTGGCCTTCCTCAGTGACTTGTACCCATGGTCTTTGTTCTAGTGGAAAACTTCAATGTTATTTTTCCTCGAATTAATTAAGCACCTAAAGGTCCCTAAAACATAAAAAATACAAAACAAGAGATTTTATGCCTGCTCAGAATTTAATACCAAAAAAGGTATTTTATAAGAAAGTCCTATAAATCATCCAAAATAACTAGAAATGAAGTAAAATCAATGCATATAACAACATAAACTACCACTATATGATGCAAATATGATGATATAAAATGCATGTATCAGCTCCCTCAAGCTTAAACTTTTGCCCGTCCTCAAGCAAATAAGAATATGAAACATGTGAAATATCTTATGGTTGATAAAATAAATACTTGCATTATATCATCATCATATTTCAATTAATCAAGAATTTAAAATAGTTACAACTATCCAAATGATGAGATCATATAAAGAAGCTCTCACAAAAACTATTTACTAGAGTTAAAACTAACCATTGCATGTTGTACAATCGAACCTTATCTTTTTTTCAATACTCACACTAAAAATAGTTTCGGTTAACTTAATAAGGAATATAAACTCACATAAGAGAAGTTACTATGAAGAGAATAGCTTACACAAGTAGGTATGGAGTTTAACCTGAATATCAAAGTACTTGCCTTGGATGGTTTACACTTTCACCACAGAACATTGTATCAGTTGACGGTCTAGTTATTGATACTCACAACGTTACGCATGTTATTCAAGGATCTTGCATACACTGGTGGAAAAAGGGCCTCCAGTCCCGGGCCGCAACTGGCTCTAGTCCCGGTTTTGGGCCCGGGACTGCGAAAACGGGACTAGAGCCCCCCTCTAGTCCCGGCTCGCTACGTCCCGCGACTGATAACAGCCACATGGTTGTTTCAGCGCCGCGGGGGGCGGAAACCCTCTAGTCCTGGGCCGTAACACCACCCAGGACTAGAAGGTTTCCTGCCGCGGCAGAGAATTGTGTGTTTCTCTGTCGCGGCAGAGATTGTGTTTTTCCTTTTTTTTTGCCATTTCGTTTCTTTTTTGTTTTGTGTTTCACTATAATTCAAACATATATTTTAGTATACATATTATACGCTACTACATACACACTACACGTCGATGCATTTATATAATTAATCGATCCCTTACAAGCATACATATAATCAATCATATCAAAAGTAAGAAATGTTTTGAAATTACATGGTCATTGATGAATATATATATCATATGGAGATGACTAAGGAAAATAGAGTTCCACGTTATCCGCATAATGCTCTCCATGTACATCAAGGACTTCCTTTATCATAAATCCCGCCAGCTCCTCTTGAATTGCTCTTATGCGCTGGTCTGGCTCTAGTTTCTCCCGCAAATCATAAATATAATGTGAGTCAACTTTCCGCTCACTGGTCAACTCGCAGACGTAGTATCCATATAAATGAGTTCCCGGTGGCTACTGTAAACTCTTCGCCATTTTATAAGTTATCTCCTCTTTGAATGGACCTGATATTTTCTGTCTAAACAGTGTCCAACACCTGCTCGACAAAGAAAATGAACAAAGGAGTTATTAGTTACTTGATATCAGGAAATGAATGAAAGAGGACGATATAATGCGATAATGATTGAAATTACTTATGGAGCATTGCTTTCATGTCGCTCCACTGCTCTTGGTCCCAACTTAATGAGTCGTGGACTTCAACTAGGGAGTTGTCAACTTGAATGTTTAGCAAGATCCAGTGGAATCTGCGGACGTTTACATAAGCATACATGCATATATAGCTCATCGAGTAAGCAAAAATAAAATGTGTACAAGATATAAACACTCACTTGAAGTTGTAAGGAAATAGTATTTCCTTAACAAAATTGTTCTCGGTTAAGAACCTGCACAGGTCTTCCTCCACGTCCTTGGGGTGATTCTTTAACGTATGTTCATTAATGATATATGGGTCAATGAATCCAACGTCGTATCTTCTAGCTCTTTTGCATTCAAGCATCTTCATTCTGCAGAATATAATATCATCATACAAAAGGATATATAGTTAGGATAATATATTAAATGCAATGAACGAGCTAAAGCTACAAACTTAATTATAGAAATAAATAACTTACAGACAGTAGCAACCAATGATAGATTTGTTGAGGGCGCGCTGGTTGTATAACTGAAACAGTTCGGTCATTTGAACCTGTATCGAGTATTGTTTGAAGTGATGCTCCATTCTAACGTCCACCGGAAACCAATCTTTCTGATGCTTTTTTGTGCTTGCGACATGTACCATTCGTGCAGATTTCGCATATGTGTGGATAGACGCGTGAGCTCCTCATTACTGACTAGAGGCTCCCCTTGGACATACTGTCGTACTATCTGACCCACTGGCGTATCTTCATAGCCTAAATATTGACCAAGAGACATATTTGCTTCATTAGCAAGTGCTTTGGCCTGCGATATAGTGATTCCCATAAGTGCAGCATTATTACGGGCTCTAGGGTCCATTATTTGCATGTCCATATCCATTTCAGCTCTGAAGGCCTTGTCGAGGTCTAAAATGACTTTGAGCGGGGCCACCGATTGATTCTTCTGTGCTCCGAGCTAGGCAACTTGCTTCCCTGCTTTTTGCACTTGTGATTTTTTTCTTCTGTGCTTGCTTAATAATCTCCCGATCCTAGTCTGATTCCAGATTCATCGATATCTGGGATGGTTGCTCTAGAAAGGACTTAGCCCACTTTTTGGTTTTTTCGTTATATACCGTCTTTGGCTCAGGCTTTTTGGGTGCAAAATGCGCCTTAACTTGGGCAGCCACATCCGCATTAGTTTCCTCATCGGTCTTGTCATAAGGTCTCTTTGGAAGAGCCGGCGGGATATCGACTATCTTCGCCGTTTGACCTTTCTTCGATGTGGTGCGCGGGGGACCGTCGAACTTCCATTTCTTCGACGAGGTAGTAGTATTGCACGGAGGCGGAGGCGGAGATCGATTTGATGTACTCCTGCTACGGCGATCGTCAGCGGGGCGGGGTGGACTTGGAGGTTGGCGATAATCGGGTTGGGGTGGACGATATTCGATGCGGGGTGGATTTGGATTCCTTGGAGTCGGTGGCCTTGGCGCGGATCCTGGAAACTTGATGTACTTCTTATTCCATAGAATGATGTTGCGCATGACATCTCCTAGTTTTGTAAGGCCTTCAGGCGTAGCGATTTCAATCTCTAGGTCCGCAAAATCCTCCACTATGTCATCCACCATGACACGAGCATAGCCTGGTGGAATCGGAAGTGAATGGTGGAGTGCTCCAGGTAGACAAGGTAAAGCAGTGCCGATCGCCACCTTGAAGGACAGATTGTTCATTGGCTGATGTAGCTCACATTGTGCCATCTCTCTGACATCATCCACGGGGTAGTGAGGAGCCGGTGCATCATCCAGCAGTGCTTGATCATCAGCACGGACCTCCGTGGAAGCCATGCTGCTTCTCCGTTGGCTAAGATCCAATGCAGGATCATCAGACTGCGGTGAGTTGATGACGGCGGCCTTTGGCTAATTTCATGCATGAGGTTCTTCAGATTAGCTAGGTCCTGCTCTACCCTGGAGATCCGGTCTGCCTCCCGGTCCTTCTTTCTCTGACGACTTCTGTAACTGGGATCGTACTGAGGAAACCCTTTCTTCCACGAGACACCGACGCCTTTGCCTCGTGTTCGTCCTCCCTTTTCAGGATTCCCTAGGGCGCGTGTCAACTCGTCGTTCTCTCTCTCGGTACGGAACAATCCCAATTGAGCATCGTTCATTGCTTTAATAAGGTCTTGGGAGGGTTTTAGAATTTTATCATGAAATAATGTCTTCCCTGTTTCTGGGTCCAAGGATCCCCCGTGCCCGTACCACCAGCGCTTTGACCTCTCGGGCCATCCATCTATACCAGGAGTGACGCCTCGAGTCCTCATTTCCTTCTCCATAGTTTCCCACTTAGGGACGACACTCTTGTAGCCACCTGTCCCCATTTTATGATGGTATTTCTTGTTGGCAGCATTTAGCGCGTTCTTTGCCGGCTTTGCCTTTGCTTTATCAGATTTCTTGTACTGTACAAAATCGGGCCACTGTTCTCTCAACTTCTCGTTTACTCCTTTGAAGTCTAGAGTTTTGTTTTTCGCGACATATTTCGCGTATCAACTTTTCTTGTGGTTCCGGTACAGTTCTGCCATCTTGCTAAGTGTCCACTCCTTGACTTTCGCTCTATTTTGAAGCCCACCCGGCCTTGGGGTAATACCATCTACCTCAAATTCCTCATACTCTAGAGGTAGTATGAAATGCGCTATGAGCTTCTGCCAAAGGTCATCTTTGGCATCATCGGTGACATAGCTCTTGGATTCTTCACCGGCTTTCTTTGACTTATTCCATTCTTGGATGGTTATCGGCAGGTTGTCCCTAACAAGCACCCCGCATTGATTTATAAACCATCATCATCTATTTCTTCGATGGTGAACCTCTGATTACCATCCAACTTTTTGTTCGGCCCTCGTTTCGTTTGAGCTGTCGATTGCTTCGATCCGGTGGGCTAAAATAAGAAGAGAGAGTGATTAATATATATCTAGATCAGTTAATGAATAGAGGTAACACGAGACTTTATATATATATATATGTACCTCGCCGGATCCTGTCGAGGGGCCATCATTATTGTTGTTATTTGTTTGCCCTTCGTCCATCTGGTCTTCCCCTTGGTACATTAGGTTTTCCTCTAGTCCATCACCGGATGGATTCAGATATGAGGATATGTCTTCCTCGAGCCAAATATCTTCGGCGCCGGTAGTAATATTAAGAGGAATTTCACCTCTTATCATGCCCTGAAGAAAACCTTCACCGATGCGACCAGGATCTTCGGATGGATCCATGACTTAATTATCTATAACAAAAAGAGAGTTAAACAGGTTAGAAAAACAATAATCCTAATAACTAAAACAATATAATCCTAATTATAATAATCCTAATATTATTTGTGCTAAAACAATAATCATAATAACTAAAACAAAAAAACAACAGTAATAAAACAATAAATAAAACAATATAATCCTAATAAATAAAACAAAAAATAACTAAAACAATTATCCTAATCCTAATTCTAATATTTTAATTAAAACAATAAACCTAATACTAAAACAAAAAACCCTAATATAAAAAAACTATAGAAACAAACTATAACAAAAAACCGTAATAAACCTAATTATAATAATCCTAATACTAATCCTAATAACTAAATCTTAATTATAATCGTAATTATAATAATCCTAACTATAAAAAAACTATAACAAAAACCCTAATTATAATCCTAATTATAACAATCCTAATAATATTAATTATAATCCTAATTATAATAAACCTAACTATAAAAAAACTATAACAAACTATACAAAAAACTATAACAAAAAACTATAAAAAAAACCACCCGCGCGCGCGGCCTCTCGATCGAGCTCACCGACGAGGGGCGGCGAGGCGGCACGGCGGCAGCGAGGCGGCGGCGCGCGACGGCGAGACGGCACGCGCGCGGAGACGCGGACGGCGTCGCGCGGAGGCGAGGATGCGTCGGCGTGGAGCGGCGGCACGTCACGGCACAGCAGAGCGGCGGAGCGGCACGACGGCGGCGGAGCGGAGTGGCACGGCGGCGGCGGACAGCACCTCACCTGCCTGTTCGTCTTCGTCTGTGTGCTTCGTCTTTGCTGCGTCGAGAATGCCAAGTGCTGCGCAGCACCTGCCCTGGCGCGCAGAATATATAGGACGCCCCCTTTAGTCCCGGGCTAAGCCACGGGACGGGACTAAAGGGTCTTTAGTCCCGTCCCGTGGCTTAGCCCGGGACTAAAGACCCCCCCTTTTGTCGCGGGTTAAGCCACGGCCCGGGACTAAAGGGTTTTTTCGGCCGCTTCGTTTTCGCGCGCGCAGGCACCCTTTAGTCCCGGATCCAGCCACGACCCGCGACTAATTGTTTTTTTGTAAATTTTCTTTTTTTAATTCAAATCAAATATAAAAATTTTGGAAAATCATATCTTTTATTGTAATAATCCAAATAAAACAAATAATATGTCTATTATTATCAGAAAATATAAAGAATCTTAATATAATATCCATTTATCTGTTTGCATCATTTATAAATTATTTCATTTGTAAATTTTCTTTTTTTAATTCAAATCGAATATAAAAACTTTGGAAAATCATATCTTTTATTGTAATAATCCAAATAACACAAATAATATGTCTATTATTATCATAAAAATATAAAAAATCTTAATATAATATCCATTTATCTGTTTCCATAATTTATAAATTATTTCATTTTTAAATTTTCTTTTTTAATTCAAATCAAATATAAAAACTTTGGAAAATCATATCTTTTATTGTAATAATCCAAATAACACAAATAATATGTCTATTATTATCAGAAAAATATAAAAAATCTTAATATAATATCCATTTATCTGTATGCATCATTTATAAATTATTTCATTTGTAAATTTTCTTTTTTTAATTCAAATCAAATATAAAAACTTTGGAAAATCATATCTTTTATTGTAATAATCCAAATAACACAAATAACATGTCTATTATTATCAGAAAAATATAAAGAATCTTAATATAATATCCATTTAGTCCTGATTGTAGTCACAAACCGGGACTAAAGATATTTCCCACCATTTCCCACCGCTTCCCGCCAAGTTTTCCCGCCCTTTCCTTTCTACGAGAGCTTTTATTCCCGGATGTAGTCACTAACCGGGACTAAAGATATTTCCCGCCATTTCCCAAAGATTCACGCCAAGTTTTCCCGCCCTTTCCCTCTATATTTAGGGCGATCGCACCAAGGCTATCCACACATCCACACCTTCCTCTCTTAGAACAATGGACAACGCCTACTGGGCCATTCTGACCCTCGAGGAGACCGAGGCGCTATGCACCTCCAACTACCCTTGTCCGCCGGGCTACCGGCCGCCCGCCGACTGGATGCTGAGCGCTGGAGGGGTTCCTGTCCCTCCTGTACCTCAAGGTTCCACACGCCAGGCGGCCATCACAAACCACTTCTACCACGAGCTCACGCCGGAGCAGCGGATGGATCCCCAGTGGGATCCCGACAACTACGACACCTGGAATGCCTTCTTCGCTAATAGGCGGGTAAGGGAGCTCGCCAGGTACGAGGGTGATGGCCCGCCACCGGTGAACCACAATGAAGCCGGCCGTCGTCTATGGTGGGCGAACCTTACTATCATCGGCGTGATGCGCTACATCGCTGGGGGAGACCATCCTCGCCTGCGGTGCCCATGAGTCCACCCGCCACAGAGCCACAAAAGGCCCCACACCGGCCCGGCGGTAGCGGCATCGTCTTCCAGGAGACCCCTCCCCCGCCCGCCATGAATCCGAGGCTGGAATGGCCCCTGGTATATGCCATGGATGGGCTGAGGATCCTCGGAGTGGCAGGTGACGATGACGATGATGATGACGATGACGAAGAAGATCCTGAAGCTGCATACTATAGGACTAGGCATGATTATGACTAAAGGGGGCGTCTTTAGTCTTGAGTGTTAGCTAGTCCCGGTTTGTCCCAGTTTTTAATATTAATAAATGTCTTGAGTGTTACCTAATAAATAGAGGGAAATGCCTATATAAAGAGAGGGTTCATCTTTAGTCCCGGTTGGAGAAACCAACCGCGACTGAAGGGATTGCGGCAGACTGGGCCAGGCAACACTAATAATAGGGGTGAGTGTCGACATTATGTCGTGCGGCTTGTACCTTGTCCCGGATGGTGTCACCAACCGGGACTAAAGATGAACCTTTAGTCCCGGTTGGAGACACCAACCGGGACTAAACATGAGTCAGCACTAATAATAGGGGTGAGTGTCGACATTATGTCGTGAGTGTCGACATTATGCCGAGCTGCTTGTACTATAAATAGGCATCCTTGTGAGTCCAGTCCTCCAGCCAGTTTGAGGCATCTCCAAGATGGTTTTCGAGAGCAGGGACACCACTACGACCAGTTTCAGGGAGATGCCGACGGAGCCCAGTCCTCCGGCATCTCCGAGAAACTGGTCATAGAGGCACTCCCTAATATGTGAAATTAGTTATCTCCCAGGCGTATTGATCTAGTTAGAGAAGTTACAAGCTGCAAGATGGTTTTCGAGAGCAGGGACACCACTACGACCAGTTTCAGGGAGATGCCGACGGAGCCCAGTCCTCCAGCATCTCCGAGAAACTGGTCATAGAGGCACTCCCTAATATGTGACATCACGCGTTTGGAGATCAGATATTAATGGTAAGTATGAATCGGTACTAAAGTCCCTCCTTTAGTCCCGGTCCATCCACAAAACGGGACTAACACACTCAAGATTGTTTGCAGACAACACTATAAAAATGGACACATGCATGGAGCATCTTCACTCATAAAATGTTACAATTATTACATATCATTTCTTCGCGTGTGTTCCTTTCTGATCCCGTCGTATCCATGGAGCATCTTCATTCATTAACATGATGCTTGGGTCATCCTTCACCGCGAAGGGCGGAATTTCATGAAACTTATCACAATCTTCTAACATGTCTGTCTTGTCCTCCCCTCCCACGATGTTTCTTTTTCCTGAAAGAACTATGTGGCGCTTTGGCTCATCGTCTGATGTATTATTTTTCTTATTTTTTTCTTTTTCTAGGTTTGATAGACATGTCCTTCACATAGAAAACCCGAGACACATCATTGGATAGGACGAATGGTTTGTCTAAGTACCCAAGATTGTTGAGATCCAACGATGTCATTCTGTATTTCTTTTCTACCTCAACCCCTCCTCCTGTCAGCTTGATCCATTTGCATCGAAACAAGGGGACCTTAAAAGTAGGTCCATAGTCAAGTTCCCATATCTCCTCTATGTAACCATAATATGTGGTCTTTGACCCATTGTTGTTTGTTGCATCAAAGCGGACACCACTGTTTTGGTTGGTGCTCTTTTTATCTTGGGCTATCGTGTAAAATGTAGACCCATTTATCTCGTACCCTTGGAAAGTCGATATAGTCGAAGATGGTGACCTAGACAACAAGTATAGCTGATCTCCAAGAGTGTTGTTTTTGATGAGATGTTGCAACCAACCGCCGAAACTCTTCATGTGTTCATCTCTAATCCAAGAGTCATGCTTTCCAAGGTTGTTGGAGCGTAAGATTTTCTTGTGTTCCTCGATATATGGGGCTGCCAAGATAGAATTCTGTAGAACGGTGTAATGTGCTTCGGTGTAAGAATGTCCGTCCCTACATATTATTGATTTCCTTCCTAGAGTACCCTTTCCACTCAGTCTCCCCTCATACCGCGATTGAGGAAGATCAATCGGCTTAAGGTCAGGAACAAAGTCAACACAAAATTCAATGACCTCCTCTGTTCCATAGCCCTTGGAGATGCTTCCTCTGGCCTAGCACGGTTACGAACATATTTCTTTAAGATTCCCATGAACCTCTCAAAGGGAAACATATTGTGTAGAAATACAGGACCGAGAATGGAAATCTCTTCGACTAGGTGAACCAGCAGGTGCGTCATAATATTGAAGAACGATGGTGGGAACACCAACTCAAAACTGACAAGACATTGGACCACATCATTCTGTAACCGTGGTAGATCTTCAGGATTGATTATGTTCTGAGAGATTGCATTGAGAAATGCACATAGCTTCACAATGCGTACTCGAACATTATCTGGTAGAAGCCCCCTCAATGCAATCGGAAGCATTTGCGTCATAATCACGTGGAAGTCATCAGACTTTAGGTTTTGGAACTTTTTTTCTGCCATATTTATTATTCCCTTTATATTCGACGAGAAGCCAAACGGGACCTTAATACTGCTTAGGCATTCAAAAAATATTTCCTTCTCTTGTTTGGTAAGAGCGTAGCTGGCATGACCTTGAAACCATTCTGGATGCAGGCCATCTGGGTCTTTCATACGTTGATGGTCCTTTCGTGCTTCCGGTGTATCTTTTGTCTTCCCATACACGCCTAAGAAGCCTAGCAGGTTCACGCAAAGATTCTTCGTCCCATGCATCACATCGATTGCAGAGCGGACCTCTAAGAATTTCCAATATGGTAGCTCCCAAAATATAGATTTCTTCTTCCACATGGGTGCGTGTCCTTCAGCGTCTTTCGGAACAGATTTTCCTCTAGGACCCTTTCCAAAGGTTACCAGTTGATCCAAATCTTTGACCATATCAAATATATCAACACCAGTACGCTCCTTAGGCTTCGTCTGGTGACATGCCAGACCGTTGAAATGCTTGCCTTTCTTTCTTAAGGGATGCTTGGCCAAAAGAAATCGACGATGCTCATTGTATACATTCTTCTTACAATGTTCCAAATATATACTTTCAGTCTCATCTAAACAGTGTGTGCACGCATTGTATCCCTTGTTTGACTGTCCTGAAAGGTTACTAAGAGCAGGCCAATCATTGATTGTTACGAAAAGCAATGCTCGGAGGTTAAATTCTTCCTGCTTGTGCTCATCCCACACGCGTATCCCGGGTTCGTGCCACAACTGTAAAAGTTCTTCCACTAATGGCCTTAGGTACACATCAATGTCGTTGCCGGGTTGCTTCGGACCTTGGATCAACACTGGCATCATAATAAACTTCCGCTTCATGCACAACCAAGGAGGAAGGTTATAGATGCATAGAGTCACGGGCCAGGTGCTGTGACTGGAGCTCTGCTCCCCAAAGGGATTCATGCCATCTATACTTAGACCAAACCTTAAACTCCTTGCGTCATCTGCAAAGTCCGGGTACTTTCTATCGATTTTTCTCCATTGCGACCCATCAGCGGGGTGTCTCAACATCCCATCTGACTTACGTTTCTCTTTATGCCATCGCAACAACTTGGCGTGCTCTTTGTTTTTGAATAAGCGTTTCAACCGTGGTATTATAGGAGCATACCACATCACCTTCGCAGGAACCCTCTTCCGGGGGGGCTCGCCCTCAACGTCACCAGGGTCACTCGTCTAATCTTATACCGAAGTGAAGTGCATACCGGGCATGCATCTAAATTCTCATACTCCTCACCGCGGTAGAGGATGCAGTCATTAGGGCATGCATGTATCTTCTGAACCTCTAAACCTAGAGGACAGACAACCTTCTCTGCTTCGTACGTACTGGCGGGCAATACGTTATCTTTTGGAATCATATTCTTCATCATTTTCAGCAACTTTTCAAATGAGGAGTCAGGTATAGCACACTTAGCCTTCCATCGCAGCAATTCCAGTGTGCTGCCCAGCTTTTTCAGACCATTTTCGCAATTTGGGTACAACAACTTTTTGTGATCCTCTAGCATGTGATTGAACTTTTCCCTATCCTTTTCAGTTTCACAATCTCTTCGTGCATCGGCAATGGTCCGACCAAGATCATCAGCGGGTTCATCATATGTCTATTCTTCATCCTCCCCTTCAGCATCCCCCATAGAAGTATCTCTGTACTCAGGGAAACCATGATAGTTGTCATTCTCCTCCTCTTCTTCATTGTCTTCCATTATAACCCCTCTCTCTCCGTGCTTGGTCCAACAATTATAACTGGGCATGAAGCCGGACTTCAACAGGTGGCTGTGAAGGGTGTTTGAGTCAGAGTAATCCTTCTGATTCCTACATCCATTATATGGACAGAATACAAAACCATTGTGCTTGTTTGCATCAGCAACACAGATGAATTCATGCACGCCATTAATGAACTCGCCAGAGCGTCGGTCAGTACCGTACATCCATTCCCGGACCATCTGCATTATAGTAAAAGTATATAAAAAACCATTACACAACATGATAAAATTATTACAAGTTATATTGAGAGCTTCTAGGGCATTAATTTTGAATTTTGAAAAAATTACATACACCAATTTGTGAATTGGAGAAAACAATAAACATGATAAATGTGGAGTTTTTTATTATTGTTCTAACAGTGAAAACCTCATTCCATTCTAAGCTCTGAAACTCTAAAATTACACATTTCAATTTTCAGTAACTATGTGCCTAATCAAAATTTGTGACACATATATATCAAAATCCTTCTAGCTACTTCTAGAGCATGCATGCATTTGATCCATATCTCTATACTTCTAGAGCATTATAGAGCTAAAGTAGCAATAAGAGATGAAAGAATGAAGTTCTAACCTTTTAAAGCTTTGGATTTAGGTGTTGCAAACTAAATCTTGACAAATCTTGAGAAAAAAATGGCATGAACTCTCTTGCTTCTTTGAGAAAAATGGCCACCATATGCTTTAGGGCAGGTGGACAGGAAGCTGTATATATACTGATGGACAACTAGTCCCGGACCGTGATACGACCCGGGACTAATAGTCCCCGAAAAGAGCAGTTGGCCCGCTCCAGCTTATTAGTCCCGGGCCGTATTACGGACCGGGACTAGAGGTCTAGTTCGGCCCGGGACTAGTGTCTATGGCCATTTCTAGCCGTTGGAGGCCTCACGGCTCGGGACTAGTGCTAGCACTAGTCGTGGTTCGTGACGGGCCGGGACTACTGGCTTTATTCGGATCGAACCGAAGACATGTTTTCCACTAGTGATAGCTCTTTCTTTTTCACTCTTTTCCATCGTTTCTTCTTTCTATTTTTCTTTCTTCTCATTTTTGTCTAAATAAGTTGTCTCACTATTGTTTCACTTTCCTCTTCTAGGCTCCATTGCGAGACCCTTAAATAACTTAGTTGACCAATAGGCTGGCTTCTAGGGGTTTCACACCTTTTATTCGCTAATGCCACATTGTTCCTTCTCAAAGAAAATCACGAGGAAGTTGTTCGGGTTAAGCATGCACTTGATGTCTATGCAACGTCAACGAGCCAACTCATAAACCCCTCTAAATGTTCAATCCTATTTGGTGAAGCTTTCTCGGTTCTGGTATAAGATGAGATGAGCACGACATTGGAAGTTTCCTCTATGGTGTTTGAAGAGATATATTTGGGTTTAACTACTCTGGATGGACGCATGTCAAAGGGTAAATTTATCGATCTTCATGCACAGCTAGATAAAAGGATTTTTTTTTTTGCAAATGGGCGCATTTATTAACCAAATGTTTGATTCTTACACCCGGCCTCTGCATAACTATGATGCACACAGCCACACGAATGACAGACTAAGACAAAAATTAAAAAAGCATTAAAAAAGCCACACCAAAGGATTTTATTATGACGAGATGGTAATCTTACGCAAGCTGGCCGGGAGGTATTCAACAAATTAGTTGCACACGACTTTCCTGCATAGAGATGGTAATCTTACGCAAGGTTACCCCTCACCAATTGGTGCCGTCTGTGGAAAATCTGAGTGCTAGAGCCATGGATTCGGCGGTTTCATCTCCACCAAGCAGCAACCCGATGACCGAGGTTGGCGAGGTCCATTACGATCTCGTTGATCCACGCCCGCCCACCCCTTTATTGGTTCCGTCAACTTTCACCAGGAGACCAATCTCATGATTGGATGTTTCCACTTCCGCGTGGGAGAATATGAAAACCTCTGCCTTTTGGATCCGGTCTATTCGGATCCGTAGGACACACCCGCGTCAATTACGGCAACACCTACATCTTCCGTCGGCTCAACTGGAAAAGTTACGACCAATCCGAAGAACATCGATGAAAATTGCGGAAACCATGCAAATCTGGGAGATATGGCTGATCTGTACAATGGCCTCTCTTTCGGTTTAGACTCGAAATCAACACCGCTTCGCGGCTCAATCTCATCAAACGCCACTCCCGACGAATTTGAGGAAAGAATCGACTCTGGAATTAGGAAGGTCAAATACTACCCGAAGGAAGACCCCTGGGACTTCACTAGTTTTCAAAACAGGGTCTTCTATGGATATGGCAGCGAAGAACAGTCGATCATACATCGCACACCACCAAGTGTGTGTGAGAGCATCTCTAGTAGAGCCCGTAAAAGGGCCAAAATCGAAAAATAACCGTTTGCAGGTTTAGGCTGAAAAATGGCGCAGATCAGTTACCATAAACGAGGCGAAACCGAATATTTCTTTCGGACCGAGACCGAAAACCCAAATCAGCTGTATTTCTAGGGGTCGCTCGAGCTAACCGAACGCTTGATCCATATCTAGGACACGCTGAAATTTCAGCTGATGCAACTGCTCGCTCTCTCCCTCTCTGCGCCGCCACCACACTCCGCCGCTGCCACACCGCCCGATTCGCCCGAGGCTGGCATCCCCGAGCTAGCGCAGGTCGCCCCATGGCCGGACCAAGCGAATCGAATCCCATCAAAACCAAATCACCGGAAGCGGAAGAGCGCATCGAGCTCCGTCGGGGAAAAATGGCGAGCCTCACCGTGCCTCCGGCACCACCCAACCCCCGCCAGGACGCCATTGATCTCCACAAGGCCTTCAAAGGTCCGTCACTTTCTCCTCCGATTCCCCCACCCCAATCGCTCTTTTGGATAAGGACCAACTTCGGGCGGCGGAGATCGGGGTCAGCGCGGCCACGAGAGGTTGTGTCCGGCCATGATTTTTCAATGATTGACGTTTCATTGAAGCAATTCGTCTGATATGTCATACGAGTTTTTATTAGATACTCCCTCTGTTTCAAAATATAAGATGTTTTAGCTTTGTGAAGCAAATGTATCTGACTACTTTTAGTATGTAGGTTCACTAAGGTTTGGAGTGAATCTAGACACTAAAAGAAGTCTAGATATATTTTCTTCACAAATCTAAAACATGTTATATTTTGAAACGGAGGGAGTAGTCTTTAGATGAGTTGAGGAGAAGGAGGAACATTTCAGGTTAGAAATTGACGCTTCAGTCCAAAGGCTGCGTGGATAGAATTCAATGGTCTGTTAGATTATATTTTTTGTGTAGAAATGTCGAACAATTCTAGTCGGATGTGGATTTGTTGTTATTCAGACTTAGATGTTAGGATGGATTGAGAGTCTGAGAAAGGGACATGTTTCAGGGGTGCAGTGATGGTAACTGTAGTACTGCGCCCACTTGCAACCTGTTATTTTGACCTGCTGAATTAGAATTTGAAGTCAAGTGGACTGATAATGAGGATGAGTCTTCCGGCTAAGTGCAAGACTGTGTAATTGTTGTTTACTGGATAGCTAAATAGTTCCATGAGTGGTAGGAACTTTTTGATTGTTGGTTGACAGAAATAAGAATAGACTTTTGGGCAATATTTAAGGACTGATGTCCTGTAAAATAATGGTGATCACTGATATTCTAGTTCACAAGTTGATATATGTTATTGCCTCCTGAATTTCCTTTTCTATTACTGCATGTTTTCTTCTTATTCCTTGCATTTATGGATTCAGAAACCGTTGGCGCAGAACAGAGCCCGTAAACCAAACTGTAAAATATTCATTTTTTGACCCATAAACACGAGTTCGGTGAACTAAACTCCAGTTTTTCAGTTCACGTTTTTACGGGCTCTGCTAGAGATGCTCTGATAATGGGAGGAGAAGGAACCCATGTCACCTATGGATTCCAACGGTAACCCGATCTTTGATCCTAATGATATTCTGTCAGATGACAACACAGGGAGCCGCGAGGACAGGGAGTAGGACCCGCCATAGAAAACCGTCACATCATGACATTAAGATAAGGGAAACATGATGGCGAGCGCATAACACTTCGGCTACCACCAGCAACATGGAAAAAAAGGCCCGAGATGCTATTTCGGGTGCAGTACCAATGATAGAAGATGCTACACAAAATGAGATGATGGCCTACCAATATCTGCTTCACCACAAGAGAAGGGATTTGCTTCGGTTGCAGAGGCAGCTTGACGAAAGAAAGAGGTTAGCCGAGGAATCCAATCTCCATCGAGCACAACTCAGTTCTACCCGAGGTTCTGGAAGCGTTACCGGAGGGCCACAGCCAAGGAGGGGCACTTCACGGCTGGAGCGCATACCTGAAGCCGAAAGGCGTGATCTTGCTAGAGATCTAGACCTGTCGTTCATGTCTATAGATTCAGCAGGAAATATTAAAACAAAAGTAGCGCAAGCTTCCCTTATAACTGCCCAAACTTATCTCCTAATTACTCAGCCAGCAGCTATCCATCGTTCCGCTCTTATGAGACTCCACTTGGTAGGTGAAACTCTTGCACAAGGAGAGCAAGGAGTCGTACAGCAAACCGATAAATCACCCCAACCCTCGGCACATGGGGAACACCCGAAGGTCAAAATCACCACACCACCAGCGTTTCACACATTATTCATCTAGGGACGATGCCAGAAATAACATTACTTAGATAAGGGTCAATAGATCTAGAGAGAAGCGAAGCACCGAAGGTATTCTGACAATGAAAGTGAATACGAACATGAACCTTGTGGTGCCAGTTGCTTTATCTGTCGGGTTCGCAAAACGCCAGTGTCTAAGGATTTGAAACTCCTCCATGATCATAAAAAATATGACGGTCTCCAAGAACCCAAAGCATGGTTGGCTGACTATTTGCAAACCGCCAAACTCCAAGGCGGCTCGAAGGCTACTGCCATGCAGAGTTTGCAGCTGCACCTAAGTGGCGTCGCATGGTCGTGGCTCAAGCAGTTACCCGATGAATCCATCAGTAGTTGGAGTGACCTCGAAGATAATTTCATCAGAAATTTCAAATTCACATTCAAGCGACCCGCGTCTATCGAGGAACTATGAGCGTGCAAGCAGATGCCCAGAGAATCAATTAGAGCATATATCCAATGCTAGAACATCATCAAAAATTTGGCCGGACATATTTCCGACGAAAGGGAAATTGACGCTTTCAACGATGGTCTACGACGACAGGAGTTCATTGAAGAGTTGGGTCAGGTCAAGCCAAAAACAATTTCTTAGTTGATGGACATGGCAAACCGTTGGGCTAATGGTGAGGATGCTGTACATAACAAGCACGGGCGTTCACCAGAGGAAGATCGCGATAGGCGCAACAATGACAACAGAAGGAGACGCAACTACGATGGTTACAACGGGCCAAGGTATGTTGCGGATGGTTTCTTCGGGGATTATAATCGAAGAAACAATAAAAGCACCAGCGGATATTGTGGCAATCGAGACAACACGGGCAGAAATAGAACAACCCAACAATATCGACCGAGGGAACCATGCAATAAGCATTTTTACGCCGATTCAAAGGGAAGACGACGCTTGACTCACCTCATGAAGGATTGCCGCACCTTCATGGGGATACAGGAAATGTGCAATGCCAAAGTAAACGATACAACAAATCACGGGTACGCTACCGTACCAGGAACCCTTG
Source organism: Avena sativa (assembly GCA_916181665.1). Lineage (NCBI taxonomy): Eukaryota > Viridiplantae > Streptophyta > Magnoliopsida > Poales > Poaceae > Avena > Avena sativa. The sequence continues at coordinate 387,895,663 of OV702296.1, forward strand.
CTATCATAGCACCACCACCAAGAAAGAAGTACGAACCAACATAGAGTTTGTATTGTAATCACAAACCTATAAACCTCTCCGGATATGACTCGAAGACCCAACCTCTCATATAAAAGCTGGGAGGACCCGACAGAGAGGGCACCTTATTAGTTTTCAAGCAATCCGCCATGAGCTAGATTGAAACTAGCGAACCGGCGAATTTGTAATCGAATTTCCATCATAATCAAACTACATCGACTCCCTTATTTTTCTGATTAGCCGATGAAAACACCAGCGCTCTCTTTTTCACGAAACCCTAAATCCATAACCATGGGCATTGCCGAGGTTACCCCTCGTCAGTGATCATCTAACAAAAATGGTTAGAGATTTTTACTAGGGCTCTAAGAAGGTATAAAGAAAGATACACTAGAGATCATGGGAGAAATTGCAACAACCAAAACACTAAGGATCTTTGGGCTTTCGAGATTTAAGAACTAATCAAACTTTGTTGGCAAGACAAGCATGTAGATTGATCACCAAACCTGATAGTTCTTGTTCTCGCGTTCTGAAATCAAAGTATTATCCAAATGGCAATTTAGAAGATATTGTATTTGCTGGTATTGAATCGTCCACCTGGAAGGCTATTTCTTATGGTCTGGATTTGTTGATGAAGGCTTTATGCTAGAGGGCTGGCACCGATAAGAGAGAATACATATCCGAAAGGATCCATGGATTCCTAGGCCTTTTTCTTATAGGCCGTCGTCTACTAAGGACAGGTGCAGACTTAGATTCTATCTCGGAATTGACGGATCAAAATGGTTTACGAAAGTTGGATACTTTGAACTGGCATTTTATTCATATGGATGTTGCTGAAATTATGAAGATCCTACCATATCGCCTAGACCAGACATGGATTATCTTTCTCGGGGCCTGTAGAAACATGGCATTTTTACAGTTAAGAGTGCATAAACTATCGGAATGGATGAAGTATGGACTGTCCCAACTAAATTGTCTAGCAAGGCTCCTGATGGTAAGAGGAAAATATGACCAAGTTTGGAAGTTTATGGTGAAACAGAAAATCCCGAATTTTGCATGGTGGGGTGGTCACTGATTCGTTGCCGACATGGAGGTATAGATTTAGGAGGAACGAAGTGTCTAGCTGCCATCTATGTGGAGTGTAGAGTCAAGATTATTTCCATCCTTTCATTCGATGTAATTTGGCCAAGATGTTATTGCAATTATACACTAGTAGAAAACGGACCTTTGGTCCAGTGCATTAGTCCCGGTTCTGGTATAAACCGGGACTAATGCCCTGGTCCCAACGGCTAGAAACGGTCGCAGGGCCCAGAAGACATTAGCCCCGGTTCGTATGGGAACTTTAGTCCCGGTTCGTTTAACAAACCGGGGCTAAAGGGTCTGGCGCTAGAAAAGAGCAGATGCGTGGACCTTTAGCCCCGGTTTGTTTCTCAAACCGGGACTAAAGTCCCCGACTATATCTTCTTCCCCTTTCCAGCTCGAGCCATTTCAAGCTCACACAATCATCCCTCTCAAATTTCTCCCCTCAAGCTCGAGTTCTTCCCCATTTTTCTCAAGATTTGTGAAGATTTTTTGGCTCCACATCTATCAAGGGTCCTAATAGATTAGCAACTTCATCATTTCAGCTCTCATTGCTTGTTTTAGCTCATTTCATGCTCTAGAAATGGATAGATTTTGTGTGGATTCTATCTCTATATATCTGGTTAATTTGGCACATATAGTTCTCGAAATTCATTTGATTCATCGAAGCACATAGATACATGAGTTCATCCTATATCATATCTTGGTTTGACACGTTGTCTTGAAATCCGGACGGTCAAAGTGCATATCATGTCACCGTCGAGCAACAAAATATTCTTCTTTCTTCTACCTGTCGTCACAAAATTCATTGAAACAAAAATAATTACCAAAACTATGAAGGCACACATATATATATAGTGGCGCCCTAGCATTTTAGTTAATCATTGGCCAGTTATGCAACAAATTAAGAACAAAAACATGAACACGCTAAGGAGCTACCAAATTAAATTAGGGAGTGCCTCTATGGCGAGCTCCTCGAAGATGTCTGAGGACGAGGCATCCTAAGACATCTTCGAGAAGCTTTGCCATAGTGGTGTCCCTGCTCTCGCACACCATCTTCCAGTTCATATCTTTTCTAGCTAAATCAGTATGCTGGTGGAGCTAGCTAATTTCACATATTAGGGAGTGCCTCTACGGCGAGCTCCTCGAAGATGTCTGAGGACGAGGTCCTAAGACATCTTCGAGAAGCTCCGCCGTAGTGGTGTCCTTGGTCTCTCACATGATCTTCCTTGCAGTTGATAGTTCACAAGGAAGCCTATTTATAGATTAAGAAGCACAACATAGTATCGACACTCACGACATAATGTTGACACTCACTCCTGTCATAGTGTCGCCACCCACGGAAACAGTGTCGCCACTCACTGGCATAGTGTCCACTCACGACATATAGTGTCGTCACCCACTTTTAGTCCCGATTGGAGTGTCCTTTAGTCCTGGTTGGAGACACCATTCGGGACTAAACGGTGTCATGTCGGCCCTAGCCTACCGCAACCCCTTTAGACCCGGTTGGTGTGTCCAAACGGGACTAAAGATGTAGTAGAAAGTTTTTAAATCAGTGCTTGTTTGATGTATATGATGTGTTCTTTTATTTTTAGACTAGTACTACTCTTAGCATCGTGATTTTGTTTGATGAACTTATAAAATGCAGATGAGACGGCAATGGATGTACGCTGACCGAATCTCTAACGAGTTCATTAAAGGCGTGCGTTCTTTTCTCGTTGTGGCAGAGGCAAACAAGCGGAATGGTTTTATGTCTTGTCCATGTGGTGAGTGTCGGAATCAGAAGGAATACTCTTCCTCAAGAGTCCTTCATGGCCATTTGTTTCGGTCCGGTTTCATGTCTGGCTATAATTGTTGGACCAAGCACGGAGAAAGAGGGGTTATGATGGAAGACAACGAAGATGAAGAGAATTATGACAACTATCCTATGTCCCCTGAATACGGTGGTACTACAATGGAAGACAATGATGAAGAAGAAGCAGAAGAACGTGCATCATATGAGCCAGATGATGATCTTGGTCGGGCCATTGCTGATGCAAAGGGAGAATGTGATAGCAAAAGGTAGAGGTTGAAATTTGAGCATATGTTAGATGATCACAACAAATTGTTGTACCCGAATTGCGAAGATGGCCACAAAAAGCTAGGCAACACACTAGAATTGCTGCAATGGAAGGCAGAGGTCGGTGTGCCTGACAAGGGATTTGAAAAGTTGTTAAAGATAATGAAGAAGTTCCTTCCAAAGGATAACAAACTGCCCGCCAGTACTTATGAAGCAAAGAAGGTTGTCTGCCCTCTAGGATTAGAGGTACAGAAGATACATGCATGCATTAATGACTGCATCCTCTATCGCGGTGAGCAGTACGAGAATTTGGATGCATGCCTGGTATGCACTGCATTGCGGTAGAAGATCCGACGAGATGACCTTGGTGATGTTGAGGGGGAGCGCCCGAGGAAGAGGGTTCCCGCCAAGGTGATGTGGTATGCTCCTATAATACCATAGCTGAAACGTTTGTTTAGAAACGAAGAGCATGCCAAATTGTTGCGATGGCACAAAGAAGAATGTAAGAAAGACGAGATGTTGAGACACCCCGATGATGGGTCGCAGTGGAGAAAAATTGAGAGAAAATACCCGGACTTTGCAGGTGACGCGAGAAACTTATGGTTTGGTCTAAGTACGGATGGCATGAATCCCTTTGGGGAGCAGAGCTGCAGTCATAGCACATGACCTGTGACTTTGTGTATGTATAACCTTCCTCCTTGGTTGCGCATGAAGCGGAAGTTTATTATGATGCCAGTGCTCATCCAGGACCCAAAGCAACCCGACAACGAAATTGATGTATACCTAAGGCCATTAGTTGAAGAACTTTTATAGCTGTGGCACGGACAAGGTGTACGTGTGTGGGATGAGCACAAACATGAGGAATTTAACCTACGAGCATTGTTGTTCGTAACCATCAATGATTGGCCTGGTCTTAGTAACATTTCATGACAGAAAAATAAGGGATACAATGCATGCACACACTGTTTAGATGACACTGAAAGTATTTATTTGGATAAGTGCAAGAAGAATATGTACCTAGGGAATCGTCGTTTTCTTCCGCCCATGCATTCCCTAAGAAGGAAAGACAAGCATTTCAATGGTGAAGCAGATCACCGGAGTAAGCATGTCCGTCGTACTGGTGATGCTGTATTTGATATGGTGAAGGATTTAAAAGTAATCTTTGAAAAGGGTCCTGGCAGACAGTCCGTTCCGAAGGACGCTGGCGGACACGCACCCATGTGGAAGAAGAAATCTATATTTTGGAAGCTACCCTATTGGAAAGTCTTAGAGGTCCGCTCTGCAATCGACGTGATGCACGAAGAATGTTTGCGTGATACTTCTAGGCTTCTTGGGTGTGTATGGAAAGAATAAAGATACACCAGAAGCACGACAGGACCAATAACGTATGAAAGACCGAGAAGGCAGGCATCCAAAGTTGCTTCAAGGTACTGCCAGCTACGCTCTTACCAAGAAAGAGAAAGAAATCTTTTTTGAATGCCTGAAAGTATCAAGGTTCCTTCTGACTTCTCGTCCAATATAAAGGGAATAATAAATATGGCAGAGAAAAAATTCCAGAACCTAAAGTCTCATGACTGCCACATGCTTATGAGCAGTTGCTTCCGGTTGCTTTAAGGGGGCTTCTGCCGGAAAATGTTAGAGTACCCATTGTGAAGCTATGTTCGTTCTTCAATGCAATTTCTCAGAAGGTAATCGATCTAGAAAGTCTACCAGGGTTACAGAAAGATGTGGTCCAGTGTCTTGTCAGCTTTGAGTTGGTGTTCCCACCATCCTTCTTCAACATAATGATGCACCTTCTAGTTCACCTAGTCGAAAAGATTACCATTCTCGGTCCAGTATTTCTACACAATATGTTCCCCTTTGAGAGATTCATGGGAGTCTTAAAGAAATATGTCCATAACCATGCGAGGCCAGAAGGAAGCATCTCCAAGGGCTATGGAACAGAGGAGGCCATTGAGTTTTGTGTTGACTTTATTCCTGACCTTAAGCCGATCGGTGTACCTGAATCATAGCATGAAGGGAGACTTAGTGGAAAAGGCACGCTAGGAAAGAAAGCAAAGATATGTATGGACGGACATTCTTTCACTAAAGCACATTATACAATTCTGCAAAGTTCCACCTTGGTGGCTCCATATATCGAGGTACACAAGAATATTGTACGCTCGAACTACCCGGGGCAGTCTGACAGGTTGATTAGAGATGAACACATGAAGACTTTCGGCGGTTTGTTGCAGACACATCTCATGAATGACACCACTATTGGAGATTAGTTGTACTTGTTCGCCAGGTCTCCATCTTCAACTATATTGACTTTCCAAGGGTACGAGATCAATGGGAATATATTTTACACGCACGCCCAAAGAGAGCACCAACCAAAACAGTGGTGTCCGATTTGATGCAACGGACGAGAATGGGAAAAAGGACACATATTATGGTTACATAGAGGACATATGGGAACTTGACTATGGTCCTAATTTCAAGGTCCCATTGTTTCGATGCAAATGGGTCAAGATGACAGGAGGTGGGGTAACGGTAGACCAGCTGTATGGAATGACAACAGTAGATCTCAATAATCTTGCGTATGGAGACGAACCATTCGTCCTTTCCAATGATGTGGCTCAAGTTTTCTATGTGAAGGACATGTCTACTAGACCGAGAAAAAGGAAAGATAAGCAAAAGAATATAATATCATACGATGAGCTAAAGTGCCACATAGTTCTTTCAGGAAAAAGAAACATGGTGGGAGTTGAGGACAGCACAGACATGTCAGAAGATTATGACAAATTTCATGAAATTCCGCCATTCAAAGTGAAAACTGACCCAAGCATATCGCTAAATAAGGAAGATGCTCCATGGTTACGGACAAGAAGAGAACCAAAAAACTAGATGTGGATGTTGGTGATGTAATGTATTAAACCTTTTGTGAATTAATCCTATTTTCATCGTCATTTATTAATATAAAAAACAGGGACAAAAAGGAATTTCTGAGATTGGTGTAGGCGGGTACCAAAACACTAGACTAGGTAACACTTAGACATTTATTAATATTAAAAACCAGGACAAACCGGGACTAGCTAACACTAAGGACTAAAGCCACCCCCTTTAGTCATAATCATGCCTAGTCCTATAGTACACAGCTTCAAGGTCTTCTTCGTCATTGTCATCATCATCGTCATCGTCACCTGCCATTTCAGAGATCCTCAGCCCAACCATGGCATATACCGGGGGCACCTTCCACTCCAGCCTCGGATTCACGGCGGGCGGGGGAGGAGTCTCCTGGAAGACGATGTCGCTACCGTCGGGCGGGGGAGGGGCCTTCTTGTGGCTCTGTGGCGGGTAGACTTGTGGGCACCGCAGGCGAGGATGGTCTCCCCCGGCGATGTAGCGCATCACGCCGATGATAGTACGGTTCGCCCACCACAGACGCCGACCGGCTTCATTGTGGTTCACCTGGGGAGGGCCATCACCCTCGTACCTGGCGATCTCCCTTTCCCGTCGGTTAGCGAAGAAGGCATTCCAGGTGTGGTAGTTGTCGGGATCCCAGTGGGAATCCATCCGTTGCTCCGGTGTGAGCTCGTGGTAGAAGTGGTTCGTGATGGCCGCCTGTCGGGCAGAGCCTGGAGGCACAGGAGGGACAGGAACCTCTCCAGCACTCAGCATCCAGCCGACGGGCGGCCGGTAGCCCGGTGGGCAAGGGTAGTTGGAGGCGGACAACGCCTGGGTCTCCTCGAGGGTCAGAATGGCCCAGTAGGCACTGTCCATAGTAGTGATAGAGGAAGCTGTGGATGTATGGATAGCCATGGCGTGGTCGGCCTATATATAGATGGAAACTGCGGGAAAACATGGCGGGAAACGGTGGGATATGGAGGGAAATATCTTTAGTCCGGTTAGTGGCTACAACCAGGACTAAAAGCACCGTTCAGAGGGAAAGGGCGGGAAAACATGGCGGAAAGCGTTGGGATATGGTGGGAAATATCTTTATTCCCGGTTAGTGGCTACAACCGGTACTAAAAGTACCGGTCAGAGGGAAAGGGCGAAAAAACATGGCGGAAAGCGGTGGGATATGGCGGGAAAACGGGCATGTTTATGTGTTGAATCGTGACATAGCTTGTGATACGGTGCCCATACTGGGCATGCATGTGTATATTGGGATGGAGAACAATGTTACAGGAGGAAGTTTTCCTTTTCGTTGCTCAGAAAAGCCATTTTCCATTTTCCGAGCGTAAAAAGACGGGTCGTTTTGTGAAGCAGCTACCAAAATGCAGATACAGAATGCTACCATCCCAATTTTATAAAATAGTAGACCACCTTACATGAACTATATCCCAACCGGGGGATCTCAAACCTTTCTGTCCTCCCGGGTGAAAAAGACAAATGTCTGCCGAAGCGGCAGGAAGTGGGTCCGGTTTGAACTATAGGTACATGATCTAACGTCCGTGATTTTTTGAAAAAAATCATTTTTACTCACAATATGTTGTTTTTTTAGAGATCCAATACAAGTTCTAACATTCTCATCCCCTATCTTCGCGCATGCCGTTTTGACCTAAGTTCGAAACGACAAAAAATTCAAAACGGGCCTAACAAATTGAAAAAAGGTCCAAACAATGTAAATCCTTCGCGTGGTGTGATATTATGTGATATAGTTGCAAGGAAAAATATCAAATTTGGTATACTGATTATGTCTCCAAAAAACCTTCACAAAAATGACCTATCATGTTTGAGGTTTCATGGCTTTCGGTCCAAGAGACGGATGTTATGTATTGAATCGCGGCATAGTTTATGATATGGTGCCCATATTGTGCATGTATGTGTATATTGGGATGGAGAACAATGTTGCAGGAGGAAGTTTTCCTTTTCGTCGCTCGGAAAAGCCATTTTCCATTTTCCGAGCACAAAAAGATGGGTCGTTTTGTGAAGAAGCTACCAAAATGCAGTTACAGAATGCTACCATCCCATTTTTCTAAAATAGTAGACAACCTTACATGAACTATATCCCAACCGGGGGATCTCAAACCTTTCTGTCCTCCCGGGTGAAAAAGACAAATGTCTGCCGAAGCGGCACGAAATGGGTCCGGTTTGAACTACAGGTACATGATCTAACGTCCGTGATTTTTTGAAAAAATCATTTTTAGACTCATAATATGTTGTTTTTTCAGAGATCCAATGCAAGTTCTAACATTCTCATCCCCTATCTTCACGCACACCGTTTTGACCTAAGTTCGAAACAACAAAAAATTGAAAACGGGCATAAAAAATTCAAAAAAGGTCCGAACAATATAAATCCTTCACATGGTGTGATATTATGTGACATAGTTGCAACGAAAAATATCAAACTTGGTATACTGATTATGTCTCCAAAAAACCTTCAAAAAATGACCTATCATGTTCGAGGTTTCATGGCTTTCGGTCCAACAGACGGATGTTATGTGTTGAATCGCGGCATAGTTTGTGATACGGTGCCCATATTGTGCATGCATGTGTATATTGGGATAGAGAACAATGTTGCAGGAGAAAGTTTTCCTTTTCGTCGCTCGGAAAAGCCATTTTCCATTTTCTGAGCGTAAAAAGACCCGTTTTGTGAAGCAGCCACCAAAATGCAGTTATAGAATGCTACCATCCTATTTTTATAAAATAGTAGACCACCTTACATGAACTATGTCCCAACTGGGGGATCTCAAACCTTTCTCTCCTTCCCGGGTGAAAAAAACAAATGTCTGCCGAAGCGGTAGAAATGGGTCCGGTTTAAACTACATGTACATGATCTAACGTCCATAATTTTTTGAAAAAATCATTTTAGACTCACAATATGTTGTTTTTTCAGACATCCAATGCAAGTTCTAACATTCTCATCCCCTATATTCATGCACGCCGTTTTGACCTAAGTTCGAAACGGCAAAAAATTCAAAACGGACATAAAAAATTCAAAAAAGGTCCGAACAATGTAAATCCTTCGTGTGGTGTGATATTATGTGACATAGTTGCAAGGAAAAATATCAAAGTTGGTATACTGATTATGTCTCCAAAAAACCTTCATAAAATGACCTATCATGTTCGAGGTTTCATGGCTTTCGGTCTAAGAGACGGATGTTATGTGTTGAATCGCGGCATAGTTTATGATACGGTCCCATATTGTGCATGCATGTGTATAGGGATGGAGAACAATGTTGCAGGAGGAAGTTTTCCTTTTCGTCGCTCGGAAAAGCCATTTTCCATTTTCCGAGCGCAAAAAGACGCGTCGTTTTGTGAAGAAGCCACCAAAATGCAGTTATAGAATGCTACCATCCCATTTTCTAAAATAGTAGACCACCTTACATGAGCTATATCCCAACCGGGGGATCTCAAACCTTTCTGTCCTTCCCGGGTGAAAAAGACAAATGTGTGCCGAAGCGGTAGGAAGTGGGTCCGGTTTGAACTACAGGTACATGATCTAATGTCCGTGAATTTTTGAAAAAATCATTTTTAGTCTCACAATATGTTGTTTTTTCAGAGATGCAATGCAAGTTCTAACATTCTCATCCCCTATCTTCACGCACGCCTTTTGACCTAAGTTCGAAACGACAAAAAATCCAAAACGGGCATAAAAAAATCAAAAAAGGTCCGAACAATGTAATCCTTCGCGTGGTGTGATATTATGTGACATAGTTGCAAGGAAAAATATCAACCTTGGTATACTGATTATATCTCCAAAAAACCTTCACAAAAATGACCTATCATGTTCGAGGTTTCATGGCTTTCAGTCCAAGAGATGGATGTTATGTGTTGAATCGCGGCATAGTTTGTGATACGGTGAGCATATTGTGCATGCATGTGTATATTGGGACGGAGAACAATATTGCAGGAGGAAGTTTTCCTTTTCGTCGCTCGGAAAAGCCATTTTCTATTTTCCGAGCACAAAAAGACGGGTCGTTTTGTGAAGCAGCTATCAAAATGCAGTTACAGAATGCTACCATACCATTTTTATAAAATAGTAGACCACCTTACATGAACTATATCCTAATCGGGGGATCTCAAACCTTTCTGTCCTCCCGGGTGAAAAAGACAAATGTCTGCCGAAGCGGTAGGAAGTGGGTCCGGTTTGAACTACAAGTGCATGAGCCAACGTCCGTGATTTTTTGAAAAAATCATTTTTAGACTCACAATATGTTGTTTTTCCAGATATCCAATGCAAGTTCTAACATTCTCATCCCCTATCTTCATGCACGCCGTTTTGACCTAAGTTTGAAATGGCAAAAAATTCAAAACGGACATAAAAAATTCAAAAAAGGTCCGAATAATGTAAATCCTTCGCGTGGTGTGATATTATGTGACATAGTTGCAAGGAAAATATCAAAGTTGTTATACTGATTATGTCTCCAAAAACCTTCATAAAATGACCTATCATGTTCGAGATTTCATGGCTTTCGGTCCAAGAGACGGATGTTATGTGTTGAATCGCGGCATAGTTTATGATACGGTGCCCATATTGTGCATACATGTGTATATTGGGATGGAGAACAATGTTGAAGGAGGAAGTTTTCCTTTTCGTCGCTCGGAAAATCCATTTTCCATTTTCCGAGCGCAAAAAGACGTGTCGTTTTGTGAAGCAGGCACCAAAATGCAGTTATAGAATGCTACCATCCCATTTTTCTAAAATAGTAGACCACCTTACATGAACTATATCCCAACTGGGGGATCTCAAACCTTTCTCTCCTTCCCGGGTGAAAAAGACAAATGTCTGCCGAAGCGGTAGGAAGTGGGTCCGGTTTGAACTAAAGGTACATGATCTAACGTCCCTGATTTTTTGAAAAAATCTTTTTTAGACTCACAATATGTTATTTTTTCAGAGATGCAATGCAAGTTCTAACATTCTCATCCCCTATCTTCACGCACGCCTTTTTGACCTAAGTTCGAAACGGCAAAAAATTCAAAACGAGCATAAAAATTCAAAAAAGGTCCGAACAATGTAAATCCTTCGCGTGGTGTGGTATTATGTGATATAAAATCTATTTCTGCAAATTTTGATATATAATAATTAATTTTAAAAAAGGTTTTTTGTTTTTAAAAAGGTTTTAAAAAGGACCTTTACAAACCGGGACTAAAGGGTGGTGGGTATAAATACCCACCCCGCGCGCCCCGATTCATGCACCGAACCGGAGCACATAGATCCCCCGCGCCGCCATCTTCTTCCTTGCGCAGAGCCACCGCGCTGCCGCGCCCTCTCCCCTCCTCGCGCCGCCCCTCCCCGCCCCGCCCCTCCCCGCGCCGCCCGAGCCCGTGCCTAGCTCTGCCGCCCCGGCAACCCCGCAGCACCGCCCGGCCTCTACCGTGCCCCCCCGCGCCACCCCGGCGACCCCGTTGCGCCGCCCCCGCCAGGTGAGCCTCCCCCGCACCCGTAGTTAGTGTAATTTTAGTTATAATTAGTGTAAATAATTTAGTTAGTTTAATTTGTTAGTGTAATTTAGTTAGTGCTATATAGTTTTAGTTAGTGTAATTTAGTTAGTGTAATATATGTAGTTTTAGTTAGCTAGTGTAATTTTGTTAGTGATATATATTAGTGTTAATATAGTTTAATTAGTTAGTGTAATTTTGTTAGTGCTATATATTAGTGTTAATATAGTTTAATTAGTTAGTGTAATTTGTTAGTGTAATTTAGTTAGTGTTTAATATAGTTTATTTTAGTGGATACTATTTATTTTCATCATGGTTAAAGTATATAGGTTTAATTTTAGTGTTTAGGAATATGCCGATTCCTCATCCTCGTTCACTCGGCGTGAAAAACGGAGCGTACTAGACAGTGTCGCCGGGCATCCACAGGGCTGGGCTCCGCCAGGCTGGCACTGGAAGGTGCTACCAGCCGGGGGACGTCGTCTCGTGAGGAATCCGGGTGTCATCGTCGACCCAGATCTTCTGTGGTGGCGGCCGGGTGGTCCAGGTGTGAAGCGGAGGGAGCCGGCCCCCGACGAGGTGGTACAGCGTCGTGTCAGGGAGGAGGACGAGCACGTCCGGCGCTACATGCATATTTTAGGAGTCTGGGTCGCCAATACCTGGCAGCTTCTTCAGGCACCTTACCCAAGATATTCTCCGGTGATGGTTCCTACACTTTGGGTGCACACCTCCCGCGGCTTAGTAGCCGGGGCTCGACGTCTTTGCTGAGCTAGCTAGATGTGTAATAGTTAGGGTACCATCATCTTGTATTCAGGATGTATTATTGTTTAATTGGTACTTTATTGTTGTACTAGCTGGATTATTCGAGATGTATTGTTATTTAATTGGTACTTTATCTTTCTTTATCGCATTGTTTAAGCTGGATTACTTTATCTTCCTTTATTTTATCGCATTGAGCAAAATGGTTTTATCTTTCTTCTGTATTAGTTAAGTTATGGATGGTAGAGATAACGAAGAGCACATCATGTACAACATGATAGATGAGGGTACAGGAGGTTACCATTACGATGGAGCAGACGATGATGGAGATGATGATGGCTCCCAATACCTCAACTTGGATGAAGCTGACGGAAGAGACGACTATGACGAATTCTTTGGTGGAGACGACGGTGGAAATGACGGTGGAGACACCATAGCAAAGACCGGCGAGGTATGTAAAGCCTTTGCTGATCACGAGCTAGTAGATGCATTAGTTGATTCATATATATATATATATATATATATATATATATATATATATATATATATATATATATAAAGCCTCTGCTGATCACGAGCTAGTAGATGCATTAGTTGATTCATATATATATATATATATGTGTGTGTGTGTACTAACGACTGTTTCTTCTCTTAGACCTCCGCATTGGGCGAATCTTCTGCAAGGAAACGAGGCCCGACCAAAAAGTTGGCCGATGGTATGCGTTTCACTATTGATCTAGTGTCTGAGTTCGGCGAACCTTTGGAGCCGAAAGAGGCCGCAAGTGTATTTGTATACCAATGCGGAGCGATAGTCAGGGGCGCCATCCCGATCACTACTCAGAAGTGGAATAAGCCAGGAAAGAAAAGTGATCGAGTTGGAGAAACTTTTGTCGATGACAGAGCCAAAGATGGTCTTTGGAATTCACTCATGGCACACTTCTCTCTGCCTAAATTGGACACTCTTGAACTCACTGAGGCATTGAGGTTGCAAGTCAGAAAGTGGGCCCTTAAGAAGATGGGCGGACAGTTCAAGGACTAGAAGAAAAGATTGTACAACAATTTTGCCAAGAAGGGGCTGACTCCGCCATTCACTGGCCCGCTGGAGAAGCAGCGGGATAACTGGGCCCCATTTGTGAAATACAAGGAATCAGAAGCAGCGACTGCCAAGTCAGAAAAGAATAAGTTAAATACGGCCAAAAAGAAATATCACTTGGGGACAAGTGGCTACAAGACGGCCGCGCCGAAGTGGGAAAAAACCGAGAAAGAAATGCGTCAAAAAGGGGTCACGCCAGCTACAAATCAGTGGCCCGTGAGGTTAAAAAATTGGCTCCTTGGGCATGGGGGGTCGTATGACACTGAAACCGGGGAGATTATTGTTACAAAGAAGGCCATTACTAAACCAAAAGATGAACTTGTTAAAGTGATACAACTGAGAAAAGATGGAAAGTTCATTCCCGACAGAGAGAACGATGAGCTGACATATGCCCTCGTGAATCCTGAAAAATTCGGACGAACACGAGGCTTTGGCCCATCTGTTCCATGGAAGACAGGGTTTCCCGCTGACATCGACACTTATAGAAGCCGATCCATAAAAACGAACCAGCAGAAGGTGGAGGAGACAGCGCGGTTGGAGGCGGTTGAAAAAAGGAACGAGGAATTTCAAGCCATGTTCAAGCTGCAGCAGGAGCAGATTAATGAACTTAGAGTAGTGGCCCGACAACAAGATCCTGCGTTAGACAGTCCGGTGGGCCCATCTCAACGGAGAAGCAGCGTGGCTTCCACGGAGGTACAAGCTAATAATCCAATGCTGATGGACAATAATGCACCAGTGATAGATGATACGGCCGGTGCAACGATGGTTCGCTACCCCGTGGATGAAGTCGAGGCAAGGACAGCTTGTGAGCTACATGTCACAGTGAAGAACATTTCTATGAAGGTGGCACTCGGCTTTTATTTACCTTGTCCACCGGAAGCGACCTACCATGGAAGTCAGATTCCAGCTGGCTATGCTCATGTCGGTGTGGATGAAGTTGAACCGACATGTCGATCACTTGAACTTGACATCCCTGCAGGCAAAGGGGAGAAAACACTTGGAGAAGTGGAGGGTGGGATCATTCTTTGGAAAAAAAACAACACATCGTGTTTCCAGGCTGGGCGCCAAGGCAATCTTCTCCTCTGAGAAGCAATCCATCACCTCCAAGGCCACCATCACCTCCGAGTCCACCGTCTCCACCAAGAAACAATAGTCCACCCCTTCCTGAGAGGGATCGCAGCGCGACTGCATCTCCATCTCTGGCGCCTCCGCCTCCGCCCACTCAATCAAAGGGAAGAAAGCGGAAGAATAACACCGCTACATCGAGGGAGACCCGACGCCGAAAACGACAAGATCCCCTCCCAAGAGTACCGTCGTCTCCTCCCAAGTTAGCTTATCACCGGACTGATAAGGAAAGAGCGGTGATCTCCCAGGCCGAAGTGAAGGCCCATTTTGCACCAAAACAACCCGAGCCATAGGTGCTAGTTGATCCAAAAGTCAAGAAGCACTTCAAGGCATTCCTTGAGAAACCACCCCAACATGTGTTAAATAGGAAAGATGACTATACACGCTGTCTTACGAAGACACTAAATGAGAATTCATCAAGAAGTACTGCAAGCGGGAGAAAATCAAAAGAAGTTGCCCAGCTCGGCAAACAGGCAAAACAATCCATCGCCCCGCTCAAGGTGTTACCCCAGCCCACACAAGGTGGAATAGATATGGAATTAGCTATTAAATTAGCCAAGGAGTGTAACGTGCCCCTCGAAGCACTTCTAGCCGGCGGAGATAATGTCGCCAAGGGACCAATAGCACAGATTTGTCTACGGGGAGCCTCTGGTCAGCGATGAGGTATTCGATGATCTGCCAACATATATGCGACTGTTGCATATCTGGTACTTGAAAGTCACAAAGGAAGGGCGACAATTTCTCGTATGTAAAGTTGGAGAGGAGTACTTCTGTCCAGACGAGATCTCCATTGAACTTTGTGAACTATTTCAGTTATTCAGCCTAGACGCCCTCGACAAGTCGCTCCTCAGCTGCTATGGTCTGTAAGTAATTAAGTCACTAACTCAGCTCGTTCAATTCATTTCCTGTCGTTATCCTCACTATATCTCCTTCTGTATGCTATTATATATACAGAATGAAGATTCAAGAATGTAGAAGAAAGTGAATCTACAGCATTGGGTTCGTTGACCCAAACAGAGTTAATGGACATACGCTAATAAATAACCTCGAAGAAACAGAGGATAACTTCCTAATGTTTTTAATGGAGCAACATTACAAGATGAAAATACTATTTCCTTACAACTATGGGTAAGAGTCTTACTGTCTTGTGCACATTCAATTTTGTTTACTAGATGTTAAGTTTATATAAACGTGCGCAGCTATCACTGGATTCTTCTAAACATTGATGTTGACCGTGCAAAAGTGGAAATCTCGGACTCGTTAAAGAAGCCGATGGAAGACTACCGCAGGATAATTGATTGCCTCCAAAAGTAATTTCAATCATTATCGCACTATATCTGTCTCTTTCGTTCATTCTCTGAGATGTAAACTAATTAATAACTCATTCATTTCTTTTTTGCTGGACAGGGTTTGGAAAAGGTTCACGAAGGAGGTTCATGGTGAATGGCGTGAGGAGCTCACTTTTCGTACGGTCCCGGTAAATAGTACGAGAGCTAGGGGACCAATTTATGTGGATATTACAATTATCATTCATACAATTATCATGCTTGATTATTATCTGATTGAATTATATTCTCGATCGAAAAGTGTGCGATGCAGCCACATGGGACTAATTTATATGGATATTACGTATGCGAGTTCATTCATGGGTGTATGGAGCAGGGCACAGACTTTCTTCAAGTACGTAAACAATATATTTGCAATTTATTCTATACCTTAGTTTTTGTTAAGTTCCATTCATAATGATCTACTTCTTTATATATAGTTAGATGCGATGCGGGATAAGCTCCTACCACATGAACGCCTACTAGCAATTCAAGAGGAGTTATCGGTATTTTTGCTCAGGGACATCATAAACACAAAAGGAGAGTACAACGTGGATAGACCTTCATGTAATCGTGGATAGACACAAAAGGACAGTATCCGTTGTAATGATCTTGGTGTAAATCAATTAGACGAGCTCTAGTCTCGGTTGTGTATATATTTATATGTATTTATGTTATCGTGAGTGAAATTATATTATATATGCATCAATGTATATAGCATGTAGTAGCGTAGAATAATATGTATATGAAAACACAAAATAAAAAATAATCAAACACAAAAAAAAGAAAACCCTAAAACCCCACCTCCTGCCGCGGCAGCAGTTTGGTGCAAAACACTGCCGCGACAGAAGAACTTTAGTTCCGGTTCGTGTTACGAACCGGGACTAAATATCCTCCAGCCCAGCGCACGCAGCGGGACCACGTGGAGACAATCTAGTCCCGGTTTCTAACAGAACCGGGACTAAAGGCCTAACCTTTAGTCCCGATACGTTAGTTCCAGATTGCAATCCGGTACTAAAGCCTCTTACAAACCGGGACTAATGTCCTGTTTTCTAGATATGGCGGAGTGCTGGAATCTGCCAGCCTTGCATACAATTTAGAATACCAACATGTAGTAACCCTGTCCCTTGGAAGCTTGGAGACGTTTTTTGATGACCTATTGGGAGTCCTTAGTGCAGATTAAACACCATCCCAATGAGGATTGCAACAAGGGAAATTTTATATTGGATGTCGAAGAGGCTAGCTTCCATGCAATTAAGGACTAGGTTATTGTGCTGCCTGCGTCTTGGTTGCCCCCCCCCCCCCCCCCCCCCCTCTGTTGGATGGAGTAATTTGGACACCGATGGCTCATATACCCCTGATGCTGATTCTGGAGCTGGTATGATTCTGGTAATATTGTGTTTTGAGCATGTAGGCAATTGCTAAATTGTAGGAGCGGAGCGTAGTGCTCTTTGTGAGGGCTTGGCATTGGCTATTCATTCGTGCAATACCGCTGTGATCATAGGAGTAGATTGTTTGGAGATTTTGAAAATGCTGAAGAATGATGGTGTTTATAGTTCTATGTACGCGACTACTGTTGAAGAGATCAAAACTTGTTGAACATCGCCAGATTTGTGTTACTCATATTCGAAAATGTCAGAATTATAGTGTTCAGTAGTTAGGTACTTATACCGATGGCTACTCATTGGATTCGTTCGTAGCCATATCTTCAACCTTCATAGAAGCACCAGGAGCTGGATATTGGGTGCAACCAGCTAGAGTAGGTTGCACGGACTATATACAACCAGTCCAGCTAGCATTTTGATCTTAGGATAGCATATTAATGCAGCAATTTCACTTGTTGTCCTCGCTTTTCTGTTGGCTGATTCTTGTGTCCACCTTATGTGACCCATGAGGTGAAGACTTTTGTAATAAACATTTTTTAATAAAGTAATAAAGGTTGTATGCACCAATCAGTGCAGAGGCTAGGGCAACCCCATTTCGAAAAAAGTAGTTAGCTACTTATGCTAGAACCCATCCTCGTGCAACAATTTGCCTTTCGTCTGGTCTAGTGGGTTTACTCAGGCTATGCTATGTCATACAGATTGTAATCTCTGATTTTTTGGAAGGGAGCATATATTAATATCGAAAGATATTAATTACACCCAGCTTTTCAAACAACATATTTTCCTAGCAGCCATACGGATGCACACGGCCAAAAAAGAAAAAAATTACAAAAAAAAAAGTCTTGCTACAGTGATTCATTCATTGGAACAACAGTACTACCACCACCAAGACAGCACCAGAAGTCCAGCTTCTCCAAAAACGACGCCGCCATAAAGGGAACAATGCACAAACACCATCATCGCCCGATCAAAGATCTTAGATTTTCACCCTGAAGAATGTCCACACTCTCAAAACAATGCATTCAACAAGGCCATTGTCAGGCACAACAAATTAAGGCCAGACCCTGGGTTTTCACCCTGAAAGATAAACCATGAACCTCTCTTGTGCAGCCGCTCCCACTTGCATGCCACTGCTCTAAGTCACGAATCACCAAGTCAATTCCTCATCACCACCTAGATTCGAACCACCATTGTCAGTCCACAGATCTTGGTCTCCGTGACATTCTTCGTCAGCACCATGGAACCATGCAAGGAGATTGTAATCTCTGATTGTCTTGGAATAATACAATTTCATTCGAAAAAAGAAAAAGAACAAGAAAAATATGGTTTCTTCTCCTTGTCAACCGGAAAAATAAAACAGGAAAATCAGGCTAGACTATCAGTTCTTCTTCACGCGCGAGCATGTCTTGTCATCCTTGCTGGTCCAGATGTGGCAACGGTAGCCAGCACTGCTGTTGCGACTGCTCCTCTCCATTGTCCCGTTCAACTGCAGCACTACGCCAATGTTGTTCTCGGCAATACTGAGTTGTGTTGCAGTGACCTGAACCACAAAATTCGATAGTGATGAAGTGTTAGTAGCTATCACTGAAACCTGGGAGAGAGTAAGTAATAACTAGCTCGTCACCTGAGTAGGCGAGTCCACAAATGTTCGTTGCTGAACATTAAAGTCGGTCACGGTGAATTTCAGGAAGTGGTCTTTGTTCTCCCTGTGCTTGTTCAGGACCATGAGGGTCCCTGATATGTTGGTGTAGGTGATGTTACAGCTGGTAGGGTTTTGCGCTCTCAGGGTGAATCGGAGTGTCACATTACCTCGCAGGGATGCGTCCATATGGAAGGAGCCTCCCACGACTACCAGAAGCAGACCATTGGGCTTGGTAGTGTAGGTGCATGTCCCAATTATGATAATAAGTAGCAGAGAAATAATACCCAACATGATCTTTCCAACATGGCGCGAAAAATATTCCTTTTTTGATGCCATTTTGTGACGGGAAGCTGTAGGCGTTGGAAGTGATTAGTCAGTATTGCGATTATTTCAATAATTATTAATGGACAGAAACAAAGTAGTAATTGGTAAAGAGGCCGTTTGTTGCCACAACATCATAAAAGAGTGTAACACATGTCATCGGATGAATTGGTGCATTTCTACAATACTACGAAAAAGAGTAGTAAATTGCTAGGTTTCAGCTAACTAATTAAATCCAGTAGGTAAACATTTATTAATAGCTGTAAGTACAAGGTGAAACAAAAAAAAATCTTTTATTTTCTATATTCATTTGGCCAAGAAATATAAGGTTTGCAGCCGACCACTTGACCTATTCCGATGAGTCATGTCCTTAGCCGACTCATTCTACATATGCATGGCAAACTAAACAAATCTACTCCTATGTGCCAAACGAAACAAATGATCTATTACTTAGTACTAAAATTTAACGAAACCGCCTCGCTAGGGCCCAATGCCTGGCTGCCCCCGTTGGGATCAGTTAATTGGCCTCAGGGCGATAAACCCTGTTTTTTCAGTTTTGTTTTACTTTTCATCTTCCTTACTGTTTTTCTTTGTCCACTAGTTTGGACTATAAACCTCCTTTTTGCCTGCTTACCATGAAAAGCCAGCAATCTGCTGGATCTTTCAAAAAACAAAGTAACAGAACCAAAAATGATGTGGGTTCAAGGGAAAAGAGTAAAATAGTAAAATAGTGCTCATCTTTTGGTTTGTCGAAGAAACATATGGGACATGGTTACATACTAATAAACCGACCAACAAAAATTCTGTCGGATTTGATATTTGACAACAACTTGTTTCTCTTTGGCTACCAACTGGATTTTTGGCTGTCAAAATTTGTGGTGATGTTTTGGAAAATGACTGGATGAAACCAAAAATAACACCTTATGTGCAAAATTATAGAAGATCCTCTTTAAGATCGAACAATTCCATTTCAAAAAAGATCAAATAGCTCCATGGAAATGCCCATCCTCTATGCTCCCAAAATATTTTTCAATGAGAATTCCAAAAAGAATGTTTCTCTCTGTTCCAATTTTTAGATGTAGTCTTTCATGAATAAAAAAATGTTCCAAAAAATGGTTACCTAACTGAAAAATCGTCCTCCAAAAATATTCTAGATCTTGATGATATCCCTTAGGGCAATCCGTCAACGAGAGCCTCTTTCCCCTTGTGGTACCTCAGGCTTCCACTTTCGGTATGGCATCTCACTCATGCGGACTTTCAAAATCTAGAAAGCTACCAACTTGTATCGAGAAGTATGTTACCACGCCTGGTATAGCCATCCTTGTTAAAGCGGTCATCTCCTCTCAAGCCATTTACCATCTGACTTCACTAAACATCCCACCAGGAACCCGAAAGTGTATCAATAAATTGGAGAGGCTTTCCTTTGGTCGGCAAATGACTCTATCACCGGTGGCAAATGCAAGGTAAATTCTGAGAAGGTATGCGACCCAATGGCGCTCCGCTTGCGGTGGCCTTGGCTTGAGTGGAAGGACCACGACAAAATTTGGGTTGGCTCTAGGAATCCTTGCACCGAGGAGGACTTGAACATCTTCTAACGCTGACATCACGCATAGTAATTGGAATAATAAGACTCCTTTTTGGCATGCCCCATGGTTGAATGGAAGAAATCCCAAGGAAATTGCGCCCTTGCTCTTTGACATCTCAAAAAAGGAAGAAGTGGAAAGATTTCCATGCCTTGCACGACTTTGCTTGGGTGCGGTCTTTGAAGCTTGGCCAAGCTTTCTCCATTCACCACCTCACCCAATATTTAGAGCTTTGGGCACTACTCCGAGAAGTGCAACTCAACACAAACTTAGAAGATGATATTTGTTGGAAGCTCAGAAATGATGGTCAATATACAGCGGACTCGGCATATGAAGTGTAATTCCTAGGTTCTATCGTCTCCAATATGAAGTAGATGGTTTGGAAAGTTTGGGATCCTCCAAAAAAAATCTTTGCGTGGCTGGCAACTCAAAGAGAGGTTGACGGACCGTTTGGAGAAGAGAGGTTGGCCGAACTGCGGCTTGTGCCCACGTTGCAAGCAAACATCAGAATCTATTTCCCATCTTTTTGACAAATGCCACTATATAATCAAAAGTTGGGGATACATAAAAGCTTGGATGCGTCTACATGCTATTCATCCTCCTCAATGGGCAAATCTTAGCATAAAATCGTGGTGGTTCATGTTATCGGAGGGCCCAATCCCAAACCATAAAGCCATGGCTTCGCTCACTTTTCTTACCACTTGGGAAATTTGGAATGAAAGAAATGCATGTGTCTTCTGTAACAAGCACACCCTCCTGATCTAGTTGTTCTCTAGAAAGAATTAAAAAAGAAGTCCGTTTGTGGGTTAGTGCGGGCACAAAGATTTTGGTTGAAATAATGCTGGGAGAACAGACCTTTGTAATTCCGAGCACTATTATGTTTTTGTAAAACTTTTCCTTAATTAGTCGAATGGGGCAAAACTTTTTTCCTCGTTTACAAAAAAGGATATCAGCTATGTACTAATTAATGTTTAAAAACTCTAGTTGCTCTCCCTAAATCAGAACAATCCGTTCATGTTTAAAAACTCTCAATTGTTAAACAGCAGTAAGTGTCAATAAGGATGGAAATGGATAACCTTTAGAGGATGCTCTACATTTTTACAAACCATCACCTTTTGACAACTAATTTATTTGTTTGAACTAGACTAAAATAGAGGGTGCTCCAAACTTGCATCTCTAAGTGTCGATGGGTTTACTCTTTCTATATCAACACAAAGAGAACTAAGGTTTTTGGGTGGGCGCGCGGCGGAGCAGTCCACATGGAGATAGTGGTTCTGATTGGCCGCTAGGATTAGCTGACTTTGTGGTGGCTGACTTTGAGTCAGTGACATGTGGATCCTGCATATGATGGGGTCCACCTATCAATGACTCAAAGTCAGCTGACTTGGAGTCCCATAAAGTCAGCCAATCTGTGCCCTGATTTGGGCGCTGGTGCACCGTAAAGTAACTAAAGGGTCTAACTGGAGAGCCAGGTCCGGCTGGAAAACGCCCGGAAAACTTGGCCGCCGATGAGTGATGATTCAGGTGCATGCTACACTACTTTGGTCGACGCTCACCTTACACGGGGTGTCTGAGGCGTAGGGAGGACGGCATGCTAAACACACCGGCGGTGCAGTCGTCGATGACGGCCTTATTCCGGTGGCAGAACCTTCCCTAGCACCGCGGGCACCAACTTCAACGGGGATGTGCGCTTCAGCCTTCGGCTTCACGGACTTGTTGATGGAAAAAAACCCAAACTCCAATAATCGATCTGGATTTGTGAGTGAACCGACCTGTTTTATAGAGATTTATCAGTCAGACTAAGCAAAAGGAACGCGTCTGCCAAAGCATACTAACGAACAGATCCTTGCGTGCAAGGCACCAGCGGACTACGTAGCCACTGTTTCATCTCGCTATCACAATAAAATAGGCGAAAATAGACAGTTAACAAACATACGTATTTTAGTTCTCTCTTAGTATCACACTGCATGCTTGAGCCAATTAATACCACACGCTTGAATATCCGAACTGTATGGAACCTCCGACATCATCAATTTTCAAAAATGGAAGGACATATTGAAACGTAATCATGTGAAATAGATGATACATGCTGATAACTAGAAGATTTTATTCCTGTGCAAAGAACCTCTGGCCAGTTGTATGGTAAGGTCGGCCATCCATCTCCCGATTCTGTTCCTTCGTCACACGCTATTTGCAGCAACTTACAACCAAGGAAAAAATAGTGCGCTATGCAATTTTATGTGGCCCTTCTCTAGATGCTATACAAGTTACAGTGTGCTAATAGCACGCTATTTTTCAAAATAATATTTTAAAAATAGCCCCAAAAAATAAAATATTTCTGCAAGAATAAAAAACACAGTGAAACAAATTGATGTTTTTAGCAGATTAGTTATGTTTAGCAATCAAGATTTGCATCATATGTTCTTTTTCTCCACAAGATCATCATATATACTCGCTTCCACACCCACAAACAAAAAAATAGCGTGTTATATATAAAATAGCGCTAACACTATGACATTTTTGTGCGATTTAACATGCTATTTTATAAATAGCGCCATAGCGAGAAAATTACGAAAATTTAGGGTCAAGCCTCTAAATACGCTATAGCGCGCTAAATAACGTAAAATTGACGCTATTTTTTCATTGCTTACAACAACTATTCATTTTCTATGACACAGTAAATGCCACTTTTTACCCTATATTTTACCACACGGCTAGCCATTAAGATCCCTGCTCATAACACCATGGTCTTTTTATTTATTGGAAATGGATGCTTTATTACCAAATAGCAATGTTTACATCCGGTCTCTGCATAACAAGATGCACACGGTCGACAAAACCAATCCAACAACTAGGTAATAAAACTAGGCAATTGTTACAACATAGTATGCTTATCCAGAGACCAGAAGGATAAAATCTCAAGTCTAAGATCATCATGCCACCCAAGTCGGGAAAAAGTATCCCTCGCTGTATCCTCCAGTCGTGTACACCCTTCATAAACAGGCCGCGGAACTCCACATATTGTAGAGGTGACCACAAATGAATATTAGTCGTACACCGTTAGAAGGAAAAATATTATTAAAAATCTTGTCATTTCTACATAGCCACAACGACAAATAATGGCAAACGCCCCCACCCTAAACATAATCTTGTACTTATCATTTATCCTGTGTAACCAGTTACCAAAATCATTGACAATCGATCATGGGGGAGATAAACCAGATGCAACTTGGATGATTCATCATATAGACTTAGCAAATTTGCATTGGAAGAATAAATGCTTAATCATCTCATCTTGATGACAGAAAACACATTGTTTACTTCCTTGCCAATTCCGTTTAACAAGATTATCTTTAGCTAGGATAACACCACGACGCAGATACCATGTGAATATTTTCGTTTTCAGAGGTATCTTTATCTTCCAAATTTTCTTACAATCATCATCGACTGGAATATCAGGTTGCACCAAAGCTCTATACATAGAGTCTACTCTTAATTTACCATTCTCGAGTAGTTTCCGTTTGAACTCATCAGGACCTTTCGATAACTGAACCAATGTTAATCTTAGTAGAATATCATTCCATGATTCCAATCCATGTCCAATGAGATCATGTCAAAAATACACATTTGGAGGATTTGATTCCATCACTATGGAAATGGTATCCCCTTATGTCTAACAATATTGTACAAAGATGGATACTGCTCTTACACGGTAGCATGGCCAAGCCACTTATCCTTCCAAAAGCGTATCCGAGATCCATCCTTATAATACTAAAAGCACCAAAACATAGAAAATGATTTTTGCAAGTCATAAGGCCATCCTAAAAATGTGAGTCACCAGATTTTCATACCAGTGGTGACAACGCTTTTGAGCCAACGTAATTTCTCCATGTAATGGTTTGGGAAACCCCATCTTCCGTAAAAAGCCATTTACCCATAAGCGTAGTATTTTTGACTTGTATATTATGTATACCTAGCCCACCCGGTTCCTTTGGGGACAAACAACATTCCATTTGTCAATCGATATTTTTTTCACTATGTCCTTGCACTACAAGAATCTGGACAGAACATGATGATATGGTCGTGGATTAGGGGAAAATTTTCGTAGATAACCATCAGCGATGAATTTTGTGTCAAAAAATGTCGTGAACCTCACGTCATAATCTGATTCATGATCTTTTTTTTGCCCGAAAACGCCGCGGTCGTCCGTGACGTTCCTTCAATTTAGTCGCGGCAAATGGGATCGGCCCAACCCAGGCCCAATCGGTAGTGGAGATTTTTTTGTCAGGTCCCACGCCACATGGCATACGATACCGTGGGAGGCCGTTAGAATCGTCAGCTGACGTCACGTCGGCCGTCAATGACATCATCATCGCTCTAACTTTTTTTGTCATAACTTGATTCTGTTAACGTCGGTTGATAACGTCACTTATTCCGTTGGTGACGCCATCTAGTCCGTTCTTGACGTCACTTGAGCTGTGACGAATTTTGTTTCGTCATGGCACGAAGCTGGCATGCTCAGAGGTGGACCAATAGTACGAGGATACGTGTACCGTCCCAAGAGTGACACGTGGACCAATGAGATCTAGGCGCGTATGTCAAACACATGACGAATTTTTTCCGTCAGGCCAGAACAGACAACGTCATCGTTTTCCCTGACGTTTGTATTTCATCAAGGTCGTTGACCATTAAAATCGACTCACGTTAGCGTCTATATGCGAAGGAAATATTTTCATCAAGTAAACAGCCATAACGTTTTCACTTACGTCAGGATGTGTACTGGCATCACCCCTACATTAAGTGGTCTGAAATAAAATGACAAACAATTTAAACCATAGGCGACGAATGACAGAAATTTCAAAACAAATGTTGTCACAGCGTCGGTGATGTTGTGCCCGACGTTGCTGCTTACGGCAAATGTTCAGTCGAGTTCACTGTAGGCGTCTTTTAGTTTTATTCTATGGATGCTAGTTTTACTCACTGAATTTCATTCTCGTAATAATTCACTAATTAAATTTTTTATTCTAACATAAGTTTTATATTTACTTTTTTGGGGCAGGTAGGATGAACTATGAGGAACGCCAGTTCTGCGGTATGAAGGCTAGGGAGATACATGAGCAGATTCTAAAATTGTTGCTACTAGCACTACTGTATATGTCTTAACAACTAAATATTCTAATCAGTGCAATGTCTAATTTAGTCTAAAAATATGCCTATAAGGTTGGTGAAACCAAGGATGCCGTCATCGATATCTCATCTGAAGATGATGTGAAGAAACCTGTTGTAGTTTCTTATAAAATAAAAGCTAAGATAGCGAGGCGAAGAGCTAAGGCTTATATAAAAAGATTTAAATTAGTCGAGAAACCGGGGATCCTTATTCATAGAGTGTGGCATTGCCTAAGTACATGTTTTACTACATTTATATACATCTACAGACTATTACTTTCTAATATTTTCTTTCTAGATCCAAGGATGACAAGGGCGGGGAATTCGATGATCACTGCATGTTTAGAAACAATTTGGGGTTGACTTCTAACCAAGTTGCTTCCCTCAAAGCGGTAGTTAAAGGACATGTTATCAGTGAACTAGTAGTGGTGAGGAACTTGATGTCAACCTAGCGCTGTACATGCTAAGTAATATTATCTCTATATGCTATGTCTATATTTGGTTGATTGTGTGCATGTTGTTGCTTTTCTATGCACTCTTAAAAGATGATCTAAAAATATGCTCTGTTGTGTTCTCTTTTATAGTTGTGTGAAATGTACAAATATATTGTGTTGATTGTCTATTTTTAATACATATTGTGGTGATTCTTCTATTTTCAATTTCTTTAAGTCATGTGACCGAGAGCTGGTCTCTAACATCTAGACTAAAGTAGTTTATACACAACAAACAACTGGGAAACTGTAGCGGTTACAAGTGTATGTATGGTCGCAAACAGCCATTCGCCTGTTCGACCGTCTTTGCGCACATAATTTTTTCTCTAATTTATTTTCTACCAAGCGCAATGACAGCTAGGGTCAGCCAAACACATCAGGAAGCACCGTCAAACCCAGCGATACCGTGAGAGACTACCGTGCATATCGATTTGACATGTGGGTTTGACGCACAAATGAAGCGGTCGATGAAAAAAGAATCGAACATGGGCCACGACGAAATCCATGATGAATGAAGCAGAGGACGAAATGGCGAACTGAGCTTCAGGGCCCGGGACAAAAATTGCGACGAAATCTGCAGTGATGAACCAATGAACATCATGAAAAACCGGGATGGAGGGACTTCGAGGGAGTTGTGAAGAAACGGACAAGGACGTCAAGTATCCGCGATGTTTTTACTGCACATCGTCAAAAAACGTCATGGGCCACCCAAATTCTTGTATTGTTGACAAATGAATCTTAATCGGAAATAATGCAATCTATGTAATATTCCTTTTGGTAGCTGGAAGAATGATATTATATATAATACCATATTGGTAAGTACTAAGTTTATGAGTACCGTTCTTACTCCAAGAGATAGTAATAATTTACCTTTCCAACTACTAAGTTGTTTTTGCACCATGGTCTTTATGGTATGAACTTTCTATCAATACATGTCGCATTTCTACTCGATGCTTTAATAACCCGAAGTGACAACTCTAGGAAGATGGTTATTGGCGACACTAGAGACCTAGTGGGGAGCCTTGCCGCGGATGTACTGATAAGGGAAACTTGGGGAATTTTTGGATCCTGGCCTCGTCGGAAGATGAGTCTGAGGTTCAGGGTGATTGATTCCTCGCCGCCGTCCGAGTCTGAGCGATCTTTTTGTTATCTCTGTTGGGCACCATCGTCGGTGGAAGACCGCGTTATCCATGAATCCGCATCCAGGCACACACGACGGGCGGAGTGGCGGTTGGTGAGACAAAGAAGGCATCGGCTGGCTCCTGCTTTGGAGTGCATCTCGCCGGTGATGGAGGTGAGTTCTACTGTAATTGATGTAGATCATTTTCATAGGTCGAAGGAGAAGAAGGGACATAGACCATGGATCAAAACAAAACCAGTCTTGGAGGCCTAGCGGCATCTATTGCCAAAGAGGATGACGCTGGAGGGTAGACGTTGGTGCGCGGCCGATGCCAATTGTCTGAGATGGGAAAAACGGTGTCACATAAAGTATGCAATCCAAAATCCACGACACGTTCAAATCCGCAATGACAATTTCTCAAATTATCGAGTATTTTAAGAAGATTTCTGATGTCTACGCACGCTTCTATTTTTATAGACAGTGTTGGGCCTCCAAGTGCAGAGGTTTGTAGAACAGCAGCAAGTTTCTCTTAAGTGGATCACCCAAGGTTTATTGAACTCAGGGAGGAAGAGGTCAAAGGTATCCCTCTCAAGCAACCCTGCAATTAAGATACAAGAAGTCTCTTGTATCCCCAACACACCCGATACACTTGTCAGGTGTATATGTACACTAGTTTAGCGAAGAGATAGTGAAATACAAATAATATGGATGATTATAAATGGTAATTGCAATTTGAAATAAAAATGGCAGCAAGCAAACATGTAACATGACTGATTGTAAATGGTGTTTTAATGCTTAGAAACAAGGCCTAGGGATCATACTTTCACTAGTGGACACTCTCAACAATGATATCATAATTGACCGCATATATATACACATATATATATACCCTAAACTCATATATACATATATATATATATACCCTAAACTCATATACACATATATATACATATACATATATATACTCATAACTCATATACACACACACACACACACACACATATATATATATATATATATATATATATATATATGCTACCCTTCACTATGCTACCCTAAACTACTCTCCGGTTGGATAACGAACACCAATCCATTGCGTAGGGCTACAAAGCACTCCTTAAAGTCCACATTCCCCATCTAGGTAACCCCTCACTGTCACCTTGAGAGCTAGATGGTTCCAACAAACACCACTCTTTCATAGAGACATCCAACTCATAACTCATGATAAGTATTTCTGTAATCTTTAGCCTAAGTGCCACACACGGTGTGCACACTGTCAACTTCACACATGTGGGGATAAGAGGAGATTACATTAATTAAAGCACTTGAGTATTAGAGTAGCATCTAATTATTCAACTAGATTACAAAGCTCATGATCACATAAAGATCACACCATAGAGAGAGAGATGAACACATAGCTACCGATAGAGACCTTAGCCTCCGGGGAGAACTACTCCCTTCTCATCATGGGAGTCAGCAACGGCGATGGATATGGCAGTGGAGTCGATGGAGATGGCTCCGGGGGAATTCCCCGTCCCGGCAGGGTGCCGAAATAGAGACTTCTGTCCCCCAAATCTCTCTTCGGTGGCGGCGGCGCTGTGGAACTTTTCGTAGATTTCTGATCTGATTATTACGGTTTTTGCCTCGGGGGAATATATAGGCGAAGGGGCAAGGTCGATGGATGCCCGAGGAGCCCACACCACCCTTCGACGCAGGCCAGCCTGGCCGTGCCACTAGGTGGTGTGGCCACCTCGGTGCCCTCCTCCGTCTCTGCTTTAGACTCCGTTTTGTGTCGGAAAAAATGGAAACTTCGGCTTTGTTTCGTCCAATTCTAATAATATTTCTTTACTAGTTTTTCTGAAACCAAAAACAGCAGAAAACATGAAACTGGCACTATGGCATCTTGTTAATAGGTTAGTTCCAGAAAATGCAAAAAAATGCCACAAAGTGTAGATAAAACATAAGATAAGTGGTACAAAAAAAGCATGGAGCATCAAAAATTATAGATATATTTTCAACGTATCAAGCATCCCCAAGCTTAACTCCTGCTTGTCCTCGAGTAGGTAAGTGATAAAAATAATAATATTTGAGGTGACATGCACCATCACAATCTTGATCAAGGAATTGTAAAGCATTGATAACTGGGATCAAAGTACTCTAAACATAAGCATGAAATATATATTTATAACAATAAGACATAGCAACTATGTTGCAACATGAAAGGCAACACAAACAAAGGATCATGAATAATGCTTTGAAAGACATTGTTTGTTTCGCATATAGAAAACATAGCAAGAGTGGTATTCAGCTTGTCCTTCATGGAATAGCAAAACATAAATGCATATGACACCTTCAAAGTCCATAAGGGTGACTAGATACAAATAATTTATGAACAAGCAATACCATAATTATGAATCAATCAAACAATGCGCATTGAACTAAGAATGGCAACTATGCTCTCTTAATTAGTGCATAAAGATAGAAGATGGAGACTCAACAAAAAGTAAAAAGAAAGGCCCTTCGCAGAGGGAAGTAGGAATTTCAAGTTTCATAAAGTGTCGTGGTATTGCACGGCAGATGCTACTAGGGGTAGCTTACGTAGAGGGAGCAAGACGACGTAGGAGAATCCGAGAACGAGATTGGCACACGATGTACCCAGGTTCACGTCCCCTCGATGGAGGATCTCTACGTCCTGCTATCAATCTAGTATATGATCATAGATTGGTTTACATGGGAGCCGCCGTAGGCGGTGGGAGAGACTAGATCTAGTCTAATATGGAAGAAGATGCCATATGACATACCCCGTGGGGTGCCCCTGGTGGCCTTATATATGCAACCAGCTAGGGTTTACAAGTATTTTGGGCTTTGTATTGAAGTCGCCGTCTTGGGCCTCCAGTCGGCGCCACTCGTCTGGGTCCAGCATGCACCAGTCGCCGTATTGGGCGAGTCGACCCGCTCAGGGCTAGGCTTCAGTCGGCTCAATCCAGCTGGCGACTCCGCTTCGTGGGTATACCCCGATTGGTATTCCCCCATCAGTAGTCCCCGAGCGCGTTGTCGATTCGGCGCGGGCTTGATGCAGGGCGCGGAGAGTCTTGACGATGGGTCATGGCGAATCGGCGACGAGCTCCTGAAAAGAGAAAAGAACCGTGAAACGGGAGGCGGTCGGCATGAGGTAGTCGGTGATGGCCAGTTGGCGAAAGACGCAGGGTGTCGGTGAAGCCGCTAGTTGCGGCGAGTCCCCGAACGTGGAGCGTGCCGAGTCCCCGAGCGTGGCGAGTGGCGAGGTCGAGCGACCGGCGAGTGCCGAGTCCCCGAGCACGCCGAGTGGAGAGGTCGAGCGACCAACGAGTGGCGCTGTCTGTAGCGTGCCGAGTCCCCGAGCGTGTTGAGTACACGAGGGCGAGTCCGTGATGGCGAGTCCCCGAGCGCGTTGAGTACACGAGGGCGAGTCCGCGGTGGAGAGTCCCCGAGTGTCGAGTACGCGAGGGCGAGTCCGCGGTGGAGAGTCCCCGAGCGTGTTGAGTACGCGAGGGCGAGTCCACGGTGGCGAGTCCCCGAGCGCGTTGAGTACGCGAGGGCGAGTCCGCGGTGGAGAGTCCCGGAGCGTGTCGAGTACGCGAGGGCGAGTCCACGGTGGCGAGTCCCCGAGCGTGTCGAGTACCCGAGGGCGTGTCCACAGTGGAGAGTCCCTGAGCGTGTCGAGTACGCGAGGGCGATTCCGCGGTGGCGAGTCCCCGAGCGCATTGAGTACGCATGTGGAGGATCCGCGGTGGCGAGTCGACGAGGGCGAACCGCGGTCGCGGAACCACGCGTACACACAGCATGCCTAGGAGTAGTCCCCGAGGCTCGAGTTGGCTTGTAGAGGCGACTTGAGGCTCATATTTTGAAAATAGTAGTGGTTTTTGCCGAGCGTGGCGAGTGGCGAGGTCGAGCGACCGGCGAGCGCCGAGTCCCTGAGCACGGCGAGTGGCGAGGTCGAGCGACCGACGGGCGTCGAGTCCCCGAGTGCGTTGAGTACGCGAGGGCGAGTCCGCGGTGGCGAGTCCCCGAGCGTGTTAAGTACGCGAGGGCGAGTCCGCGGTGGCGAGTCCCCGAGCGCGTTGAGTACGCGAGGTCGAGCGACCAGCGAGCACCGAGCCCCCGAGCGCGGCTAGCGGCGAGGTCGAGCGACCGGCGAGCGCCGAGCCCCCGAGCACGGCGAGTGGCGAGGTCGAGCGACTGGCGAGCGTCGAGTCCTCGAGCGCGGCGAGCGGCGAGGTCGAGCGACCGGCGAGCACCGAGTCCCCGAGCGCGGCGAGTAGCAAGAAAGACACCATTTTGCTGAGAAGGAAGAAAAAGTACGACTGCAATAAGGTGTATTTATGAAATATAATGAATATTTGTAAGACGTGTAAATTATAGACGTTAAAGAAAATGCACTTTTGTTATGTGGATCGATGGGCAGTATGTAAGGTTTATGCGTGTCTTTTCATGAGTAGGCAGACCTCCAGCATCAAACGCCTGCCGGGTAACAGAGACGCGATGCCAGACTGTTGAACCTGGAGACAAGGTCGGCCTTTTGGTATCCAGCCTCACTACTTCGACGGACGCGAATAAACAACAGACAAAACTGAAACCGATCCCAAATATGATTTTGGTCCCTGAAAGGGTCATATGCGACTACATGGTCGGCTTTGGAGAATGAATGGAGAGGCATATATGTTTTGATCCCATAACATGTACAAGTGTAAAGAAACTTAGCTGTTAGCATCGTATTTCTGCGACGGGCGAGTCCGTGAGCATGGCGAGTCCGTGCTGGCGAGTCCACGACGAGCGAGTTGCCAAACGTGGCGATTCTGTGATGGCAAATCCACGATGTCTTGAATTAATTAATCTGCACAGTGTTCGCCGAGTCCGAGGACAGCCCGAGGATGAACTGGCGGCAAAGAAACCGTGGACCACAACCTCCTGGCTGATGTTCCTCCGCCTCATCTCCATGAACAATTGTGTAGAAGGTTAGATTCAAATAAAAAACCGAGAGCTGCAGAGTTATCAATAGTCATCGATAAGAAGCGAGAAAGATGGGATCGAATAAAGAAAACCCATTAATCATAGCCATGCAATCGATCATGGTGCATGTCTGCCCTTGTGATTCAAGCAGTGGATTCAGGGCAGCGGCAGAACAATCTGATTTGATCTATCGTTCAGTCATCATACGTATGTGGACCGAATCGATGTGCATGGGGTGAGTCGCGGATCTTCCTGCTGATTTTCCCTGCACTCGCATCGGCAATCCGCAACGCTCGTGACTGAAACAGTCTCTCACTATCGTGTTTGTCGGCGAGAAACTAGAGCATCAGGATCCAGCGCCGCCATGCAAAACAGATCAGGAAAAACTTTAGATCAAATAGAATAATGAATTGATAAAAACAATTAAATCAGAGGGAGATAGATAATCCGTTGTCATCTGGTGTCGTGCAAATTTCCGAGATGGCTGCACGTGCTTGCTCCGCGCAGGCGATGTTGGGCAGTATCAGATCAGATTGATCGGATTTTCCCACACAGTACGTAGGATGCAATCTAGCTGTCGGCGATGGTGAGGGATCTCGTCCGGATCATCACCCTCCAAGCGTCGCTTGCCCCACGGTGGGCACCAACTGTCGTGGTATTGCACAGCAGATGCTACTGGGGGTAGCTTACGTAGAGGGAGCAAGGCGATAGGAGAATCCGGGAACGAGATTGGCACACGATGTACCCAGGTTCACGTCCCCTCGATGGAGGATCACTACGTCCTGTTATCAATCCAGTATATGATCATAGATTGGTTTACATGGGAGCCGCCGTAGGCGGAGGGAGAGACTAGATCTAGTCTAATATGGAAGAAGATGCCATATGACATACCCCGTGGGGTGCCCCTGGTGGCCTTATATATGCAGCCAGCTAGGGTTTACAAGTATTTTGGGCTTTGGATTGAAGTCGCCGTCTTGGGCCTCCAGTCGGCGCCACTCGTCTGGGTCCAGCATGCACCAGTCGCCGTATTGGGCGAGTCTACCCGCTCAGGGCTAGGCTTCAGTCGGCTCAATCCAGCTGGCGACTCCGCTTCGTGGGTATACCCCGATTGGTATTCCCTCATCATAAAGAGCTTCCAAAAATTATGATACTTATTAGTTTTGAGCTCTCATTGCCCATATCATAAGAATCTTGAAGTGATTAAGGTTAAAGTGAGGCAAATATGAGTTATATGCTTGATAGATCACAAGTTGAAAATATCATGCCCCTTGAGTACGAGTACCGTTCCTCATGCTACTCAACTTTAGTCAGAGGTAAGTTCTTGTCATTGTAAGTATATGTGTATCATAGAGAACCGCCAACGCGTACCCCTTGCCCCATGACACAGGAGCTATCCCATATCAAAATGACAAGGTAACAGACAATGAGCATCTCATCAATCTTTTTATTTACGATGAGCATGGCTTTTTTCTCTTCTCTTTTTTCTGTATTTATTTTGAAGATGCTTCATAGAATGCTCATTATGGTTATGCTGCAAGTTTCCACCATGATTAGGCATAGCTTAGGCTAGCGTCCCAGGCGTTTCTATAACACATTTACAAACTCCATGGACTTACAAGCTCCCCTTTATTTTATACCGCTGGCATCCATAAACAAAAGAACTTGATATCAACTGAATATATATGTACAAATGTTGAAAGCGTTCCCCATAACATCATGGTTCTGCTAAGTCTCAACTTATAATTTGCAAGCATATAAGCAACACAAATGGGCACAATGGTTCAAGTTTATGAAGTGCAAGAAAATAAAGTGTGCCATTGATACGTCTAAAATGTCTCCACTTTCCCGAACACTTTTGTTATTGTTTCTCCTCTAAACTTGTGTGATTTGGATACAACTAACACGGACTGACGTTGTCTTCAGCAGAATAGCTTTGGTCTAGTTTTTGTGCAGGAAATCAAGTTTCAGCAAAATCCCGCAAAATATACCAAAAATTCTATTTTACCAGAAGACTCACGGAGCCAGAAGATGAGGCAGAGGTTGGCCACGAGGAGCCCACACCCCCTGGTCGCGCCTGGAGGGGGTGTGGCCACATCGGGCACCCCCTCAGCCTCCCTCTTCTCCTACATAAAGCCTCCTA
Source organism: Avena sativa (assembly GCA_916181665.1). Classification (NCBI taxonomy): domain Eukaryota; kingdom Viridiplantae; phylum Streptophyta; class Magnoliopsida; order Poales; family Poaceae; genus Avena; species Avena sativa. The sequence continues at coordinate 387,930,320 of OV702296.1, forward strand.
ACCTAAAAACTCCGGGGGTTCGATGTTTTTTCAGAGAGAGTTCCGCTCCGCCGCCACCACCAGAAACCGTGATTCGAAACTAGAAACTCCGTTCTGGCACCCTGTCGGGACGGGGTATTTGGAGGAGATCATCGCCATCATCATCACTGATGCCTCTCCATCAACCACCCATGTTTCCCCCATAAATGAGTGAGTAATCCCCCGATGTAGGCTATGGGGATGGTAGGGATTGGATGAGTTCTATCATGTAATCAAATAAGATTGTTAGGGCATGGTGTCTAGTATCTTTATTAGTGCTATTTGACTTTGTTGCAACTTGTTGTGCTTAATGCTTGTCACTAGGGCCCGAGTGCCATGATCTCAGATCTGAACTTGTTATTGATTTATGATGATAGTATTTTTTGTGATTGTATCTAAAAGTTGTGGAACCAAAGGCCCCGAAGTGACAGAAATTGGGATAATCGGAGGAGATGGCTATGATATGAGGATCACATGTGTTCACGGAGTATTAATGCTTTGCTCCGGTACTCTATTAAAAGGAATACCTTAATTGCCAGTAGATTCCCTTGAGGCCCCGCTGCAACGGGCTGGCAGGACAAAATATGTTGTGAAAGTTCTCATTGCGAGCACATATGACTATATATGGAACACATGCCTATGATTGTTTAGTACTTGGATGCTTTATCTTATTTACCTGCAATTGCCCTAGATCTTGAAGTTATATAAATAGTCTCGTTCATGCAACTCCCGTCCATCCATACCTATGCCTACCGCACTCATATCCTACTGTTTGCTACTATTGTTTTTGCTGCCTTTGTTTTACTGCTGCTGTTACTTTGCTATTGCTACTACAAGACTGTTGCTACTGATAAACTACTATGAGCAAGACTATTTCCAGGTGTAGCTGAATTGACCATTCAGTTGTTAAGGCTTATAAGTATTCTTTGGATCCCCTTGTGTCGAATCAATAAATTGGGTTATACTACCCTCGAAGACTGTTGTGATCCCCTATACTTGTGGGTCATCAGCCATCAAGTTCGTGAGAGCTTTAATCACTAATTTTTTCACATAACAAAACTTTAATTTGGAAGATAGATAAAAACATGAATATACATAGAATGGTGTAACACACCATGCATAGGAATTTATAGTGGAATCTTTGGAATAACTTGGTTTCTTGGGAGTTGGATGCATGAGTAGAGCTCATACTCAGTATAGGTGGAGGCTAGCAAAAGACTGGGAGCGACCAACTAAGAGAGCAATAATGGCCATAATCATGCAGAGCGACAAAACATTATTAATCAAAGCATAAAGTGCTATCACAAGTCAAAAACTAAATGATCATAGAGGCTAATGTGACTGGTTCATAGTCATAACATGGTGTAATCATGTACCAAGTCAACCCAAATAAAGCATCAAAGGAGAATACCACAATATTATGCTTTTGTATGCTAAAACAACGCATGGTTCTTTCATGGCACATTAAGCAATATTAGTTGTTTGAAACAAGTCATGATACAACAATAATCACTAAGAATATCAAAGCAACATCTAACATGAAATGATAAAGCCTAAGCCACAGTCAAAACAAGCTTCATTTTGTACCATCATAAGCATGAAACATTCTACTCTTTTCCAACATCAATCAACTTATTTGAAACAACTCACAAAGATAATAATCAATAAAGATCAGAGACTTTAGTCCCCTAACTACAAAGAAGAACTAAAAAGTTCTAAGAAAAAAGAAGAAGAAAACTAGGGCTAAACACAGTGCTAGCAAAAGAGAACACTCATAGAACAATAAGAGTGAAAACTAGAGTGTTCTAGGCAATGAAGAATGGGGTGTGACTTCTCCAAAAGAAGTGTGCTGGGATACAACCAACTTATTGCAGAAAACGAAGCAAAAGAAAACAAAAAACAAAAACAAAGACGCTCCAAGAACAACACCTAGTGCATGAAGCAATTAAAATATAGTGTCTTGAAAGAAGACCTGAGATTTTTGTTGATGAAGAAGAGGGAGCCTTGGGCATCCCCAAGATTTGAATCGTGTACCTCTTGAATATTTCTTGGGGTGACACGGGTGGCATCCCCAAGCTTGAGATTTTGTCCATACTTCATCTCATCACATCGTTCTCTCCCTACACTTCAAAATTTCCTTCATACAAAACTTCACACAATCTTCATTAGCAACATTAGTGTATTCAAGATAATAAGCCTTTGGGTTCAGTTTTAACTCAATTAAATCATCCACTAAAATATAGCCTACTGTAGAAACACCTTTTAAAAGCTCAAGTGATAAAAAATAACTCAAAAGAAATCGATTTATGAGGCAAATGCAAATAATGGCAGAAATTTGTCAAAACAGACCAGCAGGTAAAGACCGATTTTTTTAGAAAATCTTATATTTCTCAAATCGAAAAGTGCAAAACTAACGAAAGTTGGGTAAATACCAGGGGCATGCACACAGACAAATTCAGCTTAATCCGATGTTCTGGGATTTTTCACGATTTTTCACACTGAAGCACAGACATCTATTTCGGGACAACAACTTCCCCAAATCTTACCTTCTTCCTATTAGAGGCTACTCTTGGCACAAAAACAAAATAAAAAGGATAAGGAGAGGTTGGTATAGAGGTAGCAACTTCCAAGACTCAAATAAACAAAAATAATCTGAAAGCAAAAATATAATGGGTTGTCTCCCATAAGCTCTTTCTTTATAGCCATTAAGATAGACATGATAATTTCGATGATGCTCACATAAGAAATATGAATTGGAGTAAAAGAAAGCATCAAGAAGAAAATATAAAACAAATTTAAGTCTAAACCACTTCCTATGAAAAATAATCTTGTAGAGGAACAAGTCATGAAAGCACAAAGTAACAAGCATAGGAAAGCAAAACAAGTGCAACTTTAAAATTTTCAACATAAAGAGGGGAAACTTAGTATGTTCAAATACATAAAACCATGTTTCCCTCTATCATAATAACTTTTAGTAGCATCATGAATAAAATTAACAATATAACTATCACATAAAACATTCTTATCATGAGCCACATGCATATAATAATTATTTCTATCCACATAAGCATATTCATTCTTATTAATTGAGTGGAAGCAAATTCAACAAAATAGCTATCATTATTATTCTCATCACCATAATCATCAAATATAGGAGGCATATTGTAATCATAATAAATTTTCTTCTCAATAGTAGGTGGACTGGAAATATCATATTCATCATTGTAATCATCATACATTGGAGTTATAGTATCATCATAGCAAATTTTCTCCTCCAAAGCTAGGGAACTAAAAAGATCATAAAAACTAGCTTCCCCAAGCTTAGACTTCTCCATAGCATTAGCAATAATGGTGTTCAAATAATTCATACTAATAACATTGGTATTAGCATGCAAATAAAGTTCCATAGGTTTTTTAATTTTCTCTTCAAACACTTCATGTCCTAACTCAAGATAAATACTATTAAGCTGTCTATTATTTTTTGTTTTCCATTAAGCCTATCTAGTGAAAATAAAAACAAGAAACAAAAAGATATAATTGCAGAATATAAAGGAAATAACTTCAAGCACTCACACACCAGCAGCAGTACTAGAAGATATCTTAGTAGCCAGAGGATGTAAGTACCTTTTACCTTACCTCCCCGGCAACAGCGCCAGAAAAGAGCTTGATGTCTACGCACGCTTCTATTCTTGTAGACAGTGTTGGGCCTCCAAGTGCAGAGATTTGTAGAATAGCAGCAAGTTTCCCTTAAGTGGATCACCCAAGGTTTATCGAACTCAGGTAGGAAGAGGTCAAAGGTATCCCTCTCAACCAACCCTGCAATTAAGATACAAGAAGTCTCCTGTGTCCCCAACACACCCAATACACTTGCCAGGTGTATAGGTGCAGTGAAGAGATAGTGAAATACAAGTAATATGGATGATTATAAGTGGTAGTTGCAATCTGAAATAAAAATGGCAGCAAGCAAACATGTAACATGACTGATTGTAAATGGTGTTTCAATGCTTAGAAACAAGGCCTGGGGATCATACTTTCACTAGTGTACACTCTCAACAATGATATCATAATTGAACGCATATATATATTTTCTTCACTATGCTACCCTGAACTACTCTCCGGTTGGATAACGAACACCAATCCATTGCGTAGGGCTACAAAGCACTCCTTAAAGTCTGCATTCCCCATCTAGGTAACCCCTCACTTTCACCTTGAGCACTAGATGGTGCCAACAAACACCACTCTTTCATAGAGACATCCAACTCAAATTATAACTCATGATAAGTATTTCTGTAATCTTTAGCCTAAGTGCCACACACGGTGTGCACACTGTCAACTTCTCACACATGGGGATAAGCGGACATTACATTAATTAAAGCACTTGCGTAGCATCTGCTTATTCAACTAAATTACAAAGCTCATGATTGATACGTCCAAAACGTATCTACTTTCCTGAACACTTTTGCTATTGTTTCTTTTCTAATTTGTATGATTTGGATATAAGTAACACGGACTGACGCTGTTTTTAGCAGAATTGCTTTGGTGTCTCGTTTTTGTGCAGGAAATCAACTTTCAGGAAAAATCCTAGAAAATATGTCGAAAATCCTGTTTTCTTAGAAGACTCACGGAGCCAGAAGACGGAGGGAGGAAGAGGCCTGAGGGGCCCACACCACCCCTTGGCACGGGCCAGGCCTGGCCTCTCCAGGGCATGGTGTGGCCGCCTAGGACTCCGCATCGACCTCCCCTTTCGCCTACTTAAACCCTCTGAACTAAAAACATTGGAGGGTTCACCATTTTTATAAATAGAGTTCCGCTGCGTCGCCACCACCAGAAACCGCGATTCGAAACCAGAAACTCTGTTCTAGAACCCTGCCGGGACGGGGAACTGGAGGAGATCATCGCCATCATCACCACCAATGCCTCTCCATCAACCATCCATGATTACCCCATCCATGAGTGAGTAATCCCCCACAGTAGGCTATGGGGATGGTAGGGATTGTATGAGATCTCTCATGTAATTGCATAAGATTGTTAGGGCATGGTGCCTAGTGTCTATTGTTAGTGCTTTTGGACATTGTTGCAACTTGTTATGCTTAATGCTTGTCACTAGGGCCCGAGTGCCATGATCTCAGATATGAACATGTTATTGATTCATGATGGTATTATTGTTTGTGATCTTACCTGCAAGTTGTATACACATATTATTGTCCGGAACCCGAGGCCCTGAAGTGACAGAAATCGGGATAACTGGAGGGGATGGCTGTGATATGAGGATCATGTGTGTTCACGGAGTGTTAATGCTTTGCTCTGGTGCTCTATTAAAAGGAGTACCTTAATTGCCAGTAGATTACCTTGAGGCCCCGCTGCAATGGGCTGGCAGGACAAAAGATGTTGTGCAAGTTCTCATTGCGAGCATGTATGACTATATATGGAACACATGCCTATTATTACTTAGTACTTGGATGCTTTATCTTATTTATCTGCAAATGCCCTTGTCTTGATTATTACATGAATTGTCTTGTCCATGCAACGCCCGTCCATCATCCCCTATGCCTACCACATTTAAATCCTACTGTTTACTACAATTGTTACCACTGTCCTTATTTTACTACTGTTGTTACTTTGCTATCGTTACTACAAAACTATTGCTACTAATAAACTACTGTGAGCAAGACTGTTTCTAGGTGCAGCTGAATTGATAAATCAGGTGTTAAGTCTTATAAATATTCTTTGGCTCCCCTTGTGTCGAATCAATAAATTTGGGTTTTACTTCCCTCGAAGACTGTTGTGATCCCCTATACTTGTAGGTCATCAAGACTATTTTCTGGCACCGTTGTCGGGGAGCATATCTTTATTTATAAAGTTTACTTGGAATTATTATTGTTTGCTGCTATCCATTCATCATGGGTAAAACTCGTGATGGAAAATTCCCTCTATTACCATCCACTACAAGAAGAGGTACATTTATGAACACCTCTGTTGCTCTTGTTTCACCATCTATGATGAGTAAGATCCTTACACCACCACCACATACACATGTTACACATACTGCTACTTCTTCTGAATCTGAAATTGCTTCTGATACTCATGATGTTCCTTCTACTATGCTTGGTGAGACTGGTTCATTAGGTCCTTTCCTAGATGCTACAATTGCTAGAACTATAATTGGAAACACTGAAGCTCCTAATGAAGATATTACTACACCTGTTAGTTCACCTAATTCTAGAGAGAGTCCTAGCTATGATATTGATGATAGTTATATTGAAATGACTGATGAATTTATTGAAGAATGTCAAAACACTCATGGTGCTAGTGCTATTAAGAGTCTTCTTGAGAGACATACTGTTAGACCTAAATTATCTTCTGATGCTTAGTTTGCCACATCTCCCCTAAACATTAAAGATAAGGATTATGATTTCTCTCTTGATTTATCTTACATAACCATTGTTGAGAAAGAACCTTTTTATGGGACTGAAAATGGAAGTGTTGTGGCACATATGACTGAGCTCTCTACTATGAGTGGCTTATTTTCTGATGATATTAAGAAACACACCTACTTTGTTGCTAAAATTTTCCCTTTCTCATTGAAAGGAGAAGCTAAAGCTTGGTTTAATAATTTACATCTTGGATCTATTGAGAGTCCTGATGACTTGATTAATACTTTCTTTCAGAAATATTTTCCTCCTAGTGCTTGACATGCCATTTTGCAGGAACTTTTTGATTTTAAACAGGGAGAAGAGGAGAAATTGCATGAATCATGGGCAAGGTTTTATGCTTTAATTCAAGCACAACCTGGATGTCAAATACCTAAAAATGATCTTCTTTATATATACTATAATGGACTAACTGATGAATCTAGGACAAACCTGGATAGTTGTGTTGATTGTGTTTTCCGGAAAAGAACTCCCGAAGAAGCTAAGGAATTAATGGCTAAAATAAGCAAGAATTATGATGATTGGACTACATCTGAGTCAAATACACCTAAACCAACCGTGCTTAAGCCAACCCCAACACCAACACCAAAGAAGAGAGGAGTGATTGAATTAAATGATGAAGTCATGAAGGAAGCTAAGAAATGTCTTAAGGAGAAGGGTATTAAATCTGAAGATGTGAAGAATTTACCACCTATAGAAGAATTATGTAAGCCAATTGATACGCCCAATTTGCATCACCTTTCTATATCATAATTTACCTCTATTCTTTGATATTTGTCTTATTATGAGGTATTACTTATGGCTTTTCATCTGTTTATGCATGTTGGATGATTCTTGGAGGATGGACTGCCGGAGTCTGGATTCTGATGGAAAAGAAGGCATTTCGGTGCAATTTCGTGAAGACCAGAAAATACCATAAAAATATGGAAACATATTATTTTTCAAGATGACGAAGGAAGCCATAAGGAGGATCGAAGAGGGGACGCAGGGGGCCCCCACACCCCCTAGTCGTGGGCCCACCTGACCCCGCGCCTAGGGTAGGTGTGGCCCACCTGCCCGGCCTCCGACTCCGCCCCTTCGCCTATATCTTCCCTATGGAACCCTAAGCCTGGGGGAGCGACCGCAGATAGATTTTCGCCGCCTCTGGGGGGCGGAAAACACCGAGAGAGAAAGATCTCTCCGGCAGACAAATTTCTGCTGGGGGGATTCCTTCCCGGAGAGGGGATACCATCGCCATCAACACCATCATCAAGCTAGGCTTCATCGGGATCATCATCATCATCCATACCATCATATCCACTAGCACCATCATCACCACTCTGCCTCACTGTAACAATTGTGTTGGATATTGCTTTAGTTCATTAGGGGAAACCTTCCTAGTGTTAATTACTATTGTAGTTGTTGCTTGTGAGTGGAACCGTTGGATTATTATTTATGTTCAGATTGTTATCCATTACCATATCATCTTTGATCTTGATCCATATGATGTCTTGTGAGTAGTCCATTTAGTTCTTGAGGACATGGGAGAAGTCATGTTGTTAGTAGTGAATCTATGATGAGTTATTATTCAATGGTTTAGTATTTAAGTTGTGGTGCTATTTTTCTAGTGGTGTCATGTGAACGTCGACTACATGATACTTCACCATTTATAGGCCTAGGGGAATGCATTGTGTATTTTTCTACTAATTGTGGGGTTGCCGGAGTGACAGAAACCTGAACCCCCGTTAGGACACCTTTGCACAAGGGAGCGTAGGATCTCAGAGTTTAAGGCTGTGGTTAGATTTATATCTTAATTACTTTCCTGTAGTTACGGATATTTGCAGGGGGTTTAATCACAAGTATGTATTAGTCCAAGTAAGGTCGGTACATTAGAACGGGTTCACCCACACAACACTTACAACACCAGAGAAGAGTACTCAGCTGTTTGAAGCGAAAGCACTTGACATAATTCCCATGTGTCCTCGAGAACGTTTGGTCCTTATAAGTATTTCCACCGGCTTGTCCTTTTCTTAGAAAGATTGGGCCACTTGCTCCGTTTTTTCATTGTCTTTATTACTTGCTCTTTGTTTTGTTGCCTTATCAGAAAACCACTAAAAATCCGTTTGCTAAGTATTTACAGAGAGTTCTTGCTCCATACCACTATTCAGCACCTTCTGCTCCTCGTTGGGATCGACACTCCTATTTATCAAAAGTACTATGATACACCCCCTATACTTGGTCATCAAGACTATTTTCTGGCGCCGTTGCCGGGGAGTGAAGCGTTATTGAAGAGTGGAACTGGTAAGGAAAACTTTTACTGTGAGTATTGCTCTTGTTACTGCTTGTTACTTTGTTTCCAATATGGATAACCCACTTGGTTTTATGTTTGGGAAAACTACTACCACTGCTAGGGTAGTAGATGAACCACCACCTGTTGAGATAGATCCTTTTAAGATACCTACAAGTATTGTTAATGATGTTATGGATAATTATTATTTTGTGGATGGAACTGTCCATCCTGGTGATCACTTGCTTCTTATCCATGAATTATGCGGGTTGTTTAAGTGTGCAGGTATCACAATTGAATAGGTGAAGAAGAAGTTTCTCTCCATATCCTTGAAAGGGAGAGCTGAAGAATGGTATAAGCTACTGAAGAATGGATAATCCATGGAATGGGAGGAGATGGAATCTCTCTTTTACTCTAAATTTTATCCTCCTAGTGAGATTCATAAGGATAGAAATCTTATATATAAATTTTGGCCTCTTGATGGAGAGAGTACAGCTCAAGCTTGGGGGAGATTGAAGTTAGTGATGCTTAAATGTCCTATTCATGAACTCCCTAACAATATTATTCTCAATAATTTTTATGCTAGGCTTTCTCTTCATGATAAAGATTTACTAGATGCTTCTTGTGATGGATCATTCACACATATGAAGGAAGAAGCTAAATGGGATCTTCTAGACCATATTCAAGAGAACACTGAAGCTTAGGAGAATGACAAAGGAAGAAAGACAGGTATAAACTATGATTATGAATGCATTAAATCTTTTATGGGAACTGATGACTTCCGTGATCTTAGCAATGAGTTTGGTCTTGATCCCCAAGTTCTTGCAAAATTTCTTAAGGCCTTTGCCTCTTATATTGAAATCCCCAAGAAAGAGTGGGACAAGTACCATGCTCCTAATAAAGACATTGTTACCCATGTTCCTTCTAGCATAGAGGTTTGTACTGTTGATCCTATTTTGCCTGAACCTTATGTTGAGAAAGTTCCTTTTCCTTCCAAGGTAAGGGAGCATTCTATTATGGCTAATGTTGTTAGCAAAAGCGCAAAGAAAACTGTAGGGTCCGATGAGCTTATTGATATTGAGCTCGTGGTGGCTATTGTGAAAGATCTTGTCACTAGAAATATAGAGGATGAGCATATTGTCTTATGTGAAGATGCTACTAATATTGTTTCTCATCCTAAGAAAGTTAGAAAATCTAGTGTCCCTGTGCTTTCTGTTAAAATTGGTAATCATATCTATTATGGTTTATGTGATATTGGTGCTAGTTCTAGTGCTATTCCTTATGAGCTTTACAGGGAAATTATGCATGAGATTGGTCCTTGTGAGCTTGAGGACATTGATGTGGTTATTCACCTTGCTAATAGAGAGCAAGTTTGCCCCATTGGCATTATAAGAGATGTGGAGGTCCTTTGTGGTAAGATTAAATATCCTGCTGATTTTCTAGTACTTGGTAAAGAAGCTAGTAAAACCTATCCTATTATCTTTGGTAGACCCTTTCTGAATACTTGTGGGGCTATCATAGATTGTAGGAAGGCAATAGTTTTGACTAAGTTTGCTAGAGAGTCTTATGAGTTTAATTTTTCCAAATTTTCCAAAACTCCTTATGAAAATGAACTGCCTGATGAGGATTTCAGGGTTGAACAACTTTCTGCTATTTCTCTTGCTCCTAATAATGCCTTGCAGCAATTTATGGAAGATCATGAAAGTGATGTCTTCCTGAAGGAAAGAAATGAGATTGACGAGGCTTTCCTTCGTTAGCCTGAGTTACTTAAGCATAATCTACCTGTGGAAGATTTGGGTACCACACTACCACCTAAAGGGGATCCTGTTTTCGAATTAAAACTTCTACCTGATGATCTTAAATATGCTTATCTTAATGATAAGAAAATATATCCTGTTATTATTAGTTCTAAGCTTTCAGGAAAGGAAGAAGAAAGGTTATTGGAGATATTGAAGAAATGCCGAGGAGCTATGGGCTATACTCTTGATGATTTAAAGGGGATTTCTCCTACTATATGTCAGCATGCTATTAATATAGAACCTGATGCAAAACTAATTGTTGAGCACCAACGCCTTCTAAATCCTAAGATGAAGGATGTGGTAAGAAATGAGGTATTAAAACTCCTTGATGCTGATATTATTTATCCTATTGCTAATAGTAAATGGGTTAGCCCTATTCATTGTGTTCCCAAGAAAGGGGGAATAATTATTGTGCCTAATGAGGATAATGAGCTTATACCCCAAAGAGTAGTGGTTGGGTATAGAATGTGCATTGATTTTAGAAAGATTAATAAAGTTACTAAGAAAGATCATTATCCTTTGCCCTTTATTGATCAAATGCTTGAGAGGTTGTCCAAAAGGACTCACTTTTGCTTTCTTGATGGTTATTCTGGGTTTTATCAAATTGCTGTGAAAGCACAGGATCAAGAGAAAATTACTTTCACTTGTCCTTATGGTACTTATGCTTATAGGCGTATGCCTTTTGGTTTATGTAATGCTCCTGCTACCTTTCAGAGATGTATGTCTGCTATCTTTCATGGTTTTTATGAAGAAATTGTGGAGGTTTTCATGGACGGTTTTTACGTCTATGGAACTTGTTTTGATAAATGTTTGCACAACCTTGATAAAGTTTTGCAGAAATGTGAAGAAATCAACCTTGTTCTTAATTGGGAGAAATGCCATTTCATTGTTAATGAAGGGATTGTTCTTGGTCACAAGATCTCTGAAAGAGGCATTCAAGTTGACAGAGCCAAAATTGAAGCAATTGAGAAGATGCCTTGTCCTAGAGATATCAAAGGTATTCGTAGTATCCTTGGTCATGCTGGTTTCTATAGGAGGTTTATTAAAGATTTCTCCAATATTTCAAAGCCCCTTACTAATCTTCTTCAAAAAGATGTACCTTTTGTTTTTGATGATGATTGTAAGGAAGCTTTTGAAACTTTGAAGAAATCTTTGACAACTGCTCCTATTCTCCAACCACCTTATTGGAATTTACCTTTTGAAATTATGTGTGATGCTAGTGACTTTGCTATGGGTGTTGTCCTTGGACAACATGTTGACAAGAAGTTAAATGTCATTCATTATCCTAGCAAGACTCTGGATGCTGCTCAAAAGAATTATTCTACTACTGAAAAGGAGTTCTTAGCTATAATCTTTGCTTGTGATAAGTTTAGACCTTATATTGTTGATTCTAAGGTTACTATTCATATTGATCATGCATCTATTAAGTACCTTATGACAAAGAAGGACGCTAAGCCTAGGATTATAAGGTGGGTGTTGCTTTTGCAAGAGTTTGATCTGCATATTGTAGATAGGAAAGGTGCTGATAATCCTGTCCCTGATAATTTATCTCGTTTGGAAAACATTTCTTTTGACCCTTTGCCTGTTAATGATAGTTTTCCAAATGAGCAGTTTGCTGCAATAAGGGTAAGTATACATGAGAGTCCTTGGTATGCTGATTATGCTAACTTTATTGTTTACAAGTATTTCCCTCCAACCTTTACAACTCAGCAAAGAAGGAAATTCTTTTATGATCTAAGGAATTACTTTTGGGATGACCCACACTGATATAAAGAAGGAGTAGATGGCATTATGCGAAGATGTGTTCCAGAATTTGAACAACAAGAGATATTGAGAAAATGTCATGGCAGTGCTTATGGAGGACATCATGCTGGGGATAGGACCTCCCAAAAGGTTTTACAATCTGGATTTTATTGGCCTACCCTTTTTAAAGATGCAAGGAAGTTTGTCTTATCATGTGATGAATTCCAACGAGTAGGTAACATCTCTAGACGCAATGAAATGCCTATGAACTATTCTCTTGTTATTGAACCTTTTGATTGTTGGGGGTTTGACTTTATGGGGCCTTTTCCTCCTTCAAAAGGGTATACACATATTCTTGTTGTTGTTGACTATGTTACAAAGTGGGTAGAAGCCATACCTACAAACAGTGCTAATGGTAAGACCTCTTTGAAAATGCTTAAAGATGTCATTTTTCCTAGGTTCGGTGTGCCTAGATACCTCATGACTGATGGAGGCTCTCATTTTATTCATGGGGGTTTTAGAAAAACTCTCGCTAAGTATGATGTAAACCACATAATTGCTTTAGATTATCACCCCCAAACTAGTGGGCAAGTAGAACTTTCTAATAGGGAAATTAAATATATCTTGCAGAAGACTGTCAATAGATCTAGAAAAAACTGGGCTAAAAAGTTGAATGACGCTTTGTGGGCTTATAGAATTGCTTATAAAAATCCTATGGGGATGTCTCCTTACAAAATGGTCTATGGGAAAGCTTGTCACTTGCCTTTAGAATTAGAACACAAAGCTTACTGGGCAGTGAAAGAGTTGAATAGAGATTTTAGACTTGCTGGTGAGAAAAGACTGCTCGACTTAAGTAATCTAGATGAGTGGAGAGGTGAAGCTTACAAAAATGCTAGGCTTTTTAAGGAAAACATAAAAAGATGGCATGATAGGAGAATTCTCAAAAGGGAGTTCCATGTTGGTGAGAAAGTTCTTTTGTATAGGTCTCGTCTCAGATTTTTTGCAGGGAAACTACTCTCAAAATGGGAAGGACATTTTGTTATCAAGGAAGTGTACCGTTCAGGTGCCATCAAAATTTCTTCTCTGAAGGATGACACAACACATCTGGTTAATGGGCAAAGACTAAAACATTATATTTCTGGAGATTCTTATAATGAAGATGTGGATGTTATTCGAATGGTGACTCCATAAGAATTTATTAGAAGCCAAACACTAGAGTCTGCAGAGTTCGTCATCAAATAGGTAAAAGTGGTGAAAACAGAAGGTTCGTGAAACCCCAATCTTTTTATATTTTTGATGTTTTTAATACTTAAGGGAAGTTACGAGATAGAACGGAAGAGGAACCAAAGTCCGGGGTGGACAAACCCACCCCAGGCACGGGCCCAGCCTGACCGCTCCTAGAGGGGGTTTGACTCCCCCGAACTCCGTCTCCGCCTCGTTTTCGTGTTAGTACCTTCCTTATGCCTTGAAACTTCCTAAAATATAACCCCCCGGGTTCCCCGAGGTTCTTGCATCGTGTTCTCGTCGTTTTTTCGTTTCAATCTGTTTCTGTTAGGAAAATTCTCAGATTTGGAGCCTCAATGTCTTCCTCTGGATCACCCTTGGAGGATTCCTCTACGGATGTCCTCAACCCATACATGTATGAGTTGACGATCCGTCCCAAGGAGATGATTCTCAAATATGGGATGGTAGAGATGAAAGAAGTTCAGGGCCCCAAGGGAGAAGGAAGTCTGGAAGATAGGATGGATGCATTGGAGCAGGAGGTTTTCAGGTACAAGAAGATGGCGGAACGCAAAGTGGATGTTATTCAAAAGATAAGTTCAGAACTCATCGCCAAGCACGAGGAAGAGGTGGCTGAGCTCCGAGAAGAAATCTTCTCACTCCGTCAGACCACCAATCAATTGCAAGCACAACTCTATGACATACAGAATCAAAACTGTGAGTATGAGGCTAGATTTGATCGCATAAGCTCTACTGGTAGTTTCAGGATTGCAGAGACAAGGACATCCTTTTTGGATTGGGAACCTTTTCCTTGGAAGTTTTATGATGACAAGAGAACACCACCACCACCGAGGGAGTAATTCGTCATCAGGTTTGGCATCCCCTTGGCTTGTTCCAAGCTTGGGGGAGTGTCGCGGTATCACCACCATTATCTTTTATCTTTTACCTTTTTAGTGGATTCTTATCTGTGGTAGAGAGGTTATCTTATAGTTTGGTTTGCATGTGGAAGTATCTCTCCTTTAGTTGATTATATATGTATCCCTTTGTGTGAGTGCCTTTATTGGAATATTAATGATAAGTCTCATCTTTTACTTTTTGCACTTCCTATTTTAGTTTGCAATCTCTATTATATGATGGATCTTGTTGATCAGTATTAATACAACTTTCGGATCATCAAGTGGAGCTAAATTGGTTTTGGCAAACCGATTTCTGGTCAGTAGCATTACTTTGAAAGAGAAAAAGCTTAGATGTATTTTGTATCATTTGTTTTCTTTCTTGTTGGGTCATAAGCTTACTATTCTTTATTTAAGATCCTTTTGTGTCTTCAAGGAAGATTGCATGTTTGGATTTATTACTTGTATGTTTGCTTGTTTCTTTCAACTCTCTTGCTTGCTACCCAGCCTTGCTAGCCAAAAACCTGTTTTGAGAAGGCATACTTCTCATGTTTCCAAATCCCTTTGAACCAAAACCTGTGCCACCTATGTCCACCATATCTACCTAGTAGCACTTTTGCTATTCCAAGCAAATTCTCAAGCTTCATATACCTTTCGAATTAAAAATTATTTTGTTATGTGAAAACTAGTTAGTAAAGCTCTCACGAACTTGATGACACACTTTATTTTTTGCCCCTAATAGACTTGAACCATTGTGCCATCGAAGTTGTATATGCTTGCACCTATACGTGGAATTAGCAGAACCGTGCTTTCATGGGGAACGTTTTCAACATTGCACTTGTAATCTGTACACAGTTGATATCGTGCTCTTTTGTCTATGGATGCCAATAGTGTGAAATAAAGAGGGAACTTGTAAGTCCATGGAGTTTGTATCCTATGTTAGAGAAATGCCTGGGCCGCTAGCCTAAGCCATGCCTAATCATGGTGGAAACTTGCAGCATCACCATAGTGAGCTATCTATGAAGCATCCTCAATAAAAAGCTATACATATAGTAAATAAAAAGATCGCTGAGATGCTCATTGTCTGTTTGCCTTGTCATTTTGGTTATGGGCAATCTACTGTACCATGTGCAAGGGGTACCCCGTTGGCGGTTCTCAATGATATGTAAATACTTACAATGACAAGAACTTACCTGTGACCAAAGTTGAGTAGCATGAGTAGTGGCCTCATATTCAAGGGACATGAGATTGCCAACATATATTTCATCAAGCATATACTCCATCTTTGTGTACTTTAACCTTAATCATCTCAAGATGCCTATGATAGGGGCAATCAGGGATCAAAGCTAGTAAGTACCATAACCTTTTGGAAGCTCTTTATGCGTTGTAATCCCTGCTTCCCTCTAAGAAGGGACCTTTCTCCCACTTCCAAGTTGAGTCAGTAAAACCTACTTCCTCTCTATCTCCAGCAAGCATTTGAGTTGTTTTGTTTCAAGCATTCATATGGTGATTTATTCAATCATGTTCTTTATCTTCCTTGTTTGCACAAAAATCTTATCTATTGAATATTACTTTGAAAGCCTTCACTTGTGAAGAACCTTTTTGAGCAAAGAGTGCTCCTGTTTTGAAACTTCTACAAAAACCTTTTTGTGAAACTGTTTGCCAGGTGTTCTCTGACCAAGAACAAGTTTGCCAATTCCAATTATGATTTATCTTTATACATCTCTTTTGTGACTGCTATACTTGGTTGCAAGCTAAGTTATATAATGGTGAGTTGCTTTCTTCTATGAGTTGTGCAAGGGTACGTGTGATGCTTCTTGTTCGTATTCTTTTATAGACACTTCACTCCATAAACCTGTGGACATGTTTACTGAGCTCAGTTTTTGCTTGGGGACAAGCGAAGTCTAAGCTTGGGGGAGTTGATACGCCCAATTTGCATCACCTTTCTATATCATAATTTACCTCTATTCATTGATATTTGTCTTATTATGAGGTATTACTTATGGCTTTTCATCTGTTTATGCATGTTGGATGATTCTTGGAGGATGTACTGCCGGAGTTTGGATTCCGATGGAAAAGAAGGCGTTTTGATGCAATTTCACGAAGATTAGAAAAATACCAGAAAAATATGGAAACATATTATTTTCCAAGATGACGAAGGAAGCCAGAAGGAGGAGCGAAGAGGGGCCGCAGGGGGCCCACACCCTCCTAGGCGCGGGCCCACCTGACCCGCGCCTTGGGCAGATGTGGTCCACCTGCCCGGCCTCCGACTCCGCCCCTTCGCCTATATCTTCCCTACGGAACCCTAAGCCTGGGGGAGCGACCACAGATAGATTTCCGCCGCCTCTGGGGGCGGAAAACACTGAGAGACAAAGATCTCTCCGGTAGACAGATTTCTGCCAGGGGAATTCCTTCCTGGAGAGGGGAGACCGTCTAGTATGGAAAGATCATCATCATCCATACCATCATCTCCACCAGCACCATCATCACCACTCCGTCTCGCTGTAACAATTATGTTGGATATTGCTTTAGTTCATTAGGGGAAACCTTCCCAGTGTTGATTACTATTATAGTTGATGCTTGTGAGTGGAACCATTGGATTATTGTTTATGTTCAGATTGTTATCCATTACCATATCATCTTTGATCTTGATCCATATGATGTCTTGTGAGTAGTTCGTTTAGTTCTTGAGGACATTGGAGAAGTCATGTTGTTAGTAGTGAATCTGTGATGAGTTATTATTCAATGGTTTAGTATTTAAGTTGTGGTGCTATTCTTCTAGTGGTGTCATGTGAACGTCGACTACATGATACTTCACCATTTATGGGCCTAGGGGAATGCATTGTGTATTTGGCTACCAATGTGGGGTTGCCGGAGTGACAGAAACCTGAACCCCTGTTAGGACACATTTGCACAAGGGAGCATAGGATCTCAGAGTTTAAGGCTGTGGTTAGATTTATATCTTAATTACTTTCCAGTAGTTACGGAAGTTTGCAGGGGGTTTAATCACAAGTATCTATTAGTCCAAGTAAGGTCGGTACATTAGCACACGTTCACCCACACAACACTTACGTCACCAAAGAAGAGTACTCAGCTGTTTGAAGTGAAAGCACTTGACGGAATTCCCATGTGTCCTCGAGAACGTTTGGTCCTTATAAGTATTTCCATTGGCTTGTCCTTTGCTAACAAAGGATTGGGCCACTTGCTCCGTTTGTTCGTTTTCTTTATTACTTGCTCTTCGTTTTGTTGCCTTATCAGAAAACCACTAAAAATCCATTTGCTAAGTATTTACAGAGAGTTCCTGCTCCATACCACTGTTCAGCACCTTCTTCTCCTCGTTTGGATCGACACTCCTATTTATCGAAAGTACTACGATACACCCCCTATACTTGTGGGTCATCACCAATCTCCCACTCACCCTCTATTGAGGTACACTCTCTCCAACATTTTGATGAAGGTGATATTCCTTATTCTAAACCTCCTGATCAATGCTTAGAGGAATTTAATATTTATGTTGTTAAACAAGATAATTTTAATAAGAGAGTGGAGAATCTTTTAATGGAAAACTCTAGAGATATTAATTTGTTGTATGATATTGTGGAAAGAACCTCCAATGATGTTAAAATGCTTGTTACACATTTCCAAATGGTTCAAACTCAAATTGGTCAGCTTACTAAAGTACAAAAAGATTTGCTAGTTAATGCTTCTATAGAAAAACATGATTATGAATTTAGAACTAGGAGTGGTGCTTCCACTCAGGATCCTTTGTATCCTGAGGGACATCCTAAAATAATTGAGCAGGATTCTCAACAAGTTGAAAATAATGGTACTTCTTCTAAGAGAAAGAAAGAGAAACATAAAACAGTTGTAGAATCTTCTGAACCTGCTAAATATCCTAATAGTATATTTGTTTTTTATGCTGAAACTAAAAGTGGTAATGATAAAAATGATGCTCCTGATAAAGAAGAAATTGAAGAAGAACCTGAAAGGCGCACTAAGAATACTAAATACACTAAGGAGGATTTTGTTGCTAATAAACATGGTAGTGAAAGAGAGCCTCGGGTGCGAAAACCAATGCCTTTTCCTGATAAGAAACACAAGTCAAAGGAAGAAGAACACTATAACAAGTTTTGTGTCCTTTGCTTTTGCAAATTCCTTTGACTGATGCTATTAAATTGCCTCCTCAATTCCAAGTATATGAAGGATATTGTCTATAATAAAGGAAGATTCCTAATGAGGAAATTTCCACTTTACTTGCTAACTATTCCTTCAATGGTAAGGTTCCAAAGAAACTTGGAGACCCAGGGAATCCAGCTATTCCTTACTCTATTAAGAATAATTATGTTAGAACTGCTTTGTGTGATTTGGGAGCAGGAGTTAGTGTTATGCCTTTTTCTCTCTACAAGAGACTTCAACTGGAAAAATTGATACCAACTTATATATATTTGCAAATGGCTGATAAGTCTACTACTATTCCTGTTGGTATATGTGAGGATGTTCCCGTTCAAGTGGCTCATAAATGTTTGATACTAACTGACTTTGTTGTACTTGAAATGCCTGAAGATGATAATATGTCTATTATTCTTGGGAGACCTTTTCTTAATACTGCAGGTGCTATCATTAATTGTAATCAAGAAAAAGTAACTTTTAATGTTAATGACAAGGAGCATATTGTTTATTTCCCCAAGAAGATTGATAAGAATTATGGCCTAAATTCAATTGAAAATATTGAGGGCATCAAAGTTGGTGAAATTTATTGCCCATACCACAAGAAGATTATGAAACTATTATGATTGGGACTATTGCTATCAAGGTTTAGGTAACATAATCATTTAGTGAAATGCAAAGTTTTGCTTCATATAAAATTGTTTTGGTAGCAAGAACTGATCAACCTTGTTAACAAAGGGATTTTTGTTGAACAAAACAATGTTTTCACCATGATTATCTTTGCTCACTTTTTCTTTCTCCATTCCAATCTTTGCTCTTCACCTTGTTCATCTTAGTATTGTTGGTTGTTTCCATACTAGACTGTCTTAGAAATTCTGTAGTTTTAGTCCTTGATTTGTTTTTGCATCATTCCAAAATCATCTTTCTTCTAGAAAATCATTTTCCAATTCCTGAAAATTGCTCAAAAATAAAGTTTTTCGAAAAATTCCAGAAAATTCATATTAATTTTTTACGCCAAAAAGGGGCAGGAAGGAACCTGGAGTGACCCAGGGGGCCCACCAGGCAGGCACACCACCTGGTGGCGTGGCCACACCAGGGGCGCGCCTAGCCATAGTGTGGGCCACCCATGGCACTCCACTTATTCTCCCACCTGCCACTTCTCTCTCTCCTGAGAAAACACCATTTCATTGCTCAAACCCGTGTTCTTGTTGTTCTTTCTCGCGATTTTCGATCTCCTTGCTCAGCCCACCTTAGCTGCTGATTTTTGGAGGGTTTGCTCTCCGGTATGTGACTCCTTGTCACATCCCAAGATTTTCCAAATCTTGTTATGTGAAAAAGTAAATGAATAAAATAAAACTTTGTTGATTTTTAGGGTGAGAAGAAACTTTTTGATTCAAATTGGAAACCTTCAAAACCTATTTGATCAAACAAATCCTAAAGGGATTTGAAAAGATAAACAATTAATAAAGAAAATATAAATATGTGAAATTACAATTTATGGATCTTTTAATAAAAAGATTTGGTTTACAAATGAAAAGGTAGAATTGTAAATAAGGACTATTTTTATAGAGCCAAATTAAATCTTGGCCAAGTTTTTGAAGTAAAATATTTTTTTTTGATTAAAGGAGTAAAGGTTTATTTAAATAAAATAATGAGGGTTTATGAATATCCAAATTTATTAAAGTAAAGGCTTTGCCATTTTAATTAAACATCAAAATTTGTTAAATTGTTTTAAACAAGTTTTCCAAGTATTTTATATTTTCAAATAAAACCTACTGAAATTATTTTGATAATATTTAGATTTCAAATGGAGATTTTGAATAAATCAAAACCCATTTGATTTAATAACTAAGGTCCATTTTATTTAATTAATAAATGGATCATAAAAGAATAAAAATATTATTTTATTTTGGGACTTGGAATATTGTTGTTAAACAGAACTAAACTCAATATAAAGTTTAGTGGAAGTTTATTTGATTGGAATGTTTGAATTGTTTGATTGATTTTCAAAACAGAAAATCAATTGGAAAAAGGGAAAAGTTTCAGTACAAAAAAAAGGCTAAAGGACTCGACCCAACTAAGCAGGCCCAGCAGCCCAGCTCCAGCCCACCAGCTCGCCCTCAGCGAATTGTTTTCCTACTCAACCGCGAACCCGCAGAGTCCCAGACAGGTGGCCCCTCTCCCTTCTTTCTTCCTCGCTGACAGACCGGTCCCACCCCTCCTGTTCGTCGTCTTCAACCCCCAAACCACGCCTGCCGTTGCAGCCGAGTAACACCGACGATGAATACGCGTTGAATACAACCTTAATTCCCCGCAGTGACTGCGCCCGTTAAATCGCCCCTCTCCCCTCTCTCTTTTCCCCCAAGCAGCTCCCCCTCCCTGCCTCTAGGCTGCCCCAATTCGCCCCCACACCGCCACTGCTCCGACGAGCTTCCCCAGTGAATTCCGGCGCCGTCCAGCCTCGCCTTGCCTCCTCGACCAAGCTCACACACTCCCCAGACCTAGGCGCACCTTCCCGTAGCATTAGCTCGCCCGCGCGCGTTCCCTAGCATCGGCAAGGACGACCTCAACTCGCCGCCGTCGTCTGTCTCACCTCCGACGAGCTTTCCTGGTAAGAGCCGACCACCCCGAGCCTTCCTATTTGTACTCCTATGATCCCTAGTGGCGTACGCGTCTAACCGTGTGCTCCGTTTGCCTTAGCACGCCCGCAAACGTCGCCCTCGATGACCTCCAGAGCCGCCCGACGCCGCCACCTACTCCGGCGAGGAATCCCCGTCGCGTCTGTGCGCCCCTCGACGAACCGACCACGCCTCGAGCTTCACCGCAACCCTGCGAGCACGGTGAGCACCTCCACTTCTCTCCTCGCTTCCTGTAACCGCCGCTAGCACACCATCTGACCGCGCGCCGCCGCTCACCGCCGCGCAGCACCGCCCGTTTTTGGCCAAGCAAACGTGTCCATTAGATCTTGATCCTATGGCGGCGAATAGAACTAAGCGAAGGGGTATGAGTTGAACCAGAGTCGCGCGATCTGTTTAGATCCAACGATCCACAGAGGCCGATCCGTGCGAACCGGTACCGACCAATGGTATCACGCCGCGTGGCATTGGATCTGTTTAAAACGGAATTAGAATCTGATTTGTATGCAAATTTGAAAAATCCATGACTTTAGTTCTACACGTCCAAATTTTGCAAACTTTATATCAATGGATTCATAAAAACAAGCCCTAGCCAACCATGCCATTTGTTTAGTAAAAAGTTTCTGTTAAATTGGTTGTTTTTGCAGAAACTTGTGTATGCTTGTTTAGGATATAAAATTTATTTCAAAAATGATTTTCGGGTTGAAATCTTTGCAAAATGATTTGTTGTGAACCTACTGACCCTAGGAACCAACTCATGGATTTGAAAATGTATTTTGTGAAGTTTAGGAATAAAAACTTGAATTAGCTCATTTCTAGTCAAATAAAAATATTGATTTTGCTATAGAAATGATTTTTGAATAAAACCTTTGGATAATGTTTTGATTCAAACCTACTGACCCTAAACACCAAGTTTTGAGAATTAACAACTTATTTGGTGAACAATATAAAATTATTGCCTTACCAAAAGCATTTTTCACCACATGAAATAATGATTGGATTTTAAAAATGGTTTATAGATAAAACCCTTTTGCCAAATGACTTTGCCGCTTTAGAAAAATGACCACTTTAAGCCTTACAATGTTTAGAGCCTAGAAGAAACCACCTTTGCAAATAAAACTATCTTTTGCATGCTTGCATGCATGACTTAGTTTCTATTATTTTTATGTGTGTTAAATTGTTTGAATATTGGTTGGAATGCTAGTTGAACCTATGTTTGCTTGATTGACTTGTAGTGAAGTTAGAAGAGTGTGATATTAGCAAGATCAAGGAGTGAACCAACATCCTCTACCAAAAGGCAAGTGACACTATCATCCAAGTCCTACTATTTTCATTACACTTAGTGGATTTTGAAACATGCATGATAAGGACTACTATATTTTGCTATGCTAAATCCTAATAGGATACCCCTATATATTCCTTAGTGAAAATATTGTAGTTGTAATATGCTTAGCCCTGCTATATATATTTTGAGAAAGGATAACTGTTGAGATTATATGAAGTTGAGAAAAGACTTGTGTTTTATATAATAAAACAAGTACTCAATGAACCACCTGGGTGGACAAGGATACTCAAGTTTTGGACAAGGTGGCAACAAAAGGAACCATGTTTATATGGCAATCTATTTTTGGTTGTGCACTAAAAGAAAACCACCCAGGGACTTAGAGATTGAACATGTTTCTCGTACAGTAGCTTCCGTGTACAGCCACATGCTAAATGGGCACTGGCTTAGTCAATTACATTGTGGAAGACCCATGCATTGGCCTCTTCAGGTTACTTGAATGAGGGAACTTGGAACCCTACATTGGTGCCTGAAGACAAGCTAGCATTGTGTATGGGAGGACCCTATGGAAAGACTTCGTCACATTCTCAATCTACTAGTACTCCATCTTGGTGAGTACTTATCCAGCGGCCACTGGTGGCAACAAGATGAGATTGTGTCATGTGGGTAAAGTGTACAACTTCTGCAGAAGATAAAATTCTAAGTACTTAGCCGTGTCCCTGGTTATGGACAATACTGAGCAACTAAGGCCTGAAGCTATGGGAAATCTCGACATTCCAATTTCTAAAAGTAAAACTTGAAAGTGACAACAAAAGACTTGAAGCACTTGGGGTGTACCAAGGAGCTCAAAAGATTTTGACAAAGACTTGAAGCACTTGGGGTGTACCAAGGAGCTCAGAAATATTTTGACAAAAGATCAAAATTATTTGGAAAAAGATAGGAAAAATATTATTGCTTTCTGCAAACAAGCCTAAACCCTACCTAGCCAAATATGCATGTAATGATAGGTTCCACATATTTCCACTTAGTAGTGAAACTTGCCAATACAATTCAAATGTATTGACCCTTGTGGCTGTAACTTGTTATGTTGCAGGTTTGTTTGATATTAGTGAAGTTGATTGATTAGGATTACAAGTCTACAACCAACATGTCTGCCTGTGGCACTTTGAAGATGAAGGACCCCATGCTTATAGATATTCTGCTGCAATGTAATGTATTAGCCAAATGAGCTATGTAAGATGTAATAAAATTATGTTATTCCTGGTTATAAAATTGTATTATGACCTTTGTTTCTTGATATTACATCTTAACTGTGGATGCTAGCTATTGATCCAGGGACTAGCATTGCAATCACAGGGATCTCTACCTTATTAAAGGTTGGGACCTCTACACTCCTCCGCTTGTCCAAATAGATTTTTGATTGGTAGACTATATCATGAGTATTTTGCTACTGTAGGTGACAAGTTATGTGAGTTTGCATGCTTGTTTTATGCTTAGAGAAATTGTTTTGATGCATGTTTAGCCCTTCTATGGTCTACTTTGTTCAGTATTTTTAGGAGGCCATGGTCGCGCTCCAAGGAGGAGATGGGCGAGAAGCTCTGCTTGCTTGGTTTCCACGGGCACCACCAGGGGGATGCGCCCTCTTATGACTACTCTGCGCACTATGCCGGGGCGTCCTCGAGTTCGTATCAGGACGAAGGTACTTCGTTGCCATATTATGGAGGCACCCGTTCTTGTCCAGCTTGGGGTTGATCTCCACTTAGGCCAAAATCCTAAGCGTGTGGGGGGGGGGTATAACGACATCACACTCATATACATATGATGTTCTGTCGGTACTTTGCATATCCATGTTTCACTTTCTTTCTTTTTAAGTTTTTGTTCTTGCTTTATTTCTGCTTTCCAAAACACAAAAAGACCAAAAAAATGTTGTTTCTCTTAGTTTGATTCTTTTAGCTTTAGTTTGCTTCACCCTTATTAGCTTTGGATGTTTATTCGAAAAACCCAAAAACATTTTGTTTTGTTTGCTCTTTCCTTCAGCTCTTGTCTTAAAAAAATTGAAAACCGAAAAATATTTGTTGTTCTTCTCTGGTTTTGTAAAGTTCGTTGCAGGGTTCAGCGGTCCTCAGTGACTCCTTGGAATTTGGTTTTCATGTTATTATTCAAGCCACACAAGTGAAAGGCAATGATGATTTACAACAAATCGAGGTATGGTAAGAGGCTGGTATGAACTCTATTTCTTTTCATTTTTGTATATATACTCATCATTGTTGGTATGCTTAGTCTGTTCATGTAGACTGTATATTATTTTATGGATGCTTAGTAGTTCTTGCTCTCTTATGATTAGTTCCAATCTACTAATAGTTTGTAGCATGTCATGTTTGCTTGCATTGTTCTCTTCATAACTTGGTATGACATTTGTGGTATCCTCCTCTGAATGTTTTATTTGAATCGACTTGGCACATGCTCATGCATGCATATGACTAAACAAAAAGTCAGTTAAGCCTCGATGATTTATTTTGCCTTAGAGTTCTTGTGTCACTTTTATGCCACTATTAATTTTATTTTATCGCAAGCATGATTATGACAGTTACTACTCTCTCGATTGTCGCTCCCTTTCTATTGCTAACCTTCACTTGCACTGAGTATGATCTCTACTCGTGCATCCAACTCCCCAAAACCAAAATTATCAAAAAGTGTCCACCATATCTACCTATTAGCATCATTGCTATTCCTTGCATACTTATTATGCTTTATTTTTCTTCTGAATAAAAATGTTTTCTTGTTATGAGAAAATTAGTTAGTAAAGCTCTCATGAACAGGATGGCACACTTTATTTTCTTGCATTTAATAAACCTGAACCATTATGAATGTCTATGTAGTTATATGCTTGCAAATTATAAGTTGGAAGTTAGCAGAACCATGCTGTCATGAGGAACACTTTCAACACTTGTACATATCTATCTAGTTGATGTCATGCTTTTTTATTTATGGATGTCGGCGGTGTGAAATAAAAGGGGATCTTGTAAGTCCATGGAGTATTATATATGTGTTAGAGAAACGCCTGGGCGGCTAGCCTAAGCCATGCCTAATCATGATGGAAACTTGCAGCATAACCATAATGAGCATTCTGTGAAGCATCCTCAATAAAAACCTATGCAAATAGCAAATAAAAAGATTGCTGAGATGCTTGTTGCCTTGTCATTTTGATATGGTATAGCTCATGTGTCATGGGGCAAGGGGTACCCCGTTGGCGGTTCTCTATGATACACATATACTTACAATGACAAGAACTTACCTGTGACTAAAGTTGAGTAGCATGAGGAACAGACCTCGTACTTAAGGGACATCAGATTTTCATCTTATGATTTGTCAAGAATATAACTCATATTTGACCTCACTCTAACCTTAACCACTTCAAGATTCTAATGATAGGGGAAATGAGAGCTCAAAGCTAATGAGTATCATACTTTCAATATTTGGAGGCCTTTCAAACCTTTTTAATCTTTTCTTACACTTTTATGTTGAGTCACCATTTATTCTATGAGCACATTTCCGAGAGCATAGCTATCATTTTTAGTGTAATGTGCTTGTTCCAGAACACGGTTAATTGTGATATAACTTTGATGCTTGTATCTTTGATATTTTTACTTCTAGTCTTCACTTAAACTTCAGAGGTGCCTTGGCATTTAGTTTTTGCTCCAAAAAGAAAGGCAAGAGAGATACCACTTTTTCATATCTTCTTATGAGCATTACAATCTTGTATATGCTTATGTTTCATGTTGCTTATTATTATTGTGTTGGAATCTCTTCATAAGTTTGCATGAATATTGGGTAAACTTATTTGCATACTCCTTATTATGAATTGCCTAAGTATTTTATCATATGGTGAGAATATATACATCTTATGAAGAAAATAGGTTCGTGAAAGTTTTTTTATCGCACTCAGTTTTCAACTGAATTGCTTGAGGACAAGCAATAAGCTAAGCTTGGAGGGAGTTGATACGTCCAAAACGTATCTACTTTTCCGAACACTTTTGCTTCAGGCCCTATGTTCCCTTCATTTGTCCATTTTCCTCGCCCCTCTCAATCAAATTGGTGAGCATATCAACGACCAAATTCAAAACAATAGGCGACCAACAAATCTCCCTTAGGCTCCTTTCTATCTGAAAATATGGGGCAATGTCACGACTGATCTTGATACCACTTACACGGTATGACTTTAGGGGCACTATGGCTAGATGCATTTTTTTAAAGTGCCCCTAAACATGTGAATTAGGGGTATTTTATTAAAATTCCCCTAAAGATATGCATTTTGATCAAAGTGCCCTAAAGGTACTACTTTTAGGGATATTTTAAGTAGTGTCTTTAAATATACTATCTTTTAGAGGCATTTTGATCAAAGTGTCTCTAAATGTAGTATCTTTAGGGGCTTTTTGAGAAGTGTTTCTAAAGATAATAACCTTTACGAGCATTTTAATTAAAGTAGCTATTGCTTGTACTAACTTATAGGTCCGACACACACACATGGAAGTTATAACTATAGCTTTTACGCGTGCCTTGTACTCACTCTGATCCAAAATCGATGTAGCGCATTTTTTGAACTAAATAAAAATGAAATATGAAAAAGAACAAAAGAAAGAAAACCTACCTTTTTCCTGCCTTCTTCATTTACATAATTTCCTTTCTATCCTTTAAGAACAAATATAAAAAATGATGCAAAAAATTGTAAATTTTCAATTCCCTTTTTGGATAGCGATATTTAGGGGGAAAATTGAAAACATATCTAATTTGTTCTTTGGAAGGTAAACTTTTGTTTCATTTGATCTAAATATTATATTTCATTGGGCTTTTATCCATACGAGGTAATTTTCTGTTTTATATTGGTCTAATGTGTTGTTATCTTCTGAATAGTGTTTTGTTCTTCTTTTATTCTTAGCCCGGCCCAAGCCTCAGCTAGCTAATTGGCCCAGACACAAGGAGCAGCGTCCACATGGCGATCGACTCGGTAGCGCCCAGGTGATGCTCTTTGCGTGTATTTAGAAGGCATCGCAAAACTAACAGCACTAACTGGGCCGGCCCGTTTAGGATGGAAATAGAAGCGCGTCAAAATTGACAGAAAAATAGGAAAATAACTCCAGCGTTAAAAATAAGCTACGTGCATATGCACAGTTCTATCACCTATTAACACGCTTGTTGGACGAAAAATAACATTTGGCTGAAGCTTCTGTTTCGCTGAAGCTTTTGTGAAATATAGAATTTAAATGATTCCAACCATCTCTTATTCCATAGATGTTCAACATATTTATACAAGGAGAAGAGTTGCATCGAAGAGATGCGTCCGTTCCTGAGGGGTACGAGAAAAGTCGGTTTGCTACAAACCGACATAGATACAACGGAAGGATTATCTCTTTAAATAACTTATTTAATTAAATCCTAACACTCCCCCTAATCCTTCCTTGTCTTCATGATTGATCATCTTTGGAATCATCTTTGAAATCACTTCTCTAAAAACCCCATGGGAAAAAATGAGAAGAAACATATAAATATGCCATGAAAAACTCCTTCTCAAAACCCTGTGGGAAAATAAGGAGAAAATGACATATGTCATCCATGCTTGTACTGATATTGCCTTATTAAAAACCTTACGTGAGAAATTATTAGGGAAAACTCACAAAGGAAAAGAGTGCAACACCGAAGATCTGATGATCTTCAACAGGTCTTAACCTGGGAGATTTCTTCCCCTAAACTTTGCAAGTCACGAAGTCTTCTCATACCAATTCCATGTACATATTTGTGAAACAACGAACTTGGTAAGGACTTGGTAAACAAATCAGCGAGGTTATCACATGACTTTGTTTGCAAAATATTTATTTCCCCACTCTTTTGTAGCTCATGGGGATAAAATAGCTTAGGAGTAATATACTTTGTAATATTGCTCTTAATATAACCTGTCTGCATCTGTACAATAGAAGCAGCATTATCTTCATAGATAATGGTAGGCGATTATAGCGAACCAATCCCACTTGAACCTTGGACAAAGTTCATCATTCTGCGAAGCCATACACATTCCCGTGATGCTTCATACAAAGCAATTATCTCAGAATGATTAGTGGATGTAGCCACCAATGTTTGCTTTGTCGACTTCCAAGAGAAGGCTGTACCTCCATGTAAGAAGACAAATCCAGTATGTGATCTGGCATTATGGGGATCTGACAAGTATCCAGCATCACAATACCCCACCATGGTTCTCTCTTGATTTTTCTGATAGAACAAACCAAGATCTTTGGTGCCCTGAAGATATCTTAGAATATTCTTCACACCAACCCAATGCCTTTTCGTTGGCGATGCGCTGTATCTAGCTAAGAGATTAACTGCAAACGATATATCAGGTCTCGTGCAGTTTGCTAGATACATTAGTGCACCAATTGCACTAAGATATGGAAACTCGGGTCCCAATATCTCTTCATCGTCATCCTTAGGTCTAAAAGGGTCTTTATCTCTATCAAGAGACCTAACAACCATAGGTGTTTTAGACGGGTATGATTTATCCATATTGAACTTCTCCAATATCTTTTGGATGTACGCAGACTGGTGAACTAATATTCCTGAAGAAATATGTTCAAGTTGCAAACCGAGACAAAATTTGGTCTTACCCAAATCTTTCATCTCAAATTCCGTCTTCAGATGATTACTAGCCTCACTTATCTCTTGTGTAGTACCAATGATATTTAAATCATCCACATACACAGAGATTATACAAAATCCATCACTAGATTTCTTGATGAACACACATGGGCAATCATCATCATTTAAGTACCCTTTCTGCAAAAGGAACTCACTTAGTCGGTTGTACCACATTCTACCCGACTGCTTCAAGCCGTATAACGACCTCTGTAGCTTTACGCAATACATTTTGCGATCAGCCTTTGGATCTGGAATCTTCATTCCCTCAGGGACTTTCATGTAGATATCCGTATCCAGCGACCCATATAAATATGCGGTCACCACATCCATCAATTGGATATACAAATTCATTTGCACCGCCAGCGATATCAAGTATCGGAACGTAATTCCACTCATCACAGGAGAATATGTTTCATCGTAATCGATGCCAGGTTTCTGTGTAAACCCTTGTGCTACAAGCCTCGCCTTATATCTCACCACCTCATTGTTTTTGTTCCTCTTTCGAACAAAAACCCATTTCACCCCTACGGGGAAAACATGTTGAGGAGTAGGTATCACTTTAGTAAATACCCCTCTCTTGGTAAGCGAGCGCAATTTATCCTCAATTGCAACCATCCATTTGGACCAGTCCGAGCGTTTCATACACTCTGCCATGGTCTTAGGTTCACGGTCCAATGCCAGGTCATCTGCAATCTTTGAGGAGAAAAATATGTCGACATTTGTAGACTTTCTGTTGAACGATTCTCCTGATTCAACATAGTTTGTGGAAATCTCTTCAATACCTTCAGACTCATCATGATTTCCCTCAATGATTGAATCGAGGTGTTCCAATGTCCCAGCACCTATATTTGTGTGCGCACTTGTGCTGGGCCCTGGATGATGAACATACTTTAGGTGTCTTTCTTCAACACTTGGTTGAATGTAAACCCGTGGTTGACCTACATTTACTGTTTGAGAGATCCTCATTCCCCGCGGACGCTTCTGAGAAGCCTTGTCCTTTTTGTCCAGATTTCTCCCCCTCTTGGGCAGTTGAGTGGTCTTTGCTATCTCAACTCTCTCTGGGACATTCATAGCGGGAACATGAGATTTAGTGACACCTTTATAGTCAGTAAATGCATCTGGCAGATTATTTGCAATATTTTGCAAATTTATGATCCTCTGAACCTCTAGTTCAGATTCGTTCGTACGTGGATCTAAAGACTGAATGCCTTCAACATTCCAATCTATTTCCCGGCATTCTTTGTGGTCCTTTTCTCCCCCTAATGCCGGAAAATTATCCTCATCGAAGATGCAATCAGCGTACCGGGCTGTGAAGAGATCCCCTGTTAGAGGCTCTAGGTACTTTATAATCGACGGAGAAGTGTACCCCACATAAATACCCATCTTTCTATGTGGACCCATCGATGTACGCTGAGGTGGTGATATCGGCACGTACACAGCGCAACCGAATCTTCGAAGGTGGGAAATACTTGGTTGATTTCCACGTACTAACTGCAACGGGGAGGCCGTATGGTATGCAGTTGGTCGAATTTGTATCAATTCCGCGGCATGTAACACCGCATGTCCCCAACATGAAGTTGGGAGATTATAATTCTGTAGGAGCGGTCTTGCTATCAACTTGATCCTCTTGATAAGTGATTCCGCAAGACCATTTTGTGTGTGTACATACGGTACAGAATGCTTCACAGTTATGCCCAAAGCTAAGCAGTAATCATTGAATGCTCGTGAACTAAATTCAGCAGCATTATCCATTCTGATGGATTTTATCCTATGTTCAGGATGATTAGCTCTCAATTTTATGATTTGAGTAATCAGCTTTGCGAATGCATGGTTCCTTGTCGATATGAGACACACATTTGACCATCTTGTAGATGCATCAATGAGTACCATAAAATATCTGAATGGTCCCGATAACGGTTGAATTGGACCACATATATCTCCTTGAATGCGCTCAAGAAAATTTAGTGGTTCATTCTTGACCTTCAGGTATGAGGGTCTAGTGATTAATTTCCCAGTTGTGCATGCAGTGCAAACAAAATCTGAGGATTGCGGGAAATTAGCAACCGTTATGTTGTGTCCAATAGAACCATCAATAATTTTCCTCATCATCCCAACACCAGGATGACCCAGGCGATCATGCCATATCTTGAATTTATCAAGGTTTTGGAAAATTATTTTATACGCCAAATGTGGCTCTGGCTTTATATATGTATAATATAATCCAAAAGATAGAGCAGGAAGTTTCTCAAGGGTCTTCCTTTCGGAACCCTTTTTCTGAGTTATGAGTAGGCTTTCAACCTCACCATCTTCATGAGTTTCGATGTGGTAGCCATTACTCCGGATGTCCTTAAAACTCAGCAATGTACGAGTTGAATCCGGATACAATAATGTCTCCTGGATCATAAGCTTCGTACCATTTGGGAGTGTAAATGTGGCCTGACCAGAACCAACAATGACGGTGTCGCGAC
Source organism: Avena sativa (assembly GCA_916181665.1). NCBI lineage: Eukaryota > Viridiplantae > Streptophyta > Magnoliopsida > Poales > Poaceae > Avena > Avena sativa. The sequence goes on from OV702296.1 coordinate 387,961,928, forward strand.
CACCGATAGTCATGACACTCCCCTTACTCTTTTTTAGAGTTTGGAAGTATTTAACCTCCCGTAATATCGTGTTAGAGGCACCACTGTCCGCTAAGCAAATTTCCTCCTCCATTGGATTTTCAGAAGATTTCTTTTCGTTCTTCTTCTACTTTTCTTTTCTTTTCTTGTTTCTCCGGCAATCGCCGGAGTTCGGCTTTTACTCTGTTGGTAGAGGCAGTGTTGATAACGTGTGAAATATAGAATGCAAATGATTCCAACCATCTCTTATTCCATAGATGTTCAACATATTTATACAAGGAGAAGAGTTGCATCGAAGAGATGCGTCCGTTCCTGAGGGGTACGAGAGAAGTCGGTTTGCTACAAACCGACATAGATACAACGGAAGGATTATCTCTTTAAATAACTTATTTAATTAAATCCTAACAGCTTTTTCATCATGGACTAGTGCTTCATTTCTATCTTTGAACAAAACACCACGTCACGTACTGGAGTCCGTCCTCACATATCCACGTCACGGATCGACTACTCCCTCGTACAACAAAGCACTAGCTCATCAACCATGTTAGGATTTAATTAATCTTGTAATTAAAAGGGTAATCCTTGCTTGTAACCGTTCTCCACTACGTGGGAACCGTTTGGTAACGCTCCACGAACTGACATGAGTATGTCGGTACACCCCTATATACGTACAATCTTCATTATTGAATACAACAATTAATAAGTTGAATCATTTGCTATTTGTCTCCCGTTCTCTCTCGATTTCTTTCAACACGTTATCAGCACGCTCTACATCTGAGCAATTTAGAGAACTGGAAGATTGGGGGAAGGAAGAACAAGCAAATCGGTAAGATAAAATGTCTGCCAGATCATATCGTTGTATCTTCACATCCTTCACCAGGACATCAAAAACAAAGAAAAAAGATGAATACATCTGCATCTAATCGGTAATATCGACAGAGAATCCAAGACTTCAACCAACACAGGTAACCAATGGCTGTAAGAGAGTTCGATGCACTCGAGCTTAATTGCCACAACTACTTATATGGGCATGGACATCATGATCGCTCTTGCGTACCATGGGATAGGGCGTGCCATCCAGAACCCGGAGGACCCCCTTCCGGCTGGAGTCACACCGCTGGGAGAAGAGCAGAAATATAATGTCATGTACATTATAAGGCACTATATCCACCCGGATCTTAAGTCCGAGTATTTGGAGGAGGAATCCTCATTTACTTTGTTTCGGGCCCTCAAAGCAGAAGACGGTTATCCTGCCTGAATCACTTCATGATTTGTCCCATCTTCGATTCCAGGACTTCAAGTCCATCGGGGATTACAATCATGAGGTTCATAAGATAAGTTCTAAGCTGCGCTTTCGTGAGAAGGAACCTACAGACGCGAAAAAGATAGAAAAACTCTATCCACTATGCTCCCATCTGAAAGGCTCCTCCAGCAGCAATATCGTGCTCGTGACTACCAGGTCTATTCAGACCTTATTCATATCCTACTTCAGGCTGAAAAGCATGATGAGCTTCTTGCTTAGAATGGCTCTCGGCGCCCGGTTGGTTCCCAACCTTTGCCGGTTCATATGAAAGTCGCGAACGGAATAAAGTTTGGTGGTGCCTTCAACGACAACCAATCAAACTTCAAGGGTAAGTGTAAGCGCAACCGGAACAACAAGCCTCGAAACTCGGACCGTGGGAAAGGCACCACAAATCCAAGTTTGACAAAACTAAGCTTTGTGATAAGTGTGGATGCTACACGCACCCTACTAATAAGTGTAAGACCCCAAAGCATCTAGTAATTCTCTACCAGCAATCCCATGGACACAAAGTACCTCAAGGAAAAAGGTTTGAAACTAACTTCAACCTTCATCTGAATGGCACCAATGGACCTGGTTGTTCGCAAGATGTTCCTCTCGGACCTAGCAACACCACTCTCCAGCCGTCAGAGGACTCTATGAGCACGGAGGATATGATCGTTGAGTATACCTCAAACGATGTGTTTGGAGACTTCAACTAGTCCCACTATCTCCTTAATGATCAGTTTTAGTCATGTCCATTTGTGATAGAAAATAAGTATTGTTATCACAATATATTGTATCAGCACTCTGATATAAAATAAGATTGTATTCTATATATCTGAGGAAACTCTATATATATTTCTACGGGATTCAGTCCGATGGATGAGGAACAAGTATTTTAAAAAGTACTCTCTCTATTGTTTGGATTGTACTACACGTGCATCCAACCCATAGCACATGTTGCATATAAAGCAATTCCATTGGTCACAACTTGCTCGAGTTCAAATTCTCTCACTAGACTTTGTGTGCACCTCATGCACCACTACCGGGAAGCCAATTTTGAGGCCTTCGCACCTAAAAAAAATATACAAGTTGAACCACTTAAGTTCCTTGAACTCATTCAAGGAGACATCTGTGTTTTTTCAATCATTGTGTGGACCATATTAGGTATTTTCATGGTATTTCTAGATGCATCTACACAATGGTCACAAGTGTGACTTATGTCCACACGAAACCATGCATTTACCATGATAATGAGGGAAGTAATTAAATTACATGCCCATTATCTTGAAAGTCAAATTTTATCAATTTGCATGGACAATGATGTAGAATTCTCCTCATGTGGTTTCAATGACTTGCATGGCCTTGGGGTTTGAAGTTCAGCACTTTCTCCCATACGTCCATACTAAAAATGGTTTAGCTGGATCCCATAAGTCCTTTGTTAATGAATTCCAGTTACCAACTTGATGTTGGAGTCATGCAGCTTTACACACTGCTCAATGACTAACTGCATATCACAGTACTCCTCCTCTGTAATTGATAAGTGGAAATCCTTCGAACATTTCCCATCTGCATTGGAAGCTCTTCATGCGTACCGATCTCACCATCATAACATACATCATTGGGCCCACATACTTGGGATCTATGTGGGGTACAGATCTCCGTCGAGCAACATGTACCTTGAACCCCTCATTAGGGATACATTCATAGCTCAGTATGTTGATTGCCTATATTAAATGATGGATTATTTCTAGGCATTAAGGGGAGACTTCATGTATCACACAGAATACTAGAAAATCAATTGGGACTCCACGTTCCACCTTATATCCACGTATTCAAGAATTTGGACTACGTCCAGAATTCAGATATTTGCAACATATTGCAAATAACTTGCCAGATTTATTTAATAATCTCAAAGGTGTTACAAAATCCTTTAGTCCGGCTATAAATGCGCCCGAAAGAGTGGAGGTACCAATAAAAACCACTCAACTCTCTGTACCCGAGAAGAGTGGGAGTAGTACGGCCTCTAACCAGGATCTAGCTTCCTGCAAGCAACAAAGGAAATCGAGGAGATATCCTCTAAATTAGTAAATACAAGTCAACCTTGCGTTGATAAACACCTTATGGGTAGTATACACCGAGTGGAAGGAAAACCTCCACAACCCCAGCTTTAGCTTGTACACACTGGCTAGGACATTAGAACACCTGGACTCACGCGTATTCGGAAATCACGAAGAGTCATCATGGGTGCATGAGATTTACTCCAACAATATTAATTATTGAGAATCATATAACCAAGACTACAATTGTCGACAAACATTCTCTTGTATGATTGCAAACATCCTTCAAATGATTCGGATCCAAAGAACATGTCCATAGAAGAGTGTAAACCATTCGCTCAGACTGAAACAAACAAAGGATGCAATCCAAGAAGAATTAGCCTTGCTCTTCCAAATGAATTCCCTATACATGGGATTCCATATGTTATATTCCAAAAAGGAATGAGAATAACAAGGTGGTGAGAACGCAAGGCTTGTAGCATAAGTTCGGGTTTTCGCAGAGATCCGAGACCTACTCTCCATACAGGATTGGAATCCTCAAAATTTTCCGATAATTATATCATTGGCAGTGCAAAATCATCTATCTATGCAGTTGATAGATGTAGTGACTACATTTAGTGTGGATCACTAGATTTGGACATGTATGGTTCCTGATGGAATCTCTATCCAAATCAAAATATAAATGCAATATGCATTGTGTACAAATCAATAAGTCATTACATGACTTATTGTTGTCGGTATATTTTGGTACAACCGACGTAGTGATTTCCTTATACACAAGGACTACTTCTACAATGATGATTACCCATGCGTGTTTGTCATGCACAAGGATTACTCCTGCAATGACGAAGCACATGATCATCTAAACGACGGAATTTGAGATAAAAGATTTGGATAAAACCAATTAGTGCTTATGACTAATAGTCGTGCACCTTCACTCAAGTATTATGGTATACCAAGTTGGCCGTGTCATAAAATATTGGATAAACTTACTATGGACAAGTCATATCCATCTCCCAATCCGGTTGTTCGATATCTAGACGTAGAGAAAGATTCACTCAAACCACAGGATGATGTAAAAGGGATGTTGGGACTTGAAGTTCCATATCCCAGTGCCATTGGACCCACCAACACATTTGGTTGGGAACCAAGAATATCTTTCGATATCTCCAAGGCACCACACATTATTTGACATGTTCATGTAATTTCAGAGAAATCTAAACTCCAATATCATCAGAATACACTAATGTTGGATACTTGAATGATCCCCATAATATGTACCTACATGGTAGAAGTGTCACTCCATTAATGTCTTTAAAATAGACTTCGGTGACTACACCTACCAATCATTCTGAAATACAAAGCCACATTGACATGTGTAGCTTTACAGAGTAATAAATCACATACATGAGTCATGTGGTATTAGTTCTCTTGAATCATCGACCATTATCTACACAGATAATGTTGCTTGTATTGCATAGATGCAAATAGGATACATCGAGAGCAATATCACTAAGCATATTGCCTCTAAATTGTTTTATCTCCATGAACTCCAGAAGATTCAGGAAATAAACGTCTTGCAAGTCAAATCATGCGACAATAACATCGTTGATCTATTCACAAAGTCTCTACCAACTTTAACATTTCAGAAATGTTTTTATGGAATTGGTATTCGACGGCTTCAGGATTTGCAAGAATCAGGGGGAGTATCACTCTGTACTACTCCTATTCAAAGGATCATATTACACTCTTTTTTCCTTTATGAGTTTACTATCCAGGTTCTCATCAAGGTTTTTAATGAGGTAATATCAACACAAGATCGTATGTCATATTTTTTTCTCCACCGGGGTTTTTAGGAAAGTATACATGACATATATATTGTCCTCTAAACTCTATGGGTTTTTCCCTTTTACAAGGTTTTTCTCATATGGAGTTAACACGGAGGCAATAATTATTATATGTTGTATCATTTTCTCCTTATTTTCCCACTAGGTTTGAAGGAGTTTTAACAGCATATCCAACCATTATATGTTACACCATTTTCTCCTTATTTTCCCACCAGTTTTAAAAGATTTTTAGCAACATATCATACACACTACTCCTCATTTTTTTCCCACAGGGTTTTTAGAGGAGAATATTTCAAGATGATGAAGACTCATAAGGACAAGCATAGATTAGGAGGAGTGTTAGGATTTAATTAATCTTGTAATTAAAAGGGTAATCCTTGCTTGTAACCGTTCTCTACCATGTGGGAACCGTTTGGTAACGCTCCAGGAACCGACATGAGTATGTCGGTTCACCCCTATATACATGTACAATCTTCATTATTGAATACAATAATTAATCAGTTGAATCATTTTCTATTTGTCCCCCGTTCTCTCTCGATTTCTTTCAACAAACCACTAGCATTAGTGCACGCGACTCATGTTCTTTCCCTTCCCAGGTACATTTCCTCTATTTTTTATTTCTTGTTTCCATGTCTCTTCTTTCTTATGATTTTTTTTTATTTTCCCACTTTTCTCTTTTCATTTATTTAGGTTTATTATGGTTCTATTTTACATTAAGTTTCTATTTCTATTTCATGGCTTCTAAATTTTGTTCCATTTATAGTGTTAGACGGAACGCTAATATTTTCTCCACCTATGGCGGCAACTTGTTCCATTTAATCTAGATATGTGTTCCATTTATAGTCATAATTTTTCCCCATGTCCTAAAATTGTGCTTCACTACGTCTAATTTCCTTTTTGTGCTCGTGATTTTGTTCCATGCTTTTTGTTCCTTGGGTGCTGATTTTTGTTCCAACTAATTGAGTACCAAAAGTAATCATGTTTTGTTCCTCATGTATCTAAACATTTTTTCCCTTTGGTCCAAATTTTTGTTCCATGAGTACTAATTTTTGTTCCACATTGTGTACTATTTTTGTGTTCCAGTAGTAATTGTGATTTGTTACATTTTTTTGTGCCATGAGTGCTAAAGTTTTGTTCCACAAGGCCTATTATCGTAGTATTCGTGTTTCGATACTTATGTTTATATATGTTTTTCTATTTGGTAAAAAATGTGTTTCTTTTTTCTTTACATTTTTTACTTTAAGTAATTTGTTTTACTTTTTTTCTTCGTGGTGTACTCTTTTTTCTCAGGTGTATGATTTTTCCTCTTATTTTAGAAAATTAGTTCCACACATTTATTGCTTTCTGGATGTCATATGATGTTTTTTCGTTCCTAATGTATATATTTTTGTTCCATCAGTAAGAAAGATTTTTTCTATTTCCTCGCGAAGTAATGTGTTCCACTTATTCTTCAAATTAGCTCCACGTTTTTTGTTCCCCGATTCTTTTGTTCCTTTTGATGTTATCTTTTATTCATACGTGTATAATTATTTGTTTCTCTATTCAGAAATCTTTATCTCATATATTCTACAAAATTAGTTCTACTAAACTTGTTCCTTGATGCACCTTTCTTTTCCTTTTACATACTTTTGTTTTGTTCCTGGGTGCATAAATATTTGTTCCTTCGTTCATAATATATGTCCTCTTACTTATTTTCCTTAACTTCTGCATGCAAAAAAAAAAGGCTAAGAAAATGGCGGAAAGTCATAAACTAAAAAAGTACACCCATGCTTCTTTTTTAACACGACCACACACAAACCGTAGGCGCAGTAGTTGCATGCTTGCCCGTGCTTGAACTTACTTTTATTTAGTCCCAGCTCATGCAAGCCCTTATTTGAATCCCAGCACTTTTTTTCCTTGTAGCGTGCTAGCGAGCTAGTACTCCCTCCGTTTAAAAATATAAGATATTTTAGATTTGTGAAAGAAATATATCTAGACACCTTTTAATGTCTAGATTAATTTGTACCTACACATTAAAAGATGTCTAGATACATTAGCTTTACTAATCTAAAACATCTTATATTTTTAAAGGAAGGAAGTAATAGCTGAGCGAAGATAATTGAGTCAAATGTCTCAGCGTGCTGCTTGCTGGCACAAAGGCAGAGCGACCACAAGTTTCTTTAATAGTCCCACATCGCCTAGCAACTCGACCCACTTAAATAGCTGGAACCACAGATAGTACACGTCGAACCCGTCGTTTGTCCACATGGGTCACGAACAAAGCACGTATAGATATATATATATATATCTTTAGAATCGTATATTATTTTTACGTCACGTAAATTTTGTATTACTTTGTAAGTCGAAAAGAACATAATAAAATTAAGAAATGACATAATTTTTTTTGTTTAAATTAGACATAAAATACATATTTTTGGTGTTTTTTACACTATAATGACTCATAAACATTATTTTTTTGTCAATTTTTTTGGTTGTGGTGAATAGATGAACATAATTATTCGTATATAAAACATAATTTTTCAATCTAACAACGTAAAAATATGTTGGATGCAAAATAACTATTCTACATCCTGGATGCTAAATAGGGTTTCTATATATATATAACTTGGCCCAAACAATCGTAACGCGTGGGCTCCACAGAGAAGGACCCTCCACATGTAGCCAGCAGCGGGACACTCACTAGCTATACCAGTCGAAAAAATAGTGATGTGTCCAAAATGTGACTAAAGCCTTTAGGGGTATTTAATCAAAGTGCCCCTATAATTTTTACCGACATAAGTATCCAGGTCACATTTTAAAGTGCTCCTAAAGACTTTTAGAGGCATTTTGATCACATATAGGGGCAGTTGTAGTATATCCACACTTTTCCACCCGGCACGTACAAACGTCTTAACACAATCGCAACATTTTTTAGTGAACTATTCATTATCAAAGTGTGCATAACAAAGGGAAATTTGAACTATTCAAAGGCATTTTCAAAATCAACTTAGAAATAACACCATATTTCGTTTTCCTACACAACTTGTGTAGAGTCTCGTGCAACATAGGAACGCTATCGGAAAAATATATAAAATTCCCAACGTAAACATAATGTAAGAAGATCTCATTATTTTATTTTTGGCACAGACACTCAAAAGTCAAGAATTAAGAATGCACACTCATCATTCGATAAATATTAGGTAATTATTATCTTGGAAATCATTTTGATTGGAAGCTTGTACGCCAAGGCTCTTGAAGTAGGAAAAAATGGTTTCTTCCAACCGGAAGAAAAAGCAGGAAACTGGGCTAGACGATCAGTTCTTCTTCACACGCGAGCATTCCTCGTCGTCCTCACTGGTCCAGATGCGGCAAAGGTAGCCAACACTACTGCTGTTGCGACTGCTCATCTCCATTGTTCCGTTCAACTGCAGCACTACGACATTATTGTTATCGGCAATACTGATGTTTGTTGCAGTGACCTGAACCACAAAATTGGACCGTGATGAAACGTTAGTAGCTACTCCCTCCGTTTAGAAATATAAGATGTTTTAGGTTTGTATAGAAGATGTATCTAGACACCTTTTAGTATATAGGTTCAAATGAATCTATACACTAAAATATGTCTAGATACATCTACTTCACAAACCTAAAACATCTTATATTTCTAAACGGAGGGAGTATACCTGAAACTGGGAGAATGAGTGACTAGTAACTGGCTCGTCACCTGAGTAAGCGAGTCCACGCATGTTTGGTGCTCAACATCAAAGTCGGTCACGTTGAATCTCAGGAAGTGGTCTACATTTTCCCCGTACTCGTTGAGGACAGCGAGGGTCCCTGAGATGTTGCTGTACAAGATGCTGCTGCTGGTAGGGTTTTCTGCCCTCAGGGTGAATCGGAGGGTCACGTTACCTTGCACGGACTTGTCCATCTGGAAGGAGCCTCCCACGACTGTCAGGAGCAGACCATTGGGCTTGCCCGTGTAGATCCACGCGCCTATGACGATAGTTAGCACATTCACAATGCAGATCACCATGTACCCAACAGTGTGGCTACACATTTTATTAGATTCATCTGATTCCGGGGATGCAACCGGTGGTGCCATTCTGTGACGGGGAAGCTGTAGGTGTTGGACGTAATAATATGAAAATGTTATGATTCTTTAAAAAAATGTTAATTGACAAAATGAAAGTAACTAGCAAAGAGGCCGTTGGTTGGAACAGGGTCACAATGGAGTGTAACACATGTCATTCACAAAAAAAAGTGTAACACATGTCACGGGATGAACTACTGCATTGTACAATAAAACTATTTTGGCAGATAACTAATTAAATCTAGCGGGTCAACATTTATTTATAACTGTACAAGTTTATGAACCACATAGTTTTAGAGAGCGAAAATTAACACAGAGTAGAAGATGAAACAAATAACATGACGCATGTAGATAGCATAACCAATGACAATATTTTTGAAAGGGTGGTGAAAGAAAAACATGGGGACAGACCACTTGCTCTGTTTTGTTTCTAAATTCATTTTCCAAGCATTTGCAACCGACCACTAAACCTATTCTGATGAGTCATTTCCTTAGCCAGCTCATCCTACATATTGCAAAGTAAACAAATATCGGTACCATCCCTAAAAAAATTTATTGGTACCAAACGAAATAAAAGCATCTTTACTTAGTAGTACTTAAATTTGACAGTACCAACAATGATGCTGGTTCATGGGGAAAGAGTGAAAGATTCTAGATCTTTTTGTTTGTCGATGAAACATATGGCACACGGTTAGAGCCCAACAAACACACCAACAATAATTCTTACGGATTTGATTATTTTTGGGGGATATGGATTTGATATTTGATAACCAGCTGTTTCTCTTTGGCCAGCAACCAGTTTTTCGGCTATCATAATTTGTTTCAACGTTTCAGAATTTGAAAAATGTTTGGAAAATGACTGCACTCAACATAGAAATAACCCCTCAGGCCCTGCTTGGCGCGTAGGTGAGTTTACACGCATTTTTAACTTCCAGGCGTCAAACGATGTGCACGGATGACACCGCCGGATTTTCATCTGGGGGCCTACTGGTCGATGGATAATTCCTGAAGTTACGTACTGGTTGGCATCGGTAGGCAACTAAAATTTAAACAGCCATCCAAGCGGCATTACTGACCGCAACCGGATTTTCTCAATAACAAGACTAAAACACCAATTTTCGGTAGGAACAGAGCCAACCAAGTGGCGGATCCTTATGTGCATAATTATACAAGATCCCCTTTAAGATTAAATAATTGAATTGTAATGTTCCAACTTTTAGGTTTCATCCTTTCTGCTACCAAAATTATTCTGATGTTTCAGAATTCGAAAAAGAATGTTACTCCATCTGATCCATAATAGTTAAACAAAAATTAGTGGATCGGAGTTAGTACTGAATTTTCTCCATCTTTTAGATGCCCTCTTTCATGAATAAACAAAAATGATCCAGAAAAAATGTTCCCTCTAATAGATTTCGGATACCTATTGTTTAAAAGATCTGGTTGCTCCCCAAATTAGAACAACCTGTTCTTGTTTAGACACTCTTTGTTAAACATTAGTAAGTGTTTAAGGGCTTACTCTTTCTATGTCAAAACGAAGAGAACTAACCCCGCAAAAAAAAAAAACGAAGAGAACTAAAGGTTTTTTCCTATGTGGCGAAGCAGTGCCCATGGAGATAGCGGTTTGCGTTTGGGGCTAGTATTTTGGTCGACGAGGGGCTCACCTTACTCGTGGTATCGGCGGCGTAGGGAAGACGGCCAAACTGCAACGGGCTTGTGCGCTTCTGTGCGAGCTTCAGGGGAAAGGAAATGGAAAAACAATTAAAGAGGGGAGCTGGTGAGCATTCGCGTAGGTGACTGGTATGAGCGCAGGGTGGTGTTTATAGAGAGCTTGGATCGACTGATGAGCACGAGGAAGACGCCTGCCCAACGAACTCACTTCTGCGTACAAGCAAAGACCTACGCACCAACGGACTAGACAGAGTTTATGCATTCTGCCTGTACTGCTTTGGGCAGATCAGCTTCGGATCAATAAATGTGTGCATTCTGCCTGTACTGCTTTGGGCAAACCAAGGATCATAAACCAATACTCCTTGACACGGCACACACAATTGGGTCGAGTAGACTGTTCTGAATGCTCGACTGATTGAGATCACCAAACCGAGGATATCAAGGGATACGAGTAGACTCTTTTGGAACGAGGAGGCGGAGGTTGTTCGTTGGTCTGAACGTGTGTGCGATCACGAATACGCTGCTGATTTGCGGGACTGGACTTCTTCTCGATGTTGAGACCGGCAAGCGTTCCACTAAATCATCACGAGTTCAACCTCGTTAAACTTTGTCGGTTTACAAGGGTATGTTTTCTATGGATGTATATCCACTTGTAGTTTTGTATCTAGTAGATAGATCTTGGTGCTTAGTAATTCCCATCGTGCAATTTTTTTGTTTTCTATGCTGTAAACCTAACAATACTACCTTTACAGTCATAAGGGAGCACTATAACAACCTTCTTGTTTTTGCACCCTTGGTAACCAGAATGCTCACACCCATTATCATTCATTATACCTATATATGATCATGCAAACTTAGTTATATAGACCATTTTCACATCATAAGTAGCACAATATATCAACATAACACATAAGTAAGATTAGCTAGCATCATGAGTAGCACAATATATCAACATAACACATAATAAGTAGTACGATAGGTAGCATAACAGTCACATGAGAACAACCTAAACTCAAGTAGACCCAGTGTCAATGACGTCGTCGTCACCCAAGCTGTCCCAGAAAGAGGACATCTGGCTGCCAGAATTGTCCTGCTGCGTACCGGACGGGTCGGGCTGACACTGCTGCTGCGTGCCAAAGGGGCCAGACTCGTCCTTCCCGCGCTGTTGCCGCTGCTGGATCTCGCTAAGGACCTCGTACTTGACCGCCATCATCTGGGGATGAAGTAAGAGATCCCTAACCAAGGGGCCATCGTCCTCGCGACGGTGGTGCGCCAGCTGCCTCTCTTCCTGCCGGTGCTCCCTCTCATCGGCCCTCGTGGCAATCCTCATGCCTTCTGGCGCTAACAGATGCGTCACACGACGGTCCTTCTCAAATTTGACGACCGCTCTCGTCCCCAAGTGCTGGACCATGACGCAGTCATAGGCACGGGCCACCTGCCACGGGCACCTAAAGGTACCTAGCTGGATCTTCATATTGTTCACTATGAGCTGAGCTGCCCAAGTCGGGGTCCTCGTGGATTTCCGGTGAACACCACGAAACCTCGGCTCCGGCTCCGACATGATACTAATAAAACAGCAACATTTCATACGACAGTTAGTTAACAAATAAGAAATGAATATGTATATATATATTAAATCATCTATACTAAATCATCTACACTAAAATCTTCTATATTAAATCATCTACGCTAAATCATCTACTCTAAAATCATCTATCCTAAATCATCTACACTAAATCATCTAAAATCATCTACAATCATCTAAACTAAATCATCTACAATCATCGATCTATACTAAAACAAATAAAAGGGGAAAAGATTTAGTTGTGCAATGAATCTCTCCCACTTAAAGCCTCCCAAGCGAGTCCTTATTTCATATTTCTTCAATTTAATGTTCTAGGTCCGTCCATGGACGTAGAATGGTATAGCTGATCTTGTAATCTTACTAAAATACATTCTTTCATTGGATGGTAAGATCCGCGCACCAGAATTACGATCATTAGACAAATATGATGAGTGCACTCACTAGTAGAAAACATGACACTAGTCCCGGTTTGTAAGAGGCTTTAGTCCCGAATTGTAATCCGGGACTAACGTGTCGGGACTAAAGGTTACGGTTCTGTTACAAACCGGGACTAGAATGTCTCCACATGGCCCCGCTGCGCGTGCTGGGCTAGAGGATCTTTAGTCCCGGTTCTGTCGCGGCAACGTTTTGCACCAAACTGCTGCCACGACATGATGTGGGGTTTTAGGTTTTTTTTTGTTTTCATATACATATTATTCTACGCTACTACATGTTGTATACATTAATGTATATATAATATAATTTATCTCATTATTACATAAAGACATATAAATATATACACAACAGAGACTAGAGCTCGTCTAATCGATTTACACGAAGATCATTACAACGGATACTGTCTTTTTATGTCTATCCACGTTTACACGAAGGTCTATCCACGTTGTACTCTCCTTTTGTGTTTATGATGTTCCTGAGAAAAAATCCCGACAACTCCTCTTGAATTGCTAGTAGGCGTTCATATGGTAGGAGTTTATCCCGCATCGCATCCAACTATATATAAAGAAGTAGATCATTATGAATGGAACTTAAGAAAAACTATGGTATAGAATAAATTGTGAATATATTGTTTACGTACTCGAAGAAAGTCTGTGACCTGCTCCATACACCCACAAATGAACTCGCATACGTAATATCCATATAAATTAGTCCCTTGTGGCTGCGTCGCACACTTTTCGATCGAGAATATAATTCAATCAAATAATAATCAAGCATGATAATTGTATGGAGACTAGAATTGAAGAGATGCGAGGACCAGTCTTCCATTTAATCAAATAATAATCAAGCATGATAATTGCACACTTTTCCGGTAAGTAGTCTTCCATCGGCTTTTTTAACTGAGTCCGAGATTTTTACTTTTGCACGGTCAACGTCAATGTTTAGAAGAATCCAGTGGTAGCTGCGCACGTTTATATACACTTAACATCTAGTAAACAAAAATTGAATGTGTACAAGACAGTAAGACTCTTACCCATAGTTATAAGGAAATAGTATTTACGTCTTGTAATGTTGCTCCATTAAAACATTAGCAAGTTATCCTCTGTTTCCTCGAGGTTATTTATTAGCGTATGTCCATTAAATCTATTTGGGTCAACGAACCCAATACTGTAGATTGACTTTCTTCTACATTCTTGAATCTTCATTCTGCATATATAATAGCATACAGAAGGAGATATAGTGAGGATAACAACAGAAAATGAATTGAACGAGCTGAGTTAGTGACTTAATTACTTACAGACCATAGCAGCTGAGGAGGGACTTGTCGAGGGCGTCTAGGTTGAATAACTGAAATAGTTCACAAAGTTCAATGGAGATCTCGTCTCGACGGAATTACTCCTCTCCAACTTTACATACGAGAAATTGTCGCCCTTCCTTTGTGACTTTCAAGTACTAGATATGCAACAGTCGCATATGTGTTGGCAGATCATCGAATACCTCATCGCTGACCAGAGGCTCCCCATAGACAAATTTCCGTGCTATTGGTCCCTTGGCGACATTATCTCCGCCGGCTAGAAGTGCTTCGAGGGGAACGTTACACTCCTTGGCTAATTTAATATCTAATTCCATATCTATTCCACCTTGTGTGGGCTGGGGTAACACTTTGAGCGGGGCAAAGGATTGGTTTGCCTGTTGGCCGAGCTGGGCAACTTCTTTTGATTTTCTCACGCTTGCAGTACTTCTTGATGACTTCTCTTTTAGTGTCTTCGTAAGACAGTGTGTATAGTCATCTTTCCTATTTAACACATGTTGGGGTGGTTTCTCAAGGAATTCCTTGAAGTGCTTCTTGACTTTTGGATCAATTTGCACCTGTGGCTCGGGTTGTTTTGGTGCAAAATGGGCCTTCACTTCGGCCCGGGAGATCACCGCGCTTTCCTCATCACTCCGGTGATAAGCTAACTTGGGAGGAGACGGCGGTACTCTTGGGAGAGGATCTTGTCGTTTTTGGCGTCGGGTCTCCCTCGACGTAGCAGTGTTATTCTTCCGCTTTCTTCCCTTTGATTCAATGGGTGGAGGCGGAGGTGCTGGAGATGGAGATGCAGTCACGCTGCGATCCCTCTCAGGAAGGGGTGGACTATTGTTTCTCGGTGGAGACGGTGGACTCGGAGGTGATGGTGGCCTCGGAGGTGATGTATTGCTTCTCGGAGGAGAAGATTGCCTTGGCACCCAGCCTGGAAACACGATGTGCTGTTTTTTCCAATGAATGATCCCACCCTCCACTTCTCCTAGTGTTTTCTCCCCTTCGCCTGCAGGGATGTCAAGCTCAAGTGATCGACATGTCGGTTCAATTTCATCCACACCGACACGAGCATAGCCAGCTGGAATCTGACTTCCATGGTAGGTTGCTTCCGGTGGACAAGGTAGAGCAAAGCCGAGCGCCACCTTCATAGAAATGTTCTTCAATGTGACATGTAGCTCACAAGCTGTCCTTGCCTCGACTTCATCCACGGGGTATCGAACCATCGTTGCACCGGTCGTATCATCTATCACCGGTGCATTATTCTCCATCAACATTAGATTATTAGCTTGTACCTCCGTGGAAGCCACGCTGCTTCTTCGCTGAGATGGGCCCACCGGACTGTCTAATGCAGGATCTTGCTGTCGGGCCAGTACTCTAAGTTCATTAATCTGCTCCTGCTGCAGCTTGAACATGGCTTGAAATTCCTCGTTCCTTTTTTCAACCGCCTCCAACCGCGCTGCCTCCTCCGCCTACTACCGGTTCGTTTTTCTGGATCGGCTTCTATAAGTGTCGATGTCATCGGGAAACCCTGTCTTCCATGGAACATATGGGCCAAAGCCTCATGTTCGTCTGACTTTTTTAGGATTCCCGAGGGCATATGTCAGCTCATCGTTCTCTCTGTCGGGAATGAACTTTGCATCTTTTCTCAGTTGTATCACTTTAACAAGTTCATCTTTGAGTTTAGTAATAGCTTTCTTTGTAATAATAATCTCCCCGGTTTCAGTGTCATACGACCCCCCATGCCCAAGGAGCCAATTTTTGACCTCATGGGCCACTGATTTGTAGCTGGCGAGACCCCTTTTTCACGCATTTCTTTCTCGGTTTTTGCCCACTTAGGCGCGGCCGTCTTGTAGCCACCTGCCCCCATAGTATGGTGATATTTCCTTTTGGCCGCATTTAACTTATTCTTTTCTGACTTGGCCGTAGATGCTTTTGATTCCTTGTATGTCACAAATGGGGCCTAGTTATCCCGCTGCTTCTCTAGCGGGCCAGTGAATGGCGGAGTCAGCCCCTTCTTGGCAAAGTTGTTATACAATCTTTTCTTCCAGTCCTTGAACTGTCCGCCCATCTTCTTAAGGGCCCACTTTCTGACTTTCAACCTCAATGCCTCATTGAGTTCACGAGTGTCCAATTCAGGCAGAGAGAAGTGTGCCATGAGTAAATTCCAAAGACCCTCTTTGGCTCTATGATGGACAAAAGTTTCTCCAACTCGATCACTTTTTTTCCTCGCTTATTCCACTTCTGAGTGGTGATCGGGATGGCGTCCCTGACTATCACTCCACATTGGTATACAAATACACTTGCGGCCTCTTTCGGCTCCAAAGGTTCGCCGAACTCAGACACTAGATCAATAGTGAAATGCGCACCATCGGCAAACTTTTTGGTCGGGCCTCGTTTCCTTACAGAAGATTCGCCCGATGCGGAGGTCTAAGAGAAGAAACAGTTGTTAGTACATATATATATATATATATATATGTACTATACTAATGCATCTACTAGCTCGTGATCAGCAGAGGCTTTATATACCTCGCCGGTCTTTGCTATGGTGTCTCCACCATCAGTTCCACCATCGTCTCTACCAAAAAATTCATCATAGTCGTCTCTTCTGTCGGCTTCATCCAAGTTGAGGTATTGGGAGCCATCATCATCTCCATCGTCGTCTGCTCCATCGTAATGATAACCTCCTGTACCCTCATCTATCATGTTGTACATGATGTTCTCTTTGTTGTCTCTACTGTCCATAACTACAGAACAAAGATAAAACCATTTTGCTTAATGCGATAAAATAAAGGAAGATAAAGTAATTCAGCTTAAACAATGCGATAAAGAAAGATAAATTACCAATTAAACAACAATACATCTCGAATAATCCAGCTAGTACAACAATAAAGTACCAATTAAACAACAATACATCTCGAATAAAAGATGGTACCTTATTACACATCTAGCTCAGCGAAGACGTCGAGCCCCAGCTACTGAGCCGCGGGAGGTGTGCACCCAAAGAGTAGGAACCATCACCGGAGAATATCTCGGGTAAGGTGCCTGAAGAAGCTGTCAGGTATTGGCGACCCGGACTTGTAAAATGTACATGTAGCGTCGGACGTGCTCGTGCTCCTCCCTGACACGATGTTGTACCACCTCGTCGAGGGCCGGATCCCTCTGCACCGCACCTGGACCACTCCACCGCCGCCACAGAAGATCTGGGTCGACGACGACACCCGGATTCCTCACCAGACCACGTCCCTCGGCTGGTAGCACCTCCCAGTGCCAGCCCCACGTTTGTGCCAGCAAGGACCTTTAGCCCCGGTTTGTACTATCAACCGCCGCCGCAAGTTCTAACATTGTCATCCCCTATCTTCACGCAAGTTCTAACATGTTGTTTTTGGCGCGCCGCGTTTTGCGCGCAGCCCCGCACCCCTTTAGCCCTGGTTGGTAGTACAAACCGGGGCTAAAGGTCCTTTTTCAAACCTTTTTAAAAACAAAAAAAATAATTGTGGGTTTAGGGTTTAGGAAAATTATTTATTATATATCAAAATTTGCAGAAATAAAATTTACATCTACTCTATTATATAGATGTAAATAAAATAATTGTTCCCAAGATTTAAATTATTCGGACCTTTTTTGAATTTTTTATGCCCGTTTTGAATTTTTCGTCGTTTCGAACTTAGGTCAAAACGGCGTCGTGAAGATAGGGGATGACAATGTTAGAACTTGCATTGGATCTCTGAAGAAACAACATATTGTGATTCTAAAAATGATTTTTTCAAAAAATCACGGGCGTTAAATCATGTACCTGTAGTTCAAACCGGACCACTTCCTACCGCTTCGAGAGACATTTGTCTTTTTCACCCGGGAAGGACAGAAAGGTTTGAGATCTCCTGGTTGGAAGATAGTTCATGTAAGGTGGTCTAGTATTTTTAAAAATGGGATGGTAGCATTCTTTAACTATATTTTGGTGTCTGCTTCACAAAACGACCCGTCTTTTTGCGCTCGAAAAATGGAAAATGGCTTTTTAGAGCGACCAAAAGGAAAACTTCCTCCTGCAACATTGTTCTACATCCCAATATACACATGCATGCACAATATGGGCACCGTATCACAAACTATGCCGCGATTCAACACATAACATCCGTCTCTTGGACCGAAAGCCATGAAACCTCGAACATGATAGGTCATTTTGTGAAGGTTTTTTGGAGACATAATCAGTATACCAAGTTTGATATTTTTCCTTGCAACTATGTCACATAATATCACACCACGCGAAGGATTTACATTGTTCGGACCTTTTTGAATTTTTTATGTCCGTTTTGAATTTTTTGCCGTTTCGAACTTAGGTCAAAACGTCGTGCGTGAAGATAGGGGATGAGAATGTTAGAACTTGCATTGGATCTCTGAAAAAACGACAGATTGTGAGTCTAAAAATGATTTTTTCAAAAAATCACGGACGTTAGATCATGTACCTGTAGTTCAAACCGGACCCACTTCCTACCGATTCGGTAGACATTTGTCTTTTTCACCTGGAAAGGACAGAAAGGTTTGAGATCCCCCGGTTGGGATATAGTTCACGTAACTTGGTCTACTATTTTAAGAAAATGGGATGGTGGCATTCTGTAACTGTATTTTGGTGGCTGCTTCACAAAACGACCCGTCTTTTTGCGCTCGGAAAATGGAAAATGGCTTTTCCGAGCGACAAAAAGGAAAACTTCCTCTTGCAACACTTTTCGCATCCCAATATACACATTCATGCACAATATGGGAACCATATGACAAACTATGCCGCGATTCAACACATAACATCCGTATCTTGGACCGAAAGCCATGAAACCTCGAACATGATAGGTCATTTTGTGAAGGTTTTATTGAGATATAATCAGTATACCAAGTTTGATATTTTTCCTTGCAATTATGTCACATAATATCACACCACGTGAAGGATTTACATTGTTCGGACCTTTTTTGAATTTGTTATGCCCGTTTTGAATTTTTTGCCGTTTCGAACTTAGGTCAAAACGGCGTGCGTGAAGATAGGGGATGAGAATATTAGAAATTGCATTGGATCTCTAAAGAAACAACATATTGTGAGTCTAAGAGTAATTTTTAAAAAAAATCACGGGCGTTAGATCATGTACTTGTAGTTCAAACCAGACCCACTTCCTACCGCTTCGGTAGACATTTGTCTTTTTCACCCGGGAAGGACAGAAAGGTTTGAGATCCCCCGGTTGGGAGATAGTTCATGTAAGGTGGTCTAGTATTTTAGAAAAATGGGATGATAGCATTCTGTAACTGCATTTTGGTGGCTGCTTCACAAAACGACCCGTCTTTTTGCACTCGGAAAATGGAAAATGGCTTTTCCGAGCGACGAAAAGGAAAACTTCCTCCTGCAATATTGTTCGCCATCCCAATATACACATGCATGCACAATATGGGCACCGTATCACAAACTATGCCGCGATTTAACACACAAACAGTGTTGGAGATATGCCCTAGAGGCAATAATAAATGAAGTTATTATTATATCTTTGTGTTTATGATAAATGTTTACATTCATGCTACAATAGTATTAACAAGGAAACATTAATACTTGTGTGATTTGTAAACTTAATTTGAAGTCCCTAGTAAAGCCTCTGTATAATACTAGCTTGTTGGTTAATAGATGATTGTGGTTTCCCTATCATGAACATTGAGATGTTATTAACAACAAGATCATATCGTTAGGAGAATGATATGGTGGACATACTCCTATAGATAAGCGTAGCATAAAGATCAAGTCATTTTAATAGTTCAATTGCTATATGCTTTCTGATACATAGTTATCTGATTCCTTCGACCATGAGATCATGCATATCACCTTTGCCGGATGGATGCTTTGATGACATCAAACACCACACCGTAACTGGGTGGCTATAAAGGTGTCATTGAGTGTTCAGAAAGTATTGGTTGAAACACATGGATCAAGAGTGGGATTTGTCCATCCATATGACGGATAGATATACTCTGGGCCCTCTCGGTGAAATGTCATCCAATTAGCTTGCAAGCATGTGACTGGCTCACAAGGGATCACATATCACGGGAACGAGAAAAGAGTACTTATCAGTAACGAGGTTGAACTAGGTATGCAGAGATACCGACGATCATAACCTCGGATAAGTAAACTATCGTGAGACAAAGGGAAATTGATATCGTATGTAAGTGGTTCATTCGATCGCAAAGTAATCATAGAAATATGTGGGAGCCATATGAATTTCCAGATTCCTCTATTGGTTATTGTTCGGAGAAGTGTCTCGATCATGTCTGCATAATTCACGAACCGTAGGGAGACACACTTAAGGATTCTACGTTGTTTGAGTAGTTATGGAATGATGAGAAAGAGTCCGAATGTTGTTCGAAGTCTCGAATGGGATTCGGGATATCACGAGGAGATCCGGAATGGTCCGGAGAATAAGATTCATATAAGGAAAGTCCCGTTTCGGAGTTGGGGAATGGTTCCGGTGTTTTCATCGGGAACATTCTAGAAGGTTCCGGAATGTCCGGCACTCCGGGGGGGGGGGGAAGGGTACATGAATGTGTCATTGTAAGTTGGAATGATTGCATCATGTATTAGGTGTCTTTGCTGTCCAAAATAAAGGGTTTATTCAAATCCTAATTTGAAAAGTCAAACGGCTAGTTTGAAAGTCAAACGACAAGTTTTGGAAAGAGGAGGAGAAGTGGAAACCGAGTTGGGGAGGGATTCCCTCCTCCCCAAGCCGGCGCCCCACCCAAGCTGAGTTGGGGAGGGACTCCACTCCCTCCCCTTGGCCGGCCAGCCCCTCCACCTATATAAGGAGGAGCAAGGGCTCCCTCCTAGCACACAAGTCCCTCTCCTCTAAACCTAAACCCTAGCCACAGCCTAGGGATTTCTCCCAAGCCGTCAAGTTAGAGCTTCTAATTGCCCTAGCCTCCGGTTTAGAGCCTTATAATTGGTGTGTCTAATCCCTAGATCACCAAGAGCTCTCTCATACTCCACCATACTCGCTCCGGCTTAAGGCGAAGCCCTGCGAGATCTCCCCTCTACTTCCGGTACCACGCCGTTGTGCTGCCGGAATCGCGAGGAGAGTGCTACAACCTCCGCTGCCTGCTGGAACAAGGGAGAGGAAGGTCTTTGTCGAGTACCGAACGTGTGACCGACTGCGGGAGCGCTGCTGGAACGCGGCGCCGGAAGGATCGTCTACGCGATCTTGAGATCGGAAAGAGTACGACTACATCACCCACGAGAATCTGCTCTCGTTAAACACTTTGGAATCTTCGAGGGTGAGTTATTCCATCGACTCGTTGCTACAATCTAGTAGATAGATCTTGGCTTGTTTGTTTGTATGCGGTAGAATTTTTTTTGTTTTCCATGCTACGAAACCCAACAGTGGTATCAGAGCCGTGTCTATATGTAGATCTGTTGCATGAGTAGAACACAATGGTCATTGTGGGCATTGATGCTTTTATTGTCGATTGCTTCTTGTGTACTTTGCATCTTGCAGGATGTTGGGATGAAGCGGCCCGGGCTAACCTTACATGACATCGTTCATGAGACTTGCTCCACGCTTGACATGCAACTCGTATTGCATAAGTGGCTTTGCGGGTGCCTGTTTCTCCCAGCATAGTGGAGATTCAATTTACAACGGGTGATTAACAATACTAGTATCAATGTTGTGGTTCTTGTTCGTAAGTTAGAACGACACTTATTGAAAGCCCCAAACCACGTAAAATATGCAAAGAAAGTAGAGGCGTCTAACTTTGTTTTGCAGGGGTGTGCAGTGATTTGATATGGCCATGATTGTGATTATATTTGATGTATGCAATGTTCCTTATTGTAAGTTGGCAACCGGCAGGAGCCATATGGTTGTCTTTAATTTATGTTAAGACCCACGTGTCTATTCAAAGTAGTTGTAATAGTTGAAGCCGGTGGACGACAACCATGGAGAAGCGTCATTGACCTTGATGCAATGCCGGTGATGATGGAGATCATGTTCGTGCTTGAAGATGGAGATCGGAAGCACAAAGAAGAAAGGCCATATCATATCACATATTATGAATTGCATGTGATGTTAATCCTTTATGCATCTTGTATTGCTTAGTAGACGACGGTAGCATTATAAGATGATCCCTCATGCACATAAATTTCAAGTTCTAAAGTGTTCACCCTTAGTATGCACCGTTGCTAAAGCTTGTTGTTTCGAAGCACCACGTGATGATCGGGTGTGTTAGATTCCGCGAGTGAATACAACGTAAGCAAGCCAGATTTGCTTATGCGGTAACTAAGGTTTGATCTTGACGAGCCTAGCATGTACAGACATGGTCTCAGGAACACGAATCACCGAAAGGTAAAGCATGAATCATATAGTAGATATGATGAACATGTTGATTGTTCGCCATTGAAACTATATCAACTCTCGTGATGATCGGTTTTGATATGGTGGATTTGGTTCGTGTGATCACTAAAACAATGTGAGGGATGTTGTTTTGAGTGGGAGTTCACCTAGATTAAACTTTATTATTAATTTGAACTCAATTTGTCATAAACTTAGTCTAAACTATTGCAAATATGTTGTAGATCAATGGCAGCCCCTACCATCAATTTTAATGCGTTCCTAGAGAAGGAAAAGTTGAAAAACAATGGAAGCAACTTCGCGGATTGGTTCCGCAATTTGAGGATTGTCCTCACAGCTGGTAATTTGACCTATGTGCTGGATGCACCGCTGGGTGACCCACCTGCAGCTGATGCTACCGATGAAGTAAAGAATGTTTACCTTGCTCGGAAGAATCAGTACTCCATAGTTCAGTGTGCTATCTTGTATGGTTTAGAATCGGAGCTTCAGAAAAGGTTTGAGAATTCAGACCCACATGATATTGTCCGTGATCTCAAATGGATCTTTGAGACTCACGCGGCGATTGAGAGTTATGAGGCTTCTGAAAAGTTCTTTAACTGCAAGATGGAAGAGGGCAGCTCCGTCAGTGAGCATGTGCTTAAGATGTCTGGGCACGCAAACAAACTTCAAAGATTGGGTATAGTGATTCCTAATGCTTTGGGGATTTACCGTGTCCTCCAATCACTACCACCAAGTTACAAGAACTTTGTGATGAACTACAACATGTAGAACATGAACAAGCAGTTGCCAGAACTGTTTGCTATGTTAAAGTCTGCAGAAGTGGAGATCAAGAAAGAGCACCAAGTGTTGTTGGTCAATAAGACCACCAAATTCAAGAAAGGCAAGTCTAAGCAGAAGGGACACTTCAAGAAGGGTGGCAAGAAAGTTGCCACACCGACGAAGAGGACCAAGGCTGGACCCAAGCCTGATACTGAGTGCTTTTACTGCAAAGGAGAGGGTCACTGGAAGCGGAATTGCCCAAAGTACTTGGCGGATTTGAAGAACGGCAACATCAAGAAGAAAGGTATATCTGATATACATGTTATTGATGTGTATCTCACTAGTATTCGTAGTAGTGCCTGGGTATTTGATACTGGTTCGGTTGCTCATATTTGTAACTCGAAACAGGAGCTGCAGAATAAACGGAAGCTAGTGAAGAACGAGGTGACGATGCGCGTGGGAAACGGATCAAAGGTTGATGTGATCGCGGTCGGCACGCTACCCCTTCATCTACCATCGGGATTAGTTTTATACTTAAATAATTGTTATTTGGTGCCTGCGTTGAGCATGAACATTATATCGGGATCTTATTTATTGCGAGACGGTTACTTGTTTAAATCCGAGAATAATGGTTGTTCGATTTATATGAGTAATATGTTTTATGCACATGCACCTTTGATAGATGGTCTATTCTTGTTGAATCTCGATGGTGGAAATACACATATTAATAACATTGAAGCTAAACGTTTGAAATTAAGCGATAACTCGACCTATATGTGGCACTGTCGTCTTGGTCACATTGGAGTGAAGCGTATGAAGAAACTCCATTCCGATGGACTTCTTGAATCACTTGATTTTGAATCACTTGAAAGATGCGAAGCATGTCTAATGGGAAAAATGATTAAGACTCCATTTTCTGGTATGATGGAGCGAGCTACGGACTTATTGGAAATCATACATACCGATGTGTGTGGTCCAATGAGTGTAGCATCGCGCAGTGGTTATCGTTATGTTCTTACCTTCACGGATGACTTGAGTAGATATGGGTATATCTATTTCTTGAAACATAAATCCGAAACTTTCGAGAAGTTTAAGGAATTTCAAAGTGAGGTAGAGAATCAACGTAACAAGAAGATTAAATTTCTACGTTCTGATCGTGGAGGTGAATATCTAAGTTACGAGTTTTGCGAGCATTTGAAGAAATGCGGAATACTTTCACAATTGACACCGCCGGGAACACCACAGCGTAATGGTGTGTCTGAACGTCGTAATCAAACTCTCTTAGATATGGTTCGTTCTATGATGTCACTTACAGATTTACCGCTATCATTTTGGGGTTATGCATTAGAAACAGCCGCATTCACTTTAAATAGGGCACCGTCTAAATCCGTTAAAACGACACCGTATGAATTATGGTTTGGGAAGAAACCTAAATTGTCGTTCCTTAAAGTTTGGGGATGCGAAGCCTATGTAAAGAAGTTACAGCCGGACAAGCTTGAACCCAAAGCGGAAAAATGCGTCTTCATAGGATACCCGAAGGAAACTATTGGGTATACTTTCTATCATAGATCCGAAGGCAAAATCTTCGTTGCCAAGAATGGATCCTTTCTAGAGAAGGAATTTCTCTCGAAAGAAGTGACTGGAAGGAAAGTAGAACTCGACGAGGTTGTCGAACCTTCTCTCGAAATTGCGAGTAGCGCAGCACCGGAAGAAGTTCCTGTGGTGCCTGCACCAATTAGAGAGGAAGCTAATGATGATGATCATGAAACTTTGGTTGAAGTTGCTACAGAGCCTCGCAGGTCAACGAGAACTCGTACCACTCCAGATTGGTATGATCCCGTTATGAGTGTCATGTTGGTGGACAACACCGATGACCCTGAGACATATGAGGAAGCAATGATGAGCCCAGATTCCAATAAATGGCAGGAAGCCATGAAATCCGAGATTGGATCCATGTACGAAAACCAAGTATGGACTTTGGTGGACTTACCGGATGGCCGGAAGGCTGTCGAGAACAAATGGATCTTCAAGAAGAAAACAAATGCTGATGGTAATGTTACTGTCTATAAAGCTCGACTTGTCGCAAAAGGGTTTTGACAAATTCAAGGAGTTGACTATGATGAGACTTTCTCACCAGTAGCGAAGCTAAAGTCTGTGAGGATTATGTTAGCAATCGCTGCATATTACGATTATGAGATATGGCAGATGGATGTCAAAACAGCATTCCTCAATGGTGACATTGATGAAGAGTTGTATATGATGCAACCCAAAGGTTTTGTCGATCCTAAAGATGCTAACAAGGTATGCAAACTTCAACGGTCCATCTATGGATTGAAGCAAGCATCCCGAAGTTGGAATCAATGTTTTGATAAGGTAATCAAAAGTTTTGGTTTTATACAAACTTATGGAGAAGCTTGTATTTACAAGAAAGTGAGTGGGAGCTCTGTAGCATTCTTAATACTATATGTGGATGACATATTGTTGATTGGGAATGATGTAGACCTTCTTAATAGTGTCAAAGAATATTTGAATAATAGTTTTTCAATGAAGGATCTTGGCGAAGCAGCTTACATATTATGCATAAAGATTTATAGAGATAGATCAAAGCGCCAAATATCATTGTCACAGAGTACATATTTGGACAAAGTTCTAAAGAGGTTTGGAATGGAAGATAGCAAGAAAGGGTTCTTGCCCATGTTGCCCAATACGACCTTGAGTAAAACTCAAAGTCCGACATCGGCAGAAGATAGAGAAAGGATGAGTAAGACTCCCTATGCCTCAGCCATAGGATCTCTAATGTATGCCATGCTATGTACTAGACCCGACATTGCATATGCTGTTAGTTTGACTAGGAGATATCAAAGTGATCCAGGAGTGGATCATTGGACAGCGGTCAAAAACATCCTTAAGTACTTAAGAAGAACTGTGGATATGGTTCTTTCTTATGGAGGTGATGAACAGCTCGTTGTTAATGGTTACACCGATGCTAGTTGGAACACCGATCCGGATGATTCTAAATCACAATCTGGATACGTATTTATTTTGAATGGTGCAGCAGTTAGCTGGAGGAGTGCAAAGCAAAGCGTTGTGGCGAGATCTTCAACTGAATCGGAATACATGGCTGCTTCAGAGGCTTCACAAGAAGCGATATGGATGAAAGAGTTCATTACAGAGCTGGGTGTGGTTCCTAGTGCGCTGGACCCAATGTCTATCTACTGTGATAACATGAGTGCCATAGCCAATGCGCAAGAACCAAAGTCACACAAGAAGCTGAAGCACATCAAGCTACGTTTTCACGCTATTTGAGAACATATCCAAGATGGGGATATAAAGATTTGCAAAGTACACATAGATCTGAATGTGGCGGATCCGTTGACTAAACCTCTCCCGAGGGCAAAACATGACCAGCACCAAACTGCCATGGGTGTTCGGTATATTACCATGTAATCTAGATTAGATGACTCTAGTGCAAGTGGGAGACTGTTGGAGATATGCCCTAGAGGCAATAATAAATGAAGTTATTATTATATCTTTGTGTTTATGATAAATGTTTACATTCATGCTACAATAGTATTAACAAGGAAACATTAATACTTGTGTGATTTGTAAACTTAATTTGAAGTCCCTAGTAAAGCCTCTGTATAATACTAGCTTGTTGGTTAATAGATTATTGTGGTTTCCCTATCATGAACATTGAGATGTTATTAACAAAAAGATCATATCGTTAGGAGAATGATATGGTGGACATACTCCTATAGATAAGCGTAGCATAAAGATCAAGTCATTTTAATAGTTCAATTGCTATATGCTTTCTGATACATAGTTATCTGATTCCTTCGACCATGAGATCATGCATATCACCTTTGCCGGATGGATGCTTTGATGACATCAAACACCACACCGTAACTGGGTGGCTATAAAGGTGTCATTGAGTGTTCAGAAAGTATTGGTTGAAACACATGGATCAAGAGTGGGATTTGTCCATCCATATGACGGATAGATATACTCTGGGCCCTCTCGGTGAAATGTCATCCAATTAGCTTGCAAGCATGTGACTGGCTCACAAGGGATCACATATCACGGGAACGAGAAAAGAGTACTTATCAGTAACGAGGTTGAACTAGGTATGCAGAGATACCGACGATCATAACCTCGGATAAGTAAACTATCGTGAGACAAAGGGAAATTGATATCGTATGTAAGTGGTTCATTCGATCGCAAAGTAATCATATAAATATGTGGGAGCCATATAAATTTCCAGATTCCTCTATTGGTTATTGTTCGGAGAAGTGTCTCGATCATGTCTGCATAATTCACGAACCGTAGGGAGACACACTTAAGGATTCTACGTTGTTTGAGTAGTTATGGAATGATGAGAAAGAGTCCGAATGTTGTTCGGAGTCTCGAATGGGATTCGGGATATCACGAGGAGATCCGGAATGGTCCGGAGAATAAGATTCATATAAGGAAAGTCCCGTTTCGGAGTTGGGGAATGGTTCCGGTGTTTTCATCGGGAACATTCTAGAAGGTTCCAGAATGTCCGGCACTCCGGGGGGGGGGGGAAGGGTACATGAATGTGTCATTGTAAGTTGGAATGATTGCATCATGTACTAGGTGTCTTTGCTGTCCAAAATAAAGGGTTTATTCAAATCCTAATTTGAAAAGTCAAACGGCTAGTTTGAAAGTCAAACGGCAAGTTTTGGAAAGAGGAGGAGAAGTGGAAACCGAGTTGGGGAGGGATTCCCTCCTCCCCAAGCCGGTGCCCCACCCAAGCCGAGTTGGGGAGGGACTCCACTCCCTCCCCTTGGCCGGCCAGCCCCTCCACCTATATAAGGAGGAGCAAGGGCTCCCTCCTAGCACACAAGTCCCTCTCCTCTAAACCTAAACCCTAGCCACAGCCTAGGGATTTCTCCCAAGCCGTCAAGTTAGAGCTTCTAATTGCCCTAGCCTCCGGTTTAGAGCCTTCTAATTGGTGTGTCTAATACCTAGATCACCAAGAGCTCTCTCATACTCCACCATACTTGCTCCGGCTTAAGGCGAAGCCCTGCGAGATCTCCCCTCTACTTCCGGTACCACGCCGTTGTGCTGCCGGAATCGCGAGGAGAGTGCTACAACCTCCGCTGCCTGCTGGAACAAGGGAGAGGAAGGTCTTCGTCGAGTACCGAACGTGTGACCGACTGCGGGAGCGCTGCTGGAACGCGGCGCCGGAAGGATCGTCTACGCGATCTTAAGATCGGAAAGAGTACGACTACATCACCCACGAGAATCTGCTCTCGTTAAACACTTTGGAATCTTCGAGGGTGAGTTATTCCATCGACTCGTTGCTACAATCTAGTAGATAGATCTTGGCTTGTTTGTTTGTATGCGGTAGATTTTTTTTTGTTTTCCATGCTACGAAACCCAACAAACATGCCCGTTTCGAATTTTTCCCGTCATATCCAAACCGCTTCCCGCCATGTTTTCCCGCCCTTTCCCTCCGAACGGTGCTTTTAGTCCCGGTTGTAGCCACTAACCGGGACTAAATATATTTCCCATCATTTCCCACCGCTTCCCGCCATGTTTTCCCGCCCTTTCCATCTATATATAGGCCGACCACGCCATGGCTATCCATACATCCACACCTTCCTCTCTCACAATAATGGATAGTGCCTACTGGGCCATTATGACCCTAGAGGAGACCGAGGCGCTGTTTGCCTCCAACTACCCTTGCCCGGCGGGCTACCGGCCGCCCGCCGGCTTGATGCTGAGCACTGGAGGGGATCCTGTCCCTCCCGTGCCTCAAGGCTCCACCGACAGGCGGCCATCACGAACCACTTCTACCAGGAGCTCATGCCGGAGCAGCGGATGGATCCCTAGTGGGATCCCGACAACTACGACACCTGGAATGCGTTCTTCGCTAACCGACAGGAAAGGAAGCTCTCCAGGTACGAGGTTGATGGCCCGCCCTCGGTGAAACACAACGAAGCCGGCCGACATCTGTGGTGGGCGAACCGTACTATCATCGACGTGATGCGCTACATCGCCCGGGGAGACCATCCTCGCCTGCGGTGCCCACAAGTACACCCTCCATAGAGCCACAAGAAGGCCCCTTCCCCGCCCAGTGGTAGCGGCATCGTCTTCCAGGAGACCCCTACCCCGCCCGCCGTGAATCCGAGGCCGGAGTGGCAGGTGCCCCCGGTATATGCCATGACTGGGCTGAGGATCCCCGGAGTGGCAGGTGACGATGATGAAGAAGTCCCGGTTTGTCCCGGTTTTTAATATTAATAAATGTCTTGAGTGTTACCTAGTCTAGTGTTTTGGTACCTGCCTACAGCAATCTTAGAAATTCCGGTTTGTCCCGGTTTTTAATATTAATAAATGACGATGACAATGAAAAATAGGATTAATTCACAAAAGGTTTAATACATTATTACATCACCAACATCCACATCTAGTGTTTTGGTTCTCTTCTAGTCTGTAACCATGGAGCATCTTAATTATTTAGCGGTATGCTTGGATCAGTTTTCACTTTGAATGGCGGAATTTTATGAAATTTGTCATAATCTTCTGACATGTCTGTCCTCTCCTCAACTCCCACCATGTTTATTTTTCCTGAAAGAACTATGTGGCGCTTTGGCTCATCGTATGATATTGTATTGTTTTGCTTATCTTTCCTTTTTCTCGGTCTAGTAGACATGTCCTTCACATAGAAAACTTGAGCCACATCATTGGCAAGGACGAATGGTTCGTCTCCGTACGCAAGATTATTGAGATCCACTGTTGTCATTCCGTACTGCTGGTCTACCGTTACCCCACCTCCTGTCATCTTGACCCATTTGCATCGAAACAATGGGACATTGAAATTAGGACCATAGTCAAGTTCCCATATGTCCTCTATGTAACCATAATATGTGTCCTTTTTCCCATTCTCGTCTGTTGCATCAAATCAGACACCACTGTTTTGGTTGGTGCTCTTTTTATCTTGGACGTGCGTGTAAAATATATTCCCATTTATCTCGTACCCTTGGAAAGTCAATATAGTTGAAGATGGAGACCTGGCCAACAAGTACAACTGATCTCCAACAGTGGTGTCATTCATGAGATGTGTCTGCAACCAACCGCCGAAAGTCTTCATGTGTTCATCTCTAATCAACCTGTCAGACTGCCCCGGGTAGTTCGAGCGTACAATATTCTTGTGTACCTCGATATACGGAGCCACCAAGGTGGAACTTTGCAGAATTGTATAGTGTGATTTAGTGAAAGAATGTCCGTCCATACATATCTTTGCTTTCTTTCCTAGAGTGCATTTTCCCCTAAGTCTCCCGTCATGCCGTGATTTAGGTACACCGATCGGCTTAAGGTAAGGAATAAAGTCAACACAAAACTCAATGACCTCCTCTGTTCCATAGCCCTTGAAGATGCTTCCTTCTGGCCTCGCACGGTTATGGACATATTTCTTTAAGACTCCCATGAGTCTCTCAAAGGGGAACATATTGTGTAGACAAGACACTGGACCACATCTTTCTATAACCCTGGTAGACTTTCTGGATCGATTACCTTCTGAGAAATTGCATTGAGGAACGAACATAGCTTCACAATGGGTACTCTAACATTTTCCGGCAGAAGCCCCCTCAAAACAACCGGAAACAACTGCGTCATAAGCACGTGGCAGTCATGAGACTTCAAGTTCTGAAATTTTTTCTCTGCCATATTTATTATTCCCTTTATATTGGACGAGAAGCCAGAAGGGACCTTGATACTACTCAGGCATTCAAAAAATATTTCCTTCTCTTCCTTGGTAAGAGCGTAACTGGCAGTACCTTTAAACATCTCTGGATGCCTGCCTTCTCGGTCTTTCATACATTGTTGGTCCTGCCGTGCTTCTAGTGTATCTTTATTCTTTCCATACACGCCCAAGAAGCCTAGTAGTATCATTCAAACATTCTTCGTTAGGTGCATCACGTCGATTGCAGAGTGGACCTCTAAGACTTTCCAATAGGGTAGCTCCCAAAATATAGATTTCTTCTATCACATGGGTGTGTGTCCGCTAGCTTCCTTCGGAACGGATCGTCCGCCAGGACCCTTTCCAAAGATTACTTTTAAGTCCTTCACCATATCAAATACAGCATCACCAGTACGACGGACAGACTTACTCCGGTGATCTGCTTCACCATTGAAATGCTTCCCTTTCCTTCTTAGAGAATGCGCGGGCGGAAGAAAACGACGATTCCCTAGGTACACATTCTTCTTGCACTTATCCAAATAAATACTTTCAGTGTCATCTAAACAGTGTGTGCATGCATTGTATCCCTTGTTTGTCTGTCCTGAAATGTTACTAAGAGCAGGCCAATCATTGATGGTTACGAACAACAATGCTCGTAGGTTAAATTCCTCACGTTTGTGCTAATTCCACACACGTACACCTTGTCCGTGCCACAACTATAAAAGTTCTTCAACTAATGGCCTTAGGCACACATCAATGTCGTTGCCGGGTTGCTTCGGGCCTTGGATGAGCACTGGCATCATAATGAACTTCCGCTTCATGCACAACCAAGGAGGAAGGTTATAGATACACAAAGTCACAGGCCATGTGCTATGACTGCAGCTCTGCTCCCCAAAGGGATTCATGCCATCCTTACTTAGACCAAACCATAAGTTTCTCGCGTCACCTGCAAAGTTCGGGTACTTTCTCTCAATTTTTCTCCACTGCGACCCATCAGCGGGGTGTCTCAACATCTCGTCTTTCTTACGGTCTTCTTTGTACCATCGCAACAATTTGGCATGCTCTTCGTTTCTGAATAAACGTTTCAGCCGTGGTATTATAGGAGCATACCACATCACCTTGGCGGGAACCCTCTTCCTGGGGCGCTCCCCCTCAACATCACCAGGGTCATCTCGTCGGATCTTATACCGCAATGCAGTGCATACCGGGCATGCATCCAAATTCTCGTACTGCTCACCACAGTAGAGGATGCAGTCATTAATGCATGCGTGTATCTTCTGTACCTCTAATCCTAGAGGGAAAACAACCTTCTTTGCTTCGTAAGTACTGGCGGGCAGTTTGTTATCCTTTGGAAGCAGCTTCTTCATTATCTTAAACAACTTTTCAAATCCCTTGTTAGGCACACCGACCTCTACCTTCCATTGCAGCAATTCCAGTGTGCTGCCTAGCTTTTTGTGGCCATCTTCGCAATTCGAGTACAACAATTTGTTATGATCCTCTAACATCTGCTCAAATTTCAACCTCTCCCTTTTGCTATCACATTCTCCCTTTGCATCAGCAATGGCCCGACCAAGATCATCATCTAGCTCATATGATGCACGTTCTTCTATTTCTTCTTCATCATTGTCTTCCATTGTAGTACCACCGTATTCAGGGGACATAGGATAGATGTCATCATTCTCTTCATCTTCATTGTCTTCCATCATAACCCCTCTTTCTCCGTGCTTGGTCCAACAATTATAGCCAGACATGAAACCGGACCGAAATAAATGGTCATGAAGGACTCTTGAGGAAGAGTATTCCTTCTGATTCCAACACTCACCACATGGACAGCACATAAAACCATTCCGCTTGTTTGCCTCTGCCACAACGAGAAAAGAACGCACACCTTTAATGAACTCGTCAGAGATTCGGTCAGCGTACATCCATTGCCGTCTCATCTGCATTTTATAATTTCATCAAACAAAATCATGATGCTAAGAGTAGTACTAGTCTAAAAATAAAAGAACACATCGTATACATCAAACAAGCACCGATTTAAAAACCTTTCTACTACATCTTTAGTCCCCGTTGGACACACCAACCGGGACTAAAGGGGTTCCTGCAGGCTGGGGCCGACATGAGCCCGTTTATTCCCAGATGGTGTCTCCAACCGGGACTAAAGGACACTCCAATCGGGACTAAAAGTGGGTGATGACACTATATGTCATGAGTGGAGACACTATGCGAGTGAGTGGCGACACTATGACAGGGGTGAGTGTCGACATTATGTCGTGAGTGTTGACACTATGTTGTGCTGCTTAATCTATAAATGGGCTTTCTTGTGAACTATCAACTACAAGGAAGATCGTGTGTGAGACCAGGGACACCACTAAGGCGGAGCTTCTCGAAGATGTCTTAGGACCTCGTCCTCAGACATCTTCGAGGAGCTCGCTGTAGAGGCACTCCCTAATATGTGAAATTAGTTAGCTCCACCAGCATACTGATTTAGCTAGAAAAGATATGAACTGAAAGATGGTGTGCGAGAGCAGGGACACCACTATCGCAGAGCTTCTCGAAGATGTCTTAGGATGCCTCGTCCTTAGACATCTTCGAGGAGCTCGCCATAGAGGCACTCCCTAGTTTAATTTGGTAGCTCCATGACGTGTTCATGTTTTTGTTCTTTCTTGCTTAACTGGCCGATGATTAACTAAAATGCTAGGGCACCACTATATATATGTGTGCCTTCATAGTTTTGGTACTTATTTTTGTTTCAATGGATTTTGTGATGACAGGTAGAAGAAAGAAGAATATTTTGTTGCTCGACGGTGACATGATGCACTGTGAACCGTCTGGATTTCAAGACAACGTGTCAAACCAAGATATGTAGATAGGATGAACTCATGTATCTATGTGCTTCGATGAATCAAATGAATTTCGAGAACTATATGTGCCAAATTAACCAGATATATAGAGATAGAATCCACACAAATCTATCCATTTCTAGAGCATGAAATGAGCTAAAACAAGCAATGCGAGATGAAATGATGAAGTTGCTAACCTCTTAGGACCCTTGATAGATGTGGAGCCAAAAAATCTTCACAAATCTTGAGAAAAATTGGAAAGAACTCGAGCTTGAGGGGAAAATTTTGAGAGGGATGCTTGTGTGAGCTTGAAATGCTCGGGCTGGGAAGGGGAAGAAGATATAGTCGGGACTTTAGTCCCAGTTTGAGAAACAAACTGGGGCTAAAGGTACACGCATCTGCTCTTTTCCAGCGCCAGACCCTTTAGCCCCGGTTTGTTAAACGAACCGGGACTAAAGGTCCCATACGAACCGAGGCTAATGTCTTTTAGGGCCTGCGGCCGTTTCTAGCCATTGGGACCAGGGCATTAGTCCCGGTTTGTACCAGTACAAACCGGGACTAATGCTCTGGACCAAAGGTCTGTTTTCTACTAGTGACTACAAAATGGATACAAAATATAAACGTGAATGTATGCTACCTCCGTTTCAGGGCTTAAGGCGCACACGCTTTCCAAAGCAAAGTTTGATCGAAAGAATTGAACAACAAAATCTTGATTATATTATACATAATTAGTATCGTTGGATTCGTATAGAAAAATACTTTCCAGTGGTACTATTTTTATACCAAACTCTTTACGTATTTAGAATAATTCCTGGTCAAAGAAAAAACACGCAAAACGAGAACGCCTTAAGCCCTGAAACAGAGGGATTAGTTTCTATTATCATGGAATTATCAAAATCACCCTTTATAAGATAAACAATGAAATGTGACCCCGTCGAGCTGCCCTAGGATATGCATGCGAATTTCACACGATGCCATATCATGTATAGAAGAAATATAAGGACTGCACTAAATCAACTTTCTATATATGTACAAACAACACTATAATTTTACCCTAATTCCATCACTAAAATCATAAAATCATCTATTACAAACAACACTACAATTTTACAACTATGTAGAAAATGTCATATAAACTAAATGAAAATGATAGTAAACAACACATTTATCCTAGATTAAAATTTTACATCCACATCTACAGAAAATTTCATTTAAAATAAATTGTACAACTAAATTTTCCTAATTTTACACTACCTATACTGTTGAATTTAATGGAGCTCACCGGGGCAGCCGCATAGAGTTGTGGCGCGTTTGTTGCTGAGGGAAGCACCGCGTTTGTACCATGGGGAGCGCCGCGTCGGTGTGCCATGGAGGCGTCCTGGGTGTGGTGAGGGAGAGGAGCAGCTCGTCAGTAAGGGAGATGGCGGTGTCGATGCCGGCGGCCGCTGCGAGGGGAGGAAAGGCTGTGTTGGCAACGGCGGTGCATGGGGAGGGGTGGAGTGGATCATGAGGATCGGAGGTTTAATTCATAGACGAGGCGAGCATAGTGAAGTGAGTGGCTGCCGACGGATCTATTTCTCTTTTGATCCTTATTTTTTTCATTTTTAACCAACAAAAGAATCTGTGGTGTGTATGTGGGCCAGTACACCACTCGCCACTAATTAGTGTTGTGTCAAAAACCAAACGCCACTAGGTTGGTTCAGCTCAGGAAGATAGTGGGACTTACAAGTGGCATGCACAAACCCGAGATACGCCATAACTAGTGGCGTATGAAGAAGTGGCTAGTGGCGTGTAGATTCGTGGACACGCCGCTAATGTAGTACGTATCACATATAAGAAAATCTGCACTACTGTTCCTGGGCGTGCGGGACCGCTAGGATCTCCTGTTCGATGAGCCGATGCTCCAGGAATTTACCACCTCAATCCTTTACCGCTCCGTCCGCTAGCGGGGAGCGCTGGCTCGTGTAGTGCTGACGGTTGCTCTTTGGGCGCTTCTTGGTACGGTGACTATCTTTGGTGAGGACGGCACCCATGGAGAATGCAACGTCCCCGCCCGCTACCTGGCACGCAAGATGTCGCGATTCGCAAACATCGGGGATGTGACGATCCCCATCTTAGCTTGGCTAGGGACACAACATGCAGCAAGCTCAATCGATCGACACGAATACAAGACACAAGCACACGGTGGTTTTTACCCAGGTTCAGGTCACATTGTACGAAACCCAATGTCTTGCAACTGTGATGTATATGGTAGATATTTTTTCAATACAACTCTCGTCTCTGGGGATGAACCTCGAGCTCGATTCTTTGCTAAGCCACCCCCTCGATGACTCGTACCCTGTATCTAGCTTGTTCTTTCCCCTACCTCGGCCCGAGCCTCCTTTTATATTTGCAAGGGGACACCACATGCGGCCGGTTGACATGTTGCCCTGCACCCGACACATGGTGGCAGGCGTCATGGGTGACATCAGCGGTCCTTCCCGGGTGGGCCGTCCCCTGGTGCTTGTGTATTACCCCCTCAGGTGGCCAATAAGTGTTGTATTAGGGCATCTCCACCGGGCCGACGCATCACGTCCAAGCATGTCCGAACCGGTCCATGCGCATCCCGTCCGTGCACGGCGCCCCAGCGGGCCGACCATCCGAACAAACGCGTTCGGCTCGACCAATCCGTGCATCTAATTTGGGCAACGGTTGCGTCAGACCGAACACACACGAACGCACACGGACTCGTCCACTGGCCCACCCGCCATCCACCGCTTACCAGCGGCATTGATTCAGGCATGGTCAGCGGCACCGATTTAGACGCAACCGCGGCACCGATTTAGAGGCGCTGTGCGGAAGGCTGACCGGCGGCAGCCTGCGCCATCAATGGCAACGAGACGGCGCGCTAACCCACTTGGCGCCACCTGCGTTCCCGCGCCGACATTGATGGCGAAGGAGCG
The DNA here is from genome assembly GCA_916181665.1 of Avena sativa. Lineage (NCBI taxonomy): Eukaryota > Viridiplantae > Streptophyta > Magnoliopsida > Poales > Poaceae > Avena > Avena sativa. Next base: position 387,998,795 of record OV702296.1, read on the forward strand.
GGAAGCTGCGCGTGTTCATGGGCGACTGGGCTATTTAACCTTGCGCCCGTCGGTGCCGCCCTCCTCACCTCTCGCCATTGCAAACCCTAGCCGCCGCCACCACCACCAACGATGAAGACGCCGTCGTGGATGAAGAAGGGGAGGAACAAGAACGACCATGAGGCGTCTGGCTGTAGCATCTCCCGGCTACCGGCCTTCCTCCGCGGCACATCCTTGCCGCCTCTGCCGCGGCCGAAGGATTTTCGAGGCCGCCCCGTGGAGGTTCACCCGCCACTGCGGGAGGGGGAGCGCCACACGCGGTAGTACTTCCGCATCGCGGAGTGCGAGCGCCACTGGAGGGAGGGCCAGGGCATCAGGCACAACGACGTGTCCCTCCCCATCGGCTGGCACCTCAACAGGGACCGCGCCCTGGTGCCACCCCTTCCCAAGAAGGGCAAAGGGCTGGAGGAGGAGATCCATCGCCGGATCAGGAGCCTCTCTCCGGCCCAACGGTGGGCGGTTGGCTACCAATCCGAGGCGTATTGGAAACAGTTCCTCAAGTGGGAGCACAAGGTGCGGCTTGCCACCACCATCCGCCGCGACCTGATGCTGGGGGATGTCTACCCCGTCCCCGACATTGACTCGGACCACGAGGGCACCGTCAACCACTCTGACGCCGAGCTCGACAGCGAGGACAACAACGACGAGGACGACGACGACATCGTCGTCAAGCAGGAGGCGGTGGACGACGTCACCGGGAACCTGCCCCCGGAGTACCGCGAGGTGCTGGCATGGGGCTACGACGAGGACGCCTTCACCGAGCAGTCCATTGCGGCCAGCACACGGGAGGAGGAAGCCTAATCGGTCGGCTTCGAGGAAGCCATCTAGCTCACCGGCATGGTGGCGCAGGCAAACGCCCAACTGCCTCTACCGCTGCCACTGCCGGGATGGGCGCCTCCGATCGCGCCGAAGATGGGGATGGAGCTGGCGCACCTCCCGCACGGTTGGGCGCTGTGGCCTGGGTAGGTGATCAATCCACATGCGCCCGCTCACGCTTCGGCCCTGCCGCCACCCAACCTCTGGACGCCGCCGGAGTACATCGACCTCAACCCGTAGATGGATGAGACGGTGCCGGCGCGCGAAGATCGATAGCTAGGGTAGGCTAGTTTAAATTCTGCCTTTTATTTTGAATGTAAATTAGTATGAACTTTGCCAGTTGGTTTATGTTTGAATTTGCAAAAAAAAATGCCGTGCCCAGATCTGAAAAATAGGTCGCGCCGCTGGACGCGGCTGGCCGGACAGGCCGGATCCCCTCTCCATATCGACCGTGGCCCGATCCAATCGGACAGAAACGGACCGTTTAAGATGAGCGGATGGGTCGGCACAATGGAGATGCCCTTAGCTAGTGTCCAAGAGCGGTGATATGGCTTCCCTGCTCATATATGTACTGTATATATTTGAGTTGGAACATTTGGACTTGATCCAAAACGATTATTCTCTAGCGCGCCAAGCCTATACTTGTGAAAAATACACGAACCTTCAAATCTTCAATGATCTCATACGACGTCGCCATCGTGTCCTGCTGAACCTTCAAATCTTCAATGACCAAGGACAAGCAGAGTGTCAGATGCGTGATACTAGTCGCTCGGCTTGTCTGTCGTAAAGCCAACCGAAAAAAGATGGACGGCCAGCAAAGTATGTCGATCAGAAATGTGAGGCCTCTAGATGTCAAAAGAAAAAGGAAATGTGGGGCCAACGTTCCATATATATGTCCTATTTAAAATCGTGTTCTAAATATGGCCAAATATGCGGGCTAGATACCTAGAGTGCTAGTCGCAGAGCATAACAGTTGCACCACCAGCGGCACAGATTTGCCGAGGAGACGAATCCTCGAGGTCCTAAGCTAGATCAACAAGATCGGATTTTCTTTCCTGTAGTTTGTCGCGGACCCTTTCTGGCATTTTTTTTCGGGGGTTTGCATGGGAAGAAAATGAAGGATTTCTTTTGAGATGGACACTAACATTGTCGGCTTCTAATTAGTTAGTTTTATATTCATTTAGATTGCATTAGGAAAATTCTGCTAAAGCTTTCAGGAGCCATGTGTTAAAATGGACTTTGGATCTTCTAGTCTAGATAATCACGGTAGTGCCTTCTGTTTCGATCTAGTGCTGAGAGAGAGAGAGAGAGAGAGAGAGAGAGAGAGAGAGGGGGGGGGGAGTCGGAGAGGGAGAGGGCGTGTACCTGTGCCTTGGCTCGAGGAACACGAGCCAGAGGGGATGCCTGAGCCGGTGGCCATGGCAGAGAGGGGCGACGACATGGGCGTGGGTGCGGGTGGCGACGGCGGAGCTTCCCGTCGGCCTAGCGCAAAACCCTAATCGTGGGTGTGTCGGTGGGGGGCTGCGGCGCACGATGAACCTCGTACCGTGTGCGTCCGACTCCCCTACCTCTTTATATGGCGCTGGCGATAGGGGCCCACCAACCACATAGAGGTTGGGCGCCCCCGATCAGGGCGCGGTCAAGGGTTTCCGTTCTAGCTATTGGGCTCGTAGGGAGAGATCAACCTAACATTCTCCCCCTTGATCTTGACTTTTCTTTTAACTTTATACTTCATACTTTACTTGTTTCATCACGGATCAGTACATAAAGCATGTTTCATCGTCACAGCTCAATTGTCGATAGAATCAGACATCCACTATATACTTTTCTATTTTGAAACAAATCCTGTTACTTTTGGGACTCTGTAGTCCAAGAATCATAGGCTTTTCCTTAATCCCATGCCGGCTAAGTGTTCCTTGAACACATTGAGAGGTAAGCTTTTTGTTAGCTGATCCGCAAGCATATCCTTTGTCCTTATATGCTCGAGACTTATAGTTTGATCCTGGACTTTATCTTTTACAAGATAATACTTTATATCTATTGACTTTGTAGCATTACTCGACTTGTTGTTGTGAGCATAGAATACTGCAGGCTCATTGTCACAGTACATCTTTAGTGGCCTGCTAATGCAGTCTGCCACTCTCAAGTCGGGTAGAAATTTCTTTAACCATAATGCCTGCCCCATGGCCTCATAACATGCTATAAATTCTGCATACATCGTAGATGATGCAACTATTGATTGTTCGGCGCTTCTCTACGAAATAGCACCTCCTGTGACAGTAAAGACATATCCTGTCGTAGACTTTCTATCATCTTTATCTCTCGCAAAATCTGCATCTGAATACCCTCTTATTTTTTACAAAATCAGATCTTTTATATGTTAGCATGAGGCCTTTGTGCCTTGCACATAACGTAAATCTTTCTTTACCATTTTCTAGTGCTCCATACCTGGATTATCCTGATATCTACCAAGTACCCGGTGATAAAAGCTAAGTCAGGGCGAGTGCACACTTGTGCATACTGTAACCTGCCAACGGCCGAAGCATATGGTATTGCTTTCATTTGATCGATCTCATATTGGTTCTTTGGACATTAAAAATTTCCAAAACTGTCGCCCTTGACTATGGGAGCAGGTGTGGAATTACTCGCATGCATATTGTATTTCTTTAAAATCTTTTCACAATATGCTTTCTGCGACAGTCCTAACACTCCATTCTTTTTATCTCGGTGAATTTCTATGCCCAAAACATCAGAAGCTTTACCTAGGTATTTCATATTAAAATTTGAGGACAGGAACTTCTTTGTTTCTAGTAGTAGACTGACATCACTGCTAGCAAGCAAGATATCATCCACATACAGAATTAGGAAAATATATTTCCCACTTTTAAACTTTGCATAAATGCAGTTGTCCTCAACATTCTCTTTAAATCCAAATCTTTTAATTGTATCATTGAACTTTAAATACCACTGTCTAGAGGCTTGCTTTAACCCAAAAGTGGATTTCTTTAGACGGCATCCCATACGTTCCTTCCTCTCCATGATAAAATCCTTGGGTTGTTTCATGTAAACATTCTCTTCTAAATCTCCATTTAGAAATGCTGTTTTTATATCTATTTGATGCAAATCTAAATCAAAATGCGCAACTAGTGCCATTATGATTCTGAAGGAATCCTTAAATGAGACCGGAGAAAAATTCTTATTGTAATTTACCCCTTCTCTTTGCATAAAGCCTTTTGCCACAAGTCTTGCTTTATACTTTTCTGCATTTCTATTGGAGTCATACTTTGTTTTGTAGACCCATTTGCAGCCTACTGTTTTGGCTCCTTTAGAAATTTCCTCTAAGTTCCAAACATTGTTGGAACTCATCGATTTCATTTCATCTTCCATTGCCTCCACCCACTTGGATGAGTGAGGGATTCTCATGGCTTCTTCATATGAGGTGGGATCACCTTCCATATGAATTGTTTCTGTGTTATAAACTTTGTAGATTTCTTTAGAAATGGTTGGTCTTCTTTCTCTTTTAGACCATCTGATTCGTCAGATTCTTGCTTCTGTGCCTCAGGTTTTGGCACATTTTCTGTGTGTGGCTGTTAGACGGCTCCTGACGGACAGGTTCCGAACTTTCTCCCATTGTTGTCACATGTGGAGTCACAACAGGTGCCTGCACCACAACCTCAGGGGTTATCAATGGTGGCACAACATGTAGCGAGAAAAATGGCTCCTGAGTCATCGGATTAGGTGCATGCACCCTCTTCTCCTCAAGATCGATTTTCCGAGCTACCATGCCCCCCCTCATCAATTCATCCTCCAAGAAGACTGCATGTCTCGTTTCTACAAACTTTGTGTATTTGTCAGGACAATAGAAACGATAACCTTTTGATCTATCGGGATAGCCAATGAAGTAGCAAGTCACTGTTTAGGGGTCTAACTTTACAATATTTGGATTAAAAACTTTTGCCTCAGCTGGACTCCCCTAGACCCTCAAGTGGCGCAGAGAGGGGACTCTGCCTGTCCACAACTCGTACGGTGTTTTGGGCACCGACTTGCTTGGTACTCTGTTGAGAATGTGAATGGCGGTTTTAAGAGTCTCCATCCATAATCTCAATGGTAGGGTGGAATAACTCATCATACTACGTACCATATCCATAAGGGTACGGTTACGCCTTTAAGCTACTCTATTTTGCTAAGGTTCGCCCGGCATAGAATACTGGGCGATTATTTTGCAAAAGGTACAAGTACTTGACCATATGGAGTGTGCTGACTGTAGTACTCCCCCACGGTCCGACCGGACTATTTTAATTCTTTTATCAGGCTGATTTTCAACTTCAGCCTTGAAAATCTTAAATTTATCCAATGCCTCAGATCTTTCTTTAATTGAATAAATATAACCATATTGGGAGTAGTCATCTGTGAATGTTATGAACGAATCATAACCATCCACACTTTTCACAGAAAACGGTCCACAGATATTAGTGTGAATGATTTCTAGTGTTGCTGTACTTCGGTTTGCACCCTTTTTGATTTTATTTACATATTTTCCTTTTATGCAATCTATGCTTTGTTCGATATCTAAGAACTCTAACGAAGGAAGAATATCATTTTTAACGAGGCTTTCTATTCTTCCCCTCGAAATATGGCCTAATCGACAGTGCCATAACTTCGACGAGTCATGAGTTTGCTTTCTTTTCTTTTGTTCTTTGTTCGACAAGGAAATTTGCTCACTCACATTACACAGAAAGCACTTTTTCATGCAAGGATAACAAATAAAGCTTATCGTGGAGTAAAACAGTACCCACACAAGCATCCTTAAACCATATGGCACACTTACCATGTCCAAAATAACATTCATAACTGTCTTTATCCAAACATGACACACTTATTAAGTTTCTGTGAAGCGAGGGAACAAATAAAACATATTTTAATAGAATAATGAAACCATCAGCTATCTCCAAGGGGATGTCGCCAACAGCTTCAACTTCTGCTTGAACTCCATTCGCGACTTCAATGCATCTTTTGCTTCTTTTCATAGTTCTTGTCGAATGGAATTTCTGTAAAGAATTTGCATCATGAACAGTTGCACCTGAGTCAATCCACCAAGTAGATTTCGAAAACTGTGTATACAGGGATTCATTTACAAAATAAACTGTATCTATACCTTTCTTTGCCATTATGGACTTGAGCCATTCTGGGCAATCTTTCTTGAAGTGTCCATACTTCTTGTAGTGGTGACACTGGTCCTTGTCCCCTGGGAGACTCTTCTGATGCTGATACTGTTGGAGACCTTTTCCATATGGCTTGGAGGGGGAACCACCATGGTTGCTGTTGTTGAAGGTTCTCTTCCTGTTGTCCTTCACGTAGTTCAGAGAACCACCATGAATGGACTTGAGCCTTTCTTCCTCTTGCACACACATGCCAATGGTCTTTTCAATGTCCCATTTTTCAGGAGACATGTTGTAGTTGATCACAAAGTTCTCAAACTATTGAGGAAGGGAAGCCATGACAAGGTGAACGAGCAGAGCAGGCTTGAGTTCCAGATTAGTATCCACGGGCTTTAGTTTAACAGCCATGTTTCTCATCCTCAGGATGTGCTCCCTAATGCCATGTGCACCTCATGTGTATTTCTCTGTGACCAGTTGTTTGAGCAGCTGGGTGGCATACATCTTTGAAGAGCCAGTGAACTGACTCTTTATCTTTCCAAAAAACTTCCCAACGAAAGCGTACTCTTCGATTAAGCCCATAATGGCGTTCTCAATCGTATTCTTTACAAATGTCATGCACTTTTTATTGGCATTCACCCACTTTTGGTTGTCAATGGAGTAAGCCAACTCCACTGAAGCATGATCCCTTTTCCTTTTCTCCCATGCAGCGTTATCATTAGCAAGATCTCTTTCTGGGTCTTTTGGCTTGACTGGCTATGGAGTTTTCACAACCGAGTCAACCTCGGCACACAAGAATGCCAGGTCCACTTTCTTCCTCCACTCAGTGTAGTTGTCACCCCTGAGCATCGGAATATCCTTGAGGCAACTCATCAAGTTGAGACCTCCTGAAAACCACAAAGATGTGAGATAACAAAAAATAATTGTATGCATTAATCCAACGTTGGTATAAATTAAACATACAACTGTTTGTGCACTTAAAAATATATCACTGTTGGGCAAATATAGAGATAAATGCACCTTTGACACATAATAAACAAATCATGATCATGCTATTAATAACGTTGGTCATATAATAACAGAACCATAATCACTTTTAATATTCACTTTATCACATCTTTAAAAATTTAATTATCATTTTATTGCATTTTAGCAATTTCTTTTAACTATTTGCAGCGAAAAAATGAATAAAATTCATGAACTTTTAAACTTTACAGAAATATTTCTATTACTTTTTGAATTCTCTAAACAAATTTTCGTTGGAATAATTTGAATAGAAGAAACTATGTGAAATTTGCTCAAAAAACTGAACAAAATTCATCAAAAAAACTGTTATGTAAAAATAAACAGAGAAACAAATTGTGCTGTCACGACCCAGCGGCCTGCCTTGCTATTTGCCACGCAGCTCGTCGCCCTGCGGTCCATCTGTCACGCCGGGTCGGCTCACAGCCCGCTCGTGCGCCACGCTTTGCGCGCTGCCCAGCGCGTCACTCTGTGGCCTTTCGGCCCGGCCCAAAACGGCCCAGGATCAAACGCCCCAGCAGCCGCCGCCTGGCCCTGGCCGTTCGATGGCGATCGGACGGTTGTCCGGACCGATCGGTCCGATCAAAAGCGCCCCCGATCCCACTTCCACTAACCCTATCCCCTCATTTCCCCCTGCCCCGTCTTTGTCCCGCTCGTGGCGGCGTCTGGAGGCCACCGAGCACTCGCGCCCGGTGCCCCGCCGGCGACGATACGGAGGCGACTTGGCTTAGCTTTCCCCACCTCCCCTCTCCCTCTCTCCTCTTCCCCGCCTCTCCAGCCCTGTCTCACGTGGAGGAGACGGAGCACCCGCTCGGTGCAGTGATGCAGAGGAGTCGACGTCTTTGCCGGTCCCTTCGCCGGCGTGTGCGTTCCCCTTGCGGGTGAGCGCGCCGCCACCGAAAAGGTCTGGCCGCGGTGCCCTTTGCCCCCGAGAAGGAGGTGGTTTCCTTTTCACGGTGCGATCCGGTTGATCTTTTGCCCCCTTTTTCTGATTGTTTCGATTCGGGGATTTACCTCTCTAAGGGATTTAGGGATTTTGGGGCTTTATTTGTCTTCTCTTTTCCCCGGATGGGGTTTGTTCTTCGTCTAGATGTCTCCATAGGATGCCCATCTAAATCAAGAGGAACGACGCGGCTCAGATGTGCGGCGCACTGTGTGAGGCTAGGGTTTTGGCTTTACTTTGCTTTTCTACTGGAAAAATCTAGGACTAGAAATTGCTCTGATACCAATGTTAAAATGGACTTTGGATGTTCTAGTCTAGATAATCACGGTAGTGCCTTCTATTTCGATATAGTGCTCAGAGAGAGAGAGAGAGAGAGGACAGAGGGGTCGGAGAGGGAGAGAGCATGTACCTGCGCCTTGGCTCGAGGAACACGAGCCAGAGGGGCTGCCTGAGACGGTGGCCATGGCGGAGAGGGGCGACAGCGTGGGCATGGGTGAGGGTGGCGGCGGCGGAGCTTCTCGTCGGCCTAGCGCAAAACCCTAATCGGTGGGTGTGTCAGCGGGGGGCTGCGGCGCACGGCTCGTACCGTGTGCGCCCCCCCCACACACACTTTTTTATATGGCGCTGGGACCCACCAACCATATAGAGGTTGGGCGCCCCTGATCAGAACGCGGTTAAAGGGTTTTCGTTCTGAGCCATTGGGCTCGTACGGGAGATATCAACCTAACACCATGCTCAAAAGAAGAAGAAGAAAAAAAACATTCTCAAGTTTGTGGACTCAGATTTCTGTTTAGTCGGTGCTCAATCAATCCGCGGAGTTGTGTATATTTCCATGCAAATCTTCTTGTTCGGGTTCTGATTAAAAATAAAAATATTCTCCCTCCTCCTCGTTCTCATCTCGCCCATCGAGGCGAGAGAGCACCACATGTCCCTTCTCCGGTTAGTCCCTAAACCCTCTTATCTCCTACCACAGTGAGCCACCAAGTCGCCCTGTTGTTCACGGGCACGACTGGACATCTTCGTTCGATTCCGGCGACCCCCATGCCTTGTGGCGCGAGCTCCGGGTGCACGGTATGACAAAGATCGAGCGGCTCCGCACCGGCAGCTTGCCCGTACGCGTCGACTCAGTTTCCACCCGCCCGTCACAGCCAGCATGGAGGAAAGGGAGGAGACCGAGGGCTCCCAGATCCACTCCAGTGGAGAAGTCCACGACGCCCTGCGCGGAGCCATCGAAGACCAAGGCCACCGTCGCCATGGGCGCTCCCTCCTTTTTTCCTTTGCAGCAGCAACATGAATATGCGGCGCCGTGCGCCTACGCCATGGCCGTGCCTACCAACGACTGTCTCGAGTCGAGATGCAGCATCGTGGTCGCTATGGAACCCTTGCAGTAATTTCTTCCGACGCGTCCTGCAGCGTGCCCTTGCTATTGTTCCCTTGGGAGGAGAACATGAGTTCCCACGCAGGTGCGGTGTTGGTGCAGACCGAGTTCAGTACTTGCTGCCTGTTTCTCAATTCAGGGTCAAGTTCAGTACTAGCCGCATGAGGCATGACCCAACTCAGTACTAGCTGCTTATGCCTTGTCTCAGGTGAAAATCTGGTTGAGGAAAAAGGTGAAAGTCTGGCGTACCTAAGGCTTCGGCTCCCGCTCTCTATTTGTTGGAGATTCGTGCTATGCGTTTTACAAAATAACTCTCCCACCTCATCTCTTAGGTCTGCTGCAGTTTTTCTATCTAACCCTAATGTTTTTATATATTCTATTTTTTTTCGTTTGTTTGTCTTCTCATAATCGATAGTCTTCTACACGTTTCTGTTTCTTTTTCACCTCATTTTTTCTCGTACAATTTCAGGAATATTCAACAATTTTTTATGTACATTTTTAATTCTGAAAATGAAACAAGCATAATTTATTTTTTCAACAATCTCTTTTGATAATTTTTATTTTTTTACTTTTTATTTAACAATATTTAGACACTCTTACTTTGTTTCATTCTAGATTCAGAAGTTTCATACAAGATTCACACGTTTTACAAACTTGCTTTTGCCAAAAGATATTCATATAATTTTTTTACAGAATACATGCATAATGTCTGTTTCTTTTTTACCTCATTTTTTCTCGCAAAATTTCAGGTATAATCAACAATTTTTTATGTACATTTTTTACTCTGAAAATGAAACATGCCAATATGCATGTTGGATATTCTTGGATTATTTCTACGAAAGTATGTATATTTGCCAAATATTTGAAACCTTCCAACACAAATTCATTCAAGATTCATAGGTAATAATATTCATATAGGATACATACTAGGATATTTCAGGAATAATATACTTGATATATTCAGGAATAATATTCATCCAAGATTCATAGGAATAATATTCTAGGATATTTTAGGAATAATATTCATTCAAGATTCATAGGAATAATATTCATATTCATATAGGATATTTCAAGAATAATATTCTTAGATTATTTCTACGAAAGTATGGACGTTTCATTCAGGATTGAAGCAATTTTCATACAAATTTAAAAGAATTTTTATCATACTATTTATTTAACAATATAGATTTTAACAGTACATTTTTTAATAAATGCAATCTGTATCACATGTTCCATACATGCTTCATACACGATTCATAAGTTTTTATACAAGATTCACAATTGAATATTTGTATCCTTACAAGTTTCATATTTTTTCCAAGATAATTTTTTTAAGATACATGGACAACACCAAAACTTAAATGAATCTTCACTAGATCTTTTTTGAAACTACTAACAATAATAAAATTTGATTTTTTTAAGATACATGGGCAACACCGAAACTACATATTTCAAAGAGGTTTCATACACAGTATGATCTAGAAAATAAGAAACTGCATATTTCATAGATCTGCACTAAAAATTGAACAATTATTTTATGAAAGATTGGTCTATGATTCAAAAAAATAACAGGAGATCTCATAGGTTCCATATACTTGAAGATTCATACAAGTTTCATACACCTGAAGATTCATACAAGTTCCATACATTTATGTAAGAATCATTAACGATTCTTCCAACATAGGGAAAAAATTCATATACATGACATATAAATTCGATTCAGAACAAAATTCATAGAAGATTCATACAAGAATCACTCATGATTCAGAACAAAATCAGACGAACTGGATATGGATTTTTTTCCATGCACACTTCCGACAACAAATTTTCGAAAATCCATCAAAGATTCATCCAAACAAAAACGAGATTCACACAAGATTCGTGTTTTCATACATATTTCTGCAAGATCCAATCTAGTATCATACAAAGAACTTGATAAAAAAACAGAAGTTCGAATTATTTTCTCTGAGTTTTGATAGAACTACAAAGTTCTTCAGAAATTTTTACAAGAATCGGGCCATGTGACCCTTAGATGGATTCCCAGACCAAATTGAAGAAACACACATAAAACAACATTTCATCCATGAGCCAGACTTGGGAAAAAATCAACAAAATCAAGAAAAAAGAGAGGAAAAGAAAGGGGATCCAAATCTGGCCACCGCGAGGCCCCGCCGGTGGATCTCCTCGAGGTGGTGTCCACGTGCGCCAGGAGACGGGGCTCGCCAGCCACCGCCGAGCGCCTGTGGATCTCCGTCGATCTAGAGCTGGAGCTCACCAGGGATCTGGAGCTCCTCGCGCGTGACTGCGTGTTGCTGTTTTTTGTTTTGTCAATGGGAAGTGGGGAGTGGGCTGAATAGATATATTTCCAAGGACTAAAATGCAAAATACTTGGAAGCTTTGACTAGTAGACTTTTGCACGAATCTTAAATCAACCTATGGTTGTGATGGTGCCGGGGATCCATCCTAGGAGGGGTAAATCCACACTCATTATTTACTGAGATTCATGTTCAAGATGCTCGTTGTTCATGCATGGATGGGGAAACAAGAGGAGCACGTACTTTGCTTCTCTGTCAGTAGTAGCTGTGTCCCAAAGAGTCATCTCCTTGGTCCTTGCGTTTTAGAGGATACAACAAGGTCTGTTGCTGACGCCTCGACCTCTTGGCGGGCCAGCTACATTCTATTTCAAATAATGTCGTCTTGAGAAAACATGTTAGCTGATTAGATGAATTATTCGCAATGAGCTACTGAAAACGTTTGCATCACCCAACGGCATGTTGTATCGGTTTGGATTTAAATCTTCTGACAATTATTTGATGCTAACAAATGTTCTTGCCTGTCTCTGTCTCTTACTGCAGAGAAGCTGTGTACTTTTCAAAGAGGACACTCAATATTCTTGTCGTTGAGCATTAATTTTTTACATTGAAGAAAGTTTCTGTTCTTTGCTCAATTAACTTTTTTAGTTTTATTTCCAGGTTTAGTTCTTGTAATGCTGCAACAGTGACATCTGAGAGTGCCTTTTTTTTGCTGTCGTTCAAACAGGAACCAGAGTTCAGGTATGTGGTGCCATCTTTTTAGGAACGGGAATTTAGGTATGCAGAGTGCCTTCTTTTTTGGGGAAGATAATTTTTAGGCTGCACTCATTTGGGTGAAGATGACCAGATTCAAACTGCACTACGCTGAGTTGATATCCATTTGCTGACACCCTGTGGAGCCAAGCACTTATCTCGTTTCTATTTCTTCGACAAGTAAAGATGCAAGATGTACAAATGCTTCATAGATCGAAGGAGTGCTCCATATGTTTATCCAAGTTTGTGTACCTCTTTTCTTGCATCTATGAATGTAGAACTGTGATAGGTTTTTCTACAGTGTGACACTTTTGAAGCTTTGATTTACTAATGTTCGTGGGATGGGAATAATGCTGAAATTTTGAACTTCTACAAAAAAAATTAAGAGGCCATAGCAACACGCCATTTATTATATTTTATTTAAAACACTGATTAGTTTTTTCCATGTTCTAGCTTACAAAAAATTAATGCGCATAAGTCAAAATTTGCACTTCTAACTTTTTTACAATAGCCGAGATATACATGTATTTCCTCAAAATATGTTTGTTGTACGAATAATCCAAATTTTTAAAATATGGAATATAATTGGGGATTCAAACATGAAGTTATTTTTTACATGAATTTGTCAAAAAGAATTAAGATGCACGTGCATCAGCATTGGTAAATTATAAATGTCTTACTGATATATCTATGTCAAAAATCTCGGCAACGCACGGGCACTCAGCTAGTTCCGGTAAACATCTAAGACAAACAAGCTTGTTAAGCAATTTTACACAAAGAACCCCACAAGTAAAATTGCAATTCTACTATCAGAGAAACTTGTACCTCACCGAACCGTCGTCCATCATCCTCCACTGCCACCATGTTAGAACTAGAAAAAGAGGCGAACAACTGCCATAACTAGATCTGGGAGATCACCATCGCATACGAGGGTGATTTTCGGGCCGATGAACCGAGTCATCGCAAGCGACTAGCCCGAGACTTTGTGGCCCATCGGCCGGGGATCTTCTCTGTGGTCACCAAATTTCGACACCGTTGTATTCAACCCACAAAATCGAAGAAGAGAAATGTGGCTGCCCGCCATCCTCCACGCGGCTAACTGCAAGACGTCAAACACAACTGCAGCCATCGATGCGACCGCCACCCACAAGAGTGATGAACGACCACCGTACACGAATCCCCCTAGATTCAGAGACCGGAAGAAGGCCTGGCCACTTGCCCCCCGACGGCATCGGTTGGAGCAATGCCAAGATGGAAGAAGAACAAGGGAAAATTATTCCTATGTAACAATTTCCTCCATCGAAGCAGCGCCCCAAGAAAACACTAGGCCAATCCTAACTACAGGTCGGAGATCGAGGTCCCAACCTCCTCCCTGCACCGAAGCGGCCGACGGAGGAGGCGTCCGATCATTCGTGCAAGGGAAAGTCGGACCGACGGCTTGGCTATAACCAGGGGTAGGAGGGTTTGTCCGATCCCTTCTCCACAGGAGCTGTTTCGAGCAAAACGATGTGGCGGCTGTGTCCCGGTTAGAGGCAGTGTTGTTATAATACTAGATGATACCCCGTGCGAGCTACGGAAAATTTAGAAAATAAAATTATGTGTATGGCATATGCTAAAATTTGAATGCTCAATTTCTTACTCTCTTATGTGTATGGCATATGCTAAAATTATGTGTATTGAATGCACATAATTTTATTGAGAGTAAGATATTCTCCATCCGAACCAATTTGCAGCAGCCGCTGAATTTTCAACAAAATGCTATGGTTGGGCAGCAGCAATTTGGGTATCCGCTTGGTACAACCGCTCTTGCCTCACCATCTTTCCCACCTGCTGGACAGTTTCAAGGTAATTTGAATGGTAATCAGATGCATTTTAATTCTGCTATGGTGGATGCACATGTTACTGCAGAGGTTGTGCCTGTAACTAAGAAGAATAAAAAACCAGTTAGGTGTTGGAAGTGCGTTGTGGACACTCATGCATCCAAAGATTGCAAATCTATTCATTATTGTTATATTTGTGATGTCAAGTCTCACCCAACCTTGAGGTGTCCTGTGTTGAAACAGCCGAGACCAAATGCTTTTATGACTGGGATTGGACATGACAAGACTCTGTTTGCTCAGATTCCTGACAGTGTGGTCCGTAGAAATTTGGAGACTACTCAGACACCTATTGCTTTGATCAAAGTTACAGGAGATGCAGTCTCAGCTGATGTGGTACAACAACAGATTGCCAGAAGGTGCCCATTACAATCACAGTGGAAGTGGGAAGCTCTATCTTATGGGAATAATGATTACTTGGTAAGCTTTCCTTCGTTTGAGGTACTGGACAGAGTGGATGGCAGCCAGTTCTCGATGCCCCTAGGTAGGACACAACTTGCTGTTTCGGTTTACAAGACTCAAGAGGTTCCGCATAAGATAATCCTTGAACAGGTCCGGGTGCATGTTGAGGGGGTTCCGCACTCTCTGCGGACTTTTCTTGGGCTTTGGGCTGTTGGTTCTCTTATGGGCACTACTCTGGATGTGGATCTTTTGTGCCTCCGTCGAAGGGGTGTCGTCCGTATACTTGTTGCTATGTGTGATATTTCTGTTTTCCAGAAGAAGAAGGATGCTTTAGGTTTCTTCCTTTTATCTGACGTTGTGCTTGATCTGAAAGGATATGAGCTCCGCTTCAGATTGGAACCTGCTGATTTTGTGCCGGAACCTGATTTTTCACCGCTCCTATGGAGAAAGAGTAAGGATGATTCTGAAGATGATGGATCTGGAAAGAATGGTGATGATGCCATGGATACTTCTGGACCAGCGGATATCACTACTGCTCACGCTTCGACTGGACAGTCTGGTGGTCAGGCTTCTGAGCAAGGGGCACCATCTACTCATACTCGCCAGGTTACGGCTTCGGTTTATGCGGTGACTCCCTTTAATGCTACACATACTACTCCGCGTGGCAAAGAACTTCTTGACGCTCTTCCAATGGATTCTCCACTTCGTGGGAAGGCATGTGGATCTTCCAGAGTTTCTCCTTCTCAGCTTTCTGCTGCACTTCAGGCGGCTAGCACGTCGGTGGGGAGGTCTTCGCCCCTGGGGTGTTCTCCGGTTGCTGGTTTCTCACTGCCTTGGCAGGATGCATGTACGTCGATGGCCCAGGAGGGGCCGTCATCTGCTGCAGAGCGGCTGGGGCTGCACACTGTTGCTGTCCATGGCGGGCGGCCCACTGCTCCTGTCCTCGAGGGACCAACCGCTGCTGCCCAGGTGGGGTGGGGTGTCGGGGGTACGGCTACGGAGGGCCCGCCCTCGGCTGACGATCCAGTAGCCCAGGCGGGGCTGCTGTCCGACGTGGCCCAGGCCTGGCAGGGGCTGGACGCGAGCCTCGGACCCGTGGCCCATGAGGGGTTGCGGAAGGGCGTTTGTCCTGCACAGGAGGGGCAACATTCTGGGGGAAACCTGGCTCAGGCGGAGCTGGGTGTTTCCCTGGAGGTGCTCAAGCCACTTCAGGAGACACCATCGCGGCGTAGTTCGCGCCATGGGGTCGATGCTCTTGGGGCGACGCCCACGGATGAGGACTCGATGATCAAGGCAATGCGCAGGAAGGCGGAAATAAATCTTGATTCAGATGGTATGAAGTCTTCGAAATCATTTCTTTCTTTTTCTACACCTGTAATGACTAAAAAACTAGCAAACGTTGGTGTTAGTCTGGGTTATTCTGTCAAACAGGTTAATTTATCTAGTAATGTACTTAGGCATATGGACGTTGACCGTTTAACGGTTACTCCTAAGGCCTCTTTTATTCCTGATTCTTTATCAGCTGAGGAGGAGGAGTTGCATGCCACAATAGATGGTCAACTGCTCTCTCATTTAGTTGGTGAAGTATCAGAGGTTGGCTTTGATGAGACGGAGCTAGGTTCATTGTTTGAACTAAAAGCCTCTGGCCATAAATCAAAGAGCCAAAGGTCTAAGAAAAGGACCCGTGTATCCAAAAGCATTAGTGTTTCTCAATGAATGGAATGTTTTCAAATAGCAGAGGTCTTCGGGACTTGGCTAAACATCTATTCTTTGCCGATTGTGTAAGAGAACATAACTTGGATTTCTTGGGTATTTCTGAAACCGGTCGACGTGATTTCTCACAAGCTCTGCTCAATCGCCTTTCTGGTGGAGTGGACTTTACGTGGGTATCACGTCCTCCACGAGGTAGATCCGGGGGGATCCTGTTAGGCGTTAGAAATGAGACTATGGAAGTCTTGGCCAGTTCGGTTGGAGACTTTTTTATTAAACTACATATCCGTAACAAGGCCGACGATTTTACATGGTCTCTAGTCGCTGTCTACGGGGCTGCCCAGGATGTTTATAAGGCTGACTTTTTGCGTGAGCTGGTAAATCTAGCTAAGGATAACCCTTACCATATTCTTATAGGTGGGGACTTTAACTTGCTAAGATTCCCTCATGAGAAAAGTCGGGGCAGGTTCGATGAACATTGGCCTTTCTTATTCAATGCTGTCATAGATAGCCTGGATTTAAGAGAGGTTAATATGATTGGGAGACAGTTCACTTGGGGTAATAGTCTCCCAGAGCCGACATACGAGAAATTGGATAGTGTACTTATGGATACACTGTGGGAGGAAAAGTTCCCACTAGTAACCGTTCGGGATCTAGAGCGTATTGAGGCTTTATCGGACCATGCTCCATTACTTTTATCTGTTGGAACATCATCACAACGATCCAAACATAGCTTCAAGTTTGAACTTGGATGGATTGAAAGAGATGTTTTTTTGATTTAGTGAAATACGTGTGGGAAAAACCGGTGGCGGGTCAAACGCCTATACAACGATGGAATAATAAAATGCGAGCTCTTCGTAAATTCCTTCGCGGTTGGGCTAGACATACTGCCGGTATATTGAAAAAAGAAAAAATACGTCTTTCAAATATTATTGATGATTTGGAGGCTTCTGCGGAAATAAGGCTTTTAACTGCATCCGAGATTGAGCTTAAGAAGCAATCGAATGCAGAAATTTCTAGAATTTATCGCGAGGAAGAACTCAAATGGTACCAACGCTATAAAGCGAAATTTATCCTTGAAGGAGATATGAATACAAGATACTTCCATGCTATTGCCAATGGCAAGCATAAGAAGAAACTTATTCACTCTTTGGTTCAGGATGAAGGTATGATTGAGGGACAGGAGCAGCTAAAATCTTACATTACAAAGTATTACAAATCATTGTTTGGGGCACCACCACAAAACTCCATATCACTGGAGGAATCCCAAACAGATGATATTCCCCAGGTTTTTGTTGATGAAAACAAGTTTCTAACCGCCCCTTATACGGAGGAAGAAGTTAAGAAAGCTGTTTTTCAAATGGAACACAATAAAGCACCAGGACCTGATGGCTTTCCAGCTGAATTTTATCAGAAATTCTGGGAAGTTATTAAGGAGGATTTGATGCGCTTGTTTCATGTTATGCATGAGGGTCAGCTTGATATTTTCAGACTGAACTTTGGCAATATTATTTTGCTTCCTAAAGTTATTAATGCAGAGAGAATACAACAATACCGCCCGATCTGCCTTCTTAATGTGAGTTTTAAAATCTTTACAAAGGTGGCAACGATTAGGCTTAATTCAATAGCTGATAATGTTGTGCGCCCTTCTCAAACGGCTTTTATGCAAGGAAGAAACATCTTAGACGGTGTAGTAATCCTGCATGAGACAATCCATGAACTACACTCAAAGAAATTGAATGGAGTAGTGTTCAAGATTGATTTTGAGAAAGCGTATGATAAGGTTAATTGGTCTTTCCTTCAGCAAACACTCTGTATGAAAGGTTTTTCTCAGGAGTGGTGCAATCTCATTCAGTCTTTTGTTTCTGGGGGTAGTGTTGCTATAAATGTCAATGATGACATAGGCACATATTTTCAGACAAACAAAGGATTAAGACAGGGGGATCCACTTTCGCCTATATTATTTAATATAGTGGCGGATATGTTAGCTATCCTTATTGAGAGAGCTAAGGCTGATGGTCAAATTGAAGGATTAGTTCCACATCTAGTAGATGGTGGACTATCAATCCTTCAATATGCAGATGATACAATACTTTTTATGGAGCATGATCTTGAGAAGGCTAAGAATCTGAAGTTAATACTTTCAGTTTTTGAGCAATTATCAGGACTGAAAATCAACTTCCATAAAAGTGACTTGTATTGCTTTGGAGAAGCTAAAAATGAGGCACATTTATATGCTGAGTTATTTGGTTGTGGCCACGGGCTCTTTCCTATTAACTATCTAGGTATACCGATACATTATCGGCGTCTCACGATAGCTGAATGGAGAGGGGTTGAGGAAAGACTACAAAAACGTCTTAATAGTTGGAAAGGAAAACTACTTTCCCTTGGTGGAAGACTTGTAATCATTAATTCAGTACTGACTAATATGGTACTATATATGATTTCATTCTTTCATATACCAAAAGGGGTCTTGAAGAAAGTGGATTATTTCTGCTCAAGATTCTTTTGGCAAGGGGATGAGGTGAAAAAGAAATATTGACTGGCCAAATGGACTGTGGTTTGCCGACCAAAGAAATACGGTGGACTTGGCATACATGATTTGCAAGTCAAGAACACTGCACTCCTAGGTAAATGGTTGTTCAAACTTCTTTCAGAAGGAGTCTGGCAAACTATTTTGTGGAGGAAATATATTGGATCCAAAGCTTTGTCCCAAGTGGTCTGGAAGTCAGGCGACTCACACTTTTGGGCTGGGCTGATGGCATCCAAAAAACAGTTTCTACGCTTTGGTTCTTTTAATATTAAGGATGGATCACAAATTAGGTTCTGGGAAGACAAATGGCTTGGCCAAATGCCCCTTAGAGAACAATATCCTGCTCTATATTCGATAGTTAGGCATAAAGGGGATACACTTTCCAGGGTAATGGAATCTAATCCTCCTAATGTCTCTTTCCGTAGAAGTCTAATTGGTCCTAAACTACTATCATGGAACAATCTCTTATTGAGATTGTCTATGATACAGTTGTCGGACGGTGTGGACGAATTTAAATGGAAGCTATTACATAATGGTAAATTTTCGGTTGATTCATTTTATAGAGCTTTGATCCAACCAAATACTCCAATTGATGACAATAGTAGAATTTGGAAAATGAAAATACCCCTAAAAACGAAGGTATTTGCTTGGTATCTCCGTAAAGGGGCAATTCTTACAAAAGATAATCTTGTTAAGAGGAATTGGCAAGGAAGCAAACAATGTGTCTTCTGTAATCATAATGAGACAATGAGACACTTATTCGTCCAGCGTAAATTTGCTCGTACTATACGGTCAATCACCCAAGTGGCCTCTGGTTTATCTTCCCCTTCATCGGTTGCTAATGTTTTTGGCAATTGGTTGAATGGGATTGATGATAAATATGGGACTGTTTTTAGGGTGGGAGCGCTTGCCATTATTTGGTCGCTATGGCTATGTAGGAATGACAAGATTTTTACTAATATGATGTCTTCTCCATTGCAGGTTATCTTCCGAGCCACGACAATCCTGCGATCATGGACAATTCTTCAACGTATGGAGTTCCGAGACTTCTTTGCGGAAGGGTGTAGGCGTTTGGAGGGTGTAGGCGTTTGGACGCCGTGGCGCGGGATATTTTTTCTAGACATGGTTGGTAGCGTGACTTTCGATTAGAGATATAATAGTCACAGCCCGTTGTGTTATTTATACGTTTGTACTTGTTATTCGTTTACTTCTGGTTGTAACTTGAGAGGATTTTCGGCTGTGTGCATCCTAGTTATGCAGATGCCGGGTGTAAACATTGCTTTGAGTAATAAAACGCCCATTTCCAAAAAACGTACACTACGGATGCTCTTGAGGCACATGCTGACTTGTGGTCGCTAAGGAATTTGTCAGCAAAATGTGTGGAACAGTTTGAGCACAAACTTTGCTGGCTCTCAAATCATATATAGAAAGCTCTCTGTATTTTCTTCCACTATATAAAAAATAAACTTTTAATGTTACCTCAATATAATTGTTACCTGAACAATTTGTACCCACATGAACATTAGCATGGCAAGTCAGGCATCGTTCAGTTCATGGTTGGACCAACAATAAGAAATATATGGACACTTTTGCTTCGGTCCCCTCTCCCCTTGTTTCAAACTTTGACAAACAAAAACTCGATACCGATTGTTTAGAGGACCGTACGAACCCCCCAAAGTCCGTATGATCCTCTTAGATGTATACTCACCGTATACGTGTACTCATGTGCCTGCGGAAGGCGAAAATTAGAAGTTATATAACAATAACAATTTTTTTAAAAAAATATGACATGCAAAGACGTAGATCGCGATAATGGGAGGTGGGATCAGCCGACCGGAACGTGGATTATACCCAATTCAACCGAGTACACTTATACGGAGATATACAAGGCATTGATATGGGTTTCGACGGCTCAACAAAATAAAACGGCCCATGCAACTTAAGTTTAGAGGGGGTGTGTGTGGGTAGGGGTGGGGGGGGGGGACCAAAGCACGCCTCATATATGGAATTAATTCTTTCTCACTAACGAAAAACATATATATTTTAGCAATCCAAAAGTTCTGGAAAATAAGGCAAACAAATAAGAGCATAATCGCCAAGAAAGCACAAACTGTTCAACATAATAAACATCAAACATGACATGATTTCAATTTAGTTTCTCCACCCGGCTTTCTTTAAATGCTCTCTATATGAGATGTGCAAAAAGGGTCCATTGGTATAAATTATTTCATACTGGTAAAGAAAACACTAAGAATGATCTTGGCTAAAAGACTACACCACATGCAGGTTTATGAGAGAAAAACACATCCAAGCAAAATTATGTTTATCACCATCATAATTTTTTTTATGTTTTTGACATTTTCTGGTCGAACTAAACATAAGAAGCTTTAACTTCAAGTGCATAATATCGAACGTCATTCCTAATTAAGAAAGCATATGCCCTTTTGTAAAAAGACGAACATTATGTAGTTTTTT
This sequence comes from Avena sativa, assembly GCA_916181665.1. Lineage (NCBI taxonomy): Eukaryota > Viridiplantae > Streptophyta > Magnoliopsida > Poales > Poaceae > Avena > Avena sativa. The sequence goes on from OV702296.1 coordinate 388,020,212, forward strand.
ACCTGAAGAAAGGATTGAGAGCCACCATATTTGAGCAGAGGAGGAAGGATCGAGTATCCTGCATGATCGAGTAATTAAGAAAAAAGAAGCTCACAAGAATGTACTATGTTGATCACCTTTCCACCTGCCCAATTTTTTCCCTCAAGAAAATAAGTTTTTTATTCCTAGAGATATATTTCTTGGGTTCTAACATCCGTAGAAATACTTAAACTGATTCTGAAAACCACTGCTCACATATAATCCAACATGGGTAAAGAAATATCATCATTCCAGAAAGGCTAGAGAAGCTGAAGTCGGTGTCCGGGTCTGTTTGTTTGGGATGCAGCTGTTGAGAAGCAGCAGTTAGAAAGCAGCTTTGGAATCAGAGATTTAATGTTTGGCAGTAGTGTTTTTTCATGTTTATTGTTTTAAGAATGAATATATGAAATGTCCCTGAACGTATAGATGATGATTCGAAGTGAATTAGCTAATTCTGACTCTTTTTTAACATAATTGGCATTCCTAAAGAGCTAAATTATCTCAAATAACATGTTTTTGTGCTAAAATAAATATAAATGTGCTTTTGGATTTGGCTTGTAAGTCAGAAATTTTAGCACTAATTATATTACTAGACTTCCATATTATATGAAACATAAAACATGAAATATACAAGATCGTCGACCCTCTGAAGCCAATCCTACATCATCATCTGAAAGATCAACCAAATTAGCAGGCACTTCTCTTGCCACTCCCGGCGTGACATGAATATTTAACACCATACATGAAATGAATAATATGATTCGAATTAGCTAATTTAGACCATTTTAACATAATTAATTATCTCAAATAGCCTATTTTTGCTAAATCAATTATAAACATCTTTTTTGGGGATAATTTCGACCATTTTTAACATAATTAATTATCTCAATTAACAAGACTTCCCATATATTTCTAAAATGTTTTTGTTTAGATATTTGTGCAAACAAAAGACATCAAATTAAAAGATCCCAGATTTTGGCTATACGGCGAGGCGGAGGCGGTGGCTGGAGAGCAATGGGGGAGGAGAGCAACGCGCGACGTACGGAGAGGTGGCGGCGGTGGCTAGAGCACCCGTCTTCGGCGGCCCACTGGATTTCTCAAAGATGGGATGGGGTGCGAATGACTGGGGACATGCGAGCACAGGAGAGCGGGAAGAAGGCGGCGGGAAAGGGGCGAGTAGAGGAGAGAACGAGAGAAGAGCGGGAGGGTGGCGGCAAAGGAATGTCACCTCGGGGGAAGGGCAGCAGCAGGGAACCCTAGCAGGAGGCCATGGGCGTGCGAGCAGCTAGGGCAACACGAGGTCGAGTCGATCGTCGGGGCAACGCGAAGGAACGAGAGGCGTTCACGCACATGGCAGTTCTCTGTTATTTTTTCGAAGTTTAGGGGGTAAATTGGTCTGCTCCATTTTCAGAAGCTCGGGAAGGAGGCAGAAGCACCTCCGGCCTCGTTACCGCTTGCGGAGGCTCCTCCAGTACGTTTTGCGTCACCTTCAAGCGCTTTTCAAATATTTGGTGTTTGTTTTGGCCGACTGCTTTTGGACTCAAAAATCCAAAGCTCAAACAAACAGCGGCCCTGAGTGCAGCGTCAGGAGTAGGCCAGAGCCGAATGCGGACGGCCCGGACGGACATGATATTTCAGTTCAGATGAAAAGAGGGATCAGTCCTTCTCTTCTCCGCACGGATGTGGTGAAGGTCAAAGCAGGAACATAAAGAGAGGAAGAGGTCAGGGGTGAAGCGGCGGGATCGTTATCGACATACGTGAAGGAATCAAAACCAAGTTAACCCCATCAGTCCTTGTTTATTTCTTCGGTATTTTTATCCCCAAAAGACGTGGGAATATGCGAGGATTTGGTGTTCGTCCAATATTCGCAAATCCCCTCAAATATCTTTCCTCAAAAATACTCTACCATGATGGAGAGTTTTTAATCTAGTCAAAAATATATTAGTGTGGAGGGGATTTGTGGGGATATTCCGGGATTATCCCGTCAAAACCCGGCCTAGTAAACGACCTATCAGAAAATTCTGGGATATAAAATAATCCCCTCCCATTCCTTAAAATACCCTAGAAGTAAACAAGGCCTCAGCGATGGCCAATCTTTTACCTGCCCTTATCTTTTACTCCGTTTGAAAAAATCACAAGGCTCACGAGGCGGCCCCGTAACTGCCTTATCTTTTACTTGCTTTATCTATGCGTGCATGCGGCTGATCTGATCCGATAGAATATCCCTTCGGGATCAACTAGGAACTGTTCCACTATTTCTAAAATTAGATTCTCTAGGGTCTCTATTTATACACTGGGTAGCTGAATCTAACTCATCTATTAGCTACAGCACTCGATCACACTTAGACTAAAGAAGAATATCCTGCTGCCTTCGAATCTAGCATGGACGCGAGGCACATTACTCTATGCTTCTTGTTGGTGCTGGTCATCAACGCAGATCCGACTTCCGCAGGTTTGTATTTTCTGTCTACGAGCATTATCTTGATCATGTAAATTCATACGAACTATAACCCATTGATCTATCGGCATATTTCATTCAGCAGATTGTAGGGAGTTTGTTGACTGGAGTCCTTTCTGCTCCAAGTGGTTGTGCAAGACACAGTGTGAGCTCGAGGCACAATCCACCAATTGCTATGTTCAGTCATACCACTGCGAAGGATCGTTTTTCAAGAATGGCGTCTGTGTCTGTCAAATGTGTCGGGATTAGTGTACCATGACACCGATGCCCAATCCATCATCTGAGGACTGAATAACTTGTGCCTTTTTACATTTTATATAACAAATTGTTTCAGGGTTTTTTGTTAGCCTTGTTTCAATATTTTAGATAGTACTTGTTACAAGATAGCCATCTTCTTGGATCGTTATCTCTGTTCTTTTAATGTAGCAAGCCAGGTATGAGTTGTGGTACCTTTGTTTTAGGTAATAAATCATATCCATGCTAGTTGTCTGTAATCTTAATGTTCATTCGGTTGCGGCTTGTGGTGCGTTGATGTTCGTATGATCTTTCTTATATCTTGATATATGCAATCTGAGGCACCTTCTAAAATGACATTTTAATACGCATCACAAAGATTACCTACATTGTTAGTTTGATCTGAAGTTTACAAATAAGCACCGGAGAAAGGTTGTCATGGACATTATCATCCAAAATAAAGATTCCATGTGCTAAACAACTAAACCAATTGTCCATATGCCGTAAAAAACATGAATTAACTTATTTTTTTCCTTGTAAATTCTCAAGAAAGAAGGAATTCACCCAATACATAAACTAAAAATAACTACGCAAATTCCATAACTTTCATGCATGCAAAGAGTCCTCCGAGGAAAAAGGAGGCCTTGTCCTATACGGCTAATGTGTACATGCAAAAATATTAGGAATTCAAAATGAGCCAGTTCAGGCATAAAATGAGAAGTGAACTATCTCTTTAATCAATCTACATCACTATAAAAAAAGGTTTGAGTAATACTGACTCCAATTTAATTTTTGTCGATTGCGTCAACCAGGCCTCTCTTTGGAGCAGTGTGGGCTGGAAGACCGCATGGCTCCAAAAACTTTAGGGCCCCCAAATCATAGCCCAAGCCTATACCGCATCTTTCTATGGAAAATTTCGTCACCTTAACTCGCCTGATTGCCCAGATTCGATGCAGTCCATGACTAAGTCGATAAAGTTATGAAATGGAAAATCTCCTAATTATCATGCGTAAGGCTCTGCAGGTTTTCCAATTGTCTAATCTATTATCAAAACATAAAAACTAGAGACTTATCCCAGCCCACTACACGCCCTCGTTGCCTCCAAAATCCAAATCAATCCTGTCACGGCAGATCGATGAGCAAGGTTTGATGTCTTCCTATTATCTAATCCTTGCAAGAATAAAATTCACGTAGGGTGTCTTTAAGGGGTAATTCATGTACTGTTGAATTTCTATACTCCGTACACCTTCTTTTTTTAGAAGGATCATGTGATGTAGAAATAGAAAGTGTGATTTTTGTGCCGAATAGCATAAAAGAAGCAGCAGTTTAGTCGGTGCTCTTAAAAGATTTTCTGTGAAGAAATATCAAACTAATTCATAAAAACAAACTCTAGTTGCTTAATATGAGGTTAGTTGATTCCTTTTGTTCATTCTTCTGGCATTAATATTAGCTATAATAAAGAAAAAAATATGCTTGTGTAATATTTTGAAATAGAATTTGAGGAATGAACTTGTCAAATGATTATATTTAATCGCCCGCAAAAAAATGATTATATTTACTCCTCTGTCGATTGAACTGCATGTAAGGGCATGTCTAACCGATCCCCTAAAATCGGTTAGAGGAGTAAAAATTTGTATATGCTGCACCGAACCTATCCCCAAAACGGTTAGAGGAGTATAATTTTACTCATCATAGGAGTAAACCGAGGAGCGTCCGACTCCTAAATTTACTCCCCGCCACCACTTCTGAGAAAAACTTCCGCCTCCAGACCGGCGGCACCCATTCCCGCCGGCCTCGCCGCCGGTGACCCCATACCCTGCCGCCCCCATCTCGGTCCCTGCGTCGCCTAAGGCCCACCTCTCCCTCGCTCGCTGCCTCTAGTTGTGGCCGAAATCGACGGGGTGAGCTCGTTTTCGCCAGTGGCCGCCCGATTTGGAGCAAATCGGACTCCGCCGGCCTTGATTCGCCGCACCTCTGAGCCGTCGGAGTCTGGGAAGGCGGTAGAAGGTAGCCACCTCTACCCTACCCGACGACCAACCGGCCAACCTCATCACCTCCTCCACCCGTGAGGTGTTCGACCGAATAGCAAGGTGAGAATTTTTAGCACAAGTCGTGTAGATGAAGAGACTGAGGGAGTACCTCTTGGATGACTCATCGCCGGAGTAGGAGGAGGAGGATGCCGACGACAACGTCGAGATGGCCATGGCCATCATTTTGAATGATGAAGTTCCACGGCCAAGGCTAGGGTCACAGTTGGGCCATGCTTACATCAACCAGGATAGACCCGAGGGCCACGCAAAGATCATGCGAGACTATTTCAACCCCAATGCCATCTATCCTGAGAAGTACTTTTGTTGGCGTTTCCGCATGCACATGAGCCTCTTTCTCACCATTGTAAAAGCGGTGGAGAAGTATGATGATTGATTCAAGCTTCAGAGGAGTACATCCGGTGATATAAGCGCGATCCCATTGATGAAGTGTCTTGCAGCTGTTCGAGCGCTTGCATATGGGTGTTCTGTGGATGCCATTGACGATTATGTTCGTATTGGCGAAGACACCATCTTGGAGGTTGTCTGAAGGTTCACAATGGATGTGATTGTGAACTTCGGAGATGAGTACTTGAGGGCACCCATAATGATGATGACACTGAGAGTCTCTTGGGTGCGAGCCAAGAAAGAGGATGGTCGGGGATGCTTGGGTCAATAGATTGTATGCATTGTACATGGAAGAATTGCCCAGCTGGATGGAAAGGTCAGTACAAAGGCCATTGCAACGATCTAACAATCATCGTGGAGGCTATGGCATCAAATATCTATGGATTTGGCATGTCCTTTTTTTTGGATTGCCTGGGTCTCACAATAACCTCATTGTGCTTTCTAGATCACCACTTTTCTCTAGGATTATTGTAGGTGATGCTCCTTGTGTCAGCTATGAAGTCAACAACCATGAGTACACCATGGGTTACTATCTTGCATATGGCATCTATCCTCCATGGTCCACCTTTGTGAAGACAATCCCAAAAAGACTCTCATTAACAATCCCAAGAAGTCTCACTTTGCCAAGGTTCAAGAGTCTGCGAGGAAGGATGTGGAGTGTGCTTTCGGTGTGCTTCAAAAAAGATTTGGCATAATCAAAGGCCCTGCTAAGTATTGAAAGCCGAAGGTGCTTTGGCAAATAATGAAGTGTTGCATCATCTTGCATAACATGATCATTGAAAATGAACGCGGCATGGCTGATAACTTCCGGTAAATCTGCAATGGTGATCTTGTAGAACCAGCACATGATGCCAACATGACCCATGCCTTTCTCCAAGCCCATGCACACATTAAGAACAAGGAGGTGCATGAACAGCTACAGCAAGACCTTGTTGAGCATCACTGGACTCTCCATGGTGCTACCTATTTGTTTTATTCTCATGATTCATTGAATTTGAACCCTGCCATGTGTTTGGCTTTGAATTTATTTGGTTTGTAAACTTAATATTTTTTCATTTGTAAACATTTTATTTTATTGTATGTGAACTATGCCAAATGTTTGGCTATTAATGCTTTGATTTCTAGACAAAAAGAGTTTTACTCCTCTAAGTTTAGGGGTTCGGTTAGGAACCGCCGACCGTTAGATGAGTACTTTTAATCTAAGATTTACTCATCCATTTACTTCTCTAAAGTTTAGAAGATCGGTTAAAGATGCGCTAAGCGGGTATCACCAACCGGCCACAAGTAAGCTCCGCACTCGACATGTGGTACGTGGAGACACGGGCGCCACGCGGCCGTGCGTGACAACAGCAGTGCATCACATGCATGCATCAATATACACATACCCACAGTATAAATACATATACACATGAAGTACAAGTACATAAAGTGCAGAGTATAGACATATGGAGTACAAAAATGTAGACATCTAGAGTACAAATATATAGACACGCGAAGTACAAGTACACATACACCCAAAGTATAGAAGGCGGAATTCCTTACACAACGAGTAAAAATATTTGGACACCCCGGGTATAAGTACGCATAACGTGGAGTATGAATAGTGGACATCCCGAAGTACAAGTACATGTCGACACAAAATACAAGTAAACATAAGACAAAGTACACAGAGACGGAGTATAGATACAAAGAAGACGGAGTACACTCACACAAGGGAGCAGAACAAGAAGCTTACAAGACGATGTACATAGCACGGACTTCACAAGCAACAAAAAGACAAGTACAAAATACACTAAAATCCGAAGTTCAACTCAATGCAAACTCGAGTACACTTACCTCATAAGCCAAGTACAACCATAGTACTGAAGGAAGTATAACATAACAACACTTCCCCCCCCCCCCCCCCCCTCCAGGCTCTCACGCGTCTACAATAACTTGAGAGTCGTCTTTCTCTCCCGAGGCCTCTGCCAACTCGAATCCGGCGGCGCCGCCGCTCGGAGGAGAGGAGGATGGAGGTCTCGGCCTGTACAGAGTAGTTTTAGTCTTGGTTGTATGCCGGTAGTGGGCTTTATGCCTGTAGTTAGGAGTGGTGCTCTGGATCTTGGTCAGATCTGGTGCTGGGTGGAGTTTCTTGTTCTTCTTTCCTTGTTCTTCTTTCCTTGCTTCCATGGTCGGAGCTGAAGAGGGAGAGAAGTTCCACCACTCCTATGAATAAGACCATGGTCTCATGCCAGGATCTGTGGAGGAGTTTTGGAGTTGGTGGGATTCCTCTGGCCGGCCTCGGTGGCGAGGAGAGGATGCAGGCCACCACGGCAGGCTGCTTCAGGTCTTCGGTGTTGCAACCTTTCGATTCTGCTTCTTGTTGTTCATCCTCCTCCGGCCGGCCGTGGTGGCGAGGGGAGGGGATGTGCCAGCCTGACTGGTGCCGGATCTGGAGGTTGCGGGTGTGGTGATGTTGATGCTGCGTCTGATTGGAGTGATACCTCGACGACATCGTTGCCGTCGACCACCAAAGCTGTAGGGCAGCTGCTCCTCGCTTCTGGGAGGTCTTCATCGACAGAGATTTGCCGACGATCTGATGTCGTCCAGCTGTCGATTCTAATGGCTGTGGGGCAGCCACTCCCACCCAGGCCGCTTCTAAGATGGCGTTGGGTTTTCTTCCTCCAGGATCGGAGGTCCTCTGGCTCCAAGGCAGTGCGCTCCCGCAGTTCCATCCTAAGTGGCTCTGTCCCCGGCGGTGGAATTGTTGGCCGTCTCTGGATGTGTGCAAGCGGTGGAGAAGGAGCAAGACGAAGTCCTGTACTTGATTGCTTTTCTATTTTTAGGTTCAGGGTCGTCTGTGCAATTTCCAAGGACCAACTTGCAGTTCTATTTTCTCCTATGGTCCTTTTTGTAAATTGTAATCCACCGACAATATGTTAATGCAACATCGGGCTCTTCCAGACCCCTCTTACCGTTCAAAAAAAATGAAGTATATAAACGAATTCTCAAAACCTATCAGCATGACATCTAATTTTAAAGTACTCAACCTAAGGATATCAAATATAGAAATGGTTCGTAATTTGGAAGGACAAACCATTCTAAAAAAAGGAAAAATGGATCTCCCAAACCTCCCTTGTCCATCCCACTCTCAGAGCACCTTCACTTGTTCGGTGTTCCCACGCCTAATTCCGGCACTATTTAGTGCCGGTCGGATGTAACATTCAGTTTAGAAACGGCTGGTTTCCAGTCGCGTTTCTTGACCGAGTTCTCGTATTTGGCAAAAATTCGAACAAACTCGGAATTTTTTTAACGAATATAGACGATTTCATTAAAATATACGCGAGTTCGTACATATTATGTCAAATTCAGATATATACCCAAACTCTGACTGCAGTAGGCTAAAGAAAAAATAAAAAACATAGAAATAACTACTAGACGATGTCGATGCCGATGCTGATGCCGTTGCGCATGCCGTTCACATGCCAAAGTTACGGTAGAAGCACATGTAATCGTCATCCTGGGTCCCGTTATCGTCGTTGTCGCTCGGCGGCTGCGGTAGACGAGAGCTGCCCCGGCCGGCATCACCATAGCGCCATGGCTGCAATGAGAGCATGGCCTCGTCTTCATCGTCGTTGAGGACGATAAGCGGCATGCCTTGGTAGGCGTGCTTCCGATGAGCGCCATGCGCGTCTTGGCGCTCGGCTTCTCCTACAGACATCGAATGCGTTTGTCCTCCTCCTGCTCCCAGTCTGCCCTAGACCAGGCGCAGGCGTCGGGGGCCTGCATCGGCGGCACGTCGTTCAGGGAGCACTCTAGCGCCATCTTCATGAAAAACTTGTCCTCGTCGACTGGGACGTCCCAGTCCTCCGGCTCGGGCTTCGGCATGCACAGACGATGCTGGCCAGTCGACAGTGATGGCATGTGGCCTTTGTTGATGACGAGGCCACGTGAGCACGTCCTCAGCGGCGAGCGCAGCGGCGCCTCCATCTCCCGCTTCGCCGGCCAGAGTGGAGGCGTGGCGCGAGGCGACTATGCCGGCGCCGAGCCAGAGGAGCGCGACGCTGATGCGGAAGACAAAGATATGAGGCCACGCATCCTTCTCGGCAGCCAGTTGGTCACCGCACAGCGCCAGGAGGCCGATGGCGGCGAGCAAGGAGGGTAGCCCAACTTAGGGCGGTCGCCAGCGGCGACGTGCTCGAGGACGGCCGCGAGCGTCCGGCCTGGTGCACTACACCACCGACGGCGTCCCGCGGTGTTGTGCTACTTCGGCGGCGTGCCGACGCCGTCCTGGGTGGCCAGTTGCTGGTTCCGACGCTCGAAGAAGTTCTTCCAGTACACCAGGTTGTCGAGGTCTTCGGCGAGCTCCAGATCCTCCATGGCCGCGATGGCCGCCTAGGTCACATCGACCATGTCGGTGTCCTCTAGCACCGGCAGCACCGGCACGCCGCCGACGCTGAGCTTCCAGGTCGATGGGCACCAAAAGTCTGGCGGCGTCGGGTAGCTAGCGTCGTGAAGCATCCGTGCCTCCCACGGTTGCAGAGACCGCTGGCGAAGCCGTTCGCCGCCGTCGGGTCGCCGGGATACCTCTCCGCCCTAGCTGCCACTGAGCTCTTCTTCTCGTCGACGAAGGTGGAGTTTCTGGGTGGGGAATAGGAGGTAAGAGTGTGTTCTCTGGGAACCAGCAATGGTGCCGACATTTATAGCCAAAATAAGAAAGGGCGACGAATGAAGGAGGGAGGGGTGTAGCGGCGTGGGCGGGAAAAGAGGAAACAGTGGGAAGATGGGGTGGCGGTGGCGCGCCATTATGGTGACGCGTGGCCGATGAGACGGATGGTCATTGTCCGGTGGTCTATCACGGGAGACGAGGCGATGGTATGAGGATGATTTGGTTGCACACGCGGACAGCGCGGGGTCACCGGCGGATTTTTTTTCGCCCATTTCGCTTCTTTCGACATTTTCGGGCGGTTCCCAACGTCCCGGGTTCGGCCAGGAAACTCCGGATGAAATATAGGCTAAATCCGATTGAAGTTGCCGCTGGGGAAGGCGACTAGGCGAATTTCCGCTGTCCAGATAAAAAAATCGGTCCAGAAGGCCTTCATGGGAATGCTAGTGGAGATGGCTTTATTCCATCTCCAGTTTTATTATCGTTGTGTTGCTTAGCACGCGCATGCACACTCATGGAATATCGTGTGAAAAGAGAGAGCGGCGCTTGGAGCGCTAGGAATACGAAGTTTAAGAAATACGTTTAACTACAAATTGATTAACGAAATATAAATCATATGTCAAAAAAAACTATAATTCATATTTTATTAATCAATTTTATGATCAGTTCGCTCAATAAACTGGTACGGAGGTAGCATAACTTTCCAAATCTTTTATTATTTTATGATCTCAGTTGTATGCGTGTTATTTTTTCCAAGTGAATTCTGTAACGCACTTAGTTCGCATCCCAGTTTGTAAGAGACTTTAGTCCCGGATTGCAATCCGGGACTAACGTATCGGGACTAAAGGTTAGGCCTTTAGTCCCGGTTCTGTTATAAACCGGGACTAGATTATCTCCACGTGGCCGCTCTGTGCGCGCTGGGCTGGAGTATATTTAGTTTTGCACCAAACTGCTGCCGCGGTAGGAGGTGGGGTTTTAGGGTTTTCTTTTTTTTGTGTTTCATTATTTTTCATTTTGTGTTTTCATATATATATTATTCTACACTACTACATGTTGTATACATTGATGCATATATAATATAATTTCACTCACGATAACATAAATATATACACAACCGAGACTAGAGCTCATCTAATTGATTTACACCAAGATCATCATTACAACAGATACTGTCCTTTTATGTCTATCTACGATTACACGAAGGTCTATCTACGTTGTACTCTCCTTTTGAGTTTATGACGTCTCTGAGCAAAAATCCCGACAACTCCTCTTGAATTGCTAGTAGGCGTTCATGTGGTAGGAGCTTATCCCGCATCGCATCCAACTATATATAAAAAAGTAGATCATTATGAATGGAACTCAACAAAAACTATGGTATAGAATAAATTGCGAATATATTATTTACGTACTCGAAGAAAGTATGTGCCCTGCTCCATACACCCACGAATGAACTCACATACGTAATATCCACATAAATTAGTCCCTTGTGGCTGCGTCGCACACTTTTCGATCGAGAATATAATTCAATCAGATAATAATCAAGCATGATAATTGTAAGAGTGATAATTGTAATATCCACATAAATTAGTCCCCTAGCTCTCGTACTACTTAGCGGGACCATACGAAAAGTGAGCTCCTCACGCCATTCACCCTGAACCTCCTTCGTGAACCTTTTCCAAACCCTGTCCGGCAAAAAAGAAATGAATGAGTTATTAATTAGTTTACATCTCAGAGAATGAACGAAAGAGACAGATATAGTGATTGAAATTACTTTTGGAGGCAATCAATTATGCTGCGGTAGTCTTCCATCAGCTTCTTTAACGAGTCCGAGATTTCAACTTTTGCACCGTCAGCGTCAATGTTTAGAAGAATCCAGTGGAAGCTGTGATCGTTTATATACACTTAACATCGAGTAAACAAAAATTGAATGTGTATAGGACAGTAAGACTCTTACCCGTAGTTGTAAGGAAATAGTATTTGTGTCTTGTAATATTGCTCCATTAAAAACATTAGCAAGTTATCCTCTGCTTCCTCGAGGTTATTTATTAGCGTATGTCCATTTACTCTGTTTGGGTCAACGAACCCAATGCTGTAGATTGGCTTTCTTCTACATTCTTGAATCTTTATTCTGCATATATAATAGCATACAGAAGGAGATATAGTGAGGATAACGATAGAAAATGAATTGAACGAGCTGAGTCAGTGACTTAATTACTTACAGACAATATATGCTGAGGAGGGACTTGTCGAGGGTGTCTAGGTTGAATAACTGAAATAGTTCTCAAAGTTCAATGGAGATATAGTCGAGACGGAAGTACTCCTCTCCAACTTTACATAGGAGAAATTGTCGCCCTTCCTTTGTGACTTTCAGGTACCAGATATGCAACAGTCGCATATGTGTTGGCAGATCATCGAATACCTCATCGCTGACCAGAGGCTCCCCGTAGACAAATTTTCGTGCTATTGGTCCCTTGGCGACATTATCTCCGCCGGCTAGAAGTGCTTCGACCGGCACGTTACACTCCTGGGCTAATTTAATAGCTATTTCCATATCTATTCCACCTTGTGTGGGCTGGGGTAACACCTTGAGCGGGGCAATGGATTGTTTTTCCTGTTTGACGAGCTGGGGAACTTCTTTTGATTTTCTCCCACTTGCAGTACTGCTTGATGACTTCTCTTTTAGTGTCTTCGTAAGACAGCGTGTATAGTCATCTTTCCTATTTAACACATGTTGGGGTGGTTGGTCAAGGAATGCCTTGAAGTGCTTCTTGACTTTTGGATCAACTAGCACCCGTGGCTCGGGTTGTTTTGGTGCAAAATGGGCCTTCACTTCGGCCCGGGAGATCACCGCGCTTTCCTCATCAGTCCGGTGATAATCTAACTTGGGAGGAGACGACGGTACTCTTGGTAGGGGATCTTGTCGTTTTCGGCGTCGGGTCTCCCTCGACGTAGCGGTGTTATTCTTCCGCTTTCTTCCCTTTGATTCAGTGGGCGGAGGCGGAGGCGCCGGAGATGGAGATGCAGTCGCGCTGCGATCCCTCTCAGGAAGGGGTGGACTATTGTTTCTTGGTGGAGATAGTGGACTCGGAGGTGATGGTGGCCTTGGAGGTGATGGATTGCTTCTCGGAGGAGAAGATTTCCTTGGCGCCTAGCCTGGAAACACGATGTGTTGTTTTTCCAAAGAATGATCCCACCCTCCACTTCTCCAAGTGTTTTCTCCCCTTCGCCTGCAGGGATGTCAAGCTCAAGTGATTGACATGTCAGTTCAACTTCATCCACACCGACACGAGCATAGCCAGCTGGAATCTGACTTCCATGGTAGGTCGCTTCTGGTGGACAAGGTAAAGCAAAGCCGAGCGCCACCTTCATAGAAATGTTCTTCACTGTGACATGTAGCTCACAAGCTGTCCTTGCCTCGACTTCATCCACGGGGTAGCGAACCATCGTTGCATTATTTTCCATCAGCATTGGATTATTAGCTTGTACCTCCGTGGAAGCCACGCTGCTTCTTCGCTGAGATGGGCCCACCGGACTGTCTAACGCAGGATCTTGCTGTCGGGCCAGTACTCTAAGTTCATTAATCTGCTCCTGCTGCAGCTTGAACATGGCTTGAAATTCCTCGTTCCTTTTTTCACCCGCCTCCAACCGCGTTGCCTCCTCCGCCTTCTGCCGGTTTGTTTTTCTGGATCGGCTTCTATAAGTGTCGATGTCAGTGGGAAACCCTGTCTTCCATGGAACAGATGGGCCAAAGCCTCGTGTTCGTCTGACTTTTTCAGGATTCCCGAGGGCATATGTCAGCTCATCGTTCTCTCTGTCGGGAATGAACTTTCCATCTGTTCTCAGTTGTATCACTTTAACAAGTTCATCTTTGGGTTTAGTAATGGCCTCCTTTGTAACAATAATCTCCCCGGTTTCAGTGTCATACGACACCCCATGCCCAAGGAGCCAATTTTTTGACCTCACGGGCCACTGATGTGTAGCTGGCGTGACCCCTTTTAGACGCATTTCTTTCTCGGTTTTTGTCCACTTAGGCACGACCGTCTTGTAGCCACCTGTCCCCATAGTATGGTGATATTTCTTTTGGCCGCATTTAACTTATTCTTTTCCGACTTGGCCGTAGGTGCTTTTGATTCCTTATATGTCACAAATGGGGCCCAGTTATCCCACTGCTTCTCCAGCGGGCCAGTGAATGGCGGAGTCAACCCCTTCTTGGCAAAGTTGTTGTACAATCTTTTCTTCCAGTCCTTGAATTGTCCGCCCATCTTCTTAAGGGCCCACTTTCTGACTTGCAACCTCAATGCCTCAGTGAGTTCAGGAGTGTCCAATTCAGGCAGAGAGAAATGTGCCATGAGTGAATTCCAAAGACCGTCTTTGGCTCTGTCATCGACAAAAGTCTCTCCAACTCGATCACTTTTCTTTCCTGGCTTATTCCACTTCTGAGTAGTGATCGGGATGGCGTCCCTGACTATCGCTCCGCATTGGTATACAAATACACTTGCGGCCTATTTCGGCTCCAAAGGTTCGCCGAACTCAGACACTAGATCAATGGTGAAACGCATACCGTCGGCCAACTTTTTGGTCGGGCCTCGTTTCCTTGCAGAAGATTTGCCCGATGCGGAGGTCTAAGAGAAGAAACAGTCGTTAGTACATATGTATATATATGAATCAACTAATGCATCTACTAGCTTGTGATCAGTAGAGGCTTTATATACCTCGCCGGTCTTTGCTATGGTGGTGTCTCCACCGCTAGTTCCACCGTCGTCTCCACCAAAGAATTCGTCATAGTCATCTCTTCTGTCGGCTTCATCCAAGTTGGGGTATTGGGAGCCATCATCATATCCATCATCGTCTGCTCCATCATAATTGTAACCTCTTGTACCCTCATCTATCATGTTGTACATGATGTGCTCTTCGTTGTCTCTACCGTCCATAACTTAACTAATACAGAAGAAAGATAAAACCATTTTGCTTAGTGCGATAAAATAAAGGAAGATAAAGTAATCCAGCTTAAACAATGCGATAAAGAAAGATAAAGTACTAGTTAAACAACAATACATCTCGAATAATCCAGCTAGTACAACAATAAAGTACCAATACAACCCTATTACACATCTAGCTAGCTCAGCGAAGACGTCGAGCCCCGACTACTGAGCCGCGGGAGGTGTGCACCCAAAGTGTAGGAACCATCACCGGAGAATATCTCGGGTAAGGTGCCTGAAGAAGCTGTCAGGTATTGGCGTCCCGGACTCCTAAAATGTGCATGTAGCGCCGGACGTGCTCGTCCTCCTCCCTGACACGACGCTGTACCACCTCGTCGGGGGCCGGCTCCCTCTGCATCGCACCTGGACCACTCGGCCGCCACCGTAGAAGATCCGGGTCAACGACGACACCCGGATTCCTCACGAGACGACGTCCCCCGGCTGGTAGCACCTCCTAGTGCCAGCCCGGCGGAGCCCAGCCCCGTGGATGCCCGGTGACACTATCTAGTAGCGCTCCGGGGGTCACGTCGAGTGAACGAGGATGAGGAATCGGCATATTCCTAAACACTAAATTAAACCTATATACTTTAAACATGATGAAAATAAATAGTATCAACTAAAATAAACTATATTAAACACTAACTAAATTCACTAACTAAAATAAACTATATAAAACACTAACTAAAATCATAAAATTCACTAACTAGGAAAAATTCACTAACTAAATTATCTAACAAAACAATTACACTAAAGTTACTAAATAAATTCACTAACTATATTACACTAACAAAACAAAATATATTAAACACTAACTAAAATATCTAAGAAACAATTGCACTAAACTTACTAACTAATTAACCCTAAAATAACCCTAACTAATTAACCCTAAAATACACTAACAAAATTATATACACTAACTAATTAACACTAACAAAATAACTAACAAAATTAACACTAATTAACACTACTAATTAACTAGAGCTTAATTACCTTGGGGAGGGGCGGCTCCGGAGGTGGTTGACGGTGCGGGCGGCGCGGTGGGCTCCGGTCGGCGGCGTCCCGCGGGTGGGCGCGTGCCGGGGAAGGGGCGGTCGGCGGAGTGCCGGGGAAGAAGGGGCGGCGCCGGAGCGGGACGGCACGGGCCGGGCGCGGGAGACACGGGCGGCGCACGGGCGCGGGCGGCGCGGGGGAGGCACGGGCGCGGGCGGCGCACAGGCACAGGCGCGGGCGGCGCGGTGGTTGACGGCGCGGCGGCGCGGTGGCTCTGCACGCGAGGAGGAAGACGGCGGCGCGGCGGTCTGTGTGCTCCGGTTCGTGCACCGAACCGGGGCGTACGGGGTGGGTATTTATACCCACCCCCCCTTTAGCCCCGGTTGGTAGTACAAACCGGGACTAAAGGGGGACTAAAGGGTTTTCGGCGCCCCGGGGCTAAAGGGTTTTCGGCGCCCCGCGTTTCGCGCGCAGCCCCGCACCCCATTAGCCCCGATTTTGAATTTTTTGCCGTTTCGAACTTAGGTCAAAACGATGTGCGTGAATATAGGGGATGAAAATGTTAGAACTTGCATTGGACCTCTGAAAAAATGACATATTGTGAGTCTAAAAATTATTTTTTCAAAAAATCACGGACGTTAGATCATGTACCTGTAGTTCAAACCGGACCCACTTCCTACCGATTCGGCAGACATTTGTCTTTTTCACCCGGGAAGGATAGAAAGGTTTGAGATCCCTCGCTTGGGATATAGTTCACGTAACGTGGTCTACTATTTTAGAAAAATGGGATGGTAGCATTCTATAACTGCATTTTGGTGGCTGCTTCACAAAACGACCCATCTTTTTGCGCTCGGAAAATGGAAAATGGCTTTTCCGAGCGACGAAAAGGAAAACTTCCTCCTGCAACATTGTTCTGCATCCCAATATACATATGCATGCACAATATGGGAACCGTTTCACAAATTATGCCGCGATTCAACATATAACATCCGTCTCTTGGACCGAAAGACATGATACCTCGAACATGATAGGTCATTTTGTGAAGGTTTTTTGGAGACATAATCAGTATACCAAGTTTGATATTTTTCCTTGCAACTATGTCACATAATAGCACACCACGCGAAGGATTTACATTGTTCGGACCTTTTTTGAATTTTTATGCCTGTTTTGAATTTTTTGACGTTTCCAACTTAGGTCAGAACGGCGTGCGTGAAGATAGGGGATGAGAATGTTAGAACTTGCATTGGATCTCTGAAAAAATGACATATTGTGAGTCTAAAAATGATTTTTCCAAAAAATCATGGACGTTATATCATGTACCTGTAGTTCAAACCGGACCCACTTCCTACCGATTCGGCAGACATTTGTCTTTTTCACCTGGGAAGGACAGAAAGATTTGAGATCTCCCAGTTGGGATATAGTTCACGTAACGTGGTCTACTATTTTAGAAAAATGGGATGGTAGCATTCTGCAACTGCATTTTGGTGGCTGCTTCACAAAACGACCCGTCATTTTGCGCTCGGAAAATGGAAAATGGCTTGTCCGAGCGACGAAAAGGAAAACTTTCTCCTGCAACATTGTTCTACATCCCAATATACACATGCATGCACAATATGGGCACCGTATCACAAACTATGCCGCGATTCAACACATAACATCCATCTCTTGGACCGAAAGCCATGAAACCTCGAACATGATAGGTCATTTTGTGAAGGTTTTTTGGAGACATAATCAGTATACCAAGTTTGATATTTTTCCTTGCAACTATGTCACATAATATCACACCACATTAAGGATTTACATTGTTCAAACATTTTTTGAATTTTTTATGCCCGTTTTGAATTTTTTGCCATTTTGAACATGGTCAAAACGGCGTGCGTGAAGATAAGGGATGAGAATGTTAGAACTTGCATTGGATCTCTGAAAAATGACATATTGTGAGTCTAAAAATGATTTTTTCAAAAAATCACGGACGTTAGATCATGTAACTGTAGTTCAAACCGGACCCACTTCCTACCGATTCGGCTGACATTTGTCTTTTTCACCCGGGAAGGACAGAAAGGTTTGAGATCTCCCGGTTGGGATATAGTTCACGTAACGTGGTCTACTATTTTAGAAAAATTGGATGGTAGCATTCTGTAACTGCATTTTGGTGGCTGCTTCACAAAACGACCCGTCTTTTTGCGCTCGGAAAATGGAAAAAGCCTTTTCCGAGCGACGAAAAGGAAAACTTCCTCCTGCAACATTGTTATACATCCCAATATACACATGCATGCACAATATGGTCACCGTATCACAAACTATGCCGCGATTGAACACATAACATCCGTCTCTTGGACCGAAAGCCATGAAACCTCGAACATGATAGGTCATTTTGTGAAGATTTTTTGGAGACATAATCAGTATACCAAGTTTGATATTTTTCCTTGCAACTATGTCACATAATATCACGCCACGCGAAGGATTTACATTGTTTGGACCTTTTTTGAATATTTTATGCCCGTTTGGAATTTTTTGCCGTTTCGAACTTAGGTCAAAACGGCGTGCGTGAAGATAGGGGATGAGAATGTTAGAACTTGCATTGGATCTCTGAAAAAACGACATATTGTGAGTCTCAAAATGATTTTTTCAAAAAATCACGGACGTTAGATCATGTACCTGTAGTTCAAACCGGACCCACTTCCTACCGATTCGGCAGACATTTGTCTTTTTCACCCGGGAAGGACAGAAAGGTTTGAGATCCCCCGGTTGGGATATGGTTCACGTAACGTGGTCTACTATTTTAGAAAAATGGGATGGTATCATTCTGTAACTGCATTTTGGTGTCTGCTTCACAAAATGACCTGTCTTTTTGCGCTCGGAAAATGGAAAATGGCTTTTCCGAGCGACGAAAAGGAAAACTTCCTCGTGCAACATTGTTATACATCCCAATATACACATGCATGCACAATACGGGCACCATATCACAAACTATATCGCGATTCAAAACATAACATCCGTCTCTTGGACCGAAAGCCATGAAACCTCGAACATGATAGGTCATTTTGTGAAGGTTTTTTGGAGACATAATCACTATACCAAGTTTGATATTTTTCCTTGCAAATATGTCACATAATATCACACCACGTGAAGGATTTACATTGCTCGGACCATTTTTTGAATTTTTCATGCCTGTTTTGAAGTTTTTACCGTTTCGAACTTAGGTCAAAACGGCGTGCGTGAAGATAGGGGGTGAGAATGTTAGAACTTGCATTGGATCTCTGAAAAAATGACATATTGTGAGTCTAAAAATGATTTTTCCAAAAAATCACGGACGTGAGATCATGTACCTGTAGTTCAAACCGGACCCACTTTCTACCGATTCGGCAGACATTTGTCTTTTTCACCCGGGAAGGACAAAAAGGTTTGAGATCCCCCGGTTGGGATATAGTTCACGTAATGTGGTATACTATTTTAGAAAAATGGGATGGTAGCATTCTGTAACTGCATTTTGGTGGCTGCTTCACAAAACGACCCGTCTTTTTGCGCTCGGAAAGTGGAAAATGGCTTTTCCGAGCGACGAAAAGGAAAAATTCCTCCTGCAACATTGTTCTACATCCCAATATACACATGCATGCACAATATGGGCACCATATCACAAACTATGCCGCGATTCAACACATAACATCCGTCTCTTGGACCGAAAGCCATGAAACCTCGAACATGATAGGTCATTTTGTGAAGGTTTTTTGGAGACATAATCAGTATACCAAGTTTGATATTTTTCCTTGCAACTATGTCACATAATATCACACCACGCGAAGTATTTACATTGTTCGGACCTTTTTTGAATTTTTTATGCCCGTTTTGAATTTTTTGACGTTCCAAACTTAGGTCAAATTGGCGTGCGTGAAGATAGGGGATGAGAATGTTAGAACTTGCATTGGATCTATGAAAAAACTACATATTGTGAGTCTAAAAATGATTTTTTCAAAAAATCACGGACGTTAGATCATGTACCGATTCGGCAGATATTTGTCTTTTTCAACCGAAAAGGACAAAAAGGTTTGAGATCCCCCGGTTTGGATATAGTTCACTTAACGTGGTCTGCTATTTTATAAATATGGTATGGTAGCATTCTGTAACTGCATTTTGGTGGCTGCTTCACAAAATGACCCGTCTTTTTGCGCTCGAAAAATGGAAAATGGCTTTTCCGAGCGACGAAAAGGAAAACTTCCTCCTACAACATTGTTCTACATCCCAATATACACATGCATGCACAATATGGGCACCGTATCATAAATTATGCCCTGATTAAACACATAACATCCGTCTCTTGCACCGAAAGGCATGAAACCTCGAACATGATAGGTCATTTTGTGAAGGTTTTTTGAAGACATAATCAGTATACCAAGTTTGATATTTTTCCTTGCAACTATGTCACATAATATCACACCAGCGAAGGATTTACATTATTCGGACCTTTTTTGAATTTTTTTATGCCCGTTTTGAATTTTTTGCCGTTTCGAACTTAATTAGGTCAAAACGGCGTGCGTGAAGATAGGGGATGAGAATGTTAGAACTTGCATTGGATCTCTGAAAAAACGACATATTGCGAGTCTAAAAATGATTTTTTCAAAAAATCACGGACGTTAGATCATGTACCTGTAGTTCAAACCGGACCCACTTCCTACCGATTCGGCAGACATTTGTCTTTTTCACCCGGGAAGGACAGAAAGGTTTGAGATCCCCCGGTTGGGATATAGTTCACATCACGTGGTCTACTATTTTAGAAAAATGGGATGGTAGCATTCTGTAACTGCATTTTGGTGGCTGCTTCACAAAACGACCCGTCTTTTTGCGCTCGGAAAGTGGAAAATGGCTTTTCCGAGCGACGAAAAGGAAAAATTCCTCCTGCAACATTGTTCTACATCCCAATATACACATGCATGCACAATATGGGCACCATATCACAAACTATGCCGCGATTCAACACATAACATCCGTGTCTTGGACCGAAAGCCATGAAACCTCGAACATGATAGGTCATTTTGTGAAGGTTTTTTGGAGACATAATCAGTATACCAAGTTTGATATTTTTCCTTGCAACTATGTCACATAATATCACACCACGTGAAGGATTTACATTGTTCAGACCTTTTTTGAATTTTTTATGCCCGTTTTGAATTTTTTCTCGTTTCGAACTTAGGTCAAAACGGCGTGCGTGAAGATAGGGGATGAGAATGTTAGAACTTGCATTGGATCTCTGAAAAAACGACATATTGTGCGTCTAAAAATGATTTTTTTCAAAAAATCACGTACGTTAGATCATGTACCTGTAGTTCAAACCGGACCCACTTCCTACCGGTTTGGCAGACATTTGTCTTATTCACCCGGGAAGGACAGAAAAGTTTGAGATCCCCCGGTTGGGATGTAGTTCACGTAACGTGGTCTACTATTTTAGAAAAATGGGATGGTAGCATTCTGTAACTGCATTTTGGTGGCTGCTTCACAAAACGACCCGTCTTTTTGCGCTCGGAAAATGGAAAATGGCTTTTCCGATCGACGAAAAGGAAAACTTCCTCCTGCAACATTGTTCTACATTCCAATATACACATGCATACACCATATGGGCCCCGTATCACAAACTATGCTGCGATTGAACACATAACATCCGTATCTTGGACCGAAAGCTATGAAACCTCGAACATGATAGGTCATTTTGTGAAAGTTTTTTGGAGACATAATCAGTATACCATGTTTGATATTTTTCCTTGCAACTATGTCACATAATATCACACCACGCGAAGGATTTACATTGTTCGGACCTTTTTTGAATTTTCTATGCCTGTTTTGAATTTATTGCCGTTTCGAACTTAGGTCAGAACGGCGTGCGTGAAGATAGGGGATGAGAATGTTAGAACTTGCATTGGATCTATGAAAAAACGACATATTGTGAGTCTAAAAATGATTTTTTCAAAAAATCATGGACGTTAGATCATTTCCCTGTAGTTCAAACCGGACCCACTTCCTACCGATTCGGCAGACATTTGTCTTTTTCAACCGGGAAGGACAGAAAGGTTTGAGATCCCCCGGTTGGGATATAAATCACGTAACGTGGTCTATTATTTTAGAAAAATGAGATGGTAGCATTCAGTAACTGCATTTTGGTGGCTGCTTCACAAAACGACCCGTCTTTTTGCGCTCGGAAAATGGAAAATGGCTTTTCCGAGCGACGAAAAGGAAAACTTCCTCCTGCAACATTGTTCTACTTCCCAATATACACATGCATGTACAATATGGGCACCGTATCACAAACTATGCCGCGATTCAACACATAACATCCGTCTCTTGGACCAAAACCCATGAAACCTCGAACATGATAGGTCATTTTGTGAAGGTTTTTTGGAGACATAATCAGTATAGCAAGTTTGATATTTTTCCTTGCAAATATGTCACATAATATCACACCACGTGAAGGATTTACATTGTTCGGACCTTTTTTGAATTTTTTATGCCTGTTTTGAAGTTTTTGCCGTTTCGAACTTAGGTCAAAACGGCGTGCGTGAAGATAGGGGGTGAGAATGTTAGAACTTGCATTGGATCTCTGAAAAAACGACATATTGTGAGTCTAAAAATGATTTTTTCAAAAAATCACGGACGTTAGATCATGTACCTGTAGTTCAAACCGGACCCACTTCCTACTGATTCGGCAGACATTTGTCTTTTTCACCCGGGAAGGACAGAAAGGTTTGAGATCCCCCGGTTAGGATATAGTTCACGTAACGTGGTCTACTATTTTAGAAAAATGGGATGGTAGCATTCTGTAACTGCATTTTGGTGGCTGCTTCACAAAACGACCCGTCTTTTTGCGCTCGGAAAATGGAAAATGGCTTTTCCGAGCGACGAAAAGGAAAAATTCCTCCTGCAACATTGTTCTACATCTAAATATACACATGCATGCACAATATGGGCACCATATCACAAACTATGCCGCGATTCAACACATAACATCCGTCTCTTGGACCGAAAGCCATGAAACCTCGGACATGATAGGTCATTTTGTGAAGGTTTTTTGGAGACATAATCAGTATACCAAGTTTGATATTTTTCCTTGCAACTATGTCACATAATATCACACCACGCGAAGTATTTACATTGTTCGGACCTTTTTTGAATTTTTTATGCCCGTTTTGAATTTTTTGCCGTTTCGAACTTAGGTAAAAATGGCGTGCGTGAAGATAGGGAATGAGAATGTAAGAACTTGCATTGGATCTATGAAAAAACTACATATTGTGAGTCTAAAAATGATTTTTTCAAAAAATCACGGACGTTAGATCATGTACCTATATTTCAAATCGGACCCACTTCCTACCGATTCGGCAGACATTTGTCTTTTTCAACCGAGAAGGACAGAAAGGTTTGAGATCCCCCGGTTTGGATATAGTTCACTTAACGTGGTCTGCTATTTTATAAAAATGGTATGGTAGCATTCTGTAACTGCATTTTTGTGGCTGCTTCACAAAATGACCCGTCTTTTTGCGCTCGAAAAATGGAAAATGGCTTTTCCGAGCGACGAAAAGGAAAACTTCCTCCTGCAACATTGTTCTACATCCCAATATACACATGCATGCACAATATGGGCAACGTATCATAAACTATGCCCTAATTAAACACATAACATCCGTCTCTTGGACCGAAAGCCATGAAACCTCGAACATGATAGGTCATTTTGTGAAGGTTTTTTGGAGACATAATCAGTATACCAAGTTTGATATTTTTCCTTGCAACTATGTCACATAATATCACACCAGCGAAGGATTTACATTATTCGGACCTTTTTTGAATTTTTTATGCCCGTTTTGAATTTTTTGCCGTTTCGAACTTAATTAGGTCAAAACGGCGTGCGTGAAGATAGGGGATGATAATGTTAGAACTTGCATTGGTTCTCTGAAAAAATGACATATTGCGAGTCTAAAAATGATTTTTTCGAAAAATCACGGACATTAGATCATGTACCTGTAGTTCAAACCGGACCCACTTCCTACCGATTCGGCAGGCATTTGTCTTTCTCACCCGGGAAGGACAGAAAGGTTTGAGATCCCCCGGTTGGGATATAGTTCACATAACGTGGTCTACTATTTTAGAAAAATGGGATGGTAGCATTTTGTAACTGCATTTTGGTTGCTGCTTCACAAAACGACTCGTCTTTTTGCGCTCGGAAAATGGAAAATGGCTTTTCCGAGCGACGAAAAGGAAAACTTCCTCCTGCAACATTGTTCTACATCCCAATATACACATGCATGCACAATATGGGCACCGTATCACAAACTATGCCGCGATTCAACACATAACATCCGTCTCTTGGACCGAAAGCCATGAAACCTCGAACATGATAGGTCATTTTGTGAAGGTTTTTTGGAGACATAATCAGTATACCAAGTTTGATATTTTTCCTTGCAACTATGTCACATAATATCACACCACGCGAAGTATTTACATTGTTCGGACCTTTTTTGAATTTTTTATGCCCGTTTTGAATTTTTTGACGTTCCGAACTTAGGTCAAATTGGCGTGCGTGAAGATAGGGGATGAGAATGTTAGAACTTCCATTGGATCTATGAAAAAACTACATATTGTGAGTCTAAAAATGATTTTTTCAAAAAATCACGGACGTTAGATCATGTACCGATTCGGCAGACATTTGTCTTTTTCAACCGAGAAGGACAGAAAGGTTTGAGATCCCCCGGTTTGGATATAGTTCACTTAACGTGGTCTGCTATTTTATAAAAATGGTATGGTAGCATTCTGTAACTGCATTTTTGTGGCTGCTTCACAAAATGACCCGTCTTTTTGCGCTCGAAAAATGGAAAATGGCTTTTCCGAGCGACGAAAAGGAAAACTTCCTCCTGCAACATTGTTCTACATCCCAATATACACATGCATGCACAATATGGGCACCGTATCATAAATTATGCCCTGATTAAACACATAACATCCGTCTCTTGCACCAAAAGGCATGAAACCTCGAACATGATAGGTCATTTTGTGAAGGTTTTTTGAATACATAATCAGTATACCAAGTTTGATATTTTTCCTTGCAACTATGTCACATAATATCAAACCAGCGAAGGATTTACATTATTCGGACCTTTTTTGAATTTTTTTATGCCCGTTTTGAATTTTTTGCCGTTTCGAACTTAATTAGGTCAAAACGGCGTGCGTGAAGATAGGGGATGAGAATGTTAGAACTTGCACTGGATCTCTGAAAAAACGACATATTGCGAGTCTAAAAATGATTTTTTCAAAAAATCACGGACGTTAGATCATGTACCTGTAGTTCAAACCGGACCCACTTCCTACCGATTCGGCAGACATTTGTCTTTTTCACCCGGGAAGGACAGAAAGGTTTGAGATCCGCTGGTTGGGATATAGTTCACATAACGTGGTCTACTATTTTAGAAAAATGGGATGGTAGCATTCTGTAACTGCATTTTGGTTGCTGCTTCACAAAACGACCCATCTTTTTGCGCTTGGAAACTGGAAAATGGCTTTTCCGAGCGACGAAAAGGAAAACTTCCTCCTGCAACATTGTTCTACATCCCAATATACACATGTATGCACAATATGGGCACCTTATCACAAACTATGCCGCGATTCAACACATAACATCCGTCTCTTGGACCGAAAGCCATGAAACCTCGAACATGATAGGTCATTTTGTGAAGGTTTTTTGGAGACATAATCAGTATACCAAGTTTGATATTTTTCCTTGCAACTATGTCACATAATATCACACCACGTGAAGGATTTACATTGATCAGCCTTTTTTGAATTTTTTATGTCCGTTTTGAATTTTTTGCCGTTTCGAACTTAGGTCAAAACGGCGTGCGTGAAGATAGGGGATGAGAATGTTAGAACTTGCATTGGATCTCTGAAAAAACGACATATTGTGCATCTAAAAATGATTTTTTTCAAAAAATCACGGACGTTAGATCATGTACCTGTAGTTCAAACCGGACCCACTTCCTACCGATTCGGCAGACATTTGTCTTATTCACCCGGGAAGGACAGAAAGGTTTGAGATCCCCCGGTTGGGATGTAGTTCATGTAACGTGGTATACTATTTTAGAAAAATGGGATGATAGCATTCTGTAACTGCATTTTGGTGGCTGCTTCACAAAACGACCCGTCTTTTTGTGCTCGGAAAATAGAAAATGGCTTTTTCGATCGACGAAAAGGAAAACTTCCTCCTGCAACATTTTTCGACATCCCAATATACACATGCATACACCATATGGGCACCGTATCACAAACTATGCTGCGATTGAACACATAACATCCGTATCTTGGACCGAAAGCCATGAAACCTCGAACATGATAGGTCATTTTGTGAAGGTTTTTTGGAGACATAATCAGTATACCAAGTTTGATATTTTTCCTTGCAACTATGTCACATAATATCACACCACGCGAAGTATTTACATTGTTCGGACCTTTTTTGAATTTTTTATGCCCGTTTTGAATTTTTTGACGTTCCGAACTTAGGTCAAATTGGCGTGCGTGAAGATAGGGGATGAGAATGTTAGAACTTCCATTGGATCTATGAAAAAACTACATATTGTGAGTCTAAAAATGATTTTTTCAAAAAATCACGGACGTTAGATCATGTACCGATTCGGCAGACATTTGTCTTTTTCAACCGAGAAGGACAGAAAGGTTTGAGATCCCCCGGTTTGGATATAGTTCACTTAACGTGGTCTGCTATTTTATAAAAATGGTATGGTAGCATTCTGTAACTGCATTTTTGTGGCTGCTTCACAAAATGACCCGTCTTTTTGCGCTCGAAAAATGGAAAATAGCTTTTCCGAGCGACGAAAAGGAAAACTTCCTCCTGCAACATTGTTCTACATCCCAATATACACATGCATGCACAATATGGGCACCGTATCATAAATTATGCCCTGATTAAACACATAACATCCGTCTCTTGCACCAAAAGGCATGAAACCTCGAACATGATAGGTCATTTTGTGAAGGTTTTTTGAAGACATAATCAGTATACCAAGTTTGATATTTTTCCTTGCAACTATGTCACATAATATCACACCAGCGTAGGATTTACATTATTCGGACCTTTTTTGAATTTTTTTATGCCTGTTTTGAATTTTTTGCCGTTTCGAACTTAATTAGGTCAAAACGGCGTGCGTGAAGATAGGGGATGAGAATGTTAGAACTTGCACTGGATCTCTGAAAAAACGACATATTGCGAGTCTAAAAATGATTTTTTCAAAAAATCACGGACGTTAGATCATGTACCTGTAGTTCAAACCGGACCCACTTCCTACCGATTCGGCAGACATTTGTCTTTTTCACCCGGGAAGGACAGAAAGGTTTGAGATCCGCCGGTTGGGATATAGTTCACATAACGTGGTCTACTATTTTAGAAAAATGGGATGGTAGCATTCTGTAACTGCATTTTGGTTGCTGCTTCACAAAACGACCCATCTTTTTGCGCTTGGAAACTGGAAAATGGCTTTTCCGAGCGACGAAAAGGAAAACTTCCTCCTGCAACATTGTTCTACATCCCAATATACACATGTATGCACAATATGGGCACCTTATCACAAACTATGCCGCGATTCAACACATAACATCCGTCTCTTGGACCGAAAGCCATGAAACCTCGAACATGATAGGTCATTTTGTGAAGGTTTTTTGGAGACATAATCAGTATACCAAGTTTGATATTTTTCCTTGCAACTATGTCACATAATATCACACCACGTGAAGGATTTACATTGATCAGCCTTTTTTGAATTTATTATGTCCGTTTTGAATTTTTTGCCGTTTCGAACTTAGGTCAAAACGGCGTGCGTGAAGATAGGGGATGAGAATGTTAGAACTTGCATTGGATCTCTGAAAAAACGACATATTGTGCGTCTAAAAATGATTTTTTTCAAAAAATCACGGACGTTAGATCATGTACCTGTAGTTCAAACCGGACCCACTTCCTACCGATTCGGCAGACATTTGTCTTATTCACCCGGGAAGGACAGAAAGGTTTGAGATCCCCCGGTTGGGATGTAGTTCATGTAACGTGGTATACTATTTTAGAAAAATGGGATGATAGCATTCTGTAACTGCATTTTGGTGGCTGCTTCACAAAACGACCCGTCTTTTTGTGCTCGGAAAATAGAAAATGGCTTTTTCGATCGACGAAAAGGAAAACTTCCTCCTGCAACATTTTTCTACATCCCAATATACACATGCATACACCATATGGGCACCGTATCACAAACTATGCTGCGATTGAACACATAACATCCGTATCTTGGACCGAAAGCTATGAAACCTCGAACATGATAGGTCATTTTGTGAAGGTTTTTTGGAAACATAATCAGTATACCAAGTTTGATATTTTTCCTTGCAACTATGTCACATAATATCACACCACGCGAAGGATTTACATTGTTCGGACCTTTTTTGAATTTTTTATGCCCGTTTTGAATTTTTTGTCATTTCGAACTTAGGTCAAAACGGCGTGCGTGAAGATAGGGGATGAGAATGTTAGAAATTGCATTGGATCTCTGAAAAAACGACATATTGTGAGTCTAAAAATGATTTTTTCAAAAAATCACGGACGTTAGATCATGTACCTGTAGTTCAAACCGGACCCACTTCCTACTGATTCGACAGACATTTGTCTTTTTCACCCGGGAAGGACAAAAAGGTTTGTGATCCCCCGGTTGGGATATAGTTCACGTAACGTGGTCTACTATTTTAGAAAAATGGGATGGTAGCATTCTGTAACTGCATTTTGGTGGCTGCTTCACAAAACGACCTGTCTTTTTGCGCTCGGAAAATGGAAAATGGCTTTTCCGAGCTACGAAAAGGAAAAATTCCTCGTGCAACATTGTTATACATCCCAATATACACATGCATGAACAATATGGGCACCGTATCACAAACTATGCCGCGATTCAACACATAACATCCGTCTCTTGGACCGAAAGCCATGAAACCTCGAACATGATAGGTCATTTTGTGAAGTTTTTTGGAGACATAATCAGTATACCAAGTTTGATATTTTTCCTTGCAACTATGTCACGTAATATCACACCACGCGAAGGATTTACATTGTTCGGACCTTTTTTGAAATTTTTATGTATGTTTTGAAGTTTTTGCCGTTTCGAACTTAGGTCAAAACGGCGTGCGTGAAGATAGGGGATGAGAATGTTAGAACTTGCATTGGATCTCTGAAAAAACGACATATTGTGAGTCTAAAAATGATGTTTTCAAAAAATCACGGACGTTAGATCATGTACCTGTAGTTCAAACCGGACCCACTTCCTACCGATTCGGCAGACATTTGTCTTTTTCACCCGGGAAGGACAGAAAGATTTGAGATCTCCCGGTTGGGATATAGTTCACGTAACGTGGTCTACTATTTTAGAAAAATGGGATGGTAGCATTCTGCAACTGCATTTTGGTGGCTGCTTCACAAAACGACCCGTCTTTTTGCGCTCGGAAAATGGAAAATGGCTTTTCCGAGCGACGAAAAGGAAAACTTCCTCCTGCAACATTGTTCTACATCCCAATATACACATGCGTGCACAATATGGGCACCGTATGACAAACTATGCCGCGATTCAACACATAACATCCGTCTCTTGGACCGAAAGCCATGAAACCTCAAACATGATAGGTCATTTTGTGAAGGTTTTTTGGAGAGATAATCAGTATACCAAGTTTGATATTTTTCCTTTCAACTATGTCACATAATATCACACCACACGAAGGATTTACATTGTTCGGACCTTTTTTGAATTTTTTATGCCCGTTTTGATTTTTTTGCCGTTTCGAACTTAGGTCAAAACGGCGTGCGTGAAGATAGGGGATGAGAATGTTAGAACTTGCATTGGATCTCTAGAAAAACTACATATTGTGAGTCTAAAAATGATTTTTTCAAAAAATCACGGACGTTAGATCATGTACCTGTAGTTCAAACCGGACCCACTTCCTACCGATTCGGCAGACATTTGTCTTTTTCACCCGGGAAGGACAGAAAGGTTTGAGATCCCCCGGTTGAGATATAGTTCACTTAACATGGTCTACTATTTTATAAAAATGGGATGGTAGCATTCTGTAACTGCATTTTGGTGGCTGCTTCGAAAAATGATCCGTCTTTTGCGCTCGGAAATTGGAAAATGGCTTTTCCGAGCGACGAAAAGGAAAACTTCCTCCTGCAACATCGTTCTACATCCCAATATACACATGCATGCACAATATGAGTACCGTATCATAAACTATGCCGCGATTAAACACATAACATCCGTCTCTTGGACCGAAAGCGATGAAACCTCGAACATGATAGGTCATTTTGTGAAGGTATTTTGGAGACATAATCAGTATACCAAGTTTTATATTTTTCCTTGCAACTATGTCACATAATATCACACCACGCGAAGGATTTACATTGTTCGGACCTTTTTTGAATTTTTTATGCCCGTTTTGAATTTTTTGCCGTTTCGAAATTAGGTCAAAACGGCGTGCGTGAAGATAAGGGATGAGAATGTTAGAACTTGCATTGGATCTCTGAAAAAACGACATGTTGTGTGTCTAGAAATGATTTTTTCAAAAATCACGGACGTTAGATCATGTACCAGTAGTTCAAACCGGACCCACTTTCTACCGATTCGGCAGACATTTGTCTTTTTCACCCGGGAAGGACAGAAAGGTTTGAGATCCCCCGGTTGGGATATAGTTCACGTAACGTGGTCTACTATTTTAGAAAAATGGGATAGTAGCTTTCTGTAACCGCATTTTGGTGGCTGCTTCACAAAACGACCCGTCTGTTTGCGCTCAGAAAATGGAAAATGGCTTTTCCGAGCGACGAAAAGGAAAACTTCCTCCTGCAACATTGTTCGACATCCCAATATACACATGCATGCACCATATGGGCACCGTATCACAAACTATGCTGCGATTGAACACATAACATCCGTATCTTGGACCGAAAGCCATGAAACCTCGAACATGATAGGTCATTTTGTGAAGGTTTTTTGGAGACATAATCAGTATACCAAGTTTGATATTTTTCCTTGCAACTATGTCACATAATATCACACCACGCGAAGGATTTACATTATTCGGACCTTTTTTGAATTTTTTATGCCCGTTTTGAATTTTTTGCCGTTTCGAACTTAGGTCAAAACGGCGTGCGTGAAGATTGGGGATGAGAATGTTAGAACTTGCATTGGATCTCTGAAAAAACGACATATTATGAGTCTAAAAATGATTTTTTTCAAAAAATCACAGACGTTAGATCATGTACCTGTAGTTCAAACCGGACCCACTTCCTAACGATTCGGCAGACATTTGTCTTTTTCACCCGGGAAGGACAGAAAGGTTTGAGATCCCCCGGTTGGGATATAGTTCACGTAACATGGTCTACTATTTTAGAAAAATGGGATGGTAGCATTCTGTAACTGCATTTTGCTGGCTGCTTCACAAAACGACCCGTCTTTTTGCGCTCGCAAAATGGAAAATGGCTTTTCCGAGCGACGAAAAGGAAAACTTCCTCCTGCAACATTGTTCTACATCCCAATATACACATGCATGCACAATATGGGCACCTTATCACAAACTATGCCGCGATTCAACACATAACATCCGTCTCTTGGACCGAAAGCCATGAAACCGGGACTAAAGATATTTCCCGCCGCTTCCCACCATGTTTTCCCGCCGTTTCCCTCTGAACGGTGCTTTTAGTCCCGGTTGTAGCCACTAACCGAGACTAAAGATATTTCCCGCCATATCCCACTGCTTTCCGCCATGTTTTCCCGCCCTTTCCCTCTGAACGGTGCTTTTAGTCCCGGTTGTAGCCACTAACCGGGACTAAAGATATTTTCCTCCATATCCCACCGTTTCCCGCCATGTTTTCCAGCACTTTCCATCTATATATAGGCCGACCACGCCATGTCTATCCATACATCCGCACCTTCCTCGCTCACAACTATGGACAGTGCCTACTAGGTCATTCTGACCCTCGAGGAGACCTAGGCGTTGTGGGCCTCCAACTACCCTTGCCCGCCGGGCTACCGGCCGGCCGCCGGCTGGATGCTGAGCGCTGGAGGGGTTCCTGTCCCTCCTGTGCCTCAAGGCTCCACCAGACAGGTGGCCATCACGAACCACTTCTACCACGAGCTCACGTCGGAGCAGCCGATGGATCCCAAGTGGGATCCCGACAACTATCACTCCTGGAATGCCTTCTTTGCAAACCGACGGGAAAGGGAGCTCGCCAGGTACGAGGGTGATGGCCCGCCCCCAATGAACCATAATGAAGCCGGTCGGCGTCTGTGGTGGGCGAACTATACTATCATCGGCGTGATGCGCTACATATATCGCCGGGGGAGACCATCCTCGCCTGTGGTGCCCACAAGTCTACCCGCCACAGAGCCACAAGAAGGCCCCTCCCCCGCCCGGTAGTAGCGGCATCGTCTTCCAGGAGACTCCTCCCCCCCGCCGTGAATCCGAGGCCGGAGTGGCAGGTGCCCCCGGTATATGCCATGGCTGGGATGAGGATCTCTGGAGTGGCAGGTGACGATGACGATGACGAAGAAGACCCTGAAGCTGTGTACTATAGGACTAGGCATGATTATGACTAAAGGGGGTGGCTTTAGTCCTCAGTGTTAGCTAGTCCCGGTTTGTCCCGGTTTTTAATATTAATAAATGTCTAAGTGTTACCTAGTCTATAGTTTTGGTACCTGCCTACAGCAATCTCAGAAATTCCTTTATTAACCATGGAGCATCTTCCTTTAATAAATGAAAAATAGGATTAATTCACAAAAGATTTAATACATTACATCACCAACATCCACATCTAGTGTTTTGGTTCTCTTCTTGTCTGTAACCATGGAGCATCTTCCTTATTTAGCGATATGCTTGGGTCAGTTTTCACTTTGAATGGCAGAATTTCATGAATTTTGTCATAATCTTCTGACATGTCTGTCCTGTCCTCAACTCCCACCATGTTTCTTTTTCCTGAAAGAACTATGTGGCACTTTGGCTCATCGTATGATATTATATTCTTTTGCTTATCTTTCCTTTTTCTCGGTCTAGTAGACATGTCCTTCACATAGAAAACTTGAGCCACATCATTGGCAAGGACGAATGGTTCGTCTCCGTACGCAAGATTATTGAGATCCACTGTTGTCATTCCGTACAGCTGGTCTACCGTTACCCCACCTCTTGTCATATTGAACCATTTGCATCGAAACAATGGGACCTTGAAATTAGGACCATAGTCAAGTTCCCATATGTCCTCTATGTAACCATAATATGTGTCCTTTTTCCCATTCTCATCCGTTGCATCAAATCGGACACCACTGTTTTGGTTGGTGCTCTTTTTATCTTGGGCGTGCGTGTAAAATATATTCCCATTGATCTCGTAACCTTGGAAAGTCAATATAGTTGAAGATGGAGACCTGGCCAACAAGTACAACTGATCTCCAACAGTGGTGTCATTCATGAGATGTGTCTGCAACCAACCTCCGAAAGTCTTCACGTGTTCATCTCTAATCAACCTGTCAGACTGCCCCGGGTAGTTCGAGCGTACAATATTCTTGTGTACCTCGATATATGGAGCCACCAAGGTGGAACTTTGCAGAATTGTATACTGTGATTTAGTGAAAGAATGTCCATCCATACATATCTTTGCTTTCTTTCCTAGCGTGCCTTTTCCACTAAGTCTCCCTTCATGCCGTGATTCAGGTACACCGATCGGCTTAAGGTCAGGAATAAAGTCAACACAAAACTCAATGACCTCCTCTGTTCCATATCCCTTGGAGATGCTTCCTTCTAGCCTCGCACGGTTATGGACATATTTCTTTAAGACTCCCATGAATCTCTCAAAGGGGAACATATTGTGTAGAAATACAGGACCGAGAATGGTAATCTCTTCGACTAGGTGAACTAGAAGGTGCGTCATTATGTTGAAGAAGGATGGTGGGAACACCCAACTCAAAACTGACAAGACACTATACCACATCTTTCTGTAACCCTGGTAGACTTTCTGGATCGATTACCTTCTAAGAAATTGCATTGAGGAACGAACATAGATTCACAATGGGTACTCTAACATTTTCCGGCAGAAGCCCCCTGAAAGCAACCGGAAGCAACTGCGTCATAAGCACGTGGCAGTCATGAGACTTCATGTTCTGGAATTTTCTCTACCATATTTATTATTCCCTTTATATTGGACGAGAAGCCAGAAGTAACCTTGATATTACTCAGGCATTCAAAAAAGATTTCCTTCTCTTCCTTGGTAAGAGCGTAGCTGGCAGTACCTTGAAACAACTCTGGATGCCTGCCTTCTCGGTCTTTCATACGTTGTTGGTCCTGTCGTGCTTCTGGTGTATCTTTATTCTTTCCATACACGCCCAAGAAGCCTAGCAGTATCACGCAAACATTCTTCGTCAGGTGCATCACGTCGATTGCAGAGCGGACCTCTAATACTTTTCAATAGGGTAGCTCCCAAAATATAGATTTTTTCTTCCACATGGGTGCGTGTCTGCCAGCTTCCTTCGGAACGGACTGTCCGCTAGGACCCTTTCCAAAGATTACTTTTAAATCCTTCACCATATCAAATACATCATCACCAGTACGACTGACAAGCTTACTCCGGTGATCTGCTTCACCATTGAAATGCTTGCCTTTCCTTCTTAGGGAATGCGTGGGCGGAAGTCCCTAGGTACACATTATTCTTGCACTTATCCAAATAAATACTTTCCGTGTCATCTAAACAGTGTGTGCATGCATTGTATCCCTTGTTTGTCTGTCCTGAAATGTTACTAAGATAAGGCCAATCATTGATGGTTACTAACAACAATGCCCGTAGGTTAAATTCCTCACGTTTGTGCTCATCCCACACACGTACACCTTGTCCGTGCCATAGCTGTAAAAGTTCTTCAACTAATGGCCTTAGGTATACATCAATGTCGTTGCCGGGTTGCTTCGGGCCTTGGATGAGCACTGGCATCATAATGAACTTTCACTTCATGCACAACCAAGGAGGAAGGTTATACATACACAAAGTCACAGGCCATGTGCTATGATTGCAGCTCTGCTCCCCAAAAGGATTCATGCCATCCGTACTTAGACCAAACCATAAGTTTCTCGCGTCACCTGCAAAGTCCGGGTACTTTCTCTCAATTTTTCTCCACTGCGACCCATCAGCGGGGTGTCTCAACATCTCGTCCTTCTTACGGTCTTCTTTGTGCCATCGCAACAATTCGGCATGCTCTTCGTTTCTGAACAAACGTTTCAGCCGTCACTACTAGGAAACAGGTTGTTAGTGGCACACCCGAAATGCCCATCCGTGGCGCACTAGTAGTGCGCCACGGGCCTTGCGCTACGGCTATCTCTCAGCCGTGGCGCACTGCCTAGTGCGCCACGGTTGTGTAGAGATAGGCGTAGCTCACATCCTAGTGCGCCACAGAAGTTTAGGATGGTGCGCTACCCCTGGGATCTTCTGTGGCACACTACCTAGTGCGCCACTAAACTTCCATAGTGCGCTTTAGGTGTAGTGCGCCACAGAAGGTAGACCATGTGCGCCACAGATGTATTTTTTGTTTTTTTAATTTCTGAGCCAGATTATATGCAATACAGATTATATACAATATTACAGCAGATATACACACACAGATACAAGATATACAATTATATATATAAATACTCAATATGAAAAACAAGATTGAAACAAATACATATAGATAAGTCTCATACATGAATACATAGTCTAAGTTAATTACATTGTTTCGATCATGTTACAAAGTAGTAGTTGGTGACATGCGAATACATGTGTCGATCGAACAAGTTAGAGCTCGGAAGCTCGCCTAGACATCTAAACTAGCTAGCTAGACACAAACGCGGGATAAATAACCAAAGAAGATAAGCATGATCACCACCGCGACAAAGGTGTAGGTCTTCATCCGGTTCCTTGTCCTAACTCCCGCTAGATAGCGCGTGTATCTAGCTTCCGCCTCCGCCATAGTGTTGTACCATTTGTAGCTATTGCCGCTGAAACGGTGCACCTGTCTCCGGCAGTCTTCCCAATCATCGTAGACTCCGGGAACTCGTCCCTTGTACACGACGTACCACGTCATCTATAAGTTGACAATAATAATTAACCGACTATTGAAAAAACATATATAATTAAAGTCGCATATGAAGATACACTTATAGAAAGTACTCCTAAATCAAAAAGACCAAACTCAAAAAGCATGCCTCATATATAACTAGGTTGTTCGACACAGGAATATGCTACGATGGAACTGTTCGCCAAGTAGGATGCACAACACCTGGACCTGTGCATAGCACAAGGCGAACAATCCCATCGCAGCACATTCACATATAGTGTGCCACGATATTTCAATCATCGGCATTATTCTCGAAAAAGACCAAAGTAACTCAGAAAGCATGCCTCATATATATACATAGGTCGTTCGACACAGGAATATGCTACGATGGAACCGTACGCCAAGTAGGATGCACAACACCTGGACTTGTGCATAGCACAAGGCGTACAATCCCATCGTAGCACATTCACATATATAGTGTGCCACGACATTTCAATCATCGGCATTATTCTCGAAAAAAGAGTAAGGAAAAAAAGAAGGACCAAATTGAGCAAAGGACCAAAGAGTAAGCAAAAAAACCAAGCATTGATTGATATATAATAATAATAATAAGCAAAATAAGTTCACTTGTCGTCCACACACACACACAAAGGTCATCTATAGTTTGTAACTACAACTAGGCCAACATCAAGCCTTCTGGCTCGGCTTAGGGAACGGGAGGACGCCCTGTCTCGTCATGAACTTCCTATAGTCACCCTGCATCTCTAGGCGATCTTCTATGTCACGGTTATTTGGGATATTTCCTCCGTAGAAGATCCCCCCCGAAGTCATGACATCACGAAAGATGATTACCCCAAACTGCTGCTGGATGCGATACATCTCTTGTCTAATATCCGAATCATTCATCATGGCCTTTGCTTCGGCCCACTGTTTGAGATGATCTAGCAGCGTAGAATTTTGCTGGTCAAGTAGGAACGCCCTCATGTGATGGAGTGCGTAGTAGGCTTCCTTCTTATTGTTTTCCGGCTGCTTCACGCAGGGGAACTCCGTTACGTGGTTGAAGACGTGCCTGCCGAACTTGACCTTCGTACGCACGAAGGTGGTGCCTTCCGTCGAGGCAAAGCCAGTGAGAGCATCATCCAGAACTTCCTTGATCTTGTCATAGTTTTTCTTCTTTTCTAGACTCCCCGAGTCGAAATACGTGGCGTGGGAATGCTTCGGCGATAAGGAGATGAGCGTGCAGTGTTCATCTCTGCGCAAAAAATTCAAATGGAATGTGTTGGAAAAAGAATGATGATGATCTAATAAAGCCAATCGACGGTGGCGAGTGAATAATGACTTACTCGGGAAAGTAAGGCACGAGAATGTATTCCTTTGTCTTGTTCGCCACGAGGATTCTTTTTAGGTACGAGGCCACGATACGTCGTTCGGCGGGGGAACCCAAGCAGCCGTCACGCATGTAGTAGGGGTCCACTATAGCGATGCCCGGTGTGTTCTCTCTAATGATCTGCATGGCCAGGCTGAGAGAAAACAGACGGACCATGGTATAGTGCAGCGAGTATAGGTGGAACATATTGAAGATGTCGTCGAACCGCAGGAAGAACAGATCCGCAGGGGCATTGTCGACGAAGCCCAAGCCGGGTGGCACCTTAACCACGAATACCGGGTGCGAGGGATCTTTCTCCGATAGAAGGCGTCTCTCTATCGTCAGCACGACGTCATGCACACTCTGCAGTTCCGAACTGGCGAGCTTCCGCAAATTCTTAGGTAGCATGGGCTCACCAGCCACATGAATCCTCCACATAATTCCCTCGGGTCTTGGTGGCCCGTCCCGAAACCTGATCGGATTCGCAGTTGTTGACGCCACCGGCTGGCTCGAGCTGCTAGATTTTATTTTCCTGCCCTTTTTTCCTTTTGGAGAGCGGGCAGGCACCCTCTGCAGTTCCGAACTGGCGAGCTTCCGCAAATTCTTAGGTAGCACTGGCCGCCCTATGTAGTGTGTCAGGGCTTAGAATAAAGGGCCGCTTGGTTGTATCAGCTGGCTCTGTAAAGGCGCAAGCTGGAGGCGTCTCCTGAGAACCAAACAAACGCTTGGTGATAGTGGCTTTCTCTGTGGGGCCACCAGCTAGGTCTTCTTCATTGCCAAACTGAGTGCTGAAGAAGTGATCATTCCAGTCTTCGTCGTCCTCGGCCGGATCCTACGCCATGTGCATATCATCAACATGATCACCCGACCCACCGCGTGGACGTGACGGCGAGGGCGGTAAGGGGGCCTTGCCACCCCTTGTCGCTGGCATGACAGGCGGTGTTGTTGTCTGTGGCGTGATGGCCCCCGCCGTCCCCAAACGGATCATGCTCTTTGGCCATAGCAAGAATAAGCCGAAGCAACTTCTGAGGACAGACGACTCTTCTTCATCCGCTCCTAGGGGTTGAATGGGAGGTTCCAGGTCGTCGCAGCCCCTTAGCACCCGACTAATTTTAACCCTGTGCACGCTATCTGGCATCGGCTTTGAGTGGAACGTGTGCTGCAAGGGTTGAACGATGGTACCCTTGGCAACATCCCTCAGCTCGTTGTTCACGTAGCATAAGAGAGTGCAAGGAACATCCGTCTGCGGAAAACATGTACGGCGTCGTCAGAGCGAGATGCCATAAGAATAATAGATGGCATGAAAGGCGGTAATTAAAGCAATTTGTTTACCGTGATGGCGTCGAGATCGGCTAATGTCGACGCATCGCATACGGCGACGGCCGTGCAAGAGACGGAAGGGCTGCTTGATGGCGCGGTGCTGGCCGCCGGTGTATTCTCCCTACCGACGGGTGCTTGGAGCTCCGGTGCCGCTGCAACGATGGCAGGGGGGCACCAACATGTACTCCGGCGCCACGGTGATGGCAGGGGGGTCACCAACACTTGCGGAGCCGCGGTGCTAGCGGGCGGAGTCACGAACACGTAGTTCGCCTGATTCATCGGCGCCGCGTTGTTCGAGTGGCTGCTGACCATGCTTGGAATCGGGCACGGCCCTACTCGACCACCCGCACTCCAGTTCGCTATTGACTCCACCAAGGTAGGCAGGAAGGACGTGAGGGTGATTGCCAGGTTGTCTTGGACGATCTGCGGGATCCGCGCCACTTGTGCCTTAAGTTCTTGAACCTCTCGGTTTTCCTCCTCGCTCCTTCCCGACGGCGCCACATGCATCCTCGACGGTGGACCAAAATGATCCACCCAATTCTTACCCCCGAGGCCGGCCAGACGGCCAGCCGATGACGGCTTCTTCGTAACCGGCTCTATTTTCTTGGCCCGGTTCATCGCCCTGTTAAAAGGGTTATCCCACCGGGTGGCCGCCGTCGACCCCTGGGATGAGGAACCCTGGGATCCATGACTAGCAACAATTTCCTCCTCCTGCAGAAGAAGTAATAGTGAATCATTTAGATCATCGATTAGATTGCAATCGTGTTGATCCGCGGTAATTAGATTATACTTACCACAATTTCCTCGAATTCCTTCACCGCAGGATCCGCGGTGAGTTGTTTGGTTTTTGGGTCCACATGGTAACGGGCCCTGATGAAGTTTGAACCTGCCCAGGTTCGAATTTAGCAAAGGGGTTTTCTATCCCCTTGGATCTATACTCTTCGTCCTCCTTATTCCATTTGGCCTCCGCGGTTCTGTATCCACCAGATCCGAGATGGTGATGACCTATATTCATCGCCTGCAGCACCTTTCCCCGATTACTATTGGCCAGGGCTCTTTCGGATTCACACCTCTCCTTGAACTCCCGGAACTGATCTTCGGTGATCTGCGGGTCAATCTTCTGGATCTCCTCGAGACTTTTGCCTTCTTTATAGATCTTCTTCTTTATCCGGGTTCTCCAGCTAGCCAGGGCGGTGCTCATCTTTGTGAGGGCGGATTTGTTTACTTCGTTCCCATGATAATTTGTGTTCTGATACTTAGCGGGGAACTTGTATCTTGCGTGCAGCTTCTTGAAGAGGAGTGTGCGCAAGTGGCCATTATCTTTATGCTGGAGATTCTCGGTGTTGATCGAGATGGTTGTCCGGGTGATCGCCGCCACTTGCCCACCGTACCCTTTGACGACAAGGGCGGGCTCCAAAGGAACCCCTGATGGGCTCACTTCGGTAATTTCCTCCCTGACCGTGCCGACCGTGTTCGGGCGCCGGTCCTTCGGCTTCTTCTTCTTCTTCTTCTTAGGAGGGTTGCTACCACTCCTTGTGCCCTCGCCGCCATCAGTGGTTTCATCGTCCGCCGTTCCTTCGGCTTCTTCCTCCGCGTCTTCCATCTCATCATCCTCGCTCTCCTGGGGATGGTATTCTTCATCGTCTTCTAGACGCTGGGCCGCCTCCCAGAATGTCAATTGTTTATTCGGAGGTCTGAGTTCTCCTTCAGCGCTAATGCGCTTAGAACATCCAGCCTCGTCGTTGTCACACATCTTTGCACTAATAAAAAACAAATAATTGGTTAAATGCACGGAAAAATCCGGCATGACCTTTGCTAATTTTCTTAAACTAGGAGTGCCCGATTTCTGCCGAAACGGAAGTTAATCAACTGGCAAAAATCGGGACTCATTTCATTCAAGAACCTGCATACACGACATAATAAAGTGCTTCATATACAAGCACAAACCATTTCACAACCACATCCATCCAGTCCCAGCACAGTGCCACAACCATATATACTTTTGTTATCAATTTAAGCAAGTGACAGCAAGCAAATGAGAATACAACAAATGACCAAGTTCTATACTAGAAGATCATTACAGGAAGTGACAGCAAGCGAATGACCAAGTGATGACAGCATTCCTGTGAGGTGTAACTAAAAACCATTCCTTGCATGATCATTACTGCATTTGAAATAACCAAGTGATGACAGCAAGATCATTACTGCATTTTAAATGACCAAGTGATGACAGCAAGATCATTACTGCATTTGAAATAACCACACCTGTAACTAAAAACCATTCCTTGCATGATCATATGTTCCTTTTTACTGTTCTGAATTTATGATGTTGATCAAGTTCTTGTGAGGTGTAACTACTTTTGCGTATTTTCTTACTACTAGCTAATCCAGAGCACATGGTTCAGCACTAATCCAGAGCACATGGTTCACCAGCACATGGTCCTTGCATCTGTTCTTACTATTCCATCTTAAAGAAAATAGAGGGGGCAATAGAAAATCCTCAGCTCTGTACTCACATGGAGTACTAGATCATCATTGGATAGTTTCATAAGCAAGCAATAGCTTTTGTATACAAACATCATCAAAGCCTCAGCCTTTGCATCCTAGGCAGAGCTAAGTAATGAAGGGATTGTTCTTTGCAATGCTCTAAAGAAAATTCAGAGCTATAGAAAACCTCTATAGCTCTCTGTTCTATGCAATGCTCTAAAGAAAATTCAGAGCTATAGTAAACCTCTATAGCTCTCTGTTCTTTGGTTTGGTTGTCCTATTCCACTCTCTCTGCTCCTCCTCCCCCTCCTCCTCTCTATCTACCATTACCCCTCCCCCAACTTCTATATAAACCAGCAGTAGGGACAATACTACAAGCATAAACAGAGAGCAAACACACAAGAACTACAAGCTACATGCTAATAGAACTACAAGCTACATGCTAACAGAGAGCAGACCTAGCCTTTTGTGTTGCTGCTGCCATCCATCTTTCAGTTGTGCCTAAACCTAGGGTTCACAACAGAGAGGGGGGACAGAGGGAGTTCACAGCATCATCTGCATCTTTCAGTTGCTGCTGCCATCCATCTTTCAGTTGTGCCTAAACCTAGACTACAAGCTACATTTATCGTCGCAGTTCACAGCATCATCTGCATCAAAGGAACAAATGGTTCTTGTGCCTTGGTAATTTAACTAAACATGACTCTGAACAAATGGTTCCAGTGATGTGCTCTTGGTAATTTAACTGAACATGACTCTGCAGCCACTGGGTAAATGGATTTACAGATCCATCAGAGAATGCACTAATTAAAAGTCACCTGAATTTTGTCACTGACAAAGGAAAACAACCACTGAATATCAAATTCCCTCTGATCAAGAACTAAGCAAAACCCACTGCACTGCTTGCCACAGACCATCTGAACAAGAACTCCTCTGAACCCTAACCTCTAATCCTCTGAACCCTAACATAATCCTCTGAACCCTAACCTCGAGCAGCAGCGGCGAGGCTCTAAGATGGAATGGATGCAGAGAGAGGCGAGAGAGGGAGAGAGGGGAGGGGCGAGGCTCACCTCTAAGATGAGGACGACGGCGGGCTCCTCCACGGCCTCCTCCTCCTCGAGCAGCAGCGGCCTCCTCCTCCTCGAGCGACGGGCGCGCGGGATCCTCCTCGTCGAGCGCACGACCTCCTCCTCGAGCGCATGGCCTCCTCCTCGAGCGCACGGGCAAGGTGGCCTCCTCCTCCTCCTCCTGGCGTGGCTGGGATGCGGCGGCGGTGGCGTCGTCAGAGATGCGGCGGTGGCATCGTCAGAGCGGTGTCGGAGGACGATGGGGATGGGATATGCGGCTAAGGACGATGGAGTTGTTGACTGCTAGTCATACTCACTTAGGCGTAGCGCACCTTGGGCAAGTGCGCTACGGATAACCGTAGCGCACTTGCCCAGGGTGCGCTACGCCTAAGTGGGTACGACTACTTAGATAAGAGGGCTGCCACCCCCTTTGCTAACACTAGCACTGCCTTACCCCACTGGTTCCGCCCACTGGTCTATTCTAAACCTGTTAGCACCCAGGTTCGAATCCTGGTGCCCACATTTTTTATTTT
Source organism: Avena sativa (assembly GCA_916181665.1). NCBI lineage: Eukaryota > Viridiplantae > Streptophyta > Magnoliopsida > Poales > Poaceae > Avena > Avena sativa. The sequence continues at coordinate 388,062,861 of OV702296.1, forward strand.
TATTTTAAAAATACTTTTAAATGTTCCAAAAAATGCCCAAAAGTGGTGATATATGCTACAAAAGTTTTGTTTTGTTTTTAAAATACTTTTATATATTCCAAAAATGCCCAAAAGTGATAATATATGTCATAAAAGTGGTACAAATTAAATATGCTTCAAATATGTCATAATAATTTGTCCATAAATATTACAATCTTTTTCGACCACGCGTTTTACAATATTTTTTGAGCTAGCGTTTTACAATCTTTTTTCCCTTCTTTGTCGCGGTTGAATAATTTAGCCCCGACACTTTAATGTTTCTTCTTTCGAACGGGCTACCTTTTTTGGGTAGGGTTGTCCTTTTTCTTCTTGTGATGTATGTTGCTGCATCGTAGTCGTCGTCATCTTCAATCTTTGGATCGCCGTACTGGTCGAAGTCTTGCTCGTTGGCGACTCCATCCATTCCGATGATGTTTCTTTTTCCTCTCCTCACGACAACACGGCTAGGCTTTGTCGGGTGGGTAATGAAAAAACGTTGGTCCACTTTGGTAGCCAGTACCCACGATTCATTTTTCGCGGCCAGGTTTGCACCGGCGGCCTTGGATTTGGCTGCTTCGGGTATAACCATGGTTGTGAAATACCGGTCTTCTCTTTCGACGCTCTTTGCCCATCTAACACGGAACATCGACACCTTTTCTCCACAGTAGTCGAGCTCCCAGATCTCCTCGATTCTTCCGTAGAATCTTTCCTTCACGTTGTCATCGGTGTAGAATTCCGACGTTCCGCCTGAGTTCTGATAATCACACTTGTTGTCCTTTTCCTCCGTGTAGAATGTGTAGCCGTTGATATCATACGCCTGATAGGTCAGCAGGTTTTGCATCGGTCCCTGCGACAAGGTGAATATGATCTTTTCCATGTCAGAAGAATGCGAGCGCGGGGGATTATCAAGGAGCGTCTGCCTAAACCAACGCGTGAAATCTGAGTTGTGCTCTTTGATTATTTCTCCCTACGTCCTCTGTATGCCCCGGTCACTGTACTTCTTCTCGATTAACCTTTTGTGCTTCTGTACCCAAGGATCGACCAGTTCTAAATGCTGTAGCGCGACGAGGTTTGCTCGATCAAAGTCTGCGCGTCGAAAATCGAAGTCTGCATGCAGTATGCGACGACCCTCTCGGTGACCAGATCCGTCGAGCTTGCCAAGGTGTCTGTTGACGGGAAGACCAACAGGGTTCTCGATGTCTAGATAATTCGTGCAGAAAGAGATGCACTCTTCGGCCAGAAAGCCCTTGGCTATGCTTCCATCTGGACGGGACCTGTTGCGAATGTATCCTTTGATGTGTCCGTTCATCCTTTCGAACGCCATCATGCTGCGGAGGAACATCGGCCCGAGTTGTACGATGTCCTCCACGACATGGACCAGCAGATGCACCATAATGTCGAAGAATGCGGGTGGGAAGTAGACCTCAAGCTCACATAGTATCACCACGATCTCCTCCTGTAGCCTTCCGAGCTGATTCAAGCCAATCGACTTCCTAGAGATGACGTCGAAAAACTTGCATAGGCCAAATAACGTTTCACGGACATGCTCGTCCATTATCCCTCTTAGTGCGACCGGAAGTACCTGCGTTATTAGCACGGCACAGTCATGAGACTTCATGCCACTGAACCTCTGCTTCGCCTCGTCTAGGTATCTGCTTATCTTGCCCGCGTAGCCGTAAGGAAATTTGACTCCTAGAAGGCACTTGAAAAACTGTTTGATCTCATCCTGGCTTAGAGTGAAGCAAGAAGGAGGGCAGTAATATTCGTTCTTCTTGAACTTTTTACCCTTCCGACGACCTTGTGTCGTCTCCGACTCATGATCATCGTCATCTTCCTGATCATCAGGAGTAGTGCGTCCTCCGTGAAGCTCCTTCCGGATACCCAAGCATATCAGGTCGTGCCTTGCTTTCGGACCATCTTTCGTCCTATCTGGCATGTTGATTATGGTGGCGACCAGACTCTCGCACACGTTTTTCGTGATATGCATGATGTCGAGGCTATGAGGCGTGCGGAGAAACTTCCAGTATGGCAACTCCCAGAAAACATACCTTGTTTTCCATACCTTCATCAGTGGCTTGTCTTGTTGCTGCCTCTTTCGCTTCTTTCCAGGCTTAGGACAATCTTCCCAGTTTTTCAAAAACTCTTCCACTTCTTCGCTGCTCCTACGCTCTGGGATTCCTCGGGTCTCTGATTTGCCATCGAACAGGTCTCCACGTTTTCTCCATGGATCATTCTTGCCAAGCCACCTCCGGTGCGCCATGAACACGGTTTTCGATGACCCTGGATCTTTCTCTACTTGGATATAGCTTGTGTTATCCATGCACCTAACGCATGCGCAGAATCCTTGGATAACCTGCCCCGAGATATACCCGCAACCTGGATAGTCTTGCACCGTAGTGACCAACGCGTCTCTCATAGTGAAATAATCTTGTGCGACGGCGTCGTAAGTATTGGCTCCAGATTCCCATAACGTGGCTAGCTCCTCTTTCAACAGCCCGAGATACAGATTGATGTCGGTACCAGGTTGTTTCGGCCCTTGAATTAGCATACTCATTTGTATGTACTTCTTCTTCATGCACAACCATGGAGGGAGGTTGTACATCCATACAAACACGGGCCAAGTGCTGTGCGTGCTGCTCTGGCTACCGAACGGATTGAGTCCATCGGTGCTCGCACCAAGCCTGGTGTTCCTCGAATCTCCACCAAATTCTGGGAATTCGAGGTCCAATGCTTTCCACTGGCTAGCATCTGAAGGGTGCGTCAGCAGCTCATCCTTTTCGGGGTCATCATCATCTCCTGGCTTCTTCCTTTCCGCATGCCACCGCATGAGCTTCGCTTCCTTAGGGTCCGCGAAATAGCACTGCAGACGAGGAGTGATAGGAAAGTACCATACCACTTTTCGAGGTGCTTTCTTCCCTTTCTTGTATCGACTCACGCCGCACACCGGACATGTGGTTTTCTCCGCGTCCTCGCCCCGATAAATGATGCAATCGTTGATGCATACGTGATATCTAACGTGCGGTAGATCGAGAGGACAGGCGATTTTCTTGGCATCCTCGATACTAGTTGGACATGTGTTCCCCTCCGGGAGACGATCGTGCCAGAATGCCATCATATCGTCGAAGCTTGCGTCGCTCAATTTGTGCTTTGCCTTCATCTCCATAGCCTTGAGCGTTACATTCAACCGGGTATCATCGGGCCTGCATCCTTCATACAATGGAGTAACCGCGTCTTTCTCAAGTTGCGCAAGCTTGGCTTTCTCTCTAGCGGCATCCCTGGCGTTACTCGTCTGCTTGAGAAGCAGCTCTTGCACATAAGGGTCCTGCACCCAGCCTAACGTTGTTCCATCGCCGTCTGCTCCTCCGGCATCTAGATCATCATCATCCCGGTCTGCTTCCGCACCTTCACCATCTCCAGGAGACTCTTCATCATCTCGCCCGTTCTCGCCGTGATGATGATCATCGTCATGTTGGCCACCTTCACCGTCTCCATCATCTACGTCATCGCTTATCCAACGAGTGTATCCATCCATGAAACCATGGCGGAGCAGGTGCGCCTGCAGATTCCCGGAATCTGGGTCGATCACCCAGTTGAGTTTGCATCTTCTGCACGGACATCTTATATCCGTCTTGTTATTTCGTATCATGTCGGCCGTCGCACATTTCAAAAATCTAGCCACAATACCTTCGCTCATTATGCGGACCATTTTTGCCTGCACGGTGTACACGGTACAATTTTGAAGTCTATTAGAACCACATAATGAATGCATGCATGCAATGGTCGATAGAAAATTTCGGCATGACCTATCCTAAAATTAGGACCTTTGCGAAATGCCAAAATCTTGCCAAAATGAAAATGAATCAACATTTTGGCAAAACAAATGGCAACTTGTTCACATACAAACACAAGAGAGAGAGAGACCGATCCATACACACATGAACATATCATTATCCTCTCCATACACACATGCATGAGCATCATCGATACTCTCCATATACACACACATATGACCATCGATCCTCTCCACATACACACATCATGAGCATCGATCATCTACATACATATGAGCACATCATCCATATACACATGAACACATCCTTACATGGACAACTTACCGAGATGAGAGACCGATCGCGAGAAAGATGGAAAGGAGAGGTGCGCGCGTCGACCGGAGAAGGATAGATGAGAGACCGGAGACCTCCTCTATTACTTATGTAACATCCAAAGCAAGTTTTACATGCTAAAAATGGTGAATGTGTGGAGAAATTGAGGTGGGAAGGAGAAGATCCCGACTAGATCTAAGGAGGAAGAAGAAGGGGAAAGTGAAGTGTGGGGTGGTGGATGTGTGGTCACACATGTGCACATAAAGTGTTGTCCTAAAAAAATCGACACATTCGTGGCGCACATGGCCCTAGTGCGCCACAGGGAGTAGACACAACTGTGGCGCACTAGGCCATGTGCGCCACAGATGTTCCTACTCCCAGTGGCGCACTAGGCCGAGTGCGCCACAGAAGTTTGTGACCGTTTCACAGCAGAGGGACGTGCGCTTAGGCGTAGCGCACCCCCCATGTGCGCCACAGATGAGACTAACAACCGTGGCGCACATGACCGTAGTGCGCTACAGATGTTTGGCGTGCGGCCAACAGGTCCCTGGCCCACACACATCTGTGGCGCACTATAGTCATGTGCGCCACGGTTGTTCTAGTTACTAGTAGGGCACTGCCCACAGGTGAGCCACGCCTGTTTTAGCCGTGGGGCACTTCAACCATGTGAGCCACGGATGTGCTGATTACCTATAGCCGTTTTCCTAGTAGTGCGTGGTATTATAGGAGCATACCACATCACCTTGGCGGGAACCCTCTTCCCCGTGCGCTCCCCCTCAACATCACCAGGGTCATCTCGTCAGATCTTATACCGCAATGTAGTGCATACCGGGCATGCATCCAAATTCTCTTACTGCTCACCGCGATAGAGGATGCATTCATTAATGCATGCATGTATCTTCTGTACCTCTAATCCTAGAGGGAAGACAACCTTCTTTGCTTCGTAAGTACTGGCGGGCAGTTCGTTATCCTTTGGAAGCAGGTTCTTCATTATCTTCAACAAATTTTCAAATACCTTGTCAGGCACACCGACCTCTGCCTTCCATTTCAGCAATTCTAGTGTGCTGCCTAGCTTTTTGTGGCCATCTTCGCAATTGGGGTACAACAATTTGTTGTGATCATCTAACATCTGCTCAAATTTCAACCTCTCCCTTTCGCTATCACATTCTCCCTTTGCATCAGCAATGGCCCGACCAAGATCATCATCTGGCTCATATGGTGCACGTTCTTCTGCTTCTTCTTCATCATTGTCTTCCATTGTAGTACCACCGTATTCAGGGGACATAGGATAGCTGTCATCATTCTCTTCATATTCGTTGTCTTCCATCATAACCCCTCTTTCTCCGTGCTTGGTCCAACAATTATAGCTAGACATGAAACCGAACCGAAACAAGTGGCCATGAAGGACTCTTGAGGAAGAGTATTCCTTCTGATTCCGACACTCACCACATGGACAACAGATAAAACCATTCCGCTTGTTTGCCTCTGCCACAACGATAAAAGAATGCACGCCTTTAATGAACTCGTCAGAGATTCGGTCAGCATACATCCATTGTCGTCTCATCTGCATTTTATAAGTTCATCAAACAAAATCACGATGCTAAGAGTAGTACTACTCTAAAAATAAAAGAACACATCATATACATCAAACAAGCACTGATTTAAAAAACTTTCTACTATATCTTTAGTCCCGGTTGGACACACCAACCGGGACTAAAGGGGTTGCGGCAGGCTGGGGCCGACATGAGCCCGTTTAGTCCCGAATGGTGTCTCCAGTCGGGACTAAAAGTGGGTGACGACACTATATGTCGTGAGTGGACACTATGCCAGTGAGTGGCGACACTGTTTCAATGGGTGGCGACAATATGACAGGGGTGAGTGTCGACATTATGTCATGAGTGTCGACACTATTTTGTGCTGCTTAATCTATAAATAAGCTTCCTTGTGAACTATCAACTGCAAGGAAGATCGTGTGCGAGACCAGGGACACCACTACGGCGGAGCTTCTCGAAGATGTCTTAGGACCTCGTCCTCAGACATCTTCGAGGAGCTCGCCGTAGAGGCACTCCCTAATATGTGAAATTAGTTAGCTCCACCAGCATACTAATTTATCTAGAAAAGATATGAACTGAAATATGGTGTGCGAGAGCAGGGACACCACTATGGCAGAGCTTCTCGAAGATGTCTTAGGATGCCTCATCCTCAGACATCTTCGAGGAGCTCGCCATAGAGGCACTCCCTAATTTAATTTGGTATCTCCTTGGCGTGTTCATGTTTTTGTTCTTAATTTCTTGCTTAACTGGCCGATGATTAACTAAAATGCTAGGGCGCCACTATATATATGTGTGTCTTCATAGTTTTGGTACTTATTTTTGTTTCAATGTATTATGTGACGACAAGTAGAAGAAAGAAGAATATTTTGTTGCTCGACGGTGACATGATGCACTGTGAACCGACCGGATTTCAAGACAACGTGTCAAACCAAGATATGTATATAGGATGAACTCATGTATCTATGTGCTTCGGTGAATCAAATGAATTTCGAGAACTATATGTGCCAAATTAACCAGATATATAGAGATAGAACCCACACAAAATCTATCCATTTTCTAGAGCATGAAATGAGCTAAAACAAGCAATGAGAGATGAAATGATGAAGTTGCTAACCTCTTAGGACCCTTGATAGATGTGGATCCAAAAAATCTTCACAAATCTTGAGAAAAATGGGGAAGAACTCGAGATTGAGGGGAGAAATTTGAGAGGGATAATTGTGTGAGCTTGAAATGGCTCGGGCTGGGAAGGGGAAGAAGATATAGTCGGGGACTTTAGTCCCGGTTTGAGAAACAAACCGGGGCTAAAGGTCCATGCATCTGCTCTTTTCCAGCGCCAGACCCTTTAGCTCCGGTTTGTTAAACGAACCGGGGCTAAAGTTCAGATACGAACCGGGGCAATGTCTTCTGGTCCCTGCGGCCGTTTCTAGCCGTTGGGACCAGGGCATTAGTCCCGGTTTGTAATAGAACCGGGACTAATGCTCTGGACCAAAGGTCCGTTTTCTACTAGTGTCGGGATTGTTTCTGTTTCTAATTGGTTTGTTGGCCCTTTTAGTCCGTGAGTTTGTTTTTCTTTCCATATGGTGTATTGATTTGTTCTAAAACCAAGTGTTGTTATAACATCTTTTGAAGTAACTATATATTTATTAGACAATCTAGAGATTACGGTTAACATCTAAGACAAAACATGCTTGTCAAGCAATTTTACACAAAGAACCCCACAAGTAAAACTGCAATTCCACTATCAGAGAAACTTGTACCTCACCAAACCATCGTCCATCATCCTCTACTGCCACCATGTTAGCACCAGAAAAAGAGGCGAACAACCGCCATAACTAGATCTGGGAGATCACCATCACATACGATGGTGATTTTCGTGCCGATGAACCAAGTCATCGCAAGCGACTAGCCCGAGACTTTGTGGCCCATCGGCGGGGGATATTCTCTGTGGTCATTAAATTTCGACACCGTTGTATTCATCCCACAAAATCAAAGAAGATAAATATGGCTGCCTGCCATCTTCCACGCGGCCAACTACAAGACGTCAAACACAACTGCAGACGTGGATGCGACCACCACCCACAAGAGTGATGAACGACCACCAGACACGAATCTCACTAGATTCAGAGACCAGAGAGAAGGCCGGGCCACCTTCCCCCGAAGGCATCGGTTGGAGCAATGCCAAGATGGAAGAAGAACAATGGAAAATTATTCTGATGCAACAATCTCCTCCATAGATGCAGTGCCCAAGAAAACACTAGGCCAATCCTAACTACAGGGCCGAAGACCGAGGTCCCAACCTCCTCCCTCCACTAAAGCGGTTGACAGAGGTGGTGTCCGATCATTCGTGCAAGGGAAAGTCAGACCGACGGCTTGGCTATAACCAGGGGTAGGAGGGTTTGTCCGATCCCTTCTCCAGGGTAGAGGTTCCAAGCAAAACGATGTGGCGGCTATGGCCCGGTTAGAGGCAGTGTTGTTATAATACTAGATGATACCCCGCGTGAGATGCGGAAAATTTAGAAAATAAAATTATCACTAGTAGAAAACAGGCTATCCGTTTGTGCCCCCTAACAGCATTAGTCCCGGTTGCGCCACGAACCAGAACTAATGCTGGCACGCGTCCCGGTTCGAGCGGGCACGGTGGCCGGAGGCATGCGTCCCGATTGGTAAGGCATCATACAAACCGGGACTAAAGGTGTCCCGCCCTCTATAAATGCGACGCCCCAGCCCTCTGCCTCCCCTCTGTTTTTTCTTGGTGGAAGGTGTGCTAGTTTATTTTTTTTCCTATGCATGCATTCAAGGTGTTTGATGAAATGTTTGAGTGAATGATCCCGTTCAATTTCTCACAGAACAAAAATATAGAAGGTGTCCGAGACGCACTTGAGCTTTCTCCTCTTTATTTCCCTCGATCGAGGTTAGCAATCTTATCTTTTCTCTGTCATTGATACAATGCATGTGTCGATGTGAATTGGTCATTTCACTATTTATGATGTCCTGTTTTTGATAAACTTACTTATATGATGCAGATGAACGGTCGAGAATGGATGTACGGTGACCGGCGTGTACCCGGGTACATTAAAGGCGTGGATAAATTTATCGATGTGGCTACGGCAAACAAAGAGAATGGTTTTATACGTTGTCCATGTGTTCAATGTCGGAAGAACAAGGAGTACTCTTCCTCGAAAATCATTCGTGGCCACCTGATTATGAAAGGTTTCATGCCCAACTATAATTGCTGGACTAAGCATGGGGAAAGAGGGGTTATGATGGAAGACGGTGAAGAAGAAGATGATGATAACAACTATCATCATATGTTTCCTGAATATAGTGATACTGCAATGGAAGACAATGAAGAGGAAGGAGGTGAAGAACGGGCATCAGATGAGCCCGCTGATGAACTTGGTAGGGTCATATCTGATGCAAAGCGAGACTATGAAATAGAAAATGAGAAGTTGAAGTTAGAGGGCATGTTAGAAGATCACAAGAAATTATTGTACCCAAATTGTGAAGATGGCAGCACAAAGCTCGGTACCACACTGGAATTGTTGCGATGGAAGGCAGAGTATGGTCTAACTGACTCCTCATTTGAAAAGATGCTGAAAATAATAAAGCCGATGTTTCCAAAACATAACGAACTTCCCGAGAGTACCTACGAAGCAAAGAAGACTCTCTGTCCTCTAGGATTAGATGTGCAAAAGATACATGCATGAATGAATGACTGCATCCTCTACCGCGGTAAGGAGTATGAGAATTTAGATAAATGTCCGGTATGCAATGCATTGCGGTATAAGATCAGACGAGATGACCCTGGTGATGTTGAGGGAGAGCCCCTCCAGAAGAGGGTTCCTGCTAAGGTTATGTGGTATGCTCCTATAATACCAAGGTTGAAATGCATGTTCAGAAACAAAGAGCATGCCAGGTTGTTGCGATGGCACAAAGAAGACCGTTAGAAAGACGGGAAGTTGAGACACCCTACTGATGGGTCACAGTGGAGAAAAATCGAGAGAGACTTCCCAGAATTTGCAGGTGACGCAAGGAACTTATGGTTTGGTCTAAGTATGGATGGCATGAATCCTTTTGGGGAGCAGAGCTGCAGTCACAGCACCTGGCCCGTGACTCTATGTATTTACAACCTGCCTCCTTGGTTGTGCATGAAGCGTAAGTTCATTATGACGCCAGTGCTCATCCAAGGCCCGAAGCAACCGGACAACGACATTGATGTGTACCTTAGGCCATTAGTTGAAGAACCCTTACAGTTGTGGGGCAAACCAGGTGTACATGCGTGGGATGAGAACAAACAGGAGCCATTTGATCTACGAGGGTTGCTTTTCGTAACCATCAATGATTGGCCTGCTCTTAGTAACCTTTCAGGACATACAAACAAGGGATATAAGGCATGCACACACTGTTTAGATAAGACTAAAGGTACATATTTGCATAAATGCAAGAAGGTTGTGTACCTGGCTAATTGACGATTTCTTCCGACCAATCATCCCATAAGAAAGAAAGGCAAGCATTTCAAAGGTGAGGCAGATCACCGGAAGAAGCCCGAACTCCCTGCTGGTGATGATGTATTTTGTATGGTCAAGGACATAGAAGTAATCTTTGGAAAGGGTCCCGGCGGTCAATCAGTTCCGAACGACGTCGCTACAGGACACACACCCATGTGGAAGAAGAAATCTATATTTTGTGAGCTGCCATATTGGAAAGTCCTACGTGTCCGCTCTTCAATCGACGTGATGCACGTGACGAAGAATCTTTGCGTGAACCTGCTAGGATTCCTAGGCGTGTATGGGAAGACAAAAGATACACCAGAAGCACGAGAGGACCAACAAAGTATGAAAGACCCAAAGAACATGCATACACAGAACAAGACGGATAAAGGGCGTCACTTAAGTCGTGCCAGCTATGCTCTTACCAAAGCAGAGAAGGAAATCTTTTTTGAAGTCCTTTACAGTATCAAGGTGCCGTCTGGCTTCTCATCTAATATAAAGGGGATAATAAATATAGCAGAGAAAAAGTTCCAAAACCTGAAGTCTCATGACTGTCACGTGATTATGATGCAGTTGCTTCCTATTGCATTGAGGGGGCTTCTACCGGAAAATGTTTGAGTACCCATTGTGAAGCTGTGTGCATTCCTCAATGCAATATCTCAGAAGGTAATCAATCCAGATATTCTTCCAAGGTTATAGAAGGATGTGGTACAATGTCTTGTTAGTTTTGAGTTGGTGTTCCTACCATCCTTCTTCAATATTATGACGCATCTCCTGGTTCACCTAGTGGAAGAGATTGCCATTCTCGGGCCTGTATTTCTGCACAATATGTTCCCATTTGAGAGGTTCATGGGAGTCTTAAAGAAATATGTTCATAACTGTGCTAGACCAGAAGGAAGCATCTCCAAGGGATATGGAACAGAGGAGGTCATTGAGTTTTGTGTTGACTCTATTCCTGACCTTAAGCCGATTGGTGTTTCTGACTCGCGGCATGAGGGAAGATTAAGCGGAAAAGGCATGCTGGGAAAGAAAGCAATGATATGTAGGGACGGGATTCTTTCACTAAAGCACACTACACAGTTCTACATAATTCCACCTTGGCAGCTCCGTATATCGGGGAACACAAGAATATTGTACGCTCCAAAAACCCGGGGAAGCCTGAATCATGGATTACAAATGAACACATGAAGTCTTTCGGTGGTTGGATGCTGACACATCTGTTGAATGACACCACTGTTCGAGATCAGCTATACTTCTTGGCCGCGTCACCATCTTCTACTATATTGAATTTCCAAGGGTACAAAATAAATGGAAATACATTCTACACGATCGTCCAAGATAAAAAGAGCACCAACCAAAATAGTGGTGTCCGCTTTGATGCAACAGACAAGAATGGACAAAAGGACACATACTATGGTTACATAGAGGAGATATGAGAACTAGACTATGGAGTCCCATTTAAGGTCCCTTTGTTTCGCTGCAAATGGGTCAACCTGAATGGGGAAGGGGTAAAGATAGACCAGTTGTACAGAATGACAACAATGGATCTCAACAATCTTGGTTATAGAGATGAACCATTCGTCCTAGCCAATGATGTGTCTCAGGTTTTCTATGTGAAGGACATGTCCTCCAGACCGAAAAAAGAAAAAAAAATATGCAAACGAATACATCATATGATGAGCCAAAGCGTCACATAGTTATTTTAGGGAAAAGAAACATTGTGGGAATCGAGAACTAGACAGACATGTCAGAAGATTATAATAAGTTTGATGAAATTCCGCCCTTCATAGTGAAAACTGACCCAAGCATTCCGTTAAGTAAAGAAGATGCTCCATGGTTACGTCTGAAGCGATCATAAGGAAGGACATATGCCAAGAAGTTCATGATCATATTGTGTAACTCGGGATATCTTATGATGTTCGCAATTTTCCAAGTTTAATAAATGTATTGAGTGTTAGTCCCGGTTTGTGGCTTGACCGGGACTATATATAGGGGGGCCTTTAGTCCCGGTTTTGTAGTTCCGGTTTTTAATATCAAAAAATGTCTTGAGTGTTAGTCCCGTTTTGTGGCTGGACCGGGACTAAAGGGGGCCTTTAGTCCTGATTCGTAGAACGACTTTCCCGAACTATGAAGAAGTTGTCCCGATTCGTACTTACCATTAATATCTGATCTCCAAACGCGCGTGGTCACATATTAGGGAGTGCCTCTATGACAAGTTTCTTGGAGATGCCGGAGGACTGGGATCCGGTGGCATCTCCCTGAAACTGGTCGTAGTGGTGTCCCTGCTCTCGCACACCATCTTGCAGCTTGTAACTTCTCTAACTAGATCAATACACCTGGGAGCTAACTAATTTCACATATTAGGGAGTGCCTCTATGACCAGTTTCTTGGAGATGCCGGAGGACTGGGATCCGGCGGCATCTCCCTGAAACTGGTCATAGTGGTGTCCTGCTCTCGAAAACAATATTGGCGATGCCTCAATCTGGCTGGAGGACTGAACTCACAAGGATGCCTATTTATAGTGCAAGCAGCTCGGCATAGTGTCGACACTTACGACATAATGTCGATACTCACCCCTATTATTAGTGCTGAGTCGTGTTTTGTCCCGGTTGGTGTCTCCAACCGGGACTAAAGGTTCATCTTTAGTCCCGGTTGGTGACGCCATCCGGGACAAGGTACAGTCGCACGACATAATGTCGACACTCACCCCTATCATTAGTGCTGCCTGGCCCAGCCTGCCGAAATCCCTCCAACCGGGACTAAAGATGAACCTATCAATGTTGTTATGCCCATATTATGCATGCATGTGGACATTGGTATGGAGAACAATGTTGCAGGAGGAAATTTTCCTTTTCGTCGCATGGAAAAGCCATTTTCCGTTTTCCGAGCACAAAAAGGGTCGTTTTGTGAAGTAACCACCAAAATGCTGTTTCAGAATGCTACCGTCCCATTTTTCTAAAATACTAGACCACCTTACATGGACTATCTCCCAACCGGGACATCTCAAACCTTTTCGTCCATCTCGGGTAAAAAGGACAAATGTCTGCCGAATCGGTAGAAAGTGGGTCCGGTTTGTACTACAGGTACATGATCTAACGCCCATGATTTTTTGAAAAAATCATTTTTAGACTCTCAACATGTGGTTTCTTTATAGATCCAATGCAAGTTCTAACGGTGCTCGTACCCTATCATCATGCACGCCAGTTTGACCATAGTTAGAAATTCAAAAAATTCAAAACGGGCATAAGAAATTCAAAAAAAATCCGAACAATGAAAATCCTTTGCGTGGTGTCATATTATGTGACATAGTTGAAAGGAAAAATACCAGACTTGGTATATTGATCATGTCTCGAAAAAACCTTCACAAAATGACCTATCATGTTCGAGGTTTCATGGCTTTCGGTCCAAATGACCGATGTTATGTGCTGAATCACGGCATAGTTTGTGATGCTGTGCCCATATTATGCATGCATGTGTACATTGGTATGGTGAACAATGTTGCAGGAGGAAGTTTTCCTTTTCGTCGCACGGAAAAGCCATTTTCATTTTCCGAGCGCAAAAAACAGGTCGTTTTGTGAAGTAACCACCAAAATGAAGTTTCAGAATGCTACCGTCCCATTTTTATAAAATACTAGACCACCTTACATGGACTATCTCCCAACCGGGACATCTCAAACGTTTCCTTCCATCCTGGGTAAAAAGGACAAATGTCTGCCGAATCAGTAGGAAGTGGGTCCGGTTTGTACTACAGGTACATGATCTAACGCCCGTGATTTTTTGAAAAAATCATTTTAGACTCACAATATGTGGTTTATTAAGAGATCCAATGCAAGTTCTAACGATGCTCGTCCCCTATCTTCATGCACGCCGGTTCGACCATAGTTAGAAATTCAAAAAATTCAAAACGGGCATAAGGAATTCAAAAAAAATCCGAACAATAAAAATCCTTTGCGTGGTGTCATATTATGTGACATATTTGAAAGGAAAAATACCAGACTTGGTATATTGATCATATCTCGAAAAAACCTTCACAAAATGACCTATCATGTTCGAGGTTTCATGGCTTTCGGTCCAAATGACCGATGTTATGTGTTGAATCACGGCATAGTTTGTGATGTTGTGACCATATTTTGCATGCATGTGGAAATTGGTATGGAGAACAATGTTGCAGGAGGAAGTTTTCCTTTTCGTCGCACGGAAAAGCCATTTTCCATTTTCCAAGCGCAAAAATAGGTCGTTTTGTGAAGTAACCACCAAAATGCTGTTTCAGAATGCTACCGTCCCATTTTTCTAAAATACTATACCACCTTACATGGACTATCTCCCAACTGAGACATCTCAAACCTTTTCGTCCATCCCGGGTAAAAAGGACAAATGTCTGCCGAATCGGTAGGAAGTGGGTCCGTTTTATACTACAGGTACATGATCTAACGCCCGTGATTTTTTGAAAAAATCATTTTTAGACTCGCAATATGTGGTTTCTTCAGAGATACAATGCAAGTTCTAACGTTTATCTAAAAGACCTTCACAAAACCCTAAACCCTAAATCCAAGTTTCTTCCCGCCATTTCTTCCCGCCATTTTTCTTCCCGCCATTTCTTCCCGCGATCATAAGATTGACTATATGTATTAATTGAGCCATTTTTGGTACGCATATGTATCTCAACATGGAAATCAATGTCATATTTCTTCTGTTAACAGTATATGTATTAAATGAGCCATTTTCTTCCTGCCATTTTTTCCCGCCATTTTTCTTCCCGCCATTTTTTCTCGCCATTTTTCTTCCCGCCATTTTTTCCCGCCAGTTCTTCCTGCCATTTCTTCCCGCCAGTTCTTCCCTCCAATTATCTTCCTGCCATTTCTCAATATATATATATGTAGGTTGGCCTCCATTGTCATTGCACATGTCTAGACTCATATCTGCAATCTCATCACTCTTTCCCATGGCTTCCACCGTAGCACTAACCCCCAGGGAGGCGGAGGCGCTTTGCGCCTCGAACTACCCATGCCCGCCGGGCTACTGTGTCCCCGTCGGCTTGGATGCTGAGCACCGGAGGCATGCCGGTTCCTCCTGTCCCTCTAGGTGTGGCGCGCCGGATGGCCATCACGAACCACTACTATTTCGAGCTCTCGCCGGAGCAGCGGAGGAATCCCAGATGGCATCCCGACTATTTCCCGACTTGGGAAGCCTTCTTCGTGGATCGGCGTGAGAGGGCGCTCGCCAGGCACGAGAAGGATGCCCCACCTCCTTCGAACTTCAACGAGGCCGGCCGTCGGCTGTGGTGGCGCAGCCATACTCTCCAGAGCATCATGGTCTACGACACAGCCGCCGACTCTAACCCCCGCCTGCGCTACCCTCAAGTCTAGCCCACTCTTACTCAGCCTTCAAGGTTCAACTACGGCGACCCCGACGACGACAACGACGACGGCCGTGGCGAGTACGACGACTACAGTGGCAAGTATTACAAGTGTAGGCAGGAGCATGACTGAATCACTCTAACATTGCCAAACAATTTCGGGATTGTGGCTTAATCTGGCCATGTATCTTAATTTTCAGTTCTTCTATGTAACTTAGTGTTAGTTGCATTATGTACTTTAATTCTAGTTCTATCCTAATAAAATTTTCTTCCCACCCATTATTTCCCGTCCTTTTTTTCCCGCCCATTAATATATAAAAAATATAAGTTAATTCAAATCGAAATTAAAAATAGAAAATGGTTTTGAATTATTTATCCAAATCCAAACACTTTTTATGTTTAAAGTTTTTCTAAATTCCAAATTAATATTCAAAAAATATAAGTTAATTCATTTTTAATTTTAAATGGTTACATTAATTATTTTTAATAACATAAAATGGTTTTGAATTAGTTATTCAAATCCAAACACTTTTTATGTTTAAAGTTTTTCTAAATTCCAAATTAATATTCAGAAAATATAAGTTAATTCATTTTTAATTTCAAACGGTTCATAGTTTAAATGGTTACATTAATTATTTTTAAAAATAGAAAATGGTTTTGAATTATTTATTCAAATTCAAACACTTTTTATGTTTAAAGTTTTTCTAAATTCCAAATTAATATTCAAAAATATAAGTTAATTCATTTTTAATTTTAAATGGTTACATTAATTATTTTTAAAAATAGAAAATGGTTTTGAATTAGTTATTCAAATCCAAACACTTTTTATGTTTAAAGTTTTTCTAAATTCCAAATTAATATTCAAAAAATATAAGTTATTTCATTTTTAATTTAAAATGGTTCATAGTTTAAATGGTTACATTAATTATTTTTAAAAATATAAAATGGTTTTGAATTAATTATTCAAATTCAAACACTTTTTATATTTGAAGTTTTTCTAAATTCCAAAGTAATTATCATTTTAAAAACATTATAAATTTAAACCCCAAAATAAAAAATAAGACGGGAACAGAGAGAAAATTCCTGATTTTTTTTGAAAACAGGGTCATACGTCCCGGTTGGAGCCACCAACCGGGACTAAAGACCCCTGCGCGCGTCTCTTGGGCTGATGAAAAGAAGATGGAGTATACGTCCCGGTTGGAGCCACCAACCGGGACAAAAGGCCATTCGTTTATAACTGACGCGCCTCCTCTTCTTCTTCCCCATCTCACTTCTCTGCTTCATCGACGCGCGCACAGAATACACCGCCCACGACGCCAGCAGGCTGCCCAAGCTCCGCCGCTTTCCTGACCCTGCCATGAGCTCCGCCTCGTTGCCCTCTATCTCCCCGCAAAAGGAATCGAAGAGGGGCATCTGCAATCGTCGCCATCGACGCCATCTTCCTCGTCACCGACGACCGCCGCCGTCGACATCGCATTCAATCTAGACCTCGCGCGGCCTCCCCGAGCCCTTCGTCCAATCCGCGGTGAGCTTCTGGTCCCCTAGGACCTCTCCCTCGACCCCCTCTCCCTCTGTAGTCGTTGCTCGTCGTCGACCCGTACGTTCTGCCGCCGTGCGCCGCCGTTCTCCTTGCTCCGGCGATCAAAACCTAGCGGTGCTGCCACTAGTAGGCTTGCCTTGCTCGCCTCGTTCAAGTAGGATATATCTCGTCGCCCCACGCGCCCTCCTTCGCCGTCGCCGGTGACCATCCGACGGTGGCCGTTGTGATGACGTCACGCTGGCGTCGTCCTGACGTGTCTTCGGCCCCACTGGTCAGTCATTGTGGGTTAGGTGCCTCTGCGGTGCAGGTTAGCAGTGGCCTGGTCCAGGTCCCACCTGCCTACGTGGAGGCTGAGGTGGCCACGGGCCCCTCTGTCAGCCACTGTGGCTAGCAGTGGCCTCGGTGTAAAAATGTTTTCTGTTTTGTTTAAATTCAGAAATGGTTTAATTAAATCCAGAAATTGATATAATATTGTAAATTCAATAATTAATTATTTATAACTCAGAAAAAATACAAATAATATATTAAAATGTTAATAAAAATGAGATCTAACTATTTAACCTATAATCATGCATTGTTAAACAACTTTCAAGACAAGTTTAATTAGAGAACAAAATCAACCCCTCTCATATACTCCGGAGTTTCACCGAGTTAGGGTTTTCACCCCTCGGAACCCCGTTTAAATTGCCGAGCATGTCTTAGGGTTACTTTTCAATACAAATTAACTTGTCATATCATCATCCTTGTTTGATCATTGCATCGATGCCATGTGTTGATTGTTCCCCTCTCTTTCTGGTGTTCGATTCTTCACGGTAGAATACGAGATCGAGATCAAAGACCGAGGTTTATATCTCTCAACACCGTGCCTAACATTCTCCCTTAGCCGCTTTGATTTATCCGTTTTTCCACCTATGCAGAAAATATGGACCCACATGACAGAGACGAAGAAAAGGAAGAGTTGATCCAAGGTGTAATCCACGGGGAAGAAAATTTAGATGTATCGACGTTTCTAAACAACTTCGGTGAGGGTGATCCTCTTTTTGCCGGAAGAGACGACTTGTTTGAGGTTGAAGGTGATGCCTTCCGCGAGGGAGAAGGTGATGCCTTGTGTAATCGAGAAGACGACCGCTCCGGCGAGGTGCATGTAATATAATTAATTCATTAATTAATCATGTGCTATCTATATAGAAATAGTAACGACAATCTTTCTTCTTTTAGGCCTCCGGATCGAAGAAATCTACTGAAAAGAGCGGACGAGGCCCAACCAAAAAGTTGTAAGACCATGAGAGGTTAGGATCGAAGATATCGGTGAAGACGGCAAACCGATTGCTCCCGAAGTTGTCGCAAACAAATTTGTGGCACAATGCGGAGTAATCGTTAGGGACTTCATCCCGATCACCGTTCGAAATTGGAATAGGCCTGCTGATGCAGAAGAAGAGGGAACGTCTTTATTTCTCCCTACCATTGCCAAAGATTTACTATGGAAGAGGCTCATGGTTAATTTCAAACTACCGAAGATAGAGCTGGATCCAAATGCGGATGATCCAGTTGAGGACGCCTTAGAACATGCGCGAGCCATGGAGGCTAAGGTCAGGGAGTGGGCTATGAAGAAGATGGCCCAGTGTTTCACCAACTGGAAGAAAAGATTGCACCTTGACTATGTCATGAAAGACAAGACTCCGGATTTCAAGAAGATTCAATTTGAGAATATAAAACCATTCTGGGCTGAGTTTGTGAATTACAAGACATCAGAAAAAGCTAAGAAAATGTCTGCAACGAATAAGCTGAACGCTTCTAATAAGAAGTATCACCATACTATGGGGCAAGGTGGCTACAGGGTTAGCATTCCTAAGTGGACGAAACTTGAGGATGAACTGCGTGCTAAAAAGATCATCCCAGAGACAGACGATTGGATCGAACGTGCAAGGAATTGGTTTTATGGGCATGGGGGCAAGTTGGACTCGGAAGGGAAGTGTATATATAACATACGACATAAAGAATACCCCTTGCCAATCGAGAAGATGGGAAAAGCAGTAAAGGCTGTTAAAGATGGGGACTTCATTCCCGATAGAGAGAATGATGAGCTCACACTCGCCCTTGGAAATAAGGAACATGATGGACGAACACGAGGCACAAGCGGATCCCAACCATGGAGGACTGGGTTTACCGAAGAGAGTAAGAGATATCCTGATAGAAGCCGTCAGAGGAGAAAGGACAAGGCGGAAGTTGAAACAGATATTCATAAAGAGCGAATGCGTATCATTAAAGAACGAATAAAGCAACAACAACATGAAATTAACACACTTAAAGAGCAAAGTACTACCGGCCCATCTCAGCAGCACATGGTGGTAGAACCTCCATTCGATGCTACCAGCCTATTGAATAATCGAAAAAGCAGTGTGGCTTCCACCGAGGTCCCGGGTGATGACAATGACGATGACGATGGTGCACCGACGATGGCTCCTGTTGGCTACCCAGTGGATGATACCACACAGATGACACACTGCGAGCTACATGTCAAAGTTGTGAACATATCAATGAAGGTGGCGGTCGGCTATGCCTTACCAATTGGACCCACACCAACTTACCACTATCGTTCGGTTCCACAGGGCTACGCTGTTGTCGGGGTAGATGAAATCATGCCCACCTTTGAAGTTTTGAAGCTTGACTACCTTGCAGGTGAAGTGGATGTGACTGAACTAGGAGAAGCAACAAACATCACCATTCTATGGCCAAAGGAATGTATCGTGCTTCAAAATCACACGCCAAGGCCATCTTCGCCGCCGCCTGACCCGTCTCCAGCGAGGTCGCCGCCGCCGCGACAGCCGTCTTCGTCGCCTCACCCGGCTCCGTCGCCTCACCCGGCTCCGTAGCCTCACCAATCTCTGGTGCAGCCATCACCGCGGCAGCCATCGCCGGCGCCTCAGAATAAAAAGCGTAAGCGTACCACCGCTACTCTGCGTCATGGTAAGCGATCGCTGAAACATAAACAAGAGCCTCTTCCAAAAGTACCAAAGGTTCCTCCCAAGAGAGCTTATGAATGTATTGAAGAGGAGACTACGGCTATCGTTGATGCGGAAACGACACGTTTTTCGCTAAGCTGAGGCGGCCGAAAGAGCTAGAGTTCCCCAGCACCAAAGAAGAAAAAGCCCGAGTGTTCAAAATGATAAAGACTCTTCATCAAACTGAGCCAAAGCTGTCATCAGACTATGAGCGTTCTATTCTCAAGTCACATGCGGCACAACAAGCCTCGAAGAGCAGTACTGATGCAAGCGAGAAATCTATTTCCCAGCTCGGAGAACAAGCAAAATAGTCTTGCGCCCCCTCTCAAGGTGATTTCCCATACCAATGTGGGGCGAGCAAATATGCGGCCGAAGAGCAGTATGATCCAGAGGTAGTTGCACAATATGGAGAAGTTGCCACTGCTCAAGGTATAAGTATTGCCCAGTACTTATCCTAGTTAGAGTACTTTCCGGTGTGTGAAGTAGCATACAAATACCAGTACGGCAAACCTCTCGTCAAACCTAAGGAGGTAAATAATCTTCCAACAAAAATGCGAAGATTGCATAACTGGTACATGCATGCCACAAAGGCCGGGGCTAACTGGATAGTGCTGAGGGTTACAAAAAATCATTATGGGAAAGAAATAGATGACATGATATCCATTGAATTTGATGAACTATTTCAATTATTCAATCAAGACGCCTTGGACAAATCGACCATTAGTGCCTATTGTCTGTAAGTACTAATTCTGTAATTAATGTAGTCTCTAGCTATCTCACCTCGTTTATTGCATGTATATAATCATACTATAATATGCAGAATGAAGATTCTCGAATGCAATAGAGGACAAATCTATGACATTGGGTTCATTGACCCATATTGGCTTCATCAAGCTAATCTAAAAAAAAACCAGGATACGGAGGATAATATCGTACACGCGTTAAGGTTTCAAGAAACCATAAGGGAAATACTATTTCCTTACAACTTCGAGTGAGTGTTATTGTCTTACATACACTTTCTATTTCGCTTACTCGATGTTAAGTATATAATTGATTAGTTATGCATGCGCAGCTTCCACTATATTCTGTTAATCATTCAACTTGACAAAGGGCATGTACTAGTCATGGACTCAAAACATAAACCCCTTGAGTCGTGGAAGGACATGCAGATGCTTCTCCAGCGGTAATTCTAATCATTACGATACTATATCGGCAACGTTCGTGAATTTTATGATAGCAAGTAATTAATAACTTCTTTTATTCGTTTTCTTCGCCGGGCAGCACTTGGAACGGTTCACCAACAAGGCTATGGGTGTTTGGAAAGAGGAGCTTACATTTCAACCACTAGATGTAAGCACCATTAGCTATATCCGCGCATCTCTTTGATTCTAGTTTTGATACCGTTATTATCATGCTTGATTTTTTTTTGATTGAACTCTGTTCTTGTAAAGTGTCTGACAAAGGGACCAGGGAACAATTTATGTGGATACTATGTTTTCGAGTTTATCCGTCAGACGTACTGTGAGAAGGGCAGAAATTTAGAGCAACTCCACGTACGTAAACAATTTCTATTGTTTTTAATTACCATCAAATTGTGTGATGTTTCATTCATATAGGTTGACTCCTTTAAATCAGATCGAACGTCTACGAGACGGTCTTCTGCCAAAGGATCGCGTACGAGCAATTCAGGAGGAATTGGCGGGATTCTTGGATGCAGAAGTCCTAAACCCAAAAGGAGAATACTTTTCGGGTGTGTATACACTAGTGGAAAAAGGGCTATCTGTTCGCGACCCCTCAGAGCATTTGTCCCGGTTCCGCCACCAACCGGGACTAATGCTGGCACGCGTCCCGGTTGGAGCGGGCACGGGGCCAGGGGGCATGCGTCCCGGTTGGTAAGGGGGAATACGTCCCGGTTGGAGCCACCAACCGGGACTAAAGGTTTGGCCACAGCCACGTGGCGTGGCACGCACCTTTAGTCCCGGTTGCTGGCTCCAACCGGGACTAAAGACCCCCTGCCCTCTATAAATGCAACGCCCCAGCCCCCTCTGCCTCCACTCTGTTTTTTCGAATGGTGGAAGGTGTGAGGGGGTGTGCTAGTTTTTTCTCATGCATGCATTGAAGGTGTTTGTTGAAATGTTTGAGTGAATAATCCCGTTGAATTTCTCATAGAACAAAAATATAGAAGGTGTCCGAGACGCACTTGAGCTTTCTCCTCTTTATTTCCCTCGATCGAGGTTAGCAATCTTATCTTTTCTAGGTCATTGATACAATTCATGTGACGGTGTGAATTGGTTATTTCACTATTTATGATGTCCTGTTTTTTGATAAACTTACTTATATGATGCAGATGAATGGTCGGGAATGGATGTACGGTGACCGGCGCGTAGCCGGGTATATCAAAGGCGTGGATAAATTTATCGATGTGGCTATGGCAAACAAAGAGAATGGATTTATACGTTGTCCATGTGTTCAATGTCGGAACAACAAGGAGTACTCTTCCTCGAAAATCATTCGCGGCCACCTGATTATGAAAGGTTTCATGCCCAACTATAATTGCTGGACCAAGCACGGGGAAAGAGGGGTTATGATGGAAGATGGTGAAGAAGAAGATGATGATAACAACTATCATCATATGTTTCCTGAATATAGTGATACTGCAATGGAAGACAATGGAGAGGAAAGAGGTGAAGAACGGGCATCAGATGAGCCGGCTGATGAACTTGGTAGGGTCATTTCTGATGCAAAGCGAGACTGTGAAACAGAAAATGAGAAGTTGAAGTTAGAGGCCATGTTAGAAGATCACAAGAAATTGTTGTACCCAAATTGTGAAGATGGCAGCACAAAGCTCGGTACCACACTGGAATTGTTGCGATGGAAGGCAGAGTGTGGTCTAACTGACTCCTCATTTGAAAAGATGCTGAAAATAATGAAGCCGAAGTTTCCAAAACATAACGAACTTCCCGAGAGTACCTACGAAGCAAAGAAGACTCTCTGTCCTGTGGGATTAGATGTGCAAAAGATACATGCATGCATTAATGACTGCATCCTCTACCGCGGTAAGGAGTATGAGAATTTAGATAAATGCCCGGTATGCAATGCGTTGCGGTATAAGATCAGACGAGATGACCCTGGTGATGTTGAGGGAGAGCCCCTCCGGAAGAGGGTTCCTGCTAAGGTTATGTGGTATGCTCCTATAATACCAAGGTTGAAACGCATGTTCAGAAACAAAGAGCATGCCAGGTTGTTGCGATGGCACAAAGAAGACCGTAGGAAAGACGGGAAGTTGAGACACCCTTGCACATGCGTCACAGTGGAGAAAAATCGAGAGAGACTTCCCAGACTTTGCAGGTGACGCAAGGAACTTATGGTTTGGTCTAAGTACGGATGGCATGAATCCTTTTGGGGAGCAGAGCTGCAGTCACAGCACCTGGCCCATGACTCTATGTATCTACAACCTGCCTCCTTGGTTGTGCATGAAGCGTAAGTTCATTATGATGACAGTGCTCATCCAAGGCCCGAAGCAACCGGGCAACGACATTGATGTGTACCTTAGGCCATTAGTTGAAGAACTCTTACAGTTGTGGGGCAAACCAGGTGTACGTGCGTGGGATGAGAACAAACAGGAGCCATTTGATCTACGAGGGTTGTTATTCGTAACCATCAATGATTGGCCTGCTCTTAGTAACCTTTCAGGACAGACAAACAAGGGATATAAGGCATGCACCCACTGTTTAGATAAGACCGAAGGTACATATTTGCATAAATGCAAGAAGGTTGTGTACCCGGCGAATCGACGATTTCTTCCGACCAATCATCCCGTAAGAAAGAAAGGCAAGCATTTCAAAGCTGAGGCAGATCACCGGAAGAAGCCTGAACTCCCTGCTCGTGATGATGTATTTGGTATGGTCAAGGACATAGAAGTAATCTTTGGAAAGGGTCCCGGCGGTCAATCAGTTCCGAACGACGTCGCTACAGGACACGCACCCATGTGGAAGAAGAAATCTATATTTTGGGAGCTGCCATATTGGAAAGTCCTGCGTGTCCGCTCTTCAATCGACGTGATGCACGTGACGAAGAATCTCTGCGTGAACCTGCTAGGATTCCTAGGCGTGTCTGGGAAGACAAAAGATACACCTGAAGCACGGGAGGACCAACAAATTATGAAAGACCCAAATAACATGCATACACATAACAAGACGGATAAAGGGCGTCACTTAAGTCGTGCCATCTATGCTCTTACCAAAGCAGAGAAGGAAATCTTTTTTGAAGTCCTTTACAGTATCAAGGTGCCTTCGGGCATCTCATCTAATATAAAGGGGATAATAAATATGGCAGAGAAAAAGTTCCAAAACCTGAAGTCTCATGACTGTCACGTGATTATGAGGCAGTTGCTTCCGATTGCATTGAGGGGGCTTCTACCGGAAAATGTTCGAGTACCCATTGTGAAGCTGTGTTCATTCCTCAATGCAATATCTCAGAAGGTAATCAATCCAGATATTCTGCCAAGGTTACAGATGGATGTGGTACAATGTCTTGTTAGTTTTGAATTGGTGTTCCCACCATCCTTATTCAATATTATGACGCATCTCCTGGTTCATCTAGTGGAAGAGATTGCCATTCTCGGTCCGGTATTTCTGCACAATATGTTCCCCTTTGAGAGGTTCATGGGAGTCTTAAAGAAATATGTTCATAACCGTGCTAGACCAAAAGGAAGCATCTCCAAGGGATATGGAACAGAGGAGGTCATTGAGTTTTGTGTTGACTTTATTCCTGACCATAAGCCGATTGGTGTTTCTGACTCGCGGCATGAGGGAAGACTAAGTGGAAAAGGCACGCTGGGAAAGAAAGCAATGATATGTAGGGACGGGGATTCTTTCACTAAAGCACACTACATAGTTCTACATAATTCCACCTTGGCAGCTCCGTATATCGAGGAACACAAGAATATTGTACGCTCCAAAAACCTGGGGAAGCCTGAATCATGGATTACAGATGAACACATGAAGTCTTTTGGTGGTTGGATGCGGACACATCTCTTGAATGACACCACTATTTGAGATCAGCTATACTTGTTGGCCGCGTCACCATCTTCTACTGTATTGAATTTCCAAGGGTACGAAATAAATGGGAATACATTCTACACGATCGCCCAAGATAAAAAGAGCACCGACCAAAATAGTGGTGTCCGCTTTGATGCAATAGACGAGAATGGACAAAAGGACACATATTATGGTTACATAGAGGAGATATGGGAACTAGACAATGGAGTCTCTTTTAAGGTCCCTTTGTTTCACTTCAAATGGGTCAACCTGAATGGGGAAGGGGTAAAGATAGACCAGTTGTACGGAATGACAACAGTGGATCTCAACAATCTTGGTTATAGAGATGAACCATTCGTCCTAGCCAATGATGTGTCTCAGGTTTTCTATGTGAAGGACATGTCCTCCAGACCGAAAAAAAGAAAAAATATGCAAACAAATACATCATATGATGAGCCAAAGCGTCACATAGTTCTTTCAGGGAAAAGAAACATCGTGGGAATCGAGGACAAGACAGACATGTCAGAAGATTATAATAAGTTTGATGAAATTCCGCCCTTCACAGTGAAAACTGACCCAAGCATTCAGTTAAGTAATGAAGATGCTCCATGGTTACGTATGAAGCGGTCATAAGGAATGACATATGCCAAGAAGTTCATGCTCATATTATGTAACTCTAGTTCATGTCTTTCGCGGTTTGTGGCTTGACCGAAGGATATCTTTCGCGGTTTGTGGCCTTTAGTCCCGGTTTTGTAGTCTCAGTTTTTAATATTAATAAATGTCTTGAGTGTTAGTCCCGTTTTGTGGCTGGACCGGGAGTGCCTCTATGACCAGTTTCTTGGAGATGCCGGAGGACTGGGATCCGGCGGCATCTCCCTGAAACTGGTTGTAGTGGTGTCCCTACTCTCGAAAACCATCTTGCAGCTTGTAACTTCTCTAACTAGATCAATACGCCTGGGAGCTAACTAATTTCACATATTAGGGAGTGCCTCTATGACCAGTTTCTCAGAGATGCCGGAGGACTGGGCTCCGTCGGCATCTCCCTGAAACTGGCCGCAGTGGTGTCCCTGCTCTCGAAAACCATCTTGCTGCTGGTAACTTCACTAACTAGATCAATACGCCTCGGAGCTAACTAATTTCACATATTAGGGAGTGCCTCTATGACCAGTTTCTCGGAGATGCCGGAGGACTGGGCTCCATCGGCATCTCCCTGAAACTGGCCGTAGTGGTGTCCCTGCTCTCTAAAACCATCTTGGAGATGCCTCAAACTGGCTGGAGGACTGGACTCACAAGGATGCCTATTTATAGTACAAGCAGCTGGGCATAATATCGATACTCACGACATAATGTCGACACTCACGACATAATGTCGACACTCAACCGTATTATTAGTGCTGACTCATCTTTAGTCCCGGTTGGTGTCTCCAACCGGGACTAAAGGTTCATCTTTAGTCCCGGTTGGTGACACCATCCGGGACAAGGTACAAGCCGCACGACATAATGTCGACACTCACCCCTATTATTAGTGTTGCCTGGCCCACTCTGCCGCAATCCCTTCAGTCGTGGTTGGTTTCTCTAACCGGGACTAAAGATGAACCCTCTCTTTATATAGGCATTTCCCTCTATTTATTAGGTAACACTCAAGACATTTATTAATATTAAAAACCGGGACAAACCGGGACTAGCTAACACTCAGGACTAAAGCCACCCCCTTTAGTCATAATCATGCCTAGTCCTATAGTACACAGCTTCAGGGTCTTCATCGTTGTCGTCATCATCATCGTCATCGTCACCTGCCACTCCGGGGATCCTCATCCCATCCATGGCATATACCAGGGGCCATTCCAGCCTCGGATTCACTGCGGGCGGGAGAGGGGTCTCCTGGAAGACGATGCCGCTACCGCCGGGACAGTGTGGGGCCTGTGGCGGGTGGACTCGTGGGCACCGTAGGCGAGGATGGTCTCCCCCGGTGATGTAGCGTATCACTCTGATGATAGTACGGTTCGCCCACCACAGACGACGGCCGGCTTCGTTGTGGTTCACCGGTGGCGGGCCATCACCCTCGTACCTGGCGAGATCCCTTTCCCGCCTATTAGCGAAGAAGGAATTCCAGGTGTCGTAGTTGTCGGGATCCCACTGGGGATCCATCCGCTGCTCCGGCGTGAGCTCGTGGTAGAAGTGGTTTGTGATGGCCGTCTGGCGTGCGGAACCTTGAGGGACAAGAGGGACAGGAACCCCTCCAGCGCTCAGCATCCAGCCGGCGGGCGGCTGGTAGCCCGGCGGACAAGGGTAGTTGGAGGCGCACAGGGCCTCGGTCTCCTCGAGGGTCAGAATGGCCCAGTAGGAGTTGTCCATTGTTATAAGAGAGGAAGGTGTGGATGTGTGGATATCCATGACACGATCACCCTAAATATAGAGGGAAAGGGCGGGAAAACTTGGCGTGAAGCTTTGGGAAATGGCGGGAAATATCTTTAGTCCCGGTTAGTGACTACATCCGGGACTAAAAGCTCTATTAGAAAGGAAAGGGCGGGAAAACTTGGCGGGAAGAGGTGGGAAATGGCGGAAAATATTTTTAGTCCCGGTTTGTGATTACATCCGGGACTAAATGTCTGCCGAACAATGAAAATCCTTCGCGTGGTAGTCCATAGTTAGAAATTCAGATAATTCAAAACGGGCATAATAAATTCAAAAAAATCCAAACAATGAAAATCCTTCGCGTGGTGTCATATTTTGTTACATAGCTGAAAGGAAAAATACCAGACTTGGATTATTGATCATGTTTCGAAAAAACCTTCACAAAATGACCTATCATGTTCGAGGTTTCATGGCTTTCGGTCCAAATGACCGATGTTATGTGCTGAATCACGGCATAGTTTGTGATGTTGTGCCCATATTATGAATGTGTGTGGACATTGGTATGGAGAACAATGTTGCAGGAGGAAGTTTTCCTTTTTGTCGCACGGAAAAGCCCTTTTCCATTTTCCGAGCGCAAAAAACGGGTCGTTTTGTGAAGTAACCACCAAAATGCCGTTTCAGAATGCTACCGTCCCATTTTCCTAAAATACTAGACCACCTTACATGGACTATCTCCCAACCGGTACATCTCAAACCTTTTCGTCCATCCCGGGTAAAAAGGACAAATGTCTGCCGAATCGGTAGGAAGTGGGTCCGGTTTGTACTACAGGTACATGATCTATCGCCCGTGATTTTTTGAAAAAATCATTTTTAGACTCGCAATATGTGGTTTCTTCAGAGATCCAAT
This sequence comes from Avena sativa, assembly GCA_916181665.1. Taxonomy (NCBI): domain Eukaryota; kingdom Viridiplantae; phylum Streptophyta; class Magnoliopsida; order Poales; family Poaceae; genus Avena; species Avena sativa. Next base: position 388,091,224 of record OV702296.1, read on the forward strand.
GCAAGTTCTAACGATGCTCATCCCCTATCTTCATGCACACCGGTTCGACCATAGTTAGAAATTTAGATAATTCAAAACGGGCATAATAAATTCAAAAAAAATCCGAACAATGAAAATCCTTTGCGTCGTGTCATATTTTGTTACATAGTTGAAAGGAAAAATACCAGACTTGGTATATTGATCATGTTTCGAAAAAACCTTCACAAAATGACCTATCATGTTCGAGGTTTCATGGCTTTCGGTCCAAATGACCGATGTTATGTGCTGAATCACGGCATAGTTTGTGATGTTGTGCCCATATTATGCATGTGTGTGGACATTGGTATGGAGAACAATGTTGCAGGAGGAAGTTTTCCCTTTTGTCGCACGGAAAAGCCGTTTTCCATTTTCCGAGCGCAAAAAACGGGTCGTTTTGTGAAGTAACCACCAAAATGCCGTTTCAGAATGCTACCGTCCCATTTTCCTAAAATACTAGACCACCTTACATGGACTATCTCCCAACCGGTACATCTCAAACCTTTTCGTCCATCCCGGGTAAAAAGGACAAATGTCTGCCGAATCGGTAGGAAGTGGGTCCGGTTTGTACTACAGGTACATGATCTATCGCCCGTGATTTTTTGAAATAATCATTTTTAGAATCGCAATATGTGGTTTCTTTAGAGATCCAATGCAAGTTCTAACGATGCTCGTCCCCTATCTTCATGCACACCGGTTCGACCATAGTTAGAAATTCAGATAATTCAAAACAGGCATAATAAATTCAAAAAAAATCCGAACAATGAAAATCCTTCGCGTGGTGTCATATTTTGTTACATAGTTGAAAGGAAAACTACCAGACTTGGTATATTGATCATGTTTCGAAAAAACCTTCACAAAATGACCTATCATGTTCGAGGTTTCATGACTTTCGGTCCAAATGACCGATGTTATGTGTTGAATCACGGCATAGTTTGTGATGTTGTGCCCATATTATGCACGTGTGTGGACATTGGTATGGAGAACGATGTTGCAGGAGCAAGTTTTCCTTTTTGTCGCACGGAAAATCCCTTTTCCATTTTTCGAGCGCAAAAAACGGGTCGTTTTGTGAAGTAAACACCAAAATGCCGTTTCAGAATGCTACGGTACCATTTTCCTAAAATACTAGACCACCTTACATGGACTATCTCCCAACCGGTACATCTCAAACCTTTTCGTCCATCCCAGGTAAAAACGACAAATGTCTGCCGAATCGGCAGGAAGTGGGTCCGGTTTGTACTACAGGTACATGACCTATCGCCCGTGATTTTTTGAAAAAAATCATTTTTAGACTCGAAATATGTGGTTTCTTCAGAGATCCAATGCAAGTTCGAACGATGCTCGTCCCCTATCTTCATGCACACCGGTTCGACCATAGTTAGAAATTCAGATAATTCAAAACGGGCATAATAAATTCAAAAAAAATACGAACAATGAAAATCCTTTGCATGGTGTCATATTTTGTTACATAGTTGAAAGGAAAAATAGCAGACTTGGTATATTGATCATGTTTCGAAAAAACCTTCACAAAATGACCTATCATGTTCGAGGTTTCATGGCTTTCGGTCCAAATGACCGATGTTATGTGCTGAATCATGGCATAGTTTGTGATGTTGTGCCCATATTATGCATGTGTGTGGACATTGGTATGGAGAACAATGTTGCAGGAGGAAGTTTTCCTTTTTGTCGCACGGAAAAGCCCTTTTCCATTTTCCGAGCGCAAAAAACGGGTCGTTTTGTGAAGTAACCACCAAAATGCCGTTTCAGAATGCTACCGTCCCATTTTCCTAAAATACTAGACCACCTTACATGGACTATCTCCCAACCGGTACATCTCAAACCTTTTTGTCCATCCCGGGTAAAAAGGACAAATGTCTGCCGAATCGGCAGGAAGTGGGTCCGGTTTGTACTACCGGTACATGATCTATCGCCCGTGATTTTTTGAAAAAATCATTTTTAGACTCGCAATATGTGGTTTCTTCAGAGATCCAATGCAATTTCTAACGATCCTCATGCCCTATCTTCATGCACACCGGTTCAGCCATAGTTAGAAATTCAGATAATTCAAAACGGGCATAATAAATTCAAAAAAAAATCGAACAATGAAAATCCTTCGCGTGGTGTCATGTTTTGTTACATAGTTGAAAGGAAAAATACCAGACTTGGTATATTGATCATGTTTCAAAAAAACCTTCACAAAATGACCTATCATGTTCGAGGTTTCATGGCTTTCGGTCCAAATGACCGATGTTATGTGCTGAATCACGGCATAGTTCGTGATGTTGTGCCCATATTATGCATGTGTGTGGACATTGGTACGAAGAATAATGTTGCAGGAGGAAGTTTTCCTTTTTGTCGCACGGAAAAGCCCTTTTCCATTTTCCAACACTAACCCCTATTATTAGTGTTGACTCGTGTTTTGTCCCGGTTGGTGTCTCCAACCGGGACTAAAGGTTCATCTTTAGTCCCGGTTGGTGACACCATCCGGGACAAGGTACACGCCGCACGACATAATGTCGACACGCCATTTTTCCCACCATTTTTCTTCCCACCATTTTTTCCCTCCAGTTCTTCCCTGCAGTTCTTCCCGCCAGTTCTTCACTATATATATATGTAGGGTTGGCCTCCATTGTCATTGCACATCTCTAGACTCATATCTGCAACCTCATCACTCTTTCCCATGGCTTCCACCGTAGCACTAACTCCCAGGGAGGCGGAGGCGCTTTGCGCCTCGAACTACCCCTGCCCGCCGGGCTACTGTGTCCCCGTCGGCTGGATGCTGAGCGCCGGAGGCGTGCCGGTTCCCCCTGTCCCTCTAGGTGTGGCGCGTCGGATGGCCATCATGAACCACTACTACTTCGAGCTCACGTCGGAGTAGCGGAGAAATCCCAGATGGCATCCCGACTATTTCCCGACTTGGGAAGCCTTCTTCGTGGATCGGCGTGAGAGGGCACTCGCCAGGCACGAGGAGGAGGGCCCACCTCCTCCGAACTTCAACGAGGCCGGCCGTCGGTTGTGGTGGCGCGGCCGGACTCTCCAAAGCGTCATGGCCTACGACACGGCCGCCGACTCTAGCCCCCGCATGCGCTACCCTCAAGTCTAGCCCACTCGTACTCAACCTTCAAGGTTCAACTACGGCGACCCCGACGACGATAGCGACGACGACCACGGCGAGTACGACGACTACAGTGGCGAGTATTACAGGTGTAGGCAGGAGCATGACTGAATTATTCCAACATTGCAAAACAAGTTCGGCCGATTGTGGCTTAATCTGGCCATGTAACTTAATTTTCAGTTCTTCTATGTAACTTTGTGTTAGTTGCGTTATGTACTTTAATTCCAGTTCTATCCTAATCAAATTTTCTTTCTGCCCATTATTTTCCGTCCTTTTTTTTCTGCCCATTAAAAACAGAAAATGGTTTTGAATTACTTATTCAAATCCAAACATTTTTTATGTTTAAAGTTTTTCTAAATTCTAAATTGATATTAAAAAAATATAAGTTAATTCATTTTAAATTGTAAATGTTTCATATTTTAAATGGTTACATTAATTATTTTTTAAAAGAGAAAATGGTTTTGAATTATTTATTCAAATCCAAACACGTTTTATGTTTAAAGTTTTTCTAAATTCCAAATTAATATTCAAAAATATAAGTTAATTCATTTTAAATGGTTACATTAATTATTTTTTAAAAATAGAAAATGGTTTTGGATTATTTATTCAAATCCATACACTTTTTATGTTTAAAGTATTTCTAAATTCCAAATTGATATTAAAAAATATAATTTAATTCATTTTTAATTGTAAATGGTTTATATTTTAAATGGTTACATTAATTATTTTTTAAAACAGAAAATGGTTTTGAATTATTTATACAAATCCAAACACTTTTTATGTTTAAAGTTTTTCTAAATTCCAAATTAATTATCATTTAAAAAACAATACAAATTTAAACCCCAAAATAAAAAATAAGGCGGGAACAGAGAGAAAATACCTGAAAATTTTTGAAAACAGGGGAATATGTCCCTCCAACCGGGACTAAAGACCCCCTGCGCGCGCGCCCCTTCAGTTGCTGAAAATTGGAGTATACGTCCCGGTTGATGGCTCCAACCGGGACGTATGCCCCTTTAGTCCCGGTTGGAGCCACCAACCGGGACTAAAGGTCCTTTGGTTATAACTGACGCCCCTCCTCTTCTTCTTTCCTTCCCCATCTCACTTCTCTGCTTCACTGACGCACGCACAACCGCCCCCGACCCCGGCAGGCTGCCCGAGCTCGCCGCCCCCGACGCCGTCAGGCTGCCCGACCCCGCGCGTTCCGTCCGCCAGCACCGCCGCCTCTGTCCGTGCGCGCACCAGCTACTTCCCCCCTGCCCGACGCCTCCGCCGCTCGAGCTCGACGGAGGCGACGCTCCAGTGACCAAGAAGGAGCGGCGCCGCCTCTCTCTAACGCGCGGTGAGCCTCTGCACCTCCCAGTGCCCTTCGTTTGCCCCCTTGCTTGTTGTAGCCGCCACGCGTCGTGTCGCTGCAAGCACCGCCGTCGCTGCCCGCCGTGCGCCCAGCTCCGGTGAGCTTCTTCGAGCGGCGCCGCCACTTTATTGCCTACCGCGACGCGCTGCTTCGATCAAGCCTAGCCCCATCGCCCCGCACGCCTCACAGCGCCGTCCCCGTTGAGCACCCAACGGTGGCCGCCGAGATGACGTCACCCCGGCGTCACGCTGACGTGGCCCACGGGCCCGCTGACCTTTGACCACCACGATGGCTTGCTGATGTGGCCTAGGGCCCAGCACTCAGTGACAGTGGCTAGGTTCTGTCTGGGTAAAAAAAACCCAACCCTTTGCTGATGTCATATTGACACAGTAATTCAATTTTAAATGATTTAATAATTCCAGAAATTGATATAAACTTGTAAATTCAATATCTTTTTATTTATAAGTCAGAAAAATACAAATAATATATCAAATTGTTCAGAAAAATGAAACCTATCTATTTAACCTATAATAATGCATTGTTCAACAATTTAAATGACAAGTATAATTAGAAGAACAAATGCACCCCTCTCATATGTTCCGGAGTTTCCCCGAGTTAGGGTTTTCACCCCTCGGAACCCCGATTAAATCTTCGAGCATGTCTTAGGGTTACATTCCAATGCAAATTAACTTGTCATATCATCATACTTGCTTGAGCATTGCATCGATGCCATGTGTTGATTGTTTCCCTTTCTTTTCGGTGTTTCGATTATTAGGTTTATTATTAGTTAGGTATTATTAGGTTTATTAATTAGTTTGGTATTATTGGTCTTCGGCCCCACTGGTCAGTCACTGTGGGTAGCCCTAGACCCGATTCACATTGTCAGTCACTGTGGTTAGATAAGGAATCATTAATACCCCTTAGGTGCATGTGGGTTCGACGATGTGCCTTCGCTAGGGCATTCCGAACCCTCTTAAATCGATTCCAATATGGTATTTTGTTAGTATCTAGTGTTACCTATCTACTGGATAATTTCCCTTTTGTAGCCTTATACTCATGTTCCCCTCTCATATGCATCCGAGGTTTCTCCGAACTAGGTTTTACACCCCTCGGAACTCCGGAATATTGATTTTAGTTGATTTTAGCTAGAGTTACCTATCTACTACACAGTTTCCTTTTTGTAGCTAGGTTTAGGGTTTAGGGTTTCTCTTCATTTTTATTATTGTGTATGTATATATTAGGGTTTCTCCTTAACTTTCTCCTTTAGCCGCTTTGACTTATTCGTTTTTCCACCTATGCAGAAAATATGGACCCACACGTCAGAGACGAAGAAAAGGAAGAGTTGATCCAAGGTGTGATCCGTGGGGAAGATAATTTAGACGTATCAACGTTTCTGAACAACTCTGGTGAGGGTGATCCTCTTTTTACCGGAATAGATAACTTGTTTGAGGTTGAAGGTGTTGCCTTCCGCGAGGGAGAAAGCGATGCCTTGTGTAATCGAGAAGACGACCGCTCCGATGAGGTGCATGTAATATAAATCAATTCATTAATTAATCATCTGCTATATATGTAGAAATAATAACGATGATCTTTCTTCTTTTAGCCCTCCGGATCGAAGGAATCTACTGAAAAGAGCAGATGAGGCCCAACCAAAAAGTTGCAAGACCATGAGAGGTTCAGGATCAAAGATGTCGCTGAAGACGGCAAACTGACAGCTCCCGAAGTTGTCGCAACCAAATTTGTGGCACAATGCGGAGTAATCGTTAGGGACTTAATCCCGAACACCATTAGAAATTGGAATAGGCCTGCTAATGCGGATGAATAGGGAACATGTTTATTTGTCCCTAACCACGCCAAAGATTTACTGTGGAAGAGGCTCATGGTTAATTTCAAACTACCGAAGATAGAGCTGGATCCAAATGCGGAGGATCCAGTTGAGGACGCCTTACAACATGGGAGAGCCATGGAGGCTAAGGTCAGGGAGTGGGCTTTGAAGAAGATGGCCCAGTGTTTCACCAACTGGAAGAAAAGATTGCACCTTGACTATGTCGTGAAAAAGAAGACTCCCGATTTCAAGAATATTCAGTTTGAGAAGATAAAACCATTCTGGGCTGAGTTTGTGGAATACAAGAAATCAGAAAAAGCTAAGAAAATGTCTAAAACGAATAAGCTGAATGCTGCTAACAAGAAGTATCACCATACTATGGGGCAATGTGGCTACAGGGCTGGCATTCCTAAGTGGGAGATACTTGAGAATGAACTGCGTGCTAAAAAGATCACCGCAGAGACAGACGATTGGGTATAACGTGCAAGGAATTGGTTTTACAGGCATGGGGGCACGTTGGACTCGGAAGGGAGGTGTATATATAACATACGACATAAAGAAGACCCCTTGCCAATCGAGAGGATGAGAAAAGCAGTAAAGGCTGTTAAAGATGGGGACTTCATTCCCGATAGAGAGAATGATGAGCTCACACTCGCCCTTGGAAATAAGGAACATGATGGACGAACACGAAGCACAAGAGGCTCCCAACCATGGAGGACTGGGTTTCCCGAAGAGAGGAAGAAATATCCTGATAGAAGCCGTCAGAGGAGAAAGGACAGGGTGGAAGTTGAAGCAAATAGTCAGAAAGAGCGAATGCGTTTAATTGAAGAACAATTAAAGCAACAACAAGATGAAATTAACGCACTTAAAGAGCAAAGTACTACTGGCCCATCTCAGCAGCACACTGCATTCGATGCTACCGGCCTATCGAATAATCGAAATAGCAGCGTGGCTTCCACCGAGGTCCCGGGTGATGACAATGGCGATGACAATGATGCACCGACGATGGCTCCTGTTGGCTACCCAGTGGATGATATCACAGCGATGACACACTGCGAGCTACATGTCAAAGTTGTGAACATATCAATGAAGGTGGCGGTCGGCTATGCCTTACCAATTGGACCCACACCAACTTACCATTGTCGTCCGGTTCCAGAGGGCTACGCTGTTGTCGGCGTGGATGAAATCATGCCCACCTTTGAAGTTTTGGATCTTCACTACCCTGCAGGTGAAGGGGATGTGACTGTGCTGGGAGACGCAAAAAACGTCACCATTCTATGGCCGAAGGAATGTATCATGCTTCGAAATCACACGCCAAGGCCATCTTCGCCGCCGCCTCACCTGTCTCCAGCGAGGTCATCGCCGCCGCAGCAGCCGTCTTCGTCGCCTCACCCGGCTCTGTCGCCTCACCAATCTCCGGCGCAGCCATCGCCGCGGGAGCCATCGCCGGCGCCTAAGGGTCAAAAGCGTAAGCGTACCGCTACTGTGCCTCGTGGTAAGCGATCGCCGAAACGTAAACAAGAGCCTCTTCCAAAAGTACCAAAGGTTCCTCCCAAGATAGCTTATGACTGTACTGAAGAGGAGACTGCGGCGATCGTTGATGCGGAAACGACAGCGTTTTTCGCTAAGCTGAGGTGGCCGAAAGAGCCAGAGTTCCCCAGCACCAAAGAAGAAAAAGCCAAAGTGTCGAAAAATGCTAAAGACTCTTCATCAACCCGAGCCAAAGCTGTCATCAGACTATGAGCGTTCTATTCTCAAGTCAGATGCGGCACAAAAAGCCTCGAAGAGCAGTACTGATGCAAGCGAGAAATCTGTTGCCCAGCTCGGAGAACAAGCAAAATAGACTTGCGCCCCTCTCAAGGTGATTTCTCAAACCAATGTGGGGTCGAGCAAATATGGGGCCGAAGAGCAGTATGATCCAGAGGTAGTTGCACAATATGGAGAAGCTGTCGCTGCTCAAGGTATGATTATTGCCCAGTACTTATCTCAGTTAGAGTTCTTCCCCGTGAGTGAAGTAGCATACAGATACCAGTACGGCAAACCTCTCATCAAACCTGAGGAGGTAAACAATCTTCCAACAAAAATGCGAAGATTGCATAACTGGTACATGCATGCCACAAGGGCCGGGGCTAACTGGATAGTGCTGAGGGTTACAAAAAAGCATCATGGGAAAGAAAAGGATGACATGATATCCATTGAATTTGATGAACTATTTCAATTATTCAATCAAGACGCCTTGGACAAATCGATCATCAGTGCCTATTGTCTGTAAGTACTAATTCTGTAATTAATTTAGTCTCCAGCTATATTATTTTGTTTATTGCATGTATATAATCATACTGTAATATGCAGAATGAAGATTCTCGAATGCAGCAGAGGACAAATCTATGACATTGGCTTCATTAACCCATATTGGGTTCATGAAGCTAATCTCAAAATAAGCCCCTAGGATATGGAGGATAATATAGTACACGTGTTAAGGTTTCAAGAAACCAAAAGGGAAATACTATTTCCTTACAACTTCGAGTGAGTGTTATTGTCTTGTATACACTTTCTATTTCGCTTACTCGATGTTAAGTATATAATTGATTAGTTATGCATTCGCAACTACCACTATATTCTGCTAATCATTCAACTTGACAAAGGGCGTGTATTAGTCATGGACTCGAAACATAAACCCCTTGAGACGTGGAAGGACATGCAGATACTTCTCCAGCGGTAATTCTAATCATTACGACACTATATCGGCAACGTTCGTGAATTTTATGATATCAAGTACTTAATAACTTATTTTATTCGTTTTCTACGCCGGGCAGCGCTTGGAAACGGTTCACCAACAAGGCTAGGGGTGTTTGGAAAGAGGAGCTTACATTTCAACCACTAGATGTAAGCACCACTAGCTATATCCGCGCATCTCTTTGATTCTAGTTTTGATACAGTTATTTTCATGCTTGATTATTATTTTGATTGAACTATGTTCTCGTAAAGTGCCTGACACAGGGACCACGTAACAATCTATGTGGATACTATGTTTGCGAGTTCATCCGGCAGACGTGCGATGAGAAGGGCAGAAATTTAAAACAACTCCACGTACGTAAACAATTTCTATAGTTTTAATTACAATCAAATTGTGTTTAGTTTCATTCATATAGGCTGACTCCTTTTTTAAATCAGATCGAACGTCTACGGGACGGTCTTCTGCCAAAGGATCGCGTACGAGCAATTCAGGAGGAATTGGCGGGATTCTTGGATGCAGAAGTCCTAGACCCAAAAGGGGAATACTACTCGGCTGTGTATAGACAGGGATTGTAAAAATAGCAACTTTGAAGGAATTGGCCGGTAGCATCGAATAGCAACTTTTGTATGTAGTGCATGAACTCGATCCGTGTATTGAATGTAATATTGTCATGATATTCATGATGTAATATAAGGTTCCTTCATTGATAAGTGCAAATCACTAAATAAAAAATAAAACAACCTAAATGAATTCTCTGCCGCGGCACAAAAAGTGGCGAAAATGCTGCCGCGGCAACAAAATTTGCCAAAATGAATTCTCTGCTGCGGCAGAGAAATGGGGCAAATCTCTGCCGCGGCAGAAGGTTATTAGTCCCGGTTCCTGTTACGAACCGGGACTAATGCTCCACCCCGCCTCGCCCTCTGCCACTGCCACGTGTGCACCCTTTAGTCCCGGTTGGTGGGGCAACCGGGACTAAAGGTTAGAGCTTTGTCCCGATTGCCCCGTCCCGGTTGGGCAACCGGGACTAAAGCCCCGTACCAACCGGGACCTATAGGGCTGTTTCCACCAGTGATAAACAATATGGATTGTACAAAGAGCTTATTTTGTATGTAGTGCATGAACTCGATCCGTGTATCGAATGTAATATGTTCGACATTTGGATCTATATTGTCATGATAATCTTGTGTAATATAATGGTTCCTTCATTGATGAGTGCAAAACACTAAATAAACAATAAAACAACATAAATATGAATTCTCTGCCACGGCATAAAAAGTGGACAAAATGCTGCCGCGGCAACAAAAGTTGCCAAAATGAATTATCTGCCGCGGCAGAGAAATATGTCAAATCTCTGCCGCGGCAGTGGGTTATTTGTCCCGGTTCGTGTTACGAACCGGGACGGATGCTCCTCCCCCTCGCGCTCTGCCGCGGCCACGTGTACGCCCTTTTATCCCGGTTGGTGGGGCAATCGGGATTAAAGATTGGGGCTTTAGTCCCGATTGCCCCGTTCCGGTTGGGGAACCGGGCTTAGTCCCGATTGCCCCATCCCAGTTGGGGAACCGGGACTAAAGGCCCTTACCAACCGGGGCATGGAGCTATTTCCACTAGTGTATGTGTATGGCATATGCTAAAATTTGAATTGAATAAGAACACCGAAAAATAATGTAAAATCAAAAGCGAGTGCAAGGAGCATAGAGACATGTACAATTTTTCTGAGAAAAACATCCAGTTAGACCAAAAAGATTTACTACAACAGTAAACTGAATTAAGAACAATATAAGCGGGTAAATTTAATCGAGAAAGATTCTGCCGTACACTAATCGTTAAAAACAGGAATTTCAGGAGAACTGAAACACTAAAAGAATGTAACTGAGTATATGTATTCATTTGCCACCACCGAAATGCCTCTATTGAAAAAAGTTGAAGAGAGTAAGATATTGGGACAACACGAATCAGCTACGTAAGCTTCTGTGTATGCACGTACACTACGGATGCTCTTGAGGCACAGGCTGACTTGTGGTCGCTAAGGAATTTGTCAGCAAAATGTGTGGAACAGTTTGAGCACAACCTTTGCTGGCTCTCAAATCATATATAGAAAGCTCTCTGTATTTTCTTCCATTATATAAAAAATGAAGTTTTAATGTTACCTCAATATAATTGTTACTTGAACAATTTGTACCTACATGAACATTAGCATGGCAAGTTAGGCATCGCTCAGTTCATGGTTGGACCAACAATAAGAAATATATGGAATTAATTCTTGCTCACTAACGAAAGACATATATATTTTAGCAATCCAAAAGTTCTGGAAAATAAGGCAAACAAATAAGAGCATAATCGCCAAGAAAGGACAAATTGTTCAACATAATAAACATCAAACGTAACATGATTTCAATTTAGTTTCTCCACCCGGCTTTCTTTGGATGCTCTATATATGAGATGTGCAAAAAGGGTGTTGATGAACCACAAGTATAGGGGGTGTATCGTAGTACTTTCGATAAATAGGAGTGTCGATCCCAACGAGGAGCAGAAGGTGCTGAACAGTGGTATGATGCAGGAAATCCCTGTGAATACTTAGCAAACGGATTTTTAGTGGTTTTCTGACAAGGCAACAAAACAAGGAGCAAGTAACAAGAGTAACGAACAAATGGATCAAGTAGCTCAATCCTTTCTTAGCAAAGGACAAGCCGATGGAAATACTTATAACACTATAGGAAAAAATGTCGCTGTCGTCGCCCTACTCCTTTGCCGTGTGCCAAAAGGCCCGGAACACGGCAAAGAGTATCTTTGCCGTGTGCAAACCAAGAAGAACACGGCAAAGGACAGGTGCACGGCAAACTGTAGAAAAAGAACACGGCAAAGAAATAAACACGACAATGGACTGACGAGAACACACGGCAAAGAAAAGCGTCACGGCAAAGTCACTAAAGAAACACGGCAAAGATATACTCACGGCAAAGAAGTGGGCCCCGTGGCCTCGCAGGGTCACCCGCCGGCAGGGGCTGACGGCAGAATCTTTGCCGTGTGCCCTCTCCATCAGGTACACCACAAAGATAAACTTTGCCGTGTGTTTTATTATGTATACACGCCAAAGAATTTTTTTCACCTTTTTATTTTCTTTAATTAGCAAGGCTTTTATTACATATATGTTAGGTGATATTATTTCATAGGATCATGAGAGCACACATATGATCATAGGTTATTGTGGTCTTGATCACTATATACATGCACCCCCCTGATTCCGACGTTCTCGTGGACTACCTCCGGCGAAACCCTGATGATCTGCAGGGCTTGGATCGTCTACCCCCTAGACATTCTTCTGATAGGGGTAGCCCGGTGTAGCTCTCTCTTGTTTTGTGTTTGACTAGGTCATAGGATGATGTAAAACCATGTTGGTTCACAAGTTGGGTCACTATCCTACCCGGTCTCACTTGAACGGGGAGATTCCCCCTTATACAAGTCTAGAACCTTTCGCTTCTAGGTTAGAGCGCATGCATGCGAGGGGGGACACATGCAATCACCTATACCAACCTTGCACCACGCTCACACACATATGCTAGGGACACATGCAAGTTTTCATCTGATTCCGATGTCCTCGTGGTCTTCCTCCGGTGAAACCCTGATCTGCGGGGCTTGGATCGTCTATCCCCCTAGACATTCTTCTGATAGGGGTAGCCCGGCGTAGCTCTCTCTTGTTTTGTGTTTGTATAGGTCATAGGGTGATGTAAAACCATGTTGGTTCACAAGTTGGGGCACTATCGTACCCGGTTTCACCGGAACAGGGAGATTCCCCCTTATACAGGTCCAAAACCTTTCGCTTCTAGGTTAGAGCGCATGCATGCGAGGGGGACACATGCAATCACCTATACCAACCTTGCACCACACTCACACACATATGCTAGGGACACATGCAAGTTTTCATCTGATTCCGACGTTCTCGTGGTCTTCCTCCGGTGAAAACCTGATCTGCGGGGCTCGAATCGTCTACCCCCTAGACATTCTTCTGACGGGGGTAGCCCGGCATAGCTCTCTTGTTTTGTGTTTGATTATGTCATGGGATGATGTGAAACCATGTTGGTTCACAAGTTGGGGCACTATACTACCCAGTTTCACCGTAACGGGGAGATTCCCCCTTATATAGGTCCAGAACCTTCGCTTCTAGGTTAGAGCGCATGCATGCGAGGGGGGACACATGCAAGCACCCGCAAACTAGTAGTTAATTTTTGTATGTTCCAACATAGCACCACACTTTTCATGCATGTGCTCGGGCACATGCATGCATGTCCTTGAGGTACTCAAAATTGAGAACAATCTATAAAGGATGTCAAACAACAAATTTCAGACTTTGTCGTGAAATCCTCTCATCTTGGTCTTTTGATTGACCCAAAGAGTGACCTTGAAAGATTCAAAAGTAGTCCAACAGCTTGCTTGGTTTTGTTGGTCAGCTCTACCATGAGGGGAAATTCTACTCTTGACGATTGGTTGAGGATTGTTTCTCAAAGTTTGTGACTAGGCACCCATCTAATGAAAATGAAGTTCAGTATCCTCCGGAAAATCTTATGGTCTAGTGCAAAGTTCATATTTCCATGGTCTCAATCCTTATGAAGAGCTGGTACATGCTATATCTATAAGAGAAACTATCGTCCGCTCCTCAAGAGGGTTGACAGAACCAGTGGCGGGAGTTTCCACGTATATATCCAGGATTTTACTAAGTATTAACGCATGTCTACAAAGGGGGTCACACTTGGGACTTACACATGGGACCTACCAACCTTGCACCACACTCACACACATATTCTAGGGACACATGCAAGTTTTCAGATGATTCTGACGTTCTCGTGGTCTTCCTCCGGCGAAACCCTGATCTGCGGGCCTCAGATCGTCTACCCCCTAGACATTCTTCTGATAGGGGTAGCCCCGCTTAGCTCTCTCTTGTTTTGTGTTTTATTATGTCATGGGATGATGTGAAACCATGTTGGTTCACAAGTTGGGGAACTATACGGTCCGGTTTCACCGTAACGGGGAGATTCTCCCTTATACAGGTCCAGAACCTTCGCTTCTAGGTTAGAGCGCATGCATGCGAGGGGGGACACATGCAAGAACATATACCAACCTGGAACCACATTCACACACATATGCTAGGGACACATGCAAGTTTTCATCTAATTCCGATGTTGTCGTGGTCTTCCTCCGGCGAAACCCTGATCTGCGGGCCTCGGATCGTCTACCCCCCTAGACATTCTTCTGACAGGGGTAGCCCAGCGTAGCTCTCTCTTGTTTTGTGTTTGACTAGGTCATAGGATGATGTAAAACCATGTTGGTTCACAAGTTGGGGCACTATCCTACCCGGTTTCACCTGAACAGGGAGATTCCCCCTTATACAGGTCCAGAACCTTTCGCTTCTAGGTTAGAGCGCATGCATGCGAGTGGGACACATGCAATCACCTATACCAACCTTGCACCACACTCACACACATATTCTAGGGACACATGCAAGTTTTCAGATGATTCCGACGTTCTCGTGGTCTTCCTCCGGCGAAACCCTGATCTGCGGGGCTCGGATCGTCTACCCCCCTAGACATTCTTCTGACAGGGGTAGCCCGGCGTAGCTCTCTCTTGTTTTGTGTTTGTTTAGGTCATGGGATGATGTAAAACCATGTTGGTTCACAAGTTGGGGCACTATCCTACCTGGTTTCACCGGAACAGGGAGATTCCCCCTTATACACACTAGTAGAAAACAGGCCATCCGTTCGCGCCCCCTCAGAGCATTAGTCCCGGTTGCACCACCAACCGGGACTAATGCTGGCACGCGTCCCGGTTCGAGCGGGCACGGGCCCGGAGGCATGCGTCCCGGTTGGTAAGGGGGCATACGTCCCGGTTGGAGCCACCAACCGGGACTAAAGGTTTGGCGACAGCCACGTGGCGTGGAACACACCTTTAGTCCCGGTTGGTGGCTCCAACCGGGACGTATGCTCCCGCCCTCTATAAATGCAACGCCCCAACCCCGTCTGCCTCCACTCTGTTTTTTCTCTTGGTGGAAGGTGTGAGGGGTGTGCTAGTTTTTTCTCCCCAATGCATGCATTCAAGGTGTTTGATGAAATGTTTGAGTGAATAATCCCGTTCAATTTCTCAGAACAAAAATATAGAAGGTTTCCGAGACGCACTTGAGCTTTCTCGTCTTTATTTCCCTCAATCGAGGTTAGCAATCTTATCTTTTCTCTGTCATTGATACAATGCATGTGTCGATGTGAATTGGTCATTTCACTATTTATGATGTCCTATTTTTTGATAAACTTACTTATATGATGAAGATGAATGGTCGGGAATGGATGTACGGTGACTGCCGCGTAGCCGGGTATATGAAAGGCGTGGATAAATTTATCGATGTGGCTACGGAAAACAAAGAGAATGGTTTTATACATTGTCCCTGTGTTCAATGTCGGAACAACAAGGCGTACTCTTCCTCGAAAATCATTCGCGGCCACCTGATTATGAAAGGTTTCATGCCCAACTATAATTGCTGGACCAAGCACGGGGAAAGAGGGGTTATGATGGAAGATGGTGAAGAAGAAGATGATGATAACAACTATCATCATATGTTTCCTGAATACAGTGATACTGCAATGGAAGACAATGGACAGGAAGGAGGTGAAGAACGAGCATCAGATGAGCCGGCTGATGAACTTGGTAGGGTCATTTCTGATGCAAAGCGAGACCGTGAAACAGAAAATGAGAAGTTGAAGTTAGAGGGCATGTTAGAAGATCACAAGAAATTGTTGTACCCAAATTGTGAAGATGGCAGCACAAAGCTCGGTACCACACTGGAATTGTTGTGATGGAAGGCAGAGTGTGGTCTAAATGACTCCTCATTTGAAAAGATGCTAACTATAATGAAGCCGAAGTTTCCAAAACATAACGAACTTCCCGAGAGTACCTACAAAGCAAAGAAGACTCTCTGTCCTCTAGGATTAGATGTGCAAAAGATACATGCATGCATTAATGACTGCATCCTCTACCGCGGTAAGGAGTATGAGAATTTAGATAAATGCCTAGTATGCAATGCGTTGCGGTATAAAATCAGACGAGATGACCCTGGTGATGTTGAGGGAGAGCCCCTCCGTAAGAGGGTTCCTGCTCAGGTTATGTGGTATGCTCCTGTAATACCAAGGTTGAAACGCATGTTCAGAAACAAAGAGCATGCCAGGTTGTTGCGACGGCACAAAGAAGACCGTAAGAAAGACGGGAAGTTGAGACACCCTATTGATGGGTCACAGTGGAGAAAAATCGAGAGAGACTTCCCAAACTTTGCAGGTGATGCAAGGAACTTATGGTTTGGTCTAAGTACGAATGGCATGAATCCTTGTGGGGAGCAGAGCTGCAGTCACAGCACCTGGCCCGTGACTATGTATCTACAACCTGCCTCCTTCGTTGTGCATGAAGCGTAAGTTCATTATGATGCCAGTGCTCATCCAAGGCCCGAAGCAACCGGGCAACGACATTGATGTGTACCTTAGGCCATTAGTTGAAGAACTCTTACAGTTGTGGAGCAAACCAGGTGTACGTGCGTGGGATGAGAACAAACAGGAGCCATTTGATCTACGAGGGTTGTTATTCGTAACCATCAGTGATTGGCCTGCTCTTAGTAACCTTTCAGGACAGACAAACAAGGGATATAAGGCATGCACACACTGTTTAGATAAGACTGAAGGTACATATTTGCATAAATGAAAGAAGGTTGTGTACCTAGCGAATTGACGATTTCTTCCGACCAATCATCCCGTAAGAAAGAAAGGCAAGCATTTCAGAGTACTTATTTGGACAAAGTGTTGAAGAAGTTCAACATGGAATCGTCTAAGAAGGGGTTCTTACCGATGTCCCATGGTGAAAACTTAGCAAGTCTCAGTGTCCTTCGACAACTGATGAGCGAAGTCAGATGAGTGCGATTCCATATGCTTCTGCAGTCGGATCCATCATGTACGCCATGATTTGTACTAGGCCGGATGTTTCCTATGATCTAAGTGTTGTGAGCAGATACCAGGCTGATCCTGGAGAGATCCACTGGACAGCAGCTAAAAATATCCTAAAGTACTTGAGAAGGACTAAGGATATGTTCTTGGTTTATGGTGGTGAAGATGAAATCAGTGTAAAGGGTTACACAAATGCGAGTTATCTTACTGACTCTGATGATTCTCGTTCGCAATCCGGATATGTGTTTATTATAAATGGAGGTGCTGTGAGCTGGAAGAGTTCCAAGCAAGAGACTGTGTCTGCGTCTACAACAGAGGCTGAGTATATTGCCACCTCGGAGGCAGCAAAGGAAGCTGTTTGGATAAGGAATTTCCTCATGGATCTTGGTGTGGTTCAGGGCTCGTCCAATCCGTTGGACGTGTATTGTGACAACAATGGTGCTATTGCACAAGCCAAGGAACCCAGACAGCACCAGAAGAACAAGCACATACTCATGCGGTACCACCTGATTCCCCAGTTCGTGGATCAGGGTGATATCAAGTTATGCAAGGTACACACGGATGCAAATATTGCGGATCCGTTGACAAAGCCGTTACCCCAGCCGAAGCATGAGGCGCACCTAAGAGCCATGGGAATTAGATGCTTAGACATGTGATGTCGAAAGATTGACTCTAGTGCAAGTGGGAGACTGTTGGGAATATGCCCTAGAGGCAATCATGTATGGTGATATTCCCCATTGTATTCATAAAGATATTAAGTAGTCCTTGTATAAACATCTGATGTGTATCATTGAATATGTGATTCGGTTGTGGAACTATGCATTCATGTTGTTTGTACTAAATATCCTTGGTCATTGAGGTTGTGTTGGACACACAACTTAGACCAATGTGAAAGTTGGCTTGATGACTCGGTTCCACTTGTCATGGGCATGGAGATGCTATTCCAACTTACACAAACTAGGCTAAAGAGTTTAGCGAGTCAGATTGACCCATATTGAGGTATAACGAACAAGTTGTCATTTGTATATCTCAATCAATGTAATCCTTAGACCTGAGGTTCTTGCATAGTCCGAGTTGAGGATCACCGACTTAGGTTCTTTCAAACGCTGATCCGTAACTGGGCAGTTATAAAGGCAGGGTTCGGGTCGACTGAGAATCAAGCTGCATGATGTGAATAACCAAGATGGGATTTTGCCCGTCCACTCGGAGAGATATTATCTGGGCCCTCTCGTGAGATATGATTCGGAAAGCATGGCCATGCACGACTCGGTTAAGTGTTAACCGAGGCGACCGACTAAGAGTTAGTCGGTTGAATCACTTATCTCGGATCGAGAAGAGAGTCGGACTATTTAAGGGATGACATATATTCGCCTATAGTCTGACAAGGTATATTGTGAGGCAAAAGGGACTCGGACGTAAGTCGCATTGGAAAGGCAAGTCGTCATGACTCTTTGGTACTTGGGAGTCGGCACGTTCTGCTAGGAGCCGCTACCGACTGATCGATTGAGAGTCGGACTCCAATCGTGTCCAAGTAGCCATGAGCCTGCGGGGTCACACACTTAAGAGCGGGAGCAAGTTCGGATTGGATCTGAACCTATAATCTGGTTGGGTTGGACCTAAAACGGATTAGGACTGAGTTAGTGAGTTGGACTCACGGTGACTAGTGTTATATGGGCTTTAGTGAATGGGTCACGCGAGCAAAACCCACGTTCACTCCCTATATATAGTGGAGCACCTTAACCCAGAAAGGTTAATCGTTGTTCGGTTAGGTCATTCCATGTGTTGGAAACCCTAGCTCCACAGCAGTCCTGCCGCCGTAACGAACCTAGCAGTTCGCCGCCGGCGCTCCTCCTTGTACGTGTGGATACCAGCAGAGGTGCTGTGCGATCAGCACCAGGACGATCGGATCGTGAGGACTGCACTGCATCAACTGACGCGCTTCATCAGTAATCCGCAACTGTGTGTCTAGTGGTAAACCTCGTGGCCTTCTACCTCAGCTAGATCTTGGGATCACCACGTTAGAGGAAAAGTTTTATTTTATCTCCGCGTGGCCCAACAGGAAGATCACCGGAAGAAGCCTGAACTCCCTGCTGGTGATGATGTATTTGGTATGGTCAAGGACATAGAAGTAATATTTGGAAACGGTCCCGGTGGTCAATCAGTTCCGAACGACGTCGCTACAGGACACACACCCATGTGGAAGAAGAAATCTATATTTTGGGAGTTGCCATATTGGAAAGTCCTGCGTGTCCGCTCTTCAATCGACGTGATGCACGTGACGAAGAATCTTTGCGTGAACCTGCTAGGATTCCTAGGCGTGTATGGGAAGACAAAAGATACACCAAAAGCACGGGAGGACCAACAAATTATGAAAGACCCAAAGAACATGCATACACAGAACAAGACGGATAAAGGGCGTCACTTAAGTCGTGCCAGCTATGCTCTTACAAAAGCAGAGAAGGAAATCTTTTTTGAAGTCCTTTACAGTATCAAGGTGCCGTCGGGCTTCTCATCTAATATAAAGGGGATAATAAATATGGCAGAGAAAAAGTTCCAAAACCTGAAGTCTCATGACTGTCACGTGATTATGACACAGTTGCTTCCGATTGCATTGAAGGGGCTTCTACCAGAAAATGTTCGAGTACCCATTGTGAAGCTGTGTGCATTCCTCAATGCAATATCTCAGAAGGTAATCAATCCAGATATTCTGCCAAGGTTACAGAAGGATGTGGTACAATGTCTTGTTAGTTTTGAATTGGTGTTCCCACCATCCTTCTTCAATATTATGACGCATCTCCTGGTTCACCTAGTGGAAGAGATTGTCATTCTCGGTCCGGTATTTCTGCACAATATGTTCCCCTTTGAGAGGTTCATGGGAGTCTTAAAGAAATATGTTCATAACCGTGCTATACCAGAAGGAAGCATCTCCAAGGGATATGGAACAGAGGAGGTCATTCAGTTTTGTGTTGACTTTATTCCTGACCTTAAGCCGATTGGTGTTTCTGAATCGCGGCATGAGGGAAGACTAAGTGGAAAAGGAACGCTGGGAAAGAAAGCAATGATATGTAGGGACGGGGATTCTTTCACTAAAGCACACTACACAGTTCTACATAATTCCACCTTGGCAGCTCCGTATATCGAGGAACACAAGAATATTCTACGCTCCAAAAACCCGGGGAAGCCTGAATCACTGATTACAGATGAACACATGAAGTCTTTCGGTGGTTGGATGCGGACACATCTCTTGAATGACACCACTGTTGGAGATCAGCTATACTTGTTGGCCGCGTCACCATCTTCTACTGTATTGAATTTCCAAGGGTACGAAATAAATGGGAATACATTCTACACGATCGCCCAAGATAAAAAGAGCACCAACCAAAATAGTGGTGTCCGCTTTGATGCAATAGACGAGAATGGACAAAAGGACACATACTATGATTACATAGAGGAGATATGGGAACTAGACTATGGAGTCTCTTTTAAGGTTCCTTTGTTTCGTTGCAAATGGGTCAACCTGAATGGGGAAGGGGTAAAGATAGACCACTTGTACGGAATGACAACAGTGGATCTCAACAATCTTGGTTATAGAGATGAACCATTCGTCCTAGCCAATGATGTATCTCAGGTTTTCTATGTGAAGGACATGTCCTCCAGACCGAAAAAAATAAAAAATATGCAAACGAATACATGATATGATGAGCCAAAGCGTCACATAGTTCTTTCAGGGAAAAGAAACATCGTGGGAATCGAGGACAAGACAGACATGTCAAAAGATTATAATAAGTTTGATGAAATTCCGCCCTTCATAGTGAAAACTGACCCAAGCATTCTGTTAAGTAAAGAAGATGCTCCATGGTTACATCTGAAGCGATCATAAGGAAGGACATATGCCAAGAAGTTCATGCTCATATTATGTAACTCTAGTTCATGTCTTTCGCGGTTTGTGGCTTCACCGAAGGATATCTTTCGCGGGATTATATATAGGGGGGCCTTTAGTCCCGGTTTTGTAGTCTCAGTTTTTAATATTAATAAATGTCTTGAGTGTTAGTCCCGTTTTGTGGCTGGACCAGGACTATGAAGAAGTTGTCCCGATTCGTACTTACCATTAAGATCTGATCTCCAAACGCGCGCGGTCACATATTAGGGAGTGCCTCTATGACCAGTTTCTTGGAGATGCCGGAGGACTAGGATCCGGCGGCATCTCCCTGAAACTGGTCGTAGTGGTGTCCCTGCTCTCGAAAACCATCTTGCAGCTTGTAACTTCTCTAACTAGATCAATCCACCTGGGAGCTAAGTAATTTCACATATTAGGGAGTGCCTCTATGACCAGTTTCTCGGAGATGCCGGAGGACTGGGCTCCGTCGGCATCTCCCTGAAACTGGCCGTAGTGGTGTCCCTGCTCTCGTAAACCATCTTGGAGATGCCTCAAACTGGCTGGAGGACTGGACTCACAAGGATGCCTATTTATAGTACAAGCAGCTCGACATAGTGTCGACACTTACGAAATAATGTCGACACTCACCTCTATTATTAGTGCTGACTCGTGTTTTGTCCCGGTTGTTGTCTCCAACCGGGACTAAAGGTTCATCTTTAGTCCCGGTTGGTGACACCATCCGGGACAAGGTACACGCCGCAGGACATAATGTCGACACTCACCCCTATCATTAGTGCTGCCTGGCCCAGCCTGCCGAAATCCCTCCAACCGGGACTAAAGATGAACCTTTAGTATATTCAATATCCGAACAATGAAAATCGTTCGCGTGGTGTCATATTATGTGACATAGTTGAAAGGAAAAATACCAGACTTGGTATATTGATCATGTCTCGAAAAAACCTTCACAAAATGACCTATCATGTTCGAGGTTTCATGGTTTTCGGTCCAAATGACCAATGTTATGTGCTGAATCATGGCATAGTTTGTGATGCTGTGCCCATATTATGCATGCATGTGGACATTGGTATGGAGAACAATGTTGCAGGAGGAAGTTTTCCTTTTTGTCGCACGGAAAAGCCCTTTTCCATTTTCCGAGCGCAAAAAACGGGTCATTTTGTGAAGTAACCACCAAAATGCAGTTTCAGAATGCTACCGTCCCATTTTCCTAAAATACTAGACCACCTTACATGGACTATCTCCCAACCGGGACATCTCAAACCTTTTCGTACATCCCGGGTAAAAAGGACAAATGTCTGCCGAATTGGTAGGAAGTGGGTCCGGTTTGTACTACAGGTACATGATCTATCGCCCGTGATTTTTTGAAAAAATCATTTTTAGACTCGCAATATGTGGTTTCTTGAGAGATCCAATGCAAGATCTAACGATGCTCGTCCCCTATCTTCATGCACGCCGGTTCGACCATAGTTAGAAATTCAGAAAATTCAAAACGGGCATAATAAATTCAAAAAATCCGAACAATGAATATCCTTCGCGTGGTGTCATATTATGTGACATAATTGAAAGGAAAAATACCAAACTTGGTATATTGATCATGTCTCGAAAAAACCTTCACAAAATGACCTATCATGTTCGAGGTTTCATGGCTTTCGGTCCAAATGACCGATGTTATGTGCTGAATGACGGCATAGTTTGTGATGTTGTGCCCATATTATGCATGCATGTGGACATTGGTATGGAGAACAATGTTGCAGGAGGAAGTTTTCCTTTTTGTCGCACGGAAAAGCCCTTTTCCTTTTTCCGAGCGCAAAAAACGGGTCGTTTTGTGAAGTAACCACCAACATGCCGTTTCAGAATGCTACCGTCCCATTTTCCTAAAATACTAGACCACCTTACATGGACTATCTCCCAACCGGGACATCTCAAACCTTTTCATCCACCCCGGGTAAAAAGGACAAATGTCTGCCGAATCGGTAGGAAGTTGGTCCGGTTTATACTACAGGTACATGATCTATCACCCGTGATTTTTTGAAAAAAATCATTTTTAGACTCGCAATATGTGGTTTCTTCAGAGATCCAATGCAAGATCTAACGATGCTCGTCCCCTATCTTCATGCACGCCAGTTCGACCGTAGTTAGAAATTCAGAAAATTCAAAATGGGCATAATAAATTCAAAAAAAAATCCAAACAATGAAAATCCTTCGCGTGGTGTCATATTATGTGACATAGTTGAAAGGAAAAATACCAGACTTGGTATATTGATCATGTCTCGAAAAAACCTTCTCAAAATGACCTATCATGTTCGAGGTTTCATGGCTTTCGGTCCAGATGATCGATGTTATGTGCTGAATCACGGCATAGCTTGTGATGCTATGCCCATATTATGCATGCATGTGGACATTGGTATGGAGAACAATGTTGCAGGAGGAAGTTTTCCTTTTTGTTGCACGGAAAAGCCCTTTTCCATTTTCCGAGCGCAAAAAACGGGTCGTTTTGTGAAGTAACCACCAAAATGCCGTTTCAGAATGCTACCGTCCCATTTTCCTAAAAATACTAGACCACCTTACATGGACTATCTCCCAACCGGGACATCTCAAACCTTTTTCGTCCATCCCGGGTAAAAAGGACAAATGTCTGCCGAATCGGGAGGAAGTGGGTCCGGTTTGTACTACAGGTACATGATCTGTCGCCCGTGATTTTTTGAGAAAATCATTTTTAGACTCGCAATATGTGGTTTCTTCAGGGATCCAATGGAAATTCTAAATGAGCCATTTTTCTTCCCGCCATTTCTTCCCGCCATTTTTCTTCCCGCCATTTTTTCCCGGCATTTCTCCCGCCATTTCTTCCTGCCAGTTTTTCCCGCCAGTTCTTCCCTTCAGTTATCTTCCTGCCATTTCTCACTATATATATGTAGGGTTGGCCTCCATTGTCATTGCACATCTCTAGACTCATAACTGCAACCTCATCACTCTTTTCCATGACTTCCACCGTAGCACTAACTCCCAGGGAGGCCGATGCGCTTTGCGCCTCGAACTACCCCTGCCCGCCGGGCTACTATGTCCCCGTCGGCTGGATGCTGAGCGCCGGAGGCGTGCCGGTTCCTCCTGTCCCTCTAGGTGTGGCGCGTCAGATGGCCATCACAAACCACTACTACTTCAACCTCACGCCGAAGCAGCGGAGGAATCCCAGATGGCATCCCGACTATTTCCCGACTTGGGAAGCCTTCTTCATGGATCGGCATGAGAGGGCGCTCTCCAGGCACGAGGAGGATGGCCCACCTCCTCCGAACTTCAACGAGGCCGGCCGTCGGTTGTGATGGCGCGGTCGGACTCTCCAGAGCGTCATGGCCTATGACACGGCCGCCGACTCTAGCCCCCGCCTGCGCTACCCTCAAGTCCAGCCCACTCGTACTCAGCCTTCAAGGTTCAACTACGGCGACCCGACAATGACAGCGACGACGGCCGCGGCGAGTACGATGACTACATTAGCGAGTATTACAGGTGTAGGGAGGAGCATGACTGAATCACTCCAACATTACAAAACAAGTTCGGCTGATTGTGGCTTAATCTGGCCATGTATCTTAATTTCCAGTTATTCTATGTAACTTTGTGTTAGTTGCGTTATGTACTTTAATTCCAGTTCTATCCTAATAAAATTTTCTTTCCGCCCATTATTTCCCTTCCTTTTTTCCCGCCCATTAATATATAAAAATATAAGTTAATTCAAATCCAAATTAAAACACGGAAAATGGTTTTGAATTAGTTATTCAAATTCAAACACTTTTTTATGTTTAAAGTTTTTCTAAATTCCAAATAAATATTCAAAAAATATAAGTTAAAATTTTTAAATGGTTCATAGTTTAAATGGTTACATTAATTATTTTTTAAAAATATAAAATGGTTTTGAATTATTTATTCAAATCGAGACACTTTTTATGTTTAAAGTTTTTCTAAATTCCAAATAAATATTCAAAAAATATAAGTTAATTAATTTTTAATTTTAAATGGTTCATAGTTTAAATGGTTACATTAATTATTTTTAAAAACAGAAAATGGTTTTGAATTAGTTATTCAAATTCAAACACTTTTTATGTTTAAAGTTTTTCTAAAATCCAAATTAATATTCAAAATATATAAGTTAATTCATTTTTAATTTTAAATGGTTCATATTTTAAATGGTTACATTAATTATTTTTTAAAAATAGAAAATGGTTTTGAATTTGTTATTCAAATTCAAACACTTTTTATGTTTAAAGTTTTTGTAAATTCCAAATTAATATTCAAAAAATATAAGTTAATTCATTTTTAATTTTAAATGGTTCATAGTTTAAATGATTACATTAATTATTTTTAAAAACATTAAATGGTTTTGAATTAGTTATTCAAATTCAAACACTTTTTATGTTTAAAGTTTTTCTAAATTCCAAAGTAATTATCATTTAAAAAACATTACAAATTTAAACCCCAAAATAAAAAATAAGGCGGGAACAGAGAGAAAATTGCTGATTTTTTTTGAAAACAGGGTCATATGTCCTGATTGGAGCCACCAACCGGGACTAAAGACCCCCCGCGCGCCCCTTGGTCGGCTGAAAAAATTGGAGTATACTTCCCGGTTGGTGGCTCCAACCGGGACGTATGACCCTTTAGTCCAGGTTGGAGCCACCAACGGGGACAAAAGGTCCTTCGGTTATAACTGGATCGCCTCCTCTTCTTCTTCCCCATCTCATTCATCAACGCGCGCACACAGGAACCCCCCCACGACGCCGGCAGGCTGGCCGCCGAGCTCGTCACTGTTGTTCGATGCAAGGATAGGAACCGCCACGTTGCCCTCTCTCTCCCAGTACAAATCTCATCCCCTCTCGTTCCTTCTCGCGTTCTTCCCCATTTAAGCAGAAACCCTAACTCGTCGTCGTCGCCGTTCAGAGCCTCCCCGAGCCAAGCCAAGGTGCCGAGGAGCTCCACCGTGCTAGACTGCGTCTCTACGCCAAAGGAATCGTCCCCGCTCGGCCTTAATCAAGCTCTGCAACCCATCTTCCCGAGCTCCGGCCGCCGTCGATTCGCCTCCGTCCAGCCACCCCTTTTTTCCCCGACCCCGGCATCGCGTTCGTGGTGAGCCACTGGTGCTCTAGCACCTCTTCACACGCTCCCTCTCGCTGTCTAGCTCTACCGCGACGACCATCTGTCGCCATCGCCTCTGTCCGCCGCTGTGCTCGTCGCTCCGGCGACCAATAATGGGCGGCGCAGCCACCATATGGTTCGCCTCGACGAGCTGTCCCAGGGTCGCCGTCGACCACCGTCTGCCGCGCCGCCCGTCGTGGTGACGTGGTGCTCGCGTGGCAACCGCGTGGCAACCGCGTGGTGCCCGCGTGGCCCTGGTCCCACCTGCCAGCCTCAGAGGCTAGGTGCCTCTGTGGTGCAGGTTAGCCGTGGCCTGGTCCAGGTCCCACCTCCCTACGTGGAGGCTGAGGTGGCCACGGGCCCCTCTGACAGCCACTGTGGCTAGCAGTGGCCTCGGTGTAAAAATGTTTTCTGTTTTGTTTAAATTCAGAAATGGTTTAATTAAATCCAAAAATTGATATAATATTGTAAATTCAATAATTAATTATTTATAACTCAGAAAAATACAAATAATATATCAAAATGTTCAGAAAAATTAGAGCTAACTATTTAACCTATAATCATGCATTGTTCAACAAATTTCAAGACAAGTTTAATTAGAAAACAAAATCAACCCCTCTCATATACTCCGGAGTTTCGCCGAGTTAGGGTTTTCACCCCTCGGAACCCCGTTTAAATTGCCGAGCATGTCTTAGGGTTACTTTTTAATACAAATTAACTTGTCATATCATCATCCTTGTTTGATCATATCATCGATGCCATGTGTTGATTGTTCCCCTCTCTTTCCGGTGTTCGGTTCTTCGCGGTAGAATACGAGATCGAGATCAAAGACCGAGGTCAACACCATCGAAGATCAAGATTTCTTGATAGCCATCGCATTGTAGATGATTAGACATGATATTAGTTGTCATAGAACCTAGTTTAATCGATGTTGCACCTAGGGTTAGCCAGTGTGTCCTCGCCAGGGCATCCCGAACCCGAGGGTTGATTGATTGCCGCCTGTCTTTTCGGTATTGGTTCTTCGTGATAGGATCCGAGCCCGATGGTTTCTCCTTAGCCGCTTTGACTTATCCATTTTTCCACCTATGCAGAAAATATGGACCCACACGACAGAGACGAAGAAAAGGAAGAGTTGATCCAAGGTGTGATCCGCGGGGAAGAAAATTTAGATGTATCGACGTTTCTGAACAACTCCAGTGAGGGTGATCCTCTTTTTTCCGGAATAGACGACTTGTTTGAGGTTGAAGGTGTTGCATTCTGCGAGGGAGAAGGCGATGCCTTGTGTAATCAAGAAGAGGACCGCTCTGGCGAGGTGCATGTAATATAATTAATTCATTAATTAATCATCTGCTATCTATATAGAAATAGTAACGACGATCTTTCTTCTTTTATCCCTCCGGATCGAACAAATCTACTGAAAAGAGCGGACGAGGCCCAACCAAAAAGTTGGAAGACCATGAGAGGTTCAGGATCGAAGATATCGCTTGTAGCATCCCAATTGTCAAACAATTGTAATGCTACTTGGTCTAGTAATATAATGGCTACTTCATATATATAATTGTTGCATCATAATTATATCATGCTCATGTCATCATGCCACCTTGCATTTGAGCATCATATAAAACCCTTTTTGTTTTGGTTCTTCTCTCATATGCATTGTAAATTGTATTTGCCTCTTGATATTGTATTTGGTTATTGATATACTGTTTAAATGCCCAAGTTGAGTTGGGGGCATATCTTTTATTTTTTATTTCCACTTCACCACCTTTCTCTATCACCACCTTATAATTCCACCATTCCATTATCCATGAGCTTGCATTGTTTTTTCTTTTGGTATTTAATCTAGCTCATGGGGGATAGGATGGATCTATTTATACAAATTCTTTTGCTTGGCTTTATTCCACTTTTGGGAATGCATAATAATAATGCCATGTAAATATTATTGTTTTCACAACAATAAGCATGGCATTAATTATTTTGCATGGGCCATGCAAGAACCACCACATTCTAGTCTTTTGGTTTTTATTTGAATATTTGAATGGATCATCCCCCATATCTCTACCCCTCTTCATGCTTGGTCTTGCTTGATGCATGCAAGCATCTAAAACCCTATACCCCCTCTCTCTTTTCCATCTAACCCTAACCTCTTTCTCTAACTCCTCTTTCTCCAAACCAAAACCCTAACCCTAACCTCTCTCTCTAAACCCTCACCACCTTTTATGTCATCCTCTCTTTTGAATAGATCTTGCTTGAGCTTGGCTTGATCTTGTTTGGTCTTGTCAAAAGAGAACACTCCACCTAATCTCTCTCTCTAAACCCTAAGACCTCATCTCTCCTCTCTCTAACCCGAGCCACCATCACCATGATCTATCCCAAACCCTAAACCAAACCTAACCCGAGCCCCCTCTCTAGCTAACCCTAGTTTCCACCCTCTCTCTCGGCCTATCTCCTCTCTCACCTAGCTGGCCCCACCTGGCCACCCTGGCCCACCTAGCTACCATCCAACCCTACCCCAACCCTAGTACAAAACCCTAACCCGAGCCTCCCCTCCAACAAACCCTAACCCGAGCCTACCCCCTCTCTCTCTCTAGCTCTCTCTCTGCCTTGAATGCCCCACACCGAGCCTACCCTCCTTGGCCTCACCCTGACCCCACCTGGAAGCCCCTGCCCTGCCCTGCCGTCCAGCCCGAGCACGTGCTCGAGGGGGAAAAAGGTGGCACCGAGCCACCCTCCTCTACCCCCTGCCACAGCTGCTCCTCCTCCCTCCCTCCTTTTTCCTCTCCCACACGGCTCTCCTCTGCTCGCCCAGATCTGTCCTGAGCCAGCCCTCCCCTCCTCATTCCTCCTCTCCGACCACCAGCAGCCGACGCCGATCACCGCTAGCACCGCGTCGCCCCCGTCGAGCCAGCCGTTCAGCACGTCGTGGTGGTGATCGAGGAGTCGGTGGACCTGCCCCTGCGTCGCCCCGTACCCGCCAGCGAGGAGGAGAAGCGCTGGAACTGCCGGTACCGCCGCCACCGTCGACAAACCCTAGCCCGCCGGAACGTCTGCTTCCTCGCCGATCCCCTGCGTCCCAAGCTGATCCGACCACACCGACCCACTCCCGGTGAGCTCCTCTACCTCCTGGACACGCTCTGCCTCACCGTACCGCCCTAGCCTCGCCGGACTTTTCGTCGAACGGCCTCTGCGCGCCGGTGTGCGCTGGCGTCTGCACGCTCCCGCGCCGCGCCAGCCTCTTCTAGCCTCCGTCCACCCTCCTAGCAACCTTCCCTATCCTACCGCACTGGCTACCACCCTCTGCGCGCACGCCCGCGACCTGGGTTCGATCCCCCGCCCGCGCCGCGCACCGATCTCTCGTCAGATCGCGAGGAAGATCCACAGTACCGTGGCGCCGTTTTGCAGTTAGCCCCTTCTTTTGTTTCCATCTCAACCCGCGGTACGCAGAGCCCCACCTGCCAGCCACCCCGACGATTTTGCAGAAAAGCCCCCCTGTTTCTCTGGCCGTAACCCGCGCTCCAGCTCGGCCCCGCCTGGCAGTCCCCGCGCGCTCGTTCGCTGACACGTGGGCTCGTGGCCGCTGGCCCCACCTGTCATTCGCAGAGGCTAGGTAAAGCCGCGGTGACAAAAGGTTTTTCCACGCGCTGTGTCGCCCAGTCAGCCTGGCCCCACTTGTCTGTGGCTGTGGCTAGGTCTGGGTTGAGTAAGAAAAGGATTTGTGTAATTCTGTTTTAATTCAAACTTTTCCAAATTAATTTAAATTCAAATTTCAAATCTGTTTTCATATAACTTTTAAAATATAAATCCAAATTAAACATATAATATATGTTTTGATATCAGAAAAATGTGAGGAATTCAAATATGCCATTCAAAATATATTTTGGACACTTTATTTTCCAAGTTAATTAAAATTACAATAAAATGCCCTTTTCCTTAATTAATTAATAACTTTTGTTTTATAACTCCGAATTTGACAAATGATATGTCTAAAATGATTAGCTCGACGAGACCTTTCTGTTTATGCATTCCATGTTCCGAATTGCAGCATGCATCATGTAAATATAAAGTATACAGCAACTTAATTGAGTATAAAATATGATTAAAACTCCATAAAATGCTTATTTCTTGTATTCCACACCTCACCCATGCCATGCTACTTTATTGCCATGCAAATTGTGCATCATTCATCATGGCATGATTGTTTGCTTGTCGCATTTAATTCATATGCTTGTGCACTTTATTTATGTTGGCCTTGTTTGTTTGGTTCTTCTTCGAATAGACGCTGAGCAGGGGATATATCAAGAGACCCAGGAGCACTACCCAGATCCTTCTCTCGCTTCAACTGAGCTGCCAGGCAAGCACTACCACATGCTTGCATACATATAGTACCTATTGCCTCTATCTTATTCTTGCATCATTGAGTCGCGATTGCATTAAATTGAATCCCAAGTACTGCATAGCCTTTACTTTTAAACCCCACCGAAGCTTGTTCCTCCATCCCATGAGCCATTACTACAGGAGTTGTTTGCGCCATGCGGGTTGTAGAACAGCATGTGTAGGGTATGTGGGTGTCTGATGGATAACGAGGTACCTAAACAACTTAACCTGAGTAGTAATGGGATAACTAATGAAAGTGGCACCGGTGAGCAATATCTGCTATTTGGTTTTTCATGCTCACTTGTGTCCCGTAGGACCCCGAGTACTTGATTCCTGTTCCTTGAATATTCGCGCTATCCACATCCGGGAGGCTTATGAACCCCCCTGAGCTAGAGCTTGATTCATTCTTATTTCTTGGGGCCACAAAGTAGTTTGGGGCTTTATTACTATCCTGTACTTATGCCATGCTTTACTGCTTAATTTAAGATTGTGCGAGGATGCACCTGTACTGTTTAGGTAAGCGGAGTGTTTTCGCGGTATCGACAAGCCCAGTCACACTTTTGGGTTCCCAGTCGTTTACAGCCATTGACGCAAATCTTGAGTCCGTCTCGGAGCCGGCCAACTTCGTTGCGGGTAGCTTAATGGGGTGGCCCCCTGAAATATTTCTGAATCCTGTGATCGCTTTGTCGTGAATGCCTCGTTGGGTTTTGATTTGTTTTTTCCGAGGTTGATTGAGTGTGTGTTGCTATTTGTGCACCCCTGCAGGGTAAAACTTTCTGAAAGCCGTGTCCGCGGTTATGGACGACTTGGACCACAGTTTCTCGATCATAGACAAGTATAACTAAAGTACCGCTTTTAATTTGACTAAGTACCTGACTAGTAAATAGAACAACACTCATGGAATGGATAATAAAACTGCCAACGGATGGGGGGGTTGTTCATCCGCTTCCTCGTCGGTAAGTGAGGAGGAGGATGGATCTGTTAATATTACCATTATAACTGTTGTTATTAATTCATGGACATCCGTCTATCTATGGTTAGGCGGATGGTTAGCGAGTATCTATAGAATTGTTAGGGTTTATCTGTTGCTGCAAGTGCGTCACCCCAGGTTGTGTCCCCTTTAGAGGCATAAAGACTTGCTGAGTACCCCTAGGGTCTCACACGATAAATTATTTGATTCAGATGAACAGGTAAACTCGCAAGATGGATACTGGGTGGAGGAGACGGACGATGTTGCCAACGATCACTCGGTGTAGAGATTCCGGGAACGGGGATCCGTGAGATCTGTGGGCGGGATGTGTTTATTTATGGGGCATCTTATGCCGATTTGCTTCTTATCCGTACTCGGATCTTGTTTTCTGCTTCCGCTTGATACTCTGATGTTTGATGTATGAGGAGATATCCTAAACTATTATATCTATCTAGGATATTTGGATCTTGCCGTATGGCGTTGCAATATTTCTATTTCTTTTAGATGGAATGGCTCTGAGGACTGTTGTATGGTGGCTTGCATACATACTCATTTGTGTATGTAGTTGATCCCTTCGCCTGCCGATTACGCCGCCCGTTCTTGTCCCGATGTTTGGAAATGGTTAGGACGGCCGAAAGGTCTACCTGTGAGTGGCATTTGGGCCCCACCGTACTATTTTAACCATTTCCGCTCATCCAGGCTTGTAACTAGGAGCGTAATTCACCGAGGTAGTTACAATTGGTATCAGAGCCATCCCGACCTTCAGGGTCTCAGCCAAATGGTCGTTGTCAGTCTAGCAAATATTTTTGGTAGTTATGTATACTAGGAAAAAAAAACAAAACGTGAGAGTAGGACTGCTTCCACTTTTCTTCTTACCCACCCACCCACCCTTTTCTGGTAAGGAAGTGTAACGTTTTCAATCCTCTTCTTAAAATTCAAACTAGGATTCACGTGTTCTGGGTTTCCGTAGTACCATAGGTTGTGTGTGTGTTTAATCCTTTGTCTATCTGTTGCATCCAATTTGTTATCATAATCTGCCTTTTGGTTATCAACTGTTGGTACATTCCATACCGACAGGCTTTTGCAAACCGACGCGATCTCTCTGATTCGTTGTAAACCGCCGCGATCTGTCTTACTCTTTGTTATCCGACGTTATCTTGTTTGGGGTGTTCGTTTCCGTAGTTACTAATCCTTAGGTTATCTTGAGGAGAAGGTGTTGGGATATGTGTTTTACTTATTCATGTGCGGAGTAATGATTTGAATGCGGGATGGAGTCGTGACCATACCACTACTTTTATCATTCGCTCTTGTATATTGAATTAGTAGAGTCACTAATATTGATTCGTTAAGTGATTTTGCGCATCTATTGGTATTTTAATGCCGAAATTTGCGGAAAATTTTTCTTTCATATATCTGTGTACCACACTCCTTTTCAGTCGTGTGCGATATGCTTAATATCTTCTAGGTGCTTTGAACTTTGTTGATATTTTAATATCATCTTAGTAAATTGTATCCTTTAATCTTGGTTAATTCCATCTTGGTACTATTTTGGATTATTATTATTCTCCATTATAGTACTGACTTGTGTTTTATATCAATCACAGGATGGCACCACCACGCCGTTCTGAGGAGGACATACAACCTGAACTGGGGGCAGCGTTGTCAAGCATCGCCAATGCCTTGGCAGCAATGCAGCAGAACCAGCAGCGTTTTGAAGAAAGTGTCAGGAGGAATGAGTTTGTTCCGCTACCTCCACCTCCCAAGCGAGGAGACATCAAAAGCTTCTTGAAGTTCAACCCACGCCAATTTGATGTGTCCGATCAACCACTTGATGCTGATGATTGGTTGCGTGAGATGTCAAGGTTACTGGCGACTGCTGATGTTCCTGAGCAAGAATGGGTAAAGTGTGCAACTCACCTTCTGAAGGGAGATGCAGCTCTGTGGTGGGAGAATTACCTGAAAGCAAACTGCACTGGTTTTCAGCCTACTTGGGGACAGTTCACTGGAGCTTTCAAAGAGCAGTATCTGTCAGAAATTGTCATGGAGAGGATGAAGGAAGTGTTTCTCAACCTCAAGCAGGGCAATGACAATGTCAATACCTACATCAGAAACTTCATGAACCTTTCTCGTTATGGTGGCGATGAGATCTCTGATGACAAGAAGAAGCAAAAGAGGTTCCGGCAAGGGCTCAATGCATCGATTAAATATGCAATCACACATGCAAGGCCGTCGTCTTTTCTGGAACTTCAGCATATAGCTCTGCAGGAAGAGGCAAGTAGGCAAGTGTTTGAGGAGTCAAAGAAACACAACCGTGATGCAGCAAGCTCTTCAGCTATGTCAACTCCTTCTAAGCGTCGTGTTTGGGTTCCTAACACCCCACCGTCGCTCCCGGCTACACCTAGACCTTCAAGCTACGCGGCAAGGCCACCAAACTTCCTCACTGCTGCTCCCAGGGGCTACAACCACCACTACCCTGGAGCGCCTGGCGGAGTCCCTGGCTACGTTGCTCCACGTCCACCTGGTGCTTGTTACACTTGTGGAAACACTGGGCATCAATACTGGAACTGTCCGATGAAAAACAAAGCTCTTCCTCCACCACCTCCAAGACCTGCGGCATGCTCTCCTTTGGTTCGTGCACCACCACCTCGGGCTCTCAACATCAACACCAAGCCCGGGTCTACTGTTGCTCGTGCCAACTGTGTCAACGCCGCTCAAGCTGAGCATGCACCTGGAGTTGTGATGGGTATGCTATCCGTTAACTCAGTCCCTGCACGAGTTTTGTTTGATTCTGGTGCATCGCATTCTTTTGTTTCTCACAAGTTTGCAAATGAGAATGAGTTAGCTATGGATCCTCTCCTTAAGTGGTTAATGGTCCTTTCTCCTGGAGCAACAATGGAAGCTTCTAAAATCAGCCATGGCAATCAAATTGAGATTGGTGGCTCTTCGTTCTCGGCGTCCTTAATTGTTCTGGGCAGTTCTGACATTGATGTCATCTTGGGCATGGATTGGTTGACAGCAAATGCAGCTGTGATTGATTATGCTGAACGCTCGGTTTCTCTGAAGATCCCTGAAGGCCATATAGTTTATTCTCCAAGCCTGACTCCTGCTATTCAACTTTTCTCTTTGGCGGCTCTGAATGATGATGCTATGGAAGCTATTCAGAGTGTTCCGGTGGTCTGTGAGTTCCCAGATGTCTTTCCTGAAGAGTTGCCAGGTATGCCTCCAGATCGTGAGGTTGAGTTTGTAATTGAGCTTGAACCTGGCACGGCTCCTATCTCCAAGCGGCCTTATAAAATGGGTCCTGCTGAGTTGTCTGAACTCAAACGTCAGCTTGATGAACAAGAGAAGTTGGGTTTCATTCAACACAGTACTTCTTCTTGGGGTAGCCCAACAATCTTTGTGAAGAAGCGAGACAAGACTGATAGACTTTGTGTTGACTATCGGGCTCTCAATGCTAAAACCATCAAGAATAAATATCCCCTTCCGCGGATTAATGATCTCTTCGATCAGCTAGCTGGAGCTGTGGTATTCTCTAAGCTTGACTTGAGAAGTGGTTATCACCAAATCAAGATTCGCAAGGAAGATGTTCCTAAAACAGCTTTCACCACCCGTTATGGCCTGTATGAGTACACGGTCATGTCTTTCGGTCTCACCAACGCACCTGCCACCTCCTCGAGGCTTATGAACTCGGTTTTCATGGAGTATCTTGATAAGTTCGTTGTGGTCTATCTAGATGACATCCTAGTCTATTCTAAGTCAAAGGAAGAACATGAAGAACACCTTCGGTGTGTCCTAAACAAGCTTCGTGAGAACCTCCTTTATGCAAAGTTCTCCAAGTGTGAGTTTTGGCTGCCTCAAGTAACCTATCTTGGTCACGTCATCTCTGCCAAGGGCATTGCCGTCAACCCGGAAACTGTGAAGACAATTGTTGAATGGCTTCCTCCTGTAAATGTCAAAGAAGTGCGGAGTTTCCTTGGTTTGGCTAGTTATTGCCGTCGCTTCGTTCAGAACTTTTCGAAGATAGCGAAGCCTCTTACCGATCTCCTCAAGAAAGGCAAGAAATACCTTTGGACTCCTGCATGTCAAGCAAGCTTTGAGACACTCAAAGAGAAGCTCACTTCCACACCAGTCTTGGTTCCTCCAGATACATCCAAGCCTTTCCAGATATTCTGCGACGCCTCTTTGCAAGGATTGGGTGCGGTCCTTATGCAAGAAAAACAAGTTGTTGCTTATGCCTCTCGACAGTTGAAGATGCATGAGATCAACTATCCTACACATGACCTCGAGCTCGCAGCAGTTGTCTTTGCTTTGAAAGTATGGAGGCATTACTTGCTGGGCAACCGTTGTGAAATCTTTTCTGATCACAAGAGCTTGAAGTATATCTTCACTCAGCCTGATCTCAACCTTCGGCAGAGGAGATGGATTGAAGCAATCAATGATTTTGATTTGACCATCAACTACACTCCGGGCAAAGCAAATGTCATGGCCGACGCGCTCAGCCGCAAAGCTTATGTCAACAACCTCATGATGGAAGAACAACAACCTCTCTTGTGCGAGGAATTCCGTCAGCTCAACCTTGAAATTATGGATCAAGGGTATCTTCTGAACCTTCTGGCAACCCCTCTCTTGGAAGAAAAGGTTCGCTCCTTTCAGCTTGGTGATCCGTACACCAGAAAGATCATCTCCAAACTTCAGCTTCCGAAGTATGAGTCCTTCCACGTCGATGACCAAGGCACGCTTTTCTTTGAACACCGGATGTTTGTTCCGAACTACCCGGGTTTGAGAGAGCAAGTTCTCAAGGAGGCGCATGATTCTGTTCTTTCTATCCACCCTGGCAGCACAAAGATGTACATGGACTTGAAAACACAATATTGGTGGCCGGGATTGAAACGATATTGTGCCAAGTATGTCTCGAAGTGTGATGTCTGCCGCAGAGTTAAAGCTGTCCATCAGAAACCTTCTGGTCTTCTACAGCCATTGAAACCCCCGGAATGGAAATGGGAGAAAGTAGAGATGGACTTCATCACTGGTTTTCCAAGGTCGCAGAAGGGCAACAATGCAATCTTTGTTGTCATTGACAGGATTTATAAAGTGGCTCACTTCTTCCCCGTCAAGGAAACAATTTCTGCAATTCAGTTGGCTGAGCTCTATATCAACAGAATTGTCTCTCTGTATGGGGTTCCGCTTGAGATCAGTTCAGACCGTGGAAGCATCTTTACTTCCAAGTTCTGGGAAAGTTTCCAAAATGCTTTGGGAACAAAATTGAACTTCAGCACAGCTTACCACCCTCAGTCGCAAGGACAAGTTGAAAGGATCAATCAGATTCTGGAGGATATGCTCCGTGCTTGCGTCATCTCCTTTGGCATGAAGTGGGAAGAATGTCTTCCTTATGCTGAATTCTCTTACAACAATAGCTTCCAGAAAAGTCTAAAGATGGCACCATTTGAGGCTCTCTATGGTCGCAAATGCAGAACTCCGATTGGTTGGTCGGGTGCAGGAGAAAGAATATTGTTTGGCCCTGACATTGTAACTCAAGCGGAGGAGAAAGTTCATATCATTCTTGAAAATCTGAAGATTGCTCAAAGTCGCCAGAAGAGCAATTATGACAGGAAGCACACGGACATGGAGTATGTCCCTGGTGATCTCGTTTACCTTCGTGTCACTCCCATGAGAGGCACGCACCGTTTTGGTATCAAAGGAAAGCTGGCTCCTAGATACATCGGTGCATTCAAAATTCGTGGAAGAAGAGGAGAAGTTGCTTATGCTCTTGAGCTCCCGGAAAAACTCAAGGTCCATGATGTTTTCCACATCTCTCAACTCAAGAAGTGCTTCAAGGATCCCAGCAGGACCGTGGACCATGAGCTTATCAATCTCCAAGAAGACCTATCTTATCAAGAACACCCCACAAAAATCCTTGAAGTCGCAGAAAGAAGGACTCGCAACAAGTCCATCAAGTTCTGCAAGGTGCAGTGGTCGCACCATTCTGTTGATGAAGCCACTTGGGAACGTGAATATGAGCTCCGTGCCAAGTATCCTACCCTCTTTGAGTCTTCTTCTTCTTCCTAGAATCTCGGGGCGAGATTCCTGTTTAGTGGGGGAGAGTTGTAGCATCCCAATTGTCTAACAATTGTAATGCTACTTGGTCTAGTAATATAATGGCTACTTCATATATATAATTGTTGCATCATAATTATATCATGCTCATGTCATCATGCCACCTTGCATTTGAGCATCATATAAAACCCTTTTTGTTTTGGTTCTTCTCTCATATGCATTGTAAATTGTATTTGCCTCTTGATATTGTATTTGGTTATTGATATACTATTTAAATTCCCAAGTTGAGTTGGGGGCATATCTTTTATTTTTTATTTCCACTTCACCACCTTTCTCTGTCACCACCTTATAATTCCACCATTCCATTATCCATGAGCTTGCATTGTTTTTTCTTTTGGTATTTAATCTAGCTCATGGGGGATAGGATGGATCTATTTATACAAATTCTTTTGCTTGGCTTTATTCCACTTTTGGGAATGCATAAGAATAATGCCATGTAAATATTATTGTTTTCACAACAATAAGCATGGCATTAATTATTTTGCATGGGCCATGCAAGAACCACCACATTCTAGTCTTTTGGTTTTTATTTGAATCTTTGAATGGATCATCCCCCATATCTCTACCCCTCTTCATGCTTGGTCTTGCTTGATGCATGCAAGCATCTAAAACCCTATACCCCCTCTCTCTTTTCCATCTAACCCTAACCTCTTTCTCTAACTCCTCTTTCTCCAAACCAAAACCCTAACCCTAACCTCTCTCTCTAAACCCTCACCACCTTTTATCTCATCCTCTCTTTTGACTAGATCTTGCTTGAGCTTGGCTTGATCTTGTTTGGTCTTGTCAAAAGAGAACGCTCCACCTAATCTCTCTCTCTAAACCCTAAGACCTCATCTCTCCTCTCTCTAACCCGAGCCACCATCACCGTGATCTATCCCAAACCCTAAACCAAACCTAACCCGAGCCCCCTCTCTAGCTAACCCTAGTTTCCACCCTCTCTCTCGGCCTATCTCCTCTCTCACCTAGCTGGCCCCACCTGGCCACCCTGGCCCACCTAGCTACCATCCAACCCTACCCCAACCCTAGTACAAAACCCTAACCCGAGCCTCCCCTCCAACAAACCCTAACCCGAGCCTACCCCCTCTCTCTCTAGCTCTCTCTGCCTTGCATGCCCCACACCGAGCCTACCCTCCTTGGCCTCACCCTGACCCTACCTGGAAGCCCCTGCCCTGCCCTGCCGTCCAGCCGGAGCACGTGCTCGAGGGGGAAAAAGGTGGCACCGAGCCACCCTCCTCTACCCCCTGCCAGAACTGCTCCTCCTCCCTCCCTCCTTTTTCCTCTCCCACACGGCTCTCCTCTGCTCGCCCAGATCTGTCCTGAGCCAGCCCTCCCCTCCTCATTCCTCCTCTCCGACCACCAGCAGCCGACGCCGATCACCGCCAGCACCGCGTCGCCCCCGTCGAGCCAGCCGTTCAGCACGTCGTGGTGGTGATCGAGGAGTCGGTGGACCTGCCCCTGCGTCGCCCCGTACCCGCCAGCGAGGAGGAGAAGCGCTGGAACTGCCGGTACCGCCGCCACCGTCGACAAACCCTAGCCCGCCGGAACGTCTGCTTCCTCGCCGATCCCCTGCGTCCCAAGCTGATCCGACCACACCGACCCACTCCCGGTGAGCTCCTCTACCTCCTGGAAAAGCTCTGCCTCACCGTACCGCCCTAGCCTCGCCGGACTTTTCGTCGAACGGCCTCTGCGCGCCGGTGTGCGCTGGCGTCTGCACGCTCCCGCACCGCGCCAGCCTCTTCTAGCCTGCGTCCACCCTCCTAGCAACCTTCCCTAGCCTACCGCACTGGCTACCACCCTCTGCGCGCACGCCCGCGACCTGGGTTCGATCCCCCGCCCGCGCCGCGCACCGATCTCTCGTCAGATCGCGAGGAAGATCCACAGTACCGTGGCGCCGTTTTGCAGTTAGCCCCTTCTTTTGTTTCCATCTCAACCCGCGGTACGCAGAGCCCCACCTGCCAGCCACCCCGACGATTTTGCAGAAAAGCCCCCCTGTTTCTCTGGCCGTAACCCGCGCTCCAGCTCGGCCCCGCCTGGCAGTCCCCGCGCGCTCGTTCGCTGACACGTGGGCCCGTGGCCGCTGGCCCCACCTGTCATTCGCAGAGGCTAGGTAAAGCCACGGTGACAAAAGGTTTTTCCACGCGCTGTGTCGCCCAGTCAGCCTGGCCCCACTTGTCTGTGGCTGTGGCTAGGTCTGGGTTGAGTAAGAAAAGGATTTCTGTATTTCTGTTTTAATTCAAACTTTTCCAAATTAATTTAAATTCAAATTTCAAATCTGTTTTCATATAACTTTTAAAATATAAATCCAAATTAAACATATAATATATGTTTTGAAATCAGAAAAATGTGAGGAATTCAAATATGCCATTCAAAATATATTTTGGACACTTTATTTTCCAAGTTAATTAAAATTACAATAAAATGCCCTTTTCCTTAATCAATTAATAACTTTTGTTTTATAACTCTGAATTTGACAAATGATATGTCTAAAATGATTAGCTCGACGAGACCTTTCTGTTTATGCATTCCATGTTCTGAATTGCAGCATGCATCATGTAAATATAAAGTATACAGCAACTTAATTGAGTATAAAATATGATTAAAACTCCATAAAATGCTTATTTCTTGTATTCCACACCTCACCCATGCCATGCTACTTTATTGCCATGCAAATTGTGCATCATTCATCATGGCATGATTGTTTTCTTGTCGCATTTAATTCATATGCTTGTGCACTTTATTTATGTTGGCCTTGTTTGTTTGGTTCTTCTTCGAATAGACGCTGAGCAGGGGATATATCAAGAGACCCAGGAGCACTACCCAGATCCTTCTCTCGCTTCAACTGAGCTGCCAGGCAAGCACTACCACATGCTTGCATACATATAGTACCTATTGCCTCTATCTTATTCTTGCATCATTGAGTCGCGATTGCATTAAATTGAATCCCAAGTACTGCATAGCCTTTACTTTTAAACCCCACCGAAGCTTGTTCCTCCATCCCATGAGCCATTACTACAGGAGTTGTTTGAGCCATGCGGGTTGTAGAACAGCATGTGTAGGGTATGTGGGTGTCTGATGGATAACGAGGTATCTAAACAACTTAACCTGAGTAGTAATGGGATAACTAATGAAAGTGGCACCGGTGAGCAATATCTGCTATTTGGTTTTTCATGCTCACTTGTGTCCCGTAGAACCCCGAGTACTTGATTCCTGTTCCTTGAATATTCGCGCTATCCACATCCGGGAGGCTTATGAACCCCCCTGAGCTAGAGCTTGATTCATTCTTATTTCTTGGGGCCACAAAGTAGTTTGGGGCTTTATTACTATCCTGTACTTATGCCATGCTTTACTGCTTAATTTAAGATTGTGCGAGGATGCACCTGTACTGTTTAGGTAAGCGGAGTGTTTTCGCGGTATCGACAAGCCCAGTCACACTTTTGGGTTCCCAGTCGTTTACAGCCATTGACGCAAATCTTGAGTCCGTCTCGGAGCCGGCCAACTTCGTTGCGGGTAGCTTAATGGGGTGGCCCCCTGAAATATTTCTGAATCCTGTGATCGCTTTGTCGTGAATGCCTCGTTGGGTTTTGATTTGGTTTTTCCGAGGTTGATTGAGTGTGTGTTGGTATTTGTGCACCCCTGCAGGGTAAAACTTTCTGAAAGCCATGTCCGCGGTTATGGACGACTTGGACCACAGTTTCTCGATCATAGACAAGTATAACTAAAGTACCGCTTTTAATTTGACTAAGTACCTGACTAGTAAATAGAACAACACTCATGGAATGGATAATAAAACTGCCAACGGATGGGGGGGTTGTTCATCCGCTTCCTCGTCGGTAAGTGAGGAGGAGGATGGATCTGTTAATATTACCGTTATAACTGTTGTTATTAATTCACGGACATCCGTCTATCTATGGTTAGGCGGATGGTTAGCGAGTATCTATAGAATTGTTAGGGTTTATCTGTTGCTGCAAGTGCGTCACCCCAGGTTGTGTCCCCTTTAGAGGCATAAAGACTTGCTGAGTACCCCTAGGGTCTCACACGATAAATTATTTGATTCAGATGAACAGGTAAACTCGCAAGATGGATACTGGGTGGAGGAGACGGACGATGTTGGCAACGATCACTCGGTGTAGAGATTCCGGGAACGGGGATCCGTGAGATATGTGGGCAGGATGTGTTTATTTATGGGGCATCTTATGCCGATTTGCTTCTTATCCGTACTCGGATCTTGTTTTCTGCTTCCGCTTGATACTCTGATGTTTTATGTATGAGGAGATATCCTAAACTATTATATCTATCTAGGATATTTGGATCTTGCCGTATGGCGTTGCAATATTTCTATTTCTTTTAGATGGAATGGCTCTGAGGACTGTTGTATGGTGACTTGCATACATACTCATTTGTGTATGTAGTTGATCCCTTCGCCTGCCGATTACGACGCCCGTTCTTGTCCCGATGTTTGGAAATGGTTAGGACGGCCGAAAGGTCTACCTGTGAGTGGCATTTGGGCCCCACCGTACTATTTTAAGCATTTCCGCTCATCCAGGCTTGTAACTAGGAGCGTAATTCACCGATGTAGTTACATCGCTGAAAGGGCAAACCGACGGCTCCCGAAGTTGTCGCAATCAAATTTGTGGCACAATGCGGAGTAATTGTTAGGGACTTCATCCCGATCACCATTCAAAATTGGAATAGGCCTGCTGATGCTAAAGAAGAGGGAACATGTTTGTTTGTCCCTAACAAGGCCAAAGATTTACTGTGGAAGAGGCTCATGGTTAATTTCAAACTACCGAAGATAGAGCTGGATCCAAATGCGGAGGATCTAGTTGAGGACGCCTTAGAACATGGGAGAGCCATGGAGGCTAAGGTCAAGGAGTGGGCTATGAAGAAGATGGCCTAGTGTTTCACCAACTGGAAGAAAAGATTGCACCTTGACTATGTCGTGAAAGAGAAGACTCCGGATTTCAAGAAGACTTAGTTTGAGAAGATAAAACCATTCTGGGCCGAGTTTGTAAATTACAAGACATCAAAAAATCTAAGAAAATGTCTGCAACGAATAAGCTGAATGCTGCTAACAAGAAGTATCACCATACTATGGGGCAAGGTGGCTATAGGGCTGGCATTCCTAAGTGGGAGAAACTTGAGAATGAACTGCGTGCTAAAAAGATCACCTAGAGACAGGCGATTGGGTAGAACGTGCAAGGAATTAGTTTTATGGGCATGGGGGCACGTTGGACTCGGAAGGGATGTGTATATATAACATACGACATAAAGAAGACCCCTTGCCAATCGAGAGGATGAGAAAAGCAGTAAAGGTTGTTAAAGATGGGGACTTCATTCCCGATAGAGAGAATGATGAGATCACACTCGCCCTTGGAAATAAGGAACATGATGGATGAACACGAGGCACAAGAGGCTCCCAACCATGGAGGACTGGGTTTCCCGAAGAGAGGAAGAAATATCCTGATAGAAGCCGTCAGAGGAGAAAGGACAGGGCGGAAGTTGAAGCAGATAGTCAGAAAGAGCGAATGCGTATAATTGAAGAACGAATAAAGGAACAACAAGATGAAATTAACGCACTTAAAGAGCAAAGTACTACCGTACCATCTCAGCAGCACACTGCATTCGATGCTACCGGCCTATCGAATAATCGAAAAAGCAGTGTGGTTTCCACCGAGGTCCCGGGTGATGACAATGGTGATGACGATGGTGCACCGACGATGGCTCCTGTTGGCTACCCAGTGGATTATATCACAGAGATGACACACTGCGATCTACATGTCAAAGTTGTGAACATATCAATGAAGGTGGCGGTCGGCTATGCCTTACCAATTGGACCCACACCAACGTACCACTGCCGTCCGGTTCCAGAGGGCTACGCTGTTGTCAGGGTGGATGAAATCATGCCCACCTTTGAAGTTTTGGATCTTGACTACCCTGCATGTTAAGGTGATGTGACTGTACTAGGAGACGCAACAAACGTCACCATTCTATGGCCGAAGGAATGTATCGTTCTTCGAAATCACACGCCAAGGCCATCTTCGCCGCCGCCTCACCCGTCTCCAGCGAGGTTGTCGCCGCCGCGGCAGCCGTCTTCGTTGCCTCACCCGGCTCCGTTGCCTCACCAATCTCCGGCGCAGCCATCGCCGCAAGAGCCATCG
Organism: Avena sativa; assembly: GCA_916181665.1. Lineage (NCBI taxonomy): Eukaryota > Viridiplantae > Streptophyta > Magnoliopsida > Poales > Poaceae > Avena > Avena sativa. Next base: position 388,134,866 of record OV702296.1, read on the forward strand.
CCGGTGCCTCAGGATAAAAAGACTAAGCGTACCGCTACTCTGCGTCGTGGTAAGCGATCACCAAAACATAAACAAGAGCCTCTTGCAAAAGTACCAAAGGTTCCTCCCGAGAGAGCTTATGACTGTACTGAAGAGGAGACTGTGGCGATCGTTGATGCGCAAACGACAGCGTTTTTCTCTAAGCTGAGGCGGCCGAAAGAGCCAGAGTTCCCCAGCACCAAAGAAGAAAAAGCCAAAGTGTTGAAAATGCTAAAGACTCTTCATCAACCCGAGCCAAAGCTGTCATCAGACTATGAGCGTTCTATTCTCAAGTCACATGCGGCACAAAAAGCCTCGAAGAGCAGTACTGATGCAAGCGAGAAATTTGTTGCCCAGCTCGGAGAACAAGCAAAACAGTCTTGCGCCCCTCTCAAGGTGATTTCCCAAACCAATGTGGGGTCGAGCAAATATGGGGCCGAAGAGCAGTATGATCCAGAGGTAGTTGCACAATATGGAGAAGTTGCCGCTGCTCAAGGTATGAGTATTGCCCAGTACTTATCTCAGTTAGAGTTCTTCCCCGTGAGTGAAGTAGCATACAGATACCAGTACGGCAAACCTCTCGTCAAACCTGAGGAGGTAAACAATCTTCCAACAAAAATGCGAAGATTGCATAACTGGTACATGCATGCCACAAAGGCCAGGGCTAACTGGATAGTGCTGAGGGTTACAAAAAAGCATCATGGGAAAGAAAAGGATGACATGATATCCATTGAATTTGATGAACTATTTCAATTATTCAATCAAGACGCCTTGGACAAATCGATCATCAGTGCCTATTGTCTGTAAGTACTAATTCTGTACTTAATTTAGTCTCCAGCTATCTCACCTTGTTTATTGCATGTATAAAATCATACTGTAATATGCAGAATGAAGATTCTCGAATGCAGCAGAGGAAAAATCTATGACATTGGCTTCATTGACCCATATTGGGTTCATGAAGCTAATCTCAAAACAAGCCCCCAGGATACGGAGGATAATATAGTACACGCGTTAAGGTTTCAAGAAACCAGAAGGGAAATACTTTTTCCTTACAACTTCGAGTGAGTGTTATTGTATTCTATACACTTTCTATTTCGCTTACTCGATGTTAAGTATATAATTGATTAGTTATGCATTCGCAGCTTCCACTATATTCTGTTAATCATTCAACTTGACAAAGGCGTGCACTAGTCATGGACTCGAAACATAAACCCCTTGAGCAGTGGAAGGACATGCAGATGATCCTCCAGCGGTAATTCTAATCATTACGACAATATATCGGCAACGTTCATGAATTGTATGATATCAAGTAATTAATAACTTCTTTTATTCGTTTTCTTCGCCGGGCAGCGCTTGGAAATGGTTCACCAACAAGGCTAGGGGTGTTTGGAAAGAGGAGCTTACATTTGAAGCACTAGATGTAAGCACCACTAGATATATCCGCGCATCTCTTTGATTCTAGTTTTGATACAGTTATTATCATGCTTACAATGGGCCTCTATGCACTAGTGACAGGTCCAGAACCTTTCGCTTCTAAGTTAGAGCGCATGCATGCGGGGGGGGGGGGGGGGACACATGAAATCACCTATACCAACCTTGCACCACACTCGCACACATATGCTAGGGACACATGCAAGTTTTCATCTGATTCCGATGTTCTCGTGGTCTTCCTCCAGCGAAACCCTGATCTGCGGGGCTCGGATCGTCTACCCCCTAGACATTCTTCTGACGGGGGTAGCCCGGCATAGCTCTCTCTCTTTTTTTGTGTTTGATTATGTCATGGGATGATGTGAAACCATGTTAATTCACAAGTTGGGGCACTATACTACCCGGTTTCACCGTAACAGGGAGATTCCCCCTTATACAGGTCCAGAACCTTAGCTTCTAGGTTAGAGCGCATGCATGTGAGGGGGGACACATGCAAGCACCCGCAGACTAGTAGTTAATTTTTGTATGTTCCAACATAGCACCACACTTTTCATGCATGTGCTAGGGCACATGCATGCATGTCCTTGAGGTACTCAAAATTGAGAACAATGTATAAAGGATGTCAAACAACAAATTTCAGACTTTGTCGTGAAATCCTCTCGTCTTGGTCTTTTGATTGACCCAAAGAGTGACCTTGAAAGATTCAAAAGTAGTCCAACAGCTTGCTTGGTTTTGTTGGTCAGCTCTACCGTGAGAGGAAATTCTACTGTTGACGATTGGTTGAGGATTGTTTCTCAAAGTTTGTGACTAGGCACCCATCTAATGGAAATGAAGTTCAGTATCCTCCAGAAGCTTATGGTCTAGTGCAAAGTTCATATTTCCATGGTCTCAATCCTTATGAAGAGCTGGTACATGCTATATCTACAAGAGAAACTATCGTCCGCTCCTCAAGAGGGTTGATAGAACCAGTGGCGGGAGTTTCCACGTATATATCAAGGATTTTACTAAGTATTAACGCATGTCCACAAAGGGGGTCACACTTGGGACTTACACATGGGACCTACCAACCTTGCACCACACTCACACACATATGCTAGGGACACATGCAAGTTTTCAGATGATTCTGACGTTCTCGTGGTCTTCCTTCGGCGAAACCCTGATCTGCGGGCCTCGGATCGTCTACCCCCCCTAGACATTCTTCTGATGGGGGTAGCCCGGCGTAGCTCTCTCTTGTTTTGTGTTTTATTATGTCATGGGATGATGTGAAACCATGTTGGTTCACAAGTTGGGGAACTATACGGTCCGGTTTCACCGTAACAGGGAGATTCCCCCTTATACAGGTCCAGAACCTTCGCTTATAGGTTAGCGCGCATGCATGCGACGGGGGACACATGCAAGCACATATACCAACCTGGCACCACACTCACACACATATCCTAGGGACACATGCAAGTTTTCATCTGATTCCGACGTTCTCGTGGTCTTCCTCCGGCGAAACCCTGATCTACGGGCCTCAGATCGTCTACCCCCCTAGACATTCTTCTGACAGGGGTAGCCCGGCGTAACTCTCTCTTGTTTTGTGTTTGACTAGGTCATAGGATGATGTAAAACCATGTTGGTTCACAAGTTGGGGCACTATCCTACCCGGTTTCACCTGAACGGGGAGATTCCCCCTTATACAGGTCCAGAACCTTTCGCTTCTAGGTTAGAGCGCATGCATGCGAGGGGGACACATGCAATCACCTATACCAACCTTGCACCACACTCACACACATATGCTAGGGACACATGCAAGTTTTCAGATGATTCCGACGTTCTCGTGGTCTTCCTCAGGCGAAACCCTAATCTGCGGGGCTCGGATCGTCTACCCCCCTAGACATTCTTCTGACAGGGGTAGCCCGGTGTAGCTCTCTCTTGTTTTGTGTTTGTTTAGGTCATGGGATGATGTAAAACCATGTTGGTTCACAAGTTGGGGCACTATCCTACCCGGTCTCAACGGAACAGGGAGATTCCTCCTTATACAGGTCTAGAACCTTTCGCTTCTAGGTTAGAGCGCATGCATGCGGGGGGAGGGGGGACACATGCAATCACCTATACCAACCTTGCACCACACTCACACACATATGCTAGGGACACATGCAAGTTTTCATCTGATTACGACGTTCTCGTGGTCTTCCTCTGGCGAAACCCTGATCTGCGGGGCTCGGATCGTCTACCCCCTAGACATTCTGCCGAAAGGGCACCTCTTGCCGGAGAACTTCTACTATTCGACCAAACTCCTCCGTGACCTTAAGATGTCATATGAGACGATACACGCTTGTCCGAAGGGATGCATGCTATTCACAAAGGAGCATGCTAAGACACATTATTGTATCCGCTGCAAATCCTCTAGGTACTTTGAGGTCGATCCCAATGGTGATGGTCAGAAGAGGCAGACCGGGGTTTCCCAAAACATTCTTCGGTATCTTCCAACCATAGCGAGGCTCCAGCGACTCTTCATGACCAAGGATACTGCCCAGCAGATGCAGTGGGCAGTAGAAGGGAACAGATACCTCGACAAGATGATACATCCGTCGGATGGTAGTGCATGGAAGAACTTTGTCAAGAAATATCCTGAGAAAGCCGGTGAAAAGAGGAGCGTAGCAGTTGCCATATCAACCGATGGGTTCAATCCATATGGAATGTCGGTTTCAGTATACAGTTGCTGGCCAGTGTTTGTTATTCCCCTAAACCTCCCCCCTGGCATCTACATGAGATCAGAGAGCATGTTTGTCTCGATGATAATCCCAGGGCAGAAATACCCGGGTAAGAACATGAATGTGTATCTAAAACCGCTGGTGGATGACTTGCTTCGTGGCTGGGAATGTCGGGGGATCCGAACATTTGACGCTTCAAACAACGAGCACTTCGATATGTATGTCTGGTACCATACCTCTCTGCATGACCTACCAGCACGTGCGTTGTTCTGCGGCTGGTGTACACATGGGAAGTGGCCTTGCCCAGTGTGCATGCAATCTCTGAATTTCTTCTGGCTGTCGAAGGGAGGCAAGTATTCCTGCTTTGATGAACATCGATAGTGTCTTGAGCCGAATCATCCATATAGGAGTGACAAAAAGAGGTTCAAGAAAGGCCGTGTTGTCCATGATCCAAAGCCACGTCTAAAGACCGGAAAGGAAATCAAGGCTGAGTTAGAAGATCTCCAGCCAAACTCCGATGGGAATGGTTTCATGGCATACGGGGATACGCACCAGTGGACCCACATTCCGTGCTTATGGAAGCTCCCTTACTTTGAGGATCTTGAGCTCCCGCATAACATTGATGTAATGCACACCGAAAAGAATATCGGTGAGGCCCTTTGGAGCACCATTATGCAAACCGAGAAGACGAAAGATAACATCAAGGCTCGAATTGATCAAGAAGAATTGTGCGATAGGCCAAAGTTGAACATGCAGCCACCCGGAGCCAAAGGCAGAAAAAGGTGGTCTAAGCCAAAGGCTCCTTTCTGCCCAACAAAGCCCCAAAGAAGGGAGATCTTCCAGTGGATCGCGCAAAGTTTGTTTTTACCTGATGGTTATGCGGCCAACTGGATGAGGGGTGCGAACATGGAAACGTTGCGAGTACAAGGGCTCAAGAGTCATGACTACCACGTATGGCTTGAGCGGATAATGTCGGTGATGATTCGAGGCTATGTCGATGAGGAAACTTGGTGAGTGCTGTCGAGGTTGAGCTTTTTCTTCCGCCAGATTTGTGCTAGGGAGTTAGACCGTAAAGTTCTTGAGAAGCTACATGAACAGGCACCCGAGTTTCTTTGCGATGTAGAGATGCTCCTTCCGCCAGGGTTCTTCAATCCGATGCAACATATGATCTTGCATCTTGCGGACGAGGCTTTAAAGGGGGGACCTGTGTGGGCCCGTTGGCAGTTTCTGCCCGAGAGAGAAACAAAGAAGCTTCGTAAGAAAACAGGCAATAAATGCAAGATCGAGGCATCCATAGCCGAGGCAGTCCTTAACGAGGAGGTTGCAAACTTCACCACAAAGCACTATGATGCCAACATTCCCACAAAGCACAACCCAGTGTTTCGTTACAATGCCGCCAACCCTGAAGATGTACCCAATCTTAGCATCTTCGTTGGGCTTGGTTGCAAATCAAGTGGCACAAAGAGGTTCACAATGAAAAAACTTGAGTGGGAGTTGATCCACTCGTATGTCTTGAACACCATGGAAGAAGTGAAGCCGTACATCGAGTAAGTGATCACCATTTAGTTTTCCGCAAACATTCACTGCTATGTCCATGCCTAACTCTCCTTTAAATTGTTATAGACGATTCAAGAGTGCACATTGGAAGAATCCAAATAGGGATCCTAACCCTCAAGAGGAGCAGGATCTTTTCGATAAGGGTGGTGGTTTCGGTTTTGTCAGCTGGTTCTGTGGTTTGGTACTATTCGAGCCAACTTGCTGTGCTACACTTCTTGTGATAAACTTCTTATGCTAAACTTCTCTTTCTAACTTGTAGGCAAGAACTGACAAAGAGATGCAACCCAAGCTAAGAAATATTGCCAGGGGATTTAACCATTCAGTCGACACGTTCAATGCTTATGACGTGAATGGGTATCGCTTCCATACCCATGAATACACAACTAGCCGGCCCAACCGGAAGACAACAAATAGCGGGGTCTTTTGTGAAGGCTCAGATGGCCTCCAGTACTATGGAAGAGTCGAGGGTATATATGAGCTGAATTACGGTTTTGGCAAAGGGCTAAATCCCTTTGTATTCAAATGCCATTGGTTTGACCCACATAAGGTGAAACGGGATCCTGAAATTGGACTAGTCGAAGTTAAGAGAAACTCCGTTTATGCGGGAGATGATGTTTACATTTTGGCTACTCAGGCCTTCCAAGTATTCTATCTTCCGTACCCATGCCAAAACCCGACAAAACATCTACAGGACTGGGATGTTGTGATGACGGTACCGACACGCAATAGGCCGCCCTTGCCAAACAAGGATGATTACCGCCGCCTAGACCCCTCAACAAATGATGGCGAGTTTTATCAGGAAGAAGGGCTCCCCGAGCAATTCACTATCGACTTGTCCACCGATGGTGACATGGTCGTAGACGATGAGCAAGAAGAAGCTGAGGAGGAAGACACTGCGCAAGATGAAGCTGAGGAGGTTCACAACCAACAAGATGTGAATTTGCTCGAGGCGTTCCATGCAGGCCTTGACGTCAACGATCCACAGGGACCACCTCCAGGTTTCGTGGATGATTACTGGTGGCCGGAAAATGATAGCGATGACGAAACCTCTCGTCCAATTCATAATCCCGACTCGGGCTTCTGATCCATGTAGTAGTAATAATCTTTGTAGTAGTGTTTGCTATGTAATCCCGCAGGGCTATGTAATAAAATTTCTTTCCTTTTGTCTTTGTATTTGTAAGAACTCTATTCTATGTAATAAAATTTCTTTCCTTTTGTATTTGTATTTGTATTTGTAAGAACTCGTAGCCCCAAAGTCGGGAGAGGACAAGTATTTTCGAGATTCATATAGCATGGGGATGTGATGGTGGCAAGCCCAGGAAAGGATTCTCGATCCACGACAACAATTCCTTTCGAGGAGTCGTTGCCGTGGAGACCGAATCCTTTCCTTGGCTTGCCACGTCTCATACCCATGCTATATGGATCATGGAAGTATTTGTCTTCTTTCGTATTTGCCGATACGAATATAGATTAGATAGCGTGACTTAAATGGAATAGATTAGATAGCCCTAAAGTCGAAAGGAAAGACATTACTTCACTATTCTTATAGCATGGGAGACATTGTTATATGAATCGTGAAATGATTTCTTTCCTTTCATCTTTGGAGAAACACAAGGAAGGCTTCATCTCGTAGCCCCAAAGTCGAGAGAGGACAGGTATTTTCGAGATTCATATGGCATGGGGATGTGACGGTGGCAAGCCCAGGAAAGGATTCTCGATCCACGACAACGATTCCTTTCGAGGAGTCGTTGCCATGGAGGCCGAATCCTTTCCTTGGCTTGCCGCGTCTCATACCCATGCTATATGGATCATGGAAGTATTTATCTTCTTTCGTCTTTGCTGATACGAATATAGTGTGTGTTTAAAACTTGAGTATTATTGTACTGTTATGAATCTTGTGTCACTGATGTGTACTAATAAACTACTCTTTTCACTCTGTTTTGCAGGTGATTGAAAGATGTCGGGGGGAAAGGGAGTTACAAGAAAGCTGAAAAGCTTGGCAAAACTTGTGACTGGTGGTTCAAAAGATGTCAGGGGGAAGCAGCCTACTAGTGCTACTGCTAGTGCTCCGCCGCGCACTTCACAGCGGCGGGGGCGTGGGAGGCGTGCGAGGACTCCTAGTCTCCCTCCGGTCTTCGAGGAGGACGAGCAGGATCAGGAGTAGGAGCAGGAGCAGAAGCAGGAGGGGGAGGACGACGAGGAGGAGGAGGAGCCAGTTCGGCGTCAGGAGGATGAGGGGACGCACTTGGATTCTGACGAGGAGGAGCAGGAGTATCAGCAGGAGGAGGATGAGGGGTTGGGGTCTTTACCCTACGAGCTTGACACGTCCTTGAGGTGGGCGCCTCCGGAGGATGAGACGCAGTACCTTGAGGAGTATGCGGCCATGGACCCGAGCCTGGTGCCGCGGGAGAAGGCTCCATATCGGCGTGGGGTTTCGAGACGCCCCAACCTACCTTATCCCTATGAGGACAAGGTACTCGTGCCCGCTGGGTCGAGGTACATGATTTGACCCTAAACCATACATTGTAATTTTTATCACATACTGACCTTGTCTTTTCATTTTGCAGTGCCTTTATATATGAGGATGGGATCAAGCCATATCGTGGCTACTCAAGCATCCTTGGAGCCTTGGTTAGAAAGTATTTTCCTGGGATTGTCACTCTCCCAAATGGTTCAAAGGATGTGGCTTGGACTTGGAAGCATTACCACTATGCCGAAGATCCCGAAAAAAAGTACACCACCATCGTGGAGAAGGTTCAGGTTTTGTTCTGGGTAAGTTTGTTTCGCTTGTCATAATTCAATCGCTTTGAGGATGAAATATACTTGAACTCGTGGCTTTGACCCCCCTTTTTCCACTATGTGCATACTTGTAGAAGTTCTTCGACATGGACAGGACGCGCAAAAGGGAGTGTTTGATGATTGTTCACGAGCTTCCCAAGAGGAAGATGCAAGACATGCACTACGAGGCACGCGTGAACTGCGTCCGCAACTAGTTCGGCGATCGCAAGATTTGGATGAACAAGAGCCAAGCCCAGGAGATGCTCTTCGAACCGTGGTAGTACCTGTAGGTAGTTGCATTTTTGTTTTATTGATTTCTTGACCTTATTCTATTTTCTATTGTACTAATACGTGTGTCTTGTGGATGTAGAACCCTCCTCAGTTCGTGGGTAATGATGAGCGGTGCTTCACGACAATGGTAGCGTGGTGGACACACCCTAATTACCTCCAGAAACACGCCGATGCAAAGAAGCGGCGAGAGGAGATGGGGGGTGGATCACACCGCCAAGGCAGCATCCCCTCGCCCTTCTTAGGCAAAAAGAGGTGAGAAAATGCTTTATTTGTTCTTGCTTGTAATTTTATTCTTTACTTCGCCCTTTGGAGTCCCCCTTCACTTAACTTCATGCTCTTTTGTGCAGAAAATAAATACAGGTCAAGAGCTGTCCATGTTTGCCGTTTGGAAGAAGACACACACGTTGGACGAGCCTAGGAATGGGAGCCTATGGATGAACGAGGGATCCAGGCTCCGGGGTGAGAAGTACCCTGAGAAGTACAAGGAGGTGCATGGAGAAGATTCTAACCCTGAGACCGCCCCCTTCGACCCCGAGGTCGCCATGCTGGCGGGAGAAGGCCAAAAGAATGGTCGCATACGGATCGGTCACGGGTCCGTCGACCCTAAGACCGTTCCATCTATGCGCCAGGTCTAGCGTGGTAGGACGAGCGACCAGCCTGCTATAGAGACCCGCCCACGGCCTTCGGTTGTAGCTCTCGAGCAGTTATGGGTATGTTCTTCCTCGGTCATCTATGTTTTACTACATGTTTTGTGTTGCAATGTTCATCTAATCGTGTCGACACGACGTAGGAGGAGATGGCCGCTGATAGGGCACGCAGAGAGGCGGCCGAGCAGCGGCAGCAGCAGCTAGAGCAGCAGATGGCCCATCAGCAGGGGTTGCTGGAGCAACAGGGGCAGATGATGCGGTGGATGACACAGCAAATGCTCATCAATTCTCAACCAGGGACTCTTCCCACTCCTCCTTTTGCCTTCTCGTGGGTAAGTGATCAAGTGTCTTATTGTCCAATGATCGCAATTTTCAATCTTTCCTTATTGTCTAATGCTCACAATTTCCAATTCTGCAGATGGACAATGCGATGCTGCCGCCTGGTGGGTCCGCGGGTGGATCGAACAACCAGGCACCGCCTTCTTTCACCGTCAACAATCCGTCGGTCGTCCGGAGGCTGAATCAGAGTCCTCCAGGTTTGTTTTCTTATACTTGTCAAATTTAGCCATGCCATCGCATTTGTAGAAATTTTAGCCATGATATGACACTTGTAGAAATTTTAGCCTTGGCATGATACTTATAGAAAATTTAGCAATTCCATGACACTTGTAGGAAATTTAGCCTTGCCATGATACTTATAGAAAATTTAGCAATTCCATGACACTTGTAGATAATTCTATGCCATTGTCAAAATTTTAGCCATGCTATGACACTTGTAGAAATTTTAGCCTTGCCATGACACTTATAGAAATTCTAGCCTTGCCATGGGACTTGTAGATATTCATGATTTTACTTGTCATATTGATGTAATTTGCCATGAGACTCGTCAAAATCCCATGTTATTGCCATTTCCATCAACTTGCCTAGAAACTTGTACATATTGATGATTTTACTTGTCATATTTATGTACTTGTCTTGAACTTGTAGGATCTCACAATGGAGCATGAGCTTGTGGAGCACTCAGAGTTGATGATCTTGTAATATTTGCCTAGTTTAGGTCATTGGTTATGCAATTGGTAGTATTTGACACTTGTGGCAAGAATAAACACTAGCATTTGACACTTGTAATATTTGTGAAATCTCTTGCTTTCGTGGTGATGATGTTTGCTAGTCTTGGTGATGCATTTTGGTGTTGGTGATGATTATATTGTTGTTGTTGATGAGTATATTATTGTTGTTCATGAGTATATTATTGTTTTTGATGATCTGTAGATCATATATATATTATGTTTTGAATTGTAGGAAATGACTGGAAACAGATTTTTTTTTGAAAAATGACAGCTCGTTACACGTGTGAGCCACCTGTGCGCCGCTGGGCAATGTCACAGGGCCTTTGCCGTGTGCTGTTCGCAGCAGACACACGGCAAAGGAGTGAACTTTGCCGTGTGTCCCCCCACACGGGCACACGGCAAAGATCACACACACGGCAACAAGTATGCACACGGCAACGATGACCAACACGGCAAAGCTTAGGCACACGACAAAGAGAGAGTACACGGCAAAGGTTAGGCACACGGCGAAGACCAAATACACGGTAAAGAGTCATAACACACGGCAAAGGATGAACACGCAAAGATGTGTCGGCTCCGTCAGACGGACGGAACCGTCAAGTACTTTACTTTGCCATGTCGATGCAGTAAACACACGGCAAAGGCTCTACCGTGTTCCGAGCGCAAAGACACACGGCAAAGAGCCTTTGCCGTGGCTATCGTTGTCGTGTGGCTTTTGCCGTGTGCATACACACGGCAAAGGCTTTGCCGTGTATTTTTCCCACACGGCAAAGAGCCCGTGTGCCATAGTGTAAGGACCAAACGTTTTTGAGGACACATGGGAATTCTGTCAAGTGCTTTCGCTTCAAATAGCTGAGTACTCTTCTTTGGTGTGTTGCAAGTGTTGTGTGGGTGAACCTGTGCTAACATACCACCCTTCCTAGGACTAATACATACTTGTGATTAAACCCCCTGCAAACATCCGGAACTACAAGAAAGTAATTAAGATATACATCTAATCACAACTTTAAACTCTGAGATCCTACACTCCCTTGTGCAAAGGTGTCCTAATGGGGGTTCAGGTTTCAGTCACTCCGGCAACCCCATGATTAGTAGCCAAATACACAATGCATCCCCCTAGGCCCATAAATGGTGAAGTGTCATGTAGTCGACGTTCACATGACATCACTAGAAGAATAGCACCACAACTTAAATACTAAACCATTGAATAATAACTCATCACAGATTCACTACTAACAACATGACTTATCCCATGTCCTCAAGAACAAGACGAACTACACACAAGACATCATATGGATCAAGATCAAAGATGATATGATAATGGATAACAATCTGAACATATAAAATAATCCAATGGTTCCACTCACAAGCATCAACTACAATAGTAATCAACACCAGGAAAGTTTCCCCTAAGAATTAAAGTAATATCCAACACAATTGTGAGGTGACCCAGCATACCACTGCATGATGTAGTACACTATAGTCGTTGACATAACACCAATAGAACACCGTCCATCTGCATTATATCCCTTAGAGTGGTACAACAGAAACATCGCGGGTCCAAGACATTACTTTAAATTACATATAACATATTACAAAAGATCTAGAGAACTTCCTCGAACAGTGCGGAATATTATATAGAAAGAACCAGAAAGATCCACTCGGAGTTTACTTTAGAAGTACTACTATTAGTATATGTATAAGACTTGAGAGTACTACTATAGTATTGTTCTACAGAAGTAGGTTTTAGATTCTAGGAGTTTTATTTATATTCTACGCTTCAGCTTGTCTTCGATAGCTTCCGGTAAGGTCTTCGACTCCGTTGATCTCCCTTAGATATCTTCAACTCTTCAAGTAACTTATTTCCTAGGAACGCCATTGATTTCTCCAAGATCTAGCAAGGGTTAAGAAGATACGTTGAGTACGAGCGTACTCAGCAAGTTCACTAAAGAGAAGTGTTTGATGCACTATCTACAGCCACATACCATAGGTCGTAGACAATGGATGTTTTCGAAAACATTTCTTCAAAGGTTGCTTTTATTCTGAAAATCTATGTCCGTCAGCCTTCACAGGTTTACTAGAATTTTTATGGAGTTCCTTTCCTACCGCGTTCGTAGCTCCTTCCCGGAGCAGGGAGTAACAAGTTACAGTTCTTACACTCTGCAGAGGTGCGTTGCTTTACCCATGAGAGATCTTATCTTTGTTGCACATCCGAGTTATAGGCTCGTTCATACTTCCTTGGTATGAGGCCCAGACTAAGATCCAAGTCAATCACTTTCCTTCTCCACGACCCCGCATACCCGACGGATTGCACATCGGGCCTAGGATAAAACTTTTTTCCATTATCAGCCTAAGGTGTACAACCCTCATAGATACCAGAAGCCGTGGGATGTTGAGGGATCCCACCATAACCTGCTAACCCTCTACAAGAGGAGTTGCAACTTAACAATGACCCGGTCATCCGTTGGCATGCGAAAGGGAGCCGATCCAGCTGACTTCTCCGTCCCATTCCAAATCTCATGGTTAACGCGTAATATACGGCGCAAGAATCACTGGCGACATTGGTTGTTATGTCCTAGGTAATATGTTCCTTTACCACCGGAATTTTTAAAGAAGGTTATTACCTCATGGTATATAACCTATAATCATATTATTATGAAAATAGTGTTTTCCGACCCTTTTTGAAATGCAAGTGATGACAACACTGGATTTGCACAATATTTTACAGAAAATAATCAAAGGACATGAGCAAGTGTGAACTTTCCTTTTGTGATTGCAAGATTATGCATTCACGATCTTCGAGACAATAGAAGATCCAATATCTGAATTCATCATCATTGGTACGGTAAGGACTAATGTTTAAAGAAGCAAGATGCCATTATGCATAAATAATGCTATGCAATTTTATAATTCCCAAAGTGAAACCCTCAGCATTATAAATGAGTTGATCTTAGGCATCTTCTCAAGATTGGGTTTATTTTTAAGTTTATTTCATAAGTAATGGCATTGATAAGGAACTTAAGTGTTAACAATCCAAATATACAAGTAAGGATAAAGTAATGTGATTATGATTAATTGTTATCGGGTGATTAGGATAATAAGTCCTTGGGTTGAGTTGTTAAGAGCTGAAGGAACTATTATAGACTTGTTGTTTGAAGTGGCAAAAAGAATAACATTTGAAGAAACTAGTGTTTAGTTAAGGTTAATTAGTCTTAAGGGTTATTAGGTTTTACATTAGGGTTGGTGATGGTTACGAATGATGTTGAGTTATCATATTTCAATTGATGTTACAAGTGACCAAAGTTAACTTTAAAAACATGAATAAACTTAAAATGAGATGTTTATGATTGTTTAGACCAAAGTTAACTATAAAAATAGAATTGAATTTTATGATATACTGAGTTTTAGCATATCATCTAGCTTTAGGGTTTTGACAAATATGATTAAGGATGATCTCTTTTAATTTAAGTGAAAGATGAATTTAATAACATGCAGCTTATTAACGGAAGCATAATTAGATGATTTTATAAATTTCTTAGAGTTTAGAGTAATTTTAGGAGTAGTTAAGAGATGAAGATTATTCACCATTTTATACATGTGTGATATATAATATTTATTCAAAAGGAGTTTTATTTAGATTTTAAGATTTAATTAGAGTATTTAAAAGTTAATAGTTATTCTTAAGTTTTATTATGATTATCGATTTATACTTAGTAATTAAATTTAAAGGTTTTAGTGTTTTATTAAGAAAAGTGATTATTTCTTTTTTAGTAAATAAATTTAAAGAATTAACAAAGTGGTTATTTTATTTTAGTAAAATAAGTAAATGAGTTTTATTAACTAATGTTATTAAAATGTTTTTGAATAATATATATAGTATTTTCTAGTAAAATATACTTATTCAAGATCTTAAAAATGAATTTTATTTATTTTTAAGTATTAACTTTATTTTGATAAAATTCTTCAAAGAATTAAGTGTCTTTAAATATTTGCTTTATATTTTTTTTAAAACTCTAAGTTAGTATTTTTATAAAATACTAGAGTTATTTTTATACACAAAAATGATTTTTTATTTATTTTTAGGAGTTTTTATTATTTATGAAATTTTACTCGGGATTTAATGATGTTAATGTTTATGTGCTTTATATTTATTTTAAATAAATAAAGTTATATTTTTATTAGTTAGATCTTATTTTTATGATAATTTTAACATATTAAATGTATTTTTATGATTTTTCTATTAGTTCCTATAGCTAAAAATGTTTAGAGGTTATTTTGGTAATTCATTTGTTTTACTTTTATTTCATTTCTTAACCTAATCAACTTGGGCTGTTTGGTTGGGCACATGGGCCAGCCTGGCCCATTTAGAGCTGGCATGGGTCATTTAGACCACGACCCCTACCTCCTCTATCTTCTCCTGCACCCACACGATATAATCCCCACTCTCCCTCTCTTGTTCATCTGCCTCACCCGTGCATGCCGCCGCCGCCCGCGTGACCAACGCCGGCCAAATTCGGTGCCGCCGGTTTCCTGCCGTGTGTTGGCGCTGGCTAGCCCCTGCCTCCTCTTCCTTTCTCCTGGTCGATTTGGTTCAATTGTGGCCTCGCACGCATCTGGCCAAAACCCTTTCTTTGCCTTGGCCAGACCGCTGTCGATCCAGGCGCCATCGCTCGCTGTAGTCAACATCCTAGGCAGGTGTAGGATGATGTGCCCCTCATGGGTGCTCCCTGTGCCGCCTTGGTGGTGAGGTTGATGCTGGGCTAGGTGGTGGTGTTCTCTGTACGGCCATGTCGCAAATGGTCTTGGTGATGGTGTACGGTGAAGCCTTCCCTGTGGTGTGCCACCTCGGTCGCACGGGCTCTGCCTCGCCACTCCGTTGTGGTTATGCCATGGGCGTCAGGTACATGTGACAATTCTTCTTTCCCCTATTCCCTGTGACCAGCCTTTGTGCTGATGGTATTGGTTGATGATAATGTGGTTAATGTTGGTAGTTATGTTTATGTCTCCTGTTGATTCATGTTATACATAGGTTGTGAGTTTGGTGTTTAACTACTAAGGATGTTGTACTAGCTCTGATGCTTATATCTGGAAGATTGAATCATCCCAAGCTTTGGTGCTAAATGAAATGGTGATGTTAGATAGATAAATGATGTACTTGTTGCTGTGTTTACCTTAACCTGGGCTAATATCTTAGGCTTGGCTGTATTGGAGATATTTCATCATTAGTTACTGAACTTTTACTTTAATGGAATGATTTGATTAGTTTCTGCCCATCTAGATAATAGAAAATTGGTAAGATATGGTTCCTGGATTCTCTACTAGGGAAATGATTTAAAATTCCCTCTCTGATTATTTGTAGTAGAGGTTGTGAATACCACCATGGTTAATGATCTGCAAAAGGTTGCTTGCAGATGTTTTGGATGATCTATTGATGATCATATCATGCAAAGGCATGATCTTGAGCAATCAGGAATTAGAAGATTCAAAGTAGATTTCTTTATCTACTTAATTGCTAGATAACTAAATAAATGATTCCTAGATCAGATGATCTGGGAAGATGATTTGTATTCTTCATAGGTGAGGAAGTGACCAATATGTATATTATAAACATGATAGTCAAATAATTATAATTGATTCCTAGATTTGGCTAGGAAGATGATTTGAATTCATTAATAAATGAGATTCTGAATATATATACTTGATTCTTAGGGTTAATGCCTAAGAAAATGATATGAATTAGTTCCTTCTAATTTTTTTGGTTGGCTTCTCTGACTAAAGGTGTGGATCATTGATTCAGGTGCATATATGATGATCCACTAGTTTCTATACTGGTGGCTTATATAATGATGGTGGTGATTTGGTTTACTATCTTTGTTGATAGTAAAGTAAAGTATACAATTGATTCCTAGAGTCTTATACTAGGAAAATGATAGGGTTGTTTAACTAAGATAACAAAATGATTATTTTGGGTGATGATACATTATAATAGCTATTGTGTATCAGACTGTCACTGTGGTGCCTCCATTTTGGAATGTGCATAGTGACAGATCCTGTTTGCATGATCCGCTGTGAGCTTGATTGACTAAAACTTGATACGATCATATACCTAGCCTATGATGCAAAGGTTGAGGCCAAACTATCTATAAGAACAGATACTAAAGTGTGGCTACCAGATTCTCTAGGATGAACTTGCATAGCATCACTATGCAAACTGAGAGAAATCTCTCCTTCTAATCCTCCTAGACAATCTCTAGTTGCAGGTTAGCTGGATTTGGATGAATTTGTAACAAAGCCATTATTATATTTCAACCCGATGGTGCAAACTATGAAAACAGATGCTATATGATCTGGTGGTACTTTCATTTACCTTGCTGCCTGATGTAGATAAAAATTTATGGATTTGGTTGGATCACACCAATGTATTTGATCTGATGTTGATGATCTGATTCAGTAACTGCTTCATGTTCCTATCCTTCTCAACCTAGCTGCTATACTTCACTTGTTCTTAATCTACTCCTGATGCAACTATGGCCTTGCCTTCTTCTCCTGAGACTAATTCTTGGATGGCTCCAAGGAGCAACCAGAGTTGGTTGATGGTGCTGGTCTAGATTGGTGATCTTGTGGTGATGAGCAAGAATGGATGTTGTTCCTGGAGATGAACTATTGATTTTATGGTAGTTCTGGACTAGGTAAACTGTGTGGAGATATTCTGATCAACCTAGCTTATCTGTTATGGCTGTGCTCTCCCCTTTGTACTTCCTGTGATGCCTTTGGTGCTTAACAGCACAGCTGCTACATGCAGTGAGTAAGCTGCTAGCTTGTTTGTTGTGATGTGTGGATAAGATCAAGTGGATGCCTGATATTTCCTAGTCTTATAATGTAGCTTTCCTTATTTCATCCTTATGGAGGCAATAGTCATTTGGTTCAGTTAAATGGGCTCTTTACCCTAACCAGATATCTGTGGCTTTTACATAGAAATTGAGCTATTGCTTAATTGCCATGTGACTTTAAGTATTTGGTAAATATCAAATCAACTACTAATCTTCTTAGTTGATTAGTGCCAAGACAGATTACTTGTTGTTTTACTTTGATTTTATTTTCTGGAACTTAGCTAGGCTTAGGAGGGTGCCATAGCATGCTTATTGTTGTCTTCAAATGATGGATCAAATGTGTACTAGTTTCCTGGATTTTCATAGTTGCCTCTCATTACTCAAGTGTTTAGTTCCCAAATCCATATCCTAATTGTCGCCTAGATTTGGTGGTACCCTCCTAGGTTGTTAGTGGATTTTGGTAGTTCTTACCAAAATCCCTAAGCTATTTTCATATATTAAATTGCCTCACCTATGGTGGGGCAAACATTTTTAACATAAACACAATGTTTCTTTTTTATAGTTTATTTTACAGGAATGAAGATCAAGAAGAAGAAAATAAGCTTAGTTAAATTTTATTTTATTAATCTTGTTGTAATTTTTTTTGATTCAAACGTGTAAAGATTTTGTATTATTATTATAATTGTAATAAATGAACTACTTTATTTATTAATTCTTCCTTTGTAAATAAATATTGTATTGTTGTATTTTACTCAATAAAGTTTACTTATTTCCTTTTTCTTTTACAAATCATTTGTAAAGACAATGTCATATATATTTTGTTGTAATAAAGAATTCTTTTATTTATTTCAGTAATGTAATTCCTTTTGTCTTCTTATTTGTTTCCTGATACTTTACTTTTATTTATCTATTGTAAAAGATCAATGTAATACTATATGTATATATATATTAATAAAGAATCCTTTTTATATCATTTTTTGTAATCATTTCATTTCAAGTTATTAAATATTTCAAACTTCCATTTGTGAATTTTATAAATTTATTTGAATTCATATTTGAAATTCAAATACATGTTTGAACAACTTTCCCCAAAAACAAAGAATTCTACAAAGGTCATGTCGAAATCTATCGCACTTGCTCCGAAGTTTCTTGCAGTACAAGAGAGATCTCCATCCCTTTATAGCTCTTTTAATTTTGCACGAAAATTCCTTGGATTTTCTTATGCATGAATGCAATGCACAAACCTGTGTCCTCTCTATTTCTAGATGCTAATCCTGGGATGTTACAGACTCTCCCCCTTAAAATAAACTTCTTCCTCGAAGTTTGCACTCTCTTACATTTCAGAAGATAAGATTGACTTCTTTAGATCCTGGTGACTCTTTTAAATCCAGGATGAAGATAATTGTTGTATCTTCATTCTAGATTTTCCTTGGATCCTCTTCTGATTTGAAATGAACCAACTACTAGTCCCATTTGATGTATAAACTATTTTTAAATCTAGCACTTCTGCCCTGATCAGATCCTTTTGAATGTTTTCAGATTAAGACATCTATTCAAGAAGTGTCTAAGTTTTTGGAAAGCCTCCTTAAGGTAAGATTCTGGTTTATACTTTGACTAAATATAGCTTAACTCTAATATTAATCTATTTATGGTATACTTAGTCCTTATGACTTACTTTTTAGGAATGTTTTGGCTTTCTCCTAAACCTTACCCTGGATCTCAACTCTCGATGCTTCATTATTCACTCTCCCCCTTGAGATTTTCTAATGGTCTTATGAGGAACAGATGGTACACCCACATACTTGGGAAATAATGGTGCAAATTTTCTAACTCCTTAAGTGCATGTATAAGGTAACGTATATCATTTAATAATGCCTTGAATTACCACTTGCTTTGTTGTGGTTGCCGCTATTATTGACTTCATTTATGGTTTCATACTTCTGTTTTCCTGAAGATGTACCTTATTCACCTACACCCTCTTTTGATGGTAATTTGGTGGATGTTGTGTCTCTTCCCACTGATGTTCCATAATCCTCCTGATGATCCGGACAACATGATTTATTATGTCCTTGGTTTCCACACTTGTTACATTTCCCCCGAAATGCTCCTACATTACTTTCTCCATTTGGATTAGGCTGAATATTTTGAGTAGATGGTAATCCCATTATTGGTTCTATTACTCCTGCTGTCAATCCACGAGTTAACTGTGGTTTTAAGCAGTTCTTTTTTATGTGTCCTGGTTCTCCACATTGGTAACATACTATCTTAGGTTTTGGACACTCCTTTAAAACGTGACCCCGAATTCCACAGTTGTGACATATCTTCTCTGTTTTATATGTCATATGTGGATCCGAACAATTCTTTGTCATATGTCCTCGGACCTGACATGTTGTGGTCTGTTTTTGAATTCTCTTTTTCTTTCCTTCAGGTGCAAGAATCTCATCATCTTCTGATATATGTGCACTATCCACCAATTCCTGGAACTCCTTTGCACGTACAATCCTGAGCTGCATCTTCATAACTGCTTGTAGTCCTTTCATGAACTTACTTTGTCGTTTCGCCTCCTTGTTTACTTTCTCACTAATGTACTTGGATAAACGGTTAAACTCTCGTACATGTTTCAGGACTGGGAGATTCTTGTTCTCTAAGGCTTCATTATCCTTCCTTTTCCCATTGTTCTGATGAACAAATTCTTCTCGAAACTTCTTCTTGAACTCAGCCCAAGTACTGACACCTCCTTTCAGAATCACGAACTTGGACTTTTCCCAACACATGGCCGCGGTTCCTGTCAATAGATAAGTTGCATAGCGCACCTTTTCTTCATCCTTACATCCCACATTTTTAAGCTTATGGGATGTATCCATTAACCAATTCTCCGCCTCCATAGGTTCTTCAACCATGGGAAAACTCCAGGGTTTGGTTTCTAAGAATTCCACCAGTTTAACCCTTGGATGTAATTCCTTGAATTGCTTCTCTTGCCTAACCTTTAATGTCTCCTGATAAAACTGGTTCTGCCTCTCTGTTTCAACCTTTCTCCATTCTTCCCTAATCCTCATATACTGAAGAACCTCTTCATTGGTGGTTAAATACGGCTTTTGATTTGATCCTTCCTTCAGAATTGCCTTGTTAGTCTCCTTTTCTTGTATCACCAACATCTCATGAGCCTTCATCTTTCCAACATTAAAGTTATAATTCGCCTCTCCCTCACGCGAACCCATTTTCCCCTTCTAGACCTGTACATCAAGTAAGGACTTCATGAAACATCATGCATATGCCCATAAAGTTCAAACTTCATGCACATACCTAGTCACACAATAAAATCCAACAAATCCAAATATTACTTCTAGCAAACATACATAAAAAGCCTGTAGAAATAGTACTTCGACTAAAACATCTCTTGTACTTAGGCTTTGATGTTATACACTACAATTTTTGATACATATTAGTGTATGGACTTCTACCGTTATATACCTATTTGTACGGCTCATAATGTTCTTTGTCTCCGAAATTACACCATCTGCCCATTTGCAAAGGGATAACTTTTGGTAAAAATTTGATCCACTCTAGTGTTAGTTGGTTAATTCAATCTATAACTCGTTATAACCCAATTATCCTTGGAGTTATACTAAACATCATCCTCACATTTTGCGGTGACCCAGCATACCACTGCTTGATGTAGTACACTATAGTCGTTGATATAACACCAATGAAATAATGTTCATTAGTATTACATCCCTCAGAGTGGTACAATAGAAACACAACAGGTCTAAGACATGACTAAAGGTTACAACTCAACTCTTTACACAAGATCCAAAGAACACTCTAGGTTAAAGAGAGAGAAAGAAACTTCTTACAAAGAAGAATTAGAAATAAATAACTCATCACTAATATACTAATAGTCTAGCACCTGAACTATTTGGGCTTGTATTGCGGCTATTGCAATACTCTACAGAAGTAGGTTCTATGGCCAGAGATTATATTCCTATCTAAACAGCAACTTTGTCTCCACTTGAGTTGATGTATATGTTGAATTTCTTGACTTCATTGAAGAGCTTTAGCATTTTATGATGATTCCTGGAGCATAATTTGATGTAGACGTCGTCTTAATGGCTTCATAATCTAGCAAGGGTTAAGAAGATACGTTGAGTATGAGCGTACTTAGCAAGTTCACTAGAAAAGAGTGTTTAATGCACTATATCTACAGCCACAGACCATAGGTCATAGGCAATGCAGGTATTCGTAAACATTTCTTCAAAGGTTGCTTTTATTTTGAAAAGCTATGCCCGTCAGCCTTCACGGGTTTACCATAACTTTCATGGAGTTCATTTCCCACCGCGGTCGCAGCTCCTTCCCGGAACAGAGAGTAATAAGTTACAGTTCTTACACTCTGCAGAGGTGCGTTAATTTACCCATGAGAGATCAAATCCTTGTTGCATAACCGGGCAATCTTTCCCGTCCACACTTCCTATGGTGTGGGGCCTAGTAGATGATCCAAGCTAATCACTGCCCTCTCCGCGACCTCATATGTCTGCACGATCCTTCGGGGACGGCTCACCTCTGTTAAGCCCCCTTTCGGGCAGGCTAAAACCCTGATGAGTTCCCAAAGACTCTATGACCTGGTGATGCCCGGACGACTACCATTTAAATGGACTATATACCTAAACACCATTCATAGATAATCTAGACACCAAAAGTGTGGGGCGTAAGGGTGCCCACCCATATGTTGGATCCGCACAAGGAATCACAACATCACGTTAAGGTCGTCTTGCCTCCATACGAGAGGAAAAGGATACAACTGACTTCTCCGTCCCATTCCAAATGTCATGGTTAACGCGTAATATACGGCGCAAGAATCACTAGCGACATTGGTTGTTAGGTCCTAGATAATATGTTCCTTTACCACCGGAACTTTCATAGTTGGTTATTACCTCATGGTAAATCACCTAAAATCATATTATTATGAAAATAGTGTTTTCTGACCCTTTTCAAATGCAGGTGATGACAACACTGGATTTGCAAAATACTTTACAGAAAATAATCAAAGGACATGAGCAAGTGTGAACTTGCCTTTTGTGATTGCAAGATTATGCACTCACGGTCTTCAAGACAATTTAAGATCCAATATCTGAAATCAGCATCATTGGTCCGATAAGGACTAATGTTTAAAGAAGCAAAATGCTATTATGCATAAGTAATGTAATGCAATTGATAAACGCGAATCCCGGGGATAACATTAATCTAGGTTTTGGAAACTGGAATTGGTTTTCTTAGAATGAGTTTCCCTTTTAGATAAGTTTCAAACTTGTGCTTCTTATTAAGGCTTTTGAGTGTGTGTGAACAACACGTATTTATACAACAATAAGATACACACATATGGAATGCTACTCAAGGTTGCTTACACTTTAATTGTTTATCTTCAAATTTTACTTTACAAGTAATGTCACTTATAAAGAACTTAAGTGTTATCGATCCTAAGTATACAAGCAAAGTATAAAATAATGTGATTACGATTAATTGTCATATGTTGACTTAAGTGGAAAAACGAATAACTTTTGAAGAAAAGATTTCTTTATTAAGGTTTAAACAATCCTAATAATTTTTAGAATAGGATTAATAGAATGTGATTGATGTTGTTTATGCTTGCTTGAATAGTCTGGACTTCAGATGCTTTACGACTTAATTGTAATAGACCAAAGTTAACTATAAAACACATAATAATATCTTTAGCATAGTATTTGAAGTATTGTAGACTAAAGTTAACTTTAAAGACATAGATGGATTTGGTTATATTGCTTATGATATTTTATCTTGTTCACTTTATAAGGTTTCTTAAAGTTACTTAAGAATAGTATTACTTCTATTTGAGTAGTGGTTTCTTAATTTTATAATGGAATAGAAGCTTTTATCTCCTTATAAAGGTGTGGTTATGATTTGTGATTAAGTAAATAATGTTATTTACTACTTATGAAATTATCTCTGGATTAAGTCCATTATAAAGTTGTGAGTGAAACAATGGTAAAAGGTTTTATTTGGTTAAAATACATTTTTGAAGATTTTATATTGAATACGGATCCTTTTAGAGAATAATTTACATTATTGGTTGAATGATAATTCAATAAAATTGCATTTAAAATGTGTTGAAGCATTTTGACTTCATATTATCAATATTTAAGACTAACACTATTCATTAGACTCAATTGGCTAATTTTTAGAATTATTAGCAAATTTTATTTACCCTTATATGAATTATCAATTAAGGACATAAGTTTAAATTCAAGTTATTAAAGTATTTAAATTTTTATTTAACTCAAAAGTGGAATATTATATTTTTAACATGTAGGTATTATTTTTGTGATCATTTTTGTATATTACATTAATTATTGTGATTTATAAATAATAAGATATTATTTTTATAAGATTTACTACTTTATAAATACTTAATAAATAATAAATGTTTCATTAAGTGAAATAATAATGCATTATTATAGTTTTCAATTATAGTTCTTATTTTTCTAAGATTTTTGGTATTTTATTTATATTTTTAATATTTACCAAATATAAAATATGAATTATTAAAGTTTTAATACTTATAAAATCTTTATTAAATAATATTTATTTAAATTATTAACATAATAATGTTTGATAATATTTTAGTGTTATAGATTTTATTTTTCTGAAAATTTTCATGTATAAAACATATTTTTCTGAATTATAAAATAATAGTTATTGAATTTGCAATGTTTAATCAATTTCTGAAAATAATAAAAGGAATTACTACATCATGTGACATCAGCACAGAGTTGTGGTTGTTTTACACCGGGGTAGAGTCTACCCACAGTGAATGACAGAAGGGCCCAGGGCCACCTCTGCTGCCACGCGGGCAAGGATGGACCCACCTCGATGTTGCCCGAGACTTGGTCAGACGGCGGAGTCAACTGACGCTGGCGACGATACGGTGGCAGCGCTACGGTGCAAGGGCGATGAGTTCCTACACGAATCGGAAGCTCCTCTTCCTAGGCTACCTAAAAAAAGGAGCGCGGAGTCCTGGGGCGACCTAAAACCTCACCGGCGACGAATACAATGGAACATGCACGGCGACGCTCGGTAACAGGACAACATAGAGTACGAGGAGGGCAAGGAGAGGGTTCCTTCGAACTAATAGCTTACCCTTGTTGCTATAGGAAGCTCGACGAGGCCGGAGGAAGGCTATAGCAGCGGTAATGGTGACGGTGGTGGTCGTCGGGCTCCAGGAAGATGGAAGCACTAGCGTTGATTGGGGGCTCCCCTCCTTAATTGAGTTGGTGAGGAGGAAGATGGAGGTGAGGAGGAGCTCCTGGCGCTGCCACCAGAGCACGGGGTGATGAGGAACGGCGGCGATTCATCGGCGGTTTAGGCTAGGGTTTGAGTTGCCGACTAAAAAGAAAGTAAGAGAATGGGCGAGTGGGAGAGGATGTGGATGATGGCGTCGTCGTGGCCTCCTTATCCACTCCCGGGAACGGCGGCGTGCATCTTGACACGAGCAACGACGGCGTTGAGTGCCAGCGAGCTGCTTTGGTCGCGATGCGGGAGGTAGACGATGATGACTAGCTTGACAAAATGGTACATGGGCCAGGGCCGCTGTGTTAGGCAGAGGAAAGCACTGGGCCGGCTTGCTGCTCAGCCAGTTTCCTTTTTTCCCCTTTTTATTTTCTGTTTTGTTTTCAGGTTTGAATATTACACATTTGATTGAAATTTCTTTATAGAATTTATTTTCTAGATAATTGCAGAATATAAAAATGTATTTCAAATTCTGGTAAGAATTTATTATTTTGATAGCATACTTTATTTATTATTTTCTATCTTTATAATTATAGAGATATTCTTTTATTAAATAGAATAAGTAGGATTTAGGGTTTTTAGGGTTTGTTTAAGATCTTATAAAATGATTCTTATTTCTTTTTAATGGTTGCAATGATAAAGGTTTTAGATAGCTAAAGATATGCAAAGAACATATCCTTATTATTATATAGCCATCATTATATAAGATGATTTAAAATGGTAAATTCTATTAACCCAATTCCACTAATAGGTGAATAATGTTTTAATAATAGTGGTTATGACAATTGATATACATTGGAATATATGATTGAATAGAAGTTAGGGTTTTAAATTGTAACTGTTTACCATGAGTTTTAGGAGTTTTAATATACTCATATCCTTTTATTGATGTGAATAAAGATTAATGACTAAAATATATTGTGTTTATGTTTGTGATCTTTAATGCTATCACCTTTTAAAAATAGAGTTATTTTCTGGAAGGAATTGATAAAGATAGTTTCTAAGCACATATGATTATAATGGTTGGAATTGAAGAAGGTGTGCTTAAGTGATTTGCTATAGGAAAATATTCCTATAAAGCATTATGAAAATAAGATGATAGATCAAACATATGAAATGGATAATATGTTTGACTATAGATTTAGGGTTTAGTGTTTACCAAGAATTCCTATCTTCCATAATTCACAATCCTGGACTTCTAACTAAAGAATTCCTTTCCTAGATATACTACTCCTTCATATCCATCATCATGTGATAACATGATGAGCTTTACTTTACAAAATATTCGTATCCATCTTTTATTCTTCTAAATTCATTGATAAATCCAATGAGCTTAACACTGAAGCTTTTCATAATCTTCTCAAATCCATACTTGGTTATATCAACTCCTCTACTGTTGATAACCTACAATCCAACAAGTGATTACAGTTGCCTCCATTCATACTCTTCATTTATCATCCATTATCAACATTACTCTAGTAGATGTATATATGTATCAAATCCTACTTCACCTCAAGTGCTTAGTATTTCCTAAGAGGAAAATACTACTTCTTTAATCCAATGTTGCTCTAACATCATCTTAATCATACTATCTTGTCTCTACTTGACTCCAGTATCTAATACTCCAACCTCACATTATTTTTCATGGCTAACCTAGGATAACATATCTATACTAGGTTTCAATAATGTTTTATCCACCAATGTCACTTATACATGATATAAGTATTTAGTCTTGGTGAGTTAAGCATGATCATTATAATCCTTTGATCATTTATGGTTTAGGTTTCTAGTTGGATAATGAAGGTCTTATCAATACAACATTACAGTTGTAGTATAATTATCTTCTGTTTATCTCTATTGGACTAAGAAATATTATTCATTGACTATACCTACTTGATCCAATAGGATTGCTCCTTGATAACTATCTTCAGAATTCATCCTTGTAAACTTCTTTGTCACCATATATATCTTTATTCAAGATAACTCTTATATCCATTCAGGAGTGAGTTAACTCCATCAATTATCATATTGATCTCATTCTCTTCCCACACTCACATTCTATAGATGATATCTAAATCTAGCATTACCACCTACCTCTTCTTACTTCTTTATTTATAAGATTAAAGTGATTGTTCTGATGAGAACAAGGGTTGGTAGATCAAGAATTAATGGGCTAAGAATTGGTGAATCAATAGTTGATTACTCAACATTGATGAAAAACAGATATTAGAATAAGGTTCAGTAGAGATGATAAGGATTGATATGGGAAGAAAGATATCTGGTGAATGATCTTGACTTGGTTTCTTTCCCACTCAATCTCACTAAAGATTTAAGGTTAGGTATTACCATGATACTCATGGTATAAGCAGATGAGATTAAGATATATCAAGATTTAGTTGTTACATTCCTATTACTTAAGTTATGTTTATAACTTGGTATTCATGAGTTGTGTAATGAATACAAGGATATGATTCCTTAAGGATCAAATATAAACTATTAAATAATGTATTAGGGTTTAACTTTTATTACATTTGATCTACCCTTAGATCAAATATCCCTTACCCAAAATAAGGTTTTAGCAAAGGTCATATTGAAACTTATCGCAATCAACTTGATGATCTACTTCAATTCCATCAAGTTGAGAGAACCTTCAATCACTTTGACAAGTTTTGTTCAAAAGCGCGAAAATTATTCGGATTTTCTATGCATGAATGCAATGCACATATCTGTGTTCAGCTTATTTCTAAGCTCTAATGCTGGGATGTTACAGACTCTCCCCCTTAAAATAAACTTAGTCCTTGAAGTTCGCACACTCTTTCGTTTTGGAATGAGGAATTGTCTTGTTTTGGTTACGGCATTTCTCAACTTCATGGTAACCACAAACGGAAATAATTCTAGTATTCCATATCCAGATATTTTTCTTTGAATTCTTATCATTCTTGGCAATCTTCAACTTGTTATCTTCAATACTCCGAGGTTCCTTTCACTATCCTTCTTTAGGGATATGTCCTTATTATAAACTCCTTAATTTGGGGTCTCTACTTAGGTCCTTATCCTGATTACATATCCAAATCCAACTCCTTTTATTTAATCATCGAACTTTCTTACTATACTATGTAAGGTATAGGAAGTCTCACTAAAACAGGGTTTTTCAATTTTATTAGACAATATTTGTGGCCAAAAGACTAATCTTGGATTTTTCATTGTATGCTTCAACTGGTAGTCCTTCTGAAGATTGGATGTGAACACATCTAGTACATACCCATTGGAATTTCTTGTTCCTCTATACTTGTCCAATTGGATGTGCTTTGTACCCTCTTAAGTATCATTTAAGAGTTGTTTTTATTAGAATGAGTCTATTGGAATTAGTCTATTCTGCCAGCTTCAAGCTTTTACCTTATCAGGCTTTTAGACAATCTTTTTTATTACAATAATACTTCTTCAACTTTCATTTATTAATTACTTTAAGGTTTGAGCACTACTACCTTGAAGTACACTTCGATCTTTCATCTAGACATACTTCCAAGAGTACTGTTATAAAGATGGCTTCTTTTGACCTTATGAAAATAAGGCTTAATGTTGTCATAGGTTAGTATTTCTTCTCCAACCTCTACCCTAGAATCCAGATAACAATATTTATGTTTACTATTTACTCTCCCCGTTAGGGTTTACTAATGGTCTCTAAACCGTGTATAAAATAACCATTGGCTTTATAATTAGAATGTTGGTCTTTGTTCAGCTTATACTTTACCTAGTTAGGGTCTTATAAAATATTATACGGTGTATCCACACAATTGTGGATCTCCGAAGCGAATCTTTCAGCATTAATTGTCTTATTTACTATTTGAATATTTTCACTTTGACAGACCTGACTTTGCGAAGCGCCTCGAAAGACGATCGCTTTAATTTTATACTCATTTATGTCTTAATTAACTTAGGCCAAGTTTTATGCTCTTTATGCATCCATTAAGATGATCTGGTTAACTATGTCAACCATCACCGGCTGCGGACAAGATACCAACTGTGGATCAAATACCAGCTGCGGATCATCCTAGGTTATAGGTATTACCCTACGGCTTCCAACATCCTTATGGCATTCTCTATGAATGGTTAGAGCTTGAATACGATTTTGGTTCCAAGTCTTCTTCTTTGTACTTATTCATGATACTTCCATGAACTTGGTACTACTACTCCATTACTTCTTAGCAATATTTCCTTCTTTGAATGAACTTTAAGTTTATTACTTTTTGTTGCTCCGTGTATTCTCTACACTAGACTTTCTTCTTATTACTGTTTAGTAATGATCTGAACTTGATCCATCCTTCAATTTGCGTTGATACTCCTTATACTTTGCTTCATTCTTCATGTAAGTCTTATCTTGGTCTTTAAAAATCGTCACTCCCTTACACGACTTCCCATTCCTATCTAGGTCTATAACATCAAGTAGTAACTGGATGTTGCAACATGCATTTGCACACCAAGTCAAACTTCATGTACAAATCTAGTCAATCAAGAAGATCCAAGAAAAACCAATAAATCCAATTGTGGTACATATAACACACAATATTCTAAGCCTTAGAATATAGTAGTTGAGTATAGCATCTCTAGAATTCAGACTTAGTTGTGTACTATATGACACCTCCTCATATAGGTTTACATTGTGATACTTAGCACATAGGGGTCAAACTATTCTTTGTCTCGATATTTACCCAGATTGCTCCATTGCAACAGGATAATTCTAACCAAAGTGGTCTCAATTTGGTTTTGACTAAATTTTGGTCTCACTTTGGAAATGATTAATATAACCAACCTATCATTATTTAGTAAACTAACCTCACATGATCACTCCAAATGACTAATCAGATTCTATTTGCTAACTTAAACCAAAGATTATTAGAAATTTTTAGCACCTATTATTTCTATCATAGCTCTACCATGTTATTTTCAAACTCCTACTCTAAGATACTTCACTAAGTACTTGTCATACTTACACTTACATCATGGTTTCGGAGCTAATCTCACCATGATCTTGTTATGTCTTACTTATACATCATGATTTAAGAGCTAATCTAACCATGATGACTTTGTTTCACATTAATCTATCACTAAATCTTAACATAATTTCACTTCATCACGTAGAATTCCCAAGTGAATCCCACATGATTACTACTTATTACCTCAACATTTATCCTAATGATATTCATCATGTTGTCTTTGGTTATTAACTAACCATAAGATTCCACTGTCTTACATGAATTCTAGGGTTAGGCTACACCATTAAGAATACTTCAATTGATGTCTTACACTTGATCCTAATCTGTTGTGGCAAATTGACTTTCCTACAGTATCTTGGTGGTTTATGTCTCTTTCGGAAGACCCTAAATAGCACTATACTGAGAAAAGATAAGATAATTGCTCCTAAGAAAGAATGACTTAAGTATCTAGTGACAAAGTTATCCTCAAGTGGATACTCATCACAAGTCATAAGAATATTTGGTTTAGATAAGATGGATCCTATAGTCACTATCCAACCTACAGATCTTCCTAAAAGGATTTTAATCCTAAGGTCAAAGCATATGCTCTGATACCAACTGTGGTCACCCAGCATACCACTCCATGATGTAGTACACTATAGTCGTTGATATAACACCAATGAAACACCGTTCACTAGTATTATATCCCTCAGAGTGGTACAACAGAAACACAGCAGGACCAAGACATGACTATAGGTTACAACTCAACTCTTTACACAAGATCTAGAGAACACTCTACGTTAAAGAGAGAGAAAGAAACTTCTTACAAAGAAGAATCAGAAATAAACAACTCATAACTAATATAATAATAGTCTAGCACCTGAACTATTTGGGATTGTATTGCGGCTATTGCAATACTCTACAGAAGTAGGTACTATGGACAAAGATTATATTCCTATCTAAACAACAACATTGTATCCACTTGAGTTGATGTATATGTTAAATTTCTTGACTTTATTGAAGAGATTTAGCTTTTGATGATGATTCCTGGAGCATAATTTGATGTAGACGTTGTCTTAATGGCTTCAGAATCTAGCAAGGGTTAAGAAGATACGTTGAGTACGAGCGTACTCAGGAAGTTCACTAGAAAAGAGTGTTTGATGCACTATATCTACAGCCACAGACCATAGGTCATAGGCAATGCAGGTTTTCGTAAACATTTCTTCAAAGGTTGCTTTTATTCTGAAAAGCTATGTTCGTCAGCCTTCACGGGTTTACCAGAACTTTCATGGAGTTCCTTTCCCGCCGCGTTCGCCGCTCCTTCCCGGAACAGGGAGTAACAAGTTACAGTTCTTACACTCTGCAGAGGTGCGTTACTTTACCCTTGAGAGATCAAGTCCTTGTTGCACAACCGGGCGATCTTTCCCGTCCACACTTCCTATGGTGTGGGGCCCAGTAGATGATCCAAGCCAATCACTGCCCTCTTCGCGACCTCATATGTCTGCATGATCCTTTGGGGCCAGCTCACCTCCGTTAAGCCCCCTTTCGGGCAGGCTAAAACCCTGATGAGTTCCCGAAGACTCTATGACCTGGTGATGCCCGGACAAGTACCATTTAAATGGACTATATCCCTAAACACCATTCATAGATAATCTAGACACCAAAAGTGTGGGGCGTAAGGGTGCCCACCCATATGTTGGATACGCACAAGGAATCACAACGTCACGTTAAGGTCGTCTTGCCTCCATACGACAGGAAAAGGATACAGCTGACTTCTCCGTCCCATTCCAAATCTCATGGTTAACGCGTAATATACGGTGCAAGAATCACCGGCGAACTTGGTTGTTAGGTCCTAGATAATATGTTCCTTTACCACCGGAACTTTCATAGTAGGTTATTACCTCATGGTAAATAACCTATCATCATATTATTATGAAAATAGTGTTTTCTGACCCTTTTAAAATGGAGGTGATGACAACACTGGATTTGCAAAATACTTTACAGAAAATAATCAAAGGACATGAGCAAGTGTGAACTTGCCTTTTGTAATTGCAAGATTATGCACTCACGGTCTTCAAGACAATTTAAGATCCAATATCTGAAATCAGCATCATTGGTCCGATACGGACTAATGTTTAAAGAAGCAAAATGCTATTATGCATAAGTAATGTAATGCAATTGATAAAGCGAATCCCGGGGATAATGTTAATCTAGGTTTTGGAAACTGGAATTGGTTTTCTTAGAATGTGTTTCCCTTTTAGATAAGTTTCATACTTGTGCTTCTTATTAAGGCTTGTGAGTGTGTGTGAACAACACGTATTTATACAACAATAAGATACACACATATGGAATGCTACTCAAGGTTGCTTACACTTTAATTATTTATCTTCAAATTTTACTTTATAAGTAATGTCACTTATAAAGAACTTAAGTGTTATCGATCCTAAGTATAAAGTAATGTGATTATGATTAATTGTCATCTGTTGACTTAAGTGGTAAAACGAATAACTTTTGAAGAAAAGATTTCTTTATTAAGGTTTAAACCGTCCTAATAATTTTTAGAATAGGAATTAATAGAATGTGATTGATGTTGTTTATGCTTGCTTGAATAGTCTAGACTTGAGATGCTTTACGACTTAATTGTAATAGACTAAAGTTAACTATAAAACACATAATAATATCTTTAGCATAGTATTTGAAGTATTGTAGACTAAAGTTAACTTTAAAGATATAGATGGATTTGGTTATATTGCTTATGATATTTGTATCTTGTTCACTTTATAAGGTTTCTTAAAGTTACTTAAGAATAGTATTAATTCTATTTGATTAGTGGTTTCTTAATTTTATAATGGAATAGAAGCTTTTATCTCCTTATAAAGGTGTGGTTATGATTTGTGAATAAGTAAATAATGTTATTTACTACTTATGAATTTATCTCTGGATTAAGTCCATTATAAAGTTGTGAGTGAAACAATGGTAAAAGATTTTATTTGGTTAAAATACATTCTTGAAGATTCTATATTGAATAAGGATCCTTTTAGAGAATAACTTACACTATTGGATGAATGATAATTGGCTAATTTTACTTCATATTATCAATATTTAAAATGTGTTGAAGCATTTTGACTTCATATTATCAATATTTAAGACTAACACTATTCATTAGACTTAATTGGCTAATTTTTAGAATTATTAGCAAATTTTATTTCCCTTATATGAATTATCAATTAAGGAAATAAGTTTAAATTCAAGTTATTAAAGTATTTAAATTTTTATTTAACTCAAAATTGGAATATTATATTTTTAAGATATAGGTATTATTTCTGTGATCATTTTGGTATGTTACATTTATTTTTGTGATTTATAAATAATAACATATTATTTTTATAAGATTTACTACTTTATAAATACTTAATCAATAATAAATGTTTAATTAAGTGAAATAATAATGCATGATTATAGTTTTGAATTATAGTTCTTATTTTTCTAAGATTTTTGGTATTTTATTTATATTTTTAATATTTACCAATATTAAAATATGAATTATTAATGTTTTAATACTTATAAAATCTTTATTAAATAATAATTATTTAAATTATTGACATAATGATGTTTGATAATAGTTTAATGTTATAGATTTTATTTTTCTGAAAATTTTCATATATAAACATATTTTTCTGAATTATAAAATAATAGTTATTAAATTTGCAATGTTTAATCAATTTCTAAAAATAATAAAAGGAATTACTACATCATTGTGACATCAACACAGAGTTGTGGTTGTTTTACACCGGGGTAGAGTCTACCCACAGTGAATGACAGAAGGGCCTAGGGCCACCTCTGCTGCCACGCGGGCAAGGATGGACCCACCTTGGTGTTGACCGAGACTTGGTCACACGGCGGAGTCAACTGACGCTGGCGACCATACGGTGGCGGCGCTACGGTGCAAGCGGCGATGAGTTCCTGCATGAATCAGAAGCTCCTCTTCCTAGGCTACCTAAAAATGGCGGCGCGGAGTCCTGGGCGGCCTAAAACCTCACCGGCGAAGACTGCAACGAAACATGCACGGTGGCGCTCGGTGACAGGACAACATAGAGGACGAGGACGGCCAGTAGAGGGTTCTTAAGAGGCCGGAGGAAGGCTATAGCAGCGGTACTAGTGATGGTGGTGGTCGTCGGGCTCCGGGAAGATGGAAGCACTAGCGTTGATTGGGGGCTCCCCTCCTTAATTTAGTTGGTGAGGGGGAAGATGGAGGCGAGGCGGAGCTCCTGGCGCTGCCTCCAGAGCATGGGGTGACGAGGAACGGCGGTGATTCATTGGCGGTTTAGGCTAGGGTTTCTGTTGCCGACGGAAAAGAGAGGAAGAGAATGGGCGAGTGGGAGAGGATGCGGATGAGGGCGTCATCGTGGCCTCCTTATCCACTCCGGGGAATGGCGGCATGCATCTTGACGCGCGCGACGGCGGCCTGGAGCGCCAGCGAGCTGCTTCGGTCGCGGTGCGGGAGGTAGACGATGACGATTAGCTTGACAAAAGAGTACATGGGCCTGGGCCGCTGTTGGGCTTCGACGGAGTGAATGGAGAGAGGAAAAGTGCGGCGTTGAGCGGTAGTTAGGCAGAGGAAAGCACTGGGCCAGCCTGCTGCTCGGCCAGGTTCCTTTTTCTTTTTCCTTTTGTTTCCCTTTTTTATTTTCCGTTTTGTTTTCAGTTTTGAATATTACACATTTGATTGAAATTTCTTTATAGAATTTATTTTCTAGATAATTGCAGTATATAAAAATGTATTTCAAATTCTGGTAAGAAATTAGTATTTTGATAGCATACTTTATTTATTATTTCTTAACTTTATAATAATAGAGATATTCTTTTATTAAATAGAATAAGTAGGATTTAGGGTTTTTAGGGTTTGTTTAAGATCTTATAAAATGATTCTTATTTCTTTTTAATGGTTCCAATGATAAAGGTTTTAGATAGCTAAAGATATGCAAAGAACATATCCTTATTATTATTATATAGCCATCATTATATAAGATGATTTAATTTCTAAGATTCTTAAAATGGTAAATTCTATTAACCCAATTCCACTAGTAGGTGAATAATGTTTTAATAATATTGGTTATGACAATTGATATACATTGGTATTTATGATTGAAATAGAAGTTAGGGTTTTAAATTGTAACTGTTTACCATGAGTTTTAGGAGTTTTAATATACTCATATCCTTTTATTGATGTGAATAAAGATTAATGACTAAAATATATTGTCTTTATGTTTGCGATCTTTAATGCTATCACCTTTTAAAAATAGAGTTATTTTCTAGAAGGAATTGATAAAGATAGTTTCTAAGCACATATGATTATAATGGTTGGAATTGAAGAAGGTGTGCTTAAGTGATTTGCTATAGGAAAATATTCCTATAAAGCATTATGAAAATAAGATGATAGATCAAACATATGAAATGGATATTATGTTTGACTATAGATTTAGGGTTTAGTGTTTACCAAGAATTCCTATCTTCCATAATTCACAATCCTGGACTTGTAACTAAGGAATTCCTTTCCTAGATATACTACTCCTTCATATTCATCATCATGTGCTAACATGATGAGCTTTACTTTACAAAATATTCATATCCATCTGTCACATCCCAAAATTTTCCAAATTTTGAAATGTGAAAAATAATTAAACAAATTAAACAATTGTTGAAATTTAGGGTGAGAAGAAACTTTTTGATTCCAATTGGAAGCATCAAAACCTATTTTGATCAAATAAAATCCTAAAGGGATTTAAAAAGATAAACAAATAATAAATAAAGTTATAATAGTTGGAATCACTATTTTTGGTTCTTTAAATAAAAAGATATGGTTTTTATAAAGCAAAGTAGAAATAATAAATAAGGATTATTTTAAAAGAGCCAAATTAAACCTTGGCCAAGTAAATGAAATAAAATATTTTGTTTGATAAAAATAGTAAAGGATTATTTAAATAAAATAATAAGGATTTATTAATATCCAATTTTATTTGAGTAAAGGCTTTTCCCATTTTAAAATAAACATTGAAACTTGTTAAAGTATTTTAAATAAAAATTCCAAGTGTTTTGTTTTTCAAATGAACCCTACTGAAAAGGTTTTGGTATTATTTAGATTTCAAATAGAGTTTTAAAATAAATTAAAATCCTATTTGAAATAAAGACTAAGGTCTATTTATTTAATTATTAATAGATCCTAAAAGAATAAAAGAATTATTTTATTTTGGAATTTGGAATATGTGATAAACAGAATTAAAATCAACACAAAGTTTGGTGGTGGTTTGAATTGAATTGGAGTTTGAATTGTTTGAAATAAAATCAAAATAGAAATTCAAATTGGAAAAAGAAAAAGGTCCAGAACAAAAAAACGAATCAAACACAACCCATCTGGCCAGCCTAGCAAGCCCACTCGCAGCCCACCAGCTCTCCCCCTCTGGTGAACCGTTTTTACCCAGAAACGCACCCACCCCGTCGCTGACAATAGGACCCCACGCCCTCTCTCTCTCTCTCTCTCTCTCTCTCTCTCTCTCTCTCTCTCTCTCGCGACCACGTCCTCACCCACGACCACGTCCTCCTCGCCGTTTCTGCCGGCGATGAATGCCATTGAATTGGCATAACCTCACGAGTATATCTCCCAGGCGATCACGCGCCTTAAAACTCCACGCTCTCCTCTTCCATTCCCCCAAGCCACATCCCCTCTCGGCCTCCAGGCTGCGAGAATCGCATGCTCAAACCTCTCTGCCTGACAAGCTTCTCCGGCGAAATCCTGGCGACTCCGGCCACCACTCCATTCCCTGGCATTGCTATCTTATTACCCATCATCAGGCGCACCTGCCCATAGCCCCAACTCGGTCCCGCGCGCCCTAGAAGCTCGGCTTCGTCATCACCCGAGCGCCACCGTCTTCTGCCGTTTCTCCAGCGAGTTCCCCTGGTAAGCTCAGACCATCCCTGTTTCTCTCAATGACACTCCTGTGATCACCACGCTCGCCCGCGTCTAACGCCCCCTCCCGTTTGCCTCGGCATGACCTGCAGCCTCGCCCCTGATGACAACCAGAGACACCTGGCGCCGCCACCGACTCCGGCGAGAAATCCCCCTGGAACCAGAGCGCCCCTTGACGAGTTGACCACACCTCGAGCACCACCGCGACGTTGCAAATCCGGTGAGCCTCTCCTCCCCTTCTCTCGCTTCCTAGAACGGCCGGACTACCTCAGACAGAGCGCCTTGCCGCTCGCCGCCGCGCCAGCGCCGCCAGTTCCTGGTCCAGCTGCTGTGATCCGTTGGATCTCAATCCGATGGCTAGGATAGATTCATTTAATCGAAAGGGTACGTTGGATCTGAGCCATGCGATGTGTTTTAAATCCAACAGCCCATAGAGCACGATCCAGCCGAAGCGGTACCGTCCAATAGGATCGAGCCATGTGGACAGAATTTGAATTAAAACAGAAATATGATCTACTAGATGCTAGATTTTGTAAAATTCATAACTTTCAAACCACATGTCCAAATTTTCCAAATTTTATATCAATGGAATCAGCAAGACAAATCCTACCCAACCATGCATTTTGTTTAATGTTTTGCTTCTAGGAAATTGGTTGAATTTGCAGAAAAATGTGTAGGCATAGTTTGAATATAGAAATTGTTCTAGATATATTTTTAAGATGAAATCATTGCAAAATGGTTTGTTTTGAACCTACTGACCATAGGAACTAACTTATGGATTTAAAAATGTATTTTGTGAGGTTAAGGAGTAAATATTTGAATTAGCACATGTCTAGTCAAATAAAAATATTGTTTATGGTTTAGAAATGATTTTTGAGTAAAGCCTTTGGGAAATGTTTTGATTCAAACCTTCTGACCCTAAACACTAAGTTTTGAGGTTTAAAAACATATTTTGTGAACCCTATAAAGTTATTGCCTTGCAAAAGACATTTCTAACAAATATAAAATATCACTTTGGTATAAAATTAGTTTATGGAGTGAAACCTCTTGCAAATGGTTTTACCACTTTAGTAAATGACCACTTTGAACCATAAAATGTTTAGAGCCTAATAGAAACCACTTTTCTAAATAAAACCATCTTTTGCATGCTTGCATGCATTGCCTTATTTCTATTATTTTATGTGTGATAAATTGTTTAAATGTTGGTTTGAAAATGTGTTTGCTTGATTGAATTGTAGAGAAGTTAGAAGAGTGTGATATTTGCAAGATCAAGAAGTGAACCAACATTCTCTACTAAAAGTCAAGTGACACTATCATCCATGTCCTACTATTTTCATTACACTTAGTGGATTTTGTAACATGCATGATAAGGATTACTATATTTTATGCTATGCTAAATCCTATTAGGATATCATTATATCTACCTTAGTGGAAACAATGTAGTTGTAGTATGCTTAGCCCTGCTATATATTTGGGATGGGATACATGATATGATTATATGAAGTGTTGGAAAGATATATGTTTTATATAATAAAACAAGTACTCAATGAACCACCTGGGTGGAAAAGGAC
The DNA here is from genome assembly GCA_916181665.1 of Avena sativa. Classification (NCBI taxonomy): domain Eukaryota; kingdom Viridiplantae; phylum Streptophyta; class Magnoliopsida; order Poales; family Poaceae; genus Avena; species Avena sativa. The sequence continues at coordinate 388,173,006 of OV702296.1, forward strand.
ACTCAAGGTTGGACAAGGTGGCAACAAAAGGAACCATGTTTATATGGCTATCTTTTTGTGTGTGCACTAGAAGAAAACCACCCAGGGACTTGGAGATTGAACATGTTTCTCGTACAGTGGCTTCCGTGTACAGCCACATGCTAAATGGGCTCTGGCTTAGTCAACTACATAGTGGAAGACCCATGCATTGGCATCTTCAGGTTAACTAGAATTGTGTAAGGGAAATTTATCCCTACATTGCTGCATGGTTGACAAGCTAGCATTGTGTATTGGGAGGACTTCTATGGAAAGACTTTGTCACATTCTCGATCTGCCAGTACTCCATTTTTGGTGAGTACTTATCCAGCGGCCACTGGTGGCGTCAAGACGAGATTGTGTCATGTGGGTAAAGTGTACAACTTCAGCAGAAGATCAAATTCTAAGTACTTAGCCATGTTCCCGGTTATGGACAACTCTGAGCAACTAAGGCCTGAAGCTATGGAAGATCTCGAGATTCCAATTTCTCAAAGTAAAACTTGATGGTGTCAACAAGGGACTAGAAGCACTTGGAGTTTTCCAAGGAGTTCAGAAAGATTTGACAAAAGATCAAAACTATTTTCAAAATATAGGATAAAACTATATTGCTTTCTACAAATGAGCCTAAACCCTACTTAGCCAAATATGCATGTAATGATAAGATCCACTTATTTCTACATAGTAGTGGAACTTGCCAATACAATTAAAATGTATTGACCCTTGTGGCTGCAACTTATTATGTTGCAGGTTTGTTTGATGTTAGTGAAGTGTGTTGAATAGGATTCCAAGTCGACAACCAACATGATTGCCTGTGGCACTTTGAAGATGAAGGACTCCATGTTATATATTATGCTGCATTATAATGTGATAGCCAAATGAGCTATGTAAGATGTAATGAATTATTTTATTCCTGGTTATAAAGTTGTAAGATGACCTTTGTTTCTTGATATTACATCTTAACTGTGGATGCTAGCTATTGATCCAGGGACTAGCATTGTAAACACAGGGATCTCTACCTTATTAAAGGTTGGGAACCTTACAGATGGTATCAAAGCATTGTGTTGCCTGTAGGATTGTAACCCTAGGATTGGACAAAACCCCTTAGAAAAATAGGAATTGTATTTGTTCCAAAACTTATTTACAAACAATCTTGTAAACTCTTTCCTCAGCCTTTTGGTTTTGATTCTACATCTCTTCCTCTTTCAACTTGATGGACAAAGCCTTCACCATGTCAATGAATTCGACTTTAGTCTCACCAAGGACTTCTACTTAGACATCCCTAAGGACTACAAGTGAAAAACCAAGAGACATTAGATTGCCTACCCAAAAACATTGATATCATGTTAGTGTATGGATCATATTGACCTATGAGGTATGTCTATACTAAGTTAATTATTTTAAGAAAACTTGTTGTTTCCTTCAACTCATGGGTTAAGCTCATAAGTTGTTAAGTGAATAGTTGCTTGATGATTGCTTGATTGTTTGATTTGAACTTGATTGTTTTGGATGGTGTGTTAGAACTTCTTTAGACCTATCCATCATTACTTATCCATATCAACCAACAGATGCCTCCCCGTCGTGCCAACCCCAACCAAAACAACAATAACAACATCACTCCTGAGATGCAGCAGATGATGACAGCTCAGACGCAACTGATGTAGATGATGACCACGTTCATACATAATCATAACAACAACAACAACCACAATCAGAATAATCCTCCAGCACATGATATGCTCACCAGGTTTCTGAAACTAAGGCCTGCAAGGTTCTCTGGAACAACTGACCTAATGATAGCCAATGACTGGTTACGTTTGGTGAATAAGGACTTAGTGACTGTTGGCTGCACCGACGAAGAAAAAGTTAGGTTTGCAGCATTTCTGCTTGAAGGACCAGGAGCAACATGGTGGGACAACTTTCCGATCACCACTCCCCTTGAAGATGTGACTTGGGCTATTTTTGAGGATGGTTTTCGTACAGCTCACATCTCATCTGGAGTGATGCACTTGAAGAAAAAGGAATTCCACAATCTGAAACAACGTCACCTCAGTGTGGCTGAGTACATTGAAGAATTGAACAATCTGGCACGCTATGCACCGGATGAAGTTGATACAGATGCTAAGAGAAAGGAGAAATTTCTTGAAGGACTTAATGATGAGTTGAACCTACAGTTGTCTGTTGCCTATGTCCCAACTTATTAATCACTCTATGACAAAGCCACCATTTTGGAAAACAAGATGAATCAAGTTGAGAACAGAAAGAGGAAGCATAAACTCAAGTATCACTCAGGATCATCACAAAAGAAGCGTTCATTCAAAAAGAGCAATGAAGATTCTGAACCACATCAGTATCACCACAACAACAATGGAAGTGATAATAATGGAAATGATACTGACAATGGACATGACCTTGGTCAGAACCAACATGACACTTTCAGGAAGAAAGACATTAGCCCGTTGCAGTGCTATAATTGTAAGGAACATGGACACTATGCATCAGACTGTCCTGAGAAGAAAAAGAAAAAGGATGCTAGAAACTCCAATGGAAATGACTCCAATGTGACCCAGAAAGGACATGTGAACCACATTGACATGGATGGGAACTTTGAAGAAATAGAAGAAGTGGATGTCAGGAACTAGTTAACTCAGAGGAGTCAAATAAGGATTCCTTGTCTGGATATCAAGTGTTGAACCCATAGTCAAGTGAACCATTAATGTAACCCTATGAGACTTTCTTTTAAGGGTGGTAGTACCCTAGTTGTCTTCAAGCCAACTTGTAACCTCTAGCCTTCCCAAATCTCGGGACGAGATTTCTTTTAAGGGTGGTAGCCTGTCACATCCCAAAATTTTCCAAATTTTGAAATGTGAAAAATAATTAAACAAATTAAACAATTGTTGAAATTTAGGGTGAGAAGAAACTTTTTGATTCCAATTGGAAGCATCAAAACCTATTTTGATCAAATAAAATCCTAAAGGGATTTAAAAAGATAAACAAATAATAAATAAAGTTATAATAGTTGGAATCACTATTTTTGGTTCTTTAAATAAAAAGATATGGTTTTTATAAAGCAAAGTAGAAATAATAAATAAGTATTATTTTAAAAGAGCCAAATTAAATCTTGGCCAAGTAAATGAAATAAAATATTTTGTTTGATAAAAATAGTAAAGGATTATTTAAATAAAATAATAAGGATTTATTAATATCCAATTTTATTTGAGTAAAGGCTTTTCCCATTTTAAAATAAACATTGAAACTTGTTAAAGTATTTTAAATAAAAATTCCAAGTGTTTTGTTTTTCAAATGAAACCTAATGAAAAGGTTTTGGTATTATTTAGATTTCAAATAGAGTTTTAAAATAAATTAAAATCCTATTTGAAATAAAGACTAAGGTCTATTTATTTAATTATTAATAGATCCTAAAAGAATAAAAGAATTATTTTATTTTGGACTTTGGAATATGTTGATAAACAGAATTAAAATCAACACAAAGTTTGGTGGTGGTTTGAATTGAATTGGAGTTTGAATTGTTTGAAATAAAATCAAAACAGAAATTCAAATTGGAAAACGAAAAAGGTTCAGAACAACAAAAAAACGAATCAAACCCAACCCATCTGGCCAGCCCAGCAAGCCCACTCGCAGCCCACCAACTCTCCCCCTCTGGTGAACTGTTTTTACCTAGAAACACACCCACCCCGTCGCTGACAACAGGACCCCACGCCTCTCTCTCTCTCTCTCTCTCTCTCTCTCTCTCTCTCTCTCTCTCTCTCTCTCTCTCTCTCTCTCTCTCTCTCTCTCTCTCTCTCTCTCTCTCTCTCTCTCTCGCAGACAGCGCGGCCCCACGCCATCAGATCATCGTTCTCAGCCACGACCACATCCTCCTCGCCGTTTCTGCCGGCGATGAATGCCATTGAATTGGAATAACCCCGCGAGTATATCTCCCAGCCGATCACGCGCCTTAAAATGCCACGCTCTCCTCTTCCATTTCACCCAAGCCACATCCCCTCTCGGCCTCCAGGCTGCGAGAATTGCATGCTCGAACCTCTCTGCCCGACAAGCTTCTCCGGCGAAATCCCGGCGACTCCAGCCACCTCTCCATTCCCTGGCATCACTATCTTATTCCCCATCGTCAGGCACACCTGCCCATAGCCCCAACTCGGTCCCGCTCGCCCTAGAAGCTCGGCTTCGTCATCACCCGAGCGCCACCGTCTTCTGCCATTTCTCCGGCGAGTTCCCCTGGTAAGCTCAGACCACTCCTGTTCCTCTCAATGACACTCCTGTGATCATCACGCTCGCCCGGGTCTAATGCCCCCTCCCGTTTGCCTTGGCATGACCTGCAGCCTTGCCCCCGACGACAACCAGAGACACCTGGCGCCGCCACCGACTCCGGCGAGAAATCCCCCTGGAATCAGAGCGCCCCTTGACGAGTTGACCACACCTCGAGCACCACCACGACGTTGCGAATCCGGTGAGCCTCTCCTCCCCTTATCTCGCTTCCTAGAACGGCCGAACCACCTCAAGCAGAGTGCTCCGCCGCTCGCCGCCGCGCCAGCACCGCCAGTTCCAGGTCTGGCTGCTGTGATCTGTTGGATCTCAATCCGATGGCTAGGATAGATTCATTTAATCGAAAGGGTACATTGGATCTGAGCCGTGCGATGTGTTTTAAATCCAATAGCCCACAGAGCGCGATCCAGCCGAAGCGGTACCGTCCAATAGGATCGAGCCACGTGGACAGAGTTTGAATTAAAACAGAAATATGATCTATTAGATGCTAGATTTTGTAAAATTCATAACTTTCAAACCACACGTCCAAATTTTGCAAATTTTATATCAATGGAATCAGCAAGACAAATCCTACCCAACCATGCATTTTTTTAATGTTTTGCTGCTAGAAAATTGGATGAATTTGCAGAAACATGTGTAGGCATAGTTTGAATATAGAAATTGTTCTAGATATATTTTTAAGGTGAAATATTTGCAAAATGGTTTGTTTTGAACCTACTGACCCTAGGAACTAACTTATGGATTTAAAAATGTATTTTGTGAGTTTAAGGAGTAAATATTTGAATTAGCACATTTCTAGTCAAATAAAAATATTGTTTATGGTTTAGAAATGATTTTTGAGTAAAGCCTTTGGGAAATGTTTTGATTCAAACCTTATGAGCCTAAACACTAAGTTTTGAGGTTTAAAAACATATTTTGTGAACCCTATAAAGTTATTGCCTTGCAAAAGACATTTCTAACAAACATAAAATATCACTTTGGTATAAAATTAGTTTATGGAGTGAAACCTCTTGCAAATGGTTTTACCACTTTAGTAAATGACCACTTTGAACCTTAAAATGTTTAGAGCCTAATAGAAACCACTTTTCTAAATAAAACCATCTTTTGCATGCTTGCATGCATTGCCTTATTTCTATTATTTTATGTGTGATAAATTGTTTGAATGTTGGTTTGAAAATGTGTTTGCTTGATTGAATTGTAGTGAAGTTAGAAGAGTGTGATATTTGCAAGATCAAGAAGTGAACCAACATTCTCAACTAAAAGGCAAGTGACACTATCATCCATGTCCTACTATTTTCATTACACTTAGTGGATTTTGTAACATGCATGATAAGGATTACTATATTTTATGCTATGCTAAATCCTATTAGGATATCATTATATCTCCCTTAGTGGAAACAATGTAGTTGTAGTATGCTTAGCCCTGCTATATATTTGGGATGGGATACATGATATGATTATAGGAAGTGTTGGAAAGATATATGTTTTATATAATAAAACAAGTACTCAATGAACCACCTGGGTGGAAAAGGATACTCAAGGTTGGACAAGGTGGCAACAAAAGGAACCATGTTTATATGGCTATCTTTTTGTGTGTGCACTAGAAGAAAACCACCCAGGGACTTGGAGATTGAACATGTTTCTCGTACAGCCACATGCTAAATGGGCTCTGGCTTAGTCAACTACATAGTGGAAGACCCATGCATTGGCATCTTCAGGTTAACTAGAATTGTGTAAGGGAAATTTATCCCTACATTGGTGCCTGGTTGACAAGCTAGCATTGTGTATTGGGAGGACTTCTATGGAAAGACTTTGTCACATTCTCGATCTGCCAGTACTCCATTTTTGGTGAGTACTTATCCAGCGGCCACTGGTGGCATCAAGACGAGATTGTGTCATGTGGGTAAAGTGTACAACTTCTGCAGAAGATCAAATTCTAAGTACTTAGCCGTGTCCCCGGTTATGGACAACTCTGAGCAACTAAGGCCAGAAGCTATGGAAGATCTCGACATTCCAATTTCTCAAAGTAAAACTTGATGGTGTCAACAAGGGATTAGAAGCACTTGGAGTTTTCCAAGGAGTTCAGAAAGATTTGACAAAAGATCAAAACTATTTTCAAAATATAGGATAAAACTATATTGCTTTCTGCAAATGAGCCTAAACCCTACTTAGCCAAATATGCATGTAATGATAAGATCCACTTATTTCTACATAGTAGTGGAACTTGCCAATACAATTCAAATGTATTGACCCTTGTGGCTGCAACTTATTATGTTGCAGGTTTGTTTGATGTTAGTGAAGTGTGTTGAATAGGATTACAAGTCTACAACCAACATGATTGCCTGTGGCACTTTGAAGATGAAGGACTCCATGTTATATATTCTGCTGCATTTTAATGTGATAGCCAAATAAGCTGTGTAAGATGTAATGAATTATTTTATTCCTGGTTATAAAGTTGTATTATGACCTTTGTTTCTTGATATTACATCTTAACTGTGGATGCTAGCTATTGATCCAGGGACTAGCATTGTAAACACAGGGATCTTTACCATATTAAAGGTTGGGAACCTTACACCATATTTTATTCTTCTAAATTCATTGATAAATCCAATGAGCTTAACACTGAAGCTTTTCATAATATTCTCAAATCCATACTTGGTTATATCAACTACTCTACTGTTGATAACCTCCAATCCAACAAGTGGTTACAGTTGCCTCCATTCATATTCTTCATTTATCATCCATCATCAACATTACTCTAGTAGATATATATATATATGTATCAAATCCTACTTCACCTCAAGTGCTTAGTATTTCCTAAGAGGAAAATACTACTTATTTAATCCAATGTTGCTCTAACATCATCTTAATCATACTATCTTGTCTCTACTTGAATCCAGTATCTAATACTCCAACCTCACATTATATTAATATGACTTGTCATGGCTAACCTAGGATAACATATCTATACTAGGTTTCAATAATGTTTTATCCACCAATGTCACTTATACATGATATAAGTATTTAGTCTTGGTGAGTTAAGCATGATCATTATAATCCTTTGATCATTTATGGTTTAGGTTTCTAGTTGAATAATCAAGGTCTTATCAATACAACATTACAGTTGTAGTATAATTATCTTCTGTTTATTTCTATTGGACTAAGAAATATTATTCATTGACTATACCTACTTGATCCAATAGGATTGCTCCTTGGTAACTATCATCAGAATTCATCCTTGTAATCTTCTTTGTTACCATATATATCTTTATTCAAGATAACTCTTATATCCATTCAGGAGTGAGTTAACTCCATTAATTATCATTGATCTTATTCTCTTCCCACACTCACATTCTATAGATGATATCTAAATCTAGCATTACCACCTACCTCTTCTTACTTATTTCTTTATAAGATTAAAGTGATTGTTCTGATGAGAAGAAGGGTTGGTAGATCAAGAATTAATGGGCTAAGAATTGGTGAATCAATAGTTGATTACTCAACATTGATGAAAAACAGATATTAGAATAAGGTTCAGTAGAGATGATAAGGATTGATATGGGAAGAAAGATATCTGGTGAATGATCTTGACTTGGTTTCTTTCCTACTCAATCTCACTAAAGAGTTAAGGTTAGGTATTACTATGATACTCATGGTATAAGCAGATGAGATTAAGATAGATCAAGATTTAGTTGTTACATTCCTATTACTTAAGTTATGTTTATAACTTGGTATTCATGAGTTGTGTAATTAATACAAGGATATGATTCCTTAAGGATCAAATATAAAATATTAAATAATGTATTAGGGTTTAACTTTTATTACATTTGATCTACCCTTAGATCAAATCTCCCTTATCCAAAATAAGGTTTTAGCAAAGGTCATATTGAAACTTATCGCAGTCAACTTGATGATCTACTTCAATTCCATCAAGTTGAGAGAAGCTTCAATCACTTTGACAAGTTTTGTTCAAAAGGGCAAAAATTATTCAGATTTTTTGCATGAATTCAATGCACATATCTGTGTTCAACTTATTTATAAGCTCTAATGCTGGGATGTTACACATTTCTACCCTTGACTTATAATTGTAACTACTCTAAGCATATTTATTTTAACAACGAATAATTCTCAAGTTTTAACCAGTTTCATAACCTGTATAGATCTACTTGTACTACAAGAATACTGCCTTATCATTCATGCCACTATGGATTTGGCATATTTCATGGGGTTAGTTAAGCATAACCTTATTTGTTACTCTCTATAAGATTATATTCTTCATGGAATAATTTTGAGTTAACTAAACATTAGTTACTATCCCTATAATAACATGTTGTTTAAGGTTTTGGGGCATACTCCCCTGGTATTTACCACTAGTATAAATATAATAAAAAAGTTTTACTTCATTTCATGGCTTCTCTTAGTAAGATAGCACCAAGATTAACTACTCCCTTATGAGGTACTCTGACTTGGTGATATGCTACTCTAATCTAGTTATAGAATAGTCTAGTATAAGATATATTGTCTACTTACGAAATACTGGTTAGGTAATTCCTAATACAAATAGTAGATAAGTATCATTAATAAGAAAAGAAGTAACCTAAAAATTCTACTAAAGTGTGACAAGGTTATTCTCAATTGAATATCCATCACTCATACAAGGAGTTATGGTGCAGATAAGATGGCTTCCTATTGTCACTATCCAACCTACAGGTTCTACCCATTTACTAGGAACCTAAGGTCAAAGCATATGCTCTGATACCAACTGCGGTGACCCAGCATACCACTGCATGATGTAGTACACTATAGTCGTTGACATAACACGAATGGAACATCGTTCCATCCGCATTATATCCCCCAGAGTGATACAACAGAAACATCGCGGGTCCAAGACATTACTTTAAATTACATATAACATATTACAAAAGATCCAGAGAACTTCCTTGAACAGTGAGGAATATTATATAGAAAGAACCATAAAGATCCACTCGAAGTTTACTTTAGAAGTACTACTATTAGTATATGTATAAGACTTGAGAGTACTACTATATTATTGTTCTACAAAAGTAGGTTTTAGATTCTAGGAGTTTTATTTATATTCTACACTTTAGCTTGTCTTTGATAGCTTCCGGTAAGGTCTTCGACTCCGTTGATCTCCCTCAGATATCTTCAACTCTTCAAGTAACTTATTTTCTGGGAACTCCATTGATTTCTCCGAGATCTAGCAAGGGTTAAGAAGATACATTGAGTACGAGCATACTCAGCAAGTTCACTAAAGAGAAGTGTTTGATGAAATATCTATAGCCACAGACCATAGGTCATAGGCAATGCAAGTTTTCGAAAACATTTCTTTAAAGGTTGCTTTTATTCTGAAAAGCTATGTCCGTCAGCCTTCATAGGTTTACCAGAACTTTCATGGAGTTCCTTTCATGCCGCGTTCGTAGCTCCTTCCCGGAACAGGGAGTAACAAGTTACAATTCTTACACTCTGCAGAGGTGCATAGCTTTACCCATGAGAGATCTTAGCTTTGTTGCACATCCGAGTTATAGGCTCGTTCACACTTCCTTGGTATGAGGCCCAGACTAAGATCCAAGCCAATCATTGTCCTTCTTCGCGACCCCACATACTCGACGGATTACACATCAGGCCTAGGATAAAACTTGTTTCCATTATCAGCCTAAGGTGTACAACTCTCATAGATACCAGAAGCCGTGGGATGTTGAGGGATCCCACCCATAACCTGCTAACCCTATACAAGAGGAGTTGCAACAACGGCCCGGTCATCCGTTGGCATGCGAAAGGGAGCCGATCCAGCTGACTTCTCCGTCCCATTCCAAATATCATGGTTAATGCGTAATATACGGCGCAAGAATCACTGGCGACATTGGTTGTTAAGTCCTAGGTAATATGTTCCTTTACCACCGGAATTTTTATAGAAGGTTATTACCTCATGGTATATAACCTATAATCATATTATTATGAAAATAGTGTTTTCTGACCCTTTTTGAAATGCAAGTGATGACAACACTAGATTTGCAAAATATTTTACAAAAAAAATCAAAGGACATGAGCAAGTGCGAACTTGACTTTTGTGATTGCAAGATTATGCACTCACGGTCTTCGAGACAATAGAAGATCCAATATCTGAAATCATCATCATTGGTCCGATAAGTACTAATGTTTAAAGAAGAAAGATGTCATTATGCATAAATAATTCTATGCAATTTTATAATTCCCAAAGTGAAACCCTCAGCATTATAAATGATTTGATCTTAGGTATCTTCTCAAGATTGGGTTTATTTCCAAGTTTATTTCATAAGTAATGGCATTGATAAGGAACTTAAGTGTTAAAAATCCAAATATACAAGTAAGGATAAAGTAATGTGATTATGATTAATTGTTATCGGATGATTAGGAGAAAAAGTCCTTGGGTTGAGTTGTTAAGAGCTAAAGGAATTGTTATAGACTTGTTGTTTGAAGTGGCAAAAAGAATAACATTTGAAGAAACTAGTGTTTAGTTAAGACTAATTAGTCTTAAGGGTTATTAGGTTTTACATTAGGGTTGGTGATGGTTACGAATGATGTTGAGTTATCATATTTCAATTGATGTTACAAGTGACCAAAGTTAACTTTAAAAACATGAATACACTTCAAATGAGATGTTTACGATTGTTTAGACCAAAGTTAACTATAAAAATATAAGTGAATTTTATGATATAATGAGTTTTAGCATATCATCTAGTTTTAGGGTTTTGACAAATATGATTAAGGATGATCTCTTTTAATTTAAGTGAAAGATGAAATTAATAACATGCAGCTTATTAATGGAAGCATAATTAGATGATTTTATAAATTTATTAGAGTTTAGAGTCATTTTAAGAGTGGTTAAGAGATGAAGATTATTCACGATTTTATACATGAGTGATATATAATATTTATTTAAAAGGAGTTTTATTTAGATTTTAAGATTTAATTAGAGTATTTAAAAGTTAATAGTTATACTTAAGTTTTATTATGATTATGGATTTATACTTAGTAACTAAATTTAAAGGTTTTAGTGTTTTATTAAGAAAAGTGATTATTTCTTTTTTAGTAAATAAATTTAAAGAATTAACAAAGTGGTTATTTTATTTTAGTAAAATAAGTACATGAGTTTTATTACCTAATGTTATTAAAATGTTTTTGAATAATATATATAGTATTTTTCTACTAAAATATACTTATTCAAGATCTTAAAAATGAATTTTATTTATTTTTAAGTATTATCTTTATTTTTATAAAATTCTTCAAAGAATTAAGTGTCTTTAAATATTTGCTTTATATTTTATTTGTAAAACTCTAAGTTAGTATTTCTATAAAATAGTAGAGTTATTTTGATTTTTATTTATTTTTAGGAGTTTTTCTTATTTATGAAATTTTACTCAGGATTAAATGATTTTAATATTTATGTGCTTTATATTTATTTTAAATAAATAAATTTATATTTTTATTAGATAGATCTTATTTTTATGATAATTTTAACATATTAAATGTATTTTTATGATTTTTCTATAATTTCATCAAGCTAAAAATGTTTAGAGATTATTTTGGTAATTCATTTGTTTTACTTTTATTTCATTTCTTAACCTAATCAACTTGGACTGTTTGGTTGGGCACATGGGCCAACCTGGCCCATTTAGAGCTGGCCTGGGTCATATAGAACATGACCCCTACCTCCTCTCTCTTCTTCGGCACCCACACGATACAATCCCCACTCTCCCTTTCTTGTTCATATGCCTCACCCGCGCATGCCACCACCATCGCCCGTGTGACCAACGCCGTCCAAATTCGGTGGTGCCGGTTACTGCCATGTGCTGGCGCTGGCTAGCCCCTGCTTACTCTTCCTTCTTGTCGATTTGGTTCAATTGTGGCCTCGCACGCATCTGGCCGAAACCCTAGCTTTGCCTTGGCCGGACCGCTGTCGATCCAGGCGCCGCCGCTCGATGTAGTCAACATCCTAGGCAGGTGTAGGATGTTGTGCCCCTCATGGGTGCTCCCTGTGCCGCCTTTGTGGTGAGGTTGATGCTGGGCTAGGTGGTGGTGTTCATTGTACTGCCATGTCGCAAATGGTCTTGGTGATGGTGTACGGTGAAGCCTTCCCTGTGGTGTGCCACCTCGGTCGCGTGGGCTCTGCCTCACCACGCCGTTGTGGTTGTGCCATGGGCATCAGGTACATGTGACAATTCTTCTTTCCCCTCTATTCCCTGTGACCAACCTTCGTGCTGATGGTTTTGGTTGATGATAATGTGGTTAATGTTGGTAGTTGTGTTTATGTCTCCTATTGATTCATGTTATACATAGGTTGTGAGTTTGGTGTTTAACTACTAAGGATGTTGTACTAGCTCTGATGCTTATATCTGGATGATTGAATCATCCCAAGCTTTGGTTCTAAATGAAATGGTGATGTCAGATAGAGAAATGATGTACTTGCTGCTGTGTTTACCTTAACCTGGGATAATATCTTAGGCTTGGCTGTATTGGAGATATTTCATCCTTAGTTACTGAACTTTTATTTTAATGGAATGATTTTATTAGTTTCTTCCCATCTAGATAATAGAAAATTGGTAAGATATGATTCCTGGATACTTTACTAGGGAAATGATTTAAAATTCCCTCTCCGATTATTTGTAGTAGAGGTTGTGAATACCACCATGGTTAATGATCAGCAAAAGGTTGCTTGCAGATGTGTTTCGATGATCTATTGATGATCATATCATGCAAAGGCATGATCTTGAGCAATCAGGAATTAGAAGATTTAAAGTAGATTTATTTATCTACTTAATTGCTGGATAACTAAATAAATCATTCCTAGATCAGATGATCTGGGAAGATGATTTGTATAATTCATAGGTGAGGAAGTGACCAATATGTATACTATCAACATGATAGTCAAATAATTATAATTTATTCCTAGATTTGGCTAGGAAGATGATTTGAATTCATTACTAAATGAGATTCTGAACATATACATACTTGATTCTTAGGGTTAATTATAACACCCCATTTTCAGTTAATCTTATATTAGGGTTTGTTTGTGCATCATGAGCATCATGTTTTAAATTGTGCATTAAAGCAAAATAAATCAAACTCTAAAACTCTATTTTCCCCTCTCTTTGAAATGCATTCAAATGGTTCTCATATTTTGAAAAGTATCAAAGTTTATTGGAGCCCAAATTGGTATAAAGGGCCCCTAAATATCTACAATGATTTCAAAACTCTTTGGTATTTTCAAACTGTTTAAAACTGAAAAGGATTTGAAATACAAAGATAAAAACACAAAACAGAAAAGGAAAAGATTTTTGGAAAGAAAAAAAATAACCAGAACAGCAACCAGGCCGTAGCCTAGCTGGCCCAGCTCCCCTCTCCCCTCTGCCTGCCGCACACCCGCAGCTCCCGCGGCCCAGCAGCAGCCCACCTTGGCCTAGGCCCGTGTACATGTTCGTTGTCTTCTTCCTCTGGACGCCAAGCAGCTGCCTGGCTCGGCCGACACCGTCGATCCACGCCGTCGCGATGCTCGCCACCGCACCATGCCCCTGGAGAGGATAAGGATGACGCCGCAACGCTCTCTCTCCCCTACTGGCCTCACCCCCTCCCTTGGATCTCTCTTTCCCTCGTTTCCCCACGAGACGAAACCCTAGCGCCTCAGACCTCACCGTTCGCCGCCATTTCCGGCCACCCCGAGGCGCTCTGAGAAGCCCAGGAGCTCCGTATCGTCACTCATGCCAGCTTCCTCGAAGGAATTGACCCCGGGCACCGTGAATCGAAGCCACGGTCTTCGTCTTCTCCGACGCCGTTCACCACCGTAGCTGCTTCTCCCGGTCCCCTCACACATCACCGTCGCCTCCATTCGATCCGTGGTGAGATTCTGGTCGTCATGGACCTCCCCACCCTCTCCCTCTCACTCTGTTTTGCGTTCGCCCCATGCGCCGCCGTGCTCCACCGTCAGACGCCGCCGCGGTCACTGCTCCGGTGACCATCCGTGGGCGGCTCCTCCTCTTCTGAACTCGCCTCTCTCCACTGATTCGAATAGGCCTAACCCCGCAGCCTCGCTCGTCGTCGTTCGCCGTCCCCGTCACCGTCCTGCAGGCCACCGCCGGCGTGATGTCACCCCGATGACACCCGTGCGTCAGCGCGCGCGCAGACCCGGTCAAACTGGCCTCAGGCCCAGCAGTCAGTCTCACTGGCTAGCTCAGGTTAGGGTGAGAGATAGAATCAGATGCTGAGGTGGCTAAGGCCCACCTGTCTGTGTCTGTGGCTAGCCTAGCCCTCTGTGTAAAAAGTATTTCCAGTTTTGTTTAAACTAAGAAATGGTTTTAATAATTTCTGAAATTGGTATAATATTGTAAATTCAATAACTTTTAATCTGTAATTCAGAAAAATACAAATAATATATCAAAATATTCAGAAAAATGAGAACTACCTCTTTAAGCTATAATAATGCATTGTTCAACAACTTAAATTACAAGTATAATTAGAAGAACATAATAACCCCTCTCATATACATCCGGAGTTTCCCGAGTTAGGGTTTTCACCCCTCGAAACCCCGATTGAATTGTCGATCATGCTTTAGGGTTTCAATTCAATACAATTCAACTTGTCATATCATCATACTTGCTTGAGCATTGCACCAATGCCATGTGTTGATTGTTTCCCCCTCTCTTCCTGGTGTTTGGGTCTTCCCGGTAGAATACAAGATCGAGATCATGATCGAAGTCAGAGATCAACACCGTCGAAGCTCGAAGATCGACGAACAATACTTGACCAACTGAAACCAAGTCAAGTGCCAGATGTCCGAAGATCTGCTTATCGGTTATCAACTAGCAAAGGCAAGCATATCCCCACCATGATATAATCCTAAGTTTTCGAAAGCATTTCAATTCTTTCCATGATGCATACGATTCTACTGTGGTATTTTCTCGATAGATAGAGTATCCTATCTATTGCATTACTCCCTTTGAGCTTATATTACCTGATCCACTGCTCCTAGCATAACTGGGTTTGGCTTGTGTGCACTGCTAGAGCTTATATCTGAGTCTTGCTTAGCCATGCATAGCTGTCAGTTCTAGTCCATCCAGATGATGTATCAGATGCAAGAGAATCTAGTATGACAGGAGAATGTGTTGAGATAAGATCAGCGATATGAGATTAAACATGCTAAGGCTTGTATGGGAGGCCACGGTGGGATGTGGTTTTTCTAGTCCCATGCTCGCCAACACTAGGACCTGAGTTCTTGCCTTTGGAACCGAGATGAGCGTACAGCCACACGGGGCTTGGGAACCCCTCGCCTGATTAACTTGCCTAGTAGATTCCATGAGTCACATAGTTTGGGTGTTCCATTCGACATACACATTGAAAATGTTTTCGATAGAGGGGGTGAAGGAGGTGCATTCATACAGGTAGGGAAGCATGGACCGGGTTGCTTGGGGTTGATGGCGCCGCTGGTAAACCAACCTCGCCTCACATCTTTAAGTACCGACTTCGGGATTTGACCCGTTACGGCGGAATAATACATATTGCGTGACTCATGGTCTCGGCGAAAGAAAGGTAAAGGTCGTGGCCAACCACCCTCTATCGGCCTTCCAAGGAAGAGGGCTAATAACGTTGGCATTAAGAGTCGGTTGGTACGTGTGGGTAAAGTTGTACACCCCTGCAGGGTTAAATCTTTTCGAAAAGCCGTGTTCATGATTATGAATGCTTGGTGACCAGATTCTAAGATCATAGAGAACTATAACCTAATCTTAAAACTTGGTAGATCAACGTGTACTTAAGGATGCTTTCTCATGGGTACGAGGGGGTGATCCTAGTTCAGATGATGATGATTCGGTGGATATCAAAAGATGATGATCAATGTTTCGGAGACTTCGCTCTCTTATCCCCTTTTAAAATACTCTGATTACACGAGCTTCTTCTCCCTCTTGTTTTATAAACAAAAGATGGCTTTATGCAAAACAACTCCACCAGCCACAAGTCTTGCGGAGTACACCCTGTACTCACCCTTGCTTTGTTCATACTTTTGGCAGAGTAAGTGTTCCCTGAAGATGAGTTCCGTACTACATTGACATCGACGAGTAGCTTGGGGTTCCCGGCCGGTAGCCTGGAATCTATGGGCTGGGACGTCATCGTTATGCTTCAGGCCTCTTAGGCCATTTGTTAAGTTTGCTATACTTAATAGCATAATTTTCCTTCCGTTGTTTGATGTTTGTGGCCAGTGATCTCTGCTTGTAATAATTTGGTTCTCTGCTCAGTTATGAGCTTGCTGTAATAAATTTTTGTTTCGTAGGGTCACTGCCGTGTTACCGATTCTTCACTGGATATTCTCGAGCTCAAGGTTAAGCTTATTCCAGATGGAGGTCTGGGATTTGTTTAGACCTGATCCCGGGGGTGTCACAGTTCTTGGTATCAGAGCAGTACCGACCGTAGGAAAACCTTGCTATTGGTCGATGTTGAGTCTAGTGTTTGTGAAAACTATTTCAAAAGCTGAAAAGTATTTGCGAAAACTCTAGTATGATTCTTTTACTCCTTATCCAGTTTCTCTCTAACTCTGGGTCATCTTATTTGATGTTGATTTTGGAAAACTTTTGATATCTCTTCTAGTCTTTCAAAGCTTAGGTGCCTTTGGGCATGTCGTTTCTTAGCCAGTTGACCTAGTGTTGAGTTCTCTAGAGATGTGTGTGTTGTGAATTCCTTGTTCCCATTGCTCTGTTTCATCTGAGAGATTCCTTTCTATCACACTACTAGGAAAACGCCTGTTCGTGGCGCACCTGAAAAGGCCATCCGTGGCGCACTAGTTGTGCGCCACGGGCCTCGCGCTACGGCTATCTCCGAGCCGTGGTGCACTACCTGGTGCGCCACGGTTGTGTCGAGATAGGCGTGGCGCACATGCCAGTGCGCCACGGAAAGTAGTCCAGGTGCGCCACGCGTATGAAACAATAACCGTGGCGCACTAGGTGCTGTGCGCCACGGATATAAATTTCAAAACTTAAAAAAAACGCAGCAGATCTGGATCTCGTCGTTAGTGTCGTTGCGTGTCAGTGCAGGTCGTCGTCGTCGCCTCCTCGTCGTCACCTCGTCGTCGTCGTCGGAACTGCAAGGAGGAGGAGGAGAATAGGAGGAAGAGGAGGAGAAGAAGAGGAGGAGGAGAAGAAGAAGAGGAGGAAGAGGAGGAGAAGAAGAGGAGGAGGAGAAGAAGAGGAGGAGGAGAAGAAGAAGAGGAGGCCTCGTCGTTGTCGGAACTACAAGGAGGAGGAGGAAGAGGAGGAGAAGAAGGAGCCTGACGTCTCGTCATCGGAACTGCAAGGAGGAGGCCGCCGTCACCATCTTCACTGCAAGGAGGAGGAGGAGAAGGAGATGGAGAAAGAGAAATAGAAGGAGAAGGAGGAGAAGAAGAAGGAAATGAGAAGGGAGGAAAAGGAAAAGGAGAGAAGGGGAGGGGAGGGAAAAGAAAAGGGGTAGGTGGGCGGGGTGAGGATTCGAAATTTGAATCCCGCCCAAGCTTATCCGTGGCGCACTAGGTGGTGGTGCGCTACGGGTAAGTCTCCCTCTATTTTTTTTTCTGCAGGAAAAAACGGTCTTTTGACCGTAACTTTTTACTCTTTTCGAATTTTGAAAAATCTAAAAAATCGCTAAACGACCGTAGGTGGTTGCGAGCGGATGCGAAATCTCGTTCTCGTCATTTTGGTATATTATACGATTTTTTTTCGATATCCTATGCAAAAGTTACGGCCTTTTTACCGTGGCATGAGTTTTTTTTGTAGATAAAGTCGAAACTCATGTTTGTTAATTTTACTAGAAGCTATACCACATTACCTACCTAAATATGAAAGGATTTAATTTTTGGAATTGTTTATCATTTTCTTTTATTTTTTGCAAAGCCTAAAAAGGCGATCCGGGGGGGTGGAGTTGGTGCAGGATAGTTAGGCATAGGGCACTAGGGGAAGGTGCCCTACTACTAAGTTTATACATCCGTGGCGCACATGCCATAGTGCGCCACGGATGTGTTTGGCCGTTTCACAGCAGAGAGGGGCATCCGCTTAGGCATAGCGCACCCCCTCCATGTGCGCCACGGTTGACACTAACAACCGTAGCGCACCTACCCTATGTGCGCTAAGGATGTTTGGCGTGCGGCCAACAGGGCCCTGGCCCACACATATCTGTGGCGCACTATGGTCATGTGCGCCACGGTTGTTCTAGTTACTAGTAGGGCACTGCCCATAGGTGAGCCACGCCTGTTTTATCCGTGGGGCACTTCAACCATGTGAGCCACAGATGTGCTGATTACCTATAGCCATTTTCCTAGTAGTGTCATGATCTCTCTATCTTTTGGACCCACAATATTATATTGTTGGGTCTGCGGTGTTCTGTTCTAGGCTTCGAGGTTTCCTTTCGCCTCGTGTGCCTCCTTTTTATTTGTTCGGGTACTTCAGAAGTTGTTTCTTCTCTTGGAAGTTACCTCGTGGTTACTAACTTGCAGTGTACGTCACTCAAGAAGTAACTATTCCTTTTTTGGGTTTTAACCCTTGGACTTGAACTTAAGATCCCCGATTGTGCTGGATTCTGGTGTTGAGAATCTTGTACATGAAGCTGACCTTTAACCCAAGATCCATTCCTTTGTCCCCTGTGGTTAATATTCATACATTACCTCGGGATGGCTGGTACTACAATTATAGCCTTCAAGCTTGTGGTCTTTGTCGCGATTGAATTGTCGCGATTGAATTGTGATAATGGTTGGAATTGAAGAAGGTGTGCTTAAGTGATTTGCTATAGGAAAATATTCCTATAAAGCATTATGAAAATAAGATGATAGATCAAACATATGAAATGGATATTATGTTTGACTATAGATTTAGGGTTTAGTGTTTACCAAGAATTTATATCTTCCATAATTCACAATCCTGGACTTGTAACTAAGGAATTCCTTTCCTAGATATACTACTCCTTCATATTCATCATCATGTGCTAACATGATGAGCTTTACTTTACAAAATATTCATATCCATCTGTCACATCCCAAAATTTTCCAAATTTTGAAATGTGAAAAATAATTAAACAAATTAAACAATTGTTGAAATTTAGGGTGAGAAGAAACTTTTTGATTCCAATTGGAAGCATCAAAACCTATTTTGATCAAATAAAATCCTAAAGGGATTTAAAAAGATAAACAAATAATAAATAAAGTTATAATAGTTGGAATCACTATTTTTGGTTCTTTAAATAAAAAGATATGGTTTTTATAAAGCAAAGTAGAAATAATAAATAAGGATTATTTTAAAAGAGCCAAATTAAATCTTGGCCAAGTAAATGAAATAAAATATTTTGTTTGATAAAAATAGTAAAGGATTATTTAAATAAAATAATAAGGATTTATTAATATCCAATTTTATTTGAGTAAAGGCTTTTCCCATTTTAAAATAAACATTGAAACTTGTTAAAGTATTTTAAATAAAAATTCCAAGTGTTTTGTTTTTCAAATGAACCCTACTGAAAAGGTTTTGGTATTATTTAGATTTCAAATAGAGTTTTAAAATAAATTAAAATCCTATTTGAAATAAAGACTAAGGTCTATTTATTTAATTATTAATAGATCCTAAAAGAATAAAAGAATTATTTTATTTTGGACTTTGGAATATGTGATAAACAGAATTAAAATCAACACAAAGTTTGGTGGTGGTTTGAATTGAATTGGAGTTTGAATTGTTTGAAATAAAATCAAAATAGAAATTCAAATTGGAAAAAGAAAAAGGTCCAGAACAAAAAAACGAATCAAACACAACCCATCTGGCCAGCCTAGCAAGCCCACTCGCAGCCCACCAGCTCTCCCCTCTGGTGAACCGTTTTTACCCAGAAACGCACCCACCACGTCGCTGACAACAGGACCCCACGCCCTCTCTCTCTCTCTCTCTCTCTCTCTCTCTCTCTCTCTTTCTCTCTCTCTCTCTCTCTCGCAGACAGCGCGGCCCCACGCCATCACATCATCGTTCTCACCCGCAACCACGTCCTCCTCGCCGTTTCTGCCGGCGATGAATGCCATTGAATTGGCATAACCCCGCGAGTATATCTCCCAGGCGATCACGCGCCTTAAAACTCCACGCTCTCCTCTTCCATTTCCCCCAAGCCACATCCCCTCTCGGCCTCCAGGCTGCGAGAATCGCATGCTCGAACCTCTCTGCCTGACAAGCTTCTCCGGCGAAATCCCGGCAACTCCGGCCACCTCTCCATTCCCTAGCATCGCTATCTTATTACCCATCATCAGGCGCACCTGCCCATAGCCCCAACTCGCTCCCGCGCGCCCTAGAAGCTCGGCTTCGTCATCACCCGAGCGCCACCGTCTTCTGCCGTTTCTCCGGCGAGTTACCCTGGTAAGCTCAGACCACCCCTGTTTCTCTCAATGACACTCCTGTGATCACCATGCTCGCCCGCGTCTAACGCCCCCTCCCGTTTTCCTCGGCATGACCTGCAGCCTCGCCCCCGACGACAACCAGAGACACCTAGCGCCGCCACCGACTCCGGCGAGAAATCCCCCTGGAACCAGAGCGCCCCTTGACGAGTTGACCACACCTCGAGCACCACCGCGACGTTGCAAATCCGGTGAGCCGCTCCTCCCCTTCTCTCGCTTCCTAGAACGGCCGGACCACCTCAGACAGAGCGCCTCGCCGCTCGCCGCCGTGCCAGCGCCGCCAGTTCCTGGTCTGGCTGCTGTGATCCGTTGGATCTCAATCCGATGGCTAGGATATATTCATTTAATTGAAAGGGTACGTTGGATCTGAGCCGTGCGATGTGTTTTAAATCCAACAGCCCATAGAGCACGATCCAACCGAAGCGGTACCGTCCAATAGGATCGAGCCATGTGGACAGAGTTTGAATTAAAACAGAAATATGATCTATTAGATGCTAGATTTTGTAAAATTCATAACTTTCAAACCACATGTCCAAATTTTCCAAATTTTATATCAATGGAATCAGAAAGACAAATCCTACCCAACCATGCATTTTGTTGAATGTTTTGCTTCTAGGAATTTGGTTGAATTTGCAGAAACATGTGTAGGCATAGTTTGAATATAGAAATTGTTCTAGATATATTTTTAAGGTGAAATCTTTGCAAAATAGTTTGTTTTGAACCTACTGACCATAGGAACTAACTTATGGATTTAAAAATGTATTTTGTGAGGTTAAGGAGTAAATATTTGAATTAGCAAATGTCTAGTCAAATAAAAATATTGTTTATGGTTTAGAAATGATTTTTGAGTAAAGCCTTTGGGAAATGTTTTGATTCAAACCTTCTGACCCTAAACACTAAGTTTTGAGGTTTAAAAACATATTTTGTGAACCCTATAAAGTTATTGCCTTGCAAAAGACATTTCTAACAAATATAAAATATCACTTTGGTATAAAATTAGTTTATGGAGTGAAACCTCTTGCAAATGGTTTTACCACTTTAGTAAATGACCACTTTGAACCATAAAATGTTTAGAGCCTAATAGAAACCACTTTTCTAAATAAAACCATCTTTTGCATGCTTGCATGCATTGCCTTATTTCTATTATTTTATGTGTGATAAATTGTTTGAATGTTGGTTTGAAAATGTGTTTGCTTGATTGAATTGTAGAGAAGTTAGAAGAGTGTGATATTTGCAAGATCAAGAAGTGAACCAACATTCTCTACTAAAAGTCAAGTGATACTATCATCCATGTCCTACTATTTTCATTACACTTAGTGGATTTTGTAACATGCATGATAAGGATTACTATATTTTATGCTATGCTAAATCCTATTAGGATATCATTATATCTCCCTTAGTGGAAACAATGTAGTTGTAGTATGCTTAGCCCTGCTATATATTTGGGATGGGATACATGATATGATTATATGAAGTGTTGGAAAGATATATGTTTTATATAATAAAACAAGTACTCAATGAACCACCTGGGTGGAAAAGGACACTCAAGGTTGGACAAGGTGGCAACAAAAGGAACCATGTTTATATGGCTATCTTTTTGTGTGTGCACTAGAAGAAAACCACCCAGGGACTTGGAGATTGAACATGTTTCTCGTACAGTGGCTTCCGTGTATAGCCACATGCTAAATGGTCTCTGGCTTAGTCAACTACATAGTGGAAGACCCATGCATTGGCATCTTCAGGTTAACTAGAATTGTGTAAGGGAAATTTATCCCTACATTGCTGCATGGTTGACAAGCTAGCATTGTGTATTGGGAGGACTTCTATGGAAAGACTTTGTCACATTCTCGATCTGCCAGTACTCCATTTTTGGTGAGTACTTATCCAGCGGCCACTGGTGGCGTCAAGACGAGATTGTGTCATGTGGGTAAAGTGTACAACTTCTGCAGAAGATCAAATTCTAAGTACTTAGCCATGTTCCCGGTTATGGACAACTCTGAGCAACTAAGGCCTGAAGCTATGGAAGATCTCGAGATTCCAATTTCTCAAAGTAAAACTTGATGGTGTCAACAAGGGATTAGAAGCACTTGGAGTTTTCCAAGGAGTTCAGAAAGATTTGACAAAAGATCAAAAATATTTTCAAAATATAGGATAAAACTATATTGCTTTCTACAAATGAGCCTAAACCCTACTTAGCCAAATATGCATGTAATGATAAGATCCACTTATTTCTACATAGTAGTGGAACTTGCCAATACAATTCAAATGTATTGACCCTTGTGGCTGCAACTTATTATGTTGCAGGTTTGTTTGATGTTAGTGAAGTGTGTTGAATAGGATTCCAAGTCTACAACCAACATGATTGCCTGTGGCACTTTGAAGATGAAGGACTCCATGTTATATATTATGCTGCATTGTAATGTGATAGCCAAATGAGCTATGTAAGATGTAATGAATTATTTTATTCCTGGTTATAAAGTTGTAAGATGACCTTTGTTTCTTGATATTACATCTTAACTGTGGATGCTAGCTATTGATCCAGGGACTAGCATTGTAAACACAGGGATCTCTACCTTATTAAAGGTTGGGAACCTTACAGATGGTATCAAAGCATTGTGTTGCCTGTAGGATTGTAACCCTAGGATTGGACAAAACCCCTTAGAAAAATAGGAGTTGTATTTGTTCCAAAACTTATTTACAAACAATCTTGTAAACTCTTTCCTCAGCCTTTTGGTTTTGATTCTACATCTCTTCCTCTTTCAACTTGATGGACAAAGCCTTCACCATGACAATGAATTCAACTTTAGTCTCACCAAGGACTTCTACTTAGACATCCCTAAGGACTACAAGTGAAAAACCAAGAGACATTAGATTGCCTACCCAAAAACATTGATATCATGTTAGTGTATGGATCATATTGACCTATGAGGTATGTCTATACTAAGTTAATTATTTTAAGAAAACTTGTTGTTTCCTTCAACTCATGGGTTAAGCTCATAAGTTGTTAAGTGAATAGTTGCTTGATGATTGCTTGATTGTTTGATTTGAACTTGATTGTTTTGGATGGTGTGTTAGAACTTCTTTAGACCTATCCATCATTACTTATCCATATCAACCAACAGATGCCTCCCCGTCGTGCCAACCCCAACCAAAACAACAATAACAACATCACTCCTGAGATGCAGCAGATGATGACAGCTCAGACGCAACTGATGTAGATGATGACCACGTTCATACATAATCATAACAACAACAACAACCACAATCAGAATAATCCTCCAGCACATGATATGCTCACCAGGTTTCTGAAACTAAGGCCTGCAAGGTTCTCTGGAACAACTGACCTAATGATAGCCAATGACTGGTTACGTTTGGTGAATAAGGACTTAGTGACTGTTGGCTGCACCGACGAAGAAAAAGTTAGGTTTGCAGCATTTCTGCTTGAAGGACCAGGAGCAACATGGTGGGACAACTTTCAGATCACCACTCCCCTTGAAGATGTGACTTGGGCTATTTTTGAGGATGGTTTTCGTACAGCTCACATCTCATCTGGAGTGATGCACTTGAAGAAAAAGGAATTCCACAATCTGAAACAACGTCACCTCAGTGTGGCTGAGTACATTGAAGAATTGAACAATCTGGCACGCTATGCACCGGATGAAGTTGATACAGATGCTAAGAGAAAGGAGAAATTTCTTGAAGGACTTAATGATGAGTTGAACCTGCAGTTGTCTGTTGCCTATGTCCCAACTTATTAATCACTCTATGACAAAGCCACCTTTTTGGAAAACAAGATGAATCAAGTTGAGAACAGAAAGAGGAAGCATAAACTCAAGTATCACTCAGGATCATCACAAAAGAAGCGTTAATTCAAAAAGAGCAATGAAGATTCTGAACCACATCAGTATCACCACAACAACAATGGAAGTGATAATAATGGAAATCATACTGACAATGGAGATGACCTTGGTCAGAACCAACATGACACTTTCAGGAAGAAAGACATTAGCCCGTTGCAGTGCTATAATTGTAAGGAACTTGGACACTATGCATCAGACTGTCCTGAGAAGAAAAAGAAAAAAGGATGCTAGAAACTCCAATGGAAATGACTCCAATGTGACCCAGAAAGGACATGTGAACCACATTGACATGGATGGGAACTTTGAAGAAATAGAAGAAGTGGATGTCAGGAACTAGTTAACTCAGAGGAGTCAAATAAGGATTCCTTGTCTGGATATCAAGTGTTGAACCCATAGTCAAGTGAACCATTAATGTAACCCTATGAGACTTTCTTTTAAGGGTGGTAGTACCCTAGTTGTCTTCAAGCCAACTTGTAACCTCTAGCCTTCCCAAATCTCGGGACGAGATTTCTTTTAAGGGTGGTAGCCTGTCACATCCCAAAATTTTCCAAATTTTGAAATGTGAAAAATAATTAAACAAATTAAACAATTGTTGAAATTTAGGGTGAGAAGAAACTTTTTGATTCCAATTGGAAGCATCAAAACCTATTTTGATCAAATAAAATCCTAAAGGGATTTAAAAAGATAAACAAATAATAAATAAAGTTATAATAGTTGGAATCACTATTTTTGGTTCTTTAAATAAAAAGATATGGTTTTTATAAAGCAAAGTAGAAATAATAAATAAGTATTATTTTAAAAGAGCCAAATTAAATCTTGGCCAAGTAAATGAAATAAAATATTTTGTTTGATAAAAATAGTAAAGGATTATTTAAATAAAATAATAAGGATTTATTAATATCCAATTTTATTTGAGTAAAGGCTTTTCCCATTTTAAAATAAACATTGAAACTTGTTAAAGTATTTTAAATAAAAATTCCAAGTGTTTTGTTTTTCAAATGAAACCTAATGAAAAGGTTTTGGTATTATTTAGATTTCAAATAGAGTTTTAAAATAAATTAAAATCCTATTTGAAATAAAGACTAAGGTCTATTTATTTAATTATTAATAGATCCTAAAAGAATAAAAGAATTATTTTATTTTGGACTTTGGAATATGTTGATAAACAGAATTAAAATCAACACAAAGTTTGGTGGTGGTTTGAATTGAATTGGAGTTTGAATTGTTTGAAATAAAATCAAAACAGAAATTCAAATTGGAAAACGAAAAAGGTTCAGAACAACAAAAAAACGAATCAAACCCAACCCATCTGGCCAGCCCAGCAAGCCCACTCGCAGCCCACCAGCTCTCCCCCTCTGGTGAACTGTTTTTACCTAGAAACACACCCACCCCGTCGCTGACAACAGGACCCCACGCCTCTCTCTCTCTCTCTCTCTCTCTCTCTCTCTCTCTCTCTCTCTCTCTCTCTCTCTCTCTCTCTCTCTCTCTCTCTCTCTCTCTCTCTCTCTCTCTCTCTCTCTCTCTCTCTCTCTCTCTCGCAGACAGCGCGGCCCCACGCCATCAGATCATCATTCTCAGCCACGACCACATCCTCCTCGCCGTTTCTGCCGGCGATGAATGCCATTGAATTGGAATAACCCCGCGAGTATATCTCCCAGCCGATCACGCGCCTTAAAATGCCACGCTCTCCTCTTCCATTTCACCCAAGACACATCCCCTCTCGGCCTCCAGGCTGCGAGAATTGCATGCTCGAACCTCTCTGCCCGACAAGCTTCTCCGGCGAAATCCCGGCGACTCCGGCCACCTCTCCATTCCCTGGCATCACTATCTTATTCCCCATCGTCAGGCACACCTGCCCATAGCCCCAACTCGGTCCCGCTCGCCCTAGAAGCTCGGCTTCGTCATCACCCGAGCGCCACCGTCTTCTGCCATTTCTCCGGCGAGTTCCCCTGGTAAGCTCAGACCACTCCTGTTCCTCTCAATGACACTCCTGTGATCATCATGCTCGCCCGGGTCTAATGCCCCCTCCCGTTTGCCTTGGCATGACCTGCAGCCTTGCCCCCGACGACAACCAGAGACACCTGGCGCCGCCACCGACTCCGGCGAGAAATCCCCCTGGAATCAGAGCGCCCCTTGACGAGTTGACCACACCTCGAGCACCACCACGACGTTGCGAATCCGGTGAGCCTCTCCTCCCCTTCTCTCGCTTCCTAGAACGGCCGAACCACCTCAAGCAGAGTGCTCCGCCGCTCGCCGCCGCGCCAGCACCGCTAGTTCCAGGTCTGGCTGCTGTGATCCGTTGGATCTCAATCCGATGGATAGGATAGATTCATTTAATCGAAAGGGTACATTGGATCTGAGCCGTGCGATGTGTTTTAAATCCAATAGCCCACAGAGCGCGATCCAGCCGAAGCGGTACCGTCCAATAGGATCGAGCCACGTGGACAGAGTTTGAATTAAAACAGAAATATGATCTATTAGATGCTAGATTTTGTAAAATTCATAACTTTCAAACCACACGTCCAAATTTTGCAAATTTTATATCAATGGAATCAGCAAGACAAATCCTACCCAACCATGCATTTTTTTAATGTTTTGCTGCTAGAAAATTGGATGAATTTGCAGAAACATGTGTAGGCATAGTTTGAATATAGAAATTGTTCTAGATATATTTTTAAGGTGAAATATTTGCAAAATGGTTTGTTTTGAACCTACTGACCCTAGGAACTAACTTATGGATTTAAAAATGTATTTTGTGAGTTTAAGGAGTAAATATTTGAATTAGCACATTTCTAGTCAAATAAAAATATTGTTTATGGTTTAGAAATGATTTTTGAGTAAAGCCTTTGGGAAATGTTTTGATTCAAACCTTATGAGACTAAACACTAAGTTCTGAGGTTTAAAAACATATTTTGTGAACCCTATAAAGTTATTGCCTTGCAAAAGACATTTCTAACAAACATAAAATATCACTTTGGTATAAAATTAGTTTATGGAGTGAAACCTCTTGCAAATGGTTTTACCACTTTAGTAAATGACCACTTTGAACCTTAAAATGTTTAGAGCCTAATAGAAGCCACTTTTCTAAATAAAACCATCTTTTGCATGCTTGCATGCATTGCCTTATTTCTATTATTTTATGTGTGATAAATTGTTTGAATGTTGGTTTGAAAATGTGTTTGCTTGATTGAATTGTAGTGAAGTTAGAAGAGTGTGATATTTGCAAGATCAAGAAGTGAACCAACATTCTCTACTAAAAGGCAAGTGACACTATCATCCATGTCCTACTATTTTCATTACACTTAGTGGATTTTGTAACATGCATGATAAGGATTACTATATTTTATGCTATGCTAAATCCTATTAGGATATCATTATATCTCCCTTAGTGGAAACAATGTAGTTGTAGTATGCTTAGCCCTGCTATATATTTGGGATGGGATACATGATATGATTATAGGAAGTGTTGGAAAGATATATGTTTTATATAATAAAACAAGTACTCAATGAACCACCTGGGTGGAAAAGGATACTCAAGGTTGGACAAGGTGGCAACAAAAGGAACCATGTTTATATGGATATCTTTTTGTGTGTGCACTAGAAGAAAACCACCCAGGGACTTGGAGATTGAACATGTTTCTCGTACAGCCACATGCTAAATGGGCTCTGGCTTAGTCAACTACATAGTGGAAGACCCATGCATTGGCATCTTCAGGTTAACTAGAATTGTGTAAGGGAAATTTATCCCTACATTGGTGCCTAGTTGACAAGCTAGCATTGTGTATTGGGAGGACTTCTATGGAAAGACTTTGTCACATTCTCGATCTGCCAGTACTCCATTTTTGGTGAGTACTTATCCAGCGGCCACTGGTGGCATCAAGACG
This sequence comes from Avena sativa, assembly GCA_916181665.1. Taxonomy (NCBI): domain Eukaryota; kingdom Viridiplantae; phylum Streptophyta; class Magnoliopsida; order Poales; family Poaceae; genus Avena; species Avena sativa. The sequence continues at coordinate 388,201,475 of OV702296.1, forward strand.
AGATTGTGTCATGTGGGTAAAGTGTACAACTTCTGCAGAAGATCAAATTCTAAGTACTTAGCCGTGTCCCCGGTTATGGACAACTCTGAGCAACTAAGGCCAGAAGCTATGGAAGATCTCGACATTCCAATTTCTCAAAGTAAAACTTGATGGTGTCAACAAGGGATTAGAAGCACTTGGAGTTTTCCAAGGAGTTCAGAAAGATTTGACAAAAGATCAAAACTATTTTCAAAATATAGGATAAAACTATATTGCTTTCTGCAAATGAGCCTAAACCCTACTTAGCCAAATATGCATGTAATGATAAGATCCACTTATTTCTACATAGTAGTGGAACTTGCCAATACAATTCAAATGTATTGACCCTTGTGGCTGCAACTTATTATGTTGCAGGTTTGTTTGATGTTAGTGAAGTGTGTTGAATAGGATTACAAGTCTACAACCAACATGATTGCCTGTGGCACTTTGAAGATGAAGGACTCCATGTTATATATTCTGCTGCATTTTAATGTGATAGCCAAATAAGCTGTGTAAGATGTAATGAATTATTTTATTCCTGGTTATAAAGTTGTATTATGACCTTTGTTTCTTGATATTACATCTTAACTGTGGATGCTAGCTATTGATCCAGGGACTAGCATTGTAAACACAGGGATCTTTACCATATTAAAGGTTGGGAACCTTACACCATATTTTATTCTTCTAAATTCATTGATAAATCCAATGAGCTTAACACTGAAGCTTTTCATAATATTCTCAAATCCATACTTGGTTATATCAACTACTCTACTGTTGATAACCTCCAATCCAAAAAGTGGTTACAGTTGCCTCCATTCATATTCTTCATTTATCATCCATCATCAACATTACTCTAGTAGATATATATATATGTATCAAATCCTACTTCACCTCAAGTGCTTAGTATTTCCTAAGAGGAAAATACTACTTATTTAATCCAATGTTGCTCTAACATCATCTTAATCATACTATATTGTCTCTACTTGAATCCAGTATCTAATACTCCAACCTCACATTATATTAATATGACTTGTCATGGCTAACCTAGGATAACATATCTATACTAGGTTTCAATAATGTTTTATCCACCAATGTCACTTATACATGATATAAGTATTTAGTCTTGGTGAGTTAAGCATGATCATTATAATCCTTTGATCATTTATGGTTTAGGTTTCTAGTTGAATAATCAAGGTCTTATCAATACAACATTACAGTTGTAGTATAATTATCTTCTGTTTATTTCTATTGGACTAAGAAATATTATTCATTGACTATACCTACTTGATCCAATAGGATTGCTCCTTGGTAACTATCATCAGAATTCATCCTTGTAATCTTCTTTGTTACCATATATATCTTTATTCAAGATAACTCTTATATCCATTCAGGAGTGAGTTAACTCCATTAATTATCATTGATCTTATTCTCTTCCCACACTCACATTCTATAGATGATATCTAAATCTAGCATTACCACCTACCTCTTCTTACTTATTTCTTTATAAGATTAAAGTGATTGTTCTGATGAGAAGAAGGGTTGGTAGATCAAGAATTAATGGGCTAAGAATTGGTGAATCAATAGTTGATTACTCAACATTGATGAAAAACAGATATTAGAATAAGGTTCAGTAGAGATGATAAGGATTGATATGGGAAGAAAGATATCTGGTGAATGATCTTGACTTGGTTTCTTTCCTACTCAATCTCACTAAAGAGTTAAGGTTAGGTATTACTATGATACTCATGGTATAAGCAGATGAGATTAAGATAGATCAAGATTTAGTTGTTACATTCCTATTACTTAAGTTATGTTTATAACTTGGTATTCATGAGTTGTGTAATTAATACAAGGATATGATTCCTTAAGGATCAAATATAAAATATTAAATAATGTATTAGGGTTTAACTTTTATTACATTTGATCTACCCTTAGATCAAATCTCCCTTATCCAAAATAAGGTTTTAGCAAAGGTCATATTGAAACTTATCGTAGTCAACTTGATGATCTACTTCAATTCCATCAAGTTGAGAGAAGCTTCAATCACTTTGACAAGTTTTGTTCAAAAGGGCAAAAATTATTCAGATTTTTTGCATGAATGCAATGCACATATCTGTGTTCAACTTATTTATAAGCTCTAATGCTGGGATGTTACACATTTCTACCCTTGACTTATAATTGTAACTACTCTAAGCATATTTATTTTAACAACGAATAATTCTCAAGTTTTAACCAGTTTCATAACCTATATAGATCTACTTGTACTACTAGAATACTGCCTTATCATTCATGCCACTATGGATTTGGCATATTTCATGGGGTTAGTTAAGCATAACCTTATTTGTTACTCTCTATAAGATTATATTCTTCATGGAATAGCTTTGAGTTAACTAAACATCAGTTACTATCCCTATAATAACATGTTGTTTAAGGTTTTAGGGCATACTCCCCTGGTATTTACCACTAGTATAAATATAATAACAAAGTTTTACTTCATTTCATGGCTTCTCTTAGTAAGATAGCACCATGATTAACTACTCCCTTATGAGGTACTCTGACTTGGTGATATGCTACTCTAATCTAGTTATAGAATAGTCTAGTATAAGATATATTTTCTACTTACGGAATACTGGTTAGGTAATTCCTAATACAAATAGTAGATAAGTATCATTAATAAGAAAAGAAGTAACCTAAAAATTCTACTAAAGTGTGACAAGGTTATTCTCAATTGAATATCCATCACTCATACAAGGAGTTATGGTGCAGATAAGATGGCTTCCTATTGTCACTATCCAACCTACAGGTTCTACCCATTTACTAGGAACCTAAGGTCAAAGCATATGCTCTGATACCAACTGCGGTGACCTAGCATACCACTGCATGATGTAGTACACTATAGTCGTTGACATAACACGAATGGAACATCGTTCCATCCGCATTATATCCCTCAGAGTGATACAACAGAAACATCGCGGGTCCAAGACATTACTTCAAATTACATATAACATATTACAAAAGATCCAGAGAACTTCCTCGAAAAGTGAGGAATACTATATAGAAAGAACCAGAAAGATCCACTCGAAGTTTACTTTAGAAGTACTACTATTAGTATATGTATAAGACTTGAGAGTACTACTATATTATTATTCTACAGAAGTAGGTTTTAGATTCTAGGAGTTCTATTTATATTCTACGCTTTAGCTTGTCTTTGATAGCTTCCGGTAAGGTCTTCGACTCCGTTGATCTCCCTCAGATATCTTCAATTCTTCAAGTAACTTATTTTCTGGGAACTCCATTGATTTCTCCGAGATCTAGCAAGGGTTAAGAAGATACATTGAGTACGAGCGTACTCAGCAAGTTCACTAAAGAGAAGTGTTTGATGAATTATCTATAGCCACATACCATAGGTCATAGGCAATGCAAGTTTTCGAAAACATTTCTTTAAAGGTTGCTTTTATTCTGAAAAGCTATGTCCGTCAGCCTTCATAGGTTTACCAGAACTTTCATGGAGTTCCTTTCATGCCGCGTTCGTAGCTCCTTCCCGGAACAGGGAGTAACAAGTTACAGTTCTTACACTCTGCAGAGGTGCGTAGCTTTACCCATGAGAGATCTTAGCTTTGTTGCACATCCGAGTTATAGGCTCCTTCACACTTCCTTGGTATGAGGCCCAGACTAAGATCCAAGCCAATCATTGTCCTTCTTCGCGACCCCACATACTCGACGGATTACACATCAGGCCTAGGATAAAACTTGTTTCCATTATCAGCCTAAGGTGTACAACTCTCACAGATACCAGAAGCCGTGGGATGTTGAGGGATCCCACCCATAACCTGCTAACCCTATACAAGAGGAGTTGAAACAACGGCCCGGTCATCCGTTGGCATGCGAAAGGGAGCCGATCCAGCTGACTTCTCCGTCCCATTCCAAATATCATGGTTAATGCGTAATATACGGCGCAAGAATCACAGGCGACATTGGTTGTTAAGTCCTAGGTAATATGTTCCTTTACCACCGGAATTTTTATAGAAGGTTATTACCTCATGGTATATAACCTATAATCATATTATTATGAAAATAGTGTTTTCTGACCCTTTTTGAAATGCAAGTGATGACAACACTAGATTTGCAAAATATTTTACAAAAAAAATCAAAGGACATGAGCAAGTGTGAACTTGACTTTTGTGATTGCAAGATTATGCACTCACGGTCTTCGAGACAAAAGAAGATCCAATATCTGAAATCATCATCATTGGTCCGGTAAGTACTAATGTTTAAAGAAGAAAGATGCCATTATGCATAAATAATTCTATGCAATTTTATAATTCCCAAAGTGAAACCCTCAGCATTATAAATGATTTGATCTTAGGTATCTTCTCAATATTGGGTTTATTTCCAAGTTTATTTCATAAGTAATGGCATTGATAAGGAACTTAAGTGTTAAAAATCCAAATATACAAGTAAGGATAAAGTAATGTGATTATGATTAATTGTTATCGGATGATTAGGAGAAAAAGTCCTTGGGTTGAGTTGTTAAGAGCTAAAGGAATTGTTATAGACTTGTTGTTTGAAGTGGCAAAAAGAATAACATTTGAAGAAACTAGTGTTTAGTTAAGATGAATTAGTCTTAAGGGTTATTAGGTTTTACATTAGGGTTGGTGATGGTTACGAATGATGTTGAGTTATCATATTTCAATTGATGTTACAAGTGACCAAAGTTAACTTTAAAAACATGAATACACTTCAAATGAGATGTTTACGATTGTTTAGACCAAAGTTAACTATAAAAATATAAGTGAATTTTATGATATAATGAGTTTTAGCATATCATCTAGTTTTAGGGTTTTGACAAATATGATTAAGGATGATCTCTTTTAATTTAAGTGAAAGATGAAATTAATAACATGCAGCTTATTAATGGAAGCATAATTAGATGATTTTATAAATTTATTAGAGTTTAGAGTCATTTTAAGAGTGGTTAAGAGATGAAGATTATTCACCATTTTATACATGAGTGATATATAATATTTATTTAAAAGGAGTTTTATTTAGATTTTAAGATTTAATTAGAGTATTTAAAAGTTAATAGTTATACTTAAGTTTTATTATGATTATGGATTTATACTTAGTAATTAAATTTAAAGGTTTTAGTGTTTTATTAAGAAAAGTGATTATTTCTTTTTTAGTAAATAAATTTAAAGAATTAACAAAGTGGTTATTTTATTTTAGTAAAATAAGTACATGAGTTTTATTACCTAATGTTATTAAAATGTTTTTGAATAATATATATAATATTTTTCTACTAAAATATACTTATTCAAGATCTTAAAAATGAATTTTATTTATTTTTAAGTATTATCTTTATTTTTATAAAATTCTTCAAAGAATTAAGTGTCTTTAAATATTTCCTTTATATTTTATTTGTAAAACTCTAAGTTAGTATTTCTATAAAATAGTAGAGTTATTTTGATTTTTATTTATTTTTAGGAGTTTTTCTTATTTATGAAATTTTACTCAGGATTAAATGATTTTAATATTTATGTGCTTTATATTTATTTTAAATAAATAAATTTATATTTTTATTAGATAGATCTTATTTTTATGATAATTTTAACATATTAAATGTATTTTTATGATAATTTTAACATATTAAATGTATTTTTATGATTTTTCTATAATTTCATCAAGCTAAAAATGTTTAGAGATTATTTTGGTAATTCATTTGTTTTACTTTTATTTCATTTCTTAACCTAATCAACTTGGGCTGTTTGGTTGGGCACATGGGCCAACCTGGACCATTTAGATCTGGCCTGGGTCATATAGAACACGACCCCCTACCTCCTCTCTCTTCTTCGGCACCCACACGATACAATCCCCACTCTCCCTTTCTTGTTCGTATGCCTCACCTGCGCATGCCGCCACCATCGCCCGCGTGACCAACGCCGTCCAAATTCGGTGGTGCCGGTTACTGCCATGTGCTGGCGCTGGCTAGCCCCTGCTTACTCTTCCTTCTCCTTGTCGATTTGGTTCAATTGTGGCCTTGCACGCATCTGGCCGAAACCCTAGCTTTGCCTTGGCCGGACCGCTGTCGATCCAGGCGCCGCCGCTCGTTGTAGTCAACATCCTAGGCAGGTGTAGATGTTGTGCCCCTCATGGGTGCTCCCTGTGCCGCCTTTGTGGTGAGTTTGATGCTGGGCTAGGTGGTGGTGTTCTTTGTACTGCCATGTCGCAAATGGTCTTGGTGATGGTGTACGGTGAAGCCTTCCCTGTGGTGTGCCACCTTGGTTGCGTGGGCTCTGCCTCACCACGCCGTTGTGGTTGTGCCATGGGCGTCAGGTACATGTGACAATTCTTCTTTCCCCTCTATTCCCTGTGACCAACCTTCGTGCTGATGGTTTTGGTTGATGATAATGTGGTTAATGTTGGTAGTTGTGTTTATGTCTCCTATTGATTCATGTTATACATAGGTTGTGAGTTTGGTGTTTAACTACTAAGGATGTTGTACTAGCTCTGATGCTTATATCTGGATGATTGAATCATCCCAAGCTTTGGTTCTAAATGAAATGGTGATGTCAGATAGAGAAATGATGTACTTGTTGCTGTGTTTACCTTAACCTGGGATAATATCTTAGGCTTGGCTGTATTGGAGATATTTCATCCTTAGTTACTGAACTTTTATTTTAATGGAATGATTTTATTAGTTTCTTCCCATCTAGATAATAGAAAATTGGTAAGATATGATTCCTGGATACTTTACTAGGGAAATGATTTAAAATTCCCTCTCCGATTATTTGTAGTAGAGGTTGTGAATACCACCATGGTTAATGATCAGCAAAAGGTTGCTTGCAGATGTGTTTCGATGATCTATTGATGATCATATCATGCAAAGGCATGATCTTGAGCAATCAGGAATTAGAAGATTTAAAGTAGATTTATTTATCTACTTAATTGCTGGATAACTAAATAAATCATTCCTAGATCAGATGATCTGGGAAGATGATTTGTATAATTCATAGGTGAGGAAGTGACCAATATGTATACTATCAACATGATAGTCAAATAATTATAATTTATTCCTAGATTTGGCTAGGAAGATGATTTGAATTCATTACTAAATGAGATTCTGAACATATACATACTTGATTCTTAGGGTTAATTATAACACCCCATTTTCAGTTAATCTTATATTAGGGTTTGTTTGTGCATCATGAGCATCATGTTTTAAATTGTGCATTAAAGCAAAATAAATCAAACCCTAAAACTCTATTTTCCCCTCTCTTTGAAATGCATTCAAATGGTTCTCATATTTTGAAAAGTATCAAAGTTTATTGCAGCCCAAATTGGTATAAAGGGCCCCTAAATATCTACAATGATTTCAAAACTCTTTGGTATTTTCAAACTGTTTAAAACTGAAAAGGATTTGAAATACAAAGATAAAAACACAAAACAGAAAAGGAAAAGATTTTTGGAAAGAAAAAAAATAATCAGAACAGCAACCAGGCCGTAGCCCAGCTGGCCCAGCTCCCCTCTCCCCTCTGCCTGCCGCACACCCGCAGCTCCCGCGGCCCAGCAGCAGCCCACCTTGGCCTAGGCCCGTGTACATGTTTGTTGTCTTCTTCCTCTGGACGCCAAGCAGCTGCCTGGCTCGGCCGACACCGTCGATCCGCGCCGTCGCGATGCTCGCCACCGCACCATTCCCCTGGAGAGGATAAGGACGACGCCGCAACGCTCTCTCTCCCCTACTGGCCTCACCCCCTCCCTTGGATCTCTCTTTCCCTCGTTTCCCCACGAGACGAAACCCTAGCGCCTCAGACCTCACCGTTCGCTGCCATTTCCGGCCACCCCGAGGCGCTCTGAGAAGCCCAGGAGCTCCGTACATCACTCATGCCAGCTTCCTCGAAGGAATTGACCCCGGGCACCGTGAATCGAAGCCACGGTCTTCGTCTTCTCCGACGCCGTTCACCACCGTAGCTGCTTCTCCCGGTCCCCTCACGCATCGCCGTCGCCTCCATTCGATCCGTGGTGAGATTCTGGTCGTCATGGACCTCCCCACCCTCTCCCTCTCACTCTGTTTTGCGTTCACCCCATGCGCCGCCGTGCTCCACCGTCAGACGCCGCCGCGGTCACTGCTCCGGTGACCATCCATGGGCGGCTCCGCCTCTTCTGAACTCGCCTCTCTCCACTGATTCGAATAGGCCTAACCCCGCAACCTCGCTCGTCGTCGTTCGCCGTCCCCGTCACCGTCCTTCAGGCCACCGCCGGCGTGATGTCACCCCGATGACACCCGTGCGTCAGCGCGCGCGCAGACCCGGTCAAACTGGCCTCAGGCCCATCAGTCAGTCTCACTGGCTAGCTCAGGTTAGGGTGAGAGATAGAATCAGATGCTGAGGTGGCTAAGGCCCACATGTCTGTGTCTGTGGCTAGCCTAGCCCTCTGTGTAAAAAGTATTTCCAGTTTTGTTTAAACTAAGAAATGGTTTTAATAATTTCTGAAATTGGTATAATATTGTAAATTCAATAACTTTTAATCTGTAATTCAGAAAAATACAAATAATATATCAAAATATTCAGAAAAATGGGAACTACCTCTTTAAGCTATAATAATGCATTGTTCAACAACTTAAATTACAAGTATAATTAGAAGAACATAATAACCCCTCTCATATACATCCGGAGTTTCCCGAGTTAGGGTTTTCACCCCTCGAAACCCCGATTGAATTGTCGATCATGCTTTAGGGTTTCAATTCAATACAATTCAACTTGTCATATCATCATACTTGCTTGAGCATTGCACCAATGCCATGTGTTGATTGTTTCCCCCTCTCTTCCCGGTGTTTGGTTCTTCCCGGTAGAATACAAGATCGAGATCATGATCGAAGTCAGAGATCAACACCGTCGAAGCTCGAAGATCGACGAACAATACTTGACCAACTGAAACCAAGTCAAGTGACAGATGTCCGAAGATCTGCTTATCGGTTATCAACTAGCAAAGGCAAGCATATCCCCACCATGATATAATCCTAATTTTTCGAAAGCATTTCAATTCTTTCCATGATGCATACGATTCTACTGTGGTATTTTCTCGATAGATAGAGTATCCTATCTATTGCATTACTCCCTTTGAGCTTATATTACCTGATCCACTGCTCCTAGCATAACTGGGTTTGGCTTGTGTGCACTGCTAGAGCTTATATCTGAGTCTTGCTTAGCCATGCATAGCTGTCAGTTCTAGTCCATCCAGATGATGTATCAGATGCAAGAGAATCTAGTATGACAGGAGAATGTGTTGAGATAAGATCAGTGATATGAGATTAAACATGCTAAGGCTTGTATGGGAGGCCACGGTGGGATGTGGTTTTTCTAGTCCCATGCTCGCCAACACTAGGACCTGAGTTCTTGCCTTTGGAACCGAGATGAGCGTACAGCCACACGGGGCTTGGGAACCCCTCGCCTGATTAACTTGCCTAGTAGATTCCATGAGTCACATAGTTCGGGTGTTCCATTCGACATACACATTGAAAATGTTTTCGATAGAGGGGGTGAAGGAGGTGCATTCATACAGGTAGGGAAGCATGGACCGGGTTGCTTGGGGTTGATGGCGCCCCCGGTAAACCAACCTCGCCTCACATCTTTAAGTACCGACTTCGGGATTTGACCCGTTACGGCGGAATAATACTTATTGCGTGACTCATGGTCTCGGCGAAAGAAAGGTAAAGGTCGTGGCCAACCACCCTCTGCCGGCCTTCTAAGGAAGAGGGCTAATAACGTTGGCATTAAGAGTCGGTTGGTACGTGTGGGTAAAGTTGTACACCCCTGCAGGGTTAAATCTTTTCGAAAAGCCGTGTTCATGATTATGAACGCTTGGTGACCAGATTCTAAGATCATAGAGAACTATAACCTAATCTTAAAACTTGGTAGATCAACGTGTACTTAAGGATGCTTCCTCATGGGTACGAGGGGGTGATCCTAGTTCAGATGATGATGATTCAGTGGATATCAAAAGATGATGATCAATGTTTCGGAGACTTCGCTCTCTTATCCCCTTTTAAAATACTCTGATTACACGAGCTTCTTCTCCCTCTTGTTTTATAAACAGAAGATGGCTTTATGCAAAACAACACCACCAGCCACAAGTCTTGCGGAGTACACCCTGTACTCACCCTTGCTTTGTTCATACTTTTGGCAGAGTAAGTGTTCCCTGAAGATGAGTTCCGTACTACATTGACATCGACGAGTAGCTTGGGGTTCCCGGCCGGTAGCCTGGAATCTATGGGCTGGGACGTCATCGTTATGCTTCAGGCCTCTTAGGCCATTTGTTAAGTTTGGTATACTTAATAGCATAATTTTCCTTCCGTTGTTTGATGTTTGTGGCCAGTGACCTCTGCTTGTAATAATTTGGTTCTCTGCTCAGTTATGAGCTTGCTGTAATAAATTTTTGTGTCGTAGGGTCACTGCCGTGTTACCGATTCTTCACTGGATATTCTCGAGCTCAAGGTTAAGCTTATTCCAGATGGAGGTCTGGGATTTGTTTAGCCCTGATCCCGGGGGTGTCACAGTTCTTGGTATCAGAGCAGTACCGACCGTAGGAAAACCTTGCTATTGGTCGATGTTGAGTCTAGTGTTTGTGAAAACTATTTCAAAAGCTGAAAAGTATTTGCGAAAACTCTAGTATGATTCTTTTACTCCTTATCCAGTTTCTCTCTAACTCTGGGTCATCTTATTTGATGTTGATTTTGGAAAACTTTTGATATCTCTTCTAGTCTTTCAAAGCTTAGGTGCCTTTGGGCATGTCGTTTCTTAGCCAGTTGACCTAGTGTTGAGTTCTCTAGAGATGTGTGTGTTGTGAATTCCTTGTTCCCATTGCTCTGTTTCATCTGAGAGATTCCTTTCTATCACACTACTAGGAAAACGCCTGTTCGTGGCGCACCTGAAAAGGCCATCCGTGGCGCACTAGCTGTGCGCCATGGGCCTCGCGCTACGGCTATCTCCGAGCCGTGGTGCACTACCTGGTGCGCCACGGTTGTGTCGAGATAGGCGTGGCGCACATGCCAGTGCGCCACGGAAAGTAGTCCAGGTGCGCCACGCGTATGAAACGATAACCGTGGCGCACTAGGTGTTGTGCGCCACGGATATAAATTTCAAAATTTTAAAAAAACGCAGCAGATCTGGATCTCGTCGTTAGTGCCGTTGCGTGTTGGTGCAGGTCGTCGTCGTCGCCTCCTCGTCGTCACCTCGTCGTCGTCGTCGGAACTGCAAGGAGGAGGAGGAGAAGAAGAGGAGGAGGAGAAGAAGAAGAGGAGGAAGAGGAGGAGAAGAAGAGGAGGAGGAGAAGAAGAGGAGGAGGAGAAGAAGAAGAGGAGGAAGAGGAGGAAGAGGAGGAGAAGAAGAGGAGGAGGAGAAGAAGAAGAGGAGGCCTCGTCGTCGTCGGAACTACAAGGAGGAGGAGGAAGAGGAGGAGAAGAAGGAGCTTGCCGTCTCGTCGTCGGAACTGCAAAGCGTAAAAAGGCGATCCACGGGGGGGTGGAGTTGCTGCAGGATAGTTAGGCGTAGGGCACTAGGGCAAGGTGCCCTACTAATAAGTTTATACATCCGTGGCGCACATGCCATAGTGCGCCACGGATGTGTTTGGCCGTTTCACAGCAGAGAGGGGCATCCGCTTAGGCGTAGCGCACCCCCTCCATGTGCGCCACGGTTGACACTAACAACCATAGCGCACCTACCCTATGTGCGCTAAGGATGTTTGGCGTGCGGCCAACAGGGCCCTGGCCCACACATATCTGTGGCGCACTATGGTCATGTGCGCCACGGTTGTTCTAGTTACTAGTAGGGCACTGCCCATAGGTGAGCCACGCCTGTTTTATCCGTGGGGCACTTCAACCATGTGAGCCACAGATGTGCTGATTACCTATAGCCATTTTCCTAGTAGTGTCATGATCTCTCTATCTTTTGGACCCACAATATTATATTGTTGGATCTGCGGTGTTCTGTTCTAGGCTTCGAGGTTTCCTTTCGCCTCGTGTGCCTCCTTTTTATTTGTTCGGGTACTTCGGAAGTTGTTTCATCTCTTGGAAGTTACCTCGTGGTTACTAACTTGCAGTGTACGTCACTCAAGAAGTAACTATTCCTTTTTTGGGTTTTAACCCTTGGACTTGAACTTAAGATCCCCGATTGTGCTAGATTCTGGTGTTGAGAATCTTGTACATGAAGCTGACCTTTAACCCAAGATCCATTCCTTTGTCCCCTGTGGTTAATATTCATACATTACCTCGGGATGGCTGGTACTACAATTATATCCTTCAATCTTGTGGTCTTTGTCGCGATTGAATTGTGACAATTAAGGACTTCCCCTACCACATGCTATGGCAGATGTTCTTTAATGGAACCAAATAGATCACGACAAGAGTACTCCTCGTGAGTCTCGCATTTATATTCGTGACTCTGCTGTAGGGGTTCGTAGCATGGAAAACAAAAAATTTCTACCGCATACAAACAAACAAGCCAAGATCTATCTACTAGATTGTAGCAACGAGTCGATGGAATAACTCACCCTCGAAGATTCCAAAGTGTTTAACGAGAGCGGATTCTCGTGGGTGATGTAGTCGTACTCTTGCCGATCTCAAGATCGCCTAGACGATCCTTCCGGCGCTGCGTTCCGGCAGCGCTTCCGCAGTCGGTCAAACGTTCGGTACTCGACGAAGACCTTCTTCTCCCTTGTTCCAGCAGGCAGCGGAGGTTGTAGCACTCTTCTCGCGATTCCGGCAGCACAACGGCGTGGTACTGGAAGTAGAGGGGAGATCTCGCAGGGCTTCGCCTTAAGCCGGAGCGAGTATGGTGGACTATGAGAGAGAGCCTCGGCAATCTAGGGTTTAGACGCACCAAGGAGGAGCAAGGCTGGCGGCTAGGGTTTGCCTAGGCGGCGGCGGCTTGCCCTAGGTGGCGGCAGCAGGAGGTGGCGGCGCAGGCGGCTAGGATTAGGGTTTGCGGGGCGTGGTGTTGTGTGCTTGGAGGGGCAGCCCTGCCCCTCCTTATATAGGTGGAGGGGGCGCGCCAAGGGAAGGGGAGTCCCTCCCCAACTCGGTCTCCAAGTGGGCCGGCGGTGGAGGGAGCGAACTCCTCTCCCCAAGTAGGTTTCCTACTCTCCCTCCACCTCACAAAATAGCAGTTTGACTTTTCAAATTGGCGTTTGACTTTTCAAACTAGGATTTGATTAAACCCTTTATTTTGTTCAGCGAGGACACCTAGTACATGATGCAATCATTCCAACTTGTTATGACACATTCATGTACCCTTCCCCTCCAGAGTGCCTGACATTCCGGAACCTTCTATAACATTCCCGATGAAAACACCGGTACCATTCTCCAACCCCGAAACAGGACTTTCCTTATATGAATCTTATTCTCCGGACCATTCCGGATATCCTCGTGATATCCCGGATCCCATCCGAGACTCCGAACAACATTCGGTCTCTTACTCATCATTCCATAACTACTCAAACAATGTTGAATCCTTAATTGTGTCTCCCTACGGTTCGTGAATTATGCGGACATGATCGAGACACTTCTCTGAACAATAACCAATAGAGGAATCTGGAAATTCATATGGCTCCCACATATTTCTACGATTACTTTGCGAACGAATGAACCACTACCAATTTCCCTTTGTCTCACGATAGTTTACTTATCCGAGGTTATGATCGTCGGTATCTCTACATACCTAGTGCAACCTCGTTACTGATAAGTACTCTTTTCTCGTTCCCGTGATATGTGATCCCTTGTGAGCCAGTCACATGCTTGCAAGCTAATTGGATGACATTCCACCGAGAGGGCCTAGAGTATATCTATCCATCATATGGATGGACAAATCCCACTCTTGATCCATGTGTCTCAACCAATACTTTCTGAACACTCAATGCCACCTTTATAGCCACCCAGTTACGGTGTGGTGTTTGATGTCATCAAAGCATCCTTCCGGTGAAGGTGATATGCATGATGTCATGGTCAAAGGAATTAGGTTACTATGTATCAGAAAGCATATAGCAATTGAACTATTAAAATGACTTGATCTTTATGCTACGCTTATCTATAGGAGTATGTCCACCATATCATTCTCCTAACGATATGATCTTGTTGTTAATAACATCTCAATGTTCATGATAGGGAAACCACAATCATTTATTAACCAACAAGCTAGTATTTATAAAGAGGCTTTACTAGGGACTCTATTTTAGTTCACAAATCACACAAGTATTAATGTTTCCTTGTTAATACTATTATAGCATGAATGTAAACATTTATCATAAACACAAAGATATAATAATAACTACATTTATTATTGCCTCTAGGGCATATCTCCAACAGTCTCCACTTGCACTAGAGTCATCTAATCCAGATTACATGGTAATATACCGAACACCCATGGCAGTTTGGTGTTGGTCATGTTTTGCCCACGGGAGAGGTTTAGTCAACGGATCCGCCATATTCAGATCTGTGTGTACTTTGCAAATCTTTATGTCCCCATCTTGGACATGTTCTTGAATAGCGTGAAACCGTAGCTTGATGTGCTTCAGCTTCTTGTGTGTCCTTGGTTCTTGCGCATTGGCTATGGTGCCCATGTTATCACAGTAGATTGACATTGGGTCCAGCGCACTAGGAACCACACCGAGCTCTGTAATGAACTCTTTCATCCATATTGCTTCTTGTGAAGCCTCCGAAGCAGCCATGTATTCAGATTCAGTTGAAGATCTCGCCACAACGCTTTGCTTTGCACTCCTCTAGCTAACTGCTGCACCATTCAAAGTAAATACGTATCCAGATTGTGATTTAGAATCATCCGGATCGGTGTTCCAAATAGCATCGGTGTAACCATAACAACGAGCTGTTCATCACCTCCATAAGAAAGAACCATATCCTTAGTTCTTCTCAAGTACTTAAGGATGTTTTTGACCGTTCTCCAATGATCCACTCCTGGATCACTTTGATATCTGCTAGTTAAACTAACAACATATGCAATGTCGGGTCTAGTACATAGCATGGCATACATCAGAGATCCTATGGCTGAGGCATAGGGAGTTTTACTCATCCTTTCTCTATCTTCTGCCGTTGTCGGACTTTGAGTTTTACTCAAGGTCGTATTGGGCAACATGGGCAAGAACCCTTTCTTGCTATCTTCCATTCCAAACCTCTTTAGAACTTTGTCCAAATATGTACTTTGTGACAATGATATTAGGCGTCTCGATCTATCTCTATAAATCTTTATGCCTAATATATAAGCTGCTTCGCTAAGATCCTTCATTGAAAAACTATTATTCAAATATTCCTTGACACTATTAGGAAGGTCTACATCATTCCCAATCAACAATATGTCATCTACATATAGTATTAATAATGCTACAGAGCTCCCACTCACTTTCTTGTAAATACAAGCTTCTCCATAAGTTTGTATAAAAACAAAACTTTTGATTACCTTATCAAAACGTTGATTCCAACTTCGGGATGCTTGCTTCAATCCATAGATGGACTGTTGAAGTTTGCATACCTTGTTAGCATCTTTAGGATCGACAAAACCTTTGGGTTGCATCATATACAACTCTTCATAGAATGCTGTTTTGAGGAATGCTGTTTTGACATCCATCTGCCATATCTCACAATCATAATATGCAGCGATTGCTAACATACTCCTCATAGACTTTAGCTTTGCTACAGGTGATAAAGTCTCATCGTAGTCAACTCCTTGAATTTGTCGAAACCCTTTTGCGACAAGTCGAGCTTTATAGACAGTAACATTACCATCAGCATCTGTTTTCTTCTTGAAAATCCATTTGTTCTCGACAGCCTTCCGGCCATCTAGTAAGTCCACCAAAGTCCATACTTGGTTTTCGTACATGGATCCAATCTCGGATTTCATGGCTTCTTGCCATTTATTGGAATCTGGGCTCATCATTGCTTCCTCATAAGTCGCAGGGTCATCGGTGTTGTCCACCAACATGACATTCATAACAGGATCATACCAATCAGGAGTAGTACGAGTTCTCGTTGACCTGCGAGGCTCTGTAGCAACTATAACCGAAGTTTCATGATCATCATCATTAGCTTCCTCTCTTATTGGTGTAGGCGCCACAGGAACTACTTCCGGTGCTGCGCTACTCGCAAGTTCGAGAGAAGTTTCAACAACCTCGTCGAGTTCTACTTTCCTTCCAGTCACTTCTTTCGAGAGAAATTCCTTCTCTAGAAAGGATCCATTTTTGGCAACGAAGATTTTGCCTTCGGATCTATGATAGAAGGTATACCCAATAGTTTCCTTCGGGTATCCTATGAAGACGCATTTTCCGCTTTGTGTTCAAGCTTGTCCGGCTGTAACTTCTTTACATAGGCTTCGCAAACCCAAACTTTAAGGAACGACAACTTAGGTTTCTTTCCAAACCATAATTCATACGGTGTCGTTTCAACGGATTTAGATGGTGCCCTATTTAAAGTGAATGCGGCTGTTTCTAATGCATAACCCCAAAATGATAGCGGTAAATCTGTAAGTGACATCATAGAACGAACCATATCCAAGAGAGTTCGATTACGACGTTCGGACACACCATTACGCTGTGGTGTTCCCGGCGGTGTCAATTGTGAAAGTATTCCGCATTTCTTCAAATGCTCGCCAAACTCATAACTTAGATATTCACCTCCACGATCAGAACGTAGAAATTTAATCTTCTTGTTACGTTGATTCTCCACCTCACTTTGAAATTCCTTAAACTTGTCGAAAGTTTTGGACTTATGTTTCATGAAATAGATATACCCATATCTACTCAAGTCATCCGTGAAGGTAAGAACATAACGATAACCACCGCGCGATGCTACACTCATTGGACCACATACATCGGTATGTATGATTTCCAATAAGTCCGTAGCTCGCTCCATCATACCAGAAAAGGGAGTCTTAGTCATTTTACCCATCAGACATGCTTCGCATCTTTCAAGTGATTCGAAATCAAGTGATTCAAGAAGTCCATCGGAATGGAGTTTCTTCATACGCTTCACTCCAATGTGACCAAGACGACAGTGCCACATATAGGTCGAGTTATCGCTCGATTTCAAACCTTTAGCTTCAATGTTATTAATATGTGTATTTCCACAATCCAGATTCAATAAGAATAGACCATCTATCAAAGGTGCATGTGCATAAAACATATTACTCATATAAATCGAACAACCAATATTCTCGGACTTAAACAAGTAACCGTCTCGCAATAAACAAGATCCCGATATAATGTTCATGCTTAACGCAGGCACCAAATAACAATTATTTAAGTATAAAACTAATCCCGATGGTAGATGAAGAGGTAGCGTGCCGACCTCGATCACATCAACCTTTGATCCGTTTCCCACGCGCATCGTCACCTCGTTCTTCGCTAGCTTCCGTTTATTCTGCAGCACCTGTTTCGAGTTACAGATATGAGAAACCGAACCAGTATCAAATACCCAGGCACTACTACGAGTACTAGTGAGATACACTGTAAGATCCCCCCTTTATAAAGGAAAAGGATCCCTGTGATTGCAATGCTAGTCCCTGGATCAATGCTAGCATCCACAGTTTAAGATGAAGTACACATAAACAAAGGTCATTATTACAGTCATTCCAGAGACAAACATAGTCTTGACAACTCGAAGGCCCTCAGGCCTAGTAAAAGAGTTTAAACAAGTAAATAGATAAAAGTCTTCATCTTCATGTGCCACAGGCAAACATGTTGAGTGTAGACTCATGACTCCTAATCCTCATCAGAGTAACCTGCAACATCACAAGTTACAGCCACAGTGGGTCAATACATTGGAATAGTATTGGCAAGTGATACCTGTAAGATCCCTCCTTTATAAAGGAAAAGGATCCCTGTGATTGCAATGCTAGTCCCTGGATCATTGCTAGCATCCACAGTTTAAGATGAAGTACACAGATACAAAGGTCTTTATTACAGTCATTCCAGAGATAAACATAGTCTTTACAACTCCAAGGCCACATGCCTAGTACAAGAGTTTGAATAAGTAAATTAATAAAAGTCTTCATCTTCATGTGCCACAGGCAAACATGTTGAGTGTAGACTCATGACACCTAATCCTCATCAGAGTAACCTGCAACATCACAAGTTACAGCCACAGTGGGTCAATACTTTGGAATAGTATTGGCAAGTGATACCTTAGTAAAATTTTAAGTGGACAAGATACTATATGCAATTTGGCTAAGTGTAGCTTGGCTTGCTTTGCTCAAAATAGGTTTTTCCTATTAGTTGAAATCACTAAGTTTTTCTTTGTCAAAACTTTTCCCAAGGAACCACCAATAGACATTGAGGTCCTTCACCCTTGTTCACCCACAAATTTTACTTAGAAATTGGGATGAGGAGATTCTTGATAGCTTCCATGTCTTGATGCTCAAGTTGTCCATTACCAAGGACTTGGCTAAGTACTTAGATTTTTCCATCTGCAGAGGTTGTGCACTTTCCCCACCAGACTTGGTTTCACCAAGACAGGACCTTTCATAAGCCTTCCCTTAGACCAAATGGACGCGCTCCAACCTATCATTCCCACTACCACCAACTGTCCAAATGGCTAAGTTCTAGCAACTTATGTGATCCAGGCAGAGCCCATATTGCCAAGTGGCTGCACTAGAAGCTTCTTAACACTTGGCCTCTAAAATCTCTTTGTTCCTGGGTGGCTTACCACAAGTGATATACACAAGGTAAACCATAGAAATGGGCCTTGTGTAACCACTCAACATAAACCAATCCTTCCATTCCACCCAGATGTTTCATTAACTTAGTTGTTTTATTAGGCAAAACACAAGTCCAAAGACTTAGAAATGTTTTCATCATAGCATGTATATTTCACCAACCCTTGTTTGCTACTAGCTAGGCTAAGCATGGCATAGATAGTAACTTAACTTAGAAATTCCCTAGCAATTCTACAAATACTAGGATTTCCCAACATGGCATATAAGCAAAATAATAACATGCAGGACTTAGCAAAATATCTCTAATGCTTAGTATAAAACATGGGATAAAAATATTCATGAAGTACCACTTGCCTTGGTAGTTTGGAGAGTAGCTACACTCCTCACAATCACAATCACTAGCACCAAAATCTACACAAAGAATCATAGCCACAATCACATACAAAACATATACAATCAAAAATATATGCATGCATGCAAAATGATAAGTGATGATTTTTAAAACTCAACAAAGCAAGTAAACAGTAATGATTCATAAACAAGTTGAAAACTTGCCAAACAACATCTATTTAAACCTTAAATCAATTCCTAAACATTTCATATACTCAATTTAGTCCTACACAAGTTTCTGCAAATAAAACTTTTTAACAGAAGAAAAACATTAAACACATTGCATATTTAGAAAGAGCTTGCTCTCCTGATTCCAACGATATAAAATTTGTCAAATTCTAACGTGGGGATCAAAAGTTATAGCCAAAACAATTTTGAATATCTAATAGATTCAAATTCTGTCTTTTAAATCTAACTGCTGCCACGCGTCTGTTTCTAATTGGCCCATACAGTTTCGCGTTGGATCGCGCTTCTGGGCCGTTGGATCTACTTAACCCGCACGGTTCAGATCTATTCGTAACGGTTCGTTAAGTGAACTAATCCTACGCGCTGGATCTAGATCTGACGGCTACGAATCAAACAACCAAAACTGAGCGGCGCTAGCGGCGGCTACTAGCGGCGGCGAGCTCTGCTTATGGCGGCGCGACGCTACAGGTCGCCCGGGAAGGTGGGAGGATGCTCACCAGGTTCGCAGCGACGAGGAGAAGCTCAACTTTCCCTTGGTTGGCGAAGGGGCGCTCGGAGTTGTCAGGGATTCCTCGTCGGAGTTCGCAAATGCATCGGGTACGGCTGCTCATCGATGTTGGCGAAGATACAGATCATGCCAGGGAAAAATAGACAGTGCGTCAGATGCGCGGAGTGATGCTAGTCATGCGAGTGTCAAAGAGAGAGCAAGGCACGGTCAGAACTAACCAGGAAGGCTTGCCGGAGTTGATGGTGTCGTCTGACTCGTGCTGTCGTCGATGTTGCCGAGGCTCTGTACGATCCTAGCATGCACCAGAGAGGTCAGGAGATGCACATGGTTGCAGAGATTGTACGGGCAAGGCCAGAGGTCAAGGGGCGCGGGGAGCTCACCGGAATTTGATGCCGAAGTTCGTCGGTACCGCGGCAGTGTTCGGCGAATTGTGGGCAGCCTGGTGGCGTGGCGTCTGTGCTAGGTGAGGGGAAATGGGCGGCGAGGGGAGGTGGTCTTATAGCCAGAGCGGGGGCGTAAATCTCTCGATGTATCAATGCAATTTAAGCGCGGCATCAGTGCGGGGAAACGGTAGCGGCGAGCTGGTCATCGACGTTGATTGAGGACGAAGGGTGACGCGGCAGTGAGGGCCCAGCTGTCAGCGAGTGGGTACACGCGCGTGGGTGAGAAACAGAGGGAGAGGGGGAAACCCGGGTGGGCTGGCTAACGGGCTGCTTCGTCTGTTGGGCCAGAATCCTGGCACCGGCCCTTTACCTTTTCTCTAATCCTTTTCTTTTTTCTATTTTCAATTTCAGGAACCAAATTCCAATGATTTCAAATCCTATTTGAATTCAAATCTATTCAGGGTTTTTGTAGTATGCACAGTCACAATACTGGGCAAAAAACCAAGTGGTCACTTTGAATTGGCTTGGTCACTTGGAAATAAATAAGATAAGCAGTGGCATAGCACTAGTTTGAATAGGTTTTGAAATTGGTTTTTGATTCACATTTATTTTGAAACTTTGGTTTAAAAACTTAGAAATCTAGTACAAGTACTTGAGAGCAATAAGACAACAAAGTTTAATTTCATGCTCAACAATCTCCTATTGGAGAGTAACATTTGTTTCAAAGGCTAGTCACATAAAATAATGAGCTCATATGCTCCTGTTTTTGAAGTGATTTGTTTGAAATGGAAAACATATGATCATGGATGCATGGATGATATGCATAAGTTTGAAACATGATTTTAGGGATGTTACAAATCTAACCCCCTTAAGGTGAATCTCGCCCTCGAGATTCGGATTGGCTAGCAAATAGGTGAGGGTGGTCTTTCCGAAGATCATCTTCTCTTTCCCATGTTGCTTCTTCTTCGGAATGATGGTTCCGCTGGACTTTACAAAACTTGATAGTCTTGGTCCGTGTGACTCTTTCTGCAGTCTCAAGAATCTTGATAGGCTTCTCTTCATAAGTGAGATCACTCTCCAACTGAACCTCCTCCAAAGGTATAGTATCCTTCAAAGAAGTTTCTTCCATTTTTGGATGACATTTCTTAAGTTGACTCACATGAAACACATTATGGACAGCTGACAGAGATTCCGGCAGTTCAATTTCATAGGCAACTTCTCCTTTACGACTCAGAATCTTGAATGGTCCAACATATTTTGGTGCCAATTTTCCTTTGACTCCGAACCTCTTCACTCCACGAAGTGGTGACACTCTAAGATAAGCTCTATCACCAACTTCGTAGGTGACTTCTCTACGCTTAGGATCTGCGTAGCTTTTCTGTTGGGACTGTGCTATCTTCAACCTGTCCTTAACCAACTTGACCTTCTCTTCAGCTTCTTTGATAAGATCTGGCCCGAATAAACTTCTTTCTCCCACACCATTCCATAACAATGGGGTGGTACACTTTCTTCCGTAGAGAAACTCAAATGGTGCCATCTCAATGCTGGCTTGATAGCTGTTGTGTAGGGGTTCGTAGCATGGAAAACAAAATTTTTCTACCGCATACAAACAAACAAGCCAAGATCTATCTACTAGATTGTAGCAACGAGTCGATGGAATAACTTACCCTCGAAGATTCCAAAGCGGTTAACGAGAGCAGATTCTCGTGGGTGATGTAGTCGTACTCTTTCCGATCTCAAGATCGCGTAGACGATCCTTCCAGCGCCGCGTTCCCGCAGCGCTCCCGCAGTCGGTCACACGTTCGGTACTCGACGAAGACCTTCCTCTCCCTTGTTCCAGCAGGCAGCGGAGGTTGTAGCACTCTCCTCGTGATTCCGGCAGCACAACGACGTGGTACCGGAAGTAGAGGGGAAATCCCGCAGGGCTTCGCCTTAAGCCGGTGCGAGTATGGTGGAGTATGAGAGAGGCTATTAGTGGTCTAGTAATTAGACACACCAATTAGAAGGCTCTAAACCAATTAGAAGGCTCTAAACCGAAATAGCTCTAAACCGGGGTTTAGGGCTAGGGTTTAGTTTAGAGGATAGGAACTTGTGTGTGTGTTAGGAGGGAGCCCTGCCCCTCCTTATATAGGTGGGAGGGGCTGGCCGGCCAAGGGGAGGGAGGGGAGTCCCTCCCCAACTCGGCTTGGTGGGGCGCCGGCTTGGGGAGGAGGACTCCCTCCCCAACTCGGTTTCCTCCTCTCCTCCCACTTCCCAAAATTGCCGTTTGACTTTCAAACTGGCCGTTTGACTTTTCAATTTAGGATTTAAATAAATCCTTTATTTTGGGCAGCGAAGACACCTAGTACATGATGCAATCATTCCAACTCATAATGACACATTCATGTACCCTTCCCCCTCCGGAGTGCCGGACATTCCGGGACCTTCTAGAATGTTCCCGATGAAAACACCGGAACCATTCCCCAACTCTGAAACGGGACTTTCCTTATATGAATCTTATTCTCCGGACCATTCCGGATCACCTCGTGATATCCCGGATCCCATCCGAGACTCCAAACAACATTCGGTCTCTTTCTCATAATACCATAACTACTCAAACAACGTCGAATCCTTAAGTGTGTCTCCCTACGGTTCGTGAATTATGCGGACATGATCGAGACACTTCTCCGATCAATAACCAATAGAGGAATCTGGAAATTCATATGGCTCCCACATATTTCTACGATTACTTTGCGATCGAATGAACCACTTACATACGATACCAATTTCCCTTTGTCTCACGATATGTTACTTATCCGAGGTTATGATCGTCGGTATCTCTGCATACCCAGTTCAACCTCGTTACTGATAAGTACTCTTTTCTCGTTCCCGTGATATGTGATCCCTTGTGACCCAGTCACATGCTTGCAAGCTAATTGGATGACATTTCACCGAGAGGGCCCAGAGTATATCTATCCGTCATATGGATGGACAAATCCCACTCTTGATCCATGTGTTTCAACCAATACTTTCCGAACACTCAATACCACCTTTATAGCCACCCTGTTACGGTGTGGTGTTTGATGACATCAAAGCATCCATCCGGTAAAGGTGATATGCATGATCTCATGGTCGAAGGAATTAGGTTACTATGTATCAGAAAGCATATAGCAATTGAACTATTGAAATGACTTGATCTTTATGCTACGCTTATCTATAGGAGTATGTCCACCATATCATTCTCCTAACGATATGATCTTGTTGTTAATAACATCTCAATGTTCATGATAGGGAAACCACAATCATCTATTAACCAACAAGCTAGTGAAGTATAGAGGCTATACTAGGGACTTCAATTTAAGTTTACAATTCACACAAGTATTAATGTTTCCTTGTTAATACTATTATAGCATGAATATAAACATTTATCATAAACACAAAGATATAATAATAACTATATTTATTATTGCCTCTAGGGCATATCTCCAACAGTCTCCCACTTGCACTAGAGTCAATAATCTAGTTTCAAACCTTTGTGTATTCAACACCTATGGCTTTCCGATGTTGCATGTACACGATTGCTAGTGGTCAACTGATCTCCGGATCTGACACTTCCAGGTCCGTGTGTAATTGCATGTCTTTGCGTCTCTACGCATCACTCATTCTCTAATGAGATGGCTTTGTATAATTTGGTCTTTCGGTGTGACCTTTAGTTCTTTGGGGTTAAAACATGTTGATAATATTGTCACACAATATATCTTCATAGTATTATCCCGCTGTGAACTACACCTAGTTTGATAACAAACTACTTGACACAAATGCCCTCTTTTGCTGCTATAATAGCAGTCATATACTTAGCCTTTTGTTGAAGTATCTGTCACAATGTCTTAACTTTGGAACTCATCCAAATCCATTATGGAACTCACTTTCCATTATATTGTGCCACCCTTAATTTAGATTGAGATAAACTTAATTTGTACTCTGTGACAAAACTAGTATCAATGTAGTACTTTTACAATGAACTAACCATCTATTTGTCACTTCTACAAATAATATACTCTTAGTTCTTCCAAAAGATCATAAGAATATCCTTACTATCGTCCAATGATCATCTTATGAATCATTCTGGTATATGCTCATAACTTTTAGAGCATAGGACATATCTGGATTTGTACATACCACAGTATGATTGATATAAACACTCTTTGTGATTTCATACATCAAGTATCAATCTATACTTGAATCTTTGTTTCACTTACCAAATGTCAATACACTTGAATATATCATCAACATTGAACTCTTTCAATCCTTTCTGTGCGACAAGAACCTTTTCTTGTAGTTTCTATATTGAACTCATTCAATATCTCGTTTATGTACTTCTGGCACAACCATATTAGCATCTATTGATGCCAAATATTTGGGTTTTGCCTAAGTCTTTCATCAGGATGAAATTCTTAATATGTGTTAATAAAAGATACATCATTTCTAATCAACAATATGTCCTCCACATAATGTATAAGAAATATGTCTTTAGCGCTCCCACTTAATTTCTTGCAAATGCAAGCATCTTCATTGTCTCCGATGAAATTAAACTCTTTTAACAGTTTCATCATAGTGAAGATTCCAACTCCGCTATGCTTACTTCAACCATTGAAGTTTGCATATGCATTCAGCATCCTTTGAATTAACAAAACCCTTTGGACCATGTCATGCACACGTCCTAGGTAACAATTCTATTAGAAGAACTTTTTTTGTTCATTCAACTACCACATAACAAAATTATATGTAGTGGTTGCTATATTAATCCGTATAGACTAAATATCGCTATGAAAGATCAAATCTTGTCATAGTCAATCCTTGAACATTGTTGTGAACTCTCTCCCAACATGTCGACTATAGATGTGAAACATCCATGTCTATTTCTTTATAGATCCAAACACAACTGTAAGGTCTTACACCTTTCTCGAGGGTCCTTCAAGTTCAAAACTTGATTTCTCGTGTATGGAACTATCACGGATTTTATGGCTTCAAGCCATTTGACGGAGTCAGGGCCCATCATCGCTTCTTTGCATGTAGTCCGTTCATTATTCTCAAATAATGATTCAACCCTCAAATCTTGGTATTTGATTGTTTACTCGACCTACTTGGTTCAATAGAAACTTAGACCTCCGTGACCACAACCTTTGAGGCACGTGAGCCATGAGCATTGTTGCTGCCTCCGGAACACTTTTCGGCGCTGCGCAACTTTGCACATATAGCTAAGGTTCTTTTAACCTTATCAAAGTTCTATTGTTCTCCCACTTAACTTTTCACGAAAATTCCTTCTTAAAGAAACTTGACGTTTTAAGCGACAAACACTTTTGTCTCCGGTGTTATGGAGGAATACTTAACAGTAATACAAAGACAGGTTTATCCGACTTTGGTTGCAAACATCTTTCTTATGCATAGCATACCAATGTTTTAAGAAAGGACTACTTGGGTTTTATCCCAAACCATAACTTTATATGGTGTCATTTCAGCGGATTATGATGGAGCTCTTTTTAGTGGAAAAGTGGTAGTCTCTAAAGCTTTTAATCTTTAAAATATAATGGCAGTTCTATATTTTACACCTTTGATCTTACCATGTCAAACAAGGTTTTAATTACATATCTCGAACGCTCCATACTCTTATGGTGTTTCGGGAAATGCAAATCCACGGAACGATTCCTTAAATCTTAGGTATTATGCTAAACTTGTAACTCAAATATCTTCCTTTATGATCTTATCATAAACTATTTATATTCTTGTTACAATGATTTTGTACTTCATCTTGAAATCTTTGAACTTTTCAAATATTTCATACTTCATCCTTATTAAGTAAATATTCATATATTCACTCAAATTTTCGGAGAAACCATATGAAGTTGAAATCCATCGCTCTTGACTACACATAATGGAGTTCGTACAACAATATGCACAAGTTCCAATAAGCTAGTCTTTCGTTCCTTTTTGGCCTATGAACGAAGTTTTAATTATTCTCTAGGAAAGTTTCACAAACGTCATTTGATCAAAAATCAAAAGACTCCAAAATTCCATCCACATGGAGTTTCTTCATGTTTTCTTTCCAATATAATTTAAACTGCGATGTCACTTCCTAAGTGATCTTTCAATCAATTTGTCTTTCGACATTTTTTTAGCACTAGTTTTATGGATGTGATTTCTCCAACGAGATTTGTGAATCATCCATCTTTTATGGATTACGGCAATTATTTGAACAACCCTTTTGTTCTCATAATACCTGATAAAACAAATCTTGAAGGCAAGCTTTGATGTTTTTAACGAGCAACACAATAACCCTTTATTTGTTCTCGATGAACATCATCACATATTCTTTTGCTAGTTACTTAGGCCATTGTAGTTCATGAATTGTGTTGTTTCGTATGACGATTCATACCAACAAATTCAGTATAAAATACTTAAGAACCACATTGTTTAATGAGCAAAGAATATAGCCATAACATGTATATCATCTATATACTTAAACTGAACAATTCTAGTCTTTTCTTTTCTGCCATATATTTCTGAGATTCTCTTTCAGTATTTCCTTTTCTGTTTGAAAGAATCTATCAACATTAATAGTGGAGTCATACATATGACACATAGTCCAAAGCGTGTATAATTAAATACCAATGTCTTTGGATTTGCACTTTGAAGTAGATCACCATCATCAAATGTTTGGTGTTCTTTCAAATTCCTTTCTTTAGTAATCTATTGGTGTAGTAAACATTTTACCTACATCAAATATTCACCTTCATCATGGAATCGTCCATGACCAAGCTACTTTTAGCTTATAACGGTGAATCGCGAGTATAATGTTGCTCTCCAAAACTTTTTGGAAGATTAGGACAACTAGTGTCTCCAACCTTTTGCAAAATTTTCATCAAATATGAGAACATGACTTTTGCCATATTATACTCTATCATGTTGTAACCAAAACTTTGTATCAGATATCACAATATCTTCCACATATCATGGTTTCTGAAACAACTCTTTCAGATCCTAGATAACCTTGATATTAAGACAATCCTTTGAATATCAAGAATCATGGAGACAAACATGATACTTTATATACTAACACTTGGAATTGTTACTCTTGATTTAATACCAATTATTAAACTTCATGGAGTAACCGGAACTTACTGAAAGTTTGCAATAGGACTTTTAAACTTTAGATTAACACTTCAAAACAATACGATACCAGTTCGTAAAGTAACTAACCAGAATTCTATAGTTCTATCATCTCAATTATAACTAAGCACAAGGTGGTAAAACGGATGCCAATGACTACAACAACTATGCAAATTCACTTTGATTTAGTTTATGATAAATTGAGTTCTAATTAATAATTAAATTAATCTAGGTGAACTCCCACTCAAAACAACATCCCTCACATTGTTTTAGTGATCACACGAACCAAATCCACCACATCAAAACCGATCATCACGAGAGTTGATATGGCTTCAATGGCGAACAATCAACATGTTCATCATATCTACTATATGACTCATGCTCTACCTTTCGGTAATCCGTGTTCCTGAGGCCATGTCTGTACATGCTAGGCTCGTCAAGATCAAACCTTAGCTACCGCATAAGCAAATCTGGCTTGCTTACGTTGTATTCACCCGCGGAATCAAAGACACCCGATCATCACGTGGTGCTTCGAAGCAACAAGCTTTGGCAACGGTGCATACTAAGGGTGAACACTTTAGAACTTGAAATTTATGTGCATGAGGGATCATCTTATAATGCTACCGTCGTCTACTAAGCAATACAAGATGCATAAAGGATTAACATCACATGCAATTCATAATATGTGATATGATATGGCCTTTCTTCTTTGTGCTTCCGATCTCCATCTTCAAGCACGAACATGATCTCCATCATCACCAGCATTGCATCAAGGTCAATGACGCTTCACCATGGTTGTCGTCCACCGGCTTCAACTATTACAACTATTTTGAATAGACACGCAGGTCTTAACAGAAATTAAAGACAACCATATGGCTCCTGCCGGTTGCCAACTTACAATAAGGAACATTGCATACATCAAATATAATCACAATCATGGCCATATCACATCACTGCACACCCCTGCAAAACAAAGTTAGATGCTTCTACTTTCTTTGCATATTTTACGTGGTTTGGGGCTTTCCATAAGTGTCGTTCTAACCTACGAACAAGAACCACAACATTGATACTAGCATTGTTGATTACCCGTTGTAAATTGGATCTTTACTATGCTAGGAGAAACAGGCACCCGCAAAGCCACTTATGCAATATGAGTTGCATGTCAAGCGTGGAGCAAGTCTCATGAACGATGTCATGTAAGGTTAGCCCGGGCCGCTTCATCCCAACATACCGCAAGATGCAAAGTACACAAAAAGCAATCTACAATAAAAGCATCAACGCCCACAATGACCATTGTGTTCTACTCGTGCAACAGATCTACATATAGACACGGCTCTGATACCACTGTAGGGGTTCGTAGCATGGAAAACAAAATTTTTCTACCGCATACAAACAAACAAGCCAAGATCTATCTACTAGATTGTAGCAACGAGTCGATGGAATAACTTACCCTCGAAGATTCCAAAGCGGTTAACGAGAGCAGATTCTCGTGGGTGATGTAGTCGTACTCTTTCCGATCTCAAGATCGCGTAGACGATCCTTCCAGCGCCGCGTTCCCGCAGCGCTCCCGCAGTCGGTCACACGTTCGGTACTCGACGAAGACCTTCCTCTCCCTTGTTCCAGCAGGCAGCGGAGGTTGTAGCACTCTCCTCGTGATTCCGGCAGCACAACGGCGTGGTACCGGAAGTAGAGGGGAAATCCCGCAGGGCTTCGCCTTAAGCCGGTGCGAGTATGGTGGAGTATGAGAGAGGCTATTAGTGGTCTAGTAATTAGACACACCAATTAGAAGGCTCTAAACCAATTAGAAGGCTCTAAACCGAAATAGCTCTAAACCGGGGTTTAGGGCTAGGGTTTAGTTTAGAGGATAGGAACTTGTGTGTGTGTTAGGAGGGAGCCCTGCCCCTCCTTATATAGGTGGGAGGGGCTGGCCGGCCAAGGGGAGGGAGGGGAGTCCCTCCCCAACTCGGCTTGGTGGGGCGCCGGCTTGGGGAGGAGGACTCCCTCCCCAACTCGGTTTCCTCCTCTCCTCCCACTTCCCAAAATTGCCGTTTGACTTTCAAACTGGCCGTTTGACTTTTCAATTTAGGATTTAAATAAATCCTTTATTTTGGGCAGCGAAGACACCTAGTACATGATGCAATCATTCCAACTCATAATGACACATTCATGTACCCTTCCCCCTCCGGAGTGCCGGACATTCCGGGACCTTCTAGAATGTTCCCGATGAAAACACCGGAACCATTCCCCAACTCTGAAACGGGACTTTCCTTATATGAATCTTATTCTCCGGACCATTCCGGATCACCTCGTGATATCCCGGATCCCATCCGAGACTCCGAACAACATTCGGTCTCTTTCTCATAATACCATAACTACTCAAACAACGTCGAATCCTTAAGTGTGTCTCCCTACGGTTCGTGAATTATGCGGACATGATCGAGACACTTCTCCGATCAATAACCAATAGAGGAATCTGGAAATTCATATGGCTCCCACATATTTCTACGATTACTTTGCGATCGAATGAACCACTTACATACGATACCAATTTCCCTTTGTCTCACGATATGTTACTTATCCGAGGTTATGATCGTCGGTATCTCTGCATACCCAGTTCAACCTCGTTACTGATAAGTACTCTTTTCTCGTTCCCGTGATATGTGATCCCTTGTGACCCAGTCACATGCTTGCAAGCTAATTGGATGACATTTCACTGAGAGGGCCCAGAGTATATCTATCCGTCATATGGATGGACAAATCCCACTCTTGATCCATGTGTTTCAACCAATACTTTCCGAACACTCAATACCACCTTTATAGCCACCCTGTTACGGTGTGGTGTTTGATGACATCAAAGCATCCATCCGGTAAAGGTGATAGATATGCATGATCTCATGGTCGAAGGAATTAGGTTACTATGTATCAGAAAGCATATAGCAATTGAACTATTGAAATGACTTGATCTTTATGCTACGCTTATCTATAGGAGTATGTCCACCATATCATTCTCCTAACGATATGATCTTGTTGTTAATAACATCTCAATGTTCATGATAGGGAAACCACAATCATCTATTAACCAACAAGCTAGTGAAGTATAGAGGCTATACTAGGGACTTCAATTTAAGTTTACAATTCACACAAGTATTAATGTTTCCTTGTTAATACTATTATAGCATGAATATAAACATTTATCATAAACACAAAGATATAATAATAACTATATCTATTATTGCCTCTAGGGCATATCTCCAACATGTTGTTATAAGAAAATTCTACGTAAGGCAGACTTTCATCCCAACTGGCTCCATAGTCTAGGGCACATGCCCTCAACATGTCTTCAAGAATTTGATTATTCCTTTCGGTTTGTCCATCGGTTTGAGGATGAAAAGCAGTACTGAATTCCAACCTCGTTCCCAATGACTCATGTAACTGTCTCCAAAAATGGGAAGTGAATTGAGTTCCCCTATCAGACACAATACTCTTGGGCACTCCATGTAGACATACAATTCTACTCATGTAGATTTTGGCTAACTTAGCACTTGTATAGGTTGTCTTCACGGGTATGAAATGAGCCACTTTAGTTAGGCGATCCACTACTAACCAAATAGAATCGTATCCTGACCGGGTCCTTGGTAATCCGGTAATGAAATCCATACCAATCTTGTCCCACTTCCAATCAGGAATAGGTAGTGGTTGAAGCAAACCTGCTGGTTTCTGATGTTCTGCTTTCACTCTAATACACACATCACACAAATCAATATGTTCGGCGATGTCCTTCTTGAGATTATTCCACCAAAATCTTTCTTTCATGTCCATGTACATTTTGGTGTTACCCGGATGAATGGAATACGGTGAGTTGTGTGCTTCCTGCAAAATCAGTTTCCGCAGCTCTGGATCTTGTGGAACACAGATACGTTTCCCATGCCATAAAGTACCCCGTTCGTCTTTATGGAACCCTTTGGCTTTTCCTTTGCCAATCTTTTCTTTAATCTCTTCAATTTCCTTAACAATCTTCTGGGCTTCTTTGATCTTGTCCAACAAAGTGGGTTGAACATCCAAAGTCATGAGATGTCCTTCAGGCACAATCTCCAGTATGATTTTTCTAAATTGGGTACACAGATCATCTAGAAATTCTCCTTTGGTAAGGCCATTCACAAAAACCTTACGACTTAGAGCATCTGCTACAACATTTGCTTTACCGGGGTGGTATTGCAAACTTAAGTCATTGTCCTTGATATGTTCTAGCCATCTTCTTTGTCTCATATTAATTTCCTTCTGGGTGAAGATATACTTCAAACTTTTGTGATCTGTGAACACTTCACAACGCTTTCCCTAAAGATAGTGTCTCCATGTTTTGAGTGCATGGACAACAGAGGCTAACTCTAAATCATGAGTAGGATAGTTCACTTCATGAGTTTTGAGTTGTCTCGATGCATACGCCACAACTTTTCCTTCTTGCATAAGTACTGCACCCAAACCCTGATGATATACATCACAATATACTTGGAAATCTTTTTCCAAATCTGGCAGACACAAGACTGGTGCTGTCACAAGTCTCTTCTTCAATTCCTGAAAGATGAGTTCACAACCTTCCGTCCAAGCAAATTTCTTGTCTTTCTTTAGCAATTCAGTCATAGGCTTAGCTACCTTGGAGAAATTTTCAATGAACCTTCTGTAGTAACCTGCTAAGCCAAGGAAACTACGGACTTCCTTCAATGACTTGGGAGATTCCCATTCAGTCAGAGCTGAAACTTTAGCAGGATCAACTGCTACACCATCCTTTGTCATAACATGTCCAAGAAATCCAACTTCATTCAACCAGAATTCACACTTGCTGAATTTGGCATAAATTTTATGCTCTCTTAACTTTTCAGGTATTAAACGTAAATGTCCTTCATGCTCTTCTTTGCTCTTGGAGTAGACTAAAATGTCATCGATGAAAACGACAACAAACTTGTCAAGGAATTCCATGAACACCTTGTTCATCATATTCAAGAAGTATGCTGGATCATTGGTAAAACCAAATGGCATCACGGTATACTCATATAATCCATACCTTGTGGTGAAAGCGGTCTTAGGTATGTCTTGTTCTCTTATCTTGAGTTGAAAATAACCTGACCGGAGATCAATCTTTGAGAACACACAAGCTCCTTCTAGCTGATCAAACAAGTCATTGATTCTAGGCAAAGGATATTTGTTCTTAATAGTCACCTCATTAAGTGAATGGCAATCTATGCATAACCTTTGACTTCTATCTTTCTTTTCCACGAACAAAACTAGGGCTCCCCAAGATGAAGAACTTGGTTGAATAAATCCTTTCTGTAACTATTCTCCAAGTTGTTTCTTGAGTTCTTTCAGTTCATCCACTGACATCTTGTATGGTCTCTTTGCTATTGGTCCAGATCCTGGTACCAAATCTATAAGAAACTCCACATCTCTATCTGGTGGCATTCCCGGTAATTCTTCCGGAAACACATCCGGATACTCACTCACAATTGGCACACTGTCTATGCTAACCCCCTTAAGAGAATTTAGCTTACTCCCTTTTGGCTCAAAGTTAGACTTGAATTTAATCCGTTTTCTTTCCGGGGTTGTGAGTGCAACAGTACGATTAGCACAATCTAGTAATCCTTCATACTTAGCCATCCAATCCATTCCCAATATTACGTCCAGTCCTTGGGAATCTAGGATTATCAGACTCACTGGAAACTTATGCTTTCCAAACTCTATTACTAGATCCCGGCATCCAAGACTTACTATCATATCTCCACCCGGAGAACTAACTTTTATTGGACACCCAATGTTTTCAGTTGGAAACCCATTTCTATCAACAAATGCTTTTGATATGAATGAATGCGATGCTCCAGTATCAAAAAGAACAAATGCTGGAATAGAATTGAGTATGAACTTACCAGCAACAGCATCAGGCTCCTCATAGACTTCCTCCACACTGATGTGGTTCACCTGTCCCTTCCGAAAAG
Source organism: Avena sativa (assembly GCA_916181665.1). Lineage (NCBI taxonomy): Eukaryota > Viridiplantae > Streptophyta > Magnoliopsida > Poales > Poaceae > Avena > Avena sativa. The sequence goes on from OV702296.1 coordinate 388,234,797, forward strand.
GGTTGGGCTTGTTGGGTCCTTCAAATTTCTTTTCTGGGCATTCATTTGCATAATGCCCCATCTTCTTGCACTTGAAGCATTCAACCTGACTTATGTCTTTCTTGACAGGCTGGCTTCCACTTCCACTTCCATTACCACTGTGGTGGCTCTTGTATCCACCCTTGTGGTTCTTGTACTTGTCATTGTCATGAGTACGGTGATGCTTGTTGTCATGACGGTTGTGATTGTGGTGCTTGTTGAATTTCCCATGCTTGTGGGATCCTGAGCTTCCACTGTCATTATAATGGGAACGTTTGTGAGACGATCCCGAGTTGTGCTTGTCTGAGTGCTTCCTCTTCCTGCTTTCAACTTGCTTTATTTTGTTCTCCAAAATAGCAGCCTTGTCACAGAGAGACTGATAAGTGGGAACATAGGCCACAGCCAACTGCAGATTCAGCTCATCATTCAACCCTTCGAGGAAATTTTCTTTCCTCTTAGCATCAGTGTCAACTTCATCCGGTGCATATCGCGCCAGATTGTTGAACTCTTCAATATATCCAGCCACGCTGCGGTGGCGCTGTTTCAGGTTATGGAACTCCTTCTTTTTCAGACTCATCACTCCAGATGAGATATGAGCAGTACGAAAGCCATCCTCAAAGATAGCCCATGTCACATCTTCTATGGCAGTGGTGATCAGGAAGTTATCCCACCAAGTGGCGGCTGGTCCCTCCAGCAAATGTGCTACAAATCTGAATTTTTCAGCATCAGTACAGCCCACGGTTACCAAGTCCTTGTTCACAGAGCGTAGCCAATCATTGGCCACCATGGGATCAGTCGTCCCTGAGAACTTTGCTGGCCTCAATCTCAAGAACCTGGTAAGCATATCAAAACCCGGTGGGTTGTTGTTGTTGTTGTTATTATTGTTGTTGTTATTGTTGTTGTTTTGGTTCTGGATGAATGTCGTCATCATCTGCATCAGCTGAGTTTGAGCGGTTGTCATTTGCTGCATTTATGGAGTGATGTTGTTGTTGTTGTTGGGGTTGGGGTTTGCACGACGGGGAGGCATCTGTGGTTTGTTCAATAGAGATAAGAATGAGATACCCATAGATGCTTTCATGCACATTACATCACATAAGCAAACACAAAGCATGCAACACAATGATAAAGGTTCAACAACAAGATAACAAGTTCGCAAAGTAAAACACACAAGTAGCAAGCCATCCACATGTCGGATGGTCAAATAACAGGTTCTCAAGAAACAAGTATGATAATAAATGATAAATGAGTAGTCAAATCTACTCCTCGGCATCAACCTCCTCCTCCTCGACAAAGGTAAGACCTGCGTTCTCCATCGCGGTCTTGTATTCCTTGACACTAGTGGTCAAGGTCTTTATCTTGGCTTTGAGAGCCCTCTTCTGGGAACGAAGCCTCTCAATCATCGTCTGCTGATGCTCGAGCTCGAAGTCCTTGGACTGCAGTTCTTCAGTCATGTCCCGGATCTTCTTGTTTCTATCCTGGACTCGCTTCTCCTGACTCTTGAACTTCCTGTCCTGGCTCTCGAACTTCGCCTCCATCTCCTTGACTATCTCATCTTGCTCCGCGAAGAGCTTGTCCTTCTTGCGAAGCTGCACCTGGAGTTCGTCATTGTTGAGCATGGCATTGGTCCTATCAGTGTCCACGTGCCTAATGAGAGTGTTGGAGATATGCCCAAGAGGAAATATTAAAGTGGTTATTATCATATCTTCATACTTATGATAAATGTTTACATACCATGCTATAATTGTATTAACCGGAAACATTAATACTTGTGTGATTTGTAAACATAAAAGAGTCCCTAGTAAAGCCTCTTGTTAAACTAGCTTGTTGGTTAATATATGATCATGGTTTCCTGATCATGAACATAGAGATGTTATTAACAACAGGGTCATATCATTAGGAGAATGATGTGATGGACATACTCCTATAGTTAAGCGTAGCATAAAGATCAAGTCATTTAATATAGTTCATTTGCTATAAGCTTTCTGATACATAGTAAACTAATTCCTTCGACCATGAGATCATGCATATCACCTTTTCCGGAAGGATGCTTTGATGACATCAAACACCACACCGTAACAGGGTGGCTATAAAGGTGGCATTGAGTGTTCAGAAAGTATTGGTTGAGACACATGGATCAAGAGTGGGATTTGTCCATCCATATGACAGATAGATATACTCTGGGCCCTCTCGGTGGAATGTCATCCAATTAGCTTGCAAGTATGTGACTAGCTCACAAGGGATCACATACCACGGGAACAAGAAAAGAGTACTTATCGGTAACGAGGTTGAACTAGGTATGCAGAGATACCGACGATCATAACCTCGGATAAGTAAACTATCGTGAGACAAAGGGAAATTGGTATCATATGTAAGTGGTTCATTCGATCGCAAAGTAATCATAGAAATATGTGGGAGCCATATGAATTTCCAGATTCCTCTATTGGTTATTGATCGGAGAAGTGTCTCGATCATGTCCGCATAATTCACGAACCGTAGGGAGACACACTTAAGGATTCGATGTTGTTGAGTAGTTATGGAATGATGAGTAACAGACCGAATGTTGTTCGGAGTCTCAGATGGGATCCGGGATATCACGAGGAGATCCGGAATGGTCCGGAGAATAAGATTCATATAAGGAAAGTTCTGTTTCGGAGTTGGGGAATGATTCCGGTGTTTTCATCGGGAATGTTCTAGAAGGTTCCGGAATGTCTGGCACTCCGGAGGGGAAGGGTACATGAATGTGTTATATCAAGTTGGTATGATTGCATTATGTACTTGGTGTCATCGCTGTACCAAATAGAGGGTTTATTCAAATCCTAGTTTGAAAAGTCAAACGGCTAGTTTGAAGAGTCAAACGGCTAGTTTTGGGAAAGAGGAGAAGGAGGTTTGAAACCGACTTGGGGGAGGAGTTCCTCCTCCCACCGCCGGCCCACCTTGGGTCCGAGTTGGGGAGGGACTCCCCTCCCCAGGCGCGCCTCCCTCCACCTATAAGAGGAGGGCCAGGGCTCCCCTCCTAGACACAAGTTGCCTCCCTCTAAACCTAAACCCTAGCCACAGCCTAGGGATTTCTCCCAAGCCGCCGAGTTAGAGCTTCTAATTTCCCTAGCCGCTGGTTTAGCCCCTTCTAATTGGTGTGTCTAAACCCTAGATCACCAAGGCTCTCTCATAGTCCACCATACTCGCTCCGGCTTAAGGCGAAGCCCTGCGAGATCTCCCCTCTACTTCTGGTACCACGCCGTCGTGCTGCCGAAATCGCGAGGAGAGTGCTACAACCTCCGCTGCCTGCTGGAACAAGGGAGAGGAAGGTCTTCATCGAGTACCGAACGTGTGACCGACTGCAGAAGCGCTGCCGGAACGCAGCGCCGGAAGGATCATCTACGCGATCTTGAGATCGGCAAGTGTACGACTACATCACCCACGAGAATCTGCTCTCGTTAACCGCTTTGGAATCTTCGAGGGTGAGTTCCTCTATCGACTCGTTGCTACAATCTAGTAGATAGATCTTGGCTTGATCATAGATTAGATCTTGATTGTGTGTTCATGCGGTAGAAAATTTTGTTTTCCATGCTACGAACCCCTACAGTGGTATCAGAGCCGTGTCTATATATAGATCTGTTGCACGAGTAGAACACAATGGTCATTGTGGGCGTTGATGCTTTTGTTGTCGATTGCTTCTTGTGTAATTTGCATCTTGCGGGATGGTGGGATGAAGCGGCCCGGGCTAACCTTACATGACATCGTTCATGAGACTTGCTCCACGCTTGACATGCAACTTGTATTGCATAAGTGGCTTTGCGGGTGCCTGTTTCTCCCAACATAGTTAAGATTCAATTTACAACGGGTGATTGACAATACTAGTATCAATGTTGTGGTTCTTGTTCGTAAGTTAGAACGACACTTATTGAAAGCCCCAAACCACGTAAAACATGCAAAGAAAATTAGAGACGTCTAACTTTGTTTTGCAGGGGTGTGCTGTGATGTGATATGGCCATGATTGTGATTATATTTGATGTATGCAATATTCCTTATTGTAAGTTGGCAACCGGCAGGAGCCATATGGTTGTCTTTAAATTCTGTTAAGACTCGCGTGTCTATTCAAAGTAGTTGTAATAGTTGAAGCCGGTGGACGACAACCATGGAGCGGCGTCATTGACCTTGATGCAATGCCGGTGATGATGGAGATCATGTTCGTGCTTGAAGATGGAGATCGGAAGCACAAAGAAGAAAGGCCATATCATATCACATATTATGAATTGCATGTGATGTTAATCCTTTTATGCATCTTGTATTGCTTAGTTCACGACGGTAGCATTATAAGATGATCCCTCAAGCACACAATTTCAAATCATAAAGTGTTCACCCTTAGTTAGCACCGTTGCTAAAGCTTGTTGTTTCGAAGCACCACGTGATGATCGGGTGTGTTAGATTCCGCAAGTGTATACAACGTGAGCAAGCTAGATTTGCTCATGCGGAAGCTAAGGTTTGATCTTGACGAGCCTAGCATGTACAGACATGGTCTCGGAACACGGATCACTGAAAGGTAAAGCATGAGTCATATAGTAGATATGATGAACATGTTGATTGTTCGCCATTGAAGCTACATCAACTCTCGTGATGATCGGTTTTGATGTGGTGGATTTGGTTCGTGTGATCACTAAAACAATGCGAGGGATATTGTTTTGAGTGGGAGTTCAACAGCAATTTGATTAAAAGTTGAACACTATTTATCATAAATTAAATCAAAGTGAATTTGCATAGTTGTTGTAGTCATTGGCATCCGTTTACCACCTTGCGCTTAGTTTTAATTGAGATGATAGAACTATAGAATTCTGGTTAGTTACTTTACGAACTGGTATCGTATTGTTTTGAAGTGTTAATCTAAAGTTTAAAAGTCCTATTGCAAACTTTCAGTAAAGTTCCGGTTACTCCATGAAGTTTAATAATTGGTATTAAAAACAAGAGTGACAATTCCAAGTGTTAGTGTATGAGTATCATGTTTGTCTCCATGATTCTTGATATTCAAAGGATTGTCTTAATATCAAGGTTATCTAGGATCTGAAAGAGTTGTTTCAGAAACCATGATGTGTGGAAGATATTGTGATATCTGAAACAAAGTTTTGGTTTCAACATGATAGAGTATAATATGGCAAAAGTCATGTTCTCGTATTTGATGAGAATTTGCAAAAGGTTGAAGACACTAGTTGTCCTAATCCTCCAAAATGTTTTGGAGAGCAACATTATACTCGCAGTTCACCGTTATAAGCTAAAAGTGGCTTGATCATGGATAATTCCATGATAAGGGTGAATATTTGATGTAGGTAAAGTGTTTACTACACCAATAGATTACTAAAGAAAGGAATTTGAAAGAACACCAAACATTTGATGATGGTGATCTATTTCAAAGTGCAAGTCCAAAGACATTGGTATTTAATTATACACGCTTTGGACTATGTGTCATATGTATGACTCCACTGTTGATGTTGATAGATTCTTTCAAACAGAAAAGGAAATACTGAAAGAGAATCTCATAAGTATATGGCAGAAAAGAAAAGACTAGAATTGTTCAGTTTAAGTATACAGAAGATATACATGTTATGGCTATATTCTTTGCTTATTAAACAATGTGGTTCTTAAGTATTTGATACTGAATTTGTTGGTGTGAATCGTCATACGAAACAACACAATTCATGAACTACAATGGCCTAAGTAACTAGCAAAAGAATATGTGATGATGTTCATCGAGAACAAATAAAGGGTTATTGTGTTGCTCGTTAAACATCAAAGCTTGCCTTCAAGATTTGTTTTATCAGGTATTATGAGAACAAAAGGGTTGTTCAAATAATTGCCGTAATCCATAAAAGATGGATGATTCACAAATCTCGTTGGAGAAATCACATCCATAAAACTAGTGCTAAAAATGTCGAAAGACAAATTGATTGAAAGATCACTTAGGAAGTGACATCGCCGTTTAAATTATATTGGAAAGAAAACATGAAGAAACTCCATGTGGATGGAATTTTGGAGTCTTTTGATTTTTGATCACATGACGCTTGTGAAACTTTCCTAGAGATAATTAAAACTTTGTTCATAGGCCAAAAGGGAACAAATGACTAGCTTATTGGAACTTGTACATATTGTTGTACGAAATCCATTATGTGTAGTCAAGAGCGATGGATTTCAACTTCATATGCTTTCTCCGAAAATTTGAGTGAATATATGAATATTTACTTAATAAGGATGAAGTATGAAACATTTGAAAAGTTCAAAGACTTTCAAGATGAAGTGCAAAATCATTGTAACAAGAATGTAAATAGTTTATGATAAGATCATAAAGGAAGATATTTGAGTTACAAGTTTAGCATAATACCTAAGATTTAAGGAATCGTTCTGTGAATTTGAATGTCCCGAAACACCATAAGAGTATGGAGCGTTCGAGATATGTAATTAAACCTTGTTTGACATGGTAAGATCGAAGGTGTAATACACAAAACTGCCATTATATTTTAAAGATTAAAAGCTTTAGAGACTACCGTTTTCCACTGAAAAGAGCTCCATCATAATCCGCTGAAATGACACCATATAAAGTTATGGTTTGGGATAAAACCCAAGTAGTCCTTAAACATTGGTATGCTATGCATAAGAAAGATGTTTGCAACCAAAGTCGGATAAACCTGTCTTTGTATTACTGTTAAGTATTCCTCCATAGACACCGGAGACAAAAGTGTTTGTCGCTTAGAACGTCAAGTTTCTTTGAGAAGGAATTTTTCGTGAAAAGATAAATGGGAGGACAATAGAACTTTGATAAGGTTAAAGGAACCTTAGCTATATGTGCAAAGTTGCGCAACGCCGAAAAGTGTTCCGGAGGCAGCAACAATGCTCATGGCTCACGTGCCTCAAAGGTTGTGGTCACGGAGGTCTAAGTTTCTATTGAACCAAGTAGGTCGAGTAAACAATCAAATACCAAGATTTGAGGGTTGAATCATTATTTGAGAATAATGAATGGACTACATGCAAAGAAGCGACGATGGGCCCTGACTCCGTCAAATGGCTTGAAGCCATAAAATCCGTGATAGTTCCATACACGAGAAATCAAAGGACCCTCGAGAAAGGTGTAAGACCTTACAGTTGTGTTTGGATCTATAAAGAAGTAGACATGGATGTTTCACATCTATGAAATAGTCGACATGTTGGGAAAGAGTTCACAAAATGTTCAAAGGTTGACTATGACAAGATTTTTATCTTTCATAGCGATATTTAGTCTAGACGGATTAATGTAACAACCACTACATATAATTTTGTTATGTGGTAGTTGAATAAACAAAACAAGTTCTTCTAATAGAAGGGTTACCTAGGACGTGTGCATGACACGGTCCAAAGGGTTTTGTTAATTCAAAGGATGCTAAAAGCATATGCAAACTTCAATGGTTGAAGTAAGCATCGCGGAGTTGGAATCTTCACTATGATGAAACTGTTAAAAGAGTTTAATTTCATCAGAGACAATGAAGATACTTGCATTTGCAAGAAATTAAGTGGGAGCGCTAAGACATATTTCTAATACATTATGTGGAAGACATATTGTTGATTAAAAATGATGTATCTTTTATTAACACATATTAAGAATTTCATCCTGATGAAAGACTTAGGCAAAACCCAAATATTTGGCATCAATAGATGCTAATATGGTTGTGCCGAAAGTACATAGATTATATATTGAATAGGTTCAATATAGAAACTACAAGAAAGGTTCTTGTCACACAGAAAGGATTGAATGAGTTCAATATTGATGATATATTCAAGTGTATTGACATTTGGTAAGTGAAACAAAGATTCAAGTATAGATTGATACTTGATGTATGAAATCACAAAGAGTATTTATATCAATCATGTTGTGATATGTACAAATCCAGATATGTCCTATGCTCTAAATGTTATGAGCATATACCAGAATGATTCATAAGATGATTATTGGACAATAGTAAAGATATTCTTATGATCTTGTAAAAGAACTAAGAATATATTATTTTGTTGAAGTGACAAATAGATGGTTAGTTCATTGTAAATGAATTACATTGATACTAGTTTTGTCATAAAGTACAAATTAAGTTTATCTCAATCTAAACTAAGGGTGGCACAATATAATGGAAAGTAAGTTCCATAATGGATTTGGATGAGTTCCAAAGTTAAGAAATTGTGATAGATACTACAACAAAAGGCTAAGTATATGACTGCTATAATAGCAGCTAAAGAGGGCATTTGTGTCAAGTAGTTTGTTATCAAACTAGGTGTAGTTCACAGCGGGATAATACTATGAAGATATATTGTACGACAATATTATCAACATGTTTTAACCCCAAAGAACTAAAGGTCTCACCAAAGGACCAAAATTATACAAAGCCATCTCATTAGAGAATGAGTGATGCGTAGAGACGCAAAGACATGCAATTACACACGGACCTAGAAGTGTCAGATCCGGAGATCAGTTGACCACTAGCAATCGTGTACATACAACACTAGAAAGCCATAGGTGTTGAATACACAAAGGTATAAAACTAGATTATTGACTCTAGTGCAAGTGGGAGACTGTTGGAGATATGCCCAAGAGGCAATATTAAAGTGGTTATTATCATATCTTCATACTTATGATAAATGTTTACATACCATGCTATAATTGTATTAACCGGAAACATTAATACTTGTGTGATTTGTAAACATAAAAGAGTCCCTAGTAAAGCCTGTTGTTAAACTAGCTTGCTGGTTAATATATGATCATGGTTTCCTAATCATGAACATAGAGATGTTATTAACAACAGGGTCATATCATTAGGAGAATGATGTGATGGACATACTCCTATAGTTAAGCATAGCATAAAGATCAAGTCATTTAATATAGTTCATTTGCTATAAGCTTTCTGATACATAGTAACCTAATTCCTTCGACCATGAGATCATGCATATCACCTTTTCCGGAAGGATGCTTTGATGACATCAAACACCACACCATAACAGGGTGGTTATAAAGGTGGCATTGAGTGTTCAGAAAGTATTGGTTGAGACACATGGATCAAGAGTGGGATTTGTCCATCCATATGACAGATAGATATACTCTGGGCCCTCTCGGTGGAATGTCATCCAATTAGCTTGCAAGCATGTGACTAGATCACAAGGGATCACATACCACGGGAACGAGAAAAGAGTACTTATCGGTAACGAGGTTGAACTAGGTATGCAGAGATACCGACGATCATAACCTCGGATAAGTAAACTATCGTGAGACAAAGGGAAATTGGTATCATATGTAAGTGGTTCATTCGATCGCAAAGTAATCGTAGAAATATGTGGGAGCCATATGAATTTCCAGATTCCTCTATTGGTTATTGATCGGAGAAGTGTCTCGATCATGTCCGCATAATTCACGAACCGTAGGGAGACACACTTAAGGATTCGATGTTGTTGAGTAGTTATGGAATGATGAGTAAGAGACCGAATGTTGTTCGGAGTCTCGGATGGGATCCGGGATATCACGTGGAGATCCGGAATGGTCCGGAGAATAAGATTCATATAAGGAAAGTCCTGTTTCGGAGTTGGGGAATGATTCCGGTGTTTTCATCGGGAATGTTCTAGAAGGTTCCGGAATGTCTGGCACTCCGGAGGGGAAGGGTACATGAATGTGTTATATCAAGTTCGTATGATTGCATTATGTACTTGGTGTCATCGCTGTACCAAATAGAGGGTTTATTCAAATCCTAGTTTGAAAAGTCAAACGGCTAGTTTGAAGAGTCAAACGGCTAGTTTTGGGAAAGAGGAGAAGGAGGTTTGAAACCGACTTGGGGGAGGAGTTCCTCCTCCCACCGCCAGCCCACCTTGGGTCCGAGTTGGGGAGGGACTCCCCTCCCCAGGCGCGCCTCCCTCCACCTATAAGAGGAGGGGCAGGGCTCCCCTCCTAGACACAAGTTACCTCCCTCTAAACCTAAACCCTAGCCACAGCCTAGGGATTTCTCCCAAGCCGCCAAGTTAGAGCTTCTAATTGCCCTAGCTGCTGGTTTAGCCCCTTCTAATTGGTGTGTCTAAACCCTAGATCACCAAGGCTCTCTCATAGTCCACCATACTCGCTCCGGCTAAAGGCGAAGCCCTGCGAGATCTCCCCTCTACTTCTGGTACCACGCCGTCGTGCTGCCGGAATCGCGAGGAGAGTGCTACAACCTCCGCTGCCTGCTGGAACAAGGGAGAGGAAGGTCTTCATCGAGTACCGAACATGTGACCGACTACAGAAGCGCTGCCGGACCGCAGTGCCGGAAGGATCGTCTACGCGATCTTGAGATCGGCAAGTGTACGACTACATCACCCACGAGAATCTGCTCTCGTTAACCGCTTTGGAATCTTCGAGGGTGAGTTCCTCTATCGACTCGTTGCTACAATCTAGTAGATAGATCTTGGCTTGATCATAGATTAGATCTTGATTGTGTGTTCATGCGGTAGAAAATTTTGTTTTCCATGCTACGAACCCCTACAGAGAGACTCTAAGTCTTGGAGGTATAGACGAATCGGCTCTGCTGTGTCCCTCGAGTCGTCCTCGAATTCGATGGACTCTCCATCCTCATCACGTCTACCAAAGACGTGGAAGTGAGTACCTCTAACCTGTCGGGAGTGTCTCCCTAGCAGACGTCCTATCAGATCCTGCATAACTACCTCAAGGCCTCTCTCCTTGTCATCATGCATGAGCTTGAAGACTATGGCCTCCGTGGTAGGCTCTGTCTGGCATCCGGGCTGGTTGACCTTGAAGCCCCAAAGGTCTTTCCTCTCAAACTTGGTGAGGGGAAGCACCATGATGGTAGGAAGAGGGAGATTGAGCAAAGTAGTAAGCTCAACAATACGAGGACCAAAGCGGGTAACCTGGAACTCCTCAACAGTGCTGATGGTAACAGTAGGCATCTATTTATAAGATAGAAAAAGTTAGAACAACACAATTCAAGTTACAACACAAGGCAAAACATCACATACATATCCTTGGAGAGCAAAACACACAAGTCCTGGCACACATGGATCCATTACAACAACCAAGGTTCAACTTATTTTAAAGCAACATTTGGAAAATAAGGTGATAAGTGGTGGTCCAACTAACGAAGTATGCTTACAATCCTATCTCACTGGATCTGTTGGCCAGCACAATGTTTCTAGAAGCAATCAGCCTATCTTGCTCACGTGACTAAATCACTAAGTCTATAATGTCTCCTCTTAAGGTTTGGTTGGTAGCTTCCAACTCTTGGGTATGTTTCTTCTCTTCCTTTAGATCATTTTGGAGGTTGAGCATTCTGCACTTGACTCTGTCACCAAGTTCTTTGATGGTCTTCCAAGCTGCATCCCTTGCTGATTTAAAGAATGTAGTGTGCACCACTGAATTGGTGAACATGCAGAATCCTTTTTCCTGGTGGTTGTCTTCCTTGTTTTTATACAAGTGAAGTTGCACCCACCAGTATTCCACTCCTTCATCCATCATAGGAAAACCTTTGTACACAGCTGCACCTTGTATCTCTAATGCAACCATGAGGTCCTTTAGAGCCTTGGGGAATTCTGTCTCACACTCCAAAGTCATTGTCATGAGTGGTCCTTTCCTTACGGCTTCGTTGATGGAGTTCATCTACAAATAGAGATGAGGAAGAAGATTAGAAAAGTTTACGAGAAGAATAGACAAGTGTAGAAGTTGCTGAAAATTTTTCCTTAGTGGTTTCCAATCCTAGGGTCATAATCCTACAGGCAACACAGTGCTCCGATACCATCTGTAAGATCCCTCCTTTATAAAGGAAAAGGATCCCTGTGATTGCAATGCTAGTCCCTGGATCATTGCTAGCATCCATAGTTTAAGATGAAGTACACAGTTACAAAGGTCTTTATTACAGTCATTCTAGAGATAAACATAGTCTTTACAACTCCAAGGCCACAGGCCTAGTACAAGAGTTTGAATAAGTAAATTAATAAAAGTCTTCATCTTCATGTGCCATAGGCAAACATGTTGAGTGTAGACTCATGACACCTAATCCTCATCAGAGTAACCTGCAACATCACAAGTTACAACCATAGTGGGTCAATCCCTTGGAATAGTATTGGCAAGTGATAACTTAGTAAAATTTTAAGTGGACTAGATACTATATGCAATTTGGCTAAGTGTAGCTTGGCTTGCTTTGCTCAAAATAGGTTTTTCCTATTAGTTGAAATCACTAAGTTTTTCTTTGTCAAAACTTTTCCCAAGGAACCACCAATAGACATTGAGGTCCTTCACCCTTGTTCACCCACAAATTTTACTTAGAAATTGGGATGAGGAGATTCTTGATAGCTTCCATGTCTTGATGCTCAAGTTGTCCATTACCAAGGACTTGGCTAAGTACTTAGATTTTTCCATCTGCAGAGGTTGTGCACTTTCCCCACCAAACTTGGTTTCACCAAGACAGGACCTTTCATAAGCCTTCCCTTAGACCAAATGGACGCGCTCCAACCTATCATTCCCACTACCACCAACTATCCAAATGGCTAAGTTCTAGCAACTTATGTGATCTAGGCAGAGCCCATATTGCCAAGTGGCTGCACTAGAAGCTTCTTAACACTTGGCCTCTAAAATCTCTTTGTTCCTGGGTGGCTTACCACAAGTGATATACACAAGGTAAACCATAGAAATGGGCCTTGTGTAACAACTCAACATAAACCAATCCTTCCATTCCACCCAGATGTTTCATTAACTTAGTTGTTTTATTAGGCAAAACACAAGTCCAAAGACTTAGAAATGTTTTCATCATAGCATGTATATTTCACCAACCCTTGTTTGCTACTAGCTAGGCTAAGCATGGCATAGATAGTAACTTAACTTAGAAATTCCCTAGCAATTCTACAAATACTAGGATTTCCCAACAAGGCATATAAGCAAAATAATAACATGTAGGACTTAGCAAAATATCTCTAATGCTTAGTATAAAACATGGGATAAAAATATTCATGAAGTACCACTTGCCTTGGTAGTTTGGAGAGTAGCTAAACTCCTCACAATGACAATCACTAGCACCCAAATCTACACAAAGAATCATAGCCACAATCACATACAAAACATATACAATCAAAAATATATGCATGCATGCAAAATGATAAGTGATGATTTTTAAAACTCAACAAAGCAAGTAAACAGTACTGATTCATAAACAAGTTGAAAACTTGCCAAACAACATCTATTTAAACCTTAAATCAATTCCTAAACATTTCATATACTCAATTTAGTCCTACACAAGTTTCTGCAAATAAAACCTTTTTAACAGAAGCAAAACATTAAACCTTTTTAACAGAAGAAAAACATTAAACCTTTTTAACAGAAGCTTGCTCTCCTGATTCCAACGATATAAAATTTGTCAAATTCTAACGTGGGGATCAAAAGTTATAGCCAAAACAATTTTGAATATCTAATAGATTCAAATTTTGTCTTTTAAATCTAACTGCTGCCACGCGTCTGTTTCTAATTGGCCCATACCGTTTCGCGTTGGATCGCGCTTCTGGGCCGTTGGATCTACTTAACCCGCACGGCTCAGATCTATTCGTAACGGTTCGTTAAGTGAACTAATCCTACGCGCTGGATCTAGATCTGACGGCTACGAATCAAACGACCAAAACTGAGCGGCGCTAGCGGCGGCTACTGGCGGCGGCGAGCTCTGCTTACGGCGACGCGGCGCTACAGGTCGCACGGGAAGGTGGGAGGATGGTCACCAGGTTCGCAGCGACGAGGAGAAGCTCAACATGCCCTTGGTTGGTGAAGGGGCGCTCGGAGTTGTCAGGGATTCCTCGCTGGAGTTCGCACATGCGTCGGGTACGGCTGCTCGTCGACGTTGGCGAAGATACAGATCATGCCAGGGAAAAATAGACAGTGCGTCAGATGCGCGGAGTGATGCTGGGCATGCGAGTGTCAAAGAGAGAGCAAGGTGCGGTTAGAACTAACCAGGAAGGCTTGCCGGAGTTGATGGTGTCGTCTGACTCGTGCTGTCGTCGATGTTGCCGAGGCTCTGTACGATCCTAGCATGAACCAGAGAGGTCAGGAGATGCGCATGGTTGCAAAGATTCTACGGGCAAGGCCAGAGGTCAAGGGGCGCGGGGAGCTCACCGGAATTTGATGCTGAAGTTCGTCGGTACAGCGGCAGTGTTCGGCGAATTGTGGGCAGCCTGGTGGCATGGCGTCTGTGCTAGGTGAGGGGAATGGGTGGCGAGGGGAGGTGGTCTTATAGCCAGAGCGGGGGCGTAAATCTCTCGCTGTATCAATGCAATTTAAGCGCGGCATCAGTGCGGGGAAACGGCAGCGGCGAGCTGGTCATCGGCGTTGATTGAGGACGAAGGGTGACGCGGCAGTGAGGGCCCAGCTGTCAGCGAGTGGGTACACGCGCGCGGGTGAGAAACAGAGGGAGAGGGGGAAACCCGGGTGGGCTGGCTAACGGGTTGCTTCGTCTGTTGGGCCAGAATCCTGGCGTCGGCCCTTTACCTTTTCTCTAATCCTTTTCTTTTTTCCGTTTTCAATTTCAGGAACCAAATTCCAATGATTTCAAATCCTATTTGAATTCAAATCTATTCAGGGTTTTTGTAGTATGCACAGTCACAATACTGGGCAAAAAACCAAGTGGTCACTTTGAATTGGCTTGGTCACTTGGAAATAAATAAGATAAGCAGTGGCATAGCACTAGTTTGAATAGGTTTTGAAATTGGTTTTTGATTCACATTTATTTTGAAACTTTGGTTTAAAACTTAGCAATCTAGTACAAGTACTTGAGAGCAATAAGACAACAAAGTTTAATTTCATGCTCAACAATCTCCTATTGGAGAGTAACATTTGTTTCAAAGGCTAGTCACATAAAATAATGAGCTCATATGCTCTTGTTTTTGAAGTGATTTGTTTTAAATGGAAAACATATGATCATGGATGCATGGATGATATGCATAAGTTTGAAACATGATTTTAGGGATGTTACAGAGTTTCTGGCGATGTCAGTTGCTTGCTGTCGAAGACGTTGCCGAGGTTCTGCGTCGACCTAGCACGAGCCAGATGGTTTAGGAGATGCGCAAAGGCCTGGCGATCTAGACAGTACCAAAGGGAAGGCGAGGGGCGGTCTCGTTTTACCTGAATCGCACGTTGGAGTCGAGCGGCGGCTCAGGTGCTCGCGGGTGTGGACGAAGACGTCGTTCTGGGTCACGAGAAAGCAAACAGAGGGCATTAGTGAACGCGCAAGGATGTGCTCGTTACGATGGTTTGAACCAGAGACAGGGGGGCGGTCAGTACTCACCGAGATTGGTCGCCGGAGTGCGTCTGTCTGCGGCGGTACAAGGGCGATTGCGGGCAGCCTGGTGGCAGGGAGGTATCGCTAGGTGAGGGGAAATGGCCGCGGTGCAGAGGGGGTTATGTAGGCAGAAGGGGAGCGGTGATTAAGCGCAGAATCAATGGCAATTAAGCCCGCAGTGACTGCGGCGAGGTAACGGTGGAGCGAGCGTCGTGGTCGCGCGTGATTGATGACGACGAGGACGTGGTCGCAGGGTCCACTTGTCAGCGAGTGAAACAGAGAGGAGGTGGGGTCGTGTGGTCAGTGACTTGGGTGGGTTCGTCTGCGAGTGAGAAAGAGAGAGAGGGAACCCGGGTGGGCTTAGTGGGCTGAATTCGTCATTGGGCTAGATAGGTGGCGCATGCCATTTTTCAATTCTTTTCTCCTTTTCTTTTTCTGTTTTTAATTTCAAGAATCAATTTCAAATGATCTCAAAACCTATTTGAATTCAAATCTTTTCAGGATTTTTGTAGTGTGCAACAATCACTTTTCTGGGCATAAAACCAAGTGGTCACTTTGAATTGGCTTGGTCACTTGGAAAAAGATAAATAAGCAGTGGCATAGTACTAGTTTGAATAGGTTTTGAAATTTGTTTTCAATCAAATTTGTTTTGAAACTTTGGTTTAAATCTTAGCAATCTAGTAGTACACCCTGAGAGCAATAAGACAACAAGGTTTGGTTTCATGAACGTCTATCTCACATTGGAGATTTGTACTTGTTTCAAATGCTGATCACATAAAATAATGAGCTCATATGCTCCTGTTTTTGAATTGATTTGTTTGAGATGAACTCTATATGATCATGGATGCATGGATGATATGCATGAGTTTGAAACATGATTTTAGGGATGTTACAAATCTAACCCCCTTAAGGTGAATCTCGCCCTTGAGATTCGGATTGGCTAGCAAATAGGTGAGGGTGGTCTTTCCGAAGATCATCTTCTCTTTCCCATGTTGCTTCCTCTTCGGAATGATGATTCCATTGAACTTTGCAGAACTTGATAGTCTTAGTCCGTGTAACTCTTTCTGCAGTCTCAAGAATCTTGATAGGTTTCTCTTCATAAGTGAGATCACTTTCCAATTGAACCTCTTCCAAAGGTACAGTATCCTTCAAAGAAGTTTCTTCCATTTCTGGATGACATTTCTTAAGCTGACCCACATGAAACACATTATGAACAGCTGACAAAGACTCTGGCAATTCAATTTCATAAGCAACTTCTCCTTTACGACTCAGAATCTTGAATGGTCCAACATATCTTGGGGCCAACTTCCCTTTGACTCCAAACCTCTTCACTCCACGAAGTGGTGACACTCTAAGATAAACTCTATCACCAACTTCATAGGTGACTTCTCTACGCTTAGGATCTGCGTAGCTTTTCTGTCGGGACTATGCTATCTTTAATCTGTCCTTAACCAACTTGACCTTCTCTTCAGCTTCTTTGATAAGTTCTGGTCCGAACAAACTTATTTCTCCCACACCATTCCATAGTAATAGGGTGGTACATTTTCTCCCATAGAGAAACTAAAATGGTGCCATCTCAATGCTGGCTTGATAGCTGTTGTTATAAGAAAATTCTGCGTACGGCAGACTTTCATCCCAACTAGCTCCGTAGTCTAGGGCACATGCCCTCAACATGTCTTCAAGAATCTGATTAGTCCTTTCTGTCTGTCCATCAGTTTGAGGATAAAAAGCAGTGCTGAATTACAACCTCGTTCCCAATGACTCATGTAATTGCCTCCAAAAATGGGAAGTGAATTGGGTTCCTCTATCTGACACAATACTCTTGGGTACACCATGTACACATACAATTCTACTCATATATATCTTGGCTAACTTAGCACTAGTGTAGGTTGTCTTCACGGGTATGAAATGAGCCACTTTAGTTAGGCGATCCACTACTACCCAAATAGAATCATATCCTGACCGGGTCCTTGGCAATCCGGTAACGAAATCCATACCAATCTTATCCCACTTCCAATCAGGAATAGGTAGTGGTTGAAGCAAACCTGTTGGTTTCTGATGTTCCGCTTTCACTCTACTACACACATCACACAAAGCAATATGTTCGGCGATGTCCTTTTTGAGATTATTCCACCAAAATCTTTCCTTCATATCCATGTACATTTTGGAGTTACCCGGATGAATGGAATATGGTGAGTTGTGTGCTTCTTGCAGAATCAGTTTCCGAAGCTCCGGATCTTGTGGAACACAGATGCGTTTCCCATGCCATAAAGTACCCTGTTCGTCTTCATGGAATCCTTTGGCTTTTCCTTTGCCAATCTTTTCCTTAATTTCTTCAATTTCCTTATCAGTCTTCTGGGCTTCTTTGATCTTGTCCAACAAAGTGGGTTGAACATACAAAGACATGAGATGTCCTTCAGGCATAATTTCCAATCTGAGATCTCTAAATTGGGCACACAGATCATCTGGCAATTCTCCCTTAGTAAGGCCATTCACCAAAACCTTACGGCTTAGAGCATCTGCTACAACATTTGCTTTACCAGGGTGGTATTGCAAACTCAAGTCATAGTCCTTGATGAGTTCTAGCCATCTTCTTTGTCTCATGTTAATTTCCTTCTGGGTGAATATATACTTCAGACTCTTGTGATCTGTGAACACTTCACATCGCTTTCCCAAAAGATAGTGTCTCCATGTTTTGAGCGCATGGAAAATAGAGGCTAACTCTAAATCATGAGTAGGGTAGTTTACCTCATGAGTTTTGAGTTGTCTCGAGGCATAGGCCACAACTTTCCCTTCTTTCATAAGTACTGCACCCAATCCATGATGAGATGCATCACAATACACTTGGAAATCCTTCTCCAAATCTGGCAGACATAAGACTGGTGCTGTCACAAGTCTCTTCTTCAATTCTTGAAAGCTGAGTTCACAACCTTCAGACCAAGCAAATTTCTTGTCCTTCTTTAGCAACTCTGTCATAGGCTTAGCCACCTTGGAGAAATTCTCAATGAATCTTCTGTAATAACCTGCTAAGCCAAGGAAACTACAAACTTCTTTCACTGACTTGGGAGATTCCCATTCAGTTACAGCTGAAACTTTAGCAGGATCAACTGCTACACCATCTCCTGACACAACGTGTCCAAGAAATCCAACTTCATTCAACCAGAATTCAAACTTGCTGAATTTGGCATATAGTTTATGCTCTCTAAGCTTCTCAAGTATCAAACGCAAATGTCCTTCATGCTCTTCTTTGCTCTTGGAGTATATTAAAATGTCATCGATGAAAACGACAACAAACTTATCAAGGAATTCCATGAACACCTTGTTCATCATATTCATGAAGTATGCTAGTGCATTGGTCAAACCAAATGGCATCACGGTATACTCATACAATCCATACCTTGTGGTAAAAGTTGTCTTAGGTATGTCTTGCTCCCTTATCTTGAGTTCGAAATAACCTGATCGGAGGTCAATCTTTGAGAACACACAAGCTCCTTCTAACTGATCAAACCGGTCATTGATTCTAGGCAAAGGGTATTTGTTCTTGATAGTCACCTCATTGAGTGAACGGTAATCTATGCATAACCTTTGACTTCTATCTTTCTTTTGCACAAACAAAACTGGGGCTCCCCAAGATGAAGACTTGGTTGAATAAATCCTTTCTGCAACTGTTCTCCAAGTTGTTTCTTGAGTGCTTTCAGTTCATCAACTGACATCTTGTATGGCCTCTTTGCTATTGGTCCAGATCCTGGTATCAAATCAATAAGAAACTCTACATCTCTATCTGGTGGCATTCCAGGCAATTCTTCAGGAAACACATCCGGATATTGACTCACAATTGGCACACTGTCTATGCTAACCCCCTTAAGAGAATTTAGCTTACTCCCTTTTGATTCGAAGTTAGACTTGAATTTAATCCGTTTTCTTTCCGGGGTTGTGAGTGCAATAGTACGATTAGCACAATCTAGTACTCCTTCATACTTAGCCATCCAATCCATTCCCAAAATTACATCCAGTCCTTGGGAATCTAGGATTATCAGACTCACTGGAAACTTATGCTTTCCAAACTCTATCACTAGATCCCGGCATCCAAGACTCACTATCATGTCTCCACCTGGAGAACTAACTTTTATTGGTCACACAATGTTTTCAGTTGGAAACCCGTTTCTTTCAACAAATGCCTTCGATATGAATGAATGCGATGCTCCAGTATCAAAAAGAACAAAAGCTGGAACAGAATTGAGTTTGAACTTACCAGCAACAGCATCTGGCTCTTCATAGATTTCCTCCACATTGATGTGGGTCACTTGTCCCTTCTGAAAAGGGTTGGGCTTGTTGGGTCCTTCGACTTTCTTTTCTGGGCATTCATTTGCATAATGCCCCATCTTCTTGCACTTGAAGCACTCAACCTGACTAATATCCTTCTTGACAGGCTGGCTTCCACTGCCACTTCCACTACTATTGTGGTGGCCCTTATATCCACCCTTGTGGTTCTTGTACTTGTCGTTGTCATGACTACGGTGATGCTTGTTGTCATGACGGTTGTGGTTGTGGTGCTTATTGAATTTCCCATGCTTGTGGGATCCTGAGCTTCCACTATCATCATAATGGGAACGCTTGTGAGACGATCCCGAGTTGTGCTTGTCAGAGTGCTTTCTCTTCCTGCTTTCAACTTGCTTCATTTTGCTCTCCAAAATAGCAGCCTTATCACAGAGAGACTGATAAGTGGGAACGTAGGCTACTGATAGCTGCAAGTTCAGTTCATCATTCAGGCCTTCAAGGAACTTTTCCTTCCTCTTAGCATCAGTGTCAACTTCGTCCGGTGCATAACGCGCCAGATTGTTGAACTCCTCAATATATTCAGCCACACTGCGGTGGCGCTGCTTCAGATTATGGAACTCTTTCTTCTTCAAACTCATCACTCCGGATGAGATGTGAGCAGTACGAAAACCATCTTCAAAGATATCCCATGTCACATCTTCGATGGGAGTGGTGATCTGGAAGTTATCCCACCAAGTGGCAGCTGGTCCTTCCAACAAATGTGCTGCAAATCTGACTTTTTCTGCATCAGTACAGCCCACAGTTAGCAAGTCCTTGTTCACAGAGCGTAACCAATCATTGGCCACCATTGGATCAGTTGTTCCTGAGAACTTTGCTGGCCTCAATCTCAAAAACCTGGTAAGCATGTCAAAACCCGGTGGGTTGTTGTTGTTGTTATTATTATTATTGTTGTTGTTGTTGTTCTGGTTCTGGATGAACATAGTCATCATTTGCATCAGTTGGGTCTGAGCTGTCATCATTTGCTGCATCTCAGGAGTGATGTTGTTGTTATTGGGGTTGGGGTTGGCACGACGGGGAGGCTTCTGTGGTTTGTTCAATAGAGATAAGAATGAGATACCCATAGATGCTTTCATGCACAATACATCACATAAGACAATCACCAAGCATGCATCATAATAAAAATAGTTCAACAACAAAAATGACAAGTTTGCAAAGTAAACACACCAATAACAAGCCATCCACATGTTGGATGGTCATTGTGACTCAAATAAAGTATGATAAATAAATGATGAATGAGTAGTCATCACTACTCCTCGGCATCAACTTCCTCCTCAACAAAGGTAAGACCTGCATTCTCCATAGCGGTCTTGTATTCCTCGACATTGGTGGTCAGGGTCTCTACTTTGGCTTTGAGAGCCCTCTTCTGAGAACGAAGCCTCTCAATCACAGTCTGCTGATGCTCGAGCTCAAAGTCCTTGGCCTGCAGTTCTTCAGTCATGTCCCGAATCCTCTTGTTCCTATCTTGGACTCGCTTCTCCTGACTCTTGAAATTTCTGTCCTGGCTCTCGAACTTTGCCTCCATCTCCTTGACTATCTCATATTGCTCCGCGAAGAGCTTGTCCTTCTCACGAAGCTGCACCTGAAGTTCGTCATTGCTAAGCATGACGTTGGTCCTATCAGTGTCCATGTGCCTAAGAAGAACCTCTAAGTCCTGGAGGTATAGGCGAATCGGATCAGTTGTATCCCTCGAAGTGTCCTCGAAGTCGATGGCCTCTCCATCCTCATCACATCTACCAAAGATGTGGAAATGAGTACCTCTAACCTGTCGAGAGTGTCTCCCTAACAGACGTCCAATCAAGTCCTGCATGACTACCTCTAGGCCTCTCTCCTTGTCATCGTGCATGAGCTTGAAGATGATGGCCTCCGTGGTAGGCTCAGTCTGGCATCCGGGCTGATTGACCTTGAAACCCCAAAGGTCTTTCCTCTCAAACTTGGTGAGGGGAAGCACCATGATGGTAGGAAGAGGGAGATTGAGCAAAGTAGTGAGCTCAATAAAACGAGGACCAAAGCAAGTTCCCTGGAACTCCTCAACAGTGTTGATGGTAACATTAGGCATCTATTTATAAGATAGAAAATGTTAGAACAACACAATTTAAGATAAATCACAAGGCAAAGCATCACATACATATCCTTGGAAATCAAATCACACAAGTCATGGCATACATGGATCCATTACAACAACCAAGGTTCAACTTATTTTAAGCAACATTTGGAAAATAAGGTGATAAGTGGTGGTCCAACTAACGAAGTAAGTTACAATCCCAACTCACTAGATATGTTGGCTAACACAATATTTCCAGAAGCAATCACTCTATCTTGAGCACATGACTCCATTACTAAGTCTATAATGTCTCCTCTTAAGGTTTGGTTGGTAGCCTCCAACTCTTGGTGTCGTGGGAATGGTCACGGCAGATGCTGCAATCGGCAGCGAGTAGTAGAACGAGGGGCAAGGGCGGCCAGCCATCTGCGGTGCGAGATGAGGGCGGAGACTCAGGATTTTACCCAGGTTCGGCCCCCCGGAGGGTAAAGACCTACTACTGCTAGATTGTATTATGGAGGTGGTACAATGGGCGAGCTCGGCGGCTAGGCGGCGAGTCGCTTGGGTGTATGATGGAACGTGCGTCTACACGCCCTGCAGGGAGGTTTATATAGGCTCACCTCCCCTAGGGTTTACATATCTCAACCGAATCAGTTAAAGCTTCGGCGCTCGTTTAACCTAATCCGACTGGGCCTATCTACTCGCCTGGGCCTTCAGCTTCCAGTCGCTTGGATCCTCGCTGGGCTTCAATCCAGTCGCCGCCTTGCAGGCCCACTCGCCAGTTCTTGGGCCAGTCGGAAACGTCCTGCTGGGTATACCCCGGTAGGCGCATTCCCATCAGTAGTCCCCGAGGCCGTCGTCGATTGGGCGTAGATGGTCGCTGGCAGTCGGAGTATACGGCCGCTGAGCGGGCATCCAGTCGAATCGTCGGCGGGCTCCTGCATAAAGAGAAGCTAGTCGTTCTGATCACAACTTTGGCGAGTCGAGTCGGCGTAACACTGTGATAGTGAACGAGTCGGCGAGCCGAGTGGCTGAAGTTGGACCGTTAACCGTGGTCAAACTAGCCGTTGGGGTAATCCAACGGTAACCTTTGGCGTAATCACCGCGTAGTAACGGCTCCCTGATTTGGCGGGTAACATCCGCTATATAAGAGGAATGGTAGGCGATCAGGGAATCACCTTCCCACCATTTCCTCCGACTGCACGTACTTTCGCCTCCCTCCGCATCGCGACCCAACCAACCGGAACTCCTCCGAGCCCCCACAAATCTTTCCGCCATGGCCCTCTCCATCGAACCGTGGGGCAGATCGAAGTGCACTTGGGCGCAACTGGCTTCCTTTGAGGTGGCCGGGATCCTGCAAGCCGGCTGCTGGCGCATCCCTGTGGCCGGAGAGGTGACTCCGAACCCGCGAGAGAGGGAGTTCATCTGCTTCACCAGCCATCTTGAACGGGGGCTAGGGTTCCCCACGTCCCTGTTCTTCCGGCGCTTCTGCGCCTACTACGGGATCCAGCCATCGGATCTGGGTCCCCACAGCATCGAGCAGCTCGCCATCTTCGTGGCGTTCTGCTATTTTGGCTGCGAGGAAGCGGGCGGCCCAATGCTAGCCGCGGGAGGCCTAACCTTCCAGCTGAAGTCGAAGGCTTCATTCTTCGACCTGATGCTGCCCGCCAAGGCAGCGAGCGACTGGAAGAAATCGTGGTTCTACGTAGCCGAGGCGACCCCGGAGGGCGAGATGGCGATTCCGCGGTACTCCGCCAACCGGTCCGAGCCGCGCCGCCTTCAAATCGGCAAGCTCCCTAGCGACCAGCGGATGGTGGTTGACGAGATGCTTCAGACCATCCGCGGTCTAAAGAAGAAGGGCCTCCAGACGATAAACCTGTACAACTACTGGCTCGGGCGGCGACTCGTCCCACTGGCCCGGCGCGAGCATTACATGTACCAGTACACTGGCCGGGACGACGAAGGCCTCCCTCGCCGAATGGAGGCTCGAGGACTACCTCCCAGCACTGAAGAAAATCACTCAGGCGGTGTACCTGGACGCACAGGCTGGGGTCGCCCCTACACCGCAAAGCGTCCAGCCCCAACGGTAATCGCTTCACCTCACTCGCAGTCGCAGTTTTTGCAGTCGCGGTAATTCTGATTTCGTCTTGTATTCACTGCAACTATTCCAAGTGGTGGAAGGATGGCTCCCACCTTCGGACGATGAGAACTCGAGCTCGTCCGTCCAGGACGTGGGCGAGTCGCCTCCCGCCAAGGGCGATGCCGGGAGTGATGAAGGCAATAGCGACGATGAGTCCGAAGAAGAAGTCGCCCCGCTGCTCCGCAAGACCCGTGGGCAGCGTCAACACGAGCTTGAGGCAAGCAAAAGCCTCGAGCGCCACGACAACGACGACGAGCTTCCAGAAACCACCTCGCGCCGCCAGGCTACTCCATCAAAAAAGAAGAAGAAGGAAAAGGAGGCGAAGGACCCTCCGAGGAAGAAGAAGACGAAGCCGACGAGGCCGGCCTCGCCACCGCATTCAGCGAGCAGTTCTGACGCCCCCAGCCCGGCCAAGGATGAGACGCCGCCGACGACGGCCGCGCTGGACACGGCCACCATCGAGGTGCCCCTGGCGTTGATGCCTCCGCCATTCGCCCCAGTCTCGGGGCTGGGGGACGCTCCGGCCGTAGCGGCTTCGCCTCGCCAGGAAGCTCCTGTCGAGGATGTTACAGAGGCTCCGGTTGCAGCCTCAACGATGAAGAAGCCGTCCGTGTCTTGGGCACGCGACGTCCTGGACATGGGGCTCAGCCGCCGACTAGGCCCTGAACTGGAGAAGCCAGCCGGCCTCCATACGGGGCTGCGCTTTATTCCAGTCGCCAAGTGAGTACACTCGCCTTCCTTTGTCTTCCATAATCACTTGAATTATCTTGCTTACATGATTGATGTGCAGGACCGGAGTGAAGAGGATGGGTCACCCGACCGTGGCTAAGGTGCCACCCGTCGCCAGCGAAGAGGATCCTTCCCGCAAGAGGAAGGAGGACGAAGTCACCGCTCCTGCGGATGGTGGCAAGAAGGCCAAGGGCGACGACGTTGTCACAATTTCTGACGACACGGCGGTCGTGCCGGCTGGACCCGTAACGGAGGCGGCCGCGTCCACGAAGGAGGGTGCTCCCCTGCCTGGAATGGCCGAGCCGACCTCCTTTGGGGCAGGTGCTTCCATTGCCACCTTCCCGCGCTTCATGGCCAAAGCGGCCGCTCCGAGTGGAACTTCGCCCTCGAGCCACGCTCCTGGGAACGCCGATGCTGAAGTCGACCAGTGTCGTGGGCATACGCCGGCTTTCCTCGCGTCCGTGGACGCGATACAACTCCATGGCATGCTTGGCGTAGCCATCCAGGTATGTCCAGTCCCCGAGGATCAGGTCGGTGCTTTGTAGCGGCCTGATTCTTTTTAGTGTCTTATTTGTATTTTTCGCATCCAGTCCCCGAGTACGCGCTCGCTGAATTTCAGCGGGTGGGTACTTTGAGATTTCTTGATTGCCAGTCCCCGAGTGCGCACTCGCTGAATTTCAGCGGGTGGGTACTTTGAGATTTCTTGATTGCCAGTCCCCGAGTGCGCACTCGCTGATTTTCAGCGGGTGGGCACTTAGGAATGTCTTGATTGCCAGTCCCCGAGTGCGCACTCGCTGAATTTCACCGGGTGGGCACTTAGGAATTTCGTGTTGGTTAACTTTTTTGGGTGATGTGCAGGGTCTGCAACTTGAATCGGCTGACCGATTGGCGGCGAAACACCGTGCGGAGAAGGAACTGGCCATCATCCAGGAAGCGAACAAAGGGCTTCAGGCGGTTGCTGCGAAGGCAGAAGAAGCTCGCCAGGGACATGTCCCCGCGAGTGAACTGGCGGCGGCGCAATCGGCTTTGAGTTCGGCTGAACAGCGGATCGCCAACCTCGAGCGCGAGCTGCGGGAGGCGAAGGAAGAAGCGCACTCGGCTGACGGGCGAGCCAAGGCCGCCATTGCAGCCGCCGAAGAGGATCGCAAAGTGTCGGACGCCCTTGTTGCTGGGCTTCAGGACGACCATACTTCGCTTCAGTGCTTCATCACGGATCTCGCACGCCCGTTGATTGGTAAGTGCATCTGCCTCTGCCAGTGGTTGTGCCTTTTGTGGTGTCCATCGTATTCATTATTGTCTTCTACTCGCAGGTCGCATCATCGATAGCGCGGAAGAGGCAAGCTCGTTCGACGCGCGGCAGTGTGTAGCCACGCTTGTCGACTCGGCGACGTTGTCGGCGACGTGCATTCGTGCCTATCTCCAAGAGATATCGCCCACGGAAGTGATTCCCAGCGACCTTGTTGAGGTGTGGAAGTATTTGGAGAAGGCGCCCGCGGTCGTTGAGTTCATGACGCGGTCGGCGTTGCGGCGCGGAGCGGCGACGACACTTAGTCTTGGACTTGCTCATGTCCCTAAGGACTTCGATATCGACGATGTGACGAGTGGCTACCCATCGTCGACTGGCGCGGTGGAGCTTTCCGAGGTCCTCAATTTGCAGGATCATGCCGCCACGTACTCGGAGCGTGTCTGGGCGATGTGCGACCTCCTTCCGTACCAGGAGACGGTCATCGTGCCTAGCGACCCCGAGCCGCCGCATCGTGATTTCAAGGTCGAGCAACCCTTCCACGCGGCGATGGCGGGTGAGCTGACGACGTATCCGTCGAACCCATACACGCCGTTCATCCGCGATCGCCGGGATGTTGGCGAGTCGTCGTCTAAGCCTGCAGAGTAGGATAGTTTGCCCTTGCGGCGTTAGCGGCAGGTCTGCCATATAGGCATATTTTGTAATATGAGACAATGCAACATGCTAACGAATGAGACATCGTGTCTATTTTGGTATTTGTCATGTGTTTGTGGTTGATGTTTGAACGAGTCCCGAGCGCGTCCGCCCTTTTGTGGGGTTTACCTCGTATGTAATATGTTTGTTGTTTTATGTGTTTTGTTATTGTGGTCGAATCGCCCAGACTCGAAGAGCCAGTCGCTAAGCGACTCCCTTGAACGCTCTGTACTTCGCCGTTTTCCCTTACGTGAACGAGGTCAGGTGGCCGAGTCCCCGAGCGTGGTACTTGGTTGTTCCAGGCGCGACTCGAGGGTGAGTGAGGACTTGGCGCGTTAGTTTGAGCGCATCACTCCTGCCTGGCCTATGGGGTCAGTCGCATGGCGAGTCCTGGTCATGCTCTCGTACTTGGCGTTTTCCCGGACCGCTCGCGGTGAACTGGTCTGCAGTCCCCGAGCGTGGTACTTAGCCGTTCGAGTCGCTATGTCAAGGATGCGGAGGACCATGGTCGCTGTAAGAAGCGAAGGCAGTTGTCTTGGCTCGTAAAACCAGTCGGGCAAGGTGACTCCAATGGGGCTCCGGGTAGGCATTTTTCATGGACGATGCAAGACCTGAGGTGATTCAGTGCTCTTGCACCGCACTACTTGGCCGTGCCGATCGTTGTACCAAAGGTTGACTTCTGCGGTTAGCGTAATGCTGTTATTACGAGTGCGAGTGGCACAAGACATGGAGAGTAGGCGCAATTTGCGATAACCGTTTCTTTTTATTTCATAGCGACTGGAGAATACATATGTGGGGTTCTAGGGGTAAAACTTCCGTAGGAGGTTTACATTCCATGGTCGCTTGACGTCGAGTTCGCCGTCCCCGCAGACGTCGATGAGGTAGTAGGCGTCGTTGCCGAGTACTCGCCCGATGGCGAATGGCCCTTCCCACGAAGGGGAGAGCTTGTGCATGCCCTTCTTGTCCTGGATGAGGCGTAACACCAGGTCGCCCTCTTGAAAGGTGCGAGTTTTCACCCGCCGACTGTGGTAGCGGCGGAGTCCCTGCTGGTAGATGGCGGTGCGTGACCGAGCTAGGTCACGCGCCTCGTCGAGTTGATCGACCCCGTCTTGGCGGGCGAGCTCGTTTGCAACCTCCGTGTAGTGGACGACCCGCGGCGAGTCGTGCTCGAGGTTGGTGGGCATGACTGCCTCGGCGCCGTAAACCATGAAGAAGGGGGTGAACCCTGTCGACCTGTTGACCGAGGTGCGGATCCCCCAGATGACAGAGGGCAACTCCTCGACCCAGCACCCGGCGGTGCGCTCAAGTGGTACTTGGAGTCGTGGCTTCAGGCCGTGGAGGATGCTTTGGTTGGCTCGTTCCGCCTGGCCGTTGGATTCCGGGTGGGCGACTGACGCGAGGTCGAGCCGAATGTGGTGCTCTTCGCAGAATTCGGCCATGGCTCCTTTGGCGAAGTTGGTGCCGTTGTCCGTGATGATGCTGTTTGGGAACCCGTAGCGATATATGAGCTCGCGTAGGAATTTGGTGGCGGTCTTCCCGTAGCATTTCCGAACTGGCTTGGCTTCCACCCACTTTGTGAATTTGTCAACCGCGACCAGGAGGTGGGTGTAGCCGGAGGGAGCCTTCTTGAAGGGGCCTACCATGTCCATGCCCCACACAGCGAATGGCCAGGTGATGGGGATTGTTTTGAGCGCTGAGCTCGGCACATGCGTCTGGTTGGCGTACTTCTGGCACCCGGCGCACCGCTGGACAATGTCGACAGCATCGGCGTGTGCGGTGGGCCAGTAGAAGCCATGTCGCATAGCCTTGGCGACAAGAGAGCGAGCGCCGGCGTGGTGGCCGCAGTCACCGGAGTGGATATCGTGGAGGATCTTGCGTCCTTCGGCGGGTTGTACGCAACGTTGGAACACACCGGTGACGCTGCGCTTGTGGAGCTCGCCGTCGATGATGGTGTAGGACTTGCATCGGCGGGCGATCATCCGGGCCTCCTTCTCGGCTGCCGGCAGGGTGCCGGCCTCGAGGTAGGCGATGTAGGGCTTGGTCCAGTCGTCTGGCTCGGTGACGAGTGCGACCAGTGCTGCTTCCGGCTGTAGCGGGACCCCGATGTCGATCTCCCTCGGGGCAGAGACTGATGGCTTCGTTATCGTGTCGAGGAAGACGCCGGCAGGTGGTGTGAGTCGAGCCGACCCAATACGGGAGAGGGCGTCGGCCTCTTCGTTCTTCCGTCTGTCTATCCACTCGACAAAGTAGCCTGTAAAGTGTCCGCCCAGCTTGTCCACTGCTTGGCGGTATGCCGCCATGGTGGGGGAGACGGCGTCGCAAGTGCCTGCGACTTGCCCTGCGACGAGGTCGGAGTATCCGTAGTAGCGTAGGCGGTTGACGTTCATCTCCTTGGCAGCTCGCATGCCGTGGAGCAAGGCCTCGTACTCGGCCATGTTGTTGGTGCAGGGTGTGAAGTCGAGGCAGAGGACGTAGCGGAGCTTGTCGCCCTTCGGTGAAGTTAGCACGATCCCTGCGCCTGCGCCGTCCGTGTTTTTGGAGCCGTCGAAGTGCAGGCTCCAATAATGTAGGTATGGTAGCTTCTCTGGTTGTTGGGCCTCTTCCCAGTCGGCGATGAAGTCCGCTAGGGCCTGCGACTTGATCGCTTTTCGTGGCTCGTATTTAATGTTGTGGACGCCGATCTCGATGGCCCACTTGGCGACCCGCCCGGTCGCCTCGCGATTGCGGATGATGTCTTGCAATGGTGCTGAGGAGACGACCGTGATCGGGTGCTCCTGGAAGTAGTGCGGCAGGCGCCGCTGAGCTCTGAACACAGCATATACTAGCTTTTGGTACTGCGGGTATCGCTGACGCGACTCAGTAAGGACCTCGCTGATGTAGTACACCGGTCGCTGTACTGGGCGTTCCTTTCCTTCCTCTGGTCGCTCGACGACCATGACGGCGCTGACGACGCGCTCGAAAGCCGCGACGTAAACCAGCATGGGTTCTTTGTCGGCGGGGGCGGCGAGTAGCGGTGCAGCGAGTAGCACCTTCTTAAGGTCGCGGAGCGCGTCATCCGCCTCCTTGTCCCACTGGAAGGTGGGGTTCTTGCGCATCAGGCGGTATAGGGGCATCGCCTTTTCACCCAGGCGAGGGATGAAGCGACTGAGAGCCGCTACTCGCCCGGCCAGTTTCTGGACGTCGCGCAGGCACTCGGGTTTGCCGAGCCGGGCGATCGTGTCAATCTTCGTGGGGTTCGCCTCGATCCCTCGCTTGGAGACAACGTACCCCAGTAGTTGTCCTGCTGGTACGCCGAAGGTGCATTTTCCTGGGTTGAGCTTTATCTTGTATTTTCGCAAGTTGGCGAATGTTTTCGCCAGGTCGGCGAGTAGGTCACCCTGGCGAGCGGACTTTATGACCACGTCGTCGATGTAGACGTGGATGTTGCGGCCAATTTGGCTCGCGAGGCATTCTTGCATGCGAGGCGATGGATCGTGCGGATCTGGCTCTCGGAGAGCCGATCACGTGGCGGCGACTCGCGGGTGCGAGCCGAATCCTCCAAGACGATGACGTCGGTGAGGCCGACGAAGAGGCTGATCATGCCGATCGGCAGGATCACGCTGTGCGTGACGGGTCGTGCCGCCGGGACGTAGCTGCTCGGCAAGATTTGGAGCATCTCGCCGATCGCTATCATGCGGCCGGTGGCGACCGTCTCGTTGATGGGCAGATTGGATCTCGCCGCAGAACACCGGCCAGACCGGCTAGGCCCCACGGTGGGCGCCACTGTCGTGGGAATGGTCACGGCAGATGCTGCAATCGGCAGCGAGTAGTAGAACGAGGGGCAAGGGCGGCCAGCTATCTGCGGTGCGAGATGAGGGCGGAGACTCAGAGTTTTACCCAGGTTTGGCCCCCCGGAGGGTAAAGACCTACTCCTGCTAGATTGTATTATGGAGGTGGTACAATGGGCGAGCTCGGCGGCTAGGCGGCGAGTCGCTTGGGTGTATGATGGAACGTGCGTCTACACGCCCTGCAGGGAGGTTTATATAGGCTCACCTCCCCTAGGGTTTACATATCTCAACCGAATCAATTAAAGCTTCGGCACTCGTTTAACCTAATCCGACTGGGCCTATCTACTCGCCTGGGCCTTCATCTTCCAGTCACTTGGATCCTCGCTGGGCTTCAATCCAGTCGCCGCCTTGCAGGCCCACTCGCCAGTTCTTGGGCCAGTCGGAAACGTCCTGCTAGGTATACCCCGGTAGGCGCATCCCCATCACTTGGGTATGTTTCTTCTCTTCTTTTAGGCTATTTTGGATGTTGAACATTCTGCACTTGACTCTATCGCCAAGTTCTTTTATGGTCTTCCAAGCTGCATCCCTTGCTGAATCAAAGAATGTAGGGTGCATCACTGAATTGGTGAACATGCAGAATCCTGATTCCTTGTGGTTGTCTTCCTTGTTTTTATACAAGTGAAGTTGCACCCACCAGTACTCAACTCCTTCATCCATCATAGGAAAGCCTTTGTACATAGCTGCACCATGTATTTCCATTGCGACCATGAGGTCCTTGAGAGCCTTGGGGAATTCTGTCTCACACTCTAAAGTCATTGTCATGAGTGGTCCTTTCCTTACGGCTTCGTTGATGGAGTTCATCTACAAATAGAGATGAGAAAGAAGATTAGAAAAGTTTACGAGAAGAATAGACAAGTGTAGAAGTTGTTGAAATTTTTTCCTTAGTGGTTTCCAATCCTAGGGTCATAATCCTACAGGCAACACAGTGCTCTGATACCATCTGTAAGATCCCCCCTTTATAAAGGAAAAAGATCCCTGTGATTGCAATGCTAGTCCCTGGATCAATGCTAGCATCCACAGTTTAAGATGAAGTACACAGAAACAAAGGTCATTATTACAGTCATTCCAAAGATAAACATAGTCTTTACAACTCCAAGGCCTCAGGCCTAGTACAAGAGTTTAAACAAGTAAATAGATAAAAGTCTTCATCTTCATGTGCCACAGGCAAACATGTTGAGTGTAGACTCATGACTCCTAATCCTCATCAGAGTAACCTGCAACATCACAAGTTATAGCCACAGTGGGTCAATACATTGGAATAGTATTGGTAAGTGATACCTTAGTATAATTTTTGGTGGACTAGATACTATATGCAATTTGGCTAAGTGTAGCTTGGCTTGCTTTGCTCAAAATAGGTTTTGCCTATTAGTTGAAAACACTAAGTTTTTCTTTATCAAAACTTTTTCCCCCAAGGAACCACCAATAGACATTGAGGTCCTTCACCCTTGTTCAACCACAAGTTTTTACTTAGAAATTGGGATGAGGAGATTCTTGATAGCTTCCATGTCTTGATGCTCAAGTTGTCCTTTTCCAGGGACATGGCTAAGTACTTAGATTCTTCCATCTGCAGAGGTTGTGCACTTTCCCCACAAGCCTTGATTTTCACCAAGACAGGACCTTTCAGAAGCCTTCCCTTAGACCAAATGGACGCGCTCCAACCTATCATCCCACTACCACCAACTGTCCAAATGGCTAAGTTATTGCAACCTATATGATCCTGGCAGAGCCCATATTGCCAAGTGGCTGCACTAGAAGCTTCTTAACATTTGGCCTCTAAAATCTCTTTGTTCCTGGGTGGCTTTCCACAAGTGAGATACACAAGGTAAGCCATAGAAATGGGCCTTGTGTAACCACTCAACATAAACCGTTCCTTCCATTCCACCCAGGTGTTTCATTCACTTAGTTGTTTTATTAGGCAAAACACAAGTCCAAAGACTTAGAAATATTTTCATCTTAGCATGTATATTTCACCACCCTTGGTTGCTACTAGCTAGGCTAAGCATGGCATAGATAAGCATCTTAACTTAGAAATTTCCTAGCAATTCTACAACTACTAGGATTTCCCAACATGGCATATAAGCAAAATATAACATGCAAGACTAGCAAAATATTTCTAATGCTTAGTAGAAAACATAGGGATGAAAAATATCATGAAGCACCACTTGCCTTGGTAGTTTGGAGAGTAGTTACACTCCTCACAATCACAATCACTATTGGCACCAAAATCTACACATAAAATCATAGCAACAAATCACATACAAAATATATACAAACAAAAATATATGAATGCATGCAATATGATATGTGATGATTTTTTAAACACAACAAGACAAGTGCACAGTACTGGTTCATAAACAAGTTCAAAACTTGCCAAACAGCATTTATTTAAACCTTAAATCAAGTTCGTCGGTACCGCGGCAGTGTTCGGCGAATTGTGGGTAGCCTGGTGGCGTGGAGTCTGTGCTAGGTGAGGGTAAATGGGCGGCGATGGGAGGTGGTCTTATAGCCAGAGCGGGGGCGTAAATCTCTCGCTGTATCAATGCAATTTAAGCGCGGCATCAGTGCGGGGAAACGGCAGCGGCGAGATGGTCATCGGTGTTGATTGAGGACGAAGGGTGACGCGGCAGTGAGGGCCCAGCTGTCAGCGAGTGGGTACACGCGCGCGGGTGAGAAACAGAGGGAGAGGGGGAAACCCGGGTGGGCTGGCTAACGGGCTGCTTCGTCTGTTGGGCCAGAATCCTGGCGCCGGCCCTTTACCTTTTCTCTAATCCTTTTTTTTATGTTTTCAATTTCAAGAACCAAATTCCAATGATTTCAAATCCTATTTGAATTCAAATCTATTCAGGGTTTTTGTAGTATGCACAGTCACAATACTGGGCAAAAAACCAAGTGGTCACTTTGAATTGGCTTGGTCACTTGGAAATAAATAAGATAAGCAGTGGCATAGCACTAGTTTGAATAGGTTTTGAAATTGGTTTTTGATTCACATTTATTTTGAAACTTTGGTTTAAAACTTAGCAATCTAGTACAAGTACTTGAGAGCAATAAGACAACAAAGTTTAATTTCATGCTCAACAATCTCCTATTGGAGAGTAACATTTGTTTCAAAGGCTAGTCACATAAAATAATGAGCTCATATGCTCCTGTTTTTGAAGTGATTTGTTTGAAATGGAAAACATATGATCATGGATGCATGGATGATATGCATAAGTTTGAAACATGATTTTAGGGATGTTACAATCACAAAGTTCTTGTAACTTGGTGGTAGTGATTGGAGGACACGATAAATCCCCAAAGCATTAGGAATCACTATACCCAAGCTTTGAAGTTTGTTTGCGTGCCCAGACATCTTAAGCACATGCTCACTAACGGAGCTGCCCTCTTCCATCTTGCAGTTAAAGAACTTTTCAGAAGCCTCATAGCTCTCAATTGCCGCATGAGTCTCAAATATCAATTTGAGATCACGGACAATATCATGTGGGTATGAATTCTCAAACCTTTTCTGAAGCTCCGATTCTAAACCATACAAGATAGCACACTGAACTGTGGAGTACTGAGTCTTCCGAGCGAGGTAAACATTCTTTACTTCATCGGTAGCAGTAGCTGCAGGTGGGTCACCCAGCGGTGCATCCAGCACATAGGTCAAATTACCAGCAGTGAGGAAAATCCTCAAATTGCGGAACCAATCCGCGAAGTTGCTTCCATTGTTTTTCAACTTTTATTTCTCTAGGAACGCATTAAAATTGATGGTAGGGGCCACCATTGATCTACAACATTACAATAGTTTAGACTAAGTTTATGACAAATTGAGTTCTAATTAATAGTTAAATTAATCTAGGTGAACTCCCACTCAAAACAGTATCCCTCACATTGTTTTAGTGATCACACGAACCAAATCCACCACATCAACACCGATCATCACGAGGGTCGATGTAGCTTCAATGGCGAACAATCGACATGTTCATCATATCTTACTATATGATTCATGCTTTACCTTTCGATGATCCGTGTTCCGAGACCATGTCTGTACATGCTAGGCTCGTCAAGATCAAACCTTAGCTTCCGCATGAGCAAATCTGGCTTGCTCACGTTGTATACACTTGCGAAATCTAACACACCCGATCATCACGTGGTGCTTCGAAACAACAAGCTTTAGCAACGGTGCTTACTAAGGGTGAACACTTTAGAACTTGATATTCATGTGCATGAGGGATCATCTTATAATGCTACCGTCGTTAACTAAGCAATACAAGATGCATAAAGGATTAACATCACATGCAATTCATAATATGTGATATGATATGGCCTTTCTTCTTTGTGCTTCCGATCTCCATCTTCAAGCACGAACATGATCTCCATCATCACCGGCATTGCATCAAGGTCAATGATGTCGCTCCATGGTTGTCGTCCACCAGCCTCAACTATTACAACTACTTTGAATAGACATCGGGTCTTAACAAAAATTAAAAACAACCATATGGCTCCTGCCGGTTGCCAACTTACAATAAGGAACATTGCATACATCAAATATAATCACAATCATGGCCATATCACATCACAGCACACCCCTGCAAAACAAAGGTAGACGCCTCTACTTTCTTTGCATGTTTTACGTGGTTTGGGGCTTTCAGTAAGTGTCGTTATAACTTACAAACAAGAACCACAACATTGATACTAGTATTGTCAATCACCCGTTGTAAATTGAATCTTAACTATGTTGGGAGAAACAGGCACCCGCAAAGCCACTTATGCAATACAAGTTGCATGTCAAGCGTGGAGCAAGTCTCATGAACGATGTCATGTAAGGTTAGCCCGGGCCGCTTCATCCCACCATCCCGCAAGATGCAAAGTACATAAGAAGCAATCAAAAACAAAAGCATCAACGCCCACAATGACCATTGTGTTCTACTCGTGCAACAGATCTACATATAGACACGGCTTTGATACCACTGTAGGGGTTCGTAGCATGGAAAACAAAAATTTTCTACCGCATACAAACAAACAAGCCAAGATCTATCTACTAGATTGTAGCAACGAGTCGATGGAATAACTCACCCTCGAAGATTCCAAAGTGTTTAACGAGAGCGGATTCTCGTGGGTGATGTAGTCGTCCTCTTGCCGATCTCAAGATCGCGTAGACGATCCTTCCGGTGCTGCGTTCCGGCAGCGCTTCCGCAGTCGGTCACACATTCGGTACTCGACGAAGACCTTCCTCTCCCTTGTTCCAGCAGACAGCGGAGGTTGTAGCACTCTCCTCGCGATTCTGGCAGCACAACGGCGTGGTACCGGAAGTAGAGGGGAGATCTCGCAGGGCTTCGCCTTAAGCCGGAGCGAGTATGGTGGACTATGAGAGAGAGCCTCGGCGATCTAGGGTTTAGACGCACTAAGGAGGAGCAAGGCCAGCGGCTAGGGTTTGCCTAGGCGGCGGTGGCTTGCCCTAGGCAGCGGCAGCAGGAGGTGGCGGCGCCGGCGGCTAGGATTAGGGTTTGCGGGGCGTGGTGTTGTGTGCTTGGAGGGGCAGCCCTGCCCCTCCTTATATAGGTGGAGGGGGCGCGCCAAGGGAAGGGGAGTCCCTCCCCAACTCGGTCTCCAAGTGGGCCGGCGGTGGAGGGAGGGAACTCCTCCCCAAGTAGGTTTCCTACTCTCCCTCCACCTCACAAAATAGCCGTTTGACTTTTCAAACTAGGATTTGATTAAACCCTTTATTTTGTTCAGCGATGACACCTAGTACATGATGCAATCATTCCAACTTGTTATGACACATTCATGTACCCTTCCCCTCTGGAGTGCCGGACATTCCGGAACCTTCTAGAACATTCCCGATGAAAACACCGGAACCATTCTCCAACCCCGAAACAGGACTTTCCTTATATGAATCGTATTCTCCGGACCATTCCGGATCTCCTCGTGATATCCCGGATCCCATCTGAGACTCCAAACAACATTCGGTCTCTTACTCATCATTCCATAACTACTCAAACAACGTTGAATCCTTAAGTGTGTCTCCCTACGGTTCGTGAATTATGCGGACATGATCGAGACACTTCTCCGAACAATAACCAATAGAGGAATCTGGAAATTCATATGGCTCCCACATATTTCTACAATTACTTTGCGATCGAATGAACCACTTACATACGATACCAATTTCCCTTTGTCTCACGATAGTTTACTTATCCGAGGTTATGATCGTCGGTATCTCTACATACCTAGTTCAACCTCGTTACTGATAAGTACTCTTTTCTCGTTCCCGTGATATGTGACGATCCCTTGTGAGCCAGTCACATGCTTGCAAGCTAATTGGATGACATTCCACCGAGAGGGCCCAGAGTATATCTATCTGTCATATGGATGGACAAATCCCACTCTTGATCCATGTGTCTCAACCAATACTTTTTGAACACTCAATGCCACCTTTATAGCCACCCAGTTACGGTGTGGTGTTTGATGTCATCAAAGCATCCTTCCGGTGAAGGTGATATGCATGATCTCATGGTCGAAGGAATTAGGTTACTATGTATCAGAAAGCATATAGCAATTGAACTATTAAAATGACTTGATCTTTATGCTACGCTTATCTATAGGAGTATGTCCACCATATCATTCTCCTAATGATATGATCTTGTTGTTAATAACATCTCAATGTTCATGATAGGGAAACCACAATCATTTATTAACCAACAAGCTAGTATTTATAAAGAGGCTTTACTAGGGACTCTATTTTAGTTTACAAATCACACAAGTATTAATGTTTCCTTGTTAATACTATTATAGAATGAATGTAAAAATTTATCATAAACACAAAGATATAATAATAACTACATTTATTATTGCCTCTAGGGCATATCTCCAACATCTGCCACACTCTACCCTTCTATGCATTGGTTTTCGGAAGGTTGTTGACTTATGCATCCACATCTCGGGATTTTATCCTGAGCATGTTTGTTTTTCTTGTTGTTTTCTAACCTTTGTCTACCAGTTGGTAGCCAAGTAGTTATCTGCATTGGTGTCTTCCGATGCAAGATACTCTTGCGGTCTGTCATGACAAACCATTTCGGAATGTCAGGAGAAACAAACTCCAGTATCTCGTCATATCCAAGACCAGGTCAAAGCGTTGTAACCTGCAGATTAAGAGGCATTGATTAGCTTCTATCTGTTCTACCTTAAAGTGATACTTCCACACATCTTTACTCACCCTCCCTTGATTTTTCGCGCTCATGAGTGATGCGTGTGCGTAATAATGTGGCTATCTGAGATTCTTAGCAATAATTATTGTTTTGAACTCTAAGGACATTTGTATCATTCTTAGTGTGATTGGTTAAACTTATCACTAAGCAAGGACGAATATACTACCAATTTCACTATTCTGGTGCACTCTCTTCGGTCAAAGAGTTAGGCATGTGCCGAAGCTCTAAGACTATGTCCGCTTGCCTTACCAAGCAAGTTTCCTCTCGAACTAAGTGACATATCGGTGGTTCGCGATATTATAGATGTCTACTAGAAGCATCGCCATGTTGCCACATGACCGTGTTGTCAATTTCTTGAGCCAGCAAGTTCGCTGAACTACTCTTTTCTTCAAGGATCTGTACTGGATACCCTTGAACTAGTGGGTTGAGCTTGAACAACAACTTGGAGAGTTGTAAGACAAAAGTTTTATCCGACTTTGTTCCTTCTTAAAGGGATGTCTAGTTTTGGTTCGCGCTGAAGAAAGATAGTATCTCCTCTCTGGAAATGTTATCTTCCCCTCATTTGATTTGATTTGGGTTATCGTCAAATCAAACCCAGTTCCAAGGACTATCTTGATGGTGTTTCTTCTCGTGATGTTTCACTTGAGCACATCTTCATGTACTTTGATCTGACCAATGCTTTGGCCTTGTTCAAGTAACATGTGAGTCCATCTTTTTGGAGTGTCTAGAAAAGTTTGTTGTTGAGCCCATCGATGACATGCTTATCTTCTCCATGTTATACAAAATTCATATGGAACATTAGGCATTAATGTTGGAAACTTTCGAGAACCTTCTTCGGGTCATTTCGAAGTATGAGTTCTGGATGTTAGAAGTGACCTTCTCTAGTTCACGTGCAAACATTGAAAGATGTCGCCGTGGATTCGAGTAGAGTTAGCTCTGTTCCCTAAGGACACATGTGTGTTTTGTTGTTAGCACCTTATGTGTGTGCAGTTGTCTCTCAACAATTTGTAAATACACGGGTCTAGCAATTTAGCCCAGTCTTTTGGAGCTTTACACTATAGTCCCTGTCTTGAGAATCTAGTAAATTTACCTTCATGATAAATGTTGCAAATTTTTCTATTCGGACATGTTGAGTCTAAAATATCATTCCACCTAACCAAAGCTGAATCTCAAGCAGCAATGATGGTTGGTGTTCCTCAAGGTTTTGATACTGGTCTCTTTGTAAATCTGGCAAGAATGATGTAATGGTTGACACACTTAGCCGGAAAGACGCTTCGCCATAATCTCTTGAGTCAGTAATAATAACCACTCTTCACGAGGCTTCTTCTATGATTTATTATAGGAGTTGTGCTTATGGCTCCTTTGAATCTGATGTCTGACCTTTACTTGATGTTTGATTTCTCGAACATCGAGGAGAACATTTAAAGTAGTGTTGCTAAATGTCTCTCGGTCGATCTTCCAGACTCTTTTATGCTGACAAAAAGTTTGTTGTGCCAAATAATTGAAGTTTGAGAATGAATTTTCTTTCTTCTCGTGTCATCAGGAATCTTATTTACTATTCATCTTAGTGGTGCAAAGTGATATCATGATCTTTGGAAAAGATTTTGATAGACCTGGAAGAATAAAGATTTTCCTTCCTTTTCTCGGCCATGTTCTAGGAGAGACAATGCTTTTGGTAATCAGAAGTTTTGCTTGTTACATGTCCTTTGTGCCTCTTATGAGCCCTCTCCACCCAAAACACCTTTCTGTCCTGGCCTTCTGTTGAATGAAAGAGTGACTCTTCTGTTTCAAAAGTAGTTCAACAGCTTGGTTTTGTTGATCCTTATCTCTGCAACTTAAAATCTCCACTTAAGTTGTTTAGTAGAGGTTCATTTCTTCAAGTCTATGGTCATGTTCTTTCTGTTGGAACCTTCCTCTTCAGAAGCTTAAACTCTTCTGTGAGCTCCATGGTCTCAATCCTTATGAAGACCATCTATCTAACAACTTGAAACCTTCTCCTCTTGTTTCCTTTGTTACCTTGGCGTGTCTCATGTTTGTCATCTCAGAGTTGTTTCTAAACACTCCATCCATGAGTTGACCACGAGATACTCTTTTTGTTTTTTAGTGACCCTGTTTCTTTATCTCTCTGTCTCTCTTCCTACCTTTGGAATGTCGGGTCGAGATTCTCGTAAGGGGATAGAGCTGTAACACCCCAGTTTCAGTTAACCTTATATTAGGGTTTGTTTGTGCATCATGAGCATCATGTTTTAAATTGTGAATTAAAGCAAAATAAATCAAACCCTAAAACGCTATTTCCCCCTCTGTTTGAAATGCATTCAAATGGTTCTTATATTTTGAAAAGTATCAAAGTTTATTGGATCCCAAATTGGTATAAAGGGCCCCTGAATATCTACAATGATTTCAAAACTCTTTGGTATTTTCTGTAGGGTTCGCAGCATAGAAAAAAAATCCTACGATGGGAACAACTATGTACCAAGATCTATCTACTATATACAAACAACGGGCGGATATATATCCATAGAGAACATATCCTTGAAGACCGACAAAGCTTAACGAGTCCAAACTCGTGGTTGATGTAGACGATCTCTTGCCAATCTCAAGATCGAGAGGAAGTCCTAGCGCCGCAAACCAGTGGCGCATCCGTGCTCACACACACGTCCGAGGCACCGATCAACCTCTGCCTCCTTGCTCCAGCGATGCAGCAGAAGCACAACTCTTTCTTGCCGAAAAGCCACCGGGAACATGTATCTCGCTAGTCCGAGACCATGGGGGATAAATACTAGAGGGGGAGAGAGATCCTTCACGAGGAGATATGAGTGAGAGAGAGGGAGGGGGGCTCCTTTTATAGGGAGAGGGGGCACCCAAGGGGCCATGCGCCCAGCCATGGGGCTGCCCCCACCACTTCCACATTCATGTGGGTGGACACTCCACTCACTCAAATGCCTTTCAATTCCCTCCACTCAAAAACCCACTCAAATTCCCATTAAATTTCCACCAAATTTAATGCAAACTCTCATTAAATAAAACTCCTTTTATTTATTCAGAATTTTGTCAATTACTTTAATGACAAACATTCACATATAACCCCTTGCTAGTATTTCATTTCACATTTAGAAACACTTTCTGCAATTTCACCCGAAAACCCATTTCGATATCTAGTGAAATAAATTCCTGCGCTTGTTATTCTTTTCAGCATGAAACTTTTGCTCCAGATGGATGTCAGTGTCTCTTAAGTGTGTCACCCTACAGTTTGCGAATAATACGGACATGATCGAGACCCCTCTTAGATCAATAATCAGAATCGGGATCTGGAGACCCATACTGACTCCCACACATTCAACGATGACTTTCTTGTGATCGTCGGAACCTTTTACACTAGTATCTTAATCCCTTTGTTTCGTGATATATTAAATGTCTGAGATTCGATCATCGGTATCTCCATACTTAGTTTGATCTCGTTACTGACATGCACTCTTTTCTCGTTCCCGTGATATAACATTCTAGTGATCAAATCACTTGCTTGCAAGCTAATCAATGTGATATCACCGAGAGGGCCCAGGGCATATCTATCCGTCATCGGGATGAAGAAATTCCACTATCGATCCATGGGCCTCAACATAACACTTTAGTAGTTCTCAACCCATCTTTATAATCACCCTGTTACGGTGTGACGATTGATTTTATCAAGAAACTCTTCCGGTGTTAGTGATTGACATGATCTCATGGTCTAAGGATTAGGATCACTTCGTAAGTTGTTATAGCAATATAAACTCAATGACTTTGATCATAATGCTATACTTCGGATGAATGTTCATCACACCATTACACTAATGTTGTGACCTCATTGTTAACAACATCCAATGTCCATGATGAGGAAACCTATGATCATCTTGTTAATCAACGAGCTAGTTTATAAGAGAGGCATAACTAAGAACTTCATTTTGTTTATTAAACACACATGTATTAACATTTCCGTATTAATACAATTCTAGCATGTAAAATAAACATTTATCATAAACAAGGAATACGATAATAACCACTTTATTATTGCCTCTCGGGCATATTCCCTTCATTTTCAAACTGTTTAAAATTGAAAAGGATTTGAAATACAAAGAGAAAAGCACAAAACAGAAAAGGAAAATATTTTTGGAAAGAAAAAAATAACGAAAATAGCAACCAGGCCATAGCTCAGCCGGCCCAGCTCCCCTCTCCCCTCTGCCTACCGCACACCCGCAGCTCCCGCGGCCCAGCAACAGCCCACCTTGGCCAGGCCCGTGTACCTGTTCGTTGTCTTCTTCCTCTGGACGCCAAGCAGCTGCCTGGCTCGGCCAACGCCGTTGATCCGCGCCGTCGCGATGCTCGCCACCGCACCGCGCCCCTGGAAAGGATAAGGACGACGCCGCAACGCTCTCTCTCCCCTACTGGCCTCACCCCCTCCCTTGGCTCTCTCTTTCCCTCGTTTCCCCACGAGCCTAAACCCTAGCGCCTTAGACCTCACCGGTCGCCGCCGTTTTCGGTGACCCCGAGGCACTCTGAGAATCCCATGAGCTTCGTATCGTCACTCAGGCCAGCTTCCTCGAAGGAATTGACCCCGAGCGCCGTGAATCGAAGCCATGGTCTTCGTCTTCTCCGGCGCCGTTCACCACCGTAGCTGATTTTCCCAGCCCCTCACACATCGCCGTCGCCTCCATTCGATCTGTGGTGAGATTCTGGTCATCATGGACCTCCCCGCTCTATCCCTCTCACTTTTTTTGCGCTCTCCCCATGTGCCGCCGTGCTCCACTGTTAGACACCGCCGCGGTCACTCCTCCAGTGACCATCCGCGGGCGGCGCCACCACTTCTGAACTCGCCTCTCTCCACTGATTCGAATAGGCCTAACCCCGAAGACTCGCTCGACATCGTTCGCCGTCCCCATCACCGTCTTGCAGGCCACCGCCGGTGTGATGTCACCCGACGTCACCCGTGCGTCAGCGCGCGCGCAGACCCGGTCAAACTGGCCTTGGGCCTAGCAGTCAGTCTCACTGGCTAGCTCA
The DNA here is from genome assembly GCA_916181665.1 of Avena sativa. NCBI lineage: Eukaryota > Viridiplantae > Streptophyta > Magnoliopsida > Poales > Poaceae > Avena > Avena sativa. Next base: position 388,277,334 of record OV702296.1, read on the forward strand.
GGTTCGGGTGAGAGATAGAATCAGATGCTGAGGTGGATAAGGCCCACCTGTCTGTGTCTGTGGCTATCCTAGCCCTCTTTGTAAAAAGTATTTCCGGTTTTGTTTAAATTAAGAAATGGTTTTAATAATTTCTGAAATTGGTATAATATTGTAAATTCAATAACTTTTAATCTGTAATTCAGAAAAATACAAATAATATATCAAAATGTTCAGAAAAATGAGAACTACCTCTTTAAGATATAATCATGCATTTTTCAACAACTTAAATGACAAGTATAATTAGAAGAACATAATAACCCCTCTCATATACATCCGGAGTTTCCCGAGTTAGGGTTTTCACCCTTCGGAACCCCGATTAAATTGTCGAGCATGCTTTAGGGTTTCAATTCAATACAATTCAACTTGTCATATAATCATACTTGCTTGAGCATTGCACCAATTCCATGTGTTGATCGTTTCCCCCTCTCTTTCTGGTGTTTGGTTCTTCCCGGTAGAATACAAGATCGACATCGAGATCGAAGTCAGAGATCAACACCGTCAAAGCTCGAAGATCGACGAACAATACTTGACCAACTGAAACCAAGTCAAGTGCCAAATGTCCAAAGATCTGCTTATCGGTTATCAACTGGCAAAGGCAAGCATAGCCCCACCATGATATAATCCAAAGGTTTTGAAAGCATTTCAATTCCTGCCATGATGCATACGATTCTACTATGATATTTTATCGATAGATAGAGTATCCTATCTATTACATTACTCCCTTTGAGCTTATATTACCTGATCCACTGCTCCTAGCATAACTAGGTTTGGCTTGTGTGCACTGCTAGAGCTTATATCTGAGTCTTGCTTAGCCATGCATAGCTGTCAGTTCTGGTCCATCCAGATGATGTATCAGATGCAAGAGAATCTAGTATGACAGGAGAATGTGTTGAGATAAGATCAGTGATATGAGATTAAACATGCTAAGGCTTGTATGGGAGGCCACGGTGGGATGTGGTTTTTCTAGTCCCATGCTCGCCACCACTAGGACCTGAGTTCTTTCCTTTGGAACCGAGATGAGCATACAGCCACACGGGGCTTGGGAACCCCTCGCCTGATTCACTTGCCTAGTAGATTCCATGAGTCACATAGTTCGGGTGTTTCATTCGACATACGCATTGAAAATGTTTTCGAAAGAGGAGGTGAAGGAGGTGCATTCATATAGGTAGGGAAGCGTGGACCGGGTTGCTTGGGGTTGATGGCGCCCCTGGTAAACCAACCTCACCTCACATCTTTAAGTACCGACTTCGGGATTTGACCCGTTACGACGGAACAATACTTATTGCGTGACTCATGGTCTCGGCGAAAGCAAGGTAAAGGTCGTGGCCAACCACCCTCTGCCGGCCTTCCAAGGAAGAGGGATAATAACATTGGCATTAAGAGTCGGTTGGTACGTTTGGGTAAAGTTGTACACAACTGTAGGGTTAAATCTTTTCGAAAAGCCGTGTTCACGGTTATGAACGCTTGGTGATCAGATTCTAAGATCATAGAGAACTATAACCTAATCTTAAAACTTGGTAGATCATCGTGTGCTTAAGGATGCTTCTTCATGGGTACGAGGGGGTGATCCTAGTTCAGATAATGATGATTCGGTGGATATCAAAAGATGATGATCAATGTTTCGGAGACTTCTCTCTCTTATCCCCTTTTAAAATACTCTGATTAGACGAGCTTCTTCTCCCTCTTGTTTTATAAACAAAAGATGGCTTTATGAAAAACAACTCCACCAGCCACAAGTCTTGCGGAGTACACCCTGTACTCACCCTTGATTTGTTGATACTTTTGGCAGAGTAAGTTTTCCCTGAAGACGAGTTCCGTACTACATCGACATCGACAAGTAGCTTGGGGTTCTTGGCCGGCAGCCTGTAATCTATGGGCTGGGACGTCATCGTTAAGCTTCAGGCCTCTTAGGCCATTCGTTAAGTTTGCTATACTTAATAGCATAATTTGCCTTCTGTTGTTTGATGTTTGTGGTTAGTGATTTGGTTCTCTGCTCAGTTATGAGCTTGCTGTAATAAATTTTTGTGTCGTAGGGTCACTGCCGTGTTACCGATTCTTCACTGGATATTCTCGAGCTCAAGGTTAAGCTTATTCCAGACGGAGGTCTAGGATTTGTTTAGCCCTGATCCCGGGGGTGTCACATTAATGCCTAAGAAAATGATATGAATTAGTTCCTTTCAATTTTTTTGGTTGGCTTCTCTAACAAAAGGTGTGGAACATTGATTCCGGTGCATATATGATGATCCACTAGTTTCTATACTGGTGGCTTATATAATGATGGTGGTGATTTGGTTTACTGTCTTTGTTGATAGTAAAGTTAAGTATACAATTGATTCCTAGAGTCTTCTACTAGGAAAATGATAGGTTTGTTTAGCTAAGATAACTCAATGATTATTTTGGGTGATGATACATTCTAATAGCTATTGTGTATCAGACTGTCACTGTGGTGCCTCCATTTTTGAATGTGCATAGTGACAGATCCTGTTTGCATGATCTGTTGTGAGCTTGATTGACTAAAACTTGATAAGATCATATACCTGGCCTATGATGCAAAGGTCGAGGCCAAACTCTCAGTAAGAACAGATACTAAAGTGTGGCTACCAGATTCTCTAGGATGAACTTGCATAGCATCACTATGCAAACTGAGAGAAATCTCTCCTTCTAATCCTCCTAGACAATCTCTAGTTGCATGTTAGCTGGATTTGGATGAATTTGTAACAAAGCCATTATTATATTTGAACCTGATGGTGCAAACTATGAAAACAAATTCTATATGATCTGGTGGTACTTTCATTTACCTTGCTACCTGATGTAGATAAAAATTTATGGATTTGGTTGGATCACACCAATGTATTTGATCTGATGTTGATGATCTGATTCAATTACTGCTTCATGTTCCTGTCCTTCTCCACCTAGCTGCTATACTTCACTTGTTCCTAATCTACTCCTGATGCAACTGTGGCCTCGCCTTCTTCTCTTGAGACTAATTCTTGGATGGCTCCAAGGAGCAACCAGAGTTGGTTGATGGTGCTGGTCTAGATTGGTGATCTTGTGGTGATGAGCAAGAATGGATGTTGTTCCTGGTGATGAACTATAGATTTGATGGTAGTTCTGGACTAGGTAAACTGTGTGGAGATATTCTGATCAACCTAGCTTATCTGTTATGGCTGTGCTCTCCCCCTTGTACTTCCTGCGATGCCTTTGGTGCTTGACAGCACAACTGCTGCATGCAGTGAGTAAGCTGCTAGCTTGTTTGCTGTGACGTGTGGATAAGATCAAGTGGATGCCTGATATTTCCTAGTCTTATACTGTAGCTTTCCTTATTTCATCCTGATGGAGGCAATAGTCATTTGGTTCAGTTAAATGGGCTATTTACCCTAACCAGATATTTGTGGCTTTTACATACCAATTGAGCTATTGCTTAATTGCCATGTGACTTTAAGTATTTGGTAAAAATCAAATCAACTACTAATCTTCTTAGCTGATTAGTGCTAAGACAGATTACTTGTTGTTTTGCTTTGATTTTATTTTCTGGAACTTAGCTAGGATTAGGAGTGTGCCATAGCATGCTTATTGTTGTCTTCAAATGATGGATCAAATATGTACTGGTTTCCTGGATTTTCATAGTCGCCTCTCATTACTCAAGTGTTTAGTTCCCAGATCCATATCCTAATTGTTGCCTAGATTTGGTGGTACCCTCCTAGGTTGTTAGTGGATTTTGGTAGTTCTTACCAAAATCCCGAAGCTATTTTCATATATTAAATTGCCTCACCTATGGTGAGGCAAACATTTTTAACATAAAAACAATGTTTATTTTTTATAGTTTATTTTACAGGAATGAAGATCAAGAAGAAGAAAATAAGCTTAGTTAGATTTTATTTTATTACTCTTGTTGTAATTCCTTTTTATTCAAACGTGTAGAGATTTTGTATTATTATTATAATTGTAATAAATGAACTACTTTATTTATTAATTCTTCCTTTGTAAATAAATGATGTATTGTTGTATTTCATTCAATAAAGTTTACTTATTTCCTTTTTCTTTTACAAATCATTTGTAAAGACAATGTCATATATATTTTGTTGTAATAAAGAATTATTTTATTTATTTCAGTAATGTAATTCCTTTTTCTACTTATTTGTTTCCTGATACTTTACTTTTATGTATCTATTGTAAAAGATCAATGTAATACTATATGTATATATATATTAATAAAGAATCCTTTTTATATCATTTTTTGTAATCATTTCATTTCAAGTTATTAAATATTTCAAATTTCCATTTGTGAATTTCATAAATTCATTTGAATTCATATTTGAAATTCAAATACATGTTTGAACAACTTTCCCCCAAAACAAAGAATTCTACAAAGGTCATGTCGAAATCTATCGCACTTGCTCCGAAGTTTCCTTCAGTACAAGAGAGATCCTGATCCCTTTATATCTCCTTTAATTTTGCGTGAAAATTCCAAGGATTTTCTTATGCATGAATGCAATGCACAAACCTGTGTCCTCTCTATTTCTAGATGCTAATCCTGGGATGTTACATTGTTACAGCGGGATGGAGTGGTGATGATGGTGCTAGTGGAGATGATGGTGTGGATGATGATGATGATCCCGATGAAGCCTAGCTTGATGAAAGTGTTGATGGCGATGGTCTCCCCTCTTCGAGAAGGAATTCCCCCGGTAGAAATCTGTCTGCCGGAGAGATCTTTATCTCTCGGTGTTTTCTGCCCCCAGAGGCGACGGCAATCTATCTATGGTCGCTCTCTTGGTATTAGGGTTTCATAAGGAAGATATAGGCGAAGGGGCGGAGTCGGAGGCCGGGCAGGTGGGCCACACCTTCCCTAGGTGCGGGGTCAGGTGGGCCCGCGCCTAGGGGGATGTGGGCCCCCCTAAGGCCCAACTCCATCCCTCCTTCTGGCTTCCTTCGTCTTCTGGTAAAATAATATGTTTCCATATTTTTCTAGTATTTTTCTGATCTTCGTGAAATTGCATAGAAACGCCTTCTTTTCCATCAGAATCCAGACTCCGGCATTCCATCCTCCAAGAATCATCCAACATGCATAAACAGATGAAAAATCCATAAGTAATACCTCATAATAAGACAAACATCAATGAATAGAGGTAAATTATGATATTGAAAGGTGATGCAAATTGGCCGTATCAACTCCCCCAAGCTTAGACTTCGCTTGTCCCCAAGGGAATACTGAGCTCAGTAAACATGTCCATAGGTTTATGGAGTGAAGTGTCTGTCACATCCCAAGATTTTCCAAATCTTGTAATGTGAAAAATAAATGAATAAAATAAAACTTTGTTGATTTTCAGGGTGAGAAGAAACTATTTGAATCCAATTGGAAAACTTCAAAACCAATTTGGATCAAATAAAATCCTAAAGAGATTTAAAAAGATAAACATTTAATAAAGGAAAATAAAATATTTTAGAATTACTATTTTGAATCCTTTAAATAAAAAGATTTGGTTTCAAATGAAAAGAGATAGAAATTTAAATAAGGAATTATTTTATAAGCCAAATTAAAACTTGGCCAAGCTTTTGAAATAAAAACATTTCTATTTGATAAAGATTAGTAAAGGTTTATTTAAAATAAATTAATAAGGATTTAATATCCAAGTTTATTAAAAATAAAGGTTTCACTATTTTAATTAAAACATGAAACCTATTTATTTATTTTAAACACGTTTTCCAAGTATTCTTTGTTCTTAAATAAAAACATACTGTTTTGGTTTTGAAAATATATAGATCTCAAGTGGAGCTTTTTTAAAACCCATTTGATTTATTAACTAATGTCCATTTTATTTAATTATTCATGGACTCTAAAATAAAAATATTATTTTATTTGGGAATTTGTTTATGTTGTTAAGCAGAACCAAATTCAATTACAAAGTTGTGGTGAATATTTGAATTAATTTGAAAACTTGATTTGTTGTTTGAATTTCAAAACAGAAAATAGATTTGGAAAAAGATAAAACATTTGAAAGGAAAAAATAAGAAATCAGACACAGCCCACTAAGCCCAGCAAACAGCCCAGTTCCTCACTCCCGCAGAAAACGTTTCGCACTCGCTCACTGACCCACAGAGACGCTGACCAGTGGACCCAACTCCCCTCTCCTCTCTCTCGCTGACCAACCGACCCCACCCCTCCAGCTCATCTTCTTCCTCGCGCAGACGACGCCCGGCCGTTGCAGCAGGTAACGCCGGCGATCAATTCGCGTAAATGGCCGCATTAATCCACCCCGCGACCACGCCCATTTAACCGCCTGCGTCTCCTCTTCCTTTCCCCTCAGACTCCACGCCCTGAACGCCACCAGGCTGCCCTGAATCGAGCTCGCAGCACCACTGCTCCGACCATCGTCCCCAGTCGATTCCGGCCCAACCTCGTCACCCCTTGTCTCCCCGAGCACACGAGCAAACGAGCACACTCCCCACTCCCAGGCGCACCTGCCTGTGCCCTCCGTTCCATCGCGGGCGCTCCAGAACGTCGACTCCGTCTTCAACAGAGCACCGCCATGTCTGCAAGCAACTCCGGCGACCCTCCTGGTAAGCACCAGACCGCCCCACGCCTTCTCATTCACGCTCCCACACTCGCCACATCCTCCTGCATCTGACCATGCCCTTGTCCTACCTTAGGGCGATCTGCAGCGTCGCCTCCTACCAGGACCAGAGCCGCCCGACGCCGTTCCCCACTCCGGCGAGGAATTGCTGCTACCCCTGAGCACCCCTTGCCTCGCCGACCACATGTTGAGCACCACCTTGACCTCCTGAACCCGGTGAGCACCTCCCCTTCCTCCTTTGCTTCCTAGAACCGCCGCTAGCCCATCGTCCGACCGTCGCCGCCATCTGCCGCCGCGCAGCGCCGCCAGTTAGTGGCCTGTTGAATATGTCCGTTAGATCACAATCGTGTGGCTGTGATAGAATATAAACGAAGAGGTATCGTATGCCTCTGCGCTGCTCGATCTAAGTTATATCCTACGGTCTGCATCAGTCGATCCGTGCGAACCGGTACCGCCCAATCAAAACACGACGCGTGGCCAGTTTTTGTTTAAAACAGAATTTGAAAACATATTTGATTTGCAAATTGAAACCCTTGTAACTTTTGATCCACACGTCCAAAAATTATAAACTTTATATCATTGGACTCAGTGAAACAAACCCTAGCCAACCATGCAATTTGTTTAGTAAAAAGTTTCTGTTAAAATGTTTGTTTTTGCAGAAACATTTGTATGCTTGTTTAGATTAGAAAAACTATTCCAAAATGTTTTTAGGCTTGAAACCTTTGCAAATTGGTTTGTGGTGAACCTACTGACCCTAGGAACCAACCCATGGATTTAAAAATGGATTTTGTGAAGTTTAGGAATATAAACTTGATTTAGCCATTTCTAGTCAAATGGAAATATTGGTTTGGTTATGAAAATGTTTTTGGAGTAAAAACTTTGGGAAAATGATTTGGATCAAACCTACTAACTCTAAACACCAAGTTTTGAGAAACAACAACTTATTTGGTGAACAACTTAAAGTTGTTGCTTTGATAAAAATATTTTCCACCACATAAAATGATGAATGGATTTAAAAATGGTTTATGAATAAAACCCTTTTGCAAATGACTTTGCCACTTTGGAAAATGACCACTTTGAACCTTACAAAGTTTAGATCCTAGAGGAAACCATCCTTGCAAATAAGCCTACCCTTTGCATGCTTGCATGCATGACCTAGTTTCTCTTATTTTATGTGTGTGTTTGATTGTTTGAATATTGGTTGGAATGCTAGTCGATATTGTGTTTGCTTGATTGATTTGTAGTGGAGCTAGAAAAGTGTGAAATTAGCAAGATCAAGAAGTGAACCAACATTCCCTACCAAAAAGGCAAGTTACACTATCATCTAAAGTCCTACTATTTTCATTATACTTAGTGGATTTTGAAACATGCATGGAAAGGATTTATATACTATATGCTATGCTAAATCCTAATAGGATACCCTATACACTCCTTAGTGAAAACAATGTAGTTGTTACATGCTTAGCCATGCTATATTTTGAAAAGAGATACATGTTGAGATTTTATGAGATTGAAAAAAAAACTTGGGTTTTATATAATAAAACAAGGAATCAATGAACCACCTGGGTGGACAAGGATACTTTAAGTTTTTGGATAAGATGGCAACAAAAGGAACCATGTCTATGGCAATCTCTTTGTGTTGTGCTCCAAAAGAAAACCACCCAGGAAACTTAGAGATTGAACATGTTTCTCCAATTGTGGCTTTCGTGTACAACCACATGCTATTTATGGCTCTGGCTTGGTCAACTACATTGGGAAGACCCATGCATTGTCTTCAGGTTACTGAAAATGAGGACCTGGAATCCTACATGGGTACTGAAGACAAGCTAGCAATGGTGTATGGGAGGACCCTCTGGAAAGACTTCGTCACATTCTCAATCTGCCAGTACTCCATCTTGGTGAGCACTAATCCAGTGGCCACTGGTGGCAACAAGATGAGATTATGAAATGTGAGTAAAGTGTACTACTTCTGTAGAAGATAATAAAATCTAAGTACTTAGTCGTGTCCCCGGTTATGGACAATACGGAGCAACTAAAGTTTGAAGCTATGGGAAATCTCGACATTCCAATTTCTAAAAGAAAAACTTTTAAGTGACAACAAAAGACTTGATGCACTTGGGGGTACCAAGGAGCTCAAGAGATTTTTATGAAAACTTGAACACTTGGGGTTACCAAGGAGCTCAAGAGATTTTTGATGAAAAACTTGAACACTTGGGGTTACCAAGGAGCTCAAGATATTTTGATGAAAAACTTGAACACTTGGGATTACCAAGGAGCTCAAGAGTTTTTGACAAAGACACTTGGTGGATTCCAAGGTGGTGACAAAAGATCAAAACCCTTTTGAAAAGATAGGATAAATTATTGCTTTCTACAAATGAGCCTAAAACCCTACTTAGCCAAATATGCATGTAAGGATAGGATCCACTTATATTCTACATAGTAGTGAAACTTGCCAATACAATTCAAATGTATTGACCCTTGTGGCTGTAACTTGTAATGTTGCAGGTTTGATTGATTTTAGTGAAGATTGATTGATTAGGATTACAAAGTCTACAACCAACATGTCTGCCTATGGCACTTTGAAGATGAAGGACCCCATGCTTATAGTTATTCTGCTGCAATGTAATGTAATAGCCAAATGAGCTATGTAAGATGTAATAAAATTATGTTATTCCTGGTTATAAAGTTATATTATGACCTTTGTTTCTTGATATTACATCTTAACTGTGGATGCTAGCTATTGATCCAGGGACTAGCATTGTAAACACAGGGGACTCCACCTTATATTATTTAAAGGTTGGGACACTCCCTTTTACAGATAGTATCAGAGCATTGTGTTGCCTGTAGGATTTGTAAACCTAGGATTGGACAAAAACCCTTAGAAAAATAGGAGTTGTATTTGTTCCAAAACTTATGTACAAACAATCTTGTAAACTCTTTCCTCAACCATTTTGGTTTCAACTCTACATCTCATCTATTTCAAACTTGATGGAAAAACCTACCCCATGGCCAAATACTTCACCATGTGCAAAGGACTTATTCAACTCTAATGACTTCAACTTCTTCAACTCTAATGACTTCAACTTCTTCAACTCTAATGACTTCAACTTCTTCAACTCTAATGACTTCAACATCTTCAGCATGTTCACCAAGGACCTCAACCTTGGATACCACTAAGGACTACAGGAGAGACAAGGAAATCTTGCTTAAGATATGGAGACTAAGGGAATGCAAAAAAATTGGAAGGAGTTCACCTCACTTGAGGTATTGTAACCAAGATTTTTTCTCAAAGGAAACCATGATCTCATGCAAGAAGAATCAACCAAAGAAGGATGGAAAGATCACAAGTAAACCCTATAGATGGACCACCATATTATAGATAAGTCAAACACACCAACTCATGTGGTGTAATAAAAATATTTTGTTGCCTAAGTATGTGCTTGAACTTTATTGTTTGAGTGAAAAGTTGTTTGTGAATGCTTGCACATTGCTTGAGTGAAATGTGATGTGTGTGATTAGAACTATTTCCTTAGAAATATTTTGCCTATTCTAATCTGCATTCAACCCCAAACAGATGACTACTCCAAGAGACTCCAACATCAAGGTTGATGACACCAACACCAACCAAAAGGACAGCATGAAAGAACTCATAGCAACTCAACACCAGTTGAACCAAAAGACAGCTCAATTCATAGCTAACACTAGTGGTGAAGATCCAACACTTCAAGGATTTTTGGAAACTCAAGCCCAATTGATGCTTAAGGTGACTGATCAAATGGTCAACATGGAAGAAAACTATTCCAAAAGAGTTTGTGACAACAAGGATGACAGAAATGTTATTCTATATGGATCCCCAGCTTGCATTATTTGTGGAGACAAGGATCATACTTCCAAGGAGCATGGAGATCAATGCCCCAATTGTGAAGAGAAACATCCAGTTGGCCAATGTCCCACCTGTCAAGCTACTTGCTACCTATGTGAAGGAAACAACCATGTCCCTATCCAATGCCCCATCTATTCCATTGTTGAACAAAGGAAACAAGGTGGAGTGCAACAAATGATTGCAAACTATCCAGAAGGATCCAAGTCTACCAAGCAGGTTGATGACAAAGGAAAAGGTCCACTTATACCTCCAAACAAAACAACCCAATTCAAAGGACCAAAGAAAGGGCCTATGAATTATCCAAAGAGCAAGAGAAGGTCCAAGAAGCATGTAGACATTCCAACCTACTAGATAACATATGAACAACATGGACTGGATGCACTCCTAGCTTTGGAAAAACCCAAAAAGCAAAAGAAGGACAAAAGCCATGTGCAATGTCATAAATGTAAAGAAATGGGACACTATTCCAGTGAATGCCCAGAGAACCAGAAGAATAAGAAAATTGGCCAAGTGATGTGCAACAATTGCAAAGAGCTAGGCCATTATGTAGAAACTTGTCCACAAGAGCCACGTAAAGAACTCAAAGATATCCACTGTTTCAATTGCAAGAACCCAGGACATTATGCAAGCAACTGTCCAGAAAAGATGAAGAACAAGTTGAACAAGCCTATGGAGAATCTCAACCTTGGCCCATGAGTCAAGTGTGGAAACCAAAGACACCATGCGGATGTTTGCCCAAAGAAGTTTCCCCAGGAACCCAAGAAGGCCAACATGTAATTTAGTTTGAATTTTTTTAAGGGTGGTAGTACCCTAGATGTTTTGAGCCTACTTGTAACCCTAGCCTTCTCAAATCTCGGGACGAGATTTATTTTAAGGGTGGTAGCCTGTCACATCCCAAGATTTTCCAAATCTTGTAATGTGAAAAATAAATGAATATAATAAAACTTTGTTGATTTTCAGGGTGAGAAGAAACTTTTTGAATCCAATTGGAAACATTCAAAACCAATTTGGATCAAATAAAATCCTAAAGAGATTTAAAAAGATAAACATTTAATAAAGGAAAATAAAATATTTTGGAATTACTATTTTGAATCCTTTAAATAAAAAGATTTGGTTTCAAATGAAAAGAGATAGAAATTTAAATAAGGAATTATTTTATAAGCCAAATTAAAACTTGGCCAAGCTTTTGAAATAAAAACATTTCTATTTGATAAAGATTAGTAAAGGTTTATTTAAAATAAATCAATAAGGGTTTAATATCCAAGTTTATTAAAAATAAAGGTTTCACTATTTTAATTAAAACATCAAACCTATTTATTTATTTTAAACAAGTTTTCCAAGTATTCTTTGTTCTTAAATAAAAACATACTGTTTTGGTTTTGAAAATATATAGATCTCAAATGGAGCTTTTTTAAAACCCATTTGATTTATTAACTAATGTCCATTTTATTTAATTATTAATGGACTCTAAAATAAAAATATTATTTTATTTGGGAATTGGTTTATGTTGTTAAGCAGAACCAAATTCAATTACAAAGTGTGGTGAATGTTTGAATTAATTTGAATACTTGATTTGTTGTTTGAATTTCAAAACAGAAAATAGATTTGGAAAAAGATAAAACATTTGAAAGGAAAAAATAAGAATCAGACACAGCCCACTAAGCCCAGCAAACAACCCAGTTCCTCACTCCCGCAGAAAACGTTTTGCACTCGCGCACTGACCCACAGAGACGCTGACCAGTGGACCCAACTCCCCTCTCCTCTCTCTCGCTGACCAACCGACCCCACCCCTCCAGCTCATCTTCTTCATCGCGCAGACAATGCCCGGCCATTGCAGCAGGTAACGCCGGCGATCAATTCGCGTAAATGGCCGCATTAATCCACCCCGCGACCACGCCCATTTAACCGCCTGCGTCTCCTCTTCCTTTCCCCTCAGACTCCACGCCCTGAATGCCACCAGGCTGCCCTGAATCGAGCTCGCAGCACCACTGCTCCGACCATCGTCCCAGTCGATTCCGGCCCAACCTCGCCACCCCTTGTCTCCCCGAGCACACGAGCACACTCCCCACTCCCAGGCGCACCTGTCTGTGCCCTCCGTTCCATCGCGGGCGCTCCAGAACATCGACTCCGTCTTCAACAGAGCACCGCCACATCTGCAAGCAACTCCGGCGACCCTCCTGGTAAGCACCAGGCCGCCCCACGCCTTCTCGTTCACGCTCCCACACTCGCCACATCCTCCTGCATCTGACCATGCCCTTGTCCTGCCTTAGGGTGATCTGCAGCGTCACCTCCGACCAGGACCAGAGCCACCCGACGCCGTTCCCCACTCCGGCGAGGAATTGCTGCTACCCCTGAGCACCCCTTGCCACGCCGACCACACGTTGAGCACCACCTCGACCTCCTGAACCCGGTGAGCACCTCCCCTTCCTCCTTTGCTTCCTAGAACCGCCGCTAGCCCATCGTCCGACCGTCGCCGCCGTCTGCCGCCGCGCAGCGCCGCCAGTTAGCGCCGTCCGTTAGATCAAAATCGTGTGGCTGTGATAGAATATAAACGAAGAGGTATCGTATGCCTTTGCGCCGCTCGATCTAAGTTAGATCCTACGGTCTGCATCAGTCGATCCGTGCGAACCGGTACCGCCCAATCAAAACACGACGCGTGGCCAGTTTTTGTTTAAAACAGAATTTGAAAACAGATTTGATTTGCAAATTGAAACCCTTGTAACTTTTGATCCACACGTCCAAAAATTATAAACTTTATATCATTGGAATCAGTGAAACAAACCCTAGCCAACCATGCAATTTGTTTAGTAAAAAGTTTCTGTTAAAATGTTTGTTTTTGCAGAAACATTTGTATGCTTGTTTAGATTAGAAAACTTATTCCAAAATGTTTTTAGGGTTGAAACCTTTGCAAATTGGTTTGTGGTGAACCTACTGACCCTAGGAACCAACCCATGGATTTAAAAATGGATTTTGTGAAGTTTAGGAATATAAACTTGATTTAGCCATTTCTAGTCAAATGGAAATATTGGTTTGGTTATGAAAATGTTTTTGGAGTAAAAACTTTGGGAAAATGATTTGGATCAAACCTACTAACTCTAAACACCAAGTTTGGAGAAACACCAACTTATTTGGTGAACAACTTAAAGTTGTTGCTTTGATAAAAATATTTTCCACCACATAAAATGATGAATGGATTTAAGAATGGTTTATGAATAAAACCCTTTTGCAAATGACTTTGCCACTTTGGAAAATTACCACTTTGAACCTTACAAAGTTTAGATCCTAGAGGAAACCATCCTTGCAAATAAGCCTACCCTTTGCATGCTTGCATCCATGACCTAGTTTCTCTTATTTATGTGTGTGTTTGATTGTTTGAATATTGGTTGGAATGCTAGTTGATATTGTGTTTGCTTGATTGATTTGTAGTGGAGCTAGAAAAGTGTGAAATTAGCAAGATCAAGAAGTGAACCAACATTCCCTACCAAAAAGGCAAGTTACACTATCATCTAAAGTCCTACTATTTTCATTATACTTAGTGGATTTTGAAACATGCATGAAAAGGATTTCTATACTATATGCTATGCTAAATCCTAATAGGATACCCTATACACTCCTTAGTGAAAACAATGTAGTTGTTACATGCTTAGCCATGCTATATTTTGAAAAGAGATACATGTTGAGATTTTATGAGATTGAAAAAAACTTGGGTTTTATATAATAAAACAAGGACTCAATGAACCACCTGTGTGGACAAGGATACTTTAAGTTTTTGGAGAAGGTGGCAACAAAAGGAACCATGTCTATGGCAATCTCTTTGTGTTGTGCTCCAAAAGAAAACCACCCAGGAAACTTAGAGATTGAACATGTTTCTCCAATTGTGGCTTTCGTGTACAACCACATGCTATTTATGGCTCTGGCTTGGTCAACTACATTGGGAAGACCCATGCATTGTCTTCAGGTTACTGAAAATGAGGACCTGGAATCCTACATGGGTACTGAAGACAAGCTAGCAATGGTGTATGGGAGGACCCTCTGGAAAGACTTCGTCACATTCTCAATCTGCCAGTACTCCATCTTGGTGAGCACTAATCCAGTGGCCACTGGTGGCAACAAGATGAGATTGTGACATGTGGGTAAAGTTTACTACTTCTGCAGAAGATAATAAAATCTAAGTACTTAGCCGTGTCCCCGGTTATGGACAATACTAAGAAACTAAAGTTTGAAGCTATGGGAAATCTCGACATTCCAATTTCTAAAAGAAAAATTTTAAGTGACAACAAAAGACTTGATGCACTTGGGGGTACCAAGGAGCTCAAGAGATTTTTATGAAAACTTGAACACTTGGGGTTACCAAGGAGCTCAAGAGATTTTTGATGAAAAACTTGAACACTTGGGGTTACCAAGGAGCTCAAGATATTTTGATGAAAAACTTGAACACTTGGGGTTACCAAGGAGCTCAAGAGTTTTTGACAAAGACACTTGGTGGATTCCAAGGAGGTGACAAAAGATCATAAACCTTTTGAAAAGATAGGATAAATTATTGCTTTCTGCAAATGAGCCTAAAACCCTACTTAGCCAAATATGCATGTAAGGATAGGATCCACTTATATTCTACATAGTAGTGAAACTTGCCAATACAATTCAAATGTATTGACCCTTGTGGCTGTAACTTGTAATGTTGCAGGTTTGATTGATTTTAGTGAAGATTGATTGATTAGGATTACAAAGTCTACAACCAACATGTCTGCCTGTGGCACTTTAAAGATGAAGGACCCCATGCTTATAGTTATTCCGCTGCAATGTAATGTAATAGCCAAATGAGCTATGTAAGATGTAATAAAATTATGTTATTCCTGGTTATAAAGTTATATTATGACCTTTGTTTCTTGATATTACATCTTAACTGTGGATGCTAGCTATTGATCCAGGGACTAGCATTGTAAACACAGGGGACTCCACCTTATATTATTTAAAGGTTGGGACACTCCCTTTTACAGTGTCGATAAAAGAATATGAACAAAAAGCATCACACTTACCGTTGCACAACTCATAGAAGAAAGCAACTCACCATTATATAAATTAGCTTGCAACTAAGTATAGCAGTCACAATAGAGATGCATAAAGATAAATCATAATTGTAATTGACAAACTTGTTCTTGGTTAGAGAACACCTGGCAAATAGTTTCACAAAAGCTTTTTGTAGAAGTTTCAAAACAGGAGCACTCTTTGCTCAAAAAGGTTTTTTCACAAGTGAAGGCTTTCAAAGTAATACTCAATAGATAAGACACTTGTGCAAACAAGGAATATAAAGAACATCATTGAATAAATCACCATATGAATGCTTGAAACACAACAACTCAAATGCTTGCTGGAGACAGAGAGGAAGTGGGTTTACTGACTCAACTGGTGACTAGGAGAAATGTCCCTTCATAGAGGGTAGCAGGGATTACAAGTCATAAAGAGCTTCCAAAAGATTATGGTACTTACTAGCTTTGAGCCCTCACTGCCCCTATCATAAGCATCTTGAGATGGTTAAGGTTAAAGTGAACAAAGATGGAGTATATGCTTGACAAAATATAAGTTGGGAATCTCATGTCCCTTGAATATGAGGGCCACTCCTCATGCATACTCAACTTTGGGTCCAGGTAAGTTCTTGTCATTATAAGTATTTGCATATCATTGAGAACCGCCAACGGGGTACCCCTTGCACATGGCACAAGAGCTTTCCCATAACAAAAATGACAAGGCAAGAAGACAATGAGCATCTCAGCAATCTTTTTATTTACCATATGCATAGCTTTTTATTGAGGATGCTTCATAGATAGCTAACTATGGTGATGCTGCAAGTTTCCACCATGATTAATCATGGCTTAGGCTAGCGGCCCAGGCATTTCTCTAACACATAATACAAACTCCATGGACTTACAAGTTCCCTCTTTATTTCACACCATTGACATCCATAGACAAAAGAGCATGATATCAAATGTGTACAGAGTACAAGTGCAATGCTGAAAACTTTCCTCGTATAGATGCAAGCATATACAACTTCGATGTTCACAATGGTTCAAGTTTATTAGGGGCAAAGAAATAAAGTGTGCCATCAAGTTCATGAGAGATTTACTAACTAGTTTTCTCATAACAAAATACTTTTTAATTAGAAAGGTAGATGAAGCTTGAAAATTTTCTAGGAATAGCAATAGCTACTTGGTAGATATGGTGGACACAAGTGGCAAAGGTTTTTGGTTCAAAGGGTTTTGGAAACATGAGAAGTATGCCTTCTCAAAACAGGTTTTTGGCTAGCAAGGCTCGGTAGCAAGCAAGAGAGTTGAAAGAAACAAGCAAACATACAAGTAATAAAGCCAAACATGCAATCTTCCTTGAAGACACAAAAGGATCTTAAATAAAGAATACTAAGCTTATGAGCCAACAAGAAAGAAAACAAATGATACCAAATACCTGTAAGCTTTTTCTTTCTTTTTCTTTCAAACTAAAGCCACTGACCAGAACTTAGTTTTCCAAAACCAATTTAGATCCACTTGATGATCCCAAAGTGGTGCCAATACTGATCAACAAGATCCATCATATAATAGAGATTGCAAACTAAAAATAAGAAGTGCAAAAATTAAAAGATGAGACTTCTCATTAATATTCAATAAAGGCATCCACACCAAGGAATACTGTAAGGATACCAACCTTGTTAAAATATAAGGTAAGGTTGACTCCCCTGTGTTTACAATGCTAGTCCCTGGATCAATAGCTAGCATCCACAGTTTAGATGTAATATCAAGAAACAAAGGTCATAATATAACTTTATAACCAGGAATAACATAATTTTATTACATCAATACATAGCTCATTTGGCTATTACATTACATTGCAGCGAAATAACTATAAGTATGGGTCCTTCATCTTCAAAGTGCCACAGGCAGATGTTGGTTGTAGACTTTGTAATCCTAATCAATAAATCTTCACTAAAATCAATCAAACCTGCAACATTACAAGTTACAGCCACAAGGGTCAATACATTTGAATTGTATTGGCAAGTGATACTATGGTAGTATAGCGGAGTCTATCATCTATATGCATTTAGCTAAGTGGAGTTGAGGCTTGCATTGCTCAAAATAGATTTTCCTTAACATTTGAAAATACTAAGTTTTGCTTGGCAAAATCATTTTTTTTTCTCAATCAAAGATTGAAGATCCTTATCCAAGGCATCTTTCAATCAAAGATTGAAGATTTCAAACAACCCTTGTTCAAACCACAAGATTTTAACTTAGAAATTTGAATGATGAGATTCTTGATTGCTTCCATGTCTTGATGCTCAAATTGTCCTTTACCAATGACATGGCTAAGTACTTAGATTTTACACTCTGCAGAGGTGGTGCACTTTCCCCACAAGACTTGGTTTCCCAAGACAAGATCTTTCAGAAGCCTTCCCTTAGACCATCATGGACGCGCTCCAACCTATCAAACACTAACACCCACTGTCCATATGGCTAAGTTCTTGCAACCTATATGATCATGGCAGAGCCCATATTGCCAAGTGGTTGCACTTGAAGCTTCTCAACATTTGACATCTCAAATCTCTTTATTCCTGGGTGGCCATCCACAAGTGAGATACACAAGGTAAACCATAGGCATGGGCCTTGTGAACCACTCAACCAAAAACCACCAAGCAAGTCCCATTCCACCCAGGTGATTCATTAACTTAGTTGTTTTATTAATCAAAACACAAGTCCTTAGACTTAGAAATTTTTCCATAGTGTGAATATATATTCCACCCATGTTTTCTATTAGCTAGGCTAAGCTTGATAGTAGTAGGAATCTTCACTTAGGAAAATCCTACTAAGGATTCATCTACTAGATTTTCCTATAGCAAGGTCTATACTTAGCAAAATAAAATCCATGCAAGTTTTACTTAGAGAAAGCACTAATGCATAGTGAAAATAATGGGACAAAAAGTATGAAGCATCACTTGCCTTTTTGGTAGAGTATAAGTTCACTCCTTGTCCTTGCAACAATCACACTCTTCAAGTCACTACAATTCAATCAAGCAAGGTACAACTCAATCTACCAATCAAGCAAAACAACACATAAAATCACAAAGTCAAAGTAATGCATGCAAGCATGCCAAGCTTTGTTTTGTTTGAAAAAGTGGTTCCTAGTGGGTCATAGACATTTGATAACACCTATTGGTCATTTTGTAAAGTGGCAAAGTCATTTGCAAAAGGTTTCACTACAAAAGCCATTTTCAAAACAAAGTATCTTTTTATGTGGAGTAGAAATATTTTTACTAAGGCATTAACCTATAGGGTTCACCAAATATGTTTTCAAACTATAAAACTTGGTGTTTGTGGTCAGAGAGTTTGAAACAAAACATTTTCCCAAGGTTTTCTTCCAAAACCATTTTTAATAAAATAACCACATTTCTATTTGACTAGAAATGGTTTTAAATCAAAGATTCCTTATTTTGTTTCACCAAATGAGTTGCTGTTGCAAAACTTGGTGTTTGGGTCAGTAGGTTTGGTCTAAACCATTTTCCCAAAGTTTTTTACTCAAAAACATTTTCACAAACAAATCAATAGTTTTAATTAGCTAGAAATGGACTAAACCAATTAATCCATTCTAAACTTTTACAAAATCATTTTCCAAGACATGGGTTGGTTCCTAGGGTCAGTAAGGTCACAACAAACCATTTTGCAAAGGTTTTAACCCAAAAATCATTTTTAAACAATTTTTCTAAGCTAAACTAGCACACAAAAGAATCTGCAAAAACAAGCAAACTAACATATACTATTTGCTAAACTAAGGGCAGGGTTGGCTAGGGCTTGCTCTCGTGAATCCAACGACATAAAATTTGTAATTTTTGGACGTGTGGATTCAAAGTTACAAGGGTTTGAAGTTTGCAAATAAATCTGATTCAAAAATTCTTTTAAACAGATCTAGTGCCACGCGGCAGGGTTTAATTGGACGGTACCGCTTCGTGCGGATTGACAGACGCGGACCGTAGGATCCAACTTGATCGCATGGTTCTGGCAGCATACCCCTTCGGCGTTTAAGTGGCCTAATCCTGCTCGTCCGATCTAGATCTAACGGATCTAATCAAATGGCCATTAACTGGCGGCGCTGCGGTGGCTACCGGCGGCGGAGCTGTCGGTCGATGACGGTGCCGATGCTACAGGGGGTGAGGGAGAGAGGGGAGATGCTCACCAGGCTCAGGAGAACACGGCGAAGCTCAAGGTTCTCGCGGTTGGTCAAGGGGCGCTCGGGGTCTGTGGCAATTCCTCACCGGAGTTCGTTATGGCGGCGGTTGGCTCTGGTTGAGGTCGAGGACGAAGCTGTCGATCACCCTAAGGCAAAACGAAGGCGTGGTTAGATGCGCAGGGTCATGACAAAGCTGTGCGCGTGATCGAGGAGGCTCGGGGCGGTCGGAAACTATCTAGGGACATCGTCGGAGAAGAAGGCAGACAGCAGTGGCGAGTCGAGCTTGTCCTTGCCGACGCTGTGATGCTTGCGCGGATGAACAGGAGGCACAGTGAGGTGCGCCAGAGGCTGGGGAACATGTGAGTATGGTCGAGGAGGCTCGGGGTAACGTCGGCTGGCCGGAATCGCTCGCGGGGCTCGCCGGAGACAGCGGCAGTGCAGAGAAGAATTGGGCGGCCTGGGGGCA
The DNA here is from genome assembly GCA_916181665.1 of Avena sativa. Lineage (NCBI taxonomy): Eukaryota > Viridiplantae > Streptophyta > Magnoliopsida > Poales > Poaceae > Avena > Avena sativa. Next base: position 388,297,498 of record OV702296.1, read on the forward strand.
CGCTAGGGTGAGGCGTCTGGGGGAAAAGGGAGAGGGGATGCAGGAGAATAAGTATGCGTGAACGCAGGAGGAATTAACTGCGGCGTTAACTCGAATTGATGCTCGCGAATTCATCGCAGAAACGGGAGAGAGGAACTGGTCTGCGGGGGAGGGGTAAAGGAGACGATGATGTGGCGTGGGGTCCTCTGGTCAGTGGGGAAAGGGGAAGGGAGCGGGGTCCAGTCGTCAGTGTCCTCGCGGGTAAGTTCCTGAGTGAGGAAAACGGTTCGGGGAGGAGAAGCTGGGCTGGAATGGGCTAAATGGGCTGGCCGGCTGGGCTGGTTACTGTGCACCATTTTTTTTCCTGTCTGAACATTTTTCTTTTTCTAAATCTAATTTCTGTTTTGAATTTCAATCAATTATTCAAACATTCAAACAATTCAAACAATCACTCAACTTCACAACTTTGAACTTGGTTCTGTTTATCAACATAAACCAACATTCCAAAATATTATTTTTATTCATTTTAGGATCTATTTAATAATTAAATAAAATAGCCCCTTAGTTATTTAATAAAATAGGGTTTGATTTAATTAATAAAATCTTCATTTGAAATCCAAATATTTTGAAAACCAAATCAGTAGGTTTTATTTGAAAATAAAAGATATTTGGAAATCCTGTTTAAAACAAAATAACCTTTTATTTTTAGGGTCCATTAATAATTAAATAAATGGACCTTAGTTAATAATCCATATAGGATTTGTTTATTTAAAAACTTTGTTTTGAAATCTAAAATAAACCAAAACACTTCAGTAAGTTTTATTTGAGAAAATATGTTACTTGGAAAACTTATTTTAAATAAATAAATAAGTTTTGATGTTTTGGAAATAGTAAAACCTTTATTAATAAAACTTGGATATTTAAATCATTTTTATTTTAAATAAACCTCTACTATTTTTAATCAAATCAAAACCTTTTGTTTCAAAGTCTTGGCCAAGGTTTTAATTTGGCTTTATAAAATAATCTTCATTTATAAATCTATCTTTGCTTTTGAAAACCAAATCTTTTTATTTTAAAGATCCAAAATAGTAGTTCCAAAACATTTTATTTGCCTTTATTAAATGTTTATCTTTATAAATCCCTTTAGGATTTTATTTGATCCAACTGGTTTGAAGTCCCAATTGAATACAAAAAGTTTCTTCTGGCCTTGAAAATCAAACAAAGTTTTATTTTATTCATTTATTTTCACATTACAAGATTTGGAAAATCTTGGGATGTGAGAAATACATAGATAATCAACTAAAGGAGAGATACTTACACATGCAAACCAAACTATAAGATAACCTCTCTACCAAAGATGCGAATCCACTAAAAAGGTAAAAGATAAAAGATAATGGTGATGATACCGCGGCACTCCCCCAAGCTTGGAACAAGCCAAGGGGATGCCAAACCTGATGATGAATTACTCATTCGGTGGTGGTGTTCTCTTGTCACCATCAAACTTCCAAGGAAATGGTTACACATCCAAAAAGGATGTCCTTGTCTCCGCAATCCTGAAGCTAGCAGCAGAGCTTATGCGATCAAATCTAGCCTCATACTCACAGTTTTGGTTCTATATGTCATAGAGCTGTGCTTGGAATTTGTTGGTGGTCTGGCAGAGCGAAAATATCTCTTCTCGGAGCTCAGCTACTTCCCCCTCGTGCTTGGTGATGAGTTCTGAACTTATCTTGTGAATAATATCCACCTCGCGTTCTGCCATCTTGTACCTGAAAACTTCATGTCCCAATGCTTCCATCCTGTCTTCTAGACTGCCTTCTACTTTAGGTCCTTGAACTTCTTCCATTTGTACCTTCCCCTCCTTGAGGATCAACTCTTTGGGATGAATCCTCAACTCATACAAGTACGGGTTGAGGGCGTCCGCAGAGGAACCCTCCGTGGGTGATCCAGAGGAAGACATTGATGCTCCAAATCTGAGAGTTTTCCTGACTGAAACAGATCAAAACGAAAACACGACGAGAACACGTGTGCAAGAACCTCGGGGAACCTGGGGGGTTATATATTACGAAGTTTCAATGCATAAGGAAGGTTTTGATACAGAAACGAAGCAGAGACGGAGTTCGAGGGTGTCAAACCCCCTCCAGGCGCGGCCAGGCTGGGCCCGCGCCCTGGGGTGGGTTTGCCCACCCCGGACTCCGGTTCGTCTTCAGTTTCGTCTCGTAACTTCCATTATGTATTGAAAACATCAAAAATATAAAAATATTGGAGTTTCACGAACCTTCTGTTTTCACCACTTTTACCTATTCAAAGACGAACTCTGCAGTTTCTGGTGTTTGGTTCTTGCTAAATTCTTCTGGAGTCACCATTTGAATGACATCCACATCTTCATTGTAAGAATCTCCAGAAATATAATGTTTTACTATTTGACCATTAACCACCTATGTTGTGTCATCCTTCATAGAAGAGATTTTGGTGTCACCTGAACGGTATACTTCCTTGATAACAAAAGGTCCTTCCCATTTGGAGAGTAGTTTCCCTGCAAAAAATATGAGACGAGACCTATACAAAAGAACTTTCTCACCAACATGGAACTCCCTTTTGAGAATCCTCCTATCATGCCATCTTTTTACTTTTTCCTTAAAGAGCCTAGCATTTTCGTAAGCTTCCCCTCTCCACTCATCTAGATTACTTAAATCAAGCAGTCTTTTCTCACCAGCAAGTCTAAAATCTCTATTAAACTCTTTCACTGCCCAATAAGCTTTGTGTTCTAATTCTAAAGGCAAGTGACAAGCTTTCCCATAGACCATTTTATAAGGAGACATCCCCATAGGATTTTTATAAGCAGTTATATAAGCCCACAAAGCGTCATTCAACTTTTTAGCCCAATTTTTCCTAGATCTGTTGACAGTTTTCTGCAAGATAGATTTAATTTCCCTATTGGAAACTTCTACTTGCCCACTAGTTTGGGGGTGATAAGCTGAAGCAATTCTGTGGTTTACATCATACTTGGCAAGAGTTTTTCTAAAACCACCATGAATAAAATGAGAGCCTCCATCAGTCATGAGATATTCTAGGCACACCAAACCTAGGAAAAATGACATCTTTAAGCATTTTCAAAGAGGTCTTACCATCAGCACTGTTTGTAGGTATGGCTTCTACCCACTTTGTAACATAGTCAACAACAACAAGAATATGAGTATACCCCTTTGAAGGATGAAAAGACCCCATAAAGTCAAATCCCCAACAATCAAACGGTTCAATAACAAGAGAATAATTCATAGGAATTTCATTGCGTCTAGAGATGTTACCTACTCGTTGGCATTCATCACAGGATAAGACAAGCTTCCTTGCATCTTTAAAAAGAGTAGGCCAATAAAATTCAGATTGTAAAACCTTTGTGCAGTCCTATCCCCAACATGATGTCCTCCATTAGCACTGCCATGGCATTTTCTCAATATCTCTTGTTGTTCAAATTCTGGAACACATCTTCGCATAATGCCATCTACTCCTTTATATAAGTGTGGGTCATCCCAAAAGTAATGCCTTAGATCATAAAAGAATTTCCTTCTTTGCTGAGTTGTAAAGGTTGGAGGCAAATACTTTGAAACAATAAAGTTAGCATAATCAGCATACCAAGGACTCTCATGTGGACTTACCCTTATTGCAGCTAACTACTCATTTGGAAAACTATCATTAACAGGCAAAGGGTCAAAAGAAATGTTTTCCAAACGAGATAAATTATCAGCAACAGGATTATCAGCACCTTTCCTATCCACAATATGCAGATAAAACTCTTGCAAAAGCAACTCCCACCTTATAAGCCTAGGTTTAGTGTCCTTCTTTGTCATAAGGTACTTAATAGCTGCATGATCAGTATGAATAGTAACCTTAGAGTCAACAATATAAGGCCTAAACTTATCACAAGCAAAGATTACAGCTAAGAATTCTTTTTCAGTAGTAGCATAATTCTTTTGAGTAGCATCCAGAGTCTTGCTAGCATAATGAATAACATTCATCTTCTTGTCAACACGTTGTCCAAAGACATCACCCATAGCAAAGTCACTAGCATCACACATGATTTCAAAAGGTAAACTCAAATCAGGTGGTTGGACAATAGGAGTAGTTGTCAAAGCCTTCTTCAAAGTTCCAAAAGCTTCCTTACAATCATCATCAAAAACAAAAGGTACATCTTTTTGAAGAATATTAGTAAGGGGCTTTGAAATTTTGGAGAAATCTTTAATAAACTTCCTATAGAAACCAGCATGACCAAGAATACTACGAATACCTTTGATATCTCTAGGACAAGGAATCTTCTCAATTGCTTCAATTTTGGTTCTGTCAACTTCAATGCCTCTTTTAGAGATCTTGTGTCCAAGAACAATCCCTTCGTTAACCATGAAATGACATTTTTCCCAGTTAAGAACAAGGTTGGTTTCTTCACATCTCTGCAAAACTTTATCAAGGTTGTGCAAACAGTTATCAAAAGAAGTTCCATAGACGGAAAAATTGTCCATGAAAACCTCCACAATTTCTTCACAAAAACCATGAAATATAGCAGACATACATCTCTGAAAGGTAGCAGGAGAATTGCACAAACCAAAAGGCATACGCCTATAAGCATAAGTACCATAAGGACAAGTGAAAGTGGTTTTCTCCTGGTCCTGCGCTTTCACAGCGATTTGAGAAAACCCAGAATAACCATCAAGAAAATAAAAATGAGTCTTTTTGGACAACCTCTCAAGCATTTGATCAATAAAGGGCAAAGGATAATGATCTTTCTTAGTAACTTTATTAATCTTTCTAAAATCAATGCACATTCTATACCCAACCACTACTCTTTGGGGTATAAGCTCATTATCCTTATTAGGCACAATAGTTATCCCCCTTTCTTGGGAACACAATGAACATGGCTAACCCATTGACTATCAGCAATAGGATAAATAATACCAGCATCAAGGAGTTTTAATACCTCATTTCTTACCACATCCTTCATCTTAGAATTTAGACGGCGTTGGTGCTCAACAACTAGTTTTGCATCAGGCTCAATATTAATAGCATGCTGACATATAGTAGGAGAAATTCCTTTTAAATCATCAAGAGTATAACCCATAGCTCCTCGGTGCTTCTTCAATACCTCCAATACCCTTTCTTCTTCCTTCCCTGAAAGTTTAGAACTAATAATAACAGGATATATTTTCTTATCATCAACATAAGCATATTTAAGATCATCAGGTAAAGGTTTTAATTCGAAAACAGGATCCCCTTTAGGTGGTAGTGTGGTACCCAAATCTTCCACAGGTAGATTATGCTTAAGCTATTCCGGCTGACGAAGTAAAACTTTGTCAAACTCATTTCTTTCCTTCATGAAAACATCACTTTCATGGTCTTCCATGAACTGCTGCAAAGCATTGTTAGGAGCAAGAGAAATAGCAGACAGTTGTTCAACCCTGAAATCCTCATCAGGTAATTCACTTTCATAAGGAGTTTTGGCAAATTTCGAAAAATTAAACTCATAAGATTCTCCAGCAAACTTAGTCAAAACTTTTTCCTTCCTACAATCTATGATAGCCCCACAAGTATTAAGGAAGGGTCTACCAAAGATGATAGGATAGGTTTTACTAGCTTCTTTACCAAGTACTAGAAAATCAACAGGATATTTAATCTTACCACAAAGGACCTCCACATCTCTTACAATACCAATGGGGCAAACTTGCTCTCTATTAGAAAGGTGAATAACCACATCAATGTCCTCAAGCTCACAAGGACCAATCTCATGCATAATTTCCCTGTAAAGCTCATAAGGAATAGCACTAGAACTAGCACCAATATCACATAAACCATAGTAACTATGACTACCAATTTTAACAGAAAGCACATGAACACTAGCTTTTCTAACTTTCTTAGGATGAGAAACAATATTAGTAACGTCTTCATAGAAGACAATATGCTCATCCTCTATATTTCTAGTGACAAGATATTTCATAATAGCTACCACAGGCTCATCAGACCCTACAGTTTTCTTTGCGCTTTTGCTAACCACAGTAGCCATAATAGAATGCTCCCTCACCTTAGAAGGAAAAGGAGTTTTCTCAATATAAGGTTCAGGAAAAATAGGATCAAAAGTGCAAAACTCTGTACTAGTAGGAACGTGGGAGTGTCTCTATAAGGGTCGTGGTACTTGTCCCACTCTTTCTTGGGAAGTTAGATATAAGAGGCAAAGGCATTAAAACATTTTGCAAGAACTTGGGGATAAAGGCCAAACGCATTGCTAATATCATGAAAGTTATCAATACCCATAAAAGATTTAATGCATTCATAATCATAGTTTATACCTGACTTCCTTACTTTGTCATTCTCCCAAGCCTTAGTGTTATATTGAATATGGTCTAAGAGATCCCATTTAGCTTCTTCCTTCATACATGTGAATGATCCAGCACAAGAAGCATCTAGTAAATCTTTATTATGAAGAGAAAGCCTAGCATAAAAGTTATTTAGAATAATATTGTTAGGGAGTTCATGAATAGGACATTTAAGCATGAGTAAATTCAATCTCCCCCAAGCTTGAGCTATACTCTCTCCATCAAGAGGCCGAAAGTTGTATATAAGATTTCTATCCTTATGGATTTCACTAGGAGGATAAAATTTAGAGTAAAAGAGAGATGTCATCTCCTCCCATTCCATGAATTGTCCATTCTTCAGCAGCTTATACCATGCTCCAGCTCTCCTTTTCAAGGATATGGAGAGTAACTTCTTCTTCACCTGTTCAGTTGTGATACATGCACACTTAAATAACCCGCATAATTCATGGATAAAAAGCAAGTGATCACCAGGATGGACAGTTCCATCCCCAAAATAATAATTATCCATGAAACGATTAAGAATACTTGTAGGTATCTTAAAAGGATCTATCTCAACCGGAGGTGGTTCATCTACTACCCTATCAGCGGTAGTAGTTTTCCCAAACAGAAAACCAAGTGGGTTATCCATATTGGAAACAAAGTAACAAGCAGTAACAAAAGCAGTACCCACAGTAAAAGTTTCCCTTACCAGTTCCACTCATCAATAGCACTTCACTCCCCGGCAACGACGCCAGAAAATAGTCTTGATGACCCACAAGTATAGGGGGTGTACCGTAGTACTTTCGATAAATAGGAGTGTCGATCCCAACGAGGAGCAAAAGGCGCTGAACAGTGGTATGGTGCAGGAAATCCTGTGAATACTTAGCAAACGGGTTTTTAGTGGTTTTCTGACAAGGCAACAAAACAAGGAGCAAGTAACAAGAGTAACGAACAAGCGGAGCAACTGGCCCAATCCTTTCTTATCAAAGGACAAGCCAGTGGAAATACTTATAAGGACCAAACGTCCTCGAGGACACATCGGAATTCTGTCATGTGGTTTCGCTTCAAATAGATGAGTACTCTTATTTTGTGTTTGTAAGTGTTGTGTGGGTGAACCTGTGCTAACATATCGCCCTTCCTAGGACTAATACTACTTGTGATTAAACCCCCTTCAAACATCCGTAACTACAGGAAAGTAATTAAGATATACATCTAACCACAGCCTTAAACTCTGAGATCCTACACTCCCTTGTGCAAAGGTGTCCTAACGGGGGTTCAGGTTTCTGTCACTCCGGCAACCCCACGATTAGTAGCCAAATACACAATGCATCCCTCTAGGCACATAAATGGTGAAGTGTCATGTATTCGACGTTCACATGACACCACTAGAAGAATAGCACCATAACTTAAATACTAAACCATTGAATGATAACTCATCATAGATTCACTACTAACAACATGACTTCTCCCATGTCCTCAAGAGCAAGACGAACTACTCACAATACATCATATGGATCAAGATAAAAGATGATATGATAATGGATAACAATCTGAACATAAACAATAATCCAATGGTTCCACTCACAAGCATCAACTACAATAGTAATCAACACTGGGAAAGTTTCCCCTAAGAACTAAAGTAATATCCAACACAATTGTTACAACGGAATGGAGTGGTGATGATGGTGCTGGTAGAGATGATGGTGTGGATGATGATGATGATCCTGATGAAGCCTAGCTTGATGACGGTGTGTATGGCGACGGTCTCCCCTTTCCGGAAAGGAATTCCCCCGACAGAAATCTGTCTGCCGGAGAGATCTTTCTCTCCCGGTGTTTTCCGCCCCCCAGAGGCGGCGGAAATCTATCTGTGGTCGCTCTCTTCGTATTAGGGTTTCATAGGGAAGATATAGGCGAAGGGGCAGAGTCGGAGGCCGGGCAGGTGGGCCACACTTGCCCTAGGCGCGGGGTTAGGTGGGCCCACGCCTAGGGGGTGTGGGCCTTCTGAGGCCCATCTCCGTCCCTCCTTCTGGCTTCCTTCGTCTTCTGGTAAAATAATATGTTTCCATATTTTTCTGGTATTTTTCTGATCTTTGCGAAATTGCACTGAAACGCCTTCTTTTCCATTAGAATCTAGACTCCGGCAGTCCATCCTCCAAGAATCATCCAACATGCATAAACAGATGAAAAAGCCATAAGTAATACCTCATAATAAGTCAAATATCAATAAATAGAGGTAAATTATGATATAGAAAGGTGATGCAAATTGGGTGTATCAGGTGCATTGGTATAAATTATTTCATATTGGTAAAGAAAACACTAAGAATGATCTTGGCTAAAAGACTACACCACATGCAGGTTTATGAGAGAAAAACACATCCAAGCAAAATTATGTTTATCACCATCATATTATTTTTTATGTTTTTGACATTTTCTAGTCGAACTAAACATAAGAAGCTTTAACTTCAAGTGCATAATATCGAATCGTCAATCCTAATTAAGAAAGCATATGCCCTTATGTAAAAATACGAATATTATGTAGTTTTTTACCTGAAGAAAGGACTGAGTAGCCACCATATTTGAGCAGAGGAGGAAGGATCGAGTATCCTGCATGATCAAGTAATTAAGAAAAAAGAAGCTCAAAAGAATGAACTATGTTGATCACCTTTCCACCTGCCCAATTTTTCCCTCAAAAAAATAAGATTTTTATTCCTAGATATATTTCTTGGGTTCTAACATCCGTAGAAATACTTAAAATGATCCTGAAAACCACTTCTCACATATAATCCAATATGGGTAAAGAAATATAATCATTCTAGAAAGGCTAGAGAAGCTGAAGTCGGTGACCGGTCTGTTTGTTTGGGATGCAGCTGTTGAGAATCAACAGTTAGAAAGCAGCTTTGGAATCAGAGATTTGATGTTGTGTTTTTTCATGGTTGCTATTTTAAGAATGAAATATATGAAATATCCCTGAATGTTGAGGAAGTCGTATAAATGATGATTCGAAGTGAATTAGCTAATTTTGATTCTTTTTAACATAACTGGCATTCCTAAATAGCTAAATTATCTCAAATAACATGTTTTTGCGCTAAAATAAATATAAATGTGCTTTTGGCTTTGGCTTGTAAGTCAGAAATTTTTAGCAGTAATTATATTACAAGACTTCCATATTATATGAAACATAGAACATGAAATATACAAGATCGTCGACCCTCCGAAGCCAATCCTACATCAACATCTAAAAGATCAACCAAATCAGCGGGCACTTCTCTTGCCACTCCCGGCGTGACATGAATATTTAACACCATACATGAAATGAATAATATGATTCGAATTAGCTAATTTAGACCTTTTTAACATAATTAATTATCTCAATTAGCCTATTTTTGCTAAATCAATTATAAACATCTTTTTTAGGGCTAATTTCGACCATTTTTAACATAATTATTTTTCTCAATTAACAAGACTTCCCATATGTTTCTAAAATATTTTTGTTTAGATATTTGTGCAAACAAAAGACATCAAATTAAAATATCCCAGATTTTGGCTGTACGGCGAGAGGCGTAGGCGGTAGGGAGAGCAACGGGGGAGGAGAGCAACGGGCGACGTGCGGAGAGGTGGCGGCGGTGGCTGGAGCACCCGTCTTCGGCGGCCCACTGGATTTCTCAACAATGGGATGGGGCACGAATGACTGGGACATGCGAGCACAGGAGAGCGGGAAGAAGGCGGTGGGGAAGGGGGCGAGTAGAGGAGAGCACGAGAGAAGAGCGGGAGGGTGGCGGCAAAGGAAGGTCACCTCGGGGGAAGGGCAGCATCAGGGAACCCTAGCAGGAGGCCATGGGCGTGCGAGCAGCTAGGGCAACACGAGGTCGAGTCGATCGTCGGAACGCGAAGGAATGAGAGGCGTTCACGCACAGTGGCAGTTCTCCGTCATTTTTTCGAAGTTTAGGGGGTAAATTGGTCTGCTCCATTTCCAGAATCTCGTGAAGGAGGCAGAAGCACCTCCGGCCTCGTTACCGCTTGCGGAGGCTCCTCTAATACATTTTGCGCCACCGTTTTTTACAAGCGCTTTTTAAATATTTGGAGTTTGTTTTGGCTACCCAAAAGTCCGAAGCTCAAACAAACAGCGGCCGGAGTGCAGCGTCAGGAGTAGGCCAGAGCCGAATGCGGACGGCCCGGACGTGGACATGATATTTCAGTTTAACAAAAGAGGGACCAGTCTTTCTCTTCTCCTTACCGGACGGATGTGGTGAAGGTCAAAGCAGGAACATAAAGAGAGGAAGAGGTCAGGGGTGAAGCGGCGGGATCGTGATCGACGTACGTGAGGGAATCAAAACCAAGTTAACCCCATCAGCGATGGCCAATCTTTTACTCTGTTTGAAAAAATCACAAGGCTCACGAGGCCCCGTAACTGCCTTATCTTTTACTTGCCTTATCTATGCCTGCATGCGGCTGATCTGATCCGATAGAATATCCCTTCTAGATCAACTAGGAACTATTCCACTATTTCTAAAATTAGATTCTCTGGGCTCTCTATTTATACACTGGGTAGCTGAATCTAACTCATCTATTAGCTACAGCACTCACACTTGGATTAAAGAAGAATATCCTGCTGCCTTCGAATCTTAGCATGGACGCAAGGCACATTACTCTATGCTTCTTGTTGGTGCTGGTCATCAACGCAGATCCGACCTCCGCAGGTTTGTATTTTCTGTCTACGAGCATTATCTTGATCATGTAAATTCATACTAACTATAACCCATTGATCTATCGGCATATTTCATTCAGCAGATTGTAGGGAATTTGTTGACTGGAGTCCTTTCTGCTCCAAGTGGTTGTGCAAGACACAGTGTGAGCTCGAGGCACAATCCACCAATTGCTATGTTCAGTCATACCACTGCAAAGGATCATTTTTCAAGAACGGCATCTGTGTCTGTCAAATGTGTCGGGATTAGTGTACCATGGCTCCGATGTCCACTCCATCATCCGAGGACTGAATAACTTGTGCCTTTTTACATTTTATCGAACAAATTGTTTCAAGTTTTTTTCTTAGCCTTGTTTCAATATTTTAGATAGTACTTGTTACAAGATAGCCATCTTCTTGGATCGTTATCTCTGTTCTTTTAATGTAGCAAGCCAGGTATGAGTTGTGGTACCTTTGTTTTAGGTAATCTATCATATCCATGTTAGTTGTCTCTAATCTTAATGTCCATTCGGTTGCGGCTTGTGGTGGTTGATGTTCGTCTGATCTTTCTTATATCTTGATATATGCAATCTGAGGCACCTTCTAAAACGACATTTTAATACACATCACAAAGATTACCTACATTGTTAGTTTGATCTGAAGTTTACAAATAAGCAGCGGAGAAATTAAAGGTTGTCATGGACATTGTCCTTGGAAATAAACATTTCATGTGCTAAACAACTAAACCAATAGGCCATATGCCATGAAAATATGAATTAACTTATTTTCTGCATGCTAAATTCTCAATAAAGAAGGAATTCACCCGATACTTAAAAAAAATATCTATGCAAATTCCGTAACTTTCATGCATGCAAAGAGTCCTCTTGAGGAAAAAAGGAGGCCTTGTCCTATACGGCTAATGTTTACATGCAAAAATATTAATTACGAATTCAAATGATCCGGTTCATGACTAAAATGAAAGGTGAACTATCTCTTTAATCAATCTACACCACTATAAAAAAAAGGTGTGAGTAATACTCGGTCCAATTTAATTTTATTCAACTGGGTCAACCAGGCCGGCCTGTCTTTGGGGCAGTGCGGGCTGGACGACCGCACAGGACTCCCAAAACTTTCGGGCCCCCAAATCCCAGCCCAAGCCATACCACATGTTTCTATGGAAAATTTCGTCACCTTAACTCCCCTGATAGCCCAGATTCGATGCAGTCCATGACTAAGTCGATCAAGTTTTGAAATGGCACTGGTGGAAACAGCCCTATAGGTCCCGGTTGGTACGGGGCTTTAGTCCCGGTTGCCCAACCGGGACGGGGCAATCGGGACTAAAGCTCTAACCTTTAGTCCCGGTTGCCCCACTAACCGGGACTAAAGGGTGCACACGTGGCAGCGGCAGAGGGCGAGGGGGGTGGAGCATTAGTCCCGGTTCGTAACACGAACAGGGACTAATAACCTGCTGCCGCGGCAGAGATTTGGCCCATTTCTATGCCGCGGCAGAGAATTCATTTTGGCACATTTTGTTGCCGCGGCAGCATTTTCGCCACTTTTTGTGCCGCGGCAGAGAATTCATTTAGGTTGTTTTATTGTTTATTTAGTGTTTTGCACTTATCAATGAAGGAACCTTATATTACACAAGATCATCATGACAATATTACATTCAATACACGGATCGAGTTCATGCACTACATACAAAAGTTGCTATTCGATGCTACCGGCCAATTCCTTCAAAGTTGCTATTTTTACAATCCCTATTGTCTATACACAGCAGAATAGTATTCCCCTTTCGGGTCTAGGACTTCTGCATCCAAGAATCCCGCCAATTCCTCATGAATTGCTCGTACGCGATCCTTTGGCAGAAGACCGTCCCGTAGACGTTCGATCTGATTTAAAAAAGGAGTCAGCCTATATGAATAAAACTAAACACAATTTGTTTGAAATTAAAAACTATAGAAATTGTTTACGTACGTGGAGTTGCTCTAAATTTCTGCCCTTCTCATCGCACGTCTGCCGGATGAACTCGCAAACATAGTATCCACATAGATTGTTACCTGGTCCCTGCGTCAGGCACTTTACGAGAACAGAGTTCAATCAAAATAATAATCAAGCATGATAATAACTGTATCAAAACTAGAATCAAAGAGATGCGCGGATATAGCTAGTGGTGCTTACATTTAGTGGTTGAAATGTAAGCTCCTCTTTCCAAACACCCCTAGCCTTGTTGGTGAACCGTTTCGAGAGCAGGGAGACCACTGCGGCCAGTTTCAGGGAGATGCCGACGGAGCCCAGTCCTCAGGCATCTCCGAGAAACTGGTCATAGAGGCACTCCCTAATATGTGAAATTAGTTAGCTCCGAGGCGATTGATCTAGTTAGTGAAGTTACAAGCTGCAAGATGGTTTTCGAGAGCAGGGACACCACTACGACCAGTTTCAGGGAGATGCCGACGGAGCCCAGTCCTCCGGCATCTCCAAGAAACTGGTCATAGAGGCACTCCCGGTCCAGCCACAAAACGGGACTAACACTCAAGACATTTATTAATATTAAAAACTGAGACTACAAAACCGGGACTAAAGGCCACAAACCGCGAAAGATATCCTTCGGTCAAGTCACAAACCGCGAAAGACATGACCTAGAGTTACATAATATGAGCATGAACTTCTTGGCATATGTCATTCCTTATGACCGCTTCAGACGTAACCATGGAGCATCTCCTTTACTTAACAGAATGCTTGGGTCAGTTTTCACTGTGAAGGGCGGAATTTCATCAAACTTATTATAATCTTCTGACATGTCTGTCTTGTCCTCGATTCCCACGATGTTTCTTTTCCCTGAAAGAACTATGTGACGCTTTGGCTCATCATATGATGTATTCGTTTGCATATTTTTTCTTTTTTCGGTCTGGAGGACATGTCCTTCACATAGAAAACCTGAGACACATCATTGGCTAGGACGAATGGTTCATCTCTATAACCAAGATTGTTGAGATCCACTGTTGTCATTCCGTACAACTGGTCTATCTTTACCCCTTCCCCATTCAGGTTGACCCATTTGCAGCGAAACAAAGGGACCTTAAAAGAGACTCCATAGTCTAGTTCCCATATCTCCTCTATGTAACCATAATATGTGTCCTTTTGTCCATTCTCGTCTATTGCATCAAAGCGGACACCACTATTTTGGTTCGTGCTATTTTTATCTTGGGCGATCGTGTAGAATGTATTCTCATTTATTTCGTACCCTTGGAAATTCAATACAGTAGAAGATGGTGACGCGGCCAACAAGTATAGCTGATCTCCAACAGTGGTGTCATTCAAGAGATGTGTCCGCATCCAACCACCGAAAGACTTCATGTGTTCATCTGTAATCCATGATTCAGGCTTCCCCGGGTTTTTGGAGCGTACAATATTCTTGTGTTCCTCGATATACGGAGCTGCCAAGGTGGAATTATGTAGAACTGTGTAGTGTGCTTTAGTGAAAGAATCCCCGTCCCTACATATCATTGCTTTCTTTCCCAGCGTGCCTTTTCCACTTAGTCTTCCCTCATGCCGCGAGTCAGAAACACCAATCGGCTTAAGGTCAGGAATAAAGTCAACACAAAACTCAATGACCTCCTCTGTTCCATATCCCTTGGAGATGCTTCCTTCTAGTCTAGCACGGTTATGAACATATTTCTTTAAGACTCCCATGAACCTCTCAAAGGGGAACATATTGTGCAGAAATACCAGACCGAGAATGGCAATCTCTTCCACTAGATGAACCAGGAGATGCGTCATAATATTGAAGAAGGATGGTGGGAACACCAATTCAAAACTAACAAGACATTGTACCACATCCTTCTGTAACCTTGGCAGAATATCTGGATTGATTACCTTCTGAGATATTGCATTGAGGAATGCACACAGCTTCACAATGGGTACTCGAACATTTTCCGGTAGAAGCCCCCTCAATGCAATCGGAAGCAACTGCGTCATAATCACGTGACAGTCATGAGACTTCAGGTTTTGGAACTTTTTCTCTGCCATATTTATTATCCCCTTTATATTAGATGAGAAGCCCGACAGCACCTTGATACTGTAAAGGACTTCAAAAAAGATTTCCTTCTCTGCTTTGGTAAGAGCATAGCTGGCACGACTTAAGTGACGCCCTTTATCCGTCTTGTTATGTGTATGCATGTTCTTTGGGTCTTCCATAATTTGTTGGTCCTCCCGTGCTTCAGGTGTATCTTTTGTCTTCCCATACACGCCTAGGAATCCTAGCAGGTTCACGCAGAGATTCTTCGTCACGTGCATCACGTCGATTGAAGAGCGGACACGCAGGACTTTCCAATATGGCAGCTCCCAAAATATAGATTTCTTCTTCCACATGGGTGCGTGTCCTGTAGCGACGTCGTTCGGAACTGATTGACCGCCGGGACCCTTTCCAAAGATTACTTCTATGTCCTTGACCATACCAAATACATCATCACCAGCAGGGAGTTCAGGCTTCTTCCGGTGATCTGCCTCACCTTTGAAATGCTTGCCTTTCTTTCTTACAGGATGATTGGTCGGAAGAAATCGTCGATTCGCCAGGTACACAACTTTCTTGCATTTATGCAAATATGTACCTTCGGTCTTATCTAAACAGTGGGTGCATGCCTTATATCCCTTGTTTGTCTGTCCTGAAAGGTTACTAAGAGCAGGCCAATCATTGATGGTTACGAATAACAACCCTCGTAGATCAAATGGCTCCTGTTTGTTCTCATCCCACGCACGTACACCTGGTTTGCCCCACAACTGTAAGAGTTCTTCAACTAATGGCCTAAGGTACACATCAATGTCGTTGCCCGGTTGCTTCGGGCCTTGGATGAGCACTGGCATCATAATGAACTTACGCTTCATGCACAACCAAGGAGGCAGGTTGTAGATACATAGAATCATGGGCCAGGTGCTGTGACTGCAGCTCTGCTCCCCAAAAGGATTCATGCCATCCGTACTTAGACCAAACCATAAGTTCCTTGCGTCACCTGCAAAGTCTGGGAAGCCTCTCTCGATTTTTCTCCACTGTGACGCATGTGCAAGGGTGTCTCAACTTCCCGTCTTTCCTACGGTCTTCTTTGTGCCATCGCAACAACCTGGCATGCTCTTTGTTTCTGAACATGCGTTTCAACCTTGGTATTATAGGAGCATACCACATAACCTTAGCAGGAACCCTCTTCCGGAGGGGCTCTCCCTCAACATCACCAGGGTCATCTCGTCTGATCTTATACCGCAACGCATTGCATACCGGGCATTTATCTAAATTCTCATACTCCTTACCGCGGTAGAGGATGCAGTCATTAATGCATGCATGTATCTTTTGCACATCTAATCCCACAGGACAGAGAGTCTTCTTTGCTTCGTAGGTACTCTCGGGAAGTTCGTTATGTTTTGGAAACTTCGGCTTCATTATTTTCAGCATCTTTTCAAATGAGGAGTCAGTTAGACCACACTCTGCCTTCTATCGCAACAATTCCAGTGTGGTACCGAGCTTTGTGCTGCCATCTTCACAATTTGGGTACAACAATTTCTTGTGATCTTCTAACATGCCCTCTAACTTCAACTTCTCATTTTCTGTTTCACAGTCTCGCTTTGCATCAGAAATGACCCTACCAAGTTCATCAGCCGGCTCATCTGATGCCCGTTCTTCACCTCTTTCCTCTCCATTGTCTTCCATTGAAGTATCACTGTATTCAGGAAACATATTATGATAGTTGTTATCATCATCTTCTTCTTCACCATCTTCCATCATAACCCCTCTTTCCCCGTGCTTGGTCCAGCAATTATAGTTGGGCATGAAACCTTTCATAATCAGGTGGCCGCGAATGATTTTCGAGGAAGAGTACTCCTTGTTGTTCCGACATTGAAGACATGGACAACGTATAAATCCATTCTCTTTGTTTGTCGTAGCCACATCGATAAATTTATCCACGCCTTTGATATACCCGGCTACGCGCCGGTCACCGTGCATCCATTCCCGACCGTTCATCTGCATCATATTAGTAAGTTTATCAAAAAACGGGACATCATAAATAGTGAAATAACCAATTCACACCGACACATGAATTGTATCAATGACCTAGAAAAGATAAGATTGCTAACCTCGATCGAGGGAAATAAAGAAAAGAAAGCTCAAGTGCGTCTCGGACACCTTCTATATTTTTGTTCTATGAGAAATTCAACGGGATTATTCACTCAAACATTTCAAACAAACATCTTCAATGCATGCATGAGAAAAAACTAGCACACCCCCTCACACCTTCCACCATTCGAAAAAACAGAGTGGAGGCAGAGGGGGCTGGGGCATTACATTTATAGAGGGCAGGGGGTTTTTAGTTTCGGTTGGAGCCAGCAACCGGGACTAAAGGTGCGTGCCACGCCACGTGGTTGTGGCCAAATCTTTAGTCCCGGTTGGTGGCTCCAACCGGGACGTATTCCCCTTACCAACCGGACGCATGCCCCTGGCCCCGTGCCCGCTCCAACCGGGACGCGTGCCAGCATTTGTCCCGGTTGGTGGCGCAACCGGGACAAATGCTCTGAGGGGTCGCGAACAGATAGCCCTTTTTCCACTAGTGTGGACAATCTCCTAATTATCATGCGCAAGGCTCTGCAGGTTTTTCAATTGTCTGATCTATTATCAAAACATAAAAACTATATATGAAGGAACTAAATCGTCCCCGGGGGGGGGGGGGGGTTGTCCTTGGTTTTTCCCCTATATTTTGCAGGTTGTTCGATTTGTAGGATCATGTCCACATTAATATTTTTCTTTAAAAATTCCTACACTACATTTTTATAGGAAATCTTCATTGATGCCAATATTTTGGAAAGATTCATATGTTCTCGCAAGCAACCTAACATCCTTCTATACAAATAATATGTGACATAGCATGTATTTGATGATTATCCTTTTTCATGCTTGGCATTGTTAAGACATATCGTGTAAGTCTAATAACTACAAGGCATATGTATCATGTATCCTTTTTCATGATGCTATTCCATACCAGGGGCGGACCCAAGAAGGGCTTAGTGGGGGCTAAGGCCGCCACTCAAATTTATGGTTTGCAATAAAATCTTTGTATTTTTACAAAAAAAACCTTAAATTGTTTGAATTTACGGGCACGGGGGATCCTTGACCCAGAAACAGGGAAGACATTATTTCATGATAAAATTCTAAAACCCTCCCAAGACCTTATTCAAGCAATGAACGATGCTCAATTGGGATTGTTCCATCCCGAGAGAGAGAACGACGAGCTGACACGCGCCCTAGGGAATCCTGAAAAGGGAGGACGAACACGAGGCAAAGGCGCCGGTGTCTCGTGGAAGAAAGGGTTTCCTCTGTATGATGCCAGTTACAGAAGCCGTCAGAGAAAGAAGGACCGGGAGGCAGACCGGATCTTCAGGGTAGAGCAGGACCTAGCTGATCTGAAGAACCTCATGCATGAAATTAGCCAAAGGCCGCCGTCGTCAACTCACCCGCGGTCTGATGATCCTGCATTGGATCTTAGCCAACGGAGAAGCAGCGTGGCTTCCACGGAGGTCCGTGCTGATGATCAAGCACTGCTGGATGATGCACCGGCTCCTCACTACCCCATGGATGATGTCAGAGAGATGGCACAATGTGAGCTACATCAGCCAATGAACAACCTGTCCTTCAAGGTGGCGATCGGCACTGCTTTACCTTGTCTACCTGGAGCACTCCACCATTCACTTACGATTCCACTAGGCTATGCTCGTGTCACGGTGGATGACATAGTGGAGGATTTTGCAGACCTAGAGATTGAAATCGCTACGCCTGAAGGCCTTACGAAACTAGGAGATGTCAAGCGCAACATCATTCTATGGAATAAGAAGTACATCAAGTTTCCAGGCTCGGCGCCAAGGCCATCGACTCCAAGGAATCCAAATCCACCCCGCATCGAATATCGTCAACCTCCAAGTCCACCCCAACCCGATTATCGCCAACCTCCAAGTCCACCCCAACCCGATTATTGCCAACCTCCAAGTCCACCCCGCCCCGCTGACGATCGCCGCAGCAGGAATACATCAACTCGATCTCCGCCTCCGCCTCCGTGCAATACTACTACCTCGTCGAAGAAACGGAAGTTCGACGGTCCCCCGCGCCCCACATCGAAGAAAGGTCAAACGCCGAAGATAGTCGATATCCTGCCGGCTCTTCCAAAGAGACCTTATGACAAGACCGACGAGGAAACTAATGCGGATGTGGCTGCCCAAGTTAAGGCGCATTTTGCACCCAAAAAGCCTGAGCCAAAGCTGGTATATAACGAAAAAACAAAAAAGTGGGCTAAGTCCTTTCTTCAGCAACCATCCCAGATATCGATGAATCTGGAATCAGACTATGACCGGGAGATTATTAAGCAAGCACAGAAGAAAAAAATCACAAGTGCAAAAAGCGGGAAGCAAGTTGCCTAGCTCGGAGCACAGAAGAATCAATCGGCCGCCCCGCTCAAAGTCATTTCAGACCTCGACAAGGCCTTCAGATCTGAAATGGATATGGACATGCAAATAATGGACCCTAGAGCCCGTAATAATGCTGCACTTATGGGAATCACTGTATCGGAGGCCAAAGCACTTGCTAACGAAGCAAATATGTCTCTTGGTCAATATTTAGGCTATGAAGATACGCCAGTGGGTCAGATAGTACGGCAGTATGTCCAAGGGCAGCCTCTAGTCAGTAATGAGGAGCTCGCGCGTCTATCCACACATATGCGAAATCTGCATGAATGGTACATGTCGCAAGCAGAAAAAAAGCATCATAAAGATTGGTTTCCGGTGGACGTTAGAAAGGAGCATCACTTCAAACCATACTCGATACAGGTTCAAATGACCGAACTGTTTCAGTTATACAACCAGCGCGCCCTCGACAAATCTATCATTGGTTGCTACTGTCTGTAAGTTATTTATTTCTATAATTAAGTTTGTAGCTTTAGCTCGTTCATTGCATTTAATATATTATCCTAACTATATATCCTTTTGTATGATGATATTATATTCTGCAGAATGAAGATGCTTGAATGCAAAAGAACTAGAAGATACGATGTTGGGTTTATTGACCCATATATCATTAATGAATATACGTTAAAGAATCACCCCAAAGACGTGGAGAAAGACCTGTCCAGGTTCTTAACCGAGCATAATTTTGTTAAGGAAATATTATTTCCTTACAACTTCAAGTGAGTGTTTATATCTTGTACACATTTTATTTTTGCTTACTGGATGAGCTATGCATGTATGCTTATGTAAATGTCCGCAGAATCCACTGGATCTTGCTAAACATTCAAGTTGACAACTCCCTAGTTGAAGTCCACGACTCATTAAGTTGGGACCAAGAGAAGTGGAGCGACATGAAAGCAATGCTCCATAAGTAATTTTAATCATTATCGCATTATATCGTCCTCTTTCATTCATTTCCTAATATCAAGTAACTAATAACTCCTTTGTTCATTTTCTTTGCCGAGCAGGTGTTGGACACGGTTCAGACAGAAAATACCAGGTCCATTCAAAGAGGAGCTAACTTATAAAATGGCGAAGAGTTTACAACAGCCACCGGGAACTCATTTATGTGGATACTATGTCTGCGAGTACATCCGAGAGTTGACCAGTGAGCAGAAAGTTGACTCACATTATATTTATGATTTGCAGGAGAAACTAGAGCCAGACCAGCGCATAAGAGCAATTTAAGAGGAGCTGGCGGGATTTATGATGAAGGAAGTCCTTGATGTATATGGAGAGCATTATGCGGATGACGTGGAACTCGATTTGTCTTAGTCATCTCCATGTAGCTCATATGATATATATGTTCATCAATGACCATGTAATTTCAAAACATTTCTTCCTTTTGATATGATTGATTATATGTATGCTTGTAAGGGATCGATCTTATATAAATGCATCGACGTGTAGTGTGTATGTAGTAGCGTATAATATGTCTACTGAAATATATGTTTGTTATAGTGAAACACAGAACAAAAAAGGAACAAAATGGCAAAAAAAAGGAAATACACAATCTCTGCCGCGGCAGAAAACCTTTTAGTCTCGGGTGGTGTTACCGCCCGGGACTAAAGGGTTTCCGCCCCCGCCCCGCTGAAACAGCCATGTGGCTGTTATCAGTCGCGGGCCGTTGCGAGCCGGGACTAGAGGGGGGGCCTCTAGTCCCGTTTTCGCAGTCCCAGGCCCAAAACCGGGACTAGAGCCCGTTGCGGCCCGGGACTGGAGGCCCTTTTTCCACCAGTGTTACTAATAAGGTGCCTCCACTCATATGTTTGACCCCTACTGGGACTTTCTGCTGGGTCCGCCACTGTTCCATACCATTTAGAAATAAAAAAATTCCAGCATGCAAAACATGATATTGATTATACTGGATTTATTACGCACTAAAAAGCTTTCATACCAGCAAAAAAAAGCGTGTGAGGCAACATACTTGCACTAATTTGATGGTCAGAGTAATATATATCTTAAAGACCACGTCAATATCTAACATGACCTACATTTGGATCTGAGAAAGTAGTTGGGAGTATATACGTCCAAGGCTTGTACGTTGGAGATGTGGTGAGGCCATGGAGTGATGCCATATATCTCCTTGCCATTTCAAAAAAAAAATATTCCCTTGCAGATCGCACGTGTACATTAACATATACTCCTTCCGTTTTAAAATATAAGTTTTAGCTTTGTGAAGCAAATATATCTAGACATCTTTTAATATATTGGTTTACTCGGGTTTAGAGTAAATCTACACACTAAAACAAGTCTACATAGATTTTCTTCACAAATCTAAAATATCTTATATTTTGAAACGGAGAGAGTATTAAGCTGCAAGCAATTTTGGTGCATGCGAAGTGTCAACGCAAAAAACCATTCGGCTCTATCTTTCTTATGCAAGAATGCGGATGTCATTCTCATACGTGTGTATGGGGTAGCATCGTGGTCGGTGAACTAAGTAATATCTTTCTTATGCACTAGAAGCTCTAACGGGCAACAATCCGTCGTAGTCTAGGTGGTTAGGATACTTCGCTCTCACCCCAGAGAACCGGGTTCAGGTCCCGGCGACGGAAATGTTCTTCTTTATATCCTTTTTGCGGATGGCAGGATGAAGTAAGAACTGCACTTCTTTTATTGAAAAAATGATGAATTGGTTTTGCTGTTGGATTTCTATGATGATTTTGAAGGAAAAATCGAGCTGTTATTGTTGTCCCTGAAGCTGAAGTACTGACACTGGTGAAAACGTGATGAGTAATGTTAGCATTGCTCATTTCAGATTCATGAATCCTCCCATCGGGTTGTAGCATCGCTGCATGCAGTCTATATCGCTGTCCCGGCACACCGACGCCCCAGGCTATCTCTGCGCCACCTCCCACGGTGTGGGTCGCCTACATTCGCGCATGGTCTTCGTCATGTCGGATTCTTCTTTTCCTACATCCAGTATTGCCGTCACGTCTCTCTAGGCGTCCAGCATGACCACTTCGGGCCGTTGCTGGTTTCGCCGCCTTCTACATATTCGTCTACAACGACCTTGACTCCATCATCATCTCGTCCCCTACGGCACTAGCACATAGGTTCATGATCGTCCACTAGTGGAAAAAGGGCCATCCGTTCGCGACCCCTCAGAGAATTAGTCCCGGTTGCGCCACCAACCGGGACTAATGCTGGCACGCGTCCCGGTTGGAGCGGGCACGAGGCCAGGGGGCATGCGTCCCGGTTGATAAGGGGGAATACGTCTCGGTTGGAGCCACCAACCGGGACTAAAGGTTTGGCCACAGCCACGTGGCGTGGCACGCACCTTTAGTCCCGGTTGGTGGCTCCAACCGGGACGTATTCTCCTTCCCTCAATAAATGCAACGCCCCAGCCCCCTCTGCATCCACTCTGTTTTTTCGAATGGTGGAAGGTGTGAGGGGTGTGCTAGTTTTTTCTCTTCTATGCATGCATTGAAGGTGTTTGATGAAATGTTTGAGTGAAAAATCCCGTTGAATTTCTCATAGAACAAAAATATAGAAGGTGTCCGAGACGCACTTGAGCTTTCTCCTCTTTATTTCCCTCGATCGAGGTTAGCAATCTTATATTTTCTAGGTCATTGATACAATTCATGTGTCGGTGTGAATTGGTTATTTCACTATTTATGATGTCCTGTTTTTTGATAAACTTACTTATATGATGCAGATGAACGGTCGGGAATGGATGTACGGTGACCGGCGCGTAGCCGGGTATATCAAAGGCGTGGATAAATTTATCGATGTGGCTACGGCAAGCAAAGAGAATGGATTTATACGTTGTCCATGTGTTCAATGTCGGAACAACAAGGAGTACTCTTCCTCGAAAATCATTCACGGCCACCTGATTATGAAAGGTTTCATGCCCAACTATAATTGCTGGACCAAGCACGGGGAAAGAGGGGTTATGATGGAAGATGGTGAAGAAGAACATGATGATAACAACTATCATCATATGTTTCCTGAATACAGTGATACTGCAATGGAAGACAATGGAGAGGAAAGAGGTGAAGAACGGGCATCAGATGAGCCGGCTGATGAACTTGGTAGGGTCATTTCTGATGCAAAGCGAGACTGTGAAACAGAAAATGAGAAGTTGAAGTTAGAGGGCATGTTAGAAGATCACAAGAAATTGTTGTACCCAAATTGTGAAGATGGCAGCACAAAGCTCGGTACCACACTGGAATTGTTGCGATAGAAGGCAGAGTGTGGTCTAACTGACTCCTCATTTGAAAAGATGCTGAAAATAATGAAGCCGAAGTTTCCAAAACATAACGAACTTCCCGAGAGTACCTACGAAGCAAAGAAGACTCTCTGTCCTGTGGGATTAGATGTGCAAAAGATACATGCATGCATTAATGACTGCATCCTCTACCGCGGTAAGGAGTATGAGAATTTAGATAAATGCCCGGTATGCAATGCGTTGCGGTATAAGATCAGACGAGATGACCCTGGTGATGTTGAGGGAGAGCCCCTCCGGAAGAGGGTTCCTGCTAAGGTTATGTGGTATGCTCCTATAATACCAAGGTTGAAACGCATGTTCAGAAACAAAGAGCATGCCAGGTTGTTGCGATGGCACAAAGAAGACCGTAAGAAAGACGGGAAGTTGAGACACCCTTGCACATGCGTCACAGTGGAGAAAAATCGAGAGAGACTTCCCAGACTTTGCAGGTGACGCAAGGAACTTATGGTTTGGTCTAAGTACGGATGGCATGAATCCTTTTGGGGAGCAGAGCTGCAGTCACAACACCTGGCCCATGACTCTATGTATCTACAACCTGCCTCCTTGGTTGTGCATGAAGCGTAAGTTCATTATGATGCCAGTGCTCATCCAAGGCCCGAAGCAACCGGGCAACGACATTGATGTGTACCTTAGGCC
Organism: Avena sativa; assembly: GCA_916181665.1. Taxonomy (NCBI): domain Eukaryota; kingdom Viridiplantae; phylum Streptophyta; class Magnoliopsida; order Poales; family Poaceae; genus Avena; species Avena sativa. The sequence continues at coordinate 388,321,895 of OV702296.1, forward strand.
ATTAGTTGAAGAACTCTTACAATTGTGGGGCAAACCAGGTGTACGTGCATGGGATGAGAACAAACAGGAGCCATTTGATCTACGAGGGTTGTTATTCGTAACCATCAATGATTGGTCTGCTCTTAGTAACCTTTCAGGACAGACAAACAAGGGATATAAGGCATGCACCCACTGTTCAGATAAGACCGAAGGTACATATTTGCATAAATGCAAGAAAGTTGTGTACCTGGCGAATCGACGATTTCTTCCGACCAATCATCCCGTAAGAAAGAAAGGCAAGCATTTCAAAGGTGAGGCAGATCACCGGAAGAAGCCTGAACTCCCTGCTGGTGATGATGTATTTGGTATGGTCAAGGACATAGAAGTAATCTTTGGAAAGGGTCCCGGCGGTCAATCAGTTCCGAACGACGTCGCTACAGGACACGCACCCATGTGGAAGAAGAAATCTATATTTTGGGAGCTGCCATATTGGAAAGTCCTGCGTGTCCGCTCTTCAATCGACGTGATGCACGTGACGAAGAATCTATGCGTGAACCTGCTAGGATTCCTAGGCGTGTATGGGAAGACAAAAGATACACCTGAAGCACGGGAGGACCAACAAATTATGAAAGACCCAAAGAACATGCATACACATAACAAGACGGATAAAGGGCGCCACTTAAGTCGTGCCAGCTATGCTCTTACCAAAGCAGAGAAGGAAATCTTTTTTGAAGTCCTTTACAGTATCAAGGTGCTGTCGGGCTTCTCATCTAATATAAAGGGGATAATAAATATGGCAGAGAAAAAGTTCCAAAACCTGAAGTCTCATGACTGTCACGTGATTATGACGCATTTGCTTCCGATTGCATTGAGGGGGCTTCTACCGGAAAATGTTCGAGTACCCATTGTGAAGCTGTTTTCATTCCTCAATGCAATATCTCAGAAGGTAATCAATCCAGATATTCTGCCAAGGTTACAGAAGGATGTGGTACAATGTCTTGTTAGTTTTGAATTGGTGTTCCCACCATCCTTCTTCAATATTATGACGCATCTCCTGGTTCATCTAGTGGAAGAGATTGCCATTCTCGGTCTGGTATTTCTGCACAATATGTTCCCCTTTGAGAGGTTCATGGGAGTCTTAAAGAAATATGTTCATAACCGTGCTAGACCAGAAGGAAGAATCTCCAAGGGATATGGAACAGAGGAGGTCACTGAGTTTTGTGTTGACTTTATTCCTGACCTTAAGCCGATTGGTGTTTCTGACTCGCGGCATGAGGGAAGACTAAGTGGAAAAGGCACGCTGGGAAAGAAAGCAATGATATGTAGGGACGGGGATTCTTTCACTAAAGCACACTACACAGTTCTACATAATTCCACCTTGGCAGCTCCTTATATCGAGGAACACAAGAATATTGTACGCTCCAAAAACCCGGGGAAGCCTGAATCATGGATTACAGATGAACACATGAAGTCTTTCGGTGGATGGATGCGGACACATCTCTTGAATGACACCACTGTTGGAGATCAGCTATACTTGTTGGCCGCGTCACCATCTTCTACTGTATTGAATTTCCAAGGGTACGAAATAAATGGGATTACATTCTACACGATCGCCCAAGATAAAAAGAGCACCAACCAAAATAGTGGTGTCCGCTTTGATGCAATAGACGAGAATGGACAAAAGTACACATATTATGGTTACATAGAGGAGATATGGGAACTAGACTATGGAGTCTCTTTTAAGGTCCCTTTGTTTCGCTGCAAATGGGTCAACCTGAATGGGGAAGGGGTAAAGATAGACCAGTTGTACGGAATGACAACAGTGGATCTCAACAATCTTGGTTATAGAGATGAACCATTCGTCCTAGCCAATGATGTGTCTCAGGTTTTCTTTGTGAAGGACATGTCCTCTAGACCGAAAAAAGAAAAAATATGCAAACGAATACATCATATGATGAGCCAAAGCGTCACATAGTTCTTTCAGGGAAAAGAAACATCGTGGGAATCGAGGACAAGACAGACATGTCAGAAGATTATAATAAGTTTGATGAAATTCGCCCTTCACAGTGAAAACTGACCCGAGCATTCCGTTAAGTAAAGAAGATGCTCCATGGTTACGTCTGAAGCGATCATAAGGAAGGACATATGCCAAGAAGTTCATGCTCATATTATGTAACTCTAGTTCATGTCTTTCGCGGTTTGTGGCTTGACCGAAGGATATCCTTCGCGGTTTGTGGCCTTTAGTCCCGGTTTTGTAGTCTCAGTTTTTAATATTAATAAATGTCTTGAGTGTTAGTCCCGTTTTGTGGCTGGACCGGGACTATGAAGAAGTTGTCCCGATTCGTACTTACCATTAAGATCTTATCTCCAAACGCACGCAGTCACATATTAGGGAGTGCCTCTATGACCAGTTTCTTGGAGATGCCGGAGGACTGGGATCCGGCGGCATCTCCCTGAAACTGGTCGTAGTGGTGTCCCTGCTCTCGAAAACCATCTTGCAGCTTGTAACTTCTCTAACTAGATCAATACGCCTCGGAGCTAACTAATTTCATATATTAGGGAGTGCGACTATGACTAGTTTCTCGGAGATGCCGGAGGACTGGGCTCCGTCGGCATCTCCCTGAAACTGGTCGCAGTGGTGTCCCTGCTCTCGAAAACCATCTTGCAGCTTGTAACTTCTCTAACTAGATCAATATGCCTCGGAGCTAACTAATTTCACATATTAGGGAGTGCCTCTATGACCAGTTTCTCGGAGATGCCGGAGGACTGGGCTCCGTCAGCATCTCCCTGAAACTGGCCGCAGTGGTGTCCCTGCTCTCGAAAACCATCTTGCAGCTTGTAACTTCTCTAACTAGATCAATACGCCTCGGAGCTAACTAATTTCACATATTAGGGAGTGCCTCTATGACCAGTTTCTAGGAGATGCCGGAGGACTGGGCTCCGTCCGCATCTCCCTGAAACTGGCCGCAGTGGTGTCCCTGCTCTCGAAAGCTGGCTGGAGGACTGGACTGGCAAGGATGCTTATTTATAGTACAAGCAGCTCGGCATAGTGTCGACACTTATGAAATAATGTCGACACTCACCCCTATCATTAGTGCTAACTCGTGTTTTGTCCCGATTGGTGTCTCCAACCGGGACTACAGGTTGATCTTTAGTCCCGGTTGGTGACACCATCCGGGACAAGGTACACGCCGCACGACATAATGTCGACACTCACCCCTATCATTAGTGCTGCCTGGCCCAGCCTGCCGAAATCGTCCATCCCGGGTAAAAAGGACTAATGTCTGCCGAATCGGCAGGAAGTGGGTCCGGTTTGTACTACAGGTACATGATCTATCGCCCATGATTTTTTGAAAAAATCATTTTTAGACTCGCAATATGTAGTTTCTTCAGAGATCCAATGCAAGTTCTAACGATGCTCGTCCCCTATCTTCATGCACACCGGTTCGACCATAGTTAGAAATTCAGATAATTCAAAACAGGCATAATAAATTCAAAAAAAATCCGAACAATGAAAATCCTTCGCGTGGTGTCATATTATGTTACATAGTTGAAAGGAAAAAATACCAGACTTGGTATATTGATCATGTTTCGAAAAAACCTTCACAAAATGACCTATCATGTTCGAGGTTTCATGGCTTTCGGTCCAAATGACCGATGTTATGTGCTGAATCACGGCATAGTTTGTGATTTTGTGCCCATATTATGCATGTGTATGGACATTGGTATGGAGAACAATGTTGGAGGAGGAAATTTTCCTTTTTGTCGCACGGAAAATCCCTTTTCCATTTTTCGAGCGCAAAAAAGGGTCGTTTTGTGAAGTAACCACCAAAATGCCGTTTCAGAATGCTACCGTCCCATTTTCCTAAAATACTAGACCACCTTACATGGACTATCTCCAAACCGGTACATCTCAAACCTTTTCGTCCATCCCGGGTAAAAAGGACAAATGTCTGCCGAATCGGTAGGAAGTGGGTCCGGTTTGTACTACAGGTACATGATCTATAAAAATCACTTTTAGACTCGCAATATGTGGTTTCTTCAGAGATCCAATGCAAGTTCTAACGATGCTCGTCCCCTATCTTCATGCACACCGGTTCGACTATAGTTAGAAATTCAGATAATTCAAAACAGGCATAATAAATTCAAAAAAAATCCGAACAATGAAAATCCTTCGCGTGGTGTCATATTATGTTACATAGTTGAAAGGAAAAATACCAGACTTGGTATATTGATCATGTTTCGAAAAAACCTTCACAAAATGACCTATCATGTTCGAGGTTTCATGGCTTTCGGTCCAAATGACCGATGTTATGTGCTGAATCATGGCATAGTTTGTGATGTTGTGCCCATGTTATGCATGTGTGTGGACGCGCCATTTTTCATCTTTAGTCCCGGTTGGTGACACCATCCGGGACAAGGTACACTCCGCATGACATAATGTCGACACGCCATTTTTCCCGCCATTTTTTCCCGCTAGTTCTTCCCGCCAGTTCTTCACTATATATATGTAGGGTTGGCCTCCATTGTCATTGCACATCTCTAGACTCATATCTGCAACCTCATCACTCTTTCCCATGGCTTCCACCGTAGCACAAACTCCCAGGGAGGCGGAGGCGCTTTGCGCCTCGAACTACCCCTGCCCGCCGGGGTACTATGTCCCCGTCGGCTGGATGCTGAGCGCCGGAGGCGTGCCGGTTCCTCCTGTCCCTCTAGGTGTGGCGCGTCGGATGGCCATCACGAACCACTACTACTTCGAGCTCACGCCGGAGCAGCGGAGGAATCCCAGATGGCATCCCGACTATTTCCCGACTTGGGAAGCCTTCTTCGTGGGTCGGCGTGAGAGGGCACTCGCCAGGAACGAGGAGGAGGGCCCACCTCCTCCGAACTTCAACGAGGCCGGCCGTCGGCTGTGGTGGCGCGGCCGGACTCTCCAGAGCGTCATGGCCTACGACACGGCCGCCGACTCTAACCCCCGCCTGCGCTACCCTCAAGTCCAGCCCACTCGTACTCAACCTTCAAGGTTCAACTATGGCGACCCCGACGACGATAGCGACGACGGCCGCGGCGAGTACGACGACTACAGTGGCGAGTATTACAGGTGTAGGCAGGAGCATGACTGAATTATTCCAACATTGCAAAACAAGTTCGGCCGATTGTGGCTTAATCTGGCCATGTATCTTAATTTTCAGTTCTTCTATGTAACTTTGTGTTAGTTGTGTTATGTACTTTAATTCTAGTTCTATCCTAAACAAATTTTCTTTTCTGCCCATTATTTTCCGTCCTCTTTTTTTCGCCCATTAAAAACAGAAAATAGTTTTGAGTTACTTATAAGTTAATTCATTTTTAATTGTAAATGGTTCATATTTTAAATGGTTACATTAATTATTTTTTAAAACAGAAAATGGTTTTGAATTATTTATTCAAATCCAAACACTTTTTATGTTTAAAGTTTTTCTAAATTCCAAATTAATATTTAAAAAATATAAGTTAATTCATTTTTAATTTTAAATGGTTACATTAATTATTTTTTAAAAATAGAAAATGGTTTTGGATTATTTATTCAAATCCATACACTTTTTATGTTTAAAGTTTTTCTAAATTCCAAATTAATATTTAAAAAATATAAGTTAATTCATTTTTAATTTTAAATGGTTACATTAATTATTTTTTAAAAATACAAAATGGTTTTGGATTATTTATTCAAATCCATACACTTTTTATGTTTAAAGTTTTTCTAAATTCCAAATTAATATTTAAAAAATATAAGTTATTTCATTATTAATTTTAAATGGTTCATAGTTTAAATGGTTACATTATTTATTTTTCAAAACAGAAAATGGTTTTGAATTAGTGATTCAAATTCAAACACTTTTTATGTTTAAAGTTTTTCGAAATTTCAAAGTAATTATCATTTAAAAAACATTACAAATTTAAACCCTAAAATAAAAAATAAGGCGGGAACAGAGAGAAAATACCTGAATTTTTTTGAAAACAGGGGAATATGTCCCGGTTGGAGCCACCTACCGGGACTAAAGAACCCCTGCGCGCGCGCCTCTTTGTCTGCTGAAAATTGGAGTATACGTCTCGGTTGGTGGCTCCAACCGGGACGTATGACCCTTTAGTCCCGGTTGGAGCCACCAACCGGGACTAAAGGTCCTTCCTTCATATACGCGTGCCTCTTCTTCTTCTTCTCCCCTTCTTCATTCTCTGCAACCACACCCGACGCGCCGCAGGGGAGACACGCTGTCCATCACCGACGCGCCGCAGGGGAGACGCTGTCCATCGCCGTCGTCGTGAGCGCCGCCGCCGCCTCCACCTACGTCGACCAGCGCCGCCCGCGCCCACCGCCACCGCCGGTACTGGCCGCGCCTTCCCCCTCGCCTCGCTCGCCCGCTGGGATCACCGCCACCACCGGCCCGCTGACCGCCTCCCTCTTTTCCCCGTAGGCCCGACGCCCGCGAGTCGTCGCCGTCGCCACCGACGCCGCCCGGCCGCCACTCCAGCCGCCGACCGCGCCGTCGCCTGCGCACGCCGTCGCCACCGACGCCGCCCGCGAGCCGCTGCCACCGCCACCTCGCCCCCGACGCCGTCTCACCTTCCGCCGCCGCCGAGGACCGCCACCGCCGCCGCCCCGACCGTCGCCGCCGCCACCGTCGGCTGCTCCGGTGAGCCCTCCGATCAACATCCAATGGTCCATCCAGATGGACCATTGACTAGTAGTCAGCGCCACGTCAGCGCCACGTCGGCGTGGTCAAACGGTCACGTTTGACTATTTAATTTAATTTGATTTGTTTTGGCAGATTTTAGATGGAACTTGTAAAATTCATAGAAAATAATCTACTGGTCCAAAAATTGCAAATAAAATATGTATGAAATCAGTGTCTCACGTAGAATATTTCTGTATGCTTTTTTATGCTTTTGAAGCAAGGTTTTGTCTTGGTTCATTAAATGATTTAATGTTATTTTTAGAGTATTAAATCCATAGAAAAAGTTCTACAACTCCAAAAGTTGCAATAAGATGTCCCTGGAATCAGTGGAACAAGAGGAATCTTACAGTGAATTAAAAGGGTAGACTTGGCTAGCTCTTTAGTTTTTTAGTTAGATTTAGGTTTGATTATTTTAGGTGTATTAGTTGTTAGATGATTTAGTTGTATTTTAGTTTGATGAATTTTAGGTGTATGTGTAGAATATGATTTAGGTGTATATGATGTAGATGATTAGAAGAACATAGTAACCCCTAACAGGTGATTCCGGAGTTTCTCCGAGTTAGGGTTTGCGCCCCTCGGAACCCCGTTTAATTTGCATCGATGCTTTAGGGTTTCCCTTTATTTTTGGTGATTGGATTATTAGGTTTATTATTAGTTAGGTATTATTAGGTTTATTAATTAGTTTGGTATTATTAGTCTTCGGCCCCACTGGTCAGTCATTGTGGGTAGCCCCAGACCCGATTCACATTGTCAAACAACTTAAAAACCTATCTGCTGGATATGATGTTAGTATCTAGTGTTACCTCTCTGTATATGATGTTAGTATCTAGTGTTACCTATCTGCTGGATAGTTTCCCTTTTGTAGCCTTATACTCATGTTCCCCTCTCATATGCATCCGAGATTTCTCCGAACTTGGTTTTACACCCCTCGGAACTCCGGAATATTTATTTTAGTTGATTTTAGCTAGAGTTACCTGCTATCTACTACACGGTTTCCTTTTTGTAGCTAGGTTTAGGGTTTAGGGTTTCTCCCTTAGCCGCTTTGACTTATTCGTTTTTCCACCTATGCAGAAAATATGGACCCACACGTCAGAGACGAAGAAAAGGAAGAGTTGATCCAAGGTGTGATCCATGGGGAAGAAAATTTAGACGTATCAACGTTTCTGAACAACTTCGGTGAGGGTGATCCTCTTTTTACCAGAATAGACGACTTGTTTGAGGTTGAAGGTGTTGCCTTCCGCGAGGGAGAAGGAGATGCCTTGTGTAATTGAGAAGACGACCGCTCCGGCGAGGTGCATGTAATATAATTAATACATTAATTAATCATCAGCTATCTATATAGAAATAGTAACGACGATCTTTCTTCTTTTAGCCCTCCGGATCGAAGGAATCTACTGAAAAGACCAGACGAGGCCCAACCAAAAAGTTGCAAGACCATGAGAGGTTCAGGATCGAATATGTCGCTGAAGACGGCAAACCGACGGCTCCCGAAGTTGTCGCAACCAAATTTGTGGCACAATGCGGAGTAATCGTTAGGGACTTAATCCCGATCACCATTAGAAATTGGAATAGGCCTGCTAATGCTGATGAAGAGGGAACATGTTTATTTGTCCCTAACCACGCCAAAGATTTACTGTGGAAGAGGCTCATGGTTAATTTCAAACTACCGAAGATAGAGCTGGATCCAAATGCGGAGGATCCAGTTGAGGACGCCTTACAACATGGGAGAGCCATGGAGGATAAGGTCAGGGAGTGGGCTTTGCAGAAGATGGCCTAGTGTTTCACCAACCGGAAGAAAAGATTGCACCTTGACTATGTCGTGAAAAAGAAGACTCCCGATTTCAAGAATATTCAGTTTGAGAAGATAAAACCATTCTGGGCTGAGTTTGTGGAATACAAGAAATCAGAAAAAGCTAAGAAAATGTCTGAAACGAATAAGCTGAATGCTGCTAACACGAAGTATCACCATACTATGGGGCAAGGTGGCTACAGGGCTGGCATTCCTAAGTGGGAGAAACTTGAGAATGAACTGCGTGCTAAAAAGATCACCCCAGAGACATACGATTGGGTAGAACGTGCAAGGAATTGGTTTTACGGGCATGGGGGCACGTTGGACTCGGAAGGGAGGTGTATATATAACATACGACATAAAGAAGACCCCTTGCCAATCGAGAGGATGAGAAAAGAAGTAAAGGCTGTTAAAGATGGGGACTTCATTCTCGATAGAGAGAATGATGAGCTCACACTCGCCCATGGAAATAAGGAACATGATGGACGAACACGAGGCACAAGAGGCTCCCAACCATGGAGGACTGGGTTTCCCGAAGAGAGGAAGAAATATCCTGATAGAAGCCGTCAGAGGAGAAAGGACAGGGTGGAAGTTGTAGCAAATAGTCAGAAAGAGCGAATGTGTTTAATTGAAGAACGATTAAAGCAACAACAAGATGAAATTAACGCACTTAAAGAGCAAAGTACTACCGGCCCATCTCAGCAGCACACTGCATTCGATGCTACCGGCCCATCGAATAATCGAAAAAGCAGTGTGGCTTCCACCGAGGTCCCGGGTGATGACAATGGCGATGACGATGATGCACCGACGATGGCTCCTATTGGCTACCCAGTGGATGATATCACAGAGATGACACACTGCGAGCTACATGTCAAAGTTGTGAACATATCAATGAAGGTGGCAGTCGGCTATGCCTTACCAATTAGACCCACACCAACTTACCACTGTCGTCCGGTTCTAGAGGGCTACGCTGTTGTCGGCGTGGATGAAATCATGCCCACCTTTGAAGTTTTGGATCTTCACTACCCTAGAGGTGAAGGGGATGTGACTGAACTGGGAGACGCAAAAAACGTCACCATTCTATGGCCGAAGGAATGTATCGTGCTTCGAAATCACACGCCAAGGCCATCTTCTCCGCCGCCTCACCCGTCTCCAGCGAGGTCGTCGCCGCCGCGGCAGCCGTCTTCGTCGCCTCACCCGGCTCCGTCGCCTCACCAATCTTCGGCGCAGCCATCGCCGCGGGAGCCATCGCCGGCGCCTCAGGATAAAAAGCGTAAGCGTACCGCTACTATGCGTCATTGTAAGCGTCGCCGAAACGTAAACAAGAGCCTCTTCCAAAAGTACCAAAGGTTCCTCCCAAGAGAGCTTATGACTGTACTGAAGAGGAGACTGTGGCGATCGTTGATGCGGAAACGACAGTGTTTTTCGCTAAGCTGAGGCGGCCGAAAGAGCCAGAGTTCCCCAGCACCAAAAAAGAAAAAGCCAAAGTGTTGAAAATGCTAAAGACTCTTCATCAACCCGAGCCAAAGTTGTCATCAGACTATGAGCGTTCTATTCTCAAGTCACATGCGGCACAAAAAGCCTCGAAGAGCAGTACTGATGCAAGCGAGAAATCTGTTGCCCAGCTCGGAGAACAAGCAAAACAGACTTGCGCCCCTCTCAAGGTGATTTCCCAAACCAATGTGGGGTCGATCAAATATGGGGCCAAAGAGCAGTATGATCCAGAGGTAGTTGCACAATACGGAGAAGCTGCCGCTGCTCAAGGTATGAGTATTGCCCAGTACTTATCCCAGTTAGAGTACTTCTCCGTGAGTGAAGTAGCATACAAATACCAGTACGGCAAACCTCTCGTCAAACCTGAGGAGGTAAACAATCTTCCAACAAAAATGCGAAGATTGCATAACTGGTACATGCATGCCACAAAGGCCGGGGCTAACTGGATAGTGCTGAGGGTTACAAAAAAGCATCATGGGAAAGAAAAGGATGACATGATATCCATTGAATTTGATGAACTATTTCAATTATTCAATCAAGACGCCTTGGACAAATCGATCATCAGTGCCTATTGTCTGTAAGTACTAATTCTGTAATTAATTTAGTCTCCAGCTATCTCACTTTGTTTATTGCATGTATATAACCATACTGTAATATGCAGAATGAAGATTCTCGAATGCAGCAGAGGACAAATCTATGACATTGGCTTCATTGACCCATATTGGGTTCATGAAGCTAATCTCAAAATAAGCCCCCAGGATACGGAGGATAATATAGTACACGCGTTAAGGTTTCAAGAAGCCAGAAGGGAAATACTTTTTCCTTACAACTTCGAGTGAGTGTTATTGTCTTGTATACACTTTCTATTTCGCTTACTCGATGTTAAGTATATAATTGATTAGTTATGCATTTGCAGCTTCCACTATATTCTGTTAATCATTCAACTTGACAAAGGGCGTGTACTAGTCATGGACTCGAAACATAAACCCCTTGAGACGTGGAAGGACATGCAGATACTTCTCCAGCGGTAATTCTAATCATTACGACACTATATCGTCAACGTTCGTGAATTTTATGATATCAAGTACTTAATAACTTATTTTATTCGTTTTCTACGCCGGCAGCGCTTGGAAACGGTTCACCAACAAGGCTATGGGTGTTTGGAAAGAGGAGCTTACATTTCAACCACTAAATGTAAGCACCACTAGCTATATCCGCGCATCTCTTTGATTCTAGTTTTGATACAGTTATTATCATGCTTGATTATTATTTTGATTGAACTCTGTTCTCGTAAAGTGCCTGACGCAGGGACCAGGTAACAATCTATGTGGATACTATGTTTGCGAGTTCATCCGGTAGACGTGCGATGAGAAGGGCAGAAATTTAGAGCAACTCCACGTACGTAAACAATCTCTATAGTTTTTAATTACAATCAAATTGTGTTTAGTTTCATTCATATAGGCTGACACCTTTTTTTTAAATCAGATCGAACGTCTACGGGACGGTCTTCTGCCAAAGGATCGCGTACGAGCAATTCAGGAGGAATTGGCGGGATTCTTGGATGCAGAAGTCCTAGACCCAAAAGGAGAATACTATTCGGCTGTGTAGAGACAATAGGGATTGTAAAAATAGCAACTTTGAAGGAATTGGCCGGTAGCATCGAATAGCAACTTTTGTATGTAGTGCATGAACTCGATCCGTGTATTGAATGTAATATTGTCATGATATTCATGATGTAATATAAGGTTCCTTCATTGATAAGTGCAAATCACTAAATAAACAATAAAACAACCTAAATGAATTCTCTGCCGCGGCACAAAAAGTGACGAAAATGCTGCCGCGGCAACAAAATATGCTAAAATGAATTCTCTGCCGCGGCAGAGAAATGGGCCAAATCTCTGCCGCGGTAGAAGGTTATTAGTCCCGGTTCGTGTTACGAACCGGGACTAATGCTCCACCCCCCTCGCCCTCTGCCGCTGCCACGTGTGCACCCTTTTGTCCCGGTTGGTGGGGCAACAGGGAATAAAGGTTAGGGCTTTAGTCCCGATTGCCCCGTCCCGGTTGGGCAACTGGGACTAAAGCCCCTTACCAACCGGGACCTTTAGGGCTGTTTCCACCAGTGTTCCATGCCCTCGCACGCCCGGTACTGGCAACATCGGTACGTGCCTTTGTCCCCGATGCGTTCACAAGTCTGGCAAACTCGGATTGGTGCCTCATCTACATCGTCATCATCAACGTCTCCTTTAGCATCGACCTCTATGACTGCCTCGAATGCATCACTGACGAGTTCTTGTTTGCATAGTTGGTTCTGGCAAAACCAATCTATGCATTCATTATCGATGTGCGCCTAGTTCTGACAAGACTACGGCTGTACCTCATCCTCGATGACTCGGATTGCATCGGCTCCAGCATCGCCACCTTCGCACGGCTACATTGACCATGGCACCATCCCACGCTTTCGACTCCCTCGACATCGGCACAAAGGTCTACCACCTCGCTTGAGATCCTCATCAACTTCTTCTACAGTACAAGCTACCACGCCGAGACACCCTCCACGATGTTCCCGCTCGGATTGTGGAGGGGATGTCAGCTTACTGGATGCTACTTTGGTTTATCTCCAGTATGACCGTCCGCGACGTTCTACTTGTTCACGACACTATTGGTACGACTTCAGAGGATGTTACAGTATTGTACAGATACAATTGTTACGGTAGTTTAAGATAGTTAGGATTCCAGTCTAATTTGATTTGTACTCCAAAATAATCTTCTGTACACCTATATATACTCGCACATGAGGCTTAATAATATATTCATCATATTCCGCCAAACTTTCTCTCTATTGTTCTACAAAGACGAATTACACTCACACAAGGAATGAGAACGAGATGCTTACAAAATGACAAGCAATAAAAAGACAAATACAAAGTATACTAAAATCCAAAGTACGACTCAATGCAAACTCGAGTACACTTACCTCATAAGCCAAGTACAACCGCAATACCCAAGGAAGTAAAAAAATCTCAAAACCTATCAACATGACATCTAGTATTAAAGGACTCGACATGAGGATCTCAAATATGAAAACACTTCGTAATTTACAAAAAACGTTCTAAAAAAAGGATAAATGGATCTCCCAGCAAACCTCCGTGTCCCTCCCACTCTCGTTCCATCTCCACTTTTATTCGAAAAATATTTTTTAAGACTCCAAAAAAAGAAATAAAAAGAATAAACATTTATACATTCCAAAGGGACGGAAGAATTTCTAGACAAAAATACTTTTTATTTTGCGAAATACAAAAACACAAATCTTTGACAGAAATACATGCCCTTTTTTACTATACACAGCTAGAATTTTTTTTAGCCCAAAACAAAACGATGTTTTACCGAAACTTGCCACGTTCATTCGGCCCACAAATATATATTTCCGAAATAAATTTTGAATTTTTTAAAACAAAAATGTACGAATTTAGGGTTTTTCAACAAATCCTCTTCATGCATCATGCATGTTCTTTTGTGTCGTCCAACTGTTCTATTGCTGCACCGGATGCTTTCTTAGTTGCTGCAGCCACTATATTTGCCACTAATAGATTTGTTTTTGCAACTCTGATTGGTTGCTAGTGATACCCTGCTCGAAAGCGAGCTTCTTGCCTCTGCAATAGGCTAATTTTTTTAAATAATACATTTTTTATTCAATTTCACAAATAATACACGAAACAAGAAATTTGCAAATCTAACGGACCGTCTTGTTTTCAAAAGACGACCACGTGTGCTCTTTAATTCAAAATACGATCAGAGTGTCGTCTTTATTCCAAAAGCGGACTGCAGCCTTCTTTATTTGAAAAGACGACCAACGCTTGACAGCGGGCCCCGCCTGGCCGCGCTGTCGGCTGACAAGGGGAGTGCAGCCCGGGCTCGTCTTTTGGAAAGATGATGGCGCCATCGTCTTTTGAACGGACGACAGACCCCTCCCTTTATAACGCAGCGCCGGCCCGTCGTCGTCCTCCTTTCCTCTCTCTGTCTGTTCTTCCTCCTTCCCTCTTGCTAGCTGGTTTTGCACTCATTTCCACCAGGTGTTGCACCGATTTTCAGCCCATATTTCCATCCAAACTCGGTGTTGTAACATATTAGCAAGCTAGTAGAGTCCCGATCTACTAATGGGATAGCCTGGTGTAGTGATTTGAGTCGTTTTGGTGGAGGAATTTAGTGGTGTTCTTGGAGAGCAATGGCCATGGTGGAGGCTTAGTGCTGGGGCTTGAAGAAGGTGCATGGTGGAGGTGCCGATCCGGTGACCGGAGGCTGCTGCACGGCAGGACTTCGCACGCTTCAAGGGTAAACCCTAATTTCTTGCTAATTGCAGTCATCTGTGTATGTTTATAGGTAGCCTTTGATGGGGTCTGTTAGATGCAAGATATTTCAGTCATAGGATTAGAAGTTTATTTGTAGAGTATTATGTGTCAATGTATGTGTATTTGACTATTTTCGGTATTTTTTTTAGGTCGAAAGGCATGTCAAATAATGTAGTGTTTATGTTTTTCTATGGAGATGGTTTCGTCAGAACAAACCAGCACGGAATTCATTTGATCGAGTTTCATTTTATGGATGAAGTGCTTCAGAATCCTAAAACTGTGCCTGTTACTCAGTTGAAGGATTGGTTATCTGCTCGCTTAGGGCACCCTCCGACCCATTGATGACTCCTTGATGTGAAGCCTGTTGGGAATCCAAAGAGAAAGGTGTGAAGCAGCACATCAACAAGCTTTCCCTCAGTAAGAAACCGATGTTATGAAACCAGTAGGAGGAAGGAAACGTCACACAGGTGTTGCAAGCAACGCGGAGACCTGCACAACACAAACTCAAGACTTTGCCCCAACTAATCAGTGAGGTTGTCAAGCCCACTGATTTGCTGTAACAAAGGATTAAACGTATGGTGTGGAAGGTAATGGTTTGCAGCAAGTAAGCAAGTAACAGTGTAAGATGTATCAATGGTAAAGATTGGACCGGGATCCATAGTTCACTAGAGGTGCTCTCCTTAGATAAACAACATGGCATGAAGGGTGAACAAATTATAGCGGGGCAATTGACAGGAACTGAGCAAGGCATAACAATACCAGACAAAAAGATCCTATGAGATTCGATTGGTCAATACAACAATATACATAGACCGCCATCCAACTGCATCTATGACTATAAGTCCACCTTCAGGTTATCATCCGAACCCCTTCAAGTATTAAGTTGCAAGCAACAGAAAACTTATTTAAGCAAAGTGTGTAAGGTAAACAATCCACTTGTTCCATGAACAAGAGACCGTTGTTTTCTCCCTAGTAGCAACAACACATCTATAACCGAAGAGATTTTTGTCACTTCCCTTGGAAACTAGAGGCATGAACCCACTATCGAGCATAAATACCCCCTCTTGGAGTCAATAGGAACTACTCGGCCAAGATAGATACTAACGATGGAGAGCATGCAAGATCACAAACAACACATACATGATAGAATCAAATAGACAAAACCATTAATCAATCTGACATAGTAATCTCAATATCCATTGGAGCCCCGCAAACACAACATGCATGATTAAAGATTAGACCTTGATCATGAACGAAGCTCACAAGATTTATACATGAAAGCACAAAGGAGGAGATACAACCATCTAGCTACTACATGGACCCATAGTCCAAGGTGGAACTACTCACGCATCATATCGGAGAGAAGGCCTCCGGGATGATCTCCCCTCCGGCAGGGTACTGGGAAGAACTTCAGATCTGTAACATCCCTAAATTTCAAATTTACAAAACTCATTCATGTCACCCATGCATCCATCATCATCTAGGGTTTTTCTCAAAATCACTTTAGAAATAGGAGCATTTGTGGCTCATTATTTTAGGTATGAAAACCCTAGCCTCTGTGCTACTTGTTGTGGAGAAAAGTACTTTTATTGTTTAGAATCCAAGCTCAAGTGATTTCAAAACTTTGAGCAAAGTATCAAAGCAAATTATGAATTAAAACAAATTATATGCCTATTTCATAAAGGCATAGTTTTAATTTATTTTCAAAAGACCCAAGTGTTCTGAAGTGTTCAGACGTGTTTGACACATATTTAAGAACAAGAATTATTGTACAAAAGTTCTGTAAAACTTTGTTTCAAACAGATTTGAATTTGGGTTTAAAACCATTCTAGAAATTCAATCAGAAAAAGAAAAAAGATTTAAGAGGAAAAAAATAGCCAAACCAGCCAATCTGGCCGACCCAGCCCAACACGGCCCAGCTAGCCCAGCAGCTCTCACTCCCGCGAATCGTTTTCTTTCACCCATTCTCGCACCCACCAGCTCACTGACCGAAGGAACCCACTCTCCCTCTCCTCACTCGCTGACATCCGTGGCCCACTCGAGCGTCGTCGTCTCCACCCCCACGACCTGTTCATCCCCAAATCAACGCGGCCGTTTTCTGTTTTAAATTCACGGCTTCAATTCGTATCAATGCCCGAGTGATTCTCGCTCGTGACCAGGCTATATAAACCCCCTCTTCCCCCTCTCCCTTCTCCCTCAAATCCCGAACCCAGAGTGCCACCAGGCTGCGTGCATTGCTCTCTGTAGCCCCGCCGTCTCCGACGACTGCGCCGGCAAATTCCGGTGAGCCTCGTATTCCCCTCTGTCTCTCGTTTACGCTATCATGTTCAGTGAGTCTCTGCGCACCTTCTGACCCCACTAGTTCATCCTGTACTGCCCAGGTCGCCGTTTCCACTCGACACCGCAAGCACCGACGACAACATCAACTCCGGCGAGCTCTAGTGGTAAGTCCAGACCGCCCCAAACCTTTCCCTTCACGCACGCATCTTCGCCATGATCTTCTGCATCTGACCATACCCTCCGTTTGCCTCCTAGTGATCTACAACGTCGCCTTCAACCTCAAGCAGAGCCACCGTTGCCAGATCCAACTCCGGCGAGAAATCCACCGCAACCCTGAGCGCCCCTTGCCGAGCTGACCACACGTTGAGCACCCCCACGTCCTTGCGGTCTCGGTGAGTATCTTCACTATCCTCCTAGCGTTCTGTATCGCCGGCGCCGCCATCGTCCGACCGTCGCCGCCGCGCGCAGCCGATAAGCGCCGCCAGATTTTGGCTTGATGATTTAGACCGTTGGATCTGTATCGTAGGGCTAGGATAGAATTTTAAATGAAGGGGTACGCGCGCGTCTGAGCCGCTAGATCTCATTTAAATCCTGCGGTTGTGGAGCTCGATCCAGTGCGAACCGGTACGCGCCAGTCACAACATGACACGTGTCTAGGGTTAGATCTAAAAACAAATTTCAAAACAGAATTTGATCCAATTTTCAAAATGCTTATAACTTTTGATTGCCACGTTAGAATTTTGCAAACTTTATACCGTTGGATTCAGTGATTCAAGGCCTTTCTATCCATGCAAAGTGTTTAACAAATAGTAACCATTAGAATGACTTTGTTTGTAGAAACTTGTTTAAGGATATTTTGAGTATGGATTTAGTTTAGTAATTTTGTTTTAGGGTTAAGTAAGTTTAGTGGGCAAACTTGTGACTTGTTAAGTTTCTGTAAGCATGCACTTGCTTGGTAGGGTTTTCAAAATCACCACTTAGTAAATTCATGCATGCATGCATTCACATTATTTTTGATTGTATTTAAATTGTGTGTAATTGTGTGCTACAATTTTGTGTGTAGATTTTGCTAGTGATTGTGACTGTGAAGAGTGCTACTCTCCCCATTACCAAGGCAAGTGATATTTTCATGAATATTCCATTCCTATATTTTATACTAGCATTAGATATTTTTGCTAAGCCATGCATGCTACTTTTGTCAAATGTTATGATGGGAAATCCTATGTAGTTTAGAATGGTAGAGTTGCTAGGAAATTTTCCCTAAGGATAAGTTGCCATGCCATGCTTAGCCTAGCTAATAGAAAACAAGGGTGGATTATTTATTCATGCTATGGAAAATTTCCAAGTCTGAGGACTTGTGTTTTGTTTAATAAAACAACTAAGTTAATGAATCACCTGGGTGGAATGGGACTTGCTTGGTGGTTTTTAGTTGAGTGGTTCACAAGGCCCATGTCTATGGTTTACCTTGTGTATCTCACTTGTGGATGGCCACCCAGGAACAAAGAGATTTGAGATGTCAAATGTTGAGAAGCTTCAAGTGCAACCACTTGGCAATATGGGCTCTGCCATGATCATATAGGTTGCTAGAACTTAGTCTCTTGGACGGTTGGTGGTAGAGGGATTGATAGGTTGGAGCGCGTCCATTTGACTAAGGAAAGGCTTCTGAAAGATCTTGTCTTGGGAAACCAAGTCTTGTGGGGAAAGTGCACCACCTCTGCAGAGTGTAAAACCTAAGTACTTAGCCATGTCCCTGGTAAAGGACAATTTGAGCATCAAGACATGGAAGCTTCAAGAATATCATCACTCCAATTTCTAAATAAAACTTGTGGGTGAACAAGGGTGAAGGACCCCAATGTCTATTGGAGGTTCCTTGGGAAGTTTAGGACCCCAATGTCTATTGGAGGTTCCTTGGAAAGTTTTGACAAAGAAAAACTTAATGTTCTCTACTAATAGGAAAAACCTATTTTGAGCAAAGCAAGCCAAGCTACACTTAGCCAAAATGCATGTAGTATTATAGTCCACTTTAAATAAACTAAGGTATCACTTGCCAATACTATTCCAAAGTATTGACCCTCTGTGGCTGTAACTTGTAATGTTGCAGGTTACTCCGATGATGATTAGGAGTCATGAGTCTACACTCAACATGCTTGCCTGTGGCACATGAAGATGAAGATTTATGTTTATTTACTTATTCTATAAACTCTTGTATTAGGCCTTTGGCCCTGAGTTGTAAAAGACTATGTTTTATCTCTGGAATGAATGTAATAAACGACCTTTGTATCTGTGTACTTCATCTTAAACTGTGGATGCTAGCATTGATCCAGGGACTAGCATTGCAATCACAGGGATCCTTTCCTTTATAAAGGAGGGGTCTGACAGATGGTATCAGAGCACTGTGTTGCCTGTAGGTTTATGACCCTAGGATTGGAAAACCACTAAGGAAAACTTTTAACTACTTCTACACTTGTCTATTCTTCTCGTAAACTTTTCTAATCTTCTCATTCTCATCTCTATTTGTAGATGAACTCCATCAACGAAGCCGTGAAGAGAGGACCACTCATGACCATGACCTTGGAGTGTGAGACTGAGTTTCCCAAGATTCTCAAGGACCTCATGGAGGCAATGGAAGCACATGGTGCAGCTATGTACAAGGGCTTTCCGGTGATGGAGGAAGGAGTAGAGTATTGGTGGGTGCAACTTCACTTGTACAAAAACAAGGAAGACAACCACAAAGAAAGAAGCTTATGAATGTACACCAACACTGTGATGCACACCACATTCTTTGAGTCAGCCAGAGAAGCAGCTTGGAAAACTATCAAAGAACTCAGTGCTAGAGTCAAGTGCAAGATGCTCAACCTCCAAAAAGACTTAGGGAAAGAGAAGGAACATACCCAAGAGTTGGAAGTCACCAACCAAACCTTAAGGGGAGATATTATAGACTTAGTGATGGAAGCATGTGAACAAGATAGGCTAATTGCCTCTAGGAACATTATGTTAGCCACCAGATCTAGTGAGATAGGTTTGTAAATGCACTTCGTTAGTTGGACCACCACCTATCACCTTATTTTCCAAATGATACCTTAAATAAGATTGAACCTTGGTTGATGTAATGGATTCATGTATGCATGACTTGTGTGATTTTTGTGTTACATGGATATGTATGAATGTTTGTCTTGTTTATTTTTAAATTGTGTTGTTCTAACTTTTTCAATCTTATAAATAGATGCCTATTACCATCAACACTGTTGAGGAGTTCCAGGTTACCCGTTTTGGTCCTCGTATCGTAGAGCTTACTACCTTGCTCGATCTCCCTCTTCCCACCATTACTGTGCACCCACTCACCAAGTTTGAGAGGAAGGACCTCTGGGGCTTCAAGGTGAACCAGCCAGGACGCCAGACAGAGCCTACTACGGAGGCCATCGTCTTCAAGCTTATGCACGATGACAGGGAGAGAGGCATGGAGGTTGTCATGTAGGACCTGATAGGACGACTGTTAGGCCGTCACTCTCGACAGGTTAGAGGCACTCACTTCCACGCCTTCGGAAGGCGTGATGATGACGGAGAGTCCATCGACTTTGAGGACGACTCGAGGGCCGCAGCAGAGCCGATACGCCTATACCTCCAGGACTTAGAGACTCTTATTAGGCACGTGGATACTGACAGGACCAACGTCATGCTTAGCAATGACGAGCTCCAGGTACAGCTTCGCGAGAAGGACAAGCTCTTCGCGCAGCAAGGCGAGATTGTCAAGGAGATGGAGGCGAAGTTCGAGACCCAGGACCGTAAGTTCAAGAGTCAAGAGAAACGTGTCCAGGATAGGAACAAGAAGATTTGGGACATGACCGAGGAACTGCGGTCCAAGGACTTCGAGTTAGAGCAGCAGCAGACAGTCATTGAGAGACTTCGTTCCCAGAAGAGGGCTCTCAAGGCCAAGATCGACTCCTTGACCACTACTATCGAGGAGAACAAGACCGCAATGGAGAACGCGGGTCTTACCTTTGTCGAGGAGGAGATTGATGCTGACGGGTAGACTTGACTACTCATTTATCTCTATTTACCATACTCGTTATTTGTGAACTTATTATTGGACCATCCGACATGTGGATGGCTTGCCACTTGTGTGTTTTTACTTTGAGACTTTTGTTATCTTGTTGTTGAGCTTTTATCCTTGTGTTGCATGCTATGTGTTTGCTTGTGTGATGTATTGTGCATGAATCATATAAGGGTATCTCATTCTTACCTCTATTTGAACAAACCACAGATGCCTCCCCGTCGCGCAAACCCCAACCCCAACAACATTACCCCGGAAATGCAACAAATGATGAATGCGCAGACACAGCTTATGCAAATGATGACGACATTCATCCAAAACCAGAACAACAACAACAACAACCCCAATAACAACAACAACAACCCCAATAATAACAACAACAACAACCCTCCGGGTTTTGATATGCTCACCAGATTTCTGCGTCTGAGGCCAGCTAAGTTTTCGGGAACGACTGATCCCATGGTGGCCAATGATTGGCTACGTTCGGTGAACAAAGACTTAGTGACCGTGGGCTGCACGGATGCTGAAAAAGTCAGGTTCGCAGCACATCTGTTGGAAGGACCAGCCGCCGCATGGTGGGACAACTTCTAGATCACCACACATATTGATGAGGTGACTTGGGCTATCTTTGAAGATGGCTTTCGCACTACTCATATCTCACCAGGTATGATGAGCCTGAAAAAGAAGGAGTTTCACAACCTGAAGCAGCGCCACCACAGCGTGGCTGAGTATATAGAAGAGTTCAACAATCTGGCGCGCTATGCACCGGATGAGGTTGACACAGATGCCAAAAGAAAGGAAAAGTTTCTCGAAGGTTTAAATGATGAGCTGAATTTGCAGCTGTCTGTGGCATATGTTCCAACTTATCAGTCGCTGTGTGACAAGGCTGTTATTGTGGAGAATAAAATGAAGCAAGTCGAGAGTAGAAAGAGGAAACACTCCGACAAGCACAGCTCGGGATTGTCTCATAAACGATCTCACTATGATGATAATGTCAGCTCAGGATCCCATAAGCATGGGAAATTTAACAAGCACCACAACCACAACCGTCATGACAACAAGCATCATCGCAGTCATGACAATGATAAGTACAAGAATCACAAGAGTGGACATAAGAGCCACCACAGTGGAAGTGGAAGTCAGCCTAAAAGGGACATCAGTCAGGTTGAATGCTTCAAATGCAAGAAGCTGGGGCATTATGCTAATGAGTGCCCTGAAAAGAAAGTTGAAGGACCTAACAAGCCCAATCCTTTTCAGAAAGGACAGGTCAACCACATCAATGTGGAGGAGGTCTATGAAGAGCCTGATGCTGTTGCTGGTAAGTTCAGACTCAATTCCATCTCAGCATTTGTACTCTTTGACACTGGTGCATCTCATTCATTCATATCAAAAGCATTTGTTAATAGTAACGGGTTTGCATCTGAAAACATTGGGTGTCCGATAAAAGTTAGCTCTCCGGGAGGAGATATGATAGTGAGTCTTGGATGCCGGGATCTAGTCATAGAGATCGGAAAACATAAGTTTCCAGTGAACCTAATAATCCTAAATTCCCAAGGATTAGATGTGATTTTGGGAATGGATTGGATGGCTAAGTATGAGGGAGTACTAGATTGTGCCAATCGCACAGTTGCACTCACAACCCCTGAAGGTAAGAGGATAAAATTCAAGTCCAATTTTAAATCTAAAGGAAGTAAGCTGAATTCTCTTAAGGGGGTTAGCATGGACACTGTGCCAATTGTGTGTGAATATCCGGATGTGTTTCCGGAAGAGTTACCGGGAATGCCACCAGATAGAGACGTAGAGTTTATAATAGATTTGGTACCAGGTTCTGGACCAAGAGCAAAAAGGCCTTATAAAATGTCAGTTGACGAACTTAAGGAACTCAAGAAACAGCTTGGAGAACAATTGCAGAAAGGATTCATCCAGCCAAGTTCTTCATCTTGGGGAGCCCCAGTTTTGTTCGTGGAAAAGAGAGATAGAACTCAAAGATTATGCATAGATTACCGTTCTCTCAACGAGGTAACCATCAAAAACAAATATCCTTTGCCAAGAATCAACGACTTGTTTGATCAGCTAGAAGGAGCATGTGTGTTCTCGAAGATTGATCTTCGGTCAGGCTATTTTCAACTCAAGATAAGAGAGCAAGACATACCTAAAACAGCATTCACCACAAGGTATGGATTGTATGAGTACACTGTGATGCCTTTTGGTTTAACCAACGCTCCAGCATACTTCATGAATATGATGAACAAAGTGTTCATGGAATTTCTCGACAAGTTCGTTGTCGTTTTCATCGATGACATCTTAGTCTACTCCAAGAGCAAGGAAGAGCATGAAAGACATCTACGCTTGATACTTGAGAAACTGAGGGACCATAAGCTTTATGCCAAATTCAGCAAGTGTGAGTTTTGGTTAGAGGAAGTTGGATTTCTTGGTCACGTTATGACAAAGGATGGTGTAGCAGTTGATCCTACTAAAGTTTCAGCTGTGACAGAATGGGAATCTCCTAAGAACGTAAAAGAGGTTCGTAGTTTCCTTGGTTTAGCAGGTTACTACAGAAGATTCATTGAAATTTTTTGAAAGGTTGCTAAACCAATGACAGAATTGTTAAAGAAAGATAAGAAATTTGTTTGGTCTGAAGGTTGTGAACTCAGCTTTCAAGAATTAAAGAAGAGACTTGTGTCAGCACCAGTTCTGTGCCTACCAGATTTGGAAAAAGATTTCCAAGTGTATTGTGATGCTTCTCATCAAGGATTAGGTGCCGTACTTATGCAAGGCGGAAAAGTTGTAGCTTATGCCTCGAGACAACTCAAAACTCATGAAGTAAACTATCCTACTCATGATTTAGAGTTAGCCGCTGTTGTCCATGCACTCAAAACATGGAGACACTACCTTTTGGGAAAACGTTGTGAAGTATTCACAGATCATAAGAGTTTGAAGTATATCTTCACCCAGAAGGAAATCAATATGAGACAAAGGAGATGGCTAGAACTTATCAAGGATTATGACTTGAGTTTGCAATACCATCCTGGTAAAGCAAATGTAGTAGCAGATGCTCTAAGTCGTAAGGCGTTTGTAAATGGCCTTACCAAAGGTGAATTGCCAGACGACTTGTGTAAGCAATTCAAGGAACTCAGGTTAGAGATTGTGCAAGAAGGACATCTTATGTCTTTGGATGTTCAACCCACTCTGTTGGATAAGATTAAAGAAGCCCAAAAGACGGATAAAGAAATCGAAGAGATTAAGGAAAGGATTAGCCAAGGGAAAGCTAAAAGTTTCCATTTAGACGAACAAGGTACTTTATGGCATGGGAAACGTATTTGTGTTCCACAAGATCCGGAATTGCGGAAACTGATTCTACAAGAAGCCCATAACTCTCCGTATTCTATTCACCCGGGAAACACCAAAATGGACATGGATATGAAAGAAAGATTTTGGTGGAACAATCTCAAAAGGGACATCGCCGAACACATTGCTTTGTGTGATGTGTGTAGTAGAGTGAAAGCGGAGCATCAGAAACCAGCGGGTTTGCTTCAACCAATGCCTATTCCTGAATGGAAGTGGGAAAATATTGGTATGGATTTCATTACCGGATTACCAAGGACCAGGTCAGGGTATGATTCCATATGGGTAGGAGTGGATCGCCTAACTAAAGTGGCTCATTTTATACCCGTAAAGACAACTTATACCAGTGCCAAGTTAGCCAAAATCTACATGAGCAGAATTGTATGCCTTCACGGTGTGCCTAAGGGTATTGTGTCTGATAGAGGAACTCAGTTCACTTCTCACTTTTGGAGGCAGCTTCATGAATCTTTAGGAACGAGGTTGGAATTCAGCACTGCTTTTCATCCTCAAACTGATGGACAAACAGAAAGGACTAATCAAATTCTTGAAGACATGTTGAGGGCATGTGCCCTAGACTATGGAGCAAGTTGGGATGAAAGTCTGCCTTACGCAGAGTTCTCTTACAATAACAGTTATCAATCTAGTATCAGGATGGCACCATTTGAGTTTCTCTACGGAAGGAAGTGTACCACCCCATTGCTATGGAATGGTGTGGGAGAAAGAAGTTTGTTTGGACCAGATCTTATCAAAGACGCCGAAGAAAAGGTCAAATTGGTTAGGGACATCTTGAAGATAGCACAGTCTCGACAGAAAAGCTACGCAGATTCTAAGCGTAGATAAGTCACCTACGAAGTTGGGGATAGAGCTTATCTTAGAGTATCGCCACTTCGTGGAGTGAAAAGATTTGGAGTTAAAGGGAAGTTGGCACCAAGATATGTTGGACCATTCAACATTCTAAGTCGCAAGGGAGAAGCTGCATATGAAATTGAACTGCCAGCATCTTTATTGGCAGTCCATAATGTGTTCCATGTGAGTCAGCTTAAGAAATGTCACCCGGAAATGGAAGAATCTTCTTTGAGGGATACCATATCTTTGGAAGAAGTTCAACTAGAAAGTGATCTCACCTATGAAGAAAAGCCTGTCAAGATTCTTGAGACCGCAGAAAGAGTCACAAGGACAAAGACTATCAAGTTTTGCAAAGTGCAATGGAGTCATCACTCCGAAGAGGAAGCAACATGGGAAAGAGAAGATGATCTTCGGAAAGACCACCCACACCTATTTGCTAGCCAATCCGAATCTCGAGGGCGAGATTCATCTTAAGGGGGTTAGATTTGTAACATCCCTAAATTTCAAATTTCCAAAACTCATTCATGTCACCCATGCATCCATCATCATCTAGGGTTTTTCTCAAAATCACTTTAGAAATAGGAGCATTTGTGGCTCATTATTTTAGGTATGAAAACCCTAGCCTCTGTGCTACTTGTTGTGGAGAAAAGTAATTTTATTGTTTAGAATCCAAGCCCAAGTGATTTCAAAACTTTGAGCAAAGTATCAAAGCAAATTATGAATTAAAACAAATTATATGCCTATTTCATAAAGGCATAGTTTTAATTTATTTTCAAAAGACCCAAGTGTTCTGAAGTGTTCAGATGTGTTTGACACATATTTAAGAACAAGAATTATTGTACAAAAGTTCTTTAAAACTTTGGTTTCAAACAGATTTGAATTTGGGTTTAAAACCATTCTAGAAATTCAATCAGAAAAAGAAAAAAGATTTAAGAGGAAAAAAATAGCCAAACCAGCCAATCTGGCCGACCCAGCCCAACACGGCCCAGCTAGCCCAGCAGCTCTCACTCCCGCGAATCGTTTTCTTTCACCCATTCTCGCACCCACCAGCTCACTGACCGAAGGGACCCACTCTCCCTCTCCTCACTCGCTGACATCCGCGGCCCACTCGAGCGTCGTCGTCTCCACCCCCACGACCTGTTCATCCCCAAATCAACGCGGCCGTTTTCTGTTTTAAATTCGCGGCTTCAATTCGTATCAATGCCCGAGTGATTCTCGCTCGTGACCAGGCTATATAAACCCCCTCTGCCCCCTCTCCCTTCTCCCTCAAACCCCGAACCCAGAGTGCCACCAGGCTGCGTGCATTGCTCTCTGTAGCCCCGCCGTCTCCGACGACTGCGCCGGCAAATTCCGGTGAGCCTCGTGTTCCCCTCTGTCTCTCGTTTACGCTATCATGTTCAGTGAGTCTCTGTGCACCTTCTGGCCCCACTAGTTCATCCTGTACTGCCCCAGGTCGCCGTTTCCACTTGACACCGCAAGCACCAACGACAACATCAACTCCGGCGAGCTCTAGTGGTAAGTCCAGACCGCCCCAAACCTTTCCCTTCACGCACGCATCTTCGCCATGATCTTCTGCATCTGACCATACCCTCCGTTTGCCTCCTAGTGATCTACAACGTCGCCTTCAACCTCAAGCAGAGCCACCGTTGCCAGATCCAACTCCGGCGAGAAATCCACCGCAACCCTGAGCGCCCCTTGCCGAGCTGACCACACGTTGAGCACCCCCACGTCCTTGCGGTCTCGGTGAGTATCTTCACTATCCTCATTCTGTATCGCCGGCGCCGCCATCGTCCGACCGTTGCCGCCGCGCGCAGCCGATAAGCGCCACCAGATTTTGGCTTGATGATTTAGACCGTTGGATCTGTATCGTAGGGCTAGGATAGAATTTTAAACGAAGGGGTACACGCGTGTCTGAGCCGCCAGATCTCATTTAAATCCTGCGGCTGTGGAGCTCGATCTAGTGCGAACCGGTACGCGCCAGTCACAACATGACACGTGTCTAGGGTTAGATCTAAAAACAAATTTCAAAACAGAATTTGATCCAATTTTCAAATGCTTATAACTTTTGATTGCCACGTTAGAATTTTGCAAACTTTATACCGTTGGATTCAGTGATTCAAGGCCTTTCTATCCATGCAAAGTGTTTAACAAATAGTAACCATTAGAATGACTTTGTTTGTAGAAACTTGTTTAAGGATATTTTGAGTATGGATTTAGTTTAGTAATTTTGTTTTAGGGTTAAGTAAGTTTAGTGGGAAAACTTGTGACTTGTTAAGTTTCTGTAAACATGCACTTGCTTGGTAGGGTTTTCAAAATCACCACTTAGTAAATTCATGCATGCATGCATTCACATTATTTTTGATTGTATTTAAATTGTGTGTAATTGTGTGCTACAATTTTGTGTGTAGATTTTGCTAGTGATTGTGACTGTGAAGAGTGCTACTCTCCCCATTACCAAGGCAAGTGATATTTTCATGAATATTCCATTCCTATATTTTATACTAGCATTAGATATTTTTGCTAAGCCATGCATGCTACTTTTGTCAAATGTTATGATGGGAAATCCTATGTAGTTTAGAATGGTAGAGTTGCTAGGAAATTTTCCCTAAGGATAAGTTGCCATGCCATGCTTAGCCTAGCTAATAGAAAACAAGGGTGGATTATTTATTCATGCTATGGAAAATTTCTAAGTCTAAGGACTTGTGTTTTGTTTAATAAAACAACTAAGTTAATGAATCACCTGGGTGGAATGGGACTTGCTTGGTGGTTTTTGGTTGAGTGGTTCACAAGGCCCATGTCTATGGTTTACCTTGTGTATCTCACTTGTGGATGGCCACCCAGGAACAAAGAGATTTGAGATGTCAAATGTTGAGAAGCTTCAAGTGCAACCACTTGGCAATATGGGCTCTGCCATGATCATATAGGTTGCTAGAACTTAGTCTCTTGGACAGTTGGTGGTAGAGGGATTGATAGGTTGGAGCGCGTCCATTTGACTAAGGAAAGGCTTCTGAAAGATCTTGTCTTGGGAAACCAAGTCTTGTGGGGAAAGTGCACCACCTCTGCAGAGTGTAAAACCTAAGTACTTAGCCATGTCCCTGGTAAAGGACAATTTGAGCATCAAGACATGGAAGCTTCAAGAATCTCATCACTCCAATTTCTAAATAAAACTTGTGGGTGAACAAGGGTGAAGGACCCCAATGTCTATTGGAGGTTCCTTGGGAAGTTTAGGACCCCAATGTCTATTGGAGGTTCCTTGGAAAGTTTTGACAAAGAAAAACTTAATGTTTTCTACTAATAGGAAAAACCTATGTTGAGCAAAGCAAGCCAAGCTACACTTAGCCAAAATGCATGTAGTATTATAGTCCACTTTAAATAAACTAAGGTATCACTTGCCAATACTATTCCAAAGTATTGACCCTCTGTGGCTGTAACTTGTAATGTTGC
This sequence comes from Avena sativa, assembly GCA_916181665.1. Lineage (NCBI taxonomy): Eukaryota > Viridiplantae > Streptophyta > Magnoliopsida > Poales > Poaceae > Avena > Avena sativa. The sequence continues at coordinate 388,350,179 of OV702296.1, forward strand.
AGGTTACTCCGATGATGATTAGGAGTCATGAGTCTACACTCAACATGCTTGCCTGTGGCACATGAAGATGAAGATTTATGTTTATTTACTTATTCTATAAACTCTTGTATTAGGCCTTTGGCCCTGAGTTGTAAAAGACTATGTTTTATCTCTGGAATGAATGTAATAAACGACCTTTGTATCTGTGTACTTCATCTTAAACTGTGGATGCTAGCATTGATCTAGGGACTAGTATTGCAATCACAGGGATCCTTTCCTTTATAAAGGAGGGGTCTGACAAGATCCCCCCCCGATCTATGGAAGACGGTGGCGGCTACAGAAGGTTTCGTGGAGTTTTGATTGGGTACTTAGGATTTCTGCATCGGGGGCTTCTTATAGGCAAAGAGGCGAGGCTGGGAGGCGGCCAGGGGGCCCACACCCTTCCCAGGCGTGGGGCAAGCCCCACCCGCTCCTAGGGGGGTGGTGGCCCTCTGGCAACCCTTCGTTTCCCCTTATGGCTTCATGACGCCCATGTTAAAATATTGACTTTGGCTTTTGTCCCATCCAATTCCGAGAATATTGATTTTCTACCTTTCTGGAACCAAAAACTGGAGGGAATATGCCCTAAGAGGCAATAATAAAGTGTTTATTATGTATATTCCAAGTATATGATAGATGTTTATTTTGCATTCTATAATTGTATTAATACGGAAACATTATACATGTGTGTTTAATAAACAAACAGAAAGTTCCTAGTTATGCCTCTCTCATAAACTAGCTCGTTGATTAACAAGATGATCAAGGTTTAATGATCATAGACATTGGATGTTGGTAATAACGAGGTCACAACATTAGTGTAATGGTGTGATGAACATTCATCCGAAGTATAGCATTACGATCAAAGTCATTGATTTTATATTGCTATAACATCATACGAAGTGATCCTAATCCTTAGACCATGAGATCATGTCAATCACTAACACCGGAAGAGTATCTTGATAACATCAAACATCACACCGTAACAGGGTGATTATAAAGATGGGTTCAGTACTACTAAAGTGTTATGTTGAGGCCCATGGATCGAGAGTGGAATTTGTTCATCCCGATGACGGATAGATATGCTCTGGGCCCTCTCGGTGATATCACATTGGTTAGCTTGCAAGCAAGTGATTTGATCACGAGAATGTTATATCATGGGAACAAGAAAAGAGTACATGTCGGTAACGAAATCAAATTAGGTATGGAGATACCGCTGATCGAATCTCGGACATGTAATATATCGCGAAACAAAAGGATTAAGATACTAGCATAAAAGGTTCTGACGATCACAAGAAAGTCATCGTTGAATGTGTGGGAGTCGGTATGGGTCTCTAGATCCCGCTTCTTATTATTGATCGGAGAGGGGTCTCGATCATGTCCACATTATTCGTGAACCATAGGGTGACACACTTAAGATACACCGACATCCATTTGGAGCAAAAGTTTCATGCCGGAAAGAATAACAAGCGCATGAATTTATTTCACTAGATACCGAAACAGGTTTTCGGTGAAATTGCAGAAAGTGTTTTTGCATGTGAAATGAAATACTAGCAAGGGGTTATATGTGAATGTTTTTATTAAAGTAATTGACAAAATTCTAAATAAATAAAAGGAGTTTTATTTAATGAGAGTTTGCATTAAATTTGGTGGAAATTTAACGGGAATTTGAGTGGGTTTTTGAGTGGAGGGAATTGAAAGGGATTTTGTGAGTGGAGTGTCCACCCACTTGAATAAGGGGAGGTCAAGGGGGCAGCCCCATGCGCCGGCCACCCCCTTGGGATTCCCCCCTCTCCTATAAAAGGAGCCCCTCCTCACTTCTCACTCACAACTCCTCGTGAAGGATCTCTCTCGTGCTCTAGTATTTATCCCCCATGGTCTTGGACTAGCGAGATACATGTTCCCGGTGGCTATTCGGCAAGAAAGAGTTGTGCTTCCGCTGCATCCCTAGAGCGAGGATGCGGAGGTTGATCGGTGCCTCAGACGTGTGTGCGAGCACGGATGCGCCGCTAAGTTGCGGTTCTAAGGCCTTCCTCTCGATCTTGAGATCGGCAAGAGATTGTCTACATCAACCACGAGTTTAACTCGTTAAGCTTTGTCGGTCTTCAAGGGTATGTTCTCTACGGATATACATCCGTCCGTTGTTTGTATCTAGTAGATAGATCTTGGTACATAGTTGTTCCCATCGTAGGAAATTTTTTGTTTTCTATGCTGCGAACCCTACAAAAACAGAAGAAAACAGGCAAATGACACTGTGGCAACTTGTTAATAGGTTAGTTCCAGAAAAGATATAAAAACACGTCAAAGTGTAGATAAAGCAAAGCAAATTAGATACTAAACAAGCATGGAGCAATAAAAATTATAGATATGTTTCCGACGTATCAAGCATCCCCAAGCTTAACTCCTGCTCATCCTCGAGTAAGTAAGTGATAAAAAGAATAATTTTTGAGGTGACATGCACCATCAAAACCAAGATCAAACCATTTCCAAGCATTGAAAGCTGGGATCAAAGAACTCTAAACATGTGCATGAAAGATGGAGTTCTAACAATAGGACATAGTAACTATGCATGCAACATGAAAGGCTACAAACAAATATAATAAATAACATACATTGAAAAACGTTTGTTTGTTTCATATAGAGAAAACATGGCATAGTGGCAATCAGCTTGTCCCTCATAGAGTAGCAAATAGATGCATAGGACACCTTCAAAGTTCACAGGTGTGACTAGAAACAAATAGCACAAGAACAAATAATATCACAATATGCATCAATCAATAAGTTTTGGGACACTGCACACAGAATGACAACTATGCTCTCTTAATGGTGCCTAAAGGTAGAAGGTGGAGACTCAAATAATGGTGGAAGAAAGGCGTTTCATAAAGGAAGCAGGGATTTCAATTTTCAAAAAGAGCTTCGAAAAATTATGGTACTTGTTAGCTTTCAGCCCTCATTGCCCCTAACATAAGCATCTTGAAGTGGTTAAGGTTAAAGTGGACAAACTATGGAGTATATGCTTGACGAAGTATAATTTGGCAATCTCAAGTCCTACGAGGGCCACACCTCATGCTACTCAACTTCCGTCACCTGTAAGTTCTTGTCACTGTAAGTATTTGCATACCATAGAGAACCGCCAACGGGGTACCCCTTCCACATGGTACATGAGCTATCCCATAACCAAAATGACAAGGCAAGAAGACAATGAGCATCTCAGTGATCTTTTTATTTACTATGTGCATAGCTTTTTATTGAGGATGCTTCATAGATAGCTCACTATGGTGATGCTGCAAGTTTCCACCATGATTAGGCATGGCTTAGGCTAGTGGCCCAGGCGTTTATCTAACACAAAATACAAACTCCATGGACTTACAAGTTCCCTCTTTATTTCACACCGGTGACATCCATATACAAAAGAGCATGATATCAACTGAGTAAAAAGTACAAGTGCAATGTTGAAAACGTTTGTCACATCCCAAGATTTTCCAAATCTTGTAATGTGAAAAATAATTGAATAAACTAAAACTTTGTTGATTTTCAGGGTGAGAAGAAACTTTTTGATTCCAATTGGGAACTTTCAAAACCTGTTTGGATCAAATAAAATCCTAAAGGAATTTAAAAAGATAAATAAACAATAAAACTTAAAAATATTTAAAATTACTATTTTTGGATCTTTTAATAAAAGATTTGGTTTCCAAAAGAAAAGGTAGATTTAAAAATAAGGATTATTTTGTAAGCCAAATTAAAACTTGGCCAAGCCTTTGAAATAAAATATTTCTATTTGACAAAAATAGTAAAGGTTTATTTAAACAAAATAATGAGGATTTATTAATATCTAGTTTTATTAAAACTAAAGGCTTTTCCCATTTTAAATAAACACTAAAACTTATTAAAATATTTTAAATAAGTTTTCCAAGTATTTTATATTCTCAAATAAACCCTATTCTCAAATAAAACCTACTGAAGTGTTTTTGGTTTTATTTTAGATTTCAAAATAAATATTTTAATAAAACAAATCCTATTTGAATTAAATGAATAAGGTCTATTCATTTAATTATTATTGGACCCTAAAATAAAAATGTTATTTTATTTTAAACAAGTTTTCCAAGTATCTTCTATTTTCAAATAAAACCTACTGATTTGGTTTTGATAATATTTAGTTTTCAAATGGAGATTTTATTATATAAATCAAAACCTATTTGAATTAATAACTAAGGTCTATTTTAATTAATTATTAAATAGATCCTAAAATAAAAATATTATTTTATTTTGGACTTGTTTTGTGTTGTTAAACAAAAATAACACAGTACAAAGTTTGGTGAATGTATTGATTTGATTTGTGGATTGATTGGTTTGATTGAATTCAAAACAGAAATTAGAATTAGAAAAAGAAAAAGCAATCAGGAAGAAAAAAAATAGAATTTGGTCGACCCAACCCAGCAGCCCATTTCCCTCTCTCCCCCGAAGCGTTTTTCTCTCACTCACCAGACGACCCGCAGAGCCAATGACAGGTGGACCCAACTCCCCTCTCCTCTCTCTCACTGACCAACCGACCCCACTCCTCCTGTTCATCGTCTACACCCGCGACCAGTTCTTCCCCGCTTCTGCCGTTGATTCCTCCGGTTTAATTCGTCGTAACGCTGTGTTTATTCCTCGCTGTGATCAAGCCCATTTAATCGCCCTGGCATCCTCTCCATTTCCCCTCAAGCGCCTCCCTCTCTCTGCCCCCAGGCCGTCGTAATTTCGAGCCATACCGTCACTGCTCCGACGAGCTCCCACTTCGATTCCGGCCAAACCTCGCTGCCCCGTGCCTTCCTAAGCACACCGTCGTGATCCCCACTCCCAGGCGCATCTGCCTGTGCCTTTCGTTCATCCGCGGGCGCCCCAGAGGGTCGACTACAACAACTCCAAGCTCCGCCGCGTCTGCAAGAAACTCCGGCGATCCTTCTGGTAAGCACCTGACCGCCCCGCTCTTTCCCGATGATGCTCCCGCACTCCCCAACCTCGGCTGCATCTAACCATGCCTTTGATTCTCCTCGGGGCGAACCGCAGCACCGCCCTCGACAATGACCAGAGCCACTCGACGCCGTTCCCCACTCCGGCGAGCGATTACTCCTACGCTAGTGCGCCCCTCGACCAACCGACCACGCCTCGAGCATCACCATGACCCTGCGAGCACGATGAGACCATCCCCTGCCCTCTTTGCTTCCTGTAACCGCCGTTAGATCCTCGTCCGACCGTGCGCCGCCGCTAGCCGCCGCTAGCGCCGCCAGTTAATGGTTGAGCTGCTGTGAACCGTGCGATGCAAATCGTCTGGCTAAGAATAGAACTTGAGCGAAGCGATATGAGCTAGTCTGAGCCGTGCGATCTGTTTAGATCCAACGCCCCGCAGAGCACGATCCGACCGAAGCGGTACCAGCCAGTGACATCGCGACGCGTGGCCAGTCTTTGTTTTAAACAGAATTTGAAAACAGATTTAGATGCAAATTTGAAACCCTTGTAACTTTTGATCCACACGTCCAAAAATTACAAACTTTATATCAATGGAATCAGTGGAACAAGCCCTAGCCAACCATGCCATTTGTTTAGTAAAAAGCTTCTGGAAAAATGTTTGTTTTTGCAGAAACATTTGTATGCTTGTTTAGATTGTAAAAATTATTCAAAAATGATTTTGGGCATAAAATATTTTGCAAATGGTGTGATTTGAACCTAATGACCCTAGGAAACACTTTGTGGATTCAAAAATGTATTTGGAGAAACAAAAGAATGATTCTTTGATTTAAAACCAATTCTAGCCAAATAAAAATATGGTTTATTTATTAAAAATGGTTTTGAAAGAAAACCTTTGGTAAATGTTTTGTTTATAACTCTCTGACCCTAAACACAAAGTTTTATGGTTTGAAAACATATTTTGTGAATCCTATAGATTAATGCCTTAGTAAAAACATTTTTACACCACATAAAATGATACTTTGTTTTGAAAATGGTTTATGAAGTGAAACCTTTTGCAAATGACTTTGCCACTTTACAAAATGACCATTAGGTGTTTTCAAATGTTTATGACCCATTAGGAACCACTCTTTCAAAATAAAACAAAGCTTGGCATGCTTGCATGCATTACTTTGACTTTATCATTTTATGTGTTGAATTGCTTAAATGGTAGATTGAACTTGTGCCTTGCCTGATTCAATTGTAGTGACTTGAAGAGTGTGATTGTAGCAAGGACAAGGAGTGAACTTATACTCTACCAAAAAAAGGCAAGTGATGCTTCATACTTTGTCCCATTACTTTCACTATGCATTAGTGATTTTTCTAAGTAAAACATGCATGGAACTTTTGCTAAGTATAAACCTTGCTATAGGAAAACCTAGTAGATGAAACCTTAGTAGAAATTTTCCTAAGTTAAGATTCCTACTACTATAAAGCTTAGCTTAGCTAATATAAAACAAGGGTGGAATATATATCCATACTATGAAAAATTTCTAAGTCTGAGGACTTGTGTTTTTGTTTAATAAAACAACTAAGTTAATGAATCACCTGGGTGGAAAGGGACTTGCTTGGTGGTTTTTGGTTGAGTGGTTCACAAGGCCCATGTTTATGGTTGACCTTGTGTATCCTACTTGTGGATGGCCACCCAGGAATAAAGAGATTTGAGATGTCAAATGTTGAGAAGCTTCAAGTGCAACCACTTGGCATTATGGGCTCTGCCTGGATCATATAGGTTGCAAGAACTTAGCCATATGGACAGTTGGTGGTAGAGTTTGATAGGTTCGAGCGCGTCCATTTTGGTCTAAGGGAAGGCTTCTGAAAGATCTTGTCTTGGTGAAACCAAGTCTTGTGGGGAAAGTGCACCACCTCTGCAGGGTGTAAAATCTAAGTACTTAGCCATGTCCCTGGTAAAGGACAATTTGAGCATCAAGACATGGAAGCAATCAAGAATCTCATCATTCAAATTTCAAAGTTAAAAACTTGTGGTTGAACAAGGGTTAAAGGATCTTCAATCTTTGATTGGGAGAAATGATTTTGTCAAACAAAAACTTAGTGTTTTCAAAATGTGAAGGAAAAATCTATTTTGAGCAATCCAAGCCTCAACTCCACTTAGCCAAATGCATATAGATGATAGACTCCACTATACTACCATAGTATCACTTGCCAATACAATTCAAATGTATTGACCCTTGTGGCTGTAACTTGTTATGTTGCAGGTTTGATTGATTTAGTGAAGTGTGTTGATTAGGATTACAAAGTCTACAACCAACATGTCTGCCTGTGGCACCTTGAAGATGAAGGACCCCATGCTTATAGATATTCTGCTGCAATGTAATGTAATAGCCAAATGAGCTATGTAAGATGTAATAAAATTATGTTATTCCTGGTTATAAAGTTGTATTATGACCTTTGTTTCTGGATATTACATCTTAACTGTGGATGCTAGCTATTGATCCAGGGACTAGCTGTTGGAATTGTGCCCTAGAGGCAATAATAAAGATGTTATTATTATAATTCTTGTTCATGATAATGTTTATATTCCATGCTAGAATTGTATTAAGCGGAAACTTTAATACTTGTGTGGTTTGTGAACAACACCGTGTCCCTAGTACGCCTCTATGGACTAGCTCATTGATCAATGATGGTCAAGGTTTCCTAACCATAGACATGAGTTGTCAATTGATAATGAGATCATATCATTGGGAGAATGATATGGTGGACAAACCCACACTAAGCGAAGCAATTAGATCGTGTCATCGTGTTCGTCTTTGCGAAGCTTTTCTTATGTCAAATATTGTACTCCTTAGACCATGAGATAATACAACTCCCTGGTATCGAAAGAAAGCTTTGAGGTCATCAAACGTCATCCTATGAGAGGGTGATCATAAAGGTGTCTCTCAGGTGATCGGAAAGTATTTGTTGGGTTGTATGTATCGAGATGGAATTTGTCCCTCCCAAGTCGGAGAGATATACTTCGGGCCCACTCGGTAATCGATATCAACACCGCTTTCAAGCATGTGGTTAAGGAGTTAATCACAAAGTGATATCGGATTACGAAACGAGTAAAGTACTTGCTGTGAACGAGATTGAACTAGGTATGACGGTACCGACGATCGAATCTCGGGCAAGTAAAATATCGCGAGATGAAGGGAATATATATATGGGATTGATTGAATCCTGGCATCGTGGTTCATCCGATATGATCATCGATGAATGTGTGGGAGTCAATATGGGTTTCCAGACCCCGCTGTTGATTATTGATAGAAGATCATGTCTGCATATTCTCGAACCCGCAGGGTCACACACTTAACGTGTCTCGACGCTAGGATAGATTGGATAATTGTTTTATGAGTTTTTGTTCGGAGTCTCGGATGGGATACGGGACATCACGAGAGGTTCCGGAATGGTCCAGAGAATAAGATTCATATAAGGCAGTGCAGTTTTTGGAGTTCGGAATTGTTCTGGGTTAATCGGTATTGTACCGGAAGCTTCTAGAACCTTCCGGAAGGGGACCAACGTGGCCCCACCTTCCGGGAGGGGGCATGGGCCTATGAGGGAGTGCCCTGGCCGCATTGGGCCAGGGGCACAAGGCCCCATAGGGCCCAGCCGGCCAAGAGAGGTTTAAACTCTAGATAGAGCTTCTAGAAGGGGTGGTTTCCTTGCCCCCCACTCTTCCTCCTTGGGGCCGCCGGCCTTGGCTTGGGGGAGGGGCTAGGGCTGCGCCCACCCCTCTATATATAGAGGGCTGGGGGCGCACCAACCCCCTACACCTTCCCCTCCAACCCTAGCCGCCCTGCTGCCCTCCTCTCTCCCTCCCGACTGCTTGTAGGCGAAGCCCTGCTGCAGAAATTCTCCACCAATTGCACCGCGCCGTCGCCTTGTAGATCCAACCCATCTCTCCACCATACTTGCTGGACCAAGGAAGGAGGAGACATCGAGGTGCCGCACGTGTGCATATCACGGAGGCATCGCCACTTGTGGTGCTAGATCGGATCGGATCGCGAGGAGGAGAAGCGAGTACGACTACATCACCCACGTTCCGACGAACGTTCCGCTGTGCGAATCTTCAAGGGTATGAAGATCTAATCCAATCTCTCTCGTTGTTTTCATCTCCTAGATTAGATCTTGGCTTCCCTCTGTTCGCATCCGTAGAAAATTTTGATTTACTATGCCGCGAAACCCTTCAGTGGTATCAGAGCTAGATCTATGCGTAGATGTGTTTCACGAGTAGAGCGCAACATGGTTGTTGCGGGCGTTGATGTTTTCTGTTGCAAGCCTCTTGTTTGTGTTCTTCTTATGACGCGGGATAGTGAGATTGAAGCGGTCCAGGCCAACCTTACGCGACGTCGTTCGCGAGACCGGCTCCGCACTTGACGTGTGGCTTGTTCCACACATGCGGCTGGTGGATGTCAGTTTCTCTCACTATAGTTGTCATGGGATTAACACCGGAGTTTGGCAACCATAATATCACCGTTGTGGCTTTCCGTAGGTAAGAATCGTTCTTAGCATCTACTCCCATAAGCCACGTAAAACATGCAACAACAAAGTAGAGGCGTCTAACTTGTTTTTGCAGGGAGTGTTTTATGTGATATGGTATGGCCCAAGATGTGATGTGTATATTGTATGCGATGATCATGTTTTGTAATGTTTCACGACTTGCATGTCGATGAGTACACAACCGGCAGGAGCCATATGGTTGTCTTTATAATTGTGTATGACCTGCGAGTCAACTTCTTATACGCCATGTAATAGCTTTACTTTGTCGCTAAGTAGTTAGCAATAGTTGTAGTTGCTATTCGTGGTGGAGGCAATCATGGTGGAGTGATGGAGATCATGCCGGAACGCACAAGATGGAGATCATTGCGCGGAGATTGGCTATACCATGTCACATAAAGTTATATGCATGTGATGTTTATCCTTTTATGTATCTTATTATGCTTAGATCGCGACGATAGCATTATAAGATGATTCCTCACTTAAAGATCAAGATAAAAACTGTGTTCTCCCCAAGTATGCACCGTTGTGAAAGTTCGTCGTGTCCAAGCATCACGTGATGATTGGGTGCTATAGACTCTACGCTCACATACAACGGGTGCAAGCCAGTTTTGCACACCTGGAAATACTTGGGTCTAACTTGACGAGCCTAGCATGTACAGACATGGCCTCGGAACACAAGAACCAAAAGGTTAAGCATGAGTCATATGAATGATATGATCGACACTTCGTTGTCCACCATTGAAACCACATCTCTTCTCGTGATGATCAGATTAGGTGTGGTGAATTTGGATCGTGTTCACTAAACAACTTGAGGGATGTTGAATTTAGTGGGAGTTCATCTAGTAATTTGATTAAGTTGAACTATTTATCATGAACATAGTCTAAATTGTACTTGCAAATACTATAGATCACATGGCCAAGTCCAACTTCAACTTCAACGTTTTTGCTGAGATAGAAAAGCTTAGAAACAATGGGTCTAACTTCACCAAATGGTTCCGCATTCCGAGAATCATTCTCGCTGGCGGACAAAAGGACTATGTCCTTGAGAAAGCGCTAGGTGACGCCCCTGCTATAGATGCGCCGGCTGATGAAAAAGTTGTTTATCAGTCGCGCAAGGATGATTATGATTTGATTAAGATCGCCATGTTGTATGCTATGGAATCGGATCTTCAAAATCGTTTTGAGGAGTTCGCCGGGCCCTTTGAGATTCTCGAGGAGCTGAAAAACATGTTTCAGACTCAAGCCCGTTCTGAGAGATATGAGATCTCTAAGAAATTCTTTAACTACAAGATGAAGGAAGGGAGTTCCGTTAGTGAGCACGCCATTGAGATGACGGGCTACACTCAACGCCTTGAGCAACTGGACTGCAAGATTCCAGAGGAGCTCAAGATGGACACTCCTAGCTACAAAAGTTTTGTAGTTGATCACAATCAGATTGGTTCCACTGATATGATCACTAAGCTCTTTGCTAAGATGAAAGTAGCAGAGGTGAACATCAAAAAGAATAATCATGTGTTGATGGTCAACAAGCCCCCACCTTCAAGAAAGGTAAGGGTGCAAGGAAGCCCTTCAAGAAAGGCGGTGGCAAGCGCGTTGCCCCTGCTGAGAAGAAGCTCAAGTCTGGTCCTAAACCGGACACTGAGTGCTTCTATTGCAAGGACAAGGGTCACTAGAAGCGCAACTGTCCGAAGTACTTAGCGAACAAGAAGGCTGGCACCATCAAAGGTATATTTGATATACATGTTATTGATGTTTTCCTTACTAGCCCTCGTTGTAGTGCCTGGGTATTTGATACCGGTTCAGTTGCTAATATTTGTAACTCGAAACAGGAGCTACGGCGGCTTGCGAGGGATGAGGTGACGATGCACGTTGGCAACGGATCAAGAGTTGATGTGATGGCCGTCGGCACGCTCTCCTTAGTTTTACCTTCGGGATTAGTTTTAAACCTTAATAAGTGTTATTATGTGCCTGCGTTGAGCATGAACATTATTTCTGGATCTTGTTTATTGCAAGACGGTTATTCATTTAAATCGGAGAATAATGGTTGTTCTATTTATATGAGTAACATCTTTTATGGTCATGCACCTATTGTGAATGGTTTATTTCTTCTAAATCTCAAAAGGGATGAAACACACATCCATAACATTGAGGCTAAGAGATGCAAAGTAGATAGTGATAATACTACTTATTTGTGGCACTGTCGTCTAGGTCATATTGGTGTAAAGCGCATGAAGAAACTCCATTCTGATGGACTTTTGGAGTCTCTTGATTTTGAATCATTTGACACATGCGAACCATGCCTCATGGGCAAGATGATCAAAACCCCGTTCTCCGGTATGATGGAGCGAGCAACGGACTTGTTGGAAATCATACATACCGATGTATGCGGACCGATGAGTGTTTCTACGCGTGGTGGATATCGCTATTTTCTCACTTTTACCGATGACTTAAGTAGATATGGGTATATCTATTTAATGAAGCATAAATCTGAAACGTTTGAAAAGTTCAAAGAATTTCAGAATGAAGTGGAGAACCATCTAACAAAAAGATTAAGTTTCTACGATCCGATCGTGGAGGTGAATATTTGAGTTATGATTTTCTCACGCATCTTAAAGCAAGTGGAATCGTTTCACAACTCACGCCACCCGGAACACCACAGCGCAATGGTGTGTCTGAACGCCGGAATCGAACCCTATTAGATATGGTCCGATCAATGATGTCTCTTACTGATTTGCCGTTATCATTTTGGGGTTATGCATTAGAAACCGCTGCATTCACTTTAAATAGGGCACCATCTAAATCCGTTGAGACGACACCGTATGAACTGTGGTTTGGTGCTAAACCTAAGTTGTCGTTTCTTAAAGTTTGGGGATGCGAAGCTTATGTCAAGAAGTTGATGCCGGACAAGCTCGAACCCAAAGCGGAGAAATGCGTCTTCATAGGATACCCTAAGGAAACTATTGGGTATACCTTCTATCACAGAACCGAAGGCAAAGTGTTTGTTGCAAAGAACGGTTCCTTTCTTGAGAAGGAGTTTCTCTCGAAAGAAGTGAGTGGGAGGAAAGTAGAGCTAGACGAGGTTGTTGAACCTTCTCTTGAGTTGGAGAGTAGCGCAGCACCTGAAATTGTTCCAGTGCCGCCTGCACCAACAATAGAGGAAGCTAATGATAAGGATCATGAAGCTTCGGACGATGCTGCTACTAAACATCGCAGGTCGACAAGGTCGCGTGCCCCTCCTGAGTGGTACGGCAACCCTGTCTTAACTGTCTTGTTAGTAGATGACAGTGAGCCTTCGAACTATGAGGAAGCGATGATGAGCCCAGACTCTGAGAAATGGCTAGAGGCCATGAAATCCGAATTGGGATCCATGAGCGAAAACCAAGTATGGACTTTGGTGGACCCTCCTAGCGACCGAAAGGCCGTTGAGTGCAAATGGATCTTCAAGAAGAAAACAGACGCGGATGGTAATGTTACCATCTATAAAGCACGGCTTGTCGCGAAAGGTTTTCGACAAGTTCAAGGTGTTGACTACGATGAGACTTTCTCTCCCGTAGCGATGTTTAAGTCCATTCGGATTTTATTAGCAATTGCTGCGTTTCATGATTATGAAATATGGCAGATGGATGTCAAGACTGCATTCCTCAATGGCAACATTAATGAAGAGTTGTATATGATGCAACCCGAAGGTTTTGTCGATCCTAAGGATGCTGATAAAGTATGCAAGCTTGAGCGTTCCATTTATGGACTAAAGCAAGCATCTCGGAGTTGGAACCTTCGTTTTGTTCAAGTGATAAAGAGCTTTGGATTTGTTCCAAATTGCTACGAAGCTTGTATCTACAAGAAAGTGAGTGGGAGCTCGGTGACATTTCTGGTACTATATGTGGATGACATATTGATTATTGGAAATGACATTAACATGCTTAACGATGTGAAGAGTTATTTGAACAAGTGTTTTTCAATGAAAGACCTAGGTGAAGCTGCTTATATATTGGGTATCAAGATCTATAGAGATAGACAAAGACGCCTGATAGCTTTAAGCCAGAGTACATACCTAGACAAAGTTCTGAAAAGGTTCAGAATGGATAAGGCAAAGAAAGGTTCAGTGCCTATGTTGTCAGGTAAGATATTGAGCAAGGCTCAGTGTCCAGCTACGGTAAATGATAGGGAAGCTATGAGCAAAGTGCCTTATGCCTCGGCCATAGGTTCTATCATGTATGCCATGCTGTGTACTAGACCGGATGTGTCCAATGCTCTTAGTTTGACGAGAAGATATCAAAGTGATCCAGGAGTGGAACACTGGACAGCAGTGAAGAACATCCTAAAGTACCTAAATAGGACTAAAGAAATGTTCTTAGTCTATGGGGGTGATGAACAACTCGTCGTAAAAGGTTACGTCGATGCTAGTTTCGACACCGACAAGGATGATTATAAATCTCAGACAGGATACGTGTATATTTTGAATGGAGGAGCTGTGAGCTGGAGAAACTGCAAGCAAAGCGTGATCGCGGGATCTACAGTAGAAGCGGAATACATGGATGCTGCAGAAGCGTCAAGTGAAGGAGTTTGGATCAGAAACCTCATCACTGAGCTTGGAGTGGTTCCAAGTGCATTGGACCCACTGGAGATATTGTGTGACAGCACTGGTGCCATAGCACTCGCTAAGGAACCAAGATATCATCCAAAGACCAAGCATATCAACCGCAAGTTTCATATAATCCGAGATTATATATCAGATGGAGATCTGAAGATTAGCAAAGTACATACAGATCTGAATGTCGCAGATCCATTGACTAAACCTCTTCCACGTGTAAAACATGATCAGCACCTCAGTGCCATGGGTGTGAGATTGTTGCCAAATGTAAACTAGATTATTGACTCTAGTGCAAGTGGGAGACGGTTGGAATTATGCCCTAGAGGCAATAATAAAGATGTTATTATTATAATTCTTGTTCATGATAATGTTTATATTCCATGCTAGAATTGTATTAAGCGGAAACTTTAATACTTGTGTGGTTTGTGAACAACACCGTGTCCCTAGTATGCCTCTATGGACTAGCTCATTGATCAATGATGGTTAAGGTTTCCTAACCATAGACATGAGTTGTCAATTGATAATGAGATCATATCATTGGGAGAATGATATGGTGGACAGACCCAAACTAAGCGAAGCAATTAGATCGTGTTATCGTGTTCGTCTTTGCGAAGCTTTTCTTATGTAAAATATTGTATTCCTTAGACCATGAGATAATACAACTCCCTGGTATCGGAAGAAAGCTTTGAGGTCATCAAACGTCATCCTATGAGAGGGTGATCATAAAGGTGTCTCTCAGGTGATCGGAATGTATCTGTTGGGTTGTATGTATCGAGATGGAATTTGTCCCTCCCAAGTCGGAGAGATATACTTCGGGCCCACTCGGTAATCGATATCAACACTGCTTGCAAGCATGTGGTTAAGGAGTTAATCACAAAGTGATATCGGATTACGGAACGAGTAAAGTACTTGCTGTGAACGAGATTGAACTAGGTATGACGGTACCGACGATCGAATCTCGGGCAAGTAAAATATCGCGAGACGAAGGGAATATATATATGGGATTGATTGAATCCTGGCATCGTGGTTCATCCTATATGATCATCGATGAATGTGTGGGAGTCAATATGGGTTTCCAGACCCCGCTGTTGATTATTGATAGAAGATCATGTCTGCATATTCTCGAACCCGCAGGGTCACACACTTAACGTGTCTCGACTCTAGGATAGATTGGATAATTGGTTTATGAGTTTTTGTTCGGAGTCTCGGATGGGATCCGGGACATCACGAGAGGTTCCGGAATGGTCCGGAGAATAAGATTCATATAAGGCAGTGCAGTTTTTGGAGTTCGGAATTGTTCCGGGTTAATCGGTATTGTACCGGAAGCTTCTAGAACCTTCCGGAAGGGGACCAACGTGACCCCACCTTCCGGGAGGGGGCATGGTCCTATGAGGGAGTGCCCTGGCCGCATTGGGCCTGGGGCACAAGGCCCCATAGGGCCCAGCCGGCCAAGAGAGGTTTAAACTCTAGATAGAGCTTCTAGAAGGGGGGTTTCCTTGCCCCCCACTCTTCCTCCTTGGGGCCGCCGGCCTTGGCTTGGGGGAGGGGCTAGGGCTGCGCCCACCCCTCTATATATAGAGGGCTGGGGGCGCACCAACCCCCTACACCTTCCCCTCCAACCCTAGCCGCCCTGCTGCCCTCCTCTCTCCCTCCCGACTGCTTGTAGGAGAAGCCCTGCTGCAGAAATTCTCCACCAATTGCACCGCGCCGTCGCGTTGTAGATCCAACCCATCTCTCCACCATACTTGCTGGACCAAGGAAGGAGGAGACATCGAGGTGCCGCACGTGTGCATCTCACGGAGGCATCGCCACTTGTGGTGCTAGATCGGATCGGATCGCGAGGAGGAGAAGCGAGTACGACTACATCACCCACGTTCCGACGAACGTTCCGCTGTGCGAATCTTCAAGGGTATGAAGATCTAATCCAATCTCTCTCGTTGATTGCATCTCCTAGATTAGATCTTGGCTTCCCTCTGTTCGCATCCGTAGAAAATTTTGATTTACTATGCCGCGAAACCCTTCACTAGCATTGTAAACACAGGGGACTCTACCTTATTAAAGGTTGGGACCCTTACAGATGGTATCAGAGCATTGTGTTGCCTGTAGGATTTGTAAACCTAGGATTGGACAAAAACCCCTTAGAAAAATAGGAGTTGTATTTGTTCCAAACTTATTTACAAACAATCTTGTAAACTCTTTCCTCAACCATTTTTGATTTTGATTCTACATCTCTTCTATTTCAACTTGATGGACAAACCTACCCCATGACCAAAGACTTCACCATGTGTAAAAGACTCCATCAACTCTAATGACTTCAACATCATGACTTCAACATCATCAACTCTAATGACTTCAACATCTTCAGCATATTCACCAAGGACCTCACCCTTGGATACCACTAAGGACTACAAGTGAGACAAGGAAATCTTGCTCAAGATATGGAGACTAAGGAAATGCAAAATTAGAAGGAGTTCACCTCACTTGAGGTATTGTAACCAAAAGTTTTCCCCAAGGAAACCATGATCTCATGCAAGAAGAATCAACCAAGAAATATGGAAAGATCTCAAGTGAACCATATAGATGGACCACCATATATAGTTAAGTTAAACACACCAACTTATGTGGTGTAACAAAAATATTTTTGGTTGCCTAAAAATATGCTTGAAACTTGTTGTTTGAGTGGAATGTTTGTTTGTGATTGATTGCACATTGCTTGAGTGAATTGTGATGTGTGTGATTAGAATTATTTCCTTAGAAAATCTTTTGCCTATTCTAATCCCAATCCAACCCACATAGATGACTTCTCCAAGAGACACCAACATCAAGGTTGATGACAACAACAACAACAACCAATAGGACAACATGAGAGAACTTATAGCAACCCAAAACCAGTTGAGCCAAGAGACAACTCAGCTTTTAGCCAACAACAATGGACTAGACCCAGCCATACAAAGGATTTTGAAACTTCAATCCCAATTGTTGCAAGGATTGGTTACTCAAGTGATCAACATGGGAGAAAACATTTCCCAAAGAGCAAATGACAACAAGGATGACAAAGATGCTATTCAAGAGGGAACCCAAGCTTGCAATATTTATGGAGACAAGGATCATACATGCAAGGAGCATAAAGATCAATGCCCTAATTGTGAAGAAGAAAGTCATATCTCTAGTAACTACCCCAAGAAGAGAGAAAGATTTCCCACCTCTAAGGTGAGGTATGAAGAGCATGAACTAGAAGAACTCCTAACTTTGGAGAATCCCAAGAAAAAGAAGAAATGCCCCAACCCTAGCAAGAAGGATATTACTCAAGAACAATGTTACACTTGCAAAGAGATGGGACACTATGCCAATGATTGCCCAGAAAAGAAGAAGAACCAAGGAAATAAACAAGAAGAATTGTTACCCAAGGAAAAGAAAGATATTAGCCAAGTGTGGTGCAACAACTGCAAAAACCCAGGACATTATGCAAACAACTGTCCAGAAAAGATGAAACACAAGATAAACAAGCCTATGAGGGATCTCAGCCTTGTCACATGTTTCAAATGCAAGGAACTAGGCCACTATGCAAACTTCTGTCCAGGAAAGTTACATCCAGATCCCAAGCAAGCCAAGATGTAATTTAGTTGGAATTTTTTTTAAGGGTGGTAGTACCCTAGTTGTTTTGAACCAACTTGTAACCCTAGCCTTCCCAAATCTCGGGACGAGATTTATTTTAAGGGTGGTAGCCTGTCACATCCCAAGATTTTCCAAATCTTGTAATGTGAAAAATAATTGAATAAAATAAAACTTTGTTGATTTTCAGGGTGAGAAGAAACTTTTTGATTCCAATTGGGAACTTTCAAAACCTATTTGGATCAAATAAAATCCTAAAGGAATTTAAAAAGATAAATAAACAATAAAACTTAAAAATATTTAAAATTACTATTTTTGGATCTTTTAATAAAAGATTTGGTTTCCAAAAGAAAAGGTAGATTTAAAAATAACGATTATTTTGTAAGCCAAATTAAAACTTGGCCAAGCCTTTGAAATAAAATATTTCTATTTGACAAAAATAGTAAAGGTTTATTTAAACAAAATAATGAGGATTTATTAATATCCAGTTTTATTAAAAATAAAGGCTTTTCCCATTTTAAATAAACACTAAAACTTATTAAAATATTTTAAATAAGTTTTCCATGTATTTTATATTCTCAAATAAAACCTATTCTCAAATAAAACCTATTGAAGTGTTTTTGGTTTTATTTTAGATTTCAAAATAAAGATTTTAATAAAACAAATCCTATTTGAATTAAATGAATAAGGTCTATTCATTTAATTATTATTGGACCCTAAAATAAAAATGTTATTTTATTTTAAACAAGTTTTCCAAGTATCTTCTATTTTCAAATAAAACCTACTGATTTGGTTTTGATAATATTTAGTTTTCAAATGGAGATTTTATTAAATAAATCAAAACCTATTTGAATTAATAACTAAGGTCTATTTTAATTAATTATTAAATAGATCCTAAAATAGAAATATTATTTTATTTTGGACTTGTTTTGTGTTGTTAAACAAAAATAACATAGTACAAAGTTTGGTGAATGTATTGATTTGATTTGTGGATTGATTGGTTTGATTGAATTCAAAACATAAATTAGAATTAGAAAAAGAAAAAGCAATCAGGAAGAAAAAAATAGAATCTAGTCGACCCAACCCAGCAGCCCAACTAGGCCCAGCAGCCCATTTCCCTCTCTCCCCCGAAGCGTTTTTCTCTCACTCACCAGACGACCCGCAGAGCCAATGACAGGTGGACCCAACTCCCCTCTCCTCTCTCTCACTGACCAACCGACCCCACTCCTCCTGTTCATCGTCTACACCCGCGACAAGTTCTTCCCCGCTTCTGCCGTTGATTCCTCCGGTTTAATTCGTCATAACGCTGCGTTTATTCCTTGCTGTGATCAAGCCCATTTAATCGCCCTGGCATCCTCTCCATTTCCCCTCAAGCGCCTCCCTCTCTCTGCCCCCAGGCCGTCGTAATTTCGAGCCACACCGTCACTGCTCCGACGAGCTCCCACTTCGATTCCGGCCAAACCTCGCCGCCCCATGCCTTCCTAAGCACACCGTTGTGATCCCCACTCCCAGGCGCATCTGCCTGTGCCTTTCGTTCAACCGCGGGCGCCCCAGAGGGTCGACTACAACAACTCCGAGCTCCGCCGCGTCTGCAAGCAACTCCGGTGATCCTTCTGGTAAGCACCTGACCGCCCCGCTCTTTCCCGATGATGCTCCCGCACTCCCCAACTTCGGCTGCATCTAACCATGCCTTTGCTTTTCCTCGGGGCGAACCGCAGCACCGCCCTCGACAACGACCAGAGCCACTCGACGCCGTTCCCCACTCCGGTGAGTGATTACTCCTATGCCAGTGCGCCCCTCGACCAACCGACCCCGCCTCGAGCATCACCACGACCCTGCGAGCACGGTGATACCATCCTTTGCCCTCTTTGCTTCCTGTAACCGCCGTTAGCTCCTCGTCCGACCGTGCGCCGCCGCCAGCCGCCGCTAGCGCCGCTAGTTAATGGTTGAGCTGTTGTGAGCCGTGCGATGCAAATCGTCTGGCTAAGAATAGAACTTGAGCGAAGCAGTATGAGCTAGTCTGAGCCGTGCGATCTGTTTAGATCCAACGCCCCGCGGAGCACGATCCGACCGAAGCGGTACCATCCAGTGACATCGCGACGCGTGGCCAGTCTTTGTTTTAAACAGAATTTGAAAATAGATTTAGATGCAAATTTGAAACCCTTGTAACTTTTGATCCACACGTCCAAAAATTACAAACTTTATATCAATGGAATCAGTCGAAAAAGCCCTAGCCAACCATGCCATTTGTTTAGTAAAAAGCTTCTGGAAAAATGTTTGTTTTTGCAGAAACATTTGTATGCTTGTTTAGATTGTAAAAATTATTCAAAAATGATTTTGGGGATAAAATCTTTTGAAAATGGTGTGATTTGAACCTAATGACCCTAGGAAACACTTTGTGGATTCAAAAATGTATTTGGAGAAACAAAAGAATGATTCTTTGATTTAAAACCAATTCTAGCCAAATAAAAATATGGTTTATTTATTAAAAATGGTTTTGAAAGAAAACCTTTGGGAAATGTTTTGTTTATAACTCTCTGACCCTAAACACAAAGTTTTATGGTTTGAAAACATATTTTGTGAATCCAATAGATTAATGCCTTAGTAAAAACATTTTTACACCACATAAAATGATACTTGGTTTTGAAAATGGTTTATGAAGTGAAACCTTTTGCAAATGACTTTGCCACTTTAAAAAATGACCATTAGGTGTTTTCAAATGTTTATGACCCATTAGGAACCACTCTTTCAAAATAAAACAAAGCTTGTCATGCTTGCATGCATTACTTTGACTTTATCATTTTATGTGTTGAATTGCTTGAATGGTAGATTGAACTTGTGCCTTGCCTGATTGAATTGTAGTGACTTGAAGAGTGTGATTGTAGAAAGGACAAGGAGTGAACTTATACTCTACCAAAAAAAGGCAAGTGATGCTTCATACTTTGTCCCATTACTTTCACTATGCATTAGTGATTTTTCTAAGTAAAACATGCATGGAACTTTTGCTAAGTATAAACCTTGCTATAGGAAAACCTAGTAGATGAAACCTTAGTAGAAATTTTCCTAAGTTAAGATTCCTACTACTATAAAGCTTAGCCTAGCTAATAGAAAACAAGGGTGGAATATATATCCATACTATAAAAAATTTCTAAGTTTGAGGACTTGTGTTTTTATTTAATAAAACAACTAAGTTAATGAATCACCTGGGTGGAAAGGGACTTGCTTGGTGGTTTTTGGTTGAGTGGTTCACAAGGCCCATGTTTATGGTTGACCTTGTGTATCTCACTTGTGGATGGCCACCCAGGAACAAAGAGATTTGAGATGTCAAATGTTGAGAAGCTTCAAGTGCAACCACTTGGCATTATGGGCTCTGCCTGGATCATATAGGTTGCAAGAACTTAGCCATATGGATAGTTGGTGGTAGAGTTTGATAGGTTGGAGCGCGTCCATTTTGGAGGGAAGGCTTCTGAAAGATCTTGTCTTGGTGAAACCAAGTCTTGTGGGGAAAGTGCACCACCTCTGCAGAGTGTAAAATCTAAGTACTTAGCCATGTCCCTGGTAAAGGACAATTTGAGCATCAAGACATGGAAGCAATCAAGACTCTCATCATTCAAATTTCAAACTTAAAAACTTGTGGTTGAACAAGGGTTAAAGGATCTTCAATCTTTGATTGGGAGAAATGATTTTGTCAAACAAAAACTTAGTGTTTTAAAAATGTTAAGGAAAAATCTATTTTGAGCAATGCAAGCCTCAACTCCACTTAGCCAAATGCATATAGATGATAGACTCCACTATACTACCATAGTATCACTTGCCAATACAATTCAAATGTATTGACCCTTGTGGCTGTAACTTGTTATGTTGCAGGTTTGATTGATTTAGTGAAGTGTGTTGATTAGGATTACAAAGTCTACAACCAACATGTCTGCCTGTGGCACCTTGAAGATGAAGGACCCCATGCTTATAGATATTCTGCTGCAATGTAATGTAATAGCCAAATGAGCTATGTAAGATGTAATAAAATTATGTTATTCCTGGTTATAAAGTTCTATTATGACCTTTGTTTCTTGATATTACATCTTAACTGTGGATGGTAGCTATTGATCCAGGGACTAGCATTGTAAACACAGGGGACTCTACCTTATTAAAGGTTGGGACCCTTACAACGTTCCTCATGATAGCACGGTTCTGCTAATTCCAACATATAAGTGCAAGCATATACAACATAGATGACACAATGGTTCAAGTCTATTAGGGGAAAAGAATATAAAGTGTGCCATCAAGTTTGTGAGGGCTTTAATAACTAAGTTTTCACATAACAAAATAGTTTTTAATTGGAAGATAGCTGAAAGCAAGAATATACTTAGAATGGTGTAACACACCATGCATAGGAATTTATAGTGGACACTTTGGAATAACTTGGTTTCTTGGGAGTTGGAAGCATGAGTAGAGCTTACTCATACAAGTGGAGGCTAGCAAAAGACTGGGAGCAACCAACTAAGAGAGCATAATGGCCATAATCATGTAGTGCAACAAAACATTACTAATCAAAGCATAGAGTGGTACAATAAGTCTAGGACTAAATGATCATAGAGGCTATGGTAACTTGTTCATAGTCATAACATGGTGTAAGCATGTGCCAAGTCAACCCAAGCAAAGCATCAAAGGATAATACCACAATACTATGCTTTTGCATGCTAAAACAACGCATAATTTCTTCAAGGCACACTAAGCAATCCCAATTGTTTAGAACAAGACATGTTATATAATACTCACTAAGGATAAGGTCAAAACAACACCTAGCATGTCATGCTAAAGTCTAAGTCACAGTCAATGCAAGCTCCTCTTGCACTTACAAGCAAGAACTTCCTACTCCTTTCCAACACCAAGCAACTTATTTGCAAACAACACAGCGAGAACAGGGGTCCAAACTACTTTATTCAATCAAACTAAACAACCTAAGCAAAGCAAACAAAAACTAAGACGCTCTGATGGCACCCAGTACTTGTCGTGGGACGCTTCGTTGGATACCCCAAGATCAAGGTATGAAGCAGCACATCAGCAGGTTTCCCTCAGTAAGAAACTGAGGTTATCGAACCAGTAGGAGGAAGGAAACGTCACACAGGTGTTGCTAGCAACGCGGAGACCTGCACAACACAAACTCAAGACTTTACCCCAACGAATCAGTGAGGTTGTCAAGCTCACCGGTTTGCTGTAACAAAGGATTAAACGTATGGTGTGGAAGGTAATTGTTTGCAGCAAGTAAACAAGTAACAGTGGAAGATGTATCAATGGTAAAGATTGGACCGTGGTCCATAGTTCACTAGAGGTGCTCTCCTTAGATAAAAAACATGGCATGAAGGGTAAACAAATTACAGCAGGGCAATTGATAGTAATTGAGCAAGGCATAACAATGCAATTACTAGTCAGAAAGATCCTATGAGATTCGATTGGGCAATACAACAAGATACATAGACCGCCATCCAACTGCATCTATGACGAGAAGTCCACCTTCAGGTTATCATCCGACCCCCTCCAGTATTAAGTTGCAAGCAACAGACAACTGCTTTAAGCAAACTGTGTAAGGTAAACAGTCCACATGTTCCATGAACAAGAGACCGTTGTTTTCTCCCTAGTAGCAACAACACATCTACAACCGAAGAGATTTCTGTCACTTTCCTTGGAAACTAGAGGCATGAACCCACTATCGAGCATAAATACCCCCTCTTGGAGTCACTAGCAACTACTTGGCCAAGATAGCTACTAACAACAGAGAGCATGCAAGATCACAAACAACACAGACATGATAGAATCATAAAGACAAAACCATTAATCAAACCAACATAATAATCTCAATATCCATCTGATCCCCGCAAACACAACATGCATGATTACAAATAGATTAGATCTTGATCATGAACGGAGCTCACAAGATTTATACATGAAAGCACAAAGGAGGAGATACAACCAACTAGTTACTACATGGACCCATAGTCCAAGGTGGAACTACTCATGCATCATACCAGAGAGAAGGCCTCCAGGATGATCTCCCCTCCGGCAGGGTGCCGGGAAGAACTTCATATCCGCCCCGATCTAGGGACGATGGTGGTGGCGGCTACAGACGGTTTCGTGGAGATTTGATCTGGTGCTTAGGGTTTCTACATCGGGGGCTTCTTATAGGCGAAGGGGGAGGCCAAGGGGGCGACCATAGGCCCCACACCCCTACTAGGCGCGGGGCAGGGCCCACCCATGCCTAGGGTGGATCTGGCCGCCCTGGCTTGCCTCTTCGTCTCCCCTCTGGACTTCTTGTTCCCCACAAAAAGCAATTGAATTTGACGTTTGTCCCGTCCAATTCCGAGAATATTTCTTTACTAACTTTTCTGAAACCAAAAATATCAGAAAATAGGCATCTGGCACTGTTGCAACTTGTTAATAGGTTAGTACCAGAAAACATGTAAAAAGCACCTCAAAGTGTAGACAACTAAAGCAAAGTAGATACTAACAAGCATGGAGCATAAAATATTATAGATACGTTTCCGACGTATCAACATCCCCAAGCTTAACTCCTGCTCGTCCTCGAGTAGGTAAGTGATAAAAATAATAATTTTTCAGGTGACATGCACCCTCACAATAAAGATATAACCACTTGCAAGCTTTGAAAGCTGGGATCAAAGAACTCTAAACATGTGCATGAAAGATGGAGTTCTAACAATAGGACATAGTAACTATGCATGCAACATGACAAGCTACAAACAAAGATCATGAATAACATGCATTAAAAAACGCTTATTTGTTTCACATACAGAAAACATAGCATAGTGGAAATCAGCTTATCCCTCATAGAGTAGCAAATAGATGCATATGACACCTTCAAAGTTCACAAGGGAGACTAGAAACAAATAGTACAAGAACAAGTAATATCACAATATGCATCAATCAATAAGCTTTGGAACACTACACACAGAATGACAACTATGCTCTCTTAATGGTGCTTAAAGGTAGAAGGTGGAGACTCAATAATGGTGGAAGAAAGGCCTTTTTGTAAAGGAAGCAGGGAGTACAAGTTTCAAAAAGAGCTTCCAAAAATTATGGTACTTGTTAGCTTTCAGCCCTCATTGCCCCTAACATAAGCATCTTGAAGTGATTAAGGTTAAAGTGGAAAATATGGAGTATATGTCTGACGAAGTATAAGTTGGCAATATCAAGTCCCTTGAATACGAGGGCCACACCTCATGCATACTCAACTTTGGGCCCAGATAAGTTCTTGTCACTTTAAGTATTTGCATATCACTGAGAACCGCCAACGGGGTACCCCTTGCACATGGTACAGGAGCTTTCCCATAACCAAAATGACAAGGCAAGCAGACAATGAGCATCTCAGCAATCTTCTTATGTATCATGGGAATATGGTACTTTTTTCTCTCTTTCCTATTTTCTCAATGTGTCTCTCTTTTTTTATAAGAAGAATGCTTCATAGATGTCACTATGGTGATGCTGCAAGTTTCCACCATGATTAGGCATGGCTTAGGCTAGCGGTCCAGGCGTTTCTCTAACACAGGATACAAACTCCATGGACTTACAAGTTCCCTTTTTATTTCACACCGGTGACATCCATAGACAAAAGAGCATGATATCAACTGAGTACAAAGTACAAGTGAAATGTTGAAAGCGTTCCCCATGACAACACGGTTCTGCTAATTCCAACGTAAGTGCAAGCATATACAACAAAGTTGTCACAATGGTTCAAGTTTATTAGGGGCAAAGAATATAAAGTGTGCCATCAAGTTCGTGAGGGCTTTAATCAATAAGTTTTCACATAACAAAATAGTTTTTAATTGGAAGATAGCTCAAAACAAGAATATAGTTGGAATGGTGTAACACACCATGCATAGGAGTTTATAGTGGACACTTTGGAAAAACTTGGTTTCTTGGGAGTTGGAATCATGAGTAGAACTTACTCATACAAGTGGAGGCTGGCAAAAGACTGGGAGCAACCAAATAAGAGAGCATAATGGACATAATCATGCAGAGAAACAAAGCATACTGATCAAAGCAAAGAGTGGTACTACAAGTCAAGCACTAAATGATCAAAGAGTCTAATGGTGACTTGTCATAGTCATAAAATGGTGTGAGCATGTGCCAAGTCAACCCAAGCAAAACATCAAAGGAGAATACCATAATACTATGCTTTTGCATGCTAAAACAACGCATAATTTCTTCAAGGCACACTAAGCAATCCCAATTGTTTGGAACAAGACATGCTACAGCAATAATCACTAAGCATAAGGTCAAAACAACACCTAGCATGTCATGCTAAAGTCTAAGTCATAGTCAATGCAAGCTCCTCTTGCACTTACAAGCAAGAACTTACTTGTAAGGGGTTCCCAACCTTTAATAAGGTAGAGATCCCTGTGTTTGCAATGCTAGTCCCTGGATCAATAGCTAGCATCCACAGTTAAGATGTAATATCAAGAAACAAAGGTCATAGTACAACTTTATAACCAGGAATAAAATAATTTATTACATCTTTCATAGCTCATTTGGCTATTACATTACATTGCAGTAGAATATCTATAAGCATGGGGTCCTTCATCTTCAAAGTGCCAGAGGCAGACATGTTGGTTGTAGACTTGTAATCCTAATCAATAACTTCACTAATATCAAACAAACCTGCAACATAACAAGTTACAGCCACAAGGGTCAATACATTTGAATTGTATTGGCAACTGATACTATGGTAGTATAGTGGAGTCTATCATCTATATGCATTTGGCTAAGTGGAGCTTAGGCTTGCTTTGCTCAAAATAGATTTTCCTTATCATTTGAAAACACAAAGTTTTGCTTTGACACAAATTACCCAAGGCATCTACCAATCAAAGATTGAAGATCCTTTAACCCTTGTTCAACCACAAGTTTTAACTTAGAAATTTGGATGATGAGATTCTTGATAGCTTCCATGTCTTGATGCTCAAATTGTCCTTTACCAGGGACATGGCTAAGTACTTAGATTTTACACTCTGCAGAGGTGGTGCACTTTCCCCACAAGACTTGGTTTCACCAAGACAAGATCTTTCAGAAGCCTTCCCTTAGACCAACATGGACGCGTTCCAACCTATCAAACCCCTACCACCAACTGTCCATTTGGCTAAGTTATTGCAACCTATATGATCCAGGCAGAGCCCATAATGCCAAGTGGCTGCACTTGAAGCTTCTCAACATTTGACATCTCAAATCTCTTTGTTCCTGGGTGGCCATCCACAAGTGAGATACACAAGGTAAGCCATAAAAATGGGCCTTGTGAACCACTCAACACAAACCATTCCTTCCATTCCACCCAGGTGATTTATTCACTTAGTTGTTTTATTAAACAAAACACAAGTCCTCAGACTTAGAAATTTTCCATAGCATGAATATATATTCCACCCTTGTTTTCTACTAGCAAAGCTAAGCATGATAGTAGTAGGAATCTTAACTTAGGAAATTTCTACTAAGGTTTCATCTACTAGGATTTCCCTTGGCATAGTTTACACTTAGCAAAATTCCATGCAAGTCTTACTTAGAAATATCACTAATGCATAGTGAAAATAATGGGACAAAGTATGAAGCATCACTTGCCTTTTTGGTAGAGAGTATAGGTTCACTCCTTGATCTTTGCAATGTTCACACACTTCAATTCACTACAATTCAATCAAGCAAACAATATTTCAATCTACCATTCAAGCAATTCATCACATAAAAATAATAAAAACAAGCAATGCATACAAGCATGCAAAAGATTGTTTTATTTGTAAAAGTGGTTCCTAATGGGTCATAAACTTTTGAAAACACCTAATGGTCATTTTATAAAGTGGCAAAGTCATTTGCAAAAGGTTTCTCTTCATAAGCCATTTTCAAAACAAAGTATCATTTTATGTGGTGTAGAAATATTTTTACTAAGGCATTAACCTATAGGGTTCACCCAATATGTTTTCCAACCATAAAACTTGGTGTTTAGGGTCAGTGAGTTTAAAACAAAACATTTTCCAAAGGTTTTCTTCCAAAACCATTTTTAATAAATAAACCACATTTCTATTTGACTAGAAATGGTTTTAAATCAAAGAATCATTATTTTGTTTCACAAAATAAAAATTTGAAACCACAAAGTATTTCCTATGGTCAGTAAGTTTGATCCAAAACATTTTCCCAAAGTTTTCTTTACAAAAACATTTTCATAACCAAAATCTTTATTTTCATTTGGCTAGAAATGGGCTAAATCAAGTTTTCCATCCTAAACTTTACCAAATACTTTTTCCAAACTATGGGTTGGTTCCTAGGGTCAGTAAGGTCACAACAAACCATTTTGCAAAAGTTTTAACCCTAAAATCAATTTTAAACAATTTTTATACCCTAAACAAGCTCACAAAAGAATATGCAAAAACAAGCAAACTAACAGATACTATTTGCTAAACCAAGGGCATGGTTGGCTAGGTCTTGTTCTCCTGAATCCATTGATATAAAATTTGTAATTTTTGGACGTGTGGTTTGAAAGTTACAGAGGTTTGAAAATGGCATTTAAATCTGATTTCAAACTCTATTCTCAAACGTCTGGTGCCACGCGTCTTAATCTCATTCGCCCATACCATTTCGTCTGGATTGGCTATTCTAGCGCGTTGGATCAACTCAAATCGCGTGGTCCAGAGGACATACCCCTTTGCGGTTAAGTGAATCTATCGTGCTCGCCCGATCTAGATCGAACGGCTCCTATTGCCTGGCCAAGAACTGGCGGTGCTCAACGGTGGTGCGTGGCGGCGACGGTCAGACAGCGGCGGCGCTGGCGAAATAGGAAGCGAGAGAGGGAGAGAGTAGGCTCACCAGATTCGCAAAAGGCTGGGGAAGCTCGTCGTGTGGTCGATGTGGCAAGGGGCGCTCAGGTATAACTGCGATTGCTCGCCGGAGTAGAGGACAGCGTCGGGTGGTCTCAGTCGTGGTCGGAGTCGTCGCTACATGTCACGAGAAGAACAACCGAGGTTATGGTTAGACGCAGGAGATCCCGGGGGTGCTGTGTGTGTGAACCAGAAGGCGCGGGGCGGTCTAGTTTACCTGGGAGCTTGCCGGAGTTGGAGCGGCCGGCGGCGTCGTTCAGGAGGTTGATGTAGTCGATGCACTGGGGCGCCCGCGGTCGAATGGAGGGCACGGGGAGAAGCGTCTGGGAGTGGGGAAGCTGCTAGGGTGCTCAGGGAGGCACGGGGTGGTGTGTACTGGCCTGAATTGGTCGGAGACGGTGGTCGGAGCAGAGGGAGTACTAGATCGATTAGTGGCAGCCTCGGGGCAGAGAGGGAGAGGCGACAGAGGGGAAAGGCGGAGAAGACGCTGGCGTTTAAATGTGCATGGTCGCAGGGGGTAAAGGCAGCATCAATGCCGCGAATTTAAGCGTGCATTCATCGGCGGTAACAGCCGGCGTGGTCACTGGCGGGTGAGGAAGAAGAGAGCTGATGTGGGGTCGTCTTGTCAGCAAGGAGAGACAGGGAAGATGGGGTCCGCGCGTCAGTGAGGGTGTGGGTTAGGTTTGCGGTGGAGAAAAATGGTTCGGGGATTAAGGGGAGGTGGGCTAGGTGGGCTATTGGGCTGGGGCAGCTGGGCCAGTCTGTTTCCATTTTTTTTTCTGAATTCTTTTTCCATTTCTATTTCTATTTTTCTGTTTTGAATTTGAATCAATTATTCATTCACTCAAACCATTCAAACAATTCAAACTTATAAAGAGTTTTTGGTTCTGTTTATCAACATAAACCAAATCCATAAAATAATACTTTTATTCTTTTTAGGTCATTCATTAATTAAATAAAATGGATCTTTAGTTATTTAATAAAATAGGGTTTGATTTAATTAATAAAATTTCCATTTGAAATCCAAATATTTTCAAAACCAAATTAGTAGGTTTTATTTGAAAGTATAAGATACTTGGAAAACTTGTTAAAAATAAAATAACATTTTTATTTTAAGCTCCATTAATAATTAAATAAAATGGACCTTAGTTAATAATTCAAATAGGATTTGTTTTATTAAAATCTTTATTTTGAAAATCTAAAATAAAACCAAAACACTTCAGTAGGTTTTTATTTGTTTAGTTGGTTCAAATAATTCATCTTGAATTATTTGGAAAGTATTTTAATATGATTTATTAATCATTAAGATTGGGTATTTGTTTTAATTCCAATGGAATTAAATATAGTTTTAATTCCATAATTTTATTTAGAGGTTTCCTTTGACCTTATTATTTAAGTTATTTAAACAACTTTTAATTTACTTGGGTAAATTCCAAAATACCATTTATTCATGAATTCTTATTTAGGGATTTTTTCTTTTTAGGATTAGGGATAGAATGGTTATTGCCATTTTATTTTATTTGGATTATTCTTCATCCTTTTATTTTACTTGGATTGGGATTATAATCATTCCCCTTGCTTAATATATTTGGCCAAGATTTGATTTGGTCTTTAAATATTCTTTATTTAATATTTTTATCTTTGTCATAAAATCCATATCTTTTTATTTAGAGGTCCAAACTTGCTGATTCCAATTTGTGAAATCTTATTTTATTAATTGTTTATCCTTTTAAATCCTTTTTGGATTAAATGCTCACCATTTGGTATAGATTTCTAGATAGGTTCTTTATTAGCGTTGGGAAATCAATTTCTTATCTTATTAAGTGCATAAGATTTTATTTATGGTTCCAAATTGAGTGAAACCAATTTCTATGGTCTTTCTTGATCCTTTGTGAATATTTGTTGATCAATTTTGGTATGGATCAAATCCATGGATTTGGAGATAACTTTGGAAAATGATTTTCTTCCATTAGGGTTTAGGGTTTTGGATTTATTTTCCAAATGATTAAATTTCCAGATACATTCATTGAGGAATGCATTTCCCTTGATTTGGATTTTCCTTGAATTCAAACTTTTACCAAAATTTGTTCAAGATGGGATTTTAAGTTTCCAAAAAGTTTCTTTTCACCCTAAAATTCAACAATAATTTATTTTGTTTATTTATTTTTCACATTACAAGATTTGGAAAATCTTGGGATGTGACATTACTACTCCTTTCCAACACCAAGCAACTTATTTTCAAAACAACACAGAGAGAATGGGGGTCCAAGCTACTTTATTCAAGCAAAATAAACAAACTAAGCAAAGAAAACGAAAACTAAGACGCTCCAAGAACAACACAACTGTGCATGATACAATAAAAATGAAGTGTCTAGACAGACCTGAGCTTTTTATTGATGAAGAAGGGGATGCCTTGGGCATCCCCAAGCTTTGACGCTTGTACCTTTTGGATATTTCTTGGGGTGAAACCGTGGTGGCATCCCCAAGCTTGAGCTTTTGTCCATTCTTCATCTCATTAGATCATTCTCTCTCTACACCTGAAATTTTTCCTTCATACAAAACTTCACACAATCTTCATTAGCAACATTAGTTTATTCAAAAGATATTAGACCCCTGGAAAAGCTTTGGAACAGCAAGGCTTTTCACTAAAAACACAATATATTGTAGCAACTCCTTCAAAAATCTCAATTCACCTAAAGATAACTCAAAAAGGAATCAATAAGAAGCAAATGCAAATAATGGCAGAAATCTGTCAAAACAGACCAACAGGTAGAAACCGATTTTTTCGAACATCTTCTCTTGCTCAACTAAAAATGTGTTGATCTAACAAAAGTTAGCTAACATACTGGAGGATTTATTCGTAAATTTTCAGATCAATCCGAGTTACATAGACTCCTCACGGATTTTTTTGGTGGAGGACAAAAATCTGTTTCGGGACAGCAACTCTTCATATCTTACTTCCCTCTCATTAGAGGTCATTCTTGGCACAAAAAGCAAACATAAAGGATAAGGAGAGGTCATTACTGAAGTAATAACTTCCAAGACTCAAGGAAACTATTGGGTTATCTCCCAACAAGTACTTTTCTTTAACGCCTTTAAGTTAGGCTTGATAGCTTGAGAAGATGCTCACATAAGAATTATGAATTGAAGTCAAAGAGAGCATCAAGAAGCAAATTCAAAACACATTTAAGTCTAACCCACTTCCTATGCATAGGAATCTTGTAGGCAAATTAATTCACAAAGAACAAAGTGACAGTCATAGGAAGATGAAACAAGAGCAACTTCAAAACTTTCAGCACATAGAGAGGTGTTTCAGTACCATGAAAACTTCTACAACCATACTTTCCTCTCTCATAATAATTTTCAGTAGCCTCATGAATAAACTCAACAATATAGCTATCACATAAAGCATGATTTTCATGATCTACAAACTCATAATTTCTATCAAGCTCAAAAACAGTGGGATTAAAACCTCCACAGGTTTTATCCAAAGTAGATATTTCAAAAGGATCCACAGGAACATAACATTCATCCCCCTTTGGTAAGCACGGGGGACAATCAAATAATATAAGAGGTAAAGAGTTACTCTCATTAGAAGGTAGGCATGGGTAGATCCATTCTTCCTCCTTTTGTTCATCAGTCTCCTCCTCTTTTTCATCTAATGAGCTTCCAATTTCAACAATTTCTTCTTCCATAGGCTCCTGCAAGGCATTAGTCTCTTCCAAATGTGGAAAGTATCTATTAAAATATTCAAGAATATAGCCATTTGATTCCTTGTAATTGTCAAAGCAAAATTTAAGTATCTCATATACCTCATATTCATAAGGTGCATCATTAGTATTTTCAAGCAAACTAGCAAGTTCAAATGCACCCTTGAAAGCAATAAATTCTTCAATTTGTTCCACATCATCAAAATCATAATTTCCTTTAACATAAGAAGATATGGTAACATTATCATTATACTCACACTGAAAGGCTAGGTGTTTATACCTCCTGCAGCAACAAGCTTTATCAAAGCAATAAGTAACATTATAAGTAGAGCACACGTCTCTAGCAATAGTATTCAGCCTATCAATTTTTTCACATAAGTGTTTCTGTTTTTGTGACAACCGGTGTTCCTTATAATAATACTTTTGTTCTTCCATGAACCCACCTTGCCAATAAGAATTAGTATCAAAGAAACCATCCATTGATAGAAAGCATGACCAAGCAAGGCAATAACATACCACCAACTAGAGTAGGAACTAATTTTTTGTGTTTTTGAATAAAGAAAGAAAACCAAACTAGACTAATTTTTTGGGGTTTTTTGGAAAGAGGCAAACAAAACCAAGCAAAAGAAACAAAGCAAACTAAAAACAAAGCAAAGAGAAAGGAAGTGAAGGACTCCCCTAGTGAAGATGTCCTTAGCCTCCCTGGCAACAGCGCCAGAAAATATCTTGATGGTGCCCAGTACTTGTCGTGGGACACTTCGTTGGAAACCCCAAGAGCAAGGTATGAAGCAGCACACTTCAAGTTTCCCTTAGTAAGAAACCGAGGTTATCGAACCAGTAGGAGGAACGAAACGTCACACAGGTGTTTCTAGCAACACAGAGACCTGCACAACCCAAACTCAAGACTTTGCCCCAACGAATCAGTGAGGTTGTCAAGCTCACCGGTTTGCTGTAAAAAGGGATTAAACTTATGGTGTGGAAGGTAATGGTTTGCAGCAAGTAAACAAGTAACAGCGGAAGATGTATCAATGATAAAGATTGGACCGGGGTCCATAGTTCACTAGAGGTGCTCTCCTTAGATAAACAACATGGCATGAAGGGTAAACAAATTACAGGAGGGCAATTCACAGGAACTGAGCAAGGCATAACAATGCAATTACTAGTCAAAAAGATCCTATTAGATTCTATTGGGCAATACAACAAGATACATAGACCGCCATCCAACTGCATCTATGACTAGAAGTCCACGTTCAGGTTATCATCCAAACCCCCTCCAGTATTAAGTGGCAAGCAACGGACAACTGCTTTAAGCAAAGTGTGTAAGGTAAACAGTCCACATGTTCCATGAACAAGAGACTGTTGTTTTCTCCCTATTAGCAACAACACATCTACAACCGAAGATATTTCTGTCACTTCCCTTGGAAACTAGAGGCATGAACCCACTATTTAGCATAAATACCCCCTCTTGGAGTCACTAGCAACTACTTGGCCAAGATATCTACTAACAACGGAGAGCATGCAAGATCACAAACAACAAAAACATGATAGAATCATAAAGACAAAACCATTAATCAAACCAACATAATAATCTCAATATCCATCGGATCCCCGCAAACACAACATGCATGATTACAAATAGATTAGACCTTGATCATGAACGGAGCTCACAAGATCTATACATGAAAACACAAAGGAGGAGATACAACCATCTAGCTACTACATGGACCCATAGTCCAAGGTGGAACTACTCACGCATCATACCGGAGAGAAGGCCTCCAGGATGATCTCCCCTCCGGCAGGGTGCGGGGAAGAACTTCAGACCCCCCTCCCCCGATCTAGGGACGACGGTGGCGGCGGCTATAGAAGGTTTCATGGAGTTTTGATCGAGTACTTAGGGTTTCGGCATCGGGGGCTTCTTATAGGAGAAGAGGCGAGGCTAGGAGGCGGCCAGGGGGCCCACACCCTTCCCAGGTGCGGGTGCAGGGCCCACCCGCGCCTAGGGGTGGTGTGGTGGCCCTCTGGCACCTCTCCGTCTCCCCTTCTTGCTTCGTGAGGCCCATAGTAAAATATTGACTTTGGCTTTTGTCCCGTCCAATTCTGATAATATTGATTTTCGGCCTTTCTGGAACCAAAAACAGAAGAAAACAGGCAACTGGTACTGTGGCAACTTGTTAATAGGTTAGTTCCAGAAAAGATATAAAAACACCTCAAAGTGTAGACAAAGCAAAGCAAAGTAGATACTAAACAAGCATGGAGCATCAAAAATTATAGATACTTTTTTTACGTATCACCCGTACTGTCGGTGTGCATGCTTTATGGACTAAGTCAAGGCAAATCCCTAATTTTTATTTAAGGCCGATAGAAGCGCAACATAAATGGGTCAAATTTATGCAAGCTTGCCAGAAAAGAGTAGTTAACTCTAGTGTCTTAGTGATACCTATGGCGAAAGAGGCTGCGTATGATCATGGCCAGAGTAGTCAAACCGATCATGCTGGAGGTGCTTATGATCATGGCCAGAGCAGTGAAACCCAGGACGGTAGCAACTATCAAGGCCAGAGTAGTCAGGGCCAAGAGGGTGGCGGCGGTTATGAATCAGGTCACAGTAGGTATGCACACACTGGGGGTGATGGTTATGTATCGGACGACGGTGGACAAGGTTTAGGGGAAGACATTTTCAGTGGCAAAGCTGATGAGGACGAGATATATGATGGTTTGTTGCAACATTAGATGGAAGCCGAAGACTCAGAAGGCAACAGTGATACGGATGATGATTCTGGCGAGTCTGATCAAGAAGAGATTGCCCAACCTATTCCGGTATCATGGAATAATGAAAACACAGCAGCAATGAATGTGAACGATGGGCATGATTCAGCGTGGCAGTATCACACGAACAACATATCTCTGGGTGAATTATATCCTAGCAAGAGACATCTGCTGGAAGCAATAGTCGAGTGGTCAATGTCCATGCAACGGGTCTTCAAAACAAAGGTGTCATCACAACAATATTTGACATTAGTTTGCGAGGTAGCCGGATGTCCTGCAAGGGTGCATGCCCATGTCCCTAGGTATGACACAAACTAGAAGGTCAATGATGTTGTGATGCACACATGTACACTTGACAGTGTCCTTCAGGACCATCGTAACCTCACGTCAACCCTCCTGGCTAGACTGTTATACACGGAGATAGTGAAGGGCAAAGCCATGGGGGTGAAAGCTATCATCAACAAAGTTTCTGTCAGATTCCGCTACAATATTTCATAAGGGAAGGCTTGGAGGACTAAGCAGAGGGCACTAGAGGCAAGGTTTGGTTCGTTTCGAGATGGGTATGACTGTCTTGTTAGGATGCTCTAGCCACTGTAGGCTAGGAATCCAGGCACCTACGTGGACATCCAACACTTTACGTTGCCACAGGAACCGAATTTGAGGGTGCTTCATCGAGTGTTCTTCTCATTTGCTATATGCATAGAAGTTTTCACTCACTGTCGACCAGTCATCTGTGTGGATGGTACATTTCTCACTGGCAAGTATAGGGGTCAGATATTGACTGCCATAGGTCAAGATACGTACCGAGGTATGTGCAATGCTTGCCAGTTAACCAAGGACAATTCTGCCTTGCTAGGTTACCCATTGTTGCTGCAATTGTGGTCATGGGAGAGGTTCCCTATCGGTCGTCCAAAAGTAAGTGTCAACCAAATAGTAGGCAACCAGGAACATGAAACAATTTTCTACCAGTCTGACCTATTGTTCGATGAAGAGCAAATTGACTTGCCTACATTTGGCACTCACTGTACCCGTCGCAAGGTCAGTGTAACGTCTTAATAAATTGCACTTCTGGTACTACAATATGAAGGATACTAACAACTATTTTGTCATGCAGTGTCGTTTCGCGGGAGGGCAAGTCGTTAGATGCTATCCATCATTCAGCGAGCAGTTCGACACACTGAAAGAGGATGTCGTGATTTGGGAGTCGTATACCCTGCAGGAACGACACGCACGATATCCCGGTGGATTATATATTATGTGCACTAGAGATCGAGAGTACTGACTGACTAAATCGAAGATCATCTTCGATTGCCTAGTTGAGGAGATGTCTCAACAGAGGGTCATGCGGCAGTTCGGTCTTTGCTAGATGGTAGATCCCACACGTCCGGATGTTCCCCTTCCAGATGTCGTGCACACCTGATACGTCCAATTTGCATCACCATTTTATATCATAATTTGCCTCTATTCATTGATATATGTCTTGTTATGAGGTATTACTTATGTCTTTTCCACTGTTTTTGCATGTTGGATGATTGTTGGAGGATGGACTGCCGGAGTCTGGATTCTGATGGAAAAAGAGGTGTTTTGATGCAATTTCGTGAAGATTAGAAAAATACCAGAAAAATATGGGAAAAGTATATTTTCCCGGAAGACGAAGGAAGCCAGAAGGGGAGGTGTAGAAGGGCCACAGGGTCCCACACCCCCTAGGCGCGGGTCCCCCAGGGCCGCGCCTAGGGCAGGTGTGGCCCACCTGCTTGGCTCCCGACTCCGCCCTCTCTCCTATATCTTCCTTACGGAACCCTAACACCAGGGGAGCGACCACAGATAGATTTTCGCCGCCTCTGCGGGGCAGAAAACACCGAGAGAGAAAGATCTCTCTGGCAGACAGATTTCTGCCGAGGAAACTCCTTCCCGGAGAGGGGAGATCATCGCCATCAACACCATCATCAATCTAGGCTTCATCGGGATCATCATCATCATCCACACCATCATCTCCACCAGCACCATCATCACCAGTCCGTCTGGCTGTAACAATTGTGTTGGATATTGCTTTAGTTCTTAGGGGAAACTTTCCTAGTGTTGATTACTGTTGTAGTTGATGCTTGTGAGTGGAACCATTGAATTATTGTTTATGTTTAGATTGTTATCCATTACCATATCATCTCTAATCTTGATCCATATGATGTCTCGTGAGTAGTTCGTTTAGTTCTTGAGGGCATGGGAGAAGTCATGTTGTTAGTAGTGGATTTGTGTTGAGTTATTATTCAATGGTTTAGTATTTAAGTTGTGGTGCTATTCTTGTAGTGGTGTCATGTGAACGTCGACTACATGATACTTCACCATTTATGGGCCTAGGGGAATGCATTATGTATTTGGCTACTAATTGTGGGGTTGTCGGAGTGACAGAAACCTGAACCCCCATTAGGACACCTTTGCACAAGGGAGCGTAGGATCTCATAGTTTAAGGCTGTGGTTTGGTTTATATCTTAATTACTTTCATGTAGTTGCGGATGCTTGTATGGGGTTTAATCACAAGTATGTATTAGTCCAAGTAAGGTCGGTACATTAGCACAGGTTCACCCACACAACACTTACAACATCAAAGAAGAGTACTTAGCTATATGAAGCAAAAGTGTCGTGGTATTGCCGACGAGTACGCCATGGAGGGGTCCTCACAGTGCGTGTTTAGAGACGTGGGGGAAGGCGGACGGTTGACGGGTATGAGGTAACACAACTTACCCAGGTTCAGATCCCACGACGGTGGCAGAATCCTACTCCTGCTATAAATCACTATAAGGGCAATACGCTGAGTTACAGGGATTGGTTCGCTGTGCGAGGTTGTCTATGATCGTCTAAGATTATGCCCTAAAGTCTCCCATAGGACCAACTTATATAGTCGCCAGGTCCTAGGGTTACAGGGAAAAGTCCTAGCCGGACAGGTTATAGAGTCCTACACCGTCTATTACTAGTCTTGTGTATCTTGCACTCCAAGGCTCCGGGTACATCGGTGACTCCAACCGTAGCCTTCCTTTATCCGGCATGGGCCTCCCTTCTGGATCCATCTAACTGGGCCGCCCAGCAGGCCATAGGACATGCTACTAACTGTGGGCCACCCGGGTTAGCCGGATAAGAAACATGCTATAGGGATACCCATATAGCATATCCCCAACAGTAGCCTCCGGAGAACTCCCAGATCTTGCGCCGTCTTTCCTCTTCTCGTGGAATGATCCGTCTAGATAGATGTCGGCAAATCGTCAAGCAATATCTTGTAGTCCTCCCAAAGAACCATGCAAGGTTTTCTCCGTATTCAACTTGTTAGTCGGAAAAATGCTGAATCTTCCATCGTACTCTTCCGTAGCCGGACTGGATCCGTCCATGCCGGAATCTTCGATGTGATGGCTCATCTGCCTGTGTCAGCTAGGACAATGTAGGCTTAGGCCAGCGATGCCTCGTAACTCACACATGCAGAAAACGCAATCATGTCCGATTTTCCCGCGCGTGTGATACGAACCGTTGGCGGCGACGGTTGGAGACATGGTGAAATTTCCGCGCACGTTCGCAAACACATTGTCTATGCAGAAACCGTCCGATCAAGCTGCACGAATTTTGACGCAGGAGGTGATAAATAGTAACCGTGGTGGAATTTCCACTTTTTACCTCATTATCCTCGCGTCATCTTCTTCCTCTAGCGCGCGCCTCCTCGAGCTCTCCGCGAGAACACTCGAAAAACCCTAGCCCTAATCCGCACCAGTGACCTCCGCACTCCCTCCATGGCTAGTAGCAGCACTTCCCCCTCTATGGTGACACCGAGCAAAGCCGCGGCGAAGCCGGCGAGCTCCATCGTCGTGCCCCCAGAGGTCCTGGTCATCCCCGTTTCTGCAGTGGTTGAGTCCACCGGCGGCGACCATAATCTAGCGGTGCTGGAGCCGTTGGAGGAGGAGTTGGATTTGCACAAGGGCGATTGGCGTGGCTCAGACATCACTGGTACGCGGCGTCTCCCTGCCCATCTCCAACTTATTTCTCTCCGTCTTGAATCACTATAGGGTCCAGCCCCAAAACCTTTCTCCCAATAGTATCCTAGTGCTTAGCAATTACGCGGCACTTTGTGAGGGTTACCTAGGGATTAGGCCTAGGCTAGATCTCTTTGTGTACTTATTCACTGTCAAGCGCAAAGCCAGAGCCGTCAAAGATGAGCTTAGAAATTGTGGCACCATAAGCTTCAAGATTCGTCCTGGCCGGCGGTTCCCCGACATCGTTGGCCACGAGTCCTGCAAAAATTGGCAGCGTACTTACTTCTACGGCCCAGATATCCCTCTAGATAGCCGAGAAGTAACGTATCCGGACTTCATGGATGGAGTCGCCGCTGAAGTTTCCACATGGAGATCCCTAGCCTCCCTTCCTTCCGACCTCGACGCTTCTTGTGCCATAAGACGGATCGAGTGGCTCGTAGATACGGGTTTGACCGGCTTGGACCTGGCCATGCGCTGGTTCATCAGGCGAATCCAACCTCTGCAGCACCGCGCAAAGCTCATGCACGAGTATACCGGCGATAGGAGGGATAGCCTCCGAATCTCCGTGGACAATTTCTCGAGCGACTCCGTCAAGCTCCGCCTTAAGGACATCGTCAAGGTGAAGGACAAGCAACGTGGCTTCGCTATCACCTACGACATGTTCATAGACGGCACGTGCCCAAAGGTAGCTGTTTATTTTCCATGTACGACTTTTACTCCAGTGTTTTCCGTCTAATAACTGCCATCTCATCTAACACAGTGGACCTTCACTTAACAGCTTTGTGACATAGATTAGAACAGCATGGCTCCCAGAATCTATGGACCAAAGATGAAGGAGGTCACTGTTGTGTCCGACGATGATGCTCCGGTGGCGTGAAAGCGGAAGAGCTCCACCTCTGACGCTGCCGACGGAGGCAAGAAGAAGAAGACGGAGGGTGGAGCCTCCAAAAAGACTACCGCCGCCCTGGAGGCGGAGAAAATAAAAGCCATAGGGATCCCTTTTGCTAAAGCACCCCCACTCGTGTAAGCTTCTTTCCTTCCGTCATTGTATATTTATCTATCTTGATCCTATACTTATGCAGTTTGCACGTTTCAGGAAGAAAGCCACGACCAGACTCAAGAAGACCTCCAAATCATTGGGGGCTTCTAGAACCGTGAAGGACATGCTGCATCGCGACGCCACTCCCGCCATCGCCCCTGCCACTCCTGTCGTCAAGCCCTCGTCTGCCCCGACAAGCTCACAAGTTAAGGAGGCAGCGGGCCCTTCCACCATGGAAGTGGACTCTGGTGCCTCTACCGAGCTTGCTGTTGTCGGCGAGCAAGCGACGCAGGAGAGTACCGCCCAACAAATGGCTGAAGCTCCGGCTAAGGATGCCATCGGTGGCGGCAAGGCGGTGGTGGAAGCTGGTACTTCTGCGGAAGGCGGCGCCCTTGCTCCCCAGAAACCTTTTGAGTTTCTGAAGATAGTCTACCCGGCACTTACGCCGAGTAGCACAACTCTGGTTCCTGGAGCAGCACCGACATCTCCAACGTGCGGTCTTGAGGAGCTCCTCCGACAAGCAGAGATCTTGCGAGGAAATAACATCTCCTTTGGCAAGCTGCTGGCCGAGAGCGCTACAAACCTCAAGATCATCGCACTTGTAAGTTTTATTTGCCTTTTGCATTTCATATGAGTATCCCGCTGTAGCACCCGAGGATGTAGACGGAAAACCATAGATCTTTGCATCTAGATGCTCTAAGAGTGACTAAGCTAGAAAACTTCTCACTGTAGCCCCCAAACATTTAGATGGAATGAAATATTCCGACTAGATGCTTTAAGAGTAGCATACATAGTGTTTATAAATTTCAGTACTGTATCCCCCAAGCTTCTAGTTGTAACTGAATTAGTTCTGACTAGATTCTTAAAGAAAGCTAAGCATATATCCGAGTTAAAAACTTTATACTATAGCCCCAAGCTTCTAGTTGTAACTGAATTAGTTCCGACTAGAATCTTAAAGAGAAGCTAAGCATATTGTTAAGTCAAAAACTCCCGATGTAGCCCCCGAGCGTCTAGGTGGAAAATTTCCGGCTAGGTGCTCCAAGCAGACCAATCAACGTTTTAAATTTGACCTTTTTTCCACAGAACGAGAATGCTCGGAGGGGCATGGCCAATTACAAGTACCAGAAGATGCGCACAGATCTTGAAAGCCGAAAAGGGTAAAACTGCCATCTTGAAGGAACAGATCATCAAAAACAAGAGTCTGTTTTCTTTTTGTGCATTCCATCTTGGTTTTGTGCGTATATTCTCCGAGTACTCACTGTGTACTTTGGTTTCTCCGACTTTGCAGAACATGTTGCCAAGGCCAAGGACAATGTCGAGCAATCCAAGCACATTCAGCAGCTGGATAGCGAGAACAAGATCCTTAAGGAGGAGAGGAAAGACATGCTGAAAATGCATGAGGAGTTAATGAAGTCCCTGCAGGACTCCGCCACCGAGTAAATCAATCGCTTGAAGGAGGAGATTGCGATCTTAAAAGATCAGAAGCAAGCTGCCGATGAGCCAAATCAACGCCATAGTGAGGCGTATAAGCTCCTCCAACAAGAGAAAGAATCCTTGGCGGACACCCTCTGGCAGGCTGAGGCCAGCATCTTCAGTAAGCTTTCTCCACCTTGATTTTATGTAGTCTGGATACTCTGAATTGTTGAACTCATGTGCTCCTTGTTGGATGTTGCAGCTCCTATGGGTTTAACCCGTTCGCCTCCTCCGGCCAAGGAATGCATGGTTCTTGCCGGCAACTTTATCAACACCGCCATCAGTCAAGCCAAGGAGATCGCCAAGCCCCTCCAGATCAACATTAAAGCATCAGACTCTATGGCGAAGTACTCGGAGATCCTGCACCGAGCCCCCGAGCGTATCACAAGCTGGAAAGCTTCATGTGCACGGGCTGGTGCAAGGATGGCGCTATCAATGGTGAAGGCACACTATGAAGATGCCGACATCGACACGGTGACCTCTAGGATTCCCAATGTGGATGATGATGGAAAGACTATCAATCATGAGTCCATCTTGTCGTCACTCGCGGGCTATGACACCAGAGTCGCCGAGTTGGTTGACGTCAATGTCTTCGTGCCCAGGAATACCATCGATGACGACAACCAAAGCTCCTCCGAGTTTCTTCACGCAGCCAACTTCGAGGGTGGCTCTCCTGCTATTGATGACGCTGTGTCGAAATCACCTGCACCAAAGGAATGAAGAACAACTTTGTAATATTTGTTTCTCCTTTGGTGCATATGCGGAAAAAACTTGTTTATGTAATCTTAAGGCGGAGAACAATGGTTGTCATGTCCTGCTACTCAAGAACTAATTTCCAGCATGTGTATATTTTTTAAGCAAGTGCTGGCTTATCCATTACTTTGGTTCTTATGCTTGACCTTTCGTGAGTCAGAAGACTCATTGTCGGAACCATGCGCTCAGGTGATGATGCCCAATGGCACCGTCAATAACCTAAGCACAAAATCGCCGACAATAAGTGCCAAAAGTCACTACTCTAGAATCCACATAAAAACGACAAAGAACGTGTAGACCAGAAAACTTAAGCTAACGCCCGTAGGCGGAATTTTCACAAGTGTAATCGCAAAACTTGTGCATAAAGGTTTTACATGATCAAAAAATTAACACTAAAGGAGGTAAAAGACTCAGAAATATGAGCGAACCAGAGAGCTTTATTTCATTGATCATATAAGAGGTACACAATTAGATAAAAAATGCTAAGTGTAAAAAGGATATAGTTGTGCTATGTTCCATGGCCGATCAAGATCCGGGTAGTCATCATCCGGGTCACGTCTCTTACGCTTATGGTCCTTGTTGGGTCTATCCTTCAGTTCACGATTGTCAACAATGTAGTAAGACCCATTGAGTAGCGCCTTGCTTATGATGAACGGTCCTTCCCATGGCGGGGATAATTTGTGTGACTTCTTCTGCTTAAGTCGGAGAACCAAATCCCCCTCTTTAAACGAGCGATGCCGGACGCGGCGACTATGGTAGGTGCGTAGCTTCTGCTAGTAGATGGCGGATCTTTAGCATGCCAAAACGCGCTGCTCCTCGAGAAGGTCCACATCTAGGCGTCTGGATTCTTCAGCGTCATATTCGTCCTAGGCAGCAACTCTTGGTGCATCGTGAAGTATGTCGGAAGGTAGGACGGCTTCTGCTCCATAAACCATGAAATAAGGGGTGTAGCCGGTGGATCTGTTGGGTGTAGTTCGTAAACTCAACAGCACAGATGGTAGTTCCTCCGCCCAGGCTCCAGCTGCTCTGTGTAGCGGTGCCTCAAGACGTGGCTTGATTCCCTGCAGAATTAACCCATTGGCTCGCTCAACCTGACCATTGGATTGTGGATGTGCCATAGATCGAAGGTCAAGTCGGATACCCTTCTCCCAACAATAAGCCTCCACTTCTCCGAGAGACAAGTTGCTGCCGTTGTCGGTGATAATGCTATGTGGGAGACCAAATCTCACCACTAGACCCGGACAAACCTGAGGGCAGTTGCCCCATCAAGCTTTCTAATGGGTTTAGCTTCTATCCATTTAGTGAATTTATCAAATGCAACAAGCAGATGCGTAAATCCACAAGGTGCCGTCTGTAACGGCCCCACCATGTCTAGCCCCCAGACCGCAAACGGCCAAGTTATTGGTATTGTTCGCAATTCTTCAGCAGGAACATGTGGTTGTCGGGAATAATACTGGCATCCCATGCATGTCTTGTCGGTGTCCGCCTTCGCAGTCAGCCAGTAGAATCCTTGCCGAAAGGCTTTCGCGACCAACGATCGAGGAGCGGCGTGATGCCCGCAGTCTCCGAGATGGATTTCTCGTAGGATTTCCATACCTTCTAGCTAGGAAACACACTTTAGGTATACACCAGTAGTGCTCCTTTTGTAGAGTTGCCCATTGATTATGGTATAACCCTTTGCTCGTCGTACTATTTGCCGTCTTTCGACTTCGTTGTCGGGCAAAGTTCCGTGTTTGAGATATTCCATGAACGATTTTGTCCAAGCCGGAGGGACCTTAGTCACCATGTTGACGAAAGAGTCAGCTCTATCCGGGTTGTCGATGTCGGCTCCCTTCACAGATGGTGTGCGCAATTGCTCTAGGAAAACTCCTGGCGGAATTTGCTTACGCCCTGATCCAAGCTTGGACAACAGATCAGCCACCTCGTTTTGCTCCCTAGGTACATACTTGACTTCGTAGCCCAAGAAGCTCTTGGCTATCTCGTCCACTTCGTCTCGATATGCCGCCATCATAGGGTTCCGCGCATTCTAGGTGCTAGCCACCTGCTGGGCAACCAAGTCGGAATCTCCACAGCAAACTATGTGCTTGATGCCAATATCCTTGGCTACACGTAGTCTGTGAATGAGTGCTTCATACTGTGCCATGTTATTTGTAACCTCAAAGTGGATCTGCAGAACGTAGTGTAGCTTGTCTCCTGTTGGTGACTGTAGCAACACACCAAGCCCCGAGCTATTGAGCAGCTTTGATCCGTCAAAGTGCATCACCCAATACTCTGGTTCCGTCAATGGAGTAGCATCTGGCATCTCCGTCCAATCTGCAACAAAATCCGCCAAGGCTTGTGAGTTTATAGCGTTGCGTCTCTTGTATGTGATCTCAAAGGCAGCAAGTTCAATGCCCCACTTCGCGACCCT
Source organism: Avena sativa (assembly GCA_916181665.1). NCBI lineage: Eukaryota > Viridiplantae > Streptophyta > Magnoliopsida > Poales > Poaceae > Avena > Avena sativa. The sequence continues at coordinate 388,394,900 of OV702296.1, forward strand.
TCCTGTAGCATCGCTGTTGTTGATTATGTCGGACAGTGGAGTCTTGCTCACCACTGTGATTGGGTGCTCCTGAAAGTAATGCCTCAGCTTCCGAGAAGCAAGGAATACTCCATAAGCTATCTTATGGTAGTGTGGGTAACGCTGCTTGGACTCCGTCAAGACCTCGCTCACATAGTAAACTTGCCGTTGAACTCCGTGCTCATAGCCTGGTTCCTTCCGCTCTACCACGATGACGATGCTGATTACCCGGTTGGTTGCCGCCATGTAGATTAACAGGGGCTCTCCAGGCTCGCGTGCTGCAAGGATAGGCGCTGAGGAAAGGGTTTCCTTGAGCTGCTTCAATGCTGCATCTGCTTCGTCTGTCCACAAAAATTTGTCTGCCTTCTTCAGCAACTTGTACAGCGGCAGAGCCTTCTCTCCAAGTCGGCTGACGAACCGACTAATTGCTGCAACACAACCTGTTAGTCGTTGAATGTCCTTTAGGCATGTCGGGCGGTTTATGTTTAAGATGGCCTTGATTTTCTCCGGGTTGACCTCGATTCCGCGCTGGGAAACGATGAATCCCAACAATTTGCCTACTGGAACCCCGAAGACGCACTTCTTAGGGTTAAGCATCATGTTGTATTTCTGGAGATTATCAAAGGTTTCTTTTAAGTCAGAGATTAAGTCGTTTGACTTTTTAGACATCACCGCGATATCGTCCACATAGGCATGAACGTTCCGACCAATTTGGTCGTGGAGGCAACATTGCATTGTCATTGTCTGCTGGTACGTAGCACCTGCGTTTTTCAGCCCAAAGGGCATCGTAACATAGCAAAACGTGTTGTATGGGGTAGTGAACGAAGTGGCCAATTGGTCCGACTTCCTCATCTTGATCTGGTGGTATCCTGAGTATGCATCGAGAAAACACAAAAGCTCCAAGTCAGCCGTCGAGTCAATGACTTGGTCAATGTGAGGCAAAGCAAACAGATCTTTGGGACATGCTTTGTTCAAGCCGGTGTAATCAACGCACATTCTTAATTCATTGGTTCCCTTTTTGGGGACAAGTACAGGATTTGTCACCCATTGGGTGTGAAGGACTTCTCGGATAAACCTAGCCTTAAGTAATCTAGCTATCTCTTTGCCAATGACACGTCTCTTCTCATCTCCAAAGCGTCGTAGAGGCTATTTCACTGGTTTGCATTTTGGATCAATGTTTAAGTTGTGCTCGGCAAGCTCCCTAGGTACACCTTTCATGTCGGCAGGTTGCCAGGCAAAGATGTCCCTATTCTCACGGAGGAACTCGACGAGCGCGCTTTCCTATTTGGGATCCAGGTTCGTCCCAATGGCGGTGACCTTGGAGGCATCGCCTACCACAAGTTCCACCGGCTTGGTCTCGATGGCGGCCTTGAACGCAGGAGCGGAGTCGGAGATCTGCTTCTTCGATGCGGGCATCTCTGAGTCATCGACCTTGCTTTGGATCTCTTTGAATTCTTCGCTGTAGAGGACAGCTTCTGCAATGGATGCTTCATTGATATCGTAATCCCTTGCCTTGGTAAAGCTTCCGGATACGGTGATGACACCGTTTGGTCCGGGTATCTTGAGTTTGTTGTAGACGAAGCATGGCTTGGCCATGAACGTGTGGAATATGTCGCGGCCGAATATGACGTGGTACACGCTCTTGAAGGGGACCACCTCAAAGGTCATGCGCTCTTGGCGGTAATTGTTAACATCGCCAAAGGCAACCTGAAGTGTAATGCACCCAAGGGACTGAGCCTCCTGACCAGGAACTACGCCGTGGAAGATGGTGTTGGTCCGCCTTAGATTTGCCTCCGTCAAGTTCATCTTCTGCAGTGTATCTAGGTACATGATGTTGATGCTACTTCCACTATCCACCATACACTTGGTGAACTCCACGCCGTCAATCAAGGGGCTGATGACCATGGCGTACTAGTTCTCCGTAGGTATAAGGTCTGGGTGGTCCGTCCTGTCCCAAGTGATTGGAACCTCCGACCAGCGCAGGTACTGGGGAACTAGAGGGAGAGTAGCCATCAGGATCCTCAGAGAGGTCTTCTGTTGTCGGACGGTGGGGGTGCCAAGGAAAGTGTGGTAGGCTGGAGCCTTCTTCGCGAAGGGGTTCTTGCCCTTGTCGTCGCTCTTGGCGGCGTGCTTGGGGTCAACGTCCTCGTTCATGTCACTTGAATCCTTGGATTCCTCCTCCTTCTTCTTCCCCTTGCCCTTGCCTCGCGGTCTATTCTTCTGACTTCGCTTGTAGCTGGACTCCGGGTCTTCCTTGAGGTTGTTGACGAACTTGCAGTGTCGATTGGTATGGGTGGCCTTGCCATTGACATCGAGGTGTATGAGGCACGACATATCGCGGTACTCCTCATAGGTTTGGGGAACGCGGAGCGGCGCCGAGGTGGTTTCACTTCCTCGTTGTTGCCCACGACCAGCTTCCCTTCCTCGGCCACGTTGTCCGCCATCACCTCGTCCTGCAAAAGTCATAGCGACCATGTCGGTAGATTCCTTTTCTTCTGGAGCGGTTTTCCGCTTTGTATTGTTGTTCCTCCGAGCTTGAGTTGAAACGGCCGTTGCCGGCAAGGAGCCGCAAGCATCGTCGTCGGCAGCTGCGAATTCACTAGCCAACTGAATCATCTGGTTCAAGTCAAGCTGGTGATTGTCCTGCAAGCGCTTCAGCTTATGTCGGAGCAACGTGCCCCTTTCCAACCCATCGATGAAGGCGGCCATGGCAGTCTGAGCATGCACTCCTACGCAGGAATTCTTCATGTCCGGCCAGCGGGAGAGGTAGGCGCGAGATGTCTCGTCTTTCTCTTGCACGCACCGCTATAGATCGCCAACAGTGTAGGGACGCTTGTATGTACCCTCAAAGTTCTTGGTGAACGCTTCTTGCATGTCCAACCAGTTATAGATAGATTTCTCTGGCAAGTCATCGATCCATTGACAAGCCGTGCCCGCCAACATTAATGGGAGGTACTTGACGGCGACATTGAGGTTGCCTCCGGCAATCTCCACCGCGTTGCCATAGTCCTGTAACCACGTGGCTTGCTTGGCGGTGCCGTCATAGGGCTTGATGGTCTTGTCAATCCAAAAACCTTTGGGGTGAGTTGCGGACCGTATTGCAGGTCCAAAGCAACGTGGTCCCAGGTATGGTCCTTTCCGGGCCTCATGGATCTTATCGATCCTTGAACGTGCGTCGTATGGCTTCGGGCTCTTCTTTTTCTTGTCAACAGGGGATGGGCTGCGTGAACGACGCGGGCCTCTTCCGCCATGGTGACTTCTTGGTGGTGACCGAGGCGGAGGTGGCGGTGGGTTAGCCTTCTTGCTGTTACCCTCCTGCGATGTCTCACACCTGTCACGGTTTCTTGTCGGACGTGGAGGGTCATGGTGTGACCTACTCCTGTCCTTGGTTACGCTCTCCGTCATGACGGGTCTGCTCCGTGTTGTCGCGGATGACGATGCCGCACTACTTTGGTGGGGCATATCCGTACGATGGTGAGCCTTGTAATCTTCGCGATGTCGGGGGGATCGGGGCGGTGGCGATGGGCGACGAGGTCGGGCCTTTTCTCCGTGGTCGGAGGATATGGGGATGCCATCCTTCCTGTTGCGTGCATCTCTCCATCTTCATTCTGATGAACCCGTCTGGGACCCGACATCAAGAGGAGATCTATCCCTTGGCGGCTTATACTGGCTAGATCGGCAGAGCGCTGGGTGGGACCCGACATCAAGAGGAGATCTATCCCTTGGTGGCATTTTCCTGCTGCTTTACCGCCTTGGCCACTAGGTCATAGACCTGTTCCACTGCCTCAGGTGACCTATCCTGCTCCAGAAGGGTCTTGGCGACGGCGAGGTTAAGGAGTGGGGTGGGCATCACCTGCTTGCCTTCACTGTCAATGTATGGCTTTGCTTGTGCTGGCTTCGAGGGAGCCCATCCTAGGTTGCGTCGTACACCAGGATCATTGATGACGTGAGCTGGAGCCTTCTTGGCCTTCTACTGTTGCAGCAAAGTCTTGTATTCAGCCTCCATTGCTTTGGCTTTCTCTATGGACATCTGCGCATTGACCAGATCTCGATCTATCTTAGCACCTTGCTCCGCAATGGCATGCGCTTCCTCCAGCAGCTGCTGGCGCTTCTCGTCAAGCTGGGTCACGTTCTAGATATGAGCGACGGTTAGTGGCTCGACGAGGAGATTGTCGTACATCACTCTATCAGCTGGAGTAACTTGGGCCGCTACAGACGTAGATACGGGAGGTGGCAAGTTTGCGGTGTTGTTGTTGCTCGGGCCGGTGCCGAGTTCCTGCGGCTGCTGCACTGGGTTAGGCGGAGGGGGAATAACCTTTGCGTGATCATCGTCAGCGGTAATAAGTGGCCCCTTCCCCTTTTCCAGCGCTGTAGGCGATGCTCGTCCGGGTTGATCTTCATCCATCGTCGTCCCAATGGTGACGAACACCCCTCGAGACGTGATGGTGTTGTTGGATTGCTCGTCGCGCGAGTAATCCTCCTCCATGTAAGGTTCCCAACCTTTAATAAGGTAGCCTGTGTTTACAATGCTAGTCCCTGGATCAATAGCTAGCATCCACAGTTAAGATGTAATATCAAGAAACAAAGGTCATAATATAACATTATAACCAGGAATAAAATAATTTATTACATCTTACATAGCTCATTTGGCTATTTCATTACAATGCAACAGAATATTACAATAGCATGGGGTCCTTCATCTTCAAAGTGCCACAGGCAGACATGTTGGTTGTAGACTTGTAATCCTAATCAATAAACTTCACTAACATCAAACAAACCTGCAACATAACAAGTTACAGCCACAAGGGTCAATACATTTGAATTGTATTGGCAAGTGATACTATGGTAGTATAGTGAAGTCTATCATCTATATGCATTTGGCTAAGTGGAGCTTAGGCTTGCTTTGCTCAAAATAGATTTTTCTTATCATTTGAAAACACTAAGTTTTTGCTTGACAAAAACACCCAAGGCATCTCCCAATAGAAATTGGTGATCCTTCAATCCCTTGTTCACCCACAAGATTTTAACTTAGATATTGGGATGAGGAGATTCTTGATAGATTCCATGTCTTGATGCTCAAATTGTCCTTTGCCAGGGACATGGCTAAGTACTTAGATTTTTCACTCTGTAGAGGTGGTGCACTTTCCCCACAAGACTTGGTTTCCCAAGACAAGATCTTTCAGAAGCCTTCCCTTAGACCAGAATGAACGCGTTCCAACCTATCATTCCCCTACCACCAACTGTCCATTTGGCTAGGTTATTGCAACCTATATGATCCAGGCAGAGCCCATAATGGCAAGTGGCTGCACTTGAAGCTTCTCAACATTTGACATCTCAAATCTCTTTGTTCCTAGGTGGCCATCCACAAGTGATATACACAAGGTAAACCATAGAAATGGGCCTTGTGAACCACTCAACACAAACCATTCCTTCCATTCCACCCAGGTGATTCATGCACTTAGTTGTTTTATTAACAAAACACAAGTCCACAGACTTAGAAATATTCCATAGTATGAATATATATTCCACCCTTGTTTTCTACTAGCTAAGCTAAGCATGATAGTAGTAGGAGCCTTAACTTAGGAAATTTCTACTAAGGCTTCATCTACTAGGATTTCCCACGGCATAGTTTACACTTAGCAAAATTTCATGCAAGTCCTACATAGAAATATCACTAATGCATAGTGAAAATAATGGGACAAAAGTATGAAGCATCACTTGCCTTTTTGTTAGAGAATATAAGTTCACTCCTTGTCTTTGCAATGATCATACTCTTCAACTCACTACAATTCAATCAAGCAAGGGCACAATTTCAATCTACCATTCAAGCAATTCATCACATAAAATGATAGAAACAAAACAATGCATGCAAACATGCAAAAGATTGTTTTATTTGCAAAAGTGGTTCCTAATGGGTCGTAAACATTTGGAAACACCTAATGGTCATTGTATAAAGTGGCAAAACCATTTGCAAAAGATTTTACTTCATAAACCATTTTTAAACAAAATCAATATTTTATGTGGTTGAAAATGCCTTTAGCAAAACAACAATTTTATGTGGTTCACCAAATACATTTTTAAATCATAAAACTTGGTGCTTGGGTCAGAGAGTTTATTCCAAAACATTTCCCAAAGATTTTCTCCCAAAAGCATTTTTAATAAATAAACATTACTTTTATTTGACTAGAAATGGTTTAAAACCAAAGTTTATTCTTTTGCTTCACCAAATATATTTTTTGAAACCACAAATTGATTCCTATGGTCAGTAGGTTCAAAACAAACCATTTGCCCAAGATTTTATCTCAAAAATCATTTTAGAACAATTTTTATATTCTAAACATGCATACACAAGTTTCTGCAAAAACAATCAATTTAATAGAAGCATTTTACTAAACAAAGTGCATGGTCAGAAAGTGCTTGTTTTGCTGAATCCATTGATATAAAATTTGCAAAATTTGGACGTGTGGTTTGAAAGTTATGATTTTTTCAAATTGGAACATCTAATAGACATTTATGTTTTTATTTCAAACATTCAAGGCCACGTGGCGTGATACTACTCGTCGGTACCGCTTCGTTCGGATCGACAGAAGCGATCCGTTGGATCTAAGTGGGATCGCACGGTGCAGAAGCAAGCGTACCCCTTCGGTTAGTTTCTTTCCTAGCCACTAGATCGTGATGGGCGGCGCTGGCAGCGACAGGTGGCGGCGGAACGGTCAGACAGTGGCGGTGTCGATGCTACAGGCAGCGAGAGAGTGCAAGGAGATGCTCACCAGAATCGCGTGGTCGTGGTGGTGCTCAAGGTGGCCGCAGTATGGTCAGGGGCGCACGGAGTTAGCTCGAATCGCTCGCCAGAGTTCGTGTCCGCGTCAGGCTCGCCCTGTTGAAGACGATGGCGAGTGTATGGTGCACACCATATAGAAAAGGAAGTGTAGTTATATGCGCGGGGTCACGACGAGCATGTGCGTGTGAAGGATAGGGGTTAGGGCGGTCAGATTCTTACCAGAGGCTTCGCCGGAGAGGAAACAGACAGCGGCGGTGATGGTCTTGGTCGTTGTCGAGGCTGTGGTTCAAGCGTGAGCATGATAAGGCCACTGGGAGGTGCGGTGGTTGATGGGGAACAAGTCAGCATGGTCGAGGAGGCAAGGGGAGGCGAGAGGTGGCCAGAATCGTCGTCAGAGCTCGCCGGAGACAGCGGCAATGCAAAGTAAATTAGGGGCAGCCTGGTGGCTCACTGGCAACGGGGTTTGAGGGGAAAGGAAGTAGAGAGGGAGGGTGTTTATCAGGCGTAATCGCGAGGATTAATCGTCGAGCCAATGCAGCGAATTTACTCCGAGGAGTTAATGGCAGGAAACGGCCGGGAGGAGGGCAAGGTCTACGCGCGGGTGGAGACGATGGTGAGGTGGCTGTGGGGCCTGGCGTCAGCGAGAGAGGAAGAGGGGGAATGGGGTCTAGTAGTCAGCGACCTTGCGGGTTTATCAGCGGGTGCGCGTTTTTTTGCGGGAGAGAAGGAGAGGTGGGCTGCTGGGCCTTAGTGGGCTAGCTGGGCTGGGTCAACCTTTTCATTTTTTTTGTTCTATTTGTTTTTCCCTTTTTCATTTCTATTAATCTGTTTTGGTTTTGTTTAATTATTTCAAACTTAAATCTGATTTCAAACCTCAACCAAAATTTGTGTAGATTTAAATACTAATTAATAGCACAATCCAAAGTCAAATTTAGAATAATATATTTATTCTTTTTAGGGCCTTTTAATTATTTAAAATAGACTCTAGTTTTAATTAAATAATATTAGTAATGTTATTCAATCTCCATTTGAATTCAAATCACCACCAAACTTTGGGTGAATTTTAATTCTGTTTATCAACATATTTCAAAGTCAAAAATAAAATAATTTTTATTCTTTTTAGGATCTATTAATAATTAAATAAATAGTCCAAAGTCTTTAATTCAAATAAGTTTTAATTTATTTTAAAACTCTTTTTGAAATTTAAGTAATACCAAAATCTTTTCAGTAGGTTTTATTTGAAAAACTAAAACACTTGGAAATCTTATTTAAAATAATTTAACAAGTTTTAGTGTTTATTAAAATGGAAAAACCTTTACTGTAATAAAAATGTATATTAATAAATCCTCATGGTTTTATTTAAATAAACCTGTACTATTTTTATCAAACAAAATATTTTATTTCAAAATCTTGGCCAAGATTTAATTTGGCTCTATAAAATAATCCTTATTTATAATTCTACCTTTGCTTTATAAGAACCATATCTTTTTATTTAAAGATCCAAAAATAGGGATTCCAACTATTTTAACTTTATTTATTAATTGTTTATCTTTTGAAATCCTTTTAGGATTTTATTTGATCAAAATAGGTTTTGATGTTTCAAATTGGAATCAAAAGTTTCTTCTCACCCTAAATTTCAACAATTGTTTATTCTGTTTATTTATTTTTCACATAACAAGATTTGGAAAATCTTGGGATGTGATAGGCTACCACCCTTAAAATAAACCTTGTCGCGAGATTTGGGGAGGCTAGGGGTTACAAGTTGGCTCAAGGCAACTAGGGTACTACCAACCTTAAAAATTTTTTTAACTAGATTACATCTTGGCTTTCTTGGGATCTTGGGGAAACTTCTATGGACACTTGTCTTCATAATGGCCTAGCTCTTTGCATTTGAAACACATCACTTGGCTATTATCCTTCTTCTTCTTTGGTACTAATTCTTCTTGTTTACTTCCTTGGTTCTTCTTCTTTTCTGGGCAATCACTGGCATATTGTCCCATTTCCTTGCAATTTTAACATTGCAACTGGCTTATGTCCTTCTTCTTCTTCTTGGGTCTCTCCAAAGCTAGGAGTTCTTCTAGTTCATGCTCTTCATACTTCACCACAAAGGTGGGAAATATTTCCCTCTTCTTGGGGCAGTTACTAGAGATATGACCTTCTTCTCCACAAGAGTAGCAACACTTTGTGATCACCTTGGATTTGGCCTTATGATGCATAGTTTTGACTTTGCCTTCATCCTTCTTGGTAGAAGTTGTTCCTTCATGAGGGTTTACAAATTGTTGTTGCACTCCACCTTGTTTCCTTTGTTGAACTATGGAATAGATGGGGCATTATATAGGGACATGATTATTTCCTTCACATATGAAGCAAGTAGCTTGAGATGTGGGGCATTGATTTGTTGGATGTTTCTCTTCACAATTGAAGATTGATCTTCATGCTCTTTGGAATTGTGATCCTTGTCTCCACAAATATTGCAAGCTTGGATACCTTCTAGAATATTATCTTTGTCATCCTTGTTGTCATAAACTCCTTGGGAAGAGTTGTCTACCATGTTTATCATTTGATTTGTCACCTTATGCAACAGTTGGGATTAGGTTTCCAAAAACCTTTGCATGGTTGGATCTACCTCACTGGTGTTGGCTAAAAATTGAGCTATCACTTGGTTCAACTGGGTTTGGGTTACTATGAGTTCTCTCATGTTGTCCTCTTGGTTGTTGTTGTTGTCATCCTTGATGTTGGAGTCTCTTGGAGTAGTCATCTGTTTGGGTTGGATTCGGATTAGAATAGGCAAAAGATTTCTAAAGAATAATTCTAATCACACACATCACAATTCACTCAAGCAATGTGCAAGCAATCACAAACAAACACTCCGTTCAAACAACAAGGTTCAAGCACATTTTTAGGCAACAAAATATTTTTGTTACACCACTTAAGTTGGTGGGTTTGACTTAAGCTAAACATGGTGGTCCAACTATATGGTTCACTTGAGATCTTTCCCTCCTTCTTGGTAGATTCTTCTTGCATGAGATCATGGTTTCTTTGGAAATATTCTTGTGTCTTGGTCACAAAACTTCAAAGGTGATGATGGTTCCTTCTAAGTTGTGCTTCCTTAGTCTTCAAGTCTTGAGCAGCATTTCTTGTCTCACTTGTAGTCCTTAGTTATATCCAAGGTTGAAGTCCTTGTTGAGAATAAGGTTGAAATCACTTGAAGATGTTAAAGTCATTAGAGTTGATGAAGTCCTTTGCACATGGTGAAGTCTTTGGCCATGGAGTAGGCTTTGTCCATCAAGTTTGAAATAGAAGAGATGTAGAGTCAAAACCAAAATGGTGGAGGAAAGAGTTTACAAGATTGTTTGTAAATAAGTTTTGGAACAAACACAACTCCTATTTTTCTAAGGGGTTTTTGTTCAATCCTAGGGTTACAATCCTACAGGCAACACAATGCTCTGATACCATCTGTAAGGTTCCCAACCTTTAATAAGGTAGAGATCCCTGTGTTTACAATGCTAGTCCCTGGATCAATAGCTAGCATCCACAGTTAAGATGTAATATCAAGAAACAAAGGTCATAATACAACATTATAACCAGGAATAAAATAATTTATTACATCTTACATAGCTCATTTGGCTATTTCATTACAATGCAGCAGAATATAACAATAGCATGGGGTCCTTCATCTTCAAAGTGCCACAGGAAGACATGTTGGTTGTAGACTTGTAATCCTAATCAATAAACTTCACTAACATCAAACAAACCTACAACATAACAAGTTACAACCACAAGGGTCAATACATTTGAATTGTATTGGCAAGTGATACTATGGTAGTATAGTGGAGTCTGTCATCTATATGCATTTGGCTAAGTGGAGCTTAGGCTTGCTTTGCTCAAAATAGATTTTTCTTATCATTTGAAAACACTAAGTTTTTGCTTGACAAAAACACCCAAGGCATCTCCAATAGAAATTGGTGATCCTTCAATCCCTTGTTCCCCACAAGATTTTAACTTAGATATTGGGATGAGGATATTCTTGATAGCTTCCATGTCTTGATGCTCAAATTGTCCTTTGCCAGGGACATGGCTAAGTACTTAGATTTTTCACTCTGTAGAGGTGGTGCACTTTCCCCACAAGACTTGGTTTCCCAAGACAAGATCTTTCAGAAGCCTTCCCTTAGACCAGAATGGACGCGTTCCAACCTATCGTTCCCCTACCACCAACTGTCCATATGGCTAAGTTCTTGCAACCTATATGATCCAGGCAGAGCCCATAATGCCAAGTGGCTGCACTTGAAGCTTCTCAACATTTGACATCTCAAATCTCTTTGTTCCTGGGTGGCCATCCACAAGTGAGATACACAAGGTAAACCATAGACATGGGCCTTGTGAACCACTCAACACAAACTATTCCTTCCATTCCACCCAGGTAGTTCATTAACTTAGTTGTTTTATTAAACAAAACACAAGTGCTCAGACTTAGAAACTTTTCCATAGTATGAATATATTTCCACCCTTGTTTTCTATTCGCTAAGCTAAGCATGATAGTAGTAGGAGTCTTAACTTAGGAAGTAATCCAATAAGGTTTCATCTACTAGGTTTTCCTAAAGCAAGGTTTACACTTAGCAAAAGTTCCATGCAAGTTTTACTTAGAGAAAATCACTAATGCATAGAGAAAGTAATGGGACAAAAAGTATGAAGCATCACTTGCCTTTTTGGTAGAGTATGGGTTCACTCCTTGCCCTTGCAACAATCACACTCTTCAAGTCACTACAATTCAATCAAGCAAGGCACAATCATAATCTACCAATCAAGCAAAACAACACACATAAAATCATAGAACTAAGATAATGCATGCAAGCATGACAAGCTTTGTTTTGTTTGAAAAAGTGGTTCCTAATGGGTCATAAACATTTGAAAGCATCTAATGGTCATTTTGTAAAGTGGCAAAGTCATTTGCAAAAGGTTTCACTTTAAAAACCATTTTCAAAACAAAGTATTATTTTATGTGGTGTATAAATATTTTTTACTAAGGCATTAACCTATAGGATTCACCAAATATGTTTTCAAATCACCAAAACTTGGTATTTGGGGTCAGAGAGTTTAAAACAAAACATTTTCCAAAGGTTTTCTTCCAAAACCATTTTTAATAAATAAACCACATTTCTATTTGACTAGAAATGGTTTTAAATCAAAGAATCATTATTTTTGTTTCACCAAATTCATGTTTGAATCCACAAAGTGTTTCCCAATGTTAGTAGGTTCAAATCACACCATTTGCCCAAGATTTCATCCCCAAATTCATTTTTAAACAATTTTTGTAATCTTAACAAGCATACAAATGTTTCTACAAAAACAAACATTTTGCCAGAAGCTTTTTGCTAAACCAAGGGCATGGTTGGCTAGGGCTTGTTCCACTGAATCCATTGATATAAAATTTGTAATTTTTGGACATGTGGTTTGAAAGTTACAAGGGTTTCAAAATGGTATTTAAATCTGGTTTCAAAATCTGTTTTAATCAGAACCTGGCCACGTGGCTTGCTCCTATTCGCCAGTACCGGTTCGCACGGATCGGTCGCTGTGGAGCGTTGGTTTTAAATTAGATCGAGCGGCTCAGGATCTATCTTACCCCTTCGTTTAAGTCATCTGTTTCTACGCGTCTGATCTAAATCGAACGGTCCTGATCCAATCAACCACAAAGTGGCGGAACTGGCAGCGGTGGTTGGCGGCGGAGCAGCCAGTCGATGACGGTGCCGGCGGTACAGGAAGCAAAGGAGGGTGGGGAGATGCTCACAGTGATCGCCGTGGAATGCTGGTGCTCAACATGGTCGTCTCCGTCGAAGGGGCGCTCGGGGTGGACGACAATCGCTCGCCGGAGATGAGCTGGGCTTCGGGCGGTTCAGGAGGTCGTCGTGGGCGAGGATAGGGGGCGCCCTAAGACCAGTAGATTGCACCGTTAGGTTCGCCAGAGGGAGGCGAGTATGTGTGCATCACAGGGAGGTGAAGAGGAAGTCTGGTCTCACCTGTTGATGCCGCCGGAGTTGGAGAAGGAGGTGGTGGCGTGCTGGTGTCGTCGGGGACGACGTCCTGGGGCGTGCGCTAGTGAGCTACCGCCACTGGGAGGTACGCCTGGTGCTGGCGAGCACGCTCGTGTGCTCCCTGGGTAGTGGGGTTGTCGGGTTCCGCCGGAATTCGAGCAGGACCTCGTCGGAGTTGGTGAGGTTGCAGCGACCAATTGGAGTAGCCCTGGGGCGGAGAGGAGCTGGAACCAGAGGGGAAATGGATAGGAGGGAGAGGCGAGTTAACGAGAGTAAACGCGGGTGTATTTGCTGCAGCGTTTATGACGAATTTACTCGGCGAAAATTCGGCAGAAACAGCAAGGAGAAGAACTGGTCTGCGGGGGGGTGAAGGAGACGATGATGTGGAGTGGGGCCATCTTGTCAGCGTTAGAGGAGGAAAGGGAGTTGGGTCCACCGATCAGCTTCTGTGTGGGTGCGGTTATGAGTGGAAAGAAACGCTTCGGGGAGGGGGAACTAGGCTGGAATGGGCCGTTGGGCCTAGTTGGTTGGGCTGCTCTATTTTTCTGTCTGAAATCTTTTTCTTTTTCCAAATCTATTTTCTGTTTTGAATTTCAATCAATTATTCAAACATTCAAACAATCTCACACTTCACAACTTTGAACTTGGTTCTGTTTATCAACATAAACCAACATTCCAAAATAAAATAATATTTTCATTCATTTTAGGATCCATTCATTAAATAAGTAAAATGGACCTTTATTTATTTAATCAAATAGGGTTTGATTTATTTAATAAAATCTTCATTTGAAATCCAAACACTTTCAAAACCAAATCAGTAGGTTTTATTTCAAGATAAAGAATACTTGGAAAACTTGTTTATAGCAAAATAATATTTTACTTTAGGGTCCATTAATAATTAAATAAAGTGGGCCTTAGTTATTAAATCAATTAGGATTTGTTTTATTAAAAACTTTATTTTGAAAACTAATATAGTACCAAAACCATTCAGTAGGTTTTATTTGAAAATACAAAATACTTGAAAAACTTATTTAAAATAAGTTTTAGTGTTTACTTAAAATGGGAAAAACTTTTATTTAAATAAAATTTGGATATTAATTCCTTATTATTTTATTTAAACAAACCTTTACTCTTTTACTCAAAGCAAACCCTTTTGTTTAAAAATCTTGCCCAAGGTTTAATTTGGCTTTATGAAATAATCTTTATTTATAAATCTACCTTTTCCTTTGAAAACCAAATCTCTTTACTTACAGATCCAAAATAGTATTTCCAAAATATTTTATTTTCCTTTAAATGTTTTAACTTGTTAAATCCCTTTAGGATTTAATTGTTCAAAATAGGTTTGCAGATTCCTATTGGAATTCAAAAAGTTTCTTCTGGTCGTGAAAATCAACAAAGTTTTATTTTATTCATTTATTTTTCACATTACAAGATTTGGAAAATATTGGGATGTGACAAAAAGTATGAAGCATCACTTTCCTTTTTGTTAGAGAATATAAGTTCACTCCTTGTCTTTGCAATGATCATACTCTTCAACTCACTACGATTCAATTAAGCAAGGGCACAATTAAAATCTACCATTCAAGCAATTCATCACATAAAATGATAGAAACAAAACAATGCATGCAAACATGCAAAAGATTGTTTTATTTTCAAAAGTGGTTACTAATGGGTCGTAAACATTTGGAAACACCTAATGGTCATTTTATAAAGTGGCAAAACCATTTTCAAAAGATTTTACTTCATAAACCATTTTTAAACAAAATCAATATTTTATGTGGTTGAAAATGCCTTTAGCAAAACAACAATTTTATGTGGTTCACCAAATACATTTTTAAATCATAAAACTTGGTGCTTGGATCAGAGAGTTTATTCCAAAACATTTCCCAAAGATTTTCTCCCAAAAGCATTTTTAATAAATAAACATTACTTTTATTTGACTAGAAATGGTTTAAATAAAAAGTTTATTCTTTTGCTTCACCAAATATATTTTTTGAAACCACAAATTGATTCCTATGGTCAGTAGGTTCAAAACAAACCATTTTCCCAAGATTTTATCTCAAAAATCATTTTAGAACAATTTTTATATTCTAAACATGCATACACAAGTTTTTGCAAAAACAATCAATTTAATAGAAGCATTTTACTAAACAAAGTACATTGTCAGAAAGTGCTTGTTTTGCTGAATCCATTGATATAAAATTTGCAAAATTTGGACGTGTGGTTTGAAAGTTATGAATTTTTCAAATTGGAACATCTAATAGACATTTCTGTTTTTATTTCAAACGGACAGGGCCACGTGGCGTGATACTACTCGTCGATACCGCTTCGCTCGGATCGACAGAAGCGAGCCGTTGGATCTAAGTGGGATCGCACGACGTAGAAGCAAGCGTACCCCTTCGGTTAGTTTCTTTCCTAGCCACTAGATCGTAATTGAACGGTGTACAGCAAGCTTGCCAGAGATGGGCGGCGCTGGCGGCGGCAGGTGGTGGCGGAACGGTCAGACGGTGGCGGTGTCGACGCTACAGGCAGCGACAGAGTGCAAGGATATGCTCACCAGAATTGCGTAGTCATGGTGGTGCTCGAGGTGGCCACAGTATGGTCAGGGGCGCACGGAGTTAGCTCAAATCGCTCGCCGGAGTTCGTGTCCGTGTCAGGCTCGTCCTATTGAAGACGATGGCGAGTGTATGGTGCAAGCCAGAGAGAAAAGGAAGTGTAGTTAGATGCGCGGGGTCACGACGAGCATGTGCATCTTAAGTATAGGGGTTAGGGCGGTCAGATTCTTACCAGAGGCTTCGCTAGAGAGGAAACAGACGGCGGCGGTGACGGTCTTGGTCGTTGTCGAGGTTGTGGTTCAAGCGTGAGCACGATAAGGCCACTGGGAGGTGCGGTGGTTGATGGGGAACAAGTCAGCGTGGTCGAGGAGGCAAGGGGAGGCGAGAGGTGGCCGGAATCATTGTCGGAGCTTGCCGGAGACAGCGACAATGTAAAGTAAATTAGGGGCAGCCTGGTGGCTCACTGGCAGCAGGGTTTGAGGGGAAAGGAAGTAGAGAGGGAGGGTGTTTATCAGGCGTAATCGCGAGGATTAATCGTCGAGCCAATGCAGCAAATTTACTCCGAGGAGTTAACGGCAGGAAACGGCCGGGAGGAGGGCGAGGTCTACGCACGGGTGGAGACGATGGTGAGGTGGTTGTGGGGCCTGGCGTCAGCGAGAGAGGAAGAGGGGGAATGGGGTCCAGTAGTCAGTGACCTTGCGGGTTTATCAGTGGGTGCGAATCATTTTTCTGCGGGAGAAAAGGAGATGTGGGCTGCTGGGCCTTAGTGGGCTAGCTGGGCTGGGTCGACCTTTTCATTTTTTTTGTTTTGTTTGTTTTCCCCTTTTTCATTTCTATTAATCTGTTTTGGTTTTGTTTAATTATTTCAAACTTAAATCTGATTTCAAACCTCCACCAAAATTTGTGTATATTTAAATACTAATTAATAGCACAATCCAAAGTCAAATTTAGAATAATATATATATTCTTTTTAGGGCCTTTTAATTATTTAAAATAGGCTCTAGTTTTAATTAAATAAGATTTAGTAATATTATTCAATCTCCATTTGAATTCAAATCACCACCAAACTTTGGGTGAATTTTAATTCTGTTTATCAACATATTTCAAAATCAAAAATAAAATAATTTTTATTCTTTTTAGGATCTATTAATAATTAAATAAATAGTCCAAAGTTTTTAATTCAAATAAGTTTTAATTTATTTTAAAACTCTTTTTGAAATCTAAATAGTACCAAAATCTTTTCAGTAGGTTTTATTTGAAAAACTAAAACACTTGGAAATCTTATTTAAAATAATTTAACAAGTTTTAGTGTTTATTTAAAATGGAAAAACCTTTACTTTAATAAAAATGGATATTAATAAATCCTCATGGTTTTATTTAAATAAACCTTTACTATTTTTATCAATCAAAATATTTTATTTCAAAAGCTTGGCCAAGATTTAATTTGGCTCTATAAAATAATCCTTATTTATAATTCTACCTTTGCTTTATAAGAACCATATCTTTTTATTTAAAGATCCAAAAATAGTGATTCCAACTATTTTAACTTTATTTATTAATTGTTTATCTTTTGAAATCCTTTTAGGATTTTATTTGATCAAAATAGGTTTTGATGTTTCAAATTGGAATCAAAAGTTTCTTCTCACCCTAAATTTCAACAATTGTTTATTTTGTTTATTTATTTTTCACATAACAAGATTTGGAAAATCTTGGGATGTGACACTCCATCTCCTGCATAGCGGAGTCTAGCTCTTCTGGACTGAAATCTGTCTCCTCTGAATCTGCACAGAAGTCAGCATAAAGTGCATCAATGACAGAGTCGGAGGGTGCCAGGACTTCCTCGATGACGGGCGGTGGATGTGCAACGGCAGCGACGATGACTGGAGGTGGTGGCGCGACAGCGACGATGGCGGTCGGAGGCGGTGGTGGCGGTGGCTGAATCGGAGGTTCTCCGTCAATGAGCGCAGGTGCTTTCTGGGCTTCTGCGTCAGCCTCCGCGTAGTTGTTGACGGTGCTCACCATCTGTTCAAGGGTAAGGCGTCCTGTTGCCTGCTATCGTCTTAGAGAATGTCGGAGAAGCGTGCCACGGTCCAGTCCTTCCACGAAGTGATACAAAGCGTTATCATCGGGGTAGTGGGCCAGATCGGCTCGTATACGGAGCCACCTGGCCAGGTAATCGCGGGGGTTTTCGCCGTCTCTCTGAACGCAGCGCGCCAGATCGAAGATGGTAACCACTTCGACGAACTTGGATCTCTGTTGTCCAGACGCGCGGGCGAAGCCGGCGGACTTGCAGCAATCTTCCACCGTTATATCCTGCACAGGGGCGGTTTGGGTGGGCCTTGAATTTTTCTGATCTTTGCCGGCAAACTCCGAAGAGAGATCCGACATTGATCCTTCCGCGAACGTATCCTGCCCGTAGGCGGTCCGTGTGGGCCTTGGGTTTTTCCGATCTTTGCCGGCAAACTCCAAAGAGAGATCCGACATCGATCCTTCTGCGAACGTATCCTGCCCGTAGGCGGTCCGTGCGGGCCTTGATGCTCCTCTGACTCCCAGGGGACTAGTGCCCGAGTCGATTTCGCCGATGAAGAGGTGGATGTCTCCGATAGGAACGATCGAACACCGTGTAGGGTTTGTCTTCGTCGGGATCCAGAACTCGTCAGGAGGGACGATCGGAATGTTGTCGGAGAAGAGAACTCTACCAATGGCTACGGTTTCTCCGATTCCCGCGAATATCTTGGTCCTCGCCCACTGAAGACCCGGAAGCGCCTCTTGCCCCACGGTGGGCGCCAACTGTCGTGGTATTGCCGACGAGTATGCCATGGAGGGGGTCCTCACAGTGCGTGTTTAGAGACGTGGGGGAAGGCAGACGGTTGACTGGTACGAGTTAACACATCTTACCCAGGTTCAGATCCCATGATGGTGGCGGAATCCTACTCCTGCTATAAATCACTATAAGGGCAATACGCCGAGTTACAGGGATTGGTTCGCTGTGCGAGGTTGTCTATGATCGTCTAAGATTATGCCCTAAAGGCTCCCATAGGCCCAACTTATATAGTCGCCAGGTCCTAGGGTTACAGGGAAAAGTCCTAGCCAGACAGGTTACAGAGTCCTACACTGTCTATTACTAGTCTTATGTATCTTGCACTCGAAGGCTCCGGGTACGTCGGTGACTCCAACTTTAGCCTTCCTTTATCCGGCATGGGCCTCCCTTCTGGATCCATCTAACTGGGCCGCCCAGCAGGCCATAGGCCATGCTACCAACTGTGTGCCACCCAGGTTAGCCGGATAAGAGACATGCTATAGGGATACCCATATAGCATATCCCCAACAAAAAGCACTTGACAGAATTCCCATGTGTCCTCGAGAACGTTTGGTCCTTATAAGTATTTCCACCGGCTTGTCCTTTGCTAAGAAAGGATTGGGCCACTTGCTGAAGTTGTTCGTTGTCTTTATTACTTGCACTTTGTTTTGTTGCTTTATCACAAAACCCCAAAAAAATCCGTTTGCTAAGTATTTACAGAGATTTTCTGCTCCATACCACTAGTAAACACCTTCTTCTCCTCGTTGGGATCGACACTCCTATTTATCGAAAGTACTACGATACACCCCTTATACTTGTGGGTCATCAAGACTATTTTCTGGCGCCGTTGCCGGGGAGTGAAGCGCTATTGAAGAGTGTAACTGGTAAAGGAATCTTCTACTGTGAGTATTTATTTTTGTTTCTGTTTGTTGCTTTGTTTCCAATATGGATAACCCACTTGGTTTTCTGTTTGGGAAAGCTACTACCACTGCTAGGGTAGTAGATGAACCACCACCTATTGAGATAGATCCTTTTAAGATACCTACAAGTATTTTTGATCGTGTTATGTATAATTATTATTTTGGGAGTGGAACTGTCCATCCCGGTGATCACTTGCTTTTTATCCATGAATTATGCGGGTTGTTTAAGTGTGCAGGTATCACAACTGAACATGTGAAGAAGAAGTTACTCTCCATATCCTTGAAATGGAGAGCTGACGAATGGTATAAGCTGCTGAAGAATGGACAATCCATGGAATGGGAGGAAATGGCTTCTCTCTTTTATCCTAAATTCTATCCTCCCAGTGAGATTCATAAGGATAGAAATCTGATATATAACTTTTGGCCTCATGATGGAGAGTGTACAGCTCAAGCTTGGGGGAGATTGAAGTTACTAATGCTTAAATGTCCTATTCATGAACTCCCTAACAATATTATTATCAATAACTTTTATGCTAGGCTTTCTCCTCATGATAAAGATTTGCTAGATGCTTCTTGTGCTAGATCATTCACACGTATGAAGGAAGAAGCTAAATGGGATCTACTAGACCGTATTCAAGAGAACACTGAAGGTTGGGAGAATGACAAAGGAAGAAAGTCAGGTATAAACTATGATTATGAGTGCATGTTAAACCCCTCCTTTGTAAAGGAAAAGGATCCCTGTGATTGCAATGCTAGTCCCTGGATCAATGCTAGCATCCACAGTTTAAGATGAAGTACACAGATACAAAGGTCGTTTATTACATTCATTCCAGAGATAAAACATAGTCTTTTACAACTCAGGGCCATAGGCCTAATACAAGAGTTTTAAGGAATAAGTAAATAAACATAAGTCTTCATCTTCATGTGCCACAGGCAAGCATGTTGAGTGTAGACTCATGACTCCTACTCATCATCAGAGTAACCTGCAACATCACAAGTTACAGCCACAGAGGGTCAATACTTTGGAATAGTATTGGCAAGTGATACCTTAGTTTATTTAAAGTGGACTATATTACTATATGCATTTTGGCTAGGTGTAGCTTGGCTTGCTTTGCTCAAAATAGGTTTTTCCTATTAGTTGAAGTCACTAAGTTTTTCTTTGTCAAAAACCTTCCCAAGGAACCACCAATAGACATTGGGGTCCTTCACCCTTGTTCACCCACAAGTTTTACTTAGAAGTTGGAATGATGAGATTCTTGTAGCTTCCATGTATTGATGCTCAAGTTGTCCATTGCCATGGACTTGGCTAAGTACTTAGGTTTTCCATCTGCAGAGGTTGTGCACTTTCCCCACCAGACTTGGTTTCCCAAGACAGGACCTTTCAGAAGCCTTTCCTTAGTCAAATGGACGCGCTCCAACCTATCATTCCCACTACCACCAACTGTCCAAGTGACTAAGTTCTAGCAACCTATATGATCATGGCAGAGCCCATAATGCCAAGTGGTTGCACTGTAAGCTTTCTCAACACTTGGCCTCCAAATCCCTTTGTGCCTGGGTGGCATACCACAAGTGAGATACACAAGCCAAATCCATGGCCTTGTGTAACCACTCAACAAAAACCAATCTTTCCACTCCACCCAGGAGGTTTATTGACTTAGTGGTTTTATTAAGAAAACATAAGTCTCATGACTTAGAAATTTAGTCAATATAGCATGAATAGATTACACCAACCCTTGTTTGCTAATAGCTAGGCTAAGCATGGCATGATAACTTAACTTAGAGAAAATTCCCTAGCAATTCTACCATTCTAAACTACTTAGGATTTCCCAACCTTTCATTTGGCAAAGAGTAGTATGCAAGACTTAGCAAAATATCTAATGCTAGTACAAAATATAGGAATGAAATATTCATGAAATATCACTTGACTTGGTAATGGGGAGAGTAGCACTCTTCACAATCACAGTCACTAGCAAAATCTACACAAAATTTGTAGCATACAATTACACACAATTTATATACAATCAAAAAATATGAATGCATGCATGCAAGAAATTACTAAGTGGTGAATTTGAAATCTCTACCAAGCAAGTGCATGCTACAGAAACATAACAAGTCACAAAGTTTGCCAACTAAACTTATTTATCCCTAAAACAATTTGCTAAACAAAAACTATAATCAAAAAGGGCCTAAACTTGTTTCTACAAACAAAGTCATTTTAATGGTTACTATTTGTTAAACACTTTGCATAACCAGAAAGGCCTTGATTCAATGAATCCAACGGTATAAAGTTTGCAAAATTCCAACGTGGCAATCAAAAGTTATAGCTGTTTGAAGTTTGGATCTAAATCTGATTTAAATTCTGTTTTTGATTTAAACTCTAGCCACGTGTCGCAGTATCACTGGCGCGTACCGGTTCGCACCGGATCGAGCTCTACAGCCGTAGGATCTAATTAAATCGCACGGCCCTGAACGCATACCTCTTCACTGATAAGTGAATCTATCCTAACGCTTGGATCTAGATCCAATGGTGCTCGAGCACGCGACCATGCCCTGGCGGCGCACGGCGTCAATGAGCGGCGGAGCGCTCGGTCCACGGCGGCGCTAGCATTCCAGGTCGTCCGCGAGAGGGAGAAGGGTCATACCAGATCCGCTGGAGGCTGCTGAAGCTTAAGGTGGCATTGGTTTGCGAAGGGGCGTGCTGACACGGCGATGATTCCTCGTCGGAGTTGAGTCTGGCGACAGGTGGTTCTGTTCGAGGTCGAAGGCGACGTTGTCGATCACTAGGAGGCAAACGAAGGGTGTGGTCAGATGCAGAAGTTCACAGAGAAACGCGTGTGTGAAAGACAAGGCTTGGGGCGGTCTGGACTTACCACTGGAGGTCGTCGGAGTTGAAGCCGAAGACGGTGGCGGCCAGTCGTCGACGTTGCTGGAGCTACGGGTCATGCGAATGTAAGTGGGGTGTGTCAGTAGATGCGCCGAGACTCACTGAACAAGATAGCATGAATGGGAGGCAGAGGGGAACACGAGGCTCACCGGAATTTGCCGGCGCAGTCGTCGGAACAGCGGCGGAGTCGTGCGAGTCCTGGACAGCCTGGTGGCGTGAAGGCAAAATTGACTGGGGGGAAATGGTCGCGAGGAAGGGGGATCTTATAGCCCGAGGCTCGACAGGTAACGCTCGCTGAATCAATGTCAATTAAGCTCGCGAGATCAGCGCTGCAACGGCCTGCGGCGGAGGTCGTGCGCAGAATCAGGGGGAAGACGATGCTGACGTGGAGAAGGCCCGCTCATCAGTGAAGTGCACGAGGTGGAGGTGGGGTCTGGCTGTCAGCGACTGAGTGCGTGCGCTCGCGCGTGAGAGAGGAAAAGAAAACCCCCGGGTGGGCTAACTGGGCCTATTCAGAAACTGGGCTGGAATCCTGGCGCACGGCCTTTTCCTTTTGTTTAATCCTTTTCCTTTTCTATTTTGATTTTCTGAATAGATTTTCAAATGAAATCAAGTTCAATTTGAATTCAAATTTTTCTGGGATTTTTGCAGTGGGCAGTAGTCTCAAATATGGTCATAAAATCATACGGTTGCTTTGCAAAGGCTTGGTTAAGCTTGGAGAACAAAATAACAGAGACTAGGCACTTGGTTTGGAAATGTTTGAAATAGGGGATTTGGAATTATTTCCAATTTGAAAACTTTGGTCTAAATTCTACACACAAACTTTTCAACAATGAAGGCAAGCAACCAAGTTCCTAAACTTCCAAACTTTCAAATGGTGTTGGTCATTTGAACTAAATATGTCCACATAAAATCATAACACCAAATGCTTCTGTTTTTCTGAAAGGAGTTTGAAATTTTGATCTCAAATCTATATGCATGGATGAATGATATGCAGGCTTTGAAAATCATGATTTCAGGGATGTTACAAATCTAACCCCCTTAAGGTGAATCTCGCCCTCGAGATTCGGATTGGCTAGCAAATAGGTGTGGTTGGTCTTTCCGAAGATCATCTTCTCTTTCCCATGTTGCTTCCTCTTCGGAATGATGATTCCATTGCACTTTGCAAAACTTGATAGTTTTTGTCCTTGTGACTCTTTCTGCGGTCTCAAGAATCTTGACAGGCTTTTCTACATAGGTGAGGTCACTTTCTAGTTGAACTTCTTCCAAAGGTATGGTATCCTTCAAAGAAGATTCTTCCATTTCTGGGTGACATTTCTTGAGCTGACTCACATGAAACACATTATGGACTGCTGACAGCGATTTTGGCAATTCGACTTCATATGCCACTTCTCCCTTGCGACTTAAAATTTTGAATGGCCCAACATATCTTGGTGCCAACTTTCCTTTGACTCCAAATCTTTTCACTCCACGAAGTTGTGACACTCTAAGATAAGCTCTATCCCCAACTTCGTAGGTGACTTCTCTACGCTTAGAATCCGCGTAGCTTTTCTGTCGGGAATGTGCTATCTTCAACCTGTCCTTAACCAATTTGACTTCCTCTTCAGCGTCTTTGATAAGATCAGGTCCAAACAAACTTCTTTCTCCCACACCATTCCATAGCAATGGGGTGGTACACTTCCTTCCGTAGAGAAACTCAAATGGTTCCATTCCAATACTAGATTGATAACTGTTATTGTAAGAGAACTCTGCGTAAGGCAGACTTTCATCCCAACTTGCTCCATAGTCTAGGGCACATGCCCTCAACATATCTTCAAGAATTTGATTAGTCCTTTCTGTTTGTCCATCAGTTTGAGGATGAAAGGCAGTGCTGAATTCCAACCTCATTCCTCAGGATTCATGAAGCTGTCTCCAAAAGTGAGAAGTGAACTGAGTTCCTCTATCTGACACAATACTCTTAGGCACACCGTGAAGGCATACAATCCTGCTCATGTAGATTTTAGCTAACTTGGCACTTGTATAAGTTGTCTTCACGGGTATAAAATGAGCCACTTTAGTTAGGCGATCCACTACTACCCATATAGAATCATACCCTGACCTGGTCCTTGGTAATCCGGTAATGAAATCCATACCGATATTTTCCCACTTCCATTCAGGAATAGGTAGTGGTTGAAGCAAACCTGCTGGTTTCTGATGTTCCGCTTTCACTCTACTACACACATCACACAAGGCAATATGCTCGGCGATGTCCCTTTTTAGATTGTTCCACCAAAATCTTTCTTTCATATCCATGTACATCTTGGTGTTTCCTGGGTGAATAGAATACGGAGAGTTGTGGGCTTCCTGTAAAATCAGTTTTCGCAACTCCGGGTCTTGTGGAACACAAATACGTTTCCCGTGCCATAAAGTACTTTGTTCGTCTATATGGAAACTTTTAGCTTTCCCTTGGCTAATCCTTTCCTTAATCTCTTCGATTTCTTTATCCGTCTTTTGGGCTTCTTTAATCTTATCCAACAGAGTGGGTTGAACATCCAAAGACATGAGATGTCCTTCTGGCACAATCTCCAATCTGAGTTCTTTGAATTGCTTACACAAGTCATCTGGCAATTCACCTTTGGTAAGGCCATTCACAAACGCCTTACGACTTAGAGCATCTGCTACTACATTTGCTTTACCGGGATGGTACTGCAAACTTAAGTCGTAATCTTTGATAAGTTCTAGCCATCTCCTTTGTCTCATATTGATTTCCTTCTGGGTGAAGATATACTTCAAACTCTTGTGGTCGGTGAATACTTCACAACGCTTTCCCAAAAGGTAGTGTCTCCATGTTTTGAGTGCATGGACAATAGTGGCTAACTCTAAATCGTGAGTAGGATAGTTTACTTCATGAGTTTTGAGTTGTCTCGAGGCATAAGCCACAACTTTTCCGCCTTGCATAAGTACGGCTCCCAAACCTTGATGAGACGCATCACAATATACTTGGAAATCCTTTTCCAAATCTGGCAGGCACAGAACTGGTGCTGACACAAGTCTCTTCTTCAATTCTTGAAAGCTGAGTTCACAACCTTCAGACCAAGCAAATTTCTTGTCCTTCTTTAACAATTCTGTCATTGGCTTAGCAACCTTTGAGAAATTCTCAATGAACCTTCTGTAGTAACCTGCTAAGCCAAGGAAACTGCGAACTTCTTTCACATTCTTGGGAGATTCCCATTCTGTTACAGCTAAAACTTTAGCAGGATCAACTGCTACACCATCCTTTGTCATAACATGACCAAGAAAACCAACTTCCTCTAACCAGAACTCACATTTGCTGAATTTGGCATAAATTTTATGCTCTCTTAACTTTTCAAGTATCAAACGCAAGTGTCCTTCATGTTCTTCCTTGCTCTTGGAGTAGACTAAGATGTCATCGATGAAAACAACCACAAACTTGTCAAGGAATTCCATGAACACCTTGTTCATCATATTCATGAAGTATGCTGGAGCGTTGGTTAAACCAAAAGGCATCACAGTGTACTCATACAATCCATACCTTGTGGTGAATGCTGTTTTAGGTATGTCTTGCTCTCTTATATTGAGTTGGAAATACCCTGACCGGAGATCAATCTTCGAGAACACACATGCTCCTTCTAGCTGATCAAACAAGTCATTGATTCTTGGCAAAGGATATTTATTATTGATAGTTACCTCGTTGAGTGAACGGTAATCAATGCATAATCTTTGTGTTCTATCCTTCTTTTCCACGAATAAAACCGGAGCTCCCCAAGATGAAGAACTTGGCTGGATGAATCCTTTCTGCAATTGTTCTCCGAGTTGTTTCTTGAGTTCCTTACGTTCGTCAACTGACATTTTATAAGGTCTCTTTGCTCTTGGTCCAGAACCTGGTATCAAATCTATTATAAACTCCACATCCCTATCTGGTGGCATTCCCGGTAACTCTTCCGGAAACACATCCGGATACTCACACACAATTGGCACAGTGTTCATGCTAACCCCCTTAAGAGAATTTAGCTTACTTCCTTTAGATTCAAAGTTGGATTTGAATTTTATCCTCTTTCCTTCAGGGGTTGTGAGTGTAACTGTACGATTTGCACAATCTAGTACTCCCTCATACTTAGCCATCCAATCCATTCCCAAAATCACATCCAATCCTTGGGAATTCAGGATTATTAGGTTTACTGGAAACTTATGTTTTCCAAACTCTATGACAAGATCCCGGCATCCAAGACTTACTATCATATCTCCACCCGGAGAACTAACTTTTATTGGACACCCAATGTTTTCAGATGCAAACCCATTTCTATCAACAAATACTTTTGATATGAATGAATGAGATGCACCGGTATCAAAGAGTACAAATGCTGGAATTGAATTGAGTCTGAACTTACCAGCAACAGCATCAGGCTCCTCATAGACCTCCTCCACATTGATGTGGTTAACCTGTCCTTTCTGAAAAGGATTTGGCTTGCTAGGTCCTTCCACTTTCTTCTCAGGGCACTCATTAGCATAATGCCCCAGCTTCTTGCATTTGAAGCACTCAACCTGACTGATGTCCTTTTTAGGCTGGTTTCCACTTCCAATTCCACTGTGGTGGCTCTTATGTCCACTCTTGTGGTTCTTGTACTTATCATTGTCATGACTGCGATGATGCTTGTTGTCATGACGGTTGTGGTTGTGGTGCTTGTTGAATTTCCCATGCTTGTGGGATCCTGAACTGCCACTGTCATCATAGTGAGATCGCTTGTAAGACGATCCCGAGCTGTGCTTGTCGGAGTGTTTCCTCTTCCTACTCTCGACTTGCTTCATTTTACTCTCCAAAATAGCAGCCTTGTCACATAGAGACTGATAAGTTGGAACATATGCCACAGACAGATGTAGATTCAGCTCATCATTCAAGCCTTCCAGAAACTTTTCCTTTCTTTTGGCATCTGTGTCAACCTCATCCGGTGCATAGCACGCCAGATTGTTGAACTCCTCTATATATTCAGCCACGCTGCGGTGGCGCTGCTTCAGGTTGTGAAACTCCTTCTTTTTCAGGCTCATCATTCCTGATGAGATATGAGCAGTGCGAAACCCATCTTCAAAGATAGCCCAAGTCACCTCATCAATAGGAGTGGTGATCTGGAAGTTGTCCCACCATGTGGCGGCTGGTCCTTCCAACAGATGTGCTGCGAACCTGACTTTTTCAGCATCCGTGCAGCCCACGGTCACTAAGTCTTTGTTCACAGAACGTAGCCAATCATTGGCCACCATGGGATCAGTCGTCCCTGAAAACTTAGCTGGCCTCAGACGCAGAAACCTGGTGAGCATATCAAAACCCGGAGGGTTGTTGTTGTTGTTGTTGTTATTGGGGTTGTTGTTGTTCTGGTTTTGGATGAATGTCGTCATCATTTGCATAAGCTGTGTTTGCGCATTCATCATTTGTTGCATTTCCGGGGTGATGTTGTTGGGGTTGGGGTTTGCGCGACGGGGAGGCATCTGTGGTTTGTTCAAATAGAGATAAGAATGAGATACCCTTACATGATTCATGCACATTACATCACATAAGCAAACACATAGCATGCAACACAAGGATCAAAGTTTAACAACAAGATAACAAAGTCTCAAAGTAAAAACACACAAGGGGCAAGCCATCCACATGTCGGATGGTCCAATAATAAGTTCACAAATAACAAGTACGATAATAAAATATAACCGAGTAGTCAAGTCTACTCATCAGCGTCAATCTCCTCCTCGACAAAAGTAAGACCCGCGTTCTCCATCGCGGTCTTGTTCTCCTCAATGGTAGTGGTCAAGGACTCGATCTTGGTCTTGAGTGCCCTCTTCTGGGAGCGAAGCCTCTCAATAACCATCTGCTGCTGCTCTAGCTCGAAATCCTTGGACTTCAGTTCTTCGGTCATGTCCCGTATCCTCTTGTTCCTATCCTGGACGCGTTTCTCCTGACTCTTGAACTTGCGGTCCTGGGTCTCGAACTTCGCCTCCATTTCCTTGACTATCTCGTCCTGCTGTGTGAAAAGCTTGTCCTTCTCGCGAAGCTGCACCTGGAGCTCGTCATTACTGAGCATGACATTGGTCCTGTCGGTATCCACGTGCCTAATAAGAGTCTCTAAGTCCTAGAGGTACAGGCGTATCGGCTCTGCTGCGGCCCTTGAGTCGTCCTCAAAGTCGATGGACTCTCCGTCATCATCACGCCTTCCGAAGGCGTGGAAGTGAGTGCCCCTAACCTGTCGGGAGTGACGACCTAACAGACGTCCTATCAGGTCCTGCATGACGACCTCCATGCCTCTCTCCCTGTCATCGTGCATAAGCTTGAAGACGATGGCCTCCGTAGTAGGCTCTGTCTGGCGTCCTGGCTGGTTCACCTTGAAGCCCCAGAGGTCCTTCCTCTCGAACTTGGTGAGTGGGTGCACCATAATGGTGTGAAGAGGGAGATCGAGCAAGGTAGTAAGCTCTACGATACGAGGACCAAAACGGGTAACCTGGAACTCCTCAACAGTGCTGATGGTAATAGGCATCTATTTATAAGATAGAAAAGTTAGGACAACACAATTTAAGATAAAACGAGACAATCATTCATACATATCCATGGAACACAAGTCATGCATACCCAATTCCATTACATAAATCAAGGTTCACTCTCATTCTAAGGTATTATTTTGGAAAATAAGGTGATAGATGGTGGTCCAACTAACGAAGTGTGCTCACAATCCTATCTCACTGGATCTGGTGGCTAACACAATGTTCCTAGAGACAATCCACCTATCTTGTTCACATGATTCCATCACTAAGTCTATAATATCTCCCCTTATTTCTTGGTTGGTGGTTTCCAACTCTTGGGTAAGTTCCTTTTCTTTCTCTAAGTCTTTTTGGAGGTTGAGCATCCTGCACTTGACTCTAGCACTTAGTTCTTTGATGGTCCTCCAAGCTGCTTCTCTTGCTGACTCAAAGAATGTGGTGTGCATCACAGTGTTGGTGTACATGCAGAATCCCTTTTCTTTGTGGTTGTCTTCCTTGTTTTTGTACAAGTGAAGTTGCACCCACCAATACTCCACTCCTTCATCCATCACTGGAAAGCCTTTGTACACAGCTGCACCATATGCTTCCATTGCCACCATGAGGTCCTTGAGAATCTTGGGAAACTCAGTTTCACACTCCAAGGTCATGGTCATGAGTGGTCCTTTCTTCACGGCTTCATTGATGGAGTTCATCTACAAATAGAGATGAGAATGAGAAGATTAGAAAAGTTTATGAGAAGAATAGACAAGTGTAGAAGTAGTTAATTTTTTTTCCTTAGTGGTTTCCAATCCTAGGGTCATAATCCTACAGGCAACACAATGCTCTGATACCATCTGTTAAACCCCTCCTTTGTAAAGGAAAAGGATCCCTGTGATTGCAATGCTAGTCCCTGGATCAATGCTAGAATCCACAGTTTAAGATGAAGTACACAGATACAAAGGTCGTTTATTACATTCATTCCAGAGATAAAACATAGTCTTTTACAACTCAGGGCCATAGGCCTAATACAAGAGTTTTAAGGAATAAGTAAATAAACATAAGTCTTCATCTTCATGTGCCACAGGCAAGCATGTTGAGTGTAGACTCATGACTCCTACTCATCATCAGAGTAACCTGCAACATCACAAGTTACAGCCACAGAGGGTCAATACTTTGGAATAGTATTGGCAAGTGATACCTTAGTTTATTTAAAGTGGACTATATTACTATATGCATTTTGGCTAGGTGTAGCTTGGCTTGCTTTGCTCAAAATAGGTTTTTCCTATTAGTCGAAGTCACTAAGTTTTTCTTTGTCAAAAACCTTCCCAAGGAACCACCAATAGACATTGGGGTCCTTCACCCTTGTTCACCCACAAGTTTTACTTAGAAGTTGGAATGATGAGATTCTTGTAGCTTCCATGTATTGATGCTCAAGTTGTCCATTGCCATGTACTTGGCTAAGTACTTAGGTTTTCCATCTGCAGAGGTTGTGCACTTTCCCCACCAGACTTGGTTTCCCAAGACAGGACCTTTCAGAAGCCTTTCCTTAGTCAAATGGACGCGCTCCAACCTATCATTCCCACTACCACCAACTGTCCAAGTGACTAAGTTCTAGAAACCTATATGATCATGGCAGAGCCCATAATGCCAAGTGGTTGCACTGTAAGCTTTCTCAACACTTGGCCTCCAAATCCCTTTGTGCCTGGGTGGCATACCACAAGTGAGATACACAAGCCAAATCCATGGCCTTGTGTAACCACTCAACAAAAACCAATCTTTCCACTCCACCCAGGAGGTTTATTGACATAGTGGTTTTATTAAGAAAACATAAGTCTCATGACTTAGAAATTTAGTCAATATAGCATGAATAGATTACACCAACCCTTGTTTGCTAATAGCTAGGCTAAGCATGGCATGATAACTTAACTTAGGGAAAATTCCCTAGCAATTCTACCATTCTAAACTACTTAGGATTTCCCAACCTTTCATTTGGCAAAGAGTAGTATGCAAGACTTAGCAAAATATCTAATGCTAGTACAAAATATAGGAATGAAATATTCATGAAATATCACTTTCCTTGGTAATGGGGAGAGTAGCACTCTTCACAATCACAGTCACTAGCAAAATCTACACAAAATTTGTAGCATACAATTACACACAATTTATATACAATCAAAAAATATGAATGCATGCATGCAAGAAATTACTAAGTGGTGAATTTGAAATCTCTACCAAGCAAGTGCATGCTACAGAAACATATCAAGTCACAAAGTTTGCCAACTAAACTTATTTAGCCCTAAAACAATTTGCTAAACAAAAACTATAATCAAAAAGGGCCTAAACTTGTTTCTACAAACAAAGTCATTTTAATGGTTACTATTTGTTAAACACTTTGCATAACCAGAAATGCCTTGATTCACTGAATCCAACGGTATAAAGTTTGCAAAATTCCAACGTGGCAATCAAAAGTTATAGCTGTTTGAAGTTTGGATCTAAATCTGATTTAAATTCTGTTTTTGATTTAAACTCTAGCCACGTGTCGCAGTATCACTGGCGCGTACCGGTTCGCACCGGATCGAGCTCTGCAGCCGTAGGATCTAATTAAATCGCACGGCCCTGAACGCATACCTCTTCGCTGATAAGTGAATCTATCCTAACGCTTGGATCTAGATCCAACGGTGCTCGAGCACGCGACCATGCCCTGGCGGCGCGCGGCGTCAGTGAGCGGCGGAGCGCTCGGTCCACGGCGGCGCTAGCGTTCCAGGTCGTCCGCGAGAGGGAGAAGGGTCATACCAGATCCGCCGGAGGCTGCTGAAGCTTAAGGTGG
The DNA here is from genome assembly GCA_916181665.1 of Avena sativa. Lineage (NCBI taxonomy): Eukaryota > Viridiplantae > Streptophyta > Magnoliopsida > Poales > Poaceae > Avena > Avena sativa. Next base: position 388,426,209 of record OV702296.1, read on the forward strand.
CGTTGGTTTTCGAAGGGGCGTGCTGACACGGCGATGATTCCTCGTCGGAGTTGAGTCTGGCGACAGGTGGTTCTGTTCGAGGTCGAAGGCGACGTTGTCGATCACTAGGAGGCAAACGGAGGGTGTGGTCAGATGCAGAAGTTCACGGAGAAACGCGTGTGTGAAAGACAAGGCTTGGGGCGGTCTGGACTTACCACTGGAGGTCGTCGGAGTTGAAGCCGAAGACGGTGGCGGCCAGTCGTCGACGTTGCTGGAGCTACGGGTCATGCAAATGTAAGTAGGGTGTGTCAGTAGATGCACCGAGACTCACTGAACAAGATAGCATGAATGGGAGGCAGAGGGAAACACGAGGCTCACCGGAATTTGCCGGCGCAGTCGTCGGAACAGCGGCGGAGTCGTGCGAGTCGTGGACAGCCTGGTGGCGTGAAGGCAAAATTGACTAGGGGAAATGGTCGCGAGGAAGGGGGGATATTATAGCCCGAGGCTCGACAGGTAACGCTCGCTGAATCAATGTCAATTAAGCTCGCGAGATCAGTGCTGCAACGGCCAGCGGCGGAGGTCGTGTGCAGAATCAGGGGGAAGACGATGCTGACGTGGACAAGGCCCGCTCGTCAGTGAAGTGCGCGAGGTGGAGGTGGGGTCTGGCTGTCAGCGACTAAGTGCGTGCGCTCGCGCGTGAGAGAGGAAAAGAAAACCCCCGGGTGGGCTAACTGGGCCTATTCAGAAACTAGGCTGGAATCCTGGCGCACGGCCTTTTCCTTTTGTTTAATCCTTTTCCTTTTGTATTTTGATTTTCTGAATAGATTTTCAAATGAAATCAAGTTCAATTTGAATTCAAATTTTTCTGGGATTTTTGCAGTGGGCAGTAGTCTCAAATATGGTCATAAAATCGTAGGGTCGCTTTGCAAAGGCTTGGTTAAGCTTGGAGAACAAAATAACAGAGACTAGGCACTTGGTTTGGAAATGTTTGAAATAGGGGATTTGGAATTATTTCCAATTTGAAAACTTTGGTCTAAATTCTACACACAAACTTTTCAACAATGAAGGCAAGCAACGAAGTTCCTAAACTTCCAAACTTTCAAATGGTGTTGGTCATTTGAATTAAATCTATCCACATAAAATCATAACACCAAATGCTTCTGTTTTTCTGAAAGGAGTTTGAAATTTTGATCTCAAATCTATATGCATGGATGAATGATATGCAGGCTTTGAAAATCATGATTTTAGGGATGTTACAGTGCATTAAATCTTTTATGGGAACTGTGACTTCCGTGATATTAGTAATGAGTTTGGTCTTGATTCCCAAAGTATTTCCAACTATTTTAAAGCCTTTGACTCTTACATAGAAATTCCCAAGAAGAAGTGGAATAAGTACCATGCACCTTATAAAGATGTTGTTAATCATGTTCTTGTTAGAAGCACTGAATTTTGTACTACTAATCATATTGTGCATGAACCTTATGTTGAGAAAATACCTTTCCTAGCTAAGGTAAAGGAGTATTCTATAATGATTAGTGCAAATAGCAAAAGTGCAAAGAAAACTGTGGAGCCAGATGAGCAATTGAATGTTGAACCTGTGGTAACTATTGTGAAAGACCCTGTCACTAGAAATATAAAGGATGATCACATTGTATTTTGTGAAGACGCTTCTAATATTGTTTCTCATCCTAAAAAAAAGCTAGAAAAGCCAGTGTCCCTGTGCTTTCTGTTAAAATTGGTAATCGTTGCTATTATGGTTTATGTGATATTGGTGCTAGTTCTAGTGCTATTCCTTATGAGTTTACAGCAAAATTATGAATGAAATTGGTCCTTGTTAGCTTGAGGACATTGATGTGGTTATTAACCTTTATAATAAGGAAACCATTTGCCCCATTGGCATTGTAAGAGATGTGGAGGTACTTTGTGGTAAGATTAAATATCCTACTGATTTTCTAGTACTTAATTCAGCAGCTAGCAAAACTTGTCCTATCATTTTTGGTAGACCTTTCTTGAACAATTGTGCAGCTATTATAGATTGTAAAAAGGAAAACATTTTAACTAAGTTTGATGGAGATTCTTATGAGTTTAACTTTTCCAAAATTGCTAAATCTCCTTGTGAAAATAGCTTGCCTAATGAAGATTTCAGATGGAACAACTTGCTTCTATTGATCTAGTTTATGACCTTGGACCTCTTTTTGGTGATTGTAAGTATACTCATTCTGATGATAGAGTTGTTGCCAGTGAAGTGCTACTTAAAGTTATTATGAGAGAGGGAAACATGGTTTTATGCGTCTCAATAATGTTAAGTTTCCCCGTTTTATGTTGAAAGCTTTGAAGTTGCATTTGTTTTGTCTTCCTATATTAGTGGCTTTTTTTTCAACAATTTGTTTTCTCATGATACCCCCATGCATAGGAAGTGGGTTAGACTCAAATGTGGTTGTTATTTGCTTCTTCATGCTCTTTTTCACTCCAGATTTATATCTCCTTTGTGAGCATCTTTGAAAGTTTCAAACCTAACTTAAAGGCATTAAAGAAAAGTACTTGTTGAGAGATAACCCAAGAGTTTGGTTGAGTCTTGGAAGTTATTACCTCAGTAATAACCGCTCCTTATCCTTTTTGTTTTGGGTTTTCTGTCAAGTTCAACTATTGTTGTGAAGTAGAGGAGTTGTGAAAAATGGCTGTCCTGGGACAGATTTTTTGTGCTGCATTATAAAAATTTGTGTGGGAGCTCAGTACGTCGGATGGAGCTGTATTTCTCTGAGCTTGTTCTCCAGGTTGTTACCCAACTTTCATTAGTAATACACTTTTTTATTTGAGCAACAGAAGTTTTTCGAAAAAATCAATCTTTACCTGCTGGTTTGTTTTGATAGATTTTTGTCATCATTTGCATTTGCCTCTTACCAGAAGCCTTTGTTTTGATGGATTACAGTTGAAGTGTGCACCTAAAGGTTAATTTTTTTTGCTTATACTAATGTTGCCATTGAGGTTTGTGTGAGATCTTGTAGGAAAGGAAATTCCAGGAGAAGGAGAAAAGGAAACTGCAGAGTTCGTCTTTGAATAGGTAAAAGTGGTGAAAATAGAAGGTTCGTGAAACCCCAATCTTTTTATATTTTTGATGATTTTAAGACATAAGGGAAGTTACGAGACGGAATAGAGGAGGAACCATAGGCCGGGGTGGCCAAACCCACCCCAGGCGCGGGCCCCAGCTGGCCGCGCCTGGAGGGGTGAGACCACCCCGAGCTCCGTTTCTGCCTCGTTTTCGTATCAAAACCTTCCTTATGCTTTGAAACTTCGTAATATATAACCCCCCGGATCCCCCGAGGTTCGTGCATCGTGTTTTTTCTTCGATCTGTTTCTGTCAGGAAATCTTCTCAAGTTTAGAGCACCATGGTCTCCGCCAACGACAAAGGCAATAAGCCCATGGAAGACATAAAGTTGGAAGAACCAACCACCGCAGGGACAAGGGCAAGGAAACCTACTTTTGTAGGAGCAATTAACACTGGAAGTGCTTTTTCTCGTAACATGCAGGGGATCATAGCCTATGTTCCAGACTTCAGATCCTGCCCTGAGGCAGTGGAAGCCCTTCAAACCACTGACGAGTTTTTTGATAAGTATCGTGCTTTGAGGATGAAGGTGGATATGCTTCAAGAGGAGAATGACAGGCTTCGTAAGATGCTGGAGGATTTTCTGATCCTAAACAAAATAACACCACCACTGAAGGAGTAATTCGTCATCAGGTTTGGCATCCCCTTGACTTGTTCCAAGCTTGGGGGGAGTGCCGCGGTATCACCATCATTATCTTTTATCTTTTACCTTTTTAGTGGATTCATATATTTGGTAGAGAGGTTATCTTATAGTTTGGTTTGCATGTGGAAGTATCTCTCCTTTAGTTGATTATCTATGTATCTCTTGGTGTGAGTGTCTTTATAGAATATTAATGAGAATTTCATCTTTTACTTTTTGCACTTCTTATTTTAGTTTGCAATCTCTATTATATCATGGATCTTGTTGATCAGTATTGGCATCACCTTGGGATCATCAAGTGGATCTAAATTGGTTTTGGAAAACCGAGCTCTGGTCAGTAGCAACACTTTTTGAGGTTGAGGGAAAAAAGAGAAAAGCTTACAGGTATTTTGTATCATTTGGTTTCTTTCTTGTTGGCTCATAAGCTTAGTATTCTTTATTTAAGATCTTTTGTGCCTTCAAGAAAGATTGCATGTTTGGCTTTATCACTGTAACATCCCTAAAATCATGTTTCAAACTTATGCATATCATCCATGCATCCATGATCATATGTTTTCCATTTCAAACAAATCACTTCAAAAACAGGAGCATATGAGCTCATTATTTTATGTGACTAGCCTTTGAAACAAAGGTTACTCTCCAATAGGAGATAGTTGAGCATGAAATTAAACTTTGTTGTCTTATTGCTCTCAAGTACTTGTACTAGATTGCTAAGTTTTAAACCAAAGTTTCAAAATAAATGTGAATCAAAAACCAATTTCAAAACCTATTCAAACTAGTGCTATGCCACTGCTTATCTTATTTATTTCCAAGTGACCAAGCCAATTCAAAGTGACCACTTGGTTTTTTGCCCAGTATTGTGACTGTGCATACTACAAAAACCCTGAATAGATTTGAATTCAAATAGGATTTGAAATCATTGGAATTTGGTTCCTGAAATTGAAAACAGAAAAAAGAAAAGGATTAGAGAAAAGGTAAAGGGCCGGCGCCAGGATTCTGGCCCAATAGACGAAGCAGCCCATTAGCCAGCCCACCCGGGTTTCCCCCTCTCCCTCTGTTTCTCACCCGCGCGCATGTACCCACTCGCTGACAGTTGGGCCCTCACTGCCGCCTCACCCTTCGTCCTCAATCAACGCCGATGACCAGCTCGCCGCTATCGTTTCCCCGCACTGATGCCGCGCTTAAATTGCATTGATACAGCGAGAGATTTATGCCCCCGCTCTGGCTATAAGACCACCTCCCCTCGCCGCCCATTTCCCCTCACCTAGCACAGACGCCACGCCACCAGGCTGCCCACAATTAGCCGAACACTGCCGCGGTACCGACGAACTTCGGCATCAAATTCCGGTGAGCTCCCCGCGCCCCTTGACCTCTGGCCTTGCCCGTACAATCTCTGCAACCATGTGCATCTCCTGACCTCTCTGGTGCATGCTAGGATCGTACAGAGCCTCGGCAACATCGACGACAGCACGAGTCAGACGACACCATCAACTCCGGCAAGCCTTCCTGGTTAGTTCTGACCACGCCTTACTCTCTCTTCGACACTCGCATGACCAGCATCACTCCGCGCATCTGACACACTGTCTATTTTTCCCTGGCATGATCTGTATCTTCGCCAACATCGACGAGCAGCCGTACCCGACGCATTTGCGAACTCCGGCGAGGAATCCCTAACAACTCCGAGCGCCCCTTCGCCAACCAAGGGCAAGCTGAGCTTCTCCTCGTCGCTGCGAACCTGGTGAGCATCCTCCCACCTTCCCGGGCGGCCTGTAGCACCGCGCCGCCATAAGCAGAGCTCGCCGCCGCCAGTAGCCGCCGCTAGCGCCGCTCAGTTTTGGTCGTTTGATTCGTAGCCGTCAGATCTAGATCCAGCGCATAGGATTAATTCACTTAACGAACCGTTACGAATAGATCTGAGCCGTGCGGGTTAAGTAGATCCAACGGCCTAGAAGCGCGATCCAACGCGAAACGGTATGGGCCATTAGAAATAGACGCGTGGCAGCAGTTAGATTTAAATAACAGAATTTGAATCTATTAGATATTCAAAATTGTTTTGGCTATAACTTTTGATCCCCACGTTAGAATTTGACAAATTTTATATCGTTGGAATCAGGAGAGCAAGCTATTTCTAAATATGCAATGTTTTTAATGTTTTGCTTCTGTTAAAAAGGTTTTATTTGCAGAAACTTGTGTAGGACTAAATTGAGTATATGAAATGTTTAGGAATTGATTTAAGGTTTAAATAGATGTTGTTTGGCAAGTTTCCAACTTGTTTATGAATCAGTACTGTTTACTTGCTTTGTTGAGTTTTAAAAATCATCACTTATCATTTTGCATGCATGCATATATTTTTGATTGTATATGTTTTGTATGTGATTGTGGATATGATTCTTTGTGTAGATTTTGGTGCTAGTGATTGTGATTGTGAGGAGTGTAGATACTCTCCAAACTACCAAGGCAAGTGGTACTTCATGAATATTTTTATCCCATGTTTTATACTAAGCATTAGAGATATTTTGCTAAGTCCTGCATGTTATTATTTTGCTTATATGCCTTGTTGGGAAATCCTAGTATTTGTAGAATTGCTAGGGAATTTCTAAGTTCAGTTACTATCTATGCCATGCTTAGCCTAGCTAGTAGCAAACAAGGGTTGGTGAAATATACATGTTATGATGAAAACATTTCTAAGTCTTTGGACTTGTGTTTTGCCTAATAAAACAACTAAGTTAATGAAACACCTGGGTGGAATGGAAGGATTGGTTTATGTTGAGTGGATACACAATGCCCATTTCTATGGTTTACCTTGTGTATCTCACTTGTGGTAAGCCACCCAGGAACAAAGAGATTTTAGAGGCCAAGTGTTAAGAAGCTTCTAGTGCAGCCACTTGGCAATATGGGCTCTGCCTGGATCACATAAGTTGCTAGAACTTAGCCATTTGGACAGTTGGTGGTAGTGGGAATGATAGGTTGGAGCGCGTCCATTTGGTCTAAGGGAAGGATTCTGAAAGGTCCTGTCTTGGTGAAACCAAGTCTGGTGGGGAAAGTGCACAACCTCTGCAGATGGAAAAATCTAAGTACTTAGCCAAGTCCTTGGTAATGGACAACTTGAGCATCAAGACATGGAAGCTATCAAGAATCTCCTCATCCCAATTTCTAAGTAAAATTTGTGGGTGAACAAGGGTGAAGGACCTCAATGTCTATTGGTGGTTCCTTGGGAAAAGTTTTGACAAAGAAAAACTTAGTGATTTCAACTAATAGGAAAAACCTATTTTGAGCAAAGCAAGCCAAGCTACACTTAGCCAAATTGCATATAGTATCTAGTCCACTTAAAATTTTACTAAGTTATCACTTGCCAATACTATTCCAAAGTATTGACCCACTGTGGCTGTAACTTGTGATGTTGCAGGTTACTCTGGTGAGGATTAGGTGTCATGAGTCTACACTCAACATGTTTGCCTGTGGCACATGAAGATGAAGACTTTTATTAATTTACTTATTCAAAATCTTGTACTAGGCCTGTGGCCTTGGAGTTGTAAAGACTATGTTTATCTCTGGAATGACTGTAATAAAGACCTTTGTATCTGTGTACTTCATCTTAAACTGTGGATGCTAGCAATGATCCAGGGATTAGCATTGCAATCACAGGGATCCTTTTCCTTTATAAAGGAGGGATCTTACAATCACTTGTAGGTCTGTTTGCTTCTTTCAACTCTTTTGCTTGCTACCCAGCCTTGCTAGCCAAAAACCTGTTTTGAGAAGGCATAATTATCATGTTTCCAATCCCTTTGAACCAAAGCCTTTGCCATTTGTGTCCACCATATCTACCTATTAGCATTTGCTATTCCAAGCAAATTCTCAAGCTTCATCTATCTTTCGAAATAAAAAGTATTTTGTTATGTGAAAACTAGTTAGTAAAGCTCTCACGAACTTGATGGCACACCTTATTTTCTTGCCCCTAATAGACTTGAACCATTGTGTCATCGAAGTTGTATATGCTTGCATCTATACGTGGAATTAGCAGAACCGTGCTGTCACGGGTAACGCTTTCAACATTGCACTTGTACGTTGTACACAGTTGATATCATGCTCTTTTGTTTGCGGATGTCGTCGGTGTGAAATAAAGTGGAAACTTGTGAGTCCATGGATTGATGTACGTGTGTTAGAGAAATGCCTGGGCCGCTATCCTAAGCCATGCCTAATCATGGTGGAAACTTGCAGCATCACCGCAGTGAGCATTCTGTGAAGCATCCTCAATAAAAAGCTATGCACATAGTAAATAAAAAGATCGCTGAGATGCTCATTGTATGCTCCTGTAACATGTGCAAGGGGTACCCCGTTGGCGGTTCTTTATGATACACATGTACTTCCAATGACAAGAACTTACCGATAACCAAAGTTGAGTAGCATGAGGAGCGACCCTCATACTCAAGGGACATGAGATTGCCAACTTATATTTCGTCAAGCATATACTCCATCTTTGTGCACTTTAACCTTAATCATCTCAAGATGCCTATGATAGGGGCAACGAGGGATCAAAGCTAGTAAGTACCATAATCTTTTGGAAGCTCTTCATGACTTGAAATCCCTGCTTCCCTTTATGAAGGGACCTTTCTCCTATTTACCAAGTTGAGTCAGTAAACCTACTTCCTCTCTATCTCTAGCAAGCATTTGAGTTATTGTGTTGCAAGCATTCATATGGTGATTTATTTTGAGCAAAGCAAGCCAAGCTACACTTAGCCAAATTGCATATAGTATCTAGTCCACTTAAAATTTTACTAAGTTATCACTTGCCAATACTATTCCAAAGTATTGACCCACTGTGGCTGTAACTTGTGATGTTGCAGGTTACTCTATTGAGGATTAGGTGTCATGAGTCTACACTCAACATGTTTGCCTATGGCACATGAAGATGAAGACTTTTATTAATTTACTTATTCAAAATCTTGTACTAGGCCTGTGGCCTTGGAGTTGTAAAGACTATGTTTATCTCTGGAATGACTGTAATAAAGACCTTTGTATCTGTGTACTTCATCTTAAACTGTGGATGCTAGCAATGATCCAGGGACTAGCATTGCAATCATAGGGATTGTAAGGGTCCCAACCTTTAAATAAGGTAGAGTCCCCTGTGTTTACAATGCTAGTCCCTGGATCAATAGCTAGCATCCACAGTTAAGATGTAATATCAAGAAACAAAGGTCATAATATAACTTTTAACCAGGAATAACATAATTTTTATTACATCTTACATAGCTCATTTGGCTATTACATTACATTGCAGCAGAATTTCTATAAGCATGGGTCCTTCATCTTCAAAGTGCCAAAGGCAGACATGTTGGTTGTAGACTTGGTAATCCTAATCAATCAACTTCACTATATCAAACAAACCTGCAACATAACAAGTTACAGCCACAAGGGTCAATACATTTGAATTGTATTGGCAAGTGATACTTTGGTAGTATAGTGGAATCTATCATCTACATGCATTTGGCTAAGTGGAGTTGAGGCTTGCATTCCTCAAAATAGATTTTCCTTATCATTTTGAAAACACTAAGTTTTTGCTTGACAAAAATCATTTCTCCCAATCAAAGATTGAAGATTCTTTAACCCTTGTTCAAACCACATGTTTTTAACTTAGAAATTTGAATGATGAGATTCTTGATTGCTTCCATGTCTTGATGCTCAAATTGTCCTTTACCAGGGACATGGCTAAGTACTTAGATTTTACACTCTGCAGAGGTGGTGCACTTTCCCCACAAGACTTGGTTTCACCAAGACAAGATCTTTCAGAAGCCTTCCCTTAGACCAAAATGGACGCGTTCCAACCTATCAAACTCTACCACCAACTGTCCATATGGCTAAGTTCTTGCAACCTATATGATCCAGGCAGAGCCCATAATGCCAAGTGGCTGCACTTGAAGCTTCTCAACATTTGACATCTCAAATCTCTTTGTTCCTGGGTGGCAATCCACAAGTGAGATACACAAGGTCAACCATAGACATGGGCCTTGTGAACCACTCAACCAAAAACCACCAAATCAAGTCCCATTCCACCCAGGTGATTCATTAACTTAGTTGTTTTATTAAACAAAAACACAAGTCCTCAGACTTAGAAAATTTTCATAGTATGGATATATATATTCCACCCTTGTTTTCTATTAGCTAGGCTAAGCTTGATAGTAGTAGGAATCTTAACTTAGGAAAATTTCTACTAAGGTTTCATCTACTAGGTTTTCCTATAGCAAGGTTTATACTTAGCAAAATTCCATGCAAGTTTTACTTAGAAAAATCACTAATGCATAGTGAAAGTAATGGGACAAAAAGTATGAAGCATCACTTGCCTTTTTGGTAGAGGGTTTAAGTTCACTCCTTGTCCTTGCAACAGTCACACCCTTCAAGTCACTACAAATTAATCAAGCAAGGCACAATCTCAATCTACCAATCAAGCAAAACATCACATAAAATAACAAAGTCAAGGTAATGCATGCAAACATGCCAAGCTTTGTTTTATTTGAAAAGGTGGTTCCTAATGGGTCATAAACTTTTGAAAGCACCTACTGGTCATTTTATAAAGTGGCAAAGTCATTTGCAAAAGATTTCATTTCATAAACCATTTTCAAAACAAAGTATCATTTTATGTGGTGTAGAAATATTTTTACTAAGGCATTAATCTATAGGGTTCACCAAATATGTTTTCAAACCATAAAACTTGGTGTTTAGGGTCAGAGAGTTTAAAACAAAACATTTCCCAAAAGTTTTCTTCCAAAAACATTTTTAATAAATAAACCATATTTTTATTTGACTAGAAATGGTTTTAAATCAAAGAATCATTCTTTTGTTTCACCAAATACATTTTTGGAAACCACAAAGTGTTTCCTATGGTCAGTAGGTTCAAATCACACCATTTGCAAAAGATTTTATCCCCCAAATCATTTTTGAACAATTTTTACAATCTAAACAAGCATACAAATGTTTCTACAAAAACAAACATTTTTCCAGAAGCTTTTTACTAAACAAATGGCATGCTTGGCTAGGGCTTGTTCCACTGATTCCATTGATATAAAATTTGTAGTTTTTGGACGTGTGGATCAAAAGTTGTGCAATTTACAAAATTGGAAATCTAATAGATCAATTCTGTTCTAATTCAACTAAACAGAGACACGTGGCGTGTTTCTATTCGCTGATACTGCTTCGGTCGGATCGACAGACGCAGACCGCAGGATCCAACTTGATCGCATGGCACAGATCGCTCGATACCCCTTCGATCCTGTTCTATCGTGGCTCTTGGATTTACATCCTACGGTGTACAGCGTGCCAGCCATAGATGGGCGGCGCTGTGGTGGCTACTAGCGGCGGAGCGGCCAGACGGTGGCGGCGCCGGTGATACAGGAAGCTAGAGTGGCTAGGGAGATACTCACCGCGTTCGCAGAAGCCTGGGGAAGCTCAAGGTGGTGCCGTCTTGGCGAGGGGCGCACTGGAGCGGGCTTGATCGCTCGCCGGAGTGGAGCTGTGTAGGGTCCCCAACCTTTAATAAGATTGAGCCCACTGTGTTTACAATGCTAGTCCCTGGATCAATAGCTAGCATCCACAGTTCAGATGTAATATCAAGAAACAGAGGTCATAATACAACTTTATAACCAGGAATAAAATAGTTTTATTACATCAAACATAGCTCATTGGCTATTTACATTACATTGCAGCGGAATAACTATAAGTATTGGGTCCTTCATCTTCAAAGTGCCACAGGCAGACATGTTGGTTGTAGACTTTGTAATCCTAATCAATCAATCTTCACTAAAATCAATCAAACCTGCAACATAATAAGTTACAGCCACAAGGGTCAATACATTTGAATTGTATTGGCAAGCTTCACTTTTATGTATAATATAGGTGGATCCTATCACTACATGCATATTTGGCTAAGTAGAGTTTCAGGCTTATTTGCATAAAGCAATATTTTATCCTATCTTTTCAAAAATGGTTTTTGGTCCTTTGTCCAATCTCCTTTCAAAAATCTCTTGAACTCCTTGGTAAAAACCCAAGTGTTCAAGTCCTTGTCAAAAATCTCTTGAGCACCTTAGTAACTCCAAGTACATCAAGTTTTGTCAAAATCTCTTGAGCTTCTGGGTAACTCCAAGTGCATCAAGTTTTGTCAAAATCTCTTGAGTTCCTTGGTAACTCCAAGTACATCAAGTTTTGTCAAAATCTCTTGAGCTTCTTGGTAACTCCAAGTGCATCAAGTTTTATCAAAATCTCTTGAGTTCCTTGGTAACTCCAAGTGCATCAAGTTTTAAAAGTTTTCTTTTAGAAATTAGAATGTCGAGATCTTCCATAGCTTCAGGCCTTTAGTTGCTCAGTATTGTCCATAACCGGGGACACGGCTAAGTACTTAGATTTTATTATCTTCTGCAGAAGTTGTACACTTTACCCACATGTCCCACTCTCATCTTGTTGCCACCAGTGGCCGCTGGATTAGTACTCACCAAGATGGAATACTAGCAGATTGAGAGTGTGACGAAGTCTTTCCAAAAGGTCCTCCCATACACCATTGCTAGCTTGTCTTTAGTCCTCATGAAGCATTCCAGATCCCCATGTCTAGTAACTAAAGACAATGTATGGGTCTTCCTAATGTAATTGACTAAGCCAGAGCCATAATAGCATGTGGTTGCACACGAAAGCCACAATTGGAGAAGCATGTTCAATCTCTAAGTTTCCTAGGTGGGTTTTCTTTTGGAGCACAACACAAAGAGATTTCCATAGTCATGGTTCCTTTTGTTGCCACCTTCTCCAAAACTTGAAGTATCCTCCACCTAGGTGGTTCATTGAGTCCTTGTTTTATTATATAAAACAAATCCTTTTCTCAACTTTGTAAAATCTCAACATGTATCTCTTTTCAAAATATAGCATGGCTAAGCATGTACAACTACAAGGTTTACACTAAGTAATGTAAGGGAATCCTATTAGGATTTAGCATAGCATAAGTATAAAATTGTTTTCATGCATGTTTTCAAAATCCACTAAGTATAATGAAAATAGTAGGACTTTTGTATGATAGTGCAACTTGCCTTTTTGGTAGGGAAGGGTGGTTCACTCCTTGATCTTGCTAGTCTCACACTTCACTACAAGTCAATCAAGCAAACACCAATCAACTAACATTCCATACCAAGAATCACTCAAACAAATTCACACACAAGACAATGGAAGCTAAGTCATGCATAAGCATGCAAAGGTTGGTTCTATTGTAAGGATGGTCTTCACTAGGCTTCTAAACTTTGTAAGTTCCAAATTGGTCATTTACCAAAATGGCAAAGTCATTTGCAAAGAGGGTCTCTATTAGATTCCTAAACTTTGTAAGATCCAAAATGGTCATTTACCAAAGTGGCAAAGTTAAGGTAATGCATGCAAGCATGCCAAGCTTTGTTTTGTTTTGAAAAAGTGATTCCTAATGGGTCATAGACATTTGGGCACACCTATTGGTCATTTTGTGAAGTGGCTAAGTCATTTGCAAAAGGTTTCACTATAAAACCATTTTCAAAACAAAGGGTCATTTTATGTGGTGTAGAAAATATCTTACTAGGGCATTAGTCTATAGGGTTTCACCAAATGAGTTGCTATTGCAAAACTTGGTGTTTTGGGTCAGTAGGTTTGGTCCAAAATATTTTCTCAAAGTTTTCTTTATGAAAGCATTTTCATAAACAAAACAATGGTTTTTAATTGGCTAGAAATGGACTAAACTAATTAATCCATTCTAAACTTTTCCAAAATCATTTTTAACTCCATGGGTTGGTTCCTAGGGTCAGCAAGGTCACAACAAACCATTTTGCAAAGGTTTTAACCTAAAAATCATTTTTAAATGATTTTCCTAAGCTAATCTAGCAATCAAATGTTTCTGCATAATCAACCAATCTAACCAATACTATTTGCTAAACTAAGGGTAGGGTTGGTGAGAGCTTGTTCTCCTGAATCCAACGACATAAAATTTGTAATTTTTGGACGTGTGGATCAAAAGATACAAAGGTTTGAAAATGGCACTTAAATCTGTTTCAATTTCTGTTTTTAAAACATCTCTGGGCCACGTGTCTGTATCCTATTGGCTCATAACGGTTCGGTAGGATCACGCGCCGTGGACCGCAGGATTTAAGTGGGATTGTGCGGTGCAGATCAAACGTAACGGTTCAGGTTAAGTGATCTATCGTGTGCATAGGATCGTGATCTAACGGCTCACATCGTATCAGCCAGGAACTGGCGGCGGAGCGGTGGCTACCGGCGGCGGAGCGATCGGTCGGCGACGGAGGCGACGCTACAGGAGGCGAGGGAGAAAGGGAAGTTGCTCACCGTGCTCAGGAGGTCACGGCGATGCTCAAGGTACTCGCGATTCGACGAGGGGCGCACTGGCACGGGATGGATTGCTCGTCGGAATTACTGCGGCGGCGGTGCTCTCGGGTTGTCGTCGTTGGCGGTGCTACGGTCACGAGGAAGCAAACGGATTACTAGGTTAGCTTCGTACGCGAGCGGCAAACAAGGGAGCAACAGAAAGAGGGCGAGGGAAAGTCTGTGCTCACCGGGAAAGCTTGCCGGAGTCGAGGCCGACGGTGGCGCGTTTGAGCTCGTCCTTGCCGACGATCTGGGGCGCCCGCGGTCGAATGGGAGACACGGACAGGAGCGCCAGGGAGTGTGGAGTATGTGTTCGTGGTCGATAGGTCAAGAGGAGGAACGATATGGCCGGAATTGAGGAGGGGGCTCGTCGGAGCAGAGAGTGTTCGGGGAAGAATTGGGGCGGCCTAGGGGCGTTCTTGGGGGAGGAATCAGAGAGGAACGAGAGAGGAATCACTGGCGTTTAAAGGGGCAGGGTTATTGCGAGGAATCAATGCCTCCTTCATGCGCAATCAACGCCGGAGTAACCTCACAGCAACGGTCAGGGCGACGGGGTCTCGTTGAAGACGATGGCTGGGAAAGTGGGTCCAGGTTGTCTGTGAGAGAGAGTGCGTGAGTGTGGGGTCCACTGGTCATTGAGGGTGTGGGTTAACTAATTGGTGTCAACCGTTTTTCTTTGGGGTGTGGATACTGGGCTGCTGGGCCTTAGTGGGCTGGCCGGCTGGGCTGGTTTCTTTTCCCCTTTTTTTTCTGTCTGTTTGTTTTATTCTTTTCTTTTTCTGTTTTGAATTTCAATCCATTTTTCAAACATTCAAACAAATTCAAACAATTCAAACAATTCAAACAATCACTCAACTTTGTATTTTGAATTTGGTTCTGTTTATCAACATAATCCAATCTCAAAATAAAATAATATTTTTATTTATTTTAAGATCCATTCAATAATTAAATAAAATGGATCTTTAGTTATTAGGGTTTGTTTTATTTAAATAAAATTTCCATTTGAATTCCAATTATTTTCAAAACCAAACCAGATGGTTTTATTTGAAAAATAAAGGAATACTTGGAAACTTATTTAAATAAATAAATAAGTTTTGGTGTTTAATTAAAATGGGAAAGCCTTTAATTAAATAAAATTGGATAATTAAATCCTTATTATTTTATTTAAATAATCCTTTACTCATTTTAATCAAAGCAAAACCTTTTAATAAAAGATTTCAAAGTAGTAATAAAATACTTGGTGTTCATTTAAAATGGAAAAAGCCTTTACTTAAATAAAATTGGATATTTAAATCCTTTATTTTATTTAAATAAACCTTTACTCATTTTATCAAAACAAAATATTTTATTTCAAAAGTTTGGCCAAAATTAATTTGGCTTATCTTTTCATTTGAAACCAAAGTCTTTTATTAAAAGATCTAAATCAGTGTTTCCAAAACAATTTATTTTCCTTTGATAAATGTTTATCTTTTCAATCCCTTTAGGATTATTTGTTCACCAAAGGGTATGGGCTTTTGGTAAGGGCTTTATTGGCTTTGGAAATTCAATTTCCTTATCTTAGTATATTCATAAGGTTTTGTCTATGGCTCCAAACTAAGTGAAACCAATCTCTAAGGTCTTTCTTGATCCTTTGTGATTATTTGTTGATCAACATTGGTATGGATCAAATCCATGGATTGGGAGATACTTTTGGAAATGATTTCCTTCCACTAGGGTTTTAGGATTTGGATTTATTTTCCAAATGTTTAAATTTCCAGATACATTCATTGAGGAATGCATTTCCCTTGATTTGAATTTTTGTTGAATTCAAACTTTAGCCAAAGTTTGTTCAAGATGGGATTTTAAGTTTCCTTTTAGAAACAAAAGTTTCTTTTCACCCTGATTTTCAACAAAAATTTATTTTGTTTATTTATTTTTCACATTACAAGATTTGGAAAATCTTGGGATGTGACAGGCTACCACCCTTAAAAGAAATCTCGTCCCGAGATTTGGGAAGGCTAGGGTTACAAGTTGGCTTCAAGGCAACTAGGGTACTACCACCCTTAAAATAAAGTCTCATAGGGTTACATTGATGGTTCTCTTGACTATAGGTTCAACACTTGATATTCAGACAAGGAATCCTTATTTGACTCAACTGAGTTATCTAAATACTGTCATCCACTTCTTCTATCTCTTCAACGTTTCCATCCATGTCAATGTGGTTCACATGTCCTTTCTGGGTCACATTGGAGTCATTTCCATTGGCTCTTCTAGCAGCCTTTTTCTTTTTCCCCTCAGGACAGTTTGAAGCATAGTGTCCAAGTTCCTTGCAGGTATAGCACTGCAACTGGCTAATGTCTTTCTTCTTGAATTTGTCTTGTTGATTCTGACCAAGGTTATCTCCATTGTCAATATCATCTCCATCATTATCACTTCCATTGTTGTTGTGGTGATACTGATGTGGTTCAGAATCTTCATTGTTCCTTTTGAATGAATGCCTCTTCTTTGATGATCCTGAATGATTTTTGAGTTTATTCTTCCTCTTTTTATTCTCAACTTGATTCATCTTGTTTTCCAAAATGATGGCTTTGTCACAGAGTGATTGATAAGTTGGGACATAGGCAACCACTAGCTGTAGGTTCAACTCATCATTAAGTCCTTCAAGAAATTTTTCTTTTCTCTTAGCATCTATATCAACTTCGTCCGGTGCATAGCGTGCCAGATTGTTGAATTCTTCAATATACTCAGCCACACTGAGGTGATGTTGTTTCAGATTGTGAAACTCCTTTTTCTTCAAGTACATTACTCCAGGTGAGATGTGAGTGGTTCTGAATCCATCCTCAAAAATAGCCCAAGTTACATCTTCAAGTGGAGTGGTGATTTGAAAGTTATCCCACCATGTTGCTGCTGGTCCTTCAAGTAAAAATGCTGCAAACCTAACTTTTTCTCCATCGGTGCAGCCAACAGTCACTAAGTCTTTGTTTACTGAACGTAACCAATCATCAGCTTCCATTGGATCAGTTGTTCCAGAGAACCTTGCAGGCCTAAGTTTCAGAAATTTGGTGAGCATGTCTAGGGCTGGAGGATTATTCTGATTGTTGTTGTTGTTGTTATTCAAATTCTGTATGAATGTGGTCATCTGCTGCATCAACTGTGTCTGAGCTGCCATCATCTGTTGCATCTCAGGGGTGAAGTTGTTGTTGTTTTGGTTGGGGTTGGCACGACGGGGAGGCATCTGTTGGTTTGATAGGGATAAATATTGGTGGATAGGTTTTTAAGAAGTCCTAACACACAACTCAAAACAATCAAGTTCAATCAAACAATCAAACCATCAAACATTCAACAAGCAATCAAGCACTTAACAACTTATGAGCTTAACTCATGAGTTGAAGTAAACAACAAGTTTCAAGCATATTTTTAGGCAACCAAAAATATTTTTGTTACACCACATAAGTTGGTGGGTTTGACTTAAACTAAATATGGTGGTCCATCTATATGGTTCACTTGGAATCTTTCCATCCTTCTTAGTTGATTCTTCTTGAAGGAGATCATGGTTTCCTTGGAAAATTCTTGTGTCTTGGTCACAAATCTTCAAAAGTGTTCATGGTTTCTTCTAAGTTGTGTTTCCTTAGTCTCCAAATCTTGAGCAAGATTTCTTGGCTCACTTGTCCTTAGTGATATCCAAGGTTGAAGTC
Source organism: Avena sativa (assembly GCA_916181665.1). Lineage (NCBI taxonomy): Eukaryota > Viridiplantae > Streptophyta > Magnoliopsida > Poales > Poaceae > Avena > Avena sativa. Next base: position 388,443,977 of record OV702296.1, read on the forward strand.
TTTAGTGAACATGTTGATGATGTTGAAGTCATTGGAGTTGAAGAAGTTGAAGAAGTCCTTTGCACATGGTGAAGTCTTTGGTCATAGGGTAGGCTTTTCCATCAAGTTTGAAGTAGAAGAGAAGTAGAGTTGAAAACAAAAATGATTGAGGAAAGAGTTTACAAGATTGTTTTTGTAAATAAGTTTTGGAACAAATACAACTCCTATTTTTTTTCTAAGGGGTTTTGTCCAATCCTAGGGTTACAAATCCTACAGGCAACACAATGCTCTGATACCATTCTGTAGGGTCCCCAACCTTTAATAAGATTGAGCCCACTGTGTTTACAATGCTAGTCCCTGGATCAATAGCTAGCATCCACAGTTCAGATGTAATATCAAGAAACAGAGGTCATAATACAACTTTATAACCAGGAATAAAATAGTTTTATTACATCAAACATAGCTCATTGGCTATTTACATTACATTGCAGCGGAATAACTATAAGTATTGGGTCCTTCATCTTCAAAGTGCCACAGGCAGACATGTTGGTTGTAGACTTTGTAATCCTAATCAATCAATCTTCACTAAAATCAATCAAACCTGCAACATAATAAGTTACAGCCACAAGGGTCAATACATTTGAATTGTATTGGCAAGCTTCACTTTTATGTATAATATAGGTGGATCCTATCACTACATGCATATTTGGCTAAGTAGAGTTTCAGGCTTATTTGCATAAAGCAATATTTTATCCTATCTTTTCAAAAATGGTTTTTGGTCCTTTGTCCAATCTCCTTTCAAAAATCTCTTGAACTCCTTGGTAAAAACCCAAGTGTTCAAGTCCTTGTCAAAAATCTCTTGAGCACCTTAGTAACTCCAAGTACATCAAGTTTTGTCAAAATCTCTTGAGCTTCTGGGTAACTCCAAGTGCATCAAGTTTTGTCAAAATCTCTTGAGTTCCTTGGTAACTCCAAGTACATCAAGTTTTGTCAAAATCTCTTGAGCTTCTTGGTAACTCCAACTGCATCAAGTTTTATCAAAATCTCTTGAGTTCCTTGGTAACTCCAAGTGCATCAAGTTTTAAAAGTTTTCTTTTAGAAATTAGAATGTCGAGATCTTCCATAGCTTCAGGCCTTTAGTTGCTCAGTATTGTCCATAACCGGGGACACGGCTAAGTACTTAGATTTTATTATCTTCTGCAGAAGTTGTACACTTTACCCACATGTCCCACTCTCATCTTGTTGCCACCAGTGGCCGCTGGATTAGTACTCACCAAGATGGAATACTAGCAGATTGAGAGTGTGACGAAGTCTTTCCAAAAGGTCCTCCCATACACCATTGCTATCTTGTCTTTAGTCCTCATGAAGCATTCCAGATCCCCATGTCTAGTAACTAAAGACAATGTATGGGTCTTCCTAATGTAATTGACTAAGCCAGAGCCATAATAGCATGTGGTTGCACACGAAAGCCACAATTGGAGAAGCATGTTCAATCTCTAAGTTTCCTAGGTGGGTTTTCTTTTGGAGCACAACACAAAGAGATTGCCATAGTCATGGTTCCTTTTGTTGCCACCTTCTCCAAAACTTGAAGTATCCTCCACCTAGGTGGTTCATTGAGTCCTTGTTTTATTATATAAAACAAATCCTTTTCTCAACTTTGTAAAATCTCAACATGTATCTCTTTTCAAAATATAGCATGGCTAAGCATGTACAACTACAAGGTTTACACTAAGTAATGTAAGGGAATCCTATTAGGATTTAGCATAGCATAAGTATAAAATTGTTTTCATGCATGTTTTCAAAATCCACTAAGTATAATGAAAATAGTAGGACTTTTGTATGATAGTGCAACTTGCCTTTTTGGTAGGGAAGGGTGGTTCACTCCTTGATCTTGCTAGTCTCACACTTCACTACAAGTCAATCAAGCAAACACCAATCAACTAACATTCCATACCAAGAATCACTCAAACAAATTCACACACAAGACAATGGAAGCTAAGTCATGCATAAGCATGCAAAGGTTGGTTCTATTGTAAGGATGGTCTTCACTAGGCTTCTAAACTTTGTAAGTTCCAAATTGGTCATTTACCAAAATGGCAAAGTCATTTGCAAAGAGGGTCTCTATTAGATTCCTAAACTTTGTAAGATCCAAAATGGTCATTTACCAAAGTGGCAAAGTTAAGGTAATGCATGCAAGCATGCCAAGCTTTGTTTTGTTTTGAAAAAGTGATTCCTAATGGGTCATAGACATTTGGGCACACCTATTGGTCATTTTGTGAAGTGGCTAAGTCATTTGCAAAAGGTTTCACTATAAAACCATTTTCAAAACAAAGGGCCATTTTATGTGGTGTAGAAAATATCTTACTAGGGCATTAGTCTATAGGGTTTCACCAAATGAGTTGCTATTGCAAAACTTGGTGTTTTGGGTCAGTAGGTTTGGTCCAAAATATTTTCTCAAAGTTTTCTTTATGAAAGCATTTTCATAAACAAAACAATGGTTTTTAATTGGCTAGAAATGGACTAAACTAATTAATCCATTCTAAACTTTTCCAAAATCATTTTTAACTCCATGGGTTGGTTCCTAGGGTCAGCAAGGTCACAACAAACCATTTTGCAAAGGTTTTAACCTAAAAATCATTTTTAAATGATTTTCCTAAGCTAATCTAGCAATCAAATGTTTCTGCATAATCAACCAATCTAACCAATACTATTTGCTAAACTAAGGGTAGGGTTGGTGAGAGCTTGTTCTCCTGAATCCAACGACATAAAATTTGTAATTTTTGGACGTGTGGATCAAAATATACAAAGGTTTGAAAATGGCACTTAAATCTGTTTCAATTTCTGTTTTTAAAACATCTCTGGGCCACGTGTCTGTATCCTATTGGCTCATAACGGTTCGGTAGGATCGCGCGCCGTGGGCCGCAGGATTTAAGTGGGATTGTGCGGTGTAGATCAAACGTAACGGTTCAGGTTAAGTGATCTATCGTGTGCATAGGATCGTGATCTAACGGCTCACATCGTATCAGCCAGGAACTGGCGGCGGAGCGGTGGCTACCGGCGGCGGAGCGATCGGTCGGCGACGGAGGCGACGCTACAGGAGGCGAGGGAGAAAGGGAAGTTGCTCACCGTGCTCAGGAGGTCACGGCGATGCTCAAGGTACTCGCGATTCGACGAGGGGCGCACTGGCACGGGATGGATTGCTCGTCGGAGTTACTGCGGCGGCGGTGCTCTCGGGTTGTCGTCGTTGGCGGTGCTACGGTCACGAGGAAGCAAACGGATTACTAGGTTAGCTTCGTACGCGAGCGGCAAACAAGGGAGCAACAGAAAGAGGGCGAGGGAAAGTCTGTGCTCACCGGGAAAGCTTGCCGGAGTCGAGGCCGACGGTGGCGCGTTTGAGCTCGTCCTTGCCGACGATCTGGGGCGCCCGCGGTCGAATGGGAGACACGGACAGGAGCGCCAGGGAGTGTGGAGTATGTGTTCGTGGTCGATAGGTCAAGAGGAGGAACGATATGGCCGGAATTGAGGAGGGGGCTCGTCGGAGCAGAGAGTGTTCGGGGAAGAATTGGGGCGGCCTAGGGGCGTTCTTGGGGGAGGAATCAGAGGGGAACGAGAGAGGAATCACTGGCGTTTAAAGGGGCAGGGTTATTGCGAGGAATCAATGCCTCCATCATGCGCAATCAACGCTGGAGTAACCTCACAGCAACGGTCAGGGCGACGGGGTCTCGTTGAAGACGATGGCTGGGAAAGTGGGTCCAGGTTGTCTGTGAGAGAGAGTGCGTGAGTGTGGGGTCCACTGGTCATTGAGGGTGTGGGTTAACTAATTGGTGTCAACCGTTTTTCTTCGGGGTGTGGATACTGGGCTGCTGGGCCTTAGTGGGCTGGCCGGCTGGGCTGGTTTCTTTTCCCCTTTTTTTTCTGTCTGTTTGTTTTATTCTTTTCTTTTTCTGTTTTGAATTTCAATCCATTTTTCAAACATTCAAACAAATTCAAACAATTCAAACAATTCAAACAATCACTCAACTTTGTATTTTGAATTTGGTTCTGTTTATCAACATAATCCAATCTCAAAATAAAATAATATATTTATTTATTTTAAGATCCATTCAATAATTAAATAAAATCGATCTTTAGTTATTAGGGTTTGTTTTATTTAAATAAAATTTCCATTTGAATTCCAATTATTTTCAAAACCAAACCAGATGGTTTTATTTGAAAAATAAAGGAATACTTGGAAACTTATTTAAATAAATAAATAAGTTTTGGTGTTTAATTAAAATGGGAAAGCCTTTACGTAAATAAAATTGGATAATTAAATCCTTATTATTTTATTTAAATAATCCTTTACTCATTTTAATCAAAGCAAAACCTTTTAATAAAAGATTTCAAAGTAGTAATAAAATACTTGGTGTTCATTTAAAATGGAAAAAGCCTTTACTTAAATAAAATTGGATATTTAAATCCTTTATTTTATTTAAATAAACCTTTACTCATTTTATCAAAACAAAATATTTTATTTCAAAAGTTTGGCCAAAATTAATTTGGCTTATCTTTTCATTTGAAACCACAGTCTTTTATTAAAAGATCTAAATCAGTGTTTCCAAAACAATTTATTTTCCTTTGATAAATGTTTATCTTTTCAATCCCTTTAGGATTATTTGTTCACCAAAGGGTATGGGCTTTTGGTAAGGGCTTTATTGGCTTTGGAAATTCAATTTCCTTATCTTAGTATATTCATAAGGTTTTGTCTATGGCTCCAAACTAAGTGAAACCCATCTCTAAGGTCTTTCTTGATCCTTTGTGATTATTTGTTGATCAACATTGGTATGGATCAAATCCATGGATTGGGAGATACTTTTGGAAATGATTTCCTTCCACTAGGGTTTTAGGATTTGGATTTATTTTCCAAATGTTTAAATTTCCAGATACATTCATTGAGGAATGCATTTCCCTTGATTTGAATTTTTGTTGAATTCAAACTTTAGCCAAAGTTTGTTCAAGATGGGATTTTAAGTTTCCTTTTAGAAACAAAAGTTTCTTTTCACCCTGATTTTCAACAAAAATTTATTTTGTTTATTTATTTTTCACATTACAAGATTTGGAAAATCTTGGGATGTGACAAGATGCGCCTCGGCCACGCTCAGTCGTCGTCGAGGACGGTGCTATGGATCACTAGGAGACAAACGAAACGCATGGTCAGATGCGCAAAGACACAGCGATGGTGTGTGCGTGATTGAGAGGGGTCGGGGTGGTCTGGTTTACCAGAGGGAGGTCGTCGGAGAAGAACCAGACGGTGGCGGCGGCGGTTGTTGTTGTTGCCGACGTTCTGGTGTGCTCGCGGGTGAATGGAAAGCTCCGGGAGAAGAGCCAGGGCTAGGAGAGTATGTGAGTGTGGTCAAGGAGGCGAGGGGTGGCAGGACACGGCCGGAATTTGCACCGGACCTCGTCGGAGTCAGTGGCGGTTTGGAGACGATTCGAGCAGCCTGGGGGCGTGTTGAGATGGGGCGACAGAGGGAAAGTGGAGAGGAGGGGCAGGCGCTTTAACGTGCGTGGTCAAGGGGACGATTAATGGCGTGGTTAACGCGTATTACGCCGGACTTAATTCGCCTGCAACGGCCGGCGAGGGGGAGGGCGTAGTCCGTGGGTGGGGAAGAAGGGAACATGGCTGTGGGGCCTAGTGTCAGCGAGAAAGGGAGTGAGGGGGTGGGTCCATTCGTCAGTGTCCTCGCGGGTTTCTTTCGCGGTGAAAACGATTCGCTCGCTGGGAGGGAGAGGTGGGCTAGGTTGGGATGGAATGGGCTTAGGTGGGCTGGATTTAGTTGGGTCGAGTCTGACTCTATTTTTTTCTTTCAAATGCTTTTTCTTTTTCTATTTCTATTTTCTATTTTGAATTTCAAACAACAATTCAAACATTCAATTCAATTCCAACATTCACCATACTTTGTGTTGTGCTTTGGTTCTGTTTAATCAACACAAACCAAAGTCCCAAAATAAAATATTAATTTCATTCTTTTTAGGATCTATTTAATAATTAAATAAAATAGACCCTAATTATTAATTCAAATAGGTTTTGATTTATTTAATAAAATCTCCATTTGAAATCCAAATTTTATCAAAACCAAAATCAGTAGGTTTTATTTGAAAATATAAGATACTTGGAAAACTTGTTTAAAATAAAATAAAATTTATTTTAGGGTCCAATAATAATTAAATGAATAGACCTTATTCATTTAATTCAAATAGGATTTGTTTTATTAAAATCTTTGTTTTGAAATCTAAAATAAAACCGAAACACTTCAGTAGGTTTTAATTGAGAATATAAAATACTTGGAAAACTTATTTAAAATAAATAAATAAGTTTTAGTGTTTATTTAAAATGGAAAAAACCTTTACTTAAATAAAATTGGATATTAAATCCTTATTATTTAAATAAACTTTTACTCTTTTAATCAAAACAAACATTTTAATTCAAAAGATTGGCCAAGGTTTAATTTGGCTCTATAAAATAATCCTGATTTATAAATCTACCTTTTCCTTTGAAAACCAAATCTTTTATTAAAAGATCCAAAAATAGGAATTTTAAATATTTTTAAGTTTATTGTTTATTTAACTTTTTAAATCCCTTTAGGATTTTTTTTGATCCAAAATAGGTTTGAAGGTTCCCATTTGAATTCAAAAAGTTTCTTCTCACCCTGAAAATCAACAAAGTTTTATTTTATTCATTTATTTTTCACATTACAAGATTTGGAAAATCATGGGATGTGACAGGCTACCACCCTTAAAATAAATCTCGTCCCGAGATTTGGGGAGGCTAGGGTTACAAGTTGGCTCAAAAGCATCTAGGGTACTACCACCCTTAAAAAATTTCCAACTAAATTACACATTGGTCTTCTTGGGATCTTGGGGTAACTTCTCTGGACAGAAGTTTGCAAAGTGGCCTAGTTCCTTGCATTTGAAACATGTGACAAGGCTGAGATCTCTCATAGGTTTGTTTAACTTGTTCTTCATCTTTTCTAGACAGTTGCTTGCATAATGTCCTAGCTCTTTGTAGTTGTTGCACCACACTTGGCTAACATCTTTCTTTGCCTTGGGTATCAATTCTTCTTGTTTATTTCCTTGGTTCTTCTTCTTTTCTGGGCATTCATTGACATAGTGTCCCATCTCTTTGCAATTGTAACATTGCACTTGAGTAATATCCTTCTTCTTCTTTTTGGGTCTCTCCAAAGCTAGGTGTGCATCTAGTTCATGTTCTTCATATCTCACCTCAAAGGTGGGAAATCTGTCTCTCTTCTTGGGACATTGGTCTTCATGCTCCTTGGATGCATGATCTTTGTCTCCACAAGTATTGCTAGCTTGGGTTCCTTCTAGAATAGCATCTTTGTCATCCTTGTTGTCATTAGCTCTTTGGGAAAAGTTTTCTCCCATGTTGATCATTTGACTAACCAATCCTTGCAACAATTGGGGTTGAAGTTTCAAAATCCTTTGTATGGCTGGGTCTAGTCCATTGTTGTTGGCTAAAAGCTGAATTTTCTCTTGGCTCAACTGGTTTTGGGTTGCTATGAGTTCTCTCATGTTGTCCTCTTGGTTGTTGTTGGTGTCATCAACTTTGATGTTGGAGTCTCTTGGAGTAGTCATCTGTTTGGGTTGGATTTGGATTAGAATAGGCAAAATATTTCTAAGGGAATAATTCTAATCACACACATCACAATTTACACAAGCATTGTGCAAGCAATCACAAACCAACATTCCACTCAAACAACAAAGTTCTAGCACATACTTAGGCAACAAAACATTTTTGTTACACCACATAAGTTGGTGTGGTTGACTTAACTAAAATATGGTAGTCCATCTATAGGGTTTACTTGTGATCTTTCCATCCTTCTTGGTTGATTCTTCTTTTCACGAGATCATGGTTTCCTTGAGAAAAACTCTTGGTTACAATAACTTCTAGTGAAGTGAACTCCTTCTAATTTTGCATTCCCTTAGTCTCCATAAGATTTCCTTGTCTCTCTTGTAGTCCTTAGTGGTATCCAAGGTTGAGGTCCTTGGTGAACATGCTGAAGATGTTGAAGTCATTAGAGTTGAAGAAGTTGTAGTCATTAGAGTTGAAGAAGTTGAAGTCATTAGAGTTGAAGAAGTTGAAGTCATTAGAGTTGATGGAGTCCTTTGCACATGGTGAAGCCTCTGGCCATGGGGTAGGTTTTTCCATCAAGTTTGAATTTAGATGAGATGTAGAGTTGAAACCAAAATGGTTGAGGAAAGAGTTTACAAGATTGTTTGTAAATAAGTTTTGGAACAAATAAAACTCCTATTTTTCTAAGGGTTTTTGTCCAATCCTAGGTTTACAAATCCTACAGGCAACACAATGCTCTGATACCATCTGTAAGGGTCCCAACCTTTAAATAAGGTAGAGTCCCCTGTGTTTACAATGCTAGTCCCTGGATCAATAGCTAGCATCCACAATTAAGATGTAATATCAAGAAACAAAGGTCATAATATAACTTTTAACCAGGAATAACATAATTTTTATTACATCTTACATAGCTCATTTGGCTATTACATTACATTGCAGCAGAATTTCTATAAGCATGGGTCCTTCATCTTCAAAGTGCCACAAGCAGACATGTTGGTTGTAGACTTTGTAATCCTAATCAATCAACTTCACTATATCAAACAAACCTGCAACATAACAAGTTACAGCCACAAGGGTTAATACATTTGAATTGTATTGGCAAGTGATACTTTGGTAGTATAGTGGAATCTATCATCTATATGCATTTGGCTAAGTGGAGTTGAGGCTTGCATTGCTCAAAATAGATTTTCCTTATCATTTTGAAAACACTAAGTTTTTGCTTGACAAAAATCATTTCTCCCAATCAAAGATTGAAGATTCTTTAACCCTTGTTCAAACCACATGTTTTTAACTTAGAAATTTGAATGATGAGATTCTTGATTGCCTCCATGTCTTGATGCTCAAATTGTCCTTTACCAGGGACATGGCTAAGTACTTAGATTTTACACTCTGCAGAGGTGGTGCACTTTCCCCACAAGACTTGGTTTCACCAAGACAAGATCTTTCAGAAGCCTTCCCTTAGACCAAAATGGACGCGTTCCAACCTATCAAACTCTACCACCAACTGTCCATATGGCTAAGTTCTTGCAACCTATATGATCCAGGCAGAGCCCATAATGCCAAGTGGCTGCACTTGAAGCTTCTCAACATTTGACATCTCAAATCTCTTTGTTCCTGGGTGGCAATCCACAAGTGAGATACACAAGGTCAACCATAGACATGGGCCTTGTGAACCACTCAACCAAAAACCACCAAATCAAGTCCCATTCCACCCAGGTGATTCATTAACTTAGTTGTTTTATTAAACAAAAACACAAGTCCTCAGACTTAGAAATTTTTCATAGTATGGATATATATATTCCACCCTTGTTTTCTATTAGCTAGGCTAAGCTTGATAGTAGTAGGAATCTTAACTTAGGAAAATTTCTACTAAGGTTTCATCTACTAGGTTTTCCTATAGCAAGGTTTATACTTAGCAAAATTCCATGCAAGTTTTACTTAGAAAAATCACTAATGCATAGTGAAAGTAATGGGACAAAAAGTATGAAGCATCACTTGCCTTTTTGGTAGAGGGTTTAAGTTCACTCCTTGTCCTTGCAACAGTCACACCCTTCAAGTCACTACAAATCAATCAAGCAAGGCACAATCTCAATCTACCAATCAAGCAAAACATCACATAAAATAACAAAGTCAAGGTAATGCATGCAAACATGCCAAGCTTTGTTTTATTTGAAAAGGTGGTTCCTAATGGGTCATAAACTTTTGAAAGCACCTACTGGTCATTTTATAAAGTGGCAAAGTCATTTGCAAAAGATTTCATTTCATAAACCATTTTCAAAACAAAGTATCATTTTATGTGGTGTAGAAATATTTTTACTAAGGCATTAATCTATAGGGTTCACCAAATATGTTTTCAAACCATAAAACTTGGTGTTTAGGGTCAGAGAGTTTAAAACAAAACATTTCCCAAAAGTTTTCTTCCAAAAACATTTTTAATAAATAAACCATATTTTTATTTGACTAGAAATGGTTTTAAATCAAAGAATCATTCTTTTGTTTCACCAAATACATTTTTGGAAACCACAAAGTGTTTCCTATGGTCAGTAGGTTCAAATCACACCATTTGCAAAAGATTTTATCCCCCAAATCATTTTTGAACAATTTTTACAATCTAAACAAGCATACAAATGTTTCTGCAAAGACAAACATTTTTCCAGAAGCTTTTTACTAAACAAATGGCATGCTTGGCTAGGGCTTGTTCCACTGATTCCATTGATATAAAATTTGTACTTTTTGGACGTGTGGATCAAAAGTTGTGCAATTTACAAAATTGGAAATCTAATAGATCAATTCTGTTCTAATTCAACTAAACAGAGACACGTGGCGTGTTTCTATTCGCTGATACCGCTTCGGTCGGATCGACAGACGCAGACCACAGGATCCAACTTGATCACACGGCACAGATCGCTCGATACCCCTTCGATCCTGTTCTATCGTGGCTCTTGGATTTACATCCTATGGTGTACAGCGTGCCAGCCATAGATGGGCGGCGCTGCGGTGGCTACTAGCGGCGGAGCGGCCAGACGGTGGCGGCGCCGGCGATACAGGAATCTAGAGTGGCTAGGGAGATACTCACCGCGTACGCAGAAGCCTGGGGAAGCTCAAGGTGGTAACGCCTTGGCGAGGGGCGCACTGGAGCGGGCTTAATCGCTCGCCGGAGTGGAGCTGTGCCTCGGCCACGCTCAGTCGTCGTCGAGGACGGTGCTATGGATCACTAGGAGACAAACGAAACGCATGGTCAGACGCGCAAAGACACGGCGATGGTGTGTGCGTGATTGAGAGGGGTCGGGGTGGTCTGGTTTACCAGAGGGAGGTCGTCGGAGAAGAACCAGACGGTGGCAGCGGCGGTTGTTGTTGTTGCCGATGTTCTGGTGTGCCCGCGGGTGAATGGAAAGCTCCGGGAGAAGAGCCAGGGCTAGGAGAGTATGTGGGTGTGGTCAAGGAGGCGAGGGGTGGCAGGACATGGCCGGAATTTGCACCGGACCTCGTCGGAGTCAGTGGCGGTTTGGAGACGATTCGAGCAGCCTGGGGGCGTGTTGAGATGGGGCGACAGAGGGAAAGTGGAGAGGAGGGGCAGGCGCTTTAACGTGCGTGGTCAAGGGGACGATTAATGGCGTGGTTAACGCGTATTACGCCGGACTTAATTCGCCTGCAACGGCCGGCGAGGGGGAGGGCGTAGTCTGCGGGTGGGGAAGAAGGGAACGTGGCTGTGGGGCCTAGTGTCAGCGAGAAAGGGAGTGAGGGGGTGGGTACATTCGTCAGTGTCCTCGCGGGTTTCTTTCGCGGTGAAAAAGATTCGCTCGCTGAGAGGGAGAGGTGGGCTAGGTTGGGCTGGAATGGGCTTAGCTGGGCTGGATTTAGTTGGGTCGAGTCTGACTCTATTTTTTTCTTTCAAATGCTTTTTCTTTTTCTATTTCTATTTTCTGTTTTGAATTTCAAACAACAATTCAAACATTCAATTCAATTCAAACATTCACCATACTTTGTGTTGTGCTTTGGTTCTGTTTAATCAACACAAACCAAAGTCCCAAAATAAAATATTAATTTCATTCTTTTTAGGATCTATTTAATAATTAAATAAAATAGACCCTAATTATTAATTCAAATAGGTTTTGATTTATTTAATAAAATCTCCATTTGAAATCCAAATTTTATCAAAACCAAAATCAGTAGGTTTTATTTGAAAATATAAGATACTTGGAAAACTTGTTTAAAATAAAATAACATTTATTTTAGGGTCCAATAATAATTAAATGAATAGACCTTATTCATTTAATTCAAATAGGATTTGTCTTATTAAAATCTTTGTTTTGAAATCTAAAATAAAAACAAAACACTTCAGTAGGTTTTAATTGAGAATATAAAATACTTGGAAAACTTATTTAAAATAAATAAATAAGTTTTAGTGTTTATTTAAAATGGAAAAAACCTTTACTTAAATAAAATTGGATATTAAATCCTTATTATTTTATTTAAATAAACTTTTACTCTTTTAATCAAAACAAACATTTTAATTCAAAAGATTGGCCAAGGTTTAATTTGGCTCTATAAAATAATCCTTATTTATAAATCTACCTTTTCCTTTGAAAACCAAATCTTTTATTAAAAGATCCAAAAATAGGTATTTTAAATATTTTTAAGTTTATTGTTTATTTAACTTTTTAAATCCCTTTAGGATTTTATTTGATCCAAAATAGGTTTGGAGGTTCCCATTTGAATTCAAAAAGTTTCTTCTCACCCTGAAAATCAACAAAGTTTTATTTTATTCATTTATTTTTCACATTACAAGATTTGGAAAATCTTGGGATGTGACAGGGATCCTTTTCCTTTACAGAGGAGGGATCTTATAGATGGTATCAGAGCACTGTGTTGCCTGTAGGATTATGACCCTAGGATTGGAAACCACTAAGGAAAAAATTTTAGCAACTTCTACACTTGTCTATTCTTCTCGTAAACTTTTCTAATCTTCTTCCTCATCTCTATTTGTAGATGAACTCCATCAACGAAGCCGTAAGGAAAGGACCACTCATGACAATGACTTTGGAGTGTGAGACAGAATTCCCCAAGGCTCTCAAGGACCTCATGGTTGCATTAGAGATACAAGGTGCAGCTGTGTACCATGGTTTTCCTGTGATGGATGAAGGAGTGGAATACTGGTGGGTGCAACTTCACTTGTATAAAAACAAGGAAGACAACCACCAAGAAAAAGGATTCTGCATGTTCACCAATTCAGTGGTGCACACTACATTCTTTGAATCAGCAAGGGATGCAACTTGGAAGACCATCAAAGAACTTGGTGATAGAGTCAAGTGCAGAATGCTCAACCTCCAAAATGATCTAAAGGAAGAGAAGAAACATACCCAAAGTTGGAAGCTACCAACCAAACCTTAAGAGGAGACATTATAGACTTAGTGATGGAGTCATGTGAGCAAGATAGGCTGATTGCTTCTAGAAACATTGTGTTGGCCAATAGATCCAATGAGATAGGATTGTAAGCATACTTCGTTAGTTGGACCACCACTTATCACCTTATTTTCCAAATGTTGCTTTAAAATAAGTTGAACCTTGGTTGTTGTAATGGATCCATGTGTGCCATGACTTGTGTGTTTTGCTTTCCAAGGATATGTATGTGATGTTTTGCCTTGTGTTGTAACTTGAATTGTGTTGTTCTAACTTTTTCTATCTTATAAATAGATGCCTACTGTTACCATCAGCACTGTTGAGGAGTTCCAGGTTACCCGCTTTGGTCCTTGTATTGTTGATCTTACTACTTTGCTCAATCTCCCTCTTCCTACCATCATGGTGCTTCCCCTCACCAAGTTTGAGAGGAAAGACCTTTGGAGCTTCAAGGTCAACCAGCCCGGATGCCAGACAGAGCCTACCACGGAGGCCATCGTCTTCAAGCTCATGCATGATGACAAGGAGAGAGGCCTTGAGGTAGTTATGCAGGATCTGATAGGACGTCTGCTAGGGAGACACTCCCGACAGGTTAGAGGTACTCACTTCCACGTCTTCGGTAGACGTGATGAGGATGGAGAGTCCATCGACTTCGAGGACGACTCGAGGGACACAGCAGAGCCGATTCATCTATACCTCCAGGACTTAGAGTCTCTCATTAGGCACGTGGACACTGATAGGACCAATGTCATGCTCAACAATGACGAACTCCAGGTGCAGCTTCACGAGAAGGACAAGCTCTTCGCGGAGCAAGATGAGATAGTCAAGGAGATGGAGGCGAAGTTCGAGAGCCAGGACAGGAAGTTCAAGAGTCAGGAGAAGCGAGTCCAGGATAGAAACAAGAAGATCCGGGACATGACTGAAGAACTGTAGTCCAAGGACTTCGAGCTCGAGCATCAGCAGACGGTGATTGAGAGGCTTCGTTCCCAGAAGAGGGCTCTCAAAGCCAAGATAGAGACCTTGACCACTAGTGTCAAGGAATACAAGACCGCGATGGAGAACGCAGGTCTTACCTTTGTCGAGGAGGAGGTTTATGCTGAGGAGTAGATTTGACTACTCATTTATCATTTATTATCATACTTGTTGCTTGAGAACTTGTTATTTGACCATCCGACATGTGGATGGCTTGCTACTTGTGTGTTTTACTTTGCGAACTTGTTATCTTGTTGTTGAACCTTTATCATTGTGTTGCATGCTTTGTGTTTGCTTATGTGATGTAATGTGCATGAAAGCATCTATGGGTATCTCATTCTTGTCTCTATTGAACAAACCATAGATGCCTCCCCGTCGTGCAAACCCCAACCCCAACAACAACAACAACAACAACAACAACAACATCACTCCAGAAATGCAGCAAATGATGACCGCTCAAACTCAGATGATGCAGATGATGACGACGTTCATCCAGAACCAAAACAACAACAATAACAACAATAACAACAACAACCCACCGGGTTTTGATATGCTTAACAGGTTCTTGAGATTGAGGCCAGCAAAGTTCTCAGGGACGACTGATCCCATGGTGGCCAATGATTGGCTACGCTCTATGAACAAGGACTTGGTAAACGTGGGCTGTACTGATGCTGAAAAAGTCAGATTTGCAGCACATTTGCTGGAGGGACCAGCCGCCACTTGGTGGGATAACTTCCAGATCACCACTCCCATAGAAGATGTGACATGGGCTATCTTTGAGGATGGCTTTCGTACTGCTCATATCTCATCTGGAGTGATGAGTCTGAAAAAGAAGGAGTTCCATAACCTGAAACAGCGCCACCACAGCGTGGCTGAATATATTGAAGAGTTCAACAATCTGGCGCGATATGCACCGGATGAAGTTGACACTGATGCTAAGAGGAAAGAAAAGTTCCTCGAAGGGTTGAATGATGAGCTGAATCTGCAGTTGGCTGTGGCCTATGTTCCCACTGATCAGTCTCTCTGTGACAAGGCTGCTATTTTGGAGAACAAAATAAAGCAAGTTGAAAGCAGGAAGAGGAAGCACTCAGACAAGCACAGCTCGTGATCGTCTCACAAACGTTCCGATTATGATGACAGTGGAAGCTCAGGATCCCACAAGCATGGGAAATTCAACAAGCACCACAACCACAACCGTCATGACAACAAGCATCACCGTAGTCATGATAATGACAAGTATAAGAACCACAAGGGTGGATACAATAGCCACCACAGTGGTAATGGAAGTGGAAGTGGAAGCCAGCCTGTCAAGAAAGACATAAGTCAGGTTGAATGCTTCAAGTGCAAGAAGATGGGGCATTATGCAAATGAATGCACAGAAAAGAAAGTTGAAGGACCCAACAAGCCCAACCCTTTTCAGAAGGGACAGGTGAACCACATCAGTGTGGAGGAAGTCTATGAGGAGCCTGATGCTGTTGCTGGTAAGTTCAGACTCAATTCTATTCCAGCATTTGTTCTTTTTGATACTGGAGCATCGCATTCATTCATATCAAAAGCATTTGTTGATAGAAATGGGTTTCCAACTGAAAACATTGGGTGTCCAATAAAAGTTAGTTCTCCGGGTGGAGATATGATAGTAAGTCTTGGATGTCGGGATCTAGTAATAGAGTTTGGAAAGCATAAATTTCCAGTGAGTCTGATAATCCTAGATTCCCAAGGACTGGACGTAATATTGGGAATGGATTGGATGGCTAAGTATGAAGGATTACTAGATTGTGCTAATCGTACTGTTGCACTCACAACCCCGGAAAGAAAACGAATTAAATTCAAGTCTAACTTTGAGCCAAAAGGGAGTAAGCTAAATTCTCTTAAGGGGGTTAGCATAGACAGTGTGCCAATTGTGAGTGAGTATCCGGATGTGTTTCCGAAAGAACTACCGAGAATGCCACCAGATAGAGATGTGGATTTTCTTATAGATTTGGTACCAGGATCTGGACCAATAGCAAAGAGACCATACAAGATGTCAGTGGATGACCTGAAAGAACTCAAGAAACAACTTGGAGAACAGTTGCAGAAAGGATTTATTCAACCAAGTTCTTCATCTTGGGGAGCCCCAGTTTTGTTCGTGGAAAAGAAAGATAGAAGTCAAAGGTTATGCATAGATTACCGTTCACTTAAGGAGGTGACTATTAAGAACAAATATCCTTTGCCTAGAATCAATGACTTGTTTGATCAGCTAGAAGGAGCTTGTGTGTTCTCAAAGATTGAACTCCGGTCAGGTTATTTTCAACTCAAGATAAGAGAACAAGACATACCTAAGACCGCTTTCACCACAAGGTATGGATTATATGAGTATACCGTGATGCCATTTGGTTTGACCAATGCTCCAGCATACTTCATGAATATGATGAACAAGGTGTTCATGGAATTCCTTGACAAGTTTGTTGTCGTTTTCATCGATGACATTTTAGTCTACTCCAAGAGCAAAGAAGAGCATGAAGGACATTTACGTTTAATACTTGAAAAGTTAAGAGAGCATAAACTTTATGCCAAATTTAGCAAGTGTGAATTCTGGTTGAATAAAGTTGGATTTCTTGGACATGTTATGACAAAGGATGGTCTAGCAGTTGATCCTGCTAAAGTTTTAGCTGTGACTGAATGGGAATCTCCCAAGTCAGTGAAGGAAGTTCGTAGTTTCCTTGGCTTAGCAGGTTACTACAGAAGGTTCATTGAAAATTTCTCCAAGGTAGCTAAGCCTATGACTGAATTACTAAAGAAAGACAAGAAATTTGCTTGGACGGAAGGTTGTGAACTCAGCTTTCAGGAATTGAAGAAGAGACTTGTGACATCACCAGTCTTGTGTCTGCCAGATTTGGAAAAATATTTCCAAGTATATTGTGATGCATCTCATCAGGGTGTGGGTGCAGTACTTATGCAAGAAGGAAAAGTTATGGCGTATGCCTCGAGACAACTCAAAACTCATGAAGTGAACTATCCTACTCATGATTTAGAGTTAGCCTCTGTTGTCCATGCACTCAAAACATGGAGACACTATCTTTTGGGAAAGCGTTGTGAAGTGTTCACAGATCACAAAAGTTTGAAGTATATCTTCACCCAGAAGGAAATTAATATGAGACAAAGAAGATGGCTAGAACTTATCAAGGACTATGACTTAAGTTTGCAATACCACCCCGGTAAAGCAAATGTTGTAGCAGATGCTCTAAGTTGTAAGGTTTTTGTGAATGGCCTTACCAAAGGAGAATTGCCAGATGATCTGTGTACCCAATTTAGAAAACTCAGATTGGTGATTGTGCCTGAAGGACATCTCATGACTTTGGATGTTCAACCCACTTTGTTGGACAAGATCAAAGAAGCCCAGAAAATTGATAAGGAAATTGAAGAGATTAAAGAAAAGATTGGCAAATGAAAAGCCAAAGGGTTCCATAAAGACGAACATGGTACTTTATGGCATGGGAAACGTATTTGTGTTCCACAAGATCCGGAGCTGCGGAAACTGATTTTGCAGGAAGCACACAACTCACTGTATTCCATTCATCCGGGTAACACCAAAATGTACATGGACATGAAAGAAAGATTTTGGTGGAATAATCTCAAGAAGGACATCGCCGAACATATTGCTTTGTGTGATGTGTGTAGTAGAGTGAAAGCGAAACATCAGAAACCAGCAGGTTTGCTTCAACCACTACCTATTCCTGATTGGAAGTGGGACAAGATTGGTATGATTTCATTACCGGATTACCAAGGACCCGGTCAGGATACGATTCTATTTGGGTAGTAGTGGATCGCCTAACTAAAGTGGCTCATTTCATACCCGTGAAGACAACCTATACAAGTGCTAAGTTAGCCAAAATCTACATGAGTAGAATTGTATGTCTACATGGAGTGCCCAAGAGTATTGTGTCTGATAGGGGAACTCAATTCACTTCCCATTTTTGGAGACAGTTACATGAGTCATTGGGAACGAGGTTGGAATTCAGTACTTCTTTTCATCCTCAAACCGATGGACAAACCTAAAGGACTAATCAAATTCTTTAAGACATGTTGAGGGCATGTGCCCTAGACTATGGAGCCAGTTGGGATGAAAGTCTGCCTTACGCAGAATTTTCTTATAACAACAGCTATCAAGCCAGCATTGAGATGGAACCATTTGAGTTTCTCTACGGAAGAAAGTGTACCACCCCATTGTTATGGAATGGTGTGGGAGAAAGAAGTTTATTCGGGCCAGATCTTATCAAAGAAGCCGAAGAGAAGGTCAAGTTGGTTAAGGACAGGTTGAAGATACCACAGTCCCGACAGAAAAGCTACGCAGATCCTAAGCGTAGAGAAGTGATAGAGCTTATCTTAGAGTGTCACCACTTCGTGGAGTGAAGAGGTTCGGAGTCAAATGAAAATTGGCACCAAGATATGTTGGACCATTCAAGATTCTGAGTCGTAAAGGAGAAGTTGCCTATGAAATTGAACTGCCAGAATCTCTGTCAGCTGTCCATAATGTGTTTCATGTGAGTCAACTTAAGAAATGTCATCCAGAAATGGAAGAAACTTCTTTGAAGGATACTATACCTTTGGAGGAGGTTCAGTTGGAGAGTGATCTCACTTATGAAGAGAAGCCTATCAAGATTCTTGAGACTGTAGAAAGAGTCACACGGACCAAGACTATCAAGTTTTGTAAAGTCCAGTGGAACCATCATTTCGAAGAAGAAGCAACATGGGAAAGAGAAGATGATCTTCGGAAAGACCACCCTCACCTATTTGCTAGCCAATCCGAATCTCGAGGGCGAGATTCACCTTAAGGGGGTTAGATTTGTAACATCCCTAAAATCATGTTTCAAACTTATGCATATCATCCATGCATCCATGATCATATGTTTTCCATTTCAAACAAATCACTTTAAAAACAGAAGCATATGAGCTCATTATTTTATGTGACTAGGCTTTGAAACAAATATTACTCTCCAATAGGAGATTGTTGAGCATGAAATTAAACTTTGTTGTCTTATTGCTCTCAAGTACTTGTACTAGATTGCTAAGTTATAAACCAAAGTTTCAAAATAAATGTGAATCAAAAACCAATTTCAAAACCTATTCAAACTAGTGCTATGCCACTGTTTATCTTATTTATTTCCAAGTGACCAAGCCAATTCAAAGTGACCACTTGGTTTTTTGCCTAGTATTGTGACTGTGCATACTACAAAAACCCTGAATAGATTTGAATTCAAATAGGATTTGAAATCATTGGAATTTGGTTCCTGAAATTGAAAACGGAAAAAAGATAAGGATTAGAGAAAAGGAAAAGGGCCGGCGCCAGGATTCTGGCCCAACAGACGAAGCAGCCCGTTAGCCAGCCCACCCGGGTTTCCCCCTCTCCCTCTGTTTCTCGCCCGCGCGCGTGTACCCACTCGCTGACAGCTGGGCCCTCACTGCCGCGTCACCCTTCGTCCTCAATCAATGCCGATGACCAGCTCGCCGCTGCCGTTTCCCCGCACTGATGCCGCGCTTAAATTGCATTGATACAGCGAGAGATTTATGCCCCCGCTCTGGCTATAAGACCACCTCCCATCACCGCCCATTTCCCCTCACCTAGCATAGACGACACACCACCAGGCTGCCCACCATTCGCCGAACACTGCCGCGGTACCGTCGAACTTCGGCATCAAATTCCGGTGAGCTCCCCGCGCCCCTTGACCTCTGGCCTTGCCCGTACAATATCTGCAACCATGCGCATCTCCTGACATCTCTGGTGCATGCTAGGATCGTACAGAGCCTCGGCAACATCGACAACAGCACGAGTCAGACGACACCATCAACTCCGGCAAGCCTTCCTGGTTAGTTCTGACCGCGCCTTGCTCTCTCTTTGACACTCGCATGACCAACATCACTCCGCGCATCTGACACACTGTCTATTTTTCCCTGGCATGATCTGTATCTTCGCCAACGTCGACGAGCAGCCGTACCCGACGCATTTGCGAACTCCGGCGAGGAATCCCTGACAACTCCGAGCGCCCCTTCGCCAACCAAGGGCAAGTTGAGCTTCTCCTCGTCGCTGCGAACCTGGTGAGCATCCTCCCACCTTCCCGGGCGACCTGTAGCGCCGCGCCGCCGTAAGCAGAGCTCGCCGCCGCCAGTAGCCGCCGCTAGCGCCGCTCAGTTTTGGTCGTTTGATTCGTAGCCGTAAGATCTAGATCCAGCGCATAGGATTAGTTAACTTAACAAACTGTTACGAATAGATCTGAGCCATGCGGGTTAAGTAGATCCAACGGCCCAGAAGCGCGATCCAACGCGAAACGGTATGGGCCAATTAGAAACAGACGCGTGGCAGCAGTTAGATTTAAAAGACAGAATTTGAATATATTAGATATTCAAAATTGTTTTGGCTATAACTTTTGATCCCCACGTTAGAATTTGACAAATTTTATATCGTTGGAATCAGGAGAGCAAGCTCTTTCTAAATATGCAGTGTGTTTAATGTTTTGCTTCTGTTAAAAAGGTTTTATTTGCAGAAACTTGTGTAGGACTAAATTGAGTATATGAAATGTTTAGGAATTGATTTAAGGTTTAAATAGATGTTGTTTGGCAAGTTTTCAACTTGTTTATGAATCAGTACTGTTTACTTGCTTTGTTGAGTTTTAAAAATCATCACTTATCATTTTGCATGCATGCATATATTTTTGATTGTATATGTTTTGTATGTGATTGTGGCTATGATTCTTTGTGTAGATTTTGGTGCTAGTGATTGTGATTGTGAGGAGTGTAGCTACTCTCCAAACTACCAAGGCAAGTGGTACTTCATGAATATTTTTATCCCATGTTTTATACTAAGCATTAGAGATATTTTGCTAAGTCCTGCATGTTATTATTTTGCTTATATGCCTTGTTGGGAAATCCTAGTATTTGTAGAATTGCTAGGGAATTTCTAAGTTAAGTTACTATCTATGCCATGCTTAGCCTAGCTAGTAGCAAACAAGGGTTGGTGAAATATACATGCTATGATGAAAACATTTCTAAGTCTTTGGACTTGTGTTTTGCCTAATAAAACAACTAAGTTAATGAAACACCTGGGTGGAATGGAAGGATTGGTTTATGTTGAGTGGATACACAAGGCCCATTTCTATGGTTTACCTTGTGTATCTCACTTGTGGTAAGCCACCCAGGAACAAAGAGATTTTAGAGGCCAATGTTAAGAAGCTTCTAGTGCAGCCACTTGGCAATATGGGCTCTGCCTGGATCACATAAGTTGCTAGAACTTAGCCATTTGGACAGTTGGTGGTAGTGGGAATGATAGGTTGGAGCGCGTCCATTTGGTCTAAGGGAAGGCTTCTGAAAGGTCCTGTCTTGGTGAAACCAAGTCTGGTGGGGAAAGTGCACAACCTCTGTAGATGGAAAAATCTAAGTACTTAGCCAAGTCCTTGGTAATGGACAACTTGAGCATCAAGACATGGAAGCTATCAAGAATCTCCTCATCCCAATTTCTAAGTAAAATTTGTGGGTGAACAAGGGTGAAGGACCTCAATGTCTATTGGTGGTTCCTTGGGAAAAGTTTTGACAAAGAAAAACTTAGTGATTTCAACTAATAGGAAAAACCTATTTTGAGCAAAGCAAGCCAAGCTACACTTAGCCAAATTGCATATAGTATCTAGTCCACTTAAAATTTTACTAAGTTATCACTTGCCAATACTATTCCAAAGTATTGACCCACTGTGGATGTAACTTGTGATGTTGCAGGTTACTCTGATGAGGATTAGGTGTCATGAGTCTACACTCAACATGTTTGCCTGTGGCACATGAAGATGAAGACTTTTATTAATTTACTTATTCAAAATCTTGTACTAGGCCTGTGGCCTTGGAGTTGTAAAGACTATGTTTATCTCTGGAATGACTGTAATAAAGACCTTTGTATCTGTGTACTTCATCTTAAACTGTGGATGCTAGCAATGATCCAGGGATTAGCATTGCAATCACAGGGATCCTTTTCCTTTATAGAGGAGGGATCTTACAATCACTTGTAAGTCTGTTTGCTTCTTTCAACTCTTTTGCTTGCTACCCAGCCTTGCTAGCCAAAAACCTGTTTTGAGAAGGCATAATTATCATGTTTCCAATCCCTTTGAACCAAAGCCTTTGCCATTTGTGTCCACCATATCTACCTATTAGCATTTGCTATTCCAAGCAAATTCTCAAGCTTCATCTATCTTTCGAATTAAAAAGTATTTTTGTTATGTGAAAACTAGTTAGTAAAGCTCTCACGAACTTGATGGCACACCTTATTTTCTTGCCCCTAATAGACTTGAACCATTGTGTCATCGAAGTTGTATATGCTTGCATCTATACGTGGAATTAGCAGAACCGTGCTGTCACGGGTAACGCTTTCAACATTGCACTTGTACGTTGTACACAGTTGATATCATGCTCTTTTGTTTGCGGATGTCGTCGGTGTGAAATAAAGTGGAAACTTGTGAGTCCATGGATTGATGTATGTGTGTTAGAGAAATGCCTGGGCCGCTATCCTAAGCCATGCCTAATCATGGTGGAAACTTGCAGCATCACCGTAGTGAGCATTCTGTGAAGCATCCTCAATAAAAAGCTATGCACATAGTAAATAAAAAGATCGCTGGGATGCTCATTGTATGCTCCTGTAACATGTGCAAGGGGTACCCCGTTGGCGGTTCTTTATGATACACATGTACTTACAATGACAAGAACTTACCGATAACCAAAGTTGAGTAGCATGAGGAGCGACCCTCATACTCAAGGGACATGAGATTGCCAACTTATATTTCGTCAAGCATATACTCCATCTTTGTGCACTTTAACCTTAATCATCTCAAGATGCCTATGATAGGGGCAACGAGGGATCAAAGCTAGTAAGTACCATAATCTTTTGGAAGCTCTTCATGACTTGAAATCCCTGCTTCCCTTTATGAAGGGACCTTTCTCCTATTTACCAAGTTGAGTCAGTAAACCTACTTCCTCTCTATCTCTAGCAAGCATTTGAGTTGTTGTGTTGCAAGCATTCATATGGTGATTTATTCACTCATGTTCTTTATCTTCCTTGTTTGCACAATACTCTTATCTATTGAGTATTACTTTGAAAGTCTTCACTGAAAAACCTTTTTGAGCAAAGAGTGTTCCTGTTATAAAACTTCTACAAAAAGCTTTTTGTGAAACTGTTTGCCAGCTGTTCTCTGACCAGGAACAAAGTTTGCCAATTCCAATTATGATTTATGTTTATGCATCTCTATTGTGACTCTTGTACTTGTTGCAAGCTAAGTTATATAATGGTGAGTTACTTTCTTCTATGAGTTGTGTAATGGTAAGTGTGATGCTTCTTGTCCATATTCTTTTATCGACACTTCACTCCATAAACCTGTGGACATGCACTACTAGGAAAAGGCCTATCAGTGGCGCACCATTTTGGGACTTCTGTGGCGCATATGGGATACGCCACTGTTATCTCGCCACTAAATTGCAGTTCTGTGGCGCATATTGAAATGCGCCACAGAAGTCTGAAAAACTTATGTGGCGCATATTGCCAAAATGCGCCACAGAAGTCCCGAACCAGATCTCAAACTTCTGTGGCGCATTTGGCCAATATGCGCCACAGAAGTTTTTTTCAAATTTCAAAAAAAAACCCGGCCAGATCTGGCCGGAGGTGGTGGTCGCCGGAGTTGGGGGTCGCCGATGGAGGAGAGAAGGAGGTCGCTAGTGGAGGAGGTGGAGGTCACCGATGGAGGAGAGGAGGAGGCCAATGGAGGAGGAGGAGGCCACCGGAGGAGGAGGAGGCCACCAAAGGAGGAGGAGGCCGCCAAACGAGGAGGAGGAACGTGCCGGGGTGGAGGAGGAGGGAGGTGGGAGGAGGAGGAGCCCACCGGGGTGGAGGAGGGAAGAGCTCACCAGAGTGGAGGAGGGAGGAGCTCACCGAGGTGGTGGAGGAGGAGGAGGAGGAGGAGGAGGAGAAACTCACCAGGGTGGAGGAGGAGGATCTCACCGGGGTGGAGGAGGAGGAGAAGGTGAGGAGAATGAGAGAAGAAGGTGAGAAGGGGAAAGGTGGAGGAGTGGAAGAGTATAAGAGAGGGAGAAGGGGCGGGATTCAAATTTTGAAATTTGGCCAAGACTTCTGTGGCGCATATGGAAGAAATGTGCCACAGAAGTTTGTCCTCCTTTTTTATTTTTTTGCAGGAAAAAATGATCTTTTGGCCATAACTTTTTACTCTTCTCGAATTTGAAAATCTAAATAATCGCTAAACGACTGTAAGTGGTTACAAGCGGATGCAAAATCTCGTTCTCGTCATTTTTGTATATTATACGTATTTTTCCAACATCGTATGCAAAAGTTACGACCATTTTACCGTGGCATAAACTTTTTTTGCATAAAAAGTCGAAATGCATGTTTGTTAATTTTCCTACAAACTAGACCATATTACCTATCACTATGTGAAAGGATTTTATATTTTGAAGTGTTTTTCATTTTCTATTATTTTTGCAAGGCTAAAAAGGCGATCCTTGGGGGGGTAGAATCTGTTTTTCCTACTCCAACTTCTGTGGCGCACCTCTATATGCGCCACAGAAGATGAACTTCTATGGCGCATATGGTCATATGTGCCACACAATATTGGTCAGAGTATAGTCAATGAGATTTCGTGATAGGGTCCACCCGAGCTTTCTATGGCGCATACATCCATATGCGCCACAGAAGTTCCAACTTCTGTGGAGCATTTTTCCTATATGCGCCACAGAAGTGTGAAGACTTCTGTGGCGCATTTGCTGAAATGCGCCACTGGACAAATTTTGTGTCGCATGGTCTGAACCATGCGCCACAGAAGGTTTGTCTATCTATAGCTAGTTTCCTAGTAGTGATGTTCACTGAGCTCAGTTTCTCTTGTGGACAAGCGAAGGTCTAAGCTTCGGGAGAGTTGGTACGTCCAATTTGCATCACCATTCTATATCATAATTTGCCTCTATTCATTTATATATGTCTTGTTATGAGGTATTACTTATGTCTTTTCCACTTTTTTGCATGTTGGATGATTCTTCGAGGATGGACTGCCGAAGTCTAGATTCTGATGGAAAAGGAGGTGTTTTGATGCAATTTCGTGAAGATCAGAAAAATACCAGAAAAATATGGGAAAAGTATATTTTCCCGGAAGACAAAGGAAGCCAGAAGGGGAGGTGTAGAAGGGCCACAGGGGCCCACACCCCCTAGGCGCGGGTCCCCCATGGCCGCGCCTAGGGCAGGTGTGGCCCACCTTCTTGGCTCCCGACTCCGCCCTCTCTCCTATATCTTCCTTACGGAACCCTAACACCAGGGGAGCGACCACAGATAGATTTCCGCCGCCTCTGCGGGGCAGAAAACACCGAGAGAGAAAGATCTCTCTAGCAGACAGATTTCTGCCGAGGAAACTCCTTCCCGGAGAGGGGAGATCATCGCCATCAACACCGTCATCAATCTAGGCTTCATCGGGATCATCATCATCATCCACACCATCATCTCCAACAGCACCATCATCACCACTCCGTCTGGCTGTAACAATTGTGTTGGATATTGCTTTAGTTCTTAGGGGAAACATTCCTAGTGTTGATTACTGTTGTAGTTGATGCTTGTGAGTGGAACCATTGAATTATTGTTTATGTTCAGATTGTTATCCATTACCATATCATCTCTAATCTTGATCCATATGATGTCTCGTGAGTAGTTCGTTTAGTTCTTGAGGGCATGGGAGAAGTCATGTTGTTAGTAGTGGATTTGTGTTGAGTTATTATTCAATGGTTTAGTATTTAAGTTGTGGTGCTATTCTTGTAGTGGTGTCATGTGAACGTCGACTACATGATACTTCACCATTTATGTCCCTAGGGGAATGCATTGTGTATTTGGCTACTAATTGTGGGGTTGCCGGAGTGACAGAAACCTGAACCCCCATTAGGACACCTTTGCACAAGGGAGCGTAGGATCTCATAGTTTAAGGCTGTGGTTTGGTTTATATCTTAATTTCTTTCATGTAGTTGCGGATGCTTGTAGGGGGTTTAATCACAAGTATGTATTAGTCCAAGTAAGGTCGGTACATTAGCACGGGTTCACCCACACAACACTTACAACACCAAAGAAGAGTACTTAGCTATATGAAGCAAAATCACTTGACAGAATTCCCATGTGTCCTCGAGAATGTTTGGTCCTTATAAATATTTCCACCGGCTTGTCCGTTGCTAAAAATGTAGGGGTTCGTAGCATGGAAAACAAAAATTTCTACCGCATGAACACACAATCAAGATCTAATCTATGATCAAGCCAAGATCTATCTACTAGATTGTAGCAACGAGTCGATGGAATACTAACCCTCGAAGATCCAAAGCGGTTAACGAGAGCAGATTCTCGTGGGTGATGTAGTCGTACACTTGCCGATCTCAAGATCGCGTAGACGATCCTTCCGGCGCTGCGTTCCGGCAGCGCTCCCGCAGTCGGTCACACGTTCGGTACTCAATGAAGACCTTCCTCTCCCTTGTTCCAGCAGGCAGCGGAGGTTGTAGCACTCTCCTCGCGATTCCGGCAGCACGACGGCGTGGTGCCGGAAGTAGAGGGGAGATCTCGCAGGGCTTCACCTTAAGCCGGAGCGAGTATGGTGGACTATGAGAGAGCCTCGGTGATCTAGGGTTTAGACACACCAAGTAGAAGGGGCTAGGCCGGCGGCTAGGGCAAGGGGATGCCCCGAGTCGGCGGCTTGGGAGAAACCCTAGGGCGGTAGCGGCTATGGTGGGCTGTGGCGGCTAGGGTTATTTTTAGAGGGGCAAGGTGTAGGTCTTGGAGGGGCAGCCCTGCCCCTCCTTATATAGGTGGAGGGTGCGCGCCAAGGGGAGGGGAGTCCCTCCCCAACTCGGCTTCCAAGGCCGGCGGTGGAGGGAAAGGGACTTCCTCCCTAAGTAGGTTTCCTACTCTCCCTCCACCAAACAAAATAGCCGTTTGACTTTTCAAACTAGGATTTGATTTAACCCTTTATTTTGTTCAGCGATGACACCTAGTACATGATGCAACCATTCCAACTTGTTATGACACATTCATGTACCCTTCCTCTCCGGAGTGCCGGACATTCCGGAACCTTCTAGAACATTCCCGATGAAAACACCGGAACCATTCTCCAACCCCGAAACAGGACTTTCCTTATATGAATCTTATTCTCCGGACCATTCCGGATCTCCTTGTGATATCCCGGATCCCATCCGAGACTCCGAACAACATTCGGTCTCTTACTCATCATTCCATAACTACTCAACAACATCGAATCTTTAAGTGTGTCTCCCTACGGTTCGTGAATTATGCGGACATGATCGAGACACTTCTCCGATCAATAACCAATAGAGGAATCTGGAAATTCATATGGCTCCCACATATTTCTACGATTACTTTGCGATCGAATGAACCACTTACATACGATACCAATTTCCCTTTGTCTCACGATAGTTTACTTATCCGAGGTTTTGATCGTCGGTATCTCTGCATACCTAGTTCAACCTCGTTACCGATAAGTACTCTTTTCTCGTTCCCGTGATATGTGATCCCTTGTGAGCCAGTCACATGCTTGCAAGCTAATTGGATGACATTCCACCGAGAGGGCCTAGAGTATATCTATCCGTCATATGGATGGACAAATCCCACTCTTGATCCATGTGTCTCAACCCATACTTTCCGAACACTCAATGCCACCTTTATAGCCACCCAGTTACGGTGTGGTGTTTGATGTCATCAAAGCATCCTTCTGGTGATGGTGATAAGCATGATCTCATGGTCGAAGGAATTAGGTTACTATGTATCAGAAAGCTTATAGCAAATGAACTATATTAAATGACTTGATCTTTATGCTACGCTTAACTATAGGAGTATATCCATCACATCATTCTCCTAATGATATGACCCTATTGTTAATAACATCTCTATGTTCATGATCAGGAAACCATGATCATATATTAACCAACAAGCTAGTTGAACAAGAGGCTTTACTAGGGACTCTTTTATGTTTACAAATCACACAAGTATTAATGTTTCCTGTTAATACAATTATAGCATGGTATGTAAACATTTATCATATGTATGAAGATATGATAATAACCTACTTTATTATTGCCTCTTGGGCATATCTCCAATAGTCTCCCACTTGCACTAGAGTCAATAATCTAGTTTCAAACCTTTGTGTATTCAACACCTATGGCTTTATGGTGTTGTATGTACACGATTGCTAGTGGTCAACTGATCTCTAGATCTGACACTTCCAGGTCCGTGTGTAATTGCATGTCTTTGCGTCTCTACGCATCACTCATTCTCTAATGAGATGGCTTTGTACAAATTTGGTCCTTTGGTATGACCTTTAGTTCTTTGGGGTTAAAACATGTTGATAATATTGTCGTACAATATATCTTCATAGTATTATCCCTACTTTGAACTACACCTAGTTTGATAATAAACTTCTTGACACAAATGCCCTCTTTTGCTGCTATAACAACAGTTATATACTTAGCCTTTTGTTGTAGTATCTGTCACAATGTCTTAACTTTGGAACTCATCCAAATTCATTATGGAACTTACTTTCCATTATATTGTGCCACCCTTAGTTTAGATTGAGATAAACTTAATTTGTACTTTGTGAAAAAACTAGTATCAATGTAATGAACTAACCATCTATTTGTCACTTCTACAAAATAATATATTCTTATTTCTTTTACAAGATCATAAGAATATCTTTACTATCGTCCAATAATCATCTTATGAATCATTCTGGTATATGCTCATAACATTTAGAGCATAGGACATATCTGGATTTGTACATATCACAACATGATTGATATAAATACTCTTTGTGATTTCATACATCAAGTATCAATCTATACTTGAATCTTTGTTTCACTTACCAAGTGTCAATACACTTGAATATATCATCAATATTGAACTCATTCAATCCTTTCTGTGCGACAAGAACCTTTCTTGTAGTTTCTATATTGAACTCATTCAATATATCATCTATGTACTTTCGGCACAACCATATTGGCGTCACAATTTATCCATATAGACATTGATGCCAAATATTCGGGTTCTGCCTAAGCCTTTCATCGAGATGAAATTCTTATCCTGTGTTAATAAAAAGATACATCACTTCCAATCAACAATATGTCTCCCACATAATGTATTAGAAATATGTCTTAGCGCTCCCACTTAATTTCTTGCAAGTGCAAGCATCTTCATCGTCTCCGATGAAATTAAACTATTTTAACAGTTTCATCATAGTGAAGATTTCAACTCCGCGACGCTTGCTTCAACCATTGAAATTTGCATATGCTTTTAGCATCCTTTGAATTAACAAAACCCTTTGGACCGTGTCATGCACACGTCCTTGGTAACCATTCTATTAGAAGAACTTGTTTTGTTTATTCAACACATAACAAAATTATATGTCGTGGTTGTTACATTAATCCGCCTAGACTAAATATCGCTACGAAAGATCAGATCTTGTCATAGTCAACCTTTGAACATTGTTGTGAACTCTTTTCCAACAAGTCGACTATTTCATAGATGTGAAACATCCATGTCTATTTCTTTATAGATCCAAATACGACCGTAAGGTCTTGTACCTTTCCAGAGGGTCTTTCAAGTTCAAATCTTGATCTCTCGTATATGGAACTATCACGGATTTTATGGCTTCAAGCCATTTGACGGAGTCAGGGCCCATCATCGCTTCTTTGCATGTAGTTGGATCATTATTGTCAAATAATGATTTAACTCTCAAATCTTGGTATTTGATTTTTTATCCGACCTACTTGTTTCAATAGGAACTTAGATCTCCGTGACCACAACATTTGAGGCACGTGAGCCATGAGCATTGTTGCTGCCTCCAGAACTCTTTTCGGCGCTGCACAACTCTGCACATATAGCTAAGGTTCTTTTAACCTTATCAAAGTTCTATTGTCCTCCCACTTAACTTTTCACGAAAAATTCCTTCTCTAAGAAACTTGACGTTTTAAGCGACAAACATTTTTGTCTCCGATGTCATGGAGGAACAGTTATTCGAAATAACATACAAAGACAGGTTCATCCGACTTTGGTTGCAAACATCTTTCTTATGCATAGCATACCAATGTTTAAGAAAGGACAACTTGGGTTTTATCCCAAACCATAACTTTATATGGTGTCAATTCAACGGATTATGATGGAGCTCTTTTCAGTGGAAAAATGGTAGTCTCTAAAGCTTTTAATCTTTAAAATATAATGACAGTTTTATGAATTGCACCTTTGATCTTACCATGTCAAACAAGGTTTAATTACATATCTCGAACGCTCCATACTCTTATGGTGTTTCGGGAAATGCAAATCCACGGAACGATTCCTTAAATCTTAGGTATTATGCTAAACTTGTAACTCAAATATCTTCCTTTATGATCTTATCATAAACTATTTATATTCTTGTTACAATGATTTTGCACTTCATATTGAAAATCTTTGAACTTTTCAAATGTTTCATACTTCATCCTTATTAAGTAAATATTCATATATTCACTCAAATCTTCGGAGAAAGCATATGAAGTTGAAATCCATCGCTCTTGACTACATATAATGGACTTCATACAACAATATGTACAAGTTCCAATAAGCTAGTCATTTGTTCCCTTTTGGCCTATGAACGAAGTTTTAATTATCTCTAGGAAAGTTTAACAAACGTCATTTGATCAAAAATCAAAAGACTCCAAAATTCCATCCATATGGAGTTTCTCCATGTCTTCTTTCCAATATAATTTAAACGGCGATGTCACTTCCTAAGTGATCTTTTAATCTGTCTTTCGACATTTTTAGCACTAGTTTAGTGATGTGATTTCTCCAACGAGATTTGTAAATCATCCATATTTTATGGATTACGGCAATTAATTGAACAACCCTTTTGTTCTCATAATACCTGATAAAACAAATCTTGAAGGCAAGCTTTTAACAAGCAACACAATAACCCTTTATTTGTTCTCGATGAACATCATCACATATTGTTTTGCTAGTTACTTAGGCCATTGTAGTTCATGAATTCTGTTGTTTCGTATGACGATTCATACCAACAAATTCAGTATCAAATACTTAAGAACCACATTGTTTAACAATCAAAGAATATAGCCATAACACGTATATCCTTTATATACCTAAACTGAACAATTCTAGTCTTTTCTTTTCTGCCATATATTTATGAGATTCTCTTTCAGTATTTCTTTTTCTGTTTGAAAGAATCTATCAACATCAATAGTGGAGCCATACACATGACACATAGTCTAAAGCGTGTATAGTTAAATACCAATGTCTTTGTACTTGCACTTTGAAGTAGATTACCATCATCAAATGTTTGGTGTTCTTTCAAATTCCTTTCTTTAGTAATCTCTTGGTGTAGTAAACATTTTACCTACATCAAATAGTCACCCTTATCATGGAATTATCCATGATCAAGCTACTTTTAGCTTATAACGGTGAATCGCGAGTATAATGTTGCTCTCCAAAACCTTTTGGAGGTTTAGGACAACCAGTGTCTCCAACCTTTTGCAAATTCTCATCAAATATGAGAACATGACTTTTGCCATATTATACTCTATCATGTTGCAACCAAAACTTCGTTTCAGATATCACAATATCTTCCACACATCATGGTTTTTGAAACAACTCTTTCAGATCCTAGATAACCTTGATATTAAGACAATCCTTTGAATATCAAGAATCATGGAGACAAACATGATACTCATATACTAACACTTGGAATTGTCACTCTTGATTTAATACCAATTATTAAACTTCATGGAGTAACCAGAACTTACTGAAAGTTTGCAATATGACTTTTAAACTTTAGATTAACACTTCAAAACAATACGATACCAGTTCGTAAAGTAACTAACCAGAATTCTATGGTTCTATCATCTCAATTATAACTAAGTGCAAGGTGGTAAACGGATGCCAATGACTACAACAACTATGCAAATTCACTTTGATTTAATTTATGATAAATAGTGTTCAACTTTTAATCAAATTGCTGTTGAACTCCCACTCAAAACAATATCCCTCACATTGTTTTAGTGATCACACGAACCAAATCCACCACATCAAAACCGATCATCACGAGAGTTGATGTAGCTTCAATGGCGAACAATCAACATGTTCATCATATCTACTATATGACTCATGCTTTACCTTTCGGTAATCCGTGTTCCGAGACCATGTCTGTACATGCTAGGCTCGTCAAGATCAAACCTTAGCTTCCGCATGAGCAAATCTGGCTTGCTCACGTTGTATACACTCGCAGAATCTAACACACCCGATCATCACGTGATGCTTCGAAACAACGAGCTTTAGCAACGGTGCTTACTAAGGATGAACACTTTAAAACTTGAAATTGTGTGCTTGAGGGATCATCTTATAATGCTACCGTCGTGAACTAAGCAATACAAGATGCATAAAAGGATTAACATCACATGCAATTCATAATATGTGATATGATATGGCCTTTCTTCTTGTGCTTCTGATCTCCATCTTCAAGCACGGACATGATCTCCATCATCACCGGTGTGGCGTCAAGGTCAATGGCGCCGTTTCATGGTTGTCGTCCACCAGCTTGAACTATTACAACTACTTTGAATAGATACGCGGATCTTAACAGAATTTAAAGACAACCATATGGCTCCTGCCGGTTGCCAACTTACAATAAGGAATATTGCATACATCAAATATAATCACAATCATGGCCATATCACATCACAGCACACCCTCTGCAAAACAAAGTTAGACGCCTCTAATTTTCTTTGCATGTTTTACGTGGTTTGGGGCTTTCAATAAGTGTCGTTCTAACTTACGAACAAGAACCACAACATTGATACTAGTATTGTCAATCACCCGTTGTAAATTCAATCTTAACTATGTTGGGAGAAACAGGCACCCGCAAAGCCACTTATGCAATACAAGTTGCATGTCAAGCGTGGAGCAAGTCTCATGAACGATGTCATGTAAGGTTAGCCCGGGCCGCTTCATCCCACCATCCCGCAAGATGTAAAGTACACAAGAAGCAATCGACAACAAAAGCATCAACGCCCACAATGACCATTGTGTTCTACTCGTGCAACAGACTACATATAGACACGGCTCTGATACCACTGTAGGGGTTCGTAGCATGGAAAACAAAAATTTTCTACCGCATGAACACACAATCAAGATCTAATCTATGATCAAGCCAAGATCTATCTACTAGATTGTAGCAACGAGTAGATGGAATACTAACCCTCGAAGATCCAAAGCGGTTAACGAGAGCAGATTCTCGTGGGTGATGTAGTCGTACACTTGCCGATCTCAAGATCGCGTAGACGATCCTTCCGGCACTGCGTTCCGGCAGTGCTCCCGCAGTCGGTCACACGTTCGGTACTCGATGAAGACCTTCCTCTCCCTTGTTCCAGCAGGCAGCGGAGGTTGTAGCACTCTCCTCGCGATTCCGGCAGCACGACGGCGTGGTACCAGAAGTAGAGGGGAGATTTCGCAGGGCTTTGCCTTAAGCCGGAGCGAGTATGGTGGACTATGAGAGAGCCTCGGTGATCTAGGGTTTAGACATACCAAGTAGAAGGGGCTAGGGCAAGGGGATGCCCCAAGTCGGCGGCTTGGGAGAAACCCTAGGGCGGCAGCGGCTATGGTGGGCGGCGACGGCTAGGGTTAGGTTTAGAGGGGCAAGGTGTAGGTCTTGGAGGGGCAGCCCTGCCCCTCCTTATATAGGTGGAGGGGGCGCGCCAAGGGGAGGGGAGTCCCTCCCCAACTCGGCTTCCAAGGCCGGCGGTGGAGGGAAAGGGACTTCCTCCCTAAGTAGGTTTCCTACTCTCCCTCCACCAAACAAAATAGCCGTTTGACTTTTCAAATTGGCGTTTGACTTTTCAAATTGGCGTTTGACTTTTCAAATTGGCGTTTGACTTTTCAAACTAGGATTTGATTTAACCCTTTATTTTGTTCAGCGATGACACCTAGTACATGATGCAACCCTTCCAACTTGTTATGACACATTCATGTACCCTTCCTCTCCGGAGTGCCGGACATTCCGGAACCTTCTAGAACATTCCCGATGAAAACACCGGAACCATTCTCCAACCCCGAAACAGGACTTTCCTTATATGAATCTTATTCTCCAGACCATTCCGGATCTCCTCGTGATATCCCGGATCCCATCCGAGACTCCGAACAACATTCGGTCTCTTACTCATCATTCCATAACTACTCAACAACATCGAATCCTTAAGTGTGTCTCCCTACGGTTCGTGAATTATGCGGACATGATCGAGACACTTCTCCGATCAATAACCAATAGAGGAATCTGGAAATTCATATGACTCCCACATATTTCTATGATTACTTTGCGATCGAATGAACCACTTACATACGATACCAATTTCCCTTTTCTCATGATAGTTTACTTATCCGAGGTTTTGATCGTCGGTATCTCTGCATACCTAGTTCAACCTCGTTACCGATAAGTACTCTTTTCTCGTTCCTATGATATGTGATCCCTTGTGAGCCAGTCACATGCTTGCAAGCTAATTGGATGACATTCCACCCAGAGGGCCCAGAGTATATCTATCCGTCATATGGATGGACAAATCCCACTCTTGATCCATGTGTCTCAACCCATACTTTCCGAACACTCAATGCCACCTTTATAGCCACTCAGTTATTGTGTGGTGTTTGATGTCATCAAAGCATCCTTCCGGTGATGGTGATAAGCATGATCTCATGGTCGAAGGAATTAGGTTACTATGTATCAGAAAGCTTATAGCAAATGAACTATATTAAATGACTTGATCTTTATGCTATGCTTAACTATAGGAGTATATCCATCACATCATTCTCCTAATGATATGACCCTGTTGTTAATAACATCTCTATGTTCATGATCAGGAAACCATGATCATATATTAACCAACAAGCTAGTTTAACAAGAGGCTTTACTAGGGACTCTTTTATGTTTACAAATCACACAAGTATTAATGTTTCCTGTTAATACAATTATAGCATGGTATGTAACATTTATCATAAGTATGAAGATATGATAATAACCTACTTTATTATTGCCTCTTGGGCATATCTCCAACAAAAAAAGGATTGTACCACTTGCTGGAGTTGTTCGTTGTCTTTATTACTTGCACTTTGTTTTATTGCTTTATTAGAAAACCCCTAAAAATCCGTTTTCTAAGTATTTACAGAGATTTCCTGCTCCATACCACTAGTCAACACCTTCTGCTCCTCGTTGGGATCGACACTCCTATTTATCGAAAGTACTACGATACACCCCCTATACTTTTGGATCATCAACATGTAAGTAAATATATGTACATCAGGAATGTGTCTTACTTCATCTCTGTTCTTTAATGATGGTCTAACAAATTGTAATGACAGGTACTCTCAAAAAACTAGCAAGACGTCCACTCAATGGCTCCAACGGGTTGGGATTTACGTCAACGAGTGGCAGAATGCAACGATAGAAGTGTGGCACGTTGGCCGTTTGATATGGAGCTATTCCACGGATACTTATAGAGGTACATGTCGATGACACGGCTACGTCCCATTCCACACGCACACGACGATGAGATATACCCTAGCCAGTCAACACTGGAGTCCAGACAATCAGCGGTAAGTATTTTTTTAGAGCATTATGAACATGAGTGCCTATATAGTGCGTACTTAACTATGAGACAAATGTAGGCCGGCATGACGTGGGAGCTACAGACTAAGGTGGCTCAGTACGGACGATCTCTTTCGTCCGTTCCTCTTGTGCCTTGTCAGCAGGCTCAGTCCTTTGCCCGGCATGTCGAGGAGAAGCTACGGCGTATCTACGCGACCATCACGTACACCAGCGTCTCGGACGTCATTCAACACCGAGCAGCACAGCGCCCACCGCGTCACTCGATGGAGGAGTGCGCCCCACGTCGCTCCATGCAGCAGCGCCCACTGCGTCGATCCATGGAGGAGCGCGCCCAACGTCCACCAAAGCAGCAACCACCTTCTCTAGACCATGCTGGAGGCTCGGGGTGGCACGAGGATCAAATTCCTCCTCCACGGACCTTGTCCACGACTCGTACAGCAGGCGTCGTCGAGAGCACCACTTCCAGACCAGGCTGGAAGCTCGGGGTGGCAGCAATCACAGTTTACTTCCGACCTGTCGTAGCAATCACAGCTTACTTTCGACCAGTGGCAGCAGAACCAGATTACTTTCGACCAGTGGCAGCAGGAACAACAGATCCCCTACATGGACTTCTCTTATCGACCACAATCTCATCCTCAGGGTAAGCTTGTCCCTTCCTACTATTGTTAGATGCAGCATGACATTATTCAGTACTTAATTTCTTGTACACGAGCAGGACACTACGTTTCATGGGACACTAATGACGACGAGGATCAGCAGACACAGCATCAGCAGGTAGACTGGTTTGGCCAGTATCAGCCAGGTACTCCACCACCTCTCCCCACACAGGAAACGCAGGATCAAGATGAAGGGTCAACTGCACCTCGCCGTGATGTGATGCCACCCCACAGATACGGATGGAGTACACCGAGGCCTCCGCCACCTCGCCGTCGACATCAATGATATCTATCTATGTATCAGACATTTATCTATCTATGTATCAAACATTTATCTACCTATGTATGAGATACCATTCTATTATTTCACGATTTTATTCGACAAACACTTCAACATAGCTTTCAACATAGTTCAATATAACTTGCGGTACATAAATAAGAGCCCTATCTATCCCTAGCATGATGCCTTTCCGTTTCCCTTCGACGATGCCTCGCCCTTTCCCTTAGACGATCCCTCGCCCTTGCTCTTCTTGTCATTGCTCTTCTTGGCCTGCGCTTTCTTCTTCTCCTGCCTCTTGTCCCACTCAGCTCTCGTCTTGCTTCCAATGGATGGCGGCATGAAGATATCATCCTCATCTTTGCTCTCTTCTATCCAAGACCAAGGTGCCTCATCCTTAGCCATCATGTCAGCTTCACTCTTGAATGATAGCGTGTCCCACCTAGCCTGGATCCTGATAAACTCCTCTCGTACCTTATTTGGGGTCCTTACTTCCCACCCTTTCCGATGAAGTTCCTTACCAAGCAGAACGAGAGCATCATCACAAACGAGGAGGTCCTCCCATTGGGCAGTTTTATTGCCTATCGTAACATTTCTGGCTAAATGGAAAAGCTCAATGGACATATGTGGCCAGGGAAACACGTCCGTCATAGTGGAAAGCCTGCTAGCCCTATACTTTGCGTTCGAACGGGGCACACTCATGATGGAGAGGAGAGGGAAATGAGAGAGTAAGAGGAGGAACAGATAAACTGGGTGAAGAGATAACATTTCGTTGCCCGAATTTATAGAAGCACCGAGAAGAATAGGCGGGAAACGGTGGCGGGGAGCAATGGCGGGAAAAAACGGCGGCAAGCAATGGCGGAAAAAAAAACGGCGCGAAGAGATGGCTGGAGAAACGGCACGGAACAATGGTCCGATGAATGCTAGCGTCTTCATTTCCAAAGACGACGGCGTCCATCATCTTCTAGAAAGACGACCAGTGCAGCCGTCGTCTTTTCAAACAAAGAAGCAACCGGTCATCTTTTGAAAGAAAGACCAGCTCCCGTCGTCTTTTGAAAAGAAGACAACCCGTTAGATTTGCAAAATTTTCATTTCGTGTATTATTTATGAAATTGAATAAAAAAACATAGTATTTAAAAAAAATCCGCTGTGCAATATGGAATTGCAGTCCCTACTTTACGTAAACTTACTGTATTCTTAGTTGTCATAGTATGGTTGGTAGTCGGCAATGTCTTTAGCTCTGATTTTTTTGTTATAGGACATTGCTAAAGTAAGATGCTACTTTCTGAATTTTATTTTCAGATCATACCTGCTCCGAGAGTCGGAGAAGTCGAGCCCCAGCTATCCTTGGATCCCGTTCCTAATAGGTATCCGGAAGGTATTTATTTTTACTATGTCCTTTTCTTCTATGTCTCATGCATTTTTCTATGTTACATAATGAAGCTAGTTACTGTTTCCTGGGTTATTAGAGCATCACCTATTCTCCTTTTTTGACTTCATTACTGGTTGATTTGTTCGTTCACACATGTGATAATTATACGATGATAAGTATAACTGAAACAAGTTGTTTAGCTTTGCAATGGATATGACCATTAGAGATCGTATTAATGATGATGATCTTATGCTATTAATTCTCCCTGCTCTACATCGCTTGGGTTATCTTGGAGGAAGTGATAGGCAGGCATAACATACATCATTGCTAAATGGTGCGAAGAAGTTTAGGGAGTTGCTTGAAGGCCATGCCAAGAATTGTAGGATAGCATTCAGAATGGAACCTTATATCTTCGAAGCCTTGGCCAACTATCTTAGAAGAAAAAAGTTGGTGCGCGATACTAGGACCAAGGTTGAGGAGAAGCTTGTA
This sequence comes from Avena sativa, assembly GCA_916181665.1. NCBI lineage: Eukaryota > Viridiplantae > Streptophyta > Magnoliopsida > Poales > Poaceae > Avena > Avena sativa. The sequence goes on from OV702296.1 coordinate 388,482,426, forward strand.
TTCTTTATATATGGAATCTGAAGTTCCTTCTTATGTTCTTCAATACAAAAGGAAGATGATGCCTAAGCTCTTAGAGTCTGTCACAATTTGGGTTTTAATGTCCAACTCATATGGTGCAAGATCTAGGATGAATCGATAAGATGCTAGATGAAGATTGATATCTTGCCTTTGCTGTTACTTCTGATTAGTCTTCTGCTGTTCATGAAGTGCCAAAGCTGTGTCCATCCGATTAATTTCGGTTGAATTATGTTTGCTAGGGCAAGTCATGAATTGAATCTTAAGCTTGTGTTTGAATCATCCATGCAATGCAAACTCGTCTGTATTAGTCATATGTTGCTGCTTGCACTTTCATCTAGAAAGTATGTTTCAGGTTTGTTGGTATAGTTTTAATTCTTGTATATGTTGATCTAGAGTCCATGTACTGATAAATATTGGCAAAAATGGTCATGTTTGAACATTTGTATGTTTCTTTGAGGGGAAGCTCAAATTTTAATATCTTTGCTTTTTGTGAAATTTAAAGATATACCAATGTGTTGCTTAGAGAAAGAACGATGTGAATCTGTATTGGCTGCTTTACAGTACAAGCATTTCTGAGCTGCACGTGTAGCCTAGCAGGGATTAAACGAACAACTGAATTGCACAAAAAGATTATGAGGAATGAATTAGTTAGGGTTAGTGGGGTTTGGGTGATACGGACTAGATCAACCCAATCCACGTCTAAGACGAACGAGGCCTCAGTAGGCTGATTACCAAACCAGTGTGGATTTTTTGACTCGCAATAACGTCAGGTGACTTTCAGTCTCACACATGTCTAGAGAAATTTTAGGATGCTCGCATCGAAAGGACAGCCCACCGGTCCGTGCAATTGGCGAGAGAAACTCCGTTCTTTTTTTTTGAACATTAGGATAATATTAAATTAATAAACACAGTACATTGTGGCTCTGAAGAAGAAAGTAAGGTACAAGCGAACTAAGTGGCACAACCCAAATACAGTTAACAATAACACATGGCCTTGACAATGAAGACTACGAAAGGAACCATACGACGATCACCCATCCACCGACAACTCGGATCCAAAAATGTCGTAAATGCAGTCTTAAAGGGCCTCTATGCTCCATACCAACTGATGCCCCGTGGGTGGATCTCCCGACGGTCTCTGTGGCGTTTGCAGCTAAGGAAGGGAGGTACCAAGCTGTAGATTCTAAATATCCGTCACCGAGCTCGTACTCGGGGGTCCCCGTTGTTGAATCTGAGGAACCACGGTAGAAGTGTTGTCATCCACTACCGGTGGATCAACCAGAACAACAGGGACAATGTCATCACCATGATTATCGTCCTACCAACATAACTCGTGTGCGTCCAAACATTCAAGGAAGATGATCTTGCTCAATTATGTGTATAGCACTGCCACAGATTTGCATCATGGTCATCTGATAAATTTGCATGTTTGACTCTGATTCAACAATAAGGACCAGTAGGATATAAAAACAAGCAGATCTGTAGGTCTGCCTTATACTGAAGATTCATGTGCTTGGACCAAAATGATACTACCTTGGCTCCACAGGTTCAAGATGATTTAATTCCAATTGAAAATCTAGGCATCATGCTGAATGGACCATAACATATAGACATCCATCGAAGATGATCTAGAGCAACAAAAGCTGCATGTAGTATAAACCTGCTCTTTTGAAACTGTTGCGATGCCTCCGAATGATAATCCAGTAAGCATATAGGAACATACAAATCTTTTGCTGCCCTTGAATCTTATTTGTTGCGTGTGAACAAAATTATCTAGCAAAGCTTCGGCAGTTATATAAACTTCTCTCTTCATGTTCACACTAAGCCTATTGTTCCACATTTGGCATTTCCAACACTGAGCAGCAAAAGCAATAGGCTGAAAGCTAGCTAGCATCTGTAATATCCAAGATCAAAGTATGATGTAAATTTAAGCTCAGCATGCCATCTGTTGGAGATCATCATATTTGCCAAATTTGCCTCCAGATCTTTCAGCTTGGCTTCCCTCTGATTGTCAGCAGAAACCTCACTGCTCTAGCGCGGAAATTGAGCCCATAGAAGCGGAAAAACGAGGTCCAGGGACAACCAGACTGTCACCCTTACACACATGCAGGTTCAGAGTAACCTGCAACTCAACGCTTATCTCCGTGGATTTGCACACCAGAATCTAGATCATTTGCTCACCTGAGGCTTTGTTTTGTATAAGAATATTGAGTTAAATTCATGGTTAGTAACTGAACTTGTTTAGCAAAGTTAATACAATCACCGTACACAGGAAATATGAGTTTACGATCAACGAACTCGCAAAAGAGCTTCAGCCACGGTCACCGAGCGATACGTAGAGGTGTATGCGATGACAAGGCGCTCAGTGGGACCCACTATCAGCGTCACACTTGAATTTATGGTCACCAAACTTGCACAAGAACGTCAGCCATGGTCACCGAGTGATACATGATAGAAACTATCTAGCTCTGGATCTAGTCGGTAGCAGCTATAGGGTTGGTTCTAGTGCATCTGAGAGAGAGAGAACGGAGAGGAAGGGAAACCACCTGCGCCTTGGCTCGAGGAACACGAGCTAGAGGGGACGCCGGAGCTTGGAGTTCGTGGCCATGGGGGAAAGGGCGACGGCGTGGGTGTGCGGTGGTGACAGCGCTTCCAGTCGGCTCACGCTAACCCTAGATCGATAGGGATATCGGTGGGGCATGCGGCACAGCGACGAACCTCGTGACTCGTGTTGCCGGTCCCCCACCTCTTTATATAGCGCGGCGACAGGGGCCTACCAACCAGAGTTCGGTTGGGCGCCCCCGATCAGGGCGCCGATAGGGGCGTGATCGAGCCGTTGGGCTCGGTCACGTTAGAGATCAATCTAACATTCTCCCCCTTGATCTCATCTTTACTTTTAACTGTATACTTCATAATTTACTCGTTTCATCACGGATCAGTACATAGAGCATGTTTCATCGTCACAGCTCAACTGCCGATAGAATCAGACAGCCACTACACACTTTTCTATTTTGAAACAAATCCTGTTACTTTTGGGCCTCTGTAGTCCAGGAATCATAGGCTTTCCATTAATCCGATGTCGGCTAAGTGTTCCTTGAACACATTGGATCGTAAGCCTTTCGTTAGCGGATCCGCAAGCATATCCTTTGTCCTTATATGCTCGAGACTTATAGTTTGATCCTGGACTTTATCCTTCACAACATAATACTTTATATCTATTGACTTTGTAGCATTACTCGACTTGTTGTTTTGAGCATAGAATACTGCGGGCTCGTTGTCACAGTACATCTTTAGTGGCCTGCTAATGCAGTCTGCCACTCTCAAGTCGGGTAGAAATTTCTTTAACCATAACGCATGTCGCATGGCCTCATAATATGCTATGAATTCTGCATACATCGTAGATGATGCAACTATTGACTGTTTGGCGCTTCTCCATGAAATAGCACCTCCTGCGAGAGTAAAGACATATCCTGTCCTGGACTTTCTATCATCTTTATATCCCGCAAAATCTGCATCTAAATACCCTCTTATTTGTAGGGAATCAGATCTTTTATATGTTAGCATGAGGACTTTTGTGCCTTGCACATAACGCAAAGCTTTCTTTACCAGTTTCCAGTGCTCTATGCCTGGATTCTCTTGATATCTACCGAGTACCCCCGGTGATAAAAGCTAAGTCAGGGCGAGTGCACACTTGTGCATATTGTAAGCTTCCAACGGCCAAAGCATGTGGTACTGACTTCATTTGATCGATCTCATATTGGTTCTTTGGACATTGAAATTTTCAAAAATTGTCGCCCTTGACTATGGGAGCAGTTGTGGCATTACTCGCATGCATATTGTATTTCTTTAGAATCTTTTCACAATATGCCTTCTGCGACAGTCCTAACACTCCATTCTTTCTATCTCGGTGAATTTCTATGCCCAAAACATAATAAGCTTCACCAAGATCCTTCATATCAAAATTTGAGGACAAGAACTTCTTTGTTTCTAGTAGTAGACTAACATCGCTGCTAGCAAGCAGGATATCATCCACATACATAATTAGGAAAATGTATTTCCCACTTTTAAACTTTGCATAAATGCAGTTGTCCTCAACATTCTCTTTAAATACAAATCTTTTAGTTGTATCATTGAACTTTAAATACCACTGTCTAGAGGCTTGCTTTAACCCATAAATTGATTTCTTTAGACGGCATCCAATATGTTCCTTTCCCTCCATGAAAAAACCCTTGGGTTGTTTCATGTAAACATTCTCTTCTAAATCTCCATTTAGAAATGCCGTCTTTACATCCATTTGATGCAACTCTAATTCAAAATGTGCAACTAGTGCCATTATGATTCTGAAGGAATCCTTTCATGAGACTGGATAAAAAGTCTCATTATAATCTCCCCCTTCTCTTTGCGTAAAGCCTTTTGCCACAAGTATTGATTTGTTCTTTTCTGCATTCCCATGGGAGTCATACTTTGTTTTGTAGACCCATTTGCATCCTACTGTTTTGGCTCCTTTAGGAATTTCCTCTAAGTCCCAAACATTGTTGGAACTCATCGATTTCATTTCATCTTCCATTGCCTCCACCCACTTGGCTGAGTAAGGGCTTCTCATGGATTCTTCATATGAGGTGGGATCACCCTCCATACGAACTAATTTTGTGTTGTAAACTTTGTAATTTTTTTTAGAAATGGCTGGTCTTCTTTCTCTTTTAGACCTTCTGAGTTCTTCAGACTTGCTCATTTCTTGCCTCGGGTTCTGGAACATTTGCTATGTGTGGTTGTTCTGGTTCCCTTTCATGCTCAACAGTGGGTTCAGGCGGCTCCTAACGGACAGGTTCCGGACCTTCTCCCATTGTTGCACCACAACCTTAGGGGTTGTCGATGGTGGCACAACAGGTAGCGACAAAAATGGCTCTTGAGTCATCGGATTAGGTGCATGCACCCTCTTCTCCTCAAGATCGATTTTCTGAGCTACCGTGCTCCCCCTCATCAATTCGTCCTCCAAGAAGACTGCATGTCTCGTTTCTACAAACTTTGTGTATTTGTCAGGACAGTAGAAACGATAACCTTTTGATCTATCGGGATAGCCAATGAAGTGGCAAGACACTGTTTTGGGGTCTAACTTTGCAATGTTCGGATTAAAAACTTTTGCCTCAGCTGGGCTCCCCCAGACCCTCAAGTGGCGCAGAGAGGGGGCTCTGCCTGTCCACAACTCGTACGGTGTTTTGGGCACCGACTTGCTTGGTACTCTGTTGGGAATGTGAATGGGAGTTTTAAGCGCCTCCATCCATAATCCCAATGGAAGGGTGGAATAGCTCATCATGTTGCGCACCATATCCATAAGGGTACGGTTACGCCTTTCAGCTACTCCATTTTGCTGAGGTTCGCCCGGCATGGAATACTGGGCGACTATTCCATTTTCCTATAGGAACCTTGCAAAAGGTCCAGGTACTTGACCATATGGAGTGTGCCGACCGTAGTACTCCCCCCACGGTCAGACCGGACTATTTTAATTATTTTATCATGCTGATTTTCAATTTCAGCTTTGAATATTTTAAATTTATCCAATGCCTCAGATCTTTCTTTAATTGGATAAATATAACCATATCGGGAGTAATCATCTACGAATGTTATGAACGGATGATAACCATCCACACTTTTCACAGGAAACGGTCCACAAATATCAGTGTGAATGATTTCTAGTGTTGATGTACTTCGGTTTGCACCCTTTTTGATTTGCTTTACATATTTTACTTTTATGCAGTATATGCATTGTTCGATATCTGAGAACTCTAACGGAGGAAGAATATCATTTTAATAAGGATTTCTATTCTCCCCATCGAAAATATGGCCTAATCTATAGTGCCATAACTTTGATGAGTAATGAGTTTGCTTTCTTTTCTTTTGTTCTTTGTTCGACAAGAAAATTTGCTCACTCGCATTACACGCAGAAAGCACTTTTTCATGGAAGGATAACAGATAAAGCTTATCGTGAAGTAAAGCAGTACCCACACAAGCATCTTTAAACCATATGGCACACTTTCCATGTCCAAAATAACACTCATAACTGTCTTTATCCAAACATGACACACTTATTAAGTTTTTGTGGACCGAGGGAACAAATAAAACATCTTTTAACAGAATAATAAAACCATCAGCTAGCTCCAAAGGAATGTCGCCAACAACTTAAACTTCTGCTTGAACTCCATTCGCAACTTCAATGCATCTTTCTCTTCTTTGCATAGTTCTTGTCAAATGGAATCCCTGTAAAGAATTAGCAACATGAACAGTTGCACCTGAGTCAATCCACCAAGTGGATTTCAAAAACTGTGTATACATGGATTCATTTACAAAAGAAACTATATCTATACCTTTCTTTGCCATTATGGACTTGAGCCATTCTGGACAATCTTTCTTGAAGTGCCCATACTTCTTGCAGTGGTGGCACTGGTCCTTGTCCCCTGGGAGACTCTGCTGATGCTTATACTGTTAGGGGCCTTTGCCATGTGGCTTAGAGGGGGAACCACCATGGTTGCTGTTGTTGAAGGTTCTCTTCCTGTTGTCCTTCACGTAGTTCAGAGAACCACCATGGATGGACTTGAGCCTTTCTTTCTCTTGAGTGCATGCCAATGGTCTTTTCAATGTCCCATTTTTCAGGAGACATGTTATAGTTGATCACAAAGTTCTCAAACTGTTGGGGAAGGGAAGCCATGACAAGGTGAACCAGCATAGGAGGCTTGAGCTCAAGGTCAGCTTCTATCCATGGGCTTTAATTTTGCAGCCATGTTGCTCATCCTCAAGATGTGCTCCCTGGTACCATGTGCCCCTTTCGTAGGTCAGCATCCATGTGACCAGTTGTTTGAGCAGCTGGGTGGCATACATCTTTAAAGATCCAGTGAACTGGCTCTTTATCTTTCCAAGAAACTCCCCAACAGTAGTGCAATTTTTGATTGAGCCTACAATGGCGTTCTCAATCGTATTCTGTATAAAGGCCATGCACTTTTTGTTGGCATTTACACACTTTCGGTTGTCAATGCAGTAAGCCAACTCCAATGGAGCATGGTCCCTTTTCCTCTTTTCCCAAGCAGCATTATTATCAGCAGCATCGCTTACTGGTTTTTTGGCTTAACTGGCTGTGGAGTCTCCACGACCCAGTCAACCTCGGCACGCACGAATGCCAGGTCCACTTTCTTCCTCCACTCAGTGTAGTTGTCCCCCCTAAGCATCAGAATGTCCTTGAGGCAACTAATAAGGTTGAGACCTCCTGAAAACCATAAAGATGTGAGATAACAAAAACAATTGTATGCATTAATCCAACGTTGGTTTAAATTAAACATACAACTATTTGTACAATTAAAAAACTATATTACCGTTGGGCAAAAATAGAGATAAATGCACCTTTGACACATGATGAAACAAAAATTTATGATGATGCTATTAACAACGTTGGTCATATAATAACAGAACCATAATCAACTTTAATATCACTTTATCACATCTTTAAAAAAAATTAATTATCACTTTATTGCATTTTCGCAATTTCTTTTAACTATTTGCAGCGGAAAAAGTAATACAATTAATCAACTTTTAAAATTTTACAGAAAAATTCTGTCACTTTTGAATTCTCCTAACAAAACTTTCGTTGGAATATTTTGAATAGAAAAAGTGTACAAAATTTCATCAAAAAACATGATAAAAAACATCAAAACAGCCTCTGTAAAATAAAAAATAGAAAACTCTCTGTTGCCACGGCCCATGGCCTGCTAACTGCGTGACGCGCAGCGCGTCGCACAGCAGCCCGCACGCGGCCCAGCTGCGCGCGCCCCACCCGCGCGTTACGCTGCTCGCACAGCCGCGGCCCATGGCCCAGCTTGGCCTCGCGCCGCCTGTAGCCCGCACGTGGCCCAGTTGTGCGCGCCCCTGCCCGTGCCGGTTCAGCCTGGCCGCCCATCGCCCCGACCTAGATCCTATGGTCGTGCATGGCCAGCAGAGGAACAAAATGGCACGCGCGCACCCCCTGGAAACCCCAAGTCATTTTCCCCCTCCCACCCCGCGAGCCCCCCATCCCGCTCATCTCTCTGGCGGCGCTCTCGGCGAGAGAGGCCAGGTGGCCGCCCTGCCCGACGACGGCGCCGGCGGCGAGCCCCTCCCTCTCCCACGCCGCGACCCCCTTCTCCCCTTTCCCTTCTCTGTTCTATCCCCTTCCCCACCACCCCGCGCGACCACGGCGAGGTAGAGAGAGATGAGACAGAGGCAGCGCTCCCTTGGCTTCTTGCGACGAGCGCATCCACCCGCGGGGGGGGGGGGGGAGCGCCGCCGTCAAGCGGCCGAGTGGAGGCTCCCTTTTCCGGCGACGGCCGGTGGCCCCTTATTCTTTTCGGGTCTAGATCTAGGGTTTGGGTTTGGATCTAAGCCGTCAAGGGGATTTTGATCTTTATCTTTTCTGTTTCGGGTGGGGATTTCTATGTGCGGGATCTGGGGATTCGGGGAAAGGGGTGTTCTTTCTCTCTGTTTTTGATTCGGGGTTGGGATCTGGGGAGGAACTAGGGGTTTCTTTGCTTTCTCTTTGCCCCAGATGGGGTGTGTTCTTCGTCTAGATGCCTCATAGGGATGCCCATCTAGATCGAGAGGAACGGCGCGGACGTAAGGGCAGGCGCACTTTTTAGATCTAGGGTTTGACTTTCTTCTTTGCTTTTGTTTTCTACACCGAGAAAGATCTACAGAGTACTAGCTCTGATACCATTGATAGAAACTATCTAGCTCTGGATCTAGTCAGTAGCAGCTATAGGGTTGGTTTCGGTGCATCTGAGAGAGAGAGATAACGTAGAGGAAGGGAAACCACATGCGCCCTGGCATTGATGCAATTTCGCGAAGATCAGAAAAATACCACAAAAATATTGGAAAATTATATTTTTCTATAAGACGAAGGAAGCCAAAAGGGGAGGCGTAGCTGGGCCACAGGGGCCCCACACCCCCCCAGGCGTGGGTCCCCCCTGGGCCGCGCCTAGGGTAGGTGTGGCCTACCTGGCCGGCCTCTGACTCCGCCCTCTCGCCTATAACTTCCTCTCAGGAACCCTAATACCAGGGGAGCAACCATAGAAAGATTCCGCCGCCTCTGTAGGATGGAAAACACTTAGAGAGAAAGAGCTCTCCGGCAGACAGATTTCTGCCGGGGAAATTCTTTCCCGGAGAGGGGAGGTCGTCGCCATCAACACCGTCATCAAGCTAGGCTTCATCAAGATCATCAAGATCATCATCATCCATACCATCATCTCAACTAGCACCATCATCACCACTCCATCCCTCTGTAACAATCGTGTTGAATATTTGGATAGATCTTAGGGGAAACTTTCCCGGTGTTGATTACTATCACTAGTAGAAAACGGACCTTTGGTCTAGAGCATTAGTCTCGGTTCTGGTACAAACCGGGACTAATGCCCTGGTCCCAACGGCTAGAAATGGCTGCAGGGACCAGAAGACATTAGCCCCGGTTCGTATGGGAACTTTAGCCCCGGTTCGTTTAACACACCGGGGCTAAAGGGTCTGGCGCTGGAAAAGAGCAGATGCGTGGACCTTTAGCCCCGGTTTGTTTCCCAAACCGGGACTAAAGTCCCCGACTATATCTTCTTCCCCTTCCCAGCCCGAGCCATTTCAAGCTCACATAATCATCCCTCTCAAATTTATCCCCTCAATCTCGAGTTCTTCCCCATTTTTCTCAAGATTTGTGAAGATTTTTTGGCTCCACATCTATCAAGGGTCCTAAGAGGTTAGCAACTTCATCATTTCAGCTCTCATTGCTTGTTTTAGCTCATTTCATGCTCTAGAAATGGATAGATTTTGTGTGGGTTCTATCTCTGTATATCTGGTTAATTTGGCACATATAGTTCTCGAAATTCATTTGATTCATCGAAGCACATAGATACATGAGTTCATCCTATATACATATCTTGGTTTGACACGTTGTCTTGAAATCCGGTCGGCTCACAGTGCATCATGTCACCGTCGAGCAACAAAATATTCTTCTTTCTTCTACCTGTCGTCACAAAATCCATTGAAACAAAAATAAGTACCAAAACAGTTCTTTTATTTTTAGACTAGTACTACTCTTAGCATCGTGATTTTGTTTGATGAACTTATAAAATGCAGATGAGACGGCAATGGATGTATGCTGACCGAATCTCTGACGAGTTCATTAAAGGCGTGCGTTCTTTTCTCGTTGTGGCAGAGGCAAACAAGCGGAATGGTTTTATCTGTTGTCCATGTGGTGAGTGTCGGAATCAGAAGGAATACTCTTCCTCAAGAGTCCTTCATGGCCACTTGTTTCGATTCGGTTTCATGTCTGGCTATAATTGTTGGACCAAGCATGGAGAAAGAGGGGTTATGATGGAAGACAATGAAGATGAAGAGAATGATGACAACTATCCTATGTCCCCTGAATACGGTGGTACTACAATGGAATACAATGATGAAGAAGAAGCAGAAGAACGTGCATCATATGAGCCAGATGATGATCTTGGTCGGTCCATTGCTGATGCAAAGGGAGAATGTGATAGCAAAAGGGAGAGGTTGAAATTTGAGCAGATGTTAGATGATCACAACAAATTTTTGTACCCCAATTGCGAAGATGGCCACAAAAAGCTAGGCAGCACACTGCAATTGCTGCAATGGAAGGAAGAGGTCGGTGTCCCTGACAAGGGATTTGAAAAGTTGTTGAAGATAATGAAGAAGCTGCTTCCAAAGGATAACGAACTACCCGCCAGTACTTACGAAGCAAAGAAGGTTGTCTGCCCTCTAGGATTAGAGGTGCAGAAGATACATGCATGCATTAATGACTGCATCCTCTATCGCGGTGAGAAGTACGAGAATTTGGATGCATGCCCGGTATGCACTCCATTGCGGTATAAGATCCGACGAGATGACCCTGGTGATGTTGAGGGGGAGCGCATGAGGAAGAGGGTTCCCGCCAAGGTGATGTGGAATGCTCCTATAATATCACGGCTAAAACGTTTGTTCAGAAACAAAGAGCATGCCAAATTGTTGCGATGGCATAAAGAAGACCGTAAGAAAGACGAGATTTTGAGACACCCCGCTGATGGGTCGTAGTGGAGAAAAATTGAGAGAAAGTACCCGGACTTTGCAGGTGACGCGAGAAAGGGGGTTAACCTCTTGGGTGTCCCGATCTTCATGGATCTCGTGGTCAAATCGATGGGAAAGCGAGGGGAAAGGGAGAAGGTAGCGGAAGCGAACACACACCTCGCGAAGAACACGATAAACACACGCAAAACTCACACGATACAAGGCCGATTGCTCCCGCACGGCGGCCACCGGTCCGATAGAATCCTCGCAAGGAAAGATCGGTCAACATGCTCCCTCAAATCCACATCGGAGAGGGAAGAACACCTTGGGGAGGGTCTTGACAACTTGGAGACGAGACACCGAACTCCAAGGCCTTTTTCAACGATGGATGCGTGATGCAAAGTCCAATCGAGGTTGGTGACGATAGTCGGTCCCCTTGGTAAAGGGGATGAGGCAAAACTAGAGATTCCACAATGGGGGTTGTCTTTAGTCTATCATCTATGCCTAAGGGATACATGAGGGGTGGGGGATCTATTTATAGGCCAGCCACTAAACAAGGGTAGTTTAGGGATAAACTAGGTGAATAGGTAAGTAAGGGGAATACATGGGCTGTGGCCCAACTGGTGCGCGCAGGCACAGGCATGACCGGTAGTACCGGACTTAGGACCGATAGTACCGGTCATCACCGGTAGTACCGCTCATGGTATCCGGTAGTACCGCTTGTGGGCGGTAGTACCGCAAGTCGGTACCGGGGTATCTAGTGGCGATGGCGCAGGCTTCAGTACCGAGCGGTAGCAGGGGGCGGTAGTACCGGTTCCGACGACCGGTAGTACCGCTTGGACCTGACAGCTGCCGACCTGTCTTCTTCCGTCTCCTCTTCCAATCCTCCATATTGTCGGGCTTGATGTTCCGGGCTTCCTCCCTTGCCTCCGTACTGGTCGGTGTGAACCTATCATGCATATGTGACGGAGTATGAAGTAGCATACCATTCACTAGGGTAGGAAGTGGGCTCGGATAGAGGAATGGATTCACCTTTGGAGTCCATGACGACTTGGCGTAAGTTGGAGACCTTGATGTAGTAACGACCGTAGGTCGGGCTGCATCATCTCCCCCCCCTTCAAAAAGAGTCGTCCTCGACTCTCCATGGTCATCACGAAGTAGAAGAGGTCGAAGGACATCCTTGATCCTTGGGTACACCATATAGTCGTCCTCGGGAAGATTGACTTGACAACACTTCAATGTCCCTTCACCTTCCATGTAGCCTACAAAGATCACGACAAAAGCGAAGAAACACTCAAAGCGTAGCCAATTCATGAAGATTATAGCATGAGTCCTCAAGTATAAGGAAGTCACCTTAGCTTGTAGATATAGCTCGAAGAAGTGTAGCCATAGGTAACTCTCTTCGGTTCTTCTTGTCAACACGTAGTTGGTAGAGGTTGACGTGTATGCACTTGTACCTTCACACAACAAAGACCAAGCAACATATGTTTGTGTGTGATAGAGGAGCATGTCATTTGTGGCATGTCCATTCTTGTTCACAACACAATTAGCACAACTCAAGTATAGCAAACGGGGTGCATATGCAAGGTCATTGTGCATGGAAATAGTTTGAACATCATCCAAATGTGGGAACTCAAAAACTCCATATAATATAGTAGGGTGGCACGCAAAGCAATTGACTAAGATATATATCAACATCTTTGATGCAAGAATAGGAGAATTTGGCAAAAACACATGAGGAAGCATATTCAAAACAAAAGCATTATGTGTGAAAACCAACCATTGGAAAGAGAAAATGCTCAATATGTTGGATGCCATACACATATCATCGATAGCAAATATCATGGGAATATGAGTATCCCAAGCGGAAGCAAAAACAACACGTTTGCAAACAAACCAAATGAAAGAGCAGGTGGTCCTTATGTTTGTTGCAACAACAAGACGAGATACTTGAAAGCTCTCATGACAATATATGCTCTTAATGGCATTATGGTTGCACACAAAACATCGGAAAGAGAAATTATTCAACATTTTTGTTGCAACACACAAAGCATCAATATACACTAGCAAAGAAACATGAATGTCACAAGGTGAGATAATACCATCAACATGCTTGCAATCAAACCATAGGAAAGAGCAATTTGCCAACATGAAAGATGCAAACCATGCAAAAGGTATCAGAGCTGGGTTCGATCTTGAACTCACTTGTGGGATGCTCTCAAGAGCTCCTTTTGTCAACTCGTGCTCAACCGAGGTTGATATGATAGTGCGGGTACCTACACACATCATACACAAAAGGAAGAACGTGTGTGCATGGTAGAGATACACATCATCCATCATGACGTATCTCTTCTTGTGCATATCACCATTAATGTCAATCAAGTATGAAATAGATGCATGGCGAGTATGCAAGTGGGGAATATGCTTATCATGGAAATCATCAAAATCTCCAAAAATTGAGAAAGCTATGGGGGCCATCTCATTATAACACATATAATCAATATTGTTGCAAGCAAAACAAGTGAAATAGCAAGCATTCATCTTATCGCAAGCAACGGGAGAAATTGAATGACTAGCATGATAAGGCAAGTCCGAAGCAATTGGAGGATACACACAAGATGCATAGCATGGCATGTTTATGGCAATGATATTGCAATCAAACAATTCCACATGATCAATATTATGCAAAGGCAAAGCATCACATGGGAATATGGATGAAGCATAAGTAATGTCACAAGTATCATCCATAACATGCATATCCTCACAATTCATCATGTCCACTAGTGGGATCATGGCATCATCAACACCCTTATTGTTACCTTCGTCATACCTCTCATATGAAGTGGGTTTTGTGGAAGTCACGTTCATTTGGGGCAAAGCACAACAAAAAGCGTTTGATGAGCTCAAAAAGAGGCTCACCGAAGCACCACTCCTCGCTTTACCGGATTTCAAAAAACTTTTGAGATCGAGTGTGACGCTAGTGGTATTGGCATTGGAGGCGTCCTTATGCAAAATGGGCGTCCTATTGCATACCATAGTGAGAAACTTGATGGCGCATGCCTTAACTATCCAATTTATGACAAAGAGCTTTTTGCCTTGGTTCGTGTCCTTCAAGTGTGGCAACACTACGTTTGGCCCAAAGAATTTATCATCCATTCCGACCATGAGTCGTTAAAATATCTTAAGGGCCAAGCCAATTTGAGTAAAAGGCACGCCAAATGGGTTGAGTTCATGGAATCTTTTCCTTACATTATTAAGTATAAGAAGGGAAAAGAAAATGTGGTAGCAGACGCCTTGTCGCGCAAAAACAAAAACCTTCTTACGCGACTCGAAGTAAATGTCTTGGGTCTTGATGACATAAAATCGTTGTATGTTGGGGGGTGACCCCGGATAGGGTAAGAACTGGGAAAGACGAAAGGAAGTTCCCCGTCAAGTTTCCGAGTTACAATCTAAATCGGCCAAGTCCTGTAAAAGTCGGCCGAGGTAAGCAAGAGCAGGACCCTTAGGAGAAGAGCAAGGCATAACCCGGCCTACATACTGTGTAAGTTGGCTGGGTCAGCCCGAATAATCTGAATACAGGTGAAGGCGAAGCAGAGTTAAGCGAGACGGGGCCGAATGATATGAAGCTTGCAGGAGAAGGAGATTCCTATAGTCAAACTCTACTCGCAGGGTAGGAAGAATCTAAGCAGATCCAAACACAAAGGACAAGGCGCAGAGCGACAGAAGGGCAGAGAGAGGTCACGGAGGTGACAGTCCTGAAGCCCGAGGCGTGCAGGTGGGGTCCTCTGGAACCTTGCCGTCATTAGAAGGGCAACAGGGAAAGGAGGGCGCCGAATTACTATATTGGGACAAGCATATTCCTCGATTATGCTTGCCACGTCAGCCCTAGAGGAGCCAAGGTTCTCCTTTATAAGGAGAGGCTTGGATTCAGAGAAGGGCATGGTCTCATTTGGTACCTATAGGCTGCTAAAGTTCTTCCTCTCACTTGTATACAGCTCAAGGAGCACTTGTAGCCCAAGAAAGGAGAAACAAAGATCTTTACGTTAGTCTTCTGTGTGTAGAATCAACTACATATTCCCTCCCCAGATCCCTCTAGCATCCATTGGCCTCATAATTTAGCCTACCCATGGCATCTGCCGTGCCACCACCACGACAGTTGGCGCCCACCGTGGGGCCAGCAGCGGTGCTAGATGGAGTCATGATCCGGACGGGAAACTTCATCCACACTGGCGAGCACATTGTCTCTGGCTTAGTCCGGAGATTTGATCTCTGTGACTACGTCAGCGACAACGCAGGAAGCTTCAAGGAAAAAACTCCTCCGCGCAACGGCGTCTTCATCAACTTGGGCACACACCAGATCTACGTCGGCGTCGACACCTCCGGCGTTTATCCTCACAAAGTTGTTGTTGCAGGAGAGCCTCCCCTTAGCGCCGCAAACGGTCCATGCGGAGTGCGCCCCGTCAGCAACGTCGAGGTAATGGTCGTAGCCGGGGTGCAGGCGGGAACAACAGGCGCCGGATCAAGCAGAGATCCGACGACGGGTGTGCAGGTGGCCACCAAGCAGGCAGCTCCACAGCCCACCGAGGTAATTCCTTCAACGGCAAACCCAGCCGAGGTGCAGGATACGACCCCAAAGGCACCAAGGGTAAGAGGGCCACCCCTGGAAAAACCAGAAAACATTCTCCAGGCAACTATAGATAATCTGACTACGCCTGTAGCGCCGATCCTTGATCCGGCAAACGCTCAGGAAGAGTTAGAAGAGACCAGGCAAAAAGTGCTAGTAGAGGCAAAAAAGGTGTCAGCATTGCGGGAGTCCTTAAACAGGACCCTGCGAGAATATGCTAGGGCAAACAAGCTTGACGTCGCCCCCGAGCGGGTCGATGAATTGAGACTAAGGGGGAAGAACCTCATAGATGATATCAACAAAGAGCATGATGCTCATAAGGCAGAATCAGTTGATCTAGGTTTGCCGAGATACAGTACCCCGGCAAAGAACCTGAGGGCGGCAAATGCCACCGCACTAGAGTTAGAAGGATTGACCGGCGAAGCCCGGCAAAAACAGCAAGAGAGAGTAAATGAACTGGTGCGCATTGCGAACCAGCAGAATGAAGAAATGCTCAGGGCAGACCCACCAAGGCCTAGTGCCTCGCGAATGGTTCATTCGGCTGGTGCAGCACCTGCCTTATCGGTAGCAGCAGCATCCTCGCCCGGAAACAATGCACGGAAAGACAGAGCGGTAACTTCGGGAAAAAGAAATAAGAAAATTGTTCCATATGATCCGGCGATAGCCGGAAAAGCAAATGAAAATAGAGGCAATGGGAGCCGAGGTAACAGTGGCGAGAGAAACCCCGGCCGTGCCGAGAGAGGCAACGGAAGCCGAGGTAATGGAGATCTCGAAAGAGGAGATCTCAGAAGAGGAAATCACGAGAATAATATCCCGGCTGAAGGAAGGAGAGAACCGCCACCCAATCCACAACCAAGATATGAACCTCGGCAGGAAAGAGAAGTGAAACCAGTTCTCCACAATCAGGTGAATGAGAGGTATAATGATGGTTATTCCGAGATGGAATATGCGGTTCATGGGGGAAATAACCACTATGGAATGCAGGAAAGAATTCTGTACAGAGATTTGCTGTCGAGTGATGCGAGAGTAAAGCTGGACCGACTATACAGGTCCGACCTGTTAGAAGAACAAGGTCCACCAGGCCCGGCATGCTTCGGACCTCGGATCATGGGCGAGCCGCCAGTGCTGAACTTTCAGCTGGCAAGAGGCACAAAAACGTATAATGGGAGCACCAAACCGCAGGATTGGTTGATTGATTATGCCACAGCTGTAAAAATAGCTGGCGGAAACTTGCGATGGTCAGTACGATATGTCCCGCAAATGTTGGAAGGACCAGCTAGAGTATGGTTGAATAACCTGCCAGCAAGCAGTATCAACTGTTGGTTGGATTTCGAAGAAATGTTCGTTAGCAATTTCACCAGTACTTACAAAAGGCCAAATAGGCCGCAACAGCTAGCCATGTGCAAGCAAAGGCCGAATGAGACGGACAGAGAATTCTTGACTCGGTGGTGTAACCTCAGGAATTCATGCGAAGGAGCTATAGAGTCACAGGCGATAGGTTGGTTCGCTCAAGGGTGCCGCTATGACAGTGTACTATGGCAGAGATTGCAAAGAGATATGCCGACCACCTTGGCAGAAACAATCAGGATAGCGGATTCCTATGCCTTGGGAGATCCTACACAACCGGAATTAATGTTAGCAGATCATTGAGAACTTCAAGATCAATATGCAAGAGATGCGGCCGGGTCATCAAGGCGTAATGAGTTCAGAGGGAGAAGAAGAGAAGAAAGACCGGATTATAGATATGGCTCAAATCAGGTAGCAGCGGTAGTGCAAGATCAGCCGAGTCACGGAAACAATCAGCGGCAAAAGAATGGTCCTCAGCAATGGACACCGAGGAATGAAGGGAAAAGACAATGGACACCAGAACAGAAGAAACAATGGCAGCAAAGGCCGAAGTACACGTTTGAGTCTATGTTAGATCAACCGTGTAAATTTCACACTTCAAACCTGGCCAAGCCAGCCAATCATACGACTCGGCAATGTGCATGGATGAAAAATGCAATGGGCAACCCGACAGGCATGCAAGCAACATCCCATCAGGCACATCAGCAGCATCTGCCACAGTTGACTGGAGCAAACGCACAGCAACTAATGTTACCACCTCCTCCCCTGAGGTATGATAACTCGGACCGGAGGGATGCTGTGCATCAAGTGATAAATCAGGGTCCGGATGGAAGGACGAACCCAGGAAGTAGTGGACGCAATGATTATAGAGAACATCATCAATCATATTGCGTGTTCACAACAGAACAGCAAGACATACAAAGTGTGCAGCGCCGGCATATGGAAGTAAATGCAGTTATGCCGGCAATACCAAGATATGTGCCTTGGTCATATCAGGAAATAACTTGGAGCATAAAGGATCACCCCAAAATAATGTCGAATCCGGGGTCGTACGCACTCGTACTAGATCCGACATTTGTCGGACCAAGCATTAATGTGAAATTTTTAAAAGTACTCATTGACAACGGGAGCAGTATCAATATCATGTACAAAGATATAATGCATAAACTCGGAATATCACAGAATATGCTGCAATCCACGAGGACCACATTCCATGGGATAGTACCAGGACTTTCATGCGAACCCAATGGAAAGGTCCGAGTGAATGTGTTATTCGGCACAAGAGATAACTGCAGAGCAGAAAATTTGGAGTTTGAAGTGGTGGACCTAGAGAGTTGTTATCATGCTCTACTCGGACGGCCGGCGTTGGCCAAATTCATGAGCAGCTGCCACATAGCTTACTTGAAAATGAAGTTACCCAGGCCACAAGGGGTGATAACAGTAGCAGGAGATTACAGGAAGTCAATGGAATGTGCTTCAGCCGGATCAAACCTGGCCGAGTCATTGGTAATAGCAAGAGAAAAAAGAAGGATTCAGGAGGTAGCAGCCCTTGCTCAGTCGGCACAACTGAATATGCCGGCATTGGCCAATCCGCATGGAAGTGTCTCTTTCTAGCCGACTAAAGAAACAAAAAAGTTCCAAATAGATGAGCAGTTCCCAGAGCGCACCATCACAATTGGTGCCGGCCTAGATGCTAAATAGGAAAGCGAGCTCATCAACTTCCTCCGTGAGAATCGGGATATCTTTGCATGGTCAACTCAGGATCTGCAAGGTGTGCCGAGGGAGTTGGCTGAGCACTCTCCGAATGCAATGCCGGTGAAGCAACCTTTCCGCCGCTTCGCCGAAGACAGGAGAAAAATAATAGGGGATGAAATAGCTCGGCTCCTTGCGGTCGGGTTCATCATGGAGGTGCTGTATCCGGATTGGTTATCGAACCCAGTGCTAGTGGAAAAGAAGAAGGATGATCCGAATGTAGCCATTGTATGGCGAATGTGTATTGATTACACGAACCTGAACAAGGCGTGTCCAAAAGATCCTTTTCCTTTACCTAGAATAGACGAAGTCATTGGTTCGACCGCTGGTTGTGAACTATTATCATTTGTAGACGCGTATTCTGGTTTTCACCAGATACCGTTAAATCCGGCCGATCAAATAAAGACTGCGTTTATTACCCCGTATGGGGCTTATTGCTATCGCACCATGCCATTCGGCCTGCGTAACGCGGGGGCAACGTATCAGAGGTGTATGCAAAAATGTCTGCATGACCAAATCGGAAAGAATGTACAAGTTTATGTAGATGATGTGGTTATCAAAACCAAAGAAAGCAAAACGCTACTGGATGATATCCGGCAGACTTTCGTGAACCTGAGAAGGTTCCGAATGAAGCTTAACCCGGAAAAATGCACTTTCGGTGTGCTGGCTGGAAAACTACTCGGTTTTCTCGTATCTAGCCGAGGCATAGAGGCCAACCCAACTAAGATAAGAGCAGTAGAAAGGATGGAATTGCCGAGATGTCTAAATGACGTACAAAAGTTTACAGGTTGCTTGGCCTCGCTTAGCCGATTTGTATGTCGGCTGGGAGAGAAAGAATTACCACTTTATCAACTGATGAAAAAATCTGATAAGTTCATTTGGACACCACAAGCAGACAATGCGTTTCATGAATTGAAAAAGATGTTGGTCACAGCGCCAATCCTGGCTTCTCCATTGTCGAAAGAGCCTATGTTACTTTACATAGCTGCCACGAACAGAGTGGTAAGTGCTGTGATCATGGTGGAACGGATTGAAGATAATAAATCAGTACAAAGGCCGGTATATTACCTAAGCGAGGTACTATCAGCCTCAAAACAAAATTACCCACATTATCAGAAGATGGCATATGGGGTATACATGTCAGCAAAGAAACTTAAACATTACTTCGAAGAGCACCCCATCAAAGTGATCTGTGAAGCACCCATAGCCGACATATTGAGCAACAAAGAAGCAAGTGGCCGAATAGCAAAATGGGCAATTGAATTGTCACCCTATGCTCCGCAATTCGATAGGCGAGATGCGATCAAATCTCAGGTTGTGGCCTACTTCTTCGTAGATTGGGCCGAGGTACAGTATGAGCCACCATTACCAGATCCGAATTATTGGACGATGCACTTCGACGGCTCCAAACTAAGAAATGGTTTGGGGCAGGAATAGTGTTAACCTCGCCAAAAAGAGATCAGCTGAGATATGTGTTGCAAATACACTTTGCCGCATCAAACAATGTAGCCGAATATGAAGCACTGGTCCATGGATTAAAGGTGGCGAAAGAGATTGGCATACGCCGAATCTTATGCTACGGAGACTCAGATCTAGTAGTGCAACAAGTCTCAGGCAATTGGGATGCATTAGATGCCAATATGGCCTTATATAGGTTTCATGTGCAAAAACTCAGTGGATACTTCGATGGATGTGAATTTCATCATGTACCTCGGGCGGAAAACGACGCCGCAGACACATTGTCAAAACTCGGATCAACCAGACAATCAATTCCCCCAGGTATCGCCCTAGAGCACCTGAGGAAACCATCAATAATACCATCACCAGAGTCCGAATCCATCTTTATTCTGGCAAAATCAAGGGAAGATAGTGTGCCGATGGAAGTTGACAAGGAATGTAACCCGGAATTTCCAAAAATGAACCCGACCGATGCAAGGATGGATATGGGGAAATCCGAGGTAATTATGTCGGTGGAAAATATGGAAATAGATAGCGAGATTACCCCAGAAAAAATCGTACCAACATGGGCGCAACCCATATTTTCTTTCCTCAAAGATGCGATTTTGCCGAATAACGAGATATTGGCGAGACAGACAGTGAGAAGAGCTAAATCTTATACAATCATAAACAATGAGCTGTATAAAAGGAGCGTCACAAGCGTGTTGCAAAGATGTGTGAACTCGGCAGAAGGCCAGGAGATCCTCCTAGATATACATCAGGGAGAATGCGGGCATCACGCCTCGTCCAGAGCTTTAGTGGCCAAAGCATTCAGGCATGGGTTTTATTGGCCGACAGCGTTGAAAGAGGCCAAAGAACTAGTCGAAAAATGTAATGGTTGCCAGAGATATGCCAGCAAGATACATATGCCATCGTCCGAGTTAAAAACGATACCAATTACTTGGCCATTTTCTATATGGTGCTTAGATATGGTGGGACCATTCAAGCCGGCCCGAGGCGGGATGACCCACATCTTAGTCATGGTCGACAAATTCACAAAATGGATTGAAGTAAAACCAATAAAGAAATGTGATGGGCCAACAGCGGTAAAATTCCTCAAAGATATTATCTTGAGATATGGTTACCCACACAGTGTTATTACAGACAATGGTACGAACTTTGCTGAAGGAGTCTTCGCTAGATTCTATCAAGAAAAACACATAATACTAGATGTCGCCTCGGTGGCTCACCCAACATCTAATGGGCAAGTAGAAAGATCTAATGGACTAGTACTGTCCGGAATAAAACCACGACTCGTCGAACCACTGCAAAGGTCGGCAGGATGTTGGATTGAGGAACTACCAGCAGTACTATGGAGCCTCAAAACTACCCCAAACAGATCAACAGGGTATACACCATTTTTTCTAGTATATGGGGCAGAAGCTGTGCTTCCAGCCGACATAATACATGACTCGCCAAGGGTTACCCAGTATACAACCGCTGAGGTAAATGAAATAGCTCGGCAAGATGACGTCGATCTGCTAGAGGAAGCCAGGGAGTTGGCACTATCAAGATCAGCTATTTACCAGCAGGAAGTCGACTTGCGGCGATATCACAGCAAGAAAGTAAATCCAAGAGTGTTTAAAGAAGGAGATTTGGTTCTTCGGTTAGTGCAACGTACGGCCGGCATGCACAAACTATCGCCCCCATGGGAAGGACCGTTCATCGTAAGCAAAGCATTGCACAATGATGCGTATTACCTAATTGATGCTCAGTCACCAGAAAAGTACAAGGCAGACAAAGCCGGCGAAGAATCGAAAAGACCATGGAATGTAGCTTTACTTCGTCCATTTTACTTGTAGGAGTCATCTATGACAGGTTGTAAAGAAACGCTCCAGGACAAAATATCAACTATGCATTAAACCTCGGCACCTTGAGCAGTGGCTCGGGGACTACCTTATGTTGTTTTTGAGTTTGGGTTATGTATTAAACCTCGGCACCTAGAGCAGTGGCTCGGGGACTGCCTTATGTTGTTTTTGAGTTTGGGTTATGTATTAAACCTCGGCACCTTGAGCAGTGGCTCAGGGACTACCTTATGTTGTTTTTGAGTTTGGGCTATGTATCAAACCTCGGCACCTAGAGCAGTGGCTCGGGGACTGCCTTACGTTGTTTTTGAGTTTGGGTTATGTATCACACCTAGGCACCTTGAGCAGTAACTCGGGGACTGTCCTATATTGCTTCTAAGTTTTGGATATGAATTAAACCTCGGCACCTCGAGCAATGACTTGGGGACTACCATATTTTGTTTTTGAGTTTGGGTTATGTATTAGACCTCGGCACCTCCAGCAATGACTCAAAACCGGCCCATATTATTTCGTACTTTTAGTAATGTGTTGAATCTCCATTTTTAGAACAGTGATTAGAAGATTGCCCCACAATTGTCCTTCGTTACAGAAATGGGTATTGAACTTCGGCACCTAGAGCGATATTATTTCGTTCTCTCCAGATATAGGCTTCGGGATTGACAACATCATCAAGGGCAGGCAATATTATTTCGTTCTCCCTAGATAAAATTCAAGAACACAATGGTTGAAGTGTCAAATTCATCAGGGTCAGGCAATATTAGATGCCGGACTACCGTAAGACAAAGGCAAGACACACAGTCCGAACTTAAGAAATTAAAGGCCACCAAAGAAAAGATTTAAACAAACAAGATTAGTTTAAACAGAATAATAAAGATCACAAACATGTGTGCCTCAGCGACAAAAGGCAAAAAAGGTTCATACCACACAGAAAGTCGGACAAGTATCTGACACACATCATACGCCCGGCATACCGAGGATAAGAAACGACTTAGAATTTTTTAAGGGGCAGCGACTTGATCAGGAGCTGGGCGCTCCGAGGTAGACGTCACCTCGGCCGAAGTTGCTTCGCCCTCCACAGAACCAGGAGCGACTTCGGGGGAAGCTCGAGGCTGTTGAGAAACATCAGCTTGAGCTGTGGAATGCCCAGTACCTTTGGAGGAGGATCGCGCATCGCCATTGCCATCCGAGCTCGATCTAGAACCACCAGAAGTATCCAAGTCGCCATCAGCCTCGTCTGGATTGGCTGAATCATCCTCAGAGGCATCTTCAACTTCGACCTCATCCGCCGGGTCAGGAAGGAAACTCGACCCTTCAATCCAGTTATGCACGTCCGCATACTCAATGAGCTGGAAGGCACGAGATTGTCGGAGAGCGACGAAGTCTGGATCCTCAACCTAACGGGAGCTAGTGCGCAAATTTATCAGGGTATCGAGGGAAATATCCTCGTACCATGACATAATGACTGTGAGTGCCATATCAGCACCAGCTCGTCCAGCGGATTCCCTCCAAAGATTCAACTGGTTCTGGGATGCCATCAGTCTTTCCACCAGTATCTTGATTTCATCAATATCAGGAGTCCCAGATGTATTCGGCCAGAGAACATGGTAGGCCCGAATGGCTGCTTGCACCAAGTCCCTGCCCATGATCTTCATCGGACCGACGGCAGCGCCAACGGCAACCAAGAAATCTTCCATCGAGTATTCTGGGCTCGCATCGGCAGGAACACCTCAGCGCACATGAGCATTAATCACCGCCTTAGAGCTCACGGGCTTAGCTTCTGGAAGATGGTCTGCGCAAAACAAAAATGCGTCGGTCAACAGTAAGGAAGGGAAAAAGATAACTCGGCCACAGTCAAAGGCTTACGGTGAATATAGCTCAACATTATCTGAAGATCTTTAGCCTAGTCACTCTTGTTTTTCTCAAAGCGAGTGATCTCCTCGCTCATCCCCCGGGTTTTCAGTTCGGCAGCCTCGAGGAGCTCTTTATTTTTCTGCAACTGCAGAGCTAGCCGATTCTTCTCCTCGGAGAACTCCTGGTCAACTTTTTCCAACTCAGATTTTTGAGAAAGCTTGAGGGACTCCACCTCGGCGCGTAAGCGAGCTATCTCGTCATCTTTATCTTTCAGCTGCGCCGAGTGAGTGGCGGCTTGTTCTAAAAAATGCAGCATCATATCAGGCACGGGTATGCATTCTTGGTGTGATGCTGCAGAAGTTTGTAACTCGGCTATATCGAAGCCAAAAGGGTTAAAAGAAACCCGGTGTACATTTCAAATTGATATCTGTAAAAGAAAGAAGAGTAACAAACCTTCCAAGGCCTTGACCTTTTTCTCAAGACGAATATTAAGATTGTTGATATTACCTATTCACCAGCAAAACGAGTTAGCACCTCACACCCAAAACAATAAGAACTTTAGGGATAATGCGAAAGTTTGTTAACTTACCAGCTTTCTTCGCCACGGGAATGACCCTCTCATACTTATCTTGCAATTTTTTATGCGCAAAGAGCAGCCTTTGAAATTTGGCGGTCCGCCGGTCATGCGCGACCTAAGCAACAAAACAAATAGCAATAAGATATTCGAAGCTCAGACAGATCCGAGTCAAGTAAAACTTAACTCGGATCTAGGTGGCTGGATATTCGAAACTAGGACAGATCCGAGCCAAGCAAAACTTAACTTGGATCTAGGTGGCTGGATATTCGAAACTAAAACAGATCCGAGTCTAGTAAAACTTAACTCGGATCTAGGTGGCTAGATATTCGAAACTAGGACAGATCCGAGTCAAGCAAAACTTAACTCGGATCTAGGCGGCTGGATATTCGAAGCTAAGACAGATCCGCGTCAAGCAAAACTTAACTCGGATCTATATGGATGGATATTCGAACACTAAAACAAAACTGAACCAGGCAAAGCCTAATAAAACTTCCAAACGAATAACAAATTATTCGATTGCAAGCTTCGGGGACTAGAGTATATACAATATCATTCGAATGATTAATCAAACCTCGATAAAAACAATTACCTCATTCATCTTGTCTCTGTCAAGAACGATCTTGGCAGCCAGATGTAAGCGGCTACTGATGTCGGAGAGTTGAAAGGGCTGGCCGTTCGGATTGCCCTCGAACTGATCAGCAGCATTCCAATTGTTGGCATACTCGACCAACGAGCCAAGGCTGTTCCCACTCTCCGTGCGAGTCAGAACTTTACCTCGGACATGTGGTTTAGCCACCGCCGCCGCGGGACTCTTGTGGAGAGCAAGCCGTGTATCAGCAGCCGGGGTAATTGTACTCTTGGCAGATGAAACCCCCTTGCGTAGGGCATCAACAATTGTAGGCTGAGAAGAACTGGCAAGTCCTTTCTGAGATGAGGGAGGCTTGGTGACAACGACCTTTCTTGCCTTAGAAGAGGCGTCGGCAGGAGCCGTTACCTCGGCACTTGGAATGACGGCTCCAGGGGCCGGAGGGATTACGGTTTCTGAGGGCGCCGAGATATTGGTATCCTCGGCTTGGATCAGAGTCACAGTAAAGGTGGTGGGGGTCAAAAGTACCTCAGGGGAAACTTCAGGATTCACCGAGGAGACAGCAGGCTCAGTGGAAATATCTACGGGCCGAGTTGTACCGGCGTCAACAGGAGAGATCTCAGGCGCATCCTGGTGAGATGGCATCTGATTTGGAGCAGGAGGAGAGTCAACACGAGCAGGACTAGGAACTCTAGTGTCTTCAGGACGAGGAGGAGAAGGCGGCCGAGTCGTGTGACTCGTCATACTGGGACCACTAGGCTTAACAGAAAGAGGAGCCCTGCAAAGGCATAAAAGATCAGATGAAAAGGCAGAAAAAGAGAAACAAGAAATACAAATAAAAAGCAACTCACCCAGTAACCCCGGGCATAATTTTACGCTTAGGGGGTGAGGGGAAGATCTCTTTATCCATTTCTTGGGAACGGCTTCCGAGGCACCGGATGGAACGCTACGTTTCCCCGAAGTAACAGGAGGTCGGGAGGCGAGAGGCTCGGCGTTGTGAACCTGACCGGCCGGATTAGCTGAGAAAGTAGAGGCCGGAAATGCATAAGAAATTGGCATTGCGGCAACTACCTCAAGAACTTGGACCTCGTCCGAATCACCTTCCTCCTCGTGGGCCGGGGTCTTGCCACGGGCGCGAGCCGAAGCGAGGTCCGACTTGGGGACAAACTCCTCCGAGTCAGGCTCCCCGCTATCCGGGGTATTCCGATCCGCGGGCCACGGGAGGGCCAGAACTTCGGCATCCTCGACCTTCTGTTCCGCAAATTTCTGCAAGAAAAGATACACAGGGAAATTAGCAAAAAGAGTCACAAACGCAATTAGGGGACAAAACATAAATGCATAAACTTACCTCGGGAGGGGGATTCCCGCGGGTAAACGGCTTCAGTCCCCAGGTCCAGTCCTCCGGCATATCTGTCTTGAAGATAGCTCGGACACGTTTGAAAATGAGATAATTATCGAGCTCAACCGTTGAGACTCGGTTGGGATCGAGAGGACCGCTCATGTAACACAGCTTATGCGTACGGCGCTGGAAAGGGCAGATTTGGCTGCTGACAAAGGTGGTCATCAGATCCTCGCCGCGTGGCCCGGCGCGGATCAACTCCTTCAGCCGAATCTCAAAAGCCTCGGCCAGAGCATGGCTCTTCCTGGGATTGTAGGTCCAGTTCTTCTTTGAGGGGGAGCCGATGGAGAAAGCGGGGAGCCGAATCTTATCTTCCTCTCCAGTATTCTTGACATAGAAAAATGATCTATGCCACTTTTTGCAAGATTCGAGACCTGCAACACGAGGAAACTCGGATTTTCTCCGAGGAGTGATGGAAGCAGCCCCACACTGAGTAAGCAACTTCTCAGAGGGGTGAAGGGATTTGTCTGGAATGACGTTAGATCGGATCTGGAAGAATTTAGACCATACATGCACAGACGGCCAGAGGTCGAAGTATCCTTCCGAGGCTGAGATAAAAGCAGATAAGGAGGCAATGGCATTAGCCGGAAGATGATGCGGCTGAAGGCCGAAGTAATCAAGAAATTCCCTAGCAAAATCGCTAAGGGGAAGACCGAAACCCCGGGCAAAGTGAGACATAAAGACGACGTATTCGCCCTCGTTAAGAACGGGAGAAGATTCGCTGTCGGGTAAGCGACAAGCTACCTCGGCAGGAATCCGGCGAGTTCGGATTAGCCACTCGATCTCGCGCCGAGTGACGGAGGAACCTTTCCAGGAGCCCCTCTCTGGACCAGACGCTACGTCATCATCCTCAACTAACGCGCCGCTAACTGAACTCGGCATAGGGTCGCCAGAGGAACCTACGGAAGAGGAACTAACGGCGGAGCGGGGCTTACAGGCGCAGGGCCCCGTCGTGATTCTAGGCGGAGGCGGCGGCGGAGCAAAAAAAAGACGCCCAGGAAATCTGGAAAACAATGGAAGCGTCTAGGAGGGAGCCTAACAAGGGGACTGTAAGAAAACTCACTGGCGGCGGCGCCAGAGCAAATGCACGGCGATGAGGGCGACGGAGCAAAGGAACTGTGGCTTCGTCGTCGAAGAGGACAACAATGGCGCGGCCGCAGGAGCACGAGCAGATGCGCGAGCGCGAGGAGGAAGAAGGGCAACAACGAGCGAAGGGGGAAAATGAACCCTCTAGCCCCGTGCCCCTCTTTATAACCACGCGGCCCTGGCGGTAGTGGGATCGTGCGCACGGCCGATAATCGTGTAGATCGTGCGTGCGGCGGAACCGCTCGTGGATAAGTGGAGCCACACCGACGACCACACGGCACAGGAGAGGATCAGGTTTCCTGACCGATGCGGTGCACGAGGCGTTGCAGCGCCGATGCGACAGGTGCAGTAATTACTGTAGCCCGTCAGTGGGCACTGTATAGGAACAAAAAACTAGAAGAACAATGATGAGTGTGACACGTAGGACGAGGCGTACGCGAGAAGATACACATATACCTCAGACGAGGGAAAGGTAACTCGGAAACAAGGAGAAACGAATATTGTGAAACTGATACGGCCCGACCAAGGTTATAGGCAGGACCATACCAGCTTCGGGGACTAATGTTGGGGGGGTGACCCCGGATAGGGTAAGAACGGGGAAAGACGAAAGGAAGTTCCCCGTCAAGTTTCCGAGTTACAATCTAAATCGGCCGAGTCCTGTAGAAGTCGGCCGAGGTAAGCAAGAGAAGGACCCTTAGGAGAAGAGCAAGGCGTAACCCGGCCGACATACTGTGTAACTCGGCTGGGTCAGCCCGAATAATCTGAATACAGGTGAAGGCCAAGCCGAGTTAAGCGAGACGGGGCCGAATAATATGAAGCTTGCAGGAGAAGGAGATTCCTATAGTCAAACTCTACTCGCAGGGTAGTAAGAATCTAAGCAGAGCCAAACACAAAGGACAAGGCGCAGAGCGACAGAAGGGCAGAGAGAGGTCATGGAGGTGACAGTCCTGAAGCCCGAGGCGTGCAGGTGGGGTCCTCTAGAACCTTGCCGTCATTAGAAGGGCAACATGGAAAGGAGGGCGCCGAATTACTATATTGGGACAAGCATATTCCTCGAATATGCTTGCCATGTCAGCCCTAGAGGAGCCAAGGTTCTCCTTTATAAGGAGAGGCTTGGATTCAGAGAAGGGCATGGTCTCATTTGGTACCGTTAGGCTGCTAAAGTTCTTCCTCTCACTTGTATACAGCTCAAGGAGCACTTGTAGCCCAAGAAAGGAGAAATAAAGATCTTTACGTTAGTCTTCTGTGTGTAGAATCAACTACATCTTCCCTCCCAGATCCCTCTAGCATCCATTGGCCTCATACTTTAGCCTACCCATGGCATCTGCCGTGCCACCACCACGACATTGTACGAGTCCGACCCATTCTTTGGACCAATTTTTGCAAAGTGTTCACTGGACAAAGGTATTGGCGATTTCTATTTGCATAAGGGTTTTCTTTTTAAACAAAACAAGCTTTGCATTCCGAAGTCGTCTCTCCAAATTTTGCTTCTTCAAGAGTCCCATGGTGGAGGCCTTATGGGTCACTTTGGCCGTGACAAGACATATGACATGCTATCCACTCACTACTTTTGGCCAAAGATGAAGCGCGACGTGGAACACCACGTCCAACGATGCACGACATGTATCCAAGCTAAGTCGAAGTCTAACCCCTTTGGTATTTATATGCCACTACCTATTCCTCATGCACCTTGGTCGGACATTAGCATGGACTTTGTGTTAGGATTGCCTAGATCTAAGCGTGGACATGATTCTATATTTGTGGTAGTGGATCGCTTTTCAAAAATGGCGCACTTCATTCCGTGCCATAAGACCAATGATGCTTCACATGTAGCAAACTTGTTTCTCAGGGAAATAATTCGGCTACAGGTGTACCAAGAACAATCATCTCCGACCGCGACGTCAAATTCATGAGCTACTTTTGGAAGACCCTCATGGCCAAGCTCGGCATCAAGCTCCTATTCTCGTCCGCCTCGCATCCTCAAACTGATGGACAAACCGAGGTCGTCAACCGAAGCCTTAGCACACTTCTCCGCGTGCTGATAAAGAAGAATCTTAAAGATTGGGAGGAATGCATCCCACACGCCGAGTTCGCCTACAACCGCGCAAAACACTCCACCACCATGAGGAGCCCGTTCATGATCGTCTATGGGTTCGAGCCTCTCACCGCGCTCGACATATTACCTCTTCCACTACACGACCGCACCAACATGGACGTTGACAAGCGTGCCCAAGCAATGAAAAGGTTATATGAAGACACAAGAGCTACGATCGAGCAACAAGTCCTTCGCCAAGCATCACGACTAAACAAAAACAAGAAAGAGATGATCTTCGAAGAAGGCGACCTTGTGCGGATACACTTGAGTAAAGACCGCTTCCCCAAGGATCGCGACTCCAAACTCAAGCCAAGAGGTGATGGTCCGTTCAAAGTACTCAAGAGGATCAACAACAACGCCTACATCATCGATACCCCAACATCGAAGTACCTTGTGAGCCCAACATTCAATGTTAAGGATCTTTCATCCTTCCATGGATATGATGATGTTGAGGAGGTTGAAGAGTCGAGGACGACTCTTTCCCAAGGGGGGAGCTGATGCAGCCTGTCCAACGAATGCTACTACATCTACTCCTACAAGCTCCCCAAGTGGACCAATGAGTCGCGCCCGAGCCAAACTCCTACAAGCTAAGGTCAACTTGCTCCTTTCCTTGTGTGACTTAGATACACCCTTGGATGGCTTGCTACTTCATACGCATACCCTGTGCATCATCAGGTACGAAGAGAAGGACCCATGGAACGGAGGAAACACAGCGAAAGGGACCAACCGCACTCAGATGCCAGCGGTACTACCGGATCAGGCGACCGGTACTACCGGTACACGCGGAACTACCGGACCATGCTACCGGACGCTCTAGGAGGAACCCATCCACGCCCCAGACGCCAGCGGTACTACCGGAGCTGGGACCGGTACTACCGGTAAGCGGTACTACCGCCCCCTACTACCGCTCACTACTGACGACGCCAACCGAAGCCCCAGGACTGCAAGCGGTACTACCGGACTTTGAGCGGTACTACCGGTTGAGACCGGTACTACCGGTCGCAAGCCCGGTACTACCGGGCGTGCCTGAACCTGTTCACGTTAGCTCGGCCCAACACCCTGTACACCTCTCTATATTTTTCCATTTTGTTCCTAAACTACCCCTGTTTATGTGGCTGGCCTATATATAGCCCCCACCCTCTATTGTAAACCCTAGACTTGGATAATAATAGTTGAGGACATCCCCTTTGAGGATCTATCAACTATTTGTCTCATGCTCCTTACCAAGGGGCACCAAATTATCCACAACCTCTTGGATCTTGCCTAGTGCGTTCAAGTTGTACAAGTCCTTGGGATCTCGGTGTCTCGTGCCCAAGTAGTCAAGATCTCACCAAGAATCTCGCCCCCGTTGTTGGCCATGGAGAGAGAGCTTCGCCCAACACCGATCCTAGGGATTATGTTGGACCGGTTGCAGCCGGCGTGAGTTATCGGTTTGTATCGTGTTTTCATGTGTGTGAGTTCATCGAGTTCTTCGCGTGTGTGTTCGTGGATTTGATCCCCTCTCCCCTTCCACCGCTTTCCCCTCGATTTCCCCAGAATTCGTGAAAGATCGGGCCGCCCCAAGGGGTCACCCCTAACATATTGGTATCAGAGCACACACACCTCGCGATACCAGATGATAAAGGGGTTTAACCTCTTGGGTGCCCGATCTTCACGGATCTCCTACTCAAATCGATGGGAAAGCGAGGGGAAAGGGAGAAGGTAGCAGAAGCGAACACACACCTTGCGAAGAACACGATGAACACACGCAAAACTCACACGATACAAGGCCGATTGCTCCCGAATGGCGGCCACCGGTCCGATAGAATCCTCGCAAGGAAAGATCGGTCAACGTGCTCCCTAAAATCCACATCGGAGAGGGAAGAGCACCTTGGGGAGGGTCTTGACAACTTGGAGACGAGAAACCGAACTCCAAGGCCTTGTTCAACGATGGATGGGTGATGCAAAGTCCAATCGAGGTTGGTGACGATAGTCGGTCCCCTTGGTAAAAGGGATGAGGCATAACTAGAGATTCCACAATGGGGGTTGTCTTTAGTCTATCATCTATGCCTAAGGGATAAATGAGGGGTGGGGGCTCTATTTATAGGCCAGCCACTAAACAAGGGTAGTTTGGGGATAAACTAGGCGAATAGGTAAGTAAGGGGAATACATGGGCTGTGGACCAACTTGTGCGCGCAGGCACAGGCATGACTGGTAGTACCGGACTTAGGACCGGTAGTACCGATCATCACCGGTAGTACCGCTCATGGTATCCGGTAGTACCGCTTGCGGGCGGTAGTACCGCAAGCCGGTACCGGGGCATCCAGTGGCGATGGCGCAGGCTTCAGTACCGAGCGGTAGCAGGGGGCGGTAGTACCGCTGACCGGTAGTACCGGTTCCGATGACCGGTAGTACCGCTTGGACCTGGCAGCTGCCGACCTGTCTTGTTCCATCTCCTCTTCCAAGCCTACGTCTTGTCGGGCTTGATGTTCCGGGATTCGTCCCTTGCCTCCGTACTGGTCGGTGTGAACCTATCATGCATATGTGACGGAGTATGAAGTAGCATACCATTCACTAGGGCAGGAAGTGGTCTCGCATAGAGGAACGGATTCACCTTTGGAGTCCATGATGACTTGGCGTAAGTTGGAGACCTTGATGTAGTAACAAACGTAGGTCGGGCTACATCAGGTCCGCTCTGCAATCGACGTGATGCACCTGACGAAGAATGTTTGCGTGATACTGCTAGGATTCTTGGGCGTGTATGGAAAGAATAAAGATACACCAGAAGCACAACAAGACCAACAACGTATGAAAGACCGAGAAGGAAGGCATCCAGAGTTGTTTCAAGGTACTGCCAGCTACGCTCTTACCAAGGAAGAGAAGGA
This sequence comes from Avena sativa, assembly GCA_916181665.1. Lineage (NCBI taxonomy): Eukaryota > Viridiplantae > Streptophyta > Magnoliopsida > Poales > Poaceae > Avena > Avena sativa. Next base: position 388,514,994 of record OV702296.1, read on the forward strand.
AATCTTTTTTGAATGTCTGAGTAGTATCAAAGTTCATTCTAGCTTCTCGTCCAATATAAAGGGAATAATAAATATTGCAGAGAAAAAATTCCAGAACCTGAAGTCTCATGACTGCCACGTGCTTATGACGCAGTTGCTTCCGGTTGCTTTGAGGGGGGTTCTACCGGAAAATGTTAGAGTACCCATTGTGAAGCTATGTTCATTCCTCAATGCAATTTCTCATAAGGTAATCGATCCAGAATGTCTACCAGGGTTACAGAAAGATGTGGTCCAGTGTCTTGTCAGTTTTGAGTTGGTTTTCCCACCATCCTTCTTCAACATAATGACACACCTTCTAGTTCACCTAGTCGAAGAGATTACATTCCCGGTCCTGTATTTCTACACAATATGTTCCCTTTTGAGAGATTCATGGGAGTCTTAAAGAAATATGTCCATAACCGTGCGAGGACAGAAGGAAGCATCTCCAAGGGATATGGAACAGAGGAGGTCATTGAGTTTTGTGTTGACTTTATTCCTGACCTTAAGCCGATCGGTGTACCTGAATCACGGCATGAAGGGAGACTTAGTGGAAAAGGCACGCTAGGAAAGAAAGAAAATATATGTATGGACGGACATTCTTTTACTAAAGCACACTATACAATTCTGCAAAGTTCCACCTTGGTGGCTCCATATATCGAGGTACACAAGAATATTGTACGCTCGAACTACCCGGGGCAGTCTGACAGGTTGATTAGAGATGAACACAAGAAGACTTTTGGTGGTTGGTTGCAGACACATCTCATGAATGACACCACTGTTGGAGATCAGTTGTACTTGTTGGCCAGGTCTCCATTTTCAACTATATTTACTTTCCAAGGGTACGAGATCAATGAGAATATATTTTACACGCACGCCCAAGATAAAAAGAGCACCAACCAAAACAGTGGTGTCCGATTTGATGCAACGGACGAGAATGGGAAAAAGGACACATATTATGGTTACATAGAGGACATGTGGGAACTTGACTATGGTCCTAATTTCAAGGTCCCATTGTTTCGATGCAAATGGGTCAAGATGACAGGAGGTGGGGTAACGGTAGACTAGCTGTACGGAATGACAATAGTGGATCTCAATAATCTTGCGTACGGAGACGAACCATTCGTCCTTGCCAATGATGTGGCTCAAGTTTTCTATGTGAAGGACATGTCTACTAGACCGAGTAAAAGGAAAGATAAGCAAAAGAATATAATATCATACGATGAGCCAAAGCGCCACATAGTTCTTTCAGGAAAAAGAAACATGGTGGGAGTTGAGGACAGGACAGACATGTCAGAAAATTATGACAAATTTCATGAAATTCCGCTATTCAAAGTGAAAACTGACCCAAGCATATCGCTAAATAAGGAAGATGCTCCATGGTTACGGACAAGAAGAGAACCAAAACACTAGATGTGGATGTTGGTGATGTAATGTATTAAACCTTTTGTGAATTAATCCTATTTTTCATTTATTAAAGGAAGATGATCCATGGTTAATAAATGAATTTCTGAGATTGCTGTAGGCAGGTACCAAAACTGTAGACTAGGTAACACTTAGACATTTATTAATATTAAAAACCGGGACTAGCTAACACTGAGGACTAAAGCCACCCCCTTTAGTCATAATCATGCCTAGTCCTATAGTACACAGCTTCAGGGTCTTCTTCGTCATCGTCATCATCATCGTCATCGTCACCTGCCACTCCAGAGATCCTCAGCCCAGCCATGGCATATACCGGGGGCACCTGCCACTCCGGCCTTGGATTCACGGCGGGCGGGGGAGGAGTCTCCTGGAAGACGATGCCGCTACCGCCGGGCGGGGGAGGGGCCTTCTTGTGGCTCTGTGGCGGGTAGAATTATGGGCACCACAGGCGAGGATGGTCTCCCCCGGCGATGTAGCGCATCACGCTGATGATAGTACGGTTCGCCCACCACAGACGCCGACCGGCTTCATTGTGGTTCACCGGGGGCAGGCCCCAGCCGGCAGCCGGCCGGTAGCCCGGCGGGCAAGGGTAGTTGGAGGCCCACAATGCCTAGGTCTCCTCGAGGGTCAGAATGGCCTAGTAGGCATTGTCCATAGTTGTGAGAGAGGAAGGTGTGGATGTATGGATAGCCATGGCGTGGTCGGCCTATATATAGATGGAAAGTGCTGGAAAACATGGCGGGAAACGGTGGGATATGGCGGGAAATATCTTTAGTCCCGGTTAGTGGCTACAACCGGGACTATAAGCACCGTTCAGAGGGAAAGGGCGGGAAAACATGGCGGTAAGCGGTGGGATATGGCGGGAAATATCTTTAGTCCTGGTTAGTGGCTACAACCGGGAATAAAAGCATCGTTCAGAGGGATATGGCAGGAAGCGGTGGTCCATGAGACCTATCATGTTCGAGGTTTCATGGCTTTCGGTCCAAGAGACGGATGTTATGTGTTGAATCGTGACATAGTTTGTGATACGATGCCCATATTGTGCATGCATGTATATATTGGGATGTAGAACAATTTTGTAGGAGGAAGTTTTCTTTTTCGTCGCTCGGAAAAGCCATTTTCCATTTTCCGAGCGCAAAAAGACGGGTCATTTTCCATTTTCCATTTTCCAATGCTACCATCCCATTTTTCTAAAACAGTATACCACGTTACGTGAACTATATCCCGACCGGGGGATCTCAAACCTTTCTGTCCTTCCCGGGTGAAAAAGACAAATGTCTGCCGAATCGGCAGGAAGTGGGTCCGGTTTGAACTACAGGTACATGATCTAACGTCCGTGATTTTTTTTAAAAATCATTTTTAGACTCACAATATGTCGTTTTTTCAGAGATCCAATGCAAGTTCTAACATTCTCATCCCCTATCTTCACGCACGCCGTTTTGACCTAAGTTCGAAATGGCAAAAAATTCAAAACGGGCATAAAAAATTCAAAAAAGGTTCGAACAATGTAAATCCTTCACGTGGTGTGATATTATGTGACATAGTTGCAAGGAAAAATATCAAACTTGGTATACTGATTATGTCTCCAAAAAACCTTCACAAAATGACCTATCATGTTCGACGTTTCATGGCTTTTGGTTCAAGAGACGGATGTTATGTGTTGAATCGTGGCATAGTTCGTGATATGGTGCCCATATTGTGCATGCATGTGTATATTGGGATGTAGAACAATGTTGCAGGAGGAAGTTTTCCTTTTCGTCGCTCGGAAAAGCCATTTTCCATTTTCCGAGCGCAAAAGACGGGTCGTTTTATGAAGCAGCCACCAAAATGCAGTTACAGAATGCTACCATCCCATTTTTATAAAATAGTAGACCACGTTACATGAACTATATCCCAACCAGGGGATCTCAAACCTTTCTGTCCTTCCCGGGTGAGAAAGACAAATGTCTGCCGAATCGGTAGGAAGTGGGTCCGGTTTGAACTACATGTACATGATCTAACGTCCGTGATTTTTTGAAAAAATCATTTTTAGACTCACAATATGTCGTTTTTTTAGAAATCCAATGCAAGTTCTAACATTCTCATCCCCTATCTTCACGCACGCCGTTTTGACCTAAGTTCGAAACGGCAAAAAATTCAAAACAGGCATAAAAATTCAAAAAAGGTCCGAACAATGTAAATCCTTCGCCTGGTGTGATATTATGTGACATAGTTGCAAGGAAAAAGTATCAAACTTGGTATACAGATTAATGCTCCAAAAATCCTTCACAAAATGACCTATCATGTTCGAGGTTTCATGGCTTTCGATCCAAGAGACGGATGTTATGTATTGAATTGCGGCATAGTTTGTGATACGGTGCACATATTGTGCATGCATGTGTATATTGGGATGTAGAACAATGTTGCAGAAGGAAGTTTTCCTTTTCGTCTCTCGGAAAAGCCATTTTCTATTTTTCGTGCGCAAAAAGACGGGTCGTTTTGTGAAGCAGCCACCAAAATACAGTTACAGAATGCTACCATCCCATTTTTCTAAAATAGTAGACCACGTTACGTGTACTATATCCCAACCGGGGGATCTCAAACCTTTCTGTCCTTCCCTGGTGAAAAAGACAAATGTCTGCCGAATCGGTAGGAAGTGGGTCCGGTTTGAACTACAGGTACATAATCTAACGTCCATGATTTTTTGAAAAAATCATTTTTAGACTCACAATATGTCCTTTTTTTAGAGATCCAATGCAATTTCTAACATTATCATCCCCTATCTTCACGCACGCCGTTTTGACCTAAGTTCGAAACGGCAAAAAATTCAAAACGGGCATAAAAAATTCAAAAAAGGTACGAACAATGTAAAACCTTCGCGTGGTGTAATATTATGTGACATAGTTGCAAGGAAAAATATCAAACTTGGTATACTGATTATGTCTCCAAAAAACCTTCACAAAATGACCTATCATGTTCGAGGTTTGATGGCTTTCGGTCCAAGAGACGGATGTTATGTGTTGAATCGCGGCATAGTTTGTGATACGGTGCCCATATTGTGCATGCATTTGTATATTGGGATGTAGAACAATGTTGTAGGAGGAAGTTTTCCTTTTCGTCGCTCGGAAAAATCATTTTCTATTTCCGAGCGCAAAAAGACGGGTCGTTTTGTGAAGCAGCCACCAAAATGCAGTTACAGAATGCTACCATCCCATTTTTCTACAATAGTAGAACACGTTACGTGAACTATATCGCAACCGGGGGATCTCAAACCTTTCTGTCCTTTCCGGGTGAAAAAGACAAATGTCTGCCGAATCGGTAGAAAGTGGGTCCGGTTTGAACTACAGGTACATGATCTAACGTCCGTGATTTTTTGAAAAAATCATTATTAGACTCACAATATGTCATTTTTTCAGATATCCAGTGTAAGTTCTAACATTCTCACAGCCTATCTTCACGTACGCCGTTTTGATCTAAGTTCGAAACGGCAAAAAATTCAAAACAGGCATAAAAAATTCAAAAAAGGTCCGAACAATGTAAATCCTTCCCGTGGTGTGATATTATGTGACATAGTTGCAAGGAAAAAGTATCAAACTTGGTATACTGATTAATGCTCCAAAAATCCTTCACAAAATGACCTATCATGTTCGAGGTTTCATGGCTTTCGATCCAAGAGACGGATGTTATGTGTTAAATCGCGGTATAGTTTGTGATACGGTGCCCATATTGTGCATGCATGTGTATATTGGGATGTAGAACAATGTTGCAGGAGGAAGTTTTCCTTTTCGTCTCTCGGAAAAGCCATTTCCTATTTTCCGAGCGCAAAAAGACGGGTCGTTTTGTGAAGCAGTCACCAAAATGCAGTTATAGAATGCTACCATCCCATTTTTCTAAAATATTAGACCACGTTACGAGTACTATACCCCAACCGAAGGATCTCAAACCTTTCTGTCCTTCCCAGGTGAAAAAGACAAATGTCTGCCGAATCGGTAGGAAGTGGGTCCGGTTTGAACTACAGGTACATGATCTAACGTCCGTGATTTTTTGAAAAAATCATTTTTAGACTCACAATATGTCGTTTTTTTAGAGATCCAATGCAATTTCTAACATTATCATCCCCTATCTTCACGCACGCCGTTTTGACCTAAGTTCGGAACGGCAAAAAATTCAAAACGGGCATAAAAAATTCAAAAAAGGTACGAACAATGTAAAACCTTCGCGTGGTGTGATATTATGTGACATAGTTGCAAGGAAAAATATCAAACTTGGTATACTGATTATGTCTCCAAAAAACCTTCACAAAATGACCTATCATGTTCGAGGTTTGATGGCTTTCGGTCCAAGAGACGGATGTTATGTGTTGAATCGTGGCATAGTTTGTGATACGGTGCCCATATTGTGCATGCATATGTATATTGGGATGTAGAACAATGTTGTAGGAGGAAGTTTTCCTTTTCGTCGCTCGGAAAAGCCATTTTCTATTTCCGAGCGCAAAAAGACGGGTCGTTTTGTGAAGCAACTACCAAAATGCAGTTACAGAATGCTACCATCCTATTTTTATAAAATAGTAGACCATGTTACGTGAACTATATCCCAACCGGGGGATCTCAAACCTTTCTGTCCTTCCCGGGTGAAAAAGACAAATGTCTGCCGAATCGGTAGGAAGTGGGTCCGGTTTGAACTACAGGTACATGATCTAACGTCCGTGATTTTTTCAAAAAATCATTATTAGACTCCTAATATGTCGTTTTTTCAGAGATCCAGTGCAAGTTCTAACATTCTCACCGCCTATCTTCACGTACGCCGTTTTGATCTAAGTTCGAAACGGCAAAAAATTCAAAACGGGCATAAAAAATCCAAAAAAGGTCCAAACAATGTAAATCCTTCGCGTGGTGTGATATTATGTGACATAGTTGTATGGAAAAATATCAAACTTGGTATACTGATTATGTCTCCAAAAAACCTTCACAAAATGACCTATCATGTTCGAGGTTTGATGGCTTTCGATCCAAGAGACGGATGTTATGTGTTGAATCGCGTCATAGTTTGTGATAAGGTGCCCATATTGTGCATGCATGTGTATATTGGGATGTAGAACAATGTTGTAGGAGGAAGTTTTCTTTTTTGTCGCTCGGAAAAGCCATTTTCTATTTTTCGAGCGCAAAAATACGGGTCGTTTTGTGAAGCAGCCACCAAAATGCAGATACAGAATGCTACCATCCCATTTTTCTAAAATAGTAGACCACGTTACGTGAGCTATATCCCAACCGGGGTATCTCAAACCTTTCTGTCCTTCCCGGGTGAAAAAGACAAATGTCTGCCGAATCGGTAGGAAGTGGGTCCGGTTTGAACTACAGGTATATGATCTAACGTCCGTCATTTTTTGAAAAAATCATTTTTAGACTCACAATATGTCATTTTTTCAGAGATCCATTGCAAGTTCTAACATTCTCATCCCCTATCTTCACGCGTGCCGTTTTGACCTAAGTTCGAAACAGCAAAAAATTCAAAACGGGCATAAAAAAATCAAAAAAGGTCCGAACAATGTAAATCCTTCGCGTGGTGTGATATTATGTGACATAGTTGCAAGGAAAAATATCAAACTTGGTATACTGATTATGTCTCCAAAAAACCTTCACAAAATGACCTATCATGTTCGAGGTTTCATGACTTTCGTTCCAAGAGACGGATGTTATGTGTTGAATCACGGCATAATTTATGATACGGTGCCCATATTGTGCATGCATGTGTATATTAGGATGTAGAACAATGTTGCAGGAGGAAGTTTTCCTTTTCGTCGCTCGGAAAATCCATTTTCCGAGCGCAAAAAGACGGGTCGTTTTGTGAAGCAGCCACCAAAATGCAGTTACAGAATGCTACCATCCAATTTTTCTAAAATAGTAGACCACGTTACGTGAACTATATCCCAACCGGGGGATCTTAAACCTTTCTGTCCTTCCCGGGTGAAAAAGACAAATGTCTGTCAAATCGGTAGGAAGTGTGTCCGGTTTGAACTACAGGTACATGATCTAACGTCCATGATTTTTTGAAAAAATTATTTTTAGACTCACAATATGTCGTTTTTTCAGAGATCAAATGCAAGTTTTAAAAAAGGTTTTTTAAAAAGGTTTTGAAAAAAGGTTTTTGAAAAAAGTTTTTAAAAAGGTTTTGAAAAAGATTTTTAAAAAAGGTTTTGAAAAAGGTTTTTTGTTTTTAAAAAGGTTTTTAATAGGCATATAATAATTAATTTAAAAAAGGTCTTTAAAAAGGTTTTGAAAAAGCTTTTAAAAAAGGACCTTTAGCCCCGGTTTGTAGTACAAACCGGGGCTAAATGGGTGCGGGGCTACGCGCGAAACGCGGTGCGCCGAAAACCCCTTTAGCCGCGGTTTGTGCTACCAACAGGGGTTAGTTCCGGTTTGTGCTACCAACCAGGGCTAAAGGGGGCGGTGGGTATTTATACCCACCCCGTGCGCCCCGGTTCGGTGCACGAACTGGAGCACACAGATCGACCAGAGCCACCGCGCCGCCATCTTCCTCCTCGCGCCGCCCCTCCCCCGCGCCGCTCGAGCCCGTGTTGCCCACGCCCGTGCGCCGCCCGTGTCGCCCGCGCCCCGTGCCTTCCCGCTCCGGTGCCGCCCCTTCCCCAGCACGCCGCCGACCACCCGGCGCCGTCCCTCATCGGAGCCCACCACGCCACCCGCACCGTCCACCACCACCGGAGCCGCCCCTCCCCAAGTTAAGCTCTAGTTAATTAGTAGTGTTAATTTTGTTAATTAGTGTTAATTTCGTTAGTTATTTTGTTAGTGTATATAATTTTGTTAGTGTATTTGAGGGTTAATTAGTTAGGGTTATTTTAGGGTTAATTAGTTAGTAAGTTTAGTGTAATTTTTTCTTAGATATTTTAGTTAGTGTTTAATATATTTTATTTTGATTTAGTGTAATTTAGTTAGTGTAATTTAGTTAGTGTAATATAGTTTATTTTAGTTAGTGATTTTTTCTTAGTTAGTGAATTTTAGGATTTTAGTTAGAGTTTAATATAGTTTATTTTAGTTAGTGAATTTAGTTAGTGTTTAATATAGTTTATTTTAGTTGATACTATTTATTTTCATCATGTTTAAAGTATATAGGTTTAATTTAGTGTTTAGGAATATGCCGATTCCTCATCCTCGTTCACACGGCGTGACCCCCGGAGCGCTACTAGACAGTGTCACCGGGCATCCACGGGGCTGGGCTCCGCCGGGCTGGCACTGGGAGGTGCTACCAGCCGGGGGACGTCGTCTCGTGAGGAATCCGGGTGTTGTCGTTGACCCGGATCTTCTGTGGTGGCGACCGAGTGGTCCAGGTGCGATGCAGAGGGAGCCGGCCCCCGACGAGGTGGTAGAGCATCGTGTCAGGGAGGAGGACGAGCACGTCCGACGCTACATGCACATTTTAGGAGTCTTGGACGCCAATACCTGGCAGCTTCTTCAGGCACCTTACCCGAGATATTCTCCGGTGATGGTTCCTACACTTTGGGTGCACACCTCCCGCGGCTCAGTAGCCGGGGCTCGACGTCTTCGCTGAGCTAGCTAGATGTGTAATAAGGTTGTATTGTTGTTTAATTGGTACTTTATTGTTGTACTAGCTGGATTATTCAAGATGTATTGTTGTTTAATTGGTACTTTATATTTCTTTATCACATTGTTTAAGCTGGATTACTTTATCTTCCTTTATTTTATCGCATTAAGCAAAATGGTTTTATCTTTCTTCTGTATTAGTTAAGTTATGGACGGTAGAGATAACGAAGAGCACATCATGTACAACATGATAAATGAGGGTACAGGAGGTTACCATTATGATGGAGCAGACGATGATGGAGATGATGATGGCTCCCAATAACTCAACTTGGATGAAGCCGACGGAAGAGACGACTATGACGAATTCTTTGGTGGAGACGACGGTGGAACTGACGGTGGAGACACCACCATAGCAAAGACCGGCGAGGTATATAAAGCCTTTGCTGATCACGAGCTAGTAGATGCATTATTTGATTCATATATATATGTACTAACGACTATTTCTTCTCTTAGACCTCCGCATCGGGCAAATCTTCTGCAAGGAAACGAGGCCCGACCAAAAAGTTTGCCGATGGTATGCGTTTCACCATTGATCTAGTGTCTGAGGTCGGCGAACCTTTGGAGCCGAAAGAGGCCGCAAGTGTATTTGTATACCAATGCGGAGCGATAGTCAGGGACGCCATCCCGATCACTACTCAGAAGTGGAATAAGCCAGGAAAGAAAAGTGATCGAGTTGGAGAAACTTTTGTCGATGATAGAGCCAAAGACGGTCTTTGGAATTCACTCATGGCACACTTCTCTCTGCCTAAATTGGACACTCCTGAACTCACTGAGGCATTGAGGTTGCAAGTCAGAAAGTGGGCCCTTAAGAAGATGGGCGGACAGTTCAAGGACTCGAAGAAAAGATTGTACAACAACTTTGCTAAGAAGGGGCTGACTCCGCCATTCACTGGCCCGCTGGAGAAGCAGCGGGATAACTGGACCCCATTTGTGAAATACAAGGAATTAGAAGCAGCTACGGCCAAGTCAGAAAAGAATAAGATAAATGCGTCCAAAAAGAAATATCACCATACTATGGGGACAGGTGGCTACAAGACGGCCGCGCCAAAGTGGGAAAAAACCGAGGAAGAAATGCGTAAAAAAGGGGTCATGCCAGCTACAAATAAGTGGGCCGTGAGGTCAAAAAATTGGCTCCTTGGGCATGGGGGGTCGTATGATACTGAAACCGGGGAGATTATTGTTACAAAGGAGGCCATTACTAAACCCAAAGATGAACTTGTTAAAGTGATACAACTGAGAAAAGATGGAAAGTTCATTCCCGATAGAGAGAACGATGAGCTGACATATGCCCTCGCGAATCCTGAAAAAGTCGGACGAACACGAGGCTTTGGCCCATCTGTTCCATGGAAGACAGGGTTTCCCGCTGACATCGACACTTATAGAAGCCGATCCAGAAAAACGAACCGGTAGAAGGCGGAGGAGGCAGCGCGGTTGGAGGCGGTTGAAAAAAGGAACAAGGAATTTCAAGCCATGTTCAAGCTGCAGCAGGAGCAGATTAATGAACTTAGAGTACTGGCCCGACAGCAAAATCCTGCGTTGGACAGTCCGGTGGGCCCATCTCAGCGGAGAAGCAGCATGGCTTCCACGGAGGTACAAGCTAATAATCCAATGCTGATGGATAATAATGCACCGATGATAGATGATACGGCTGGTGCAACGATGGTTCGCTACCCCGTGGATGAAGTCGAGGCAAGGACAACTTGTGAGCTACATGTCACAGTGAAGAACATTTCTATGAATGTGGCGCTCGGCTTTGCTTTACCTTGTCCACCGGAAGCGACCTACCATGGAAGTCAGATTCCAGCTGGCTATGCTTGTGTCGGTGTGGATGAAGTTGAACTGACATGTCGATCACTAGAGCTTGACATCCCTGCAGGCGAAGGGGAGAAAACACTTGGAGAAGTGGAGGGTGGGATCATTCTTTGTAAAAAACAACACATCGTGTTTCCAGGCTGGGCGCCAAGGAAATCTTCTCCTCCGAGAAGCAATCCATCACCTCCAAGGCCACCATCACCTCCGAGTCCACCGTCTCCACCAAGAAACAATAGTCCACCCCTTCCTGAGAGGGATCGCAGGGCGACTGCATCTCCATCTCCGGCGCCTCCACCTCCGCCCACTAAATCAAAGGGAAGAAAGCGGAAGAATAACACCGCTACATCGAGGGAGACCCGACGCCGAAAACGACAAGATCCCCTCCCAAGAGTACCGCCGTATCCTCCCAAGTTAGCTTATCACCAGACTGATGAGGAAAGCGCGGTGATCTCCCGGATCGAAGTGAAGGCCCATTTTGCACCAAAACAACCCGAGCCACAAGTGCTAGTTGATCCAAAAGTCGAGAAGCACTTCAAGGCATTCCTTGAGCAACCACCCCAACATGTGTTAAATAGGAAAGATGACTATACACGCTGTCTTACGAAGACACTAAAAGAGAAGTCATCAAGCAATACTGCAAGTGGGAGAAAATCAAAAGAAGTTGCCCAGCTCGGCAAACAGGCAAAACAATCCATTGCCCCGCTCAAGGTGTTACCCCAGCCCACACAAGGTGGAATAGATATGGAATTAGCTATTAAATTAGCCAAGGAGTGTAACGTGCCGGTCGCAGCACTTCTAGCCGGCGGAGATAATGTCGCCAAGGGACCAATAGCACGAAAATTTGTCTACGGGGAGCCTCTGGTCAGCGATGAGGTATTCGATGATCTGCCAACACATATGCGACTGTTGCATATCTGGTACTTGAAAGTCACAAAGGAAGGGAGACAATTTCTCCTATGTAAAGTTGGAGAGGAGTACTTCCGTCCAGACGAGATCTCCATTGAACTTTGTGAACTATTTCAGTTATTCAACCTAGACGCCCTCGACAAGTCCCTCCTCAGCATATATTGTCTATAAGTAATTAAGTCACTAACTCAGCTCGTTCAATTCATTTCCTGTCGTTATCCTCACTATAGCTCCTTCTGTATGCTATTATATATGCAGAATGAAGATTCAAGAATGTAGAAGAAAGTCAATCTACAGCATTGGGTTCGTTGACCCAAACAGAGTTAATGGATATACGCTAATAAATAACCTCGAGGAAACGGAGGATAACTTGCTAATGTTTTTAATGGAGCAACATTACAAGACATAAATACTATTTCCTTACAACTATGGGTAAGAGTCTTACTGTGTTGTACACATTCAATTTTTGTTTACTCGATGTTAAGTGTATATAAACGTGCGCAGCTTTCACTGGATTTTTCTAAACATTGACGTTGACCGTGCAAAAGTTGAAATCTCGGACTCGTTAAAGAAGCCGATGGAAGACTACCGCAGCATAATTGATTTCCTCCAAAAGTAATTTCAATCACTATATCTGTATCTTTCGTTCATTCTCTGAGATGTAAACTAATTAATAACTGATTCATTTCTTTTTTGCCGGACAGGGTTTGGAAAAGGTTCACGAAGGAGGTTCAGGGTGAATGGCGTGAGGAGCTCACTTTTCGTATGTTCACGGTAAGTAGTACGAGAGCTAGGGGACTAATTTATATGGATATTACAATTATCATTCTTACAATTATCATGCTTGATTATTATCTGATTGAATTATATTCTCGATCGAAAAGTGTGCGACGCAGCCACAGGGGACTAATTTATGTGGATATTATGTATGCGAGTTCATTCGTGGGTGTATGGAGCAGGGCATAGACTTTCTTCAAGTACGTAAACAATATATTCGCATTTTATTCTATACCATAGTTTTTGTTGAGTTCCATTCATAATGATCTACTTCTTTATATATAGTTGGATGCGATGCGGGATAAGCACCTACCACATGAACGCCTACTAGCAATTCAAGAGGAGTTGTCGGGATTTTTGCTCAGGGACGTCATAAACTCAAAAGGAGAGTACAACGTAGATAGACCTTCGTGTAATCGTGGATAGACACAAAAGGACAGTATCTGTTGTAATGATGATCTTAGTGTAAATCAATTAGACGATCTCTAGTCTCGGTTGTGTATATATTTATATGTATTTATGTTATCGTGAGTGAAATTATATTATATATGCATCAATGTATACAGCATGTAGTAGCATAGAATAATATGTATATGAAAACACAAAATGAAAAATAATGAAACACAAAAAAAGAAAACCCTAAAACCCTAAAACCCCACCTCCTGCCGCGGCAACAGTTTGGTGCAAAACGCTGCCGCGGCAGAAGAACTTTAGTCCCGGTTCGTGTTACGAACCGGGACTAAATATCCTCCAGCCCAGCGCGTGTAGCGGGGCCACGTGGAGAAAATCTAGTCCCGGTTTTTAACAGAACCGAGACTAAAGGCCTAACCTTTAGTCCCGATACGTTAGTCCCGGATTGCAATCCGGGACTAAAGCCTCTTACAAACCGGGACTAGTGTCCTGTTTTCTACTAGTGTATTGTAGTTGATGCTTGTGAGTGGAACCATTGGATTATTGTTTATGTTCATATTGTTATCCATTACCATATCATCTTTGATCTTGATCCATATGATGTCTTGTGAATAGTTCGTCTAGTTCTTGAGGACATGGGAGAAGTCATGTTGTTAGTAGTGGATTTGTGTTGAGATATTATTCAATGGTTTAGTATTTAAGTTGTGGTGCTATTCTTCTAGTGGTGTCATGTGAACGTCGACTACATGATACTTCACCATTTATGGGCCTAGGGGAATGCATTGTGTATTTGGCTACTAATCGTGGGGTTGCCGGAGTGACAGAAACATGAACCCCCGTTAGGACACCTTTGTACAACGGAGTGTAGGATCTCAGATTTTAAGGATGTGTTTAGGTTATATCTTAATTGCTTTCCTGTAGTTGCGGATGCTTGCAGGGGGTTTAATCACAAGTATGTATTAGTCCAAGTAAGGTCGGTACATTAGCACATTTTCGCCCACACAACACTTACAACACCAAAGAAGAGTACTCAGCTATTTGAAGCGAAAGCACTTGACAGAATTCCCATGTGTCCTCGAGAACGTTTGGTCCTTATAAGTATTTCCACCGGCTTGTCCTTTGCTAAGAAAGGATTAGGCCACTTGCTGTTGTTGTTCGTTGTCTTTATTACTTGCACTTTGTTTCTTTGCTTTACCAGAAAACCCCTAAAAATCCGTTTTCTAAGTATTTACAGAGATTTCCTGCTCCATACCACTAGTCAACACCTTCTTCTCCTCGTTGGGATCGACACTCCTATTTATCAAAAGTACTACGATACACCCCCTATACTTGTGGGTCATCAAGACTATTTTATGGCACCGTTGCCGGGGAGTGAGGCGCTATTGAAGAGTGGAACTAGTAAAGGAAACTTCTACTATGAGTATTGCTTTTTATTTCTGTTTTTACTTTGTTTCCAATATGGATAACCCACTTGGTTTTCTGTTTGGTAAAACTACTACCACTGTAAGGGTAGTAGATGAACCACCACCTATTGAGATGGATCCTTTTATGATACCTACAAGTATTGTTGATAGTGTTATGGATAATTATTATTTTGGGGATGGAACTGTCCACCCTGGTGATCACTTGCTTTCTATCCATGAATTATGCGGGTTGTTTAAGTGTGTAGGTATCACAACTAAAAAGGTGAAGAAGAAGTTACTCTCTATATCCTTGAAAGGGAGAGTTGAAGAATGGTATAAGTTGCTGAAGAACGGGCAATCCATGGAATGGGAGGAACTAGTACCTCTCTTTTATTCTAAATTCTATCCTCCCAGTAAAATTCATAAGGATAGAAATCTGATATATAACTTTTGGCCTCGTGATGGAGAGAGTAGAGCTCAAGCTTGGGGGAGATTGAAGTTATTAATGCTTAAATGTCCTATTCATGAACTCTCTAACAATATTATTATCAATAACTTTTATGCTAGGCTTTCTCTTCATGATAACGATTTAGTAGATGCTTCTTGTGCTGGATCATTCACACGTATGAAGGAAGAAGCTAAATGGGATTTACTAGACCGTATTCAAGAGAACAGTAAAGCTTGGGAGAATGACAAAGGAAGAAATTCAGGTATAAACTATGATTATGAATGCATTAAATCTTTTATGGGAACTGATGACTTCCGTGATATTAGTAATGAGTATGGTCTTGACTCTCAAGTTCTTGCAAAATGTTTTAAGGCCTTTGCTTCTTACATAGAAATTCCCAAGAAGGAGTGGGACAAGTACCATGCTCCTTACAAAGACATTGTTACCCATGTTCCTGCTAGCATAGAAGTTTGTACTGTTGACCCTATTTTTCCTAAACCTTATGTTGAGAAAATCCCTTTTCCTGCTAAGGTAAAGGAATATTCTATCATAGCTAATGTGGTTAGAAGAAGTACAAAGAAAACTATGGACCCGACGAGCAAATAAATATTGAACCTGTGGTAGCTATTGTGAAAGATCTTGTCACTAGAAATATAGAGGATGAGCATATTGTCTTCTGTGAAGACGCTTCTAATATTGCCTCTCATCCTAGTAAAGCTAGAAAAGCTAGTTTTCTTGTGCTTTCTGTTAGAATTGGTGATCATTGCTATTATGGTTTATGTGATACTGGTGCTAGTTCTAGTGCTATTCCTTATGAGCTTTAGAGGGAAATTATGCATGAAATTTGTCCTTGTGATCTTGAGGACATTGATGTGGTTATTCACCTTGCTAATAGAGAGACAGTCTATCCCATTGGCATTATAAGAGATGTGGAGGTTCTTTGTGGTAAGATTAAATATCCTGCTGATTTTCTAGTACTTGGTTCTGAAGCTAGTAAAACCTATCCTATTATATTTGGTAGACCCTTCTTGAATACATGTGGGGCTATCATAGGTTGTTGGAAGAAAAAAGTTTTGACTAAGTTTGATGGATAGTCTTATGAGTTTAATTTTTCCAAATTTGCTAATACTCCTTATGAAAGTGAACTGCCTAATGAGGATTTCAGGGTTGAACATTTTTCTGCTATTTCTCTTGCTCCTAACAACGTCTTGCAGCAGTTTATGGAAGATCATAAAAGCGATGTCTTCATGAAGGAAAGAAATGAGATTGACGAGGTTTTCCTTTATCATCCTGAGTTGCTTAAGCATAATCTACTTGTGGAAGATTTGGGTACCACACTACCACCTAAAGGGGACCCTGTTTTCGAATTAAAACCTTTACCTGATGATCTTAAATGTGCTTATCTTGATGATAAGAAAGTATATCATGTTATTATTAGTTCTAAACTTTCAGTAAAGGAATAAGAGAGGTTATTGGAGATACTGAAGAAACACCAAGGAGCTATGGGCTATACTCTTGATGATTTAAAAGGGATTTCTTGTACTATATGTCAGCATGCTATTAATATAGAACCTGACGCAAAACCAGTTGTTGAGCACCAACGCCGTATAAATCCTAAGATGAAGGATGTGGTAAGAAATGAGGTATTAAAACTCCTTGATGTTGGTATTGTTTACCCTATTGCTGATAGCCAGTGGGTTAACCATGTTCATTGTGTTCCCAAGAAAGGGGGAATAACTGTTGTGCCTAATGAAAATAATGAGCTTATACCCCAAAGAGTAGTGGTTGTATAGGATGTGCATTGATTTTAGAAAGGTTAATAAATTTACTAAGAAAGATCATTATCCTTTGCCCTTTATTGATCAAATGCTTGAGAGGTTGTCTAAAAAGACTCACTCTTGTTTTCTTGATGGGTATTATGGGTTCTCTCAAATTGCTGTGAAAGCACAAGACCAAGAGAAAACCACTTTCACTTGTCCTTATGGCACTTATGATTATAGGCATATGCCTTTTGGTTTATGTAATGCTCCTTCTACCTTTCAGAGATGTATGTCTACTATTTTTCATGGTTTTTGTGAAAAAATTGTGGAGGTTTTCATGGACGATTTCTCCGTCTATGGAACTTCTTTTGATAACTGTTTGCACAACCTTGATAAAGTTTTGCAAAGATGTGAAGAAACCAACCTTGTTCTTAATTGGGAGAAATGCCATTTCATGGTTAATGAAGGGATTGTTCTTGGACACAAAATTTATGAAAGAGGCATTAAAGTTGACAGAGCCAAAATTGAAGCAATTGAGAACATGCCTTGCCCTAGAGATATAAAAGGTATTCGTAGTATCCTTGGTCATGCTGGTTTCTATAGGAGGTTTATTTAAGATTTCTCCAAAATTTTAAGCCCCTTACTAATCTTCTTCAGAAAGATGTACCTTTTGTTTTTGATGATGATTATAAGGAATCTTTTGAAACTTTAAAGAAAGCTTTGACTACTACTCCTATTGTTCAACCACCGGAATGGAGTTTACCTTTTGAAATTATGTGTGATGCTAGTGATTTTGCTGTGGGTGTTGTACGTCCTCGGGCAACATGTTGATAAGAATTTGAATGTTATTCATTATGCTAGCAAGACTCTAGATGCTGCCCAAAAGAATTATGCTACTACTGAAAAAGAATTCTTAGTTGTAATCTATGCATGTGATAAGTTTAGACCCTATATTGTTGATTCAAAGGTTACTATTCATACTGATCATGCTGCTATTAAGTACCTTATGACAAAGAAGGACGCTAAGCCTAGGCTTATTAGATGGGTGTTGCTCTTACAAGAGTTTGATCTGCATATTGTAGATAAGAAAGGTGCTGAAAATCCTGTTGCTGACAATTTATCTCGTTTGGAAAACATTTCTTTTGACCCTTTGCATGTTAATGATAGTTTTCCAAATGAGCAGTTGGATGCAATAAGGGTAAGTCCGCATGAGAGTCCTTCGTATGATGATTATGCTAACTTTATTGTTTCCAAGTATTTGCCTCCAACCTTTACAGCCTAGCAAAGAAGAAAATTATTTTATGATCTAAGGCATTACTTTTGGGATGACCCACACTTATATAAAGAAGGAGTAGATGGTATTATGCGAAGATGTGTTCAAGAATTTGAACAACAAGAGATATTGAGAAAATTTCATGGCAGTGCTTATGGAGGACATCATGTTGGGGACAGGACTGCACAAAAGGTTTTACAATCTGGATTTTATTGGCCTGCCCTTTTCAAGGATGCAAGGAAGTTTGTCTTGTCATGTGATGAATGTCAAAGAGTTGGTAACATTTCTAGACGCAATGAAATGCCTATGAATTATTCTCTTATTATTGAACCTTTTGATTGTTGGGGATTTAACTTTATGGGTCCTTTTCCTCCTTCAAAAGGGTACACTCATATTCTTGTTGTTGTTGACTATGTTACAAAGTGGTTAGAAGCCATACCTACAAATAGTGTTGATGGTAAGACCTCTTTAAAAATGCTTAAGGATGTTATTTTTCCTAGGTTTGGTGTGCCTACATATATCATGACTGATGGAGGCTCTCATTTTATTCATGGTGGTTTTAGGAAAACTCTCGCTAAATATGATGTTAACCATAGAATTGCTTCAGCTTATCACCCCCAAACCAGTGGGCAAGTAGAACTTTCCAATAGGGAAATTAAATCTATCTTGCAGAAGACTGTCAATAGATCTAGGAAAAATTGGGCTAAAAAGTTGAATGATGCTTTATGGGCTTATAGAACTGCTTATAAAAATCCTATGGGGATGTCTCCTTACAAAATGGTCTAGGGGAAAGCTTGTCACTTGCCTTTAGAATTAGAACACAAGGTTATTGGGCAGTGAAAGAATTGAATAGAGACTTTAAACTTGCTGGTGGTAAGAGATTGCTTGATTTGAGTAATTTAGATGAGTGGAGGAGTGAAGCGTATGAAAGTGCTAGAATCTTTAAGGAAAAAGTAAAAAGATGGCATGATAGGATAATTCTCAAAAGGGAGTTCCATGTTGGTGAGAAAGTTCTTTTGTATAGGTCTCGTCTCAGATTTTTTGTAGGGAAACTACTCTCAAAATGGGAAGGAGCTTTTGTTATTAAGGAAGTATATCGTTCAGGTGCTATCAAAATATCTTCTTTAAAGGATGACACAACACAGGTGGTGAATGGTCAAAGACTAAAACATTATATTTCTAGAGATTCGTATAACAAAGATGTTGATGTTATTCAAATGGTGACTCCGAAAGAATTCATCAGAAACCAAACACCAGAATCTGCAGAGTCCGTCTATGAATAGGTAAAAGTGGTGAAAACAGAAGGTTCGTGAAAACCTTATCTTTTTATATTTTTGATGTTTTTATTATAGACAGAAGGTTACGAAACGAAACAGAGGAGGAAACGGAGTCCGGGGTGGCCAAACCCACCCTAGGCGCGGGCCCCAGCTGGCCGCGCCTGGAGGGGGTGTGAGCCCCCTGAGCTCCGTCTCCACCTCGTTTTCGTACCAGCACCTTCCTTATGCTTTGAAACTTCGTAATATATAACCCCCCGATACCCCAAGGTTCTTGTATCGTGTTCTCGTCGTGTTTTTGTTTCGTTCTGTTTCGATCAGGCAGATTCTCAGTTTTGGAGCCACAATGTCTTCCTCTGGATCACCCATGGAGGATTCCTCTGCGGATGTCATCAACCCAAACATGTATGAGTTTAAGATTCATCCAAAGGAGTTGATTCTCAAAGATGGTAAGATGCAGATGAAGGAACTTCGAGGCCCTAAAGGAGAAGGCAGTCTGGAAGAAAGGATGGAAGCATTGGAGCAGGAAGTTTTCAGGTACAAGAAGATGGCGTAACGCGAAGTGGATGTTATCCATAAGATAAGCTCGGAACTCATCGCCAAGCATGAGGAGGAGGTTGCTAAGCTCCGAGAAGAAATTTTCTCGCTCCGTCAAACCACCAACCAATTACAAGCACAGCTCTACGACATACAAAATCAAAACTGTGAATATGAGGCTAGATTTAATCGCATAAGCTCTGCTGCTAGTTTCAGGATTGTGGAAACCAGGACGTCCTTTTTGGATGGGGAACCTTTGCCTTGGAAGTTTGTTGATGACAATAGAACACCACCATCGAAGGAGTAATTCGTCATCAGGTTTGGCATTCCCTTGGCTTGTTCCAAGCTTAGGGGAGTGCCGCGGTATCACGTCATTATCTTTTATCTTTTACCTTTTTAGTAGATTCATATATGTGGTAGAGAAGTTACCTTATAGGTTGGTTTGCATGTGGAAGTATCTCTCCTTTAGTTGGTTATCTATGTATCCCTTGGTGTGAGTGCCTTTATGGAATATTAATAAGAAGTTTCACCTTTTACTTTTTGCACTTCTTATTTTAGTTTGCAATCTCTATTATATGATTGATCTTGTTGATCAGTATTGGTATCACTTTGGGAGCATCAAGTAGATCTAAATTGGTTTTGGCAAACCGAGCTCTGGTCAGTAGCAACACTTTTTGAGGTTTGAAAGGAAAAGAGAAAAAGCTTACAGGTATTTTGTATCATTTATTTTCTTTCTTTATTGGCTCATAAGCTTAGTATTCTTTATTTAAGATCTTTTGTGTCTTCAAGGAAGATTGCATGTTTGGCTTTATCACTTGTAGGTTTGCTTGTTTCTTCAACTCTTTTGCTTGCTACCCAGCCTTGCTAGCCAAAAACTTGTTTTGAGAAGGCATACTTCTCATGTTTCCAACCCCTTTGAACCAAACCTGTGCCATTTGTGTCCACCATATCTATCTATTAGCATTATTGCTATTCCAAGCAAATTATCAAGCTTCATCTATCTTTCGAATTAGAAAGTATTTTGTTATGTGAAAACTAGTTAGTAAAGCTCTCACGAACTTGATGGCACACCTTATTTTCTTGCCCCTAATAATCTTGAACCATTGTGTCATCGAAGTTGTATATGCTTGCATCTATACGTTGGGATTAGCAGAACCGTGCTGTCATGGAGAACACTTTCAACACTCATGGATACATATCCAGTTGATATCATGCTCTTTTGTTTGCGGATGTCGTCGGTGTGAAATAAAAAGGGAGCTTGTAAGTCCATGGGTGATGTATGTCTGTTAGAGAAACGCCTGGGCCGCTAGCCTAAGCCATGCCTAATCATGGTGGAAAACTGCAGCATCACCATAGTGAGCAATCTGTGAAGCATGCTTAATAAAAATCTATGCAAATAGTAAATAAAAAGATCGCTGAGATGCTCACTGTCTGCTTGCCTTGGGATAGCTCATGTATGATGTGCAAGGGGTACCCCGTTGGCAGTTATTTATGATACACATGTACTTACAATGACAAGAACTTACTGGTAACTAAAGTTGAGTAGCATGAGGGGCGGCCCTCGTACTCAAGGACATGATATTGCCAACTTATATTTCGTCAAGCATATACTCCATCCTTGTTCACTTTAACCTTAATCACTTTAAGATGCTTATGATAGGGGCAATGAGGGCTCAAAGCTAGTAAGTACCATAATCTTTTGGAAGCTCTTTATGAACTTGAAATCCCTGTTTCCCTCTATGAAGGGACCTTTCTCTTATTTCCAAGTTGAGTCAGTAAACCTACTTCCTCTCTATCTCCAGCAAACATTTGAGTTGTTGTGTTTCAAGCATTCATATGACGATTTATTCAATCATGTTCTATATCTTCCTTGCTTGCACAAGACTTTTATCTATTGAGTATTACTTTGAAAGCCATCATTGTGAAAAACCTTTTTGAGCAAAGAGTGCTCCTGTTTGAAGACTTCTACAAAGGCTTTATTTGTGAAACTGTTTGCCAGCTGTTCCCTGACCAAGAACAAAGTTTGCCAATTCCAATTATGATTTATCTTTATGCATATCTATTGTGACTCATGTACTTGTTGCAAGCTAAGTTATATAATGGTGAGTTGCCTTCTTCTATGAGTTGTGTAATGCTAAGTGCCATGCTTCTTGTCTGTATTCTTTTATCGACACTTCACTCCATAAACCTGTGGACATGTTTACTAAGCTCAGTTCTCGCTTAGGGATAAGCGAAGGTCTAAGCTTGGGGGAAGTTGATACGTCCAATTTCTATCACCA
Organism: Avena sativa; assembly: GCA_916181665.1. Classification (NCBI taxonomy): domain Eukaryota; kingdom Viridiplantae; phylum Streptophyta; class Magnoliopsida; order Poales; family Poaceae; genus Avena; species Avena sativa. Next base: position 388,536,909 of record OV702296.1, read on the forward strand.
TTCTATATCATAATTTGCCTCTATTCATTGATATATTTCTTATGTTTTTTCATCTGTTTTTGCATGTTGGATGATTCTTGGAGGATGAACTGCCGGAGTCAGGATTCTGATGGAAAAAGAGGTGTTTTGATGCAATTTCGTGAAGATCAGAAAAATACCAGAAAAATATTGGAAATTTATATTTTCCCAAAAGAAGAAGGAAGCCAGAAGGGGAGGCGTAGCTGGGCCATAGGAGGGCCACACCCCCTAGGCTCGGGTCCCCCTAGGCCACGCCTAGGGGAGGTATGGCCCACTGGACGGCCTCCGACTCTGCCCTCTCACATATATCTTCCTCTCGGAAGCCTAATACCAGGGGAGCGACAACAAAAAGATTACGCTGCCTCTGCGGGGCGGAAAACACTTAGAGAGAAAGAGCTCTCCGACAGACAGATTTCTGCCAGGGAAATTCCATCCCGGAGAGGGGAGATCATCGCCATTAACACCATCATCAAGCTAGGATTCATCAAGATCATCCACACCATCATCTCCACCAGCACCATCATCACCACTCCATCCCGCTATAACAATCGTGTTGAATATTTGGACAGATCTTAGGGGAAACTTTCCCGGTGTTGATTACTATTGTAGTTGATGCTTGTGAGTGGAACCATTGGATTATTGTTTATGTTCAGATTGTTATCCATTACCATATCATCTTTGATCTTGATCCATATGATCTCTTGTGAATAGTTCGTCTAGTTCTTGAGGACATGGGAGAAGTCATGTTGTTAGTAGTGGAATTGTGTTGAGGTATTATTCAATGGTTTAGTATTTAATTTGTGGTACTATTCTTCTAGTGGTGTCATGTGAACGTCGACTACATGATACTTCACCATTTATGGGCCTAGGAGAATACATTGTGTATTTGGCTACTAATTGTGGGGTTGCTGGAGTGACAGAAACCTGAACCCCCGTTAGGAAACCTTTGCACAAGGGAGTGTAGGATCTCAGAGTTTAAGGTTGTGGTTAGGTTTTTATCTTAATTGCTTTCCTATAGTTGCGGATGCTTGCAGGGGGTTTAATCACAACTATGTATTAGTCCAAGTAAGGTCGGTACATTAGCACAGGTTCACCCACACAACACTTATAAAACCAAAGAAGATTAATCAACTATATGAAACAAAAGCACTTGACAGTATTCCCATGTGTCCTCGAGAACGTTTGGTCCTCATAAGTATTACCACCGGCTTGTCCTTTGCTAAGAAAGGATTGGGCCAGTTGTTGCAGTTATTTGCTGTCTTTATTTACTTGCACTTTATTTCCTTGCTTTATCAAAAACCCCTAAAAATCTAGTTGCTAAGTATTTACAGAGAATTCCTGCTCCATACCACTAGTCAACACCTTCTGCTCCTCGTTGGGATTGAAAATCCTATTTATCGAAAGTACAACAATACACCCCCTATACTTGTGGGTCATCGAGACTATTTTATGGTGTCGTTGCGGGCGAGTGAAGCGCTATTGAAGAGTGAAACTGGTAAAGGAAACTTCTACTGTGAGTATTGTTTTTTATTTCTATTTGTTACTTTGTTTCCAATATGGATAACCCACTTGGTTTCCTATTTGGGAAAGCTACTACCACGGTTAGGGTAGTAGATGAACCACCACCTGTTGAGATAGATCCTTTTAGGATACCTACAAGAATTATTGATCGTGTTATGGATAATTATTATTTTGGGTATGGAACTGTCCATCCTGGTGATCACCTGCTTTTTATCCATGAATTATGCAGGTTGTTTAAGTGTGCATGTATCACAATTTAATAGGTTAAGAAGAAGCTACTCTCTATATCATTGAAAGGAAGAGCTAAAGAATGGCATAAGCTGCTGAAGAATGGACAATCTATGGAATGGGAGGAAATAGTACCTCTCTTTTATTCTAAATTCTATCCTCCCAGTGAGATTCATAAGGATAGGAATCAAATATATAAATTTTGGCCTCGTGATGGAGAGAGTACAACCCAAGCTTGGGGATATTGAAGTTACTAATGCTTAAATGTCTTATTCATGAACTCCCTAACAATATTATTAATAATAACTTTTATGCAGGGCTTTCTCTACATGATAAAGATTTATTAGATGCTTCTTGTGCTAGATCATTCACACGTATGAAGTAAGAAGCTAAAATGGGATCTTCTAGACCGTATTCAAGAGAACACTGAAGCGAGAGAAAATGACAAAGGAAGAAAGTCAGGTATAAATTATGATTATGAATGCATTAAATCTTTTATGGGAACTGATGACTTTCATCATATTAGTACTGATTATGGTATTGATTCTCAAGTTCTTGAAAATTTCTTTAAGGCCTTTGCCTCTTATATTGAATTCCCCAAAAAGGAGTGGAACAAGTACCATGCACCTTATAAAGATATTGTTAATCATATTCCTGTTAGAAGCACTGAAGTTTGTAGTGTTGATCCTATTTTGCCTGAACCTTATATTGAGAAAATCCATTTTCCTGCTAAGGTAAAGGAAAATTCTATTATAGCTAATGTGGTTAGCAAAAGTACAAAGGAAACTGTGGAACCTAATGAGCAAATAAACATTAAACCTGTAGCAGCCATTGTGAAAGATCTTGTCACTAAAAATATAGAAGATGAGCACATTGTCTTCTGTGAAGACGCTTCTAATATTGTCTCTCGTACTAGTAAAGCTAGGAAAACTAGTGTCCCTGTGCTTTCCTGATAACGATTTACTAGATGCTTCTTGTGCTGGATCATTCACACGTATGAAGGAAGAAGCTAAATGGGATTTACTAGACCGTATTCAAGAGAACACTAAAGCTTGGGAGAATGGCAAAGGAAGAAATTCAGGTATAAACTATGATTATGAACGTATTAAATCTTTTATGGGAACTGATGACTTCCGTGATATTAGTAATGAGTATGGTCTTGACTCTCAAGTTCTTGCAAAATGTTTTAAGGCCTTTGCTTCTTACATAGAAATTCCTAAGAAGGAGTGGGACAAGTACCATGCTCCTTACAAAGACATTGTTACCCATGTTCCTGCTAGCATAGAAGTTTGTACTGTTGACCCTATTTTTCCTGAACCTTATGTTGAGAAAATCCCTTTTCCTGCTAAGGTAAAGGAATATTCTATCATAGCTAATGTGGTTAGCAGAAGTACAAAGAAAACTGTGGATCCCGACGAGCAAATAAATATTGAACCTGTGGTAGCTATTGTGAAAGATCTTGTCACTAGAAATATAGAGGATGAGCATACTGTCTTCTGTGAAGACGCTTCTAATATTTCCTCTCATCCTAGTAAAGCTAGAAAAGCTAGTTTTCTTGTGCTTTCTGTTAGAATTGGTGATCATTGCTATTATGGTTTATGTGATATTGGTGCTAGTTCTAGTGCTATTCCTTATGAGATTTACAGAGAAATTATGCATAAAATTGGTCCTTGTGAACTTGAGGACATTGATGTGGTTATTCACCTTGCTAATAGAGAGACAGTCTGTCCAATTCGCATAGTAAGAGATGTGGAGGTTCTTTGTGGTAAGATTAAATATCCTGCTGATTTTCTAGTGATTGGTTCTGAAGCTAGTAAAACTTGTCCTATCATTTTTGGTAGACCTTTCTTGAATACTTGTGGGGATATTATAGATTGTAAAAAGGAGAAGGTTTTAACCAAGTTTGATGGAGAGTCTTGTGAGTTTAACGTTTCCAAATTTTCCAAAACTCCTTATGAAAAGGAATTTCCTAATGAGGATTTCAAGGTTGAACAACTTGCTGCTATTTCTCTTGCTCCTAACAATGCCTTACAGCAGTATATGGAAGATCATGAAAGTGAGGTCTTCATGAAGGAAAGAAATGAGATTGACGAGATTTTCCTTCATCAACCTGAGATACTTAAGCATATCCTACATCTGGAAGATTTGGGTACCACACTACCACCTAAAGGGGATCTTGTTTTCGATTTAAAACCTTTACCTGATGATCTTAAATATGCGTATCTAGACGATAAGAAAATATATCCTGTTATTATTAGTTCTAAACTTTCAGGAAAGGAAGAGGAAAGATTATTGGAAGTATTGAATAAACACCGAGGAGCTATGGGATATACTCTTGATGATTTAAAAGGGATGATGACCCACAAGTATAGGGGATCACAACAGTCTTCGAGGGTAGTATTACCCAATTTATTGATTCGACACAAGGGGAGCCAAAGAATACTTGCAAGCCTTAACAACCGAGTTGTCAATTCAGCTGCATCTGGAAATAGTTCTTGCTCACAGAAGTTTATCAGTAGCAACAGTTTTGTAGTAACAAAAACAATAGTAATAGTAGTAGAAAACAGTAGGATATGAGAATGGTAGGCATAGGGATGGATGGACGGGCATTGCATGGACGAGTCTAAACATGTAACTTCAAGATATAGGGCAATTGCAGATAAATAAGATAAAGCATCCAAGTACTAAACAATCATAGGCATGTGCTCCATATATAGTCATGCGTGCTCGCAATGAGAACTTGCACAACATCTTTTGTCCTGCCATCCCGTTGCAGCGGGGCCTCAAGGGAACTATTGGCAATTAAGGTGCTCCTTTTAATAGAGCACCGGAGCAAAGCATTAACAATCCATGAACATATGTGATCCTCACATCACAGCCATCCCCTCCGGCTATCCCAAGTTATGTCACTTCGGGGCCTTTGGATCCTGACAATGATATGTGTACACAACTTGCAGATAAGATCACAAACAATACTATCATAATGATTCAATAATAAGTTCAGATCTGAGATCATGGCACTCGGACCCTAGTGACAAGCATTAAGCACAACAAGTTGCAACAAAGTAAAATAGCACTAATAGAGATACTAGGCACCATGCCATAACAATCTTATTCAATTACATGATAGAACTCATCCAATCCCTACCATCCCCATAGCCTACAACGGGGGATTACTCACTCATGGATGAGGTAAACATGGATGGTTGATGGAGAGGCGTTGGTGATGACTATGGTGATGATCCTCTCCAAATTCCCCGTCTCGGCAGGGTGCCAGAACGAAGTTTCTGGTTCCGAATCGCGGTTTCTGGTGGTGTCGGTGCAGCGGAACTCTTTTTGGAAAAACGTCGAACCCCCCTCGGTTTTTAGGTCAAGAGGCATCTTATAGGCGAAGAGGGAGGCCGAGGGGGTGCCTGGGGCAGCCACACCCCCTCCAGGCGCGGCCTGGGCCCACTCGCACGGCAGGGTGATACGTTGGAAACGTATCAATAATTTTTGATGATCCATACTTGTTTAGTATCTACTTTGCTTTGCTTTGTCTACACTTTGAGGTGATTTTTACATGTTTTATGGTACTAACCTATTAACAAGTTGCCACATTGCCAGTTGCCTGTTTTCTGCTGTTTTTAGTTCCAGAAAATCTAGTAAGGAAATATTCTCGGAATTGGACGAGACAAACGTCAAAGTCAATTACTTTCCGTGGGGAACAAGAAGGCCAGAGGGGAGACGGAGAGCCGTGCCAGGGCAGCCACACCCCCCTTGGCACGACTGGGCCCTGACCTGCGCCTAGGCCAGGTGTGGGGCCCCTGGCCACCTCCTCGGCCTCCCCCTTCGCCTATAAGAAGCCCCAGATGCAGAAACCCTAAGTACCTGATCAATATTCCACGAAACCTTCTGTAGCTTCTGAAGGTTTTCGCGGCATAGTAAATCAAAATTTTCTACGGATGCGAACAGAGGGAAAGCCAAGATCTAATCTAGGATATGCAAACAACGAGATAGATTGGATTAGATCTTCATACCCTTCAAGATTCGCACAGCGGAATGTTCGTCGGAACGTGGGTGATGTAGTCGTACTCGCTTCTCCTCCTCGCGATCCGATCCGATCTAGAACCACAAGTGGCGGTGCCTCCATGAGATGCACACATGCAGCACCTCGACGTCTCCTCCTTCCTCGGACCAGCAAGTATGGTGGAGAGACGGATTGGATCTACAACACGACGGCGTGGTGTATATGGTGGAGAATTTCTGCAGCAGGGCTTCGCCTAGAAACAGTCGGGAGGGAGAGAGGAAAGGCAGCAGGACGGCTAGGGTTGGAGGGGAAGGTGTGTCGGGGTTGGTGCGCCCCCAGCCCTCTTTATATAGAGGGGTGGGGCGCAGCCCTAGCCCCTCCCCCAAGCCCAAACCGGCGGCCCCAAAGGAGGAGGAGTGGGGGGCAAGGAACCCCCCCTTCTAGAAGCTCTATCTAGGGTTTAAACCCTCTTTGGCCGGATGGGCCATATGGGGCCTTGTGCCCCTGGCCCAATGCGGCCAGGGCACTCCCTCATAGGCCCATGCCCCCTCCCGGAAGGTGGGTCCACGTTGGTCCCCTTCCGGAAGGTTCTAGAAGCTTCTGGTACAATACCGATTAACCCGGAACAATTCCAAACTCCAAAAACTGCACTGCCTTATATGAATCTTATTCTCCGGACCACTCCGGAACCTCTCGTGATGTCCCGGATCCCATTCGAGACTCCGAACAAAAACTCATAAACCAATTATCCAATCTATCCTAGCGTCGAGACACGTTAAGTGTGTGACCCTGCGGGTTCGAGAATATGCAGACATGATCTTCTATCAATAATCAACAGCGGGGTCTGGAAACCCATATTGACTCCCACACATTTATTGATGATCATATCGGATGAACCACGATGCCAGGATTCAATAAATCCCATATATATATTCCCTTCGTCTCGCGATATTTTACTTGCCCGAGATTCGATCGTCGGTACCGTCATACCTAGTTCAATCTCGTTCACAGCAAGTACTTTACTCGTTCCGTAATCCGATATCACTTTGTTATTAACTCCTTAACCACATGCTTGCAAGCGGTGTTGATATAGATTACCGAGTGGGCCCAAAGTATATCTCTCTGACTTGGGAGGGACAAATCCCATCTCGATACATACAACCCAACAGATACTTTCCGATCACCTGAGAGACACCTTTATGATCACCCTCTCATAGGATGACGTTTGATGACCTCAAAGCTTTCTTCCGATACCAAGGAGTTGTATTATCTCATGGTCTAAGGAATACAATATTTGACATAAGAAAAGCTTTGCAAAGATGAACACGATGACACGATCTAATTGCTTCGCTTAGTTTGGGTATGTCCACCATATCATTCTCCCAATGATATGATCTCATTATTAATCGACAACTCATGTCCATGGATAGGAAACCTTAACCATCATTAATCAATGAGCTAGTCCATAGAGGCGTACTAGGGACACGGTGTTGTTCACAAACCACACAAGTATTAAAGTTTCCGCTTAATACAATTCTAGCATGGAATATAAACATTATCATGAACAAGAATTATAATAATAACATCTTTATTATTGCCTCTAGGGCATAATTCCAACAGCTTCCGCCACCGTCGTCCCTAGATCGGGGGGATCTGAAGTTCTTCCCGGCACCCTGCCGGAGGGGAGATCATCCCGAAGGCCTTCTCTCTGGTATGATGCGTGAGTAGTTCCACATTGGATTATGGGTCCATGTAATAGCTAGATTATGGGTTCATGTATAGATCTTGTGAGATCCATTCATGATCAAGATCTAATCTATTTGTAATCATGCATGTTGTGTTTGCGGGGATCTGATGGATATTGAGATTATTATGTTGGTTTGATTAATGGTTTGTCTTTATGATTCTATCATGTTTGTGTTGTTTGTGATCTTGCATGCTCTCCGTTGTTAGTAGCTATCTTGGCCAAATAGTTGCTAGTGACTCCAAGAGGGGGTATTTATGCTCGATAGTGGGTTCATGCATCTAGTTTCCAAGGGAAGTGACAAAAATCTCTTCGGTTGTAGATGTGTTGTTGCTAATAGGGAGAAAACAATGGTTTCTTGTTCATGGAACATGTGGAATGTTTACCTTACACACTTTGATTAAAGCAGTTGTTTGTTGCTTACAACTTAATACTGGAGGGGGTTCAGATGATAACCTGAAGGTGGACTTCTAGTCATAGATGAAGTTGGATGGCGGTCTATGTATCTTGTTGTATTGCCCAATCGAATCTCATAGGACCTTTCTGACTAGTAATTGCATTGTTATGCCTTGCTCAGTTCCTGTCAATTGCCCCATTGTAATTTGTTTATCATTCATGCCATGTTGTTTATCTAAGGAGAGCACCTCTAGTGAACTATGGGCCCCGGTCCAATCTTTACCATTGATACATCTTCCACTGTTACTTGTTTACTTGATGCAAACCACCGTTACCTTCCACACCATACATTTAATCCTTTGTTACAGCAAACCGGTGAGCTTGACAACCTCACTGTTCATTGGGGAAAAGTCTTGAGTTTGTGTTGTGCAGGCCTTCACGTTGTTTGCAACACCTGTGTGACATTTCCTTCCTCCTTCTGGTTCGATAACCTCGGTCTCAACTGAGGGAAAAATTGCTGCTGTGCTCTTCACACCCTGCACTTGGGGTTACCAACAGGCTGTGTGTAGATAGCCGTCAAGCTTTTCTGGCGCTCTTGCCGGGGAGGCTAAGGACGTCTTCACAGGGGGAGTCCTTCACTTCTTTTCTCTTTACTTTGTTTTTAGTTTGCTTTGTTTCTTTTGCTTGGTTTTGTTTTCCTCTTTCCAAAAAATCCAGAAAAATTAGTCTAGTTTGGTTTGCTTGCTTTATTCAAAAACACAAAAAATCAGTTCCTACTCTAGTTTCCACTTTGCTCTAGCTCACCATGTTGCTCCTCAAGTTCGCTCTGAAAGATCTTGCAATAGGTAGTGGCTCCATAATTGGGAAAGATAATATTGAAGAATTTTTTAATTATGTTAGCAAGCATGAGGATATTGAGGATAAATCTATAGCAGAGCTTGCTCATAATTATGAGATTGCTGCAGCTTCTTTAGTTCATATGTTGGAGGCTAGGTTTTTTAGCCTTAACCCCTTCATACAATTCTTCTTCCTAAAACTAAAAGAAGAAAAGAATGCTGAGAAGAGAGGATTCATCCTTGAAACTTTATCAAAAGAATTTAATGATGTTGCTAGGGAGGCCAAAAAGGTTTTTAAACGTTTCAATATGCTAGGTTCAAGTGTAGATGTTGTGGGTATTTCTGATAAAACTAATCCTAGAGAGTAATTCAATATACCCATACCCTTTAAGCTTGTTGGAATGCATGAAGCCTTTGAAAAGAATTTTGATTGGATTGCCCCTGGAAATCTTTTTGATGAAGGTAGTAGACCAAAGATAGATGAGAAAGGATCCTCCAAAACCCATTTGGATGAGATACCTTTCATAGTTGAAGATTTTGCAAGAATGAATGTTAATGCTTCTTCATTTGAAAATACTTGATTCTTCTTGCTTCTTGTGCCTAACTTAAAGGCGTTAAAGAAAAGTACTTGTTCGGAGATAACCGAAGAGTTTCCTTGAGTCTTGGAAGTTATTACTTCTGTAATGACCTCTCCTTATCCTTTTTGTTTTCTTTTTGTGCCAAGAATGACCTCTAATGAGAGGGAAGTAAGATTTGGGGAGTTGCTGTCCCGAAACAGATTTCTGTCCTCCACCAAAAACATTCGTGAGGAGTCTATAACTCGGATTGAGCTCAAAATTTACGAATAAATTACCACGTATGTTAGATAACTTTCGTTAGTTCAACACTTTTTGATTTGAGTAACAGAAGATGTTCAAAAAAATCGGTTTCTACCTGCTAGTCTGTTTTGACAGATTTCTGCCATTATTTGCATTTGCTTCTTATTGATTCCTTTTTTGAGTTCTCTTTAGGTGAATTGAGCTTTTTGAAGGAGTTACTACAGTAGCTTGTGTTTTTAGTGAAAATCCTTGTTGTTTCAAAGCTTTGCCAGAGGTCTAATATCTTTTGAATAAACTAATGTTGCTAATGAAGATTGTGTGAAGTTTTGTGAAGGAAAATTTCAGGTGTAGAGAGATAATGATGCAATGAGATGAAGGATGGACAAAATCTCAAGCTTGGGGATGCCACCATGGTGTTACCCCAAAAATATCCAAGAGTTACAAGCGTCAAAGCTTGGGGATGCCCAAGGCATCCGCTTCTTCATCAATAAAAAGCTCAGGTCTGTCTAGACACTTTGTTTTTATTGTTTCATGCACAGTTGTGTTGTTCTTGGAGCGTCTTAGTTTTCGTTTGATTTGATTAGTTTTTTTAGTTTTATTAAGTAGTTTGGACCCCCGTTCTCTCTGTGTTGTTTTGCAAATAAGTTTGCTTGGTGTTTGGAAAGGAGTAGTAAGTTCTTGCTTGAAGTGCAAGAGGAGCTTGCATTGACTGTGACTTAGACTTTAGCATGACATGCTAGGTGTTGTTTTGACCTTATGCTTAGTGATTATTGCTGTAGCATGTCTTGTTCCAAACAATTGGGATTTCTTAGTGTGCATTGAAGAAATTATGCGTTGTTTTAGCATGCAAAAGCATAGTATTATGGTATTCTCCTTTGATGCTTTGCTTGGGTTGACTTGGCACATGCTCACACCATGTTATGACTATGACAAGTCACAATTAGCCTCTATGATCATTTAGTCCTTGACTTGTAGTACCACTCTTTGCTTTGATTAGTATGCTTTGTTGCACTGCATGATTATGTCCATTATGCTCTCTTAGTTGGTTGCTCCCAGTCTTTTGCTAGCCTCCACTTGTATGAGTAAGCTCTACTCATGCTTCCAACTCCCAATAAACCAAGTTATTCCAAAGTGTCCACTATAAACTCCTATGCATGGTGTGTTACACCATTCCAAGTATATTCTTGTTTTCAACTATCTTCCAATTAAAAACTATTTTGTTATGTGAAAACTTAGTGATTAAAGCACTCACGAACTTGATGGCACACTTTATATTCTTTGACCCTAATAAACTTGAACCATTGTGACAACTTTGTTGTATATGCTTGCACTTATAAGTTGGAATTAGCAGAACCTGCTGTCACGGGGAACGTTTTCAACATTGCACTTGTACTTTGTACTCAGTTGATATCATGTTATTTTGTCTATGGATGTCACCGGTGTGAAATAAAGAGGGAACTTGTAAGTCCATGGAGTTTGTATCCTATGTTAGAGAAACGCCTGGGCCGCTAGCCTAAGCCATGCCTAATCATGGTGGAAACTTGCAGCATCACCATAGTGACATCTATGAAGCATTCTTCTTATAAAAAAGAGACACATTGAGAAAAGAGGAAAGAGAGAAAAAAGCACCATATTCCCATGGTAAATAAGAAGATTGCTGAGATGCTCATTGTCTGCTTGCCTTGTCATTTGGGTTATGGGAAAGCTCATGTACCATGTGCAAGGGGTACCCCGTTGGCGGTTCTCAATGATATGCAAATACTTAAAGTGACAAGAACTTACCTGGACCCAAAGTTGAGTATGCATGAGGAGTGGCCCTCGTGTTCAAGGGACATGAGATTGCCAACTTATACTTCATCAAGCGTATACTCCATCTTTGCCACTTTTACCTTAACCACTTCAAGATGCTTATGATAGGGGCAATGAGGGCTGAAAGCTAACAAGTACCATAATTTTTGGAAGCTCTTTTTGAAACTTGTAATCACTACTTCCTTTACAAAAAAAAGGTCTTTTTTCCACCACTATTGAGTCTCCACCTTTTACCTTTAGGAACCATTAAGAGAGCATAGTTGTCATTCTGTGTGCAGTGGTCCAAAGCTTATTAATTGATACATATTGTGATATTACTTGTTCTTGTGCTATTTGTTTCTAGTCACCCTTGTGAACTTTGCAGGTGCCCTATGCATCTATTTGCTACTCTATGAGGGACAAGCTGATTGACACTATGCTATGTTTTCTATATGTGAAACAAACAAATGTTTTTCAATGCATGTTATTCATGATCTTTGTTTGTAGCTTGTCATGTTGCATGCATAGTTACTATATCCTACTATTAGAACTCCATCTTTCATGCACATGTTTAGAGTTCTTTGATCCCAGCTTTCAATGCTTGCAAATGGTTGGATCTTTATTGTGAGGGTGCATGTCACCTCAAAAATTATTCTTTTATCACTTACCTACTCGAGGACAAGCAGGAGTTAAGCTTGGGGATGTTGATACGTTGGAAATGTATCTATAATTTTTGATGCTCCATGCTTGTTTTGTATCTAATTTGCTTTACTTGTCTACAGTTTGAGGTGCTTTTTACATGTTTTCTGGTACTAACCTATTAACAAGTTGCAACAGTGCTAGATGCCTGTTTTCTGCTGTTTTTGGATTTAGAAAAGTTATTAAAGAAATATTCTCGGAATTGGACAGGACAAACGTAAAAGTCAATAACTTTCCGTGGGGAACAAGAAGTCCAGAGGAGAGCCGGAGGGGCCAGACCCACCCCAGGCGCAGGTGGGCCCAGCCCTGCGCCTGGCTAGGGTTTGCCAACCCTGGCCGCCTCCTCGGTCTCCCCTTCGCCTATAAGAAGCCCCCAATGCAGAAACCCTAAGTACACGATCAAATCTCCACAAAACCGTCTGTAGCCGCCGCCACCATCGTCCCTAGATCGGGGGTATGAAGTTCTTCCCGGCACCCTGTCAGAGGGGAGATCATCCCGGAGGCCTTCTCTCCGGTATGATGAGTGAGTAGTTCCACCTTGGACTATGGGTCCATGTAGTAGCTAGATGGTTGTATCTCCTCCTTTGTGCTTTCATGTATAGATTTTGTGAGCTCCGTTCATGATCAAGATCTAATCTATTTGTAATCATGCATGTTGTGTTTGCGGGGATCCGATGGATATTGAGATTATTATGTTGGTTTGCTTAATGGTTTTATCTTTATGATTCTATCATGTCTGTGTTGTTTGTGATCTTGCATGCTCTCCGTTGTTAGTAGCTATCTTGGCCAATAGTTGCTAGTGACTCCAAGAGGGGGTATTTATGCTCGATAGTGGGTTCATGCCTCTAGTTTCCAAGGGAAGTGACAATAATCTCTTCAGTTGTAGATGTGTTGTTGCTACTAGGAAGAAAAAAAACGGTCTCTTGTTCATGGAACATGTTGACTGTTTACCTTACACACTTTGCTTAAAGCAGTTGTCTGTTGCTTGCAACTTAATACTGGAGGGGGTTCGGATGATAACCTGAAGGTCGACTTCTAGTCATAGATGTAGTTAGATGGCGGTCTATTTATCTTGTTGTATTGCACAGTCGAATCTCATAGGATCTTTCTGACTAGTAATTGCATTGTTATGCCTTGCTCAGTTCCTGTCAATTGCCCCGCTGTAATTTGTTTACCCTTCATGCCATGTTGTTTATCTAAGGAGAGCACCTCTAGTGAACTATGGACCCCGATCCAATCTTTACCATTGATACATCTTCCATTGTTACTTGTTTACTTGTTGCAAACCATTACCTTCCACACCATACGTTTAATCCTTTGTTACAGCAAACCGGTGAGCTTGGCAACCTCACTGTTCGTTGGGGAAAAGTCTTGAGTTTGTGTTGTGCAGGTCTCCGCGTTGCTTGCAACACCTGTGTGACGTTTCCTTCCTCCTTCTAGTTCGATAACCTCGGTCTCAACTAAGGGAAAACTTGCTGCTTGCTGCTTCACACCTTGCTCTTGGGGTTCCCAACAGGCTGTGCGTAGACAACCGTCATATTCTCCTTTGATGCTTTGTTTGGGTTGACTTGGCACATGCTCACACCATGGTATGACTATGACAAGTCACCATAGCCTCTATGATCATTTAGTCCTTGACTTGTAGTACCACTCTATGCTTTGATTAGTAATGTTTTGTTGCTCTGCATGATTATGGCCATTATTGCTCTCTTATTTGGTTGCTCCCAGTCTTTTGCTAGCCTCCACTTGTATGAGTAAGCGCTACTCATGCTTCCAACTCCCAAGAAACTAAGTTATTCCAAAGTGTTCACTATAAACTCCTATGCATGGTGTGTTACACCATTCCAAGTATATTCTTGCTTTCAGCTATCTTCCAATTAAAAACTATTTTTTATGTGACAACTTAGTGATTAAAGCCCTCACAAACTTGATGGCACACTTTATATTCTTTGCCCCTAATAAACTTGAACCATTGTGTCATTTATGTTGTATATGCTTGCACTTATACGTTGGAATTAGCAGAACCATGTTGTCATGAGCAACGTTTTCAACATTGCACTTGTACTTTGTACTCAGTTGATATCATGCTCTTTTGTCTATGGATGTCACCGGTGTGAAATAAAAAGGGAACTTGTAAGTCCATGGAGTTTGTATTCTGTGTTAGAAAAACGCCTGGGCCGCTAGCCTAAGCCATGCCTAATCATGGTAGAAACTTGTAGCATCACCATATTGAGCTATCTATGAAGCATCCTCAATAAAAAGCTATGCATATGGTAAATAAAAAGATTGCAGAGATGCTCATTGTCTGCTTGCCTTGTCATTTTGGTTATGGGATAGCTCATGTACCATGTGCAAGGGGTACCCTGTTGGCGGTTCTCTATGATATGCAAATACTTACAATGACAAGAACTTGCAGGTGACGAAGTTGAGTAGCATGAGGTGTGGCCCTTGTATTCAAGGGACTTGAGATTGCCAAAGGTACGAGCAAGATATGTGGGATACCAACACTGGTACTTGTGTTGACCCTCGCTTGATGGCCATGTATAGAGATGTGACAGAGCTCGTCGGCATTGAAGAAACCAGAGACAAATTGATCAACATGTTGATTAAAGGTGATGATTGGTCCAACCAGCCACTTAAGACCATCTCTATTATTGGATTCGGTGGGTTAGGAAAGCCAACTCTTGCCAAATCAGTGTATGACATGATCAAAGTACAATTTGATTGTGGTGCATTTATTTCGGTTTCTCAGAGCCCAGACATGAAGAAAATCTTGAAGGATATTCTCTTTGAACTTGACAAGAAAAAATACGAAAGCATTTATAATGCAGCAAGGGAAGAAAAGCATCTCCTCGACGAGCTCATCGAATTCCTTAATGATAGGAGGTATGTTTTTTCTGTTAGAGATGGATGATCACTTGTATAATAAATCATGGTAGCTTTGTCTTAGTGAATATGCATCTGATAGCATACTATGATTCACTACATAAAGTTTATAGTGTTAATATAACTTACTTGAGTTTTCTCGAATTGCATTTTTTCCTAGATGTATTCTAAGTTATGCATGATCTCACTGTAACATAACATATATCCTTGTTGATTGATTTTGTCAACTAACTCTTTGAAAACATTTATTCAGGTACCTCATTGTAGTAGATGACATATGGGATAGAGATGTGTGGGAATTAATCAAATGTGCCTTTTGCAAGAATAATCTTGTCGACTAATCACGACAACCCGCATTCTAAGTGTATCTAAAGCATGTTGTTCTTCTAGTGATGATATTTACATAATAAAACCACTTTCTGATGATATCTCATGAAGACTTTCTATAAAAGAGTATTTTCTCAAGAAAAAGAGTGTCCCCTTGAACTGGTGAAAGTATCTGAAGATATCTTGAAGAAATGTGGCGGGATACCATTAGCCATTATTACTGTAGAAAGTCTTTTGGCTAGTAATTATGTGACAAAAACGAAGGATCAATGGTATGGTTTGCTCAATTCAATTGGTCATGGACTTACAGAACATCGTAGTTTGGAGCAGATGAAGAAGATATTATTGTTGTTAAGCTATTATGATCTACCTTTGCATCTGAAGCCTTGTTTGTTATATTTGAGTATCTATCCAGAAGATAGCGAGATCCGAAGAGATGATCTTATATGGAGGTGGATAGCGGAAGGCTTTGTTTATTATGAGAAACAAGAATCTAGTTTATATGAGCTCTGGGTCAGTTATTTCAATGATCTTGTCAATAGAAACATGATCCAACTAGTGGTTATCGGTGAAGCAGTACAAGGGTTAAAAGCTTGTCGTGTACATGACATGGTGCTTGATCTCATATCTTCTTTGTCGAGTGAAGAAAACTTTGTCACTATATTGCATAGTAGTAAGAGAAAGGTGCCTAGTGCACAAAACAAAGTTTACAGATTATCCATCCAGAATGGAGAAGTAGATTTGGGTACCACCAACATGGCACAAGTGAGATCTATTGCTGTTTTCGGAAATGGCATTGCCGACCAAATGCTGCTTGACTCGGGTTCTAAAGTTCTGCGTGTATAGGCTTTAGAAGACTCCCGTATTTCAGATATTGGGCATGTGGACAATATGATGCACCTGAGGTACCTAGGGCTAAGACGTACACAAGTAACAGAGCTCCCAATGGATATAGGAAAGCTGCATTTTCTGCAAACATTGGACTTGAGAGGATCTTGGAAAATAGGAAAATTGCCGGCAAGTATTGTTTTGCTAAGAAATCTGAGGTGCCTATATATCGACCCGGATTTACTACTTCCGTCTGCGATGGGTAACCTGATATCCCTTGAAGTGCTAGATGGACTGGGTATTGACTACCCAGTTTTCGATGATCATAACCTGGACATTGTGAAAGAGCTGTGCCATCTGACCAAGTTGAGGGTGCGCAAGTTTCGTTGGAGTTGTTCTAATGAAATCATGAAAAAAGATATGGCGAAGTCCCTAAGTAATTTGCATAAATTGGAAAGTCTATATATCGAGGCCGTGCTTGCAGGCCTCGATTTCATGCACGAAGGCTGGGCACCTCCTCCACAGCTCCGCGCATTACATTTCTGTGGACTGATCTCCTTCGAAACACTGCCAAAATGGATTAATCCTTCATTAATTTCTCTCCTCTCCTACCTGCTGGCTGCTGATAAGGGTGGAAAAAGTGCGGCCGGAGGACATTAGGCTCCTTGGGATGTTGCCGGCTCTTTGTTTTCTCCGATTTCGTACTTCTAACTTTTCATGTGCGACAGAGGGTGATGCAGTGGAGATGTTGGATGTCGTTAGTGTTGGTTCCTACCCATGTGCGACACAGTTACAGTTTGATGGTGTTCTTGTGATGCCATCGACATTCCTTCAAGGAGCTGCACCAAGCCTTCAAATTGTTGGCTTCTGCTCCCCAGCTATATCGATCGCACGTGGCGACTTCGATTTGAGCATTGGGCATCTTCCATCCCTCGAGATTGTGAAGTTCAATATTAGGCGTATGGGTTCTAGCAATTCAGTGGTGGATGAAGCAGAGGTTGCGGTGAGGGCCGCAGCGAGAGACCATCCCAACCGCCGCGTCCTTCATATCTACAAAACCTAACGCTGCCACGTTGGCACATAGGAAAAGGTATGTAGTGCTCCATGTAGCATGCAGTTATTCCCACTTATGTGTTCGCAATGGTGAAATGCTAGGGCATGTACAATCGTTTAGACAGATGCTGTCTATAATACAATGTCATGTCATATCTAGACGGTCATATAGACACCCTTTACAACGAACTGTCTGTTAAGTTGTCTATATGAGCCTAAAAATTCGGAGCAGGTAGTTGAGATCGTGGGGCGGACGAGAGAGAAAAACTGCCAGACGCACAAGTCGTACAACGGGGAGTCAGCCGGCGTTAGGCAGCGACCTTTACGGGATTCAACCGTCTTTAATTCTGCAGACGGGCTACCTCTGTGTGGTTCTTCTCTTTCTTCCACCTAGACAAAGGTCTGATGTGGCATGCGTTACAGACAGCTGATTAGACTCCGTTGTACATGCCCTTATCTCTAATTTTCTAAATTTTAGGCGAGGAAGATGCCAATCAGGCATGTTATGAGGCTCACTACTCGTCGATCCACTGGATAATCCATTGTTTCTACACCAACAGTGTATGTTCAGTATTTTTTTCAGGATGTGTATATCATTCAACTTCAGGTGAGGGCTCTCACTACAAGAATGGCTAGATGCGCCAACGGCCGCCTGCTACGTCGACGGCCAAACGTCGAGGCCGTCGGCATAGGACCGGGCCAGGCCAGCCCAAGTCGCCAACCCTCGGCGTAGTATACCATATGCCGACGGCCACCCTCGGCATAGCGAGGCCCTCGGCGTAGCCAGGGAACGCGTGGCACATACCGGCCAGGGCGGACGGCGCGCTAACGGTGCCGACCATTACGCCGACGGCAACCCTCGGCATAGCGCCATCCCTAGTACGCCGACGGTGACCCTCAGCGTACCAGTCACGTACGCCGACGGTCACCCTCGGCGTAGCCCTCTGCATTTTTTCCTTTCTACTTGCAAACTTATTTTATATTTGTATCAATTATTTATGTTCTTTTTTTATTAATTGGATGATTTCGTACCCTTTGAATAGCAGTCTCCACGCCCACATAAAATGTCGTTGCGGATCTTCTCACACCTCGAGAAATTTCTATATGTTTGTAAGTGTTATTATCGCATGTGGTTCTGAATAGCACTCTCCATGTCCACATGAAATGTGCGTGAATTTTATGTATAACACATTTTGGAGAAGCTGTTCAAAGATCAATGTTTTTATCGCAACTGGTTCTGTCAACCCTACTGAGGAGCGGACGATAGTTTCTCCTGTAGATATAGCATGTACCATCCTATGACCTAAACAAACACAAAACAAGAGAGATCTATGCCGGGCTACCCCTGTCAGAGGAACGTCTAGGGGGGTAGACGATCCGAGTGTGCACAAATCAGGGTTTCGCCGGAGGTAGACCACGAAAACATTGGAATCAGATGAAAACTTGCATGTGTCCCTAGCATATGTATGTGACTGTGGTGAAAGGTTGGTATATATAGGTGCTTGCATGTGTCCCCCTCGCATGCATGCGCTCTAACCTAGAAGCGAAGGTTCTGGACCCGTATAAGGGAGAATCTCCCCGTTTAGGTGAAACCGGGTAGGATAGTGCCCCAACTTGTGAACCAACATGGTTTTACATCACCCTATGACCTAAACAAACACAAAACAAGAGAGAGCTACGCTGGCTACCCCTGTCAGAGGAACATCTAGGGGCGTAGACGATACGAGTGTGCACAGATCAGGGTTTCGTCGGAGGAAGACCGCGAGATGGTCGGAATGAGATGAAAACTTGCATGTGTCCCTATCATATGTGTGTGAGTGTGGTGAAAGGTTGGTATAGGTTCTTGCATGTGTCCTCCCTCGCATGCATGCGCTCTAACCTAGAAGCGAAGGTTCTGGACCCATATAAGGGGGAATCTCCCTGTTCCGGTGAAACCGGGTAGGATTGTGCCCCAACTTGTGAACCAACATGGTTTTACATCATCCTATGACCTAAACAAACACAAAACAAGAGAGAGCTACGCCGGGCTACCCCTGTGAGAGGAACGTCTAGGGGGGTAGACGATCCGAGTGTGCACAGATCAGGGTTTCGCCGGAGGAAGACCGCGAGAACGTCGGAATCAGATGAAAACTTGCATGTGTCCCTAGCATATGTGTGTGAGTGTGGTGAAAGGTTGGTATAGGTGCTTGCATGTGTCCCCCCTCGCATGCATGCGCTCTAACCTAGAAGCGAAGGTTGTGGACCCATATAAGGGGGAATCTCCCCGTTTAGGTGAAACCGGGTAGGATAGTGCCCCAACTTGTGAACCAACATGATTTTACATCACCCTATGACCTAAACAAACACAAAACAAGAGATATCTATGCCGGGCTACCCCTGTCAGAGGAACGTCTAGGGGGGTAGACGGTCCGAGTGTGCACAGATCAGGGTTTCGCTGGAGGTAGACCACGAGAACATTGGAATCAGATGAAAACTTGCATGTGTCCCTAGCATATGTATGTGACTGTGGTGAAAGGTTGGTATATATAGGTGCTTGCATGTGTCCCCCCTCGCATGCATGCGCTCTAACCTAGAAGCGAAGGTTCTGGACCCGTATAAGGGGGAATCTCCCTATTCCGGTGAAACCGGGTAGGATTGTGCCCCAACTTGTGAACCAACATGGTTTTACATCACCCTATGACCTAAACAAACACAAAACAAGAGAGAGCTACGCCGGGCTACCCCTGTCAGAGGAACGTCTAGGTGGGTAGATGATCCGAGTGTGCACAGATCAGGGTTTCGTCGGAGGAAGACCGCGAGAACGTCGGAATCAGATGAAAACTTGCATGTGTCCCTATCATATGTGTGTGAGTGTGGTGAAAGGTTGGTATAGGTTCTTGCATGTGTCCTCCCTCGCATGCATGCGCTCTAACCTATAAGCGAAGGTTCTGGACCCATATAAGGGGGAATCTCCCTGTTCCGGTGAAACCGGGTAGGATTGTGCCCCAACTTGTGAACCAACATGGTTTCACATCATCCTATGACCTAAACAAACAGAAAACAAGAGAGAGCTACGCCGGGCTACCCCTGTGAGAGGAACGTCTAGGGGGGTAGACGATCCGAGTGTGCACAGATCAGGGTTTCGCCGGAGGAAGACCGCGAGAACGTCGGAATCAGATGAAAACTTGCATGTGTCCCTAGCAAATGTGTGTGAGTGTGGTGAAAGGTTGGTATATATAGGTGCTTGCATGTGTCCCCCCTCGCATGCATGCGCTGTAACCTAGAAGCGAAGGTTCTGGACCCGTATAAGGGGGAATCTCCCTGTTTAGGTGAAACCGGGTAGGATAGTGCCCCAACTTGTGAACCAACATGGTTTTACATTACCCTATGACCTAAACAAACACAAAACAAGAGAGAGCTACGCCGGGCTGCCCCTGTCAGAGGAACGTCTAGGGGGGTAGACGATCCGAGTGTGCACAGATCAGGGTTTCGCCGGAGGTAGACCACGAGAACATCGGAATCAGATGAAAACTTGCATGTGTCTCTAGCATATGTGTGTGACTGTGGTGAAAGGTTGGTATATATAGGTGCTTGCATGTGTCCCCCCTCGCATGCATGCGCTCTAACCTAGAAGCAAAGGTTCTGGACCCGTATAAGGGGGAATCTCCCTGTTTAGGTGAAACCGGGTAGGATAGTGCCCCAACTTGTGAACCAACATGGTTTTACATCACCCTATGACCTAAACAAACACAAAACAAGAGAGAGATATGCCGGGCTACCCCTGTCAGAGGAACGTCTAGGGGGGTAGACGATCCGAGTGTGCACAGATCAGGGTTTCGTCGGAGGAAGACCGCGAGAACGTCGGAATCAGATGAAGACTTGCATGTGTCCCTAGCATATGTGTGTGAGTGTGGTGAAAGGTTGGTATAGGTGCTTGCATGTGTCCCCCCTCGCATGCATGCGCTCTAACCTAGAAGCGAAGGTTTTGGACCCGTATAAGGGGGAATCTCCCCGTTCTGGTGAAACCAGGTAGGATTATGCCCCAACTTGTGAACCAACATGGTTTTACATCATCCTATGACCTAAACAAACACAAAAAAAGAGAGAGCTACGCCGGGCTACCCCTGTGAGTGGAACGTCTAGGGGGGGTAGACGATCCGAGTGTGCACAGATCAGGGTTTCGCCGGAGGAACACCACGAGTGTGAAAAGTTTCTTTATGCACTCTCCTTATTAAATGTAGTTGCTTGTTGTTATAATGTTTTTGATCCCCTTTTGATATCCTTCAAAAAAACCTGGCTACGTCGACGGCTGCCCTCGGCGTATGCCTGGCCGTCGGCGTATAGGGGCCCTGGAAAAACCCCTAGCTACGCTGACGGCTGCCCTCGGCGTACGCATGGCCGTCGGCGTAGCCTTATCGTTTTAATTTGGCCCGCGGCCCACCCCGGGCCACTCACCCATCACTCTCCTCGACCCCAATCTCCCCCACCACGCGCCCGCCCCGCACCAGCTGGCACGCCGCCGCCGCGAGCCACTGCTTCGTGACCCCGCCACCCCCCAAGCCCGACCCCGCCTCCTCCCTCCGCCGTCTCCCTCCTCCTCCCTCCGCTGTCTCCCTCCTCCTCCCCGAGCGCCGTCGCCTCCCCTCCTTCTCCCCGAGCGCCACCGCCTCCCCTCCTCCTCCCTGAGCGCCACCGCCTCCCTTTCCCCTTCCCTAGCGCCTCCCCTTCCCCTCCCTGCCAGCCTCTTCCAGCCCCCTCCCCGCCACCTCCCCTTCCCCTCCACCAACCCCCTCCATGTCGCCTCCCCTTTCCCTCCCCGAGCTCGGCCGCCGCCTCCCCGAGCTCGCCCCCGCCTCCCTGAGCTTGGCATCGCCTCTCCGAGCTCGGCCCCGCCTCCCCGAGCATCGCCCCTCCTCCCCGAGCTCGGCCGCCGCCTCCCCGAGCTCGCTGTCCCGCCGCTTGGAGGTAAAATGACCCATTTTTCTTTTTTTTAGAAGTAGGAGTTTGTACTATGTGAGTTTGCTAGTAGAAATAAGAGTAGTTTGGTATTGGTAATTTAGTAGTTTGTAGAAATTTAGTAATTGTTAGGTGATTTTGTAATTGTTAGGTGGTTTTGTAATTGTTAGGTGATTTTGCTAGTAGAAATAGGAGTTTGCTAGTAGAAATAGGAGTTTGCTTGTAGAAATAGGAGTTTGCTAGTAGTTTGCTCAAAATAGAATTAGAAATTGAAATATAAATATAAATATAATTAGAAAGTGAAATATAAATATAATTTAGTAAAATAGATGAAATTTGCTAAATAGATGTTGCATATGTAACCATCTTTTCATGTTTTTTGCAGTTACCGGAGGGTGAGCGGGGGGAGTGTTTCGACGGCGGGGTCCCGGATCATCTTCGACGATTTGATCATGCTTCGAGGGTGAGAATCTGTTCGCCTCTCTTGTACCTAGGTTTATATTTGTGTCTAGATCACCAAGTCTGTCACGTCACCTAGGCGTCATCCCGACCGTAAGCGTTACGTGACTTAATATGCATTAGTGGTCTCGCATATTTTGAACCGTAACGCTTACGGCTTTTATCGGGCAGTCGGCGGATTCGTAGTTGGGTATGGTTCTCCCTGGCTCTACCTCGATTCGAGACAGGATTTCGGTGGCGACTCCTTGTTGTTCTCCGGATGCACATGCTCTTGGCTTTTGTCGAGACGTGTATCGGAAGAGCAGCGGGGAGGTGCTGCCAAAATTCTGCTCGGATCGGGGTAGAAACAGGGAGAACTTACCCAATCTACGAATCCGGCGGCTGGTTAGGACCCTCTTTTCCTATTAGACATGTAGGTTGATGAATGCGTAAAAATATGAAGCATTTAATCTCCCGTTTGATATAAAATGTTATCGTTGTTGTTTGTCTCCCAACAAAGCAGAAGAGGATGGCTGATAATGGGTGGATGTACATTGGTCGTATTAGTGCGACTAATAAAACAGACGATTGGGTACGGAACACTCATTTGTTAGTGAATGAGTTAGCGCGTGGTTCGAAGGCAATGGTTTGGGCACTTTGTCCATGCGCTCATTGCACTAAGCGTCATCGTCAGGGAAAGGATGACATGTATAAACATCTTTTGCAATATAGGTACATGTCTAACTATGTCACGCAAGTCGACTTTGCTTGGTACGAACGTGACAGAGGTGAGGTGATGCGTCAGCGGCTCAATGGCAATGAGCACGATGGGATTAGAAACATGCTAGATGATCTCATCGATGCCGACCAGCCAAATTCGCCACCTCCACGGGAGGAATCACCAGAACCGGAGGAACTGCTAGAACTGGAGGAACCGGAGCCAACCGCGAAGGCCTTCCTTGATATGATGGCCGCGGCTAAGAGGCCTCTGTATGAGGGTGCAAAGATTTCTCAGCTCGATGCCATCTCTCAGCGTCTAGCCGGCAAGTGCCAGTACTCCGCCACCCGTTCTCACTTTGAAGCTAATCTGAGAACATGTGGTAACATGTTGCCCGAAGGGCATTGTCTGCCTAAAACCTTTCACGAAATGAAGAAACTCATGAAGGACCTCAACATGACTTATGAAAAGATAGATTGTTGTCCAAAAGGCTGCCTTTTGTTTTGGAAACAGTTTGAGGGTGACAAGTACTGCTCCATTTGTAAGGCCTCTAGATATGAAGAGATAAAGGGGAAGGATGGTCAGGTGAGGCAGTCGAAGGTCGCTATGAAGATACTTCGGTATCTCCCATTCATAAAAAGAATCCAGTGGCTTTACTTAAGCGAGGAGACTGCCAAACAGATGACGTGGCATAAGAAGGGGAAAATATACGAGGACGAGCACAGACGGAAGAAGATGGGACATCCATCTGATGGTAAGGCATGGAAGAACTTCAATGAAAAATACCCCCAGTGGGCAGAAGAGGCTCGGAATGTTAGAATTGCGATAGCAATAGATGGCTTCAACCCATATGGTATGTTGACGGCCTCGTACAGCTACTGGCCGGTGTATGTTATTCCGCTCAATCTCCCTCCCGGAGTATTAATGCAACGAAAGACCATGTTTTTGTCGCTGATAATTCTAGGACCTGAGTATCCGGGGAAGAACTTGAGTGTCTACATGCAGCCGATTGTGGATGATTTGAACCACTCTTGGATACACGGGACGTTGACATATGACCGAGCATCAAAGAGAAACTTTTTGATGAAAGTTTGGTTGCAGTATACTATGCATGACATGCCCGGGTACGCCCTAACGTGCGGATGGTGTACAGCTGGTAAGTGGCCATGTCCAGTGTGCAGGCACCGACTTGAGTTCCTTTGGCTAAAGTCGGGTCGCAAATATGTTGCGTTTTACACGAATCAACAGTACCTCAAAATAAATCATTCGTTCAGAGAAGATAGAAAGAACTTCAAGAAGGGCAAAGTTGTGCATGAAGTAAAAGAGGTACCAAAGTTCGAGGGTGTAGCTGTTGATGCCGAGCTACGTGCTCTCGTGCCCTCGGCTCCGGGAACTGGCCATCAATTTGTGGGATATGGTGTAACCCATAATTGGACTCACGTGGCTGCCTTAACGAATATCGTGTATTACAAGGACCTCGAACTTCCCCATAACATCGATGTGATGCACACCGAAAAGAATGTCGGGGAGTCCCTTTTTCACAGAGTCCTGAACATTCCTGGGAAGTCAAAGGATAATGTCAAGGCTAGAGTCGATGTTGAGAAGCTTTGTGATAGGAAGAGATTATACATGCAGCCTCCTACTGTCCGTCGAAAGAATTGGTTCAAGCCGCATGCCTACTACTGCCTTGATAATGTCCAAAAGAAGGAGTCATTTAGGTGGCTCAAATACGTCGTGATGTTCCCTGACGGTTATTGTTCGAATATAAGTAAGGGAGTCAATCTTTCGACAGGACAAGTCACCGGGCTCAAGAGTCACGACTATCATATATGGATTGAGCGGCTGATGTCGGTGATGGTTCGAGGGTATCTCCCCGAGAAAGTATGGCGAGTGCTTGCTGAGTTGAGCCATTTCTTCTGCACCCTCTATGCTAAGCAGATATGTCCTCTGGTTATTGAGAAGCTGCAAGTTCAGGTGCCGGAGTTGTTATGCAATTTGGAGATGATCTTTCCGCTAGGCTTCTTTACTCCGATGGCACATCTCATTGTGCACCTCGCAAACGAGGCACTCTTGGGAGGGACGGTGCAATTTCGTTGGCAATTTTATATTGAGAGAGAGTTTAAGTATATTCGAAAGATAACTGGAAACAAAGCCAAGATTGAAGCATGCATAGCTGAAGCAACATGCCTTCAGGAGATGGCAGACGCCGCGACAACCTACTGGCCTGATGATGTTCCCACTATGCATAACCCGGTCTCTTGTTACAATGTCGACCTGCCCAAGAATGACCCCAAGCTCGAACTATTCCAATTTCCCGGTGGCAAGGCCGGTAAAGGACTAAAATATAGGTTGCCGAAGGAAGAGAAGGATTGCATAATGCTCTATGTGCTTATGAACATGAAGGAAGTGGTCGATTTCATTAGGTAAAATGGTGAACACCCTATTTCTCTATGCATAATGCTCTATGCATCTAGTAACTCGGTCTCCGTCTAATGCTTATTTTCTCCTTCTTAGCGATTTCACGGATGAACAGTGGTCGGGACCGACGGATCCCTCTCCCATGGAGTTGGACACTCTACTGGAAGAGGGTGCTCCCGGAAATAAAAAAAAACTTTGTGTCCTGGTTTATGCAAAAAGTAATTTCTAACATGTCCCTCTTACCTTGCAATATGTGACTTGTCCCTCTTATTCCACGTAACTACTGAACGCAACAAATTTGAATTGTACCTGTAGGGAGCTGATCCCAACGTTGAGATGTCAGATAAGCTGAAATGTGTTTCCCAAGGTTGTAACCGTGTCGTCATGAAGTATGAGAAGTATGATGTGAATGGGTTTCGCTTCCATACAGAGACGCACCAGAAAGGGCGACCGAATGCAAAAAGGTAAATACTGGGGTGTTCACCAGAGGAGCCGATTCCCTTGATTACTACGGAAGGTTAGAGAATGTATACGAGCTGACCTTCAATCGTACGAATGTCGAACTCAATCTTGTTGTGTTCAAGTGCCACTGGTTTGACCCAAGGGGTGGACTGAGAAGTACCCCTTCCATTGGGTTAGTTGAAGTTAGGCCTTCAACCACCTATAGCGGAGCCGACGACTTTGTTGTTGCTCACCAAGCCAACCAAGTTTATTATTTTCCCTACCCATGCCAGAAAGCGGAACTCCAGGGCTGGGAAGTCGTGTTCCAGGTATCGCCACATGGTAACCTACCGATTCCCTCTGAGGACGATTACAACAACATTAACCCTATAATGTACGAGGGAATTTTCTATCAAGAGCAAGAGGACTTCGGGCACTTTGATTTAGAACCGGTTGATCTTGAGGACCTTGGGAACGATGTAGAAACTCGGGTGAGTCAGTGGTGAATCTACATGACATAAGTATGCTCGAGAAGCTCCATACCGAGAATGACAACGATGATTAGCCTCCACCCTTCGATGAGAATCCAGATTTCTACTCAAAAGATAGTGATAGTGAGAATGAGAATGAGAATGAAAATGATAGTGAGTATTTATTTTTCAATGCATTTTATTTTGTCTTTGTGCTTAACTGTTTTCTTAATTGCATTATGCCTTTATTCTTTGTGTATATATTTTATTATGTCTTTGTGCTCAACTGTTTTCTCTTACTTAATGCAGGTGATTGAACAATATGAGCAGCGGCAAAGCAACCAGTTCGTCCTTTCTTAATGCGCTGAAGCAGCGCAAGAAAAGAGCTACACGGAGTGGGAGACAGCCAAATCCCAATACGCGTTACCCCGATCTTGCTCCTGCTGGCGGAGGACGGGGTCGAGGCCGAGGTCGAGGAGGACGAGGACGAGGTGCCACGGGAGGAGGCGTGGACTTTGACCCACCACCCTCTGCTTCTAGCGACGTGGCTCCTGAGTTGTTCCTGACAGAGCAGCCTTTCAGGGCCGAGAGGGAGGCAGAGTCCAAGAGGGAGGCAGAGTCTGAGAGGGAGGCGAGGAGCGAGAGGGAGGCGGGGACCGATAAGGAGGCAGACACTAGCCGCGAATTGGTGGGGCCGAAGAAATTGTGGAATCATGGGGAATCGGGAGTCCCTGAGGAGAAGTTTGAGCCTAGGACTCAGGAGGCGAAAGCCCTTATTATTCCATATGGCCTTGAGTAAGTGTACTAATTTGGCAATTTAAAACATTTTATTTCATGTTGGTCATAAATAATTTGGCATGTGTACTAATGTTTATTATTGTGCAACAATTGGACATTTCCTCCGGGGACCAAGGCCTGCCTTCCTAACAACCTCGTTGGAGCTCTGATTAGGAAGTTCTGGCCGGGCTATCAAATTACCCACGAGGGTGACAGGAAGCTAGCTACTACTTGGGCAGACTACCAGACTACCCATGTCCCGGGCTTTCTGACAGCTGCTGATGATGTCATCACCAAGTTTTGGGTAAGGCATATTTCTCGAGTTATGTTCATACTTGATGACCCCACCGTGCTAACTCATGACTCTTATGCATGATTGAAGTGCTTTTACCGTGTGGCTGAGGAGGACCAGGAGAAGGCGGAGAGGACTTTGCCTGGGGCTTGTGTGAAGTTGACACCCTAGGTGTGGTACAACCAGAAGGTCACGGCCGCTAGCCACTTCTGGGCTGACAGGGGCGTGAGGGTCAGGAAGGAAGACATTATCGATAGGAACCCTAATCCTGAGTACTCGATGATGCCAGAAGAGTACATGTCGGTGAGTAAAATGTCAATGAGATTCTACATTGATGCTAAGTTGACATTGCATTGTTTGGAGTTGAGTATTGCATTTTTAGGTTATCCCCGATTGGGTCGAGCCGCATCAACTCGCATGGTAGGAGCTGGTTAGGACGAGGTGGCTCAGAGAAGACGAGGAGTTTGCAGCCTTGTCGAGGCGGAACGCGGATAACCGAGGCGATGGTGGAACACACTGCGCGGGAAACCGCCACTTTGACCGCTTCAAGGGGAAGGTGGTACGTATATACATGGAACGACCTGCGTGTATTTCTCGTCATGTTTGTACTTCATATGCATAATATTTCTTTTCGCGATGCAGGTGGCCGAGGCACAACCCGGGGAGGTGATTCATGACGTCGCCATCTATGAGATGATGCGGCGAAAGAAGCCCAATTACTCGGAGCCTCCACCCTCGTTGCCCGTGTACTTCGGCACTGCCCATAACGACTTGGGTAACTACAGCACGATGGTGAAGGCTCGTCACTCCCATGTGGATGACCCCATTCACGCGGAGATCGACGAGGAGTCGTTGGTCCTGTCGGGGCACGGATTGCAGCTTGGACGCCTCAAGATTCTGAATAAGAAGGTCAAGCCTACCCTCAGCACGAGCTTCATCCGTCTCAAGGCTACCTACCCCGCCGACGACCCCCCTATCCTGCCTTGTGGCCAGCCTCATCGATCCAGAGATGATGTAAGTTTTTCTCGTTTTCATCATCTTTATGACTTTTGTTCCTGCATGGCTAACCGCTGACGAGATTCCTTGTATTTGAAATTGTAGCCTGAGTTAGACGCGTCCTACGATGCCGCTCATGAGGAATATCAGGTGGCCTTTCGGCAGCATCAGGAGGCGAATGCGATCTACATGCAATACATAAATGTAAGTCTGAACCTTTATTTTTGCAAAAGATACAAGTCCCACTTCCCCCCGTTTGTTGTACTACGGCCTGACATCTAAACTATCTTGCATGCCACGTTGGTGAATATTCAAACTAGACAGAATAGAGACTTAGGGCCCGTGCCTCCCATGCTAGGGCCGGCGCCATTTTTGCCATCGAAGGACAGCTTTGCTAGGACCTACTACGCATCGACACCGGTAAGTTCTTTGCTAACCCACTAGTTATCGCTTTACTTTGCCTCGCAAGTTGCTAACATGTAGGCAACATGTAGGAAACGGGAGCTTCTAGGAACCGGTACTTTGGCCACACCTCGCCGGATGGGCGTCAGATCACACCGCTTCATGACAATGGTCCATATCCTGGCCATTATGCAGGTGGTTCTCCCGAGCTTCACACTTCTCCTACTCCCTCACCAGGTGGATCTTCTGCTGCTTCTACTGGACGCAACCCTTGCCAGAGGTCGCCACTTTTCACCAGGGGAGATCTCGGGTACACCCCGTCTCCTCCAGAGTTGTAGGCATGTGTGATGATGTCGATGCATGTATGAACGATGTATGGATGATCTTGTACGAATGATGTATGGATGATGTTGATACATGCATGGCATATGTGATCTTGTTTGAATTGGTGTGGAATATATATTGCACTGAAATTTGTTGTTAGTGTTGCTGTGAGTGGTACTGTGAGTCTGCTGATGTGAGTGCTGTTGTGAAAACCCGAAAAAAAAATTGTGCAGGTGCTACGTCGACGGCAATGCCCTCGGCGTAGCCCTCTGCCATGTGCCATATGGTCAAGTCTACGCCGACGGCATTGCCGTCGGTGTAGCACCTGCACCTACGCCGAGGGCTGCAGCCGTCGGCCTAGCGTCAGTTGAGCGTCGGCTAGAGAGGCCCAGGCGGTGGACACATGTCCTCTTACGCCGAGGGCTCGGCCGTCGGCGTAGCGCCCTCCTGGGAAGGCCCAGCGCGAGCCACGCGGCGCCCATACGCCGAGGGCGCGGCCGTCGGCGTATCCAGCGTGCTGTTAGCGGCCTTGTAACGGCAGCGCCGCCGTTCGCCGACGGTCGTTACGCCGACGGGCAGGCTACGGCCGTCGGCAAAGGCCTACGCCGACGGCCAGCCCGTACGCCGACGGCTCTTTTTGCTCCGCCGAGGAGGCTACGCCGACGGCTGCCCTCGGCGTACCGTACGCCGACGGCGAAACTGGCTACGCCGAGGGCTTTTTGCCGTCGGCCTAGCGATCTGATCCTGTAGTGTCTTTTCGTAGAAGTTCTGCACATAGGTACTCCTAACTACTATTTCAGCATCTTCTTTACCATATGTGTAAATACCAAAAAAACTTGCAATGTGGATTTTTCCTTCGTTACTTATGGTTCATAATTACAGAGCATCAATTCTTACTTCTGCTTACCACAAGATTACACATAATGTGGCCCAGATTAACTACTAGTAGCTATAAGTTCCCTATTATATACTTGGATGAACACTTACTTCCAGTAAGCATCCCACTGAGCCATTCGCATGTTTGCAGGACCTAATAAATTTCCGTGACATGACGTCGTCGATCGTGTGAGCTTCCAAGTCTTATGCTTCTTCCGTTCCAACCAACACAGTCAAGAGCACTTCATTTGCCTTGCCGTCTGATACGTCTTCCTTCTGCAATGGCATAAAACTTTCGTTATGTCCATTCATGTCTGAATCTTCTTCTTGCTTCCGGTGATAAGGGTATTGCCGGTTATTTAAGAACCATTTAAGTTCATTATTTCGAATGGATCGGGATTTTATTTGCGATGTAATGCTTGCTACTTTAACTACGTACTTTAATTACTCATTTCACTGTTTTCTACCTAGCAGCCAGCTTAAGACTCATTTTAATTCAAGACTCGTCAACATTCAGTCTGTAAGATGTTCTGAATTTTCAGTTTCTGTTTTATATCGCTTCCTTCTTGTTTTCTCCATCTCCATGTGATTGTCATGCTGGTTCAAGTTTCATCAAACAAACAGGAAAGTCAATGCTGGTTCTTCATAGAATCTCTATTTTCATCTTTCTATTGCATATGTACTCTATGCGTTTACTCTCCAGAATTATTGCCCTGAACCTGAACGGATGGAACCATGCATGTATGGAGGTAAGTAGTAATGATTGGCTGTGTCCCCATTATCGGCTCTTTGTAGAGTATACTTATACGTTCGTATACATGTTAGCAAATCGTATGATGTGACAGTGAGCTAAGACCCGTTTATTAACACCTTGTTTAAAGTTCACACCGATCAATGTAAATGACAGTATCTTGCTACGAACACACGGTCTCTGTTGCGATGGCTTGCTGTTTCTAGAGAAACCTCACTGAAGCCTATAGCTCACTGCAAAAGCTCAGCCTGTCAATTGTCAATCCTTTTGAGACAGTAACTCAACCAGTGCGTGAGTGTCTAGCGCCGCCCACAGGAGCAGGCCGAACGCCAGGCCTGGTCTAGACGCGTGCTCGCCTACCAGGACACGTCGTCCTCGACGACGACGAGGCCGACCCCTCCTACCAGCCCTGGAGGTGCGGCGACGATGGCCAGGGGAGCTCCCGTCCGCCGCAGCCGCCGAGCGACGACAACGGCAAGGCCGATCCCAGCTACATGTCCTTCTACAATAATCTCGACATGTAGAAACGCGACGGCACCGGCGAAGGCTCAGCCTTTCAATTGTCAATTGTCAATCCTTTTGAGACAGTACCTCAACCAGTGCGTGAGTGTCAACAAACATTCAAAATCTTTCCGAGATTGACGTCTTATGTCTTCTTCGTAATGTAGTATTGCATCTTCCATTCCTTTGATTCACGCAAAAATGCTCATAGGGAAATTTTGCACCACAAAAATGCTCAAGTCATGGACAGATCACTACGGGAAAAAATGTCGCTGCCGTCGCCTCTCTCCTTTGCCGTGTGCCAAAAGGCCCGGAACACGGCAAAGATTCTCTTTTCCGTGTGTAAACCAAGAAGAACATGGCAAAGGACAGGTGCACGACAAACAGCAGAAACAGAACACGGCAAAGAAACAAACACGGCAATGGACCGACGAGAACACACGACAAAGAAAAGAATCACGGCAAAGTCAACGAAGAAACACGGCAAAGTTTTCCTCACGGCAAAGAAGTGGGCCCCGTGGCCTCGCAGGGCCACCCGCCGGCAGGGGCTGACGGCAGAATCTTTGCCGTGTGCCCTCGCCGTCAGATAATCTTTGCCGTGTGTTTCCTTCTGTACACACGGCAAAGAATTTTTTTCACCTTTTTCTTTTCTTTAATTAGCAAGGCTTTTATTACATATATGTTAGGTGATATTATTTCATAGGATCATGAGAGCACACATATGATGATAGGTTATTGTGGTCTTGATCACTATATACATGCACCCCCCCTGATTCCGACGTTCTCGTGGACTTCCTCCGGCGAAACCCTGATGATCTGTGGGCCTCGGATCGTCTACCCCCTAGACATTCTTCTGACAGGGATAGCCCGGCGTAGCTCTCTCTTGTTTTGTGTTTGATTATGTCATGGGATGATGTGAAACCATGTTGGTTCACAAGTTGGGGCACTATACGGCCCGGTTTCACCATAACGGGGAGATTCCCCCTTATACAGGTCCAGAACCTTCGCTTCTAGGTTAGAGCGCATGCATGTGTGGGGGGACACATGCAATCACCTATACCAACCTGGCACCACATTCACACACATATGCTAGGGACACATGCAAGTTTTCATCGATTCCGACGTTCTCGTGGACTTCCTCCGGCGAAACCCTGATGATCTGCGGGCCTCGGATCGTCTACCCCCCTAGACATTCTTCTGACAGGGGTAACCCGGCGTAGCTCTCTCTTGTTTTGTGTCTGACTAGGTCATAGGATGATGTAAAACCATGTTGGTTCACAAGTTGGGGCACTATCCTACCCGGTTTCACCTGAACGGGGAGATTCCCCCTTATACAGGTCCAGAACCTTCGCTTCTAGGTTAGAGCGCATGCATGCGAGGGGGTCACATGCAATCACCTATACCAACCTTGCACCACACTCACACACATATTCTAGGGACACATGCAAGTTTTCAGATGATTCCCACGTTCTCGTGGTCTTCCTCCGACGAAACCCTGATCTGTGGGACTCGGATCGTCTACCCCCCTAGACATTCTTCTGACAGGGGTAGCCCGGCGTAGCTCTCTCTTGTTTTGTGTCTGACTAGGTCATAGGATGATGTAAAACCATGTTGGTTCATAAGTTGGGGCACTATCCTACCCGGTTTCACCTTAACGGGGAGATTCCCCCTTATATAGGTCCATAACCTTTCGCTTCTAGGTTAGAGCGCATGCATGCGAGGGGGACACATGCAATCACCTATACCAACCTTGCACCACACTCACACACATATGCTAGGGACACATGCAAGTTTTCAGATGATTATGACGTTCTTGCGAACTTCCACCGGCGAAACCCTGATCTGCGGGACTCGGACCGTCTACCCCCTAGACATTCTTTTGACAGGGGTAGCCCGGCGTAGCTCTCTCTTGTTTTGTATTTGATTATGTCATGGGATGATGTGAAACCATGTTGGTTCACAAGTTGGGGCACTATACGGCCCGGTTTCACCATAACAGGGATATTCCCCCTTATACAGGTCCAAAACCTTCGCTTCTAGGTTAGAGCGCATGCATGTGAGGGGGACACATGCAATCACCTATACCAACCTGGCACCACACTCACACACATATGCTAGGGACACATGCAAGTTTTCATCGATTCCGACGTTCTCGTGGACTTCCTCCGGCGAAACCCTGATGATCTGCGGGCCTCGGATCGTCTACCCCCCTAGACATTCTTCTGACAGGAGTAGCCCGGCGTAGCTCTCTCTTGTTTTGTGTCTGACTAGGTCATAGGATGATGTAAAACCATGTTGGTTCACAAGTTGGGGCACTATCCTACCCGGTTTCACATGAACGGGGAGATCCCCCCTTATACAGGTCCAGAACCTTTCGCTTCTAGGTTAGAGCGCATGCATGCGAGAGGGACACACGCAATCACCTATACCAACCTTGCACCACACTCACACACATATGCTAGGGACACATGCAAGTTTTCAGATGATTCCGACGTTCTCGTGGTCTTCCTCCGACGAAACCCTGATTTGCGGGACTCGGATCGTCTACCCCCCTAGACATTCTTCTGATAGGGGTAGCCCGGCGTAGCTCTCTCTTGTTTGTGTCTGACTAAGTCATAGGATGATGTAAAACCATGTTGGTTCACAAGTTGGGGCACTATCCTACCCGGTTTCACCTGAACGGGGAGATTCCCCCTTATACAGGTCCTTAACCTTTCGCTTCTAGGTTAGAGCGCATGCATGCGAGGGGGACACATGCAATCACCTATACCAACCTTGCACCACACTCACACACATATGCTAGGGACACATGCAAGTTTTCAGATGATTCCGACGTTCTTGCGGACTTCCACCGGCGAAACCCTGATCTGCGGGACTCGGACCGTCTACCCCCCTAGACATTCTTCTGAGAGGGGTAGCCCGGCGTAGCTCTCTCTTGTTTTGTGTTTGATTATGTCATGGGATGATGTGAAACCATGTTGGTTCACAAGTTGGGGCACTATACGGCCCGGTTTCACCGTAACAGGGAGATTCCCCCTTATACAGGTCCAGAACCTTCGCTTCTAGGTTAGAGCGCATGCATGTGAGGGGGGACACAGGCAATCACCTATACCAACCTGGCACCACACTCACACACATATGCTAGGGACACATGAAAGTTTTCATCGATTCCGACGTTCTCGTGGACTTCCTCCGGCGAAACCCTGATGATCTGCGGGCCTCGGATCGTCTACCCCCCTAGACATTCTTCTGACAGGGGTAGCCCGGCGTAGCTCTCTCTTGTTTTGTGTCTGACTAGGTCATAGGATGATGTAAAACCATGTTGGTTCACAAGTTGGGGCACTATCCTACCCGGTTTCACCTGAACGGGGAGATTCCCCCTTATACAGGTCCATAACCTTTCGCTTCTAGGTTAGAGCGCATGCATGCGAGGGGGACACATACAATCACCTATACCAACCTTGCACCACACTCACACACATATGCTAGGGACACATGCAAGTTTTCAGATGATTCCAACGTTCTTGCGGACTTCCACCGGCGAAACCCTGATCTGCGGGACTCGGACCGTCCACCCCCCTAGACATTCTTCTGACGGGGTAGCTCGGCGTAGCTCTCTCTTTTTTTGTGTTTGATTATGTCATGGGATGATGTGAAACCATGTTGGTTCACAAGTTGGGGCACTATACGGCCCGGTTTCACCGTAACAGGGAGATTCCCCCTTATACAGGTCCAGAACCTTCGCTTCTAGGTTAGAGCGCATGCATGTGAGGGGGGACACATGCAATCACCTATATATACCAACCTGGCACCACACTCACACACATATGCTAGGGACACATGCAAGTTTTCATCGATTCCGACGTTCTCGTGGACTTCCTCCGGCGAAACCCTGATGATCTGCGGGCCTCGGATCGTCTACCCCCCTAGACATTCTTCTGACAGGGGTAACCCGGCGTAGCTCTCTCTTGTTTTGTGTCTGACTAGGTCATAGGATGATGTAAAACCATGTTGGTTCACAAGTTGGGGCACTATCCTACCCGGTTTCACCTGAACGGGGAGATTCCCCCTTATACAGGTCCAGAACCTTCGCTTCTAGGTTAGAGCGCATGCATGCGAGGGGGTCACATGCAATCACCTATACCAACCTTGCACCACACTCACACACATATTCTAGGGACACATGCAAGTTTTCAGATGATTCCGACGTTCTCGTGGTCTTCCTCCGACGAAACCCTGATCTGTGGGACTCGGATCGTCTACCCCCCTAGACATTCTTCTGACAGGGGTAGCCCGGCGTAGCTCTCTCTTGTTTTGTGTCTGACTAGGTCATAGGATGATGTAAAACCATGTTGGTTCATAAGTTGGGGCACTATCCTACCCGGTTTCACCTGAACGGGGAGATTCCCCCTTATATAGGTCCATAACCTTTCGCTTCTAGGTTAGAGCGCATGCATGCGAGGGGGACACATGCAATCACCTATACCAACCTTGCACCACACTCACACACATATGCTAGGGACACATGCAAGTTTTCAGATGATTCCGACGTTCTTGCGGACTTCCACCGGCGAAACCCTGATCTGCGGGACTCGGACCGTCTACCCCCCTAGACATTCTTTTGACAGGGGTAGCCCGGCGTAGATCTCTCTTGTTTTGTATTTGATTATGTCATGGGATGATGTGAAACCATGTTGGTTCACAAGTTGGGGCACTATACGGCCCGGTTTCACCATAACGGGGAGATTCCCCCTTATACAGGTCCAGAACCTTCGCTTCTAGGTTAGAGCGCATGCATGTGAGGGGGGACACATGCAATCACCTATACCAACCTGGCACCACACTCACACACATATGCTAGGGACACATGCAAGTTTTCATCGATTCCGACGTTCTCGTGGACTTCCTCCGGCGAAACCCTGATGATCTGCGGGCCTCGGATCGTCTACCCCCCTAGACATTCTTCTGACAGGGGTAGCCCGGCGTAGCTCTCTCTTGTTTTGTGTCTGACTAGGTCATAGGATGATGTAAAACCATGTTGGTTCACAAGTTGGGGCACTATCCTACCCGGTTTCACATGAACGGGGAGATCCCCCCTTATACAGGTCCAGAACCTTTCGCTTCTAGGTTAGAGCGCATGCATGCGAGAGGGACACACGCAATCACCTATACCAACCTTGCACCACACTCACACACATATGCTAGGGACACATGCAAGTTTTCAGATGATTCCGACGTTCTCGTGGTCTTCCTCCGGTGAAACCCTGATCTGCGGGACTCGGATCGTCTACCCCCCTAGACATTCTTCTGATAGGGGTAGCCCGGCGTAGCTCTCTCTTGTTTGTGTCTGACTAGGTCATAGGATGATGTAAAACCATGTTGGTTCACAAGTTGGGGCACTATCCTACCCGGTTTCACATGAACGGGGAGATCCCCCCTTATACAGGTCCAGAACCTTTCGCTTCTAGGTTAGAGCGCATGCATGCGAGAGGGACACACGCAATCACCTATACCAACCTTGCACCACACTCACACACATATGCTAGGGACACATGCAATCTTTCAGATGATTCCGACGTTCTCGTGGTCTTCCTCCGGCGAAACCCTGATTTGCGGGACTCGGATCGTCTACCCCCCTAGACATTCTTCTGATAGGGGTAGCCCGGCGTAGCTCTCTCTTGTTTGTGTCTGACTAAGTCATAGGATGATGTAAAACCATGTTGGTTCACAAGTTGGGGCACTATCCTACCCGGTTTCACCTGAACGGGGAGATTCCCCCTTATACAGGTCCTTAACCTTTCGCTTCTAGGTTAGAGCGCATGCATGCGAGGGGGACACATGCAATCACCTATACCAACCTTGCACCACACTCACACACATATGCTAGGGACACATGCAAGTTTTCAGATGATTCCGACGTTCTTGCGGACTTCCACCGGCGAAACCCTGATCTGCGGGACTCGGACCGTCTACCCCCCTAGACATTCTTCTGAGAGGGGTAGCCCGGCGTAGCTCTCTCTTGTTTTGTGTTTGATTATGTCATGGGATGATGTGAAACCATGTTGGTTCACAAGTTGGGGCACTATACGGCCCGGTTTCACCGTAACAGGGAGATTCCCCCTTATACAGGTCCAGAACCTTCGCTTCTAGGTTAGAGCGCATGCATGTGAGGGGGGACACAGGCAATCACCTATACCAACCTGGCACCACACTCACACACATATGCTAGGGACACATGAAAGTTTTCATCGATTCCGACGTTCTCGTGGACTTCCTCCGGCGAAACCCTGATGATCTGCGGGCCTCGGATCGTCTACCCCCCTAGACATTCTTCTGACAGGGGTAGCCCGGCGTAGCTCTCTCTTGTTTTGTGTCTGACTAGGTCATAGGATGATGTAAAACCATGTTGGTTCACAAGTTGGGGCACTATCCTACCCGGTTTCACCTGAACGGGGAGATTCCCCCTTATACAGGTCCATAACCTTTCGCTTCTAGGTTAGAGCGCATGCATGCGAGGGGGACACATACAATCACCTATACCAACCTTGCACCACACTCACACACATATGCTAGGGACACATGCAAGTTTTCAGATGATTCCAACGTTCTTGCGGACTTCCACCGGCGAAACCCTGATCTGCGGGACTCGGACCGTCCACCCCCCTAGACATTCTTCTGACGGGGTAGCTCGGCGTAGCTCTCTCTTTTTTTGTGTTTGATTATGTCATGGGATGATGTGAAACCATGTTGGTTCACAAGTTGGGGCACTATACGGCCCGGTTTCACCGTAACAGGGAGATTCCCCCTTATACAGGTCCAGAACCTTCGCTTCTAGGTTAGAGCGCATGCATGTGAGGGGGGACACATGCAATCACCTATATATACCAACCTGGCACCACACTCACACACATATGCTAGGGACACATGCAAGTTTTCATCGATTCCGACGTTCTCGTGGACTTCCTCCGGCGAAACCCTGATGATCTGCGGGCCTCGGATCGTCTACCCCCCTAGACATTCTTCTGACAGGGGTAACCCGGCGTAGCTCTCTCTTGTTTTGTGTCTGACTAGGTCATAGGATGATGTAAAACCATGTTGGTTCACAAGTTGGGGCACTATCCTACCCGGTTTCACCTGAACGGGGAGATTCCCCCTTATACAGGTCCAGAACCTTCGCTTCTAGGTTAGAGCGCATGCATGCGAGGGGGTCACATGCAATCACCTATACCAACCTTGCACCACACTCACACACATATTCTAGGGACACATGCAAGTTTTCAGATGATTCCGACGTTCTCGTGGTCTTCCTCCGACGAAACCCTGATCTGTGGGACTCGGATCGTCTACCCCCCTAGACATTCTTCTGACAGGGGTAGCCCGGCGTAGCTCTCTCTTGTTTTGTGTCTGACTAGGTCATAGGATGATGTAAAACCATGTTGGTTCATAAGTTGGGGCACTATCCTACCCGGTTTCACCTGAACGGGGAGATTCCCCCTTATATAGGTCCATAACCTTTCGCTTCTAGGTTAGAGCGCATGCATGCGAGGGGGACACATGCAATCACCTATACCAACCTTGCACCACACTCACACACAGCTGCTAGGGACACATGCAAGTTTTCAGATGATTCCGACGTTCTTGCGGACTTCCACCGGCGAAACCCTGATCTGCGGGACTCGGACCGTCTACCCCCCTAGACATTCTTTTGACAGGGGTAGCCCGGCGTAGATCTCTCTTGTTTTGTATTTGATTATGTCATGGGATGATGTGAAACCATGTTGGTTCACAAGTTGGGGCACTATACGGCCCGGTTTCACCATAACGGGGAGATTCCCCCTTATACAGGTCCAGAACCTTCGCTTCTAGGTTAGAGCGCATGCATGTGAGGGGGGACACATTCAATCACCTATACCAACCTGGCACCACACTCACACACATATGCTAGGGACACATGCAAGTTTTCATCGATTCCGACGTTCTCGTGGACTTCCTCCGGCGAAACCCTGATGATCTGCGGGCCTCGGATCGTCTACCCCCCTAGACATTCTTCTGACAGGGGTAGCCCGGCGTATCTCTCTCTTGTTTTGTGTCTGACTAGGTCATAGGATGATGTAAAACCATGTTGGTTCACAAGTTGGGGCACTATCCTACCCGGTTTCACATGAACGGGGAGATCCCCCCTTATACAGGTCCAGAACCTTTCGCTTCTAGGTTAGAGCGCATGCATGCGAGAGGGACACACGCAATCACCTATACCAACCTTGCACCACACTCACACACATATGCTAGGGACACATGCAAGTTTTCAGATGATTCCGACGTTCTCGTGGTCTTCCTCCGGTGAAACCCTGATCTGCGGGACTCGGATCGTCTACCCCCCTAGACATTCTTCTGATAGGGGTAGCCCGGCGTAGCTCTCTCTTGTTTGTGTCTGACTAGGTCATAGGATATTGTAAAATCATGTTAGTTCACAATTTGGGGCACTATCCTACCCGGTTTCACCTGAACGGGGAGATTCCCCCTTATACAGGTCCATAACCTTTCGCTTCTAGGTTAGAGCGCATGCATGCGAGGGGGACACACGCAATCACCTATACCAACCTTCACCACACTCACACACATATGCTAGGGACACATGCAAGTTTTCAGATGATTCCGACGTTCTCGTGGTCTTCCTCCGGCGAAACCCTGATTTGCGGGACTCGGATCGTCTACCCCCCTAGACATTCTTCTGATAGGGGTAGCCCGGCGTAGCTCTCTCTTGTTTGTGTCTGACTAAGTCATAGGATGATGTAAAACCATGTTGGTTCACAAGTTGGGGCACTATCCTACCCGGTTTCACCTGAACGGGGAGATTCCCCCTTATACAGGTCCTTAACCTTTCGCTTCTAGGTTAGAGCGCATGCATGCGAGGGGGACACATGCAATCACCTATACCAACCTTGCACCACACTCACACACATATGCTAGGGACACATGCAAGTTTTCAGATGATTCCGACGTTCTTGCGAACTTCCACCGGCGAAACCCTGATCTGC
The DNA here is from genome assembly GCA_916181665.1 of Avena sativa. Lineage (NCBI taxonomy): Eukaryota > Viridiplantae > Streptophyta > Magnoliopsida > Poales > Poaceae > Avena > Avena sativa. Next base: position 388,577,437 of record OV702296.1, read on the forward strand.
GGGACTCGGACCGTCTACCCCCCTAGACATTCTTCTGAGAGGGGTAGCCCGGCGTAGCTCTCTCTTGTTTTGTGTTTGATTATGTCATGGGATGATGTGAAACCATGTTGGTTCACAAGTTGGGGCACTATACGGCCCGGTTTCACCGTAACAGGGAGATTCCCCCTTATACAGGTCCAGAACCTTCGCTTCTAGGTTAGAGCGCATGCATGTGAGGGGGGACACAGGCAATCACCTATACCAACATGGCACCACACTCACAGACATATGCTAGGGACACATGAAAGTTTTCATCGATTCCGACGTTCTCGTGGACTTCCTCCGGCGAAACCCTGATGATCTGCGGTCCTCGGATCGTCTACCCCCCTAGACATTCTTCTGACAGGGGTAGCCCGGCGTAGCTCTCTCTTGTTTTGTGTCTGACTAGGTCATAGGATGATGTAAAACCATGTTGGTTCACAAGTTGGGGCACTATCCTACCCGGTTTCACCTGAACGGGGAGATTCCCCCTTATACAGGTCCATAACCTTTCGCTTCTAGGTTAGAGCGCATGCATGCGAGGGGGACACATACAATCACCTATACCAACCTTGCACCACACTCACACACATATGCTAGGGACACATGCAAGTTTTCAGATGATTCCAACGTTCTTGCGGACTTCCACCGGCGAAACCCTGATCTGCGGGACTCGGACCGTCCACCCCCCTAGACATTCTTCTGACGGGGTAGCTCGGCGTAGCTCTCTCTTTTTTTGTGTTTGATTATGTCATGGGATGATGTGAAACCATGTTGGTTCACAAGTTGGGGCACTATACGGCCCGGTTTCACCGTAACAGGGAGATTCCCCCTTATACAGGTCCAGAACCTTCGCTTCTAGGTTAGAGCGCATGCATGTGAGGGGGGACACATGCAATCACCTATATATACCAACCTGGCACCACACTCACACACATATGCTAGGGACACATGCAAGTTTTCATCGATTCCGACGTTCTCGTGGACTTCCTCCGGCGAAACCCTGATGATCTGCGGGCCTCGGATCGTCTACCCCCCTAGACATTCTTCTGACAGGGGTAACCCGGCGTAGCTCTCTCTTGTTTTGTGTCTGACTAGGTCATAGGATGATGTAAAACCATGTTGGTTCACAAGTTGGGGCACTATCCTACCCGGTTTCACCTGAACGGGGAGATTCCCCCTTATACAGGTCCAGAACCTTCGCTTCTAGGTTAGAGCGCATGCATGCGAGGGGGTCACATGCAATCACCTATACCAACCTTGCACCACACTCACACACATATTCTAGGGACACATGCAAGTTTTCAGATGATTCCAACGTTCTCGTGGTCTTCCTCCGACGAAACCCTGATCTGTGGGACTCGGATCGTCTACCCCCCTAGACATTCTTCTGACAGGGGTAGCCCGGCGTAGCTCTCTCTTGTTTTGTGTCTGACTAGGTCATAGGATGATGTAAAACCATGTTGGTTCATAAGTTGGGGCACTATCCTACCCGGTTTCACCTGAATGGGGAGATTCCCCCTTATATAGGTCCATAACCTTTCGCTTCTAGGTTAGAGCGCATGCATGCGAGGGGGACACATGCAATCACCTATGCCAACCTTGCACCACACTCACACACATATGCTAGGGACACATGCAAGTTTTCAGATGATTCCGACGTTCTTGCGGACTTCCACCGGCGAAACCCTGATCTGCGGGACTCGGACCGTCTACCCCCCTAGACATTCTTTTGACAGGGGTAGCCCGGCGTAGATCTCTCTTGTTTTGTATTTGATTATGTCATGGGATGATGTGAAACCATGTTGGTTCACAAGTTGGGGCACTATACGGCCCGGTTTCACCATAACGGGGAGATTCCCCCTTATACAGGTCCAGAACCTTCGCTTCTAGGTTAGAGCGCATGCATGTGAGGGGGGACACATGCAATCACCTATACCAACCTGGCACCACACTCACACACATATGCTAGGGACACATGCAAGTTTTCATCGATTCCGACGTTCTCGTGGACTTCCTCCGGCGAAACCCTGATGATCTGCGGGCCTCGGATCGTCTACCCCCCTAGACATTCTTCTGACAGGGGTAGCCCGGCGTAGCTCTCTCTTGTTTTGTGTCTGACTAGGTCATAGGATGATGTAAAACCATGTTGGTTCACAAGTTGGGGCACTATCCTACCCGGTTTCACATGAACGGGGAGATCCCCCCTTATACAGGTCTAGAACCTTTCGCTTCTAGGTTAGAGCGCATGCATGCGAGAGGGACACACGCAATCACCTATACCAACCTTGCACCACACTCACACACATATGCTAGGGACACATGCAAGTTTTCAGATGATTCCGACATTCTCGTGGTCTTCCTCCGGTGAAACCCTGATCTGCGGGACTCGGATCGTCTACCCCCCTAGACATTCTTCTGATAGGGGTAGCCCGGCGTAGCTCTCTCTTGTTTGTGTCTGACTAGGTCATAGGATATTGTAAAATCATGTTAGTTCACAATTTGGGGCACTATCCTACCCGGTTTCACCTGAACGGGGAGATTCCCCCTTATACAGGTCCATAACCTTTCGCTTCTAGGTTAGAGCGCATGCATGCGAGGGGGACACATGCAATCACCTATACCAACCTTGCACCACACTCACACACATATGCTAGGGACACATGCAAGTTTTCAGATGATTCCGACGTTCTTGCGGACTTCCACCGGCGAAACCCTGATCTGCGGGACTCGGACCGTCTACCCCCCTAGACATTCTTCTGACAGGGGTAGCCCGGCGTAGCTCTCTCTTGTTTTGTGTTTGATTATGTCATGGGATGATGTGAAACCATGTTGGTTCACAAGTTGGGGCACTATACGGCCCGGTTTCACCGTAACAGGGAGATTCCCCCTTATACAGGTCCAGAACCTTCGCTTCTAGGTTAGAGCGCATGCATGTGAGGGGGGACACAGGCAATCACCTATACCAACCTGGCACCACACTCACACACATATGCTAGGGACACATGAAAGTTTTCATCGATTCCGACGTTCTCGTGGACTTCCTCCGGCGAAACCCTGATGATCTGCGGGCCTCGAATCGTCTACCCCCTAGACATTCTTCTGACAGGGGTAGCCCGGCGTAGCTCTCTCTTGTTTTGTGTCTGACTAGGTCATAGGATGATGTAAAACCATGTTGGTTCACAAGTTGGGGCACTATCCTACCCGGTTTCACCTGAACGGGGAGATTCCCCCTTATACAGGTCCATAACCTTTCGCTTCTAGGTTAGAGCGCATGCATGCGAGGGGGACACATGCAATCACCTATACCAACCTTGCACCACACTCACACACATATGCTAGGGACACATGCAAGTTTTCAGATGATTCCGACGTTCTTGCGGACTTCCACTGGCGAAACCCTGATCTGCGGGACTCGGACCGTCCACCCCCATAGACATTCTTCTGACGGGGTAGCTCGGCGTAGCTCTCTATTTTTTTGTGTTTGATTATGTCATGGGATGATGTGAAACCATGTTGGTTCACAAGTTGGGGCACTATACGGCCCGGTTTCACCGTAACAGGGAGATTCCCCCTTATACAGGTCTAGAACCTTCGCTTCTAGGTTAGAGCGCATGCATGTGAGGGGGGACACATGCAATCACCTATATATACCAACCTGGCACCACACTCACACACATATGCTAGGGACACATGCAAGTTTTCATCGATTCCGACGTTCTCGTGGACTTCCTCCGGCGAAACCCTGATGATCTGCGGGCCTCGGATCGTCTACCTAATGGAAATGAAGTTCAGCATCCTCTAGAACCTTATGGTCTATTGCAAAGTTAGTGTTTCCATGGTCTGAATACTTACAAATAGGCAACAAAAAGTTAACTAAAAACTTTAAATAAATACATTAGAAAGAAAAAAAATAAAAAGAAAATTAGAAAATACCTAAAGGCACACGGCAAAGGACAAAACACACGGCAAAGAGGTCCTTTGCCATGTGCCTGTCGCCGTCAAACACACGACAAAGGTCCTTTGCCGTGTGTCTCTCTCCCTCAGACACACGGCAAAGAATTTTTTTCACCTTTAGCAAGGCTTTTATTACATATATGTTAGGTGATATTATTTCATAGGATCATGAGAGCACACATATGATCATAGGTTATTGTGGTCTTGATCACTATATACATGCACCCCCCTGATTCCGACGTTCTCGTGGACTTCCTCCGGCGAAACCCTGATGATCTACGGGCCTCGGATCGTCTACCCCCTAGACATTCTTCTGACAGGGGTAGCCCGGTGTAGCTCTCTCTTGTTTTGTGTTTGATTATGTCATGGAATGATGTGAAACCATGTTGGTTCACAAGTTGGGGCACTATATGGCCCGGTTTCACCGTAACGGGGAGATTCCCCCTTATACAGGTCCAGAACCTTCGCTTCTAGGTTAGAGCGCATGCATGTGAGGGGGACACATGCAATCACCTATATCAACCTGGCACCACACTCACACACATATGCTAGGGACACATGCAAGTTTTCATCGATTCCGACGTTCTCGTGGACTTCCGCCGGCGAAACCCTGATGATCTGCGGGCCTCGGATCGTCTACCCCCTAGACATTCTTCTGACAGGGGTAGCCTTGCATAGCTCTCTCTTGTTTTGTGTCTGACTAGGTCATAGGATGATGTAAAACCATGTTGGTTCACAAGTTGGGGCACTATCCTACCCGGTTTCACCTGAACGAGGAGATTCCCCCTCATACAGGTCCAGAACCTTTCGCTTCTAGGTTAGAGCGCATGCATGCGAGGGGGACACATGCAATCACCTATATATACCAACCTGGCACCACACTCACACACATATGCTAGGGACACATGCAAGTTTTCATCGATTCCGACGTTCTCGTGGACTTCCTCCGGCGAAACCCTGATGATCTGCGGGCCTCGGATCGTCTACCCCCCTAGACATTCTTCTGACAGGGGTAACCCGGCGTAGCTCTCTCTTGTTTTGTGTCTGACTAGGTCATAGGATGATGTAAAACCATGTTGGTTCACAAGTTGGGGCACTATCCTACCCGGTTTCACCTGAACGGGGAGATTCCCCCTTATACAGGTCCAGAACCTTCGCTTCTAGGTTAGAGCGCATGCATGCGAGGGGGTCACATGCAATCACCTATACCAACCTTGCACCACACTCACACACATATTCTAGGGACACATGCAAGTTTTCAGATGATTCCGACGTTCTCGTGGTCTTCCTCCGACGAAACCCTGATCTGTGGGACTCGGATCGTCTACCCCCCTAGACATTCTTCTGACAGGGGTAGCCCGGCGTAGCTCTCTCTTGTTTTGTGTCTGACTAGGTCATAGGATGATGTAAAACCATGTTGGTTCATAAGTTGGGGCACTATCCTACCCGGTTTCACCTGAACGGGGAGATTCCCCCTTATATAGGTCCATAACCTTTCGCTTCTAGGTTAGAGCGCATGCATGCGAGGGGGACACATGCAATCACCTATACCAACCTTGCACCACACTCACACACATATGCTAGGGACACATGCAAGTTTTCAGATGATTCCGACGTTCTTGCGGACTTCCACCGGCGAAACCCTGATCTGCGGGACTCGGACCGTCTACCCCCCTAGACATTCTTTTGACAGGGGTAGCCCGGCGTAGATCTCTCTTGTTTTGTATTTGATTATGTCATGGGATGATGTGAAACCATGTTGGTTCACAAGTTGGGGCACTATACGGCCCGGTTTCACCATAACGGGGAGATTCCCCCTTATACAGGTCCAGAACCTTCGCTTCTAGGTTAGAGAGCATGCATGTGAGGGGGGACACATGCAATCACCTATACCAACCTGGCACCACACTCACACACATATGCTAGGGACACATGCAAGTTTTCATCGATTCCGACGTTCTCGTGGACTTCCTCCGGCGAAACCCTGATGATCTGCGGGCCTCGGATCGTCTACCCCCCTAGACATTCTTCTGACAGGGGTAGCCCGGCGTAGCTCTCTCTTGTTTTGTGTCTGACTAGGTCATAGGATGATGTAAAACCATGTTGGTTCACAAGTTGGGGCACTATCCTACCCGGTTTCACATGAACGGGGAGATCCCCCCTTATACAGGTCCAGAACCTTTCGCTTCTAGGTTAGAGCGCATGCATGCGAGAGGGACACACGCAATCACCTATACCAACCTTGCACCACACTCACACACATATGCTAGGGACACATGCAAGTTTTCAGATGATTCCGACGTTCTCGTGGTCTTCCTCCGGTGAAACCCTGATCTGCGGGACTCGGATCGTCTACCCCCCTAGACATTCTTCTGATAGGGGTAGCCCGGCGTAGCTCTCTCTTGTTTGTGTCTGACTAGGTCATAGGATATTGTAAAATCATGTTAGTTCACAATTTGGGGCACTATCCTACCCGGTTTCACCTGAACGGGGAGATTCCCCCTTATACAGGTCCATAACCTTTCGCTTCTAGGTTAGAGCGCATGCATGCGAGGGGGACACATGCAATCACCTATACCAACCTTGCACCACACTCACACACATATGCTAGGGACACATGCAAGTTTTCAGATGATTCCGACGTTCTTGCGGACTTCCACCGGCGAAACCCTGATCTGCGGCACTCGGACCGTCTACCCCCCTAGACATTCTTCTGACAGGGGTAGCCCGGCGTAGCTCTCTCTTGTTTTGTGTTTGATTATGTCATGGGATGATGTGAAACCATGTTGGTTCACAAGTTGGGGCACTATACGGCCCGGTTTCACCGTAACAGGGAGATTCCCCCTTATACAGGTCCAGAACCTTCGCTTCTAGGTTAGAGCGCATGCATGTGAGGGGGGACACAGGCAATCACCTATACCAACCTGGCACCACACTCACACACATATGCTAGGGACACATGAAAGTTTTCATCGATTCCGACGTTCTCGTGGACTTCCTCCGGTGAAACCCTGATCTGCGGGACTCGGATCGTCTACCCCCCTAGACATTCTTCTGATAGGGGTAGCCCGGCGTAGCTCTCTCTTGTTTGTGTCTGACTAGGTCATAGGATATTGTAAAATCATGTTAGTTCACAATTTGGGGCACTATCCTACCCGGTTTCACCTGAACGGGGAGATTCCCCCTTATACAGGTCCATAACCTTTCGCTTCTAGGTTAGAGCGCATGCATGCGAGGGGGACACATGCAATCACCTATACCAACCTTGCACCACACTCACACACATATGCTAGGGACACATGCAAGTTTTCAGATGATTCCGACGTTCTTGCGGACTTCCACCGGCGAAACCCTGATCTGCGGGACTCGGACCGTCTACCCCCCTAGACATTCTTCTGACAGGGGTAGCCCGGCGTAGCTCTCTCTTGTTTTGTGTTTGATTATGTCATGGGATGATGTGAAACCATGTTGGTTCACAAGTTGGGGCACTATACGGCCCGGTTTCACCGTAACAGGGAGATTCCCCCTTATACAGGTCCAGAACCTTCGCTTCTAGGTTAGAGCGCATGCATGTGAGGGGGGACACAGGCAATCACCTATACCAACCTGGCACCACACTCACACACATATGCTAGGGACACATGAAAGTTTTCATCGATTCCGACGTTCTCGTGGACTTCCTCCGGCGAAACCCTGATGATCTGCGGGCCTCGAATCGTCTACCCCCTAGACATTCTTCTGACAGGGGTAGCCCGGCGTAGCTCTCTCTTGTTTTGTGTCTGACTAGGTCATAGGATGATGTAAAACCATGTTGGTTCACAAGTTGGGGCACTATCCTACCCGGTTTCACCTGAACGGGGAGATTCCCCCTTATACAGGTCCATAACCTTTCGCTTCTAGGTTAGAGCGCATGCATGCGAGGGGGACACATGCAATCACCTATACCAACCTTGCACCACACTCACACACATATGCTAGGGACACATGCAAGTTTTCAGATGATCCGACGTTCTTGCGGACTTCCACCGGCGAAACCCTGATCTGCGGGACTCGGACCGTCCACCCCCATAGACATTCTTCTGACGGGGTAGCTCGGCGTAGCTCTCTATTTTTTTGTGTTTGATTATGTCATGGGATGATGTGAAACCATGTTGGTTCACAAGTTGGGGCACTATACGGCCCGGTTTCACCGTAACAGGGAGATTCCCCCTTATACAGGTCTAGAACCTTCGCTTCTAGGTTAGAGCGCATGCATGTGAGGGGGGACACATGCAATCACCTATATATACCAACCTGGCACCACACTCACACACATATGCTAGGGACACATGCAAGTTTTCATCGATTCCGACGTTCTCGTGGACTTCCTCCGGCGAAACCCTGATGATCTGCGGGCCTCGGATCGTCTACCTAATGGAAATGAAGTTCAGCATCCTCTAGAACCTTATGGTCTATTGCAAAGTTAGTGTTTCCATGGTCTGAATACTTACAAATAGGCAACAAAAAGTTAACTAAAAACTTTAAATAAATACATTAGAAAGAAAAAAAATAAAAAGAAAATTAGAAAATACCTAAAGGCACACGGCAAAGGACAAAACACACGGCAAAGAGGTCCTTTGCCATGTGCCTGTCGCCGTCAAACACACGACAAAGGTCCTTTGCCGTGTGTCTCTCTCCCTCAGACACACGGCAAAGAATTTTTTTCACCTTTAGCAAGGCTTTTATTACATATATGTTAGGTGATATTATTTCATAGGATCATGAGAGCACACATATGATCATAGGTTATTGTGGTCTTGATCACTATATACATGCACCCCCCTGATTCCGACGTTCTCGTGGACTTCCTCCGGCGAAACCCTGATGATCTACGGGCCTCGGATCGTCTACCCCCTAGACATTCTTCTGACAGGGGTAGCCCGGTGTAGCTCTCTCTTGTTTTGTGTTTGATTATGTCATGGAATGATGTGAAACCATGTTGGTTCACAAGTTGGGGCACTATATGGCCCGGTTTCACCGTAACGGGGAGATTCCCCCTTATACAGGTCCAGAACCTTCGCTTCTAGGTTAGAGCGCATGCATGTGAGGGGGACACATGCAATCACCTATATCAACCTGGCACCACACTCACACACATATGCTAGGGACACATGCAAGTTTTCATCGATTCCGACGTTCTCGTGGACTTCCTCCGGCGAAACCCTGATGATCTGCGGGCCTCGGATCGTCTACCCCCTAGACATTCTTCTGACAGGGGTAGCCTTGCATAGCTCTCTCTTGTTTTGTGTCTGACTAGGTCATAGGATGATGTAAAACCATGTTGGTTCACAAGTTGGGGCACTATCCTACCCGGTTTCACCTGAACGAGGAGATTCCCCCTCATACAGGTCCAGAACCTTTCGCTTCTAGGTTAGAGCGCATGCATGCGAGGGGGACACATGCAATCACCTATACCAACCTTGCACCACACTCACACACATATGCTAGGGACACATGCAAGTTTTTAGATGATTCCGACGTTCTCGTGGTCTTCCTCCGGCGAAACCCTGATCTGCGGGACTCGAATCGTCTACCCCCCTAGACATTCTTCTGACAGGGGTAGCCCGGCGTAGCTCTCTCTTGTTTTGTGTCTGACTAGGTCATAGGATGATGTAAAACCATGTTGGTTCACAAGTTGGGGCACTATCCTACCCGGTTTCACCTGAACGGGGAGATTCCCCCTTATATAGGTCCATAACCTTTCGCTTCTAGGTTAGAGCGCATGCATGCCAGGGGGACACATGCAATCACCTATACCAACCTTGCACCACACTCACACACATATGCTAGGGACACATGCAAGTTTTCAGATGATTCCGACGTTCTTGCGGACTTCCACCGGCGAAACCCTGATCTGCGGGACTCGGACCGTCTACCCCCCTAGACATTCTTCTGACAGGGGTAGCCCGGCGTAGCTCTCTCTTGTTTTGTGTTTGATTATGTCATGGGATGATGTGAAACCATGTTGGTTCACAAGTTGGGGCACTATACGGCCCGGTTTCACCGTAACAGGGAGATTCCCCCTTATACAGGTCCAGAACCTTCGCTTCTAGGTTAGAGCGTATGCATGTGAGGGGGGACACAGGCAATCACCTATACCAACCTGGCACCACACTCACACACATATGCTAGGGACACATGAAAGTTTTCATCGATTCCGACGTTCTCGTGGACTTCCACCGGCGAAACCCTGATGATCTGCGGGCCTCGGATCGTCTACCCCCCTAGACATTCCTCTGACAGGGGTAGCCCGGCGTAGCTCTCTCTTGTTTTGTGTCTGACTAGGTCATAGGATGATGTAAAACCATGTTGGTTCACAAGTTGGGGCACTATCCTACCCGGTTTCACCTGAACGGGGAGATTCCCCCTTATACAGGTCCATAACCTTTCGCTTCTAGGTTAGAGCGCATGCATGCGAGGGGGACACATGCAATCACCTATACCAACCTTGCACCACACTCACACACATATGCTAGGGACACATGCAAGTTTTCAGATGATTCCGACGTTCTTGCGGACTTCCACCGGCGAAACCCTGATCTGCGGGACTCGGACCGTCCACCCCCTAGACATTCTTCTGACGGGGTAGCTCGGCGTAGCTCTCTCTTTTTTTGTGTTTGATTATGTCATGGGATGATGTGAAACCATGTTGGTTCACAAGTTGGGGCACTATACGGCCCGGTTTCACCGTAACAGGCAGATTCCCCCTTATACAGGTCCAGAACCTTCGCTTCTAGGTTAGAGCGCATGCATGTGAGGGGGGACACATGCAATCACCTATATATACCAACCTGGCACCACACTCACACACATATGCTAGGGACACATGCAAGTTTTCATCGATTCCGACGTTCTCGTGGACTTCCTCCGGCGAAACCCTGATGATCTGCGGGCCTCGGATCGTCTACCTAATGGCAATGAAGTTCAGCATCCTCTAGAACCTTATGGTCTATTGCAAAGTTAGTGTTTCCATGGTCTGAATACTTACAAATAGGCAACAAAAAGTTAACTAAAAACTTTAAATAAATACATTAGAAAGAAAAAAAATAAAAAGAAAATTAGAAAATACCTAAAGGCACACGGCAAAGGACAAAACACACGGCAAAGAGGTCCTTTGCCATGTGCCTGTCGCCGTCAAACACACGACAAAGGTCCTTTGCCGTGTGTCTCTCTCCCTCAGACACACGGCAAAGAATTTTTTTCACCTTTAGCAAGGCTTTTATTACATATATGTTAGGTGATATTATTTCATAGGATCATGAGAGCACACATATGATCATAGGTTATTGTGGTCTTGATCACTATATACATGCACCCCCCTGATTCCGACGTTCTCGTGGACTTCCTCCGGCGAAACCCTGATGATCTACGGGCCTCGGATCGTCTACCCCCTAGACATTCTGACAGGGGTAGCCCGGCGTAGCTCTCTCTTGTTTTGTGTTTGAATATGTCATGGGATGATGTGAAACCATGTTGGTTCACAAGTTGGGGTACTATATGGCCCGGTTTCACCGTAACGGGGAGATTCCCCCTTATACAGGTCCAGAACCTTCGCTTCTAGGTTAGAGCGCATGCATGTGAGGGGGGACACATGCAATCACCTATATCAACCTGGCACCACACTCACACACATATGCTAGGGACAGATGCAAGTTTTCATCGATTCCGACGTTCTCGTGGACTTCCTCCGGCGAAACCCTGATGATCTGCGGGCCTCGGATCGTCTACCCCCTAGACATTCTTCTGACAGGGGTAGCCTGGCGTAGCTCTTTCTTGTTTTGTGTCTGACTAGGTCATAGGATGATGTAAAACCATGTTGGTTCACAAGTTGGGGCACTATCCTACCCGGTTTCACCTGAACGAGGAGATTCCCCCTCATACAGGTCCAGAACCTTTCGCTTCTAGGTTAGAGCGCATGCATGCGAGGGGGACACATGCAATCACCTATACCAACCTTGCACCACACTCACACACATATGCTAGGGACACATGCAAGTTTTCAGATGATTCCGACGTTCTTGCGGACTTCCACCGGCGAAACCCTGATCTGCGGGACTCGGACCGTCTACCCCCCTAGACATTCTTTTGACAGGGGTAGCCCGGCGTAGATCTCTCTTGTTTTGTATTTGATTATGTCATGGGATGATGTGAAACCATGTTGGTTCACAAGTTGGGGCACTATACGGCCCGGTTTCACCATAACGGGGAGATTCCCCCTTATACAGGTCCAGAACCTTCGCTTCTAGGTTAGAGCGCATGCATGTGAGGGGGGACACATGCAATCACCTATACCAACCTGGCACCACACTCACACACATATGCTAGGGACACATGCAAGTTTTCATCGATTCCGACGTTCTCGTGGACTTCCTCCGGCGAAACCCTGATGATCTGCGGGCCTCGGATCGTCTACCCCCCTAGACATTCTTCTGACAGGGGTAGCCCGGCGTAGCTCTCTCTTGTTTTGTGTCTGACTAGGTCATAGGATGATGTAAAACCATGTTGGTTCACAAGTTGGGGCACTATCCTACCCGGTTTCACATGAACGGGGAGATCCCCCCTTATACAGGTCCAGAACCTTTCGCTTCTAGGTTAGAGCGCATGCATGCGAGAGGGACACACGCAATCACCTATACCAACCTTGCACCACACTCACACACATATGCTAGGGACACATGCAAGTTTTCAGATGATTCCGACGTTCTCGTGGTCTTCCTCCGGTGAAACCCTGATCTGCGGGACTCGGATCGTCTACCCCCCTAGACATTCTTCTGATAGGGGTAGCCCGGCGTAGCTCTCTCTTGTTTGTGTCTGACTAGGTCATAGGATATTGTAAAATCATGTTAGTTCACAATTTGGGGCACTATCCTACCCGGTTTCACCTGAACGGGGAGATTCCCCCTTATACAGGTCCATAACCTTTCGCTTCTAGGTTAGAGCGCATGCATGCGAGGGGGACACATGCAATCACCTATACCAACCTTGCACCACACTCACACACATATGCTAGGGACACATGCAAGTTTTCAGATGATTCCGACGTTCTTGCGGACTTCCACCGGCGAAACCCTGATCTGCGGGACTCGGACCGTCTACCCCCCTAGACATTCTTCTGACAGGGGTAGCCCGGCGTAGCTCTCTCTTGTTTTGTGTTTGATTATGTCATGGGATGATGTGAAACCATGTTGGTTCACAAGTTGGGGCACTATACGGCCCGGTTTCACCGTAACAGGGAGATTCCCCCTTATACAGGTCCAGAACCTTCGCTTCTAGGTTAGAGCGCATGCATGTGAGGGGGGACACAGGCAATCACCTATACCAACCTGGCACCACACTCACACACATATGCTAGGGACACATGAAAGTTTTCATCGATTCCGACGTTCTCGTGGACTTCCTCCGGCGAAACCCTGATGATCTGCGGGCCTCGAATCGTCTACCCCCTAGACATTCTTCTGACAGGGGTAGCCCGGCGTAGCTCTCTCTTGTTTTGTGTCTGACTAGGTCATAGGATGATGTAAAACCATGTTGGTTCACAAGTTGGGGCACTATCCTACCCGGTTTCACCTGAACGGGGAGATTCCCCCTTATACAGGTCCATAACCTTTCGCTTCTAGGTTAGAGCGCATGCATGCGAGGGGGACACATGCAATCACCTATACCAACCTTGCACCACACTCACACACATATGCTAGGGACACATGCAAGTTTTCAGATGATTCCGACGTTCTTGCGGACTTCCACCGGCGAAACCCTGATCTGCGGGACTCGGACCGTCCACCCCCATAGACATTCTTCTGACGGGGTAGCTCGGCGTAGCTCTCTATTTTTTTGTGTTTGATTATGTCATGGGATGATGTGAAACCATGTTGGTTCACAAGTTGGGGCACTATACGGCCCGGTTTCACCGTAACAGGGAGATTCCCCCTTATACAGGTCTAGAACCTTCGCTTCTAGGTTAGAGCGCATGCATGTGAGGGGGGACACATGCAATCACCTATATATACCAACCTGGCACCACACTCACACACATATGCTAGGGACACATGCAAGTTTTCATCGATTCCGACGTTCTCGTGGACTTCCTCCGGCGAAACCCTGATGATCTGCGGGCCTCGGATCGTCTACCTAATGGAAATGAAGTTCAGCATCCTCTAGAACCTTATGGTCTATTGCAAAGTTAGTGTTTCCATGGTCTGAATACTTACAAATAGGCAACAAAAAGTTAACTAAAAACTTTAAATAAATACATTAGAAAGAAAAAAAATAAAAAGAAAATTAGAAAATACCTAAAGGCACACGGCAAAGGACAAAACACACGGCAAAGAGGTCCTTTGCCATGTGCCTGTCGCCGTCAAACACACGACAAAGGTCCTTTGCCGTGTGTCTCTCTCCCTCAGACACACGGCAAAGAATTTTTTTCACCTTTAGCAAGGCTTTTATTACATATATGTTAGGTGATATTATTTCATAGGATCATGAGAGCACACATATGATCATAGGTTATTGTGGTCTTGATCACTATATACATGCACCCCCCTGATTCCGACGTTCTCGTGGACTTCCTCCGGCGACACCCTGATGATCTACGGGCCTCGGATCGTCTACCCCCTAGACATTCTTCTGACAGGGGTAGCCCGGTGTAGCTCTCTCTTGTTTTGTGTTTGATTATGTCATGGAATGATGTGAAACCATGTTGGTTCACAAGTTGGGGCACTATATGGCCCGGTTTCACCGTAACGGGGAGATTCCCCCTTATACAGGTCCAGAACCTTCGCTTCTAGGTTAGAGCGCATGCATGTGAGGGGGACACATGCAATCACCTATATCAACCTGGCACCACACTCACACACATATGCTAGGGACACATGCAAGTTTTCATCGATTCCGACGTTCTCGTGGACTTCCTCCGGCGAAACCCTGATGATCTGCGGGCCTCGGATCGTCTACCCCCTAGACATTCTTCTGACAGGGGTAGCCTTGCATAGCTCTCTCTTGTTTTGTGTCTGACTAGGTCATAGGATGATGTAAAACCATGTTGGTTCACAAGTTGGGGCACTATCCTACCCGGTTTCACCTGAACGAGGAGATTCCCCCTCATACAGGTCCAGAACCTTTCGCTTCTAGGTTAGAGCGCATGCATGCGAGGGGGACACATGCAATCACCTATACCAACCTTGCACCACACTCACACACATATGCTAGGTACACATGCAAGTTTTTAGACGATTCCGACGTTCTCGTGGTCTTCCTCCGGCGAAACCCTGATCTGCGGGACTCGAATCGTCTACCCCCCTAGACATTCTTCTGACAGGGGTAGCCCGGCGTAGCTCTCTCTTGTTTTGTGTCTGACTAGGTCATAGGATGATGTAAAACCATGTTGGTTCACAAGTTGGGGCACTATCCTACCCGGTTTCACCTGAACGGGGAGATTCCCCCTTATATAGGTCCATAACCTTTCGCTTCTAGGTTAGAGCGCATGCATGCGAGGGGGACACATGCAATCACCTATACCAACCTTGCACCACACTCACACACATATGCTAGGGACACATGCAAGTTTTCAGATGATTCCGACGTTCTTGCGGACTTCCACCGGCGAAACCCTGATCTGCGGGACTCGGACCGTCTACCCCCCTAGACATTCTTCTGACAGGGGTAGCCCGGCGTAGCTCTCTCTTGTTTTGTGTTTGATTATGTCATGGGATGATGTGAAACCATGTTGGTTCACAAGTTGGGGCACTATACGGCCCGGTTTCACCGTAACAGGGAGATTCCCCCTTATACAGGTCCAGAACCTTCGCTTCTAGGTTAGAGCGTATGCATGTGAGGGGGGACACAGGCAATCACCTATACCAACCTGGCACCACACTCACACACATATGCTAGGGACACATGAAAGTTTTCATCGATTCCGACGTTCTCGTGGACTTCCACCGGCGAAACCCTGATGATCTGCGGGCCTCGGATCGTCTACCCCCCTAGACATTCCTCTGACAGGGGTAGCCCGGCGTAGCTCTCTCTTGTTTTGTGTCTGACTAGGTCATAGGATGATGTAAAACCATGTTGGTTCACAAGTTGGGGAACTATCCTACCCGGTTTCACCTGAACGGGGAGATTCCCCCTTATACAGGTCCATAACCTTTCGCTTCTAGGTTAGAGCGCATGCATGCGAGGGGGACACATGCAATCACCTATACCAACCTTGCACCACACTCACACACATATGCTAGGGACACATGCAAGTTTTCAGATGATTCCCACGTTCTTGCGGACTTCCACCGGCGAAACCCTGATCTGCGGGACTCGGACCGTCCACCCCCTAGACATTCTTCTGACGGGGTAGCTCGGCGTAGCTCTCTCTTTTTTTGTGTTTGATTATGTCATGGGATGATGTGAAACCATGTTGGTTCACAAGTTGGGGCACTATACGGCCCGGTTTCACCGTAACAGGCAGATTCCCCCTTATACAGGTCCAGAACCTTCGCTTCTAGGTTAGAGCGCATGCATGTGAGGGGGGACACATGCAATCACCTATATATACCAACCTGGCACCACACTCACACACATATGCTAGGGACACATGCAAGTTTTCATCGATTCCGACGTTCTCGTGGACTTCCTCCGGCGAAACCCTGATGATCTGCGGGCCTCGGATCGTCTACCTAATGGCAATGAAGTTCAGCATCCTCTAGAACCTTATGGTCTATTGCAAAGTTAGTGTTTCCATGGTCTGAATACTTACAAATAGGCAACAAAAAGTTAACTAAAAACTTTAAATAAATACATTAGAAAGAAAAAAAATAAAAAGAAAATTAGAAAATACCTAAAGGCACACGGCAAAGGACAAAACACACGGCAAAGAGGTCCTTTGCCATGTGCCTGTCGCCGTCAAACACACGACAAAGGTCCTTTGCCGTGTGTCTCTCTCCCTCAGACACACGGCAAAGAATTTTTTTCACCTTTAGCAAGGCTTTTATTACATATATGTTAGGTGATATTATTTCATAGGATCATGAGAGCACATATATGATCATAGGTTATTGTGGTCTTGATCACTATATACATGCACCCCCCCTGATTCCGACGTTCTCGTGGACTTCCTCCGGCGAAACCCTGATGATCTACGGGCCTCGGATCGTCTACCCCCTAGACATTCTTCTGACAGGGGTAGCCCGGCGTAGCTCTCTCTTGTTTTGTGTTTGAATATGTCATGGGATGATGTGAAACCATGTTGGTTCACAAGTTGGGGTACTATATGGCCCGGTTTCACCGTAACGGGGAGATTCCCCCTTATATAGGTCCAGAACCTTCGCTTCTAGGTTAGAGCGCATGCATGTGAGGGGGGACACATGCAATCACCTATATCAACCTGGCACCACACTCACACACATATGCTAGGGACAGATGCAAGTTTTCATCGATTCCGACGTTCTCGTGGACTTCCTCCGGCGAAACCCTGATGATCTGCGGGCCTCGGATCGTCTACCCCCTAGACATTCTTCTGACAGGGGTAGCCTGGCGTAGCTCTTTCTTGTTTTGTGTCTGACTAGGTCATAGGATGATGTAAAACCATGTTGGTTCACAAGTTGGGGCACTATCCTACCCGGTTTCACCTGAACGAGGAGATTCCCCCTCATACAGGTCCAGAACCTTTCGCTTCTAGGTTAGAGCGCATGCATGCGAGGGGGACACATGCAATCACCTATACCAACCTTGCACCACACTCACACACATATGCTAGGGACACATGCAAGTTTTTAGATGATTCCGACGTTCTCGTGGTCTTCCTCCGGCGAAACCCTGATCTGCGGGACTCGAATCGTCTACCCCCCTAGACATTCTTCTGACAGGGGTGGCCCGGCGTAGCTCTCTCTTGTTCTGTGTCTGACTAGGTCATAGGATGATGTAAAACCATGGTGGTTCACAAGTTGGGGCACTATCCTACCCGGTTTCACCTGAACGGGGAGATTCCACCTTATATAGGTCCATAACCTTCCGCTTCTAGGTTAGAGCACATGCATGCGAGGGGGACACATGCAATCACCTATACCAACCTTGCACCACACTCACACACATATGCTAGGGACACATGCAAGTTTTCAGATGATTCCGACGTTCTTGCGGACTTCCACCGGCGAAACCCTGATCTGCGGGACTCGGACCCTCTACCCCCCTAGACATTCTTCTGACAGGGGTAGCCCGGCGTAGCTCTCTCTTGTTTTGTGTTTGATTATGTCATGGGATGATGTGAAACCATGTTGGTTCACAAGTTGGGGCACTATACGGCCCGGTTTCACCGTAACAGTGAGATTCCCCCTTATACAGGTCCAGAACCTTCGCTTTTAGGTTAGAGCGCATGCATGTGAGGGGGGACACATGCAATCACCTATACCAACCTGGCACCACACTCACACACATATGCTAGGGACACATGCAAGTTTTCATCGATTCCGACGTTCTCGGGGACTTCCTCCGGCGAAACCCTGATGATCTGCGGGCCTCGGATCGTCTACCCCCCTAGACATTCTTCTGACAGGGGTAGCCCGGCGTAGCTCTCTCTTGTTTTGTGTCTGACTAGGTCATAGGATGATGTAAAACCATGTTGGTTCACAAGTTGGGGCACTATCCTACCCGGTTTCACCTGAACGAGGAGATTCCCCCTCATACAGGTCCAGAACCTTTCGCTTCTAGGTTAGAGCGCATGCATGCGAGGGGGACACATGCAATCACCTATACCAACCTTGCACCACACTCACACACATATGCTAGGGACACATGCAAGTTTTTAGATGATTCCTACGTTCTCGTGGTCTTCCTCCGGCGAAACCCTGATCTGCGGGACTCGAATCGTCTACCCCCCTAGACATTCTTCTGACAGGGGTAGCCCGGCGTAGCTCTCTCTTGTTTTGTGTCTAACTAGGTCATAGGATGATGTAAAACCATGTTGGTTCACAAGTTGGGGCACTATCCTACCCGGTTTCACCTGAACGGGGAGATTCCCCCTTATATAGGTCCATAACCTTCCGCTTCTAGGTTAGAGCGCATGCATGCGAGGGGGACACATGCAATCACCTATACCAACCTTGCACCACACTCACACACATATGCTAGGGACACATGCAAGTTTTCAGATGATTCCGACGTTCTTGCGGACTTCCACCGGCGAAACCCTGATCTGCGGGACTCGGACCGTCTACCCCCCTAGACATTCTTCTGACAGGGGTAGCCCGGCGTAGCTCTCTCTTGTTTTGTGTTTGATTATGTCATGGGATGATGTGAAACCATGTTGGTTCACAAGTTGGGGCACTATATGGCCCGGTTTCACCGTAACGGGGAGATTCCCCCTTATACAGGTCCAGAACCTTCGCTTCTAGGTTAGAGCGCATGCATGTGAGGGGGGACACATGCAATCACCTATACCAACCTGGCACCACACTCACACACATATGCTAGGGACACATGCAAGTTTTCATCGATTCCGACGTTCTCGTGGACTTCCTCCGGCGAAACCCTGATGATCTGCGGGCCTCGGATCGTCTACCCCCCTAGACATTCTTCTGACAGGGGTAGCCCGATGTAGCTCTCTCTTGTTTTGTGTCTGACTAGGTCATAGGATGATGTAAAACCATGTTGGTTCACAAGTTGGGGCACTATCCTACCCGGTTTCACCTGAACGGGGAGATTCCCCCTTATACAGGTCCAGAACCTTCGCTTCTAGGTTAGAGCGCATGCATGCGAGGGGGACACATGTAATCACCTATACCAACCTTGCACCACACTCACACACATATGCTAGGGACACATGGAAGTTTTCAGATGATTCCGACGTTCTCGTGGTCTTCCTCCGACGAAACCCTGATCTGCGGGACTCGGATCGTCTACCCTCCTAGACATTCTTCTGACAGGGGTAGCCCGGCGTAGCTCTCTCTTGTTTTGTGTCTGACTAGGTCATAGGATGATGTAAAACCATGTTGGTTCACAAGTTGGGGCACTATCCTACCCGGTTTCACGTGAACGGGGAGATTCCCCCTTATACAGGTCGAGAACCTTTCGCTTCTAGGTTAGAGCGCATGCATGCGAGAGGGACACATGCAATCACCTATACCAACCTTGCACCACACTCACACACATATGCTAGGGACACATGCAAGTTTTCAGATGATTCCGACGTTCTCATGGTCTTCCTTCGGCGAAACCCTGATCTGCGGGACTCGGATCGTCTACCCCCCTAGACATTCTTCTGACAGGGGTAGCCCGGCGTAGCTCTCTCTTGTTTTGTGTCTGACTAGGTCATAGGATGATGTAAAACCATGTTGGTTCACAAGTTGGGGCACTATCCTACACGGTTTCACCTGAACGGGGAGATTCCCCCTTATACAGGTCCATAACCTTTCGCTTCTAGGTTAGAGCGCATGCATGCGAGGGGGACACATGCAATCACCTATACCAACCTTGCACCACACTCACACACATATGCTAGGGACACATGCAAGTTTTCAGATGATTCCGACGTTCTTGCGGACTTCCACCGGCGAAACCCTGATCTGCGGGACTCGGACCGTCCACCCCCTAGACATTCTTCTGACGGGGTAGCTCGGCGTAGCTCTCTTTTTTTTTGTGTTTGATTATGTCATGGGATGATGTGAAACCATGTTGGTTCACAAGTTGGGGCACTATACGGCCCGGTTTCACCGTAACAGGGAGATTCCCCCTTATACAGGTCCAGAACCTTCGCTTCTAGGTTAGAGCGCATGCATGTGAGGGGGGACACATGCAATCACATATATATACCAACCTGGCATCACACTCACACACATATGCTAGGGACACATGCAAGTTTTCATCGATTCCGACGTTCTCGTGGACTTCCTCCGGCGAAACCCTAATGATCTGCGGGCCTCGGATCGTCTACCTAATGGAAATGAAGTTCAGCATCCTCTAGAACCTTATGGTCTATTGCAAAGTTAGTGTTTCCATGGTCTGAATACTTACAAATAGGCAACAAAAAGTTAACCAAAAACTTTAAATAAATACATTAGAAAGAAAAAAATAAAAAGAAAATTAGAAAATACCTAAAGGCACACGGCAAAGGACAAAACACACGGCAAAGAGGTCCTTTGCCGTGTGCCTGTCGCCGTCAAACACACGGCAAAGGTCCTTTGCCGTGTGTCTCTCTCCCTCAGACACACGGCAAAGAATTTTTTCACCTTTAGCAAGGCTTTTATTACATATATGTTAGGTGATATTATTTCATAGGATCATGAGAGCACACATATGATCATAGGTTATTGTGGTCTTGATCACTATATACATGCACCCCCCTGATTCCGACGTTCTCGTGGACTTCCTCCGGCGAAACCCTGATGATCTACGGGCCTCGGATCGTCTACCCCCTAGACATTCTTCTGACAGGGGTAGCCCGGCGTAGCTCTCTCTTGTTTTGTGTTTGATTATGTCATGGGATGATGTGAAACCATGTTGGTTCACAAGTTGGGGCACTATATGGCCCGGTTTCACCGTAACGGGGAGATTCCCCCTTATACAGGTCCAGAACCTTTGCTTCTAGGTTAGAGCGCATGCATGTGAGGGGGGACACATGCAATCACCTATATCAACCTGGCACCACACTCACACACATATGCTAGGGACACATGCAAGTTTTCATCGATTTCGACGTTCTCGTGGACTTCCTCCTGCGAAACCCTGATGATCTGCGGGCCTCGGATCGTCTACCCCCTAGACATTCTTCTGACAGGGGTAGCCTGGCGTAGCTCTCTCTTGTTTTGTGTCTGACTAGGTCATAGGATGATGTAAAACCATGTTGGTTCACAAGTTGGGGCACTATCCTACCCGGTTTCACCTGAACGAGGAGATTCCCCCTCATACAGGTCCAGAACCTTTCGCTTCTAGGTTAGAGCGCATGCATGCGAGGGGGACACATGCAATCACCTATACCAACCTTGCACCAAACTCACACACATATGCTAGGGACACATGCAAGTTTTTAGATGATTCCGACGTTCTCGTGGTCTTCCTCCGGCGAAACCCTGATCTGCGGGACTCGAATCGTCTACCCCCCTAGACATTCTTCTGACAGGGGTAGCCCGGCGTAGCTCTCTCTTGTTTTGTGTCTGACTAGGTCGTAGGATGATGTAAAACCATGTTGGTTCACAAGTTGGGGCACTATCCTACCCGGTTTCACCTGAACGGGGAGATTCCCCCTTATATAGGTCCATAACCTTCCGCTTCTAGGTTAGAGCGCATGCATGCGAGGGGGACACATGCAATCACCTATACCAACCTTGCACCACACTCACACACATATGCTAGGGACACATGCAAGTTTTCAGATGATTCTGACGTTCTTGCGGACTTCCACCGGCGAAACCCTGATCTGCGGGACTCGGACCGTCTACCCCCCTAGACATTCTTCTGACAGGGGTAGCCCGGCGTAGCTCTCTCTTGTTTTGTGTTTGATTATGTCATGGGATGATGTGAAACCATGTTGGTTCACAAGTTGGGCCACTATACGGCCCGGTTTCACCGTAACGGGGAGATTCCCCCTTATACAGGTCCAGAACCTTCGCTTCTAGGTTAGAGCGCATGCATGTGAGGGGGGACACATGCAATCACCTATACCAACCTGGCACCACACTCACACACATATGCTAGGGAAACATGCAAGTTTTCATCGATTCCGACGTTCTCGTGGACTTCCTCCGGCGAAACCCTGCTGATCTGCGGGCCTCGGATCGTCTACCCCCCTAGACATTCTTCTGACAGGGGTAGCCCGATGTAGCTCTCTCTTGTTTTGTGTCTGACTAGGTCATAGGATGATGTAAAACCATGTTGGTTCACAAGTTGGGGCACTATCCTACCCGGTTTCACCTGAACGGGGAGATTCCCCCTTATACAGGTCCAGAACCTTCGCTTCTAGGTTAGAGCGCATGCATGCGAGGGGGACACATGTAATCACCTATACCAACCTTGCACCACACTCACACACATATGCTAGGGACACATGCAAGTTTTCAGATGATTCCGACGTTCTCGTGGTCTTCCTCCGATGAAACCCTGATCTGCGGGACTCGGATCATCTACCCTCCTAGACATTCTTCTGACAGGGGTAGCCCGGCGTAGCTCTCTCTTGTTTTGTGTCTGACTAGGTCATAGGATGATGTAAAACCATGTTGGTTCACAACTTGGGGCACTATCCTACCCGGTTTCACGTGAACGGGGAGATTCCCCCTTATACAGGTCGAGAACCTTTCGCTTCTAGGTTAGAGCGCATGCATGCGAGAAGGACACATGCAATCACCTATACCAACCTTGCACCACACTCACACACATATGCTAGGGACACATGCAAGTTTTCAGATGATTCCGACGTTCTCATGGTCTTCCTTCGGCGAAACCTTGATCTGCGGGACTCGGATCGTCTACCCCCCTAGACATTCTTCTGACAGGGGTAGCCCGGCGTAGCTCTCTCTTGTTTTATGTCTGACTAGGTCATAGGATGATGTAAAACCATGTTGGTTCACAAGTTGGGGCACTATCCTACCCGGTTTCACCTGAACGGGGAGATTCCCCCTTATACAGGTCCATAACCTTTCGCTTCTAGGTTAGAGCGCATCCATGCGAGGGGGACACATGCAATCACCTATACCAACCTTGCACCACACTCACACACATATGCTAGGTACACATGCACGTTTTCAGATGATTCCGACGTTCTTGCGGACTTCCACCGGCGAAACCCTGATCTGCGGGACTCGGACCGTCCACCCCCCTAGACATTCTTCTGACGGGGGTAGCTCGGCGTAGCTCTCTCTTGTTTTGTGTTTGATTATGTCATGGGATGATGTGAAACCATGTTGGTTCACAAGTTGGGGCACTATACGGCCCGGTTTCACCGTAACAGGGAGATTCCCCCTTATACAGGTCCAGAACCTTCGCTTCTAGGTTAGAGCGCATGCATGTGAGGGGGGACACATGCAATCACCTATATATACCAACCTGGCACCACACTCACACACATATGCTAGGGACACATGCAAGTTTTCATCGATTCCGACGTTCTCGTGGACTTCCTCCGGCGAAACCCTGATGATCTGCGGGCCTCGGATCGTCTACCTAATGGAAATGAAGTTCAGCATCCTCTAGAACCTTATGGTCTATTGCAAAGTTAGTGTTTCCATGGTCTGAATACTTACAAATAGGCAACAAAAAGTTAACT
This sequence comes from Avena sativa, assembly GCA_916181665.1. Classification (NCBI taxonomy): domain Eukaryota; kingdom Viridiplantae; phylum Streptophyta; class Magnoliopsida; order Poales; family Poaceae; genus Avena; species Avena sativa. The sequence continues at coordinate 388,601,690 of OV702296.1, forward strand.
AAAAACTTTAAATAAATACATTTGAAAGAAAAAAATAAAAAGAAAATTAGAAAATACCTAAAGGCACACGGCAAAGGACAAAACACACGGCAAAGAGGTCGTTTGCCGTGTGCCTGTCGCCGTCAAACACACGGCAAAGGTCCTTTGCCGTGTGTCTCTCTCCCTCAGACACACGACAAAGAATTTTTTTCACCTTTAGCAAGGCTTTTATTACATATATGTTAGGTGATATTATTTCATAGGATCATGAGAGCACACATATGATCATAGGTTATTGTGGTCTTGATCACTATATACATGCACCCCCTGATTCCGACGTTCTCGTGGACTTCCTCCGGCGAAACCCTGATGATCTACGGGCCTCGGATCGTCTACCCCCTAGACATTCTTCTGACAGGGGTAGCCCGGCGTAGCTCTCTCATGTTTTGTGTTTGATTATGTCATGGGATGATGTGAAACCATGTTGGTTCACAAGTTGGGGCACTATATGGCCCGGTTTCACCGTAACGGGGAGATTCCCCCTTATACAGGTCCAGAACCTTCGCTTCTAGGTTAGAGCGCATGCATGTGAGGGGGGACACACGCAATCACCTATATCAACCTGGCACCACACTCACACACATATGCTAGGGACACATGCAAGTTTTCATCGATTCCGACGTTCTCGTGGACTTCCTCCGGCGAAACCCTGATGATCTGCGGGCCTCGGATCGTCTACCCCCCTAGACATTCTTCTGACAGGGGTAGCCCGGCGTAGCTCTCTCTTGTTTTGTGTCTGACTAGGTCATAGGATGATGTAAAACCATGTTGGTTCACAAGTTGGGGCACTATCCTACCTGGTTTCACCTGAACGGGGAGATTCCCCCTTATACAGGTCCAGAACCTTTCGCTTCTAGGTTAGAGCGCATGCATGCGAGGGGGACACATGCAATCACCTATACAAACCTTGCACCACACTCACACACATATTCTAGGGACACATGCAAGTTTTCAGATGATTCCGACGTTCTCGTGGTCTTTCTCCGGCGAAACCCTGAACTGCGGGACTCGGATCGTCTACCCCCCTAGACATTCTTCTGATAGGGGTAGCCCGGCGTAGCTCTCTCTTGTTTTGTGTCTGACTAGGTCATAGGATGATGTAAAACCATGTTGGTTCACAAGTTGGGGCACTATCTTACCCGGTTTCACCTGAACGGGGAGATTCCCCCTTATACAGGTCCAGAACCTTCGCTTCTAGGTTAGAGCGCATGCATGCGAGGGGGACACATGCAATCACCTATACCAACCTTGCACCACACTCACACACATATGCTAGGGACACATGCAAGTTTTCATCGATTCCGACGTTCTCGTGGTCTTCCTCCGGCGAAACCCTGATCTGCGGGACTCGGATCGTCTACCCCCCTAGACATTCTTCTGACAGGGGTAGCCCGGCGTAGCTCTCTCTTGTTTTGTGTCTGACTAGGTCATAGGATGATGTAAAACCATGTTGGTTCACAAGTTGGGGCACTATCCTACCCGGTTTCACGTGAACGGGGAGATTCCCCCTTATACAGGTCGAGAACCTTTTGCTTCTAGGTTAGAGCGCATGCATGCGAGAGGGACACATGCAATCACCTATAACAACCTTGCACCACACTCACACACATATGCTAGGGACACATGCAAGTTTTCAGATGATTCCGACGTTCTCGTGGTCTTCCTCCGGCGAAACCCTGATCTGCGGGACTCGGATCGTCTACCCCCCTAGACATTCTTCTGACAGGGGTAGCCCGGCGTAGCTCTCTCTTGTTTTGTGTCTGACTAGGTGATAGGATGATGTAAAACCATGTTGGTTCACAAGTTGGGGCACTATCCTACCCGGTTTCACGTGAACGGGGAGATTCCCCCTTATACAGGTCGAGAACCTTTTGCTTCTAGGTTAGAGCGCATGCATGCGAGAGGGACACATGCAATCACCTATAACAACCTTGAACCACACTCACACACATATGCTAGGGACACATGCAAGTTTTCAGATGATTCCGACGTTCTTGCGGACTTCCACCGGCGAAACCCTGATCTGCGAGACTCGGACCGTCTACCCCCCTAGACATTCTTTTGACTGGGGTAGCCCGGCGTAGCTCTCTCTTGTTTTGTGTCTGACTAGGTGATAGGATGATGTAAAACCATGTTGGTTCACAAGTTGGGGCACTATCCTACCCGGTTTCACCTGAACGGGGAGATTCCCCCTTATACAGGTCCATAACCTTTCGCTTCTAGGTTAGAGCGCATGAATGCGAGGGGGACACATGCAATCACCTATACCAACCTTGAACCACACTCACACACATATGCTAGGGACACATGCAAGTTTTCAGATGATTCCGACGTTCTTGCGGACTTCCACCGGCGAAACCCTGATCTGCGAGACTCGGACCGTCTACCCCCCTAGACATTCTTTTGACTGGGGTAGCCCGGCGTAGCTCTCTCTTGTTTTGTATTTGATTATGTCATGGGATGATGTGAAACCATGTTGGTTCACAAGTTGGGGCACTATACGGCCCGATTTCACCATAACAGGGAGATTCCCCCTTATACAGGTCCAGAACCTTCGCTTCTAGGTTAGAGCGCATGCATGTGAGGGGGGACACATGCAATCACCTATACCAACCTGGCACCACAGTCACACACATATTCTAGGGACACATGCAAGTTTTCATCGATTCCGACGTTCTCGTGGACTTCCTCCGGCGAAACCCTGATGATCTGCGGGCCTCGGATCGTCTACCCCCCTAGACATTCTTCTGACAGGGGTAGCCCGGCGTAGCGCTCTCTTGTTTTGTGTTTGATTATGTCATGGGATGATGTGAAACCATGTTGGTTCACAAGTTGGGGCACTATACGGCCCGGTTTCACCGTAACAGGGAGATTCCCCCTTATACAGGTCCAGAACCTTCGCTTCTAGGTTAGAGCGCATGCATGTGAGGGGGGACACATGCAATCACCTATACCAACCTGGCACCACACTCACACACATATGCTAGGGACACATGAAATTTTTCATCGATTCCGACGTTCTCGTGTACTTCCTCCGGCGAAACCCTGATGATCTGCGGGCCTCGGATCGTCTACCCCCCTAGACATTCTTCTGACAGGGGTAGCCTGGCGTAGCTCTCTCTTGTTTTGTGTCTGACTAGGTCATAGGATGATGTAAAACCATGTTGGTTCACAAGTTGGGGCACTATCCTACCCGGTTTCACGTGAACGAGGAGATTCACCCTTATACAGGTCGAGAACCTTTTGCTTCTAGGTTAGAGCGCATGCATGCGAGAGGGACACATGCAATCACCTATAACAACCTTGCACCACACTCACACACATATGCTAGGGACACATGCAAGTTTTCAGATGATTCCGACGTTCTCGTGGTCTTCCTCCGGCGAAACCCTGATCTGCGGGACTCGGATCGTCTACCCCCCTAGACATTCTTCTGACAGGGGTAGCCCGGCGTAGCTCTCTCTTGTTTTGTGTCTGACTAGGTGATAGGATGATGTAAAACCATGTTGGTTCACAAGTTGGGGCACTATCCTACCCGGTTTCACCTGAACGGGGAGATTCCCCCTTATACAGGTCCATAACCTTTCGCTTCTAGGTTAGAGCGCATGAATGCGAGGGGGACACATGCAATCACCTATACCAACCTTGAACCACACTCACACACATATGCTAGGGACACATGCAAGTTTTCAGATGATTCCGACGTTCTTGCGGACTTCCACCGGCGAAACCCTGATCTGCGAGACTCGGACCGTCTACCCCCCTAGACATTCTTTTGACTGGGGTAGCCCGGCGTAGCTCTCTCTTGTTTTGTATTTGATTATGTCATGGGATGATGTGAAACCATGTTGGTTCACAAGTTGGGGCACTATACGGCCCGATTTCACCATAACAGGGAGATTCCCCCTTATACAGGTCCAGAACCTTCGCTTCTAGGTTAGAGCGCATGCATGTGAGGGGGGACACATGCAATCACCTATACCAACCTGGCACCACAGTCACACACATATTCTAGGGACACATGCAAGTTTTCATCGATTCCGACGTTCTCGTGGACTTCCTCCAGCGAAACCCTGATGATCTGCGGGCCTCGGATCGTCTACCCCCCTAGACATTCTTCTGACAGGGGTAGCCCGGCGTAGCGCTCTCTTGTTTTGTGTTTGATTATGTCATAGGATGATGTGAAACCATGTTGGTTCACAAGTTGGGGCACTATACGGCCCGGTTTCACCGTAACAGGGAGATTCCCCCTTATACAGGTCCAAAACCTTCGCTTCTAGGTTAGAGCGCATGCATGTGAGGGGGGACACATGCAATCACCTATACCAACCTGGCACCACACTCACACACATATGCTAGGGACACATGAAATTTTTCATCGATTCCGACGTTCTCGTGTACTTCCTCCGGCGAAACCCTGATGATCTGCGGGCCTCGGATCGTCTACCCCCCTAGAAATTCTTCTGACAGGGGTAGCCTGGCGTAGCTCTCTCTTGTTTTGTGTCTGACTAGGTCATAGGATGATGTAAAACCATGTTGGTTCACAAGTTGGGGCACTATCCTACCCAGTTTCACGTGAACGGGGAGATTCACCCTTATACAGGTCGAGAACCTTTTGCTTCTAGGTTAGAGCGCATGCATGCGAGAGGGACACATGCAATCACCTATAACAACCTTGCACCACAATCACACACATATGCTAGGGACACATGCAAGTTTTCAGATGATTCCGACGTTCTCGTGGTCTTCCTCCGGCGAAACCCTGATCTGCGGGACTCGGATCGTCTACCCCCCTAGACATTCTTCTGACAGGGGTAGCCCGGCGTAGCTCTCTCTTGTTTTGTGTCTGACTAGGTGATAGGATGATGTAAAACCATGTTGGTTCACAAGTTGGGGCACTATCCTACCCGGTTTCACCTGAACGGGGAGATTCCCCCTTATACAGGTCCATAACCTTTCGCTTCTAGGTTAGAGCGCATGAATGCGAGGGGGACACATGCAATCACCTATACCAACCTTGAACCACACTCACACACATATGCTAGGGACACATGCAAGTTTTCAGATGATTCCGACGTTCTTGCGGACTTCCACCGGCGAAACCCTGATCTGCGAGACTCGGACCGTCTACCCCCCTAGACATTCTTTTGACTGGGGTAGCCCGGCGTAGCTCTCTCTTGTTTTGTATTTGATTATGTCATGGGATGATGTGAAACCATGTTGGTTCACAAGTTGGGGCACTATACGGCCCGATTTCACCATAACAGGGAGATTCCCCCTTATACAGGTCCAGAACCTTCGCTTCTAGGTTAGAGCGCATGCATGTGAGGGGGGACACATGCAATCACCTATACCAACCTGGCACCACAGTCACACACATATTCTAGGGACACAAGCAAGTTTTCATCGATTCCGACGTTCTCGTGGACTTCCTCCAGCGAAACCCTGATGATCTGCGGGCCTCGGATCGTCTACCCCCCTAGACATTCTTCTGACAGGGGTAGCCCGGCGTAGCGCTCTCTTGTTTTGTGTTTGATTATGTCATAGGATGATGTGAAACCATGTTGGTTCACAAGTTGGGGCACTATACGGCCCGGTTTCACCGTAACAGGGAGATTCCCCCTTATACAGGTCCAAAACCTTCGCTTCTAGGTTAGAGCGCATGCATGTGAGGGGGGACACATGCAATCACCTATACCAACCTGGCACCACACTCACACACATATGCTAGGGACACATGAAATTTTTCATCGATTCCGACGTTCTCGTGTACTTCCTCCGGCGAAACCCTGATGATCTGCGGGCCTCGGATCGTCTACCCCCCTAGAAATTCTTCTGACAGGGGTAGCCTGGCGTAGCTCTCTCTTGTTTTGTGTCTGACTAGGTCATAGGATGATGTAAAACCATGTTGGTTCACAAGTTGGGGCACTATCCTACCCAGTTTCACGTGAACGGGGAGATTCACCCTTATACAGGTCGAGAACCTTTTGCTTCTAGGTTAGAGCGCATGCATGCGAGAGGGACACATGCAATCACCTATAACAACCTTGCACCACACTCACACACATATGCTAGGGACACATGCAAGTTTTCAGATGATTCCGACGTTCTCGTGGTCTTCCTCCGGCGAAACCCTGATCTGCGGGACTCGGATCGTCTACCCCCCTAGACATTCTTCTGACAGGGGTAGCCCGGTGTAGCTCTCTCTTGTTTTGTGTCTGACTAGGTGATAGGATGATGTAAAACCATGTTGGTTCACAAGTTGGGGCACTATCCTACCCGGTTTCACGTGAACGGGGAGATTCCCCCTTATACAGGTCGAGAACCTTTCGCTTCTAGGTTAGAGCGCATGCATGCGAGAGGGACACATGCAATCACCTATACCAACCTTGCACCACACTCACACACATATGCTAGGGACACATGCAAGTTTTCAGATGATTCCGACGTTCTCGTGGTCTTCCTCCGGTGAAACCCTGATCTACGGGACTCGGATCGTCTACCCCCCTAGACATTCTTCTGACAGGGGTAGCCCGGCGTAGCTCTCTCTTGTTTTGTGTCTGACTAGGTCATAGGATGATGTAAAACCATGTTGGCTCACAAGTTGGGGCACTATCCTACCCGGTTTCACCTGAACGGGGAGATTCCCCCTTATACAGGTCCAGAACCTTCGCTTCTAGGTTAGAGCGCATGTGAGGGGGGACACATGCAATCACCTATATATACCAACCTGGCACCACACTCACACACATATGCTAGGGACACATGCAAGTTTTCATCGATTCCGACGTTCTCGTGGACTTCCTCCGTTGAAACCCTGATGATCTGCGGGCCTCGGATCGTCTACCTAATGGAAATGAAGTTCAGCATCCTCTAGAACCTTATGGTCTATTGCAAAGTTGTGTTTCCATGGTCTGAATACTTACAAATAGGCAACAAAAAGTTAACTAAAAACTTTAAATAAATACATTAGAAAGAAAAAAATAAAAAGAAAATTAGAAAATACCTAAAGGCACACGGCAAAGGACAAAACACACGGCAAAGATGTCCTTTGCCGTGTGCCTGTCGCCGTCAAACACACGGCAAAGGTCCTTTGCCGTGTGTCTCTCTCCCTCAGACACACGGCAAAGAATTTTTTTCACCTTTAGCAAGGCTTTTATGACATATATGTTAGGTTATATTATTTCATAGGATCATGAGAGCGCACATATGATCATAGGTTATTGTGGTCTTGATCACTATATACATGCACCCCCCTGATTCCGACGTTCTCGTGGACTTCCTCCGGCGAAACCCTGATGATCTACGGGCCTCGGATCGTCTACCCCCTAGACATTCTTCTGACAGGGGTAGCCCGGCCTAGCTCTCTCTTGTTTTGTGTTTGATTATGTCATGGGATGATGTGAAACCATGTTGGTTCACAAGTTGGGGCACTATATGGCCCAGTTTCACCGTAACGGGGAGATTCCCCCTTATACAGGTCCAGAACCTTCGCTTCTAGGTTAGAACGCATGCATGTGAGGGGGGACACATGCAATCACCTATATTAACCTGGCACCACACTCACACATATGCTAGGGACACATGCAAGTTTTCATCGATTCCGACGTTCTCGTGGACTTCTTCCGGCGAAACCCTGATGATCTGCGGGCCTCGGATCGTCTACCCCCTAGACATTCTTCTGACAGGGGTAGCCTGGCGTAGCTCTCTCTTGTTTTGTGTCTGACTAGGTCATAGGATGATGTAAAACCATGTTGGTTCACAAGTTGGGGCACTATCCTACCCGGTTTCACCTGAACGAGGAGATTCCCCCTCATACAGGTCCAGAACCTTTCGCTTCTAGGTTAGAGCGCATGCATGCGAGGGGAACACATGCAATCACCTATACCAACCTTGCACCACACTCACACACATATGCTAGGGACACATGCAAGTTTTTAGATGATTCCGACGTTCTCGTGGTCTTCCTCCGGCGAAACCCTAATCTGCGGGACTCGAATCGTCTACCCCCTAGACATTCTTCTGACAGGGGTAGCCCGGCGTAGCTCTCTCTTGTTTTGTGTCTGACTAGGTCATAGGATGATGTAAAACCATGTTGGTTCACAAGTTGGGGCACTATCCTACCCGGTTTCACCTGAACGGGGAGATTCCCCCTTATATAGGTCCATAACCTTCCGCTTCTAGGTTAGAGCGCATGCATGCGAGGGGGACATATGCAATCACCTATACCAACCTTGCACCACACTCACACACATATGCTAGGGACACATGCAAGTTTTCAGATGATTCCGACGTTCTTGCGGACTTCCACCGGCGAAACCCTGATCTGCGAGACTCGGACCGTCTACCCCCCTAGACATTCTTTTGACAGGGGTAGCCCGCGTAGCTCTCTCTTGTTTTGTATTTGATTATGTCATGGGATGATGTGAAACCATGTTGGTTAACAAGTTGGGGCACTATACGGCCCGATTTCACCATAACAGGGAGATTCCCCCTTATACAGGTCCAGAACCTTCGCTTCTAGGTTAGAGCGCATGCATGTGAGGGGGGACACATGCAATCACCTATACCAACCTGGCACCACACTCACACACATATTCTAGGGACACATGCAAGTTTTCATCGATTCCGACGTTCTCGTGGACTTCCTCCGGCGAAACCCTGATGATCTGCGGGCCTCGGATCGTCTACCCCCCTAGACATTCTTCTGACAGGGGTAGCCCAGCGTAGCTCTCTCTTGTTTTGTGTTTGATTATGTCATGGGATGATGTGAAACCATGTTGGTTCACAAGTTGGGGCACTATACGGCCCGGTTTCACCGTAACAGGGAGATTTCCCCTTATACAGGTCCAGAACCTTCGCTTCTAGGTTAGAGCGCATGCATGTGAGGGGGGGCACATGCAATCACCTATACCAACCTGGCACCACACTCACACACATATGCTAGGGACACATGAAATTTTTCATCGATTCCGACGTTCTCGTGTACTTCCTCCGGCGAAACCCTGATGATCTGCGGGCCTCGGATCGTCTACCCCCCTAGACATTCTTCTGACAGGGGTAGCCTGGCGTAGCTCTCTCTTGTTTTGTGTCTGACTAGGTCATAGGATGATGTAAAACCATGTTGGTTCACAAGTTGGGGCACTATCCTACCCGGTTTCACGTGAACGGGGAGATTCACCCTTATACAGGTCGAGAACCTTTTGCTTCTAGGTTAGAGCGCATGCATGCGAGAGGGACACATGCAATCACCTATAACAACCTTGCACCACACTCACACACATATGCTAGGGACACATGCAAGTTTTCAGATGATTCCGACGTTCTCGTGGTCTTCCTCCGGCGAAACCCTGATCTGCGGGACTCGGATCGTCTACCCCCCTAGACATTCTTCTGACAGGGGTAGCCCGGCGTAGCTCTCTCTTGTTTTGTGTCTGACTAGGTGATAGGATGATGTAAAACCATGTTGGTTCACAAGTTGGGGCACTATCCTACCCGGTTTCACCTGAACGGGGAGATTCCCCCTTATACAGGTCCATAACCTTTCGCTTCTAGGTTAGAGCGCATGAATGCGAGGGGGACACATGCAATCACCTATACCAACCTTGAACCACACTCACACACATATGCTAGGGACACATGCAAGTTTTCAGATGATTCCGACGTTCTTGCGGACTTCCACCGGCGAAACCCTGATCTGCGAGACTCGGACCGTCTACCCCCCTAGACATTCTTTTGACTGGGGTAGCCCGGCGTAGCTCTCTCTTGTTTTGTATTTGATTATGTCATGGGATGATGTGAAACCATGTTGGTTCACAAGTTGGGGCACTATACGGCCCGATTTCACCATAACAGGGAGATTCCCCCTTATACAGGTCCAGAACCTTCGCTTCTAGGTTAGAGCGCATGCATGTGAGGGGGGACACATGCAATCACCTATACCAACCTGGCACCACAGTCACACACATATTCTAGGGACACATGCAAGTTTTCATCGATTCCGACGTTCTCGTGGACTTCCTCCAGCGAAACCCTGATGATCTGCGGGCCTCGGATCGTCTACCCCCCTAGACATTCTTCTGACAGGGGTAGCCCGGCGTAGCGCTCTCTTGTTTTGTGTTTGATTATGTCATAGGATGATGTGAAACCATGTTGGTTCACAAGTTGGGGCACTATACGGCCCGGTTTCACCGTAACAGGGAGATTCCCCCTTATACAGGTCCAAAACCTTCGCTTCTAGGTTAGAGCGCATGCATGTGAGGGGGGACACATGCAATCACCTATACCAACCTGGCACCACACTCACACACATATGCTAGGGACACATGAAATTTTTCATCGATTCCGACGTTCTCGTGTACTTCCTCCGGCGAAACCCTGATGATCTGCGGGCCTCGGATCGTCTACCCCCCTAGAAATTCTTCTGACAGGGGTAGCCTGGCGTAGCTCTCTCTTGTTTTGTGTCTGACTAGGTCATAGGATGATGTAAAACCATGTTGGTTCACAAGTTGGGGCACTATCCTACCCAGTTTCACGTGAACGGGGAGATTCACCCTTATACAGGTCGAGAACCTTTTGCTTCTAGGTTAGAGCGCATGCATGCGAGAGGGACACATGCAATCACCTATAACAACCTTGCACCACACTCACACACATATGCTAGGGACACATGCAAGTTTTCAGATGATTCCGACGTTCTCGTGGTCTTCCTCCGGCGAAACCCTGATCTGCGGGACTCGGATCGTCTACCCCCCTAGACATTCTTCTGACAGGGGTAGCCCGGTGTAGCTCTCTCTTGTTTTGTGTCTGACTAGGTGATAGGATGATGTAAAACCATGTTGGTTCACAAGTTGGGGCACTATCCTACCCGGTTTCACGTGAACGGGGAGATTCCCCCTTATACAGGTCGAGAACCTTTCGCTTCTAGGTTAGAGCGCATGCATGCGAGAGGGACACATGCAATCACCTATACCAACCTTGCACCACACTCACACACATATGCTAGGGACACATGCAAGTTTTCAGATGATTCCGACGTTCTCGTGGTCTTCCTCCGGTGAAACCCTGATCTACGGGACTCGGATCGTCTACCCCCCTAGACATTCTTCTGACAGGGGTAGCCCGGCGTAGCTCTCTCTTGTTTTGTGTCTGACTAGGTCATAGGATGATGTAAAACCATGTTGGCTCACAAGTTGGGGCACTATCCTACCCGGTTTCACCTGAACGGGGAGATTCCCCCTTATACAGGTCCAGAACCTTCGCTTCTAGGTTAGAGCGCATGTGAGGGGGGACACATGCAATCACCTATATATACCAACCTGGCACCACACTCACACACATATGCTAGGGACACATGCAAGTTTTCATCGATTCCGACGTTCTCGTGGACTTCCTCCGTTGAAACCCTGATGATCTGCGGGCCTCGGATCGTCTACCTAATGGAAATGAAGTTCAGCATCCTCTAGAACCTTATGGTCTATTGCAAAGTTGTGTTTCCATGGTCTGAATACTTACAAATAGGCAACAAAAAGTTAACTAAAAACTTTAAATAAATACATTAGAAAGAAAAAAATAAAAAGAAAATTAGAAAATACCTAAAGGCACACGGCAAAGGACAAAACACACGGCAAAGATGTCCTTTGCCGTGTGCCTGTCGCCGTCAAACACACGGCAAAGGTCCTTTGCCGTGTGTCTCTCTCCCTCAGACACACGGCAAAGAATTTTTTTCACCTTTAGCAAGGCTTTTATGACATATATGTTAGGTGATATTATTTCATAGGATCATGAGAGCGCACATATGATCATAGGTTATTGTGGTCTTGATCACTATATACATGCACCCCCCTGATTCCGACGTTCTCGTGGACTTCCTCCGGCGAAACCCTGATGATCTACGGGCCTCGGATCGTCTACCCCCTAGACATTCTTCTGACAGGGGTAGCCCGGCCTAGCTCTCTCTTGTTTTGTGTTTGATTATGTCATGGGATGATGTGAAACCATGTTGGTTCACAAGTTGGGGCACTATATGGCCCAGTTTCACCGTAACGGGGAGATTCCCCCTTATACAGGTCCAGAACCTTCGCTTCTAGGTTAGAACGCATGCATGTGAGGGGGGACACATGCAATCACCTATATTAACCTGGCACCACACTCACACATATGCTAGGGACACATGCAAGTTTTCATCGATTCCGACGTTCTCGTGGACTTCTTCCGGCGAAACCCTGATGATCTGCGGGCCTCGGATCGTCTACCCCCTAGACATTCTTCTGACAGGGGTAGCCTGGCGTAGCTCTCTCTTGTTTTGTGTCTGACTAGGTCATAGGATGATGTAAAACCATGTTGGTTCACAAGTTGGGGCACTATCCTACCCGGTTTCACCTGAACGAGGAGATTCCCCCTCATACAGGTCCAGAACCTTTCGCTTCTAGGTTAGAGCGCATGCATGCGAGGGGAACACATGCAATCACCTATACCAACCATGCACCACACTCACACACATATGCTAGGGACACATGCAAGTTTTTAGATGATTCCGACGTTCTCGTGGTCTTCCTCCGGCGAAACCCTAATCTGCGGGACTCGAATCGTCTACCCCCCTAGACATTCTTCTGACAGGGGTAGCCCGGCGTAGCTCTCTCTTGTTTTGTGTCTGACTAGGTCATAGGATGATGTAAAACCATGTTGGTTCACAAGTTGGGGCACTATCCTACCCGGTTTCACCTGAACGGGGAAATTCCCCCTTATATAGGTCCATAACCTTCCGCTTCTAGGTTAGAGCGCATGCATGCGAGGGGGACATATGCAATCACCTATACCAACCTTGCACCACACTCACACACATATGCTAGGGACACATGCAAGTTTTCAGATGATTCCGACGTTCTTGCGGACTTCCACCGGCGAAACCCTGATCTGCGAGACTCGGACCGTCTACCCCCCTAGACATTCTTTTGACAGGGGTAGCCCGCGTAGCTCTCTCTTGTTTTGTATTTGATTATGTCATGGGATGATGTGAAACCATGTTGGTTAACAAGTTGGGGCACTATACGGCCCGATTTCACCATAACAGGGAGATTCCCCCTTATACAGGTCCAGAACCTTCGCTTCTAGGTTAGAGCGCATGCATGTGAGGGGGGACACATGCAATCACCTATACCAACCTGGCACCACACTCACACACATATTCTAGGGACACATGCAAGTTTTCATCGATTCCGACGTTCTCGTGGACTTCCTCCGGCGAAACCCTGATGATCTGCGGGCCTCGGATCGTCTACCCCCCTAGACATTCTTCTGACAGGGGTAGCCCAGCGTAGCTCTCTCTTGTTTTGTGTTTGATTATGTCATGGGATGATGTGAAACCATGTTGGTTCACAAGTTGGGGCACTATACGGCCCGGTTTCACCGTAACAGGGAGATTTCCCCTTATACAGGTCCAGAACCTTCGCTTCTAGGTTAGAGCGCATGCATGTGAGGGGGGGCACATGCAATCACCTATACCAACCTGGCACCACACTCACACACATATGCTAGGGACACATGAAATTTTTCATCGATTCCGACGTTCTCGTGTACTTCCTCCGGCGAAACCCTGATGATCTGCGGGCCTCGGATCGTCTACCCCCCTAGACATTCTTCTGACAGGGGTAGCCTGGCGTAGCTCTCTCTTGTTTTGTGTCTGACTAGGTCATAGGATGATGTAAAACCATGTTGGTTCACAAGTTGGGGCACTATCCTACCCGGTTTCACGTGAACGGGGAGATTCACCCTTATACAGGTCGAGAACCTTTTGCTTCTAGGTTAGAGCGCATGCATGCGAGAGGGACACATGCAATCACCTATAACAACCTTGCACCACACTCACACACATATGCTAGGGACACATGCAAGTTTTCAGATGATTCCGACGTTCTCGTGGTCTTCCTCCGGCGAAACCCTGATCTGCGGGACTCGGATCGTCTACCCCCCTAGACATTCTTCTGACAGGGGTAGCCCGGTGTAGCTCTCTCTTGTTTTGTGTCTGACTAGGTGATAGGATGATGTAAAACCATGTTGGTTCACAAGTTGGGGCACTATCCTACCCGGTTTCACGTGAACGGGGAGATTCCCCCTTATACAGGTCGAGAACCTTTCGCTTCTAGGTTAGAGCGCATGCATGCGAGAGGGACACATGCAATCACCTATACCAACCTTGCACCACACTCACACACATATGCTAGGGACACATGCAAGTTTTCAGATGATTCCGACGTTCTCGTGGTCTTCCTCCGGTGAAACCCTGATCTACGGGACTCGGATCGTCTACCCCCCTAGACATTCTTCTGACAGGGGTAGCCCGGCGTAGCTCTCTCTTGTTTTGTGTCTGACTAGGTCATAGGATGATGTAAAACCATGTTGGCTCACAAGTTGGGGCACTATCCTACCCGGTTTCACCTGAACGGGGAGATTCCCCCTTATACAGGTCCAGAACCTTCGCTTCTAGGTTAGAGCGCATGCATGTGAGGGGGGACACATGCAATCACCTATATATACCAACCTGGCACCACACTCACACACATATGCTAGGGACACATGCAAGTTTTCATCGATTCCGACGTTCTCGTGGACTTCCTCCGTTGAAACCCTGATGATCTGCGGGCCTCGGATCGTCTACCTAATGGAAATGAAGTTCAGCATCCTCTAGAACCTTATGGTCTATTGCAAAGTTAGTGTTTCCATGGTCTGAATACTTACAAATAGGCAACAAAAAGTTAACTAAAAACTTTAAATAAATACATTAGAAAGAAAAAAATAAAAAGAAAATTAGAAAATACCTAAAGGCACACGGCAAAGGACAAAACACACGGCAAAGAGGTCCTTTGCCGTGTGCCTGTCGCTGTCAAACACACGGCAAAGGTCCTTTGCCGTGTGTCTCTCTCCCTCAGACACACGGCAAAGAATTTTTTTCACCTTTAGCAAGGCTTTTATGACATATATGTTAGGTGATATTATTTCATACGATCATGAGAGCACACATATGATCATAGGTTATTGTGGTCTTGATCACTATATACATGCACCCCCCTGATTCCGACGTTCTCGTGGACTTCCTCCGGCGAAACCCTGATGATCTACGGGCCTCGGATCGTCTACCCCCTAGACATTCTTCTGACAGGGGTAGCCCGGCGTAGCTCTCTCTTGTTTTGTGTTTGATTATGTCATGGGATGATGTGAAACCATGTTGGTTCACAAGTTGGGGCACTATATGGCCCAGTTTCACCGTAACGGGGAGATTCCCCCTTATACAGGTCCAGAACCTTCGCTTGTAGGTTAGAGCGCATGCATGTGAGGGGGGACACATGCAATCACCTATATCAACCTGGCACCACACTCACACACATATGCTAGGGACACATGCAAGTTTTCATCGATTCCGACGTTCTCGTGGACTTCCTCCGGCGAAACCCTGATGATCTGCGGGCCTCGGATCGTCTACCCCCTAGACATTCTTCTGACAGGGGTAGCCTGGCGTAGCTCTCTCTTGTTTTGTGTCTGACTAGGTCATAGGATGATGTAAAACCATGTTGGTTCACAAGTTGGGGCACTATCCTACCCGGTTTCACCTGAACGAGGAGATTCCCCCTCATACAGGTCCAGAACCTTTCGCTTCTAGGTTAGAGCGCATGCATGCGAGGGGGACACATGCAATCACCTATACCAACCTTGCACCACACTCACACACATATGATAGGGACACATGCATGTTTTTAGATGATTCCGACGTTCTCGTGGTCTTCCTCCGGCGAAACCCTGATCTGCGGGACTCGAATCGTCTACCCCCCTAGACATTCTTCTGACAGGGGTAGCCCGGCGTAGCTCTCTCTTGTTTTGTGTCTAACTAGGTCATAGGATGATGTAAAACCATGTTGGTTCACAAGTTGGGGCACTATCCTACCCGGTTTCACCTGAACGGGGAGATTCCCCCTTATATAGGTCCATAACCTTCCGCTTCTAGGTTAGAGCGCATCCATGCGAGGGGGACATATGCAATCACCTATACCAACCTTGCACCACACTCACACACATATGCTAGGGACACATGCAAGTTTTCAGATGATTCCGACGTTCTTGCGGACTTCCACCGGCGAAACCCTGATCTGCGGGACTCGGACCGTCTACCCCCCTAGACATTCTTCTGATAGGGGTAGCCCGGCGTAGCTCTCTCTTGTTTTGTGTTTGATTATGTCATGGGATGATGTGAAACCATGTTGGTTCACAAGTTGGGGCACTATACGGCCCGGTTTCACCGTAACAGGGAGATTCCCCCTTATACAGGTCCAGAACCTTCGCTTCTAGGTTAGAGCGTATGCATGTGAGGGGGGACACAGGCAATCACCTATACCAACCTGGCACCACACTCACACACATATGCTAGGGACACATGAAAGTTTTCATCGATTCCGACGTTCTCGTGGACTTCCACCGGCGAAACCCTGATGATCTGCGGGCCTCGGATCGTCTACCCCCTAGACATTCCTCTGACAGGGGTAGCCCGGCGTAGCTCTCTCTTGTTTTGTGTCTGACTAGGTCATAGGATGATGTAAAACCATGTTGGTTCACAAGTTGGGGCACTATCCTACCCGGTTTCACCTGAACGGGGAGATTCCCCCTTATACAGGTCCATAACCTTTCGCTTCTAGGTTAGAGCGCATGCATGCGAGGGGGACACATGCAATCACCTATACCAACCTTGCACCACACTCACACACATATGCTAGGGACACATGCAAGTTTTCAGATGATTCCGACGTTCTTGCGGACTTCCACCGGCGAAACCCTGATCTGCGGGACTCGGACCGTCCACCCCCTAGACATTCTTCTGACGGGGTAGCTCGGCGTAGCTCTCTCTTTTTTTGTGTTTGATTATGTCATGGGATGATGTGAAACCATGTTGGTTCACAAGTTGGGGCACTATACGGCCCGGTTTCACCGTAACAGGGAGATTCCCCCTTATACAGGTCCAGAACCTTCGCTTCTAGGTTAGAGCGCATGCATGTGAGGGGGGACACATGCAATCACATATATATACCAACCTGGCACCACACTCACACACATATGCTAGGGACACATGCAAGTTTTCATCGATTCCGACGTTCTTGTGGACTTCCTCCGGCGAAACCCTGATGATCTGCGGCCTCGGATCGTCTACCTAATGGAAATGAAGTTCAGCATCCTCTAGAACCTTATGGTCTATTGCAAAGTTAGTGTTTCCATGGTCTGAATACTTACAAATAGGCAACAAAAAGTTAACTAAAAACTTTAAATAAATACATTAGAAAGAAAAAAATAAAAAGAAAATTAGAAAATACCTAAAGGCACACGGCAAAGGACAAAACACACGGCAAAGAGGTCCTTTGCCGTGTGCCTGTCGCCGTCAAACACACGGCAAAGGTCCTTTGCCGTGTGTCTCTCTCCCTCAGACACACGGCAAAGAATTTTTTCACCTTTAGCAAGGCTTTTATTACATATATGTTAGGTGATATTATTTCATAGGATCATGAGAGCACACATATGATCATAGGTTATTGTGGTCTTGATCACTATATACATGCACCCACCTGATTCCGACGTTCTCGTGGACTTCCTCCGGCGAAACCCTGATGATCTACGGGCCTCGGATCGTCTACCCCCTAGACATTCTTCTGACAGGGGTAGCCCGGCGTAGCTCTCTCTTGTTTTGTGTTTGATTATGTCATGGGATGATGTGAAACCATGTTGGTTCACAAGTTGGGGCACTATATGGCCCGGTTTCACCGTAACGGGGAGATTCCCCCTTATACAGGTCCAGAACCTTCGCTTCTAGGTTAGAGCGCATGCATGTGAGGGGGGACACATGCAATCACCTATATCAACCTGGCACCACACTCACACACATATGCTAGGGACACATGCAAGTTTTCATCGATTCCGACGTTCTCGTGGACTTCCTCCGGCGAAACCCTGATGATCTGCGGGCCTCGGATCGTCTACCCCCTAGACATTCTTCTGACAGGGGTAGCCTGGCGTAGCTCTCTCTTGTTTTGTGTCTGACTAGGTCATAGGATGATGTAAAACCATGTTGGTTCACAAGTTGGGGCACTATCCTACCCGGTTTCACCTGAACGACGAGATTCCCCCTCATACAGGTCCAGAACCTTTCGCTTCTAGGTTAGAGCGCATGCATGCGAGGGGGACACATGCAATCACCTATACCAACCTTGCACCACACTCACACACATATGCTAGGGACACATGCAAGTTTTTAGATGATTCCGACGTTCTCGTGGTCTTCCTCCGGCGAAACCCTAATCTGCGGGACTCGAATCGTCTACCCCCCTAGACATTCTTCTGACAGGGGTAGCCCGGCGTAGCTCTCTCTTGTTTTGTGTCTGACTAGGTCATAGGATGATGTAAAACCATGTTGGTTCACAAGTTGGGGCACTATCCTACCCGGTTTCACCTGAACGGGGAGATTCCCCCTTATATAGGTCCATAACCTTCCGCTTCTAGGTTAGAGCGCATGCATGCGAGGGGGACACATGCAATCACCTATACCAACCTTGCACCACACTCACACACATATGCTAGGGACACATGCAAGTTTTCAGATGATTCCGACGTTCTTGCGGACTTCCACCAGCGAAACCCTGATCTGCGGGACTCGGACCGTCTACCCCCCTAGAAATTCTTCTAACAGGGGTAGCCCGGCGTAGCTCTCTCTTGTTTTGTGTTTGATTATGTCATGGGATGATGTGAAACCATGTTGGTTCACAAGTTGGGGCACTATACGGCCCGGTTTCACCGTAACGGGGAGATTCCCCCTTATACAGGTCCAGAACCTTCGCTTCTAGGTTAGAGCGCATGCATGTGAGGGGGGACACATGCAATCACCTATATCAATCTGGCACCACACTCACACACATATGCTAGGGACACATGCAAGTTTTCATCGATTCCGACGTTCTCGTGGACTTCCTCCGGCGAAACCCTGATGATCTGCGGGCCTCGGATCGTCTACCCCCCTAGACATTCTTCTGACAGGGGTAGCCCGGCGTAGCTCTCTCTTGTTTTGTGTCTGACTAGGTCATAGGATGATGTAAAACCATGTTGGTTCACAAGTTGGGGCACTATCCTACCTGGTTTCACCTGAACGGGGAGATTCCCCCTTATACAGGTCCAGAACCTTTCGCTTCTAGGTTAGAGCGCATGCATGCGGGGCGGACACATGCAATCACCTATACAAACCTTGCACCACACTCACACACATATTCTAGGGACACATGCAAGTTTTGAGATGATTCCGACGTTCTCGTGGTCTTCCTCCGGCGAAACCCTGATCTGCGGGACTCGGATCGTCTACCCCCCTAGACATTCTTCTGACAGGGGTAGCCCGGCGTAGCTCTCTCTTGTTTTGTGTCTGACTAGGTCATAGGATGATGTAAAACCATGTTGGTTCACAAGTTGGGGCACTATATGGCCCGGTTTCACCGTAACGGGGAGATTCCCCCTTATACAGGTCCAGAACCTTCGCTTCTAGGTTAGAGCGCATGCATGTGAGGGGGGACACATGCAATCACCTATATCAACCTGGCACCACACTCACACACATATGCTAGGGACACATGCAAGTTTTCATCGATTCCGACGTTCTCGTGGACTTCCTCCGGCGAAACCCTGATGATCTGCGGGCCTCGGATCGTCTACCCCCTAGACATTCTTCTGACAGGGGTAGCCTGGCGTAGCTCTCTCTTGTTTTGTGTCTGACTAGGTCATAGGATGATGTAAAACCATGTTGGTTCACAAGTTGGGGCACTATCCTACCCGGTTTCACCTGAACGAGGAGATTCCCCCTCATACAGGTCCAGAACCTTTCGCTTCTAGGTTAGAGCGCATGCATGCGAGGGGGACACATGCAATCACCTATACCAACCTTGCACCACACTCACACACATATGCTAGGGACACATGCAAGTTTTTAGATGATTCCGACGTTCTCGTGGTCTTCCTCCGGCGAAACCCTAATCTGCGGGACTCGAATCGTCTACCCCCCTAGACATTCTTCTGACAGGGGTAGCCCGGCGTAGCTCTCTCTTGTTTTGTGTCTGACTAGGTCATAGGATGATGTAAAACCATGTTGGTTCACAAGTTGGGGCACTATCCTACCCGGTTTCACCTGAACGGGGAGATTCCCCCTTATATAGGTCCATAACCTTCCGCTTCTAGGTTAGAGCGCATGCATGCGAGGGGGACACATGCAATCACCTATACCAACCTTGCACCACACTCACACACATATGCTAGGGACACATGCAAGTTTTCAGATGATTCCGACGTTCTTGCGGACTTCCACCAGCGAAACCCTGATCTGCGGGACTCGGACCGTCTACCCCCCTAGACATTCTTCTGACAGGGGTAGCCCGGCGTAGCTCTCTCTTGTTTTGTGTTTGATTATGTCATGGGATGATGTGAAACCATGTTGGTTCACAAGTTGGGGCACTATACGGCCCGGTTTCACCGTAACGGGGAGATTCCCCCTTATACAGGTCCAGAACCTTCGCTTCTAGGTTAGAGCGCATGCATGTGAGGGGGGACACATGCAATCACCTATATCAATCTGGCACCACACTCACACACATATGCTAGGGACACATGCAAGTTTTCATCGATTCCGACGTTCTCGTGGACTTCCTCCGGCGAAACCCTGATGATCTGCGGGCCTCGGATCGTCTACTCCCCTAGACATTCTTCTGACAGGGGTAGCCCGGCGTAGCTCTCTCTTGTTTTGTGTCTGACTAGGTCATAGGATGATGTAAAACCATGTTGGTTCACAAGTTGGGGCACTATCCTACCTGGTTTCACCTGAACGGGGAGATTCCCCCTTATACAGGTCCAGAACCTTTCGCTTCTAGGTTAGAGCGCATGCATGCGGGGCGGACACATGCAATCACCTATACAAACCTTGCACCACACTCACACACATATTCTAGGGACACATGCAAGTTTTGAGATGATTCCGACGTTCTCGTGGTCTTCCTCCGGCGAAACCCTGATCTGCGGGACTCGGATCGTCTACCCCCCTAGACATTCTTCTGACAGGGGTAGCCCGGCGTAGCTCTCTCTTGTTTTGTGTCTGACTAGGTCATAGGATGATGTAAAACCATGTTGGTTCACAAGTTGGGGCACTATCTTACCCGGTTTCACCTGAACGGGGAGATTCCCCCTTATACAGGTCCAGAACCTTCGCTTCTAGGTTAGAGCGCATGCATGCGAGGGGGACACATGCAATCACCTATACCAACCTTGCACCACACTCACACACATATGCTAGGGACACATGCAAGTTTTCAGATGATTCCGACGTTCTCGTGGTCTTCCTCCGACGAAACCCTGATCTGCGGGACTCGGATCGTCTACCCCCTAGACATTCTTCTGACAGGGGTAGCCCGGCGTAGCTCTCTCTTGTTTTGTGTCTGACTAGGTCATAGGATGATGTAAAACCATGTTGGTTCACAAGTTGGGGCACTATCCTACCCGGTTTCACGTGAACGGGGAGATTCACCCTTATACAGGTCGAGAACCTTTTGCTTCTAGGTTAGAGCGCATGCATGCGAGAGGGACACATGCAATCACCTATAACAACCTTGCACCACACTCACACACATATGCTAGGGACACATGCAAGTTTTCAGATGATTCCGACGTTCTCGTGGTCTTCCTCCGGCGAAACCCTGATCTGCGGGACTCGGATCGTCTACCCCCCTAGACATTCTTCTGACAGGGATAGCCCGGCGTAGCTCTCTCTTGTTTTGTGTCTGACTAGGTGATAGGATGATGTAAAACCATGTTGGTTCACAAGTTGGGGCACTATCCTACCCGGTTTCACCTGAACGGGGAGATTCCCCCTTATACAGGTCCATAACCTTTCGCTTCTAGGTTAGAGCGCATGCATGCGAGGGGGACACATGCAATCACCTATACCAACCTTGAACCACACTCACACACATATGCTAGGGACACATGCAAGTTTTCAGATGATTCCGACGTTCTTGCGGACTTCCACCGGCGAAACCCTGATCTGCGAGACTCGGACCGTCTACCCCCCTAGACATTCTTTTGACAGGGGTAGCCCGGCGTAGCTCTCTCTTGTTTTGTATTTGATTATGTCATGGGATGATGTGAAACCATGTTGGTTCACAAGTTGGGGCACTATACGGCCCGATTTCACCATAACAGGGAGATTCCCCCTTATACAGGTCCAGAACCTTCGCTTCTAGGTTAGAGCGCATGCATGTGAGGGGGGACACATGCAATCACCTATACCAACCTGGCACCACACTCACACACATATTCTAGGGACACATGCAAGTTTTCATCGATTCCGACGTTCTCGTGGACTTCCTCCGGTGAAACCCTGATGATCTGCGGGCCTCGGATCGTCTACCCCCCTAGACATTCTTCTGACAGGGGTAGCCCGGCGTAGCGCTCTCTTGTTTTGTGTTTGATTATGTCATGGGATGATGTGAAACCATGTTGGTTCACAAGTTGGGGCACTATACGGCCCGGTTTCACCGTAACAGGGAGATTCCCCCTTATACAGGTCCAGAACCTTCGCTTCTAGGTTAGAGCGCATGCATGTGAGGGGGGACACATGCAATCACCTATACCAACCTGGCACCACACTCACACACATATGCTAGGGACACATGAAATTTTTCATCGATTCCGACGTTCTCGTGTACTTCCTCCGGCGAAACCCTGATGATCTGCGGGCCTCGGATCGTCTACCCCCCTAGACATTCTTCTGACAGGGGTAGCCTGGCGTAGCTCTCTCTTGTTTTGTGTCTGACTAGGTCATAGGATGATGTAAAACCATGTTGGTTCACAAGTTGGGGCACTATCCTACCCGGTTTCACGTGAACGGGGAGATTCACCCTTATACAGGTCGAGAACCTTTTGCTTCTAGGTTAGAGCGCATGCATGCGAGAGGGACACATGCAATCACCTATAACAACCTTGCACCACACTCACACACATATGCTAGGGACACATGCAAGTTTTCAGATGATTCCGACGTTCTCGTGGTCTTCCTCCGGCGAAACCCTGATCTGCGGGACTCGGATCGTCTACCCCCCTAGACATTCTTCTGACAGGGGTAGCCCGGTGTAGCTCTCTCTTGTTTTGTGTCTGACTAGGTGATAGGATGATGTAAAACCATGTTGGTTCACAATTTGGGGCACTATCCTACCCGGTTTCACGTGAACGGGGAGATTCCCCCTTATACAGGTCGAGAACCTTTCGCTTCTAGGTTAGAGCGCATGCATGCGAGAGGGACACATGCAATCACCTATACCAACCTTGCACCACACTCACACACATATGCTAGGGACACATGCAAGTTTTCAGATGATTCCGACGTTCTCGTGGTCTTCCTCCGGTGAAACCCTGATCTACGGGACTCGGATCGTCTACCCCCCTAGACATTCTTCTGACAGGGGTAGCCCGGCGTAGCTCTCTCTTGTTTTGTGTCTGACTAGGTCATAGGATGATGTAAAACCATGTTGGCTCACAAGTTGGGGCACTATCCTACCCGGTTTCACCTGAACGGGGAGATTCCCCCTTATACAGGTCCAGAACCTTCGCTTCTAGGTTAGAGCGCATGTGAGGGGGGACACATGCAATCACCTATATATACCAACCTGGCACCACACTCACACACATATGCTAGGGACACATGCAAGTTTTCATCGATTCCGACGTTCTCGTGGACTTCCTCCGTTGAAACCCTGATGATCTGCGGGCCTCGGATCGTCTACCTAATGGAAATGAAGTTCAGCATCCTCTAGAACCTTATGGTCTATTGCAAAGTAGTGTTTCCATGGTCTGAATACTTACAAATAGGAAACAAAAAGTTAACTAAAAATTTTTAAATAAATACATTAGAAAGAAAAAAATAAAAAGAAAATTAGAAAATACCTAAAGGCACACGGCAAAGGACAAAACACACGGCAAAGAGGTCCTTTGCCGTGTGCCTGTCGCCGTCAAACACACGGCAAAGGTCCTTTGCCGTGTGTCTCTCTCCCTCAGACACACGGCAAAGAATTTTTTTCACCTTTAGCAAGGCTTTTATGACATATATGTTAGGTGATATTATTTCATAGGATCATGAGAGCGCACATATGATCATAGGTTATTGTGGTCTTGATCACTATATACATGCACCCCCCTGATTCCGACGTTCTCGTGGACTTCCTCCGGCGAAACCCTGATGATCTACGGGCCTCGGATCGTCTACCCCCTAGACATTCTTCTGACAGGGGTAGCCCGGCGTAGCTCTCTCTTGTTTTGTGTTTGATTATGTCATGGGATGATGTGAAACCATGTTGGTTCACAAGTTGGGGCACTATATGGCCCAGTTTCACCGTAACGGGGAGATTCCCCCTTATACAGGTCCAGAACCTTCACTTCTAGGTTAGAGCGCATGCATGTGAGGGGGGACACATGCAATCACCTATATCAACCTGGCACCACACTCACACACATATGCTAGGGACACATGCAAGTTTTCATCGATTCCGACGTTCTCGTGGACTTCTTCCGGCGAAACCCTGATGATCTGCGGGCCTCGGATCGTCTACCCCCTAGACATTCTTCTGACAGGGGTAGCCTGGCGTAGCTCTCTCTTGTTTTGTGTCTGACTAGGTCATAGGATGATGTAAAACCATGTTGGTTCACAAGTTGGGGCACTATCCTACCCGGTTTCACCTGAACGAGGAGATTCCCCCTCATACAGGTCCAGAACCTTTCGCTTCTAGGTTAGAGCGCATGCATGCGAGGGGGACACATGCAATCACCTATACCAACCTTGCACCACACTCACACACATATGCTAGGGACACATGCAAGTTTTTAGATGATTCCGACGTTCTCGTGGTCTTCCTCCGGCGAAACCCTAATCTGCGGGACTCGAATCGTCTACCCCCCTAGACATTCTTCTGACAGGGGTAGCCCGGCGTAGCTCTCTCTTGTTTTGTGTCTGACTAGGTCATAGGATGATGTAAAACCATGTTGGTTCACAAGTTGGGGCACTATCCTACCCGGTTTCACCTGAACGGGGAGATTCCCCCTTATATAGGTCCATAACATTCCGCTTCTAGGTTAGAGCGCATGCATGCGAGGGGGACATATGCAATCACCTATACCAACCTTGCACCACACTCACACACATATGCTAGGGACACATGCAAGTTTTCAGATGATTCCGACGTTCTTGCGGACTTCCACCGGCGAAACCCTGATCTGCGAGACTCGGACCGTCTACCCCCCTAGACATTCTTTTGACAGGGGTAGCCCGGCGTAGCTCTCTCTTGTTTTGTATTTGATTATGTCATGGGATGATGTGAAACCATGTTGGTTCACAAGTTGGGGCACTATACGGCCCGATTTCACCATAACAGGGAGATTCCCCCTTATACAGGTCCAGAACCTTCGCTTCTAGGTTAGAGCGCATGCATGTGAGGGGGGACACATGCAATCACCTATACCAACCTGGCACCACACTCACACACATATTCTAGGGACACATGCAAGTTTTCATCGATTCCGACGTTCTCGTGGACTTCCTCCGGCGAAACCCTGATGATCTGCGGGCCTCGGATCGTCTACCCCCCTAGACATTCTTCTGACAGGGGTAGCCCGGCGTAGCTCTCTCTTGTTTTGTGTTTGATTATGTCATGGGATGATGTGAAACCATGTTGGTTCACAAGTTGGGGCACTATACGGCCCGGTTTCACCATAACAGGGAGATTCCCCCTTATACAGGTCCAGAACCTTCGCTTCTAGGTTAGAGCGCATGCATGTGAGGGGGGACACATGCAATCACCTATACCAACCTGGCACCACACTCACACACATATGCTAGGGACACATGAAATTTTTCATCGATTCCGACGTTCTCGTGTACTTCCTCCGGCGAAACCCTGATGATCTACGGGCCTCGGATCGTCTACCCCCCTAGACATTCTTCTGACAGGGGTAGCCTGGCGTAGCTCTCTCTTGTTTTGTGTCTGACTAGGTCATAGGATGATGTAAAACCATGTTGGTTCACAAGTTGGGGCACTATCCTACCCGGTTTCACGTGAACGGGGAGATTCACCCTTATACAGGTCGAGAACCTTTTGCTTCTAGGTTAGAGCGCATGCATGCGAGAGGGACACATGCAATCACCTATAACAACCTTGCACCACACTCACACACATATGCTAGGGACACATGCAAGTTTTCAGATGATTCCGACGTTCTCGTGGTCTTCCTCCGGCGAAACCCTGATCTGCGGGACTCGGATCGTCTACCCCCCTAGACATTCTTCTGACAGGGGTAGCCCGGTGTAGCTCTCTCTTGTTTTGTGTCTGACTAGGTGATAGGATGATGTAAAACCATGTTGGTTCACAAGTTGGGGCACTATCCTACCCGGTTTCACGTGAACGGGGAGATTCCCCCTTATACAGGTCGAGAACCTTTCGCTTCTAGGTTAGAGCGCATGCATGCGAGAGGGACACATGCAATCACCTATACCAACCTTGCACCACACTCACACACATATGCTAGGGACACATGCAAGTTTTCAGATGATTCCGACGTTGTCGTGGTCTTCCTCCGGTGAAACCCTGATCTACGGGACTCGGATCGTCTACCCCCCTAGACATTCTTCTGACAGGGGTAGCCCGGCGTAGCTCTCTCTTGTTTTGTGTCTGACTAGGTCATAGGATGATGTAAAACCATGTTGGCTCACAAGCTGGGGCACTATCCTACCCGGTTTCACCTGAACGGGGAGATTCCCCCTTATACAGGTCCAGAACCTTCGCTTCTAGGTTAGAGCGCATGCATGTGAGGGGGGACACATGCAATCACCTATATATACCAACCTGGCACCACACTCACACACATATGCTAGGGACACATGCAAGTTTTCATCGATTCCGACGTTCTCGTGGACTTCCTCCGTTGAAACCCTGATGATCTGCGGGCCTCGGATCGTCTACCTAATGGAAATGAAGTTCAGCATCCTCTAGAACCTTATGGTCTATTGCAAAGTTAGTGTTTCCATGGTCTGAATACTTACAAATAGGCAACAAAAAGTTAACTAAAAACTTTAAATAAATACATTAGAAAAAAAAAAAAAATTAGAAAATACCTAAAGGCACACGGCAAAGGACAAAACACACGGCAAAGAGGTCCTTTGCCGTGTGCCTGTCGCCGTCAAACACACGGCAAAGGTCCTTTGCCGTGTGTCTCTCTCCCTCAGACACACGGCAAAGAATTTTTTTCACCTTTAGCAAGGCTTTTATGACATATATGTTAGGTGATATTATTTCATACGATCATGAGAGCACACATATGATCATAGGTTATTGTGGTCTTGATCACTATATACATGCACCCCCCTGATTCCGACGTTCTCGTGGACTTCCTCCGGCGAAACCCTGATGATCTACGGGCCTCGGAGCGTCTACCCCCTAGACATTCTTCTGACAGGGGTAGCCCGGCGTAGCTCTCTCTTGTTTTGTGTTTGATTATGTCATGGGATGATGTGAAACCATGTTGGTTCACAAGTTGGGGCACTATCCTACCCGGTTTCACCTGAACGAGGAGATTCCCCCTCATACAGGTCCAGAACCTTTCGCTTCTAGGTTAGAGCGCATGCATGCGAGGGGGACACATGCAATCACCTATACCAACCTTGCACCACACTCACACACATATGCTAGGGACACATGCAAGTTTTTAGATGATTCCGACGTTCTCGTGGTCTTCCTCCGGCGAAACCCTAATCTGCGGGACTCGAATCGTCTACCCCCCTAGACATTCTTCTGACAGGGGTAGCCCGGCGTAGCTCTCTCTTGTTTTGTGTCTGACTAGGTCATAGGATGATGTAAAACCATGTTGGTTCACAAGTTGGGGCACTATCCTACCCGGTTTCACCTGAACGGGGAGATTCCCCCTTATATAGGTCCATAACCTTCCGCTTCTAGGTTAGAGCGCATGCATGCGAGGGGGACATATGCAATCACCTATACCCACCTTGCACCACACTCACACACATATGCTAGGGACACATGCAAGTTTTCAGATGATTCCGACGTTCTTGCGGACTTCCACCAGCGAAACCTTGATCTGCGAGACTCGGACCGTCTACCCCCCTAGACATTCTTTTGACAGGGGTAGCCCGGCGTAGCTCTCTCTTGTTTTGTATTTGATTATGTCATGGGATGATGTGAAACCATGTTGGTTCACAAGTTGGGGCACTATACGGCCCGATTTCACCATAACAGGGAGATTCCCCCTTATACAGGTCCAGAACCTTCGCTTCTAGGTTAGAGCGCATGCATGTGAGGGGGGACACATGCAATCACCTATACCAACCTGGCACCACACTCACACACATATTCTAGGGACACATGCAAGTTTTTATCGATTCCGACGTTCTCGTGGACTTCCTCCGGCGAAACCCTGATGATCTGCGGGCCTCGGATCGTCTACCCCCCTAGACATTCTTCTGACAGGGGTAGCCCGGCGTAGCTCTCTCTTGTTTTGTGTTTGATTATGTCATGGGATGATGTGAAACCATGTTGGTTCACAAGTTGGGGCACTATACGGCCCGGTTTCACCATAACAGGGAGATTCCCCCTTATACAGGTCCAGAACCTTCGCTTCTAGGTTAGAGCGCATGCATGTGAGGGGGGACACATGCAATCACCTATACCAACCTGGCACCACACTCACACACATATGCTAGGGACACATGAAATTTTTCATCGATTCCGACGTTCTCGTGTACTTCCTCCGGCGAAACCCTGATGATCTGCGGGCCTCGGATCGTCTACCCCCCTAGACATTCTTCTGACAGGGGTAGCCTGGCGTAGCTCTCTCTTGTTTTGTGTCTGACTAGGTCATAGGATGATGTAAAACCATGTTGGTTCACAAGTTGGGGCACTATCCTACCCGGTTTCACGTGAACGGGGAGATTCACCCTTATACAGGTCGAGAACCTTTTGCTTCTAGGTTAGAGCGCATGCATGCGAGAGGGACACATGCAATCACCTATAACAACCTTGCACCACACTCACACACATATGCTAGGGACACATGCAAGTTTTCAGATGATTCCGACGTTCTCGTGGTCTTCCTCCGGCGAAACCCTGATCTGCGGGACTCGGATCGTCTACCCCCCTAGACATTCTTCTGACAGGGGTAGCCCGGTGTAGCTCTCTCTTGTTTTGTGTCTGACTAGGTGATAGGATGATGTAAAACCATGTTGGTTCACAAGTTGGGGCACTATCCTACCCGGTTTCACGTGAACGGGGAGATTCCCCCTTATACAGGTCGAGAACCTTTCGCTTCTAGGTTAGAGCGCATGCATGCGAGAGGGACACATGCAATCACCTATACCAACCTTGCACCACACTCACACACATATGCTAGGGACACATGCAAGTTTTCAGATGATTCCGACGTTCTCGTGGTCTTCCTCCGGTGAAACCCTGATCTACGGGACTCGGATCGTCTACCCCCCTAGACATTCTTCTGACAGGGGTAGCCCGGCGTAGCTCTCTCTTGTTTTGTGTCTGACTAGGTCATAGGATGATGTAAAACCATGTTGGCTCACAAGCTGGGGCACTATCCTACCCGGTTTCACCTGAACGGGGAGATTCCCCCTTATACAGGTCCAGAACCTTCGCTTCTAGGTTAGAGCGCATGCATGTGAGGGGGGACACATGCAATCACCTATATATACCAACCTGGCACCACACTCACACACATATGCTAGGGACACATGCAAGTTTTCATCGATTCCGACGTTCTCGTGGACTTCCTCCGTTGAAACCCTGATGATCTGCGGGCCTCGGATCGTCTACCTAATGGAAATGAAGTTCAGCATCCTCTAGAACCTTATGGTCTATTGCAAAGTTAGTGTTTCCATGGTCTGAATACTTACAAATAGGCAACAAAAAGTTAACTAAAAACTTTAAATAAATACATTAGAAAGAAAAAAATAAAAATAAAATTAGAAAATACCTAAAGGCACACGGCAAAGGACAAAACACACGGCAAAGAGGTCCTTTGCCGTGTGCCTGTCGCCGTCAAACACACGGCAAAGGTCCTTTGCCGTGTGTCTCTCTCCCTCAGACACACGGCAAAGAATTTTTTTCACCTTTAGCAAGGCTTTTATGACATATATGTTAGGTGATATTATTTCATACGATCATGAGAGCACACATATGATCATAGGTTATTGTGGTCTTGATCACTATATACATGCACCCCCCTGATTCCGACGTTCTCGTGGACTTCCTCCGGCGAAACCCTGATGATCTACGGGCCTCGGAGCGTCTACCCCCTAGACATTCTTCTGACAGGGGTAGCCCGGCGTAGCTCTCTCTTGTTTTGTGTTTGATTATGTCATGGGATGATGTGAAACCATGTTGGTTCACAAGTTGGGGCACTATATGGCCCGGTTTCACCGTAACGGGGAGATTCCCCCTTATACAGGTCCAGAACCTTCGCTTCTAGGTTAGAGCGCATGCATGTGAGGGGGGACACATGCAATCACCTATATCAACCTGGCACCACACTCACACACATATGCTAGGGACACATGCAAGTTTTCATCGATTCCGACGTTCTCGTGGACTTCCTCCGGCGAAACCCTGATGATCTGCGGGCCTCGGATCGTCTACCCCCCTAGACATTCTTCTGACAGGGGTAGCCTGGCGTAGCTCTCTCTTGTTTTGTGTCTGACTAGGTCATAGGATGATGTAAAACCATGTTGGTTCACAAGTTGGGGCACTATCCTACCCGGTTTCACCTGAACGAGGAGATTCCCCCTCATACAGGTCCAGAACCTTTCGCTTCTAGGTTAGAGCGCATGCATGCGAGGGGGACACATGCAATCACCTATACCAACCTTGCACCACACTCACACACATATGCTAGGGACACATGCAAGTTTTTAGATGATTCCGACATTCTCGTGGTCTTCCTCCGGCGAAACCCTGATCTGCGGGACTCGAATCGTCTACCCCCCTAGACATTCTTCTGACAGGGGTAGCCCGGCGTAGCTCTCTCTTGTTTTGTGTCTGACTAGGTCATAGGATGATGTAAAACCATGTTGGTTCACAAGTTGGGGCAATATCCTACCCGGTTTCACCTGAACGGGGAGATTCCCCCTTATACAGGTCCGTAACCTTCCGCTTCTAGGTTAGAGCGCATGCATGCGAGGGGGACACATGCAATCACCTATACCAACCTTGCACCACACTCACACACATATGCTAGGGACACATGTAAGTTTTCAGATGATTCCGACGTTCTTGCGGACTTCCACCGGCGAAACCCTGATCTGCGGGACTCGAACCGTCTACCCCCCTAGACATTCTTCTGACAGGGGTAGCCCGGCGTAGCTCTCTCTTGTTTTGTGTTTGATTATGTCATGGGATGATGTGAAACCATGTTGGTTCACAAGTTGGGGAACTATACGGCCCGGTTTCACCGTAACGGGGAGATTCCCCCTTATACAGGTCCAGAACCTTCGCTTCTAGGTTAGGGCGCATGCATGTGAGGGGGGACACATGCAATCACCTATACCAACCTGGCACCACACTCACACACATATGCTAGGGACACATGCAAGTTTTCATCGATTCCGACGTTCTCGTGGACTTCCTCCGGCGAAACCCTGATGATCTGTGGGCCTCGGATCGTCTACCCCCCTAGACATTCTTCTGACAGGGGTAGCCCGATGTAGCTCTCTCTTGTTTTGTGTCTGACTAGGTCATAGGATGATGTAAAACCATGTTGGTTCACAAGTTGGGGCACTATCCTACCCGGTTTCACCTGAACGGGGAGATTCCCCCTTATACAGGTCCAGAACCTTCGCTTCTAGGTTAGAGCGCATGCATGCGAGGGGGACACATGTAATCACCTATACCAACCTTGCACCACACTCACACACATATGCTAGGGACACATGCAAGTTTTCATCGATTCCGACGTTCTCGTGGACTTCCTCTGGCGAAACCCTGATGATCTGCGGGCCTCGGATCGTCTACCCCCCTAGACATTCTTCTGACAGGGGTAGCCCGGCGTAGCTCTCTCTTGTTTTGTGTCTGACTAGGTCATAGGATGATGTAAAACCATGTTGGCTCACAAGCTGGGGCACTATCCTACCCGGTTTCACCTGAACGGGGAGATTCCCCCTTATACAGGTCCAGAACCTTCGCTTCTAGGTTAGAGCGCATGCATGTGAGGGGGGACACATGCAATCACCTATATATACCAACCTGGCACCACACTCACACACATATGCTAGGGACACATGCAAGTTTTCATCGATTCCGACGTTCTCGTGGACTTCCTCCGTTGAAACCCTGATGATCTGCGGGCCTCGGATCGTCTACCTAATGGAAATGAAGTTCAGCATCCTCTAGAACCTTATGGTCTATTGCAAAGTTAGTGTTTCCATGGTCTGAATACTTACAAATAGGCAACAAAAAGTTAACTAAAAACTTTAAATAAATACATTAGAAAGAAAAAAATAAAAATAAAATTAGAAAATACCTAAAGGCACACGGCAAAGGACAAAACACACGGCAAAGAGGTCCTTTGCCGTGTGCCTGTCGCCGTCAAACACACGGCAAAGGTCCTTTGCCGTGTGTCTCTCTCCCTCAGACACACGGCAAAGAATTTTTTTCACCTTTAGCAAGGCTTTTATGACATATATGTTAGGTGATATTATTTCATACGATCATGAGAGCACACATATGATCATAGGTTATTGTGGTCTTGATCACTATATACATGCACCCCCCTGATTCCGACGTTCTCGTGGACTTCCTCCGGCGAAACCCTGATGATCTACGGGCCTCGGAGCGTCTACCCCCTAGACATTCTTCTGACAGGGGTAGCCCGGCGTAGCTCTCTCTTGTTTTGTGTTTGATTATGTCATGGGATGATGTGAAACCATGTTGGTTCACAAGTTGGGGCACTATATGGCCCGGTTTCACCGTAACGGGGAGATTCCCCCTTATACAGGTCCAGAACCTTCGCTTCTAGGTTAGAGCGCATGCATGTGAGGGGGGACACATGCAATCACCTATATCAACCTGGCACCACACTCACACACATATGCTAGGGACACATGCAAGTTTTCATCGATTCCGACGTTCTCGTGGACTTCCTCCGGCGAAACCCTGATGATCTGCGGGCCTCGGATCGTCTACCCCCCTAGACATTCTTCTGACAGGGGTAGCCTGGCGTAGCTCTCTCTTGTTTTGTGTCTGACTAGGTCATAGGATGATGTAAAACCATGTTGGTTCACAAGTTGGGGCACTATCCTACCCGGTTTCACCTGAACGAGGAGATTCCCCCTCATACAGGTCCAGAACCTTTCGCTTCTAGGTTAGAGCGCATGCATGCGAGGGGGACACATGCAATCACCTATACCAACCTTGCACCACACTCACACACATATGCTAGGGACACATGCAAGTTTTTAGATGATTCCGACATTCTCGTGGTCTTCCTCCGGCGAAACCCTGATCTGCGGGACTCGAATCGTCTACCCCCCTAGACATTCTTCTGACAGGGGTAGCCCGGCGTAGCTCTCTCTTGTTTTGTGTCTGACTAGGTCATAGGATGATGTAAAACCATGTTGGTTCACAAGTTGGGGCAATATCCTACCCGGTTTCACCTGAACGGGGAGATTCCCCCTTATACAGGTCCGTAACCTTCCGCTTCTAGGTTAGAGCGCATGCATGCGAGGGGGACACATGCAATCACCTATACCAACCTTGCACCACACTCACACACATATGCTAGGGACACATGCAAGTTTTCAGATGATTCCGACGTTCTTGCGGACTTCCACCGGCGAAACCCTGATCTGCGGGACTCGGACCGTCTACCCCCCTAGACATTCTTTTGACAGGGGTAGCCCGGCGTAGCTCTCTCTTGTTTTGTGTTTGATTATGTCATGGGATGATGTGAAACCATGTTGGTTCACAAGTTGGGGAACTATACGGCCCGGTTTCACCGTAACGGGGAGATTCCCCCTTATACAGGTCCAGAACCTTCGCTTCTAGGTTAGGGCGCATGCATGTGAGGGGGGACACATGCAATCACCTATACCAACCTGGCACCACACTCACACACATATGCTAGGGACACATGCAAGTTTTCATCGATTCCGACGTTCTCGTGGACTTCCTCCGGCGAAACCCTGATGATCTGCGGGCCTCGGATCGTCTACCCCCCTAGACATTCTTCTGACAGGGGTAGCCCGATGTAGCTCTCTCTTGTTTTGTGTCTGACTAGGTCATAGGATGATGTAAAACCATGTTGGTTCACAAGTTGGGGCACTATCCTACCCGGTTTCACCTGAACGGGGAGATTCCCCCTTATACAGGTCCAGAACCTTCGCTTCTAGGTTAGAGCGCATGCATGCGAGGGGGACACATGTAATCACCTATACCAACCTTGCACCACACTCACACACATATGCTAGGGACACATGCAAGTTTTCAGATGATTCCGACGTTCTCGTGGTCTTCCTCCGACGAAACCCTGATCTGCGGGACTCGGATCGTCTACCCTCCTAGACATTCTTCTGACAGGGGTAGCCCGGCGTAGATCTATCTTGTTTTGTGTCTGACTGGGTCATAGGATGATGTAAAACCATGTTGGTTCACAAATTGGGGCACTATCCTGTAGGGGTTCGTAGCATGGAAAACAAAAATTTTCTATCGCATACAAACAAACAAGCCAAGATCTATCTACTAGATTGCAGCAACGAGTCGATGGAATAACTCACCCTCGAAGATTCCAAAGTGGTTAACGAGAGCAGATTCTCGTGGGTGATGTAGTCGTACTCTTTCCGATCTCAAGATCGCGTAGACGATCCTTCCGGCGCCGCGTTCCCGCAGCGCTCCCGCAGTCGGTCACACGTTCGGTACTCGACGAAGACCTTCCTCTCCCTTGTTCCAGCAGGCAGCGGAGGTTGTAGCACTCTCCTCGCGATTCCGGCAGCACAACGGCGTGGTACCGGAAGTAGAGGGGAAATCCCGCAGGGCTTCGCCTTAAGCCGGTGCGAGTATGGTGGAGCTTATGAGAGAGGCTATTAGTGGTCTAGTAATTAGACACACCAATTAGAAGGCTCTAAACCAATTAGAAGGCTCTAAACCGAATAGCTCTAAACCGGGGTCTAGATCTAGGGTTTAGTTTAGAGGATAGGAAACTTGTGTGTGTAGGAGGAGCCCTGCCCCTCCTTTTATGGGAGGGGGGTCTTGGCGCGCCAGGGGAGGGAGGGAGTCCCTCCCCAACTCGTCCTTGGGCTGGGCGCCGGCCTGGAGGAGTCCAACTCCTCCTCCAGGTTGGTTCCAACTCCTCTTGCTTGTTTCCCACAGTTTCTTGTTTTGGCAGTTTGACTTTCAAACTGGACATTTGACTTTTCTGTTTTAGGATTCAATTTAATCCTATATTTGGGACAGCAAGAACACTTAGTACATGATGCAATCATTCCAATATGTAATGACACATTCATGTACCCCTTCCCCCCCGGAGTGCCGGACAATCCGGAACCTTCTAGAATATCCCCGATGAAAACACCGGAATCATTCCCGAACTCCGAAACGGGACTTTCCTTATATGAATCTTATTCTCCGGACCATTCCGGATCACCTCGTGATATCCCGGATCCCATCCGAGACTCCGAACAACATTCGGTCTCTTTCTCATAATACCATAACTACTCAAACAACGTCGAATCCTTAAGTGTGTCTCCCTACGGTTCGTGAATTATGCAGACATGATCGAGACACTTCTCCGAACAATAACCAATAGAGGAATCTGGAAATTCATATGGCTCCCACATATTTCTACGATTACTTTGCGATCGAATGAACCACTTACATACGATACCAATTTCCCTTTGTCTCACGATATGTTACTTATCCAAGGTTATGATCGTCGGTATCTCTGCATACCTAGTTCAACCTCGTTACTGATAAGTACTCTTTTCTCGTTCCCGTGATATGTGATCCCTTGTGACCAAGTCACATGCTTGCAAGCTAATTGGATGACATTTCACCGAGAGGGCCCAGAGTATATCTATCCGTCATATGGATGGACAAATCCCACTCTTGATCCATGTGTTTCAACCAATACTTTCCGAACACTCAATGCCACTTTTATAGCCACCCTGTTACGGTGTGGTGTTTGATGACATCAAAGCATCCATCCAGTAAAGGTGATATGCATGATCTCATGGTCGAAGGAATTAGGTTACTATGTATCAGAAAGCATATAGCAATTGAACTATTGAAATGACTTGATCTTTATGCTACGCTTATCTATAGGAGTATGTCCATCACACCATTCTCCTAACGATATGATCCTGTTGTTAATAACATCTCTATGTTCATGATCAGGAAACAATGATCATATATTAACCAACAAGCTAGTTTAACAAGAGGCTTTACTAGGGACTCTTATTTTAGTTTACAAATCACACAAGTATTAATGTTTCCGGTTAATACAATTATAGCATGGTATGTAAACATTTATCATAAGTATGAAGATATGACAATAACCACTTTATTATTGCCTCTTGGGCATATCTCCAACAGTCTCCCACTTGCACTAGAGTCAATAATCTAGTTTCGAACCTTTGTGTATTCAACACCTATGGCTTTACGGTGTTGTATGTACACGATTGCTAGTGGTCAACTGATCTCCGGATCTGACACTTCCAGGTCCGTGTGTAATTGCATGTCTTTGCGTCTGTACGCATCACTCATTCTCTAATGAGATGGCTTTGTATAAATTTGGTCTTTCGGTGTGACCTTTAGTTCTTTGGGGTTAAAACATGTTGACAATATTGTCGTACAATATATCTTCATAGTATTATCCCGCTGTGAACTACACCTAGTTTGATAACAAACTACTTGACACAAATGCCCTCTTTTGCTACTATAATAGCAGTCATATACTTAGCCTTTTGTTGTAGTATCTGTCACAATGTCTTAACTTTGGAAATCGTCCAAATCCATTATGGAACTCACTTTCCATTATATTGTGCCACCCTTAGTTTAGATTGAGATAAACTTAATTTGTACTTTGTGACAAAGCTAGTATCAATGTAGTACTTTTACAATGAACTAACCATCTATTTGTCACTTCTACAAATATTATACTCTTAGTTCTTTCAGAAGATCATAAGAATATCCTTACTATTGTCCAATGATCATCTTACAAATCATTCTGGTATATGCTCTCAACATTTAGAGCATAGGACATATCTGGATTTGTACATATCACAGTATGATTGATATAAATACTCTTT
Source organism: Avena sativa (assembly GCA_916181665.1). Lineage (NCBI taxonomy): Eukaryota > Viridiplantae > Streptophyta > Magnoliopsida > Poales > Poaceae > Avena > Avena sativa. Next base: position 388,639,143 of record OV702296.1, read on the forward strand.
GTGATTTCATACATCAAGTATCAATCTATACTTGATTATTTGTTTCACTTTACCAAATGTCAATACACTTGAATATATCATCAACATTGAACTCATTCAATCCTTTCTGTGCGACAAGAACCTTCTCTTGTAGTTTCTATATTGAACTCATTCAATATCTTATCTATGTACTTCTGGCACAACCATATTAGCGTCTATTGATGCCAAATATTTGGGTTTTGCCTAAGTCTTTCATCGGGATGAAATTCTTAATATGTGTTAATAAAAGATACATTATTTCCAATCTACAATATGTCTTCCACATAATGTATTAGAAACATGTCTTAGCGCTCCCACTTAATTTCTTGCAAACGCAAGCATCTTCATCGTCTCTGATGAAATTTTAAACTCCTTTAACAGTTTCATCATAGTGAAGATTCCAACTCCGCTATGCTCACTCTAACCATTGAAGTTTGCATATGCTTTTTAGCATCCTTTGAATTAACAAAACCCTATGGACCGTGTTATGCACATGGCCTAGGTAACGATTCTATTAGAAGAACTTGTTTTGTTTATTCAACTATCATATAACAAAATTATATGTAGTGATTGCTACATTAATCCATCTAGACTAAATATCACTATGACAGATCAAATCTTGTCATAGTCAACCTTTGAACATTGTTGTGAATTCTTTCCCAACATGTCGACTATTTCATAGATGTAAAACATCCATGTCTATTTCTTTATAGATCCAGACACAACTGTAAGGTCTTACACCTTTCTCGAGGGTCCTTCAAGTTCAAAACTTGATTTCTCGTGTATGGAACTATCATGGATTTTATGGCTTCAAGCCATTTTACGGAGTCAGGGCCCATCATCGCTTCTCTGCATGTAGTCGGTTCATTATTCTCAAATAATGATTCAACCCTCAAATCTTGGTATTTGATTGTTCATCCGACCTACTTGTTTCAATAGGAACTTGGATCTCCGTGACCACAACCTTTTGAGGTACGTGAACCATGAGCATTGTTGCTGCCTCCGAAACACTTTTCGGTGCTGCGCAACTCTGCACATATAGCTAAGGTTCTTTTAACCTTATCAAAGTTTCTATTGTCCTCCCACGAAAAATTTCTTCTCAAAGAAACTTGACGTTTTAAGTAACAAACACTTTTGTCTCCGGTGTTTTATGGAGGAACAGTTTATACAAAGACAGGTTCATCCGACTTTGGTTGCACACATCTTTCTTATGCATAGCATACCAATGTTTTAAGAAAGGACAACTTGGGTTTTATCCCAAACCATAACTTTATATGGTGTCATTTCAACGGATTATGATGGAGCTCTTTTCAGTGGAAAAACGGTAATCTCTAAAGCTTTTAATCTTTAAAATACAATGGCAGTTTTATGAATTATACCTTTGATCTTACCATGTCAAACAAGGTTTAATTACATATCTCGAACGCTCCATACTCTTATGGTGTTTCGGGAAAATGCAAATCCACGGAACGATTCCTTAAATCTTAGGTATTTATGCTAAACTTGTAACTCAAATATCTTCCTTTATGATCTTATCATAAACTATTTATATTCTTGTTACAATGATTTTGCACTTCATCTTGAAAGTCTTTGAACTTTTCAAGTGTTTCATACTTTATCCTTATTAAGTAAATATTCATATATTCACTCAAATTTTTTGGAGAAAGCATATGAAGTTGAAATCCATCGCTCTTGACTACACATAACGGACTTCGTACAACAATATGTACAAGTTCCAATAAGCTAGTCATTCGTTCCCTTTTGGCCTATGAACGAAGTTTTAATTATCTCTAAGAAAGTTTCACAAGCGTCATTTGATCAAAAATCAGAAGACTCCAAAATTCCATCAACATGGAGTTTCTTCATGTTTTCTTTCAAATATAATTTAAACGGCGATGTCACTTCCTAAGTGATCTTTCAATCAATTTGTCTTTCGACATTTTTAGCACTAGTTTTATGGATGTGATGTCTCCAACGAGATTTGCGAATCATCCATCTTTTATGGATTACGGCAATTATTTGAACAATCCTTTTGTTCTCATAATACCTGATAAAACAAATCTTTGAAGGCAAGCTTTGATGTTTAACAAGCAACACAATAACCCTTTATTTTGTTCTTGATGAACATCATCACATATTCTTTTGCTAGTTACTTAGGCCATTGTAGTTCATGAATTGTGTTGTTTCGTATGACGATTCACACCAACAAATTCAGTATCAAATACTTAAGAACCACATTGTTTAACAAGCAAAGAATATAGCCATAACATGTATATCATCTATATACTTAAACTGAACGATTCTAGTCTTTTCTTTTCTGCCATATATTTATGAGATTCTCTTTCAGTATTTCCTTTTCAGTTTGAAAGAATCTATCAACATCAATAGTGGAGTCATACATATGACATCTAGTCCAAAGCGTGTATAATTAAATACCAATGTCTTTGGACTTGCACTTTGAAGTAGATCACCATCATCAAATATTTGGTGTTCTTTCAAATTCCTTTCTTTAGTAATCTCTTGGTGTAGTAAACATTTTACCTACATCAAATATTCACCCTTATCATGGAATTGTCCATGATCAAGCTACTTTTAGCTTATAACAATGAATTATGAGTATAATGTTGCTATCCAAAACCTTTTGGAGGATTAAGACAACAAGTGTCTCCAACCTTTTTGCAAATTTTCATCAAATATGAGAACATGACTTTTGCCATATTATACTCTATCATGTTGCAACCAAAACTTCGTTTCAGATATCACAATATCTTCCACACATCATGGTTTCTGAAACAACTCTTTCAGATCCTAGATAACCTTGATATTAAGGGAATCCTTTGAATATCAAGAATCATGGATACAAACATGATACTTATATACTAACACTTGGAATTGTTACTCTTGACTTAATACTAATTATTAAACTTCATGGAGTAACCGGAACTTACTGAAAGTTTGCAATAGGACTTTTAAACTTTAGATTAACACTTCAAAACAATACGATACCAGTTCGTAAAGTAACTAACCAGAATTCTATAGTTCTATCATCTCAATTATAACTAAGCGCAAGGTGGTAAACGGATGCCAATGACTACAACAACTATGCAAATTCACTTTGATTTAGTTTATGATAAATTGAGTTCTAATTAATAATTAAATTAATCTAGGTGAACTCCCACTCAAAACAATATCCCTCACATTGTTTTAGTGATCACACGAACCAAATCCACCACATCAAAACCGATCATCACGAGAGTTGATATAGCTTCAATGGCGAACAATCAACATGTTCATCATATCTACTTATATGACTCATGCTCTACCTTTCGGTAATCCGTGTTCCTGAGGCCATGTCTGTACATGCTAGGCTCGTCAAGATCAAACCTTAGCTACCGCATAAGCAAATCTGGCTTGCTTACGTTGTATTCACCCGCGGAATCAAAGACACCCGATCATCACGTGGTGCTTCGAAGCAGCAAGCTTTGGCAACGGTGCATACTAAGGGTGAACACTTTTAGAACTTGAAATTTATGTGCATGAGGGATCATCTTATAATGCTACCGTCGTCTACTAAGCAATACAAGATGCATAAAGGATTAACATCACATGCAATTCATAATATGTGATATGATATGGCCTTTCTTCTTTGTGCTTCCGATCTCCATCTTCAAGCACGAACATGATCTTCATCATCACCGGCATGGCATCAAGGTCAATGACGCTTCTCCATGGTTTTCGTCCATCGGCTTCAACTATTACAACTACTTTGAATAGACACGCGGGTCTTAACAGAAATTAAAGACAACCATATGGCTCCTGCCGGTTGCCAACTTACAATAAGGAACATTGCATACATCATATATAATCACAATCATGGCCATATCACATCACAGCACACCCCTGCAAAACAAAGTTAGACGCCTCTACTTTCTTTGCATATTTTACGTGGTTTGGGGCTTTCAATAAGTGTCGTTCTAACTTACGAACAAGAACCACAACATTGATACTAGTATTGTTAATCACCCGTTGTAAATTGGATCTTAACTATGCTAGGAGAAACAGGCACCCGCAAAGCCACTTATGCAATACAAGTTGCATGTCAAGCGTGGAGCAAGTCTCATGAACGATGTCATGTAAGGTTAGCCCGGGCCGCTTCATCCCAACATACCGCAAGATGCAAAGTACACAAGAAGCAATCGACAATAAAAGCATCAACGCCCACAATGACCATTGTGTTCTACTCGTGCAACAGATCTACATATAGACACGGCTCTGATACCACTGTAGGGGTTCGTAGCATGGAAAACAAAAATTTTCTATCGCATACAAACAAACAAGCCAAGATCTATCTACTAGATTGCAGCAACGAGTCGATGGAATAACTCACCCTCGAAGATTCCAAAGTGGTTAACGAGAGCAGATTCTCGTGGGTGATGTAGTCGTACTCTTTCCGATCTCAAGATCGCGTAGACGATCCTTCCGGCGCCGCGTTCCCGCAGCGCTCCCGCAGTCGGTCACACGTTCGGTACTCGACGAAGACCTTCCTCTCCCTTGTTCCAGCAGGCAGCGGAGGTTGTAGCACTCTCCTCGCGATTCCGGCAGCACAACGGCGTGGTACCGGAAGTAGAGGGGAAATCCCGCAGGGCTTCGCCTTAAGCCGGTGCGAGTATGGTGGAGCTTATGAGAGAGGCTATTAGTGGTCTAGTAATTAGACACACCAATTAGAAGGCTCTAAACCAATTAGAAGGCTCTAAACCGAATAGCTCTAAACCGGGGTCTAGATCTAGGGTTTAGTTTAGAGGATAGGAAACTTGTGTGTGTAGGAGGAGCCCTGCCCCTCCTTTTATGGGAGGGGGGTCTTGGCGCGCCAGGGGAGGGAGGGAGTCCCTCCCCAACTCGTCCTTGGGCTGGGCGCCGGCCTGGAGGAGTCCAACTCCTCCTCCAGGTTGGTTCCAACTCCTCTTGCTTGTTTCCCACAGTTTCTTGTTTTGGCAGTTTGACTTTCAAACTGGACATTTGACTTTTCTGTTTTAGGATTCAATTTAATCCTATATTTGGGACAGCAAGAACACTTAGTACATGATGCAATCATTCCAATATGTAATGACACATTCATGTACCCCTTCCCCCCCGGAGTGCCGGACAATCCGGAACCTTCTAGAATATCCCCGATGAAAACACCGGAATCATTCCCGAACTCCGAAACGGGACTTTCCTTATATGAATCTTATTCTCCGGACCATTCCGGATCACCTCGTGATATCCCGGATCCCATCCGAGACTCCGAACAACATTCGGTCTCTTTCTCATAATACCATAACTACTCAAACAACGTCGAATCCTTAAGTGTGTCTCCCTACGGTTCGTGAATTATGCAGACATGATCGAGACACTTCTCCGAACAATAACCAATAGAGGAATCTGGAAATTCATATGGCTCCCACATATTTCTACGATTACTTTGCGATCGAATGAACCACTTACATACGATACCAATTTCCCTTTGTCTCACGATATGTTACTTATCCAAGGTTATGATCGTCGGTATCTCTGCATACCTAGTTCAACCTCGTTACTGATAAGTACTCTTTTCTCGTTCCCGTGATATGTGATCCCTTGTGACCAAGTCACATGCTTGCAAGCTAATTGGATGACATTTCACCGAGAGGGCCCAGAGTATATCTATCCGTCATATGGATGGACAAATCCCACTCTTGATCCATGTGTTTCAACCAATACTTTCCGAACACTCAATGCCACTTTTATAGCCACCCTGTTACGGTGTGGTGTTTGATGACATCAAAGCATCCATCCAGTAAAGGTGATATGCATGATCTCATGGTCGAAGGAATTAGGTTACTATGTATCAGAAAGCATATAGCAATTGAACTATTGAAATGACTTGATCTTTATGCTACGCTTATCTATAGGAGTATGTCCATCACACCATTCTCCTAACGATATGATCCTGTTGTTAATAACATCTCTATGTTCATGATCAGGAAACAATGATCATATATTAACCAACAAGCTAGTTTAACAAGAGGCTTTACTAGGGACTCTTATTTTAGTTTACAAATCACACAAGTATTAATGTTTCCGGTTAATACAATTATAGCATGGTATGTAAACATTTATCATAAGTATGAAGATATGACAATAACCACTTTATTATTGCCTCTTGGGCATATCTCCAACATATCCTACCCGGTTTCACGTGAACGGGGAGATTCCCCCTTATACAGGTCGAGAACCTTTCGCTTCTAGGTTAGAGCGCATGCATGCGAGAGGGACACATGCAATCACCATACCAACCTTGCACCACACTCACACACATATGCTAGGGACACATGCAAGTTTTCAGATGATTCCGACGTTCTCATGGTCTTCCTTCGGCGAAACCTTGATCTGCGGGACTCGGATCGTCTACCCCCCTAGACATTCTTCTGACAGGGGTAGCCTGGCGTAGCTCTCTCTTGTTTTGTGTCTGACTAGGTCATAGGATGATGTAACACCATGTTGGTTCACAAGTTGGGGCACTATCCTACCCGGTTTCACCTGAACGGGGAGATTCCCCCTTATACAGGTCCATAACCTTTCGCTTCTAGGTTAGAGCGCATGCATGCGAGGGGGACACATGCAATCACCTATACCAACCTTGCACCACACTCACACACATATGCTAGGTACACATGCAAGTTTTCAGATGATTCCGACGTTCTTGCGGACTTCCACCGGCGAAACCCTGATCTGCGGGACTCGGACCGTCCACCCCCCCTAGACATTCTTCTGACGGGGGTAGCTCGGCGTAGCTCTCTCTTGTTTTGTGTTTGATTATGTCATGGGATGACGTGAAACCATGTTGGTTCACAAGTTGGGGCACTATACGGCCCAGTTTCACCGTAACGGGGAGATTCCCCCTTATACAGGTCCAGAACCTTCGCTTCTAGGTTAGAGGGCATGCATGTGAGGGGGGACACATGCAATCACCAATACCAACCTGGAACCACACTCACACACATATGCTAGGGACACATGCAAGTTTTCATCGATTCCGACGTTCTCGTGGACTTCCTCCGGCGAAACCCTGATGATCTGCGGGCCTCGGATCGTCTACCCCCCTAGACATTCTTCTGACAGGGGTAGCCCGGCGTAGCTCTCTCTTGTTTTGTGTCTGACTAGGTCATAGGATGATGTAAAACCATGTTGGTTCACAAGTTGGGGCACTATCCTACCTGGTTTCACCTGAACGGGGAGATTCCCCCTTATACAGGTCCAGAACCTTTCGCTTCTAGGTTAGAGCGCATGCATGCGAGGGGGACGCATGCAATCACCTATACAAACCTTGCACCACACTCACACACATATTCTAGGGACACATGCAAGTTTTCAGATGATTCCGACGTTCTCGTGGTCTTCCTCCGGCGAAACCCTGATCTGCGGGCCTCGGATCGTCTACCCCCCTAGACATTCTTCTGACAGGGGTAGCCCGGCGTAGCTCTCTCTTGTTTTGTGTCTGACTAGGTCATAGGATGATGTAAAATCATGTTGGTTCACAAGTTGGGGCACTATCTTACCCGGTTTCACCTGAACGGGGAGATTCCCCCTTATACAGGTCCAGAACCTTCGCTTCTAGGTTAGAGCGCATGCATGCGAGGGGGACACATGCAATCACCTATACCAGCCTTGCACCACACTCACACACATATGCTAGGGACACATGCAAGTTTTCAGATGATTCCGACGTTCTCGTGGTCTTCCTCCGACGAAACCTTGATCTGCGGGACTCGGATCGTCTACCCCCTAGACATTCTTCTGACAGGGGTAGCCCGGCGTAGCTCTCTCTTGTTTTCTGTCTGACTAGGTCATAGGATGATGTAAAACCATGTTGGTTCACAAGTTGGGGCACTATCCTACCCGGTTTCACCTGAACGGGGAGATTCCCCCTTATACAGGTCTAGAACCTTTTGCTTCTAGGTTAGAGCGCATGCATGCGAGAGGGACACACGCAATCACCTATAACAACCTTGCACCACACTCACACACATATGCTAGGGACACATGCAAGTTTTCAGATGATTCCGACATTCTCGTGGTCTTCCTCCGGCGAAACCCTGATCTGCGGGAGTCGGATCGTCTACCCCCCTAGACATTCTTCTGACAGGGGTAGCCCGGCGTAGCTCTCTCTTGTTTTGTGTCTGACTAGGTGATAGGATGATGTAAAACCATGTTGGTTCACAAGTTGGGGCACTATCCTACCCGGTTTCACCTGAACGGGGAGATTCCCCCTTATACAGGTCCATAACCTTTCGCTTCTAGGTTAGAGCGCATGCATGCGAGGGGGACACATGCAATCACCTATACCAACCTTGCACCACACTAACACACATATGCTAGGGAGACATGCAAGTTTTCAGATGATTCCGACGTTCTTGCGGACTTCCACCGGCGAAACCCTGATCTGCGGGACTCGGACCGTCTACCCCCCTAGACATTCTTTTGACAGGGGTAGCCCGGCGTAGCTCTCTCTTGTTTTGTATTTGATTATGTCATGGGATGATGTGAAACCATGTTGGTTCACAAGTTGGGGCACTATACGGCCCGATTTCACCTTAACGGGGAGATTCCCCCTTATACAGGTCCAGAACCTTCGCTTCTAGGTTAGAGCGCATGCATGTGAGGGGGGACACATGCAATCACCTATACCAACCTGGCACCACACTCACACACATATGCTAGGGACACATGAAATTTTTCATCGATTCCGACGTTCTCGTGTACTTCCTCTGGCGAAACCCTGATGATCTGCGGGCCTCGGATCGTCTACCCCCCTAGACATTCTTCTGACAGGGGTAGCCCGGCGTAGCTCTCTCTTGTTTTGTGTCTGACTAGGTCATAGGATGATCTAAAACCATGTTGGTTCACAAGTTGGGGCACTATCCTACCCGGTTTCACGTGAACAGGGAGATTCCCCCTTATACAGGTCGAGAACCTTTCGCTTCTAGGTTAGAGCGCATGCATGCGAGAGGGACACATGCAATCACCTATACCAACCTTGCACCACACTCACACACATATGCTAGGGACACATGCAAGTTTTCAGATGATTTCGACGTTCTCGTGGTCTTCCTCCGGCGAAACCCTGATCTACGGGACTCGGATCGTCTACCCCCCTAGACATTCTTCTGACAGGGGTAGCCCGGCGTAGATCTCTCTTGTTTTGTGTCTGACTAGGTCATAGGATGATGTAAAACCATGTTGGCTCACAAGTTGGGGCACTATCCTACCCGGTTTCACCTGAACGGGGAGATTCCCCCTTATACAGGTCCATAACCTTTCGCTTCTAGGTTAGAGCGCATGCATGCGAGGGGGACACATGCAATCACCTATACCAACCTTGCACCACACTCACACACATATGCTAGGGACACATGCAAGTTTTCAGATGATTCCGACGTTCTTGCGGACTTCCACCGGCGAAACCCTGATCTGCGGGACTCGGACCGTCTACCCCCCTAGACATTCTTCTGACAGGGGTAGCCCGGCGTAGCTCTCTCTTGTTTTGTGTTTGATTATGTCATGGGATGATGTGAAACCATGTTGTTTCACAAGTTGGGGCACTATACGGCCCGGTTTCACGGTAACAGGGAGATTCCCCCTTATACAGGTCCAGAACCTTCGCTTCTAGGTTAGAGCGCATGCATGTGAGGGGGGACACATGCAATCACCTATACCAACCTGGCACCACACTCACACACATATGCTAGGGACACATGAAAGTTTTCATCGATTCCGACGTTCTCGTGGACTTCCTCCGGCGAAACCCTGATGATCTGCGGGCCTCGGATCGTCTACCCCCCTAGACATTCTTCTGACAGGGGTAGCCCGGCGTAGCTCTCTCTTGTTTTGTGTCTGTCTAGGTCAAAGGATGATGTAAAACCATGTTGGTTCACAAGTTGGGGCACTATCCTACCCGGTTTCACGTGAACGGGGAGATTCCCCCTTATACAGGTCGAGAACCTTTCGCTTCTAGGTTAGAGCGCATGCATGCGAGAGGGACACATGCAATAACCTATACCAACCTTGCACCACACTCACACACATATGCTAGGGACACGTGCAAGTTTTCAGATGATTCCGACGTTCTCGTGGTCTTCCTCCGGCGAAACCCTGATCTGCGGGCCTCGGATCGTCTACCCCCCTAGACATTCTTCTGACAGGGGTAGCCCGGCGTAGCTCTCTCTTGTTTTGTGTCTGACTAGGTCATAGGATGATGTAAAACCATGTTGGTTCACAGGTTGGGGCACTATCTTACCCGGTTTCACCTGAACGGGGAGATTCCCCCTTATACAGGTCCAGAACCTTCTCTTCTAGGTTAGAGCGCATGCATGCGAGGGGGACACATGCAATCACCTATACCAACCTTGCACCACACTCACACACATATGCTAGGGACACATGCAAGTTTTCAGATGATTCCGACGTTCTCGTGGTCTTCCTCCGACGAAACCCTGATCTGTGGGACTCGGATCGTCGACCCCCCTAGACATTCTTCTGACAGGGGTAGCCCGGCGTAGCTCTCTCTTGTTTTGTGTCTGACTAGGTCATAGGATGATGTAAAACCATGTTGGTTCACAAGTTGGGGCACTATCCTACCCGGTTTCACGTGAACGGGGAGATTCCCCCTTATACAGGTCGAGAACCTTTTGCTTCTAGGTTAGAGCGCATGCATGCGAGAGGGACACATGCAATCACCTATAACAACCTTGCACCACACTCACACACATATGCTAGGGACACATGCAAGTTTTCAGATGATTCCGACGTTCTCGTGGTCTTCCTCCGGCGAAACCCTGATCTGCGGGACTCGGATCGTCTACCCCCCTAGACATTCTTCTGACAGGGGTAGCCCGGCGTAGCTCTCTCTTGTTTTGTGTCTGACTAGGTGATAGGATGATGTAAAACCATGTTGGTTCACAAGTTGGGGCACTATCCTACCCGGTTTCACCTGAACGGGGAGATTCCCCCTTATACAGGTCCATAACCTTTCGCTTCTAGGTTAGAGCGCATGCATGCGAGGGGGACACATGCAATCACCTATACCAACCTTGAACCACACTCACACACATATGCTAGGGACACATGCAAGTTTTCAGATGATTCCGACGTTCTTGCGGACTTCCACCGGCGAAACCCTGATCTGCGAGACTCGGACCGTCTACCCCCCTAGACATTCTTTTAACAGGGGTAGCCCGGCGTAGCTCTCTCTTGTTTCGTATTTGATTATGTCATGGGATGATGTGAAACCATGTTGGTTCACAAGTTGGGGCACTATACGGCCCGATTTCACCATAACGGGGAGATTCCCCCTTATACAGGTCCAGACCCTTCGCTTCTAGGTTAGAGCGCATGCATGTGAGGGCGGACACATGCAATCACCTATACCAACCTGGCACCACACTCACACACATATGCTAGGGACACATGCAAGTTTTCATCGATTCCGACGTTCTCGTGGACTTCCTCCGGCGAAACCCTCATGATCTGCGGGCCTCGGATCGTCTACCCCCCTAGACATTCTTCTGACAGGCGTAGCCCGGCGTAGCTCTCTCTTGTTTTGTGTTTGATTATGTCATGGGATGATGTGAAACCATGTTGGTTCACAAGTTGGGGCACTATACGGCCCGGTTTCACCGTAACAGGGAGATTCCCCCTTATACAGGTCCAGAACCTTCGCTTCTAGGTTAGAGCGCATGCATGTGAGGGGGGACACATGCAATCACCTATACCAACCTGGCACCACACTCACACACATATGCTAGGGACACATGAAATTTTTCATCGATTCCGACGTTCTCGTGTACTTCCTCCGGCGAAACCCTGATGATCTGCGGGCCTCGGATCGTCTACCCCCCTAGACATTCTTCTGACAGGGGTAGCCTGGCGTAGCTCTCTCTTGTTTTGTGTCTGACTAGGTCATAGGATGATGTAAAACCATGTTGGTTCACAAGTTGGGGCACTATCCTACCCGGTTTCACGTGAACGGGGATATTCCCCCTTATACAGGTCGAGAACCTTTCGCTTCTAGGTTAGAGCGCATGCATGCGAGAGGGACACATGCAATCACCTATACCAACCTTGCACCACACTCACACACATATGCTAGGGACACATGCTAGTTTTCAGATGATTCCGACGTTCTCGTGGTCTTCCTCCGGCGAAACCCTGATCTACGGGACTCGGATCGTCTACCCCCCTAGACATTCTTCTGACAGGGGTAGCCCGGCGTAGCTCTCTCTTGTTTTGTGTCTGACTAGGTCATAGGATGATGTAAAACCATGTTGGCTCACAAGTTGGGGCACTATCCTACCCGGTTTCACCTGAACGGGGAGATTCCCACTTATACAGGTCCAGAACCTTCGCTTCTAGGTTAGAGCGCATGCATGTGAGGGGGGGCACATGCAATCACCTATATATACCAACCTGGCACCACACTCACACACATATGCTAGGGACACATGCAAGTTTTCATCGATTCCGACGTTCTCGTGGACTTCCTCTGGCGAAACCCTGATGATCTGCGGGCCTCGGATCGTCTACCTAATGGAAATGAAGTTCAGCATCCCCTAGAACCTTATGGTCTATTGCAAAGTTAGTGTTTCCATGGTCTGAATACTTACAAATAGGCAACAAAAAGTTAACTAAAAACTTTAAATAAATACATTAGAAAGAAAAAAATAAAAAGAAAATTAGAAAATACCTAAAGGCACACGGCAAAGGACAAAACACACGGCAAAGAGGTCCTTTGCCGTGTGCCTGTCGCCGTCAAACACACGGCAAAGGTCCTTTGCCGTGTGTCTCTCTCCCTGAGACACACGGCAAAGAATTTTTTTCACCTTTAGCAAGGCTTTTATTACATATATGTTAGGTGATATTATTTCATAGGATCATGAGAGCACACATATGATCATAGGTTATTGTGGTCTTGATCACTATATACATGCACCCCCCTGATTCCGACGTTCTCGTGGACTTCCTCCGGCGAAACCCTGATGATCTACGGGCCTCGGATCGTCTACCCCCTAGACATTCTTCTGACAGGGGTAGCCCGGCGTAGCTCTCTCTTGTTTTGTGTTTGATTATGTCATGGGATGATGTGAAACCATGTTGGTTCACAAGTTGGGGCACTATATGGCCCAGTTTCACCGTAACAGGGAGATTCCCCCTTATACAGGTCCAGAACCTTCGCTTCTAGGTTAGAGCGCATGCATGTGAGGGGGGACACATGCAATCACCTATATCAACCTGGCACCACACTCACACACATATGCTAGGGACACATGCAAGTTTTCATCGATTCCGACGTTCCCGTGGACTTCCTCCGGCGAAACCCTGATGATCTGCGGGCCTCGGATCGTCTACCCCCTAGACATTCTTCTGACAGGGGTAGCCTGGCGTAGCTCTCTCTTGTTTTGTGTCTGACTAGGTCATAGGATGATGTAAAACCATGTTGGTTCACAAGTTGGGGCACTATCCTACCCGGTTTCACCTGAACGAGCAGATTCCCCCTCATACAGGTCCAGAACCTTTCGGTTCTAGGTTAGAGCGCATGCATGCGAGGGGGACACATGCAATCACCTATACCAACCTTGCACCACACTCACACACATATGCTAGGGACACATGCAAGTTTTTAGATGATTCCGACGTTCTCGTGGTCTTCCTCCGGCGAAACCCTGATCTGCGGGACTCGAATCGTCTACCCCCCTAGACATTCTTCTGACAGGGGTAGCCCGGCGTAGCTCTCTCTTGTTTTGTGTCTAACTAGGTCATAGGATGATGTAAAACCATGTTGGTTCACAAGTTGGGGCACTATCCTACCCGGTTTCACCTGAACGGGGAGATTCCCCCTTATATAGGTCCATAACCTTCCGCTTCTAGGTTCGAGCGCATGCATGCGAGGGGGACACATGCAATCACCTATACCAACCTTGCACCACACTCACACACATATGCTAGGGACACATGCAAGTTTTCAGATGATTCCGACGTTCTTGCGGACTTCCACCGGCGAAACCCTGATCTGCGGGACTCGGACCGTCTACCCCCCTAGACATTCTTCTGACAGGGGTAGCCCGGCGTAGCTCTCTCTTGTTTTGTGTTTGATTATGTCATGGGATGATGTGAAACCATGTTGGTTCACAAGTTGGGGCACTATATGGCCCGGTTTCACCGTAACGGGGAGATTCCCCCTTATACAGGTCCAGAACCTTCGCTTCTAGGTTAGAGCGCATGCATGTGAGGGGGGACACATGCAATCACCTATACCAACCTGGCACCACACTCACACACATATGCTAGGGACACATGCAAGTTTTCATCGATTCCGACGTTCTCGTGGACTTCCTCCGGCGAAACCCTGATGATCTGCGGGCCTCGGATCGTCTACCCCCCTAGACATTCTTCTGACAGGGGTAGCCCGATGTAGCTCTCTCTTGTTTTGTGTCTGACTAGGTCATAGGATGATGTAAAACCATGTTGGTTCACAAGTTGGGGCACTATCCTACCCGGTTTCACCTGAACGGGGAGATTCCCCCTTATACAGGTCCAGAACCTTCGCTTCTAGGTTAGAGCGCATGCATGCGAGGGGGACACATGTAATCACCTATACCAACCTTGCACCACACTCACACACATATGCTAGGGACACATGCAAGTTTTCAGATGATTCCGACGTTCTCGTGGTCTTCCTCCGACGAAACCCTGATCTACGGGACTCGGATCGTCTACCCTCCTAGACATTCTTCTGACAGGGGTAGCCCGGCGTAGCTCTCTCTTGTTTTGTGTCTGACTAGGTCATAGGATGATGTAAAACCATGTTGGTTCACAAGTTGGGGCACTATCCTACCCGGTTTCACGTGAACGGGGAGATTCCCCCTTATACAGGTCGAGAACCTTTCGCTTCTAGGTTAGAGCGCATGCATGCGAGAGGGACACATGCAATCACCTATACCAACCTTGCACCACACT
The DNA here is from genome assembly GCA_916181665.1 of Avena sativa. Taxonomy (NCBI): domain Eukaryota; kingdom Viridiplantae; phylum Streptophyta; class Magnoliopsida; order Poales; family Poaceae; genus Avena; species Avena sativa. Next base: position 388,654,191 of record OV702296.1, read on the forward strand.
CACACACATATGATAGGGACACATGCAAGTTTTCAGATGATTCCGACGTTCTCATGGTCTTCCTTCGGCGAAACCTTGATCTGCGGGACTCGGATCGTCTACCCCCTAGACATTCTTCTGACAGGGGTAGCCCGGCGTAGATCTCTCTTGTTTTGTGTCTGACTAGGTCATAGGATGATGTAAAACCATGTTGGTTCACAAGTTAGGGCACTATCCTACCCGGTTTCACCTGAACGGGGAGATTCCCCCTTATACAGGTCCATAACCTTTCGCTTCTAGGTTAGAGCGCATGCATGCGAGGGGGACACATGCAATCACCTATACCAACCTTGCACCACACTCACACACATATGCTAGGTACACATGCAAGTTTTCAGATGATTACGACGTTCTTGCGGACTTCCACCGGCAAAACCCTGATCTGCGGGACTCGGACCGTCCACCCCCCTAGACATTCTTCTGACGGGGGTAGCTCGGCGTAGCTCTCTCTTGTTTTGTGTTTGATTATGTCATGGGATGATGTGAAACCATGTTGGTTCACAAGTTGGGGCACTATACGGCCCGGTTTCACCGTAACAGGGAGATTCCCCCTTATACAGGTCCAGAACCTTCGCTTCTAGGTTAGAGCGCATGCATGTGAGGGGGGACACATGCAATCACCTATATATACCAACCTGGCACCACACTCACACACATATGCTAGGGACACATGCAAGTTTTCATCGATTCCGACGTTCTCGTGGACTTCCTCCGGCGAAACCCTGATGATCTGCGGGCCTCGGATCGTCTACCTAATGGAAATTAAGTTCAACATCCTCTAGAACCTTATGGTCTATTGCAAAGTTAGTGTTTCCATGGTCTGAATACTTACAAATAGGCAACAAAAAGTTAACTAAAAACTTTAAATAAATACATTTGAAAGAAAAAAATAAAAAGAAAATTAGAAAATACCTAAAGGCACACGGCAAAGGACAAAACACACGGCAAAGAGGTCCTTTGCCGTGTGCCTGTCGCCGTCAAACACATGGCAAAGGTCCTTTGCCGTGTGTCTCTCTCCCTCAGACACACGGCAAAGAATTTTTTTCACCTTTAGCAAGGCTTTTATTACATATATGTTAGGTGATATTATTTCATAGGATCATGAGAGCACACATATGATCATAGGTTATTGTGGTCTTGATCACTATATACATGCACCCCCCCTGATTCCGACGTTCTCGTGGACTTCCTCCGGCGAAACCCTGATGATCTACGGGCCTCGGATCGTCTACCCCCTATACATTCTTCTGACAGGGTAGCCCGACGTAGCTCTCTCTTGTTTTGTGTTTGATTATGTCATGGGATGATGTGAAACCATGTTGGTTCACAAGTTTGGGCACTATATGGCCCAGTTTCACCGTAACGGGGAGATTCCCCCTTATACAGGTCCAGAACCTTCGCTTCTAGGTTAGAGCGCATGCATGTGAGGGGGGACACATGCAATCACCTATATCAACCTGGCACCACACTCACACACATATGCTAGGGACACATGCAAGTTTTCATCGATTCCGACGTTCTCGTGGACTTCCTCCGGCGAAACCCTGATGATCTGCGGGCCTCGGATCGTCTACCCCCTAGACATTCTTCTGACAGGGGTAGCCTGGCGTAGCTCTCTCTTGTTTTGTGTCTGACTAGGTCATAGGATGATGTAAAACCATGTTGGTTCACAAGTTGGGGCACTATCCTACCCGGTTTCACCTGAACGAGGAGATTCCCCCTCATACAGGTCCAGAACCTTTCGCTTCTAGGTTAGAGCGCATGCATGCGAGGGGGACACATGCAATCACCTATACCAACCTTGCACCACACTCACACACATATGCTAGGTACACATGCAAGTTTTCAGATGATTCCGACGTTCTTGCGGACTTCCACCGGCGAAACCCTGATCTGCGAGACTCGGACCGTCTACCCCCCTAGACATTCTTCTGACAGGGGTAGCCCGGCGTAGCTCTCTCTTTTTTTGTGTTTGATTATGTCATGGGATGATGTGAAACCATGTTGGTTCACAAGTTGGGGCACTATACGGCCCGGTTTCACCGTAACGGGGAGATTCCCCCTTATACAGGTCCAGAACCTTCGCTTCTAGGTTAGAGCGCATGCATGTGAGGGGGGACACATGCAATCACATATACCAACCTGGCACCACACTCACACACATATGCTAGGGACACATGCAAGTTTTCATCGATTCCGACGTTCTCGTGGACTTCCTCCGGCGAAACCCTGATGATCTGCGGGCCTCGGATCGTCTAACCCCCTAGACATTCTTCTGACAGGGGTAGCCCGATGTAGCTCTCTCTTGTTTTGTGTCTGACTAGGTCATAGGATGATGTAAAACCATGTTGGTTCACAAGTTGGGGCACTATCCTACCCGGTTTCACCTGAACGGGGAGATTCCCCCTTATACAGGTCCAGAACCTTCGCTTCTAGGTTAGAGCGCATGCATGCGAGGGGGACACATGTAATCACCTATACCAACCTTGCAGCACACTCACACACATATGCTAGGGACACATGCAAGTTTTCAGATGATTCCGACGTTCTCGTGGTCTTCCTCCGACGAAACCCTGATCTGCGGGACTCGGATCGTCTACCCTCCTAGACATTCTTCTGACAGGGGTAGCCCGGCGTAGCTCTCTCTTGTTTTGTGTCTGACTAGGTCATAGGATGATGTAAAACCATGTTGGTTCACAAGTTGGGGCACTATCCTACCCGGTTTCACGTGAACGGGGAGATTCCCCCTTATACAGGTCGAGAACCTTTCGCTTCTAGGTTAGAGCGCATGCATGCGAGAGGGACACATGCAATCACCTATACCAACCTTGCACCACACTCACACACATATGCTAGGGACACATGCAAGTTTTCAGATGATTCCGACGTTCTCATGGTCTTCCTTCGGCGAAACCTTGATCTGCGGGACTCGGATCGTCTACCCCCCTAGACATTCTTCTGACAGGGGTAGCCCGGCGTAGCTCTCTCTTGTTTTGTGTCTGACTAGGTCATAGGATGATGTAAAACCATGTTGGTTCACAAGTTGGGGCACTATCCTACCCGGTTTCACCTGAACGGGGAGATTCCCCCTTATACAGGTCCATAACCTTTCGCTTCTAGGTTAGAGCGCATGCATGCGAGGGGGACACATGAAATCACCTATACCAACCTTGCACCACACTCACACACATATGCTAGGTACACATGCAAGTTTTCAGATGATTCCGACGTTCTTGCGGACTTCCACCGGCGAAACCCTGATCTGCGGGACTCGGACCGTCTACCCCCCTAGACATTCTTTTGACGGGGGTAGCTCGGCGTAGCTCTCTCTTGTTTTGTGTTTGATTATGTCATGGGATGATGTGAAACCATGTTGGTTCACAAGTTGGGGCACTATACGGCCCGGTTTCACCGTAACAGGGAGATTCCCCCTTATACAGGTCCAGAACCTTCGCTTCTAGGTTAGAGCGCATGCATGTGAGGGGAGACACATGTAATCACCTATATATACCAACCTGGCACCACACTCACACACATATGCTAGGGACACATGCAAGTTTTCATCGATTCCGACGTTCTCGTGGACTTCCTCCGGCGAAACCCTGATGATCTGCGGGCCTCGGATCGTCTACCTAATGGAAATGAAGTTCAACATCCTCTAGAACCTTATGGTCTATTGCAAAGTTAGTGTTTCCATGGTCTGAATACTTACAAATAGGCAACAAAAAGTTAACTAAAAACTTTAAATAAATACATTTGAAAGAAAAAAATAAAAAGAAAATCAGAAAATACCTAAAGGCACACGGCAAAGGACAAAACACACGGCAAAGAGGTCCTTTGCCGTGTGCCTGTCGCCGTCAAACACATGGCAAAGGTCCTTTGCCGTGTGTCTCTCTCCCTCAGACACACGGCAAAGAATTTTTTTCACCTTTAGCAAGGCTTTTATTACATATATGTTAGGTGATATTATTTCATAGGATCATGAGAGCACACATATGATCATAGGTTATTGTGGTCTTGATCACTATATACATGCACCCCCCCTGATTCCGACGTTCTCGTGGACTTCCTCCGGCGAAACCCTGATGATCTACGGGCCTCGGATCGTCTACCCCCTAGACATTCTTCTGACAGGGGTAGCCCGGCGTAGCTCTCTCTTGTTTTGTGTTTGATTATGTCATGGGATGATGTGAAACCATGTTGGTTCACAAGTTGGGGCACTATATGGCCCAGTTTCACCGTAACGGGGAGATTCCCCCTTATACAGGTCCAGAACCTTCGCTTCTAGGTTAGAGCGCATGCATGTGAGGGGGGACACGTGCAATCACCTATATCAACCTAGCACCACACTCACACACATATGCTAGGGACACATGCAAGTTTTCATCGATTCCGACGTTCTCGTGGACTTCCTCCGGCGAAACCCTGATGATCTGCGGGCCTCGGATCGTCTACCCCCTAGACATTCTTCTGACAGGGGTAGACTGGCGTAGCTCTCTCTTGTTTTGTGTCTGACTAGGTCATAGGATGATGTAAAACCATGTTGGTTCACAAGTTGGGGCACTATCCTACACGGTTTCACCTGAACGAGGAGATTCCCCCTCATACAGGTCCAGAACCTTTCGCTTCTAGGTTAGAGCGCATGCATGCGAGGGGGACACATGCAATCACCTATACCAACCTTGCACCACACTCACACACATATGCTAGGGACACATGCAAGTTTTTAGATGATTCCGACGTTCTCGTGGTCTTCCTCCGGCGAAACCCTGATCTGCGGGACTCGAATCGTCTACCCCCCTAGACATTCTTCTGACAGGGGTAGCCCGGCGTAGCTCTCTCTTGTTTTCTGTCTGACTAGGTCATAGGATGATGTAAAACCATGTTGGTTCACAAGTTGGGGCACTATCCTACCCGGTTTCACCTGAACGGGGAGATTCCCCCTTATATAGGTCCATAACCTTCCGCTTCTAGGTTAGAGCGCATGCATGCGAGGGGGACACATGCAATCACCTATACCAACCTTGCACCACACTCACACACATATGCTAGTGACACATGCAAGTTTTCAGATGATTCCGACGTTCTTGCGGACTTCCACCGGCGAAACCCTGATCTGCGGGACTCGGACCGTCTACCCCCCTAGACATTCTTCTGACAGGGGTAGCCCGGCGTAGCTCTCGCTTGTTTTGTGTTTGATTATGTCATGGGATGATGTGAAACCATGTTGGTTCACAAGTTGGGCTACTATATGGCCCGGTTTCACCGTAACGGGGAGATTCCCCCTTATACAGGTCCAGAACCTTTGCTTCTAGGTTAGAGCGCATGCATGTGAGGGGGGACACATGCAATCACCTATACCAACCTGGCACCACACTCACACACATATGCTAGGGACACATGCAAGTTTTCATCGATTCCGACGTTCTCGTGGACTTCCTCCGGCGAAACCCTGATGATCTGCGGGCCTCGGATCGTCTACCCCCCTAGACATTCTTCTGACAGGGGTAGCCCGATGTAGCTCTCTCTTGTTTTGTGTCTGACTAGGTCATAGGATGATGTAAAACCATGTTGGTTCACAAGTTGGGGCACTATCCTACCCGGTTTCACCTGAACGGGGAGATTCCCCCTTATACAGGTCCAGAACCTTCGCTTCTAGGTTAGAGCGCATGCATGCGAGGGGGACACATGTAATCACCTATACCAACCTTGCACCACACTCACGCACATATCCTAGGGACACATGCAAGTTTTCAGATGATTCCGACGTTCTCGTGGTCTTCCTCCGACGAAACCCTGATCTGCGGGACTCGGATCGTCTACCCTCCTAGACATTCTTCTAACAGGGGTAGCCCGGCGTAGCTCTATCTTGTTTTGTGTCTGACTAGGTCATAGGATGATGTAAAACCATGTTGGTTCACAAGTTCGGGCACTATCCTACCCGGTTTCACGTGAACGGGGAGATTCCCCCTTATACAGGTCGAGAACCTTTCGCTTCTAGGTTAGAGCGCATGCATGCGAGAGGGACACATGCAATCACCTATACCAACCTTGCACCACACTCACACACATATGCTAGGGACACATGCAAGTTTTCAGATGATTCCGACGTTCTCATGGTCTTCCTTCGGCGAAACCTTGATCTGCGGGACTCGGATCGTCTACCCCCTAGACATTCCTCTGACAGGGGTAGCCCGGCGTAGCTCTCTCTTGTTTTGTGTCTGACTAGGTCATAGGATGATGTAAAACCATGTTGGTTCACAAGTTGGGGCACTATCCTACCCGGTTTCACCTGAACGGGGAGATTCCCCCTTATATAGGTCCATAACCTTTCGCTTCTAGGTTAGAGCGCATGCATGCGAGGGGGACACATGCAATCACCTATACCAACCTTGCACCACACTCACACACATATGCTAGGTACACATGCAAGTTTTCAGATGATTCCGACGTTCTTGCGGACTTCCACCGGCGAAACCCTGATCTGCGGGACTCGGACCGTCCACCCCCCTAGACATTCTTCTGACGGGGGTAGCTCGGCGTAGCTCTCTCTTGTTTTGTGTTTGATTATGTCATGTGATGATGTGAAACCATGTTGGTTCACAATTTGGGGCACTATACGGCCCGGTTTCACCGTAACAGGGAGATTCCCCCTTATACAGGTCCAGAACCTTCGCTTCTAGGTTAGAGCGCATGCATGTGAGGGGGGACACATGCAATCACCTATATATACCAACCTGGCACCACACTCACACACATATGCTAGGGACACATGCAAGTTTTCATCGATTCCGACGTTCTCGTGGACTTCCTCCGGCGAAACCCTGATGATCTGCGGGCCTCGGATCGTCTACCTAATGGAAATGAAGTTCAGCATCCTCTAGAACCTTATGGTCTATTGCAAAGTTAGTGTTTCCATGGTCTGAATACTTACAAATAGGCAACAAAAGGTTAACTAAAAACTTTAAATAAGTACATTTGAAAGAAAAAAATAAAAAGAAAATTAGAAAATACCTAAAGGCACACGGCAAAGGACAAAACACACGGCAAAGAGGTCCTTTGCCGTGTGCCTGTCGCCGTCAAACACATGGCAAAGGTCCTTTGCCGTGTGTCTCTCTCCCTCAGACACACGGCAAAGAATTTTTTTCACCTTTAGCAAGGCTTTTATTACATATATGTTAGGTGATATTATTTCATAGGATCATGAGAGCACACATATGATCATAGGTTATTGTGGTCTTGATCACTATATACATGCACCCCCCCTGATTCCGACGTTCTCGTGGACTTCCTCCGGCGAAACCCTGATGATCTACGGGCCTCGGATCGTCTACCCCCTAGACATTCTTCTGACAGGGGTAGCCCGGCGTAGCTCTCTCTTGTTTTGTGTTTGATTATGTCATGGGATGATGTGAAACCATGTTGGTTCACAAGTTGGGGCACTATATGGCCCGGTTTCACCGTAACGGGGAGATTCCCCCTTATACAGGTCCAGAACCTTCGCTTCTAGGTTAGAGCGCATGCATGTGAGGGGGGACACATGCAATCACCTATATCAACCTGGCACCACACTCACACACATATGCTAGGGACACATGCAAGTTTTCATCGATTCCGACGTTCTCGTGGACTTCCTCCGGCGAAACCCTGATGATCTGCGGGCCTCGGATCGTCTACCCCCTAGACATTCTTCTGACAGGGGTAGCCTGGCGTAGCTCTCTCTTGTTTTGTGTCTGACTAGGTCATAGGATGATGTAAAACCATGTTGGTTCACAAGTTGGGGCACTATCCTACCCGGTTTCACCTGAACGAGGAGATTCCCCCTCATACAGGTCCAGAACCTTTCGCTTCTAGGTTAGAGCGCATGCATGCGAGGGGGACACATGAAATCACCTATACCAACCTTGCACCACACTCACACACATATGCTAGGGACACATGCAAGTTTTTAGATGATTCCGACGTTCTCGTAGTCTTCCTCCGGCGAAACCCTGATCTGCGGGACTCGAATCGTCTACCCCCCTAGACATTCTTCTGACAGGGGTAGCCCGGCGTAGCTCTCTCTTGTATTCTGTCTGACTAGGTCATAGGATGATGTAAAACCATGTTGGTTCACAAGTTGGGGCACTATCCTACCCGGTTTCACCTGAACGGGGAGATTCCCCCTTATATAGGTCCATAACCTTCCGCTTCTAGGTTAGAGCGCATGCATGCGAGGGGGACACATGCAATCACCTATACCAACCTTGCACCAGACTCACACACATATGCTAGGGACACATGCAAGTTTTCAGATGATTCCGACGTTCTTGCGGACTTCCACCGGCGAAACCCTGATCTGCGGGACTCGGACCGTCTACCCCCCTAGACATTCTTCTGACAGGGGTAGCCCGGCGTAGCTCTCGCTTGTTTTGTGTTTGATTATGTCATGGGATGATGTGAAACCATGTTGGTTCACAAGTTGGGGCACTATACGGCCCGGTTTCACCGTAACGGGGAGATTCCCCCTTATACAGGTCCAGAACCTTCGCTTCTAGGTTAGAGCGCATGCATGTGAGGGGGGACACATGCAATCACCTATACCAACCTGGCACCACACTCACACACATATGCTAGGGACACATGCAAGTTTTCATCGATTCCGACGTTCTCGTGGACTTCCTCCGGCGAAACCCTGATGATCTGCGGGCCTCGGATCGTCTACCCCCCTAGACATTCTTCTGATAGGGGTAGCCCGATGTAGCGCTCTCTTGTTTTGTGTCTGACTAGGTCATAGGATGATGTAAAACCATGTTGGTTCACAAGTTGGGGCACTATCCTACCTGGTTTCACCTGAACGGGGAGATTCCCCCTTATACAGGTCCAGAACCTTCGCTTCTAGGTTAGAGCGCATGCATGCGAGGGGGACACATGTAATCACCTATACCAACCTTGCACCACACTCACACACATATGCTAGGGACACATGCAAGTTTTCATATGATTCCGACGTTCTCGTGGTCTTCCTCCGACGAAACCCTGATCTGCGGGACTCGGATCGTCTACCCTCCTAGACATTCTTCTGACAGGGGTAGCCCGGCGTAGCTCTATCTTGTTTTGTGTCTGACTAGGTCATAGGATGATGTAAAACCATGTTGGTTCACAAGTTGGGGCACTATCTTACCCGGTTTCACGTGAACGGGGAGATTCCCCCTTATACAGGTCGAGAACCTTTCGCTTCTAGGTTAGAGCGCATGCATGTGAGAAGGACACATGCAATCACCTATACCAACCTTGCACCACACTCACACACATATGCTAGGGACACATGCAAGTTTTCAGATGATTCTGACGTTCTCATGGTCTTCCTTCGGCGAAACCTTGATCTGCGGGACTCGGATCGTCTACCCCCCTAGACATTCTTCTGACAGGGGTAGCCCGGCATAGCTCTCTCTTGTTTTGTGTCTGACTAGGTCATAGGATGATGTAAAACCATGTTGGTTCACAAGTTGGGGCACTATCCTACCCGGTTTCACCTGAACGGGGAGATTCCCCCTTATACAGGTCCAAAACCTTTCGCTTCTAGGTTAGAGCGCATGCATGCGAGGGGGACACATGCAATCACCTATACCAACCTTGCACCAGACTCACACACATATGCTAGGGACACATGCAAGTTTTCAGATGATTCCGACGTTCTTGCGGACTTCCACCGGCGAAACCCTGATCTGCGGGACTCGGACCGTCTACCCCCCTAGACATTCTTCTGACAGGGGTAGCCCGGCGTAGCTCTCGCTTGTTTTGTGTTTGATTATGTCATGGGATGATGTGAAACCATGTTGGTTCACAAGTTGGGCTACTATACGGCCCGGTTTCACCGTAACGGGGAGATTCCCCCTTATACAGGTCCAGAACCTTTGCTTCTAGGTTAGAGCGCATGCATGTGAGGGGGGACACATGCAATCACCTATACCAACCTGGCACCACACTCACACACATATGCTAGGGACACATGCAAGTTTTCATCGATTCCGACGTTCTCGTGGACTTCCTCCGGCGAAACCCTGATGATCTGCGGGCCTCGGATCGTCTACCCCCCTAGACATTCTTCTGACAGGGGTAGCCCGATGTAGCTCTCTCTTGTTTTGTGTCTGACTAGGTCATAGGATGATGTAAAACCATGTTGGTTCACAAGTTGGGGCACTATCCTACCCGGTTTCACCTGAACGGGGAGATTCCCCCTTATACAGGTCCAGAACCTTCGCTTCTAGGTTAGAGCGCATGCATGCGAGGGGGACACATGTAATCACCTATACCAACCTTGCACCACACTCACACACATATCCTAGGGACACATGCAAGTTTTCAGATGATTCCGACGTTCTCGTGGTCTTCCTCCGACGAAACCCTGATCTGCGGGACTTGGATCGTCTACCCTCCTAGACATTCTTCTGACAGGGGTAGCCTGGCGTAGCTCTATCTTGTTTTGTGTCTGACTAGGTCATAGGATGATGTAAAACCATGTTGGTTCACAAGTTCGGGCACTATCCTACCCGGTTTCACGTGAACGGGGAGATTCCCCCTTATACAGGTCGAGAACCTTTCGCTTCTAGGTTAGAGCGCATGCATGCGAGAGGGACACATGCAATCACCTATACCAACCTTGCACCACACTCACACACATATGCTAGGTACACATGCAAGTTTTCAGATGATTCCGACGTTCTCATGGTCTTCCTTCGGCGAAACCTTGATCTGCGGGACTCGGATCGTCTACCCCCCTAGACATTCTTCTGACAGGGGTAGCCCGGCGTAGCTCTCTCTTGTTTTGTGTCTGACTAGGTCATAGGATGATGTAAAACCATGTTGGTTCACAAGTTGGGGCACTATCCTACCCGGTTTCACCTGAACGGGGAGATTCCCCCTTATATAGGTCCATAACCTTTCGCTTCTAGGTTAGAGCGCATGCATGCGAGGGGGACACATGCAATCACCTATACCAACCTTGCACCACACTCACACACATATGCTAGGTACACATGCAAGTTTTCAGATGATTCCGACGTTCTTGCGGACTTCCACCGGCGAAACCCTGATCTGCGGGACTCGGACCGTCCACCCCCCTAGACATTCTTCTGACGGGGGTAGCTCGGCGTAGCTCTCTCTTGTTTTGTGTTTGATTATGTCATGTGATGATGTGAAACCATGTTGGTTCACAATTTGGGGCACTATACGGCCCGGTTTCACCGTAACAGGGAGATTCCCCCTTATACAGGTCCAGAACCTTCGCTTCTAGGTTAGAGCGCATGCATGTGAGGGGGGACACATGCAATCACCTATATATACCAACCTGGCACCACACTCACACACATATGCTAGGGACACATGCAAGTTTTCATCGATTCCGACGTTCTCGTGGACTTCCTCCGGCGAAACCCTGATGATCTGCGGGCCTCGGATCGTCTACCTAATGGAAATGAAGTTCAGCATCCTCTAGAACCTTATGGTCTATTGCAAAGTTAGTGTTTCCATGGTCTGAATACTTACAAATAGGCAACAAAAGGTTAACTAAAAACTTTAAATAAATACATTTGAAAGAAAAAAATAAAAAGAAAATTAGAAAATACCTAAAGGCACACGGCAAAGGACAAAACACACGGCAAAGAGGTCCTTTGCCGTGTGCCTGTCGCCGTCAAACACATGGCAAAGGTCCTTTGCCGTGTGTCTCTCTCCCTCAGACACACGGCAAAGAATTTTTTTCACCTTTAGCAAGGCTTTTATTACATATATGTTAGGTGATATTATTTCATAGGATCATGAGAGCACACATATGATCATAGGTTATTGTGGTCTTGATCACTATATACATGCACCCCCCCTGATTCCGACGTTCTCGTGGACTTCCTCCGGCGAAACCCTGATGATCTACGGGCCTCGGATCGTCTACCCCCTAGACATTCTTCTGACAGGGGTAGCCCGGCGTAGCTCTCTCTTGTTTTGTGTTTGATTATGTCATGGGATGATGTGAAACCATGTTGGTTCACAAGTTGGGGCACTATATGGCCCGGTTTCACCGTAACGGGGAGATTCCCCCTTATACAGGTCCAGAACCTTCGCTTCTAGGTTAGAGCGCATGCATGTGAGGGGGGACACATGCAATCACCTATATCAACCTGGCACCACACTCACACACATATGCTAGGGACACATGCAAGTTTTCATCGATTCCGACGTTCTCGTGGACTTCCTCCGGCGAAACCCTGATGATCTGCGGGCCTCGGATCGTCTACCCCCTAGACATTCTTCTGACAGGGGTAGCCTGGCGTAGCTCTCTCTTGTTTTGTGTCTGACTAGGTCATAGGATGATGTAAAACCATGTTGGTTCACAAGTTGGGGCACTATCCTACCCGGTTTCACCTGAACGAGGAGATTCCCCCTCATACAGGTCCAGAACCTTTCGCTTCTAGGTTAGAGCGCATGCATGCGAGGGGGACACATGAAATCACCTATACCAACCTTGCACCACACTCACACACATATGCTAGGGACACATGCAAGTTTTTAGATGATTCCGACGTTCTCGTGGTCTTCCTCCGGCGAAACCCTGATCTGCGGGACTCGAATCGTCTACCCCCCTAGACATTCTTCTGACAGGGGTAGCCCGGCGTAGCTCTCTCTTGTTTTCTGTCTGACTAGGTCATAGGATGATGTAAAACCATGTTGGTTCACAAGTTGGGGCACTATCCTACCCGGTTTCACCTGAACGGGGAGATTCCCCCTTATATAGGTCCATAACCTTCCGCTTCTAGGTTAGAGCGCATGCATGCGAGGGGGACACATGCAATCACCTATACCAACCTTGCACCAGACTCACACACATATGCTAGGGACACATGCAAGTTTTCAGATGATTCCGACGTTCTTGCGGACTTCCACCGGCGAAACCCTGATCTGCGGGACTCGGACCGTCTACCCCCCTAGACATTCTTCTGACAGGGGTAGCCCGGCGTAGCTCTCGCTTGTTTTGTGTTTGATTATGTCATGGGATGATGTGAAACCATGTTGGTTCACAAGTTGGGGCACTATACGGCCCGGTTTCACCGTAACGGGGAGATTCCCCCTTATACAGGTCCAGAACCTTCGCTTCTAGGTTAGAGCGCATGCATGTGAGGGGGGACACATGCAATCACCTATACCAACCTGGCACCACACTCACACACATATGCTAGGGACACATGCAAGTTTTCATCGATTCCGACGTTCTCGTGGACTTCCTCCGGCGAAACCCTGATGATCTGCGGGCCTCGGATCGTCTACCCCCCTAGACATTCTTCTGATAGGGGTAGCCCGATGTAGCTCTCTCTTGTTTTGTGTCTGACTAGGTCATAGGATGATGTAAAACCATGTTGGTTCACAAGTTGGGGCACTATCCTACCTGGTTTCACCTGAACGGGGAGATTCCCCCTTATACAGGTCCAGAACCTTCGCTTCTAGGTTAGAGCGCATGCATGCGAGGGGGACACATGTAATCACCTATACCAACCTTGCACCACACTCACACACATATGCTAGGGACACATGCAAGTTTTCATATGATTCCGACGTTCTCGTGGTCTTCCTCCGACGAAACCCTGATCTGCGGGACTCGGATCGTCTACCCTCCTAGATATTCTTCTGACAGGGGTAGCCCGGCGTAGCTCTATCTTGTTTTGTGTCTGACTAGGTCATAGGATGATGTAAAACCATGTTGGTTCACAAGTTGGGGCGCTATCTTACCCGGTTTCACGTGAACGGGGAGATTCCCCCTTATACAGGTCGAGAACCTTTCGCTTCTAGGTTAGAGCGCATGCATGTGAGAAGGACACATGCAATCACCTATACCAACCTTGCACCACACTCACACACATATGCTAGGGACACATGCAAGTTTTCAGATGATTCTGACGTTCTCATGGTCTTCCTTCGGCGAAACCTTGATCTGCGGGACTCGGATCGTCTACCCCCCTAGACATTCTTCTGACAGGGGTAGCCCGGCATAGCTCTCTCTTGTTTTGTGTCTGACTAGGTCATAGGATGATGTAAAACCATGTTGGTTCACAAGTTGGGGCACTATCCTACCCGGTTTCACCTGAACGGGGAGATTCCCCCTTATACAGGTCCAAAACCTTTCGCTTCTAGGTTAGAGCGCATGCATGCGAGGGGGACACATGCAATCACCTATACCAACCTTGCACCACACTCACACACATATGCTAGGTACACATGCAAGTTTTCAGATGATTCCGACGTTCTTGCGGACTTCCACCGGCGAAACCCTGATCTGCGGGACTCGGACCGTCCACCCCCCTAGACATTCTTCTGACGGGGGTAGCTCGGCGTAGCTCTCTCTTGTTTTGTGTTTGATTATGTCATGGGATGATGTGAAACCATGTTGGTTCACAAGTTGGGGCACTATACGGCCCGGTTTCACCGTAACAGGGAGATTCCCCCTTATACAGGTCCAGAACCTTCGCTTCTAGGTTAGAGCGCATGCATGTGAGGGGGGACACATGCAATCACCTATATATACCAACCTGGCACCACACTCACACACATATGCTAGGGACACATGCAAGTTTTCATCGATTCCGACGTTCTCGTGGACTTCCTCCGGCGAAACCCTGATGATCTGCGGGCCTCGGATCGTCTACCTAATGGAAATGAAGTTCAGCATCCTCTAGAACCTTATGGTCTATTGCAAAGTTAGTGTTTCCATGGTCTGAATACTTACAAATAGGCAACAAAAAGTTAACTAAAAACTTTAAATAAATACATTTGAAAGAAAAAAATAAAAAGAAAATTAGAAAATACCTAAAGGCACACGGCAAAGGACAAAACACACGGCAAAGAGGTCCTTTGCCGTGTGCCTGTCGCCGTCAAACACATGGCAAAGGTCCTTTGCCGTGTGTCTCTCTCCCTCAGACACACGGCAAAGAATTTTTTTCACCTTTAGCAAGGCTTTTATTACATATATGTTAGGTGATATTATTTCATAGGATCATGAGAGAACACATATGATCATAGGTTATTGTGGTCTTGATCACTATATACATGCACCCCCCTGATTCCGACGTTCTCGTGGACTTCCTCCGGCGAAACCCTGATGATCTACGGGCCTCGGATCGTCTACCCCCTAGACATTCTTCTGACAGGGGTAGCCCGGCGTAGCTCTCTCTTGTTTTGTGTTTGATTATGTCATGGGATGATGTGAAACCATGTTGGTTCACAAGTTGGGGCACTATATGGCCCGGTTTCACAGTAACGGGGAGATTCCCCCTTATACAGGTCCAGAACCTTCGCTTCTAGGTTAGAGCGCATGCATGTGAGGGGGGACACATGCAATCACCTATATCAACCTGGCACCACACTCACACACATATGCTAGGGACACATGCAAATTTTCATCGATTCCGACGTTCTCGTGGACTTCCTCCGGCGAAACCCGGATGATCTGCGGGCCTCGGATCGTCTACCCCCCTAGACATTCTTCTGACAGGGGTAGCCTGGCGTAGCTCTCTCTTGTTTTGTGTCTGACTAGGTCATAGGATGATGTAAAACCATGTTGGTTCACAAGTTGGGGCACTATCCTACCCGGTTTCACCTGAACGAGGAGATTCCCCCTCATACAGGTCCAGAACCTTTCGCTTCTAGGTTAGAGCGCATGCATGCGAGGGGGACACATGCAATCACCTATACCAACCTTGCACCACACTCACACACATATGCTAGGGACACATGCAAGTTTTTAGATGATTCCGACGTTCTCGTGGTCTTCCTCCGGCGAAACCCTGATCTGCGGGACTCGAATCGTCTACCCCCCTAGACATTCTTCTGACAGGGGTAGCCCGACGTAGCTCTCTCTTGTTTTGTGTCTGACTAGGTCATAGGATGATGTAAAACCATGTTGGTTCAAAAGTTGGGGCACTATCCTACCCGGTTTCACCTGAACGGGGAGATTCCCCCTTATATAGGTCCGTAACCTTCCGCTTCTAGCTTAGAGCGCATGCATGCGAGGGGGACACATGAAATCACCTATACCAACCTTGCACCACACTCACACACATATGCTAGGGACACATGCAAGTTTTCAGATGATTCCGACGTTCTTGCGGACTTCCATCGGCGAAACCCTGATCTGCGGGACTCGGACCGTCTACCCCCCTAGACATTCTTCTGACAGGGGTAGCCCGGCGTAGCTCTCTCTTGTTTTGTGTTTGATTATGTCATGGGGTTATGTGAAACCATGTTGGTTCACAAGTTGGGGCACTATACGGCCCGGTTTCACCGTAACGTGGAGATTCCCCCTTATACAGGTCCAGAACCTTCGCTTCTAGGTTAGAGCGCATGCATGTGAGGGGGGACACATGCAATCACCTATACCAACCTGGAACCACACTCACACACATATGCTAGGGACAGATGCAAGTTTTCATCGATTCCGACGTTCTCGTGGACTTCCTCCTGCGAAACCCTGATGATCTGCGGGCCTCAGATCGTCTACCCCCCTAGACATTCTTTTGACAGGGGTAGCCCGGCGTAGCTCTCTCTTGTTTTGTGTCTGACTAGGTCATAGGATGATGTAAAACCATGTTGGTTCACAAGTTGGGGCACTATCCTACCTGGTTTCACCTGAACGGGGAGATTCCCCCTTATACAGGTCCAGAACCTTTCGCTTCTAGGTTAGAGCGCATGCATGCGAGGGGGACACATGCAATCACCTATACAAACCTTGCACCACACTCACACACATATTCTAGGGACACATGCAAGTTTTCAGATGATTCTGACGTTCTCGTGGTCTTCCTCCGACGAAACCCTGATCTGCGGGCCTCGGATCGTCTACCCCCTAGACATTCTTCTGACAGGGGTAGCCCGGCGTAGCTCTCTCTTGTTTTGTGTCTGACTAGGTCATAGGATGATGTAAAACCATGTTGGTTCACAAGTTGGGGCACTATCTTACCCGGTTTCACCTGAACGGGGAGATTCCCCCTTATACAGGTCCAGAACCTTCGCTTCTAGGTTAGAGCGCATGCATGCGAGGGGGACACATGCAATCACCTATACCAACCTTGCACCACACTCACACACATATGCTAGGGACACATGCAAGTTTTCAGATGATTCCGACGTTCTCGTGGTCTTCCTCTGACGAAACCCTGATCTGCGGGACTCGGATCGTCTACCCCCCTAGACATTCTTCTGACAGGGGTAGCCCGGTGTAGCTCTCTCTTGTTTTGTGTCTGACTAGGTCATAGGATGATGTAAAACCATGTTGGTTCACAAGTTGGGGCACTATCCTACCCGGTTTCACGTGAACGGGGAGATTCCCCCTTATACAGGTCGAGAACCTTTTGCTTCTAGGTTAGAGCGCATGCATGCGAGAGGGACACATGCAATCACCTATAACAACCTTGCACCACACTCACACACATATGCTAGGGACACATGCAAGTTTTCAGATGATTCCGACGTTCTCGTGGTCTTCCTCCGGCGAAACCCTGATCTGCGGGACTCGGATCGTCTACCCCCCTAGACATTCTTCTGACAGGGGTAGTCCGGCGTAGCTCTCTCTTGTTTTGTGTCTGACTAGGTGATAGGATGATGTAAAACCATGTTGGTTCACAAGTTGGGGCACTATCCTACCCGGTTTCACCTGAACGGGGAGATTCCCCCTTATACAGGTCCATAACCTTTCGCTTCTAGGTTAGAGCGCATGCATGCGAGGGGGACACATGCAATCACCTATACCAACCTTGAACCACACTCACACACATATGCTAGGGACACATGCAAGTTTTCAGATGATTCCGACATTCTTGCGGACTTCCACCGGCGAAACCCTGATCTGCGGGACTCGGACCGTCTACCCCCCTAGACATTCTTTTGACAGGGGTAGCCCGGCGTAGCTCTCTCTTGTTTTGTATTTGATTATGTCATGGGATGATGTGAAACCATGTTGGTTCACAAGTTGGGGCACTATACGGCCCGATTTCACCATAACGGGGAGATTCCCCCTTATACAGGTCCAGAACCTTCGCTTCTAGGTTAGAGCGCATGCATGTGAGGGGGGACACATGCAATCACCTATACCAACCTGGCACCACACTCACACACATATGCTAGGGACACATGCAAGTTTTCATCGATTCCGACGTTCTCGTGGACTTCCTCCGGCGAAACCCTGATGATCTGCGGGCCTCGGATCGTCTACCACCCTAGACATTCTTCTGACAGGGGTAGCCCGGCGTAGCTCTCTCTTGTTTTGTGTCTGACTAGGTCATAGGATGATGTAAAACCATGTTGGTTCACAAGTTGGGGCACTATCCTACCCGGTTTCACATGAACGGGGAGATCCCCCTTACACAGGTCTAGAACCTTTCGCTTCTAGGTTAGAGCGCATGCATGCGAGAGGGACACACGCAATCACCTATACCAACCTTGCACCACACTCACACACATATGCTAGGGACACATGCAAGTTTTCAGATGATTCCGACGTTCTCGTGGTCTTCCTCCGGCGAAACCCTGATCTGTGAGACTCAGATCGTCTACCCCCCTAGACATTCTTCTGATAGTGGTAGCCCGGCGTAGCTCTCTCTTGTTTGTGTCTGACTAGGTCATAGGATGATGTAAAACCATGTTGGTTCACAAGTTGGGGCACTATCCTACCCGGTTTCACCTAAACAGGGAGATTCCCCCTTATACAGGTCCAGAACCTTCGCTTCTAGGTTAGAGCGCATGCATGTGAGGGGGGACACATGCAATCACCTATATATACCAACCTGGCACCACACTCACACACATATGCTAGGGACACATGCAAGTTTTCATCGATTCCGACGTTCTCGTGGACTTCCTCCGGCGAAACCCTGATGATCTGCGGGCCTCGGATCGTCTACCTAATGGAAATGAAGTTCAGCATCCTCTAGAACCTTATGGTCTATTGCAAAGTTAGTTTTTCCATGGTCTGAATACTTACAAATAGGCAACAAAAAGTTAACTAAAAACTTTAAATAAATACATTTGAAAGAAAAAAATAAAAATATAATTAGAAAATACCTAAAGGCACACGGCAAAGGACAAAACACACGGCAAAGAGGTCCTTTACCGTGTGCCTGTCGCCGTCAAACACATGGCAAAGGTCCTTTGCCGTGTGTCTCTCTCCCTCAGACACACGGCAAAGAATTTTTTTCACCTTTAGCAAGGCTTTTATTACATATATGTTAGGTGATATTATTTCATAGGATCATGAGAGCACACATATGATCATAGGTTATTGTGGTCTTGATCACTATATACATGCACCCCCCTGATTCCGACGTTCTCGTGGACTTCCTCCGGCGAAACCCTGATGATCTACGGGCCTCGGATCGTCTACCCCCTAGACATTCTTCTGATAGGGGTAGCCCGGCGTAGCTCTCTCTTGTTTTGTGTTTGATTATGTCATGGGATGATGTGAAACCATGTTGGTTCACAAGTTGGGGCACTATATGGCCCGGTTTCACCGTAACGGGGAGATTCCCCCTTATACAGGTCCAGAACCTTCGCTTCTAGGTTAGAGCGCATGCATGTGAGGGGGGACACATGCAATCACCTATATCAACCTGGCACCACACTCACACACATATGCTAGGGACACATGCAAGTTTTCATCGATTCCGACGTTCTCGTGGACTTCCTCCGGCGAAACCCTGATGATCTGCGGGCCTCGGATCGTCTACCCCCCTAGACATTCTTCTGACAGGGGTAGCCTGGCGTAGCTCTCTCTTGTTTTGTGTCTGACTAGGTCATAGGATGATGTAAAACCATGTTGGTTCACAAGTTGGGGCACTATCCTACCCGGTTTCACCTGAACGGGGAGATTCCCCCTTATATAGGTCCGTAACCTTCCGCTTCTAGGTTAGAGCGCATGCATGCGAGGGGGACACATGCAATCACCTATACCAACCTTGCACCACACTCACACACATATGCTAGGGACACATGCAAGTTTTCAGATGATTCCGACGTTCTTGCGGACTTCCATTGGCGAAACCCTGATCTGCGGGACTCGGACCGTCTACTCCCCTAGACATTCTTCTGACAGGGGTAGCCCGGCGTAGCTCTCTCTTGTTTTGTGTTTGATTATGTCATGGGATGATGTGAAACCATGTTGGTTCACAAGTTGGGGCACTATACGGCCCGGTTTCACCGTAACGGGGAGATTCCCCCATATACAGGTCCAGAACCTTCGCTTCTAGGTTAGAGCGCATGCATGTGAGGGGGGACACATGCAATCACCTATACCAACCTGGAACCACACTCACACACATATGCTAGGGACACATGCAAGTTTTCATCGATTCCGACGTCTCGTGGACTTCCTCCGGCGAAACCCTGATGATCTGCGGGCCTCGGATCGTCTACCCCCCTAGACATTCTTCTGACAGGGGTAGCCCGGCGTAGCTCTCTCTTGTTTTGTGTCTGACTAGGTCATAGGATGATGTAAAACCATGTTGGTTCACAAGTTGGGGCACTATCCTACCTGGTTTCACCTGAACGGGGAGATTCCCCCTTATACAGGTCCAGAACCTTTCGCTTCTAGGTTAGAGCGCATGCATGCGAGGGGGACACATGCAATAACCTATACAAACCTTGCACCACACTCACACACATATTCTAGGGAGACATGCAAGTTTTCAGATGATTCCGACGTTCTCGTGGTCTTCATCCGGCGAAACCCTGATCTGCGGGCCTCGGATCGTCTACCCCCCTAGACATTCTTCTGACAGGGGTAGCCCGGCGTAGCTCTCTCTTGTTTTGTGTCTGACTAGGTCATAGGATGATGTAAAACCATGTTGGTTCACAAGTTGGGGCACTATCTTACCCGGTTTCACCTGAACGGGGAGATTCCCCCTTATACAGGTCCAGAACCTTCGCTTCTAGGTTAGAGCGCATGCATGCGAGGGGGACACATGCAATCACCTATACCAACCTTGCACCACACTCACACACATATGCTAGGGACACATGCAAGTTTTCAGATGATTCCGACGTTCTCGTGGTCTTCCTCTGACGAAACCCTGATCTGCGGGACTCGGATCGTCTACCCCCCTAGACATTCTTCTGACAGGGGTAGCCCGGCGTAGCTCTCTCTTGTTTTGTGTCTGACTAAGTCATAGGATGATGTAAAACCATGTTGGTTCACAAGTTGGGGCACTATCCTACCCGGTTTCACGTGAACGGGGAGATTCCCCCTTATACAGGTCGAGAACCTTTTGCTTCTAGGTTAGAGCGCATGCATGCGAGAGGGACACATGAAATCACCTATAACAACCTTGCACCACACTCACATACATATGCTAGGGACACATGCAAGTTTTCAGATGATTCCGACGTTCTCGTGGTCTTCCTCCGGCGAAACCCTGATCTGCGGGACTCGGATCGTCTACCCCCCTAGACATTCTTCTGACAGGGGTAGCCCGGCGTAGCTCTCTCTTGTTTTGTGTCTGACTAGGTGATAGGATGATGTAAAACCATGTTGGTTCACCAGTTGGGGCACTATCCTACCCGGTTTCACCTGAACGGGGAGATTCCCCCTTATACAGGTCCATAACCTTTCGCTTCTAGGTTAGAGCACATGCATGCGAGGGGGACACATGCAATCACCTATACCAACCTTGAACCACACTCACACACATATGCTAGGGACACATGCAAGTTTTCAGATGATTCCGACGTTCTTGCGGACTTCCACCGGCGAAACCCTGATCTGCGGGACTCGGACCGTCTACCCCCCTAGACATTCTTTTGACAGGGGTAGCCCGGCGTAGCTCTCTCTTGTTTTGTATTTGATTATGTCATGGGATGATGTGAAACCATGTTGGTTCACAACTTGGGGCACTATACGGCCCGATTTCACCATAACGGGGAGATTCCCCCTTATACAGGTCCAGAACCTTCGCTTCTAGGTTAGAGCGCATGCATGTGAGGGGGGACACATGCAATCACCTATACCAACCTGGCACCACACTCACACACATATGCTAGGGACACATGCAAGTTTTCATCGATTCCGACGTTCTCGTGGACTTCCTCCGGCGAAACCCTGATGATCTGCGGGCCTCGGATCGTCTACCCCCCTAGACATTCTTCTGACAGGGGTAGCCCGGCGTAGCTCTCTCTTGTTTTGTGTCTGACTAGGTCATAGGATGATGTAAAACCATGTTGGTTCACAAGTTGGGGCACTATCCTACCCGGTTTCACATGAACGGGGAGATCCCCCTTATACAGGTCTAGAACCTTTCGCTTCTAGGTTAGAGCGCATGCATGCGAGAGGGACACACGCAATCACCTATACCAACCTTGCACCACACTCACACACATATGCTAGGGACACATGCAAGTTTTCAGATGATTCCGACGTTCTCGTGGTCTTCCTCCGGCGAAACCCTGATCTGCGAGACTCAGATCGTCTACCCCCCTAGACATTCTTCTGATAGTGGTAGCCCGACGTAGCTCTCTCTTGTTTGTGTCTGACTAGGTCATAGGATGATGTAAAACCATGTTGGTTCACAAGTTGGGGCACTATCCTACCCGGTTTCACCTAAACAGGGAGATTCCCCCTTATACAGGTCCAGAACCTTCGCTTCTAGGTTAGAGCGCATGCATGTGAGGGGGGACACATGCAATCACCTATATATACCAACCTGGCACCACACTCACACACATATGCTAGGGACACATGCAAGTTTTCATCGATTCCGACGTTCTCGTGGACTTCCTCCGGCGAAACCCTGATGATCTGCGGGCCTCGGATCGTCTACCTAATGGAAATGAAGTTCAGCATCCTCTAGAACCTTATGGTCTATTGCAAAGTTAGTGTTTCCATGGTCTGAATACTTACAAATAGGCAACAAAAAGTTAACTAAAAACTTTAAATAAATACATTTGAAAGAAAAAAATAAAAAGATAATTAGAAAATACCTAAAGGCACACGGCAAAGGACAAAACACACGGCAAAGAGGTCCTTTGCCGTGTGCCTGTCGCCGTCAAACACATGGCAAAGGTCCTTTGCCGTGTGTCTCTCTCCCTCAGACACACGGCAAAGAATTTTTTTCACCTTTAGCAAGGCTTTTATTACATATATGTTAGGTGATATTATTTCATAGGATCATGAGAGCACACATATGATCATAGGTTATTGTGGTCTTGATCACTATATACATGCACCCCCCTGATTCCGACGTTCTCGTGGACTTCCTCCGGCGAAACCCTGATGATCTACGGGCCTCGGATCGTCTACCCCCTAGACATTCTTCTGATAGGGGTAGCCCGGCGTAGCTCTCTCTTGTTTTGTGTTTGATTATGTCATGGGATGATGTGAAACCATGTTGGTTCACAAGTTGGGGCACTATATGGCCCGGTTTCACCGTAACGGGGAGATTCCCCGTTATACAGGTCCAGAACCTTCGCTTCTAGGTTAGAGCGCATGCATGTGAGGGGGGACACATGCAATCACCTATATCAACCTGGCACCACACTCACACACATATGCTAGGGACACATGCAAGTTTTCATCGATTCCGACGTTCTCGTGGACTTCCTCCGGCGAAACCCTGATGATCTGCGGGCCTCGGATCGTCTACCCCCCTAGACATTCTTCTGACAGGGGTAGCCTGGCGTAGCTCTCTCTTGTTTTGTGTCTGACTAGGTCATAGGATGATGTAAAACCATGTTGGTTCACAAGTTGGGGCACTATCCTACCCGGTTTCACCTGAACGAGGAGATTCCCCCTCATACAGGTCCAGAACCTTTCGCTTCTAGGTTAGAGCGCATGCATGCGAGGGGGACACATGAAATCACCTATACCAACCTTGCACCACACTCACACACATATGCTAGGGACAAATGCAAGTTTTTAGATGATTCCGACGTTCTCGTGGTCTTCCTCTGGCGAAACCCTGATCTGCGGGACTCGAATCGTCTACCCCCTAGACATTCTTCTGACAGGGGTAGCCCGGCGTAGCTCTCTCTTGTTTTGTGTCTGACTAGGTCATAGGATGATGTAAAACCATGTTGGTTCACAAGTTGGGGCACTATCCTACCCGGTTTCACCTGAACGGGGAGATTCCCCCTTATATAGGTCCGTAACCTTCCGCTTCTAGGTTAGAGCGCATGCATGCGAGGGGGACACATGCAATCACCTATACCAACCTTGCACCACACTCACACACATATGCTAGGGACACATGCAAGTTTTCAGATGATTCCGACGTTCTTGCGGACTTCCATTGGCGAAACCCTGATCTGCGGGACTCGGACCGTCTACCCCCCTAGACATTCTTCTGACAGGGGTAGCCCGGTGTAGCTCTCTCTTGTTTTGTGTTTGATTATGTCATGGGATGATGTGAAACCATGTTGGTTCACAAGTTGGGGCACTATACGGCCCGGTTTCACCGTAACGGGGAGATTCCCCCTTATACAGGTCCAGAACCTTCGCTTCTAGGTTAGAGCGCATGCATGTGAGGGGGGACACATGCAATCACCTATACCAACCTGGAACCACACTCACACACATATGCTAGGGACACATGCAAGTTTTCATCGATTCCGACGTCTCGTGGACTTCCTCCGGCGAAACCCTGATGATCTGCGGGCCTCGGATCGTCTACCCCCCTAGACATTCTTCTGACAGGGGTAGCCCGGCGTAGCTCTCTCTTGTTTTGTGTCTGACTAGGTCATAGGATGATGTAAAACCATGTTGGTTCACAAGTTGGGGCACTATCCTACCTGGTTTCACCTGAACGGGGAGATTCCCCCTTATACAGGTCCAGAACCTTTCGCTTCTAGGTTAGAGCGCATGCATGCGAGGGGGACACATGCAATAACCTATACAAACCTTGCACCACACTCACACACATATTCTAGGGAGACATGCAAGTTTTCAGATGATTCCGACGTTCTCGTGGTCTTCATCCGGCGAAACCCTGATCTGTGGGCCTCGGATCGTCTACCCCCCTAGACATTCTTCTGACAGGGGTAGCCCGGCGTAGCTCTCTCTTGTTTTGTGTCTGACTAGGTCATAGGATGATGTAAAACCATGTTGGTTCACAAGTTGGGGCACTATCTTACCCGGTTTCACCTGAACGGGGAGATTCCCCCTTATACAGGTCCAGAACCTTCGCTTCTAGGTTAGAGCGCATGCATGCGAGGGGGACACATGCAATCACCTATACCAACCTTGCACCACACTCACACACATATGCTAGGGACACATGCAAGTTTTCAGATGATTCCGACGTTCTCGTGGTCTTCCTCTGACGAAACCCTGATCTGCGGGACTCGGATCGTCTACCCCCCTAGACATTCTTCTGACAGGGGTAGCCCGGCGTAGCTCTCTCTTGTTTTGTGTCTGACTAGGTCATAGGATGATGTAAAACCATGTTGGTTCACAAGTTGGGGCACTATCCTACCCGGTTTCACGTGAACGGGGAGATTCCCCCTTATACAGGTCGAGAACCTTTTGCTTCTAGGTTAGAGCGCATGCATGCGAGAGGGACACATGCAATCACCTATAACAACCTTGCACCACACTCACACACATATGCTAGGGACACATGCAAGTTTTCAGATGATTCCGACGTTCTCGTGGTCTTCCTCCGGCGAAACCCTGATCTGTGGGACTCGGATCGTCTACCCCCCTAGACATTCTTCTGACAGGGGTAGCCCGGCGTAGCTCTCTCTTGTTTTGTGTCTGACTAGGTGATAGGATGATGTAAAACCATGTTGGTTCACCAGTTGGGGCACTATCCTACCCGGTTTCACCTGAACGGGGAGATTCCCCCTTATACAGGTCCATAACCTTTCGCTTCTAGGTTAGAGCGCATGCATGCGAGGGGGACACATGCAATCACCTATACCAACCTTGAACCACACTCACACACATATTCTAGGGACACATGCAAGTTTTCAGATGATTCCGACGTTCTTGCGGACTTCCACCGGCGAAACCCTGATCTGCGGGACTCGGACCGTCTACCCCACTAGACATTCTTCTGACAGGGGTAGCCCGGCGTAGCTCTCTCTTGTTTTGTGTTTTATTATGTCATGGGATGATGTGAAACCATGTTGGTTCACAAGTTGGGGCACTATACGGCCCGGTTTCATAGGTAACGGGGAGATTCCCCCTTATACAGGTCTAGAACCTTCGCTTCTAGGTTAGAGCGCATGCATGTGTGGGGGGACACATGCAATCACCTATACCAACCGGGCACCACATTCACACACATATGCTAGGTGATATTATTTCATAGGATCATGAGAGCACACATATGATGATAGGTTATTGTGGTCTTGATCACTATATACATGCACCCCCCTGATTCCGACGTTCTCGTGGACTTCCTCCGGCGAAACCCTGATGATCTGTGGGACTCGGATCGTCTACCCCCTAGACATTCTTCTGACAGGGGTAGCCCGGCGTAGCTCTCTCTTGTTTTGTATTTGATTATGTCATGGGATGATGTGAAACCATGTTGGTTCACAAGTTGGGGCACTATACGGCCCGATTTCACCATAACGGGGAGATTCCCCCTTATACAGGTCCAGAACCTTCGCTTCTAGGTTAGAGCGCATGCATGTGTGGGGGGACACATGCAATCACCTATACCAACCTGGCACCACACTCACACACATATTCTAGGGACACATGCAAGTTTTCATCGATTCCGACGTTCTCGTGGACTTCCTCCGGCGAAACCCTGATGATCTGCGGGCCTCGGATCGTCTACCCCCCTAGACATTCTTCTGACAGGGGTAGCCTGGCGTAACTCTCTCTTGTTTTGTGTCTGACTAGGTCATAGGATGATGTAAAACCATGTTGGTTCACAAGTTGGGGCACTATCCTACCCGGTTTCACATGAACGGGGAGATCCCCCCTTATACAGGTCCAGAACCTTCGCTTCTAGGTTAGAGCGCATGCATGCGAGGGGGTCACATGCAATCACCTATACCAACCTTGCACCACACTCACACACATATTCTAGGGACACATGCAAGTTTTCAGATGATTCCCACGTTCTCGTGGTCTTCCTCCGGCGAAACCCTGATCTGCGAGACTCAGATCGTCTACCCCCCTAGACATTCTTCTGACAGGGGTAGCCCGGCGTAGCTCTCTCTTGTTTTGTGTCTGACTAGGTCATAGGATGATTTAAAACCATGTTGGTTCACAAGTTGGGGCACTATCCTACCCGGTTTCACCTTAACGGGGAGATTCCCCCTTATATAGGTCCATAACCTTTCGCTTCTAGGTTAGAGCGCATGCATGCGAGGGGGACACATGCAATCACCTATACCAACCTTGCACCACACTCACACACATATGCTAGGGACACATGCAAGTTTTCAGATGATTCCGACGATCTTGCGGACTTCCACCGGCGAAACCCTGATCTGCGGGACTCGGACCGTCTACCCCCCTAGACATTCTTCTGACAGGGGTAGCCCGGCGTAGCTCTCTCTTGTTTTGTGTTTGATTATGTCATGGGATGATGTGAAACCATGTTGGTTCACAAGTTGGGGCACTATACGGCCCGGTTTCACCGTAACAGGGATATTCCCCCTTATACAGGTCCAAAACCTTCGCTTATAGCTTAGAGCGCATGCATGTGAGGGGGGACACATGCAATCACCTATACCAACCTGGAACCACACTCACACACATATGCTAGGGACACATGCAAGTTTTCATCGATTCCGACGTTCTCGTGGACTTCCTCCGGCGAAACCCTGATGATCTGCGGGCCTCGGATCGTCTACCCCCCTAGACATTCTTCTGACAGGGGTAGCCCGGCGTAGCTCTCTCTTGTTTTGTGTCTGACTAGGTCATAGGATGATGTAAAACCATGTTGGTTCACAAGTTGGGGCACTATCCTACCCGGTTTCACATGAACGGGGAGATCCCCCCTTATACAGGTCCAGAACCTTTCGCTTCTAGGTTAGAGGGCATGCATGCGAGGGGGACACACGCAATCACCTATACCAACCTTGCACCACACTCACACACATATTCTAGGGACACATGCAAGTTTTCAGATGATTCCGACGTTCTCGTGGTCTTCCTCCGGCGAAACCCTGATTTGCGGGACTCGGATCGTCTACCCCCCTAGACATTCTTCTGATAGGGGTAGCCCGGCGTAGCTCTCTCTTGTTTGTGTCTGACTAGGTCATAGGATGATGTAAAACCATGTTGGTTCACAAGTTGGGGCACTATCTTACCCGGTTTCACCTGAACGGGGAGATTCCCCCTTATACAGGTCCAGAACCTTTCGCTTCTAGGTTAGAGCGCATGCATGCGAGGGGGACACATGCAATCACCTATACCAACCTTGCACCACACTCACACACATATGCTAGGGACACATGCAAGTTTTCAGATGATTCCGACGTTCTTGCGGACTTCCACCGGCGAAACCCTGATCTGCGGGACTCAGACCGTCTACCCCCCTAGACATTCTTCTGACAGGGGTAGCCCGGCGTAGCTCTCTCTTGTTTTGTGTTTGATTATGTCATGGGATGATGTGAAACCATGTTGGTTCACAAGTTGGGGCACTATACGGCCCGGTTTCACCGTAACAGGGAGATTCCCCCTTATACAGGTCCAGAACCTTCGCTTCTAGGTTAGAGCGCATGCATGTGAGGGGGGACACAGGCAATCACCTATACCAACCTGGCACCACACTCACACACATATGCTAGGGACACATGAAAGTTTTCATCGATTCCGACGTTCTCGTGGACTTCCTCCGGCGAAACCCTGATGATCTGCGGGCCTCGGATCGTCTACCCCCCTAGACATTCTTCTGACAGGGGTAGCCCGGCGTAGCTCTCTCTTGTTTTGTGTCTGACTAGGTCATAGGATGATGTAAAACCATGTTGGTTCACAAGTTGGGGCACTATCCTACCCGGTTTCACCTGAACGGGGAGATTCCCCCTTATACAGGTCCATAACCTTTCGCTTCTAGGTTAGAGCGCATGCATGCGATGGGGACACATGCAATCACCTATACCAACCTTGCACCACACTCACACACATATGCTAGGGACACATGCAAGTTTTCAGATGATTCCGACGATCTTGCGGACTTCCACCGGTGAAACCCTGATCTGCGGGACTCGGACCGTCCACCCCCCTAGACATTCTTCTGACGGGGTAGCTCGGCGTAGCTCTCTCTTTTTTTGTGTTTGATTATGTCATGGGATGATGTGAAACCATGTTGGTTCACAAGTTGGGGCACTATACGGCCCGGTTTCACCGTAACAGGGAGATTCCCCCTTATACAGGTCCAGAACCTTCGCTTCTAGGTTAGAGCGCATGCATGTGAGGGGGGGACACATGCAATCACCTATATATACCAACCTGGCACCACACTCACACACATATGCTAGGGACACATGCAAGTTTTCATCGATTCCGACGTTCTCGTGGACTTCCTCCGGCGAAACCCTGATGATCTGCGGGCCTCGGATCGTCTACCCCCCTAGTCATTCTTCTGACAGGGGTAACCCGGCGTAGCTCTCTCTTGTTTTGTGTCTGACTAGGTCATAGGATGATGTAAAACCATGTTGGTTCACAAGTTGGGGCACTATCCTACCCGGTTTCACCTGAACGGGGAGATTCCCCCTTATACAGGTCCAGAACCTTCGCTTCTAGGTTAGAGCGCATGCATGCGAGGGGGTCACATGCAATCACCTATACCAACCTTGCACCACACTCACACACATATTCTAGGGACACATGCAAGTTTTCAGATGATTCCGACGTTCTCGTGGTCTTCCTCCGGCGAAACCCTGATTTGCGGGACTCGGATCGTCTACCCCCCTAGACATTCTTCTGATAGGGGTAGCCCGGCGTAGCTCTCTCTTGTTTGTGTCTGACTAGGTCATAGGATGATGTAAAACCATGTTGGTTCACAAGTTGGGGCACTATCCTACCCGGTTTCACCTGAACGGGGAGATTCCCCCTTATACAGGTCCTTAACCTTTCGCTTCTAGGTTAGAGCGC
The DNA here is from genome assembly GCA_916181665.1 of Avena sativa. NCBI lineage: Eukaryota > Viridiplantae > Streptophyta > Magnoliopsida > Poales > Poaceae > Avena > Avena sativa. Next base: position 388,684,291 of record OV702296.1, read on the forward strand.
ATGCATGCGAGGGGGACACATGCAATCACCTATACCAACCTTGCACCACACTCACACACATATGCTAGGGACACATGCAAGTTTTCAGATGATTCCGACGTTCTTGCGGACTTCCACCGGCGAAACCCTGATCTGCGGGACTCGGACCGTCTACCCCCCTAGACATTCTTCTGAGAGGGGTAGCCCGGCGTAGCTCTCTCTTGTTTTGTGTTTGATTATGTCATGGGATGATGTGAAACCATGTTGGTTCACAAGTTGGGGCACTATACGGCCCGGTTTCACCGTAACAGGGAGATTCCCCCTTATACAGGTCCAGAACCTTCGCTTCTAGGTTAGAGCGCATGCATGTGAGGGGGGACACAGGCAATCACCTATACCAACCTGGCACCACACTCACACACATATGCTAGGGACACATGAAAGTTTTCATCGATTCCGACGTTCTCGTGGACTTCCTCCGGCGAAACCCTGATGATCTGCGGGCCTCGGATCGTCTACCCCCCTAGACATTCTTCTGACAGGGGTAGCCCGGCGTAGCTCTCTCTTGTTTTGTGTCTGACTAGGTCATAGGATGATGTAAAACCATGTTGGTTCACAAGTTGGGGCACTATCCTACCCGGTTTCACCTGAACGGGGAGATTCCCCCTTATACAGGTCCATAACCTTTCGCTTCTAGGTTAGAGCGCATGCATGCGAGGGGGACACATACAATCACCTATACCAACCTTGCACCACACTCACACACATATGCTAGGGACACATGCAAGTTTTCAGATGATTCCGACGTTCTTGCGGACTTCCACCGGCGAAACCCTGATCTGCGGGACTCGGACCGTCCACCCCCCTAGACATTCTTCTGACGGGGTAGCTCGGCGTAGCTCTCTCTTTTTTTGTGTTTGATTATGTCATGGGATGATGTGAAACCATGTTGGTTCACAAGTTGGGGCACTATACGGCCCGGTTTCACCGTAACAGGGAGATTCCCCCTTATACAGGTCCAGAACCTTCGCTTCTAGGTTAGAGCGCATGCATGTGAGGGGGGACACATGCAATCACCTATATATACCAACCTGGCACCACACTCACACACATATGCTAGGGACACATGCAAGTTTTCATCGATTCCGACGTTCTCGTGGACTTCCTCCGGCGAAACCCTGATGATCTGCGGGCCTCGGATCGTCTACCCCCCTAGACATTCTTCTGACAGGGCTAACCCGGCGTAGCTCTCTCTTGTTTTGTGTCTGACTAGGTCATAGGATGATGTAAAACCATGTTGGTTCACAAGTTGGGGCACTATCCTACCCGGTTTCACCTGAACGGGGAGATTCCCCCTTATACAGGTCCAGAACCTTCGCTTCTAGGTTAGAGCGCATGCATGCGAGGGGGTCACATGCAATCACCTATACCAACCTTGCACCACACTCACACACATATTCTAGGGACACATGCAAGTTTTCAGATGATTCCGACGTTCTCGTGGTCTTCCTCCGACGAAACCCTGATCTGTGGGACTCGGATCGTCTACCCCCCTAGACATTCTTCTGACAGGGGTAGCCCGGCGTAGCTCTCTCTTGTTTTGTGTCTGACTAGGTCATAGGATGATGTAAAACCATGTTGGTTCATAAGTTGGGGCACTATCCTACCCGGTTTCACCTGAACGGGGAGATTCCCCCTTATATAGGTCCATAACCTTTCGCTTCTAGGTTAGAGCGCATGCATGCGAGGGGGACACATGCAATCACCTATACCAACCTTGCACCACACTCACACACATATGCTAGGGACACATGCAAGTTTTCAGATGATTCCGACGTTCTTGCGGACTTCCACCGGCGAAACCCTGATCTGCGGGACTCGGACCGTCTACCCCCCTAGACATTCTTTTGACAGGGGTAGCCCGGCGTAGATCTCTCTTGTTTTGTATTTGATTATGTCATGGGATGATGTGAAACCATGTTGGTTCACAAGTTGGGGCACTATACGGCCCGGTTTCACCATAACGGGGAGATTCCCCCTTATACAGGTCCAGAACCTTCGCTTCTAGGTTAGAGCGCATGCATGTGAGGGGGGACACATGCAATCACCTATACCAACCTGGCACCACACTCACACACATATGCTAGGGACACATGCAAGTTTTCATCGATTCCGACGTTCTCGTGGACTTCCTCCGGCGAAACCCTGATGATCTGCGGGCCTCGGATCGTCTACCCCCCTAGACATTCTTCTGACAGGGGTAGCCCGGCGTAGCTCTCTCTTGTTTTGTGTCTGACTAGGTCATAGGATGATGTAAAACCATGTTGGTTCACAAGTTGGGGCACTATCCTACCCGGTTTCACATGAACGGGGAGATCCCCCCTTATACAGGTCCAGAACCTTTCGCTTCTAGGTTAGAGCGCATGCATGCGAGAGGGACACACGCAATCACCTATACCAACCTTGCACCACACTCACACACATATGCTAGGGACACATGCAAGTTTTCAGATGATTCCGACGTTCTCGTGGTCTTCCTCCGGTGAAACCCTGATCTGCGGGACTCGGATCGTCTACCCCCCTAGACATTCTTCTGATAGGGGTAGCCCGGCGTAGCTCTCTCTTGTTTGTGTCTGACTAGGTCATAGGATATTGTAAAATCATGTTGGTTCACAATTTGGGCACTATCCTACCCGGTTTCACCTGAACGGGGAGATTCCCCCTTATACAGGTCCATAACCTTTCGCTTCTAGGTTAGAGCGCATGCATGCGAGGGGGACACATGCAATCACCTATACCATCCTTGCACCACACTCACACACATATGCTAGGGACACATGCAAGTTTTCAGATGATTCCGACGTTCTTGCGGACTTCCACCGGCGAAACCCTGATCTGCGGGACTCGGACCGTCTACCCCCCTAGACATTCTTCTGACAGGGGTAGCCCGGCGTAGCTCTCTCTTGTTTTGTGTTTGATTATGTCATGGGATGATGTGAAACCATGTTGGTTCACAAGTTGGGGCACTATACGGCCCGGTTTCACCGTAACAGGGAGATTCCCCCTTATACAGGTCCAGAACCTTCGCTTCTAGGTTAGAGCGCATGCATGTGAGGGGGGACACATGCAATCACCTATACCAACCTGGCACCACACTCACACACATATGCTAGGGACACATGCAAGTTTTCATCGATTCCGACGTTCTCGTGGACTTCCTCCGGCGAAACCCTGATGATCTGCGGGCCTCGGATCGTCTACCCCCTAGACATTCTTCTGACAGGGGTAGCCCGGCGTAGCTCTCTCTTGTTTTGTGTCTGACTAGGTCATAGGATGATGTAAAACCATGTTGGTTCACAAGTTGGGGCACTATCCTACCCGGTTTCACATGAACGGGGAGATCCCCCCTTATACAGGTCCAGAACCTTTCGCTTCTAGGTTAGAGCGCATGCATGCGAGAGGGACACACGCAATCACCTATACCAACCTTGCACCACACTCACACACATATGCTAGGGACACATGCAAGTTTTCAGATGATTCCGACGTTCTCGTGGTCTTCCTCCGGTGAAACCCTGATCTGCGGGACTCGGATCGTCTACCCCCCTAGACATTCTTCTGATAGGGGTAGCCCGGCGTAGCTCTCTCTTGTTTGTGTCTGACTAGGTCATAGGATATTGTAAAATCATGTTGGTTCACAATTTGGGCACTATCCTACCCGGTTTCACCTGAACGGGGAGATTCCCCCTTATACAGGTCCATAACCTTTCGCTTCTAGGTTAGAGCGCATGCATGCGAGGGGGACACATGCAATCACCTATACCATCCTTGCACCACACTCACACACATATGCTAGGGACACATGCAAGTTTTCAGATGATTCCGACGTTCTTGCGGACTTCCACCGGCGAAACCCTGATCTGCGGGACTCGGACCGTCTACCCCCCTAGACATTCTTCTGACAGGGGTAGCCCGGCGTAGCTCTCTCTTGTTTTGTGTTTGATTATGTCATGGGATGATGTGAAACCATGTTGGTTCACAAGTTGGGGCACTATACGGCCCGGTTTCACCGTAACAGGGAGATTCCCCCTTATACAGGTCCAGAACCTTCGCTTCTAGGTTAGAGCGCATGCATGCGAGGGGGGACACAGGCAATCACCTATACCAACCTGGCACCACACTCACACACATATGCTAGGGACACATGAAAGTTTTCATCGATTCCGACGTTCTCGTGGACTTCCTCCGGCGAAACCCTGATGATCTGCGGGCCTCGAATCGTCTACCCCCTAGACATTCTTCTGACAGGGGTAGGCCGGCGTAGCTCTCTCTTGTTTTGTGTCTGACTAGGTCATAGGATGATGTAAAACCATGTTGGTTCACAAGTTGGGGCACTATCCTACCCGGTTTCACCTGAACGGGGAGATTCCCCCTTATACAGGTCCATAACCTTTCGCTTCTAGGTTAGAGCGCATGCATGCGAGGGGGACACATGCAATCACCTATACCAACCTTGCACCACACTCACACACATATGCTAGGGACACATGCAAGTTTTCAGATGATTCCGACGTTCTTGCGGACTTCCACCGGCGAAACCCTGATCTGCGGGACTCGGACCGTCCACCCCCATAGACATTCTTCTGACGGGGTAGCTCGGCGTAGCTCTCTATTTTTTTGTGTTTGATTATGTCATGGGATGATGTGAAACCATGTTGGTTCACAAGTTGGGGCACTATACGGCCCGGTTTCACCGTAACAGGGAGATTCCCCCTTATACAGGTCCAGAACCTTCGCTTCTAGGTTAGAGCGCATGCATGTGAGGGGGGACACATGCAATCACCTATATATACCAACCTGGCACCACACTCACACACATATGCTAGGGACACATGCAAGTTTTCATCGATTCCGACGTTCTCGTGGACTTCCTCCGGCGAAACCCTGATGATCTGCGGGCCTCGGATCGTCTACCTAATGGAAATGAAGTTCAGCATCCTCTAGAACCTTATGGTCTATTGCAAAGTTAGTGTTTCCATGGTCTGAATACTTACAAATAGGCAACAAAAAGTTAACTAAAAACTTTAAATAAATACATTAGAAAGAAAAAAAATAAAAATAAAATTAGAAAATACCTAAAGGCACACGGCAAAGGACAAAACACACGGCAAAGAGGTCCTTTGCCATGTGCCTGTCGCCGTCAAACACACGACAAAGGTCCTTTGCCGTGTGTCTCTCTCCCTCAGACACACGACAAAGAATTTTTTTCACCTTTAGCAAGGCTTTTATTACATATATGTTAGGTGATATTATTTCATAGGATCATGAGAGCACACATATGATCATAGGTTATTGTGGTCTTGATCACTATATACATGCACCCCCCTGATTCCGACGTTCTCGTGGACTTCCTCCGGCGAAACCCTGATGATCTACGGGCCTCGGATCGTCTACCCCCTAGACATTCTTCTGACAGGGGTAGCCCGGTGTAGCTCTCTCTTGTTTTGTGTTTGATTATGTCATGGAATGATGTGAAACCATGTTGGTTCACAAGTTGGGGCACTATATGGCCCGGTTTCACCGTAACGGGGAGATTCCCCCTTATACAGGTCCAGAACCTTCGCTTCTAGGTTAGAGCGCATGCATGTGAGGGGGACACATGCAATCACCTATATCAACCTGGCACCACACTCACACACATATGCTAGGGACACATGCAAGTTTTCATCGATTCCGACGTTCTCGTGGACTTCCTCCGGCGAAACCCTGATGATCTGCGGGCCTCGGATCGTCTACCCCCTAGACATTCTTCTGACAGGGGTAGCCTTGCATAGCTCTCTCTTGTTTTGTGTCTGACTAGGTCATAGGATGATGTAAAACCATGTTGGTTCACAAGTTGGGGCACTATCCTACCCGGTTTCACCTGAACGAGGAGATTCCCCCTCATACAGGTCCAGAACCTTTCGCTTCTAGGTTAGAGCGCATGCATGCGAGGGGGACACATGCAATCACCTATACCAACCTTGCACCACACTCACACACATATGCTAGGGACACATGCAAGTTTTTAGATGATTCCGACGTTCTCGTGGTCTTCCTCCGGCGAAACCCTGATCTGCGGGACTCGAATCGTCTACCCCCCTAGACATTCTTCTGACAGGGGTAGCTCGGCGTAGCTCTCTCTTGTTTTGTGTCTGACTAGGTCATAGGATGATGTAAAACCATGTTGGTTCACAAGTTGGGGCACTATCCTACCCGGTTTCACCTGAACGGGGAGATTCCCCCTTATATAGGTCCATAACCTTTCGCTTCTAGGTTAGAGCGCATGCATGCGAGGGGGACACATGCAATCACCTATACCAACCTTGCACCACACTCACACACATATGCTAGGGACACATGCAAGTTTTCAGATGATTCCGACGTTCTTGCGGACTTCCACCGGCGAAACCCTGATCTGCGGGACTCGGACCGTCTACCCCCCTAGACATTCTTCTGACAGGGGTAGCCCGGCGTAGCTCTCTCTTGTTTTGTGTTTGATTATGTCATGGGATGATGTGAAACCATGTTGGTTCACAAGTTGGGGCACTATACGGCCCGGTTTCACCGTAACAGGGAGATTCCCCCTTATACAGGTCCAGAACCTTCGCTTCTAGGTTAGAGCGTATGCATGTGAGGGGGGACACAGGCAATCACCTATACCAACCTGGCACCACACTCACACACATATGCTAGGGACACATGAAAGTTTTCATCGATTCCGACGTTCTCGTGGACTTCCACCGGCGAAACCCTGATGATCTGCGGGCCTCGGATCGTCTACCCCCCTAGACATTCCTCTGACAGGGGTAGCCCGGCGTAGCTCTCTCTTGTTTTGTGTCTGACTAGGTCATAGGATGATGTAAAACCATGTTGGTTCACAAGTTGGGGCACTATCCTACCCGGTTTCACCTGAACGGGGAGATTCCCCCTTATACAGGTCCATAACCTTTCGCTTCTAGGTTAGAGCGCATGCATGCGAGGGGGACACATGCAATCACCTATACCAACCTTGCACCACACTCACACACATATGCTAGGGACACATGCAAGTTTTCAGATGATTCCGACGTTCTTGCGGACTTCCACCGGCGAAACCCTGATCTGCGGGACTCGGACCGTCCACCCCCTAGACATTCTTCTGACGGGGTAGCTCGGCGTAGCTCTCTCTTTTTTTGTGTTTGATTATGTCATGGGATGATGTGAAACCATGTTGGTTCACAAGTTGGGGCACTATACGGCCCGGTTTCACCGTAACAGGCAGATTCCCCCTTATACAGGTCCAGAACCTTCGCTTCTAGGTTAGAGCGCATGCATGTGAGGGGGGACACATGCAATCACCTATATATACCAACCTGGCACCACACTCACACACATATGCTAGGGACACATGCAAGTTTTCATCGATTCCGACGTTCTCGTGGACTTCCTCCGGCGAAACCCTGATGATCTGCGGGCCTCGGATCGTCTACCTAATGGAAATGAAGTTCAGCATCCTCTAGAACCTTATGGTCTATTGCAAAGTTAGTGTTTCCATGGTCTGAATACTTACAAATAGGCAACAAAAAGTTAACTAAAAACTTTAAATAAATACATTAGAAAGAAAAAAAATAATAAGAAAATTAGAAAATACCTAAAGGCACACGGCAAAGGACAAAACACACGGCAAAGAGGTCCTTTGCCATGTGCCTGTCGCCGTCAAACACACGACAAAGGTCCTTTGCCATGTGTCTCTCTCCCTCAGACACACGGCAAAGAATTTTTTTCACCTTTAGCAAGGATTTTATTACATATATGTTAGGTGATATTATTTCATAGGATCATGAGAGCACACATATGATCATAGGTTATTGTGGTCTTGATCACTATATACATGCACCCCCCTGATTCCGACGTTCTCGTGGACTTCCTCCGGCGAAACCCTGATGATCTACGGGCCTCGGATCGTCTACCCCCTAGACATTCTTCTGACAGGGGTAGCCCGGCGTAGCTCTCTCTTGTTTTGTGTTTGAATATGTCATGGGATGATGTGAAACCATGTTGGTTCACAAGTTGGGGTACTATATGGCCCGGTTTCACCGTAACGGGGAGATTCCCCCTTATACAGGTCCAGAACCTTCGCTTCTAGGTTAGAGCGCATGCATGTGAGGGGGGACACATGCAATCACCTATATCAACCTGGCACCACACTCACACACATATGCTAGGGACACATGCAAGTTTTCATCGATTCCGACGTTCTCGTGGACTTCCTCCGGCGAAACCCTGATGATCTGCGGGCCTCGGATCGTCTACCCCCTAGACATTCTTCTGACAGGGGTAGCCTGGCGTAGCTCTTTCTTGTTTGGTGTCTGACTAGGTCATAGGATGATGTAAAACCATGTTGGTTCACAAGTTGGGGCACTATCCTACCCGGTTTCACCTGAACGAGGAGATTCCCCCTCATACAGGTCCAGAACCTTTCGCTTCTAGGTTAGAGCGCATGCATGCGAGGGGGACACATGCAATCACCTATACCAACCTTGCACCACACTCACACACATATGCTAGGGACACATGCAAGTTTTTAGATGATTCCGACGTTCTCGTGGTCTTCCTCCGGCGAAACCCTGATCTGCGGGACTCGAATCGTCTACCCCCCTAGACATTCTTCTGACAGGGGTAACCCGGCGTAGCTCTCTCTTGTTTTGTGTCTAACTAGGTCATAGGATGATGTAAAACCATGTTGGTTCACAAGTTGGGGCACTATCCTACCCGGTTTCACCTGAACGGGGAGATTCCCCCTTATATAGGTCCATAACCTTCCGCTTCTAGGTTAGAGCGCATGCATGCGAGGGGGACACATGCAATCACCTATACCAACCTTGCACCACACTCACACACATATGCTAGGGACACATGCAAGTTTTCAGATGATTCCGACGTTCTTGCGGACTTCCACCGGCGAAACCCTGATCTGCGGGACTCGGACCGTCTACCCCCCTAGACATTCTTCTGACAGGGGTAGCCCGGCGTAGCTCTCTCTTGTTTTGTGTTTGATTATGTCATGGGATGATGTGAAACCATGTTGGTTCACAAGTTGGGGCACTATATGGCCCGGTTTCACCGTAACGGGGAGATTCCCCCTTATACAGGTCCAGAACCTTCGCTTTTAGGTTAGAGCGCATGCATGTGAGGGGGGACACATGCAATCACCTATACCAACCTGGCACCACACTCACACACATATGCTAGGGACACATGCAAGTTTTCATCGATTCCGACGTTCTCGTGGACTTCCTCCGGCAAAACCCTGATGATCTGCGGGCCTCGGATCGTCTACCCCCCTAGACATTCTTCTGACAGGGGTAGCCCGGCGTAGCTCTCTCTTGTTTTGTGTCTGACTAGGTCATAGGATGATGTAAAACCATGTTGGTTCACAAGTTGGGGCACTATCCTACCCGGTTTCACCTGAACGAGGAGATTCCCCCTCATACAGGTCCAGAACCTTCGCTTTTAGGTTAGAGCACATGCATGCGAGGGGGACACATGCAATCACCTATACCAACCTTGCACCACACTCACACACATATGCTAGGGACACATGCAAGTTTTCAGATGATTCCGACGTTCTTGCGGACTTCCACCGGCGAAACCCTGATCTGCGGGACTCGGACCCTCTACCCCCCTAGACATTCTTCTGACAGGGGTAGCCCGGCGTAGCTCTCTCTTGTTTTGTGTTTGATTATGTCATGGGATGATGTGAAACCATGTTGGTTCACAAGTTGGGGCACTATACGGCCCGGTTTCACCGTAACAGTGAGATTCCCCCTTATACAGGTCCAGAACCTTCGCTTTTAGGTTAGAGCGCATGCATGTGAGGGGGGACACATGCAATCACCTATACCAACCTGGCACCACACTCACACACATATGCTAGGGACACATGCAAGTTTTCATCGATTCCGACGTTCTCGGGGACTTCCTCCGGCGAAACCCTGATGATCTGCGGGCCTCGGATCGTCTACCCCCCTAGACATTCTTCTGACAGGGGTAGCCCGGCGTAGCTCTCTCTTGTTTTGTGTCTGACTAGGTCATAGGATGATGTAAAACCATGTTGGTTCACAAGTTGGGGCACTATCCTACCCGGTTTCACCTGAACGAGGAGATTCCCCCTCATACAGGTCCAGAACCTTTCGCTTCTAGGTTAGAGCGCATGCATGCGAGGGGGACACATGCAATCACCTATACCAACCTTGCACCACACTCACACACATATGCTAGGGACACATGCAAGTTTTTAGATGATTCCTACGTTCTCGTGGTCTTCCTCCGGCGAAACCCTGATCTGCGGGACTCGAATCGTCTACCCCCCTAGACATTCTTCTGACAGGGGTAACCCGGCGTAGCTCTCTCTTGTTTTGTGTCTAACTAGGTCATAGGATGATGTAAAACCATGTTGGTTCACAAGTTGGGGCACTATCCTACCCGGTTTCACCTGAACGGGGAGATTCCCCCTTATATAGGTCCATAACCTTCCGCTTCTAGGTTAGAGCGCATGCATGCGAGGGGGACACATGCAATCACCTATACCAACCTTGCACCACACTCACACACATATGCTAGGGACACATGCAAGTTTTCAGATGATTCCGACGTTCTTGCGGACTTCCACCGGCGAAACCCTGATCTGCGGGACTCGGACCGTCTACCCCCCTAGACATTCTTCTGACAGGGGTAGCCCGGCGTAGCTCTCTCTTGTTTTGTGTTTGATTATGTCATGGGATGATGTGAAACCATGTTGGTTCACAAGTTGGGGCACTATATGGCCCGGTTTCACCGTAACGGGGAGATTCCCCCTTATACAGGTCCAGAACCTTCGCTTTTAGGTTAGAGCGCATGCATGTGAGGGGGGACACATGCAATCACCTATACCAACCTGGCACCACACTCACACACATATGCTAGGGACACATGCAAGTTTTCATCGATTCCGACGTTCTCGTGGACTTCCTCCGGCAAAACCCTGATGATCTGCGGGCCTCGGATCGTCTACCCCCCTAGACATTCTTCTGACAGGGGTAGCCCGATGTAGCTCTCTCTTGTTTTGTGTCTGACTAGGTCATAGGATGATGTAAAACCATGTTGGTTCACAAGTTGGGGCACTATCCTACCCGGTTTCACCTGAACGGGGAGATTCCCCCTTATACAGGTCCAGAACCTTCGCTTCTAGGTTAGAGCGCATGCATGCGAGGGGGACACATGTAATCACCTATACCAACCTTGCACCACACTCACACACATATGCTAGGGACACATGGAAGTTTTCAGATGATTCCGACGTTCTCGTGGTCTTCCTCCGGCGAAACCCTGATCTGCGGGACTCGGATCGTCTACCCTCCTAGACATTCTTCTGACAGGGGTAGCCCGGCGTAGCTCTCTCTTGTTTTGTGTCTGACTAGGTCATAGGATGATGTAAAACCATGTTGGTTCACAAGTTGGGGCACTATCCTACCCGGTTTCACGTGAACGGGGAGATTCCCCCTTATACAGGTCGAGAACCTTTCGCTTCTAGGTTAGAGCGCATGCATGCGAGAGGGACACATGCAATCACCTATACCAACCTTGCACCACACTCACACACATATGCTAGGGACACATGCAAGTTTTCAGATGATTCCGACGTTCTCATGGTCTTCCTTCGGCGAAACCCTGATCTGCGGGACTCGGATCGTCTACCCCCCTAGACATTCTTCTGACAGGGGTAGCCCGGCGTAGCTCTCTCTTGTTTTGTGTCTGACTAGGTCATAGGATGATGTAAAACCATGTTGGTTCACAAGTTGGGGCACTATCCTACACGGTTTCACCTGAACGGGGAGATTCCCCCTTATACAGGTCCATAACCTTTCGCTTCTAGGTTAGAGCGCATGCATGCGAGGGGGACACATGCAATCACCTATACCAACCTTGCACCACACTCACACACATATGCTAGGGACACATGCAAGTTTTCAGATGATTCCGACGTTCTTGCGGACTTCCACCGGCGAAACCCTGATCTGCGGGACTCGGACCGTCCACCCCCTAGACATTCTTCTGACGGGGTAGCTCGGCGTAGCTCTCTCTTTTTTTGTGTTTGATTATGTCATGGGATGATGTGAAACCATGTTTGTTCACAAGTTGGGGCACTATACGGCCCGGTTTCACCGTAACAGGGAGATTCCCCCTTATACAGGTCCAGAACCTTCGCTTCTAGGTTAGAGCGCATGCATGTGAGGGGGGACACATGCAATCACATATATATACCAACCTGGCACCACACTCACACACACATATGCTAGGGACACATGCAAGTTTTCATCGATTCCGACGTTCTCGTGGACTTCCTCCGGCGAAACCCTAATGATCTGCGGGCCTCGGATCGTCTACCTAATGGAAATGAAGTTCAGCATCCTCTAGAACCTTATGGTCTATTGCAAAGTTAGTGTTTCCATGGTCTGAATACTTACAAATAGGCAACAAAAAGTTAACCAAAAACTTTAAATAAATACATTAGAAAGAAAAAAATAAAAAGAAAATTAGAAAATACCTAAAGGCACACGGCAAAGGACAAAACACACGGCAAAGAGGTCCTTTGCCGTGTGCCTGTCGCCGTCAAACACACGGCAAAGGTCCTTTGCCGTGTGTCTCTCTCCCTCAGACACACGGCAAAGAATTTTTTCACCTTTAGCAAGGCTTTTATTACATATATGTTAGGTGATATTATTTCATAGGATCATGAGAGCACACATATGATCATAGGTTATTGTGGTCTTGATCACTATATACATGCACCCCCCTGATTCCGACGTTCTCGTGGACTTCCTCCGGCGAAACCCTGATGATCTACGGGCCTCGGATCGTCTACCCCCTAGACATTCTTCTGACAGGGGTAGCCCGGCGTAGCTCTCTCTTGTTTTGTGTTTGATTATGTCATGGGATGATGTGAAACCATGTTGGTTCACAAGTTGGGGCACTATATGGCCCGGTTTCACCGTAACGGGGAGATTCCCCCTTATACAGGTCCAGAACCTTCGCTTCTAGGTTAGAGCGCATGCATGTGAGGGGGGACACATGCAATCACCTATATCAACCTGGCACCACACTCACACACATATGCTAGGGACACATGCAAGTTTTCATCGATTTCGACGTTCTCGTGGACTTCCTCCTGCGAAACCCTGATGATCTGCGGGCCTCGGATCGTCTACCCCCTAGACATTCTTCTGACAGGGGTAGCCTGGCGTAGCTCTCTCTTGTTTTGTGTCTGACTAGGTCATAGGATGATGTAAAACCATGTTGGTTCACAAGTTGGGGCACTATCCTACCCGGTTTCACCTGAACGAGGAGGTTCCCCCTCATACAGGTCCAGAACCTTTCGCTTCTAGGTTAGAGCGCATGCATGCGAGGGGGACACATGCAATCACCTATACCAACCTTGCACCAAACTCACACACATATGCTAGGGACACATGCAAGTTTTTAGATGATTCCGACGTTCTCGTGGTCTTCCTCCGGCGAAACCCTGATCTGCGGGACTCGAATCGTCTACCCCCCTAGACATTCTTCTGACAGGGGTAGCCCGGCGTAGCTCTCTCTTGTTTTGTGTCTGACTAGGTCGTAGGATGATGTAAAACCATGTTGGTTCACAAGTTGGGGCACTATCCTACCCGGTTTCACCTGAACGGGGAGATTCCCCCTTATATAGGTCCATAACCTTCCGCTTCTAGGTTAGAGCGCATGCATGCGAGGGGGACACATGCAATCACCTATACCAACCTTGCACCACACTCACACACATATGCTAGGGACACATGCAAGTTTTCAGATGATTCTGATGTTCTTGCGGACTTCCACCGGCGAAACCCTGATCTGCGGGACTCGGACCGTCTACCCCCCTAGACATTCTTCTGACAGGGGTAGCCCGGCGTAGCTCTCTCTTGTTTTGTGTTTGATTATGTCATGGGATGATGTGAAACCATGTTGGTTCACAAGTTCGGCCACTATACGGCCCGGTTTCACCGTAACGGGGAGATTCCCCCTTATACAGGTCCAGAACCTTCGCTTCTAGGTTAGAGCGCATGCATGTGAGGGGGGACACATGCAATCACCTATACCAACCTGGCACCACACTCACACACATATGCTAGGGACACATGCAAGTTTTCATCATTTCCGACGTTCTCGTGGACTTCCTCCGGCGAAACCCTGCTGATCTGCGGGCCTCGGATCGTCTACCCCCCTAGACATTCTTCTGACAGGGGTAGCCCGATGTAGCTCTCTCTTGTTTTGTGTCTGACTAGGTCATAGGATGATGTAAAACCATGTTGGTTCACAAGTTGGGGCACTATCCTACCCGGTTTCACCTGAACGGGGAGATTCCCCCTTATACAGGTCCAGAACCTTCGCTTCTAGGTTAGAGCGCATGCATGCGAGGGGGACACATGTAATCACCTATACAAACCTTGCACCATACTCACACACATATGCTAGGGACACATGCAAGTTTTCAGATGATTCCGACGTTCTCGTGGTCTTCCTCCGACGAAACCCTGATCTGCGGGACTCGGATCGTCTACCCTCCTAGACATTCTTCTGACAGGGGTAGCCCGACGTAGCTCTCTCTTGTTTTGTGTTTGACTAGGTCATAGGATGATGTAAAACCATGTTGGTTCACAACTTGGGGCACTATCCTACCCGGTTTCACGTGAACGGGGAGATTCCCCCTTATACAGGTCGAGAACCTTTCGCTTCTAGGTTAGAGCGCATGCATGCGAGAGGGACACATGCAATCACCTATACCAACCTTGCACCACACTCACACACATATGCTAGGGACACATGCAAGTTTTCAGATGATTCCGACGTTCTCATGGTCTTCCTTCGGCGAAACCTTGATCTGCGGGACTCGGATCGTCTACCCCCCTAGACATTCTTCTGACAGGGGTAGCCCGGCGTAGCTCTCTCTTGTTTTATGTATGACTAGGTCATAGGATGATGTAAAACCATGTTGGTTCACAAGTTGGGGCACTATCCTACCCGGTTTCACCTGAACGGGGAGATTCCCCCTTATACAGGTCCATAACCTTTCGCTTCTAGGTTAGAGCGCATGCATGCGAGGGGGACACATGCAATCACCTATACCAACCTTGCACCACACTCACACACATATGCTAGGTACACATGCAAGTTTTCAGATGATTCCGACGTTCTTGCGGACTTCCACCGGCGAAACCCTGATCTGCGGGACTCGGACCGTCCACCCCCCTAGACATTCTTCTGACGGGGGTAGCTCGGCGTAGCTCTCTCTTGTTTTGTGTTTGATTATGTCATGGGATGATGTGAAACCATGTTGGTTCACAAGTTGGGGCACTATACGGCCCGGTTTCACCGTAACAGGGAGATTCCCCCTTATACAGGTCCAGAACCTTCGCTTCTAGGTTAGAGCGCATGCATGTGAGGGGGGACACATGCAATCACCTATATATACCAACCTGGCACCACACTCACACACATATGCTAGGGACACATGCAAGTTTTCATCGATTCCGACGTTCTCGTGGACTTCCTCCGGCGAAACCCTGATGATCTGCGGGCCTCGGATCGTCTACCTAATGGAAATGAAGTTCAGCATCCTCTAGAACCTTATGGTCTATTGCAAAGTTAGTGTTTCCATGGTCTGAATACTTACAAATAGGCAACAAAAAGTTAACTAAAAACTTTAAATAAATACATTTCAAAGAAAAAAATAAAAAGAAAATTAGAAAATACCTAAAGGCACACGGCAAAGGACAAAACACACGGCAAAGAGGTCGTTTGCCGTGTGCCTGTCGCCGTCAAACACACGGCAAAGGTCCTTTGCCGTGTGTCTCTCTCCCTCAGACACACGGCAAATAATTTTTTTCACCTTTAGCAAGGCTTTTATTACATATATGTTAGGTGATATTATTTCATAGGATCATGAGAGCACACATATGATCATAGGTTATTGTGGTCTTGATCACTATATACATGCACCCCCTGATTCCGACGTTCTCGTGGACTTCCTCCGGCGAAACCCTGATGATCTACGGGCCTCGGATCGTCTACCCCCTAGACATTCTTCTGACAGGGGTAGCCCGGCGTAGCTCTCTCTTGTTTTGTGTTTGATTATGTCATGGGATGATGTGAAACCATGTTGGTTCACAAGTTGGGGCTTTATATGGCCCGGTTTCACCGTAACGGGGAGATTCCCCCTTATACAGGTCCAGAACCTTCGCTTCTAGGTTAGAGCGCATGCATGTGAGGGGGGACACATGCAATCACCTATATCAACCTGGCACCACACTCACACACATATGCTAGGGACACATGCAAGTTTTCATCGATTCCGACGTTCTCGTGGACTTCCTCCGGCGAAACCCTGATGATCTGCGGGCCTCGGATCGTCTACCCCCCTAGACATTCTTCTGACAGGGGTAGCCCGGCGTAGCTCTCTCTTGTTTTGTGTCTGACTAGGTCATAGGATGATGTAAAACCATGTTGGTTCACAAGTTGGGGCACTATCCTACCTGGTTTCACCTGAACGGGGAGATTCCCCCTTATACAGGTCCAGAACCTTTCGCTTCTAGGTTAGAGCGCATGCATGCGAGGGGGACACATGCAATCACCTATACAAACCTTGCACCACACTCAAACACATATTCTAGGGACACATGCAAGTTTTCAGATGATTCCGACGTTCTCGTGGTCTTCCTCCGGCAAAACCCTGAACTGCGGGACTCGGATCGTCTACCCCCCTAGACATTCTTCTGACAGGGGTAGCCCGGCGTAGCTCTCTCTTGTTTTGTGTCTGACTAGGTCATAGGATGATGTAAAACCATGTTGGTTCACAAGTTGGGGCACTATCTTACCCGGTTTCACCTGAACGGGGAGATTCCCCCTTATACAGGTCCAGAACCTTCGCTTCTAGGTTAGAGCGCATGCATGCGAGGGGGACACATGCAATCACCTATACCGACCTTGCACCACACTCACACACATATGCTAGGGACAAATGCAAGTTTTCATCGATTCCGACGTTCTCGTGGTCTTCCTCCGGCGAAACCCTGATCTGCGGGACTCGGATCGTCTACCCCCCTAGACATTCTTCTGACAGGGGTAGCCCGGCGTAGCTCTCTCTTGTTTTGTGTCTGACTAGGTCATAGGATGATGTAAAACCATGTTGGTTCACAAGTTGGGGCACTATCCTACCCGGTTTCACGTGAACGGGGAGATTCCCCCTTATACAGGTCGAGAACCTTTTGCTTCTAGGTTAGAGCGCATGCATGCGAGAGGGACACATGCAATCACCTATAACAACCTTGCACCACACTCACACACATATGCTAGGGACACATGCAAGTTTTCAGATGATTCCGACGTTCTCGTGGTCTTCCTCCGGCGAAACCCTGATCTGCGGGACTCGGATCGTCTACCCCCCTAGACATTCTTCTGACAGGGGTAGCCCGGCGTAGCTCTCTCTTGTTTTGTGTCTGACTAGGTGATAGGATGATGTAAAACCATGTTGGTTCACAAGTTGGGGCACTATCCTACCCGGTTTCACGTGAACGGGGAGATTCCCCCTTATACAGGTCGAGAACCTTTTGCTTCTAGGTTAGAGCGCATCCATGCGAGAGGGACACATGCAATCACCTATAACAACCTTGAACCACACTCACACACATATGCTAGGGACACATGCAAGTTTTCAGATGATTCCGACGTTCTTGCGGACTTCCACCGGCGAAACCCTGATCTGCGAGACTCGGACCGTCTACCCCCCTAGACATTCTTTTGACTGGGGTAGCCCGGCGTAGCTCTCTCTTGTTTTGTGTCTGACTAGGTGATAGGATGATGTAAAACCATGTTGGTTCACAAGTTGGGGCACTATCCTACCCGGTTTCACCTGAACGGGGAGATTCCCCCTTATACAGGTCCATAACCTTTCGCTTCTAGGTTAGAGCGCATGAATGCGAGGGGGACACATGCAATCACCTATACCAACCTTGAACCACACTCACACACATATGCTAGGGACACATGCAAGTTTTCAGATGATTCCGACGTTCTTGCAGACTTCCACCGGCGAAACCCTGATCTGCGAGACTCGGACCGTCTACCCCCCTAGACATTCTTTTGACTGGGGTAGCCCGGCGTAGCTCTCTCTTGTTTTGTATTTGATTATGTCATGGGATGATGTGAAACCATGTTGGTTCACAAGTTGGGGCACTATACGGCCCGATTTCACCATAACAGGGAGATTCCCCCTTATACAGGTCCAGAACCTTCGCTTCTAGGTTAGAGCGCATGCATGTGAGGGGGGACACATGCAATCACCTATACCAACCTGGCACCACAGTCACACACATATTCTAGGGACACATGCAAGTTTTCATCGATTCCGACGTTCTCGTGGACTTCCTCCGGCGAAACCCTGATGATCTGCGGGCCTCGGATCGTCTACCCCCCTAGACATTCTTCTGACAGGGGTAGCCCGGCGTAGCGCTCTCTTGTTTTGTGTTTGATTATGTCATGGGATGATGTGAAACCATGTTGGTTCACAAGTTGTGGCACTATACGGCCCGGTTTCACCGTAACAGGGAGATTCCCCCTTATACAGGTCCAGAACCTTCGCTTCTAGGTTAGAGCGCATGCATGTGAGGGGGGACACATGCAATCACCTATACCAACCTGGCACCACACTCACACACATATGCTAGGGACACATGAAATTTTTCATCGATTCCGACGTTCTCGTGTACTTCCTCCGGCGAAACCCTGATGATCTGCGGGCCTCGGATCGTCTACCCCCCTAGACATTCTTCTGACAGGGGTAGCCTGGCGTAGCTCTCCCTTGTTTTGTGTCTGACTAGGTCATAGGATGATGTAAAACCATGTTGGTTCACAAGTTGGGGCACTATCCTACCCGGTTTCACGTGAACGGGGAGATTCACCCTTATACAGGTCGAGAACCTTTTGCTTCTAGGTTAGAGCGCATGCATGCGAGAGGGACACATGCAATCACCTATAACAACCTTGCACCACACTCACACACATATGCTAGGGACACATGCAAGTTTTCAGATGATTCCGACGTTCTCGTGGTCTTCCTCCGGCGAAACCCTGATCTGCGGGACTCGGATCGTCTACCCCCCTAGACATTCTTCTGACAGGGGTAGCCCGGCGTAGCTCTCTCTTGTTTTGTGTCTGACTAGGTGATAGGATGATGTAAAACCATGTTGGTTCACAAGTTGGGGCACTATCCTACCCGGTTTCACCTGAACGGGGAGATTCCCCCTTATACAGGTCCATAACCTTTCGCTTCTAGGTTAGAGCGCATGAATGCGAGGGGGACACATGCAATCACCTATACCAACCTTGAACCACACTCACACACATATGCTAGGGACACATGCAAGTTTTCAGATGATTCCGACGTTCTTGCGGACTTCCACCGGCGAAACCCTGATCTGCGAGACTCGGACCGTCTACCCCCCTAGACATTCTTTTGACTGGGGTAGCCCGGCGTAGCTCTCTCTTGTTTTGTATTTGATTATGTCATGGGATGATGTGAAACCATGTTGGTTCACAAGTTGGGGCACTATACGACCCGATTTCACCATAACAAGGAGATTCCCCCTTATACAGGTCCAGAACCTTCGCTTCTAGGTTAGAGCGCATGCATGTGAGGGGGGACACATGCAATCACCTATACCAACCTGGCACCACAGTCACACACATATTCTAGGGACACATGCAAGTTTTCATCGATTCCGACGTTCTCGTGGACTTCCTCCGGCGAAACCCTGATGATCTGCGGGCCTCGGATCGTCTACCCCCCTAGACATTCTTCTGACAGGGGTAGCCCGGCGTAGCGCTCTCTTGTTTTGTGTTTGATTATGTCATGGGATGATGTGAAACCATGTTGGTTCACAAGTTGGGGCACTATACGGCCCGGTTTCACCGTAACAGGGAGATTCCCCCTTATACAGGTCCAGAACCTTCGCTTCTAGGTTAGAGCGCATGCATGTGAGGGGGGACACATGCAATCACCTATACCAACCTGGCACCACACTCACACACATATGCTAGGGACACATGAAATTTTTCATCGATTCCGACGTTCTCGTGTACTTCCTCCGGCGAAACCCTGATGATCTGCGGGCCTCGGATCGTCTACCCCCCTAGAAATTCTTCTGACAGGGGTAGCCTGGCGTAGCTCTCTCTTGTTTTGTGTCTGACTAGGTCATAGGATGATGTAAAACCATGTTGGTTCACAAGTTGGGGCACTATCCTACCCGGTTTCACGTGAACGGGGAGATTCACCCTTATACAGGTCGAGAACCTTTTGCTTCTAGGTTAGAGCGCATGCATGCGAGAGGGACACATGCAATCACCTATAACAACCTTGCACCACACTCACACACATATGCTAGGGACACATGCAAGTTTTCAGATGATTCCGACGTTCTCGTGGTCTTCCTCCGGCGAAACCCTGATCTGCGGGACTCGGATCGTCTACCCCCCTAGACATTCTTCTGACAGGGGTAGCCCGGTGTAGCTCTCTCTTGTTTTGTGTCTGACTAGGTGATAGGATGATGTAAAACCATGTTGGTTCACAAGTTGGGGCACTATCCTACCCGGTTTCACGTGAACGGGGAGATTCCCCCTTATACAGGTCGAGAACCTTTCGCTTCTAGGTTAGAGCGCATGCATGCGAGAGGGACACATGCAATCACCTATACCAACCTTGCACCACACTCACACACATATGCTAGGGACACATGCAAGTTTTCAGATGATTCCGACGTTCTCGTGGTCTTCCTCCGGTGAAACCCTGATCTACGGGACTCGGATCGTCTACCCCCCTAGACATTCTTCTGACAGGGGTAGCCCGGCGTAGCTCTCTCTTGTTTTGTGTCTGACTAGGTCATAGGATGATGTAAAACCATGTTGGCTCACAAGTTGGGGCACTATCCTACCCGGTTTCACCTGAACGGGGAGATTCCCCCTTATACAGGTCCAGAACCTTCGCTTCTAGGTTAGAGCGCATGTGAGGGGGGACACATGCAATCACCTATATATACCAACCTGGCACCACACTCACACACATATGCTAGGGACACATGCAAGTTTTCATCGATTCCGACGTTCTCGTGGACTTCCTCCGTTGAAACCCTGATGATCTGCGGGCCTCGGATCGTCTACCTAATGGAAATGAAGTTCAGCATCCTCTAGAACCTTATGGTCTATTGCAAAGTTGTGTTTCCATGGTCTGAATACTTACAAATAGGCAACAAAAAGTTAACTAAAAACTTTAAATAAATACATTAGAAAGAAAAAAATAAAAAGAAAATTAGAAAATACCTAAAGGCACACGGCAAAGGACAAAACACACGGCAAAGAGGTCCTTTGTCGTGTGCCTGTCGCCGTCAAACACACGGCAAAGGTCCTTTGCCGTGTGTCTCTCTCCCTCAGACACACGGCAAAGAATTTTTTTCACCTTTAGCAAGGCTTTTATGACATATATGTTAGGTGATATTATTTCATAGGATCATGAGAGCGCACATATGATCATAGGTTATTGTGGTCTTGATCACTATATACATGCACCCCCCTGATTCCGACGTTCTCGTGGACTTCCTCCGGTGAAACCCTGATGATCTACGGGCCTCGGATCGTCTACCCCCTAGACATTCTTCTGACAGGGGTAGCCCGGCCTAGCTCTCTCTTGTTTTGTCTTTGATTATGTCATGGGATGATGTGAAACCATGTTGGTTCACAAGTTGGGGCACTATATGGCCCAGTTTCACCGTAACGGGGAGATTCCCCCTTATACAGGTCCAGAACCTTCGCTTCTAGGTTAGAGCGCATGCATGTGAGGGGGGACACATGCAATCACCTATATTAACCTGGCACCACACATATGCTAGGGACACATGCAAGTTTTCATCGATTCCGACGTTCTCGTGGACTTCTTCCGGCGAAACCCTGATGATCTGCGGGCCTCGGATCGTCTACCCCCTAGACATTCTTCTGACAGGGGTAGCCTGGCGTAGCTCTCTCTTGTTTTGTGTCTGACTAGGTCATAGGATGATGTAAAACCATGTTGGTTCACAAGTTGGGGCACTATCCTACCCGGTTTCACCTGAACGAGGAGATTCCCCCTCATACAGGTCCAGAACCTTTCGCTTCTAGGTTAGAGCGCATGCATGCGAGGGGGACACATGCAATCACCTATACCAACCTTGCACCACACTCACACACATATGCTAGGGACACATGCAAGTTTTTAGATGATTCCGACGTTCTCGTGGTCTTCCTCCGGCGAAACCCTAATCTGCGGGACTCGAATCGTCTACCCCCCTAGACATTCTTCTGACAGGGGTAGCCCGGCGTAGCTCTCTCTTGTTTTGTGTCTGACTAGGTCATAGGATGATGTAAAACCATGTTGGTTCACAAGTTGGGGCACTATCCTACCCGGTTTCACCTGAACGGGGAGATTCCCCCTTATATAGGTCCATAACCTTCCGCTTCTAGGTTAGAGCGCATGCATGCGAGGGGGACATATGCAATCACCTATACCAACCTTGCACCACACTCACACACATATGCTAGGGACACATGCAAGTTTTCAGATGATTCCGACGTTCTTGCGGACTTCCACCGGCGAAACCATGATCTGCGAGACTCGGACCGTCTACCCCCCTAGACATTCTTTTGACAGGGGTAGCCCGCGTAGCTCTCTCTTGTTTTGTATTTGATTATGTCATGGGATGATGTGAAACCATGTTGGTTAACAAGTTGGGGCACTATACGGCCCGATTTCACCATAACAGGGAGATTCCCCCTTATACAGGTCCAGAACCTTCGCTTCTAGGTTAGAGCGCATGCATGTGAGGGGGGACACATGCAATCACCTATACCAACCTGGCACCACACTCACACACATATTCTAGGGACACATGCAAGTTTTCATCGATTCCGACGTTCTCGTGGACTTCCTCCGGCGAAACCCTGATGATCTGCGGGCCTCGGATCGTCTACCCCCCTAGACATTCTTCTGACAGGGGTAGCCCGGCGTAGCTCTCTCTTGTTTTGTGTTTGATTATGTCATGGGATGATGTGAAACCATGTTGGTTCACAAGTTGGGGCACTATACGGCCCGGTTTCACCGTAACAGGGAGATTCCCCCTTATACAGGTCCAGAACCTTCGCTTCTAGGTTAGAGCGCATGCATGTGAGGGGGGACACATGCAATCACCTATACCAACCTGGCACCACACTCACACACATATGCTAGGGACACATGAAATTTTTCATCGATTCCGACGTTCTCGTGTACTTCCTCCGGCGAAACCCTGATGATCTGCGGGCCTCGGATCGTCTACCCCCCTAGACATTCTTCTGACAGGGGTAGCCTGGCGTAGCTCTCTCTTGTTTTGTGTCTGACTAGGTCATAGGATGATGTAAAACCATGTTGGTTCACAAGTTGGGGCACTATCCTACCCGGTTTCACGTGAACGGGGAGATTCACCCTTATACAGGTCGAGAACCTTTTGCTTCTAGGTTAGAGCGCATGCATGCGAGAGGGACACATGCAATCACCTATAACAACCTTGCACCACACTCACACACATATGCTAGGGACACATGCAAGTTTTCAGATGATTCCGACGTTCTCGTGGTCTTCCTCCGGCGAAACCCTGATCTGCGGGACTCGGATCGTCTACCCCCCTAGACATTCTTCTGACAGGGGTAGCCCGGTGTAGCTCTCTCTTGTTTTGTGTCTGACTAGGTGATAGGATGATGTAAAACCATGTTGGTTCACAAGTTGGGGCACTATCCTACCCGGTTTCACGTGAACGGGGAGATTCCCCCTTATACAGGTCGAGAACCTTTCGCTTCTAGGTTAGAGCGCATGCATGCGAGAGGGACACATGAAATCACCTATACCAACCTTGCACCACACTCACACACATATGCTAGGGACACATGCAAGTTTTCAGATGATTCCGACGTTCTCGTGGTCTTCCTCCGGTGAAACCCTGATCTACGGGACTCGGATCGTCTACCCCCCTAGACATTCTTCTGACAGGGGTAGCCCGGCGTAGCTCTCTCTTGTTTTGTGTCTGACTAGGTCATAGGATGATGTAAAACCATGTTGGCTCACAAGTTGGGGCACTATCCTACCCGGTTTCACCTGAACGGGGAGATTCCCCCTTATACAGGTCCAGAACCTTCGCTTCTAGGTTAGAGCGCATGCATGTGAGGGGGGACACATGCAATCACCTATATATACCAACCTGGCACCACACTCACACACATATGCTAGGGACACATGCAAGTTTTCATCGATTCCGACGTTCTCGTGGACTTCCTCCGTTGAAACCCTGATGATCTGCGGGCCTCGGATCGTCTACCTAATGGAAATGAAGTTCAGCATCCTCTAGAACCTTATGGTCTATTGCAAAGTTAGTGTTTCCATGGTCTGAATACTTACAAATAGGCAACAAAAAGTTAACTAAAAACTTTAAATAAATACATTAGAAAGAAAAAAATAAAAAGGAAATTAGAAAATACCTAAAGGCACACGGCAAAGGACAAAACACACGGCAAAGAGGTCCTTTGCCGTGTGCCTGTCGCCGTCAAACACACGGCAAAGGTCCTTTGCCGTGTGTCTCTCTCCCTCAGACACACGGCAAAGAATTTTTTTCACCTTTAGCAAGGCTTTTATGACATATATGTTAGGTGATATTATTTCATACGATCATGAGAGCACACATATGATCATAGGTTATTGTGGTCTTGATCACTATATACATGCACCCCCCTGATTCCGACGTTCTCGTGGACTTCCTCCGGCGAAACCCTGATGATCTACGGGCCTCGGATCGTCTACCCCCTAGACATTCTTCTGACAGGGGTAGCCCGGCGTAGCTCTCTCTTGTTTTGTGTTTGATTATGTCATGGGATGATGTGAAACCATGTTGGTTCACAAGTTGGGGCACTATATGGCCCAGTTTCACCGTAACGGGGAGATTCCCCCTTATACAGGTCCAGAACCTTCGCTTCTAGGTTAGAGCGCATGCATGTGAGGGGGGACACATGCAATCACCTATATCAACCTGGCACCACACTCACACACATATGCTAGGGACACATGCAAGTTTTCATCGATTCCGACGTTCTCGTGGACTTCCTCCGGCGAAACCCTGATGATCTGCGGGCCTCGGATCGTCTACCCCCTAGACATTCTTCTGACAGGGGTAGCCTGGCGTAGCTCTCTCTTGTTTTGTGTCTGACTAGGTCATAGGATGATGTAAAACCATGTTGGTTCACAAGTTGGGGCACTATCCTACCCGGTTTCACCTGAACGAGGAGATTCCCCCTCATACAGGTCCAGAACCTTTCGCTTCTAGGTTAGAGCGCATGCATGCGAGGGGGACACATGCAATCACCTATACCAACCTTGCACCACACTCACACACATATGATAGGGACACATGCAAGTTTTTAGATGATTCCGACGTTCTCGTGGTCTTCCTCCGGCGAAACCCTGATCTGCGGGACTCGAATCGTCTACCCCCCTAGACATTCTTCTGACAGGGGTAGCCCGGCGTAGCTCTCTCTTGTTTTGTGTCTGACTAGGTCATAGGATGATGTAAAACCACGTTGGTTCACAAGTTGGGGCACTATCCTACCCGGTTTCACCTGAACGGGGAGATTCCCCCTTATATAGGTCCATAACCTTCCGCTTCTAGGTTAGAGCGCATCCATGCGAGGGGGACATATGCAATCACCTATACCAACCTTGCACCACACTCACACACATATGCTAGGGACACATGCAAGTTTTCAGATGATTCCGACGTTCTTGCGGACTTCCACCGGCGAAACCCTGATCTGCGGGACTCGGACCGTCTACCCCCCTAGACATTCTTCTGATAGGGGTAGCCCGGCGTAGCTCTCTCTTGTTTTGTGTTTGATTATGTCATGGGATGATGTGAAACCATGTTGGTTCACAAGTTGGGGCACTATACGGCCCGGTTTCACCGTAACAGGGAGATTCCCCCTTATACAGGTCCAGAACCTTCGCTTCTAGGTTAGAGCATATGCATGTGAGGGGGGACACAGGCAATCACCTATACCAACCTGGCACCACACTCACACACATATGCTAGGGACACATGAAAGTTTTCATCGATTCCGACGTTCTCGTGGACTTCCACCGGCGAAACCCTGATGATCTGCGGGCCTCGGATCGTCTACCCCCTAGACATTCCTCTGACAGGGGTAGCCCGGCGTAGCTCTCTCTTGTTTTGTGTCTGACTAGGTCATAGGATGATGTAAAACCATGTTGGTTCACAAGTTGGGGCACTATCCTACCCGGTTTCACCTGAACGGGGAGATTCCCCCTTATACAGGTCCATAACCTTTCGCTTCTAGGTTAGAGCGCATGCATGCGAGGGGGACACATGCAATCACCTATACCAACCTTGCACCACACTCACACACATATGCTAGGGACACATGCAAGTTTTCAGATGATTCCGACGTTCTTGCGGACTTCCACCGGCGAAACCCTGATCTGCGGGACTCGGACCGTCCACCCCCTAGACATTCTTCTGACGGGGTAGCTCGGCGTAGCTCTCTCTTTTTTTGTGTTTGATTATGTCATGGGATGATGTGAAACCATGTTGGTTCACAAGTTGGGGCACTATACGGCCCGGTTTCACCGTAACAGGGAGATTCCCCCTTATACAGGTCCAGAACCTTCGCTTCTAGGTTAGAGCGCATGCATGTGAGGGGGGACACATGCAATCACATATATATACCAACCTGGCACCACACTCACACACATATGCTAGGGACACATGCAAGTTTTCATCGATTCCGACGTTCTCGTGGACTTCCTCCGGCGAAACCCTGATGATCTGCGGGCCTCGGATCGTCTACCTAATGGAAATGAAGTTCAGCATCCTCTAGAACCTTATGGTCTATTGCAAAGTTAGTGTTTCCATGGTCTGAATACTTACAAATAGGCAACAAAAAGTTAACTAAAAACTTTAAATAAATACATTAGAAAGAAAAAATAAAAAGAAAATTAGAAAATACCTAAAGGCACACGGCAAAGGACAAAACACACGGCAAAGAGGTCCTTTGCCGTGTGCCTGTCGCCGTCAAACACACGGCAAAGGTCCTTTGCCGTGTGTCTCTCTCCCTCAGACACACGGCAAAGAATTTTTTCACCTTTAGCAAGGCTTTTATTACATATATGTTAGGTGATATTATTTCATAGGATCATGAGAGCACACATATGATCATAGGTTATTGTGGTCTTGATCACTATATACATGCACCCCCCTGATTCCGACGTTCTCGTGGACTTCCTCCGGCGAAACCCTGATGATCTACGGGCCTCGGATCGTCTACCCCCTAGACATTCTTCTGACAGGGGTAGCCCGGCGTAGCTCTCTCTTGTTTTGTGTTTGATTATGTCATGGGATGATGTGAAACCATGTTGGTTCACAAGTTGGGGCACTATATGGCCCGGTTTCACCGTAACGGGGAGATTCCCCCTTATACAGGTCCAGAACCTTCGCTTCTAGGTTAGAGCGCATGCATGTGAGGGGGGACACATGCAATCACCTATATCAACCTGGCACCACACTCACACACATATGCTAGGGACACATGCAAGTTTTCATCGATTCCGACGTTCTCGTGGACTTCCTCCGGCGAAACCCTGATGATCTGCGGGCCTCGGATCGTCTACCCCCTAGACATTCTTCTGACAGGGGTAGCCTGGCGTAGCTCTCTCTTGTTTTGTGTCTGACTAGGTCATAGGATGATGTAAAACCATGTTGGTTCACAAGTTGGGGCACTATCCTACCCGGTTTCACCTGAACGAGGAGATTCCCCCTCATACAGGTCCAGAACCTTTCGCTTCTAGGTTAGAGCGCATGCATGCGAGGGGGACACATGCAATCACCTATACCAACCTTGCACCACACTCACACACATATGCTAGGGACACATGCAAGTTTTTAGATGATTCCGAAGTTCTCGTGGTCTTCCTCCGGCGAAACCCTGATCTGCGGGACTCGAATCGTCTACCCCCCTAGACATTCTTCTGACAGGGGTAGCCCGGCGTAGCTCTCTCTTGTTTTGTGTCTGACTAGGTCATAGGATGATGTAAAACCATGTTGGTTCACAAGTTGGGGCACTATCCTACCCGGTTTCACCTGAACGGGGAGATTCCCCCTTATATAGGTCCATAACCTTCCGCTTCTAGGTTAGAGCGCATGCATACGAGGGGGACACATGCAATCACCTATACCAACCTTGCACCACACTCACACACATATGCTAGGGACACATGCAAGTTTTCAGATGATTCCGACGTTCTTGCGGACTTCCACCAGCGAAACCCTGATCTGCGGGACTCGGACCGTCTACCCCCCTAGACATTCTTCTGACAGGGGTAGCCCGGCGTAGCTCTCTCTTGTTTTGTGTTTGATTATGTCATGGGATGATGTGAAACCATGTTGGTTCACAAGTTGGGGCACTATACGGCCCGGTTTCACCGTAACGGGGAGATTCCCCCTTATACAGGTCCAGAACCTTCGCTTCTAGGTTAGAGCGCATGCATGTGAGGGGGGACACATGCAATCACCTATATCAACCTGGCACCACACTCACACACATATGCTAGGGACACATGCAAGTTTTCATCGATTCCGACGTTCTCGTGGACTTCCTCCGGCGAAACCCTGATGATCTGCGGGCCTCGGATCGTCTACCCCCCTAGAAATTCTTCTGACAGGGGTAGCCCGGCGTAGCTCTCTCTTGTTTTGTGTCTGACTAGGTCATAGGATGATGTAAAACCATGTTGGTTCACAAGTTGGGGCACTATCCTACCTGGTTTCACCTGAACGGGGAGATTCCCCCTTATACAGGTCCAGAACCTTTCGCTTCTAGGTTAGAGCGCATGCATGCGGGGCGGACACATGCAATCACCTATACAAACCTTGCACCACACTCACACACATATTCTAGGGACACATGCAAGTTTTCAGATGATTCCGACGTTCTCGTGGTCTTCCTCCGGCGAAACCCTGATCTGCGGGACTCGGATCGTCTACCCCCCTAGACATTCTTCTGACAGGGGTAGCCCGGCGTAGCTCTCTCTTGTTTTGTGTCTGACTAGGTCATAGGATGATGTAAAACCATGTTGGTTCACAAGTTGGGGCACTATCTTACCCGGTTTCACCTGAACGGGGAGATTCCCCCTTATACAGGTCCAGAACCTTCGCTTCTAGGTTAGAGCGCATGCATGCGAGGGGGACACATGCAATCACCTATACCAACCTTGCACCACACTCACACACATATGCTAGGGACACATGCAAGTTTTCAGATGATTCCGACGTTCTCGTGGTCTTCCTCCGACGAAACCCTGATCTGCGGGACTCGGATCGTCTACCCCCTAGACATTCTTCTGACAGGGGTAGCCCGGCGTAGCTCTCTCTTGTTTTGTGTCTGACTAGGTCATAGGATGATGTAAAACCATGTTGGTTCACAAGTTGGGGCACTATCCTACCCGGTTTCACGTGAACGGGGAGATTCCCCCTTATATAGGTCGAGAACCTTTTGCTTCTAGGTTAGAGCGCATGCATGCGAGAGGGACACATGCAATCACCTATAACAACCTTGCACCACACTCACACACATATGCTAGGGACACATGCAAGTTTTCAGATGATTCCGACGTTCTCGTGGTCTTCCTCAGGCGAAACCCTGATCTGCGGGACTCGGATCGTCTACCCCCCTAGACATTCTTCTGACAGGGATAGCCCGGCGTAGCTCTCTCTTGTTTTGTGTCTGACTAGGTGATAGGATGATGTAAAACCATGTTGGTTCACAAGTTGGGGCACTATCCTACCCGGTTTCACCTGAACGGGGAGATTCCCCCTTATACAGGTCCATAACCTTTCGCTTCTAGGTTAGAGCGCATGCATGCGAGGGGGACACATGCAATCACCTATACCAACCTTGAACCACACTCACACACATATGCTAGGGACACATGCAAGTTTTCAGATGATTCCGACGTTCTTGCGGACTTCCACCGGCGAAACCCTGATCTGCGAGACTCGGACCGTCTACCCCCCTAGACATTCTTTTGACAGGGGTAGCCCGGCGTAGCTCTCTCTTGTTTTGTATTTGATTATGTCATGGGATGATGTGAAACCATGTTGGTTCACAAGTTGGGGCACTATACGGCCCGATTTCACCATAACAGGGAGATTCCCCCTTATACAGGTCCAGAACCTTCGCTTCTAGGTTAGAGCGCATGCATGTGAGGGGGGACACATGCAATCACCTATACCAACCTGGCACCACACTCACACACATATTCTAGGGACACATGCAAGTTTTCATCGATTCCGACGTTCTCGTGGACTTCCTCCGGTGAAACCCTGATGATCTGCGGGCCTCGGATCGTCTACCCCCCTAGACATTCTTCTGACAGGGGTAGCCCGGCGTAGCGCTCTCTTGTTTTGTGTTTGATTATGTCATGGGATGATGTGAAACCATGTTGGTTCACAAGTTGGGGCACTATACGGCCCGGTTTCACCGTAACAGGGAGATTCCCCCTTATACAGGTCCAGAACCTTCGCTTCTAGGTTAGAGCGCATGCATGTGAGGGGGGACACATGCAATCACCTATACCAACCTGGCACCACACTCACACACATATGCTAGGGACACATGAAATTTTTCATCGATTCCGACGTTCTCGTGTACTTCCTCCGGCGAAACCCTGATGATCTGCGGGCCTCGGATCGTCTACCCCCCTAGACATTCTTCTGACAGGGGTAGCCTGGCGTAGCTCTCTCTTGTTTTGTGTCTGACTAGGTCATAGGATGATGTAAAACCATGTTGGTTCACAAGTTGGGGCACTATCCTACCCGGTTTCACGTGAACGGGGAGATTCACCCTTATACAGGTCGAGAACCTTTTGCTTCTAGGTTAGAGCGCATGCATGCGAGAGGGACACATGCAATCACCTATAACAACCTTGCACCACACTCACACACATATGCTAGGGACACATGCAAGTTTTCAGATGATTCCGACGTTCTCGTGGTCTTCCTCCGGCGAAACCCTGATCTGCGGGACTCGGATCGTCTACCCCCCTAGACATTCTTCTGACAGGGGTAGCCCGGTGTAGCTCTCTCTTGTTTTGTGTCTGACTAGGTGATAGGATGATGTAAAACCATGTTGGTTCACAAGTTGGGGCACTATCCTACCCGGTTTCACGTGAACGGGGAGATTCCCCCTTATACAGGTCGAGAACCTTTCGCTTCTAGGTTAGAGCGCATGCATGCGAGAGGGAGACATGCAATCACCTATACCAACCTTGCACCACACTCACACACATATGCTAGGGACACATGCAAGTTTTCAGATGATTCCGACGTTCTCGTGGTCTTCCTCCGGTGAAACCCTGATCTACGGGACTCGGATCGTCTACCCCCCTAGACATTCTTCTGACAGGGGTAGCCCGGCGTAGCTCTCTCTTGTTTTGTGTCTGACTAGGTCATAGGATGATGTAAAACCATGTTGGCTCACAAGTTGGGGCACTATCCTACCCGGTTTCACCTGAACGGGGAGATTCCCCCTTATACAGGTCCAGAACCTTCGCTTCTAGGTTAGAGCGCATGTGAGGGGGGACACATGCAATCACCTATATATACCAACCTGGCACCACACTCACACACATATGCTAGGGACACATGCAAGTTTTCATCGATTCCGACGTTCTCGTGGACTTCCTCCGTTGAAACCCTGATGATCTGCGGGCCTCGGATCGTCTACCTAATGGAAATGAAGTTCAGCATCCTCTAGAACCTTGTGGTCTATTGCAAAGTAGTGTTTCCATGGTCTGAATACTTACAAATAGGCAACAAAAAGTTAACTAAAATTTTTTAAATAAATACATTAGAAAGAAAAAAATAAAAAGAAAATTAGAAAATACCTAAAGGCACACGGCAAAGGACAAAACACACGGCAAAGAGGTCCTTTGCCGTGTGCCTGTCGCCGTCAAACACACGGCAAAGGTCCTTTGCCGTGTGTCTCTCTCCCTCAGACACACGGCAAAGAATTTTTTTCACCTTTAGCAAGGCTTTTATGACATATATGTTAGGTGATATTATTTCATAGGATCATGAGAGCGCACATATGATCATAGGTTATTGTGGTCTTGATCACTATATACATGCACCCCCCTGATTCCGACGTTCTCGTGGACTTCCTCCGGCGAAACCCTGATGATCTACGGGCCTCGGATCGTCTACCCCCTAGACATTCTTCTGACAGGGGTAGCCCGGCGTAGCTCTCTCTTGTTTTGTGTTTGATTATGTCATGGGATGATGTGAAACCATGTTGGTTCACAAGTTGGGGCACTATATGGCCCAGTTTCACCGTAACGGGGAGATTCCCCCTTATACAGGTCCAGAACCTTCACTTCTAGGTTAGAGCGCATGCATGTGAGGGGGGACACATGCAATCACCTATATCAACCTGGCACCACACTCACACACATATGCTAGGGACACATGCAAGTTTTCATCGATTCCGACGTTCTCGTGGACTTCTTCCGGCGAAACCCTGATGATCTGCGGGCCTCGGATCGTCTACCCCCTAGACATTCTTCTGACAGGGGTAGCCTGGCGTAGCTCTCTCTTGTTTTGTGTCTGACTAGGTCATAGGATGATGTAAAACCATGTTGGTTCACAAGTTGGGGCACTATCCTACCCGGTTTCACCTGAACGAGGAGATTCCCCCTCATACAGGTCCAGAACCTTTCGCTTCTAGGTTAGAGCGCATGCATGCGAGGGGGACACATGCAATCACCTATACCAACCTTGCACCACACTCACACACATATGCTAGGGACACATGCAAGTTTTTAGATGATTCCGACGTTCTCGTGGTCTTCCTCCGGCGAAACCCTAATCTGCGGGACTCGAATCGTCTACCCCCCTAGACATTCTTCTGACAGGGGTAGCCCGGCGTAGCTCTCTCTTGTTTTGTGTCTGACTAGGTCATAGGATGATGTAAAACCATGTTGGTTCACAAGTTGGGGCACTATCCTACCCGGTTTCACCTGAACGGGGAGATTCCCCCTTATATAGGTCCATAACCTTCCGCTTCTAGGTTAGAGCGCATGCATGCGAGGGGGACATATGCAATCACCTATACCAACCTTGCACCACACTCACACACATATGCTAGGGACACATGCAAGTTTTCAGATGATTCCGACGTTCTTGCGGACTTCCACCGGCGAAACCCTGATCTGCGAGACTCGGACCGTCTACCCCCCTAGACATTCTTTTGACAGGGGTAGCCCGGCGTAGCTCTCTCTTGTTTTGTATTTGATTATGTCATGGGATGATGTGAAACCATGTTGGTTCACAAGTTGGGGCACTATACGGCCCGATTTCACCATAACAGGGAGATCCCCCCTTATACAGGTCCAGAACCTTCGCTTCTAGGTTAGAGCGCATGCATGTGAGGGGGGACACATGCAATCACCTATACCAACCTGGCACCACACTCACACACATATTCTAGGGACACATGCAAGTTTTCATCGATTCCGACGTTCTCGTGGACTTCCTCCGGCGAAACCCTGATGATCTGCGGGCCTCGGATCGTCTACCCCCCTAGACATTCTTCTGACAGGGGTAGCCCGGCGTAGCTCTCTCTTGTTTTGTGTTTGATTATGTCATGGGATGATGTGAAACCATGTTGGTTCACAAGTTGGGGCACTATACGGCCCGGTTTCACCATAACAGGGAGATTCCCCCTTATACAGGTCCAGAACCTTCGCTTCTAGGTTAGAGCGCATGCATGTGAGGGGGGACACATGCAATCACCTATACCAACCTGGCACCACACTCACACACATATGCTAGGGACACATGAAATTTTTCATCGATTCCGACGTTCTCGTGTACTTCCTCCGGCGAAACCCTGATGATCTGCGGGCCTCGGATCGTCTACCCCCCTAGACATTCTTCTGACAGGGGTAGCCTGGCGTAGCTCTCTCTTGTTTTGTGTCTGACTAGGTCATAGGATGATGTAAAACCATGTTGGTTCACAAGTTGGGGCACTATCCTACCGGGTTTCACGTGAACGGGGAGATTCACCCTTATACAGGTCGAGAACCTTTTGCTTCTAGGTTAGAGCGCATGCATGCGAGAGGGACACATGCAATCACCTATAACAACCTTGCACCACACTCACACACATATGCTAGGGACACATGCAAGTTTTCAGATGATTCTGACGTTCTCGTGGTCTTCCTCCGGCGAAACCCTGATCTGCGGGACTCGGATCGTCTACCCCCCTAGACATTCTTCTGACAGGGGTAGCCCGGTGTAGCTCTCTCTTGTTTTGTGTCTGACTAGGTGATAGGATGATGTAAAACCATGTTGGTTCACAAGTTGGGGCACTATCCTACCCGGTTTCACGTGAACGGGGAGATTCCCCCTTATACAGGACGAGAACCTTTCGCTTCTAGGTTAGAGCGCATGCATGCGAGAGGGACACATGCAATCACCTATACCAACCTTGCACCACACTCACACACATATGCTAGGGACACATGCAAGTTTTCAGATGATTCCGACGTTCTCGTGGTCTTCCTCCGGTGAAACCCTGATCTACGGGACTCGGATCGTCTACCCCCCTAGACATTCTTCTGACAGGGGTAGCCCGGCGTAGCTCTCTCTTGTTTTGTGTCTGACTAGGTCATAGGATGATGTAAAACCATGTTGGCTCACAAGCTGGGGCACTATCCTACCCGGTTTCACCTGAACGGGGAGATTCCCCCTTATACAGGTCCAGAACCTTCGCTTCTAGGTTAGAGCGCATGCATGTAAGGGGGGACACATGCAATCACCTATATATACCAACCTGGCACCACACTCACACACATATGCTAGGGACACATGCAAGTTTTCATCGATTCCGACGTTCTCGTGGACTTCCTCCGTTGAAACCCTGATGATCTGCGGGCCTCGGATCGTCTACCTAATGGAAATGAAGTTCAGCATCCTCTAGAACCTTATGGTCTATTGCAAAGTTAGTGTTTCCATGGTCTGAATACTTACAAATAGGCAACAAAAAGTTAACTAAAAACTTTAAATAAATACATTAGAAAGAAAAAAATAAAAATAAAATTAGAAAATACCTAAAGGCACACGGCAAAGGACAAAACACACGGCAAAGAGGTCCTTTGCCGTGTGCCTGTCGCCGTCAAACACACGGCAAAGGTCCTTTGCCGTGTGTCTCTCTCCCTCAGACACACGGCAAAGAATTTTTTTCACCTTTAGCAAGGCTTTTATGACATATATGTTAGGTGATATTATTTCATAGGATCATGAGAGCGCACATATGATCATAGGTTATTGTGGTCTTGATCACTATATACATGCACCCCCCTGATTCCGACGTTCTCGTGGACTTCCTCCGGCGAAACCCTGATGATGTACGGGCCTCGGATCGTCTACCCCCTAGACATTCTTCTGACAGGGGTAGCCCGGCGTAGCTCTCTCTTGTTTTGTGTTTGATTATGTCATGGGATGATGTGAAACCATGTTGGTTCACAAGTTGGGGCACTATATGGCCCAGTTTCACCGTAACGGGGAGATTCCCCCTTATACAGGTCCAGAACCTTCACTTCTAGGTTAGAGCGCATGCATGTGAGGGGGGACACATGCAATCACCTATATCAACCTGGCACCACACTCACACACATATGCTAGGGACACATGCAAGTTTTCATCGATTCCGACGTTCTCGTGGACTTCTTCCGGCGAAACCCTGATGATCTGCGGGCCTCGGATCGTCTACCCCCTAGACATTCTTCTGACAGGGGTAGCCTGGCGTAGCTCTCTCTTGTTTTGTGTCTGACTAGGTCATAGGATGATGTAAAACCATGTTGTTTCACAAGTTGGGGCACTATCCTACCCGGTTTCACCTGAACGAGGAGATTCCCCCTCATACAGGTCCAGAACCTTTCGCTTATAGGTTAGAGCGCATGCATGCGAGGGGGACACATGCAATCACCTATACCAACCTTGCACCACACTCACACACATATGCTAGGGACACATGCAAGTTTTTAGATGATTCCGACGTTCTCGTGGTCTTCCTCCGGCGAAACCCTAATCTGCGGGACTCGAATCGTCTACCCCCCTAGACATTCTTCTGACAGGGGTAGCCCGGCGTAGCTCTCTCTTGTTTTGTGTCTGACTAGGTCATAGGATGATGTAAAACCATGTTGGTTCACAAGTTGGGGCACTATCCTACCCGGTTTCACCTGAACGGGGAGATTCCCCCTTATATAGGTCCATAACCTTCCGCTTCTAGGTTAGAGCGCATGCATGCGAGGGGGACATATGCAATCACCTATACCAACCTTGCACCACACTCACACACATATGCTAGGGACACATGCAAGTTTTCAGATGATTCCGACGTTCTTGCGGACTTCCACCGGCGAAACCCTGATCTGCGAGACTCGGACCGTCTACCCCCCTAGACATTCTTTTGACAGGGGTAGCCCGGCGTAGCTCTCTCTTGTTTTGTATTTGATTATGTCATGGGATGATGTGAAACCATGTTGGTTCACAAGTTGGGGCACTATACGGCCCGATTTCACCATAACAGGGAGATTCCCCCTTATACAGGTCCAGAACCTTCGCTTCTAGGTTAGAGCGCATGCATGTGAGGGGCACACATGCAATCACCTATACCAACCTGGCACCACACTCACACACATATTCTAGGGACACATGCAAGTTTTCATCGATTCCGACGTTCTCGTGGACTTCCTCCGGCGAAACCCTGATGATCTGCGGGCCTCGGATCGTCTACCCCCCTAGACATTCTTCTGACAGGGGTAGCCCGGCGTAGCTCTCTCTTGTTTTGTGTTTGATTATGTCATGGGATGATGTGAAACCATGTTGGTTCACAAGTTGGGGCACTATACGGCCCGGTTTCACCATAACAGGGAGATTCCCCCTTATACAGGTCCAGAACCTTCGCTTCTAGGTTAGAGCGCATGCATGTGAGGGGGGACACATGCAATCACCTATACCAACCTGGCACCACACTCACACACATATGCTAGGGACACATGAAATTTTTCATCGATTCCGACGTTCTCGTGTACTTCCTCCGGCGAAACCCTGATGATCTGCGGGCCTCGGATCGTCTACCCCCCTAGACATTCTTCTGACAGGGGTAGCCTGGCGTAGCTCTCTCTTGTTTTGTGTCTGACTAGGTCATAGGATGATGTAAAACCATGTTGGTTCACAAGTTGGGGCACTATCCTACCCGGTTTCACGTGAACGGGGAGATTCACCCTTATACAGGTCGAGAACCTTTTGCTTCTAGGTTAGAGCGCATGCATGCGAGAGGGACACATGCAATCACCTATAACAACCTTGCACCACACTCACACACATATGCTAGGGACACATGCAAGTTTTCAGATGATTCCGACGTTCTCGTGGTCTTCCTCCGGCGAAACCCTGATCTGCGGGACTCGGATCGTCTACCCCCCTAGACATTCTTCTGACAGGGGTAGCCCGGTGTAGCTCTCTCTTGTTTTGTGTCTGACTAGGTGATAGGATGATGTAAAACCATGTTGGTTCACAAGTTGGGGCACTATCCTACCCGGTTTCACGTGAACGGGGAGATTCCCCCTTATACAGGTCGAGAACCTTTCGCTTCTAGGTTAGAGCGCATGCATGCGAGAGGGAGACATGCAATCACCTATACCAACCTTGCACCACACTCACACACATATGCTAGGGACACATGCAAGTTTTCAGATGATTCCGACGTTCTCGTGGTCTTCCTCCGGTGAAACCCTGATCTACGGGACTCGGATCGTCTACCCCCCTAGACATTCTTCTGACAGGGGTAGCCCGGCGTAGCTCTCTCTTGTTTTGTGTCTGACTAGGTCATAGGATGATGTAAAACCATGTTGGCTCACAAGCTGGGGCACTATCCTACCCGGTTTCACCTGAACGGGGAGATTCCCCCTTATACAGGTCCAGAACCTTCGCTTCTAGGTTAGAGCGCATGCATGTGAGGGGGGACACATGCAATCACCTATATATACCAACCTGGCACCACACTCACACACATATTCTAGGGACACATGCAAGTTTTCATCGATTCCGACGTTCTCGTGGACTTCCTCCGTTGAAACCCTGATGATCTGCGGGCCTCGGATCGTCTACCTAATGGAAATGAAGTTCAGCATCCTCTAGAACCTTATGGTCTATTGCAAAGTTAGTGTTTCCATGGTCTGAATACTTACAAATAGGCAACAAAAAGTTAACTAAAAACTTTAAATAAATACATTAGAAAGAAAAAAATAAAAATAAAATTAGAAAATACCTAAAGGCACACGGCAAAGGACAAAACACACGGCAAAGAGGTCCTTTGCCGTGTGCCTGTCGCCGTCAAACACACGGCAAAGGTCCTTTGCCGTGTGTCTCTCTCCCTCAGACACACGGCAAAGAATTTTTTTCACCTTTAGCAAGGCTTTTATGACATATATGTTAGGTGATATTATTTCATAAGATCATGAGAGCACACATATGATCATAGGTTATTGTGGTCTTGATCACTATATACATGCACCCCCCTGATTCCGACGTTCTCGTGGACTTCCTCCGGCGAAACCCTGATGATCTACGGGCCTCGGAGCGTCTACCCCCTAGACATTCTTCTGACAGGGGTAGCCCGGCGTAGCTCTCTCTTGTTTTGTGTTTGATTATGTCATGGGATGATGTGAAACCATGTTGGTTCACAAGTTGGGGCACTATATGGCCCAGTTTCACCGTAACGGGGAGATTCCCCCTTATACAGGTCCAGAACCTTCGCTTCTAGGTTAGAGCGCATGCATGTGAGGGGGGACACATGCAATCACCTATATCAACCTGGCACCACACTCACACACATATGCTAGGGACACATGCAAGTTTTCATCGATTCCGACGTTCTCGTGGACTTCCTCCGGCGAAACCCTGATGATCTGCGGGCCTCGGATCGTCTACCCCCTAGACATTCTTCTGACAGGGGTAGCCTGGCGTAGCTCTCTCTTGTTTTGTGTCTGACTAGGTCATAGGATGATGTAAAACCATGTTGGTTCACAAGTTGGGGCACTATCCTACCCGGTTTCACCTGAACGGGGAGATTCCCCCTTATATAGGTCCATAACCTTCCGCTTCTAGGTTAGAGCGCATGCATGCGAGGGGGACACATGCAATCACCTATACCCACCTTGCACCACACTCACACACATATGCTAGGGACACATGCAAGTTTTCAGATGATTCCGACGTTCTTGCGGACTTCCACCGGCGAAACCCTGATCTGCGAGACTCGGACCGTCTACCCCCCTAGACATTCTTTTGACAGGGGTAGCCCGGCGTAGCTCTCTCTTGTTTTGTATTTGATTATGTCATGGGATGATGTGAAACCATGTTGGTTCACAAGTTGGGGCACTATACGGCCCGATTTCACCATAACAGGGAGATTCCCCCTTATACAGGTCCAGAACCTTCGCTTCTAGGTTAGAGCGCATGCATGTGAGGGGGGACACATGCAATCACCTATACCAACCTGGCACCACACTCACACACATATTCTAGGGACACATGCAAGTTTTCATCGATTCCGACGTTCTCGTGGACTTCCTCCGGCGAAACCCTGATGATCTGCGGGCCTCGGATCGTCTACCCCCCTAGACATTCTTCTGACAGGGGTAGCCCGGCGTAGCTCTCTCTTGTTTTGTGTTTGATTATGTCATGGGATGATGTGAAACCATGTTGGTTCACAAGTTGGGGCACTATACGGCCCGGTTTCACCATAACAGGGAGATTCCCCCTTATACAGGTCCAGAACCTTTGCTTCTAGGTTAGAGCGCATGCATGTGAGGGGGGACACATGCAATCACCTATACCAACCTGGCACCACACTCACACACATATGCTAGGGACACATGAAATTTTTCATCGATTCCGACGTTCTCGTGTACTTCCTCCGGCGAAACCCTGATGATCTGCGGGCCTCGGATCGTCTACCCCCCTAGACATTCTTCTGACAGGGGTAGCCTGGCGTAGCTCTCTCTTGTTTTGTGTCTGACTAGGTCATAGGATGATGTAAAACCATGTTGGTTCACAAGTTGGGGCACTATCCTACCCGGTTTCACGTGAACGGGGAGATTCACCCTTATACAGGTCGAGAACCTTTTGCTTCTAGGTTAGAGCGCATGCATGCGAGAGGGACACATGCAATCACCTATAACAACCTTGCACCACACTCACACACATATGCTAGGGACACATGCAAGTTTTCAGATGATTCCGACGTTCTCGTGGTCTTCCTCCGGCGAAACCCTGATCTGCGGGACTCGGATCGTCTACCCCCCTAGACATTCTTCTGACAGGGGTAGCCCGGTGTAGCTCTCTCTTGTTTTGTGTCTGACTAGGTGATAGGATGATGTAAAACCATGTTGGTTCACAAGTTAGGGCACTATCCTACCCGGTTTCACGTGAACGGGGAGATTCCCCCTTATATAGGTCGAGAACCTTTCGCTTCTAGGTTAGAGCGCATGCATGCGAGAGGGACACATGCAATCACCTATACCAACCTTGCACCACACTCACACACATATGCTAGGGACACATGCAAGTTTTCAGATGATTCCGACGTTCTCGTGGTCTTCCTCCGGTGAAACCCTGATCTACGGGACTCGGATCGTCTACC
This sequence comes from Avena sativa, assembly GCA_916181665.1. Taxonomy (NCBI): domain Eukaryota; kingdom Viridiplantae; phylum Streptophyta; class Magnoliopsida; order Poales; family Poaceae; genus Avena; species Avena sativa. Next base: position 388,725,220 of record OV702296.1, read on the forward strand.
CCCCTAGACATTCTTCTGACAGGGGTAGCCCGGCGTAGCTCTCTCTTGTTTTGTGTCTGACTAGGTCATAGGATGATGTAAAACCATGTTGGCTCACAAGCTGGGGCACTATCCTACCCGGTTTCACCTGAACGGGGAGATTCCCCCTTATACAGGTCCAGAACCTTCGCTTCTAGGTTAGAGCGCATGCATGTGAGGGGGGACACATGCAATCACCTATATATACCAACCTGGCACCACACTCACACACATATGCTAGGGACACATGCAAGTTTTCATCGATTCCGACGTTCTCGTGGACTTCCTCCGTTGAAACCCTGATGATCTGCGGGCCTCGGATCGTCTACCTAATGGAAATGAAGTTCAGCATCCTCTAGAACCTTATGGTCTATTGCAAAGTTAGTGTTTCCATGGTCTGAATACTTACAAATAGGCAACAAAAAGTTAACTAAAAACTTTAAATAAATACATTAGAAAGAAAAAAATAAAAATAAAATTAGAAAATACCTAAAGGCACACGGCAAAGGACAAAACACACGGCAAAGAGGTCCTTTGCCGTGTGCCTGTCGCCGTCAAACACACGGCAAAGGTCCTTTGCCGTGTGTCTCTCTCCCTCAGACACACGGCAAAGAATTTTTTTCACCTTTAGCAAGGCTTTTATGACATATATGTTAGGTGATATTATTTCATACGATCATGAGAGCACACATATGATCATAGGTTATTGTGGTCTTGATCACTATATACATGCACCCCCCTGATTCCGACGTTCTCGTGGACTTCCTCCGGCGAAACCCTGATGATCTACGGGCCTCGGATCGTCTACCCCCTAGACATTCTTCTGACAGGGGTAGCCCGGCGTAGCTCTCTCTTGTTTTGTGTTTGATTATGTCATGGGATGATGTGAAACCATGTTGGTTCACAAGTTGGGGCACTATATGGCCCAGTTTCACCGTAACGGGGAGATTCCCCCTTATACAGGTCCAGAACCTTCGCTTGTAGGTTAGAGCGCATGCATGTGAGGGGGGACACATGCAATCACCTATATCAACCTGGCACCACACTCACACACATATGCTAGGGACACATGCAAGTTTTCATCGATTCCGACGTTCTCGTGGACTTCCTCCGGCGAAACCCTGATGATCTGCGGGCCTCGGATCGTCTACCCCCTAGACATTCTTCTGACAGGGGTAGCCTGGCGTAGCTCTCTCTTGTTTTGTGTCTGACTAGGTCATAGGATGATGTAAAACCATGTTGGTTCACAAGTTGGGGCACTATCCTACCCGGTTTCACCTGAACGGGGAGATTCCCCCTTATATAGGTCCATAACCTTCCGCTTCTAGGTTAGAGCGCATGCATGCGAGGGGGACATATGCAATCACCTATACCCACCTTGCACCACACTCACACACATATGCTAGGGACACATGCAAGTTTTCAGATGATTCCGACGTTCTTGCGGACTTCCACCGGCGAAACCCTGATCTGCGAGACTCGGACCGTCTACCCCCCTAGACATTCTTTTGACAGGGGTAGCCCGGCGTAGCTCTCTCTTGTTTTGTATTTGATTATGTCATGGGATGATGTGAAACCATGTTGGTTCACAAGTTGGGGCACTATACGGCCCGATTTCACCATAACAGGGAGATTCCCCCTTATACAGGTCCAGAACCTTCGCTTCTAGGTTAGAGCGCATGCATGTGAGGGGGGACACATGCAATCACCTATACCAACCTGGCACCACACTCACACACATATTCTAGGGACACATGCAAGTTTTCATCGATTCCGACGTTCTCGTGGACTTCCTCCGGCGAAACCCTGATGATCTGCGGGCCTCGGATCGTCTACCCCCCTAGACATTCTTCTGACAGGGGTAGCCCGGCGTAGCTCTCTCTTGTTTTGTGTTTGATTATGTCATGGGATGATGTGAAACCATGTTGGTTCACAAGTTGGGGCACTATACGGCCCGGTTTCACCATAACAGGGAGATTCCCCCTTATACAGGTCCAGAACCTTCGCTTCTAGGTTAGAGCGCATGCATGTGAGGGGGGACACATGCAATCACCTATACCAACCTGGCACCACACTCACACACATATGCTAGGGACACATGAAATTTTTCATCGATTCCGACGTTCTCGTGTACTTCCTCCGGCGAAACCCTGATGATCTGCGGGCCTCGGATCGTCTACCCCCCTAGACATTCTTCTGACAGGGGTAGCCTGGCGTAGCTCTCTCTTGTTTTGTGTCTGACTAGGTCATAGGATGATGTAAAACCATGTTGGTTCACAAGTTGGGGCACTATCCTACCCGGTTTCACGTGAACGGGGAGATTCACCCTTATACAGGTCGAGAACCTTTTGCTTCTAGGTTAGAGCGCATGCATGCGAGAGGGACACATGCAATCACCTATAACAACCTTGCACCACACTCACACACATATGCTAGGGACACATGCAAGTTTTCAGATGATTCCGACGTTCTCGTGGTCTTCCTCCGGCGAAACCCTGATCTGCGGGACTCGGATCGTCTACCCCCCTAGACATTCTTCTGACAGGGGTAGCCCGGTGTAGCTCTCTCTTGTTTTGTGTCTGACTAGGTGATAGGATGATGTAAAACCATGTTGGTTCACAAGTTAGGGCACTATCCTACCCGGTTTCACGTGAACGGGGAGATTCCCCCTTATATAGGTCGAGAACCTTTCTCTTCTAGGTTAGAGCGCATGCATGCGAGAGGGACACATGCAATCACCTATACCAACCTTGCACCACACTCACACACATATGCTAGGGACACATGCAAGTTTTCAGATGATTCCGACGTTCTCGTGGTCTTCCTCCGGTGAAACCCTGATCTACGGGACTCGGATCGTCTACCCCCCTAGACATTCTTCTGACAGGGGTAGCCCGGCGTAGCTCTCTCTTGTTTTGTGTCTGACTAGGTCATAGGATGATGTAAAACCATGTTGGCTCACAAGCTGGGGCACTATCCTACCCGGTTTCACCTGAACGGGGAGATTCCCCCTTATACAGGTCCAGAACCTTCGCTTCTAGGTTAGAGCGCATGCATGTGAGGGGGGACACATGCAATCACCTATATATACCAACCTGGCACCACACTCACACACATATGCTAGGGACACATGCAAGTTTTCATCGATTCCGACGTTCTCGTGGACTTCCTCCGTTGAAACCCTGATGATCTGCGGGCCTCGGATCGTCTACCTAATGGAAATGAAGTTCAGCATCCTCTAGAACCTTATGGTCTATTGCAAAGTTAGTGTTTCCATGGTCTGAATACTTACAAATAGGCAACAAAAAGTTAACTAAAAACTTTAAATAAATACATTAGAAAGAAAAAAATAAAAATAAAATTAGAAAATACCTAAAGGCACACGGCAAAGGACAAAACACACGGCAAAGAGGTCCTTTGCCGTGTGCCTGTCGCCGTCAAACACACGGCAAAGGTCCTTTGCCGTGTGTCTCTCTCCCTCAGACACACGGCAAAGAATTTTTTTCACCTTTAGCAAGGCTTTTATGACATATATGTTAGGTGATATTATTTCATACGATCATGAGAGCACACATATGATCATAGGTTATTGTGGTCTTGATCACTATATACATGCACCCCCCTGATTCCGACGTTCTCGTGGACTTCCTCCGGCGAAACCCTGATGATCTACGGGCCTCGGAGCGTCTACCCCCTAGACATTCTTCTGACAGGGGTAGCCCGGCGTAGCTCTCTCTTGTTTTGTGTTTGATTATGTCATGGGATGATGTGAAACCATGTTGGTTCACAAGTTGGGGCACTATATGGCCCAGTTTCACCGTAACGGGGAGATTCCCCCTTATACAGGTCCAGAACCTTCGCTTCTAGGTTAGAGCGCATGCATGTGAGGGGGGACACATGCAATCACCTATATCAACCTGGCACCACACTCACACACATATGCTAGGGACACATGCAAGTTTTCATCGATTCCGACGTTCTCGTGGACTTCCTCCGGCGAAACCCTGATGATCTGCGGGCCTCGGATCGTCTACCCCCTAGACATTCTTCTGACAGGGGTAGCCTGGCGTAGCTCTCTCTTGTTTTGTGTCTGACTAGGTCATAGGATGATGTAAAACCATGTTGGTTCACAAGTTGGGGCACTATCCTACCCGGTTTCACCTGAACGAGGAGATTCCCCCTCATACAGGTCCAGAACCTTTCGCTTCTAGGTTAGAGCGCATGCATGCGAGGGGGACACATGCAATCACCTATACCCACCTTGCACCACACTCACACACATATGCTAGGGACAAATGCAAGTTTTTAGATGATTCCGACGTTCTTGCGGACTTCCACCGGCGAAACCCTGATCTGCGAGACTCGGACCGTCTACCCCCCTAGACATTCTTTTGACAGGGGTAGCCCGGCGTAGCTCTCTCTTGTTTTGTATTTGATTATGTCATGGGATGATGTGAAACCATGTTGGTTCACAAGTTGGGGCACTATACGGCCCGATTTCACCATAACAGGGAGATTCCCCCTTATACAGGTCCAGAACCTTCGCTTCTAGGTTAGAGCGCATGCATGTGAGGGGGGACACATGCAATCACCTATACCAACCTGGCACCACACTCACACACATATTCTAGGGACACATGCAAGTTTTCATCGATTCCGACGTTCTCGTGGACTTCCTCCGGCGAAACCCTGATGATCTGCGGGCCTCGGATCGTCTACCCCCCTAGACATTCTTCTGACAGGGGTAGCCCGGCGTAGCTCTCTCTTGTTTTGTGTTTGATTATGTCATGGGATGATGTGAAACCATGTTGGTTCACAAGTTGGGGCACTATACGGCCCGGTTTCACCATAACAGGGAGATTCCCCCTTATACAGGTCCAGAACCTTTGCTTCTAGGTTAGAGCGCATGCATGTGAGGGGGGACACATGCAATCACCTATACCAACCTGGCACCACACTCACACACATATGCTAGGGACACATGAAATTTTTCATCGATTCCGACGTTCTCGTGTACTTCCTCCGGCGAAACCCTGATGATCTGCGGGCCTCGGATCGTCTACCCCCCTAGACATTCTTCTGACAGGGGTAGCCTGGCGTAGCTCTCTCTTGTTTTGTGTCTGACTAGGTCATAGGATGATGTAAAACCATGTTGGTTCACAAGTTGGGGCACTATCCTACCCGGTTTCACGTGAACGGGGAGATTCACCCTTATACAGGTCGAGAACCTTTTGCTTCTAGGTTAGAGCGCATGCATGCGAGAGGGACACATGCAATCACCTATAACAACCTTGCACCACACTCACACACATATGCTAGGGACACATGCAAGTTTTCAGATGATTCCGACGTTCTCGTGGTCTTCCTCCGGCGAAACCCTGATCTGCGGGACTCGGATCGTCTACCCCCCTAGACATTCTTCTGACAGGGGTAGCCCGGTGTAGCTCTCTCTTGTTTTGTGTCTGACTAGGTGATAGGATGATGTAAAACCATGTTGGTTCACAAGTTAGGGCACTATCCTACCCGGTTTCACGTGAACGGGGAGATTCCCCCTTATATAGGTCGAGAACCTTTCGCTTCTAGGTTAGAGCGCATGCATGCGAGAGGGACACATGCAATCACCTATACCAACCTTGCACCACACTCACACACATATGCTAGGGACACATGCAAGTTTTCAGATGATTCCGACGTTCTCGTGGTCTTCCTCCGGTGAAACCCTGATCTACGGGACTCGGATCGTCTACCCCCCTAGACATTCTTCTGACAGGGGTAGCCCGGCGTAGCTCTCTCTTGTTTTGTGTCTGACTAGGTCATAGGATGATGTAAAACCATGTTGGCTCACAAGCTGGGGCACTATCCTACCCGGTTTCACCTGAACGGGGAGATTCCCCCTTATACAGGTCCAGAACCTTCGCTTCTAGGTTAGAGCGCATGCATGTGAGGGGGGACACATGCAATCACCTATATATACCAACCTGGCACCACACTCACACACATATGCTAGGGACACATGCAAGTTTTCATCGATTCCGACGTTCTCGTGGACTTCCTCCGTTGAAACCCTGATGATCTGCGGGCCTCGGATCGTCTACCTAATGGAAATGAAGTTCAGCATCCTCTAGAACCTTATGGTCTATTGCAAAGTTAGTGTTTCCATGGTCTGAATACTTACAAATAGGCAACAAAAAGTTAACTAAAAACTTTAAATAAATACATTAGAAAGAAAAAAATAAAAATAAAATTAGAAAATACCTAAAGGCACACGGCAAAGGACAAAACACACGGCAAAGAGGTCCTTTGCCGTGTGCCTGTCGCCGTCAAACACACGGCAAAGGTCCTTTGCCGTGTGTCTCTCTCCCTCAGACACACGGCAAAGAATTTTTTTCACCTTTAGCAAGGCTTTTATGACATATATGTTAGGTGATATTATTTCATACGATCATGAGAGCACACATATGATCATAGGTTATTGTGGTCTTGATCACTATATACATGCACCCCCCTGATTCCGACGTTCTCGTGGACTTCCTCCGGCGAAACCCTGATGATCTACGGGCCTCGGATCGTCTACCCCCTAGACATTCTTCTGACAGGGGTAGCCCGGCGTAGCTCTCTCTTGTTTTGTGTTTGATTATGTCATGGGATGATGTGAAACCATGTTGGTTCACAAGTTGGGGCACTATATGGCCCAGTTTCACCGTAACGGGGAGATTCCCCCTTATACAGGTCCAGAACCTTCGCTTGTAGGTTAGAGCGCATGCATGTGAGGGGGGACACATGCAATCACCTATATCAACCTGGCACCACACTCACACACATATGCTAGGGACACATGCAAGTTTTCATCGATTCCGACGTTCTCGTGGACTTCCTCCGGCGAAACCCTGATGATCTGCGGGCCTCGGATCGTCTACCCCCTAGACATTCTTCTGACAGGGGTAGCCTGGCGTAGCTCTCTCTTGTTTTGTGTCTGACTAGGTCATAGGATGATGTAAAACCATGTTGGTTCACAAGTTGGGGCACTATCCTACCCGGTTTCACCTGAACGGGGAGATTCCCCCTTATATAGGTCCATAACCTTCCGCTTCTAGGTTAGAGCGCATGCATGCGAGGGGGACATATGCAATCACCTATACCCACCTTGCACCACACTCACACACATATGCTAGGGACACATGCAAGTTTTCAGATGATTCCGACGTTCTTGCGGACTTCCACCGGCGAAACCCTGATCTGCGAGACTCGGACCGTCTACCCCCCTAGACATTCTTTTGACAGGGGTAGCCCGGCGTAGCTCTCTCTTGTTTTGTATTTGATTATGTCATGGGATGATGTGAAACCATGTTGGTTCACAAGTTGGGGCACTATACGGCCCGATTTCACCATAACAGGGAGATTCCCCCTTATACAGGTCCAGAACCTTCGCTTCTAGGTTAGAGCGCATGCATGTGAGGGGGGACACATGCAATCACCTATACCAACCTGGCACCACACTCACACACATATTCTAGGGACACATGCAAGTTTTCATCGATTCCGACGTTCTCGTGGACTTCCTCCGGCGAAACCCTGATGATCTGCGGGCCTCGGATCGTCTACCCCCCTAGACATTCTTCTGACAGGGGTAGCCCGGCGTAGCTCTCTCTTGTTTTGTGTTTGATTATGTCATGGGATGATGTGAAACCATGTTGGTTCACAAGTTGGGGCACTATACGGCCCGGTTTCACCATAACAGGGAGATTCCCCCTTATACAGGTCCAGAACCTTTGCTTCTAGGTTAGAGCGCATGCATGTGAGGGGGGACACATGCAATCACCTATACCAACCTGGCACCACACTCACACACATATGCTAGGGACACATGAAATTTTTCATCGATTCCGACGTTCTCGTGTACTTCCTCCGGCGAAACCCTGATGATCTGCGGGCCTCGGATCGTCTACCCCCCTAGACATTCTTCTGACAGGGGTAGCCTGGCGTAGCTCTCTCTTGTTTTGTGTCTGACTAGGTCATAGGATGATGTAAAACCATGTTGGTTCACAAGTTGGGGCACTATCCTACCCGGTTTCACGTGAACGGGGAGATTCACCCTTATACAGGTCGAGAACCTTTTGCTTCTAGGTTAGAGCGCATGCATGCGAGAGGGACACATGCAATCACCTATAACAACCTTGCACCACACTCACACACATATGCTAGGGACACATGCAAGTTTTCAGATGATTCCGACGTTCTCGTGGTCTTCCTCCGGCGAAACCCTGATCTGCGGGACTCGGATCGTCTACCCCCCTAGACATTCTTCTGACAGGGGTAGCCCGGTGTAGCTCTCTCTTGTTTTGTGTCTGACTAGGTGATAGGATGATGTAAAACCATGTTGGTTCACAAGTTAGGGCACTATCCTACCCGGTTTCACGTGAACGGGGAGATTCCCCCTTATATAGGTCGAGAACCTTTCTCTTCTAGGTTAGAGCGCATGCATGCGAGAGGGACACATGCAATCACCTATACCAACCTTGCACCACACTCACACACATATGCTAGGGACACATGCAAGTTTTCAGATGATTCCGACGTTCTCGTGGTCTTCCTCCGGTGAAACCCTGATCTACGGGACTCGGATCGTCTACCCCCCTAGACATTCTTCTGACAGGGGTAGCCCGGCGTAGCTCTCTCTTGTTTTGTGTCTGACTAGGTCATAGGATGATGTAAAACCATGTTGGCTCACAAGCTGGGGCACTATCCTACCCGGTTTCACCTGAACGGGGAGATTCCCCCTTATACAGGTCCAGAACCTTCGCTTCTAGGTTAGAGCGCATGCATGTGAGGGGGGACACATGCAATCACCTATATATACCAACCTGGCACCACACTCACACACATATGCTAGGGACACATGCAAGTTTTCATCGATTCCGACGTTCTCGTGGACTTCCTCCGTTGAAACCCTGATGATCTGCGGGCCTCGGATCGTCTACCTAATGGAAATGAAGTTCAGCATCCTCTAGAACCTTATGGTCTATTGCAAAGTTAGTGTTTCCATGGTCTGAATACTTACAAATAGGCAACAAAAAGTTAACTAAAAACTTTAAATAAATACATTAGAAAGAAAAAAATAAAAATAAAATTAGAAAATACCTAAAGGCACACGGCAAAGGACAAAACACACGGCAAAGAGGTCCTTTGCCGTGTGCCTGTCGCCGTCAAACACACGGCAAAGGTCCTTTGCCGTGTGTCTCTCTCCCTCAGACACACGGCAAAGAATTTTTTTCACCTTTAGCAAGGCTTTTATGACATATATGTTAGGTGATATTATTTCATACGATCATGAGAGCACACATATGATCATAGGTTATTGTGGTCTTGATCACTATATACATGCACCCCCCTGATTCCGACGTTCTCGTGGACTTCCTCCGGCGAAACCCTGATGATCTACGGGCCTCGGAGCGTCTACCCCCTAGACATTCTTCTGACAGGGGTAGCCCGGCGTAGCTATCTCTTGTTTTGTGTTTGATTATGTCATGGGATGATGTGAAACCATGTTGGTTCACAAGTTGGGGCACTATATGGCCCAGTTTCACCGTAACGGGGAGATTCCCCCTTATACAGGTCCAGAACCTTCGCTTCTAGGTTAGAGCGCATGCATGTGAGGGGGGACACATGCAATCACCTATATCAACCTGGCACCACACTCACACACATATGCTAGGGACACATGCAAGTTTTCATCGATTCCGACGTTCTCGTGGACTTCCTCCGGCGAAACCCTGATGATCTGCGGGCCTCGGATCGTCTACCCCCTAGACATTCTTCTGACAGGGGTAGCCTGGCGTAGCTCTCTCTTGTTTTGTGTCTGACTAGGTCATAGGATGATGTAAAACCATGTTGGTTCACAAGTTGGGGCACTATCCTACCCGGTTTCACCTGAACGAGGAGATTCCCCCTCATACAGGTCCAGAACCTTTCGCTTCTAGGTTAGAGCGCATGCATGCGAGGGGGACACATGCAATCACCTATACCAACCTTGCACCACACTCACACACATATGCTAGGGACAAATGCAAGTTTTTAGATGATTCCGACGTTCTCGTGGTCTTCCTCCGGCGAAACCCTGATCTGCGGGACTCGAATCGTCTACCCCCCTAGACATTCTTCTGACAGGGGTAGCCCGGCGTAGCTCTCTCTTGTTTTGTGTCTGACTAGGTCATAGGATGATGTAAAACCATGTTGGTTCACAAGTTGGGGCACTATCCTACCCGGTTTCACCTGAACGGGGAGATTCCCCCTTATATAGGTCCATAACCTTCCGCTTCTAGGTTAGAGCGCATGCATGCGAGGGGGACATATGCAATCACCTATACCAACCTTGCACCACACTCACACACATATGCTAGGGACACATGCAAGTTTTCAGATGATTCCGACGTTCTTGCGGACTTCCACCGGCGAAACCCTGATCTGCGGGACTCGGACCGTCTACCCCCCTAGACATTCTTCTGACAGGGGTAGCCCGGCGTAGCTCTCTCTTGTTTTGTGTTTGATTATGTCATGGGATGATGTGAAACCATGTTGGTTCACAAGTTGGGGCACTATACGGCCCGGTTTCACCGTAACGGGGAGATTCCCCCTTATACAGGTCCAGAACCTTCGCTTCTAGGTTAGAGCGCATGCATGTGAGGGGGGACACATGCAATCACCTATACCAACCTGGCACCACACTCACACACATATGCTAGGGACACATGCAAGTTTTCATCGATTCCGACGTTCTCGTGGACTTCCTCCGGCGAAACCCTGATGATCTGCGGGCCTCGGATCGTCTACCCCCCTAGACATTCTTCTGACAGGGGTAGCCCGATGTAGCTCTCTCTTGTTTTGTGTCTGACTAGGTCATAGGATGATGCAAAACCATGTTGGTTCACAAGTTGGGGCACTATCCTACCCGGTTTCACCTGAACGGGGAGATTCCCCCTTATACAGGTCCAGAACCTTCGCTTCTAGGTTAGAGCGCATGCATGCGAGGGGGACACATGTAATCACCTATACCAACCTTGCACCACACTCACACACATATGCTAGGGACACGTGCAAGTTTTCAGATGATTCCGACGTTCTCGTGGTCTTCCTCCGACGAAACCCTGATCTGCGGGACTCGGATCGTCTACCCTCCTAGACATTCTTCTGACAGGGGTAGCCCGGCGTAGCTCTCTCTTGTTTTGTGTCTGACTAGGTCATAGGATGATGTAAAACCATGTTGGTTCACAAGTTGGGGCACTATCCTACCCGGTTTCACGTGAACGGGGAGATTCCCCCTTATATAGGTCGAGAACCTTTCGCTTCTAGGTTAGAGCGCATGCATGCGAGAGGGACACATGCAATCACCTATACCAACCTTGCACCACACTCACACACATATGCTAGGGACACATGCAAGTTTTCAGATGATTCCGACGTTCTCATGGTCTTCCTTTGGCGAAACCTTGATCTGCGGGACTCGGATCGTCTACCCCCCTAGACATTCTTCTGACAGGGGTAGCCCGGCGTAGCTCTCTCTTGTTTTGTGTCTGACTAGGTCATAGGATGATGTAAAACCATGTTGGTTCACAAGTTGGGGCACTATCCTACCCGGTTTCACCTGAACGGGGAGATTCCCCCTTATACAGGTCCATAACCTTTCGCTTCTAGGTTAGAGCGCATGCATGCGAGGGGGACACATGCAATCACCTATACCAACCTTGCACCACACTCACACACATATGCTAGGTACACATGCAAGTTTTCAGATGATTCCGACGTTCTTGGGGACTTCCACCGGCGAAACCCTGATCTGCGAGACTCGGACCGTCCACCCCCCTAGACATTCTTCTGACGGGGGTAGCTCGGCGTAGCTCTCTCTTGTTTTGTGTTTTATTATGTCATGGGATGATGTGAAACCATGTTGGTTCACAAGTTGGGGCACTATACGGCCCAGTTTCACCGTAACAGGGAGATTCCCCCTTATACAGGTCCAGAACCTTCGCTTCTAGGTTAGAGGGCATGCATGTGAGGGGGGACACATGCAATCACCTATATATACCAACCTGGCACCACACTCACACACATATGCTAGGGACACATGCAAGTTTTCATCGATTCCGACGTTCTCGTGGACTTCCTCCGGCGAAACCCTGATGATCTGCGGGCCTCGGATCGTCTACCTAATGGAAATGAAGTTCAGCATCCTCTAGAACCTTATGGTCTATTGCAAAGTTAGTGTTTCCATGGTCTGAATACTTACAAATAGGCAACAAAAAGTTAACTAAAAACTTTAAATAAATACATTTGAAAGAAAAAAATAAAAAGAAAATTAGAAAATACCTAAAGGCACACGGCAAAGGACAAAACACACGGCAAAGAGGTCGTTTGCCGTGTGCCTGTCGCCGTCAAACACACGTCAAAGGTCCTTTGCCGTGTGTCTCTCTCCCTTAGACACACGGCAAAGAATTTTTTTCACCTTTAGCAAGGCTTTTATTACATATATGTTAGGTGATATTATTTCATAGGATCATGAGAGCACACATATGATCATAGGTTATTGTGGTCTTGATCACTATATACATGCACCCCCCTGATTCCGACGTTCTCGTGGACTTCCTCCGGCGAAACCCTGATGATCTACGGGCCTCGGATCGTCTACCCCCTAGACATTCTTCTGACAGGGGTAGCCCGGCGTAGCTCTCTCTTGTTTTGTGTTTGATTATGTCATGGGATGATGTGAAACCATGTTGGTTCACAAGTTGGGGCACTATATGGCCCGGTTTCACCGTAACGGGGAGATTCCCCCTTATACAGGTCCAGAACCTTCGCTTCTAGGTTAGAGCGCATGCATGTGAGGGGGGACACATGCAATCACCTATATCAACCTGGCACCACACTCACACACATATGCTAGGGACACATGCAAGTTTTCATCGATTCCGACGTTCTCGTGGACTTCCTCCGGCGAAACCCTGATGATCTGCGGGCCTCGGATCGTCTACCCCCCTAGACATTCTTCTGACAGGGGTAGCCTGGCGTAGCTCTCTCTTGTTTTGTGTCTGACTAGGTCATAGGATGATGTAAAACCATGTTGGTTCACAAGTTGGGGCACTATCCTACCCGGTTTCACCTGAACGAGGAGATTCCCCCTCATACAGGTCCAGAACCTTTCGCTTCTAGGTTAGAGCGCATGCATGCGAGGGGGACACATGCAATCACCTATACCAACCTTGCACCACACTCACACACATATGCTAGGGACACATGCAAGTTTTTAGATGATTCCGACATTCTCGTGGTCTTCCTCCGGCGAAACCCTGATCTGCGGGACTCGAATCGTCTACCCCCCTAGACATTCTTCTGACAGGGGTAGCCCGGCGTAGCTCTCTCTTGTTTTGTGTCTGACTAGGTCATAGGATGATGTAAAACCATGTTGGTTCACAAGTTGGGGCACTATCCTACCCGGTTTCACCTGAACGGGGAGATTCCCCCTTATACAGGTCCGTAACCTTCCGCTTCTAGGTTAGAGCGCATGCATGCGAGGGGGACACATGCAATCACCTATACCAACCTTGCACCACACTCACACACATATGCTAGGGACACATGCAAGTTTTCAGATGATTCCGACGTTCTTGCGGACTTCCACCGGCGAAACCCTGATCTGCGGGACTCGGACCGTCTACCCCCCTAGACATTCTTCTGACAGGGGTAGCCCGGCGTAGCTCTCTCTTCTTTTGTGTTTGATTATGTCATGGGATGATGTGAAACCATGTTGGTTCACAAGTTGGGGAACTATACGGCCCGGTTTCACCGTAACGGGGAGATTCCCCCTTATACAGGTCCAGAACCTTCGCTTCTAGGTTAGGGCGCATGCATGTGAGGGGGGACACATGCAATCACCTATACCAACCTGGCACCACACTCACACACATATGCTAGGGACACATGCAAGTTTTCATCGATTCCGACGTTCTCGTGGACTTCCTCCGGCGAAACCCTGATGATCTGCGGGCCTCGGATCGTCTACCCCCTAGACATTCTTCTGACAGGGGTAGCCCGATGTAGCTCTCTCTTGTTTTGTGTCTGACTAGGTCATAGGATGATGTAAAACCATGTTGGTTCACAAGTTGGGGCACTATCCTACCCGGTTTCACCTGAACGGGGAGATTCCCCCTTATACAGGTCCAGAACCTTCGCTTCTAGGTTAGAGCGCATGCATGCGAGGGGGACACATGTAATCACCTATACCAACCTTGCACCACACTCACACACATATGCTAGGGACACATGCAAGTTTTCAGATGATTCCGACGTTCTCGTGGTCTTCCTCCGACGAAACCCTGATCTGCGGGACTCGGATCGTCTACCCTCCTAGACATTCTTCTGACAGGGGTAGCCCGGCGTAGATCTATCTTGTTTTGTGTCTGACTGGGTCATAGGATGATGTAAAACCATGTTGGTTCACAAATTGGGGCACTATCCTACCCGGTTTCACGTGAACGGGGAGATTCCCCCTTATACAGGTCGAGAACCTTTCGCTTCTAGGTTAGAGCGCATGCATGCGAGAGGGACACATGCAATCACCTATACCAACCTTGCACCACACTCACACACATATGCTAGGGACACATGCAAGTTTTCAGATGATTCCGACGTTCTCATGGTCTTCCTTCGGCGAAACCTTGATCTGCGGGACTCGGATCGTCTACCCCCCTAGACATTCTTCTGACAGGGGTAGCCTGGCGTACCTCTCTCTTGTTTTGTGTCTGACTAGGTCATAGGATGATGTAACACCATGTTGGTTCACAAGTTGGGGCACTATCCTACCCGGTTTCACCTGAACGGGGAGATTCCCCCTTATACAGGTCCATAACCTTTCGCTTCTAGGTTAGAGCGCATGCATGCGAGGGGGACACATGCAATCACCTATACCAACCTTGCACCACACTCACACACATATGCTAGGTACACATGCAAGTTTTCAGATGATTCCGACGTTCTTGCGGACTTCCACCGGCGAAACCCTGATCTGCGGGACTCGGACCGTCCACCCCCCCTAGACATTCTTCTGACGGGGGTAGCTCGGCGTAGCTCTCTCTTGTTTTGTGTTTGATTATGTCATGGGATGACGTGAAACCATGTTGGTTCACAAGTTGGGGCACTATACGGCCCGGTTTCACCGTAACGGGGAGATTCCCCCTTATACAGGTCCAGAACCTTCGCTTCTAGGTTAGAGGGCATGCATGTGAGGGGGGACACATGCAATCACCTATACCAACCTGGAACCACACTCACACACATATGCTAGGGACACATGCAAGTTTTCATCGATTCCGACGTTCTCGTGGACTTCCTCCGGCGAAACCCTGATGATCTGCGGGCCTCGGATCGTCTACCCCCCTAGACATTCTTCTGACAGGGGTAGCCCGGCGTAGCTCTCTCTTGTTTTGTGTCTGACTAGGTCATAGGATGATGTAAAACCATGTTGGTTCACAAGTTGGGGCACTATCCTACCTGGTTTCACCTGAACGGGGAGATTCCCCCTTATACAGGTCCAGAACCTTTCGCTTCTAGGTTAGAGCGCATGCATGCGAGGGGGACACATGCAATCACCTATACAAACCTTGCACCACACTCACACACATATTCTAGGGACACATGCAAGTTTTCAGATGATTCCGACGTTCTCGTGGTCTTCCTCCGGCGAAACCCTGATCTGCGGGCCTCGGATCGTCTACCCCCCTAGACATTCTTCTGACAGGGGTAGCCCGGCGTAGCTCTCTCTTGTTTTGTGTCTGACTAGGTCATAGGATGATGTAAAATCATGTTGGTTCACAAGTTGGGGCACTATCTTACCCGGTTTCACCTGAACGGGGAGATTCCCCCTTATACAGGTCCAGAACCTTCGCTTCTAGGTTAGAGCGCATGCATGCGAGGGGGACACATGCAATCACCTATACCAGCCTTGCACCACACTCACACACATATGCTAGGGACACATGCAAGTTTTCAGATGATTCCGACGTTCTCGTGGTCTTCCTCCGACGAAACCTTGATCTGCGGGACTCGGATCGTCTACCCCCTAGACATTCTTCTGACAGGGGTAGCCCGGCGTAGCTCTCTCTTGTTTTCTGTCTGACTAGGTCATAGGATGATGTAAAACCATGTTGGTTCACAAGTTGGGGCACTATCCTACCCGGTTTCACCTGAACGGGGAGATTCCCCCTTATACAGGTCTAGAACCTTTTGCTTCTAGGTTAGAGCGCATGCATGCGAGAGGGACACACGCAATCACCTATAACAACCTTGCACCACACTCACACACATATGCTAGGGACACATGCAAGTTTTCAGATGATTCCGACATTCTCGTGGTCTTCCTCCGGCGAAACCCTGATCTGCGGGACTCGGATCGTCTACCCCCCTAGACATTCTTCTGACAGGGGTAGCCCGGCGTAGCTCTCTCTTGTTTTGTGTC
The DNA here is from genome assembly GCA_916181665.1 of Avena sativa. Classification (NCBI taxonomy): domain Eukaryota; kingdom Viridiplantae; phylum Streptophyta; class Magnoliopsida; order Poales; family Poaceae; genus Avena; species Avena sativa. The sequence goes on from OV702296.1 coordinate 388,741,739, forward strand.
TGACTAGGTGATAGGATGATGTAAAACCATGTTGGTTCACAAGTTGGGGCACTATCCTACCCGGTTTCACCTGAACGGGGAGATTCCCCCTTATACAGGTCCATAACCTTTCGCTTCTAGGTTAGAGCGCATGCATGCGAGGGGGACACATGCAATCACCTATACCAACCTTGCACCACACTAACACACATATGCTAGGGACACATGCAAGTTTTCAGATGATTCCGACGTTCTTGCGGACTTCCACCGGCGAAACCCTGATCTGCGGGACTCGGACCGTCTACCCCCCTAGACATTCTTTTGACAGGGGTAGCCCGGCGTAGCTCTCTCTTGTTTTGTATTTGATTATGTCATGGGATGATGTGAAACCATGTTGGTTCACAAGTTGGGGCACTATACGGCCCGATTTCACCTTAACGGGGAGATTCCCCTTATACAGGTCCAGAACCTTCGCTTCTAGGTTAGAGCGCATGCATGTGAGGGGGGACACATGCAATCACCTATACCAACCTGGCACCACACTCACACACATATGCTAGGGACACATGCAATTTTTCATCGATTCCGACGTTCTCGTGTACTTCCTCTGGCGAAACCCTGATGATCTGCGGGCCTCGGATCGTCTACCCCCCTAGACATTCTTCTGACAGGGGTAGCCCGGCGTAGCTCTCTCTTGTTTTGTGTCTGACTAGGTCATAGGATGATGTAAAACCATGTTGGTTCACAAGTTGGGGCACTATCCTACCCGGTTTCACGTGAACGGGGAGATTCCCCTTATACAGGTCGAGAACCTATCGCTTCTAGGTTAGAGCGCATGCATGCGAGAGGGACACATGCAATCACCTATACCAACCTTGCACCACACTCACACACATATGCTAGGGACACATGCAAGTTTTCAGATGATTCCGACGTTCTCGTGGTCTTCCTCCGGCGAAACCCTGATCTACGGGACTCGGATCGTCTACCCCCCTAGACATTCTTCTGACAGGGGTAGCCCGGCGTAGATCTCTCTGGTTTTGTGTCTGACTAGGTCATAGGATGATGTAAAACCATGTTGGCTCACAAGTTGGGGCACTATCCTACCCGGTTTCACCTGAACGGGGAGATTCCCCCTTATACAGGTCCATAACCTTTCGCTTCTAGGTTAGAGCGCATGCATGCGAGGGGGACACATGCAATCACCTATACCAACCTTGCACCACACTCACACACATATGCTAGGGACACATGCAAGTTTTCAGATGATTCCGACGTTCTTGCGGACTTCCACCGGCGAAACCCTGATCTGCGGGACTCGGACCGTCTACCCCCCTAGACATTCTTCTGACAGGGGTAGCCCGGCGTAGCTCTCTCTTGTTTTGTGTTTGATTATGTCATGGGATGATGTGAAACCATGTTGGTTCACAAGTTGGGGCACTATACGGCCCGGTTTCACGGTAACAGGGAGATTCCCCCTTATACAGGTCCAGAACCTTCGCTTCTAGGTTAGAGCGCATGCATGTGAGGGGGGACACATGCAATCACCTATACCAACCTGGCACCACACTCACACACATATGCTAGGGACACATGAAAGTTTTCATCGATTCCGACGTTCTCGTGGACTTCCTCCGGCGAAACCCTGATGATCTGCGGGCCTCGGATCGTCTACCCCCCTAGACATTCTTCTGACAGGGGTAGCCCGGCGTAGCTCTCTCTTGTTTTGTGTCTGTCTAGGTCAAAGTATGATGTAAAACCATGTTGGTTCACAAGTTGGGGCACTATCCTACCCGGTTTCACGTGAACGGGGAGATTCCCCCTTATACAGGTCGAGAACCTTTCGCTTCTAGGTTAGAGCGCATGCATGCGAGAGGGACACATGCAATCACCTATACCAACCTTGCACCACACTCACACACATATGCTAGGGACACGTGCAAGTTTTCAGATGATTCCGACGTTCTCGTGGTCTTCCTCCGGCGAAACCCTGATCTGCGGGCCTCGGATCGTCTACCCCCCTAGACATTCTTCTGACAGGGGTAGCCCGGCGTAGCTCTCTCTTGTTTTGTGTCTGACTAGGTCATAGGATGATGTAAAACCATGTTGGTTCACAGGTTGGGGCACTATCTTACCCGGTTTCACCTGAACGGGGAGATTCCCCCTTATACAGGTCCAGAACCTTCTCTTCTAGGTTAGAGCGCATGCATGCGAGGGGGACACATGCAATCACCTATACCAACCTTGCACCACACTCACACACATATGCTAGGGACACATGCAAGTTTTCAGATGATTCCGACGTTCTCGTGGTCTTCCTCCGACGAAACCCTGATCTGCGGGACTCGGATCGTCTACCCCCCTAGACATTCTTCTGACAGGGGTAGCCCGGCGTAGCTCTCTCTTGTTTTGTGTCTGACTAGGTCATAGGATGATGTAAAACCATGTTGGTTCACAAGTTGGGGCACTATCCTACCCGGTTTCACGTGAACGGGGAGATTCCCCCTTATACAGGTCGAGAACCTTTTGCTTCTAGGTTAGAGCGCATGCATGCGAGAGGGACACATGCAATCACCTATAACAACCTTGCACCACACTCACACACATATGCTAGGGACACATGCAAGTTTTCAGATGATTCCGACGTTCTCGTGGTCTTCCTCCGGCGAAACCCTGATCTGCGGGACTCGGATCGTCTACCCCCCTAGACATTCTTCTGACAGGGGTAGCCCGGCGTAGCTCTCTCTTGTTTTGTGTCTGACTAGGTGATAGGATGATGTAAAACCATGTTGGTTCACAAGTTGGGGCACTATCCTACCCGGTTTCACCTGAACGGGGAGATTCCCCCTTATACAGGTCCATAACCTTTCGCTTCTAGGTTAGAGCGCATGCATGCGAGGGGGACACATGCAATCACCTATACCAACCTTGAACCACACTCACACACATATGCTAGGGACACATGCAAGTTTTCAGATGATTCCGACGTTCTTGCGGACTTCCACCGGCGAAACCCTGATCTGCGAGACTCGGACCGTCTACCCCCCTAGACATTCTTTTAACAGGGGTAGCCCGGCGTAGCTCTCTCTTGTTTTGTATTTGATTATGTCATGGGATGATGTGAAACCATGTTGGTTCACAAGTTGGGGCACTATACGGCCCGATTTCACCATAACGGGGAGATTCCCCCTTATACAGGTCCAGACCCTTCGCTTCTAGGTTAGAGCGCATGCATGTGAGGGCGGACACATGCAATCACCTATACCAACCTGGCACCACACTCACACACATATGCTAGGGACACATGCAAGTTTTCATCGATTCCGACGTTCTCGTGGACTTCCTCCGGCGAAACCCTCATGATCTGCGGGCCTCGGATCGTCTACCCCCCTAGACATTCTTCTGACAGGCGTAGCCCGGCGTAGCTCTCTCTTGTTTTGTTTTTGATTATGTCATGGGATGATGTGAAACCATGTTGGTTCACAAGTTGGGGCACTATACGGCCCGGTTTCACCGTAACAGGGAGATTCCCCCTTATACAGGTCCAGAACCTTCGCTTCTAGGTTAGAGCGCATGCATGTGAGGGGGGACACATGCAATCACCTATACCAACCTGGCACCACACTCACACACATATGCTAGGGACACATGAAATTTTTCATCGATTCCGACGTTCTCGTGTACTTCCTCCGGCGAAACCCTGATGATCTGCGGGCCTCGGATTGTCTACCCCCCTAGACATTCTTCTGACAGGGGTAGCCTGGCGTAGCTCTCTCTTGTTTTGTGTCTGACTAGGTCATAGGATGATGTAAAACCATGTTGGTTCACAAGTTGGGGCACTATCCTACCCGGTTTCACGTGAACGGGGAGATTCCCCCTTATACAGGTCGAGAACCTTTCGCTTCTAGGTTAGAGCGCATGCATGCGAGAGGGACACATGCAATCACCTATACCAACCTTGCACCACACTCACACACATATGCTAGGGACACATGCAAGTTTTCAGATGATTCCGACGTTCTCGTGGTCTTCCTCCGGCGAAACCCTGATCTACGGGACTCGGATCGTCTACCCCCCTAGACATTCTTCTGACAGGGGTAGCCCGGCGTAGCTCTCTCTTGTTTTGTGTCTGACTAGGTCATAGGATGATGTAAAACCATGTTGGCTCACAAGTTGGGGCACTATCCTACCCGGTTTCACCTGAACGGGGAGATTCCCACTTATACAGGTCCAGAACCTTCGCTTCTAGGTTAGAGCGCATGCATGTGAGGGGGGGCACATGCAATCACCTATATATACCAACCTGGCACCACACTCACACACATATGCTAGGGACACATGCAAGTTTTCATCGATTCCGACGTTCTCGTGGACTTCCTCTGGCGAAACCCTGATGATCTGCGGGCCTCGGATCGTCTACCTAATGGAAATGAAGTTCAGCATCCCCTAGAACCTTATGGTCTATTGCAAAGTTAGTGTTTCCATGGTCTGAATACTTACAAATAGGCAACAAAAAGTTAACTAAAAACTTTAAATAAATACATTAGAAAGAAAAAAATAAAAAGAAAATTAGAAAATACCTAAAGGCACACGGCAAAGGACAAAACACACGGCAAAGAGGTCCTTTGCCGTGTGCCTGTCGCCGTCAAACACACGGCAAAGGTCCTTTGCCGTGTGTCTCTCTCCCTGAGACACACGGCAAAGAATTTTTTTCACCTTTAGCAAGGCTTTTATTACATATATGTTAGGTGATATTATTTCATAGGATCATGAGAGCACACATATGATCATAGGTTATTGTGGTCTTGATCACTATATACATGCACCCCCCTGATTCCGACGTTCTCGTGGACTTCCTCCGGCGAAACCCTGATGATCTACGGGCCTCGGATCGTCTACCCCCTAGACATTCTTCTGACAGGGGTAGCCCGGCGTAGCTCTCTCTTGTTTTGTGTTTGATTATGTCATGGGATGATGTGAAACCATGTTGGTTCACAAGTTGGGGCACTATATGGCCCAGTTTCACCGTAACAGGGAGATTCCCCCTTATACAGGTCCAGAACCTTCGCTTCTAGGTTAGAGCGCATGCATGTGAGGGGGGACACATGCAATCACCTATATCAACCTGGCACCACACTCACACACATATGCTAGGGACACATGCAAGTTTTCATCGATTCCGACGTTCCCGTGGACTTCCTCCGGCGAAACCCTGATGATCTGCGGGCCTCGGATCGTCTACCCCCTAGACATTCTTCTGACAGGGGTAGCCTGGCGTAGCTCTCTCTTGTTTTGTGTCTGACTAGGTCATAGGATGATGTAAAACCATGTTGGTTCACAAGTTGGGGCACTATCCTACCCGGTTTCACCGTAACGGGGAGATTCCCCCTTATACAGGTTCAGAACCTTCGCTTCTAGGTTAGAGCGCATGCATGTGAGGGGGGACACATGCAATCACCTATATCAACCTGGCACCACACTCACACACATATGCTAGGGACACATGCAAGTTTTCATCGATTCCGACGTTCTCGTGGACTTCCTCCGGCGAAACCCTGATGATCTGCGGGACTCGAATCGTCTACCCCCTAGACATTCTTCTGACAGGGGTAGCCTGGCGTAGCTCTCTCTTGTTTTGTGTCTGACTAGGTCATAGGATGATGTAAAACCATGTTGGTTCACAAGTTGGGGCACTATCCTACCCGGTTTCACCTGAACGAGGAGATTCCCCCTCATACAGGTCCAGAACCTTTCGCTTCTAGGTTAGAGCGCATGCATGCGAGGGGGACACATGCAATCACCTATACCAACCTTGCACCACACTCACACACATATGCTAGGTACACATGCAAGTTTTCAGATGATTCCGACGTTCTTGCGGACTTCCACCGGCGAAACCCTGATCTGCGAGACTCGGACCGTCTACCCCCCTAGACATTCTTCTGACAGGGGTAGCCCGGCGTAGCTCTCTCTTGTTTTGTGTTTGATTATGTCATGGGATGATGTGAAACCATGTTGGTTCACAAGTTGGGGCACTATACGGCCCGGTTTCACCGTAACGGGGAGATTCCCCCTTATACAGGTCCAGAACCTTCGCTTCTAGGTTAGAGCGCATGCATGTGAGGGGGGACACATGCAATCACCTATACCAACCTGGCACCACACTCACACACATATGCTAGGGACACATGCAAGTTTTCATCGATTCCGACGTTCTCGTGGACTTCCTCCGGCGAAACCCTGATGATCTGCGGGCCTCGGTTCGTCTAACCCCCTAGACATTCTTCTGACAGGGGTAGCCCGATGTAGCTCTCTCTTGTTTTGTGTCTGACTAGGTCATAGGATGATGTAAAACCATGTTGGTTCACAAGTTGGGGCACTATCCTACCCGGTTTCACCTGAACAGGGAGATTCCCCCTTATACAGGTCCAGAACCTTCGCTTCTAGGTTAGAGCGCATGCATGCGAGGGGGACACATGTAATCACCTATACCAACCTTGCACCACACTCACACACATATGCTAGGGACACATGCAAGTTTTCAGATGATTCCGACGTTCTCGTGGTCTTCCTCCGACGAAACCCTGATCTACGGGACTCGGATCGTCTACCCTCCTAGACATTCTTCTGACAGGGGTAGCCCGGCGTAGCTCTCTCTTGTTTTGTGTCTGACTAGGTCATAGGATGATGTAAAACCATGTTGGTTCACAAGTTGGGGCACTATCCTACCCGGTTTCACGTGAACGGGGAGATTCCCCCTTATACAGGTCGAGAACCTTTCGCTTCTAGGTTAGAGCGCATGCATGCGAGAGGGACACATGCAATCACCTATACCAACCTTGCACCACACTCACACACATATGCTAGGGACACATGCAAGTTTTCAGATGATTCCGACGTTCTCATGGTCTTCCTTCGGCGAAACCTTGATCTGCGGGACTCGGATCGTCTACCCCCCTAGACATTCTTCTGACAGGGGTAGCCCGGCGTAGCTCTCTCTTGTTTTGTGTCTGACTAGGTCATAGGATGATGTAAAACCATGTTGGTTCACAAGTTGGGGCACTATCCTACCCGGTTTCACCTGAACGGGGAGATTCCCCCTTATACAGGTCCATAACCTTTCGCTTCTAGGTTAGAGCGCATGCATGCGAGGGGGACACATGAAATCACCTATACCAACCTTGCACCACACTCACACACATATGCTAGGTACACATGCAAGTTTTCAGATGATTCCGACGTTCTTGCGGACTTCCACCGGCCAAACCCTGATCTGCGGGACTCGGACCGTCTACCCCCCTAGACATTCTTTTGACGGGGGTAGCTCGGCGTAGCTCTATCTTGTTTTGTGTTTGATTATGTCATGGGATGATGTGAAACCATGTTGGTTCACAAGTTGGGGCACTATACGGCCCGGTTTCACCGTAACAGGGAGATTCCCCCTTATACAGGTCCAGAACCTTCGCTTCTAGGTTAGAGCGCATGCATGTGAGGGGAGACACATGTAATCACCTATATATACCAACCTGGAACCACACTCACACACATATGCTAGGGACACATGCAAGTTTTCATCGATTCCGACGTTCTCGTGGACTTCCTCCGGCGAAACCCTGATGATCTGCGGGCCTCGGATCGTCTACCTAATGGAAATGAAGTTCAACATCCTCTAGAACCTTATGGTCTATTGCAAAGTTAGTGTTTCCATGGTCTGAATACTTACAAATAGGCAACAAAAAGTTAACTAAAAACTTTAAATAAATACATTTGAAAGAAAAAAATAAAAAGAAAATCAGAAAATACCTAAAGGCGCACGGCAAAGGACAAAACACACGGCAAAGAGGTCCTTTGCCGTGTGCCTGTCGCCGTCAAACACATGGCAAAGGTCCTTTGCCGTGTGTCTCTCTCCCTCAGACACACGGCAAAGAATTTTTTTCACCTTTAGCAAGGCTTTTATTACATATATGTTAGGTGATATTATTTCATAGGATCATGAGAGCACACATATGATCATAGGTTATTGTGGTCTTGATCACTATATACATGCACCCCCCCTGATTCCGACGTTCTCGTGGACTTCCTCCGGCGAAACCCTGATGATCTACGGGCCTCGGATCGTCTACCCCCTAGACATTCTTCTGACAGGGGTAGCCCGGCGTAGCTCTCTCTTGTTTTGTGTTTGATTATGTCATGGGATGATGTGAAACCATGTTGGTTCACAAGTTGGGGCACTATATGGCCCAGTTTCACCGTAACGGGGAGATTCCCCCTTATACAGGTCCAGAACCTTCGCTTCTAGGTTAGAGCGCATGCATGTGAGGGGGGACACATGCAATCACCTATATCAACCTAGCACCACACTCACACACATATTCTAGGGACACATGCAAGTTTTCATCGATTCCGACGTTCTCGTGGACTTCCTCCGGCGAAACCCTGATGATCTGCGGGCCTCGGATCGTCTACCCCTAGACATTCTTCGGACAGGGGTAGACTGGCGTAGCTCTCTCTTGTTTTGTGTCTGACTAGGTCATAGGATGATGTAAAACCATGTTGGTTCACAAGTTGGGGCACTATCCTACACGGTTTCACCTGAACGAGGAGATTCCCCCTCATACAGGTCCAGAACCTTTCGCTTCTAGGTTAGAGCGCATGCATGCGAGGGGGACACATGCAATCACCTATACAAACCTTGCACCACACTCACACACATATTCTAGGGACACATGCAAGTTTTCAGATGATTCCGACGTTCTCGTGGTCTTCCTCCGGCGAAACCCTGATCTGCGGGCCTCGGATCGTCTACCCCCCTAGACATTCTTCTGACAGGGGTAGCCCGGCGTAGCTCTCTCTTGTTTTGTGTCTGACTAGGTCATAGGATGATGTAAAATCATGTTGGTTCACAAGTTGGGGCACTATCTTACCCGGTTTCACCTGAACGGGGAGATTCCCCCTTATACAGGTCCAGAACCTTCGCTTCTAGGTTAGAGCGCATGCATGCGAGGGGGACACATGCAATCACCTATACCAGCCTTGCACCACACTCACACACATATGCTAGGGACACATGCAAGTTTTCAGATGATTCCGACGTTCTCGTGGTCTTCCTCCGACGAAACCTTGATCTGCGGGACTCGGATCGTCTACCCCCTAGACATTCTTCTGACAGGGGTAGCCCGGCGTAGCTCTCTCTTGTTTTCTGTCTGACTAGGTCATAGGATGATGTAAAACCATGTTGGTTCACAAGTTGGGGCACTATCCTACCCGGTTTCACCTGAACGGGGAGATTCCCCCTTATACAGGTCTAGAACCTTTTGCTTCTAGGTTAGAGCGCATGCATGCGAGAGGGACACACGCAATCACCTATAACAACCTTGCACCACACTCACACACATATGCTAGGGACACATGCAAGTTTTCAGATGATTCCGACATTCTCGTGGTCTTCCTCCGGCGAAACCCTGATCTGCGGGACTCGGATCGTCTACCCCCCTAGACATTCTTCTGACAGGGGTAGCCCGGCGTAGCTCTCTCTTGTTTTGTGTCTGACTAGGTGATAGGATGATGTAAAACCATGTTGGTTCACAAGTTGGGGCACTATCCTACCCGGTTTCACCTGAACGGGGAGATTCCCCCTTATACAGGTCCATAACCTTTCGCTTCTAGGTTAGAGCGCATGCATGCGAGGGGGACACATGCAATCACCTATACCAACCTTGCACCACACTAACACACATATGCTAGGGACACATGCAAGTTTTCAGATGATTCCGACGTTCTTGCGGACTTCCACCGGCGAAACCCTGATCTGCGGGACTCGGACCGTCTACCCCCCTAGACATTCTTTTGACAGGGGTAGCCCGGCGTAGCTCTCTCTTGTTTTGTATTTGATTATGTCATGGGATGATGTGAAACCATGTTGGTTCACAAGTTGGGGCACTATACGGCCCGATTTCACCTTAACGGGGAGATTCCCCTTATACAGGTCCAGAACCTTCGCTTCTAGGTTAGAGCGCATGCATGTGAGGGGGGACACATGCAATCACCTATACCAACCTGGCACCACACTCACACACATATGCTAGGGACACATGCAATTTTTCATCGATTCCGACGTTCTCGTGTACTTCCTCTGGCGAAACCCTGATGATCTGCGGGCCTCGGATCGTCTACCCCCCTAGACATTCTTCTGACAGGGGTAGCCCGGCGTAGCTCTCTCTTGTTTTGTGTCTGACTAGGTCATAGGATGATGTAAAACCATGTTGGTTCACAAGTTGGGGCACTATCCTACCCGGTTTCACGTGAACGGGGAGATTCCCCTTATACAGGTCGAGAACCTATCGCTTCTAGGTTAGAGCGCATGCATGCGAGAGGGACACATGCAATCACCTATACCAACCTTGCACCACACTCACACACATATGCTAGGGACACATGCAAGTTTTCAGATGATTCCGACGTTCTCGTGGTCTTCCTCCGGCGAAACCCTGATCTACGGGACTCGGATCGTCTACCCCCCTAGACATTCTTCTGACAGGGGTAGCCCGGCGTAGATCTCTCTGGTTTTGTGTCTGACTAGGTCATAGGATGATGTAAAACCATGTTGGCTCACAAGTTGGGGCACTATCCTACCCGGTTTCACCTGAACGGGGAGATTCCCCCTTATACAGGTCCATAACCTTTCGCTTCTAGGTTAGAGCGCATGCATGCGAGGGGGACACATGCAATCACCTATACCAACCTTGCACCACACTCACACACATATGCTAGGGACACATGCAAGTTTTCAGATGATTCCGACGTTCTTGCGGACTTCCACCGGCGAAACCCTGATCTGCGGGACTCGGACCGTCTACCCCCCTAGACATTCTTCTGACAGGGGTAGCCCGGCGTAGCTCTCTCTTGTTTTGTGTTTGATTATGTCATGGGATGATGTGAAACCATGTTGGTTCACAAGTTGGGGCACTATACGGCCCGGTTTCACGGTAACAGGGAGATTCCCCCTTATACAGGTCCAGAACCTTCGCTTCTAGGTTAGAGCGCATGCATGTGAGGGGGGACACATGCAATCACCTATACCAACCTGGCACCACACTCACACACATATGCTAGGGACACATGAAAGTTTTCATCGATTCCGACGTTCTCGTGGACTTCCTCCGGCGAAACCCTGATGATCTGCGGGCCTCGGATCGTTTACCCCCCTAGACATTCTTCTGACAGGGGTAGCCCGGCGTAGCTCTCTCTTGTTTTGTGTCTGTCTAGGTCAAAGTATGATGTAAAACCATGTTGGTTCACAAGTTGGGGCACTATCCTACCCGGTTTCACGTGAACGGGGAGATTCCCCCTTATACAGGTCGAGAACCTTTCGCTTCTAGGTTAGAGCGCATGCATGCGAGAGGGACACATGCAATCACCTATACCAACCTTGCACCACACTCACACACATATGCTAGGGACACGTGCAAGTTTTCAGATGATTCCGACGTTCTCGTGGTCTTCCTCCGGCGAAACCCTGATCTGCGGGCCTCGGATCGTCTACCCCCCTAGACATTCTTCTGACAGGGGTAGCCCGGCGTAGCTCTCTCTTGTTTTGTGTCTGACTAGGTCATAGGATGATGTAAAACCATGTTGGTTCACAGGTTGGGGCACTATCTTACCCGGTTTCACCTGAACGGGGAGATTCCCCCTTATACAGGTCCAGAACCTTCTCTTCTAGGTTAGAGCGCATGCATGCGAGGGGGACACATGCAATCACCTATACCAACCTTGCACCACACTCACACACATATGCTAGGGACACATGCAAGTTTTCAGATGATTCCGATGTTCTCGTGGTCTTCCTCCGACGAAACCCTGATCTGCGGGACTCGGATCGTCTACCCCCCTAGACATTCTTCTGACAGGGGTAGCCCGGCGTAGCTCTCTCTTGTTTTGTGTCTGACTAGGTCATAGGATGATGTAAAACCATGTTGGTTCACAAGTTGGGGCACTATCCTACCCGGTTTCACGTGAACGGGGAGATTCCCCCTTATACAGGTCGAGAACCTTTTGCTTCTAGGTTAGAGCGCATGCATGCGAGAGGGACACATGCAATCACCTATAACAACCTTGCACCACACTCACACACATATGCTAGGGACACATGCAAGTTTTCAGATGATTCCGACGTTCTCGTGGTCTTCCTCCGGCGAAACCCTGATCTGCGGGACTCGGATCGTCTACCCCCCTAGACATTCTTCTGACAGGGGTAGCCCGGCGTAGCTCTCTCTTGTTTTGTGTCTGACTAGGTGATAGGATGATGTAAAACCATGTTGGTTCACAAGTTGGGGCACTATCCTACCCGGTTTCACCTGAACGGGGAGATTCCCCCTTATACAGGTCCATAACCTTTCGCTTCTAGGTTAGAGCGCATGCATGCGAGGGGGACACATGCAATCACCTATACCAACCTTGAACCACACTCACACACATATGCTAGGGACACATGCAAGTTTTCAGATGATTCCGACGTTCTTGCGGACTTCCACCGGCGAAACCCTGATCTGCGAGACTCGGACCGTCTACCCCCCTAGACATTCTTTTAACAGGGGTAGCCCGGCGTAGCTCTCTCTTGTTTTGTATTTGATTATGTCATGGGATGATGTGAAACCATGTTGGTTCACAAGTTGGGGCACTATACGGCCCGATTTCACCATAACGGGGAGATTCCCCCTTATACAGGTCCAGACCCTTCGCTTCTAGGTTAGAGCGCATGCATGTGAGGGCGGACACATGCAATCACCTATACCAACCTGGCACCACACTCACACACATATGCTAGGGACACATGCAAGTTTTCATCGATTCCGACGTTCTCGTGGACTTCCTCCGGCGAAACCCTCATGATCTGCGGGCCTCGGATCGTCTACCCCCCTAGACATTCTTCTGACAGGCGTAGCCCGGCGTAGCTCTCTCTTGTTTTGTTTTTGATTATGTCATGGGATGATGTGAAACCATGTTGGTTCACAAGTTGGGGCACTATACGGCCCGGTTTCACCGTAACAGGGAGATTCCCCCTTATACAGGTCCAGAACCTTCGCTTCTAGGTTAGAGCGCATGCATGTGAGGGGGGACACATGCAATCACCTATACCAACCTGGCACCACACTCACACACATATGCTAGGGACACATGAAATTTTTCATCGATTCCGACGTTCTCGTGTACTTCCTCCGGCGAAACCCTGATGATCTACGGGCCTCGGATTGTCTACCCCCCTAGACATTCTTCTGACAGGGGTAGCCTGGCGTAGCTCTCTCTTGTTTTGTGTCTGACTAGGTCATAGGATGATGTAAAACCATGTTGGTTCACAAGTTGGGGCACTATCCTACCCGGTTTCACGTGAACGGGGAGATTCCCCCTTATACAGGTCGAGAACCTTTCGCTTCTAGGTTAGAGCGCATGCATGCGAGAGGGACACATGCAATCACCTATACCAACCTTGCACCACACTCACACACATATGCTAGGGACACATGCAAGTTTTCAGATGATTCCGACGTTCTCGTGGTCTTCCTCCGGCGAAACCCTGATCTACGGGACTCGGATCGTCTACCCCCCTAGACATTCTTCTGACAGGGGTAGCCCGGCGTAGCTCTCTCTTGTTTTGTGTCTGACTAGGTCATAGGATGATGTAAAACCATGTTGGCTCACAAGTTGGGGCACTATCCTACCCGGTTTCACCTGAACGGGGAGATTCCCACTTATACAGGTCCAGAACCTTCGCTTCTAGGTTAGAGCGCATGCATGTGAGGGGGGGCACATGCAATCACCTATATATACCAACCTGGCACCACACTCACACACATATGCTAGGGACACATGCAAGTTTTCATCGATTCCGACGTTCTCGTGGACTTCCTCTGGCGAAACCCTGATGATCTGCGGGCCTCGGATCGTCTACCTAATGGAAATGAAGTTCAGCATCCCCTAGAACCTTATGGTCTATTGCAAAGTTAGTGTTTCCATGGTCTGAATACTTACAAATAGGCAACAAAAAGTTAACTAAAAACTTTAAATAAATACATTAGAAAGAAAAAATTAAAAAGAAAATTAGAAAATACCTAAAGGCACACGGCAAAGGACAAAACACACGGCAAAGAGGTCCTTTGCCGTGTGCCTGTCGCCGTCAAACACACGGCAAAGGTCCTTTGCCGTGTGTCTCTCTCCCTGAGACACACGGCAAAGAATTTTTTTCACCTTTAGCAAGGCTTTTATTACATATATGTTAGGTGATATTATTTCATAGGATCATGAGAGCACACATATGATCATAGGTTATTGTGGTCTTGATCACTATATACATGCACCCCCCTGATTCCGACGTTCTCGTGGACTTCCTCCGGCGAAACCCTGATGATCTACGGGCCTCGGATCGTCTACCCCCTAGACATTCTTCTGACAGGGGTAGCCCGGCGTAGCTCTCTCTTGTTTTGTGTTTGATTATGTCATGGGATGATGTGAAACCATGTTGGTTCACAAGTTGGGGCACTATATGGCCCAGTTTCACCGTAACAGGGAGATTCCCCCTTATACAGGTCCAGAACCTTCGCTTCTAGGTTAGAGCGCATGCATGTGAGGGGGGACACATGCAATCACCTATATCAACCTGGCACCACACTCACACACATATGCTAGGGACACATGCAAGTTTTCATCGATTCCGACGTTCCCGTGGACTTCCTCCGGCGAAACCCTGATGATCTGCGGGCCTCGGATCGTCTACCCCCTAGACATTCTTCTGACAGGGGTAGCCTGGCGTAGCTCTCTCTTGTTTTGTGTCTGACTAGGTCATAGGATGATGTAAAACCATGTTGGTTCACAAGTTGGGGCACTATCCTACCCGGTTTCACCTGAACGAGGAGATTCCCCCTCATACAGGTCCAGAACCTTTCGGTTCTAGGTTAGAGCGCATGCATGCGAGGGGGACACATGCAATCACCTATACCAACCTTGCACCACACTCACACACATATGCTAGGGACACATGCAAGTTTTTAGATGATTCCGACGTTCTCGTGGTCTTCCTCCGGCGAAACCCTGATCTGCGGGACTCGAATCGTCTACCCCCCTAGACATTCTTCTGACAGGGGTAGCCCGGCGTAGCTCTCTCTTGTTTTGTGTCTAACTAGGTCATAGGATGATGTAAAACCATGTTGGTTCACAAGTTGGGGCACTATCCTACCCGGTTTCACCTGAACGGGGAGATTCCCCCTTATATAGGTCCATAACCTTCCGCTTCTAGGTTAGAGCGCATGCATGCGAGGGGGACACATGCAATCACCTATACCAACCTTGCACCACACTCACACACATATGCTAGGGACACATGCAAGTTTTCAGATGATTCCGACGTTCTTGCGGACTTCCACCGGCGAAACCCTGATCTGCGGGACTCGGACCGTCTACCCCCCTAGACATTCTTCTGACAGGGGTAGCCCGGCGTAGCTCTCTCTTGTTTTGTGTTTGATTATGTCATGGGATGATGTGAAACCATGTTGGTTCACAAGTTGGGGCACTATATGGCCCGGTTTCACCGTAACGGGGAGATTCCCCCTTATACAGGTCCAGAACCTTCGCTTCTAGGTTAGAGCGCATGCATGTGAGGGGGGACACATGCAATCACCTATACCAACCTGGCACCACACTCACACACATATGCTAGGGACACATGCAAGTTTTCATCGATTCCGACGTTCTCGTGGACTTCCTCCGGCGAAACCCTGATGATCTGCGGGCCTCGGATCGTCTACCCCCCTAGACATTCTTCTGACAGGGGTAGCCCGATGTAGCTCTCTCTTGTTTTGTGTCTGACTAGGTCATAGGATGATGTAAAACCATGTTGGTTCAGAAGTTGGGGCACTATCCTACCCGGTTTCACCTGAACGGGGAGATTCCCCCTTATACAGGTCCAGAACCTTCGCTTCTAGGTTAGAGCGCATGCATGCGAGGGGGACACATGTAATCACCTATACCAACCTTGCACCACACTCACACACATATGCTAGGGACACATGCAAGTTTTCAGATGATTCCGACGTTCTCGTGGTCTTCCTCCGACGAAACCCTGATCTACGGGACTCGGATCGTCTACCCTCCTAGACATTCTTCTGACAGGGGTAGCCCGGCGTAGCTCTCTCTTGTTTTGTGTCTGACTAGGTCATAGGATGATGTAAAACCATGTTGGTTCACAAGTTGGGGCACTATCCTACCCGGTTTCACGTGAACGGGGAGATTCCCCCTTATACAGGTCGAGAACCTTTCGCTTCTAGGTTAGAGCGCATGCATGCGAGAGGGACACATGCAATCACCTATACCAACCTTGCACCACACTCACACACATATGCTAGGGACACATGCAAGTTTTCAGATGATTCCGACGTTCTCATGGTCTTCCTTCGGCGAAACCTTGATCTGCGGGACTCGGATCGTCTACCCCCTAGACATTCTTCTGACAGGGGTAGCCCGGCGTAGATCTCTCTTGTTTTGTGTCTGACTAGGTCATAGGATGATGTAAAACCATGTTGGTTCACAAGTTAGGGCACTATCCTACCCGGTTTCACCTGAACGGGGAGATTCCCCCTTATACAGGTCCATAACCTTTCGCTTCTAGGTTAGAGCGCATGCATGCGAGGGGGACACATGCAATCACCTATACCAACCTTGCACCACACTCACACACATATGCTAGGTACACATGCAAGTTTTCAGATGATTACGACGTTCTTGCGGACTTCCACCGGCGAAACCCTGATCTGCGGGACTCGGACCGTCCACCCCCCTAGACATTCTTCTGACGGGGGTAGCTCGGCGTAGCTCTCTCTTGTTTTGTGTTTGATTATGTCATGGGATGATGTGAAACCATGTTGGTTCACAAGTTGGGGCACTATACGGCCCGGTTTCACCGTAACAGGGAGATTCCCCCTTATACAGGTCCAGAACCTTCGCTTCTAGGTTAGAGCGCATGCATGTGAGGGGGGACACATGCAATCACCTATATATACCAACCTGGCACCACACTCACACACATATGCTAGGGACACATGCAACTTTTCATCGATTCCGACGTTCTCGTGGACTTCCTCCGGCGAAACCCTGATGATCTGCGGGCCTCGGATCGTCTACCTAATGGAAATTAAGTTCAACATCCTCTAGAACCTTATGGTCTATTGCAAAGTTAGTGTTTCCATGGTCTGAATACTTACAAATAGGCAACAAAAAGTTAACTAAAAACTTTAAATAAATACAATTGAAAGAAAAAAATAAAAAGAAAATTAGAAAATACCTAAAGGCACACGGCAAAGGACAAAACACACGGCAAAGAGGTCCTTTGCCGTGTGCCTGTCGCCGTCAAACACATGGCAAAGGTCCTTTGCCGTGTGTCTCTCTCCCTCAGACACACGGCAAAGAATTTTTTTCACCTTTAGCAAGGCTTTTATTACATATATGTTAGGTGATATTATTTCATAGGATCATGAGAGCACACATATGATCATAGGTTATTGTGGTCTTGATCACTATATACATGCACCCCCCCTGATTCCGACGTTCTCGTGGACTTCCTCCGGCGAAACCCTGATGATCTACGGGCCTCGGATCGTCTACCCCCTATACATTCTTCTGACAGGGTAGCCCGACGTAGCTCTCTCTTGTTTTGTGTTTGATTATGTCATGGGATGATGTGAAACCATGTTGGTTCACAAGTTTGGGCACTATATGGCCCAGTTTCACCGTAACGGGGAGATTCCCCCTTATACAGGTTCAGAACCTTCGCTTCTAGGTTAGAGCGCATGCATGTGAGGGGGGACACATGCAATCACCTATATCAACCTGGCACCACACTCACACACATATGCTAGGGACACATGCAAGTTTTCATCGATTCCGACGTTCTCGTGGACTTCCTCCGGCGAAACCCTGATGATCTGCGGGCCTCGGATCGTCTACCCCCTAGACATTCTTCTGACAGGGGTAGCCTGGCGTAGCTCTCTCTTGTTTTGTGTCTGACTAGGTCATAGGATGATGTAAAACCATGTTGGTTCACAAGTTGGGGCACTATCCTACCCGGTTTCACCTGAACGAGGAGATTCCCCCTCATACAGGTCCAGAACCTTTCGCTTCTAGGTTAGAGCGCATGCATGCGAGGGGGACACATGCAATCACCTATACCAACCTTGCACCACACTCACACACATATGCTAGGTACACATGCAAGTTTTCAGATGATTCCGACGTTCTTGCGGACTTCCACCGGCGAAACCCTGATCTGCGAGACTCGGACCGTCTACCCCCCTAGACATTCTTCTGACAGGGGTAGCCCGGCGTAGCTCTCTCTTGTTTTGTGTTTGATTATGTCATGGGATGATGTGAAACCATGTTGGTTCACAAGTTGGGGCACTATACGGCCCGGTTTCACCGTAACGGGGAGATTCCCCCTTATACAGGTCCAGAACCTTCGCTTCTAGGTTAGAGCGCATGCATGTGAGGGGGGACACATGCAATCACCTATACCAACCTGGCACCACACTCACACACATATGCTAGGGACACATGCAAGTTTTCATCGATTCCGACGTTCTCGTGGACTTCCTCCGGCGAAACCCTGATGATCTGCGGGCCTCGGATCGTCTAACCCCCTAGACATTCTTCTGACAGGGGTAGCCCGATGTAGCTCTCTCTTGTTTTGTGTCTGACTAGGTCATAGGATGATGTAAAACCATGTTGGTTCACAAGTTGGGGCACTATCCTACCCGGTTTCACCTGAACAGGGAGATTCCCCCTTATACAGGTCCAGAACCTTCGCTTCTAGGTTAGAGCGCATGCATGCGAGGGGGACACATGTAATCACCTATACCAACCTTGCACCACACTCACACACATATGCTAGGGACACATGCAAGTTTTCAGATGATTCCGACGTTCTCGTGGTCTTCCTCCGACGAAACCCTGATCTGCGGGACTCGGATCGTCTACCCTCCTAGACATTCTTCTGACAGGGGTAGCCCGGCGTAGCTCTCTCTTGTTTTGTGTCTGACTAGGTCATAGGATGATGTAAAACCATGTTGGTTCACAAGTTGGGGCACTATCCTACCCGGTTTCACGTGAACGGGGAGATTCCCCCTTATACAGGTCGAGAACCTTTCGCTTCTAGGTTAGAGCGCATGCATGCGAGAGGGACACATGCAATCACCTATACCAACCTTGCACCACACTCACACACATATGCTAGGGACACATGCAAGTTTTCAGATGATTCCGACGTTCTCATGGTCTTCCTTCGGCGAAACCTTGATCTGCGGGACTCGGATCGTCTACCCCCCTAGACATTCTTCTGACAGGGGTAGCCCGGCGTAGCTCTCTCTTGTTTTGTGTCTGACTAGGTCATAGGATGATGTAAAACCATGTTGGTTCACAAGTTGGGGCACTATCCTACCCGGTTTCACCTGAACGGGGAGATTCCCCCTTATACAGGTCCATAACCTTTCGCTTCTAGGTTAGAGCGCATGCATGCGAGGGGGACACATGAAATCACCTATACCAACCTTGCACCACACTCACACACATATGCTAGGTACACATGCAAGTTTTCAGATGATTCCGACGTTCTTGCGGACTTCCACCGGCGAAACCCTGATCTGCGGGACTCGGACCGTCTACCCCCCTAGACATTCTTTTGACGGGGGTAGCTCGGCGTAGCTCTATCTTGTTTTGTGTTTGATTATGTCATGGGATGATGTGAAACCATGTTGGTTCACAAGTTGGGGCACTATACGGCCCGGTTTCACCGTAACAGGGAGATTCCCCCTTATACAGGTCCAGAACCTTCGCTTCTAGGTTAGAGCGCATGCATGTGAGGGGAGACACATGTAATCACCTATATATACCAACCTGGCACCACACTCACACACATATGCTAGGGACACATGCAAGTTTTCATCGATTCCGACGTTCTCGTGGACTTCCTCCGGCGAAACCCTGATGATCTGCGGGCCTCGGATCGTCTACCTAATGGAAATGAAGTTCAACATCCTCTAGAACCTTATGGTCTATTGCAAAGTTAGTGTTTCCATGGTCTGAATACTTACAAATAGGCAACAAAAAGTTAACTAAAAACTTTAAATAAATACATTTGAAAGAAAAAAATAAAAAGAAAATCAGAAAATACCTAAAGGCACACGGCAAAGGACAAAACACACGGCAAAGAGGTCCTTTGCCGTGTGCCTGTCGCCGTCAAACACATGGCAAAGGTCCTTTGCCGTGTGTCTCTCTCCCTCAGACACACGGCAAAGAATTTTTTTCACCTTTAGCAAGGCTTTTATTACATATATGTTAGGTGATATTATTTCATAGGATCATGAGAGCACACATATGATCATAGGTTATTGTGGTCTTGATCACTATATACATGCACCCCCCCTGATTCCGACGTTCTCGTGGACTTCCTCCGGCGAAACCCTGATGATCTACGGGCCTCGGATCGTCTACCCCCTAGACATTCTTCTGACAGGGGTAGCCCGGCGTAGCTCTCTCTTGTTTTGTGTTTGATTATGTCATGGGATGATGTGAAACCATGTTGGTTCACAAGTTGGGGCACTATATGGCCCAGTTTCACCGTAACGGGGAGATTCCCCCTTATACAGGTCCAGAACCTTCGCTTCTAGGTTAGAGCGCATGCATGTGAGGGGGGACACATGCAATCACCTATATCAACCTAGCACCACACTCACACACATATTCTAGGGACACATGCAAGTTTTCATCGATTCCGACGTTCTCGTGGACTTCCTCCGGCGAAACCCTGATGATCTGCGGGCCTCGGATCGTCTACCCCTAGACATTCTTCGGACAGGGGTAGACTGGCGTAGCTCTCTCTTGTTTTGTGTCTGACTAGGTCATAGGATGATGTAAAACCATGTTGGTTCACAAGTTGGGGCACTATCCTACACGGTTTCACCTGAACGAGGAGATTCCCCCTCATACAGGTCCAGAACCTTTCGCTTCTAGGTTAGAGCGCATGCATGCGAGGGGGACACATGCAATCACCTATACCAACCTTGCACCACACTCACACACATATGCTAGGGACACATGCAAGTTTTTAGATGATTCCGACGTTCTCGTGGTCTTCCTCCGGCGAAACCCTGATCTGCGGGACTCGAATCGTCTACCCCCCTAGACATTCTTCTGACAGGGGTAGCCCGGCGTAGCTCTCTCTTGTTTTCTGTCTGACTAGGTCATAGGATGATGTAAAACCATGTTGGTTCACAAGTTGGGGCACTATCCTACCCGGTTTCACCTGAACGGGGAGATTCCCCCTTATATAGGTCCATAACCTTCCGCTTCTAGGTTAGAGCGCATGCATGCGAGGGGGACACATGCAATCACCTATACCAACCTTGCACCACACTCACACACATATGCTAGGGACACATGCAAGTTTTCAGATGATTCCGACGTTCTTGCGGACTTCCACCGGCGAAACCCTGATCTGCGGGACTCGGACCGTCTACCCCCCTAGACATTCTTCTGACAGGGGTAGCCCGGCGTAGCTCTCGCTTGTTTTGTGTTTGATTATGTCATGGGATGATGTGAAACCATGTTGGTTCACAAGTTGGGCTACTATACGGCCCGGTTTCACCGTAACGGGGAGATTCCCCCTTATACAGGTCCAGAACCTTTGCTTCTAGGTTAGAGCGCATGCATGTGAGGGGGGACACATGCAATCACCTATACCAACCTGGCACCACACTCACACACATATGCTAGGGACACATGCAAGTTTTCATCGATTCCGACGTTCTCGTGGACTTCCTCCGGCGAAACCCTGATGATCTGCGGGCCTCGGATCGTCTACCCCCCTAGACATTCTTCTGACAGGGGTAGCCCGGCGTAGCTCTATCTTGTTTTGTGTCTGACTAGGTCATAGGATGATGTAAAACCATGTTGGTTCACAAGTTCGGGCACTATCCTACCCGGTTTCACGTGAACGGGGAGATTCCCCCTTATACAGGTCGAGAACCTTTCGCTTCTAGGTTAGAGCGCATGCATGCGAGAGTGACACATGCAATCACCTATACCAACCTTGCACCACACTCACACACATATGCTAGGGACACATGCAAGTTTTCAGATGATTCCGACGTTCTCATGGTCTTCCTTCGGTGAAACCTTGATCTGCGGGACTCGGATCGTCTACCCCCCTAGACATTCTTCTGACAGGGGTAGCCCGGCGTAGCTCTCTCTTGTTTCGTGTCTGACTAGGTCATAGGATGATGTAAAACCATGTTGGTTCACAAGTTGGGGCACTATCCTACCCGGTTTCACCTGAACGGGGAGATTCCCCCTTATATAGGTCCATAACCTTTCGCTTCTAGGTTAGAGCGCATGCATGCGAGGGGGACACATGCAATCACCTATACCAACCTTGCACCACACTCACACACATATGCTAGGTACACATGCAAGTTTTCAGATGATTCCGACGTTCTTGCGGACTTCCACCGGCGAAACCCTGATCTGCGGGACTCGGACCGTCCACCCCCTAGACATTCTTCTGACGGGGGTAGCTCGGCGTAGCTCTCTCTTGTTTTGTGTTTGATTATGTCATGTGATGATGTGAAACCATGTTGGTTCACAATTTGGGGCACTATATGGCCCGGTTTCACCGTAACAGGGAGATTCCCCCTTATACAGGTCCAGAACCTTCGCTTCTAGGTTAGAGCGCATGCATGTGAGGGGGGACACATGCAATCACCTATATATACCAACCTGGCACCACACTCACACACATATGCTAGGGACACATGCAAGTTTTCATCGATTCCGATGTTCTCGTGGACTTCCTCCGGCGAAACCCTGATGATCTGCGGGCCTCGGATCGTCTACCTAATGGAAATGAAGTTCAGCATCCTCTAGAACCTTATGGTCTATTGCAAAGTTAGTGTTTCCATGGTCTGAATACTTACAAATAGGCAACAAAAGGTTAACTAAAAACTTTAAATAAATACATTTGAAAGAAAAAAATAAAAAGAAAATTAGAAAATACCTAAAGGCACACGGCAAAGGACAAAACACACGGCAAAGAGGTCCTTTGCCGTGTGCCTGTCGCCGTCAAACACATGGCAAAGGTCCTTTGCCGTGTGTCTCTCTCCCTCAGACACACGGCAAAGAATTTTTTTCACCTTTAGCAAGGCTTTTATTACATATATGTTAGGTGATATTATTTCATAGGATCATGAGAGCACACATATGATCATAGGTTATTGTGGTCTTGATCACTATATACATGCACCCCCCTGATTCCGACGTTCTCGTGGACTTCCTCCGGCGAAACCCTGATGATCTACGGGACTCGGACCGTCTACCCCCCTAGACATTCTTCTGACAGGGGTAGCCCGGCGTAGCTCTCGCTTGTTTTGTGTTTGATTATGTCATGGGATGCTGTGAAACCATGTTGGTTCACAAGTTGGGCTACTATACGGCCCGGTTTCACCGTAACGGGGAGATTCCCCCTTATACAGGTCCAGAACCTTTGCTTCTAGGTTAGAGCGCATGCATGTGAGGGGGGACACATGCAATCACCTATACCAACCTGGCACCACACTCACACACATATGCTAGGGACACATGCAAGTTTTCATCGATTCCGACGTTCTCGTGGACTTCCTCCGGCGAAACCCTGATGATCTGCGGGCCTCGGATCGTCTACCCCCCTAGACATTCTTCTGACAGGGGTAGCCCGGCGTAGCTCTCTCTTGTTTTGTGTCTGACTAGGTCATAGGATGATGTAAAACCATGTTGGTTCACAAGTTGGGGCACTATCCTACCCGGTTTCACCTGAACGGGGAGATTCCCCCTTATACAGGTCCAGAACCTTCGCTTCTAGGTTAGAGCGCATGCATGCGAGGGGGACACATGTAATCACCTATACCAACCTTGCACCACACTCACACACATATGCTAGGGACACATGCAAGTTTTCAGATGATTCCGACGTTCTCGTGGTCTTCCTCCGACGAAACCCTGATCTGCGAGACTCGGATCGTCTACCCTCCTAGACATTCTTCTGACAGGGGTAGCCCGGCGTAGCTCTATCTTGTTTTGTGTCTGACTAGGTCATAGGATGATGTAAAACCATGTTGGTTCACAAGTTCGGGCACTATCCTACCTGGTTTCACGTGAACGGGGAGATTCCCCCTTATACAGGTCGAGAACCTTTCGCTTCTAGGTTAGAGCGCATGCATGCGAGAGGGACACATGCAATCACCTATACCAACCTTGCACCACACTCACACACATATGCTAGGGACACATGCAAGTTTTCAGATGATTCCGACGTTCTCATGGTCTTCCTTCGGCGAAACCTTGATCTGCGGGACTCGGATCGTCTACCCCCCTAGACATTCTTCTGACAGGGGTAGCCCGGCGTAGCTCTCTCTTGTTTTGTGTCTGAATAGGTCATAGGATGATGTAAAACCATGTTGGTTCACAAGTTGGGGCACTATCCTACCCGGTTTCACCTGAACGGGGAGATTCCCCCTTATATAGGTCCATAACCTTTCGCTTCTAGGTTAGAGCGCATGCATGCGAGGGGGACACATGCAATCACCTATACCAACCTTGCACCACACTCACACACATATGCTAGGTACACATGCAAGTTTTCAGATGATTCCGACGTTCTTGCGGACTTCCACCGGCGAAACCCTGATCTGCGGGACTCGGACCGTCCACCCCCCTAGACATTCTTCTGACGGGGGTAGCTCGGCGTAGCTCTCTCTTGTTTTGTGTTTGATTATGTCATGTGATGATGTGAAACCATGTTGGTTCACAATTTGGGGCACTATACGGCCCGGTTTCACCGTAACAGGGAGATTCCCCCTTATACAGGTCCAGAACCTTCGCTTCTAGGTTAGAGCGCATGCATGTGAGGGGGGACACATGCAATCACCTATATATACCAACCTGGCACCACACTCACACACATATGCTAGGGACACATGCAAGTTTTCATCGATTCCGACGTTCTCGTGGACTTCCTCCGGCGAAACCCTGATGATCTGCGGGCCTCGGATCGTCTACCTAATGGAAATGAAGTTCAGCATCCTCTAGAACCTTATGGTCTATTGCAAAGTTAGTGTTTCCATGGTCTGAATACTTACAAATAGGCAACAAAAGGTTAACTAAAAACTTTAAATAAATACATTTGAAAGAAAAAAATAAAAAGAAAATTAGAAAATACCTAAAGGCACACGGCAAAGGACAAAACACACGGCAAAGAGGTCCTTTGCCGTGTGCCTGTCGCCGTCAAACACATGGCAAAGGTCCTTTGCCGTGTGTCTCTCTCCCTCAGACACACGGCAAAGAATTTTTTTCACCTTTAGCAAGGCTTTTATTACATATATGTTAGGTGATATTATTTCATAGGATCATGAGAGCACACATATGATCATAGGTTATTGTGGTCTTGATCACTATATACATGCACCCCCCCTGATTCCGACGTTCTCGTGGACTTCCTCCGGCGAAACCCTGATGATCTATGGGCCTCGGATCGTCTACCCCCTAGACATTCTTCTGACAGGGGTAGCCCGGCGTAGCTCTCTCTTGTTTTGTGTTTGATTATGTCATGGGATGATGTGAAACCATGTTGGTTCACAAGTTGGGGCACTATATGGCCCGGTTTCACCGTAACGGGGAGATTCCCCCTTATACAGGTCCAGAACCTTCGCTTCTAGGTTAGAGCGCATGCATGTGAGGGGGACACATGCAATCACCTATATCAACCTGGCACCACACTCACACACATATGCTAGGGACACATGCAAGTTTTCATCGATTCCGACGTTCTCGTGGACTTCCTCCGGCGAAACCCTGATGATCTGCGGGCCTCGGATCGTCTACCCCCTAGACATTCTTCTGACAGGGGTAGCCTGGCGTAGCTCTCTCTTGTTTTGTGTCTGACTAGGTCATAGGATGATGTAAAACCATGTTGGTTCACAAGTTGGGGCACTATCCTACCCGGTTTCACCTGAACGAGGAGATTCTCCCTCATACAGGTCCAGAACCTTTCGCTTCTAGGTTAGAGCGCATGCATGCGAGGGGGACACATGAAATCACCTATACCAACCTTGCACCACACTCACACACATATGCTAGGGACACATGCAAGTTTTTAGATGATTCCGACGTTCTCGTGGTCTTCCTCCGGCGAAACCCTGATCTGCGGGACTCGAATCGTCTACCCCCCTAGACATTCTTCTGACAGGGGTAGCCCGGCGTAGCTCTCTCTTGTTTTCTGTCTGACTAGGTCATAGGATGATGTAAAACCATGTTGGTTCACAAGTTGGGGCACTATCCTACCCGGTTTCACCTGAACGGGGAGATTCCCCCTTATATAGGTCCATAACCTTCCGCTTCTAGGTTAGAGCGCATGCATGCGAGGGGGACACATGCAATCACCTATACCAACCTTGCACCAGACTCACACACATATTCTAGGGACACATGCAAGTTTTCAGATGATTCCGACGTTCTTGCGGACTTCCACCGGCGAAACCCTGATCTGCGGGACTCGGACCGTCTACCCCCCTAGACATTCTTCTGACAGGGGTAGCCCGGCGTAGCTCTCGCTTGTTTTGTGTTTGATTATGTCATGGGATGATGTGAAACCATGTTGGTTCACAAGTTGGGGCACTATACGGCCCGGTTTCACCGTAACGGGGAGATTCCCCCTTATACAGGTCCAGAACCTTCGCTTCTAGGTTAGAGCGCATGCATCTGAGGGGGGACACATGCAATCACCTATACCAACCTGGCACCACACTCACACACATATGCTAGGGACACATGCAAGTTTTCATCGATTCCGACGTTCTCGTGGACTTCCTCCGGCGAAACCCTGATGATCTGCGGGCCTCGGATCGTCTACCCCCCTAGACATTCTTCTGATAGGGGTAGCCCGATGTAGCTCTCTCTTGTTTTGTGTCTGACTAGGTCATAGGATGATGTAAAACCATGTTGGTTCACAAGTTGGGGCACTATCCTACCTGGTTTCACCTGAACGGGGAGATTCCCCCTTATACAGGTCCAGAACCTTCGCTTCTAGGTTAGAGCGCATGCATGCGAGGGGGACACATGTAATCACCTATACCAACCTTGCACCACACTCACACACATATGCTAGGGACACATGCAAGTTTTCATATGATTCCGACGTTCTCGTGGTCTTCCTCCGACGAAACCCTGATCTGCGGGACTCGGATCGTCTACCCTCCTAGACATTCTTCTGACAGGGGTAGCCCGGCGTAGCTCTATCTTGTTTTGTGTCTGACTAGGTCATAGGATGATGTAAAACCATGTTGGTTCACAAGTTGGGGCACTATCTTACCCGGTTTCACGTGAACGGGGAGATTCCCCCTTATACAGGTCGAGAACCTTTCGCTTCTAGGTTAGAGCGCATGCATGTGAGAAGGACACATGCAATCACCTATACCAACCTTGCACCACACTCACACACATATGCTAGGGACACATGCAAGTTTTCAGATGATTCTGACGTTCTCATGGTCTTCCTTCGGCGAAACCTTGATCTGCGGGACTCGGATCGTCTACCCCCCTAGACATTCTTCTGACAGGGGTAGCCCGGCATAGCTCTCTCTTGTTTTGTGTCTGACTAGGTCATAGGATGATGTAAAACCATGTTGGTTCACAAGTTGGGGCACTATCCTACCCGGTTTCACCTGAACGGGGAGATTCCCCCTTATACAGGTCCAAAACCTTTCGCTTCTAGGTTAGAGCGCATGCATGCGAGGGGGACACATGCAATCACCTATACCAACCTTGCACCACACTCACACACATATGCTAGGTACACATGCAAGTTTTCAGATGATTCCGACGTTCTTGCGGACTTCCACCGGCGAAACCCTGATCTGCGGGACTCGGACCGTCCACCCCCCTAGACATTCTTCTGACGGGGGTAGCTCGGCGTAGCTCTCTCTTGTTTTGTGTTTGATTATGTCATGGGATGATGTGAAACCATGTTGGTTCACAAGTTGGGGCACTATACGGCCCGGTTTCACCGTAACAGGGAGATTCCCCCTTATACAGGTCCAGAACCTTCGCTTCTAGGTTAGAGCGCATGCATGTGAGGGGGGACACATGCAATCACCTATATATACCAACCTGGCACCACACTCACACACATATGCTAGGGACACATGCAAGTTTTCATCGATTCCGACGTTCTCGTGGACTTCCTCCGGCGAAACCCTGATGATCTGCGGGCCTCGGATCGTCTACCTAATGGAAATGAAGTTCAGCATCCTCTAGAACCTTATGGTCTATTGCAAAGTTAGTGTTTCCATGGTCTGAATACTTACAAATAGGCAACAAAAAGTTAACTAAAAACTTTAAATAAATACATTTGAAAGAAAAAAATAAAAAGAAAATTAGAAAATACCTAAAGGCACACGGCAAAGGACAAAACACACGGCAAAGAGGTCCTTTGCCGTGTGCCTGTCGCCGTCAAACACATGGCAAAGGTCCTTTGCCGTGTGTCTCTCTCCCTCAGACACACGGCAAAGAATTTTTTTCACCTTTAGCAAGGCTTTTATTACATATATGTTAGGTGATATTATTTCATAGGATCATGAGAGAACACATATGATCATAGGTTATTGTGGTCTTGATCACTATATACATGCACCCCCCTGATTCCGACGTTCTCGTGGACTTCCTCCGGCGAAACCCTGATGATCTACGGGCCTCGGATCGTCTAACCCCTAGACATTCTTCTGACAGGGGTAGCCCGGCGTAGCTCTCTCTTGTTTTGTGTTTGATTATGTCATGGGATGATGTGAAACCATGTTGGTTCACAAGTTGGGGCACTATATGGCCCGGTTTCACAGTAACGGGGAGATTCCCCCTTATACAGGTCCAGAACCTTCGCTTCTAGGTTAGAGCGCATGCATGTGAGGGGGGACACATGCAATCACCTATATCAACCTGGCACCACACTCACACACATATGCTAGGGACACATGCAAGTTTTCATCGATTCCGACGTTCTCGTGGACTTCCTCCGGCGAAACCCGGATGATCTGCGGGCCTCGGATCGTCTACCCCCCTAGACATTCTTCTGACAGGGGTAGCCTGGCGTAGCTCTCTCTTGTTTTGTGTCTGACTAGGTCATAGGATGATGTAAAACCATGTTGGTTCACAAGTTGGGGCACTATCCTACCCGGTTTCACCTGAACGAGGAGATTCCCCCTCATACAGGTCCAGAACCTTTCGCTTCTAGGTTAGAGCGCATGCATGCGAGGGGGACACATGCAATCACCTATACCAACCTTGCACCACACTCACACACATATGCTAGGGACACATGCAAGTTTTTAGATGATTCCGACGTTCTCGTGGTCTTCCTCCGGCGAAACCCTGATCTGCGGGACTCGAATCGTCTACCCCCCTAGACATTCTTCTGACAGGGGTAGCCCGACGTAGCTCTCTCTTGTTTTGTGTCTGACTAGGTCATAGGATGATGTAAAACCATGTTGGTTCACAAGTTGGGGCACTATCCTACCCGGTTTCACCTGAACGGGGAGATTCCCCCTTATATAGGTCCGTAACCTTCCGCTTCTAGGTTAGAGCGCATGCATGCGAGGGGGACACATGAAATCACCTATACCAACCTTGCACCACACTCACACACATATGCTAGGGACACATGCAAGTTTTCAGATGATTCCGACGTTCTTGCGGACTTCCATCGGCGAAACCCTGATCTGCGGGACTCGGACCGTCTACCCCCCTAGACATTCTTCTGACAGGGGTAGCCCGGCGTAGCTCTCTCTTGTTTTGTGTTTGATTATGTCATGGGGTTATGTGAAACCATGTTGGTTCACAAGTTGGGGCACTATACGGCCCGGTTTCACCGTAACGTGGAGATTCCCCCTTATACAGGTCCAGAACCTTCGCTTCTAGGTTAGAGCGCATGCATGTGAGGGGGGACACATGCAATCACCTATACCAACCTGGAACCACACTCACACACATATGCTAGGGACAGATGCAAGTTTTCATCGATTCCGACGTTCTCGTGGACTTCCTCCTGCGAAACCCTGATGATCTGCGGGCCTCAAATCGTCTACCCCCCTAGACATTCTTCTGACAGGGGTAGCCCGGCGTAGCTCTCTCTTGTTTTGTGTCTGACTAGGTCATAGGATGATGTAAAACCATGTTGGTTCACAAGTTGGGGCACTATCCTACCTGGTTTCACCTGAACGGGGAGATTCCCCCTTATACAGGTCCAGAACCTTTCGCTTCTAGGTTAGAGCGCATGCATGCGAGGGGGACACATGCAATCACCTATACAAACCTTGCACCACACTCACACACATATTCTAGGGACACATGCAAGTTTTCAGATGATTCTGACGTTCTCGTGGTCTTCCTCCGACGAAACCCTGATCTGCGGGCCTCGGATCGTCTACCCCCTAGACATTCTTCTGACAGGGGTAGCCCGGCGTAGCTCTCTCTTGTTTTGTGTCTGACTAGGTCATAGGATGATGTAAAACCATGTTGGTTCACAAGTTGGGGCACTATCTTACCCGGTTTCACCTGAACGGGGAGATTCCCCCTTATACAGGTCCAGAACCTTCGCTTCTAGGTTAGAGCGCATGCATGCGAGGGGGACACATGCAATCACCTATACCAACCTTGCACCACACTCACACACATATTCTAGGGACACATGCAAGTTTTCAGATGATTCCGACGTTCTCGTGGTCTTCCTCTGACGAAACCCTGATCTGCGGGACTCGGATCGTCTACCCCCCTAGACATTCTTCTGACAGGGGTAGCCCGGCGTAGCTCTCTCTTGTTTTGTGTCTGACTAGGTCATAGGATGATGTAAAACCATGTTGGTTCACAAGTTGGGGCACTATCCTACCCGGTTTCACGTGAACGGGGAGATTCCCCCTTATAAAGGTCGAGAACCTTTTGCTTCTAGGTTAGAGCGCATGCATGCGAGAGGGACACATGCAATCACCTATAACAACCTTGCACCACACTCACACACATATGCTAGGGACACATGCAAGTTTTCAGATGATTCCGACGTTCTCGTGGTCTTCCTCCGGCGAAACCCTGATCTGCGGGACTCGGATCGTCTACCCCCCTAGACATTCTTCTGACAGGGGTAGTCCGGCGTAGCTCTCTCTTGTTTTGTGTCTGACTAGGTGATAGGATGATGTAAAACCATGTTGGTTCACAAGTTGGGGCACTATCCTACCCGGTTTCACCTGAACGGGGAGATTCCCCCTTATACAGGTCCATAACCTTTCGCTTCTAGGTTAGAGCGCATGCATGCGAGGGGGACACATGCAATCACCTATACCAACCTTGAACCACACTCACACACATATGCTAGGGACACATGCAAGTTTTCAGATGATTCCGACATTCTTGCGGACTTCCACCGGCGAAACCCTGATCTGCGGGACTCGGACCGTCTACCCCCCTAGACATTCTTTTGACAGGGGTAGCCCGGCGTAGCTCTCTCTTGTTTTGTATTTGATTATGTCATGGGATGATGTGAAACCATGTTGGTTCACAAGTTGGGGCACTATACGGCCCGATTTCACCATAACGGGGAGATTCCCCCTTATACAGGTCCAGAACCTTCGCTTCTAGGTTAGAGCGCATGCATGTGAGGGGGGACACATGCAATCACCTATACCAACCTGGCACCACACTCACACACATATGCTAGGGACACATGCAAGTTTTCATCGATTCCGACGTTCTCGTGGACTTCCTCCGGCGAAACCCTGATGATCTGCGGGCCTCGTATCGTCTACCACCCTAGACATTCTTCTGACAGGGGTAGCCCGGCGTAGCTCTCTCTTGTTTTGTGTCTGACTAGGTCATAGGATGATGTAAAACCATGTTGGTTCACAAGTTGGGGCACTATCCTACCCGGTTTCACATGAACGGGGAGATCCCCCTTACACAGGTCTAGAACCTTTCGCTTCTAGGTTAGAGCGCATGCATGCGAGAGGGACACACGCAATCACCTATACCAACCTTGCACCACACTCACACACATATGCTAGGGACACATGCAAGTTTTCAGATGATTCCGACGTTCTCGTGGTCTTCCTCCGGCGAAACCCTGATCTGCGAGACTCAGATCGTCTACCCCCCTAGACATTCTTCTGATAGTGGTAGCCCGGCGTAGCTCTCTCTTGTTTGAGTCTGACTAGGTCATAGGATGATGTAAAACCATGTTGGTTCACAAGTTGGGGCACTATCCTACCCGGTTTCACCTAAACAGGGAGATTCCCCCTTATACAGGTCCAGAACCTTCGCTTCTAGGTTAGAGCGCATGCATGTGAGGGGGGACACATGCAATCACCTATATATACCAACCTGGCACCACACTCACACACATATGCTAGGGACACATGCAAGTTTTCATCGATTCCGACGTTCTCGTGGACTTCCTCCGGCGAAACCCTGATGATCTGCGG
This sequence comes from Avena sativa, assembly GCA_916181665.1. Lineage (NCBI taxonomy): Eukaryota > Viridiplantae > Streptophyta > Magnoliopsida > Poales > Poaceae > Avena > Avena sativa. The sequence continues at coordinate 388,774,294 of OV702296.1, forward strand.
GCCTCGGATCGTCTACCTAATGGAAATGAAGTTCAGCATCCTCTAGAACCTTATGGTCTATTGCAAAGTTAGTGTTTCCATGGTCTGAATACTTACAAATAGGCAACAAAAAGTTAACTAAAAACTTTAAATAAATACATTTGAAAGAAAAAAATAAAAATATAATTAGAAAATACCTAAAGGCACACGGCAAAGGACAAAACACACGGCAAAGAGGTCCTTTACCGTGTGCCTGTCGCCGTCAAACACATGGCAAAGGTCCTTTGCCGTGTGTCTCTCTCCCTCAGACACACGGCAAAGAATTTTTTTCACCTTTAGCAAGGCTTTTATTACATATATGTTAGGTGATATTATTTCATAGGATCATGAGAGCACACATATGATCATAGGTTATTGTGGTCTTGATCACTATATACATGCACCCCCCCTGATTCCGACGTTCTCGTGGACTTCCTCCGGCGAAACCCTGATGATCTACGGGCCTCGGATCGTCTACCCCCTAGACATTCTTCTGATAGGGGTAGCCCGGCGTAGCTCTCTCTTGTTTTGTGTTTGATTATGTCATGGGATGATGTGAAACCATGTTGGTTCACAAGTTGGGGCACTATATGGCCCGGTTTCACCGTAACGGGGAGATTCCCCCTTATACAGGTCCAGAACCTTCGCTTCTAGGTTAGAGCGCATGCATGTGAGGGGGGACACATGCAATCACCTATATCAACCTGGCACCACACTCACACACATATGCTAGGGACACATGCAAGTTTTCATCGATTCCGACGTTCTCGTGGACTTCCTCCGGCGAAACCCTGATGATCTGCGGGCCTCGGATCGTCTACCCCCCTAGACATTCTTCTGACAGGGGTAGCCTGGCGTAGCTCTCTCTTGTTTTGTGTCTGACTAGGTCATAGGATGATGTAAAACCATGTTGGTTCACAAGTTGGGGCACTATCCTACCCGGTTTCACCTGAACGGGGAGATTCCCCCTTATATAGGTCCGTAACCTTCCGCTTCTAGGTTAGAGCGCATGCATGCGAGGGGGACACATGCAATCACCTATACCAACCTTGCACCACACTCACACACATATGCTAGGGACACATGCAAGTTTTCAGATGATTCCGACGTTCTTGCGGACTTCCATTGGCGAAACCCTGATCTGCGGGACTCGGACCGTCTACCCCCCTAGACATTCTTCTGACAGGGGTAGCCCGGCGTAGCTCTCTCTTGTTTTGTGTTTGATTATGTCATGGGATGATGTGAAACCATGTTGGTTCACAAGTTGGGGCACTATACGGCCCGGTTTCACCGTAACGGGGAGATTCCCCCATATACAGGTCCAGAACCTTCGCTTCTAGGTTAGAGCGCATGCATGTGAGGGGGGACACATGCAATCACCTATACCAACCTGGAACCACACTCACACACATATGCTAGGGACACATGCAAGTTTTCATCGATTCCGACGTCTCGTGGACTTCCTCCGGCGAAACCCTGATGATCTGCGGGCCTCGGATCGTCTACCCCCCTAGACATTCTTCTGACAGGGGTAGCCCGGCGTAGCTCTCTCTTGTTTTGTGTCTGACTAGGTCATAGGATGATGTAAAACCATGTTGGTTCACAAGTTGGGGCACTATCCTACCTGGTTTCACCTGAACGGGGAGATTCCCCCTTATACAGGTCCAGAACCTTTCGCTTCTAGGTTAGAGCGCATGCATGCGAGGGGGACACATGCAATAACCTATACAAACCTTGCACCACACTCACACACATATTCTAGGGAGACATGCAAGTTTTCAGATGATTCCGACGTTCTCGTGGTCTTCATCCGGCGAAACCCTGATCTGCGGGCCTCGGATCGTCTACCCCCCTAGACATTCTTCTGACAGGGGTAGCCCGGCGTAGCTCTCTCTTGTTTTGTGTCTGACTAGGTCATAGGATGATGTAAAACCATGTTGGTTCACAAGTTGGGGCACTATCTTACCCGGTTTCACCTGAACGGGGAGATTCCCCCTTATACAGGTCCAGAACCTTCGCTTCTAGGTTAGAGCGCATGCATGCGAGGGGGACACATGCAATCACCTATACCAACCTTGCACCACACTCACACACATATGCTAGGGACACATGCAAGTTTTCAGATGATTCCGACGTTCTCGTGGTCTTCCTCTGACGAAACCCTGATCTGCGGGACTCGGATCGTCTACCCCCCTAGACATTCTTCTGACAGGGGTAGCCCGGCGTAGCTCTCTCTTGTTTTGTGTCTGACTAGGTCATAGGATGATGTAAAACCATGTTGGTTCACAAGTTGGGGCACTATCCTACCCGGTTTCACGTGAACGGGGAGATTCCCCCTTATACAGGTCGAGAACCTTTTGCTTCTAGGTTAGAGCGCATGCATGCGAGAGGGACACATGCAATCACCTATAACAACCTTGCACCACACTCACATACATATGCTAGGGACACATGCAAGTTTTCAGATGATTCCGACGTTCTCGTGGTCTTCCTCCGGCGAAACCCTGATCTGCGGGACTCGGATCGTCTACCCCCCTAGACATTCTTCTGACAGGGGTAGCCCGGCGTAGCTCTCTCTTGTTTTGTGTCTGACTAGGTGATAGGATGATGTAAAACCATGTTGGTTCACCAGTTGGGGCACTATCCTACCCGGTTTCACCTGAACGGGGAGATTCCCCCTTATACAGGTCCATAACCTTTCGCTTCTAGGTTAGAGCGCATGCATGCGAGGGGGACACATGCAATCACCTATACCAACCTTGAACCACACTCACACACATATGCTAGGGACACATGCAAGTTTTCAGATGATTCCGACGTTCTTGCGGACTTCCACTGGCGAAACCCTGATCTGCGGGACTCGGACCGTCTACCCCCCTAGACATTCTTTTGACAGGGGTAGCCCGGCGTAGCTCTCTCTTGTTTTGTATTTGATTATGTCATGGGATGATGTGAAACCATGTTGGTTCACAACTTGGGGCACTATACGGCCCGATTTCACCATAACGGGGAGATTCCCCCTTATACAGGTCCAGAACCTTCGCTTCCAGGTTAGAGCGCATGCATGTGAGGGGGGACACATGCAATCACCTATACCAACCTGGCACCACACTCACACACATATGCTAGGGACACATGCAAGTTTTCATCGATTCCGACGTTCTCGTGGACTTCCTCCGGCGAAACCCTGATGATCTGCGGGCCTCGGATCGTCTACCCCCCTAGACATTCTTCTGACAGGGGTAGCCCGGCGTAGCTCTCTCTTGTTTTGTGTCTGACTAGGTCATAGGATGATGTAAAACCATGTTGGTTCACAAGTTGGGGCACTATCCTACCCGGTTTCACATGAACGGGGAGATCCCCCTTATACAGGTCTAGAACCTTTCGCTTCTAGGTTAGAGCGCATGCATGCGAGAGGGACACACGCAATCACCTATACCAACCTTGCACCACACTCACACACATATGCTAGGGACACATGCAAGTTTTCAGATGATTCCGACGTTCTCGTGGTCTTCCTCCGGCGAAACCCTGATCTGCGAGACTCAGATCGTCTACCCCCCTAGACATTCTTCTGATAGTGGTAGCCCGACGTAGCTCTCTCTTGTTTGTGTCTGACTAGGTCATAGGATGATGTAAAACCATGTTGGTTCACAAGTTGGGGCACTATCCTACCCGGTTTCACCTAAACAGGGATATTCCCCCTTATACAGGTCCAGAACCTTCGCTTCTAGGTTAGAGCGCATGCATGTGAGGGGGGACACATGCAATCACCTATATATACCAACCTGGCACCACACTCACACACATATGCTAGGGACACATGCAAGTTTTCATCGATTCCGATGTTCTCGTGGACTTCCTCCGGCGAAACCCTGATGATCTGCGGGCCTCGGATCGTCTACCTAATGGAAATGAAGTTCAGCATCCTCTAGAACCTTATGGTCTATTGCAAAGTTAGTGTTTCCATGGTCTGAATACTTACAAATAGGCAACAAAAAGTTAACTAAAAACTTTAAATAAATACATTTGAAAGAAAAAAATAAAAAGATAATTAGAAAATACCTAAAGGCACACGGCAAAGGACAAAACACACGGCAAAGAGGTCCTTTGCCGTGTGCCTGTCGCCGTCAAACACATGGCAAAGGTCCTTTGCCGTGTGTCTCTCTCCCTCAGACACACGGCAAAGAATTTTTTTCACCTTTAGCAAGGCTTTTATTACATATATGTTAGGTGATATTATTTCATAGGATCATGAGAGCACACATATGATCATAGGTTATTGTGGTCTTGATCACTATATACATGCACCCCCCTGATTCCGACGTTCTCGTGGACTTCCTCCGGCGAAACCCTGATGATCTACGGGCCTCGGATCGTCTACCCCTAGAGATTCTTCTGATAGGGGTAGCCCGGCGTAGCTCTCTCTTGTTTTGTGTTTGATTATGTCATGGGATGATGTGAAACCATGTTGGTTCACAAGTTGGGGCACTATATGGCCCGGTTTCACCGTAACGGGGAGATTCCCCGTTATACAGGTCCAGAACCTTCGCTTCTAGGTTAGAGCGCATGCATGTGAGGGGGGACACATGCAATCACCTATATCAACCTGGCACCACACTCACACACATATGCTAGGGACACATGCAAGTTTTCATCGATTCCGACGTTCTCGTGGACTTCCTCCGGCGAAACCCTGATGATCTGCGGGCCTCGGATCGTCTACCCCCCTAGACATTCTTCTGACAGGGGTAGCCTGGCGTAGCTCTCTCTTGTTTTGTGTCTGACTAGGTCATAGGATGATGTAAAACCATGTTGGTTCACAAGTTGGGGCACTATCCTACCCGGTTTCACCTGAACGAGGAGATTCCCCCTCATACAGGTCCAGAACCTTTCGCTTCTAGGTTAGAGCGCATGCATGCGAGGGGGACACATGAAATCACCTATACCAACCTTGCACCACACTCACACACATATGCTAGGGACAAATGCAAGTTTTTAGATGATTCCGACGTTCTCGTGGTCTTCCTCTGGCGAAACCCTGATCTGCGGGACTCGAATCGTCTACCCCCTAGACATTCTTCTGACAGGGGTAGCCCGGCGTAGCTCTCTCTTGTTTTGTGTCTGACTAGGTCATAGGATGATGTAAAACCATGTTGGTTCACAAGTTGGGGCACTATCTTACCCGGTTTCACCTGAACGGGGAGATTCCCCCTTATACAGGTCCGTAACCTTCCGCTTCTAGGTTAGAGCGCATGCATGCGAGGGGGACACATGCAATCACCTATACCAACCTTGCACCACACTCACACACATATGCTAGGGACACATGCAAGTTTTCAGATGATTCCGACGTTCTCGTGGTCTTCCTCTGACGAAACCCTGATCTGCGGGACTCGGATCGTCTACCCCCCTAGACATTCTTCTGACAGGGGTAGCCCAGCGTAGCTCTCTCTTGTTTTTTGTCTGACTAGGTCATAGGATGATGTAAAACCATGTTGGTTCACAAGTTGGGGCACTATCCTACCCGGTTTCACGTGAACGGGGAGATTCCCCCTTATACAGGTCGAGAACCTTTCGCTTCTAGGTTAGAGCGCATGCATGCGAGAGGGACACATGCAATCACCTATAACAACCTTGCACCACACTCACACACATATGCTAGGGACACATGCAAGTTTTCAGATGATTCCGACGTTCTCGTGGTCTTCCTCCGGCGAAACCCTGATCTGCGGGACTCGGATCGTCTACCCCCCTAGACATTCTTCTGACAGGGGTAGCCCGGCGTAGCTCTCTCTTGTTTTGTGTCTGACTAGGTGATAGGATGATGTAAAACCATGTTGGTTCACAAGTTGGGGCACTATCCTACCCGGTTTCACCTGAACGGGGAGATTCCCCCTTATACAGGTCCATAACCTTTCGCTTCTAGGTTAGAGCGCATGCATGCGAGAGGGACACATGCAATCACCTATAACAACCTTGCACCACACTCACACACATATGCTAGGGACACATGCAAGTTTTCAGATGATTCCGACGTTCTCGTGGTCTTCCTCCGGCGAAACCCTGATCTGCGGGACTCGGATCGTCTACCCCCCTAGACATTCTTCTGACAGGGGTAGCCCGGCGTAGCTCTCTCTTGTTTTGTGTCTGACTAGGTCATAGGATGATGTAAAACCATGTTGGTTCACAAGTTGGGGCACTATCCTACCCGGTTTCACGTGAACGGGGAGATTCCCCCTTATACAGGTCGAGAACCTTTTGCTTCTAGGTTAGAGCGCATGCATGCGAGAGGGACACATGCAATCACCTATAACAACCTTGCACCACACTCACACACATATGCTAGGGACACATGCAAGTTTTCAGATGATTCCGACGTTCTCGTGGTCTTCCTCCGGCGAAACCCTGATCTGTGGGACTCGGATCGTCTACCCCCCTAGACATTCTTCTGACAGGGGTAGCCCGGCGTAGCTCTCTCTTGTTTTGTGTCTGACTAGGTGATAGGATGATGTAAAACCATGTTGGTTCACCAGTTGGGGCACTATCCTACCCGGTTTCACCTGAACGGGGAGATTCCCCCTTATACAGGTCCATAACCTTTCGCTTCTAGGTTAGAGCGCATGCATGCGAGGGGGACACATGCAATCACCTATACCAACCTTGAACCACACTCACACACATATTCTAGGGACACATGCAAGTTTTCAGATGATTCCGACGTTCTTGCGGACTTCCACCGGCGAAACCCTGATCTGCGGGACTCGGACCGTCTACCCCACTAGACATTCTTTTGACAGGGGTAGCCCGGCGTAGCTCTCTCTTGTTTTGTATTTGATTATGTCATGGGATGATGTGAAACCATGTTGGTTCACAAGTTGGGGCACTATACGGCCCGATTTCACCATAACGGGGAGATTCCCCCTTATACAGGTCCAGAACCTTCGCTTCTAGGTTAGAGCGCATGCATGTGAGGGGGGACACATGCAATCACCTATACCAACCTGGCACCACACTCACACACATATTCTAGGGACACATGCAAGTTTTCATCGATTCCGACGTTCTCGTGGACTTCCTCCGGCGAAACCCTGATGATCTGCGGGCCTCGGATCGTCAACCCCCCTAGACATTCTTCTGACAGGGGTAGCCTGGCGTAGCTCTCTCTTGTTTTGTGTCTGACTAGGTCATAGGATGATGTAAAACCATGTTGGTTCACAAGTTGGGGCATTATCCTACCCGGTTTCACATGAACGGGGAGATCCCCCCTTATACAGGTCTAGAACCTTTCGCTTCTAGGTTAGAGCGCATGCATGCGAGAGGGACACACGCAATCACCTATACCAACCTTGCACCACACTCACACACATATGCTAGGGACACATGCAAGTTTACAGATGATTCCGACGTTCTCGTGGTCTTCCTCCGGCGAAACCCTGATCTGCGAGACTCAGATCGTCTACCCCCCTAGACATTCTTCTGATAGTGGTAGCCCGGCGTAGCTCTCTCTTGTTTGTGTCTGACTAGGTCATAGGATGATGTAAAACCATGTTGGTTCACAAGTTGGGGCACTATCCTACCCGGTTTCACCTAAACAGGGAGATTCCCCCTTATACAGGTCCATAACCTTTCGCTTCTAGGTTAGAGCGCATGCATGCGAGGGGGACACATGCAATCACCTATACCAACCTTGCACCACACTCACACACATATGCTAGGGACACATGCAAGTTTTCAGATGATTCCGACGATCTTGCGGACTTCCACCGGCGAAACCCTGATCTGCGGGACTCGGATCGTCTACCCCCCTAGACATTCTTCTGACAGGGGTAGCCCAGCGTAGCTCTCTCTTGTTTTTTGTCTGACTAGGTCATAGGATGATGTAAAACCATGTTGGTTCACAAGTTGGGGCACTATCCTACCCGGTTTCACGTGAACGGGGAGATTCCCCCTTATACAGGTCGAGAACCTTTCGCTTCTAGGTTAGAGCGCATGCATGCGAGAGGGACACATGCAATCACCTATAACAACCTTGCACCACACTCACACACATATGCTAGGGACACATGCAAGTTTTCAGATGATTCCGACGTTCTCGTGGTCTTCCTCCGGCGAAACCCTGATCTGCGGGACTCGGATCGTCTACCCCCCTAGACATTCTTCTGACAGGGGTAGCCCGGCGTAGCTCTCTCTTGTTTTGTGTCTGACTAGGTCATAGGATGATGTAAAACCATGTTGGTTCACAAGTTGGGGCACTATCCTACCCGGTTTCACGTGAACGGGGAGATTCCCCCTTATACAGGTCGAGAACCTTTTGCTTCTAGGTTAGAGCGCATGCATGCGAGAGGGACACATGCAATCACCTATAACAACCTTGCACCACACTCACACACATATGCTAGGGACACATGCAAGTTTTCAGATGATTCCGACGTTCTCGTGGTCTTCCTCCGGCGAAACCCTGATCTGTGGGACTCGGATCGTCTACCCCCCTAGACATTCTTCTGACAGGGGTAGCCCGGCGTAGCTCTCTCTTGTTTTGTGTCTGACTAGGTGATAGGATGATGTAAAACCATGTTGGTTCACCAGTTGGGGCACTATCCTACCCGGTTTCACCTGAACGGGGAGATTCCCCCTTATACAGGTCCATAACCTTTCGCTTCTAGGTTAGAGCGCATGCATGCGAGGGGGACACATGCAATCACCTATACCAACCTTGAACCACACTCACACACATATTCTAGGGACACATGCAAGTTTTCAGATGATTCCGACGTTCTTGCGGACTTCCACCGGCGAAACCCTGATCTGCGGGACTCGGACCGTCTACCCCACTAGACATTCTTTTGACAGGGGTAGCCCGGCGTAGCTCTCTCTTGTTTTGTATTTGATTATGTCATGGGATGATGTGAAACCATGTTGGTTCACAAGTTGGGGCACTATACGGCCCGATTTCACCATAACGGGGAGATTCCCCCTTATACAGGTCCAGAACCTTCGCTTCTAGGTTAGAGCGCATGCATGTGAGGGGGGACACATGCAATCACCTATACCAACCTGGCACCACACTCACACACATATTCTAGGGACACATGCAAGTTTTCATCGATTCCGACGTTCTCGTGGACTTCCTCCGGCGAAACCCTGATGATCTGCGGGCCTCGGATCGTCAACCCCCCTAGACATTCTTCTGACAGGGGTAGCCTGGCGTAGCTCTCTCTTGTTTTGTGTCTGACTAGGTCATAGGATGATGTAAAACCATGTTGGTTCACAAGTTGGGGCATTATCCTACCCGGTTTCACATGAACGGGGAGATCCCCCTTATACAGGTCTAGAACCTTTCGCTTCTAGGTTAGAGCGCATGCATGCAAGAGGGACACACGCAATCACCTATACCAACCTTGCACCACACTCACACACATATGCTAGGGACACATGCAAGTTTACAGATGATTCCGACGTTCTCGTGGTCTTCCTCCGGCGAAACCCTGATCTGCGAGACTCAGATCGTCTACCCCCCTAGACATTCTTCTGATAGTGGTAGCCCGGCGTAGCTCTCTCTTGTTTGTGTCTGACTAGGTCATAGGATGATGTAAAACCATGTTGGTTCACAAGTTGGGGCACTATCCTACCCGGTTTCACCTAAACAGGGAGATTCCCCCTTATACAGGTCCATAACCTTTCGCTTCTAGGTTAGAGCGCATGCATGCGAGGGGGACACATGCAATCACCTATACCAACCTTGCACCACACTCACACACATATGCTAGGGACACATGCAAGTTTTCAGATGATTCCGACGATCTTGCGGACTTCCACCGGCGAAACCCTGATCTGCGGGACTCGGACCGTCTACCCCCCTAGACATTCTTCTGACAGGGGTAGCCCGGCGTAGCTCTCTCTTGTTTTGTGTTTGATTATGTCATGGGATGATGTGAAACCATGTTGGTTCACAAGTTGGGGCACTATACGGCCCGGTTTCACCGTAACAGGGAGATTCCCCCTTATACAGGTCCAGAACCTTCGCTTCTAGCTTAGAGTGCATGCATGTGAGGGGGGACACATGCAATCACCTATACCAACCTGGAACCACACTCACACACATATGCTAGGGACACATGCAAGTTTTCATCGATTCCGACGTTCTCGTGGACTTCCTCCAGCGAAACCCTGATGATCTGCGGGCCTCGGATCGTCTACCCCCCTAGACATTCTTCTGACAGGGGTAGCCCGGCGTAGCTCTCTCTTGTTTTGTGTCTGACTAGGTCATAGGATGATGTAAAACCATGTCGGTTCACAAGTTGGGGCACTATCCTACCTGGTTTCACCTGAACGGGGAGATTCCCCCTTATACAGGTCCAGAACCTTTCGCTTCTAGGTTAGAGGGCATGCATGCGAGGGGGACACATGCAATCACCTATACAAACCTTGCACCACACTCACACACATATTCTAGGGACACATGCAAGTTTTCAGATGATTCCGACGTTCTCGTGGTCTTCCTCCGGCGAAACCCTGATCTGCGGGCCTCGGATCGTCTACCCCCCTAGACATTCTTCTGACAGGGGTAGCCCGGCGTAGCTCTCTCTTGTTTTGTGTCTGACTAGGTCATAGGATGATGTAAAACCATGTTGGTTCACAAGTTGGGGCACTATCTTACCCGGTTTCACCTGAACGGGGAGATTCCCCCTTATACAGGTCCAGAACCTTCGCTTCTAGGTTGGAGCGCATGCATGCGAGGGGGACACATGCAATCACCTATACCAACCTTGCACCACACTCACACACATATGCTAGGGACACATGCAAGTTTTCAGATGATTCCGACGTTCTCGTGGTCTTCCTCTGACGAAACCCTGATCTGCGGGACTCGGATCGTCTACCCCCCTAGACATTCTTCTGACAGGGGTAGCCCAGCGTAGCTCTCTCTTGTTTTTTGTCTGACTAGGTCATAGGATGATGTAAAACCATGTTGGTTCACAAGTTGGGGCACTATCCTACCCGGTTTCACGTGAACGGGGAGATTCCCCCTTATACAGGTCGAGAACCTTTCGCTTCTAGGTTAGAGCGCATGCATGCGAGAGGGACACATGCAATCACCTATAACAACCTTGCACCACACTCACACACATATGCTAGGGACACATGCAAGTTTTCAGATGATTCCGACGTTCTCGTGGTCTTCCTCCGGCGAAACCCTGATCTGCGGGACTCGGATCGTCTACCCCCCTAGACATTCTTCTGACAGGGGTAGCCCGGCGTAGCTCTCTCTTGTTTTGTGTCTGACTAGGTGATAGGATGATGTAAAACCATGTTGGTTCACAAGTTGGGGCACTATCCTACCCGGTTTCACCTGAACGGGGAGATTCCCCCTTATACAGGTCCATAACCTTTCGCTTCTAGGTTAGAGCGCATGCATGCGATGGGGACACATGCAATCACCTATACCAACCTTGAACCACACTCACACACATATGCTAGGGACACATGCAAGTTTTCAGATGATTCCGACGATCTTGCGGACTTCCACCGGCGAAACCCTGATCTGCGGGACTCGGACCGTCTACCCCCCTAGACATTCTTCTGACAGGGGTAGCCCGGCGTAGCTCTCTCTTGTTTTGTGTTTGATTATGTCATGGGATGATGTGAAACCATGTTGGTTCACAAGTTGGGGCACTATACGGCCCGGTTTCACCGTAACAGGGAGATTCCCCCTTATACAGGTCCAGAACCTTCGCTTCTAGCTTAGAGCGCATGCATGTGAGGGGGGACACATGCAATCACCTATACCAACCTGGAACCACACTCACACACATATGCTAGGGACACATGCAAGTTTTCATCGATTCCGACGTTCTCGTGGACTTCCTCCAGCGAAACCCTGATGATCTGCGGGCCTCGGATCGTCTACCCCCCTAGACATTCTTCTGACAGGGGTAGCCCGGCGTAGCTCTCTCTTGTTTTGTGTCTGACTAGGTCATAGGATGATGTAAAACCATGTTGGTTCACAAGTTGGGGCACTATCCTACCTGGTTTCACCTGAACGGGGAGATTCCCCCTTATACAGGTCCAGAACCTTTCGCTTCTAGGTTAGAGGGCATGCATGCGAGGGGGACACATGCAATCACCTATACAAACCTTGCACCACACTCACACACATATTCTAGGGACACATGCAAGTTTTCAGATGATTCCGACGTTCTCGTGGTCTTCCTCTGGCGAAACCCTGATCTGCGGGCCTCGGATCGTCTACCCCCCTAGACATTCTTCTGACAGGGGTAGCCCGGCGTAGCTCTCTCTTGTTTTGTGTCTGACTAGGTCATAGGATGATGTAAAACCATGTTGGTTCACAAGTTGGGGCATTATCTTACCCGGTTTCACCTGAACGGGGAGATTCCCCCTTATACAGGTCCAGAACCTTCGCTTCTAGGTTGGAGCGCATGCATGCGAGGGGGACACATGCAATCACCTATACCAACCTTGCACCACACTCACACACATATGCTAGGGACACATGCAAGTTTTCAGATGATTCCGACGTTCTCCTGGTCTTCCTCTGACGAAACCCTGATCTGCGGGACTCGGATCGTCTACCCCCCTAGACATTCTTCTGACAGGGGTAGCCCAGCGTAGCTCTCTCTTGTTTTGTGTCTGACTAGGTCATAGGATGATGTAAAACCATGTTGGTTCACAAGTTGGGGCACTATCCTACCCGGTTTCACGTGAACGGGGAGATTCCCCCTTATACAGGTCGAGAACCTTTCGCTTCTAGGTTAGAGCGCATGCATGCGAGAGGGACACATGCAATCACCTATAACAACCTTGCACCACACTCACACACATATGCTCGGGACACATGCAAGTTTTCAGATGATTCCGACGTTCTCGTGGTCTTCCTCCGGCGAAACCCTGATCTGCGGGACTCGGATCGTCTACCCCCCTAGACATTCTTCTGACAGGGGTAGCCCGGCGTAGCTCTCTCTTGTTTTGTGTCTGACTAGGTGATAGGATGATGTAAAACCATGTTGGTTCACAAGTTGGGGCACTATCCTACCCGGTTTCACCTGAACGGGGAGATTCCCCCTTATACAGGTCCATAACCTTTCGCTTCTAGGTTAGAGCGCATGCATGCGATGGGGACACATGCAATCACCTATACCAACCTTGAACCACACTCACACACATATGCTAGGGACACATGCAAGTTTTCAGATGATTCCGACGTTCTTGCGGACTTCCACCGGCGAAACCCTGATCTGCGGGACTCGGACCGTCTACCCCCCTAGACATTCTTTTGACAGGGGTAGCCCGGCGTAGCTCTCTCTTGTTTTGTATTTTATTATGTCATGGGATGATGTGAAACCATGTTGGTTCACAAGTTGGGGCACTATACGGCCCGATTTCACCATAACGGGGAGATTACCCCTTATACAGGTCCAGAACCTTCGCTTCTAGGTTAGAGCGCATGCATGTGAGGGGGGACACATGCAATCACCTATACCAACCTGGCACCACACTCACACACATATGCTAGGGACACATGCAAGTTTTCATCGATTCCGACGTTCTCGTGGACTTCCTCCGGCGAAACCCTGATGATCTGCGGGCCTCGGATCGTCTACCCCCCTAGACATTCTTCTGACAGGGGTAGCCCGGCGTAGCTCTCTCTTGTTTTGTGTCTGACTAGGTCATAGGATGATGTAAAACCATGTTGGTTCACAAGTTGGGGCACTATCCTACCCGGTTTCACATGAACGGGGAGATCCCCCCTTATACAGGTCTAGAACCTTTCGCTTCTAGGTTAGAGCGCATGCATGCGAGAGGGACACACGTAATCACCTATACCAACCTTGCACCACAGTCACACACATATGCTAGGGACACATGCAAGTTTTCAGATGATTCCGACGTTCTCGTGGTCTTCCTCCGGCGAAACCCTGATCTGCGAGACTCAGATCGTCTACCCCCCTAGACATTCTTCTGATAGTGGTAGCCCGGCGTAGCTCTCTCTTGTTTGTGTCTGACTAGGTCATAGGATGATGTAAAACCATGTTGGTTCACAAGTTGGGGCACTATCCTACCCGGTTTCACCTAAACAGGGAGATTCCCCCTTATATAGGTCCATAACCTTTCGCTTCTAGGTTAGAGCGCATGCATGCGAGGGGGACACATGCAATCACCTATACCAACCTTGCACCACACTCACACACATATGCTAGGGACACATGCAAGTTTTCAGATGATTCCGACGATCTTGCGGACTTCCACCGGCGAAACCCTGATCTGCGGGACTCGGACCGTCTACCCCCCTAGACATTCTTCTGACAGGGGTAGGCCGGCGTAGCTCTCTCTTGTTTTGTGTTTGATTATGTCATGGGATGATGTGAAACCATGTTGGTTCACAAGTTGGGGCACTATACGGCCCGGTTTCACCGTAACAGGGAGATTCCCCCTTATACAGGTCCAGAACCTTCGCTTCTAGGTTAGAGCGCATGCATGTGAGGGGGGACACATGCAATCACCTATACCAACCTTGCACCACACTCACACACATATGCTAGGGACACATGAAATTTTTCATCGATTCCGACGTTCTCGTGTACTTCCTCCGGCGAAACCCTGATGATCTGCGGGCCTCGGATCGTCTACCCCCCTAGACATTCTTATGACAGGGGTAGCCCGGCGTAGCTCTCTCTTGTTTTGTGTCTGACTAGGTCATAGGATGATGTAAAACCATGTTGGTTCACAAGTTGGGGCACTATCCTACCCGGTTTCACGTGAACGGGGAGATTCCCCCTTATACAGGTCGAGAACCTTTCGCTTCTAGGTTAGAGCGCATGCATGCGAGAGGGACACATGCAATCACCTATACCAACCTTGCACCACACTCACACACATATGCTAGGGACACATGCAAGTTTTCAGATGATTCCGACGTTCTCGTGGTCTTCCTCCGGCGAAACCCTGATCTGCGGGACTCGGATCGTCTACCCCCCTAGACATTCTTCTGACAGGGGTAGCCCGGCGTAGCTCTCTCTTGTTTTGTGTCTGACTAGGTGATAGGATGATGTAAAACCATGTTGGTTCACCAGTTGGGGCACTATCCTACCCGGTTTCACCTGAACGGGGAGATTCCCCCTTATACAGGTCCATAACCTTTCGCTTCTAGGTTAGAGCGCATGCATGCGAGGGGGACACATGCAATCACCTATACCAACCTTGAACCACACTCACACACATATGCTAGGGACACATGCAAGTTTTCAGATGATTCCGACGTTCTTGCGGACTTCCACCGGCGAAACCCTGATCTGCGGGACTCGGACCGTCTACCCCACTAGACATTCTTTTGACAGGGGTAGCCCGGCGTAGCTCTCTCTTGTTTTGTATTTGATTATGTCATGGGATGATGTGAAACCATGTTGGTTCACAAGTTGGGGCACTATACGGCCCGATTTCACCATAACGGGGAGATTCCCCCTTATACAGGTCCAGAACCTTCGCTTCTAGGTTAGAGCGCATGCATGTGAGGGGCGACACATGCAATCACCTATACCAACCTGGCACCACACTCACACACATATTCTAGGGACACATGCAAGTTTTCATCGATTCCGACGTTCTCGTGGACTTCCTCCGGCGAAACCCTGATGATCTGCGGGCCTCGGATCGTCTACCCCCCTAGACATTCTTCTGACAGGGGTAGGCCGGCGTAGCTCTCTCTTGTTTTGTGTTTGATTATGTCATGGGATGATGTGAAACCATGTTGGTTCACAAGTTGGGGCACTATACGGCCCGGTTTCACCGTAACAGGGAGATTCCCCCTTATACAGGTCCAGAACCTTCGCTTCTAGGTTAGAGCGCATGCATGTGAGGGGGGACACATGCAATCACCTATACCAACCTGGCACCACACTCACACACATATGCTAGGGACACATGCAAGTTTTCATCGATTCCGACGTTCTCGTGGACTTCCTCCGGCGAAACCCTGATGATCTGCGGGCCTCGGATCGTCTACCCCCCTAGACATTCTTCTGACAGGGGTAGCCCGGCGTAGCTCTCTCTTGTTTTGTGTCTGACTAGGTCATAGGATGATGTAAAACCATGTTGGTTCACAAGTTGGGGCACTATCCTACCCGGTTTCACATGAACGGGGAGATCCCCCCTTATACAGGTCTAGAACCTTTCGCTTCTAGGTTAGAGCGCATGCATGCGAGAGGGACACACGTAATCACCTATACCAACCTTGCACCACAGTCACACACATATGCTAGGGACACATGCAAGTTTTCAGATGATTCCGACGTTCTCGTGGTCTTCCTCCGGCGAAACCCTGATCTGCGAGACTCAGATCGTCTACCCCCCTAGACATTCTTCTGATAGTGGTAGCCCGGCGTAGCTCTCTCTTGTTTGTGTCTGACTAGGTCATAGGATGATGTAAAACCATGTTGGTTCACAAGTTGGGGCACTATCCTACCCGGTTTCACCTAAACAGGGAGATTCCCCCTTATATAGGTCCATAACCTTTCGCTTCTAGGTTAGAGCGCATGCATGCGAGGGGGACACATGCAATCACCTATACCAACCTTGCACCACACTCACACACATATGCTAGGGACACATGCAAGTTTTCAGATGATTCCGACGATCTTGCGGACTTCCACCGGCGAAACCCTGATCTGCGGGACTCGGACCGTCTACCCCCCTAGACATTCTTCTGACAGGGGTAGGCCGGCGTAGCTCTCTCTTGTTTTGTGTTTGATTATGTCATGGGATGATGTGAAACCATGTTGGTTCACAAGTTGGGGCACTATACGGCCCGGTTTCACCGTAACAGGGAGATTCCCCCTTATACAGGTCCAGAACCTTCGCTTCTAGGTTAGAGCGCATGCATGTGAGGGGGGACACATGCAATCACCTATACCAACCTTGCACCACACTCACACACATATGCTAGGGACACATGAAATTTTTCATCGATTCCGACGTTCTCGTGTACTTCCTCCAGCGAAACCCTGATGATCTGCGGGCCTCGGATCGTCTACCCCCCTAGACATTCTTATGACAGGGGTAGCCCGGCGTAGCTCTCTCTTGTTTTGTGTCTGACTAGGTCATAGGATGATGTAAAACCATGTTGGTTCACAAGTTGGGGCACTATCCTACCCGGTTTCACGTGAACGGGGAGATTCCCCCTTATACAGGTCGAGAACCTTTCGCTTCTAGGTTAGAGCGCATGCATGCGAGAGGGACACATGCAATCACCTATACCAACCTTGCACCACACTCACACACATATGCTAGGGACACATGCAAGTTTTCAGATGATTCCGACGTTCTCGTGGTCTTCCTCCGGCGAAACCCTGATCTGCGGGACTCGGATCGTCTACCCCCCTAGACATTCTTCTGACAGGGGTAGCCCGGCATAGCTCTCTCTTGTTTTGTGTCTGACTAGGTGATAGGATGATGTAAAACCATGTTGGTTCACCAGTTGGGGCACTATCCTACCCGGTTTCACCTGAACGGGGAGATTCCCCCTTATACAGGTCCATAACCTTTCGCTTCTAGGTTAGAGCGCATGCATGCGAGGGGGACACATGCAATCACCTATACCAACCTTGAACCACACTCACACACATATGCTAGGGACACATGCAAGTTTTCAGATGATTCCGACGTTCTTGCGGACTTCCACCGGCGAAACCCTGATCTGCGGGACTCGGACCGTCTACCCCACTAGACATTCTTTTGACAGGGGTAGCCCGGCGTAGCTCTCTCTTGTTTTGTATTTGATTATGTCATGGGATGATGTGAAACCATGTTGGTTCACAAGTTGGGGCACTATACGGCCCGATTTCACCATAACGGGGAGATTCCCCCTTATACAGGTCCAGAACCTTCGCTTCTAGGTTAGAGCGCATGCATGTGAGGGGCGACACATGCAATCACCTATACCAACCTGGCACCACACTCACACACATATTCTAGGGACACATGCAAGTTTTCATCGATTCCGACGTTCTCGTGGACTTCCTCCGGCGAAACCCTGATGATCTGCGGGCCTCGGATCGTCTACCCCCCTAGACATTCTTCTGACAGGGGTAGCCTGGCGTAGCTCTCTCTTGTTTTGTGTCTGACTAGGTCATAGGATGATGTAAAACCATGTTGGTTCACAAGTTGGGGCACTATCCTACCCGGTTTCACGTGAACGGGGAGATTCCCCCTTATACAGGTCGAGAACCTTTCGCTTCTAGGTTAGAGCGCATGCATGCGATAGGGACACATGCAATCACCTATACCAACCTTGCACCACACTCACACACATATGCTAGGGACACGTGCAAGTTTTTAGATGATTCCGACGTTCTCGTGGTCTTCCTCCGGCGAAACCCTGATCTGCGGGACTCGGATCGTCTACCCCCCTAGACATTCTTCTGACAGGGTAGCCCGACGTAGCTCTCTCTTGTTTTGTGTCTGACTAGGTCATAGGATGATGTAAAACCATGTTGGTTCACAAGTTGGGGCACTATCCTACCTGGTTTCACCTGAGCGGGGAGATTCCCCCTTATACAGGTCCATAACCTTTCGCTTCTAGGTTAGAGCGCATGCATGCGAGGGGGACACATGCAATCACCTATACCAACCTTGCACCACACTCACACACATATGCTAGGGACACATGCAAGTTTTCAGATGATTCCGACGTTCTTGCGGACTTCCACCGGCGAAACCCTGATCTGTGAGTGGGGACACATGCAATCACCTATACCAACCTGGCACCACACTCACACACATATGCTAGGGACACATGCAAGTTTTCATCGATTCCGACGTTCTCGTGGACTTCCTCCGGCGAAACCCTGATGATCTGCGGGCCTCGGATCGTCTACCCCCCTAGACATTCTTCTGACAGGGGTAGCCCGGCGTAGCTCTCTCTTGTTTTGTGTCTGACTAGGTCATAGGATGATGTAAAACCATGTTGGTTCACAAGTTGGGGCACTATCCTACCCGGTTTCACTTGAACAGGGAGATTCCCCCTTATACAGGTCCAGAACCTTCGCTTCTAGGTTAGAGCGCATGCATGTGAGGGGGGACACATGCAATCACCTATACCAACCTGGCACCACACTCACACACATATGCTAGGGACACATGAAAGTTTTCATCGATTCCGACGTTCTCCTGGACTTCCTCCGGCGAAACCCTGATGATCTGCGGGCCTCGGATCGTCTACCCCCTAGACATTCTTCTGACAGGGGTAGCCCGGCGTAGCTCTCTCTTGTTTTGTGTCTGACTAGGTCATAGGATGATGGAAAACTATGTTGGTTCACAAGTTGGGGCACTATCCTACCCGGTTTCACCTGAACAGGGAGATTCCCCCTTATACAGGTCCAGAACCTTCGCTTCTAGGTTAGAGCGCATGCATGCGAGGGGGACACATGCAATCACCTATACCAACCTTGCACCACACTCACACACATATGCTAGGGACACATGCAAGTTTTCAGATGATTCCGACGTTCTCGTGGTCTTCCTCTGACGAAACCCTGATCTGCGGGACTCGGATCGTCTACCCCCCTAGACATTCTTCTGACAGGGGTAGCCCGGCGTAGCTCTCTCTTGTTTTGTGTCTGACTAGGTCATAGGATGATGTAAAACCATGTTGGTTCACAAGTTGGGGCACTATCCTACCCGGTTTCACGTGAACGGGGAGATTCCCCCTTATACAGGTCGAGAACCTTTCGCTTCTAGGTTAGAGCGCATGCATGCGAGAGGGACACATGCAATCACCTATAACAACCTTGCACCACACTCACACACATATGCTAGGGACACATGCAAGTTTTCAGATGATTCCGACGTTCTCGTGGTCTTCCTCCGGCGAAACCCTGATCTGCGGGACTCGGATCGTCTACCCCCCTAGACATTCTTCTGACAGGGGTAGCCCGGCGTAGCTCTCTCTTGTTTTGTGTCTGACTAGGTCATAGGATGATGTAAAACCATGTTGGTTCACAAGTTGGGGCACTATCCTACCCGGTTTCACGTGAACGGGGAGATTCCCCCTTATACAGGTCGAGAACCTTTTGCTTCTAGGTTAGAGCGCATGCATGCGAGAGGGACACATGCAATCACCTATAACAACCTTGCACCACACTCACACACATATGCTAGGGACACATGCAAGTTTTCAGATGATTCCGACGTTCTTGCGGACTTCCACCGGCGAAACCCTGATCTGTGAGTGGGGACACATGCAATCACCTATACCAACCTGGCACCACACTCACACACATATGCTAGGGACACATGCAAGTTTTCATCGATTCCGACGTTCTCGTGGACTTCCTCCGGCGAAACCCTGATGATCTGCGGGCCTCGGATCGTCTACCCCCCTAGACATTCTTCTGACAGGGGTAGCCCGGCGTAGCTCTCTCTTGTTTTGTGTCTGACTAGGTCATAGGATGATGTAAAACCATGTTGGTTCACAAGTTGGGGCACTATCCTACCCGGTTTCACTTGAACAGGGAGATTCCCCCTTATACAGGTCCAGAACCTTCGCTTCTAGGTTAGAGTGCATGCATGTGAGGGGGGACACATGCAATCACCTATACCAACCTGGCACCACACTCACACACATATGCTAGGGACACATGAAAGTTTTCATCGATTCCGACGTTCTCGTGGACTTCCTCCGGCGAAACCCTGATGATCTGCGGGCCTCGGATCGTCTACCCCCTAGACATTCTTCTGACAGGGGTAGCCCGGCGTAGCTCTCTCTTGTTTTGTGTCTGACTAGGTCATAGGATGATGGAAAACTATGTTGGTTCACAAGTTGGGGCACTATCCTACCCGGTTTCACCTGAACAGGGAGATTCCCCCTTATACAGGTCCAGAACCTTCGCTTCTAGGTTAGAGCGCATGCATGCGAGGGGGACACATGCAATCACCTATACCAACCTTGCACCACACTCACACACATATGCTAGGGACACATGCAAGTTTTCAGATGATTCCGACGTTCTCGTGGTCTTCCTCCGACGAAACCCTGATCTGCGGGACTCGGATCGTCTACCCCCCTAGACATTCTTCTGACAGGGGTAGCCCGGCGTAGCTCTCTCTTGTTTTGTGTCTGACTAGGTCATAGGATGATGTAAAACTATGTTGGTTCACAAGTTGGGGCACTATCCTACCCGGTTTCACGTGAACGGGGAGATTCCCCCTTATACAGGTCGAGAACCTTTCGCTTCTAGGTTAGAGCGCATGCATGCGAGAGGGACACATGCAATCACCTATAACAACCTTGCACCACACTCACACACATATGCTAGGGACACATGCAAGTTTTCAGATGATTCCGACGTTCTCGTGGTCTTCCTCCGGCGAAACCCTGATCTGCGGGACTCGGATCGTCTACCCCCCTAGACATTCTTCTGACAGGGGTAGCCCGGCGTAGCTCTCTCTTGTTTTGTGTCTGACTAGGTCATAGGATGATGTAAAACCATGTTGGTTCACAAGTTGGGGCACTATCCTACCCGGTTTCACGTGAACGGGGAGATTCCCCCTTATACAGGTCGAGAACCTTTTGCTTCTAGGTTAGAGCGCATGCATGCGAGAGGGACACATGCAATCACCTATAACAACCTTGCACCACACTCACACACATATGCTAGGGACACATGCAAGTTTTCAGATGATTCCGACGTTCTCGTGGTCTTCCTCCGGCGAAACCCTGATCTGCGGGACTCGGATCGTCTACCCCCCTAGACATTCTTCTGACAGGGGTAGCCCGGCGTAGCTCTCTCTTGTTTTGTTCTGACTAGGTGATAGGATGATGTAAAACCATGTTGGTTCACAAGTTGGGGCACTATCCTACCCGGTTTCACCTGAACGGGGAGATTCCCCCTTATACAGGTCCATAACCTTTCGCTTCTATGTTAGAGCGCATGCATGCGAGGGGGACACATGCAATCACCTATACCAACCTTGAACCACACTCACACACATATGCTAGGGACACATGCAAGTTTTCAGATGATTCCGACGTTCTTGCGGACTTCCACCGGCGAAACCCTGATCTGCGGGACTCGGACCGTCTACCCCCCTAGACATTCTTTTGACAGGGGTAGCCCGGCGTAGCTCTCTCTTGTTTTGTATTTGATTATGTCATGGGATGATGTGAAACCATGTTGGTTCACAAGTTGGGGCACTATACGGCCCGCTTTCACCATAACGGGGAGATTCCCCATTATACAGGTCCAGAACCTTCGCTTCTAGGTTAGAGCGCATGCATGTGAGGGGGGGCACATGCAATCACCTATACCAACCTGGCACCACACTCACACACATATGCTAGGGACACATGCAAGTTTTCATCGATTCCGACGTTCTCGTGGACTTCCTCCGGCGAAACCCTGATGATCTGCGGGCCTTGGATCGTCTACCCCCCTAGACATTCTTCTGACAGGGGTAGCCCGGCGTAGCTCTCTCTTGTTTTGTGTCTGACTAGGTCATAGGATGATGTAAAACCATGTTGGTTCACAAGTTGGGGCACTATCCTACCCGGTTTCACATGAACGGGGAGATCCCCCCTTATACAGGTCTAGAACCTTTCGCTTCTAGGTTAGAGCGCATGCATGCGAGAGGGACACACGCAATCACCTATACCAACCTTGCACCACACTCACACACATATGCTAGGGACACATGCAAGTTTTCAGATGATTCCGACGTTCTCGTGGTCTTCCTCCGGCGAAACCCTGATCTGCGAGAGTCAGATCGTCTACCCCCCTAGACATTCTTCTGATAGTGGTAGCCCGGCGTAGCTCTCTCTTGTTTTTGTCTGACTAGGTCATAGGATGATGTAAAACCATGTTGGTTCACAAGTTGGGGCACTATCCTACCCGGTTTCACCTGAACAGGGAGATTCCCCCTTATACAGGTCCATAACCTTTCGCTTCTAGGTTAGAGCGCATGCATGCGAGGGGGACACATGCAATCACCTATACCAACCTTGCACCACACTCACACACATATGCTAGGGACACATGCAAGTTTTCAGATGATTCCGACGATCTTGCGGACTTCCACCGGCGAAACCCTGATCTGCGGGACTCGGACCGTCTACCCCCCTAGACATTCTTCTGACAGGGGTAGCCCGGCGTAGCTCTCTCTTGTTTTGTGTTTGATTATGTCATGGGATGATGTGAAACCATGTTGGTTCACAAGTTGGGGACTATACGGCCCGGTTTCACCGTAACAGGGATATTCCCCCTTATACAGGTCCAGAACCTTCGCTTCTAGGTTAGAGCGCATGCATGTGAGGGGGGACACATGCAATCACCTATACCAACATGGCACCACACTCACACACATATGCTAGGGACACATGAAATTTTTCATCGATTCCGACGTTCTCGTGTACTTCCTCCGGCGAAACCCTGATGATCTGCGGGCCTCGGATCGTCTACCCCCCTAGACATTCTTCTGACAGGGGTAGCCCGGCGTAGCTCTCTCTTGTTTTGTGTCTGACTAGGTCATAGGATGATGTAAAACCATGTTGGTTCACAAGTTGGGGCACTATCCTACCCGGTTTCACGTGAACGGGGAGATTCCCCCTTATACAGGTCGAGAACCTTTCGCTTCTAGGTTAGGGCGCATGCATGCGAGAGGGACACATGCAATCACCTATACCAACCTTGCACCACACTCACACACATATGCTAGGGACACATGCAAGTTTTCAGATGATTCCGACGTTCTCGTGGTCTTCCTCCGGCGAAACCCTGATCTACGGGACTCGGATCGTCTACCCCCCTAGACATTCTTCTGACAGGGGTAGCCCGGCGTAGCTCTCTCTTGTTTTGTGTCTGACTAGGTCATAGGATGATGTAAAACCATGTTGGCTCACAAGTTGGGGCACTATCCTACCCGGTTTCACCTGAACGGGGAGATTCCCCCTTATACAGGTCCATAACCTTTCGCTTCTAGGTTAGAGCGCATGCATGCGAGGGGGACACATGCAATCACCTATACCAACCTTGCACCACACTCACACACATATGCTAGGGACACATGCAAGTTTTCATATGATTCCGAAGTTTTTGCGGACTTCCACCGGCGAAACCCTGATCTGCGGGACTCGGACCGTCTACCCCCCTAGACATTCTTCTGACAGGGGTAGCCCGGCGTAGCTCTCTCTTGTTTTGTGTTTGATTATGTCATGGGATAATGTGAAACCATGTTGGTTCACAAGTTGGGGCACTATACGGCCCGGTTTCACGGTAACAGGGAGATTCCCCCTTATACAGGTCCAGAACCTTCGCTTCTAGGTTAGAGCGCATGCATGTGAGGGGGGACACATGCAATCACCTATACCAACCTGGCACCACACTCACACACATATGCTAGGGACACATGAAAGTTTTCATCGATTCCGACGTTCTCGTGGACTTCCTCCGGCGAAACCCTGATGATCTGCGGGCCTCGGATCGTCTACCCCCCTAGACATTCTTCTGACAGGGGTAGCCCGGCGTAGCTCTCTCTTGTTTTGTGTCTGACTAGGTCATAGGATGATGTAAAACCATGTTGGTTCACAAGTTGGGGCACTATCCTACCCGGTTTCACGTGAACGGGGAGATTCCCCCTTATACAGGTCGAGAACCTTTCGCTTCTAGGTTAGAGCGCATGCATGCGAGAGGGACACATGCAATCACCTATACCAACCTTGCACCACACTCACACACATATGCTAGGGACACATGCAAGTTTTCAGATGATTCCGACGATCTTGCGGACTTCCACCGGCGAAACCCTGATCTGCGGGACTCGGACCGTCTACCCCCCTAGACATTCTTCTGACAGGGGTAGCCCGGCGTAGCTCTCTCTTGTTTTGTGTTTGATTATGTCATGGGATGATGTGAAACCATGTTGGTTCACAAGTTGGGGCACTATACGGCCCGGTTTCACCGTAACAGGGAGATTCCCCCTTATACAGGTCCAGAACCTTCGCTTCTAGGTTAGAGCGCATGCATGTGAGGGGGGACACATGCAATCACCTATACCAACATGGCACCACACTCACACACATATGCTAGGGACACATGAAATTTTTCATCGATTCCGACGTTCTCGTGTACTTCCTCCGGCGAAACCCTGATGATCTGCGGGCCTCGGATCGTCTACCCCCCTAGACATTCTTCTGACAGGGGTAGCCCGGCGTAGCTCTCTCTTGTTTTGTGTCTGACTAGGTCATAGGATGATGTAAAACCATGTTGGTTCACAAGTTGGGGCACTATCCTACCCGGTTTCACGTGAACGGGGAGATTCCCCCTTATACAGGTTGAGAACCTTTCGCTTCTAGGTTAGGGCGGATGCATGCGAGAGGGACACATGCAATCACCTATACCAACCTTGCACCACACTCACACACATATGCTAGGGACACATGCAAGTTTTCAGATGATTCCGACGTTCTCGTGGTCTTCCTCCGGCGAAACCCTGATCTACGGGACTCGGATCGTCTACCCCCCTAGACATTCTTCTGACAGGGGTAGCCCGGCGTAGCTCTCTCTTGTTTTGTGTCTGACTAGGTCATAGGATGATGTAAAACCATGTTGGCTCACAAGTTGGGGCACTATCCTACCCGGTTTCACCTGAACGGGGAGATTCCCCCTTATACAGGTCCATAACCTTTCGCTTCTAGGTTAGAGCGCATGCATGCGAGGGGGACACATGCAATCACCTATACCAACCTTGCACCACACTCACACACATATGCTAGGGACACATGCAAGTTTTCATATGATTCCGAAGTTTTTGCGGACTTCCACCGGCGAAACCCTGATCTGCGGGACTCGGACCGTCTACCCCCCTAGACATTCTTCTGACAGGGGTAGCCCAGCGTAGCTCTCTCTTGTTTTGTGTTTGATTATGTCATGGGATAATGTGAAACCATGTTGGTTCACAAGTTGGGGCACTATACGGCCCGGTTTCACGGTAACAGGGAGATTCCCCCTTATACAGGTCCAGAACCTTCGCTTCTAGGTTAGAGCGCATGCATGTGAGGGGGGACACATGCAATCACCTATACCAACCTGGCACCACACTCACACACATATGCTAGGGACACATGAAAGTTTTCATCGATTCCGACGTTCTCGTGGACTTCCTCCGGCGAAACCCTGATGATCTGCGGGCCTCGGATCGTCTACCCCCCTAGACATTCTTCTGACAGGGGTAGACCGGCGTAGCTCTCTCTTGTTTTGTGTCTGACTAGGTCATAGGATGATGTAAAACCATGTTGGTTCACAAGTTGGGGCACTATCCTACCCGGTTTCACGTGAACGGGGAGATTCCCCCTTATACAGGTCGAGAACCTTTCGCTTCTAGGTTAGAGCGCATGCATGCGAGAGGGACACATGCAATCACCTATACCAACCTTGCACCACACTCACACACATATGCTAGGGACACATGCAAGTTTTCAGATGATTCCGACGATCTTGCGGACTTCCACCGGCGAAACCCTGATCTGCGGGACTCGGACCGTCTACCCCCCTAGACATTCTTCTGACAGGGGTAGCCCGGCGTAGCTCTCTCTTGTTTTGTGTTTGATTATGTCATGGGATGATGTGAAACCATGTTGGTTCACAAGTTGGGGCACTATACGGCCCGGTTTCACCGTAACAGGGAGATTCCCCCTTATACAGGTCCAGAACCTTCGCTTCTAGGTTAGAGCGCATGCATGTGAGGGGGGACACATGCAATCACCTATACCAACCTGGCACCACACTCACACACATATGCTAGGGACACATGAAATTTTTCATCGATTCCGACGTTCTCGTGTACTTCCTCCGGCGAAACCCTGATGATCTGCGGGCCTCGGATCGTCTACCCCCCTAGACATTCTTCTGACAGGGGTAGCCCGGCGTAGCTCTCTCTTGTTTTGTGTCTGACTAGGTCATAGGATGATGTAAAACCATGTTGGTTCACAAGTTGGGGCACTATCCTACCCGGTTTCACGTGAACGGGGAGATTCCCCCTTATACAGGTCGAGAACCTTTCGCTTCTAGGTTAGAGCGCATGCATGCGAGAGGGACACATGCAATCACCTATACCAACCTTGCACCACACTCACACACATATGCTAGGGACACATGCAAGTTTTCAGATGATTCCGACGTTCTCGTGGTCTTCCTCCGGCGAAACCCTGATCTATGGGACTCGGATCGTCTACCCCCCTAGACATTCTTCTGACAGGGGTAGCCCGGCGTAGCTCTCTCTTGTTTTGTGTCTGACTAGGTCATAGGATGATGTAAAACCATGTTGGTTCACAAGTTGGGGCACTATCTTACCCGGTTTCACCTGAACGGGGAGATTCCCCCTTATACAGGTCCAGAACCTTCGCTTCTAGGTTAGAGTGCATGCATGCGAGGGGGACACATGCAATCACCTATACCAACCTTGCACCACACTCACACACATATGCTAGGGACACATGCCAGTTTTCAGATGATTCCGACGTTCTCGTGGTCTTCCTCTGACGAAACCCTGATCTGCGGGACTCGGATCGTCTACCCCCCTAGACATTCTTCTGACAGGGGTAGCCCGGCGTAGCTCTCTCTTGTTTTGTGTCTGACTAGGTCATAGGATGATGTAAAACCATGTTGGTTCACAAGTTGGGGCACTATCCTACCCGGTTTCACGTGAACGGGGAGATTCCCCCTTATACAGGTCGAGAACCTTTTGCTTCTAGGTTAGAGCGCATGCATGCGAGAGGGACACATGCAATCACCTATAACAACCTTGCACCACACTCACACACATATGCTAGGGACACATGCAAGTTTTCAGATGATTCCGACGTTCTCGTGGTCTTCCTCCGGCGAAACCCTGATCTGTGGGACTCGGATCGTCTACCCCCCTAGACATTCTTCTGACAGGGGTAGCCCGGCGTAGCTCTCTCTTGTTTTGTGTCTGACTAGGTGATAGGATGATGTAAAACCATGTTGGTTCACCAGTTGGGGCACTATCCTACCCGGTTTCACCTGAACGGGGAGATTCCCCCTTATACAGGTCCATAACCTTTCGCTTCTAGGTTAGAGCGCATGCATGCGAGGGGGACACATGCAATCACCTATACCAACCTTGAACCACACTCACACACATATTCTAGGGACACATGCAAGTTTTCAGATGATTCCGACGTTCTTGCGGACTTCCACCGGCGAAACCCTGATCTGCGGGACTCGGACCGTCTACCCCACTAGACATTCTTTTGACAGGGGTAGCCCGGCGTAGCTCTCTCTTGTTTTGTATTTGATTATGTCATGGGATGATGTGAAACCATGTTGGTTCACAAGTTGGGGCACTATACGGCCCGATTTCACCATAACGGGGAGATTCCCCCTTATACAGGTCCAGAACCTTCGCTTCTAGGTTAGAACGCATGCATGTGAGGGGGGACACATGCAATCACCTATACCAACCTGGCACCACACTCACACACATATTCTAGGGACACATGCAAGTTTTCATCGATTCCGACGTTCTCGTGGACTTCCTCCGGCGAAACCCTGATGATCTGCGGGCCTCGGATCGTCAACCCCCCTAGACATTCTTCTGACAGGGGTAGCCTGGCGTAGCTCTCTCTTGTTTTGTGTCTGACTAGGTCATAGGATGATGTAAAACCATGTTGGTTCACAAGTTGGGGCATTATCCTACCCGGTTTCACATGAACGGGGAGATCCCCCTTATACAGGTCTAGAACCTTTCGCTTCTAGGTTAGAGCGCATGCATGCGAGAGGGACACACGCAATCACCTATACCAACCTTGCACCACACTCACACACATATGCTAGGGACACATGCAAGTTTACAGATGATTCCGACGTTCTCGTGGTCTTCCTCCGGCGAAACCCTGATCTGCGAGACTCAGATCGTCTACCCCCCTAGACATTCTTCTGATAGTGGTAGCCCGGCGTAGCTCTCTCTTGTTTGTGTCTGACTAGGTCATAGGATGATGTAAAACCATGTTGGTTCACAAGTTGGGGCACTATCCTACCCGGTTTCACCTAAACAGGGAGATTCCCCCTTATACAGGTCCATAACCTTTCGCTTCTAGGTTAGAGCGCATGCATGCGAGGGGGACACATGCAATCACCTATACCAACCTTGCACCACACTCACACACATATGCTAGGGACACATGCAAGTTTTCAGATGATTCCGACGATCTTGCGGACTTCCACCGGCGAAACCCTGATCTGCGGGACTCGGACCGTCTACCCCCCTAGACATTCTTCTGACAGGGGTAGCCCGGCGTAGCTCTCTCTTGTTTTGTGTTTGATTATGTCATGGGATGATGTGAAACCATGTTGGTTCACAAGTTGGGGCACTATACGGCCCGGTTTCACCGTAACAGGGAGATTCCCCCTTATACAGGTCCAGAACCTTCGCTTCTAGCTTAGAGCGCATGCATGTGAGGGGGGACACATGCAATCACCTATACCAACCTGGAACCACACTCACACACATATGCTAGGGACACATGCAAGTTTTCATCGATTCCGACGTTCTCGTGGACTTCCTCCAGCGAAACCCTGATGATCTGCGGGCCTCGGATCGTCTACCCCCCTAGACATTCTTCTGACAGGGGTAGCCCGGCGTAGCTCTCTCTTGTTTTGTGTCTGACTAGGTCATAGGATGATGTAAAACCATGTCGGTTCACAAGTTGGGGCACTATCCTACCTGGTTTCACCTGAACGGGGAGATTCCCCCTTATACAGGTCCAGAACCTTTCGCTTCTAGGTTAGAGGGCATGCATGCGAGGGGGACACATGCAATCACCTATACAAACCTTGCACCACACTCACACACATATTCTAGGGACACATGCAAGTTTTCAGATGATTCCGACGTTCTCGTGGTCTTCCTCCGGCGAAACCCTGATCTGCGGGCCTCGGATCGTCTACCCCCCTAGACATTCTTCTGACAGGGGTAGCCCGGCGTAGCTCTCTCTTGTTTTGTGTCTGACTAGGTCATAGGATGATGTAAAACCATGTTGGTTCACAAGTTGGGGCACTATCTTACCCGGTTTCACCTGAACGGGGAGATTCCCCCTTATACAGGTCCAGAACCTTCGCTTCTAGGTTGGAGCGCATGCATGCGAGGGGGACACATGCAATCACCTATACCAACCTTGCACCACACTCACACACATATGCTAGGGACACATGCAAGTTTTCAGATGATTCCGACGTTCTCGTGGTCTTCCTCTGACGAAACCCTGATCTGCGGGACTCGGATCGTCTACCCCCCTAGACATTCTTCTGACAGGGGTAGCCCAGCGTAGCTCTCTCTTGTTTTTTGTCTGACTAGGTCATAGGATGATGTAAAACCATGTTGGTTCACAAGTTGGGGCACTATCCTACCCGGTTTCACGTGAACGGGGAGATTCCCCCTTATACAGGTCGAGAACCTTTCGCTTCTAGGTTAGAGCGCATGCATGCGAGAGGGACACATGCAATCACCTATAACAACCTTGCACCACACTCACACACATATGCTAGGGACACATGCAAGTTTTCAGATGATTCCGACGTTCTCGTGGTCTTCCTCCGGCGAAACCCTGATCTGCGGGACTCGGATCGTCTACCCCCTAGACATTCTTCTGACAGGGGTAGCCCGGCGTAGCTCTCTCTTGTTTTGTGTCTGACTAGGTGATAGGATGATGTAAAACCATGTTGGTTCACAAGTTGGGGCACTATCCTACCCGGTTTCACCTGAACGGGGAGATTCCACCTTATACAGGTCCATAACCTTTCGCTTCTAGGTTAGAGCGCATGCATGCGATGGGGACACATGCAATCACCTATACCAACCTTGAACCACACTCACACACATATGCTAGGGACACATGCAAGTTTTCAGATGATTCCGACGATCTTGCGGACTTCCACCGGCGAAACCCTGATCTGCGGGACTCGGACCGTCTACCCCCCTAGACATTCTTCTGACAGGGGTAGCCCGGCGTAGCTCTCTCTTGTTTTGTGTTTGATTATGTCATGGGATGATGTGAAACCATGTTGGTTCACAAGTTGGGGCACTATACGGCCCGGTTTCACCGTAACAGGGAGATTCCCCCTTATACAGGTCCAGAACCTTCGCTTCTAGCTTAGAGCGCATGCATGTGAGGGGGGACACATGCAATCACCTATACCAACCTGGAACCACACTCACACACATATGCTAGGGACACATGCAAGTTTTCATCGATTCCGACGTTCTCGTGGACTTCCTCCAGCGAAACCCTGATGATCTGCGGGCCTCGGATCGTCTACCCCCCTAGACATTCTTCTGACAGGGGTAGCCCGGCGTAGCTCTCTCTTGTTTTGTGTCTGACTAGGTCATAGGATGATGTAAAACCATGTTGGTTCACAAGTTGGGGCACTATCCTACCTGGTTTCACCTGAACGGGGAGATTCCCCCTTATACAGGTCCAGAACCTTTCGCTTCTAGGTTAGAGGGCATGCATGCGAGGGGGACACATGCAATCACCTATACAAACCTTGCACCACACTCACATACATATTCTAGGGACACATGCAAGTTTTCAGATGATTCCGACGTTCTCGTGGTCTTCCTCTGGCGAAACCCTGATCTGCGGGCCTCGGATCGTCTACCCCCCTAGACATTCTTCTGACAGGGGTAGCCCGGCGTAGCTCTCTCTTGTTTTGTGTCTGACTAGGTCATAGGATGATGTAAAACCATGTTGGTTCACAAGTTGGGGCACTATCTTACCCGGTTTCACCTGAACGGGGAGATTCCCCCTTATACAGGTCCAGAACCTTCGCTTCTAGGTTGGAGCGCATGCATGCGAGGGGGACACATGCAATCACCTATACCAACCTTGCACCACACTCACACACATATGCTAGGGACACATGCAAGTTTTCAGATGATTCCGACGTTCTCGTGGTCTTCCTCTGACGAAACCCTGATCTGCGGGACTCGGATCGTCTACCCCCCTAGACATTCTTCTGACAGGGGTAGCCCAGCGTAGCTCTCTCTTGTTTTGTGTCTGACTAGGTCATAGGATGATGTAAAACCATGTTGGTTCACAAGTTGGGGCACTATCCTACCCGGTTTCACGTGAACGGGGAGATTCCCCCTTATACAGGTCGAGAACCTTTCGCTTCTAGGTTAGAGCGCATGCATGCGAGAGGGACACATGCAATCACCTATAACAACCTTGCACCACACTCACACACATATGCTCGGGACACATGCAAGTTTTCAGATGATTCCGACGTTCTCGTGGTCTTCCTCCGGCGAAACCCTGATCTGCGGGACTCGGATCGTCTACCCCCCTAGACATTCTTCTGACAGGGGTAGCCCGGCGTAGCTCTCTCTTGTTTTGTGTCTGACTAGGTGATAGGATGATGTAAAACCATGTTGGTTCACAAGTTGGGGCACTATCCTACCCGGTTTCACCTGAACGGGGAGATTCCCCCTTATACAGGTCCATAACCTTTCGCTTCTAGGTTAGAGCGCATGCATGCGATGGGGACACATGCAATCACCTATACCAACCTTGAACCACACTCACACACATATGCTAGGGACACATGCAAGTTTTCAGATGATTCCGACGTTCTTGCGGACTTCCACCGGCGAAACCCTGATCTGCGGGACTCGGACCGTCTACCCCCCTAGACATTCTTTTTACAGGGGTAGCCCGGCGTAGCTCTCTCTTGTTTTGTATTTTATTATGTCATGGGATGATGTGAAACCATGTTGGTTCACAAGTTGGGGCACTATACGGCCCGATTTCACCATAACGGGGAGATTACCCCTTATACAGGTCCAGAACCTTCGCTTCTAGGTTAGAGCGCATGCATGTGAGGGGGGACACATGCAATCACCTATACCAACCTGGCACCACACTCACACACATATGCTAGGGACACATGCAAGTTTTCATCGATTCCGACGTTCTCGTGGACTTCCTCCGGCGAAACCCTGATGATCTGCGTGCCTCGGATCGTCTACCCCCCTAGACATTCTTCTGACAGGGGTAGCCCGGCGTAGCTCTCTCTTGTTTTGTGTCTGACTAGGTCATAGGATGATGTAAAACCATGTTGGTTCACAAGTTGGGGCACTATCCTACCCGGTTTCACATGAACGGGGAGATCCCCCCTTATACAGGTCTAGAACCTTTCGCTTCTAGGTTAGAGCGCATGCATGCGAGAGGGACACACGTAATCACCTATACCAACCTTGCACCACAGTCACACACATATGCTAGGGACACATGCAAGTTTTCAGATGATTCCGACGTTCTCGTGGTCTTCCTCCGGCGAAACCCTGATCTGCGAGACTCAGATCGTCTACCCCCCTAGACATTCTTCTGATAGTGGTAGCCCGGCGTAGCTCTCTCTTGTTTGTGTCTGACTAGGTCATAGGATGATGTAAAACCATGTTGGTTCACAAGTTGGGGCACTATCCTACCCGGTTTCACCTAAACAGGGAGATTCCCCCTTATATAGGTCCATAACCTTTCGCTTCTAGGTTAGAGCGCATGCATGCGAGGGGGACACATGCAATCACCTATACCAACCTTGCACCACACTCACACACATATGCTAGGGACACATGCAAGTTTTCAGATGATTCCGACGATCTTGCGGACTTCCACCGGCGAAACCCTGATCTGCGGGACTCGGACCGTCTACCCCCCTAGACATTCTTCTGACAGGGGTAGGCCGGCGTAGCTCTCTCTTGTTTTGTGTTTGATTATGTCATGGGATGATGTGAAACCATGTTGGTTCACAAGTTGGGGCACTATACGGCCCGGTTTCACCGTAACAGGGAGATTCCCCCTTATACAGGTCCAGAACCTTCGCTTCTAGGTTAGAGCGCATGCATGTGAGGGGGGACACATGCAATCACCTATACCAACCTTGCACCACACTCACACACATATGCTAGGGACACATGAAATTTTTCATCGATTCCGACGTTCTCGTGTACTTCCTCCGGCGAAACCCTGATGATCTGCGGGCCTCGGATCGTCTACCCCCCTAGACATTCTTATGACAGGGGTAGCCCGGCGTAGCTCTCTCTTGTTTTGTGTCTGACTAGGTCATAGGATGATGTAAAACCATGTTGGTTCACAAGTTGGGGCACTATCCTACCCGGTTTCACGTGAACGGGGAGATTCCCCCTTATACAGGTCGAGAACCTTTCGCTTCTAGGTTAGAGCGCATGCATGCGAGAGGGACACATGCAATCACCTATACCAACCTTGCACCACACTCACACACATATGCTAGGGACACATGCAAGTTTTCAGATGATTCCGACGTTCTCGTGGTCTTCCTCCGGCGAAACCCTGATCTGCGGGACTCGGATCGTCTACCCCCCTAGACATTCTTCTGACAGGGGTAGCCCGGCGTAGCTCTCTCTTGTTTTGTGTCTGACTAGGTGATAGGATGATGTAAAACCATGTTGGTTCACCAGTTGGGGCACTATCCTACCCGGTTTCACCTGAACGGGGAGATTCCCCCTTATACAGGTCCATAACCTTTCGCTTCTAGGTTAGAGCGCATGCATGCGAGGGGGACACATGCAATCACCTATACCAACCTTGAACCAGACTCACACACATATGCTAGGGACACATGCAAGTTTTCAGATGATTCCGACGTTCTTGCGGACTTCCACCGGCGAAACCCTGATCTGCGGGACTCGGACCGTCTACCCCACTAGACATTCTTTTGACAGGGGTAGCCCGGCGTAGCTCTCTCTTGTTTTGTATTTGATTATGTCATGGGATGATGTGAAACCATGTTGGTTCACAAGTTGGGGCACTATACGGCCCGATTTCACCATAACGGGGAGATTCCCCCTTATACAGGTCCAGAACCTTCGCTTCTAGGTTAGAGCGCATGCATGTGAGGGGCGACACATGCAATCACCTATACCAACCTGGCACCACACTCACACACATATTCTAGGGACACATGCAAGTTTTCATCGATTCCGACGTTCTCGTGGACTTCCTCCGGCGAAACCCTGATGATCTGCGGGCCTCGGATCGTCTACCCCCCTAGACATTCTTCTGACAGGGGTAGCCTGGCGTA
Organism: Avena sativa; assembly: GCA_916181665.1. Taxonomy (NCBI): domain Eukaryota; kingdom Viridiplantae; phylum Streptophyta; class Magnoliopsida; order Poales; family Poaceae; genus Avena; species Avena sativa. The sequence goes on from OV702296.1 coordinate 388,809,459, forward strand.
GCTCTCTCTTGTTTTGTGTCTGACTAGGTCATAGGATGATGTAAAACCATGTTGGTTCACAAGTTGGGGCACTATCCTACCCGGTTTCACGTGAACGGGGAGATTCCCCCTTATACAGGTCGAGAACCTTTCGCTTCTAGGTTAGAGCGCATGCATGCGATAGGGACACATGCAATCACCTATACCAACCTTGCACCACACTCACACACATATGCTAGGGACACGTGCAAGTTTTTAGATGATTCCGACGTTCTCGTGGTCTTCCTCCGGCGAAACCCTGATCTGCGGGACTCGGATCGTCTACCCCCCTAGACATTCTTCTGACAGGGTAGCCCGACGTAGCTCTCTCTTGTTTTGTGTCTGACTAGGTCATAGGATGATGTAAAACCATGTTGGTTCACAAGTTGGGGCACTATCCTACCTGGTTTCACCTGAGCGGGGAGATTCCCCCTTATACAGGTCCATAACCTTTCGCTTCTAGGTTAGAGCGCATGCATGCGAGGGGGACACATGCAATCACCTATACCAACCTTGCACCACACTCACACACATATGCTAGGGACACATGCAAGTTTTCAGATGATTCCGACGTTCTTGCGGACTTCCACCGGCGAAACCCTGATCTGTGAGTGGGGACACATGCAATCACCTATACCAACCTGGCACCACACTCACACACATATGCTAGGGACACATGCAAGTTTTCATCGATTCCGACGTTCTCGTGGACTTCCTCCGGCGAAACCCTGATGATCTGCGGGCCTCGGATCGTCTACCCCCCTAGACATTCTTCTGACAGGGGTAGCCCGGCGTAGCTCTCTCTTGTTTTGTGTCTGACTAGGTCATAGGATGATGTAAAACCATGTTGGTTCATAAGTTGGGGCACTATCCTACCCGGTTTCACTTGAACAGGGAGATTCCCCCTTATACAGGTCCAGAACCTTCGCTTCTAGGTTAGAGCGCATGCATGTGAGGGGGGACACATGCAATCACCTATACCAACCTGGCACCACACTCACACACATATGCTAGGGACACATGAAAGTTTTCATCGATTCCGACGTTCTCGTGGACTTCCTCCGGCGAAACCCTGATGATCTGCGGGCCTCGGATCGTCTACCCCCTAGACATTCTTCTGACAGGGGTAGCCCGGCGTAGCTCTCTCTTGTTTTGTGTCTGACTAGGTCATAGGATGATGGAAAACTATGTTGGTTCACAAGTTGGGGCACTATCCTACCCGGTTTCACCTGAACAGGGAGATTCCCCCTTATACAGGTCCAGAACCTTCGCTTCTAGGTTAGAGCGCATGCATGCGAGGGGGACACATGCAATCACCTATACCAACCTTGCACCACACTCACACACATATGCTAGGGACACATGCAAGTTTTCAGATGATTCCGACGTTCTCGTGGTCTTCCTCCGACGAAACCCTGATCTGCGGGACTCGGATCGTCTACCCCCCTAGACATTCTTCTGACAGGGGTAGCCCGGCGTAGCTCTCTCTTGTTTTGTGTCTGACTAGGTCATAGGATGATGTAAAACCATGTTGGTTCACAAGTTGGGGCACTATCCTACCCGGTTTCACGTGAACGGGGAGATTCCCCCTTATACAGGTCGAGAACCTTTCGCTTCTAGGTTAGAGCGCATGCATGCGAGAGGGACACATGCAATCACCTATAACAACCTTGCACCACACTCACACACATATGCTAGGGACACATGCAAGTTTTCAGATGATTCCGACGTTCTCGTGGTCTTCCTCCGGCGAAACCCTGATCTGCGGGACTCGGATCGTCTACCCCCCTAGACATTCTTCTGACAGGGGTAGCCCGGCGTAGCTCTCTCTTGTTTTGTGTCTGACTAGGTCATAGGATGATGTAAAACCATGTTGGTTCACAAGTTGGGGCACTATCCTACCCGGTTTGACGTGAACGGGGAGATTCCCCCTTATACAGGTCGAGAACCTTTTGCTTCTAGGTTAGAGCGCATGCATGCGAGAGGGACACATGCAATCACCTATAACAACCTTGCACCACACTCACACACATATGCTAGGGACACATGCAAGTTTTCAGATGATTCCGACGTTCTTGCGGACTTCCACCGGCGAAACCCTGATCTGTGAGTGGGGACACATGCAATCACCTATACCAACCTGGCACCACACTCACACACATATGCTAGGGACACATGCAAGTTTTCATCGATTCCGACGTTCTCGTGGACTTCCTCCGGCGAAACCCTGATGATCTGCGGGCCTCGGATCGTCTACCCCCCTAGACATTCTTCTGACAGGGGTAGCCCGGCGTAGCTCTCTCTTGTTTTGTGTCTGACTAGGTCATAGGATGATGTAAAACCATGTTGGTTCACAAGTTGGGGCACTATCCTACCCGGTTTCACTTGAACAGGGAGATTCCCCCTTATACAGGTCCAGAACCTTCGCTTCTAGGTTAGAGCGCATGCATGTGAGGGGGGACACATGCAATCACCTATACCAACCTGGCACCACACTCACACACATATGCTAGGGACACATGAAAGTTTTCATCGATTCCGACGTTCTCGTGGACTTCCTCCGGCGAAACCCTGATGATCTGCGGGCCTCGGATCGTCTACCCCCTAGACATTCTTCTGACAGGGGTAGCCCGGCGTAGCTCTCTCTTGTTTTGTGTCTGACTAGGTCATAGGATGATGGAAAACTATGTTGGTTCACAAGTTGGGGCACTATCCTACCCGGTTTCACCTGAACAGGGAGATTCCCCCTTATACAGGTCCAGAACCTTCGCTTCTAGGTTAGAGCGCATGCGTGCGAGGGGGACACATGCAATCACCTATACCAACCTTGCACCACACTCACACACATATGCTAGGGACACATGCAAGTTTTCAGATGATTCCGACGTTCTCGTGGTCTTCCTCCGACGAAACCCTGATCTGCGGGACTCGGATCGTCTACCCCCCTAGACATTCTTCTGACAGGGGTAGCCCGGCGTAGCTCTCTCTTGTTTTGTGTCTGACTAGGTCATAGGATTATGTAAAACCATGTTGGTTCACAAGTTGGGGCACTATCCTACCCGGTTTCACGTGAACGGGGAGATTCCCCCTTATACAGGTCGAGAACCTTTCGCTTCTAGGTTAGAGCGCATGCATGCGAGAGGGACACATGCAATCACCTATAACAACCTTGCACCACACTCACACACATATGCTAGGGACACATGCAAGTTTTCAGATGATTCCGACGTTCTCGTGGTCTTCCTCCGGCGAAACCCTGATCTGCGGGACTCGGATCGTCTACCCCCCTAGACATTCTTCTGACAGGGGTAGCCCGGCGTAGCTCTCTCTTGTTTTGTGTCTGACTAGGTCATAGGATGATGTAAAACCATGTTGGTTCACAAGTTGGGGCACTATCCTACCCGGTTTCACGTGAACGGGGAGATTCCCCCTTATACAGGTCGAGAACCTTTTGCTTCTAGGTTAGAGCGCATGCATGCGAGAGGGACACATGCAATCACCTATAACAACCTTGCACCACACTCACACACATATGCTAGGGACACATGCAAGTTTTCAGATGATTCCGACGTTCTCGTGGTCTTCCTCCGGCGAAACCCTGATCTGCGGGACTCGGATCGTCTACCCCCCTAGACATTCTTCTGACAGGGGTAGCCCGGCGTAGCTCTCTCTTGTTTTGTTCTGACTAGGTGATAGGATGATGTAAAACCATGTTGGTTCACAAGTTGGGGCACTATCCTACCCGGTTTCACCTGAACGGGGAGATTCCCCCTTATACAGGTCCATAACCTTTCGCTTCTATGTTAGAGCGCATGCATGCGAGGGGGACACATGCAATCACCTATACCAACCTTGAACCACACTCACACACATATGCTAGGGACACATGCAAGTTTTCAGATGATTCCGACGTTCTTGCGGACTTCCACCGGCGAAACCCTGATCTGCGGGACTCGGACCGTCTACCCCCCTAGACATTCTTTTGACAGGGGTAGCCCGGCGTAGCTCTCTCTTGTTTTGTATTTGATTATGTCATGGGATGATGTGAAACCATGTTGGTTCACAAGTTGGGGCACTATACGGCCCGCTTTCACCATAACGGGGAGATTCCCCATTATACAGGTCCAGAACCTTCGCTTCTAGGTTAGAGCGCATGCATGTGAGGGGGGGCACATGCAATCACCTATACCAACCTGGCACCACACTCACACACATATGCTAGGGACACATGCAAGTTTTCATCGATTCCGACGTTCTCGTGGACTTCCTCCGGCGAAACCCTGATGATCTGCGGGCCTTGGATCGTCTACCCCCCTAGACATTCTTCTGACAGGGGTAGCCCGGCGTAGCTCTCTCTTGTTTTGTGTCTGACTAGGTCATAGGATGATGTAAAACCATGTTGGTTCACAAGTTGGGGCACTATCCTACCCGGTTTCACATGAACGGGGAGATCCCCCCTTATACAGGTCTAGAACCTTTCGCTTCTAGGTTAGAGCGCATGCATGCGAGAGGGACACACGCAATCACCTATACCAACCTTGCACCACACTCACACACATATGCTAGGGACACATGCAAGTTTTCAGATGATTCCGACGTTCTCGTGGTCTTCCTCCGGCGAAACCCTGATCTGCGAGAGTCAGATCGTCTACCCCCCTAGACATTCTTCTGATAGTGGTAGCCCGGCGTAGCTCTCTCTTGTTTTTGTCTGACTAGGTCATAGGATGATGTAAAACCATGTTGGTTCACAAGTTGGGGCACTATCCTACCCGGTTTCACCTGAACAGGGAGATTCCCCCTTATACAGGTCCATAACCTTTCGCTTCTAGGTTAGAGCGCATGCATGCGAGGGGGACACATGCAATCACCTATACCAACCTTGCACCACACTCACACACATATGCTAGGGACACATGCAAGTTTTCAGATGATTCCGACGATCTTGCGGACTTCCACCGGCGAAACCCTGATCTGCGGGACTCGGACCGTCTACCCCCCTAGACATTCTTCTGACAGGGGTAGCCCGGCGTAGCTCTCTCTTGTTTTGTGTTTGATTATGTCATGGGATGATGTGAAACCATGTTGGTTCACAAGTTGGGGCACTATACGGCCCGGTTTCACCGTAACAGGGAGATTCCCCCTTATACAGGTCCAGAACCTTCGCTTCTAGGTTAGAGCGCATGCATGTGAGGGGGGACACATGCAATCACCTATACCAACATGGCACCACACTCACACACATATGCTAGGGACACATGAAATTTTTCATCGATTCCGACGTTCTCGTGTACTTCCTCCGGCGAAACCCTGATGATCTGCGGGCCTCGGATCGTCTACCCCCTAGACATTCTTCTGACAGGGGTAGCCCGGCGTAGCTCTCTCTTGTTTTGTGTCTGACTAGGTCATAGGATGATGTAAAACCATGTTGGTTCACAAGTTGGGGCACTATCCTACCCGGTTTCACGTGAACGGGGAGATTCCCCCTTATACAGGTCGAGAACCTTTCGCTTCTAGGTTAGGGCGCATGCATGCGAGAGGGACACATGCAATCACCTATACCAACCTTGCACCACACTCACACACATATGCTAGGGACACATGCAAGTTTTCAGATGATTCCGACGTTCTCGTGGTCTTCCTCCGGCGAAACCCTGATCTACGGGACTCGGATCGTCTACCCCCCTAGACATTCTTCTGACAGGGGTAGCCCGGCGTAGCTCTCTCTTGTTTTGTGTCTGACTAGGTCATAGGATGATGTAAAACCATGTTGGCTCACAAGTTGGGGCACTATCCTACCCGGTTTCACCTGAACGGGGAGATTCCCCCTTATACAGGTCCATAACCTTTCGCTTCTAGGTTAGAGCGCATGCATGCGAGGGGGACACATGCAATCACCTATACCAACCTTGCACCACACTCACACACATATGCTAGGGACACATGCAAGTTTTCATATGATTCCGAAGTTTTTGCGGACTTCCACCGGCGAAAACCTGATCTGCGGGACTCGGACCGTCTACCCCCCTAGACATTCTTCTGACAGGGGTAGCCCGGCGTAGCTCTCTCTTGTTTTGTGTTTGATTATGTCATGGGATAATGTGAAACCATGTTGGTTCACAAGTTGGGGCACTATACGGCCCGGTTTCACGGTAACAGGGAGATTCCCCCTTATACAGGTCCAGAACCTTCGCTTCTAGGTTAGAGCGCATGCATGTGAGGGGGGACACATGCAATCACCTATACCAACCTGGCACCACACTCACACACATATGCTAGGGACACATGAAAGTTTTCATCGATTCCGACGTTCTCGTGGACTTCCTCCGGCGAAACCCTGATGATCTGCGGGCCTCGGATCGTCTACCCCCCTAGACATTCTTCTGACAGGGGTAGCCCGGCATAGCTCTCTCTTGTTTTGTGTCTGACTAGGTCATAGGATGATGTAAAACCATGTTGGTTCACAAGTTGGGGCACTATCCTACCCGGTTTCACGTGAACGGGGAGATTCCCCCTTATACAGGTCGAGAACCTTTCGCTTCTAGGTTAGAGCGCATGCATGCGAGAGGGACACATGCAATCACCTATACCAACCTTGCACCACACTCACACACATATGCTAGGGACACATGCAAGTTTTCAGATGATTCCGACGATCTTGCGGACTTCCACCGGCGAAACCCTGATCTGCGGGACTCGGACCGTCTACCCCCCTAGACATTCTTCTGACAGGGGTAGCCCGGCGTAGCTCTCTCTTGTTTTGTGTTTGATTATGTCATGGGATGATGTGAAACCATGTTGGTTCACAAGTTGGGGCACTATACGGCCCGGTTTCACCGTAACAGGGAGATTCCCCCTTATACAGGTCCAGAACCTTCGCTTCTAGGTTAGAGCGCATGCATGTGAGGGGGGACACATGCAATCACCTATACCAACATGGCACCACACTCACACACATATGCTAGGGACACATGAAATTTTTCATCGATTCCGACGTTCTCGTGTACTTCCTCCGGCGAAACCCTGATGATCTGCGGGCCTCGGATCGTCTACCCCCCTAGACATTCTTCTGACAGGGGTAGCCCGGCGTAGCTCTCTCTTGTTTTGTGTCTGACTAGGTCATAGGATGATGTAAAACCATGTTGGTTCACAAGTTGGGGCACTATCCTACCCGGTTTCACGTGAACGGGGAGATTCCCCCTTATACAGGTCGAGAACCTTTCGCTTCTAGGTTAGGGCGCATGCATGCGAGAGGGACACATGCAATCACCTATACCAACCTTGCACCACACTCACACACATATGCTAGGGACACATGCAAGTTTTCAGATGATTCCGACGTTCTCGTGGTCTTCCTCCGGCGAAACCCTGATCTACGGGACTCGGATCGTCTACCCCCCTAGACATTCTTCTGACAGGGGTAGCCCGGCGTAGCTCTCTCTTGTTTTGTGTCTGACTAGGTCATAGGATGATGTAAAACCATGTTGGCTCAGAAGTTGGGGCACTATCCTACCCGGTTTCACCTGAACGGGGAGATTCCCCCTTATACAGGTCCATAACCTTTCGCTTCTAGGTTAGAGCGCATGCATGCGAGGGGGACACATGCAATCACCTATACCAACCTTGCACCACACTCACACACATATGCTAGGGACACATGCAAGTTTTCATATGATTCCGAAGTTTTTGCGGACTTCCACCGGCGAAACCCTGATCTGCGGGACTCGGACCGTCTACCCCCCTAGACATTCTTCTGACAGGGGTAGCCCGGCGTAGCTCTCTCTTGTTTTGTGTTTGATTATGTCATGGGATAATGTGAAACCATGTTGGTTCACAAGTTGGGGCACTATACGGCCCGGTTTCACCGTAACAGGGAGATTCCCCCTTATACAGGTCCAGAACCTTCGCTTCTAGGTTAGAGCGCATGCATGTGAGGGGGGACACATGCAATCACCTATACCAACCTGGCACCACACTCACACACATATGCTAGGGACACATGAAAGTTTTCATCGATTCCGACGTTCTCGTGGACTTCCTCCGGCGAAACCCTGATGATCTGCGGGCCTCGGATCGTCTACCCCCCTAGACATTCTTCTGACAGGGGTAGCCCGGCGTAGCTCTCTCTTGTTTTGTGTCTGACTAGGTCATAGGATGATGTAAAACCATGTTGGTTCACAAGTTGGGGCACTATCCTACCCGGTTTCACGTGAACGGGGAGATTCCCCCTTATACAGGTCGAGAACCTTTCGCTTCTAGGTTAGAGCGCATGCATGCGAGAGGGACACATGCAATCACCTATACCAACCTTGCACCACACTCACACACATATGCTAGGGACACATGCAAGTTTTCAGATGATTCCGACGATCTTGCGGACTTCCACCGGCGAAACCCTGATCTGCGGGACTCGGACCGTCTACCCCCCTAGACATTCTTCTGACAGGGGTAGCCCGGCGTAGCTCTCTCTTGTTTTGTGTTTGATTATGTCATGGGATGATGTGAAACCATGTTGGTTCACAAGTTGGGGCACTATACGGCCCGGTTTCACCGTAACAGGGAGATTCCCCCTTATACAGGTCCAGAACCTTCGCTTCTAGGTTAGAGCGCATGCATGTGAGGGGGGACACATGCAATCACCTATACCAACCTGGCACCACACTCACACACATATGCTAGGGACACATGAAATTTTTCATCGATTCCGACGTTCTCGTGTACTTCCTCCGGCGAAACCCTGATGATCTGCGGGCCTCGGATCGTCTACCCCCCTAGACATTCTTCTGACAGGGGTAGCCCGGCGTAGCTCTCTCTTGTTTTGTGTCTGACTAGGTCATAGGATGATGTAAAACCATGTTGGTTCACAAGTTGGGGCACTATCCTACCCGGTTTCACGTGAACGGGGAGATTCCCCCTTATACAGGTCGAGAACCTTTCGCTTCTAGGTTAGAGCGCATGCATGCGAGAGGGACACATGCAATCACCTATACCAACCTTGCACCACACTCACACACATATGCTAGGGACACATGCAAGTTTTCAGATGATTCCGACGTTCTCGTGGTCTTCCTCCGGCGAAACCCTGATCTACGGGACTCGGATCGTCTACCCCCCTAGACATTCTTCTGACAGGGGTAGCCCGGCGTAGCTCTCTCTTGTTTTGTGTCTGACTAGGTCATAGGATGATGTAAAACCATGTTGGCTCACAAGTTGGGGCACTATCCTACCCGGTTTCACCTGAACGGGGAGATTCCCCCTTATACAGGTCCATAACCTTTCGCTTCTAGGTTAGAGCGCATGCATGCGAGGGGGACACATGCAATCACCTATACCAACCTTGCACCACACTCACACACATATGCTAGGGACACATGCAAGTTTTCATATGATTCCGAAGTTTTTGCGGACTTCCACCGGCGAAACCCTGATCTGCGCGACTCGGACCGTCTACCCCCCTAGACATTCTTCTGACAGGGGTAGCCCGGCGTAGCTCTCTCTTGTTTTGTGTTTGATTATGTCATGGGATAATGTGAAACCATGTTGGTTCACAAGTTGGGGCACTATACGGCCCGGTTTCACGGTAACAGGGAGATTCCCCCTTATACAGGTCCAGAACCTTCGCTTCTAGGTTAGAGCGCATGCATGTGAGGGGGGACACATGCAATCACCTATACCAACCTGGCACCACACTCACACACATATGCTAGGGACACATGAAAGTTTTCATCGATTCCGACGTTCTCGTGGACTTCCTCCGGCGAAACCCTGATGATCTGCGGGCCTCGGATCGTCTACCCCCCTAGACATTCTTCTGACAGGGGTAGCCCGGCGTAGCTCTCTCTTGTTTTGTGTCTGACTAGGTCATAGGATGATGTAAAACCATGTTGGTTCACAAGTTGGGGCACTATCCTACCCGGTTTCACGTGAACGGGGAGATTCCCCCTTATACAGGTCGAGAACCTTTCGCTTCTAGGTTAGAGCGCATGCATGCGAGAGGGACACATGCAATCACCTATACCAACCTTGCACCACACTCACACACATATGCTAGGGACACATGCAAGTTTTCAGATGATTCCGACGTTCTCGTGGTTTCCTCCGGTGAAACCCTGATCTACGGGACTCGGATCGTCTACCCCCCTAGACATTCTTCTGACAGGGGTAGCCCGGCGTAGCTCTCTCTTGTTTTGTGTCTGACTAGGTCATAGGATGATGTAAAACCATGTTGGTTCACAAGTTGGGGCACTATCCTACCCGGTTTCACCTGAACGGGGAGATTCCCCCTTATACAGGTCGAGAACCTTTCGCTTCTAGGTTAGAGCGCATGCATGCGAGAGGGACACATGCAATCACCTATACCAACCTTGCACCACACTCACACACATATGCTAGGGACACATGCAAGTTTTCAGATGATTCCGACGATCTTGCGGACTTCCACCGGCGAAACCCTGATCTGCGGGACTCGGACCGTCTACCCCCCTAGACATTCTTCTGACAGGGGTAGCCCGGCGTAGCTCTCTCTTGTTTTGTGTTTGATTATGTCATGGGATGATGTGAAACCATGTTGGTTCACAAGTTGGGGCACTATACGGCCCGGTTTCACCGTAACAGGGAGATTCCCCCTTATACAGGTCCAGAACCTTCGCTTCTAGGTTAGAGCGCATGCATGTGAGGGGGGACACATGCAATCACCTATACCAACCTGGCACCACACTCACACACATATGCTAGGGACACATGAAATTTTTCATCGATTCCGACGTTCTCGTGTACTTCCTCCGGCGAAACCCTGATGATCTGCGGGCCTCGGATCGTCTACCCCCCTAGACATTCTTCTGACAGGGGTAGCCCGGCGTAGCTCTCTCTTGTTTTGTGTCTGACTAGGTCATAGGATGATGTAAAACCATGTTGGTTCACAAGTTGGGGCACTATCCTACCCGGTTTCACGTGAACGGGGAGATTCCCCCTTATACAGGTCGAGAACCTTTCGCTTCTAGGTTAGAGCGCATGCATGCGAGAGGGACACATGCAATCACCTATACCAACCTTGCACCACACTCACACACATATGCTAGGGACACATGCAAGTTTTCAGATGATTCCGACGTTCTCGTGGTCTTCCTCCGGCGAAACCCTGATCTACGGGACTCGGATCGTCTACCCCCCTAGACATTCTTCTGACAGGGGTAGCCCGGCGTAGCTCTCTCTTGTTTTGTGTCTGACTAGGTCATAGGATGATGTAAAACCATGTTGGCTCACAAGTTGGGGCACTATCCTACCCGGTTTCACCTGAACGGGGAGATTCCCCCTTATACAGGTCCATAACCTTTCGCTTCTAGGTTAGAGCGCATGCATGCGAGGGGGACACATGCAATCACCTATACCAACCTTGCACCACACTCACACACATATGCTAGGGACACATGCAAGTTTTCATATGATTCCGAAGTTTTTGCGGACTTCCACCGGCGAAACCCTGATCTGCGCGACTCGGATCGTCTACCCCCCTAGACATTCTTCTGACAGGGGTAGCCCGGCGTAGCTCTCTCTTGTTTTGTGTTTGATTATGTCATGGGATAATGTGAAACCATGTTGGTTCACAAGTTGGGGCACTATACGGCCCGGTTTCACGGTAACAGGGAGATTCCCCCTTATACAGGTCCAGAACCTTCGCTTCTAGGTTAGAGCGCATGCATGTGAGGGGGGACACATGCAATCACCTATACCAACCTGGCACCACACTCACACACATATGCTAGGGACACATGAAAGTTTTCATCGATTCCGACGTTCTCGTGGACTTCCTCCGGCGAAACCCTGATGATCTGCGGGCCTCGGATCGTCTACCCCCCTAGACATTCTTCTGACAGGGGTAGCCCGGCGTAGCTCTCTCTTGTTTTGTGTCTGACTAGGTCATAGGATGATGTAAAACCATGTTGGTTCACAAGTTGGGGCACTATCCTACCCGGTTTCACGTGAACGGGGAGATTCCCCCTTATACAGGTCGAGAACCTTTCGCTTCTAGGTTAGAGCGCATGCATGCGAGAGGGACACATGCAATCACCTATACCAACCTTGCACCACACTCACACACATATGCTAGGGACACATGCAAGTTTTCAGATGATTCCGACGTTCTCGTGGTTTCCTCCGGTGAAACCCTGATCTACGGGACTCGGATCGTCTACCCCCCTAGACATTCTTCTGACAGGGGTAGCCCGGCGTAGCTCTCTCTTGTTTTGTGTCTGACTAGGTCATAGGATGATGTAAAACCATGTTGGCTCACAAGTTGGGGCACTATCCTACCCGGTTTCACCTGAACGGGGAGATTCCCCCTTATACAGGTCCAGAACCTTCGCTTCTAGGTTAGAGCGCATGCATGTGAGGGGGGACACATGCAATCACCTATATATACCAACCTGGCACCACACTCACACACATATGCTAGGGACACATGCAAGTTTTCATCGATTCCGACGTTCTCGTGGACTTCCTCCGGCGAAACCCTGATGATCTGCGGGCCTCGGATCGTCTACCTAATGGAAATGAAGTTCAGCATCCTCTAGAACCTTATGGTCTATTGCAAAGTTAGTGTTTCCATGGTCTGAATACTTACAAATAGGCAACAAAAAGTTAACTAAAAACTTTAAATAAATACATTTGAAAGAAAAAAATAAAAATATAATTAGAAAATACCTAAAGGCACACGGCAAAGGACAAAACACACGGCAAAGAGGTCCTTTACCGTGTGCCTGTCGCCGTCAAACACATGGCAAAGGTCCTTTGCCGTGTGTCTCTCTCCCTCAGACACACGGCAAAGAATTTTTTTCACCTTTAGCAAGGCTTTTATTACATATATGTTAGGTGATATTATTTCATAGGATCATGAGAGCACACATATGATCATAGGTTATTGTGGTCTTGATCACTATATACATGCACCCCCCCTGATTCCGACGTTCTCGTGGACTTCCTCCGGCGAAACCCTGATGATCTACGGGCCTCGGATCGTCTACCCCCTAGACATTCTTCTGATAGGGGTAGCCCGGCGTAGCTCTCTCTTGTTTTGTGTTTGATTATGTCATGGGATGATGTGAAACCATGTTGGTTCACAAGTTGGGGCACTATACGGCCCGGTTTCACCGTAACGGGGAGATTCCCCCTTATACAGGTCCAGAACCTTCGCTTCTAGGTTAGAGCGCATGCATGTGAGGGGGGACACATGCAATCACCTATATCAACCGGGCACCACACTCACACACATATGCTAGGGACACATGCAAGTTTTCATCGATTCCGACGTTCTCGTGGACTTCCTCCAGCGAAACCCTGATGATCTGCGGGCCTCGGATCGTCTACCTAATGGAAATGAAGTTCAGCATCCTCTAGAACCTTATGGTCTATTGCAAAGGTAGTGTTTCCATGGTCTGAATACTTACAAATAGGCAACAAAAAGTTAACTAAAAACTTTAAATAAATACATTAGAAAGAAAAAAATAAAAAGAAAAATAGAAAATACCTAAAGGCACACGGCAAAGGACAAAACACACGGCAAAGAGGTCCTTTGCCGTGTGCCTGTCGCCGTCAAACACACGACAAAGGTCCTTTGCCGTGTGTCTCTCTCCCTCAGACACACGGCAAAGAATTTTTTTCACCTTTAGCAAGGCTTTTATTACATATATGTTAGGTGATATTATTTCATAGGATCATGAGAGCACACATATGATCATAGGTTATTGTGGTCTTGATCACTATATACATGCAACCCCCTGATTCCGACGTTCTCGTGGACTTCCTCCGGCGAAACCCTGATGATCTACGGGCCTCGGATCGTCTACCCCCTAGACATTCTTCTGACAGGGGTAGCCCGGCGTAGCTCTCTCTTGTTTTGTGTTTGATTATGTCATGGGATGATGTGAAACCATGTTGGTTCACAAGTTGGGGCACTATACGGCCCGGTTTCACCGTAACGGGGAGATTCCCCCTTATACAGGTCCAGAACCTTCGCTTCTAGGTTAGAGCGCATGCATGTGAGGGGGGACACATGCAATCACCTATACCAACCTGGCACCACACTCACACACATATGCTAGGGACACATGCAAGTTTTCATCGATTCCGACGTTCTCGTGGACTTCCTCCGGCGAAACCCTGATGATCTGCGGGCCTCGGATCGTCTACCCCCCTAGACATTCTTCTGACAGGGGTAGCCCGATGTAGCTCTCTCTTGTTTTGTGTCTGACTAGGTCATAGGATGATGTAAAACCATGTTGGTTCACAAGTTGGGGCACTATCATACCCGGTTTCACCTGAACGGGGAGATTCCCCCTTATACAGGCCCAGAACCTTCGCTTCTAGGTTAGAGCGCATGCATGCGAGGGGGACACATGTAATCACCTATACCAACCTTTCACCACACTCACACACATATGCTAGGGACACATGCAAGTTTTCAGATGATTCCGACGTTCTCGTGGTCTTCCTCCGACGAAACCCTGATCTGCGGGACTCGGATCGTCTACCCTCCTAGACATTCTTCTGACAGGGGTAGCCCGGCGTAGCTCTCTCTTGTTTTGTGTCTGACTAGGTCATAGGATGATGTAAAACCATGTTGGTTCACAAGTTGGGGCACTATCCTACCCGGTTTCACGTGAACGGGGAGATTCCCCCTTATACAGGTCGAGAACCTTTCGCTTCTAGGTTAGAGCGCATGCATGCGAGAGGGACACATGCAATCACCTATACCAACCTTGCACCACACTCACACACATATGCTAGGGACACATGCAAGTTTTCAGATGATTCCGACGTTCTCATGGTCTTCCTTCGGCGAAACCTTGATCTGCGGGACTCGGATCGTCTACCCCCCTAGACATTCTTCTGACAGGGGTAGCCCGGCGTAGCTCTCTCTTGTTTTGTGTCTGACTAGGTCATAGGATGATGTAAAACCATGTTGGTTCACAAGTTGGGGCACTATCCTACCCGGTTTCACCTGAACGGGGAGATTCCCCCTTATACAGGTCCAGAACCTTTCGCTTCTAGGTTAGAGCGCATGCATGCGAGGGGGACACATGCAATCACCTATACCAACCTTGCACCACACTCACACACATATGCTAGGTACACATGCCAGTTTTCAGATGATTCCGACGTTCTTGCGGACTTCCACCGGCGAAACCCTGATCTGCGGGACTCGGACCGTCCACCCCCCTAGACATTCTTCTGACGGGGGTCGCTCGGCGTAGCTCTCTCTTGTTTTGTGTTTGATTATGTCATGGGATGATGTGAAACCATGTTGGTTCACAAGTTGGGGCACTATACGGCCCGGTTTCACTGTAACAGGGAGATTCCCCCTTATACAGGTCCAGAACCTTCGCTTCTAGGTTAGAGCACATGCATGTGAGGGGGGACACATGCAATCACCTATATATACCAACCTGGCACCACACTCACACACATATGCTAGGGACACATGCAAGTTTTCATCGATTCCGACGTTCTCGTGGACTTCCTCCGGCGAAACCCTGATGATCTGCGGGCCTCGGATCGTCTACCTAATGGAAATGAAGTTCAGCATCCTCTAGAACCTTATGGTCTATTGCAAAGTTAGTGTTTCCATGGTCTGAATACTTACAAATAGGCAACAAAAAGTTAACTAAAAACTTTAAATAAATACATTTGAAAGAAAAAAATAAAAAGAAAATTAGAAAATACCTAAAGGCACACGGCAAAGGACGAAACACACGGCAAAGAGGTCCTTTGCCGTGTGCCTGTCGCCGTCAAACACACGGCAAAGGTCCTTTGCCGTGTGTCTCTCTCCCTCAGACACACGGCAAAGAATTTTTTTCACCATTAGCAAGGCTTTTATTACATATATGTTAGGTGATATTATTTCATAGGATCATGAGAGCACACATATGATCATAGGTTATTGTCTTGATCACTATATACATGCACCCCCCTGATTCCGACGTTCTCATGGACTTCCTCCGGCGAAACCCTGATGATCTACGGGCCTCGGATCGTCTACCCCCTAGACATTCTTCTGACAGGGGTAGCCCGGCGTAGCTCTCTCTTGTTTTGTGTTTGATTATGTCATGGGATGATGTGAAACCATGTTGGTTCACAAGTTGGGGCACTATATGGCCCGGTTTCACCGTAACGGGGAGATTCCCCCTTATACAGGTCCAGAACCTTCGCTTCTAGGTTAGAGCGCATGCATGTGAGGGGGGACACATGCAATCACCTATATCAACCTGGCACCACACTCACACACATATGCTAGGGACACATGCAAGTTTTCATCGATTCCGACGTTCTCGTGGACTTCCTCCGGCGAAACCCTGATGATCTGTGGGCCTCGGATCGTCTACCCCCCTAGACATTCTTCTGACAGGGGTAGCCTGGCGTAGCTCTCTCTTGTTTTGTGTCTGACTAGGTCATAGGATGATGTAAAACCATGTTGGTTCACAAGTTGGGGCACTATCCTACCCGGTTTCACCTGAACGAGGAGATTCCCCCTCATACAGGTCCAGAACCTTTCGCTTCTAGGTTCGAGCGCATGCATGTGAGGGGGGACACATGCAATCACCTATACCAACCTTGCACCACACTCACACACATATGTTAGGTACACATGCAAGTTTTCAGATGATTCCGACGTTCTTGCGGACTTCCACCGGCGAAACCCTGATCTGCGGGACTCGGACCGTCTACCCCCCTAGACATTCTTCTGACAGGGGTAGCCCGGCGTAGCTCTCTCTTGTTTTGTGTTTGATTATGTCATGGGATGATGTGAAACCATGTTGGTTCACAAGTTGGGGTACTATACGGCCCGGTTTCACCGTAACAGGGAGATTGCCCCTTATACAGGTCCAGAACCTTCGCTTCTAGGTTAGAGCGCATGCATGTGAGGGGGACACATGCAATCAGCTATACCAACCTGGCACCACACTCACACACATATGCTAGGGACACATGAAATTTTTCATCGATTCCGACGTTCTCGTGTACTTCCTCCGGCGAAACCCTGATGATCTGCGGGCCTCGGATCGTCTACCGCCCTAGACATTCTTCTGACAGGGGTAGCCCGGCGTAGCTCTCTCTTGTTTTGTGTCTGACTAGGTCATAGGATGATGTAAAACCTATCCTACCCGGTTTCATGTGAACGAGGAGATTCCCCCTTATATAGGTCGAGAACCTTTCGCTTCTAGGTTAGAGCGCATGCATGCGAGAGGGACACATGCAATCACCTATACCAACCTTGCACCACACTCACACACATATGCTAGGGACACATGCAAGTTTTCATCGATTCCGACGTTCTCGTGGACTTCCTCCGGCGAAACCCTGATGATCTGCGGGCCTCGGATCGTCTACCCCCCTAGACATTCTTCTGACAGGGGTAGCCCGGTGTAGCTCTCTCTTGTTTTGTGTCTGACTAGGTCATAGGATGATGTAAAACCATGTTGGCTCACAAGTTGGGGCACTATCCTACCCGGTTTCACCTGAACAGGGAGATTCCCCCTTATACAGGTCCATAACCTTTCGCTTCTAGGTTAGAGCGCATGCATGCGAGGGGGACACATGCAATCACCTATACCAACCTTGCACCACACTCACACACATATGCTAGGGACACATGCAAGTTTTCAGATGATTCCGACGTTCTTGCGGACTTCCACCGGCGAAACCCTGATCTGTGAGTGTTGACACATGAAATCACCTATACCAACCTGGCACCACACTCACACACATATGCTAGGGACAGATGCAAGTTTTCATCGATTCCGACGTTCTCGTGGACTTCCTCCGGCGAAACCCTGATGATCTGCGGGCCTCGGATCGTCTACCCCCCCTAGACATTCTTCTGACAGGGGTACCCCGGCGTAGCTCTCTCTTGTTTTGTGTCTGACTAGGTCATAGGATGATGTAAAACCATGTTGGTTCACAAGTTGGGGCACTATCCTACCCGGTTTCACCTGAACAGGGAGATTCCCCCTTATACAGGTCCATAACCTTTCGCTTCTAGGTTAGAGCGCATGCATGCGAGGGGGACACATGCAATCACCTATACAAACCTGGCACCACACTCACACACATATTCTAGGGACACATGCAAGTTTTCAGATGATTCCGACGTTCTCGTGGTCTTCCTCCGGCGAAACCCTGATCTGCGGGCCTCGGATCGTCTACCCCCCTAGACATTCTTCTGACAGGGGTAGCCTGGCGTAGCTCTCTCTTGTTTTGTGTCTGACTAGGTCATAGGATGATGTAAAACCATGTTGGTTCACAAGTTGGGGCACTATCCTACCCGGTTTCACCTAAACGGGGAGATTCCCCCTTATACAGGTCCAGAACCTTCGCTTCTAGGTTAGAGCGCATGCATGCGAGGGGGACACATGCAATCACCTATACCAACCTTGCACCACACTCACACACATATGCTAGGGACACATGCAAGTTTTCAGATGATTCCGACGTTCTCGTGGTCTTCCTCCGACGAAACCCTGATCTGCGGGACTCAGATCGTCTACCCCCCTAGACATTCTTCTGACAGGGGTAGCCCGGCGTAGCTCTCTCTTGTTTTGTGTCTGACTAGGTCATAGGATGATGTAAAACCATGTTGGTTCACAAGTTGGGGCACTATCCTACCCGGTTTCACGTGAACGAGGAGATTCCCCCTTATACAGGTCGAGAACCTTTCGCTTCTAGGTTAGAGCGCATGCATGCGAGAGGGACACATGCAATCACCTATAACAACCTTGCACCACACTCACACACATATGCTAGGGACACATGCAAGTTTTCAGATGATTCCGACGTTCTCGTGGTCTTCCTCCGGCGAAACCCTGATGATCTACGGGCCTCGGATCGTCTACCCCCTAGACATTCTTCTGACAGGGGTAGCCCGGCGTAGCTCTCTCTTGTTTTGTGTTTGATTATGTCATGGGATGATGTGAAACCATGTTGGTTCACAAGTTGGGGCACTATACGGCCCGGTTTCACCGTAACGGGGAGATTCCCCCTTATACAGGTCCAGAACCTTCGCTTCTAGGTTAGAGCGCATGCATGTGAGGGGGGACACATGCAATCACCTATATCAACCTGGCACCACACTCACACACATATGCTAGGGACACATGCAAGTTTTCATCGATTCCGACGTTCTCGTGGACTTCCTCCGGCGAAACCCTGATGATCTGCGGGCCTCGGATCGTCTACCCCCCTAGACATTCTTCTGATAGGGGTAGCCCGGCGTAGCTCTCTCTTGTTTTGTGTCTGACTAGGTCATAGGATGATGTAAAACCATGTCGGTTCACAAGTTGGGGCACTATCCTACCCGGTTTCACCTGAACGAGGAGATTCCCACTCATACAGGTCTAGAACCTTTCGCTTCTAGGTTAGAGCGCATGCATGCGAGGGGGACACATGCAATCACCTATTCCAACCTTGCACCACACTCACACACATGTGCTAGGGACACATGCAAGTTTTCAGATGATTCCGACGTTCTTGCGGACTTCCACCGGCGAAACCCTGATCTGCGGGACTCGGACCGTCTACCCCCCTAGACATTCTTTTGACAGGGGTAGCCCGGCGTAGCTCTCTCTTGTTTTGTATTTGATTATGTCATGGGATGATGTGAAACCATGTTGGTTCACAAGTTGGGGCACTATACGGCCCGGTTTCACCATAACGGGGAGATTCCCCCTTATACAGGTCCAGAACCTTCGCTTCTAGGTTAGAGCGCATGCATGTGAGGGGGGACACATGCAATCACCTATACCAACCTGGCACCACACTCACACACATATGCTAGGGACACATGCAAGTTTTCATCGATTCCGACGTTCTCGTGGACTTCCTCTGGCGAAACCCTGATGATCTGCGGGCCTCGGATCGTCTACCCCCCTAGACATTCTTCTGACAGGGGTAGCCCGGCGTAGCTCTCTCTTGTTTTGTGTCTGACTAGGTCATAGGATGATGTAAAACCATGTTGGTTCACAAGTTGGGGCACTATCCTACCCGGTTTCACATGAACGGGACATCCCCCCTTATACAGGTCTAGAACCTTTCGCTTCTAGGTTAGAGCGCATGCATGCGAGAGGGACACACGCAATCACCTATACCAACCATGCACCACACTCACACACATATGCTAGGGACACATGCAAGTTTTCATATGATTCCGACGTTCTCGTGGTCTTCCTCCGGCGAAACCCTGATCTGCGAGACTCGGATCGTCTACCCCCCTAGACATTCTTCTGATAGGGGTAGCCCGGCGTAGCTCTCTCTTGTTTGTGTCTGACTAGGTCATAGGATGATGTAAAACCATGTTGGTTCACAAGTTGGGGCACTATCCTACCCGGTTTCACATGAACGGGAGATCCCCCCTTATACAGGTCCATAACCTTTCGCTTCTAGGTTAGAGCGCATGCATGCGAGGGGGACACATGCAATCACCTATACCAACCTTGCACCACACTCACACACATATGCTAGGGACACATGCAAGTTTTCAGATGATTCCGACGATCTTGCGGACTTCCACCGGCGAAACCCTGATCTGTGGGACTCGGACCGTCTACCCCCCTAGACATTCTTCTGACAGGGGTAGCCCGGCGTAGCTCTCTCTTGTTTTGTGTCTGATTATGTCATGGGATGATGTGAAACCATGTTGGTTCACAAGTTGGGGCACTATCCTACCCGGTTTCACCGTAACAGGGAGATTCCCCCTTATACAGGTCTAGAACCTTCGCTTCTAGGTTAGAGCGCATGCATGTGAGGGGGGACACATGCAATCACCTATACCAACCTGGCACCACACTCACACACATATGCTAGGGACACATGAAATTTTTCATCGATTCCGACGTTCTCGTGTACTTCCTCCGGCGAAACCCTGATGATCTGCGGGCCTCGGATCGTCTACCCCCCTAGACATTCTTCTGACAGGGGTAGCCCGGCGTAGATCTCTCTTGTTTTGTGTCTGACTAGGTCATAGGATGATGTAAAACCATGTTGGTTCACAAGTTGGGGCACTATCCTACCCGGTTTCACGTGAAAGGGGAGATTCCCCCTTATACAGGTCGAGAACCTTTCGCTTCTAGGTTAGAGCGCATGCATGCGAGAGGGACACATGTAATCACCTATACCAACCTTGAACCACACTCACACACATATGCTAGGGACACATGCAAGTTTTCAGATGATTCCGACGTTCTCGTGGTCTTCCTCCGGCGAAACCCTGATCTACGTGACTCGGATCGTCTACCCCCCTAGACATTCTTCTGACAGGGGTAGCCCGGCGTAGCTCTCTCTTGTTTTGTGTCTGACTAGGTCATAGGATGATGTAAAACCATGTTGGCTCACAAGTTGGGGCACTATCCTACCCGGTTTCACCTGAACGGGGAGATTCCCCCTTATACAGGTCCATAACCTTTCGCTTCTAGGTTAGAGCGCATGCATGCGAGGGGGACACATGCAATCACCTATATAGACCTTGCACCACACTCACACACATATGCTAGGGACACATGCAAGTTTTCAGATGATTCCGACGTTCTTGCGGACTTCCACCGGCGAAACCCTGATCTGCGGGACTTGGACCGTCTACCCCCCTAGACATTCTTCTGACAGGGGTAGCCCGGCGTAGCTCTCTCTTGTTTTGTGTTTGATTATGTCATGGGATGATGTGAAACCATGTTGGTTCACAAGTTGGGGCACTATACGGCCCGGTTTCACTGTAACAGGGAGATTCCCCCTTATACAGGTCCAGAACCTTCGCTTCTAGGTTAGAGCGCATGCATGTGAGGGGGGACACATGCAATCACCTATACCAACCTGGCACCACACTCACACACATATTCTAGGGACACATGAAAGTTTTCATCGATTCCGACGTTCTCGTGGACTTCCTCCGGCGAAACCCTGATGATCTGCGGGCCTCGGATCGTCTACCCCCCTAGACATTCTTCTGACAGGGGTAGCCCGGCGTAGCTTTCTCTTGTTTTGTGTCTGACTAGGTCATAGGTTGATGTAAAACCACGTTGGTTCACAAGTTGGGGCACTATCCTACCCGGTTTCACGTGAACGGGGAGATTCCCCCTTATACAGGTCGAGAACCTTTCGCTTCTAGGTTAGAGCGCATGCATGCGAGAGGGACACATGCAATCACCTATACCAACCTTGCACCACACTCACACACATATGCTAGGGACACATGCAAGTTTTTAGATGATTCCGACGTTTTCGTGGTCTTCCTCCGGCGAAACCCTGATCTGCGGGACTCGGATCGTCTACCCCCCTAGACATTCTTCTGACAGGGTAGCCCGACGTAGCTCTCTCTTGTTTTGTGTCTGACTAGGTCATAGGATGATGTAAAACCATGTTGATTCACAAGTTGGGGCACTATCCTACCTGGTTTCAGCTGAACGGGGAGATTCCCCCTTATACAGGTCCATAACCTTTCGCTTCTAGGTTAGAGCGCATGCATGTGAGGGGGACACATGCAATCACCTATACCAACCTTGCACCACACTCACACACATATGCTAGGGACACATGCAAGTTTTCAGATGATTCCGACGTTCTGGCGGACTTCCACCGGCAAAACCCTGATCTGCGGGACTCGGACCGTCTACCCCCCTAGACATTCTTCTGACGGGGGTAGCTCGGTGTAGCTCTCTCTTGTTTTGTGTTTGATTATGTCATGGGATGATGTGAAACCATGTTGGTTCACAAGTTGGGGCACTATACGGCCCGGTTTCACCGTAACAGGGAGATTCCCCCTTATACAGGTCCAGAACCTTCGCTTCTAGGTTAGAGCGCATGCATGTGAGGGGGGACACATGCAATCACCTATATATACCAACCTGGCACCACACTCACACACATATGCTAGGGACACATGCAAGTTTTCATCGATTCCGACATTCTCGTGGACTTCCTCCGGCGAAACCCTGATGATCTGCGGGCCTCGGATCGTCTACCTAATGGAAATGAAGTTCAGCATCCTCTAGAACCTTATGGTCTATTGCAAAGTTAGTGTTTCCATGGTCTGAATACTAACAAATAGGCAACAAAAAGTTAACTAAAAACTTTCAATAAATACATTGGAAAGAAAAAAATAAAAAGAAAATTAGAAAATACCTAAAGGCACACGGCAAAGGACAAAACACACGGCAAAGAGGTCCTTTGCCGTGTGCCTGTCGCCGTCCAACACACGGCAAAGGTCCTTTGCCGTGTGTCTCTCTCCCTCAGACACACGGCAAAGAATTTTTTTCACCTTTAGCAAGGCTTTTATTACATATATGTTAGGTGATATTATTTCATAGGATCATGAGAGCACACATATGATCATAGGTTATTGTGGTCTTGATCACTATATACATGCACCCCCCTGATTCCGACGTTCTCGTGGACTTCCTCCGGCGAAACCCTGATGATCTACGGGCCTCGGATCGTCTACCCCCTAGACATTCTTCTGACAGGGGTAGCCCGGCGTAGCTCTCTCTTGTTTTGTGTTTGATTATGTCATGGGATGATATGAAACCATGTTGGTTCACAAGTTGGGGCACTATACGGCCCGGTTTCACCGTAACGGGGAGATTCCCCCTTATACAGGTCCAGAACCTTCGCTTCTAGGTTAGAGCGCATGCATGTGAGGGGGGACACATGCAATCACCTATATCAACCTGGCACCACACTCACACACATATGCTAGGGACACATGCAAGTTTTCATCGATTCCGACGTTCTCGTGGACTTCCTCCGGCGAAACCCTGATGATCTGCGGGCCTCGGATCGTCTACCCCCCTAGACATTCTTCTGATAGGGGTAGCCCGGCGTAGCTCTCTCTTGTTTTGTGTCTGACTAGGTCATAGGATGATGTAAAACCATGTCGGTTCACAAGTTGGGGCACTATCCTACCCGGTTTCACCTGAACGAGGAGATTCCCACTCATACAGGTCTAGAACCTTTCACTTCTAGGTTAGAGCGCATGCATGCGAGGGGGACACATGCAATCACCTATTCCAACCTTGCACCACACTCACACACATATGCTAGGGACACATGCAAGTTTTCAGATGATTCCGACGTTCTCGTGGTCTTCCTCCGGCGAAACCCTGATCTGCGGGACTCGAATCGTCTACCCCCCTAGACATTCTTCTGACAGGGGTAGCCCGGCGTAGCTCTCTCTTGTTTTGTGTCTGACTAGGTCATAGGATGATGTAAAACCATGTTGGTTCATAAGTTGGGGCACTATCCTACCCGGTTTCACCTGAACGGGGAGATTCCCCCTTATACAGGTCCATAACCTTCCGCTTCTAGGTTAGAGCGCATGCATGCGAGGGGGAATCATGCAATCACCTATACCAACCTTGCACCACACTCACACACATATGCTAGGGACACATGCAAGTTTTCAGATGATTCCGACGTTCTTGCGGACTTCCACCGGCGAAACCCTGATCTGCGGAACTCGGACTGTCTACCCCACTAGACATTCTTCTGACAGGGGTAGCCCGACGTAGCTCTCTCTTGTTTTGTGTTTGATTATGTCATGGGATGATGTGAAACCATGTTGGTTCACAAGTTGGGGCACTATACGGCCCGGTTTCACCGTAACGGGGAGATTCCCCGTTATACAGGTCCAGAACCTTCGCTTCTAGGTTAGAGCGCATGCATGTGAGGGGGGACACATGCAATCACCTATACCAACCTGGCACCACACTCACACACATATGCTAGGGACACATGCAAGTTTTCATCGATTCCGACGTTCTCGTGGACTTCCTCCGGCGAAACCCTGATGATCTGTGGGCCTCGGATCGTCTACCCCCCTAGACATTCTTCTGACAGGGGTAGCCCGGCGTAGCTCTCTCTTGTTTTGTGTCTGACTAGGTCATAGGATGATGTAAAACCATGTTGGTTCACAAGTTGGGGCACTATCCTACCTGGTTTCACCAGAACGGGGAGATTCCCCCTTATACAGGTCCAGAACCTTTCGCTTCTAGGTTAGAGCGCATGCATGCGAGTGGGACACATGCAATCCCCATATAGACCTTGCACCACACTCACACACATATGCTAGGGACACGTGCAAGTTTTCAGATAATTCCGACGCTCTCGTGGTCTTCCTCCGGCGAAACCCTGATCTACGGGCCTCGGATAGTCTACCCCCTAGACATTCTTCTGACAGGGGTAGCCCGGCGTAGCTCTCTCTTGTTTTGTGTCTAACTAGGTCATAGGATGATGTAAAACCATGCTGGTTCACAAGTTGGGGCACTATCCTACCCGGTTTCACCTGAACGGGGAGATTCCCCCTTATACAGGTCCAGAACCTTCGCCTCTAGGTTAGAGCGCATGCATGCGAGGGGGACACATGTAATCACCTATACCAACCTTGCACCACACTCACACACATATGCTAGGGACACATGCAAGTTTTCAGATGATTCCGACGTTCTCATGGTCTTCCTCCGACGAAACCCTGATCTGCGGGACTCGGATCGTCTACCCCCCTAGACATTCTTCTGACAGGGGTAGCCCGGCATAGCTCTCTCTTTTTTTGTGTCTGACTAGGTCATAGGATGATGTAAAACCATGTTGGTTCACAAGTTGGGGCACTATTCTACCCGGCTTCACGTGAACGGGGAGATTCCCCCTTATACAGGTCGAGAACCTTTCGCTTCTAGGTTAGAGCGCATGCATGCGAGAGGGACACATGCAATCACCTATACCAACCTTGCACCACACTCACACACATATGCTAGGGACACATGCAAGGTTTTAGATGATTCCGACGTTCTCGTGGTCTTCCTCCGGCGAAACCCTGATCTGCGGGACTCCGATCGTCTACCCCCCTAGACATTCTTCTGACAGGGTAGCCCGACGTAGCTCTCTCTTGTTTTGTGTCTGACTAGGTCATAGGATGATGTAAAACCATGTTGGTTCACAAGTTGGGGCACTATCCTACCTGGTTTCACCTGAACGGGGAGATTCCACCTTATACAGGTCCATAACCTTTCGCTTCTAGGTTAGAGCGCATGCATGCGAGGGGGACACATGCAATCACCTATACCAACCTTGCACCACACTCACACACATATGCTATGGACACATGCAAGTTTTCAGATGATTCCGACGTTCTTGCGGACTCCCACCGGCGAAACCCTGATCTGTGAGTGGGGACACATGCAATCACCTATACCAACCTGGCACCACACTCACACACATATGCTAGGGACACATGCAAGTTTTCATCGATTCCGACGTTCTCGTGGACTTCCTCCGGCGAAACCCTGATGATCTGCGGGCCTCGGATCGTCTACCCCCCTAGACATTCTTCTGACAGGGGTAGCCCGGCGTAGCTCTCTCTTGTTTTGTGTCTGACTAGGTCATAGGATGATGTAAAACCATGTTGGTTCACAAGTTGGGGCACTATCCTACCCGGTTTCACCTGAACAGGGAGATTCCCCCTTATACAGGTCCATAACCTTTCGCTTCTAGGTTAGAGCGCATGCATGCGAGGGGGACACATGCAATCACCTATACAAACCTTGCACCACACTCACACACATATTCTAGGGACACATGCAAGTTTTCAGATGATTCCGACGTTCTCGTGGTCTTCCTCCGGCGAAACCCTGATCTACGGGCCTCGGATCGTCTACCCCCTAGACATTCTTCTGACAGGGGTAGCCCGGCGTAGCTCTCTCTTGTTTTGTGTCTAACTAGGTCATAGGATGATGTAAAACCATGTTGGTTCACAAGTTGGGGCACTATCCTACCCGGTTTCACCTGAACGGGGAGATTCCCCCTTATACAGGTCCAGAACCTTCGCTTCTAGGTTAGAGCGCATGCATGCGAGGGGGACACATGCAATCACCTATACCAACCTTGCACCACACTCACACACATATGTTAGGGACACATGCAAGTTTTCAGATGATTCCGACGTTCTCGTGGTCTTCCTCCGATGAAACCCTGATCTGCGGGACTCGGATCGTCTACCCCCCTAGACATTCTTCTGACAGGGGTAGCCCGGCGTAGCTCTCTCTTGTTTTGTGTCTGACTAGGTCATAGGATGATGTAAAACCATGTTGGTTCACAAGTTGGGGCACTATCCTACCCGGTTTCACGTGAACGGGGAGATTCCCCCTTATACAGGTCGAGAACCTTTCGCTTCTAGGTTAGAGCGCATGCATGCCAGAGGGACACATGCAATCACCTATACCAACCTTGCACCACACTCACACACATATGCTAGGGACACATGCAAGTTTTCAGATGATTCCGACGTTCTCGTGGTCTTCCTCCGGCGAAACCCTGATCTGCGGGACTCGAATCGTCTACCCTCCTAGACATTCTTCTGACAGGGGTAGCCCGGCGTAGCTCTCTCTTGTTTTGTGTCTGACTAGGTGATAGGATGATGTAAAACCATGTTAGTTAACAAGTTGGGGCACTATCCTACCCGGTTTCACCTGAACGGGGAGATTCCCCCTTATACAGGTCCATAACCTTTCGCTTCTAGGTTAGAGCGCATGCATGCGAGGGGGACACATGCAATCACCTATACCAACCTTGCACCACACTCACACACATATGCTAGGGACACATGCAAGTTTTCAGATGATTCCGACGTTCTTGCGGACTTCCACCGGCGAAACCCTGATCTGCGGGACTCGGACCGTCTACCCCCCTGGACATTCTTCTGACAGGGGTAGCCCGGCGTAGCTCTCTCTTGTTTTGTATTTGATTATGTCATGGGATGATGTGAAACCATGTTGGTTCACAAGTTGGGGCACTATACGGCCCGGTTTCACCATAACGGGGAGATTCCCCCTTATACAGGTCCAGAACCTTCGCTTCTAGGTTAGAGCGCATGCATGTGAGGGGGGACACATCCAATCACCTATACCAACCTGGCACCACACTCACACACATATGCTAGGGACACATGCAAGTTTTCATCGATTCCGACGTTCTCGTGGACTTCCTCCGGCGAGACCCTGATGATCTGCGGGCCTCGGATCGTCTACCCCCCTAGACATTCTTCTGACAGGGGTAGCCCGGCGTAGCTCTCTCTTGTTTTGTGTCTGACTAGGTCATAGGATGATGTAAAACCATGTTGGTTCACAAGTTGGGGCACTATCCTACCCGGTTTCACGTGAACGGGGAGATTCCCCCTTATACAGGTCGAGAACCTTTCGCTTCTAGGTTAGAGCGCATGCATGCGAGAGGGACACATGCAATCACCTATACCAACCTAGCACCACACTCACACACATATGCTAGGGACACATGCAAGTTTTTAGATGATTCCGACGTTTTCGTGGTCTTCCTCCGGCGAAACCCTGATCTGCGGGACTCGGATCGTCTACCCCCCTAGACATTCTTCTGACAAGGTAGCCCGATGTAGCTCTCTCTTGTTTTGTGTCTGACTAGGTCATAGGATGATGTAAAACCATGTTGGTTCACAAGTTGGGGCACTATCCTACCTGGTTTCACCTGAACGGGGAGATTCCCCCTTATACAGGTCCATAACCTTTCGCTTCTAGGTTAGAGCGCATGCATGCGAGGGGGACACATGCAATCACCTATACCAACCTTGCACCACACTCACACACATATGCTAGGGACACATGCAAGTTTTCAGATGATTCCGACGTTCTTGTGGACTTCCACCGGCGAAACCCTGATCTGCGGGACTCGGATCGTCTACCCCCCTAGACATTCTTCTGACGGGGGTAGCTCGGTGTAGCTCTCTCTTGTTTTGTGTTTGATTATGTCATGGGATGATGTGAAACCATGTTGGTTCACAAGTTGGGGCACTATACGCCCCGGTTTCACCGTAACAGGGAGATTCCCCCTTATACAGGTCCAGAACCTTCGCTTCTAGGTTAGAGCGCATGCATGTGAGGGGGGACACATGCAATCACCTATATATACCAACCTGGCACCACACTCACACACATATGCTAGGGACACATGCAAGTTTTCATCGATTCCGACGTTCTCGTGGACTTCCTCCGGTGAAACCCTGATGATCTGCGGGCCTCGGATCGTCTACCTAATGGAAATGAAGTTCAGCATCCTCTAGAACCTTATGGTCTATTGCAAAGTTAGTGTTTCCATGGTCTGAATACTAACAAATGGGCAACAAAAAGTTAACTAAAAACTTTAAATAAATACATTGGAAAGAAAAAATAAAAATAAAATTAGAAAATACCTAAAGGCACACGGCAAAGGACAAAACACACGGCAAAGAGGTCCTTTGCCGTGTGCCTGTCGCCGTCAAACACACGGCAAAGGTCCTTTGCCGTGTGTCTCTCTCCCTCAGACACACGGCAAAGAATTTTTTTCACCTTTAGCAAGGCTTTTATTACATATATGTTAGGTGATATTATTTCATAGGATCATGAGAGCACACATATGATCATAGGTTATTGTGGTCTTGATCACTATATACATGCACCCCCCTGATTCCGACGTTCTCGTGGACTTCCTCCGGCGAAACCCTGATGATCTACGGGCCTCGGATCGTCTACCCCCTAGACATTCTTCTGACAGGGGTAGCCCGGCGTAGCTATCTCTTGTTTTGTGTTTGATTATGTCATGGGATGATGTGAAACCATGTTGGTTCACAAGTTGGGGCACTATACGGCCCGGTTTCACCGTAACGGGGAGATTCCCCCTTATACAGGTCAAGAACCTTCGCTTCTAGGTTAGAGCGCATGCATGTGAGGGGGGACACATGCAATCACCTATATCAACCTGGCACCACACTCACACACATATGCTAGGGACACATGCAAGTTTTCATCGATTCCGACGTTCTCGTGGACTTCCTCCGGCGAAATCCTGATGATCTGCGGGCCTCGGATCGTCTACCCCCCTAGACATTCTTCTGACAGGGGTAGCCCAGCGTAGCTCTCTCTTGTTTTGTGTCTGACTAGGTCATAGGATGATGTAAAACCATGTCGGTTCACAAGTTGGGGCACTATCCTACCCGGTTTCACCTGAACGAGGAGATTCCCCCTCATACAGGTCCAGAACCTTTCGCTTCTAGGTTAGAGCGCATGCATGCGAGGGGGACACATGCAATCACCTATGCCAACCTTGCACCACACTCACACACATATGCTGGGGACACATGCAAGTTTTCAGATGATTCCGACGTTCTCCTGGTCTTCCTCCGGCGAAACCCTGATCTGCGGGACTCGAATCGTCTACCCCCCTAGACATTCTTCTGACAGGGGTAGCCCGGCATAGCTCTCTCTTGTTTTGTGTCTGACTAGGTCATAGTATGATGTAAAACCATGTTGGTTCACAAGTTGGGGCACTATCCTACCCGGTTTCACCTGAACGGGGAGATTCCCCCTTATACAGGTCCATAACCTTTCGCTTCTAGGTTAGAGCGCATGCATGCGAGGGGGAATCATGCAATCACCTATACCAACCTTGCACCACACTCACACACATATGCTAGGGACACATGCAAGTTTTCAGATGATTCCGACGTTCTTGCGGACTTCCACCGGCGAAACCCTGATCTGCGGGACTCGGACTGTCTACCCCCCTAGACATTCTTCTGACAGGGGTAGCCCGGCGTAGCTCTCTCTTGTTTTGTGTTTGATTATGTCATGGGATGATGTGAAACCATGTTGGTTCACAAGTTGGGGCACTATACGGCCCGGTTTCACCGTAACGGGGAGATTCCCCCTTATACAGGTCCAAAACCTTCGCTTCTAGGTTAGAGCGCATGCATGTGAGGGGGGACACATGCAATCACCTATACCAACCTGGCACCACACTCACACACATATGCTAGGGACACATGCAAGTTTTCATCGATTCCGACGTTCTCGTGGACTTCCTCCGGCGAAACCCTGATGATCTGCGGGCCTCGGATCGTCTACCTAATGGAAATGAAGTTCAATATCCTCTAGAACCTTATGGTCTATTGCAAAGTTAGTGTTTCCATGGTCTGAATACTTACAAATAGGCAACAAAAAGTTAACTAAAAACTTTAAATAAATACATTTGAAAGAAAAAAATAAAAAGAAAATTAGAAAATACCTAAAGACACACGGCAAAGGACAAAACACACGGCAAAGAGGTC
This sequence comes from Avena sativa, assembly GCA_916181665.1. NCBI lineage: Eukaryota > Viridiplantae > Streptophyta > Magnoliopsida > Poales > Poaceae > Avena > Avena sativa. The sequence continues at coordinate 388,840,609 of OV702296.1, forward strand.
CTTTGTCGTGTGCCTGTCGCCGTCAAACACACGGCAAAGGTCCTTTGCCGTGTGTCTCTCTCCCTCAGACACACGGCAAAGAATTTTTTTCACCTTTAGCAAGGCTTTTATTACATATATGTTAGGTGATATTATTTCATAGGATCATGAGAGCACACATATGATCATAGGTTATTGTGGTCTTGATCACTATATACATGCACCCCCCTGATTCCGACGTTCTCGTGGACTTCCTCCGGCGAAACCCTGATGATCTACGGGCCTCGGATCGTCTACCCCCTAGACATTCTTCTGACAGGGGTAGCCCGGCGTAGCTATCTCTTGTTTTGTGTTTGATTATGTCATGGGATGATGTGAAACCATGTTGGTTCACAAGTTGGGGCACTATACGGCCCGGTTTCACCGTAACGGGGAGATTCCCCCTTATACAGGTCAAGAACCTTCGCTTCTAGGTTAGAGCGCATGCATGTGAGGGGGGACACATGCAATCACCTATATCAACCTGGCACCACACTCACACACATATGCTAGGGACACATGCAAGTTTTCATCGATTCCGACGTTCTCGTGGACTTCCTCCGGCGAAATCCTGATGATCTGCGGGCCTCGGATCGTCTACCCCCCTAGACATTCTTCTGACAGGGGTAGCCCAGCGTAGCTCTCTCTTGTTTTGTGTCTGACTAGGTCATAGGATGATGTAAAACCATGTCGGTTCACAAGTTGGGGCACTATCCTACCCGGTTTCACCTGAACGAGGAGATTCCCCCTCATACAGGTCCAGAACCTTTCGCTTCTAGGTTAGAGCGCATGCATGCGAGGGGGACACATGCAATCACCTATGCCAACCTTGCACCACACTCACACACATATGCTGGGGACACATGCAAGTTTTCAGATGATTCCGACGTTCTCCTGGTCTTCCTCCGGCGAAACCCTGATCTGCGGGACTCGAATCGTCTACCCCCCTAGACATTCTTCTGACAGGGGTAGCCCGGCATAGCTCTCTCTTGTTTTGTGTCTGACTAGGTCATAGTATGATGTAAAACCATGTTGGTTCACAAGTTGGGGCACTATCCTACCCGGTTTCACCTGAACGGGGAGATTCCCCCTTATACAGGTCCATAACCTTTCGCTTCTAGGTTAGAGCGCATGCATGCGAGGGGGAATCATGCAATCACCTATACCAACCTTGCACCACACTCACACACATATGCTAGGGACACATGCAAGTTTTCAGATGATTCCGACGTTCTTGCGGACTTCCACCGGCGAAACCCTGATCTGCGGGACTCGGACTGTCTACCCCCCTAGACATTCTTCTGACAGGGGTAGCCCGGCGTAGCTCTCTCTTGTTTTGTGTTTGATTATGTCATGGGATGATGTGAAACCATGTTGGTTCACAAGTTGGGGCACTATACGGCCCGGTTTCACCGTAACGGGGAGATTCCCCCTTATACAGGTCCAAAACCTTCGCTTCTAGGTTAGAGCGCATGCATGTGAGGGGGGACACATGCAATCACCTATACCAACCTGGCACCACACTCACACACATATGCTAGGGACACATGCAAGTTTTCATCGATTCCGACGTTCTCGTGGACTTCCTCCGGCGAAACCCTGATGATCTGCGGGCCTCGGATCGTCTACCTAATGGAAATGAAGTTCAATATCCTCTAGAACCTTATGGTCTATTGCAAAGTTAGTGTTTCCATGGTCTGAATACTTACAAATAGGCAACAAAAAGTTAACTAAAAACTTTAAATAAATACATTTGAAAGAAAAAAATAAAAAGAAAATTAGAAAATACCTAAAGACACACGGCAAAGGACAAAACACACGGCAAAGAGGTCCTTTGTCGTGTGCCTGTCGCCGTCAAACACACGGCAAAGGTCCTTTGCCGTGTGTCTCTCTCCCTCAGACACACGGCAAAGAATTTTTTTCACCTTTAGCAAGGCTTTTATTACATATATGTTAGGTGATATAATTTCATAGGATCATGAGAGCACACATATGATCATAGGTTATTGTGGTCTTGATCACTATATACATGCACCCCCTGATTCCGACGTTCTCGTGGACTTCCTCCGACGAAACCCTGATGATCTACGGGCCTCGGATCGTCTACCCCCTAGACATTCTTCTGACAGGGGTAGCCCGGCGTAGCTCTCTCTTGTTTTGTGTTTGATTATGTCATGGGATGATGTGAAACCATGTTGGTTCACAAGTTGGGGCACTATATGGCCCGGTTTCACCGTAACGGGGAGATTCCCCCTTATACAGGTCCAGAACCTTCACTTCTAGTTTAGAGCGCATGCATGTGAGGGGGGACACATGCAATCACCTATATCAACCTGGCACCACACTCACACACAGATGCTAGGGACACATGCAAGTTTTCATCGATTCCGACGTTCTCGTGGACTTCCTCCGGCAAAACCCTGATGATCTGCGGGCCTCGGATCGTCTACCCCCCTAGACATTCTTCTGACAGGGGTAGCCCGGCGTAGCTCTCTCTTGTTTCGTGTCTGACTAGGTCATAGGATGATGTAAAACCATGTCGGTTCACAAGTTGGGGCACTATCCTACCCGGTTTCACCTGAACGAGGAGATTCCCCCTCATACAGGTCTAGAACCTTTCGCTTCTAGGTTAGAGCGCATGCATGCGAGGGGGACACATGCAATCACCTATACCAACCTGGCACCACACTCACACACATATGCTAGGGACACATGAAATTTTTCATCGATTCCGACGTTCTCGTGTACTTCCTCCGGCGAAACCCTGATGATCTGCGGGCCTCGGATCGTCTACCCCCCTAGACATTCTTCTGACAGGGGTAGCCCGGCGTAGCTCTCTCTTGTTTCGTGTCTGACTAGGTCATAGGATGATGTAAAACCATGTCGGTTCACAAGTTGGGGCACTATCCTACCCGGTTTCACCTGAACGGGGAGATTCCCCCTTATACAGGTCCATAACCTTCCGCTTCTAGGTTAGAGCGCATGCATGCGAGGGGGAATCATGCAATCACCTATACCAACCTTGCACCACACTCACACACATATGCTAGGGACACATGCAAGTTTTCAGATGATTATGACGTTCTTGCGGACTTCCACCGGCGAAACCCTGATCTGCGGAACTCGGACTGTCTACCCCCCTAGACATTCTTCTGACAGGGGTAGCCCGGCGTAGCTCTCTCTTGTTTTGTGTTTGATTATGTCATGGGATGATGTGAAACCATGTTTTTTCACAAGTTGGGGCACTATACGGCCCGGTTTCACCGTAACGGGGAGATTCCCCGTTATACAGGTCCAGAACCTTCGCTTCTAGGTTAGAGCGCATGCATGTGAGGGGGACACATGCAATCACCTATACCAACCTGGCACCACACTCACACACATATGCTAGGGACACATGCAAGTTTTCATCGATTCCGACGTTCTCGTGGACTTCCTCCGGCGAAACCCTGATGATCTGCGGGCCTCGGATCGTCTACCCCCCTAGACATTCTTCTGACAGGGGTAGCCCAGCGTAGCTCTCTCTTGTTTTGTGTCTGACTAGGTCATAGGATGATGTAAAACCATGTTGGTTCACAAGTTGGGGCACTATCCTACCTGGTTTCACCTGAACGGGGAGATTCCCCCTTATACAGGTCCAGAAACTTTCGCTTCTAGGTTAGAGCGCATGCATGCGAGGGGGACACATGCAATCACCTATATAGACCTTGCACCACACTCACACACATATGCTAGGGACACATGCAAGTTTTCAGATAATTCCGACGCTCTCGTGGTCTTCCTCCGGCGAAACCCTGATCTGCGGGCCTCGGATAGTCTACCCCCTAGACATTCTTCTGACAGGGGTAGCCCGGCGTAGCTCTCTCTTGTTTTGTGACTAACTAGGTCGTAGCATGATGTAAAACCATGTTGGTTCACAAGTTGGGGCACTATCCTACCCGGTTTCACCTGAACGGGGAGATTCCCCCTTATACAGGTCCAGAACCTTCGCCTCTAGGTTAGAGCGCATGCATGCGAGGGGGACACGTGTAATCACCTATACCAACCTTGCACCACACTCCAACACATATGCTAGGGACACATGCAAGTTTTCAGATGATTCCGACGTTCTCGTGGTCTTCCTCCGACGAAACCCTGATCTGTGGGACTCGGATCGTCTACCCCCCTAGACATTCTTCTGATAGGGGTAGCCCGGCATAACTCTCTATTTTTTTGTGTCTGACTAGGTCATAGGATGATGTAAAACCATGTTGGTTCACAAGTTGGGGCACTATTCTACCCGGTTTCACGTGAACGGGGAGATTCCCCCTTATACAGGTCGAGAACCTTTCGCTTCTAGGTTAGAGCGCATGCATGCGAGAGGGACACATGCAATCACCTATACCAACCTTGCACCACACTCACACACATATGCTAGGGACACATGCAAGTTTTCAGATGATTCCGACGTTCTCGTGGTCTTCCTTCGGCGAAACCCTGATCTGCGGGACTCGGATCGTCTACCCCCTAGACATTCTTCTGATAGGGGTAGCCCGGCGTAGCTCTCTCTTGTTTTGTGTCTGACTAGGTCATAGGATGATGTAAAACCATGTTGGTTCACAAGTTGGGGAACTATCCTACCCGGTTTCACCTGAACGGGGAGATTCCCCCTTATACAGGTCCATAACCTTTCGCTTCTAGGTTAGAGCACTTGCATGCGAGGGGGACACATGCAATCACCTATACCAACCTTGCACCACACTCACACACATATGCTAGGGACACATGCAAGTTTTCAGATGATTCCGACGTTCTTGCGGACTTCCACCGGCGAAACCCTGATCTGCGGGACTCGGACCGTCTACCCCCCTAGACATTCTTCTGACAGGGGTAGCTCGGCGTATCTCTCTCTTGTTTTGTGTTTGATTATGTCATGGGATGATGTGAAACCATGTTGGTTCACAAGTTGGGGTACTATACGGCCCGGTTTCACCGTAACAGGGAGATTCCCCCTTATACAGGTCCAGAACCTTCGCTTCTAGGTTAGAGCGCATGCATGTGAGGGGGGACACATGCAATCACCTATATATACCAACCTGGCACCACACTCACACACATATGCTAGGGACACATGCAAGTTTTCATCGATTCCGACGTTCTCGTGGACTTCCTCCGGCGAAACCCTAATGATCTGCGGGCCTCGGATCGTCTACCTAATGGAAATGAAGTTCAGCATCCTCTAGAACCTTATGGTCTATTGCAAAGTTAGTGTTTCCATGGTCTGAATACTTACAAATAGGCAACAAAAAGTTAACTAAAAACTTTAAATAAATACATTTGAAAGAAAAAAATAAAAATAAAATTAGAAAATACCTAAAGACACACGGCAAAGGACAAAACACACGTCAAAGAGGTCCTTTGCCGTGTGCCTGTCGCCGTCAAACACACGGCAAAGGTCCTTTGCCGTGTGTCTCTCTCCCTCAGACACACGGCAAAGAATTTTTTTCACCTTTAGCAAGGCTTTTATTACATATATGTTAGGTGATATTATTTCATAGGATCATGAGAGCACACATATGATCATAGGTTATTGTGGTCTTGATCACTATATACATGCACCCCCCCTGATTCCGACGTTCTCGTGGACTTCCTACGACGAAACCCTGATGATCTACGGGCCTCGGATCGTCTACCCCCTAGACATTCTTCTGACAGGGGTAGCCCGGCGTAGCTCTCTCTTGTTTTGTGTTTGATTATGTCATGGGATGATGTGAAACCATGTTGGTTCACAAGTTGGGGCACTATATGGCCCGGTTTCACCGTAACGGGGATATTCCCCCTTATACAGGTCTAGAACCTTCGCTTCTAGGTTAGAGCGCATGCATGTGAGGGGGGACACATGCAATCACCTATGTCAACCTGGCACCACACTCACACACAGATGCTAGGGACACATGCAAGTTTTCATCGATTCCGACGTTCTCGTGGACTTCCTCCGGCGAAACCCTGATGATCTGCGGGCCTCGGATCGTCTACCCCCCTAGACATTCTTCTGACAGGGGTAGCCCGGGGTAGCTCTCTCTTGTTTTGTGTCTGACTAAGTCATAGGATGATGTAAAACCATGTTGGTTCACAAGTTGGGGCACAATCCTACCCGGTTTCACCTGAACGAGGAGATTCCCCCTCATAGAGGTCCAGAACCTTTCGCTTCTAGGTTCGAGCGCATGCATGCGAGGGGGACACATGCAATCACCTATACCAACCTTGCACCACACTCACACACATATGCTAGGGACACATGCAAGTTTTCAGATGATTCCGACGTTCTCGTGGTCTTCCTCCGGCGAAACCCTGATCTGCGGGACTCGAATCGTCTACCCCCCTAGACATTCTTCTGACAGGGGTAGCCCGGTGTATCTCTCTCTTGTTTTGTGTCTGACTAGGTCATAGGATGATGTAAAACCATGTTGGTTCACAAGTTGGGGCACTATCCTACCCGGTTTCACCTGAACGGGGAGATTCCCCCTTATACAGGTCCATAACCTTCCGCTTCTAGGTTAGAGCGCATGCATGCGAGGTGGACACATGCAATCACCTATACCAACCTTGCACCACACTCACACACATATGCTAGGGACACATGCAAGTTTTCAGATGATTCCGACGTTCTTGCGGACTTCCACCGGCGAAACCCTGATCTGCGGGACTCGGACCGTCTACCCCCCTAGACATTCTTCTGACAGGGGTAGCCCGGCGTAGCTCTCTCTTGTTTTGTGTTTGATTATGTCATGGGATGATGTGAAACCATGTTGGTTCACAAGTTGGGGCACTATACGGCCCGGTTTAACCGTAACGGGGAGATTCACCCTTATACAGGTCCAGAACCTTCGCTTCTAGGTTAGAGCGCATGCATGTGAGGGGGGACACATGCAATCACCTATACCAACCTGGCACCACACTCACACACATATGCTAGGGACACATGCAAGTTTTCATCGATTCCAACGTTCTCGTGGACTTCCTCCGGCGAAACCCTAATGATCTGCAGGCCTCGGATTGTCTACCCCCCTAGACATTCTTCTGACAGGGGTAGCCGGCGTAGCTCTCTCTTGTTTTGTGTCTTACTAGGTCATAGGATGATGTAAAACCATGTTGGTTCACAAGTTGGCGCACTATCCTGCCTGGTTTCACCTGAACGGGGAGATTCCCCCTTATACAGGTCCAGAACCTTTCGCTTCTAGGTTAGAGCGCATGCATGCGAGGGGGACACATGCAATCACCTATACAAACCTTGCACCACACTCACACACATATGCTAGGGACACATGCAAGTTTTCAGATGATTCCGACGTTCTCGTGGTCTTCCTTCGGCGAAATCCTGATCTGCGGGCCTCGGATCGTCTACCCCCCTAGACATTCTTCTGACAGGGGTAGCCCGGCGTAGCTCTCTCTTGTTTTGTGTCTGACTAGGTCATAGGATGATGTAAAACCATGTTGGTTCACAAGTTGGGGAACTATCCTACCCGGTTTCACCTGAACGGGGATATTCCCCCTTATACAGGTCCAGAACCTTCGCTTCTAGGTTAGAGCGCATGCATGCGAGGGGGACACATGCAATCACCTATACCAACCTTGCACCACACTCACACACACATATGCTAGGGACACATGCAAGTTTTCAGATGATTCCGACGTTCTCGTGGTCTTCCTCCGACGAAACCCTGATCTGCGGGACTCTGATCGTCTACCCCCCTAGACATTCTTCTGACAGGGGTAGCCCGGTGTAGCTCTCTCTTGTTTTGTGTCTGACTAGGTCATAGGATGATGTAAAACCATGTTGGTTCACAAGTTGGGGCACTATCCTACCCGGTTTCACGTGAACGGGGAGATTCCCCCTTATACAGGTCGAGAACCTTTCGCTTCTAGGTTAGAGCGCATGCATGCGAGAGGGACACATGGAATCACCTATACCAACCTTGCACCACACTCACACACATATGCTAGGGACACATGCAAGTTTTCAGATGATTCCGACGTTCTCGTGGTCTTCCTCCGGCGAAACCCTGATCTGCGGGACTCGGATCGTCTACCCCCCTAGACATTCTTCTGACAGGGGTAGCCCGGTGTAGCTCTCTCTTGTTTTGTGTCTGACTAGGTCATAGGATGATGTAAAACCATGTTGGTTCACAAGTTGGGGCACTATCCTACCTGGTTTCACCAGAACGGGGAGATTCCCCCTTATACAGGTCCAGAACCTTTCGCTTCTAGGTTAGAGCGCATGCATGCGAGTGGGACACATGCAATCCCCATATAGACCTTGCACCACACTCACACACATATGCTAGGGACACGTGCAAGTTTTCAGATAATTCCGACGCTCTCGTGGTCTTCCTCCGGCGAAACCCTGATCTACGGGCCTCGGATAGTCTACCCCCTAGACATTCTTCTGACAGGGGTAGCCCGGCGTAGCTCTCTCTTGTTTTGTGTCTAACTAGGTCATAGGATGATGTAAAACCATGCTGGTTCACAAGTTGGGGCACTATCCTACCCGGTTTCACCTGAACGGGGAGATTCCCCCTTATACAGGTCCAGAACCTTCGCCTCTAGGTTAGAGCGCATGCATGCGAGGGGGACACATGTAATCACCTATACCAACCTTGCACCACACTCACACACATATGCTAGGGACACATGCAAGTTTTCAGATGATTCCGACGTTCTCATGGTCTTCCTCCGACGAAACCCTGATCTGCGGGACTCGGATCGTCTACCCCCCTAGACATTCTTCTGACAGGGGTAGCCCGGCATAGCTCTCTCTTTTTTTGTGTCTGACTAGGTCATATGATGATGTAAAACCATGTTGGTTCACAAGTTGGGGCACTATTCTACCCGGCTTCACGTGAACGGGGAGATTCCCCCTTATACAGGTCGAGAACCTTTCGCTTCTAGGTTAGAGCGCATGCATGCGAGAGGGACACATGCAATCACCTATACCAACCTTGCACCACACTCACACACATATGCTAGGGACACATGCAAGGTTTTAGATGATTCCGACGTTCTCGTGGTCTTCCTCCGGCAAAACCCTGATCTGCGGGACTCCGATCGTCTACCCCCCTAGACATTCTTCTGACAGGGTAGCCCGACGTAGCTCTCTCTTGTTTTGTGTCTGACTAGGTCATAGGATGATGTAAAACCATGTTGGTTCACAAGTTGGGGCACTATCCTACCTGGTTTCACCTGAACGGGGAGATTCCACCTTATACAGGTCCATAACCTTTCGCTTCTAGGTTAGAGCGCATGCATGCGAGGGGGACACATGCAATCACCTATACCAACCTTGCACCACACTCACACACATATGCTATGGACACATGCAAGTTTTCAGATGATTCCGACGTTCTTGCGGACTCCCACCGGCGAAACCCTGATCTGTGAGTGGGGACACATGCAATCACCTATACCAACCTGGCACCACACTCACACACATATGCTAGGGACACATGCAAGTTTTCATCGATTCCGACGTTCTCGTGGACTTCCTCCGGCGAAACCCTGATGATCTGCGGGCCTCGGATCGTCTACCCCCCTAGACATTCTTCTGACAGGGGTAGCCCGGCGTAGCTCTCTCTTGTTTTGTGTCTGACTAGGTCATAGGATGATGTAAAACCATGTTGGTTCACAAGTTGGGGCACTATCCTACCCGGTTTCACCTGAACAGGGAGATTCCCCCTTATACAGGTCCATAACCTTTCGCTTCTAGGTTAGAGCGCATGCATGCGAGGGGGACACATGCAATCACCTATACAAACCTTGCACCACACTCACACACATATTCTAGGGACACATGCAAGTTTTCAGATGATTCCGACGTTCTCGTGGTCTTCCTCCGGCGAAACCCTGATCTACGGGCCTCGGATCGTCTACCCCCCTAGACATTCTTCTGACAGGGGTAGCCCGGCGTAGCTCTCTCTTGTTTTGTGTCTAACTAGGTCATAGGATGATGTAAAACCATGTTGGTTCACAAGTTGGGGCACTATCCTACCCGGTTTCACCTGAACGGGGAGATTCCCCCTTATACAGGTCCAGAACCTTCGCTTCTAGGTTAGAGCGCATGCATGCGAGGGGGACACATGCAATCACCTATACCAACCTTGCACCACACTCACACACATATGTTAGGGACACATGCAAGTTTTCAGATGATTCCGACGTTCTCGTGGTCTTCCTCCGATGAAACCCTGATCTGCGGGACTCGGATCGTCTACCCCCCTAGACATTCTTCTGACAGGGGTAGCCCGGCGTAGCTCTCTCTTGTTTTGTGTCTGACTAGGTCATAGGATGATGTAAAACCATGTTGGTTCACAAGTTGGGGCACTATCCTACCCGGTTTCACGTGAACGGGGAGATTCCCCCTTATACAGGTCGAGAACCTTTCGCTTCTAGGTTAGAGCGCATGCATGCCAGAGGGACACATGCAATCACCTATACCAACCTTGCACCACACTCACACACATATGCTAGGGACACATGCAAGTTTTCAGATGATTCCGACGTTCTCGTGGTCTTCCTCCGGCGAAACCCTGATCTGCGGGACTCGAATCGTCTACCCTCCTAGACATTCTTCTGACAGGGGTAGCCCGGCGTAGCTCTCTCTTGTTTTGTGTCTGACTAGGTGATAGGATGATGTAAAACCATGTTAGTTAACAAGTTGGGGCACTATCCTACCCGGTTTCACCTGAACGGGGAGATTCCCCCTTATACAGGTCCATAACCTTTCGCTTCTAGGTTAGAGCGCATGCATGCGAGGGGGACACATGCAATCACCTATACCAACCTTGCACCACACTCACACACATATGCTAGGGACACATGCAAGTTTTCAGATGATTCCGACGTTCTTGCGGACTTCCACCGGCGAAACCCTGATCTGCGGGACTCGGACCGTCTACCCCCCTGGACATTCTTCTGACAGGGGTAGCCCGGCGTAGCTCTCTCTTGTTTTGTATTTGATTATGTCATGGGATGATGTGAAACCATGTTGGTTCACAAGTTGGGGCACTATACGGCCCGGTTTCACCATAACGGGGAGATTCCCCCTTATACAGGTCCAGAACCTTCGCTTCTAGGTTAGAGCGCATGCATGTGAGGGGGGACACATCCAATCACCTATACCAACCTGGCACCACACTCACACACATATGCTAGGGACACATGCAAGTTTTCATCGATTCCGACGTTCTCGTGGACTTCCTCCGGCGAGACCCTGATGATCTGCGGGCCTCGGATCGTCTACCCCCCTAGACATTCTTCTGACAGGGGTAGCCCGGCGTAGCTCTCTCTTGTTTTGTGTCTGACTAGGTCATAGGATGATGTAAAACCATGTTGGTTCACAAGTTGGGGCACTATCCTACCCGGTTTCACGTGAACGGGGAGATTCCCCCTTATACAGGTCGAGAACCTTTCGCTTCTAGGTTAGAGCGCATGCATGCGAGAGGGACACATGCAATCACCTATACCAACCTAGCACCACACTCACACACATATGCTAGGGACACATGCAAGTTTTTAGATGATTCCGACGTTTTCGTGGTCTTCCTCCGGCGAAACCCTGATCTGCGGGACTCGGATCGTCTACCCCCCTAGACATTCTTCTGACAAGGTAGCCCGATGTAGCTCTCTCTTGTTTTGTGTCTGACTAGGTCATAGGATGATGTAAAACCATGTTGGTTCACAAGTTGGGGCACTATCCTACCTGGTTTCACCTGAACGGGGAGATTCCCCCTTATACAGGTCCATAACCTTTCGCTTCTAGGTTAGAGCGCATGCATGCGAGGGGGACACATGCAATCACCTATACCAACCTTGCACCACACTCACACACATATGCTAGGGACACATGCAAGTTTTCAGATGATTCCGACGTTCTTGTGGACTTCCACCGGCGAAACCCTGATCTGCGGGACTCGGATCGTCTACCCCCCTAGACATTCTTCTGACGGGGGTAGCTCGGTGTAGCTCTCTCTTGTTTTGTGTTTGATTATGTCATGGGATGATGTGAAACCATGTTGGTTCACAAGTTGGGGCACTATACGCCCCGGTTTCACCGTAACAGGGAGATTCCCCCTTATACAGGTCCAGAACCTTCGCTTCTAGGTTAGAGCGCATGCATGTGAGGGGGGACACATGCAATCACCTATATATACCAACCTGGCACCACACTCACACACATATGCTAGGGACACATGCAAGTTTTCATCGATTCCGACGTTCTCGTGGACTTCCTCCGGTGAAACCCTGATGATCTGCGGGCCTCGGATCGTCTACCTAATGGAAATGAAGTTCAGCATCCTCTAGAACCTTATGGTCTATTGCAAAGTTAGTGTTTCCATGGTCTGAATACTAACAAATGGGCAACAAAAAGTTAACTAAAAACTTTAAATAAATACATTGGAAAGAAAAAATAAAAATAAAATTAGAAAATACCTAAAGGCACACGGCAAAGGACAAAACACACGGCAAAGAGGTCCTTTGCCGTGTGCCTGTCGCCGTCAAACACACGGCAAAGGTCCTTTGCCGTGTGTCTCTCTCCCTCAGACACACGGCAAAGAATTTTTTTCACCTTTAGCAAGGCTTTTATTACATATATGTTAGGTGATATTATTTCATAGGATCATGAGAGCACACATATGATCATAGGTTATTGTGGTCTTGATCACTATATACATGCACCCCCCTGATTCCGACGTTCTCGTGGACTTCCTCCGGCGAAACCCTGATGATCTACGGGCCTCGGATCGTCTACCCCCTAGACATTCTTCTGACAGGGGTAGCCCGGCGTAGCTATCTCTTGTTTTGTGTTTGATTATGTCATGGGATGATGTGAAACCATGTTGGTTCACAAGTTGGGGCACTATACGGCCCGGTTTCACCGTAACGGGGAGATTCCCCCTTATACAGGTCAAGAACCTTCGCTTCTAGGTTAGAGCGCATGCATGTGAGGGGGGACACATGCAATCACCTATATCAACCTGGCACCACACTCACACACATATGCTAGGGACACATGCAAGTTTTCATCGATTCCGACGTTCTCGTGGACTTCCTCCGGCGAAATCCTGATGATCTGCGGGCCTCGGATCGTCTACCCCCCTAGACATTCTTCTGACAGGGGTAGCCCGGCGTAGCTCTCTCTTGTTTTGTGTCTGACTAGGTCATAGGATGATGTAAAACCATGTCGGTTCACAAGTTGGGGCACTATCCTACCCGGTTTCACCTGAACGAGGAGATTCCCCCTCATACAGGTCCAGAACCTTTCGCTTCTAGGTTAGAGCGCATGCATGCGAGGGGGACACATGCAATCACCTATGCCAACCTTGCACCACACTCACACACATATGCTGGGGACACATGCAAGTTTTCAGATGATTCCGACGTTCTCCTGGTCTTCCTCCGGCGAAACCCTGATCTGCGGGACTCGAATCGTCTACCCCCCTAGACATTCTTCTGACAGGGGTAGCCCGGCATAGCTCTCTCTTGTTTTGTGTCTGACTAGGTCATAGTATGATGTAAAACCATGTTGGTTCACAAGTTGGGGCACTATCCTACCCGGTTTCACCTGAACGGGGAGATTCCCCCTTATACAGGTCCATAACCTTTCGCTTCTAGGTTAGAGCGCATGCATGCGAGGGGGAATCATGCAATCACCTATACCAACCTTGCACCACACTCACACACATATGCTAGGGACACATGCAAGTTTTCAGATGATTCCGACGTTCTTGCGGACTTCCACCGGCGAAACCCTGATCTGCGGGACTCGGACTGTCTACCCCCCTAGACATTCTTCTGACAGGGGTAGCCCGGCGTAGCTCTCTCTTGTTTTGTGTTTGATTATGTCATGGGATGATGTGAAACCATGTTGGTTCACAAGTTGGGGCACTATACGGCCCGGTTTCACCGTAACGGGGAGATTCCCCCTTATACAGGTCCAAAACCTTCGCTTCTAGGTTAGAGCGCATGCATGTGAGGGGGGACACATGCAATCACCTATACCAACCTGGCACCACACTCACACACATATGCTAGGGACACATGCAAGTTTTCATCGATTCCGACGTTCTCGTGGACTTCCTCCGGCGAAACCCTGATGATCTGCGGGCCTCGGATCGTCTACCTAATGGAAATGAAGTTCAATATCCTCTAGAACCTTATGGTCTATTGCAAAGTTAGTGTTTCCATGGTCTGAATACTTACAAATAGGCAACAAAAAGTTAACTAAAAACTTTAAATAAATACATTTGAAAGAAAAAAATAAAAAGAAAATTAGAAAATACCTAAAGACACACGGCAAAGGACAAAACACACGGCAAAGAGGTCCTTTGTCGTGTGCCTGTCGCCGTCAAACACACGGCAAAGGTCCTTTGCCGTGTGTCTCTCTCCCTCAGACACACGGCAAAGAATTTTTTTCACCTTTAGCAAGGCTTTTATTACATATATGTTAGGTGATATAATTTCATAGGATCATGAGAGCACACATATGATCATAGGTTATTGTGGTCTTGATCACTATATACATGCACCCCCTGATTCCGACGTTCTCGTGGACTTCCTCCGACGAAACCCTGATGATCTACGGGCCTCGGATCGTCTACCCCCTAGACATTCTTCTGACAGGGGTAGCCCGGCGTAGCTCTCTCTTGTTTTGTGTTTGATTATGTCATGGGATGATGTGAAACCATGTTGGTTCACAAGTTGGGGCACTATATGGCCCGGTTTCACCGTAACGGGGAGATTCCCCCTTATACAGGTCCAGAACCTTCACTTCTAGGTTAGAGCGCATGCATGTGAGGGGGGACACATGCAATCACCTATATCAACCTGGCACCACACTCACACACAGATGCTAGGGACACATGCAAGTTTTCATCGATTCCGACGTTCTCGTGGACTTCCTCCGGCAAAACCCTGATGATCTGCGGGCCTCGGATCGTCTACCCCCCTAGACATTCTTCTGACAGGGGTAGCCCGGCGTAGCTCTCTCTTGTTTCGTGTCTGACTAGGTCATAGGATGATGTAAAACCATGTCGGTTCACAAGTTGGGGCACTATCCTACCCGGTTTCACCTGAACGAGGAGATTCCCCCTCATACAGGTCTAGAACCTTTCGCTTCTAGGTTAGAGCGCATGCATGCGAGGGGGACACATGCAATCACCTATACCAACCTGGCACCACACTCACACACATATGCTAGGGACACATGAAATTTTTCATCGATTCCGACGTTCTCGTGTACTTCCTCCGGCGAAACCCTGATGATCTGCGGGCCTCGGATCGTCTACCCCCCTAGACATTCTTCTGACAGGGGTAGCCCGGCGTAGCTCTCTCTTGTTTCGTGTCTGACTAGGTCATAGGATGATGTAAAACCATGTCGGTTCACAAGTTGGGGCACTATCCTACCCGGTTTCACCTGAACGGGGAGATTCCCCCTTATACAGGTCCATAACCTTCCGCTTCTAGGTTAGAGCGCATGCATGCGAGGGGGAATCATGCAATCACCTATACCAACCTTGCACCACACTCACACACATATGCTAGGGACACATGCAAGTTTTCAGATGATTATGACGTTCTTGCGGACTTCCACCGGCGAAACCCTGATCTGCGGAACTCGGACTGTCTACCCCCCTAGACATTCTTCTGACAGGGGTAGCCCGGCGTAGCTCTCTCTTGTTTTGTGTTTGATTATGTCATGGGATGATGTGAAACCATGTTGTTTCACAAGTTGGGGCACTATACGGCCCGGTTTCACCGTAACGGGGAGATTCCCCGTTATACAGGTCCAGAACCTTCGCTTCTAGGTTAGAGCGCATGCATGTGAGGGGGACACATGCAATCACCTATACCAACCTGGCACCACACTCACACACATATGCTAGGGACACATGCAAGTTTTCATCGATTCCGACGTTCTCGTGGACTTCCTCCGGCGAAACCCTGATGATCTGCGGGCCTCGGATCGTCTACCCCCCTAGACATTCTTCTGACAGGGGTAGCCCAGCGTAGCTCTCTCTTGTTTTGTGTCTGAGTAGGTCATAGGATGATGTAAAACCATGTTGGTTCACAAGTTGGGGCACTATCCTACCTGGTTTCACCTGAACGGGGAGATTCCCCCTTATACAGGTCCAGAAACTTTCGCTTCTAGGTTAGAGCGCATGCATGCGAGGGGGACACATGCAATCACCTATATAGACCTTGCACCACACTCACACACATATGCTAGGGACACATGCAAGTTTTCAGATAATTCCGACGCTCTCGTGGTCTTCCTCCGGCGAAACCCTGATCTGCGGGCCTCGGATAGTCTACCCCCTAGACATTCTTCTGACAGGGGTAGCCCGGCGTAGCTCTCTCTTGTTTTGTGTCTAACTAGGTCGTAGCATGATGTAAAACCATGTTGGTTCACAAGTTGGGGCACTATCCTACCCGGTTTCACCTGAACGGGGAGATTCCCCCTTATACAGGTCCAGAACCTTCGCCTCTAGGTTAGAGCGCATGCATGCGAGGGGGACACGTGTAATCACCTATACCAACCTTGCACCACACTCCAACACATATGCTAGGGACACATGCAACTTTTCAGATGATTCCGACGTTCTCGTGGTCTTCCTCCGACGAAACCCTGATCTGTGGGACTCGGATCGTCTACCCCCCTAGACATTCTTCTGATAGGGGTAGCCCGGCATAACTCTCTATTTTTTTGTGTCTGACTAGGTCATAGGATGATGTAAAACCATGTTGGTTCACAAGTTGGGGCACTATTCTACCCGGTTTCACGTGAACGGGGAGATTCCCCCTTATACAGGTCGAGAACCTTTCGCTTCTAGGTTAGAGCGCATGCATGCGAGAGGGACACATGCAATCACCTATACCAACCTTGCACCACACTCACACACATATGCTAGGGACACATGCAAGTTTTCAGATGATTCCGACGTTCTCGTGGTCTTCCTTCGGCGAAACCCTGATCTGCGGGACTCGGATCGTCTACCCCCTAGACATTCTTCTGATAGGGGTAGCCCGGCGTAGCTCTCTCTTGTTTTGTGTCTGACTAGGTCATAGGATGATGTAAAACCATGTTGGTTCACAAGTTGGGGAACTATCCTACCCGGTTTCACCTGAACGGGGAGATTCCCCCTTATACAGGTCCATAACCTTTCGCTTCTAGGTTAGAGCACTTGCATGCGAGGGGGACACATGCAATCACCTATACCAACCTTGCACCACACTCACACACATATGCTAGGGACACATGCAAGTTTTCAGATGATTCCGACGTTCTTGCGGACTTCCACCGGCGAAACCCTGATCTGCGGGACTCGGACCGTCTACCCCCCTAGACATTCTTCTGACAGGGGTAGCTCGGCGTATCTCTCTCTTGTTTTGTGTTTTATTATGTCATGGGATGATGTGAAACCATGTTGGTTCACAAGTTGGGGTACTATACGGCCCGGTTTCACCGTAACAGGGAGATTCCCCCTTATACAGGTCCAGAACCTTCGCTTCTAGGTTAGAGCGCATGCATGTGAGGGGGGACACATGCAATCACCTATATATACCAACCTGGCACCACACTCACACACATATGCTAGGGACACATGCAAGTTTTCATCGATTCCGACGTTCTCGTGGACTTCCTCCGGCGAAACCCTAATGATCTGCGGGCCTCGGATCGTCTACCTAATGGAAATGAAGTTCAGCATCCTCTAGAACCTTATGGTCTATTGCAAAGTTAGTGTTTCCATGGTCTGAATACTTACAAATAGGCAACAAAAAGTTAACTAAAAACTTTAAATAAATACATTTGAAAGAAAAAAATAAAAATAAAATTAGAAAATACCTAAAGACACACGGCAAAGGACAAAACACACGTCAAAGAGGTCCTTTGCCGTGTGCCTGTCGCCGTCAAACACACGGCAAAGGTCCTTTGCCGTGTGTCTCTCTCCCTCAGACACACGGCAAAGAATTTTTTTCACCTTTAGCAAGGCTTTTATTACATATATGTTAGGTGATATTATTTCATAGGATCATGAGAGCACACATATGATCATAGGTTATTGTGGTCTTGATCACTATATACATGCACCCCCCCTGATTCCGACGTTCTCGTGGACTTCCTACGACGAAACCCTGATGATCTACGGGCCTCGGATCGTCTACCCCCTAGACATTCTTCTGACAGGGGTAGCCCGGCGTAGCTCTCTCTTGTTTTGTGTTTGATTATGTCATGGGATGATGTGAAACCATGTTGGTTCACAAGTTGGGGCACTATATGGCCCGGTTTCACCGTAACGGGGAGATTCCCCCTTATACAGGTCTAGAACCTTCGCTTCTAGGTTAGAGCGCATGCATGTGAGGGGGGACACATGCAATCACCTATATCAACCTGGCACCACACTCACACACAGATGCTAGGGACACATGCAAGTTTTCATCGATTCCGACGTTCTCGTGGACTTCCTCCGGCGAAACCCTGATGATCTGCGGGCCTCGGATCGTCTACCCCCCTAGACATTCTTCTGACAGGGGTAGCCCGGGGTAGCTCTCTCTTGTTTTGTGTCTGACTAAGTCATAGGATGATGTAAAACCATGTTGGTTCACAAGTTGGGGCACAATCCTACCCGGTTTCACCTGAACGAGGAGATTCCCCCTCATAGAGGTCCAGAACCTTTCGCTTCTCGGTTCGAGCGCATGCATGCGAGGGGGACACATGCAATCACCTATACCAACCTTGCACCACACTCACACACATATGCTAGGGACACATGCAAGTTTTCAGATGATTCCGACGTTCTCGTGGTCTTCCTCCGGCGAAACCCTGATCTGCGGGACTCGAATCGTCTACCCCCCTAGACATTCTTCTGACAGGGGTAGCCCGGTGTATCTCTCTCTTGTTTTGTGTCTGACTAGGTCATAGGATGATGTAAAACCATGTTGGTTCACAAGTTGGGGCACTATCCTACCCGGTTTCACCTGAACGGGGAGATTCCCCCTTATACAGGTCCATAACCTTCCGCTTCTAGGTTAGAGCGCATGCATGCGAGGTGGACACATGCAATCACCTATACCAACCTTGCACCACACTCACACACATATGCTAGGGACACATGCAAGTTTTCAGATGATTCCGACGTTCTTGCGGACTTCCACCGGCGAAACCCTGATCTGCGGGACTCGGACCGTCTACCCCCCTAGACATTCTTCTGACAGGGGTAGCCCGGCGTAGCTCTCTCTTGTTTTGTGTTTGATTATGTCATGGGATGATGTGAAACCATGTTGGTTCACAAGTTGGGGCACTATACGGCCCGGTTTCACCGTAACGGGGAGATTCACCCTTATACAGGTCCAGAACCTTCGCTTCTAGGTTAGAGCGCATGCATGTGAGGGGGGACACATGCAATCACCTATACCAACCTGGCACCACACTCACACACATATGCTAGGGACACATGCAAGTTTTCATCGATTCCAACGTTCTCGTGGACTTCCTCCGGCGAAACCCTAATGATCTGCAGGCCTCGGATTGTCTACCCCCCTAGACATTCTTCTGACAGGGGTAGCCGGCGTAGCTCTCTCTTGTTTTGTGTCTGACTAGGTCATAGGATGATGTAAAACCATGTTGGTTCACAAGTTGGCGCACTATCCTGCCTGGTTTCACCTGAACGGGGAGATTCCCCCTTATACAGGTCCAGAACCTTTCGCTTCTAGGTTAGAGCGCATGCATGCGAGGGGGACACATGCAATCACCTATACAAACCTTGCACCACACTCACACACATATGCTAGGGACACATGCAAGTTTTCAGATGATTCCGACGTTCTCGTGGTCTTCCTCCGGCGAAATCCTGATCTGCGGGCCTCGGATCGTCTACCCCCCTAGACATTCTTCTGACAGGGGTAGCCCGGCGTAGCTCTCTCTTGTTTTGTGTCTGACTAGGTCATAGGATGATGTAAAACCATGTTGGTTCACAAGTTGGGGAACTATCCTACCCGGTTTCACCTGAACGGGGATATTCCCCCTTATACAGGTCCAGAACCTTCGCTTCTAGGTTAGAGCGCATGCATGCGAGGGGGACACATGCAATCACCTATACCAACCTTGCACCACACTCACACACACATATTCTAGGGACACATGCAAGTTTTCAGATGATTCCGACGTTCTCGTGGTCTTCCTCCGACGAAACCCTGATCTGCGGGACTCTGATCGTCTACCCCCCTAGACATTCTTCTGACAGGGGTAGCCCGGTGTAGCTCTCTCTTGTTTTGTGTCTGACTAGGTCATAGGATGATGTAAAACCATGTTGGTTCACAAGTTGGGGCACTATCCTACCCGGTTTCACGTGAACGGGGAGATTCCCCCTTATACAGGTCGAGAACCTTTCGCTTCTAGGTTAGAGCGCATGCATGCGAGAGGGACACATGGAATCACCTATACCAACCTTGCACCACACTCACACACATATGCTAGGGACACATGCAAGTTTTCAGATGATTCCGACGTTCTCGTGGTCTTCCTCCGGCGAAACCCTGATCTGCGGGACTCGGATCGTCTACCCCCCTAGACATTCTTCTGACAGGGGTAGCCCGGTGTAGCTCTCTCTTGTTTTGTGTCTGACTAGGTCATAGGATGATGTAAAACCATGTTGGTTCACAAGTTGGGGCACTATCCTACCCGGTTTCACCCGAACAGGGAGATTCCCCCTTATACAGGTCCAGAACCTTTCGCTTCTAGGTTAGAGCGCATGCATGCGAGGGGGACACACGCAATCACCTATACCAACCTTGCTCCACACTCACACACATATGCTAGGGACACATGCAAGTTTTCAGATGATTCCGACGTTCTCGTGGTCTTCCTCCGGCGAAACCCTGATCTGCGAGACTCAGATCGTCTACCCCCCTAGACATTCTTCTGATAGTGGTAGCCCGGCGTAGCTCTCTCTTGTTTGTGTCTGACTAGGTCATAGGATGATGTAAAACCATGTTGGTTCACAAGTTGGGGCACTATCCTACCCGGTTTCACCTAAACAGGGAGATTCCCCCTTATACAGGTCCATAACCTTTCGCTTCTAGGTAAGAGCGCATGCATGCGAGGGGGACACATGCAATCACCTATACCAAACTTGCACCACACTCACACACATATGCTAGGGACACATGCAAGTTTTCAGATGATTCCAACATTCTCGTGGTCTTCCTCCGGCGAAACCCTGATCTGCGGGACTCGGACCGTCTACCCCCCTAGACATTCTTCTGACAGGGGTAGCCCTGCGTAGCTCTCTCTTGTTTTGTGTTTGATTATGTCATGGGATGATGTGAAACCATGTTGGTTCACAAGTTGGGGCACTATACGGCCCGGTTTCACCGTAACAGGGAGATTCCCCCTTATACAGGCCCAGAACCTTCGCTTCTAGGTTAGAGCGCATGCATGTGAGGGGGGACACATGCAATCACCTATACCAACCTGGCACCACACTCACACACATATGCTAGGGACACATGAAATTTTTCATCGATTCCGACGTTCTCGTGTACTTCCTCCGGCGAAACCCTGATGATATGCGGGCCTCGGATCGTCTACCCCCTAGACATTCTTCTGACAGGGGTAGCCCGGCGTAGCTCTCTCTTGTTTTGTGTCTGACTAGGTCATAGGATGATGTAAAACCATGTTGGTTCACAAGTTGGGGCACTATCCTACCCAGTTTCACGTGAACGGGGAGATTCCCCCTTATACAGGTCGAGAACCTTTCGCTTCTAGGTTAGAGCGCATGCATGCGAGAGGGACACATGCAATCACCTATACCAACCTTGCACCACACTCACACACATATGCTAGGGACACATGCAAGTTTTCAGATGATTCCGACGTTCTCGTGGTCTTCCTCCGGCGAAACCCTGATCTACGGGACTCGGATCGTCTACCCCCCTAGACATTCTTCTGACAGGGGTAGCCCGGCGTAGCTCTCTCTTGTTTTGTGTCTGACTAGGTCATAGGATGATGTAAAACCATGTTGGTTCACAAGTTGGGGCACTATCCTACCCGGTTTCACCCGAACAGGGAGATTCCCCCTTATACAGGTCCAGAACCTTTCGCTTCTAGGTTAGAGCGCATGCATGCGAGGGGGACACACGCAATCACCTATACCAACCTTGCTCCACACTCACACACATATGCTAGGGACACATGCAAGTTTTCAGATGATTCCGACGTTCTCGTGGTCTTCCTCCGGCGAAACCCTGATCTGCGAGACTCAGATCGTCTACCCCCCTAGACATTCTTCTGATAGTGGTAGCCCGGCGTAGCTCTCTCTTGTTTGTGTCTGACTAGGTCATAGGATGATGTAAAACCATGTTGGTTCACAAGTTGGGGCACTATCCTACCCGGTTTCACCTAAACAGGGAGATTCCCCCTTATACAGGTCCATAACCTTTCGCTTCTAGGTTAGAGCGCATGCATGCGAGGGGGACACATGCAATCACCTATACCAAACTTGCACCACACTCACACACATATGCTAGGGACACATGCAAGTTTTCAGATGATTCCGACGATCTTGCGGACTTCCACCGGCGAAACCCTGATCTGCGGGACTCGGACCGTCTACCCCCCTAGACATTCTTCTGACAGGGGTAGCCCTGCGTAGCTCTCTCTTGTTTTGTGTTTGATTATGTCATGGGATGATGTGAAACCATGTTGGTTCACAAGTTGGGGCACTATACGGCCCGGTTTCACCGTAACAGGGAGATTCCCCCTTATACAGGCCCAGAACCTTCGCTTCTAGGTTAGAGCGCATGCATGTGAGGGGGGACACATGCAATCACCTATACCAACCTGGCACCACACTCACACACATATGCTAGGGACACATGAAATTTTTCATCGATTCCGACGTTCTCGTGTACTTCCTCCGGCGAAACCCTGATGATATGCGGGCCTCGGATCGTCTACCCCCTAGACATTCTTCTGACAGGGGTAGCCCGGCGTAGCTCTCTCTTGTTTTGTGTCTGACTAGGTCATAGGATGATGTAAAACCATGTTGGTTCACAAGTTGGGGCACTACCCTACCCGGTTTCACGTGAACGGGGAGATTCCCCCTTATACAGGTCGAGAACCTTTCGCTTCTAGGTTAGAGCGCATGCATGCGAGAGGGACACATGCAATCACCTATACCAACCTTGCACCACACTCACACACATATGCTAGGGACACATGCAAGTTTTCAGATGATTCCGACGTTCTCGTGGTCTTCCTCCGGCGAAACCCTGATCTACGGGACTCGGATCGTCTACCCCCCTAGACATTCTTCTGACAGGGGTAGCCCGGCGTAGCTCTCTCATGTTTTGTGTCTGACTAGGTCATAGGATGATGTAAAACCATGTTGGCTCACAAGTTGGGGCACTATCCTACCCGGTTTCACCTGAACAGGGAGATTCCCCCTTATACAGGTCCATAACCTTTCGCTTCTAGGTTAGAGCGCATGCATGCGAGGGGGACACATGCAATCACCTATACCAACCTTGCACCACACTCACACACATATGCTAGGGACACATGCAAGTTTTCAGATGATTCCGATGTTCTTGCGGACTTCCACCGGCGAAACCCTGATCTGCAGGACTCGGACCGTCTACCCCCCTAGACATTCTTCTGACAGGGGTACCCGGCGTAGCTCTCTCTTGTTTTGTGTTTGATTATGTCATGGGATGATGTGAAACCATGTTGGTTCACAAGTTGGGGCACTATACGGCCCGGTTTCACGGTAACAGGGAGATTCCCCCTTATACAGGTCCAGAACCTTCGCTTCTAGGTTAGAGCACATGCATGTGAGGGGGGACACATGCAATCACCTATACCAACCTGGCACCACACTCACACACATATGCTAGGGACACATGAAAGTTTTCATCGATTCCGACATTCTCGTGGACTTCCTCCGGCGAAACCCTGATGATCTGCGGGCCTCGGATCGTCTACCCCCCTAGACATTCTTCTGACAGGGGTCGCCCGGCGTAGCTCTCTCTTGTTTTGTGTCTAACTAGGTCATAGGATGATGTAAAACCATGTTGGTTCACAAGTTGGGGCACTATCCTACCCAGTTTCACGTGAACGGGGAGATTCCCCCTTATACAGGTCGAGAACCTTTCGCTTCTAGGTTAGAGCGCATCCATGCGAGAGGGACACATGCAATCACCTATACCAACCTTGCACCACACTCACACACATATGCTAGGGACACATGCAAGTTTTTAGATGATTCCGACGTTCTCGTGGTCTTCCTCCGGCGAAACCCTGATCTGCGGGACTCGGATCGTCTACCCCCCTAGACATTCTTCTGACAGGGTAGCCCGACGTAGCTCTCTCTTGTTTTGTGTCTGACTAGGTCATAGGATGATGTAAAACCATGTTGGTTCACAAGTTGGGGACTATCCTACCTGGTTTCACCTGAACGGGGAGATTCCCCCTTATACAGGTCCATAACCTTTCGCTTCTAGGTTAGAGCGCATGCATGCGAGGGGGACACATGCAATCACCTATACCAACCTTGCACCACA
The DNA here is from genome assembly GCA_916181665.1 of Avena sativa. Lineage (NCBI taxonomy): Eukaryota > Viridiplantae > Streptophyta > Magnoliopsida > Poales > Poaceae > Avena > Avena sativa. The sequence continues at coordinate 388,865,221 of OV702296.1, forward strand.
CTCACACACATATGCTAGGGACACATGCAAGTTTTCAGATGATTCCGACGTTCTCGCGGACTTCCACCGGCGAAACCCTGATCTGTGAGTGGGGACACATGCAATCACCTATACCAACCTGGCACCACACTCACACACATAATCTAGGGACACATGCAAGGTTTCATCGATTCCGACGTTCTCGTGGACTTCCTCCGGCGAAACCCTGATGATCTGCGGGCCTCGGATCGTCTACCCTCCTAGACATTCTTCTGACAGGGGTAGCCCGGCATAGCTCTCTCTTGTTTTGTGTCTGACTAGGTCATAGGATGATGTAAAACCATGTTGGTTCACAAGTTGGGGCACTATCCTACCCGGTTTCACCTGAACAGGGAGATTCCCCCTTATACAGGTCCATAACCTTTCGCTTCTAGGCTAGAGCGCATGCATGCGAGGGGGACACATGCAATCACCTATACAAACCTGGCACCACACTCACACACATATTCTAGGGACACATGCAAGTTTTCAGATGATTCCGACGTTCTCGTGGTCTTCCTCCGGCGAAACCCTGATCTGCGGGCCTCGGATCGTCTACCCCCCTAGACATTCTTCTGACAGGGGTAGCCCGGCGTAGCTCTCTCTTGTTTTGTGTCTGACTAGGTCATAGGATGATGTAAAACCATGTTGGTTCACAAGTTGGGGCACTATCCTACCCGGTTTCACCTGAACGGGGAGATTCCCCCTTATACAGGTCCAGAACCTTCGCTTCTAGGTTAGAGCGCATGCATGCGAGGGGGACACATGCAATCACCTATACCAACCTTGCACCACACTCACACACATATGCTAGGGACACATGCAAGTTTTCAGATGATTCCGACGTTCTTGCGGACTTCCACCGGCGAAACCCTGATCTGCGGGACTCGGACCGTCTACCCCCCTAGACATTCTTCTGACAGGGGTAGCCTGGCGTAGCTCTCTCTTGTTTTGTATTTGATTATGTCATGGGATGATGTGAAACCATGTTGGTTCACAAGTTGGGGCACTATACGGCCCGATTTCACCATAACGGGGAGATTCCCCCTTATACAGGTCCGGAACCTTCGCTTCTAGGTTAGAGCGCATGCATGTGAGGGGGACACATGCAATCACCTATACCAACCTGGCACCACACGCACACACATATGCTAGGGACACATGCAAGTTTTCATCGATTCCCACATTCTCGTGGACTTCCTCCGGCGAAACCCTGATGATCTGCGGGCCTCGGATCGTCTACCCCCCTAGACATTCTTCTGACAGGGGTAGCCCGGCGTAGCTCTCTCTTGTTTTGTGTCTGACTAGGTCATAGGATGATGTAAAACCATGTTGGTTCACAAGTTGGGGCACTATCCTACACGGTTTCACATGAACGGCGAGATCCCCCCTTATACAGGTCTAGAACCTTTCGCTTCTAGGTTAGAGCGCATGCATGCGAGAGGGACACATGCAATCACCTATAACAACCTTGCACCACACTCACACACATATGCTAGGGACACATGCATGTTTTCAGATGATTCCGACGTTCTCGTGGTCTTCCTCCGGCGAAACCCTGATCTGCGGGACTCGGATCGTCTACCACCCTAGACATTCTTCTGACAGGGGTAGCCCGGCGTAGCTCTCTCTTGTTTTGTGTCTGACTAGGTCATAGGATGATGTAAAACCATGTTGGTTCACAAGTTGGGGCACTATCCTACCCGGTTTCACGTGAACGGGGAGATTCCCCCTTATACAGGTCGAGAACCTTTTGCTTCTAGGTTAGAGCGCATGCATGCGAGAGGGACACATGCAATCACCTATAACAACCTTGCACCACACTCACACACATATGCTAGGGACACATGCAAGTTTTCAGATGATTCCGACGTTCTCGTGGTCTTCCTCCGGCGAAACCCTGATCTGCGGGACTCGGATCGTCTACCCCCCTAGACATTCTTCTGACAGGGGTAGCCTGGCGTAGCTCTCTCTTGTTTTGTGTCTGACTAGGTGATAGGATGATGAAAAACCATGTTGGTTCACAAGTTGGGGCACTATCCTACCCGGTTTCACCTGAACGGGGAGATTCCCCCATATACAGGTCCATAACCTTTCGCTTCTAGGTTAGAGCGCATGCATGCGAGGGGGACACATGCAATCACCTATACCAACCTTGCACCACACTCACACACATATGCTAGGGACACATGCAAGTTTTCAGATGATTCCGACGTTCTTGCGGACTTCCACCGGCGAAACCCTGATCTGTGAGTGGGGACACATGCAATCACCTATACCAACCTGGCACCACACTCACACACATATGCTAGGGACACATGCAAGTTTTCATCGATTCCGACGTTCTCGTGGACTTCCTCCGGCGAAACCCTGATGATCTGCGGGCCTCGGATCGTCTACCCCCCTAGACATTCTTCTGACAGGGGTAGCCCGGCGTAGCTCTCTCTTGTTTTGTGTCTGACTAGGTCATAGGATGATGTAAAACCATGTTGGTTCACAAGTTGGGGCACTATCCTACCCGGTTTCACCTGAACAGGGAGATTCCCCCTTATACAGGTCCATAACCTTTCGCTTCTAGGTTAGAGCGCATGCATGCGAGGGGGACACATGCAATCACCTATACAAACCTGGCACCACACTCACACACATATTCTAGGGACACATGCAAGTTTTCAGATGATTCCGACGTTCTCGTGGTCTTCCTCCGGCGAAACCCTGATCTGCGGGCCTCGGATCGTCTACCCCCCTAGACATTCTTCTGACAGGGGTAGCCCGGCGTAGCTCTCTCTTGTTTTGTGTCTGACTAGGTCATAGGATGATGTAAAACCATGTTGGTTCACAAGTTGGGGCACTATCCTACCCGGTTTCACCTGAACAGGGAGATTCCCCCTTATACAGGTCCAGAACCTTCGCTTCTAGGTTAGAGCGCATGCATGCGAGGGGGACACATGCAATCACCTATACCAACCTTGCACCACACTCACACACATATGCTAGGGACACATGCAAGTTTTCAGATGATTCCGACGTTCGCGTGGTCTTCCTCCGACGAAACCCTGATCTGCGGGACTCGGATCGTCTACCCCCCTAGACATTCTTCTGACAGGGGTAGCCCGACGTAGCTCTCTCTTGTTTTGTGTCTGACTAGGTCATAGGATGATGTAAAACCATGTTGGTTCACAAGTTGGGGCACTATCCTACCCGGTTTCACGTGAACGGGGAGATTCCCCCTTATACAGGTCGAGAACCTTTCGCTTCTAGGTTAGAGCGCATGCATGCGAGAGGGACACATGCAATCACCTATACCAACCTTGCACCACAGTCACACACATATGCTAGGGACACATGCAAGTTTTCAGATGATTCCGACGTTCTCGTGGTCTTCCTCCGGCGAAACCCTGATCTGCGGGACTCGGATCGTCTACCCCCCTAGACATTCTTCTGACAGGGGTAGCCCGGCGTAGCTCTCTCTTGTTTTGTGTCTGACTAGGTCATAGGATGATGTAAAACCATGTTGGTTCACAAGTTGGGGCACTATCCTACCCGGTTTCACGTGAACGGGGAGATTCCCCCTTATACAGGTCGAGAACCTTTCGCTTCTAGGTTAGAGCGCATGCATGCGAGAGGGACACATGCAATCACCTATAACAACCTTGCACCACACTCACACACATATGCTAGGGACACATGCAAGTTTTCAGATGATTCCGACGTTCTCGTGGTCTTCCTCTGGCGAAACCCTGATCTGCGGGACTCGGATCGTCTACCCCCCTAGACATTCTTCTGACAGGGGTAGCCCGGCGTAGCTCTCTCTTGTTTTGTGTCTGACTAGGTCATAGGATGATGTAAAACCATGTTGGTTCACAAGTTGGGGCACTATCCTACCCGGTTTCACGTGAACGGGGAGATTCCCCCTTATACAGGTCGAGAACCTTTTGCTTCTAGGTTAGAGCGCATGCATGCGAGAGGGACACATGCAATCACCTATAACAACCTTGCACCACACTCACACACATATGCTAGGGACACATGCAAGTTTTCAGATGATTCCGACGTTCTCGTGGTCTTCCTCCGGCGAAACCCTGATCTGCGGGACTCGGATCGTCTACCCCCCTAGACATTCTTCTGACAGGGGTAGCCTAGCGTATCTCTCTCTTGTTTTGTGTCTGGCTAGGTGATAGGATGATGTAAAACCATGTTGGTTCACAAGTTGGGGCACTATCCTACCCGGTTTCACCTGAACGGGGAGATTCCCCCTTATACAGGTCCATAACCTTTCGCTTCTAGGTTAGAGAGCATGCATGCGAGGGGGACACATGCAATCACCTATACCAACCTTGAACCACACTCACACACATATGCTAGGGACACATGCAAGTTTTCAGATGATTCCGACGTTCTTGCGGACTTCCACCGGCGAAACCCTGATCTGCGGGACTCGGACCGTCTACCCCCCTAGACATTCTTTTGACAGGGGTAGCCCGGCGTAGCTCTCTCTTGTTTTGTATTTGATTATGTCATGGGATGATGTGAAACCATGTTGGTTCACAAGTTGGGGCACTATACGGCCCGATTTCACCATAACGGGGAGATTCCCCTTATACAGGTCCAGAACCTTCGCTTCTAGGTTAGAGCGCATGCATGTGAGGGGGGACACATGCAATCACCTATACCAACCTGGCACCACACTCACACACATATGCTAGGGACACATGCAAGTTTTCATCGATTCCGACGTTCTCGTCGACTTCCTCCGGCGAAACCCTGATGATCTGCGGGCCTCGGATCATCTACCCCCCTAGACATTCTTCTGACAGGGGTAGCCCGGCGTAGCTCTCTCTTGTTTTGTGTCTGACTAGGTCATAGGATGATGTAAAACCATGTTGGTTCACAAGTTGGGGCACTATCCTACCCGGTTTCACATGAACGGGGAGATCCCCTCTTATACAGGTCTAGAACCTTTCGCTTCTAGGTTAGAGCGCATGCATGCGAGAGGGACACATGCAATCACCTATAACAACCTTGCACCACACTCACACACATATGCTAGGGACACATGCAAGTTTTCAGATGATTCCGACGTTCTCGTGGTCTTCCTCCGGCGAAACCCTGATCTGCGGGACTCGGATCGTCTACCCCCTAGACATTCTTCTGACAGGGGTAGCCCGGCGTAGCTCTCTCTTGTTTTGTGTCTGACTAGGTGATAGGATGATGTAAAACCATGTTGGTTCACAAGTTGGGGCACTATCCTACCCGGTTTCACCTGAACGGGGAGATTCCCCCTTATACAGGTCCATAAACTTTCGCTTCTAGGTTAGAGCGCATGCATGCGAGGGGGACACATGAAATCACCTATACCAACCTTGAACCACACTCACACACATATGCTAGGGACACATGCAAGTTTTCAGATGATTCCGACGTTCTTGCGGACTTCCACCGGCGAAACCCTGATCTGCGAGACTCGGACCGTCTACCCCCTAGACATTCTGTTGACAGGGGTAGCCCGGCGTAGCTCTCTCTTGTTTTGTATTTGATTATGTCATGGGATGATGTGAAACCATGTTGGTTCACAAGTTGGGGCACTATACGGCCCGATTTCACCATAACGGGGAGATTCCCCCTTATACAGGTCCAGAACCTTCGCTTCTAGGTTAGAGCGCATGCATGTGAGGGGGGACACATGCAATCACCTATACCAACCTGGCACCACACTCACACACATATGCTAGGGACACATGCAAGTTTTCATCGATTCCGACGTTCTCGTGGACTTCCTCCGGCGAAACCCTGATGATCTGCGGGCCTCGGATCGTCTACCCCGCTAGACATTCTTCTGACAGGGGTAGCCCGGCGTAGCTCTCTCTTGTTTTGTGTCTGACTAGGTCATAGGATGATGTAAAACCATGTTGGTTCACAAGTTGGGGCACTATCCTACCCGGTTTCACATGAACGTGGAGATCCCCCCTTATACAGGTCTAGAACCTTTCGCTTCAAGGTTAGAGCGCATGCATGCGAGAGGGACACACGCAATCACCTATACCAACCTTGCACCACACTCACACAGATATGCTAGGGACACATGCAAGTTTTCAGATGATTCCGACGTTCTCGTGGTCTTCCTCCGGCGAGACCCTGATCTGCGAGACTCAGATCGTCTACCCCCCTAGACATTCTTCTGATAGTGGTAGCCCGGCGTAGCTCTCTCTTGTTTGTGTCTGACTAGGTCATAGGATGATGTAAAACCATGTTGGTTCACAAGTTGGGGCACTATCCTACCCGGTTTCACCTGAACAGGGAGATTCCCCCTTATACAGGTCCATAACCTTTCGCTTCTAGGTTAGAGCGCATGCATGCGAGGGGGACACATGCAATCACCTATACCAACCTTGCACCACACTCGCACACATATGCTAGGGACACATGCAAGTTTTCAGATGATTCCGACGATCTTGCGGACTTCCACCGGCGAAACCCTGATCTGCGGGACTCGGACCGTCTACCCCCCTAGACATTCTTCTGACAGGGGTAGCCCGGCGTAGCTCTCTCTTGTTTTGTGTTTGATTATGTCATGGGATGATGTGAAACCATGTTGGTTCACAAGTTGGGGTACTATACGGCCCGGTTTCACCGTAACAGGGAGATTCCCCCTTATACAGGTCCAGAACCTTCGCTTCTAGGTTAGAGCGCATGCATGTGAGGGGGACACATGCAATCACCTATACCAACCTGGCACCACACTCACACACATATGCTAGGGACACATGAAAGTTTTCATCGATTCCGACATTCTCGTGGACTTCCTCCGGCGAAACCCTGATGATCTGCGGGCCTCGGATCGTCTACCCCCCTAGACATTCTTCTGACAGGGGTAGCCCGGCGTAGCTCTCTCTTGTTTTGTGTCTAACTAGGTCATAGGATGATGTAAAACCATGTTGGCTCACAAGTTGGGGCACTATCCTACCCGGTTTCACCTGAACGGGGAGATTCCCCCTTATACAGGTCCATAACCTTTCGCTTCTAGGTTAGGGCGCATGCATGCGAGGGGGACACATGCAATCACCTATACCAACCTTGCACCACACTCACACACATATGCTAGGGACACATGCAAGTTTTCAGATGATTCCGACGTTCTTGCGGACTTCCACCGGCGAAACCCTGATCAGTGAGTGTTGACACATGCAATCACCTATACCAACCTGGCACCACACTCACACACAAATGCTAGATACACATGCAAGTTTTCATCGATTCCGACGATCTCGTGGACTTCCTCTGGCGAAACCCTGATGATCTGCGGGCCTCGGATCGTCTACCCCCCTAGACATTCTTCTGACAGGGGTAGCCCGGCGTAGCTCTCTCTTGTTTTGTGTCTGACTAGGTCATAGGATGATGTAAAACCATGTTGGTTCACAAGTTGGGGCACTATCCTACCCGGTTTCACCTGAACAGGGAGATTCCCCCTTATACAGGTCCATAACCTTTCGCTTCTAGGTTAGAGCGCATGCATGCGAGGGGGACACATGCAATCACCTATACAAACCTGGCACCACACTCACACACATATTCTAGGGACACATGCAAGTTTTCAGATGATTCCGACGTTCTCGTGGTCTTCCTCCGGCGAAACCCTGATCTGCGGGCCTCGGATCGTCTACCCCCCTAGACATTCTTCTGACAGGGGTAGCCTGGCGTAGCTCTCTCTTGTTTTGTGTCTGACTAGGTCATAGGATGATGTAAAACCATGTTGGTTCACAAGTTGGGGCACTATCCTACCCGGTTTCACCTGAACGGGGAGATTCCCCCTTATACAGGTCCAGAACCTTCGCTTCTAGGTTAGAGCGCATGCATGCGAGGGGGACACATGCAATCACCTATACCAACCTTGCACCACACTCACACACATATGCTAGGGACACATGCAAGTTTTCAGATGATTCCGACGTTCTCGTGGTCTTCCTCCGACGAAACCCTGATCTGCGGGACTCAGATCGTCTACCCCCCTAGACATTCTTCTGACAGGGGTAGCCCGGCGTAGCTCTCTCTTGTTTTGTGTCTGACTAGGTCATAGGATGATGTAAAACCATGTTGGTTCACAAGTTGGGGCACTATCCTACCCGGTTTCACGTGAACGAGGAGATTCCCCCTTATACAGGTCGAGAACCTTTCGCTTCTAGGTTAGAGCGCATGCATGCGAGAGGGACACATGCAATCACCTATAACAACCTTGCACCACACTCACACACATATGCTAGGGACACATGCAAGTTTTCAGATGATTCCGACGTTCTCGTGGTCTTCCTCCGGCGAAACCCTGATCTGCGGGACTCGGATCGTCTACCCCCTAGACATTCTTCTGTCAGGGGTAGCCCGGCGTAGCTCTCTCTTGTTTTGTGTCTGACTAGGTGATAGGATGATGTAAAACCATGTTGGTTCACAAGTTGGGGCACTATCCTACCCGGTTTCACCTGAACGGGGAGATTCCCCCTTATACCGGTCCATAACCTTTCGCTTCTAGGTTAGAGCGCATGCATGCGAGGGGGACACATGCAATCACCTATACCAACCTTGCACCACACTCACACACATATGCTAGGGACACATGCAAGTTTTCAGATGATTCCGACGTTCTTGCGGACTTCCACCGGCGAAACCCTGATCTGCGGGACTCGGACCGTCTACCCCCCTAGACATTCTTTTGACAGGGGTAGCCCGGCGTAGCTCTCTCTTGTTTTGTATTTGATTATGTCATGGGATTATGTGAAACCATGTTGGTTCACAAGTTGGGGCACTATACGGCCCGGTTTCACCATAACAGGGAGATTCCCCCTTATACAGGTCCAGAACCTTCGCTTCTAGGTTAGAGCGCATGCATGTGAGGGGGGACACATGCAATCACCTATACCAACCTGGCACCACACTCACACACATATGCTAGGGACACATGCAAGTTTTCATCGATTCCGACGTTCTCGTGGACTTCCTCTGGCGAAACCCTGATGATCTGCGGGCCTCGGATCGTCTACCCCCCTAGACATTCTTCTGACAGGGGTAGCCCGGCGTAGCTCTCTCTTGTTTTGTGTCTGACTAGGTCATAGGATGATGTAAAACCATGTTGGTTCACAAGTTGGGGCACTATCCTACCCGGTTTCACATGAACGGGAGATCCCCCCTTATACAGGTCTAGAACCTTTCGCTTCTAGGTTAGAGCGCATGCATGCGAGAGGGACACACGCAATCACCTATACCAACCATGCACCACACTCACACACATATGCTAGGGACACATGCAAGTTTTCAGATGATTCCGACGTTCTCGTGGTCTTCCTCCGGCGAAACCCTGATCTGCGAGACTCGGATCGTCTACCCCCCTAGACATTCTTCTGATAGGGGTAGCCCGGCGTAGCTCTCTCTTGTTTGTGTCTGACTAGGTCATAGGATGATGTAAAACCATGTTGGTTCACAAGTTGGGGCACTATCCTACCCGGTTTCACCTGAACAGGGAGATTCCCCCTTATACAGGTCCATAACCTTTCGCTTCTAGGTTAGAGCGCATGCATGCGAGGGGGACACATGCAATCACCTATACCAACCTTGCACCACACTCACACACATATGCTAGGGACACATGCAAGTTTTCAGATGATTCCGACGATCTTGCGGACTTCCACCGGCGAAACCCTGATCTGTGGGACTCGGACCGTCTACCCCCCTAGACATTCTTCTGACAGGGGTAGCCTGGCGTAGCTCTCTCTTGTTTTGTGTCTGATTATGTCATGGGATGATGTGAAACCATGTTGGTTCACAAGTTGGGGCACTATCCTACCCGGTTTCACCGTAACAAGGAGATTCCCCCTTATACAGGTCTAGAACCTTCGCTTCTAGGTTAGAGCGCATGCATGTGAGGGGGGACACATGCAATCACCTATACCAACCTGGCACCACACTCACACACATATGCTAGGGACACATGAAATTTTTCATCGATTCCGACGTTCTAGTGTACTTCCTCCGGCGAAACCCTGATGATCTGCGGGCCTCGGATCGTCTACCCCCTAGACATTCTTCTGACAGGGGTAGCCCGGCGTAGATCTCTCTTGTTTTGTGTCTGACTAGGTCATAGGATGATGTAAAACCATGTTGGTTCACAAGTTGGGGCACTATCCTACCCGGTTTCACGTGAAAGGGGAGATTCCCCCTTATACAGGTCGACAACCTTTCGCTTCTAGGTTAGAGCGCATGCATGCGAGAGGGACACATGTAATCACCTATACCAACCTTGCACCACACTCACACACATATGCTAGGGACACATGCAAGTTTTCAGATGATTCCGACGTTCTCGTGGTCTTCCTCCGGCGAAACCTTGATCTACGTGACTCGGATCGTCTACCCCCCTAGACATTCTTCTGACAGGGGTAGCCCGGCGTAGCTCTCTCTTGTTTTGTGTTTGACTAGGTCATAGGATGATGTAAAACCATGTTGGCTCACAAGTTGGGGCACTATCCTACCCGGTTTCACCTGAACGGGGAGATTCCCCCTTATACAGGTCCAGAACCTTCGCTTCTAGGTTAGAGCACATGCATGTGAGGGGGGACACATGCAATCACCTATACCAACCTGGCACCACACTCACACACATATTCTAGGGACACATGAAAGTTTTCATCGATTCCGACATTCTCGTGGACTTCCTCCGGCGAAACCCTGATGATCTGCGGGCCTCGGATCGTCTACCCCCCTAGACATTCTTCTGACAGGGGTAGCCCGGCGTAGCTCTCTCTTGTTTTGTGTCTGACTAGGTCATAGGATGATGTAAAACCATGTTGGTTCACAAGTTGGGGCACTATCCTACCCGGTTTCACGTGAACGGGGAGATTCCCCCTTATACAGGTCGAGAACCTTTCGCTTCTAGGTTAGAGCGCATGCATGCGAGAGGGACACATGCAATCACCTATACCAACCTTGCACCACACTCACACACATATGCTAGGGACACATGCAAGTTTTTAGATGATTCCGACGTTTTCGTGGTCTTCCTCTGGCGAAACCCTGATCTGCGGGACTCGGATCGTCTACCCCCCTAGACATTCTTCTGACAGGGTAGCCCGACGTAGCTCTCTCTTGTTTTGTGTCTGACTAGGTCATAGGATGATGTAAAACCATGTTGGTTCACAAGTTGGGGCACTATCCTACCTGGTTTCACCTGAACGGGGAGATTCCCCCTTATACAGGTCCATAACCTTTCGCTTCTAGGTTAGAGCGCATGCATGCGAGGGGGACACATGCAATCACCTATACCAACCTTGCACCACACTCACACACATATGCTAGGGACACATGCAAGTTTTCAGATGATTCCGACGTTCTTGCGGACTTCCACCGGCGAAACCCTGATCTGTGAGTGGGGACACATGCAATCACCTATACCAACCTGGCACCACACTCACACACATATGCTAGGGACACATGCAAGTTTTCATCGATTCCGACGTTCTCGTGGACTTCCTCCGGCGAAACCCTGATGATCTGCGGGCCTCGGATCGTCTACCCCCCTAGACATTCTTCTGACAGGGGTAGCCCGGCGTAGCTCTCTCTTGTTTTGTGTCTGACTAGGTCATAGGATGATGTAAAACCATGTTGGTTCACAAGTTGGGGCACTATCCTACCCGGTTTCACCTGAACAGGGAGATTCCCCCTTATACAGGTCCATAACCTTTCGCTTCTAGGTTAGAGCGCATGCATGCGAGGGGGACACATGCAATCACCTATACAAACCTTGCACCACACTCACACACATATTCTAGGGACACATGCAAGTTTTCAGATGATTCCGACGTTCTCGTGGTCTTCCTCCGGCGAAACCCTGATCTACGGGCCTGGGATCGTCTACCCCCTAGACATTCTTCTGACAGGGGTAGCCCGGCGTAGCTCTCTCTTGTTTTGTGTCTAACTAGGTCGTAGGATGATGTAAAACCATGTTGGTTCACAAGTTGGGGCACTATCCTACCCGGTTTCACCTGAACGGGGAGATTCCCCCTTATACAGGTCCAGAACCTTCGCCTCTAGGTTAGAGCGCATGCATGCGAGGGGGACACGTGTAATCACCTATACCAACCTCGCACCACACTCACACACATATGCTAGGGACACATGCAAGTTTTCAGATGATTCCGACGTTCTCGTGGTCTTCCTCCGACGAAACCCTGATCTGTGGGACTCGGATCGTCTACCCCCCTAGACATTCTTCTGACAGGGGTAGCCCGGCGTAGCTCTCTCTTGTTTTGTGTCTGACTAGGTCATAGGATGATGTAAAACCATGTTGGTTCACAAGTTGGGGCACTATCCTACCCGGTTTCACGTGAACGGGGAGATTCCCCCTTATACAGGTCGAGAACCTTTCGCTTCTAGGTTAGAGCGCATGCATGCGAGAGGGACACATGCAATCACCTATACCAACCTTGCACCACACTCACACACATATGCTAGGGACACATGCAAGTTTTCAGATGATTCCGACGTTCTCGTGGTCTTCCTTCGGCGAAACCCTGATCTGCAGGACTCGGATCGTCTACCCCCTAGACATTCTTCTGATAGGGGTAGCCCGGCGTAGCTCTCTCTTGTTTTGTGTCTGACTAGGTCATAGGATGATGTAAAACCATGTTGGTTCACAAGTTGGGGCACTATCCTACCCGGTTTCACCTGAACGGGGAGATTCCCCCTTATACAGGTCCATAACCTTTCGCTTCTAGGTTAGAGCGCTTGCATGCGAGGGGGACACATGCAATCACCTATACCAACCTTGCACCACACTCACACACATATGCTAGGGACACATGCAAGTTTTCAGATGATTCCGACGTTCTTGCGGACTTCCACCGGCGAAACCATGATCTGCGGGACTCGGACCGTCTACCCCCCTAGACATTCTTCTGACAGGGGTAGCTCGGCGTATCTCTCTCTTGTTTTGTGTTTGATTATGTCATGGGATGATGTGAAACCATGTTGGTTCACAAGTTGGGGTACTATACGGCCCGGTTTCACCGTAACAGGGAGATTCCCCCTTATACAGGTCCAGAACCTTCGCTTCTAGGTTAGAGCGCATGCATGTGAGGGGGGACACATGCAATCACCTATATATACCAACCTCGCACCACACTCACACACATATGCTAGGGACACATGCAAGTTTTCATCGATTCCGACGTTCTCGTGGACTTCCTCCGGCGAAACCCTAATGATCTGCGGGCCTCGGATCATCTACCTAATGGAAATGAAGTTCAGCATCCTCTAGAACCTTATGGTCTATTGCAAAGTTAGTGTTTCCATGGTCTGAATACTTACAAATAGGCAACAAAAAGTTAACTAAAAACTTTAAATAAATACATTTGAAAGAAAAAAATAAAAATAAAATTAGAAAATACCTAAAGACACACGGCAAAGGACAAAACACACGTCAAAGAGGTCCTTTGCCGTGTGCCTGTCGCCGTCAAACACACGGCAAAAGTCCTTTGCCGTGTGTCTCTCTCCCTCAGACACACGGCAAAGAATTTTTTTCACCTTTAGCAAGGCTTTTATTACATATATGTTAGGTGATATTATTTCATAGGATCATGAGAGCACACATATGATCATAGGTTATTGTGGTCTTGATCACTATATACATGCACCCCCCTGATTCCGACGTTCTCGTGGACTTCCTCCGACGAAACCCTGATGATCTACGGGCCTCGGATCGTCTACCCCCTAGACATTCTTCTGACAGGGGTAGCCCGGCGTAGCTCTCTCTTGTTTTGTGTTTGATTATGTCATGGGATGATGTGAAACCATGTTGGTTCACATGTTGGGGCACTATATGGCCCGGTTTCACCGTAACGGGGAGATTCCCCCTTATACAGGTCTAGAACCTTCGCTTCTAGGTTAGAGCGCATGCATGTGAGGGGGGACACATGCAATCACCTATATCAACCTGGCACCACACTCACACACAGATGCTAGGGACACATGCAAGTTTTCATCGATTCCGACGTTCTCGTGGACTTCCTCCGGCGAAACCCTGATGATCTGCGGGCCTCGGATCGTCTACCCCCCTAGACATTCTTCTGACAGGGGTAGCCCGGGGTAGCTCTCTCTTGTTTTGTGTCTAACTAAGTCATAGGATGATGTAAAACCATGTTGGTTCACAAGTTGGGGCACAATCCTACCCGGTTTCACCTGAACGAGGAGATTCCCCCTCATACAGGTCCAGAACCTTTCGCTTCTAGGTTAGAGCGCATGCATGCGAGGGGGACACATGCAATCACCTATACCAACCTTGCACCACACTCACACACATATGCTAGGGACACATGCAAGTTTTCAGATGATTCCGACGTTCTCGTGGTCTTCCTCCGGCGAAACCCTGATCTGCGGGACTCGAATCGTCTACCCCCCTAGACATTCTTCTGACAGGGGTAGCCCGGTGTATCTCTCTATTGTTTTGTGTCTGACTAGGTCATAGGATGATGTAAAACCATGTTGGTTAACAAGTTGGGGCACTATCCTACCCGGTTTCACCTGAACGGGGAGATTCCCCCTTATACAGGTCCATAACCTTTCGCTTCTAGGTTAGAGCGCTTGCATGCGAGGGGGACACATGCAATCACCTATACCAACCTTGCACCACACTCACACACATATGCTAGGGACACATGCAAGTTTTTAGATGATTCCGACGTTCTTGCGGACTTCCACCGGCGAAACCCTGATCTGCGGGACTCGGACCGTCTACCCCCCTAGACATTCTTCTGACAGGGGTAGCTCGGCGTATCTCTCTCTTGTTTTGTGTTTGATTATGTCATGGGATGATGTGAAACCATGTTGGTTCACAAGTTGGGGTACTATACGGCCCGGTTTCACCGTAACAGGGAGATTCCCCCTTATACAGGTCCAGAACCTTCGCTTCTAGGTTAGAGCGCATGCATGTGAGGGGGGACACATGCAATCACCTATATATACCAACCTCGCACCACACTCACACACATATGCTAGGGACACATGCAAGTTTTCATCGATTCCGACGTTCTCGTGGACTTCCTCCGGCGAAACCCTAATGATCTGCGGGCCTCGGATCATCTACCTAATGGAAATGAAGTTCAGCATCCTCTAGAACCTTATGGTCTATTGCAAAGTTAGTGTTTCCATGGTCTGAATACTTACAAGTAGGCAACAAAAAGTTAACTAAAAACTTTAAATAAATACATTTGAAAGAAAAAAATAAAAATAAAATTAGAAAATACCTAAAGACACACGGCAAAGGACAAAACACACGTCAAAGAGGTCCTTTGCCGTGTGCCTGTCGCCGTCAAACACACGGCAAAAGTCCTTTGCCGTGTGTCTCTCTCCCTCAGACACACGGCAAAGAATTTTTTTCACCTTTAGCAAGGCTTTTATTACATATATGTTAGGTGATATTATTTCATAGGATCATGAGAGCACACATATGATCATAGGTTATTGTGGTCTTGATCACTATATACATGCACCCCCCTGATTCCGACGTTCTCGTGGACTTCCTCCGACGAAACCCTGATGATCTACGGGCCTCGGATCGTCTACCCCCTAGACATTCTTCTGACAGGGGTAGCCCGGCGTAGCTCTCTCTTGTTTTGTGTTTGATTATGTCATGGGATGATGTGAAACCATGTTGGTTCACATGTTGGGGCACTATATGGCCCGGTTTCACCGTAACGGGGAGATTCCCCCTTATACAGGTCTAGAACCTTCGCTTCTAGGTTAGAGCGCATGCATGTGAGGGGGGACACATGCAATCACCTATATCAACCTGGCACCACACTCACACACAGATGCTAGGGACACATGCAAGTTTTCATCGATTCCGACGTTCTCGTGGACTTCCTCCGGCGAAACCCTGATGATCTGCGGGCCTCGGATCGTCTACCCCCCTAGACATTCTTCTGACAGGGGTAGCCCGGGGTAGCTCTCTCTTGTTTTGTGTCTAACTAAGTCATAGGATGATGTAAAACCATGTTGGTTCACAAGTTGGGGCACAATCCTACCCGGTTTCACCTGAACGAGGAGATTCCCCCTCATACAGGTCCAGAACCTTTCGCTTCTAGGTTAGAGCGCATGCATGCGAGGGGGACACATGCAATCACCTATACCAACCTTGCACCACACTCACACACATATGCTAGGGACACATGCAAGTTTTCAGATGATTCCGACGTTCTCGTGGTCTTCCTCCGGCGAAACCCTGATCTGCGGGACTCGAATCGTCTACCCCCCTAGACATTCTTCTGACAGGGGTAGCCCGGTGTATCTCTCTCTTGTTTTGTGTCTGACTAGGTCATAGGATGATGTAAAACCATGTTGGTTAACAAGTTGGGGCACTATCCTACCCGGTTTCACCTGAACGGGGAGATTCCCCCTTATACAGGTCCATAACCTTCCGCTTCTAGGTTAGAGCGCATGCATGCGAGGTGGACACATGCAATCACCTATACCAACCTTGCACCACACTCACACACATATGCTAGGGACACATGCAAGTTTTCAGATGATTCCGACGTTCTTGCGGACTTCCACCGGCGAAACCCTGATCTGCGGGACTCGGACCGTCTACCCCCCTAGACATTCTTCTGACAGGGGTAGCCCGGCGTAGCTCTCTCTTGTTTTGTGTTTGATTATGTCATGGGATGATGTGAAACCATGTTGGTTCACAAGTTGGGGCACTATACGGCCCGGTTTCACCGTAACGGGGAGATTCACCCTTATACAGGTCCAGAACCTTTGCTTCTAGGTTAGAGCGCATGCATGTGAGGGGGGACACATGCAATCACCTATACCAACCTGGCACCACACTCACACACATATGCTAGGGACACATGCAAGTTTTCATCGATTCCAACGTTCTCGTGGACTTCCTCCGGCGAAACCCTAATGATCTGCAGGCCTCGGATCGTCTACCCCCCTAGACATTCTTCTGACAGGGGTAGCCGGCGTAGCTCTCTCTTGTTTTGTGTCTGACTAGGTCATAGGATGATGTAAAACCATGTTGGTTCACAAGTTGGCGCACTATCCTGCCTGGTTTCACCTGAACGGGGAGATTCCCCCTTATACAGGTCCAGAACCTTTCGCTTCTAGGTTAGAGCGCATGCATGCGAGGGGGACACATGAAATCACCTATACAAACCTTGCACCACACTCACACACATATGCTAGGGACACATGCAAGTTTTCAGATGATTCCGACGTTCTCGTGGTCTTCCTCCGGCGAAATCCTGATCTGCGGGCCTCGGATCGTCTACCCCCCTAGACATTCTTCTGACAGGGGTAGCCCGGCGTAGCTCTCTCTTGTTTTGTGTCTGACTAGGTCATAGGATGATGTAAAACCATGTTGGTTCACAAGTTGGGGAACTATCCTACCCGGTTTCACCTGAACGGGGAGATTCCCCCTTATACAGGTCCAGAACCTTCGCTTCTAGGTTAGAGCGCATGCATGCGAGGGGGACACATGCAATCACCTATACCAACCTTGCACCACACTCACACACACATATGCTAGGGACACATGCAAGTTTTCAGATGATTCCGACGTTCTCGTGGTCTTCCTCCGACGAAACCCTGATCTGCGGGACTCTGATCGTCTACCCCCCTAGACATTCTTCTGACAGGGGTAGCCCGGTGTAGCTCTCTCTTGTTTTGTGTCTGACTAGGTCATAGGATGATGTAAAACCATGTTGGTTCACAAGTTGGGGCACTATCCTACCCGGTTTCACGTGAACGGGGAGATTCCCCCTTATACAGGTCGAGAACCTTTCGCTTCTAGGTTAGAGCGCATGCATGCGAGAGGGACACATGCAATCACCTATACCAACCTTGCACCACAGTCACACACATATGCTAGGGACACATGCAAGTTTTCAGATGATTCCGACGTTCTCGTGGTCTTCCTCCGGCGAAACCCTGATCTGCGGGACTCGGACCGTCTACCCCCCTAGACATTCTTCTGACAGGGGTAGCTCGGCGTATCTCTCTCTTGTTTTGTGTTTGATTATGTCATGGGATGATGTGAAACCATGTTGGTTCACAAGTTGGGGTACTATACGGCCCGGTTTCACCGTAACAGGGAGATTCCCCCTTATACAGGTCCAGAACCTTCGCTTCTAGGTTAGAGCGCATGCATGTGAGGGGGGACACATGCAATCACCTATATATACCAACCTCGCACCACACTCACACACATATGCTAGGGACACATGCAAGTTTTCATCGATTCCGACGTTCTCGTGGACTTCCTCCGGCGAAACCCTAATGATCTGCGGGCCTCGGATCGTCTACCTAATGGAAATGAAGTTCAACATCCTCTAGAACCTTATGGTCTATTGCAAAGTTAGTGTTTCCATGGTCTGAATACTTACAAATAGGCAACAAAAAGTTAACTAAAAACTTTAAATAAATACATTTGAAAGAAAAAAATAAAAATAAAATTAGAAAATACCTAAAGACACACGGCAAAGGACAAAACACACGTCAAAGAGGTCCTTTGCCGTGTGCCTGTCGCCGTCAAACACACGGCAAAAGTCCTTTGCCCTGTGTCTCTCTCCCTCAGACACACGGCAAAGAATTTTTTTCACCTTTAGCAAGGCTTTTATTACATATATGTTAGGTGATATTATTTCATAGGATCATGAGAGCACACATATGATCATAGGTTATTGTGGTCTTGATCACTATATACATGCACCCCCCCTGATTCCGACGTTCTCGTGGACTTCCTCCGACGAAACCCTGATGATCTACGGGCCTCGGATCGTCTACCCCCTAGACATTCTTCTGACAGGGGTAGCCCGGCGTAGCTCTCTCTTGTTTTGTGTTTGATTATGTCATGGGATGATGTGAAACCATGTTGGTTCACAAGTTCGGGCACTATATGGCCCGGTTTCACCGTAACGGGGAGATTCCCCCTTATACTGGTCTAGAACCTTCGCTTCTAGGTTAGAGCGCATGCATGTGAGGGGGGACACATGCAATCACCTATATCAACCTGGCACCACACTCACACACAGATGCTAGGGACACATGCAAGTTTTCATCGATTCCGACGTTCTCGTGGACTTCCTCCGGCGAAACCCTGATGATCTGCGGGCCTCGGATCGTCTACCCCCCTAGACATTCTTCTGACAGGGGTAGCCCGGGGTAGCTCTCTCTTGTTTTGTGTCTGACTAAGTCATAGGATGATGTAAAACCATGTTGGTTCACAAGTTGGGGCACAATCCTACCCGGTTTCACCTGAACGAGGAGATTCCCCCTCATACAGGTCCAGAACCTTTCGCTTCTAGGTTAGAGCGCATGCATGCGAGGGGGACACATGCAATCACCTATACCAACCTTGCACCACACTCACACACATATGCTAGGGACACATGCAAGTTTTCAGATGATTCCGACGTTCTCGTGGTCTTCCTCCGGCGAAACCCTGATCTGCGGGACTCGAATCGTCTACCCCCCTAGACATTCTTCTGACAGGGGTAGCCCGGTGTATCTCTCTCTTGTTTTGTGTCTGACTAGGTCATAGGATGATGTAAAACCATGTTGGTTCACAAGTTGGGGCACTATCCTACCCGGTTTCACCTGAACGGGGAGATTCCCCCTTATACAGGTCCATAACCTTCCGCTTCTAGGTTAGAGCGCATGCATGCGAGGTGGACACATGCAATCACCTATACCAACCTTGCACCACACTCACACACATATGCTAGGGACACATGCAAGTTTTCAGATGATTCCGACGTTCTTGCGGACTTCCACCGGCGAAACCCTGATCTGCGGGACTCGGACCGTCTACCCCCCTAGACATTCTTCTGACAGGGGTAGCCCGGCGTAGCTCTCTCTTGTTTTGTGTTTGATTATGTCATGGGATGATGTGAAACCATGTTGGTTCACAAGTTGGGGCACTATACGGCCCGGTTTCACCGTAACGGGGAGATTCACCCTTATACAGGTCCAGAACCTTCGCTTCTAGGTTAGAGCGCATGCATGTGAGGGGGGACACATGCAATCACCTATACCAACCTGGCACCACACTCACACACATATGCTAGGGACACATGCAAGTTTTCATCGATTCCAACGTTCTCGTGGACTTCCTCCGGCGAAACCCTAATGATCTGCAGGCCTCGGATCGTCTACCCCCCTAGACATTCTTCTGACAGGGGTAGCCGGCGTAGCTCTCTCTTGTTTTGTGTCTGACTAGGTCATAGGATGATGTAAAACCATGTTGGTTCACAAGTTGGCGCACTATCCTGCCTGGTTTCACCTGAACGGGGAGATTCCCCCTTATACAGGTCCAGAACCTTTCGCTTCTAGGTTAGAGCGCATGCATGCGAGGGGGACACATGCAATCACCTATACAAACCTTGCACCACACTCACACACATATGCTAGGGACACATGCAAGTTTTCAGATGATTCCGACGTTCTCGTGGTCTTCCTCCGGCGAAATCCTGATCTGCGGGCCTCGGATCATCTACCCCCCTAGACATTCTTCTGACAGGGGTAGCCCGGCGTAGCTCTCTCTTGTTTTGTGTCTGACTAGGTCATAGGATGATGTAAAACCATGTTGGTTCACAAGTTGGGGAACTATCCTACCCGGTTTCACCTGAACGGGGAGATTCCCCCTTATACAGGTCCAGAACCTTCGCTTCTAGGTTAGAGCGCATGCATGCGAGGGGGACACATGCAATCACCTATACCAACCTTGCACCACACTCACACACACATATGCTAGGGACACATGCAAGTTTTCAGATGATTCCGACGTTCTCGTGGTCTTCCTCCGACGAAACCCTGATCTGCGGGACTCTGATCGTCTACCCCCCTAGACATTCTTCTGACAGGGGTAGCCCGGTGTAGCTCTCTCTTGTTTTGTGTCTGACTAGGTCATAGGATGATGTAAAACCATGTTGGTTCACAAGTTGGGGCACTATCCTACCCGGTTTCACGTGAACGGGGAGATTCCCCCTTATACAGGTCGAGAACCTTTCGCTTCTAGGTTAGAGCGCATGCATGCGAGAGGGACACATGCAATCACCTATACCAACCTTGCACCACAGTCACACACATATGCTAGGGACACATGCAAGTTTTCAGATGATTCCGACGTTCTCGTGGTCTTCCTCCGGCGAAACCCTGATCTGCGGGACTCGGATCGTCTACCCCCCTAGACATTCTTCTGACAGGGGTAGCCCGGCGTAGCTCTCTCTTGTTTTGTGTCTGACTAGGTCATAGGATGATGTAAAACCATGTTGGTTCACAAGTTGGGGCACTATCCTACCCGGTTTCACCCGAACAGGGAGATTCCCCCTTATACAGGTCCAGAACCTTTCGCTTCTAGGTTAGAGCACATGCATGCGAGGGGGACACACGCAATCACCTATACCAACCTTGCTCCACACTCACACACATATGCTAGGGACACATGCAAGTTTTCAGATGATTCCGACGTTCTCGTGGTCTTCCTCCGGCGAAACCCTGATCTGCGAGACTCAGATCGTCTACCCCCCTAGACATTCTTCTGATAGTGGTAGCCCGGCGTAGCTCTCTCTTGTTTGTGTCTGACTAGGTCATAGGATGATGTAAAACCATGTTGGTTCACAAGTTGGGGCACTATCCTACCCGGTTTCACCTAAACAGGGAGATTCCCCCTTATACAGGTCCATAACCTTTCGCTTCTAGGTTAGAGCGCATGCATGCGAGGGGGACACATGCAATCACCTATACCAAACTTGCACCACACTCACACACATATGCTAGGGACACATGCAAGTTTTCAGTTGATTCCGACGATCTTGCGGACTTCCACCGGCGAAACCCAGATCTGCGGGACTCGGACCGTCTACCCCCCTAGACATTCTTCTGACAGGGGTAGCCCTGCGTAGCTCTGTCTTGTTTTGTGTTTGATTATGTCATGGGATGATGTGAAACCATGTTGGTTCACAAGTTGGGGCACTATACGGCCCGGTTTCACCGTAACAGGGAGATTCCCCCTTATACAGGCCCAGAACCTTCGCTTCTAGGTTAGAGCGCATGCATGTGAGGGGGGACACATGCAATCACCTATACCAACCTGGCACCACACTCACACACATATGCTAGGGACACATGAAATTTTTCATCGATTCCGACGTTCTCGTGTACTTCCTCCGGCGAAACCCTGATGATATGCGGGCCTCGGATCGTCTACCCCCTAGACATTCTTCTGACAGGGGTAGCCCGGCGTAGCTCTCTCTTGTTTTGTGTCTGACTGGGTCATAGGATGATGTAAAACCATGTTGGTTCACAAGTTGGGGCACTATCCTACCCGGTTTCACGTGAACGGGGAGATTCCCCCTTATACAGGTCGAGAACCTTTCGCTTCTACGTTAGAGCGCATGCATGCGAGAGGGACACATGCAATCACCTATACCAACCTTGCACCACACTCACACACATATGCGAGGGACACATGCAAGTTTTCAGATGATTCCGACGTTCTCGTGGTCTTCCTCCGGCGAAACCCTGATCTACGGGACTCGGATCGTCTACCCCCCTAGACATTCTTCTGACAGGGGTAGGCCGGCGTAGCTCTCTCTTGTTTTGTGTCTGACTAGGTCATAGGATGATGTAAAACCATGTTGGTTCACAAGTTGGCGCACTATCCTGCCTGGTTTCACCTGAACGGGGAGATTCCCCCTTATACAGGTCCAGAACCTTTCGCTTCTAGGTTAGAGCGCATGCATGCGAGGGGGACACATGAAATCACCTATACAAACCTTGCACCACACTCACACACATATGCTAGGGACACATGCAAGTTTTCAGATGATTCCGACGTTCTCGTGGTCTTCCTCCGGCGAAATCCTGATCTGCGGGCCTCGGATCGTCTACCCCCCTAGACATTCTTCTGACAGGGGTAGCCCGGCGTAGCTCTCTCTTGTTTTGTGTCTGACTAGGTCATAGGATGATGTAAAACCATGTTGGTTCACAAGTTGGGGAACTATCCTACCCGGTTTCACCTGAACGGGGAGATTCCCCCTTATACAGGTCCAGAACCTTCGCTTCTAGGTTAGAGCGCATGCATGCGAGGGGGACACATGCAATCACCTATACCAACCTTGCACCACACTCACACACACATATGCTAGGGACACATGCAAGTTTTCAGATGATTCCGACGTTCTCGTGGTCTTCCTCCGACGAAACCCTGATCTGCGGGACTCTGATCGTCTACCCCCCTAGACATTCTTCTGACAGGGGTAGCCCGGTGTAGCTCTCTCTTGTTTTGTGTCTGACTAGGTCATAGGATGATGTAAAACCATGTTGGTTCACAAGTTGGGGCACTATCCTACCCGGTTTCACGTGAACGGGGAGATTCCCCCTTATACAGGTCGAGAACCTTTCGCTTCTAGGTTAGAGCGCATGCATGCGAGAGGGACACATGCAATCACCTATACCAACCTTGCACCACAGTCACACACATATGCTAGGGACACATGCAAGTTTTCAGATGATTCCGACGTTCTCGTGGTCTTCCTCCGGCGAAACCCTGATCTGCGGGACTCGGATCGTCTACCCCCCTAGACATTCTTCTGACAGGGGTAGCCCGCGTAGCTCTCTCTTGTTTTGTGTCTGACTAGGTCATAGGATGATGTAAAACCATGTTGGTTCACAAGTTGGGGCACTATCCTACCCGGTTTCACCCGAACAGGGAGATTCCCCCTTATACAGGTCCAGAACCTTTCGCTTCTAGGTTAGAGCACATGCATGCGAGGGGGACACACACAATCACCTATACCAACCTTGCTCCACACTCACACACATATGCTAGGGACACATGCATGTTTTCAGATGATTCCGACGTTCTCGTGGTCTTCCTCCGGCGAAACCCTGATCTGCGAGACTCAGATCGTCTACCCCCCTAGACATTCTTCTGATAGTGGTAGCCCGGCGTAGCTCTCTCTTGTTTGTGTCTAACTAGGTCATAGGATGATGTAAAACCATGTTGGTTCACAAGTTGGGGCACTATCCTACCCGGTTTCACCTAAACAGGGAGATTCCCCCTTATACAGGTCCATAACCTTTCGCTTCTAGGTTAGAGCGCATGCATGCGAGGGGGACACATGCAATCACCTATAACAAACTTGCACCACACTCACACACATATGCTAGGGACACATGCAAGTTTTCAGTTGATTCCGACGATCTTGCGGATTTCCACCGGCGAAACCCTGATCTGCGGGACTCGGACCGTCTACCCCCCTAGACATTCTTCTGACAGGGGTAGCCCTGCGTAGCTCTCTCTTGTTTTGTGTTTGATTATGTCATGGGATGATGTGAAACCATGTTGGTTCACAAGTTGGGGCACTATACGGCCCGGTTTCACCGTAACAGGGAGATTCCCCCTTATACAGGCCCAGAACCTTCGCTTCTAGGTTAGAGCGCATGCATGTGAGGGGGGACACATGCAATCACCTATACCAACCTGGCACCACACTCACACACATATGCTAGGGACACATGAAATTTTTCATCGATTCCGACGTTCTCGTGTACTTCCTCCGGCGAAACCCTGATGATATGCGGGCCTCGGATCGTCTACCCCCTAGACATTCTTCTGACAGGGGTAGCCCGGCGTAGCTCTCTCTTGTTTTGTGTCTGACTGGGTCATAGGATGATGTAAAACCATGTTGGTTCACAAGTTGGGGCACTATCCTACCCGGTTTCACGTGAACGGGGAGATTCCCCCTTATACAGGTCGAGAACCTTTCGCTTCTAGGTTAGAGCGCATGCATGCGAGAGGGACACATTCAATCACCTATACCAACCTTGCACCACACTCACACACATATGCTAGGGACACATGCAAGTTTTCAGATGATTCCGACGTTCTCGTGGTCTTCCTCCGGCGAAACCCTGATCTACGGGACTCGGATCGTCTACCCCCCTAGACATTCTTCTGACAGGGGTAGCCCGGCGTAGCTCTCTCTTGTTTTGTGTCTGACTAGGTCATAGGATGATGTAAAACCATGTTGGTTCACAAGTTGGCGCACTATCCTACCTGGTTTCACCTGAACGGGGAGATTCCCCCTTATACAGGTCCAGAACCTTTCGCTTCTAGGTTAGAGCGCATGCATGCGAGGGGGACACATGAAATCACCTATACAAACCTTGCACCACACTCACACACATATGCTAGGGACACATGCAAGTTTTCAGATGATTCCGACGTTCTCGTGGTCTTCCTCCGGCGAAATCCTGATCTGCGGGCCTCGGATCATCTACCCCCCTAGACATTCTTCTGACAGGGGTAGCCCGGCGTAGCTCTCTCTTGTTTTGTGTCTGACTAGGTCATAGGATGATGTAAAACCATGTTGGTTCACAAGTTGGGGAACTATCCTACCCGGTTTCACCTGAACGGGGAGATTCCCCCTTATACAGGTCCAGAACCTTCGCTTCTAGGTTAGAGCGCATGCATGCGAGGGGGACACATGCAATCACCTATACCAACCTTGCACCACACTCACACACACATATGCTAGGGACACATGCAAGTTTTCAGATGATTCCGACGTTCTCGTGGTCTTCCTCCGACGAAACCCTGATCTGCGGGACTCTGATCGTCTACCCCCCTAGACATTCTTCTGACAGGGGTAGCCCGGTGTAGCTCTCTCTTGTTTTGTGTCTGACTAGGTCATAGGATGATGTAAAACCATGTTGGTTCACAAGTTGGGGCACTATCCTACCCGGTTTCACGTGAACGGGGAGATTCCCCCTTATACAGGTCGAGAACCTTTCGCTTCTAGGTTAGAGCGCATGCATGCGAGAGGGACACATGCAATCACCTATACCAACCTTGCACCACAGTCACAGACATATGCTAGGGACACATGCAAGTTTTCAGATGATTCCGACGTTCTCGTGGTCTTCCTCCGGCGAAACCCTGATCTGCGGGACTCGGATCGTCTACCCCCCTAGACATTCTTCTGACAGGGGTAGCCCGGCGTAGCTCTCTCTTGTTTTGTGTCTGACTAGGTCATAGGATGATGTAAAACCATGTTGGTTCACAAGTTGGGGCACTATCCTACCCGGTTTCACCCGAACAGGGAGATTCCCCCTTATACAGGTCCAGAACCTTTCGCTTCTAGGTTAGAGCACATGCATGCGAGGGGGACACACGCAATCACCTATACCAACCTTGCTCCACACTCACACACATATGCTAGGGACACATGCAAGTTTTCAGATGATTCCGACGTTCTCGTGGTCTTCCTCCGGCGAAACCCTGATCTGCGAGACTCAGATCGTCTACCCCCCTAGACATTCTTCTGATAGTGGTAGCCCGGCGTAGCTCTCTCTTGTTTGTGTCTGACTAGGTCATAGGATGATGTAAAACCATGTTGGTTCACAAGTTGGGGCACTATCCTACCCGGTTTCACCTAAACAGGGAGATTCCCCCTTATACAGGTCCATAACCTTTCGCTTCTAGGTTAGAGCGCATGCATGCGAGGGGGACACATGCAATCACCTATACCAAACTTGCACCACACTCACACACATATGCTAGGGACACATGCAAGTTTTCAGTTGATTCCGACGATCTTGCGGACTTCCACCGGCGAAACCCAGATCTGCGGGACTCGGACCGTCTACCCCCCTAGACATTCTTCTGACAGGGGTAGCCCTGCGTAGCTCTGTCTTGTTTTGTGTTTGATTATGTCATGGGATGATGTGAAACCATGTTGGTTCACAAGTTGGGGCACTATACGGCCCGGTTTCACCGTAACAGGGAGATTCCCCCTTATACAGGCCCAGAACCTTCGCTTCTAGGTTAGAGCGCATGCATGTGAGGGGGGACACATGCAATCACCTATACCAACCTGGCACCACACTCACACACATATGCTAGGGACACATGAAATTTTTCATCGATTCCGACGTTCTCGTGTACTTCCTCCGGCGAAACCCTGATGATATGCGGGCCTCGGATCGTCTACCCCCTAGACATTCTTCTGACAGGGGTAGCCCGGCGTAGCTCTCTCTTGTTTTGTGTCTTAATGGGTCATAGGATGATGTAAAACCATGTTGGTTCACAAGTTGGGGCACTATCCTACCCGGTTTCACGTGAATGGGGAGATTCCCCCTTATACAGGTCGAGAACCTTTCGCTTCTAGGTTAGAGCGCATGCATGCGAGAGGGACACATGCAATCACCTATACCAACCTTGCACCACACTCACACACATATGCTAGGGACACATGCAAGTTTTCAGATGATTCCGACGTTCTCGTGGTCTTCCTCCGGCGAAACCCTGATCTACGGGACTCGGATCGTCTACCCCCCTAGACATTCTTCTGACAGGGGTAGCCCGGCGTAGCTCTCTCTTGTTTTGTGTCTGACTAGGTCATAGGATGATGTAAAACCATGTTGGCTCACAAGTTGGGGCACTATCCTACCCGGTTTCACCTGAACAGGGAGATTCCCCCTTATACAGGTCCATAACCTTTCGCTTCTAGGTTAGAGCGCATGCATGCGAGGGGGACACACGCAATCACCTATACCAACCTTGCACCACACTCACACACATATGCTAGGGACACATGCAAGTTTTCAGATGATTCCGACGTTCTTGCGGACTTCCACCGGCGAAACCCTGATCTGCGGGACTCGGACCGTCTACCCCCCCTAGACATTCTTCTGACAGGGGTAGCCCGGCGTAGCTCTCTCTTGTTTTGTGTTTGATTATGTCATGGGATGATGTGAAACCATGTTGGTTCACAAGTTGGGGCACTATACGGCCCGGTTTCACGGTAACAGGGAGATTCCCCCTTATACAGGTCCAGAACCTTCGCTTCTAGGTTAGAGCGCATGCATGTGAGGGGGGACACATGCAATCACCTATACCAACCTGGCACCACACTCACACACATATGCTAGGGACACATGAAAGTTTTCATCGATTCCGACATTCTCGTGGACTTCCTCCGGCGAAACCCTGATGATCTGTGGGCCTCGGATCGTCTACCCCCCTAGACATTCTTCTGACAGGGGTAGCCCGGCGTAGCTCTCTCTTGTTTTGTGTCTAACTAGGTCATAGGATGATGTAAAACCATGTTGGTTCACAAGTTGGGGCACTATCCTACCCAGTTTCACGTGAACGGGGAGATTCCCCCTTATACAGGTCGAGAACCTTTCGCTTCTAG
This sequence comes from Avena sativa, assembly GCA_916181665.1. Taxonomy (NCBI): domain Eukaryota; kingdom Viridiplantae; phylum Streptophyta; class Magnoliopsida; order Poales; family Poaceae; genus Avena; species Avena sativa. Next base: position 388,893,483 of record OV702296.1, read on the forward strand.
GTTAGAGCGCATCCATGCGAGAGGGACACATGCAATCACCTATACCAACCTTGCACCACACTCACACACATATGCTAGGGACACATGCAAGTTTTTAGATGATTCCGACGTTCTCGTGGTCTTCCTCCGGCGAAACCCTGATCTGCGGGACTCGGATCGTCTACCCCCCTAGACATTCTTCTGACAGGGTAGCCCGACGTAGCTCTCTCTTGTTTTGTGTCTGACTAGGTCATAGGATGATGTAAAACCATGTTGGTTCACAAGTTGGGGCACTATCCTACCTGGTTTCACCTGAACGGGGAGATTCCCCCTTATACAGGTCCATAACCTTTCGCTTCTAGGTTAGAGCGCATGCATGCGAGGGGGACACATGCAATCACCTATACCAACCTTGCACCACACTCACACACATATGCTAGGGACACATGCAAGTTTTCAGATGATTCCGACGTTCTTGCGGACTTCCACCGGCGAAACCCTGATCTGTGAGTGGGGACACATGCAATCACCTATACCAACCTGGCACCACACTCACACACATAAGCTAGGGACACATGCAAGTTTTCATCGATTCCGACGTTCTCGTGGACTTCCTCCGGCGAAACCCTGATGATCTGCGGGCCTCGGATCGTCTACCCTCCTAGACATTCTTCTGACAGGGGTAGCCCGGCATAGCTCTCTCTTGTTTTGTGTCTGACTAGGTCATAGGATGATGTAAAACCATGTTGGTTCACAAGTTGGGGCACTATCCTACCCGGTTTCACCTGAACAGGGAGATTCACCCTTATACAGGTCCATAACCTTTCGCTTCTAGGTTAGAGCGCATGCATGCGAGGGGGACACATGCAATCACCTATACAAACCTGGCACCACACTCACACACATATTCTAGGGACACATGCAAGTTTTCAGATGATTCCGACGTTCTCGTGGTCTTCCTCCGGCGAAACCCTGATCTGCGGGCCTCGGATCGTCTACCCCCCTAGACATTCTTCTGACAGGGGTAGCCCGGCGTAGCTCTCTCTTGTTTTGTGTCTGACTAGGTCATAGGATGATGTAAAACCATGTTGGTTCACAAGTTGGGGCACTATCCTACCCGGTTTCACCTGAACGGGGAGATTCCACCTTATACAGGTCCAGAACCTTCGCTTCTAGGTTAGAGCGCATGCATGCGAGGGGGACACATGCAATCACCTATACCAACCTTGCACCACACTCACACACATATGCTAGGGACACATGCAAGTTTTCAGATGATTCCGACGTTCGCGTGGTCTTCCTCCGACGAAACCCTGATCTGCGGGACTCGGATCGTCTACCCCCCTAGACATTCTTCTGACAGGGGTAGCCCGGCGTAGCTCTCTCTTGTTTTGTGTCTGACTAGGTCATAGGATGATGTAAAATCATGTCGGTTCACAAGTTGGGGCACTATCCTACCCGGTTTCACGTGAACGGGGAGATTCCCCCTTATACAGGTCGAGAACCTTTCGCTTCTAGGTTAGAGCGCATGCATGCGAGAGGGACACATGCAATCACCTATAACAACCTTGCACCACACTCACACACATATGCTAGGGACACATGCAAGTTTTCAGATGATTCCGACGTTCTCGTGGTCTTCCTCCGGCGAAACCCTGATCTGCGGGACTCGGATCGTCTACCCCCCTAGACATTCTTCTGACAGGGGTAGCCCGGCGTAGCTCTCTCTTGTTTTGTGTCTGACTAGGTCATAGGATGATGTAAAACCATGTTGGTTCACAAGTTGGGGCACTATCCTACCCGGTTTCACGTGAACGGGGAGATTCCCCCTTATACAGGTCGAGAACCTTTTGCTTCTAGGTTAGAGCGCATGCATGCGAGAGGGACACATGCAATCACCTATAACAACCTTGCACCACACTCACACACATATGCTAGGGACACATGCAAGTTTTCAGATGATTCCGACGTTCTCGTGGTCTTCCTTCGGCGAAACCCTGATCTGCGGGACTCGGATCGTCTACCCCCCTAGACATTCTTCTGACAGGGGTAGCCTGGCGTAGCTCTCTCTTGTTTTGTGTCTGACTAGGTGATAGGATGATGTAAAACCATGTTGGTTCACAAGTTGGGGCACTATCCTACCCGGTTTCACCTGAACGGGGAGATTCCCCCTTATACAGGTCCATAACCTTTCGCTTCTAGGTTAGAGCGCATGCATGCGAGGGGGACACATGCAATCACCTATACCAACCTTGAACCACACTCACACACATATGCTAGGGACACATGCAAGTTTTCAGATGATTCCGACGTTCTTGCGGACTTCCACCGGCGAAACCCTGATCTGCGGGACTCGGACCGTCTACCCCCCTAGACATTCTTTTGACAGGGGTAGCCTGGCGTAGCTCTCTCTTGTTTTGTATTTGATTATGTCATGGGATGATGTGAAACCATGTTGGTTCACAAGTTGGGGCACTATACGGCCCGATTTCACCATAACGGGGAGATTCCCCCTTATACAGGTCCAGAACCTTCGCTTCTAGGTTAGAGCGCATGCATGTGAGGGGGACACATGCAATCACCTATACCAACCTGGCACCACACTCACACACATATGCTTGGGACACATGCAAGTTTTCATCGATTCCGACGTTCTCGTGGACTTCCTCCGGCGAAACCCTGATGATCTGCGGGCCTCGGATCGTCTACCCCCCTAGACATTCTTCTGACAGGGGTAGCCCGGCGTAGCTCTCTCTTGTTTTGTGTCTGACTAGGTCATAGGATGATGTAAAACCATGTTGGTTCACAAGTTGGGGCACTATCCTACACGGTTTCACATGAACGGCGAGATCCCCCCTTATACAGGTCTAGAACCTTTCGCTTCTAGGTTAGAGCGCATGCATGCGAGAGGGACACATGCAATCACCTATAACAACCTTGCACCACACTCACACACATATGCTAGGGACACATGCAAGTTTTCAGATGATTCCGACGTTCTCGTGGTCTTCCTCCGGCGAAACCCTGATCTGCGGGACTCGGATCGTCTACCCCCCTAGACATTCTTCTGACAGGGGTAGCCCGGCGTAGCTCTCTCTTGTTTTGTGTCTGACTAGGTCATAGGATGATGTAAAACCATGTTGGTTCACAAGTTGGGGCACTATCCTACCCGGTTTCACGTGAACGGGGAGATTCCCCCTTATACAGGTCGAGAACCTTTTGCTTCTAGGTTAGAGCGCATGCATGCGAGAGGGACACATGCAATCACCTATAACAACCTTGCACCACACTCACACACATATGCTAGGGACACATGCAAGTTTTCAGATGATTCCGACGTTCTCGTGGTCTTCCTCCGGCGAAACCCTGATCTGCGGGACTCGGATCGTCTACCCCCCTAGACATTCTTCTGACAGGGGTAGCCTGGCGTAGCTCTCTCTTGTTTTGTGTCTGACTAGGTGATAGGATGATGTAAAACCATGTTGGTTCACAAGTTGGGGCACTATCCTACCCGGTTTCACCTGAACGGGGAGATTCCCCCATATACAGGTCCATAACCTTTCGCTTCTAGGTTAGAGCGCATGCATGCGAGGGGGACACATGCAATCACCTATACCAACCTTGCACCACACTCACACACATATGCTAGGGACACATGCAAGTTTTCAGATGATTCCGACGTTCTTGCGGACTTCCACCGGCGAAACCCTGATCTGTGAGTGGGGACACATGCAATCACCTATACCAACCTGGCACCACACTCACACACATATGCTAGGGACACATGCAAGTTTTCATCGATTCCGACGTTCTCGTGGACTTCCTCCGGCGAAACCCTGATGATCTGCGGGCCTCGGATCGTCTACCCCCCTAGACATTCTTCTGACAGGGGTAGCCCGGCGTAGCTCTCTCTTGTTTTGTGTCTGACTAGGTCATAGGATGATGTAAAACCATGTTGGTTCACAAGTTGGGGCACTATCCTACCCGGTTTCACCTGAACAGGGAGATTCCCCCTTATACAGGTCCATAACCTTTCGCTTCTAGGTTAGAGCGCATGCATGCGAGGGGGACACATGCAATCACCTATACAAACCTGGCACCACACTCACACACATATTCTAGGGACACATGCAAGTTTTCAGATGATTCCGACGTTCTCGTGGTCTTCCTCCGGTGAAACCCTGATCTGCGGGCCTCGGATCGTCTACCCCCCTAGACATTCTTCTGACAGGGGTAGCCCGGCGTAGCTCTCTCTTGTTTTGTGTCTGACTAGGTCATAGGATGATGTAAAACCATGTTGGTTCACAAGTTGGGGCACTATCCTACCCGGTTTCACCTGAACAGGGAGATTCCCCCTTATACAGGTCCAGAACCTTCGCTTCTAGGTTAGAGCGCATGCATGCGAGGGGGACACATGCAATCACCTATACCAACCTTGCACCACACTCACACACATATGCTAGGGACACATGCAAGTTTTCAGATGATTCCGACGTTCGCGTGGTCTTCCTCCGACGAAACCCTGATCTGCGGGACTCGGATCGTCTACCCCCCTAGACATTCTTCTGACAGGGGTAGCCCGACGTAGCTCTCTCTTGTTTTGTGTCTGACTAGGTCATAGGATGATGTAAAACCATGTTGGTTCACAAGTTGGGGCACTATCCTACCCGGTTTCACGTGAACGGGGAGATTCCCCCTTATACAGGTCGAGAACCTTTCGCTTCTAGGTTAGAGCGCATGCATGCGAGAGGGACACATGCAATCACCTATAACAACCTTGCACCACACTCACACACATATGCTAGGGACACATGCAAGTTTTCAGATGATTCCGACGTTCTCGTGGTCTTCCTCCGGCGAAACCCTGATCTGCGGGACTCGGATCGTCTACCCCCCTAGACATTCTTCTGACAGGGGTAGCCCGGCGTAGCTCTCTCTTGTTTTGTGTCTGACTAGGTCATAGGATGATGTAAAACCATGTTGGTTCACAAGTTGGGGCACTATCCTACCCGGTTTCACGTGAACGGGGAGATTCCCCCTTATACAGGTCGAGAACCTTTTGCTTCTAGGTTAGAGCGCATGCATGCAAGAGGGACACATGCAATCACCTATAACAACCTTGCACCACACTCACACACATATGCTAGGGACACATGCAAGTTTTCAGATGATTCCGACGTTCTCGTGGTCTTCCTTCGGCGAAACCCTGATCTGCGGGACTCGGATCGTCTACCCCCCTAGACATTCTTCTGACAGGGGTAGCCTGGCGTAGCTCTCTCTTGTTTTGTGTCTGACTAGGTGATAGGATAATGTAAAACCATGTTGGTTCACAAGTTGGGGCACTATCCTACCCGGTTTCACCTGAACGGGGAGATTCCCCCTTATACAGGTCCATAACCTTTCGCTTCTAGGTTAGAGCGCATGCATGCGAGGGGGACACATGCAATCACCTATACCAACCTTGAACCACACTCACACACATATGCTAGGGACACATGCAAGTTTTCAGATGATTCCGACGTTCTTGCGGACTTCCACCGGCGAAACCCTGATCTGCGGGACTCGGACCGTCTACCCCCCTAGACATTCTTTTGACAGGGGTAGCCCAGCGTAGCTCTCTCTTGTTTTGTATTTGATTATGTCATGGGATGATGTGAAACCATGTTGGTTCACAAGTTGGGGCACTATACGGCCCGATTTCACCATAACGGGGAGATTCCCCCTTATACAGGTCCAGAACCTTCGCTTCTAGGTTAGAGCGCATGCATGTGAGGGGGGACACATGCAATAACCTATACCAACCTGGCACCACACTCACACACATATGCTAGGGACACATGCAAGTTTTCATCGATTCCGACGTTCTCGTGGACTTCCTCCGGCGAAACCCTGATGATCTGCGGGCCTCGGATTGTCTACCCCCCTAGACATTCTTCTGACAGGGGTAGCCCGGCGTAGCTCTCTCTTGTTTTGTGTCTGACGCGGTCATAGGATGATGTAAAACCATGTTGGTTCACAAGTTGGGGCACTATCCTACCCGGTTTCACATGAACGGGGAGATCCCCCCTTATACAGGTCTAGAACCTTTCGCTTCTAGGTTAGAGCGCATGCATGCGAGAGGGACACATGCAATCACCTATAACAACCTTGCACCACACTCACACACATATGCTAGGGACACATGCAAGTTTTCAGATGATTCCGACGTTCTCGTGGTCTTCCTCCGGCGAAACCCTGATCTGCGGGACTCGGATCGTCTACCCCCCTAGACATTCTTCTGACAGGGGTAGCCCGGCGTAGCTCTCTCTTGTTTTGTGTCTAACTAGGTCATAGGATGATGTAAAACCATGTTGGTTCACAAGTTGGGGCACTATCCTACCCGGTTTCACGTGAACGGGGAGATTCCCCCTTATACAGGTCGAGAACCTTTTGCTTCTAGGTTAGAGCGCATGCATGCGAGAGGGACACATGCAATCACCTATAACAACCTTGCACCACACTCACACACATATGCTAGGGACACATGCAAGTTTTCAGATGATTCCGACGTTCTCGTGGTCTTCCTCCGGCGAAACCCTGATCTGCGGGACTCGGATCGTCTACCCCCCTAGACATTCTTCTGACAGGGGTAGCCTGGCGTAGCTCTCTCTTGTTTTGTGTCTGACTAGGTGATAGGATGATGTAAAACCATGTTGGTTCACAAGTTGGGGCACTATCCTACCCGGTTTCACCTGAACGGGGAGATTCCCCCTTATACAGGTCCAGAACCTTTTGCTTCTAGGTTAGAGCGCATGCATGCGAGAGGGACACATGCAATCACCTATAACAACCTTGCACCACAATCACACACATATGCTAGGGACACATGCAAGTTTTCAGATGATTCCGACGTTCTCGTGGTCTTCCTCCGGCGAAACCCTGATCTGCGGGACTCGGATCGTCTACCCCCCTAGACATTCTTCTGACAGGGGTAGCCTGGCGTAGCTCTCTCTTGTTTTGTGTCTGACTAGGTGATAGGATGATGTAAAACCATGTTGGTTCACAAGTTGGGGCACTATCCTACCCGGTTTCACCTGAACGGGGAGATTCCCCCTTATACAGGTCCATAACCTTTCGCTTCTAGGTTAGAGAGCATGCATGCGAGGGGGACACATGCAATCACCTATACCAACCTTGAACCACACTCACACACATATGCTAGGGACACATGCAAGTTTTCAGATGATTCCGACGTTCTTGCGGACTTCCACCGGCGAAACCCTGATCTGCGGGACTCGGACCGTCTACCCCCCTAGACATTCTTTTGACAGGGGTAGCCCGGCGTAGCTCTCTCTTGTTTTGTATTTGATTATGTCATGGGATGATGTGAAACCATGTTGGTTCACAAGTTGGGGCACTATACGGCCCGATTTCACCATAACGGGGAGATTCCCCCTTATACAGGTCCAGAACCTTCGCTTCTAGGTTAGAGCGCATGCATGTGAGGGGGGACACATGCAATCACCTATACCAACCTGGCACCACACTCACACACATATGCTAGGGACACATGCAAGTTTTCATCGATTCCGACGTTCTCGTGGACTTCCTCCGGCGAAACCCTGATGATCTGCGGGCCTCGGATCGTCTACCCCCCTAGACATTCTTCTGACAGGGGTAGCCCGGCGTAGCTCTCTCTTGTTTTGTGTCTGACTAGGTCATAGGATGATGTAAAACCATGTTGGTTCACAAGTTGGGGCACTATCCTACCCGGTTTCACATGAACGGGGAGATCCCCTCTTATACAGGTCTAGAACCTTTCGCATCTAGGTTAGAGCGCATGCATGCGAGAGGGACACATGCAATCACCTATAACAACCTTGCACCACACTCACACACATATGCTAGGGACACATGCAAGTTTTCAGATGATTCCGACGTTCTCGTGGTCTTCCTCCGGCGAAACCCTGATCTGCGGGACTCGGATCGTCTACCCCCTAGACATTCTTCTGACAGGGGTAGCCCGGCGTAGCTCTCTCTTGTTTTGTGTCTGACTAGGTGATAGGATGATGTAAAACCATGTTGGTTCACAAGTTGGGGCACTATCCTACCCGGTTTCACCTGAACGGGGAGATTCCCACTTATACAGGTCCATAAACTTTCGCTTCTAGGTTAGAGCGCATGCATGCGAGGGGGACACATGCAATCACCTATACCAACCTTGAACCACACTCACACACATATGCTAGGGACACATGCAAGTTTTCAGATGATTCCGACGTTCTTGCGGACTTCCACCGGCGAAACCCTGATCTGCGGGACTCGGACCGTCTACCCCCTAGACATTCTTCTGACAGGGGTAGCCCGGCGTAGCTCTCTCTTGTTTTGTGTTTGATTATGTCATGGGATGATGTGAAACCATGTTGGTTCACAAGTTGGGGCACTATACGGCCCGGTTTCACCGTAACAGGGAGATTCCCCCTTATACAGGTCCAGAACCTTCGCTTCTAGGTTAGAGCGCATGCATGTGAGGGGGGACACATGCAATCACCTATACCAACCTGGCACCACACTCACACACATATGCTAGGGACACATGAAAGTTTTCATCGATTCCGACGTTCTCGTGGACTTCCTCCGGCGAAACCCTGATGATCTGCGGGCCTCGGATCGTCTACCCCCCTAGACATTCTTCTGACAGGGGTAGCCCGGCGTAGCTCTCTCTTGTTTTGTGTCTGACTAGGTCATAGGATGATGTAAAACCATGTTGGTTCACAAGTTGGGGCACTATCCTACCCGGTTTCACGTGAACGGGGAGATTCCCCCTTATACAGGTCGAGAACCTTTCGCTTCTAGGTTAGAGCGCATGCATGCGAGAGGGACACATGCAATCACCTATACCAACCTTGCACCACACTCACACACATATGCTAGGGACACATGCAAGTTTTTAGATGATTCCGACGTTTTCGTGGTCTTCCTCCAGCGAAACCCTGATCTGCGGGACTCAGATCGTCTACCCCCCTAGACATTCTTCTGACAGGGTAGACCGACGTAGCTCTCTCTTGTTTTGTGTCTGACTAGGTCATAGGATGATGTAAAACCATGTTGATTCACAAGTTGGGGCACTATCCTACCTGGTTTCACCTGAACGGGGAGATTCCCCCTTATACAGGTCCATAACCTTTCGCTTCTAGGTTAGAGCGCATGCATGCGAGGGGGACACATGCAATCACCTATACCAACCTTGCACCACACTCACACACATATTCTAGGGACACATGCAAGTTTTCAGATGATTCCGACGTTCTTGCGGACTTCCACCGGCGAAACCCTGATCTGCGGGACTCGGACCGTCTACCCCCCTAGACATTCTTCTGAAGGGGGTAGCTCGGTGTAGCTCTCTCTTGTTTTGTGTTTGATTATGTCATGGGATGATGTGAAACCATGCTGGTTCACAAGTTGGGGCACTATACGGCCGGGTTTCACCGTAACAGGGAGATTCCCCCTTATACAGGTCCAGAACCTTCGCTTCTAGGTTAGAGCGCATGCATGTGAGGCGGGACACATGCAATCACCTATATATACCAACCTGGCACCACACTCACACACATATGCTAGGGACACATGCAAGTTTTCATCGATTCTGACGTTCTCCTGGACTTCCTCCGGCGAAACCCTGATGATCTGCGGGCCTCGGATCGTCTACCTAATGGAAATGAAGTTCAGCATCCTCTAGAACCTTATGGTCTATTGCAAAGTTAGTCTTTCCATGGTCTGAATACTAACAAATAGGCAACAAAAAGTTAACTAAAAACTTTAAATAAATACATTGGAAAGAAAAAAATAAAAAGAAAATTAGAAAATACCTAAAGGCACACGGCAAAGGACAAAACACACGGCAAAGAGGTCCTTTGCCGTGTGCCTGTCGCCGTCCAACACACGGCAAAGGTCCTTTGCCGTGTGTCTCTCTCCCTCAGACACACGGCAAAGAATTTTTTTCACCTTTAGCAAGGCTTTTATTACATATATGTTAGGTGATATTATTTCATAGGATCATGAGAGCACACATATGATCATAGGTTATTGTGGTATTGATCACTATATACATGCACCCCCTGATTCCGACGTTCTCGTGGACTTCCTCCAGCGAAACCCTGATGATCTACGGGCCTGGGATCGTCTACCCCCTAGACATTCTTTTGACAGGGGCAGCCCGGCGTAGCTCTCTCTTGTTTTGTGTTTGATTATGTCATGGGATGATGTGAAACCATGTTGGTTCACAAGTTGGGGCACTATACGGCCCGGTTTCACCGTAACGGGGAGATTCCCCCTTATACAGGTCCAGAACCTTCGCTTCTAGGTTAGAGCGCATGCATGTGAGGGGGGACACATGCAATCACCTATATCAACCTGGCACCACACTCACACACATATGCTAGGGACATGCAAGTTTTCATCGATTCCGACGTTCTCGTGGACTTCCTCCGGCGAAACCCTGATGATCTGCGGGCCTCGGATCGTCTACCCCCTAGACATTCTGTTGACAGGGGTAGCCCGGCGTAGCTCTCTCTTGTTTTGTGTCTGACTAGGTCATAGGATGATGTAAAACCATGTCGGTTCACAAGTTGGGGCACTATCCTACCCGGTTTCACCTGAACGAGGAGATTCCCCCTCATACAGGTCTAGAACCTTTCGCTTCTAGGTTAGAGCGCATGCATGCGAGGGGGACACATGCAATCACCTATACCAACCTTGCACCACACTCACACACATATGCTAGGGACACATGAAAGTTTTCAGATGATTCCGACGTTCTCGTGGTCTTCCTCCGGCGAAACCCTGATCTGCGGGACTCGAATCGTCTACCCCCCTAGACATTCTTCTGACAGGGGTAGCCCGGCGTAGCTATCTCTTGTTTTGTGTCTGACTAGGTCATAGGATGATGTAAAACCATGTTGGTTCATAAGTTGGGGCACTATCCTACCCGGTTTCACCTGAACGGGGAGATTCCCCCTTATACAGGTCCATAACCTTCCGCTTCTAGGTTAGAGCGCATTCATGCGAGGGGGAATCATGCAATCACCTATACCAACCTTGCACCACACTCACACACATATGCTAGGGACACATGCAAGTTTTCAGATGATTCCGACGTTCTTGCGGACTTCCACCGGCGAAACCCTGATCTGCGGAACTCGGACTGTCTACCCCCCTAGACATTCTTCTGACAGGGGTAGCCCGGCGTAGCTCTCTCTTGTTTTGTGTTTCATTATGTCATGGGATGATGTGAAACCATGTTGGGTCACAAGTTGGGGCACTATACGGCCCGGTTTCACCGTAACGGGGAGATTCCCTGTTATACAGGTCCAGAACCTTCGCTTCTAGGTTAGAGCGCATGCATGTGAGGGGGGACACATGCAATCACCTATACCAACCTGGCACCACACTCACACACATATGCTAGGGACACATGCAAGTTTTCATCGATTCCGACGTTCTCGTGGACTTCCTCCGGCGAAACCCTGATGATCTGCGGGCCTCGGATCGTCTACCCCCCTAGACATTCTTCTGACAGGGGTAGCCCGGCGTAGCTCTCTCTTGTTTTGTGTCTGACTAGGTCATAGGATGATGTAAAACCATGTCGGTTCACAAGTTGGGGCACTATCCTACCCGGTTTCACCTGAACGAGGAGATTCCCCCTCATACAGGTCTAGAACCTTTCGCTTCTAGGTTAGAGCGCATGCATGCGAGGGGGACACATGCAATCACCTATACCAACCTTGCACCACACTCACACACATATGCTAGGGACACATGCAAGTTTTCAGATGATTCCGACGTTCTCGTGGTCTTCCTCCGGCGAAACCCTGATCTGCGGGACTCGAATCGTCTACCCCCCTAGACATTCTTCTGACAGGGGTAGCCCGGCGTAGCTCTCTCTTGTTTTGTGTCTGACTAGGTCATAGGATGATGTAAAACCATGTTGGTTCATAAGTTGGGGCACTATCCTACCCGGTTTCACCTGAACGGGGAGATTCCCCCTTATACAGGTCCATAACCTTCCGCTTCTAGGTTAGAGCGCATGCATGCGAGGGGGAATCATGCAATCACCTATACCAACCTTGCACCACACTCACACACATATGCTAGGGACACATGCAAGTTTTCAGATGATTCCGACGTTCTTGCGGACTTCCACCGGCGAAACCCTGATCTGTGGAACTCGGACTGTCTACCCCCCTAGACATTCTTCTGACAGGGGTAGCCCGGCGTAGCTCTCTCTTGTTTTGTGTTTCATTATGTCATGGGATGATGTGAAACCATGTTGGTTCACAAGTTGGGGCACTATACGGCCCGGTTTCACCGTAACGGGGAGATTCCCTGTTATACAGGTCCATAACCTTTGCTTCTAGGTTAGAGAGCATGCATGTGAGGGGGGACACATGCAATCACCTATACCAACCTGGCACCACACTCACACACATATGCTAGGGACACATGCAAGTTTTCATCGATTCCGACGTTCTCGTGGACTTCCTCCGGCGAAACCCTGATGATCTGCGGGCCTCGGATCGTCTACCCCCCTAGACATTCTTCTGACAGGGGTAGTCCGGCGTAGCTCTCTCTTGTTTTGTGTCTGACTAGGTCATAGGATGATGTAAAACCATGTCGGTTCACAAGTTGGGGCACTATCCTACCCGGTTTCACCTGAACGAGGAGATTCCCCCTCATACAGGTCTAGAACCTTTCGCTTCTAGGTTAGAGCGCATGCATGCGAGGGGGACACATGCAATCACCTATACCAACCTTGCACCACACTCACACACATATGCTAGGGACACATGCAAGTTTTCAGATGATTCCGACGTTCTCGTGGTCTTCCTCCGGCGAAACCCTGATCTGCGGGACTCGAATCGTCTACCCCCTTAGACATTCTTCTGACAGGGGTAGCCCGGCGTAGCTCTCTCTTGTTTTGTGTCTGACTAGGTCATAGGATGATGTAAAACCATGTTGGTTCATAAGTTGGGGCACTATCCTACCCGGTTTCACCTGAACGGGGAGATTCCCCTTATACAGGTCCATAACCTTCCGCTTCTAGGTTAGAGCGCATGCATGCGAGGGGGAATCATGCAATCACCTATACCAACCTTGCACCACACTCACACACATATGCTAGGGACACATGCAAGTTTTCAGATGATTCCGACGTTCTTGCGGACTTCCACCGGCGAAACCCTGATCTGCGGAACTCGGACTGTCTACCCCCCTAGACATTCTTCTGACAGGGGTAGCCCGGCGTAGCTCTCTCTTGTTTTGTGTTTGATTATGTCATGGGATGATGTGAAACCATGTTGGTTCACAAGTTGGGGCACTATCCTACCCGGTTTCACCTGAACAGGGAGATTCCCCCTTATACAGGTCCATAACCTTTCGCTTCTAGGTTAGAGCGCATGCATGCGAGGGGGACACATGCAATCACCTATACCAACCTTGCACCACACTCACACACATATGCTAGGGACACATGCAAGTTTTCAGATGATTCCGACGATCTTGCGGACTTCCACCGGCGAAACCCTGATCTGCGGGACTCGGACCGTCTACCCCCCTAGACATTCTTCTGACAGGGGTAGCCCGGCGTAGCTCTCTCTTGTTTTGTGTTTGATTATGTCATGGGATGATGTGAAACCATGTTGGTTCACAAGTTGGGGCACTATACGGCCCGGTTTCACCGTAACAGGGAGATTCCCCCTTATACAGGTCCAGAACCTTCGCTTCTAGGTTAGAGCGCATGCATGTGAGGGGGACACATGCAATCACCTATACCAACCTGGCACCACACTCACACACATATGCTAGGGACACATGAAATTTTTCATCGATTCCGACGTTCTCGTGTACTTCCTCCGGCGAAACCCTGATGATCTGCGGGCCTCGGATCGTCTACCCCCTAGACATTCTTCTGACAGGGGTAGCCCGGCGTAGCTCTCTCTTGTTTTGTGTCTGACTAGGTCATAGGATGATGTAAAACCATGTTGGTTCACAAGTTGGGGCACTATCCTACCCGGTTTCACATGAACGGGGAGATTCCCCCTTATACAGGTCGAGAACCTTTCGCTTCTAGGTTAGAGCGCATGCATGCGAGAGGGACACATGCAATCACCTATACCAACCTTGCACCACACTCACACACATATGCTAGGGACACATGCAAGTTTTCAGATGATTCCGACGTTCTCGTGGTCTTCCTCCGGCGAAACCCTGATCTACGGGACTCGGATCGTCTACCCCCCTAGACATTCTTCTGACAGGGGTAGCCCGGCGTAGCTCTCTCTTGTTTTGTGTCTGACTAGGTCATAGGATGATGTAAAACCATGTTGGCTCACAAGTTGGGGCACTATCCTACCCGGTTTCACCTGAACAGGGAGATTCCCCCTTATACAGGTCCATAACCTTTCGCTTCTAGGTTAGAGCGCATGCATGCGAGGGGGACACATGCAATCACCTATACCAACCTTGCACCACACTCACACACATATGCTAGGGACACATGCAAGTTTTCAGATGATTCCGACGATCTTGCGGACTTCCACCGGCGAAACCCTGATCTGCGGGACTCGGACCGTCTACCCCCCTAGACATTCTTCTGACAGGGGTAACCCGGCGTAGCTCTCTCTTGTTTTGTGTTTGATTATGTCATGGGATGATGTGAAACCATGTTGGTTCACTAGTTGGGGCACTATACGGCCCGGTTTCACCGTAACAGGGAGATTCCCCCTTATACAGGTCCAGAACCTTCGCTTCTAGGTTAGAGCGCATGCATGTGAGGGGGACACATGCAATCACCTATACCAACCTGGCACCACACTCACACACATATGCTAGGGACACATGAAAGTTTTCATCGATTCCGACGTTCTCGTGGACTTCCTCCGGCGAAACCCTGATGATCTGCGGGCCTCGGATCGTCTACCCCCCTAGACATTCTTCTGACAGGGGTAGCCCGGCGTAGCTCTCTCTTGTTTTGTGTCTGACTAGGTCATAGGATGATGTAAAACCATGTTGGTTCACAAGTTGGGGCACTATCCTACCCGGTTTCACGTGAACGGGGAGATTCCCCCTTATACAGGTCGAGAACCTTTCGCTTCTAGGTTAGAGCGCATGCATGCGAGAGGGACACATGCAATCACCTATACCAACCTTGCACCACACTCACACACATATGCTAGGGACACATGCAAGTTTTTAGATGATTCCGACGTTTTCGTGGTCTTCCTCCAGCGAAACCCTGATCTGCGGGACTCGGATCGTCTACCCCCCTAGACATTCTTCTGACAGGGTAGACCGACGTAGCTCTCTCTTGTTTTGTGTCTGACTAGGTCATAGGATGATGTAAAACCATGTTGATTCACAAGTTGGGGCACTATCCTACCTGGTTTCACCTGAACGGGGAGATTCCCCCTTATACAGGTCCATAACCTTTCGCTTCTAGGTTAGAGCGCATGCATGCGAGGGGGACACATGCAATCACCTATACCAACCTTGCACCACACTCACACACATATGCTAGGGACACATGCAAGTTTTCAGATGATTCCGACGTTCTTGCGGACTTCCACCGGCGAAACCCTGATCTGCGGGACTCGGACCGTCTACCCCCCTAGACATTCTTCTGAAGGGGGTAGCTCGGTGTAGCTCTCTCTTGTTTTGTGTTTGATTATGTCATGGGATGATGTGAAACCATGCTGGTTCACAAGTTGGGGCACTATACGGCCGGGTTTCACCGTAATAGGGAGATTCCCCCTTATACAGGTCCAGAACCTTCGCTTCTAGGTTAGAGCGCATGCATGTGAGGCGGGACACATGCAATCACCTATATATACCAACCTGGCACCACACTCACACACATATGCTAGGGACACATGCAAGTTTTCATCGATTCCGACGTTCTCCTGGACTTCCTCCGGCGAAACCCTGATGATCTGCGGGCCTCGGATCGTCTACCTAATGGAAATGAAGTTCAGCATCCTCTAGAACCTTATGGTCTATTGCAAAGTTAGTGTTTCCATGGTCTGAATACTAACAAATAGGCAACAAAAAGTTAACTAAAAACTTTAAATAAATACATTGGAAAGAAAAAAATAAAAAGAAAATTAGAAAATACCTAAAGGCACACGGCAAAGGACAAAACACACGGCAAAGAGGTCCTTTGCCGTGTGCCTGTCGCCGTCCAACACACGGCAAAGGTCCTTTGCCGTGTGTCTCTCTCCCTCAGACACACGGCAAAGAATTTTTTTCACCTTTAGCAAGGCTTTTATTACATATATGTTAGGTGATATTATTTCATAGGATCATGAGAGCACACATATGATCATAGGTTATTGTGGTATTGATCACTATATACATGCACCCCCTGATTCCGACGTTCTCGTGGACTTCCTCCAGCGAAACCCTGATGATCTACGGGCCTCGGATCGTCTACCCCCTAGACATTCTTTTGACAGGGGTAGCCCGGCGTAGCTCTCTCTTGTTTTGTGTTTGATTATGTCATGGGATGATGTGAAACCATGTTGGTTCACAAGTTGGGGCACTATACGGCCCGGTTTCACCGTAACGGGGAGATTCCCCCTTATACAGGTCCAGAACCTTCGCTTCTAGGTTAGAGCGCATGCATGTGAGGGGGGACACATGCAATCACCTATATCAACCTGGCACCACACTCACACACATATGCTAGGGACATGCAAGTTTTCATCGATTCCGACGTTCTCGTGGACTTCCTCCGGCGAAACCCTGATGATCTGCGGGCCTCGGATCGTCTACCCCCTAGACATTCTGTTGACAGGGGTAGCCCGGCGTAGCTCTCTCTTGTTTTGTGTCTGACTAGGTCATAGGATGATGTAAAACCATGTCGGTTCACAAGTTGGGGCACTATCCTACCCGGTTTCACCTGAACGAGGAGATTCCCCCTCATACAGGTCTAGAACCTTTCGCTTCTAGGTTAGAGCGCATGCATGCGAGGGGGACACATGCAATCACCTATACCAACCTTGCACCACACTCACACACATATGCTAGGGACACATGAAAGTTTTCAGATGATTCCGACGTTCTCGTGGTCTTCCTCCGGCGAAACCCTGATCTGCGGGACTCGAATCGTCTACCCCCCTAGACATTCTTCTGACAGGGGTAGCCCGGCGTAGCTCTCTCTTGTTTTGTGTCTGACTAGGTCATAGGATGATGTAAAACCATGTTGGTTCATAAGTTGGGGCACTATCCTACCCGGTTTCACCTGAACGGGGAGATTCCCCCTTATACAGGTCCATAACCTTCCGCTTCTAGGTTAGAGCGCATTCATGCGAGGGGGAATCATGCAATCACCTATACCAACCTTGCACCACACTCACACACATATGCTAGGGACACATGCAAGTTTTCAGATGATTCCGACGTTCTTGCGGACTTCCACCGGCGAAACCCTGATCTGCGGAACTCGGACTGTCTACCCCCCTAGACATTCTTCTGACAGGGGTAGCCCGGCGTAGCTCTCTCTTGTTTTGTGTTTCATTATGTCATGGGATGATGTGAAACCATGTTGGTTCACAAGTTGGGGCACTATACGGCCCGGTTTCACCGTAACGGGGAGATTCCCTGTTATACAGGTCCAGAACCTTCGCTTCTAGGTTAGAGCGCATGCATGTGAGGGGGGACACATGCAATCACCTATACCAACCTGGCACCACACTCACACACATATGCTAGGGACACATGCAAGTTTTCATCGATTCCGACGTTCTCGTGGACTTCCTCCGGCGAAACCCTGATGATCTGCGGGCCTCGGATCGTCTACCCCCCTAGACATTCTTCTGACAGGGGTAGCCCGGCGTAGCTCTCTCTTGTTTTGTGCCTGACTAGGTCATAGGATGATGTAAAACCATGTCGGTTCACAAGTTGGGGCACTATCCTACCCGGTTTCACCTGAACGAGGAGATTCCCCCTCATACAGGTCTAGAACCTTTCGCTTCTAGGTTAGAGCGCATGCATGCGAGGGGGACACATGCAATCACCTATACCAACCTTGCACCACACTCACACACATATGCTAGGGACACATGCAAGTTTTCAGATGATTCCGACGTTCTCGTGGTCTTCCTCCGGCGAAACCCTGATCTGCGGGACTCGAATCGTCTACCCCCCTAGACATTCTTCTGACAGGGGTAGCCCGGCGTAGCTCTCTCTTGTTTTGTGTCTGACTAGGTCATAGGATGATGTAAAACCATGTTGGTTCATAAGTTGGGGCACTATCCTACCCGGTTTCACCTGAACGGGGAGATTCCCCCTTATACAGGTCCATAACCTTCCGCTTCTAGGTTAGAGCGCATGCATGCGAGGGGGAATCATGCAATCACCTATACCAACCTTGCACCACACTCACACACATATGCTAGGGACACATGCAAGTTTTCAGATGATTCCGACGTTCTTGCGGACTTCCACCGGCGAAACCCTGATCTGTGGAACTCGGACTGTCTACCCCCCTAGACATTCTTCTGACAGGGGTAGCCCGGCGTAGCTCTCTCTTGTTTTGTGTTTCATTATGTCATGGGATGATGTGAAACCATGTTGGTTCACAAGTTGGGGCACTATACGGCCCGGTTTCACCGTAACGGGGAGATTCCCTGTTATACAGGTCCAGAACCTTTGCTTCTAGGTTAGAGCGCATGCATGTGAGGGGGGACACATGCAATCACCTATACCAACCTGGCACCACACTCACACACATATGCTAGGGACACATGCAAGTTTTCATCGATTCCGACGTTCTCGTGGACTTCCTCCGGCGAAACCCTGATGATCTGCGGGCCTCGGATCGTCTACCCCCCTAGACATTCTTCTGACAGGGGTAGTCCGGCGTAGCTCTCTCTTGTTTTGTGTCTGACTAGGTCATAGGATGATGTAAAACCATGTCGGTTCACAAGTTGGGGCACTATCCTACCCGGTTTCACCTGAACGAGGAGATTCCCCCTCATACAGGTCTAGAACCTTTCGCTTCTAGGTTAGAGCGCATGCATGCGAGGGGGACACATGCAATCACCTATACCAACCTTGCACCACACTCACACACATATGCTAGGGACACATGCAAGTTTTCAGATGATTCCGACGTTCTCGTGGTCTTCCTCCGGCGAAACCCTGATCTGCGGGACTCGAATCGTCTACCCCCTTAGACATTCTTCTGACAGGGGTAGCCCGGCGTAGCTCTCTCTTGTTTTGTGTCTGACTAGGTCATAGGATGATGTAAAACCATGTTGGTTCATAAGTTGGGGCACTATCCTACCCGGTTTCACCTGAACGGGGAGATTCCCCTTATACAGGTCCATAACCTTCCGCTTCTAGGTTAGAGCGCATGCATGCGAGGGGGAATCATGCAATCACCTATACCAACCTTGCACCACACTCACACACATATGCTAGGGACACATGCAAGTTTTCAGATGATTCCGACGTTCTTGCGGACTTCCACCGGCGAAACCCTGATCTGCGGAACTCGGACTGTCTACCCCCCTAGACATTCTTCTGACAGGGGTAGCCCGGCGTAGCTCTCTCTTGTTTTGTGTTTGATTATGTCATGGGATGATGTGAAACCATGTTGGTTCACAAGTTGGGGCACTATCCTACCCGGTTTCACCTGAACAGGGAGATTCCCCCTTATACAGGTCCATAACCTTTCGCTTCTAGGTTAGAGCGCATGCATGCGAGGGGGACACATGCAATCACCTATACCAACCTTGCACCACACTCACACACATATGCTAGGGACACATGCAAGTTTTCAGATGATTCCGACGATCTTGCGGACTTCCACCGGCGAAACCCTGATCTGCGGGACTCGGACCGTCTACCCCCCTAGACATTCTTCTGACAGGGGTAGCCCGGCGTAGCTCTCTCTTGTTTTGTGTTTGATTATGTCATGGGATGATGTGAAACCATGTTGGTTCACAAGTTGGGGCACTATACGGCCCGGTTTCACCGTAACAGGGAGATTCCCCCTTATACAGGTCCAGAACCTTCGCTTCTAGGTTAGAGCGCATGCATGTGAGGGGGACACATGCAATCACCTATACCAACCTGGCACCACACTCACACACATATGCTAGGGACACATGAAATTTTTCATCGATTCCGACGTTCTCGTGTACTTCCTCTGGCGAAACCCTGATGATCTGCGGGCCTCGGATCGTCTACCCCCTAGACATTCTTCTGACAGGGGTAGCCCGGCGTAGCTCTCTCTTGTTTTGTGTCTGACTAGGTCATAGGATGATGTAAAACCATGTTGGTTCACAAGTTGGGGCACTATCCTACCCGGTTTCACATGAACGGGGAGATTCCCCCTTATACAGGTCGAGAACCTTTCGCTTCTAGGTTAGAGCGCATGCATGCGAGAGGGACACATGCAATCACCTATACCAACCTTGCACCACACTCACACACATATGCTAGGGACACATGCAAGTTTTCAGATGATTCCGACGTTCTCGTGGTCTTCCTCCGGCGAAACCCTGATCTACGGGACTCGGATCGTCTACCCCCCTAGACATTCTTCTGACAGGGGTAGCCCGGCGTAGCTCTCTCTTGTTTTGTGTCTGACTAGGTCATAGGATGATGTAAAACCATGTTGGCTCACAAGTTGGGGCACTATCCTACCCGGTTTCACCTGAACAGGGAGATTCCCCCTTATACAGGTCCATAACCTTTCGCTTCTAGGTTAGAGCGCATGCATGCGAGGGGGACACATGCAATCACCTATACCAACCTTGCACCACACTCACACACATATGCTAGGGACACATGCAAGTTTTCAGATGATTCCGACGATCTTGCGGACTTCCACCGGCGAAACCCTGATCTGCGGGACTCGGACCGTCTACCCCCCTAGACATTCTTCTGACAGGGGTAACCCGGCGTAGCTCTCTCTTGTTTTGTGTTTGATTATGTCATGGGATGATGTGAAACCATGTTGGTTCACTAGTTGGGGCACTATACGGCCCGGTTTCACCGTAACAGGGAGATTCCCCCTTATACAGGTCCAGAACCTTCGCTTCTAGGTTAGAGCGCATGCATGTGAGGGGGACACATGCAATCACCTATACCAACCTGGCACCACACTCACACACATATGCCAGGGACACATGAAATTTTTCATCGATTCCGACGTTCTCGTGTACTTCCTCCGGCGAAACCCTGATGATCTGCGGGCCTCGGATCGTCTACCCCCTAGACATTCTTCTGACAGGGGTAGCCCGGCGTAGCTCTCTCTTGTTTTGTGTCTGACTAGGTCATAGGATGACGTAAAACCATGTTGGTTCACAAGTTGGGGCACTATCCTACCCGGTTTCACATGAACGGGGAGATTCCCCCTTATACACGTCGAGAACCTTTCGCTTCTAGGTTAGAGCGCATGCATGCGAGAGGGACACATGCAATCACCTATACCAACCTTGCACCACACTCACACACATATGCTAGGGACACATGCAAGTTTTCAGATGATTCCGACGTTCTCGTGGTCTTCCTCCGGCGAAACCCTGATCTACGGGACTCGGATCGTCTACCCCCCTAGACATTCTTCTGACAGGGGTAGCCCGGCGTAGCTCTCTCTTGTTTTGTGTCTGACTAGGTCATAGGATGATGTAAAACCATGTTGGCTCACAAGTTGGGGCACTATCCTACCCGGTTTCACCTGAACAGGGAGATTCCCCCTTATACAGGTCCATAACCTTTCGCTTCTAGGTTAGAGCGCATGCATGCGAGGGGGACACATGCAATCACCTATACCAACCTTGCACCACACTCACACACATATGCTAGGGACACATGCAAGTTTTCAGATGATTCCGACGATCTTGCGGACTTCCACCGGCGAAACCCTGATCTGCGGGACTCGGACCGTCTACCCCCCTAGACATTCTACTGACAGGGGTAACCCGGCGT
Source organism: Avena sativa (assembly GCA_916181665.1). Classification (NCBI taxonomy): domain Eukaryota; kingdom Viridiplantae; phylum Streptophyta; class Magnoliopsida; order Poales; family Poaceae; genus Avena; species Avena sativa. The sequence goes on from OV702296.1 coordinate 388,915,437, forward strand.
AGCTCTCTCTTGTTTTGTGTTTGATTATGTCATGGGATGATGTGAAACCATGTTGGTTCACTAGTTGGGGCACTATACGGCCCGGTTTCACCGTAACAGGGAGATTCCCCCTTATACAGGTCCAGAACCTTCGCTTCTAGGTTAGAGCGCATGCATGTGAGGGGGACACATGCAATCACCTATACCAACCTGGCACCACACTCACACACATATGCTAGGGACACATGAAATTTTTCATCGATTCCGACGTTCTCGTGTACTTCCTCCGGCGAAACCCTGATGATCTGCGGGCCTCGGATCGTCTACCCCCTAGACATTCTTCTGACAGGGGTAGCCCGGCGTAGCTCTCTCTTGTTTTGTGTCTGACTAGGTCATAGGATGACGTAAAACCATGTTGGTTCACAAGTTGGGGCACTATACTACCCGGTTTCACATGAACGGGGAGATTCCCCCTTATACAGGTCGAGAACCTTTCGCTTCTAGGTTAGAGCGCATGCATGCGAGAGGGACACATGCAATCACCTATACCAACCTTGCACCACACTCACACACATATGCTAGGGACACATGCAAGTTTTCAGATGATTCCGACGTTCTCGTGGTCTTCCTCCGGCGAAACCCTGATCTACGGGACTCGGATCGTCTACCCCCCTAGACATTCTTCTGACAGGGGTAGCCCGGCGTAGCTCTCTCTTGTTTTGTGTCTGACTAGGTCATAGGATGATGTAAAACCATGTTGGCTCACAAGTTGGGGCACTATCCTACCCGGTTTCACCTGAACGGGGAGATTCCCCTTATACAGGTCCATAACCTTTCGCTTCTAGGTTAGAGCGCATGCATGCGAGGGGGACACATTGAATCACCTATACCAACCTTGCACCACACTCACACACATATGCTAGGGACACATGCAAGTTTTCAGATGATTCCGACGTTCTTGCGGACTTCCACCGGCGAAACCCTGATCTGCGGGACTCGGACCGTCTACCCCCCTAGACATTCTTCTGACTGGGGTAGCCCGGCGTAGCTCTCTCTTGTTTTGTGTTTGATTATGTCATGGGATGATGTGAAACCATGTTGGTTCACCAGTTGGGGAACTATACGGCCCGGTTTGACGGTAACCGGGAGATTCCCCCTTATACAGGTCCAGAACCTTCGCTTCTAGGTTAGAGCGCATGCATGTGAGGGGGTACACATGCAATCACCTATACCAACCTGGCACCACACTCACACACATATGCTAGGGACACATGAAAGTTTTCATCGATTCCGACGTTCTCGTGGACTTCCTCCGGCGAAACCCTGATGATCTGCGGGCCTCGGATCGTCTACCCCCCTAGACATTCTTCTGACAGGGGTAGCCCGGCGTAGCTCTCTCGTGTTTTGTGTCTGACTAGGTCATAGGATGATGTAAAACCATGTTGGTTCACAAGTTGGGGCACTATCCTACCCGGTTTCACGTGAACGGGGAGATTCCCCCTTATACAGGTCGAGAACCTTTCGCTTCTAGGTTAGAGCGCATGCATGCGAGAGGGACACATGCAATCACCTATACCAACCTTGCACCACACTCACACACATATGCTAGGGACACATGCAAGTTTTTAGATCATTCCGACGTTCTCGTGGTCTTCCTCCGGCGAAACCCTGATCTGCGGGACTCGGATCGTCTACCCCCCTAGACATTCTTCTGACAGGGTAGCCCGACGTAGCTCTCTCTTGTTTTGTGTCTGACTAGGTCATAGGATGATGTAAAACCATGTTGGTTCACAAGTTGGGGCACTATCCTACCTGGTTTCACCTGAACGGGGAGATTCCCCTTACACAGGTCCATAACCTTTCGCTTCTAGGTTAGAGTGCATGCATGCGAGGGGGACACATGCAATCACCTATACCAACCTTGCACCACACTCATACACATATGCTAGGGACACATGCAAGTTTTCAGATGATTCCGACGTTCTTGCGGACTTCCACCGGCGAAACCCTGATCTGTGAGTGGGGACACATGCAATCACCTATACCAACCTGGCACCACACTCACACACATATGCTAGGGACACATGCAAGTTTTCATCGATTCCGACGTTCTCGTGGACTTCCTCCGGCGAAACCCTGATGATCTGCGGGCCTCGGATCGTCTACCCCCCTAGACATTCTTCTGACAGGGGTAGCCCGGCGTAGCTCTCTCTTGTTTTGTGTCTGACTAGGTCATAGGATGATGTAAAACCATGTTGGTTCACAAGTTGGGGCACTATCCTACCCGGTTTCACCTGAACAGGGAGATTCCCCCTTATACAGGTGCATAACCTTTCGCTTCTAGGTTAGAGCGCATGCATGCGAGGGGGACACATGCAATCACCTATACAAACCTTGCACCACACTCACACACATATTCTAGGGACACATGCTAGTTTTCAGATGATTCCGACGTTCTCGTGGTCTTCCTCCGGCGAAACCCTGATCTGCGGGCCTCAGATCGTCTACCCCCCTAGACATTCTTCTGACAGGGGTAGCCCGGCGTAGCTCTCTCTTGTTTTGTGTCTGACTAGGTCATAGGATGATGTAAAACCATGTTGGTTCACAAGTTGGGGCACTATCCTACCCGGTTTCACCTGAACAGGGAGATTCCCCCTTATGCAGGTCCAGAACCTTCGCTTCTAGGTTAGAGCGCATGCATGCGAGGGGGACACATGCAATCACCTATACCAACCTTGCACCACACTCACACACATATGCTAGGGACACATGCAAGTTTTCAGATGATTCCGACGTTCTCGTGGTCTTCCTCCGACGAAACCCTGATCTGCGGGACTCGGATCGTCTACCCCCCTAGACATTCTTCTGACAGGGGTAGCCCGGCGTAGCTCTCTCTTGTTTTGTGTCTGACTAGGTCATAGGATGATGTAAAACCATGTTGGTTCACAAGTTGGGGCACTATCCTACCCGGTTTCACGTGAACGAGGAGATTCCCCCTTATACAGGTCGAGAACCTTTCGCTTCTAGGTTAGAGCGCATGCATGCAAGAGGGACACATGCAATCACCTATAACAACCTTGCACCACACTCACACACATATGCTAGGGACACATGCAAGTTTTCAGATGATTCCGACGTTCTCGTGGTCTTCCTCCGGCGAAACCCTGATCTGCGGGACTCGGATCGTCTACCCCCCTAGACATTCTTCTGACAGGGGTAGCCCGGCGTAGCTCTCTCTTGTTTTGTGTCTGACTAGGTGATAGGATGATGTAAAACCATGTTGGTTCACAAGTTGGGGCACTATCCTACCCGGTTTCACCTGAACGGGGAGATTCCCCCTTATACAGGTCCATAACCTTTCGCTTCTAGGTTAGAGCGCATGCATGCGAGGGGGACACATGCAATCACCTATACCAACCTTGCACCACACTCACACACATATGCTAGGGACACATGCAAGTTTTCAGATGATTCCGACGTTCTTGCGGACTTCCACCGGCGAAACCCTGATCTGCGGGACTCGGACCGTCTACCCCCCTAGACATTCTTTTGACAGGGGTAGCCCGGCGTAGCTCTCTCTTGTTTTGTATTTGATTATGTCATGGGATGATGTGAAACCATGTTAGTTCACAAGTTGGGGCACTATACGGCCCGGTTTCACCATAACGGGGAGATTCCCCCTTATACAGGTCCAGAACCTTCGCTTCTAGGTTAGAGCGCATGCATGTGAGGGGGGACACATGCAATCACCTATACCAACCTGGCACCACACTCACACACATATGCTAGGGACACATGCAAGTTTTCATCGATTCCGACGTTCTCGTGGACTTCCTCTGGCGAAACCCTGATGATCTGCGGGCCTCGGATCGTCTACCCCCCTAGACATTCTTCTGACAGGGGTAGCCCGGCGTAGCTCTCTCTTGTTTTGTGTCTGACTAGGTCATAGGATGATGTAAAACCATGTTGGTTCACAAGTTGGGGCACTATCCTACCCGGTTTCACATGAACGGGAGATCCCCCCTTATACAGGTCTAGAACCTTTCGCTTCTAGGTTAGAGCGCATGCATGTGAGAGGGACACACGCAATCACCTATACCAACCTTGCACCACACTCACACACATATGCTAGGGACACATGCAAGTTTTCAGATGATTCCGACGTTCTCGTGGTCTTCCTCCGACGAAACCCTGATCTGCGAGACTCGGATCGTCTACCCCCCTAGACATTCTTCTGATAGGGGTAGCCCGGCGTAGCTCTCTCTTGTTTGTGTCTGACTAGGTCATAGGATGATGTAAAACCATGTTGGTTCACAAGTTGGGGCACTATCCTACCCGGTTTCACCTGAACAGGGAGATTCCCCCTTATACAGGTCCATAACCTTTCGCTTCTAGGTTAGAGCGCATGCATGCGAGGGGGACACATGCAATCACCTATACCAACCTTGCACCACACTCACACACATATGCTAGGGACACATGCAAGTTTTCAGGTGATTCCGACGATCTTGCGGACTTCCACCGGCGAAACCCTGATCTGCGGGACTTGGACCGTCTACCCCCCTAGACATTCTTCTGACAGGGGTAGCCCGGCGTAGCTCTATCTTGTTTTGTGTCTGATTATGTCATGGGATGATGTGAAACCATGTTGGTTCACAAGTTGGGGCACTATACGGCCCGGTTTCACTGTAACAGGGAGATTCCCCCTTATACAGGTCCAGAACCTTCGCTTCTAGGTTAGAGCGCATGCATGTGAGGGGGGACACATGCAATCACCTATACCAACCTGGCACCACACTCACACACATATGCTAGGGACACATGAAAGTTTTCATCGATTCCGACGTTCTCGTGGACTTCCTCCGGCGAAACCCTGATGATCTGCGGGCCTCGGATCGTCTACCCCCTAGACATTCTTCTGACAGGGGTAGCCCGGCGTAGCTCTCTCTTGTTTTGTGTCTGACTAGGTCATAGGATGATGTAAAACCATGTTGGTTCACAAGTTGGGGCACTATCCTACCCGGTTTCACGTGAACGGGGAGATTCCCCCTTATACAGGTCGAGAACCTTTCGCTTCTAGGTTAGAGCGCATGCATGCGAGAGGGACACATGCAATCACCTATACCAACCTTGCACCACACTCACACACATATGCTAGGGACACATGCAAGTTTTTAGATGATTCCGATGTTTTCGTGGTCTTCCTCCAGCGAAACCCTGATCTGCGGGACTCGGATCGTCTACCCCCCTAGACATTCTTCTGACAGGGTAGACCGACGTAGCTCTCTCTTGTTTTGTGTCTGACTAGGTCATAGGATGATGTAAAACCATGTTGATTCACAAGTTGGGGCACTATCCTACCTGGTTTCACCTGAACGGGGAGATTCCCCCTTATACAGGTCCATAACCTTTCGCTTCTAGGTTAGAGCGCATGCATGCGAGGGGGACACATGCAATCACCTATACCAACCTTGCACCACACACACACACATATGCTAGGGACACATGCAAGTTTTCAGATGATTCCGACGTTCTTGCGGACTTCCACCGGCGAAACCCTGATCTGCGGGACTCGGACCGTCTACCCCCCTAGACATTCTTCTGAAGGGGGTAGCTCGGTGTAGCTCTCTCTTGTTTTGTGTTTGATTATGTCATGGGATGATGTGAAACCATGTTGGTTCACAAGTTGGGGCACTATACGGCCGGGTTTCACCGTAACAGGGAGATTCCCCCTTATACAGGTCCAGAACCTTCGCTTCTAGGTTAGAGCGCATGCATGTGAGGGGGGACACATGCAATCACCTATATATACCAACCTGGCACCACACTCACACACATATGCTAGGGACACATGCAAGTTTTCATCGATTCCGACGTTCTCGTGGACTTCCTCCGGCGAAACACTGATGATCTGCGGGCCTCGGATCGTCTACCTAATGGAAATGAAGTTCAGCATCCTCTAGAACCTTATGGTCTATTGCAAAGTTAGTGTTTCCATGGTCTGAATACTAACAAATAGGCAACAAAAAGTTAACTAAAAACTTTAAATAAATACATTGGAAAGAAAAAAATAAAAAGAAAATTAGAAAATACCTAAAGGCACACGGCAAAGGACAAAACACACGGCAAAGAGGTCCTTTGCCGTGTGCCTGTCGCCGTCCAACACACGGCAAAGGTCCTTTGCCGTGTGTCTCTCTCCCTCAGACACACGGCAAAGAATTTTTTTCACCTTTAGCAAGGCTTTTATTACATATATGTTAGGTGATATTATTTCATAGGATCATGAGAGCACACATATGATCATATGTTATTGTGGTCTTGATCACTATATACATGCACCCCCTGATTCCGACGTTCTCGTGGACTTCCTCCAGCGAAACCCTGATGATCTACGGGCCTCGGATCGTCTACCCCCTAGACATTCTTTTGACAGGGGTAGCCCGGCGTAGCTCTCTCTTGTTTTGTGTTTGATTATGTCATGGGATGATGTGAAACCATGTTGGTTCACAAGTTGGGGCACTATACGGCCCGTTTTCACCGTAACGGGGAGATTCCCCCTTATACAGGTCCAGAACCTTTGCTTCTAGGTTAGAGCGCATGCATGTGAGGGGGGACACATGCAATCACCTATATCAACCTGGCACCACACTCACACACATATGCTAGGGACACATGCAAGTTTTCATCGATTCCGACGTTCTCGTGGACTTCCTCCGGCGAAACCCTGATGATCTGCGGGCCTCGGATCGTCTACCCCCCTAGACATTCTTATGACAGGGGTAGCCCGGCATAGCTCTCTCTTGTTTTGTGTCTGACTAGGTCATAGGATGATGTAAAACCATGTCGGTTCACAAGTTGGGGCACTATCCTACCCGGTTTCACCTGAACGAGGAGATTCCCCCTCATACAGGTCTAGAACCTTTCGCTTCTAGGTTAGAGCGCATGCATGCGAGGGGGACACATGCAATCACCTATACCAACCTTGCACCACACTCACACACATATGCTAGGGACACATGCAAGTTTTCAGATGATTCCGACGTTCTCGTGGTCTTCCTCCGGCGAAACCCTGATCTGCGGGACTCGAATCGTCTACCCCCCTAGACATTCTTCTGACAGGGGTAGCCCGGCGTAGCTCTCTCTTGTTTTGTGTCTGACTAGGTCATAGGATGATGTAAAACCATGTTGGTTCATAAGTTGGGGCACTATCCTACCCGGTTTCACCTGAACGGGGAGATTCCCCCTTATAGAGGTCCATAACCTTCCGCTTCTAGGTTAGAGCGCATGCATGCGAGGGGGAATCATGCAATCACCTATACCAACCTTGCACCACACTCACACACATATGCTAGGGACACATGCAAGTTTTCAGATGATTCCGACGTTCTTGCGGACTTCCACCGGCGAAACCCTGATCTGCGGAACTCGGACTGTCTACCCCCCTAGACATTCTTCTGACAGGGGTAGCCCGGCATAGCTCTCTCTTGTTTTGTGTTTCATTATGTCATGGGATGATGTGAAACCATGTTGGTTCACAAGTTGGGCCACTATACGGCCCGGTTTCACCGTAACGGGGAGATTCCCCCTTATACAGATCCAGAACCTTTGCTTCTAGGTTAGAGCGCATGCATGTGAGGGGGGACACATGCAATCACCTATATCAACCTGGCACCACACTCACACACATATGCTAGGGACACATGCAAGTTTTCATCGATTCCGACGTTCTCGTGGACTTCCTCCGGCGAAACCCTGATGATCTGCGGGCCTCGGATCGTCTACCCCCCTAGACATTCTTATGACAGGGGTAGCCCGGCATAGCTCTCTCTTGTTTTGTGTCTGACTAGGTCATAGGATGATGTAAAACCATGTCGGTTCACAAGTTGGGGCACTATCCTACCCGGTTTCACCTGAACGAGGAGATTCCCCCTCATACAGGTCTAGAACCTTTCGCTTCTAGGTTAGAGCGCATGCATGCGAGGGGGACACATGCAATCACCTATACCAACCTTGCACCACACTCACACACATATGCTAGGGACACATGCAAGTTTTCAGATGATTCCGACGTTCTCGTGGTCTTCCTCCGGCGAAACCCTGATCTGCGGGACTCGAATCGTCTACCCCCCTAGACATTCTTCTGACAGGGGTAGCCCGGCGTAGCTCTCTCTTGTTTTGTGTCTGAATAGGTCATAGGATGATGTAAAACCATGTTGGTTCATAAGTTGGGGCACTATCCTACCCGGTTTCACCTGAACGGGGAGATTCCCCCTTATAGAGGTCCATAACCTTCCGCTTCTAGGTTAGAGCGCATGCATGCGAGGGGGAATCATGCAATCACCTATACCAACCTTGCACCACACTCACACACATATGCTAGGGACACATGCAAGTTTTCAGATGATTCCGACGTTCTTGCGGACTTCCACCGGCGAAACCCTGATCTGCGGAACTCGGACTGTCTACCCCCCTAGACATTCTTCTGACAGGGGTAGCCCGGCATAGCTCTCTCTTGTTTTGTGTTTCATTATGTCATGGGATGATGTGAAACCATGTTGGTTCACAAGTTGGGCCACTATACGGCCCGGTTTCACCGTAACGGGGAGATTCCCTGTTATACAGGTCCAGAACCTTCGCTTCTAGGTTAGAGCGCATGCATGTGAGGGGGGACACATGCAATCACCTATACCAACCTGGCACCACACTCACACACATATGCTAGGGACACATGCAAGTTTTCATCGATTCCGACGTTCTCGTGGACTTCCTCCGGCGAAACCCTGATGATCTGCGGGCCTCGGATCGTCTACCCCCCTAGACATTCTTCTGACAGGGGTAGCCCGGCGTAGCTCTGTCTTGTTTTGTGTCTGACTAGGTCATAGGATGATGTAAAACCATGTCGGTTCACAAGTTGGGGCACTATCCTACCCGGTTTCACCTGAACGAGGAGATTCCCCCTCATACAGGTCTAGAACCTTTCGCTTCTAGGTTAGAGCGCATGCATGCGAGGGGGACACATGCAATCACCTATACCAACCTTGCACCACACTCACACACATATGCTAGGGACACATGCAAGTTTTCAGATGATTCCGACGTTCTCGTGGTCTTCCTCCGGCGAAACCCTGATCTGCGGGACTCGAATCGTCTACCCCCCTAGACATTCTTCTGACAGGGGTAGCCCGGCGTAGCTCTCTCTTGTTTTGTGTCTGAATAGGTCATAGGATGATGTAAAACCATGTTGGTTCATAAGTTGGGGCACTATCCTACCCGGTTTCACCTGAACGGGGAGATTCCCCCTTATAGAGGTCCATAACCTTCCGCTTCTAGGTTAGAGCGCATGCATGCGAGGGGGAATCATGCAATCACCTATACCAACCTTGCACCACACTCACACACATATGCTAGGGACACATGCAAGTTTTCAGATGATTCCGACGTTCTTGCGGACTTCCACCGGCGAAACCCTGATCTGCGGAACTCGGACTGTCTACCCCCCTAGACATTCTTCTGACAGGGGTAGCCCGGCATAGCTCTCTCTTGTTTTGTGTTTCATTATGTCATGGGATGATGTGAAACCATGTTGGTTCACAAGTTGGGCCACTATACGGCCCGGTTTCACCGTAACGGGGAGATTCCCTGTTATACAGGTCCAGAACCTTCGCTTCTAGGTTAGAGCGCATGCATGTGAGGGGGGACACATGCAATCACCTATACCAACCTGGCACCACACTCACACACATATGCTAGGGACACATGCAAGTTTTCATCGATTCCGACGTTCTCGTGGACTTCCTCCGGCGAAACCCTGATGATCTGCGGGCCTCGGATCGTCTACCCCCCTAGACATTCTTCTGACAGGGGTAGCCCGGCGTAGCTCTGTCTTGTTTTGTGTCTGACTAGGTCATAGGATGATGTAAAACCATGTCGGTTCACAAGTTGGGGCACTATCCTACCCGGTTTCACCTGAACGAGGAGATTCCCCCTCATACAGGTCTAGAACCTTTCGCTTCTAGGTTAGAGCGCATGCATGCGAGGGGGACACATGCAATCACCTATACCAACCTTGCACCACACTCACACACATATGCTAGGGACACATGCAAGTTTTCAGATGATTCCGACGTTCTCGTGGTCTTCCTCCGGCGAAACCCTGATCTGCGGGACTCGAATCGTCTACCCCCCTAGACATTCTTCTGACAGGGGTAGCCCGGCGTAGCTCTCTCTTGTTTTGTGTCTGACTAGGTCATAGGATGATGTAAAACCATGTTGGTTCATAAGTTGGGGCACTATCCTACCCGGTTTCACCTGAACGGGGAGATTCCCCCTTATACAGGTCCATAACCTTCCGCTTCTAGGTTAGAGCGCATGCATGCGAGGGGGAATCATGCAATCACCTATACCAACCTTGCACCACACTCACACACATATGCTAGGGACACATGCAAGTTTTCAGATGATTCCGACGTTCTTGCGGACTTCCACCGGCGAAACCCTGATCTGCGGAACACGGACTGTCTACCCCCCTAGACATTCTTCTGACAGGGGTAGCCCGGCGTAGCTCTCTCTTGTTTTGTGTTTGATTATGTCATGGGATGATGTGAAACCATGTTGGTTCACAAGTTGGGCCACTATACGGCCCGGTTTCACCGTAACGGGGAGATTCCCTGTTATACAGGTCCAGAACCTTCGCTTCTAGGTTAGAGCGCATGCATGTGAGGGGGGACACATGCAATCACCTATACCAACCTGGCACCACACTCACACACATATGCTAGGGACACATGCAAGTTTTCATCGATTCCGACGTTCTCGTGGACTTCCTCCGGCGAAACCCTGATGATCTGCGGGCCTCGGATCGTCTACCCCCCTAGACATTCTTCTGACAGGGGTAGCCCGGCGTAGCTCTGTCTTGTTTTGTGTCTGACTAGGTCATAGGATGATGTAAAACCATGTCGGTTCACAAGTTGGGGCACTATCCTACCCGGTTTCACCTGAACGAGGAGATTCCCCCTCATACAGGTCTAGAACCTTTCGCTTCTAGGTTAGAGCGCATGCATGCGAGGGGGACACATGCAATCACCTATACCAACCTTGCACCACACTCACACACATATGCTAGGGACACATGCAAGTTTTCAGATGATTCCGACGTTCTCGTGGTCTTCCTCCGGCGAAACCCTGATCTGCGGGACTCGAATCGTCTACCCCCCTAGACATTCTTCTGACAGGGGTAGCCCGGCGTAGCTCTCTCTTGTTTTGTGTCTGACTAGGTCATAGGATGATGTAAAACCATGTTGGTTCATAAGTTGGGGCACTATCCTACCCGGTTTCACCTGAACGGGGAGATTCCCCCTTATACAGGTCCATAACCTTCCGCTTCTAGGTTAGAGCGCATGCATGCGAGGGGGAATCATGCAATCACCTATACCAACCTTGCACCACACTCACACACATATGCTAGGGACACATGCAAGTTTTCAGATGATTCCGACGTTCTTGCGGACTTCCACCGGCGAAACCCTGATCTGCGGAACACGGACTGTCTACCCCCCTAGACATTCTTCTGACAGGGGTAGCCCGGCGTAGCTCTCTCTTGTTTTGTGTTTGATTATGTCATGGGATGATGTGAAACCATGTTGGTTCACAAGTTGGGGCACTATACGGCCCGGTTTCACCGTAACGGGGAGATTCCCTGTTATACAGGTCCAGAACCTTCGCTTCTAGGTTAGAGCGCATGCATGTGAGGGGGGACACATGCAATCACCTATACCAACCTGGCACCACACTCACACACATATGCTAGGGACACATGCAAGTTTTCATCGATTCCGACGTTCTCGTGGACTTCCTCCGGCGAAACCCTGATGATCTGCGGGCCTCGGATCGTCTACCCCCCTAGACATTCTTCTGACAGGGGTAGCCCGGCGTAGCTCTCTCTTGTTTTGTGTCTGACTAGGTCATAGGATGATGTAAAACCATGTTGGTTCACAAGTTGGGGCACTATCCTACCTGGTTTCACCTGAACGGGGAGATTCCCCCTTATACAGGTCCAGAACCTTTCGCTTCTAGGTTAGAGCGCATGCATGCGAGTGGGACACATGCAATCACCTATATAGACCTTGCACCACACTCACACACATATGCTAGGGACACATGCAAGTTTTTAGATGATTCCGACGTTCTCGTGGTCTTCCTCCGACGAAACCCTGATCTGCGGGACTCGGATCGTCTACCCCCCTAGACATTCTTCTGACAGGGGTAGCCCGGCATAGCTCTCTCTTTTTTTGTGTCTGACTAGGTCATAGGATGATGTAAAACCATGTTGGTTCACAAGTTGGGGCACTATTCTACCCGGTTTCACGTGAACGGGGAGATTCCCCCTTATACAGGTCGAGAACCTTTCGCTTCTAGGTTAGAGCGCATGCATGCGAGAGGGACACATGCAAGCACCTATACCAACCTTGCACCACACTCACACACATATGCTAGGGACACATGCAAGTTTTTAGATGATTCCGACGTTCTCGTGGTCTTCCTCCGGCGAAACCCTGATCTGCGGGACTCGGATCGTCTACCCCCCTAGACATTCTTCTGACAGGGTAGCCCGACGTAGCTCTCTCTTGTTTTGTGTCTCACTAGGTCATAGGATGATGTAAAACCATGTTGGTTCACAAGTTGGGGCACTATCCTACCTGGTTTCACCTGAACGGGGAGATTCCCCCTTATACAGGTCCATAACCTTTCGCTTCTAGGTTAGAGCGCATGCATGCGAGGGGGACACATGCAATCACCTTTACAAACCTTGCACCACACTCACACACATATTCTAGGGACACATGCAAGTTTTCAGATGATTCCGACGTTCTCGTGGTCTTCCTCCGGCGAAACCCTGATCTGCGGGCCTCGGATCGTCTACCCCCCTAGACATTCTTCTGACAGGGGTAGCCCGGCGTAGCTCTCTCTTGTTTTGTGTCTGACTAGGTCATAGTATGATGTAAAACCATGTTGGTTCACAAGTTGGGGCACTATCCTACCCGGTTTCACCTGAACGGGGAGATTCCCCCTTATACAGGTCCAGAACCTTCGCTTCTAGGTTAGAGCACATGCATGCGAGGGGGACACATGCAATCACCTATACCAACCTTGCACCACACTCACACACATATGTTAGGGACACATGCAAGTTTTCAGATGATTCCGACGTTCTCGTGGTCTTCCTCCGACGAAACCCTGATCTGCGGGACTCGGATCGTCTACCCCCCTAGACATTCTTCTGACAGGGGTAGCCCGGCGTAGCTCTCTCTTGTTTTGTGTCTGACTAGGTCATAGGATGATGTAAAACCATGTTGGTTCATAAGTTGGGGCACTATCCTACCCGGTTTCACCTGAACGGGGAGATTCCCCCTTATACAGGTCCATAACCTTCCGCTTCTAGGTTAGAGCGCATGCATGCGAGGGGGAATCATGCAATCACCTATACCAACCTTGCACCACACTCACACACAAATGCTAGGGACACATGCAAGTTTTCAGATGATTCCGACGTTCTTGCGGACTTCCACCGGCGAAACCCTGATCTGCGGAACACGGACTGTCTACCCCCCTAGACATTCTTCTGACAGGGGTAGCCCGGCGTAGCTCTCTCTTGTTTTGTGTTTGATTATGTCATGGGATGATGTGAAACCATGTTGGTTCACAAGTTGGGCCACTATACGGCCCGGTTTCACCGTAACGGGGAGATTCCCTGTTATACAGGTCCAGAACCTTCGCTTCTAGGTTAGAGCGCATGCATGTGAGGGGGGACACATGCAATCACCTATACCAACCTGGCACCACACTCACACACATATGCTAGGGACACATGCAAGTTTTCATCGATTCCGACGTTCTCGTGGACTTCCTCCGGCGAAACCCTGATGATCTGCGGGCCTCGGATCGTCTACCCCCCTAGACATTCTTCTGACAGGGGTAGCCCGGCGTAGCTCTGTCTTGTTTTGTGTCTGACTAGGTCATAGGATGATGTAAAACCATGTTGGTTCACAAGTTGGGGCACTATCCTACCTGGTTTCACCTGAACGGGGAGATTCCCCCTTATACAGGTCCAGAACCTTTCGCTTCTAGGTTAGAGCGCATGCATGCGAGTGGGACACATGCAATCACCTATATAGACCTTGCACCACACTCACACACATATGCTAGGGACACATGCAAGTTTTTAGATGATTCCGACGTTCTCGTGGTCTTCCTCCGACGAAACCCTGATCTGCGGGACTCGGATCGTCTACCCCCCTAGACATTCTTCTGACAGGGGTAGCCCGGCATAGCTCTCTCTTTTTTTGTGTCTGACTAGGTCATAGGATGATGTAAAACCATGTTGGTTCACAAGTTGGGGCACTATTCTACCCGGTTTCACGTGAACGGGGAGATTCCCCCTTATACAGGTCGAGAACCTTTCGCTTCTAGGTTAGAGCGCATGCATGCGAGAGGGACACATGCAAGCACCTATACCAACCTTGCACCACACTCACACACATATGCTAGGGACACATGCAAGTTTTTAGATGATTCCGACGTTCTCGTGGTCTTCCTCCGGCGAAACCCTGATCTGCGGGACTCGGATCGTCTACCCCCCTAGACATTCTTCTGACAGGGTAGCCCGACGTAGCTCTCTCTTGTTTTGTGTCTCACTAGGTCATAGGATGATGTAAAACCATGTTGGTTCACAAGTTGGGGCACTATCCTACCTGGTTTCACCTGAACGGGGAGATTCCCCCTTATACAGGTCCATAACCTTTCGCTTCTAGGTTAGAGCGCATGCATGCGAGGGGGACACATGCAATCACCTTTACAAACCTTGCACCACACTCACACACATATTCTAGGGACACATGCAAGTTTTCAGATGATTCCGACGTTCTCGTGGTCTTCCTCCGGCGAAACCCTGATCTGCGGGCCTCGGATCGTCTACCCCCCTAGACATTCTTCTGACAGGGGTAGCCCGGCGTAGCTCTCTCTTGTTTTGTGTCTGACTAGGTCATAGTATGATGTAAAACCATGTTGGTTCACAAGTTGGGGCACTATCCTACCCGGTTTCACCTGAACGGGGAGATTCCCCCTTATACAGGTCCAGAACCTTCGCTTCTAGGTTAGAGCACATGCATGCGAGGGGGACACATGCAATCACCTATACCAACCTTGCACCACACTCACACACATATGTTAGGGACACATGCAAGTTTTCAGATGATTCCGACGTTCTCGTGGTCTTCCTCCGACGAAACCCTGATCTGCGGGACTCGGATCGTCTACCCCCCTAGACATTCTTCTGACAGGGGTAGCCCGGCGTAGCTCTCTCTTGTTTTGTGTCTGACTAGGTCATAGGATGATGTAAAACCATGTTGGTTCATAAGTTGGGGCACTATCCTACCCGGTTTCACCTGAACGGGGAGATTCCCCCTTATACAGGTCCATAACCTTCCGCTTCTAGGTTAGAGCGCATGCATGCGAGGGGGAATCATGCAATCACCTATACCAACCTTGCACCACACTCACACACAAATGCTAGGGACACATGCAAGTTTTCAGATGATTCCGACGTTCTTGCGGACTTCCACCGGCGAAACCCTGATCTGCGGAACACGGACTGTCTACCCCCCTAGACATTCTTCTGACAGGGGTAGCCCGGCGTAGCTCTCTCTTGTTTTGTGTTTGATTATGTCATGGGATGATGTGAAACCATGTTGGTTCACAAGTTGGGGCACTATACGGCCCGGTTTCACCGTAACGGGGAGATTCCCTGTTATACAGGTCCAGAACCTTCGCTTCTAGGTTAGAGCGCATGCATGTGAGGGGGGACACATGCAATCACCTATACCAACCTGGCACCACACTCACACACATATGCTAGGGACACATGCAAGTTTTCATCGATTCCGACGTTCTCGTGGACTTCCTCCGGCGAAACCCTGATGATCTGCGGGCCTCGGATCGTCTACCCCCCTAGACATTCTTCTGACAGGGGTAGCCCGGCGTAGCTCTCTCTTGTTTTGTGTCTGACTAGGTCATAGGATGATGTAAAACCATGTTGGTTCACAAGTTGGGGCACTATCCTACCTGGTTTCACCTGAACGGGGAGATTCCCCCTTATACAGGTCCAGAACCTTTCGCTTCTAGGTTAGAGCGCATGCATGCGAGTTGGACACATGCAATCACCTATATAGACCTTGCACCACACTCACACACATATGCTAGGGACACATGCAAGTTTTTAGATGATTCCGACGTTCTCGTGGTCTTCCTCCGACGAAACCCTGATCTGCGGGACTCGGATCGTCTACCCCCCTAGACATTCTTCTGACAGGGGTAGCCCGGCATAGCTCTCTCTTTTTTTGTGTCTGACTAGGTCATAGGATGATGTAAAACCATGTTGGTTCACAAGTTGGGGCACTATTCTACCCGGTTTCACGTGAACGGGGAGATTCCCCCTTATACAGGTCGAGAACCTTTCGCTTCTAGGTTAGAGCGCATGCATGCGAGAGGGACACATGCAATCACCTATACCAACCTTGCACCACACTCACACACATATGCTAGGGACACATGCAAGTTTTTAGATGATTCCGACGTTCTCGTGGTCTTCCTCCGGCGAAACCCTGATGATCTGCGGGCCTCGGATCGTCTACCCCCCTAGACATTCTTCTGACAGGGGTAGCCCGACGTAGCTCTCTCTTGTTTTGTGTCTGACTAGGTCATAGGATGATGTAAAACCATGTTGGTTCACAAGTTGGGGCACTATCCTACCCGGTTTCACATGAATGGGGAGATCCCCCCTTATACAGGTCTAGAACCTTTCGCTTCTAGGTTAGAGCGCATGCATGCGAGAGGGACACACGCAATCACCTATACCAACCTTGCACCACACTCACACACATATTCTAGGGACACATGCAAGTTTTTAGATGATTCCGACGTTCTCGTGGTCTTCCTCCGGCGAAACCCTGATCTGCGAGACTCGGATCGTCTACCCCCTAGACATTCTTCTGATAGGGGTAGCCCGGCGTAGATCTCTCTTGTTTGTGTCTGACTAGGTCATAGGATGATGTAAAACCATGTTGGTTCACAAGTTGGGGCACTATCCTACCCGGTTTCACGTGAACGGGGAGATTCCCCCTTATACAGGTCGAGAACCTTTCACTTCTATGTTAGAGCGCATGCATGCGAGGGGGACACATGCAATCACCTATACCAACCTTGCACCACACTCACACACATATGCTAGGGACACATGCAAGTTTTCAGATGATTCCGACGTTCTCGTGGTCTTCCTCCGGCGAAACCCTGATCTACGGGACTCGGATCATCTACCCCCCAAGACATTCTTCTGACAGGGGTAGCCCGGCGTAGCTCTCTCTTGTTTTGTGTCTGACTAGGTCATAGGATGATGTAAAACCATGTTGGCTCACAAGTTGCGGCACTATCCTACCCGGTTTCACCTGAACGGGGAGATTCCCCCTTATACAGGTCCATAACCTTTCGCTTCTAGGTTAGAGCGCATGCATGCGAGGGGGACACATGCAATCACCTATATAGACCTTGCACCACACTCACACACATATGCTAGGGACACATGCAAGTTTTCAGATGATTCCGACGTTCTTGCGGACTTCCACCGGCGAAACCCTGATCTGCGGGACTCGGACCGTCTACCCCCCTAGACATTCTTCTGACAGGGGTAGCCCGGCGTAGCTCTCTCTTGTTTTCTGTTTGATTATGTCATGGGATGATGTGAAACCATGTTGGTTCACAAGTTGGGGCACTATACGGCCCGGTTTCACTGTAACAGGGACATTCCCCCTTATACAGGTCCAGAACCTTCGCTTCTAGGTTAGAGCGCATGAATGTGAGGGGGGACACATGCAATCACCTATACCAACCTGGCACCACACTCACACACATATTCTAGGGACTCATGAAAGTTTTCATCGATTCCGACGTTCTCGTGGACTTCCTCCGGCGAAACCCTGATGATCTGCGGGCCTCGGATCGTCTACCCCCCTAGACATTCTTCTGACAGGGGTAGCCCGGCGTAGCTCTCTCTTGTTTTGTGTCTGACTAGGTCATAGGATGATGTAAAACCATGTTGGTTCACAAGTTGGGGCACTATCCTACCCGGTTTCACGTGAACGGGGAGATTCCCCCTTATACAGGTCGAGAACCTTTCGCTTCTAGGTTAGAGCGCATGCATGCGAGAGGGACACATGCAATCACCTATACCAACCTTGCACCACACTCACACACATATGCTAGGGACACATGCAAGTTTTTAGATGATTCCGACGTTTTCGTGGTCTTCCTCTAGCGAAACCCTGATCTGCGGGACTCGGATCGTCTACCCCCCTAGACATTCTTCTGACAGGGTAGCCCGATGTAGCTCTCTCTTGTTTTGTGTCTGACTAGGTCATAGGATGATGTAAAACCATGTTGGTTCACAAGTTGGGGCACTATCCTACCTGGTTTCACCTGAACGGGGAGATTCCCCCTTATACAGGTCCATAACCTTTCGCTTCTAGGTTAGAGCGCATGCATGCGAGGGGGACACATGCAATCACCTATACCAACCTTGCACCACACTCACACACATATGCTAGGGACACATGCAAGTTTTCAGATGATTCCGACGTTCTTGCGGACTTCCAACGGCGAAACCCTGATCTGCGGGACTCGGACCGTCTACCCCCTAGACATTCTTCTGACGGGGGTAGCTCGGTGTAGCTCTCTCTTGTTTTGTGTTTGATTATGTCATGGGATGATGTGAAACCATGTTGGTTCACAAGTTGGGGCACTATACGGCCCGGTTTCACCGTAACAGGGAGATTCCCCCTTATACAGGTCCAGAACCTTCGCTTCTAGGTTAGAGCGCATGCATGTGAGGGGGGACACATGCAATCACCTATAAATACCAACCTGGCACCACACTCACACACATATGCTAGGGACACATGCAAGTTTTCATCGATTCCGACGTTCTCGTGGACTTCCTCCGGCGAAACCCTGATGATCTGCGGGCCTCGGATCGTCTACCCCCCTAGACATTCTTCTGACAGGGGTAGCCCAGCGTAGCTCTCTCTTGTTTAGTGTCTGACTAGGTCATAGGATGATGTAAAACCATGTTGGTTCACAAGTTGGGGCACTATCCTACCTGGTTTCACCTGAACGGGGAGATTCCCCCTTATACAGGTCCAGAACCTTTCGCTTCTAGGTTAGAGCGCATGCATGCGAGGGGGACACATGCAATCACCTATATAGACCTTGCACCCCACTCACACACATATGCTAGGGACAAATGCAAGTTTTCAGATAATTCCGACGCTCTCGTGGTCTTCCTCCGGCGAAACCCTGATCTGCGGGCCTCGGATAGTCTACCCCCTAGACATTCTTCTGACAGGGGTAGCCCGGCGTAGCTCTCTCTTGTTTTGTGTCTAACTAGGTCGTAGGATGATGTAAAACCATGTTGGTTCACAAGTTGGGGCACTATCCTACCCGGTTTCACCTGAACGGGGAGATTCCCCCTTATACAGGTCCAGAACCTTCGCCTCTAGGTTAGAGCGCATGCATGCGAGGGGGACACATGTAATCACCTGTACCAACCTTGCACCACACTCACACACATATGCTAGGGACACATGCAAGTTTTCAGATGATTCCGACGTTCTCGTGGTCTTCCTCCGACGAAACCCTGATCTGTGGGACTCGGATCGTCTACCCCCCTAGACATTCTTCTGATAGGGGTAGCCCGGCATAACTCTCTCTTTTTTTCTGTCTGACTAGGTCATAGGATGATGTAAAACCATGTTGGTTCACAAGTTGGGGCACTATTCTACCCGGTTTCACGTGAACGGGGAGATTCCCCCTTATACAGGTCGAGAACCTTTCGCTTCTAGGTTAGAGCGCATGCATGCGAGAGGGACACATGCAATCACCTATACCAACCTTGCACCACACTCACACACATATGCTAGGGACACATGCAAGTTTTCAGATGATTCCGACGTTCTCGTGGTCTTCCTTCGGCGAAACCCTGATCTGCGGGACTCGGATCGTCTACCCCCCTACACATTCTTCTGACAGGGGTAGCCCGGCGTAGCTCTCTCTTGTTTTGTGTCTGACTAGGTCATAGGATGATGTAAAACCATGTTGGTTCACAAGTTGGGGCACTATCCTACCCGGTTTCACCTGAACGGGGAGATTCCCCCTTATACAGGTCCATAACCTCTCGCTTCTAGGTTAGAGCGCTTGCATGCGAGGGGGACACATGCAATCACCTATACCAACCTTGCACCACACTCACACACATATGCTAGGGACACATGCAAGTTTTCAGATGATTCCGACGTTCTTGCGGACTTCCACCGGCGAAACCCTGATCTGCGGGACTCGGACCGTCTACCCCCCTAGACATTCTTCTGACAGGGGTAGCTCGGCGTATCTCTCTCTTGTTTTGTGTTTGATTATTTCATGGGATGATGTGAAACCATGTTGGTTCACAAGTTGGGGTACTATACGGCCCGGTTTCACCGTAACAGGGAGATTCCCCCTTATACAGGTCCAGAACCTTCGCTTCTAGGTTAGAGCGCATGCATGTGAGGGGGGACACATGCAATCACCTATATATACCAACCTCGCACCACACTCACACACATATGCTAGGGACACATGCAAGTTTTCATCGATTCCGACGTTCTCGTGGACTTCCTCCGGCGAAACCCTAATGATCTGCGGGCCTCGGATCGTCTACCTAATGGAAATGAAGTTCAGCATCCTCTAGAACCTTATGGTCTATTGCAAAGTTAGTGTTTCCATGGTCTGAATACTTACAAATAGGCAACAAAAAGTTAACTAAAAACTTTAAATAAATACATTTGAAAGAAAAAAATAAAAAGAAAATTAGAAAATACCTAAAGACACACGGCAAAGGACAAAACACACGGCAAAGAGGTCCTTTGCCGTGTGCCTGTCGCCATCAAACACACGGCAAAGGTCCTTTGCCGTGTGTCTCTCTCCCTTAGACACACGGCAAAGAATTTTTTTCACCTTTATCAAGGCTTTTATTACATATATGTTAGGTGATATTATTTCATAGGATCATGAGAGCACACATATGATCATAGGTTATTGTGGTCTTGATCACTATATACATGCACCCCCCTGATTCCGACGTTCTCGTGGACTTCCTCCGACGAAACCCTGATGATCTACGGGCCTCGGATCGTCTACCCCCTAGACATTCTTCTGACAGGGGTAGCCCGGCGTAGCTCTCTCTTGTTTTGTGTTTGATTATGTCATGGGATGATGTGAAACCATGTTGGTTCACAAGTTGGGGCACTATATGGCCCGGTTTCACCGTAACGGGGAGATTCCCCCTTATACAGGTCTAGAACCTTCGCTTCTAGGTTAGAGCGCATGCATGTGAGGGGGGACACATGCAATCACCTATATCAACCTGGCACCACACTCACACACAGATGCTAGGGACACATGCAAGTTTTCATCGATTCCGACGTTCTCGTGGACTTCCTCCGGCGAAACCCTGATGATCTGCGGGCCTCGGATCGTCTACCCCCCTAGACATTCTTCTGACAGGGGTAGCCCGGGGTAGCTCTGTCTTGTTTTGTGTCTGACTAAGTCATAGGATGATGTAAAACCATGTTGGTTCACAAGTTGGGGCACAATCCTACCCGGTTTCACCTGAACGAGGAGATTCCCCCTCATACAGGTCCAGAACCTTTCGCTTCTAGGTTAGAGCGCATGCATGCAAGGGGGACACATGCAATCACCTATACCAACCTTGCACCACACTCACACACATATGCTAGGGACACATGCAAGTTTTCAGATGATTCCGACATTCTCGTGGTCTTCCTCCGGCGAAACCCTGATCTGCGGGACTCGAATCGTCTACCCCCCTAGACATTCTTCTGACAGGGGTAGCCCGGTGTAGCTCTCTCTTGTTTTGTGTCTGACTAGGTCATAGGATGATGTAAAACCATGTTGGTTCACAAGTTGGGGCACTATCCTACCCGGTTTCACCTGAACGGGGAGATTCCCCCTTATACAGGTCCATAACCTTCCGCTTCTAGGTTAGAGCGCATGCATGCGAGGTGGACACATGCAATCACCTATACCAACCTTGCACCACACTCACACACATATGCTAGGGACACATGCAAGTTTTCAGATGATTCCGACGTTCTTGCGAAACCCTGATCTGCGGGACTCGGACCGTCTACCCCCCTAGACATTCTTCTGACAGGGGTAGCCCGGCGTAGCTCTCTATTGTTTTGTGTTTGATTATGTCATGGGATGATGTGAAACCATGTTGGTTCACAAGTTGGGTCACTATACGGCCCGGTTTCACCGTAACGGGGAGATTCACCCTTATACAGGTCCAGAACCTTCGCTTCTAGGTTAGAGCGCATGCATGTGAGGGGGGACACATGCAATCACCTATACTAACCTGGCACCACACTCACACACATATGCTAGGGACACATGCAAGTTTTCATCGATTCCAACGTTCTCGTGGACTTCCTCCGGCGAAACCCTAATGATCTGCAGGCCTCGGATCGTCTACCCCCCTAGACATTCTTCTGACAGGGGTAGCCGGCGTAGCTCTCTCTTGTTTTGTGTCTGACTAGGTCATAAGATGATGTAAAACCATGTTGGTTCACAAGTTGGGGCACTATCCTGCCTGGTTTCACCTGAACGGGGAGATTCCTCCTTATACAGGTCCAGAACCTTTCGCTTCTAGGTTAGAGCGCATGCATGCGAGGGGGACACATGCAATCACCTATACAAACCTTGCACCACACTCACACACATATGCTAGGGACACATGCAAGTTTTCAGATGATTCCGACGTTCTCGTGGTCTTCCTCCGGCGAAACCCTGATCTGCGGGCCTCGGATCGTCTACCCCCCTAGACATTCTTCTGACAGGGGTAGCCCGGCGTAGCTCTCTCTTGTTTTGTGTCTGACTAGGTCATAGGATGATGTAAAACCATGTTGGTTCACAAGTTGGGGAACTATCCTACCCGGTTTCACCTGAACGGGGAGATTCCCCCTTATACAGGTCCAGAACCTTCGCTTCTAGGTTAGAGCGCATGCATGCGAGGGGGACACATGCAATCACCTATACCAACCTTGCACCACACTCACACACACATATGCTAGGGACACATGCAAGTTTTCAGATGATTCCGACGTTCTCGTGGTCTTCCTCCGACGAAACCCTGATCTGCGGGACTCTGATCGTCTACCCCCCTAGACATTCTTCTGACAGGGGTAGCCCGGTGTAGCTCTATCTTGTTTTGTGTCTGACTAGGTCATAGGATGATGTAAAACCATGTTGGTTCACAAGTTGGGGCACTATCCTACCCGGTTTCACATGAACGGGGAGATTCCCCCTTATACAGGTCGAGAACCTTTCGCTTCTAGGTTAGAGCGCATGCATGCGAGAGGGACACATGCAATCACCTATACCAACCTTGCACCACACACACACACATATGCTAGGGACACATGCAAGTTTTCAGATGATTCCGACGTTCTTGTGGTCTTCCTCCGGCGAAACCCTGATCTGCGGGACTCGGATCGTCTACCCCCCTAGACATTCTTCTGACAGGGGTAGCCCGGCGTAGCTCTCTCTTGTTTTGTGTCTGACTAGGTCATAGGATGATGTAAAACCATGTTGGTTCACAAGTTGGGGCACTATCCTACCCGGTTTCACCCGAACGGGGAGATTCCCCCTTATACAGGTCCAGAACCTTTCGCTTCTAGGTTAGAGCGCATGCATGCGAGGGGGACACACGCAATCACCTATACCAACCTTGCTCCACACTCACACACATATGCTAGGGACACATGCAAGTTTTCAGATGATTCTGACGTTCTCGTGGTCTTCCTCCGGCGAAACCATGATCTGCGAGACTCAGATCGTCTACCCCCCTAGACATTCTTCTGATAGTGGTAGCCCGGCGTAGCTCTCTCTTGTTTGTGTCTGACTAGGTCATAGGATGATGTAAAACCATGTTGGTTCACAAGTTGGGGCACTATCCTACCCGGTTTCACCTAAACAGGGAGATTCCCCCTTATACAGGTCCATAACCTTTCGCTTCTAGGTTAGAGCGCATGCATGCGAGGGGGACACATGCAATCACCTATACCAACCTTGCACCACACTCACACACATATGCTAGGGACACATGCAAGTTTTCAGATGATTCCGACGATCTTGCGGACTTCCACCGGCGAAACCCTGATCTGCGGGACTCGGACTGTCTACCCCCCTAGACATTCTTCTGACAGGGGTAGCCCGGCGTAGCTCTCTCTTGTTTTGTGTTTGATTATGTCATGGGATGATGTGAAACCATGTTGGTTCACAAGTTAGGGCACTATACGGCCCGGTTTCACCGTAACAGGGAGATTCCCCCTTATACAGGCCCAGAACCTTCGCTTCTAGGTTAGAGCGCATGCATGTGAGGGGGGACACATGCAATCACCTATACCAACCTGGCACCACACTCACACACATATGCTAGGGACACATGAAATTTTTCATCGATTCCGACGTTCTCGTGTACTTCCTCCGGCGAAACCCTGATGATATGCGGGCCTCGGATCGTCTACCCCCCTAGACATTCTTCTGACAGGGGTAGCCCGGCGTAGCTCTCTCTTGTTTTGTGTCTGACTAGGTCATAGGATGATGTAAAACCATGTTGGTTCACAAGTTGGGGCACTATCCTACCCGGTTTCACGTGAACGGGGAGATTCCCCCTTATACAGGTCGAGAACCTTTCGCTTCTAGGTTAGAGCGCATGCATGCGAGAGGGACACATGCAATCACCTATACCAACCTTGCACCACACTCACACACATATGCTAGGGACACATGCAAGTTTTCAGATGATTCCGACGTTCTCGTGGTCTTCCTCCGGCGAAACCCTGATCTACGGGACTCGGATCGTCTACCCCCCTAGACATTCTTCTGACAGGGGTAGCCCGGCGTAGCTCTCTCTTGTTTTGTGTCTGACTAGGTCATAGGATGATGTAAAACCATGTTGGCTCACAAGTTGGGGCACTATCCTACCCGGTTTCACCTGAACAGGGAGATTCCCCCTTATACAGGTCCATAACCTTTCGCTTCTAGGTTAGAGCGCATGCATGCGAGGGGGACACATGCAATCACCTATACCAACCTTGCACCACACTCACACACATATGCTAGGGACACATGCAAGTTTTCAGATGATTCCGACGTTCTCGTGGACTTCCTCCGGCGAAACCCTAATGATCTGCAGGCCTCGGATCGTCTACCCCCCTAGACATTCTTCTGACAGGGGTAGCCGGCGTAGCTCTCTCTTGTTTTGTGTCTGACTAGGTCATAGGATGATGTAAAACCATGTTGGTTCACAAGTTGGGGCACTATCCTGCCTGGTTTCACCTAAACGGGGAGATTCCTCCTTATACAGGTCCAGAACCTTTCGCTTCTAGGTTAGAGCGCATGCATGCGAGGGGGACACATGCAATCACCTATACAAACCTTGCACCACACTCACACACATATGCTAGGGACACATGCAAGTTTTCAGATGATTCCGACGTTCTCGTGGTCTTCCTCCGGCGAAACCCTGATCTGCGGGCCTCGGATCGTCTACCCCCCTAGACATTCTTCTGACAGGGGTAGCCCGGCGTAGCTCTCTCTTGTTTTGTGTCTGACTAGGTCATAGGATGATGTAAAACCATGTTGGTTCACAAGTTGGGGAACTATCCTACCCGGTTTCACCTGAACGGGGAGATTCCCCCTTATACAGGTCCAGAACCTTCGCTTCTAGGTTAGAGCGCATGCATGCGAGGGGGACACATGCAATCACCTATACCAACCTTGCACCACACTCACATACACATATGCTAGGGACACATGCAAGTTTTCAGATGATTCCGACGTTCTCGTGGTCTTCCTCCGACGAAACCCTGATCTGCGGGACTCTGATCGTCTACCCCCCTAGACATTCTTCTGACAGGGGTAGCCCGGTGTAGCTCTATCTTGTTTTGTGTCTGACTAGGTCATAGGATGATGTAAAACCATGTTGGTTCACAAGTTGGGGCACTATCCTACCCGGTTTCACATGAACGGGGAGATTCCCCCTTATACAGGTCGAGAACCTTTCGCTTCTAGGTTAGAGCGCATGCATGCGAGAGGGACACATGCAATCACCTATACCAACCTTGCACCACACACACACATATGCTAGGGACACATGCAAGTTTTCAGATGATTCCGACGTTCTCGTGGTCTTCCTCCGGCGAAACCCTGATCTGCGGGACTCGGATCGTCTACCCCCCTAGACATTCTTCTGACAGGGGTAGCCCAGCGTAGCTCTCTCTTGTTTTGTGTCTAACTAGGTCATAGGATGATGTAAAACCATGTTGGTTCACAAGTTGGGGCACTATCCTACCCGGTTTCACCCGAACAGGGAGATTCCCCCTTATACAGGTCCAGAACCTTTCGCTTCTAGGTTAGAGCGCATGCATGCGAGGGGGACACACGCAATCACCTATACCAACCTTGCTCCACACTCACACACATATGCTAGGGACACATGCAAGTTTTCAGATGATTCCGACGTTCTCGTGGTCTTCCTCCGGCGAAACCCTGATCTGCGAGACTCAGATCGTCTACCCCCCTAGACATTCTTCTGATAGTGGTAGCCCGGCGTAGCTCTCTCTTGTTTGTGTCTGACTAGGTCATAGGATGATGTAAAACCATGTTGGTTCACAAGTTGGGGCACTATCCTACCCGGTTTCACCTAAACAGGGAGGTTCCCCCTTATACAGGTCCATAACCTTTCGCTTCTAGGTTAGAGCGCATGCATGCGAGGGGGACACATGCAATCACCTATACCAACCTTGCACCACACTCACACACATATGCTAGGGACACATGCAAGTTTTCAGATGATTCCGACGATCTTGCGGACTTCCACCGGCGAAACCCTGATCTGCGGGACTCGGACCGTCTACCCCCCTAGACATTCTTCTGACAGGGGTAGCCCGGCGTAGCTCTCTCTTGTTTTGTGTTTGATTATGTCATGGGATGATGTGAAACCATGTTGGTTCACAAGTTAGGGCACTATACGGCCCGGTTTCACCGTAACAGGGAGATTCCCCCTTATACAGGCCCAGAACCTTCGCTTCTAGGTTAGAGCGCATGCATGTGAGGGGGGACACATGCAATCACCTATACCAACCTGGCACCACACTCACACACATATGCTAGGGACACATGAAATTTTTCATCGATTCCGACGTTCTCGTGTACTTCCTCTGGCGAAACCCTGATGATATGCGGGCCTCGGATCGTCTACCCCCCTAGACATTCTTCTGACAGGGGTAGCCCGGCGTAGCTCTCTCTTGTTTTGTGTCTGACTAGGTCATAGGATCATGTAAAACCATGTTGGTTCACAAGTTGGGGCACTATCCTACCCGGTTTCACGTGAACGGGGAGATTCCCCCTTATACAGGTCGAGAACCTTTCGCTTCTAGGTTAGAGCGCATGCATGCGAGAGGGACACATGCAATCACCTATACCAACCTTGCACCACACTCACACACATATGCTAGGGACACATGCAAGTTTTCAGATGATTCCGACGTTCTTGCGGACTTCCACCGGCGAAACCCTGATCTGCGGAACTCGGACTGTCTACCCCCCTAGACATTCTTCTGACAGGGGTAGCCCGGCGTAGCTCTCTCTTGTTTTGTGTCTGACTAGGTCATAGGATGATGTAAAACCATGTTGGTTCACAAGTTGGGGCACTATCCTACCCGGTTTCACATGAACGGGAGATCCCCCCTTATACAGGTCTAGAACCTTTCGCTTCTAGGTTAGAGCGCATGCATGTGAGAGGGACACACGCAATCACCTATACCAACCTTGCACCACACTCACACACATATGCTAGGGACACATGCAAGTTTTCAGATGATTCCGACGTTCTCGTGGTCTTCCTCCGGCGAAACCCTGATCTGCGAGACTCGGATCGTCTACCCCCCTAGACATTCTTCTGATAGGGGTAGCCCGGCGTAGCTCTCTCTTGTTTGTGTCTGACTAGGTCATAGGATGATGTAAAACCATGTTGGTTCACAAGTTGGGGCACTATCCTACCCGGTTTCACCTGAACAGGGAGATTCCCCCTTATACAGGTCCATAACCTTTCGCTTCTAGGTTAGAGCGCATGCATGCGAGGGGGACACATGCAATCACCTATACCAACCTTGCACCACACTCACACACATATGCTAGGGACACATGCAAGTTTTCAGGTGATTCCGACGATCTTGCGGACTTCCACCGGCGAAACCCTGATCTGCGGGACTTGGACCGTCTACCCCCCTAGACATTCTTCTGACAGGGGTAGCCCGGCGTAGCTCTCTCTTGTTTTGTGTCTGATTATGTCATGGGATGATGTGAAACCATGTTGGTTCACAAGTTGGGGCACTATACGGCCCGGTTTCACTGTAACAGGGAGATTCCCCCTTATACAGGTCCAGAACCTTCGCTTCTAGGTTAGAGCGCATGCATGTGAGGGGGGACACATGCAATCACCTATACCAACCTGGCACCACACTCACACACATATGCTAGGGACACATGAAAGTTTTCATCGATTCCGACGTTCTCGTGGACTTCCTCCGGCGAAACCCTGATGATCTGCGGGCCTCGGATCGTCTACCCCCCTAGACATTCTTCTGACAGGGGTAGCCCGGCGTAGCTCTCTCTTGTTTTGTGTCTGACTAGGTCATAGGATGATGTAAAACCATGTTGGTTCACAAGTTGGGGCACTATCCTACCCGGTTTCACGTGAACGGGGAGATTCCCCCTTATACAGGTCGAGAACCTTTCGCTTCTAGGTTAGAGCGCATGCATGCGAGAGGGACACATGCAATCACCTATACCAACCTTGCACCACACTCACACACATATGCTAGGGACACATGCAAGTTTTTAGATGATTCCGACGTTTTCGTGGTCTTCCTCCAGCGAAACCCTGATCTGCGGGACTCGGATCGTCTACCCCCCTAGACATTCTTCTGACAGGGTAGACCGACGTAGCTCTCTCTTGTTTTGTGTCTGACTAGGTCATAGGATGATGTAAAACCATGTTGATTCACAAGTTGGGGCACTATCCTACCTGGTTTCACCTGAACGGGGAGATTCCCCCTTATACAGGTCCATAACCTTTCGCTTCTAGGTTAGAGCGCATGCATGCGAGGGGGACACATGCAATCACCTATACCAACCTTGCACCACACACACACATATGCTAGGGACACATGCAAGTTTTCAGATGATTCCGACGTTCTTGCGGACTTCCACCGGCGAAACCCTGATCTGCGGGACTCGGACCGTCTACCCCCCTAGACATTCTTCTGAAGGGGGTAGCTCGGTGTAGCTCTCTCTTGTTTTGTGTTTGATTATGTCATGGGATGATGTGAAACCATGTTGGTTCACAAGTTGGGGCACTATACGGCCGGGTTTCACCGTAACAGGGAGATTCCCCCTTATACAGGTCCAGAACCTTCGCTTCTAGGTTAGAGCGCATGCATGTGAGGGGGGACACATGCAATCACCTATATATACCAACCTGGCACCACACTCACACACATATGCTAGGGACACATGCAAGTTTTCATCGATTCCGACGTTCTCGTGGACTTCCTCCGGCGAAACACTGATGATCTGCGGGCCTCGGATCGTCTACCTAATGGAAATGAAGTTCAGCATCCTCTAGAACCTTATGGTCTATTGCAAAGTTAGTGTTTCCATGGTCTGAATACTAACAAATAGGCAACAAAAAGTTAACTAAAAACTTTAAATAAATACATTGGAAAGAAAAAAATAAAAAGAAAATTAGAAAATACCTAAAGGCACACGGCAAAGGACAAAACACACGGCAAAGAGGTCCTTTGCCGTGTGCCTGTCGCCGTCCAACACACGGCAAAGGTCCTTTGCCGTGTGTCTCTCTCCCTCAGACACACGGCAAAGAATTTTTTTCACCTTTAGCAAGGCTTTTATTACATATATGTTAGGTGATATTATTTCATAGGATCATGAGAGCACACATATGATCATATGTTATTGTGGTCTTGATCACTATATACATGCACCCCCTGATTCCGACGTTCTCGTGGACTTCCTCCAGCGAAACCCTGATGATCTACGGGCCTCGGATCGTCTACCCCCTAGACATTCTTTTGACAGGGGTAGCCCGGCGTAGCTCTCTCTTGTTTTGTGTTTGATTATGTCATGGGATGATGTGAAACCATGTTGGTTCACAAGTTGGGGCACTATACGGCCCGGTTTCACCGTAACGGGGAGATTCCCCCTTATACAGGTCCAGAACCTTTGCTTCTAGGTTAGAGCGCATGCATGTGAGGGGGGACACATGCAATCACCTATATCAACCTGGCACCACACTCACACACATATGCTAGGGACACATGCAAGTTTTCATCGATTCCGACGTTCTCGTGGACTTCCTCCGGCGAAACCCTGATGATCTGCGGGCCTCGGATCGTCTACCCCCCTAGACATTCTTATGACAGGGGTAGCCCGGCATAGCTCTCTCTTGTTTTGTGTCTGACTAGGTCATAGGATGATGTAAAACCATGTCGGTTCACAAGTTGGGGCACTATCCTACCCGGTTTCACCTGAACGAGGAGATTCCCCCTCATACAGGTCTAGAACCTTTCGCTTCTAGGTTAGAGCGCATGCATGCGAGGGGGACACATGCAATCACCTATACCAACCTTGCACCACACTCACACACATATGCTAGGGACACATGCAAGTTTTCAGATGATTCCGACGTTCTCGTGGTCTTCCTCCGGCGAAACCCTGATCTGCGGGACTCGAATCGTCTACCCCCCTAGACATTCTTCTGACAGGGGTAGCCCGGCGTAGCTCTCTCTTGTTTTGTGTCTGACTAGGTCATAGGATGATGTAAAACCATGTTGGTTCATAAGTTGGGGCACTATCCTACCCGGTTTCACCTGAACGGGGAGATTCCCCCTTATAGAGGTCCATAACCTTCCGCTTCTAGGTTAGAGCGCATGCATGCGAGGGGGAATCATGCAATCACCTATACCAACCTTGCACCACACTCACACACATATGCTAGGGACACATGCAAGTTTTCAGATGATTCCGACGTTCTTGCGGACTTCCACCGGCGAAACCCTGATCTGCGGAACTCGGACTGTCTACCCCCCTAGACATTCTTCTGACAGGGGTAGCCCGGCATAGCTCTCTCTTGTTTTGTGTTTCATTATGTCATGGGATGATGTGAAACCATGTTGGTTCACAAGTTGGGCCACTATACGGCCCGGTTTCACCGTAACGGGGAGATTCCCCCTTATACAGGTCCAGAACCTTTGCTTCTAGGTTAGAGCGCATGCATGTGAGGGGGGACACATGCAATCACCTATATCAACCTGGCACCACACTCACACACATATGCTAGGGATACATGCAAGTTTTCATCGATTCCGACGTTCTCGTGGACTTCCTCCGGCGAAACCCTGATGATCTGCGGGCCTCGGATCGTCTACCCCCCTAGACATTCTTATGACAGGGGTAGCCCGGCATAGCTCTCTCTTGTTTTGTGTCTGACTAGGTCATAGGATGATGTAAAACCATGTCGGTTCACAAGTTGGGGCACTATCCTACCCGGTTTCACCTGAACGAGGAGATTCCCCCTCATACAGGTCTAGAACCTTTTGCTTCTAGGTTAGAGCGCATGCATGCGAGGGGGACACATGCAATCACCTATACCAACCTTGCACCACACTCACACACATATGCTAGGGACACATGCAAGTTTTCAGATGATTCCGACGTTCTCGTGGTCTTCCTCCGGCGAAACCCTGATCTGCGGGACTCGAATCGTCTACCCCCCTAGACATTCTTCTGACAGGGGTAGCCCGGCGTAGCTCTCTCTTGTTTTGTGTCTGAATAGGTCATAGGATGATGTAAAACCATGTTGGTTCATAAGTTGGGGCACTATCCTACCCGGTTTCACCTGAACGGGGAGATTCCCCCTTATAGAGGTCCATAACCTTCCGCTTCTAGGTTAGAGCGCATGCATGCGAGGGGGAATCATGCAATCACCTATACCAACCTTGCACCACACTCACACACATATGCTAGGGACACATGCAAGTTTTCAGATGATTCCGACGTTCTTGCGGACTTCCACCGGCGAAACCCTGATCTGCGGAACTCGGACTGTCTACCCCCCTAGACATTCTTCTGACAGGGGTAGCCCGGCATAGCTCTCTCTTGTTTTGTGTTTCATTATGTCATGGGATGATGTGAAACCATGTTGGTTCACAAGTTGGGCCACTATACGGCCCGGTTTCACCGTAACGGGGAGATTCCCTGTTATACAGGTCCAGAACCTTCGCTTCTAGGTTAGAGCGCATGCATGTGAGGGGGGACACATGCAATCACCTATACCAACCTGGCACCACACTCACACACATATGCTAGGGACACATGCAAGTTTTCATCGATTCCGACGTTCTCGTGGACTTCCTCCGGCGAAACCCTGATGATCTGCGGGCCTCGGATCGTCTACCCCCCTAGACATTCTTCTGACAGGGGTAGCCCGGCGTAGCTCTGTCTTGTTTTGTGTCTGACTAGGTCATAGGATGATGTAAAACCATGTCGGTTCACAAGTTGGGGCACTATCCTACCCGGTTTCACCTGAACGAGGAGATTCCCCCTCATACAGGTCTAGAACCTTTCGCTTCTAGGTTAGAGCGCATGCATGCGAGGGGGACACATGCAATCACCTATACCAACCTTGCACCACACTCACACACATATGCTAGGGACACATGCAAGTTTTCAGATGATTCCGACGTTCTCGCGGACTTCCACCGGCGAAACCCTGATCTGCGGAACACGGACTGTCTACCCCCCTAGACATTCTTCTGACAGGGGTAGCCCGGCGTAGCTTTCTCTGGTTTTGTGTTTGATTATGTCATGGGATGATGTGAAACCATGTTGGTTCACAAGTTGGGGCACTATACGGCCCGGTTTCACCGTAACGGGGAGATTCCCTGTTATACAGGTCCAGAACCTTCGCTTCTAGGTTAGAGCGCATGCATGTGAGGGGGGACACATGCAATCACCTATACCAACCTGGCACCACACTCACACACATATGCTAGGGACACATGCAAGTTTTCATCGATTCCGACGTTCTCGTGGACTTCCTCCGGCGAAACCCTGATGATCTGCGGGCCTCGGATCGTCTACCCCCCTAGACATTCTTCTGACAGGGGTAGCCCGGCGTAGCTCTCTCTTGTTTTGTGTCTGACTAGGTCATAGGATGATGTAAAACCATGTTGGTTCACAAGTTGGGGCACTATCCTACCTGGTTTCACCTGAACGGGGAGATTCCCCCTTATACAGGTCCAGAACCTTTCGCTTCTAGGTTAGAGCGCATGCATGCGAGTGGGACACATGCAATCACCTATATAGACCTTGCACCACACTCACACACATATGCTAGGGACACATGCAAGTTTTTAGATGATTCCGACGTTCTCGTGGTCTTCCTCCGACGAAACCCTGATCTGCGGGACTCGGATCGTCTACCCCCCTAGACATTCTTCTGACAGGGGTAGCCCGGCATAGCTCTCTCATTTTTTGTGTCTGACTAGGTCATAGGATGATGTAAAACCATGTTGGTTCACAAGTTGGGGCACTATTCTACCCGGTTTCACGTGAACGGGGAGATTCCCCCTTATACAGGTCGAGAACCTTTCGCTTCTAGGTTAGAGCGCATGCATGCGAGAGGGACACATGCAATCACCTATACCAACCTTGCACCACACTCACACACATATGCTAGGGACACATGCAAGTTTTTAGATGATTCCGACGTTCTCGTGGTCTTCCTCCGGCGAAACCCTGATCTGCGGGACTCGGATCGTCTACCCCCCTAGACATTGTTCTGACAGGGTAGCCCGACGTAGCTCTCTCTTGTTTTGTGTCTCACTAGGTCATAGGATGATGTAAAACCATGTTGGTTCACAAGTTGGGGCACTATCCTACCTGGTTTCACCTGAACGGGGAGATTCCCCCTTATACAGGTCCATAACCTTTCGCTTCTAGGTTAGAGCGCATGCATGCGAGGGGGACACATGCAATCACCTTTACAAACCTTGCACCACACTCACACACATATTCTAGGGACACATGCAAGTTTTCATATGATTCCGACGTTCTCGTGGTCTTCCTCCGGCGAAACCCTGATCTGCGGGCCTCGGATCGTCTACCCCCCTAGACATTCTTCTGACAGGGGTAGCCCGGCGTAGCTCTCTCTTGTTTTGTGTCTGACTAGGTCATAGTATGATGTAAAACCATGTTCGTTCACAAGTTGGGGCACTATCCTACCCGGTTTCACCTGAACGGGGAGATTCCCCCTTATACAGGTCCAGAACCTTCGCTTCTAGGTTAGAGCGCATGCATGCGAGGGGGACACATGCAATCACCTATACCAACCTTGCACCACACTCACACACATATGTTAGGGACACATGCAAGTTTTCAGATGATTCCGACGTTCTCGTGGTCTTCCTTCGACGAAACCCTGATCTGCGGGACTCGGATCGTCTACCCCCCTAGACATTCTTCTGACAGGGGTAGCCCGGCGTAGCTCTCTCTTGTTTTGTGTCTGACTAGGTCATAGGATGATGTAAAACCATGTTGGTTCATAAGTTGGGGCACTATCCTACCCGGTTTCACCTGAACGGGGAGATTCCCCCTTATACAGGTCCATAACCTTCCGCTTCTAGGTTAGAGCGCATGCATGCGAGGGGGAATCATGCAATCACCTATACCAACCTTGCACCACACTCACACACATATGCTAGGGACACATGCAAGTTTTCAGATGATTCCGACGTTCTTGCGGACTTCCACCGGCGAAACCCTGATCTGCGGAACACGGACTGTCTACCCCCCTAGACATTCTTCTGACAGGGGTAGCCCGGCGTAGCTCTCTCTTGTTTTGTGTTTGATTATGTCATGGGATGATGTGAAACCATGTTGGTTCACAAGTTGGGGCACTATACGGCCCGGTTTCACCGTAACGGGGAGATTCCCTGTTATACAGGTCCAGAACCTTCGCTTCTAGGTTAGAGCGCATGCATGTGAGGGGGGACACATGCAATCACCTATACCAACCTGGCACCACACTCACACACATATGCTAGGGACACATGCAAGTTTTCATCGATTCCGACGTTCTCGTGGACTTCCTCCGGCGAAACCCTGATGATCTGCGGGCCTCGGATCGTCTACCCCCCTAGACATTCTTCTGACAGGGGTAGCCCGGCGTAGCTCTCTCTTGTTTTGTGTCTGACTAGGTCATAGGATGATGTAAAACCATGTTGGTTCACAAGTTGGGGCACTATCCTACCTGGTTTCACCTGAACGGGGAGATTCCCCCTTATACAGGTCCAGAACCTTTCGCTTCTAGGTTAGAGCGCATGCATGCGAGTTGGACACATGCAATCACCTATATAGACCTTGCACCACACTCACACACATATGCTAGGGACACATGCAAGTTTTTAGATGATTCCGACGTTCTCGTGGTCTTCCTCCGACGAAACCCTGATCTGCGGGACTCGGATCGTCTACCCCCCTAGACATTCTTCTGACAGGGGTAGCCCGGCATAGCTCTCTCTTTTTTTGTGTCTGACTAGGTCATAGGATGATGTAAAACCATGTTGGTTCACAAGTTGGGGCACTATTCTACCCGGTTTCACGTGAACGGGGAGATTCCCCCTTATACAGGTCGAGAACCTTTCGCTTCTAGGTTAGAGCGCATGCATGCGAGAGGGACACATGCAATCACCTATACCAACCTTGCACCACACTCACACACATATGCTAGGGACACATGCAAGTTTTTAGATGATTCCGACGTTCTCGTGGTCTTCCTCCGGCGAAACCCTGATCTGCGGGACTCGGATCGTCTACCCCCCTAGACATTCTTCTGACAGGGTAGCCCGACGTAGCTCTCTCTTGTTTTGTGTCTCACTAGGTCATAGGATGATGTAAAACCATGTTGGTTCACAAGTTGGGGCACTATCCTACCTGGTTTCACCTGAACGGGAAGATTCCCCCTTATACAGGTCCATAACCTTTCGCTTCTAGGTTAGAACGCATGCATGCGAGGGGGACACATGCAATCACCTATACAAACCTTGCACCACACTCACACACATATTCTAGGGACACATGCAAGTTTTCAGATGATTCCGACGTTCTCGTGGTCTTCCTCCGGCGAAACCCTGATCTGCGGGCCTCGGATCGTCTACCCCCCTAGACATTCTTCTGACAGGGGTAGCCCGGGGTAGCTCTCTCTTGTTTTGTGTCTGACTAGGTCATAGGATGATGTAAAACCATGTTGGTTCACAAGTTGGGGCACTATCCTACCCGGTTTCACCTGAACGGGGAGATTCCCCCTTATACAGGTCCAGAACCTTCGCTTCTAGGTTAGAGCGCATGCATGCGAGGGGGACACATGCAATCACCTATACCAACCTTGCACCACACTCACACACATATGTTAGGGACACATGCAAGTTTTCAGATGATTCCGACGTTCTCGTGGTCTTCCTCCGACGAAACCCTGATCTGCGGGACTCGGATCGTCTACCCCCCTAGACATTCTTCTGACAGGGGTAGCCCGGCGTAGCTCTCTCTTGTTTTGTGTCTGACTAGGTCATAGGATGATGTAAAACCATGTTGGTTCACAAGTTGGGGCACTATCCTACCCGGTTTCACGTGAACGGGGAGATTCCCCCTTATACAGGTCGAGAACCTTTCGCTTCTAGGTTAGAGCGCATGCATGCGAGAGGGACACATGCAATCACCTATAACAACCTTGCACCACACTCACACACATATGCTAGGGACACATGCAAGTTTTCAGATGATTCCGATGTTCTCGTGGTCTTCCTCCGGCGAAACCCTGATCTGCGGGACTCGGATCGTCTACCCCCTAGACATTCTTCTGACAGGGGTAGCCCGGCGTAGCTCTCTCTTGTTTTGTGTCTGACTAGGTGATAGGATGATGTAAAACCATGTTGGTTCACAAGTTGGGGCACTATCCTACCCGGTTTCACCTGAACGGGGAGATTCCCTCTTATACAGGTCCATAACCTTTCGCTTCTAGGTTAGAGCGCATGCATGCGAGGGGGACACATGCAATCACCTATACCAACCTTGCACCACACTCACACACATATGCTAGGGACACATGCAAGTTTTCAGATGATTCCGACGTTCTTGCGGACTTCCACCGACGAAACCCTGATCTGCGGGACTCGGACCGTCTACCCCCCTAGACATTCTTTTGACAGGGGTAGCCCGGCGTAGCTCTCTCTGGTTTTGTATTTGATTATGTCATGGGATGATGTGAAACCATGTTGGTTCACAAGTTGGCGCACTATACGGCCCGGTTTCACCATAACGGGGAGATTCCCCCTTATACAGGTCCAGAACCTTTCGCTTCTAGGTTAGAGCGCATGCATGCGAGGGGGACACATCCAATCACCTATACCAACCTTGCACCACACTCACACACATATGCTAGGGACACATGCAAGTTTTCAGATGATTCCGACGTTCTTGCGGACTTCCACCGGCGAAACCCTGATCTGCGGGACTCGGACCGTCTACCCCCCTAGACATTCTTTTGACAGGGGTAGCCCGGCGTAGCTCTCTCTTGTTTTGTATTTGATTATGTCATGGGATGATGTGAAACCATGTTGGTTCACAAGTTGGGGCACTATACGGCCCGGTTTCACCATAACGGGGAGATTCCCCCTTATACAGGTCCAGAACCTTCGCTTCTAGGTTAGAGCGCATGCATGTGAGGGGGGACACATGCAATCACCTATACCAACCTGGCACCACACTCACACACATATGCTAGGGACACATGCAAGTTTTCATCGATTCCGACGTTCTCGTGGACTTCCTCCGGCGAAACCCTGATGATCTGCGGGCCTCGGATCGTCTACCCCCCTAGACATTCTTCTGACAGGGGTAGCCCGACGTAGCTCTCTCTTGTTTTATGTCTGACTAGGTCATAGGATGATGTAAAACCATGTTGGTTCACAAGTTGGGGCACTATCCTACCCGGTTTCACATGAACGGGGAGATCCCCCCTTATACAGGTCTAGAACCTTTCGCTTCTAGGTTAGAGCGCATGCATGCGAGAGGGACACACGCAATCACGTATACCAACCTTGCACCACACTCACACACATATTCTAGGGACACATGCAAGTTTTTAGATGATTCCGACGTTCTAGTGGTCTTCCTCCGGCGAAACCCTGATCTGCGAGACTCGGATCGTCTACCCCCTAGACATTCTTCTGATAGGGGTAGCCCGGCGTAGCTCTCTCTTGTTTGTGTCTGACTAGGTCATAGGATGATGTAAAACCATGTTGGTTCACAAGTTGGGGCACTATCCTACCCGGTTTCACCTGAACAGGGAGATTCCCCCTTATACAGGTCCATAACCTTTCGCTTCTAGGTTAGAGCGCATGCATGCGAGGGGGACACATGCAATCACCTATACCAACCTTGCACCACACTCACACACATATCCTAGGGACACATGCAAGTTTTCAGATGATTCCGACGATCTTGCGGACTTCCACCGGCGAAACCCTGATCTGCGGGACTCGGACCGTCTACCCCCTAGACATTCTTCTGACAGGGGTAGCCCGGCGTAGCTCTCTCTTGTTTTGTGTCTGATTATGTCATGGGATGATGTGAAACCATGTTGGTTCACAAGTTGGGGCACTATCCTACCCTGTTTCACCATAACAGGGAGATTCCCCCTTATACAGGTCCAGAACCTTCGCTTCTAGGTTAGAGCGCATGCATGTGAGGGGGGACACATGCAATCACCTATACCAACCTGGCACCACACTCACACACATATGCTAGGGACACATGAAATTTTTCATCGATTCCGACGTTCTCGTGTACTTCCTCTGGCGAAACCCTGATGATCTGCGGGCCTCGGATCGTCTACCCCCCTAGACATTCTTCTGACAGGGGTAGCCCGGCGTAGCTCTCTCTTGTTTTGTGTCTGACTAGGTCATAGGATGATGTAAAACCATGTTGGTTCACAAGTTGGGGCACTATCCTACCCGGTTTCACGTGAACGGGGAGATTCCCCCTTATACAGGTCGAGAACCTTTCACTTCTATGTTAGAGCGCATGCATGCCAGAGGGACACATGCAATCACCTATACCAACCTTGCACCACACTCACACACATATGCTAGGGACACATGCAAGTTTTCAGATGATTCCGACGTTCTCGTGGTCTTCCTCCGGCGAAACCCTGATCTACGGGACTCGGATCATCTACCCCCCAAGACATTCTTCTGACAGGGGTAGCCCGGCGTAGCTCTCTCTTGTTTTGTGTCTGACTAGGTCATAGGATGATGTAAAACCATGTTGGCTCACAAGTTGCGGCACTATCCTACCCGGTTTCACCTGAACGGGGAGATTCCCCCTTATACAGGTCCATAACCTTTCGCTTCTAGGTTAGAGCGCATGCATGCGAGGGGGACACATGCAATCACCTATATAGACCTTGCACCACACTCACACACATATGCTAGGGACAGATGCAAGTTTTCAGATGATTCCGACGTTCTTGCGGACTTCCACCGGCGAAACCCTGATCTGCGGGACTCGGACCGTCTACCCCCCTAGACATTCTTCTGACAGGGGTAGCCCGGCGTAGCTCTCTCTTGTTTTGTGTTTGATTATGTCATGGGATGATGTGAAACCATGTTGGTTCACAAGTTGGGGCACTATACGGCCCGGTTTCACTGTAACAGGGACATTCCCCCTTATACAGGTCCAGAACCTTCGCTTCTAGGTTAGAGCGCATGAATGTGAGGGGGGACACATGCAATCACCTATACCAACCTGGCACCACACTCACACACATATTATAGGGACTCATGAAAGTTTTCATCGATTCCGACGTTCTCGTGGACTTCCTCCGGCGAAACCCTGATGATCTGCGGGCCTCGGATCGTCTACCCCCCTAGACATTCTTCTGACAGGGGTAGCCCGACGTAGCTCTCTCTTGTTTTATGTCTGACTAGGTCATAGGATGATGTAAAACCATGTTGGTTCACAAGTTGGGGCACTATCCTACCCGGTTTCACATGAACGGGGAGATCCCCCCTTATACAGGTCTAGAACCTTTCGCTTCTAGGTTAGAGCGCATGCATGCGAGAGGGACACACGCAATCACCTATACCAACCTTGCACCACACTCACACACATATTCTAGGGACACATGCAAGTTTTTAGATGATTCCGACGTTCTAGTGGTCTTCCTCCGGCGAAACCCTGATCTGCGAGACTCGGATCGTCTACCCCCTAGACATTCTTCTGATAGGGGTAGCCCGGCGTAGCTCTCTCTTGTTTGTGTCTGACTAGGTCATAGGATGATGTAAAACCATGTTGGTTCACAAGT
Source organism: Avena sativa (assembly GCA_916181665.1). Classification (NCBI taxonomy): domain Eukaryota; kingdom Viridiplantae; phylum Streptophyta; class Magnoliopsida; order Poales; family Poaceae; genus Avena; species Avena sativa. The sequence goes on from OV702296.1 coordinate 388,956,082, forward strand.
TGGGGCACTATCCTACCCGGTTTCACCTGAACAGGGAGATTCCCCCTTATACAGGTCCATAACCTTTCGCTTCTAGGTTAGAGCGCATGCATGCGAGGGGGACACATGCAATCACCTATACCAACCTTGCACCACACTCACACACATATCCTAGGGACACATGCAAGTTTTCAGATGATTCCGACGATCTTGCGGACTTCCACCGGCGAAACCCTGATCTGCGGGACTCGGACCGTCTACCCCCTAGACATTCTTCTGACAGGGGTAGCCCGGCGTAGCTCTCTCTTGTTTTGTGTCTGATTATGTCATGGGATGATGTGAAACCATGTTGGTTCACAAGTTGGGGCACTATCCTACCCTGTTTCACCATAACAGGGAGATTCCCCCTTATACAGGTCCAGAACCTTCGCTTCTAGGTTAGAGCGCATGCATGTGAGGGGGGACACATGCAATCACCTATACCAACCTGGCACCACACTCACACACATATGCTAGGGACACATGAAATTTTTCATCGATTCCGACGTTCTCGTGTACTTCCTCCGGCGAAACCCTGATGATCTGCGGGCCTCGGATCGTCTACCCCCCTAGACATTCTTCTGACAGGGGTAGCCCGGCGTAGCTCTCTCTTGTTTTGTGTCTGACTAGGTCATAGGATGATGTAAAACCATGTTGGTTCACAAGTTGGGGCACTATCCTACCCGGTTTCACGTGAACGGGGAGATTCCCCCTTATACAGGTCGAGAACCTTTCACTTCTATGTTAGAGCGCATGCATGCCAGAGGGACACATGCAATCACCTATACCAACCTTGCACCACACTCACACACATATGCTAGGGACACATGCAAGTTTTCAGATGATTCCGACGTTCTCGTGGTCTTCCTCCGGCGAAACCCTGATCTACGGGACTCGGATCATCTACCCCCCAAGACATTCTTCTGACAGGGGTAGCCCGGCGTAGCTCTCTCTTGTTTTGTGTCTGACTAGGTCATAGGATGATGTAAAACCATGTTGGCTCACAAGTTGCGGCACTATCCTACCCGGTTTCACCTGAACGGGGAGATTCCCCCTTATACAGGTCCATAACCTTTCGCTTCTAGGTTAGAGCGCATGCATGCGAGGGGGACACATGCAATCACCTATATAGACCTTGCACCACACTCACACACATATGCTAGGGACACATGCAAGTTTTCAGATGATTCCGACGTTCTTGCGGACTTCCACCGGCGAAACCCTGATCTGCGGGACTCGGACCGTCTACCCCCCTAGACATTCTTCTGACAGGGGTATCCCGGCGTAGCTCTCTCTTGTTTTGTGTTTGATTATGTCATGGGATGATGTGAAACCATGTTGGTTCACAAGTTGGGGCACTATACGGCCCGGTTTCACTGTAACAGGGACATTCCCCCTTATACAGGTCCAGAACCTTCGCTTCTAGGTTAGAGCGCATGAATGTGAGGGGGGACACATGCAATCACCTATACCAACCTGGCACCACACTCACACACATATTCTAGGGACTCATGAAAGTTTTCATCGATTCCGACGTTCTCGTGGACTTCCTCCGGCGAAACCCTGATGATCTGCGGGCCTCGGATCGTCTACCCCCCTAGACATTCTTCTGACAGGGGTAGCCCGACGTAGCTCTCTCTTGTTTTATGTCTGACTAGGTCATAGGATGATGTAAAACCATGTTGGTTCACAAGTTGGGGCACTATCCTACCCGGTTTCACATGAACGGGGAGATCCCCCCTTATACAGGTCTAGAACCTTTCGCTTCTAGGTTAGAGCGCATGCATGCGAGAGGGACACACGCAATCACCTATACCAACCTTGCACCACACTCACACACATATTCTAGGGACACATGCAAGTTTTTAGATGATTCCGACGTTCTAGTGGTCTTCCTCCGGCGAAACCCTGATCTGCGAGACTCGGATCGTCTACCCCCTAGACATTCTTCTGATAGGGGTAGCCCGGCGTAGCTCTCTCTTGTTTGTGTCTGACTAGGTCATAGGATGATGTAAAACCATGTTGGTTCACAAGTTGGGGCACTATCCTACCCGGTTTCACCTGAACAGGGAGATTCCCCCTTATACAGGTCCATAACCTTTCGCTTCTAGGTTAGAGCGCATGCATGCGAGGGGGACACATGCAATCACCTATACCAACCTTGCACCACACTCACACACATATGCTAGGGACACATGCAAGTTTTCAGATGATTCCGACGTTCTTGCGGACTTCCAACGGCGAAACCCTGATCTGCGGGACTCGGACCGTCTACCCCCTAGACATTCTTCTGACAGGGGTAGCCCGGCGTAGCTCTCTCTTGTTTTGTGTCTGATTATGTCATGGGATGATGTGAAACCATGTTGGTTCACAAGTTGGGGCACTATCCTACCCTGTTTCACCATAACAGGGAGATTCCCCCTTATACAGGTCCAGAACCTTCGCTTCTAGGTTAGAGCGCATGCATGTGAGGGGGGACACATGCAATCACCTATACCAACCTGGCACCACACTCACACACATATGCTAGGGACACATGAAATTTTTCATCGATTCCGACGTTCTCGTGTACTTCCTCCGGCGAAACCCTGATGATCTGCGGGCCTCGGATCGTCTACCCCCCTAGACATTCTTCTGACAGGGGTAGCCCGGCGTAGCTCTCTCTTGTTTTGTGTCTGACTAGGTCATAGGATGATGTAAAACCATGTTGGTTCACAAGTTGGGGCACTATCCTACCCGGTTTCACGTGAACGGGGAGATTCCCCCTTATACAGGTCGAGAACCTTTCACTTCTATGTTAGAGCGCATGCATGCCAGAGGGACACATGCAATCACCTATACCAACCTTGCACCACACTCACACACATATGCTAGGGACACATGCAAGTTTTCAGATGATTCCGACGTTCTCGTGGTCTTCCTCCGGCGAAACCCTGATCTACGGGACTCGGATCACCTACCCCCCAAGACATTCTTCTGACAGGGGTAGCCCGGCGTAGCTCTCTCTTGTTTTGTGTCTGACTAGGTCATAGGATGATGTAAAACCATGTTGGCTCACAAGTTGCGGCACTATCCTACCCGGTTTCACCTGAACGGGGAGATTCCCCCTTATACAGGTCCATAACCTTTCGCTTCTAGGTTAGAGCGCATGCATGCGAGGGGGACACATGCAATCACCTATATAGACCTTGCACCACACTCACACACATATGCTAGGGACACATGCAAGTTTTCAGATGATTCCGACGTTCTTGCGGACTTCCACCGGCGAAACCCTGATCTGCGGGACTCGGACCGTCTACCCCCCTAGACATTCTTCTGACAGGGGTAGCCCGGCGTAGCTCTCTCTTGTTTTGTGTTTGATTATGTCATGGGATGATGTGAAACCATGTTGGTTCACAAGTTGGGGCACTATACGGCCCGGTTTCACTGTAACAGGGACATTCCCCCTTATACAGGTCCAGAACCTTCGCTTCTAGGTTAGAGCGCATGAATGTGAGGGGGGACACATGCAATCACCTATACCAACCTGGCACCACACTCACACACATATTCTAGGGACTCATGAAAGTTTTCATCGATTCCGACGTTCTCGTGGACTTCCTCCGGCGAAACCCTGATGATCTGCGGGCCTCGGATCGTCTACCCCCCTAGACATTCTTCTGACAGGGGTAGCCCGACGTAGCTCTCTCTTGTTTTATGTCTGACTAGGTCATAGGATGATGTAAAACCATGTTGGTTCACAAGTTGGGGCACTATCCTACCCGGTTTCACATGAACGGGGAGATCCCCCCTTATACAGGTCTAGAACCTTTCGCTTCTAGGTTAGAGCGCATGCATGCGAGAGGGACACACGCAATCACCTATACCAACCTTGCACCACACTCACACACATATTCTAGGGACACATGCAAGTTTTTAGATGATTCCGACGTTCTAGTGGTCTTCCTCCGGCGAAACCCTGATCTGCGAGACTCGGATCGTCTACCCCCTAGACATTCTTCTGATAGGGGTAGCCCGGCGTAGCTCTCTCTTGTTTGTGTCTGACTAGGTCATAGGATGATGTAAAACCATGTTGGTTCACAAGTTGGGGCACTATCCTACCCGGTTTCACCTGAACAGGGAGATTCCCCCTTATACAGGTCCATAACCTTTCGCTTCTAGGTTAGAGCGCATGCATGCGAGGGGGACACATGCAATCACCTATACCAACCTTGCACCACACTCACACACATATGCTAGGGACACATGCAAGTTTTCAGATGATTCCGACGTTCTTGCGGACTTCCAACGGCGAAACCCTGATCTGCGGGACTCGGACCGTCTACCCCCTAGACATTCTTCTGACGGGGGTAGCTCGGTGTAGCTCTCTCTTGTTTTGTGTTTGATTATGTCATGGGATGATGTGAAACCATGTTGGTTCACAAGTTGGGGCACTATACGGCCCGGTTTCACCGTAACAGGGAGATTCCCCCTTATACAGGTCCAGAACCTTCGCTTCTAGGTTAGAGCGCATGCATGTGAGGGGGGACACATGCAATCACCTATAAATACCAACCTGGCACCACACTCACACACATATGCTAGGGACACATGCAAGTTTTCATCGATTCCGACGTTCTCGTGGACTTCCTCCGGCGAAACCCTGATGATCTGCGGGCCTCGGATCGTCTACCCCCCTAGACATTCTTCTGACAGGGGTAGCCCAGCGTAGCTCTCTCTTGTTTTGTGTCTGACTAGGTCATAGGATGATGTAAAACCATGTTGGTTCACAAGTTGGGGCACTATCCTACCTGGTTTCACCTGAACGGGGAGATTCCCCCTTATACAGGTCCAGAACCTTTCGCTTCTAGGTTAGAGCGCATGCATGCGAGGGGGACACATGCAATCACCTATATAGACCTTGCACCACACTCACACACATATGCTAGGGACAAATGCAAGTTTTCAGATAATTCCGACGCTCTCGTGGTCTTCCTCCGGCGAAACCCTGATCTGCGGGCCTCGGATAGTCTACCCCCTAGACATTCTTCTGACAGGGGTAGCCCGGCGTAGCTCTCTCTTGTTTTGTGTCTAACTAGGTCGTAGGATGATGTAAAACCATGTTGGTTCACAAGTTGGGGCACTATCCTACCCGGTTTCACCTGAACGGGGAGATTCCCCCTTATACAGGTCCAGAACCTTCGCCTCTAGGTTAGAGCGCATGCATGCGAGGGGGACACATGTAATCACCTGTACCAACCTTGCACCACACTCACACACATATGCTAGGGACACATGCAAGTTTTCAGATGATTCCGACGTTCTCGTGGTCTTCCTCCGATGAAACCCTGATCTGTGGGACTCGGATCGTCTACCCCCCTAGACATTCTTCTGATAGGGGTAGCCCGGCATAACTCTCTCTTTTTTTCTGTCTGACTAGGTCATAGGATGATGTAAAACCATGTTGGTTCACAAGTTGGGGCACTATTCTACCCGGTTTCACGTGAACGGGGAGATTCCCCCTTATACAGGTCGAGAACCTTTCGCTTCTAGGTTAGAGCGCATGCATGCGAGAGGGACACATGCAATCACCTATACCAACCTTGCACCACACTCACACACATATGCTAGGGACACATGCAAGTTTTCAGATGATTCCGACGTTCTCGTGGTCTTCCTTCGGCGAAACCCTGATCTGCGGGACTCGGATCGTCTACCCCCCTACACATTCTTCTGACAGGGGTAGCCCGGCGTAGCTCTCTCTTGTTTTGTGTCTGACTAGGTCATAGGATGATGTAAAACCATGTTGGTTCACAAGTTGGGGCACTATCCTACCCGGTTTCACCTGAACGGGGAGATTCCCCCTTATACAGGTCCATAACCTCTCGCTTCTAGGTTAGAGCGCTTGCATGCGAGGGGGACACATGCAATCACCTATACCAACCTTGCACCACACTCACACACATATGCTAGGGACACATGCAAGTTTTCAGATGATTCCGACGTTCTTGCGGACTTCCACCGGCGAAACCCTGATCTGCGGGACTCGGACCGTCTACCCCCCTAGACATTCTTCTGACAGGGGTAGCTCGGCGTATCTCTCTCTTGTTTTGTGTTTGATTATTTCATGGGATGATGTGAAACCATGTTGGTTCACAAGTTGGGGTACTATACGGCCCGGTTTCACCGTAACAGGGAGATTCCCCCTTATACAGGTCCAGAACCTTCGCTTCTAGGTTAGAGCGCATGCATGTGAGGGGGGACACATGCAATCACCTATATATACCAACCTCGCACCACACTCACACACATATGCTAGGGACACATGCAAGTTTTCATCGATTCCGACGTTCTCGTGGACTTCCTCCGGCGAAACCCTAATGATCTGCGGGCCTCGGATCGTCTACCTAATGGAAATGAAGTTCAGCATCCTCTAGAACCTTATGGTCTATTGCAAAGTTAGTGTTTCCATGGTCTGAATACTTACAAATAGGCAACAAAAAGTTAACTAAAAACTTTAAATAAATACATTTGAAAGAAAAAAATAAAAAGAAAATTAGAAAATACCTAAAGACACACGGCAAAGGACAAAACACACGGCAAAGAGGTCCTTTGCCGTGTGCCTGTCGCCATCAAACACACGGCAAAGGTCCTTTGCCGTGTGTCTCTCTCCCTTAGACACACGGCAAAGAATTTTTTTCACCTTTATCAAGGCTTTTATTACATATATGTTAGGTGACATTATTTCATAGGATCATGAGAGCACACATATGATCATAGGTTATTGTGGTCTTGATCACTATATACATGCACCCCCCTGATTCCGACGTTCTCGTGGACTTCCTCCGACGAAACCCTGATGATCTACGGGCCTCGGATCGTCTACCCCCTAGACATTCTTCTGACAGGGGTAGCCCGGCGTAGCTCTCTCTTGTTTTGTGTTTGATTATGTCATGGGATGATGTGAAACCATGTTGGTTCACAAGTTGGGGCACTATATGGCCCGGTTTCACCGTAACGGGGAGATTCCCCCTTATACAGGTCTAGAACCTTCGCTTCTAGGTTAGAGCGCATGCATGTGAGGGGGGACACATGCAATCACCTATATCAACCTGGCACCACACTCACACACAGATGCTAGGGACACATGCAAGTTTTCATCGATTCCGACGTTCTCGTGGACTTCCTCCGGCGAAACCCTGATGATCTGCGGGCCTCGGATCGTCTACCCCCCTAGACATTCTTCTGACAGGGGTAGCCCGGGGTAGCTCTCTCTTGTTTTGTGTCTGACTAAGTCATAGGATGATGTAAAACCATGTTGGTTCACAAGTTGGGGCACAATCCTACCCGGTTTCACCTGAACGAGGAGATTCCCCCTCATACAGGTCCAGAACCTTTCGCTTCTAGGTTAGAGCGCATGCATGCAAGGGGGACACATGCAATCACCTATACCAACCTTGCACCACACTCACACACATATGCTAGGGACACATGCAAGTTTTCAGATGATTCCGACATTCTCGTGGTCTTCCTCCGGCGAAACCCTGATCTGCGGGACTCGAATCGTCTACCCCCCTAGACATTCTTCTGACAGGGGTAGCCCGGTGTAGCTCTCTCTTGTTTTGTGTCTGACTAGGTCATAGGATGATGTAAAACCATGTTGGTTCACAAGTTGGGGCACTATCCTACCCGGTTTCACCTGAACGGGGAGATTCCCCCTTATACAGGTCCATAACCTTCCGCTTCTAGGTTAGAGCGCATGCATGCGAGGTGGACACATGCAATCACCTATACCAACCTTGCACCACACTCACACACATATGCTAGGGACACATGCAAGTTTTCAGATGATTCCGACGTTCTTGCGAAACCCTGATCTGCGGGACTCGGACCGTCTACCCCCCTAGACATTCTTCTGACAGGGGTAGCCCGGCGTAGCTCTCTATTGTTTTGTGTTTGATTATGTCATGGGATGATGTGAAACCATGTTGGTTCACAAGTTGGGTCACCTATACCAACCTTCGCTTCTAGGTTAGAGCGCATGCATGTGAGGGGGGACACATGCAATCACCTATACTAACCTGGCACCACACTCACACACATATGCTAGGGACACATGCAAGTTTTCATCGATTCCAACGTTCTCGTGGACTTCCTCCGGCGAAACCCTAATGATCTGCAGGCCTCGGATCGTCTACCCCCCTAGACATTCTTCTGACAGGGGTAGCCGGCGTAGCTCTCTCTTGTTTTGTGTCTGACTAGGTCATAAGATGATGTAAAACCATGTTGGTTCACAAGTTGGGGCACTATCCTGCCTGGTTTCACCTGAACGGGGAGATTCCTCCTTATACAGGTCCAGAACCTTTCGCTTCTAGGTTAGAGCGCATGCATGCGAGGGGGACACATGCAATCACGTATACAAACCTTGCACCACACTCACACACATATGCTAGGGACACATGCAAGTTTTCAGATGATTGCGACGTTCTCGTGGTCTTCCTCCGGCGAAACCCTGATCTGCGGGCCTCGGATCGTCTACCCCCCTAGACATTCTTCTGACAGGGGTAGCCCGGCGTAGCTCTCTCTTGTTTTGTGTCTGACTAGGTCATAGGATGATGTAAAACCATGTTGGTTCACAAGTTGGGGAACTATCCTACCCGGTTTCACCTGAACGGGGAGATTCCCCCTTATACAGGTCCAGAACCTTCGCTTCTAGGTTAGAGCGCATGCATGCGAGGGGGACACATGCAATCACCTATACCAACCTTGCACCACACTCACACACATATGCTAGGGACACATGCAAGTTTTCAGATGATTCCGACGTTCTTGCGGACTTCCACCGGCGAAACCCTGATCTGCGGGACTCGGACCGTCTACCCCCCTAGACATTCTTCTGACAGGGGTAGCTCGGCGTATCTCTCTCTTGTTTTGTGTTTGATTATTTCATGGGATGATGTGAAACCATGTTGGTTCACAAGTTGGGGTACTATACGGCCCGGTTTCACCGTAACAGGGAGATTCCCCCTTATACAGGTCCAGAACCTTCGCTTCTAGGTTAGAGCGCATGCATGTGAGGGGGGACACATGCAATCACCTATATATACCAACCTCGCACCACACTCACACACATATGCTAGGGACACATGCAAGTTTTCATCGATTCCGACGTTCTCGTGGACTTCCTCCGGCGAAACCCTAATGATCTGCGGGCCTCGGATCGTCTACCTAATGGAAATGAAGTTCAGCATCCTCTAGAACCTTATGGTCTATTGCAAAGTTAGTGTTTCCATGGTCTGAATACTTACAAATAGGCAACAAAAAGTTAACTAAAAACTTTAAATAAATACATTTGAAAGAAAAAAATAAAAAGAAAATTAGAAAATACCTAAAGACACACGGCAAAGGACAAAACACACGGCAAAGAGGTCCTTTGCCGTGTGCCTGTCGCCATCAAACACACGGCAAAGGTCCTTTGCCGTGTGTCTCTCTCCCTTAGACACACGGCAAAGAATTTTTTTCACCTTTATCAAGGCTTTTATTACATATATGTTAGGTGACATTATTTCATAGGATCATGAGAGCACACATATGATCATAGGTTATTGTGGTCTTGATCACTATATACATGCACCCCCCTGATTCCGACGTTCTCGTGGACTTCCTCCGACGAAACCCTGATGATCTACGGGCCTCGGATCGTCTACCCCCTAGACATTCTTCTGACAGGGGTAGCCCGGCGTAGCTCTCTCTTGTTTTGTGTTTGATTATGTCATGGGATGATGTGAAACCATGTTGGTTCACAAGTTGGGGCACTATATGGCCCGGTTTCACCGTAACGGGGAGATTCCCCCTTATACAGGTCTAGAACCTTCGCTTCTAGGTTAGAGCGCATGCATGTGAGGGGGGACACATGCAATCACCTATATCAACCTGGCACCACACTCACACACAGATGCTAGGGACACATGCAAGTTTTCATCGATTCCGACGTTCTCGTGGACTTCCTCCGGCGAAACCCTGATGATCTGCGGGCCTCGGATCGTCTACCCCCCTAGACATTCTTCTGACAGGGGTAGCCCGGGGTAGCTCTCTCTTGTTTTGTGTCTGACTAAGTCATAGGATGATGTAAAACCATGTTGGTTCACAAGTTGGGGCACAATCCTACCCGGTTTCACCTGAACGAGGAGATTCCCCCTCATACAGGTCCAGAACCTTTCGCTTCTAGGTTAGAGCGCATGCATGCAAGGGGGACACATGCAATCACCTATACCAACCTTGCACCACACTCACACACATATGCTAGGGACACATGCAAGTTTTCAGATGATTCCGACATTCTCGTGGTCTTCCTCCGGCGAAACCCTGATCTGCGGGACTCGAATCGTCTACCCCCCTAGACATTCTTCTGACAGGGGTAGCCCGGTGTAGCTCTCTCTTGTTTTGTGTCTGACTAGGTCATAGGATGATGTAAAACCATGTTGGTTCACAAGTTGGGGCACTATCCTACCCGGTTTCACCTGAACGGGGAGATTCCCCCTTATACAGGTCCATAACCTTCCGCTTCTAGGTTAGAGCGCATGCATGCGAGGTGGACACATGCAATCACCTATACCAACCTTGCACCACACTCACACACATATGCTAGGGACACATGCAAGTTTTCAGATGATTCCGACGTTCTTGCGAAACCCTGATCTGCGGGACTCGGACCGTCTACCCCCCTAGACATTCTTCTGACAGGGGTAGCCCGGCGTAGCTCTCTATTGTTTTGTGTTTGATTATGTCATGGGATGATGTGAAACCATGTTGGTTCACAAGTTGGGTCACCTATACCAACCTTCGCTTCTAGGTTAGAGCGCATGCATGTGAGGGGGGACACATGCAATCACCTATACTAACCTGGCACCACACTCACACACATATGCTAGGGACACATGCAAGTTTTCATCGATTCCAACGTTCTCGTGGACTTCCTCCGGCGAAACCCTAATGATCTGCAGGCCTCGGATCGTCTACCCCCCTAGACATTCTTCTGACAGGGGTAGCCGGCGTAGCTCTCTCTTGTTTTGTGTCTGACTAGGTCATAAGATGATGTAAAACCATGTTGGTTCACAAGTTGGGGCACTATCCTGCCTGGTTTCACCTGAACGGGGAGATTCCTCCTTATACAGGTCCAGAACCTTTCGCTTCTAGGTTAGAGCGCATGCATGCGAGGGGGACACATGCAATCACCTATACAAACCTTGCACCACACTCACACACATATGCTAGGGACACATGCAAGTTTTCAGATGATTGCGACGTTCTCGTGGTCTTCCTCCGGCGAAACCCTGATCTGCGGGCCTCGGATCGTCTACCCCCCTAGACATTCTTCTGACAGGGGTAGCCCGGCGTAGCTCTCTCTTGTTTTGTGTCTGACTAGGTCATAGGATGATGTAAAACCATGTTGGTTCACAAGTTGGGGAACTATCCTACCCGGTTTCACCTGAACGGGGAGATTCCCCCTTATACAGGTCCAGAACCTTCGCTTCTAGGTTAGAGCGCATGCATGCGAGGGGGACACATGCAATCACCTATACCAACCTTGCACCACACTCACACACACATATGCTAGGGACACATGCAAGTTTTCAGATGATTCCGACGTTCTCGTGGTCTTCCTCCGACGAAACCCTGATCTGCGGGACTCTGATCGTCTACCCCCCTAGACATTCTTCTGACAGGGGTAGCCCGGTGTAGCTCTATCTTGTTTTGTGTCTGACTAGGTCATAGGATGATGTAAAACCATGTTGGTTCACAAGTTGGGGCACTATCCTACCCGGTTTCACATGAACGGGGAGATTCCCCCTTATACAGGTCGAGAACCTTTCGCTTCTAGGTTAGAGCGCATGCATGCGAGAGGGACACATGCAATCACCTATACCAACCTTGCACCACACACACACATATGCTAGGGACACATGCAAGTTTTCAGATGATTCCGACGTTCTCGTGGTCTTCCTCCGGCGAAACCCTGATCTGCGGGACTCGGATCGTCTACCCCCCTAGACATTCTTCTGACAGGGGTAGCCCGGCGTAGCTCTCTCTTGTTTTGTGTCTGACTAGGTCATAGGATGATGTAAAACCATGTTGGTTCACAAGTTGGGGCACTATCCTACCCGGTTTCACCCGAACGGGGAGATTCCCCCTTATACAGGTCCAGAACCTTTCGCTTCTAGGTTAGAGCGCATGCATGCGAGGGGGACACACGCAATCACCTATACCAACCTTGCTCCACACTCACACACATATGCTAGGGACACATGCAAGTTTTCAGATGATTCCGACGTTCTCGTGGTCTTCCTCCGGCGAAACCATGATCTGCGAGACTCAGATCGTCTACCCCCCTAGACATTCTTCTGATAGTGGTAGCCCGGCGTAGCTCTCTCTTGTTTGTGTCTGACTAGGTCATAGGATGATGTAAAACCATGTTGGTTCACAAGTTGGGGCACTATCCTACCCGGTTTCACCTAAACAGGGAGATTCCCCCTTATACAGGTCCATAACCTTTCGCTTCTAGGTTAGAGCGCATGCATGCGAGGGGGACACATGCAATCACCTATACCAACCTTGCACCACACTCACACACATATGCTAGGGACACATGCAAGTTTTCAGATGATTCCGACGATCTTGCGGACTTCCACCGGCGAAACCCTGATCTGCGGGACTCGGACTGTCTACCCCCCTAGACATTCTTCTGACAGGGGTAGCCCGGCGTAGCTCTCTCTTGTTTTGTGTTTGATTATGTCATGGGATGATGTGAAACCATGTTGGTTCACAAGTTAGGGCACTATACGGCCCGGTTTCACCGTAACAGGGAGATTCCCCCTTATACAGGCCCAGAACCTTCGCTTCTAGGTTAGAGCGCATGCATGTGAGGGGGGACACATGCAATCACCTATACCAACCTGGCACCACACTCACACACATATGCTAGGGACACATGAAATTTTTCATCGATTCCGACGTTCTCGTGTACTTCCTCCGGCGAAACCCTGATGATATGCGGGCCTCGGATCGTCTACCCCCCTAGACATTCTTCTGACAGGGGTAGCCCGGCGTAGCTCTCTCTTGTTTTGTGTCTGACTAGGTCATAGGATCATGTAAAACCATGTTGGTTCACAAGTTGGGGCACTATCCTACCCGGTTTCACGTGAACGGGGAGATTCCCCCTTATACAGGTCGAGAACCTTTCGCTTCTAGGTTAGAGCGCATGCATGCGAGAGGGACACATGCAATCACCTATACCAACCTTGCACCACACTCACACACATATGCTAGGGACACATGCAAGTTTTCAGATGATTCCGACGTTCTCGTGGTCTTCCTCCGGCGAAACCCTGATCTACGGGACTCGGATCGTCTACCCCCCTAGACATTCTTCTGACAGGGGTAGCCCGGCGTAGCTCTCTCTTGTTTTGTGTCTGACTAGGTCATAGGATGATGTAAAACCATGTTGGCTCACAAGTTGGGGCACTATCCTACCCGGTTTCACCTGAACAGGGAGATTCCCCCTTATACAGGTCCATAACCTTTCGCTTCTAGGTTAGAGCGCATGCATGCGAGGGGGACACATGCAATCACCTATACCAACCTTGCACCACACTCACACACATATGCTAGGGACACATGCAAGTTTTCAGATGATTCCGACGTTCTCGTGGACTTCCTCCGGCGAAACCCTAATGATCTGCAGGCCTCGGATCGTCTACCCCCCTAGACATTCTTCTGACAGGGGTAGCCGGCGTAGCTCTCTCTTGTTTTGTGTCTGACTAGGTCATAGGATGATGTAAAACCATGTTGGTTCACAAGTTGGGGCACTATCCTGCCTGGTTTCACCTGAACGGGGAGATTCCTCCTTATACAGGTCCAGAACCTTTCGCTTCTAGGTTAGAGCGCATGCATGCGAGGGGGACACATGCAATCACCTATACAAACCTTGAACCACACTCACACACATATGCTAGGGACACATGCAAGTTTTCAGATGATTCCGACGTTCTCGTGGTCTTCCTCCGGCGAAACCCTGATCTGCGGGCCTCGGATCGTCTACCCCCCTAGACATTCTTCTGACAGGGGTAGCCCGGCGTAGCTCTCTCTTGTTTTGTGTCTGACTAGGTCATAGGATGATGTAAAACCATGTTGGTTCACAAGTTGGGGAACTATCCTACCCGGTTTCACCTGAACGGGGAGATTCCCCCTTATACAGGTCCAGAACCTTCGCTTCTAGGTTAGAGCGCATGCATGCGAGGGGGACACATGCAATCACCTATACCAACCTTGCACCACACTCACATACACATATGCTAGGGACACATGCAAGTTTTCAGATGATTCCGACGTTCTCGTGGTCTTCCTCCGACGAAACCCTGATCTGCGGGACTCTGATCGTCTACCCCCCTAGACATTCTTCTGACAGGGGTAGCCCGGTGTAGCTCTATCTTGTTTTGTGTCTGACTAGGTCATAGGATGATGTAAAACCATGTTGGTTCACAAGTTGGGGCACTATCCTACCCGGTTTCACATGAACGGGGAGATTCCCCCTTATACAGGTCGAGAACCTTTCGCTTCTAGGTTAGAGCGCATGCATGCGAGAGGGACACATGCAATCACCTATACCAACCTTGCACCACACACACACATATGCTAGGGACACATGCAAGTTTTCAGATGATTCCGACGTTCTCGTGGTCTTCCTCCGGCGAAACCCTGATCTGCGGGACTCGGATCGTCTACCCCCCTAGACATTCTTCTGACAGGGGTAGCCCAGCGTAGCTCTCTCTTGTTTTGTGTCTGACTAGGTCATAGGATGATGTAAAACCATGTTGGTTCACAAGTTGGGGCACTATCCTACCCGGTTTCACCCGAACGGGGAGATTCCCCCTTATACAGGTCCAGAACCTTTCGCTTCTAGGTTAGAGCGCATGCATGCGAGGGGGACACACGCAATCACCTATACCAACCTTGCTCCACACTCACACACATATGCTAGGGACACATGCAAGTTTTCAGATGATTCCGACGTTCTCGTGGTCTTCCTCCGGCGAAACCCTGATCTGCGAGACTCAGATCGTCTACCCCCCTAGACATTCTTCTGATAGTGGTAGCCCGGCGTAGCTCTCTCTTGTTTGTGTCTGACTAGGTCATAGGATGATGTAAAACCATGTTGGTTCACAAGTTGGGGCACTATCCTACCCGGTTTCACCTAAACAGGGAGGTTCCCCCTTATACAGGTCCATAACCTTTCGCTTCTAGGTTAGAGCGCATGCATGCGAGGGGGACACATGCAATCACCTATACCAACCTTGCACCACACTCACACACATATGCTAGGGACACATGCAAGTTTTCAGATGATTCCGACGATCTTGCGGACTTCCACCGGCGAAACCCTGATCTGCGGGACTCGGACCGTCTACCCCCCTAGACATTCTTCTGACAGGGGTAGCCCGGCGTAGCTCTCTCTTGTTTTGTGTTTGATTATGTCATGGGATGATGTGAAACCATGTTGGTTCACAAGTTAGGGCACTATACGGCCCGGTTTCACCGTAACAGGGAGATTCCCCCTTATACAGGCCCAGAACCTTCGCTTCTAGGTTAGAGCGCATGCATGTGAGGGGGGACACATGCAATCACCTATACCAACCTGGCACCACACTCACACACATATGCTAGGGACACATGAAATTTTTCATCGATTCCGACGTTCTCGTGTACTTCCTCCGGCGAAACCCTGATGATATGCGGGCCTCGGATCGTCTACCCCCTAGACATTCTTCTGACAGGGGTAGCCCGGCGTAGCTCTCTCTTGTTTTGTGTCTGACTAGGTCATAGGATCATGTAAAACCATGTTGGTTCACAAGTTGGGGCACTATCCTACCCGGTTTCACGTGAACGGGGAGATTCCCCCTTATACAGGTCGAGAACCTTTCGCTTCTAGGTTAGAGCGCATGCATGCGAGAGGGACACATGCAATCACCTATACCAACCTTGCACCACACTCACACACATATGCTAGGGACACATGCAAGTTTTCAGATGATTCCGACGTTCTCGTGGTCTTCCTCCGGCGAAACCCTGATCTACGGGACTCGGATCGTCTACCCCCCTAGACATTCTTCTGACAGGGGTAGCCCGGCGTAGCTCTCTCTTGTTTTGTGTCTGACTAGGTCATAGGATGATGTAAAACCATGTTGGCTCACAAGTTGGGGCACTATCCTACCCGGTTTCACCTGAACAGGGAGATTCCCCCTTATACAGGTCCATAACCTTTCGCTTCTAGGTTAGAGCGCATGCATGCGAGGGGGACACATGCAATCACCTATACCAACCTTGCACCACACTCACACACATATGCTAGGGACACATGCAAGTTTTCAGATGATTCCGACGTTCTTGCGGACTTCCACCGGCGAAACCCTGATCTGTGAGTGGGGACACATGCAATCACCTATACCAACCTGGCACCACACTCACACACATATGCTAGGGACACATGCAAGTTTTCATCGATTCCGACGTTCTCGTGGACTTCCTCCGGCGAAACCCTGATGATCTGCGGGCCTCGGATCGTCTACCCTCCTAGACATTCTTCTGACAGGGGTATCCCGGCGTAGCTCTCTCTTGTTTGTTGTCTGACTAGGTCATAGGATGATGTAAAACCATGTTGGTTCACAAGTTGGGGCACTATCCTACCCGGTTTCACCTGAACAGGGAGATTCCCCCTTATACAGGTCCATAACCTTTCGCTTCTAGGTTAGAGCGCATCCATGCGAGGGGGACACATGCAATCACCTATACAAACCTGGCACCACACTCACACACATATTCTAGGGACACATGCAAGTTTTCAGATGATTCCGACGTTCTCGTGGTCTTCCTCCGGTGAAACCCTGATCTGCGGGCCTCAGATCGTCTACCCCCCTAGACATTCTTCTGACAGGGGTAGCCCGGCGTAGCTCTCTCTTGTTTTGTGTCTGACTAGGTCATAGGATGATGTAAAACCATGTTGGTTCACAAGTTGGGGCACTATCCTACCCGGTTTCACCTGAACGGGGAGATTCCCCCTTATACAGGTCCAGAACCTTCGCTTCTAGGTAAGAGCGCATGCATGCGAGGGGGACACATGCAATCACCTATACCAACCTTGCACCACACTCACACACATATGCTAGGGACACATGCAAGTTTTCAGATGATTCCGACGTTCGCGTGGTCTTCCTCCGACGAAACCCTGATCTGCGGGACTCGGATCGTCTACCCCCCTAGACATTCTTCTGACAGGGGTAGCCCGGCGTAGCTCTCTCTTGTTTTGTGTCTGACTAGGTCATAGGATGATGTAAAACCATGTTGGTTCACAAGTTGGGGCACTATCCTACCCGGTTTCACGTGAACGGGGAGATTCCCCCTTATACAGGTCGAGAACCTTTCGCTTCTAGGTTAGAGCGCATGCATGCGAGAGGGACACATGCAATCACCTATAACAACCTTGCACCACACTCACACACATATGCTAGGGACACATGCAAGTTTTCAGATGATTCCGACGTTCTCGTGGTCTTCCTCCGGCGAAACCCTGATCTGCGGGACTCGGATCGTCTACCGCCCTAGACATTCTTCTGACAGGGGTAGCCCGACGTAGCTCTCTCTTGTCTTGTGTCTGACTAGGTCATAGGATGATGTAAAACCATGTTGGTTCACAAGTTGGGGCACTATCCTACCCGGTTTCACGTGAACGGGGAGATTCCCCCTTATACAGGTCCATAACCTTTCGCTTCTAGGTTAGAGCGCATGCATGCGAGAGGGACACATGCAATCACCTATAACAACCTTGCACCACACTCACACACATATGCTAGGGACACATGCAAGTTTTCAGATGATTCCGACGTTCTCGTGGTCTTCCTTCGGCGAAACCCTGATCTGCGGGACTCGGATCGTCTACCCCCCTAGACATTCTTCTGACAGGGGTAGCCCGGCGTAGCTCTCTCTTGTTTTGTGTCTGACTAGGTGATAGGATGATGTAAAACCATGTTGGTTCACAAGTTGGGGCACTATCCTACCCGGTTTCACCTGAACGGGGAGATTCCCCCTTATACAGGTCCATAACCTTTCGCTTCTAGGTTAGAGCGCATGCATGCGAGGGGGACACATGCAATCACCTATACCAACCTTGAACCACACTCACACACATATGCTAGGGACACATGCAAGTTTTCAGATGATTCCGACGTTCTTGCGGACTTCCACCGACGAAACCCTGATCTGCGGGACTCGGACCGTCTACCCCCCTAGACATTCTTTTGACAGGGGTAGCCTGGCGTAGCTCTCTCTTGTTTTGTATTTGATTATGTCATGGGATGATGTGAAACCATGTTGGTTCACAAGTTGGGGCACTATACGGCCCGATTTCACCATAACGGGGAGATTCCCCCTTATACAGGTCCAGAACCTTCGCTTCTAGGTTAGAGCGCATGCATGTGAGGGGGGACACATGCAATCACCTATACCAACCTGGCACCACACTCACACACATATGCTAGGGACACATGCAAGTTTTCATCGATTCCGACGTTCTCATGGACTTCCTCCGGCGAAACCCTGATGATCTGCGGGCCTCGGATCGTCTACCCCCCTAGACATTCTTCTGACGGGGGTAGCCCGGCGTAGCTCTCTCTTGTTTTGTGTCTGACTAGGTCATAGGATGATGTAAAACCATGTTGGTTCACAAGTTGGGGCACTATCCTACAAGGTTTCACATGAACGGCGAGATCCCCACTTATACAGGTCTAGAACCTTTCGCTTCTAGGTTAGAGCGCATGCATGCGAGAGGGACACATGCAATCACCTATAACAACCTTGCACCACACTCACACACATATGCTAGGGACACATGCAAGTTTTCAGATGATTCCGACGTTCTCGTGGTCTTCCTCCGGCGAAACCCTGATCTGCGGGACTCGGATCGTCTACCCCCCTAGACATTCTTCTGACAGGGGTAGCCCGGCGTAGCTCTCTCATGTTTTGTGTCTGACTAGGTCATAGGATGATGTAAAACCATGTTGGTTCACAAGTTGGGGCACTATCCTACCCGGTTTCACATGAACGGGGAGATCCCCCCTTATACAGGTCTAGAACCTTTCGCTTCTAGGTTAGAGCGCATGCATGCGAGAGGGACACACGCAATCACCTATACCAACCTTGCACCACACTCACACACATATGCTAGGGACACATGCAAGTTTTCAGATGATTCCGACGTTCTCGTGGTCTTCCTCCGGCGAGACCCTGATCTGCGAGACTCAGATCGTCTACCCCCTAGACATTCTTCTGATAGTGGTAGCCCGGCGTAGCTCTCTCTTGTTTGTGTCTGACTAGGTCATAGGATGATGTAAAACCATGTTGGTTCACAAGTTGGGGCACTATCCTACCCGGTTTCACCTGAACAGGGAGATTCCCCCTTATACAGGTCCATAACCTTTCGCTTCTAGGTTAGAGCGCATGCATGCGAGGGGGACACATGCAATCACCTATACCAACCTTGCACCACACTCACACACATATGCTAGGGACACATGCAAGTTTTCAGATGATTCCGACGATCTTGCGGACTTCCACCGGCGAAACCCTGATCTGCGGGACTCGGACCGTCTACCCCCCTAGACATTCTTCTGACAGGGGTAGCCCGGCGTAGCTCTCTCTTGTTTTGTGTTTGATTATGTCATGGGATGATGTGAAACCATGTTGGTTCACAAGTTGGGGTACTATACGGCCCGGTTTCACCGTAACAGGGAGATTCCCCCTTATACAGGTCCAGAACCTTCGCTTCTAGGTTAGAGCGCATGCATGTGAGGGGGACACATGCAATCACCTATACCAACCTGGCACCACACTCAGACACATATGCTAGGGACACATGAAATTTTTCATCGATTCCGACGTTCTCGTGTACTTCCTCCGGCGAAACCCTGATGATCTGCGGGCCTCGGATCGTCTACCCCCTAGACATTCTTCTGACAGGGGTAGCCCGGCGTGGCTCTCTCTTGTTTTGTGTCTGACTAGGTCATAGGATGATGTAAAACCATGTTGGTTCACAAGTTGGGGCACTATCCTACCCGGTTTCACATGAACGGGGAGATTCCCCCTTATACAGGTCGAGAACCTTTCGCTTCTAGGTTAGAGCGCATGCATGCGAGAGGGACACATGCAATCACCTATACCAACCTTGCACCACACTCACACACATATGCTAGGGACACATGCAAGTTTTCAGATGATTCCGACGTTCTCGTGGTCTTCCTCCGGCGAAACCCTGATCTACGGGACTCGGATCGTCTACCCCCCTAGACATTCTTCTGACAGGGGTAGCCCGGCGTAGCTCTCTCTTGTTTTGTGTCTGACTAGGTCATAGGATGATGTAAAACCATGTTGGCTCACAAGTTGGGGCACTATCCTACCCGGTTTCACCTGAACGGGGAGATTCCCCCTTATACAGGTCCATAACCTTTCGCTTCTAGGTTAGAGCGCATGCATGCGAGGGGGACACATTGAATCACCTATACCAACCTTGCACCACACTCACACACATATGCTAGGGACACATGCAAGTTTTCAGATGATTCCGACGTTCTTGCGGACTTCCACCGGCGAAACCCTGATCTGCGGGACTCGGACCGTCTACCCCCCTAGACATTCTTCTGACTGGGGTAGCCCGGCGTAGCTCTCTCTTGTTTTGTGTTTGATTATGTCATGGGATGATGTGAAACCATGTTGGTTCACAAGTTGGGGAACTATACGGCCCGGTTTGACGGTAACCGGGAGATTCCCCCTTATACAGGTCCAGAACCTTCGCTTCTAGGTTAGAGCGCATGCATGTGAGGGGGTACACATGCAATCACCTATACCAACCTGGCACCACACTCACACACATATGCTAGGGACACATGAAAGTTTTCATCGATTTCGACGTTCTCGTGGACTTCCTCCGGCGAAACCCTGATGATCTGCGGGACTCGGATCGTCTACCCCCCTAGACATTCTTCTGACAGGGGTAGCCCGGCGTAGCTCTCTCTTGTTTTGTGTCTGACTAGGTCATAGGATGATGTAAAACCATGTTGGTTCACAAGTTGGGGCACTATCCTACCCGGTTTCACGTGAACGGGGAGATTCCCCCTTATACAGGTCGAGAACCTTTCGCTTCTAGGTTAGAGCGCATGCATGCGAGAGGGACACATGCAATCACCTATACCAACCTTGCACCACACTCACACACATATGCTAGGGACACATGCAAGTTTTTAGATCATTCCGACATTCTCGTGGTCTTCCTCCGGCGAAACCCTGATCTGCGAGACTCGGATCGTCTACCCCCCTAGACATTCTTCTGACAGGGTAGCCCGACGTAGCTCTCTCTTGTTTTGTGTCTGACTAGGTCATAGGATGATGTAAAACCATGTTGGTTCACAAGTTGGGGCACTATCCTACCTGGTTTCACCTGAACGGGGAGATTCCCCCTTACACAGGTCCATAACCTTTCGCTTCTAGGTTAGAGTGCATGCATGCGAGGGGGACACATGCAATCACCTATACCAACCTTGCACCACACTCATACACATATGCTAGGGACACATGCAAGTTTTCAGATGATTCCGACGTTCTTGCGGACTTCCACCGGCGAAACCCTGATCTGTGAGTGGGGACACATGCAATCACCTATACCAACCTGGCACCACACTCACACACATATGCTAGGGACACATGCAAGTTTTCATCGATTCCGACGTTCTCGTGGACTTCCTCCGGCGAAACCCTGATGATCTGCGGGCCTCGGATCGTCTACCCCCCTAGACATTCTTCTGACAGGGGTAGCCCGGCGTAGCTCTCTCTTGTTTTGTGTCTGACTAGGTCATAGGATGATGTAAAACCATGTTGGTTCACAAGTTGGGGCACTATCCTACCCGGTTTCACCTGAACAGGGAGATTCCCCCTTATACAGGTCCATAACCTTTCGCTTCTAGGTTAGAGCGCATGCATGCGAGGGGGACACATGCAATCACCTATACAAACCTTGCACCACACTCACACACATATTCTAGGGACACATGCAAGTTTTCAGATGATTCGGACGTTCTCGTGGTCTTCCTCCGGCGAAACCCTGATCTGCGGGCCTCAGATCGTCTACCCCCCTAGACATTCTTCTGACAGGGGTAGCCCGGCGTAGCTCTCTCTTGTTTTGTGTCTGACTAGGTCATAGGATGATGTAAAACCATGTTGGTTCACAAGTTGGGGCACTATCCTACCCGGTTTCACCTGAACAGGGAGATTCCCCCTTATGCAGGTCCAGAACCTTCGCTTCTAGGTTAGAGCGCATGCATGCGAGGGGGACACATGCAATCACCTATACCAACCTTGCACCACACTCACACACATATGCTAGGGACACATGCAAGTTTTCAGATGATTCCGACGTTCTCGTGGTCTTCCTCCGGCGAAACCCTGATCTGCGGGACTCGGATCGTCTACCCCCCTAGACATTCTTCTGACAGGGGTAGCCCGGCGTAGCTCTCTCTTGTTTTGTGTCTGACTAGGTCATAGGATGATGTAAAACCATGTTGGTTCACAAGTTGGGGCACTATCCTACCCGGTTTCACGTGAACGAGGAGATTCCCCCTTATACAGGTCGAGAACCTTTCGCTTCTAGGTTAGAGCGCATGCATGCGAGAGGGACACATGCAATCACCTATAACAACCTTGCACCACACTCACACACATATGCTAGGGACACATGCAAGTTTTCAGATGATTCCGACGTTCTCGTGGTCTTCCTCGGGCGAAACCCTGATCTGCGGGACTCGGATCGTCTACCCCCCTAGACATTCTTCTGACAGGGTTAGCCCGGCGTAGCTCTCTCTTGTTTTGTGTCTGACTAGGTGATAGGATGATGTAAAACCATGTTGGTTCACAAGTTGGGGCACTATCCTACCCGGTTTCACCTGAACGGGGAGATTCCCCCTTATACAGGTCCATAACCTTTCGCTTCTAGGTTAGAGCGCATGCATGCGAGGGGGACACATGCAATCACCTATACCAACCTTGCACCACACTCACACACATATGCTAGGGACACATGCAAGTTTTCAGATGATTCCGACGTTCTTGCGGACTTCCACCGGCGAAACCCTGATCTGCGGAACTCGGACTGTCTACCCCCCTAGACATTCTTCTGACAGGGGTAGCCCGGCGTAGCTCTCTCTTGTTTTGTGTTTGATTATGTCATGGGATGATGTGAAACCATGTTGGTTCACAAGTTGGGGCACTATACGGCCCGGTTTCACCGTAACGGGGAGATTCCCTGTCATACAGGTCCAGAACCTTCGCTTCTAGGTTATAGCGCATGCATGTGACGGGGACACATGCAATCACCTATACCAACCTGGCACCACACTCACACACATATGCTAGGGACACATGCAAGTTTTCATCGATTACGACGTTCTCGTGGACTTCCTCCGGCGAAACCCTGATGATCTACGGGCCTCGGATCGTCTACCCCCCTAGACATTCTTCTGACAGGGGTAGCCCGGCGTAGCTCTCTCTTGTTTTGTGTCTGACTAGGTCATAGGATGATGTAAAACCATGTCGGTTCACAAGTTGGGGCACTATCCTACCCGGTTTCACCTGAACGAGGAGATTCCCCCTCATACAGGTCTAGAACCTTTCGCTTCTAGGTTAGAGCGCATGCATGCGAGGGGGACACATGCAATCACCTATACCAACCTTGCACCACACTCACACACATAGGCTAGGGACACATGCAAGTTTTCAGATGATTCCGACGTTCTCGTGGTCTTCCTCCGGCGAAACCCTGATCTGCGGGACTCGAATAGTCTACCCCCCTAGACATTCTTCTGACAGGGGTAGCCCGGCGTAGCTCTCTCTTGTTTTGTGTCTGACTAGGTCATAGGATGATGTAAAACCATGTTGGTTCATAAGTTGGGGCACTATCCTACCCGGTTTCACCTGAACAGGGAGATTCCCCCTTACACAGGTCCATAACCTTTCGCTTCTAGGTTAGAGCGCATGCATGCGAGGGGGACACATGCAATCACCTATACCAACCTTGCACCACACTCACACACATATGCTAGGGACACATGCAAGTTTTCAGATGATTCCGACGATCTTCCGGACTTCCACCGGCGAAACCCTGATCTGCGGGACTTGGACCGTCTACCCCCCTAGACATTCTTCTGACAGGGGTAGCCCGGCGTAGCTCTCTCTTGTTTTGTGTCTGATTATGTCATGGGATGATGTGAAACCATGTTGGTTCACAAGTTGGGGCACTATACGGCCCGGTTTCACCGTAACGGGGAGATTCCCCCTTATACAGGTCCAGAACCTTCGCTTCTAGGTTAGAGCGCATGCATGTGAGGGGGGACACATGCAATCACCTATATCAACCTGGCACCACACTCACACACATATGCTAGGGACACATGCAAGTTTTCATCGATTCCGACGTTCTCGTGGACTTCCTCCGTCGAAACCCTGATGATCTGCGGGCCTCGGATCGTCTACCCCCTAGACATTCTTCTGACAGGGGTAGCCCGGCGTAGCTCTCTCTTGTTTTGTGTCTGAGTAGGTCATAGGATGATGTAAAACCATGTCGGTTCACAAGTTGGGGCACTATCCTACCCGGTTTCACCTGAACGAGGAGATTCCCCCTCATACAGGTCTAGAACCTTTCGCTTCTAGGTTAGAGCGCATGCATGCGAGGGGGACACATGCAATCACCTATACCAACCTTGCACCACACTCACACACATATGCTAGGGACACATGCAAGTTTTCAGATGATTCCGACGTTCTCGTGGTCTTCCTCCGGCGAAACCCTGATCTGCGGGACTCGAATCGTCTACCCCCCTAGAAATTCTTCTGACAGGGGTAGCCCGGCGTAGCTCTCTCTTGTTTTGTGTCTGACTAGGTCATAGGATGATGTAAAACCATGTTGGTTCATAAGTTGGGGCACTATCCTACCCGGTTTCACCTGAACGGGGAGATTCCCCCTTATACAGGTCCATAACCTTCCGCTTCTAGGTTAGAGCGCATGCATGCGAGGGGGAATCATGCAATCACCTATACCAACCTTGCACCACACTCACACACATATGCTAGGGACACATGCAAGTTTTCAGATGATTCCGACGTTCTTGCGGACTTCCACCGGCGAAACCCTGATCTGCGGAACTCGGACTGTCTACCCCCCTAGACATTCTTCTGACAGGGGTAGCCCGGCGTAGCTCTCTCTTGTTTTGTGTTTCATTATGTCATGGGATGATCTGAAACCATGTTGGTTCACAAGTTGGGGCACTATACGGCCCGGTTTCACCGTAACGGGGAGATTCCCTGTTATACAGGTCCAGAACCTTCGCTTCTAGGTTAGAGCGCATGCATGTGAGGGGGGACACATGCAATCACCTATACCAACCTGGCACCACACTCACACACATATGCTAGGGACACATGCTAGTTTTCATCGATTCCGACGTTCTCGTGGACTTCCTCCGGCGAAACCCTGATGATCTGCGGGCCTCGGATCGTCTACCCCCCTAGACATTCTTCTGACAGGGGTAGCCCGGCGTAGCTCTCTCTTGTTTTGTGTCTGACTAGGTCATAGGATGATGTAAAACCATGTCGGTTCACAAGTTGGGGCACTATCCTACCCGGTTTCACCTGAACGAGGAGATTCCCCCTCATACAGGTCTAGAACCTTTCGCTTCTAGGTTAGAGCGCATGCATGCGAGGGGGACACATGCAATCACCTATACCAACCTTGCACCACACTCACACACATATGCTAGGGACACATGCAAGTTTTCAGATGATTCCGACGTTCTCGTGGTCTTCCTCCGGCGAAACCCTGATCTGCGGGACTCGAATCGTCTACCCCCCTAGACATTCTTCTGACAGGGGTAGCCCGGCGTAGCTCTCTCTTGTTTTGTGTCTGACTAGGTCATAGGATGATGTAAAACCATGTTGGTTCATAAGTTGGGGCACTATCCTACCCGGTTTCACCTGAACGGGGAGATTCCCCCTTATACAGGTCCATAACCTTCCGCTTCTAGGTTAGAGCGCATGCATGCGAGGGGGAATCATGCAATCACCTATACCAACCTTGCACCACACTCACACACATATGCTAGGGACACATGCAAGTTTTCAGATGATTCCGACGTTCTTGCGGACTTCCACCGGCGAAACCCTGATCTGCGGAACTCGGACTGTCTACCCCCCTAGACATTCTTCTGACAGGGGTAGCCCGGCGTAGCTCTCTCTTGTTTTGTGTTTCATTATGTCATGGGATGATGTGAAACCATGTTGGTTCACAAGTTGGGGCACTATACGGCCCGGTTTCACCGTAACGGGGAGATTCCCTGTTATACAGGTCCAGAACCTTTGCTTCTAGGTTAGAGCGCATGCATGTGAGGGGGGACACATGCAATCACCTATACCAACCTGGCACCACACTCACACACATATGCTAGGGACACATGCAAGTTTTCATCGATTCCGACGTTCTCGTGGACTTCCTCCGGCGAAACCCTAATGATCTGCGGGCCTCGGATCGTCTACCTAATGGAAATGAAGTTCAGCATCCTCTAGAACCTTATGGTCTATTGCAAAGTTAGTGTTTCCATGGTCTGAATACTAACAAATAGGCAACAAAAAGTTAACTAAAAACTTTAAATAAATACATTGGAAAGAAAAAAATAAAAAGAAAATTAGAAAATACCTAAAGGCACACGGCAAAGGACAAAACACACGGCAAAGAGGTCCTTTGCCGTGTGCCTGTCGCCGTCCAACACACGGCAAAGGTCCTTTGCCGTGTGTCTCTCTCCCTCAGACACACGGCAAAGAATTTTTTTCACCTTTAGCAAGGCTTTTATTACATATATGTTAGGTGATATTATTTCATAGGATCATGAGAGCACACATATGATCATAGGTTATTGTGGTATTGATCACTATATACATGCACCCCCTGATTCCGACGTTCTCGTGGACTTCCTCCAGCGAAACCCTGATGATCTACGGGCCTCGGATCGTCTACCCCCTAGACATTCTTTTGACAGGGGTAGCCCGTCGTAGCTCTCTCTTGTTTTGTGTTTGATTATGTCATGGGATGATGTGAAACCATGTTGGTTCACAAGTTGGGGCACTATACGGCCCGGTTTCACCGTAACGGGGAGATTCCCCCTTATATAGGTCCAGAACCTTCGCTTCTAGGTTAGAGCGCATGCATGTGAGGGGGGACACATGCAATCACCTATATCAACCTGGCACCACACTCACACACATATGCTAGGGACACATGCAAGTTTTCATCGATTCCGACGTTCTCGTGGACTTCCTCCGTCGAAACCCTGATGATCTGCGGGCCTCGGATCGTCTACCCCCTAGACATTCTTCTGACAGGGGTAGCCCGGCGTAGCTCTCTCTTGTTTTGTGTCTGACTAGGTCATAGGATGATGTAAAACCATGTCGGTTCACAAGTTGGGGCACTATCCTACCCGGTTTCACCTGAACGAGGAGATTCCCCCTCATACAGGTCTAGAACCTTTCGCTTCTAGGTTAGAGCGCATGCATGCGAGGGGGACACATGCAATCACCTATACCAACCTTGCACCACACTCACACACATATGCTAGGGACACATGCAAGTTTTCAGATGATTCCGACGTTCTCGTGGTCTTCCTCCGGCGAAACCCTGATCTACGGGACTCGAATCGTCTACCCCCCTAGACATTCTTCTGACAGGGGTAGCCCGGCGTAGCTCTCTCTTGTTTTGTGTCTGACTAGGTCATAGGATGATGTAAAACCATGTTGGTTCATAAGTTGGGGCACTATCCTACCCGGTTTCACCTGAACGGGGAGATTCCCCCTTATACAGGTCCATAACCTTCCGCTTCTAGGTTAGAGCGCATGCATGCGAGGGGGAATCATGCAATCACCTATACCAACCTTGCACCACACTCACACACATATGCTAGGGACACATGCAAGTTTTCAGATGATTCCGACGTTCTTGCGGACTTCCACCGGCGAAACCCTGATCTGCGGAACTCGGACTGTCTACCCCCCTAGACATTCTTCTGACAGGGGTAGCCCAACGTAGCTCTCTCTTGTTTTGTGTTTCATTATGTCATGGGATGATGTGAAACCATGTTGGTTCACAAGTTGGGGCACTATACGGCCCGGTTTCACCGTAACGGGGAGATTCCCTGTTATACAGGTCCAGAACCTTCGCTTCTAGGTTAGAGCGCATGCATGTGAGGGGGGACACATGCAATCACCTATACCAACCTGGCACCACACTCACACACATATTCTAGGGACACATGCAAGTTTTCATCGATTCCGACGTTCTCGTGGACTTCCTCCGGCGAAACCCTGATGATCTGCGGGCCTCGGATCGTCTACCCCCCTAGACATTCTTCTGACAGGGGTAGCCCGGCGTAGCTCTCTCTTGTTTTGTGTCTGACTAGGTCATAGGATGATGTAAAACCATGTCGGTTCACAAGTTGGGGCACTATCCTACCCGGTTTCACCTGAACGAGGAGATTCCCCCTCATACAGGTCTAGAACCTTTCGCTTCTAGGTTAGAGCGCATGCATGCGAGGGGGACACATGCAATCACCTATACCAACCTTGCACCACACTCACACACATATGCTAGGGACACATGCAAGTTTTCAGATGATTCCGACGTTCTCGTGGTCTTCCTCCGGCGAAACCCTGATCTGCGGGACTCGAATCGTCTACCCCCCTAGACATTCTTCTGACAGGGGTAGCCCGGCGTAGCTCTCTCTTGTTTTGTGTCTGACTAGGTCATAGGATGATGTAAAACCATGTTGGTTCATAAGTTGGGGCACTATCCTACCCGGTTTCACCTGAACGGGGAGATTCCCCCTTATACAGGTCCATAACCTTCCGCTTCTAGGTTAGAGCGCATGCATGCGAGGGGGAATCATGCAATCACCTATACCAACCTTGCACCACAGTCACACACATATGCTAGGGACACATGCAAGTTTTCAGATGATTCCGACGTTCTTGCGGACTTCCACCGGCGAAACCCTGATCTGCGGAACTCGGACTGTCTACCCCCCTAGACATTCTTCTGACAGGGGTAGCCCGGCGTAGCTCTCTCTTGTTTTGTGTTTGATTATGTCATGGGATGATGTGAAACCATGTTGGTTCACAAGTTGGGGCACTATCCTACCCGGTTTCACCTGAACAGGGAGATTCCCCCTTATACAGGTCCATAACCTTTCGCTTCTAGGTTAGAGCGCATGCATGCGAGGGGGACACATGCAATCACCTATACCAACCTTGCACCACACTCACACACATATGCTAGGGACACATGCAAGTTTTCAGATGATTCCGACGATCTTGCGGACTTCCACCGGCGAAACCCTGATCTGCGGGACTCGGACCGTCTACCCCCCTAGACATTCTTCTGACAGGGGTAGCCCGGCGTAGCTCTCTCTTGTTTTGTGTTTGATTATGTCATGGGATGATGTGAAACCATGTTGGTTCACAAGTTGGGGCACTATACGGCCCGGTTTCACCGTAACAGGGAGATTCCCCCTTATACAGGTCCAGAACCTTCGCTTCTAGCTTAGAGCGCATGCATGTGAGGGGAACACATGCAATCACCTATACCAACCTGGCACCACACTCACACACATATGCTAGGGACACATGAAATTTTTCATCGATTCCGACGTTCTCGTGTACTTCCTCCGGCGAAACCCTGATGATCTGCGGGCCTCGGATCGTCTACCCCCTAGACATTCTTCTGACAGGGGTAGCCCGGCGTAGCTCTCTCTTGTTTTGTGTCTGACTAGGTCATAGGATGATGTAAAACCATGTTGGTTCACAAGTTGGGGCACTATCCTACCCGGTTTCACATGAACGGGGAGATTCCCCCTTATACAGGTCGAGAACCTTTCGCTTCTAGGTTAGAGCGCATGCATGCGAGAGGGACACATGCAATCACCTATACCAACCTTGCACCACACTCACACACATATGCTAGGGACACATGCAAGTTTTCAGATGATTCCGACGTTCTCGTGGTCTTCCTCCGGCGAAACCCTGATCTACGGGACTCGGATCGTCTACCCCCCTAGACATTCTTCTGACAGGGGTAGCCCGGCGTAGCTCTCTCTTGTTTTGTGTCTGACTAGGTCATAGGATGATGTAAAACCATGTTGGCTCACAAGTTGGGGCACTATCCTACCCGGTTTCACCTGAACAGGGAGATTCCCCCTTATACAGGTCCATAACCTTTCGCTTCTAGGTTAGAGCGCATGCATGCGAGGGGGACACATGCAATCACCTATACCAACCTTGCACCACACTCACACACATATGCTAGGGACACATGCAAGTTTTCAGATGATTCCGACGATCTTGCGGACTTCCACCGGCGAAACCCTGATCTGCGGGACTCGGACCGTCTACCGCCCTAGACATTCTTCTGACAGGGGTAGCCCGGCGTAGCTCTCTCTTGTTTTGTGTTTGATTATGTCATGGGATGATGTGAAACCATGTTGGTTCACAAGTTGGGGCACTATACGGCCCGGTTTCACCGTAACAGGGAGATTCCCCCTTATACAGGTCCAGAACCTTCGCTTCTAGGTTAGAGCGCATGCATGTGAGGGGGACACATGCAATCACCTATACCAACCTGGCACCACACTCACACACATATGCTAGGGACACATGAAATTTTTCATCGATTCCGACGTTCTCGTGTACTTCCTCCGGCGAAACCCTGATGATCTGCGGGCCTCGGATCGTCTACCCCCTAGACATTCTTCTGACAGGGGTAGCCCGGCGTAGCTCTCTCTTGTTTTGTGTCTGACTAGGTCATAGGATGATGTAAAACCATGTTGGTTCACAAGTTGGGGCACTATCCTACCCGGTTTCACATGAACGGGGAGATTCCCCCTTATACAGGTCGAGAACCTTTCGCTTCTAGGTTAGAGCGCATGCATGCGAGAGGGACACATGCAATCACCTATACCAACCTTGCACCACACTGACACACATATGCTAGGGACACATGCAAGTTTTCAGATGATTCCGACGTTCTCGTGGTCTTCCTCCGGCGAAACCCTGATCTACGGGACTCGGATCGTCTACCCCCCTAGACATTCTTCTGACAGGGGTAGCCCGGCGTAGCTCTCTCTTGTTTTGTGTCTGACTAGGTCATAGGATGATGTAAAACCATGTTGGCTCACAAGTTGGGGCACTATCCTACCCGGTTTCACCTGAACAGGGAGATTCCCCCTTATACAGGTCCATAACCTTTCGCTTCTAGGTTAGAGCGCATGCATGCGAGGGGGACACATGCAATCACCTATACCAACCTTGCACCACACTCACACACATATGCTAGGGACACATGCAAGTTTTCAGATGATTCCGACGTTCTTGCGGACTTCCACCGGCGAAACCCTGATCTGCGGGACTCGGACCGTCTACCCCCCTAGACATTCTTTTGACAGGGGTAGCCCGGCGTAGCTCTCTCTTGTTTTGTGTTTGATTATGTCATGGGATGATGTGAAACCATGTTGGTTCACAAGTTGGGGCACTATACGGCCCGGTTTCACCGTAACAGGGAGATTCCCCCTTATACAGGTCCAGAACCTTCGCTTCTAGGTTAGAGCGCATGCATGTGAGGGGGACACATGCAATCACCTATACCAACCTGGCACCACACTCACACACATATGCTAGGGACACATGAAATTTTTCATCGATTCCGACGTTCTCGTGTACTTCCTCCGGCGAAACCCTGATGATCTGCGGGCCTCGGATCGTCTACCCCCTAGACATTCTTCTGACAGGGGTAGCCCGGCGTAGCTCTCTCTTGTTTTGTGTCTGACTAGGTCATAGGATGACGTAAAACCATGTTGGTTCACAAGTTGGGGCACTATCCTACCCGGTTTCACATGAACGGGGAGATTCCCCCTTATACAGGTCGAGAACCTTTCGCTTCTAGGTTAGAGCGCATGCATGCGAGAGGGACACATGCAATCACCTATACCAACCTTGCACCACACTCACACACATATGCTAGGGACACATGCAAGTTTTCAGATGATTCCGACGTTCTCGTGGTCTTCCTCCGGCGAAACCCTGATCTACGGGACTCGGATCGTCTACCCCCCTAGACATTCTTCTGACAGGGGTAGCCCGGCGTAGCTCTCTCTTGTTTTGTGTCTGACTAGGTCATAGGATGATGTAAAACCATGTTGTCTCACAAGTTGGGGCACTATCCTACCCGGTTCACCTGAACGGGGAGATTCCCCCTTATACAGGTCCATAACCTTTCGCTTCTAGGTTAGAGCGCATGCATGCGAGGGGGACACATTGAATCACCTATACCAACCTTGCACCACACTCACACACATATGCTAGGGACACATGCAAGTTTTCAGATGATTCCGACGATCTTGCGGACTTCCACCGGCGAAACCCTGATCTGCGGGACTCGGACCGTCTACCCCCCTAGACATTCTTCTGACTGGGGTAGCCCGGCGTAGCTCTCTCTTGTTTTGTGTCTGATTATGTCATGGGATGATGTGAAACCATGTTGGTTCACAAGTTGGGGCACTATACGGCCCGGTTTGACGGTAACAGGGAGATTCCCCCTTATACAGGTCCAGAACCTTCGCTTCTAGGTTAGAGCGCATGCATGTGAGGGGGTACACATGCAATCACCTATACCAACCTGGCACCACACTCACACACATATGCTAGGGACACATGAAAGTTTTCATCGATTCCGACGTTCTCGTGGACTTCCTCCGGCGAAACCCTGATGATCTGCGGGCCTCGGATCGTCTACCCCCCTAGACATTCTTCTGACAGGGGTAGCCCGGCGTAGCTCTCTCTTGTTTTGTGTCTGACTAGGTCATAGGATGATGTAAAACCATGTTGGTTCACAAGTTGGGGCACTATCCTACCCGGTTTCACGTGAACGGGGAGATTCCCCCTTATACAGGTCGAGAACCTTTCGCTTCTAGGTTAGAGCGCATGCATGCGAGAGGGACACATGCAATCACCTATACCAACCTTGCACCACACTCACACACATATGCTAGGGACACATGCAAGTTTTTAGATGATTCCGACGTTTTCGTGGTCTTCCTCCAGCGAAACCCTGATCTGCGGGACTCGGATCGTCTACCCCCCTAGACATTCTTCTGACAGGGTAGACCGACGTAGCTCTCTCTTGTTTTGTGTCTGACTAGGTCATAGGATGATGTAAAACCATGTTGATTCACAAGTTGGGGCACTATCCTACCTGGTTTCACCTGAACGGGGAGATTCCCCCTTATACAGGTCCATAACCTTTCGCTTCTAGGTTAGAGCGCATGCATGCGAGGGGGACACACGCAATCACCTATACCAACCTTGCACCACACTCACACACATATGCTAGGGACACATGCAAGTTTTCAGATGATTCCGACGTTCTTGCGGACTTCCACCGGCGAAACCCTGATCTGCGGGACTCGGACTGTCTACCCCCCTAGACATTCTTCTGAAGGGGGTAGCTCGGTGTAGCTCTCTCTTGTTTTGTGTTTGATTATGTCATGGGATGATGTGAAACCATGTTGGTTCACAAGTTGGGGCACTATACGGCCGGGTTTCACCGTAACAGGGAGATTCCCCCTTATACAGGTCCAGAACCTTCGCTTCTAGGTTAGAGCGCATGCATGTGAGGGGGGACACATGCAATCACCTATATATACCAACCTGGCACCACACTCACACACATATGCTAGGGACACATGCAAGTTTTCATCGATTCCGACGTTCTCGTGGACTTCCTCCGGCGAAACACTGATGATCTGCGGGCCTCGGATCGTCTACCTAATGGAAATGAAGTTCAGCATCCTCTAGAACCTTATGGTCTATTGCAAAGTTAGTGTTTCCATGGTCTGAATACTAACAAATAGGCAACAAAAAGTTAACTAAAAACTTTAAACAAATACATTGGAAAGAAAAAAATAAAAAGAAAATTAGAAAATACCTAAAGGCACACGGCAAAGGACAAAACACACGGCAAAGAGGTCCTTTGCCGTGTGCCTGTCGCCGTCCAACACACGGCAAAGGTCCTTTGCCGTGTGTCTCTCTCCCTCAGACACACGGCAAAGAATTTTTTTCACCTTTAGCAAGGCTTTTATTACATATATGTTAGGTGATATTATTTCATAGGATCATGAGAGCACACATATGATCATAGGTTATTGTGGTCTTGATCACTATATACATGCACCCCCTGATTCCGACGTTCTCGTGGACTTCCTCCAGCGAAACCCTGATGATCTACGGGCCTCGGATCGTCTACCCCCTAGACATTCTTTTGACAGGGGTAGCCCGGCGTAGCTCTCTCTTGTTTTGTGTTTGATTATGTCATGGGATGATGTGAAACCATGTTGGTTCACAAGTTGGGGCACTATACGGCCCGGTTTCACCGTAACGGGGAGATTCCCCCTTATACAGGTCCAGAACCTTTGCTTCTAGGTTAGAGCGCATGCATGTGAGGGGGGACACATGCAATCACCTATATCAACCTGGCACCACACTCACACACATATGCTAGGGACACATGCAAGTTTTCATCGATTCCGACGTTCTCGTGGACTTCCTCCGGCGAAACCCTGATGATCTGCGGGCCTCGGATCGTCTACCCCCCTAGACATTCTTCTGACAGGGGTAGCCCGGCGTAGCTCTCTCTTGTTTTGTGTCTGACTAGGTCATAGGATGATGTAAAACCATGTCGGTTCACAAGTTGGGGCACTATCCTACCCGGTTTCACCTGAACGAGGAGATTCCCCCTCATACAGGTCTAGAACCTTTCGCTTCTAGGTTAGAGCGCATGCATGCGAGGGGGACACATGCAATCACCTATACCAACCTTGCACCACACTCACACACATATGCTAGGGACACATGCAAGTTTTCAGATGATTCCGACGTTCTCGTGGTCTTCCTCCGGCGAAACCCTGATCTGCGGGACTCGAATCGTCTACCCCCCTAGACATTCTTCTGACAGGGGTAGCCCGGCGTAGCTCTCTCTTGTTTTGTGTCTGACTAGGTCATAGGATGATGTAAAACCATGTTGGTTCATAAGTTGGGGCACTATCCTACCCGGTTTCACCTGAACGGGGAGATTCCCCCTTATAGAGGTCCATAACCTTCCGCTTCTAGGTTAGAGCGCATGCATGCGAGGGGGAATCATGCAATCACCTATACCAAGCTTGCACCACACTCACACACATATGCTAGGGACACATGCAAGTTTTCAGATGATTCCGACGTTCTTGCGGACTTCCACCGGCGAAACCCTGATCTGCGGAACTCGGACTGTCTACCCCCCTAGACATTCTTCTGACAGGGGTAGCCCGGCATAGCTCTCTCTTGTTTTGTGTTTCATTATGTCATGGGATGATGTGAAACCATGTTGGTTCACAAGTTGGGCCACTATACGGCCCGGTTTCACCGTAACGGGGAGATTCCCTGTTATACACGTCCAGAACCTTCGCTTCTAGGTTAGAGCGCATGCATGTGAGGGGGGACACATGCAATCACCTATACCAACCTGGCACCACACTCACACACATATGCTAGGGACACATGCAAGTTTTCATCGATTCCGACGTTCTCGTGGACTTCCTCCGGCGAAACCCTGATGATCTGCGGGCCTCGGATCGTCTACCCCCCTAGACATTCTTCTGACAGGGGTAGCCCGGCGTAGCTCTCTCTTGTTTTGTGTCTGACTAGGTCATAGGATTATGTAAAACCATGTCGGTTCACAAGTTGGGGCACTATCCTACCCGGTTTCACCTGAACGAGGAGATTCCCCCACATACAGGTCTAGAACCTTTCGCTTCTAGGTTAGAGTGCATGCATGCGAGGGGGACACATGCAATCACCTAAACCAACCTTGCACCACACTCACACACATATGCTAGGGACACATGCAAGTTTTCAGATGATTCCGACGTTCTCGTGGTCTTCCTCCGGCGAAACCCTGATCTGCGGGACTCGAATCGTCTACCCCCCTAGACATTCTTCTGACAGGGGTAGCCCGGCGTAGCTCTCTCTTGTTTTGTGTCTGACTAGGTCATAGGATGATGTAAAACCATGTTGGTTCATAAGTTGGGGCACTATCCTACCCGGTTTCACATGAACGGGGAGATTCCCCCTTATACAGGTCGAGAACCTTTCGCTTCTAGGTTAGAGCGCATGCATGCGAGAGGGACACATGCAATCACCTATACCAACCTTGCACCACACTCACACACATATGCTAGGGACACATGCAAGTTTTCAGATGATTCCGACGTTCTCGTGGTCTTCCTCCGGCGAAACCCTGATCTACGGGACTCGGATCGTCTACCCCCCTAGACATTCTTCTGACAGGGGTAGCCCGGCGTAGCTCTTTCTTGTTTTGTGTCTGACTAGGTCATAGGATGATGTAAAACCATGTTGGCTCACAAGTTGGGGCACTATCCTACCCGGTTTCACCTGAACAGGGAGATTCCCCCTTATACAGGTCCATAACCTTTCGCTTCTAGGTTAGAGCGCATGCATGCGAGGGGGACACATGCAATCACCTATACCAACCTTGCACCACACTCACACACATATGCTAGGGACACATGCAAGTTTTCAGATGATTCCGACGATCTTGCGGACTTCCACCGGCGAAACCCTGATCTGCGGGACTCGGACCGTCTACCCCCCTAGACATTCTTCTGACAGGGGTAGCCCGGCGTAGCTCTCTCTTGTTTTGTGTTTGATTATGTCATGGGATGATGTGAAACCATGTTGGTTCACAAGTTGGGGCACTATACGGCCCGGTTTCACCGTAACAGGGAGATTCCCCCTTATACAGGTCCAGAACCTTCGCTTCTAGGTTAGAGCGCATGCATGTGAGGGGGACACATGCAATCACCTATACCAACCTGGCACCACACTCACACACATATGCTAGGGACACATGAAATTTTTCATCGATTCCGACGTTCTCGTGTACTTCCTCCGGCGAAACCCTAATGATCTGCGGGCCTCGGATCGTCTACCCCCTAGACATTCTTCTGACAGGGGTAGCCCGGCGTAGCTCTCTCTTGTTTTGTGTCTGACTAGGTCATAGGATGATGTAAAACCATGTTGGTTCACAAGTTGGGGCACTATCCTACCCGGTTTCACATGAACGGGGAGATTCCCCCTTATACAGGTCGAGAACCTTTCGCTTCTAGGTTAGAGCGCATGCATGCGAGAGGGACACATGCAATCACCTATACCAACCTTGCACCACACTCACACACATATGCTAGGGACACATGCAAGTTTTCAGATGATTCCGACGTTCTCGTGGTCTTCCTCCGGCGAAACCCTGATCTACGGGACTCGGATCGTCTACCCCCCTAGACATTCTTCTGACAGGGGTAGCCCGGCGTAGCTCTTTCTTGTTTTGTGTCTGACTAGGTCATAGGATGATGTAAAACCATGTTGGCTCACAAGTTGGGGCACTATCCTACCCGGTTTCACCTGAACAG
This sequence comes from Avena sativa, assembly GCA_916181665.1. Lineage (NCBI taxonomy): Eukaryota > Viridiplantae > Streptophyta > Magnoliopsida > Poales > Poaceae > Avena > Avena sativa. Next base: position 388,993,779 of record OV702296.1, read on the forward strand.
GGAGATTCCCCCTTATACAGGTCCATAACCTTTCGCTTCTAGGTTAGAGCGCATGCATGCGAGGGGGACACATGCAATCACCTATACCAACCTTGCACCACACTCACACACATATGCTAGGGACACATGCAAGTTTTCAGATGATTCCGACGATCTTGCGGACTTCCACCGGCGAAACCCTGATCTGCGGGACTCGGACCGTCTACCCCCCTAAACATTCTTCTGACAGGGGTAGCCCGGCGTAGCTCTCTCTTGTTTTGTGTTTGATTATGTCATGGGATGATGTGAAACCATGTTGGTTCACAAGTTGGGGCACTATACGGCCCGGTTTCACCGTAACAGGGAGATTCCCCCTTATACAGGTCCAGAACCTTCGCTTCTAGGTTAGAGCGCATGCATGTGAGGGGGACACATGCAATCACCTATACCAACCTGGCACCACACTCACACACATATGCTAGGGACACATGAAATTTTTCATCGATTCCGACGTTCTCGTGTACTTCCTCCGGCGAAACCCTGATGATCTGCGGGCCTCGGATCGTCTACCCCCTAGACATTCTTCTGACAGGGGTAGCCCGGCGTAGCTCTCTCTTGTTTTGTGTCTGACTAGGTCATAGGATGACGTAAAACCATGTTGGTTCACAAGTTGGGGCACTATCCTACCCGGTTTCACATGAACGGGGAAATTCCCCCTTATACAGGTCGAGAACCTTTCGCTTCTAGGTTAGAGCGCATGCATGCGAGAGGGACACATGCAATCACCTATACCAACCTTGCACCACACTCACACACATATGCTAGGGACACATGCAAGTTTTCAGATGATTCCGACGTTCTCGTGGTCTTCCTCCGGCGAAACCCTGATCTACGGGACTCGGATCGTCTACCCCCCTAGACATTCTTCTGACAGGGGTAGCCCGGCGTAGCTCTCTCTTGTTTTGTGTCTGACTAGGTCATAGGATGATGTAAAACCATGTTGGCTCACAAGTTGGGGCACTATCCTACCCGGTTTCACCTGAACGGGGAGATTCCCCCTTATACAGGTCCATAACCTTTCGCTTCTAGGTTAGAGCGCATGCATGCGAGGGGGACACATTGAATCACCTATACCAACCTTGCACCACACTCACACACATATGCTAGGGACACATGCAAGTTTTCAGATGATTCCGACGTTCTTGCGGACTTCCACCGGCGAAACCCTGATGATCTACGGGCCTCGGATCGTCTACCCCCTAGACATTCTTCTGACAGGGGTAGCCCGGCGTAGCTCTCTCTTGTTTTGTGTTTGATTATGTCATGGGATGATGTGAAACCATGTTGGTTCACAAGTTGGGGCACTATACGGCCCGGTTTCACCGTAACGGGGAGATTCCCCCTTATACAGGTCCAGAACCTTCGCTTCTAGGTTAGAGCGCATGCATGTGAGGGGGGACACATGCAATCACCTATACCAACCTGGCACCACACTCACACACATATGCTAGGGACACATGCAAGTTTTCATCGATTCCGACGTTCTCGTGGACTTCCTCCGGCGAAACCCTGATGATCTGCGGGCCTCGGATCGTCTACCCCCCTAGACATTCTTCTGACAGGGGTAGCCCGATGTAGCTCTCTCTTGTTTTGTGTCTGACTAGGTCATAGGATGATGTAAAACCATGTTGGTTCACAAGTTGGGGCACTATCCTACCCGGTTTCACGTGAACAGGGAGATTCCCCCTTATACAGGTCGAGAACCTTTCGCTTCTAGGTTAGAGCGCATGCATGCGAGAGGGACACATGCAATCACCTATACCAACCTTGCACCACACTCACACACATATGCTAGGGACACATGCAAGTTTTCAGATGATTCCGACGTTCTCATGGTCTTCCTTCGGCGAAACCTTGATCTGCGGGACTCGGATCGTCTACCCCCCTAGACATTCTTCTGACAGGGGTAGCCCGGCGTAGCTCTCTCTTGTTTTGTGTCTGACTAGGTCATAGGATGATGTAAAACCATGTTGGTTCACAAGTTGGGGCACTATCCTACCCGGTTTCACCTGAACGGGGAGATTCCCCCTTATACAGGTCCAGAACCTTTCGCTTCTAGGTTAGAGCGCATGCATGCGAGGGGGACACATGCAATCACCTATACCAACCTTGCACCACACTCACACACATATGCTAGGTACACATGCCAGTTTTCAGATGATTCCGACGTTCTTGCGGACTTCCACCGGCGAAACCCTGATCTGCGGGACTCGGACCGTCCACCCCCCTAGACATTCTTCTGACGGGGGTCGCTCGGCGTAGCTCTCTCTTGTTTTGTGTTTGATTATGTCATGGGATGATGTGAAACCATGTTGGTTCACAAGTTGGGGCACTATACGGCCCGGTTTCACTGTAACAGGGAGATTCCCCCTTATACAGGTCCAGAACCTTCGCTTCTAGGTTAGAGCACATGCATGTGAGGGGGGACACATGCAATCACCTATATATACCAACCTGGCACCACACTCACACACATATGCTAGGGACACATGCAAGTTTTCATCGATTCCGACGTTCTCGTGGACTTCCTCCGGCGAAACCCTGATGATCTGCGGGCCTCGGATCGTCTACCTAATGGAAATGAAGTTCAGCATCCTCTAGAACCTTATGGTCTATTGCAAAGTTAGTGTTTCCATGGTCTGAATACTTACAAATAGGCAACAAAAAGTTAACTAAAAACTTTAAATAAATACATTTGAAAGAAAAAAATAAAAAGAAAATTAGAAAATACCTAAAGGCACACGGCAAAGGACGAAACACACGGCAAAGAGGTCCTTTGCCGTGTGCCTGTCGCCGTCAAACACACGGCAAAGGTCCTTTGCCGTGTGTCTCTCTCCCTCAGACACACGGCAAAGAATTTTTTTCACCTTTAGCAAGGCTTTTATTACATATATGTTAGGTGATATTATTTCATAGGATCATGAGAGCACACATATGATCATAGGTTATTGTCTTGATCACTATATACATGCACCCCCCTGATTCCGACGTTCTCATGGACTTCCTCCGGCGAAACCCTGATGATCTACGGGCCTCGGATCGTCTACCCCCTAGACATTCTTCTGACAGGGGTAGCCCGGCGTAGCTCTCTCTTGTTTTGTGTTTGATTATGTCATGGGATGATGTGAAACCATGTTGGTTCACAAGTTGGGGCACTATATGGCCCGGTTTCACCGTAACGGGGAGATTCCCCCTTATACAGGTCCAGAACCTTCGCTTCTAGGTTAGAGCGCATGCATGTGAGGGGGGACACATGCAATCACCTATATCAACCTGGCACCACACTCACACACATATGCTAGGGACACATGCAAGTTTTCATCGATTCCGACGTTCTCGTGGACTTCCTCCGGCGAAACCCTGATGATCTGTGGGCCTCGGATCGTCTACCCCCCTAGACATTCTTCTGACAGGGGTAGCCTGGCGTAGCTCTCTCTTGTTTTGTGTCTGACTAGGTCATAGGATGATGTAAAACCATGTTGGTTCACAAGTTGGGGCACTATCCTACCCGGTTTCACCTGAACGAGGAGATTCCCCCTCATACAGGTCCAGAACCTTTCGCTTCTAGGTTCGAGCGCATGCATGTGAGGGGGGACACATGCAATCACCTATACCAACCTTGCACCACACTCACACACATATGTTAGGTACACATGCAAGTTTTCAGATGATTCCGACGTTCTTGCGGACTTCCACCGGCGAAACCCTGATCTGCGGGACTCGGACCGTCTACCCCCCTAGACATTCTTCTGACAGGGGTAGCCCGGCGTAGCTCTCTCTTGTTTTGTGTTTGATTATGTCATGGGATGATGTGAAACCATGTTGGTTCACAAGTTGGGGTACTATACGGCCCGGTTTCACCGTAACAGGGAGATTGCCCCTTATACAGGTCCAGAACCTTCGCTTCTAGGTTAGAGCGCATGCATGTGAGGGGGACACATGCAATCAGCTATACCAACCTGGCACCACACTCACACACATATGCTAGGGACACATGAAATTTTTCATCGATTCCGACGTTCTCGTGTACTTCCTCCGGCGAAACCCTGATGATCTGCGGGCCTCGGATCGTCTACCGCCCTAGACATTCTTCTGACAGGGGTAGCCCGGCGTAGCTCTCTCTTGTTTTGTGTCTGACTAGGTCATAGGATGATGTAAAACCATGTTGGTTCACAAGTTGGGGCACTATCCTACCCGGTTTCATGTGAACGAGGAGATTCCCCCTTATATAGGTCGAGAACCTTTCGCTTCTAGGTTAGAGCGCATGCATGCGAGAGGGACACATGCAATCACCTATACCAACCTTGCACCACACTCACACACATATGCTAGGGACACATGCAAGTTTTCATCGATTCCGACGTTCTCGTGGACTTCCTCCGGCGAAACCCTGATGATCTGCGGGCCTCGGATCGTCTACCCCCCTAGACATTCTTCTGACAGGGGTAGCCCGGTGTAGCTCTCTCTTGTTTTGTGTCTGACTAGGTCATAGGATGATGTAAAACCATGTTGGCTCACAAGTTGGGGCACTATCCTACCCGGTTTCACCTGAACGGGGAGATTCCCCCTTATACAGGTCCATAACCTTTCGCTTCTAGGTTAGAGCGCATGCATGCGAGGGGGACACATGCAATCACCTATACCAACCTTGCACCACACTCACACACATATGCTAGGGACACATGCAAGTTTTCAGATGATTCCGACGTTCTTGCGGACTTCCACCGGCGAAACCCTGATCTGTGAGTGTTGACACATGAAATCACCTATACCAACCTGGCACCACACTCACACACATATGCTAGGGACAGATGCAAGTTTTCATCGATTCCGACGTTCTCGTGGACTTCCTCCGGCGAAACCCTGATGATCTGCGGGCCTCGGATCGTCTACCCCCCTAGACATTCTTCTGACAGGGGTACCCCGGCGTAGCTCTCTCTTGTTTTGTGTCTGACTAGGTCATAGGATGATGTAAAACCATGTTGGTTCACAAGTTGGGGCACTATCCTACCCGGTTTCACCTGAACAGGGAGATTCCCCCTTATACAGGTCCATAACCTTTCGCTTCTAGGTTAGAGCGCTTGCATGCGAGGGGGACACATGCAATCACCTATACAAACCTGGCACCACACTCACACACATATTCTAGGGACACATGCAAGTTTTCAGATGATTCCGACGTTCTCGTGGTCTTCCTCCGGCGAAACCCTGATCTGCGGGCCTCGGATCGTCTACCCCCCTAGACATTCTTCTGACAGGGGTAGCCTGGCGTAGCTCTCTCTTGTTTTGTGTCTGACTAGGTCATAGGATGATGTAAAACCATGTTGGTTCACAAGTTGGGGCACTATCCTACCCGGTTTCACCTAAACGGGGAGATTCCCCCTTATACAGGTCCAGAACCTTCGCTTCTAGGTTAGAGCGCATGTATGCGAGGGGGACACATGCAATCACCTATACCAACCTTGCACCACACTCACACACATATGCTAGGGACACATGCAAGTTTTCAGATGATTCCGACGTTCTCGTGGTCTTCCTCCGACGAAACCCTGATCTGCGGGACTCAGATCGTCTACCCCCCTAGACATTCTTCTGACAGGGGTAGCCCGGCGTAGCTCTCTCTTGTTTTGTGTCTGACTAGGTCATAGGATGATGTAAAACCATGTTGGTTCACAAGTTGGGGCACTATCCTACCCGGTTTCACGTGAACGAGGAGATTCCCCCTTATACAGGTCGAGAACCTTTCGCTTCTAGGTTAGAGCGCATGCATGCGAGAGGGACACATGCAATCACCTATAACAACCTTGCACCACACTCACACACATATGCTAGGGACACATGCAAGTTTTCAGATGATTCCGACGTTCTCGTGGTCTTCCTCCGGCGAAACCCTGATGATCTACGGGCCTCGGATCGTCTACCCCCTAGACATTCTTCTGACAGGGGTAGCCCGGCGTAGCTCTCTCTTGTTTTGTGTTTGATTATGTCATGGGATGATGTGAAACCATGTTGGTTCACAAGTTGGGGCACTATACGGCCCGGTTTCACCGTAACGGGGAGATTCCCCCTTATACAGGTCCAGAACCTTCGCTTCTAGGTTAGAGCGCATGCATGTGAGGGGGGACACATGCAATCACCTATATCAACCTGGCACCACACTCACACACATATGCTAGGGACACATGCAAGTTTTCATCGATTCCGACGTTCTCGTGGACTTCCTCCGGCGAAACCCTGATGATCTTCGGGCCTCGGATCGTCTACCCCCCTAGACATTCTTCTGATAGGGGTAGCCCGGCGTAGCTCTCTCTTGTTTTGTGTCTGACTAGGTCATAGGATGATGTAAAACCATGTCGGTTCACAAGTTGGGGCACTATCCTACCCGGTTTCACCTGAACGAGGAGATTCCCACTCATACAGGTCTAGAACCTTTCGCTTCTAGGTTAGAGCGCATGCATGCGAGGGGGACACATGCAATCACCTATTCCAACCTTGCACCACACTCACACACATGTGCTAGGGACACATGCAAGTTTTCAGATGATTCCGACGTTCTTGCGGACTTCCACCGGCGAAACCCTGATCTGCGGGACTCGGACCGTCTACCCCCCTAGACATTCTTTTGACAGGGGTAGCCCGGCGTAGCTCTCTCTTGTTTTGTATTTGATTATGTCATGGGATGATGTGAAACCATGTTGGTTCACAAGTTGGGGCACTATACGGCCCGGTTTCACCATAACGGGGAGATTCCCCCTTATACAGGTCCAGAACCTTCGCTTCTAGGTTAGAGCGCATGCATGTGAGGGGGGACACATGCAATCACCTATACCAACCTGGCACCACACTCACACACATATGCTAGGGACACATGCAAGTTTTCATCGATTCCGACGTTCTCGTGGACTTCCTCTGGCGAAACCCTGATGATCTGCGGGCCTCGGATCGTCTACCCCCCTAGACATTCTTCTGACAGGGGTAGCCCGGCGTAGCTCTCTCTTGTTTTGTGTCTGACTAGGTCATAGGATGATGTAAAACCATGTTGGTTCACAAGTTGGGGCACTATCCTACCCGGTTTCACATGAACGGGACATCCCCCCTTATACAGGTCTAGAACCTTTCGCTTCTAGGTTAGAGCGCATGCATGCGAGAGGGACACACGCAATCACCTATACCAACCATGCACCACACTCACACACATATGCTAGGGACACATGCAAGTTTTCATATGATTCCGACGTTCTCGTGGTCTTCCTCCGGCGAAACCCTGATCTGCGAGACTCGGATCGTCTACCCCCCTAGACATTCTTCTGATAGGGGTAGCCCGGCGTAGCTCTCTCTTGTTTGTGTCTGACTAGGTCATAGGATGATGTAAAACCATGTTGGTTCACAAGTTGGGGCACTATCCTACCCGGTTTCACATGAACGGGAGATCCCCCCTTATACAGGTCCATAACCTTTCGCTTCTAGGTTAGAGCGCATGCATGCGAGGGGGACACATGCAATCACCTATACCAACCTTGCACCACACTCACACACATATGCTAGGGACACATGCAAGTTTTCAGATGATTCCGACGATCTTGCGGACTTCCACCGGCGAAACCCTGATCTGTGGGACTCGGACCGTCTACCCCCCTAGACATTCTTCTGACAGGGGTAGCCCGGCGTAGCTCTCTCTTGTTTTGTGTCTGATTATGTCATGGGATGATGTGAAACCATGTTGGTTCACAAGTTGGGGCACTATCCTACCCGGTTTCACCGTAACAGGGAGATTCCCCCTTATACAGGTCTAGAACCTTCGCTTCTAGGTTAGAGCGCATGCATGTGAGGGGGGACACATGCAATCACCTATACCAACCTGGCACCACACTCACACACATATGCTAGGGACACATGAAATTTTTCATCGATTCCGACGTTCTCGTGTACTTCCTCCGGCGAAACCCTGATGATCTGCGGGCCTCGGATCGTCTACCCCCCTAGACATTCTTCTGACAGGGGTAGCCCGGCGTAGATCTCTCTTGTTTTGTGTCTGACTAGGTCATAGGATGATGTAAAACCATGTTGGTTCACAAGTTGGGGCACTATCCTACCCGGTTTCACGTGAAAGGGGAGATTCCCCCTTATACAGGTCGAGAACCTTTCGCTTCTAGGTTAGAGCGCATGCATGCGAGAGGGACACATGTAATCACCTATACCAACCTTGAACCACACTCACACACATATGCTAGGGACACATGCAAGTTTTCAGATGATTCCGACGTTCTCGTGGTCTTCCTCCGGCGAAACCCTGATCTACGTGACTCGGATCGTCTACCCCCCTAGACATTCTTCTGACAGGGGTAGCCCGGCGTAGCTCTCTCTTGTTTTGTGTCTGACTAGGTCATAGGATGATGTAAAACCATGTTGGCTCACAAGTTGGGGCACTATCCTACCCGGTTTCACCTGAACGGGGAGATTCCCCCTTATACAGGTCCATAACCTTTCGCTTCTAGGTTAGAGCGCATGCATGCGAGGGGGACACATGCAATCACCTATATAGACCTTGCACCACACTCACACACATATGCTAGGGACACATGCAAGTTTTCAGATGATTCCGACGTTCTTGCGGACTTCCACCGGCGAAACCCTGATCTGCGGGACTTGGACCGTCTACCCCCCTAGACATTCTTCTGACAGGGGTAGCCCGGCGTAGCTCTCTCTTGTTTTGTGTCTGACTAGGTCATAGGATGATGTAAAACCATGTTGGTTCACAAGTTGGGGCACTATCCTACCCGGTTTCATGTGAACGAGGAGATTCCCCCTTATATAGGTCGAGAACCTTTCGCTTCTAGGTTAGAGCGCATGCATGCGAGAGGGACACATGCAATCACCTATACCAACCTTGCACCACACTCACACACATATGCTAGGGACACATGCAAGTTTTCATCGATTCCGACGTTCTCGTGGACTTCCTCCGGCGAAACCCTGATGATCTGCGGGCCTCGGATCGTCTACCCCCCTAGACATTCTTCTGACAGGGGTAGCCCGGTGTAGCTCTCTCTTGTTTTGTGTCTGACTAGGTCATAGGATGATGTAAAACCATGTTGGCTCACAAGTTGGGGCACTATCCTACCCGGTTTCACCTGAACGGGGAGATTCCCCCTTATACAGGTCCATAACCTTTCGCTTCTAGGTTAGAGCGCATGCATGCGAGGGGGACACATGCAATCACCTATACCAACCTTGCACCACACTCACACACATATGCTAGGGACACATGCAAGTTTTCAGATGATTCCGACGTTCTTGCGGACTTCCACCGGCGAAACCCTGATCTGTGAGTGTTGACACATGAAATCACCTATACCAACCTGGCACCACACTCACACACATATGCTAGGGACAGATGCAAGTTTTCATCGATTCCGACGTTCTCGTGGACTTCCTCCGGCGAAACCCTGATGATCTGCGGGCCTCGGATCGTCTACCCCCCTAGACATTCTTCTGACAGGGGTACCCCGGCGTAGCTCTCTCTTGTTTTGTGTCTGACTAGGTCATAGGATGATGTAAAACCATGTTGGTTCACAAGTTGGGGCACTATCCTACCCGGTTTCACCTGAACAGGGAGATTCCCCCTTATACAGGTCCATAACCTTTCGCTTCTAGGTTAGAGCGCTTGCATGCGAGGGGGACACATGCAATCACCTATACAAACCTGGCACCACACTCACACACATATTCTAGGGACACATGCAAGTTTTCAGATGATTCCGACGTTCTCGTGGTCTTCCTCCGGCGAAACCCTGATCTGCGGGCCTCGGATCGTCTACCCCCCTAGACATTCTTCTGACAGGGGTAGCCTGGCGTAGCTCTCTCTTGTTTTGTGTCTGACTAGGTCATAGGATGATGTAAAACCATGTTGGTTCACAAGTTGGGGCACTATCCTACCCGGTTTCACCTAAACGGGGAGATTCCCCCTTATACAGGTCCAGAACCTTCGCTTCTAGGTTAGAGCGCATGTATGCGAGGGGGACACATGCAATCACCTATACCAACCTTGCACCACACTCACACACATATGCTAGGGACACATGCAAGTTTTCAGATGATTCCGACGTTCTCGTGGTCTTCCTCCGACGAAACCCTGATCTGCGGGACTCAGATCGTCTACCCCCCTAGACATTCTTCTGACAGGGGTAGCCCGGCGTAGCTCTCTCTTGTTTTGTGTCTGACTAGGTCATAGGATGATGTAAAACCATGTTGGTTCACAAGTTGGGGCACTATCCTACCCGGTTTCACGTGAACGAGGAGATTCCCCCTTATACAGGTCGAGAACCTTTCGCTTCTAGGTTAGAGCGCATGCATGCGAGAGGGACACATGCAATCACCTATAACAACCTTGCACCACACTCACACACATATGCTAGGGACACATGCAAGTTTTCAGATGATTCCGACGTTCTCGTGGTCTTCCTCCGGCGAAACCCTGATGATCTACGGGCCTCGGATCGTCTACCCCCTAGACATTCTTCTGACAGGGGTAGCCCGGCGTAGCTCTCTCTTGTTTTGTGTTTGATTATGTCATGGGATGATGTGAAACCATGTTGGTTCACAAGTTGGGGCACTATACGGCCCGGTTTCACCGTAACGGGGAGATTCCCCCTTATACAGGTCCAGAACCTTCGCTTCTAGGTTAGAGCGCATGCATGTGAGGGGGGACACATGCAATCACCTATATCAACCTGGCACCACACTCACACACATATGCTAGGGACACATGCAAGTTTTCATCGATTCCGACGTTCTCGTGGACTTCCTCCGGCGAAACCCTGATGATCTTCGGGCCTCGGATCGTCTACCCCCCTAGACATTCTTCTGATAGGGGTAGCCCGGCGTAGCTCTCTCTTGTTTTGTGTCTGACTAGGTCATAGGATGATGTAAAACCATGTCGGTTCACAAGTTGGGGCACTATCCTACCCGGTTTCACCTGAACGAGGAGATTCCCACTCATACAGGTCTAGAACCTTTCGCTTCTAGGTTAGAGCGCATGCATGCGAGGGGGACACATGCAATCACCTATTCCAACCTTGCACCACACTCACACACATGTGCTAGGGACACATGCAAGTTTTCAGATGATTCCGACGTTCTTGCGGACTTCCACCGGCGAAACCCTGATCTGCGGGACTCGGACCGTCTACCCCCCTAGACATTCTTTTGACAGGGGTAGCCCGGCGTAGCTCTCTCTTGTTTTGTATTTGATTATGTCATGGGATGATGTGAAACCATGTTGGTTCACAAGTTGGGGCACTATACGGCCCGGTTTCACCATAACGGGGAGATTCCCCCTTATACAGGTCCAGAACCTTCGCTTCTAGGTTAGAGCGCATGCATGTGAGGGGGGACACATGCAATCACCTATACCAACCTGGCACCACACTCACACACATATGCTAGGGACACATGCAAGTTTTCATCGATTCCGACGTTCTCGTGGACTTCCTCTGGCGAAACCCTGATGATCTGCGGGCCTCGGATCGTCTACCCCCCTAGACATTCTTCTGACAGGGGTAGCCCGGCGTAGCTCTCTCTTGTTTTGTGTCTGACTAGGTCATAGGATGATGTAAAACCATGTTGGTTCACAAGTTGGGGCACTATCCTACCCGGTTTCACATGAACGGGACATCCCCCCTTATACAGGTCTAGAACCTTTCGCTTCTAGGTTAGAGCGCATGCATGCGAGAGGGACACACGCAATCACCTATACCAACCATGCACCACACTCACACACATATGCTAGGGACACATGCAAGTTTTCATATGATTCCGACGTTCTCGTGGTCTTCCTCCGGCGAAACCCTGATCTGCGAGACTCGGATCGTCTACCCCCCTAGACATTCTTCTGATAGGGGTAGCCCGGCGTAGCTCTCTCTTGTTTGTGTCTGACTAGGTCATAGGATGATGTAAAACCATGTTGGTTCACAAGTTGGGGCACTATCCTACCCGGTTTCACATGAACGGGAGATCCCCCCTTATACAGGTCCATAACCTTTCGCTTCTAGGTTAGAGCGCATGCATGCGAGGGGGACACATGCAATCACCTATACCAACCTTGCACCACACTCACACACATATGCTAGGGACACATGCAAGTTTTCAGATGATTCCGACGATCTTGCGGACTTCCACCGGCGAAACCCTGATCTGTGGGACTCGGACCGTCTACCCCCCTAGACATTCTTCTGACAGGGGTAGCCCGGCGTAGCTCTCTCTTGTTTTGTGTCTGATTATGTCATGGGATGATGTGAAACCATGTTGGTTCACAAGTTGGGGCACTATCCTACCCGGTTTCACCGTAACAGGGAGATTCCCCCTTATACAGGTCTAGAACCTTCGCTTCTAGGTTAGAGCGCATGCATGTGAGGGGGGACACATGCAATCACCTATACCAACCTGGCACCACACTCACACACATATGCTAGGGACACATGAAATTTTTCATCGATTCCGACGTTCTCGTGTACTTCCTCCGGCGAAACCCTGATGATCTGCGGGCCTCGGATCGTCTACCCCCCTAGACATTCTTCTGACAGGGGTAGCCCGGCGTAGATCTCTCTTGTTTTGTGTCTGACTAGGTCATAGGATGATGTAAAACCATGTTGGTTCACAAGTTGGGGCACTATCCTACCCGGTTTCACGTGAAAGGGGAGATTCCCCCTTATACAGGTCGAGAACCTTTCGCTTCTAGGTTAGAGCGCATGCATGCGAGAGGGACACATGTAATCACCTATACCAACCTTGAACCACACTCACACACATATGCTAGGGACACATGCAAGTTTTCAGATGATTCCGACGTTCTCGTGGTCTTCCTCCGGCGAAACCCTGATCTACGTGACTCGGATCGTCTACCCCCCTAGACATTCTTCTGACAGGGGTAGCCCGGCGTAGCTCTCTCTTGTTTTGTGTCTGACTAGGTCATAGGATGATGTAAAACCATGTTGGCTCACAAGTTGGGGCACTATCCTACCCGGTTTCACCTGAACGGGGAGATTCCCCCTTATACAGGTCCATAACCTTTCGCTTCTAGGTTAGAGCGCATGCATGCGAGGGGGACACATGCAATCACCTATATAGACCTTGCACCACACTCACACACATATGCTAGGGACACATGCAAGTTTTCAGATGATTCCGACGTTCTTGCGGACTTCCACCGGCGAAACCCTGATCTGCGGGACTTGGACCGTCTACCCCCCTAGACATTCTTCTGACAGGGGTAGCCCGGCGTAGCTCTCTCTTGTTTTGTGTTTGATTATGTCATGGGATGATGTGAAACCATGTTGGTTCACAAGTTGGGGCACTATACGGCCCGGTTTCACTGTAACAGGGAGATTCCCCCTTATACAGGTCCAGAACCTTCGCTTCTAGGTTAGAGCGCATGCATGTGAGGGGGGACACATGCAATCACCTATACCAACCTGGCACCACACTCACACACATATTCTAGGGACACATGAAAGTTTTCATCGATTCCGACGTTCTCGTGGACTTCCTCCGGCGAAACCCTGATGATCTGCGGGCCTCGGATCGTCTACCCCCCTAGACATTCTTCTGACAGGGGTAGCCCGGCGTAGCTTTCTCTTGTTTTGTGTCTAACTAGGTCATAGGTTGATGTAAAACCACGTTGGTTCACAAGTTGGGGCACTATCCTACCCGGTTTCACGTGAACGGGGAGATTCCCCCTTATACAGGTCGAGAACCTTTCGCTTCTAGGTTAGAGCGCATGCATGCGAGAGGGACACATGCAATCACCTATACCAACCTTGCACCACACTCACACACATATGCTAGGGACACATGCAAGTTTTTAGATGATTCCGACGTTTTCGTGGTCTTCCTCCGGCGAAACCCTGATCTGCGGGACTCGGATCGTCTACCCCCCTAGACATTCTTCTGACAGGGTAGCCCGACGTAGCTCTCTCTTGTTTTGTGTCTGACTAGGTCATAGGATGATGTAAAACCATGTTGATTCACAAGTTGGGGCACTATCCTACCTGGTTTCAGCTGAACGGGGAGATTCCCCCTTATACAGGTCCATAACCTTTCGCTTCTAGGTTAGAGCGCATGCATGCGAGGGGGACACATGCAATCACCTATACCAACCTTGCACCACACTCACACACATATGCTAGGGACACATGCAAGTTTTCAGATGATTCCGACGTTCTGGCGGACTTCCACCGGCAAAACCCTGATCTGCGGGACTCGGACCGTCTACCCCCCTAGACATTCTTCTGACGGGGGTAGCTCGGTGTAGCTCTCTCTTGTTTTGTGTTTGATTATGTCATGGGATGATGTGAAACCATGTTGGTTCACAAGTTGGGGCACTATACGGCCCGGTTTCACCGTAACAGGGAGATTCCCCCTTATACAGGTCCAGAACCTTCGCTTCTAGGTTAGAGCGCATGCATGTGAGGGGGGACACATGCAATCACCTATATATACCAACCTGGCACCACACTCACACACATATGCTAGGGACACATGCAAGTTTTCATCGATTCCGACATTCTCGTGGACTTCCTCCGGCGAAACCCTGATGATCTGCGGGCCTCGGATCGTCTACCTAATGGAAATGAAGTTCAGCATCCTCTAGAACCTTATGGTCTATTGCAAAGTTAGTGTTTCCATGGTCTGAATACTAACAAATAGGCAACAAAAAGTTAACTAAAAACTTTCAATAAATACATTGGAAAGAAAAAAATAAAAAGAAAATTAGAAAATACCTAAAGGCACACGGCAAAGGACAAAACACACGGCAAAGAGGTCCTTTGCCGTGTGCCTGTCGCTGTCCAACACACGGCAAAGGTCCTTTGCCGTGTGTCTCTCTCCCTCAGACACACGGCAAAGAATTTTTTTCACCTTTAGCAAGGCTTTTATTACATATATGTTAGGTGATATTATTTCATAGGATCATGAGAGCACACATATGATCATAGGTTATTGTGGTCTTGATCACTATATACATGCACCCCCCTGATTCCGACATTCTCGTGGACTTCCTCCGGCGAAACCCTGATGATCTACGGGCCTCGGATCGTCTACCCCCTAGACATTCTTCTGACAGGGGTAGCCCGGCGTAGCTCTCTCTTGTTTTGTGTTTGATTATGTCATGGGATGATGTGAAACCATGTTGGTTCACAAGTTGGGGCACTATACGGCCCGGTTTCACCGTAACGGGGAGATTCCCCCTTATACAGGTCCAGAACCTTCGCTTCTAGGTTAGAGCGCATGCATGTGAGGGGGGACACATGCAATCACCTATATCAACCTGGCACCACACTCACACACATATGCTAGGGACACATGCAAGTTTTCATCGATTCCGACGTTCTCGTGGACTTCCTCCGGCGAAACCCTGATGATCTGCGGGCCTCGGATCGTCTACCCCCCTAGACATTCTTCTGATAGGGGTAGCCCGGCGTAGCTCTCTCTTGTTTTGTGTCTGACTAGGTCATAGGATGATGTAAAACCATGTCGGTTCACAAGTTGGGGCACTATCCTACCCGGTTTCACCTGAACGAGGAGATTCCCACTCATACAGGTCTAGAACCTTTCACTTCTAGGTTAGAGCGCATGCATGCGAGGGGGACACATGCAATCACCTATTCCAACCTTGCACCACACTCACACACATATGCTAGGGACACATGCAAGTTTTCAGATGATTCCGACGTTCTCGTGGTCTTCCTCCGGCGAAACCCTGATCTGCGGGACTCGAATCGTCTACCCCCCTAGACATTCTTCTGACAGGGGTAGCCCGGCGTAGCTCTCTCTTGTTTTGTGTCTGACTAGGTCATAGGATGATGTAAAACCATGTTGGTTCATAAGTTGGGGCACTATCCTACCCGGTTTCACCTGAACGGGGAGATTCCCCCTTATACAGGTCCATAACCTTCCGCTTCTAGGTTAGAGCGCATGCATGCGAGGGGGAATCATGCAATCACCTATACCAACCTTGCACCACACTCACACACATATGCTAGGGACACATGCAAGTTTTCAGATGATTCCGACGTTCTTGCGGACTTCCACCGGCGAAACCCTGATCTGCGGAACTCGGACTGTCTACCCCACTAGACATTCTTCTGACAGGGGTAGCCCGACGTAGCTCTCTCTTGTTTTGTGTTTGATTATGTCATGGGATGATGTGAAACCATGTTGGTCCACAAGTTGGGGCACTATACGGCCCGGTTTCACCGTAACGGGGAGATTCCCCGTTATACAGGTCCAGAACCTTCGCTTCTAGGTTAGAGCGCATGCATGTGAGGGGGGACACATGCAATCACCTATACCAACCTGGCACCACACTCACACACATATGCTAGGGACACATGCAAGTTTTCATCGATTCCGACGTTCTCGTGGACTTCCTCCGGCGAAACCCTGATGATCTGTGGGCCTCGGATCGTCTACCCCCCTAGACATTCTTCTGACAGGGGTAGCCCGGCGTAGCTCTCTCTTGTTTTGTGTCTGACTAGGTCATAGGATGATGTAAAACCATGTTGGTTCACAAGTTGGGGCACTATCCTACCTGGTTTCACCAGAACGGGGAGATTCCCCCTTATACAGGTCCAGAACCTTTCGCTTCTAGGTTAGAGCGCATGCATGCGAGTGGGACACATGCAATCCCCATATAGACCTTGCACCACACTCACACACATATGCTAGGGACACGTGCAAGTTTTCAGATAATTCCGACGCTCTCGTGGTCTTCCTCCGGCGAAACCCTGATCTACGGGCCTCGGATAGTCTACCCCCTAGACATTCTTCTGACAGGGGTAGCCCGGCGTAGCTCTCTCTTGTTTTGTGTCTAACTAGATCATAGGATGATGTAAAACCATGCTGGTTCACAAGTTGGGGCACTATCCTACCCGGTTTCACCTGAACGGGGAGATTCCCCCTTATACAGGTCCAGAACCTTCGCCTCTAGGTTAGAGCGCATGCATGCGAGGGGGACACATGTAATCACCTATACCAACCTTGCACCACACTCACACACATATGCTAGGGACACATGCAAGTTTTCAGATGATTCCGACGTTCTCATGGTCTTCCTCCGACGAAACCCTGATCTGCGGGACTCGGATCGTCTACCCCCCTAGACATTCTTCTGACAGGGGTAGCCCGGCATAGCTCTCTCTTTTTTTGTGTCTGACTAGGTCATAGGATGATGTAAAACCATGTTGGTTCACAAGTTGGGGCACTATTCTACCCGGCTTCACGTGAACGGGGAGATTCCCCCTTATACAGGTCGAGAACCTTTCGCTTCTAGGTTAGAGCGCATGCATGCGAGAGGGACACATGCAATCACCTATACCAACCTTGCACCACACTCACACACATATGCTAGGGACACATGCAAGGTTTTAGATGATTCCGACGTTCTCGTGGTCTTCCTCCGGCGAAACCCTGATCTGCGGGACTCCGATCGTCTACCCCCCTAGACATTCTTCTGACAGGGTAGCCCGACGTAGCTCTCTCTTGTTTTGTGTCTGACTAGGTCATAGGATGATGTAAAACCATGTTGGTTCACAAGTTGGGGCACTATCCTACCTGGTTTCACCTGAACGGGGAGATTCCACCTTATACAGGTCCATAACCTTTCGCTTCTAGGTTAGAGCGCATGCATGCGAGGGGGACACATGCAATCACCTATACCAACCTTGCACCACACTCACACACATATGCTATGGACACATGCAAGTTTTCAGATGATTCCGACGTTCTTGCGGACTCCCACCGGCGAAACCCTGATCTGTGAGTGGGGACACATGCAATCACCTATACCAACCTGGCACCACACTCACACACATATGCTAGGGACACATGCAAGTTTTCATCGATTCCGACGTTCTCGTGGACTTCCTCCGGCGAAACCCTGATGATCTGCGGGCCTCGGATCGTCTACCCCCCTAGACATTCTTCTGACAGGGGTAGCCCGGCGTAGCTCTCTCTTGTTTTGTGTCTGACTAGGTCATAGGATGATGTAAAACCATGTTGGTTCACAAGTTGGGGCACTATCCTACCCGGTTTCACCTGAACAGGGAGATTCCCCCTTATACAGGTCCATAACCTTTCGCTTCTAGGTTAGAGCGCATGCATGCGAGGGGGACACATGCAATCACCTATACAAACCTTGCACCACACTCACACACATATTCTAGGGACACATGCAAGTTTTCAGATGATTCCGACGTTCTCGTGGTCTTCCTCCGGCGAAACCCTGATCTACGGGCCTCGGATCGTCTACCCCCTAGACATTCTTCTGACAGGGGTAGCCCGGCGTAGCTCTCTCTTGTTTTGTGTCTAACTAGGTCATAGGATGATGTAAAACCATGTTGGTTCACAAGTTGGGGCACTATCCTACCCGGTTTCACCTGAACGGGGAGATTCCCCCTTATACAGGTCCAGAACCTTCGCTTCTAGGTTAGAGCGCATGCATGCGAGGGGGACACATGCAATCACCTATACCAACCTTGCACCACACTCACACACATATGTTAGGGACACATGCAAGTTTTCAGATGATTCCGACGTTCTCGTGGTCTTCCTCCGATGAAACCCTGATCTGCGGGACTCGGATCGTCTACCCCCCTAGACATTCTTCTGACAGGGGTAGCCCGGCGTAGCTCTCTCTTGTTTTGTGTCTGACTAGGTCATAGGATGATGTAAAACCATGTTGGTTCACAAGTTGGGGCACTATCCTACCCGGTTTCACGTGAACGGGGAGATTCCCCCTTATACAGGTCGAGAACCTTTCGCTTCTAGGTTAGAGCGCATGCATGCCAGAGGGACACATGCAATCACCTATACCAACCTTGCACCACACTCACACACATATGCTAGGGACACATGCAAGTTTTCAGATGATTCCGACGTTCTCGTGGTCTTCCTCCGGCGAAACCCTGATCTGCGGGACTCGAATCGTCTACCCTCCTAGACATTCTTCTGACAGGGGTAGCCCGGCGTAGCTCTCTCTTGTTTTGTGTCTGACTAGGTGATAGTATGATGTAAAACCATGTTAGTTAACAAGTTGGGGCACTATCCTACCCGGTTTCACCTGAACGGGGAGATTCCCCCTTATACAGGTCCATAACCTTTCGCTTCTAGGTTAGAGCGCATGCATGCGAGGGGGACACATGCAATCACCTATACCAACCTTGCACCACACTCACACACATATGCTAGGGACACATGCAAGTTTTCAGATGATTCCGACGTTCTTGCGGACTTCCACCGGTGAAACCCTGATCTGCGGGACTCGGACCGTCTACCCCCCTGGACATTCTTCTGACAGGGGTAGCCCGGCGTAGCTCTCTCTTGTTTTGTATTTGATTATGTCATGGGATGATGTGAAACCATGTTGGTTCACAAGTTGGGGCACTATACGGCCCGGTTTCACCATAACGGGGAGATTCCCCCTTATACAGGTCCAGAACCTTCGCTTCTAGGTTAGAGCGCATGCATGTGAGGGGGCACACATCCAATCACCTATACCAACCTGGCACCACACTCACACACATATGCTAGGGACACATGCAAGTTTTCATCGATTCCGACGTTCTCGTGGACTTCCTCCGGCGAGACCCTGATGATCTGCGGGCCTCGGATCGTCTACCCCCCTAGACATTCTTCTGACAGGGGTAGCCCGGCGTAGCTCTCTCTTGTTTTGTGTCTGACTAGGTCATAGGATGATGTAAAACCAAGTTGGTTCACAAGTTGGGGCACTATCCTACCCGGTTTCACGTGAACGGGGAGATTCCCCCTTATACAGGTCGAGAACCTTTCGCTTCTAGGTTAGAGCGCATGCATGCGAGAGGGACACATGCAATCACCTATACCAACCTAGCACCACACTCACACACATATGCTAGGGACACATGCAAGTTTTTAGATGATTCCGACGTTTTCGTGGTCTTCCTCCGGCGAAACCCTGATCTGCGGGACTCGGATCGTCTACCCCCCTAGACATTCTTCTGACAAGGTAGCCCGATGTAGCTCTCTCTTGTTTTGTGTCTGACTAGGTCATAGGATGATGTAAAACCATGTTGGTTCACAAGTTGGGGCACTATCCTACCTGGTTTCACCTGAACGGGGAGATTCCCCCTTATACAGGTCCATAACCTTTCGCTTCTAGGTTAGAGCGCATGCATGCGAGGGGGACACATGCAATCACCTATACCAACCTTGCACCACACTCACACACATATGCTAGGGACACATGCAAGTTTTCAGATGATTCCGACGTTCTTGTGGACTTCCACCGGCGAAACCCTGATCTGCGGGACTCGGATCGTCTACCCCCCTAGACATTCTTCTGACGGGGGTAGCTCGGTGTAGCTCTCTCTTGTTTTGTGTTTGATTATGTCATGGGATGATGTGAAACCATGTTGGTTCACAAGTTGGGGCACTATACGCCCCGGTTTCACCGTAACAGGGAGATTCCCCCTTATACAGGTCCAGAACCTTCGCTTCTAGGTTAGAGCGCATGCATGTGAGGGGGGACACATGCAATCACCTATATATACCAACCTGGCACCACACTCACACACATATGCTAGGGACACATGCAAGTTTTCATCGATTCCGACGTTCTCGTGGACTTCCTCCGGTGAAACCCTGATGATCTGCGGGCCTCGGATCGTCTACCTAATGGAAATGAAGTTCAGCATCCTCTAGAACCTTATGGTCTATTGCAAAGTTAGTGTTTCCATGGTCTGAATACTAACAAATGGGCAACAAAAAGTTAACTAAAAACTTTAAATAAATACATTGGAAAGAAAAAATAAAAATAAAATTAGAAAATACCTAAAGGCACACGGCAAAGGACAAAACACACGGCAAAGAGGTCCTTTGCCGTGTGCCTGTCGCCGTCAAACACACGGCAAAGGTCCTTTGCCGTGTGTCTCTCTCCCTCAGACACACGGCAAAGAATTTTTTCACCTTTAGCAAGGCTTTTATTACATATATGTTAGGTGATATTATTTCATAGGATCATGAGAGCACACATATGATCATAGGTTATTGTGGTCTTGATCACTATATACATGCACCCCCCTGATTCCGACGTTCTCGTGGACTTCCTCCGGCGAAACCCTGATGATCTACGGGCCTCGGATCGTCTACCCCCTAGACATTCTTCTGACAGGGGTAGCCCGGCGTAGCTATCTCTTGTTTTGTGTTTGATTATGTCATGGGATGATGTGAAACCATGTTGGTTCACAAGTTGGGGCACTATACGGCCCGGTTTCACCGTAACGGGGAGATTCCCCCTTATACAGGTCAAGAACCTTCGCTTCTAGGTTAGAGCGCATGCATGTGAGGGGGGACACATGCAATCACCTATATCAACCTGGCACCACACTCACACACATATGCTAGGGACACATGCAAGTTTTCATCGATTCCGACGTTCTCGTGGACTTCCTCCGGCGAAATCCTGATGATCTGCGGGCCTCGGATCGTTTACCCCCCTAGACATTCTTCTGACAGGGGTAGCCCGGCGTAGCTCTCTCTTGTTTTGTGTCTGACTAGGTCATAGGATGATGTAAAACCATGTCGGTTCACAAGTTGGGGCACTATCCTACCCGGTTTCACCTGAACGAGGAGATTCCCCCTCATACAGGTCCAGAACCTTTCGCTTCTAGGTTAGAGCGCATGCATGCGAGGGGGACACATGCAATCACCTATGCCAACCTTGCACCACACTCACACACATATGCTGGGGACACATGCAAGTTTTCAGATGATTCCGACGTTCTCCTGGTCTTCCTCCGGCGAAACCCTGATCTGCGGGACTCGAATCGTCTACCCCCCTAGACATTCTTCTGACAGGGGTAGCCCGGCATAGCTCTCTCTTGTTTTGTGTCTGACTAGGTCATAGTATGATGTAAAACCATGTTGGTTCACAAGTTGGGGCACTATCCTACCCGGTTTCACCTGAACGGGGAGATTCCCCCTTATACAGGTCCATAACCTTTCGCTTCTAGGTTAGAGCGCATGCATGCGAGGGGGAATCATGCAATCACCTATACCAACCTTGCACCACACTCACACACATATGCTAGGGACACATGCAAGTTTTCAGATGATTCCGACGTTCTTGCGGACTTCCACCGGCGAAACCCTGATCTGCGGGACTCGGACTGTCTACCCCCCTAGACATTCTTCTGACAGGGGTAGCCCGGCGTAGCTCTCTCTTGTTTTGTGTTTGATTATGTCATGGGATGATGTGAAACCATGTTCGTTCACAAGTTGGGGCACTATACGGCCCGGTTTCACCGTAACGGGGAGATTCCCCCTTATACAGGTCCAAAACCTTCGCTTCTAGGTTAGAGCGCATGCATGTGAGGGGGGACACATGCAATCACCTATACCAACCTGGCACCACACTCACACACATATGCTAGGGACACATGCAAGTTTTCATCGATTCCGACGTTCTCGTGGACTTCCTCCGGCGAAACCCTGATGATCTGCGGGCCTCGGATCGTCTACCTAATGGAAATGAAGTTCAATATCCTCTAGAACCTTATGGTCTATTGCAAAGTTAGTGTTTCCATGGTCTGAATACTTACAAATAGGCAACAAAAAGTTAACTAAAAACTTTAAATAAATACATTTGAAAGAAAAAAATAAAAAGAAAATTAGAAAATACCTAAAGACACACGGCAAAGGACAAAACACACGGCAAAGAGGTCCTTTGTCGTGTGCCTGTCGCCGTCAAACACACGGCAAAGGTCCTTTGCCGTGTGTCTCTCTCCCTCAGACACACGGCAAAGAATTTTTTTCACCTTTAGCAAGGCTTTTATTACATATATGTTAGGTGATATAATTTCATAGGATCATGAGAGCACACATATGATCATAGGTTATTGTGGTCTTGATCACTATATACATGCACCCCCTGATTCCGACGTTCTCGTGGACTTCCTCCGACGAAACCCTGATGATCTACGGGCCTCGGATCGTCTACCCCCTAGACATTCTTCTGACAGGGGTAGCCCGGCGTAGCTCTCTCTTGTTTTGTGTTTGATTATGTCATGGGATGATGTGAAACCATGTTGGTTCACAAGTTGGGGCACTATATGGCCCGGTTTCACCGTAACGGGGAGATTCCCCCTTATACAGGTCCAGAACCTTCACTTCTAGTTTAGAGCGCATGCATGTGAGGGGGGACACATGCAATCACCTATATCAACCTGGCACCACACTCACACACAGATGCTAGGGACACATGCAAGTTTTCATCGATTCCGACGTTCTCGTGGACTTCCTCCGGCAAAACCCTGATGATCTGCGGGCCTCGGATCGTCTACCCCCCTAGACATTCTTCTGACAGGGGTAGCCCGGCGTAGCTCTCTCTTGTTTCGTGTCTGACTAGGTCATAGGATGATGTAAAACCATGTCGGTTCACAAGTTGGGGCACTATCCTACCCGGTTTCACCTGAACGAGGAGATTCCCCCTCATACAGGTCTAGAACCTTTCGCTTCTAGGTTAGAGCGCATGCATGCGAGGGGGACACATGCAATCACCTATACCAACCTGGCACCACACTCACACACATATGCTAGGGACACATGAAATTTTTCATCGATTCCGACGTTCTCGTGTACTTCCTCCGGCGAAACCCTGATGATCTGCGGGCCTCGGATCGTCTACCCCCCTAGACATTCTTCTGACAGGGGTAGCCCGGCGTAGCTCTCTCTTGTTTCGTGTCTGACTAGGTCATAGGATGATGTAAAACCATGTCGGTTCACAAGTTGGGGCACTATCCTACCCGGTTTCACCTGAACGGGGAGATTCCCCCTTATACAGGTCCATAACCTTCCGCTTCTAGGTTAGAGCGCATGCATGCGAGGGGGAATCATGCAATCACCTATACCAACCTTGCACCACACTCACACACATATGCTAGGGACACATGCAAGTTTTCAGATGATTATGACGTTCTTGCGGACTTCCACCGGCAAAACCCTGATCTGCGGAACTCGGACTGTCTACCCCCCTAGACATTCTTCTGACAGGGGTAGCCCGGCGTAGCTCTCTCTTGTTTTGTGTTTGATTATGTCATGGGATGATGTGAAACCATGTTGTTTCACAAGTTGGGGCACTATACGGCCCGGTTTCACCGTAACGGGGAGATTCCCCGTTATACAGGTCCAGAACCTTCGCTTCTAGGTTAGAGCGCATGCATGTGAGGGGGACACATGCAATCACCTATACCAACCTGGCACCACACTCACACACATATGCTAGGGACACATGCAAGTTTTCATCGATTCCGACGTTCTCGTGGACTTCCTCCGGCGAAACCCTGATGATCTGCGGGCCTCGGATCGTCTACCCCCCTAGACATTCTTCTGACAGGGGTAGCCCAGCGTAGCTCTCTCTTGTTTTGTGTCTGACTAGGTCATAGGATGATGTAAAACCATGTTGGTTCACAAGTTGGGGCACTATCCTACCTGGTTTCACCTGAACGGGGAGATTCCCCCTTATACAGGTCCAGAAACTTTCGCTTCTAGGTTAGAGCGCATGCATGCGAGGGGGACACATGCAATCACCTATATAGACCTTGCACCACACTCACACACATATGCTAGGGACACATGCAAGTTTTCAGATAATTCCGACGCTCTCGTGGTCTTCCTCCGGCGAAACCCTGATCTGCGGGCCTCGGATAGTCTACCCCCTAGACATTCTTCTGACAGGGGTAGCCCGGCGTAGCTCTCTCTTGTTTTGTGTCTAACTAGGTCGTAGCATGATGTAAAACCATGTTGGTTCACAAGTTGGGGCACTATCCTACCCGGTTTCACCTGAACGGGGAGATTCCCCCTTATACAGGTCCAGAACCTTCGCCTCTAGGTTAGAGCGCATGCATGCGAGGGGGACACGTGTAATCACCTATACCAACCTTGCACCACACTCCAACACATATGCTAGGGACACATGCAAGTTTTCAGATGATTCCGACGTTCTCGTGGTCTTCCTCCGACGAAACCCTGATCTGTGGGACTCGGATCGTCTACCCCCCTAGACATTCTTCTGATAGGGGTAGCCCGGCATAACTCTCTATTTTTTTGTGTCTGACTAGGTCATAGGATGATGTAAAACCATGTTGGTTCACAAGTTGGGGCACTATTCTACCCGGTTTCACGTGAACGGGGAGATTCCCCCTTATACAGGTCGAGAACCTTTCGCTTCTAGGTTAGAGCGCATGCATGCGAGAGGGACACATGCAATCACCTATACCAACCTTGCACCACACCCACACACATATGCTAGGGACACATGCAAGTTTTCAGATGATTCCGACGTTCTCGTGGTCTTCCTTCGGCGAAACCCTGATCTGCGGGACTCGGATCGTCTACCCCCTAGACATTCTTCTGATAGGGGTAGCCCGGCGTAGCTCTCTCTTGTTTTGTGTCTGACTAGGTCATAGGATGATGTAAAACCATGTTGGTTCACAAGTTGGGGAACTATCCTACCCGGTTTCACCTGAACGGGGAGATTCCCCCTTATACAGGTCCATAACCTTTCGCTTCTAGGTTAGAGCACTTGCATGCGAGGGGGACACATGCAATCACCTATACCAACCTTGCACCACACTCACACACATATGCTAGGGACACATGCAAGTTTTCAGATGATTCCGACGTTCTTGCGGACTTCCACCGGCGAAACCCTGATCTGCGGGACTCGGACCGTCTACCCCCCTAGACATTCTTCTGACAGGGGTAGCTCGGCGTATCTCTCTCTTGTTTTGTGTTTGATTATGTCATGGGATGATGTGAAACCATGTTGGTTCACAAGTTGGGGTACTATACGGCCCGGTTTCACCGTAACAGGGAGATTCCCCCTTATACAGGTCCAGAACCTTCGCTTCTAGGTTAGAGCGCATGCATGTGAGGGGGGACACATGCAATCACCTATATATACCAACCTGGCACCACACTCACACACATATGCTAGGGACACATGCAAGTTTTCATCGATTCCGACGTTCTCGTGGACTTCCTCCGACGAAACCCTAATGATCTGCGGGCCTCGGATCGTCTACCTAATGGAAATGAAGTTCAGCATCCTCTAGAACCTTATGGTCTATTGCAAAGTTAGTGTTTCCATGGTCTGAATACTTACAAATAGGCAACAAAAAGTTAACTAAAAACTTTAAATAAATACATTTGAAAGAAAAAAATAAAAATAAAATTAGAAAATACCTAAAGACACACGGCAAAGGACAAAACACACGTCAAAGAGGTCCTTTGCCGTGTGCCTGTCGCCGTCAAACACACGGCAAAGGTCCTTTGCCGTGTGTCTCTCTCCCTCAGACACACGGCAAAGAATTTTTTTCACCTTTAGCAAGGCTTTTATTACATATATGTTAGGTGATATTATTTCATAGGATCATGAGAGCACACATATGATCATAGGTTATTGTGGTCTTGATCACTATATACATGCACCCCCCCTGATTCCGACGTTCTCGTGGACTTCCTACGACGAAACCCTGATGATCTACGGGCCTCGGATCGTCTACCCCCTAGACATTCTTCTGACAGGGGTAGCCCGGCGTAGCTCTCTCTTGTTTTGTGTTTGATTATGTCATGGGATGATGTGAAACCATGTTGGTTCACAAGTTGGGGCACTATATGGCCCGGTTTCACCGTAACGGGGAGATTCCCCCTTATACAGGTCTAGAACCTTCGCTTCTAGGTTAGAGCGCATGCATGTGAGGGGGGACACATGCAATCACCTATATCAACCTGGCACCACACTCACACACAGATGCTAGGGACACATGCAAGTTTTCATCGATTCCGACGTTCTCGTGGACTTCCTCCGGCGAAACCCTGATGATCTGCGGGCCTCGGATCGTCTACCCCCCTAGACATTCTTCTGACAGGGGTAGCCCGGGGTAGCTCTCTCTTGTTTTGTGTCTGACTAAGTCATAGGATGATGTAAAACCATGTTGGTTCACAAGTTGGGGCACAATCCTACCCGGTTTCACCTGAACGAGGAGATTCCCCCTCATAGAGGTCCAGAACCTTTCGCTTCTAGGTTCGAGCGCATGCATGCGAGGGGGACACATGCAATCACCTATACCAACCTTGCACCACACTCACACACATATGCTAGGGACACATGCAAGTTTTCAGATGATTCCGACGTTCTCGTGGTCTTCCTCCGGCGAAACCCTGATCTGCGGGACTCGAATCGTCTACCCCCCTAGACATTCTTCTGACAGGGGTAGCCCGGTGTATCTCTCTCTTGTTTTGTGTCTGACTAGGTCATAGGATGATGTAAAACCATGTTGGTTCACAAGTTGGGGCACTATCCTACCCGGTTTCACCTGAACGAGGAGATTCCCCCTTATACAGGTCCATAACCTTCCGCTTCTAGGTTAGAGCGCATGCATGCGAGGTGGACACATGCAATCACCTATACCAACCTTGCACCACACTCACACACATATGCTAGGGACACATGCAAGTTTTCAGATGATTCCGACGTTCTTGCGGACTTCCACCGGCGAAACCCTGATCTGCGGGACTCGGACCGTCTACCCCCCTAGACATTCTTCTGACAGGGGTAGCCCGGCGTAGCTCTCTCTTGTTTTGTGTTTGATTATGTCATGGGATGATGTGAAACCATGTTGGTTCACAAGTTGGGGCACTATACGGCCCGGTTTCACCGTAACGGGGAGATTCACCCTTATACAGGTCCAGAACCTTCGCTTCTAGGTTAGAGCGTATGCATGTGAGGGGGGACACATGCAATCACCTATACCAACCTGGCACCACACTCACACACATATGCTAGGGACACATGCAAGTTTTCATCGATTCCAACGTTCTCGTGGACTTCCTCCGGCGAAACCCTAATGATCTGCAGGCCTCGGATTGTCTACCCCCCTAGACATTCTTCTGACAGGGGTAGCCGGCGTAGCTCTCTCTTGTTTTGTGTCTGACTAGGTCATAGGATGATGTAAAACCATGTTGGTTCACAAGTTGGCGCACTATCCTGCCTGGTTTCACCTGAACGGGGAGATTCCCCCTTATACAGGTCCAGAACCTTTCGCTTCTAGGTTAGAGCGCATGCATGCGAGGGGGACACATGCAATCACCTATACAAACCTTGCACCACACTCACACACATATGCTAGGGACACATGCAAGTTTTCAGATGATTCCGACGTTCTCGTGGTCTTCCTCCGGCGAAATCCTGATCTGCGGGCCTCGGATCGTCTACCCCCCTAGACATTCTTCTGACAGGGGTAGCCCGGCGTAGCTCTCTCTTGTTTTGTGTCTGACTAGGTCATAGGATGATGTAAAACCATGTTGGTTCACAAGTTGGGGAACTATCCTACCCGGTTTCACCTGAACGGGGATATTCCCCCTTATACAGGTCCAGAACCTTCGCTTCTAGGTTAGAGCGCATGCATGCGAGGGGGACACATGCAATCACCTATACCAACCTTGCACCACACTCACACACACATATGCTAGGGACACATGCAAGTTTTCAGATGATTCCGACGTTCTCGTGGTCTTCCTCCGACGAAACCCTGATCTGCGGGACTCTGATCGTCTACCCCCCTAGACATTCTTCTGACAGGGGTAGCCCGGTGTAGCTCTCTCTTGTTTTGTGTCTGACTAGGTCATAGGATGATGTAAAACCATGTTGGTTCACAAGTTGGGGCACTATCCTACCCGGTTTCACGTGAACGGGGAGATTCCCCCTTATACAGGTCGAGAACCTTTTGCTTCTAGGTTAGAGCGCATGCATGCGAGAGGGACACATGGAATCACCTATACCAACCTTGCACCACACTCACACACATATGCTAGGGACACATGCAAGTTTTCAGATGATTCCGACGTTCTCGTGGTCTTCCTCCGGCGAAACCCTGATCTGCGGGACTCGGATCGTCTACCCCCCTAGACATTCTTCTGACAGGGGTAGCCCGGTGTAGCTCTCTCTTGTTTTGTGTCTGACTAGGTCATAGGATGATGTAAAACCATGTTGGTTCACAAGTTGGGGCACTATCCTACCTGGTTTCACCAGAACGGGGAGATTCCCCCTTATACAGGTCCAGAACCTTTCGCTTCTAGGTTAGAGCGCATGCATGCGAGTGGGACACATGCAATCCCCATATAGACCTTGCACCACACTCACACACATATGCTAGGGACACGTGCAAGTTTTCAGATAATTCCGACGCTCTCGTGGTCTTCCTCCGGCGAAACCCTGATCTACGGGCCTCGGATAGTCTACCCCCTAGACATTCTTCTGACAGGGGTAGCCCGGCGTAGCTCTCTCTTGTTTTGTGTCTAACTAGGTCATAGGATGATGTAAAACCATGCTGGTTCACAAGTTGGGGCACTATCCTACCCGGTTTCACCTGAACGGGGAGATTCCCCCTTATACAGGTCCAGAACCTTCGCCTCTAGGTTAGAGCGCATGCATGCGAGGGGGACACATGTAATCACCTATACCAACCTTGCACCACACTCACACACATATGCTAGGGACACATGCAAGTTTTCAGATGATTCCGACGTTCTCATGGTCTTCCTCCGACGAAACCCTGATCTGCGGGACTCGGATCGTCTACCCCCCTAGACATTCTTCTGACAGGGGTAGCCCGGCATAGCTCTCTCTTTTTTTGTGTCTGACTAGGTCATAGGATGATGTAAAACCATGTTGGTTCACAAGTTGGGGCACTATTCTACCCGGCTTCACGTGAACGGGGAGATTCCCCCTTATACAGGTCGAGAACCTTTCGCTTCTAGGTTAGAGCGCATGCATGCGAGAGGGACACATGCAATCACCTATACCAACCTTGCACCACACTCACACACATATGCTAGGGACACATGCAAGGTTTTAGATGATTCCGACGTTCTCGTGGTCTTCCTCCGGCGAAACCCTGATCTGCGGGACTCCGATCGTCTACCCCCCTAGACATTCTTCTGACAGGGTAGCCCGACGTAGCTCTCTCTTGTTTTGTGTCTGACTAGGTCATAGGATGATGTAAAACCATGTTGGTTCACAAGTTGGGGCACTATCCTACCTGGTTTCACCTGAACGGGGAGATTCCACCTTATACAGGTCCATAACCTTTCGCTTCTAGGTTAGAGCGCATGCATGCGAGGGGGACACATGCAATCACCTATACCAACCTTGCACCACACTCACACACATATGCTATGGACACATGCAAGTTTTCAGATGATTCCGACGTTCTTGCGGACTCCCACCGGCGAAACCCTGATCTGTGAGTGGGGACACATGCAATCACCTATACCAACCTGGCACCACACTCACACACATATGCTAGGGACACATGCAAGTTTTCATCGATTCCGACGTTCTCGTGGACTTCCTCCGGCGAAACCCTGATGATCTGCGGGCCTCGGATCGTCTACCCCCCTAGACATTCTTCTGACAGGGGTAGCCCGGCGTAGCTCTCTCTTGTTTTGTGTCTGACTAGGTCATAGGATGATGTAAAACCATGTTGGTTCACAAGTTGGGGCACTATCCTACCCGGTTTCACCTGAACAGGGAGATTCCCCCTTATACAGGTCCATAACCTTTCGCTTCTAGGTTAGAGCGCATGCATGCGAGGGGGACACATGCAATCACCTATACAAACCTTGCACCACACTCACACACATATTCTAGGGACACATGCAAGTTTTCAGATGATTCCGACGTTCTCGTGGTCTTCCTCCGGCGAAACCCTGATCTACGGGCCTCGGATCGTCTACCCCCCTAGACATTCTTCTGACAGGGGTAGCCCGGCGTAGCTCTCTCTTGTTTTGTGTCTAACTAGGTCATAGGATGATGTAAAACCATGTTGGTTCACAAGTTGGGGCACTATCCTACCCGGTTTCACCTGAACGGGGAGATTCCCCCTTATACAGGTCCAGAACCTTCGCTTCTAGGTTAGAGCGCATGCATGCGAGGGGGACACATGCAATCACCTATACCAACCTTGCACCACACTCACACACATATGTTAGGGACACATGCAAGTTTTCAGATGATTCCGACGTTCTCGTGGTCTTCCTCCGATGAAACCCTGATCTGCGGGACTCGGATCGTCTACCCCCCTAGACATTCTTCTGACAGGGGTAGCCCGGCGTAGCTCTCTCTTGTTTTGTGTCTGACTAGGTCATAGGATGATGTAAAACCATGTTGGTTCACAAGTTGGGGCACTATCCTACCCGGTTTCACGTGAACGGGGAGATTCCCCCTTATACAGGTCGAGAACCTTTCGCTTCTAGGTTAGAGCGCATGCATGCCAGAGGGACACATGCAATCACCTATACCAACCTTGCACCACACTCACACACATATGCTAGGGACACATGCAAGTTTTCAGATGATTCCGACGTTCTCGTGGTCTTCCTCCGGCGAAACCCTGATCTGCGGGACTCGAATCGTCTACCCTCCTAGACATTCTTCTGACAGGGGTAGCCCGGCGTAGCTCTCTCTTGTTTTGTGTCTGACTAGGTGATAGGATGATGTAAAACCATGTTAGTTAACAAGTTGGGGCACTATCCTACCCGGTTTCACCTGAACGGGGAGATTCCCCCTTATACAGGTCCATAACCTTTCGCTTCTAGGTTAGAGCGCATGCATGCGAGGGGGACACATGCAATCACCTATACCAACCTTGCACCACACTCACACACATATGCTAGGGACACATGCAAGTTTTCAGATGATTCCGACGTTCTTGCGGACTTCCACCGGCGAAACCCTGATCTGCGGGACTCGGACCGTCTACCCCCCTGGACATTCTTCTGACAGGGGTAGCCCGGCGTAGCTCTCTCTTGTTTTGTATTTGATTATGTCATGGGATGATGTGAAACCATGTTGGTTCACAAGTTGGGGCACTATACGGCCCGGTTTCACCATAACGGGGAGATTCCCCCTTATACAGGTCCAGAACCTTCGCTTCTAGGTTAGAGCGCATGCATGTGAGGGGGGACACATCCAATCACCTATACCAACCTGGCACCACACTCACACACATATGCTAGGGACACATGCAAGTTTTCATCGATTCCGACGTTCTCGTGGACTTCCTCCGGCGAGACCCTGATGATCTGCGGGCCTCGGATCGTCTACCCCCCTAGACATTCTTCTGACAGGGGTAGCCCGGCGTAGCTCTCTCTTGTTTTGTGTCTGACTAGGTCATAGGATGATGTAAAACCATGTTGGTTCACAAGTTGGGGCACTATCCTACCCGGTTTCACGTGAACGGGGAGATTCCCCCTTATACAGGTCGAGAACCTTTCGCTTTTAGGTTAGAGCGCATGCATGCGAGAGGGACACATGCAATCACCTATACCAACCTAGCACCACACTCACACACATATGCTAGGGACACATGCAAGTTTTTAGATGATTCCGACGTTTTCGTGGTCTTCCTCCGGCGAAACCCTGATCTGCGGGAATCGGATCGTCTACCCCCCTAGACATTCTTCTGACAAGGTAGCCCGATGTAGCTCTCTCTTGTTTTGTGTCTGACTAGGTCATAGGATGATGTAAAACCATGTTGGTTCACAAGTTGGGGCACTATCCTACCTGGTTTCACCTGAACGGGGAGATTCCCCCTTATACAGGTCCATAACCTTTCGCTTCTAGGTTAGAGCGCATGCATGCGAGGGGGACACATGCAATCACCTATACCAACCTTGCACCACACTCACACACATATGCTAGGGACACATGCAAGTTTTCAGATGATTCCGACGTTCTTGTGGACTTCCACCGGCGAAACCCTGATCTGCGGGACTCGGATCGTCTACCCCCCTAGACATTCTTCTGACGGGGGTAGCTCGGTGTAGCTCTCTCTTGTTTTGTGTTTGATTATGTCATGGGATGATGTGAAACCATGTTGGTTCACAAGTTGGGGCACTATACGCCCCGGTTTCACCGTAACAGGGAGATTCCCCCTTATACAGGTCCAGAACCTTCGCTTCTAGGTTAGAGCGCATGCATGTGAGGGGGGACACATGCAATCACCTATATATACCAACCTGGCACCACACTCACACACATATGCTAGGGACACATGCAAGTTTTCATCGATTCCGACGTTCTCGTGGACTTCCTCCGGTGAAACCCTGATGATCTGCGGGCCTCGGATCGTCTACCTAATGGAAATGAAGTTCAGCATCCTCTAGAACCTTATGGTCTATTGCAAAGTTAGTGTTTCCATGGTCTGAATACTAACAAATGGGCAACAAAAAGTTAACTAAAAACTTTAAATAAATACATTGGAAAGAAAAAATAAAAATAAAATTAGAAAATACCTAAAGGCACATGGCAAAGGACAAAACACACGGCAAAGAGGTCCTTTGCCGTGTGCCTGTCGCCGTCAAACACACGGCAAAGGTCCTTTGCCGTGTGTCTCTCTCCCTCAGACACACGGCAAAGAATTTTTTTCACCTTTAGCAAGGCTTTTATTACATATATGTTAGGTGATATTATTTCATAGGATCATGAGAGCACACATATGATCATAGGTTATTGTGGTCTTGATCACTATATACATGCACCCCCCTGATTCCGACGTTCTCGTGGACTTCCTCCGGCGAAACCCTGATGATCTACGGGCCTCGGATCGTCTACCCCCTAGACATTCTTCTGACAGGGGTAGCCCGGCGTAGCTATCTCTTGTTTTGTGTTTGATTATGTCATGGGATGATGTGAAACCATGTTGGTTCACAAGTTGGGGCACTATACGGCCCGGTTTCACCGTAACGGGGAGATTCCCCCTTATACAGGTCAAGAACCTTCGCTTCTAGGTTAGAGCGCATGCATGTGAGGGGGGACACATGCAATCACCTATATCAACCTGGCACCACACTCACACACATATGCTAGGGACACATGCAAGTTTTCATCGATTCCGACGTTCTCGTGGACTTCCTCCGGCGAAATCCTGATGATCTGCGGGCCTCGGATCGTCTACCCCCCTAGACATTCTTCTGACAGGGGTAGCCCGGCGTAGCTCTCTCTTGTTTTGTGTCTGACTAGGTCATAGGATGATGTAAAACCATGTCGGTTCACAAGTTGGGGCACTATCCTACCCGGTTTCACCTGAACGAGGAGATTCCCCCTCATACAGGTCCAGAACCTTTCGCTTCTAGGTTAGAGCGCATGCATGCGAGGGGGACACATGCAATCACCTATGCCAACCTTGCACCACACTCACACACATATGCTGGGGACACATGCAAGTTTTCAGATGATTCCGACGTTCTCCTGGTCTTCCTCCGGCGAAACCCTGATCTGCGGGACTCGAATCGTCTACCCCCCTAGACATTCTTCTGACAGGGGTAGCCCGGCATAGCTCTCTCTTGTTTTGTGTCTGACTAGGTCATAGTATGATGTAAAACCATGTTGGTTCACAAGTTGGGGCACTATCCTACCCGGTTTCACCTGAACGGGGAGATTCCCCCTTATACAGGTCCATAACCTTTCGCTTCTAGGTTAGAGCGCATGCATGCGAGGGGGAATCATGCAATCACCTATACCAACCTTGCACCACACTCACACACATATGCTAGGGACACATGCAAGTTTTCAGATGATTCCGACGTTCTTGCGGACTTCCACCGGCGAAACCCTGATCTGCGGGACTCGGACTGTCTACCCCCCTAGACATTCTTCTGACAGGGGTAGCCCGGCGTAGCTCTCTCTTGTTTTGTGTTTGATTATGTCATGGGATGATGTGAAACCATGTTGGTTCACAAGTTGGGGCACTATACGGCCCGGTTTCACCGTAACGGGGAGATTCCCCCTTATACAGGTCCAAAACCTTCGCTTCTAGGTTAGAGCGCATGCATGTGAGGGGGGACACATGCAATCACCTATACCAACCTGGCACCACACTCACACACATATGCTAGGGACACATGCAAGTTTTCATCGATTCCGACGTTCTCGTGGACTTCCTCCGGCGAAACCCTGATGATCTGCGGGCCTCGGATCGTCTACCTAATGGAAATGAAGTTCAATATCCTCTAGAACCTTATGGTCTATTGCAAAGTTAGTGTTTCCATGGTCTGAATACTTACAAATAGGCAACAAAAAGTTAACTAAAAACTTTAAATAAATACATTTGAAAGAAAAAAATAAAAAGAAAATTAGAAAATACCTAAAGACACACGGCAAAGGACAAAACACACGGCAAAGAGGTCCTTTGTCGTGTGCCTGTCGCCGTCAAACACACGGCAAAGGTCCTTTGCCGTGTGTCTCTCTCCCTCAGACACACGGCAAAGAATTTTTTTCACCTTTAGCAAGGCTTTTATTACATATATGTTAGGTGATATAATTTCATAGGATCATGAGAGCACACATATGATCATAGGTTATTGTGGTCTTGATCACTATATACATGCACCCCCTGATTCCGACGTTCTCGTGGACTTCCTCCGACGAAACCCTGATGATCTACGGGCCTCGGATCGTCTACCCCCTAGACATTCTTCTGACAGGGGTAGCCCGGCGTAGCTCTCTCTTGTTTTGTGTTTGATTATGTCATGGGATGATGTGAAACCATGTTGGTTCACAAGTTGGGGCACTATATGGCCCGGTTTCACCGTAACGGGGAGATTCCCCCTTATACAGGTCCAGAACCTTCACTTCTAGGTTAGAGCGCATGCATGTGAGGGGGGACACATGCAATCACCTATATCAACCTGGCACCACACTCACACACAGATGCTAGGGACACATGCAAGTTTTCATCGATTCCGACGTTCTCGTGGACTTCCTCCGGCAAAACCCTGATGATCTGCGGGCCTCGGATCGTCTACCCCCCTAGACATTCTTCTGACAGGGGTAGCCCGGCGTAGCTCTCTCTTGTTTCGTGTCTGACTAGGTCATAGGATGATGTAAAACCATGTCGGTTCACAAGTTGGGGCACTATCCTACCCGGTTTCACCTGAACGAGGAGATTCCCCCTCATACAGGTCTAGAACCTTTCGCTTCTAGGTTAGAGCGCATGCATGCGAGGGGGACACATGCAATCACCTATACCAACCTGGCACCACACTCACACACATATGCTAGGGACACATGAAATTTTTCATCGATTCCGACGTTCTCGTGTACTTCCTCCGGCGAAACCCTGATGATCTGCGGGCCTCGGATCGTCTACCCCCCTAGACATTCTTCTGACAGGGGTAGCCCGGCGTAGCTCTCTCTTGTTTCGTGTCTGACTAGGTCATAGGATGATGTAAAACCATGTCGGTTCACAAGTTGGGGCACTATCCTACCCGGTTTCACCTCAACGGGGAGATTCCCCCTTATACAGGTCCATAACCTTCCGCTTCTAGGTTAGAGCGCATGCATGCGAGGGGGAATCATGCAATCACCTATACCAACCTTGCACCACACTCACACACATATGCTAGGGACACATGCAAGTTTTCAGATGATTATGACGTTCTTGCGGACTTCCACCGGCGAAACCCTGATCTGCGGAACTCGGACTGTCTACCCCCCTAGACATTCCTCTGACAGGGGTAGCCCGGCGTAGCTCTCTCTTGTTTTGTGTTTGATTATGTCATGGGATGATGTGAAACCATGTTGTTTCACAAGTTGGGGCACTATACGGCCCGGTTTCACCGTAACGGGGAGATTCCCCGTTATACAGGTCCAGAACCTTCGCTTCTAGGTTAGAGCGCATGCATGTGAGGGGGACACATGCAATCACCTATACCAACCTGGCACCACACTCACACACATATGCTAGGGACACATGCAAGTTTTCATCGATTCCGACGTTCTCGTGGACTTCCTCCGGCGAAACCCTGATGATCTGCGGGCCTCGGATCGTCTACCCCCCTAGACATTCTTCTGACAGGGGTAGCCCAGCGTAGCTCTCTCTTGTTTTGTGTCTGACTAGGTCATAGGATGATGTAAAACCATGTTGGTTCACAAGTTGGGGCACTATCCTACCTGGTTTCACCTGAACGGGGAGATTCCCCCTTATACAGGTCCAGAAACTTTCGCTTCTAGGTTAGAGCGCATGCATGCGAGGGGGACACATGCAATCACCTATATAGACCTTGCACCACACTCACACACATATGCTAGGGACACATGCAAGTTTTCAGATAATTCCGACGCTCTCGTGGTCTTCCTCCGGCGAAACCCTGATCTGCGGGCCTCGGATAGTCTACCCCCTAGACATTCTTCTGACAGGGGTAGCCCGGCGTAGCTCTCTCTTGTTTTGTGTCTAACTAGGTCGTAGCATGATGTAAAACCATGTTGGTTCACAAGTTGGGGCACTATCCTACCCGGTTTCACCTGAACGGGGAGATTCCCCCTTATACAGGTCCAGAACCTTCGCCTCTAGGTTAGAGCGCATGCATGCGAGGGGGACACGTGTAATCACCTATACCAACCTTGCACCACACTCCAACACATATGCTAGGGACACATGCAAGTTTTCAGATGATTCCGACGTTCTCGTGGTCTTCCTCCGACGAAACCCTGATCTGTGGGACTCGGATCGTCTACCCCCCTAGACATTCTTCTGATAGGGGTAGCCCGGCATAACTCTCTATTTTTTTGTGTCTGACTAGGTCATAGGATGATGTAAAACCATGTTGGTTCACAAGTTGGGGCACTATTCTACCCGGTTTCACGTGAACGGGGAGATTCCCCCTTATACAGGTCGAGAACCTTTCGCTTCTAGGTTAGAGCGCATGCATGCGAGAGGGACACATGCAATCACCTATACCAACCTTGCACCACACTCACACACATATGCTAGGGACACATGCAAGTTTTCAGATGATTCCGACGTTCTCGTGGTCTTCCTTCGGCGAAACCCTGATCTGCGGGACTCGGATCGTCTACCCCCTAGACATTCTTCTGATAGGGGTAGCCCGGCGTAGCTCTCTCTTGTTTTGTGTCTGACTAGGTCATAGGATGATGTAAAACCATGTTGGTTCACAAGTTGGGGAACTATCCTACCCGGTTTCACCTGAACGGGGAGATTCCCCCTTATACAGGTCCATAACCTTTCGCTTCTAGGTTAGAGCACTTGCATGCGAGGGGGACACATGCAATCACCTATACCAACCTTGCACCACACTCACACACATATGCTAGGGACACATGCAAGTTTTCAGATGATTCCGACGTTCTTGCGGACTTCCACCGGCGAAACCCTGATCTGCGGGACTCGGACCGTCTACCCCCCTAGACATTCTTCTGACAGGGGTAGCTCGGCGTATCTCTCTCTTGTTTTGTGTTTGATTATGTCATGGGATGATGTGAAACCATGTTGGTTCACAAGTTGGGGTACTATACGGCCCGGTTTCACCGTAACAGGGAGATTCCCCCTTATACAGGTCCAGAACCTTCGCTTCTAGGTTAGAGCGCATGCATGTGAGGGGGGACACATGCAATCACCTATATATACCAACCTGGCACCACACTCACACACATATGCTAGGGACACATGCAAGTTTTCATCGATTCCGACGTTCTCGTGGACTTCCTCCGGCGAAACCCTAATGATCTGCGGGCCTCGGATCGTCTACCTAATGGAAATGAAGTTCAGCATCCTCTAGAACCTTATGGTCTATTGCAAAGTTAGTGTTTCCATGGTCTGAATACTTACAAATAGGCAACAAAAAGTTAACTAAAAACTTTAAATAAATACATTTGAAAGAAAAAATAAAAATAAAATTAGAAAATACCTAAAGACACACGGCAAAGGACAAAACACACGTCAAAGAGGTCCTTTGCCGTGTGCCTGTCGCCGTCAAACACACGGCAAAGGTCCTTTGCCGTTTGTCTCTCTCCCTCAGACACACGGCAAAGAATTTTTTTCACCTTTAGCAAGGCTTTTATTACATATATGTTAGGTGATATTATTTCATAGGATCATGAGAGCACACATATGATCATAGGTTATTGTGGTCTTGATCACTATATACATGCACCCCCCCTGATTCCGACGTTCTCGTGGACTTCCTACGACGAAACCCTGATGATCTACGGGCCTCGGATCGTCTACCCCCTAGACATTCTTCTGACAGGGGTAGCCCGGCGTAGCTCTCTCTTGTTTTGTGTTTGATTATGTCATGGGATGATGTGAAACCATGTTGGTTCACAAGTTGGGGCACTATATGGCCCGGTTTCACCGTAACGGGGAGATTCCCCCTTATACAGGTCTAGAACCTTCGCTTCTAGGTTAGAGCGCATGCATGTGAGGGGGGACACATGCAATCACCTATATCAACCTGGCACCACACTCACACACAGATGCTAGGGACACATGCAAGTTTTCATCGATTCCGACGTTCTCGTGGACTTCCTCCGGCGAAACCCTGATGATCTGCGGGCCTCGGATCGTCTACCCCCCTAGACATTCTTCTGACAGGGGTAGCCCGGGGTAGCTCTCTCTTGTTTTGTGTCTGACTAAGTCATAGGATGATGTAAAACCATGTTGGTTCACAAGTTGGGGCACAATCCTACCCGGTTTCACCTGAACGAGGAGATTCCCCCTCATAGAGGTCCAGAACCTTTCGCTTCTAGGTTCGAGCGCATGCATGCGAGGGGGACACATGCAATCACCTATACCAACCTTGCACCACACTCACACACATATGCTAGGGACACATGCAAGTTTTCAGATGATTCCGACGTTCTCGTGGTCTTCCTCCGGCGAAACCCTGATCTGCGGGACTCGAATCGTCTACCCCCCTAGACATTCTTCTGACAGGGGTAGCCCGGTGTATCTATCTCTTGTTTTGTGTCTGACTAGGTCATAGGATGATGTAAAACCATGTTGGTTCACAAGTTGGGGCACTATCCTACCCGGTTTCACCTGAACGGGGAGATTCCCCCTTATACAGGTCCATAACCTTCCGCTTCTAGGTTAGAGCGCATGCATGCGAGGTGGACACATGCAATCACCTATACCAACCTTGCACCACACTCACACACATATGCTAGGGACACATGCAAGTTTTCATATGATTCCGACGTTCTTGCGGACTTCCACCGGCGAAACCCTGATCTGCGGGACTCGGACCGTCTACCCCCCTAGACATTCTTCTGACAGGGGTAGCCCGGCGTAGCTCTCTCTTGTTTTGTGTTTGATTATGTCATGGGATGATGTGAAACCATGTTGGTTCACAAGTTGGGGCACTATACGGCCCGGTTTCACCGTAACGGGGAGATTCACCCTTATACAGGTCCAGAACCTTCGCTTCTAGGTTAGAGCGCATGCATGTGAGGGGGGACACATGCAATCACCTATACCAACCTGGCACCACACTCACACACATATGCTAGGGACACATGCAAGTTTTCATCGATTCCAACGTTCTCGTGGACTTCCTCCGGCGAAACCCTAATGATCTGCAGGCCTCGGATTGTCTACCCCCCTAGACATTCTTCTGACAGGGGTAGCCGGCGTAGCTCTCTCTTGTTTTGTGTCTGACTAGGTCATAGGATGATGTAAAACCATGTTGGTTCACAAGTTGGCGCACTATCCTGCCTGGTTTCACCTGAACGGGGAGATTCCCCCTTATACAGGTCCAGAACCTTTCGCTTCTAGGTTAGAGCGCATGCATGCGAGGGGGACACATGCAATCACCTATACAAACCTTGCACCACACTCACACACATATTCTAGGGACACATGCAAGTTTTCAGATGATTCCGACGTTCTCGTGGTCTTCCTCCGGCGAAATCCTGATCTGCGGGCCTCGGATCGTCTACCCCCCTAGACATTCTTCTGACAGGGGTAGCCCGGCGTAGCTCTCTCTTGTTTTGTGTCTGACTAGGTCATAGGATGATGTAAAACCATGTTGGTTCACAAGTTGGGGAACTATCCTACCCGGTTTCACCTGAACGGGGATATTCCCCCTTATACAGGTCCAGAACCTTCGCTTCTAGGTTAGAGCGCATGCATGCGAGGGGGACACATGCAATCACCTATACCAACCTTGCACCACACTCACACACACATATGCTAGGGACACATGCAAGTTTTCAGATGATTCCGACGTTCTCGTGGTCTTCCTCCGACGAAACCCTGATCTGCGCGACTCTGATCGTCTAGCCCCCTAGACATTCTTCTGACAGGGGTAGCCCGGTGTAGCTCTCTCTTGTTTTGTGTCTGACTAGGTCATAGGATGATGTAAAACCATGTTGGTTCACAAGTTGGGGCACTATCCTACCCGGTTTCACGTGAACGGGGAGATTCCCCCTTATACAGGTCGAGAACCTTTCGCTTCTAGGTTAGAGCGCATGCATGCGAGAGGGACACATGGAATCACCTATACCAACCTTGCACCACACTCACACACATATGCTAGGGACACATGCAAGTTTTCAGATGATTCCGACGTTCTCGTGGTCTTCCTCCGGCGAAACCCTGATCTGCGGGACTCGGATCGTCTACCCCCCTAGACATTCTTCTGACAGGGGTAGCCCGGTGTAGCTCTCTCTTGTTTTGTGTCTGACTAGGTCATAGGATGATGTAAAACCATGTTGGTTCACAAGTTGGGGCACTATCCTACCCGGTTTCACCCGAACAGGGAGATTCCCCCTTATACAGGTCCATAACCTTTCGCTTCTAGGTAAGAGCGCATGCATGCGAGGGGGACACATGCAATCACCTATACCAAACTTGCACCACACTCACACACATATGCTAGGGACACATGCAAGTTTTCAGATGATTCCAACGTTCTCGTGGTCTTCCTCCGGCGAAACCCTGATCTGCGGGACTCGGACCGTCTACCCCCCTAGACATTCTTCTGACAGGGGTAGCCCTGCGTAGCTCTCTCTTGTTTTGTGTTTGATTATGTCATGGGATGATGTGAAACCATGTTGGTTCACAAGTTGGGGCACTATACGGCCCGGTTTCACCGTAACAGGGAGATTCCCCCTTATACAGGCCCAGAACCTTCGCTTCTAGGTTAGAGCGCATGCATGTGAGGGGGGACACATGCAATCACCTATACCAACCTGGCACCACAC
Organism: Avena sativa; assembly: GCA_916181665.1. NCBI lineage: Eukaryota > Viridiplantae > Streptophyta > Magnoliopsida > Poales > Poaceae > Avena > Avena sativa. The sequence goes on from OV702296.1 coordinate 389,035,915, forward strand.
TCACACACATATGCTAGGGACACATGAAATTTTTCATCGATTCCGACGTTCTCGTGTACTTCCTCCGGCGAAACCCTGATGATATGCGGGCCTCGGATCGTCTACCCCCTAGACATTCTTCTGACAGGGGTAGCCCGGCGTAGCTCTCTCTTGTTTTGTGTCTGACTAGGTCATAGGATGATGTAAAACCATGTTGGTTCACAAGTTGGGGCACTATCCTACCCAGTTTCACGTGAACGGGGAGATTCCCCCTTATACAGGTCGAGAACCTTTCGCTTCTAGGTTAGAGCGCATGCATGCGAGAGGGACACATGCAATCACCTATACCAACCTTGCACCACACTCACACACATATGCTAGGGACACATGCAAGTTTTCAGATGATTCCGACGTTCTCGTGGTCTTCCTCCGGCGAAACCCTGATCTACGGGACTCGGATCGTCTACCCCCCTAGACATTCTTCTGACAGGGGTAGCCCGGCGTAGCTCTCTCTTGTTTTGTGTCTGACTAGGTCATAGGATGATGTAAAACCATGTTGGTTCACAAGTTGGGGCACTATCCTACCCGGTTTCACCCGAACAGGGAGATTCCCCCTTATACAGGTCCAGAACCTTTCGCTTCTAGGTTAGAGCGCATGCATGCGAGGGGGACACACGCAATCACCTATACCAACCTTGCTCCACACTCACACACATATGCTAGGGACACATGCAAGTTTTCAGATGATTCCGACGTTCTCGTGGTCTTCCTCCGGCGAAACCCTGATCTGCGAGACTCAGATCGTCTACCCCCCTAGACATTCTTCTGATAGTGGTAGCCCGGCGTAGCTCTCTCTTGTTTGTGTCTGACTAGGTCATAGGATGATGTAAAACCATGTTGGTTCACAAGTTGGGGCACTATCCTACCCGGTTTCACCTAAACAGGGAGATTCCCCCTTATACAGGTCCATAACCTTTCGCTTCTAGGTTAGAGCGCATGCATGCGAGGGGGACACATGCAATCACCTATACCAAACTTGCACCACACTCACACACATATGCTAGGGACACATGCAAGTTTTCAGATGATTCCGACGATCTTGCGGACTTCCACCGGCGAAACCCTGATCTGCGGGACTCGGACCGTCTACCCCCCTAGACATTCTTCTGACAGGGGTAGCCCTGCGTAGCTCTCTCTTGTTTTGTGTTTGATTATGTCATGGGATGATGTGAAACCATGTTGGTTCACAAGTTGGGGCACTATACGGCCCGGTTTCACCGTAACAGGGAGATTCCCCCTTATACAGGCCCAGAACCTTCGCTTCTAGGTTAGAGCGCATGCATGTGAGGGGGGACACATGCAATCACCTATACCAACCTGGCACCACACTCACACACATATGCTAGGGACACATGAAATTTTTCATCGATTCCGAGGTTCTCGTGTACTTCCTCCGGCGAAACCCTGATGATATGCGGGCCTCGGATCGTCTACCCCCTAGACATTCTTCTGACAGGGGTAGCCCGGCGTAGCTCTCTCTTGTTTTGTGTCTGACTAGGTCATAGGATGATGTAAAACCATGTTGGTTCACAAGTTGGGGCACTACCCTACCCGGTTTCACGTGAACGGGGAGATTCCCCCTTATACAGGTCGAGAACCTTTCGCTTCTAGGTTAGAGCGCATGCATGCGAGAGGGACACATGCAATCACCTATACCAACCTTGCACCACACTCACACACATATGCTAGGGACACATGCAAGTTTTCAGATGATTCCGACGTTCTCGTGGTCTTCCTCCGGCGAAACCCTGATCTACGGGACTCGGATCGTCTACCCCCCTAGACATTCTTCTGACAGGGGTAGCCCGGCGTAGCTCTCTCATGTTTTGTGTCTGACTAGGTCATAGGATGATGTAAAACCATGTTGGCTCACAAGTTGGGGCACTATCCTACCCGGTTTCACCTGAACAGGGAGATTCCCCCTTATACAGGTCCATAACCTTTCGCTTCTAGGTTAGAGCGCATGCATGCGAGGGGGACACATGCAATCACCTATACCAACCTTGCACCACACTCACACACATATGCTAGGGACACATGCAAGTTTTCAGATGATTCCGATGTTCTTGCGGACTTCCACCGGCGAAACCCTGATCTGCGGGACTCGGACCGTCTACCCCCCTAGACATTCTTCTGACAGGGGTACCCGGCGTAGCTCTCTCTTGTTTTGTGTTTGATTATGTCATGGGATGATGTGAAACCATGTTGGTTCACAAGTTGGGGCACTATACGGCCCGGTTTCACGGTAACAGGGAGATTCCCCCTTATACAGGTCCAGAACCTTCGCTTCTAGGTTAGAGCACATGCATGTGAGGGGGGACACATGCAATCACCTATACCAACCTGGCACCACACTCACACACATATGCTAGGGACACATGAAAGTTTTCATCGATTCCGACATTCTCATGGACTTCCTCCGGCGAAACCCTGATGATCTGCGGGCCTCGGATCGTCTACCCCCCTAGACATTCTTCTGACAGGGGTCGCCCGGCGTAGCTCTCTCTTGTTTTGTGTCTAACTAGGTCATAGGATGATGTAAAACCATGTTGGTTCACAAGTTGGGGCACTATCCTACCCAGTTTCACGTGAACGGGGAGATTCCCCCTTATACAGGTCGAGAACCTTTCGCTTCTAGGTTAGAGCGCATCCATGCGAGAGGGACACATGCAATCACCTATACCAACCTTGCACCACACTCACACACATATGCTAGGGACACATGCAAGTTTTTAGATGATTCCGACGTTCTCGTGGTCTTCCTCCGGCGAAACCCTGATCTGCGGGACTCGGATCGTCTACCCCCCTAGACATTCTTCTGACAGGGTAGCCCGACGTAGCTCTCTCTTGTTTTGTGTCTGACTAGGTCATAGGATGATGTAAAACCATGTTGGTTCACAAGTTGGGGACTATCCTACCTGGTTTCACCTGAACGGGGAGATTCCCCCTTATACAGGTCCATAACCTTTCGCTTCTAGGTTAGAGCGCATGCATGCGAGGGGGACACATGCAATCACCTATACCAACCTTGCACCACACTCACACACATATGCTAGGGACACATGCAAGTTTTCAGATGATTCCGACGTTCTCGCGGACTTCCACCGGCGAAACCCTGATCTGTGAGTGGGGACACATGCAATCACCTATACCAACCTGGCACCACACTCACACACATAATCTAGGGACACATGCAAGGTTTCATCGATTCCGACGTTCTCGTGGACTTCCTCCGGCGAAACCCTGATGATCTGCGGGCCTCGGATCGTCTACCCTCCTAGACATTCTTCTGACAGGGGTAGCCCGGCATAGCTCTCTCTTGTTTTGTGTCTGACTAGGTCATAGGATGATGTAAAACCATGTTGGTTCACAAGTTGGGGCACTATCCTACCCGGTTTCACCTGAACAGGGAGATTCCCCCTTATACAGGTCCATAACCTTTCGCTTCTAGGCTAGAGCGCATGCATGCGAGGGGGACACATGCAATCACCTATACAAACCTGGCACCACACTCACACACATATTCTAGGGACACATGCAAGTTTTCAGATGATTCCGACGTTCTCGTGGTCTTCCTCCGGCGAAACCCTGATCTGCGGGCCTCGGATCGTCTACCCCCCTAGACATTCTTCTGACAGGGGTAGCCCGGCGTAGCTCTCTCTTGTTTTGTGTCTGACTAGGTCATAGGATGATGTAAAACCATGTTGGTTCACAAGTTGGGGCACTATCCTACCCGGTTTCACCTGAACGGGGAGATTCCCCCTTATACAGGTCCAGAACCTTCGCTTCTAGGTTAGAGCGCATGCATGCGAGGGGGACACATGCAATCACCTATACCAACCTTGCACCACACTCACACACATATGCTAGGGACACATGCAAGTTTTCAGATGATTCCGACGTTCTTGCGGACTTCCACCGGCGAAACCCTGATCTGCGGGACTCGGACCGTCTACCCCCCTAGACATTCTTCTGACAGGGGTAGCCTGGCGTAGCTCTCTCTTGTTTTGTATTTGATTATGTCATGGGATGATGTGAAACCATGTTGGTTCACAAGTTGGGGCACTATACGGCCCGATTTCACCATAACGGGGAGATTCCCCCTTATACAGGTCCGGAACCTTCGCTTCTAGGTTAGAGCGCATGCATGTGAGGGGGACACATGCAATCACCTATACCAACCTGGCACCACACGCACACACATATGCTAGGGACACATGCAAGTTTTCATCGATTCCCACATTCTCGTGGACTTCCTCCGGCGAAACCCTGATGATCTGCGGGCCTCGGATCGTCTACCCCCCTAGACATTCTTCTGACAGGGGTAGCCCGGCGTAGCTCTCTCTTGTTTTGTGTCTGACTAGGTCATAGGATGATGTAAAACCATGTTGGTTCACAAGTTGGGGCACTATCCTACACGGTTTCACATGAACGGCGAGATCCCCCCTTATACAGGTCTAGAACCTTTCGCTTCTAGGTTAGAGCGCATGCATGCGAGAGGGACACATGCAATCACCTATAACAACCTTGCACCACACTCACACACATATGCTAGGGACACATGCAAGTTTTCAGATGATTCCGACGTTCTCGTGGTCTTCCTCCGGCGAAACCCTGATCTGCGGGACTCGGATCGTCTACCCCCCTAGACATTCTTCTGACAGGGGTAGCCCGGCGTAGCTCTCTCTTGTTTTGTGTCTGACTAGGTCATAGGATGATGTAAAACCATGTTGGTTCACAAGTTGGGGCACTATCCTACCCGGTTTCACGTGAACGGGGAGATTCCCCCTTATACAGGTCGAGAACCTTTTGCTTCTAGGTTAGAGCGCATGCATGCGAGAGGGACACATGCAATCACCTATAACAACCTTGCACCACACTCACACACATATGCTAGGGACACATGCAAGTTTTCAGATGATTCCGACGTTCTCGTGGTCTTCCTCCGGCGAAACCCTGATCTGCGGGACTCGGATCGTCTACCCCCCTAGACATTCTTCTGACAGGGGTAGCCTGGCGTAGCTCTCTCTTGTTTTGTGTCTGACTAGGTGATAGGATGATGAAAAACCATGTTGGTTCACAAGTTGGGGCACTATCCTACCCGGTTTCACCTGAACGGGGAGATTCCCCCATATACAGGTCCATAACCTTTCGCTTCTAGGTTAGAGCGCATGCATGCGAGGGGGACACATGCAATCACCTATACCAACCTTGCACCACACTCACACACATATGCTAGGGACACATGCAAGTTTTCAGATGATTCCGACGTTCTTGCGGACTTCCACCGGCGAAACCCTGATCTGTGAGTGGGGACACATGCAATCACCTATACCAACCTGGCACCACACTCACACACATATGCTAGGGACACATGCAAGTTTTCATCGATTCCGACGTTCTCGTGGACTTCCTCCGGCGAAACCCTGATGATCTGCGGGCCTCGGATCGTCTACCCCCCTAGACATTCTTCTGACAGGGGTAGCCCGGCGTAGCTCTCTCTTGTTTTGTGTCTGACTAGGTCATAGGATGATGTAAAACCATGTTGGTTCACAAGTTGGGGCACTATCCTACCCGGTTTCACCTGAACAGGGAGATTCCCCCTTATACAGGTCCATAACCTTTCGCTTCTAGGTTAGAGCGCATGCATGCGAGGGGGACACATGCAATCACCTATACAAACCTGGCACCACACTCACACACATATTCTAGGGACACATGCAAGTTTTCAGATGATTCCGACGTTCTCGTGGTCTTCCTCCGGCGAAACCCTGATCTGCGGGCCTCGGATCGTCTACCCCCCTAGACATTCTTCTGACAGGGGTAGCCCGGCGTAGCTCTCTCTTGTTTTGTGTCTGACTAGGTCATAGGATGATGTAAAACCATGTTGGTTCACAAGTTGGGGCACTATCCTACCCGGTTTCACCTGAACAGGGAGATTCCCCCTTATACAGGTCCAGAACCTTCGCTTCTAGGTTAGAGCGCATGCATGCGAGGGGGACACATGCAATCACCTATACCAACCTTGCACCACACTCACACACATATGCTAGGGACACATGCAAGTTTTCAGATGATTCCGACGTTCGCGTGGTCTTCCTCCGACGAAACCCTGATCTGCGGGACTCGGATCGTCTACCCCCCTAGACATTCTTCTGACAGGGGTAGCCTAGCGTATCTCTCTCTTGTTTTGTGTCTGGCTAGGTGATAGGATGATGTAAAACCATGTTGGTTCACAAGTTGGGGCACTATCCTACCCGGTTTCACCTGAACGGGGAGATTCCCCCTTATACAGGTCCATAACCTTTCGCTTCTAGGTTAGAGAGCATGCATGCGAGGGGGACACATGCAATCACCTATACCAACCTTGAACCACACTCACACACATATGCTAGGGACACATGCAAGTTTTCAGATGATTCCGACGTTCTTGCGGACTTCCACCGGCGAAACCCTGATCTGCGGGACTCGGACCGTCTACCCCCCTAGACATTCTTTTGACAGGGGTAGCCCGGCGTAGCTCTCTCTTGTTTTGTATTTGATTATGTCATGGGATGATGTGAAACCATGTTGGTTCACAAGTTGGGGCACTATACGGCCCGATTTCACCATAACGGGGAGATTCCCCTTATACAGGTCCAGAACCTTCGCTTCTAGGTTAGAGCGCATGCATGTGAGGGGGGACACATGCAATCACCTATACCAACCTGGCACCACACTCACACACATATGCTAGGGACACATGCAAGTTTTCATCGATTCCGACGTTCTCGTCGACTTCCTCCGGCGAAACCCTGATGATCTGCGGGCCTCGGATCATCTACCCCCCTAGACATTCTTCTGACAGGGGTAGCCCGGCGTAGCTCTCTCTTGTTTTGTGTCTGACTAGGTCATAGGATGATGTAAAACCATGTTGGTTCACAAGTTGGGGCACTATCCTACCCGGTTTCACATGAACGGGGAGATCCCCTCTTATACAGGTCTAGAACCTTTCGCTTCTAGGTTAGAGCGCATGCATGCGAGAGGGACACATGCAATCACCTATAACAACCTTGCACCACACTCACACACATATGCTAGGGACACATGCAAGTTTTCAGATGATTCCGACGTTCTCGTGGTCTTCCTCCGGCGAAACCCTGATCTGCGGGACTCGGATCGTCTACCCCCTAGACATTCTTCTGACAGGGGTAGCCCGGCGTAGCTCTCTCTTGTTTTGTGTCTGACTAGGTGATAGGATGATGTAAAACCATGTTGGTTCACAAGTTGGGGCACTATCCTACCCGGTTTCACCTGAACGGGGAGATTCCCCCTTATACAGGTCCATAAACTTTCGCTTCTAGGTTAGAGCGCATGCATGCGAGGGGGACACATGAAATCACCTATACCAACCTTGAACCACACTCACACACATATGCTAGGGACACATGCAAGTTTTCAGATGATTCCGACGTTCTTGCGGACTTCCACCGGCGAAACCCTGATCTGCGAGACTCGGACCGTCTACCCCCTAGACATTCTGTTGACAGGGGTAGCCCGGCGTAGCTCTCTCTTGTTTTGTATTTGATTATGTCATGGGATGATGTGAAACCATGTTGGTTCACAAGTTGGGGCACTATACGGCCCGATTTCACCATAACGGGGAGATTCCCCCTTATACAGGTCCAGAACCTTCGCTTCTAGGTTAGAGCGCATGCATGTGAGGGGGGACACATGCAATCACCTATACCAACCTGGCACCACACTCACACACATATGCTAGGGACACATGCAAGTTTTCATCGATTCCGACGTTCTCGTGGACTTCCTCCGGCGAAACCCTGATGATCTGCGGGCCTCGGATCGTCTACCCCGCTAGACATTCTTCTGACAGGGGTAGCCCGGCGTAGCTCTCTCTTGTTTTGTGTCTGACTAGGTCATAGGATGATGTAAAACCATGTTGGTTCACAAGTTGGGGCACTATCCTACCCGGTTTCACATGAACGTGGAGATCCCCCCTTATACAGGTCTAGAACCTTTCGCTTCTAGGTTAGAGCGCATGCATGCGAGAGGGACACACGCAATCACCTATACCAACCTTGCACCACACTCACACAGATATGCTAGGGACACATGCAAGTTTTCAGATGATTCCGACGTTCTCGTGGTCTTCCTCCGGCGAGACCCTGATCTGCGAGACTCAGATCGTCTACCCCCCTAGACATTCTTCTGATAGTGGTAGCCCGGCGTAGCTCTCTCTTGTTTGTGTCTGACTAGGTCATAGGATGATGTAAAACCATGTTGGTTCACAAGTTGGGGCACTATCCTACCCGGTTTCACCTGAACAGGGAGATTCCCCCTTATACAGGTCCATAACCTTTCGCTTCTAGGTTAGAGCGCATGCATGCGAGGGGGACACATGCAATCACCTATACCAACCTTGCACCACACTCGCACACATATGCTAGGGACACATGCAAGTTTTCAGATGATTCCGACGATCTTGCGGACTTCCACCGGCGAAACCCTGATCTGCGGGACTCGGACCGTCTACCCCCCTAGACATTCTTCTGACAGGGGTAGCCCGGCGTAGCTCTCTCTTGTTTTGTGTTTGATTATGTCATGGGATGATGTGAAACCATGTTGGTTCACAAGTTGGGGTACTATACGGCCCGGTTTCACCGTAACAGGGAGATTCCCCCTTATACAGGTCCAGAACCTTCGCTTATAGGTTAGAGCGCATGCATGTGAGGGGGACACATGCAATCACCTATACCAACCTGGCACCACACTCACACACATATGCTAGGGACACATGAAAGTTTTCATCGATTCCGACATTCTCGTGGACTTCCTCCGGCGAAACCCTGATGATCTGCGGGCCTCGGATCGTCTACCCCCCTAGACATTCTTCTGACAGGGGTAGCCCGGCGTAGCTCTCTCTTGTTTTGTGTCTAACTAGGTCATAGGATGATGTAAAACCATGTTGGCTCACAAGTTGGGGCACTATCCTACCCGGTTTCACCTGAACGGGGAGATTCCCCCTTATACAGGTCCATAACCTTTCGCTTCTAGGTTAGAGCGCATGCATGCGAGGGGGACACATGCAATCACCTATACCAACCTTGCACCACACTCACACACATATGCTAGGGACACATGCAAGTTTTCAGATGATTCCGACGTTCTTGCGGACTTCCACCGGCGAAACCCTGATCTGTGAGTGTTGACACATGCAATCACCTATACCAACCTGGCACCACACTCACACACAAATGCTAGATACACATGCAAGTTTTCATCGATTCCGACGTTCTCGTGGACTTCCTCTGGCGAAACCCTGATGATCTGCGGGCCTCGGATCGTCTACCCCCCTAGACATTCTTCTGACAGGGGTAGCCCGGCGTAGCTCTCTCTTGTTTTGTGTCTGACTAGGTCATAGGATGATGTAAAACCATGTTGGTTCACAAGTTGGGGCACTATCCTACCCGGTTTCACCTGAACAGGGAGATTCCCCCTTATACAGGTCCATAACCTTTCGCTTCTAGGTTAGAGCGCATGCATGCGAGGGGGACACATGCAATCACCTATACAAACCTGGCACCACACTCACACACATATTCTAGGGACACATGCAAGTTTTCAGATGATTCCGACGTTCTCGTGGTCTTCCTCCGGCGAAACCCTGATCTGCGGGCCTCGGATCGTCTACCCCCCTAGACATTCTTCTGACAGGGGTAGCCTGGCGTAGCTCTCTCTTGTTTTGTGTCTGACTAGGTCATAGGATGATGTAAAACCATGTTGGTTCACAAGTTGGGGCACTATCCTACCCGGTTTCACCTGAACGGGGAGATTCCCCCTTATACAGGTCCAGAACCTTCGCTTCTAGGTTAGAGCGCATGCATGCGAGGGGGACACATGCAATCACCTATACCAACCTTGCACCACACTCACACACATATGCTAGGGACACATGCAAGTTTTCAGATGATTCCGACGTTCTCGTGGTCTTCCTCCGACGAAACCCTGATCTGCGGGACTCAGATCGTCTACCCCCCTAGACATTCTTCTGAGAGGGGTAGCCCGGCGTAGCTCTCTCTTGTTTTGTGTCTGACTAGGTCATAGGATGATGTAAAACCATGTTGGTTCACAAGTTGGGGCACTATCCTACCCGGTTTCACGTGAACGAGGAGATTCCCCCTTATACAGGTCGAGAACCTTTCGCTTCTAGGTTAGAGCGCATGCATGCGAGAGGGACACATGCAATCACCTATAACAACCTTGCACCACACTCACACACATATGCTAGGGACACATGCAAGTTTTCAGATGATTCCGACGTTCTCGTGGTCTTCCTCCGGCGAAACCCTGATCTGCGGGACTCGGATCGTCTACCCCCTAGACATTCTTCTGTCAGGGGTAGCCCGGCGTAGCTCTCTCTTGTTTTGTGTCTGACTAGGTGATAGGATGATGTAAAACCATGTTGGTTCACAAGTTGGGGCACTATCCTACCCGGTTTCACCTGAACGGGGAGATTCCCCCTTATACCGGTCCATAACCTTTCGCTTCTAGGTTAGAGCGCATGCATGCGAGGGGGACACATGCAATCACCTATACCAACCTTGCACCACACTCACACACATATGCTAGGGACACATGCAAGTTTTCAGATGATTCCGACGTTCTTGCGGACTTCCACCGGCGAAACCCTGATCTGCGGGACTCGGACCGTCTACCCCCCTAGACATTCTTTTGACAGGGGTAGCCCGGCGTAGCTCTCTCTTGTTTTGTATTTGATTATGTCATGGGATTATGTGAAACCATGTTGGTTCACAAGTTGGGGCACTATACGGCCCGGTTTCACCATAACAGGGAGATTCCCCCTTATACAGGTCCAGAACCTTCGCTTCTAGGTTAGAGCGCATGCATGTGAGGGGGGACACATGCAATCACCTATACCAACCTGGCACCACACTCACACACATATGCTAGGGACACATGCAAGTTTTCATCGATTCCGACGTTCTCGTGGACTTCCTCTGGCGAAACCCTGATGATCTACGGGCCTCGGATCGTCTACCCCCCTAGACATTCTTCTGACAGGGGTAGCCCGGCGTAGCTCTCTCTTGTTTTGTGTCTGACTAGGTCATAGGATGATGTAAAACCATGTTGGTTCACAAGTTGGGGCACTATCCTACCCGGTTTCACATGAACGGGAGATCCCCCCTTATACAGGTCTAGAACCTTTCGCTTCTAGGTTAGAGCGCATGCATGCAAGAGGGACACACGCAATCACCTATACCAACCATGCACCACACTCACACACATATGCTAGGGACACATGCAAGTTTTCAGATGATTCCGACGTTCTCGTGGTCTTCCTCCGGCGAAACCCTGATCTGCGAGACTCGGATCGTCTACCCCCCTAGACATTCTTCTGATAGGGGTAGCCCGGCGTAGCTCTCTCTTGTTTGTGTCTGACTAGGTCATAGGATGATGTAAAACCATGTTGGTTCACAAGTTGGGGCACTATCCTACCCGGTTTCACCTGAACAGGGAGATTCCCCCTTATACAGGTCCATAACCTTTCGCTTCTAGGTTAGAGCGCATGCATGCGAGGGGGACACATGCAATCACCTATACCAACCTTGCACCACACTCACACACATATGCTAGGGACACATGCAAGTTTTCAGATGATTCCGACGATCTTGCGGACTTCCACCGGCGAAACCCTGATCTGTGGGACTCGGACCGTCTACCCCCCTAGACATTCTTCTGACAGGGGTAGCCTGGCGTAGCTCTCTCTTGTTTTGTGTCTGATTATGTCATGGGATGATGTGAAACCATGTTGGTTCACAAGTTGGGGCACTATCCTACCCGGTTTCACCGTAACAAGGAGATTCCCCCTTATACAGGTCTAGAACCTTCGCTTCTAGGTTAGAGCGCATGCATGTGAGGGGGGACACATGCAATCACCTATACCAACCTGGCACCACACTCACACACATATGCTAGGGACACATGAAATTTTTCATCGATTCCGACGTTCTAGTGTACTTCCTCCGGCGAAACCCTGATGATCTGCGGGCCTCGGATCGTCTACCCCCTAGACATTCTTCTGACAGGGGTAGCCCGGCGTAGATCTCTCTTGTTTTGTGTCTGACTAGGTCATAGGATTATGTAAAACCATGTTGGTTCACAAGTTGGGGCACTATCCTACCCGGTTTCACGTGAAAGGGGAGATTCCCCCTTATACAGGTCGACAACCTTTCGCTTCTAGGTTAGAGCGCATGCATGCGAGAGGGACACATGTAATCACCTATACCAACCTTGCACCACACTCACACACATATGCTAGGGACACATGCAAGTTTTCAGATGATTCCGACGTTCTCGTGGTCTTCCTCCGGCGAAACCCTGATCTACGTGACTCGGATCGTCTACCCCCCTAGACATTCTTCTGACAGGGGTAGCCCGGCGTAGCTCTCTCTTGTTTTGTGTTTGACTAGGTCATAGGATGATGTAAAACCATGTTGGCTCACAAGTTGGGGCACTATCCTACCCGGTTTCACCTGAACGGGGAGATTCCCCCTTATACAGGTCCAGAACCTTCGCTTCTAGGTTAGAGCACATGCATGTGAGGGGGGACACATGCAATCACCTATACCAACCTGGCACCACACTCACACACATATTCTAGGGACACATGAAAGTTTTCATCGATTCCGACATTCTCGTGGACTTCCTCCGGCGAAACCCTGATGATCTGCGGGCCTCGGATCGTCTACCCCCCTAGACATTCTTCTGACAGGGGTAGCCCGGCGTAGCTCTCTCTTGTTTTGTGTCTGACTAGGTCATAGGATGATGTAAAACCATGTTGGTTCACAAGTTGGGGCACTATCCTACCCGGTTTCACGTGAACGGGGAGATTCCCCCTTATACAGGTCGAGAACCTTTCGCTTCTAGGTTAGAGCGCATGCATGCGAGAGGGACACATGCAATCACCTATACCAACCTTGCACCACACTCACACACATATGCTAGGGACACATGCAAGTTTTTAGATGATTCCGACGTTTTCGTGGTCTTCCTCTGGCGAAACCCTGATCTGCGGGACTCGGATCGTCTACCCCCCTAGACATTCTTCTGACAGGGTAGCCCGACGTAGCTCTCTCTTGTTTTGTGTCTGACTAGGTCATAGGATGATGTAAAACCATGTTGGTTCACAAGTTGGGGCACTATCCTACCTGGTTTCACCTGAACGGGGAGATTCCCCCTTATACAGGTCCATAACCTTTCGCTTCTAGGTTAGAGCGCATGCATGCGAGGGGGACACATTCAATCACCTATACCAACCTTGCACCACACTCACACACATATGCTAGGGACACATGCAAGTTTTCAGATGATTCCGACGTTCTTGCGGACTTCCACCGGCGAAACCCTGATCTGTGAGTGGGGACACATGCAATCACCTATACCAACCAGGCACCACACTCACACACATATGCTAGGGACACATGCAAGTTTTCATCGATTCCGACGTTCTCGTGGACTTCCTCCGGCGAAACCCTGATGATCTGCGGGCCTCGGATCGTCTACCCCCCTAGACATTCTTCTGACAGGGGTAGCCCGGCGTAGCTCTCTCTTGTTTTGTGTCTGACTAGGTCATAGGATGATGTAAAACCATGTTGGTTCACAAGTTGGGGCACTATCCTACCCGGTTTCACCTGAACAGGGAGATTCCCCCTTATACAGGTCCATAACCTTTCGCTTCTAGGTTAGAGCGCATGCATGCGAGGGGGACACATGCAATCACCTATACAAACCTTGCACCACACTCACACACATATTCTAGGGACACATGCAAGTTTTCAGATGATTCCGACGTTCTCGTGGTCTTCCTCCGGCGAAACCCTGATCTACGGGCCTCGGATCGTCTACCCCCCTAGACATTCTTCTGACAGGGGTAGCCCGGCGTAGCTCTCTCTTGTTTTGTGGCTAACTAGGTCATAGGATGTTGTAAAACCATGTTGGTTCACAAGTTGGGGCACTATCCTACCCGGTTTCACCTGAACGGGAGATCCCCCCTTATACAGGTCTAGAACCTTTCGCTTCTAGGTTAGAGCGCATGCATGCAAGAGGGACACACGCAATCACCTATACCAACCATGCACCACACTCACACACATATGCTAGGGACACATGCAAGTTTTCAGATGATTCCGACGTTCTCGTGGTCTTCCTCCGGCGAAACCCTGATCTGCGAGACTCGGATCGTCTACCCCCCTAGACATTCTTCTGATAGGGGTAGCCCGGCGTAGCTCTCTCTTGTTTGTGTCTGACTAGGTCATAGGATGATGTAAAACCATGTTGGTTCACAAGTTGGGGCACTATCCTACCCGGTTTCACCTGAACAGGGAGATTCCCCCTTATACAGGTCCATAACCTTTCGCTTCTAGGTTAGAGCGCATGCATGCGAGGGGGACACATGCAATCACCTATACCAACCTTGCACCACACTCACACACATATGCTAGGGACACATGCAAGTTTTCAGATGATTCCGACGATCTTGCGGACTTCCACCGGCGAAACCCTGATCTGTGGGACTCGGACCGTCTACCCCCCTAGACATTCTTCTGACAGGGGTAGCCTGGCGTAGCTCTCTCTTGTTTTGTGTCTGATTATGTCATGGGATGATGTGAAACCATGTTGGTTCACAAGTTGGGGCACTATCCTACCCGGTTTCACCGTAACAAGGAGATTCCCCCTTATACAGGTCTAGAACCTTCGCTTCTAGGTTAGAGCGCATGCATGTGAGGGGGGACACATGCAATCACCTATACCAACCTGGCACCACACTCACACACATATGCTAGGGACACATGAAATTTTTCATCGATTCCGACGTTCTAGTGTACTTCCTCCGGCGAAACCCTGATGATCTGCGGGCCTCGGATCGTCTACCCCCTAGACATTCTTCTGACAGGGGTAGCCCGGCGTAGATCTCTCTTGTTTTGTGTCTGACTAGGTCATAGGATGATGTAAAACCATGTTGGTTCACAAGTTGGGGCACTATCCTACCCGGTTTCACGTGAAAGGGGAGATTCCCCCTTATACAGGTCGACAACCTTTCGCTTCTAGGTTAGAGCGCATGCATGCGAGAGGGACACATGTAATCACCTATACCAACCTTGCACCACACTCACACACATATGCTAGGGACACATGCAAGTTTTCAGATGATTCCGACGTTCTCGTGGTCTTCCTCCGGCGAAACCCTGATCTACGTGACTCGGATCGTCTACCCCCCTAGACATTCTTCTGACAGGGGTAGCCCGGCGTAGCTCTCTCTTGTTTTGTGTTTGACTAGGTCATAGGATGATGTAAAACCATGTTGGCTCACAAGTTGGGGCACTATCCTACCCGGTTTCACCTGAACGGGGAGATTCCCCCTTATACAGGTCCAGAACCTTCGCTTCTAGGTTAGAGCACATGCATGTGAGGGGGGACACATGCAATCACCTATACCAACCTGGCACCACACTCACACACATATTCTAGGGACACATGAAAGTTTTCATCGATTCCGACATTCTCGTGGACTTCCTCCGGCGAAACCCTGATGATCTGCGGGCCTCGGATCGTCTACCCCCCTAGACATTCTTCTGACAGGGGTAGCCCGGCGTAGCTCTCTCTTGTTTTGTGTCTGACTAGGTCATAGGATGATGTAAAACCATGTTGGTTCACAAGTTGGGGCACTATCCTACCCGGTTTCACGTGAACGGGGAGATTCCCCCTTATACAGGTCGAGAACCTTTCGCTTCTAGGTTAGAGCGCATGCATGCGAGAGGGACACATGCAATCACCTATACCAACCTTGCACCACACTCACACACATATGCTAGGGACACATGCAAGTTTTTAGATGATTCCGACGTTTTCGTGGTCTTCCTCTGGCGAAACCCTGATCTGCGGGACTCGGATCGTCTACCCCCCTAGACATTCTTCTGACAGGGTAGCCCGACGTAGCTCTCTCTTGTTTTGTGTCTGACTAGGTCATAGGATGATGTAAAACCATGTTGGTTCACAAGTTGGGGCACTATCCTACCTGGTTTCACCTGAACGGGGAGATTCCCCCTTATACAGGTCCATAACCTTTCGCTTCTAGGTTAGAGCGCATGCATGCGAGGGGGACACATTCAATCACCTATACCAACCTTGCACCACACTCACACACATATGCTAGGGACACATGCAAGTTTTCAGATGATTCCGACGTTCTTGCGGACTTCCACCGGCGAAACCCTGATCTGTGAGTGGGGACACATGCAATCACCTATACCAACCAGGCACCACACTCACACACATATGCTAGGGACACATGCAAGTTTTCATCGATTCCGACGTTCTCGTGGACTTCCTCCGGCGAAACCCTGATGATCTGCGGGCCTCGGATCGTCTACCCCCCTAGACATTCTTCTGACAGGGGTAGCCCGGCGTAGCTCTCTCTTGTTTTGTGTCTGACTAGGTCATAGGATGATGTAAAACCATGTTGGTTCACAAGTTGGGGCACTATCCTACCCGGTTTCACCTGAACAGGGAGATTCCCCCTTATACAGGTCCATAACCTTTCGCTTCTAGGTTAGAGCGCATGCATGCGAGGGGGACACATGCAATCACCTATACAAACCTTGCACCACACTCACACACATATTCTAGGGACACATGCAAGTTTTCAGATGATTCCGACGTTCTCGTGGTCTTCCTCCGGCGAAACCCTGATCTACGGGCCTCGGATCGTCTACCCCCCTAGACATTCTTCTGACAGGGGTAGCCCGGCGTAGCTCTCTCTTGTTTTGTGGCTAACTAGGTCATAGGATGTTGTAAAACCATGTTGGTTCACAAGTTGGGGCACTATCCTACCCGGTTTCACCTGAACGGGGAGATTCCCCCTTATACAGGTCCAGAACCTTCGCTTCTAGGTTAGAGCGCATGCATGCGAGGGGGACACATGCAATCACCTATACCAACCTTGCACCACACTCACACACATATGTTAGGGACACATGCAAGTTTTCAGATGATTCCGACGTTCTCGTGGTCTTCCTCTGACGAAACCCTGATCTGCGGGACTCGGATCGTCTACCCCCCTAGACATTCTTCTGACAGGGGTAGCCCGGCGTAGCTCTCTCTTGTTTTGTGTCTGACTAGGTCATAGGATGATGTAAAACCATGTTGGTTCACAAGTTGGGGCACTATCCTACCCGGTTTCACGTGAACGGGGAGATTCCCCCTTATACAGGTCGAGAACCTTTCGCTTCTAGGTTAGAGCGCATGCATGCGAGAGGGACACATGCAATCACCTATACCAACCTTGCACCACACTCACACACATATGCTAGGGACACATGCAAGTTTTCAGATGATTCCGACTTTCTCGTGGTCTTCCTCCGGTGAAACCCTGATCTGCGGGACTCGGATCGTCTACCCCCCTAGACATTCTTCTGACAGGGGTAGCCCGGCGTAGCTCTCTCTTGTTTTGTGTCTGACTAGGTGATAGGATGATGTAAAACCATGTTAGTTAACAAGTTGGGGCACTATCCTACCCGGTTTCACCTGAACGGGGAGATTCCCCCTTATACAGGTCCATAACCTTTCGCTTCTAGGTTAGAGCGCATGCATGCGAGGGGGACACATGCAATCACCTATACCAACCTTGCACCACACTCACACACATATGCTAGGGACACATGCAAGTTTTCAGATGATTCCGACGTTCTTGCGGACTTCCACCGGCGAAACCATGATCTGCGGGACTCGGACCGTCTACCCCCCTGGACATTCTTCTGACAGGGGTAGCCCGGCGTAGCTCTCTCTTGTTTTGTATTTGATTATGTCATGGGATGATGTGAAACCATGTTGGTTCACAAGTTGGGGCACTATACGGCCCGGTTTCACCATAACGGGGAGATTCCCCCTTATACAGGTCCAGAACCTTCGCTTCTAGGTTAGAGCGCATGCATGTGAGGGGGGACACATGCAATCACCTATACCAACCTGGCACCACACTCACACACATATGCTAGGGACACATGCAAGTTTTCATCGATTCCGACGTTCTCGTGGACTTCCTCCGGCGAAACCCTGATGATCTACGGGCCTCGGATCGTCTACCCCCCTAGACATTCTTCTGAAAGGGGTAGCCCGGCGTAGCTCTCTCTTGTTTTGTGTCTGACTAGGTCATAGGATGATGTAAAACCATGTTGGTTCACAAGTTGGGGCACTATCCTACCCGGTTTCACGTGAACGGGGAGATTCCCCCTTATACAGGTCGAGAACCTTTCGCTTCTAGGTTAGAGCGCATGCATGCGAGAGGGACACATGCAATCACCTATACCAACCTTGCACCACACTCACACATATATGCTAGGGACACATGCAAGTTTTTAGATGATTCCGACGTTTTCGTGGTCTTCCTCCGGCGAAACCCTGATCTGCGGGACTCGGATTGTCTACCCCCCTAGACATTCTTCTGACAAGGTAGCCCGATGTAGCTCTCTCTTGTTTTGTGTCTGACTAGGTCATAGGATGATGTAAAACCATGTTGGTTCACAAGTTGGGGCACTATCCTACCTGGTTTCACCTGAACGGGGAGATTCCCCCTTATACAGGTCCATAACCTTTCGCTTCTAGGTTAGAGCGCTTGCATGCGAGGGGGACACATGCAATCACCTATACCAACCTTGCACCACACACACACACATATGCTAGGGACACATGCAAGTTTTCAGATGATTCCGACGTTCTTGCGGACTTCCACCGGCGAAACCCTGATCTGCGGGACTCGGACCGTCTACCCCCCTAGACATTCTTCTGACAGGGGTAGCTCGGCGTATCTCTCTCTTGTTTTGTGTTTGATTATGTCATGGGATGATGTGAAACCATGTTGGTTCACAAGTTGGGGTACTATACGGCCCGGTTTCACCGTAACAGGGAGATTCCCCCTTATACAGGTCCAGAACCTTCGCTTCTAGGTTAGAGCGCATGCATGTGAGGGGGGACACATGCAATCACCTATATATACCAACCTCGCACCACACTCACACACATATGCTAGGGACACATGCAAGTTTTCATCGATTCCGACGTTCTCGTGGACTTCCTCCGGCGAAACCCTAATGGTCTGCGGGCCTCGGATCGTCTACCTAATGGAAATGAAGTTCAGCATCCTCTAGAACCTTATGGTCTATTGCAAAGTTAGTGTTTCCATGGTCTGAATACTTACAAATAGGCAACAAAAAGTTAACTAAAAACTTTAAATAAATACATTTGAAAGAAAAAAATAAAAAGAAAATTAGAAAATACCTAAAGACACACGGCAAAGGACAAAACACACGGCAAAGAGGTCCTTTGCCGTGTGCCTGTCGCCGTCAAACACACGGCAAAGGTCCTTTGCCGTGTGTCTCTCTCCCTCAGACACACGGCAAAGAATTTTTTTCACCTTTAGCAAGGCTTTTATTACATATATGTTAGGTGATATTATTTCATAGGATCATGAGAGCACACATATGATCATAGGTTATTGTGGTCTTGATCACTATATACATGCACCCCCCTGATTCCGACGTTCTCGTGGACTTCCTCCGGCGAAACCCTGATGATCTACGGGCCTCGGATCGTCTACCCCCTAGACATTCTTCTGACAGGGGTAGCCCGGCGTAGCTATCTCTTGTTTTGTGTTTGATTATGTCATGGGATGATGTGAAACCATGTTGGTTCACAAGTTGGGGCACTATACGGCCCGGTTTCACCGTAACGGGGAGATTCCCCCTTATACAGGTCAAGAACATTCGCTTCTAGGTTAGAGCGCATGCATGTGAGGGGGGACACATGCAATCACCTATATCAACCTGGCACCACACTCACACACATATGCTAGGGACACATGCAAGTTTTCATCGATTCCGACGTTCTCGTGGACTTCCTCCGGCGAAACCCTGATGATCTGTGGGCCTCGGATCGTCTACCCCCCTAGACATTCTTCTGACAGGGGTAGCCCGGCGTAGCTCTCTCTTGTTTTGTGTCTGACTAGGTCATAGGATGATGTAAAACCATGTCGGTTCACAAGTTGGGGCACTATCCTACCCGGTTTCACCTGAACGAGGAGATTCCCCCTCATACAGGTCCAGAACCTTTCGCTTCTAGGTTAGAGCGCATGCATGCGAGGGGGACACATGCAATCACCTATGCCAACCTTGCACCACACTCACACACATATGCTGGGGACACATGCAAGTTTTCAGATGATTCCGACGTTCTCGTGGTCTTCCTCCGGCGAAACCCTGATCTGCGGGACTCGAATCGTCTACCCCCCTAGACATTCTTCTGACAGGGGTAGCCCGGCGTAGCTCTCTCTTGTTTTGTGTCTGACTAGGTCATAGGATGATGTAAAACCATGTTGGTTCACAAGTTGGGGCACTATCCTACCCGGTTTCACCTGAACGGGGAGATTCCCCCTTATACAGGTCCATAACCTTTCGCTTCTAGGTTAGAGCGCATGCATGCGAGGGGGAATCATGCAATCACCTATACCAACCTTGCACCACACTCACACACATATGCTAGGGACACATGCAAGTTTTCGGATGATTCCGACGTTCTTGCGGACTTCCACCGGCGAAACCCTGATCTGCGGGACTCGGACTGTCTACCCCCCTAGACATTCTTCTGACAGGGGTAGCCCGGCGTAGCTCTCTCTTGTTTTGTGTTTGATTATGTCATGGGATGATGTGAAACCATGTTGGTTCACAAGTTGGGGCACTATACGGCCCGGTTTCACCGTAACGGGGAGATTCCCCCTTATACAGGTCCAGAACCTTCGCTTCTAGGTTAGAGCGCATGCATGTGAGGGGGGACACATGCAATCACCTATACCAACCTGGCACCACACTCACACACATATGCTAGGGACACATGCAAGTTTTCATCGATTCCGACGTTCTCGTGGACTTCCTCCGGCGAAACCCTGATGATCTGCGGGCCTCGGATCGTCTACCCCCCTAGACATTCTTCTGACAGGGGTAGCCCAGCGTAGCTCTCTCTTGGTTTGTGTCTGACTAGGTCATAGGATGATGTAAAACCATGTTGGTTCACAAGTTGGGGCACTATCCTATCTGGTTTCACCTGAACGGGGAGATTCCCCCTTATACAGGTCCAGAAACTTTCGCTTCTAGGTTAGAGCGCATGCATGCGAGGGGGACACATGCAATCACCTATATAGACCTTGCACCACACTCACACACATATGCTAGGGACACATGCAAGTTTTCAGATAATTCCGACGCTCTCGTGGTCTTCCTCCGGCGAAACCCTGATCTGCGGGCCTCGGATAGTCTACCCCCTAGACATTCTTCTGACAGGGGTAGCCCGGCGTAGCTCTCTCTTGTTTTGTGTCTAACTAGGTCGTAGGATGATGTAAAACCATGTTGGTTCACAAGTTGGGGCACTATCCTACCCGGTTTCACCTGAACGGGGAGATTCCCCCTTATACAGGTCCAGAACCTTCGCCTCTAGGTTAGAGCGCATGCATGCGAGGGGGACACGTGTAATCACCTATACCAACCTCGCACCACACTCACACACATATGCTAGGGACACATGCAAGTTTTCAGATGATTCCGACGTTCTCGTGGTCTTCCTCCGACGAAACCCTGATCTGTGGGACTCGGATCGTCTACCCCCCTAGACATTCTTCTGATAGGGGTAGCCCGGCATAGCTCTCTCTTGTTTTGTGTCTGACTAGGTCATAGGATGATGTAAAACCATGTTGGTTCACAAGTTGGGGCACTATCCTACCCGGTTTCACCTGAACGGGGAGATTCCCCCTTATACAGGTCCATAACCTTTCGCTTCTAGGTTAGAGCTCTTGCATGCGAGGGGGACACATGCAATCACCTATACCAACCTTGCACCACACTCACACACATATGCTAGGGACACATGCAAGTTTTTAGATGATTCCGACGTTCTTGCGGACTTCCACCGGCGAAACCCTGATCTGCGGGACTCGGACCGTCTACCCCCCTAGACATTCTTCTGACAGGGGTAGCTCGGCGTATCTCTCTCTTGTTTTGTGTTTGATTATGTCATGGGATGATGTGAAACCATGTTGGTTCACAAGTTGGGGTACTATACGGCCCGGTTTCACCGTAACAGGGAGATTCCCCCTTATACAGGTCCAGAACCTTCGCTTCTAGGTTAGAGCGCATGCATGTGAGGGGGGACACATGCAATCACCTATATATACCAACCTCGCACCACACTCACACACATATGCTAGGGACACATGCAAGTTTTCATCGATTCCGACGTTCTCGTGGACTTCCTCCGGCGAAACCCTAATGATCTGCGGGCCTCGGATCATCTACCTAATGGAAATGAAGTTCAGCATCCTCTAGAACCTTATGGTCTATTGCAAAGTTAGTGTTTCCATGGTCTGAATACTTACAAATAGGCAACAAAAAGTTAACTAAAAACTTTAAATAAATACATTTGAAAGAAAAAAATAAAAATAAAATTAGAAAATACCTAAAGACACACGGCAAAGGACAAAACACACGTCAAAGAGGTCCTTTGCCGTGTGCCTGTCGCCGTCAAACACACGGCAAAAGTCCTTTGCCGTGTGTCTCTCTCCCTCAGACACACGGCAAAGAATTTTTTTCACCTTTAGCAAGGCTTTTATTACATATATGTTAGGTGATATTATTTCATAGGATCATGAGAGCACACATATGATCATAGGTTATTGTGGTCTTGATCACTATATACATGCACCCCCCTGATTCCGACGTTCTCGTGGACTTCCTCCGACGAAACCCTGATGATCTACGGGCCTCGGATCGTCTACCCCCTAGACATTCTTCTGACAGGGGTAGCCCGGCGTAGCTCTCTCTTGTTTTGTGTTTGATTATGTCATGGGATGATGTGAAACCATGTTGGTTCACATGTTGGGGCACTATATGGCCCGGTTTCACCGTAACGGGGAGATTCCCCCTTATACAGGTCTAGAACCTTCGCTTCTAGGTTAGAGCGCATGCATGTGAGGGGGGACACATGCAATCACCTATATCAACCTGGCACCACACTCACACACAGATGCTAGGGACACATGCAAGTTTTCATCGATTCCGACGTTCTCGTGGACTTCCTCCGGCGAAACCCTGATGATCTGCGGGCCTCGGATCGTCTACCCCCCTAGACATTCTTCTGACAGGGGTAGCCCGGGGTAGCTCTCTCTTGTTTTGTGTCTAACTAAGTCATAGGATGATGTAAAACCATGTTGGTTCACAAGTTGGGGCACAATCCTACCCGGTTTCACCTGAACGAGGAGATTCCCCCTCATACAGGTCCAGAAC
Source organism: Avena sativa (assembly GCA_916181665.1). Lineage (NCBI taxonomy): Eukaryota > Viridiplantae > Streptophyta > Magnoliopsida > Poales > Poaceae > Avena > Avena sativa. The sequence goes on from OV702296.1 coordinate 389,059,356, forward strand.
CTTTCGCTTCTAGGTTAGAGCGCATGCATGCGAGGGGGACACATGCAATCACCTATACCAACCTTGCACCACACTCACACACATATGCTAGGGACACATGCAAGTTTTCAGATGATTCCGACGTTCTCGTGGTCTTCCTCCGGCCAAACCCTGATCTGCGGGACTCGAATCGTCTACCCCCCTAGACATTCTTCTGACAGGGGTAGCCCGGTGTATCTCTCTCTTGTTTTGTGTCTGACTAGGTCATAGGATGATGTAAAACCATGTTGGTTAACAAGTTGGGGCACTATCCTACCCGGTTTCACCTGAACGGGGAGATTCCCCCTTATACAGGTCCATAACCTTTCGCTTCTAGGTTAGAGCGCTTGCATGCGAGGGGGACACATGCAATCACCTATACCAACCTTGCACCACACTCACACACATATGCTAGGGACACATGCAAGTTTTTAGATGATTCCGACGTTCTTGCGGACTTCCACCGGCGAAACCCTGATCTGCGGGACTCGGACCGTCTACCCCCCTAGACATTCTTCTGACAGGGGTAGCTCGGCGTATCTCTCTCTTGTTTTGTGTTTGATTATGTCATGGGATGATGTGAAACCATGTTGGTTCACAAGTTGGGGTACTATACGGCCCGGTTTCACCGTAACAGGGAGATTCCCCCTTATACAGGTCCAGAACCTTCGCTTCTAGGTTAGAGCGCATGCATGTGAGGGGGGACACATGCAATCACCTATATATACCAACCTCGCACCACACTCACACACATATGCTAGGGACACATGCAAGTTTTCATCGATTCCGACGTTCTCGTGGACTTCCTCCGGCGAAACCCTAATGATCTGCGGGCCTCGGATCATCTACCTAATGGAAATGAAGTTCAGCATCCTCTAGAACCTTATGGTCTATTGCAAAGTTAGTGTTTCCATGGTCTGAATACTTACAAGTAGGCAACAAAAAGTTAACTAAAAACTTTAAATAAATACATTTGAAAGAAAAAAATAAAAATAAAATTAGAAAATACCTAAAGACACACGGCAAAGGACAAAACACACGTCAAAGAGGTCCTTTGCCGTGTGCCTGTCGCCGTCAAACACACGGCAAAAGTCCTTTGCCGTGTGTCTCTCTCCCTCAGACACACGGCAAAGAATTTTTTTCACCTTTAGCAAGGCTTTTATTACATATATGTTAGGTGATATTATTTCATAGGATCATGAGAGCACACATATGATCATAGGTTATTGTGGTCTTGATCACTATATACATGCACCCCCCTGATTCCGACGTTCTCGTGGACTTCCTCCGACGAAACCCTGATGATCTACGGGCCTCGGATCGTCTACCCCCTAGACATTCTTCTGACAGGGGTAGCCCGGCGTAGCTCTCTCTTGTTTTGTGTTTGATTATGTCATGGGACGATGTGAAACCATGTTGGTTCACATGTTGGGGCACTATATGGCCCGGTTTCACCGTAACGGGGAGATTCCCCCTTATACAGGTCTAGAACCTTCGCTTCTAGGTTAGAGCGCATGCATGTGAGGGGGGACACATGCAATCACCTATATCAACCTGGCACCACACTCACACACAGATGCTAGGGACACATGCAAGTTTTCATCGATTCCGACGTTCTCGTGGACTTCCTCCGGCGAAACCCTGATGATCTGCGGGCCTCGGATCGTCTACCCCCCTAGACATTCTTCTGACAGGGGTAGCCCGGGGTAGCTCTCTCTTGTTTTGTGTCTAACTAAGTCATAGGATGATGTAAAACCATGTTGGTTCACAAGTTGGGGCACAATCCTACCCGGTTTCACCTGAACGAGGAGATTCCCCCTCATACAGGTCCAGAACCTTTCGCTTCTAGGTTAGAGCGCATGCATGCGAGGGGGACACATGCAATCACCTATACCAACCTTGCACCACACTCACACACATATGCTAGGGACACATGCAAGTTTTCAGATGATTCCGACGTTCTCGTGGTCTTCCTCCGGCGAAACCCTGATCTGCGGGACTCGAATCGTCTACCCCCCTAGACATTCTTCTGACAGGGGTAGCCCGGTGTATCTCTCTCTTGTTTTGTGTCTGACTAGGTCATAGGATGATGTAAAACCATGTTGGTTAACAAGTTGGGGCACTATCCTACCCGGTTTCACCTGAACGGGGAGATTCCCCCTTATACAGGTCCATAACCTTCCGCTTCTAGGTTAGAGCGCATGCATGCGAGGTGGACACATGCAATCACCTATACCAACCTTGCACCACACTCACACACATATGCTAGGGACACATGCAAGTTTTCAGATGATTCCGACGTTCTTGCGGACTTCCACCGGCGAAACCCTGATCTGCGGGACTCGGACCGTCTACCCCCCTAGACATTCTTCTGACAGGGGTAGCCCGGCGTAGCTCTCTCTTGTTTTGTGTTTGATTATGTCATGGGATGATGTGAAACCATGTTGGTTCACAAGTTGGGGCACTATACGGCCCGGTTTCACCGTAACGGGGAGATTCACCCTTATACAGGTCCAGAACCTTCGCTTCTAGGTTAGAGCGCATGCATGTGAGGGGGGACACATGCAATCACCTATACCAACCTGGCACCACACTCACACACATATGCTAGGGACACATGCAAGTTTTCATCGATTCCAACGTTCTCGTGGACTTCCTCCGGCGAAACCCTAATGATCTGCAGGCCTCGGATCGTCTACCCCCCTAGACATTCTTCTGACAGGGGTAGCCGGCGTAGCTCTCTCTTGTTTTGTGTCTGACTAGGTCATAGGATGATGTAAAACCATGTTGGTTCACAAGTTGGCGCACTATCCTGCCTGGTTTCACCTGAACGGGGAGATTCCCCCTTATACAGGTCCAGAACCTTTCGCTTCTAGGTTAGAGCGCATGCATGCGAGGGGGACACATGAAATCACCTATACAAACCTTGCACCACACTCACACACATATGCTAGGGACACATGCAAGTTTTCAGATGATTCCGACGTTCTCGTGGTCTTCCTCCGGCGAAATCCTGATCTGCGGGCCTCGGATCGTCTACCCCCCTAGACATTCTTCTGACAGGGGTAGCCCGGCGTAGCTCTCTCTTGTTTTGTGTCTGACTAGGTCATAGGATGATGTAAAACCATGTTGGTTCACAAGTTGGGGAACTATCCTACCCGGTTTCACCTGAACGGGGAGATTCCCCCTTATACAGGTCCAGAACCTTCGCTTCTAGGTTAGAGCGCATGCATGCGAGGGGGACACATGCAATCACCTATACCAACCTTGCACCACACTCACACACACATATGCTAGGGACACATGCAAGTTTTCAGATGATTCCGACGTTCTCGTGGTCTTCCTCCGACGAAACCCTGATCTGCGGGACTCTGATCGTCTACCCCCCTAGACATTCTTCTGACAGGGGTAGCCCGGTGTAGCTCTCTCTTGTTTTGTGTCTGACTAGGTCATAGGATGATGTAAAACCATGTTGGTTCACAAGTTGGGGCACTATCCTACCCGGTTTCACGTGAACGGGGAGATTCCCCCTTATACAGGTCGAGAACCTTTCGCTTCTAGGTTAGAGCGCATGCATGCGAGAGGGACACATGCAATCACCTATACCAACCTTGCACCACAGTCACACACATATGCTAGGGACACATGCAAGTTTTCAGATGATTCCGACGTTCTCGTGGTCTTCCTCCGGCGAAACCCTGATCTGCGGGACTCGGACCGTCTACCCCCCTAGACATTCTTCTGACAGGGGTAGCTCGGCGTATCTCTCTCTTGTTTTGTGTTTGATTATGTCATGGGATGATGTGAAACCATGTTGGTTCACAAGTTGGGGTACTATACGGCCCGGTTTCACCGTAACAGGGAGATTCCCCCTTATACAGGTCCAGAACCTTCGCTTCTAGGTTAGAGCGCATGCATGTGAGGGGGGACACATGCAATCACCTATATATACCAACCTCGCACCACACTCACACACATATGCTAGGGACACATGCAAGTTTTCATCGATTCCGACGTTCTCGTGGACTTCCTCCGGCGAAACCCTAATGATCTGCGGGCCTCGGATCGTCTACCTAATGGAAATGAAGTTCAGCATCCTCTAGAACCTTATGGTCTATTGCAAAGTTAGTGTTTCCATGGTCTGAATACTTACAAATAGGCAACAAAAAGTTAACTAAAAACTTTAAATAAATACATTTGAAAGAAAAAAATAAAAATAAAATTAGAAAATACCTAAAGACACACGGCAAAGGACAAAACACACGTCAAAGAGGTCCTTTGCCGTGTGCCTGTCGCCGTCAAACACACGGCAAAAGTCCTTTGCCCTGTGTCTCTCTCCCTCAGACACACGGCAAAGAATTTTTTTCACCTTTAGCAAGGCTTTTATTACATATATGTTAGGTGATATTATTTCATAGGATCATGAGAGCACACATATGATCATAGGTTATTGTGGTCTTGATCACTATATACATGCACCCCCCAGATTCCGACGTTCTCGTGGACTTCCTCCGACGAAACCCTGATGATCTACGGGCCTCGGATCGTCTACCCCCTAGACATTCTTCTGACAGGGGTAGCCCGGCGTAGCTCTCTCTTGTTTTGTGTTTGATTATGTCATGGGATGATGTGAAACCATGTTGGTTCACAAGTTCGGGCACTATATGGCCCGGTTTCACCGTAACGGGGAGATTCCCCCTTATACTGGTCTAGAACCTTCGCTTCTAGGTTAGAGCGCATGCATGTGAGGGGGGACACATGCAATCACCTATATCAACCTGGCACCACACTCACACACAGATGCTAGGGACACATGCAAGTTTTCATCGATTCCGACGTTCTCGTGGACTTCCTCCGGCGAAACCCTGATGATCTGCGGGCCTCGGATCGTCTACCCCCCTAGACATTCTTCTGACAGGGGTAGCCCGGGGTAGCTCTCTCTTGTTTTGTGTCTGACTAAGTCATAGGATGATGTAAAACCATGTTGGTTCACAAGTTGGGGCACAATCCTACCCGGTTTCACCTGAACGAGGAGATTCCCCCTCATACAGGTCCAGAACCTTTCGCTTCTAGGTTAGAGCGCATGCATGCGAGGGGGACACATGCAATCACCTATACCAACCTTGCACCACACTCACACACATATGCTAGGGACACATGCAAGTTTTCAGATGATTCCGACGTTCTCGTGGTCTTCCTCCGGCGAAACCCTGATCTGCGGGACTCGAATCGTCTACCCCCCTAGACATTCTTCTGACAGGGGTAGCCCGGTGTATCTCTCTCTTGTTTTGTGTCTGACTAGGTCATAGGATGATGTAAAACCATGTTGGTTCACAAGTTGGGGCACTATCCTACCCGGTTTCACCTGAACGGGGAGATTCCCCCTTATACAGGTCCATAACCTTCCGCTTCTAGGTTAGAGCGCATGCATGCGAGGTGGACACATGCAATCACCTATACCAACCTTGCACCACACTCACACACATATGCTAGGGACACATGCAAGTTTTCAGATGATTCCGACGTTCTTGCGGACTTCCACCGGCGAAACCCTGATCTGCGGGACTCGGACCGTCTACCCCCCTAGACATTCTTCTGACAGGGGTAGCCCGGCGTAGCTCTCTCTTGTTTTGTGTTTGATTATGTCATGGGATGATGTGAAACCATGTTGGTTCACAAGTTGGGGCACTATACGGCCCGGTTTCACCGTAACGGGGAGATTCACCCTTATACAGGTCCAGAACCTTCGCTTCTAGGTTAGAGCGCATGCATGTGAGGGGGGACACATGCAATCACCTATACCAACCTGGCACCACACTCACACACATATGCTAGGGACACATGCAAGTTTTCATCGATTCCAACGTTCTCGTGGACTTCCTCCGGCGAAACCCTAATGATCTGCAGGCCTCGGATCGTCTACCCCCCTAGACATTCTTCTGACAGGGGTAGCCGGCGTAGCTCTCTCTTGTTTTGTGTCTGACTAGGTCATAGGATGATGTAAAACCATGTTGGTTCACAAGTTGGCGCACTATCCTGCCTGGTTTCACCTGAACGGGGAGATTCCCCCTTATACAGGTCCAGAACCTTTCGCTTCTAGGTTAGAGCGCATGCATGCGAGGGGGACACATGCAATCACCTATACAAACCTTGCACCACACTCACACACATATGCTAGGGACACATGCAAGTTTTCAGATGATTCCGACGTTCTCGTGGTCTTCCTCCGGCGAAATCCTGATCTGCGGGCCTCGGATCGTCTACCCCCCTAGACATTCTTCTGACAGGGGTAGCCCGGCGTAGCTCTCTCTTGTTTTGTGTCTGACTAGGTCATAGGATGATGTAAAACCATGTTGGTTCACAAGTTGGGGAACTATCCTACCCGGTTTCACCTGAACGGGGAGATTCCCCCTTATACAGGTCCAGAACCTTCGCTTCTAGGTTAGAGCGCATGCATGCGAGGGGGACACATGCAATCACCTATACCAACCTTGCACCACACTCACACACACATATGCTAGGGACACATGCAAGTTTTCAGATGATTCCGACGTTCTCGTGGTCTTCCTCCGACGAAACCCTGATCTGCGGGACTCTGATCGTCTACCCCCCTAGACATTCTTCTGACAGGGGTAGCCCGGTGTAGCTCTCTCTTGTTTTGTGTCTGACTAGGTCATAGGATGATGTAAAACCATGTTGGTTCACAAGTTGGGGCACTATCCTACCCGGTTTCACGTGAACGGGGAGATTCCCCCTTATACAGGTCGAGAACCTTTCGCTTCTAGGTTAGAGCGCATGCATGCGAGAGGGACACATGCAATCACCTATACCAACCTTGCACCACAGTCACACACATATGCTAGGGACACATGCAAGTTTTCAGATGATTCCGACGTTCTCGTGGTCTTCCTCCGGCGAAACCCTGATCTGCGGGACTCGGATCGTCTACCCCCCTAGACATTCTTCTGACAGGGGTAGCCCGGCGTAGCTCTCTCTTGTTTTGTGTCTGACTAGGTCATAGGATGATGTAAAACCATGTTGGTTCACAAGTTGGGGCACTATCCTACCCGGTTTCACCCGAACAGGGAGATTCCCCCTTATACAGGTCCAGAACCTTTCGCTTCTAGGTTAGAGCACATGCATGCGAGGGGGACACACGCAATCACCTATACCAACCTTGCTCCACACTCACACACATATGCTAGGGACACATGCAAGTTTTCAGATGATTCCGACGTTCTCGTGGTCTTCCTCCGGCGAAACCCTGATCTGCGAGACTCAGATCGTCTACCCCCCTAGACATTCTTCTGATAGTGGTAGCCCGGCGTAGCTCTCTCTTGTTTGTGTCTGACTAGGTCATAGGATGATGTAAAACCATGTTGGTTCACAAGTTGGGGCACTATCCTACCCGGTTTCACCTAAACAGGGAGATTCCCCCTTATACAGGTCCATAACCTTTCGCTTCTAGGTTAGAGCGCATGCATGCGAGGGGGACACATGCAATCACCTATACCAAACTTGCACCACACTCACACACATATGCTAGGGACACATGCAAGTTTTCAGTTGATTCCGACGATCTTGCGGACTTCCACCGGCGAAACCCAGATCTGCGGGACTCGGACCGTCTACCCCCCTAGACATTCTTCTGACAGGGGTAGCCCTGCGTAGCTCTGTCTTGTTTTGTGTTTGATTATGTCATGGGATGATGTGAAACCATGTTGGTTCACAAGTTGGGGCACTATACGGCCCGGTTTCACCGTAACAGGGAGATTCCCCCTTATACAGGCCCAGAACCTTCGCTTCTAGGTTAGAGCGCATGCATGTGAGGGGGGACACATGCAATCACCTATACCAACCTGGCACCACACTCACACACATATGCTAGGGACACATGAAATTTTTCATCGATTCCGACGTTCTCGTGTACTTCCTCCGGCGAAACCCTGATGATATGCGGGCCTCGGATCGTCTACCCCCTAGACATTCTTCTGACAGGGGTAGCCCGGCGTAGCTCTCTCTTGTTTTGTGTCTGACTGGGTCATAGGATGATGTAAAACCATGTTGGTTCACAAGTTGGGGCACTATCCTACCCGGTTTCACGTGAACGGGGAGATTCCCCCTTATACAGGTCGAGAACCTTTCGCTTCTACGTTAGAGCGCATGCATGCGAGAGGGACACATGCAATCACCTATACCAACCTTGCACCACACTCACACACATATGCTAGGGACACATGCAAGTTTTCAGATGATTCCGACGTTCTCGTGGTCTTCCTCCGGCGAAACCCTGATCTACGGGACTCGGATCGTCTACCCCCCTAGACATTCTTCTGACAGGGGTAGGCCGGCGTAGCTCTCTCTTGTTTTGTGTCTGACTAGGTCATAGGATGATGTAAAACCATGTTGGTTCACAAGTTGGCGCACTATCCTGCCTGGTTTCACCTGAACGGGGAGATTCCCCCTTATACAGGTCCAGAACCTTTCGCTTCTAGGTTAGAGCGCATGCATGCGAGGGGGACACATGAAATCACCTATACAAACCTTGCACCACACTCACACACATATGCTAGGGACACATGCAAGTTTTCAGATGATTCCGACGTTCTCGTGGTCTTCCTCCGGCGAAATCCTGATCTGCGGGCCTCGGATCGTCTACCCCCCTAGACATTCTTCTGACAGGGGTAGCCCGGCGTAGCTCTCTCTTGTTTTGTGTCTGACTAGGTCATAGGATGATGTAAAACCATGTTGGTTCACAAGTTGGGGAACTATCCTACCCGGTTTCACCTGAACGGGGAGATTCCCCCTTATACAGGTCCAGAACCTTCGCTTCTAGGTTAGAGCGCATGCATGCGAGGGGGACACATGCAATCACCTATACCAACCTTGCACCACACTCACACACACATATGCTAGGGACACATGCAAGTTTTCAGATGATTCCGACGTTCTCGTGGTCTTCCTCTGACGAAACCCTGATCTGCGGGACTCTGATCGTCTACCCCCCTAGACATTCTTCTGACAGGGGTAGCCCGGTGTAGCTCTCTCTTGTTTTGTGTCTGACTAGGTCATAGGATGATGTAAAACCATGTTGGTTCACAAGTTGGGGCACTATCCTACCCGGTTTCACGTGAACGGGGAGATTCCCCCTTATACAGGTCGAGAACCTTTCGCTTCTAGGTTAGAGCGCATGCATGCGAGAGGGACACATGCAATCACCTATACCAACCTTGCACCACAGTCACACACATATGCTAGGGACACATGCAAGTTTTCAGATGATTCCGACGTTCTCGTGGTCTTCCTCCGGCGAAACCCTGATCTGCGGGACTCGGATCGTCTACCCCCCTAGACATTCTTCTGACAGGGGTATCCCGCGTAGCTCTCTCTTGTTTTGTGTCTGACTAGGTCATAGGATGATGTAAAACCATGTTGGTTCACAAGTTGGGGCACTATCCTACCCGGTTTCACCCGAACAGGGAGATTCCCCCTTATACAGGTCCAGAACCTTTCGCTTCTAGGTTAGAGCACATGCATGCGAGGGGGACACACACAATCACCTATACCAACCTTGCTCCACACTCACACACATATGCTAGGGACATATGCATGTTTTCAGATGATTCCGACGTTCTCGTGGTCTTCCTCCGGCGAAACCCTGATCTGCGAGACTCAGATCGTCTACCCCCCTAGACATTCTTCTGATAGTGGTAGCCCGGCGTAGCTCTCTCTTGTTTGTGTCTAACTAGGTCATAGGATGATGTAAAACCATGTTGGTTCACAAGTTGGGGCACTATCCTACCCGGTTTCACCTAAACAGGGAGATTCCCCCTTATACAGGTCCATAACCTTTCGCTTCTAGGTTAGAGCGCATGCATGCGAGGGGGACACATGCAATCACCTATAACAAACTTGCACCACACTCACACACATATGCTAGGGACACATGCAAGTTTTCAGTTGATTCCGACGATCTTGCGGATTTCCACCGGCGAAACCCTGATCTGCGGGACTCGGACCGTCTACCCCCCTAGACATTCTTCTGACAGGGGTAGCCCTGCGTAGCTCTCTCTTGTTTTGTGTTTGATTATGTCATGGGATGATGTGAAACCATGTTGGTTCACAAGTTGGGGCACTATACGGCCCGGTTTCACCGTAACAGGGAGATTCCCCCTTATACAGGCCCAGAACCTTCGCTTCTAGGTTAGAGCGCATGCATGTGAGGGGGGACACATGCAATCACCTATACCAACCTGGCACCACACTCACACACATATGCTAGGGACACATGAAATTTTTCATCGATTCCGACGTTCTCGTGTACTTCCTCCGGCGAAACCCTGATGATATGCGGGCCTCGGATCGTCTACCCCCTAGACATTCTTCTGACAGGGGTAGCCCGGCGTAGCTCTCTCTTGTTTTGTGTCTGACTGGGTCATAGGATGATGTAAAACCATGTTGGTTCACAAGTTGGGGCACTATCCTACCCGGTTTCACGTGAACGGGGAGATTCCCCCTTATACAGGTCGAGAACCTTTCGCTTCTAGGTTAGAGCGCATGCATGCGAGAGGGACACATGCAATCACCTATACCAACCTTGCACCACACTCACACACATATGCTAGGGACACATGCAAGTTTTCAGATGATTCCGACGTTCTCGTGGTCTTCCTCCGGCGAAACCCTGATCTACGGGACTCGGATCGTCTACCCCCCTAGACATTCTTCTGACAGGGGTAGCCCGGCGTAGCTCTCTCTTGTTTTGTGTCTGACTAGGTCATAGGATGATGTAAAACCATGTTGGTTCACAAGTTGGCGCACTATCCTGCCTGGTTTCACCTGAACGGGGAGATTCCCCCTTATACAGGTCCAGAACCTTTCGCTTCTAGGTTAGAGCGCATGCATGCGAGGGGGACACATGAAATCACCTATACAAACCTTGCACCACACTCACACACATATGCTAGGGACACATGCAAGTTTTCAGATGATTCCGACGTTCTCGTGGTCTTCCTCCGGCGAAATCCTGATCTGCGGGCCTCGGATCGTCTACCCCCCTAGACATTCTTCTGACAGGGGTAGCCCGGCGTAGCTCTCTCTTGTTTTGTGTCTGACTAGGTCATAGGATGATGTAAAACCATGTTGGTTCACAAGTTGGGGAACTATCCTACCCGGTTTCACCTGAACGGGGAGATTCCCCCTTATACAGGTCCAGAACCTTCGCTTCTAGGTTAGAGCGCATGCATGCGAGGGGGACACATGCAATCACCTATACCAACCTTGCACCACACTCACACACACATATGCTAGGGACACATGCAAGTTTTCAGATGATTCCGACGTTCTCGTGGTCTTCCTCCGACGAAACCCTGATCTGCGGGACTCTGATCGTCTACCCCCCTAGACATTCTTCTGACAGGGGTAGCCCGGTGTAGCTCTCTCTTGTTTTGTGTCTGACTAGGTCATAGGATGATGTAAAACCATGTTGGTTCACAAGTTGGGGCACTATCCTACCCGGTTTCACGTGAACGGGGAGATTCCCCCTTATACAGGTCGAGAACCTTTCGCTTCTAGGTTAGAGCGCATGCATGCGAGAGGGACACATGCAATCACCTATACCAACCTTGCACCACAGTCACACACATATGCTAGGGACACATGCAAGTTTTCAGATGATTCCGACGTTCTCGTGGTCTTCCTCCGGCGAAACCCTGATCTGCGGGACTCGGATCGTCTACCCCCCTAGACATTCTTCTGACAGGGGTAGCCCGCGTAGCTCTCTCTTGTTTTGTGTCTGACTAGGTCATAGGATGATGTAAAACCATGTTGGTTCACAAGTTGGGGCACTATCCTACCCGGTTTCACCCGAACAGGGAGATTCCCCCTTATACAGGTCCAGAACCTTTCGCTTCTAGGTTAGAGCACATGCATGCGAGGGGGACACACACAATCACCTATACCAACCTTGCTCCACACTCACACACATATGCTAGGGACACATGCATGTTTTCAGATGATTCCGACGTTCTCGTGGTCTTCCTCCGGCGAAACCCTGATCTGCGAGACTCAGATCGTCTACCCCCCTAGACATTCTTCTGATAGTGGTAGCCCGGCGTAGCTCTCTCTTGTTTGTGTCTAACTAGGTCATAGGATGATGTAAAACCATGTTGGTTCACAAGTTGGGGCACTATCCTACCCGGTTTCACCTAAACAGGGAGATTCCCCCTTATACAGGTCCATAACCTTTCGCTTCTAGGTTAGAGCGCATGCATGCGAGGGGGACACATGCAATCACCTATAACAAACTTGCACCACACTCACACACATATGCTAGGGACACATGCAAGTTTTCAGTTGATTCCGACGATCTTGCGGATTTCCACCGGCGAAACCCTGATCTGCGGGACTCGGACCGTCTACCCCCCTAGACATTCTTCTGACAGGGGTAGCCCTGCGTAGCTCTCTCTTGTTTTGTGTTTGATTATGTCATGGGATGATGTGAAACCATGTTGGTTCACAAGTTGGGGCACTATACGGCCCGGTTTCACCGTAACAGGGAGATTCCCCCTTATACAGGCCCAGAACCTTCGCTTCTAGGTTAGAGCGCATGCATGTGAGGGGGGACACATGCAATCACCTATACCAACCTGGCACCACACTCACACACATATGCTAGGGACACATGAAATTTTTCATCGATTCCGACGTTCTCGTGTACTTCCTCCGGCGAAACCCTGATGATATGCGGGCCTCGGATTGTCTACCCCCTAGACATTCTTCTGACAGGGGTAGCCCGGCGTAGCTCTCTCTTGTTTTGTGTCTGACTGGGTCATAGGATGATGTAAAACCATGTTGGTTCACAAGTTGGGGCACTATCCTACCCGGTTTCACGTGAACGGGGAGATTCCCCCTTATACAGGTCGAGAACCTTTCGCTTCTAGGTTAGAGCGCATGCATGCGAGAGGGACACATGCAATCACCTATACCAACCTTGCACCACACTCACACACATATGCTAGGGACACATGCAAGTTTTCAGATGATTCCGACGTTCTCGTGGTCTTCCTCCGGCGAAACCCTGATCTACGGGACTCGGATCGTCTACCCCCCTAGACATTCTTCTGACAGGGGTAGCCCGGCGTAGCTCTCTCTTGTTTTGTGTCTGACTAGGTCATAGGATGATGTAAAACCATGTTGGTTCACAAGTTGGCGCACTATCCTGCCTGGTTTCACCTGAACGGGGAGATTCCCCCTTATACAGGTCCAGAACCTTTCGCTTCTAGGTTAGAGCGCATGCATGCGAGGGGGACACATGAAATCACCTATACAAACCTTGCACCACACTCACACACATATGCTAGGGACACATGCAAGTTTTCAGATGATTCCGACGTTCTCGTGGTCTTCCTCCGGCGAAATCCTGATCTGCGGGCCTCGGATCGTCTACCCCCCTAGACATTCTTCTGACAGGGGTAGCCCGGCGTAGCTCTCTCTTGTTTTGTGTCTGACTAGGTCATAGGATGATGTAAAACCATGTTGGTTCACAAGTTGGGGAACTATCCTACCCGGTTTCACCTGAACGGGGAGATTCCCCCTTATACAGGTCCAGAACCTTCGCTTCTAGGTTAGAGCGCATGCATGCGAGGGGGACACATGCAATCACCTATACCAACCTTGCACCACACTCACACACACATATGCTAGGGACACATGCAAGTTTTCAGATGATTCCGACGTTCTCGTGGTCTTCCTCCGACGAAACCCTGATCTGCGGGACTCTGATCGTCTACCCCCCTAGACATTCTTCTGACAGGGGTAGCCCGGTGTAGCTCTCTCTTGTTTTGTGTCTGACTAGGTCATAGGATGATGTAAAACCATGTTGGTTCACAAGTTGGGGCACTATCCTACCCGGTTTCACGTGAACGGGGAGATTCCCCCTTATACAGGTCGAGAACCTTTCGCTTCTAGGTTAGAGCGCATGCATGCGAGAGGGACACATGCAATCACCTATACCAACCTTGCACCACAGTCACACACATATGCTAGGGACACATGCAAGTTTTCAGATGATTCCGACGTTCTCGTGGTCTTCCTCCGGCGAAACCCTGATCTGCGGGACTCGGATCGTCTACCCCCCTAGACATTCTTCTGACAGGGGTAGCCCGGCGTAGCTCTCTCTTGTTTTGTGTCTGACTAGGTCATAGGATGATGTAAAACCATGTTGGTTCACAAGTTGGGGCACTATCCTACCCGGTTTCACCCGAACAGGGAGATTCCCCCTTATACAGGTCCAGAACCTTTCGCTTCTAGGTTAGAGCACATGCATGCGAGGGGGACACACGCAATCACCTATACCAACCTTGCTCCACACTCACACACATATGCTAGGGACACATGCAAGTTTTCAGATGATTCCGACGTTCTCGTGGTCTTCCTCCGGCGAAACCCTGATCTGCGAGACTCAGATCGTCTACCCCCCTAGACATTCTTCTGATAGTGGTAGCCCGGCGTAGCTCTCTCTTGTTTGTGTCTGACTAGGTCATAGGATGATGTAAAACCATGTTGGTTCACAAGTTGGGGCACTATCCTACCCGGTTTCACCTAAACAGGGAGATTCCCCCTTATACAGGTCCATAACCTTTCGCTTCTAGGTTAGAGCGCATGCATGCGAGGGGGACACATGCAATCACCTATACCAAACTTGCACCACACTCACACACATATGCTAGGGACACATGCAAGTTTTCAGTTGATTCCGACGATCTTGCGGACTTCCACCGGCGAAACCCAGATCTGCGGGACTCGGACCGTCTACCCCCCTAGACATTCTTCTGACAGGGGTAGCCCTGCGTAGCTCTGTCTTGTTTTGTGTTTGATTATGTCATGGGATGATGTGAAACCATGTTGGTTCACAAGTTGGGGCACTATACGGCCCGGTTTCACCGTAACAGGGAGATTCCCCCTTATACAGGCCCAGAACCTTCGCTTCTAGGTTAGAGCGCATGCATGTGAGGGGGGACACATGCAATCACCTATACCAACCTGGCACCACACTCACACACATATGCTAGGGACACATGAAATTTTTCATCGATTCCGACGTTCTCGTGTACTTCCTCCGGCGAAACCCTGATGATATGCGGGCCTCGGATCGTCTACCCCCTAGACATTCTTCTGACAGGGGTAGCCCGGCGTAGCTCTCTCTTGTTTTGTGTCTTAATGGGTAATAGGATGATGTAAAACCATGTTGGTTCACAAGTTGGGGCACTATCCTACCCGGTTTCACGTGAATGGGGAGATTCCCCCTTATACAGGTCGAGAACCTTTCGCTTCTAGGTTAGAGCGCATGCATGCGAGAGGGACACATGCAATCACCTATACCAACCTTGCACCACACTCACACACATATGCTAGGGACACATGCAAGTTTTCAGATGATTCCGACGTTCTCGTGGTCTTCCTCCGGCGAAACCCTGATCTACGGGACTCGGATCGTCTACCCCCCTAGACATTCTTCTGACAGGGGTAGCCCGGCGTAGCTCTCTCTTGTTTTGTGTCTGACTAGGTCATAGGATGATGTAAAACCATGTTGGCTCACAAGTTGGGGCACTATCCTACCCGGTTTCACCTGAACAGGGAGATTCCCCCTTATACAGGTCCATAACCTTTCGCTTCTAGGTTAGAGCGCATGCATGCGAGGGGGACACACGCAATCACCTATACCAACCTTGCACCACACTCACACACATATGCTAGGGACACATGCAAGTTTTCAGATGATTCCGACGTTCTTGCGGACTTCCACCGGCGAAACCCTGATCTGCGGGACTCGGACCGTCTACCCCCCTAGACATTCTTCTGACAGGGGTAGCCCGGCGTAGCTCTCTCTTGTTTTGTGTTTGATTATGTCATGGGATGATGTGAAACCATGTTGGTTCACAAGTTGGGGCACTATACGGCCCGGTTTCACGGTAACAGGGAGATTCCCCCTTATACAGGTCCAGAACCTTCGCTTCTAGGTTAGAGCGCATGCATGTGAGGGGGGACACATGCAATCACCTATACCAACCTGGCACCACACTCACACACATATGCTAGGGACACATGAAAGTTTTCATCGATTCCGACATTCTCGTGGACTTCCTCCGGCGAAACCCTGATGATCTGTGGGCCTCGGATCGTCTACCCCCCTAGACATTCTTCTGACAGGGGTAGCCCGGCGTAGCTCTCTCTTGTTTTGTGTCTAACTAGGTCATAGGATGATGTAAAACCATGTTGGTTCACAAGTTGGGGCACTATCCTACCCAGTTTCACGTGAACGGGGAGATTCCCCCTTATACAGGTCGAGAACCTTTCGCTTCTAGGTTAGAGCGCATCCATGCGAGAGGGACACATGCAATCACCTATACCAACCTTGCACCACACTCACACACATATGCTAGGGACACATGCAAGTTTTTAGATGATTCCGACGTTCTCGTGGTCTTCCTCCGGCGAAACCCTGATCTGCGGGACTCGGATCGTCTACCCCCCTAGACATTCTTCTGACAGGGTAGCCCGACGTAGCTCTCTCTTGTTTTGTGTCTGACTAGGTCATAGGATGATGTAAAACCATGTTGGTTCACAAGTTGGGGCACTATCCTACCTGGTTTCACCTGAACGGGGAGATTCCCCCTTATACAGGTCCATAACCTTTCGCTTCTAGGTTAGAGCGCATGCATGCGAGGGGGACACATGCAATCACCTATACCAACCTTGCACCACACTCACACACATATGCTAGGGACACATGCAAGTTTTCAGATGATTCCGACGTTCTTGCGGACTTCCACCGGCGAAACCCTGATCTGTGAGTGGGGACACATGCAATCACCTATACCAACCTGGCACCACACCCACACACATAAGCTAGGGACACATGCAAGTTTTCATCGATTCCGACGTTCTCGTGGACTTCCTCCGGCGAAACCCTGATGATCTGCGGGCCTCGGATCGTCTACCCTCCTAGACATTCTTCTGACAGGGGTAGCCCGGCATAGCTCTCTCTTGTTTTGTGTCTGACTAGGTCATAGGATGATGTAAAACCATGTTGGTTCACAAGTTGGGGCACTATCCTACCCGGTTTCACCTGAACAGGGAGATTCACCCTTATACAGGTCCATAACCTTTCGCTTCTAGGTTAGAGCGCATGCATGCGAGGGGGACACATGCAATCACCTATACAAACCTGGCACCACACTCACACACATATTCTAGGGACACATGCAAGTTTTCAGATGATTCCGACGTTCTCGTGGTCTTCCTCCGGCGAAACCCTGATCTGCGGGCCTCGGATCGTCTACCCCCCTAGACATTCTTCTGACAGGGGTAGCCCGGCGTAGCTCTCTCTTGTTTTGTGTCTGACTAGGTCATAGGATGATGTAAAACCATGTTGGTTCACAAGTTGGGGCACTATCCTACCCGGTTTCACCTGAACGGGGAGATTCCACCTTATACAGGTCCAGAACCTTCGCTTCTAGGTTAGAGCGCATGCATGCGAGGGGGACACATGCAATCACCTATACCAACCTTGCACCACACTCACACACATATGCTAGGGACACATGCAAGTTTTCAGATGATTCCGACGTTCGCGTGGTCTTCCTCCGACGAAACCCTGATCTGCGGGACTCGGATCGTCTACCCCCCTAGACATTCTTCTGACAGGGGTAGCCCGGCGTAGCTCTCTCTTGTTTTGTGTCTGACTAGGTCATAGGATGATGTAAAATCATGTCGGTTCACAAGTTGGGGCACTATCCTACCCGGTTTCACGTGAACGGGGAGATTCCCCCTTATACAGGTCGAGAACCTTTCGCTTCTAGGTTAGAGCGCATGCATGCGAGAGGGACACATGCAATCACCTATAACAACCTTGCACCACACTCACACACATATGCTAGGGACACATGCAAGTTTTCAGATGATTCCGACGTTCTCGTGGTCTTCCTCCGGCGAAACCCTGATCTGCGGGACTCGGATCGTCTACCCCCCTAGACATTCTTCTGACAGGGGTAGCCCGGCGTAGCTCTCTCTTGTTTTGTGTCTGACTAGGTCATAGGATGATGTAAAACCATGTTGGTTCACAAGTTGGGGCACTATCCTACCCGGTTTCACGTGAACGGGGAGATTCCCCCTTATACAGGTCGAGAACCTTTTGCTTCTAGGTTAGAGCGCATGCATGCGAGAGGGACACATGCAATCACCTATAACAACCTTGCACCACACTCACACACATATGCTAGGGACACATGCAAGTTTTCAGATGATTCCGACGTTCTCGTGGTCTTCCTTCGGCGAAACCCTGATCTGCGGGACTCGGATCGTCTACCCCCCTAGACATTCTTCTGACAGGGGTAGCCTGGCGTAGCTCTCTCTTGTTTTGTGTCTGACTAGGTGATAGGATGATGTAAAACCATGTTGGTTCACAAGTTGGGGCACTATCCTACCCGGTTTCACCTGAACGGGGAGATTCCCCCTTATACAGGTCCATAACCTTTCGCTTCTAGGTTAGAGCGCATGCATGCGAGGGGGACACATGCAATCACCTATACCAACCTTGAACCACACTCACACACATATGCTAGGGACACATGCAAGTTTTCAGATGATTCCGACGTTCTTGCGGACTTCCACCGGCGAAACCCTGATCTGCGGGACTCGGACCGTCTACCCCCCTAGACATTCTTTTGACAGGGGTAGCCTGGCGTAGCTCTCTCTTGTTTTGTATTTGATTATGTCATGGGATGATGTGAAACCATGTTGGTTCACAAGTTGGGGCACTATACGGCCCGATTTCACCATAACGGGGAGATTCCCCCTTATACAGGTCCAGAACCTTCGCTTCTAGGTTAGAGCGCATGCATGTGAGGGGGACACATGCAATCACCTATACCAACCTGGCACCACACTCACACACATATGCTTGGGACACATGCAAGTTTTCATCGATTCCGACGTTCTCGTGGACTTCCTCCGGCGAAACCCTGATGATCTGCGGGCCTCGGATCGTCTACCCCCCTAGACATTCTTCTGACAGGGGTAGCCCGGCGTAGCTCTCTCTTGTTTTGTGTCTGACTAGGTCATAGGATGATGTAAAACCATGTTGGTTCACAAGTTGGGGCACTATCCTACACGGTTTCACATGAACGGCGAGATCCCCCCTTATACAGGTCTAGAACCTTTCGCTTCTAGGTTAGAGCGCATGCATGCGAGAGGGACACATGCAATCACCTATAACAACCTTGCACCACACTCACACACATATGCTAGGGACACATGCAAGTTTTCAGATGATTCCGACGTTCTCGTGGTCTTCCTCCGGCGAAACCCTGATCTGCGGGACTCGGATCGTCTACCCCCCTAGACATTCTTCTGACAGGGGTAGCCCGGCGTAGCTCTCTCTTGTTTTGTGTCTGACTAGGTCATAGGATGATGTAAAACCATGTTGGTTCACAAGTTGGGGCACTATCCTACCCGGTTTCACGTGAACGGGGAGATTCCCCCTTATACAGGTCGAGAACCTTTTGCTTCTAGGTTAGAGCGCATGCATGCGAGAGGGACACATGCAATCACCTATAACAACCTTGCACCACACTCACACACATATGCTAGGGACACATGCAAGTTTTCAGATGATTCCGACGTTCTCGTGGTCTTCCTCCGGCGAAACCCTGATCTGCGGGACTCGGATCGTCTACCCCCCTAGACATTCTTCTGACAGGGGTAGCCTGGCGTAGCTCTCTCTTGTTTTGTGTCTGACTAGGTGATAGGATGATGTAAAACCATGTTGGTTCACAAGTTGGGGCACTATCCTACCCGGTTTCACCTGAACGGGGAGATTCCCCCATATACAGGTCCATAACCTTTCGCTTCTAGGTTAGAGCGCATGCATGCGAGGGGGACACATGCAATCACCTATACCAACCTTGCACCACACTCACACACATATGCTAGGGACACATGCAAGTTTTCAGATGATTCCGACGTTCTTGCGGACTTCCACCGGCGAAACCCTGATCTGTGAGTGGGGACACATGCAATCACCTATACCAACCTGGCACCACACTCACACACATATGCTAGGGACACATGCAAGTTTTCATCGATTCCGACGTTCTCGTGGACTTCCTCCGGCGAAACCCTGATGATCTGCGGGCCTCGGATCGTCTACCCCCCTAGACATTCTTCTGACAGGGGTAGCCCGGCGTAGCTCTCTCTTGTTTTGTGTCTGACTAGGTCATAGGATGATGTAAAACCATGTTGGTTCACAAGTTGGGGCACTATCCTACCCGGTTTCACCTGAACAGGGAGATTCCCCCTTATACAGGTCCATAACCTTTCGCTTCTAGGTTAGAGCGCATGCATGCGAGGGGGACACATGCAATCACCTATACAAACCTGGCACCACACTCACACACATATTCTAGGGACACATGCAAGTTTTCAGATGATTCCGACGTTCTCGTGGTCTTCCTCCGGTGAAACCCTGATCTGCGGGCCTCGGATCGTCTACCCCCCTAGACATTCTTCTGACAGGGGTAGCCCGGCGTAGCTCTCTCTTGTTTTGTGTCTGACTAGGTCATAGGATGATGTAAAACCATGTTGGTTCACAAGTTGGGGCACTATCCTACCCGGTTTCACCTGAACAGGGAGATTCCCCCTTATACAGGTCCAGAACCTTCGCTTCTAGGTTAGAGCGCATGCATGCGAGGGGGACACATGCAATCACCTATACCAACCTTGCACCACACTCACACACATATGCTAGGGACACATGCAAGTTTTCAGATGATTCCGACGTTCGCGTGGTCTTCCTCCGACGAAACCCTGATCTGCGGGACTCGGATCGTCTACCCCCCTAGACATTCTTCTGACAGGGGTAGCCCGACGTAGCTCTCTCTTGTTTTGTGTCTGACTAGGTCATAGGATGATGTAAAACCATGTTGGTTCACAAGTTGGGGCACTATCCTACCCGGTTTCACGTGAACGGGGAGATTCCCCCTTATACAGGTCGAGAACCTTTCGCTTCTAGGTTAGAGCGCATGCATGCGAGAGGGACACATGCAATCACCTATAACAACCTTGCACCACACTCACACACATATGCTAGGGACACATGCAAGTTTTCAGATGATTCCGACGTTCTCGTGGTCTTCCTCCGGCGAAACCCTGATCTGCGGGACTCGGATCGTCTACCCCCCTAGACATTCTTCTGACAGGGGTAGCCCGGCGTAGCTCTCTCTTGTTTTGTGTCTGACTAGGTCATAGGATGATGTAAAACCATGTTGGTTCACAAGTTGGGGCACTATCCTACCCGGTTTCACGTGAACGGGGAGATTCCCCCTTATACAGGTCGAGAACCTTTTGCTTCTAGGTTAGAGCGCATGCATGCGAGAGGGACACATGCAATCACCTATAACAACCTTGCACCACACTCACACACATATGCTAGGGACACATGCAAGTTTTCAGATGATTCCGACGTTCTCGTGGTCTTCCTTCGGCGAAACCCTGATCTGCGGGACTCGGATCGTCTACCCCCCTAGACATTCTTCTGACAGGGGTAGCCTGGCGTAGCTCTCTCTTGTTTTGTGTCTGACTAGGTGATAGGATGATGTAAAACCATGTTGGTTCACAAGTTGGGGCACTATCCTACCCGGTTTCACCTGAACGGGGAGATTCCCCCTTATACAGGTCCATAACCTTTCGCTTCTAGGTTAGAGCGCATGCATGCGAGGGGGACACATGCAATCACCTATACCAACCTTGAACCACACTCACACACATATGCTAGGGACACATGCAAGTTTTCAGATGATTCCGACGTTCTTGCGGACTTCCACCGGCGAAACCCTGATCTGCGGGACTCGGACCGTCTACCCCCCTAGACATTCTTTTGACAGGGGTAGCCCAGCGTAGCTCTCTCTTGTTTTGTATTTGATTATGTCATGGGATGATGTGAAACCATGTTGGTTCACAAGTTGGGGCACTATACGGCCCGATTTCACCATAACGGGGAGATTCCCCCTTATACAGGTCCAGAACCTTCGCTTCTAGGTTAGAGCGCATGCATGTGAGGGGGGACACATGCAATAACCTATACCAACCTGGCACCACACTCACACACATATGCTAGGGACACATGCAAGTTTTCATCGATTCCGACGTTCTCGTGGACTTCCTCCGGCGAAACCCTGATGATCTGCGGGCCTCGGATTGTCTACCCCCCTAGACATTCTTCTGACAGGGGTAGCCCGGCGTAGCTCTCTCTTGTTTTGTGTCTGACGCGGTCATAGGATGATGTAAAACCATGTTGGTTCACAAGTTGGGGCACTATCCTACCCGGTTTCACATGAACGGGGAGATCCCCCCTTATACAGGTCTAGAACCTTTCGCTTCTAGGTTAGAGCGCATGCATGCGAGAGGGACACATGCAATCACCTATAACAACCTTGCACCACACTCACACACATATGCTAGGGACACATGCAAGTTTTCAGATGATTCCGACGTTCTC
The DNA here is from genome assembly GCA_916181665.1 of Avena sativa. Classification (NCBI taxonomy): domain Eukaryota; kingdom Viridiplantae; phylum Streptophyta; class Magnoliopsida; order Poales; family Poaceae; genus Avena; species Avena sativa. Next base: position 389,081,929 of record OV702296.1, read on the forward strand.
GTGGTCTTCCTCCGGCGAAACCCTGATCTGCGGGACTCGGATCGTCTACCCCCCTAGACATTCTTCTGACAGGGGTAGCCCGGCGTAGCTCTCTCTTGTTTTGTGTCTAACTAGGTCATAGGATGATGTAAAACCATGTTGGTTCACAAGTTGGGGCACTATCCTACCCGGTTTCACGTGAACGGGGAGATTCCCCCTTATACAGGTCGAGAACCTTTTGCTTCTAGGTTAGAGCGCATGCATGCGAGAGGGACACATGCAATCACCTATAACAACCTTGCACCACACTCACACACATATGCTAGGGACACATGCAAGTTTTCAGATGATTCCGACGTTCTCGTGGTCTTCCTCCGGCGAAACCCTGATCTGCGGGACTCGGATCGTCTACCCCCCTAGACATTCTTCTGACAGGGGTAGCCTGGCGTAGCTCTCTCTTGTTTTGTGTCTGACTAGGTGATAGGATGATGTAAAACCATGTTGGTTCACAAGTTGGGGCACTATCCTACCCGGTTTCACCTGAACGGGGAGATTCCCCCTTATACAGGTCCAGAACCTTTTGCTTCTAGGTTAGAGCGCATGCATGCGAGAGGGACACATGCAATCACCTATAACAACCTTGCACCACAATCACACACATATGCTAGGGACACATGCAAGTTTTCAGATGATTCCGACGTTCTCGTGGTCTTCCTCCGGCGAAACCCTGATCTGCGGGACTCGGATCGTCTACCCCCCTAGACATTCTTCTGACAGGGGTAGCCTGGCGTAGCTCTCTCTTGTTTTGTGTCTGACTAGGTGATAGGATGATGTAAAACCATGTTGGTTCATAAGTTGGGGCACTATCCTACCCGGTTTCACCTGAACGGGGAGATTCCCCCTTATACAGGTCCATAACCTTCCGCTTCTAGGTTAGAGCGCATGCATGCGAGGGGGAATCATGCAATCACCTATACCAACCTTGCACCACACTCACACACATATGCTAGGGACACATGCAAGTTTTCAGATGATTCCGACGTTCTTGCGGACTTCCACCGGCGAAACCCTGATCTGTGGAACTCGGACTGTCTACCCCCCTAGACATTCTTCTGACAGGGGTAGCCCGGCGTACCTCTCTCTTGTTTTGTGTTTCATTATGTCATGGGATGATGTGAAACCATGTTGGTTCACAAGTTGGGGCACTATACGGCCCGGTTTCACCGTAACGGGGAGATTCCCTGTTATACAGGTCCATAACCTTTGCTTCTAGGTTAGAGCGCATGCATGTGAGGGGGGACACATGCAATCACCTATACCAACCTGGCACCACACTCACACACATATGCTAGGGACACATGCAAGTTTTCATCGATTCCGACGTTCTCGTGGACTTCCTCCGGCGAAACCCTGATGATCTGCGGGCCTCGGATCGTCTACCCCCCTAGACATTCTTCTGACAGGGGTAGTCCGGCGTAGCTCTCTCTTGTTTTGTGTCTGACTAGGTCATAGGATGATGTAAAACCATGTCGGTTCACAAGTTGGGGCACTATCCTACCCGGTTTCACCTGAACGAGGAGATTCCCCCTCATACAGGTCTAGAACCTTTCGCTTCTAGGTTAGAGCGCATGCATGCGAGGGGGACACATGCAATCACCTATACCAACCTTGCACCACACTCACACACATATGCTAGGGACACATGCAAGTTTTCAGATGATTCCGACGTTCTCGTGGTCTTCCTCCGGCGAAACCCTGATCTGCGGGACTCGAATCGTCTACCCCCTTAGACATTCTTCTGACAGGGGTAGCCCGGCGTAGCTCTCTCTTGTTTTGTGTCTGACTAGGTCATAGGATGATGTAAAACCATGTTGGTTCATAAGTTGGGGCACTATCCTACCCGGTTTCACCTGAACGGGGAGATTCCCCTTATACAGGTCCATAACCTTCCGCTTCTAGGTTAGAGCGCATGCATGCGAGGGGGAATCATGCAATCACCTATACCAACCTTGCACCACACTCACACACATATGCTAGGGACACATGCAAGTTTTCAGATGATTCCGACGTTCTTGCGGACTTCCACCGGCGAAACCCTGATCTGCGGAACTCGGACTGTCTACCCCCCTAGACATTCTGTTGACAGGGGTAGCCCGGCGTAGCTCTCTCTTGTTTTGTGTCTGACTAGGTCATAGGATGATGTAAAACCATGTCGGTTCACAAGTTGGGGCACTATCCTACCCGGTTTCACCTGAACGAGGAGATTCCCCCTCATACAGGTCTAGAACCTTTCGCTTCTAGGTTAGAGCGCATGCATGCGAGGGGGACACATGCAATCACCTATACCAACCTTGCACCACACTCACACACATATGCTAGGGACACATGCAAGTTTTCAGATGATTCCGACGATCTTGCGGACTTCCACCGGCGAAACCCTGATCTGCGGGACTCGGACCGTCTACCCCCCTAGACATTCTTCTGACAGGGGTAGCCCGGCGTAGCTCTCTCTTGTTTTGTGTTTGATTATGTCATGGGATGATGTGAAACCATGTTGGTTCACAAGTTGGGGCACTATACGGCCCGGTTTCACCGTAACAGGGAGATTCCCCCTTATACAGGTCCAGAACCTTCGCTTCTAGGTTAGAGCGCATGCATGTGAGGGGGACACATGCAATCACCTATACCAACCTGGCACCACACTCACACACATATGCTTGGGACACATGCAAGTTTTCATCGATTCCGACGTTCTCGTGGACTTCCTCCGGCGAAACCCTGATGATCTGCGGGCCTCGGATCGTCTACCCCCCTAGACATTCTTCTGACAGGGGTAGCCCGGCGTAGCTCTCTCTTGTTTTGTGTCTGACTAGGTCATAGGATGATGTAAAACCATGTTGGTTCACAAGTTGGGGCACTATCCTACACGGTTTCACATGAACGGCGAGATCCCCCCTTATACAGGTCTAGAACCTTTCGCTTCTAGGTTAGAGCGCATGCATGCGAGAGGGACACATGCAATCACCTATAACAACCTTGCACCACACTCACACACATATGCTAGGGACACATGCAAGTTTTCAGATGATTCCGACGTTCTCGTGGTCTTCCTCCGGCGAAACCCTGATCTGCGGGACTCGGATCGTCTACCCCCCTAGACATTCTTCTGACAGGGGTAGCCCGGCGTAGCTCTCTCTTGTTTTGTGTCTGACTAGGTCATAGGATGATGTAAAACCATGTTGGTTCACAAGTTGGGGCACTATCCTACCCGGTTTCACGTGAACGGGGAGATTCCCCCTTATACAGGTCGAGAACCTTTTGCTTCTAGGTTAGAGCGCATGCATGCGAGAGGGACACATGCAATCACCTATAACAACCTTGCACCACACTCACACACATATGCTAGGGACACATGCAAGTTTTCAGATGATTCCGACGTTCTCGTGGTCTTCCTCCGGCGAAACCCTGATCTGCGGGACTCGGATCGTCTACCCCCCTAGACATTCTTCTGACAGGGGTAGCCTGGCGTAGCTCTCTCTTGTTTTGTGTCTGACTAGGTGATAGGATGATGTAAAACCATGTTGGTTCACAAGTTGGGGCACTATCCTACCCGGTTTCACCTGAACGGGGAGATTCCCCCATATACAGGTCCATAACCTTTCGCTTCTAGGTTAGAGCGCATGCATGCGAGGGGGACACATGCAATCACCTATACCAACCTTGCACCACACTCACACACATATGCTAGGGACACATGCAAGTTTTCAGATGATTCCGACGTTCTTGCGGACTTCCACCGGCGAAACCCTGATCTGTGAGTGGGGACACATGCAATCACCTATACCAACCTGGCACCACACTCACACACATATGCTAGGGACACATGCAAGTTTTCATCGATTCCGACGTTCTCGTGGACTTCCTCCGGCGAAACCCTGATGATCTGCGGGCCTCGGATCGTCTACCCCCCTAGACATTCTTCTGACAGGGGTAGCCCGGCGTAGCTCTCTCTTGTTTTGTGTCTGACTAGGTCATAGGATGATGTAAAACCATGTTGGTTCACAAGTTGGGGCACTATCCTACCCGGTTTCACCTGAACAGGGAGATTCCCCCTTATACAGGTCCATAACCTTTCGCTTCTAGGTTAGAGCGCATGCATGCGAGGGGGACACATGCAATCACCTATACAAACCTGGCACCACACTCACACACATATTCTAGGGACACATGCAAGTTTTCAGATGATTCCGACGTTCTCGTGGTCTTCCTCCGGTGAAACCCTGATCTGCGGGCCTCGGATCGTCTACCCCCCTAGACATTCTTCTGACAGGGGTAGCCCGGCGTAGCTCTCTCTTGTTTTGTGTCTGACTAGGTCATAGGATGATGTAAAACCATGTTGGTTCACAAGTTGGGGCACTATCCTACCCGGTTTCACCTGAACAGGGAGATTCCCCCTTATACAGGTCCAGAACCTTCGCTTCTAGGTTAGAGCGCATGCATGCGAGGGGGACACATGCAATCACCTATACCAACCTTGCACCACACTCACACACATATGCTAGGGACACATGCAAGTTTTCAGATGATTCCGACGTTCGCGTGGTCTTCCTCCGACGAAACCCTGATCTGCGGGACTCGGATCGTCTACCCCCCTAGACATTCTTCTGACAGGGGTAGCCCGACGTAGCTCTCTCTTGTTTTGTGTCTGACTAGGTCATAGGATGATGTAAAACCATGTTGGTTCACAAGTTGGGGCACTATCCTACCCGGTTTCACGTGAACGGGGAGATTCCCCCTTATACAGGTCGAGAACCTTTCGCTTCTAGGTTAGAGCGCATGCATGCGAGAGGGACACATGCAATCACCTATAACAACCTTGCACCACACTCACACACATATGCTAGGGACACATGCAAATTTTCAGATGATTCCGACGTTCTCGTGGTCTTCCTCCGGCGAAACCCTGATCTGCGGGACTCGGATCGTCTACCCCCCTAGACATTCTTCTGACAGGGGTAGCCCGGCGTAGCTCTCTCTTGTTTTGTGTCTGACTAGGTCATAGGATGATGTAAAACCATGTTGGTTCACAAGTTGGGGCACTATCCTACCCGGTTTCACGTGAACGGGGAGATTCCCCCTTATACAGGTCGAGAACCTTTTGCTTCTAGGTTAGAGCGCATGCATGCGAGAGGGACACATGCAATCACCTATAACAACCTTGCACCACACTCACACACATATGCTAGGGACACATGCAAGTTTTCAGATGATTCCGACGTTCTCGTGGTCTTCCTTCGGCGAAACCCTGATCTGCGGGACTCGGATCGTCTACCCCCCTAGACATTCTTCTGACAGGGGTAGCCTGGCGTAGCTCTCTCTTGTTTTGTGTCTGACTAGGTGATAGGATGATGTAAAACCATGTTGGTTCACAAGTTGGGGCACTATCCTACCCGGTTTCACCTGAACGGGGAGATTCCCCCTTATACAGGTCCATAACCTTTCGCTTCTAGGTTAGAGCGCATGCATGCGAGGGGGACACATGCAATCACCTATACCAACCTTGAACCACACTCACACACATATGCTAGGGACACATGCAAGTTTTCAGATGATTCCGACGTTCTTGCGGACTTCCACCGGCGAAACCCTGATCTGCGGGACTCGGACCGTCTACCCCCCTAGACATTCTTTTGACAGGGGTAGCCCAGCGTAGCTCTCTCTTGTTTTGTATTTGATTATGTCATGGGATGATGTGAAACCATGTTGGTTCACAAGTTGGGGCACTATACGGCCCGATTTCACCATAACGGGGAGATTCCCCCTTATACAGGTCCAGAACCTTCGCTTCTAGGTTAGAGCGCATGCATGTGAGGGGGGACACATGCAATAACCTATACCAACCTGGCACCACACTCACACACATATGCTAGGGACACATGCAAGTTTTCATCGATTCCGACGTTCTCGTGGACTTCCTCCGGCGAAACCCTGATGATCTGCGGGCCTCGGATTGTCTACCCCCCTAGACATTCTTCTGACAGGGGTAGCCCGGCGTAGCTCTCTCTTGTTTTGTGTCTGACGCGGTCATAGGATGATGTAAAACCATGTTGGTTCACAAGTTGGGGCACTATCCTACCCGGTTTCACATGAACGGGGAGATCCCCCCTTATACAGGTCTAGAACCTTTCGCTTCTAGGTTAGAGCGCATGCATGCGAGAGGGACACATGCAATCACCTATAACAACCTTGCACCACACTCACACACATATGCTAGGGACACATGCAAGTTTTCAGATGATTCCGACGTTCTCGTGGTCTTCCTCCGGCGAAACCCTGATCTGCGGGACTCGGATCGTCTACCCCCCTAGACATTCTTCTGACAGGGGTAGCCCGGCGTAGCTCTCTCTTGTTTTGTGTCTAACTAGGTCATAGGATGATGTAAAACCATGTTGGTTCACAAGTTGGGGCACTATCCTACCCGGTTTCACGTGAACGGGGAGATTCCCCCTTATACAGGTCGAGAACCTTTTGCTTCTAGGTTAGAGCGCATGCATGCGAGAGGGACACATGCAATCACCTATAACAACCTTGCACCACACTCACACACATATGCTAGGGACACATGCAAGTTTTCAGATGATTCCGACGTTCTCGTGGTCTTCCTCCGGCGAAACCCTGATCTGCGGGACTCGGATCGTCTACCCCCCTAGACATTCTTCTGACAGGGGTAGCCTGGCGTAGCTCTCTCTTGTTTTGTGTCTGACTAGGTGATAGGATGATGTAAAACCATGTTGGTTCACAAGTTGGGGCACTATCCTACCCGGTTTCACCTGAACGGGGAGATTCCCCCTTATACAGGTCCAGAACCTTTTGCTTCTAGGTTAGAGCGCATGCATGCGAGAGGGACACATGCAATCACCTATAACAACCTTGCACCACAATCACACACATATGCTAGGGACACATGCAAGTTTTCAGATGATTCCGACGTTCTCGTGGTCTTCCTCCGGCGAAACCCTGATCTGCGGGACTCGGATCGTCTACCCCCCTAGACATTCTTCTGACAGGGGTAGCCTGGCGTAGCTCTCTCTTGTTTTGTGTCTGACTAGGTGATAGGATGATGTAAAACCATGTTGGTTCATAAGTTGGGGCACTATCCTACCCGGTTTCACCTGAACGGGGAGATTCCCCCTTATACAGGTCCATAACCTTCCGCTTCTAGGTTAGAGCGCATGCATGCGAGGGGGAATCATGCAATCACCTATACCAACCTTGCACCACACTCACACACATATGCTAGGGACACATGCAAGTTTTCAGATGATTCCGACGTTCTTGCGGACTTCCACCGGCGAAACCCTGATCTGTGGAACTCGGACTGTCTACCCCCCTAGACATTCTTCTGACAGGGGTAGCCCGGCGTACCTCTCTCTTGTTTTGTGTTTCATTATGTCATGGGATGATGTGAAACCATGTTGGTTCACAAGTTGGGGCACTATACGGCCCGGTTTCACCGTAACGGGGAGATTCCCTGTTATACAGGTCCATAACCTTTGCTTCTAGGTTAGAGCGCATGCATGTGAGGGGGGACACATGCAATCACCTATACCAACCTGGCACCACACTCACACACATATGCTAGGGACACATGCAAGTTTTCATCGATTCCGACGTTCTCGTGGACTTCCTCCGGCGAAACCCTGATGATCTGCGGGCCTCGGATCGTCTACCCCCCTAGACATTCTTCTGACAGGGGTAGTCCGGCGTAGCTCTCTCTTGTTTTGTGTCTGACTAGGTCATAGGATGATGTAAAACCATGTCGGTTCACAAGTTGGGGCACTATCCTACCCGGTTTCACCTGAACGAGGAGATTCCCCCTCATACAGGTCTAGAACCTTTCGCTTCTAGGTTAGAGCGCATGCATGCGAGGGGGACACATGCAATCACCTATACCAACCTTGCACCACACTCACACACATATGCTAGGGACACATGCAAGTTTTCAGATGATTCCGACGTTCTCGTGGTCTTCCTCCGGCGAAACCCTGATCTGCGGGACTCGAATCGTCTACCCCCTTAGACATTCTTCTGACAGGGGTAGCCCGGCGTAGCTCTCTCTTGTTTTGTGTCTGACTAGGTCATAGGATGATGTAAAACCATGTTGGTTCATAAGTTGGGGCACTATCCTACCCGGTTTCACCTGAACGGGGAGATTCCCCTTATACAGGTCCATAACCTTCCGCTTCTAGGTTAGAGCGCATGCATGCGAGGGGGAATCATGCAATCACCTATACCAACCTTGCACCACACTCACACACATATGCTAGGGACACATGCAAGTTTTCAGATGATTCCGACGTTCTTGCGGACTTCCACCGGCGAAACCCTGATCTGCGGAACTCGGACTGTCTACCCCCCTAGACATTCTGTTGACAGGGGTAGCCCGGCGTAGCTCTCTCTTGTTTTGTGTCTGACTAGGTCATAGGATGATGTAAAACCATGTCGGTTCACAAGTTGGGGCACTATCCTACCCGGTTTCACCTGAACGAGGAGATTCCCCCTCATACAGGTCTAGAACCTTTCGCTTCTAGGTTAGAGCGCATGCATGCGAGGGGGACACATGCAATCACCTATACCAACCTTGCACCACACTCACACACATATGCTAGGGACACATGCAAGTTTTCAGATGATTCCGACGATCTTGCGGACTTCCACCGGCGAAACCCTGATCTGCGGGACTCGGACCGTCTACCCCCCTAGACATTCTTCTGACAGGGGTAGCCCGGCGTAGCTCTCTCTTGTTTTGTGTTTGATTATGTCATGGGATGATGTGAAACCATGTTGGTTCACAAGTTGGGGCACTATACGGCCCGGTTTCACCGTAACAGGGAGATTCCCCCTTATACAGGTCCAGAACCTTCGCTTCTAGGTTAGAGCGCATGCATGTGAGGGGGACACATGCAATCACCTATACCAACCTGGCACCACACTCACACACATATGCTAGGGACACATGAAATTTTTCATCGATTCCGACGTTCTCGTGTACTTCCTCCGGCGAAACCCTGATGATCTGCGGGCCTCGGATCGTCTACCCCCTAGACATTCTTCTGACAGGGGTAGCCCGGCGTAGATCTCTCTTGTTTTGTGTCTGACTAGGTCATAGGATGATGTAAAACCATGTTGGTTCACAAGTTGGGGCACTATCCTACCCGGTTTCACATGAACGGGGAGATTCCCCCTTATACAGGTCGAGAACCTTTCGCTTCTAGGTTAGAGCGCATGCATGCGAGAGGGACACATGCAATCACCTATACCAACCTTGCACCACACTCACACACATATGCTAGGGACACATGCAAGTTTTCAGATGATTCCGACGTTCTCGTGGTCTTCCTCCGGCGAAACCCTGATCTACGGGACTCGGATCGTCTACCCCCCTAGACATTCTTCTGACAGGGGTAGCCCGGCGTAGCTCTCTCTTGTTTTGTGTCTGACTAGGTCATAGGATGATGTAAAACCATGTTGGCTCACAAGTTGGGGCACTATCCTACCCGGTTTCACCTGAACAGGGAGATTCCCCCTTATACAGGTCCATAACCTTTCGCTTCTAGGTTAGAGCGCATGCATGCGAGGGGGACACATGCAATCACCTATACCAACCTTGCACCACACTCACACACATATGCTAGGGACACATGCAAGTTTTCAGATGATTCCGACGATCTTGCGGACTTCCACCGGCGAAACCCTGATCTGCGGGACTCGGACCGTCTACCCCCCTAGACATTCTTCTGACAGGGGTAACCCGGCGTAGCTCTCTCTTGTTTTGTGTTTGATTATGTCATGGGATGATGTGAAACCATGTTGGTTCACTAGTTGGGGCACTATACGGCCCGGTTTCACCGTAACAGGGAGATTCCCCCTTATACAGGTCCAGAACCTTCGCTTCTAGGTTAGAGCGCATGCATGTGAGGGGGACACATGCAATCACCTATACCAACCTGGCACCACACTCACACACATATGCTAGGGACACATGAAAGTTTTCATCGATTCCGACGTTCTCGTGGACTTCCTCCGGCGAAACCCTGATGATCTGCGGGCCTCGGATCGTCTACCCCCCTAGACATTCTTCTGACAGGGGTAGCCCGGCGTAGCTCTCTCTTGTTTTGTGTCTGACTAGGTCATAGGATGATGTAAAACCATGTTGGTTCACAAGTTGGGGCACTATCCTACCCGGTTTCACGTGAACGGGGAGATTCCCCCTTATACAGGTCGAGAACCTTTCGCTTCTAGGTTAGAGCGCATGCATGCGAGAGGGACACATGCAATCACCTATACCAACCTTGCACCACACTCACACACATATGCTAGGGACACATGCAAGTTTTTAGATGATTCCGACGTTTTCGTGGTCTTCCTCCAGCGAAACCCTGATCTGCGGGACTCGGATCGTCTACCCCCCTAGACATTCTTCTGACAGGGTAGACCGACGTAGCTCTCTCTTGTTTTGTGTCTGACTAGGTCATAGGATGATGTAAAACCATGTTGATTCACAAGTTGGGGCACTATCCTACCTGGTTTCACCTGAACGGGGAGATTCCCCCTTATACAGGTCCATAACCTTTCGCTTCTAGGTTTGAGCGCATGCATGCGAGGGGGACACATGCAATCACCTATACCAACCTTGCACCACACTCACACACATATGCTAGGGACACATGCAAGTTTTCAGATGATTCCGACGTTCTTGCGGACTTCCACCGGCGAAACCCTGATCTGCGGGACTCGGACCGTCTACCCCCCTAGACATTCTTCTGAAGGGGGTAGCTCGGTGTAGCTCTCTCTTGTTTTGTGTTTGATTATGTCATGGGATGATGTGAAACCATGCTGGTTCACAAGTTGGGGCACTATACGGCCGGGTTTCACCGTAACAGGGAGATTCCCCCTTATACAGGTCCAGAACCTTCGCTTCTAGGTTAGAGCGCATGCATGTGAGGCGGGACACATGCAATCACCTATATATACCAACCTGGCACCACACTCACACACATATGCTAGGGACACATGCAAGTTTTCATCGATTCCGACGTTCTCCTGGACTTCCTCCGGCGAAACCCTGATGATCTGCGGGCCTCGGATCGTCTACCTAATGGAAATGAAGTTCAGCATCCTCTAGAACCTTATGGTCTATTGCAAAGTTAGTGTTTCCATGGTCTGAATACTAACAAATAGGCAACAAAAAGTTAACTAAAAACTTTAAATAAATACATTGGAAAGAAAAAAATAAAAAGAAAATTAGAAAATACCTAAAGGCACACGACAAAGGACAAAACACACGGCAAAGAGGTCCTTTGCCGTGTGCCTGTCGCCGTCCAACACACGGCAAAGGTCCTTTGCCGTGTGTCTCTCTCCCTCAGACACACGGCAAAGAATTTTTTTCACCTTTAGCAAGGCTTTTATTACATATATGTTAGGTGATATTATTTCATAGGATCATGAGAGCACACATATGATCATAGGTTATTGTGGTATTGATCACTATATACATGCACCCCCTGATTCCGACGTTCTCGTGGACTTCCTCCAGCGAAACCCTGATGATCTACGGGCCTCGGATCGTCTACCCCCTAGACATTCTTTTGACAGGGGTAGCCCGGCGTAGCTCTCTCTTGTTTTGTGTTTGATTATGTCATGGGATGATGTGAAACCATGTTGGTTCACAAGTTGGGGCACTATACGGCCCGGTTTCACCGTAACGGGGAGATTCCCCCTTATACAGGTCCAGAACCTTCGCTTCTAGGTTAGAGCGCATGCATGTGAGGGGGGACACATGCAATCACCTATATCAACCTGGCACCACACTCACACACATATGCTAGGGACATGCAAGTTTTCATCGATTCCGACGTTCTCGTGGACTTCCTCCGGCGAAACCCTGATGATCTGCGGGCCTCGGATCGTCTACCCCCTAGACATTCTGTTGACAGGGGTAGCCCGGCGTAGCTCTCTCTTGTTTTGTGTCTGACTAGGTCATAGGATGATGTAAAACCATGTCGGTTCACAAGTTGGGGCACTATCCTACCCGGTTTCACCTGAACGAGGAGATTCCCCCTCATACAGGTCTAGAACCTTTCGCTTCTAGGTTAGAGCGCATGCATGCGAGGGGGACACATGCAATCACCTATACCAACCTTGCACCACACTCACACACATATGCTAGGGACACATGAAAGTTTTCAGATGATTCCGACGTTCTCGTGGTCTTCCTCCGGCGAAACCCTGATCTGCGGGACTCGAATCGTCTACCCCCCTAGACATTCTTCTGACAGGGGTAGCCCGGCGTAGCTCTCTCTTGTTTTGTGTCTGACTAGGTCATAGGATGATGTAAAACCATGTTGGTTCATAAGTTGGGGCACTATCCTACCCGGTTTCACCTGAACGGGGAGATTCCCCCTTATACAGGTCCATAACCTTCCGCTTCTAGGTTAGAGCGCATTCATGCGAGGGGGAATCATGCAATCACCTATACCAACCTTGCACCACACTCACACACATATGCTAGGGACACATGCAAGTTTTCAGATGATTCCGACGTTCTTGCGGACTTCCACCGGCGAAACCCTGATCTGCGGAACTCGGACTGTCTACCCCCCTAGACATTCTTCTGACAGGGGTAGCCCGGCGTAGCTCTCTCTTGTTTTGTGTTTCATTATGTCATGGGATGATGTGAAACCATGTTGGTTCACAAGTTGGGGCACTATACGGCCCGGTTTCACCGTAACGGGGAGATTCCCTGTTATACAGGTCCAGAACCTTCGCTTCTAGGTTAGAGCGCATGCATGTGAGGGGGGACACATGCAATCACCTATACCAACCTGGCACCACACTCACACACATATGCTAGGGACACATGCAAGTTTTCATCGATTCCGACGTTCTCGTGGACTTCCTCCGGCGAAACCCTGATGATCTGCGGGCCTCGGATCGTCTACCCCCCTAGACATTCTTCTGACAGGGGTAGCCCGGCGTAGCTCTCTCTTGTTTTGTGCCTGACTAGGTCATAGGATGATGTAAAACCATGTCGGTTCACAAGTTGGGGCACTATCCTACCCGGTTTCACCTGAACGAGGAGATTCCCCCTCATACAGGTCTAGAACCTTTCGCTTCTAGGTTAGAGCGCATGCATGCGAGGGGGACACATGCAATCACCTATACCAACCTTGCACCACACTCACACACATATGCTAGGGACACATGCAAGTTTTCAGATGATTCCGACGTTCTCGTGGTCTTCCTCCGGCGAAACCCTGATCTGCGGGACTCGAATCGTCTACCCCCCTAGACATTCTTCTGACAGGGGTAGCCCGGCGTAGCTCTCTCTTGTTTTGTGTCTGACTAGGTCATAGGATGATGTAAAACCATGTTGGTTCATAAGTTGGGGCACTATCCTACCCGGTTTCACCTGAACGGGGAGATTCCCCCTTATACAGGTCCATAACCTTCCGCTTCTAGGTTAGAGCGCATTCATGCGAGGGGGAATCATGCAATCACCTATACCAACCTTGCACCACACTCACACACATATGCTAGGGACACATGCAAGTTTTCAGATGATTCCGACGTTCTTGCGGACTTCCACCGGCGAAACCCTGATCTGCGGAACTCGGACTGTCTACCCCCCTAGACATTCTTCTGACAGGGGTAGCCCGGCGTAGCTCTCTCTTGTTTTGTGTTTCATTATGTCATGGGATGATGTGAAACCATGTTGGTTCACAAGTTGGGGCACTATACGGCCCGGTTTCACCGTAACGGGGAGATTCCCTGTTATACAGGTCCAGAACCTTCGCTTCTAGGTTAGAGCGCATGCATGTGAGGGGGGACACATGCAATCACCTATACCAACCTGGCACCACACTCACACACATATGCTAGGGACACATGCAAGTTTTCATCGATTCCGACGTTCTCGTGGACTTCCTCCGGCGAAACCCTGATGATCTGCGGGCCTCGGATCGTCTACCCCCCTAGACATTCTTCTGACAGGGGTAGCCCGGCGTAGCTCTCTCTTGTTTTGTGCCTGACTAGGTCATAGGATGATGTAAAACCATGTCGGTTCACAAGTTGGGGCACTATCCTACCCGGTTTCACCTGAACGAGGAGATTCCCCCTCATACAGGTCTAGAACCTTTCGCTTCTAGGTTAGAGCGCATGCATGCGAGGGGGACACATGCAATCACCTATACCAACCTTGCACCACACTCACACACATATGCTAGGGACACATGCAAGTTTTCAGATGATTCCGACGTTCTCGTGGTCTTCCTCCGGCGAAACCCTGATCTGCGGGACTCGAATCGTCTACCCCCCTAGACATTCTTCTGACAGGGGTAGCCCGGCGTAGCTCTCTCTTGTTTTGTGTCTGACTAGGTCATAGGATGATGTAAAACCATGTTGGTTCATAAGTTGGGGCACTATCCTACCCGGTTTCACCTGAACGGGGAGATTCCCCCTTATACAGGTCCATAACCTTCCGCTTCTAGGTTAGAGCGCATGCATGCGAGGGGGAATCATGCAATCACCTATACCAACCTTGCACCACACTCACACACATATGCTAGGGACACATGCAAGTTTTCAGATGATTCCGACGTTCTTGCGGACTTCCACCGGCGAAACCCTGATCTGTGGAACTCGGACTGTCTACCCCCCTAGACATTCTTCTGACAGGGGTAGCCCGGCGTAGCTCTCTCTTGTTTTGTGTTTCATTATGTCATGGGATGATGTGAAACCATGTTGGTTCACAAGTTGGGGCACTATACGGCCCGGTTTCACCGTAACGGGGAGATTCCCTGTTATACAGGTCCAGAACCTTTGCTTCTAGGTTAGAGCGCATGCATGTGAGGGGGGACACATGCAATCACCTATACCAACCTGGCACCACACTCACACACATATGCTAGGGACACATGCAAGTTTTCATCGATTCCGACGTTCTCGTGGACTTCCTCCGGCGAAACCCTGATGATCTGCGGGCCTCGGATCGTCTACCCCCCTAGACATTCTTCTGACAGGGGTAGTCCGGCGTAGCTCTCTCTTGTTTTGTGTCTGACTAGGTCATAGGATGATGTAAAACCATGTCGGTTCACAAGTTGGGGCACTATCCTACCCGGTTTCACCTGAACGAGGAGATTCCCCCTCATACAGGTCTAGAACCTTTCGCTTCTAGGTTAGAGCGCATGCATGCGAGGGGGACACATGCAATCACCTATACCAACCTTGCACCACACTCACACACATATGCTAGGGACACATGCAAGTTTTCAGATGATTCCGACGTTCTCGTGGTCTTCCTCCGGCGAAACCCTGATCTGCGGGACTCGAATCGTCTACCCCCTTAGACATTCTTCTGACAGGGGTAGCCCGGCGTAGCTCTCTCTTGTTTTGTGTCTGACTAGGTCATAGGATGATGTAAAACCATGTTGGTTCATAAGTTGGGGCACTATCCTACCCGGTTTCACCTGAACGGGGAGATTCCCCTTATACAGGTCCATAACCTTCCGCTTCTAGGTTAGAGCGCATGCATGCGAGGGGGAATCATGCAATCACCTATACCAACCTTGCACCACACTCACACACATATGCTAGGGACACATGCAAGTTTTCAGATGATTCCGACGTTCTTGCGGACTTCCACCGGCGAAACCCTGATCTGCGGAACTCGGACTGTCTACCCCCCTAGACATTCTTCTGACAGGGGTAGCCCGGCGTAGCTCTCTCTTGTTTTGTGTTTGATTATGTCATGGGATGATGTGAAACCATGTTGGTTCACAAGTTGGGGCACTATCCTACCCGGTTTCACCTGAACAGGGAGATTCCCCCTTATACAGGTCCATAACCTTTCGCTTCTAGGTTAGAGCGCATGCATGCGAGGGGGACACATGCAATCACCTATACCAACCTTGCACCACACTCACACACATATGCTAGGGACACATGCAAGTTTTCAGATGATTCCGACGATCTTGCGGACTTCCACCGGCGAAACCCTGATCTGCGGGACTCGGACCGTCTACCCCCCTAGACATTCTTCTGACAGGGGTAGCCCGGCGTAGCTCTCTCTTGTTTTGTGTTTGATTATGTCATGGGATGATGTGAAACCATGTTGGTTCACAAGTTGGGGCACTATACGGCCCGGTTTCACCGTAACAGGGAGATTCCCCCTTATACAGGTCCAGAACCTTCGCTTCTAGGTTAGAGCGCATGCATGTGAGGGGGACACATGCAATCACCTATACCAACCTGGCACCACACTCACACACATATGCTAGGGACACATGAAATTTTTCATCGATTCCGACGTTCTCGTGTACTTCCTCTGGCGAAACCCTGATGATCTGCGGGCCTCGGATCGTCTACCCCCTAGACATTCTTCTGACAGGGGTAGCCCGGCGTAGCTCTCTCTTGTTTTGTGTCTGACTAGGTCATAGGATGATGTAAAACCATGTTGGTTCACAAGTTGGGGCACTATCCTACCCGGTTTCACATGAACGGGGAGATTCCCCCTTATACAGGTCGAGAACCTTTCGCTTCTAGGTTAGAGCGCATGCATGCGAGAGGGACACATGCAATCACCTATACCAACCTTGCACCACACTCACACACATATGCTAGGGACACATGCAAGTTTTCAGATGATTCCGACGTTCTCGTGGTCTTCCTCCGGCGAAACCCTGATCTACGGGACTCGGATCGTCTACCCCCCTAGACATTCTTCTGACAGGGGTAGCCCGGCGTAGCTCTCTCTTGTTTTGTGTCTGACTAGGTCATAGGATGATGTAAAACCATGTTGGCTCACAAGTTGGGGCACTATCCTACCCGGTTTCACCTGAACAGGGAGATTCCCCCTTATACAGGTCCATAACCTTTCGCTTCTAGGTTAGAGCGCATGCATGCGAGGGGGACACATGCAATCACCTATACCAACCTTGCACCACACTCACACACATATGCTAGGGACACATGCAAGTTTTCAGATGATTCCGACGATCTTGCGGACTTCCACCGGCGAAACCCTGATCTGCGGGACTCGGACCGTCTACCCCCCTAGACATTCTTCTGACAGGGGTAACCCGGCGTAGCTCTCTCTTGTTTTGTGTTTGATTATGTCATGGGATGATGTGAAACCATGTTGGTTCACTAGTTGGGGCACTATACGGCCCGGTTTCACCGTAACAGGGAGATTCCCCCTTATACAGGTCCAGAACCTTCGCTTCTAGGTTAGAGCGCATGCATGTGAGGGGGACACATGCAATCACCTATACCAACCTGGCACCACACTCACACACATATGCCAGGGACACATGAAATTTTTCATCGATTCCGACGTTCTCGTGTACTTCCTCCGGCGAAACCCTGATGATCTGCGGGCCTCGGATCGTCTACCCCCTAGACATTCTTCTGACAGGGGTAGCCCGGCGTAGCTCTCTCTTGTTTTGTGTCTGACTAGGTCATAGGATGACGTAAAACCATGTTGGTTCACAAGTTGGGGCACTATCCTACCCGGTTTCACATGAACGGGGAGATTCCCCCTTATACAGGTCGAGAACCTTTCGCTTCTAGGTTAGAGCGCATGCATGCGAGAGGGACACATGCAATCACCTATACCAACCTTGCACCACACTCACACACATATGCTAGGGACACATGCAAGTTTTCAGATGATTCCGACGTTCTCGTGGTCATCCTCCGGCGAAACCCTGATCTACGGGACTCGGATCGTCTACCCCCCTAGACATTCTTCTGACAGGGGTAGCCCGGCGTAGCTCTCTCTTGTTTTGTGTCTGACTAGGTCATAGGATGATGTAAAACCATGTTGGCTCACAAGTTGGGGCACTATCCTACCCGGTTTCACCTGAACAGGGAGATTCCCCCTTATACAGGTCCATAACCTTTCGCTTCTAGGTTAGAGCGCATGCATGCGAGGGGGACACATGCAATCACCTATACCAACCTTGCACCACACTCACACACATATGCTAGGGACACATGCAAGTTTTCAGATGATTCCGACGATCTTGCGGACTTCCACCGGCGAAACCCTGATCTGCGGGACTCGGACCGTCTACCCCCCTAGACATTCTTCTGACAGGGGTAACCCGGCGTAGCTCTCTCTTGTTTTGTGTTTGATTATGTCATGGGATGATGTGAAACCATGTTGGTTCACTAGTTGGGGCACTATACGGCCCGGTTTCACCGTAACAGGGAGATTCCCCCTTATACAGGTCCAGAACCTTCGCTTCTAGGTTAGAGCGCATGCATGTGAGGGGGACACATGCAATCACCTATACCAACCTGGCACCACACTCACACACATATGCTAGGGACACATGAAATTTTTCATCGATTCCGACGTTCTCGTGTACTTCCTCCGGCGAAACCCTGATGATCTGCGGGCCTCGGATCGTCTACCCCCTAGACATTCTTCTGACAGGGGTAGCCCGGCGTAGCTCTCTCTTGTTTTGTGTCTGACTAGGTCATAGGATGACGTAAAACCATGTTGGTTCACAAGTTGGGGCACTATCCTACCCGGTTTCACATGAACGGGGAGATTCCCCCTTATACAGGTCGAGAACCTTTCGCTTCTAGGTTAGAGCGCATGCATGCGAGAGGGACACATGCAATCACCTATACCAACCTTGCACCACACTCACACACATATGCTAGGGACACATGCAAGTTTTCAGATGATTCCGACGTTCTCGTGGTCTTCCTCCGGCGAAACCCTGATCTACGGGACTCGGATCGTCTACCCCCCTAGACATTCTTCTGACAGGGGTAGCCCGGCGTAGCTCTCTCTTGTTTTGTGTCTGACTAGGTCATAGGATGATGTAAAACCATGTTGGCTCACAAGTTGGGGCACTATCCTACCCGGTTTCACCTGAACGGGGAGATTCCCCTTATACAGGTCCATAACCTTTCGCTTCTAGGTTAGAGCGCATGCATGCGAGGGGGACACATTGAATCACCTATACCAACCTTGCACCACACTCACACACATATGCTAGGGACACATGCAAGTTTTCAGATGATTCCGACGTTCTTGCGGACTTCCACCGGCGAAACCCTGATCTGCGGGACTCGGACCGTCTACCCCCCTAGACATTCTTCTGACTGGGGTAGCCCGGCGTAGCTCTCTCTTGTTTTGTGTTTGATTATGTCATGGGATGATGTGAAACCATGTTGGTTCACCAGTTGGGGAACTATACGGCCCGGTTTGACGGTAACCGGGAGATTCCCCCTTATACAGGTCCAGAACCTTCGCTTCTAGGTTAGAGCGCATGCATGTGAGGGGGTACACATGCAATCACCTATACCAACCTGGCACCACACTCACACACATATGCTAGGGACACATGAAAGTTTTCATCGATTCCGACGTTCTCGTGGACTTCCTCCGGCGAAACCCTGATGATCTACGGGCCTCGGATCGTCTACCCCCCTAGACATTCTTCTGACAGGGGTAGCCCGGCGTAGCTCTCTCGTGTTTTGTGTCTGACTAGGTCATAGGATGATGTAAAACCATGTTGGTTCACAAGTTGGGGCACTATCCTACCCGGTTTCACCTGAACAGGGAGATTCCCCCTTATACAGGTCGAGAACCTTTCGCTTCTAGGTTAGAGCGCATGCATGCGAGAGGGACACATGCAATCACCTATACCAACCTTGCACCACACTCACACACATATGCTAGGGACACATGCAAGTTTTCAGATGATTCCGACGTTCTCGTGGTCTTCCTCCGGCGAAACCCTGATCTACGGGACTCGGATCGTCTACCCCCCTAGACATTCTTCTGACAGGGGTAGCCCGGCGTAGCTCTCTCTTGTTTTGTGTCTGACTAGGTCATAGGATGATGTAAAACCATGTTGGCTCACAAGTTGGGGCACTATCCTACCCGGTTTCACCTGAACGGGGAGATTCCCCTTATACAGGTCCATAACCTTTCGCTTCTAGGTTAGAGCGCATGCATGCGAGGGGGACACATTGAATCACCTATACCAACCTTGCACCACACTCACACACATATGCTAGGGACACATGCAAGTTTTCAGATGATTCCGACGTTCTTGCGGACTTCCACCGGCGAAACCCTGATCTGCGGGACTCGGACCGTCTACCCCCCTAGACATTCTTCTGACTGGGGTAGCCCGGCGTAGCTCTCTCTTGTTTTGTGTTTGATTATGTCATGGGATGATGTGAAACCATGTTGGTTCACCAGTTGGGGAACTATACGGCCCGGTTTGACGGTAACCGGGAGATTCCCCCTTATACAGGTCCAGAACCTTCGCTTCTAGGTTAGAGCGCATGCATGTGAGGGGGTACACATGCAATCACCTATACCAACCTGGCACCACACTCACACACATATGCTAGGGACACATGAAAGTTTTCATCGATTCCGACGTTCTCGTGGACTTCCTCCGGCGAAACCCTGATGATCTACGGGCCTCGGATCGTCTACCCCCCTAGACATTCTTCTGACAGGGGTAGCCCGGCGTAGCTCTCTCGTGTTTTGTGTCTGACTAGGTCATAGGATGATGTAAAACCATGTTGGTTCACAAGTTGGGGCACTATCCTACCCGGTTTCACGTGAACGGGGAGATTCCCCCTTATACAGGTCGAGAACCTTTCGCTTCTAGGTTAGAGCGCATGCATGCGAGAGGGACACATGCAATCACCTATACCAACCTTGCACCACACTCACACACATATGCTAGGGACACATGCAAGTTTTTAGATCATTCCGACGTTCTCGTGGTCTTCCTCCGGCGAAACCCTGATCTGCGGGACTCGGATCGTCTACCCCCCTAGACATTCTTCTGACAGGGTAGCCCGACGTAGCTCTCTCTTGTTTTGTGTCTGACTAGGTCATAGGATGATGTAAAACCATGTTGGTTCACAAGTTGGGGCACTATCCTACCTGGTTTCACCTGAACGGGGAGATTCCCCTTACACAGGTCCATAACCTTTCGCTTCTAGGTTAGAGTGCATGCATGCGAGGGGGACACATGCAATCACCTATACCAACCTTGCACCACACTCATACACATATGCTAGGGACACATGCAAGTTTTCAGATGATTCCGACGTTCTTGCGGACTTCCACCGGCGAAACCCTGATCTGTGAGTGGGGACACATGCAATCACCTATACCAACCTGGCACCACACTCACACACATATGCTAGGGACACATGCAAGTTTTCATCGATTCCGACGTTCTCGTGGACTTCCTCCGGCGAAACCCTGATGATCTGCGGGCCTCGGATCGTCTACCCCCCTAGACATTCTTCTGACAGGGGTAGCCCGGCGTAGCTCTCTCTTGTTTTGTGTCTGACTAGGTCATAGGATGATGTAAAACCATGTTGGTTCACAAGTTGGGGCACTATCCTACCCGGTTTCACCTGAACAGGGAGATTCCCCCTTATACAGGTGCATAACCTTTCGCTTCTAGGTTAGAGCGCATGCATGCGAGGGGGACACATGCAATCACCTATACAAACCTTGCACCACACTCACACACATATTCTAGGGACACATGCTAGTTTTCAGATGATTCCGACGTTCTCGTGGTCTTCCTCCGGCGAAACCCTGATCTGCGGGCCTCAGATCGTCTACCCCCCTAGACATTCTTCTGACAGGGGTAGCCCGGCGTAGCTCTCTCTTGTTTTGTGTCTGACTAGGTCATAGGATGATGTAAAACCATGTTGGTTCACAAGTTGGGGCACTATCCTACCCGGTTTCACCTGAACAGGGAGATTCCCCCTTATGCAGGTCCAGAACCTTCGCTTCTAGGTTAGAGCGCATGCATGCGAGGGGGACACATGCAATCACCTATACCAACCTTGCACCACACTCACACACATATGCTAGGGACACATGCAAGTTTTCAGATGATTCCGACGTTCTCGTGGTCTTCCTCCGACGAAACCCTGATCTGCGGGACTCGGATCGTCTACCCCCCTAGACATTCTTCTGACAGGGGTAGCCCGGCGTAGCTCTCTCTTGTTTTGTGTCTGACTAGGTCATAGGATGATGTAAAACCATGTTGGTTCACAAGTTGGGGCACTATCCTACCCGGTTTCACGTGAACGAGGAGATTCCCCCTTATACAGGTCGAGAACCTTTCGCTTCTAGGTTAGAGCGCATGCATGCGAGAGGGACACATGCAATCACCTATAACAACCTTGCACCACACTCACACACATATGCTAGGGACACATGCAAGTTTTCAGATGATTCCGACGTTCTCGTGGTCTTCCTCCGGCGAAACCCTGATCTGCGGGACTCGGATCGTCTACCCCCTTAGACATTCTTCTGACAGGGGTAGCCCGACGTAGCTCTCTCTTGTTTTGTGTCTGACTAGGTGATAGGATGATGTAAAACCATGTTGGTTCACAAGTTGGGGCACTATCCTACCCGGTTTCACCTGAACGGGGAGATTCCCCCTTATACAGGTCCATAACCTTTCGCTTCTAGGTTAGAGCGCATGCATGCGAGGGGGACACATGCAATCACCTATACCAACCTTGCACCACACTCACACACATATGCTAGGTACACATGCAAGTTTTCAGATGATTCCGACGTTCTTGCGGACTTCCACCGGCGAAACCCTGATCTGCGGGACTCGGACCGTCTACCCCCCTAGACATTCTTTTGACAGGGGTAGCCCGGCGTAGCTCTCTCTTGTTTTGTATTTGATTATGTCATGGGATGATGTGAAACCATGTTAGTTCACAAGTTGGGGCACTATACGGCCCGGTTTCACCATAACGGGGAGATTCCCCCTTATACAGGTCCAGAACCTTCGCTTCTAGGTTAGAGCGCATGCATGTGAGGGGGGACACATGCAATCACCTATACCAACCTGGCACCACACTCACACACATATGCTAGGGACACATGCAAGTTTTCATCGATTCCGACGTTCTCGTGGACTTCCTCTGGCGAAACCCTGATGATCTGCGGGCCTCGGATCGTCTACCCCCCTAGACATTCTTCTGACAGGGGTAGCCCGGCGTAGCTCTCTCTTGTTTTGTGTCTGACTAGGTCATAGGATGATGTAAAACCATGTTGGTTCACAAGTTGGGGCACTATCCTACCCGGTTTCACATGAACGGGAGATCCCCCCTTATACAGGTCTAGAACCTTTCGCTTCTAGGTTAGAGCGCATGCATGTGAGAGGGACACACGCAATCACCTATACCAACCTTGCACCACACTCACACACATATGCTAGGGACACATGCAAGTTTTCAGATGATTCCGACGTTCTCGTGGTCTTCCTCCGACGAAACCCTGATCTGCGAGACTCGGATCGTCTACCCCCCTAGACATTCTTCTGATAGGGGTAGCCCGGCGTAGCTCTCTCTTGTTTGTGTCTGACTAGGTCATAGGATGATGTAAAACCATGTTGGTTCACAAGTTGGGGCACTATCCTACCCGGTTTCACCTGAACAGGGAGATTCCCCCTTATACAGGTCCATAACCTTTCGCTTCTAGGTTAGAGCGCATGCATGCGAGGGGGACACATGCAATCACCTATACCAACCTTGCACCACACTCACACACATATGCTAGGGACACATGCAAGTTTTCAGGTGATTCCGACGATCTTGCGGACTTCCACCGGCGAAACCCTGGTCTGCGGGACTTGGACCGTCTACCCCCCTAGACATTCTTCTGACAGGGGTAGCCCGGCGTAGCTCTCTCTTGTTTTGTGTCTGATTATGTCATGGGATGATGTGAAACCATGTTGGTTCACAAGTTGGGGCACTATACGGCCCGGTTTCACTGTAACAGGGAGATTCCCCCTTATACAGGTCCAGAACCTTCGCTTCTAGGTTAGAGCGCATGCATGTGAGGGGGGACACATGCAATCACCTATACCAACCTGGCACCACACTCACACACATATGCTAGGGACACATGAAAGTTTTCATCGATTCCGACGTTCTCGTGGACTTCCTCCGGCGAAACCCTCATGATCTGCGGGCCTCGGATCGTCTACCCCCTAGACATTCTTCTGACAGGGGTAGCCCGGCGTAGCTCTCTCTTGTTTTGTGTCTGACTAGGTCATAGGATGATGTAAAACCATGTTGGTTCACAAGTTGGGGCACTATCCTACCCGGTTTCACGTGAACGGGGAGATTCCCCCTTATACAGGTCGAGAACCTTTCGCTTCTAGGTTAGAGCGCATGCATGCGAGAGGGACACATGCAATCACCTATACCAACCTTGCACCACACTCACACACATATGCTAGGGACACATGCAAGTTTTTAGATGATTCCGATGTTTTCGTGGTCTTCCTCCAGCGAAACCCTGATCTGCGGGACTCGGATCGTCTACCCCCCTAGACATTCTTCTGACAGGGTAGACCGACGTAGCTCTCTCTTGTTTTGTGTCTGACTAGGTCATAGGATGATGTAAAACCATGTTGATTCACAAGTTGGGGCACTATCCTACCTGGTTTCACCTGAACGGGGAGATTCCCCCTTATACAGGTCCATAACCTTTCGCTTCTAGGTTAGAGCGCATGCATGCGAGGGGGACACATGCAATCACCTATACCAACCTTGCACCACACACACACACATATGCTAGGGACACATGCAAGTTTTCAGATGATTCCGACGTTCTTGCGGACTTCCACCGGCGAAACCCTGATCTGCGGGACTCGGACCGTCTACCCCCCTAGACATTCTTCTGAAGGGGGTAGCTCGGTGTAGCTCTCTCTTGTTTTGTGTTTGATTATGTCATGGGATGATGTGAAACCATGTTGGTTCACAAGTTGGGGCACTATACGGCCGGGTTTCACCGTAACAGGGAGATTCCCCCTTATACAGGTCCAGAACCTTCGCTTCTAGGTTAGAGCGCATGCATGTGAGGGGGGACACATGCAATCACCTATATATACCAACCTGGCACCACACTCACACACATATGCTAGGGACACATGCAAGTTTTCATCGATTCCGACGTTCTCGTGGACTTCCTCCGGCGAAACACTGATGATCTGCGGGCCTCGGATCGTCTACCTAATGGAAATGAAGTTCAGCATCCTCTAGAACCTTATGGTCTATTGCAAAGTTAGTGTTTCCATGGTCTGAATACTAACAAATAGGCAACAAAAAGTTAACTAAAAACTTTAAATAAATACATTGGAAAGAAAAAAATAAAAAGAAAATTAGAAAATACCTAAAGGCACACGGCAAAGGACAAAACACACGGCAAAGAGGTCCTTTGCCGTGTGCCTGTCGCCGTCCAACACACGGCAAAGGTCCTTTGCCGTGTGTCTCTCTCCCTCAGACACACGGCAAAGAATTTTTTTCACCTTTAGCAAGGCTTTTATTACATATATGTTAGGTGATATTATTTCATAGGATCATGAGAGCACACATATGATCATATGTTATTGTGGTCTTGATCACTATATACATGCACCCCCTGATTCCGACGTTCTCGTGGACTTCCTCCAGCGAAACCCTGATGATCTACGGGCCTCGGATCGTCTACCCCCTAGACATTCTTTTGACAGGGGTAGCCCGGCGTAGCTCTCTCTTGTTTTGTGTTTGATTATGTCATGGGATGATGTGAAACCATGTTGGTTCACAAGTTGGGGCACTATACGGCCCGTTTTCACCGTAACGGGGAGATTCCCCCTTATACAGGTCCAGAACCTTTGCTTCTAGGTTAGAGCGCATGCATGTGAGGGGGGACACATGCAATCACCTATATCAACCTGGCACCACACTCACACACATATGCTAGGGACACATGCAAGTTTTCATCGATTCCGACGTTCTCGTGGACTTCCTCCGGCGAAACCCTGATGATCTGCGGGCCTCGGATCGTCTACCCCCCTAGACATTCTTATGACAGGGGTAGCCCGGCATAGCTCTCTCTTGTTTTGTGTCTGACTAGGTCATAGGATGATGTAAAACCATGTCGGTTCACAAGTTGGGGCACTATCCTACCCGGTTTCACCTGAACGAGGAGATTCCCCCTCATACAGGTCTAGAACCTTTCGCTTCTAGGTTAGAGCGCATGCATGCGAGGGGGACACATGCAATCACCTATACCAACCTTGCACCACACTCACACACATATGCTAGGGACACATGCAAGTTTTCAGATGATTCCGACGTTCTCGTGGTCTTCCTCCGGCGAAACCCTGATCTGCGGGACTCGAATCGTCTACCCCCCTAGACATTCTTCTGACAGGGGTAGCCCGGCGTAGCTCTCTCTTGTTTTGTGTCTGACTAGGTCATAGGATGATGTAAAACCATGTTGGTTCATAAGTTGGGGCACTATCCTACCCGGTTTCACCTGAACGGGGAGATTCCCCCTTATAGAGGTCCATAACCTTCCGCTTCTAGGTTAGAGCGCATGCATGCGAGGGGGAATCATGCAATCACCTATACCAACCTTGCACCACACTCACACACATATGCTAGGGACACATGCAAGTTTTCAGATGATTCCGACGTTCTTGCGGACTTCCACCGGCGAAACCCTGATCTGCGGAACTCGGACTGTCTACCCCCCTAGACATTCTTCTGACAGGGGTAGCCCGGCATAGCTCTCTCTTGTTTTGTGTTTCATTATGTCATGGGATGATGTGAAACCATGTTGGTTCACAAGTTGGGCCACTATACGGCCCGGTTTCACCGTAACGGGGAGATTCCCCCTTATACAGGTCCAGAACCTTTGCTTCTAGGTTAGAGCGCATGCATGTGAGGGGGGACACATGCAATCACCTATATCAACCTGGCACCACACTCACACACATATGCTAGGGACACATGCAAGTTTTCATCGATTCCGACGTTCTCGTGGACTTCCTCCGGCGAAACCCTGATGATCTGCGGGCCTCGGATCGTCTACCCCCCTAGACATTCTTATGAC
This sequence comes from Avena sativa, assembly GCA_916181665.1. Taxonomy (NCBI): domain Eukaryota; kingdom Viridiplantae; phylum Streptophyta; class Magnoliopsida; order Poales; family Poaceae; genus Avena; species Avena sativa. Next base: position 389,108,888 of record OV702296.1, read on the forward strand.
AGGGGTAGCCCGGCATAGCTCTCTCTTGTTTTGTGTCTGACTAGGTCATAGGATGATGTAAAACCATGTCGGTTCACAAGTTGGGGCACTATCCTACCCGGTTTCACCTGAACGAGGAGATTCCCCCTCATACAGGTCTAGAACCTTTCGCTTCTAGGTTAGAGCGCATGCATGCGAGGGGGACACATGCAATCACCTATACCAACCTTGCACCACACTCACACACATATGCTAGGGACACATGCAAGTTTTCAGATGATTCCGACGTTCTCGTGGTCTTCCTCCGGCGAAACCCTGATCTGCGGGACTCGAATCGTCTACCCCCCTAGACATTCTTCTGACAGGGGTAGCCCGGCGTAGCTCTCTCTTGTTTTGTGTCTGACTAGGTCATAGGATGATGTAAAACCATGTTGGTTCATAAGTTGGGGCACTATCCTACCCGGTTTCACCTGAACGGGGAGATTCCCCCTTGTAGAGGTCCATAACCTTCCGCTTCTAGGTTAGAGCGCATGCATGCGAGGGGGAATCATGCAATCACCTATACCAACCTTGCACCACACTCACACACATATGCTAGGGACACATGCAAGTTTTCAGATGATTCCGACGTTCTTGCGGACTTCCACCGGCGAAACCCTGATCTGCGGAACTCGGACTGTCTACCCCCCTAGACATTCTTCTGACAGGGGTAGCCCGGCATAGCTCTCTCTTGTTTTGTGTTTCATTATGTCATGGGATGATGTGAAACCATGTTGGTTCACAAGTTGGGCCACTATACGGCCCGGTTTCACCGTAACGGGGAGATTCCCCCTTATACAGGTCCAGAACCTTTGCTTCTAGGTTAGAGCGCATGCATGTGAGGGGGGACACATGCAATCACCTATATCAACCTGGCACCACACTCACACACATATGCTAGGGACACATGCAAGTTTTCATCGATTCCGACGTTCTCGTGGACTTCCTCCGGCGAAACCCTGATGATCTGCGGGCCTCGGATCGTCTACCCCCCTAGACATTCTTATGACAGGGGTAGCCCGGCATAGCTCTCTCTTGTTTTGTGTCTGACTAGGTCATAGGATGATGTAAAACCATGTCGGTTCACAAGTTGGGGCACTATCCTACCCGGTTTCACCTGAACGAGGAGATTCCCCCTCATACAGGTCTAGAACCTTTCGCTTCTAGGTTAGAGCGCATGCATGCGAGGGGGACACATGCAATCACCTATACCAACCTTGCACCACACTCACACACATATGCTAGGGACACATGCAAGTTTTCAGATGATTCCGACGTTCTCGTGGTCTTCCTCCGGCGAAACCCTGATCTGCGGGACTCGAATCGTCTACCCCCCTAGACATTCTTCTGACAGGGGTAGCCCGGCGTAGCTCTCTCTTGTTTTGTGTCTGAATAGGTCATAGGATGATGTAAAACCATGTTGGTTCATAAGTTGGGGCACTATCCTACCCGGTTTCACCTGAACGGGGAGATTCCCCCTTATAGAGGTCCATAACCTTCCGCTTCTAGGTTAGAGCGCATGCATGCGAGGGGGAATCATGCAATCACCTATACCAACCTTGCACCACACTCACACACATATGCTAGGGACACATGCAAGTTTTCAGATGATTCCGACGTTCTTGCGGACTTCCACCGGCGAAACCCTGATCTGCGGAACTCGGACTGTCTACCCCCCTAGACATTCTTCTGACAGGGGTAGCCCGGCATAGCTCTCTCTTGTTTTGTGTTTCATTATGTCATGGGATGATGTGAAACCATGTTGGTTCACAAGTTGGGCCACTATACGGCCCGGTTTCACCGTAACGGGGAGATTCCCTGTTATACAGGTCCAGAACCTTCGCTTCTAGGTTAGAGCGCATGCATGTGAGGGGGGACACATGCAATCACCTATACCAACCTGGCACCACACTCACACACATATGCTAGGGACACATGCAAGTTTTCATCGATTCCGACGTTCTCGTGGACTTCCTCCGGCGAAACCCTGATGATCTGCGGGCCTCGGATCGTCTACCCCCCTAGACATTCTTCTGACAGGGGTAGCCCGGCGTAGCTCTGTCTTGTTTTGTGTCTGACTAGGTCATAGGATGATGTAAAACCATGTCGGTTCACAAGTTGGGGCACTATCCTACCCGGTTTCACCTGAACGAGGAGATTCCCCCTCATACAGGTCTAGAACCTTTCGCTTCTAGGTTAGAGCGCATGCATGCGAGGGGGACACATGCAATCACCTATACCAACCTTGCACCACACTCACACACATATGCTAGGGACACATGCAAGTTTTCAGATGATTCCGACGTTCTCGTGGTCTTCCTCCGGCGAAACCCTGATCTGCGGGACTCGAATCGTCTACCCCCCTAGACATTCTTCTGACAGGGGTAGCCCGGCGTAGCTCTCTCTTGTTTTGTGTCTGACTAGGTCATAGGATGATGTAAAACCATGTTGGTTCATAAGTTGGGGCACTATCCTACCCGGTTTCACCTGAACGGGGAGATTCCCCCTTATACAGGTCCATAACCTTCCGCTTCTAGGTTAGAGCGCATGCATGCGAGGGGGAATCATGCAATCACCTATACCAACCTTGCACCACACTCACACACATATGCTAGGGACACATGCAAGTTTTCAGATGATTCCGACGTTCTTGCGGACTTCCACCGGCGAAACCCTGATCTGCGGAACACGGACTGTCTACCCCCCTAGACATTCTTCTGACAGGGGTAGCCCGGCGTAGCTCTCTCTTGTTTTGTGTTTGATTATGTCATGGGATGATGTGAAACCATGTTGGTTCACAAGTTGGGGCACTATACGGCCCGGTTTCACCGTAACGGGGAGATTCCCTGTTATACAGGTCCAGAACCTTCGCTTCTAGGTTAGAGCGCATGCATGTGAGGGGGGACACATGCAATCACATATACCAACCTGGCACCACACTCACACACATATGCTAGGGACACATGCAAGTTTTCATCGATTCCGACGTTCTCGTGGACTTCCTCCGGCGAAACCCTGATGATCTGCGGGCCTCGGATCGTCTACCCCCCTAGACATTCTTCTGACAGGGGTAGCCCGGCGTAGCTCTCTCTTGTTTTGTGTCTGACTAGGTCATAGGATGATGTAAAACCATGTTGGTTCACAAGTTGGGGCACTATCCTACCTGGTTTCACCTGAACGGGGAGATTCCCCCTTATACAGGTCCAGAACCTTTCGCTTCTAGGTTAGAGCGCATGCATGCGAGTGGGACACATGCAATCACCTATATAGACCTTGCACCACACTCACACACATATGCTAGGGACACATGCAAGTTTTTAGATGATTCCGACGTTCTCGTGGTCTTCCTCCGACGAAACCCTGATCTGCGGGACTCGGATCGTCTACCCCCCTAGACATTCTTCTGACAGGGGTAGCCCGGCATAGCTCTCTCTTTTTTTGTGTCTGACTAGGTCATAGGATGATGTAAAACCATGTTGGTTCACAAGTTGGGGCACTATTCTACCCGGTTTCACGTGAACGGGGAGATTCCCCCTTATACAGGTCGAGAACCTTTCGCTTCTAGGTTAGAGCGCATGCATGCGAGAGGGACACATGCAAGCACCTATACCAACCTTGCACCACACTCACACACATATGCTAGGGACACATGCAAGTTTTTAGATGATTCCGACGTTCTCGTGGTCTTCCTCCGGCGAAACCCTGATCTGCGGGACTCGGATCGTCTACCCCCCTAGACATTCTTCTGACAGGGTAGCCCGACGTAGCTCTCTCTTGTTTTGTGTCTCACTAGGTCATAGGATGATGTAAAACCATGTTGGTTCACAAGTTGGGGCACTATCCTACCTGGTTTCACCTGAACGAGAGATTCCCCCTTATACAGGTCCATAACCTTTCGCTTCTAGGTTAGAGCGCATGCATGCGAGGGGGACACATGCAATCACCTTTACAAACCTTGCACCACACTCACACACATATTCTAGGGACACATGCAAGTTTTCAGATGATTCCGACGTTCTCGTGGTCTTCCTCCGGCGAAACCCTGATCTGCGGGCCTCGGATCGTCTACCCCCCTAGACATTCTTCTGACAGGGGTAGCCCGGCGTAGCTCTCTCTTGTTTTGTGTCTGACTAGGTCATAGTATGATGTAAAACCATGTTGGTTCACAAGTTGGGGCACTATCCTACCCGGTTTCACCTGAACGGGGAGATTCCCCCTTATACAGGTCCAGAACCTTCGCTTCTAGGTTAGAGCGCATGCATGCGAGGGGGACACATGCAATCACCTATACCAACCTTGCACCACACTCACACACATATGTTAGGGACACATGCAAGATTTCAGATGATTCCGACGTTCTCGTGGTTTTCCTCCGACGAAACCCTGATCTGCGGGACTCGGATCGTCTACCCCCCTAGACATTCTTCTGACAGGGGTAGCCCGGCGTAGCTCTCTCTTGTTTTGTGTCTGACTAGGTCATAGGATGATGTAAAACCATGTTGGTTCATAAGTTGGGGCACTATCCTACCCGGTTTCACCTGAACGGGGAGATTCCCCCTTATACAGGTCCATAACCTTCCGCTTCTAGGTTAGAGCGCATGCATGCGAGGGGGAATCATGCAATCACCTATACCAACCTTGCACCACACTCACACACATATGCTAGGGACACATGCAAGTTTTCAGATGATTCCGACGTTCTTGCGGACTTCCACCGGCGAAACCCTGATCTGCGGAACACGGACTGTCTACCCCCCTAGACATTCTTCTGACAGGGGTAGCCCGGCGTAGCTCTCTCTTGTTTTGTGTTTGATTATGTCATGGGATGATGTGAAACCATGTTGGTTCACAAGTTGGGGCACTATACGGCCCGGTTTCACCGTAACGGGGAGATTCCCTGTTATACAGGTCCAGAACCTTCGCTTCTAGGTTAGAGCGCATGCATGTGAGGGGGGACACATGCAATCACCTATACCAACCTGGCACCACACTCACACACATATGCTAGGGACACATGCAAGTTTTCATCGATTCCGACGTTCTCGTGGACTTCCTCCGGCGAAACCCTGATGATCTGCGGGCCTCGGATCGTCTACCCCCCTAGACATTCTTCTGACAGGGGTAGCCCGGCGTAGCTCTCTCTTGTTTTGTGTCTGACTAGGTCATAGGATGATGTAAAACCATGTTGGTTCACAAGTTGGGGCACTATCCTACCTGGTTTCACCTGAACGGGGAGATTCCCCCTTATACAGGTCCAGAACCTTTCGCTTCTAGGTTAGAGCGCATGCATGCGAGTTGGACACATGCAATCACCTATATAGACCTTGCACCACACTCACACACATATGCTAGGGACACATGCAAGTTTTTAGATGATTCCGACGTTCTCGTGGTCTTCCTCCGACGAAACCCTGATCTGCGGGACTCGGATCGTCTACCCCCCTAGACATTCTTCTGACAGGGGTAGCCCGGCATAGCTCTCTCTTTTTTTGTGTCTGACTAGGTCATAGGATGATGTAAAACCATGTTGGTTCACAAGTTGGGGCACTATTCTACCCGGTTTCACGTGAACGGGGAGATTCCCCCTTATACAGGTCGAGAACCTTTCGCTTCTAGGTTAGAGCGCATGCATGCGAGAGGGACACATGCAATCACCTATACCAACCTTGCACCACACTCACACACATATGCTAGGGACACATGCAAGTTTTTAGATGATTCCGACGTTCTCGTGGTCTTCCTCCGGCGAAACCCTGATCTGCGGGACTCGGATCGTCTACCCCCCTAGACATTCTTCTGACAGGGTAGCCCGACGTAGCTCTCTCTTGTTTTGTGTCTCACTAGGTCATAGGATGATGTAAAACCATGTTGGTTCACAAGTTGGGGCACTATCCTACCTGGTTTCACCTGAACGGGGAGATTCCCCCTTATACAGGTCCATAACCTTTCGCTTCTAGGTTAGAGCGCATGCATGCGAGGGGGACACATGCAATCACCTATACAAACCTTGCACCACACTCACACACATATTCTAGGGACACATGCAAGTTTTCAGATGATTCCGACGTTCTCGTGGTCTTCCTCCGGCGAAACCCTGATCTGCGGGCCTCGGATCGTCTACCCCCCTAGACATTCTTCTGACAGGGGTAGCCCGGGGTAGCTCTCTCTTGTTTTGTGTCTGACTAGGTCATAGGATGATGTAAAACCATGTTGGTTCACAAGTTGGGGCACTATCCTACCCGGTTTCACCTGAACGGGGAGATTCCCCCTTATATAGGTCCAGAACCTTCGCTTCTAGGTTAGAGCGCATGCATGCGAGGGGGACACATGCAATCACCTATACCAACCTTGCACCACACTCACACACATATGTTAGGGACACATGCAAGTTTTCAGATGATTCCGACGTTCTCGTGGTCTTCCTCCGACGAAACCCTGATCTGCGGGACTCGGATCGTCTACCCCCCTAGACATTCTTCTGACAGGGGTAGCCCGGCGTAGCTCTCTCTTGTTTTGTGTCTGACTAGGTCATAGGATGATGTAAAACCATGTTGGTTCACAAGTTGGGGCACTATCCTACCCGGTTTCACGTGAACGGGGAGATTCCCCCTTATACAGGTCGAGAACCTTTCGCTTCTAGCTTAGAGCGCATGCATGCGAGAGGGACACATGCAATCACCTATAACAACCTTGCACCACACTCACACACATATGCTAGGGACACATGCAAGTTTTCAGATGATTCCGATGTTCTCGTGGTCTTCCTCCGGCGAAACCCTGATCTGCGGGACTCGGATAGTCTACCCCCTAGACATTCTTCTGACAGGGGTAGCCCGGCGTAGCTCTCTCTTGTTTTGTGTCTGACTAGGTGATAGGATGATGTAAAACCATGTTGGTTCACAAGTTGGGGCACTATCCTACCCGGTTTCACCTGAACGGGGAGATTCCCTCTTATACAGGTCCATAACCTTTCGCTTCTAGGTTAGAGCGCATGCATGCGAGGGGGACACATGCAATCACCTATACCAACCTTGCACCACACTCACACACATATGCTAGGGACACATGCAAGTTTTCAGATGATTCCGACGTTCTTGCGGACTTCCACCGACGAAACCCTGATCTGCGGGACTCGGACCGTCTACCCCCCTAGACATTCTTTTGACAGGGGTAGCCCGGCGTAGCTCTCTCTTGTTTTGTATTTGATTATGTCATGGGATGATGTGAAACCATGTTGGTTCACAAGTTGGCGCACTATACGGCCCGGTTTCACCATAACGGGGAGATTCCCCCTTATACAGGTCCAGAACCTTTCGCTTCTAGGTTAGAGCGCATGCATGCGAGGGGGACACATCCAATCACCTATACCAACCTTGCACCACACTCACACACATATGCTAGGGACACATGCAAGTTTTCAGATGATTCCGACGTTCTTGCGGACTTCCACCGGCGAAACCCTGATCTGCGGGACTCGGACCGTCTACCCCCCTAGACATTCTTTTGACAGGGGTAGCCCGGCGTAGCTCTCTCTTGTTTTGTATTTGATTATGTCATGGGATGATGTGAAACCATGTTGGTTCACAAGTTGGGGCACTATACGGCCCGGTTTCACCATAACGGGGAGATTCCCCCTTATACAGGTCCAGAACCTTCGCTTCTAGGTTAGAGCGCATGCATGTGAGGGGGGACACATGCAATCACCTATACCAACCTGGCACCACACTCACACACATATTCTAGGGACACATGCAAGTTTTCATCGATTCCGACGTTCTCGTGGACTTCCTCCGGCGAAACCCTGATGATCTGCGGGCCTCGGATCGTCTACCCCCCTAGACATTCTTCTGACAGGGGTAGCCCGACGTAGCTCTCTCTTGTTTTGTGTCTGACTAGGTCATAGGATGATGTAAAACCATGTTGGTTCACAAGTTGGGGCACTATCCTACCCGGTTTCACATGAACGGGGAGATCCCCCCTTATACAGGTCTAGAACCTTTCGCTTCTAGGTTAGAGCGCATGCATGCGAGAGGGACACACGCAATCACCTATACCAACCTTGCACCACACTCACACACATATTCTAGGGACACATGCAAGTTTTTAGATGATTCCGACGTTCTCGTGGTCTTCCTCCGGCGAAACCCTGATCTGCGAGACTCGGATCGTCTACCCCCTAGACATTCTTCTGATAGGGGTAGCCCGGCGTAGCTCTCTCTTGTTTGTGTCTGACTAGGTCATAGGATGATGTAAAACCATGTTGGTTCACAAGTTGGGGCACTATCCTACCCGGTTTCACCTGAACAGGGAGATTCCCCCTTATACAGGTCCATAACCTTTCGCTTCTAGGTTAGAGCGCATGCATGCGAGGGGGACACATGCAATCACCTATACCAACCTTGCACCACACTCACACACATATGCTAGGGACACATGCAAGTTTTCAGATGATTCCGACGATCTTGCGGACTTCCACCGGCGAAACCCTGATCTGCGGGACTCGGACCGTCTACCCCCTAGACATTCTTCTGACAGGGGTAGCCCGGCGTAGCTCTCTCTTGTTTTGTGTCTGATTATGTCATGGGATGATGTGAAACCATGTTGGTTCACAAGTTGGGGCACTATCCTACCCTGTTTCACCATAACAGGGAGATTCCCCCTTATACAGGTCCAGAACCTTCGCTTCTAGGTTAGAGCGCATGCATGTGAGGGGGGACACATGCAATCACCTATACCAACCTGGCACCACACTCACACACATATGCTAGGGACACATGAAATTTTTCATCGATTCCGACGTTCTCGTGTACTTCCTCCGGCGAAACCCTGATGATCTGCGGGCCTCGGATCGTCTACCCCCCTAGACATTCTTCTGACAGGGGTAGCCCGGCGTAGCTCTCTCTTGTTTTGTGTCTGACTAGGTCATAGGATGATGTAAAACCATGTTGGTTCACAAGTTGGGGCACTATCCTACCCGGTTTCACGTGAACGGGGAGATTCCCCCTTATACAGGTCGAGAACCTTTCACTTCTATGTTAGAGCGCATGCATGCCAGAGGGACACATGCAATCACCTATACCAACCTTGCACCACACTCACACACATATGCTAGGGACACATGCAAGTTTTCAGATGATTCCGACGTTCTCGTGGTCTTCCTCCGGCGAAACCCTGATCTACGGGACTCGGATCATCTACCCCCCAAGACATTCTTCTGACAGGGGTAGCCCGGCGTAGCTCTCTCTTGTTTTGTGTCTGACTAGGTCATAGGATGATGTAAAACCATGTTGGCTCACAAGTTGCGGCACTATCCTACCCGGTTTCACCTGAACGGGGAGATTCCCCCTTATACAGGTCCATAACCTTTCGCTTCTAGGTTAGAGCGCATGCATGCGAGGGGGACACATGCAATCACCTATATAGACCTTGCACCACACTCACACACATATGCTAGGGACACATGCAAGTTTTCAGATGATTCCGACGTTCTTGCGGACTTCCACCGGCGAAACCCTGATCTGCGGGACTCGGACCGTCTACCCCCCTAGACATTCTTCTGACAGGGGTAGCCCGGCGTAGCTCTCTCTTGTTTTGTGTTTGATTATGTCATGGGATGATGTGAAACCATGTTGGTTCACAAGTTGGGGCACTATACGGCCCGGTTTCACTGTAACAGGGACATTCCCCCTTATACAGGTCCAGAACCTTCGCTTCTAGGTTAGAGCGCATGAATGTGAGGGGGGACACATGCAATCACCTATACCAACCTGGCACCACACTCACACACATATTCTAGGGACTCATGAAAGTTTTCATCGATTCCGACGTTCTCGTGGACTTCCTCCGGCGAAACCCTGATGATCTGCGGGCCTCGGATCGTCTACCCCCCTAGACATTCTTCTGACAGGGGTAGCCCGGCGTAGCTCTCTCTTGTTTTGTGTCTGACTAGGTCATAGGATGATGTAAAACCATGTTGGTTCACAAGTTGGGGCACTATCCTACCCGGTTTCACGTGAACGGGGAGATTCCCCCTTATACAGGTCGAGAACCTTTCGCTTCTAGGTTAGAGCGCATGCATGCGAGAGGGACACATGCAATCACCTATACCAACCTTGCACCACACTCACACACATATGCTAGGGACACATGCAAGTTTTTAGATGATTCCGACGTTTTCGTGGTCTTCCTCTGGCGAAACCCTGATCTGCGGGACTCGGATCGTCTACCCCCCTAGACATTCTTCTGACAGGGTAGCCCGATGTAGCTCTCTCTTGTTTTGTGTCTGACTAGGTCATAGGATGATGTAAAACCATGTTGGTTCACAAGTTGGGGCACTATCCTACCTGGTTTCACCTGAACGGGGAGATTCCCCCTTATACAGGTCCATAACCTTTCGCTTCTAGGTTAGAGCGCATGCATGCGAGGGGGACACATGCAATCACCTATACCAACCTTGCACCACACTCACACACATATGCTAGGGACACATGCAAGTTTTCAGATGATTCCGACGTTCTTGCGGACTTCCAACGGCGAAACCCTGATCTGCGGGACTCGGACCGTCTACCCCCTAGACATTCTTCTGACGGGGGTAGCTCGGTGTAGCTCTCTCTTGTTTTGTGTTTGATTATGTCATGGGATGATGTGAAACCATGTTGGTTCACAAGTTGGGGCACTATACGGCCCGGTTTCACCGTAACAGGGAGATTCCCCCTTATACAGGTCCAGAACCTTCGCTTCTAGGTTAGAGCGCATGCATGTGAGGGGGGACACATGCAATCACCTATAAATACCAACCTGGCACCACACTCACACACATATGCTAGGGACACATGCAAGTTTTCATCGATTCCGACGTTCTCGTGGACTTCCTCCGGCGAAACCCTGATGATCTGCGGGCCTCGGATCGTCTACCCCCCTAGACATTCTTCTGACAGGGGTAGCCCAGCGTAGCTCTCTCTTGTTTAGTGTCTGACTAGGTCATAGGATGATGTAAAACCATGTTGGTTCACAAGTTGGGGCACTATCCTACCTGGTTTCACCTGAACGGGGAGATTCCCCCTTATACAGGTCCAGAACCTTTCGCTTCTAGGTTAGAGCGCATGCATGCGAGGGGGACACATGCAATCACCTATATAGACCTTGCACCACACTCACACACATATGCTAGGGACAAATGCAAGTTTTCAGATAATTCCGACGCTCTCGTGGTCTTCCTCCGGCGAAACCCTGATCTGCGGGCCTCGGATAGTCTACCCCCTAGACATTCTTCTGACAGGGGTAGCCCGGCGTAGCTCTCTCTTGTTTTGTGTCTAACTAGGTCATAGGATGATGTAAAACCATGTTGGTTCACAAGTTGGGGCACTATCCTACCCGGTTTCACATGAACGGGGAGATTCCCCCTTATACAGGTCGAGAACCTTTCGCTTCTAGGTTAGAGCGCATGCATGCGAGAGGGACACATGCAATCACCTATACCAACCTTGCACCACACACACACACATATGCTAGGGACACATGCAAGTTTTCAGATGATTCCGACGTTCTTGTGGTCTTCCTCCGGCGAAACCCTGATCTGCGGGACTCGGATCGTCTACCCCCCTAGACATTCTTCTGACAGGGGTAGCCCGGCGTAGCTCTCTCTTGTTTTGTGTCTGACTAGGTCATAGGATGATGTAAAACCATGTTGGTTCACAAGTTGGGGCACTATCCTACCCGGTTTCACCCGAACGGGGAGATTCCCCCTTATACAGGTCCAGAACCTTTCGCTTCTAGGTTAGAGCGCATGCATGCGAGGGGGACACACGCAATCACCTATACCAACCTTGCTCCACACTCACACACATATGCTAGGGACACATGCAAGTTTTCAGATGATTCTGACGTTCTCGTGGTCTTCCTCCGGCGAAACCATGATCTGCGAGACTCAGATCGTCTACCCCCCTAGACATTCTTCTGATAGTGGTAGCCCGGCGTAGCTCTCTCTTGTTTGTGTCTGACTAGGTCATAGGATGATGTAAAACCATGTTGGTTCACAAGTTGGGGCACTATCCTACCCGGTTTCACCTAAACAGGGAGATTCCCCCTTATACAGGTCCATAACCTTTCGCTTCTAGGTTAGAGCGCATGCATGCGAGGGGGACACATGCAATCACCTATACCAACCTTGCACCACACTCACACACATATGCTAGGGACACATGCAAGTTTTCAGATGATTCCGACGTTCTTGCGGACTTCCACCGGCGAAACCCTGATCTGCGGGACTCGGACCGTCTACCCCCCTAGACATTCTTCTGACAGGGGTAGCTCGGCGTATCTCTCTCTTGTTTTGTGTTTGATTATTTCATGGGATGATGTGAAACCATGTTGGTTCACAAGTTGGGGTACTATACGGCCCGGTTTCACCGTAACAGGGAGATTCCCCCTTATACAGGTCCAGAACCTTCGCTTCTAGGTTAGAGCGCATGCATGTGAGGGGGGACACATGCAATCACCTATATATACCAACCTCGCACCACACTCACACACATATGCTAGGGACACATGCAAGTTTTCATCGATTCCGACGTTCTCGTGGACTTCCTCCGGCGAAACCCTAATGATCTGCGGGCCTCGGATCGTCTACCTAATGGAAATGAAGTTCAGCATCCTCTAGAACCTTATGGTCTATTGCAAAGTTAGTGTTTCCATGGTCTGAATACTTACAAATAGGCAACAAAAAGTTAACTAAAAACTTTAAATAAATACATTTGAAAGAAAAAAATAAAAAGAAAATTAGAAAATACCTAAAGACACACGGCAAAGGACAAAACACACGGCAAAGAGGTCCTTTGCCGTGTGCCTGTCGCCATCAAACACACGGCAAAGGTCCTTTGCCGTGTGTCTCTCTCCCTTAGACACACGGCAAAGAATTTTTTTCACCTTTATCAAGGCTTTTATTACATATATGTTAGGTGATATTATTTCATAGGATCATGAGAGCACACATATGATCATAGGTTATTGTGGTCTTGATCACTATATACATGCACCCCCCTGATTCCGACGTTCTCGTGGACTTCCTCCGACGAAACCCTGATGATCTACGGGCCTCGGATCGTCTACCCCCTAGACATTCTTCTGACAGGGGTAGCCCGGCGTAGCTCTCTCTTGTTTTGTGTTTGATTATGTCATGGGATGATGTGAAACCATGTTGGTTCACAAGTTGGGGCACTATATGGCCCGGTTTCACCGTAACGGGGAGATTCCCCCTTATACAGGTCTAGAACCTTCGCTTCTAGGTTAGAGCGCATGCATGTGAGGGGGGACACATGCAATCACCTATATCAACCTGGCACCACACTCACACACAGATGCTAGGGACACATGCAAGTTTTCATCGATTCCGACGTTCTCGTGGACTTCCTCCGGCGAAACCCTGATGATCTGCGGGCCTCGGATCGTCTACCCCCCTAGACATTCTTCTGACAGGGGTAGCCCGGGGTAGCTCTCTCTTGTTTTGTGTCTGACTAAGTCATAGGATGATGTAAAACCATGTTGGTTCACAAGTTGGGGCACAATCCTACCCGGTTTCACCTGAACGAGGAGATTCCCCCTCATACAGGTCCAGAACCTTTCGCTTCTAGGTTAGAGCGCATGCATGCAAGGGGGACACATGCAATCACCTATACCAACCTTGCACCACACTCACACACATATGCTAGGGACACATGCAAGTTTTCAGATGATTCCGACATTCTCGTGGTCTTCCTCCGGCGAAACCCTGATCTGCGGGACTCGAATCGTCTACCCCCCTAGACATTCTTCTGACAGGGGTAGCCCGGTGTAGCTCTCTCTTGTTTTGTGTCTGACTAGGTCATAGGATGATGTAAAACCATGTTGGTTCACAAGTTGGGGCACTATCCTACCCGGTTTCACCTGAACGGGGAGATTCCCCCTTATACAGGTCCATAACCTTCCGCTTCTAGGTTAGAGCGCATGCATGCGAGGTGGACACATGCAATCACCTATACCAACCTTGCACCACACTCACACACATATGCTAGGGACACATGCAAGTTTTCAGATGATTCCGACGTTCTTGCGAAACCCTGATCTGCGGGACTCGGACCGTCTACCCCCCTAGACATTCTTCTGACAGGGGTAGCCCGGCGTAGCTCTCTATTGTTTTGTGTTTGATTATGTCATGGGATGATGTGAAACCATGTTGGTTCACAAGTTGGGTCACTATACGGCCCGGTTTCACCGTAACGGGGAGATTCACCCTTATACAGGTCCAGAACCTTCGCTTCTAGGTTAGAGCGCATGCATGTGAGGGGGGACACATGCAATCACCTATACTAACCTGGCACCACACTCACACACATATGCTAGGGACACATGCAAGTTTTCATCGATTCCAACGTTCTCGTGGACTTCCTCCGGCGAAACCCTAATGATCTACAGGCCTCGGATCGTCTACCCCCCTAGACATTCTTCTGACAGGGGTAGCCGGCGTAGCTCTCTCTTGTTTTGTGTCTGACTAGGTCATAAGATGATGTAAAACCATGTTGGTTCACAAGTTGGGGCACTATCCTGCCTGGTTTCACCTGAACGGGGAGATTCCTCCTTATACAGGTCCAGAACCTTTCGCTTCTAGGTTAGAGCGCATGCATGCGAGGGGGACATATGCAATCACCTATACAAACCTTGCACCACACTCACACACATATGCTAGGGACACATGCAAGTTTTCAGATGATTCCGACGTTCTCGTGGTCTTCCTCCGGCGAAACCCTGATCTGCGGGCCTCGGATCGTCTACCCCCCTAGACATTCTTCTGACAGGGGTAGCCCGGCGTAGCTCTCTCTTGTTTTGTGTCTGACTAGGTCATAGGATGATGTAAAACCATGTTGGTTCACAAGTTGGGGAACTATCCTACCCGGTTTCACCTGAACGGGGAGATTCCCCCTTATACAGGTCCAGAACCTTCGCTTCTAGGTTAGAGCGCATGCATGCGAGGGGGACACATGCAATCACCTATACCAACCTTGCACCACACTCACACACACATATGCTAGGGACACATGCAAGTTTTCAGATGATTCCGACGTTCTCGTGGTCTTCCTCCGACGAAACCCTGATCTGCGGGACTCTGATCGTCTACCCCCCTAGACATTCTTCTGACAGGGGTAGCCCGGTGTAGCTCTATCTTGTTTTGTGTCTGACTAGGTCATAGGATGATGTAAAACCATGTTGGTTCACAAGTTGGGGCACTATCCTACCCGGTTTCACATGAACGGGGAGATTCCCCCTTATACAGGTCGAGAACCTTTCGCTTCTAGGTTAGAGCGCATGCATGCGAGAGGGACACATGCAATCACCTATACCAACCTTGCACCACACACACACACATATGCTAGGGACACATGCAAGTTTTCAGATGATTCCGACGTTCTTGTGGTCTTCCTCCGGCGAAACCCTGATCTGCGGGACTCGGATCGTCTACCCCCCTAGACATTCTTCTGACAGGGGTAGCCCGGCGTAGCTCTCTCTTGTTTTGTGTCTGACTAGGTCATAGGATGATGTAAAACCATGTTGGTTCACAAGTTGGGGCACTATCCTACCCGGTTTCACCCGAACGGGGAGATTCCCCCTTATACAGGTCCAGAACCTTTCGCTTCTAGGTTAGAGCGCATGCATGCGAGGGGGACACACGCAATCACCTATACCAACCTTGCTCCACACTCACACACATATGCTAGGGACACATGCAAGTTTTCAGATGATTCTGACGTTCTCGTGGTCTTCCTCCGGCGAAACCATGATCTGCGAGACTCAGATCGTCTACCCCCCTAGACATTCTTCTGATAGTGGTAGCCCGGCGTAGCTCTCTCTTGTTTGTGTCTGACTAGGTCATAGGATGATGTAAAACCATGTTGGTTCACAAGTTGGGGCACTATCCTACCCGGTTTCACCTAAACAGGGAGATTCCCCCTTATACAGGTCCATAACCTTTCGCTTCTAGGTTAGAGCGCATGCATGCGAGGGGGACACATGCAATCACCTATACCAACCTTGCACCACACTCACACACATATGCTAGGGACACATGCAAGTTTTCAGATGATTCCGACGATCTTGCGGACTTCCACCGGCGAAACCCTGATCTGCGGGACTCGGACTGTCTACCCCCCTAGACATTCTTCTGACAGGGGTAGCCCGGCGTAGCTCTCTCTTGTTTTGTGTTTGATTATGTCATGGGATGATGTGAAACCATGTTGGTTCACAAGTTAGGGCACTATACGGCCCGGTTTCACCGTAACAGGGAGATTCCCCCTTATACAGGCCCAGAACCTTCGCTTCTAGGTTAGAGCGCATGCATGTGAGGGGGGACACATGCAATCACCTATACCAACCTGGCACCACACTCACACACATATGCTAGGGACACATGAAATTTTTCATCGATTCCGACGTTCTCGTGTACTTCCTCCGGCGAAACCCTGATGATATGCGGGCCTCGGATCGTCTACCCCCCTAGACATTCTTCTGACAGGGGTAGCCCGGTGTAGCTCTCTCTTGTTTTGTGTCTGACTAGGTCATAGGATGATGTAAAACCATGTTGGTTCACAAGTTGGGGCACTATCCTACCCGGTTTCACCTGAACGGGGAGATTCCCCCTTATACAGGTCCATAACCTTCCGCTTCTAGGTTAGAGCGCATGCATGCGAGGTGGACACATGCAATCACCTATACCAACCTTGCACCACACTCACACACATATGCTAGGGACACATGCAAGTTTTCAGATGATTCCGACGTTCTTGCGAAACCCTGATCTGCGGGACTCGGACCGTCTACCCCCCTAGACATTCTTCTGACAGGGGTAGCCCGGCGTAGCTCTCTATTGTTTTGTGTTTGATTATGTCATGAGATGATGTGAAACCATGTTGGTTCACAAGTTGGGTCACTATACGGCCCGGTTTCACCGTAACGGGGAGATTCACCCTTATACAGGTCCAGAACCTTCGCTTCTAGGTTAGAGCGCATGCATGTGAGGGGGGACACATGCAATCACCTATACTAACCTGGCACCACACTCACACACATATGCTAGGGACACATGCAAGTTTTCATCAATTCCAACGTTCTCGTGGACTTCCTCCGGCGAAACCCTAATGATCTGCAGGCCTCGGATCGTCTACCCCCCTAGACATTCTTCTGACAGGGGTAGCCGGCGTAGCTCTCTCTTGTTTTGTGTCTGACTAGGTCATAGGATGATGTAAAACCATGTTGGTTCACAAGTTGGGGCACTATCCTGCCTGGTTTCACCTGAACGGGGAGATTCCTCCTTATACAGGTCCAGAACCTTTCGCTTCTAGGTTAGAGCGCATGCATGCGAGGGGGACACATGCAATCACCTATACAAACCTTGCACCACACTCACACACATATGCTAGGGACACATGCAAGTTTTCAGATGATTCCGACGTTCTCGTGGTCTTCCTCCGGCGAAACCCTGATCTGCGGGCCTCGGATCGTCTACCCCCCTAGACATTCTTCTGACAGGGGTAGCCCGGCGTAGCTCTCTCTTGTTTTGTGTCTGACTAGGTCATAGGATGATGTAAAACCATGTTGGTTCACAAGTTGGGGAACTATCCTACCCGGTTTCACCTGAACGGGGAGATTCCCCCTTATACAGGTCCAGAACCTTCGCTTCTAGGTTAGAGCGCATGCATGCGAGGGGGACACATGCAATCACCTATACCAACCTTGCACCACACTCACATACACATATGCTAGGGACACATGCAAGTTTTCAGATGATTCCGACGTTCTCGTGGTCTTCCTCCGACGAAACCCTGATCTGCGGGACTCTGATCGTCTACCCCCCTAGACATTCTTCTGACAGGGGTAGCCCGGTGTAGCTCTATCTTGTTTTGTGTCTGACTAGGTCATAGGATGATGTAAAACCATGTTGGTTCACAAGTTGGGGCACTATCCTACCCGGTTTCACATGAACGGGGAGATTCCCCCTTATACAGGTCGAGAACCTTTCGCTTCTAGGTTAGAGCGCATGCATGCGAGAGGGACACATGCAATCACCTATACCAACCTTGCACCACACACACACATATGCTAGGGACACATGCAAGTTTTCAGATGATTCCGACGTTCTCGTGGTCTTCCTCCGGCGAAACCCTGATCTGCGGGACTCGGATCGTCTACCCCCCTAGACATTCTTCTGACAGGGGTAGCCCAGCGTAGCTCTCTCTTGTTTTGTGTCTGACTAGGTCATAGGATGATGTAAAACCATGTTGGTTCACAAGTTGGGGCACTATCCTACCCGGTTTCACCCGAACGGGGAGATTCCCCCTTATACAGGTCCAGAACCTTTCGCTTCTAGGTTAGAGCGCATGCATGCGAGGGGGACACACGCAATCACCTATACCAACCTTGCTCCACACTCACACACATATGCTAGGGACACATGCAAGTTTTCAGATGATTCCGACGTTCTCGTGGTCTTCCTCCGGCGAAACCCTGATCTGCGAGACTCAGATCGTCTACCCCCCTAGACATTCTTCTGATAGTGGTAGCCCGGCGTAGCTCTCTCTTGTTTGTGTCTGACTAGGTCATAGGATGATGTAAAACCATGTTGGTTCACAAGTTGGGGCACTATCCTACCCGGTTTCACCTAAACAGGGAGGTTCCCCCTTATACAGGTCCATAACCTTTCGCTTCTAGGTTAGAGCGCATGCATGCGAGGGGGACACATGCAATCACCTATACCAACCTTGCACCACACTCACACACATATGCTAGGGACACATGCAAGTTTTCAGATGATTCCGACGATCTTGCGGACTTCCACCGGCGAAACCCTGATCTGCGGGACTCGGACCGTCTACCCCCCTAGACATTCTTCTGACAGGGGTAGCCCGGCGTAGCTCTCTCTTGTTTTGTGTTTGATTATGTCATGGGATGATGTGAAACCATGTTGGTTCACAAGTTAGGGCACTATACGGCCCGGTTTCACCGTAACAGGGAGATTCCCCCTTATACAGGCCCAGAACCTTCGCTTCTAGGTTAGAGCGCATGCATGTGAGGGGGGACACATGCAATCACCTATACCAACCTGGCACCACACTCACACACATATGCTAGGGACACATGAAATTTTTCATCGATTCCGACGTTCTCGTGTACTTCCTCCGGCGAAACCCTGATGATATGCGGGCCTCGGATCGTCTACCCCCCTAGACATTCTTCTGACAGGGGTAGCCCGGCGTAGCTCTCTCTTGTTTTGTGTCTGACTAGGTCATAGGATCATGTAAAACCATGTTGGTTCACAAGTTGGGGCACTATCCTACCCGGTTTCACGTGAACGGGGAGATTCCCCCTTATACAGGTCGAGAACCTTTCGCTTCTAGGTTAGAGCGCATGCATGCGAGAGGGACACATGCAATCACCTATACCAACCTTGCACCACACTCACACACATATGCTAGGGACACATGCAAGTTTTCAGATGATTCCGACGTTCTTGCGGACTTCCACCGGCGAAACCCTGATCTGCGGAACTCGGACTGTCTACCCCCCTAGACATTCTTCTGACAGGGGTAGCCCGGCGTAGCTCTCTCTTGTTTTGTGTCTGACTAGGTCATAGGATGATGTAAAACCATGTTGGTTCACAAGTTGGGGCACTATCCTACCCGGTTTCACATGAACGGGAGATCCCCCCTTATACAGGTCTAGAACCTTTCGCTTCTAGGTTAGAGCGCATGCATGTGAGAGGGACACACGCAATCACCTATACCAACCTTGCACCACACTCACACACATATGCTAGGGACACATGCAAGTTTTCAGATGATTCCGACGTTCTCGTGGTCTTCCTCCGGCGAAACCCTGATCTGCGAGACTCGGATCGTCTACCCCCCTAGACATTCTTCTGATAGGGGTAGCCCGGCGTAGCTCTCTCTTGTTTGTGTCTGACTAGGTCATAGGATGATGTAAAACCATGTTGGTTCACAAGTTGGGGCACTATCCTACCCGGTTTCACCTGAACAGGGAGATTCCCCCTTATACAGGTCCATAACCTTTCGCTTCTAGGTTAGAGCGCATGCATGCGAGGGGGACACATGCAATCACCTATACCAACCTTGCACCACACTCACACACATATGCTAGGGACACATGCAAGTTTTCAGGTGATTCCGACGATCTTGCGGACTTCCACCGGTGAAACCCTGATCTGCGGGACTTGGACCGTCTACCCCCCTAGACATTCTTCTGACAGGGGTAGCCCGGCGTAGCTCTCTCTTGTTTTGTGTCTGATTATGTCATGGGATGATGTGAAACCATGTTGGTTCACAAGTTGGGGCACTACACGGCCCGGTTTCACTGTAACAGGGAGATTCCCCCTTATACAGGTCCAGAACCTTCGCTTCTAGGTTAGAGCGCATGCATGTGAGGGGGGACACATGCAATCACCTATACCAACCTGGCACCACACTCACACACATATGCTAGGGACACATGAAAGTTTTCATCGATTCTGACGTTCTCGTGGACTTCCTCCGGCGAAACCCTGATGATCTGCGGGCCTCGGATCGTCTACCCCCCTAGACATTCTTCTGACAGGGGTAGCCCGGCGTAGCTCTCTCTTGTTTTGTGTCTGACTAGGTCATAGGATGATGTAAAACCATGTTGGTTCACAAGTTGGGGCACTATCCTACCCGGTTTCACGTGAACGGGGAGATTCCCCCTTATACAGGTCGAGAACCTTTCGCTTCTAGGTTAGAGCGCATGCATGCGAGAGGGACACATGCAATCACCTATACCAACCTTGCACCACACTCACACACATATGCTAGGGACACATGCAAGTTTTTAGATGATTCCGACGTTTTCGTGGTCTTCCTCCAGCGAAACCCTGATCTGCGGGACTCGGATCGTCTACCCCCCTAGACATTCTTCTGACAGGGTAGACCGACGTAGCTCTCTCTTGTTTTGTGTCTGACTAGGTCATAGGATGATGTAAAACCATGTTGATTCACAAGTTGGGGCACTATCCTACCTGGTTTCACCTGAACGGGGAGATTCCCCCTTATACAGGTCCATAACCTTTCGCTTCTAGGTTAGAGCGCATGCATGCGAGGGGGACACATGCAATCACCTATACCAACCTTGCACCACACACACACACATATGCTAGGGACACATGCAAATTTTCAGATGATTCCGACGTTCTTGCGGACTTCCACCGGCGAAACCCTGATCTGCGGGACTCGGACCGTCTACCCCCCTAGACATTCTTCTGAAGGGGGTAGCTCGGTGTAGCTCTCTCTTGTTTTGTGTTTGATTATGTCATGGGATGATGTGAAACCATGTTGGTTCACAAGTTGGGGCACTATACGGCCGGGTTTCACCGTAACAGGGAGATTCCCCCTTATACAGGTCCAGAACCTTCGCTTCTAGGTTAGAGCGCATGCATGTGAGGGGGGACACATGCAATCACCTATATATACCAACCTGGCACCACACTCACACACATATGCTAGGGACACATGCAAGTTTTCATCGATTCCGACGTTCTCGTGGACTTCCTCCGGCGAAACACTGATGATCTGCGGGCCTCGGATCGTCTACCTAATGGAAATGAAGTTCAGCATCCTCTAGAACCTTATGGTCTATTGCAAAGTTAGTGTTTCCATGGTCTGAATACTAACAAATAGGCAACAAAAAGTTAACTAAAAACTTTAAATAAATACATTGGAAAGAAAAAAATAAAAAGAAAATTAGAAAATACCTAAAGGCACACGGCAAAGGACAAAACACACGGCAAAGAGGTCCTTTGCCGTGTGCCTGTCGCCGTCCAACACACGGCAAAGGTCCTTTGCCGTGTGTCTCTCTCCCTCAGACACACGGCAAAGAATTTTTTTCACCTTTAGCAAGGCTTTTATTACATATATGTTAGGTGATATTATTTCATAGGATCATGAGAGCACACATATGATCATATGTTATTGTGGTCTTGATCACTATATACATGCACCCCCTGATTCCGACGTTCTCGTGGACTTCCTCCAGCGAAACCCTGATGATCTACGGGCCTCGGATCGTCTACCCCCTAGACATTCTTTTGACAGGGGTAGCCCGGCGTAGCTCTCTCTTGTTTTGTGTTTGATTATGTCATGGGATGATGTGAAACCATGTTGGTTCACAAGTTGGGGCACTATACGGCCCGGTTTCACCGTAACGGGGAGATTCCCCCTTATACAGGTCCAGAACCTTTGCTTCTAGGTTAGAGCGCATGCATGTGAGGGGGGACACATGCAATCACCTATATCAACCTGGCACCACACTCACACACATATGCTAGGGACACATGCAAGTTTTCATCGATTCCGACGTTCTCGTGGACTTCCTCCGGCGAAACCCTGATGATCTGCGGGCCTCGGATCGTCAACCCCCTAAACATTCTTATGACAGGGGTAGCCCGGCATAGCTCTCTCTTGTTTTGTGTCTGACTAGGTCATAGGATGATGTAAAACCATGTCGGTTCACAAGTTGGGGCACTATCCTACCCGGTTTCACCTGAACGAGGAGATTCCCCCTCATACAGGTCTAGAACCTTTCGCTTCTAGGTTAGAGCGCATGCATGCGAGGGGGACACATGCAATCACCTATACCAACCTTGCACCACACTCACACACATATGCTAGGGACACATGCAAGTTTTCAGATGATTCCGACGTTCTCGTGGTCTTCCTCCGGCGAAACCCTGATCTGCGGGACTCGAATCGTCTACCCCCCTAGACATTCTTCTGACAGGGGTAGCCCGGCGTAGCTCTCTCTTGTTTTGTGTCTGACTAGGTCATAGGATGATGTAAAACCATGTTGGTTCATAAGTTGGGGCACTATCCTACCCGGTTTCACCTGAACGGGGAGATTCCCCCTTATAGAGGTCCATAACCTTCCGCTTCTAGGTTAGAGCGCATGCATGCGAGGGGGAATCATGCAATCACCTATACCAACCTTGCACCACACTCACACACATATGCTAGGGACACATGCAAGTTTTCAGATGATTCCGACGTTCTTGCGGACTTCCACCGGCGAAACCCTGATCTGCGGAACTCGGACTGTCTACCCCCCTAGACATTCTTCTGACAGGGGTAGCCCGGCATAGCTCTCTCTTGTTTTGTGTTTCATTATGTCATGGGATGATGTGAAACCATGTTGGTTCACAAGTTGGGCCACTATACGGCCCGGTTTCACCGTAACGGGGAGATTCCCCCTTATACAGGTCCAGAACCTTTGCTTCTAGGTTAGAGCGCATGCATGTGAGGGGGGACACATGCAATCACCTATATCAACCTGGCACCACACTCACACACATATGCTAGGGATACATGCAAGTTTTCATCGATTCCGACGTTCTCGTGGACTTCCTCCGGCGAAACCCTGATGATCTGCGGGCCTCGGATCGTCTACCCCCCTAGACATTCTTATGACAGGGGTAGCCCGGCATAGCTCTCTCTTGTTTTGTGTCTGACTAGGTCATAGGATGATGTAAAACCATGTCGGTTCACAAGTTGGGGCACTATCCTACCCGGTTTCACCTGAACGAGGAGATTCCCCCTCATACAGGTCTAGAACCTTTTGCTTCTAGGTTAGAGCGCATGCATGCGAGGGGGACACATGCAATCACCTATACCAACCTTGCACCACACTCACACACATATGCTAGGGACACATGCAAGTTTTCAGATGATTCCGACGTTCTCGTGGTCTTCCTCCGGCGAAACCTTGATCTGCGGGACTCGAATCGTCTACCCCCCTAGACATTCTTCTGACAGGGGTAGCCCGGCGTAGCTCTCTCTTGTTTTGTGTCTGAATAGGTCATAGGATGATGTAAAACCATGTTGGTTCATAAGTTGGGGCACTATCCTACCCGGTTTCACCTGAACGGGGAGATTCCCCCTTATAGAGGTCCATAACCTTCCGCTTCTAGGTTAGAGCGCATGCATGCGAGGGGGAATCATGCAATCACCTATACCAACCTTGCACCACACTCACACACATATGCTAGGGACACATGCAAGTTTTCAGATGATTCCGACGTTCTTGCGGACTTCCACCGGCGAAACCCTGATCTGCGGAACTCGGACTGTCTACCCCCCTAGACATTCTTCTGACAGGGGTAGCCCGGCATAGCTCTCTCTTGTTTTGTGTTTCATTATGTCATGGGATGATGTGAAACCATGTTGGTTCACATGTTGGGCCACTATACGGCCCGGTTTCACCGTAACGGGGAGATTCCCTGTTATACAGGTCCAGAACCTTCGCTTCTAGGTTAGAGCGCATGCATGTGAGGGGGGACACATGCAATCACCTATACCAACCTGGCACCACACTCACACACATATGCTAGGGACACATGCAAGTTTTCATCGATTCCGACGTTCTCGTGGACTTCCTCCGGCGAAACCCTGATGATCTGCGGGCCTCGGATCGTCTACCCCCCTAGACATTCTTCTGACAGGGGTAGCCCGGCGTAGCTCTGTCTTGTTTTGTGTCTGACTAGGTCATAGGATGATGTAAAACCATGTCGGTTCACAAGTTGGGGCACTATCCTACCCGGTTTCACCTGAACGAGGAGATTCCCCCTCATACAGGTCTAGAACCTTTCGCTTCTAGGTTAGAGCGCATGCATGCGAGGGGGACACATGCAATCACCTATACCAACCTTGCACCACACTCACACACATATGCTAGGGACACATGCAAGTTTTCAGATGATTCCGACGTTCTCGCGGACTTCCACCGGCGAAACCCTGATCTGCGGAACACGGACTGTCTACCCCCCTAGACATTCTTCTGACAGGGGTAGCCCGGCGTAGCTTTCTCTGGTTTTGTGTTTGATTATGTCATGGGATGATGTGAAACCATGTTGGTTCACAAGTTGGGGCACTATACGGCCCGGTTTCACCGTAACGGGGAGATTCCCTGTTATACAGGTCCAGAACCTTCGCTTCTAGGTTAGAGCGCATGCATGTGAGGGGGGACACATGCAATCACCTATACCAACCTGGCACCACACTCACACACATATGCTAGGGACACATGCAAGTTTTCATCGATTCCGACGTTCTCGTGGACTTCCTCCGGCGAAACCCTGATGATCTGCGGGCCTCGGATCGTCTACCCCCCTAGACATTCTTCTGACAGGGGTAGCCCGGCGTAGCTCTCTCTTGTTTTGTGTCTGACTAGGTCATAGGATGATGTAAAACCATGTTGGTTCACAAGTTGGGGCACTATCCTACCTGGTTTCACCTGAACGGGGAGATTCCCCCTTATACAGGTCCAGAACCTTTCGCTTCTAGGTTAGAGCGCATGCATGCGAGTGGGACACATGCAATCACCTATATAGACCTTGCACCACACTCACACACATATGCTAGGGACACATGCAAGTTTTTAGATGATTCCGACGTTCTCGTGGTCTTCCTCCGACGAAACCCTGATCTGCGGGACTCGGATCGTCTACCCCCCTAGACATTCTTCTGACAGGGGTAGCCCGGCATAGCTCTCTCTTTTTTTGTGTCTGACTAGGTCATAGGATGATGTAAAACCATGTTGGTTCACAAGTTGGGGCACTATTCTACCCGGTTTCACGTGAACGGGGAGATTCCCCCTTATACAGGTCGAGAACCTTTCGCTTCTAGGTTAGAGCGCATGCATGCGAGAGGGACACATGCAATCACCTATACCAACCTTGCACCACACTCACACACATATGCTAGGGACACATGCAAGTTTTTAGATGATTCCGACGTTCTCGTGGTCTTCCTCCGGTGAAACCCTGATCTGCGGGACTCGGATCGTCTACCCCCCTAGACATTCTTCTGACAGGGTAGCCCGACGTAGCTCTCTCTTGTTTTGTGTCTCACTAGGTCATAGGATGATGTAAAACCATGTTGGTTCACAAGTTGGGGCACTATCCTACCTGGTTTCACCTGAACGGGGAGATTCCCCCTTATACAGGTCCATAACCTTTCGCTTCTAGGTTAGAGCGCATGCATGCGAGGGGGACACATGCAATCACCTTTACAAACCTTGCACCACACTCACACACATATTCTAGGGACACATGCAAGTTTTCAGATGATTCCGACGTTCTCGTGGTCTTCCTCCGGCGAAACCCTGATCTGCGGGCCTCGGATCGTCTACCCCCCTAGACATTCTTCTGACAGGGGTAGCCCGGCGTAGCTCTCTCTTGTTTTGTGTCTGACTAGGTCATAGTATGATGTAAAACCATGTTCGTTCACAAGTTGGGGCACTATCCTACCCGGTTTCACCTGAACGGGGAGATTCCCCCTTATACAGGTCCAGAACCTTCGCTTCTAGGTTAGAGCGCATGCATGCGAGGGGGACACATGCAATCACCTATACCAACCTTCCACCACACTCACACACATATGTTAGGGACACATGCAAGTTTTCAGATGATTCCGACGTTCTCGTGGTCTTCCTCCGACGAAACCCTGATCTGCGGGACTCGGATCGTCTACCCCCCTAGACATTCTTCTGACAGGGGTAGCCCGGCGTAGCTCTCTCTTGTTTTGTGTCTGACTAGGTCATAGGATGATGTAAAACCATGTTGGTTCATAAGTTGGGGCACTATCCTACCCGGTTTCACCTGAACGGGGAGATTCCCCCTTATACAGGTCCATAACCTTCCGCTTCTAGGTTAGAGCGCATGCATGCGAGGGGGAATCATGCAATCACCTATACCAACCTTGCACCACACTCACACACATATGCTAGGGACACATGCAAGTTTTCAGATGATTCCGACGTTCTTGCGGACTTCCACCGGCGAAACCCTGATCTGCGGAACACGGACTGTCTACCCCCCTAGACATTCTTCTGACAGGGGTAGCCCGGCGTAGCTCTCTCTTGTTTTGTGTTTGATTATGTCATGGGATGATGTGAAACCATGTTGGTTCACAAGTTGGGGCACTATACGGCCCGGTTTCACCGTAACGGGGAGATTCCCTGTTATACAGGTCCAGAACCTTCGCTTCTAGGTTAGAGCGCATGCATGTGAGGGGGGACACATGCAATCACCTATACCAACCTGGCACCACACTCACACACATATGCTAGGGACACATGCAAGTTTTCATCGATTCCGACGTTCTCGTGGACTTCCTCCGGCGAAACCCTGATGATCTGCGGGCCTCGGATCGTCTACCCCCCTAGACATTCTTCTGACAGGGGTAGCCCGGCGTAGCTCTCTCTTGTTTTGTGTCTGACTAGGTCATAGGATGATGTAAAACCATGTTGGTTCACAAGTTGGGGCACTATCCTACCTGGTTTCACCTGAACGGGGAGATTCCCCCTTATACAGGTCCAGAACCTTTCGCTTCTAGGTTAGAGCGCATGCATGCGAGTTGGACACATGCAATCACCTATATAGACCTTGCACCACACTCACACACATATGCTAGGGACACATGCAAGTTTTTAGATGATTCCGACGTTCTCGTGGTCTTCCTCCGACGAAACCCTGATCTGCGGGACTCGGATCGTCTACCCCCCTAGACATTCTTCTGACAGGGGTAGCCCGGCATAGCTCTCTCTTTTTTTGTGTCTGACTAGGTCATAGGATGATGTAAAACCATGTTAGTTCACAAGTTGGGGCACTATTCTACCCGGTTTCACGTGAACGGGGAGATTCCCCCTTATACAGGTCGAGAACCTTTCGCTTCTAGGTTAGAGCGCATGCATGCGAGAGGGACACATGCAATCACCTATACCAACCTTGCACCACACTCACACACATATGCTAGGGACACATGCAAGTTTTTAGATGATTCCGACGTTCTCGTGGTCTTCCTCCGGCGAAACCCTGATCTGCGGGACTCGGATCGTCTACCCCCCTAGACATTCTTCTGACAGGGTAGCCCGACGTAGCTCTCTCTTGTTTTGTGTCTCACTAGGTCATAGGATGATGTAAAACCATGTTGGTTCACAAGTTGGGGCACTATCCTACCTGGTTTCACCTGAACGGGGAGATTCCCCCTTATACAGGTCCATAACCTTTCGCTTCTAGGTTAGAGCGCATGCATGCGAGGGGGACACATGCAATCACCTATACAAACCTTGCACCACACTCACACACATATTCTAGGGACACATGCAAGTTTTCAGATGATTCCGACGTTCTCGTGGTCTTCCTCCGGCGAAACCCTGATCTGCGGGCCTCGGATCGTCTACCCCCCTAGACATTCTTCTGACAGGGGTAGCCCGGGGTAGCTCTCTCTTGTTTTGTGTCTGACTAGGTCATAGGATGATGTAAAACCATGTTGGTTCACAAGTTGGGGCACTATCCTACCCGGTTTCACCTGAACGGGGAGATTCCCCCTTATACAGGTCCAGAACCTTCGCTTCTAGGTTAGAGCGCATGCATGCGAGGGGGACACATGCAATCACCTATACCAACCTTGCACCACACTCACACACATATGTTAGGGACACATGCAAGTTTTCAGATGATTCCGACGTTCTCGTGGTCTTCCTCCGACGAAACCCTGATCTGCGGGACTCGGATCGTCTACCCCCCTAGACATTCTTCTGACAGGGGTAGCCCGGCGTAGCTCTCTCTTGTTTTGTGTCTGACTAGGTCATAGGATGATGTAAAACCATGTTGGTTCACAAGTTGGGGCACTATCCTACCCGGTTTCACGTGAACGGGGAGATTCCCCCTTATACAGGTCGAGAACCTTTCGCTTCTAGGTTAGAGCGCATGCATGCGAGAGGGACACATGCAATCACCTATAACAACCTTGCACCACACTCACACACATATGCTAGGGACACATGCAAGTTTTCAGATGATTCCGATGTTCTCGTGGTCTTCCTCCGGCGAAACCCTGATCTGCGGGACTCGGATCGTCTACCCCCTAGACATTCTTCTGACAGGGGTAGCCCGGCGTAGCTCTCTCTTGTTTTGTGTCTGACTAGGTGATAGGATGATGTAAAACCATGTTGGTTCACAAGTTGGGGCACTATCCTACCCGGTTTCACCTGAACGGGGAGATTCCCTCTTATACAGGTCCATAACCTTTCGCTTCTAGGTTAGAGCGCATGCATGCGAGGGGGACACATGCAATCACCTATACCAACCTTGCACCACACTCACACACATATGCTAGGGACACATGCAAGTTTTCAGATGATTCCGACGTTCTTGCGGACTTCCACCGACGAAACCCTGATCTGCGGGACTCGGACCGTCTACCCCCCTAGACATTCTTTTGACAGGGGTAGCCCGGCGTAGCTCTCTCTGGTTTTGTATTTGATTATGTCATGGGATGATGTGAAACCATGTTGGTTCACAAGTTGGCGCACTATACGGCCCGGTTTCACCATAACGGGGAGATTCCCCCTTATACAGGTCCAGAACCTTTCGCTTCTAGGTTAGAGCGCATGCATGCGAGGGGGACACATCCAATCACCTATACCAACCTTGCACCACACTCACACACATATGCTAGGGACACATGCAAGTTTTCAGATGATTCCGACGTTCTTGCGGACTTCCACCGGCGAAACCCTGATCTGCGGGACTCGGACCGTCTACCCCCCTAGACATTCTTTTGACAGGGGTAGCCCGGCGTAGCTCTCTCTTGTTTTGTATTTGATTATGTCATGGGATGATGTGAAACCATGTTGGTTCACAAGTTGGGGCACTATACGGCCCGGTTTCACCATAACGGGGAGATTCCCCCTTATACAGGTCCAGAACCTTCGCTTCTAGGTTAGAGCGCATGCATGTGAGGGGGGACACATGCAATCACCTATACCAACCTGGCACCACACTCACACACATATGCTAGGGACACATGCAAGTTTTCATCGATTCCGACGTTCTCGTGGACTTCCTCCGGCGAAACCCTGATGATCTGCGGGCCTCGGATCGTCTACCCCCCTAGACATTCTTCTGACAGGGGTAGCCCGACGTAGCTCTCTCTTGTTTTATGTCTGACTAGGTCATAGGATGATGTAAAACCATGTTGGTTCACAAGTTGGGGCACTATCCTACCCGGTTTCACATGAACGGGGAGATCCCCCCTTATACAGGTCTAGAACCTTTCGCTTCTAGGTTAGAGCGCATGCATGCGAGAGGGACACACGCAATCACCTATACCAACCTTGCACCACACTCACACACATATTCTAGGGACACATGCAAGTTTTTAGATGATTCCGACGTTCTAGTGGTCTTCCTCCGGCGAAACCCTGATCTGCGAGACTCGGATCGTCTACCCCCTAGACATTCTTCTGATAGGGGTAGCCCGGCGTAGCTCTCTCTTGTTTGTGTCTGACTAGGTCATAGGATGATGTAAAACCATGTTGGTTCACAAGTTGGGGCACTATCCTACCCGGTTTCACCTGAACAGGGAGATTCCCCCTTATACAGGTCCATAACCTTTCGCTTCTAGGTTAGAGCGCATGCATGCGAGGGGGACACATGCAATCACCTATACCAACCTTGCACCACACTCACACACATATCCTAGGGACACATGCAAGTTTTCAGATGATTCCGACGATCTTGCGGACTTCCACCGGCGAAACCCTGATCTGCGGGACTCGGACCGTCTACCCCCTAGACATTCTTCTGACAGGGGTAGCCCGGCGTAGCTCTCTCTTGTTTTGTGTCTGATTATGTCATGGGATGATGTGAAACCATGTTGGTTCACAAGTTGGGGCACTATCCTACCCTGTTTCACCATAACAGGGAGATTCCCCCTTATACAGGTCCAGAACCTTCGCTTCTAGGTTAGAGCGCATGCATGTGAGGGGGGACACATGCAATCACCTATACCAACCTGGCACCACACTCACACACATATGCTAGGGACACATGAAATTTTTCATCGATTCCGACGTTCTCGTGTACTTCCTCCGGCGAAACCCTGATGATCTGCGGGCCTCGGATCGTCTACCCCCCTAGACATTCTTCTGACAGGGGTAGCCCGGCGTAGCTCTCTCTTGTTTTGTGTCTGACTAGGTCATAGGATGATGTAAAACCATGTTGGTTCACAAGTTGGGGCACTATCCTACCCGGTTTCACGTGAACGGGGAGATTCCCCCTTATACAGGTCGAGAACCTTTCACTTCTATGTTAGAGCGCATGCATGCCAGAGGGACACATGCAATCACCTATACCAACCTTGCACCACACTCACACACATATGCTAGGGACACATGCAAGTTTTCAGATGATTCCGACGTTCTCGTGGTCTTCCTCCGGCGAAACCCTGATCTACGGGACTCGGATCATCTACCCCCCAAGACATTCTTCTGACAGGGGTAGCCCGGCGTAGCTCTCTCTTGTTTTGTGTCTGACTAGGTCATAGGATGATGTAAAACCATGTTGGCTCACAAGTTGCGGCACTATCCTACCCGGTTTCACCTGAACGGGGAGATTCCCCCTTATACAGGTCCATAACCTTTCGCTTCTAGGTTAGAGCGCATGCATGCGAGGGGGACACATGCAATCACCTATATAGACCTTGCACCACACTCACACACATATGCTAGGGACACATGCAAGTTTTCAGATGATTCCGACGTTCTTGCGGACTTCCACCAGCGAAACCCTGATCTGCGGGACTCGGACCGTCTACCCCCCTAGACATTCTTCTGACAGGGGTAGCCCGGCGTAGCTCTCTCTTGTTTTGTGTTTGATTATGTCATGGGATGATGTGAAACCATGTTGGTTCACAAGTTGGGGCACTATACGGCCCGGTTTCACTGTAACAGGGACATTCCCCCTTATACAGGTCCAGAACCTTCGCTTCTAGGTTAGAGCGCATGAATGTGAGGGGGGACACATGCAATCACCTATACCAACCTGGCACCACACTCACACACATATTCTAGGGACTCATGAAAGTTTTCATCGATTCCGACGTTCTCGTGGACTTCCTCCGGCGAAACCCTGATGATCTGCGGGCCTCGGATCGTCTACCCCCCTAGACATTCTTCTGACAGGGGTAGCCCGACGTAGCTCTCTCTTGTTTTATGTCTGACTAGGTCATAGGATGATGTAAAACCATGTTGGTTCACAAGTTGGGGCACTATCCTACCCGGTTTCACATGAACGGGGAGATCCCCCCTTATACAGGTCTAGAACCTTTCGCTTCTAGGTTAGAGCGCATGCATGCGAGAGGGACACACGCAATCACCTATACCAACCTTGCACCACACTCACACACATATTCTAGGGACACATGCAAGTTTTTAGATGATTCCGACGTTCTAGTGGTCTTCCTCCGGCGAAACCCTGATCTGCGAGACTCGGATCGTCTACCCCCTAGACATTCTTCTGATAGGGGTAGCCCGGCGTAGCTCTCTCTTGTTTGTGTCTGACTAGGTCATAGGATGATGTAAAACCATGTTGGTTCACAAGTTGGGGCACTATCCTACCCGGTTTCACCTGAACAGGGAGATTCCCCCTTATACAGGTCCATAACCTTTCGCTTCTAGGTTAGAGCGCATGCATGCGAGGGGGACACATGCAATCACCTATACCAACCTTGCACCACACTCACACACATATGCTAGGGACACATGCAAGTTTTCAGATGATTCCGACGTTCTTGCGGACTTCCAACGGCGAAACCCTGATCTGCGGGACTCGGACCGTCTACCCCCTAGACATTCTTCTGACGGGGGTAGCTCGGTGTAGCTCTCTCTTGTTTTGTGTTTGATTATGTCATGGGATGATGTGAAACCATGTTGGTTCACAAGTTGGGGCACTATACGGCCCGGTTTCACCGTAACAGGGAGATTCCCCCTTATACAGGTCCAGAACCTTCGCTTCTAGGTTAGAGCGCATGCATGTGAGGGGGGACACATGCAATCACCTATAAATACCAACCTGGCACCACACTCACACACATATGCTAGGGACACATGCAAGTTTTCATCGATTCCGACGTTCTCGTGGACTTCCTCCGGCGAAACCCTGATGATCTGCGGGCCTCGGATCGTCTACCCCCCTAGACATTCTTCTGACAGGGGTAGCCCAGCGTAGCTCTCTCTTGTTTTGTGTCTGACTAGGTCATAGGATGATGTAAAACCATGTTGGTTCACAAGTTGGGGCACTATCCTACCTGGTTTCACCTGAACGGGGAGATTCCCCCTTATACAGGTCCAGAACCTTTCGCTTCTAGGTTAGAGCGCATGCATGCGAGGGGGACACATGCAATCACCTATATAGACCTTGCACCACACTCACACACATATGCTAGGGACAAATGCAAGTTTTCAGATAATTCCGACGCTCTCGTGGTCTTCCTCCGGCGAAACCCTGATCTGCGGGCCTCGGATAGTCTACCCCCTAGACATTCTTCTGACAGGGGTAGCCCGGCGTAGCTCTCTCTTGTTTTGTGTCTAACTAGGTCGTAGGATGATGTAAAACCATGTTGGTTCACAAGTTGGGGCACTATCCTACCCGGTTTCACCTGAACGGGGAGATTCCCCCTTATACAGGTCCAGAACCTTCGCCTCTAGGTTAGAGCGCATGCATGCGAGGGGGACACATGTAATCACCTGTACCAACCTTGCACCACACTCACACACATATGCTAGGGACACATGCAAGTTTTCAGATGATTCCGACGTTCTCGTGGTCTTCCTCCGACGAAACCCTGATCTGTGGGACTCGGATCGTCTACCCCCCTAGACATTCTTCTGATAGGGGTAGCCCGGCATAACTCTCTCTTTTTTTCTGTCTGACTAGGTCATAGGATGATGTAAAACCATGTTGGTTCACAAGTTGGGGCACTATTCTACCCGGTTTCACGTGAACGGGGAGATTCCCCCTTATACAGGTCGAGAACCTTTCGCTTCTAGGTTAGAGCGCATGCATGCGAGAGGGACACATGCAATCACCTATACCAACCTTGCACCACACTCACACACATATGCTAGGGACACATGCAAGTTTTCAGATGATTCCGACGTTCTCGTGGTCTTCCTTCGGTGAAACCCTGATCTGCGGGACTCGGATCGTCTACCCCCCTACACATTCTTCTGACAGGGGTAGCCCGGCGTAGCTCTCTCTTGTTTTGTGTCTGACTAGGTCATAGGATGATGTAAAACCATGTTGGTTCACAAGTTGGGGCACTATCCTACCCGGTTTCACCTGAACGGGGAGATTCCCCCTTATACAGGTCCATAACCTCTCGCTTCTAGGTTAGAGCGCTTGCATGCGAGGGGGACACATGCAATCACCTATACCAACCTTGCACCACACTCACATACATATGCTAGGGACACATGCAAGTTTTCAGATGATTCCGACGTTCTTGCGGACTTCCACCGGCGAAACCCTGATCTGCGGGACTCGGACCGTCTACCCCCCTAGACATTCTTCTGACAGGGGTAGCTCGGCGTATCTCTCTCTTGTTTTGTGTTTGATTATTTCATGGGATGATGTGAAACCATGTTGGTTCACAAGTTGGGGTACTATACGGCCCGGTTTCACCGTAACAGGGAGATTCCCCCTTATACAGGTCCAGAACCTTCGCTTCTAGGTTAGAGCGCATGCATGTGAGGGGGGACACATGCAATCACCTATATATACCAACCTCGCACCACACTCACACACATATGCTAGGGACACATGCAAGTTTTCATCGATTCCGACGTTCTCGTGGACTTCCTCCGGCGAAACCCTAATGATCTGCGGGCCTCGGATCGTCTACCTAATGGAAATGAAGTTCAGCATCCTCTAGAACCTTATGGTCTATTGCAAAGTTAGTGTTTCCATGGTCTGAATACTTACAAATAGGCAACAAAAAGTTAACTAAAAACTTTAAATAAATACATTTGAAAGAAAAAAATAAAAAGAAAATTAGAAAATACCTAAAGACACACGGCAAAGGACAAAACACACGGCAAAGAGGTCCTTTGCTGTGTGCCTGTCGCCATCAAACACACGGCAAAGGTCCTTTGCCGTGTGTCTCTCTCCCTTAGACACACGGCAAAGAATTTTTTTCACCTTTATCAAGGCTTTTATTACATATATGTTAGGTGATATTATTTCATAGGATCATGAGAGCACACATATGATCATAGGTTATTGTGGTCTTGATCACTATATACATGCACCCCCCTGATTCCGACGTTCTCGTGGACTTCCTCCGACGAAACCCTGATGATCTACGGGCCTCGGATCGTCTACCCCCTAGACATTCTTCTGACAGGGGTAGCCCGGCGTAGCTCTCTCTTGTTTTGTGTTTGATTATGTCATGGGATGATGTGAAACCATGTTGGTTCACAAGTTGGGGCACTATATGGCCCGGTTTCACCGTAACGGGGAGATTCCCCCTTATACAGGTCTAGAACCTTCGCTTCTAGGTTAGAGCGCATGCATGTGAGGGGGGACACATGCAATCACCTATATCAACCTGGCACCACACTCACACACAGATGCTAGGGACACATGCAAGTTTTCATCGATTCCGACGTTCTCGTGGACTTCCTCCGGCGAAACCCTGATGATCTGCGGGCCTCGGATCGTCTACCCCCCTAGACATTCTTCTGACAGGGGTAGCCCGGGGTAGCTCTCTCTTGTTTTGTGTCTGACTAAGTCATAGGATGATGTAAAACCATGTTGGTTCACAAGTTGGGGCACAATCCTACCCGGTTTCACCTGAACGAGGAGATTCCCCCTCATACAGGTCCAGAACCTTTCGCTTCTAGGTTAGAGCGCATGCATGCAAGGGGGACACATGCAATCACCTATACCAACCTTGCACCACACTCACACACATATGCTAGGGACACATGCAAGTTTTCAGATGATTCCGACATTCTCGTGGTCTTCCTCCGGCGAAACCCTGATCTGCGGGACTCGAATCGTCTACCCCCCTAGACATTCTTCTGACAGGGGTAGCCCGGTGTAGCTCTCTCTTGTTTTGTGTCTGACTAGGTCATAGGATGATGTAAAACCATGTTGGTTCACAAGTTGGGGCACTATCCTACCCGGTTTCACCTGAACGGGGAGATTCCCCCTTATACAGGTCCATAACCTTCCGCTTCTAGGTTAGAGCGCATGCATGCGAGGTGGACACATGCAATCACCTATACCAACCTTGCACCACACTCACACACATATGCTAGGGACACATGCAAGTTTTCAGATGATTCCGACGTTCTTGCGAAACCCTGATCTGCGGGACTCGGACCGTCTACCCCCCTAGACATTCTTCTGACAGGGGTAGCCCGGCGTAGCTCTCTATTGTTTTGTGTTTGATTATGTCATGGGATGATGTGAAACCATGTTGGTTCACAAGTTGGGTCACTATACGGCCCGGTTTCACCGTAACGGGGAGATTCACCCTTATACAGGTCCAGAACCTTCGCTTCTAGGTTAGAGCGCATGCATGTGAGGGGGGACACATGCAATCACCTATACTAACCTGGCACCACACTCACACACATATGCTAGGGACACATGCAAGTTTTCATCGATTCCAACGTTCTCGTGGACTTCCTCCGGCGAAACCCTAATGATCTGCAGGCCTCGGATCGTCTACCCCCCTAGACATTCTTCTGACAGGGGTAGCCGGCGTAGCTCTCTCTTGTTTTGTGTCTGACTAGGTCATAAGATGATGTAAAACCATGTTGGTTCACAAGTTGGGGCACTATCCTGCCTGGTTTCACCTGAACGGGGAGATTCCTCCTTATACAGGTCCAGAACCTTTCGCTTCTAGGTTAGAGCGCATGCATGCGAGGGGGACACATGCAATCACCTATACAAACCTTGCACCACACTCACACACATATGCTAGGGACACATGCAAGTTTTCAGATGATTCCGACGTTCTCGTGGTCTTCCTCCGGCGAAACCCTGATCTGCGGGCCTCGGATCGTCTACCCCCCTAGACATTCTTCTGACAGGGGTAGCCCGGCGTAGCTCTCTCTTGTTTTGTGTCTCACTAGGTCATAGGATGATGTAAAACCATGTTGGTTCACAAGTTGGGGAACTATCCTACCCGGTTTCACCTGAACGGGGAGATTCCCCCTTATACAGGTCCAGAACCTTCGCTTCTAGGTTAGAGCGCATGCATGCGAGGGGGACACATGCAATCACCTATACCAACCTTGCACCACACTCACACACACATATGCTAGGGACACATGCAAGTTTTCAGATGATTCCGACGTTCTCGTGGTCTTCCTCCGACGAAACCCTGATCTGCGGGACTCTGATCGTCTACCCCCCTAGACATTCTTCTGACAGGGGTAGCCCGGTGTAGCTCTATCTTGTTTTGTGTCTGACTAGGTCATAGGATGATGTAAAACCATGTTGGTTCACAAGTTGGGGCACTATCCTACCCGGTTTCACATGAACGGGGAGATTCCCCCTTATACAGGTCGAGAACCTTTCGCTTCTAGGTTAGAGCGCATGCATGCGAGAGGGACACATGCAATCACCTATACCAACCTTGCACCACACACACACACACATATGCTAGGGACACATGCAAGTTTTCAGATGATTCCGACGTTCTCGTGGTCTTCCTCCGGCGAAACCCTGATCTGCGGGACTCGGATCGTCTACCCCCCTAGACATTCTTCTGACAGGGGTAGCCCGGCGTAGCTCTCTCTTGTTTTGTGTCTGACTAGGTCATAGGATGATGTAAAACCATGTTGGTTCACAAGTTGGGGCACTATCCTACCCGGTTTCACCCGAACGGGGAGATTCCCCCTTATACAGGTCCAGAACCTTTCGCTTCTAGGTTAGAGCGCATGCATGCGAGGGGGACACACGCAATCACCTATACCAACCTTGCTCCACACTCACACACATATGCTAGGGACACATGCAAGTTTTCAGATGATTCCGACGTTCTCGTGGTCTTCCTCCGGCGAAACCATGATCTGCGAGACTCAGATCGTCTACCCCCCTAGACATTCTTCTGATAGTGGTAGCCCGGCGTAGCTCTCTCTTGTTTGTGTCTGACTAGGTCATAGGATGATGTAAAACCATGTTGGTTCACAAGTTGGGGCACTATCCTACCCGGTTTCACCTAAACAGGGAGATTCCCCCTTATATAGGTCCATAACCTTTCGCTTCTAGGTTAGAGCGCATGCATGCGAGGGGGACACATGCAATCACCTATACCAACCTTGCACCACACTCACACACATATGCTAGGGACACATGCAAGTTTTCAGATGATTCCGACGATCTTGCGGACTTCCACCGGCGAAACCCTGATCTGCGGGACTCGGACTGTCTACCCCCCTAGACATTCTTCTGACAGGGGTAGCCCGGCGTAGCTCTCTCTTGTTTTGTGTTTGATTATGTCATGGGATGATGTGAAACCATGTTGGTTCACAAGTTAGGGCACTATACGGCCCGGTTTCACCGTAACAGGGAGATTCCCCCTTATACAGGCCCAGAACCTTCGCTTCTAGGTTAGAGCGCATGCATGTGAGGGGGGACACATGCAATCACCTATACCAACCTGGCACCACACTCACACACATATGCTAGGGACACATGAAATTTTTCATCGATTCCGACGTTCTCGTGTACTTCCTCCGGCGAAACCCTGATGATATGCGGGCCTCGGATCGTCTACCCCCCTAGACATTCTTCTGACAGGGGTAGCCCGGCGTAGCTCTCTCTTGTTTTGTGTCTGACTAGGTCATAGGATCATGTAAAACCATGTTGGTTCACAAGTTGGGGCACTATCCTACCCGGTTTCACGTGAACGGGGAGATTCCCCCTTATACAGGTCGAGAACCTTTCGCTTCTAGGTTAGAGCGCATGCATGCGAGAGGGACACATGCAATCACCTATACCAACCTTGCACCACACTCACACACATATGCTAGGGACACATGCAAGTTTTCAGATGATTCCGACGTTCTCGTGGTCTTCCTCCGGCGAAACCCTGATCTACGGGACTCGGATCGTCTACCCCCCTAGACATTCTTCTGACAGGGGTAGCCCGGCGTAGCTCTCTCTTGTTTTGTGTCTGACTAGGTCATAGGATGATGTAAAACCATGTTGGCTCACAAGTTGGGGCACTATCCTACCCGGTTTCACCTGAACAGGGAGATTCCCCCTTATACAGGTCCATAACCTTTCGCTTCTAGGTTAGAGCGCATGCATGCGAGGGGGACACATGCAATCACCTATACCAACCTTGCACCACACTCACACACATATGCTAGGGACACATGCAAGTTTTCAGATGATTCCGACGTTCTCGTGGACTTCCTCCGGCGAAACCCTAATGATCTGCAGGCCTCGGATCGTCTACCCCCCTAGACATTCTTCTGACAGGGGTAGCCGGCGTAGCTCTCTCTTGTTTTGTGTCTGACTAGGTCATAGGATGATGTAAAACCATGTTGGTTCACAAGTTGGGGCACTATCCTGCCTGGTTTCACCTGAACGGGGAGATTCCTCCTTATACAGGTCCAGAACCTTTCGCTTCTAGGTTAGAGCGCATGCATGCGAGGGGGACACATGCAATCACCTATACAAACCTTGCACCACACTCACACACATATGCTAGGGACACATGCAAGTTTTCAGATGATTCCGACGTTCTCGTGGTCTTCCTCCGGCGAAACCCTGATCTGCGGGCCTCGGATCGTCTACCCCCCTAGACATTCTTCTGACAGGGGTAGCCCGGCGTAGCTCTCTCTTGTTTTGTGTCTGACTAGGTCATAGGATGATGTAAAACCATGTTGGTTCACAAGTTGGGGAACTATCCTACCCGGTTTCACCTGAACGGGGAGATTCCCCCTTATACAGGTCCAGAACCTTCGCTTCTAGGTTAGAGCGCATGCATGCGAGGGGGACACATGCAATCACCTATACCAACCTTGCACCACACTCACATACACATATGCTAGGGACACATGCAAGTTTTCAGATGATTCCGACGTTCTCGTGGTCTTCCTCCGACGAAACCCTGATCTGCGGGACTCTGATCGTCTACCCCCCTAGACATTCTTCTGACAGGGGTAGCCCGGTGTAGCTCTATCTTGTTTTGTGTCTGACTAGGTCATAGGATGATGTAAAACCATGTTGGTTCACAAGTTGGGGCACTATCCTACCCGGTTTCACATGAACGGGGAGATTCCCCCTTATACAGGTCGAGAACCTTTCGCTTCTAGGTTAGAGGGCATGCATGCGAGAGGGACACATGCAATCACCTATACCAACCTTGCACCACACACACACATATGCTAGGGACACATGCAAGTTTTCAGATGATTCCGACGTTCTCGTGGTCTTCCTCCGGCGAAACCCTGATCTGCGGGACTCGGATCGTCTACCCCCCTAGACATTCTTCTGACAGGGGTAGCCCAGCGTAGCTCTCTCTTGTTTTGTGTCTGACTAGGTCATAGGATGATGTAAAACCATGTTGGTTCACAAGTTGGGGCACTATCCTACCCGGTTTCACCCGAACGGGGAGATTCCCCCTTATACAGGTCCAGAACCTTTCGCTTCTAGGTTAGAGCGCATGCATGCGAGGGGGACACACGCAATCACCTATACCAACCTTGCTCCACACTCACACACATATGCTAGGGACACATGCAAGTTTTCAGATGATTCCGACGTTCTCGTGGTCTTCCTCCGGCGAAACCCTGATCTGCGAGACTCAGATCGTCTACCCCCCTAGACATTCTTCTGATAGTGGTAGCCCGGCGTAGCTCTCTCTTGTTTGTGTCTGACTAGGTCATAGGATGATGTAAAACCATGTTGGTTCACAAGTTGGGGCACTATCCTACCCGGTTTCACCTAAACAGGGAGGTTCCCCCTTATACAGGTCCATAACCTTTCGCTTCTAGGTTAGAGCGCATGCATGCGAGGGGGACACATGCAATCACCTATACCAACCTTGCACCACACTCACACACATATGCTAGGGACACATGCAAGTTTTCAGATGATTCCGACGATCTTGCGGACTTCCACCGGCGAAACCCTGATCTGCGGGACTCGGACCGTCTACCCCCCTAGACATTCTTCTGACAGGGGTAGCCCGGCGTAGCTCTCTCTTGTTTTGTGTTTGATTATGTCATGGGATGATGTGAAACCATGTTGGTTCACAAGTTAGGGCACTATACGGCCCGGTTTCACCGTAACAGGGAGATTCCCCCTTATACAGGCCCAGAACCTTCGCTTCTAGGTTAGAGCGCATGCATGTGAGGGGGGACACATGCAATCACCTATACCAACCTGGCACCACACTCACACACATATGCTAGGGACACATGAAATTTTTCATCGATTCCGACGTTCTCGTGTACTTCCTCCGGCGAAACCCTGATGATATGCGGGCCTCGGATCGTCTACCCCCCTAGACATTCTTCTGACAGGGGTAGCCCGGCGTAGCTCTCTCTTGTTTTGTGTCTGACTAGGTCATAGGATGATGTAAAACCATGTTGGTTCACAAGTTGGGGCACTATCCTACCCGGTTTCACGTGAACGGGGAGATTCCCCCTTATACAGGTCGAGAACCTTTCGCTTCTAGGTTAGAGCGCATGCATGCGAGAGGGACACATGCAATCACCTATAACAACCTTGCACCACACTCACACACATATGCTAGGGACACATGCAAGTTTTCAGATGATTCCGACGTTCTCGTGGTCTTCCTCCGGCGAAACCCTGATCTGCGGGACTCGGATCGTCTACCGCCCTAGACATTCTTCTGACAGGGGTAGCCCGACGTAGCTCTCTCTTGTCTTGTGTCTGACTAGGTCATAGGATGATGTAAAACCATGTTGGTTCACAAGTTGGGGCACTATCCTACCCGGTTTCACGTGAACGGGGAGATTCCCCCTTATACAGGTCCATAACCATTCGCTTCTAGGTTAGAGCGCATGCATGCGAGAGGGACACATGCAATCACCTATAACAACCTTGCACCACACTCACACACATATGCTAGGGACACATGCAAGTTTTCAGATGATTCCGACGTTCTCGTGGTCTTCCTTCGGCGAAACCCTGATCTGCGGGACTCGGATCGTCTACCCCCCTAGACATTCTTCTGACAGGGGTAGCCCGGCGTAGCTCTCTCTTGTTTTGTGTCTGACTAGGTGATAGGATGATGTAAAACCATGTTGGTTCACAAGTTGGGGCACTATCCTACCCGGTTTCACCTGAACGGGGAGATTCCCCCTTATACAGGTCCATAACCTTTCGCTTCTAGGTTAGAGCGCATGCATGCGAGGGGGACACATGAAATCACCTATACCAACCTTGAACCACACTCACACACATATGCTAGGGACACATGCAAGTTTTCAGATGATTCCGACGTTCTTGCGGACTTCCACCGACGAAACCCTGATCTGCGGGACTCGGACCGTCTACCCCCCTAGACATTCTTTTGACAGGGGTAGCCTGGCGTAGCTCTCTCTTGTTTTGTATTTGATTATGTCATGGGATGATGTGAAACCATGTTGGTTCACAAGTTGGGGCACTATACGGCCCGATTTCACCATAACGGGGAGATTCCCCCTTATACAGGTCCAGAACCTTCGCTTCTAGGTTAGAGCGCATGCATGTGAGGGGGGACACA
Organism: Avena sativa; assembly: GCA_916181665.1. NCBI lineage: Eukaryota > Viridiplantae > Streptophyta > Magnoliopsida > Poales > Poaceae > Avena > Avena sativa. The sequence continues at coordinate 389,151,553 of OV702296.1, forward strand.
TGCAATCACCTATACCAACCTGGCACCACACTCACACACATATGCTAGGGACACATGCAAGTTTTCATCGATTCCGACGTTCTCATGGACTTCCTCCGGCGAAACCCTGATGATCTGCGGGCCTCGGATCGTCTACCCCCCTAGACATTCTTCTGACGGGGGTAGCCCGGCGTAGCTCTCTCTTGTTTTGTGTCTGACTAGGTCATAGGATGATGTAAAACCATGTTGGTTCACAAGTTGGGGCACTATCCTACAAGGTTTCACATGAACGGCGAGATCCCCACTTATACAGGTCTAGAACCTTTCGCTTCTAGGTTAGAGCGCATGCATGCGAGAGGGACACATGCAATCACCTATAACAACCTTGCACCACACTCACACACATATGCTAGGGACACATGCAAGTTTTCAGATGATTCCGACGTTCTCGTGGTCTTCCTCCGGCGAAACCCTGATCTGCGGGACTCGGATCGTCTACCCCCCTAGACATTCTTCTGACAGGGGTAGCCCGGCGTAGCTCTCTCATGTTTTGTGTCTGACTAGGTCATAGGATGATGTAAAACCATGTTGGTTCACAAGTTGGGGCACTATCCTACCCGGTTTCACATGAACGGGGAGATCCCCCCTTATACAGGTCTAGAACCTTTCGCTTCTAGGTTAGAGCGCATGCATGCGAGAGGGACACACGCAATCACCTATACCAACCTTGCACCACACTCACACACATATGCTAGGGACACATGCAAGTTTTCAGATGATTCCGACGTTCTCGTGGTCTTCCTCCGGCGAGACCCTGATCTGCGAGACTCAGATCGTCTACCCCCTAGACATTCTTCTGATAGTGGTAGCCCGGCGTAGCTCTCTCTTGTTTGTGTCTGACTAGGTCATAGGATGATGTAAAACCATGTTGGTTCACAAGTTGGGGCACTATCCTACCCGGTTTCACCTGAACAGGGAGATTCCCCCTTATACAGGTCCATAACCTTTCGCTTCTAGGTTAGAGCGCATGCATGCGAGGGGGACACATGCAATCACCTATACCAACCTTGCACCACACTCACACACATATGCTAGGGACACATGCAAGTTTTCAGATGATTCCGACGATCTTGCGGACTTCCACCGGCGAAACCCTGATCTGCGGGACTCGGACCGTCTACCCCCCTAGACATTCTTCTGACAGGGGTAGCCCGGCGTAGCTCTCTCTTGTTTTGTGTTTGATTATGTCATGGGATGATGTGAAACCATGTTGGTTCACAAGTTGGGGTACTATACGGCCCGGTTTCACCGTAACAGGGAGATTCCCCCTTATACAGGTCCAGAACCTTCGCTTCTAGGTTAGAGCGCATGCATGTGAGGGGGACACATGCAATCACCTATACCAACCTGGCACCACACTCAGACACATATGCTAGGGACACATGAAATTTTTCATCGATTCCGACGTTCTCGTGTACTTCCTCCGGCGAAACCCTGATGATCTGCGGGCCTCGGATCGTCTACCCCCTAGACATTCTTCTGACAGGGGTAGCCCGGCGTGGCTCTCTCTTGTTTTGTGTCTGACTAGGTCATAGGATGATGTAAAACCATGTTGGTTCACAAGTTGGGGCACTATCCTACCCGGTTTCACATGAACGGGGAGATTCCCCCTTATACAGGTCGAGAACCTTTCGCTTCTAGGTTAGAGCGCATGCATGCGAGAGGGACACATGCAATCACCTATACCAACCTTGCACCACACTCACACACATATGCTAGGGACACATGCAAGTTTTCAGATGATTCCGACGTTCTCGTGGTCTTCCTCCGGCGAAACCCTGATCTACGGGACTCGGATCGTCTACCCCCCTAGACATTCTTCTGACAGGGGTAGCCCGGCGTAGCTCTCTCTTGTTTTGTGTCTGACTAGGTCATAGGATGATGTAAAACCATGTTGGCTCACAAGTTGGGGCACTATCCTACCCGGTTTCACCTGAACGGGGAGATTCCCCCTTATACAGGTCCATAACCTTTCGCTTCTAGGTTAGAGCGCATGCATGCGAGGGGGACACATTGAATCACCTATACCAACCTTGCACCACACTCACACACATATGCTAGGGACACATGCAAGTTTTCAGATGATTCCGACGTTCTTGCGGACTTCCACCGGCGAAACCCTGATCTGCGGGACTCGGACCGTCTACCCCCCTAGACATTCTTCTGACTGGGGTAGCCCGGCGTAGCTCTCTCTTGTTTTGTGTTTGATTATGTCATGGGATGATGTGAAACCATGTTGGTTCACAAGTTGGGGAACTATACGGCCCGGTTTGACGGTAACCGGGAGATTCCCCCTTATACAGGTCCAGAACCTTCGCTTCTAGGTTAGAGCGCATGCATGTGAGGGGGTACACATGCAATCACCTATACCAACCTGGCACCACACTCACACACATATGCTAGGGACACATGAAAGTTTTCATCGATTTCGACGTTCTCGTGGACTTCCTCCGGCGAAACCCTGATGATCTGCGGGACTCGGATCGTCTACCCCCCTAGACATTCTTCTGACAGGGGTAGCCCGGCGTAGCTCTCTCTTGTTTTGTGTCTGACTAGGTCATAGGATGATGTAAAACCATGTTGGTTCACAAGTTGGGGCACTATCCTACCCGGTTTCACGTGAACGGGGAGATTCCCCCTTATACAGGTCGAGAACCTTTCGCTTCTAGGTTAGAGCGCATGCATGCGAGAGGGACACATGCAATCACCTATACCAACCTTGCACCACACTCACACACATATGCTAGGGACACATGCAAGTTTTTAGATCATTCCGACATTCTCGTGGTCTTCCTCCGGCGAAACCCTGATCTGCGGGACTCGGATCGTCTACCCCCCTAGACATTCTTCTGACAGGGTAGCCCGACGTAGCTCTCTCTTGATTTGTGTCTGACTAGGTCATAGGATGATGTAAAACCATGTTGGTTCACAAGTTGGGGCACTATCCTACCTGGTTTCACCTGAACGGGGAGATTCCCCCTTACACAGGTCCATAACCTTTCGCTTCTAGGTTAGAGTGCATGCATGCGAGGGGGACACATGCAATCACCTATACCAACCTTGCACCACACTCATACACATATGCTAGGGACACATGCAAGTTTTCAGATGATTCCGACGTTCTTGCGGACTTCCACCGGCGAAACCCTGATCTGTGAGTGGGGACACATGCAATCACCTATACCAACCTGGCACCACACTCACACACATATGCTAGGGACACATGCAAGTTTTCATCGATTCCGACGTTCTCGTGGACTTCCTCCGGCGAAACCCTGATGATCTGCGGGCCTCGGATCGTCTACCCCCCTAGACATTCTTCTGACAGGGGTAGCCCGGCGTAGCTCTCTCTTGTTTTGTGTCTGACTGGGTCATAGGATGATGTAAAACCATGTTGGTTCACAAGTTGGGGCACTATCCTACCCGGTTTCACCTGAACAGGGAGATTCCCCCTTATACAGGTCCATAACCTTTCGCTTCTAGGTTAGAGCGCATGCATGCGAGGGGGACACATGCAATCACCTATACAAACCTTGCACCACACTCACACACATATTCTAGGGACACATGCAAGTTTTCAGATGATTCGGACGTTCTCGTGGTCTTCCTCCGGCGAAACCCTGATCTGCGGGCCTCAGATCGTCTACCCCCCTAGACATTCTTCTGACAGGGGTAGCCCGGCGTAGCTCTCTCTTGTTTTGTGTCTGACTAGGTCATAGGATGATGTAAAACCATGTTGGTTCACAAGTTGGGGCACTATCCTACCCGGTTTCACCTGAACAGGGAGATTCCCCCTTATGCAGGTCCAGAACCTTCGCTTCTAGGTTAGAGCGCATGCATGCGAGGGGGACACATGCAATCACCTATACCAACCTTGCACCACACTCACACACATATGCTAGGGACACATGCAAGTTTTCAGATGATTCCGACGTTCTCGTGGTCTTCCTCCGGCGAAACCCTGATCTGCGGGACTCGGATCGTCTACCCCCCTAGACATTCTTCTGACAGGGGTAGCCCGGCGTAGCTCTCTCTTGTTTTGTGTCTGACTAGGTCATAGGATGATGTAAAACCATGTTGGTTCACAAGTTGGGGCACTATCCTACCCGGTTTCACGTGAACGAGGAGATTCCCCCTTATACAGGTCGAGAACCTTTCGCTTCTAGGTTAGAGCGCATGCATGCGAGAGGGACACATGCAATCACCTATAACAACCTTGCACCACACTCACACACATATGCTAGGGACACATGCAAGTTTTCAGATGATTCCGACGTTCTCGTGGTCTTCCTCGGGCGAAACCCTGATCTGCGGGACTCGGATCGTCTACCCCCCTAGACATTCTTCTGACAGGGTTAGCCCGGCGTAGCTCTCTCTTGTTTTGTGTCTGACTAGGTGATAGGATGATGTAAAACCATGTTGGTTCACAAGTTGGGGCACTATCCTACCCGGTTTCACCTGAACGGGGAGATTCCCCCTTATACAGGTCCATAACCTTTCGCTTCTAGGTTAGAGCGCATGCATGCGAGGGGGACACATGCAATCACCTATACCAACCTTGCACCAGACTCACACACATATGCTAGGGACACATGCAAGTTTTCAGATGATTCCGACGTTCTTGCGGACTTCCACCGGCGAAACCCTGATCTGCGGAACTCGGACTGTCTACACCCCTAGACATTCTTCTGACAGGGGTAGCCCGGCGTAGCTCTCTCTTGTTTTTTGTTTGATTATGTCATGGGATGATGTGAAACCATGTTGGTTCACAAGTTGGGGCACTATACGGCCCGGTTTCACCGTAACGGGGAGATTCCCTGTCATACAGGTCCAGAACCTTCGCTTCTAGGTTATAGCGCATGCATGTGACGGGGACACATGCAATCACCTATACCAACCTGGCACCACACTCACACACATATGCTAGGGACACATGCAAGTTTTCATCGATTACGACGTTCTCGTGGACTTCCTCCGGCGAAACCCTGATGATCTACGGGCCTCGGATCGTCTACCCCCCTAGACATTCTTCTGACAGGGGTAGCCCGGCGTAGCTCTCTCTTGTTTTGTGTCTGACTAGGTCATAGGATGATGTAAAACCATGTCGGTTCACAAGTTGGGGCACTATCCTACCCGGTTTCACCTGAACGAGGAGATTCCCCCTCATACAGGTCTAGAACCTTTCGCTTCTAGGTTAGAGCGCATGCATGCGAGGGGGACACATGCAATCACCTATACCAACCTTGCACCACACTCACACACATAGGCTAGGGACACATGCAAGTTTTCAGATGATTCCGACGTTCTCGTGGTCTTCCTCCGGCGAAACCCTGATCTGCGGGACTCGAATAGTCTACCCCCCTAGACATTCTTCTGACAGGGGTAGCCCGGCGTAGCTCTCTCTTGTTTTGTGTCTGACTAGGTCATAGGATGATGTAAAACCATGTTGGTTCATAAGTTGGGGCACTATCCTACCCGGTTTCACCTGAACAGGGAGATTCCCCCTTACACAGGTCCATAACCTTTCGCTTCTAGGTTAGAGCGCATGCATGCGAGGGGGACACATGCAATCACCTATACCAACCTTGCACCACACTCACACACATATGCTAGGGACACATGCAAGTTTTCAGATGATTCCGACGATCTTCCGGACTTCCACCGGCGAAACCCTGATCTGCGGGACTTGGACCGTCTACCCCCCTAGACATTCTTCTGACAGGGGTAGCCCGGCGTAGCTCTCTCTTGTTTTGTGTCTGATTATGTCATGGGATGATGTGAAACCATGTTGGTTCACAAGTTGGGGCACTATACGGCCCGGTTTCACCGTAACGGGGAGATTCCCCCTTATACAGGTCCAGAACCTTCGCTTCTAGGTTAGAGCGCATGCATGTGAGGGGGGACACATGCAATCACCTATATCAACCTGGCACCACACTCACACACATATGCTAGGGACACATGCAAGTTTTCATCGATTCCGACGTTCTCGTGGACTTCCTCCGTCGAAACCCTGATGATCTGCGGGCCTCGGATCGTCTACCCCCTAGACATTCTTCTGACAGGGGTAGCCCGGCGTAGCTCTCTCTTGTTTTGTGTCTGAGTAGGTCATAGGATGATGTAAAACCATGTCGGTTCACAAGTTGGGGCACTATCCTACCCGGTTTCACCTGAACGAGGAGATTCCCCCTCATACAGGTCTAGAACCTTTCGCTTCTAGGTTAGAGCGCATGCATGCGAGGGGGACACATGCAATCACCTATACCAACCTTGCACCACACTCACACACATATGCTAGGGACACATGCAAGTTTTCAGATGATTCCGACGTTCTCGTGGTCTTCCTCCGGCGAAACCCTGATCTGCGGGACTCGAATCGTCTACCCCCCTAGAAATTCTTCTGACAGGGGTAGCCCGGCGTAGCTCTCTCTTGTTTTGTGTCTGACTAGGTCATAGGATGATGTAAAACCATGTTGGTTCATAAGTTGGGGCACTATCCTACCCGGTTTCACCTGAACGGGGAGATTCCCCCTTATACAGGTCCATAACCTTCCGCTTCTAGGTTAGAGCGCATGCATGCGAGGGGGAATCATGCAATCACCTATACCAACCTTGCACCACACTCACACACATATGCTAGGGACACATGCAAGTTTTCAGATGATTCCGACGTTCTTGCGGACTTCCACCGGCGAAACCCTGATCTGCGGAACTCGGACTGTCTACCCCCCTAGACATTCTTCTGACAGGGGTAGCCCGGCGTAGCTCTCTCTTGTTTTGTGTTTCATTATGTCATGGGATGATGTGAAACCATGTTGGTTCACAAGTTGGGGCACTATACGGCCCGGTTTCACCGTAACGGGGAGATTCCCTGTTATACAGGTCCAGAACCTTCGCTTCTAGGTTAGAGCGCATGCATGTGAGGGGGGACACATGCAATCACCTATACCAACCTGGCACCACACTCACACACATATGCTAGGGACACATGCTAGTTTTCATCGATTCCGACGTTCTCGTGGACTTCCTCCGGCGAAACCCTGATGATCTGCGGGCCTCGGATCGTCTACCCCCCTAGACATTCTTCTGACAGGGGCAGCCCGGCGTAGCTCTCTCTTGTTTTGTGTCTGACTAGGTCATAGGATGATGTAAAACCATGTCGGTTCACAAGTTGGGGCACTATCCTACCCGGTTTCACCTGAACGAGGAGATTCCCCCTCATACAGGTCTAGAACCTTTCGCTTCTAGGTTAGAGCGCATGCATGCGAGGGGGACACATGCAATCACCTATACCAACCTTGCACCACACTCACACACATATGCTAGGGACACATGCAAGTTTTCAGATGATTCCGACGTTCTCGTGGTCTTCCTCCGGCGAAACCCTAATCTGCGGGACTCGAATCGTCTACCCCCCTAGACATTCTTCTGACAGGGGTAGCCCGGCGTAGCTCTCTCTTGTTTTGTGTCTGACTAGGTCATAGGATGATGTAAAACCATGTTGGTTCATAAGTTGGGGCACTATCCTACCCGGTTTCACCTGAACGGGGAGATTCCCCCTTATACAGGTCCATAACCTTCCGCTTCTAGGTTAGAGCGCATGCATGCGAGGGGGAATCATGCAATCACCTATACCAACCTTGCACCACACTCACACACATATGCTAGGGACACATGCAAGTTTTCAGATGATTCCGACGTTCTTGCGGACTTCCACCGGCGAAACCCTGATCTGCGGAACTCGGACTGTCTACCCCCCTAGACATTCTTCTGACAGGGGTAGCCCGGCGTAGCTCTCTCTTGTTTTGTGTTTCATTATGTCATGGGATGATGTGAAACCATGTTGGTTCACAAGTTGGGGCACTATACGGCCCGGTTTCACCGTAACGGGGAGATTCCCTGTTATACAGGTCCAGAACCTTTGCTTCTAGGTTAGAGCGCATGCATGTGAGGGGGGACACATGCAATCACCTATACCAACCTGGCACCACACTCACACACATATGCTAGGGACACATGCAAGTTTTCATCGATTCCGACGTTCTCGTGGACTTCCTCCGGCGAAACCCTAATGATCTGCGGGCCTCGGATCGTCTACCTAATGGAAATGAAGTTCAGCATCCTCTAGAACCTTATGGTCTATTGCAAAGTTAGTGTTTCCATGGTCTGAATACTAACAAATAGGCAACAAAAAGTTAACTAAAAACTTTAAATAAATACATTGGAAAGAAAAAAATAAAAAGAAAATTAGAAAATACCTAAAGGCACACGGCAAAGGACAAAACACACGGCAAAGAGGTCCTTTGCCGTGTGCCTGTCGCCGTCCAACACACGGCAAAGGTCCTTTGCCGTGTGTCTCTCTCCCTCAGACACACGGCAAAGAATTTTTTTCACCTTTAGCAAGGCTTTTATTACATATATGTTAGGTGATATTATTTCATAGGATCATGAGAGCACACATATGATCATAGGTTATTGTGGTATTGATCACTATATACATGCACCCCCTGATTCCGACGTTCTCGTGGACTTCCTCCAGCGAAACCCTGATGATCTACGGGCCTCGGATCGTCTACCCCCTAGACATTCTTTTGACAGGGGTAGCCCGGCGTAGCTCTCTCTTGTTTTGTGTTTGATTATGTCATGGGATGATGTGAAACCATGTTGGTTCACAAGTTGGGGCACTATACGGCCCGGTTTCACCGTAACGGGGAGATTCCCCCTTATATAGGTCCAGAACCTTCGCTTCTAGGTTAGAGCGCATGCATGTGAGGGGGGACACATGCAATCACCTATATCAACCTGGCACCACACTCACACACATATGCTAGGGACACATGCAAGTTTTCATCGATTCCGACGTTCTCGTGGACTTCCTCCGTCGAAACCCTGATGATCTGCGGGCCTCGGATCGTCTACCCCCTAGACATTCTTCTGACAGGGGTAGCCCGGCGTAGCTCTCTCTTGTTTTGTGTCTGACTATGTCATAGGATGATGTAAAACCATGTCGGTTCACAAGTTGGGGCACTATCCTACCCGGTTTCACCTGAACGAGGAGATTCCCCCTCATACAGGTCTAGAACCTTTCGCTTCTAGGTTAGAGCGCATGCATGCGAGGGGGACACATGCAATCACCTATACCAACCTTGCACCACACTCACACACATATGCTAGGGACACATGCAAGTTTTCAGATGATTCCGACGTTCTCGTGGTCTTCCTCCGGCGAAACCCTGATCTACGGGACTCGAATCGTCTACCCCCCTAGACATTCTTCTGACAGGGGTAGCCCGGCGTAGCTCTCTCTTGTTTTGTGTCTGACTAGGTCATAGGATGATGTAAAACCATGTTGGTTCATAAGTTGGGGCACTATCCTACCCGGTTTCACCTGAACGGGGAGATTCCCCCTTATACAGGTCCATAACCTTCCGCTTCTAGGTTAGAGCGCATGCATGCGAGGGGGAATCATGCAATCACCTATACCAACCTTGCACCACACTCACACACATATGCTAGGGACACATGCAAGTTTTCAGATGATTCCGACGTTCTTGCGGACTTCCACCGGCGAAACCCTGATCTGCGGAACTCGGACTGTCTACCCCCCTAGACATTCTTCTGACAGGGGTAGCCCAGCGTAGCTCTCTCTTGTTTTGTGTTTCATTATGTCATGGGATGATGTGAAACCATGTTGGTTCACAAGTTGGGGCACTATACGGCCCGGTTTCACCGTAACGGGGAGATTCCCTGTTATACAGGTCCAGAACCTTCGCTTCTAGGTTAGAGCGCATGCATGTGAGGGGGGACACATGCAATCACCTATACGAACCTGGCACCACACTCACACACATATTCTAGGGACACATGCAAGTTTTCATCGATTCCGACGTTCTCGTGGACTTCCTCCGGCGAAACCCTGATGATCTGCGGGCCTCGGATCGTCTACCCCCCTAGACATTCTTCTGACAGGGGTAGCCCGGCGTAGCTCTCTCTTGTTTTGTGTCTGACTAGGTCATAGGATGATGTAAAACCATGTCGGTTCACAAGTTGGGGCACTATCCTACCCGGTTTCACCTGAACGAGGAGATTCCCCCTCATACAGGTCTAGAACCTTTCGCTTCTAGGTTAGAGCGCATGCATGCGAGGGGGACACATGCAATCACCTATACCAACCTTGCACCACACTCACACACATATGCTAGGGACACATGCAAGTTTTCAGATGATTCCGACGTTCTCGTGGTCTTCCTCCGGCGAAACCCTGATCTGCGGGACTCGAATCGTCTACCCCCCTAGACATTCTTCTGACAGGGGTAGCCCGGCGTAGCTCTCTCTTGTTTTGTGTCTGACTAGGTCATAGGATGATGTAAAACCATGTTGGTTCATAAGTTGGGGCACTATCCTACCCGGTTTCACCTGAACGGGGAGATTCCCCCTTATACAGGTCCATAACCTTCCGCTTCTAGGTTAGAGCGCATGCATGCGAGGGGGAATCATGCAATCACCTATACCAACCTTGCACCACAGTCACACACATATGCTAGGGACACATGCAAGTTTTCAGATGATTCCGACGTTCTTGCGGACTTCCACCGGCGAAACCCTGATCTGCGGAACTCGGACTGTCTACCCCCCTAGACATTCTTCTGACAGGGGTAGCCCGGCGTAGCTCTCTCTTGTTTTGTGTTTGATTATGTCATGGGATGATGTGAAACCATGTTGGTTCACAAGTTGGGGCACTATCCTACCCGGTTTCACCTGAACAGGGAGATTCCCCCTTATACAGGTCCATAACCTTTCGCTTCTAGGTTAGAGCGCATGCATGCGAGGGGGACACATGCAATCACCTATACCAACCTTGCACCACACTCACACACATATGCTAGGGACACATGCAAGTTTTCAGATGATTCCGACGATCTTGCGGACTTCCACCGGCGAAACCCTGATCTGCGGGACTCGGACCGTCTACCCCCCTAGACATTCTTCTGACAGGGGTAGCCCGGCGTAGCTCTCTCTTGTTTTGTGTTTGATTATGTCATGGGATGATGTGAAACCATGTTGGTTCACAAGTTGGGGCACTATACGGCCCGGTTTCACCGTAACAGGGAGATTCCCCCTTATACAGGTCCAGAACCTTCGCTTCTAGGTTAGAGCGCATGCATGTGAGGGGGACACATGCAATCACCTATACCAACCTGGCACCACACTCACACACATATGCTAGGGACACATGAAATTTTTCATCGATTCCGACGTTCTCGTGTACTTCCTCCGGCGAAACCCTGATGATCTGCGGGCCTCGGATCGTCTACCCCCTAGACATTCTTCTGACAGGGGTAGCCCGGCGTAGCTCTCTCTTGTTTTGTGTCTGACTAGGTCATAGGATGATGTAAAACCATGTTGGTTCACAAGTTGGGGCACTATCCTACCCGGTTTCACATGAACGGGGAGATTCCCCCTTATACAGGTCGAGAACCTTTCGCTTCTAGGTTAGAGCGCATGCATGCGAGAGGGACACATGCAATCACCTATACCAACCTTGCACCACACTCACACACATATGCTAGGGACACATGCAAGTTTTCAGATGATTCCGACGTTCTCGTGGTCTTCCTCCGGCGAAACCCTGATCTACGGGACTCGGATCGTCTACCCCCCTAGACATTCTTCTGACAGGGGTAGCCCGGCGTAGCTCTCTCTTGTTTTGTGTCTGACTAGGTCATAGGATGATGTAAAACCATGTTGGCTCACAAGTTGGGGCACTATCCTACCCGGTTTCACCTGAACAGGGAGATTCCCCCTTATACAGGTCCATAACCTTTCGCTTCTAGGTTAGAGCGCATGCATGCGAGGGGGACACATGCAATCACCTATACCAACCTTGCACCACACTCACACACATATGCTAGGGACACATGCAAGTTTTCAGATGATTCCGACGATCTTGCGGACTTCCACCGGCGAAACCCTGATCTGCGGGACTCGGACCGTCTACCGCCCTAGACATTCTTCTGACAGGGGTAGCCCGGCGTAGCTCTCTCTTGTTTTGTGTTTGATTATGTCATGGGATGATGTGAAACCATGTTGGTTCACAAGTTGGGGCACTATACGGCCCGGTTTCACCGTAACAGGGAGATTCCCCCTTATACAGGTCCAGAACCTTCGCTTCTAGGTTAGAGCGCATGCATGTGAGGGGGACACATGCAATCACCTATACCAACCTGGCACCACACTCACACACATATGCTAGGGACACATGAAATTTTTCATCGATTCCGACGTTCTCGTGTACTTCCTCCGGCGAAACCCTGATGATCTGCGGGCCTCGGATCGTCTACCCCCTAGACATTCTTCTGACAGGGGTAGCCCGGCGTAGCTCTCTCTTGTTTTGTGTCTGACTAGGTCATAGGATGATGTAAAACCATGTTGGTTCACAAGTTGGGGCACTATCCTACCCGGTTTCACATGAACGGGGAGATTCCCCCTTATACAGGTCGAGAACCTTTCGCTTCTAGGTTAGAGCGCATGCATGCGAGAGGGACACATGCAATCACCTATACCAACCTTGCACCACACTGACACACATATGCTAGGGACACATGCAAGTTTTCAGATGATTCCGACGTTCTCGTGGTCTTCCTCCGGCGAAACCCTGATCTACGGGACTCGGATCGTCTACCCCCCTAGACATTCTTCTGACAGGGGTAGCCCGGCGTAGCTCTCTCTTGTTTTGTGTCTGACTAGGTCATAGGATGATGTAAAACCATGTTGGCTCACAAGTTGGGGCACTATCCTACCCGGTTTCACCTGAACAGGGAGATTCCCCCTTATACAGGTCCATAACCTTTCGCTTCTAGGTTAGAGCGCATGCATGCGAGGGGGACACATGCAATCACCTATACCAACCTTGCACCACACTCACACACATATGCTAGGGACACATGCAAGTTTTCAGATGATTCCGACGTTCTTGCGGACTTCCACCGGCGAAACCCTGATCTGCGGGACTCGGACCGTCTACCCCCCTAGACATTCTTTTGACAGGGGTAGCCCGGCGTAGCTCTCTCTTGTTTTGTGTTTGATTATGTCATGGGATGATGTGAAACCATGTTGGTTCACAAGTTGGGGCACTATACGGCCCGGTTTCACCGTAACAGGGAGATTCCCCCTTATACAGGTCCAGAACCTTCGCTTCTAGGTTAGAGCGCATGCATGTGAGGGGGACACATGCAATCACCTATACCAACCTGGCACCACACTCACACACATATGCTAGGGACACATGAAATTTTTCATCGATTCCGACGTTCTCGTGTACTTCCTCCGGCGAAACCCTGATGATCTGCGGGCCTCGGATCGTCTACCCCCTAGACATTCTTCTGACAGGGGTAGCCCGGCGTAGCTCTCTCTTGTTTTGTGTCTGACTAGGTCATAGGATGACGTAAAACCATGTTGGTTCACAAGTTGGGGCACTATCCTACCCGGTTTCACATGAACGGGGAGATTCCCCCTTATACAGGTCGAGAACCTTTCCCTTCTAGGTTAGAGCGCATGCATGCGAGAGGGACACATGCAATCACCTATACCAACCTTGCACCACACTCACACACATATGCTAGGGACACATGCAAGTTTTCAGATGATTCCGACGTTCTCGTGGTCTTCCTCCGGCGAAACCCTGATCTACGGGACTCGGATCGTCTACCCCCCTAGACATTCTTCTGACAGGGGTAGCCCGGCGTAGCTCTCTCTTGTTTTGTGTCTGACTAGGTCATAGGATGATGTAAAACCATGTTGTCTCACAAGTTGGGGCACTATCCTACCCGGTTCACCTGAACGGGGAGATTCCCCCTTATACAGGTCCATAACCTTTCGCTTCTAGGTTAGAGCGCATGCATGCGAGGGGGACACATTGAATCACCTATACCAACCTTGCACCACACTCACACACATATGCTAGGGACACATGCAAGTTTTCAGATGATTCCGACGATCTTGCGGACTTCCACCGGCGAAACCCTGATCTGCGGGACTCGGACCGTCTACCCCCCTAGACATTCTTCTGACTGGGGTAGCCCGGCGTAGCTCTCTCTTGTTTTGTGTCTGATTATGTCATGGGATGATGTGAAACCATGTTGGTTCACAAGTTGGGGCACTATACGGCCCGGTTTGACGGTAACAGGGAGATTCCCCCTTATACAGGTCCAGAACCTTCGCTTCTAGGTTAGAGCGCATGCATGTGAGGGGGTACACATGCAATCACCTATACCAACCTGGCACCACACTCACACACATATGCTAGGGACACATGAAAGTTTTCATCGATTCCGACGTTCTCGTGGACTTCCTCCGGCGAAACCCTGATGATCTGCGGGCCTCGGATCGTCTACCCCCCTAGACATTCTTCTGACAGGGGTAGCCCGGCGTAGCTCTCTCTTGTTTTGTGTCTGACTAGGTCATAGGATGATGTAAAACCATGTTGGTTCACAAGTTGGGGCACTATCCTACCCGGTTTCACGTGAACGGGGAGATTCCCCCTTATACAGGTCGAGAACCTTTCGCTTCTAGGTTAGAGCGCATGCATGCGAGAGGGACACATGCAATCACCTATACCAACCTTGCACCACACTCACACACATATGCTAGGGACACATGCAAGTTTTTAGATGATTCCGACGTTTTCGTGGTCTTCCTCCAGCGAAACCCTGATCTGCGGGACTCGGATCGTCTACCCCCCTAGACATTCTTCTGACAGGGTAGACCGACGTAGCTCTCTCTTGTTTTGTGTCTGACTAGGTCATAGGATGATGTAAAACCATGTTGATTCACAAGTTGGGGCACTATCCTACCTGGTTTCACCTGAACGGGGAGATTCCCCCTTATACAGGTCCATAACCTTTCGCTTCTAGGTTAGAGCGCATGCATGTGAGGGGGACACACGCAATCACCTATACCAACCTTGCACCACACTCACACACATATGCTAGGGACACATGCAAGTTTTCAGATGATTCCGACGTTCTTGCGGACTTCCACCGGCGAAACCCTGATCTGCGGGACTCGGACTGTCTACCCCCCTAGACATTCTTCTGAAGGGGGTAGCTCGGTGTAGCTCTCTCTTGTTTTGTGTTTGATTATGTCATGGGATGATGTGAAACCATGTTGGTTCACAAGTTGGGGCACTATACGGCCGGGTTTCACCGTAACAGGGAGATTCCCCCTTATACAGGTCCAGAACCTTCGCTTCTAGGTTAGAGCGCATGCATGTGAGGGGGGACACATGCAATCACCTATATATACCAACCTGGCACCACACTCACACACATATGCTAGGGACACATGCAAGTTTTCATCGATTCCGACGTTCTCGTGGACTTCCTCCGGCGAAACACTGATGATCTGCGGGCCTCGGATCGTCTACCTAATGGAAATGAAGTTCAGCATCCTCTAGAACCTTATGGTCTATTGCAAAGTTAGTGTTTCCATGGTCTGAATACTAACAAATAGGCAACAAAAAGTTAACTAAAAACTTTAAATAAATACATTGGAAAGAAAAAAATAAAAAGAAAATTAGAAAATACCTAAAGGCACACGGCAAAGGACAAAACACACGGCAAAGAGGTCCTTTGCCGTGTGCCTGTCGCCGTCCAACACACGGCAAAGGTCCTTTGCCGTGTGTCTCTCTCCCTCAGACACACGGCAAAGAATTTTTTTCACCTTTAGCAAGGCTTTTATTACATATATGTTAGGTGATATTATTTCATAGGATCATGAGAGCACACATATGATCATAGGTTATTGTGGTCTTGATCACTATATACATGCACCCCCTGATTCCGACGTTCTCGTGGACTTCCTCCAGCGAAACCCTGATGATCTACGGGCCTCGGATCGTCTACCCCCTAGACATTCTTTTGACAGGGGTAGCCCGGCGTAGCTCTCTCTTGTTTTGTGTTTGATTATGTCATGGGATGATGTGAAACCATGTTGGTTCACAAGTTGGGGCACTATACGGCCCGGTTTCACCGTAACGGGGAGATTCCCCCTTATACAGGTCCAGAACCTTTGCTTCTAGGTTAGAGCGCATGCATGTGAGGGGGGACACATGCAATCACCTATATCAACCTGGCACCACACTCACACACATATGCTAGGGACACATGCAAGTTTTCATCGATTCCGACGTTCTCGTGGACTTCCTCCGGCGAAACCCTGATGATCTGCGGGCCTCGGATCGTCTACCCCCCTAGACATTCTTCTGACAGGGGTAGCCCGGCGTAGCTCTCTCTTGTTTTGTGTCTGACTAGGTCATAGGATGATGTAAAACCATGTCGGTTCACAAGTTGGGGCACTATCCTACCCGGTTTCACCTGAACGAGGAGATTCCCCCTCATACAGGTCTAGAACCTTTCGCTTCTAGGTTAGAGCGCATGCATGCGAGGGGGACACATGCAATCACCTATACCAACCTTGCACCACACTCACACACATATGCTAGGGACACATGCAAGTTTTCAGATGATTCCGACGTTCTCGTGGTCTTCCTCCGGCGAAACCCTGATCTGCGGGACTCGAATCGTCTACCCCCCTAGACATTCTTCTGACAGGGGTAGCCCGGCGTAGCTCTCTCTTGTTTTGTGTCTGACTAGGTCATAGGATGATGTAAAACCATGTTGGTTCATAAGTTGGGGCACTATCCTACCCGGTTTCACCTGAACGGGGAGATTCCCCCTTATAGAGGTCCATAACCTTCCGCTTCTAGGTTAGAGCGCATGCATGCGAGGGGGAATCATGCAATCACCTATACCAAGCTTGCACCACACTCACACACATATGCTAGGGACACATGCAAGTTTTCAGATGATTCCGACGTTCTTGCGGACTTCCACCGGCGAAACCCTGATCTGCGGAACTCGGACTGTCTACCCCCCTAGACATTCTTCTGACAGGGGTAGCCCGGCATAGCTCTCTCTTGTTTTGTGTTTCATTATGTCATGGGATGATGTGAAACCATGTTGGTTCACAAGTTGGGCCACTATACGGCCCGGTTTCACCGTAACGGGGAGATTCCCTGTTATACACGTCCAGAACCTTCGCTTCTAGGTTAGAGCGCATGCATGTGAGGGGGGACACATGCAATCACCTATACCAACCTGGCACCACACTCACACACATATGCTAGGGACACATGCAAGTTTTCATCGATTCCGACGTTCTCGTGGACTTCCTCCGGCGAAACCCTGATGATCTGCGGGCCTCGGATCGTCTACCCCCCTAGACATTCTTCTGACAGGGGTAGCCCGGCGTAGCTCTCTCTTGTTTTGTGTCTGACTAGGTCATAGGATGATGTAAAACCATGTCGGTTCACAAGTTGGGGCACTATCCTACCCGGTTTCACCTGAACGAGGAGATTCCCCCACATACAGGTCTAGAACCTTTCGCTTCTAGGTTAGAGTGCATGCATGCGAGGGGGACACATGCAATCACCTAAACCAACCTTGCACCACACTCACACACATATGCTAGGGACACATGCAAGTTTTCAGATGATTCCGACGTTCTCGTGGTCTTCCTCCGGCGAAACCCTGATCTGCGGGACTCGAATCGTCTACCCCCCTAGACATTCTTCTGACAGGGGTAGCCCGGCGTAGCTCTCTCTTGTTTTGTGTCTGACTAGGTCATAGGATGATGTAAAACCATGTTGGTTCATAAGTTGGGGCACTATCCTACCCGGTTTCACCTGAACGGGGAGATTCCCCTTATACAGGTCCATAACCTTCCGCTTCTAGGTTAGAGCGCATGCATGCGAGGGGGAATCATGCAATCACCTATACCAACCTTGCACCACACTCACACACATATGCTAGGGACACATGCAAGTTTTCAGATGATTCCGACGTTCTTGCGGACTTCCACCGGCGAAACCCTGATCTGCGGAACTCGGACTGTCTACCCCCCTAGACATTCTTCTGACAGGGGTAGCCCGGCGTAGCTCTCTCTTGTTTTGTGTTTGATTATGTCATGGGATGATGTGAAACCATGTTGGTTCACAAGTTGGGGCACTATCCTACCCGGTTTCACCTGAACAGGGAGATTCCCCCTTATACAGGTCCATAACCTTTCGCTTCTAGGTTAGAGCGCATGCATGCGAGGGGGACACATGCAATCACCTATACCAACCTTGCACCACACTCACACACATATGCTAGGGACACATGCAAGTTTTCAGATGATTCCGACGATCTTGCGGACTTCCACCGGCGAAACCCTGATCTGCGGGACTCGGACCGTCTACCCCCCTAGACATTCTTCTGACAGGGGTAGCCCGGCGTAGCTCTCTCTTGTTTTGTGTTTGATTATGTCATGGGATGATGTGAAACCATGTTGGTTCACAAGTTGGGGCACTATACGGCCCGGTTTCACCGTAACAGGGAGATTCCCCCTTATACAGGTCCAGAACCTTCGCTTCTAGGTTAGAGCGCATGCATGTGAGGGGGACACATGCAATCACCTATACCAACCTGGCACCACACTCACACACATATGCTAGGGACACATGAAATTTTTCATCGATTCCGACGTTCTCGTGTACTTCCTCCGGCGAAACCCTAATGATCTGCGGGCCTCGGATCGTCTACCCCCTAGACATTCTTCTGACAGGGGTAGCCCGGCGTAGCTCTCTCTTGTTTTGTGTCTGACTAGGTCATAGGATGATGTAAAACCATGTTGGTTCACAAGTTGGGGCACTATCCTACCCGGTTTCACATGAACGGGGAGATTCCCCCTTATACAGGTCGAGAACCTTTCGCTTCTAGGTTAGAGCGCATGCATGCGAGAGGGACACATGCAATCACCTATACCAACCTTGCACCACACTCACACACATATGCTAGGGACACATGCAAGTTTTCAGATGATTCCGACGTTCTCGTGGTCTTCCTCCGGCGAAACCCTGATCTACGGGACTCGGATCGTCTACCCCCCTAGACATTCTTCTGACAGGGGTAGCCCGGCGTAGCTCTTTCTTGTTTTGTGTCTGACTAGGTCATAGGATGATGTAAAACCATGTTGGCTCACAAGTTGGGGCACTATCCTACCCGGTTTCACCTGAACAGGGAGATTCCCCCTTATACAGGTCCATAACCTTTCGCTTCTAGGTTAGAGCGCATGCATGCGAGGGGGACACATGCAATCACCTATACCAACCTTGCACCACACTCACACACATATGCTAGGGACACATGCAAGTTTTCAGATGATTCCGACGATCTTGCGGACTTCCACCGGCGAAACCCTGATCTGCGGGACTCGGACCGTCTACCCCCCTAAACATTCTTCTGACAGGGGTAGCCCGGCGTAGCTCTCTCTTGTTTTGTGTTTGATTATGTCATGGGATGATGTGAAACCATGTTGGTTCACAAGTTGGGGCACTATACGGCCCGGTTTCACCGTAACAGGGAGATTCCCCCTTATACAGGTCCAGAACCTTCGCTTCTAGGTTAGAGCGCATGCATGTGAGGGGGACACATGCAATCACCTATACCAACCTGGCACCACACTCACACACATATGCTAGGGACACATGAAATTTTTCATCGATTCCGACGTTCTCGTGTACTTCCTCCGGCGAAACCCTGATGATCTGCGGGCCTCGGATCGTCTACCCCCTAGACATTCTTCTGACAGGGGTAGCCCGGCGTAGCTCTCTCTTGTTTTGTGTCTGACTAGGTCATAGGATGACGTAAAACCATGTTGGTTCACAAGTTGGGGCACTATCCTACCCGGTTTCACATGAACGGGGAGATTCCCCCTTATACAGGTCGAGAACCTTTCGCTTCTAGGTTAGAGCGCATGCATGCGAGAGGGACACATGCAATCACCTATACCAACCTTGCACCACACTCACACACATATGCTAGGGACACATGCAAGTTTTCAGATGATTCCGACGTTCTCGTGGTCTTCCTCCGGCGAAACCCTGATCTACGGGACTCGGATCGTCTACCCCCCTAGACATTCTTCTGACAGGGGTAGCCCGGCGTAGCTCTCTCTTGTTTTGTGTCTGACTAGGTCATAGGATGATGTAAAACCATGTTGGCTCACAAGTTGGGGCACTATCCTACCCGGTTTCACCTGAACGGGGAGATTCCCCCTTATACAGGTCCATAACCTTTCGCTTCTAGGTTAGAGCGCATGCATGCGAGGGGGACACATTGAATCACCTATACCAACCTTGCACCACACTCACACACATATGCTAGGGACACATGCAAGTTTTCAGATGATTCCGACGTTCTTGCGGACTTCCACCGGCGAAACCCTGATCTGCGGGACTCGGACCGTCTACCCCCCTAGACATTCTTCTGACTGCGGTAGCCCGGCGTAGCTCTCTCTTGTTTTGTGTTTGATTATGTCATGGGATGATGTGAAACCATGTTGGTTCACAAGTTGGGGAACTATACGGCCCGGTTTGACGGTAACCGGGAGATTCCCCCTTATACAGGTCCAGAACCTTCGCTTCTAGGTTAGAGCGCATGCATGTGAGGGGGTACACATGCAATCACCTATACCAACCTGGCACCACACTCACACACATATGCTAGGGACACATGAAAGTTTTCATCGATTCCGACGTTCTCGTGGACTTCCTCCGGCGAAACCCTGATGATCTGCGGGCCTCGGATCGTCTACCCCCCTAGACATTCTTCTGACAGGGGTAGCCCGGCGTAGCTCTCTCTTGTTTTGTGTCTGACTAGGTCATAGGATGATGTAAAACCATGTTGGTTCACAAGTTGGGGCACTATCCTACCCGGTTTCACGTGAACGGGGAGATTCCCCCTTATACAGGTCGAGAACCTTTCGCTTCTAGGTTAGAGCGCATGCATGCGAGAGGGACACATGCAATCACCTATACCAACCTTGCACCACACTCACACACATATGCTAGGGACACATGCAAGTTTTTAGATCATTCCGACGTTCTCGTGGTCTTCCTCCGGCGAAACCCTGATCTGCGGGACTCGGATCGTCTACCCCCCTAGACATTCTTCTGACAGGGTAGCCCGACGTAGCTCTCTCTTGTTTTGTGTCTGACTAGGTCATAGGATGATGTAAAACCATGTTGGTTCACAAGTTGGGGCACTATCCTACCTGGTTTCACCTGAACGGGGAGATTCCCCTTACACAGGTCCATAACCTTTCGCTTCAAGGTTAGAGTGCATGCATGCGAGGGGGACACATGCAATCACCTATACCAACCATGCACCACACTCATACACATATGCTAGGGACACATGCAAGTTTTCAGATGATTCCGACGTTCTTGCGGACTTCCACCGGCGAAACCCTGATCTGTGAGTGGGGACACATGCAATCACCTATACCAACCTGGCACCACACTCACACACATATGCTAGGGACACATGCAAGTTTTCATCGATTCCGACGTTCTCGTGGACTTCCTCCGGCGAAACCCGGATGATCTGCGGGCCTCGGATCGTCTACCCCCCTAGACATTCTTCTGACAGGGGTAGCCCGGCGCAGCTCTCTCTTGTTTTGTGTCTGACTAGGTCATAGGATGATGTAAAACCATGTTGGTTCACAAGTTGGGGCACTATCCTACCCGGTTTCACCTGAACAGGGAGATTCCCCCTTATACAGGTGCATAACCTTTCGCTTCTAGGTTAGAGCGCATGCATGCGAGGGGGACACATGCAATCACCTATACAAACCTTGCACCACACTCACACACATATTCTAGGGACACATGCTAGTTTTCAGATGATTCCGACGTTCTCGTGGTCTTCCTCCGGCGAAACCCTGATCTGCGGGCCTCAGATCGTCTACCCCCCTAGACATTCTTCTGACAGGGGTAGCCCGGCGTAGCTCTCTCTTGTTTTGTGTCTGACTAGGTCATAGGATGATGTAAAACCATGTTGGTTCACAAGTTGGGGCACTATCCTACCCGGTTTCACCTGAACAGGGAGATTCCCCCTTATGCAGGTCCAGAACCTTCGCTTCTAGGTTAGAGCGCATGCATGCGAGGGGGACACATGCAATCACCTATACCAACCTTGCACCACACTCACACACATATGCTAGGGACACATGCAAGTTTTCAGATGATTCCGACGTTCTCGTGGTCTTCCTCCGACGAAACCCTGATCTGCGGGACTCGGATCGTCTACCCCCCTAGACATTCTTCTGACAGGGGTAGCCCGGCGTAGCTCTCTCTTGTTTTGTGTCTGACTAGGTCATAGGATGATGTAAAACCATGTTGGTTCACAAGTTGGGGCACTATCCTACCCGGTTTCACGTGAACGAGGAGATTCCCCCTTATACAGGTCGAGAACCTTTTGCTTCTAGGTTAGAGCGCATGCATGCGAGAGGGACACATGCAATCACCTATAACAACCTTGCACCACACTCACACACATATGCTAGGGACACATGCAAGTTTTCAGATGATTCCGACGTTCTCGTGGTCTTCCTCCGGCGAAACCCTGATCTGCGGGACTCGGATCGTCTACCCCCTAGACATTCTTCTGACAGGGGTAGCCCGGCGTAGCTCTCTCTTGTTTTGTGTCTGACTAGGTGATAGGATGATGTAAAACCATGTTGGTTCACAAGTTGGGGCACTATCCTACCCGGTTTCACCTGAACGGGGAGATTCCCCCTTATACAGGTCCATAACCTTTCGCTTCTAGGTTAGAGCGCATGCATGCGAGGGGGACACATGCAATCACCTATACCAACCTTGCACCACACTCACACACATATGCTAGGGACACATGCAAGTTTTCAGATGATTCCGACGTTCTTGCGGACTTCCACCGGCGAAACCCTGATCTGCGGGACTCGGACCGTCTACCCCCCTAGACATTCTTTTGACAGGGGTAGCCCGGCGTAGCTCTCTCTTGTTTTGTGTTTGATTATGTCATGGGATGATGTGAAACCATGTTGGTTCACAAGTTGGGGCACTATCCTACCCTGTTTCACCATAACAGGGAGATTCCCCCTTATACAGGTCCAGAACCTTCGCTTCTAGGTTAGAGCGCATGCATGTGAGGGGGGACACATGCAATCACCTATACCAACCTGGCACCACACTCACACACATATGCTAGGGACACATGAAATTTTTCATCGATTCCGACGTTCTCGTGTACTTCCTCCGGCGAAACCCTGATGATCTGCGGGCCTCGGATCGTCTACCCCCCTAGACATTCTTCTGACAGGGGTAGCCCGGCGTAGCTCTCTCTTGTTTTGTGTCTGACTAGGTCATAGGATGATGTAAAACCATGTTGGTTCACAAGTTGGGGCACTATCCTACCCGGTTTCACGTGAACGGGGAGATTCCCCCTTATACAGGTCGTGAACCTTTCACTTCTAGGTTAGAGCGCATGCATGCCAGAGGGACACATGCAATCACCTATACCAACCTTGCACCACACTCACACACATATGCTAGGGACACATGCAAGTTTTCAGATGATTCCGACGTTCTCGTGGTCTTCCTCCGGCGAAACCCTGATCTACGGGACTCGGATCGTCTACCCCCCTAGACATTCTTCTGATAGGGGTAGCCCGGCGTAGCTCTCTCTTGTTTTGTGTCTGACTAGGTCATAGGATGATGTAAAACCATGTTGGCTCACAAGTTGCGGCACTATCCTACCCGGTTTCACCTGAACAGGGAGATTCCCCCTTATACAGGTCCATAACCTTTCGCTTCTAGGTTAGAGCGCATGCATGCGAGAGGGACACATGCAATCACCTATACCAACCTTGCACCACACTCACACACATATGCTAGGGACACATGCAAGTTTTTAGATGATTCCGACGTTTTCGTGGTCTTCCTCCGGCGAAACCCTGATCTGCGGGACTCGGATCGTCTACCCCCCTAGACATTCTTCTGACAGGGTAGCCCGATGTAGCTCTCTCTTGTTTTGTGTCTGACTAGGTCATAGGATGATGTAAAACCATGTTGGTTCACAAGTTGGGGCACTATCCTACCTGGTTTCACCTGAACGGGGAGATTCCCCCTTATACAGGTCCATAACCTTTCGCTTCTAGGTTAGAGCGGATGCATGCGAGGGGGACACATGCAATCACCTATACCAACCTTGCACCACACTCACACACATATGCTAGGGACACATGCAAGTTTTCAGATGATTCCGACGTTCTTGCGGACTTCCAACGGCGAAACCCTGATCTGCGGGACTCGGACCGTCTACCCCCTAGACATTCTTCTGACGGGGGTAGCTCGGTGTAGCTCTCTCTTGTTTTGTGTTTGATTATGTCATGGGATGATGTGAAACCATGTTGGTTCACAAGTTGGGGCACTATACGGCCCGGTTTCACCGTAACAGGGAGATTCCCCCTTATACAGGTCCAGAACCTTCGCTTCTAGGTTAGAGCGCATGCATGTGAGGGGGGACACATGCAATCACCTATAAATACCAACCTGGCACCACACTCACACACATATGCTAGGGACACATGCAAGTTTTCATCGATTCCGACGTTCTCGTGGACTTCCTCCGGCGAAACACTGATGACCTGCGGGCCTCGGATCGTCTACCCCCCTAGACATTCTTCTGACAGGGGTAGCCCAGCGTAGCTCTCTCTTGTTTTGTGTCTGACTAGGTCATAGGATGATGTAAAACCATGTTGGTTCACAAGTTGGGGCACTATCCTACCTGGTTTCACCTGAACGGGGAGATTCCCCCTTATACAGGTCCAGAACCTTTCGCTTCTAGGTTAGAGCGCATGCATGCGAGGGGGACACATGCAATCACCTATATAGACCTTGCACCACACTCACACACATATGCTAGGGAGAAATGCAAGTTTTCAGATAATTCCGACGCTCTCGTGGTCTTCCTCCGGCGAAACCCTGATCTGCGGGCCTCGGATAGTCTACCCCCTAGACATTCTTCTGACAGGGGTAGCCCGGCGTAGCTCTCTCTTGTTTTGTGTCTAACTAGGTCGTAGGATGATGTAAAACCATGTTGGTTCACAAGTTGGGGCACTATCCTACCCGGTTTCACCTGAACGGGGAGATTCCCCCTTATACAGGTCCAGAACCTTCGCCTCTAGGTTAGAGCGCATGCATGCGAGGGGGACACATGTAATCACCTATACCAACCTTGCACCACACTCACACACATATGCTAGGGACACATGCAAGTTTTCAGATGATTCCGACGTTCTCTTGGTCTTCCTCCGACGAAACCCTGATCTGTGGGACTCGGATCGTCTACCCCCCTAGACATTCTTCTGATAGGGGTAGCCCGGCATAACTCTCTCTTTTTTTCTGTCTGACTAGGTCATAGGATGATGTAAAACCATGTTGGTTCACAAGTTGGGGCACTATTCTACCCGGTTTCACGTGAACGGGGAGATTCCCCCTTATACAGGTCGAGAACCTTTCG
The DNA here is from genome assembly GCA_916181665.1 of Avena sativa. Classification (NCBI taxonomy): domain Eukaryota; kingdom Viridiplantae; phylum Streptophyta; class Magnoliopsida; order Poales; family Poaceae; genus Avena; species Avena sativa. The sequence continues at coordinate 389,177,034 of OV702296.1, forward strand.
CTTCTAGGTTAGAGCGCATGCATGCGAGAGGGACACATGCAATCACCTATACCAACCTTGCACCACACTCACACACATATGCTAGGGACACATGCAAGTTTTCAGATGATTCCGACGTTCTCGTGGTCTTCCTTCGGCGAAACCCTGATCTGCGGGACTCGGATCGTCTACCCCCTAGACATTCTTCTGACAGGGGTAGCCCGACGTAGCTCTCTCTTGTTTTGTGTCTGACTAGGTCATAGGATGATGTAAAACCATGTTGGTTCACAAGTTGGGGCACTATCCTACCCGGTTTCACCTGAACGGGGAGATTCCCCCTTATACAGGTCCATAACCTTTCGCTTCTAGGTTAGAGCGCTTGCATGCGAGGGGGACACATGCAATCACCTATACCAACCTTGCACCACACTCACACACATATGCTAGGGACACATGCAAGTTTTCAGATGATTCCGACGTTCTTGCGGACTTCCACCGGCGAAACCCTGATCTGCGGGACTCGGACCATCTACCCCCCTAGACATTCTTCTGACAGGGGTAGCTCGGCGTATCTCTCTCTTGTTTTGTGTTTGATTATTTCATGGGATGATGTGAAACCATGTTGGTTCACAAGTTGGGGTACTATACGGCCCGGTTTCACCGTAACAGGGAGATTCCCCCTTATACAGGTCTAGAACCTTCGCTTCTAGGTTAGAGCGCATGCATGTGAGGGGGGACACATGCAATCACCTATATATACCAACCTCGCACCACACTCACACACATATGCTAGGGACACATGCAAGTTTTCATCGATTCCGACGTTCTCGTGGACTTCCTCCGGCGAAACCCTAATGATCTGCGGGCCTCGGATCGTCTACCTAATGGAAATGAAGTTCAGCATCCTCTAGAACCTTATGGTCTATTGCAAAGTTAGTGTTTCCATGGTCTGAATACTTACAAATAGGCAACAAAAAGTTAACTAAAAACTTTAAATAAATACATTTGAAAGAAAAAAATAAAAAGAAAATTAGAAAATACCTAAAGACACACGGCAAAGTACAAAACACACGGCAAAGAGGTCCTTTGCCGTGTGCCTGTCGCCATCAAACACACGGCAAAGGTCCTTTGCCGTGTGTCTCTCTCCCTCAGACACACGGCAAAGAATTTTTTTCACCTTTAGCAAGGCTTTTATTACATATATGTTAGGTGATATTATTTCATAGGATCATGAGAGCACACATATGATCATAGGTTATTGTGGTCTTGATCACTATATACATGCACCCCCCTGATTCCGACGTTCTCGTGGACTTCCTCCGACGAAACCCTGATGATCTACGGGCCTCGGATCGTCTACCCCCTAGACATTCTTCTGACAGGGGTAGCCCGGCGTAGCTCTCTCTTGTTTTGTGTTTGATTATGTCATGGGATGATGTGAAACCATGTTGGTTCACAAGTTGGGGCACTATATGGCCCGGTTTCACCGTAACGGGGAGATTCCCCCTTATATAGGTCTAGAACCTTCGCTTCTAGGTTAGAGCGCATGCATGTGAGGGGGGGACACATGCAATCACCTATATCAACCTGGCACCACACTCACACACAGATGCTAGGGACACATGCAAGTTTTCATCGATTCCGACGTTCTCGTGGACTTCCTCCGGCGAAACCCTGATGATCTGCGGGCCTCGGATCGTCTACCCCCCTAGACATTCTTCTGACAGGGGTAGCCCGGGGTAGCTCTCTCTTGTTTTGTGTCTGACTAAGTCATAGGATGATGTAAAACCATGTTGGTTCACAAGTTGGGGCACAATCCTACCCGGTTTCACCTGAACGAGGAGATTCCCCCTCATACAGGTCCAGAACCTTTCGCTTCTAGGTTAGAGCGCATGCATGCAAGGGGGACACATGCAATCACCTATACCAACCTTGCACCACACTCACACACATATGCTAGGGACACATGCAAGTTTTCAGATGATTCCGACATTCTCGTGGTCTTCCTCCGGCGAAACCCTGATCTGCGGGACTCGAATCGTCTACCCCCCTAGACATTCTTCTGACAGGGGTAGCCCGGTGTAGCTCTCTCTTGTTTTGTGTCTGACTAGGTCATAGGATGATGTAAAACCATGTTGGTTCACAAGTTGGGGCACTATCCTACCCGGTTTCACCTGAACGGGGAGATTCCCCCTTATACAGGTCCATAACCTTCCGCTTCTAGGTTAGAGCGCATGCATGCGAGGTGGACACATGCAATCACCTATACCAACCTTGCACCACACTCACACACATATGCTAGGGACACATGCAAGTTTTCAGATGATTCCGACGTTCTTGCGGACTTCCACCGGCGAAACCCTGATCTGCGGGACTCGGACCGTCTACCCCCCTAGACATTCTTCTGACAGGGGTAGCCCGGCGTAGCTCTCTCTTGTTTTGTGTTTGATTATGTCATGGGATGATGTGAAACCATGTTGGTTCACAAGTTGGGTCACTATACGGCCCGGTTTCACCGTAACGGGGAGATTCACCCTTATACAGGTCCAGAACCTTCGCTTCTAGGTTAGAGCGCATGCATGTGAGGGGGGACACATGCAATCACCTATACCAACCTGGCACCACACTCACACACATATGCTAGGGACACATGCAAGTTTTCATCGATTCCAACGTTCTCGTGGACTTCCTCCGGCGAAACCCTAATGATCTGCAGGCCTCGGATCGTCTACCCCCCTAGACATTCTTCTGACAGGGGTAGCCGGCGTAGCTCTCTCTTGTTTTGTGTCTGACTAGGTCATAGGATGATGTAAAACCATGTTGGTTCACAAGTTGGGGCACTATCCTGCCTGGTTTCACCTGAACGGGGAGATTCCTCCTTATACAGGTCCAGAACCTTTCTCTTCTAGGTTAGAGCGCATGCATGCGAGGGGGACACATGCAATCACCTATACAAACCTTGCACCACACTCACACACATATGCTAGGGACACATGCAAGTTTTCAGATGATTCCGACGTTCTCGTGGTCTTCCTCCGGCGAAACCCTGATCTGCGGGCCTCGGATCGTCTACCCCCCTAGACATTCTTCTGACAGGGGTAGCCCGGCGTAGCTCTCTCTTGTGTTGTGTCTGACTAGGTCATAGGATGATGTAAAACCATGTTGGTTCACAAGTTGGGGAACTATCCTACCCGGTTTCACCTGAACGGGGAGATTCCCCCTTATACAGGTCCAGAACCTTCGCTTCTAGGTTAGAGCGCATGCATGCGAGGGGGACACATGCAATCACCTATACCAACCTTGCACCACACTCACACACACATATGCTAGGGACACATGCAAGTTTTCAGATGATTCCGACGTTCTCGTGGTCTTCCTCCGACGAAACCCTGATCTGCGGGACACTGATCGTCTACCCCCCTAGACATTCTTCTGACAGGGGTAGCCCGGTGTAGCTCTATCTTGTTTTGTGTCTGACTAGGTCATAGGATGATGTAAAACCATGTTGGTTCACAAGTTGGGGCACTATCCTACCCGGTTTCACATGAACGGGGAGATTCCCCCTTATACAGGTCGAGAACCTTTCGCTTCTAGGTTAGAGCGCATGCATGCGAGAGGGACACATGCAATCACCTATACCAACCTTGCACCACACACACACATATGCTAGGGACACATGCAAGTTTTCAGATGATTCCGACGTTCTCGTGGTCTTCCTCCGGCGAAACCCTGATCTGCGGGACTCGGATCGTCTACCCCCCTAGACATTCTTCTGACAGGGGTAGCCCGGCGTAGCTCTCTCTTGTTTTGTGTCTGACTAGGTCATAGGATGATGTAAAACCATGTTGGTTCACAAGTTGGGGCACTATCCTACCCGGTTTCACCCGAACGGGGAGATTCCCCCTTATACAGGTCCAGAACCTTTCGCTTCTAGGTTAGAGCGCATGCATGCGAGGGGGACACACGCAATCACCTATACCAACCTTGCTCCACACTCACACACATATGCTAGGGACACATGCAAGTTTTCAGATGATTCCGACGTTCTCGTGGTCTTCCTCCGGCGAAACCCTGATCTGCGAGACTCAGATCGTCTACCCCCCTAGACATTCTTCTGATAGTGGTAGCCCGGCGTAGCTCTCTCTTGTTTGTGTCTGACTAGGTCATAGGATGATGTAAAACCATGTTGGTTCACAAGTTGGGGCACTATCCTACCCGGTTTCACCTAAACAGGGAGATTCCCCCTTATACAGGTTCATAACCTTTCGCTTCTAGGTTAGAGCGCATGCATGCGAGGGGGACACATGCAATCACCTATACCAACCTTGCACCACACTCACACACATATGCTAGGGACACATGCAAGTTTTCAGATGATTCCGACGATCTTGCGGACTTCCACCGGCGAAACCCTGATCTGCGGGACTCGGACCGTCTACCCCCCTAGACATTCTTCTGACAGGGGTAGCCCGGCGTAGCTCTATCTTGTTTTGTGTTTGATTATGTCATGGGATGATGTGAAACCATGTTGGTTCACAAGTTAGGGCACTATACGGCCCGGTTTCACCGTAACAGGGAGATTCCCCCTTATACAGGCCCAGAACCTTCGCTTCTAGGTTAGAGCGCATGCATGTGAGGGGGGACACATGCAATCACCTATACCAACCTGGCACCACACTCACACACATATGCTAGGGACACATGAAATTTTTCATCGATTCCGACGTTCTCGTGTACTTCCTCCGGCGAAACCCTGATGATATGCGGGCCTCGGATCGTCTACCCCCCTAGACATTCTTCTGACAGGGGTAGCCCGGCGTAGCTCTCTCTTGTTTTGTGTCTGACTAGGTCATAGGATCATGTAAAACCATGTTGGTTCACAAGTTGGGGCACTATCCTACCCGGTTTCACGTGAACGGGGAGATTCCCCCTTATACATGTCGAGAACCTTTCGCTTCTAGGTTAGAGCGCATGCATGCGAGAGGGACACATGCAATCACCTATACCAACCTTGCACCACACTCACACACATATGCTAGGGACACATGCAAGTTTTCAGATGATTCCGACGTTCTCGTGGTCTTCCTCCGGCGAAACCCTGATCTACGGGACTCGGATCGTCTACCCCCCTAGACATTCTTCTGACAGGGGTAGCCCGGCGTAGCTCTCTCTTGTTTTGTGTCTGACTAGGTCATAGGATGATGTAAAACCATGTTGGCTCACAAGTTGGGGCACTATCCTACCCGGTTTCACCTGAACAGGGAGATTCCCCCTTATACAGGTCCATAACCTTTCGCTTCTAGGTTAGAGCGCATGCATGCGAGGGGGACACATGCAATCACCTATACCAACCTTGCACCACACTCACACACATATGCTAGGGACACATGCATGTTTTCAGATGATTCCGACGTTCTTGCGGACTTCCACCGGCGAAACCCTGATCTGCGGGACTCGGACCGTCTACCCCCTAGACATTCTTCTGACAGGGGTAGCCCGGCGTAGCTCTCTCTTGTTTTGTGTTTGATTATGTCATGGGATGATGTGAAACCATGTTGGTTCACAAGTTGGGGCACTATACGGCCCGGTTTCACGGTAACAGGGAGATTCCCCCTTATACAGGTCCAGAACCTTCGCTTCTAGGTTAGAGCGCATGCATGTGAGGGGGGACACATGCAATCACCTATACCAACCTGGCACCACACTCACACACATATGCTAGGGACACATGAAAGTTTTCATCGATTCCGACATTCTCGTGGACTTCCTCCGGCGAAACCCTGATGATCTGCGGGCCTCGGATCGTCTACCCCCCTAGACATTCTTCTGACAGGGGTAGCCCGGCGTAGCTCTCTCTTGTTTTGTGTTTGATTATGTCATGGGATGATGTGAAACCATGTTGGTTCACAAGTTGGGGCACTATACGGCCCGGTTTCACGGTAACAGGGAGATTCCCCCTTATACAGGTCCAGAACCTTCGCTTCTAGGTTAGAGCGCATGCATGTGAGGGGGGACACATGCAATCACCTATACCAACCTGGCACCACACTCACACACATATGCTAGGGACACATGAAAGTTTTCATCGATTCCGACATTCTCGTGGACTTCCTCCGGCGAAACCCTGATGATCTGCGGGCCTCGGATCGTCTACCCCCCTAGACATTCTTCTGACAGGGGTAGCCCGGCGTAGCTCTCTCTTGTTTTGTGTCTAACTAGGTCATAGGATGATGTAAAACCATGTTGGTTCACAAGTTGGGGCACTATCCTACCCAGTTTCACGTGAACGGGGAGATTCCCCCTTATACAGGTCGAGAACCTTTCGCTTCTAGGTTAGAGCGCATCCATGCGAGAGGGACACATGCAATCACCTATACCAACCTTGCACCACACTCACACACATATGCTAGGGACACATGCAAGTTTTTAGATGATTCCGACGTTCTCGTGGTCTTCCTCCGGCGAAACCCTGATCTGCGGGACTCGGATCGTCTACCCCCTAGACATTCTTCTGACAGGGTAGCCCGACGTAGCTCTCTCTTGTTTTGTGTCTGACTAGGTCATAGGATGATGTAAAACCATGTTGGTTCACAAGTTGGGGCACTATCCTACCTGGTTTCACCTGAACGGGGAGATTCCCCCTTATACAGGTCCATAACCTTTCGCTTCTAGGTTAGAGCGCATGCATGCGAGGGGGACACATGCAATCACCTATACCAACCTTGCACCACACTGACACACATATGCTAGGGACACATGCAAGTTTTCAGATGATTCCGACGTTCTTGCGGACTTCCACCGGCGAAACCCTGATCTGTGAGTGGGGACACATGCAATCACCTATACCAACCTGGCACCACACTCACACACATATGCTAGGGACACATGCAAGTTTTCATCGATTCCGACGTTCTCGTGGACTTCCTCCGGCGAAACCCTGATGATCTGCGGGCCTCGGATCGTCTACCCTCCTAGACATTCTTCTGACAGGGGTATCCCGGCGTAGCTCTCTCTTGTTTTGTGTCTGACTAGGTCATAGGATGATGTAAAACCATGTTGGTTCACAAGTTGGGGCACTATCCTACCCGGTTTCACCTGAACAGGGAGATTCCCCCTTATACAGGTCCATAACCTTTCGCTTCTAGGTTAGAGCGCATCCATGCGAGGGGGATACATGCAATCACCTATACAAACCTGGCACCACACTCACACACATATTCTAGGGACACATGCAAGTTTTCAGATGATTCCGACGTTCTCGTGGTCTTCCTCCGGCGAAACCCTGATCTGCGGGCTTCAGATCGTCTACCCCCCTAGACATTCTTCTGACAGGGGTAGCCCGGCGTAGCTCTCTCTTGTTTTGTGTCTGACTAGGTCATAGGATGATGTAAAACCATGTTGGTTCACAAGTTGGGGCACTATCCTACCCGGTTTCACCTGAACGGGGAGATTCCCCCTTATACAGGTCCAGAACCTTCGCTTCTAGGTTAGAGCGCATGCATGCGAGGGGGACACATGCAATCACCTATACCAACCTTGCACCACACTCACACACATATGCTAGGGACACATGCAAGTTTTCAGATGATTCCGACGTTCGCGTGGTCTTCCTCCGACGAAACCCTGATCTGCGGGACTCGGATCGTCTACCCCCCTAGACATTCTTCTGACAGGGGTAGCCCGGCGTAGCTCTCTCTTGTTTTGTGTCTGACTAGGTCATAGGATGATGTAAAACCATGTTGGTTCACAAGTTGGGGCACTATCCTACCCGGTTTCACCCGAACGGGGAGATTCCCCCTTATACAGGTCCAGAACCTTTCGCTTCTAGGTTAGAGCGCATGCATGCGAGGGGGACACACGCAATCACCTATACCAACCTTGCTCCACACTCACACACATATGCTAGGGACACATGCAAGTTTTCAGATGATTCCGACGTTCTCGTGGTCTTCCTCCGGCGAAACCCTGATCTGCGAGACTCAGATCGTCTACCCCCCTAGACATTCTTCTGATAGTGGTAGCCCGGCGTAGCTCTCTCTTGTTTGTGTCTGACTAGGTCATAGGATGATGTAAAACCATGTTGGTTCACAAGTTGGGGCACTATCCTACCCGGTTTCACCTAAACAGGGAGATTCCCCCTTATACAGGTTCATAACCTTTCGCTTCTAGGTTAGAGCGCATGCATGCGAGGGGGACACATGCAATCACCTATACCAACCTTGCACCACACTCACACACATATGCTAGGGACACATGCAAGTTTTCAGATGATTCCGACGATCTTGCGGACTTCCACCGGCGAAACCCTGATCTGCGGGACTCGGACCGTCTACCCCCCTAGACATTCTTCTGACAGGGGTAGCCCGGCGTAGCTCTATCTTGTTTTGTGTTTGATTATGTCATGGGATGATGTGAAACCATGTTGGTTCACAAGTTAGGGCACTATACGGCCCGGTTTCACCGTAACAGGGAGATTCCCCCTTATACAGGCCCAGAACCTTCGCTTCTAGGTTAGAGCGCATGCATGTGAGGGGGGACACATGCAATCACCTATACCAACCTGGCACCACACTCACACACATATGCTAGGGACACATGAAATTTTTCATCGATTCCGACGTTCTCGTGTACTTCCTCCGGCGAAACCCTGATGATATGCGGGCCTCGGATCGTCTACCCCCCTAGACATTCTTCTGACAGGGGTAGCCCGGCGTAGCTCTCTCTTGTTTTGTGTCTGACTAGGTCATAGGATCATGTAAAACCATGTTGGTTCACAAGTTGGGGCACTATCCTACCCGGTTTCACGTGAACGGGGAGATTCCCCCTTATACATGTCGAGAACCTTTCGCTTCTAGGTTAGAGCGCATGCATGCGAGAGGGACACATGCAATCACCTATACCAACCTTGCACCACACTCACACACATATGCTAGGGACACATGCAAGTTTTCAGATGATTCCGACGTTCTCGTGGTCTTCCTCCGGCGAAACCCTGATCTACGGGACTCGGATCGTCTACCCCCCTAGACATTCTTCTGACAGGGGTAGCCCGGCGTAGCTCTCTCTTGTTTTGTGTCTGACTAGGTCATAGGATGATGTAAAACCATGTTGGCTCACAAGTTGGGGCACTATCCTACCCGGTTTCACCTGAACAGGGAGATTCGCCCTTATACAGGTCCATAACCTTTCGCTTCTAGGTTAGAGCGCATGCATGCGAGGGGGACACATGCAATCACCTATACCAACCTTGCACCACACTCACACACATATGCTAGGGACACATGCAAGTTTTCAGATGATTCCGACGTTCTTGCGGACTTCCACCGGCGAAACCCTGATCTGCGGGACTCGGACCGTCTACCCCCCTAGACATTCTTCTGACAGGGGTAGCCCGGCGTAGCTCTCTCTTGTTTTGTGTTTGATTATGTCATGGGATGATGTGAAACCATGTTGGTTCACAAGTTGGGGCACTATACGGCCCGGTTTCACGGTAACAGGGAGATTCCCCCTTATACAGGTCCAGAACCTTCGCTTCTAGGTTAGAGCGCATGCATGTGAGGGGGGACACATGCAATCACCTATACCAACCTGGCACCACACTCACACACATATGCTAGGGACACATGAAAGTTTTCATCGATTCCGACATTCTCGTGGACTTCCTCCGGCGAAACCCTGATGATCTGCGGGCCTCGGATCGTCTACCCCCCTAGACATTCTTCTGACAGGGGTAGCCCGGCGTAGCTCTATCTTGTTTTGTGTCTAACTAGGTCATAGGATGATGTAAAACCATGTTGGTTCACAAGTTGGGGCACTATCCTACCCAGTTTCACGTGAACGGGGAGATTCCCCCTTATACAGGTCGAGAACCTTTCGCTTCTAGGTTAGAGCGCATCCATGCGAGAGGGACACATGCAATCACCTATACCAACCTTGCACCACACTCACACACATATGCTAGGGACACATGCAAGTTTTTAGATGATTCCGACGTTCTCGTGGTCTTCCTCCGGCGAAACCCTGATCTGCGGGACTCGGATCGTCTACCCCCTAGACATTCTTCTGACAGGGTAGCCCGACGTAGCTCTCTCTTGTTTTGTGTCTGACTAGGTCATAGGATGATGTAAAACCATGTTGGTTCACAAGTTGGGGCACTATCCTACCTGGTTTCACCTGAACGGGGAGATTCCCCCTTATACAGGTCCATAACCTTTCGCTTCTAGGTTAGAGCGCATGCATGCGAGGGGGACACCTGCAATCACCTATACCAACCTTGCACCACACTCACACACATATGCTAGGGACACATGCAAGTTTTCAGATGATTCCGACGTTCTTGCGGACTTCCACCAGCGAAACCCTGATCTGTGAGTGGGGACACATGCAATCACCTATACCAACCTGGCACCACACTCACACACATATGCTAGGGACACATGCAAGTTTTCATCGATTCCGACGTTCTCGTGGACTTCCTCCGGCGAAACCCTGATGATCTGCGGGCCTCGGATCGTCTACCCTCCTAGACATTCTTCTGACAGGGGTATCCCGGCGTAGCTCTCTCTTGTTTTGTGTCTGACTAGGTCATAGGATGATGTAAAACCATGTTGGTTCACAAGTTGGGGCACTATCCTACCCGGTTTCACCTGAACAGGGAGATTCCCCCTTATACAGGTCCATAACCTTTCGCTTCTAGGTTAGAGCGCATCCATGCGAGGGGGATACATGCAATCACCTATACAAACCTGGCACCACACTCACACACATATTCTAGGGACACATGCAAGTTTTCAGATGATTCCGACGTTCTCGTGGTCTTCCTCCGGCGAAACCCTGATCTGCGGGCTTCAGATCGTCTACCCCCCTAGACATTCTTCTGACAGGGGTAGCCCGGCGTAGCTCTCTCTTGTTTTGTGTCTGACTAGGTCATAGGATGATGTAAAACCATGTTGGTTCACAAGTTGGGGCACTATCCTACCCGGTTTCACCTGAACGGGGAGATTCCCCCTTATACAGGTCCAGAACCTTCGCTTCTAGGTTAGAGCGCATGCATGCGAGGGGGACACATGCAATCACCTATACCAACCTTGCACCACACTCACACACATATGCTAGGGACACATGCAAGTTTTCAGATGATTCCGACGTTCGCGTGGTCTTCCTCCGACGAAACCCTGATCTGCGGGACTCGGATCGTCTACCCCCCTAGACATTCTTCTGACAGGGGTAGCCCGGCGTAGCTCTCTCTTGTTTTGTGTCTGACTAGGTCATAGGATGATGTAAAACCATGTTGGTTCACAAGTTGGGGCACTATCCTACCCGGTTTCACGTGAACGGGGAGATTCCCCCTTATACAGGTCGAGAACCTTTCGCTTCTAGGTTAGAGCGCATGCATGCGAGAGGGACACATGCAATCACCTATAACAACCTTGCACCACACTCACACACATATGCTAGGGACACATGCAAGTTTTCAGATGATTCCGACGTTCTCGTGGTCTTCCTCCGGCGAAACCCTGATCTGCGGGACTCGGATCGTCTACCGCCCTAGACATTCTTCTGACAGGGGTAGCCCGGCGTAGCTCTCTCTTGTTTTGTGTCTGACTAGGTCATAGGATGATGTAAAACCATGTTGGTTCACAAGTTGGGGCACTATCCTACCCGGTTTCACGTGAACGGGGAGATTCCCCCTTATACAGGTCCATAACCTTTCGCTTCTAGGTTAGAGCGCATGCATGCGAGAGGGACACATGCAATCACCTATAACAACCTTGCACCACACTCACACACATATGCTAGGGACACATGCAAGTTTTCAGATGATTCCGACGTTCTCGTGGTCTTCCTTCGGCGAAACCCTGATCTGCGGGACTCGGATCGTCTACCCCCCTAGACATTCTTCTGACAGGGGTAGCCCGGCGTAGCTCTCTCTTGTTTTGTGTCTGACTAGGTGATAGGATGATGTAAAACCATGTTGGTTCACAAGTTGGGGCACTATCCTACCCGGTTTCACCTGAACGGGGAGATTCCCCCTTATACAGGTCCATAACCTTTCGCTTCTAGGTTAGAGCGCATGCATGCGAGGGGGACACATGCAATCACCTATACCAACCTTGAACCACACTCACACACATATGCTAGGGACACATGCAAGTTTTCAGATGATTCCGACGTTCTTGCGGACTTCCACCGGCGAAACCCTGATCTGCGGGACTCGGACCGTCTACCCCCCTAGACATTCTTTTGACAGGGGTAGCCTGGCGTAGCTCTCTCTTGTTTTGTATTTGATTATGTCATGGGATGATGTGAAACCATGTTGGTTCACAAGTTGGGGCACTATACGGCCCGATTTCACCATAACGGGGAGATTCCCCCTTATACAGGTCCAGAACCTTCGCTTCTAGGTTAGAGCGCATGCATGTGAGGGGGGACACATGCAATCACCTATACCAACCTGGCACCACACTCACACACATATGCTAGGGACACATGCAAGTTTTCATCGATTCCGACGTTCTCATGGACTTCCTCCGGCGAAACCCTGATGATCTGCGGGCCTCGGATCGTCTACCCCCCTAGACATTCTTCTGACGGGGGTAGCCCGGCGTAGCTCTCTCTTGTTTTGTGTCTGACTAGGTCATAGGATGATGTAAAACCATGTTGGTTCACAAGTTGGGGCACTATCCTACACGGTTTCACATGAACGGCGAGATCCCCCCTTATACAGGTCTAGAACCTTTCGCTTCTAGGTTAGAGCGCATGCATGCGAGAGGGACACATGCAATCACCTATAACAACCTTGCACCACACTCACACACATATGCTAGGGACACATGCAAGTTTTCAGATGATTCCGACGTTCTCGTGGTCTTCCTCCGGCGAAACCCTGATCTGCGGGACTCGGATCGTCTACCCCCCTAGACATTCTTCTGACAGGGGTAGCCCGGCGTAGCTCTCTCTTGTTTTGTGTCTGACTAGGTCATAGGATGATGTAAAACCATGTTGGTTCACAAGTTGGGGCACTATCCTACCCGGTTTCACGTGAACGGGGAGATTCCCCCTTATACAGGTCGAGAACCTTTTGCTTCTAGGTTAGAGCGCATGCATGCGAGAGGGACACATGCAATCACCTATAACAACCTTGCACCACACTCACACACATATGCTAGGGACACATGCAAGTTTTCAGATGATTCCGACGTTCTCGTGGTCTTCCTCCGGCGAAACCCTGATCTGCGGGACTCGGATCGTCTACCCCCCTAGACATTCTTCTGACAGGGGTAGCCTAGCGTAGCTCTCTCTTGTTTTGTGTCTGACTAGGTGATAGGATGATGTAAAACCATGTTGGGTCACAAGTTGGGGCACTATCCTACCCGGTTTCACCTGAACGGGGAGATTCCCCCTTATACAGGTCCATAACCTTTCGCTTCTAGGTTAGAGCGCATGCATGCGAGGGGGACACATGCAATCACCTATACCAACCTTGCACCACACTCACACACATATGCTAGGGACACATGCAAGTTTTCAGATGATTCCGACGTTCTTGCGGACTTCCACCGGCGAAACCCTGATCTGTGAGTGGGGACACATGCAATCACCTATACCAACCTGGCACCACACTCACACACATATGCTAGGGACACATGCAAGTTTTCATCGATTCCGACGTTCTCGTGGACTTCCTCCGGCGAAACCCTGATGATCTGCGGGCCTCGGATCGTCTACCCCCCTAGACATTCTTCTGACAGGGGTAGCCCGGCGTAGCTCTCTCTTGTTTTGTGTCTGACTAGGTCATAGTATGATGTAAAACCATGTTGGTTCACAAGTTGGGGCACTATCCTACCCGGTTTCACCTGAACAGGGAGATTCCCCCTTATACAGGTCCATAACCTTTTGCTTCTAGGTTAGAGCGCATGCATGCGAGGGGGACACATGCAATCACCTATACAAACCTGGCACCACACTCATACACATATTCTAGGGACACATGCAAGTTTTCAGATGATTCCGACGTTATCGTGGTCTTCCTCCGGCGAAATCCTGATCTGCGGGCCTCGGATCGTCTACCCCCTAGACATTCTTCTGACAGGGGTAGCCCGGCGTAGCTCTCTCTTGTTTTGTGTCTGACTAGGTCATAGGATGATGTAAAACCATGTTGGTTCACAAGTTGGGGCACTATCCTACCCGGTTTCACCTGAACGGGGAGATTCCCCCTTATACAGGTCCATAACCTTTCGCTTCTAGGTTAGAGCGCATGCATGCGAGGGGGACACATGCAATCACCTATACCAACCTTGCACCACACTCACACACATATGCTAGGGACACATGCAAGTTTTCAGATGATTCCGACGTTCTTGCGGACTTCCACCGGCGAAACCCTGATCTGTGAGTGGGGACACATGCAATCACCTATACCAACCTGGCACCACACTCACACACATATGCTAGGGACACATGCAAGTTTTCATCGATTCCGACGTTCTCGTGGACTTCCTCCGGCGAAACCCTGATGATCTGCGGGCCTCGGATCGTCTACCCCCCTAGACATTCTTCTGACAGGGGTAGCCCGGCGTAGCTCTCTCTTGTTTTGTGTCTGACTAGGTCATAGTATGATGTAAAACCATGTTGGTTCACAAGTTGGGGCACTATCCTACCCGGTTTCACCTGAACAGGGAGATTCCCCCTTATACAGGTCCATAACCTTTTGCTTCTAGGTTAGGGCGCATGCATGCGAGGGGGACACATGCAATCACCTATACAAACCTGGCACCACACTCATACACATATTCTAGGGACACATGCAAGTTTTCAGATGATTCCGACGTTATCGTGGTCTTCCTCCGGCGAAATCCTGATCTGCGGGCCTCGGATCGTCTACCCCCTAGACATTCTTCTGACAGGGGTAGCCCGGCGTAGCTCTCTCTTGTTTTGTGTCTGACTAGGTCATAGGATGATGTAAAACCATGTTGGTTCACAAGTTGGGGCACTATCCTACCCGGTTTCACCTGAACGGGGAGATTCCCCCTTATACAGGTCCAGAACCTTCACTTCTAGGTTAGAGCGCATGCATGCGAGGGGGACACATGCAATCACCTATACCAACCTTGCACCACACTCACACACATATGCTAGGGACACATGCAAGTTTTCAGATGATTCCGACGTTCGCGTGGTCTTCCTCCGACGAAACCATGATCTGCGGGACTCGGATCGTCCCCCCCCTAGACATTCTTCTGACAGGGGTAGCCCGGCGTAGCTCTCTCTTGTTTTGTGTCTGACTAGGTCATAGGATGATGTAAAACCATGTTGGTTCACAAGTTGGGGCACTATCCTACCCGGTTTCACGTGAACGGGGAGATTCCCCCTTATACAGGTCGAGAACCTTTCGCTTCTAGGTTAGAGCGCATGCATGCGAGAGGGACACATGCAATCACCTATAACAACCTTGCACCACACTCACACACATATGCTAGGGACACATGCAAGTTTTCAGATGATTCCGACGTTCTCGTGGTTTTCCTCCGGCGAAACCCTGATCTGCGGGACTCGGATCGTCTACCCCCCTAGACATTCTTCTGACAGGGGTAGCCCGGCGTAGCTCTCTCTTGTTTTGTGTCTGACTAGGTCATAGGATGATGTAAAACCATGTTGGTTCACAAGTTGGGGCACTATCCTACCCGGTTTCACGTGAACGGGGAGATTCCCCCTTATACAGGTCGAGAACCTTTTGCTTCTAGGTTAGAGCGCATGCATGCGAGAGGGACACATGCAATCACCTATAACAACCTTGCACCACACTCACACACATATGCTAGGGACACATGCAAGTTTTCAGATGATTCCGACGTTCTCGTGGTCTTCCTTCGGCGAAACCCTGATCTGCGGGACTCGGATCGTCTACCCCCCTAGACATTCTTCTGACAGGGGTAGCCTGGCGTAGCTCTCTCTTGTTTTGTGTCTGACTAGGTGATAGGATGATGTAAAACCATGTTGGTTCACAAGTTGGGGCACTATCCTACCCGGTTTCACCTGAACGGGGAGATTCCCCCTTATACAGGTCCAGAACCTTCGCTTCTAGGTTAGAGCGCATGCATGCGAGGGGGACACATGCAATCACCTATACCAACCTTGCACCACACTCACACACATATGCTAGGGACACATGCAAGTTTTCAGATGATTCCGACGTTCGCGTGGTCTTCCTCCGACGAAACCCTGATCTGCGGGACTCGGATCGTCTACCCCCCTAGACATTCTTCTGACAGGGGTAGCCCGGCGTAGCTCTCTCTTGTTTTGTGTCTGACTAGGTCATAGGATGATGTAAAACCATGTTGGTTCACAAGTTGGGGCACTATCCTACCCGGTTTCACGTGAACGGGGAGATTCCCCCTTATACAGGTCGAGAACCTTTCGCTTCTAGGTTAGAGCGCATGCATGCGAGAGGGACACATGCAATCACCTATACCAACCTTGCACCACACTCACACACATATGCTAGGGACACATGCAAGTTTTCAGATGATTCCGACGTTCTCGTGGTCTTCCTCCGGCGAAACCCTGATCTACGGGACTCGGATCGTCTACCCCCCTAGACATTCTTCTGACAGGGGTAGCCCGGCGTAGCTCTCTCTTGTTTTGTGTCTGACTAGGTCATAGGATGATGTAAAACCATGTTGGCTCACAAGTTGGGGCACTATCCTACCCGGTTTCACCTGAACAGGGAGATTCCCCCTTATACAGGTCCATAACCTTTCGCTTCTAGGTTAGAGCGCATGCATGCGAGGGGGACACATGCAATCACCTATACCAACCTTGCACCACACTCACACCCATATGCTAGGGACACATGCAAGTTTTCAGATGATTCCGACGTTCTTGCGGACTTCCACCGGCGAAACCCTGATCTGTGAGTGGGGACACATGCAATCACCTATACCAACCTGGCACCACACTCACACACATATGCTAGGGACACATGCAAGTTTTCATCGATTCCGACGTTCTCGTGGACTTCCTCCGGCGAAACCCTGATGATCTACGGGCCTCGGATCGTCTACCCTCCTAGACATTCTTCTGATAGGGGTATCCCGGCGTAGCTCTCTCTTGTTTTGTGTCTGACTAGGTCATAGGATGATGTAAAACCATGTTGGTTCACAAGTTGGGGCACTATCCTACCCGGTTTCACCTGAACAGGGAGATTCCCCCTTATACAGGTCCATAACCTTTCGCTTCTAGGTTAGAGCGCATCCATGCGAGGGGGACACATGCAATCACCTATACAAACCTGGCACCACACTCACACACATATTCTAGGGACACGTGCAAGTTTTCAGATGATTCCGACGTTCTCGTGGTCTTCCTCCGGTGAAACCCTGATCTGCGGGCCTCAGATCGTCTACCCCCCTAGACATTCTTCTGACAGGGGTAGCCCGGCGTAGCTCTCTCTTGTTTTGTGTCTGACTAGGTCATAGGATGATGTAAAACCATGTTGGTTCACAAGTTGGGGCACTATCCTACCCGGTTTCACCTGAACGGGGAGATTCCCCCTTATACAGGTCCAGAACCTTCGCTTCTAGGTTAGAGCGCATGCATGCGAGGGGGACACATGCAATCACCTATACCAACCTTGCACCACACTCACACACATATGCTAGGGACACATGCAAGTTTTCAGATGATTCCGACGTTCGCGTGGTCTTCCTCCGACGAAACCCTGATCTGCGGGACTCGGATCGTCTACCCCCCTAGACATTCTTCTGACAGGGGTAGCCCGGCGTAGCTCTCTCTTGTTTTGTGTCTGACTAGGTCATAGGATGATGTAAAACCATGTTGGTTCACAAGTTGGGGCACTATCCTACCCGGTTTCACGTGAACGGGGAGATTCCCCCTTATACAGGTCGAGAACCTTTCGCTTCTAGGTTAGAGCGCATGCATGCGAGAGGGACACATGCAATCACCTATAACAACCTTGCACCACACTCACACACATATGCTAGGGACACATGCAAGTTTTCAGATGATTTCGACGTTCTCGTGGTCTTCCTCCGGCGAAACCCTGATCTGCGGGACTCGGATCGTCTACCGCCCTAGACATTCTTCTGACAGGGGTAGCCCGACGTAGCTCTCTCTTGTTTTGTGTCTGACTAGGTCATAGGATGATGTAAAACCATGTTGGTTCACAAGTTGGGGCACTATCCTACCCGGTTTCACGTGAACGGGGAGATTTCCCCTTATACAGGTCCATAACCTTTCGCTTCTAGGTTAGAGCGCATGCATGCGAGAGGGACACATGCAATCACCTATAACAACCTTGCACCACACTCACACACATATGCTAGGGACACATGCAAGTTTTCAGATGATTCCGACGTTCTCGTGGTCTTCCTTCGGCGAAACCCTGATCTGCGGGACTCGGATCGTCTACCCCCCTAGACATTCTTCTGACAGGGGTAGCCCGGCGTAGCTCTCTCTTGTTTTGTGTCTGACTAGGTGATAGGATGATGTAAAACCATGTTGGTTCACAAGTTGGGGCACTATCCTACCCGGTTTCACCTGAACGGGGAGATTCCCCCTTATACAGGTCCATAACCTTTCGCTTCTAGGTTAGAGCGCATGCATGCGAGGGGGACACATGCAATCACCTATACCAACCTTGAACCACACTCACACACATATGCTAGGGACACATGCAAGTTTTCAGATGATTCCGACGTTCTTGCGGACTTCCACCGGCGAAACCCTGATCTGCGGGACTCGGACCGTCTACCCCCCTAGACATTCTTTTGACAGGGGTAGCCTGGCGTAGCTCTCTCTTGTTTTGTATTTGATTATGTCATGGGATGATGTGAAACCATGTTGGTTCACAAGTTGGGGCACTATACGGCCCGATTTCACCATAACGGGGAGATTCCCCCTTATACAGGTCCAGAACCTTCGCTTCTAGGTTAGAGCGCATGCATGTGAGGGGGGACACATGCAATCACCTATACCAACCTGGCACCACACTCACACACATATGCTAGGGACACATGCAAGTTTTCATCGATTCCGACGTTCTCATGGACTTCCTCCGGCGAAACCCTGATGATCTGCGGGCCTCGGATCGTCTACCCCCCTAGACATTCTTCTGACGGGGGTAGCCCGGCGTAGCTCTCTCTTGTTTTGTGTCTGACTAGGTCATAGGATGATGTAAAACCATGTTGGTTCACAAGTTGGGGCACTATCCTACAAGGTTTCACATGAACGGCGAGATCCCCCCTTATACAGGTCTAGAACCTTTCGCTTCTAGGTTAGAGCGCATGCATGCGAGAGGGACACATGCAATCACCTATAACAACCTTGCACCACACTCACACACATATGCTAGGGACACATGCAAGTTTTCAGATGATTCCGACGTTCTCGTGGTCTTCCTCCGGCGAAACCCTGATCTGCGGGACTCGGATCGTCTACCCCCCTAGACATTCTTCTGACAGGGGTAGCCCGGCGTAGCTCTCTCATGTTTTGTGTCTGACTAGGTCATAGGATGATGTAAAACCATGTTGGTTCACAAGTTGGGGCACTATCCTACCCGGTTTCACATGAACGGGGAGATCCCCCCTTATACAGGTCTAGAACCTTTCGCTTCTAGGTTAGAGCGCATGCATGCGAGAGGGACACACGCAATCACCTATACCAACCATGCACCACACTCACACACATATGCTAGGGACACATGCAAGTTTTCAGATGATTCCGACGTTCTCGTGGTCTTCCTCCGGCGAGACCCTGATCTGCGAGACTCAGATCGTCTACCCCCTAGACATTCTTCTGATAGTGGTAGCCCGGCGTAGCTCTCTCTTGTTTGTGTCTGACTAGGTCATAGGATGATGTAAAACCATGTTGGTTCACAAGTTGGGGCACTATCCTACCCGGTTTCACCTGAACAGGGAGATTCCCCCTTATACAGGTCCATAACCTTTCGCTTCTAGGTTAGAGCGCATGCATGCGAGGGGGACACATGCAATCACCTATACCAACCTTGCACCACACTCACACACATATGCTAGGGACACATGCAAGTTTTCAGATGATTCCGACGTTCGCGTGGTCTTCCTCCGACGAAACCCTGATCTGCGGGACTCGGACCGTCTACCCCCCTAGACATTCTTCTGACAGGGGTAGCCCGGCGTAGCTCTCTCTTGTTTTGTGTTTGATTATGTCATGGGATGATGTGAAACCATGTTGGTTCACAAGTTGGGGTACTATACGGCCCGGTTTCACCGTAACAGGGAGATTCCCCCTTATACAGGTCCAGAACCTTCGCTTCTAGGTTAGAGCGCATGCATGTGAGGGGGACACATGCAATCACCTATACCAACCTGGCACCACACTCAGACACATATGCTAGGGACACATGAAATTTTTCATCGATTCCGACGTTCTCGTGGTCTTCCTCCGGCGAAACCCTGATGATCTGCGGGCCTCGGATCGTCTACCCCCTAGACATTCTTCTGACAGGGGTAGCCCGGCGTGGCTCTCTCTTGTTTTGTGTCTGACTAGGTCATAGGATGATGTAAAACCATGTTGGTTCACAAGTTGGGGCACTATCCTACCCGGTTTCACATGAACGGGGAGATTCCCCCTTATACAGGTCCAGAACCTTTCGCTTCTAGGTTAGAGCGCATGCATGCGAGAGGGACACATGCAATCACCTATACCAACCTTGCACCACACTCACACACATATGCTAGGGACACATGCAAGTTTTCAGATGATTCCGACGTTCTCGTGGTCTTCCTCCGGCGAAACCCTGATCTACGGGACTCGGATCGTCTACCCCCCTAGACATTCTTCTGACAGGGGTAGCCCGGCGTAGCTCTCTCTTGTTTTGTGTCTGACTAGGTCATAGGATGATGTAAAACCATGTTGGCTCACAAGTTGGGGCACTATCCTACCCGGTTTCACCTGAACGGGGAGATTCCCCCTTATACAGGTCCATAACCTTTCGCTTCTAGGTTAGAGCGCATGCATGCGAGGGGGACACATTGAATCACCTATACCAACCTTGCACCACACTCACACACATATGCTAGGGACACATGCAAGTTTTCAGATGATTCCGACGTTCTTGCGGACTTCCACCGGCGAAACCCTGATCTGCGGGACTCGGACCGTCTACCCCCCTAGACATTCTTCTGACTGGGGTAGCCCGGCGTAGCTCTCTCTTGTTTTGTGTTTGATTATGTCATGGGATGATGTGAAACCATGTTGGTTCACAAGTTGGGGAACTATACGGCCCGGTTTGACGGTAACCGGGAGATTCCCCCTTATACAGGTCCAGAACCTTCGCTTCTAGGTTAGAGCGCATGCATGTGAGGGGGTACACATGCAATCACCTATACCAACCTGGCACCACACTCACACACATATGCTAGGGACACATGAAAGTTTTCATCGATTCCGACGTTCTCGTGGACTTCCTCCGGCGAAACCCTGATGATCTGCGGGACTCGGATCGTCTACCCCCCTAGACATTCTTCTGACAGGGGTAGCCCGGCGTAGCTCTCTCTTGTTTTGTGTCTGACTAGGTCATAGGATGATGTAAAACCATGTTGGTTCACAAGTTGGGGCACTATCCTACCCGGTTTCACGTGAACGGGGAGATTCCCCCTTATACAGGTCGAGAACCTTTCGCTTCTAGGTTAGAGCGCATGCATGCGAGAGGGACACATGCAATCACCTATACCAACCTTGCACCACACTCACACACATATGCTAGGGACACATGCAAGTTTTTAGATCATTCCGACATTCTCGTGGTCTTCCTCCGGCGAAACCCTGATCTGCGGGACTCGGATCGTCTACCCCCCTAGAAATTCTTCTGACAGGGTAGCCCGACGTAGCTCTCTCTTGTTTTGTGTCTGACTAGGTCATAGGATGATGTAAAACCATGTTGGTTCACAAGTTGGGGCACTATCCTACCTGGTTTCACCTGAACGGGGAGATTCCCCCTTACACAGGTCCATAACCTTTCGCTTCTAGGTTAGAGTGCATGCATGCGAGGGGGACACATGCAATCACCTATACCAACCTTGCACCACACTCATACACATATGCTAGGGACACATGCAAGTTTTCAGATGATTCCGACGTTCTTGCGGACTTCCACCGGCGAAACCCTGATCTGTGAGTGGGGACACATGCAATCACCTATACCAACCTGGCACCACACTCACACACATATGCTAGGGACACATGCAAGTTTTCATCGATTCCGACGTTCTCGTGGACTTCCTCCGGCGAAACCCTGATGATCTGCGGGCCTCGGATCGTCTACCCCCCTAGACATTCTTCTGACAGGGGTAGCCCGGCGTAGCTCTCTCTTGTTTTGTGTCTGACTAGGTCATAGGATGATGTAAAACCATGTTGGTTCACAAGTTGGGGCACTATCCTACCCGGTTTCACCTGAACAGGGAGATTCCCCCTTATACAGGTCCATAACCTTTCGCTTCTAGGTTAGAGCGCATGCATGCGAGGGGGACACATGCAATCACCTATACAAACCTTGCACCACACTCACACAAATATTCTAGGGACACATGCAAGTTTTCAGATGATTCGGACGTTCTCGTGGTCTTCCTCCGGCGAAACCCTGATCTGCGGGCCTCAGATCGTCTACCCCCCTAGACATTCTTCTGACAGGGGTAGCCCGGCGTAGCTCTCTCTTGTTTTGTGTCTGACTAGGTCATAGGATGATGTAAAACCATGTTGGTTCACAAGTTGGGGCACTATCCTACCCGGTTTCACCTGAACAGGGAGATTCCCCCTTATGCAGGTCCAGAACCTTCGCTTCTAGGTTAGAGCGCATGCATGCGAGGGGGACACATGCAATCACCTATACCAACCTTGCACCACACTCACACACATATGCTAGGGACACATGCAAGTTTTCAGATGATTCCGACGTTCTCGTGGTCTTCCTCCGGCGAAACCCTGATCTGCGGGACTCGGATCGTCTACCCCCCTAGACATTCTTCTGACAGGGGTAGCCCGGCGTAGCTCTCTCTTGTTTTGTGTCTGACTAGGTCATAGGATGATGTAAAACCATGTTGGTTCACAAGTTGGGGCACTATCCTACCCGGTTTCACGTGAACGAGGAGATTCCCCCTTATACAGGTCGAGAACCTTTCGCTTCTAGGTTAGAGCGCATGCATGCGAGAGGGACACATGCAATCACCTATAACAACCTTGCACCACACTCACACACATATGCTAGGGACACATGCAAGTTTTCAGATGATTCCGACGTTCTCGTGGTCTTCCTCGGGCGAAACCCTGATCTGCGGGACTCGGATCGTCTACCCCCCTAGACATTCTTCTGACAGGGGTAGCCCGGCGTAGCTCTCTCTTGTTTTATGTCTGACTAGGTGATAGGATGATGTAAAACCATGTTGGTTCACAAGTTGGGGCACTATCCTACCCGGTTTCACCTGAACGGGGAGATTCCCCCTTATACAGGTCCATAACCTTTCGCTTCTAGGTTAGAGCGCATGCATGCGAGGGGGACACATGCAATCACCTATACCAACCTTGCACCACACTCACACACATATGCTAGGGACACATGCAAGTTTTCAGATGATTCCGACGTTCTTGCGGACTTCCACCGGCGAAACCCTGATCTGCGGGACTCGGACCGTCTACCCCCCTAGACATTCTTTTGACAAGGGTAGCCCGGCGTAGCTCTCTCTTGTTTTGTATTTGATTATGTCATGGGATGATGTGAAACCATGTTGGTTCACAAGTTGGGGCACTATACGGCCCGGTTTCACCATAACGGGGAGATTCCCCCTTATACAGGTCCAGAACCTTCGCTTCTAGGTTAGAGCGCATGCATGTGAGGGGGGACACATGCAATCACCTATACCAACCTGGCACCACACTCACACACATATGCTAGGGACACATGCAAGTTTTCATCGATTCCGACGTTCTCGTGGACTTCCTCTGGCGAAACCCTGATGATCTGCGGGCCTCGGATCGTCTACCCCCCTAGACATTCTTCTGACAGGGGTAGCCCGGCGTAGCTCTCTCTTGTTTTGTGTCTGACTAGGTCATAGGATGATGTAAAACCATGTTGGTTCACAAGTTTGGGCACTATCCTACCCGGTTTCACATGAACGGGAGATCCCCCCTTATACAGGTCTAGAACCTTTCGCTTCTAGGTTAGAGCGCATGCATGTGAGAGGGACACACGCAAACACCTATACCAACCTTGCACCACACTCACACACATATGCTAGGGACACATGCAAGTTTTCAGATGATTCCGACGTTCTCGTGGTCTTCCTCCGGCGAAACCCTGATCTGCGAGACTCGGATCGTCTACCCCCCTAGACATTCTTCTGATAGGGGTAGCCCGGCGTAGCTCTCTCTTGTTTGTGTCTGACTAGGTCATAGGATGATGTAAAACCATGTTGGTTCACAAGTTGGGGCACTATCCTACCCGGTTTCACCTGAACAGGGAGATTCCCCCTTATACAGGTCCATAACCTTTCGCTTCTAGGTTAGAGCGCATGCATGCGAGGGGGACACATGCAATCACCTATACCAACCTTGCACCACACTCACACACATATGCTAGGGACACATGCAAGTTTTCAGATGATTCCGACGATCTTCCGGACTTCCACCGGCGAAACCCTGATCTGCGGGACTTGGACCGTCTACCCCCCTAGACATTCTTCTGACAGGGGTAGCCCGGCGTAGCTCTCTCTTGTTTTGTGTCTGATTATGTCATGGGATGATGTGAAACCATGTTGGTTCACAAGTTGGGGCACTATACGGCCCGGTTTCACCGTAACGGGGAGATTCCCCCTTATACAGGTCCAGAACCTTCGCTTCTAGGTTAGAGCGCATGCATGTGAGGGGGGACACATGCAATCACCTATATCAACCTGGCACCACACTCACACACATATGCTAGGGACACATGCAAGTTTTCATCGATTCCGACGTTCTCGTGGACTTCCTCCGTCGAAACCCTGATGATCTGCGGGCCTCGGATCGTCTACCCCCTAGACATTCTTCTGACAGGGGTAGCCCGGCGTAGCTCTCTCTTGTTTTGTGTCTGAATAGGTCATAGGATGATGTAAAACCATGTCGGTTCACAAGTTGGGGCACTATCCTACCCGGTTTCACCTGAACGAGGAGATTCCCCCTCATACAGGTCTAGAACCTTTCGCTTCTAGGTTAGAGCGCATGCATGCGAGGGGGACACATGCCATCACCTATACCAACCTTGCACCACACTCACACACATATGCTAGGGACACATGCAAGTTTTCAGATGATTCCGACGTTCTCGTGGTCTTCCTCCGGCGAAACCCTGATCTGCGGGACTCGAATCGTCTACCCCCCTAGAAATTCTTCTGACAGGGGTAGCCCGGCGTAGCTCTCTCTTGTTTTGTGTCTGACTAGGTCATAGGATGATGTAAAACCATGTTGGTTCATAAGTTGGGGCACTATCCTACCCGGTTTCACCTGAACGGGGAGATTCCCCCTTATACAGGTCCATAACCTTCCGCTTCTAGGTTAGAGCGCATGCATGCGAGGGGGAATCATGCAATCACCTATACCAACCTTGCACCACACTCACACACATATGCTAGGGACACATGCAAGTTTTCAGATGATTCCGACGTTCTTGCGGACTTCCACCGGCGAAACCCTGATCTGCGGAACTCGGACTGTCTACCCCCCTAGACATTCTTCTGACAGGGGTAGCCCGGCGTAGCTCTCTCTTGTTTTGTGTTTCATTATGTCATGGGATGATGTGAAACCATGTTGGTTCACAAGTTGGGGCACTATACGGCCCGGTTTCACCGTAACGGGGAGATTCCCTGTTATACAGGTCCAGAACCTTCGCTTCTAGGTTAGAGCGCATGCATGTGAGGGGGGACACATGCAATCACCTATACCAACCTGGCACCACACTCACACACATATGCTAGGGACACATGCAAGTTTTCATCGATTCCGACGTTCTCGTGGACTTCCTCCGGCGAAACCCTGATGATCTGCGGGCCTCGGATCGTCTACCCCCCTAGACATTCTTCTGACAGGGGTAGCCCGGCGTAGCTCTCTCTTGTTTTGTGTCTGACTAGGTCATAGGATGATGTAAAACCATGTCGGTTCACAAGTTGGGGCACTATCCTACCCGGTTTCACCTGAACGAGGAGATTCCCCCTCATACAGGTCTAGAACCTTTCGCTTCTAGGTTAGAGCGCATGCATGCGAGGGGGACACATGCAATCACCTATACCAACCTTGCACCACACTCACACACATATGCTAGGGACACATGCAAGTTTTCAGATGATTCCGACGTTCTCGTGGTCTTCCTCCGGCGAAACCCTGATCTGCGGGACTCGAATCGTCTACCCCCCTAGACATTCTTCTGACAGGGGTAGCCCGGCATAGCTCTCTCTTGTTTTGTGTCTGACTAGGTCATAGGATGATGTAAAACCATGTTGGTTCATAAGTTGGGGCACTATCCTACCCGGTTTCACCTGAACGGGGAGATTCCCCCTTATACAGGTCCATAACCTTCCGCTTCTAGGTTAGAGCGCATGCATGCGAGGGGGAATCATGCAATCACCTATACCAACCTTGCACCACACTCACACACATATGCTAGGGACACATGCAAGTTTTCAGATGATTCCGACGTTCTTGCGGACTTCCACCGGCGAAACCCTGATCTGCGGAACTCGGACTGTCTACCCCCTAGACATTCTTCTGACAGGGGTAGCCCGGCGTAGCTCTCTCTTGTTTTGTGTTTCATTATGTCATGGGATGATGTGAAACCATGTTGGTTCACAAGTTGGGGCACTATACGGCCCGGTTTCACCGTAACGGGGAGATTCCCTGTTATACAGGTCCAGAACCTTCGCTTCTAGGTTAGAGCGCATGCATGTGAGGGGGGACACATGCAATCACCTATACCAACCTGGCACCACACTCACACACATATGCTAGGGACACATGCAAGTTTTCATCGATTCCGACGTTCTCGTGGACTTCCTCCGGCGAAACCCTGATGATCTGCGGGCCTCGGATCGTCTACCTAATGGAAATGAAGTTCAGCATCCTCTAGAACCTTATGGTCTATTGCAAAGTTAGTGTTTCCATGGTCTGAATACTAACAAATAGGCAACAAAAAGTTAACTAAAAACTTTAAATAAATACATTGGAAAGAAAAAAATAAAAAGAAAATTAGAAAATACCTAAAGGCACACGGCAAAGGACAAAACACACGGCAAAGAGGTCCTTTGCCGTGTGCCTGTCGCCGTCCAACACACGGCAAAGGTCCTTTGCCGTGTGTCTCTCTCCCTCAGACACACGGCAAAGAATTTTTTTCACCTTTAGCAAGGCTTTTATTACATATATGTTAGGTGATATTATTTCATAGGATCATGAGAGCACACATATGATCATAGGTTATTGTGGTATTGATCACTATATACATGCACCCCCTGATTCCGACGTTCTCGTGGACTTCCTCCAGCGAAACCCTGATGATCTACGGGCCTCGGATCGTCTACCCCCTAGACATTCTTTTGACAGGGGTAGCCCGGCGTAGCTCTCTCTTGTTTTGTGTTTGATTATGTCATGGGATGATGTGAAACCATGTTGGTTCACAAGTTGGGGCACTATACGGCCCGGTTTCACCGTAACGGGGAGATTCCCCCTTATACAGGTCCAGAACCTTCGCTTCTAGGTTAGAGCGCATGCATGTGAGGGGGGACACATGCAATCACCTATATCAACCTGGCACCACACTCACACACATATGCTAGGGACACATGCAAGTTTTCATCGATTCCGACGTTCTCGTGGACTTCCTCCGTCGAAACCCTGATGATCTGCGGGCCTCGGATCGTCTACCCCCTAGACATTCTTCTGACAGGGGTAGCCCGGCGTAGCTTTCTCTTGTTTTGTGTCTGACTAGGTCATAGGATGATGTAAAACCATGTCGGTTCACAAGTTGGGGCACTATCCTACCCGGTTTCACCTGAACGAGGAGATTCCCCCTCATACAGGTCTAGAACCTTTCGCTTCTAGGTTAGAGCGCATGCATGCGAGGGGGACACATGCAATCACCTATACCAACCTTGCACCACACTCACACACATATGCTAGGGACACATGCAAGTTTTCAGATGATTCCGACGTTCTCGTGGTCTTCCTCCGGCGAAACCCTGATCTACGGGACTCGAATCGTCTACCCCCCTAGACATTCTTCTGACAGGGGTAGCCCGGCGTAGCTCTCTCTTGTTTTGTGTCTGACTAGGTCATAGGATGATGTAAAACCATGTTGGTTCATAAGTTGGGGCACTATCCTACCCGGTTTCACCTGAACGGGGAGATTCCCCCTTATACAGGTCCATAACCTTCCGCTTCTAGGTTAGAGCGCATGCATGCGAGGGGGAATCATGCAATCACCTATACCAACCTTGCACCACACTCACACACATATGCTAGGGACACATGCAAGTTTTCAGATGATTCCGACGTTCTTGCGGACTTCCACCGGCGAAACCCTGATCTGCGGAACTCGGACTGTCTACCCCCCTAGACATTCTTCTGACAGGGGTAGCCCGGCGTAGCTCTCTCTTGTTTTGTGTTTCATTATGTCATGGGATGATGTGAAACCATGTTGGTTCACAAGTTGGGGCACTATACGGCCCGGTTTCACCGTAACGGGGAGATTCCCTGTTATACAGGTCCAGAACCTTCGCTTCTAGGTTAGAGCGCATGCATGTGAGGGGGGACACATGCAATCACCTATACCAACCTGGCACCACACTCACACACATATGCTAGGGACACATGCAAGTTTTCATCGATTCCGACGTTCTCGTGGACTTCCTCCGGCGAAACCCTGATGATCTGCGGGCCTCGGATCGTCTACCCCCCTAGACATTCTTCTGACAGGGGTAGCCCGGCGTAGCTCTCTCTTGTTTTGTGTCTGACTAGGTCATAGGATGATGTAAAACCATGTCGGTTCACAAGTTGGGGCACTATCCTACCCGGTTTCACCTGAACGAGGAGATTCCCCCTCATACAGGTCTAGAACCTTTCGCTTCTAGGTTAGAGCGCATGCATGCGAGGGGGACACATGCAATCACCTATACCAACCTTGCACCACACTCACACACATATGCTAGGGACACATGCAAGTTTTCAGATGATTCCGACGTTCTCGTGGTCTTCCTCCGGCGAAACCCTGATCTGCGGGACTCGAATCGTCTACCCCCCTAGACATTCTTCTGACAGGGGTAGCCCGGCGTAGCTCTCTCTTGTTTTGTGTCTGACTAGGTCATAGGATGATGTAAAACCATGTTGGTTCATAAGTTGGGGCACTATCCTACCCGGTTTCACCTGAACGGGGAGATTCCCCCTTATACAGGTCCATAACCTTCCGCTTCTAGGTTAGAGCGCATGCATGCGAGGGGGAATCATGCAATCACCTATACCAACCTTGCACCACACTCACACACATATGCTAGGGACACATGCAAGTTTTCAGATGATTCCGACGTTCTTGCGGACTTCCACCGGCGAAACCCTGATCTGCGGAACTCGGACTGTCTACCCCCCTAGACATTCTTCTGACAGGGGTAGCCCGGCGTAGCTCTCTCTTGTTTTGTGTTTCATTATGTCATGGGATGATGTGAAACCATGTTGGTTCACAAGTTGGGGCACTATACGGCCCGGTTTCATCGTAACGGGGAGATTCCCTGTTATACAGGTCCAGAACCTTCGCTTCTAGGTTAGAGCGCATGCTTGTGAGGGGGGACACATGCAATCACCTATACCAACCTGGCACCACACTCACACACATATGCTAGGGACACATGCAAGTTTTCATCGATTCCGACGTTCTCGTGGACTTCCTCCGGCGAAACCCTGATGATCTGCGGGCCTCGGATCGTCTACCCCCCTAGACATTCTTCTGACAGGGGTAGTCCGGCGTAGCTCTCTCTTGTTTTGTGTCTGACTAGGTCATAGGATGATGTAAAACCATGTCGGTTCACAAGTTGGGGCACTATCCTACCCGGTTTCACCTGAACGAGGAGATTCCCCCTCATACAGGTCTAGAACCTTTCGCTTCTAGGTTAGAGCGCATGCATGCGAGGGGGACACATGCAATCACCTATACCAACCTTGCACCACACTCACACACATATGCTAGGGACACATGCAAGTTTTCAGATGATTCCGACGTTCTCGTGGTCTTCCTCCGGCGAAACCCTGATCTGCGGGACTCGAATCGTCTACCCCCCTAGACATTCTTCTGACAGGGGTAGCCCGGCGTAGCTCTCTCTTGTTTTGTGTCTGACTAGGTCATAGGATGATGTAAAACCATGTTGGTTCATAAGTTGGGGCACTATCCTACCCGGTTTCACCTGAACGGGGAGATTCCCCTTATACAGGTCCATAACCTTCCGCTTCTAGGTTAGAGCGCATGCATGCGAGGGAGAATCATGCAATCACCTATACCAACCTTGCACCACACTCACACACATATGCTAGGGACACATGCAAGTTTTCAGATGATTCCGACGTTCTTGCGGACTTCCACCGGCGAAACCCTGATCTGCGGAACTCGGACTGTCTACCCCCCTAGACATTCTTCTGACAGGGGTAGCCCGGCGTAGCTCTCTCTTGTTTTGTGTTTGATTATGTCATGGGATGATGTGAAACCATGTTGGTTCACAAGTTGGGGCACTATCCTACCCGGTTTCACCTGAACAGGGAGATTCCCCCTTATACAGGTCCATAACCTTTCGCTTCTAGGTTAGAGCGCATGCATGCGAGGGGGACACATGCAATCACCTATACCAACCTTGCACCACACTCACACACATATGCTAGGGACACATGCAAGTTTTCAGATGATTCCGACGATCTTGCGGACTTCCACCGGCGAAACCCTGATCTGCGGGACTCGGACCGTCTACCCCCCTAGACATTCTTCTGACAGGGGTAGCCCGGCGTAGCTCTCTCTTGTTTTGTGTTTGATTATGTCATGGGATGATGTGAAACCATGTTGGTTCACAAGTTGGGGCACTATACGGCCCGGTTTCACCGTAACAGGGAGATTCCCCCTTATACAGGTCCAGAACCTTCGCTTCTAGGTTAGAGCGCATGCATGTGAGGGGGACACATGCAATCACCTATACCAACCTGGCACCACACTCACACACATATGCTAGGGACACATGAAATTTTTCATCGATTCCGACGTTCTCGTGTACTTCCTCCGGCGAAACCCTGATGATCTGCGGGCCTCGGATCGTCTACCCCCTAGACATTCTTCTGACAGGGGTAGCCCGGCGTAGCTCTCTCTTGTTTTGTGTCTGACTAGGTCATAGGATGATGTAAAACCATGTTGGTTCACAAGTTGGGGCACTATCCTACCCGGTTTCACATGAACGGGGAGATTCCCCCTTATACAGGTCGAGAACCTTTCGCTTCTAGGTTAGAGCGCATGCATGCGAGAGGGACACATGCAATCACCTATACCAACCTTGCACCACACTCACACACATATGCTAGGGACACATGCAAGTTTTCAGATGATTCCGACGTTCTCGTGGTCTTCCTCCGGCGAAACCCTGATCTACGGGACTCGGATCGTCTACCCCCCTAGACATTCTTCTGACAGGGGTAGCCCGGCGTAGCTCTCTCTTGTTTTGTGTCTGACTAGGTCATAGGATGATGTAAAACCATGTTGGCTCACAAGTTGGGGCACTATCCTACCCGGTTTCACCTGAACAGGGAGATTCCCCCTTATACAGGTCCATAACCTTTCGCTTCTAGGTTAGAGCGCATGCATGCGAGGGGGACACATGCAATCACCTATACCAACCTTGCACCACACTCACACACATATGCTAGGGACACATGCAAGTTTTCAGATGATTCCGACGATCTTGCGGACTTCCACCGGCGAAACCCTGATCTGCGGGACTCGGACCGTCTACCCCCCTAGACATTCTTCTGACAGGGGTAGCCCGGCGTAGCTCTCTCTTGTTTTGTGTTTGATTATGTCATGGGATGATGTGAAACCATGTTGGTTCACAAGTTGGGGCACTATACGGCCCGGTTTCACCGTAACAGGGAGATTCCCCCTTATACAGGTCCAGAACCTTCGCTTCTAGGTTAGAGCGCATGCATGTGAGGGGGACACATGCAATCACCTATACCAACCTGGCACCACACTCACACACATATGCTAGGGACACATGAAATTTTTCATCGATTCCGACGTTCTCGTGTACTTCCTCCGGCGAAACCCTGATGATCTGCGGGCCTCGGATCGTCTACCCCCTAGACATTCTTCTGACAGGGGTAGCCCGGCGTAGCTCTCTCTTGTTTTGTGTCTGACTAGGTCATAGGATGACGTAAAACCATGTTGGTTCACAAGTTGGGGCACTATCCTACCCGGTTTCACATGAACGGGGAGATTCCCCCTTATACAGGTCGAGAACCTTTCGCTTCTAGGTTAGAGCGCATGCATGCGAGAGGGACACATGCAATCACCTATACCAACCTTGCACCACACTCACACACATATGCTAGGGACACATGCAAGTTTTCAGATGATTCCGACGTTCTCGTGGTCTTCCTCCGGCGAAACCCTGATCTACGGGACTCGGATCGTCTACCCCCCTAGACATTCTTCTGACAGGGGTAGCCCGGCGTAGCTCTCTCTTGTTTTGTGTCTGACTAGGTCATAGGATGATGTAAAACCATGTTGGCTCACAAGTTGGGGCACTATCCTACCCGGTTTCACCTGAACGGGGAGATTCCCCCTTATACAGGTCCATAACCTTTCGCTTCTAGGTTAGAGCGCATGCATGCGAGGGGGACACATTGAATCACCTATACCAACCTTGCACCACACTCACACACATATGCTAGGGACACATGCAAGTTTTCAGATGATTCCGACGTTCTTGCGGACTTCCACCGGCGAAACCCTGATCTGCGGGACTCGGACCGTCTACCCCCCTAGACATTCTTCTGACTAGGGTAGCCCGGCGTAGCTCTCTCTTGTTTTGTGTTTGATTATGTCATGGGATGATGTGAAACCATGTTGGTTCACAAGTTGGGGAACTATACGGCCCGGTTTGACGGTAACCGGGAGATTCCCCCTTATACAGGTCCAGAACCTTCGCTTCTAGGTTAGAGCGCATGCATGTGAGGGGGTACACATGCAATCACCTATACCAACCTGGCACCACACTCACACACATATGCTAGGGACACATGAAAGTTTTCATCGATTCCGACGTTCTCGTGGACTTCCTTCGGCGAAACCCTGATGATCTGCGGGCCTCGGATCGTCTACCCCCCTAGACATTCTTCTGACAGGGGTAGCCCGGCGTAGCTCTCTCTTGTTTTGTGTCTGACTAGGTCATAGGATGATGTAAAACCATGTTGGTTCACAAGTTGGGGCACTATCCTACCCGGTTTCACGTGAACAGGGAGATTCCCCCTTATACAGGTCGAGAACCTTTCGCTTCTAGGTTAGAGCGCATGCATGCGAGAGGGACACATGCAATCACCTATACCAACCTTGCACCACACTCACACACATATGCTAGGGACACATGCAAGTTTTTAGATCATTCCGACGTTCTCGTGGTCTTCCTCCGGCGAAACCCTGATCTGCGGGACTCGGATCGTCTACCCCCCTAGACATTCTTCTGACAGGGTAGCCCGACGTAGCTCTCTCTTGTTTTGTGTCTGACTAGGTCATAGGATGATGTAAAACCATGTTGGTTCACAAGTTGGGGCACTATCCTACCTGGTTTCACCTGAACGGGGAGATTCCCCTTACACAGGTCCATAACCTTTCGCTTCTAGGTTAGAGTGCATGCATGCGAGGGGGACACATGCAATCACCTATACCAACCATGCACCACACTCATACACATATGCTAGGGACACATGCAAGTTTTCAGATGATTCCGACGTTCTTGCGGACTTCCACCGGCGAAACCCTGATCTGTGAGTGGTGACACATGCAATCACCTATACCAACCTGGCACCACACTCACACACATATGCTAGGGACACATGCAAGTTTTCATCGATTCCGACGTTCTCGTGGACTTCCTCCGGCGAAACCCTGATGATCTGCGGGCCTCGGATCGTCTACCCCCCTAGACATTCTTCTGACAGGGGTAGCCCGGCGCAGCTCTCTCTTGTTTTGTGTCTGACTAGGTCATAGGATGATGTAAAACCATGTTGGTTCACAAGTTGGGGCACTATCCTACCCGGTTTCACCTGAACAGGGAGATTCCCCCTTATACAGGTGCATAACCTTTCGCTTCTAGGTTAGAGCGCATGCATGCGAGGGGGACACATGCAATCACCTATACAAACCTTGCACCACACTCACACACATATTCTAGGGACACATGCTAGTTTTCAGATGATTCCGACGTTCTCGTGGTCTTCCTCCGGCGAAACCCTGATCTGCGGGCCTCAGATCGTCTACCCCCCTAGACATTCTTCTGACAGGGGTAGCCCGGCGTAGCTCTCTCTTGTTTTGTGTCTGAGTAGGTCATAGGATGATGTAAAACCATGCTGGTTCACAAGTTGGGGCACTATCCTACCCGGTTTCACCTGAACAGGGAGATTCCCCCTTATGCAGGTCCAGAACCTTCGCTTCTAGGTTAGAGCGCATGCATGCGAGGGGGACACATGCAATCACCTATACCAACCTTGCACCACACTCACACACATATGCTAGGGACACATGCAAGTTTTCAGATGATTCCGACGTTCTCGTGGTCTTCCTCCGACGAAACCCTGATCTGCGGGACTCGGATCGTCTACCCCCCTAGACATTCTTCTGACAGGGGTAGCCCGGCGTAGCTCTCTCTTGTTTTGTGTCTGACTAGGTCATAGGATGATGTAAAACCATGTTGGTTCACAAGTTGGGGCACTATCCTACCCGGTTTCACGTGAACGAGGAGATTCCCCCTTATACAGGTCGAGAACCTTTCGCTTCTAGGTTAGAGCGCATGCATGCGAGAGGGACACATGCAATCACCTATAACAACCTTGCACCACACTCACACACATATGCTAGGGACACATGCAAGTTTTCAGATGATTCCGACGTTCTCGTGGTCTTCCTGCGGCGAAACCCTGATCTGCGGGACTCGGATCGTCTACCCCCTAGACATTCTTCTGACAGGGGTAGCCCGGCGTAGCTCTCTCTTGTTTTGTGTCTGACTAGGTGATAGGATGATGTAAAACCATGTTGGTTCACAAGTTGGGGCACTATCCTACCCGGTTTCACCTGAACGGGGAGATTCCCCCTTATACAGGTCCATAACCTTTCGCTTCTAGGTTAGAGCGCATGCATGCGAGGGGGACACATGCAATCACCTATACCAACCTTGCACCACACTCACACACATATGCTAGGGACACATGCAAGTTTTCAGATGATTCCGACGTTCTTGCGGACTTCCACCGGCGAAACCCTGATCTGCGGGACTCGGACCGTCTACCCCCTAGACATTCTTTTGACAGGGGTAGCCCGGCGTAGCTCTCTCTTGTTTTGTATTTGATTATGTCATGGGATGATGTGAAACCATGTTGGTTCACAAGTTGGGGCACTATACGGCCCGGTTTCACCATAACGGGGAGATTCCCCCTTATACAGGTCCAGAACCTTCGCTTCTAGGTTAGAGCGCATGCATGTGAGGGGGGACACATGCAATCACCTATACCAACCTGGCACCACACTCACACACATATGCTAGGGACACATGCAAGTTTTCATCGATTCCGACGTTCTCGTGGACTTCCTCTGGCGAAACCCTGATGATCTGCGGGCCTCGGATCGTCTACCCCCCTAGACATTCTTCTGACAGGGGTAGCCCGGCGTAGCTCTCTCTTGTTTTGTGTCTGACTAGGTCATAGGATGATGTAAAACCATGTTGGTTCACAAGTTGGGGCACTATCCTACCCGGTTTCACATGAACGGGAGATCCCCCCTTATACAGGTCTAGAACCTTTCGCTTCTAGGTTAGAGCGCATGCATGTGAGAGGGACACACGCAATCACCTATACCAACCTTGCACCACACTCACACACATATGCTAGGGACACATGCAAGTTTTCAGATGATTCCGACGTTCTCGTGGTCTTCCTCCGGCGAAACCCTGATCTGCGAGACTCGGATCGTCTACCCCCCTAGACATTCTTCTGATAGGGGTAGCCCGGCGTAGCTCTCTCTTGTTTGTGTCTGACTAGGTCATAGGATGATGTAAAACCATGTTGGTTCACAAGTTGGGGCACTATCCTACCCGGTTTCACCTGAACAGGGAGATTCCCCCTTATACAGGTCCATAGCCTTTCGCTTCTAGGTTAGAGCGCATGCATGCGAGGGGGACACATGCAATCACCTATACCAACCTTGCACCACACTCACACACATATGCTAGGGACACATGCAAGTTTTCAGATGATTCCGACGATCTTGCGGACTTCCACCGGCGAAACCCTGATCTGCGGGACTTGGACCGTCTACCCCCCTAGACATTCTTCTGACAGGGGTAGCCCGGCGTAGCTCTCTCTTGTTTTGTGTCTGATTATGTCATGGGATGATGTGAAACCATGTTGGTTCACAAGTTGGGGCACTATACGGCCCGGTTTCACTGTAACAGGGAGATTCCCCCTTATACAGGTCCAGAACCTTCGCTTCTAGGTTAGAGCGCATGCATGTGAGGGGGGACACATGCAATCACCTATACCAACCTGGCACCACACTCACACACATATGCTAGGGACACATGAAAGTTTTCATCGATTCCGACGTTCTCGTGGACTTCCTCCGGCGAAACCCTGATGATCTGCGGGCCTCGGATCGTCTACCCCCCTAGACATTCTTCTGACAGGGGTAGCCCGGCGTAGCTCTCTCTTGTTTTGTGTCTGACTAGGTCATAGGATGATGTAAAACCATGTTGGTTCACAAGTTGGGGCACTATCCTACCCGGTTTCACGTGAACGGGGAGATTCCCCCTTATACAGGTCGAGAACCTTTCGCTTCTAGGTTAGAGCGCATGCATGCGAGAGGGACACATGCAATCACCTATACCAACCTTGCACCACACTCACACACATATGCTAGGGACACATGCAAGTTTTTAGATGATTCCGACGTTTTCGTGGTCTTCCTCCAGCGAAACCCTGATCTGCGGGACTCGGATCGTCTACCCCCCTAGACATTCTTCTGACAGGGTAGACCGACGTAGCTCTCTCTTGTTTTGTGTCTGACTAGGTCATAGGATGATGTAAAACCATGTTGATTCACAAGTTGGGGCACTATCCTACCTGGTTTCACCTGAACGGGGAGATTCCCCCTTATACAGGTCCATAACCTTTCGCTTCTAGGTTAGAGCGCATGCATGCGAGGGGGACACATGCAATCACCTATACCAACCTTGCACCACACTCACACACATATGCTAGGGACACATGCAAGTTTTCAGATGATTCCGACGTTCTTGCGGACTTCCACCGGCGAAACCCTGATCTGCGGGACTCGGACTGTCTACCCCCCTAGACATTCTTCTGAAGGGGGTAGCTCGGTGTAGCTCTCTCTTGTTTTGTGTTTGATTATGTCATGGGATGATGTGAAACCATGTTGGTTCACAAGTTGGGGCACTATACGGCCGGGTTTCACCGTAACAGGGAGATTCCCCCTTATACAGGTCCAGAACCTTCGCTTCTAGGTTAGAGCGCATGCATGTGAGGGGGGACACATGCAATCACCTATATATACCAACCTGGCACCACACTCACACACATATGCTAGGGACACATGCAAGTTTTCATCGATTCCGACGTTCTCGTGGACTTCCTCCGGCGAAACACTGATGATCTGCGGGCCTCGGATCGTCTACCTAATGGAAATGAAGTTCAGCATCCTCTAGAACCTTATGGTCTATTGCAAAGTTAGTGTTTCCATGGTCTGAATACTAACAAATAGGCAACAAAAAGTTAACTAAAAACTTTAAATAAATACATTGGAAAGAAAAAAATAAAAAGAAAATTAGAAAATACCTAAAGGCACACGGCAAAGGACAAAACACACGGCAAAGAGGTCCTTTGCCGTGTGCCTGTCGCCGTCCAACACACGGCAAAGGTCCTTTGCCGTGTGTCTCTCTCCCTCAGACACACGGCAAAGAATTTTTTTCACCTTTAGCAAGGCTTTTATTACATATATGTTAGGTGATATTCTTTCATAGGATCATGAGAGCACACATATGATCATAGGTTATTGTGGTCTTGATCACTATATACATGCACCCCCTGATTCCGACGTTCTCGTGGACTTCCTCCAGCGAAACCCTGATGATCTACGGGCCTCGGATCGTCTACCCCCAAGACATTCTTTTGACAGGGGTAGCCCGGCGTAGCTCTCTCTTGTTTTGTGTTTGATTATGTCATGGGATGATGTGAAACCATGTTGGTTCACAAGTTGGGGCACTATACGGCCCGGTTTCACCGTAACGGGGAGATTCCCCCTTATACAGGTCCAGAACCTTTGCTTCTAGGTTAGAGCGCATGCATGTGAGGGGGGACACATGCAATCACCTATATCAAC
This sequence comes from Avena sativa, assembly GCA_916181665.1. Classification (NCBI taxonomy): domain Eukaryota; kingdom Viridiplantae; phylum Streptophyta; class Magnoliopsida; order Poales; family Poaceae; genus Avena; species Avena sativa. Next base: position 389,215,708 of record OV702296.1, read on the forward strand.
CTGGCACCACACTCACACACATATGCTAGGGACACATGCAAGTTTTCATCGATTCCGACGTTCTCGTGGACTTCCTCCGGCGAAACCCTGATGATCTGCGGGCCTCGGATCGTCTACCCCCCTAGACATTCTTCTGACAGGGGTAGCCCGGCGTAGCTCTCTCTTGTTTTGTGTCTGACTAGGTCATAGGATGATGTAAAACCATGTCGGTTCACAAGTTGGGGCACTATCCTACCCGGTTTCACCTGAACGAGGAGATTCCCCCTCATACAGGTCTAGAACCTTTCGCTTCTAGGTTAGAGCGCATGCATGCGAGGGGGACACATGCAATCACCTATACCAACCTTGCACCACACTCACACACATATGCTAGGGACACATGCAAGTTTTCAGATGATTCCGACGTTCTCGTGGTCTTCCTCCGGCGAAACCCTGATCTGCGGGACTCGAATCGTCTACCCCCCTAGACATTCTTCTGACAGGGGTAGCCCGGCGTAGCTCTCTCTTGTTTTGTGTCTGACTAGGTCATAGGATGATGTAAAACCATGTTGGTTCATAAGTTGGGGCACTATCCTACCCGGTTTCACCTGAACGGGGAGATTCCCCCTTATAGAGGTCCATAACCTTCCGCTTCTAGGTTAGAGCGCATGCATGCGAGGGGGAATCATGCAATCACCTATACCAAGCTTGCACCACACTCACACACATATGCTAGGGACACATGCAAGTTTTCAGATGATTCCGACGTTCTTGCGGACTTCCACCGGCGAAACCCTGATCTGCGGAACTCGGACTGTCTACCCCCCTAGACATTCTTCTGACAGGGGTAGCCCGGCATAGCTCTCTCTTGTTTTGTGTTTCATTATGTCATGGGATGATGTGAAACCATGTTGGTTCACAAGTTGGGCCACTATACGGCCCGGTTTCACCGTAACGGGGAGATTCCCTGTTATACACGTCCAGAACCTTCGCTTCTAGGTTAGAGCGCATGCATGTGAGGGGGGACACATGCAATCACCTATACCAACCTGGCACCACACTCACACACATATGCTAGGGACACATGCAAGTTTTCATCGATTATGACGTTCTCGTGGACTTCCTCCGGCGAAACCCTGATGATCTGCGGGCCTCGGATCGTCTACCCCCCTAGACATTCTTCTGACAGGGGTAGCCCGGCGTAGCTCTCTCTTGTTTTGTGTCTGACAAGGTCATAGGATGATGTAAAACCATGTCGGTTCACAAGTTGGGGCACTATCCTACCCGGTTTCACCTGAACGAGGAGATTCCCCCACATACAGGTCTAGAACCTTTCGCTTCTAGGTTAGAGTGCATGCATGCGAGGGGGACACATGCAATCACCTAAACCAACCTTGCACCACACTCACACACATATGCTAGGGACACATGCAAGTTTTCAGATGATTCCGACGTTCTCGTGGTCTTCCTCCGGCGAAACCCTGATCTGCGGGACTCGAATCGTCTACCCCCCTAGACATTCTTCTGACAGGGGTAGCCCGGCGTAGCTCTCTCTTGTTTTGTGTCTGACTAGGTCATAGGATGATGTAAAACCATGTTGGTTCATAAGTTGGGGCACTATCCTACCCGGTTTCACCTGAACGGGGAGATTCCCCTTATACAGGTCCATAACCTTCCGCTTCTAGGTTAGAGCGCATGCATGCGAGGGGGAATCATGCAATCACCTATACCAACCTTGCACCACACTCACACACATATGCTAGGGACACATGCAAGTTTTCAGATGATTCCGACGTTCTTGCGGACTTCCACCGGCGAAACCCTGATCTGCGGAACTCGGACTGTCTACCCCCCTAGACATTCTTCTGACAGGGGTAGCCCGGCGTAGCTCTCTCTTGTTTTGTGTTTGATTATGTCATGGGATGATGTGAAACCATGTTGGTTCACAAGTTGGGGCACTATCCTACCCGGTTTCACCTGAACAGGGAGATTCCCCCTTATACAGGTCCATAACCTTTCGCTTCTAGGTTAGAGCGCATGCATGCGAGGGGGACACATGCAATCACCTATACCAACCTTGCACCACACTCACACACATATGCTAGGGACACATGCAAGTTTTCAGATGATTCCGACGATCTTGCGGACTTCCACCGGCGAAACCCTGATCTGCGGGACTCGGACCGTCTACCCCCCTAGACATTCTTCTGACAGGGGTAGCCCGGCGTAGCTCTCTCTTGTTTTGTGTTTGATTATGTCATGGGATGATGTGAAACCATGTTGGTTCACAAGTTGGGGCACTATACGGCCCGGTTTCACCGTAACAGGGAGATTCCCCCTTATACAGGTCCAGAACCTTCGCTTCTAGGTTAGAGCGCATGCATGTGAGGGGGACACATGCAATCACCTATACCAACCTGGCACCACACTCACACACATATGCTAGGGACACATGAAATTTTTCATCGATTCCGACGTTCTCGTGTACTTCCTCCGGCGAAACCCTGATGATCTGCGGGCCTCGGATCGTCTACCCCCTAGACATTCTTCTGACAGGGGTAGCCCGGCGTAGCTCTCTCTTGTTTTGTGTCTGACTAGGTCATAGGATGATGTAAAACCATGTTGGTTCACAAGTTGGGGCACTATCCTACCCGGTTTCACATGAACGGGGAGATTCCCCCTTATACAGGTCGAGAACCTTTCGCTTCTAGGTTAGAGCGCATGCATGCGAGAGGGACACATGCAATCACCTATACCAACCTTGCACCACACTCACACACATATGCTAGGGACACATGCAAGTTTTCAGATGATTCCGACGTTCTCGTGGTCTTCCTCCGGCGAAACCCTGATCTACGGGACTCGGATCGTCTACCCCCCTAGACATTCTTCTGACAGGGGTAGCCCGGCGTAGCTCTCTCTTGTTTTGTGTCTGACTAGGTCATAGGATGATGTAAAACTATGTTGGCTCACAAGTTGGGGCACTATCCTACCCGGTTTCACCTGAACAGGGAGATTCCCCCTTATACAGGTCCATAACCTTTCGCTTCTAGGTTAGAGCGCATGCATGCGAGGGGGACACATGCAATCACCTATACCAACCTTGCACCACACTCACACACATATGCTAGGGACACATGCAAGTTTTCAGATGATTCCGACGATCTTGCGGACTTCCACCGGCGAAACCCTGATCTGCGGGACTCGGACCGTCTACCCCCCTAGACATTCTTCTGACAGGGGTAGCCCGGCGTAGCTCTCTCTTGTTTTGTGTTTGATTATGTCATGGGATGATGTGAAACCATGTTGGTTCACAAGTTGGGGCACTATACGGCCCGGTTTCACCGTAACAGGGAGATTCCCCCTTATACAGGTCCAGAACCTTCGCTTCTAGGTTAGAGCGCATGCATGTGAGGGGGACACATGCAATCACCTATACCAACCTGGCACCACACTCACACACATATGCTAGGGACACATGAAATTTTTCATCGATTCCGACGTTCTCGTGTACTTCCTCCGGCGAAACCCTGATGATCTGCGGGCCTCGGATCGTCTACCCCCTAGACATTCTTCTGACAGGGGTAGCCCGGCGTAGCTCTCTCTTGTTTTGTGTCTGACTAGGTCATAGGATGACGTAAAACCATGTTGGTTCACAAGTTGGGGCACTATCCTACCCGGTTTCACATGAACGGGGAGATTCCCCCTTATACAGGTCGAGAACCTTTCGCTTCTAGGTTAGAGCGCATGCATGCGAGAGGGACACATGCAATCACCTATACCAACCTTGCACCACACTCACACACATATGCTAGGGACACATGCAAGTTTTCAGATGATTCCGACGTTCTCGTGGTCTTCCTCCGGCGAAACCCTGATCTACGGGACTCGGATCGTCTACCCCCCTAGACATTCTTCTGACAGGGGTAGCCCGGCATAGCTCTCTCTTGTTTTGTGTCTGACTAGGTCATAGGATGATGTAAAACCATGTTGGCTCACATGTTGGGGCACTATCCTACCCGGTTTCACCTGAACGGGGAGATTCCCCCTTATACAGGTCCATAACCTTTCGCTTCTAGGTTAGAGCGCATGCATGCGAGGGGGACACATTGAATCACCTATACCAACCTTGCACCACACTCACACACATATGCTAGGGACACATGCAAGTTTTCAGATGATTCCGACGTTCTTGCGGACTTCCACCGGCGAAACCCTGATCTGCGGGACTCGGACCGTCTACCCCCCTAGACATTCTTCTGACTGGGGTAGCCCGGCGTAGCTCTCTCTTGTTTTGTGTTTGATTATGTCATGGGATGATGTGAAACCATGTTGGTTCACAAGTTGGGGAACTATACGGCCCGGTTTGACGGTAACCGGGAGATTCCCCCTTATACAGGTCCAGAACCTTCGCTTCTAGGTTAGAGCGCATGCATGTGAGGGGGTACACATGCAATCACCTATACCAACCTGGCACCACACTCACACACATATGCTAGGGACACATGAAAGTTTTCATCGATTCCGACGTTCTCGTGGACTTCCTCCGGCGAAACCCTGATGATCTGCGGGCCTCGGATCGTCTACCCCCCTAGACATTCTTCTGACAGGGGTAGCCCGGTGTAGCTCTCTCTTGTTTTGTGTCTGACTAGGTCATAGGATGATGTAAAACCATGTTGGTTCACAAGTTGGGGCACTATCCTACCCGGTTTCACGTGAACGGGGAGATTCCCCCTTATACAGGTCGAGAACCTTTCGCTTCTAGGTTAGAGCGCATGCATGCGAGAGGGACACATGCAATCACCTATACCAACCTTGCACCACACTCACACACATATGCTAGGGACACATGCAAGTTTTTAGATCATTCCGACGTTCTCGTGGTCTTCCTCCGGCGAAACCCTGATCTGCGGGACTCGGATCGTCTACCCCCCTAGACATTCTTCTGACAGGGTAGCCCGACGTAGCTCTCTCTTGTTTTGTGTCTGACTAGGTCATAGGATGATGTAAAACCATGTTGGTTCACAAGTTGGGGCACTATCCTACCTGGTTTCACCTGAACGGGGAGATTCCCCTTACACAGGTCCATAACCTTTCGCTTCTAGGTTAGAGTGCATGCATGCGAGGGGGACACATGCAATCACCTATACCAACCATGCACCACACTCATACACATATGCTAGGGACACATGCAAGTTTTCAGATGATTCCGACGTTCTTGCGGACTTCCACCGGCGAAACCCTGATCTGTGAGTGGGGACACATGCAATCACCTATACCAACCTGGCACCACACTCACACACATATGCTAGGGACACATGCAAGTTTTCATCGATTCCGACGTTCTCGTGGACTTCCTCCGGCGAAACCCTGATGATCTGCGGGCCTCGGATCGTCTACCCCCCTAGACATTCTTCTGACAGGGGTAGCCCGGCGCAGCTCTCTCTTGTTTTGTGTCTGACTAGGTCATAGGATGATGTAAAACCATGTTGGTTCACAAGTTGGGGCACTATCCTACCCGGTTTCACCTGAACAGGGAGATTCCCCCTTATACAGGTGCATAACCTTTCGCTTCTAGGTTAGAGCGCATGCATGCGAGGGGGACACATGCAATCACCTATACAAACCTTGCACCACACTCACACACATATTCTAGGGACACATGCTAGTTTTCAGATGATTCCGACGTTCTCGTGGTCTTCCTCCGGCGAAACCCTGATCTGCGGGCCTCAGATCGTCTACCCCCCTAGACATTCTTCTGACAGGGGTAGCCCGGCGTAGCTCTCTCTTGTTTTGTGTCTGACTAGGTCATAGGATGATGTAAAACCATGTTGGTTCACAAGTTGGGGCACTATCCTACCCGGTTTCACCTGAACAGGGAGATTCCCCCTTATGCAGGTCCAGAACCTTCGCTTCTAGGTTAGAGCGCATGCATGCGAGGGGGACACATGCAATCACCTATACCAACCTTGCACCACACTCACACACATATGCTAGGGACACATGCAAGTTTTCAGATGATTCCGACGTTCTCGTGGTCTTCCTCCGACGAAACCCTGATCTGCGGGACTCGGATCGTCTACCCCCTAGACATTCTTCTGACAGGGGTAGCCCGGCGTAGCTCTCTCTTGTTTTGTGTCTGACTAGGTGATAGGATGATGTAAAACCATGTTGGTTCACAAGTTGGGGCACTATCCTACCCGGTTTCACCTGAACGGGGAGATTCCCCCTTATACAGGTCCATAACCTTTCGCTTCTAGGTTAGAGCGCATGCATGCGAGGGGGACACATGCAATCACCTATACCAATCTTGCACCACACTCACACACATATGCTAGGGACACATGCAAGTTTTCAGATGATTCCGACGTTCTTGCGGACTTCCACCGGCGAAACCCTGATCTGCGGGACTCGGACCGTCTACCCCCCTAGACATTCTTTTGACAGGGGTAGCCCGGCGTAGCTCTCTCTTGTTTTGTGTTTGATTATGTCATGGGATGATGTGAAACCATGTTGGTTCACAAGTTGGGGCACTATCCTACCCTGTTTCACCATAACAGGGAGATTCCCCCTTATACAGGTCCAGAACCTTCGCTTCTAGGTTAGAGCGCATGCATGTGAGGGGGGACACATGCAATCACCTATACCAACCTGGCACCACACTCACACACATATGCTAGGGACACATGAAATTTTTCATCGATTCCGACGTTCTCGTGTACTTCCTCCGGCGAAACCCTGATGATCTGCGGGCCTCGGATCGTCTACCCCCCTAGACATTCTTCTGACAGGGGTAGCCCGGCGTAGCTCTCTCTTGTTTTGTGTCTGACTAGGTCATAGGATGATGTAAAACCATGTTGGTTCACAAGTTGGGGCACTATCCTACCCGGTTTCACGTGAACGGGGAGATTCCCCCTTATACAGGTCGTGAACCTTTCACTTCTAGGTTAGAGCGCATGCATGCCAGAGGGACACATGCAATCACCTATACCAACCTTGCACCACACTCACACACATATGCTAGGGACACATGCAAGTTTTCAGATGATTCCGACGTTCTCGTGGTCTTCCTCCGGCGAAACCCTGATCTACGGGACTCGGATCGTCTACCCCCCTAGACATTCTTCTGATAGGGGTAGCCCGGCGTAGCTCTCTCTTGTTTTGTGTCTGACTAGGTCATAGGATGATGTAAAACCATGTTGGCTCACAAGTTGCGGCACTATCCTACCCGGTTTCACCTGAACAGGGAGATTCCCCCTTATACAGGTCCATAACCTTTCGCTTCTAGGTTAGAGCGCATGCATGCGAGGGGGACACATGCAATCACCTATATAGACCTTGCACCACACTCACACACATATGCTAGGGACACATGCAAGTTTCAAGATGATTCCGACGTTCTTGCGGACTTCCACCGGCGAAACCCTGATCTGCGGGACTCGGACCGTCTACCCCCCTAGACATTGTTCTGACAGGGGTAGCCCGGCGTAGCTCTCTCTTGTTTTGTGTCTGATTATGTCATGGGATGATGTGAAACCATGTTGGTTCACAAGTTGGGGCACTATACGGCCCGGTTTCACTGTAACAGGGAGATTCCCCCTTATACAGGTCCAGAACCTTCGCTTCTAGGTTAGAGCGCATGCATGTGAGGGGGGACACATGCAATCACCTATACCAACCTGGCACCACACTCACACACATATTCTAGGGACTCATGAAAGTTTTCATCGATTCCGACGTTCTCGTGGACTTCCTCCGGCGAAACCCTGATGATCTGCGGGCCTCGGATCGTCTACCCCCCTAGACATTCTTCTGACAGGGGTAGCCCGGCGTAGCTCTCTCTTGTTTTGTGTCTGACTAGGTCATAGGATGATGTAAAACCATGTTGGTTCACAAGTTGGGGCACTATCCTACCCGGTTTCACGTGAACGGGGAGATTCCCCCTTATACAGGTCGAGAACCTTTCGCTTCTAGGTTAGAGCGCATGCATGCGAGAGGGACACATGCAATCACCTATACCAACCTTGCACCACACTCACACACATATGCTAGGGACACATGCAAGTTTTTAGATCATTCCGACGTTCTCGTGGTCTTCCTCCGGCGAAACCCTGATCTGCGGGACTCGGATCGTCTACCCCCCTAGACATTCTTCTGACAGGGTAGCCCGACGTAGCTCTCTCTTGTTTTGTGTCTGACTAGGTCATAGGATGATGTAAAACCATGTTGGTTCACAAGTTGGGGCACTATCCTACCTGGTTTCACCTGAACGGGGAGATTCCCCTTACACAGGTCCATAACCTTTCGCTTCTAGGTTAGAGTGCATGCATGCGAGGGGGACACATGCAATCACCTATACCAACCATGCACCACACTCATACACATATGCTAGGGACACATGCAAGTTTTCAGATGATTCCGACGTTCTTGCGGACTTCCACCGGCGAAACCCTGATCTGTGAGTGGGGACACATGCAATCACCTATACCAACCTGGCACCACACTCACACACATATGCTAGGGACACATGCAAGTTTTCATCGATTCCGACGTTCTCGTGGACTTCCTCCGGCGAAACCCTGATGATCTGCGGGCCTCGGATCGTCTACCCCCCTAGACATTCTTCTGACAGGGGTAGCCCGGCGCAGCTCTCTCTTGTTTTGTGTCTGACTAGGTCATAGGATGATGTAAAACCATGTTGGTTCACAAGTTGGGGCACTATCCTACCCGGTTTCACCTGAACAGGGAGATTCCCCCTTATACAGGTGCATAACCTTTCGCTTCTAGGTTAGAGCGCATGCATGCGAGGGGGACACATGCAATCACCTATACAAACCTTGCACCACACTCACACACATATTCTAGGGACACATGCTAGTTTTCAGATGATTCCGACGTTCTCGTGGTCTTCCTCCGGCGAAACCCTGATCTGCGGGCCTCAGATCGTCTACCCCCCTAGACATTCTTCTGACAGGGGTAGCCCGGCGTAGCTCTCTCTTGTTTTGTGTCTGACTAGGTCATAGGATGATGTAAAACCATGTTGGTTCACAAGTTGGGGCACTATCCTACCCGGTTTCACCTGAACAGGGAGATTCCCCCTTATGCAGGTCCAGAACCTTCGCTTCTAGGTTAGAGCGCATGCATGCGAGGGGGACACATGCAATCACCTATACCAACCTTGCACCACACTCACACACATATGCTAGGGACACATGCAAGTTTTCAGATGATTCCGACGTTCTCGTGGTCTTCCTCCGACGAAACCCTGATCTGCGGGACTCGGATCGTCTACCCCCCTAGACATTCTTCTGACAGGGGTAGCCCGGCGTAGCTCTCTCTTGTTTTGTGTCTGACTAGGTCATAGGATGATGTAAAACCATGTTGGTTCACATGTTGGGGCACTATCCTACCCGGTTTCACGTGAACGAGGAGATTCCCCCTTATACAGGTCGAGAACCTTTCGCTTCTAGGTTAGAGCGCATGCATGCGAGAGGGACACATGCAATTACCTATAACAACCTTGCACCACACTCACACACATATGCTAGGGACACATGCAAGTTTTCAGATGATTCCGACGTTCTCGTGGTCTTCCTCCGGCGAAACCCTGATCTGCGGGACTCGGATCGTCTACCCCCTAGACATTCTTCTGACAGGGGTAGCCCGGCGTAGCTCTCTCTTGTTTTGTGTCTGACTAGGTGATAGGATGATGTAAAACCATGTTGGTTCACAAGTTGGGGCACTATCCTACCCGGTTTCACCTGAACGGGGAGATTCCCCCTTATACAGGTCCATAACCTTTCGCTTCTAGGTTAGAGCGCATGCATGCGAGGGGGACACATGCAATCACCTATACCAATCTTGCACCACACTCACACACATATGCTAGGGACACATGCAAGTTTTCAGATGATTCCGACGTTCTTGCGGACTTCCACCGGCGAAACCCTGATCTGCGGGACTCGGACCGTCTACCCTCCTAGACATTCTTTTGACAGGGGTAGCCCGGCGTAGCTCTCTCTTGTTTTGTGTTTGATTATGTCATGGGATGATGTGAAACCATGTTGGTTCACAAGTTGGGGCACTATCCTACCCTGTTTCACCATAACAGGGAGATTCCCCCTTATACAGGTCCAGAACCTTCGCTTCTAGGTTAGAGCGCATGCATGTGAGGGGGGACACATGCAATCACCTATACCAACCTGGCACCACACTCACACACATATGCTAGGGACACATGAAATTTTTCATCGATTCCGACGTTCTCGTGTACTTCCTCCGGCGAAACCCTGATGATCTGCGGGCCTCGGATCGTCTACCCCCCTAGACATTCTTCTGACAGGGGTAGCCCGGCGTAGCTCTCTCTTGTTTTGTGTCTGACTAGGTCATAGGATGATGTAAAACCATGTTGGTTCACAAGTTGGGGCACTATCCTACCCGGTTTCACGTGAACGGGGAGATTCCCCCTTATACAGGTCGTGAACCTTTCACTTCTAGGTTAGAGCGCATGCATGCCAGAGGGACACATGCAATCACCTATACCAACCTTGCACCACACTCACACACATATGCTAGGGACACATGCAAGTTTTCAGATGATTCCGACGTTCTCGTGGTCTTCCTCCGGCGAAACCCTGATCTACGGGACTCGGATCGTCTACCCCCCTAGACATTCTTCTGATAGGGGTAGCCCGGCGTAGCTCTCTCTTGTTTTGTGTCTGACTAGGTCATAGGATGATGTAAAACCATGTTGGCTCACAAGTTGCGGCACTATCCTACCCGGTTTCACCTGAACAGGGAGATTCCCCCTTATACAGGTCCATAACCTTTCGCTTCTAGGTTAGAGCGCATGCATGCGAGGGGGACACATGCAATCACCTATATAGACCTTGCACCACACTCACACACATATGCTAGGGACACATGCAAGTTTTCAGATGATTCCGACGTTCTTGCGGACTTCCACCGGCGAAACCCTGATCTGCGGGACTCGGACCGTCTACCCCCCTAGACATTGTTCTGACAGGGGTAGCCCGGCGTAGCTCTCTCTTGTTTTGTGTCTGATTATGTCATGGGATGATGTGAAACCATGTTGGTTCACAAGTTGGGGCACTATACGGCCCGGTTTCACTGTAATAGGGAGATTCCCCCTTATACAGGTCCAGAACCTTCGCTTCTAGGTTAGAGCGCATGCATGTGAGGGGGGACACATGCAATCACCTATACCAACCTGGCACCACACTCACACACATATTCTAGGGACTCATGAAAGTTTTCATCGATTCCGACGTTCTCGTGGACTTCCTCCGGCGAAACCCTGATGATCTGCGGGCCTCGGATCGTCTACCCCCCTAGACATTCTTCTGACAGGGGTAGCCCGGCGTAGCTCTCTCTTGTTTTGTGTCTGACTAGGTCATAGGATGATGTAAAACCATGTTGGTTCACAAGTTGGGGCACTATCCTACCCGGTTTCACGTGAACGGGGAGATTCCCCCTTATACAGGTCGAGAACCTTTCGCTTCTAGGTTAGAGCGCATGCATGCGAGAGGGACACATGCAATCACCTATACCAACCTTGCACCACACTCACACACATATGCTAGGGACACATGCAAGTTTTTAGATGATTCCGACGTTTTCGTGGTCTTCCTCCGGCGAAACCCTGATCTGCGGGACTCGGATCGTCTACCCCCCTAGACATTCTTCTGACAGGGTAGCCCGATGTAGCTCTCTCTTGTTTTGTGTCTGACTAGGTCATAGGATGATGTAAAACCATGCTGGTTCACAAGTTGGGGCACTATCCTACCTGGTTTCACCTGAACGGGGAGATTCCCCCTTATACAGGTCCATAACCTTTCGCTTCTAGGTTAGAGCGCATGCATGCGAGGGGGACACATGCAATCACCTATACCAACCTTGCACCACACTCACACACATATGCTAGGGACACATGCAAGTTTTCAGATGATTCCGACGTTCTTGCGGACTTCCAACGGCGAAACCCTGATCTGCGGGACTCGGACCGTCTACCCCCTAGACATTCTTCTGACGGGGGTAGCTCGGTGTAGCTCTCTCTTGTTTTGTGTTTGATTATGTCATGGGATGATGTGAAACCATGTTGGTTCACAAGTTGGGGCACTATACGGCCCGGTTTCACCGTAACAGGGAGATTCCCCCTTATACAGGTCCAGAACCTTCGCTTCTAGGTTAGAGCGCATGCATGTGAGGGGGGACACATGCAATCACCTATAAATACCAACCTGGCACCACACTCACACACATATGCTAGGGACACATGCAAGTTTTCATCGATTCCGACGTTCTCGTGGACTTCCTCCGGCGAAACACTGATGACCTGCGGGCCTCGGATCGTCTACCCCCCTAGACATTCTTCTGACAGGGGTAGCCCAGCGTAGCTCTCTCTTGTTTTGTGTCTGACTAGGTCATAGGATGATGTAAAACCATGTTGGTTCACAAGTTGGGGCACTATCCTACCTGGTTTCACCTGAACGGGGAGATTCCCCCTTATACAGGTCCAGAACCTTTCGCTTCTAGGTTAGAGCGCATGCATGCGAGGGGGACACATGCAATCACCTATATAGACCTTGCACCACACTCACACACATATGCTAGGGAGAAATGCAAGTTTTCAGATAATTCCGACGCTCTCGTGGTCTTCCTCCGGCGAAACCCTGATCTGCGGGCCTCGGATAGTCTACCCCCTAGACATTCTTCTGACAGGGGTAGCCCGGCGTAGCTCTCTCTTGTTTTGTGTCTAACTAGGTCGTAGGATGATGTAAAACCATGTTGGTTCACAAGTTGGGGCACTATCCTACCCGGTTTCACCTGAACGGGGAGATTCCCCCTTATACAGGTCCAGAACCTTCGCCTCTAGGTTAGAGCGCATGCATGCGAGGGGGACACATGTAATCACCTATACCAACCTTGCACCACACTCACACACATATGCTAGGGACACATGCAAGTTTTCAGATGATTCCGACGTTCTCGTGGTCTTCCTCCGACGAAACCCTGATCTGTGGGACTCGGATCGTCTACCCCCCTAGACATTCTTCTGATAGGGGTAGCCCGGCATAACTCTCTCTTTTTTTCTGTCTGACTAGGTCATAGGATGATGTAAAACCATGTTGGTTCACAAGTTGGGGCACTATTCTACCCGGTTTCACGTGAACGGGGAGATTCCCCCTTATACAGGTCGAGAACCTTTCGCTTCTAGGTTAGAGCGCATGCATGCGAGAGGGACACATGCAATCACCTATACCAACCTTGCACCACACTCACACACATATGCTAGGGACACATGCAAGTTTTCAGATGATTCCGACGTTCTCGTGGTCTTCCTTCGGCGAAACCCTGATCTGCGGGACTCGGATCGTCTACCCCCTAGACATTCTTCTGACAGGGGTAGCCCGACGTAGCTCTCTCTTGTTTTGTGTCTGACTAGGTCATAGGATGATGTAAAACCATGTTGGTTCACAAGTTGGGGCACTATCCTACCCGGTTTCACCTGAACGGGGAGATTCCCCCTTATACAGGTCCATAACCTTTCGCTTCTAGGTTAGAGCGCTTGCATGCGAGGGGGACACATGCAATCACCTATACCAACCTTGCACCACACTCACACACATATGCTAGGGACACATGCAAGTTTTCAGATGATTCCGACGTTCTTGCGGACTTCCACCGGCGAAACCCTGATCTGCGGGACTCGGACCATCTACCCCCCTAGACATTCTTCTGACAGGGGTAGCTCGGCGTATCTCTCTCTTGTTTTGTGTTTGATTATTTCATGGGATGATGTGAAACCATGTTGGTTCACAAGTTGGGGTACTATACGGCCCGGTTTCACCGTAACAGGGAGATTCCCCCTTATACAGGTCCAGAACCTTCGCTTCTAGGTTAGAGCGCATGCATGTGAGGGGGGACACATGCAATCACCTATATATACCAACCTCGCACCACACTCACACACATATGCTAGGGACACATGCAAGTTTTCATCGATTCCGACGTTCTCGTGGACTTCCTCCGGCGAAACCCTAATGATCTGCGGGCCTCGGATCGTCTACCTAATGGAAATGAAGTTCAGCATCCTCTAGAACCTTATGGTCTATTGCAAAGTTAGTGTTTCCATGGTCTGAATACTTACAAATAGGCAACAAAAAGTTAACTAAAAACTTTAAATAAATACATTTGAAAGAAAAAAATAAAAAGAAAATTAGAAAATACCTAAAGACACACGGCAAAGTACAAAACACACGGCAAAGAGGTCCTTTGCCGTGTGCCTGTCGCCATCAAACACACGGCAAAGGTCCTTTGCCGTGTGTCTCTCTCCCTGAGACACACGGCAAAGAATTTTTTTCACCTTTAGCAAGGCTTTTATTACATATATGTTAGGTGATATTATTTCATAGGATCATGAGAGCACACATATGATCATAGGTTATTGTGGTCTTGATCACTATATACATGCACCCCCCTGATTCCGACGTTCTCGTGGACTTCCTCCGACGAAACCCTGATGATCTACGGGCCTCGGATCGTCTACCCCCTAGACATTCTTCTGACAGGGGTAGCCCGGCGTAGCTCTCTCTTGTTTTGTGTTTGATTATGTCATGGGATGATGTGAAACCATGTTGGTTCACAAGTTGGGGCACTATATGGCCCGGTTTCACCGTAACGGGGAGATTCCCCCTTATACAGGTCTAGAACCTTCGCTTCTAGGTTAGAGCGCATGCATGTGAGGGGGGGACACATGCAATCACCTATATCAACCTGGCACCACACTCACACACAGATGCTAGGGACACATGCAAGTTTTCATCGATTCCGACGTTCTCGTGGACTTCCTCCGGCGAAACCCTGATGATCTGCGGGCCTCGGATCGTCTACCCCCCTAGACATTCTTCTGACAGGGGTAGCCCGGGGTAGCTCTCTCTTGTTTTGTGTCTGACTAAGTCATAGGATGATGTAAAACCATGTTGGTTCACAAGTTGGGGCACAATCCTACCCGGTTTCACCTGAACGAGGAGATTCCCCCTCATACAGGTCCAGAACCTTTCGCTTCTAGGTTAGAGCGCATGCATGCAAGGGGGACACATGCAATCACCTATACCAACCTTGCACCACACTCACACACATATGCTAGGGACACATGCAAGTTTTCAGATGATTCCGACATTCTCGTGGTCTTCCTCCGGCGAAACCCTGATCTGCGGGACTCGAATCGTCTACCCCCCTAGACATTCTTCTGACAGGGGTAGCCCGGTGTAGCTCTCTCTTGTTTTGTGTCTGACTAGGTCATAGGATGATGTAAAACCATGTTGGTTCACAAGTTGGGGCACTATCCTACCCGGTTTCACCTGAACGGGGAGATTCCCCCTTATACAGGTCCATAACCTTCCGCTTCTAGGTTAGAGCGCATGCATGCGAGGTGGACACATGCAATCACCTATACCAACCTTGCACCACACTCACACACATATGCTAGGGACACATGCAAGTTTTCAGATGATTCCGACGTTCTTGCGGACTTCCACCGGCGAAACCCTGATCTGCGGGACTCGGACCGTCTACCCCCCTAGACATTCTTCTGACAGGGGTAGCCCGGCGTAGCTCTCTCTTGTTTTGTGTTTGATTATGTCATGGGATGATGTGAAACCATGTTGGTTCACAAGTTGGGTCACTATACGGCCCGGTTTCACCGTAACGGGGAGATTCACCCTTATACAGGTCCAGAACCTTCGCTTCTAGGTTAGAGCGCATGCATGTGAGGGGGGACACATGCAATCACCTATACCAACCTGGCACCACACTCACACACATATGCTAGGGACACATGCAAGTTTTCATCGATTCCAACGTTCTCGTGGACTTCCTCCGGCGAAACCCTAATGATCTGCAGGCCTCGGATCGTCTACCCCCCTAGACATTCTTCTGACAGGGGTAGCCGGCGTAGCTCTCTCTTGTTTTGTGTCTGACTAGGTCATAGGATGATGTAAAACCATGTTGGTTCACAAGTTGGGGCACTATCCTGCCTGGTTTCACCTGAACGGGGAGATTCCTCCTTATACAGGTCCAGAACCTTTCTCTTCTAGGTTAGAGCGCATGCATGCGAGGGGGACACATGCAATCACCTATACAAACCTTGCACCACACTCACACACATATGCTAGGGACACATGCAAGTTTTCAGATGATTCCGACGTTCTCGTGGTCTTCCTCCGGCGAAACCCTGATCTGCGGGCCTCGGATCGTCTACCCCCCTAGACATTCTTCTGACAGGGGTAGCCCGGCGTAGCTCTCTCTTGTTTTGTCTCTGACTAGGTCATAGGATGATGTAAAACCATGTTGGTTCACAAGTTGGGGAACTATCCTACCCGGTTTCACCTGAACGGGGAGATTCCCCCTTATACAGGTCCAGAACCTTCGCTTCTAGGTTAGAGCGTATGCATGCGAGGGGGACACATGCAATCACCTATACCAACCTTGCACCACACTCACACACACATATGCTAGGGACACATGCAAGTTTTCAGATGATTCCGACGTTCTCGTGGTCTTCCTCCGACGAAACCCTGATCTGCGGGACTCTGATCGTCTACCCCCCTAGACATTCTTCTGACAGGGGTAGCCCGGTGTAGCTCTATCTTGTTTTGTGTCTGACTAGGTCATAGGATGATGTAAAACCATGTTGGTTCACAAGTTGGGGCACTATCCTACCCGGTTTCACATGAACGGGGAGATTCCCCCTTATACAGGTCGAGAACCTTTCGCTTCTAGGTTAGAGCGCATGCATGCGAGAGGGACACATGCAATCACCTATACCAACCTTGCACCACACACACACATATGCTAGGGACACATGCAAGTTTTCAGATGATTCCGACGTTCTCGTGGTCTTCCTCCGGCGAAACCCTGATCTGCGGGACTCGGATCGTCTACCCCCCTAGACATTCTTCTGACAGGGGTAGCCCGGCGTAGCTCTCTCTTGTTTTGTGTCTGACTAGGTCATAGGATGATGTAAAACCATGTTGGTTCACAAGTTGGGGCACTATCCTACCCGGTTTCACCCGAACGGGGAGATTCCCCCTTATACAGGTCCAGAACCTTTCGCTTCTAGGTTAGAGCGCATGCATGCGAGGGGGACACACGCAATCACCTATACCAACCTTGCTCCACACTCACACACATATGCTAGGGACACATGCAAGTTTTCAGATGATTCCGATGTTCTCGTGGTCTTCCTCCGGCGAAACCCTGATCTGCGAGACTCAGATCGTCTACCCCCCTAGACATTCTTCTGATAGTGGTAGCCCGGCGTAGCTCTCTCTTGTTTGTGTCTGACTAGGTCATAGGATGATGTAAAACCATGTTGGTTCACAAGTTGGGGCACTATCCTACCCGGTTTCACCTAAACAGGGAGATTCCCCCTTATACAGGTTCATAACCTTTCGCTTCTAGGTTAGAGCGCATGCATGCGAGGGGGACACATGCAATCACCTATACCAACCTTGCACCACACTCACACACATATGCTAGGGACACATGCAAGTTTTCAGATGATTCCGACGATCTTGCGGACTTCCACCGGCGAAACCCTGATCTGCGGGACTCGGACCGTCTACCCCCGTAGACATTCTTCTGACAGGGGTAGCCCGGCGTAGCTCTATCTTGTTTTGTGTTTGATTATGTCATGGGATGATGTGAAACCATGTTGGTTCACAAGTTAGGGCACTATACGGCCCGGTTTCACCGTAACAGGGAGATTCCCCCTTATACAGGCCCAGAACCTTCGCTTCTAGGTTAGAGCGCATGCATGTGAGGGGGGACACATGCAATCACCTATACCAACCTGGCACCACACTCACACACATATGCTAGGGACACATGAAATTTTTCATCGATTCCGACGTTCTCGTGTACTTCCTCCGGCGAAACCCTGATGATATGCGGGCCTCGGATCGTCTACCCCCCTAGACATTCTTCTGACAGGGGTAGCCCGGCGTAGCTCTCTCTTGTTTTGTGTCTGACTAGGTCATAGGATCATGTAAAACCATGTTGGTTCACAAGTTGGGGCACTATCCTACCCGGTTTCACGTGAACGGGGAGATTCCCCCTTATACATGTCGAGAACCTTTCGCTTCTAGGTTAGAGCGCATGCATGCGAGAGGGACACATGCAATCACCTATACCAACCTTGCACCACACTCACACACATATGCTAGGGACACATGCAAGTTTTCAGATGATTCCGACGTTCTCGTGGTCTTCCTCCGGCGAAACCCTGATCTACGGGACTCGGATCGTCTACCCCCCTAGACATTCTTCTGACAGGGGTAGCCCGGCGTAGCTCTCTCTTGTTTTGTGTCTGACTAGGTCATAGGATGATGTAAAACCATGTTGGCTCACAAGTTGGGGCACTATCCTACCCGGTTTCACCTGAACAGGGAGATTCCCCCTTATACAGGTCCATAACCTTTCGCTTCTAGGTTAGAGCGCATGCATGCGAGGGGGACACATGCAATCACCTATACCAACCTTGCACCACACTCACACACATATGCTAGGGACACATGCAAGTTTTCAGATGATTCCGACGTTCTTGCGGACTTCCACCGGCGAAACCCTGATCTGCGGGACTCGGACCGTCTACCCCCCTAGACATTCTTCTGACAGGGGTAGCCCGAAGTAGCTCTCTCTTGTTTTGTGTTTGATTATGTCATGGGATGATGTGAAACCATGTTGGTTCACAAGTTGGGGCACTATACGGCCCGGTTTCACGGTAACAGGGAGATTCCCCCTTATACAGGTCCAGAACCTTCGCTTCTAGGTTAGAGCGCATGCATGTGAGGGGGGACACATGCAATCACCTATACCAACCTGGCACCACACTCACACACATATGCTAGGGACACATGAAAGTTTTCATCGATTCCGACATTCTCGTGGACTTCCTCCGGCGAAACCCTGATGATCTGCGGGCCTCGGATCGTCTACCCCCCTAGACATTCTTCTGACAGGGGTAGCCCGGCGTAGCTCTCTCTTGTTTTGTGTCTAACTAGGTCATAGGATGATGTAAAACCATGTTGGTTCACATGTTGGGGCACTATCCTACCCAGTTTCACGTGAACGGGGAGATTCCCCCTTATACAGGTCGAGAACCTTTCGCTTCTAGGTTAGAGCGCATCCATGCGAGAGGGACACATGCAATCACCTATACCAACCTTGCACCACACTCACACACATATGCTAGGGACACATGCAAGTTTTTAGATGATTCCGACGTTCTCGTGGTCTTCCTCCGGCGAAACCCTGATCTGCGGGACTCGGATCGTCTACCCCCTAGACATTCTTCTGACAGGGTAGCCCGACGTAGCTCTCTCTTGTTTTGTGTCTGACTAGGTCATAGGATGATGTAAAACCATGTTGGTTCACAAGTTGGGGCACTATCCTACCTGGTTTCACCTGAACGGGGAGATTCCCCCTTATACAGGTCCATAACCTTTCGCTTCTAGGTTAGAGCGCATGCATGCGAGGGGGACACATGCAATCACCTATACCAACCTTGCACCACACTCACACACATATGCTAGGGACACATGCAAGTTTTCAGATGATTCCGACGTTCTTGCGGACTTCCACCGGCGAAACCCTGATCTGTGAGTGGGGACACATGCAATCACCTATACCAACCTGGCACCACACTCACACACATATGCTAGGGACACATGCAAGTTTTCATCGATTCCGACGTTCTCGTGGACTTCCTCCGGCGAAACCCTGATGATCTGCGGGCCTCGGATCGTCTACCCTCCTAGACATTCTTCTGACAGGGGTATCCCGGCGTAGCTCTCTCTTGTTTTGTGTCTGACTAGGTCATAGGATGATGTAAAACCATGTTGGTTCACAAGTTGGGGCACTATCCTACCCGGTTTCACCAGAACAGGGAGATTCCCCCTTATACAGGTCCATAACCTTTCGCTTCTAGGTTAGAGCGCATCCATGCGAGGGGGATACATGCAATCACCTATACAAACCTGGCACCACACTCACACACATATTCTAGGGACACATGCAAGTTTTCAGATGATTCCGACGTTCTCGTGGTCTTCCTCCGGCGAAACCCTGATCTGCGGGCTTCAGATCGTCTACCCCCCTAGACATTCTTCTGACAGGGGTAGCCCGGCGTAGCTCTCTCTTGTTTTGTGTCTGACTAGGTCATAGGATGATGTAAAACCATGTTGGTTCACAAGTTGGGGCACTATCCTACCCGGTTTCACCTGAACGGGGAGATTCCCCCTTATACAGGTCCAGAACCTTCGCTTCTAGGTTAGAGCGCATGCATGCGAGGGGGACACATGCAATCACCTATACCAACCTTGCACCACACTCACACACATATGCTAGGGACACATGCAAGTTTTCAGATGATTCCGACGTTCGCGTGGTCTTCCTCCGACGAAACCCTGATCTGCGGGACTCGGATCGTCTACCCCCCTAGACATTCTTCTGACAGGGGTAGCCCGGCGTAGCTCTCTCTTGTTTTGTGTCTGACTAGGTCATAGGATGATGTAAAACCATGTTGGTTCACAAGTTGGGGCACTATCCTACCCGGTTTCACGTGAACGGGGAGATTCCCTCTTATACAGGTCGAGAACCTTTCGCTTCTAGGTTAGAGCGCATGCATGCGAGAGGGACACATGCAATCACCTATAACAACCTTGCACCACACTCACACACATATGCTAGGGACACATGCAAGTTTTCAGATGATTCCGACGTTCTCGTGGTCTTCCTCCGGCGAAACCCTGATCTGCGGGACTCGGATCGTCTACCGCCCTAGTCATTCTTCTGACAGGGGTAGCCCGGCGTAGCTCTCTCTTGTTTTGTGTCTGACTAGGTCATAGGATGATGTAAAACCATGTTGGTTCACAAGTTGGGGCACTATCCTACCCGGTTTCACGTGAACGGGGAGATTCCCCCTTATACAGGTCCATAACCTTTCGCTTCTAGGTTAGAGCGCATGCATGCGAGAGGGACACATGCAATCACCTATAACAACCTTGCACCACACTCACACACATATGCTAGGGACACATGCAAGTTTTCAGATGATTCCGACGTTCTCGTGGTCTTCCTTCGGCGAAACCCTGATCTGCGGGACTCGGATCGTCTACCCCCCTAGACATTCTTCTGACAGGGGTAGCCCGGCGTAGATCTCTCTTGTTTTGTGTCTGACTAGGTGATAGGATGATGTAAAACCATGTTGGTTCACAAGTTGGGGCACTATCCTACCCGGTTTCACCTGAACGGGGAGATTCCCCCTTATACAGGTCCATAACCTTTCGCTTCTAGGTTAGAGCGCATGCATGCGAGGGGGACACATGCAATCACCTATACCAACCTTGAACCACACTCACACACATATGCTAGGGACACATGCAAGTTTTCAGATGATTCCGACGTTCTTGCGGACTTCCACCGGCGAAACCCTGATCTGCGGGACTCGGACCGTCTACCCCCCTAGACATTCTTTTGACAGGGGTAGCCTGGCGTAGCTCTCTCTTGTTTTGTATTTGATTATGTCATGGGATGATGTGAAACCATGTTGGTTCACAAGTTGGGGCACTATACGGCCCGATTTCACCATAACGGGGAGATTCCCCCTTATACAGGTCCAGAACCTTCGCTTCTAGGTTAGAGCGCATGCATGTGAGGGGGGACACATGCAATCACCTATACCAACCTGGCACCACACTCACACACATATGCTAGGGACACATGCAAGTTTTCATCGATTCCGACGTTCTCATGGACTTCCTCCGGCGAAACCCTGATGATCTGCGGGCCTCGGATCGTCTACCCCCCTAGACATTCTTCTGACGGGGGTAGCCCGGCGTAGCTCTCTCTTGTTTTGTGTCTGACTAGGTCATAGGATGATGTAAAACCATGTTGGTTCACAAGTTGGGGCACTATCCTACACGGTTTCACATGAACGGCGAGATCCCCCCTTATACAGGTCTAGAACCTTTCGCTTCTAGGTTAGAGCGCATGCATGCGAGAGGGACACATGCAATCACCTATAACAACCTTGCACCACACTCACACACATATGCTAGGGACACATGCAAGTTTTCAGATGATTCCGACGTTCTCGTGGTCTTCCTCCGGCGAAACCCTGATCTGCGGGACTCGGATCGTCTACCCCCCTAGACATTCTTCTGACAGGGGTAGCCTAGCGTAGCTCTCTCTTGTTTTGTGTCTGACTAGGTGATAGGATGATGTAAAACCATGTTGGGTCACAAGTTGGGGCACTATCCTACCCGGTTTCACCTGAACGGGGAGATTCCCCCTTATACAGGTCCATAACCTTTCGCTTCTAGGTTAGAGCGCATGCATGCGAGGGGGACACATGCAATCACCTATACCAACCTTGCACCACACTCACACACATATGCTAGGGACACATGCAAGTTTTCAGATGATTCCGACGTTCTTGCGGACTTCCACCGGCGAAACCCTGATCTGTGAGTGGGGACACATGCAATCACCTATACCAACCTGGCACCACACTCACACACATATGCTAGGGACACATGCAAGTTTTCATCGATTCCGACGTTCTCGTGGACTTCCTCCGGCGAAACCCTGATGATCTGCGGGCCTCGGATCGTCTACCCCCCTAGACATTCTTCTGACAGGGGTAGCCCGGCGTAGCTCTCTCTTGTTTTGTGTCTGACTAGGTCATAGTATGATGTAAAACCATGTTGGTTCACAAGTTGGGGCACTATCCTACCCGGTTTCACCTGAACAGGGAGATTCCCCCTTATACAGGTCCATAACCTTTTGCTTCTAGGTTAGAGCGCATGCATGCGAGGGGGACACATGCAATCACCTATACAAACCTGGCACCACACTCATACACATATTCTAGGGACACATGCAAGTTTTCAGATGATTCCGACGTTATCGTGGTCTTCCTCCGGCGAAATCCTGATCTGCGGGCCTCGGATCGTCTACCCCCTAGACATTCTTCTGACAGGGGTAGCCCGGCGTAGCTCTCTCTTGTTTTGTGTCTGACTAGGTCATAGGATGATGTAAAACCATGTTGGTTCACAAGTTGGGGCACTATCCTACCCGGTTTCACCTGAACAGGGAGATTCCCCCTTATACAGGTCCATAACCTTTCGCTTCTAGGTTAGAGCGCATGCATGCGAGGGGGACACATGCAATCACCTATACCAACCTTGCACCACACTCACACACATATGCTAGGGACACATGCAAGTTTTCAGATGATTCCGACGTTCTTGCGGACTTCCACCGGCGAAACCCTGATCTGTGAGTGGGGACACATGCAATCACCTATACCAACCTGGCACCACACTCACACACATATGCTAGGGACACATGCAAGTTTTCATCGATTCCGACGTTCTCGTGGACTTCCTCCGGCGAAACCCTGATGATCTGCGGGCCTCGGATCGTCTACCCCCCTAGACATTCTTCTGACAGGGGTAGCCCGGCGTAGCTCTCTCTTGTTTTGTGTCTGACTAGGTCATAGTATGATGTAAAACCATGTTGGTTCACAAGTTGGGCACTATCCTACCCGGTTTCACCTGAACAGGGAGATTCCCCCTTATACAGGTCCATAACATTTTGCTTCTAGGTTAGAGCGCATGCATGCGAGGGGGACACATGCAATCACCTATACAAACCTGGCACCACACTCATACACATATTCTAGGGACACATGCAAGTTTTCAGATGATTCCGACGTTATCGTGGTCTTCCTCCGGCGAAATCCTGATCTGCGGGCCTCGGATCGTCTACCCCCTAGACATTCTTCTGACAGGGGTAGCCCGGCGTAGCTCTCTCTTGTTTTGTGTCTGACTAGGTCATAGGATGATGTAAAACCATGTTGGTTCACAAGTTGGGGCACTATCCTACCCGGTTTCACCTGAACGGGGAGATTCCCCCTTATACAGGTCCAGAACCTTCGCTTCTAGGTTAGAGCGCATGCATGCGAGGGGGACACATGCAATCACCTATACCAACCTTGCACCACACTCACACACATATGCTAGGGACACATGCAAGTTTTCAGATGATTCCGACGTTCGCGTGGTCTTCCTCCGACGAAACCCTGATCTGCGGGACTCGGATCGTCTACCCCCCTAGACATTCTTCTGACAGGGGTAGCCCGGCGTAGCTCTCTCTTGTTTTGTGTCTGACTAGGTCATAGGATGATGTAAAACCATGTTGGTTCACAAGTTGGGGCACTATCCTACCCGGTTTCACGTGAACGGGGAGATTCCCCCTTATACAGGTCGAGAACCTTTCGCTTCTAGGTTAGAGCGCATGCATGCGAGAGGGACACATGCAATCACCTATAACAACCTTGCACCACACTCACACACATATGCTAGGGACACATGCAAGTTTTCAGATGATTCCGACGTTCTCGTGGTTTTCCTCCGGCGAAACCCTGATCTGCGGGACTCGGATCGTCTACCCCCCTAGACATTCTTCTGACAGGGGTAGCCCGGCGTAGCTCTCTCTTGTTTTGTGTCTGACTAGGTCATAGGATGATGTAAAACCATGTTGGTTCACAAGTTGGGGCACTATCCTACCCGGTTTCACGTGAACGGGGAGATTCCCCCTTATACAGGTCGAGAACCTTTTGCTTCTAGGTTAGAGCGCATGCATGCGAGAGGGACACATGCAATCACCTATAACAACCTTGCACCACACTCACACACATATGCTAGGGACACATGCAAGTTTTCAGATGATTCCGACGTTCTCGTGGTCTTCCTTCGGCGAAACCCTGATCTGCGGGACTCGGATCGTCTACCCCCCTAGACATTCTTCTGACAGGGGTAGCCTGGCGTAGCTCTCTCTTGTTTTGTGTCTGACTAGGTGATAGGATGATGTAAAACCATGTTGGTTCACAAGTTGGGGCACTATCCTACCCGGTTTCACCTGAACGGGGAGATTCCCCCTTATACAGGTCCAGAACCTTCGCTTCTAGGTTAGAGCGCATGCATGCGAGGGGGACACATGCAATCACCTATACCAACCTTGCACCACACTCACACACATATGCTAGGGACACATGCAAGTTTTCAGATGATTCCGACGTTCGCGTGGTCTTCCTCCGACGAAACCCTGATCTGCGGGACTCGGATCGTCTACCCCCCTAGACATTCTTCTGACAGGGGTAGCCCGGCGTAGCTCTCTCTTGTTTTGTGTCTGACTAGGTCATAGGATGATGTAAAACCATGTTGGTTCACAAGTTGGGGCACTATCCTACCCGGTTTCACGTGAACGGGGAGATTCCCCCTTATACAGGTCGAGAAACTTTTGCTTCTAGGTTAGAGCGCATGCATGCGAGAGGGACACATGCAATCACCTATAACAACCTTGCACCACACTCACACACATATGCTAGGGACACATGCAAGTTTTCAGATGATTCCGACGTTCTCGTGGTCTTCCTCCGGCGAAACCCTGATCTGCGGGACTCGGATCGTCTACCCCCCTAGACATTCTTCTGACAGGGGTAGCCCGGCGTAGCTCTCTCTTGTTTTGTGTCTGACTAGGTGATAGGATGATGTAAAACCATGTTGGTTCACAAGTTGGGGCACTATCCTACCCGGTTTCACCTGAACGGGGAGATTCCCCCTTATACAGGTCCAGAACCTTCACTTCTAGGTTAGAGCGCATGCATACGAGGGGGGACACATGCAATCACCTATACCAACCTTGCACCACACTCACACACATATGCTAGGGACACATGCAAGTTTTCAGATGATTCCGACGTTCGCGTGGTCTTCCTCCGACGAAACCCTGATCTGCGGGACTCGGATCGTCTACCCCCCTAGACATTCTTCTGACAGGGGTAGCCCGGCGTAGCTCTCTCTTGTTTTGTGTCTGACTAGGTCATAGGATGATGTAAAATCATGTTGGTTCACAAGTTGGGGCACTATCCTACCCGGTTTCACGTGAACGGGGAGATTCCCCCTTATACAGGTCGAGAACCTTTCGCTTCTAGGTTAGAGCGCATGCATGCGAGAGGGACACATGCAATCACCTATAACAACCTTGCACCACACTCACACACATATGCTAGGGACACATGCAAGTTTTCAGATGATTCCGACGTTCTCGTGGTCTTCCTCCGGCGAAACCCTGATCTGCGGGACTCGGATCGTCTACCCCCCTAGACATTCTTCTGACAGGGGTAGCCCGGCGTAGCTCTCTCTTGTTTTGTGTCTGACTAGGTCATAGGATGATGTAAAACCATGTTGGTTCACAAGTTGGGGCACTATCCTACCCGGTTTCACGTGAACGGGGAGATTCCCCCTTATACAGGTCGAGAACCTTTTGCTTCTAGGTTAGAGCGCATGCATGCGAGAGGGACACATGAAATCACCTATAACAACCTTGCACCACAATCACACACATATGCTAGGGACACATGCAAGTTTTCAGATGATTCCGACGTTCTCGTGGTCTTCCTTCGGCGAAACCCTGATCTGCGGGACTCGGATCGTCTACCCCCTAGACATTCTTCTGACAGGGGTAGCCTGGCGTAGCTCTCTCTTGTTTTGTGTCTGACTAGGTGATAGGATGATGTAAAACCATGTTGGTTCACAAGTTGGGTCACTATCCTACCCGGTTTCACCTGAACGGGGAGATTCCCCCTTATACAGGTCCATAAGCTTTCGCTTCTAGGTTAGAGCGCATGCATGCGAGGGGGACACATGCAATCACCTATACCAACCTTGAACCACACTCACACACATATGCTAGGGACACATGCAAGTTTTCAGATGATTCCGACGTTCTTGCGGACTTCCACCGGCGAAACCCTGATCTGCGGGACTCGGACCGTCTACCCCCCTAGACATTCTTTTGACAGGGGTAGCCTGGCGTAGCTCTCTCTTGTTTTGTATTTGATTATGTCATGGGATGATGTGAAACCATGTTGGTTCACAAGTTGGGGCACTATACGGCCCGATTTCACTATAACGGGGAGATTCCCCCTTATACAGGTCCAGAACCTTCGCTTCTAGGTTAGAGCGCATGCATGTGAGGGGGGACACATGCAATCACCTATACCAACCTGGCACCACACTCACACACATATGCTAGGGACACATGCAAGTTTTCATCGATTCCGACGTTCTCGTGGACTTCCTCCGGCGAAACCCTGATGATCTGCGGGCCTCGGATCGTCTACCCCCCTAGACATTCTTCTGACAGGGGTAGCCCGGCGTAGCTCTCTCTTGTTTTGTGTCTGACTAGGTCATAGGATGATGTAAAACCATGTTGGTTCACAAGTTGGGGCACTATCCTACACGGTTTCACATGAACGGCGAGATCCCCCCTTATACAGGTCTAGAACCTTTCGCTTCTAGGTTAGAGTGCATGCATGCGAGAGGGACACATGCAATCACCTATAACAACCTTGCACCACACTCACACACATATGCTAGGGACACATGCAAGTTTTCAGATGATTCCGACGTTCTCGTGGTCTTCCTCCGGCGAAACCCTGATCTGCGGGACTCGGATCGTCTACCCCCCTAGACATTCTTCTGACAGGGGTAGCCCGGCGTAGCTCTCTCTTGTTTTGTGTCTGACTAGGTCATAGGATGATGTAAAACCATGTTGGTTCACAAGTTGGGGCACTATCCTACCCGGTTTCACGTGAACGGGGAGATTCCCCCTTATACAGGTCGAGAACCTTTTGCTTCTAGGTTAGAGCGCATGCATGCGAGAGGGACACATGCAATCACCTATAACAACCTTGCACCACACTCACACACATATGCTAGGGACACATGCAAGTTTTCAGATGATTCCGACGTTCTCGTGGTCTTCCTCCGGCGAAACCCTGATCTGCGGGACTCGGATCGTCTACCCCCCTAGACATTCTTCTGACAGGGGTAGCCTGGCGTAGCTCTCTCTTGTTTTGTGTCTGACTAGGTGATAGGATGATGTAAAACCATGTTGGTTCACAAGTTGGGGCACTATCCTACCCGGTTTCACCTGAACGGGGAGATTCCCCCTTATACAGGTCCATAACCTTTCGCTTCTAGGTTAGAGCGCATGCATGCGAGGGGGACACATGCAATCACCTATACCAACCTTGCACCACACTCACACACATATGCTAGGGACACATGCAAGTTTTCAGATGATTCCGACGTTCTTGCGGACTTCCACCGGCGAAACCCTGATCTGTGAGTGGGGACACATGCAATCACCTATACCAACCTGGCACCACACTCACACACATATGCTAGGGACACATGCAAGTTTTCATCGATTCCGACGTTCTCGTGGACTTCCTCCGGCGAAACCCTGATGATCTGCGGGCCTCGGATCGTCTACCCCCCTAGACATTCTTCTGACAGGGGTAGCCCGGCGTAGCTCTCTCTTGTTTTGTGTCTGACTAGGTCATAGTATGATGTAAAACCATGTTGGTTCACAAGTTGGGGCACTATCCTACCCGGTTTCACCTGAACAGGGAGATTCCCCCTTATACAGGTCCATAACCTTTCGCTTCTAGGTTAGAGCGCATGCATGCGAGGGGGACACATGCAATCACCTATACAAACCTGGCACCACACTCACACACATATTCTAGGGACACATGCAAGTTTTCAGATGATTCCGACGTTCTCGTGGTCTTCCTCCGGCGAAACCCTGATCTGCGGGCCTCGGATCGTCTACCCCCCTAGACATTCTTCTGACAGGGGTAGCCCGACGTAGCTATCTCTTGTTTTGTGTCTGACTAGGTCATAGGATGATGTAAAACCATGTTGGTTCACAAGTTGGGGCACTATCCTACCCGGTTTCACCTGAACGGGGAGATTCCCCCTTATACAGGTCCAGAACCTTCGCTTCTAGGTTAGAGCGCATGCATGCGAGGGGGACACATGCAATCACCTATACCAACCTTGCACCACACTCACACACATATGCTAGGTACACATGCAAGTTTTCAGATGATTCCGACGTTCGCGTGGTCTTCCTCCGACGAAACCCTGATCTGCGGGACTCGGATCGTCTACCCCCTAGACATCCTTCTGACAGGGGTAGCCCGGCGTAGCTCTCTCTTGTTTTGTGTCCGACTAGGTCATAGGATGATGTAAAACCATGTTGGTTCACAAGTTGGGGCACTATCCTACCCGGTTTCACCTGAACGGGGAGATTCCCCCTTATACAGGTCCATAACCTTTCGCTTCTAGGTTAGAGCGCATGCATGCGAGGGGGACACATGCAATCACCTATACCAACCTTGCACCACACTCACACACATATGCTAGGGACACATGCAAGTTTTCAGATGATTCCAACGTTCTTGCGGACTTCCACCGGCGAAACCCTGATCTGTGAGTGGGGACACATGCAATCACCTATACCAACCTCGCACCACACTCACACACATATGCTAGGGACACATGCAAGTTTTCATCGATTCCGACGTTCTCGTGGACTTCCTCCGGCGAAACCTTGATGATCTGCGGGCCTCGGATCGTCTACCCCCCTAGACATTCTTCTGACAGGGGTAGCCCGGCGTAGCTCTCTTGTTTTGTGTCTGACTAGGTCATAGTATGATGTAAAACCATGTTGGTTCACAAGTTGGGGCACTATCCTACCCGGTTTCACCTGAACAGGGAGATTCCCCCTTATACAGGTCCATAACCTTTCGCTTCTAGGTTAGAGCGCATGCATGCGAGGGGGACACATGCAATCACCTATACAAACCTGGCACCACACTCACACACATATTCTAGGGACACATGCAAGTTTTCAGATGATTCCGACGTTCTCGTGGTCTTCCTCCGGCGAAACCCTGATCTGCGGGCCTCGGATCGTCTACCCCCCTAGACATTCTTCTGACAGGGGTAGCCCGGCGTAGCTCTCTCTTGTTTTGTGTCTGACTAGGTCATAGGATGATGTAAAACCATGTTGGTTCACAAGTTGGGGCACTATCCTACCCGGTTTCACCTGAACGGGGAGATTCCCCCTTATACAGGTCCAGAACCTTCGCTTCTAGGTTAGAGCGCATGCATGCGAGGGGGACACATGCAATCACCTATACCAACCTTGCACCACACTCACACACATATGCTAGTGACACATGCAAGTTTTCAGATGATTCCGACGTTCGCGTGGTCTTCCTCCGACGAAACCCTGATCTGCGGGACTCGGATCGTCTACCCCCTAGACATTCTTCTGACAGGGGTAGCCCGGCGTATCTCTCTCTTGTTTTGTGTCTGACTAGGTCATAGGATGATGTAAAACCATGTTGGTTCACAAGTTGGGGCACTATCCTACCCGGTTTCACGTGCACGGGGAGATTCCCCCTTATACAGGTCGAGAACCTTTCGCTTCTAGGTTAGAGCGCATGCATGCGAGAGGGACACATGCAATCACCTATAACAACCTTGCACCACACTCACACACATATGCTAGGGACACATGCAAGTTTTCAGATGATTCCGACGTTCTCGTGGTCTTCCTCCGGCGAAACCCTGATCTGCGGGACTCGGATCGTCTACCCCCCTAGACATTCTTCTGACAGGGGTAGCCCGGCGTAGCTCTCTCTTGTTTTGTGTCTGACTAGGTCATAGGATGATGTAAAACCATGTTGGTTCACAAGTTGGGGCACTATCCTACCCGGTTTCACGTGAACGGGGAGATTCCCCCTTATACAGGTCGAGAACCTTTTGCTTCTAGGTTAGAGCGCATGCATGCGAGAGGGACACATGCAATCACCTATAACAACCTTGCACCACACTCACACACATATGCTAGGGACACATGCAAGTTTTCAGATGATTCCGACGTTCTCGTGGTCTTCCTTCGGCGAAACCCTGATCTGCGGGACTCAGATCGTCTACCCCCCTAGACATTCTTCTGACAGGGGTAGCCTGGCGTAGCTCTCTCTTGTTTTGTGTCTGACTAGGTGATAGGATGATGTAAAACCATGTTGGTTCACAAGTTGGGGCACTATCCTACCCGGTTTCACCTGAACGGGGAGATTCCCCCTTATACAGGTCCATAACCTTTCGCTTCTAGGTTAGAGCGCATGCATGCGAGGGGGACACATGCAATCACCTATACCAACCTTGAACCACACTCACACACATATGCTAGGGACACATGCAAGTTTTCAGGTGATTCCGATGTTCTTGCGGACTTCCACCTGCGAAACCCTGATCTGCGGGACTCGGACCGTCTACCCCCCTAGACATTCTTTTGACAGGGGTAGCCCGGCGTAGCTCTCTCTTGTTTTGTATTTGATTATGTCATGGGATGATGTGAAACCTTGTTGGTTCACAAGTTGGGGCACTATACGGCCCGATTTCACCATAACGGGGAGATTCCCCCTTATACAGGTCCAGAACCTTCGCTTCTAGGTTAGAGCGCATGCATGTGCGGGGGGACACATGCAATCACCTATACCAACCTGGCACCACACTCACACACATATGCTAGGGACACATGCAAGTTTTCATCGATTCCGACGTTCTCGTGGACTTCCTCCGGCGAAACCCTGATGATCTGCGGGCCTCGGATTGTCTACCCCCTAGACATTCTTCTGACAGGGGTAGCCCGGCGTAGCTCTCTCTTGTTTTGTGTCTGACGCGGTCATAGGATGATGTAAAACCATGTTGGTTCACAAGTTGGGGCACTATCCTACCCGGTTTCACATGAACGGGGAGATCCCCCCTTATACAGGTCGAGAACCTTTCGCTTCTAGGTTAGAGCGCATGCATGCGAGAGGGACACATGCAATCACCTATAACAACCTTGCACCACACTCACACACATATGCTAGGGACACATGCAAGTTTTCAGATGATTCCGACGTTCTCGTGGTCTTCCTCCGGCGAAACCCTGATCTGCGGGACTCGGATCGTCTACCCCCCTAGACATTCTTCTAACAGGGGTAGCCCGGCGTAGCTCTCTCTTGTTTTGTGTCTGACTAGGTCATAGGATGATGTAAAACCATGTTGGTTCACAAGTTGGGGCACTATCCTACCCGGTTTCACGTGAACGGGGAGATTCCCCCTTATACAGGTCGAGAACCTTTTGCTTCTAGGTTAGAGCGCATGCATGCGAGAGGGACACATGCAATCACCTATAACAACCTTGCACCACACTCACACACATATGCTAGGGACACATGCAAGTTTTCAGATGATTCCGACGTTCTCGTGGTCTTCCTCCGGCGAAACCCTGATCTGCGGGACTCGGATCGTCTACCCCCCTAGACATTCTTTTGACAGGGGTAGCCTGGCGTAGCTCTCTCTTGTTTTGTGTCTGACTAGGTGATAGGATGATGTAAAACCATGTTGGTTCACAAGTTGGGGCACTATCCTACCCGGTTTCACCTGAACGGGGAGATTCCCCCTTATACAGGTCCATAACCTTTCGCTTCTAGGTTAGAGCGCATGCATGCGAGGGGGACACATGCAATCACCTATACCAACCTTGCACCACACTCACACACATATGCTAGGGACACATGCAAGTTTTCAGATGATTCCGACGTTCTCGTGGTCTTCCTCCGGCGAAACCCTGATCTGCGGGACTCGGATCGTCTACCCCCCTAGACATTCTTCTGACAGGGGTAGCCCGGCGTAGCTCTCTCTTGTTTTGTGTCTGACTAGGTCATAGGATGATGTAAAACCATGTTGGTTCACAAGTTGGGGCACTATCCTACCCGGTTTCACATGAACGGGGAGATTCCCCCTTATACAGGTCGAGAACCTTTCGCTTCTAGGTTAGAGCGCATGCATGCGAGAGGGACACATGCAATCACCTATACCAACCTTGCACCACACTCACACACATATGCTAGGGACACATGCAAGTTTTCAGATGATTCCGACGTTCTCGTGGTCTTCCTCCGGCGAAACCCTGATCTACGGGACTCGGATCGTCTACCCCCCTAGACATTCTTATGACAGAGGTAGCCCGGCGTAGCTCTCTCTTGTTTTGTGTCTGACTAGGTCATAGGATGATGTAAAACCATGTTGGCTCACAAGTTGGGGCACTATCCTACCCGGTTTCACCTGAACGGGGAGATTCCCCCTTATACAGGTCCATAACCTTTCGCTTCTAGGTTAGAGCGCATGCATGCGAGGGGGACACATGAAATCATCTATACCAACCTTGCACCACACTCACACACATATGCTAGGGACACATGCAAGTTTTCAGATGATTCCGACGTTCTTGCGGACTTCCACCGGCGAAACCCTGATCTGCGGGACTCGGACCGTCTACCCCCCTAGACATTCTTCTGACTGGGGTAGCCCGGCGTAGCTCTCTCTTGTTTTGTGTTTGATTATGTCATGGGATGATGTGAAACCATGTTGGTTCACAAGTTGGGGCACTATACGGCCCGGTTTCACGGTAACCGGGAGATTCCCCCTTATATAGGTCCAGAACCTTCGCTTCTAGGTTAGAGCGCATGCATGTGAGGGGGGACACATGCAATCACCTATACCAACCTGGCACCACACTCACACACATATGCTAGGGACACATGAAAGTTTTCATCGATTCCGACGTTCTCGTGGACTTCCTCCGGCGAAACCCTGATGATCTGCGGGCCTCGGATCGTCTACCCCCCTAGACATTCTTCTGACAGGGGTAGCCCGGCGTAGCTCTCTCTTGTTTTGTGTCTGACTAGGTCATAGGATGATGTAAAACCATGTTGGTTCACAAGTTGGGGCACTATCCTACCCGGTTTCACGTGAACGGGGAGATTCCCCCTTATACAGGTCGAGAACCTTTCGCTTCTAGGTTAGAGCGCATGCATGCGAGAGGGACACATGCAATCACCTATACCAACCTTGCACCACACTCACACACATATGCTAGGGACACATGCAAGTTTTTAGATGATTCCGACGTTCTCGTGGTCTTCCTCCGGTGAAACCCTGATCTGCGGGACTCGGATCGTCTACCCCCCTAGACATTCTTCTGACAGGGGTAGCCCGGCGTAGCTCTCTCTTGTTTTGTGTCTGACTAGGTCATAGGATGATGTAAAACCATGTTGGTTCACAAGTTGGGGCACTATCCTACCCGGTTTCACCTGAACAGGGAGATTCCCCCTTATGCAGGTCCAGAACCTTCGCTTCTAGGTTAGAGCGCATGCATGCGAGGGGGACACATGCAATCACCTATACCAACCTTGCACCACACTCACACACATATGCTAGGGACACATGCAAGTTTTTAGATGATTCCGACGTTCTTGCGGACTTCCACCGGCGAAACCCTGATCTGTGAGTGGGGACACATGCAATCACCTATACCAACCTGGCACCACACTCACACACATATGCTAGGGACACATGCAAGTTTTCATCGATTCCGACGTTCTCGTGGACTTCCTCCGGCGAAACCCTGATGATCTGCGGGCCTCGGATCGTCTACCCCCCTAGACATTCTTCTGACAGGGGTAGCCCGGCGTAGCTCTCTCTTGTTTTGTGTCTGACTAGGTCATAGGATGATGTAAAACCATGTTGGTTCACAAGTTGGGGCACTATCCTACCCGGTTTCACCTGAACAGGGAGATTCCCCCTTATAGAGGTCCATAACCTTTCGCTTCTAGGTTAGAGCGCATGCATGCGAGGGGGACACATGCAATCACCTATACAAACCTTGCACCACACTCACACACATATTCTAGGGACACATGCAAGTTTTCAGATGATTCCGACGTTCTCGTGGTCTTCCTCCGGCGAAACCCTGATCTGTGGGCCTCAGATCGTCTACCCCCCTAGACATTCTTCTGACAGGGGTAGCCCGGCGTAGCTCTCTCTTGTTTTGTGTCTGACTAGGTCATAGGATGATGTAAAACCATGTTGGTTCACAAGTTGGGGCACTATCCTACCCGGTTTCACCTGAATAGGGAGATTCCCCCTTATGCAGGTCCAGAACCTTCGCTTCTAGGTTAGAGCGCATGCATGCGAGGGGGACACATGCAATCACCTATACCAACCTTGCACCACACTCACACACATATGCTAGGGACACATGCAAGTTTTCAGATGATTCCGACGTTCTCGTGGTCTTCCTCCGACGAAACCCTGATCTGCGGGACTCGGATCGTCTACCCCCCTAGACATTCTTCTGACAGGGGTAGCCCGGCGTAGCTCTCTCTTGTTTTGTGTCTGACTGGGTCATAGGATGATGTAAAACCAGGTTGGTTCACAAGTTGGGGCACTATCCTACCCGGTTTCACGTGAACGAGGAGATTCCCCCTTATACAGGTCGAGAACCTTTCGCTTCTAGGTTAGAGCGCATGCATGCGAGAGGGACACATGCAATCACCTATAAAAACCTTGCACCACACTCACACACATATGCTAGGGACACATGCAAGTTTTCAGATGATTCCGACGTTCTCGTGGTCTTCCTCCGGCGAAACCCTGATCTGCGGGACTCGGATCGTCTACCCCCCTAGACATTCTTCTGACAGGGGTAGCCCGGCGTAGCTCTCTCTTGTTTTGTGTCTGACTAGGTGATAGGATGATGTAAAACCATGTTGGTTCACAAGTTGGGGCACTATCCTACCCGGTTTCACCTGAACAGGGAGATTCCCCCTTATACAGGTCCATAACCTTTCGCTTCTAGGTTAGAGCGCATGCATGCGAGGGGGACACATGCAATAACCTATACCAACCTTGCACCACACTCACACACATATGCTAGGGACACATGCAAGTTTTCAGATGATTCCGACGTTCTTGCGGACTTCCACCGGCGAAACCCTGATCTGCGGGACTCGGACCGTCTACCCCCCTAGACATTCTTTTGACAGGGGTAGCCCGGCGTAGCTCTCTCTTGTTTTGTATTTGATTATGTCATGGGATGATGTGAAACCTTGTTGGTTCACAAGTTGGGGCACTATACGGCCCGGTTTCACCATAACGGGGAGATTCCCCCTTATACAGGTCCAGAACCTTCGCTTCTAGGTTAGAGCGCATGCATGTGAGGGGGGACACATGCAATCACCTATACCAACCTGGCACCACACTCACACACATATGCTAGGGACACATGCAAGTTTTCATCGATTCCGACGTTCTCGTGGACTTCCTCTGGCGAAACCCTGATGATCTGCGGGCCTCGGATCGTCTACCCCCCTAGACATTCTTCTGACAGGGGTAGCCCGGCGTAGCTCTCTCTTGTTTTGTGTCTGACTAGGTCATAGGATGATGTAAAACCATGTTGGTTCACAAGTTGGGGCACTATCCTACCCGGTTTCACATGAACGGGAGATCCCCCCTTATACAGGTCTAGAACCTTTCGCTTCTAGGTTAGAGCGCATGCATGTGAGAGGGACACACGCAATCACCTATACCAACCTTGCACCACACTCACACACATATGGTAGGGACACATGCAAGTTTTCAGGTGATTCCGACGTTCTCGTGGTCTTCCTCCGGCGAAACCCTGATCTGCGAGACTCGGATCGTCTACCCCCCTAGACATTCTTCTGATAGGGGTAGCCCGGCGTAGCTCTCTCTTGTTTGTGTCTGACTAGGTCATAGGATGATGTAAAACCATGTTGGTTCACAAGTTGGGGCACTATCCTACCCGGTTTCACCTGAACAGGGAGATTCCCCCTTATACAGGTCCATAACCTTTCGCTTCTAGGTTAGAGCGCATGCATGCGAGGGGGACACATGCAATCACCTATACCAACCTTGCACCACACTCACACACATATGCTAGGGACACATGCAAGTTTTCAGATGATTCCGACGATCTTGCGGACTTCCACCGGCGAAACCCTGATCTGCGGGACTTGGACCGTCTACCCCCCTAGACATTCTTCTGACAGGGGTAGCCCGGCGTAGCTCTCTCTTGTTTTGTGTCTGATTATGTCATGGGATGATGTGAAACCATGTTGGTTCACAAGTTGGGGCACTATACGGCCCGGTTTCACTGTAACAGGGAGATTCCCCCTTATACAGGTCCAGAACCTTCGCTTCTAGGTTAGAGCGCATGCATGTGAGGGGGGACACATGCAATCACCTATACCAACCTGGCACCACACTCACACACATATGCTAGGGACACATGAAAGTTTTCATCGATTCCGACGTTCTCGTGGACTTCCTCCGGCGAAACCCTGATGATCTGCGGGCCTCGGATCGTCTACCCCCCTAGACATTCTTCTGACAGGGGTAGCCCGGCGTAGCTCTCTCTTGTTTTGTGTCTGACTAGGTCATAGGATGATGTAAAACCATGTTGGTTCACAAGTTGGGGCACTATCCTACCCGGTTTCACGTGAACGGGGAGATTCCCCCTTATACAGGTCGAGAACCTTTCGCTTCTAGGTTAGAGCGCATGCATGCGAGAGGGACACATGCAATCACCTATACCAACCTTGCACCACACTCACACACATATGCTAGGGACACATGCAAGTTTTTAGATGATTCCGACGTTTTCGTGGTCTTCCTCCAGCGAAACCCTGATCTGCGGGACTCGGATCGTCTACCCCCCTAGACATTCTTCTGACAGGGTAGCCCGACGTAGCTCTCTCTTGTTTTGTGTCTGACTAGGTCATAGGATGATGTAAAACCATGTTGATTCACAAGTTGGGGCACTATCCTACCTGGTTTCACCTGAACGGGGAGATTCCCCCTTATACAGGTCCATAACCTTTCGCTTCTAGGTTAGAGCGCATGCATGCGAGGGGGACACATGCAATCACCTATACCAACCTTGCACCACACTCACACACATATGCTAGGGACACATGCAAGTTTTCAGATGATTCCGACGATCTTGCGGACTTCCACCGGCGAAACCCTGATCTGCGGGACTTGGACCGTCTACCCCCCTAGACATTCTTCTGACAGGGGTAGCCCGGCGTAGCTCTCTCTTGTTTTGTGTCTGATTATGTCATGGGATGATGTGAAACCATGTTGGTTCACAAGTTGGGGCACTATACGGCCCGGTTTCACTGTAACAGGGAGATTCCCCCTTATACAGGTCCAGAACCTTCGCTTCTAGGTTAGAGCGCATGCATGTGAGGGGGGACACATGCAATCACCTATACCAACCTGGCACCACACTCACACACATATGCTAGGGACACATGAAAGTTTTCATCGATTCCGACGTTCTCGTGGACTTCCTCCGGCGAAACCATGATGATCTGCGGGCCTCGGATCGTCTACCCCCCTAGACATTCTTCTGACAGGGGTAGCCCGGCGTAGCTCTCTCTTGTTTTGTGTCTGACTAGGTCATAGGATGATGTAAAACCATGTTGGTTCACAAGTTGGGGCACTATCCTACCCGGTTTCACGTGAACGGGGAGATTCCCCCTTATACAGGTCGAGAACCTTTCGCTTCTAGGTTAGAGCGCATGCATGCGAGAGGGACACATGCAATCACCTATACCAACCTTGCACCACACTCACACACATATGCTAGGGACACATGCAAGTTTTTAGATGATTCCGACGTTTTCGTGGTCTTCCTCCAGCGAAACCCTGATCTGCGGGACTCGGATCGTCTACCCCCCTAGACATTCTTCTGACAGGGTAGCCCGACGTAGCTCTCTCTTGTTTTGTGTCTGACTAGGTCATAGGATGATGTAAAACCATGTTGATTCACAAGTTGGGGCACTATCCTACCTGGTTTCACCTGAACGGGGAGATTCCCCCTTATACAGGTCCATAACCTTTCGCTTCTAGGTTAGAGCGCATGCATGCGAGGGGGACACATGCAATCACCTATACCAACCTTGCACCACACTCACACACATATGCTAGGGACACATGCAAGTTTTCAGATGATTCCGACGTTCTTGCGGACTTCCACCGGCGAAACCCTGATCTGCG
The DNA here is from genome assembly GCA_916181665.1 of Avena sativa. Taxonomy (NCBI): domain Eukaryota; kingdom Viridiplantae; phylum Streptophyta; class Magnoliopsida; order Poales; family Poaceae; genus Avena; species Avena sativa. Next base: position 389,254,620 of record OV702296.1, read on the forward strand.
GGACTCGGACCGTCTACCCCCCTAGACATTCTTCTGACGGGGGTAGCTCGGTGTAGCTCTCTCTTGTTTTCTGTTTGATTATGTCATGGGATGATGTGAAACCATGTTGGTTCACAAGTTGGGGCACTATACGGCCCGGTTTCACCGTAACAGGGAGATTCCCCCTTATACAGGTCCAGAACCTTCGCTTCTAGGTTAGAGCGCATGCATGTGAGGGGGGACACATGCAATCACCTATATATACCAACCTGGCACCACACTCACACACATATGCTAGGGACACATGCAAGTTTTCATCGATTCCGACGTTCTCGTGGACTTCCTCCGGCGAAACCCTGATGATCTGCGGGCCTCGGATCGTCTACCTAATGGAAATGAAGTTCAGCATCCTCTAGAACCTTATGGTCTATTGCAAAGTTAGTGTTTCCATGGTCTGAATACTAACAAATAGGCAACAAAAAGTTAACTAAAAACTTTAAATAAATACATTTGAAAGAAAAAAATAAAAAGAAAATTAGAAAATACCTAAAGGCACACGGCAAAGGACAAAACACACGGCAAAGAGGTCCTTTGCCGTGTGCCTGTCGCCGTCCAACACACGGCAAAGGTCCTTTGCCGTGTGTCTCTCTCCCTCAGACACACGGCAAAGAATTTTTTTCACCTTTAGCAAGGCTTTTATTACATATATGTTAGGTGATATTATTTCATAGGATCATGAGAGCACACATATGATCATAGGTTATTGTGGTCTTGATCACTATATACATGCACCCCCTGATTCCGACGTTCTCGTGGACTTCCTCCGGCGAAACCCTGATGATCTACGGGCCTCGGATCGTCTACCCCCTAGACATTCTTTTGACAGGGGTAGCCCGGCGTAGCTCTCTCTTGTTTTTTGTTTGATTATGTCATGGGATGATGTGAAACCATGTTGGTTCACAAGTTGGGGCACTATACGGCCCGGTTTCACCGTAACGGGGAGATTCCCCCTTATACAGGTCCAGAACCTTCGCTTCTAGGTTAGAGAGCATGCATGTGAGGGGGGACACATGCAATCACCTATATCAACCTGGCACCACACTCACACACATATGCTAGGGACACATGCAAGTTTTCATCGATTCCGACGTTCTCGTGGACTTCCTCCGGCGAAACCCTGATGATCTGCGGGCCTCGGATCGTCTACCCCCCTAGACATTCTTCTGACAGGGGTAGCCCGGCGTAGCTCTCTCTTGTTTTGTGTCTGACTAGGTCATAGGATGATGTAAAACCATGTCGGTTCACAAGTTGGGGCACTATCCTACCCGGTTTCACCTGCACGAGGAGATTCCCCCTCATACAGGTCTAGAACCTTTCGCTTCTAGGTTAGAGCGCATGCATGCGAGGGGGACACATGCAATCACCTATACCAACCTTGCACCACACTCACACACATATGCTAGGGACACATGCAAGTTTTCAGATGATTCCGACGTTCTCGTGGTCTTCCTCCGGCGAAACCCTGATCTGCGGGACTCGAATCGTCTACCCCCCTAGACATTCTTCTGACAGGGGTAGCCCGGCGTAGCTCTCTCTTGTTTTGTGTCTGACTAGGTCATAGGATGATGTAAAACCATGTTGGTTCATAAGTTGGGGCACTATCCTACCCGGTTTCACCTGAACGGGGAGATTCCCCCTTATATAGATCCATAACCTTCCGCTTCTACGTTAGAGCGCATGCATGCGAGGGGGAATCATGCAATCACCTATACCAACCTTGCACCACACTCACACACATATGCTAGGGACACATGCAAGTTTTCAGATGATTCCGACGTTCTTGCGGACTTCCACCGGCGAAACCCTGATCTGCGGAACTCGGACTGTCTACCCCCCTAGACATTCTTCTGACAGGGGTAGCCCGGCGTAGCTCTCTCTTGTTTTGTGTTTGATTATGTCATGGGATGATGTGAAACCATGTTGGTTCACAAGTTGGGGCACTATACGGCCCGGTTTCACCGTAACGGGGAGATTCCCTGTCATACAGGTCCAGAACCTTCGCTTCTAGGTTAGAGCGCATGCATGTGAGGGGGACACATGCAATCACCTATACCAACCTGGCACCACACTCACACACATATGCTAGGGACACATGCAAGTTTTCATCGATTACGACGTTCTCGTGGACTTCCTCCGGCGAAACCCTGATGATCTACGGGCCTCGGATCGTCTACCCCCCTAGACATTCTTCTGACAGGGGTAGCCCGGCGTAGCTCTCTCTTGTTTTGTGTCTGACTAGGTCATAGGATGATGTAAAACCATGTCGGTTCACAAGTTGGGGCACTATCCTACCCGGTTTCACCTGAACGAGGAGATTCCCCCTCATACAGGTCTAGAACCTTTCGCTTCTAGGTTAGAGCGCATGCATGCGAGGGGGACACATGCAATCACCTATACCAACCTTGCACCACACTCACACACATATGCTAGGGACACATGCAAGTTTTCAGATGATTCCGACGTTCTCGTGGTCTTCCTCCGGCGAAACCCTGATCTGCGGGACTCGAATAGTCTACCCCCCTAGACATTCTTCTGACAGGGGTAGCCCGGCGTAGCTCTCTCTTGTTTTGTGTCTGACTAGGTCATAGGATGATGTAAAACCATGTTGGTTCATAAGTTGGGGCACTATCCTACCCGGTTTCACCTGAACGGGGAGATTCCCCCTTATACAGGTCCATAACCTTCCGCTTCTAGGTTAGAGCGCATGCATGCGAGGGGGAATCATGCAATCACCTATACCAACCTTGCACCACACTCACACACATATGCTAGGGACACATGCAAGTTTTCAGATGATTCCGACGTTCTTGCGGACTTCCACCGGCGAAACCCTGATCTGCGGAACTCGGACTGTCTACCCCCCTAGACATTCTTCTGACAGGGGTAGCCCGGCGTAGCTCTCTCTTGTTTTGTGTTTGATTATGTCATGGGATGATGTGAAACCATGTTGGTTCACAAGTTGGGGCACTATACGGCCCGGTTTCACCGTAACGGGGAGATTCCCTGTTATACAGGTCCAGAACCTTCGCTTCTAGGTTAGAGCGCATGCATGTGAGGGGGGACACATGCAATCACCTATACCAACCTGGCACCACACTCACACACATATGCTAGGGACACATGCAAGTTTTCATCGATTCCGACGTTCTCGTGGACTTCCTCCGGCGAAACCCTGATGATCTGCGGGCCTCGGATCGTCTACCCCCCTAGACATTCTTCTGACAGGGGTAGCCCGGCGTAGCTCTCTCTTGTTTTGTTTCTGACTAGGTCATAGTATGATGTAAAACCATGTTGGTTCACAAGTTGGGGCACTATCCTACCTGGTTTCACCTGAACGGGGAGATTCCCCCTTATACAGGTCCAGAACCTTTCGCTTCTAGGTTAGAGCGCATGGATGCGAGTGGGACACATGCAATCACCTATATAGACCTTGCACCACACTCACACACATATGCTAGGGACACATGCAAGTTTTCAGATAATTCCGACGCTCTCGTGGTCTTCCTCCGGCGAAACCCTGATCTGCGGGCCTCGGATACTCTACCCCCTAGACATTCTTCTGACAGGGTAGCCCGGCGTAGCTCTCTCTTGTTTTGTGTCTAACTAGGTCATAGGATGATGTAAAACCATGTTGGTTCACAAGTTGGGGCACTATCCTACCCGGTTTCACCTTAACGGGGAGATTCCCCCTTATACAGGTCCAGAACCTTCGCCTCTAGGTTAGAGCGCATGCATGCGAGGGGGACACATGTAATCACCTATACCAACCTTGCACCACACTCACACACATATGCTAGGGACACATGCAAGTTTTCAGATGATTCCGACGTTCTCGTGGTCTTCCTCCGACGAAACCCTGATCTGCGGGACTCGGATCGTCTACCCCCCTAGACATTCTTCTGACAGGGGTAGCCCGGCATAGCTCTCTCTTTTTTTGTTTCTGACTAGGTCATAGGATGATGTAAAACCATGTTGGTTCACAAGTTGGGGCACTATGCTACCCGGTTTCACGTGAACGGGGAGATTCCCCCTTATACAGGTCGAGAACCTTTCGCTTCTAGGTTAGAGCGCATGCATGCGAGAGGGACACATGCAATCACCTATACCAACCTTCCACCACACTCACACACATATGCTAGGGACACATGCAAGTTTTTAGATGATTCCGACGTTCTCGTGGTCTTCCTCCGGCGAAACCCTGATCTGCGGGACTCGGATCGTCTACCCCCCTAGACATTCTTCTGACAGGGTAGCCCGACGTAGCTCTCTCTTGTTTTGTGTCTCACTAGGTCATAGGATGATGTAAAACCATGTTGGTTCACAAGTTGGGGCACTATCCTACCTGGTTTCACCTGAACGGGGAGATTCCCCCTTATACAGGTCCATAACCTTTCGCTTCTAGGTTAGAGCGCATGCATGCGAGGGGGACACATGCAATCACCTATACCAACCTTGCACCACACTCACACATATGCTAGGGACACATGCAAGTTTTCAGATGATTCCGACGTTCTTGCGGACTTCCACCGGCGAAACCCTGATCTGTGAGTGGGGACACATGCAATCACCTATACCAACCTGGCACCACACTCACACACATATGCTAGGGACACATGCAAGTTTTCATCGATTCCGACGTTCTCGTGGACTTCCTCCGGCGAAACCCTGATGATCTGCGGGCCTCGGATCGTCTACCCCCCTAGACATTCTTCTGACAGGGGTAGCCCGGCGTAGCTCTCTCTTGTTTTGTGTCTGACTAGGTCATAGGATGATGTAAAACCATGTTGGTTCACAAGTTGGGGCACTATCCTACCCGGTTTCACCTGAACAGGGAGATTCCCCCTTATACTGGTCCATAACCTTTCGCTTCTAGGTTAGAGCGCATGCATGCGAGGGGGACACATGCAATCACCTATACAAACCTTGCACCACACTCACACACATATTCTAGGGACACATGCAAGTTTTCAGATGATTCCGACGTTCTCGTGGTCTTCCTCCGGCGAAACCCTGATCTGCGGGCCTCGGATCGTCTACCCCCCTAGACATTCTTCTGACAGGGGTAGCCCGGCGTAGCTCTCTCTTGTTTTGTGTCTGACTAGGTCATAGGATGATGTAAAACCATGTTGGTTCACAAGTTGGGGCACTATCCTACCCGGTTTCACCTGAACGGGGAGATTCCCCCTTATACAGGTCCAGAACCTTCGCTTCTAGGTTAGAGCGCATGCATGCGAGGGGGACACATGCAATCACCTATACCAACCTTGCACCACACTCACACACATATGTTAGGGACACATGCAAGTTTTCAGATGATTCCGACGTTCTCGTGGTCTTCCTCCGACGAAACCCTGATCTGCGGGACTCGGATCGTCTACCCCCCTAGACATTCTTCTGACAGGGGTAGCCCGGCGTAGCTCTCTCTTGTTTTGTGTCTGACTAGGTCATAGGATGATGTAAAACCATGTTGGTTCACAAGTTGGGGCACTATCCTACCCGGTTTCACGTGAACGGGGAGATTCCCCCTTATACAGGTCGAGAACCTTTCGCTTCTAGGTTAGAGCGCATGCATGCGAGAGGGACACATGCAATCACCTATAACAACCTTGCACCACACTCACACACATATGCTAGGGACACATGCAAGTTTTCAGATGATTCCGATGTTCTCGTGGTCTTCCTCCGGCGAAACCCTGATGATCTGCGGGCCTCGGATCGTCTACCCCCCTAGACATTCTTCTGACAGGGGTAGCCCGGCGTAGCTCTCTCTTGTTTTGTGTCTGACTAGGTCATAGGATGATGTAAAACCATGTTGGTTCACAAGTTGGGGCACTATCCTACCTGGTTTCACCTGAACGGGGAGATTCCCCCTTATACAGGTCCAGAACCTTTCGCTTCTAGGTTAGAGCGCATGGATGCGAGTGGGACACATGCAATCACCTATATAGACCTTGCACCACACTCACACACATATGCTAGGGACACATGCAAGTTTTCAGATAATTCCGACGCTCTCGTGGTCTTCCTCCGGCGAAACCCTGATCTGCGGGCCTCGGATACTCTACCCCCTAGACATTCTTCTGACAGGGTAGCCCGGCGTAGCTCTCTCTTGTTTTGTGTCTAACTAGGTCATAGGATGATGTAAAACCATGTTGGTTCACAAGTTGGGGCACTATCCTACCCGGTTTCACCTTAACGGGGAGATTCCCCCTTATACAGGTCCAGAACCTTCGCCTCTAGGTTAGAGCGCATGCATGCGAGGGGGACACATGTAATCACCTATACCAACCTTGCACCACACTCACACACATATGCTAGGGACACATGCAAGTTTTCAGATGATTCCGACGTTCTCGTGGTCTTCCTCCGACGAAACCCTGATCTGCGGGACTCGAATCGTCTACCCCCCTAGACATTCTTCTGACAGGGGTAGCCCGGCATAGCTCTCTCTTTTTTTGTGTCTGACTAGGTCATAGGATGATGTAAAACCATGTTGGTTCACAAGTTGGGGCACTATCCTACCCGGTTTCACGTGAACGGGGAGATTCCCCCTTATACAGGTCTAGAACCTTTCGCTTCTAGGTTAGAGCGCATGCATGCGAGAGGGACACACGCAATCACCTATAACAACCTTGCACCACACTCACACACATATGCTAGGGACACATGCAAGTTTTCAGATGATTCCGACGTTCTCGTGGTCTTCCTCCGGCGAAACCCTGATCTGCGGGACTCGGAGCATCTACCCCCCTAGACATTCTTCTGACAGGGGTAGCCCGACGTAGCTCTCTCTTGTTTTGTGTCTGACTAGGTGATAGGATGATGTAAAACCATGTTGGTTCACAAGTTGGGGCACTATCCTACCCGGTTTCACCGTAACAGGGAGATTCCCCCTTATACAGGTCCAGAACCTTCGCTTCTAGGTTAGAGCGCATGCATGTGAGGGGGGACACATGCAATCACCTATACCAACCTGGCACCACACTCACACACATATGCTAGGGACACATGAAATTTTTCATCGATTCCGACGTTCTCGTGTACTTCCTCCGGCGAAACCCTGATGATCTGCGGGCCTCGGATCGTCTAACCCCCTAGACATTCTTCTGACAGGGGTAGCCCGGCGTAGCTCTCTCTTGTTTTGTGTCTGACTAGGTCATAGGATGATGTAAAACCATGTTGGTTCACAAGTTGGGGCACTATCCTACCCGGTTTCACGTGAACGGGGAGATTCCCCCTTATACAGGTCGAGAACCTTTCACTTCTAGGTTAGAGCGCATGCATGCCAGAGGGACACATGCAATCACCTATACCAACCTTGCACCACACTCACACACATATGCTAGGGACACATGCAAGTTTTCAGATGATTCCGACGTTCTCGTGGTCTTCCTCCGGCGAAACCCTGATCTACGGGACTCGGATCGTCTACCCCCCTAGACATTCTTCTGACAGGGGTAGCCCGGCGTAGCTCTCTCTTGTTTTGTGTCTGACTAGGTCATAGGATGATGTAAAACCATGTTGGCTCACAAGTTGCGGCACTATCCTACCCGGTTTCACCTGAACGGGGAGATTCCCCCTTATACAGGTCCATAACCTTTCGCTTCTAGGTTAGAGCGCATGCATGCGAGGGGGACACATGCAATCACCTATATAGACCTTGCACCACACTCACACACATATGCTAGGGACACATGCAAGTTTTCAGATGATTCCGACATTCTTGCGGACTTCCACCGGCGAAACCCTGATCTGCGGGACTCGGACCGTCTACCCCCCTAGACATTCTTCTGACAGGGGTAGCCCGGCGTAGCTCTCTCTTGTTTTGTGTTTGATTATGTCATGGGATGATGTGAAACCATGTTGGTTCACAAGTTGGGGCACTATACGGCCCGGTTTCACTGTAACAGGGACATTCCCCCTTATACAGGTCCAGAACCTTCGCTTCTAGGTTAGAGCGCATGCATGTGAGGGGGGACACATGCAATCACCTATACCAACCTGGCACCACACTCACACACATATTCTTGGGACACATGAAAGTTTTCATCGATTCCGACGTTCTCGTGGACTTCCTCCGGCGAAACCCTGATGATCTGCGGGCCTCGGATCGTCTACCCCCCTAGACATTCTTCTGACAGGGGTAGCCCGGCGTAGCTCTCTCTTGTTTTGTGTCTGACTAGGTCATAGGATGATGTAAAACCATGTTGGTTCACAAGTTGGGGCACTATCCTACCCGGTTTCACGTGAACGGGGAGATTCCCCCTTATACAGGTCGAGAACCTTTCGCTTCTAGGTTAGAGCGCATGCATGCGAGAGGGACACATGCAATCACCTATACCAACCTTGCACCACACTCACACACATATGCTAGGGACACATGCAAGTTTTTAGATGATTCCGACGTTTTCGTGGTCTTCCTCCGACGAAACCCTGATCTGCGAGACTCGGATCGTCTACCCCCCTAGACATTCTTCTGACAGGGTAGCCCGATGTAGCTCTCTCTTGTTTTGTGTCTGACTAGGTCATAGGATGATGTAAAACCATGTTGGTTCACAAGTTGGGGCACTATCCTACCTGGTTTCACCTGAACGGGGAGATTCCCCCTTATACAGGTCCATAACCTTTCGCTTCTAGGTTAGAGCGCATGCATGCGAGGGGTACACATGCAATCACCTATACCAACCTTGCACCACACTCACACACATATGCTAGGGACACATGCAAGTTTTCAGATGATTCCGACGTTCTTGCGGACTTCCACCGGCGAAACCCTGATCTGCGGGACTCGGACCGTCTACCCCCTAGACATTCTTCTGACGGGGGTAGCTCGGTGTAGCTCTCTCTTGTTTTGTGTTTGATTATGTCATGGGATGATGTGAAACCATGTTGGTTCACAAGTTGGGGCACTATACGGCCCGGTTTTACTGTAACAGGGAGATTCCCCCTTATACAGGTCCAGAACCTTCGCTTCTAGGTTAGAGCGCATGCATGTGAGGGGGGACACATGCAATCACCTATATATACCAACCTGGCACCACACTCACACACATATGCTAGGGACACATGCAAGTTTTCATCGATTCCGACGTTCTCGTGGACTTCCTCCGGCGAAACCCTGATGATCTGCGGGCCTCGGATCGTCTACCTAATGGAAATGAAGTTCAGCATCCTCTAGAACCTTATGGTCTATTGCAAAGTTAGTGTTTCCATGGTCTGAATACTAACAAATAGGCTACAAAAAGTTAACTAAAAACTTTAAATAAATACATTGGAAAGAAAAAAATAAAAATAAAATTAGAAAATACCTAAAGGCACACGGCAAAGGACAAAACACACGGCAAAGAGGTCCTTTGCCGTGTGCCTGTCGCCGTCAAACACACGGCAAAGGTCCTTTGCCGTGTGTCTCTCTCCCTCAGACACACGGCAAAGAATTTTTTTCACCTTTAGCAAGGCTTTTATTACATATATGTTAGGTGATATTATTTCATAGGATCATGAGAGCACACATATGATCATAGGTTATTGTGGTCTTGATCACTATATACATGCACCCCCTGATTCCGACGTTCTCGTGGACTTCCTCCGGCGAAACCCTGATGATCTACGGGCCTCGGATCGTCTACCCCCTAGACATTCTTCTGACAGGGGTAGCCCGGCGTAGCTCTCTCTTGTTTTGTGTTTGATTATGTCATGGGATGATGTGAAACCATGTTGGTTCACAAGTTGGGGCACTATACGGCCCGGTTTCACCGTAACGGGGAGATTCCCCCTTATACAGGTCAAGAACCTTCGCTTCTAGGATAGAGCGCATGCATGTGAGGGGGGACACATGCAATCACCTATATCAACCTGGCACCACAGTCACACACATATGCTAGGGACACATGCAAGTCTTCATCGATTCCGACGTTCTCGTGGACTTCCTCCGGCGAAACCCTGATGATCTGCGGGCCTCGGATCGTCTACCCCCTAGACATTCTTTTGAAAGGGGTAGCCCGTTGTAGCTCTCTCTTGTTTTGTGTCTGACTAGGTCATAGGATGATGTAAAACCATGTCGGTTCACAAGTTGGGGCACTATCCTACCCGGTTTCACCTGAACGAGGAGATTCCCCCTCATACAGGTCCAGAACCTTTCGCTTCTAGGTTAGAGCGCATGCATGCGAGGGGGACACATGCAATCACCTATACCAACCTTGCACCACACTCACACACATATGCTGGGGACACATGCAAGTTTTCAGATGATTCCGACGTTCTCGTGGTCTTCCTCCGGCGAAACCCTGATCTGCGGGACTCGAATCGTCTACCCCCTAGACATTCTTCTGACAGGGGTAGCCCGGCGTAGCTCTCTCTTGTTTTGTGTCTGACTAGGTCATAGGATGATGTAAAACCATGTTGGTTCACAAGTTGGGGCACTATCCTACCCGGTTTCACCTGAACGGGGAGATTCCCCCTTATACAGGTCCATAACCTTCCGCTTCTAGGTTAGAGCGCATGCATGCGAGGGGGAATCATGCAATCACCTATACCAACCTTGCACCACACTCACACACATATGCTAGGGACACATGCAAGTTTTCAGATGATTCCGACGTTCTTGCGGACTTCCACCAGCGAAACCCTGATCTGCGGGACTCGGACTGTCTACCCCCCTAGACATTCTTCTGACAGGGGTAGCCCAGCGTAGCTCTCTCTTGTTTTGTGTTTGATTATGTCATGGGATGATGTGAAACCATGTTGGTTCACAAGTTGGGGCACTATACGGCCCGGTTTCACCGTAACGTGGAGATTCCCCCTTATACAGGTCCAGAACCTTCGCTTCTAGGTTAGAGCGCATGCATGTGAGGGGGGACACATGCAATCACCTATACCAACCTGGCACCACACTCACACACATATGCTAGGGACACATGCAAGTTTTCATCGATTCCGACGTTCTCGTGGACTTCCTCCGACGAAACCCTGATGATCTGCGGGCCTCGGATCGTCTACCTAATGGAAATGAAGTTCAGCATCCTCTAGAACCTTATGGTCTATTGCAAAGTTAGTGTTTCCATGGTCTGAATACTTACAAATAGGCAATAAAAAGTTAACTAAAAACTTTAAGTAAATACATTTGAAAGAAAAAAATAAAAAGAAAATTAGAAAATACCTAAAGACACACGGCAAAGGACAAAACACACGGCAAAGAGGTCCTTTGTCGTGTGCCTGTCGCCGTCAAACACACGGCAAAGGTCCTTTGCCGTGTGTCTTTCTCCCTCAGACACACGGCAAAGAATTTTTTTCACCTTTAGCAAGGCTTTTATTACATATATGTTAGGTGATATTATTTCATAGGATCATGAGAGCACACATATGATCATAGGTTATTGTGGTCTTGATCACTATATACATGCACCCCCTGATTCCGACGTTCTCGTGGACTTCCTCCGACGAAACCCTGATGATCTACGGGCCTCGGATCATCTACCCCCTAGACATTCTTCTGACAGGGGTAGCCCGGCGTAGCTCTCTCTTGTTTTGTGTTTGATTATGTGATGGGATGATGTGAAACCATGTTGGTTCACAAGTTGGGGCACTATATGGCCCGGTTTCACCGTAACGGGGAGATTCCCCCTTATACAGGTCCAGAACCTTCGGTTAGAGCGCATGCATGTGAGGGGGGACACATGCAATCACCTATATCAACCTGGCACCACACTCACACACGGATGCTAGGGACACATGCAAGTTTTCATCGATTCCGACGTTCTCGTGGACTTCCTCCGGCGAAACCCTGATGATCTGCGGGCCTCAGATCGTCTACCCCCCTAGACATTCTTCTGACAGGGGTAGCCCGGCGTAGCTCCCTCTTGTTTTGTGTCTGACTAGGTCATAGGATGATGTAAAACCATGTCGGTTCACAAGTTGGGGCACTATCCTACCCGGTTTCACCTGAACGAGGAGATTCCCCCTCATACAGGTCTAGAACCTTTCGCTTCTAGGTTAGAGCGCATGCATGCGAGGGGGACACATGCAATCACCTATACCAACCTTGCACCACACTCACACACATATGCTAGGGACACATGCAAGTTTTCAGATGATTCCGACGTTCTCGTGATCTTCCTCCGGCGAAACCCTGATCTGCGGGACTCGAATCGTCTACCCCCTAGACATTCTTCTGACAGGGGTAGCCCGGCGTAGCTCTCTCTTGTTTTGTGTCTGACTAGGTCATAGGATGATGTAAAACCATGTTGGTTCACAAGTTGGGGCACTATCCTACCCGGTTTCACCTGAACGGGGAGATTCCCCCTTATACAGGTCCATAACCTTCCGCTTCTAGGTTAGAGCGCATGCATGCGAGGGGGAATCATGCAATCACCTATACCAACCTTGCACCACACTCACACACATATGCTAGGGACACATGCAAGTTTTCAGATGATTCTGACGTTCTTGCGGACTTCCACCGGCGAAACCCTGATCTGCGGAACTCGGACTGTCTACCCCCCTAGACATTCTTCTGACAGGGGTAGCCCGGCGTAGCTCTCTCTTGTTTTGTGTTTGATTATGTCATGGGATGATGTGAAACCATGTTGGTTCACAAGTTGGGGCACTATACGGCCCGGTTTCACCGTAACGGGGAGATTCCCCGTTATACAGGTCCAGAACCTTCGCTTCTAGGTTAGAGCGCATGCATGTGAGGGGGGACACATGCAATCACCTATACCAACCTGGCACCACACTCACACACATATGCTAGGGACACATGCAAGTTTTCATCGATTCCGACGTTCTCGTGGACTTCCTCCGGCGAAACCCTGATGATCTGCGGGCCTCGGATCGTCTACCCCCCTAGACATTCTTCTGACAGGGGTAGCCCAGCATAGCTCTCTCTTGTTTTGTGTCTGACTAGGTCATAGGATGATGTAAAACCATGTTGGTTCACAAGTTGGGGCACTATCCTACCTGGTTTCACCTGAACGGGGAGATTCCCCCTTATACAGGTCCAGAACCTTTCGCTTCTAGGTTAGAGCGCATGCATGCGAGGGGGACACATGCAATCACCTATATAGACCTTGCACCACACTCACACACATATGCTAGGGACACATGCAAGTTTTCAGATAATTCCGACGCTCTCGTGGTCTTCCTCCGGCGAAACCCTGATCTGCGGGCCTCGGATAGTCTACCCCCTAGACATTCTTCTGACAGGGGTAGCCCGGCGTAGCTCTCTCTTGTTTTGTGTCTAACTAGGTCGTAGGATGATGTAAAACCATGTTGGTTCACAAGTTGGGGCACTATCCTACCCGCTTTCTCCTGAACGGGGAGATTCCCCCTTATACAGGTCCAGAACCTTCGCCTCTAGGTTAGAGCGCATGCATGCGAGGGGGACACATGTAATCACCTATACCAACCTTGCACCACACTCACACACATATGCTAGGGACACATGCAAGTTTTCAGATGATTCCGATGTTCTCGTGGTCTTCCTCCGACGAAACCCTGATCTGTGGGACTCGGATCGTCTACCCCCCTAGACATTCTTCTGACAGGGGTAGCCCGGCATAACTCTCTCTTTTTTTGTGTCTGACTAGGTCATAGGATGATGTAAAACCATGTTGGTTCACAAGTTGGGGCACTATTCTACCCGGTTTCACGTGAACGGGGAGATTCCCCCTTATACAGGTCGAGAACCTTTCGCTTCTAGGTTAGAGCGCATGCATGCGAGAGGGACACATGCAATCACCTATACCAACCTTGCACCACACTCACACACATATGCTAGGGACACATGCAAGTTTTCAGATGATTCCGACGTTCTCGTGGTCTTCCTTCGGCGAAATCCTGATCTGCGGGACTCGGATCGTCTACCCCCCTAGACATTCTTCTGACAGGGGTAGCCCGGCGTAGCTCTCTCTTGTTTTGTGTCTGACTAGGTCATAGGATAATGTAAAACCATGTTGGTTCACAAGTTGGGGCACTATCCTACCCGGTTTCACCTGAACGGGGAGATTCCCCCTTATACAGGTCCATAACCTTTCGCTTCTAGGTTAGAGCGCTTGCATGCGAGGGGGACACATGCAATCACCTATACCAACCTTGCACCACACTCACACACATATGCTAGGGACACATGCAAGTTTTCAGATGATTCCGACGTTCTTGCGGACTTCCACCGGCGAAACCCTGATCTGCGGGACTCGGACCGTCTACCCCCCTAGACATTCTTCTGTCAGGGGTAGCTCGGCGTATCTCTCTCTTGTTTTGTGTTTGATTATGTCATGGGATGATGTGAAACCATGTTGGTTCACAAGTTGGGGTACTATACGGCCCGGTTTCACCGTAACAGGGAGATTCCCCCTTATACAGGTCCAGAACCTTCGCTTCTAGGTTAGAGCGCATGCATGTGAGGGGGGACACATGCAATCACCTATATATACCAACCTCGCACCACACTCACACACATATGCTAGGGACACATGCAAGTTTTCATCGATTCCGACGTTCTCGTGGACTTCCTCCAGCGAAACCCTAATGATCTGCGGGCCTCGGATCGTCTACCTAATGGAAATGAAGTTCAGCATCCTCTAGAACCTTATGGTCTATTGCAAAGTTAGTGTTTCCATGGTCTGAATACTTACAAATAGGCAACAAAAAGTTAACTAAAAACTTTAAATAAATACATTTGAAAGAAAAAAATAAAAAGAAAATTAGAAAATACCTAAAGACACACGGCAAAGGACAAAACACACGGCAAAGAGGTCCTTTGCCGTGTGCCTGTCGCCGTCAAACACACGGCAAAGGTCCTTTGCCGTGTGTCTCTCTCCCTCGGACACACGGCAAATAATTTTTTTCACCTTTAGCAAGGCTTTTATTACATATATGTTAGGTGATATTATTTCATAGGATCATGAGAGCACAACTATGATCATAGGTTATTGTGGTCTTGATCACTATATACATGCACCCCCCTGATTCCGACGTTCTCGTGGACTTCCTCCGACGAAACCCTGATGATCTACGGGCCTCGGATCGTCTACCCCCTAGACATTCTTCTGACAGGGGTAGCCCGGCGTAGCTCTCTCTTGTTTTGTGTTTGATTATGTCATGGGATGATGTGAAACCATGTTGGTTCACAAGTTGGGGCACTATATGGCCCGGTTTCACCGTAACGGGGAGATTCCCCCTTATACAGGTCTAGAACCTTCGCTTCTAGGTTAGAGCGCATGCATGTGAGGGGGGACACATGCAATCACCTATATCAACCTGGCACCACACTCACACACAGATGCTAGGGACACATGCAAGTTTTCATCGATTCCGACGTTCTCGTGGACTTCCTCCGGCGAAACCCTGATGATCTGCGGGCCTCGGATCGTCTACCCCCCTAGACATTCTTCTGACAGGGGTAGCCCGGGGTAGCTCTCTCTTGTTTTGTGTCTGACTAAGTCATAGGATGATGTAAAACCATGTTGGTTCACAAGTTGGGGCACAATCCTACCCGGTTTCACCTGAACGAGGAGATTCCCCTCATACAGGTCCAGAACCTTTCGCTTCTAGGTTAGAGCGCATGCATGCGAGGGGGACACATGCAATCACCTATACCAACCTTGCACCACACTCACACACATATGCTAGGGACACATGCAAGTTTTCAGATGATTCCGACGTTCTCGTGGTCTTCCTCCGGCGAAACCCTGATCTGCGGGACTCGAATTGTCTACCCCCTAGACATTCTTCTGACAGGGGTAGCCCGGTGTAGCTCTCTCTTGTTTTGTGTCTGACTAGGTCATAGGATGATGTAAAACCATGTTGGTTCACAAGTTGGGGCACTATCCTACCCGGTTTCACCTGAACGGGGAGATTCCCCCTTATACAGGTCCATAACCTTCCGCTTCTAGGTTAGAGCGCATGCATGCGAGGGGGACACATGCAATCACCTATTCCAACCTTGCACCACACTCACACACATATGCTAGGGACACATGCAAGTTTTCAGATGATTCCGACGTTCTTGCGGACTTCCACCGGCGAAACCCTGATCTGCGGGACTCGGACCGTCTACCCCCCTAGACATTCTTTTGACAGGGGTAGCCCAGCGTAGCTCTCTCTTGTTTTGTATTTTGATTATGTCATGGGATGATGTGAAACCATGTTGGTTCACAAGTTGGGGCACTATACGGCCCGATTTCACCATAACGGGGAGATTCCCCCTTATACAGGTCCAGAACCTTCGCTTCTAGGTTAGAGCGCATGCATGTGAGAGGGGACACATGCAATCACCTATACCAACCTGGCACCACACTCACACACATATGCTAGGGACACATGCAAGTTTTCATCGATTCCGACGTTCTCGTGGACTTCCTCCGGCGAAACCCTGATGATCTGCAGGCCTCGGATCGTCTACCCCCCTAGACATTCTTCTGACAGGGGTAGCCCGGCGTAGCTCTCTCTTGTTTTGTGTCTGACTAGGTCATAGGATGATGTAAAACCATGTTGGTTCACAAGTTGGGGCACTATCCTACCCGGTTTCACATGAACGGGGAGATCCCCCCTTATACAGGTCTAGAACCTTTCGCTTCTAGGTTAGAGCGCATGCATGCGAGAGGGACACACGCAATCACCTATACCAACCTTGCACCACACTCACACACATATGCTAGGGACACATGCAAGTTTTCAGATGATTCCGACGTTCTCGTGGTCTTCCTCCGGCGAAACCCTGATCTGCGAGACTCAGATCGTCTACCCCCCTAGACATTCTTCTGATAGTGGTAGCCCGGCGTAGCTCTCTCTCGTTTGTGTCCGACTAGGTCATAGGATGATGTAAAACCATGTTGGTTCACAAGTTGGGGCACTATCCTACCCGGTTTCACCTAAACAGGGAGATTCCCCCTTATACAGGTCCATAACCTTTCGCTTCTAGGTTAGAGCGCATGCATGCGAGGGGGACACATGCAATCACCTATACCGACCTTGAACCACACTCACACACATATGCTAGGGACACATGCAAGTTTTCAGATGATTCCGACGATCTTGCGGACTTCCACCGGCGAAACCCTGATCTGCGGGACTCGGACCGTCTACCCCCCTAGACATTCTTCTGACAGGGGTAGCCCGGCGTAGCTCTCTCTTGTTTTGTGTTTGATTATGTCATGGGATGATGTGAAACCATGTTGGTTCACAAGTTGGGGCACTATACGGCCCGGTTTCACCGTAACAGGGAGATTCCCCCTTATACAGGTCCAGAACCTTCGCTTCGAGGTTAGAGCGCATGCATGTGAGGGGGGACACATGCAATCAGCTATACCAACCTGGCACCACACTCACACACATATGCTAGGGACACATGAAATTTTTCATCGATTCCGACGTTCTCGTGTACTTCCTCCGGCGAAACCCTGATGATCTGCGGGCCTCGGATCGTCTACCGCCCTAGACATTCTTCTGACAGGGGTAGCCCGGCGTAGCTCTCTCTTGTTTTGTGTCTGACTAGGTCATAGGATGATGTAAAACCATGTTGGTTCACAAGTTGGGGCACTATCCTACCCGGTTTCACGTGAACGGGGAGATTCCCCCTTATATAGGTCGAGAACCTTTCGCTTCTAGGTTAGAGCGCATGCATGCGAGAGGGACACATGCAATCACCTATACCAACCTTGCACCACACTCACACACATATGCTAGGGACACATGCAAGTTTTCATCGATTCCGACGTTCTCGTGGACTTCCTCCGGCGAAACCCTGATGATCTGCGGGCCTCGGATCGTCTAACCCCCTAGACATTCTTCTGACAGGGGTAGCCCGGCGTAGCTCTCTCTTGTTTTGTGTCTGACTAGGTCATAGGATGATGTAAAACCATGTTGGTTCACAAGTTGGGGCACTATCCTACCCGGTTTCACGTGAACGGGGAGATTCCCCCTTATACAGGTCGAGAACCTTTCACTTCTAGGTTAGAGCGCATGCATGCCAGAGGGACACATGCAATCACCTATACCAACCTTGCACCACACTCACACACATATGCTAGGGACACATGCAAGTTTTCAGATGATTCCGACGTTCTCGTGGTCTTCCTCCGGCGAAACCCTGATCTACGGGACTCGGATCGTCTACCCCCCTAGACATTCTTCTGACAGGGGTAGCCCGGCGTAGCTCTCTCTTGTTTTGTGTCTGACTAGGTCATAGGATGATGTAAAACCATGTTGGCTCACAAGTTGCGGCACTATCCTACCCGGTTTCACCTGAACGGGGAGATTCCCCCTTATACAGGTCCATAACCTTTCGCTTCTAGGTTAGAGCGCATGCATGCGAGGGGGACACATGCAATCACCTATATAGACCTTGCACCACACTCACACACATATGCTAGGGACACATGCAAGTTTTCAGATGATTCCGACATTCTTGCGGACTTCCACCGGCGAAACCCTGATCTGCGGGACTCGGACCGTCTACCCCCCTAGACATTCTTCTGACAGGGGTAGCCCGGCGTAGCTCTCTCTTGTTTTGTGTTTGATTATGTCATGGGATGATGTGAAACCATGTTGGTTCACAAGTTGGGGCACTATACGGCCCGGTTTCACTGTAACAGGGACATTCCCCCTTATACAGGTCCAGAACCTTCGCTTCTAGGTTAGAGCGCATGCATGTGAGGGGGGACACATGCAATCACCTATACCAACCTGGCACCACACTCACACACATATTCTTGGGACACATGAAAGTTCTCATCGATTCCGACGTTCTCGTGGACTTCCTCCGGCGAAACCCTGATGATCTGCGGGCCTCGGATCGTCTACCCCCCTAGACATTCTTCTGACAGGGGTAGCCCGGCGTAGCTCTCTCTTGTTTTGTGTCTGACTAGGTCATAGGATGATGTAAAACCATGTTGGTTCACAAGTTGGGGCACTATCCTACCCGGTTTCACGTGAACGGGGAGATTCCCCCTTATACAGGTCGAGAACCTTTCGCTTCTAGGTTAGAGCGCATGCATGCGAGAGGGACACATGCAATCACCTATACCAACCTTGCACCACACTCACACACATATGCTAGGGACACATGCAAGTTTTTAGATGATTCCGACGTTTTCGTGGTCTTCCTCCGACGAAACCCTGATCTGCGAGACTCGGATCGTCTACCCCCCTAGACATTCTTCTGACAGGGTAGCCCGATGTAGCTCTCTCTTGTTTTGTGTCTGACTAGGTCATAGGATGATGTAAAACCATGTTGGTTCACAAGTTGGGGCACTATCCTACCTGGTTTCACCTGAACGGGGAGATTCCCCCTTATACAGGTCCATAACCTTTCGCTTCTAGGTTAGAGCGCATGCATGCGAGGGGTACACATGCAATCACCTATACCAACCTTGCACCACACTCACACACATATGCTAGGGACACATGCAAGTTTTCAGATGATTCCGACGTTCTTGCGGACTTCCACCGGCGAAACCCTGATCTGCGGGACTCGGACCGTCTACCCCCTAGACATTCTTCTGACGGGGGTAGCTCGGTGTAGCTCTCTCTTGTTTTGTGTTTGATTATGTCATGGGATGATGTGAAACCATGTTGGTTCACAAGTTGGGGCACTATACGGCCCGGTTTTACTGTAACAGGGAGATTCCCCCTTATACAGGTCCAGAACCTTCGCTTCTAGGTTAGAGCGCATGCATGTGAGGGGGGACACATGCAATCACCTATATATACCAACCTGGCACCACACTCACACACATATGCTAGGGACACATGCAAGTTTTCATCGATTCCGACGTTCTCGTGGACTTCCTCCGGCGAAACCCTGATGATCTGCGGGCCTCGGATCGTCTACCTAATGGAAATGAAGTTCAGCATCCTCTAGAACCTTATGGTCTATTGCAAAGTTAGTGTTTCCATGGTCTGAATACTAACAAATAGGCTACAAAAAGTTAACTAAAAACTTTAAATAAATACATTGGAAAGAAAAAAATAAAAATAAAATTAGAAAATACCTAAAGGCACACGGCAAAGGACAAAACACACGGCAAAGAGGTCCTTTGCCGTGTGCCTGTCGCCGTCAAACACACGGCAAAGGTCCTTTGCCGTGTGTCTCTCTCCCTCAGACACACGGCAAAGAATTTTTTTCACCTTTAGCAAGGCTTTTATTACATATATGTTAGGTGATATTATTTCATAGGATCATGAGAGCACACATATGATCATAGGTTATTGTGGTCTTGATCACTATATACATGCACCCCCTGATTCCGACGTTCTCGTGGACTTCCTCCGGCGAAACCCTGATGATCTACGGGCCTCGGATCGTCTACCCCCTAGACATTCTTCTGACAGGGGTAGCCCGGCGTAGCTCTCTCTTGTTTTGTGTTTGATTATGTCATGGGATGATGTGAAACCATGTTGGTTCACAAGTTGGGGCACTATACGGCCCGGTTTCACCGTAACGGGGAGATTCCCCCTTATACAGGTCAAGAACCTTCGCTTCTAGGATAGAGCGCATGCATGTGAGGGGGGACACATGCAATCACCTATATCAACCTGGCACCACAGTCACACACATATGCTAGGGACACATGCAAGTTTTCATCGATTCCGACGTTCTCGTGGACTTCCTCCGGCGAAACCCTGATGATCTGCGGGCCTCGGATCGTCTACCCCCTAGACATTCTTTTGAAAGGGGTAGCCCGTTGTAGCTCTCTCTTGTTTTGTGTCTGACTAGGTCATAGGATGATGTAAAACCATGTCGGTTCACAAGTTGGGGCACTATCCTACCCGGTTTCACCTGAACGAGGAGATTCCCCCTCATACAGGTCCAGAACCTTTCGCTTCTAGGTTAGAGCGCATGCATGCGAGGGGGACACATGCAATCACCTATACCAACCTTGCACCACACTCACACACATATGCTGGGGACACATGCAAGTTTTCAGATGATTCCGACGTTCTCGTGGTCTTCCTCCGGCGAAACCCTGATCTGCGGGACTCGAATCGTCTACCCCCTAGACATTCTTCTGACAGGGGTAGCCCGGCGTAGCTCTCTCTTGTTTTGTGTCTGACTAGGTCATAGGATGATGTAAAACCATGTTGGTTCACAAGTTGGGGCACTATCCTACCCGGTTTCACCTGAACGGGGAGATTCCCCCTTATACAGGTCCATAACCTTCCGCTTCTAGGTTAGAGCGCATGCATGCGAGGGGGAATCATGCAATCACCTATACCAACCTTGCACCACACTCACACACATATGCTAGGGACACATGCAAGTTTTCAGATGATTCCGACGTTCTTGCGGACTTCCACCAGCGAAACCCTGATCTGCGGGACTCGGACTGTCTACCCCCCTAGACATTCTTCTGACAGGGGTAGCCCAGCGTAGCTCTCTCTTGTTTTGTGTTTGATTATGTCATGGGATGATGTGAAACCATGTTGGTTCACAAGTTGGGGCACTATACGGCCCGGTTTCACCGTAACGTGGAGATTCCCCCTTATACAGGTCCAGAACCTTCGCTTCTAGGTTAGAGCGCATGCATGTGAGGGGGGACACATGCAATCACCTATACCAACCTGGCACCACACTCACACACATATGCTAGGGACACATGCAAGTTTTCATCGATTCCGACGTTCTCGTGGACTTCCTCCGACGAAACCCTGATGATCTGCGGGCCTCGGATCGTCTACCTAATGGAAATGAAGTTCAGCATCCTCTAGAACCTTATGGTCTATTGCAAAGTTAGTGTTTCCATGGTCTGAATACTTACAAATAGGCAATAAAAAGTTAACTAAAAACTTTAAGTAAATACATTTGAAAGAAAAAAATAAAAAGAAAATTAGAAAATACCTAAAGACACACGGCAAAGGACAAAACACACGGCAAAGAGGTCCTTTGTCGTGTGCCTGTCGCCGTCAAACACACGGCAAAGGTCCTTTGCCGTGTGTCTTTCTCCCTCAGACACACGGCAAAGAATTTTTTTCACCTTTAGCAAGGCTTTTATTACATATATGTTAGGTGATATTATTTCATAGGATCATGAGAGCACACATATGATCATAGGTTATTGTGGTCTTGATCACTATATACATGCACCCCCTGATTCCGACGTTCTCGTGGACTTCCTCCGACGAAACCCTGATGATCTACGGGCCTCGGATCATCTACCCCCTAGACATTCTTCTGACAGGGGTAGCCCGGCGTAGCTCTCTCTTGTTTTGTGTTTGATTATGTGATGGGATGATGTGAAACCATGTTGGTTCACAAGTTGGGGCACTATATGGCCCGGTTTCACCGTAACGGGGAGATTCCCCCTTATACAGGTCCAGAACCTTCGGTTAGAGCGCATGCATGTGAGGGGGGACACATGCAATCACCTATATCAACCTGGCACCACACTCACACACGGATGCTAGGGACACATGCAAGTTTTCATCGATTCCGACGTTCTCGTGGACTTCCTCCGGCGAAACCCTGATGATCTGCGGGCCTCAGATCGTCTACCCCCCTAGACATTCTTCTGACAGGGGTAGCCCGGCGTAGCTCCCTCTTGTTTTGTGTCTGACTAGGTCATAGGATGATGTAAAACCATGTCGGTTCACAAGTTGGGGCACTATCCTACCCGGTTTCACCTGAACGAGGAGATTCCCCCTCATACAGGTCTAGAACCTTTCGCTTCTAGGTTAGAGCGCATGCATGCGAGGGGGACACATGCAATCACCTATACCAACCTTGCACCACACTCACACACATATGCTAGGGACACATGCAAGTTTTCAGATGATTCCGACGTTCTCGTGATCTTCCTCCGGCGAAACCCTGATCTGCGGGACTCGAATCGTCTACCCCCTAGACATTCTTCTGACAGGGGTAGCCCGGCGTAGCTCTCTCTTGTTTTGTGTCTGACTAGGTCATAGGATGATGTAAAACCATGTTGGTTCACAAGTTGGGGCACTATCCTACCCGGTTTCACCTGAACGGGGAGATTCCCCCTTATACAGGTCCATAACCTTCCGCTTCTAGGTTAGAGCGCATGCATGCGAGGGGGAATCATGCAATCACCTATACCAACCTTGCACCACACTCACACACATATGCTAGGGACACATGCAAGTTTTCAGATGATTCTGACGTTCTTGCGGACTTCCACCGGCGAAACCCTGATCTGCGGAACTCGGACTGTCTACCCCCCTAGACATTCTTCTGACAGGGGTAGCCCGGCGTAGCTCTCTCTTGTTTTGTGTTTGATTATGTCATGGGATGATGTGAAACCATGTTGGTTCACAAGTTGGGGCACTATACGGCCCGGTTTCACCGTAACGGGGAGATTCCCCGTTATACAGGTCCAGAACCTTCGCTTCTAGGTTAGAGCGCATGCATGTGAGGGGGGACACATGCAATCACCTATACCAACCTGGCACCACACTCACACACATATGCTAGGGACACATGCAAGTTTTCATCGATTCCGACGTTCTCGTGGACTTCCTCCGGCGAAACCCTGATGATCTGCGGGCCTCGGATCGTCTACCCCCCTAGACATTCTTCTGACAGGGGTAGCCCAGCATAGCTCTCTCTTGTTTTGTGTCTGACTAGGTCATAGGATGATGTAAAACCATGTTGGTTCACAAGTTGGGGCACTATCCTACCTGGTTTCACCTGAACGGGGAGATTCCCCCTTATACAGGTCCAGAACCTTTCGCTTCTAGGTTAGAGCGCATGCATGCGAGGGGGACACATGCAATCACCTATATAGACCTTGCACCACACTCACACACATATGCTAGGGACACATGCAAGTTTTCAGATAATTCCGACGCTCTCGTGGTCTTCCTCCGGCGAAACCCTCATCTGCGGGCCTCGGATAGTCTACCCCCTAGACATTCTTCTGACAGGGGTAGCCCGGCGTAGCTCTCTCTTGTTTTGTGTCTAACTAGGTCGTAGGATGATGTAAAACCATGTTGGTTCACAAGTTGGGGCACTATCCTACCCGCTTTCTCCTGAACGGGGAGATTCCCCCTTATACAGGTCCAGAACCTTCGCCTCTAGGTTAGAGCGCATGCATGCGAGGGGGACACATGTAATCACCTATACCAACCTTGCACCACACTCACACACATATGCTAGGGACACATGCAAGTTTTCAGATGATTCCGATGTTCTCGTGGTCTTCCTCCGACGAAACCCTGATCTGTGGGACTCGGATCGTCTACCCCCCTAGACATTCTTCTGACAGGGGTAGCCCGGCATAACTCTCTCTTTTTTTGTGTCTGACTAGGTCATAGGATGATGTAAAACCATGTTGGTTCACAAGTTGGGGCACTATTCTACCCGGTTTCACGTGAACGGGGAGATTCCCCCTTATACAGGTCGAGAACCTTTCGCTTCTAGGTTAGAGCGCATGCATGCGAGAGGGACACATGCAATCACCTATACCAACCTTGCACCACACTCACACACATATGCTAGGGACACATGCAAGTTTTCAGATGATTCCGACGTTCTCGTGGTCTTCCTTCGGCGAAATCCTGATCTGCGGGACTCGGATCGTCTACCCCCCTAGACATTCTTCTGACAGGGGTAGCCCGGCGTAGCTCTCTCTTGTTTTGTGTCTGACTAGGTCATAGGATAATGTAAAACCATGTTGGTTCACAAGTTGGGGCACTATCCTACCCGGTTTCACCTGAACGGGGAGATTCCCCCTTATACAGGTCCATAACCTTTCGCTTCTAGGTTAGAGCGCTTGCATGCGAGGGGGACACATGCAATCACCTATACCAACCTTGCACCACACTCACACACATATGCTAGGGACACATGCAAGTTTTCAGATGATTCCGACGTTCTTGCGGACTTCCACCGGCGAAACCCTGATCTGCGGGACTCGGACCGTCTACCCCCCTAGACATTCTTCTGTCAGGGGTAGCTCGGCGTATCTCTCTCTTGTTTTGTGTTTGATTATGTCATGGGATGATGTGAAACCATGTTGGTTCACAAGTTGGGGTACTATACGGCCCGGTTTCACCGTAACAGGGAGATTCCCCCTTATACAGGTCCAGAACCTTCGCTTCTAGGTTAGAGCGCATGCATGTGAGGGGGGACACATGCAATCACCTATATATACCAACCTCGCACCACACTCACACACATATGCTAGGGACACATGCAAGTTTTCATCGATTCCGACGTTCTCGTGGACTTCCTCCAGCGAAACCCTAATGATCTGCGGGCCTCGGATCGTCTACCTAATGGAAATGAAGTTCAGCATCCTCTAGAACCTTATGGTCTATTGCAAAGTTAGTGTTTCCATGGTCTGAATACTTACAAATAGGCAACAAAAAGTTAACTAAAAACTTTAAATAAATACATTTGAAAGAAAAAAATAAAAAGAAAATTAGAAAATACCTAAAGACACACGGCAAAGGACAAAACACACGGCAAAGAGGTCCTTTGCCGTGTGCCTGTCGCCGTCAAACACACGGCAAAGGTCCTTTGCCGTGTGTCTCTCTCCCTCGGACACACGGCAAATAATTTTTTTCACCTTTAGCAAGGCTTTTATTACATATATGTTAGGTGATATTATTTCATAGGATCATGAGAGCACAACTATGATCATAGGTTATTGTGGTCTTGATCACTATATACATGCACCCCCCTGATTCCGACGTTCTCGTGGACTTCCTCCGACGAAACCCTGATGATCTACGGGCCTCGGATCGTCTACCCCCTAGACATTCTTCTGACAGGGGTAGCCCGGCGTAGCTCTCTCTTGTTTTGTGTTTGATTATGTCATGGGATGATGTGAAACCATGTTGGTTCACAAGTTGGGGCACTATATGGCCCGGTTTCACCGTAACGGGGAGATTCCCCCTTATACAGGTCTAGAACCTTCGCTTCTAGGTTAGAGCGCATGCATGTGAGGGGGGACACATGCAATCACCTATATCAACCTGGCACCACACTCACACACAGATGCTAGGGACACATGCAAGTTTTCATCGATTCCGACGTTCTCGTGGACTTCCTCCGGCGAAACCCTGATGATCTGCGGGCCTCGGATCGTCTACCCCCCTAGACATTCTTCTGACAGGGGTAGCCCGGGGTAGCTCTCTCTTGTTTTGTGTCTGACTAAGTCATAGGATGATGTAAAACCATGTTGGTTCACAAGTTGGGGCACAATCCTACCCGGTTTCACCTGAACGAGGAGATTCCCCCTCATACAGGTCCAGAACCTTTCGCTTCTAGGTTAGAGCGCATGCATGCGAGGGGGACACATGCAATCACCTATACCAACCTTGCACCACACTCACACACATATGCTAGGGACACATGCAAGTTTTCAGATGATTCCGACGTTCTCGTGGTCTTCCTCCGGCGAAACCCTGATCTGCGGGACTCGAATTGTCTACCCCCTAGACATTCTTCTGACAGGGGTAGCCCGGTGTAGCTCTCTCTTGTTTTGTGTCTGACTAGGTCATAGGATGATGTAAAACCATGTTGGTTCACAAGTTGGGGCACTATCCTACCCGGTTTCACCTGAACGGGGAGATTCCCCCTTATACAGGTCCATAACCTTCCGCTTCTAGGTTAGAGCGCATGCATGCGAGGGGGACACATGCAATCACCTATTCCAACCTTGCACCACACTCACACACATATGCTAGGGACACATGCAAGTTTTCAGATGATTCCGACGTTCTTGCGGACTTCCACCGGCGAAACCCTGATCTGCGGGACTCGGACCGTCTACCCCCCTAGACATTCTTTTGACAGGGGTAGCCCAGCGTAGCTCTCTCTTGTTTTGTATTTTGATTATGTCATGGGATGATGTGAAACCATGTTGGTTCACAAGTTGGGGCACTATACGGCCCGATTTCACCATAACGGGGAGATTCCCCCTTATACAGGTCCAGAACCTTCGCTTCTAGGTTAGAGCGCATGCATGTGAGAGGGGACACATGCAATCACCTATACCAACCTGGCACCACACTCACACACATATGCTAGGGACACATGCAAGTTTTCATCGATTCCGACGTTCTCGTGGACTTCCTCCGGCGAAACCCTGATGATCTGCAGGCCTCGGATCGTCTACCCCCCTAGACATTCTTCTGACAGGGGTAGCCCGGCGTAGCTCTCTCTTGTTTTGTGTCTGACTAGGTCATAGGATGATGTAAAACCATGTTGGTTCACAAGTTGGGGCACTATCCTACCCGGTTTCACATGAACGGGGAGATCCCCCCTTATACAGGTCTAGAACCTTTCGCTTCTAGGTTAGAGCGCATGCATGCGAGAGGGACACACGCAATCACCTATACCAACCTTGCACCACACTCACACACATATGCTAGGGACACATGCAAGTTTTCAGATGATTCCGACGTTCTCGTGGTCTTCCTCCGGCGAAACCCTGATCTGCGAGACTCAGATCGTCTACCCCCCTAGACATTCTTCTGATAGTGGTAGCCCGGCGTAGCTCTCTCTCGTTTGTGTCCGACTAGGTCATAGGATGATGTAAAACCATGTTGGTTCACAAGTTGGGGCACTATCCTACCCGGTTTCACCTAAACAGGGAGATTCCCCCTTATACAGGTCCATAACCTTTCGCTTCTAGGTTAGAGCGCATGCATGCGAGGGGGACACATGCAATCACCTATACCGACCTTGAACCACACTCACACACATATGCTAGGGACACATGCAAGTTTTCAGATGATTCCGACGATCTTGCGGACTTCCACCGGCGAAACCCTGATCTGCGGGACTCGGACCGTCTACCCCCCTAGACATTCTTCTGACAGGGGTAGCCCGGCGTAGCTCTCTCTTGTTTTGTGTTTGATTATGTCATGGGATGATGTGAAACCATGTTGGTTCACAAGTTGGGGCACTATACGGCCCGGTTTCACCGTAACAGGGAGATTCCCCCTTATACAGGTCCAGAACCTTCGCTTCGAGGTTAGAGCGCATGCATGTGAGGGGGGACACATGCAATCAGCTATACCAACCTGGCACCACACTCACACACATATGCTAGGGACACATGAAATTTTTCATCGATTCCGACGTTCTCGTGTACTTCCTCCGGCGAAACCCTGATGATCTGCGGGCCTCGGATCGTCTACCGCCCTAGACATTCTTCTGACAGGGGTAGCCCGGCGTAGCTCTCTCTTGTTTTGTGTCTGACTAGGTCATAGGATGATGTAAAACCATGTTGGTTCACAAGTTGGGGCACTATCCTACCCGGTTTCACGTGAACGGGGAGATTCCCCCTTATATAGGTCGAGAACCTTTCGCTTCTAGGTTAGAGCGCATGCATGCGAGAGGGACACATGCAATCACCTATACCAACCTTGCACCACACTCACACACATATGCTAGGGACACATGCAAGTTTTCATCGATTCCGACGTTCTCGTGGACTTCCTCCGGCGAAACCCTGATGATCTGCCGGCCTCGGATCGTCTACCCCCCTAGACATTCTTCTGACAGGGGTAGCCCGGCGTAGCTCTCTCTTGTTTTGTGTCTGACTAGGTCATAGGATGATGTAAAACCATGTTGGCTCACAAGTTGGGGCACTATCCTACCCGGTTTCACCTGAACGGGGAGATTCCCCCTTATACAGGTCCATAACCTTCCGCTTCTAGGTTAGAGCGCATGCATGCGAGGGGGACACATGCAATCACCTATACCAACCTTGCACCACACTCACACACATATGCTAGGGACACATGCAAGTTTTCAGATGATTCCGACGTTCTTGCGGACTTCCACCGGCGAAACCCTGATCTGTGAGTGTTGACACATGCAATCACCTATACCAACCTGGCACCACACTCACACACATATGCTAGGGACACATGCAAGTTTTCATCGATTCCGACGTTCTCGTGGACTTCCTCCGGCGAAACCCTGATGATCTGCGGGCCTCGGATCGTCTACCCCCCTAGACATTCTTCTGACAGGGGTAGCCCGGGGTAGCTCTCTCTTGTTTTGTGTCTGACTAAGTCATAGGATGATGTAAAACCATGTTGGTTCACAAGTTGGGGCACAATCCTACCCGGTTTCACCTGAACGAGGAGATTCCCCCTCATACAGGTCCAGAACCTTTCGCTTCTAGGTTAGAGCGCATGCATGCGAGGGGGACACATGCAATCACCTATACCAACCTTGCACCACACTCACACACATATGCTAGGGACACATGCAAGTTTTCAGATGATTCCGACGTTCTCGTGGTCTTCCTCCGGCGAAACCCTGATCTGCGGGACTCGAATTGTCTACCCCCTAGACATTCTTCTGACAGGGGTAGCCCGGTGTAGCTCTCTCTTGTTTTGTGTCTGACTAGGTCATAGGATGATGTAAAACCATGTTGGTTCACAAGTTGGGGCACTATCCTACCCGGTTTCACCTGAACGGGGAGATTCCCCCTTATACAGGTCCATAACCTTCCGCTTCTAGGTTAGAGCGCATGCATGCGAGGGGGACACATGCAATCACCTATTCCAACCTTGCACCACACTCACACACATATGCTAGGGACACATGCAAGTTTTCAGATGATTCCGACGTTCTTGCGGACTTCCACCGGCGAAACCCTGATCTGCGGGACTCGGACCGTCTACCCCCCTAGACATTCTTTTGACAGGGGTAGCCCAGCGTAGCTCTCTCTTGTTTTGTATTTTGATTATGTCATGGGATGATGTGAAACCATGTTGGTTCACAAGTTGGGGCACTATACGGCCCGATTTCACCATAACGGGGAGATTCCCCCTTATACAGGTCCAGAACCTTCGCTTCTAGGTTAGAGCGCATGCATGTGAGAGGGGACACATGCAATCACCTATACCAACCTGGCACCACACTCACACACATATGCTAGGGACACATGCAAGTTTTCATCGATTCCGACGTTCTCGTGGACTTCCTCCGGCGAAACCCTGATGATCTGCAGGCCTCGGATCGTCTACCCCCCTAGACATTCTTCTGACAGGGGTAGCCCGGCGTAGCTCTCTCTTGTTTTGTGTCTGACTAGGTCATAGGATGATGTAAAACCATGTTGGTTCACAAGTTGGGGCACTATCCTACCCGGTTTCACATGAACGGGGAGATCCCCCCTTATACAGGTCTAGAACCTTTCGCTTCTAGGTTAGAGCGCATGCATGCGAGAGGGACACACGCAATCACCTATACCAACCTTGCACCACACTCACACACATATGCTAGGGACACATGCAAGTTTTCAGATGATTCCGACGTTCTCGTGGTCTTCCTCCGGCGAAACCCTGATCTGCGAGACTCAGATCGTCTACCCCCCTAGACATTCTTCTGATAGTGGTAGCCCGGCGTAGCTCTCTCTCGTTTGTGTCCGACTAGGTCATAGGATGATGTAAAACCATGTTGGTTCACAAGTTGGGGCACTATCCTACCCGGTTTCACCTAAACAGGGAGATTCCCCCTTATACAGGTCCATAACCTTTCGCTTCTAGGTTAGAGCGCATGCATGCGAGGGGGACACATGCAATCACCTATACCGACCTTGAACCACACTCACACACATATGCTAGGGACACATGCAAGTTTTCAGATGATTCCGACGATCTTGCGGACTTCCACCGGCGAAACCCTGATCTGCGGGACTCGGACCGTCTACCCCCCTAGACATTCTTCTGACAGGGGTAGCCCGGCGTAGCTCTCTCTTGTTTTGTGTTTGATTATGTCATGGGATGATGTGAAACCATGTTGGTTCACAAGTTGGGGCACTATACGGCCCGGTTTCACCGTAACAGGGAGATTCCCCCTTATACAGGTCCAGAACCTTCGCTTCGAGGTTAGAGCGCATGCATGTGAGGGGGGACACATGCAATCAGCTATACCAACCTGGCACCACACTCACACACATATGCTAGGGACACATGAAATTTTTCATCGATTCCGACGTTCTCGTGTACTTCCTCCGGCGAAACCCTGATGATCTGCGGGCCTCGGATCGTCTACCGCCCTAGACATTCTTCTGACAGGGGTAGCCCGGCGTAGCTCTCTCTTGTTTTGTGTCTGACTAGGTCATAGGATGATGTAAAACCATGTTGGTTCACAAGTTGGGGCACTATCCTACCCGGTTTCACGTGAACGGGGAGATTCCCCCTTATATAGGTCGAGAACCTTTCGCTTCTAGGTTAGAGCGCATGCATGCGAGAGGGACACATGCAATCACCTATACCAACCTTGCACCACACTCACACACATATGCTAGGGACACATGCAAGTTTTCATCGATTCCGACGTTCTCGTGGACTTCCTCCGGCGAAACCCTGATGATCTGCCGGCCTCGGATCGTCTACCCCCCTAGACATTCTTCTGACAGGGGTAGCCCGGCGTAGCTCTCTCTTGTTTTGTGTCTGACTAGGTCATAGGATGATGTAAAACCATGTTGGCTCACAAGTTGGGGCACTATCCTACCCGGTTTCACCTGAACGGGGAGATTCCCCCTTATACAGGTCCATAACCTTCCGCTTCTAGGTTAGAGCGCATGCATGCGAGGGGGACACATGCAATCACCTATACCAACCTTGCACCACACTCACACACATATGCTAGGGACACATGCAAGTTTTCAGATGATTCCGACGTTCTTGCGGACTTCCACCGGCGAAACCCTGATCTGTGAGTGTTGACACATGCAATCACCTATACCAACCTGGCACCACACTCACACACATATGCTAGGGACACATGCAAGTTTTCATCGATTCCGACGTTCTCGTGGACTTCCTCCGGCGAAACCCTGATGATCTGCGGGCCTCGGATCGTCTACCCCCCTAGACATTCTTCTGACAGGGGTAGCCCGGCGTAGCTCTCTCTTGTTTTGTGTCTGACTAGGTCATAGGTTGATGTAAAACCATGTTGGTTCACAAGTTGGGGCACTATCCTACCCGGTTTCACCTGAACAGGGAGATTCCCCCTTATACAGGTCCATAACCTTTCGCTTCTAGGTTAGAGCGCATGCATGCGAGGGGGTCACATGCAATCACCTATACAAACCTGGCACCACACTCACACACATATTCTAGGGACACATGCAAGTTTTCAGATGATTCCGACGTTCTCGTGGTCTTCCTCCGGCGAAACCCTGATCTGCGGGCCTCGGATCGTCTACCCCCCTAGACATTCTTCTGACAGGGGTAGCCTGGCGTAGCTCTCTCTTGTTTTGTGTCTGACTAGGTCATAGGATGATGTAAAACCATGTTGGTTCACAAGTTGGGGCACTATCCTACCCGGTTTCACCGGAACGGGGAGATTCCCCCTTATACAGGTCCAGAACTTTCGCTTCTAGGTTAGAGCGCATGCATGCGAGGGGGAAACATGCAATCACCTATACCAACCTTGCACCACACTCACACACATATGCTAGGGACACATGCAAGTTTTCAGATGATTCCGACGTTCTCGTGGTCTTCCTCCGACGAAACCCTGATCTGCGGGACTCAGATCGTCTACCCCCCTAGACATTCTTCTGACAGGGGTAGCCCGGCGTAGCTCTCTCTTGTTTTGTGTCTGACTAGGTCATAGGATGATGTAAAACCATGTTGGTTCACAAGTTGGGGCACTATCCTACCCGGTTTCACGTGAACGAGGAGATTCCCCCTTATACAGGTCGAGAACCTTTCGCTTCTAGGTTAGAGCGCATGCATGCGAGAGGGACACATGCAATCACCTATAACAACCTTGCACCACACTCACACACATATGCTAGGGACACATGCAAGTTTTCAGATGATTCCGACGTTCTCGTGGTCTTCCTCCGGGGAAACCCTGATCTGCGGGACTCGGATCGTCTACCCCCTAGACATTCTTCTGTCAGGGGTAGCCCGGCGTAGCTCTCTCTTGTTTTGTGTCTGACTAGGTGATAGGATGATGTAAAACCATGTTGGTTCACAAGTTGGGGCATTATCCTACCCGGTTTCACCTGAACGGGGAGATTCCCCCTTATACCGGTCCATAACCTTTCGCTTCTAGGTTAGAGCGCATGCATGCGAGGGGGACACATGCAATCACCTATACCAACCTTGCACCACACTCACACACATATGCTAGGGACACATGCAAGTTTTCAGATGATTCCGACGTTCTTGCGGACTTCCACCGGCGAAACCCTGATCTGCGGGACTCGGACCGTCTACCCCCCTAGACATTCTTTTGACAGGGGTAGCCCGGCGTAGCTCTCTCTTGTTTTGTATTTGATTATGTCATGGGATGATGTGAAACCATGTTGGTTCACAAGTTGGGGCACTATACGGCCCGGTTTCACCATAACGGGGAGATTCCCCCTTATACAGGTCCAGAACCTTCGCTTCTAGGTTAGAGCGCATGCATGTGAGGGGGGACACATGCAATCACCTATACCAACCTGGCACCACACTCACACACATATGCTAGGGACACATGCAAGTTTTCATCGATTCCGACGTTCTCGTGGACTTCCTCTGGCGAAACCCTGATGATCTGCGGGCCTCGGATCGTCTACCCCCCTAGACATTCTTCTGACAGGGGTAGCCCGGCGTAGCTCTCTCTTGTTTTGTGTCTGACTAGGTCATAGGATGATGTAAAACCATGTTGGTTCACAAGTTGGGGCACTATCCTACCCGGTTTCACATGAACGGGAGATCCCCCCTTATACAGGTCTAGAACCTTTCGCTTCTAGGTTAGAGCGCATGCATGCGAGAGGGACACACGCAATCACCTATACCAACCATGCACCACACTCACACACATATGCTAGGGACACATGCAAGTTTTCAGATGATTCCGACGTTCTCGTGGTCTTCCTCCGGCGAAACCCTGACATGCGAGACTCGGATCGTCTACCCCCCTAGACATTCTTCTGATAGGGGTAGCCCGGCGTAGCTCTCTCTTGTTTGTGTCTGACTAGGTCATAGGATGATGTAAAACCATGTTGGTTCACAAGTTGGGGCACTATCCTACCCGGTTTCACCTGAACAGGGAGATTCCCCCTTATACAGGTCCATAACCTTTCGCTTCTAGGTTAGAGCGCATGCATGCGAGGGGGACACATGCAATCACCTATACCAACCTTGCACCACACTCACACACATATGCTAGGGACACATGCAAGTTTTCAGATGATTCCGACGATCTTGCGGACTTCCACCGGCGAAACCCTGATCTGTGGGACTCGGACCGTCTACCCCCCTAGACATTCTTCTGACAGGGGTAGCCCGGCGTAGCTCTCTCTTGTTTTGTGTCTGATTATGTCATGGGATGATGTGAAACCATGTTGGTTCACAAGTTGGGGCACTATCCTACCCGGTTTCACCGTAACAGGGAGATTCCCCCTTATACAGGTCTAGAACCTTCGCTTCTAGGTTAGAGCGCATGCATGTGAGGGGGGACACATGCAATCACCTATACCAACCTGGCACCACACTCACACACATATGCTAGGGACACATGAATTTTTTCATCGATTCCGACGTTCTCGTGTACTTCCTCCGGCGAAACCCTGATGATCTGCGGGCCTCGGATCGTCTACCCCCCTAGACATTCTTCTGACAGGGGTAGCCCGGCGTAGATCTCTCTTGTTTTGTGTCTGACTAGGTCATAGGATGATGTAAAACCATGTTGGTTCACAAGTTGGGGCACTATCCTACCCGGTTTCACGTGAAAGGGGAGATTCCCCCTTATACAGGTCGAGAACCTTTCGCTTCTAGGTTAGAGCGCATGCATGCGAGAGGGACACATGTAATCACCTATACCAACCTTGCACCACACTCACACACATATGCTAGGGACACATGCAAGTTTTCAGATGATTCCGACGTTCTCGTGGTCTTCCTCCGGCGAAACCCTGATCTACGTGACTCGGATCGTCTACCCCCCTAGACATTCTTCTGACAGGGGTAGCCCGGCGTAGCTCTCTCTTGTTTTGTGTCTGACTAGGTCATAGGATGATGTAAAACCATGTTGGCTCACAAGTTGGGGCACTATCCTACCCGGTTTCACCTGAACGGGGAGATTCCCCCTTATACAGGTCCATAACCTTTCGCTTCTAGGTTAGAGCGCATGCATGCGAGGGGGACACATGCAATCACCTATATAGACCTTGCACCACACTCACACACATATGCTAGGGACACATGCAAGTTTTCAGATGATTCCGACGTTCTTGCGGACTTCCACCGGCGAAACCCTGATCTGCGGGACTTGGACCGTCTACCCCCCTAGACATTCTTCTGACAGGGGTAGCCCGGCGTAGCTCTCTCTTGTTTTGTGTTTGATTATGTCATGGGATGATGTGAAACCATGTTGGTTCACAAGTTGGGGCACTATACGGCCCGGTTGCACTGTAACAGGGAGATTCCCCCTTATACAGGTCCAGAACCTTCGCTTCTAGGTTAGAGCGCATGCATGTGAGGGGGGACACATGCAATCACCTATACCAACCTGGCACCACACTCACACACATATTCTAGGGACACATGAAAGTTTTCATCGATTCCGACGTTCTCGTGGACTTCCTCCGGCGAAACCCTGATGATCTGCGGGCCTCAGATCGTCTACCCCCCTAGACATTCTTCTGACAGGGGTAGCCCGGCGTAGCTTTCTCTTGTTTTGTGTCTGACTAGGTCATAGGATGATGTAAAACCATGTTGGTTCACAAGTTGGGGCACTATCCTACCCGGTTTCACGTGAACGGGGAGATTCCCCCTTATACAGGTCGAGAACCTTTCGCTTCTAGGTTAGAGCGCATGCATGCGAGAGGGACACATGCAATCACCTATACCAACCTTGCACCACACTCACACACATATGCTAGGGACACATGCAAGTTTTTAGATGATTCCGACGTTTTCGTGGTCTTCCTCCGGCGAAACCCTGATCTGCGGGACTCGGATCGTCTACCCCCCTAGACATTCTTCTGACAGGGTAGCCCGACGTAGCTCTTTCTTGTTTTGTGTCTGACTAGGTCATAGGATGATGTAAAACCATGTTGATTCACAAGTTGGGGCACTATCCTACCTGGTTTCAGCTGAACGGGGAGATTCCCCCTTATACAGGTCCATAACCTTTCGCTTCTAGGTTAGAGCGCATGCATGCGAGGGGGACACATGCAATCACCTATACCGACCTTGCACCACACTCACACACATATGCTAGGGACACATGCAAGTTTTCAGATGATTCCGACGTTCTGGCGGACTTCCACCGGCAAAACCCTGATCTGCGGGACTCGGACCGTCTACCCCCCTAGACATTCTTCTGACGGGGGTAGCTCGGTGTAGCTCTCTCTTGTTTTGTGTTTGATTATGTCATGGGATGATGTGAAACCATGTTGGTTCACAAGTTGGGGCACTATACGGCCCGGTTTCACCGTAACAGGGAGATTCCCCCTTATACAGGTCCAGAACCTTCGCTTCTAGGTTAGAGCGCATGCATGTGAGGGGGGACACATGCAATCACCTATATATACCAACCTGGCACCACACTCACACACATATGCTAGGGACACATGCAAGTTTTCATCGATTCCGACGTTCTCGTGGACTTCCTCCGGCGAAACCCTGATGATCTGCGGGCCTCGGATCGTCTACCTAATGGAAATGAAGTTCAGCATCCTCTAGAACCTTATGGTCTATTGCAAAGTTAGTGTTTCCATGGTCTGAATACTAACAAATAGGCAACAAAAAGTTAACTAAAAACTTTAAATAAATACATTGGAAAGAAAAAAATAAAAAGAAAATTAGAAAATACCTAAAGGCACACGGCAAAGGACAAAACACACGGCAAAGAGGTCCTTTGCCGTGTGCCTGTCGCCGTCCAACACACGGCAAAGGTCCTTTGCCGTGTGTCTCTCTCCCTCAGACACACGGCAAAGAATTTTTTTCACCTTTAGCAAGGCTTTTATTACATATATGTTAGGTGATATTATTTCATAGGATCATGAGAGCACACATATGATCATAGGTTATTGTGGTCTTGATCACTATATACATGCACCCCCCTGATTCCGACGTTCTCGTGGACTTCCTCCGGCGAAACCCTGATGATCTACGGGCCTCGGATCGTCTACCCCCTAGACATTCTTCTGACAGGGGTAGCCCGGCGTAGCTCTCTCTTGTTTTGTGTTTGATTATGTCATGGGATGATGTGAAACCATGTTGGTTCACAAGTTGGGGCACTATACGGCCCGGTTTCACCGTAACGGGGAGATTCCCCCTTATACAGGTCCAGAACCTTCGCTTCTAGGTTAGAGCGCATGCATGTGAGGGGGGACACATGCAATCACCTATATCAACCTGGCACCACACTCACACACATATGCTAGGGACACATGCAAGTTTTCATCGATTCCGACGTTCTCGTGGACTTCCTCCGGCGAAACCCTGATGATCTGCGGGCCTCGGATCGTCTACCCCCTAGACATTCTTCTGATAGGGGTAGCCCGGCGTAGCTCTCTCTTGTTTTGTGTCTGACTAGGTCATAGGATGATGTAAAACCATGTTGGTTCACAAGTTGGGGAACTATCCTACCTGGTTTCACCTGAACGGGGAGATTCCCCCTTATACAGGTCCATAACCTTTCGCTTCTAGGTTAGAGTGCATGCATGCGAGGGGGACACATGCAATCACCTATACCAACCTTGCACCACACTCACACACATATGCTAGGGACACATGCAAGTTTTCAGATGATACCGACGTTCTTGTGGACTTCCACCGGCGAAACCCTGATCTGTGAGTGGGGACACATGCAATCACCTATACCAACCTGGCACCACACTCACACACATATGCTAGGGACACATGCAAGTTTTCATCGATTCCGACGTTCTCGTGGACTTCCTCCGGCGAAACCCTGATGATCTGCGGGCCTCGGATCGTCTACCCCCCTAGACATTCTTCTGACAGGGGTAGCCCGGCGTAGCTCTCTCTTGTTTTGTGTCTGACTAGGTCATAGGATGATGTAAAACCATGTTGGTTCACAAGTTGGGGCACTATCCTACCCGGTTTCACCTGAACAGGGAGATTCCCCCTTATACAGGTCCATAACCTTTCGCTTCTAGGTTAGAGCGCATGCATGCGAGGGGGACACATGCAATCACCTATACAAACCTTGCACCACACTCACACACATATTCTAGGGACACATGCAAGTTT
This sequence comes from Avena sativa, assembly GCA_916181665.1. Lineage (NCBI taxonomy): Eukaryota > Viridiplantae > Streptophyta > Magnoliopsida > Poales > Poaceae > Avena > Avena sativa. The sequence goes on from OV702296.1 coordinate 389,292,816, forward strand.
AAGATGATTCCGACGTTCTCGTGGTCTTCCTCCGGCGAAACCCTGATCTGCGGGCCTCGGATCGTCTACCCCCCTAGACATTCTTCTGACAGGGGTGGCCCGGCGTAGCTCTCTCTTGTTTTGTGTCTGACTAGGTCATAGGATGATGTAAAACCATGTTGGTTCACAAGTTGGGGCACTATCCTACCCGGTTTCACCTGAACAGGGAGATTCCCCCTTATGCAGGTCCAGAACCTTCGCTTCTAGGTTAGAGCGCATGCATGTGAGGGGGACACATGCAATCACCTATACCAACCTTGCACCACACACACACACATATGCTAGGGACACATGCAAGTTTTCAGATGATTCCGACGTTCTCGTGGTCTTCCTCCGACGAAACCCTGATCTGCGGGACTCGGATCGTCTACCCCCCTAGACATTCTTCTGACAGGGGTAGCCCGGCGTAGCTCTCTCTTGTTTTGTGTCTGACTAGGTCATAGGATGATGTAAAACCATGTTGGTTCACAAGTTGGGGCACTATCCTACCCGGTTTCACGTGAACGAGGAGATTCCCTCTTATACAGGTCGAGAACCTTTCGCTTCTAGGTTAGAGCGCATGCATGCGAGAGGGACACATGCAATCACCTATAACAACCTTGCACCACACTCACACACATATGCTAGGGACACATGCAAGTTTTCAGATGATTCCGACGTTCTCGTGGTCTTCCTCCGGCGAAACCCTGATCTGCGGGACTCGGATCGTCTACCCCCTAGACATTCTTCTGACAGGGGTAGCCCGGCGTAGCTCTCTCTTGTTTTGTGTCTGACTAGGTGATAGGATGATGTAAAACCATGTTGGTTCACAAGTTGGGGCACTATCCTACCCGGTTTCAGCTGAACGGGAAGATTCCCCCTTATACAGGTCCATAACCTTTCGCTTCTAGGTTAGAGCGCATGCATGCGAGGGGGACACATGCAATCACCTATACCAACCTTGCACCACACTCACACACATATGCTAGGGACACATGCAAGTTTTCAGATGATTCCGACGTTCTTGCGGACTTCCTCCGGCGAAACCCTGATCTGCGGGACTCGGACCGTCTACCCCCCTAGACATTCTTTTGACAGGGGTAGCCCGGCGTAGCTCTCTCTTGTTTTGTATTTGATTATGTCATGGGATGATGTGAAACCATGTTGGTTCACAAGTTGGGGCACTATACGGCCCGGTTTCACCATAACGGGGAGATTCCCCCTTATAAAGGTCCAGAACCTTCGCTTCTAGGTTAGAGCGCATGCATGTGAGGGGGGACACATGCAATCACCTATACCAACCTGGCACCACACTCACACACATATGCTAGGGACACATGCAAGTTTTCATCGATTCCGACGTTCTCGTGGACTTCCTCCGGCGAAACCCTGATGATCTGCGGGCCTCGGATCGTCTACCCCCCTAGACATTCTTCTGACAGGGGTAGCCCGGCGTAGCTCTCTCTTGTTTTGTGTCTGACTAGGTCATAGGATGATGTAAAACCATGTTGGTTCACAAGTTGGGGCACTATCCTACCCGGTTTCACCTGAACAGGGAGATTCCCCTTATACAGGTCCATAACCTTTCGCTTCTAGGTTAGAGCGCATGCATGCGAGGGGGACACATGCAATCACCTATACAAACCTGGCACCACACTCACACACATATTCTAGGGACACATGCAAGTTTTCAGATGATTCCGACGTTCTCGTGGTCTTCCTCCTGCGAAACCCTGATCTGCGGGCCTCGGATCGTCTACCCCCCTAGATATTCTTCTGACAGGGGTAGCCCGGCGTAGATCTCTCTTGTTTTGTGTCTGACTAGGTCATAGGATTATGTAAAACCATGTTGGTTCACAAGTTGGGGCACTATCCTACCCGGTTTCACCTGAACGGGGAGATTCCCCCTTATACAGGTCCAGAACCTTCGCTTCTAGGTTAGAGCGCATGCATGCGAGGGGGACACATGCAATCACCTATACCAACCTTGCACCACACTCACACACATATGCTAGGGACACATGCAAGTTTTCAGATGATTCCGACGTTCGCGTGGTCTTCCTCCGACGAAACCCTGATCTGCGGGACTCGGATCGTCTACCCCCCTAGACATTCTTCTGACAGGGGTAGCCCGGCGTAGCTCTCTCTTGATTTGTGTCTTACTAGGTCATAGGATGATGTAAAACCATGTTGGTTCACAAGTTGGGGCACTATCCTACCCGGTTTCACGTGAACGGGGAGATTCCCCCTTATACAGGTCGAGAACCTTTCGCTTCTAGGTTAGAGCGCATGCATGCGAGAGGGACACATGCAATCACCTATAACAACCTTGCACCACACTCACACACATATGCTAGGGACACATGCAAGTTTTCAGATGATTCCGACGTTCTCGTGGTCTTCCACCGGCGAAACCCTGATCTGCGGGACTCGGACCGTCTACCCCCCTAGACATTCTTCTGACAGGGGTAGCCCGGCGTAGCTCTCTCTTGTTTTGTGTTTGATTATGTCATGGGATGATGTGAAACCATGTTGGTTCACAAGTTGGGGCACTATACGACCCGGTTTCACCGTAATAGGGAGATTCCCCCTTATACAGGTCCAGAACCTTCGCTTCTAGGTTAGAGCGCATGCATGTGAGGGGGGACACATGCAATCACCTATACCAACCTGGCACCACACTCACAAACATATGCTAGGTACACATGAAATTTTTCATCGATTCCGACGTTCTCGTGTACTTCCTCCGGCGAAACCCTGATGATATCCGGGCCTCGGATCGTCTACCCCCCTAGACATTCTTCTGACAGGGGTAGCCCGGCGTAGCTCTCTCTTGTTTTGTGTCTGACTAGGTCATAGGATGATGTAAAACCATGTTGGTTCACAAGTTGGGGCACTATCCTACCCGGTTTCACGTGAACGGGGAGATTCCCCCTTATACAGGTCGAGAACCTTTCGCTTCTAGGTTAGAGCGCATGCATGCGAGAGGGACACATGCAATCACCTATACCAACCTTGCACCACACTCACACACATATGCTAGGGACACATGCAAGTTTTCAGATGATTCCGACGTTCTCGTGGTCTTCCTCCGGCGAAACCCTGATCTACGGGACTCGGATCGTCTACCCCCCTAGACATTCTTCTGACAGGGGTAGCCCGGCGTAGCTCTCTCTTGTTTTGTGTCTGACTAGGTCATAGGATGATGTAAAACCATGTTGGCTCACAAGTTGGGGCACTATCCTACCCGGTTTCACCTGAACAGGGAGATTCCCCCTTATACAGGTCCATAACCTTTCGCTTCTAGGTTAGAGCGCATGCATGCGAGGGGGACACATGCAATCACCTATACCAACCTTGCACCACACTCACACACATATGCTAGGGACACATGCAAGTTTTCAGATGATTCCGACGTTCTCGTGGTCTTCCTCCGGCGAAACCCTGATCTGCGGGACTCGGATCGTCTACCCCCTAGACATTCTTCTGACAGGGGTAGCCCGGCGTAGCTCTCTCTTGTTTTGTGTCTGACTAGGTGATAGGATGATGTAAAACCATGTTGGTTCACAAGTTGGGGCACTATCCTACCCGGTTTCACCTGAACGGGGAGATTCCCCCTTATACAGGTCCATAACCTTTCGCTTCTAGGTTAGAGCGCATGCATGCGAGGGGGACACATGCAATCACCTATACCAACCTTGAACCACACTCACACACATATGCTAGGGACACATGCAAGTTTTCAGATGATTCTGACGTTCTTGCGGACTTCCACCGGCGAAACCCTGATCTGCGGGACTCGGACCGTCTACCCCCTTAGACATTCTTTTGACAGGGGTAGCCCGGCGTATCTCTCTCTTGTTTTGTATTTGATTATGTCATGGGATGATGTGAAACCATGTTGGTTCACAAGTTGGGGCACTATACGGCCCGATTTCACCATAACGGGGAGATTCCCCCTTATACAGGTCCAGAACCTTCGCTTCTAGGTTAGAGCGCATGCATGTGAGGGGGGACACATGCAATCACCTATACCAACCTGGCACCACACTCACACACATATGCTAGGGACACATGCAAGTTTTCATCGATTCCGACGTTCTCGTGGACTTCCTCCGGCGAAACCCTGATGATCTGCGGGCCTCGGATCGTCTACCCCCCTAGACATTCTTCTGACAGGGGTAGCCCGGCGTAGCTCTCTCTTGTTTTGTGTCTGACTAGGTCATAGGATGATGTAAAACCATGTTGGTTCACAAGTTGGGGCACTATCCTACCCGGTTTCACATGAACGGGGAGATCCCCCCTTATACAGGTCTAGAACCTTTCGCTTCTAGGTTAGAGCGCATGCATGCGAGAGGGACACATGCAATCACCTATAACAACCTTGCACCACACTCACACACATATGCTAGGGACACATGCAAGTTTTCAGATGATTTCGACGTTCTCATGGTCTTCCTCCGGCGAAACCCTGATCTGCGGGACTCGGATCGTCTACCCCCCTAGACATTCTTCTGACAGGGGTATCCCGGCGTAGCTCTCTCTTGTTTTGTGTCTGACTAGGTCATAGGATGATGTAAAACCATGTTGGTTCACAAGTTGGGGCACTATCCTACCCGGTTTCACGTGAACGGGGAGATTCCCCCTTATACAGGTCGAGAACCTTTTGCTTCTAGGTTAGAGCGCATGCATGCGAGAGGGACACATGCAATCACCTATAACAACCTTGCACCACACTCAGACACATATGCTAGGGACACATGCAAGTTTTCATCGATTCCGACGTTCTCGTGGACTTCCTCCGGCGAAACCCTGATGATCTGCGGGCCTCGGATCGTCTACCCCCCTAGACATTCTTCTGACAGGGGTAGCCCGGCGTAGCTCTCTCTTGTTTTGTGTCTGACTAGGTCATAGGATGATGTGAAACCATGTTGGTTCACAAGTTGGGGCACTATACGGCCCGATTTCACCATAACGGGGAGATTCCCCCTTATACAGGTCCAGAACCTTCGCTTCTAGGTTAGAGCGCATGCATGTGAGGGGGGACACATGCAATCACCTATACCAACCTGGCACCACACTCACACACATATGCTAGGGACACATGCAAGTTTTCATCGATTCCGACGTTCTCGTGGACTTCCTCCGGCGAAACCCTGATGATCTGCGGGCCTCGGATCGTCTACCCCCCTAGACATTCTTCTGACAGGGGTAGCCCGGCGTAGCTCTCTCTTGTTTTGTGTCTGACTAGGTCATAGGATGATGTAAAACCATGTTGGTTCACAAGTTGGGGCACTATCCTACCCGGTTTCACATGAACGGGGAGATCCCCCCTTATACAGGTCTAGAACCATTCGCTTCTAGGTTAGAGCGCATGCGAGAGGGACACATGCAATCACCTATAACAACCTTGCACCACACTCACACACATATGCTAGGGACACATGCAAGTTTTCAGATGATTTCGACGTTCTCATGGTCTTCCTCCGGCGAAACCCTGATCTGCGGGACTCGGATCGTCTACCCCCCTAGACATTCTTCTGACAGGGGTATCCCGGCGTAGCTCTCTCTTGTTTTGTGTCTGACTAGGTCATAGGATGATGTAAAACCATGTTGGTTCACAAGTTGGGGCACTATCCTACCCGGTTTCACGTGAACGGGGAGATTCCCCCTTATACAGGTCGAGAACCTTTTGCTTCTAGGTTAGAGCGCATGCATGCGAGAGGGACACATGCAATCACCTATAACAACCTTGCACCACACTCACACACATATGCTAGGGACACATGCAAGTTTTCATCGATTCCGACGTTCTCGTGGACTTCCTCCGGCGAAACCATGATGATCTGCGGGCCTCGGATCGTCTACCCCCCTAGACATTCTTCTGACAGGGGTAGCCCGGCGTAGCTCTCTCTTGTTTTGTGTCTGACTAGGTCATAGGATGATGTGAAACCATGTTGGTTCACAAGTTGGGGCACTATCCTACCCGGTTTCACGTGAACGGGGAGATTCCCCCTTATACAGGTCGAGAACCTTTTGCTTCTAGGTTAGAGCGCATGCATGCGAGAGGGACACATGCAATCACCTATAACAACCTTGCACCACACTCACACACATATGCTAGGGACACATGCAAGTTTTCAGATGATTCCGACGTTCTCGTGGTCTTCCTCCGGCGAAAACCTGATCTGCGGGACTCGGATCGTCTACCCCCCTAGACATTCTTCTGACAGGGGTAGCCTGGCGTAGCTCTCTCTTGTTTTGTGTCTGACTAGGTGATAGGATGATGTAAAACCATGTTGGTTCACAAGTTGGGGCACTATCCTACCCGGTTTCACCTGAACGGGGAGATTCCCCCTTATACAGGTCCATAACCTTTCGCTTCTAGGTTAGAGCGCATGCATGCGAGGGGGACACATGCAATCACCTATACCAACCTTGAACCACACTCACACACATATGCTAGGGACACATGCAAGTTTTCAGATGATTCCGACGTTCTTGCGGACTTCCACCGGCAAAACCCTGATCTGCGGGACTCGGACCGTCTACCCCCCTAGACATTCTTTTGACAGGGGTAGCCCGGCGTAGCTCTCTCTTGTTTTGTATTTGATTATGTCATGGGATGATGTGAAACCATGTTGGTTCACAAGTTGGGGCACTATACGGCCCGATTTCACCATAACGGGGAGATTCCCCCTTATACAGGTCCAGAACCTTCGCTTCTAGGTTAGAGCGCATGCATGTGAGGGGGGACACATGCAATCACCTATACCAACCTGGCACCACACTCACACACATATGCTAGGGACACATGCAAGTTTTCATCGATTCCGACGTTCTCGTGGACTTCCTCCGGCGAAACCCTGATGATCTGCGGGCCTCGGATCGTCTACCCCCCTAGACATTCTTCTGACAGGGGTAGCCCGGCGTAGCTCTCTCTTGTTTTGTGTCTGACTAGGTCATAGGATGATGTAAAACCATGTTGGTTCACAAGTTGGGGCACTATCCTACCCGGTTTCACATGAACGGGGAGATCCCCCTTATACAGGTCTAGAACCTTTCGCTTCTAGGTTAGAGCGCATGCATGCGAGAGGGACACATGCAATCACCTATAACAACCTTGCACCACACTCACACACATATGCTAGGGACACATGCAAGTTTTCAGATGATTCCGACGTTCTCGTGGTCTTCCTCCGGCGAAACCCTGATCTGCGGGACTCGGATCGTCTACCCCCTAGACATTCTTCTGACAGGGGTAGCCCGGCGTAGCTCTCTCTTGTTTTGTGTCTGACTAGGTGATAGGATGATGTAAAACCATGTTGGTTCACAAGTTGGGGCACTATCCTACCCGGTTTCACCTGAACGGGGAGATTCCCCCTTATACAGGTCCATAACCTTTCGCTTCTAGGTTAGAGCGCATGCATGCGAGGGGGACACATGCAATCACCTATACCAACCTTGAACCACACTCACACACATATGCTAGGGACACATGCAAGTTTTCAGATGATTCTGACGTTCTTGCGGACTTCCACCGGCGAAACCCTGATCTGCGGGACTCGGACCGTCTACCCCCTTAGACATTCTTTTGACAGGGGTAGCCCGGCGTATCTCTCTCTTGTTTTGTATTTGATTATGTCATGGGATGATGTGAAACCATGTTGGTTCACAAGTTGGGGCACTATACGGCCCGATTTCACCATAACGGGGAGATTCCCCCTTATACAGGTCCAGAACCTTCGCTTCTAGGTTAGAGCGCATGCATGTGAGGGGGGACAGATGCAATCACCTATACCAACCTGGCACCACACTCACACACATATGCTAGGGACACATGCAAGTTTTCATCGATTCCGACGTTCTCGTGGACTTCCTCCGGCGAAACCCTGATGATCTGCGGGCCTCGGATCGTCTACCCCCCTAGACATTCTTCTGACAGGGGTAGCCCGGCGTAGCTCTCTCTTGTTTTGTGTCTGACTAGGTCATAGGATGATGTAAAACCATGTTGGTTCACAAGTTGGGGCACTATCCTACCCGGTTTCACATGAACGGGGAGATCCCGCCTTATACAGGTCTAGAACCTTTCGCTTCTAGGTTAGAGCGCATGCATGCGAGAGGGACACATGCAATCACCTATAACAACCTTGCACCACACTCACACACATATGCTAGGGACACATGCAAGTTTTCAGATGATTTCGACGTTCTCATGGTCTTCCTCCGGCGAAACCCTGATCTGCGGGACTCGGATCGTCTACCCCCCTAGACATTCTTCTGACAGGGGTATCCCGGCGTAGCTCTCTCTTGTTTTGTGTCTGACTAGGTCATAGGATGATGTAAAACCATGTTGGTTCACAAGTTGGGGCACTATCCTACCCGGTTTCACGTGAACGGGGAGATTCCCCCTTATACAGGTCGAGAACCTTTTGCTTCTAGGTTAGAGCGCATGCATGCGAGAGGGACACATGCAATCACCTATAACAACCTTGCACCACACTCAGACACATATGCTAGGGACACATGCAAGTTTTCAGATGATTCCGACGTTCTCGTGGTCTTCCTCCGGCGAAAACCTGATCTGCGGGACTCGGATCGTCTACCCCCCTAGACATTCTTCTGACAGGGGTAGCCTGGCGTAGCTCTCTCTTGTTTTGTGTCTGACTAGGTGATAGGATGATGTAAAACCATGTTGGTTCACAAGTTGGGGCACTATCCTACCCGGTTTCACCTGAACGGGGAGATTCCCCCTTATACAGGTCCATAACCTTTCGCTTCTAGGTTAGAGCGCATGCATGCGAGGGGGACACATGCAATCACCTATACCAACCTTGAACCACACTCACACACATATGCTAGGGACACATGCAAGTTTTCAGATGATTCCGACGTTCTTGCGGACTTCCACCGGCGAAACCCTGATCTGCGGGACTCGGACCGTCTACCCCCCTAGACATTCTTTTGACAGGGGTAGCCCGGCGTAGCTCTCTCTTGTTTTGTATTTGATTATGTCATGGGATGATGTGAAACCATGTTGGTTCACAAGTTGGGGCACTATACGGCCCGATTTCACCATAACGGGGAGATTCCCCCTTATACAGGTCCAGAACCTTCGCTTCTAGGTTAGAGCGCATGCATGTGAGGGGGGACACATGCAATCACCTATACCAACCTGGCACCACACTCACACACATATGCTAGGGACACATGCAAGTTTTCATCGATTCCGACGTTCTCGTGGACTTCCTCCGGCGAAACCCTGATGATCTGCGGGCCTCGGATCGTCTACCCCCCTAGACATTCTTCTGACAGGGGTAGCCCGGCGTAGCTCTCTCTTGTTTTGTGTCTGACTAGGTCATAGGATGATGTAAAACCATGTTGGTTCACAAGTTGGGGCACTATCCTACCCGGTTTCACATGAACGGGGAGATCCCCCCTTATACAGGTCTAGAACCTTTCGCTTCTAGGTTAGAGCGCATGCATGCGAGAGGGACACATGCAATCACCTATAACAACCTTGCACCACACTCACACACATATGCTAGGGACACATGCAAGTTTTCAGATGATTCCGACGTTCTCGTGGTCTTCCTCCGGCGAAACCCTGATCTGCGGGACTCGGATCGTCTACCCCCTAGACATTCTTCTGACAGGGGTAGCCCGGCGTAGCTCTCTCTTGTTTTGTGTCTGACTAGGTGATAGGATGATGTAAAACCATGTTGGTTCACAAGTTGGGGCACTATCCTACCCGGTTTCACCTGAACGGGGAGATTCCCCCTTATACAGGTCCATAACCTTTCGCTTCTAGGTTAGAGCGCATGCATGCGAGGGGGACACATGCAATCACCTATACCAACCTTGAACCACACTCACACACATATGCTAGGGACACATGCAAGTTTTCAGATGATTCCGACGTTCTTGCGGACTTCCACCGGCGAAACCCTGATCTGCGGGACTCGGACCGTCTACCCCCCTAGACATTCTTTTGACAGGGGTAGCCCGGCGTAGCTCTCTCTTGTTTTGTATTTGATTATGTCATGGGATGATGTGAAACCATGTTGGTTCACAAGTTGGGGCACTATACGGCCCGATTTCACCATAACGGGGAGATTCCCCCTTATACAGGTCCAGAACCTTCGCTTCTAGGTTAGAGCGCATGCATGTGAGGGGGGACACATGCAATCACCTATACCAACCTGGCACCACACTCACACACATATGCTAGGGACACATGCAAGTTTTCATCGATTCCGACGTTCTCGTGGACTTCCTCCGGCGAAACCCTGATGATCTGCGGGCCTCGGATCGTCTACCCCCCTAGACATTCTTCTGACAGGGGTAGCCCGGCGTAGCTCTCTCTTGTTTTGTGTCTGACTAGGTCATAGGATGATGTAAAACCATGTTGGTTCACAAGTTGGGGCACTATCCTACCCGGTTTCACATGAACGGGGAGATCCCCCCTTATACAGGTCTAGAACCTTTCGCTTCTAGGTTAGAGTGCATGCATGCGAGAGGGACACATGCCATCACCTATAACAACCTTGCACCACACTCACACACATATGCTAGGGACACATGCAAGTTTTCAGATGATTCCGACGTTCTCGTGGTCTTCCTCCGGCGAAACCCTGATCTGCGGGACTCGGATCGTCTACCCCCCTAGACATTCTTCTGACAGGGGTATCCCGGCGTAGCTCTCTCTTGTTTTGTGTCTGACTAGGTCATAGGATGATGTAAAACCATGTTGGTTCACAAGTTGGGGCACTATCCTACCCGGTTTCACGTGAACGGGGAGATTCCCCCTTATACAGGTCGAGAACCTTTTGCTTCTAGGTTAGAGCGCATGCATGCGAGAGGGACACATGCAATCACCTATAACAACCTTGCACCACCCTCACACACATATGCTAGGGACACATGCAAGTTTTCAGATGATTCCGACGTTCTCGTGGTCTTCCTCCGGCGAAAACCTGATCTGCGGGACTCGGATCGTCTACCCCCCTAGACATTCTTCTGAAAGGGGTAGCCTGGCGTAGCTCTCTCTTGTTTTGTGTCTGACTAGGTGATAGGATGATGTAAAACCATGTTGGTTCACAAGTTGGGGCACTATCCTACCCGGTTTCACCTGAACGGGGAGATTCCCCCTTATACAGGTCCATAACCTTTCGCTTCTAGGTTAGAGCGCATGCATGCGAGGGGGACACATGCAATCACCTATACCAACCTTGAACCACACTCGCACACATATGCTAGGGACACATGCAAGTTTTCAGATGATTCCGACGTTCTTGCGGACTTCCACCGGCGAAACCCTGATCTGCGGGACTCGGACCGTCTACCCCCCTAGACATTCTTTTGACAGGGGTAGCCCGGCGTAGCTCTCTCTTGTTTTGTATTTTATTATGTCATGGGATGATGTGAAACCATGTTGGTTCACAAGTTGGGGCACTATACGTCCCGGTTTCACGGTAACAGGGAGATTCCCCCTTATACAGGTCCAGAACCTTCGCTTCTAGGTTAGAGCGCATGCATGTGAGGGGGGACACATGCAATCACCTATACCAACCTGGCACCACACTCACACACATATGCTAGGGACACATGAAAGTTTTCATCGATTCCGACGTTCTCGTGGACTTCCTCCGGCGAAACCCTGATGATCTGCGGGCCTCGGATCGTCTACCCCCCTAGACATTCTTCTGACAGGGGTAGCCCGGCGTAGCTCTCTCTTGTTTTGTGTCTGACTAGGTCATAGGATGATGTAAAACCATGTTGGTTCACAAGTTGGGGCACTATCCTACCCGGTTTCACGTGAACGGGGAGATTCCCCCTTATACAGGTCGAGAACCTTTCGCTTCTAGGTTAGAGCGCATGCATGCGAGAGGGACACATGCAATCACCTATACCAACCTTGCACCACACTCACACACATATGCTAGGGACACATGCAAGTTTTTAGATGATTCCGACGTTCTCGTGGTCTTCCTCCGGCGAAACCCTGATCTGCGGGACTCGGATCGTCTACCCCCCTAGACATTCTTCTGACAGGGTAGCCCGACGTAGCTCTCTCTTGTTTTGTGTCTGACTAGGTCATAGGATGATGTAAAACCATGTTGGTTCACAAGTTGGGGCACTATCCTACCTGGTTTCACCTGAACGGGGAGATTCCCCCTTATACAGGTCCATAACCTTTCGCTTCTAGGTTAGAGTGCATGCATGCGAGGGGGACACATGCAATCACCTATACCAACCTTGCACCACACTCACACACATATGCTAGGGACACATGCAAGTTTTCAGATGATTCCGACGTTCTTGTGGACTTCCACCGGCGAAACCCTGATCTGTGAGTGGGGACACATGCAATCACCTATACCAACCTGGCACCACACTCACACACATATGCTAGGGACACATGCAAGTTTTCATCGATTCCGACGTTCTCGTGGACTTCCTCCGGCGAAACCCTGATGATCTGCGGGCCTCGGATCGTCTACCCCCCTAGACATTCTTCTGACAGGGGTAGCCCGGCGTAGCTCTCTCTTGTTTTGTGTCTGACTAGGTCATAGGATGATGTAAAACCATGTTGGTTCACAAGTTGGGGCACTATCCTACCCGGTTTCACCTGAACAGGGAGATTCCCCCTTATACAGGTCCATAACCTTTCGCTTCTAGGTTAGAGCGCATGCATGCGAGGGGGACACATGCAATCACCTATACAAACCTTGCACCACACTCACACACATATTCTAGGGACACATGCAAGTTTAAGATGATTCCGACGTTCTCGTGGTCTTCCTCCGGCGAAACCCTGATCTGCGGGCCTCGGATCGTCTACCCCCCTAGACATTCTTCTGACAGGGGTGGCCCGGCGTAGCTCTCTCTTGTTTTGTGTCTGACTAGGTCATAGGATGATGTAAAACCATGTTGGTTCACAAGTTGGGGCACTATCCTACCCGGTTTCACCTGAACAGGGAGATTCCCCCTTATGCAGGTCCAGAACCTTCGCTTCTAGGTTAGAGCGCATGCATGTGAGGGGGACACATGCAATCACCTATACCAACCTTGCACCACACACACACACATATGCTAGGGACACATGCAAGTTTTCAGATGATTCCGACGTTCTCGTGGTCTTCCTCCGACGAAACCCTGATCTGCGGGACTCGGATCGTCTACCCCCCTAGACATTCTTCTGACAGGGGTAGCCCGGCGTAGCTCTCTCTTGTTTTGTGTCTGACTAGGTCATAGGATGATGTAAAACCATGTTGGTTCACAAGTTGGGGCACTATCCTACCCGGTTTCACGTGAACGAGGAGATTCCCTCTTATACAGGTCGAGAACCTTTCGCTTCTAGGTTAGAGCGCATGCATGCGAGAGGGACACATGCAATCACCTATAACAACCTTGCACCACACTCACACACATATGCTAGGGACACATGCAAGTTTTCAGATGATTCCGACGTTCTCGTGGTCTTCCTCCGGCGAAACCCTGATCTGCGGGACTCGGATCGTCTACCCCCTAGACATTCTTCTGACAGGGGTAGCCCGGCGTAGCTCTCTCTTGTTTTGTGTCTGACTAGGTGATAGGATGATGTAAAACCATGTTGGTTCACAAGTTGGGGCACTATCCTACCCGGTTTCAGCTGAACGGGAAGATTCCCCCTTATACAGGTCCATAACCTTTCGCTTCTAGGTTAGAGCGCATGCATGCGAGGGGGACACATGCAATCACCTATACCAACCTTGCACCACACTCACACACATATGCTAGGGACACATGCAAGTTTTCAGATGATTCCGACGTTCTTGCGGACTTCCTCCGGCGAAACCCTGATCTGCGGGACTCGGACCGTCTACCCCCCTAGACATTCTTTTGACAGGGGTAGCCCGGCGTAGCTCTCTCTTGTTTTGTATTTGATTATGTCATGGGATGATGTGAAACCTTGTTGGTTCACAAGTTGGGGCACTATACGGCCCGGTTTCACCATAACGGGGAGATTCCCCCTTATACAGGTCCAGAACCTTCGCTTCTAGGTTAGAGCGCATGCATGTGAGGGGGGACACATGCAATCACCTATACCAACCTGGCACCACACTCACACACATATGCTAGGGACACATGCAAGTTTTCATCGATTCCGACGTTCTCGTGGACTTCCTCCGGCGAAACCCTGATGATCTGCGGGCCTCGGATCGTCTACCCCCCTAGACATTCTTCTGACAGGGGTAGCCCGGCGTAGCTCTCTCTTGTTTTGTGTCTGACTAGGTCATAGGATGATGTAAAACCATGTTGGTTCACAAGTTGGGGCACTATCCTACCCGGTTTCACCTGAACAGGGAGATTCCCCTTATACAGGTCCATAACCTTTCGCTTCTAGGTTAGAGCGCATGCATGCGAGGGGGACACATGCAATCACCTATACAAACCTGGCACCACACTCACACACATATTCTAGGGACACATGCAAGTTTTCAGATGATTCCGACGTTCTCGTGGTCTTCCTCCTGCGAAACCCTGATCTGCGGGCCTCGGATCGTCTACCCCCCTAGATATTCTTCTGACAGGGGTAGCCCGGCGTAGATCTCTCTTGTTTTGTGTCTGACTAGGTCATAGGATTATGTAAAACCATGTTGGTTCACAAGTTGGGGCACTATCCTACCCGGTTTCACCTGAACGGGGAGATTCCCCCTTATACAGGTCCAGAACCTTCGCTTCTAGGTTAGAGCGCATGCATGCGAGGGGGACACATGCAATCACCTATACCAACCTTGCACCACACTCACACACATATGCTAGGGACACATGCAAGTTTTCAGATGATTCCGACGTTCGCGTGGTCTTCCTCCGACGAAACCCTGATCTGCGGGACTCGGATCGTCTACCCCCCTAGACATTCTTCTGACAGGGGTAGCCCGGCGTAGCTCTCTCTTGATTTGTGTCTTACTAGGTCATAGGATGATGTAAAACCATGTTGGTTCACAAGTTGGGGCACTATCCTACCCGGTTTCACGTGAACGGGGAGATTCCCCCTTATACAGGTCGAGAACCTTTCGCTTCTAGGTTAGAGCGCATGCATGCGAGAGGGACACATGCAATCACCTATAACAACCTTGCACCACACTCACACACATATGCTAGGGACACATGCAAGTTTTCAGATGATTCCGACGTTCTCGTGGTCTTCCACCGGCGAAACCCTGATCTGCGGGACTCGGACCGTCTACCCCCCTAGACATTCTTCTGACAGGGGTAGCCCGGCGTAGCTCTCTCTTGTTTTGTGTTTGATTATGTCATGGGATGATGTGAAACCATGTTGGTTCACAAGTTGGGGCACTATACGACCCGGTTTCACCGTAACAGGGAGATTCCCCCTTATACAGGTCCAGAACCTTCGCTTCTAGGTTAGAGCGCATGCATGTGAGGGGGGACACATGCAATCACCTATACCAACCTGGCACCACACTCACAAACATATGCTAGGTACACATGAAATTTTTCATCGATTCCGACGTTCTCGTGTACTTCCTCCGGCGAAACCCTGATGATATGCGGGCCTCGGATCGTCTACCCCCCTAGACATTCTTCTGACAGGGGTAGCCCGGCGTAGCTCTCTCTTGTTTTGTGTCTGACTAGGTCATAGGATGATGTAAAACCATGTTGGTTCACAAGTTGGGGCACTATCCTACCCGGTTTCACGTGAACGGGGAGATTCCCCCTTATACAGGTCGAGAACCTTTCGCTTCTAGGTTAGAGCGCATGCATGCGAGAGGGACACATGCAATCACCTATACCAACCTTGCACCACACTCACACACATATGCTAGGGACACATGCAAGTTTTCATCGATTCCGACGTTCTCGTGGACTTCCTCCGGCGAAACCCTGATGATCTGCGGGCCTCGGATCGTCTACCCCCCTAGACATTCTTCTGACAGGGGTAGCCCGGTGTAGCTCTCTCTTGTTTTGTGTCTGACTAGGTCATAGGATGATGTAAAACCATGTTGGTTCACAAGTTGGGGCACTATCCTACCCGGTTTCACCTGAACAGGGAGATTCCCCCTTATACAGGTCCATAACCTTTCGCTTCTAGGTTAGAGCGCATGCATGCGAGGGGGACACATGCAATCACCTATACAAACCTTGCACCACACTCACACACATATTCTAGGGACACATGCAAGTTTAAGATGATTCCGACGTTCTCGTGGTCTTCCTCCGGCGAAACCCTGATCTGCGGGCTCGGATCGTCTACCCCCCTAGACATTCTTCTGACAGGGGTGGCCCGGCGTAGCTCTCTCTTGTTTTGTGTCTGACTAGGTCATAGGATGATGTAAAACCATGTTGGTTCACAAGTTGGGGCACTATCCTACCCGGTTTCACCTGAACAGGGAGATTCCCCCTTATGCAGGTCCAGAACCTTCGCTTCTAGGTTAGAGCGCATGCATGTGAGGGGGACACATGCAATCACCTATACCAACCTTGCACCACACACACACACATATGCTAGGGACACATGCAAGTTTTCAGATGATTCCGACGTTCTCGTGGTCTTCCTCCGACGAAACCCTGATCTGCGGGACTCGGATCGTCTACCCCCCTAGACATTCTTCTGACAGGGGTAGCCCGGCGTAGCTCTCTCTTGTTTTGTGTCTGACTAGGTCATAGGATGATGTAAAACCATGTTGGTTCACAAGTTGGGGCACTATCCTACCCGGTTTCACGTGAACGAGGAGATTCCCTCTTATACAGGTCGAGAACCTTTCGCTTCTAGGTTAGAGCGCATGCATGCGAGAGGGACACATGCAATCACCTATAACAACCTTGCACCACACTCACACACATATGCTAGGGACACATGCAAGTTTTCAGATGATTCCGACGTTCTCGTGGTCTTCCTCCGGCGAAACCCTGATCTGCGGGACTCGGATCGTCTACCCCCTAGACATTCTTCTGACAGGGGTAGCCCGGCGTAGCTCTCTCTTGTTTTGTGTCTGACTAGGTGATAGGATGATGTAAAACCATGTTGGTTCACAAGTTGGGGCACTATCCTACCCGGTTTCAGCTGAACGGGAAGATTCCCCCTTATACAGGTCCATAACCTTTCGCTTCTAGGTTAGAGCGCATGCATGCGAGGGGGACACATGCAATCACCTATACCAACCTTGCACCACACTCACACACATATGCTAGGGACACATGCAAGTTTTCAGATGATTCCGACGTTCTTGCGGACTTCCTCCGGCGAAACCCTGATCTGCGGGACTCGGACCGTCTACCCCCCTAGACATTCTTTTGACAGGGGTAGCCCGGCGTAGCTCTCTCTTGTTTTGTATTTGATTATGTCATGGGATGATGTGAAACCATGTTGGTTCACAAGTTGGGGCACTATACGGCCCGGTTTCACCATAACGGGGAGATTCCCCCTTATACAGGTCCAGAACCTTCGCTTCTAGGTTAGAGCGCATGCATGTGAGGGGGGACACATGCAATCACCTATACCAACCTGGCACCACACTCACACACATATGCTAGGGACACATGCAAGTTTTCATCGATTCCGACGTTCTCGTGGACTTCCTCCGGCGAAACCCTGATGATCTGCGGGCCTCGGATCGTCTACCCCCCTAGACATTCTTCTGACAGGGGTAGCCCGGCGTAGCTCTCTCTTGTTTTGTGTCTGACTAGGTCATAGGATGATGTAAAACCATGTTGGTTCACAAGTTGGGGCACTATCCTACCCGGTTTCACCTGAACAGGGAGATTCCCCTTATACAGGTCCATAACCTTTCGCTTCTAGGTTAGAGCGCATGCATGCGAGGGGGACACATGCAATCACCTATACAAACCTGGCACCACACTCACACACATATTCTAGGGACACATGCAAGTTTTCAGATGATTCCGACGTTCTCGTGGTCTTCCTCCTGCGAAACCCTGATATGCGGGCCTCGGATCGTCTACCCCCCTAGATATTCTTCTGACAGGGGTAGCCCGGCGTAGATCTCTCTTGTTTTGTGTCTGACTAGGTCATAGGATTATGTAAAACCATGTTGGTTCACAAGTTGGGGCACTATCCTACCCGGTTTCACCTGAACGGGGAGATTCCCCCTTATACAGGTCCAGAACCTTCGCTTCTAGGTTAGAGCGCATGCATGCGAGGGGGACACATGCAATCACCTATACCAACCTTGCACCACACTCACACACATATGCTAGGGACACATGCAAGTTTTCAGATGATTCCGACGTTCGCGTGGTCTTCCTCCGACGAAACCCTGATCTGCGGGACTCGGATCGTCTACCCCCCTAGACATTCTTCTGACAGGGGTAGCCCGGCGTAGCTCTCTCTTGATTTGTGTCTTACTAGGTCATAGGATGATGTAAAACCATGTTGGTTCACAAGTTGGGGCACTATCCTACCCGGTTTCACGTGAACGGGGAGATTCCCCCTTATACAGGTCGAGAACCTTTCGCTTCTAGGTTAGAGCGCATGCATGCGAGAGGGACACATGCAATCACCTATAACAACCTTGCACCACACTCACACACATATGCTAGGGACACATGCAAGTTTTCAGATGATTCCGACGTTCTCGTGGTCTTCCACCGGCGAAACCCTGATCTGCGGGACTCGGACCGTCTACCCCCCTAGACATTCTTCTGACAGGGGTAGCCCGGCGTAGCTCTCTCTTGTTTTGTGTTTGATTATGTCATGGGATGATGTGAAACCATGTTGGTTCACAAGTTGGGGCACTATACGACCCGGTTTCACCGTAACAGGGAGATTCCCCCTTATACAGGTCCAGAACCTTCGCTTCTAGGTTAGAGCGCATGCATGTGAGGGGGGACACATGCAATCACCTATACCAACCTGGCACCACACTCACAAACATATGCTAGGTACACATGAAATTTTTCATCGATTCCGACGTTCTCGTGTACTTCCTCCGGCGAAACCCTGATGATATGCGGGCCTCGGATCGTCTACCCCCCTAGACATTCTTCTGACAGGGGTAGCCCGGCGTAGCTCTCTCTTGTTTTGTGTCTGACTAGGTCATAGGATGATGTAAAACCATGTTGGTTCACAAGTTGGGGCACTATCCTACCCGGTTTCACGTGAACGGGGAGATTCCCCCTTATACAGGTCGAGAACCTTTCGCTTCTAGGTTAGAGCGCATGCATGCGAGAGGGACACATGCAATCACCTATACCAACCTTGCACCACACTCACACACATATGCTAGGGACACATGCAAGTTTTCAGATGATTCCGACGTTCTCGTGGTCTTCCTCCGGCGAAACCCTGATCTACGGGACTCGGATCGTCTACCCCCCTAGACATTCTTCTGACAGGGGTAGCCCGGCGTAGCTCTCTCTTGTTTTGTGTCTGACTAGGTCATAGGATGATGTAAAACCATGTTGGCTCACAAGTTGGGGCACTATCCTACCCGGTTTCACCTGAACAGGGAGATTCCCCCTTATACAGGTCCATAACCTTTCGCTTCTAGGTTAGAGCGCATGCATGCGAGGGGGACACATGCAATCACCTATACCAACCTTGCACCACACTCACACACATATGCTAGGGACACATGCAAGTTTTCAGATGATTCCGACGTTCTTGCGGACTTCCACCGGCGAAACCCTGATCTGCGGGACTCGGACCGTCTACCCCCCTAGACATTCTTCTGACAGGGGTAGCCCGGCGTAGCTCTCTCTTGTTTTGTGTTTGATTATGTCATGGGATGATGTGAAACCATGCTGGTTCACAAGTTGGGGCACTATACGGCCCGGTTTCACGGTAACAGGGAGATTCCCCCTTATACAGGTCCAGAACCTTCGCTTCTAGGTTAGAGCGCATGCATGTGAGGGGGGACACATGCAATCACCTATACCAACCTGGCACCACACTCACACACATATTCTAGGGACACATGAAAGTTTTCATCGATTCCGACATTCTCGTGGACTTCCTCCGGCGAAACCCTGATGATCTGCGGGCCTCGGATCGTCTACCCCCCTAGACATTCTTCTGACAGGGGTAGCCCGGCGTAGCTCTCTCTTGTTTTGTGTCTGACTAGGTGATAGGATGATGTAAAACCATGTTTGTTCACAAGTTGGGGCACTGTCCTACCCGGTTTCACGTGAACGGGGAGATTCCCCCTTATACAGGTCGAGAACCTTTCACTTCTAGGTTAGAGCGCATGCATGCGAGAGGGACACATGCAATCACCTATACCAACCTTGCACCACACTCACACACATATGCTAGGGACACATGCAAGTTTTTAGATGATTCCGACGTTCTCGTGGTCTTCCTCCGGCGAAACCCTGATCTGCGGGACTCGGATCGTCTACCCCCTAGACATTCTTCTGACAGGGTAGCCCGACGTAGCTCTCTCTTGTTTTGTGTCTGACTAGGTCATAGGATGATGTAAAACCATGTTGGTTCACAAGTTGGGGCACTATCCTACCTGGTTTCACCTGAACGGGGAGATTCCCCCTTATACAGGTCCATAACCTTTCGCTTCTAGGTTAGAGCGCATGCATGCGAGGGGGACACATGCAATCACCTATACCAACCTTGCACGACACTCACACACATATGCTAGGGACACATGCAAGTTTTCAGATGATTCCGACGTTCTTGCGGACTTCCACCGGCGAAACCCTGATCTGTGAGTGGGGACACATGCAATCACCTATACCAACCTAGCACCACACTCACACACATATGCTAGGGACACATGCAAGTTTTCATCGATTCCGATGTTCTCGTGGACTTCCTCCGGCGAAACCCTGATGATCTGCGGGCCTCGGATCGTCTACCCCCCTAGACATTCTTCTGACAGGGGTAGCCCGGCGTAGCTCTCTCTTGTTTTGTGTCTGACTAGGTCATAGGATGATGTAAAACCATGTTGGTTCACAAGTTGGGGCACTATCCTACCCGGTTTCACCTGAACAGGGAGATTCCCCTTATACAGGTCCATAACCTTTCGCTTCTAGGTTAGAGCGCATGCATGCGAGGGGGACACATGCAATCACCTATACAAACCTGGCACCACACTCACACACATATTCTAGGGACACATGCAAGTTTTCAGATGATTCCGACGTTCTCGTGGTCTTCCTCCTGCGAAACCCTGATCTGCGGGCCTCGGATCGTCTACCCCCCTAGATATTCTTCTGACAGGGGTAGCCCGGCGTAGATCTCTCTTATTTTTTGTCTGACTAGGTCATAGGATGATGTAAAACCATGTTGGTTCACAAGTTGGGGCACTATCCTACCCGGTTTCACCTGAACGGGGAGATTCCCCCTTATACAGGTCCAGAACCTTCGCTTCTAGGTTAGAGCGCATGCATGCGAGGGGGACACATGCAATCACCTATACCAACCTTGCACCACACTCACACACATATGCTAGGGACACATGCAAGTTTTCAGATGATTCCGACGTTCGCGTGGTCTTCCTCCGACGAAACCCTGATCTGCGGGACTCGGATCGTCTACCCCCCTAGACATTCTTCTGACAGGGGTAGCCCGGCGTAGCTCTCTCTTGTTTTGTGTCTGACTAGGTCATAGGATGATGTAAAACCATGTTGGTTCACAAGTTGGGGCACTATCCTACCCGGTTTCACGTGAACGGGGAGATTCCCCCTTATACAGGTCGAGAACCTTTCGCTTCTAGGTTAGAGCGCATGCATGCGAGAGGGACACATGCAATCACCTATAACAACCTTGCACCACACTCACACACATATGCTAGGGACACATGCAAGTTTTCAGATGATTCGGACGTTCTCGTGGTCTTCCTCCGGCGAAACCCTGATCTGCGGGACTCGGATCGTCTACCCCCCTAGACATTCTTCTGACAGGGGTAGCCCGGCGTAGCTCTCTCTTGTTTTGTGTCTGACTAGGTCATAGGATGATGTAAAACCATGTTGGTTCACAAGTTGGGGCACTATCCTACCCGGTTTCACGTGAACGGGGAGATTCCCCCTTATACAGGTCGAGAACCTTTTGCTTCTAGGTTAGAGCGCATGCATGCGAGAGGGACACATGCAATCACCTATAACAACCTTGCACCACACTCACACACATATGCTAGGGACACATGCAAGTTTTCAGATGATTCCGACGTTCTCGTGGTCTTCCTCCGGCGAAACCCTGATCTGCGGGACTCGGATCGTCTACCCCCCTAGACATTCTTCTGACAGGGGTAGCCTGGCGTAGCTCTCTCTTGTTTTGTGTCTGACTAGGTGATAGGATGATGTAAAACCATGTTGGTTCACAAGTTGGGGCACTATCCTACCCGGTTTCACGTGAACGGGGAGATTCCCCCTTATACAGGTCGAGAACCTTTCGCTTCTAGGTTAGAGCGCATGCATGCGAGAGGGACACATGCAATCACCTATACCAACCTTGCACCACACTCACACACATATGCTAGGGACACATGCAAGTTTTTAGATGATTCCGACGTTCTCGTGGTCTTCCTCCGGCGAAACCCTGATCTGCGGGACTCGGATCGTCTACCCCCCTAGACATTCTTCTGACAGGGTAGCCCGACGTAGCTCTCTCTTGTTTTGTGTCTGACTAGGTCATAGGATGATGTAAAACCATGTTGGTTCACAAGTTGGGGCACTATCCTACCTGGTTTCACCTGAACGGGGAGATTCCCCCTTATACAGGTCCATAACCTTTCGCTTCTAGGTTAGAGCGCATCCATGCGAGGGGGACACATGCAATCACCTATACCAACCTTGCACGACACTCACACACATATGCTAGGGACACATGCAAGTTTTCAGATGATTCCGACGTTCTTGCGGACTTCCACCGGCGAAACCCTGATCTGTGAGTGGGGACACATGCAATCACCTATACCAACCTAGCACCACACTCGCACACATATGCTAGGGACACATGCAAGTTTTCATCGATTCCGACGTTCTCGTGGACTTCCTCCGGCGAAACCCTGATGATCTGCGGGCCTCGGATCGTCTACCCCCCTAGACATTCTTCTGACAGGGGTAGCCCGGCGTAGCTCTCTCTTGTTTTGTGTCTGACTAGGTCATAGGATGATGTAAAACCATGTTGGTTCACAAGTTGGGGCACTATCCTACCCGGTTTCACCTGAACAGGGAGATTCCCCTTATACAGGTCCATAACCTTTCGCTTCTAGGTTAGAGCGCATGCATGCGAGGGGGACACATGCAATCACCTATACAAACCTGGCACCACACTCACACACATATTCTAGGGACACATGCAAGTTTTCAGATGATTCCGACGTTCTCGTGGTCTTCCTCCTGCGAAACCCTGATCTGCGGGCCTCGGATCGTCTACCCCCCTAGATATTCTTCTGACAGGGGTAGCCCGGCGTAGATCTCTCTTATTTTGTGTCTGACTAGGTCATAGGATGATGTAAAACCATGTTGGTTCACAAGTTGGGGCACTATCCTACCCGGTTTCACCTGAACGGGGAGATTCCCCCTTATACAGGTCCAGAACCTTCGCTTCTAGGTTAGAGCGCATGCATGCGAGGGGGACACATGCAATCACCTATACCAACCTTGCACCACACTCACACACATATGCTAGGGACACATGCAAGTTTTCATATGATTCCGACGTTCGCGTGGTCTTCCTCCGACGAAACCCTGATCTGCGGGACTCGGATCGTCTACCCCCCTAGACATTCTTCTGACAGGGGTAGCCCGGCGTAGCTCTCTCTTGTTTTGTGTCTGACTAGGTCATAGGATGATGTAAAACCATGTTGGTTCACAAGTTGGGGCACTATCCTACCCGGTTTCACGTGAACGGGGAGATTCCCCCTTATACAGGTCGAGAACCTTTCGCTTCTAGGTTAGAGCGCATGCATGCGAGAGGGACACATGCAATCACCTATAACAACCTTGCACCACACTCACACACATATGCTAGGGACACATGCAAGTTTTCAGATGATTCGGACGTTCTCGTGGTCTTCCTCCGGCGAAACCCTGATCTGCGGGACTCGGATCGTCTACCCCCCTAGACATTCTTCTGACAGGGGTAGCCCGGCGTAGCTCTCTCTTGTTTTGTGTCTGACTAGGTCATAGGATGATGTAAAACCATGTTGGTTCACAAGTTGGGGCACTATCCTACCCGGTTTCACGTGAACGGGGAGATTCCCCCTTATACAGGTCGAGAACCTTTTGCTTCTAGGTTAGAGCGCATGCATGCGAGAGGGACACATGCAATCACCTATAACAACCTTGCACCACACTCACACACATATGCTAGGGACACATGCAAGTTTTCAGATGATTCTGACGTTCTCGTGGTCTTCCTCCGGCGAAACCCTGATCTGCGGGACTCGGATCGTCTACCCCCCTAGACATTCTTCTGACAGGGGTAGCCTGGCGTAGCTCTCTCTTGTTTTGTGTCTGACTAGGTGATAGGATGATGTAAAACCATGTTGGTTCACAAGTTGGGGCACTATCCTACCCGGTTTCACGTGAACGGGGAGATTCCCCCTTATACAGGTCGAGAACCTTTCGCTTCTAGGTTAGAGCGCATGCATGCGAGAGGGACACATGCAATCACCTATACCAACCTTGCACCACACTCACACACATATGCTAGGGACACATGCAAGTTTTTAGATGATTCCGACGTTCTCGTGGTCTTCCTCCGGCGAAACCCTGATCTGCGGGACTCGGATCGTCTACCCCCCTAGACATTCTTCTGACAGGGTAGCCCGACGTAGCTCTCTCTTGTTTTGTGTCTGACTAGGTCATAGGATGATGTAAAACCATGTTGGTTCACAAGTTGGGGCACTATCCTACCTGGTTTCACCTGAACGGGGAGATTCCCCCTTATACAGGTCCATAACCTTTCGCTTCTAGGTTAGAGCGCATGCATGCGAGGGGGACACATGCAATCACCTATACCAACCTTGCACCACACTCACACACATATGCTAGGGACACATGCAAGTTTTCAGATGATTCCGACGTTCTTGCGGACTTCCACCGGCGAAACCCTGATCTGTGAGTGGGGACACATGCAATCACCTATACCAACCTAGCACCACACTCACACACATATGCTAGGGACACATGCAAGTTTTCATCGATTCCGACGTTCTCGTGGACTTCCTCCGGCGAAACCCTGATGATCTGCGGGCCTCGGATCGTCTACCCCCCTAGACATTCTTCTGACAGGGGTAGCCCGGCGTAGCTCTCTCTTGTTTTGTGTCTGACTAGGTCATAGGATGATGTAAAACCATGTTGGTTCACAAGTTGGGGCACTATCCTACCCGGTTTCACCTGAACAGGGAGATTCCCCTTATACAGGTCCATAACCTTTCGCTTCTAGGTTAGAGCGCATGCATGCGAGGGGGACACATGCAATCACCTATACAAACCTGGCACCACACTCACACACATATTCTAGGGACACATGCAAGTTTTCAGATGATTCCGACGTTCTCGTGGTCTTCCTCCTGCGAAACCCTGATCTGCGGGCCTCGGATCGTCTACCCCCCTAGATATTCTTCTGACAGGGGTAGCCCGGTGTAGATCTCTCTTATTTTGTGTCTGACTAGGTCATAGGATGATGTAAAACCATGTTGGTTCACAAGTTGGGGCACTATCCTACCCGGTTTCACCTGAACGGGGAGATTCCCCCTTATACAGGTCCAGAACCTTCGCTTCTAGGTTAGAGCGCATGCATGCGAGGGGGACACATGCAATCACCTATACCAACCTTGCACCACACTCACACACATATGCTAGGGACACATGCAAGTTTTCAGATGATTCCGACGTTCGCGTGGTCTTCCTCCGACGAAACCCTGATCTGCGGGACTCGGATCGTCTACCCCCCTAGACATTCTTCTGACAGGGGTAGCCCGGCGTAGCTCTCTCTTGTTTTGTGTCTGACTAGGTCATAGGATGATGTAAAACCATGTTGGTTCACAAGTTGGGGCACTATCCTACCCGGTTTCACGTGAACGGGGAGATTCCCCCTTATACAGGTCGAGAACCTTTCGCTTCTAGGTTAGAGCGCATGCATGCGAGAGGGACACATGCAATCACCTATAACAACCTTGCACCACACTCACACACATATGCTAGGGACACATGCAAGTTTTCAGATGATTCCGACGTTCTCGTGGTCTTCCTCCGGCGAAACCCTGATCTGCGGGACTCGGATCGTCTACCCCCCTAGACATTCTTCTGACAGGGGTAGCCCGGCGTAGCTCTCTCTTGTTTTGTGTCTGACTAGGTCATAGGATGATGTAAAACCATGTTGGTTCACAAGTTGGGGCACTATCCTACCCGGTTTCACGTGAACGGGGAGATTCCCCCTTATACAGGTCGAGAACCTTTTGCTTCTAGGTTAGAGCGCATGCATGCGAGAGGGACACATGCAATCACCTATAACAACCTTGCACCACACTCACACACATATGCTAGGGACACATGCAAGTTTTCAGATGATTCCGACGTTCTCGTGGTCTTCCTCCGGCGAAACCCTGATCTGCGGGACTCGGATCGTCTACCCCCCTAGACATTCTTCTGACAGGGGTAGCCTGGCGTAGCTCTCTCTTGTTTTGTGTCTGACTAGGTGATAGGATGATGTAAAACCATGTTGGTTCACAAGTTGGGGCACTATACGGCCCGATTTCACCTGAACGGGGAGATTCCCCCTTATACAGGTCCATAACCTTTCGCTTCTAGGTTAGAGCGCATGCATGCGAGGGGGACACATGCAATCACCTATACCAACCTGGCACCACACTCACACACATATGCTAGGGACACATGCAAGTTTTCATCGATTCCGACGTTCTCGTGGACTTCCTCCGGCGAAACCCTGATGATCTGCGGGCCTCGGATCGTCTACCCCCCTAGACATTCTTCTGACAGGGGTAGCCCGGCGTAGCTCTCTCTTGTTTTGTGTCTGACTAGGTCATAGGATGATGTGAAACCATGTTGGTTCACAAGTTGGGGCACTATACGGCCCGATTTCACCATAACAGGGAGATTCCCCCTTATACAGGTCCAGAACCTTCGCTTCTAGGTTAGAGCGCATGCATGTGAGGGGGGACACATGCAATCACCTATACCAACCTGGCACCACACTCACACACATATGCTAGGGACACATGCAAGTTTTCATCGATTCCGACGTTCTCGTGGACTTCCTCCGGCGAAACCCTGATGATCTGCGGGCCTCGGATCGTCTACCCCCCTAGACATTCTTCTGACAGGGGTAGCCCGGCGTAGCTCTCTCTTGTTTTGTGTCTGACTAGGTCATAGGATGATGTAAAACCATGTTGGTTCACAAGTTGGGGCACTATCCTACCCGGTTTCACATGAACGGGGAGATCCCCCCTTATACAGGTCTAGAACCTTTCGCTTCTAGGTTAGAGCGCATGCATGCGAGAGGGACACATGCAATCACCTATAACAACCTTGCACCACACTCACACACATATGGTAGGGACACATGCAAGTTTTCAGATGATTCCGACGTTCTCGTGGTCTTCCTCCGGCGAAACCCTGATCTGCGGGACTCGGATCGTCTACCCCCCTAGACATTCTTCTGTCAGGGGTAGCCCGGCGTAGCTCTCTCTTGTTTTGTGTCTGACTAGGTCATAGGATGATGTAAAACCATGTTGGTTCACAAGTTGGGGCACTATCCTACCCGGTTTCACGTGAACGGGGAGATTCCCCCTTATACAGGTCGAGAACCTTTTGCTTCTAGGTTAGAGCGCATGCATGCGAGAGGGACACATGCAATCACCTATAACAACCTTGCACCACACTCACACACATATGCTAGGGACACATGCAAGTTTTCAGATGATTCCGACGTTCTCGTGGTCTTCCTCCGGCGAAACCCTGATCTGCGGGACTCGGATCGTCTACCCCCCTAGACATTCTTCTGAAAGGGGTAGCCTGGCGTAGCTCTCTCTTGTTTTGTGTCTGACTAGGTGATATGATGATGTAAAACCATGTTGGTTCACAAGTTGGGGCACTATCCTACCCGGTTTCACCTGAACGGGGAGATTCCCCCTTATACAAGTCCATAACCTTTCGCTTCTAGGTTAGAGCGCATGCATGCGAGGGGGACACATGCAATCACCTATACCAACCTTGAACCACACTCACACACATATGCTAGGGACACATGCAAGTTTTCAGATGATTCCGACGTTCTTGCGGACTTCCACCGGCGAAACCTGATCTGTGAGTGGGGACACATGCAATCACCTATACCAACCTAGCACCACACTCACACACATATGCTAGGGACACATGCAAGTTTTCATCGATTCCGACGTTCTCGTGGACTTCCTCCGGCGAAACCCTGATGATCTGCGGGCCTCGGATCGTCTACCCCCCTAGACATTCTTCTGACAGGGGTAGCCCGGCGTAGCTCTCTCTTGTTTTGTGTCTGACTAGGTCATAGGATGATGTGAAACCATGTTGGTTCACAAGTTGGGGCACTATACGGCCCGATTTCACCATAACGGGGAGATTCCCCCTTATACAGGTCCAGAACCTTCGCTTCTAGGTTAGAGCGCATGCATGTGAGGGGGGACACATGCAATCACCTATACCAACCTGGCACCACACTCACACACATATGCTAGGGACACATGCAAGTTTTCATCGATTCCGACGTTCTCGTGGACTTCCTCCGGCGAAACCCTGATGATCTGCGGGCCTCGGATCGTCTACCCCCCTAGACATTCTTCTGACAGGGGTAGCCCGGCGTAGCTCTCTCTTGTTTTGTGTCTGACTAGGTCATAGGATGATGTAAAACCATGTTGGTTCACAAGTTGGGGCACTATCCTACCCGGTTTCACATGAACGGGGAGATCCCCCCTTATACAGGTCTAGAACCTTTCGCTTCTAGGTTAGAGCGCATGCATGCGAGAGGGACACATGCAATCACCTATAACAACCTTGCACCACACTCACACACATATGCTAGGGACACATGCAAGTTTTCAGATGATTCCGACGTTCGCGTGGTCTTCCTCCGACGAAAACCTGATCTGCGGGACTCGGATCGTCTACCCCCCTAGACATTCTTCTGACAGGGGTAGCCCGGCGTAGCTCTCTCTTGTTTTGTGTCTTACTAGGTCATAGGATGATGTAAAACCATGTTGGTTCACAAGTTGGGGCACTATCCTACCCGGTTTCACGTGAACGGGGAGATTCCCCCTTATACAGGTCGAGAACCTTTCGCTTCTAGGTTAGAGCGCATGCATGCGAGAGGGACACATGCAATCACCTATAACAACCTTGCACCACACTCACACACATATGCTAGGGACACATGCAAGTTTTCAGATGATTCCGACGTTCTCGTGGTCTTCCTCCGGCGAAACCCTGATCTGCGGGACTCGGATCGTCTACCCCCCTAGACATTCTTCTGACAGGGGTAGCCCGGCGTAGCTCTCTCTTGTTTTGTGTCTGACTAGGTCATAGGATGACGTAAAACCATGTTGGTTCACAAGTTGGGGCACTATCCTACCCGGTTTCACGTGAACGGGGAGATTCCCCCTTATACAGGTCGAGAACCTTTTGCTTCTAGGTTAGAGCGCATGCATGCGAGAGGGACACATGCAATCACCTATAACAACCTTGCACCACACTCACACACATATGCTAGGGACACATGCAAGTTTTCAGATGATTCCGACGTTCTCGTGGTCTTCCTCCGGCGAAACCCTGATCTGCGGGACTCGGATCGTCTACCCCCCTAGACATTCTTCTGACAGGGGTAGCCTGGCGTAGCTCTCTCTTGTTTTGTGTCTGACTAGGTGATAGGATGATGTAAAACTATGTTGGTTCACAAGTTGGGGCACTATACGGCCCGATTTCACCTGAACGGGGAGATTCCCCCTTATACAGGTCCATAACCTTTCGCTTCTAGGTTAGAGCGCATGCATGCGAGGGGGACACATGCAATCACCTATACCAACCTGGCACCACACTCACACACATATGCTAGGGACACATGCAAGTTTTCATCGATTCCGACGTTCTCGTGGACTTCCTCCGGCGAAACCCTGATGATCTGCGGGCCTCGGATCGTCTACCCCCCTAGACATTCTTCTGACAGGGGTAGCCCGGCGTAGCTCTCTCTTGTTTTGTGTCTGACTAGGTCATAGGATGATGTGAAACCATGTTGGTTCACAAGTTGGGGCACTATACGGCCCGATTTCACCATAACGGGGAGATTCCCCCTTATACAGGTCCAGAACCTTCGCTTCTAGGTTAGAGCGCATGCATGTGAGGGGGGACACATGCAATCACCTATACCAACCTGGCACCACACTCACACACATATGCTAGGGACACATGCAAGTTTTCATCGATTCCGACGTTCTCGTGGACTTCCTCCGGCGAAACCCTGATGATCTGCGGGCCTCGGGTCGTCTACCCCCCTAGACATTCTTCTGACAGGGGTAGCCCGGCGTAGCTCTCTCTTGTTTTGTGTCTGACTAGGTCATAGGATGATGTAAAACCATGTTGGTTCACAAGTTGGGGCACTATCCTACCCGGTTTCACATGAACGGGGAGATCCCCCCTTATACAGGTCTAGAACCTTTCGCTTCTAGGTTAGAGCGCATGCATGCGAGAGGGACACATGCAATCACCTATAACAACCTTGCACCACACTCACACACATATGGTAGGGACACATGCAAGTTTTCAGATGATTCCGACGTTCTCGTGGTCTTCCTCCGGCGAAACCCTGATCTGCGGGACTCGGATCGTCTACCCCCCTAGACATTCTTCTGACAGGGGTAGCCCGGCGTAGCTCTCTCTTGTTTTGTGTCTGACTAGGTCATAGGATGATGTAAAACCATGTTGGTTCACAAGTTGGGGCACTATCCTACCCGGTTTCACGTGAACGGGGAGATTCCCCCTTATACAGGTCGAGAACCTTTTGCTTCTAGGTTAGAGCGCATGCATGCGAGAGGGACACATGCAATCACCTATAACAACCTTGCACCACACTCACACACATATGCTAGGGACACATGCAAGTTTTCAGATGATTCCGACGTTCTCGTGGTCTTCCTCCGGCGAAACCCTGATCTGCGGGACTCGGATCGTCTACCCCCATAGACATTCTTCTGAAAGGGGTAGCCTGGCGTAGCTCTCTCTTGTTTTGTGTCTGACTAGGTGATATGATGATGTAAAACCATGTTGGTTCACAAGTTGGGGCACTATCCTACCCGGTTTCACCTGAACGGGGAGATTCCCCCTTATACAAGTCCATAACCTTTCGCTTCTAGGTTAGAGCGCATGCATGCGAGGGGGACACATGCAATCACCTATACCAACCTTGAACCACACTCACACACATATGCTAGGGACACATGCAAGTTTTCAGATGATTCCGACGTTCTTGCGGACTTCCACCGGCGAAACCCTGATCTGTGAGTGGGGACACATGCAATCACCTATACCAACCTAGCACCACACTCACACACATATGCTAGGGACACATGCAAGTTTTCATCGATTCCGACGTTCTCGTGGACTTCCTCCGGCGAAACCCTGATGATCTGCGGGCCTCGGATCGTCTACCCCCCTAGACATTCTTCTGACAGGGGTAGCCCGGCGTAGCTCTCTCTTGTTTTGTGTCTGACTAGGTCATAGGATGATGTGAAACCATGTTGGTTCACAAGTTGGGGCACTATACGGCCCGATTTCACCATAACGGGGAGATTCCCCCTTATACAGGTCCAGAACCTTCGCTTCTAGGTTAGAGCGCATGCATGTGAGGGGGGACACATGCAATCACCTATACCAACCTGGCACCACACTCACACACATATGCTAGGGACACATGCAAGTTTTCATCGATTCCGACGTTCTCGTGGACTTCCTCCGGCGAAACCCTGATGATCTGCGGGCCTCGGATCGTCTACCCCCCTAGACATTCTTCTGACAGGGGTAGCCCGGCGTAGCTCTCTCTTGTTTTGTGTCTGACTAGGTCATAGGATGATGTAAAACCATGTTGGTTCACAAGTTGGGGCACTATCCTACCCGGTTTCACATGAACGGGGAGATCCCCCCTTATACAGGTCTAGAACCTTTCGCTTCTAGGTTAGAGCGCATGCATGCGAGAGGGACACATGCAATCACCTATAACAACCATGCACCACACTCACACACATATGCTAGGGACACATGCAAGTTTTCAGATGATTCCGACGTTCGCGTGGTCTTCCTCCGACGAAACCCTGATCTGCGGGACTCGGATCGTCTACCCCCCTAGACATTCTTCTGACAGGGGTAGCCCGGCGTAGCTCTCTCTTGTTTTGTGTCTTACTAGGTCATAGGATGATGTAAAACCATGTTGGTTCACAAGTTGGGGCACTATCCTACCCGGTTTCACGTGAACGGGGAGATTCCCCCTTATACAGGTCGAGAACCTTTCGCTTCTAGGTTAGAGCGCATGCATGCGAGAGGGACACATGCAATCACCTATAACAACCTTGCACCACACTCACACACATATGCTAGGGACACATGCAAGTTTTCAGATGATTCCGACGTTCTCGTGGTCTTCCTCCGGCGAAACCCTGATCTGCGGGACTCGGATCGTCTACCCCCCTAGACATTCTTCTGACAGGGGTAGCCCGGCGTAGCTCTCTCTTGTTTTGTGTCTGACTAGGTCATAGGATGACGTAAAACCATGTTGGTTCACAAGTTGGGGCACTATCCTACCCGGTTTCACGTGAACGGGGAGATTCCCCCTTATACAGGTCGAGAACCTTTTGCTTCTAGGTTAGAGCGCATGCATGCGAGAGGGACACATGCAATCACCTATAACAACCTTGCACCACACTCACACACATATGCTAGGGACACATGCAAGTTTTCAGATGATTCCGACGTTCTCGTGGTCTTCCTCCGGCGAAACCCTGATCTGCGGGACTCGGATCGTCTACCCCCCTAGACATTCTTCTGACAGGGGTAGCCTGGCGTAGCTCTCTCTTGTTTTGTGTCTGACTAGGTGATAGGATGATGTAAAACTATGTTGGTTCACAAGTTGGGGCACTATACGGCCCGATTTCACCTGAACGGGGAGATTCCCCCTTATACAGGTCCATAACCTTTCGCTTCTAGGTTAGAGCGCATGCATGCGAGGGGGACACATGCAATCACCTATACCAACCTGGCACCACACTCACACACATATGCTAGGGACACATGCAAGTTTTCATCGATTCCGACGTTCTCGTGGACTTCCTCCGGCGAAACCCTGATGATCTGCGGGCCTCGGATCGTCTACCCCCCTAGACATTCTTCTGACAGGGGTAGCCCTGCGTAGCTCTCTCTTGTTTTGTGTCTGACTAGGTCATAGGATGATGTGAAACCATGTTGGTTCACAAGTTGGGGCACTATACGACCCGATTTCACCATAACGGGGAGATTCCCCCTTATACAGGTCCAGAACCTTCGCTTCTAGGTTAGAGCGCATGCATGTGAGGGGGGACACATGCAATCACCTATACCAACCTGGCACCACACTCACACACATATGCTAGGGACACATGCAAGTTTTCATCGATTCCGACGTTCTCGTGGACTTCCTCCGGCGAAACCCTGATGATCTGCGGGCCTCGGATCGTCTACCCCCCTAGACATTCTTCTGACAGGGGTAGCCCGGCGTAG
The DNA here is from genome assembly GCA_916181665.1 of Avena sativa. Taxonomy (NCBI): domain Eukaryota; kingdom Viridiplantae; phylum Streptophyta; class Magnoliopsida; order Poales; family Poaceae; genus Avena; species Avena sativa. The sequence goes on from OV702296.1 coordinate 389,326,557, forward strand.
CTCTCTCTTGTTTTGTGTCTGACTAGGTCATAGGATGATGTAAAACCATGTTGGTTCACAAGTTGGGGCACTATCCTACCCGGTTTCACATGAACGGGGAGATCCCCCCTTATACAGGTCTAGAACCTTTCGCTTCTAGGTGAGAGCGCATGCATGCGAGAGGGACACATGCAATCACCTATAACAACCTTGCACCACACTCACACACATATGGTAGGGACACATGCAAGTTTTCAGATGATTCCGACGTTCTCGTGGTCTTCCTCCGGCGAAACCCTGATCTGCGGGACTCGGATCGTCTACCCCCCTAGACATTCTTCTGACAGGGGTAGCCCGGCGTATCTCTCTCTTGTTTTGTGTCTGACTAGGTCATAGGATGATGTAAAACCATGTTGGTTCACAAGTTGGGGCACTATCCTACCCGGTTTCACGTGAACGGGGAGATTCCCCCTTATACAGGTCGAGAACCTTTTGCTTCTAGGTTAGAGCGCATGCATGCGAGAGGGACACATGCAATCACCTATAACAACCTTGCACCACACTCACACACATATGCTAGGGACACATGCAAGTTTTCAGATGATTCCGACGTTCTCGTGGTCTTCCTCCGGCGAAACCCTGATCTGCGGGACTCGGATCGTCTACCCCCCTAGACATTCTTCTGAAAGGGGTAGCCTGGCGTAGCTCTCTCTTGTTTTGTGTCTGACTAGGTGATATGATGATGTAAAACCATGTTGGTTCACAAGTTGGGGCACTATCCTACCCGGTTTCACCTGAACGGGGAGATTCCCCCTTATACAAGTCCATAACCTTTCGCTTCTAGGTTAGAGCGCATGCATGCGAGGGGGACACATGCAATCACCTATACCAACCTTGAACCACACTCACACACATATGCTAGGGACACATGCAAGTTTTCAGATGATTCCGACGTTCTTGCGGACTTCCACCGGCGAAACCCTGATCTGTGAGTGGGGACACATGCAATCACCTATACCAACCTAGCACCACACTCACACACATATGCTAGGGACACATGCAAGTTTTCATCGATTCCGACGTTCTCGTGGACTTCCTCCGGCGAAACCCTGATGATCTGCGGGCCTCGGATCGTCTACCCCCCTAGACATTCTTCTGACAGGGGTAGCCCGGCGTAGCTCTCTCTTGTTTTGTGTCTGACTAGGTCATAGGATGATGTAAAACCATGTTGGTTCACAAGTTGGGGCACTATCCTACCCGGTTTCACCTGAACAGGGAGATTCCCCTTATACAGGTCCATAACCTTTCGCTTCTAGGTTAGAGCGCATGCATGCGAGGGGGACACATGCAATCACCTATACAAACCTGGCACCACACTCACACACATATTCTAGGGACACATGCAAGTTTTCAGATGATTCCGACGTTCTCGTGGTCTTCCTCCTGCGAAACCCTGATCTGCGGGCCTCGGATCGTCTACCCCTTAGATATTCTTCTGACAGGGGTAGCCCGGCGTAGATCTCTCTTGTTTTGTGTCTGACTAGGTCATAGGATGATGTAAAACCATGTTGGTTCACAAGTTGGGGCACTATCCTACCCGGTTTCACCTGAACGGGGAGATTCCCCCTTATATAGGTCCAGAACCTTCGCTTCTAGGTTAGAGCGCATGCATGCGAGGGGGACACATGCAATCACCTATACCAACCTGGCACCACACTCACACACATATGCTAGGGACACATGCAAGTTTTCATCGATTCCGACGTTCTCGTGGGCTTCCTCCGGCGAAACCCTGATGATCTGCGGGCCTCGGATCGTCTACCCCCCTAGACATTCTTCTGACAGGGGTAGCCCGGCGTAGCTCTCTCTTGTTTTGTGTCTTACTAGGTCATAGGATGATGTAAAACCATGTTGGTTCACAAGTTGGGGCACTATCCTACCCGGTTTCACGTGAACGGGGAGATTCCCCCTTATACAGGTCGAGAACCTTTCGCTTCTAGGTTAGAGCGCATGCATGCGAGAGGGACACATGCAATCACCTATAACAACCTTGCACCACACTCACACACATATGCTAGGGACACATGCAAGTTTTCAGATGATTCCGACGTTCTCGTGGTCTTCCTCCGGCGAAACCCTGATCTGCGGGACTCGGATCGTCTACCCCCCTAGACATTCTTCTGACAGGGGTAGCCCGGCGTAGCTCTCTCTTGTTTTGTGTCTGACTAGGTCATAGGATGACGTAAAACCATGTTGGTTCACAAGTTGGGGCACTATCCTACCCGGTTTCACGTGAACGGGGAGATTCCCCCTTATACAGGTCGAGAACCTTTTGCTTCTAGGTTAGAGCGCATGCATGCGAGAGGGACACATGCAATCACCTATAACAACCTTTCACCACACTCACACACATATGCTAGGGACACATGCAAGTTTTCAGATGATTCCGACGTTCTCGTGGTCTTCCTCCGGCGAAACCCTGATCTGCGGGACTCGGATCGTCTACCCCCCTAGACATTCTTCTGACAGGGGTAGCCTGGCGTAGCTCTCTCTTGTTTTGTGTCTGACTAGGTGATAGGATGATGTAAAACTATGTTGGTTCACAAGTTGGGGCACTATACGGCCCGATTTCACCTGAACGGGGAGATTCCCCCTTATACAGGTCCATAACCTTTCGCTTCTAGGTTAGAGCGCATGCATGCGAGGGGGACACATGCAATCACCTATACCAACCTGGCACCACACTCACACACATATGCTAGGGACACATGCAAGTTTTCATCGATTCCGACGTTCTCGTGGACTTCCTCCGGCGAAACCCTGATGATCTGCGGGCCTCGGATCGTCTACCCCCCTAGACATTCTTCTGACAGGGGTAGCCCGGCGTAGCTCTCTCTTGTTTTGTGTCTGACTAGGTCATAGGATGATGTGAAACCATGTTGGTTCACAAGTTGGGGCACTATACGGCCCGATTTCACCATAACGGGGAGATTCCCCCTTATACAGGTCCAGAACCTTCGCTTCTAAGTTAGAGCGCATGCATGTGAGGGGGGACACATGCAATCACCTATACCAACCTGGCACCACACTCACACACATATGCTAGGGACACATGCAAGTTTTCATCGATTCCGACGTTCTCGTGGACTTCCTCCGGCGAAACCCTGATGATCTGCGGGCCTCGGATCGTCTACCCCCCTAGACATTCTTCTGACAGGGGTAGCCCGGCGTAGCTCTCTCTTGTTTTGTGTCTGACTAGGTCATAGGATGATGTAAAACCATGTTGGTTCACAAGTTGGGGTACTATCCTACCCGGTTTCACATGAACGGGGAGATCCCCCCTTATACAGGTCTAGAACCTTTCGCTTCTAGGTTAGAGCGCATGCATGTGAGAGGGACACATGCAATCACCTATAACAACCTTGCACCACACTCACACACATATGGTAGGGACACATGCAAGTTTTCAGATGATTCCGACGTTCTCGTGGTCTTCCTCCGGCGAAACCCTGATCTGTGGGACTCAGATCGTCTACCCCCCTAGACATTCTTCTGACAGGGGTAGCCCGGCGTAGCTCTCTCTTGTTTTGTGTCTGACTAGGTCATAGGATGATGTAAAACCATGTTGGTTCACAAGTTGGGGCACTATCCTACCCGGTTTCACGTGAACGGGGAGATTCCCCCTTATACAGGTCGAGAACCTTTTGCTTCTAGGTTAGAGCGCATGCATGCGAGAGGGACACATGCAATCACCTATAACAACCTTGCACCACACTCACACACATATGCTAGGGACACATGCAAGTTTTCAGATGATTCCGACGTTCTCGTGGTCTTCCTCCGGCGAAACCCTGATCTGCGGGACTCGGATCGTCTACCCCCCTAGACATTCTTCTGACAGGGGTAGCCTGGCGTAGCTCTCTCTTGTTTTGTGTCTGACTAGGTGATAGGATGATGTAAAACCATGTTGGTTCACAAGTTGGGGCACTATACGGCCCGATTTCACCTGAACGGGGAGATTCCCCCTTATACAGGTCCATAACCTTTCGCTTCTAGGTTAGAGCGCATGCATGCGAGGGGGACACATGCAATCACCTATACCAACCTGGCACCACACTCACACACATATGCTAGGGACACATGCAAGTTTTCATCGATTCCGACGTTCTCGTGGACTTCCTCCGGCGAAACCCTGATGATCTGCGGGCCTCGGATCGTCTACCCCCCTAGACATTCTTCTGACAGGGGTAGCCCGGCGTAGCTCTCTCTTGTTTTGTGTCTGACTAGGTCATAGGATGATGTGAAACCATGTTGGTTCACAAGTTGGGGCACTATACGGCCCGATTTCACCATAACGGGGAGATTCCCCCTTATACAGGTCCAGAACCTTCGCTTCTAGGTTAGAGCGCATGCATGTGAGGGGGGACACATGCAATCACCTATACCAACCTGGCACCACACTCACACACATATGCTAGGGACACATGCAAGTTTTCATCGATTCCGACGTTCTCGTGGACTTCCTCCGGCGAAACCCTGATGATCTGCGGGCCTCGGATCGTCTACCCCCCTAGACATTGTTCTGACAGGGGTAGCCCGGCGTAGCTCTCTCTTGTTTTGTGTCTGACTAGGTCATAGGATGATGTAAAACCATGTTGGTTCACAAGTTGGGGCACTATCCTACCCGGTTTCACATGAACGGGGAGATCCCCCCTTATACAGGTCTAGAACCTTTCGCTTCTAGGTTAGAGCGCATGCATGCGAGAGGGACACATGCAATCACCTATAACAACCTTGCACCACACTCACACACATATGCTAGGGACACATGCAAGTTTTCAGATGATTCCGACGTTCTCGTGGTCTTCCTCCGGCGAAACCCTGATCTGCGGGACTCGGATCGTCTACCCCCCTAGACATTCTTCTGACAGGGGTAGCCTGGCGTAGCTCTCTCTTGTTTTGTGTCTGACTAGGTGATATGATGATGTAAAACCATGTTGGTTCACAAGTTGGGGCACTATCCTACCCGGTTTCACCTGAACGGGGAGATTCCCCCTTATACAGGTCCATAACCTTTCGCTTCTAGGTTAGAGCGCATGCATGCGAGGGGGACACATGCAATCACCTATACCAACCTTGAACCACACTCACACACATATGCTAGGGACACATGCAAGTTTTCAGATGATTCCGACGTTCTTGCGGACTTCCACCGGCGAAACCCTGATCTGCGGGACTCGGACCGTCTACCCCCCTAGACATTCTTTTGACAGGGGTAGCCCGGCGTAGGTCTCTCTTGTTTTGTATTTGATTATGTCATGGGATGATGTGAAACCATGTTGGTTCACAATTTGGGGCACTATACGGCCCGATTTCACCATAACGGGGAGATTCCCCCTTATACAGGTCCAGAACCTTCGCTTCTAGGTTAGAGCGCATGCATGTGAGGGGGGACACATGCAATCACCTATACCAACCTGGCACCACACTCACACACATATGCTAGGGACACATGCAAGTTTTCATCGATTCCGACGTTCTCGTGGACTTCCTCCGGCGAAACCCTGATGATCTGCGGGCCTCGGATCGTCTAGCCCCCTAGACATTCTTCTGACAGGGGTAGCCCGGCGTAGCTCTCTCTTGTTTTGTGTCTGACTAGGTCATAGGATGATGTAAAACCATGTTGGTTCACAAGTTGGGGCACTATCCTACCCGGTTTCACATGAACGGGGAGATCCCCCCTTATACAGGTCTAGAACCTTTCGCTTCTAGGTTAGAGCGCATGCATGCGAGAGGGACACATGCAATCACCTATAACAACCTTGCACCACACTCACACACATATGGTAGGGACACATGCAAGTTTTCAGATGATTCCGACGTTCTCGTGGTCTTCCTCCGGCGAAACCCTGATCTGCGGGACTCGGATCGTCTACCCCCCTAGACATTCTTCTGACAGGGGTAGCCCGGCGTAGCTCTCTCTTGTTTTGTGTCTGACTAGGTCATAGGATGATGTAAAACCATGTTGGTTCACAAGTTGGGGCACTATCCTACCCGGTTTCACGTGAACGGGGAGATTCCCCCTTATACAGGTCGAGAACCTTTTGCTTCTAGGTTAGAGCGCATGCATGCGAGAGGGACACATGCAATCACCTATAACAACCTTGCACCACACTCACACACATATGCTAGGGACACATGCAAGTTTTCAGATGATTCCGACGTTCTCGTGGTCTTCCTCCGGCGAAACCCTGATCTGCGGGACTCGGATCGTCTACCCCCCTAGACATTCTTCTGACAGGGGTAGCCTGGCGTAGCTCTCTCTTGTTTTGTGTCTGACTAGGTGATATGATGATGTAAAACCATGTTGGTTCACAAGTTGGGGCACTATCCTACCCGGTTTCACCTGAACGGGGAGATTCCCCCTTATACAGGTCCATAACCTTTCGCTTCTAGGTTAGAGCGCATGCATGCGAGGGGGACACATGCAATCACCTATACCAACCTTGAACCACACTCACACACATATGCTAGGGACACATGCAAGTTTTTAGATGATTCCGACGTTCTTGCGGACTTCCACCGGCGAAACCCTGATCTGCGGGACTCGGACCGTCTACCCCCCTAGACATTCTTTTGACAGGGGTAGCCCGGCGTAGCTCTCTCTTGTTTTGTATTTGATTATGTCATGGGATGATGTGAAACCATGTTGGTTCACAAGTTGGGGCACTATACGACCCGATTTCACCATAACGGGGAGATTCCCCCTTATACAGGTCCAGAACCTTCGCTTCTAGGTTAGAGCGCATGCATGTGAGGGGGGACACATGCAATCACCTATACCAACCTGGCACCACACTCACACACATATGCTAGGGACACATGCAAGTTTTCATCGATTCCGACGTTCTCGTGGACTTCCTCCGACGAAACCCTGATGATCTGCGGGCCTCGGATCGTCTACCCCCTAGACATTCTTCTGACAGGGGTAGCCCGGCGTAGCTCTCTCTTGTTTTGTGTCTGACTAGGTCATAGGATGATGTAAAACCATGTTGGTTCACAAGTTGGGGCACTATCCTACCCGGTTTCACATGAACGGGGAGATCCCCCCTTATACAGGTCTAGAACCTTTCGCTTCTAGGTTAGAGCGCATGCATGCGAGAGGGACACATGCAATCACCTATAACAACCTTGCACCACACTCACACACATATGCTAGGGACACATGCAAGTTTTCAGATGATTCCGACGTTCTCGTGGTCTTCCTCCGGCGAAACCCTAATCTGCGGGACTCGGATCGTCTACCCCCCTAGACATTCTTCTGACAGGGGTATCCCGGCGTAGCTCTCTCTTGTTTTGTGTCTAACTAGGTCATAGGATGATGTAAAACCATGTTGGTTCACAAGTTGGGGCACTATCCTACCCGGTTTCACGTGAACGGGGAGATTCCCCCTTATACAGGTCGAGAACCTTTTGCTTCTAGGTTAGAGCGCATGCATGCGAGAGGGACACATGCAATCACCTATAACAACCTTGCACCACACTCACACACATATGCTAGGGACACATGCAAGTTTTCAGATGATTCCGACGTTCTCGTGGTCTTCCTCCGGCGAAAACCTGATCTGCGGGACTCGGATCGTCTACCCCCCTAGACATTCTTCTGACAGGGGTAGCCTGGCGTAGCTCTCTCTTGTTTTGTGTCTGACTAGGTGATAGGATGATGTAAAACCATGTTGGTTCACAAGTTGGGGCACTATCCTACCCGGTTTCACCTGAACGGGGAGATTCCCCCTTATACAGGTCCATAACCTTTCGCTTCTAGGTTAGAGCGCATGCATGCGAGGGGGACACATGCAATCACCTATACCAACCTTGAACCACACTCACACACATATGCTAGGGACACATGCAAGTTTTCAGATGATTCCGACGTTCTTGCGGACTTCCACCGGCGAAACCCTGATCTGCGGGACTCGGACCGTCTACCCCCCTAGACATTCTTTTGACAGGGGTAGCCCGGCGTAGCTCTCTCTTGTTTTGTATTTGATTATGTCATGGGATGATGTGAAACCATGTTGGTTCACAAGTTGGGGCACTATACGGCCCGATTTCACCATAACGGGGAGATTCCCCCTTATACAGGTCCAGAACCTTCGCTTCTAGGTTAGAGCGCATGCATGTGAGGGGGGACACATGAAATCACCTATACCAACCTGGCACCACACTCACACACATATGCTAGGGACACATGCAAGTTTTCATCGATTCCGACGTTCTCGTGGACTTCCTCCGGCGAAACCCTGATGATCTGCGGGCCTCGGATCGTCTACCCCCCTAGACATTCTTCTGACAGGGGTAGCCCGGCGTAGCTCTCTCTTGTTTTGTGTCTGACTAGGTCATAGGATGATGTAAAACCATGTTGGTTCACAAGTTGGGGCACTATCCTACCCGGTTTCACATGAACGGGGAGATCCCCCTTATACAGGTCTAGAACCTTTCGCTTCTAGGTTAGAGCGCATGCATGCGAGAGGGACACATGCAATCACCTATAACAACCTTGCACCACACGCACACACATATGCTAGGGACACATGCAAGTTTTCAGATGATTCCGACGTTCTCGTGGTCTTCCTCCGGCGAAACCCTGATCTGCGGGACTCGGATCGTCTACCCCCTAGACATTCTTCTGACAGGGGTAGCCCGGCGTAGCTCTCTCTTGTTTTGTGTCTGACTAGGTGATAGGATGATGTAAAACCATGTTGGTTCACAAGTTGGGGCACTATCCTACCCGGTTTCACCTGAACGGGGAGATTCCCCCTTATACAGGTCCATAACCTTTCGCTTCTAGGTTAGAGCGCATGCATGCGAGGGGGACACATGCAATCACCTATACCAACCTTGAACCACACTCACACACATATGCTAGGGACACATGCAAGTTTTCAGATGATTCTGACGTTCTTGCGGACTTCCACCGGCGAAACCCTGATCTGCGGGACTCGGACCGTCTACCCCCCTAGACATTCTTTTGACAGGGGTAGCCCGGCGTATCTCTCTCTTGTTTTGTATTTGATTATGTCATGGGATGATGTGAAACCATGTTGGTTCACAAGTTGGGGCACTATACGGCCCGATTTCACCATAACGGGGAGATTCCCCCTTATACAGGTCCAGAACCTTCGCTTCTAGGTTAGAGCGCATGCATGCGAGGGGGACACATGCAATCACCTATACCAACCTGGCACCACACTCACACACATATGCTAGGGACACATGCAAGTTTTCATCGATTCCGACGTTCTCGTGGACTTCCTCCGGCGAAACCCTGATGATCTGCGGGCCTCGGATCGTCTACCCCCCTAGACATTAATCTGACAGGGGTAGCCCGGCGTAGCTCTCTCTTGTTTTGTGTCTTACTAGGTCATAGGATGATGTAAAACCATGTTGGTTCACAAGTTGGGGCACTATCCTACCCGGTTTCACATGAACGGGGAGATCCCCCCTTATACAGGTCTAGAACCTTTCGCTTCTAGGTTAGAGCGCATGCATGCGAGAGGGACACATGCAATCACCTATAACAACCTTGCACCACACTCACACACATATGCTAGGGACACATGCAAGTTTTCAGATGATTTCGACGTTCTCATGGTCTTCCTCCGGCGAAACCCTGATCTGCGGGACTCGGATCGTCTACCCCCCTAGACATTCTTCTGACAGGGGTATCCCGGCGTAGCTCTCTCTTGTTTTGTGTCTGACTAGGTCATAGGATGATGTAAAACCATGTTGGTTCACAAGTTGGGGCACTATCCTACCCAGTTTCACGTGAACGGGGAGATTCCCCCTTATACAGGTCGAGTACCTTTTGCTTCTAGGTTAGAGCGCATGCATGCGAGAGGGACACATGCAATCACCTATAACAACCTTGCACCACACTCAGACACATATGCTAGGGACACATGCAAGTTTTCAGATGATTCCGACGTTCTCGTGGTCTTCCTCCGGCGAAAACCTGATCTGCGGGACTCGGATCGTCTACCCCCCTAGACATTCTTCTGACAGGGGTAGCCTGGCGTAGCTCTCTCTTGTTTTGTGTCTGACTAGGTGATAGGATGATGTAAAACCATGTTGGTTCACAAGTTGGGGCACTATCCTACCCGGTTTCACCTGAACGGGGAGATTCCCCCTTATACAGGTCCATAACCTTTCGCTTCTAGGTTAGAGCGCATGCATGCGAGGGGGACACATGCAATCACCTATACCAACCTTGAACCACACTCACACACATATGCTAGGGACACATGCAAGTTTTCAGATGATTCCGACGTTCTTGCGGACTTCCACCGGCGAAACCCTGATCTGCGGGACTCGGACCGTCTACCCCCCTAGACATTCTTTTGACAGGGGTAGCCCGGCGTAGCTCTCTCTTGTTTTGTATTTGATTATGTCATGGGATGATGTGAAACCATGTTGGTTCACAAGTTGGGGCACTATACGGCCCGATTTCACCATAACGGGGAGATTCCCCCTTATACAGGTCCAGAACCTTCGCTTCTAGGTTAGAGCGCATGCATGTGAGGGGGGACACATGCAATCACCTATACCAACCTGGCACCACACTCACACACATATGCTAGGGACACATGCAAGTTTTCATCGATTCCGACGTTCTCGTGGACTTCCTCCGGCGAAACCCTGATGATCTGCGGGCCTCGGATCGTCTACCCCCCTAGACATTCTTCTGACAGGGGTAGCCCGGCGTAGCTCTCTCTTGTTTTGTGTCTGACTAGGTCATAGGATGATGTAAAACCATGTTGGTTCACAAGTTGGGGCACTATCCTACCCGGTTTCACATGAACGGGGAGATCCCCCTTATACAGGTCTAGAACCTTTCGCTTCTAGGTTAGAGCGCATGCATGCGAGAGGGACACATGCAATCACCTATAACAACCTTGCACCACACTCACACACATATGCTAGGGACACATGCAAGTTTTCAGATGATTCCGACGTTCTCGTGGTCTTCCTCCGGCGAAACCCTGATCTGCGGGACTCGGATCGTCTACCCCCCTAGACATTCTTCTGACAGGGGTAGCCTGGCGTAGCTCTCTCTTGTTTTGTGTCTGACTAGGTGATAGGATGATGTAAAACCATGTTGGTTCACAAGTTGGGGCACTATACGGCCCGATTTCACCTGAACGGGGAGATTCCCCCTTATACAGGTCCATAACCTTTCGCTTCTAGGTTAGAGCGCATGCATGCGAGGGGGACACATGCAATCACCTATACCAACCTGGCACCACACTCACACACATATGCTAGGGACACATGCAAGTTTTCATCGATTCCGACGTTCTCGTGGACTTCCTCCGGCGAAACCCTGATGATCTGCGGGCCTCGGATCGTCTACCCCCCTAGACATTCTTCTGACAGGGGTAGCCCGGCGTAGCTCTCTCTTGTTTTGTGTCTGACTAGGTCATAGGATGATGTGAAACCATGTTGGTTCACAAGTTGGGGCACTATACGGCCCGATTTCACCATAACGGGGAGATTCCCCCTTATACAGGTCCAGAACCTTCGCTTCTAGGTTAGAGCGCATGCATGTGAGGGGGGACACATGCAATCACCTATACCAACCTGGCACCACACTCACACACATATGCTAGGGACACATGCAAGTTTTCATCGATTCCGACGTTCTCGTGGACTTCCTCCGGCGAAACCCTGATGATCTGCGGGCCTCGGATCGTCTACCCCCCTAGACATTCTTCTGACAGGGGTAGCCCGGCGTAGCTCTCTCTTGTTTTGTGTCTGACTAGGTCATAGGATGATGTAAAACCATGTTGGTTCACAAGTTGGGGCACTATCCTACCCGGTTTCACATGAACGGGGAGATCCCCCCTTATACAGGTCTAGAACCTTTCGCTTCTAGGTTAGAGCGCATGCATGCGAGAGGGACACATGCAATCACCTATAACAACCTTGCACCACACTCACACACATATGCTAGGGACACATGCAAGTTTTCAGATGATTCCGACGTTCTCGTGGTCTTCCTCCGGCGAAACCCTGATCTGCGGGACTCGGATCGTCTACCCCCCTAGACATTCTTCTGACAGGGGTAGCCCGGCGTAGCTCTCTCTTGTTTTGTGTCTGACTAGGTCATAGGATGATGTAAAACCATGTTGGTTCACAAGTTGGGGCACTATCCTACCCGGTTTCACGTGAACGGGGAGATTCCCCCTTATACAGGTCGAGAACCTTTTGCTTCTAGGTTAGAGCGCATGCATGCGAGAGGGACACATGCAATCACCTATAACAACCTTGCACCACACTCACACACATATGCTAGGGACACATGCAAGTTTTCAGATGATTCCGACGTTCTCGTGGTCTTCCTCCGGCGAAACCCTGATCTGCGGGACTCGGATCGTCTACCCCCCTAGACATTCTTCTGACAGGGGTAGCCTGGCGTAGCTCTCTCTTGTTTTGTGTCTGACTAGGTGATATGATGATGTAAAACCATGTTGGTTCACAAGTTGGGGCACTATCCTACCCGGTTTCACCTGAACGGGGAGATTCCCCCTTATACAGGTCCATAACCTTTCGCTTCTAGGTTAGAGCGCATGCATGCGAGGGGGACACATGCAATCACCTATGCCAACCTTGAACCACACTCACACACATATGCTAGGGACACATGCAAGTTTTCAGATGATTCCGACGTTCTTGCGGACTTCCACCGGCGAAACCCTGATCTGCGGGACTCGGACCGTCTACCCCCCTAGACATTCTTTTGACAGGGGTAGCCCGGCGTAGCTCTCTCTTGTTTTGTATTTGATTATGTCATGGGATGATGTGAAACCATGTTGGTTCACAAGTTGGGGCACTATACGGCCCGATTTCACCATAACGGGGAGATTCCCCCTTATACAGGTCTAGAACCTTCGCTTCTAGGTTAGAGCGCATGCATGTGAGGGGGGACACATGCAATCACCTATACCAACCTGGCACCACACTCACACACATATGATAGGGACACATGCAAGTTTTCATCGATTCCGACGTTCTCGTGGACTTCCTCCGGCGAAACCCTGATGATCTGCGGGCCTCGGATCGTCTACCCCCCTAGACATTCTTCTGACAGGGGTAGCCCGGCGTAGCTCTCTCTTGTTTTGTGTCTGACTAGGTCATAGGATGATGTAAAACCATGTTGGTTCACAAGTTGGGGCACTATCCTACCCGGTTTCACATGAACGGGGAGATCCCCCCTTATACAGGTCTAGAACCTTTCGCTTCTAGGTTAGAGCGCATGCATGCGAGAGGGACACATGCAATCACCTATAACAACCTTGCACCACACTCACACACATATGGTAGGGACACATGCAAGTTTTCAGATGATTCCGACGTTCTCGTGGTCTTCCTCCGGCGAAACCCTGATCTGCGGGACTCGGATCGTCTACCCCCCTAGACATTCTTCTGACAGGGGTAGCCCGGCGTAGCTCTCTCTTGTTTTGTGTCTGACTAGGTCATAGGATGATGTAAAACCATGTTGGTTCACAAGTTGGGGCACTATCCTACCCGGTTTCACGTGAACGGGGAGATTCCCCCTTATACAGGTCGAGAACCTTTTGCTTCTAGGTTAGAGCGCATGCATGCGAGAGGGACACATGCAATCACCTATAACAACCTTGCACCACACTCACACACATATGCTAGGGACACATGCAAGTTTTCAGATGATTCCGACGTTCTCGTGGTCTTCCTCCGGCGAAACCCTGATCTGCGGGACTCGGATCGTCTACCCCCCTAGACATTCTTCTGACAGGGGTAGCCTGGCGTAGCTCTCTCTTGTTTTGTGTCTGACTAGGTGATATGATGATGTAAAACCATGTTGGTTCACAAGTTGGGGCACTATCCTACCCGGTTTCACCTGAACGGGGAGATTCCCCCTTATATAGGTCCATAACCTTTCGCTTCTAGGTTAGAGCGCATGCATGCGAGGGGGACACATGCAATCACCTATACCAACCTTGAACCACACTCACACACATATGCTAGGGACACATGCAAGTTTTCAGATGATTCCGACGTTCTTGCGGACTTCCACCGGCGAAACCCTGATCTGCGGGACTCGGACCGTCTACCCCCCTAGACATTCTTTTGACAGGGGTAGCCCGGCGTAGCTCTCTCTTGTTTTGTATTTGATTATGTCATGGGATGATGTGAAACCATGTTGGTTCACAAGTTGGGGCACTATACGACCCGATTTCACCATAACGGGGAGATTCCCCCTTATACAGGTCCAGAACCTTCGCTTCTAGGTTAGAGCGCATGCATGTGAGGGGGGACACATGCAATCACCTATACCAACCTGGCACCACACTCACACACATATGCTAGGGACACATGCAAGTTTTCATCGATTCCGACGTTCTCGTGGACTTCCTCCGACGAAACCCTGATGATCTGCGGGCCTCGGATCGTCTACCCCCCTAGACATTCTTCTGACAGGGGTAGCCCGGCGTAGCTCTCTCTTGTTTTGTGTCTGACTAGGTCATAGGATGATGTAAAACCATGTTGGTTCACAAGTTGGGGCACTATCCTACCCGGTTTCACATGAACGGGGAGATCCCCCCTTATACAGGTCTAGAACCTTTCGCTTCTAGGTTAGAGCGCATGCATGCGAGAGGGACACATGCAATCACCTATAACAACCTTGCACCACACTCACACACATATGCTAGGGACACATGCAAGTTTTCAGATGATTCCGACGTTCTCGTGGTCTTCCTCCGGCGAAACCCTGATCTGCGGGACTCGGATCGTCTACCCCCCTAGACATTCTTCTGACAGGGGTATCCCGGCGTAGCTCTCTCTTGTTTTGTGTCTGACTAGGTCATAGGATGATGTAAAACCATGTTGGTTCACAAGTTGGGGCACTATCCTACCCGGTTTCACCTGAACGGGGAGATTCCCCCTTATACAGGTCGAGAACCTTTCGCTTCTAGGTTAGAGCGCATGCATGCGAGGGGGACACATGCAATCACCTATACCAACCTTGAACCACACTCACACACATATGCTAGGGACACATGCAAGTTTTCAGATGATTCTGACGTTCTTGCGGACTTCCACCGGCGAAACCCTGATCTGCGGGACTCGGACCGTCTACCCCCCTAGACATTCTTTTGACAGGGGTAGCCCGGCGTATCTCTCTCTTGTTTTGTATTTGATTATGTCATGGGATGATGTGAAACCATGTTGGTTCACAAGTTGGGGCACTATACGGCCCGATTTCACCATAACGGGGAGATTCCCCCTTATACAGGTCCAGAACCTTCGCTTCTAGGTTAGAGCGCATGCATGTGAGGGGGGACACATGCAATCACCTATACCAACCTGGCACCACACTCACACACATATGCTAGGGACACATGCAAGTTTTCATCGATTCCGACGTTCTCGTGGACTTCTTCCGGCGAAACCCTGATGATCTGCGGGCCTCGGATCGTCTACCCCCCTAGACATTCTTCTGACAGGGGTAGCCCGGCGTAGCTCTCTCTTGTTTTGTGTCTGACTAGGTCATAGGATGATGTAAAACCATGTTGGTTCACAAGTTGGGGCACTATCCTACCCGGTTTCACATGAACGGGGAGATCCCCCCTTATACAGGTCTAGAACCTTTCGCTTCTAGGTTAGAGCGCATGCATGCGAGAGGGACACATGCAATCACCTATAACAACCTTGCACCACACTCACACACATATGCTAGGGACACATGCAAGTTTTCAGATGATTTCGACGTTCTCATGGTCTTCCTCCGGCGAAACCCTGATCTGCGGGACTCGGATCGTCTACCCCCCTAGACATTCTTCTGACAGGGGTATCCCGGCGTAGCTCTCTCTTGTTTTGTGTCTGACTAGGTCATAGGATGATGTAAAACCATGTTGGTTCACAAGTTGGGGCACTATCCTACCCGGTTTCACGTGAACGGGGAGATTCCCCCTTATACAGGTCGAGAACCTTTTGCTTCTAGGTTAGAGCGCATGCATGCGAGAGGGACACATGCAATCACCTATAACAACCTTGCACCACACTCAGACACATATGCTAGGGACACATGCAAGTTTTCAGATGATTCCGACGTTCTCGTGGTCTTCCTCCGGCGAAAACCTGATCTGCGGGACTCGGATCGTCTACCCCCCTAGACATTCTTCTGACAGGGGTAGCCTGGCGTAGCTCTCTCTTGTTTTGTGTCTGACTAGGTGATAGGATGATGTAAAACCATGTTGGTTCACAAGTTGGGGCACTATCCTACCCGGTTTCACCTGAACGGGGAGATTCCCCCTTATACAGGTCCATAACCTTTCGCTTCTAGGTTAGAGCGCATGCATGCGAGGGGGACACATGCAATCACCTATACCAACCTTGAACCACACTCACACACATATGCTAGGGACACATGCAAGTTTTCAGATGATTCCGACGTTCTTGCGGACTTCCACCGGCGAAACCCTGATCTGCGGGACTCGGACCGTCTACCCCCCTAGACATTCTTTTGACAGGGGTAGCCCGGCGTAGCTCTCTCTTGTTTTGTATTTGATTATGTCATGGGATGATGTGAAACCATGTTGGTTCACAAGTTGGGGCACTATACGGCCCAATTTCACCATAACGGGGAGATTCCACCTTATACAGGTCCAGAACCTTCGCTTCTAGGTTAGAGCGCATGCATGTGAGGGGGGACACATGCAATCACCTATACCAACCTGGCACCACACTCACACACATATGCTAGGGACACATGCAAGTTTTCATCGATTCCGACGTTCTCGTGGACTTCCTCCGGCGAAACCCTGATGATCTGCGGGCCTCGGATCGTCTACCCCCCTAGACATTCTTCTGACAGGGGTAGCCCGGCGTAGCTCTCTCTTGTTTTGTGTCTGACTAGGTCATAGGATGATGTAAAACCATGTTGGTTCACAAGTTGGGGCACTATCCTACCCGGTTTCACATGAACGGGGAGATCCCCCCTTATACAGGTCTAGAACCTTTCGCTTCTAGGTTAGAGCGCATGCATGCGAGAGGGACACATGCAATCACCTATAACAACCTTGCACCACACTCACACACATATGCTAGGGACACATGCAAGTTTTCAGATGATTCCGACGTTCTCGTGGTCTTCCTCCGGCGAAACCCTGATCTGCGGGACTCGGATCGTCTACCCCCTAGACATTCTTCTGACAGGGGTAGCCCGGCGTAGCTCTCTCTTGTTTTGTGTCTGACTAGGTGATAGGATGATGTAAAACCATGTTGGTTCACAAGTTGGGGCACTATCCTACCCGGTTTCACCTGAACGGGGAGATTCCCCCTTATACAGGTCCATAACCTTTCGCTTCTAGGTTAGAGCGCATGCATGCGAGGGGGACACATGCAATCACCTATACCAACCTTGAACCACACTCACACACATATGCTAGGGACACATGCAAGTTTTCAGATGATTCCGACGTTCTTGCGGACTTCCACCGGCGAAACCCTGATCTGCGGGACTCGGACCGTCTACCCCCCTAGACATTCTTTTGACAGGGGTAGCCCAGCGTAGCTCTCTCTTGTTTTGTATTTGATTATGTCATGGGATGATGTGAAACCATGTTGGTTCACAAGTTGGGGCACTATACGGCCCGATTTCACCATAACGGGGAGATTCCCCCTTATACAGGTCCAGAACCTTCGCTTCTAGGTTAGAGCGCATGCATGTGAGGGGGGACACATGCAATCACCTATACCAACCTGGCACCACACTCACACACATATGCTAGGGACACATGCAAGTTTTCATCGATTCCGACGTTCTCGTGGACTTCCTCCGGCGAAACCCTGATGATCTGCGGGCCTCGGATCGTCTACCCCCCTAGACATTCTTCTGACAGGGGTAGCCCGGCGTAGCTCTCTCTTGTTTTGTGTCTGACTAGGTCATAGGATGATGTAAAACCATGTTGGTTCACAAGTTGGGGCACTATCCTACCCGGTTTCACATGAACGGGGAGATCCCCCCTTATACAGGTCTAGAACCTTTCGCTTCTAGGTTAGAGTGCATTCATGCGAGAGGGACACATGCAATCACCTATAACAACCTTGCACCACACTCACACACATATGCTAGGGACACATGCAAGTTTTCAGATGATTCCGACGTTCTCGTGGTCTTCCTCCGGCGAAACCCTGATCTGCGGGACTCGGATCGTCTACCCCCCTAGACATTCTTCTGACAGGGGTATCCCGGCGTAGCTCTCTCTTGTTTTGTGTCTGACTAGGTCATAGGATGATGTAAAACCATGTTGGTTCACAAGTTGGGGCACTATCCTACCCGGTTTCACGTGAACGGGGAGATTCCCCCTTATACAGGTCGAGAACCTTTTGCTTCTAGGTTAGAGCGCATGCATGCGAGAGGGACACATGCAATCACCTATAACAACCTTGCACCACCCTCACACACATATGCTAGGGACACATGCAAGTTTTCAGATGATTCTGACGTTCTCGTGGTCTTCCTCCGGCGAAAACCTGATCTGCGGGACTCGGATCGTCTACCCCCCTAGACATTCTTCTGAAAGGGGTAGCCTGGCGTAGCTCTCTCTTGTTTTGTGTCTGACTAGGTGATAGGATGATGTAAAACCATGTTGGTTCACAAGTTGGGGCACTATCCTACCCGGTTTCACCTGAACGGGGAGATTCCCCCTTATACAGGTCCATAACCTTTCGCTTCTAGGTTAGAGCGCATGCATGCGAGGGGGACACATGCAATCACCTATACCAACCTTGAACCACACTCGCACACATATGCTAGGGACACATGCAAGTTTTCAGATGATTCCGACGTTCTTGCGGACTTCCACCGGCGAAACCCTGATCTGCGGGACTCGGACCGTCTACCCCCCTAGACATTCTTTTGACAGGGGTAGCCCGGCGTAGCTCTCTCTTGTTTTGTATTTGATTATGTCATGGGATGATGTGAAACCATGTTGGTTCACAAGTTGGGGCACTATACGTCCCGGTTTCACGGTAACAGGAAGATTCCCCCTTATACAGGTCCAGAACCTTCGCTTCTAGGTTAGAGCGCATGCATGTGAGGGGGGACACATGCAATCACCTATACCAACCTGGCACCACACTCACACACATATGCTAGGGACACATGAAAGTTTTCATCGATTCCGACGTTCTCGTGGAATTCCTCCGGCGAAACCCTGATGATCTGCGGGCCTCGGATCGTCTACCCCCCTAGACATTCTTCTGACAGGGGTAGCCCGGCGTAGCTCTCTCTTGTTTTGTGTCTGACTAGGTCATAGGATGATGTAAAACCATGTTGGTTCACAAGTTGGGGCACTATCCTACCCGGTTTCACATGAACGGGGAGATCCCCCCTTATACAGGTCTAGAACCTTTCGCTTCTAGGTTAGAGTGCATGCATGCGAGAGGGACACATGCAATCACCTATAACAACCTTGCACCACACTCACACACATATGCTAGGGACACATGCAAGTTTTCAGATGATTCCGACGTTCTCGTGGTCTTCCTCCGGCGAAACCCTGATCTGCGGGACTCGGATCGTCTACCCCCCTAGACATTCTTCTGACAGGGGTATCCCGGCGTAGCTCTCTCTTGTTTTGTGTCTGACTAGGTCATAGGATGATGTAAAACCATGTTGGTTCACAAGTTGGGGCACTATCCTACCCGGTTTCACGTGAACGGGGAGATTCCCCCTTATACAGGTCGAGAACCTTTTGCTTCTAGGTTAGAGCGCATGCATGCGAGAGGGACACATGCAATCACCTATAACAACCTTGCACCACCCTCACACACATATGCTAGGGACACATGCAAGTTTTCAGATGATTCTGACGTTCTCGTGGTCTTCCTCCGGCGAAAACCTGATCTGCGGGACTCGGATCGTCTACCCCCCTAGACATTCTTCTGAAAGGGGTAGCCTGCCGTAGCTCTCTCTTGTTTTGTGTCTGACTAGGTGATAGGATGATGTAAAACCATGTTGGTTCACAAGTTGGGGCACTATCCTACCCGGTTTCACCTGAACGGGGAGATTCCCCCTTATACAGGTCCATAACCTTTCGCTTCTAGGTTAGAGCGCATGCATGCGAGGGGGACACATGCAATCACCTATACCAACCTTGAACCACACTCGCACACATATGCTAGGGACACATGCAAGTTTTCAGATGATTCCGACGTTCTTGCGGACTTCCACCGGCGAAACCCTGATCTGCGGGACTCGGACCGTCTACCCCCCTAGACATTCTTTTGACAGGGGTAGCCCGGCGTAGCTCTCTCTTGTTTTGTATTTGATTATGTCATGGGATGATGTGAAACCATGTTGGTTCACAAGTTGGGGCACTATACGTCCCGGTTTCACGGTAACAGGAAGATTCCCCCTTATACAGGTCCAGAACCTTCGCTTCTAGGTTAGAGCGCATGCATGTGAGGGGGGACACATGCAATCACCTATACCAACCTGGCACCACACTCACACACATATGCTAGGGACACATGAAAGTTTTCATCGATTCCGACGTTC
Organism: Avena sativa; assembly: GCA_916181665.1. Classification (NCBI taxonomy): domain Eukaryota; kingdom Viridiplantae; phylum Streptophyta; class Magnoliopsida; order Poales; family Poaceae; genus Avena; species Avena sativa. Next base: position 389,347,144 of record OV702296.1, read on the forward strand.
TCGTGGACTTCCTCCGGCGAAACCCTGATGATCTGCGGGCCTCGGATCGTCTACCCCCCTAGACATTCTTCTGACAGGGGTAGCCCGGCGTAGCTCTCTCTTGTTTTGTGTCTGACTAGGTCATAGGATGATGTAAAACCATGTTGGTTCACAAGTTGGGGCACTATCCTACCTGGTTTCACCTGAACGGGGAGATTCCCCCTTATACAGGTCCATAACCTTTCGCTTCTAGGTTAGAGTGCATGCATGCGAGGGGGACACATGCAATCACCTATACCAACCTTGCACCACACTCACACACATATGCTAGGGACACATGCAAGTTTTCAGATGATTCCGACGTTCTTGCGGACTTCCACCGGCGAAACCCTGATCTGTGAGTGGGGACACATGCAATCACCTATACCAACCTGGCACCACACTCACACACATATGCTAGGGACACATGCAAGTTTTCATCGATTCCGACGTTCTCGTGGGCTTCCTCCGGCGAAACCCTGATGATCTGCGGGCCTCGGATCGTCTACCCCCCTAGACATTCTTCTGACAGGGGTAGCCCGGCGTAGCTCTCTCTTGTTTTGTGTCTGACTAGGTCATAGGATGATGTAAAACCATGTTGGTTCACAAGTTGGGGCACTATCCTACCCGGTTTCACCTGAACAGGGAGATTCCCCCTTATACAGGTCCATAACCTTTCGCTTCTAGGTTAGAGCGCATGCATGCGAGGGGGACACATGCAATCACCTATACAAACCTTGCACCACACTCACACACATATTCTAGGGACACATGCAAGTTTAAGATGATTCCGACGTTCTCGTGGTCTTCCTCCGGCGAAACCCTGATCTGCGGGCCTCGGATCGTCTACCCCCCTAGACATTCTTCTGACAGGGGTGGCCCGGCGTAGCTCTCTCTTGTTTTGTGTCTGACTAGGTCATAGGATGATGTAAAACCATGTTGGTTCACAAGTTGGGGCACTATCCTACCCGGTTTCACCTGAACAGGGAGATTCCCCCTTATGCAGGTCCAGAACCTTCGCTTCTAGGTTAGAGCGCATGCATGTGAGGGGGACACATGCAATCACCTATACCAACCTTGCACCACACACACACACATATGCTAGGGACACATGCAAGTTTTCAGATGATTCCGACGTTCTCGTGGTCTTCCTCCGACGAAACCCTGATCTGCGGGACTCGGATCGTCTACCCCCCTAGACATTCTTCTGACAGGGGTAGCCCGGCGTAGCTCTCTCTTGTTTTGTGTCTGACTAGGTCATAGGATGATGTAAAACCATGTTGGTTCACAAGTTGGGGCACTATCCTACCCGGTTTCACGTGAACGAGGAGATTCCCTCTTATACAGGTCGAGAACCTTTCGCTTCTAGGTTAGAGCGCATGCATGCGAGAGGGACACATGCAATCACCTATAACAACCTTGCACCACACTCACACACATATGCTAGGGACACATGCAAGTTTTCAGATGATTCCGACGTTCTCGTGGTCTTCCTCCGGCGAAACCCTGATCTGCGGGACTCGGATCGTCTACCCCCTAGACATTCTTCTGACAGGGGTAGCCCGGCGTAGCTCTCTCTTGTTTTGTGTCTGACTAGGTGATAGGATGATGTAAAACCATGTTGGTTCACAAGTTGGGGCACTATCCTACCCGGTTTCAGCTGAACGGGAAGATTCCCCCTTATACAGGTCCATAACCTTTCGCTTCTAGGTTAGAGCGCATGCATGCGAGGGGGACACATGCAATCACCTATACCAACCTTGCACCACACTCACACACATATGCTAGGGACACATGCAAGTTTTCAGATGATTCCGACGTTCTTGCGGACTTCCTCCGGCGAAACCCTGATCTGCGGGACTCGGACCGTCTACCCCCCTAGACATTCTTTTGACAGGGGTAGCCCGGCGTAGCTCTCTCTTGTTTTGTATTTGATTATGTCATGGGATGATGTGAAACCATGTTGGTTCACAAGTTGGGGCACTATACGGCCCGGTTTCACCATAACGGGGAGATTCCCCCTTATACAGGTCCAGAACCTTCGCTTCTAGGTTAGAGCGCATGCATGTGAGGGGGGACACATGCAATCACCTATACCAACCTGGCACCACACTCACACACATATGCTAGGGACACATTCAAGTTTTCATCGATTCCGACGTTCTCGTGGACTTCCTCCGGCGAAACCCTGATGATCTGTGGGCCTCGGATCGTCTACCCCCCTAGACATTCTTCTGACAGGGGTAGCCCGGCGTAGCTCTCTCTTGTTTTGTGTCTGACTAGGTCATAGGATGATGTAAAACCATGTTGGTTCACAAGTTGGGGCACTATCCTACCCGGTTTCACCTGAACAGGGAGATTCCCCTTATACAGGTCCATAACCTTTCGCTTCTAGGTTAGAGCGTATGCATGCGAGGGGGACACATGCAATCACCTATACAAACCTGTCACCACACTCACACACATATTCTAGGGACACATGCAAGTTTTCAGATGATTCCGACGTTCTCGTGGTCTTCCTCCTGCGAAACCCTGATCTGCGGGCCTCGGATCGTCTACCCCCCTAGATATTCTTCTGACAGGGGTAGCCCGGCGTAGGTCTCTCTTGTTTTGTGTCTGACTAGGTCATAGGATTATTTAAAACCATGTTGGTTCACAAGTTGGGGCACTATCCTACCCGGTTTCACCTGAATGGGGAGATTCCCCCTTATACAGGTCCAGAACCTTCGCTTCTAGGTTAGAGCGCATGCATGCGAGGGGGACACATGCAATCACCTATACCAACCTTGCACCACACTCACACACATATGCTAGGGACACATGCAAGTTTTCAGATGATTCCGACGTTCGCGTGGTCTTCCTCCGACGAAACCCTGATCTGCGGGACTCAGATCGTCTACCCCCCTAGACATTCTTCTGACAGGGGTAGCCCGGCGTAGCTCTCTCTTTTTTTGTGTCTTACTAGGTCATAGGATGATGTAAAACCATGTTGGTTCACAAGTTGGGGCACTATCCTACCCGGTTTCACGTGAACGGGGAGATTCCCCCTTATACAGGTCGAGAACCTTTCGCTTCTAGGTTAGAGCGCATGCATGCGAGAGGGACACATGCAATCACCTATAACAACCTTGCACCACACTCACACACATATGCTAGGGACACATGCAAGTTTTCAGATGATTCCGACGTTCTCGTGGTCTTCCTCCGGCGAAACCCTGATCTGCGGGACTCGGATCGTCTACCCCCCTAGACATTCTTCTGACAGGGGTAGCCCGGCGTAGCTCTCTCTTGTTTTGTGTCTGACTAGGTCATAGGATGATGTAAAACCATGTTGGTTCACAAGTTGGGGCACTATCCTACCCGGTTTCACGTGAACGGGGAGATTCCCCCTTATACAGGTCGCGAACCTTTTGCTTCTAGGTTAGAGCGCATGCATGCGAGAGGGACACATGCAATCACCTATAACAACCTTACACCACACTCACACACATATGCTAGGGACACATGCAAGTTTTCAGATGATTCCGACGTTCTCGTGGTCTTCCTCCGGCGAAACCCTGATCTGCGGGACTCGGATCGTCTACCCCCCTAGACATTCTTCTGACAGGGGTAGCCTGGCGTAGCTCTCTCTTGTTTTGTGTCTGACTAGGTGATAGGATGATGTAAAACCATGTTGGTTCACAAGTTGGGGCACTATACGGCCCGATTTCACCTGAACGGGGAGATTCCCCCTTATACAGGTCCATAACCTTTCGCTTCTAGGTTAGAGCGCATGCATGCGAGGGGGACACATGCAATCACCTATACCAACCTAGCACCACACTCACACACATATGCTAGGGACACATGCAAGTTTTCATCGATTCCGACGTTCTCGTGGACTTCCTCCGGCGAAACCCTGATGATCTGCGGGCCTCGGATCGTCTACCCCCCTAGACATTCTTCTGACAGGGGTAGCCCGGCGTAGCTCTCTCTTGTTTTGTGTCTGACTAGGTCATAGGATGATGTGAAACCATGTTGGTTCACAAGTTGGGGCACTATACGGCCCGATTTCACCATAACGGGGAGATTCCCCCTTATACAGGTCCAGAACCTTCGCTTCTAGGTTAGAGCGCATGCATGTGAGGGGGGACACATGCAATCACCTATACCAACCTGGCACCACACTCACACACATATGCTAGGGACACATGCAAGTTTTCATTGATTCCGACGTTCTCGTGGACTTCCTCCGGCGAAACCCTGATGATCTGCGGGCCTCGGATCGTCTACCCCCCTAGACATTCTTCTGACAGGGGTAGCCCGGCGTAGCTCTCTCTTGTTTTGTGTCTGACTAGGTCATAGGATGATGTAAAACCATGTTGGTTCACAAGTTGGGGCACTATCCTACCCGGTTTCACATGAACGGGGAGATCCCCCCTTATACAGGTCTAGAACCTTTCGCTTCTAGGTTAGAGCGCATGCATGCGAGAGGGACACATGCAATCACCTATAACAACCTTGCACCACACTCACACACATATGGTAGGGACACATGCAAGTTTTCAGATGATTCCGACGTTCTCGTGGTCTTCCTCCGGCGAAACCCTGATCTGCGGGACTCGGATCGTCTACCCCCCTAGACATTCTTCTGACAGGGGTAGCCCAGCGTAGCTCTCTCTTGTTTTGTGTCTGACTAGGTCATAGGATGATGTAAAACCATGTTGGTTCACAAGTTGGGGCACTATCCTACCCGGTTTCACGTGAACGGGGAGATTCCCCCTTATACAGGTCGAGAACCTTTTGCTTCTAGGTTAGAGCGCATGCATGCGAGAGGGACACATGCAATCACCTATAACAACCTTGCACCACACTCACACACATATGCTAGGGACACATGCAAGTTTTCAGATGATTCCGACGTTCTTGTGGTCTTCCTCCGGCGAAACCCTGATCTGCGGGACTCGGATCGTCTACCCCCCTAGACATTCTTCTGACAGGGGTAGCCTGGCGTAGCTCTCTCTTGTTTTGTGTCTGACTAGGTGATATGATGATGTAAAACCATGTTGGTTCACAAGTTGGGGCACTATCCTACCCGGTTTCACCTGAACGGGGAGATTCCCCCTTATACAGGTCCATAACCTTTCGCTTCTAGGTTAGAGCGCATGCATGCGAGGGGGACACATGCAATCACCTATACCAACCTTGAACCACAGTCACACACATATGCTAGGGACACATGCAAGTTTTCAGATGATTCCGACGTTCTTGCGGACTTCCACCGGCGAAACCCTGATCTGCGGGACTCGGACCGTCTACCGCCCTAGACATTCTTTTGACAGGGGTAGCCCGGCGTAGCTCTCTCTTGTTTTGTATTTGATTATGTCATGGGATGATGTGAAACCATGTTGGTTCACAAGTTGGGGCACTATACGGCCCGATTTCACCATAACGGGGAGATTCCCCCTTATACAGGTCCAGAACCTTCGCTTCTAGGTTAGAGCGCATGCATGTGAGGGGGGACACATCCAATCACCTATACCAACCTGGCACCACACTCACACACATATGCTAGGGACACATGCAAGTTTTCATCGATTCCGACGTTCTCGTGGACTTCCTCCGACGAAACCCTGATGATCTGCGGGCCTCGGATCGTCTACCCCCCTAGACATTCTTCTGACAGGGGTAGCCCGGCGTAGCTCTCTCTTGTTTTGTGTCTGACTAGGTCATAGGATGATGTAAAACCATGTTGGTTCACAAGTTGGGGCACTATCCTACCCGGTTTCACATGAACGGGGAGATCCCCCCTTATACAGGTCTAGAACCTTTCGCTTCTAGGTTAGAGCGCATGCATGCGAGAGGGACACATGCAATCACCTATAACAACCTTGCACCACACTCACACACATATGCTAGGGACACATGCAAGTTTTCAGATGATTCCGACGTTCTCGTGGTCTTCCTCCGGCGAAACCCTGATCTGCGGGACTCGGATCGTCTACCCCCCTAGACATTCTTCTGACAGGGGTATCCCGGCGTAGCTCTCTCTTGTTTTGTGTCTGACTAGGTCATAGGATGATGTAAAACCATGTTGGTTCACAAGTTGGGGCACTATCCTACCCGGTTTCACGTGAACGGGGAGATTCCCCCTTATACAGGTCGAGAACCTTTTGCTTCTAGGTTAGAGCGCATGCATGCGAGAGGGACACATGCAATCACCTATAACAACCTTGCACCACACTCACACACATATGCTAGGGACACATGCAAGTTTTCAGATGATTCCGACGTTCTCGTGGTCTTCCTCCGGCGAAAACCTGATCTGCGGGACTCGGATCGTCTACCCCCCTAGACATTCTTCTGACAGGGGTAGCCTGGCGTAGCTCTCTCTTGTTTTGTGTCTGACTAGGTGATAGGATGATGTAAAACCATGTTGGTTCACAAGTTGGGGCACTATCCTACCCGGTTTCACCTGAACGGGGAGATTCCCCCTTATACAGGTCCATAACCTTTCGCTTCTAGGTTAGAGCGCATGCATGCGAGGGGGACACATGCAATCACCTATACCAACCTTGAACCACACTCACACACATATGCTAGGGACACATGCAAGTTTTCAGATGATTCCGACGTTCTTGCGGACTTCCACCGACGAAACCCTGATCTGCGGGACTCGGACCGTCTACCCCCCTAGACATTCTTTTGACAGGGGTAGCCCGGCGTAGCTCTCTCTTGTTTTGTATTTGATTATGTCATGGGATGATGTGAAACCATGTTGGTTCACAAGTTGGGGCACTATACGGCCCGATTTCACCATAACGGGGAGATTCCCCCTTATACAGGTCCAGAACCTTCGCTTCTAGGTTAGAGCGCATGCATGTGAGGGGGGACACATGCAATCACCTATACCAACCTGGCACCACACTCACACACATATGCTAGGGACACATGCAAGTTTTCATTGATTCCGACGTTCTCGTGGACTTCCTCCGGCGAAACCCTGATGATCTGCGGGCCTCGGATCGTCTACCCCCTAGACATTCTTCTAACAGGGGTAGCCCGGCGTAGCTCTCTCTTGTTTTGTGTCTGACTAGGTCATAGGATGATGTAAAACCATGTTGGTTCACAAGTTGGGGCACTATCCTACCCGGTTTCACATGAACGGGGAGATCCCCCTTATACAGGTCTAGAACCTTTCGCTTCTAGGTTAGAGCGCATGCATGCGAGAGGGACACATGCAATCACCTATAACAACCTTGCACCACACTCACACACATATGCTAGGGACACATGCAAGTTTTCAGATGATTCCGACGTTCTCGTGGTCTTCCTCCGGCAAAACCCTGATCTGCGGGACTCGGATCGTCTACCCCCTAGACATTCTTCTGACAGGGGTAGCCCGGCGTAGCTCTCTCTTGTTTTGTGTCTGACTAGGTGATAGGATGATGTAAAACCATGTTGGTTCACAAGTTGGGGCACTATCCTACCCGGTTTCACCTGAACGGGGAGATTCCCCCTTATACAGGTCCATAACCTTTCGCTTCTAGGTTAGAGCGCATGCATGCGAGGGGGACACATGCAATCACCTATACCAACCTTGAACCACACTCACACACATATGCTAGGGACACATGCAAGTTTTCAGATGATTCTGACGTTCTTGCGAACTTCCACCGGCGAAACCCTGATCTGCGGGACTCGGACCGTCTACCCCCCTAGACATTCTTTTGACAGGGGTAGCCCGGCGTAGCTCTCTCTTGTTTTGTATTTGATTATGTCATGGGATGATGTGAAACCATGTTGGTTCACAAGTTGGGGCACTATACGGCCCGATTTCACCATAACGGGGAGATTCCCCCTTATACAGGTCCAGAACCTTCGCTTCTAGGTTAGAGCGCATGCATGTGAGGGGGGACACATGCAATCACCTATACCAACCTGGCACCACACTCACACACATATTCTAGGGACACATGCAAGTTTTCATCGATTCCGACGTTCTCGTGGACTTCCTCCGGCGAAACCCTGATGATCTGCGGGCCTCGGATCGTCTACCCCCCTAGACATTCTTCTGACAGGGGTAGCCCGGCGTAGCTCTCTCTTGTTTTGTGTCTGACTAGGTCATAGGATGATGTAAAACCATGTTGGTTCACAAGTTGGGGCACTATCCTACCCGGTTTCACATGAACGGGGAGATCCCCCCTTATACAGGTCTAGAACCTTTCGCTTCTAGGTTAGAGCGCATGCATGCGAGAGGGACACATGCAATCACCTATAACAACCTTGCACCACACTCACACACATATGCTAGGGACACATGCAAGTTTTCAGATGATTCCGACGTTCTCGTGGTCTTCCTCCGGCGAAACCCTGATCTGCGGGACTCGGATCGTCTACCCCCCTAGACATTCTTCTGACAGGGGTATCCCGGCGTAGCTCTCTCTTGTTTTGTGTCTGACTAGGTCATAGGATGATGTAAAACCATGTTGGTTCACAAGTTGGGGCACTATCCTACCCGATTTCACGTGAACGAGGAGATTCCCCCTTATACAGGTCGAGAACCTTTTGCTTCTAGGTTAGAGCGCATGCATGCGAGAGGGACACATGCAATCACCTATAACAACCTTGCACCACACTCACACACATATGCTAGGGACACATGCAAGTTTTCAGATGATTCCGACGTTCTCGTGGTCTTCCTCCGGCGAAAACCTGATCTGCGGGACTCGGATCGTCTACCCCCCTAGACATTCTTCTGACAGGGGTAGCCTGGCGTAGCTCTCTCTTGTTTTGTGTCTGACTAGGTGATAGGATGATGTAAAACCATGTTGGTTCACAAGTTGGGGCACTATCCTACCCGGTTTCACCTGAACGGGGAGATTCCCCCTTATACAGGTCCATAACCTTTCGCTTCTAGGTTAGAGCGCATGCATGCGAGGGGGACACATGCAATCACCTATACCAACCTTGAACCACACTCACACACATATGCTAGGGACACATGCAAGTTTTCAGATGATTCCGACGTTCTTGCGGACTTCCACCGGCGAAACCCTGATCTGCGGGACTCGGACCGTCTACCCCCCTAGACATTCTTTTGACAGGGGTAGCCCGGCGTAGCTCTCTCTTGTTTTGTATTTGATTATGTCATGGGATGATGTGAAACCATGTTGGTTCACAAGTTGGGGCACTATACGGCCCGATTTCACCATAACGGGGAGATTCCCCCTTATACAGGTCCAGAACCTTCGCTTCTAGGTTAGAGCGCATGCATGTGAGGGGGGACACATGCAATCACCTATACCAACCTGGCACCACACTCACACACATATGCTAGGGACACATGCAAGTTTTCATCGATTCCGACGTTCTCGTGGACTTCCTCCGGCGAAACCCTGATGATCTGCGGGCCTCGGATCGTCTACCCCCCTAGACATTCTTCTGACAGGGGTATCCCGGCGTAGCTCTCTCTTGTTTTGTGTCTGACTAGGTCATAGGATGATGTAAAACCATGTTGGTTCACAAGTTGGGGCACTATCCTACCCGGTTTCACATGAACGGGGAGATCCCCCCTTATACAGGTCTAGAACCTTTCGCTTCTAGGTTAGAGCGCATGCATGCGAGAGGGACACATGCAATCACCTATAACAACCTTGCACCACACTCACACACATATGCTAGGGACACATGCAAGTTTTCAGATGATTCCGACGTTCTCGTGGTCTTCCTCCGGCGAAACCCTGATCTGCGGGACTCGGATCGTCTACCCCCTAGACATTCTTCTGACAGGGGTAGCCCGGCGTAGCTCTCTCTTGTTTTGTGTCTGACTAGGTGATAGGATGATGTAAAACCATGTTGGTTCACAAGTTGGGGCACTATCCTACCCGGTTTCACCTGAACGGGGAGATTCCCCCTTATACAGGTCCATAACCTTTCGCTTCTAGGTTAGAGCGCATGCATGCGAGGGGGACACATGCAATCACCTATACCAACCTTGAACCACACTCACACACATATGCTAGGGACACATGCAAGTTTTCAGATGATTCCGACGTTCTTGCGGACTTCCACCGGCGAAACCCTGATCTGCGGGACTCGGACCGTCTACCCCCCTAGACATTCTTTTGACAGGGGTAGCCCGGCGTAGCTCTCTCTTGTTTTGTATTTGATTATGTCATGGGATGATGTGAAACCATGTTGGTTCACAAGTTGGGGCACTATACGGCCCGATTTCACCATAACGGGGAGATTCCCCCTTATACAGGTCCAGAACCTTCGCTTCTAGGTTAGAGCGCATGCATGTGAGGGGGGACACATGCAATCACCTATACCAACCTGGCACCACACTCACACACATATGCTAGGGACACATGCAAGTTTTCATCGATTCCGACGTTCTCGTGGACTTCCTCCGGCGAAACCCTGATGATCTGCGGGCCTCGGATCGTCTACCCCCCTAGACATTCTTCTGACAGGGGTAGCCCGGCGTAGCTCTCTCTTGTTTTGTGTCTGACTAGGTCATAGGATGATGTAAAACCATGTTGGTTCACAAGTTGGGGCACTATCCTACCCGGTTTCACATGAACGGGGAGATCCCCCCTTATACAGGTCTAGAACCTTTCGCTTCTAGGTTAGAGTGCATGCATGCGAGAGGGACACATGCAATCACCTATAACAACCTTGCACCACACTCACACACATATGCTAGGGACACATGCAAGTTTTCAGATGATTCCGACGTTCTCGTGGTCTTCCTCCGGCGAAACCCTGATCTGCGGGACTCGGATCGTCTACCCCCCTAGACATTCTTCTGACAGGGGTATCCCGGCGTAGCTCTCTCTTGTTTTGTGTCTGACTAGGTCATAGGATGATGTAAAACCATGTTGGTTCACAAGTTGGGGCACTATCCTACCCGGTTTCACGTGAACGGGGAGATTCCCCCTTATACAGGTCGAGAACCTTTTGCTTCTAGGTTAGAGCGCATGCATGCGAGAGGGACACATGCAATCACCTATAACAACCTTGCACCACCCTCACACACATATGCTAGGGACACATGCAAGTTTTCAGATGATTCCGACGTTCTCGTGGTCTTCCTCCGGCGAAAACCTGATCTGCGGGACTCGGATCGTCTACCCCCTAGACATTCTTCTGACAGGGGTAGCCTGGCGTAGCTCTCTCTTGTTTTGTGTCTGACTAGGTGATAGGATGATGTAAAACCATGTTGGTTCACAAGTTGGGGCACTATCCTACCCGGTTTCACCTGAACGGGGAGATTCCCCCTTATACAGGTCCATAACCTTTCGCTTCTAGGTTAGAGCGCATGCATGCGAGGGGGACACATGCAATCACCTATACCAACCTTGAACCACACTCGCACACATATGCTAGGGACACATGCAAGTTTTCAGATGATTCCGACGTTCTTGCGGACTTCCACCGGCGAAACCCTGATCTGCGGGACTCGGACCGTCTACCCCCCTAGACATTCTTTTGACAGGGGTAGCCCGGCGTAGCTCTCTCTTGTTTTGTATTTGATTATGTCATGGGATGATGTGAAACCATGTTGGTTCACAAGTTGGGGCACTATACGGCCCGATTTCACCATAACGGGGAGATTCACCCTTATACAGGTCCAGAACCTTCGCTTCTAGGTTAGAGCGCATGCATGTGAGGGGGGACACATGCAATCACCTATACCAACCTGGCACCACACTCACACACATATGCTAGGGACACATGCAAGTTTTCATCGATTCCGACGTTCTCGTGGACTTCCTCCGGCGAAACCCTGATGATCTGCGGGCCTCGGATCGTCTACCCCCCTAGACATTCTTCTGACAGGGGTAGCCCGGCGTAGCTCTCTCTTGTTTTGTGTCTGACTAGGTCATAGGATGATGTAAAACCATGTTGGTTCACAAGTTGGGGCACTATCCTACCCGGTTTCACATGAACGGGGAGATCCCCCCTTATACAGGTCTAGAACCTTTCGCTTCTAGGTTAGAGCGCATGCATGCGAGAGGGACACATGCAATCACCTATAACAACCTTGCACCACACTCACACACATATGCTAGGGACACATGCAAGTTTTCAGATGATTCCGACGTTCTCGTGGTCTTCCTCCGGCGAAACCCTGATCTGCGGGACTCGGATCGTCTACCCCCCTAGACATTCTTCTGACAGGGGTAGCCCGGCGTAGCTCTCTCTTGTTTTGTGTCTGACTAGGTGATAGGATGATGTAAAACCATGTTGGTTCACAAGTTGGGGCACTATCCTACCCGGTTTCACCTGAACGGGGAGATTCCCCCTTATACAGGTCCATAACCTTTCGCTTCTAGGTTAGAGCGCATGCATGCGAGGGGGACACATGAAATCACCTATACCAACCATGAACCACACACACACATATGCTAGGGACACATGCAAGTTTTCAGATGATTCCGACGTTCTTGCGGACTTCCACCGGCGAAACCCTGATCTGCGGGACTCGGACCGTCTACCCCCCTAGATATTCTTTTGACAGGGGTAGCCCGGCGTAGCTCTCTCTTGTTTTGTATTTGATTATGTCATGGGATGATGTGAAACCATGTTGGTTCACAAGTTGGGGCACTATACGGCCCGGTTTCACGGTAACAGGGAGATTCCCCCTTATACAGGTCCAGAACCTTCGCTTCTAGGTTAGAGCGCATGCATGTGAGGGGGGACACATGCAATCACCTATACCAACCTGGCACCACACTCACACACATATGCTAGGGACACATGAAAGTTTTCATCGATTCCGACGTTCTCGTGGACTTCCTCCGGCGAAACCCTGATGATCTGCGGGCCTCGGATCGTCTACCCCCCTAGACATTCTTCTGACAGGGGTAGCCCGGCGTAGCTCTCTCTTGTTTTGTGTCTGACTAGGTCATAGGATGATGTAAAACCATGTTGGTTCACAAGTTGGGGCACTATCCTACCCGGTTTCACGTGAACGGGGAGATTCCCCCTTATACAGGTCGAGAACCTTTCGCTTCTAGGTTAGAGCGCATGCATGCGAGAGGGACACATGCAATCACCTATACCAACCTTGCACCACACTCACACACATATGCTAGGGACACATGCAAGTTTTTAGATGATTCCGATGTTCTCGTGGTCTTCCTCCGGCGAAACCCTGATCTACTGGACTCGGATCGTCTACCCCCTAGACATTCTTCTGACAGGGTAGCCCGACGTAGCTCTCTCTTGTTTTGTGTCTGACTAGGTCATAGGATGATGTAAAACCATGTTGGTTCACAAGTTGGGGCACTATCCTACCTGGTTTCACCTGAACGGGGAGATTCCCCCTTATACAGGTCCATAACCTTTCGCTTCTAGGTTAGAGTGCATGCATGCGAGGGGGACACATGCAATCACCTATACCAACCTTGCACCACACTCACACACATATGCTAGGGACACATGCAAGTTTTCAGATGATTCCGACGTTCTTGCGGACTTCCACCGGCGAAACCCTGATCTGTGAGTGGGGACACATGCAATCACCTATACCAACCTGGCACCACACTCACACACATATGCTAGGGACACATGCAAGTTTTCATCGATTCCGACGTTCTCGTGGACTTCCTCCGGCGAAACCCTGATGATCTGCGGGCCTCGGATCGTCTACCCCCCTAGACATTCTTCTGACAGGGGTAGCCCGGCGTAGCACTCTCTTGTTTTGTGTCTGACTAGGTCATAGGATGATGTAAAACCATGTTGGTTCACAAGTTGGGGCACTATCCTACCCGGTTTCACCTGAACAGGGAGATTCCCCCTTATACAGGTCCATAACCTTTCGCTTCTAGGTTAGAGCGCATGCATGCGAGGGGGACACATGCAATCACCTATACAAACCTTGCACCACACTCACACACATATTCTAGGGACACATGCAAGTTTAAGATGATTCCGACGTTCTCGTGGTCTTCCTCCGGCGAAACCCTGATCTGCGGGCCTCGGATCGTCTACCCCCCTAGACATTCTTCTAACAGGGGTGGCCCGGCGTAGCTCTCTCTTGTTTTGTGTCTGACTAGGTCATAGGATGATGTAAAACCATGTTGGTTCACAAGTTGGGGCACTATCCTACCCGGTTTCACCTGAACAGGGAGATTCCCCCTTATGCAGGTCCAGAACCTTCGCTTCTAGGTTAGAGCGCATGCATGTGAGGGGGACACATGCAATCACCTATACCAACCTTGCACCACACACACACACATATGCTAGGGACACATGCAAGTTTTCAGATGATTCCGACGTTCTCGTGGTCTTCCTCCGACGAAACCCTGATCTGCGGGACTCGGATCGTCTACCGCCCTAGACATTCTTCTGACAGGGGTAGCCCGGCGTAGCTCTCTCTTGTTTTGTGTCTGACTAGGTCATAGGATGATGTAAAACCATGTTGGTTCACAAGTTGGGGCACTATCCTACCCGGTTTCACGTGAACGAGGAGATTCCCTCTTATACAGGTCGAGAACCTTTCGCTTCTAGGTTAGAGCGCATGCATGCGAGAGGGACACATGCAATCACCTATAACAACCTTGCACCACACTCACACACATATGCTAGGGACACATGCAAGTTTTCAGATGATTCCGACGTTCTCGTGGTCTTCCTCCGGCGAAACCCTGATCTGCAGGACTCGGATCGTCTACCCCCTAGACATTCTTCTGACAGGGGTAGCCCGGCGTAGCTCTCTCTTGTTTTGTGTCTGACTAGGTGATAGGATGATGTAAAACCATGTTGGTTCACAAGTTGGGGCACTATCCTACCCGGTTTCAGCTGAACGGGAAGATTCCCCCTTATACAGGTCCATAACCTTTCGCTTCTAGGTTAGAGCGCATGCATGCGAGGGGGACACATGCAATCACCTATACCAACCTTGCACCACACTCACACACATATGCTAGGGACACATGCAAGTTTTCAGATGATTCCGACGTTCTTGCGGACTTCCACCGGCGAAACCCTGATCTGCGGGACTCGGACCGTCTACCCCCCTAGACATTCTTTTGACAGGGGTAGCCCGGCGTAGCTCTCTCTTGTTTTGTATTTGATTATGTCATGGGATGATGTGAAACCATGTTGGTTCACAAGTTGGGGCACTATACGGCCCGGTTTCACCATAACGGGGAGATTCCCCCTTATACAGGTCCAGAACCTTCGCTTCTAGGTTAGAGCGCATGCATGTGAGGGGGGACACATGCAATCACCTATACCAACCTGGCACCACACTCACACACATATGCTAGGGACACATGCAATATTTCATCGATTCCGACGTTCTCGTGGACTTCCTCTGGGGAAACCCTGATGATCTGCGGGCCTCGGATCATCTACCCCCCTAGACATTCTTCTGACAGGGGTAGCCCGGCGTAGCTCTCTCTTGTTTTGTGTCTGAATAGGTCATAGGATGATGTAAAACCATGTTGGTTCACAAGTTGGGGCACTGTCCTACCCGGTTTCACATGAACGGGAGATCCCCCCTTATACAGGTCTAGAACCTTTCGCTTCTAGGTTAGAGCGCATGCATGCGAGAGGGACACACGCAATCACCTATACCAACCTTGCACCACACTCACACACATATGCTAGGGACACATGCAAGTTTTCAGATGATTCCGACGTTCTCGTGGTCTTCCTCCGGCGAAACCCTGATCTGCGAGACTCGGATCGTCTACCCCCCTAGACATTCTTCTGATAGGGGTAGCCCGGCGTAGCTCTCTCTTGTTTGTGTCTGACTAGGTCATAGGATGATGTAAAACCATGTTGGTTGACAAGTTGGGGCACTATCCTACCCGGTTTCACCTGAACAGGGAAATTCCCCCTTATACAGGTCCATAACCTTTCGCTTCTAGGTTAGAGCGCATGCATGCGAGGGGGACACATGCAATCACCTATACCAACCTTGCACCACACTCACACACATATGCTAGGGACACATGCAAGTTTTCAGATGATTCCGACGATCTTGCGGACTTCCACCGGCGAAACCCTGATCTGTGGGACTCGGACCGTCTACCCCCCTAGACATTCTTCTGACAGGGGTAGCCCGGCGTAGCTCTCTCTTGTTTTGTGTTTGATTATGTCATGGGATGATGTGAAACCATGTTGGTTCACAAGTTGGGGCACTATACGGCCCGGTTTCACCGTAACGGGGAGATTCCCCCTTATACAGGTCCAGAACCTTCGCTTCTAGGTTAGAGCGCATGCATGTGAGGGGGGACACATGCAATCACCTATACCAACCTGGCACCACACTCACACACATATTCTAGGGACACATGCAAGTTTTCATCGATTCCAACGTTCTCGTGGACTTCCTCCGGCGAAACCCTAATGATCTGCGGGCCTCGGATCGTCTACCCCCCTAGACATTCTTCTGACAGCGGTAGCCGGCGTAGCTCTCTCTTGTTTTGTGTCTGACTAGGTCATAGGATGATGTAAAACCATGTTGGTTCACAAGTTGGGGCACTATCATGCCTGGTTTCACCTGAACGGGGAGATTCCCCCTTATACAGGTCCAGAACCTTTCGCTTCTAGGTTAGAGCGCATGCATGCGAGGGGGACACATGCAATCACCTATACAAACCTTGCACCACACTCACACACATATGCTAGGGACACATGCAAGTTTTCAGATGATTCCGACGTTCTCGTGGTCTTCCTCCGGCGAAACCCTGATCTGCGGGCCTCGGATCGTCTACCCCCCTAGACATTCTTCTGACAGGGGTAGCCCGGCGTAGCTCTCTCTTGTTTTGTGTCCGACTAGGTCATAGGATGATGTAAAACCATGTTGGTTCACAAGTTGGGGAACTATCCTACCCGGTTTCACCTGAACGGGGAGATTCCCCCTTATACAGGTCCAGAACCTTCGCTTCTAGGTTAGAGCGCATGCATGCGAGGGGGACACATGCAATCACCTATACCAACCTTGCACCATACTCACACACACATATGCTAGGGACACATGCAAGTTTTCAGATGATTCCGACGTTCTCGTGGTCTTCCTCCGACGAAACCCTGATCTGCGGGACTCTGATCGTCTACCCCCCTAGACATTCTTCTGACAGGGGTAGCCCGGTGTAGCTCTCTCTTGTTTTGTGTCTGACTAGGTCATAGGATGATGTAAAACCATGTTGGTTCACAAGTTGGGGCACTATCCTACCCAGTTTCACGTGAACGGGGAGATTCCCCCTTATACAGGTCGAGAACCTTTCGCTTCTAGGTTAGAGCGCATGCATGCGAGAGGGACACATGCAATCACCTATACCAACCTTGCACCACACTCACACACATATGCTAGGGACACATGCAAGTTTTCAGATGATTCCGACGTTCTCGTGGTCTTCCTCCGGCGAAACCCTGATCTGCGGGACTCGGATCGTCTACCCCCCTAGACATTCTTCTGACAGGGGTAGCCCGGCGTAGCTCTCTCTTGTTTTGTGTCTGACTAGGTCATAGGATGATGTAAAACCATGTTGGTTCACAAGTTGGGGCACTATCCTACCCGGTTTCACCTGAACAGGGAGATTCCCCCTTATACAGGTCCAGAACCTTTCGCTTCTAGGTTAGAGCGCATGCATGCGAGGGGGACACACGCAATCACCTATACCAACCTTGCTCCACACTCACACACATATGCTAGGGACACATGCAAGTTTTCAGATGATTCCGACGTTCTCGTGGTCTTCCTCCGGCGAAACCCTGATCTGCGGGACTCGGATCGTCTACCCCCCTAGACATTCTTCTGACAGGGGTAGCCCGGCGTAGCTCTCTCTTGTTTTGTGTCTGACTAGGTCATAGGATGATGTAAAACCATGTTGGTTCACAAGTTGGGGCACTATCCTACCCGGTTTCACCTGAACGGGGAGATTCCCCCTTATACAGGTCCAGAACCTTTCGCTTCTAGGTTAGAGCGCATGCATGCGAGGGGGACACACGCAATCACCTATACCAACCTTGCTCCACACTCACACACATATGCTAGGGACACATGCAAGTTTTCAGATGATTCCGACGTTCTCGTGGTCTTCCTCCGGCGAAACCCTGATCTGCGAGACTCAGATCGTCTACCCCCCTAGACATTCTTCTGATAGTGGTAGCCCGGCGTAGCTCTCTCTTGTTTGTGTCTGACTAGGTCATAGGATGATGTAAAACCATGTTGGTTCACAAGTTGGGGAACTATCCTACCCGGTTTCACCTGAACGGGGAGATTCCCCCTTATACAGGTCCAGAACCTTCGCTTCTAGGTTAGAGCGCATGCTTGCGACGGGGACACATGCAATCACCTATACCAACCTTGCACCACACTCACACACACATATGCTAGGGACACATGCAAGTTTTCAGATGATTCCGACGTTCTCGTGGTCTTCCTCCGACGAAACCCTAATCTGCGGGACTCTGATCGTCTACCCCCCTAGACATTCTTCTGACAGGGGTAGCCCGGTGTAGCTCTCTCTTGTTTTGTGTCTGACTAGGTCATAGGATGATGTAAAACCATGTTGGTTCACAAGTTGGGGCACTATCCTACCCGGTTTCACGTGAACGCGGAGATTCCCCCTTATACAGGTCGAGAACCTTTCGCTTCTAGGTTAGAGCGCATGTATGCGAGAGGGACACATGCAATCACCTATACCAACCTTGCACCACACTCACACACATATGCTAGGGACACATGCAAGTTTTCAGATGATTCCGACGTTCTCATGGTCTTCCTCCGGCGAAACCCTGATCTGCGGGACTCCGATCGTCTACCCCCCTAGACATTCTTCTGACAGGGGTAGCCCGGCGTAGCTCTCTCTTGTTTTGTGTCTGACTAGGTCATAGGATGATGTAAAACCATGTTGGTTCACAAGTTGGGGCGATATCCTACCCGGTTTCACCTGAACGGGGAGATTCCCCCTTATACAGGTCCAGAACCTTTCGCTTCTAGGTTATAGCGCATGCATGCGAGGGGGACACACGCAATCACCTATACCAACCTTGCTCCACACTCACACACATATGCTAGGGACACATGCAAGTTTTCAGTTGATTCCAACGTTCTCGTGGTCTTCCTCCGGCGAAACCCTGATCTGCGAGACTCAGATCGTCTACCCCCCTAGACATTCTTCTGATAGTGGTAGCCCGGCGTAGCTCTCTCTTGTTTGTGTCTGACTAGGTCATAGGATGATGTAAAACCATGTTGGTTCACAAGTTGGGGCACTATCCTACCCGGTTTCACCTAAACAGGGAGATTCCCCCTTATACAGGTCCATAACCTTTCGCTTCTAGGTTAGAGCGCATACATGCGAGGGGGACACATGCAATCACCTATACCAACCTTGCACCACACTCACACACATATGCTAGGGACACATGCAAGTTTTCAGATGATTCCGACGATCTTGCGGACTTCCACCGGCGAAACCCTGATCTGCGGGACTCGGACCGTCTACCCCCTAGACATTCTTCTGACAGGGGTAGCCCGGCGTAGCTCTCTCTTGTTTTGTGTTTGATTATGTCATGGGATGATGTGAAACCATGTTGGTTCACAAGTTGGGGCACTATATGGCCCGGTTTCACCGTAACCGGGAGATTCCCCCTTATACAGGTCCAGAACCTTCGCTTCTAGGTTAGAGCGCATGCATGTGAGGGGGGACACATGCAATCACCTATACCAACCTGGCACCACACTCACACACATATGCTAGGGACACATGAAATTTTTCATCGATTCCGACGTTCTCGTGTACTTCCACCGGCGAAACCCTGATGATCTGCGGGCCTCGGATCGTCTACCCCCCTAGACATTCTTCTGACAGGGGTAGCCCGGCGTAGCTCTCTCTTGTTTTGTGTCTGACTAGGTCATAGGATGATGTAAAACCATGTTGGTTCACAAGTTGGGGCACTATCCTACCCGGTTTCACGTGAACGGGGAGATTCCCCCTTATACAGGTCGAGAACCTTTCGCTTCTAGGTTAGAGCGCATGCATGCGAGAGGGACACATGCAATCACCTATACCAACCTTGCACCACACTCACACACATATGCTAGGGACACATGCAAGTTTTCAGATGATTCCGACGTTCTCGTGGTCTTCCTCCGGCGAAACCCTGATCTACGGTTCTCGGATCGTCTACCCCCCTAGACATTCTTCTGACAGGGGTAGCCCGGCGTAGCTCTCTCTTGTTTGTGTCTGACTAGGTCATAGGATGATGTAAAACCATGTTGGTTCACAAGTTGGGGCACTATCCTACCCGGTTTCACCTAAACAGGGAGATTCCCCCTTATACAGGTCCATAACCTTTCGCTTCTAGGTTAGAGCGCATGCATGCGAGGGGGACACATGCAATCACCTATACCAACCTTGCACCACACTCACACACATATGCTAGGGACACATGCAAGTTTTCAGATGATTCCGACGATCTTGCGGACTTCCACCGGCGAAACCCTGATCTGCGGGACTCGGACCGTCTACCCCCCTAGACATTCTTCTGACAGGGGTAGCCCGGCGTAGCTCTCTCTTGTTTTGTGTTTGATTATGTCATGGGATGATGTGAAACCATGTTGGTTCACAAGTTGGGGCACTATACGGCCCGGTTTCACCGTAACAGGGAGATTCCCCCTTATACAGGTCCAGAACCTTCACTTCTAGGTTAGAGCGCATGCATGTGAGGGGGGACACATGCAATCACCTATACCAACCTGGCACCACACTCACACACATATGCTAGGGACACATGAAATTTTTCATCGATTCCGACGTTCTCGTGTACTTCCTCCGGCGAAACCCTGATGATCTGCGGGCCTCGGATCGTCTACCCCCCTAGACATTCTTCTGACAGGGGTAACCCGGCGTAGCTCTCTCTTGTTTTGTGTCTGACTAGGTCATAGGATGATGTAAAACCATGTTGGTTCACAAGTTGGGGCACTATCCTACCCGGTTTCACGTGAACGGGGAGATTCCCCCTTATACAGGTCGAGAACCTTTCGCTTCTAGGTTAGAGCGCATGCATGCGAGAGGGACACAAGCAATCACCTATACCAACCTTGCACCACACTCACACACATATGCTAGGGACACATGCAAGTTTTCAGATGATTCCGACGTTCTCGTGGTCTTCCTCCGGCGAAACCCTGATCTACGGTTCTCGGATCGTCTACCCCCCTAGACATTCTTCTGACAGGGGTAGCCCGGCGTAGCTCTCTCTTGTTTTGTGTCTGACTAGGTCATAGGATGATGTAAAACCATGTTGGCTCACAAGTTGGGGCACTATCCTACCCGGTTTCACCTGAACAGGGAGATTCCCCCTTATACAGGTCCATAACCTTTCGCTTCTAGGTTAGAGCGCATGCATGCGAGGGGGACACATGCAATCACCTATACCAACCTTGCACCACACTCACACACATATGCTAGGGACACATGCAAGTTTTCAGATGATTCCGACGTTCTTGCGGACTTCCACCGGCGAAACCCTGATCTGCGGGACTTGGACCGTCTACCCCCCTAGACATTCTTCTGACAGGGGTAGCCCGGCGTAGCTCTCTCTTGTTTTGTGTTTGATTATGTCATGGGATGATGTGAAACCATGTTGGTTCACAAGTTGGGGCACTATACGGCCCGGTTTCACGGTAACAGGGAGATTCCCCCTTATACAGGTCCAGAACCTTCGCTTCTAGGTTAGAGCGCATGCATGTGAGGGGGGACACATGCAATCACCTATACCAACCTGGCACCACACTCACACACATATTCTAGGGACACATGAAAGTTTTCATCGATTCCGACATTCTCGTGGACTTCCTCCGGCGAAACCCTGATGATCTGCGGGCCTCGGATCGTCTACCCCCCTAGACATTCTTCTGACAGGGGTAGCCCGGCGTAGCTCTCTCTTGTTTTGTGTCTAACTAGGTCATAGGATGATGTAAAACCATGTTGGTTCACAAGTTGGGGCACTATCCTACCCGGTTTCACGTGAACGGGGAGATTCCCCCTTATACAGGTCGAGAACCTTTCGCTTCTAGGTTAGAGCGCATGCATGCGAGAGGGACACATGCAATCACCTATACCAACCTTGCACCACACTCACACACATATGCTAGGGACACATGCAAGTTTTTAGATGATTCCGACGTTCTCGTGGTCTTCCTCCGGCGAAACCCTGATCTGCGGGACTCGGATCGTCTACCCCCCTAGACATTCTTCTGACAGGGTAGCCCGACGTAGCTCTCTCTTGTTTTGTGTCTGACTAGGTCATAGGATGATGTAAAACCATGTTGGTTCACAAGTTGGGGCACTATCCTACCTGGTTTCACCTGAACGGGGAGATTCCCCCTTATACAGGTCCATAACCTTTCGCTTCTAGGTTAGAGCGCATGCATGCGAGGGGGACACATGCAATCACCTATACCAACCTTGCACCACACTCACACACATATGGTAGGGACACATGCAAGTTTTCAGATGATTCCGACGTTCTTGCGGACTTCCACCGGCGAAACCCTGATCTGTGAGTGGGGACACAAGCAATCACCTATACCAACCTGGCACCACACTCACACACATATGCTAGGAACACATGCAAGTTTTCATCGATTCCGACGTTCTCGTGGACTTCCTCCGGCGAAACCCTGATGATCTGCGGGCCTCGGATCGTCTACCCCCCTAGACATTCTTCTGACAGGGGTAGCCCGGCGTAGCTCTCTCTTGTTTTGTGTCTGACTAGGTCATAGGATGATGTAAAACCATGTTGGTTCACAAGTTGGGGCACTATCCTACCCGGTTTCACCTGAACAGGGAGATTCCCCCTTATACAGGTCCATAACCTTTCGCTTCTAGGTTAGAGCGCATGCATGCGAGGGGGACACATGCAATCACCTATACAAACCTGGCACCACACTCACACACATATTCTAGGGACACATGCAAGTTTTCAGATGATTCCGACGTTCTCGTGGTCTTCCTCCGGCGAAACCCTGATCTGCGGGCCTCGGATCGTCTACCCCCCTAGACATTCTTCTGACAGGGGTAGCCCGGCGTAGCTCTCTCTTGTTTTGTGTCTGACTAGGTCATAGGATGATGTAAAACCATGTTGGTTCACAAGTTGGGGCACTATCCTACCCGGTTTCACCTGAACGGGGAGATTCCCCCTTATACAGGTCCAGAACCTTCGATTCTAGGTTAGAGCGCATGCATGCGAGGGGGACACATGCAATCACCTATACCAACCTTGCACCACACTCACACACATATGCTAGGGACACATGCAAGTTTTCAGATGATTCCGACGTTCGCGTGGTCTTCCTCCGACGAAACCCTGATCTGCGGGACTCGGATCGTCTACCCCCCTAGACATTCTTCTGACAGGGGTAGCCCGGCGTAGCTCTCTCTTGTTTTGTGTCTGACTAGGTCATAGGATGATGTAAAACCATGTTGGTTCACAAGTTGGGGCACTATCCTACCCGGTTTCACGTGAACGGGGAGATTCCCCCTTATACAGGTCCATAACCTTTCGCTTCTAGGTTAGAGCGCATGCATGCGAGGGGGACACATGCAATCACCTATACCAACCTTGAACCACACTCACACACATATGCTAGGGACACATGCAAGTTTTCAGATGATTCCGACGTTCTTGCGGACTTCCACCGGCGAAACCCTGATCTGCGGGACTCGGACCGTCTACCCCCCTAGAGATTCTTTTGACAGGGGTAGCCCGGCGTAGCTCTCTCTTGTTTTGTATTTGATTATGTCATGGGATGATGTGAAACCATGTTGGTTCACAAGTTGGGGCACTATACGGCCCGATTTCACCATAACGGGGAGATTCCCCCTTATACAGGTCCAGAACCTTCGCTTCTAGGTTAGAGCGCATGCATGTGAGGGGGACACATGCAATCACCTATACCAACCTGGCACCACACTCACACACATATGCTAGGGACACATGCAAGTTTTCATCGATTCCGACGTTCTCGTGGACTTCCTCCGGCGAAACCCTGATAATCTGCGGGCCTCGGATCGTCTACCCCCCTAGACATTCTTCTGACAGGGGTAGCCCGGCGTAGCTCTCTCTTGTTTTGTGTCTGACTAGGTCATAGGATGATGTAAAACCATGTTGGTTCACAAGTTGGGGCACTATCCTACCCGGTTTCACATGAACGGGGAGATCCCCCCTTATACAGGTCTAGAACCTTTCGCTTCTAGGTTAGAGCGCATGCATGCGAGAGGGACACATGCAATCACCTATAACAACCTTGCACCACACTCACACACATATGCTAGGGACACATGCAAGTTTTCAGATGATTCCGACGTTCTCGTGGTCTTCCTCCGGCGAAACCCTGATCTGCGGGACTCGGATCATCTACCCCCCTAGACATTCTTCTGACAGGGGTAGCCCGGCGTAGCTCTCTTTTGTTTTGTGTCTGACTAGGTCATAGGATGATGTAAAACCATGTTGGTTCACAAGTTGGGGCACTATCCTACCCGGTTTCACGTGAACGGGTAGATTCCCCCTTATACAGGTCGAGAACCTTTTGCTTCTAGGTTAGAGCGCATGCATGCGAGAGGGACACATGCAATCACCTATAACAACCTTGCACCACACTCACACACATATGCTAGGGACACATGCAAGTTTTCAGATGATTCCGACGTTCTCGTGGTCTTCCTCCGGCGAAACCCTGATCTGCGGGACTCGGATCGTCTACCCCCCTAGACATTCTTCTGACAGGGGTAGCCTGGCGTAGCTCTCTTTTGTTTTGTGTCTGACTAGGTCATAGGATGATGTAAAACCATGTTGGTTCACAAGTTGGGGCACTATCCTACCCGGTTTCACCAGAACGGGGAGATTCCCCCTTATACAGGTCCAGAACCTTCGCTTCTAGGTTAGAGCGCATGCATGCGAGGGGGACACATGCAATCACCTATACCAACCTTGCACCACACTCACACACATATGCTAGGGACACATGCAAGTTTTCAGATGATTCCGACGTTCGCGTGGTCTTCCTCCGACGAAACCCTGATCTGCGAGACTCGGATCGTCTACCCCCCTAGACATTCTTCTGACAGGGGTAGCCCGGCGTAGCTCTCTCTTGTTTTGTGTCTGACTAGGTCATAGGATGATGTAAAACCATGTTGGTTCACAAGTTGGGGCACTATCCTACCCGGTTTCACGTGAACGGGGAGATTCCCCCTTATACAGGTCGAGAACCTTTCGCTTCTAGGTTAGAGCGCATGCATGCGAGAGGGACACATGCAATCACCTATAACAACCTTGCACCACACTCACACACATATGCTAGGGACACATGCAAGTTTTCAGATGATTCTGACGTTCTCGTGGTCTTCCTCCGGCGAAACCCTGATCTGCGGGACTCGGATCGTCTACCCCCCTAGACATTCTTCTGACAGGGGTAGCCTGGCGTAGCTCTCTCTTGTTTTGTGTCTGACTAGGTGATAGGATGATGTAAAACCATGTTGGTTCACAAGTTGGGGCACTATCCTACCCGGTTTCACCTGAACGGGGAGATTCCCCCTTATACAGGTCCATAACCTTTCGCTTCTAGGTTAGAGCGGATGCATGCGAGGGGGACACATGCAATCACCTATACCAACCTTGAACCACACTCACACACATATGCTAGGGACACATGAAAGTTTTCAGATGATTCCGACGTTCTTGCGGACTTCCACCGGCGAAACCCTGATCTGCGGGACTCGGACCGTCTACCCCCCTAGAGATTCTTTTGACAGGGGTAGCCCGGCGTAGCTCTCTCTTGTTTTGTATTTGATTATGTCATGGGATGATGTGAAACTATGTTGGTTCACAAGTTGGGGCACTATACGGCCCGATTTCACCATAACGGGGAGATTCCCCCTTATACAGGTCCAGAACCTTCGCTTCTAGGTTAGAGCGCATGCATGTGAGGGGGGACACATGCAATCACCTATACCAACCTGGCACCACACTCACACACATATGCTAGGGACACATGCAAGTTTTCATCGATTCCGACGTTCTCGTGGACTTCCTCCGGCGAAACCCTGATAATCTGCGGGCCTCGGATCGTCTACCCCCCTAGACATTCTTCTGACAGGGGTAGCCCGGCGTAGCTCTCTCTTGTTTTGTGTCTGACTAGGTCATAGGATGATGTAAAACCATGTTGGTTCACAAGTTGGGGCACTATCCTACCCGGTTTCACATGAACGGGGAGATCCCCCCTTATACAGGTCTAGAACCTTTCGCTTCTAGGTTAGAGCGCATGCATGCGAGAGGGATACATGCAATCACCTATAACAACCTTGCACCACACTCACACACATATGCTAGGGACACATGCAAGTTTTCAGATGATTCCGACGTTCTCGTGGTCTTCCTCCGGCGAAACCCTGATCTGCGGGACTCGGATCGTCTACCCCCCTAGACATTCTTCTGACAGGGGTAGCCCGGCGTAGCTCTCTTTTGTTTTGTGTCTGACTAGGTGATAGGATGATGTAAAACCATGTTGGTTCACAAGTTGGGGCACTATCCTACCCGGTTTCACCTGAACGGGGAGATTCCCCCTTATACAGGTCAATAACCTTTCGCTTCTAGGTTAGAGCGCATGCATGCGAGGGGGACACATGCAATCACCTATACCAACCTTGAACCACACTCACACACATATGCTAGGGACACATGCAAGTTTTCAGATGATTCCGACGTTCTTGCGGACTTCCACCGGCGAAACCCTGATCTGCGGGACTCGAACCGTCTACCCCCTAGAGATTCTTTTGACAGGGGTATCCCGGCATAGCTCTCTCTTGTTTTGTATTTGATTATGTCATGGGATGATGTGAAACCATGTTGGTTCACAAGTTGGGGCACTATACGGCCCGATTTCACCATAACGGGGAGATTACCCCTTATACAGGTCCAGAACCTTCGCTTCTAGGTTAGAGCGCATGCATGTGAGGGGGGACACATGCAATCACCTATACCAACCTGGCACCACACTCACACACATATTCTAGGGACACATGCAAGTTTTCATCGATTCCGACGTTCTCGTGGACTTCCTCCGGTGAAACCCTGATAATCTGCGGGCCTTGGATCGTCTACCCCCCTAGACATTCTTCTGACAGGGGTAGCCCGGCGTAGCTCTCTCTTGTTTTGTGTCTGACTAGGTCATAGGATGATGTAAAACCATGTTGGTTCACAAGTTGGGGCACTATCCTACCCGGTTTCACCTGAACGGGGAGATTCCCCCTTATACAGGTGCAGAACCTTTCGCTTCTAGGTTAGAGCGCATGCATGCGAGGGGGACACACGCAATCACCTATACCAACCTTGCTCCACACTCACACACATATGCTAGGGACACATGCAAGTTTTCAGATGATTCCGACGTTCTCGTGGTCTTCCTCCGGCGAAACCCTGATCTGCGAGACTCAGATCGTCTACCCCCCTAGACATTCTTCTGATAGTGGTAGCCCGGCGTAGCTCTCTCTTGTTTGTGTCTGACTAGGTCATAGGATGATGTAAAACCATGTTGGTTCACAAGTTGGGGAACTATCCTACCCGGTTTCACCTGAACGGGGAGATTCCCCCTTATACAGGTCCAGAGCCTTCGCTTCTAGGTTAGAGCGCATGCATGGGAGGGGGACACATGCAATCACCTATACCAACCTTGCACCACACTCACACACACATATGCTAGGGACACATGCAAGTTTTCAGATGATTCCGACGTTCTCGTGGTCTTCCTCCGACGAAACCCTGATCTGCGGGACTCTGATCGTCTACCCCCCTAGACATTCTTCTGACAGGGGTAGCCCGGTGTAGCTCTCTCTTGTTTTATGTCTGACTAGGTCATAGGATGATGTAAAACCATGTTGGTTCACAAGTTGGGGCACTATCCTACCCGGTTTCACGTGAACGGGGAGATTCCCCCTTATACAGGTCGAGAACCTTTCGCTTCTAGGTTAGAGCGCATGCATGCGAGAGGGACACATGCAATCACCTATACCAACCTTGCACCACACTCACACACATATGCTAGGGACACATGCAAGTTTTCAGATGATTCCGACGTTCTCGTGGTCTTCCTCCGGCGAAACCCTGATCTGCGGGACTCGGATCGTCTACCCCCCTAGACATTCTTCTGACAGGGGTAGCCCGGCGTAGCTCTCCCTTGTTTTGTTTCTAACTAGGTCATAGGATGATGTAAAACCATGTTGGTTCACAAGTTGGGGCGATATCCTACCCGGTTTCACGTGAACGGGTAGATTCCCCCTTATACAGGTCGAGAACCTTTTGCTTCTAGGTTAGAGCGCATGCATGCGAGAGGGACACATGCAATCACCTATAACAACCTTGCACCACACTCACACACATATGCTAGGGACACATGCAAGTTTTCAGATGATTCCGACGTTCTCGTGGTCTTCCTCCGGCGAAACCCTGATCTGCGGTACTCGGATCGTCTACCCCCCTAGACATTCTTTTGACAGGGGTAGCCTGGCGTAGCTCTCTCTTGTTTTGTGTCTGACTAGGTGATAGGATGATGTAAAACCATGTTGGTTCACAAGTTGGGGCACTATCCTACCCGGTTTCACCTGAACGGGGAGATTCCCCCTTATACAGGTCCATAACCTTTCGCTTCTAGGTTAGAGCGCATGCATGCGAGGGGGACACATGCAATCACCTATAACAACCTTGCACCACACTCACACACATATTCTAGGGACACATGCAAGTTTTCAGATGATTCCGACGTTCTCGTGGTCTTCCTCCGGCGAAACCCTGATCTGCGGGCCTCGTATCGTCTACCCCCCTAGACATTCTTCTGACAGGGGTAGCCCGGTGTAGCTCTCTCTTGTTTTGTGTCTGACTAGGTCATAGGATGATGTGAAACCATGTTTGTTCACAAGTTGGGGCACTATCCTACCCGGTTGCACCTGAACGGGGAGATTCCCCCTTATACAGGTCCAGAGCCTTCGCTTCTAGGTTAGAGCGCATGCATGCGAGGGGGACACATGCAATCACCTATACCAACCTTGCACCACACTCACACACATATGCTAGGGACACATGCAAGTTTTCAGATGATTCCGACGTTCGCGTGGTCTTCCTCCGACGAAACCCTGATCTGCGGGACTCGGATCGTCTACCCCCCTAGACATTCTTCTGACAGGGGTAGCCCGGCGTAGCTCTCTCTTGTTTTGTGTCTGACTAGGTCATAGGATGATGTAAAACCATGTTGGTTCAAAAGTTGGGGCACTATCCTACCCGGTTTCACGTGAACGGGGAGATTCCCCCTTATACAGGTCGAGAACCTTTCGCTTCTAGGTTAGAGCGCATGCATGCGAGAGGGACACATGCAATCACCTATAACAACCTTGCACCACACTCACACACATATGCTAGGGACACATGCAAGTTTTCAGATGATTCTGACGTTCTCGTGGTCTTCCTCCGGCGAAACCCTGATCTGCGGGACTCGGATCGTCTACCCCCCTAGACATTCTTCTGACAGGGGTAGCCTGGCGTAGCTCTCTCTTGTTTTGTGTCTGACTAGGTGATAGGATGATGTAAAACCATGTTGGTTCACAAGTTGGGGCACTATCCTACCCGGTTTCACCTGAACGGGGAGATTCCCCCTTATACAGGTCCATAACCTTTCGCTTCTAGGTTAGAGCGCATGCATGCGAGGGGGACACATGCAATCACCTATACCAACCTTGAACCACACTCACACACATATGCTAGGGACACATGCAAGTTTTCAGATGATTCCGACGTTCTTGCGGACTTCCACCGGCGAAACCCTGATCTGCGGGACTCGGACCGTCTACCCCCCTAGAGATTCTTTTGACAGGGGTAGCCCGGCGTAGCTCTCTCTTGTTTTGTATTTGATTATGTCATGGGATGATGTGAAACTATGTTGGTTCACAAGTTGGGGCACTATACGGCCCGATTTCACCATAACGGGGAGATTCCCCCTTATACAGGTCCAGAACCTTCGCTTCTAGGTTAGAGCGCATGCATGTGAGGGGGGACACATGCAATCACCTATACCAACCTGGCACCACACTCACACACATATGCTAGGGACACATGCAAGTTTTCATCGATTCCGACGTTCTCGTGGACTTCCTCCGGCGAAACCCTGATAATCTGCGGGCCTCAGATCGTCTACCCCCCTAGACATTCTTCTGACAGGGGTAGCCCGGCGTAGCTCTCTCTTGTTTTGTGTCTGACTAGGTCATAGGATGATGTAAAACCATGTTGGTTCACAAGTTGGGGCACTATCCTACCCGGTTTCACATGAACGGGGAGATCCCCCCTTATACAGGTCTAGAACCTTTCGCTTCTAGGTTAGAGCGCATGCATGCGAGAGGGATACATGCAATCACCTATAACAACCTTGCACCACACTCACACACATATGCTAGGGACACATGCAAGTTTTCAGATGATTCCGACGTTCTCGTGGTCTTCCTCCGGCGAAACCCTGATCTGCGGGACTCGGATCGTCTACCCCCCTAGACATTCTTCTGACAGGGGTAGCCCGGCGTAGCTCTCTTTTGTTTTGTGTCTGACTAGGTGATAGGATGATGTAAAACCATGTTGGTTCACAAGTTGGGGCACTATCCTACCCGGTTTCACCTGAACGGGGAGATTCCCCCTTATACAGGTCCATAACCTTTCGCTTCTAGGTTAGAGCGCATGCATGCGAGGGGGACACATGCAATCACCTATACCAACCTTGAACCACACTCACACACATATGCTAGGGACACATGCAAGTTTTCAGATGATTCCGACGTTCTTGCGGACTTCCACCGGCGAAACCCTGATCTGCGGGACTCGAACCGTCTACCCCCTAGAGATTCTTTTGACAGGGGTATCCCGGCGTAGCTCTCTCTTGTTTTGTATTTGATTATGTCATGGGATGATGTGAAACCATGTTGGTTCACAAGTTGGGGCACTATACGGCCCAATTTCACCATAACGGGGAGATTCCCCCTTATACAGGTCCAGAACCTTCGCTTCTAGGTTAGAGCGCATGCATGTGAGGGGGGACACATGCAATCACCTATACCAACCTGGCACCACACTCACACACATATGCTAGGGACACATGCAAGTTTTCATCGATTCCGACGTTCTCGTGGACTTCCTCCGGCGAAACCCTGATAATCTGCGGGCCTTGGATCGTGTACCCCCCTAGACATTCTTCTGACAGGGGTAGCCCGGCGTAGCTCTCTCTTGTTTTGTGTCTGACTAGGTCATAGGATGATGTAAAACCATGTTGGTTCACAAGTTGGGGCACTATCCTACCCGGTTTCACCTGAACGGGGAGATTCCCCCTTATATAGGTCCAGAACCTTTCGCTTCTAGGTTAGAGCGCATGCATGCGAGGGGGACACACACAATCACCTATACCAACCTTGCTCCACACTCACACACATATGCTAGGGACACATGCAAGTTTTCAGATGATTCCGACGTTCTCGTGGTCTTCCTCCGGCGAAACCCTGATCTGCGAGACTCAGATCGTCTACCCCCCTAGACATTCTTCTGATAGTGGTAGCCCGGCGTAGCTCTCTCTTGTTTGTGTCTGACTAGGTCATAGGATGATGTAAAACCATGTTGGTTCACAAGTTGGGGAACTATCCTACCCGGTTTCACCTGAACGGGGAGATTCCCCCTTATACAGGTCCAGAACCTTCGCTTCTAGGTTAGAGCGCATGCATGCGAGGGGTACACATGCAATCACCTATACCAACCTTGCACCACACTCACACACACATATGCTAGGGACACATGCAAGTTTTCAGATGATTCCGACGTTCTCGTGGTCTTCCTCCGACGAAACCCTGATCTGCGGGACTCTGATCGTCTACCCCCCTAGACATTCTTCTGACAGGGGTAGCCCGGTGTAGCTCTCTCTTGTTTTGTGTCTGACTAGGTCATAGGATGATGTAAAACCATGTTGGTTCACAAGTTGGGGCACTATCCTACCCGGTTTCACGTGAACGGGGAGATTCCCCCTTATACAGGTCGAGAACCTTTCGCTTCTAGGTTAGAGCGCATGCATGCGAGAGGGACACATGCAATCACCTATACCAACCTTGCACCACACTCACACACATATGCTAGGGACACATGCAAGTTTTCAGATGATTCCGACGTTCTCGTGGTCTTCCTCCGGCGAAACCCTGATCTGCGGGACTCGGATCGTCTACCCCCCTAGACATTCTTCTGACAGGGTAGCCCGGCGTAGCTCTCCCTTGTTTTGTGTCTGACTAGGTCATAGGATGATGTAAAACCATGTTGGTTCACAAGTTGGGGCGATATCCTACCCGGTTTCACCTGAACGGGGAGATTCCCCCTTATACAGGTCCAGAACCTTTCGCTTCTAGGTTAGAGCGCATGCATGCGAGGGGGACACACGCAATCACCTATACCAACCTTGCTCCACACTCACACACATATGCTAGGGACACATGCAAGTTTTCAGATGATTCCGACGTTCTCGTGGTCTTCCTCCGGCGAAACCCTGATCTGCGAGACTCAGATCGTCTACCCCCCTAGACATTCTTCTGATAGTGGTAGCCCGGCGTAGCTCTCTCTTGTTTGTGTCTGACTAGGTCATAGGATGATGTAAAACCATGTTGGTTCACAAGTTGGGGCACTATCCTACCCGGTTTCACCTAAACAGGGAGATTCCCCCTTATACAGGTCCATAACCTTTCGCTTCTAGGTTAGAGCGCATACATGCGAGGGGGACACATGCAATCACCTATACCAACCTTGCACCACACTCACACACATATGCTAGGGACACATGCAAGTTTTCAGATGATTCCGACGATCTTGCGGACTTCCACCGGCGAAACCCTGATCTGCGGGACTCGGACCGTCTACCCCCCTAGACATTCTTCTGACAGGGGTAGCCCGGCGTAGCTCTCTCTTGTTTTGTGTTTGATTATGTCATGGGATGATGTGAAACCATGTTGGTTCACAAGTTGGGGCACTATACGGCCCGGTTTCACCGTAACAGGGAGATTCCCCCTTATACAGGTCCAGAACCTTCGCTTCTAGGTTAGAGCGCATGCATGTGAGGGGGGACACATGCAATCACCTATACCAACCTGGCACCACACTCACACACATATGCTAGGGACACATGAAATTTTTCATCGATTCCGACGTTCTCGTGTACTTCCTCCGGCGAAACCCTGATGATCTGCGGGCCTCGGATCGTCTACCCACCTAGACATTCTTCTGACAGGGGTAGCCCGGCGTAGCTCTCTCTTGTTTTGTGTCTGACTAGGTCATAGGATGATGTAAAACCATGTTGGTTCACAAGTTGGGGCACTATCCTACCCGGTTTCACGTGAACGGGGAGATTCCCCCTTATACAGGTCGAGAACCTTTCGCTTCTAGGTTAGAGCGCATGCATGCGAGAGGGACACATGCAATCACCTATACCAACCTTGCACCACACTCAAACACATATGCTAGGGACACATGCAAGTTTTCAGATGATTCCGACGTTCTCGTGGTCTTCCTCCGGCGAAACCCTGATCTACGGTTCTCGGATCGTCTACCCCCCTAGACATTCTTCTGACAGGGGTAGCCCGGCGTAGCTCTCTCTTGTTTGTGTCTGACTAGGTCATAGGATGATGTAAAACCATGTTGGTTCACAAGTTGGGGCACTATCCTACCCGGTTTCACCTAAACAGGGAGATTCCCCCTTATACAGGTCCATAACCTTTCGCTTCTAGGTTAGAGCGCATGCATGCGAGGGGGACACATGCAATCACCTATACCAACCTTGCACCACACTCACACACATATGCTAGGGACACATGCAAGTTTTCAGATGATTCCGACGATCTTGCGGACTTCCACCGGCGAAACCCTGATCTGCGGGACTCGGACCGTCTACCCCCCTAAACATTCTTCTGACAGGGGTAGCCCGGCGTAGCTCTCTCTTGTTTTGTGTTTGATTATGTCATGGGATGATGTGAAACCATGTTGGTTCACAAGTTGGGGCACTATACGGCCCGGTTTCACCGTAACAGGGAGATTCCCCCTTATACAGGTCCAGAACCTTCGCTTCTAGGTTAGAGCGCATGCATGTGAGGGGGGACACATGCAATCACCGATACCAACCTGGCACCACACTCACACACATATGCTAGGGACACATGAAATTTTTCATCGATTCCGACGTTCTCGTGTACTTCCTCCGGCGAAACCCTAATGATCTGCGGGCCTCGGATCGTCTACCCCCCTAGACATTCTTCTGACAGGGGTAGCCCGACGTAGATCTCTCTTGTTTTGTGTCTGACTAGGTCATAGGATGATGTAAAACCATGTTGGTTCACAAGTTGGGGCACTATCCTACCCGGTTTCACGTGAACGGGGAGATTCCCCCTTATACAGGTCGAGAACCTTTCGCTTCTAGGTTAGAGCGCATGCATGCGAGAGGGACACAAGCAATCACCTATACCAACCTTGCACCACACTCACACACATATGCTAGGGACACATGCAAGTTTTCAGATGATTCCGACGTTCTCGTGGTCTTCCTCCGGCGAAACCCTGATCTACGGTTCTCGGATCGTCTACCCCCCTAGACATTCTTCTGACAGGGGTAGCCCGGCGTAGCTCTCTCTTGTTTTGTGTCTGACTAGGTCATAGGATGATGTAAAACCATGTTGGCTCACAAGTTGGGGCACTATCCTACCCGGTTTCACC
Organism: Avena sativa; assembly: GCA_916181665.1. Lineage (NCBI taxonomy): Eukaryota > Viridiplantae > Streptophyta > Magnoliopsida > Poales > Poaceae > Avena > Avena sativa. Next base: position 389,381,932 of record OV702296.1, read on the forward strand.
TGAACAGGGAGATTCCCCCTTATACAGGTCCATAACCTTTCGCTTCTAGGTTAGAGCGCATGCATGCGAGGGGGACACATGCAATCACCTATACCAACCTTGCACCACACTCACACACATATGCTAGGGACACATGCAAGTTTTCAGATGATTCCGACGTTCTTGCGGACTTCCACCGGCGAAACCCTGATCTGCGGGACTTGGACCGTCTAACCCCTAGACATTCTTCTAACAGGGGTAGCCCGGCGTAGCTCTCTCTTGTTTTGTGTTTGATTATGTCATGGGATGATGTGAAACCATGTTGGTTCACAAGTTGGGGCACTATACGGCCCGGTTTCACGGTAACAGGGAGATTCCCCCTTATACAGGTCCAGAACCTTCGCTTCTAGGTTAGAGCGCATGCATATGAGGGGGGACACATGCAATCACCTATACCAACCTGGCACCACACTCACACACATATTCTAGGGACACATGAAAGTTTTCATCGATTCCGACATTCTCGTGGACTTCCTCCGGCGAAACCCTGATGATCTGCGGGCCTCGGATCGTCTACCCCCCTAGACATTCTTCTGACAGGGGTAGCCCGGCGTAGCTCTCTCTTGTTTTGTGTCTAACTAGGTCATAGGATGATGTAAAACCATGTTGGTTCACAAGTTGGGGCACTATCCTACCCGGTTTCACGTGAACGGGGAGATTCCCCCTTATACAGGTCGAGAACCTTTCGCTTCTAGGTTAGAGCGCATGCATGCGAGAGGGACACATGCAATCACCTATACCAACCTTGCACCACACTCACACACATATGCTAGGGACACATGCAAGTTTTTAGATGATTCCGACGTTCTCGTGGTCTTCCTCCGGCGAAACCCTGATCTGCGGGACTCGGATCGTCTACCCCCCTAGACATTCTTCTGACAGGGTAGCCCGACGTAGCTCTCTCTTGTTTTGTGTCTGACTAGGTCATAGGATGATGTAAAACCATGTTGGTTCACAAGTTGGGGCACTATCCTACCTGGTTTCACCTGAACGGGGAGATTCCCCCTTATACAAGTCCATAACCTTTCGCTTCTAGGTTAGAGCGCATGCATGCGAGGGGGACACATGCAATCACCTATACCAACCTTGCACCACACTCACACACATATGGTAGGGACACATGCAAGTTTTCAGATGATTCCAACGTTCTTGCGGACTTCCACCGGCGAAACCCTGATCTGTGAGTGGGGACACATGCAATCACCTATACCAACCTGGCACCACACTCACACACATATGCTAGGGACACATGCAAGTTTTCATCGATTCCGACGTTCTCGTGGACTTCCTCCGGCGAAACCCTGATGATCTGCGGGCCTCGGATCGTCTACCCCCCTAGACATTCTTCTGACAGGGGTAGCCCGGCGTAGCTCTCTCTTGTTTTGTGTCTGACTAGGTGATAGGATGATGTAAAACCATGTTGGTTCACAAGTTGGGGCACTATCCTACCCGGTTTCACCTCAACGGGGAGATTCCCCCTTATACAGGTCCATAACCTTTCGCTTCTAGGTTAGAGCGCATGCATGCGAGGGGGACACATGCAATCACCTATAACAACCTTGCACCACACTCACACACATATTCTAGGGACACATGCAAGTTTTCAGATGATTCCGACGTTCTCCTGGTCTTCCTCCGGCGAAACCCTGATCTGCGGGCCTCGGATCGTCTACCCCCCTAGACATTCTTCTGACAGGAGTAGCCCGGCGTAGCTCTCTCTTGTTTTGTGTCTGACTAGGTCATAGGATGATGTAAAACCATGTTGGTTCACAAGTTGGGGCACTATCCTACCCGGTTTCACCTGAACGGGGAGATTCCCCCTTATACAGGTCCAGAACCTTCGCTTCTAGGTTAGAGCGCATGCATGCGAGGGGGACACATGCAATCACCTATACCAACCTTGCACCACACTCACACACATATGCTAGGGACACATGCAAGTTTTCAGATGATTCCGACGTTCGCGTGGTCTTCCTCCGACGAAACCCTGATCTGCGGGACTCGGATCGTCTACCCCCCTAGACATTCTTCTGACAGGGGTAACCCGGCGTAGCTCTCTCTTGTTTTGTGTCTGACTAGGTCATAGGATGATGTAAAACCATGTTGGTTCACAAGTTGGGGCACTATCCTACCCGGTTTCACGTGAACGGGGAGATTCCCCCTTATACAGGTCGAGAACCTTTCGCTTCTAGGTTAGAGCGCATGCATGCGAGAGGGACACATGCAATCACCTATAACAACCTTGCACCACACTCACACACATATGCTAGGGACACATGCAAGTTTTCAGATGATTCTGACGTTCTCGTGGTCTTCCTCCGGCGAAACCCTGATCTGCGGGACTCGGATCGTCTACCCCCCTAGACATTCTTCTGACAGGGGTAGCCCGGCGTAGCTCTCTCTTGTTTTGTGTCTGACTAGGTGATAGGATGATGTAAAACCATGTTGGTTCACAAGTTGGCGCACTATCCTACCCGGTTTCACGTGAACGGGGAGATTCCCCCTTATACAGGTCGAGAACCTTTTGCTTCTAGGTTAGAGCGCATGCATGCGAGAGGGACACATGCAATCACCTATAACAACCTTGCACCACACTCACACACATATGCTAGGGACACATGCAAGTTTTCAGATGATTCCGACGTTCTCGTGGTCTTCCTCCGGCGAAACCCTGATCTGCGGGACTCGGATCGTCTACCCCCCTAGACATTCTTCTGACAGGGGTAGCCTGGCGTAGCTCTCTCTTGTTTTGTGTCTGACTAGGTGATAGGATGATGTAAAACCATGTTGGTTCACAAGTTGGGGCACTATCCTACCCGGTTTCACCTGAACGGGGAGATTCCCCCTTATACAGGTCCATAACCTTTCGCTTCTAGGTTAGAGCGCATGCATGCGAGGGGGACACATGCAATGACCTATACCAACCTTGAACCACACTCACACACATATGCTAGGGACACATGCAAGTTTTCAGATGATTCCGACGTTCTTGCGGACTTCCACCGGCGAAACCCTGATCTGCGGGACTCGGACCGTCTACCCCCCTAGAGATTCTTTTGACAGGGGTAGCCCGGCGTAGGTCTCTCTTGTTTTGTATTTGATTATGTCATGGGATGATGTGAAACCATGTTGGTTCACAAGTTGGGGCACTATACGGCCCGATTTCACCATAACGGGGAGATTCCCCCTTATACAGGTCCAGAACCTTCGCTTCTAGGTTAGAGCGCATGCATGTGAGGGGGGACACATGCAATCACCTATACCAACCTGGCACCACACTCACACACATATGCTAGGGACACATGCAAGTTTTCATCGATTCCGACTTTCTCGTGGACTTCCTCCGGCGAAACCCTGATAATCTGCGGGCCTCGGATCGTCTACCCCCCTAGACATTCTTCTGACAGGGGTAGCCCGGCGTAGCTCTCTCTTGTTTTGTGTCTGACTAGGTCATAGGATGATGTAAAACCATGTTGGTTCATAAGTTGGGGCACTATCCTACCCGGTTTCACATGAACGGGGAGATCCCCCCTTATACAGGTCTAGAACCTTTCGCTTCTAGGTTAGAGCGCATGCATGCGAGAGGGATACATGCAATCACCTATAACAACCTTGCACCACACTCACACACATATGCTAGGGACACATGCAAGTTTTCAGATGATTCCGACGTTCTCGTGGTCTTCCTCCGGCGAAACCCTGATCCGCGGGACTCGGATCGTCTACCCCCCTAGACATTCTTCTGACAGGGGTAGCCCGGCGTAGCTCTCTTTTGTTTTGTGTCTGACTAGGTGATAGGATGATGTAAAACCATGTTGGTTCACAAGTTGGGGCACTATCCTACCCGGTTTCACCTGAACGGGGAGATTCCCCCTTATACAGGTCCATAACCTTTCGCTTCTAGGTTAGAGCGCATGCATGCGAGGGGGACACATGCAATCACCTATACCAACCTTGAACCACACTCACACACATATGCTAGGGACACATGCAAGTTTTCGGATGATTCCGACGTTCTTGCGGACTTCCACCGGCGAAACCCTGATCTACGGGACTCGGACCGTCTACCCCCTAGAGATTCTTTTGACAAGGGTAGCCCGGCGTAGCTCTCTCTTGTTTTGTATTTGATTATGTCATGGGATGATGTGAAACCATGTTGGTTCACAAGTTGGGGCACTATACGGCCCGATTTCACCATAACGGGGAGATTCCCCCTTATACAGGTCCAGAACCTTCGCTTCTAGGTTAGAGCGCATGCATGTGAGGGGGGACACATGCAATCACCTATACCAACCTGGCACCACACTCACACACATATGCTAGGGACACATGCAAGTTTTCATCGATTCCGACGTTCTCGTGGACTTCCTCCGGCGAAACCCTGATAATCTGCGGGCCTCGGATCGTCTACCCCCCTAGACATTCTTCTGATAGGGGTAGCCCGGCGTAGCTCTCTCTTGTTTTGTGTCTGACTAGGTCATAGGATGATGTAAAACCATGTTGGTTCACAAGTTGGGGCACTATCCTACCCGGTTTCACATGAACGGGGAGATCCCCCCTTATACAGGTCTAGAACCTTTCGCTTCTAGGTTAGAGCGCATGCATGCGAGAGGGACACATGCAATCACCTATAACAACCTTGCACCACACTCACACACATATGCTAGGGACACATGCAAGTTTTCAGATGATTCCGACGTTCTCGTGGTCTTCCTCCGGCGAAACCCTGATCTGCGGGACTCGGATCGTCTACCCCCCTAGACATTCTTCTGACAGGGGTAGCCCGGCGTAGCTCTCTTTTGTTTTGTGTCTGACTAGGTCATAGGATGATGTAAAACCATGTTGGTTCACAAGATAGGGCACTATCCTACCCGGTTTCACGTGAACGGGTAGATTCCCCCTTATACAGGTCGAGAACCTTTTGCTTCTAGGTTAGAGCGCATGCATGCGAGAGGGACACATGCAATCACCTATAACAACCTTGCACCACACTCACACACATATGCTAGGGACACATGCAAGTTTTCAGATGATTCCGACGTTCTCGTGGTCTTCCTCCGGCGAAACCCTGATCTGCGGGACTCGGATCGTCTACCCCCCTAGACATTCTTCTGACAGGGGTAGCCTGGCGTAGCTCTCTCTTGTTTTGTGTCTGACTAGGTGATAGGATGATGTAAAACCATGTTGGTTCACAAGTTGGGGCACTATCCTACCCGGTTTCACCTGAACGGGGAGATTCCCCCTTATACAGGTCCATAACCTTTCGCTTCTAGGTTAGAGCGCATGCATGCGAGGGGGACACATGCAATCACCTATACCAACCTTGAACCACACTCACACACATATGCTAGGGACACATGCAAGTTTTCATATGATTCCGACGTTCTTGCGGACTTCCACCGGCGAAACCCTGATCTGCGGGACTCGGACCGTCTACCCCACTAGACATTCTTTTGACAGGGGTAGCCCGGCGTAGCTCTCTCTTGTTTTGTATTTGATTATGTCATGGGATGATGTGAAACCATGTTGGTTCACAAGTTGGGGCACTATACGGCCCGATTTCACCATAACGGGGAGATTCCCCCTTATACAGGTCCAGAACCTTCGCTTCTAGGTTAGAGCGCATGCATGTGAGGGGGGACACATGCAATCACCTATACCAGCCTGGCACCACACTCACACACATATGCTAGGGACACATGCAAGTTTTCATCGATTCCGACGTTCTCGTGGACTTCCTCCGGCGAAACCCTGATGATCTGCGGGCCTCGGATCGTCTACCCCCCTAGACATTCTTCTGACAGGGGTAGCTCGGCGTAGCTCTCTCTTGTTTTGTGTCTGACTAGGTCATAGGATGATGTAAAACCAAGTTGGTTCACAAGTTGGGGCCCTATCCTACCCGGTTTCACATGAACGGGGAGATCCCCCCTTATACAGGTCTAGAACCTTTCGCTTCTAGGTTAGAGCGCATGCATGCGAGAGGGACACATGCAATCACCTATAACAACCTTGCACCACACTCACACACATATGCTAGGGACACATGCAAGTTTTCAGATGATTCCGACGTTCTCGTGGTCTTCCTCCGGCGAAACCCTGATCTGCGGGACTCGGATCGTCTACCCCCATAGACATTCTTCTGACAGGGGTAGCCCGGCGTAGCTCTCTCTTGTTTTGTGTCTGACTAGGTGATAGGATGATGTAAAACCATGTTGGTTCACAAGTTGGGGCACTATCCTACCCGGTTTCACGTGAACGGGGAGATTCCCCCTTATACAGGTCGAGAACCTTTCGCTTCTAGGTTAGAGCGCATGCATGCGAGAGGGACACATGCAATCACCTATACCAACCTTGCACCACACTCACACACATATGCTAGGGACACATGCAAGTTTTTAGATGATTCCGACGTTCTCGTGGTCTTCCTCCGGCGAAACCCTGATCTGCGGGACTCGGATCGTCTACCCCCCTAGACATTCTTCTGACAGGGTAGCCCGACGTAGCTCTCTCTTGTTTTGTGTCTGACTAGGTCATAGGATGATGTAAAACCATGTTGGTTCACAAGTTGGGGCACTATCCTACCTGGTTTCACCTGAACGGGGAGATTCCCCCTTATACAAGTCCATAACCTTTCGCTTCTAGGTTAGAGCGCATGCATGCGAGGGGGACACATGCAATCACCTATACCAACCTTGCACCACACTCACACACATATGGTAGGGACACATGCAAGTTTTCAGATGATTCCAACGTTCTTGCGGACTTCCACCGGCGAAACCCTGATCTGTGAGTGGGGACACATGCAATCACCTATACCAACCTGGCACCACACTCACACACATATGCTAGGGACACATGCAAGTTTTCATCGATTCCGACGTTCTCGTGGACTTCCTCCGGCGAAACCCTGATGATCTGCGGGCCTCGGATCGTCTACCCCCCTAGACATTCTTCTGACAGGGGTAGCCCGGCGTAGCTCTCTCTTGTTTTGTGTCTGACTAGGTGATAGGATGATGTAAAACCATGTTGGTTCACAAGTTGGGGCACTATCCTACCCGGTTTCACCTCAACAGGGAGATTCCCCCTTATACAGGTCCATAACCTTTCGCTTCTAGGTTAGAGCGCATGCATGCGAGGGGGACACATGCAATCACCTATAACAACCTTGCACCACACTCACACACATATTCTAGGGACACATGCAAGTTTTCAGATGATTCCGACGTTCTCCTGGTCTTCCTCCGGCGAAACCCTGATCTGCGGGCCTCGGATCGTCTACCCCCCTAGACATTCTTCTGACAGGAGTAGCCCGGCGTAGCTCTCTCTTGTTTTGTGTCTGACTAGGTCATAGGATGATGTAAAACCATGTTGGTTCACAAGTTGGGGCACTATCCTACCCGGTTTCACCTGAACGGGGAGATTCCCCCTTATACAGGTCCAGAACCTTCGCTTCTAGGTTAGAGCGCATGCATGCGAGGGGGACACATGCAATCACCTATTCCAACCTTGCACCACACTCACACACATATGCTAGGGACACATGCAAGTTTTCAGATGATTCCGACGTTCGCGTGGTCTTCCTCCGACGAAACCCTGATCTGCGGGACTCGGATCGTCTACCCCCCTAGACATTCTTCTGACAGGGGTAACCCGGCGTAGCTCTCTCTTGTTTTGTGTCTGACTAGGTCATAGGATGATGTAAAACCATGTTGGTTCACAAGTTGGGGCACTATCCTACCCGGTTTCACGTGAACGGGGAGATTCCCCCTTATACAGGTCGAGAACCTTTCGCTTCTAGGTTAGAGCGCATGCATGCGAGAGGGACACATGCAATCACCTATAACAACCTTGCACCACACTCACACACATATGCTAGGGACACATGCAAGTTTTCAGATGATTCTGACGTTCTCGTGGTCTTCCTCCGGCGAAACCCTGATCTGCGGGACTCGGATCGTCTACCCCCCTAGACATTCTTCTGACAGGGGTAGCCCGGCGTAGCTCTCTCTTGTTTTGTGTCTGACTAGGTGATAGGATGATGTAAAACCATGTTGGTTCACAAGTTGGCGCACTATCCTACCCGGTTTCACGTGAACGGGGAGATTCCCCCTTATACAGGTCGAGAACCTTTTGCTTCTAGGTTAGAGCGCATGCATGCGAGAGGGACACATGCAATCACCTATAACAACCTTGCACCACACTCACACACATATGCTAGGGACACATGCAAGTTTTCAGATGATTCCGACGTTCTCGTGGTCTTCCTCCGGCGAAACCCTGATCTGCGGGACTCGGATCGTCTACCCCCCTAGACATTCTTCTGACAGGGGTAGCCTGGCGTAGCTCTCTCTTGTTTTGTGTCTGACTAGGTGATAGGATGATGTAAAACCATGTTGGTTCACAAGTTGGGGCACTATCCTACCCGGTTTCACCTGAACGGGGAGATTCCCCCTTATACAGGTCCATAACCTTTCGCTTCTAGGTTAGAGCGCATGCATGCGAGGGGGACACATGCAATGACCTATACCAACCTTGAACCACACTCACACACATATGCTAGGGACACATGCAAGTTTTCAGATGATTCCGACGTTCTTGCGGACTTCCACCGGCGAAACCCTGATCTGCGGGACTCGGACCGTCTACCCCCCTAGAGATTCTTTTGACAGGGGTAGCCCGGCGTAGGTCTCTCTTGTTTTGTATTTGATTATGTCATGGGATGATGTGAAACCATGTTGGTTCACAAGTTGGGGCACTATACGGCCCGATTTCACCATAACGGGGAGATTCCCCCTTATACAGGTCCAGAACCTTCGCTTCTAGGTTAGAGCGCATGCATGTGAGGGGGGACACATGCAATCACCTATACCAACCTGGCACCACACTCACACACATATGCTAGGGACACATGCAAGTTTTCATCGATTCCGACGTTCTCGTGGACTTCCTCCGGCGAAACCCTGATAATCTGCGGGCCTCGGATCGTCTACCCCCCTAGACATTCTTCTGACAGGGGTAGCCCGGCGTAGCTCTCTCTTGTTTTGTGTCTGACTAGGTCATAGGATGATGTAAAACCATGTTGGTTCATAAGTTGGGGCACTATCCTACCCGGTTTCACATGAACGGGGAGATCCCCCCTTATACAGGTCTAGAACCTTTCGCTTCTAGGTTAGAGCGCATGCATGCGAGAGGGATACATGCAATCACCTATAACAACCTTGCACCACACTCACACACATATGCTAGGGACACATGCAAGTTTTCAGATGATTCCGACATTCTCGTGGTCTTCCTCCGGCGAAACCCTGATCCGCGGGACTCGGATCGTCTACCCCCCTAGACATTCTTCTGACAGGGGTAGCCCGGCGTAGCTCTCTTTTGTTTTGTGTCTGACTAGGTGATAGGATGATGTAAAACCATGTTGGTTCACAAGTTGGGGCACTATCCTACCCGGTTTCACCTGAACGGGGAGATTCCCCCTTATACAGGTCCATAACCTTTCGCTTCTAGGTTAGAGCGCATGCATGCGAGGGGGACACATGCAATCACCTATACCAACCTTGAACCACACTCACACACATATGCTAGGGACACATGCAAGTTTTCGGATGATTCCGACGTTCTTGCGGACTTCCACCGGCGAAACCCTGATCTGCGGGACTCGGACCGTCTACCCCCTAGAGATTCTTTTGACAGGGGTAGCCCGGCGTAGCTCTCTCTTGTTTTGTATTTGATTATGTCATGGGATGATGTGAAACCATGTTGGTTCACAAGTTGGGGCACTATACGGCCCGATTTCACCATAACGGGGAGATTCCCCCTTATACAGGTCCAGAACCTTCGCTTCTAGGTTAGAGCGCATGCATGTGAGGGGGGACACATGCAATCACCTATACCAACCTGGCACCACACTCACACACATATGCTAGGGACACATGCAAGTTTTCATCGATTCCGACGTTCTCGTGGACTTCCTCCGGCGAAACCCTGATAATCTGCGGGCCTCGGATCGTCTACCCCCCTAGACATTCTTCTGATAGGGGTAGCCCGGCGTAGCTCTCTCTTGTTTTGTGTCTGACTAGGTCATAGGATGATGTAAAACCATGTTGGTTCACAAGTTGGGGCACTATCCTACCCGGTTTCACATGAACGGGGAGATCCCCCCTTATACAGGTCTAGAACCTTTCGCTTCTAGGTTAGAGCGCATGCATGCGAGAGGGACACATGCAATCACCTATAACAACCTTGCACCACACTCACACACATATGCTAGGGACACATGCAAGTTTTCAGATGATTCCGACGTTCTCGTGGTCTTCCTCCGGCGAAACCCTGATCTGCGGGACTCGGATCGTCTACCCCCCTAGACATTCTTCTGACAGGGGTAGCCCGGCGTAGCTCTCTTTTGTTTTGTGTCTGACTAGGTCATAGGATGATGTAAAACCATGTTGGTTCACAAGTTAGGGCACTATCCTACCCGGTTTCACGTGAACGGGTAGATTCCCCCTTATACAGGTCGAGAACCTTTTGCTTCTAGGTTAGAGCGCATGCATGCGAGAGGGACACATGCAATCACCTATAACAACCTTGCACCACACTCACACACATATGCTAGGGACACATGCAAGTTTTCAGATGATTCCGACGTTCTCGTGGTCTTCCTCCGGCGAAACCCTGATCTGCGGGACTCGGATCGTCTACCCCCCTAGACATTCTTCTGACAGGGGTAGCCTGGCGTAGCTCTCTCTTGTTTTGTGTCTGACTAGGTGATAGGATGATGTAAAACCATGTTGGTTCACAAGTTGGGGCACTATCCTACCCGGTTTCACCTGAACGGGGAGATTCCCCCTTATACAGGTCCATAACCTTTCGCTTCTAGGTTAGAGCGCATGCATGCGAGGGGGACACATGCAATCACCTATACCAACCTTGAACCACACTCACACACATATGCTAGGGACACATGCAAGTTTTCAGATGATTCCGACGTTCTTGCGGACTTCCACCGGCGAAACCCTGATCTGCGGGACTCGGACCGTCTACCCCACTAGACATTCTTTTGACAGGGGTAGCCCGGCGTAGCTCTCTCTTGTTTTGTATTTGATTATGTCATGGGATTATGTGAAAGCATGTTGGTTCACAAGTCGGGGCACTATACGGCCCGATTTCACCATAACGGGGAGATTCCCCCTTATACAGGTCCAGAACCTTCGCTTCTAGGTTAGAGCGCATGCATGTGAGGGGGGACACATGCAATCACCTATACCAGCCTGGCACCACACTCACACACATATGCTAGGGACACATGCAAGTTTTCATCGATTCCGACGTTCTCGTGGACTTCCTCCGGCGAAACCCTGATGATCTGCGGGCCTCGGATCGTCTACCCCCCTAGACATTCTTCTGACAGGGGTAGCCCGGCGTAGCTCTCTCTTGTTTTGTGTCTGACTAGGTCATAGGATGATGTAAAACCAAGTTGGTTCACAAGTTGGGGCCCTATCCTACCCGGTTTCACATGAACGGGGAGATCCCCCCTTATACAGGTCTAGAACCTTTCGCTTCTAGGTTAGAGCGCATGCATGCGAGAGGGACACATGCAATCACCTATAACAACCTTGCACCACACTCACACACATATTCTAGGGACACATGCAAGTTTTCAGATGATTCCGACGTTCTCGTGGTCTTCCTCCGGCGAAACCCTGATCTGCGGGACTCGGATCGTCTACCCCCATAGACATTCTTCTGACAGGGGTAGCCCGGCGTAGCTCTCTCTTGTTTTGTGTCTGACTAGGTGATAGGATGATGTAAAACCATGTTGGTTCACAAGTTGGGGCACTATCCTACCCGGTTTCACCTGAACGGGGAGATTCCCCCTTATACAGGTCCATAACCTTTCGCTTCTAGGTTAGAGCGCATGCATGCGAGGGGGACACATGCAATCACCTATACCAACCTTGAACCACACTCACACACATATGCTAGGGACACATGCAAGTTTTCAGATGATTCCGACGTTCTTGCGGACTTCCACCAGCGAAACCCTGATCTGCGGGACTCGGACCGTCTACCCCCCTAGACATTCTTTTGACAGGGGTAGCCCGGCGTAGCTCTCTCTTGTTTTGTATTTGATTATGTCATGGGATGATGTGAAACCATGTTGGTTCACAAGTTGGGGCACTATACGGCCCGATTTCACCATAACGGGGAGATTCCCCCTTATACAGGTCCAGAACCTTCGCTTCTAGGTTAGAGCGCATGCATGTGAGGGGGGACACATGCAATCACCTATACCAGCCTGGCACCACACTCACACACATATGCTAGGGACACATGCAAGTTTTCATCGATTCCGACGTTCTCGTGGACTTCCTCCGGCGAAACCCTGATGATCTGCGGGCCTCAGATCGTCTACCCCCCTAGACATTCTTCTGACAGGGGTAGCCCGGCGTAGCTCTCTCTTGTTTTGTGTCTGACTAGGTCATAGGATGATGTAAAACCATGTTGGTTCACAAGTTGGGGCACTATCCTACCCGGTTTCACATGAACGGGGAGATTCCCCCTTATACAGGTCGAGAACCTTTCGCTTCTAGGTTAGAGCGCATGCATGCGAGAGGGACACATGCAATCACCTATACCAACCTTGCACCACACTCACACACATATGCTAGGGACAAATGCAAGTTTTCAGATGATTCCGACGTTCTCGTGGTATTCCTCCGGCGAAACCCTGATCTACGGGACTCGGATCGTCTACCCCCCTAGACATTCTTCTGACAGGGGTAGCCCGGCGTAGCTCTCTCTTGTTTTGTGTCTGACTAGGTCATAGGATGATGTAAAACCATGTTGGCTCACAAGTTGGGGCACTATCCTACCCGGTTTCACCTGAACGGGGAGATTCCCCCTTATACAGGTCCATAACCTTTCGCTTCTAGGTTAGAGCGCATGCATGCGAGGGGGACACATGCAATCACCTATACCAACCTTGCACCACACTCACACACATATGCTAGGGACACATGCAAGTTTTCAGATGATTCCGACATTCTTGCGGACTTCCACCGACGAAACCCTAATCTGCGGGACTCGGACCGTCTACCCCCCTAGACATTCTTCTGACAGGGGTAGCCCGGCGTAGCTCTCTCTTGTTTTGTGTTTTATTATGTCATGGGATGATGTGAAACCATGTTGGTTCACAAGTTGGGGCACTATACGGCCCGGTTTCACGGTAACAGGGAGATTCCCCCTTATAAAGTCCAGAACCTTCGCTTCTAGGTTAGAGCGCATGCATGTGAGGGGGGACACATGCAATCACCTATACCAACCTGGCACCACACTCACACACATATGCTAGGGACACATGAAAGTTTTCATCGATTCCGACGTTCTCGTGGACTTCCTCCGGCGAAACCCTGATGATCTGCGGGCCTCGGATCGTCTACCCCCTAGACATTCTTCTGACAGGGGTAGCCCGGCGTAGCTCTCTCTTGTTTTGTGTCTGACTAGGTCATAGGATGATGTAAAACCATGTTGGTTCACAAGTTGGGGCACTATCCTACCCGGTTTCACGTGAACGGGGAGATTCCCCCTTATACAGGTCGAGAACCTTTCGCTTCTAGGTTAGAGCGCATGCATGCGAGAGGGACACATGCAATCACCTATACCAACCTTGCACCACACTCACACACATATGCTAGGGACACATGCAAGTTTTTAGATGATTCCGACGTTCTCGTGGTCTTCCTCCGGCGAAACCCTGATCTGCGGGACTCGGATCGTCTACCCCCCTAGACATTCTTCTAACAGGGTAGCCCGACGTAGCTCTCTCTTGTTTTGTGTCTGACTAGGTCATAGGATGATGTAAAACCATGTTGGTTCACAAGTTGGGGCACTATCCTACCTGGTTTCACCTGAACGGGGAGATTCCCCCTTATACAGGTCCATAACCTTTCGCTTCTAGGTTAGAGTGCATGCATGCGAGGGGGACACATGCAATCACCTATACCAACCTTGCACCACACTCACACACATATGCTAGGGACACATGCAAGTTTTCAGATGATTCCGACGTTCTTGCGGACTTCCACCGGCGAAACCCTGATCTGTGAGTGGGGACACATGCAATCACCTATACCAACCTGGCACCACACTCACACACATATGCTAGGGAAACATGCAAGTTTTCATCGATTCCGACGTTCTCGTGGACTTCCTCCGGCGAAACCCTGATGATCTGCGGGCCTCGGATCGTCTACCCCCCTAGACATTCTTCTGACAGGGGTAGCCCGGCGTAGCTCTCTCTTGTTTTGTGTCTGACTAGGTCATAGGATGATGTAAAACCATGTTGGTTCACAAGTTGGGGCACTATCCTACCCGGTTTCACCTGAACAGGGAGATTCCCCCTTATACAGGTCCATAACCTTTCGCTTCTAGGTTAGAGCGCATGCATGCGAGGGGGACACATGCAATCACCTATACAAACCTTGCACCACACTCACACACATATTCTAGGGACACATGCAAGTTTTCAGATGATTCCGACGTTCTCGTGGTCTTCCTCCGACGAAACCCTGATCTGCGGGCCTCAGATCGTCTACCCCCCTAGACATTCTTCTGACAGGGGTAGCCCGGCATAGCTCTCTCTTGTTTTGTGTCTGACTAGGTCATAGGATGATGTAAAACCATGTTGGTTCACAAGTTGGGGCACTATCCTACCCGGTTTCACCTGAACAGGGAGATTCCCCCTTATGCAGGTCCAGAACCTTCGCTTCTAGGTTAGAGCGCATGCATGCGAGGGGGACACATGCAATCACCTATACCAACCTTGCACCACACTCACACACATATGCTAGGGACACATGCAAGTTTTCAGATGATTCCGACGTTCTCGTGGTCTTCCTCCGGCGAAACCCTGATCTGCGGGACTCGGATCGTCTACCCCCCTAGACATTCTTCTGACACGGGTAGCCCGGCGTAGCTCTCTCTTGTTTTGTGTCTGACTACGTGATAGGATGATGTAAAACCATGTTGGTTCACAAGTTGGGGCACTATCCTACCCGGTTTCACCTGAACGGGGAGATTCCCCCTTATACAGGTCCATAACCTTTCGCTTCTAGGTTAGAGCGCATGCATGCGAGGGGGACACATGCAATCACCTATACCAACCTTGCACCACACTCACACACATATGCTAGGGACACATGCAAGTTTTCAGATGATTCCGACGTTCTTGCGGACTTCCACCGGCGAAACCCTGATCTGCGGGACTCGGACCGTCTACCCCCCTAGACATTCTTTTGACAGGGGTAGCCCGGCGTAGCTCTCTCTTGTTTTGTATTTGATTATGTCATGGGATGATGTGAAACCATGTTGGTTCACAAGTTGGGGCACTATACGGCCCGGTTTCACCATAACGGGGAGATTCCCCCTTATACAGGTCCAGAACCTTCGCTTCTAGGTTAGAGCGCATGCATGTGAGGGGGGACACATGCAATCACCTATACCAACCTGGCACCACACTCACACACATATGCTAGGGACACATGCAAGTTTTCATCGATTCCGACGTTCTCGTGGACTTCCTCTGGCGAAACCCTGATGATCTGCGGGCCTCGGATCGTCTACCCCCTAGACATTCTTCTGACAGGGGTAGCCCGGCGTAGCTCTCTCTTGTTTTGTGTCTGACTAGGTCATAGGATGATGTAAAACCATGTTGGTTCACAAGTTGGGGCACTATCCTACCCGGTTTCACATGAACGGGAGATCCCCCCTTATACAGGTCTAGAACCTTTCGCTTCTAGGTTAGAGCGCATGCATGTGAGAGGGACACACGCAATCACCTATACCAACCTTGCACCACACTCACACACATATCCTAGGGACACATGCAAGTTTTCAGATGATTCCGACGTTCTCGTGGTCTTCCTCCGGCGAAACCCTGATCTGCGAGACTCGGATCGTCTACCCCCCTAGACATTCTTCTGATAGGGGTAGCCCGGCGTAGCTCTCTCTTGTTTGTGTCTGACTAGGTCATAGGATGATGTAAAACCATGTAGGTTCAAAAGTTGGGGCACTATCCTACCCGGTTTCACCTGAACAGGGAGATTCCCCCTTATACAGGTCCATAACCTTTCGCTTCTAGGTTAGAGCGCATGCATGCGAGGGGGACACATTCAATCACCTATACCAACCTTGCACCACACTCACACACATATGCTAGGGACACATGCAAGTTTTCAGATGATTCCGACGATCTTGCGGACTTCCACCGGCGAAACCCTGATCTGTGGGACTCGGACCGTCTACCCCCCTAGACATTCTTCTGACAGGGGTAGCCCGGCGTAGCTCTCTCTTGTGTTGTGTCTGATTATGTCATGGGATGATGTGGAACCATGTTGGTTCACAAGTTGGGGCACTATCCTACCCGGTTTCACCGTAACAGGGAGATTCCCCCTTATACAGGTCCAGAACCTTCGCTTCTAGGTTAGAGCGCATGCATGTGAGGGGGGACACATGCAATCACCTATACCAACCTGGCACCACACTCACACACATATGCTAGGGACACATGAAATTTTTCATCGATTCCGACGTTCTCGTGTACTTCCTCCGGCGAAAGCCTGATGATCTGCGGGCCTCGGATCGTCTACCCCCCTAGACATTCTTCTGACAGGGGTAGCCCGGCGTAGCTCTCTCTTGTTTTGTGTCTGACTAGGTCATAGGATGATGTAAAACCATGTTGGTTCACAAGTTGGGGCACTATCCTACCCGGTTTCACGTGAACGGGGAGATTCCCCCTTATACAGGTCGAGAACCTTTTGCTTCTAGGTTAGAGCGCATGCATGCGAGAGGGACACATGCAATCACCTATAACAACCTTGCACCACACTCACACACATATGCTAGGGACACATGCAAGTTTTCAGATGATTCCGACGTTCTCGTGGTCTTCCTCCGGCGAAAACCTGATCTGCGGGACTCGGATCGTCTACCCCCCTAGACATTCTTCTGACAGGGGTAGCCTGGCGTAGCTCTCTCTTGTTTTGTGTCTGACTAGGTGATAGGATGATGTAAAACCATGTTGGTTCACAAGTTGGGGCACTATCCTACCCGGTTTCACCTGAACGGGGAGATTCCCCCTTATACAGGTCCATAACCTTTCGCTTCTAGGTTAGAGCGCATGCATGCGAGGGGGACACATGCAATCACCTATACCAACCTTGAACCACACTCACACACATATGCTAGGGACACATGCAAGTTTTCAGATGATTCCGACGTTCTTGCGGACTTCCACCGGCGAAACCCTGATCTGCGGGACTCGGACCGTCTACCCCCCTAGACATTCTTTTGACAGGGGTAGCCC
The DNA here is from genome assembly GCA_916181665.1 of Avena sativa. Classification (NCBI taxonomy): domain Eukaryota; kingdom Viridiplantae; phylum Streptophyta; class Magnoliopsida; order Poales; family Poaceae; genus Avena; species Avena sativa. Next base: position 389,399,336 of record OV702296.1, read on the forward strand.
GGCGTAGCTCTCTCTTGTTTTGTATTTGATTATGTCATGGGATGATGTGAAACCATGTTGGTTCACAAGTTGGGGCACTATACGGCCCGATTTCACCATAACGGGGAGATTCCCCCTTATACAGGTCCAGAACCTTCGCTTCTAGGTTAGAGCGCATGCATGTGAGGGGGGACACATGCAATCACCTATACCAACCTGGCACCACACTCACACACATATGCTAGGGACACATGCAAGTTTTCATCGATTCCGACGTTCTCGTGGACTTCCTCCGGCGAAACCCTGATGATCTGCGGGCCTCGGATCGTCTACCCCCCTAGACATTCTTCTGACAGGGGTAGCCCGGCGTAGCTCTCTCTTGTTTTGTGTCTGACTAGGTCATAGGATGATGTAAAACCATGTTGGTTCACAAGTTGGGGCACTATCCTACCCGGTTTCACATGAACGGGGAGATCCCCCTTATACAGGTCTAGAACCTTTCGCTTCTAGGTTAGAGCGCATGCATGCGAGAGGGACACATGCAATCACCTATAACAACCTTGCACCACACTCACACACATATGCTAGGGACACATGCAAGTTTTCAGATGATTCCGACGTTCTCGTGGTCTTCCTCCGGCGAAACCCTGATCTGCGGGACTCGGATCGTCTACCCCCTAGACATTCTTCTGACAGGGGTAGCCCGGCGTAGCTCTCTCTTGTTTTGTGTCTGACTAGGTGATAGGATGATGTAAAACCATGTTGGTTCACAAGTTGGGGCACTATCCTACCCGGTTTCACCTGAACGGGGAGATTCCCCCTTATACAGGTCCATAACCTTTCGCTTCTAGGTTAGAGCGCATGCATGCGAGGGGGACACATGCAATCACCTATACCAACCTTGAACCACACTCACACACATATGCTAGGGACACATGCAAGTTTTCAGATGATTCTGACGTTCTTGCGGACTTCCACCGGCGAAACCCTGATCTGTGGGACTCGGACCGTCTACCCCCCTAGACATTCTTTTGACAGGGGTAGCCCGGCGTATCTCTCTCTTGTTTTGTATTTGATTATGTCATGGGATGATGTGAAACCATGTTGGTTCACAAGTTGGGGCACTATACGGCCCGATTTCACCATAACGGGGAGATTCCCCCTTATACAGGTCCAGAACCTTCGCTTCTAGGTTAGAGCGCATGCATGTGAGGGGGGACACATGCAATCACCTATACCAACCTGGCACCACACTCACACACATATGCTAGGGACACATGCAAGTTTTCATCGATTCCGACGTTCTCGTGGACTTCCTCCGGCGAAACCCTGATGATCTGCGGGCCTCGGATCGTCTACCCCCCTAGACATTCTTCTGACAGGGGTAGCCCGGCGTAGCTCTCTCTTGTTTTGTGTCTGACTAGGTCATAGGATGATGTAAAACCATGTTGGTTCACAAGTTGGGGCACTATCCTACCCGGTTTCACATGAACGGGGAGATCCCCCCTTATACAGGTCTAGAACCTTTCGCTTCTAGGTTAGAGCGCATGCATGCGAGAGGGACACATGCAATCACCTATAACAACCTTGCACCACACTCACACACATATGGTAGGGACACATGCAAGTTTTCAGATGATTCCGACGTTCTCGTGGTCTTCCTCCGGCGAAACCCTGATCTGCGGGACTCGGATCGTCTACCCCCCTAGACATTCTTCTGACAGGGGTAGACCGGCGTAGCTCTCTCTTGTTTTGTGTCTGACTAGGTCATAGGATGATGTAAAACCATGTTGGTTCACAAGTTGGGGCACTATCCTACCCGGTTTCACGTGAACGGGGAGATTCCCCCTTATACAGGTCGAGAACCTTTTGCTTCTAGGTTAGAGCGCATGCATGCGAGAGGGACACATGCAATCACCTATAACAACCTTGCACCACACTCACACACATATGCTAGGGACACATGCAAGTTTTCAGATGATTCCGACGTTCTCGTGGTCTTCCTCCGGCGAAACCCTGATCTGCGGGACTCGGATCGTCTACCCCCCTAGACATTCTTCTGACAGGGGTAGCCTGGCGTAGCTCTCTCTTGTTTTGTGTCTGACTAGGTGATATGATGATGTAAAACCATGCTGGTTCACAAGTTGGGGCACTATCCTACCCGGTTTCACCTGAACGGGGAGATTCCCCCTTATACAGGTCCATAACCTTTCGCTTCTAGGTTAGAGCGCATGCATGCGAGGGGGACACATGCAATCACCTATACCAACCTTGAACCACACTCACACACATATGCTAGGGACACATGCAAGTTTTCAGATGATTCCGACGTTCTTGCGGACTTCCACCGGCGAAACCCTGATCTGCGGGACTCGGACCGTCTACCCCCCTAGACATTCTTTTGACAGGGGTAGCCCGGCGTAGCTCTCTCTTGTTTTGTATTTGATTATGTCATGGGATGATGTGAAACCATGTTGGTTCACAAGTTGGGGCACTATACGACCCGATTTCACCATAACGGGGAGATTCCCCCTTATACAGGTCCAGAACCTTCGCTTCTAGGTTAGAGCGCATGCATGTGAGGGGGGACACATGCAATCACCTATACCAACCTGGCACCACACTCACACACATATGCTAGGGACACATGCAAGTTTTCATCGATTCCGACGTTCTCGTGGACTTCCTCCGACGAAACCCTGATGATCTGCGGGCCTCGGATCGTCTACCCCCCTAGACATTCTTCTGACAGGGGTAGCCCGGCGTAGCTCTCTCTTGTTTTGTGTCTGACTAGGTCATAGGATGATGTAAAACCATGTTTGTTCACAAGTTGGGGCACTATCCTACCCGGTTTCACATGAACGGGGAGATCCCCCCTTATACAGGTCTAGAACCTTTCGCTTCTAGGTTAGAGCGCATGCATGCGAGAGGGACACATGCAATCACCTATAACAACCTTGCACCACACTCACACACATATGCTAGGGACACATGCAAGTTTTCAGATGATTCCGACGTTCTCGTGGTCTTCCTCCGGCGAAACCCTGATCTGCGGGACTCGGATCGTCTACCCCCCTAGACATTCTTCTGACAGGGGTATCCCGGCGTAGCTCTCTCTTGTTTTGTGTCTGACTAGGTCATAGGATGATGTAAAACCATGTTGGTTCACAAGTTGGGGCACTATCCTACCCGGTTTCACGTGAACGGGGAGATTCCCCCTTATACAGGTCGAGAACCTTTTGCTTCTAGGTTAGAGCGCATGCATGCGAGAGGGACACATGCAATCACCTATAACAACCTTGCACCACACTCACACACATATGCTAGGGACACATGCAAGTTTTCAGATGATTCCGACGTTCTCGTGGTCTTCCTCCGGCGAAAACCTGATCTGCGGGACTCGGATCGTCTACCCCCCTAGACATTCTTCTGACAGGGGTAGCCTGGCGTAGCTCTCTCTTGTTTTGTGTCTGACTAGGTGATAGGATGATGTAAAACCATGTTGGTTCACAAGTTGGGGCACTATCCTACCCGGTTTCACCTGAACGGGGAGATTCCCCCTTATACAGGTCCATAACCTTTCGCTTCTAGGTTAGAGCGCATGCATGCGAGGGGGACACATGCAATCACCTATACCAACCTTGAACCACACTCACACACATATGCTAGGGACACATGCAAGTTTTCAGATGATTCCGACGTTCTTGCGGACTTCCACCGGCGAAACCCTGATCTGCGGGACTCGGACCGTCTACCCCCCTAGACATTCTTTTGACAGGGGTAGCCCGGCGTAGCTCTCTCTTGTTTTGTATTTGATTATGTCATGGGATGATGTGAAACCATGTTGGTTCACAAGTTGGGGCACTATACGGCCCGATTTCACCATAACGGGGAGATTCCCCCTTATACAGGTCCAGAACCTTCGCTTCTAGGTTAGAGCGCATGCATGTGAGGGGGGACACATGCAATCACCTATACCAACCTGGCACCACACTCACACACATATGCTAGGGACACATGCAAGTTTTCATCGATTCCGACGTTCTCGTGGACTTCCTCCGGCGAAACCCTGATGATCTGCGGGCCTCGGATCGTCTACCCCCCTAGACATTCTTCTGACAGGGGTAGCCCGGCGTAGCTCTCTCTTGTTTTGTGTCTGACTAGGTCATAGGATGATGTAAAACCATGTTGGTTCACAAGTTGGGGCACTATCCTACCCGGTTTCACATGAACGGGGAGATCCCCCCTTATACAGGTCTAGAACCTTTCGCTTCTAGGTTAGAGCGCATGCATGCGAGAGGGACACATGCAATCACCTATAACAACCTTGCACCACACTCACACACATATGGTAGGGACACATGCAAGTTTTCAGATGATTCCGACGTTCTCGTGGTCTTCCTCCGGCGAAACCCTGATCTGCGGGACTCGGATCGTCTACCCCCCTAGACATTCTTCTGACAGGGGTAGACCGGCGTAGCTCTCTCTTGTTTTGTGTCTGACTAGGTCATAGGATGATGTAAAACCATGTTGGTTCACAAGTTGGGGCACTATCCTACCCGGTTTCACGTGAACGGGGAGATTCCCCCTTATACAGGTCGAGAACCTTTTGCTTCTAGGTTAGAGCGCATGCATGCGAGAGGGACACATGCAATCACCTATAACAACCTTGCACCACACTCACACACATATGCTAGGGACACATGCAAGTTTTCAGATGATTCCGACGTTCTCGTGGTCTTCCTCCGGCGAAACCCTGATCTGCGGGACTCGGATCGTCTACCCCCCTAGACATTCTTCTGACAGGGGTAGCCTGGCGTAGCTCTCTCTTGTTTTGTGTCTGACTAGGTGATATGATGATGTAAAACCATGCTGGTTCACAAGTTGGGGCACTATCCTACCCGGTTTCACCTGAACGGGGAGATTCCCCCTTATACAGGTCCATAACCTTTCGCTTCTAGGTTAGAGCGCATGCATGCGAGGGGGACACATGCAATCACCTATACCAACCTTGAACCACACTCACACACATATGCTAGGGACACATGCAAGTTTTCAGATGATTCCGACGTTCTTGCGGACTTCCACCGGCGAAACCCTGATCTGCGGGACTCGGACCGTCTACCCCCCTAGACATTCTTTTGACAGGGGTAGCCCGGCGTAGCTCTCTCTTGTTTTGTATTTGATTATGTCATGGGATGATGTGAAACCATGTTGGTTCACAAGTTGGGGCACTATACGACCCGATTTCACCATAACGGGGAGATTCCCCCTTATACAGGTCCAGAACCTTCGCTTCTAGGTTAGAGCGCATGCATGTGAGGGGGGACACATGCAATCACCTATACCAACCTGGCACCACACTCACACACATATGCTAGGGACACATGCAAGTTTTCATCGATTCCGACGTTCTCGTGGACTTCCTCCGACGAAACCCTGATGATCTGCGGGCCTCGGATCGTCTACCCCCCTAGACATTCTTCTGACAGGGGTAGCCCGGCGTAGCTCTCTCTTGTTTTGTGTCTGACTAGGTCATAGGATGATGTAAAACCATGTTTGTTCACAAGTTGGGGCACTATCCTACCCGGTTTCACATGAACGGGGAGATCCCCCCTTATACAGGTCTAGAACCTTTCGCTTCTAGGTTAGAGCGCATGCATGCGAGAGGGACACATGCAATCACCTATAACAACCTTGCACCACACTCACACACATATGCTAGGGACACATGCAAGTTTTCAGATGATTCCGACGTTCTCGTGGTCTTCCTCCGGCGAAACCCTGATCTGCGGGACTCGGATCGTCTACCCCCCTAGACATTCTTCTGACAGGGGTATCCCGGCGTAGCTCTCTCTTGTTTTGTGTCTGACTAGGTCATAGGATGATGTAAAACCATGTTGGTTCACAAGTTGGGGCACTATCCTACCCGGTTTCACGTGAACGGGGAGATTCCCCCTTATACAGGTCGAGAACCTTTTGCTTCTAGGTTAGAGCGCATGCATGCGAGAGGGACACATGCAATCACCTATAACAACCTTGCACCACACTCACACACATATGCTAGGGACACATGCAAGTTTTCAGATGATTCCGACGTTCTCGTGGTCTTCCTCCGGCGAAAACCTGATCTGCGGGACTCGGATCGTCTACCCCCCTAGACATTCTTCTGACAGGGGTAGCCTGGCGTAGCTCTCTCTTGTTTTGTGTCTGACTAGGTGATAGGATGATGTAAAACCATGTTGGTTCACAAGTTGGGGCACTATCCTACCCGGTTTCACCTGAACGGGGAGATTCCCCCTTATACAGGTCCATAACCTTTCGCTTCTAGGTTAGAGCGCATGCATGCGAGGGGGACACATGCAATCACCTATACCAACCTTGAACCACACTCACACACATATGCTAGGGACACATGCAAGTTTTCAGATGATTCCGACGTTCTTGCGGACTTCCACCGGCGAAACCCTGATCTGCGGGACTCGGACCGTCTACCCCCCTAGACATTCTTTTGACAGGGGTAGCCCGGCGTAGCTCTCTCTTGTTTTGTATTTGATTATGTCATGGGATGATGTGAAACCATGTTGGTTCACAAGTTGGGGCACTATACGGCCCGATTTCACCATAACGGGGAGATTCCCCCTTATACAGGTCCAGAACCTTCGCTTCTAGGTTAGAGCGCATGCATGTGAGGGGGGACACATGCAATCACCTATACCAACCTGGCACCACACTCACACACATATGCTAGGGACACATGCAAGTTTTCATCGATTCCGACGTTCTCGTGGACTTCCTCCGGCGAAACCCTGATGATCTGCGGGCCTCGGATCGTCTACCCCCCTAGACATTCTTCTGACAGGGGTAGCCCGGCGTAGCTCTCTCTTGTTTTGTGTCTGACTAGGTCATAGGATGATGTAAAACCATGTTGGTTCACAAGTTGGGGCACTATCCTACCCGGTTTCACATGAACGGGGAGATCCCCCTTATACAGGTCTAGAACCTTTCGCTTCTAGGTTAGAGCGCATGCATGCGAGAGGGACACATGCAATCACCTATAACAACCTTGCACCACACTCACACACATATGCTAGGGACACATGCAAGTTTTCAGATGATTCCGACGTTCTCGTGGTCTTCCTCCGGCGAAACCCTGATCTGCGGGACTCAGATCGTCTACCCCCTAGACATTCTTCTGACAGGGGTAGCCCGGCGTAGCTCTCTCTTGTTTTGTGTCTGACTAGGTGATAGGATGATGTAAAACCATGTTGGTTCACAAGTTGGGGCACTATCCTACCCGGTTTCACCTGAACGGGGAGATTCCCCCTTATACAGGTCCATAACCTTTCGCTTCTAGGTTAGAGCGCATGCATGCGAGGGGGACACATGCAATCACCTATACCAACCTTGAACCACACTCACACACATATGCTAGGGACACATGCAAGTTTTCAGATGATTCTGACGTTCTTGCGGACTTCCACCGGCGAAACCCTGATCTGCGGGACTCGGACCGTCTACCCCCCTAGACATTCTTTTGACAGGGGTAGCCCGGCGTATCTCTCTCTTGTTTTGTATTTGATTATGTCATGGGATGATGTGAAACCATGTTGGTTCACAAGTTGGGGCACTATACGGCCCGATTTCACCATAACGGGGAGATTCCCCCTTATACAGGTCCAGAACCTTCGCTTCTAGGTTAGAGCGCATGCATGTGAGGGGGGACACATGCAATCACCTATACCAACCTGGCACCACACTCACACACATATGCTAGGGACACATGCAAGTTTTCATCGATTCCGACGTTCTCGTGGACTTCCTCCGGCGAAACCCTGATGATCTGCGGGCCTCGGATCGTCTACCCCCCTAGACATTCTTCTGACAGGGGTAGCCCGGCGTAGCTCTCTCTTGTTTTGTGTCTGACTAGGTCATAGGATGATGTAAAACCATGTTGGTTCACAAGTTGGGGCACTATCCTACCCGGTTTCACATGAACGGGGAGATCCCCCCTTATACAGGTCTAGAACCTTTCGCTTCTAGGTTAGAGCGCATGCATGCGAGAGGGACACATGCAATCACCTATAACAACCTTGCACCACACTCACACACATATGCTAGGGACACATGCAAGTTTTCAGATGATTTCGACGTTCTCATGGTCTTCCTCCGGCGAAACCCTGATCTGCGGGACTCGGATCGTCTACCCCCCTAGACATTCTTCTGACAGGGGTATCCCGGCGTAGCTCTCTCTTGTTTTGTGTCTGACTAGGTCATAGGATGATGTAAAACCATGTTGGTTCACAAGTTGGGGCACTATCCTACCCGGTTTCACGTGAACGGGGAGATTCCCCCTTATACAGGTCGAGAACCTTTTGCTTCTAGGTTAGAGCGCATGCATGCGAGAGGGACACATGCAATCACCTATAACAACCTTGCACCACACTCAGACACATATGCTAGGGACACATGCAAGTTTTCAGATGATTCCGACGTTCTCGTGGTCTTCCTCCGGCGAAAACCTGATCTGCGGACTCGGATCGTCTACCCCCCTAGACATTCTTCTGACAGGGGTAGCCTGGCGTAGCTCTCTCTTGTTTTGTGTCTGACTAGGTGATAGGATGATGTAAAACCATGTTGGTTCACAAGTTGGGGCACTATCCTACCCGGTTTCACCTGAACGGGGAGATTCCCCCTTATACAGGTCCATAACCTTTCGCTTCTAGGTTAGAGCGCAGGCATGCGAGGGGGACACATGCAATCACCTATACCAACCTTGAACCACACTCACACACATATGCTAGGGACACATGCAAGTTTTCAGATGATTCCGACGTTCTCGTGGTCTTCCTCCGGCGAAACCCTGATCTGCGGGACTCGGATCGTCTACCCCCCTAGACATTCTTCTGACAGGGGTAGCCTGGCGTAGCTCTCTCTTGTTTTGTGTCTGACTAGGTGATATGATGATGTAAAACCATGCTGGTTCACAAGTTGGGGCACTATCCTACCCGGTTTCACCTGAACGGGGAGATTCCCCCTTATACAGGTCCATAACCTTTCGCTTCTAGGTTAGAGCGCATGCATGCGAGGGGGACACATGCAATCACCTATACCAACCTTGAACCACACTCACACACATATGCTAGGGACACATGCAAGTTTTCAGATGATTCTGACGTTCTTGCGGACTTCCACCGGCGAAACCCTGATCTGTGGGACTCGGACCGTCTACCCCCCTAGACATTCTTTTGACAGGGGTAGCCCGGCGTATCTCTCTCTTGTTTTGTATTTGATTATGTCATGGGATGATGTGAAACCATGTTGGTTCACAAGTTGGGGCACTATACGGCCCGATTTCACCATAACGGGGAGATTCCCCCTTATATAGGTCCAGAACCTTCGCTTCTAGGTTAGAGCGCATGCATGTGAGGGGGGACACATGCAATCACCTATACCAACCTGGCACCACACTCACACACATATGCTAGGGACACATGCAAGTTTTCATCGATTCCGACGTTCTCGTGGACTTCCTCCGGCGAAACCCTGATGATCTGCGGGCCTCGGATCGTCTACCCCCCTAGACATTCTTCTGACAGGGGTAGCCCGGCGTAGCTCTCTCTTGTTTTGTGTCTGACTAGGTCATAGGATGATGTAAAACCATGTTGGTTCACAAGTTGGGGCACTATCCTACCCGGTTTCACATGAACGGGGAGATCCCCCCTTATACAGGTCTAGAACCTTTCGCTTCTAGGTTAGAGCGCATGCATGCGAGAGGGACACATGCAATCACCTATAACAACCTTGCACCACACTCACACACATATGGTAGGGACACATGCAAGTTTTCAGATGATTCCGACGTTCTCGTGGTCTTCCTCCGGCGAAACCCTGATCTGCGGGACTCGGATCGTCTACCCCCCTAGACATTCTTCTGACAGGGGTAGACCGGCGTAGCTCTCTCTTGTTTTGTGTCTGACTAGGTCATAGGATGATGTAAAACCATGTTGGTTCACAAGTTGGGGCACTATCCTACCCGGTTTCACGTGAACGGGGAGATTCCCCCTTATACAGGTCGAGAACCTTTTGCTTCTAGGTTAGAGCGCATGCATGCGAGAGGGACACATGCAATCACCTATAACAACCTTGCACCACACTCACACACATATGCTAGGGACACATGCAAGTTTTCAGATGATTCCGACGTTCTCGTGGTCTTCCTCCGGCGAAACCCTGATCTGCGGGACTCGGATCGTCTACCCCCCTAGACATTCTTCTGACAGGGGTAGCCTGGCGTAGCTCTCTCTTGTTTTGTGTCTGACTAGGTGATATGATGATGTAAAACCATGCTGGTTCACAAGTTGGGGCACTATCCTACCCGGTTTCACCTGAACGGGGAGATTCCCCCTTATACAGGTCCATAACCTTTCGCTTCTAGGTTAGAGCGCATGCATGCGAGGGGGACACATGCAATCACCTATACCAACCTTGAACCACACTCACACACATATGCTAGGGACACATGCAAGTTTTCAGATGATTCCGACGTTCTTGCGGACTTCCACCGGCGAAACCCTGATCTGCGGGACTCGGACCGTCTACCCCCCTAGACATTCTTTTGACAGGGGTAGCCCGGCGTAGCTCTCTCTTGTTTTGTATTTGATTATGTCATGGGATGATGTGAAACCATGTTGGTTCACAAGTTGGGGCACTATACGACCCGATTTCACCATAACGGGGAGATTCCCCCTTATACAGGTCCAGAACCTTCGCTTCTAGGTTAGAGCGCATGCATGTGAGGGGGGACACATGCAATCACCTATACCAACCTGGCACCACACTCACACACATATGCTAGGGACACATGCAAGTTTTCATCGATTCCGACGTTCTCGTGGACTTCCTCCGACGAAACCCTGATGATCTGCGGGCCTCGGATCGTCTACCCCCCTAGACATTCTTCTGACAGGGGTAGCCCGGCGTAGCTCTCTCTTGTTTTGTGTCTGACTAGGTCATAGGATGATGTAAAACCATGTTTGTTCACAAGTTGGGGCACTATCCTACCCGGTTTCACATGAACGGGGAGATCCCCCCTTATACAGGTCTAGAACCTTTCGCTTCTAGGTTAGAGCGCATGCATGCGAGAGGGACACATGCAATCACCTATAACAACCTTGCACCACACTCACACACATATGCTAGGGACACATGCAAGTTTTCAGATGATTCCGACGTTCTCGTGGTCTTCCTCCGGCGAAACCCTGATCTGCGGGACTCGGATCGTCTACCCCCCTAGACATTCTTCTGACAGGGGTATCCCGGCGTAGCTCTCTCTTGTTTTGTGTCTGACTAGGTCATAGGATGATGTAAAACCATGTTGGTTCACAAGTTGGGGCACTATCCTACCCGGTTTCACGTGAACGGGGAGATTCCCCCTTATACAGGTCGAGAACCTTTTGCTTCTAGGTTAGAGCGCATGCATGCGAGAGGGACACATGCAATCACCTATAACAACCTTGCACCACACTCACACACATATGCTAGGGACACATGCAAGTTTTCAGATGATTCCGACGTTCTCGTGGTCTTCCTCCGGCGAAAACCTGATCTGCGGGACTCGGATCGTCTACCCCCCTAGACATTCTTCTGACAGGGGTAGCCTGGCGTAGCTCTCTCTTGTTTTGTGTCTGACTAGGTGATAGGATGATGTAAAACCATGTTGGTTCACAAGTTGGGGCACTATCCTACCCGGTTTCACCTGAACGGGGAGATTCCCCCTTATACAGGTCCATAACCTTTCGCTTCTAGGTTAGAGCGCATGCATGCGAGGGGGACACATGCAATCACCTATACCAACCTTGAACCACACTCACACACATATGCTAGGGACACATGCAAGTTTTCAGATGATTCCGACGTTCTTGCGGACTTCCACCGGCGAAACCCTGATCTGCGGGACTCGGACCGTCTACCCCCCTAGACATTCTTTTGACAGGGGTAGCCCGGCGTAGCTCTCTCTTGTTTTGTATTTGATTATGTCATGGGATGATGTGAAACCATGTTGGTTCACAAGTTGGGGCACTATACGGCCCGATTTCACCATAACGGGGAGATTCCCCCTTATACAGGTCCAGAACCTTCGCTTCTAGGTTAGAGCGCATGCATGTGAGGGGGGACACATGCAATCACCTATACCAACCTGGCACCACACTCACACACATATGCTAGGGACACATGCAAGTTTTCATCGATTCCGACGTTCTCGTGGACTTCCTCCGGCGAAACCCTGATGATCTGCGGGCCTCGGATCGTCTACCCCCCTAGACATTCTTCTGACAGGGGTAGCCCGGCGTAGCTCTCTCTTGTTTTGTGTCTGACTAGGTCATAGGATGATGTAAAACCATGTTGGTTCACAAGTTGGGGCACTATCCTACCCGGTTTCACATGAACGGGGAGATCCCCCTTATACAGGTCTAGAACCTTTCGCTTCTAGGTTAGAGCGCATGCATGCGAGAGGGACACATGCAATCACCTATAACAACCTTGCACCACACTCACACACATATGCTAGGGACACATGCAAGTTTTCAGATGATTCCGACGTTCTCGTGGTCTTCCTCCGGCGAAACCCTGATCTGCGGGACTCAGATCGTCTACCCCCTAGACATTCTTCTGACAGGGGTAGCCCGGCGTAGCTCTCTCTTGTTTTGTGTCTGACTAGGTGATAGGATGATGTAAAACCATGTTGGTTCACAAGTTGGGGCACTATCCTACCCGGTTTCACCTGAACGGGGAGATTCCCCCTTATACAGGTCCATAACCTTTCGCTTCTAGGTTAGAGCGCATGCATGCGAGGGGGACACATGCAATCACCTATACCAACCTTGAACCACACTCACACACATATGCTAGGGACACATGCAAGTTTTCAGATGATTCTGACGTTCTTGCGGACTTCCACCGGCGAAACCCTGATCTGCGGGACTCGGACCGTCTACCCCCCTAGACATTCTTTTGACAGGGGTAGCCCGGCGTATCTCTCTCTTGTTTTGTATTTGATTATGTCATGGGATGATGTGAAACCATGTTGGTTCACAAGTTGGGGCACTATACGGCCCGATTTCACCATAACGGGGAGATTCCCCCTTATACAGGTCCAGAACCTTCGCTTCTAGGTTAGAGCGCATGCATGTGAGGGGGGACACATGCAATCACCTATACCAACCTGGCACCACACTCACACACATATGCTAGGGACACATGCAAGTTTTCATCGATTCCGACGTTCTCGTGGACTTCCTCCGGCGAAACCCTGATGATCTGCGGGCCTCGGATCGTCTACCCCCCTAGACATTCTTCTGACAGGGGTAGCCCGGCGTAGCTCTCTCTTGTTTTGTGTCTGACTAGGTCATAGGATGATGTAAAACCATGTTGGTTCACAAGTTGGGGCACTATCCTACCCGGTTTCACATGAACGGGGAGATCCCCCCTTATACAGGTCTAGAACCTTTCGCTTCTAGGTTAGAGCGCATGCATGCGAGAGGGACACATGCAATCACCTATAACAACCTTGCACCACACTCACACACATATGCTAGGGACACATGCAAGTTTTCAGATGATTTCGACGTTCTCATGGTCTTCCTCCGGCGAAACCCTGATCTGCGGGACTCGGATCGTCTACCCCCCTAGACATTCTTCTGACAGGGGTATCCCGGCGTAGCTCTCTCTTGTTTTGTGTCTGACTAGGTCATAGGATGATGTAAAACCATGTTGGTTCACAAGTTGGGGCACTATCCTACCCGGTTTCACGTGAACGGGGAGATTCCCCCTTATACAGGTCGAGAACCTTTTGCTTCTAGGTTAGAGCGCATGCATGCGAGAGGGACACATGCAATCACCTATAACAACCTTGCACCACACTCAGACACATATGCTAGGGACACATGCAAGTTTTCAGATGATTCCGACGTTCTCGTGGTCTTCCTCCGGCGAAAACCTGATCTGCGGACTCGGATCGTCTACCCCCCTAGACATTCTTCTGACAGGGGTAGCCTGGCGTAGCTCTCTCTTGTTTTGTGTCTGACTAGGTGATAGGATGATGTAAAACCATGTTGGTTCACAAGTTGGGGCACTATCCTACCCGGTTTCACCTGAACGGGGAGATTCCCCCTTATACAGGTCCATAACCTTTCGCTTCTAGGTTAGAGCGCAGGCATGCGAGGGGGACACATGCAATCACCTATACCAACCTTGAACCACACTCACACACATATGCTAGGGACACATGCAAGTTTTCAGATGATTCCGACGTTCTTGCGGACTTCCACCGGCGAAACCCTGATCTGCGGGACTCGGACCGTCTACCCCCCTAGACATTCTTTTGACAGGGGTAGCCCGGCGTAGCTCTCTCTTGTTTTGTATTTGATTATGTCATGGGATGATGTGAAACCATGTTGGTTCACAAGTTGGGGCACTATACGGCCCGATTTCACCATAACGGGGAGATTCCCCCTTATACAGGTCCAGAACCTTCGCTTCTAGGTTAGAGCGCATGCATGTGAGGGGGGACACATGCAATCACCTATACCAACCTGGCACCACACTCACACACATATGCTAGGGACACATGCAAGTTTTCATCGATTCCGACGTTCTCGTGGACTTCCTCCGGCGAAACCCTGATGATCTGCGGGCCTCGGATCGTCTACCCCCCTAGACATTCTTCTGACAGGGGTAGCCCGGCGTAGCTCTCTCTTGTTTTGTGTCTGACTAGGTCATAGGATGATGTAAAACCATGTTGGTTCACAAGTTGGGGCACTATCCTACCCGGTTTCACATGAACGGGGAGATCCCCCTTATACAGGTCTAGAACCTTTCGCTTCTAGGTTAGAGCGCATGCATGCGAGAGGGACACATGCAATCACCTATAACAACCTTGCACCACACTCACACACATATGCTAGGGTCACATGCAAGTTTTCAGATGATTCCGACGTTCTCGTGGTCTTCCTCCGGCGAAACCCTGATCTGCGGGACTCGGATCGTCTACCCCCCTAGACATTCTTCTGACAGGGGTAGCCTGGCGTAGCTCTCTCTTGTTTTGTGTCTGACTAGGTGATAGGATGATGTAAAACCATGTTGGTTCACAAGTTGGGGCACTATACGGCCCGATTTCACCTGAACGGGGAGATTCCCCCTTATACAGGTCCATAACCTTTCGCTTCTAGGTTAGAGCGCATGCATGCGAGGGGGACACATGCAATCACCTATACCAACCTGGCACCACACTCACACACATATGCTAGGGACACATGCAAGTTTTCATCGATTCCGACGTTCTCGTGGACTTCCTCCGGCGAAACCCTGATGATCTGCGGGCCTCGGATCGTCTACCCCCCTAGACATTCTTCTGACAGGGGTAGCCCGGCGTAGCTCTCTCTTGTTTTGTGTCTGACTAGGTCATAGGATGATGTGAAACCATGTTGGTTCACAAGTTGGGGCACTATACGGCCCGATTTCACCATAACGGGGAGATTCCCCCTTATACAGGTCCAGAACCTTCGCTTCTAGGTTAGAGCGCATGCATGTGAGGGGGGACACATGCAATCACCTATACCAACCTGGCACCACACTCACACACATATGCTAGGTACACATGCAAGTTTTCATCGATTCCGACGTTCTCGTGGACTTCCTCCGGCGAAACCCTGATGATCTGCGGGCCTCGGATCGTCTACCCCCCTAGACATTCTTCTGACAGGGGTAGCCCGGCGTAGCTCTCTCTTGTTTTGTGTCTGACTAGGTCATAGGATGATGTAAAACCATGTTGGTTCACAAGTTGGGGCACTATCCTACCCGGTTTCACATGAACGGGGAGATCCCCCCTTATACAGGTCTAGAACCTTTCGCTTCTAGGTTAGAGCGCATGCATGCGAGAGGGACACATGCAATCACCTATAACAACCTTGCACCACACTCACACACATATGCTAGGGACACATGCAAGTTTTCAGATGATTCCGACGTTCTCGTGGTCTTCCTCCGGCGAAACCCTGATCTGCGGGACTCGGATCGTCTACCCCCCTAGACATTCTTCTGACAGGGGTAGCCCGGCGTAGCTCTCTCTTGTTTTGTGTCTGACTAGGTCATAGGATGATGTAAAACCATGTTGGTTCACAAGTTGGGGCACTATCCTACCCGGTTTCACGTGAACGGGGAGATTCCCCCTTATACAGGTCGAGAACCTTTTGCTTCTAGGTTAGAGCGCATGCATGCGAGAGGGACACATGCAATCACCTATAACAACCTTGCACCACACTCACACACATATGCTAGGGACACATGCAAGTTTTCAGATGATTCCGACGTTCTCGTGGTCTTCCTCCGGCGAAACCCTGATCTGCGGGACTCGGATCGTCTACCCCCCTAGACATTCTTCTGACAGGGGTAGCCTGGCGTAGCTCTCTCTTGTTTTGTGTCTGACTAGGTGATATGATGATGTAAAACCATGTTGGTTCACAAGTTGGGGCACTATCCTACCCGGTTTCACCTGAACGGGGAGATTCCCCCTTATACAGGTCCATAACCTTTCGCTTCTAGGTTAGAGCGCATGCATGCGAGGGGGACACATGCAATCACCTATACCAACCTTGAACCACACTCACACACATATGCTAGGGACACATGCAAGTTTTCAGATGATTCCGACGTTCTTGCGGACTTCCACCGGCGAAACCCTGATCTGCGGGACTCGGACCGTCTACCCCCCTAGACATTCTTTTGACAGGGGTAGCCCGGCGTAGCTCTCTCTTGTTTTGTATTTGATTATGTCATGGGATGATGTGAAACCATGTTGGTTCACAAGTTGGGGCACTATACGGCCCGATTTCACCATAACGGGGAGATTCCCCCTTATACAGGTCCAGAACCTTCGCTTCTAGGTTAGAGCGCATGCATGTGAGGGGGGACACATGCAATCACCTATACCAACCTGGCACCACACTCACACACATATGCTAGGGACACATGCAAGTTTTCATCGATTCCGACGTTCTCGTGGACTTCCTCCGGCGAAACCCTGATGATCTGCGGGCCTCGGATCGTCTACCCCCCTAGACATTCTTCTGACAGGGGTAGCCCGGCGTAGCTCTCTCTTGTTTTGTGTCTGACTAGGTCATAGGATGATGTGAAACCATGTTGGTTCACAAGTTGGGGCACTATACGGCCCGATTTCACCATAACGGGGAGATTCCCCCTTATACAGGTCCAGAACCTTCGCTTCTAGGTTAGAGCGCATGCATGTGAGGGGGGACACATGCAATCACCTATACCAACCTGGCACCACACTCACACACATATGCTAGGTACACATGCAAGTTTTCATCGATTCCGACGTTCTCGTGGACTTCCTCCGGCGAAACCCTGATGATCTGCGGGCCTCGGATCGTCTACCCCCCTAGACATTCTTCTGACAGGGGTAGCCCGGCGTAGCTCTCTCTTGTTTTGTGTCTGACTAGGTCATAGGATGATGTGAAACCATGTTGGTTCACAAGTTGGGGCACTATACGGCCCGATTTCACCATAACGGGGAGATTCCCCCTTATACAGGTCCAGAACCTTCGCTTCTAGGTTAGAGCGCATGCATGTGAGGGGGGACACATGCAATCACCTATACCAACCTGGCACCACACTCACACACATATGCTAGGTACACATGCAAGTTTTCATCGATTCCGACGTTCTCGTGGACTTCCTCCGGCGAAACCCTGATGATCTGCGGGCCTCGGATCGTCTACCCCCCTAGACATTCTTCTGACAGGGGTAGCCCGGCGTAGCTCTCTCTTGTTTTGTGTCTGACTAGGTCATAGGATGATGTAAAACCATGTTGGTTCACAAGTTGGGGCACTATCCTACCCGGTTTCACATGAACGGGGAGATCCCCCCTTATACAGGTCTAGAACCTTTCGCTTCTAGGTTAGAGCGCATGCATGCGAGAGGGACACATGCAATCACCTATAACAACCTTGCACCACACTCACACACATATGCTAGGGACACATGCAAGTTTTCAGATGATTCCGACGTTCTCGTGGTCTTCCTCCGGCGAAACCCTGATCTGCGGGACTCGGATCGTCTACCCCCCTAGACATTCTTCTGACAGGGGTAGCCCGGCGTAGCTCTCTCTTGTTTTGTGTCTGACTAGGTCATAGGATGATGTAAAACCATGTTGGTTCACAAGTTGGGGCACTATCCTACCCGGTTTCACGTGAACGGGGAGATTCCCCCTTATACAGGTCGAGAACCTTTTGCTTCTAGGTTAGAGCGCATGCATGCGAGAGGGACACATGCAATCACCTATAACAACCTTGCACCACACTCACACACATATGCTAGGGACACATGCAAGTTTTCAGATGATTCCGACGTTCTCGTGGTCTTCCTCCGGCGAAACCCTGATCTGCGGGACTCGGATCGTCTACCCCCCTAGACATTCTTCTGACAGGGGTAGCCTGGCGTAGCTCTCTCTTGTTTTGTGTCTGACTAGGTGATATGATGATGTAAAACCATGTTGGTTCACAAGTTGGGGCACTATCCTACCCGGTTTCACCTGAACGGGGAGATTCCCCCTTATACAGGTCCATAACCTTTCGCTTCTAGGTTAGAGCGCATGCATGCGAGGGGGACACATGCAATCACCTATACCAACCTTGAACCACACTCACACACATATGCTAGGGACACATGCAAGTTTTCAGATGATTCCGACGTTCTTGCGGACTTCCACCGGCGAAACCCTGATCTGCGGGACTCGGACCGTCTACCCCCCTAGACATTCTTTTGACAGGGGTAGCCCGGCGTAGCTCTCTCTTGTTTTGTATTTGATTATGTCATGGGATGATGTGAAACCATGTTGGTTCACAAGTTGGGGCACTATACGGCCCGATTTCACCATAACGGGGAGATTCCCCCTTATACAGGTCCAGAACCTTCGCTTCTAGGTTAGAGCGCATGCATGTGAGGGGGGACACATGCAATCACCTATACCAACCTGGCACCACACTCACACACATATGCTAGGGACACATGCAAGTTTTCATCGATTCCGACGTTCTCGTGGACTTCCTCCGGCGAAACCCTGATGATCTGCGGGCCTCGGATCGTCTACCCCCCTAGACATTCTTCTGACAGGGGTAGCCCGGCGTAGCTCCCTCTTGTTTTGTGTCTGACTAGGTCATAGGATGATGTAAAACCATGTTGGTTCACAAGTTGGGGCACTATCCTACCCGGTTTCACATGAACGGGGAGATCCCCCCTTATACAGGTCTAGAACCTTTCGCTTCTAGGTTAGAGCGCATGCATGCGAGAGGGACACATGCAATCACCTATAACAACCTTGCACCACACTCACACACATATGCTAGGGACACATGCAAGTTTTCAGATGATTCCGACGTTCTCGTGGTCTTCCTCCGGCGAAACCCTGATCTGCGGGACTCGGATCGTCTACCCCCCTAGACATTCTTCTGACAGGGGTAGCCTGGCGTAGCTCTCTCTTGTTTTGTGTCTGACTAGGTGATAGGATGATGTAAAACCATGTTGGTTCACAAGTTGGGGCACTATACGGCCCGATTTCACCTGAACGGGGAGATTCCCCCTTATACAGGTCCATAACCTTTCGCTTCTAGGTTAGAGCGCATGCATGCGAGGGGGACACATGCAATCACCTATACCAACCTGGCACCACACTCACACACATATGCTAGGGACACATGCAAGTTTTCATCGATTCCGACGTTCTCGTGGACTTCC
Source organism: Avena sativa (assembly GCA_916181665.1). NCBI lineage: Eukaryota > Viridiplantae > Streptophyta > Magnoliopsida > Poales > Poaceae > Avena > Avena sativa. The sequence goes on from OV702296.1 coordinate 389,419,127, forward strand.
TCCGGCGAAACCCTGATGATCTGCGGGCCTCGGATCGTCTACCCCCCTAGACATTCTTCTGACAGGGGTAGCCCGGCGTAGCTCTCTCTTGTTTTGTGTCTGACTAGGTCATAGGATGATGTGAAACCATGTTGGTTCACAAGTTGGGGCACTATACGGCCCGATTTCACCATAACGGGGAGATTCCCCCTTATACAGGTCCAGAACCTTCGCTTCTAGGTTAGAGCGCATGCATGTGAGGGGGGACACATGCAATCACCTATACCAACCTGGCACCACACTCACACACATATGCTAGGTACACATGCAAGTTTTCATCGATTCCGACGTTCTCGTGGACTTCCTCCGGCGAAACCCTGATGATCTGCGGGCCTCGGATCGTCTACCCCCCTAGACATTCTTCTGACAGGGGTAGCCCGGCGTAGCTCTCTCTTGTTTTGTGTCTGACTAGGTCATAGGATGATGTAAAACCATGTTGGTTCACAAGTTGGGGCACTATCCTACCCGGTTTCACATGAACGGGGAGATCCCCCCTTATACAGGTCTAGAACCTTTCGCTTCTAGGTTAGAGCGCATGCATGCGAGAGGGACACATGCAATCACCTATAACAACCTTGCACCACACTCACACACATATGCTAGGGACACATGCAAGTTTTCAGATGATTCCGACGTTCTCGTGGTCTTCCTCCGGCGAAACCCTGATCTGCGGGACTCGGATCGTCTACCCCCCTAGACATTCTTCTGACAGGGGTAGCCCGGCGTAGCTCTCTCTTGTTTTGTGTCTGACTAGGTCATAGGATGATGTAAAACCATGTTGGTTCACAAGTTGGGGCACTATCCTACCCGGTTTCACGTGAACGGGGAGATTCCCCCTTATACAGGTCGAGAACCTTTTGCTTCTAGGTTAGAGCGCATGCATGCGAGAGGGACACATGCAATCACCTATAACAACCTTGCACCACACTCACACACATATGCTAGGGACACATGCAAGTTTTCAGATGATTCCGACGTTCTCGTGGTCTTCCTCCGGCGAAACCCTGATCTGCGGGACTCGGATCGTCTACCCCCCTAGACATTCTTCTGACAGGGGTAGCCTGGCGTAGCTCTCTCTTGTTTTGTGTCTGACTAGGTGATATGATGATGTAAAACCATGTTGGTTCACAAGTTGGGGCACTATCCTACCCGGTTTCACCCGAACGGGGAGATTCCCCCTTATACAGGTCCATAACCTTTCGCTTCTAGGTTAGAGCGCATGCATGCGAGGGGGACACATGCAATCACCTATACCAACCTTGAACCACACTCACACACATATGCTAGGGACACATGCAAGTTTTCAGATGATTCCGACGTTCTTGCGGACTTCCACCGGCGAAACCCTGATCTGCGGGACTCGGACCGTCTACCCCCCTAGACATTCTTTTGACAGGGGTAGCCCGGCGTAGCTCTCTCTTGTTTTGTATTTGATTATGTCATGGGATGATGTGAAACCATGTTGGTTCACAAGTTGGGGCACTATACGGCCCGATTTCACCATAACGGGGAGATTCCCCCTTATACAGGTCCAGAACCTTCGCTTCTAGGTTAGAGCGCATGCATGTGAGGGGGGACACATGCAATCACCTATACCAACCTGGCACCACACTCACACACATATGCTAGGGACACATGCAAGTTTTCATCGATTCCGACGTTCTCGTGGACTTCCTCCGGCGAAACCCTGATGATCTGCGGGCCTCGGATCGTCTACCCCCCTAGACATTCTTCTGACAGGGGTAGCCCGGCGTAGCTCTCTCTTGTTTTGTGTCTGACTAGGTCATAGGATGATGTAAAACCATGTTGGTTCACAAGTTGGGGCACTATCCTACCCGGTTTCACATGAACGGGGAGATCCCCCCTTATACAGGTCTAGAACCTTTCGCTTCTAGGTTAGAGCGCATGCATGCGAGAGGGACACATGCAATCACCTATAACAACCTTGCACCACACTCACACACATATGCTAGGGACACATGCAAGTTTTCAGATGATTTCGACGTTCTCGTGGTCTTCCTCCGGCGAAACCCTGATCTGCGGGACTCGGATCGTCTACCCCCCTAGACATTCTTCTGACAGGGGTAGCCCGGCGTAGCTCTCTCTTGTTTTGTGTCTGACTAGGTCATAGGATGATGTAAAACCATGTTGGTTCACAAGTTGGGGCACTATCCTACCCGGTTTCACGTGAACGGGGAGATTCCCCCTTATACAGGTCGAGAACCTTTTGCTTCTAGGTTAGAGCGCATGCATGCGAGAGGGACACATGCAATCACCTATAACAACCTTGCACCACACTCACACACATATGCTAGGGACACATGCAAGTTTTCAGATGATTCCGACGTTCTCGTGGTCTTCCTCCGGCGAAACCCTGATCTGCGGGACTCGGATCGTCTACCCCCCTAGACATTCTTCTGACAGGGGTAGCCTGGCGTAGCTCTCTCTTGTTTTGTGTCTGACTAGGTGATATGATGATGTAAAACCATGTTGGTTCACAAGTTGGGGCACTATCCTACCCGGTTTCACCTGAACGGGGAGATTCCCCCTTATACAGGTCCATAACCTTTCGCTTCTAGGTTAGAGCGCATGCATGCGAGGGGGACACATGCAATCACCTATACCAACCTTGAACCACACTCACACACATATGCTAGGGACACATGCAAGTTTTCAGATGATTCCGACGTTCTTGCGGACTTCCACCGGCGAAACCCTGATCTGCGGGACTCGGACCGTCTACCCCCCTAGACATTCTTTTGACAGGGGTAGCCCGGCGTAGCTCTCTCTTGTTTTGTATTTGATTATGTCATGGGATGATGTGAAACCATGTTGGTTCACAAGTTGGGGCACTATACGGCCCGATTTCACCATAACGGGGAGATTCCCCCTTATACAGGTCCAGAACCTTCGCTTCTAGGTTAGAGCGCATGCATGTGAGGGGGGACACATGCAATCACCTATACCAACCTGGCACCACACTCACACACATATGCTAGGGACACATGCAAGTTTTCATCGATTCCGACGTTCTCGTGGACTTCCTCCGGCGAAACCCTGATGATCTGCGGGCCTCGGATCGTCTACCCCCCTAGACATTCTTCTGACAGGGGTAGCCCGGCGTAGCTCTCTCTTGTTTTGTGTCTGACTAGGTCATAGGATGATGTAAAACCATGTTGGTTCACAAGTTGGGGCACTATCCTACCCGGTTTCACATGAACGGGGAGATCCCCCCTTATACAGGTCTAGAACCTTTCGCTTCTAGGTTAGAGCGCATGCATGCGAGAGGGACACATGCAATCACCTATAACAACCTTACACCACACTCACACACATATGGTAGGGACACATGCAAGTTTTCAGATGATTCCGACGTTCTCGTGGTCTTCCTCCGGCGAAACCCTGATCTGCGGGACTCGGATCGTCTACCCCCCTAGACATTCTTCTGACAGGGGTAGCCCGGCGTAGCTCTCTCTTGTTTTGTGTCTGACTAGGTCATAGGATGATGTAAAACCATGTTGGTTCACAAGTTGGGGCACTATCCTACCCGGTTTCACGTGAACGGGGAGATTCCCCCTTATACAGGTGGAGAACCTTTTGCTTCTAGGTTAGAGCGCATGCATGTGAGAGGGACACATGCAATCACCTATAACAACCTTGCACCACACTCACACACATATGCTAGGGACACATGCAAGTTTTCAGATGATTCCGACGTTCTCGTGGTCTTCCTCCGGCGAAACCCTGATCTGCGGGACTCGGATCGTCTACCCCCCTAGACATTCTTCTGACAGGGGTAGCCTGGCGTAGCTCTCTCTTGTTTTGTGTCTGACTAGGTGATATGATGATGTAAAACCATGTTGGTTCACAAGTTGGGGCACTATCCTACCCGGTTTCACCTGAACGGGGAGATTCCCCCTTATACAGGTCCATAACCTTTCGCTTCTAGGTTAGAGTGCATGCATGCGAGGGGGACACATGCAATCACCTATACCAACCTTGAACCACACTCACACACATATGCTAGGGACACATGCAAGTTTTCAGATGATTCCGACGTTCTTGCGGACTTCCACCGGCGAAACCCTGATCTGCGGGACTCGGACCGTCTACCCCCCTAGACATTCTTTTGACAGGGGTAGCCCGGCGTAGCTCTCTCTTGTTTTGTATTTGATTATGTCATGGGATGATGTGAAACCATGTTGGTTCACAAGTTGGGGCACTATACGACCCGATTTCACCATAACGGGGAGATTCCCCCTTATACAGGTCCAGAACCTTCGCTTCTAGGTTAGAGCGCATGCATGTGAGGGGGGACACATGCAATCACCTATACCAACCTGGCACCACACTCACACACATATGCTAGGGACACATGCAAGTTTTCATCGATTCCGACGTTCTCGTGGACTTCCTCCGACGAAACCCTGATGATCTGCGGGCCTCGGATCGTCTACCCCCCTAGACATTCTTCTGACAGGGGTAGCCCGGCGTAGCTCTCTCTTGTTTTGTGTCTGACTAGGTCATAGGATGATGTAAAACCATGTTGGTTCACAAGTTGGGGCACTATCCTACCCGGTTTCACATGAACGGGGAGATCCCCCCTTATACAGGTCTAGAACCTTTCGCTTCTAGGTTAGAGTGCATGCATGCGAGAGGGACACATGCAATCACCTATAACAACCTTGCACCACACTCACACACATATGCTAGGGACACATGCAAGTTTTCAGATGATTCCGACGTTCTCGTGGTCTTCCTCCGGCGAAACCCTGATCTGCGGGACTCGGATCGTCTACCCCCCTAGACATTCTTCTGACAGGGGTATCCCGGCGTAGCTCTCTCTTGTTTTGTGTCTGACTAGGTCATAGGATGATGTAAAACCATGTTGGTTCACAAGTTGGGGCACTATCCTACCCGATTTCACGTGAACGGGGAGATTCCCCCTTATACAGGTCGAGAACCTTTTGCTTCTAGGTTAGAGCGCATGCATGCGAGAGGGACACATGCAATCACCTATAACAACCTTGCACCACACTCACACACATATGCTAGGGACACATGCAAGTTTTCAGATGATTCCGACGTTCTCGTGGTCTTCCTCCGGCGAAAACCTGATCTGCGGGACTCGGATCGTCTACCCCCCTAGACATTCTTCTGACAGGGGTAGCCTGGCGTAGCTCTCTCTTGTTTTGTGTCTGACTAGGTGATAGGATGATGTAAAACCATGTTGGTTCACAAGTTGGGGCACTATCCTACCCGGTTTCACCTGAACGGGGAGATTCCCCCTTATACAGGTCCATAACCTTTCGCTTCTAGGTTAGAGCGCATGCATGCGAGGGGGACACATGCAATCACCTATACCAACCTTGAACCACACTCACACACATATGCTAGGGACACATGCAAGTTTTCAGATGATTCCGACGTTCTTGCGGACTTCCACCGGCGAAACCCTGATCTGCGGGACTCGGACCGTCTACCCCCCTAGACATTCTTTTGACAGGGGTAGCCCGGCGTAGCTCTCTCTTGTTTTGTATTTGATTATGTCATGGGATGATGTGAAACCATGTTGGTTCACAAGTTGGGGCACTATACGGCCCGATTTCACCATAACGGGGAGATTCCCCCTTATACAGGTCCAGAACCTTCGCTTCTAGGTTAGAGCGCATGCATGTGAGGGGGGACACATGCAATCACCTATACCAACCTGGCACCACACTCACACACATATGCTAGGGACACATGCAAGTTTTCATCGATTCCGACGTTCTCGTGGACTTCCTCCGGCGAAACCCTGATGATCTGCGGGCCTCGGATCGTCTACCCCCCTAGACATTCTTCTGACAGGGGTAGCCCGGCGTAGCTCTCTCTTGTTTTGTGTCTGACTAGGTCATAGGATGATGTAAAACCATGTTGGTTCACAAGTTGGGGCACTATCCTACCCGGTTTCACATGAACGGGGAGATCCCCCCTTATACAGGTCTAGAACCTTTCGCTTCTAGGTTAGAGCGCATGCATGCGAGAGGGACACATGCAATCACCTATAACAACCTTGCACCACACTCACACACATATGCTAGGGACACATGCAAGTTTTCAGATGATTCCGACGTTCTCGTGGTCTTCCTCCGGCGAAACCCTGATCTGCGGGACTCGGATCGTCTACCCCCCTAGACATTCTTCTGACAGGGGTAGCCCGGCGTAGCTCTCTCTTGTTTTGTGTCTGACTAGGTCATAGGATGATGTAAAACCATGTTGGTTCACAAGTTGGGGCACTATCCTACCCGGTTTCACGTGAACGGGGAGATTCCCCCTTATACAGGTCGAGAACCTTTTGCTTCTAGGTTAGAGCGCATGCATGCGAGAGGGACACATGCAATCACCTATAACAACCTTGCACCACACTCACACACATATGCTAGGGACACATGCAAGTTTTCAGATGATTCCGACGTTCTCGTGGTCTTCCTCCGGCGAAACCCTGATCTGCGGGACTCGGATCGTCTACCCCCTAGACATTCTTCTGACAGGGGTAGCCTGGCGTAGCTCTCTCTTGTTTTGTGTCTGACTAGGTGATATGATGATGTAAAACCATGTTGGTTCACAAGTTGGGGCACTATCCTACCCGGTTTCACCTGAACGGGGAGATTCCCCCTTATACAGGTCCATAACCTTTCGCTTCTAGGTTAGAGCGCATGCATGCGAGGGGGACACATGCAATCACCTATACCAACCTTGAACCACACTCACACACATATGCTAGGGACACATGCAAGTTTTCAGATGATTCCGACGTTCTTGCGGACTTCCACCGGCGAAACCCTGATCTGCGGGACTCGGACCGTCTACCCCCCTAGACATTCTTTTGACAGGGGTAGCCCGGCGTAGCTCTCTCTTGTTTTGTATTTGATTATGTCATGGGATGATGTGAAACCATGTTGGTTCACAAGTTGGGGCACTATACGACCCGATTTCACCATAACGGGGAGATTCCCCCTTATACAGGTCCAGAACCTTCGCTTCTAGGTTAGAGCGCATGCATGTGAGGGGGGACACATGCAATCACCTATACCAACCTGGCACCACACTCACACACATATGCTAGGGACACATGCAAGTTTTCATCGATTCCGACGTTCTCGTGGACTTCCTCCGGCGAAACCCTGATGATCTGCGGGCCTCGGATCGTCTACCCCCCTAGACATTCTTCTGACAGGGGTAGCCCGGCGTAGCTCTCTCTTGTTTTGTGTCTGACTAGGTCATAGGATGATGTAAAACCATGTTGGTTCACAAGTTGGGGCACTATCCTACCCGGTTTCACATGAACGGGGAGATCCCCCCTTATACAGGTCTAGAACCTTTCGCTTCTAGGTTAGAGCGCATGCATGCGAGAGGGACACATGCAATCACCTATAACAACCTTGCACCACACTCACACACATATGGTAGGGACACATGCAAGTTTTCAGATGATTCCGACGTTCTCGTGGTCTTCCTCCGGCGAAACCCTGATCTGCGGGACTCGGATCGTCTACCCCCCTAGACATTCTTCTGACAGGGGTAGCCCGGCGTAGCTCTCTCTTGTTTTGTGTCTGACTAGGTCATAGGATGATGTAAAACCATGTTGGTTCACAAGTTGGGGCACTATCCTACCCGGTTTCACGTGAACGGGGAGATTCCCCCTTATACAGGTCGAGAACCTTTTGCTTCTAGGTTAGAGCGCATGCATGCGAGAGGGACACATGCAATCACCTATAACAACCTTGCACCACACTCACACACATATGCTAGGGACACATGCAAGTTTTCAGATGATTCCGACGTTCTCGTGGTCTTCCTCCGGCGAAACCCTGATCTGCGGGACTCGGATCGTCTACCCCCCTAGACATTCTTCTGACAGGGGTAGCCTGGCGTAGCTCTCTCTTGTTTTGTGTCTGACTAGGTGATATGATGATGTAAAACCATGTTGGTTCACAAGTTGGGGCACTATCCTACCCGGTTTCACCTGAACGGGGAGATTCCCCCTTATACAGGTCCATAACCTTTCGCTTCTAGGTTAGAGCGCATGCATGCGAGGGGGACACATGCAATCACCTATACCAACCTTGAACCACACTCACACACATATGCTAGGGACACATGCAAGTTTTCAGATGATTCCGACGTTCTTGCGGACTTCCACCGGCGAAACCCTGATCTGCGGGACTCGGACCGTCTACCCCCCTAGACATTCTTTTGACAGGGGTAGCCCGGCGTAGCTCTCTCTTGTTTTGTATTTGATTATGTCATGGGATGATGTGAAACCATGTTGGTTCACAAGTTGGGGCACTATACGACCCGATTTCACCATAACGGGGAGATTCCCCCTTATACAGGTCCAGAACCTTCGCTTCTAGGTTAGAGCGCATGCATGTGAGGGGGGACACATGCAATCACCTATACCAACCTGGCACCACACTCACACACATATGCTAGGGACACATGCAAGTTTTCATCGATTCCGACGTTCTCGTGGACTTCCTCCGACGAAACCCTGATGATCTGCGGGCCTCGGATCGTCTACCCCCCTAGACATTCTTCTGACAGGGGTAGCCCGGCGTAGCTCTCTCTTGTTTTGTGTCTGACTAGGTCATAGGATGATGTAAAACCATGTTGGTTCACAAGTTGGGGCACTATCCTACCCGGTTTCACATGAACGGGGAGATCCCCCCTTATACAGGTCTAGAACCTTTCGCTTCTAGGTTAGAGTGCATGCATGCGAGAGGGACACATGCAATCACCTATAACAACCTTGCACCACACTCACACACATATGCTAGGGACACATGCAAGTTTTCAGATGATTCCGACGTTCTCGTGGTCTTCCTCCGGCGAAACCCTGATCTGCGGGACTCGGATCGTCTACGCCCCTAGACATTCTTCTGACAGGGGTATCCCGGCGTAGCTCTCTCTTGTTTTGTGTCTGACTAGGTCATAGGATGATGTAAAACCATGTTGGTTCACAAGTTGGGGCACTATCCTACCCGATTTCACGTGAACGGGGAGATTCCCCCTTATACAGGTCGAGAACCTTTTGCTTCTAGGTTAGAGCGCATGCATGCGAGAGGGACACATGCAATCACCTATAACAACCTTGCACCACACTCACACACATATGCTAGGGACACATGCAAGTTTTCAGATGATTCCGACGTTCTCGTGGTCTTCCTCCGGCGAAAACCTGATCTGCGGGACTCGGATCGTCTACCCCCCTAGACATTCTTCTGACAGGGGTAGCCTGGCGTAGCTCTCTCTTGTTTTGTGTCTGACTAGGTGATAGGATGATGTAAAACCATGTTGGTTCACAAGTTGGGGCACTATCCTACCCGGTTTCACCTGAACGGGGAGATTCCCCCTTATACAGGTCCATAACCTTTCGCTTCTAGGTTAGAGCGCATGCATGCGAGGGGGACACATGCAATCACCTATACCAACCTTGAACCACACTCACACACATATGCTAGGGACACATGCAAGTTTTCAGATGATTCCGACGTTCTTGCGGACTTCCACCGGCGAAACCCTGATCTGCGGGACTCGGACCGTCTACCCCCCTAGACATTCTTTTGACAGGGGTAGCCCGGCGTAGCTCTCTCTTGTTTTGTATTTGATTATGTCATGGGATGATGTGAAACCATGTTGGTTCACAAGTTGGGGCACTATACGGCCCGATTTCACCATAACGGGGAGATTCCCCCTTATACAGGTCCAGAACCTTCGCTTCTAGGTTAGAGCGCATGCATGTGAGGGGGGACACATGCAATCACCTATACCAACCTGGCACCACACTCACACACATATGCTAGGGACACATGCAAGTTTTCATCGATTCCGACGTTCTCGTGGACTTCCTCCGGCGAAACCCTGATGATCTGCGGGCCTCGGATCGTCTACCCCCCTAGACATTCTTCTGACAGGGGTAGCCCGGCGTAGCTCTCTCTTGTTTTGTGTCTGACTAGGTCATAGGATGATGTAAAACCATGTTGGTTCACAAGTTGGGGCACTATCCTACCCGGTTTCACATGAACGGGGAGATCCCCCTTATACAGGTCTAGAACCTTTCGCTTCTAGGTTAGAGCGCATGCATGCGAGAGGGACACATGCAATCACCTATAACAACCTTGCACCACACTCACACACATATGCTAGGGACACATGCAAGTTTTCAGATGATTCCGACGTTCTCGTGGTCTTCCTCCGGCGAAACCCTGATCTGCGGGACTCGGATCGTCTACCCCCTAGACATTCTTCTGACAGGGGTAGCCCGACGTAGCTCTCTCTTGTTTTGTGTCTGACTAGGTGATAGGATGATGTAAAACCATGTTGGTTCACAAGTTGGGGCACTATCCTACCCGGTTTCACCTGAACGGGGAGATGCCCCCTTATACAGGTCCATAACCTTTCGCTTCTAGGTTAGAGCGCATGCATGCGAGGGGGACACATGCAATCACCTATACCAACCTTGAACCACACTCACACACATATGCTAGGGACACATGCAAGTTTTCAGATGATTCTGACGTTCTTGCGGACTTCCACCGGCGAAACCTTGATCTGCGGGACTCGGACCGTCTACCCCCCTAGACATTCTTTTGACAGGGGTAGCCCGGCGTATCTCTCTCTTGTTTTGTATTTGATTATGTCATGGGATGATGTGAAACCATGTTGGTTCACAAGTTGGGGCACTATACGGCCCGATTTCACCATAACGGGGAGATTCCCCCTTATACAGGTCCAGAACCTTCGCTTCTAGGTTAGAGCGCATGCATGTGAGGGGGGACACATGCAATCACCTATACCAACCTGGCACCACACTCACACACATATGTTAGGGACACATGCAAGTTTTCATCGATTCCGACGTTCTCGTGGACTTCCTCCGGCGAAACCCTGATGATCTGCGGGCCTCGGATCGTCTACCCCCCTAGACATTCTTCTGACAGGGGTAGCCCGGCGTAGCTCTCTCTTGTTTTGTGTCTGACTAGGTCATAGGATGATGTAAAACCATGTTGGTTCACAAGTTGGGGCACTATCCTACCCGGTTTCACATGAACGGGGAGATCCCCCCTTATACAGGTCTAGAACCTTTCGCTTCTAGGTTAGAGCGCATGCATGCGAGAGGGACACATGCAATCACCTATAACAACCTTGCACCACACTCACACACATATGCTAGGGACACATGCAAGTTTTCAGATGATTTCGACGTTCTCATGATCTTCCTCCGGCGAAACCCTGATCTGCGGGACTCGGATCGTCTACCCCCCTAGACATTCTTCTGACAGGGGTATCCCGGCGTAGCTCTCTCTTGTTTTGTGTCTGACTAGGTCATAGGATGATGTAAAACCATGTTGGTTCACAAGTTGGGGCACTATCCTACCCGGTTTCACGTGAACGGGGAGATTCCCCCTTATACAGGTCGAGAACCTTTTGCTTCTAGGTTAGAGCGCATGCATGCGAGAGGGACACATGCAATCACCTATAACAACCTTGCACCACACTCAGACACATATGCTAGGGACACATGCAAGTTTTCAGATGATTCCGACGTTCTCGTGGTCTTCCTCCGGCGAAAACCTGATCTGCGGGACTCGGATCGTCCACCCCCCTAGACATTCTTCTGACAGGGGTAGCCTGGCGTAGCTCTCTCTTGTTTTGTGTCTGACTAGGTGATAGGATGATGTAAAACCATGTTGGTTCACAAGTTGGGGCACTATCCTACCCGGTTTCACCTGAACGGGGAGATTCCCCCTTATACAGGTCCATAACCTTTCGCTTCTAGGTTAGAGCGCATGCATGCGAGGGGGACACATGCAATCACCTATACCAACCTTGAACCACACTCACACACATATGCTAGGGACACATGCAAGTTTTCAGATGATTCCGACGTTCTTGCGGACTTCCACCGGCGAAACCCTGATCTGCGGGACTCGGACCGTCTACCCCCCTAGACATTCTTTTGACAGGGGTAGCCCGGCGTAGCTCTCTCTTGTTTTGTATTTGATTATGTCATGGGATGATGTGAAACCATGTTGGTTCACAAGTTGGGGCACTATACGGCCCGATTTCACCATAACGGGGAGATTCCCCCTTATACAGGTCCAGAACCTTCGCTTCTAGGTTAGAGCGCATGCATGTGAGGGGGGACACATGCAATCACCTATACCAGCCTGGCACCACACTCACACACATATGCTAGGGACACATGCAAGTTTTCATCGATTCCGACGTTCTCGTGGACTTCCTCCGGCGAAACCCTGATGATCTGCGGGCCTCGGATCGTCTACCCCCCTAGACATTCTTCTGACAGGGGTAGCCCGACGTAGCTCTCTCTTGTTTTGTGTCTGACTAGGTCATAGGATGATGTAAAACCATGTTGGTTCACAAGTTGGGGCACTATCCTACCCGGTTTCACATGAACGGGGAGATCCCCCCTTATACAGGTCTAGAACCTTTCGCTTCTAGGTTAGAGCGCATGCATGCGAGAGGGACACATGCAATCACCTATAACAACCTTGCACCACACTCACACACATATGCTAGGGACACATGCAAGTTTTCAGATGATTCCGACGTTCTCGTGGTCTTCCTCCGGCGAAACCCTGATCTGCGGGACTCGGATCGTCTACCCCCTAGACATTCTTCTGACAGGGGTAGCCCGGCGTAGCTCTCTCTTGTTTTGTGTCTGACTAGGTGATAGGATGATGTAAAACCATGTTGGTTCACAAGTTGGGGCACTATCCTACCCGGTTTCACCTGAACGGGGAGATTCCCCCTTATACAGGTCCATAACCTTTCGCTTCTAGGTTAGAGCGCATGCATGCGAGGGGGACACATGCAATCACCTATACCAACCTTGAACCACACTCACACACATATGCTAGGGACACATGCAAGTTTTCAGATGATTCCGACGTTCTTGCGGACTTCCACCGGCGAAACCCTGATCTGCGGGACTCGGACCGTCTACCCCCCTAGACATTCTTTTGACAGGGGTAGCCCGGCGTAGCTCTCTCTTGTTTTGTATTTGATTATGTCATGGGATGATGTGAAACCATGTTGGTTCACAAGTTGGGGCACTATACGGCCCGATTTCACCATAACGGGGAGATTCCCCCTTATACAGGTCCAGAACCTTCGCTTCTAGGTTAGAGCGCATGCATGTGAGGGGGGACACATGCAATCACCTATACCAACCTGGCACCACACTCACACACATATGCTAGGGACACATGCAAGTTTTCATCGATTCCGACGTTCTCGTGGACTTCCTCCGGCGAAACCCTGATGATCTGCGGGCCTCGGATCGTCTACCCCCCTAGACATTCTTCTGACAGGGGTAGCCCGGCGTAGCTCTCTCTTGTTTTGTGTCTGACTAGGTCATAGGATGATGTAAAACCATGTTGGTTCACAAGTTGGGGCACTATCCTACCCGGTTTCACATGAACGGGGAGATCCCCCCTTATACAGGTCTAGAACCTTTCGCTTCTAGGTTAGAGTGCATGCATGCGAGAGGGACACATGCAATCACCTATAACAACCTTGCACCACACTCACACACATATGCTAGGGACACATGCAAGTTTTCAGATGATTCCGACGTTCTCGTGGTCTTCCTCCGGCGAAAACCTGATCGGCGGGACTCGGATCGTCCACCCCCCTAGACATTCTTCTGACAGGGGTAGCCTGGCGTAGCTCTCTCTTGTTTTGTGTCTGACTAGGTGATAGGATGATGTAAAACCATGTTGGTTCACAAGTTGGGGCACTATCCTACCCGGTTTCACCTGAACGGGGAGATTCCCCCTTATACAGGTCCATAACCTTTCGCTTCTAGGTTAGAGCGCATGCATGCGAGGGGGACACATGCAATCACCTATACCAACCTTGAACCACACTCACACACATATGCTAGGGACACATGCAAGTTTTCAGATGATTCCGACGTTCTTGCGGACTTCCACCGGCGAAACCCTGATCTGCGGGACTCGGACCGTCTACCCCCCTAGACATTCTTTTGACAGGGGTAGCCCGGCGTAGCTCTCTCTTGTTTTGTATTTGATTATGTCATGGGATGATGTGAAACCATGTTGGTTCACAAGTTGGGGCACTATACGGCCCGATTTCACCATAACGGGGAGATTCCCCCTTATACAGGTCCAGAACCTTCGCTTCTAGGTTAGAGCGCATGCATGTGAGGGGGGACACATGCAATCACCTATACCAGCCTGGCACCACACTCACACACATATGCTAGGGACACATGCAAGTTTTCATCGATTCCGACGTTCTCGTGGACTTCCTCCGGCGAAACCCTGATGATCTGCGGGCCTCGGATCGTCTACCCCCCTAGACATTCTTCTGACAGGGGTAGCCCGACGTAGCTCTCTCTTGTTTTGTGTCTGACTAGGTCATAGGATGATGTAAAACCATGTTGGTTCACAAGTTGGGGCACTATCCTACCCGGTTTCACATGAACGGGGAGATCCCCCCTTATACAGGTCTAGAACCTTTCGCTTCTAGGTTAGAGCGCATGCATGCGAGAGGGACACATGCAATCACCTATAACAACCTTGCACCACACTCACACACATATGCTAGGGACACATGCAAGTTTTCAGATGATTCCGACGTTCTCGTGGTCTTCCTCCGGCGAAACCCTGATCTGCGGGACTCGGATCGTCTACCCCCTAGACATTCTTCTGACAGGGGTAGCCCGGCGTAGCTCTCTCTTGTTTTGTGTCTGACTAGGTGATAGGATGATGTAAAACCATGTTGGTTCACAAGTTGGGGCACTATCCTACCCGGTTTCACCTGAACGGGGAGATTCCCCTTTATACAGGTCCATAACCTTTCGCTTCTAGGTTAGAGCGCATGCATGCGAGGGGGACACATGCAATCACCTATACCAACCTTGAACCACACTCACACACATATGCTAGGGACACATGCAAGTTTTCAGATGATTCCGACGTTCTTGCGGACTTCCACCGGCGAAACCCTGATCTGCGGGACTCGGACCGTCTACCCCCCTAGACATTCTTTTGACAGGGGTAGCCCGGCGTAGCTCTCTCTTGTTTTGTATTTGATTATGTCATGGGATGATGTGAAACCATGTTGGTTCACAAGTTGGGGCACTATACGGCCCGATTTCACCATAACGGGGAGATTCCCCCTTATACAGGTCCAGAACCTTCGCTTCTAGGTTAGAGCGCATGCATGTGAGGGGGGACACATGCAATCACCTATACCAACCTGGCACCACACTCACACACATATGCTAGGGACACATGCAAGTTTTCATCGATTCCGACGTTCTCGTGGACTTCCTCCGGCGAAACCCTGATGATCTGCGGGCCTCGGATCGTCTACCCCCCTAGACATTCTTCTGACAGGGGTAGCCCGGCGTAGCTCTCTCTTGTTTTGTGTCTGACTAGGTCATAGGATGATGTAAAACCATGTTGGTTCACAAGTTGGGGCACTATCCTACCCGGTTTCACATGAACGGGGAGATCCCCCCTTATACAGGTCTAGAACCTTTCGCTTCTAGGTTAGAGTGCATGCATGCGAGAGGGACACATGCAATCACCTATAACAACCTTGCACCACACTCACACACATATGCTAGGGACACATGCAAGTTTTCAGATGATTCCGACGTTCTCGTGGTCTTCCTCCGGCGAAACCCTGATCTGCGGGACTCGGATCGTCTACCCCCCTAGACATTCTTCTGACAGGGGTATCCCGGCGTAGCTCTCTCTTGTTTTGTGTCTGACTAGGTCATAGGATGATGTAAAACCATGTTGGTTCACAAGTTGGGGCACTATCCTACCCGGTTTCACGTGAACGGGGAGATTCCCCCTTATACAGGTCGAGAACCTTTTGCTTCTAGGTTAGAGCGCATGCATGCGAGAGGGACACATGCAATCACCTATAACAACCTTGCACCACCCTCACACACATATGCTAGGGACACATGCAAGTTTTCAGATGATTCCGACGTTCTCGTGGTCTTCCTCCGGCGAAAACCTGATCTGCGGGACTCGGATCGTCTACCCCCCTAGACATTCTTCTGAAAGGGGTAGCCTGGCGTAGCTCTCTCTTGTTTTGTGTCTGACTAGGTGATAGGATGATGTAAAACCATGTTGGTTCACAAGTTGGGGCACTATCCTACCCGGTTTCACCTGAACGGGGAGATTCCCCCTTATACAGGTCCATAACCTTTCGCTTCTAGGTTAGAGCGCATGCATGCGAGGGGGACACATGCAATCACCTATACCAACCTTGAACCACACTCGCACACATATGCTAGGGACACATGCAAGTTTTCAGATGATTCCGACGTTCTTGCGGACTTCCACCGGCGAAACCCTGATCTGCGGGACTCGGACCGTCTACCCCCCTAGACATTCTTTTGACAGGGGTAGCCCGGCGTAGCTCTCTCTTGTTTTGTATTTGATTATGTCATGGGATGATGTGAAACCATGTTGGTTCACAAGTTGGGGCACTATACGTCCCGGTTTCACGGTAACAGGAAGATTCCCCCTTATACAGGTCCAGAACCTTCGCTTCTAGGTTAGAGCGCATGCATGTGAGGGGGGACACATGCAATCACCTATACCAACCTGGCACCACACTCACACACATATGCTAGGGACACATGAAAGTTTTCATCGATTCCGACGTTCTCGTGGACTTCCTCCGGCGAAACCCTGATGATCTGCGGGCCTCGGATCGTCTACCCCCTAGACATTCTTCTGACAGGGGTAGCCCGGCGTAGCTCTCTCTTGTTTTGTGTCTGACTAGGTCATAGGATGATGTAAAACCATGTTGGTTCACAAGTTGGGGCACTATCCTACCCGGTTTCACGTGAACGGGGAGATTCCCCCTTATACAGGTCGAGAACCTTTCGCTTCTAGGTTAGAGCGCATGCATGCGAGAGGGACACATGCAATCACCTATACCAACCTTGCACCACACTCACACACATATGCTAGGGACACATGCAAGTTTTTAGATGATTCCGACGTTCTCGTGGTCTTCCTCCGGCGAAACCCTGATCTGCGGGACTCGGATCGTCTACCCCCCTAGACATTCTTCTGACAGGGTAGCCCGACGTAGCTCTCTCTTGTTTTGTGTCTGACTAGGTCATAGGATGATGTAAAACCATGTTGGTTCACAAGTTGGGGCACTATCCTACCTGGTTTCACCTGAACGGGGAGATTCCCCCTTATACAGGTCCATAACCTTTCGCTTCTAGGTTAGAGTGCATGCATGCGAGAGGGACACATGCAATCACCTATACCAACCTTGCACCACACTCACACACATATGCTAGGGACACATGCAAGTTTTCAGATGATTCCGACGTTCTTGCGGACTTCCACCGGCGAAACCCTGATCTGTGAGTGGGGACACATGCAATCACCTATACCAACCTGGCACCACACTCACACACATATGCTAGGGACACATGCAAGTTTTCATCGATTCCGACGTTCTCGTGGACTTCCTCCGGCGAAACCCTGATGATCTGCGGGCCTCGGATCGTCTACCCCCCTAGACATACTTCTGACAGGGGTAGCCCGGCGTAGCTCTCTCTTGTTTTGTGTCTGACTAGGTCATAGGATGATGTAAAACCATGTTGGTTCACAAGTTGGGGCACTATCCTACCCGGTTTCACCTGAACAGGGAGATTCCCCCTTATACAGGTCCATAACCTTTCGCTTCTAGGTTAGAGCGCATGCATGCGAGGGGGACACATGCAATCACCTATACAAACCTTGCACCACACTCACACACATATTCTAGGGACACATGCAAGTTTAAGATGATTCCGACGTTCTCGTGGTCTTCCTCCGGTGAAACCCTGATCTGCGGGCCTCGGATCGTCTACCCCCCTAGACATTCTTCTGACAGGGGTGGCCCGGCGTAGCTCTCTCTTGTTTTGTGTCTGACTAGGTCATAGGATGATGTAAAACCATGTTGGTTCACAAGTTGGGGCACTATCCTACCCGGTTTCACCTGAACAGGGAGATTCCCCCTTATGCAGGTCCAGAACCTTCGCTTCTAGGTTAGAGCGCATGCATGTGAGGGGGACACATGCAATCACCTATACCAACCTTGCACCACACACACACACATATGCTAGGGACACATGCAAGTTTTCAGATGATTCCGACGTTCTCGTGGTCTTCCTCCGACGAAACCCTGATCTGCGGGACTCGGATCGTCTACCCCCCTAGACATTCTTCTGACAGGGGTAGCCCGGCGTAGCTCTCTCTTGTTTTGTGTCTGACTAGGTCATAGGATGATGTAAAACCATGTTGGTTCACAAGTTGGGGCACTATCCTACCCGGTTTCACGTGAACGAGGAGATTCCCTCTTATACAGGTCGAGAACCTTTCGCTTCTAGGTTAGAGCGCATGCATGCGAGAGGGACACATGCAATCACCTATAACAACCTTGCACCACACTCACACACATATGCTAGGGACACATGCAAGTTTTCAGATGATTCCGACGTTCTCGTGGTCTTCCTCCGGCGAAACCCTGATCTGCGGGACTCGGATCGTCTACCGCCTAGACATTCTTCTGACAGGGGTAGCCCGGCGTAGCTCTCTCTTGTTTTGTGTCTGACTAGGTGATAGGATGATGTAAAACCATGTTGGTTCACAAGTTGGGGCACTATCCTACCCGGTTTCAGCTGAACGGGAAGATTCCCCCTTATACAGGTCCATAACCTTTCGCTTCTAGGTTAGAGCGCATGCATGCGAGGGGGACACATGCAATCACCTATACCAACCTTGCACCACACTCACACACATATGCTAGGGACACATGCAAGTTTTCAGATGATTCCGACGTTCTTGCGGACTTCCTCCGGCGAAACCCTGATCTGCGGGACTCGGACCGTCTACCCCCCTAGACATTCTTTTGACAGGGGTAGCCCGGCGTAGCTCTCTCTTGTTTTGTATTTGATTATGTCATGGGATGATGTGAAACCATGTTGGTTCACAAGTTGGGGCACTATACGGCCCGGTTTCACCATAACGGGGAGATTCCCCCTTATACAGGTCCAGAACCTTCGCTTCTAGGTTAGAGCGCATGCATGTGAGGGGGGACACATGCAATCACCTATACCAACCTGGCACCACACTCACACACATATGCTAGGGACACATGCAAGTTTTCATCGATTCCGACGTTCTCGTGGACTTCCTCCGGCGAAACCCTGATGATCTGCGGGCCTCGGATCGTCTACCCCCCTAGACATTCTTCTGACAGGGGTAGCCCGGCGTAGCTCTCTCTTGTTTTGTGTCTGACTAGGTCATAGGATGATGTAAAACCATGTTGGTTCACAAGTTGGGGCACTATCCTACCCGGTTTCACCTGAACAGGGAGATTCCCCTTATACAGGTCCATAACCTTTCGCTTCTAGGTTAGAGCGTATGCATGCGAGGGGGACACATGCAATCACCTATACAAACCTGGCACCACACTCACACACATATTCTAGGGACACATGCAAGTTTTCAGATGATTCCGACGTTCTCGTGGTCTTCCTCCTGCGAAACCCAGATCTGCGGGCCTCGGATCGTCTACCCCCCTAGATATTCTTCTGACAGGGGTAGCCCGGCGTAGATCTCTCTTGTTTTGTGTCTGACTAGGTCATAGGATTATGTAAAACCATGTTGGTTCACAAGTTGGGGCACTATCCTACCCGGTTTCACCTGAACGGGGAGATTCCCCCTTATACAGGTCCAGAACCTTCGCTTCTAGGTTAGAGCGCATGCATGCGAGGGGGACACATGCAATCACCTATACCAACCTTGCACCACACTCACACACATATGCTAGGGACACATGCAAGTTTTCAGATGATTCCGACGTTCGCGTGGTCTTCCTCCGACGAAACCCTGATCTGCGGGACTCGGATCGTCTACCCCCCTAGACATTCTTCTGACAGGGGTAGCCCGGCGTAGCTCTCTCTTGTTTTGTGTCTTACTAGGTCATAGGATGATGTAAAACCATGTTGGTTCACAAGTTGGGGCACTATCCTACCCGGTTTCACGTGAACGGGGAGATTCCCCCTTATACAGGTCGAGAACCTTTCGCTTCTAGGTTAGAGCGCATGCATGCGAGAGGGACACATGAAATCACCTATAACAACCTTGCACCACACTCACACACATATGCTAGGGACACATGCAAGTTTTCAGATGATTCCGACGTTCTCGTGGTCTTCCTCCGGCGAAACCCTGATCTGCGGGACTCGGATCGTCTACCCCCCTAGACATTCTTCTGACAGGGGTAGCCCGGCGTAGCTCTCTCTTGTTTTGTGTCTGACTAGGTCATAGGATGATGTAAAACCATGTTGGTTCACAAGTTGGGGCACTATCCTACCCGGTTTCACGTGAACGGGGAGATTCCCCCTTATACAGGTCGCGAACCTTTTGCTTCTAGGTTAGAGCGCATGCATGCGAGAGGGACACATGCAATCACCTATAACAACCTTGCACCACACTCACACACATATGCTAGGGACACATGCAAGTTTTCAGATGATTCCGACGTTCTCGTGGTCTTCCTCCGGCGAAACCCTGATCTGCGGGACTCGGATCGTTTACCCCCCTAGACATTCTTCTGACAGGGGTAGCCTGGCGTAGCTCTCTCTTGTTTTGTGTCTGACTAGGTGATAGGATGATGTAAAACCATGTTGGTTCACAAGTTGGGGCACTATACGGCCCGATTTCACCTGAACGGGGAGATTCCCCCTTATACAGGTCCATAACCTTTCGCTTCTAGGTTAGAGCGCATGCATGCGAGGGGGACACATGCAATCACCTATACCAACCTAGCACCACACTCACACACATATGCTAGGGACACATGCAAGTTTTCATCGATTCCGACGTTCTCGTGGACTTCCTCCGGCGAAACCCTGATGATCTGCGGGCCTCGGATCGTCTACCCCCCTAGACATTCTTCTGACAGGGGTAGCCCGGCGTAGCTCTCTCTTGTTTTGTGTCTGACTAGGTCATAGGATGATGTGAAACCATGTTGGTTCACAAGTTGGGGCACTATACGGCCCGATTTCACCATAACGGGGAGATTCCCCCTTATACAGGTCCAGAACCTTCGCTTCTAGGTTAGAGCGCATGCATGTGAGGGGGGACACATGCAATCACCTATACCAACCTGGCACCACACTCACACACATATGCTAGGGACACATGCAAGTTTTCATCGATTCCGACGTTCTCGTGGACTTCCTCCGGCGAAACCCTGATGATCTGCGGGCCTCGGATCGTCTACCCCCCTAGACATTCTTCTGACAGGGGTAGCCCGGCGTAGCTCTCTCTTGTTTTGTGTCTGACTAGGTCATAGGATGATGTAAAACCATGTTGGTTCACAAGTTGGGGCACTATCCTACCCGGTTTCACATGAACGGGGAGATCCCCCCTTATACAGGTCTAGAACCTTTCGCTTCTAGGTTAGAGCGCATGCATGCGAGAGGGACACATGCAATCACCTATAACAACCTTGCACCACACTCACACACATATGGTAGGGACACATGCAAGTTTTCAGATGATTCCGACGTTCTCGTGGTCTTCCTCCTGCGAAACCCTGATCTGCGGGACTCGGATCGTCTACCCCCCTAGACATTCTTCTGACAGGGGTAGCCCGGCGTAGCTCTCTCTTGTTTTGTGTCTGACTAGGTCATAGGATGATGTAAAACCATGTTGGTTCACAAGTTGGGGCACTATCCTACCCGGTTTCACATGAACGGGGAGATCCCCCCTTATACAGGTCGAGAACCTTTTGCTTCTAGGTTAGAGCGCATGCATGCGAGAGGGACACATGCAATCACCTATAACAACCTTGCACCACACTCACACACATATGCTAGGGACACATGCAAGTTTTCAGATGATTCCGACGTTCTTGTGGTCTTCCTCCGGCGAAACCCTGATCTGCGGGACTCGGATCGTCTACCCCCCTAGACATTCTTCTGACAGGGGTAGCCTGGCGTAGCTCTCTCTTGTTTTGTGTCTGACTAGGTGATATGATGATGTAAAACCATGTTGGTTCACAAGTTGGGGCACTATCCTACCCGGTTTCACCTGAACGGGGAGATTCCCCCTTATACAGGTCCATAACCTTTCGCTTCTAGGTTAGAGCGCATGCATGCGAGGGGGACACATGCAATCACCTATACCAACCTTGAACCACAGTCACACACATATGCTAGGGACACATGCAAGTTTTCAGATGATTCCGACGTTCTTGCGGACTTCCACCGGCGAAACCCTGATCTGCGGGACTCGGACCGTCTACCGCCCTAGACATTCTTTTGACAGGGGTAGCCCGGCGTAGCTCTCTCTTGTTTTGTATTTTATTATGTCATGGGATGATGTGAAACCATGTTGGTTCACAAGTTGGGGCACTATACGGCCCGATTTCACCATAACGGGGAGATTCCCCCTTATACAGGTCCAGAACCTTCGCTTCTAGGTTAGAGCGCATGCATGTGAGGGGGGACACATCCAATCACCTATACCAACCTGGCACCACACTCACACACATATGCTAGGGACACATGCAAGTTTTCATCGATTCCGACGTTCTCGTGGACTTCCTCCGACGAAACCCTGATGATCTGCGGGCCTCGGATCGTCTACCCCCCTAGACATTCTTCTGACAGGGGTAGCCCGGCGTAGCTCTCTCTTGTTTTGTGTCTGACTAGGTCATAGGATGATGTAAAACCATGTTGGTTCACAAGTTGGGGCACTATCCTACCCGGTTTCACCTGAACAGGGAGATTCCCCCTTATACAGGTCCATAACCTTTCGCTTCTAGGTTAGAGCGCATGCATGCGAGGGGGACAC
Organism: Avena sativa; assembly: GCA_916181665.1. NCBI lineage: Eukaryota > Viridiplantae > Streptophyta > Magnoliopsida > Poales > Poaceae > Avena > Avena sativa. Next base: position 389,442,103 of record OV702296.1, read on the forward strand.
ATGCAATCACCTATACAAACCTTGCACCACACTCACACACATATTCTAGGGACACATGCAAGTTTAAGATGATTCCGACGTTCTCGTGGTCTTCCTCCGGTGAAACCCTGATCTGCGGGCCTCGGATCGTCTACCCCCCTAGACATTCTTCTGACAGGGGTGGCCCGGCGTAGCTCTCTCTTGTTTTGTGTCTGACTAGGTCATAGGATGATGTAAAACCATGTTGGTTCACAAGTTGGGGCACTATCCTACCCGGTTTCACCTGAACAGGGAGATTCCCCCTTATGCAGGTCCAGAACCTTCGCTTCTAGGTTAGAGCGCATGCATGTGAGGGGGACACATGCAATCACCTATACCAACCTTGCACCACACACACACACATATGCTAGGGACACATGCAAGTTTTCAGATGATTCCGACGTTCTCGTGGTCTTCCTCCGACGAAACCCTGATCTGCGGGACTCGGATCGTCTACCCCCCTAGACATTCTTCTGACAGGGGTAGCCCGGCGTAGCTCTCTCTTGTTTTGTGTCTGACTAGGTCATAGGATGATGTAAAACCATGTTGGTTCACAAGTTGGGGCACTATCCTACCCGGTTTCACGTGAACGAGGAGATTCCCTCTTATACAGGTCGAGAACCTTTCGCTTCTAGGTTAGAGCGCATGCATGCGAGAGGGACACATGCAATCACCTATAACAACCTTGCACCACACTCACACACATATGCTAGGGACACATGCAAGTTTTCAGATGATTCCGACGTTCTCGTGGTCTTCCTCCGGCGAAACCCTGATCTGCGGGACTCGGATCGTCTACCGCCTAGACATTCTTCTGACAGGGGTAGCCCGGCGTAGCTCTCTCTTGTTTTGTGTCTGACTAGGTGATAGGATGATGTAAAACCATGTTGGTTCACAAGTTGGGGCACTATCCTACCCGGTTTCAGCTGAACGGGAAGATTCCCCCTTATACAGGTCCATAACCTTTCGCTTCTAGGTTAGAGCGCATGCATGCGAGGGGGACACATGCAATCACCTATACCAACCTTGCACCACACTCACACACATATGCTAGGGACACATGCAAGTTTTCAGATGATTCCGACGTTCTTGCGGACTTCCTCCGGCGAAACCCTGATCTGCGGGACTCGGACCGTCTACCCCCCTAGACATTCTTTTGACAGGGGTAGCCCGGCGTAGCTCTCTCTTGTTTTGTATTTGATTATGTCATGGGATGATGTGAAACCATGTTGGTTCACAAGTTGGGGCACTATACGGCCCGGTTTCACCATAACGGGGAGATTCCCCCTTATACAGGTCCAGAACCTTCGCTTCTAGGTTAGAGCGCATGCATGTGAGGGGGGACACATGCAATCACCTATACCAACCTGGCACCACACTCACACACATATGCTAGGGACACATGCAAGTTTTCATCGATTCCGACGTTCTCGTGGACTTCCTCCGGCGAAACCCTGATGATCTGCGGGCCTCGGATCGTCTACCCCCCTAGACATTCTTCTGACAGGGGTAGCCCGGCGTAGCTCTCTCTTGTTTTGTGTCTGACTAGGTCATAGGATGATGTAAAACCATGTTGGTTCACAAGTTGGGGCACTATCCTACCCGGTTTCACCTGAACAGGGAGATTCCCCTTATACAGGTCCATAACCTTTCGCTTCTAGGTTAGAGCGTATGCATGCGAGGGGGACACATGCAATCACCTATACAAACCTGGCACCACACTCACACACATATTCTAGGGACACATGCAAGTTTTCAGATGATTCCGACGTTCTCGTGGTCTTCCTCCTGCGAAACCCAGATCTGCGGGCCTCGGATCGTCTACCCCCCTAGATATTCTTCTGACAGGGGTAGCCCGGCGTAGATCTCTCTTGTTTTGTGTCTGACTAGGTCATAGGATTATGTAAAACCATGTTGGTTCACAAGTTGGGGCACTATCCTACCCGGTTTCACCTGAACGGGGAGATTCCCCCTTATACAGGTCCAGAACCTTCGCTTCTAGGTTAGAGCGCATGCATGCGAGGGGGACACATGCAATCACCTATACCAACCTTGCACCACACTCACACACATATGCTAGGGACACATGCAAGTTTTCAGATGATTCCGACGTTCGCGTGGTGTTCCTCCGACGAAACCCTGATCTGCGGGACTCGGATCGTCTACCCCCCTAGACATTCTTCTGACAGGGGTAGCCCGGCGTAGCTCTCTCTTGTTTTGTGTCTTACTAGGTCATAGGATGATGTAAAACCATGTTGGTTCACAAGTTGGGGCACTATCCTACCCGGTTTCACGTGAACGGGGAGATTCCCCCTTATACAGGTCGAGAACCTTTCGCTTCTAGGTTAGAGCGCATGCATGCGAGAGGGACACATGCAATCACCTATAACAACCTTGCACCACACTCACACACATATGCTAGGGACACATGCAAGTTTTCAGATGATTCCGACGTTCTCGTGGTCTTCCTCCGGCGAAACCCTGATCTGCGGGACTCGGATCGTCTACCCCCCTAGACATTCTTCTGACAGGGGTAGCCCGGCGTAGCTCTCTCTTGTTTTGTGTCTGACTAGGTCATAGGATGATGTAAAACCATGTTGGTTCACAAGTTGGGGCACTATCCTACCCGGTTTCACGTGAACGGGGAGATTCCCCCTTATACAGGTCGCGAACCTTTTGCTTCTAGGTTAGAGCGCATGCATGCGAGAGGGACACATGCAATCACCTATAACAACCTTGCACCACACTCACACACATATGCTAGGGACACATGCAAGTTTTCAGATGATTCCGACGTTCTCGTGGTCTTCCTCCGGCGAAACCCTGATCTGCGGGACTCGGATCGTTTACCCCCCTAGACATTCTTCTGACAGGGGTAGCCTGGCGTAGCTCTCTCTTGTTTTGTGTCTGACTAGGTGATAGGATGATGTAAAACCATGTTGGTTCACAAGTTGGGGCACTATACGGCCCGATTTCACCTGAACGGGGAGATTCCCCCTTATACAGGTCCATAACCTTTCGCTTCTAGGTTAGAGCGCATGCATGCGAGGGGGACACATGCAATCACCTATACCAACCTAGCACCACACTCACACACATATGCTAGGGACACATGCAAGTTTTCATCGATTCCGACGTTCTCGTGGACTTCCTCCGGCGAAACCCTGATGATCTGCGGGCCTCGGATCGTCTACCCCCCTAGACATTCTTCTGACAGGGGTAGCCCGGCGTAGCTCTCTCTTGTTTTGTGTCTGACTAGGTCATAGGATGATGTGAAACCATGTTGGTTCACAAGTTGGGGCACTATACGGCCCGATTTCACCATAACGGGGAGATTCCCCCTTATACAGGTCCAGAACCTTCGCTTCTAGGTTAGAGCGCATGCATGTGAGGGGGGACACATGCAATCACCTATACCAACCTGGCACCACACTCACACACATATGCTAGGGACACATGCAAGTTTTCATCGATTCCGACGTTCTCGTGGACTTCCTCCGGCGAAACCCTGATGATCTGCGGGCCTCGGATCGTCTACCCCCCTAGACATTCTTCTGACAGGGGTAGCCCGGCGTAGCTCTCTCTTGTTTTGTGTCTGACTAGGTCATAGGATGATGTAAAACCATGTTGGTTCACAAGTTGGGGCACTATCCTACCCGGTTTCACATGAACGGGGAGATCCCCCCTTATACAGGTCTAGAACCTTTCGCTTCTAGGTTAGAGCGCATGCATGCGAGAGGGACACATGCAATCACCTATAACAACCTTGCACCACACTCACACACATATGGTAGGGACACATGCAAGTTTTCAGATGATTCCGACGTTCTCGTGGTCTTCCTCCTGCGAAACCCTGATCTGCGGGACTCGGATCGTCTACCCCCCTAGACATTCTTCTGACAGGGGTAGCCCGGCGTAGCTCTCTCTTGTTTTGTGTCTGACTAGGTCATAGGATGATGTAAAACCATGTTGGTTCACAAGTTGGGGCACTATCCTACCCAGTTTCACGTGAACGGGGAGATTCCCCCTTATACAGGTCGAGAACCTTTTGCTTCTAGGTTAGAGCGCATGCATGCGAGAGGGACACATGCAATCACCTATAACAACCTTGCACCACACTCACACACATATGCTAGGGACACATGCAAGTTTTCAGATGATTCCGACGTTCTTGTGGTCTTCCTCCGGCGAAACCCTGATCTGCGGGACTCGGATCGTCTACCCCCCTAGACATTCTTCTGACAGGGGTAGCCTGGCGTAGCTCTCTCTTGTTTTGTGTCTGACTAGGTGATATGATGATGTAAAACCATGTTGGTTCACAAGTTGGGGCACTATCCTACCCGGTTTCACCTGAACGGGGAGATTCCCCCTTATACAGGTCCATAACCTTTCGCTTCTAGGTTAGAGCGCATGCATGCGAGGGGGACACATGCAATCACCTATACCAACCTTGAACCACAGTCACACACATATGCTAGGGACACATGCAAGTTTTCAGATGATTCCGACGTTCTTGCGGACTTCCACCGGCGAAACCCTGATCTGCGGGACTCGGACCGTCTACCGCCCTAGACATTCTTTTGACAGGGGTAGCCCGGCGTAGCTCTCTCTTGTTTTGTATTTTATTATGTCATGGGATGATGTGAAACCATGTTGGTTCACAAGTTGGGGCACTATACGGCCCGATTTCACCATAACGGGGAGATTCCCCCTTATACAGGTCCAGAACCTTCGCTTCTAGGTTAGAGCGCATGCATGTGAGGGGGGACACATCCAATCACCTATACCAACCTGGCACCACACTCACACACATATGCTAGGGACACATGCAAGTTTTCATCGATTCCGACGTTCTCGTGGACTTCCTCCGACGAAACCCTGATGATCTGCGGGCCTCGGATCGTCTACCCCCCTAGACATTCTTCTGACAGGGGTAGCCCGGCGTAGCTCTCTCTTGTTTTGTGTCTGACTAGGTCATAGGATGATGTAAAACCATGTTGGTTCACAAGTTGGGGCACTATCCTACCCGGTTTCACATGAACGGGGAGATCCCCCCTTATACAGGTCTAGAACCTTTCGCTTCTAGGTTAGAGCGCATGCATGCGAGAGGGACACATGCAATCACCTATAACAACCTTGCACCTCACTCACACACATATGCTAGGGACACATGCAAGTTTTCAGATGATTCCGACGTTCTCGTGGTCTTCCTCCGGCGAAACCCTGATCTGCGGGACTCGGATCGTCTACCCCCCTAGACATTCTTCTGACAGGGGTATCCCGGCGTAGCTCTCTCTTGTTTTGTGTCTGACTAGGTCATAGGATGATGTAAAACCATGTTGGTTCACAAGTTGGGGCACTATCCTACCCGGTTTCACGTGAACGGGGAGATTCCCCCTTATACAGGTCGAGAACCTTTTGCTTCTAGGTTAGAGCGCATGCATGCGAGAGGGACACATGCAATCACCTATAACAACCTTGCACCACACTCACACACATATGCTAGGGACACATGCAAGTTTTCAGATGATTCCGACGTTCTCGTGGTCTTCCTCCGGCGAAAACCTGATCTGCGGGACTCGGATCGTCTACCCCCCTAGACATTCTTCTGACAGGGGTAGCCTGGCGTAGCTCTCTCTTGTTTTGTGTCTGACTAGGTGATAGGATGATGTAAAACCATGTTGGTTCACAAGTTGGGGCACTATCCTACCCGGTTTCACCTGAACGGGGAGATTCCCCCTTATACAGGTCCATAACCTTTCGCTTCTAGGTTAGAGCGCATGCATGCGAGGGGGACACATGCAATCACCTATACCAACCTTGAACCACACTCACACACATATGCTAGGGACACATGCAAGTTTTCAGATGATTCCGACGTTCTTGCGGACTTCCACCGACGAAACCCTGATCTGCGGGACTCGGACCGTCTACCCCCCTAGACATTCTTTTGACAGGGGTAGCCCGGCGTAGCTCTCTCTTGTTTTGTATTTGATTATGTCATGGGATGATGTGAAACCATGTTGGTTCACAAGTTGGGGCACTATACGGCCCGATTTCACCATAACGGGGAGATTCCCCCTTATACAGGTCCAGAACCTTCGCTTCTAGGTTAGAGCGCATGCATGCGAGGGGGGACACATGCAATCACCTATACCAACCTGGCACCACACTCACACACATATGCTAGGGACACATGCAAGTTTTCATCGATTCCGACGTTCTCGTGGACTTCCTCCGGCGAAACCCTGATGATCTGCGGGCCTCGGATCGTCTACCCCCCTAGACATTCTTCTAATAGGGGTAGCCCGGCGTAGCTCTCTCTTGTTTTGTGTCTGACTAGGTCATAGGATGATGTAAAACTATGTTGGTTCACAAGTTGGGGCACTATCCTACCCGGTTTCACATGAACGGGGAGATCCCCCTTATACAGGTCTAGAACCTTTCGCTTCTAGGTTAGAGCGCATGCATGCGAGAGGGACACATGCAATCACCTATAACAACCTTGCACCACACTCACACACATATGCTAGGGACACATGCAAGTTTTCAGATGATTCCGACGTTCTCGTGGTCTTCCTCCGGCGAAACCCTGATCTGCGGGACTCGGATCGTCTACCCCCTAGACATTCTTCTGACAGGGGTAGCCCGGCGTAGCTCTCTCTTGTTTTGTGTCTGACTAGGTGATAGGATGATGTAAAACCATGTTGGTTCACAAGTTGGGGCACTATCCTACCCGGTTTCACCTGAACGGGGAGATTCCCCCTTATACAGGTCCATAACCTTTCGCTTCTAGGTTAGAGCGCATGCATGCGAGGGGGACACATGCAATCACCTATACCAACCTTGAACCACACTCACACACATATGCTAGGGACACATGCAAGTTTTCAGATGATTCTGACGTTCTTGCGAACTTCCACCGGCGAAACCCTGATCTGCGGGACTCGGACCGTCTACCCCCCTAGACATTCTTTTGACAGGGGTAGCCCGGCGTAGCTCTCTCTTGTTTTGTATTTGATTATGTCATGGGATGATGTGAAACCATGTTGGTTCACAAGTTGGGGCACTATACGGCCCGATTTCACCATAACGGGGAGATTCCCCCTTATACAGGTCCATAACCTTTCGCTTCTAGGTTAGAGCGCATGCATGCGAGGGGGACACATGCAATCACCTATACCAACCTTGAACCACACTCACACACATATGCTAGGGACACATGCAAGTTTTCAGATGATTCCGACGTTCTTGCGGACTTCCACCGACGAAACCCTGATCTGCGGGACTCGGACCGTCTACCCCCCTAGACATTCTTTTGACAGGGGTAGCCCGGCGTAGCTCTCTCTTGTTTTGTATTTGATTATGTCATGGGATGATGTGAAACCATGTTGGTTCACAAGTTGGGGCACTATACGGCCCGATTTCACCATAACGGGGAGATTCCCCCTTATACAGGTCCAGAACCTTCGCTTCTAGGTTAGAGCGCATGCATGTGAGGGGGGACACATGCAATCACCTATACCAACCTGGCACCACACTCACACACATATGCTAGGGACACATGCAAGTTTTCATCGATTCCGACGTTCTCGTGGACTTCCTCCGGCGAAACCCTGATGATCTGCGGGCCTCGGATCGTCTACCCCCCTAGACATTCTTCTAACAGGGGTAGCCCGGCGTAGCTCTCTCTTGTTTTGTGTCTGACTAGGTCATAGGATGATGTAAAACCATGTTGGTTCACAAGTTGGGGCACTATCCTACCCGGTTTCACATGAACGGGGAGATCCCCCTTATACAGGTCTAGAACCTTTCGCTTCTAGGTTAGAGCGCATGCATGCGAGAGGGACACATGCAATCACCTATAACAACCTTGCACCACACTCACACACATATGCTAGGGACACATGCAAGTTTTCAGATGATTCCGACGTTCTCGTGGTCTTCCTCCGGCGAAACCCTGATCTGCGGGACTCGGATCGTCTACCCCCTAGACATTCTTCTGACAGGGGTAGCCTGGCGTAGCTCTCTCTTGTTTTGTGTCTGACTAGGTGATAGGATGATGTAAAACCATGTTGGTTCACAAGTTGGGGCACTATCCTACCCGGTTTCACCTGAACGGGGAGATTCCCCCTTATACAGGTCCATAACCTTTCGCTTCTAGGTTAGAGCGCATGCATGCGAGGGGGACACATGCAATCACCTATACCAACCTTGAACCACACTCACACACATATGCTAGGGACACATGCAAGTTTTCAGATGATTCTGACGTTCTTGCGAACTTCCACCGGCGAAACCCTGATCTGCGGGACTCGGACCGTCTACCCCCCTAGACATTCTTTTGACAGGGGTAGCCCGGCGTAGCTCTCTCTTGTTTTGTATTTGATTATGTCATGGGATGATGTGAAACCATGTTGGTTCACAAGTTGGGGCACTATACGGCCCGATTTCACCATAACGGGGAGATTCCCCCTTATACAGGTCCAGAACCTTCGCTTCTAGGTTAGAGCGCATGCATGTGAGGGGGGACACATGCAATCACCTATACCAACCTGGCACCACACTCACACACATATTCTAGGGACACATGCAAGTTTTCATCGATTCCGACGTTCTCGTGGACTTCCTCCGGCGAAACCCTGATGATCTGCGGGCCTCGGATCGTCTACCCCCCTAGACATTCTTCTGACAGGGGTAGCCCGGCGTAGCTCTCTCTTGTTTTGTGTCTGACTAGGTCATAGGATGATGTAAAACCATGTTGGTTCACAAGTTGGGGCACTATCCTACCCGGTTTCACATGAACGGGGAGATCCCCCCTTATACAGGTCTAGAACCTTTCGCTTCTAGGTTAGAGCGCATGCATGCGAGAGGGACACATGCAATCACCTATAACAACCTTGCACCACACTCACACACATATGCTAGGGACACATGCAAGTTTTCAGATGATTCCGACGTTCTCGTGGTCTTCCTCCGGCGAAACCCTGATCTGCGGGACTCGGATCGTCTACCCCCCTAGACATTCTTCTGACAGGGGTATCCCGGCGTAGCTCTCTCTTGTTTTGTGTCTGACTAGGTCATAGGATGATGTAAAACCATGTTGGTTCACAAGTTGGGGCACTATCCTACCCGATTTCACGTGAACGGGGAGATTCCCCCTTATACAGGTCGAGAACCTTTTGCTTCTAGGTTAGAGCGCATGCATGCGAGAGGGACACATGCAATCACCTATAACAACCTTGCACCATACTCACACACATATGCTAGGGACACATGCAAGTTTTCAGATGATTCCGACGTTCTCGTGGTCTTCCTCCGGCGAAAACCTGATCTGCGGGACTCGGATCGTCTACCCCCTAGACATTCTTCTGACAGGGGTAGCCTGGCGTAGCTCTCTCTTGTTTTGTGTCTGACTAGGTGATAGGATGATGTAAAACCATGTTGGTTCACAAGTTGGGGCACTATCCTACCCGGTTTCACCTGAACGGGGAGATTCCCCCTTATACAGGTCCATAACCTTTCGCTTCTAGGTTAGAGCGCATGCATGCGAGGGGGACACATGCAATCACCTATACCAACCTTGAACCACACTCACACACATATGCTAGGGACACATGCAAGTTTTCAGATGATTCCGACGTTCTTGCGGACTTCCACCGGCGAAACCCTGATCTGCGGGACTCGGACCGTCTACCCCCCTAGACATTCTTTTGACAGGGGTAGCCCGGCGTAGCTCTCTCTTGTTTTGTATTTGATTATGTCATGGGATGATGTGAAACCATGTTGGTTCACAAGTTGGGGCACTATCCGGCCCGATTTCACCATAACGGGGAGATTCCCCCTTATACAGGTCCAGAACCTTCGCTTCTAGGTTAGAGCGCATGCATGTGAGGGGGGACACATGCAATCACCTATACCAACCTGGCACCACACTCACACACATATGCTAGGGACACATGCAAGTTTTCATCGATTCCGACGTTCTCGTGGACTTCCTCCGGCGAAACCCTGATGATCTGCGGGCCTCGGATCGTCTACCCCCCTAGACATTCTTCTGACAGGGGTAGCCCGGCGTAGCTCTCTCTTGTTTTGTGTCTGACTAGGTCATAGGATGATGTAAAACCATGTTGGTTCACAAGTTGGGGCACTATCCTACCCGGTTTCACATGAACGGGGAGATCCCCCCTTATACAGGTCTAGAACCTTTCGCTTCTAGGTTAGAGCGCATGCATGCGAGAGGGACACATGCAATCACCTATAACAACCTTGCACCACACTCACACACATATGCTAGGGACACATGCAAGTTTTCAGATGATTCCGACGTTCTCGTGGTCTTCCTCCGGCGAAACCCTGATCTGCGGGACTCGGATCGTCTACCCCCTAGACATTCTTCTGACAGGGGTAGCCCGGCGTAGCTCTCTCTTGTTTTGTGTCTGACTAGGTGATAGGATGATGTAAAACCATGTTGGTTCACAAGTTGGGGCACTATCCTACCCGGTTTCACCTGAACGGGGAGATTCCCCCTTATACAGGTCCATAACCTTTCGCTTCTAGGTTAGAGCGCATGCATGCGAGGGGGACACATGCAATCACCTATACCAACCTTGAACCACACTCACACACATATGCTAGGGACACATGCAAGTTTTCAGATGATTCCGACGTTCTTGCGGACTTCCACATGCGAAACCCTGATCTGCGGGACTCGGACCGTCTACCCCCCTAGACATTCTTTTGACAGGGGTAGCCCGGCGTAGCTCTCTCTTGTTTTGTATTTGATTATGTCATGGGATGATGTGAAACCATGTTGGTTCACAAGTTGGGGCACTATACGGCCCGATTTCACCATAACGGGGAGATTCCCCCTTATACAGGTCCAGAACCTTCGCTTCTAGGTTAGAGCGCATGCATGTGAGGGGGGACACATGCAATCACCTATACCAACCTGGCACCACACTCACACACATATGCTAGGGACACATGCAAGTTTTCATCGATTCCGACGTTCTCGTGGACTTCCTCCGGCGAAACCCTGATGATCTGCGGGCCTCGGATCGTCTACCCCCCTAGACATTCTTCTGACAGGGGTAGCCCGGCGTAGCTCTCTCTTGTTTTGTGTCTGACTAGGTCATAGGATGATGTAAAACCATGTTGGTTCACAAGTTGGGGCACTATCCTACCCGGTTTCACATGAACGGGGAGATCCCCCCTTATACAGGTCTAGAACCTTTCGCTTCTAGGTTAGAGTGCATGCATGCGAGAGGGACACATGCAATCACCTATAACAACCTTGCACCACACTCACACACATATGCTAGGGACACATGCAAGTTTTCAGATGATTCCGACGTTCTCGTGGTCTTCCTCCGGCGAAACCCTGATCTGCGGGACTCGGATCGTCTACCCCCCTAGACATTCTTCTGACAGGGGTATCCCGGCGTAGCTCTCTCTTGTTTTGTGTCTGACTAGGTCATAGGATGATGTAAAACCATGTTGGTTCACAAGTTGGGGCACTATCCTACCCGGTTTCACGTGAACGGGGAGATTCCCCCTTATACAGGTCGAGAACCTTTTGCTTCTAGGTTAGAGCGCATGCATGCGAGAGGGACACATGCAATCACCTATAACAACGTTGCACCACCCTCACACACATATGCTAGGGACACATGCAAGTTTTTAGATGATTCCGACGTTCTCGTGGTCTTCCTCCGGCGAAAACCTGATCTGCGGGACTCGGATCGTCTACCCCCTAGACATTCTTCTGACAGGGGTAGCCTGGCGTAGCTCTCTCTTGTTTTGTGTCTGACTAGGTGATAGGATGATGTAAAACCATGTTGGTTCACAAGTTGGGGCACTATCCTACCCGGTTTCACCTGAACGGGGAGATTCCCCCTTATACAGGTCCATAACCTTTCGCTTCTAGGTTAGAGCGCATGCATGCGAGGGGTACACATGCAATCACCTATACCAACCTTGAACCACACTCGCACACATATGCTAGGGACACATGCAAGTTTTCAGATGATTCCGACGTTCTTGCGGACTTCCACCGGCGAAACCCTGATCTGCGGGACTCGGACCGTCTACCCCCCTAGACATTCTTTTGACAGGGGTAGCCCGGCGTAGCTCTCTCTTGTTTTGTATTTGATTATGTCATGGGATGATGTGAAACCATGTTGGTTCACAAGTTGGGGCACTATACGGCCCGATTTCACCATAACGGGGAGATTCCCCCTTATACAGGTCCAGAACCTTCGCTTCTAGGTTAGAGCGCATGCATGTGAGGGGGGACACATGCAATCACCTATACCAACCTGGCACCACACTCACACACATATGCTAGGGACACATGCAAGTTTTCATCGATTCCGACGTTCTCGTGGACTTCCTCCGGCGAAACCCTGATGATCTGCGGGCCTCGGATCGTCTACCCCCCTAGACATTCTTCTGACAGGGGTAGCCCGGCGTAGCTCTCTCTTGTTTTGTGTCTGACTAGGTCATAGGATGATGTAAAACCATGTTGGTTCACAAGTTGGGGCACTATCCTACCCGGTTTCACATGAACGGGGAGATCCCCCCTTATACAGGTCTAGAACCTTTCGCTTCTAGGTTAGAGCGCATGCATGCGAGAGGGACACATGCAATCACCTATAACAACCTTGCACCACACTCACCCACATATGCTAGGGACACATGCAAGTTTTCAGATGATTCCGACGTTCTCGTGGTCTTCCTCCGGCGAAACCCTGATCTGCGGGACTCGGATCGTCTACCCCCCTAGACATTCTTCTGACAGGGGTAGCCCGGCGTAGCTCTCTCTTGTTTTGTGTCTGACTAGGTGATAGGATGATGTAAAACCATGTTGGTTCACAAGTTGGGGCACTATCCTACCCGGTTTCACCTGAACGGGGAGATTCCCCCTTATACAGGTCCATAACCTTTCGCTTCTAGGTTAGAGCGCATGCATGCGATGGGGACACATGAAATCACCTATACCAACCATGAACCACACACACACATATGCTAGGGACACATGCAAGTTTTCAGATGATTCCGACGTTCTTGCGGACTTCCACCGGCGAAACCCTGATCTGCGGGACTCGGACCGTCTACCCCCCTAGATATTCTTTTGACAGGGGTAGCCCGGCGTAGCTCTCTCTTGTTTTGTATTTGATTATGTCATGGGATGATGTGAAACCATGTTGGTTCACAAGTTGGGGCACTATACGGCCCGGTTTCACGGTAACAGGGAGATTCCCCCTTATACAGGTCCAGAACCTTCGCTTCTAGGTTAGAGCGCATGCATGTGAGGGGGGACACATGCAATCACCTATACCAACCTGGCACCACACTCACACACATATGCTAGGGACACATGAAAGTTTTCATCGATTCCGACGTTCTCGTGGACTTCCTCCGGCGAAACCTTGATGATCTGCGGGCCTCGGATCGTCTACCCCCCTAGACATTCTTCTGACAGGGGTAGCCCGGCGTAGCTCTCTCTTGTTTTGTGTCTGACTAGGTCATAGGATGATGTAAAACCATGTTGGTTCACAAGTTGGGGCACTATCCTACCCGGTTTCACGTGAACGGGGAGATTCCCCCTTATACAGGTCGAGAACCTTTCGCTTCTAGGTTAGAGCGCATGCATGCGAGAGGGACACATGCAATCACCTATACCAACCTTGCACCACACTCACACACATATGCTAGGGACACATGCAAGTTTTTAGATGATTCCGATGTTCTCGTGGTCTTCCTCCGGCGAAACCCTGATCTGCTGGACTCGGATCGTCTACCCCCCTAGACATTCTTCTGACAGGGTAGCCCGACGTAGCTCTCTCTTGTTTTGTGTCTGACTAGGTCATAGGATGATGTAAAACCATGTTGGTTCACAAGTTGGGGCACTATCCTACCCGGTTTCACATGAACGGGGAGATCCCCCCTTATACAGGTCTAGAACCTTTCGCTTCTAGGTTAGAGCGCATGCATGCGAGAGGGACACATGCAATCACCTATAACAACCTTGCACCACACTCACACACATATGCTAGGGACACATGCAAGTTTTCAGATGATTCCGACGTTCTCGTGGTCTTCCTCCGGCGAAACCCTGATCTGCGGGACTCGGATCGTCTACCCCCCTAGACATTCTTCTGACAGGGGTAGCCCGGCGTAGCTCTCTCTTGTTTTGTGTCTGACTAGGTGATAGGATGATGTAAAACCATGTTGGTTCACAAGTTGGGGCACTATCCTACCCGGTTTCACCTGAACGGGGAGATTCCCCCTTATACAGGTCCATAACCTTTCGCTTCTAGGTTAGAGCGCATGCATGCGATGGGGACACATGAAATCACCTATACCAACCATGAACCACACACACACATATGCTAGGGACACATGCAAGTTTTCAGATGATTCCGACGTTCTTGCGGACTTCCACCGGCGAAACCCTGATCTGCGGGACTCGGACCGTCTACCCCCCTAGATATTCTTTTGACAGGGGTAGCCCGGTGTAGCTCTCTCTTGTTTTGTATTTGATTATGTCATGGGATGATGTGAAACCATGTTGGTTCACAAGTTGGGGCACTATACGGCCCGGTTTCACGGTAACAGGGAGATTCCCCCTTATACAGGTCCAGAACCTTCGCTTCTAGGTTAGAGCGCATGCATGTGAGGGGGGACACATGCAATCACCTATACCAACCTGGCACCACACTCACACACATATGCTAGGGACACATGAAAGTTTTCATCGATTCCGACGTTCTCGTGGACTTCCTCCGGCGAAACCCTGATGATCTGCGGGCCTCGGATCGTCTACCCCCCTAGACATTCTTCTGACAGGGGTAGCCCGGCGTAGCTCTCTCTTGTTTTGTGTCTGACTAGGTCATAGGATGATGTAAAACCATGTTGGTTCACAAGTTGGGGCACTATCCTACCCGGTTTCACGTGAACGGGGAGATTCCCCCTTATACAGGTCGAGAACCTTTCGCTTCTAGGTTAGAGCGCATGCATGCGAGAGGGACACATGCAATCACCTATACCAACCTTGCACCACACTCACACACATATGCTAGGGACACATGCAAGTTTTTAGATGATTCCGATGTTCTCGTGGTCTTCCTCCGGCGAAACCCTGATCTGCTGGACTCGGATCGTCTACCCCCCTAGACATTCTTCTGACAGGGTAGCCCGACGTAGCTCTCTCTTGTTTTGTGTCTGACTAGGTCATAGGATGATGTAAAACCATGTTGGTTCACAAGTTGGGGCACTATCCTACCTGGTTTCACCTGAACGGGGAGATTCCCCCTTATACAGGTCCATAACCTTTCGCTTCTAGGTTAGAGTGCATGCATGCGAGGGGGACACATGCAATCACCTATACCAACCTTGCACCACACTCACACACATATGCTAGGGACACATGCAAGTTTTCAGATGATTCCGACGTTCTTGCGGACTTCCACCGGCGAAACCCTGATCTGTGAGTGGGGACACATGCAATCACCTATACCAACCTGGCACCACACTCACACACATATGCTAGGGACACATGCAAGTTTTCATCGATTCCGACGTTCTCGTGGACTTCCTCCGGCGAAACCCTGATGATCTGCGGGCCTCGGATCGTCTACCCCCCTAGACATTCTTCTGACAGGGGTAGCCCGGCGTAGCTCTCTCTTGTTTTGTGTCTGACTAGGTCATAGGATGATGTAAAACCATGTTGGTTCACAAGTTGGGGCACTATCCTACCCGGTTTCACCTGAACAGGGAGATTCCCCCTTATACAGGTCCATAACCTTTCGCTTCTAGGTTAGAGCGCATGCATGCGAGGGGGACACATGCAATCACCTATACAAACCTTGCACCACACTCACACACATATTCTAGGGACACATGCAAGTTTAAGATGATTCCGACGTTCTCGTGGTCTTCCTCCGGCGAAACCCTGATCTGCGGGCCTCGGATCGTCTACCCCCCTAGACATTCTTCTGACAGGGGTGGCCCGGCGTAGCTCTCTCTTGTTTTGTGTCTGACTAGGTCATAGGATGATGTAAAACCATGTTGGTTCACAAGTTGGGGCACTATCCTACCCGGTTTCACCTGAACAGGGAGATTCCCCCTTATGCAGGTCCAGAACCTTCGCTTCTAGGTTAGAGCGCATGCATGTGAGGGGGACACATGCAATCACCTATACCAACCTTGCACCACACAAACACACATATGCTAGGGACACATGCAAGTTTTCAGATGATTCCGACGTTCTCGTGGTCTTCCTCCGACGAAACCCTGATCTGCGGGACTCGGATCGTCTACCGCCCTAGACATTCTTCTGACAGGGGTAGCCCGGCGTAGCTCTCTCTTGTTTTGTGTCTGACTAGGTCATAGGATGATGTAAAACCATGTTGGTTCACAAGTTGGGGCACTATCCTACCCGGTTTCACGTGAACGAGGAGATTCCCTCTTATACAGGTCGAGAACCTTTCGCTTCTAGGTTAGAGCGCATGCATGCGAGAGGGACACATGCAATCACCTATAACAACCTTGCACCACACTCACACACATATGCTAGGGACACATGCAAGTTTTCAGATGATTCCGACGTTCTCGTGGTCTTCCTCCGGCGAAACCCTGATCTGCAGGACTCGGATCGTCTACCCCCTAGACATTCTTCTGACAGGGGTAGCCCGGCGTAGCTCTCTCTTGTTTTGTGTCTGACTAGGTGATAGGATGATGTAAAACCATGTTGGTTCACAAGTTGGGGCACTATCCTACCCGGTTTCAGCTGAACGGGAAGATTCCCCCTTATACAGGTCCATAACCTTTCGCTTCTAGGTTAGAGCGCATGCATGCGAGGGGGACACATGCAATCACCTATACCAACCTTGCACCACACTCACACACATATGCTAGGGACACATGCAAGTTTTCAGATGATTCCGACGTTCTTGCGGACTTCCACCGGCGAAACCCTGATCTGCGGGACTCGGACCGTCTACCCCCCTAGACATTCTTCTGACAGGGGTAGCCCGGCGTAGCTCTCTCTTGTTTTGTGTCTGACTAGGTCATAGGATGATGTAAAACCATGTTGGTTCACAAGTTGGGGCACTATCCTACCCGGTTTCACCTGAACGGGGAGATTCCCCCTTATACAGGTCCAGAACCTTTCGCTTCTAGGTTAGAGCGCATGCATGCGAGGGGGACACACGCAATCACCTATACCAACCTTGCTCCACACTCACACACATATGCTAGGGACACATGCAAGTTTTCAGATGATTCCGACGTTCTCGTGGTCTTCCTCTGGCGAAACCCTGATGATCTGCGGGCCTCGGATCGTCTACCCCCCTAGACATTCTTCTGACAGGGGTAGCCCGGCGTAGCTCTCTCTTGTTTTGTGTCCGACTAGGTCATAGGATGATGTAAAACCATGTTGGTTCACAAGTTGGGGAACTATCCTACCCGGTTTCACCTGAACGGGGAGATTCCCCCTTATACAGGTCCAGAACCTTTGCTTCTAGGTTAGAGCGCATGCATGCGAGGGGGACACATGCAATCACCTATACCAACCTTGCACCATACTCACACACACATATGCTAGGGACACATGCAAGTTTTCAGATGATTCCGACGTTCTCGTGGTCTTCCTCCGACGAAACCCTGATCTGCGGGACTCTGATCGTCTACCCCCCTAGACATTCTTCTGACAGGGGTAGCCCGGTGTAGCTCTCTCTTGTTTTGTGTCTGACTAGGTCATAGGATGATGTAAAACCATGTTGGTTCACAAGTTGGGGCACTATCCTACCCAGTTTCACGTGAACGGGGAGATTCCCCCTTATACAGGTCGAGAACCTTTCGCTTCTAGGTTAGAGCGCATGCATGCGAGAGGGACACATGCAATCACCTATACCAACCTTGCACCACACTCACACACATATGCTAGGGACACATGCAAGTTTTCAGATGATTCCGACGTTCTCGTGGTCTTCCTCCGGCGAAACCCTGATCTGCGGGACTCGGATCGTCTACCCCCCTAGACATTCTTCTGACAGGGGTAGCCCGGCGTAGCTCTCTCTTGTTTTGTGTCTGACTAGGTCATAGGATGATGTAAAACCATGTTGGTTCACAAGTTGGGGCGATATCCTACCCGGTTTCACCTGAACGGGGAGATTCCCCCTTATACAGGTCCAGAACCTTTCGCTTCTAGGTTATAGCGCATGCATGCGAGGGGGACACACGCAATCACCTATACCAACCTTGCTCCACACTCACACACATATGCTAGGGACACATGCAAGTTTTCAGATGATTCCGACGTTCTCGTGGTCTTCCTCCGGCGAAACCCTGATCTGCGGGACTCGGATCGTCTACCCCCCTAGACATTCTTCTGACAGGGGTAGCCCGGCGTAGCTCTCTCTTGTTTTGTGTCTGACTAGGTCATAGGATGATGTAAAACCATGTTGGTTCACAAGTTGGGGCACTATCCTACCCGGTTTCACCTGAACGGGGAGATTCCCCCTTATACAGGTCCAGAACCTTTCGCTTCTAGGTTAGAGCGCATGCATGCGAGGGGGACACACGCAATCACCTATACCAACCTTGCTCCACACTCACACACATATGCTAGGGACACATGCAAGTTTTCAGATGATTCCGACGTTCTCGTGGTCTTCCTCCGGCGAAACCCTGATCTGCGAGACTCAGATCGTCTACCCCCCTAGACATTCTTCTGATAGTGGTAGCCCGGCGTAGCTCTCTCTTGTTTTGTGTTTGATTATGTCATGGGATGATGTGAAACCATGTTGGTTCACAAGTTGGGGCACTATACGGCCCGGTTTCACCGTAACAGGGAGATTCCCCCTTATACAGGTCCAGAACCTTCGCTTCTAGGTTAGAGCGCATGCATGTGAGGGGGGACACATGCAATCACCTATACCAACCTGGCACCACACTCACACACATATGCTAGGGACACATGAAATTTTTCATCGATTCCGACGTTCTCGTGTACTTCCACCGGCGAAACCCTGATGATCTGCGGGCCTCGGATCGTCTACCCCCCTAGACATTCTTCTGACAGGGGTAGCCCGGCGTAGCTCTCTCTTGTTTTGTGTCTGACTAGGTCATAGGATGATGTAAAACCATGTTGGTTCACAAGTTGGGGCACTATCCTACCCGGTTTCACGTGAACGGGGAGATTCCCCCTTATACAGGTCGAGAACCTTTCGCTTCTAGGTTAGAGCGCATGCATGCGAGAGGGACACATGCAATCACCTATACCAACCTTGCACCACACTCACACACATATGCTAGGGACACATGCAAGTTTTCAGATGATTCCGACGTTCTCGTGGTCTTCCTCCGGCGAAACCCTGATCTACGGTTCTCGGATCGTCTACCCCCCTAGACATTCTTCTGACAGGGGTAGCCCGGCGTAGCTCTCTCTTGTTTGTGTCTGACTAGGTCATAGGATGATGTAAAACCATGTTGGTTCACAAGTTGGGGCACTATCCTACCCGGTTTCACCTAAACAGGGAGATTCCCCCTTATACAGGTCCATAACCTTTCGCTTCTAGGTTAGAGCGCATGCATGCGAGGGGGACACATGCAATCACCTATACCAACCTTGCACCACACTCACACACATATGCTAGGGACACATGCAAGTTTTCAGATGATTCCGACGATCTTGCGGACTTCCACCGGCGAAACCCTGATCTGCGGGACTCGGACCGTCTACCCCCTAGACATTCTTCTGACAGGGGTAGCCCGGCGTAGCTCTCTCTTGTTTTGTGTTTGATTATGTCATGGGATGATGTGAAACCATGTTGGTTCACAAGTTGGGGCACTATACGGCCCGGTTTCACCGTAACAGGGAGATTCCCCCTTATACAGGTCCAGAACCTTCACTTCTAGGTTAGAGCGCATGCATGTGAGGGGGGACACATGCAATCACCTATACCAACCTGGCACCACACTCACACACATATGATAGGGACACATGAAATTTTTCATCGATTCCGACGTTCTCGTGTACTTCCTCCGGCGAAACCCTGATGATCTGCGGGCCTCGGATCGTCTACCCCCCTAGACATTCTTCTGACAGGGGTAACCCGGCGTAGCTCTCTCTTGTTTTGTGTCTGACTAGGTCATAGGATGATGTAAAACCATGTTGGTTCACAAGTTGGGGCACTATCCTACCCGGTTTCACGTGAACGGGGAGATTCCCCCTTATACAGGTCGAGAACCTTTCGCTTCTAGGTTAGAGCGCATGCATGCGAGAGGGACACAAGCAATCACCTATACCAACCTTGCACCACACTCACACACATATGCTAGGGACACATGCAAGTTTTCAGATGATTCCGACGTTCTCGTGGTCTTCCTCCGGCGAAACCCTGATCTACGGTTCTCGGATCGTCTACCCCCCTAGACATTCTTCTGACAGGGGTAGCCCGGCGTAGCTCTCTCTTGTTTTGTGTCTGACTAGGTCATAGGATGATGTAAAACCATGTTGGCTCACAAGTTGGGGCACTATCCTACCCGGTTTCACCTGAACAGGGAGATTCCCCCTTATACAGGTCCATAACCTTTCGCTTCTAGGTTAGAGCGCATGCATGCGAGGGGGACACATGCAATCACCTATACCAACCTTGCACCACACTCACACACATATGCTAGGGACACATGCAAGTTTTCAGATGATTCCGACGTTCTTGCGGACTTCCACCGGCGAAACCCTGATCTGCGGGACTTGGACCGTCTACCCCCCTAGACATTCTTCTGACAGGGGTAGCCCGGCGTAGCTCTCTCTTGTTTTGTGTTTGATTATGTCATGGGATGATGTGAAACCATGTTGGTTCACAAGTTGGGGCACTATACGGCCCGGTTTCACGGTAACAGGGAGATTCCCCCTTATACAGGTCCAGAACCTTCGCTTCTAGGTTAGAGCGCATGCATGTGAGGGGGGACACATGCAATCACCTATACCAACCTGGCACCACACTCACACACATATTCTAGGGACACATGAAAGTTTTCATCGATTCCGACATTCTCGTGGACTTCCTCCGGCGAAACCCTGATGATCTGCGGGCCTCGGATCGTCTACCCCCCTAGACATTCTTCTGACAGGGGTAGCCCGGCGTAGCTCTCTCTTGTTTTGTGTCTAACTAGGTCATAGGATGATGTAAAACCATGTTGGTTCACAAGTTGGGGCACTATCCTACCCGGTTTCACGTGAACGGGGAGATTCCCCCTTATACAGGTCGAGAACCTTTCGCTTCTAGGTTAGAGCGCATGCATGCGAGAGGGACACATGCAATCACCTATACCAACCTTGCACCACACTCACACACATATGCTAGGGACACATGCAAGTTTTTAGATGATTCCGATGTTCTCGTGGTCTTCCTCCGGCGAAACCCTGATCTGCGGGACTCGGATCGTCTACCCCCCTAGACATTCTTCTGACAGGGTAGCCCGACGTAGCTCTCTCTTGTTTTGTGTCTGACTAGGTCATAGGATGATGTAAAACCATGTTGGTTCACAAGTTGGGGCACTATCCTACCTGGTTTCACCTGAACGGGGAGATTCCCCCTTATACAGGTCCATAACCTTTCGCTTCTAGGTTAGAGCGCATGCATGCGAGGGGGACACATGCAATCACCTATACCAACCTTGCACCACACTCACACACATATGGTAGGGACACATGCAAGTTTTCAGATGATTCCGACGTTCTTGCGGACTTCCACCGGCAAAACCCTGATCTGTGAGTGGGGACACAAGCAATCACCTATACCAACCTGGCACCACACTCACACACATATGCTAGGAACACATGCAAGTTTTCATCGATTCCGACGTTCTCGTGGACTTCCTCCGGCGAAACCCTGATGATCTGCGGGCCTCGGATCGTCTACCCCCCTAGACATTCTTCTGACAGGGGTAGCCCGGCGTAGCTCTCTCTTGTTTTGTGTCTGACTAGGTCATAGGATGATGTAAAACCATGTTGGTTCACAAGTTGGGGCACTATCCTACCCGGTTTCACCTGAACAGGGAGATTCCCCCTTATACAGGTCCATAACCTTTCGCTTCTAGGTTAGAGCGCATGCATGCGAGGGGGACACATGCAATCACCTATACAAACCTGGCACCACACTCACACACATATTCTAGGGACACATGCAAGTTTTCAGATGATTCCGACATTCTCGTGGTCTTCCTCCGGCGAAACCCTGATCTGCGGGCCTCGGATCGTCTACCCCCCTAGACATTCTTCTGACAGGGGTAGCCCGGCGTAGCTCTCTCTTGTTTTGTGTCTGACTAGGTCATAGGATGATGTAAAACCATGTTGGTTCACAAGTTGGGGCACTATCCTACCCGGTTTCACCTGAACGGGGAGATTCCCCCTTATACAGGTCCAGAACCTTTGCTTCTAGGTTAGAGCGCATGCATGCGAGGGGGACACATGCAATCACCTATACCAACCTTGCACCACACTCACACACATATGCTAGGGACACATGCAAGTTTTCAGATGATTCCGACGTTCGCGTGGTCTTCCTCCGACGAAACCCTGATCTGCGGGACTCGGATCGTCTACCCCCCTAGACATTCTTCTGACAGGGGTAGCCCGGCGTAGCTCTCTCTTGTTTTGTGTCTGACTAGGTCATAGGATGATGTAAAACCATGTTGGTTCACAAGTTGGGGCACTATCCTACCCGGTTTCACGTGAACGGGGAGATTCCCCCTTATACAGGTCCATAACCTTTCGCTTCTAGGTTAGAGCGCATGCATGCGAGGGGGACACATGCAATCACCTATACCAACCTTGAACCACACTCACACACATATGCTAGGGACACATGCAAGTTTTCAGATGATTCCGACGTTCTTGCGGACTTCCACCGGCGAAACCCTGATCTGCGGGACTCGGACCGTCTACCCCCCTAGAGATTCTTTTGACAGGGGTAGCCCGGCGTAGCTCTCTCTTGTTTTGTATTTGATTATGTCATGGGATGATGTGAAACCATGTTGGTTCACAAGTTGGGGCACTATACGGCCCGATTTCACCATAACGGGGAGATTCCCCCTTATACAGGTCCAGAACCTTCGCTTCTAGGTTAGAGCGCATGCATGTGAGGGGGGACACATGCAATCACCTATACCAACCTGGCACCACACTCACACACATATGCTAGGGACACATGCAAGTTTTCATCGATTCCGACGTTCTCGTGGACTTCCTCCGGCGAAACCCTGATAATCTGCGGGCCTCGGATCGTCTACCCCCCTAGACATTCTTCTGACAGGGGTAGCCCGGCGTAGCTCTCTCTTGTTTTGTGTCTGACTAGGTCATAGGATGATGTAAAACCATGTTGGTTCACAAGTTGGGGCACTATCCTACCCGGTTTCACATGAACGGGGAGATCCCCCCTTATACAGGTCTAGAACCTTTCGCTTCTAGGTTAGAGCGCATGCATGCGAGAGGGACACATGCAATCACCTATAACAACCTTGCACCACACTCACACACATATGCTAGGGACACATGCAAGTTTTCAGATGATTCCGACGTTCTCGTGGTCTTCCTCCGGCGAAACCCTGATCTGCGGGACTCGGATCATCTACCCCCCTAGACATTCTTCTGACAGGGGTAGCCCGGCGTAGCTCTCTTTTGTTTTGTGTCTGACTAGGTCATAGGATGATGTAAAACCATGTTGGTTCACAAGTTGGGGCACTATCCTACCCGGTTTCACGTGAACGGGTAGATTCCCCCTTATACAGGTCGAGAACCTTTTGCTTCTAGGTTAGAGCGCATGCATGCGAGAGGGACACATGCAATCACCTATAACAACCTTGCACCACACTCACACACATATGCTAGGGACACATGCAAGTTTTCAGATGATTCCGACGTTCTCGTGGTCTTCCTCCGGCGAAACCCTGATCTGCGGGACTCGGATCGTCTACCCCCCTAGACATTCTTCTGACAGGGGTAGCCTGGCGTAGCTCTCTCTTGTTTTGTGTCTGACTAGGTGATAGGATGATGTAAAACCATGTTGGTTCACAAGTTGGGGCACTATCCTACCCGGTTTCACCTGAACGGGGAGATTCCCCCTTATACAGGTCCATAACCTTTCGCTTCTAGGTTAGAGCGCATGCATGCGAGGGGGACACATGCAATCACCTATAACAACCTTGCACCACACTCACACACATATTCTAGGGACACATGCAAGTTTTCAGATGATTCCGACGTTCTCGTGGTCTTCCTCCGGCGAAACCCTGATCTGCGGGCCTTGTATCGTCTACCCCCTAGACATTCTTCTGACAGGGGTAGCCCGGTGTAGCTCTCTCTTGTTTTGTGTCTGACTAGGTCATAGGATGATGTAAAACCATGTTGGTTCACAAGTTGGGGCACTATCCTACCCGGTTTCACCAGAACGGGGAGATTCCCCCTTATACAGGTCCAGAACCTTCGCTTCTAGGTTAGAGCGCATGCATGCGAGGGGGACACATGCAATCACCTATACCAACCTTGCACCACACTCACACACATATGCTAGGGACACATGCAAGTTTTCAGATGATTCCGACGTTCGCGTGGTCTTCCTCCGACGAAAACCTGATCTGCGAGACTCGGATCGTCTACCCCCCTAGACATTCTTCTGACAGGGGTAGCCCGGCGTAGCTCTCTCTTGTTTTGTGTCTGACTAGGTCATAGGATGATGTAAAACCATGTTGGTTCACAAGTTGGGGCACTATCCTACCCGGTTTCACGTGAACGGGGAGATTCCCCCTTATACAGGTCGAGAACCTTTCGCTTCTAAGTTAGAGCGCATGCATGCGAGAGGGACACATGCAATCACCTATAACAACCTTGCACCACACTCACACACATATGCTAGGGACACATGCAAGTTTTCAGATGATTCTGACGTTCTCGTGGTCTTCCTCCGGCGAAACCCTGATCTGCGGGACTCGGATCGTCTACCCCCCTAGACATTCTTCTGACAGGGGTAGCCTGGCGTAGCTCTCTCTTGTTTTGTGTCTGACTAGGTGATAGGATGATGTAAAACCATGTTGGTTCACAAGTTGGGGCACTATCCTACCCGGTTTCACCTGAACGGGGAGATTCCCCCTTATACAGGTCCATAACCTTTCGCTTCTAGGTTAGAGCGGATGCATGCGAGGGGGACACATGCAATCACCTATACCAACCTTGAACCACACTCACACACATATGCTAGGGACACATGAAAGTTTTCAGATGATTCCGACGTTCTTGCGGACTTCCACCGGCGAAACCCTGATCTGCGGGACTCGGACCGTCTACCCCCCTAGAGATTCTTTTGACAGGGGTAGCCCGGCGTAGCTCTCTCTTGTTTTGTATTTGATTATGTCATGGGATGATGTGAAACTATGTTGGTTCACAAGTTGGGGCACTATACGGCCCGATTTCACCATAACGGGGAGATTCCCCCTTATACAGGTCCAGAACCTTCGCTTCTAGGTTAGAGCGCATGCATGTGAGGGGGGACACATGCAATCACCTATACCAACCTGGCACCACACTCACACACATATGCTAGGGACACATGCAAGTTTTCATCGATTCCGACGTTCTCGTGGACTTCCTCCGGCGAAACCCTGATAATCTGCGGGCCTCGGATCGTCTACCCCCCTAGACATTCTTCTGACAGGGGTAGCCCGGCGTAGCTCTCTCTTGTTTTGTGTCTGACTAGGTCATAGGATGATGTAAAACCATGTTGGTTCACAAGTTGGGGCACTATCCTACCCGGTTTCACATGAACGGGGAGATCCCCCCTTATACAGGTCTAGAACCTTTCGCTTCTAGGTTAGAGCGCATGCATGCGAGAGGGATACATGCAATCACCTATAACAACCTTGCACCACACTCACACACATATGCTAGGGACACATGCAAGTTTTCAGATGATTCCGACGTTCTCGTGGTCTTCCTCCGGCGAAACCCTGATCTGCGGGACTCGGATCGTCT
This sequence comes from Avena sativa, assembly GCA_916181665.1. NCBI lineage: Eukaryota > Viridiplantae > Streptophyta > Magnoliopsida > Poales > Poaceae > Avena > Avena sativa. The sequence continues at coordinate 389,468,159 of OV702296.1, forward strand.
ACCCCCCTAGACATTCTTCTGACAGGGGTAGCCCGGCGTAGCTCTCTTTTGTTTTGTGTCTGACTAGGTGATAGGATGATGTAAAACCATGTTGGTTCACAAGTTGGGGCACTATCCTACCCGGTTTCACCTGAACGGGGAGATTCCCCCTTATACAGGTCAATAACCTTTCGCTTCTAGGTTAGAGCGCATGCATGCGAGGGGGACACATGCAATCACCTATACCAACCTTGAACCACACTCACACACATATGCTAGGGACACATGCAAGTTTTCAGATGATTCCGACGTTCTTGCGGACTTCCACCGGCGAAACCCTGATCTGCGGGACTCGAACCGTCTACCCCCTAGAGATTCTTTTGACAGGGGTATCCCGGCATAGCTCTCTCTTGTTTTGTATTTGATTATGTCATGGGATGATGTGAAACCATGTTGGTTCACAAGTTGGGGCACTATACGGCCCGATTTCACCATAACGGGGAGATTACCCCTTATACAGGTCCAGAACCTTCGCTTCTAGGTTAGAGCGCATGCATGTGAGGGGGGACACATGCAATCACCTATACCAACCTGGCACCACACTCACACACATATTCTAGGGACACATGCAAGTTTTCATCGATTCCGACGTTCTCGTGGACTTCCTCCGGCGAAACCCTGATAATCTGCGGGCCTTGGATCGTCTACCCCCCTAGACATTCTTCTGACAGGGGTAGCCCGGCGTAGCTCTCTCTTGTTTTGTGTCTGACTAGGTCATAGGATGATGTAAAACCATGTTGGTTCACAAGTTGGGGCACTATCCTACCCGGTTTCACCTGAACGGGGAGATTCCCCCTTATACAGGTCCAGAACCTTTCGCTTCTAGGTTAGAGCGCATGCATGCGAGGGGGACACACACAATCACCTATACCAACCTTGCTCCACACTCACACACATATGCTAGGGACACATGCAAGTTTTCAGATGATTCCGACGTTCTCGTGGTCTTCCTCCGGCGAAACCCTGATCTGCGAGACTCAGATCGTCTACCCCCGTAGACATTCTTCTGATAGTGGTAGCCCAGCGTAGCTCTCTCTTGTTTGTGTCTGACTAGGTCATAGGATGATGTAAAACCATGTTGGTTCACAAGTTGGGGAACTATCCTACCCGGTTTCACCTGAACGGGGAGATTCCCCCTTATACAGGTCCAGAGCCTTCGCTTCTAGGTTAGAGCGCATGCATGGGAGGGGGACACATGCAATCACCTATACCAACCTTGCACCACACTCACACACACATATGCTAGGGACACATGCAAGTTTTCAGATGATTCCGACGTTCTCGTGGTCTTCCTCCGACAAAACCCTGATCTGCGGGACTCTGATCGTCTACCCCCCTAGACATTCTTCTGACAGGGGTAGCCCGGTGTAGCTCTCTCTTGTTTTGTGTCTGACTAGGTCATAGGATGATGTAAAACCATGTTGGTTCACAAGTTGGGGCACTATCCTACCCGGTTTCACGTGAACGGGGAGATTCCCCCTTATACAGGTCGAGAACCTTTCGCTTCTAGGTTAGAGCGCATGCATGCGAGAGGGACACATGCAATCACCTATACCAACATTGCACCACACTCACACACATATGCTAGGGACACATGCAAGTTTTCAGATGATTCCGACGTTCTCGTGGTCTTCCTCCGGCGAAACCCTGATCTGCGGGACTCGGATCGTCTACCCCCCTAGACATTCTTCTGACAGGGGTAGCCCGGCGTAGCTCTCCCTTGTTTTGTGTCTAACTAGGTCATAGGATGATGTAAAACCATGTTGGTTCACAAGTTGGGGCGATATCCTACCCGGTTTCACGTGAACGGGTAGATTCCCCCTTATACAGGTCGAGAACCTTTTGCTTCTAGGTTAGAGCGCATGCATGCGAGAGGGACACATGCAATCACCTATAACAACCTTGCACCACACTCACACACATATGCTAGGGACACATGCAAGTTTTCAGATGATTCCGACGTTCTCGTGGTCTTCCTCCGGCGAAACCCTGATCTGCGGGACTCGGATCGTCTACCCCCCTAGACATTCTTTTGACAGGGGTAGCCTGGCGTAGCTCTCTCTTGTTTTGTGTCTGACTAGGTGATAGGATGATGTAAAACCATGTTGGTTCACAAGTTGGGGCACTATCCTACCCGGTTTCACCTGAACGGGGAGATTCCCCCTTATACAGGTCCATAACCTTTCGCTTCTAGGTTAGAGCGCATGCATGCGAGGGGGACACATGCAATCACCTATAACAACCTTGCACCACACTCACACACATATTCTAGGGACACATGCAAGTTTTCAGATGATTCCGACGTTCTCGTGGTCTTCCTCCGGCGAAACCCTGATCTGCGGGCCTCGTATCGTCTACCCCCCTAGACATTCTTCTGACAGGGGTAGCCCGGTGTAGCTCTCTCTTGTTTTGTGTCTGACTAGGTCATAGGATGATGTAAAACCATGTTGGTTCACAAGTTGGGGCACAATCCTACCCGGTTTCACCTGAACGGGGAGATTCCCCCTTATACAGGTCCAGAACCTTCGCTTCTAGGTTAGAGCGCATGCATGCGAGGGGGACACATGCAATCACCTATACCAACCTTGCACCACACTCACACACATATGCTAGGGACACATGCAAGTTTTCAGATGATTCCGACGTTCGCGTGGTCTTCCTCCGACGAAACCCTGATCTGCGGGACTCGGATCGTCTACCCCCCTAGACATTCTTCTGACAGGGGTAGCCCGGCGTAGCTCTCTCTTGTTTTGTGTCTGACTAGGTCATAGGATGATGTAAAACCATGTTGGTTCAAAAGTTGGGGCACTATCCTACCCGGTTTCACGTGAACGGGGAGATTCCCCCTTATACAGGTCGAGAACCTTTCGCTTCTAGGTTAGAGCGCATGCATGCGAGAGGGACACATGCAATCACCTATAACAACCTTGCACCACACTCACACACATATGCTAGGGACACATGCAAGTTTTCAGATGATTCTGACGTTCTCGTGGTCTTCCTCCGGCGAAACCCTGATCTGCGGGACTCGGATCGTCTACCCCCCTAGACATTCTTCTGACAGGGGTAGCCTGGCGTAGCTCTCTCTTGTTTTGTGTCTGACTAGGTGATAGGATGATGTAAAACCATGTTGGTTCACAAGTTGGGGCACTATCCTACCCGGTTTCACCTGAACGGGGAGATTCCCCCTTATACAGGTCCATAACCTTTCGCTTCTAGGTTAGAGCGCATGCATGCGAGGGGGACACATGCAATCACCTATACCAACCTTGAACCACACTCACACACATATGCTAGGGACACATGCAAGTTTTCAGATGATTCCGACGTTCTTGCGGACTTCCACCGGCGAAACCCTGATCTGCGGGACTCGGACCGTCTACCCCCCTAGAGATTCTTTTGACAGGGGTAGCCCGGCGTAGCTCTCTCTTGTTTTGTATTTGATTATGTCATGGGATGATGTGAAACTATGTTGGTTCACAAGTTGGGGCACTATACGGCCCGATTTCACCATAACGGGGAGATTCCCCCTTATACAGGTCCAGAACCTTCGCTTCTAGGTTAGAGCGCATGCATGTGAGGGGGGACACATGCAATCACCTATACCAACCTGGCACCACACTCACACACATATGCTAGGGACACATGCAAGTTTTCATCGATTCCGACGTTCTCGTGGACTTCCTCCGGCGAAACCCTGATAATCTGCGGGCCTCAGATCGTCTACCCCCCTAGACATTCTTCTGACAGGGGTAGCCCGGCGTAGCTCTCTCTTGTTTTGTGTCTGACTAGGTCATAGGATGATGTAAAACCATGTTGGTTCACAAGTTGGGGCACTATCCTACCCGGTTTCACATGAACGGGGAGATCCCCCCTTATACAGGTCTAGAACCTTTCGCTTCTAGGTTAGAGCGCATGCATGCGAGAGGGATACATGGAATCACCTATAACAACCTTGCACCACACTCACACACATATGCTAGGGACACATGCAAGTTTTCAGATGATTCCGACGTTCTCGTGGTCTTCCTCCGGCGAAACCCTGATCTGCGGGACTCGGATCGTCTACCCCCCTAGACATTCTTCTGACAGGGGTAGCCCGGCGTAGCTCTCTTTTGTTTTGTGTCTGACTAGGTGATAGGATGATGTAAAACCATGTTGGTTCACAAGTTGGGGCACTATCCTACCCGGTTTCACCTGAACGGGGAGATTCCCCCTTATACAGGTCCATAACCTTTCGCTTCTAGGTTAGAGCGCATGCATGCGAGGGGGACACATGCAATCACCTATACCAACCTTGAACCACACTCACACACATATGCTAGGGACACATGCAAGTTTTCAGATGATTCCGACGTTCTTGCGGACTTCCACCGGCGAAACCCTGATCTGCGGGACTCGAACCGTCTACCCCCTAGAGATTCTTTTGACAGGGGTATCCCGGCGTAGCTCTCTCTTGTTTTGTATTTCATTATGTCATGGGATGATGTGAAACCATGTTGGTTCACAAGTTGGGGCACTATACGGCCCGATTTCACCATAACGGGGAGATTCCCCCTTATACAGGTCCAGAACCTTCGCTTCTAGGTTAGAGCGCATGCATGTGAGGGGGGACACATGCAATCACCTATACCAACCTGGCACCACACTCACACACATATGCTAGGGACACATGCAAGTTTTCATCGATTCCGACGTTCTCGTGGACTTCCTCCGGCGAAACCCTGATAATCTGCGGGCCTTGGATCGTGTACCCCCCTAGACATTCTTCTGACAGGGGTAGCCCGGCGTAGCTCTCTCTTGTTTTGTGTCTGACTAGGTCATAGGATGATGTAAAACCATGTTGGTTCACAAGTTGGGGCACTATCCTACCCGGTTTCACGTGAACGGGGAGATTCCCCCTTATACAGGTCGAGAACCTTTCGCTTCTAGGTTAGAGCGCATGCATGCGAGGGGGACACACGCAATCACCTATACCAACCTTGCTCCACACTCACACACATATGCTAGGGACACATGCAAGTTTTCAGATGATTCCGACGTTCTCGTGGTCTTCCTCCGGCGAAACCCTGATCTGCGAGACTCAGATCGTCTACCCCCCTAGACATTCTTCTGATAGTGGTAGCCCGGCGTAGCTCTCTCTTGTTTGTGTCTGACTAGGTCATAGGATGATGTAAAACCATGTTGGTTCACAAGTTGGGGAACTATCCTACCCGGTTTCACCTGAACGGGGAGATTCCCCCTTATACAGGTCCAGAACCTTCGCTTCTAGGTTAGAGCGCATGCATGCGAGGGGGACACATGCAATCACCTATACCAACCTTGCACCACACTCACACACACATATGCTAGGGACACATGCAAGTTTTCAGATGATTCCGACGTTCTCGTGGTCTTCCTCCGACGAAACCCTGATCTGCGGGACTCTGATCGTCTACCCCCCTAGACATTCTTCTGACAGGGGTAGCCCGGTGTAGCTCTCTCTTGTTTTGTGTCTGACTAGGTCATAGGATGATGTAAAACCATGTTGGTTCACAAGTTGGGGCACTATCCTACCCGGTTTCACGTGAACGGGGAGATTCCCCCTTATACAGGTCGAGAACCTTTCGCTTCTAGGTTAGAGCGCATGCATGCGAGAGGGACACATGCAATCACCTATACCAACCTTGCACCACACTCACACACATATGCTAGGGACACATGCAAGTTTTCAGATGATTCCGACGTTCTCGTGGTCTTCCTCCGGCGAAACCCTGATCTGCGGGACTCGGATCGTCTACCCCCCTAGACATTCTTCTGACAGGGTAGCCCGGCGTAGCTCTCCCTTGTTTTGTGTCTGACTAGGTCATAGGATGATGTAAAACCATGTTGGTTCACAAGTTGGGGCGATATCCTACCCGGTTTCACCTGAACGGGGAGATTCCCCCTTATACAGGTCCAGAACCTTTCGCTTCTAGGTTAGAGCGCATGCATGCGAGGGGGACACACGCAATCACCTATACCAACCTTGCTCCACACTCACACACATATGCTAGGGACACATGCAAGTTTTCAGATGATTCCGACGTTCTCGTGGTCTTCCTCCGGCGAAACCCTGATCTGCGAGACTCAGATCGTCTACCCCCCTAGACATTCTTCTGATAGTGGTAGCCCGGCGTAGCTCTCTCTTGTTTGTGTCTGACTAGGTCATAGGATGATGTAAAACCATGTTGGTTCACAAGTTGGGGCACTATCCTACCCGGTTTCACCTAAACAGGGAGATTCCCCCTTATACAGGTCCATAACCTTTCGCTTCTAGGTTAGAGCGCATACATGCGAGGGGGACACATGCAATCACCTATACCAACCTTGCACCACACTCACACACATATGCTAGGGACACATGCAAGTTTTCAGATGATTCCGACGATCTTGCGGACTTCCACCGGCGAAACCCTGATCTGCGGGACTCGGACCGTCTACCCCCCTAGACATTCTTCTGACAGGGGTAGCCCGGCGTAGCTCTCTCTTGTTTTGTGTTTGATTATGTCATGGGATGATGTGAAACCATGTTGGTTCACAAGTTGGGGCACTATACGGCCCGGTTTCACCGTAACAGGGAGATTCCCCCTTATACAGGTCCAGAACCTTCGCTTCTAGGTTAGAGCGCATGCATGTGAGGGGGGACACATGCAATCACCTATACCAACCTGGCACCACACTCACACACATATGCTAGGGACACATGAAATTTTTCATCGATTCCGACGTTCTCGTGTACTTCCTCCGGCGAAACCCTGATGATCTGCGGGCCTCGGATCGTCTACCCACCTAGACATTCTTCTGACATGGGTAGCCCGGCGTAGCTCTCTCTTGTTTTGTGTCTGACTAGGTCATAGGATGATGTAAAACCATGTTGGTTCACAAGTTGGGGCACTATCCTACCCGGTTTCACGTGAACGGGGAGATTCCCCCTTATACAGGTCGAGAACCTTTCGCTTCTAGGTTAGAGCGCATGCATGCGAGAGGGACACATGCAATCACCTATACCAACCTTGCACCACACTCAAACACATATGCTAGGGACACATGCAAGTTTTCAGATGATTCCGACGTTCTCGTGGTCTTCCTCCGGCGAAACCCTGATCTACGGTTCTCGGATCGTCTACCCCCCTAGACATTCTTCTGACAGGGGTAGCCCGGCGTAGCTCTCTCTTGTTTGTGTCTGACTAGGTCATAGGATGATGTAAAACCATGTTGGTTCACAAGTTGGGGCACTATCCTACCCGGTTTCACCTAAACAGGGAGATTCCCCCTTATACAGGCCCATAACCTTTCGCTTCTAGGTTAGAGCGCATGCATGCGAGGGGGACACATGCAATCACCTATACCAACCTTGCACCACACTCACACACATATGCTAGGGACACATGCAAGTTTTCAGATGATTCCGACGATCTTGCGGACTTCCACCGGCGAAACCCTGATCTGCGGGACTCGGACCGTCTACCCCCCTAAACATTCTTCTGACAGGGGTAGCCCGGCGTAGCTCTATCTTGTTTTGTGTTTGATTATGTCATGGGATGATGTGAAACCATGTTGGTTCACAAGTTGGGGCACTATACGGCCCGGTTTCACCGTAACAGGGAGATTCCCCCTTATACAGGTCCAGAACCTTCGCTTCTAGGTTAGAGCGCATGCATGTGAGGGGGGACACATGCAATCACCGATACCAACCTGGCACCACACTCACACACATATGCTAGGGACACTTGAAATTTTTCATCGATTCCGACGTTCTCGTGTACTTCCTCCGGCGAAACCCTGATGATCTGCGGGCCTCGGATCGTCTACCCCCCTAGACATTCTTCTGACAGGGGTAGCCCGACGTAGATCTCTCTTATTTTGTGTCTGACTAGGTCATAGGATGATGTAAAACCATGTTGGCTCACAAGTTGGGGCACTATCCTACCCGGTTTCACCTGAACAGGGAGATTCCCCCTTATACAGGTCCATAACCTTTCGCTTCTAGGTTAGAGCGCATGCATGCGAGGGGGACACATGCAATCACCTATACCAACCTTGCACCACACTCACACACATATGCTAGGGACACATGCAAGTTTTCAGATGATTCCGACGTTCTTGCGGACTTCCACCGGCGAAACCCTGATCTGCGGGACTTGGACCGTCTAACCCCTAGACATTCTTCTAACAGGGGTAGCCCGGCGTAGCTCTCTCTTGTTTTGTGTTTGATTATGTCATGGGATGATGTGAAACCATGTTGGTTCACAAGTTGGGGCACTATACGGCCCGGTTTCACGGTAACAGGGAGATTCCCCCTTATACAGGTCCAGAACCTTCGCTTCTAGGTTAGAGCGCATGCATATGAGGGGGGACACATGCAATCACCTATACCAACCTGGCACCACACTCACACACATATTCTAGGGACACATGAAAGTTTTCATCGATTCCGACATTCTCGTGGACTTCCTCCGGCGAAACCCTGATGATCTGCGGGCCTCGGATCGTCTACCCCCCTAGACATTCTTCTGACAGGGGTAGCCCGGCGTAGCTCTCTCTTGTTTTGTGTCTAACTAGGTCATAGGATGATGTAAAACCATGTTGGTTCACAAGTTGGGGCACTATCCTACCCGGTTTCACGTGAACGGGGAGATTCCCCCTTATACAGGTCGAGAACCTTTCGCTTCTAGGTTAGAGCGCATGCATGCGAGAGGGACACATGCAATCACCTATACCAACCTTGCACCACACTCACACACATATGCTAGGGACACATGCAAGTTTTTAGATGATTCCGACGTTCTCGTGGTCTTCCTCCGGCGAAACCCTGATCTGCGGGACTCGGATCGTCTACCCCCCTAGACATTCTTCTGACAGGGTAGCCCGACGTAGCTCTCTCTTGTTTTGTGTCTGACTAGGTCATAGGATGATGTAAAACCATGTTGGTTCACAAGTTGGGGCACTATCCTACCTGGTTTCACCTGAACGGGGAGATTCCCCCTTATACAAGTCCATAACCTTTCGCTTCTAGGTTAGAGCGCATGCATGCGAGGGGGACACATGCAATCACCTATACCAACCTTGCACCACACTCACACACATATGGTAGGGACACATGCAAGTTTTCAGATGATTCCAACGTTCTTGCGGACTTCCACCGGCGAAACCCTGATCTGTGAGTGGGGACACATGCAATCACCTATACCAACCTGGCACCACACTCACACACATATGCTAGGGACACATGCAAGTTTTCATCGATTCCGACGTTCTCGTGGACTTCCTCCGGCGAAACCCTGATGATCTGCGGGCCTCGGATCGTCTACCCCCCTAGACATTCTTCTGACAGGGGTAGCCCGGCGTAGCTCTCTCTTGTTTTGTGTCTGACTAGGTCATAGGATGATGTAAAACCATGTTGGTTCACAAGTTGGGGCACTATCCTACCCGGTTTCACCTGAACAGGGAGATTCCCCCTTATACAGGTCCATAACCTTTCGCTTCTAGGTTAGAGCGCATGCATGCGAGGGGGACACATGCAATCACCTATACAAACCTGGCACCACACTCACACACATATTCTAGGGACACATGCAAGTTTTCAGATGATTCCGACGTTCTCGTGGTCTTCCTCCGGCGAAACCCTGATCTGCGGGCCTCGGATCGTCTACCCCCCTAGACATTCTTCTGACAGGGGTAGCCCGGCGTAGCTCTCTCTTGTTTTGTGTCTGACTAGGTCATAGGATGATGTAAAACCATGTTGGTTCACAAGTTGGGGCACTATCCTACCCGGTTTCACCTGAACGGGGAGATTCCCCCTTATACAGGTCCAGAACCTTCGCTTCTAGGTTAGAGCGCATGCATGCGAGGGGGACACATGCAATCACCTATACCAACCTTGCACCACACTCACACACATATGCTAGGGACACATGCAAGTTTTCAGATGATTCCGACGTTCGCGTGGTCTTCCTCCGACGAAACCCTGATCTGTGGGACTCGGATCGTCTACCCCCCTAGACATTCTTCTGACAGGGGTAGCCCGGCGTATCTCTCTCTTGTTTTGTGTCTGACTAGGTCATAGGATGATGTAAAACCATGTTGGTTCACAAGTTGGGGCACTATCCTACCCGGTTTCACGTGAACGGGGAGATTCTCCCTTATACAGGTCCATAACCTTTCGCTTCTAGGTTAGAGCGCATGCATGCGAGGGGGACACATGCAATCACCTATACCAACCTTGAACCACACTCACACACATATGCTAGGGACACATGCAAGTTTTCAGATGATTCCGACGTTCTTGCGGACTTCCACCGGCGAAACCCTGATCTGCGGGACTCGGACCGTCTACCCCCCTAGAGATTCTTTTGACAGGGGTAGCCCGGCATAGCTCTCTCTTGTTTTGTATTTGATTATGTCATGGGATGATGTGAAACCATGTTGGTTCACAAGTTGGGGCACTATACGGCTCGATTTCACTATAACGGGGAGATTCCCCCTTATACAGGTCCAGAACCTTCGCTTCTAGGTTAGAGCGCATGCATGTGAGGGGGGACACATGCAATCACCTATACCAACCTGGCACCACACTCACACACATATGCTAGGGACACATGCAAGTTTTCATCGATTCCGACGTTCTCGTGGACTTCCTCCGGCGAAACCCTGATAATCTGCGGGCCTCGGATCGTCTACCCCCCTAGACATTCTTCTGACAGGGGTAGCCCGGCGTAGCTCTCCCTTGTTTTGTGTCTGACTAGGTCATAGGATGATGTAAAACCATGTTGGTTCACAAGTTGGGGCACTATCCTACCCGGTTTCACATGAACGGGGAGATCCCCCCTTATACAGGTCTAGAACCTTTCGCTTCTAGGTTAGAGCGCATGCATGCGAGAGGGACACATGCAATCACCTATAACAACCTTGCACCACACTCACACACATATGCTAGGGACACATGCAAGTTTTCAGATGATTCCGACGTTCTCGTGGTCTTCCTCCGGCGAAACCCTGATCTGCGGGACTCGGATCGTCTACCCCCCTAGACATTCTTCTGACAGGGGTAGCCCGGCGTAGCTCTCTTTTGTTTTGTGTCTGACTAGGTCATAGGATGATGTAAAACCATTTTGGTTCACAAGTTGGGGCACTATCCTACCCGGTTTCACGTGAACGGGTAGATTCCCCCTTATACAGGTCGAGAACCTTTTGCTTCTAGGTTAGAGCGCATGCATGCGAGAGGGACACATGCAATCACCTATAACAACCTTGCACCACACTCACACACATATGCTAGGGACACATGCAAGTTTTCAGATGATTCCGACGTTCTCGTGGTCTTCCTCCGGCGAAACCCTGATCTGCGGGACTCGGATCGTCTACCCCCCTAGACATTCTTCTGACAGGGTAGCCCGACGTAGCTCTCTCTTGTTTTGTGTCTGACTAGGTCATAGGATGATGTAAAACCATGTTGGTTCACAAGTTGGGGCACTATCCTACCTGGTTTCACCTGAACGGGGAGATTCCCCCTTATACAAGTCCATAACCTTTCGCTTCTAGGTTAGAGCGCATGCATGCGAGGGGGACACATGCAATCACCTATACCAACCTTGCACCACACTCACACACATATGGTAGGGACACATGCAAGTTTTCAGATGATTCCAACGTTCTTGCGGACTTCCACCGGCGAAACCCTGATCTGTGAGTGGGGACACATGCAATCACCTATACCAACCTGGCACCACACTCACACACATATGCTAGGGACACATGCAAGTTTTCATCGATTCCGACGTTCTCGTGGACTTCCTCCGGCGAAACCCTGATGATCTGCGGGCCTCGGATCGTCTACCCCCCTAGACATTCTTCTGACAGGGGTAGCCCGGCGTAGCTCTCTCTTGTTTTGTGTCTGACTAGGTCATAGGATGATGTAAAACCATGTTGGTTCACAAGTTGGGGCACTATCCTACCCGGTTTCACCTGAACAGGGAGATTCCCCCTTATACAGGTCCATAACCTTTCGCTTCTAGGTTAGAGCGCATGCATGCGAGGGGGACACATGCAATCACCTATACAAACCTGGCACCACACTCACACACATATTCTAGGGACACATGCAAGTTTTCAGATGATTCCGACGTTCTCGTGGTCTTCCTCCGGCGAAACCCTGATCTGCGGGCCTCGGATCGTCTACCCCCCTAGACATTCTTCTGACAGGGGTAGCCCGGCGTAGCTCTCTCTTGTTTTGTGTCTGAATAGGTCATAGGATGATGTAAAACCATGTTGGTTCACAAGTTGGGGCACTATCCTACCCGGTTTCACCTGAACGGGGAGATTCCCCCTTATACAGGTCCAGAACCTTCGCTTCTAGGTTAGAGCGCATGCATGCGAGGGGGACACATGCAATCACCTATACCAACCTTGCACCACACTCACACACATATGCTAGGGACACATGCAAGTTTTCAGATGATTCCGACGTTCGCGTGGTCTTCCTCCGACGAAACCCTGATCTGTGGGACTCGGATCGTCTACCCCCCTAGACATTCTTTTGACAGGGGTAGCCCGGCGTATCTCTCTCTTGTTTTGTGTCTGACTAGGTCATAGGATGATGTAAAACCATGTTGGTTCACAAGTTGGGGCACTATCCTACCCGGTTTCACGTGAACGGGGAGATTCTCCCTTATACAGGTCCATAACCTTTCGCTTCTAGGTTAGAGCGCATGCATGCGAGGGGGACACATGCAATCACCTATACCAACCTTGAACCACACTCACACACATATGCTAGGGACACATGCAAGTTTTCAGATGATTCCGACGTTCTTGCGGACTTCCACCGGCGAAACCCTGATCTGCGGGACTCGGACCGTCTACCCCCCTAGTGATTCTTTTGACAGGGGTAGCCCGGCATAGCTCTCTCTTGTTTTGTATTTGATTATGTCATGGGATGATGTGAAACCATGTTGGTTCACAAGTTGGGGCACTATACGGCTCGATTTCACTATAACGGGGAGATTCCCCCTTATACAGGTCCAGAACCTTCGCTTCTAGGTTAGAGCGCATGCATGTGAGGGGGGACACATGCAATCACCTATACCAACCTGGCACCACACTCACACACATATGCTAGGGACACATGCAAGTTTTCATCGATTCCGACGTTCTCGTGGACTTCCTCCGGCGAAACCCTGATAATCTGCGGGCCTCGGATCGTCTACCCCCCTAGACATTCTTCTGACAGGGGTAGCCCGGCGTAGCTCTCCCTTGTTTTGTGTCTGACTAGGTCATAGGATGATGTAAAACCATGTTGGTTCACAAGTTGGGGCACTATCCTACCCGGTTTCACATGAACAGGGAGATCCCCCCTTATACAGGTCTAGAACCTTTCGCTTCTAGGTTAGAGCGCATGCATGCGAGAGGGACACATTCAATCACCTATAACAACCTTGCACCACACTCACACACATATGCTAGGGACACATGCAAGTTTTCAGATGATTCCGACGTTCTCGTGGTCTTCCTCCGGCGAAACCCTGATCTGCGGGACTCGGATCGTCTACCCCCCTAGACATTCTTCTGACAGGGGTAGCCCGGCGTAGCTCTCTTTTGTTTTGTGTCTGACTAGGTCATAGGATGATGTAAAACCATTTTGGTTCACAAGTTGGGGCACTATCCTACCCGGTTTCACGTGAACGGGTAGATTCCCCCTTATACAGGTCGAGAACCTTTTGCTTCTAGGTTAGAGCGCATGCATGCGAGAGGGACACATGCAATCACCTATAACAACCTTGCACCACACTCACACACATATGCTAGGGACACATGCAAGTTTTCAGATGATTCCGACGTTCTCGTGGTCTTCCTCCGGCGAAACCCTGATCTGCGGGACTCGGATCGTCTACCCCCCTAGACATTCTTCTGACAGGGGTAGCCTGGCGTAGCTCTCTCTTGTTTTGTGTCTGACTAGGTGATAGGATGATGTAAAACCATGTTGGTTCACAAGTTGGGGCACTATCCTACCCGGTTTCACCTCAACGGGGAGATTCCCCCTTATACAGGTCCATAACCTTTCGCTTCTAGGTTAGAGCGCATGCATGCGAGGGGGACACATGCAATCACCTATAACAACCTTGCACCACACTCACACACATATTCTAGGGACACATGCAAGTTTTCAGATGATTCCGACGTTCTCGTGGTCTTCCTCCAGCGAAACCCTGATCTGCGGGCCTCGGATCGTCTACCCCCCTAGACATTCTTCTGACAGGAGTAGCCCGGCGTAGCTCTCTCTTGTTTTGTGTCTGACTAGGTCATAGGATGATGTAAAACCATGTTGGTTCACAAGTTGGGGCACTATCCTACCCGGTTTCACCTGAACGGGGAGATTCCCCCTTATACAGGTCCAGAACCTTCGCTTCTAGGTTAGAGCGCATGCATGCGAGGGGGACACATGCAATCACCTATACCAACCTTGCACCACACTCACACACATATGCTAGGGACACATGCAAGTTTTCAGATGATTCCGACGTTCGCGTGGTCTTCCTCCGACGAAACCCTGATCTGCGGGACTCGGATCGTCTACCCCCCTAGACATTCTTCTGACAGGGGTAACCCGGCGTAGCTCTCTCTTGTTTTGTGTCTGACTAGGTCATAGGATGATGTAAAACCATGTTGGTTCACAAGTTGGGGCACTATCCTACCCGGTTTCACATGAACGGGGAGATTCCCCCTTATACAGGTCGAGAACCTTTCGCTTCTAGGTTAGAGCGCATGCATGCGAGAGGGACACATGCAATCACCTATAACAACCTTGCACCACACTCACACACATATGCTAGGGACACATGCAAGTTTTCAGATGATTCTGACGTTCTCGTGGTCTTCCTCCGGCGAAACCCTGATCTGCGGGACTCGGATCGTCTACCCCCCTAGACATTCTTCTGACAGGGGTAGCCCGGCGTAGCTCTCTCTTGTTTTGTGTCTGACTAGGTGATAGGATGATGTAAAACCATGTTGGTTCACAAGTTGGCGCACTATCCTACCCGGTTTCACGTGAACGGGGAGATTCCCCCTTATACAGGTCGAGAACCTTTTGCTTCTAGGTTAGAGCGCATGCATGCGAGAGGGACACATGCAATCACCTATAACAACCTTGCACCACACTCACACACATATGCTAGGGACACATGCAAGTTTTCAGATGATTCCGACGTTCTCGTGGTCTTCCTCCGGCGAAACCCTGATCTGCGGGACTCGGATCGTCTACCCCCCTAGACATTCTTCTGACAGGGGTAGCCTGGCGTAGCTCTCTCTTGTTTTGTGTCTGACTAGGTGATAGGATGATGTAAAACCATGTTGGTTCACAAGTTGGGGCACTATCCTACCCGGTTTCACCTGAACGGGGAGATTCCCCCTTATACAGGTCCATAACCTTTCGCTTCTAGGTTAGAGCGCATGCATGCGAGGGGGACACATGCAATGACCTATACCAACCTTGAACCACACTCACACACATATGCTAGGGACACATGCAAGTTTTCAGATTATTCCGACGTTCTTGCGGACTTCCACCGGCGAAACCCTGATCTGCGGGACTCGGACCGTCTACCCCCCTAGAGATTCTTTTGACAGGGGTAGCCCGGCGTAGGTCTCTCTTGTTTTGTATTTGATTATGTCATGGGATGATGTGAAACCATGTTGGTTCACAAGTTGGGGCACTATACGGCCCGATTTCACCATAACGGGGAGATTCCCCCTTATACAGGTCCAGAACCTTCGCTTCTAGGTTAGAGCGCATGCATGTGAGGGGGGACACATGCAATCACCTATACCAACCTGGCACCACACTCACACACATATGCTAGGGACACATGCAAGTTTTCATCGATTCCGACGTTCTCGTGGACTTCCTCCGGCGAAACCCTGATAATCTGCGGGCCTCGGATCGTCTACCCCCCTAGACATTCTTCTGACAGGGGTAGCCCGGCGTAGCTCTCTCTTGTTTTGTGTCTGACTAGGTCATAGGATGATGTAAAACCATGTTGGTTCATAAGTTGGGGCACTATCCTACCCGGTTTCACATGAACGGGGAGATCCCCCCTTATACAGGTCTAGAACCTTTCGCTTCTAGGTTAGAGCGCATGCATGCGAGAGGGATACATGCAATCACCTATAACAACCTTGCACCACACTCACACACATATGCTAGGGACACATGCAAGTTTTCAGATGATTCCGACGTTCTCGTGGTCTTCCTCCGGCGAAACCCTGATCCGCGGGACTCGGATCGTCTACCCCCCTAGACATTCTTCTGACAGGGGTAGCCCGGCGTAGCTCTCTTTTGTTTTGTGTCTGACTAGGTGATAGGATGATGTAAAACCATGTTGGTTCACAAGTTGGGGCACTATCCTACCCGGTTTCACCTGAACGGGGAGATTCCCCCTTATACAGGTCCATAACCTTTCGCTTCTAGGTTAGAGCGCATGCATGCGAGGGGGACACATGCAATCACCTATACCAACCTTGAACCACACTCACACACATATGCTAGGGACACATGCAAGTTTTCGGATGATTCCGACGTTCTTGCGGACTTCCACCGGCGAAACCCTGATCTGCGGGACTCGGACCGTCTACCCCCTAGAGATTCTTTTGACAGGGGTAGCCCGGCGTAGCTCTCTCTTGTTTTGTATTTGATTATGTCATGGGATGATGTGAAACCATGTTGGTTCACAAGTTGGGGCACTATACGGCCCGATTTCACCATAACGGGGAGATTCCCCCTTATACAGGTCCAGAACCTTCGCTTCTAGGTTAGAGCGCATCCATGTGAGGGGGGACACATGCAATCACCTATACCAACCTGGCACCACACTCACACACATATGCTAGGGACACATGCAAGTTTTCATCGATTCCGACGTTCTCGTGGACTTCCTCCGGCGAAACCCTGATAATCTGCGGGCCTCGGATCGTCTACCCCCCTAGACATTCTTCTGATAGGGGTAGCCCGGCGTAGCTCTCTCTTGTTTTGTGTCTGACTAGGTCATAGGATGATGTAAAACCATTTTGGTTCACAAGTTGGGGCACTATCCTACCCGGTTTCACATGAACGGGGAGATCCCCCCTTATACAGGTCTAGAACCTTTCGCTTCTAGGTTAGAGCGCATGCATGCGAGAGGGACACATGCAATCACCTATAACAACCTTGCACCACACTCACACACATATGCTAGGGACACATGCAAGTTTTCAGATGATTCCGACGTTCTCGTGGTCTTCCTCCGGCGAAACCCTGATCTGCGGGACTCGGATCGTCTACCCCCCTAGACATTCTTCTGACAGGGGTAGCCCGGCGTAGCTCTCTTTTGTTTTGTGTCTGACTAGGTCATAGGATGATGTAAAACCATGTTGGTTCACAAGTTAGGGCACTATCCTACCCGGTTTCACGTGAACGGGTAGATTCCCCCTTATACAGGTCGAGAACCTTTTGCTTCTAGGTTAGAGCGCATGCATGCGAGAGGGACACATGCAATCACCTATAACAACCTTGCACCACACTCACACACATATGCTAGGGACACATGCAAGTTTTCAGATGATTCCGACGTTCTCGTGGTCTTCCTCCGGCGAAACCCTGATCTGCGGGACTCGGATCGTCTACCCCCCTAGACATTCTTCTGACAGGGGTAGCCTGGCGTAGCTCTCTCTTGTTTTGTGTCTGACTAGGTGATAGGATGATGTAAAACCATGTTGGTTCACAAGTTGGGGCACTATCCTACCCGGTTTCACCTGAACGGGGAGATTCCCCCTTATACAGGTCCATAACCTTTCGCTTCTAGGTTAGAGCGCATGCATGCGAGGGGGACACATGCAATGACCTATACCAACCTTGAACCACACTCACACACATATGCTAGGGACACATGCAAGTTTTCAGATGATTCCGACGTTCTTGCGGACTTCCACCGGCGAAACCCTGATCTGCGGGACTCGGACCGTCTACCCCCCTAGAGATTCTTTTGACAGGGGTAGCCCGGCGTAGGTCTCTCTTGTTTTGTATTTGATTATGTCATGGGATGATGTGAAACCATGTTGGTTCACAAGTTGGGGCACTATACGGCCCGATTTCACCATAACGGGGAGATTCCCCCTTATACAGGTCCAGAACCTTCGCTTCTAGGTTAGAGCGCATGCATGTGAGGGGGGACACATGCAATCACCTATACCAACCTGGCACCACACTCACACACATATGCTAGGGACACATGCAAGTTTTCATCGATTCCGACGTTCTCGTGGACTTCCTCCGGCGAAACCCTGATAATCTGCGGGCCTCGGATCGTCTACCCCCCTAGACATTCTTCTGACAGGGGTAGCCCGGCGTAGCTCTCTCTTGTTTTGTGTCTGACTAGGTCATAGGATGATGTAAAACCATGTTGGTTCATAAGTTGGGGCACTATCCTACCCGGTTTCACATGAACGGGGAGATCCCCCCTTATACAGGTCTAGAACCTTTCGCTTCTAGGTTAGAGCGCATGCATGCGAGAGGGATACATGCAATCACCTATAACAACCTTGCACCACACTCACACACATATGCTAGGGACACATGCAAGTTTTCAGATGATTCCGACGTTCTCGTGGTCTTCCTCCGGCGAAACCCTGATCCGCGGGACTCGGATCGTCTACCCCCCTAGACATTCTTCTGACAGGGGTAGCCCGGCGTAGCTCTCTTTTGTTTTGTGTCTGACTAGGTGATAGGATCATGTAAAACCATGTTGGTTCACAAGTTGGGGCACTATCCTACCCGGTTTCACCTGAACGGGGAGATTCCCCCTTATACAGGTCCATAACCTTTCGCTTCTAGGTTAGAGCGCATGCATGCGAGGGGGACACATGCAATCACCTATACCAACCTTGAACCACACTCACACACATATGCTAGGGACACATGCAAGTTTTCGGATGATTCCGACGTTCTTGCGGACTTCCACCGGCGAAACCCTGATCTGCGGGACTCGGACCGTCTACCCCCTAGAGATTCTTTTGACAGGGGTAGCCCGGCGTAGCTCTCTCTTGTTTTGTATTTGATTATGTCATGGGATGATGTGAAACCATGTTGGTTCACAAGTTGGGGCACTATACGGCCCGATTTCACCATAACGGGGAGATTCCCCCTTATACAGGTCCAGAACCTTCGCTTCTAGGTTAGAGCGCATCCATGTGAGGGGGACACATGCAATCACCTATACCAACCTGGCACCACACTCACACACATATGCTAGGGACACATGCAAGTTTTCATCGATTCCGACGTTCTCGTGGACTTCCTCCGGCGAAACCCTGATAATCTGCGGGCCTCGGATCGTCTACCCCCCTAGACATTCTTCTGACAGGGGTAGCCCGGCGTAGCTCTCTCTTGTTTTGTGTCTGACTAGGTCATAGGATGATGTAAAACCATGTTGGTTCATAAGTTGGGGCACTATCCTACCCGGTTTCACATGAACGGGGAGATCCCCCCTTATACAGGTCTAGAACCTTTCGCTTCTAGGTTAGAGCGCATGCATGCGAGAGGGATACATGCAATCACCTATAACAACCTTGCACCACACTCACACACATATGCTAGGGACACATGCAAGTTTTCAGATGATTCCGACGTTCTCGTGGTCTTCCTCCGGCGAAACCCTGATCCGCGGGACTCGGATCGTCTACCCCCCTAGACATTCTTCTGACAGGGGTAGCCCGGCATAGCTCTCTTTTGTTTTGTGTCTGACTAGGTGATAGGATGATGTAAAACCATGTTGGTTCACAAGTTGGGGCACTATCCTACCCGGTTTCACCTGAACGGGGAGATTCCCCCTTATACAGGTCCATAACCTTTCGCTTCTAGGTTAGAGCGCATGCATGCGAGGGGGACACATGCAATCACCTATACCAACCTTGAACCACACTCACACACATATTCTAGGGACACATGCAAGTTTTCGGATGATTCCGACGTTCTTGCGGACTTCCACCGGCGAAACCCTGATCTGCGGGACTCGGACCGTCTACCCCCTAGAGATTCTTTTGACAGGGGTAGCCCGGCGTAGCTCTCTCTTGTTTTGTATTTGATTATGTCATGGGATGATGTGAAACCATGTTGGTTCACAAGTTGGGGCACTATACGGCCCGATTTCACCATAACGGGGAGATTCCCCCTTATACAGGTCCAGAACCTTCGCTTCTAGGTTAGAGCGCATCCATGTGAGGGGGGACACATGCAATCACCTATACCAACCTGGCACCACACTCACACACATATGCTAGGGACACATGCAAGTTTTCATCGATTCCGACGTTCTCGTGGACTTCCTCCGGCGAAACCCTGATAATCTGCGGGCCTCGGATCGTCTACCCCCCTAGACATTCTTCTGATAGGGGTAGCCCGGCGTAGCTCTCTCTTGTTTTGTGTCTGACTAGGTCATAGGATGATGTAAAACCATGTTGGTTCACAAGTTGGGGCACTATCCTACCCGGTTTCACATGAACGGGGAGATCCCCCCTTATACAGGTCTAGAACCTTTCGCTTCTAGGTTAGAGCGCATGCATGCGAGAGGGACACATGCAATCACCTATAACAACCTTGCACCACACTCACACACATATGCTAGGGACACATGCAAGTTTTCAGATGATTCCGACGTTCTCGTGGTCTTCCTCCGGCGAAACCCTGATCTGCGGGACTCGGATCGTCTACCCCCCTAGACATTCTTCTGACAGGGGTAGCCCGCCGTAGCTCTCTTTTGTTTTGTGTCTGACTAGGTCATAGGATGATGTAAAACCATGTTGGTTCACAAGTTAGGGCACTATCCTACCCGGTTTCACGTGAACGGGTAGATTCCCCCTTATACAGGTCGAGAACCTTTTGCTTCTAGGTTAGAGCGCATGCATGCGAGAGGGACACATGCAATCACCTATAACAACCTTGCACCACACTCACACACATATGCTAGGGACACATGCAAGTTTTCAGATGATTCCGACGTTCTCGTGGTCTTCCTCCGGCGAAACCCTGATCTGCGGGACTCGGATCGTCTACCCCCCTAGACATTCTTCTGACAGGGGTAGCCTGGCGTAGCTCTCTCTTGTTTTGTGTCTGACTAGGTGATAGGATGATGTAAAACCATGTTGGTTCACAAGTTGGGGCACTATCCTACCCGGTTTCACCTGAACGGGGAGATTCCCCCTTATACAGGTCCATAACCTTTCGCTTCTAGGTTAGAGCGCATGCATGCGAGGGGGACACATGCAATCACCTATACCAACCTTGAACCACACTCACACACATATGCTAGGGACACATGCAAGTTTTCAGATGATTCCGACGTTCTTGCGGACTTCCACCGGCGAAACCCTGATCTGCGGGACTCGGACCGTCTACCCCCCTAGACATTCTTTTGACAGGGGTAGCCCGGCGTAGCTCTCTCTTGTTTTGTATTTGATTATGTCATGGGATGATGTGAAACCATGTTGGTTCACAAGTTGGGGCACTATACGGCCCGATTTCACCATAACGGGGAGATTCCCCCTTATACAGGTCCAGAACCTTCGCTTCTAGGTTAGAGCGCATGCATGTGAGGGGGGACACATGCAATCACCTATACCAGCCTGGCACCA
The DNA here is from genome assembly GCA_916181665.1 of Avena sativa. Lineage (NCBI taxonomy): Eukaryota > Viridiplantae > Streptophyta > Magnoliopsida > Poales > Poaceae > Avena > Avena sativa. Next base: position 389,489,873 of record OV702296.1, read on the forward strand.
CACTCACACACATATGCTAGGGACACATGCAAGTTTTCATCGATTCCGACGTTCTCGTGGACTTCCTCCGGCGAAACCCTGATGATCTGCGGGCCTCGGATCGTCTACCCCCCTAGACATTCTTCTGACAGGGGTAGCCCGGCGTAGCTCTCTCTTGTTTTGTGTCTGACTAGGTCATAGGATGATGTAAAACCAAGTTGGTTCACAAGTTGGGGCCCTATCCTACCCGGTTTCACGTGAACGGGTAGATTCCCCCTTATACAGGTCGAGAACCTTTTGCTTCTAGGTTAGAGCGCATGCATGCGAGAGGGACACATGCAATCACCTATAACAACCTTGCACCACACTCACACACATATGCTAGGGACACATGCAAGTTTTCAGATGATTCCGACGTTCTCGTGGTCTTCCTCCGGCGAAACCCTGATCTGCGGGACTCGGATCGTCTACCCCCCTAGACATTCTTCTGACAGGGGTAGCCTGGCGTAGCTCTCTCTTGTTTTGTGTCTGACTAGGTGATAGGATGATGTAAAACCATGTTGGTTCACAAGTTGGGGCACTATCCTACCCGGTTTCACCTCAACGGGGAGATTCCCCCTTATACAGGTCCATAACCTTTCGCTTATAGGTTAGAGCGCATGCATGCGAGGGGGACACATGCAATCACCTATAACAACCTTGCACCACACTCACACACATATTCTAGGGACACATGCAAGTTTTCAGATGATTCCGACGTTCTCGTGGTCTTCCTCCGGCGAAACCCTGATCTGCGGGCCTCGGATCGTCTACCCCCCTAGACATTCTTCTGACAGGAGTAGCCCGGCGTAGCTCTCTCTTGTTTTGTGTCTGACTAGGTCATAGGATGATGTAAAACCATGTTGGTTCACAAGTTGGGGCACTATCCTACCCGGTTTCACCTGAACGGGGAGATTCCCCCTTATACAGGTCCAGAACCTTCGCTTCTAGGTTAGAGCGCATGCATGCGAGGGGGACACATGCAATCACCTATACCAACCTTGCACCACACTCACACACATATGCTAGGGACACATGCAAGTTTTCAGATGATTCCGACGTTCGCGTGGTCTTCCTCCGACGAAACCCTGATCTGCGGGACTCGGATCGTCTACCCCCCTAGACATTCTTCTGACAGGGGTAACCCGGCGTAGCTCTCTCTTGTTTTGTGTCTGACTAGGTCATAGGATGATGTAAAACCATGTTGGTTCACAAGTTGGGGCACTATCCTACCCGGTTTCACGTGAACGGGGAGATTCCCCCTTATACAGGTCGAGAACCTTTCGCTTCTAGGTTAGAGCGCATGCATGCGAGAGGGACACATGCAATCACCTATAACAACCTTGCACCACACTCACACACATATGCTAGGGACACATGCAAGTTTTCAGATGATTCTGACGTTCTCGTGGTCTTCCTCCGGCGAAACCCTGATCTGCGGGACTCGGATCGTCTACCCCCCTAGACATTCTTCTGACAGGGGTAGCCCGGCGTAGCTCTCTCTTGTTTTGTGTCTGACTAGGTGATAGGATGATGTAAAACCATGTTGGTTCACAAGTTGGCGCACTATCCTACCCGGTTTCACGTGAACGGGGAGATTCCCCCTTATACAGGTCGAGAACCTTTTGCTTCTAGGTTAGAGCGCATGCATGCGAGAGGGACACATGCAATCACCTATAACAACCTTGCACCACACTCACACACATATGCTAGGGACACATGCAAGTTTTCAGATGATTCCGACGTTCTCGTGGTCTTCCTCCGGCGAAACCCTGATCTGCGGGACTCGGATCGTCTACCCCCCTAGACATTCTTCTGACAGGGGTAGCCTGGCGTAGCTCTCTCTTGTTTTGTGTCTGACTAGGTGATAGGATGATGTAAAACCATGTTGGTTCACAAGTTGGGGCACTATCCTACCCGGTTTCACCTGAACGGGGAGATTCCCCCTTATACAGGTCCATAACCTTTCGCTTCTAGGTTAGAGCGCATGCATGCGAGGGGGACACATGCAATGACCTATACCAACCTTGAACCACACTCACACACATATGCTAGGGACACATGCAAGTTTTTAGATGATTCCGACGTTCTTGCGGACTTCCACCGGCGAAACCCTGATCTGCGGGACTCGGACAGTCTACCCCCCTAGAGATTCTTTTGACAGGGGTAGCCCGGCGTAGGTCTCTCTTGTTTTGTATTTGATTATGTCATGGGATGATGTGAAACCATGTTGGTTCACAAGTTGGGGCACTATACGGCCCGATTTAACCATAACGGGGAGATTCCCCCTTATACAGGTCCAGAACCTTCGCTTCTAGGTTAGAGCGCATGCATGTGAGGGGGGACACATGCAATCACCTATACCAACCTGGCACCACACTCACACACATATGCTAGGGACACATGCAAGTTTTCATCGATTCCGACGTTCTCGTGGACTTCCTCCGGCGAAACCCTGATAATCTGCGGGCCTCGGATCGTCTACCCCCCTAGACATTCTTCTGACAGGGGTAGCCCGGCGTAGCTCTCTCTTGTTTTGTGTCTGACTAGGTCATAGGATGATGTAAAACCATGTTGGTTCATAAGTTGGGGCACTATCCTACCCGGTTTCACATGAACGGGGAGATCCCCCCTTATACAGGTCTAGAACCTTTCGCTTCTAGGTTAGAGCGCATGCATGCGAGAGGGATACATGCAATCACCTATAACAACCTTGCACCACACTCACACACATATGCTAGGGACACATGCAAGTTTTCAGATGATTCCGACGTTCTCGTGGTCTTCCTCCGGCGAAACCCTGATCCGCGGGACTCGGATCGTCTACCCCCCTAGACATTCTTCTGACAGGGGTAGCCCGGCGTAGCTCTCTTTTGTTTTGTGTCTGACTAGGTGATAGGATGATGTAAAACCATGTTGGTTCACAAGTTGGGGCACTATCCTACCCGGTTTCACCTGAACGGGGAGATTCCCCCTTATACAGGTCCATAACCTTTCGCTTCTAGGTTAGAGCGCATGCATGCGAGGGGGACACATGCAATCACCTATACCAACCTTGAACCACACTCACACACATATGCTAGGGACACATGCAAGTTTTCGGATGATTCCGACGTTCTTGCGGACTTCCACCGGCGAAACCCTGATCTGCGGGACTCGGACCGTCTACCCCCTAGAGATTCTTTTGACAGGGGTAGCCCGGCGTAGCTCTCTCTTGTTTTGTATTTGATTATGTCATGGGATGATGTGAAACCATGTTGGTTCACAAGTTGGGGCACTATACGGCCCGATTTCACCATAACGGGGAGATTCCCCCTTATACAGGTCCAGAACCTTCGCTTCTAGGTTAGAGCGCATCCATGTGAGGGGGGACACATGCAATCACCTATACCAACCTGGCACCACACTCACACACATATGCTAGGGACACATGCAAGTTTTCATCGATTCCGACGTTCTCGTGGACTTCCTCCGGCGAAACCCTGATAATCTGCGGGCCTCGGATCGTCTACCCCCTAGACATTCTTCTGATAGGGGTAGCCCGGCGTAGCTCTCTCTTGTTTTGTGTCTGACTAGGTCATAGGATGATGTAAAACCATGTTGGTTCACAAGTTGGGGCACTATCCTACCCGGTTTCACATGAACGGGGAGATCCCCCTTATACAGGTCTAGAACCTTTCGCTTCTAGGTTAGAGCGCATGCATGCGAGAGGGACACATGCAATCACCTATAACAACCTTGCACCACACTCACACACATATGCTAGGGACACATGCAAGTTTTCAGATGATTCCGACGTTCTCGTGGTCTTCCTCCGGCGAAACCCTGATCTGCGGGACTCGGATCGTCTACCCCCCTAGACATTCTTCTGACAGGGGTAGCCCGGCGTAGCTCTCTTTTGTTTTGTGTCTGACTAGGTCATAGGATGATGTAAAACCATGTTGGTTCACAAGTTAGGGCACTATCCTACCCGGTTTCACGTGAACGGGTAGATTCCCCCTTATACAGGTCGAGAACCTTTTGCTTCTAGGTTAGAGCGCATGCATGCGAGAGGGACACATGCAATCACCTATAACAACCTTGCACCACACTCACACACATATGCTAGGGACACATGCAAGTTTTCAGATGATTCCGACGTTCTCGTGGTCTTCCTCCGGCGAAACCCTGATCTGCGGGACTCGGATCGTCTACCCCCCTAGACATTCTTCTGACAGGGGTAGCCTGGCGTAGCTCTCTCTTGTTTTGTGTCTGACTAGGTGATAGGATGATGTAAAACCATGTTGGTTCACAAGTTGGGGCACTATCCTACCCGGTTTCACCTGAACGGGGAGATTCCCCCTTATACAGGTCCATAACCTTTCGCTTCTAGGTTAGAGCGCATGCATGCGAGGGGGACACATGCAATCACCTATACCAACCTTGAACCACACTCACACACATATGCTAGGGACACATGCAAGTTTTCAGATGATTCCGACGTTCTTGCGGACTTCCACCGGTGAAACCCTGATCTGCGGGACTCGGACCGTCTACCCCCCTAGACATTCTTTTGACAGGGGTAGCCCGGCGTAGCTCTCTCTTGTTTTGTATTTGATTATGTCATGGGATGATGTGAAACCATGTTGGTTCACAAGTTGGGGCACTATACGGCCCGATTTCACCATAACGGGGAGATTCCCCCTTATACAGGTCCAGAACCTTCGCTTCTAGGTTAGAGCGCATGCATGTGAGGGGGGACACATGCAATCACCTATACCAGCCTGGCACCACACTCACACACATATGCTAGGGACACATGCAAGTTTTCATCGATTCCGACGTTCTCGTGGACTTCCTCCGGCGAAACCCTGATGATCTGCGGGCCTCGGATCGTCTACCCCCCTAGACATTCTTCTGACAGGGGTAGCCCGGCGTAGCTCTCTCTTGTTTTGTGTCTGACTAGGTCATAGGATGATGTAAAACCAAGTTGGTTCACAAGTTGGGGCCCTATCCTACCCGGTTTCACATGAACGGGGAGATCCCCCCTTATACAGGTCTAGAACCTTTCGCTTCTAGGTTAGAGCGCATGCATGCGAGAGGGACACATGCAATCACCTATAACAACCTTGCACCACACTCACACACATATGCTAGGGACACATGCAAGTTTTCAGATGATTCCGACGTTCTCGTGGTCTTCCTCCGGCGAAACCCTGATCTGCGGGACTCGGATCGTCTACCCCCATAGACATTCTTCTGACAGGGGTAGCCCGGCGTAGCTCTCTCTTGTTTTGTGTCTGACTAGGTGATAGGATGATGTAAAACCATGTTGGTTCACAAGTTGGGGCACTATCCTACCCGGTTTCACCTGAACGGGGAGATTCCCCCTTATACAGGTCCATAACCTTTCGCTTCTAGGTTAGAGCGCATGCATGCGAGGGGGACACATGCAATCACCTATACCAACCTTGAACCACACTCACACACATATGCTAGGGACACATGCAAGTTTTCAGATGATTCCGACGTTCTTGCGGACTTCCACCAGCGAAACCCTGATCTGCGGGACTCGGACCGTCTACCCCCCTAGACATTCTTTTGACAGGGGTAGCCCGGCGTATCTCTCTCTTGTTTTGTATTTGATTATGTCATGGGATGATGTGAAACCATGTTGGTTCACAAGTTGGGGCACTATACGGCCCGATTTCACCATAACGGGGACATTCCCTCTTATACAGGTCCAGAACCTTCGCTTCTAGGTTAGAGCGCATGCATGTGAGGGGGGACACATGCAATCACCTATACCAGCCTGGCACCACACTCACACACATATGCTAGGGACACATGCAAGTTTTCATCGATTCCGACGTTCTCGTGGACTTCCTCCGGCGAAACCCTGATGATCTGCGGGCCTCGGATCGTCTACCCCCCTAGACATTCTTCTGACAGGGGTAGCCCGGCGTAGCTCTCTCTTGTTTTGTGTCTGACTAGGTCATAGGATGATGTAAAACCATGTTGGTTCACAAGTTGGGGCACTATCCTACCCGGTTTCACATGAACGGGGAGATTCCCCCTTATACAGGTCGAGAACCTTTCGCTTCTAGGTTAGAGCGCATGCATGCGAGAGGGACACATGCAATCACCTATACCAACCTTGCACCACACTCACACACATATGCTAGGGACACATGCAAGTTTTCAGATGATTCCGACGTTCTCGTGGTATTCCTCCGGCGAAACCCTGATCTACGGGACTCGGATCGTCTACCCCCCTAGACATTCTTCTGACAGGGGTAGCCCGGCGTAGCTCTCTCTTGTTTTGTGTCTGACTAGGTCACAGGATGATGTAAAACCATGTTGGCTCACAAGTTGGGGCACTATCCTACCCGGTTTCACCTGAACGGGGAGATTCCCCCTTATACAGGTCCATAACCTTTCGCTTCTAGGTTAGAGCGCATGCATGCGAGGGGGACACATGCAATCACCTATACCAACCTTGCACCACACTCACACACATATGCTAGGGACACATGCAAGTTTTCAGATGATTCCGACATTCTTGCGGACTTCCACCGGCGAAACCCTAATCTGCGGGACTCGGACCGTCTACCCCCCTAGACATTCTTCTGACAGGGGTAGCCCGGCGTAGCTCTCTCTTGTTTTGTGTTTTATTATGTCATGGGATGATGTGAAACCATGTTGGTTCACAAGTTGGGGCACTATACGGCCCGGTTTCACGGTAACAGGGAGATTCCCCCTTATACAGTCCAGAACCTTCGCTTCTAGGTTAGAGCGCATGCATGTGAGGGGGGACACATGCAATCACCTATACCAGCCTGGCACCACACTCACACACATATGCTAGGGACACATGCAAGTTTTCATCGATTCCGACGTTCTCGTGGACTTCCTCCGGCGAAACCCTGATGATCTGCGGGCCTCGGATCGTCTACCCCCTAGACATTCTTCTGACAGGGGTAGCCCGGCGTAGCTCTCTCTTGTTTTGTGTCTGACTAGGTCATAGGATGATGTAAAACCATGTTGGTTCACAAGTTGGGGCACTATCCTACCCGGTTTCACGTGAACGGGGAGATTCCCCCTTATACAGGTCGAGAACCTTTCGCTTCTAGGTTAGAGCGCATGCATGCGAGAGGGACACATGCAATCACCTATACCAACCTTGCACCACACTCACACACATATGCTAGGGACACATGCAAGTTTTTAGATGATTCCGACGTTCTCGTGGTCTTCCTCCGGCGAAACCCTGATCTGCGGGACTCGGATCGTCTACCCCCCTAGACATTCTTCTAACAGGGTAGCCCGACGTAGCTCTCTCTTGTTTTGTGTCTGACTAGGTCATAGGATGATGTAAAACCATGTTGGTTCACAAGTTGGGGCACTATCCTACCTGGTTTCACCTGAACGGGGAGATTCCCCCTTATACAGGTCCATAACCTTTCGCTTCTAGGTTAGAGTGCATGCATGCGAGGGGGACACATGCAATCACCTATACCAACCTGGCACCACACTCACACACATATGCTAGGGACACATGCAAGTTTTCATCGATTCCGACGTTCTCGTGGACTTCCTCCGGCGAAACCCTGATAATCTGCGGGCCTCGGATCGTCTACCCCCCTAGACATTCTTCTGATAGGGGTAGCCCGGCGTAGCTCTCTCTTGTTTTGTGTCTGACTAGGTCATAGGATGATGTAAAACCATGTTGGTTCACAAGTTGGGGCACTATCCTACCCGGTTTCACATGAACGGGGAGATCCCCCCTTATACAGGTCTAGAACCTTTCGCTTCTAGGTTAGAGCGCATGCATGCGAGAGGGACACATGCAATCACCTATAACAACCTTGCACCACACTCACACACATATTCTAGGGACACATGCAAGTTTTCAGATGATTCCGACGTTCTCGTGGTCTTCCTCCGGCGAAACCCTGATCTGCGGGACTCGGATCGTCTACCCCCCTAGACATTCTTCTGACAGGGTAGCCCGACGTAGCTCTCTCTTGTTTTGTGTCTGACTAGGTCATAGGATGATGTAAAACCATGTTGGTTCACAAGTTGGGGCACTATCCTACCTGGTTTCACCTGAACGGGGAGATTCCCCCTTATACAGGTCCATAACCTTTCGCTTCTAGGTTAGAGTGCATGCATGCGAGGGGGACACATGCAATCACCTATACCAACCTTGCACCACACTCACACACATATGCTAGGGACACATGCAAGTTTTCAGATGATTCCGACGTTCTTGCGGACTTCCACCGGCGAAACCCTGATCTGTGAGTGGGGACACATGCAATCACCTATACCAACCTGGCACCACACTCACACACATATTCTAGGGAAACATGCAAGTTTTCATCGATTCCGACGTTCTCGTGGACTTCCTCCGGCGAAACCCTGATGATCTGCGGGCCTCGGATCGTCTACCCCCCTAGACATTCTTCTGACAGGGGTAGCCCGGCGTAGCTCTCTCTTGTTTTGTGTCTGACTAGGTCATAGGATGATGTAAAACCATGTTGGTTCACAAGTTGGGGCACTATCCTACCCGGTTTCACCTGAACAGGGAGATTCCCCCTTATACAGGTCCATAACCTTTCGCTTCTAGGTTAGAGCGCATGCATGCGAGGGGGACACATGCAATCACCTATACAAACCTTGCACCACACTCACACACATATTCTAGGGACACATGCAAGTTTTCAGATGATTCCGACGTTCTCGTGGTCTTCCTCCGACGAAACCCTGATCTGCGGGCCTCAGATCGTCTACCCCCATAGACATTCTTCTGACAGGGGTAGCCCGGCATAGCTCTCTCTTGTTTTGTGTCTGACTAGGTCATAGGATGATGTAAAACCATGTTGGTTCACAAGTTGGGGCACTATCCTACCCGGTTTCACCTGAACAGGGAGATTCCCCCTTATGCAGGTCCAGAACCTTCGCTTCTAGGTTAGAGCGCATGCATGCGAGGGGGACACATGCAATCACCTATACCAACCTTGCACCACACTCACACACATATGCTAGGGACACATGCAAGTTTTCAGATGATTCCGACGTTCTCGTGGTCTTCCTCCGGCGAAACCCTGATCTGCGGGACTCGGATCGTCTACCCCCCTAGACATTCTTCTGACACGGGTAGCCCGGCGTAGCTCTCTCTTGTTTTGTGTCTGACTACGTGATAGGATGATGTAAAACCATGTTGGTTCACAAGTTGGGGCACTATCCTACCCGGTTTCACCTGAACGGGGAGATTCCCCCTTATACAGGTCCATAACCTTTCGCTTCTAGGTTAGAGCGCATGCATGCGAGGGGGACACATGCAATCACCTATACCAACCTTGCACCACACTCACACACATATGCTAGGGACACATGCAAGTTTTCAGATGATTCCGACGTTCTTGCGGACTTCCACCGGCGAAACCCTGATCTGCGGGACTCGGACCGTCTACCCCCCTAGACATTCTTTTGACAGGGGTAGCCCGGCGTAGCTCTCTCTTGTTTTGTATTTGATTATGTCATGGGATGATGTGAAACCATGTTGGTTCACAAGTTGGGGCACTATACGGCCCGGTTTCACCATAACGGGGAGATTCCCCCTTATACAGGTCCAGAACCTTCGCTTCTAGGTTAGAGCGCATGCATGTGAGGGGGGACACATGCAATCACCTATACCAACCTGGCACCACACTCACACACATATGCTAGGGACACATGCAAGTTTTCATCGATTCCGACGTTCTCGTGGACTTCCTCTGGCGAAACCCTGATGATCTGCGGGCCTCGGATCGTCTACCCCCTAGACATTCTTCTGACAGGGGTAGCCCGGCGTAGCTCTCTCTTGTTTTGTGTCTGACTAGGTCATAGGATGATGTAAAACCATGTTGGTTCACAAGTTGGGGCACTATCCTACCCGATTTCACATGAACGGGAGATCCCCCCTTATACAGGTCTAGAACCTTTCGCTTCTAGGTTAGAGCGCATGCATGTGAGAGGGACACACGCAATCACCTATACCAACCTTGCACCACACTCACACACATATCCTAGGGACACATGCAAGTTTTCAGATGATTCCGACGTTCTCGTGGTCTTCCTCCGGCGAAACCCTGATCTGCGAGACTCGGATCGTCTACCCCCCTAGACATTCTTCTGATAGGGGTAGCCCGGCGTAGCTCTCTCTTGTTTGTGTCTGACTAGGTCATAGGATGATGTAAAACCATGTAGGTTCAAAAGTTGGGGCACTATCCTACCCGGTTTCACCTGAACAGGGAGATTCCCCCTTATACAGGTCCATAACCTTTCGCTTCTAGGTTAGAGCGCATGCATGCGAGGGGGACACATTCAATCACCTATACCAACCTTGCACCACACTCACACACATATGCTAGGGACACATGCAAGTTTTCAGATGATTCCGACGATCTTGCGGACTTCCACCGGCGAAACCCTGATCTGTGGGACTCGGACCGTCTACCCCCCTAGACATTCTTCTGACAGGGGTAGCCCGGCGTAGCTCTCTCTTGTGTTGTGTCTGATTATGTCATGGGATGATGTGGAACCATGTTGGTTCACAAGTTGGGGCACTATCCTACCCGGTTTCACCGTAACAGGGAGATTCCCCCTTATACAGGTCCAGAACCTTCGCTTCTAGGTTAGAGCGCATGCATGTGAGGGGGGACACATGCAATCACCTATACCAACCTGGCACCACACTCACGCACATATGCTAGGGACACATGAAATTTTTCATCGATTCCGACGTTCTCGTGTACTTCCTTCGGCGAAACCCTGATGATCTGCGGGCCTCGGATCGTCTACCCCCCTAGACATTCTTCTGACAGGGGTAGCCCGGCGTAGCTCTCTCTTGTTTTGTGTCTGACTAGGTCATAGGATGATGTAAAACCATGTTGGTTCACAAGTTGGGGCACTATCCTACCCGGTTTCACGTGAACGGGGAGATTCCCCCTTATACAGGTCGAGAACCTTTCGCTTCTAGGTTAGAGCGCATGCATGCGAGAGGGACACATGTAATCACCTATACCAACCTTGCACCACACTCACACACATATGCTAGGGACACATGCAAGTTTTCAGATGATTCCGACGTTCTCGTGGTCTTCCTCCGGCGAAACCCTGATCTACGGGACTCGGATCGTCTACCCCCTAGACATTCTTCTGACAGGGGTAGCCCGGCGTAGCTCTCTCTTGTTTTGTGTCTGACTAGGTCATAGGATGATGTAAAACCATGTTGGCTCACAAGTTGGGGCACTATCCTACCCGGTTTCACCTGAACGGGGAGATTCCCCCTTATACAGGTCCATAACCTTTCGCTTCTAGGTTAGAGCGCATGCATGCGAGGGGGACACATGCAATCACCTATATAGACCTTGCACCACACTCACACACATATGCTAGGGACACATGCAAGTTTTCAGATGATTCCGACGTCCTTGCGGACTTCCACCAGCGAAACCCTGATCTGCGGGACTTGGACCATCTACCCCCCTAGACATTCTTCTGACAGGGGTAGCCCGGCGTAGCTCTCTCTTGTTTTGTGTTTGATTATGTCATGGGATGATGTGAAACCATGTTGGTTCACAAGTTGGGGCACTATACGGCCCGGTTTCACTGTAACAGGGAGATTCCCCCTTATACAGGTCCAGAACCTTCGCTTCTAGGTTAGAGCGCATGCATGTGAGGGGGGACACATGCAATCACCTATACCAACCTGACACCACACTCACACACATATTCTAGGGACACATGAAAGTTTTCATCGATTCCGACGTTCTCGTGGACTTCCTCCGGCGAAACCCTGATGATCTGCGGGCCTCGGATCGTCTACCCCCCTAGACATTCTTCTGACAGGGGTAGCCCGGCGTAGCTCTCTCTTGTTTTGTGTCTGACTAGGTCATAGGATGATGTAAAACCATGTTGGTTCACAAGTTGGGGCACTATCCTACCCGGTTTCACGTGAACGGGGAGATTCCCCCTTATACAGGTCGAGAACCTTTCGCTTCTAGGTTAGAGCGCATGCATGCGAGAGGGACACATGCAATCACCTATACCAACCTTGCACCACACTCACACACATATGCTAGGGACACATGCAAGTTTTTAGATGATTCCGACGTTTTCGTGGTCTTCCTCCGGCGAAACCCTGATCTGCGGGACTCGGATCGTCTACCCCCCTAGACATTCTTCTGACAGGGTAGCCCGACGTAGCTCTCTCTTGTTTTGTGTCTGACTAGGTCATACGATGATGTAAAACCATGTTGATTCACAAGTTGGGGCACTATCCTACCTGGTTTCACCTGAACGGGGAGATTCCCCCTTATACAGGTCCATAACCTTTCGCTTCTAGGTTAGAGCGCATGCATGCGAGGGGGACACATGCAATCACCTATACCAACCTTGCACCACACTCACACACATATGCTAGGGACACATGCAAGTTTTCAGATGATTCCGACGTTCTTGCGGACTTCCACCGGCGAAACCCTGATCTGCGGGACTCAGACCGTCTACCCCCCTAAACATTCTTCTGACGGGGGTAGCTCGGTGTAGCTCTCTCTTGTTTTGTGTTTGATTATGTCATGGGATGATGTGAAACCATGTTGGTTCACAAGTTGGGGCACTATACGGTCCGGTTTCACCGTAACAGGGAGATTCCCCCTTATACAGGTCCAGAACCTTCGCTTCTAGGTTAGAGCGCATGCATGTGAGGGGGGACACATGCAATCACCTATATATACCAACCTGGCACCACACTCACACACATATGCTAGGGACACATGCAAGTTTTCATCGATTCCGACGTTCTCGTGGACTTCCTCCGGCGAAACCCTGATGATCTGCGGGCCTCGGATCGTCTACCTAATGGAAATGAAGTTCAGCATCCTCTAGAACCTTATGGTCTATTGCAAAGTTAGTGTTTCCATGGTCTGAATACTAACAAATAGGCAACAAAAAGTTAACTAAAAACTTTAAATAAATACATTGGAAAGAAAAAAATAAAAAGAAAATTAGAAAATACCTAAAGGCACACGGCAAAGGACATAACACACGGCAAAGAGGTCCTTTGCCGTGTGCCTGTCGCCGTCCAACACACGGCAAAGGTCCTTTGCCGTGTGTCTCTCTCCCTCAGACACACGGCAAAGAATTTTTTTCACCTTTAGCAAGGCTTTTATTACATATATGTTAGGTGATATTATTTCATAGGATCATGAGAGCACACATATGATCATAGGTTATTGTGGTCTTGATCACTATATACATGCACCCCCTGATTCTGACATTCTCGTGGACTTCCTCCGGCGAAACCCTGATGATCTACGGGCCTCGGATCGTCTACCCCCTAGACATTCTTTTGACAGGGGTAGCCCGGCGTAGCTCTCTCTTGTTTTGTGTTTGATTATGTCATGGGATGATGTGAAACCATGTTGGTTCACAAGTTGGGGCACTATACGGCCCGGTTTCACCGTAACGGGGAGATTCCCCCTTATACAGGTCCAGAACCTTCGCTTCTAGGTTAGAGCGCATGCATGTGAGGGGGGACACATGCAATCACCTATATCAACCTGGCACCACACTCACACACATATGCTAGGGACACATGCAAGTTTTCATCGATTCCGACGTTCTCGTGGACTTCCTCCGGCGAAACCCTGATGATCTGCGGGCCTCGGATCGTCTACCCCCCTAGACATTCTTCTGACAGGGGTAGCCTGGCGTAGCTCTCTCTTGTTTTGTGTCTGACTAGGTCATAGGATGATGTAAAACCATGTCGGTTCACAAGTTGGGGCACTATCCTACCCGGTTTCACCTGAACGAGGAGATTCCCCCTCATACAGGTCTAGAACCTTTCGCTTCTAGGTTAGAGCGCATGCATGCGAGGGGGACACATGCAATCACCTATACCAACCTTGCACCACACTCACACACATATGCTAGGGACACATGCAAGTTTTCAGATGATTCCGACGTTCTCGTGGTCTTCCTCCGGCGAAACCCTGATCTGCGGGACTCGAATCGTCTACCCCCTAGACATTCTTCTGACAGGGGTAGCCCGGCGTAGCTCTCTCTTGTTTTGTGTCTGACTAGGTCATAGGATGATGTAAAACCATGTTGGTTCATAAGTTGGGGCACTATCCTACCCGGTTTCACCTGAACGGGGAGATTCCCCCTTATACAGGTCCATAACCTTCCGCTTCTAGGTTAGAGCGCATGCATGCGAGGGGGAATCATGCAATCACCTATACCAACCTTGCACCACACTCACACACATATGCTAGGGACACATGCAAGTTTTCAGATGATTCCGACGTTCTTGCGGACTTCCACCGGCGAAACCCTGATCTGCGGGACTTGGACCGTCTACCCCCCTAGACATTCTTCTGACAGGGGTAGCCCGGCGTAGCTCTCTCTTGTTTTGTGTTTGATTATGTCATGGGATGATGTGAAACCATGTTGGTTCACAAGTTGGGGCACTATACGGCCCGGTTTCACGGTAACAGGGAGATTCCCCCTTATACAGGTCCAGAACCTTCGCTTCTAGGTTAGAGCGCATGCATGTGAGGGGGGACACATGCAATCACCTATACCAACCTGGCACCACACTCACACACATATTCTAGGGACACATGAAAGTTTTCATCGATTCCGACATTCTCGTGGACTTCCTCCGGCGAAACCCTGATGATCTGCGGGCCTCGGATCGTCTACCCCCCTAGACATTCTTCTGACAGGGGTAGCCCGGCGTAGCTCTCTCCTGTTTTGTGTCTAACTAGGTCATAGGATGATGTAAAACCATGTTGATTCACAAGTTGGGGCACTATCCTACCCGGTTTCACGTGAACGGGGAGATTCCCCCTTATACAGGTCGAGAACCTTTCGCTTCTAGGTTAGAGCGCATGCATGCGAGAGGGACACATGCAATCACCTATACCAACCTTGCACCACACTCACACACATATGCTAGGGACACATGCAAGTTTTTAGATGATTCCGACGTTCTCGTGGTCTTCCTCCGGCGAAACCCTGATCTGCGGGACTCGGATCGTCTACCCCCCTAGACATTCTTCTGACAGGGTAGCCCGACGTAGCTCTCTCTTGTTTTGTGTCTGACTAGGTCATAGGATGATGTAAAACCATGTTGGTTCACAAGTTGGGGCACTATCCTACCTGGTTTCACCTGAACGGGGAGATTCCCCCTTATACAGGTCCATAACCTTTCGCTTCTAGGTTAGAGCGCATGCATGCGAGGGGGACACATGCAATCACCTATACCAACCTTGCACCACACTCACACACATATGGTAGGGACACATGCAAGTTTTCAGATGATTCCGACGTTCTTGCGGACTTCCACCGGCGAAACCCTGATCTGTGAGTGGGGACACATGCAATCACCTATACCAACCTGGCACCACACTCACACACATATGCTAGGTACACATGCAAGTTTTCATCGATTCCGACGTTCTCGTGGACTTCCTCCGGCGAAACCCTGATGATCTGCGGGCCTCGGATCGTCTACCCCCCTAGACATTCTTCTGACAGGGGTAGCCCGGCGTAGCTCTCTCTTGTTTTGTGTCTGACTAGGTCATAGGATGATGTAAAACCATGTTGGTTCACAAGTTGGGGCACTATCCTACCCGGTTTCACCTGAACAGGGAGATTCCCCCTTATACAGGTCCATAACCTTTCGCTTCTAGGTTAGAGCGCATGCATGCGAGGGGGACACATGCAATCACCTATACAAGCCTGGCACCACACTCACACACATATTCTAGGGACACATGCAAGTTTTCAGATGATTCCGACGTTCTCGTGGTCTTCCTCCGGCGAAACCCTGATCTGCGGGCCTCGGATCGTCTACCCCCCTAGACATTCTTCTGACAGGGGTAGCCCGGCGTAGCTCTCTCTTGTTTTGTGTCTGACTAGGTCATAGGATGATGTAAAACCATGTTGGTTCACAAGTTGGGGCACTATCCTACCCGGTTTCACCTGAACGGGGAGATTCCCCCTTATACAGGTCCAGAACCTTCGCTTCTAGGTTAGAGCGCATGCATGCGAGGGGGACACATGCAATCACCTATACCAACCTTGCACCACACTCACACACATATGCTAGGGACACATGCAAGTTTTCAGATGATTCCGACGTTCGCGTGGTCTTCCTCCGACGAAACCCTGATCTGCGGGACTCGGATCGTCTACCCCCCTAGACATTCTTCTGACAGGGGTAGCCCGGCGTAGCTCTCTCTTGTTTTCTGTCTGACTAGGTCATAGGATGATGTAAAACCATGTTGGTTCACAAGTTGGGGCACTATCCTACCCGGTTTCACGTGAACGGGGAGATTCCCCCTTATACAGGTCCATAACCTTTCGCTTCTAGGTTAGAGCGCATGCATGCGAGGGGGACACATGCAATCACATATAACAACCTTGCACCACACTCACACACATATGCGAGGGACACATGCAAGTTTTCAGATGATTCCGACGTTCTCGTGGTCTTCCTCCGGCGAAACCCTGATCTGCGGGACTCGGATCGTCTACCCCCCTAGACATTCTTCTGACAGGGGTAGCCCGGCGTAGCTCTCTCTTGTTTTGTGTCTGACTAGGTCATAGGATGATGTAAAACCATGTTGGTTCACAAGTTGGGGCACTATCCTACCCGGTTTCACATGAACGGGGAGATCCCACCTTATACAGGTCTAGAACCTTTCGCTTCTAGGTTAGAGCCCATGCATGCGATAGGGATACATGCAATCACCTATAACAACCTTGCACCACACTCACACACATATGCTAGGGACACATGCAAGTTTTCAGATGATTCCGACGTTCTCGTGGTCTTCCTCCGGCGAAACCCTGATCTACGGGACTCGGATCGTCTACCCCCCTAGACATTCTTCTGACAGGGGTAGCCCGGCGTAGCTCTCTTTTGTTTTGTGTCTGACTAGGTGATAGGATGATGTAAAACCATGTTGGTTCACAAGTTGGGGCACTACCCTACCCAGTTTCACCTGAACGGGGAGATTCCCCCTTATACAGGTCCATAACCTATCGCTTCTAGGTTAGAGCGCATGCATGCGAGGGGGACACATGCAATCACCTATACCAACCTTGAACCACACTCACACACATATGCTAGGGACACATGCAAGTTTTCAGATGATTCCGACGTTCTTGCGGACTTCCACCGGCGAAACCCTGATCTGCGGGACTCGAACCGTCTACCCCCTAGAGATTCTTTTGACAGGGGTATCCCGGCGTAGCTCTCTCTTGTTTTGTATTTGATTATGTCATGGGATGATGTGAAACCATGTTGGTTCACAAGTTGGGGCACTATACGGCCCGATTTCACCATAACGGGGAGATTCCCCCTTATACAGGTCCAGAACCTTCGCTTCTAGGTTAGAGCGCATGCATGTGAGGGGGGACACATGCAATCACCTATACCAACCTGGCACGACACTCACACACATATGCTAGGGACACATGCAAGTTTTCATCGATTCCGACGTTCTCGTGGACTTCCTCCGGCGAAACCCTGATAATCTGCGGGCCTCGGATCGTCTACCCCCCTAGACATTCTTCTGACAGGGGTAGCCCGGCGTAGCTCTCTCTTGTTTTGTGTCTGACTAGGTCATAGGATGATGTAAAACCATGTTGGTTCACAAGTTGGGGCACTATCCTACCCGGTTTCACATGAACGGGGAGATCCCCCCTTATACAGGTCTAGAACCTTTCGCTTCTAGGTTAGAGCGCATGCATGCGAGAGGGATACATGCAATCACCTATAACAACCTTGCACCACACTCACACACATATGCTAGGGACACATGCAAGTTTTCAGATGATTCCGACGTTCTCGTGGTCTTCCTCCGGCGAAACCCTGATCTGCGGGACTCGGATCGTCTACCCCCCTAGACATTCTTCTGACAGGGGTAGCCCGGCGTAGCTCTCTTTTGTTTTGTGTCTGACTAGGTGATAGGATGATGTAAAACCATGTTGGTTCACAAGTTGGGGCACTATCCTACCCGGTTTCACCTGAACGGGGAGATTCCCCCTTATACAGGTCCATAACCTTTCGCTTCTAGGTTAGAGCGCATGCATGCGAGGGGGACACATGCAATCACCTATACCAACCTTGAACCACACTCACACATATGCTAGGGACACATGCAAGTTTTCAGATGATTCCGACGTTCTTGCGGACTTCCACCGGCGAAACCCTGATCTGCGGGACTCGAACCTTCTACCCCCTAGAGATTCTTTTGACAGGGGTATCCCGGCGTAGCTCTCTCTTGTTTTGTATTTGATTATGTCATGGGATGATGTGAAACCATGTTGGTTCACAAGTTGGGGCACTATACGGCCCGATTTCACCATAACGGGGAGATTACCCCTTATACAGGTCCAGAACCTTCGCTTCTAGGTTAGAGCGCATGCATGTGAGGGGGGACACATGCAATCACCTATACCAACCTGGCACCACACTCACACACATATGCTAGGGACACATGCAAGTTTTCATCGATTCCGACGTTCTCGTGGACTTCCTCCGGCGAAACCCTGATAATCTGCGGGCCTTGGATCGTCTACCCCCCTAGACATTCTTCTGACAGGGGTAGCCCGGCGTAGCTCTCTCTTGTTTTGTGTCTGACTAGGTCATAGGATGATGTAAAACCATGTTGGTTCACAAGTTGGGGCACTATCCTACCCGGTTTCACCTGAACGGGGAGATTCCCCCTTATACAGGTCCAGAACCTTTCGCTTCTAGGTTAGAGCGCATGCATGCGAGGGGGACACACGCAATCACCTATACCAACCTTGCTCCACACTCACACACATATGCTAGGGACACATGCAAGTTTTCAGATGATTCCGACGTTCTCGTGGTCTTCCTCCGGCGAAACCCTGATCTGCGAGACTCAGATCGTCTACCCCCCTAGACATTCTTCTGATAGTGGTAGCCCGGCGTAGCTCTCTCTTGTTTGTGTCTGACTAGGTCATAGTATGATGTAAAACCATGTTGGTTCACAAGTTGGGGAACTATCCTACCCGGTTTCACCTGAACGGGGAGATTCCCCCTTATACAGGTCCAGAACCTTCGCTTCTAGGTTAGAGCGCATGCATGCGAGCGGGACACATGCAATCACCTATACCAACCTTGCACCACACTCACACACACATATGCTAGGGACACATGCAAGTTTTCAGATGATTCCGACGTTCTCGTGGTCTTCCTCCGACGAAACCCTGATCTGCGGGACTCTGATCGTCTACCCCCCTAGACATTCTTCTGACAGGGGTAGCCCGGTGTAGCTCTCTCTTGTTTTGTGTCTGACTAGGTCATAGGATGATGTAAAACCATGTTGGTTCACAAGTTGGGGCACTATCCTACCCGGTTTCACGTGAACGGGGAGATTCCCCCTTATACAGGTCGAGAACCTTTCGCTTCTAGGTTAGAGCGCATGCATGCGAGAGGGACACATGCAATCACCTATACCAACCTTGCACCACACTCACACACATATGCTAGGGACACATGCAAGTTTTCAGATGATTCCGACGTTCTCGTGGTCTTCCTCCGGCGAAACCCTGATCTGCGGGACTCGGATCGTCTACCCCCCTAGACATTCTTCTGACAGGGGTAGCCCGGCGTAGCTCTCCCTTGTTTTGTGTCTGACTAGGTCATAGGATGATGTAAAACCATGTTGGTTCACAAGTTGGGGCGATATCCTACCCGGTTTCACGTGAACGGGTAGATTCCCCCTTATACAGGTCGAGAACCTTTTGCTTCTAGGTTAGAGCGCATGCATGCGAGAGGGACACATGCAATCACCTATAACAACCTTGCACCACACTCACACACATATGCTAGGGACACATGCAAGTTTTCAGATGATTCCGACGTTCTCGTGGTCTTCCTCCGGCGAAACCCTGATCTGCGGGACTCGGATCGTCTACCCCCCTAGACATTCTTCTGACAGGGGTAGCCTGGCGTAGCTCTCTCTTGTTTTGTGTCTGACTAGGTGATAGGATGATGTAAAACCATGTTGGTTCACAAGTTGGGGCACTATCCTACCCGGTTTCACCTGAACGGGGAGATTCCCCCTTATACAGGTCCATAACCTTTCGCTTCTAGGTTAGAGCGCATGCATGCGAGGGGGACACATGCAATCACCTATAACAACCTTGCACCACACTCACACACATATTCTAGGGACACATGCAAGTTTTCAGATGATTCCGACGTTCTCGTGGTCTTCCTCCGGCGAAACCCTGATCTGCGGGCCTCGTATCGTCTACCCCCCTAGACATTCTTCTGACAGGGGTAGCCCGGTGTAGCTCTCTCTTGTTTTGTGTCTGACTAGGTCATAGGATGATGTAAAACCATGTTGGTTCACAAGTTGGGGCACTATCCTACCCGGTTTCACCTGAACGGGGAGATTCCCCCTTATACAGGTCCAGAACCTTCGCTTCTAGGTTAGAGCGCATGCATGCGAGGGGGACGCATGCAATCACCTATACCAACCTTGCACCACACTCACACACATATGCTAGGGACACATGCAAGTTTTCAGATGATTCCGACGTTCGTGTGGTCTTCCTCCGACGAAACCCTGATCTGCGGGACTCGGATCGTCTACCCCCCTAGACATTCTTCTGACAGGGGTAGCCCGGCGTAGCTCTCTCTTGTTTTGTGTCTGACTAGGTCATAGGATGATGTAAAACCATGTTGGTTCACAAGTTGGGGCACTATCCTACCCGGTTTCACGTGAACGGGGAGATTCCCCCTTATACAGGTCGAGAACCTTTCGCTTCTAGGTTAGAGCGCATGCATGCGAGAGGGACACATGCAATCACCTATAACAACCTTGCACCACACTCACACACATATGCTAGGGACACATGCAAGTTTTCAGATGATTCTGACGTTCTCGTGGTCTTCCTCCGGCGAAACCCTGATCTACGGGACTCGGATCGTCTACCCCCCTAGACATTCTTCTGACAGGGGTAGCCTGGCGTAGCTCTCTCTTGTTTTGTGTCTGACTAGGTGATAGGATGATGTAAAACCATGCTGGTTCACAAGTTGGGGCACTATCCTACCCGGTTTCACCTGAACGGGGAGATTCCCCCTTATACAGGTCCATAACCTTTCGCTTCTAGGTTAGAGCGCATGCATGCGAGGGGGACACATGCAATCACCTATACCAACCTTGAACCACACTCACACACATATGCTAGGGACACATGCAAGTTTTCAGATGATTCCGACGTTCTTGCGGACTTCCACCGGCGAAACCCTGATCTGCGGGACTCGGACCGTCTACCCCCCTAGAGATTCTTTTGACAGGGGTAGCCCGGCGTAGCTCTCTCTTGTTTTGTATTTGATTATGTCATGGGATGATGTGAAACTATGTTGGTTCACAAGTTGGGGCACTATACGGCCCGATTTCACCATAACGGGGAGATTCCCCCTTATACAGGTCCAGAACCTTCGCTTCTAGGTTAGAGCGCATGCATGTGAGGGGGGACACATACAATCACCTATACCAACCTGGCACCACACTCACACACATATGCTAGGGACACATGCAAGTTTTCATCGATTCCGACGTTCTCGTGGACTTCCTCCGGCGAAACCCTGATAATTTGCGGGCCTCGGATCGTCTACCCCCCTAGACATTCTTCTGACAGGGGTAGCCCGGCGTAGCTCTCTCTTGTTTTGTGTCTGACTAGGTCATAGGATGATGTAAAACCATGTTGGTTCACAAGTTGGGGCACTATCCTACCCGGTTTCACATGAACGGGGAGATCCCCCCTTATACAGGTCTAGAACCTTTCGCTTCTAGGTTAGAGCGCATGCATGCGAGAGGGATACATGCAATCACCTATAACAACCTTGCACCACACTCACACACATATGCTAGGGACACATGCAAGTTTTCAGATGATTCCGACGTTCTCGTGGTCTTCCTCCGGCGAAACCCTGATCTGCGGGACTCGGATCGTCTACCCCCCTAGACATTCTTCTGACAGGGGTAGCCCGGCGTAGCTCTCTTTTGTTTTGTGTCTGACTAGGTGATAGGATGATGTAAAACCATGTTGGTTCACAAGTTGGGGCACTATCCTACCCGGTTTCACCTGAACGGGGAGATTCCCCCTTATACAGGTCCATAACCTTTCGCTTCTAGGTTAGAGCGCATGCATGCGAGGGGGACACATGCAATCACCTATACCAACCTTGAACCACACTCACACACATATGCTAGGGACACATGCAAGTTTTCAGATGATTCCGACGTTCTTGCGGACTTCCACCGGCGAAACCCTGATCTGCGGGACTCGAACCGTCTACCCCCTAGAGATTCTTTTGACAGGGGTATCCCGGCGTAGCTCTCTCTTGTTTTGTATTTGATTATGTCATGGGATGATGTGAAACCATGTTGGTTCACAAGTTGGGGCACTATACGGCCCGATTTCACCATAACGGGGAGATTCCCCCTTATACAGGTCCAGAACCTTCGCTTCTAGGTTAGAGCGCATGCATGTGAGGGGGGACACATACAATCACCTATACCAACCTGGCACCACACTCACACACATATGCTAGGGACACATGCAAGTTTTCATCGATTCCGACGTTCTCGTGGACTTCCTCCGGCGAAACCCTGATAATCTGCGGGCCTTGGATCGTGTACCCCCCTAGACATTCTTCTGACAGGGGTAGCCCGGCGTAGCTCTCTCTTGTTTTGTGTCTGACTAGGTCATAGGATGATGTAAAACCATGTTGGTTCACAAGTTGGGGCACTATCCTACCCGGTTTCACCTGAACGGGGAGATTCCCCCTTATACAGGTCCAGAACCTTTCGCTTCTAGGTTAGAGCGCATGCATGCGAGGGGGACACACGCAATCACCTATACCAACCTTGCTCCACACTCACACACATATGCTAGGGACACATGCAAGTTTTCAGATGATTCCGACGTTCTCGTGGTCTTCCTCCGGCGAAACCCTGATCTGCGAGACTCAGATCGTCTACCCCCCTAGACATTCTTCTGATAGTGGTAGCCCGGCGTAGCTCTCTCTTGTTTGTGTCTGACTAGGTCATAGGATGATGTAAAACCATGTTGGTTCACAAGTTGGGGAACTATCCTACCCGGTTTCACCTGAACGGGGAGATTCCCCCTTATACAGGTCCAGAACCTTCGCTTCTAGGTTAGAGCGCATGCATGCGAGGGGGACACATGCAATCACCTATACCAACCTTGCACCACACTCACACACACATATGCTAGGGACACATGCAAGTTTTCAGATGATTCCGACGTTCTCGTGGTCTTCCTCCGACGAAACCCTGATCTGCGGGACTCTGATCGTCTACCCCCCTAGACATTCTTCTGACAGGGGTAGCCCGGTGTAGCTCTCTCTTGTTTTGTGTCTGACTAGGTCATAGGATGATGTAAAACCATGTTGGTTCACAAGTTGGGGCACTATCCTACCCGGTTTCACGTGAACGGGGAGATTCCCCCTTATACAGGTCGAGAACCTTTCGCTTCTAGGTTAGAGCGCATGCATGCGAGAGGGACACATACAATCACCTATACCAACCTTGCACCACACTCACACACATATGCTAGGGACACATGCAAGTTTTCAGATGATTCCGACGTTCTCGTGGTCTTCCTCCGGCGAAACCCTGATCTGCGGGACTCGGATCGTCTACCCCCCTAGACATTCTTCTGACAGGGGTAGCCCGGCGTAGCTCTCCCTTGTTTTGTGTCTGACTAGGTCATAGGATGATGTAAAACCATGTTGGTTCACAAGTTGGGGCGATATCCTACCCGGTTTCACCTGAACGGGGAGATTCCCCCTTATACAGGTCCAGAACCTTTCGCTTCTAGGTTAGAGCGCATGCATGCGAGGGGGACACACGCAATCACCTATACCAACCTTGCTCCACACTCACACACATATGCTAGGGACACATGCAAGTTTTCAGATGATTCCGACGTTCTCGTGGTCTTCCTCCGGCGAAACCCTGATCTGCGAGACTCAGATCATCTACCCCCCTAGACATTCTTCTGATAGTGGTAGCCCGGCGTAGCTCTCTCTTGTTTGTGTCTGACTAGGTCATAGGATGATGTAAAACCATGTTGGTTCACAAGTTGGGGCACTATCCTACCCGGTTTCACCTAAACAGGGAGATTCCCCCTTATACAGGTCCATAACCTTTCGCTTCTAGGTTAGAGCGCATACATGCGAGGGGGACACATGCAATCACCTATACCAACCTTGCACCACACTCACACACATATGCTAGGGACACATGCAAGTTTTCAGATGATTCCGACGATCTTGCGGACTTCCACCGGCGAAACCCTGATCTGCGGGACTCGGACCGTCTACCCCCCTAGACATTCTTCTGACAGGGGTAGCCCGGCGTAGCTCTCTCTTGTTTTGTGTTTGATTATGTCATGGGATGATGTGAAACCATGTTGGTTCACAAGTTGGGGCACTATACGGCCCGGTTTCACCGTAACAGGGAGATTCCCCCTTATATAGGTCCAGAACCTTCGCTTCTAGGTTAGAGCGCATGCATGTGAGGGGGGACACATGCAATCACCTATACCAACCTGGCACCACACTCACACACATATGCTAGGGACACATGAAATTTTTCATCGATTCCGACGTTCTCGTGTACTTCCTCCGGCGAAACCCTGATGATCTGCGGGCCTCGGATCGTCTACCCACCTAGACATTCTTCTGACAGGGGTAGCCCGGCGTAGCTCTCTCTTGTTTTGTGTCTGACTAGGTCATAGGATGATGTAAAACCATGTTGGTTCACAAGTTGGGGCACTATCCTACCCGGTTTCACGTGAACGGGGAGATTCCCCCTTATACAGGTCGAGAACCTTTCGCTTCTAGGTTAGAGCGCATGCATGCGAGAGGGACACATGCAATCACCTATACCAACTTTGCACCACACTCAAACACATATGCTAGGGACACATGCAAGTTTTCAGATGATTCCGACGTTCTCGTGGTCTTCCTCCGGCGAAACCCTGATCTACGGTTCTCGGATCGTCTACCCCCCTAGACATTCTTCTGACAGGGGTAGCCCGGCGTAGCTCTCTCTTGTTTGTGTCTGACTAGGTCATAGGATGATGTAAAACCATGTTGGTTCACAAGTTGGGGCACTATCCTACCCGGTTTCACCTAAACAGGGAGATTCCCCCTTATACAGGTCCATAACCTTTCGCTTCTAGGTTAGAGCGCATGCATGCGAGGGGGACACATGGAATCACCTATACCAACCTTGCACCACACTCACACACATATGCTAGGGACACATGCAAGTTTTCAGATGATTCCGACGATCTGGCGGACTTCCACCGGCGAAACCCTGATCTGCGGGACTCGGACCGTCTACCCCCCTAAACATTCTTCTGACAGGGGTAGCCCGGCGTAGCTCTCTCTTGTTTTGTGTTTGATTATGTCATGGGATGATGTGAAACCATGTTGGTTCACAAGTTGGGGCACTATACGGTCCGGTTTCACCGTAACAGGGAGATTCCCCCTTATACAGGTCCAGAACCTTCGCTTCTAGGTTAGAGCGCATGCATGTGAGGGGGGACACATGCAATCACCTATATATACCAACCTGGCACCACACTCACACACATATGCTAGGGACACATGCAAGTTTTCATCGATTCCGACGTTCTCGTGGACTTCCTCCGGCGAAACCCTGATGATCTGCGGGCCTCGGATCGTCTACCTAATGGAAATGAAGTTCAGCATCCTCTAGAACCTTATGGTCTATTGCAAAGTTAGTGTTTCCATGGTCTGAATACTAACAAATAGGCAACAAAAAGTTAACTAAAAACTTTAAATAAATACATTGGAAAGAAAAAAATAAAAAGAAAATTAGAAAATACCTAAAGGCACACGGCAAAGGACATAACACACGGCAAAGAGGTCCTTTGCCGTGTGCCTGTCGCCGTCCAACACACGGCAAAGGTCCTTTGCCGTGTGTCTCTCTCCCTCAGACACACGGCCAAGAATTTTTTTCACCTTTAGCAAGGCTTTTATTACATATATGTTAGGTGATATTATTTCATAGGATCATGAGAGCACACATATGATCATAGGTTATTGTGGTCTTGATCACTATATACATGCACCCCCTGATTCTGACATTCTCGTGGACTTCCTCCGGCGAAACCCTGATGATCTACGGGCCTCGGATCGTCTACCCCCTAGACATTCTTTTGACAGGGGTAGCCCGGCGTATCTCTCTCTTGTTTTGTGTTTGATTATGTCATGGGATGATGTGAAACCATGTTGGTTCACAAGTTGGGGCACTATACGGCCCGGTTTCACCGTAACGGGGAGATTCCCCCTTATACAGGTCCAGAACCTTCGCTTCTAGGTTAGAGCGCATGCATGTGAGGGGGGACACATGCAATCACCTATATCAACCTGGCACCACACTCACACACATATGCTAGGGACACATGCAAGTTTTCATCGATTCCGACGTTCTCGTGGACTTCCTCCGGCGAAACCCTGATGATCTGCGGGCCTCGGATCGTCTACCCCCCTAGACATTCTTCTGACAGGGGTAGCCTGGCGTAGCTCTCTCTTGTTTTGTGTCTGACTAGGTCATAGGATGATGTAAAACCATGTCGGTTCACAAGTTGGGGCACTATCCTACCCGGTTTCACCTGAACGAGGAGATTCCCCCTCATACAGGTCTAGAACCTTTCGCTTCTAGGTTAGAGCGCATGCATGCGAGGGGGACACATGCAATCACCTATACCAACCTTGCACCACACTCACACACATATGCTAGGGACACATGCAAGTTTTCAGATGATTCCGACGTTCTCGTGGTCTTCCTCCGGCGAAACCCTGATCTGCGGGACTCGAATCGTCTACCCCCTAGACATTCTTCTGACAGGGGTAGCCCGGCGTAGCTCTCTCTTGTTTTGTGTCTGACTAGGTCATAGGATGATGTAAAACCATGTTGGTTCATAAGTTGGGGCACTATCCTACCCGGTTTCACCTGAACGGGGAGATTCCCCCTTATACAGGTCCATAACCTTCCGCTTCTAGGTTAGAGCGCATGCATGCGAGGGGGAATCATGCAATCACCTATACCAACCTTGCACCACACTCACACACATATGCTAGGGACACATGCAAGTTTTCAGATGATTCCGACGTTCTTGCGGACTTCCACCGGCGAAACCCTGATCTGCGGGACTTGGACCGTCTACCCCCCTAGACATTCTTCTGACAGGGGTAGCCCGGCGTAGCTCTCTCTTGTTTTGTGTTTGATTATGTCATGGGATGATGTGAAACCATGTTGGTTCACAAGTTGGGGCACTATACGGCCCGGTTTCACGGTAACAGGGAGATTCCCCCTTATACAGGTCCAGAACCTTCGCTTCTAGGTTAGAGCGCATGCATGTGAGGGGGGACACATGCAATCACCTATACCAACCTGGCACCACACTCACACACATATTCTAGGGACACATGAAAGTTTTCATCAATTCCGACATTCTCGTGGACTTCCTCCGGCGAAACCCTGATGATCTGCGGGCCTCGGATCGTCTACCCCCCTAGACATTCTTCTGACAGGGGTAGCCCGGCGTAGCTCTCTCCTGTTTTGTGTCTAACTAGGTCATAGGATGATGTAAAACCATGTTGGTTCACAAGTTGGGGCACTATCCTACCCGGTTTCACGTGAACGGGGAGATTCCCCCTTATACAGGTCGAGAACCTTTCGCTTCTAGGTTAGAGCGCATGCATGCGAGAGGGACACATGCAATCACCTATACCAACCTTGCACCACACTCACACACATATGCTAGGGACACATGCAAGTTTTTAGATGATTCCGACGTTCTCGTGGTCTTCCTCCGGCGAAACCCTGATCTGCGGGACTCGGATCGTCTACCCCCCTAGACATTCTTCTGACAGGGTAGCCCGACGTAGCTCTCTCTTGTTTTGTGTCTGACTAGGTCATAGGATGATGTAAAACCATGTTGGTTCACAAGTTGGGGCACTATCCTACCTGGTTTCACCTGAACGGGGAGATTCCCCCTTATACAGGTCCATAACCTTTCGCTTCTAGGTTAGAGCGCATGCATGCGAGGGGGACACATGCAATCACCTATACCAACCTTGCACCACACTGACACACATATGGTAGGGACACATGCAAGTTTTCAGATGATTCCGACGTTCTTGCGGACTTCCACCGGCGAAACCCTGATCTGTGAGTGGGGACACATGCAATCACCTATACCAACCTGGCACCACACTCACACACATATGCTAGGGACACATGCAAGTTTTCATCGATTCCGACGTTCTCGTGGACTTCCTCCGGCGAAACCCTGATGATCTGCGGGCCTCGGATCGTCTACCCCCCTAGACATTCTTCTGACAGGGGTAGCCCGGCGTAGCTCTCTCTTGTTTTGTGTCTGACTAGGTCATAGGATGATGTAAAACCATGTTGGTTCACAAGTTGGGGCACTATCCTACCCGGTTTCACCTGAACAGGGAGATTCCCCCTTATATAGGTCCATAACCTTTCGCTTCTAGGTTAGAGCGCATGCATGCGAGGGGGACACATGCAATCACCTATACAAACCTGGCACCACACTCACACACATATTCTAGGGACACATGCAAGTTTTCAGATGATTCCGACGTTCTCGTGGTCTTCCTCCGGCGAAACCCTGATCTGCGGGCCTCGGATCGTCTACCCCCCTAGACATTCTTCTGACAGGTGTAGCCCGGCGTAGCTCTCTCTTGTTTTGTGTCTGACTAGGTCATAGGATGATGTAAAACCATGTTGGTTCACAAGTTGGGGCACTATCCTACCCGGTTTCACCTGAACGGGGAGATTCCCCCTTATACAGGTCCAGAACCTTCGCTTCTAGGTTAGAGCGCATGCATGCGAGGGGGACACATGCAATCACCTATACCAACCTTGCACCACACTCACACACATATGCTAGGGACACATGCAAGTTTTCAGATGATTCCGACGTTCGCGTGGTCTTCCTCCGACGAAACCCTGATCTGCGGGACTCGGATCGTCTACCCCCCTAGACATTCTTCTGACAGGGGTAGCCCGGCGTAGCTCTCTCTTGTTTTCTGTCTGACTAGGTCATAGGATGATGTAAAACCATGTTGGTTCACAAGTTGGGGCACTATCCTACCCGCTTTCACGTGAACGGGGAGATTCCCCCTTATACAGGTCCATAACCTTTCGCTTCTAGGTTAGAGCGCATGCATGCGAGGGGGACACATGCAATCACCTATACCAACCTTGAACCACACTCACACACATATGCTAGGGACACATGCAAGTTTTCAGATGATTCCGACGTTCTTGCGGACTTCCACCGGCGAAACCCTGATCTGCGGGACTCGGACCGTCTACCCCCCTAGAGATTCTTTTGACAGGGGTAGCCCCGCGTAGCTCTCTCTTGTTTTGTATTTGATTATGTCATGGGATGATGTGAAACCATGTTGGTTCACAAGTTGGGGCACTATACGGCCCGATTTCACCATAACGGGGAGATTCCCCCTTATACAGGTCCAGAACCTTCGCTTCTAGGTTAGAGCGCATGCATGTGAGGGGGGACACATGCAATCACCTATACCAACCTGGCACCACACTCACACACATATCCTAGGGACACATGCAAGTTTTCATCGATTCCGACGTTCTCGTGGACTTCCTCCGGCGAAACCCTGATAATCTGCGGGCCTCGGATCGTCTACCCCCCTAGACATTCTTCTGACAGGGGTAGCCCGGCGTAGCTCTCTCTTGTTTTGTGTCTGACTAGGTCATAGGATGATGTAAAACCATGTTGGTTCACAAGTTGGGGCACTATCCTACCCGGTTTCACATGAACGGGGAGATCCCCCCTTATACAGGTCTAGAACCTTTCGCTTCTAGGTTAGAGTGCATGCATGCGAGAGGGACACATGCAATCACCTATACCAACCTTGAACCACACTCACACACATATGCTAGGGACACATGCAAGTTTTCAGATGATTCCGACGTTCTTGCGGACTTCCACCGGCGAAACCCTGATCTGCGGGACTCGGACCGTCTACCCCCCTAGAGATTCTTTTGACAGGGGTAGCCCCGCGTAGCTCTCTCTTGTTTTGTATTTGATTATGTCATGGGATGATGTGAAACCATGTTGGTTCACAAGTTGGGGCACTATACGGCCCGATTTCACCATAACGGGGAGATTCCCCCTTATACAGGTCCAGAACCTTCGCTTCTAGGTTAGAGCGCATGCATGTGAGGGGGGACACATGCAATCACCTATACCAACCTGGCACCACACTCACACACATATCCTAGGGACACATGCAAGTTTTCATCGATTCCGACGTTCTCGTGGACTTCCTCCGGCGAAACCCTGATAATCTGCGGGCCTCGGATCGTCTACCCCCCTAGACATTCTTCTGACAGGGGTAGCCCGGCGTAGCTCTCTCTTGTTTTGTGTCTGACTAGGTCATAGGATGATGTAAAACCATGTTGGTTCACAAGTTGGGGCACTATCCTACCCGGTTTCACATGAACGGGGAGATCCCCCCTTATACAGGTCTAGAACCTTTCGCTTCTAGGTTAGAGTGCATGCATGCGAGAGGGACACATGCAATCACCTATAACAACCTTGCACCACACTCACACACATATGCTAGGGACACATGCAAGTTTTCAGATGATTCCGACGTTCTCGTGGTCTTCCTCCGGCGAAACCCTGATCTGCGGGACTCGGATCGTCTACCCCCCTAGACATTCTTCTGACAGGGGTAGCCCGGCGTAGCTCTCTTTTGTTTTGTGTCTGACTAGGTCATAGGATGATGTAAAACCATGTTGGTTCACAAGTTGGGGCACTATCCTACCCGGTTTCACGTGAACGGGTAGATTCCCCCTTATACAGGTCGAGAACCTTTTGCTTCTAGGTTAGAGCGCATGCATGCGAGAGGGACACATGCAATCACCTATAACAACCTTGCACCACACTCACACACATATGCTAGGGACACATGCAAGTTTTCAGATGATTCCGACGTTCTCGTGGTCTTCCTCCGGCGAAACCCTGATCTGCGGGACTCGGATCGTCTACCCCCCTAGACATTCTTCTGACAGGGGTAGCCCGGCGTAGCTCTCTCTTGTTTTGTGTCTGACTAGGTCATAGTATGATGTAAAACCATGTTGGTTCACAAGTTGGGGCACTATCCTACCCGGTTTCACATGAACGGGGAGATCCCACCTTATACAGGTCTAGAACCTTTCGCTTCTAGGTTAGAGCCCATGCATGCGAGAGGGATACATGCAATCACCTATAACAACCTTGCACCACACTCACACACATATGCTAGGGACACATGCAAGTTTTCAGATGATTCCGACGTTCTCGTTGTCTTCCTCCGGCGAAACCCTGATCTACGGGACTCGGATCGTCTACCCCCCTAGACATTCTTCTGACAGGGGTAGCCCGGCGTAGCTCTCTTTTGTTTTGTGTCTGACTAGGTGATAGGATGATGTAAAACCATGTTGGTTCACAAGTTGGGGCACTATCCTACCCGGTTTCACCTGAACGGGGAGATTCCCCCTTATATAGGTCCATAACCTTTCGCTTCTAGGTTAGAGCGCATGCATGCGAGGGGGACACATGCAATCACCTATACCAACCTTGAACCACACTCACACACATATGCTAGAGACACATGCAAGTTTTCAGATGATTCCGACGTTCTTGCGGACTTCCACCGGCGAAACCCTGATCTGCGGGACTCGAACCGTCTACCCCCTAGAGATTCTTTTGACAGGGGTATCCCGGCGTAGCTCTCTCTTGTTTTGTATTTTATTATGTCATGGGATGATGTGAAACCATGTTGGTTCACAAGTTGGGGCACTATACGGCCCGATTTCACCATAACGGGGAGATTCCCCCTTATACAGGTCCAGAACCTTCGCTTCTAGGTTAGAGCGCATGCATGTGAGGGGGGACACATGCAATCACCTATACCAACCTGGCACCACACTCACACACATATGCTAGGGACACATGCAAGTTTTCATCGATTCCGACGTTCTCGTGGACTTCCTCCGGCGAAACCCTGATAATCTGCGGGCCTCGGATCGTCTACCCCCCTAGACATTCTTCTGACAGGGGTAGCCCGGCGTAGCTCTCTCTTGTTTTGTGTCTGACTAGGTCATAGGATGATGTAAAACCATGTTGGTTCACAAGTTGGGGCACTATCCTACCCGGTTTCACATGAACGGGGAGATCCCCCCTTATACAGGTCTAGAACCTTTCGCTTCTAGGTTAGAGCGCATGCATGCGAGAGGGATACATGCAATCACCTATAACAACCTTGCACCACACTCACACACATATGCTAGGGACACATGCAAGTTTTCAGATGATTCCGACGTTCTCGTGGTCTTCCTCCGGCGAAACCCTGATCTGCGGGACTCGGATCGTCTACCCCCCTAGACATTCTTCTGACAGGGGTAGCCCGGCGTAGCTCTCTTTTGTTTTGTGTCTGACTAGGTGATAGGATGATGTAAAACCATGTTGGTTCACAAGTTGGGGCACTATCCTACCCGGTTTCACCTGAACGGGGAGATTCCCCCTTATACAGGTCCATAACCTTTCGCTTCTAGGTTAGAGCGCATGCATGCGAGGGGGACACATGCAATCACCTATACCAACCTTGAACCACACTCACACACATATGCTAGGGACACATGCAAGTTTTCAGATGATTCCGACGTTCTTGCGGACTTCCACCGGCGAAACCCTGATCTGCGGGACTCGAACCGTCTACCCCCTAGAGATTCTTTTGACAGGGGTATCCCGGCGTAGCTCTCTCTTGTTTTGTATTTGATTATGTCATGGGATGATGTGAAACCATGTTGGTTCACAAGTTGGGGCACTATACGGCCCGATTTCACCATAACGGGGAGATTACCCCTTATACAGGTCCAGAACCTTCGCTTCTAGGTTAGAGCGCATGCATGTGAGGGGGGACACATGCAATCACCTATACCAACCTGGCACCACACTCACACACATATGCTAGGGACACATGCAAGTTTTCATCGATTCCGACGTTCTCGTGGACTTCCTCCGGCGAAACCCTGATAATCTGCGGGCCTTGGATCGTCTACCCCCCTAGACATTCTTCTGACAGGGGTAGCCCGGCGTAGCTCTCTCTTGTTTTGTGTCTGACTAGGTCATAGGATGATGTAAAACCATGTTGGTTCACAAGTTGGGGCACTATCCTACCCGGTTTCACCTGAACGGGGAGATTCCCCCTTATACAGGTCCAGAACCTTTCGCTTCTAGGTTAGAGCGCATGCATGCGAGGGGGACACACGCAATCACCTATACCAACCTTGCTCCACACTCACACACATATGCTAGGGACACATGCAAGTTTTCAGATGATTCCGACGTTCTCGTGGTCTTCCTCCGGCGAAACCCTGATCTGCGAGACTCAGATCGTCTACCCCCCTAGACATTCTTCTGATAGTGGTAGCCCGGCGTAGCTCTCTCTTGTTTGTGTCTGACTAGGTCATAGTATGATGTAAAACCATGTTGGTTCACAAGTTGGGGAACTATCCTACCCGGTTTCACCTGAACGGGGAGATTCCCCCTTATACAGGTCCAGAACCTTCGCTTCTAGGTTAGAGCGCATGCATGCGAGCGGGACACATGCAATCACCTATACCAACCTTGCACCACACTCACACACACATATGCTAGGGACACATGCAAGTTTTCAGATGATTCCGACGTTCTCGTGGTCTTCCTCCGACGAAACCCTGATCTGCGGGACTCTGATCGTCTACCCCCCTAGACATTCTTCTGACAGGGGTAGCCCGGTGTAGCTCTCTCTTGTTTTGTGTCTGACTAGGTCATAGGATGATGTAAAACCATGTTGGTTCACAAGTTGGGGCACTATCCTACCTGGTTTCACGTGAACGGGGAGATTCCCCCTTATACAGGTCGAGAACCTTTCGCTTCTAGGTTAGAGCGCATGCATGCGAGAGGGACACATGCAATCACCTATACCAACCTTGCACCACACTCACACACATATGCTAGGGACACATGCAAGTTTTCAGATGATTCCGACGTTCTCGTGGTCTTCCTCCGGCGAAACCCTGATCTGCGGGACTCGGATCGTCTACCCCCCTAGACATTCTTCAGACAGGGGTAGCCCGGCGTAGCTTTCCCTTGTTTTGTGTCTGACTAGGTCATAGGATGATGTAAAACCATGTTGGTTCACAAGTTGGGGCGATATCCTACCCGGTTTCACGTGAACGGGTAGATTCCCCCTTATACAGGTCGAGAACCTTTTGCTTCTAGGTTAGAGCGCATGCATGCGAGAGGGACACATGCAATCACCTATAACAACCTTGCACCACACTCACACACATATGCTAGGGACACATGCAAGTTTTCAGATGATTCCGACGTTCTCGTGGTCTTCCTCCGGTGAAACCCTGATCTGCGGGACTCGGATCGTCTACCCCCCTAGACATTCTTCTGACAGGGGTAGCCTGGCGTAGCTCTCTCTTGTTTTGTGTCTGACTAGGTGATAGGATGATGTAAAACCATGTTGGTTCACAAGTTGGGGAACTATCCTACCCGGTTTCACCTGAACGGGGAGATTCCCCCTTATACAGGTCCAGAACCTTCGCTTCTAGGTTAGAGCGCATGCATGCGAGGGGGACACATGCAATCACCTATACCAACCTTGCACCACACTCACACACATATGCTAGGGACACATGCAAGTTTTCAGATGATTCCGACGTTCGTGTGGTCTTCCTCCGACGAAACCCTGATCTGCGGGACTCGGATCGTCTACCCCCCTAGACATTCTTCTGACAGGGGTAGCCCGGCGTAGCTCTCTCTTGTTTTGTGTCTGACTAGGTCATAGGATGATGTAAAACCATGTTGGTTCACAAGTTGGGGCACTATCCTACCCGGTTTCACGTGAACGGGGAGATTCCCCCTTATACAGGTCGAGAACCTTTCGCTTCTAGGTTAGAGCGCATGCATGCGAGAGGGATACATGCAATCACCTATAACAACCTTGCACCACACTCACACACATATGCTAGGGACACATGCAAGTTTTCAGATGATTCCGACGTTCTCGTGGTCTTCCTCCGGCGAAACCCTGATCTGCGGGACTCGGATCGTCTACCCCCCTAGACATTCTTCTGACAGGGGTAGCCCGGCGTAGCTCTCTTTTGTTTTGTGTCTGACTAGGTGATAGGATGATGTAAAACCATGTTGGTTCACAAGTTGGGGCACTATCCTACCCGGTTTCACCTGAACGGGGAGATTCCCCCTTATACAGGTCCATAACCTTTCGCTTCTAGGTTAGAGCGCATGCATGCGAGGGGGACACATGCAATCACCTATACCAACCTTGAACCACACTCACACACATATGCTAGGGACACATGCAAGTTTTCAGATGATTCCGACGTTCTTGCGGACTTCCACCGGCGAAACCCTGATCTGCGGGACTCGAACTGTCTACCCCCTAGAGATTCTTTTGACAGGGGTATCCCGGCGTAGCTCTCTCTTGTTTTGTATTTGATTATGTCATGGGATGATGTGAAACCATGTTGGTTCACAAGTTGGGGCACTATACGGCCCGATTTCACCATAACGGGGAGATTCCCCCCTTATACAGGTCCAGAACCTTCGCTTCTAGGTTAGAGCGCATGCATGTGAGGGGGGACACATACAATCACCTATACCAACCTGGCACCACACTCACACACATATGCTAGGGACACATGCAAGTTTTCATCGATTCCGACGTTCTCGTGGACTTCCTCCGGCGAAACCCTGATAATCTGCGGGCCTTGGATCGTGTACCCCCCTAGACATTCTTCTGACAGGGGTAGCCCGGCGTAGCTCTCTCTTGTTTGTGTCTGACTAGGTCATAGGATGATGTAAAACCATGTTGGTTCACAAGTTGGGGAACTATCCTACCCGGTTTCACCTGAACGGGGAGATTCCCCCTTATACAGGTCCAGAACCTTCGCTTCTAGGTTAGAGCGCATGCATGCGAGGGGGACACATGCAATCACCTATACCAACCTTGCACCACACTCACACACACATATGCTAGGGACACATGCAAGTTTTCAGATGATTCCGACGTTCTCGTGGTCTTCCTCCGACGAAACCCTGATCTACGGGACTCTGATCGTCTACCCCCCTAGACATTCTTCTGACAGGGGTAGCCCGGTGTAGCTCTCTCTTGTTTTGTGTCTGACTAGGTCATAGGATGATGTAAAACCATGTTGGTTCACAAGTTGGGGCACTATCCTACCCGGTTTCACGTGAACGGGGAGATTCCCCCTTATACAGGTCGAGAACCTTTCGCTTCTAGGTTAGAGCGCATGCATGCGAGAGGGACACATACAATCACCTATACCAACCTTGCAGCACACTCACACACATATGCTAGGGACACATGCAAGTTTTCAGATGATTCCGACGTTCTCGTGGTCTTCCTCCGGCGAAACCCTGATCTGCGGGACTCGGATCGTCTACCCCCCTAGACATTCTTCTGACAGGGGTAGCCCGGTGTAGCTCTCCCTTGTTTTGTGTCTGACTAGGTCATAGGATGATGTAAAACCATGTTGGTTCACAAGTTGGGGCGATATCCTACCCGGTTTCACCTGAACGGGGAGATTCCCCCTTATACAGGTCCAGAACCTTTCGCTTCTAGGTTAGAGCGCATGCATGCGAGGGGGACACACGCAATCACCTATACCAACCTTGCTCCACACTCACACACATATGCTAGGGACACATGCAAGTTTTCAGATGATTCCGACGTTCTCGTGGTCTTCCTCCGGCGAAACCCTGATCTGCGAGACTCAGATCATCTACCCCCCTAGACATTCTTCTGATAGTGGTAGCCCGGCGTAGCTCTCTCTTGTTTGTGTCTGACTAGGTCATAGGATGATGTAAAACCATGTTGGTTCACAAGTTGGGGCACTATCCTACCCGGTTTCACCTAAACAGGGAGATTCCCCCTTATATAGGTCCAGAACCTTCGCTTCTAGGTTAGAGCGCATGCATGTGAGGGGGGACACATGCAATCACCTATACCAACCTGGCACCACACTCACACACATATGCTAGGGACACATGAAATTTTTCATCGATTCCGACGTTCTCGTGTACTTCCTCCGGCGAAACCCTGATGATCTGCGGGCCTCGGATCGTCTACCCACCTAGACATTCTTCTGACAGGGGTAGCCCGGCGTAGCTCTCTCTTGTTTTGTGTCTGACTAGGTCATAGGATGATGTAAAACCATGTTGGTTCACAAGTTGGGGCACTATCCTACCCGGTTTCACGTGAACGGGGAGATTCCCCCTTATACAGGTCGAGAACCTTTCGCTTCTAGGTTAGAGCGCATGCATGCGAGAGGGACACATGCAATCACCTATACCAACCTTGCACCACACTCAAACACATATGCTAGGGACACATGCAAGTTTTCAGATGATTCCGACGTTCTCGTGGTCTTCCTCCGGCGAAACCCTGATCTACGGTTCTCGGATCGTCTACCCCCCTAGACATTCTTCTGACAGGGGTAGCCCGGCGTAGCTCTCTCTTGTTTGTGTCTGACTAGGTCATAGGATGATGTAAAACCATGTTGGTTCACAAGTTGGGGCACTATCCTACCCGGTTTCACCTAAACAGGGAGATTCCCCCTTATACAGGTCCATAACCTTTCGCTTCTAGGTTAGAGCGCATGCATGCGAGGGGGACACATGGAATCACCTATACCAACCTTGCACCACACTCACACACATATGCTAGGGACACATGCAAGTTTTCAGATGATTCCGACGATCTTGCGGACTTCCACCGGCGAAACCCTGATCTGCGGGACTCGGACCGTCTACCCCCCTAAACATTCTTCTGACAGGGGTAGCCCGGCGTAGCTCTCTCTTGTTTTGTGTTTGATTATGTCATGGGATGATGTGAAACCATGTTGGTTCACAAGTTGGGGCACTATACGGCCCGGTTTCACCGTAACAGGGAGATTCCCCCTTATACAGGTCCAGAACCTTCGCTTCTAGGTTAGAGCGCATGCATGTGAGGGAGGACACATGCAATCACCGATACCAACCTGGCACCACACTCACACACATATGCTAGGGACACATGAAATTTTTCATCGATTCCGACGTTCTCGTGTACTTCCTCCGGCGAAACCCTGATGATCTACGGGCCTCGGATCGTCTACCCCCCTAGACATTCTTCTGACAGGGGTAGCCCGACATAGCTCTCTCTTGTTTTGTGTCTGACTAGGTCATAGGATGATGTAAAACCATGTTGGTTCACAAGTTGGGGCACTATCCTACCCGGTTTCACGTGAACGGGGAGATTCCCCCTTATACAGGTCGAGAACCTTTCGCTTCTAGGTTAGAGCGCATGCATGCGAGAGGGACACAAGCAATCACCTATACCAACCTTGCACCACACTCACACACATATGCTAGGGACACATGCAAGTTTTCAGATGATTCCGACGTTCTCGTGGTCTTCCTCCGGCGAAACCCTGATCTACGGTTCTCGGATCGTCTACCCCCCTAGACATTCTTCTGACTGGGGTAGCCCGGCGTAGCTCTCTCTTGTTTTGTGTCTGACTAGGTCATAGGATGATGTAAAACCATGTTGGCTCACAAGTTGGGGCACTATCCTACCCGGTTTCACCTGAACAGGGAGATTCCCCCTTATACAGGTCCATAACCTTTCGCTTCTAGGTTAGAGCGCATGCATGCGAGGGGGACACATGCAATCACCTATACCAACCTTGCACCACACTCACACACATATGCTAGGGACACATGCAAGTTTTCAGATGATTCCGACGTTCTTGCGGACTTCCACCGGCGAAACCCTGATCTGCGGGACTTGGACCGTCTAACCCCTAGACATTCTTCTAACAGGGGTAGCCCGGCGTAGCTCTCTCTTGTTTTGTGTTTGATTATGTCATGGGATGATGTGAAACCATGTTGGTTCACAAGTTGGTGCACTATACGGCCCGGTTTCACGGTAACAGGGAGATTCCCCCTTATACAGGTCCAGAACCTTCGCTTCTAGGTTAGAGCGCATGCATGTGAGGGGGGACACATGCAATCACCTATACCAACCTGGCACCACACTCACACACATATGCTAGGGACACATGAAATTTTTCATCGATTCCGACGTTCTCGTGTACTTCCTCCGGCGAAACCCTGATGATCTGCGGGCCTCGGATCGTCTACCCCCCTAGACATTCTTCTGACAGGGGTAGCCCGACGTAGCTCTCTCTTGTTTTGTGTCTGACTAGGTCATAGGATGATGTAAAACCATGTTGGTTCACAAGTTGGGGCACTATCCTACCCGGTTTCACGTGAACGGGGAGATTCCCCCTTATACAGGTCGAGAACCTTTCGCTTCTAGGTTAGAGCGCATGCATGCGAGAGGGACACAAGCAATCACCTATACCAACCTTGCACCACACTCACACACATATGCTAGGGACACATGCAAGTTTTCAGATGATTCCGACGTTCTCGTGGTCTTCCTCCGGCGAAACCCTGATCTACGGTTCTCGGATCGTCTACCCCCCTAGACATTCTTCTGACTGGGGTAGCCCGGCGTAGCTCTCTCTTGTTTTGTGTCTGACTAGGTCATAGGATGATGTAAAACCATGTTGGCTCACAAGTTGGGGCACTATCCTACCCGGTTTCACCTGAACAGGGAGATTCCCCCTTATACAGGTCCATAACCTTTCGCTTCTAGGTTAGAGCGCATGCATGCGAGGGGGACACATGCAATCACCTATACCAACCTTGCACCACACTCACACACATATGCTAGGGACACATGCAAGTTTTCAGATGATTCCGACGTTCTTGCGGACTTCCACCGGCGAAACCCTGATCTGCGGGACTTGGACCGTCTAACCCCTAGACATTCTTCTAACAGGGGTAGCCCGGCGTAGCTCTCTCTTGTTTTGTGTTTGATTATGTCATGGGATGATGTGAAACCATGTTGGTTCACAAGTTGGGGCACTATACGGCCCGGTTTCACGGTAACAGGGAGATTCCCCCTTATACAGGTCCAGAACCTTCGCTTCTAGGTTAGAGCGCATGCATGTGAGGGGGGACACATGCAATCACCTATACCAACCTGGCACCACACTCACACACATATTCTAGGGACACATGAAAGTTTTCATCGATTCCGACATTCTCGTGGACTTCCTCCGGCGAAACCCTGATGATCTGCGGGCCTCGGATCGTCTACCCCCCTAGACATTCTTTTGACAGGGGTAGCCTAGCGTAGCTCTCTCTTGTTTTGTGTCTAACTAGGTCATAGGATGATGTAAAACCATGTTGGTTCACAAGTTGGGGCACTATCCTACCCGGTTTCACGTGAACGGGGAGATTCCCCCTTATACAGGTCGAGAACCTTTCGCTTCTAGGTTAGAGCGCATGCATGCGAGAGGGACACATGCAATCACCTATACCAACCTTGCACCACACTCACACACATATGCTAGGGACACATGCAAGTTTTTAGATGATTCCGACGTTCTCGTGGTCTTCCTCCGGCGAAACCCTGATCTGCGGGACTCGGATCGTCTACCCCCCTAGACATTCTTCTGACAGGGTAGCCCGACGTAGCTCTCTCTTGTTTTGTGTCTGACTAGGTCATAGGATGATGTAAAACCATGTTGGTTCACAAGTTGGGGCACTATCCTACCTGGTTTCACCTGAACGGGGAGATTCCCCCTTATACAAGTCCATAACCTTTCGCTTCTAGGTTAGAGCGCATGCATGCGAGGGGGACACATGCAATCACCTAT
Organism: Avena sativa; assembly: GCA_916181665.1. Taxonomy (NCBI): domain Eukaryota; kingdom Viridiplantae; phylum Streptophyta; class Magnoliopsida; order Poales; family Poaceae; genus Avena; species Avena sativa. The sequence continues at coordinate 389,530,909 of OV702296.1, forward strand.
ACCAACCTTGCACCACACTCACACACATATGGTAGGGACACATGCAAGTTTTCAGATGATTCCGACGTTCTTGCGGACTTCCACCGGCGAAACCCTGATCTGTGAGTGGGGACACATGCAATCACCTATACCAACCTGGCACCACACTCACACACATATGCTAGGGACACATGCAAGTTTTCATCGATTCCGACGTTCTCGTGGACTTCCTCCGGCGAAACCCTGATGATCTGCGGGCCTCGGATCGTCTACCCCCCTAGACATTCTTCTGACAGGGGTAGCCCGGCGTAGCTCTCTCTTGTTTTGTGTCTGACTAGGTCATAGGATGATGTAAAACCATGTTGGTTCACAAGTTGGGGCACTATCCTACCCGGTTTCACCTGAACAGGGAGATTCCCCCTTATACAGGTCCATAACCTTTCGCTTCTAGGTTAGAGCGCATGCATGCGAGGGGGACACATGCAATCACCTATACAAACCTGGCACCACACTCACACACATATTCTAGGGACACATGCAAGTTTTCAGATGATTCCGACGTTCTCGTGGTCTTCCTCCGGCGAAACCCTGATCTGCGGGCCTCGGATCGTCTACCCCCCTAGACATTCTTCTGACAGGGGTAGCCCGGCGTAGCTCTCTCTTGTTTTGTGTCTGACTAGGTCATAGGATGATGTAAAACCATGTTGGTTCACAAGTTGGGGCACTATCCTACCCGGTTTCACCTGAACGGGGAGATTCCCCCTTATACAGGTCCAGAACCTTCGCTTCTAGGTTAGAGCGCATGCATGCGAGGGGGACACATGCAATCACCTATACCAACCTTGCACCACACTCACACACATATGCTAGGGACACATGCAAGTTTTCAGATGATTCCGACGTTCGCGTGGTCTTCCTCCGACGAAACCCTGATCTGTGGGACTCGGATCGTCTACCCCCCTAGACATTCTTCTGACAGGGGTAGCCCGGCGTATCTCTCTCTTGTTTTGTGTCTGACTAGGTCATAGGATGATGTAAAACCATGTTGGTTCACAAGTTGGGGCACTATCCTACCCGGTTTCACGTGAACGGGGAGATTCCCCCTTATACAGGTCCATAACCTTTCGCTTCTAGGTTAGAGCGCATGCATGCGAGGGGGACACATGCAATGACCTATACCAACCTTGAACCACACTCACACACATATGCTAGGGACACATGCAAGTTTTCAGATGATTCCGACGTTCTTGCGGACTTCCACCGGCGAAACCCTGATCTGCGGGACTCGGACCGTCTACCCCCCTAGAGATTTTTTTGACAGGGGTAGCCCGGCATAGCTCTCTCTTGTTTTGTATTTGATTATGTCATGGCATGATGTGAAACCATGTTGGTTCACAAGTTGGGGCACTATACGGCCCGATTTCACCATAACGGGGAGATTCCCCCTTATACAGGTCCAGAACCTTCGCTTCTAGGTTAGAGCGCATGCATGTGAGGGGGGACACATGCAATCACCTATACCAACCTGGCACCACACTCACACACATATGCTAGGGACACATGCAAGTTTTCATCGATTCCGACGTTCTCGTGGACTTCCTCCGGCGAAACCCTGATAATCTGCGGGCCTCGGATCGTCTACCCCCCTAGACATTCTTCTGACAGGGGTAGCCCGGCGTAGCTCTCCCTTGTTTTGTGTCTGACTAGGTCATAGGATGATGTAAAACCATGTTGGTTCACAAGTTGGGGCACTATCCTACCCGGTTTCACATGAACGGGGAGATCCCCCCTTATACAGGTCTAGAACCTTTCGCTTCTAGGTTAGAGCGCATGCATGCGAGAGGGACACATGCAATCACCTATAACAACCTTGCACCACACTCACACACATATGCTAGGGACACATGCAAGTTTTCAGATGATTCCGACGTTCTCGTGGTCTTCCTCCGGCGAAACCCTGATCTGCGGGACTCGGATCGTCTACCCCCCTAGACATTCTTCTGACAGGGGTAGCCCGGCGTATCTCTCTTTTGTTTTGTGTCTGACTAGGTCATAGGATGATGTAAAACCATGTTGGTTCACAAGTTGGGGCACTATCCTACCCGGTTTCACGTGAACGGGTAGATTCCCCCTTATACAGGTCGAGAACCTTTTGCTTCTAGGTTAGAGCGCATGCATGCGAGAGGGACACATGCAATCACCTATAACAACCTTGCACCACACTCACACACATATGCTAGGGACACATGCAAGTTTTCAGATGATTCCGACGTTCTCGTGGTCTTCCTCCGGCGAAACCCTGATCTGCGGGACTCGGATCGTCTACCCCCCTAGACATTCTTCTGACAGGGGTAGCCTGGCGTAGCTCTCTCTTGTTTTGTGTCTGACTAGGTGATAGGATGATGTAAAACCATGTTGGTTCACAAGTTGGGGCACTATCCTACCCGGTTTCACCTGAACGGGGAGATTCCCCCTTATACAGGTCCATAACCTTTCGCTTCTAGGTTAGAGCGCATGCATGCGAGGGGGACACATGGAATCGCCTATAACAACCTTGCACCACACTCACACACATATTCTAGGGACACATGCAAGTTTTCAGATCATTCCGACGTTCTCGTGGTCTTCCTCCAGCGAAACCCTGATCTGCGGGCCTCGGATCGTCTACCCCCCTAGACATTCTTCTGACAGGGGTAGCCCGGCGTAGCTCTCTCTTGTTTTGTGTCTGACTAGGTCATAGGATGATGTAAAACCATGTTGGTTCACAAGTTGGGGCACTATCCTACCCGGTTTCACCTGAACGGGGAGATTCCCCCTTATACAGGTCCAGAACCTTCGCTTCTAGGTTAGAGCGCATGCATGCGAGGGGGACACATGCAATCACCTATACCAACCTTGCACCACACTCACACACATATGCTAGGGACACATGCAAGTTTTCAGATGATTCCGACGTTCGCGTGGTCTTCCTCCGACGAAACCCTGATCTGCGGGACTCGGATCGTCTACCCCCCTAGACATTCTTCTGACAGGGGTAACCCGGCGTAGCTCTCTCTTGTTTTGTGTCTGACTAGGTCATAGGATGATGTAAAACCATGTTGGTTCACAAGTTGGGGCACTATCCTACCCGGTTTCACGTGAACGGGGAGATTCCCCCTTATACAGGTCGAGAACCTTTCGCTTCTAGGTTAGAGCGCATGCATGCGAGAGGGACACATGCAATCACCTATAACAACCTTGCACCACACTCACACACATATGCTAGGGACACATGCAAGTTTTCAGATGATTCTGACGTTCTCGTGGTCTTCCTCCGGCGAAACCCTGATCTGCGGGACTCGGATCGTCTACCCCCCTAGACATTCTTCTGACAGGGGTAGCCTGGCGTAGCTCTCTCTTGTTTTGTGTCTGACTAGGTGATAGGATGATGTAAAACCATGTTGGTTCACAAGTTGGGGCACTATCCTACCCGGTTTCACCTGAACGGGGAGATTCCCCCTTATACAGGTCCATAACCTTTCGCTTCTAGGTTAGAGCGCATGCATGCGAGGGGGACACATGCAATGACCTATACCAACCTTGAACCACACTCACACACATATGCTAGGGACACATGCAAGTTTTCAGATGATTCCGACGTTCTTGCGGACTTCCACCGGCGAAACCCTGATCTGCGGGACTCGGACCGTCTACCCCCCTAGAGATTCTTTTGACAGGGGTAGCCCGGCGTAGGTCTCTCTTGTTTTGTATTTGATTATGTCATGGGATGATGTGAAACCATGTTGGTTCACAAGTTGGGGCACTATACGGCCCGATTTCACCATAACGGGGAGATTCCCCCTTATACAGGTCCAGAACCTTCGCTTCTAGGTTAGAGCGCATGCATGTGAGGGGGGACACATGCAATCACCTATACCAACCTGGCACCACACTCACACACATATGCTAGGGACACATGCAAGTTTTCATCGATTCCGACGTTCTCGTGGACTTCCTCCGGCGAAACCCTGATAATCTGCGGGCCTCGGATCGTCTACCCCCCTAGACATTCTTCTGACAGGGGTAGCCCGGCGTATCTCTCTCTTGTTTTGTGTCTGACTAGGTCATAGGATGATGTAAAACCATGTTGGTTCATAAGTTGGGGCACTATCCTACCCGGTTTCACATGAACGGGGAGATCCCCCCTTATACAGGTCTAGAACCTTTCGCTTCTAGGTTAGAGCGCATGCATGCGAGAGGGATACATGCAATCACCTATAACAACCTTGCACCACACTCACACACATATGCTAGGGACACATGCAAGTTTTCAGATGATTCCGACGTTCTCGTGGTCTTCCTCCGGCGAAACCGTGATCTGCGGGACTCGGATCGTCTACCCCCCTAGACATTCTTCTGACAGGGGTAGCCCGGCGTAGCTCTCTTTTGTTTTGTGTCTGACTAGGTCATAGGATGATGTAAAACCATGTTGGTTCACAAGTTAGGGCACTATCCTACCCGGTTTCACGTGAACGGGTAGATTCCCCCTTATACAGGTCGAGAACCTTTTGCTTCTAGGTTAGAGCGCATGCATGCGAGAGGGACACATGCAATCACCTATAACAACCTTGCACCACACTCACACACATATGCTAGGGACACATGCAAGTTTTCAGATGATTCCGACGTTCTCGTGGTCTTCCTCCGGCGAAACCCTGATCTACGGGACTCGGATCGTCTACCCCCCTAGACATTCTTCTGACAGGGGTAGCCTGGCGTAGCTCTCTCTTGTTTTGTGTCTGACTAGGTGATAGGATGATGTAAAACCATGTTGGTTCACAAGTTGGGGCACTATCCTACCCGGTTTCACCTGAACGGGGAGATTCCCCCTTATACAGGTCCATAACCTTTCGCTTCTAGGTTAGAGCGCATGCATGCGAGGGGGACACATGCAATCACCTATACCAACCTTGAACCACACTCACACACATATGCTAGGGACACATGCAAGTTTTCAGATGATTCCGACGTTCTTGCGGACTTCCACCGGCGAAACCCTGATCTGCGGGACTCGGACCGTCTACCCCCCAAGACATTCTTTTGACAGGGGTAGCCCGGCGTAGCTCTCTCTTGTTTTGTATTTGATTATGTCATGGGATGATGTGAAACCATGTTGGTTCACAAGTTGGGGCACTATACGGCCCGATTTCACCATAACGGGGAGATTCCCCCTTATACAGGTCCAGAACCTTCGCTTCTAGGTTAGAGCGCATGCATGTGAGGGGGGACACATGCAATCACCTATACCAGCCTGGCACCACACTCACACACATATGCTAGGGACACATGCAAGTTTTCATCGATTCCGACGTTCTCGTGGACTTCCTCCGGCGAAACCCTGATGATCTGCGGGCCTCGGATCGTCTACCCCCCTAGACATTCTTCTGACAGGGGTAGCCCGGCGTAGCTCTCTTTTGTTTTGTGTCTGACTAGGTCATAGGATGATGTAAAACCATGTTGGTTCACAAGTTGGGGCACTATCCTACCCGGTTTCACGTGAACGGGGAGATTCCCCCTTATACAGGTCGAGAACCTTTCGCTTCTAGGTTAGAGCGCATGCATGCGAGAGGGACACATGCAATCACCTATAACAACCTTGCACCACACTCACACACATATGCTAGGGACACATGCAAGTTTTCAGATGATTCTGACGTTCTCGTGGTCTTCCTCCGGCGAAACCCTGATCTGCGGGACTCGGATCGTCTACCTCCCTAGACATTCTTCTGACAGGGGTAGCCCGGCGTAGCTCTCTCTTGTTTTGTGTCTGACTAGGTGATAGGATGATGTAAAACCATGTTGGTTCACAAGTTGGCGCACTATCCTACCCGGTTTCACGTGAACGGGGAGATTCCCCCTTATACAGGTCGAGAACCTTTTGCTTCTAGGTTAGAGCGCATGCATGCGAGAGGGACACATGCAATCACCTATAACAACCTTGCACCACACTCACACACATATGCTAGGGACACATGCAAGTTTTCAGATGATTCCGACGTTCTCGTGGTCTTCCTCCGGCGAAACCCTGATCTGCGGGACTCGGATCGTCTACCCCCCTAGACATTCTTCTGACAGGGGTAGCCTGGCGTAGCTCTCTCTTGTTTTGTGTCTGACTAGGTGATAGGATGATGTAAAACCATGTTGGTTCACAAGTTGGGGCACTATCCTACCCGGTTTCACCTGAACGGGGAGATTCCCCCTTATACAGGTCCATAACCTTTCGCTTCTAGGTTAGAGCGCATGCATGCGAGGGGGACACATGCAATGACCTATACCAACCTTGAACCACACTCACACACATATGCTAGGGACACATGCAAGTTTTCAGATGATTCCGACGTTCTTGCGGACTTCCACCGGCGAAACCCTGATCTGCGGGACTCGGACCGTCTACCCCCCTAGAGATTCTTTTGACAGGGGTAGCCCGGCGTAGGTCTCTCTTGTTTTGTATTTGATTATGTCATGGGATGATGTGAAACCATGTTGGTTCACAAGTTGGGGCACTATACGGCCCGATTTCACCATAACGGGGAGATTCCCCCTTATACAGGTCCAGAACCTTCGCTTCTAGGTTAGAGCGCATGCATGTGAGGGGGGACACATGCAATCACCTATACCAACCTGGCACCACACTCACACACATATGCTAGGGACACATGCAAGTTTTCATCGATTCCGACGTTCTCGTGGACTTCCTCCGGCGAAACCCTGATAATCTGCGGGCCTCGGATCGTCTACCCCCCTAGACATTCTTCTGACAGGGGTAGCCCGGCGTATCTCTCTCTTGTTTTGTGTCTGACTAGGTCATAGGATGATGTAAAACCATGTTGGTTCATAAGTTGGGGCACTATCCTACCCGGTTTCACATGAACGGGGAGATCCCCCCTTATACAGGTCTAGAACCTTTCGCTTCTAGGTTAGAGCGCATGCATGCGAGAGGGATACATGCAATCACCTATAACAACCTTGCACCACACTCACACACATATGCTAGGGACACATGCAAGTTTTCAGATGATTCCGACGTTCTCGTGGTCTTCCTCCGGCGAAACCGTGATCTGCGGGACTCGGATCGTCTACCCCCCTAGACATTCTTCTGACAGGGGTAGCCCGGCGTAGCTCTCTTTTGTTTTGTGTCTGACTAGGTCATAGGATGATGTAAAACCATGTTGGTTCACAAGTTAGGGCACTATCCTACCCGGTTTCACGTGAACGGGTAGATTCCCCCTTATACAGGTCGAGAACCTTTTGCTTCTAGGTTAGAGCGCATGCATGCGAGAGGGACACATGCAATCACCTATAACAACCTTGCACCACACTCACACACATATGCTAGGGACACATGCAAGTTTTCAGATGATTCCGACGTTCTCGTGGTCTTCCTCCGGCGAAACCCTGATCTACGGGACTCGGATCGTCTACCCCCCTAGACATTCTTCTGACAGGGGTAGCCTGGCGTAGCTCTCTCTTGTTTTGTGTCTGACTAGGTGATAGGATGATGTAAAACCATGTTGGTTCACAAGTTGGGGCACTATCCTACCCGGTTTCACCTGAACGGGGAGATTCCCCCTTATACAGGTCCATAACCTTTCGCTTCTAGGTTAGAGCGCATGCATGCGAGGGGGACACATGCAATCACCTATACCAACCTTGAACCACACTCACACACATATGCTAGGGACACATGCAAGTTTTCAGATGATTCCGACGTTCTTGCGGACTTCCACCGGCGAAACCCTGATCTGCGGGACTCGGACCGTCTACCCCCCAAGACATTCTTTTGACAGGGGTAGCCCGGCGTAGCTCTCTCTTGTTTTGTATTTGATTATGTCATGGGATGATGTGAAACCATGTTGGTTCACAAGTTGGGGCACTATACGGCCCGATTTCACCATAACGGGGAGATTCCCCCTTATACAGGTCCAGAACCTTCGCTTCTAGGTTAGAGCGCATGCATGTGAGGGGGGACACATGCAATCACCTATACCAGCCTGGCACCACACTCACACACATATGCTAGGGACACATGCAAGTTTTCATCGATTCCGACGTTCTCGTGGACTTCCTCCGGCGAAACCCTGATGATCTGCGGGACTCGGATCGTCTACCCCCCTAGACATTCTTCTGACAGGGGTAGCCCGGCGTAGCTCTCTTTTGTTTTGTGTCTGACTAGGTCATAGGATGATGTAAAACCATGTTGGTTCACAAGTTGGGGCACTATCCTACCCGGTTTCACGTGAACGGGTAGATTCCCCCTTATACAGGTCGAGAACCTTTTGCTTCTAGGTTAGAGCGCATGCATGCGAGAGGGACACATGCAATCACCTATAACAACCTTGCACCACACTCACACACATATGCTAGGGACACATGCAAGTTTTCAGATGATTCCGACGTTCTCGTGGTCTTCCTCCGGCGAAACCCTGATCTGCGGGACTCGGATCGTCTACCCCCCTAGACATTCTTCTGACAGGGGTAGCCTGGCGTAGCTCTCTCTTGTTTTGTGTCTGACTAGGTGATAGGATGATGTAAAACCATGTTGGTTCACAAGTTGGGGCACTATCCTACCCGGTTTCACCTGAACGGGGAGATTCCCCCTTATACAGGTCCATAACCTTTCGCTTCTAGGTTAGAGCGCATGCATGCGAGGGGGACACATGCAATCACCTATACCAACCTTGAACCACACTCACACACATATGCTAGGGACACATGCAAGTTTTCAGATGATTCCGACGTTCTTGCGGACTTCCACCGGCGAAACCCTGATCTGCGGGACTCGGACCGTCTACCCCCCTAGACATTCTTTTGACAGGGGTAGCCCGGCGTAGCTCTCTCTTGTTTTGTATTTGATTATGTCATGGGATGATGTGAAACCATGTTGGTTCACAAGTTGGGGCACTATACGGCCCGATTTCACCATAACGGGGAGATTCCCCCTTATACAGGTCCAGAACCTTCGCTTCTAGGTTAGAGCGCATGCATGTGAGGGGGGACACATGCAATCACCTATACCAGCCTGGCACCACACTCACACACATATGCTAGGGACACATGCAAGTTTTCATCGATTCCGACGTTCTCGTGGACTTCCTCCGGCGAAACCCTGATGATCTGCGGGCCTCGGATCGTCTACCCCCCTAGACATTCTTCTGACAGGGGTAGCCCGGCGTAGCTCTCTCTTGTTTTGTGTCTGACTAGGTCATAGGATGATGTAAAACCAAGTTGGTTCACAAGTTGGGGCCCTATCCTACCCGGTTTCACATGAACGGGGAGATCCCCCCTTATACAGGTCTAGAACCTTTCGCTTCTAGGTTAGAGCGCATGCATGCGAGAGGGACACATGCAATCACCTATAACAACCTTGCACCACACTCACACACATATGCTAGGGACACATGCAAGTTTTCAGATGATTCCGACGTTCTCGTGGTCTTCCTTCGGCGAAACCCTGATCTGCGGGACTCAGATCGTCTACCCCCCTAGACATTCTTCTGACAGGGGTAGCCCGGCGTAGCTCTCTCTTGTTTTGTGTCTGACTAGGTGATAGGATGATGTAAAACCATGTTGGTTCACAAGTTGGGGCACTATCCTACCCGGTTTCACCTGAACGGGGAGATTCCCCCTTATACAGGTCCATAACCTTTCGCTTCTAGGTTAGAGCGCATGCATGCGAGGGGGACACATGCAATCACCTATACCAACCTTGAACCACACTCACACACATATGCTAGGGACACATGCAAGTTTTCAGATGATTCCGACGTTCTTGCGGACTTCCACCGGCGAAACCCTGATCTGCGGGACTCGGACCGTCTACCCCCCTAGACATTCTTTTGACAGGGGTAGCCCGGCGTAGCTCTCTCTTGTTTTGTATTTGATTATGTCATGGGATGATGTGAAACCATGTTGGTTCACAAGTTGGGGCACTATACGGCCCGATTTCACCATAACGGGGAGATTCCCCCTTATACAGGTCCAGAACCTTCGCTTCTAGGTTAGAGCGCATGCATGTGAGGGGGGACACATGCAATCACCTATACCAGCCTGGCACCACACTCACACACATATGCTAGGGACACATGCAAGTTTTCATCGATTCCGACGTTCTCGTGGACTTCCTCCGGCGAAACCCTGATGATCTGCGGGCCTCGGATCGTCTACCCCCCTAGACATTCTTCTGACAGGGGTAGCCCGGCGTAGCTCTCTCTTGTTTTGTGTCTGACTAGGTCATAGGATGATGTAAAACCATGTTGGTTCACAAGTTGGGGCACTATCCTACCCGGTTTCACATGAACGGGGAGATTCCCCCTTATACAGGTCGAGAACCTTTCGCTTCTAGGTTAGAGCGCATGCATGCGAGAGGGACACATGCAATCACCTATACCAACCTTGCACCACACTCACACACATATGCTAGGGACACATGCAAGTTTTCAGATGATTCCGACGTTCTCGTGGTATTCCTCCGGCGAAACCCTGATCTACGGGACTCGGATCGTCTACCCCCCTAGACATTCTTCTGACAGGGGTAGCCCGGCGTAGCTCTCTCTTGTTTTGTGTCTGACTAGGTCATAGTATGATGTAAAACCATGTTGGCTCACAAGTTGGGGCACTATCCTACCCGGTTTCACCTGAACGGGGAGATTCCCCCTTATACAGGTCCATAACCTTTCGCTTCTAGGTTAGAGCGCATGCATGCGAGGGGGACACATGCAATCACCTATACCAACCTTGCACCACACTCACACACATATGCTAGGGACACATGCAAGTTTTCAGATGATTCCAACATTCTTGCGGACTTCCACCGGCGAAACCCTAATCTGCGGGACTCGGACCGTCTACCCCCCTAGACATTCTTCTGACAGGGGTAGCCCGGCGTAGCTCTCTCTTGTTTTGTGTTTTATTATGTCATGGGATGATGTGAAACCATGTTGGTTCACAAGTTGGGGTACTATACGGCCCGGTTTCACGGTAACAGGGAGATTCCCCCTTATACAGGTCCAGAACCTTCGCTTCTAGGTTAGAGCGCATGCATGTGAGGGGGGACACATGCAATCACCTATACCAACCTGGCACCACACTCACACACATATGCTAGGGACACATGAAAGTTTTCATCGATTCCGACGTTCTCGTGGACTTCCTCCGGCGAAACCCTGATGATCTGCGCCCTCGGATCGTCTACCCCCTAGACATTCTTCTGACAGGGGTAGCCCGGCGTAGCTCTCTCTTGTTTTGTGTCTGACTAGGTCATAGGATGATGTAAAACCATGTTGGTTCACAAGTTGGGGCACTATCCTACCCGGTTTCACGTGAACGGGGAGATTCCCCCTTATACAGGTCGAGAACCTTTCGCTTCTAGGTTAGAGCGCATGCATGCGAGAGGGACACATGCAATCACCTATACCAACCTTGCACCACACTCACACACATATGCTAGGGACACATGCAAGTTTTTAGATGATTCCGACGTTCTCGTGGTCTTCCTCCGGCGAAACCCTGATCTGCGGGACTCGGATCGTCTACCCCCCTAGACATTCTTCTGACAGGGTAGCCCGACGTAGCTCTCTCTTGTTTTGTGTCTGACTAGGTCATAGGATGATGTAAAACCATGTTGGTTCACAAGTTGGGGCACTATCCTACCTGGTTTCACCTGAACGGGGAGATTCCCCCTTATACAGGTCCATAACCTTTCGCTTCTAGGTTAGAGTGCATGCATGCGAGGGGGACACATGCAATCACCTATACCAACCTTGCACCACACTCACACACATATGCTAGGGACACATGCAAGTTTTCAGATGATTCCGACGTTCTTGCGGACTTCCACCGGCGAAACCCTGATCTGTGAGTGGGGACACATGCAATCACCTATACCAACCTGGCACCACACTCACACACATATGCTAGGGAAACATGCAAGTTTTCAACGATTCCGACGTTCTCGTGGACTTCCTCCGGCGAAACCCTGATGATCTGCGGGCCTCGGATCGTCTACCCCCCTAGACATTCTTCTGACAGGGGTAGCCCGGCGTAGCTCTCTCTTGTTTTGTGTCTGACTAGGTCATAGGATGATGTAAAACCATGTTGGTTCACAAGTTGGGGCACTATCCTACCCGGTTTCACCTGAACAGGGAGATTCCCCCTTATACAGGTCCATAACCTTTCGCTTCTAGGTTAGAGCGCATGCATGCGAGGGGGACACATGCAATCACCTATACAAACCTTGCACCACACTCACACACATATTCTAGGGACACATGCAAGTTTTCAGATGATTCCGACGTTCTCGTGGTCTTCCTCCGACGAAACCCTGATCTGCGGGCCTCAGATCGTCTACCCCCCTAGACATTCTTCTGACAGGGGTAGCCCGGCGTAGCTCTCTCTTGTTTTGTGTCTGACTAGGTCATAGGATGATGTAAAACCATGTTGGTTCACAAGTTGGGGCACTATCCTACCCGGTTTCACCTGAACAGGGAGATTCCCCCTTATGCAGGTCCAGAACCTTCGCTTCTAGGTTAGAGCGCATGCATGCGAGGGGGACACATGCAATCACCTATACCAACCTTGCACCACACTCACACACATATGCTAGGGACACATGCAAGTTTTCAGATGATTCCGACGTTCTCGTGGTCTTCCTCCGGCGAAACCCTGATCTGCGAGACTCGGATCGTCTACCCCCCTAGACATTCTTCTGACACGGGTAGCCCGGCGTAGCTCTCTCTTGTTTTGTGTCTGACTACGTGATAGGATGATGTAAAACCATGTTGGTTCACAAGTTGGGGCACTATCCTACCCGGTTTCACCTGAACGGGGAGATTCCCCCTTATACAGGTCCATAACCTTTCGCTTCTAGGTTAGAGCGCATGCATGCGAGGGGGACACATGCAATCACCTATACCAACCTTGCACCACACTCACACACATATGCTAGGGACACATGCAAGTTTTCAGATGATTCCGACGTTCTTGCGGACTTCCACCGGCGAAACCCTGATCTGCGGGACTCGGACCGTCTACCCCCCTAGACATTCTTTTGACAGGGGTAGCCCGGCGTAGCTCTCTCTTGTTTTGTATTTGATTATGTCATGGGATGATGTGAAACCATGTTGGTTCACAAGTTGGGGCACTATACGGCCCGGTTTCACCATAACGGGGAGATTCCCCCTTATACAGGTCCAGAACCTTCGCTTCTAGGTTAGAGCGCATGCATGTGAGGGGGGACACATGCAATCACCTATACCAACCTGGCACCACACTCACACACATATGCTAGGGACACATGCAAGTTTTCATCGATTCCGACGTTCTCGTGGACTTCCTCTGGCGAAACCCTGATGATCTGCGGGCCTCGGATCGTCTACCCCCTAGACATTCTTCTGACAGGGGTAGCCCGGCGTAGCTCTCTCTTGTTTTGTGTCTGACTAGGTCATAGGATGATGTAAAACCATGTTGGTTCACAAGTTGGGGCACTATCCTACCCGGTTTCACATGAACGGGAGATCCCCCCTTATACAGGTCTAGAACCTTTCGCTTCTAGGTTAGAGCGCATGCATGTGAGAGGGACACACGCAATCACCTATACCAACCTTGCACCACACTCACACACATATCCTAGGGACACATGCAAGTTTTCAGATGATTCCGACGTTCTCGTGGTCTTCCTCCGGCGAAACCCTGATCTGCGAGACTCGGATCGTCTACCCCCCTAGACATTCTTCTGATAGGGGTAGCCCGGCGTAGCTCTCTCTTGTTTGTGTCTGACTAGGTCATAGGATGATGTAAAACCATGTAGGTTCAAAAGTTGGGGCACTATCCTACCCGGTTTCACCTGAACAGGGAGATTCCCCCTTATACAGGTCCATAACCTTTCGCTTCTAGGTTAGAGCGCATGCATGCGAGGGGGACACATTCAATCACCTATACCAACCTTGCACCACACTCACACACATATGCTAGGGACACATGCAAGTTTTCAGATGATTCCGACGATCTTGCGGACTTCCACCGGCGAAACCCTAATTTGTGGGACTCGGACCGTCTACCCCCCTAGACATTCTTCTGACAGGGGTAGCCCGGCGTAGCTCTCTCTTGTGTTGTGTCTGATTATGTCATGGGATGATGTGAAACCATGTTGGTTCACAAGTTGGGGCACTATACGGCCCGGTTTCACCGTAACGGGGAGATTCCCCCTTATACAGGTCCAGAACCTTCGCTTCTAGGTTAGAGCGCATGCATGTGAGGGGGGACACATGCAATCACCTATACCAACCTGGCACCACACTCACACACATATGCTAGGGACACATGAAATTTTTCATCGATTCCGACGTTCTCGTGTACTTCCTCCGGCGAAACCCTGATGATCTGCGGGCCTCGGATCGTCTACCCCCCTAGACATTCTTCTGACATGGGTAGCCCGGCGTAGCTCTCTCTTGTTTTGTGTCTGACTAGATCATAGGATGATGTAAAACCATGTCAGTTCACAAGTTGGGGCACTATCCTACCCGGTTTCACGTGAACGGGGAGATTCCCCCTTATACAGGTCGAGAACCTTTCGCTTCTAGGTTAGAGCGCATGCATGCGAGGGGGACACATGCAATCACCTATACCAACCTTGCACCACACTCACACACATATGCTAGGGACACATGCAAGTTTTCAGATGATTCCGACGTTCTCGTGGTCTTCCTCCGGCGAAACCCTGATCTGCGGGACTCGAATCGTCTACCCCCTAGACATTCTTCTGACAGGGGTAGCCCGGCATAGCTCTCTCTTGTTTTGTGTCTGACTAGGTCATAGGATGATGTAAAACCATGTTGGTTCATAAGTTGGGGCACTATCCTACCCGGTTTCACCTGAACGGGGAGATTCCCCCTTATACAGGTCCATAACCTTCCGCTTCTAGGTTAGAGCGCATGCATGCGAGAGGGAATCATGCAATCACCTATACCAACCTTGCACCACACTCACACACATATGCTAGGGACACATGCAAGTTTTCAGATGATTCCGACGTTCTTGCGGACTTCCACCGGCGAAACCCTGATCTGCGGAACTCGGACTGTCTACCCCCCTAGACATTCTTCTGACAGGGGTAGCCCGGCGTAGCTCTCTCTTGTTTTGTGTTTGATTATGTCATGGGATGATGTGAAACCATGTTGGTTCACAAGTTGGGGCACTATACGGCCCGGTTTCACCGTAACGGGGAGATTCCCTGTTATACAGGTCCAGAACCTTCGCTTCTAGGTTAAAGCGCATGCATGTGAGGGGGGACACATGCAATCACCTATACCAACCTGGCACCACACTCACACACATATGCTAGGGACACATGCAAGTTTTCATCGATTCCGACGTTCTCGTGGACTTCCTCCGGCGAAACCCTGATGATCTGCGGGCCTCGGATCGTCTACCCCCCTAGACATTCTTCTGACAGGGGTAGCCCGGCGTAGCTCTCTCTTGTTTTGTGTCTGACTAGGTCATAGGATGATGTAAAACCATGTTGGTTCACAAGTTGGGGCACTATCCTACCCGGGTTCACGTGAACGGGGAGATTCCCCCTTATACAGGTCGAGAACCTTTCGCTTCTAGGTTAGAGCGCATGCATGCGAGAGGGACACATGCAATCACCTATACCAACCTTGCACCACACTCACACACATATGCTAGGTACACATGCAAGTTTTCAGATGATTCCGACGTTCTCGTGGTCTTCCTCCGGCGAAACCCTGATCTGCGGGACTCGGATCGTCTACCCCCCTAGACATTCTTCTGACAGGGTAACCCGACGTAGCTCTCTCTTGTTTTGTGTCTGACTAGGTCATACGATGATGTAAAACCATGTTGATTCACATGTTGGGGCACTATCCTACCTGGTTTCACCTGAACGGGGAGATTCCCCCTTATACAGGTCCATAACCTTTCGCTTCTAGGTTAGAGCGCATGCATGCGAGGGGGACACATGCAATCACCTATACCAACCTTGCACCACACTCACACACATATGCTAGGGACACATGCAAGTTTTCAGATGATTCCGACGTTCTTGCGGACTTCCACCGGCGAAACCCTGATCTGCGGGACTCGGACCGTCTACCCCCCTAGACATTCTTCTGACGGGGTAGCTCCGTGTAGCTCTCTCTTGTTTTGTGTTTGATTATGTCATGGGATGATGTGAAACCATGTTGGTTCACAAGTTGGGGCACTATACGGCCCGGTTTCACCGTAACAGGGAGATTCCCCCTTATACAGGTCCAGAACCTTCGCTTCTAGGTTAGAGCGCATGCATGTGAGGGGGGACACATGCAATCACCTATATATACCAACCTCGCACCACACTCACACACATATGCTAGGGACACATGCAAGTTTTCATCGATTCCGACGTTCTCGTGGACTTCCTCCGGCGAAACCCTGATGATCTGCGGGCCTCGGATCGTCTACCTAATGGAAATGAAGTTCAGCATCCTCTAGAACCTTATGGTCTATTGCAAAGTTAGTGTTTCCATGGTCTGAATACTAACAAATAGGCAACAAAAAGTTAACTAAAAACTTTAAATAAATACATTGGAAAGAAAAAAATAAAAAGAAAATTAGAAAATACCTAAAGGCACACGGCAAAGGACAAAACACACGGCAAAGAGGTCCTTTGCCGTGTGCCTGTCGCCGTCCAACACACGGCAAAGGTCCTTTGCCGTGTGTCTCTCTCCCTCAGACACACGGCAAAGAATTTTTTTCACCTTTAGCAAGGCTTTTATTACATATATGTTAGGTGATATTATTTCATAGGATCATGAGAGCACACATATGATCATAGGTTATTGTGGTCTTGATCACTATATACATGCACCCCCTGATTCTGACGTTCTCGTGGATTTCCTCCGGCGAAACCCTGATGATCTACGGGCCTCAGATCGTCTACCCCCTAGACATTCTTTTGACAGGGGTAGCCCGGCGTAGCTCTCTCTTGTTTTGTGTTTGATTATGTCATGGGATGATGTGAAACCATGTTGGTTCACAAGTTGGGGCACTATACGGCCCGGTTTCACCGTAACGGGGAGATTCCCCCTTATACAGGTCCAGAACCTTCGCTTCTAGGTTAGAGCGCATGCATGTGAGGGGGGACACATGCAATCACCTATATCAACCTGGCACCACACTCACACACATATGCTAGGGACACATGCAAGTTTTCATCGATTCCGACGTTCTCGTGGACTTCCTCCGGCGAAACCCTGATGATCTGCGGGCCTCGGATCGTCTACCCCCCTAGACATTCTTCTGACAGGGGTAGCCCGGCGTAGCTCTCTCTTGTTTTGTGTCTGACTAGGTCATAGGATGATGTAAAACCATGTTGGTTCACAAGTTGGGGCACTATCCTAGCTGGTTTCACCTGAACGGGGAGATTCCCCCTTATACAGGTCCAGAACCTTTCGCTTCTAGGTTAGAGCGCATGCATGCGAGTGGGACACATGCAATCACCTATATAGACCTTGCACCACACTCACACACATATGCTAGGGACACATGCAAGTTTTCAGATAATTCCGACGCTCTCGTGGTCTTCCTCCGGCGAAACCCTGATCTGTGGGCCTCGGATACTCTACCCCCTAGACATTCTTCTGACAGGGGTAGCCCGGCGTAGCTCTCTCTTGTTTTGTGTCTAACTAGGTCATAGTATGATGTAAAACCATGTTGGTTCACAAGTTGGGGCACTATCCTACCCGGTTTCACCTTAACGGGGAGATTCCCCCTTATACAGGTCCAGAACCTTCGCCTCTAGGTTAGAGCGCATGCATGCGAGGGGGACACATGTAATCACCTATACCAACCTTGCACCACACTCACACACATATGCTAGGGACACATGCAAGTTTTCAGATGATTCCGACGTTCTCGTGGTCTTCCTCCGACGAAACCCTGATCTGCGGGACTCGGATCGTCTACCCCCCTAGACATTCTTCTGATAGGGGTAGCCCGGCATAGCTCTCTCTTTTTTTGTGTCTGACTAGGTCATAGGATGATGTAAAACCATGTTGGTTCACAAGTTGGGGCACTATTCTACCCGGTTTCACGTGAACGGGGAGATTCCCCCTTATACAGGTCGAGAACCTTTCGCTTCTAGGATAGAGCGCATGCATGCGAGAGGGACACATGCAATCACCTATACCAACCTTGCACCACACTCACACACATATGCTAGGGACACATGCAAGTTTTTAGATGATTCCGACGTTCTCGTGGTCTTCCTCCGGCGAAACCCTGATCTGCGGGACTCGGATCGTCTACCCCCCTAGACATTCTTCTGACAGGGTAGCCCGACGTAGCTCTCTCTTGTTTTGTGTCTCACTAGGTCATAGGATGATGTAAAACCATGTTGGTTCACAAGTTGGGGCACTATCCTACCTGGTTTCACCTGAACGGGGAGATTCCCCCTTATACAGGTCCATAACCTTTCGCTTCTAGGTTAGAGCGCATGCATGCGAGGGGGACACATGCAATCACCTATACCAACCTTGCACCACACTCACACACATATTCTAGGGACACATGCAAGTTTTCAGATGATTCCGACGTTCTTGCGGACTTCCACCGGCGAAACCCTGATCTGTGAGTGGGGACACATGCAATCACCTATACCAACCTGGCACCACACTCATACACATATGCTAGGGACACATGCAAGTTTTCATCGATTCCGACGTTCTCGTGGACTTCCTCCGGCGAAACCCTGATGATCTGCGGGCCTCGGATCGTCTACCCCCCTAGACATTCTTCTGACAGGGGTAGCCCGGCGTAGCTCTCTCTTGTTTTGTGTCTGACTAGGTCATAGGATGATGTAAAACCATGTTGGTTCACAAGTTGGGGCACTATCCTACCCGGTTTCACCTGAACAGGGAGATTCCCCCTTATACAGGTCCATAACCTTTCGCTTCTAGGTTAGAGCGCATGCATGCGAGGGGGACACATGCAATCACCTATACAAACCTTGCACCACACTCACACACATATTCTAGGGACACATGCAAGTTTTCAGATGATTCCGACGTTCTCGTGGTCTTCCTCCGGCGAAACCCTGATCTGTGGGCCTCGGATCGTCTACCCCCCTAGACATTCTTCTGACAGGGGTAGCCCGGCGTAGCTCTCTCTTGTTTTGTGTATGACTAGGTCATAGGATGATGTAAAACCATGTTGGTTCACAAGTTGGGGCACTATCCTACCCGGTTTCACCTGAACGGGGAGATTCCCCCTTATACAGGTCCAGAACCTTCGCTTCTAGGTTAGAGCGCATGCATGCGAGGGGGACACATGCAATCACCTATACCAACCTTGCACCACACTCACACACATATGTTAGGGACACATGCAAGTTTTCAGATGATTCCGACGTTCTCGTGGTCTTCCTCCGACGAAACCTTGATCTGCGGGACTCGGATCGTCTACCCCCCTAGACATTCTTCTGACAGGGGTAGCCCGGCTTAGCTCTCTCTTGTTTTGTGTCTGACTAGGTCATAGGATGATGTAAAACCATGTTGGTTCACAAGTTGGGGCACTATCCTACCCGGTTTCACGTGAACGGGGAGATTCCCCCTTATACAGGTCGAGAACCTTTCGCTTCTAGGTTAGAGCGCATGCATGCGAGAGGGACACATGCAATCACCTATAACAACCTTGCACCACACTCACACACATATGCTAGGGACACATGCAAGTTTTCAGATGATTCCGATGTTCTCGTGGTCTTCCTCCGGCGAAACCCTGATCTGCGGGACTCGGATCGTCTACCCCCCTAGACATTCTTCTGACAGGGGTAGCCCGGCGTAGCTCTCTCTTGTTTTGTGTCTGACTAGGTGATAGGATGATGTAAAACCATGTTGGTTCACAAGTTGGGGCACTATCCTACCCGGTTTCACCTGAACGGGGAGATTCCCCCTTATACAGGTCCATAACCTTTCGCTTCTAGGTTAGAGCGCATGCATGCGAGGGGGACACATGCAATCACCTATACCAACCGTGCACCACACTCACACACATATGCTAGGGACACATGCAAGTTTTCAGATGATTCCGACGTTCTTGCGGACTTCCACCGGCGAAACCCTGATCTGCGGGACTCGGACCGTCTACCCCCCTAGACATTCTTTTGACAGGGGTAGCCCGGCGTAGCTCTCTCTTGTTTTGTATTTGATTATGTCATGGGATGATGTGAAACCATGTTGGTTCACAAGTTGGGGCACTATACGGCCCGGTTTCACCATAACGGGGAGATTCCCCCTTATACAGGTCCAGAACCTTCGCTTCTAGGTTAGAGCGCATGCATGTGAGGGGGGACACATGCAATCACCTATACCAACCTGGCACCACACTCACACACATATGCTAGGGACACATGCAAGTTTTCATCGATTCCGACGTTCTCGTGGACTTCCTCCGGCGAAACCCTGATGATCTGCGGGCCTCGGATCGTCTACCCCCCTAGACATTCTTCTGACAGGGGTAGCCCGACGTAGCTCTCTCTTGTTTTGTGTCTGACTAGGTCATAGGATGATGTAAAACCATGTTGGTTCACAAGTTGGGGCACTATCCTACCCGGTTTCACATGAACGGGGAGATCCCCCCTTATACAGGTCTAGAACCTTTCGCTTCTAGGTTAGAGCGCATGCATGCGAGAGGGACACACGCAATCACCTATACCAACCTTGCACCACACTCACACACATATTCTAGGGACACATGCAAGTTTTCAGATGATTCCGACGTTCTCGTGGTCTTCCTCCGGCGAAACCCTGATCTGCGAGACTCGGATCGTCTACCCCCTAGACATTCTTCTGATAGGGGTAGCCCGGCGTAGCTCTCTCTTGTTTGTGTCTGACTAGGTCATAGGATGATGTAAAACCATGTTGGTTCACAAGTTGGGGCACTATCCTACCCGGTTTCACCTGAACAGGGAGATTCCCCCTTATACAGGTCCATAACCTTTCGCTTCTAGGTTAGAGCGCATGCATGCGAGGGGGACACATGCAATCACCTATACCAACCTTGCACCACACTCACACACATATGCTAGGGACACATGCAAGTTTTCAGATGATTCCGACGATCTTGCGGACTTCCACCGGCGAAACCCTGATCTGCGGGACTCGGACCGTCTACCCCCCAAGACATTCTTCTGACAGGGGTAGCCCGGCGTAGCTCTCTCTTGTTTTGTGTCTGATTATTTCATGGGATGATGTGAAACCATGTTGGTTCACAAGTTGGGGCACTATCCTACCCGGTTTCACCGTAACAGGGAGATTCCCCCTTATACAGGTCCAGAACCTTCGCTTCTAGGTTAGAGCGCATGCATGTGAGGGGGGACACATGCAATCACCTATACCAACCTGGCACCACACTCACACACATATGCTAGGGACACATGCAAGTTTTCATCGATTCCGACGTTCTCGTGGACTTCCTCCGGCGAAACCCTGATGATCTGCGGGCCTCGGATCGTCTACCCCCCTAGACATTCTTCTGACAGGGGTAGCCCGACGTAGCTCTCTCTTGTTTTGTGTCTAACTAGGTCATAGGATGATGTAAAACCATGTTGGTTCACAAGTTGGGGCACTATCCTACCCGGTTTCACATGAACGGGGAGATCCCCCCTTATACAGGTCTAGAACCTTTCGCTTCTAGGTTAGAGCGCATGCATGCGAGAGGGACACACGCAATCACCTATACCAACCTTGCACCACACTCACACACATATTCTAGGGACACATGCAAGTTTTCAGATGATTCCGACGTTCTCGTGGTCTTCCTCCGGCGAAACCCTGATCTGCGAGACTCGGATCGTCTACCCCCTAGACATTCTTCTGATAGGGGTAGCCCGGCGTAGCTCTCTCTTGTTTGTGTCTGACTAGGTCATAGGATGATGTAAAACCATGTTGGTTCACAAGTTGGGGCACTATCCTACCCGGTTTCACCTGAACAGGGAGATTCCCCCTTATACAGGTCCATAACCTTTCGCTTCTAGGTTAGAGCGCATGCATGCGAGGGGGACACATGCAATCACCTATACCAACCTTGCACCACACTCACACACATATGCTAGGGACACATGCAAGTTTTCAGATGATTCCGACGATCTTGCGGACTTCCACCGGCGAAACCCTGATCTGCGGGACTCGGACCGTCTACCCCCCAAGACATTCTTCTGACAGGGGTAGCCCGGCGTAGCTCTCTCTTGTTTTGTGTCTGATTATTTCATGGGATGATGTGAAACCATGTTGGTTCACAAGTTGGGGCACTATCCTACCCGGTTTCACCGTAACAGGGAGATTCCCCCTTATACAGGTCCAGAACCTTCGCTTCTAGGTTAGAGCGCATGCATGTGAGGGGGGACACATGCAATCACCTATACCAACCTGGCACCACACTCACACACATATGCTAGGGACACATGAAATTTTTCATCGATTCCGACGTTCTCGTGTACTTCCTCCGGCGAAACCCTGATGATCTGCGGGCCTCGGATCGTCTACCCCCCTAGACATTCTTCTGACAGGGGTAGCCCGGCGTAGCTCTCTCTTGTTTTGTGTCTGACTAGGTCATAGGATGATGTAAAACCATGTTGGTTCACAAGTTGGGGCACTATCCTACCCGGTTTCACGTGAACGGGGAGATTCCCCCTTATACAGGTCGAGAACCTTTCACTTCTAGGTTAGAGCGCATGCATGCGAGAGGGACACATGCAATCACCTATACCAACCTTGCACCACACTGACACACATATGCTAGGGATACATTCAAGTTTTCAGATGATTCCGACGTTCTCGTGGTCTTCCTCCGGCGAAACCCTGATCTACGGGACTCGGATCGTCTACCCCCCTAGACATTCTTCTGACAGGGGTAGCCCGGCGTAGCTCTATCTTGTTTTGTGTCTGACTAGGTCATAGGATGATGTAAAACCATGTTGGCTCACAAGTTGCGGCACTATCCTACCCGGTTTCACCTGAACGGGGAGATTCCCCCTTATACAGGTCCATAACCTTTCGCTTCTAGGTTAGAGCGCATGCATGCGAGGGGGACACATGCAATCACCTATATAGACCTTGCACCACACTCACACACATATGCTAGGGACACATGCAAGTTTTCAGATGATTCCGACGTTCTTGCGGACTTCCACCGGCGAAACCCTGATCTGCGGGACTCGGACCGTCTACCCCCCTAGACATTCTTCTGACAGGGGTAGCCCGGCGTAGCTCTCTCTTGTTTTGTGTTTGATTATGTCATGGGATGATGTGAAACCATGTTGGTTCACAAGTTGGGGCACTATACGGCCCGGTTTCACTGTAACAGGGACATTCCCCCTTATACAGGTCCAGAACCTTCGCTTCTAGGTTAGAGCGCATGCATGTGAGGGGGGACACATGCAATCACCTATACCAACCTGGCACCACACTCACACACAAATTCTAGGGCCACATGAAAGTTTTCATCGATTCCGACGTTCTCGTGGACTTCCTCCGGCGAAACCCTGATGATCTGCGGGCCTCGGATCGTCTACCCCCGTAGACATTCTTCTGACAGGGGTAGCCCGGCGTAGCTCTCTCTTGTTTTGTGTCTGACTAGGTCATAGGATGATGTAAAACCATGTTGGTTCACAAGTTGGGGCACTATCCTACCCGGTTTCACGTGAACGGGGAGATTCCCCCTTATACAGGTCAAGAACCTTTCGCTTCTAGGTTAGAGCGCATGCATGCGAGAGGGACACATGCAATCACCTATACCAACCTTGCACCACACTCACACACATATGCTAGGGACACATGCAAGTTTTTAGATGATTCCGACGTTTTCGTGGTCTTCCTCCGGCGAAACCCTGATCTGCGGGACTCGGATCGTCTACCCCCCTAGACATTCTTCCGACAGGGTAGCCCGATGTAGCTCTCTCTTGTTTTGTGTAAAACCATGTTGGTTCACAAGTTGGGGCACTATCCTACCTGGTTTCACCTGAACGGGGAGATTCCCCCTTATATAGGTCCATAACCTTTCGCTTCTAGGTTAGAGCGCATGCATGCGAGGGGGACACATGCAATCACCTATACCAACCTTGCACCACACTCACACACATATGCTAGGGACACATGCAAGTTTTCAGATGATTCCGACGTTCTTGCGGACTTCCACCGGCGAAACCCTGATCTGCGGGACTCGGACCGTCTACCCCCTAGACATTCTTCTGACGGGGGTAGCTCGGTGTAGCTCTCTCTTGTTTTGTGTTTGATTATGTCATGGGATGATGTGAAACCATGTTGGTTCACAAGTTGGGGCACTATACGGCCCGGTTTCACCGTAACAGGGAGATTCCCCCTTATACAGGTCCAGAACCTTCGCTTCTAGGTTAGAGCGCATGCATGTGAGGGGGGACACATGCAATCACCTATATATACCAACCTGGCACCACACTCACACACATATGCTAGGGACACATGCAAGTTTTCATCGATTCCGACGTTCTCGTGGACTTCCTCCGGCGAAACCCTGATGATCTGCGGGCCTCGGATCGTCTACCTAATGGAAATGAAGTTCAGCATCCTCTAGAACCTTATGGTCTATTGCAAAGTTAGTGTTTCCATGGTCTGAATACTAACAAATAGGCAACAAAAAGTTAACTAAAAACTTTAAATAAATACATTGGAAAGAAAAAAATAAAAATAAAATTAGAAAATACCTAAAGGCACACGACAAAGGACAAAACACACGGCAAAGAGGTCCTTTGCCGTGTGCCTGTCGCCGTCAAACACACGGCAAAGGTCCTTTGTCGTGTGTCTCTCTCCCTCAGACACACGGCAAAGAATTTTTTTCACCTTTAGCAAGGCTTTTATTACATATATGTTAGGTGATATTATTTCATAGGATCATGAGAGCACACATATGATCATAGGTTATTGTGGTCTTGATCACTATATACATGCACCCCCTGATTCCGACGTTCTCGTGGACTTCCTCCGGCGAAACCCTGATGATCTACGGGCCTCGGATCGTCTACCCCCTAGACATTCTTCTGACAGGGGTAGCCCGGCGTAGCTCTCTCTTGTTTTGTGTTTGATTATGTCATGGGATGATGTGAAACCATGTTGGTTCACAAGTTGGGGCACTATACGGCCCGGTTTCACCGTAACGGGGAGATTCCCCCTTATACAGGTCAAGAACCTTCGCTTCTAGGTTAGAGCGCATGCATGTGAGGGGGGACACATGCAATCACCTATATCAACCTGGCACCACAGTCACACACATATGCTAGGGACACATGCAAGTTTTCATCGATTCCGACGTTCTCGTGGACTTCCTCCGGCGAAACCCTGATGATCTGCGGGCCTCGGATCGTCTACCCCCCTAGACATTCTTCTGACAGGGGTAGCCCGGCGTAGCTCTCTCTTGTTTTGTGTCTGACTAGGTCATAGGATGATGTAAAACCATGTCGGTTCACAAGTTGGGGCACTATCCTACCCGGTTTCACCTGAACGAGGAGATTCCCCCTCATACAGGTCCAGAACCTTTCGCTTCTAGGTTAGAGCGCATGCATGCGAGGGGGACACATGCAATCACCTATACCAACCTTGCACAACACTCACACACATATGCTGGGGAGACATGCAAGTTTTCAGATGATTCCGACGTTCTCGTGGTCTTCCTCCGGCGAAACCCTGATCTACGGGACTCGGATCGTCTACCCCCCTAGACATTCTTCTGATAGGGGTAGCCCGGCGTAACTCTCTCTTGTTTGTGTCTGACTAGGTCATAGGATGATGTAAAACCATGTAGGTTCAAAAGTTGGGGCACTATCCTACCCGGTTTCACCTGAACAGGGAGATTCCCCCTTATACAGGTCCATAACCTTTCGCTTCTAGGTTAGAGCGCATGCATGCGAGGGGGACACATTCAATCACCTATACCAACCTTGCACCACACTCACACACATATGCTAGGGACACATGCAAGTTTTCAGATGATTCCGACGATCTTGCGGACTTCCACCGGCGAAACCCTAATCTGTGGGACTCGGACCGTCTACCCCCCTAGACATTCTTCTGACAGGGGTAGCCCGGCGTAGCTCTCTCTTGTGTTGTGTCTGATTATGTCATGGGATGATGTGAAACCATGTTGGTTCACAAGTTGGGGCACTATCCTACCCGGTTTCACCGTAACAGGGAGATTCCCCCTTATACAGGTCCAGAACCTTCGCTTCTAGGTTAGAGCGCATGCATGTGAGGGGGGACACATGCAATCACCTATACCAACCTGGCACCACACTCACACACATATGCTAGGGACACATGAAATTTTTCATCGATTCCGACGTTCTCGTGTACTTCCTCCGGCGAAACCCTGATGATCTGCGGGCCTCGGATCGTCTACCCCCCTAGACATTCTTCTGACAGGGGTAGCCCGGCGTAGCTCTCTCTTGTTTTGTGTCTGACTAGATCATAGGATGATGTAAAACCATGTTGGTTCACAAGTTGGGGCACTATCCTACCCGGTTTCACGTGAACGGGGAGATTCCCCCTTATACAGGTCGAGAACCTTTCGCTTCTAGGTTAGAGCGCATGCATGCGAGAGGGACACATGTAATCACCTATACCAACCTTGCACCACACTCACACACATATGCTAGGGACACATGCAAGTTTTCAGATGATTCCGACGTTCTCGTGGTCTTCCTCCGGCGAAACCCTGATCTACGGGACTCGGATCGTCTACCCCCCTAGACATTCTTCTGACAGGGGTAGCCCGGCGTAGCTCTCTCTTGTTTTGTGTCTGACTAGGTCATAGGATGATGTAAAACCATGTTGGCTCACAAGTTGGGGCACTATCCTACCCGGTTTCACCTGAACGGGGAGATTCCCCCTTATACAGGTCCATAACCTTTCGCTTCTAGGTTAGAGCGCATGCATGCGAGGGGGACACATGCAATCACCTATATAGACCTTGCACCACACTCACACACATATGCTAGGGACACATGCAAGTTTTCAGATGATTCCGACGTTCTTGCGGACTTCCACCAGCGAAACCCTGATCTGCGGGACTTGGACCGTCTACCCCCCTAGACATTCTTCTGACAGGGGTAGCCCGGCGTAGCTCTCTCTTGTTTTGTGTTTGATTATGTCATGGGATGATGTGAAACCATGTTGGTTCACAAGTTGGGGCACTATACGGCCCGGTTTCACTGTAACAGGGAGATTCCCCCTTATACAGGTCCAGAACCTTCGCTTCTAGGTTAGAGCGCATGCATGTGAGGGGGGACACATGCAATCACCTATACCAACCTGGCACCACACTCACACACATATTCTAGGGACACATGAAAGTTTTCATCGATTCCGACGTTCTCGTGGACTTCCTCCGGCGAAACCCTGATGATCTGCGGGCCTCGGATCGTCTACCCCCCTAGACATTCTTCTGACAGGGGTAGCCCGGCGTAGCTCTCTCTTGTTTTGTGTCTGACTAGGTCATATGATGATGTAAAACCATGTTGGTTCACAAGTTGGGGCACTATCCTACCCGGTTTCACGTGAACGGGGAGATTCCCCCTTATACAGGTCGAGAACCTTTCGCTTCTAGGTTAGAGCGCATGCATGCGAGAGGGACACATGCAATCACCTATACCAACCTTGCACCACACTCACACACATATGCTAGGTACACATGCAAGTTTTCAGATGATTCCGACGTTCTCGTGGTCTTCCTCCGGCGAAACCCTGATCTGCGGGACTCGGATCGTCTACCCCCCTAGACATTCTTCTGACAGGGTAACCCGACGTAGCTCTCTCTTGTTTTGTGTTTGACTAGGTCATACGATGATGTAAAACCATGTTGATTCACATGTTGGGGCACTATCCTACCTGGTTTCACCTGAACGGGGAGATTCCCCCTTATACAGGTCCATAACCTTTCGCTTCTAGGTTAGAGCGCATGCATGCGAGGGGGACACATGCAATCACCTATACCAACCTTGCACCACACTCACACACATATGCTAGGGACACATGCAAGTTTTCAGATGATTCCGACGTTCTTGCGGACTTCCACCGGCGAAACCCTGATCTGCGGGACTCGGACCGTCTACCCCCCTAGACATTCTTCTGACGGGGGTAGCTCGGTGTAGCTCTCTCTTGTTTTGTGTTTGATTATGTCATGGGATGATGTGAAACCATGTTGGTTCACAAGTTGGGGCACTATACGGCCCGGTTTCACCGTAACAGGGAGATTCCCCCTTATACAGGTCCAGAACCTTCGCTTCTAGGTTAGAGCGCATGCATGTGAGGGGGGACACATGCAATCACCTATATATACCAACCTCGCACCACACTCACACACATATGCTAGGGACACATGCAAGTTTTCATCGATTCCGACGTTCTCGTGGACTTCCTCCGGCGAAACCCTGATGATCTGCGGGCCTCGGATCGTCTACCTAATGGAAATGAAGTTCAGCATCCTCTAGAACCTTATGGTCTATTGCAAAGTTAGTGTTTCCATGGTCTGAATACTAACAAATAGGCAACAAAAAGTTAACTAAAAACTTTAAATAAATACATTGGAAAGAAAAAAATAAAAAGAAAATTAGAAAATACCTAAAGGCACACGGCAAAGGACAAAACACACGGCAAAGAGGTCCTTTGCCGTGTGCCTGTCGCCGTCCAACACACGGCAAAGGTCCTTTGCCGTGTGTCTCTCTCCCTCAGACACACGGCAAAGAATTTTTTTCACCTTTAGCAAGGCTTTTATTACATATATGTTAGGTGATATTATTTCATAGGATCATGAGAGCACACATATGATCATAGGTTATTGTGGTCTTGATCACTATATACATGCACCCCCTGATTCTGACGTTCTCGTGGATTTCCTCCGGCGAAACCCTGATGATCTACGGGCCTCGGATCGTCTACCCCCTAGACATTCTTTTGACAGGGGTAGCCCGGCGTAGCTCTCTCTTGTTTTGTGTTTGATTATGTCATGGGATGATGTGAAACCATGTTGGTTCACAAGTTGGGGCACTATACGGCCCGGTTTCACCGTAACGGGGAGATTCCCCCTTATACAGGTCCAGAACCTTCGCTTCTAGGTTAGAGCGCATGCATGTGAGGGGGGACACATGCAATCACCTATATCAACCTGGCACCACACTCACACACATATGCTAGGGACACATGCAAGTTTTCATCGATTCCGACGTTCTCGTGGACTTCCTCCGGCGAAACCCTGATGATCTGCGGGCCTCGGATCGTCTACCCCCCTAGACATTCTTCTGACAGGGGTAGCCTGGCGTAGCTCTCTCTTGTTTTGTGTCTGACTAGGTCATAGGATGATGTAAAACCATGTCGGTTCACAAGTTGGGGCACTATCCTACCCGGTTTCACCTGAACGAGGAGATTCCCCCTCATACAGGTCTAGAACCTTTCGCTTCTAGGTTAGAGCGCATGCATGCGAGTGGGACACATGCAATCACCTATACCAACCTTGCACCACACTCACACACATATGCTAGGGACACATACAAGTTTTCAGATGATTCCGACGTTCTCGTGGTCTTCCTCCGGCGAAACCCTGATCTGCGGGACTCGAATCGTCTACCCCCCTAGACATTCTTCTGACAGGGGTAGCCCGGCGTAGCTCTCTCTTGTTTTGTGTCTGACTAGGTCATAGGATGATGTAAAACCATGTTGGTTCATAAGTTGGGGCACTATCCTACCCGGTTTCACCTGAACGGGGAGATTCCCCCTTATACAGGTCCATAACCTTCCGCTTCTAGGTTAGAGCGCATGCATGCGAGGGGGAATCATGCAATCACCTATACCAACCTTGCACCACACTCACACACATATGCTAGGGACACATGCAAGTTTTCAGATGATTCCGACGTTCTTGCGGACTTCCACCGGCGAAACCCTGATCTGCGGAACTCGGACTGTCTACCCCCCTAGACATTCTTCTGACAGGGGTAGCCCGGCGTAGCTCTCTCTTGTTTTGTGTTTGATTATGTCATGGGATGATGTGAAACCATGTTGGTTCACAAGTTGGGGCACTATACGGCCCGGTTTCACCGTAACGGGGAGATTCCCTGTTATACAAGTCCAGAACCTTCGCTTCTAGGTTAGAGCGCATGCATGTGAGGGGGGACACATGCAATCACCTATACCAACCTGGCACCACACTCACACACATATGCTAGGGACACATGCAAGTTTTCATCGATTCCGACGTTCTCGTGGACTTCCTCCGGCGAAACCCTGATGATCTGCGGGCCTCGGATCGTCTACCCCCCTAGACATTCTTCTGACAGGGGTAGCCCGGCGTAGCTCTCTCTTGTTTTGTGTCTGACTAGGTCATAGGATGATGTAAAACCATGTTGGTTCACAAGTTGGGGCACTATCCTAGCTGGTTTCACCTGAACGGGGAGATTCCCCCTTATACAGGTCCAGAACCTTTCGCTTCTAGGTTAGAGCGCATGCATGCGAGTGGGACACATGCAATCACCTATATAGACCTTGCACCACACTCACACACATATGCTAGGGACACATGCAAGTTTTCAGATAATTCCGACGCTCTCGTGGTCTTCCTCCGGCGAAACCCTGATCTGTGGGCCTCGGATACTCTACCCCCTAGACATTCTTCTGACAGGGGTAGCCCGGCGTAGATCTCTCTTGTTTTGTGTCTAACTAGGTCATAGTATGATGTAAAACCATGTTGGTTCACAAGTTGGGGCACTATCCTACCCGGTTTCACCTTAACGGGGAGATTCCCCCTTATACAGGTCCAGAACCTTCGCCTCTAGGTTAGAGCGCATGCATGCGAGGGGGACACATGTAATCACCTATACCAACCTTGCACCACACTCACACACATATGCTAGGGACACATGCAAGTTTTCAGATGATTCCGACGTTCTCGTGGTCTTCCTCCGACGAAACCCTGATCTGCGGGACTCGGATCGTCTACCCCCCTAGACATTCTTCTGATAGGGGTAGCCCGGCATAGCTCTCTCTTTTTTTGTGTCTGACTAGGTCATAGGATGATGTAAAACCATGTTGGTTCACAAGTTGGGGCACTATTCTACCCGGTTTCACGTGAACGGGGAGATTCCCCCTTATACAGGTCGAGAACCTTTCGCTTCTAGGATAGAGCGCATGCATGCGAGAGGGACACATGCAATCACCTATACCAACCTTGCACCACACTCACACACATATGCTAGGGACACATGCAAGTTTTTAGATGATTCCGACGTTCTCGTGGTCTTCCTCCGGCGAAACCCTGATCTGCGGGACTCGGATCGTCTACCCCCCTAGACATTCTTCTGACAGGGTAGCCCGACGTAGCTCTCTCTTGTTTTGTGTCTCACTAGGTCATAGGATGATGTAAAACCATGTTGGTTCACAAGTTGGGGCACTATCCTACCTGGTTTCACCTGAACAGGGAGATTCCCCCTTATACAGGTCCATAACCTTTCGCTTCTAGGTTAGAGCGCATGCATGCGAGGGGGACACATGCAATCACCTATACCAACCTTGCACCACACTCACACACATATTCTAGGGACACATGCAAGTTTTCAGATGATTCCGACGTTCTTGCGGACTTCCACCGGCGAAACCCTGATCTGTGAGTGGGGACACATGCAATCACCTATACCAACCTGGCACCACACTCATACACATATGCTAGGGACACATGCAAGTTTTCATCGATTCCGACGTTCTCGTGGACTTCCTCCGGCGAAACCCTGATGATCTGCGGGCCTCGGATCGTCTACCCCCCTAGACATTCTTCTGACAGGGGTAGCCCGGCGTAGCTCTCTCTTGTTTTGTGTCTGACTAGGTCATAGGATGATGTAAAACCATGTTGGTTCACAAGTTGGGGCACTATCCTACCCGGTTTCACCTGAACAGGGAGATTCCCCCTTATACAGGTCCATAACCTTTCGCTTCTAGGTTAGAGCGCATGCATGCGAGGGGGACACATGCAATCACCTATACAAACCTTACACCACACTCACACACATATTCTAGGGACACATGCAAGTTTTCAGATGATTCCGACGTTCTCGTGGTCTTCCTCCGGCGAAACCCTGATCTGTGGGCCTCGGATCGTCTACCCCCCTAGACATTCTTCTGACAGGGGTAGCCCGGCGTAGCTCTCTCTTGTTTTGTGTATGACTAGGTCATAGGATGATGTAAAACCATGTTGGTTCACAAGTTGGGGCACTATCCTACCCGGTTTCACCTGAACGGGGAGATTCCCCCTTATACAGGTCCAGAACCTTCGCTTCTAGGTTAGAGCGCATGCATGCGAGGGGGACACATGCAATCACCTATACCAACCTTGCACCACACTCACACACATATGTTAGGGACACATGCAAGTTTTCAGATGATTCCGACGTTCTCGTGGTCTTCCTCCGACGAAACCTTGATCTGCGGGACTCGGATCGTCTACCCCCCTAGACATTCTTCTGACAGGGGTAGCCCGGCTTAGCTCTCTCTTGTTTTGTGTCTGACTAGGTCATAGGATGATGTAAAACCATGTTGGTTCACAAGTTGGGGCACTATCCTACCCGGTTTCACGTGAACGGGGAGATTCCCCCTTATACAGGTCGAGAACCTTTCGCTTCTAGGTTAGAGCGCATGCATGCGAGAGGGACACATGCAATCACCTATAACAACCTTGCACCACACTCACACACATATGCTAGGGACACATGCAAGTTTTCAGATGATTCCGATGTTCTCGTGGTCTTCCTCCGGCGAAACCCTGATCTGCGGGACTCGGATCGTCTACCCCCCTAGACATTCTTCTGACAGGGGTAGCCCGGCGTAGCTCTCTCTTGTTTTGTGTCTGACTAGGTGATAGGATGATGTAAAACCATGTTGGTTCACAAGTTGGGGCACTATCCTACCCGGTTTCACCTGAACGGGGAGATTCCCCCTTATACAGGTCCATAACCTTTCGCTTCTAGGTTAGAGCGCATGCATGCGAGGGGGACACATGCAATCACCTATACCAACCGTGCACCACACTCACACACATATGCTAGGGACACATGCAAGTTTTCAGATGATTCCGACGTTCTTGCGGACTTCCACCGGCGAAACCCTGATCTGCGGGACTCGGACCGTTTACCCCCCTAGACATTCTTTTGACAGGGGTAGCCCGGCGTAGCTCTCTCTTGTTTTGTATTTGATTATGTCATGGGATGATGTGAAACCATGTTGGTTCACAAGTTGGGGCACTATACGGCCCGGTTTCACCATAACGGGGAGATTCCCCCTTATACAGGTCCAGAACCTTCGCTTCTAGGTTAGAGCGCATGCATGTGAGGGGGGACACATGCAATCACCTATACCAACCTGGCACCACACTCACACACATATGCTAGGGACACATGCAAGTTTTCATCGATTCCGACGTTCTCGTGGACTTCCTCCGGCGAAACCCTGATGATCTGCGGGCCTCGGATCGTCTACCCCCCTAGACATTCTTCTGACAGGGGTAGCCCGACGTAGCTCTCTCTTGTTTTGTGTCTGACTAGGTCATAGGATGATGTAAAACCATGTTGGTTCACAAGTTGGGGCACTATCCTACCCGGTTTCACATGAACGGGGAGATCCCCCCTTATACAGGTCTAGAACCTTTCGCTTCTAGGTTAGAGCGCATGCATGCGAGAGGGACACACGCAATCACCTATACCAACCTTGCACCACACTCACACACATATTCTAGGGACACATGCAAGTTTTCAGATGATTCCGACGTTCTCGTGGTCTTCCTCCGGCGAAACCCTGATCTGCGAGACTCGGATCGTCTACCCCCTAGACATTCTTCTGATAGGGGTAGCCCGGCGTAGCTCTCTCTTGTTTGTGTCTGACTAGGTCATAGGATGATGTAAAACCATGTTGGTTCACAAGTTGGGGCACTATCCTACCCGGTTTCACCTGAACAGGGAGATTCCCCCTTATACAGGTCCATAACCTTTCGCTTCTAGGTTAGAGCGCATGCATGCGAGGGGGACACATGCAATCACCTATACCAACCTTGCACCACACTCACACACATATGCTAGGGACACATGCAAGTTTTCAGATGATTCCGACGATCTTGCGGACTTCCACCGGCGAAACCCTGATCTGCGGGACTCGGACCGTCTACCCCCCAAGACATTCTTCTGACAGGGGTAGCCCGGCGTAGCTCTCTCTTGTTTTGTGTCTGATTATTTCATGGGATGATGTGAAACCATGTTGGTTCACAAGTTGGGGCACTATCCTACCCGGTTTCACCGTAACAGGGAGATTCCCCCTTATACAGGTCCAGAACCTTCGCTTCTAGGTTAGAGCGCATGCATGTGAGGGGGGACACATGCAATCACCTATACCAACCTGGCACCACACTCACACACATATGCTAGGGACACATGAAATTTTTCATCGATTCCGATGTTCTCGTGTACTTCCTCCGGCGAAACCCTGATGATCTGCGGGCCTCGGATCGTCTACCCCCCTAGACATTCTTCTGACAGGGGTAGCCCGGCGTAGCTCTCTCTTGTTTTGTGTCTGACTAGGTCATAGGATGATGTAAAACCATGTTGGTTCACAAGTTGGGGCACTATCCTACCCGGTTTCACGTGAACGGGGAGATTCCCCCTTATACAGGTCGAGAACCTTTCACTTCTAGGTTAGAGCGCATGCATGCGAGAGGGACACATGCAATCACCTATACCAACCTTGCACCACACTGACACACATATGCTAGGGATACATTCAAGTTTTCAGATGATTCCGACGTTCTCGTGGTCTTCCTCCGGCGAAACCCTGATCTACGGGACTCGGATCGTCTACCCCCCTAGACATTCTTCTGACAGGGGTAGCCCGGCGTAGCTCTATCTTGTTTTGTGTCTGTCTAGGTCATAGGATGATGTAAAACCATGTTGGCTCACAAGTTGCGGCACTATCCTACCCGGTTTCACCTGAACGGGGAGATTCCCCCTTATACAGGTCCATAACCTTTCGCTTCTAGGTTAGAGCGCATGCATGCGAGGGGGACACATGCAATCACCTATATAGACCTTGCACCACACTCACACACATATGCTAGGGACACATGCAAGTTTTCAGATGATTCCGACGTTCTTGCGGACTTCCACCGGCGAAACCCTGATCTGCGGGACTCGGACCGTCTACCCCCCTAGACATTCTTCTGACAGGGGTAGCCCGGCGTAGCTCTCTCTTGTTTTGTGTTTGATTATGTCATGGGATGATGTGAAACCATGTTGGTTCACAAGTTGGGGCACTATACGGCCCGGTTTCACTGTAACAGGGACATTCCCCCTTATACAGGTCCAGAACCTTCGCTTCTAGGTTAGAGCGCATGCATGTGAGGGGGGACACATGCAATCACCTATACCAACCTGGCACCACACTCACACACAAATTCTAGGGCCACATGAAAGTTTTCATCGATTCCGACGTTCTCGTGGACTTCCTCCGGCGAAACCCTGATGATCTGCGGGCCTCGGATCGTCTACCCCCGTAGACATTCTTCTGACAGGGGTAGCCCGGCGTAGCTCTCTCTTGTTTTGTGTCTGACTAGGTCATAGGATGATGTAAAACCATGTTGGTTCACAAGTTGGGGCACTATCCTACCCGGTTTCACGTGAACGGGGAGATTCCCCCTTATACAGGTCAAGAACCTTTCGCTTCTAGGTTAGAGCGCATGCATGCGAGAGGGACACATGCAATCACCTATACCAACCTTGCACCACACTCACACACATATGCTAGGGACACATGCAAGTTTTTAGATGATTCCGACGTTTTCGTGGTCTTCCTCCGGCGAAACCCTGATCTGCGGGACTCGGATCGTCTACCCCCCTAGACATTCTTCCGACAGGGTAGCCCGATGTAGCTCTCTCTTGTTTTGTGTAAAACCATGTTGGTTCACAAGTTGGGGCACTATCCTACCTGGTTTCACCTGAACGGGGAGATTCCCCCTTATATAGGTCCATAACCTTTCGCTTCTAGGTTAGAGCGCATGCATGCGAGGGGGACACATGCAATCACCTATACCAACCTTGCACCACACTCACACACATATGCTAGGGACACATGCAAGTTTTCAGATGATTCCGACGTTCTTGCGGACTTCCACCGGCGAAACCCTGATCTGCGGGACTCGGACCGTCTACCCCCTAGACATTCTTCTGACGGGGGTAGCTCGGTGTAGCTCTCTCTTGTTTTGTGTTTGATTATGTCATGGGATGATGTGAAACCATGTTGGTTCACAAGTTGGGGCACTATACGGCCCGGTTTCACCGTAACAGGGAGATTCCCCCTTATACAGGTCCAGAACCTTCGCTTCTAGGTTAGAGCGCATGCATGTGAGGGGGGACACATGCAATCACCTATATATACCAACCTGGCACCACACTCACACACATATGCTAGGGACACATGCAAGTTTTCATCGATTCCGACGTTCTCGTGGACTTCCTCCGGCGAAACCCTGATGATCTGCGGGCCTCGGATCGTCTACCTAATGGAAATGAAGTTCAGCATCCTCTAGAACCTTATGGTCTATTGCAAAGTTAGTGTTTCCATGGTCTGAATACTAACAAATAGGCAACAAAAAGTTAACTAAAAACTTTAAATAAATACATTGGAAAGAAAAAAATAAAAATAAAATTAGAAAATACCTAAAGGCACACGACAAAGGACAAAACACACGGCAAAGAGGTCCTTTGCCGTGTGCCTGTCGCCGTCAAACACACGGCAAAGGTCCTTTGTCGTGTGTCTCTCTCCCTCAGACACACGGCAAAGAATTTTTTTCACCTTTAGCAAGGCTTTTATTACATATATGTTAGGTGATATTATTTCATAGGATCATGAGAGCACACATATGATCATAGGTTATTGTGGTCTTGATCACTATATACATGCACCCCCTGATTCCGACGTTCTCGTGGACTTCCTCCGGCGAAACAATGATGATCTACGGGCCTCGGATCGTCTACCCCCTAGACATTCTTCTGACAGGGGTAGCCCGGCATAGCTCTCTCTTGTTTTGTGTTTGATTATGTCATGGGATGATGTGAAACCATGTTGGTTCACAAGTTGGGGCACTATACGGCCCGGTTTCACCGTAACGGGGAGATTCCCCCTTATACAGGTCAAGAACCTTCGCTTCTAGGTTAGAGCGCATGCATGTGAGGGGGGACACATGCAATCACCTATATCAACCTGGCACCACAGTCACACACATATGCTAGGGACACATGCAAGTTTTCATCGATTCCGACGTTCTCGTGGACTTCCTCCGGCGAAACCCTGATGATCTGCGGGCCTCGGATCGTCTACCCCCCTAGACATTCTTCTGACAGGGGTAGCCCGGCGTAGCTCTCTCTTGTTTTGTGTCTGACTAGGTCATAGGATGATGTAAAACCATGTTGGTTCACAAGTTGGGGCACTATCCTACCCGGTTTCACCTGAACGGGGAGATTCCCCCTTATACAGGTCCATAACCTTCCGCTTCTAGGTTAGAGCGCATGCATGCGAGGGGGAATCATGCAATCACCTATACCAACCTTGCACCACACTCACACACATATGCTAGGGACACATGCAAGTTTTCAGATGATTCCGACGTTCTTGCGGACTTCCACCGGCGAAACCCTGATCTGCGGGACTCGGACTGTCTACCCCCCTAGACATTCTTCTGACAGGGGTAGCCCAGCGTAGCTCTCTCTTGTTTTGTGTTTGATTATGTCATGGGATGATGTGAAACCATGTTGGTTCACAAGTTGGGGCACTATACGGCCCGGTTTCACCGTAACGTGGAGATTCCCCCTTATACAGGTCCAGAACCTTCGCTTCTAGGTTAGAGCGCATGCATGTGAGGGGGGACACATGCAATCACCTATACCAACCTGGCACCACACTCACACACATATGCTAGGGACACATGCAAGTTTTCATCGATTCCGACGTTCTCGTGGACTTCCTCCGGCGAAACCCTGATGATCTGCGGGCCTCGGATCGTCTACCTAATGGAAATGAAGTTCAGCATCCTCTAGAACCTTATGGTCTATTGCAAAGTTAGTGTTTCCATGGTCTGAATACTTACAAATAGGCAACAAAAAGTTAACTAAAAAATTTAAATAAATACATTTGAAAGAAAAAAATAAAAAGAAAATTAGAAAATACCTAAAGACACACGGCAAAGGACAAAACACACGGCAAAGAGGTCCTTTGTCGTGTGCCTGTCGCCGTCAAACACACGGCAAAGGTCCTTTGCCGTGTGTCTCTCTCCCTCTGACACACGGCAAAGAATTTTTTTCACCTTTAGCAAGGCTTTTATTACATATATGTTAGGTGATATTATTTCATAGGATCATGAGAGCACACATATGATCATAGGTTATTGTGGTCTTGATCACTATATACATGCACCCCCCTGATTCCGACGTTCTCGTGGACTTCCTCCGACGAAACCCTGATGATCTACGGGCCTCGGATCGTCTACCCCCTAGACATTCTTCTGACAGGGGTAGCCCGGCGTAGCTCTCTCTTGTTTTGTGTTTGATTATGTCATGGGATGATGTGAAACCATGTTGGTTCACAAGTTGGGGCACTATATGGCCCGGTTTCACCATAACGGGGAGATTCCCCCTTATACAGGTCCAGAACCTTCGCTTCTAGGTTAGAGCGCATGCATGTGAGGGGGGACACATGCAATCACCTATATCAACCTGGCACCACACTCACACACAGATGCTAGGGACACATGCAAGTTTTCATCGATTCCGACGTTCTCGTGGACTTCCTCCGGCGAAACCCTGATGATCTGCGGGCCTCAGATCGTCTACCCCCCTAGACATTCTTCTGACAGGGGTAGCCCGGCGTAGCTCTCTCTTGTTTTGTGTCTGACTAGGTCA
Source organism: Avena sativa (assembly GCA_916181665.1). Classification (NCBI taxonomy): domain Eukaryota; kingdom Viridiplantae; phylum Streptophyta; class Magnoliopsida; order Poales; family Poaceae; genus Avena; species Avena sativa. Next base: position 389,569,919 of record OV702296.1, read on the forward strand.
TAGGATGATGTAAAACCATGTCGGTTCACAAGTTGGGGCACTATCCTACGCGGTTTCACCTGAACGAGGAGATTCCCCCTCATACAGGTCTAGAACCTTTCGCTTCTAGGTTAGAGCGCATGCATGCGAGGGGGACACATGCAATCACCTATACCAACCTTGCACCACACTCACACACATATGCTAGGGACACATGCAAGTTTTCAGATGATTCTGACGTTCTCGTGGTCTTCCTCCGGCGAAACCCTGATCTGCGGGACTCGGATCGTCTACCCCCCTAGACATTCTTCTGACAGGGGTAGCCCGGCGTAGCTCTCTCTTGTTTTGTGTCTGACTAGGTGATAGGATGATGTAAAACCATGTTGGTTCACAAGTTGGCGCACTATCCTACCCGGTTTCACGTGAACGGGGAGATTCCCCCTTATACAGGTCGAGAACCTTTTGCTTCTAGGTTAGAGCGCATGCATGCGAGAGGGACACATGCAATCACCTATAACAACCTTGCACCACACTCACACACATATGCTAGGGACACATGCAAGTTTTCAGATGATTCCGACGTTCTCGTGGTCTTCCTCCGGCGAAACGCTGATCTGCGGGACTCGGATCGTCTACCCCCCTAGACATTCTTCTGACAGGGGTAGCCTGGCGTAGCTCTCTCTTGTTTTGTGTCTGACTAGGTGATAGGATGATGTAAAACCATGTTGGTTCACAAGTTGGGGCACTATCCTACCCGGTTTCACCTGAACGGGGAGATTCCCCCTTATACAGGTCCATAACCTTTCGCTTCTAGGTTAGAGCGCATGCATGCGAGGGGGACACATGCAATCACCTATACCAACCTTGAACCACACTCACACACATATGCTAGGGACACATGCAAGTTTTCAGATGATTCCGACGTTCTTGCGGACTTCCACCGGCGAAACCCTGATCTGCGGGACTCGGACCGTCTACCCCCCTAGACATTCTTTTGACAGGGGTAGCCCGGCGTAGCTCTCTCTTGTTTTGTATTTGATTATGTCATGGGATGATGTGAAACCATGTTGGTTCACAAGTTGGGGCACTATACGGCCCGATTTCACCATAACGGGGAGATTCCCCCTTATACAGGTCCAGAACCTTCGCTTCTAGGTTAGAGCGCATGCATGTGAGGGGGGACACATGCAATCACCTATACCAACCTGGCACCACACTCACATGCTAGGGACACATGCAAGTTTTCATCGATTCCGACGTTCTCGTGGACTTCCTCCGGCGAAACCCTGATAATCTGCGGGCCTCGGATCGTCTACCCCCCTAGACATTCTTCTGACAGGGGTAGCCCGGCGTAGCCCTCTCTTGTTTTGTGTCTGACTAGGTCATAGGATGATGTAAAACCATGTTGGTTCACAAGTTGGGGCACTATCCTACCCGGTTTCACATGAACGGGGAGATCCCCCCTTATACAGGTCTAGAACCTTTCGCTTCTAGGTTAGAGCGCATGCATGCGAGAGGGACACATGCAATCACCTATAACAACCTTGCACCTAAACTCGGTGTAGCTATCCAAGCAATATTCAGTAGGTCTTTCTTATCTTAGTAGATAAGCTAGCGAGAGAGTGTAAGGATCTCTTATACCTAGTCCGGGTTCAGCTTGGTCTTTCTTAAAAGAGGTTTCCTGAGTAGCAAGTGCATAAGAAGAAGGATGAAAGTCCGTCACATGGTGCAAGACCCTGTAATAATCTGAAATATCCCTGTACGTAGTAGGCATAAAAGAAAAAGTAAACCTATTCCTTTTCCAAGCACAGAGACCATAGAGAATAATCAAATAGCGAAGGCCAAATGGAGAGTAAAGGAAAATAAGGTCATTCTTCTGTCTAGCTTCTGGTCGGTGCCCCGGATCCCTACGCTACGAGCAGAGGATGAGAAAATCCGCTAGGCCCACCCTAGGCCTACTTTCTACCTCTTTCCAGCACCTTAGGCAGTAATGGAGAGTGTCCCGGAAAATCAATATATCGAGGTTAACCGAACCAAGAATTTCGAGCTTCCTTCCAACCAATGCCTCAAGGCAAATCTCTAGTATTGGTATCGGGGGCCGGTGTCTAGGGATAGGAGCCGTCAAAAGGAAAGGCGAGAAGCCCTGGCTTTGATGACATCCCGACCTGTAGAAAAAGGATCAAGCAGAAGGAAGTAGTAGCGGGACAGTCCTTGCAAAACAGAGTCCTAAAAAAGGAAGTGGGTTCACTTAAGATAAGAGCCCAACCGTTCGGCCATTGGTTCCAGCACTGACCGTAAGTCTGAATCTGATGAAACTTAAGTGCCTTTTACTTTGGTTCGAACGCTATCTTACCTCATCCACAGCTTCGCTAGATTTCTTTGATCTCGTGCATTTGCAACGCGGTGCTCGTAATTTCCCCAAGAGGTTGCTATGGCTTGGAGGCTCATCAGGTCTAACGGACTTTCGTCCTTCGACTCCTATAGGCGGCTTCGCTATCGCTCCTGACTTAGTATAGAAACCGATATAAAAGACAAGTGCTCACCCTCAACTCCAAGGAATGGGAGTGAAATTCATTCCATTCCGTATAAGTAAGTTGATATGATAGGCTTTTCGGCACATCCTATGAAAGGCTCTCACCTAGCCTAAAACTTTGACCCAGTGCTGGTACATTCTACAGTGGGAACCACCAGCCCCAATTGCTTATCCATTCAGTATTGGGTGCCATACCGTTTGTTTTCTAGAATCTGGTATCCGCTATGTACCTTTCTCTAGTCTCGGCGAAGTCACCTACTTACCTTTCCAAGTCCTCTTCAGAAACAGATGTAGGCGCTCGTGTGTCCACTAAGCGGTTCTTCTTTGGCTCAATTCCTGTGATTGATTCCCTTGATTGCTAACTTACTGGTACGTCTTGCCTATCTGGATACCGTACGTATAGGTACACACATATGCTAGGGACACATGCAAGTTTTAAGATGATTCCGACGTTCTCGTGGTCTTCCTCCGGCGAAACCCTGATCTGCGGGACTCGGATCGTCTACCCCCCTAGACATTCTTCTGACAGGGGTAGCCCGGCGTAGCTCTCTTTTGTTTTGTGTCTGACTAGGTCATAGGATGATGTAAAACCATGTTGGTTCACATGTTGGGGCACTATCCTACCCGGTTTCATGTGAACGGGGAGATTCCCCCTTATACAGGTCGAGAACCTTTTGCTTCTAGGTTAGAGCGCATCCATGCGAGAGGGACACATGCAATCACCTATAACAACCTTGCACCACACTCACACACATATGCTAGGGACACATGCAAGTTTTCAGATGATTCCGACGTTCTCGTGGTCTTCCTCCGGCGAAACCCTGATCTGCGGGACTCGGATCGTCTACCCCCCTAGACATTCTTCTGACAGGGGTAGCCTGGCGTAGCTCTCTCTTGTTTTGTGTCTGACTAGGTGATAGGATGATGTAAAACCATGTTGGTTCACAAGTTGGGGCACTATCCTACCCGGTTTCACCTGAACGGGGAGATTCCCCCTTATACAGGTCCATAACCTTTCGCTTCTAGGTTAGAGCGCATGCATGCGAGGGGGACACATGCAATCACCTATACCAACCTTGAACCACACTCACACACATATGCTAGGGACACATGCAAGTTTTCAGATGATTCCGACGTTCTTGCGGACTTCCACCGGCGAAACCCTGATCTGCGGGACTCGGACCGTCTACCCCCCTAGACATTCTTTTAACAGGGATAGCCCGGCGTAGCTCTCTCTTGTTTTGTATTTGATTATGTCATGGGATGATGTGAAACCATGTTGGTTCACAAGTTGGGGCACTATACGGCCCGATTTCACCATAACGGGGAGATTCCCCCTTATACAGGTCCAGAACCTTCGCTTCTAGGTTAGAGCGCATGCATGTGAGGGGGGACACATGCAATCACCTATACCAACCTGGCACCACACACACACACATATGCTAGGGACACATGCAAGTTTTCATCGATTCCGACGTTCTCGTGGACTTCCTCCGGCGAAACCCTAATGATCTGCGGGCCTCGGATCGTCTACCCCCCTAGACATTCTTCTGACAGGGGTAGCCCGGCGTAGCTCTCTCTTGTTTTGTGTCTGACTAGGTCATAGGATGATGTAAAACCAAGTTGGTTCACAAGTTGGGGCCCTATCCTACCCGGTTTCACATGAACGGGGAGATCCCCCCTTATACAGGTCTAGAACCTTTCGCTTCTAGGTTAGAGCGCATGCATGCGAGAGGGACACATGCAATCACCTATAACAACCTTGCACCACACTCACACACATATGCTAGGGACACATGCAAGTTTTCAGATGATTCCGACGTTCTCGTGGTCTTCCTCCGGCGAAACCCTGATCTGCGGGACTCGGATCGTCTACCCCCTAGACATTCTTCTGACAGGGGTAGCCCGGCGTAGATCTCTCTTGTTTTGTGTCTGACTAGGTGATAGGATGATGTAAAACCATGTTGGTTCACAAGTTGGGGCACTATCCTACCCGGTTTCACCTGAACGGGGAGATTCCCCCTTATACAGGTCCATAACCTTTCGCTTCTAGGTTAGAGCGCATGCATGCGAGGGGGACACATGCAATCACCTATACCAACCTTGAACCACACTCACACACATATGCTAGGGACACATGCAAGTTTTCAGATGATTCCGACTTTCTTGCGGACTTCCACCGGCGAAACCCTGATCTGCGGGACTCGGACCGTCTACCCCCCTAGACATTCTTTTGACAGGGGTAGCCCGGCGTAGCTCTCTCTTGTTTTGTATTTGATTATGTCATGGGATGATGTGAAACCATGTTGGTTCACAAGTTGGGGCACTATACGGCCCGATTTCACCATAACGGGGAGATTCCCCCTTATACAGGTCCAGAACCTTCGCTTCTAGGTTAGAGCGCATGCATGTGAGGGGGGACACATGCAATCACCTATACCAGCCTGGCACCACACTCACACACATATGCTAGGGACACATGCAAGTTTTCATCGATTCCGACGTTCTCGTGGACTTCCTCCGGCGAAACCCTGATGATCTGCGGGCCTCGGATCGTCTACCCCCCTAGACATTCTTCTGACAGGGGTAGCCCGGCGTAGCTCTCTCTTGTTTTGTGTCTGACTAGGTCATAGGATGATGTAAAACCATGTTGGTTCACAAGTTGGGGCACTATCCTACCCGGTTTCACATGAACGGGGAGATCCCCCCTTATACAGGTCTAGAACCTTTCGCTTCTATGTTAGAGCGCATGCATGCGAGAGGGACACACGCAATCACCTATACCAACCTTGCACCACACTCACACACATATGCTAGGGACACATGCAAGTTTTCAGATGATTCCGACGTTCTCGTGGTCTTCCTACGGCGAAACCCTGATCTGCGAGACTCAGATCGTCTACCCCCCTAGACATTCTTCTGATAGTGGTAGCCCGGCGTAGCTCTCTCTTGTTTGTGTCTTACTAGGTCATAGGATGATGTAAAACCATGTTGGTTCACAAGTTGGGATACTATCCTACCCGGTTTCACCTGAACAGGGAGATTCCCCCTTATACAGGTCCATAACCTTTCGCTTCTAGGTTAGAGCGCATGCATGCGAGGGGGACACATGCAATCACCTATACCAACCTTGCACCACACTCACACACATATGCTAGGGACACATGCAAGTTTTCAGATGATTCCGACGATCTTGCGGACTTCCACCGGCGAAACCCTGATCTGCGGGACTCGGACCGTCTACCCCCCTAGACATTCTTCTGACAGGGGTAGCCCGGCGTAGCTCTCTCTTGTTTTGTGTTTGATTATGTCATGGGATGATGTGAAACCATGTTGGTTCGCAAGTTGGGGCACTATACGGCCCGGTTTCACCGTAACAGGGAGATTCCCCCTTATACAGGTCCATAACCTTCGCTTCTAGGTTAGAGCGCATGCAAGTGAGGGGGGACACATGCAATCACCTATACCAACCTGGCACCACACTCACACACATATGCTAGGGACACATGAAATTTTTCATCGATTTCGACGTTCTCGTGTACTTCCTCCGGCGAAACCCTGATGATCTGCGGGCCTCGGATCGTCTACCCCCCTAGACATTCTTCTGACAGGGGTAGCCCGGCGTAGCTCTCTCTTGTTTTGTGTCTGACTAGGTCATAGGATGATGTAAAACCATGTTGGTTCACAAGTTGGGGCACTATCCTACCCGGTTTCACATGAACGGGGAGATTCCCCCTTATACAGGTCGAGAACCTTTCGCTTCTAGGTTAGAGCGCATGCATGCGAGAGGGACACATGCAATCACCTATACCAACCTTGCACCACACACACACATATGCTAGGGACACATGCAAGTTTTCAGATGATTCCGACGTTCTCGTGGTATTCCTCCGGCGAAACCCTGATCTACGGGACTCGGATCGTCTACCCCCCTAGACATTCTTCTGACAGGGGTAGCCCGGCGTAGCTCTCTCTTGTTTTGTGTCTGACTAGGTCATAGGATGATGTAAAACCATGTTGGCTCACAAGTTGGGGCACTATCCTACCCGGTTTCACCTGAACGGGGAGATTCCCCCTTATACAGGTCCATAACCTTTCGCTTCTAGGTTAGAGCGCATTCATGCGAGGGGGACACATGCAATCACCTATACCAACCTTGCACCACACTCACACACATATGCTAGGGACACATGCAAGTTTTCAGATGATTCCGACATTCTTGCGGACTTCCACCGGCGAAACCCTAATCTGCGGGACTCGGACCGTCTACCCCCCTAGACATTCTTCTGACAGGGGTAGCCCGGCGTAGCTATCTCTTGTTTTGTGTTTGATTATGTCATGGGATGATGTGAAACCATGTTGGTTCACAAGTTGGGGCACTATACGGCCCGGTTTCACGGTAACAGGGAGATTCCCCCTTATAAAGTCCAGAACCTTCGCTTCTAGGTTAGAGCGCATGCATGTGAGGGGGGACACATGCAATCACCTATACCAACTTGGCACCACACTCACCCACATATGCTAGGGACACATGAAAGTTTTCATCGATTCCGACGTTCTCGTGGACTTCCTCCGGTGAAACCCTGATGATCTGCGGGACTAGGATCGTCTACCCCCCTAGACATTCTTCTGACAGGGTAGCCCGACGTAGCTCTCTCTTGTTTTGTGTCTGACTAGGTCATAGGATGATGTAAAACCATGTTGGTTCACAAGTTGGGGCACTATCCTACCTGGTTTCACCTGAACGGGGAGATTCCCCCTTATACAGGTCCATAACCTTTCGCTTCTAGGTTAGAGTGCATGCATGCGAGGGGGACACATGCAATCACCTATACCAACCTTGCACCACACTCACACACATATGCTAGGGACACATGCAAGTTTTCAGATGATTCCGACGTTCTTGCGGACTTCCACCGGCGAAACCCAGATCTGTGAGTGGGGACACATGCAATCACCTATACCAACCTGGCACCACACTCACACACATATGCTAGGGACACATGCAAGTTTTCATCGATTCCGACGTTCTCGTGGACTTCCTCCGGCGAAACCCTGATGATCTGCGGGCCTCGGATCGTCTACCCCCCTAGACATTCTTCTGACAGGGGTAGCCCGGCGTAGCTCTCTCTTGTTTTGTGTCTGACTAGGTCATAGGATGATGTAAAACCAAGTTGGTTCACAAGTTGGGGCCCTATCCTACCCGGTTTCACATGAACGGGGAGATCCCCCCTTATACAGGTCTAGAACCTTTCGCTTCTAGGTTAGAGCGCATGCATGCGAGAGGGACACATGCAATCACCTATAACAACCTTGCACCACACTCACACACATATGCTAGGGACACATGCAAGTTTTCAGATGATTCCGACGTTCTCGTGGTCTTCCTCCGGCGAAACCCTGATCTGCGGGACTCGGATCGTCTACCCCCTAGACATTCTTCTGACAGGGGTAGCCCGGCGTAGATCTCTCTTGTTTTGTGTCTGACTAGGTGATAGGATGATGTAAAACCATGTTGGTTCACAAGTTGGGGCACTATCCTACCCGGTTTCACCTGAACGGGGAGATTCCCCCTTATACAGGTCCATAACCTTTCGCTTCTAGGTTAGAGCGCATGCATGCGAGGGGGACACATGCAATCACCTATACCAACCTTGAACCACACTCACACACATATGCTAGGGACACATGCAAGTTTTCAGATGATTCCGACTTTCTTGCGGACTTCCACCGGCGAAACCCTGATCTGCGGGACTCGGACCGTCTACCCCCCTAGACATTCTTTTGACAGGGGTAGCCCGGCGTAGCTCTCTCTTGTTTTGTATTTGATTATGTCATGGGATGATGTGAAACCATGTTGGTTCACAAGTTGGGGCACTATACGGCCCGATTTCACCATAACGGGGAGATTCCCCCTTATACAGGTCCAGAACCTTCGCTTCTAGGTTAGAGCGCATGCATGTGAGGGGGGACACATGCAATCACCTATACCAGCCTGGCACCACACTCACACACATATGCTAGGGACACATGCAAGTTTTCATCGATTCCGACGTTCTCGTGGACTTCCTCCGGCGAAACCCTGATGATCTGCGGGCCTCGGATCGTCTACCCCCTAGACATTCTTCTGACAGGGGTAGCCCGGCGTAGCTCTCTCTTGTTTTGTGTCTGACTAGGTCATAGGATGATGTAAAACCATGTTGGTTCACAAGTTGGGGCACTATCCTACCCGGTTTCACATGAACGGGGAGATCCCCCCTTATACAGGTCTAGAACCTTTCGCTTCTATGTTAGAGCGCATGCATGCGAGAGGGACACACGCAATCACCTATACCAACCTTGCACCACACTCACACACATATGCTAGGGACACATGCAAGTTTTCAGATGATTCCGACGTTCTCGTGGTCTTCCTACGGCGAAACCCTGATCTGCGAGACTCAGATCGTCTACCCCCCTAGACATTCTTCTGATAGTGGTAGCCCGGCGTAGCTCTCTCTTGTTTGTGTCTTACTAGATCATAGGATGATGTAAAACCATGTTGGTTCACAAGTTGGGATACTATCCTACCCGGTTTCACCTGAACAGGGAGATTCCCCCTTATACAGGTCCATAACCTTTCGCTTCTAGGTTAGAGCGCATGCATGCGAGAGGGACACATGCAATCACCTATACCAACCTTGCACCACACACACACATATGCTAGGGACACATGCAAGTTTTCAGATGATTCCGACGTTCTCGTGGTATTCCTCCGGCGAAACCCTGATCTACGGGACTCGGATCGTCTACCCCCCTAGACATTCTTCTGACAGGGGTAGCCCGGCGTAGCTCTCTCTTGTTTTGTGTCTGACTAGGTCATAGGATGATGTAAAACCATGTTGGCTCACAAGTTGGGGCACTATCCTACCCGGTTTCACCTGAACGGGGAGATTCCCCCTTATACAGGTCCATAACCTTTCGCTTCTAGGTTAGAGCGCATGCATGCGAGGGGGACACATGCAATCACCTATACCAACCTTGCACCACACTCACACACATATGCTAGGGACACATGCAAGTTTTCAGATGATTCCGACATTCTTGCGGACTTCCACCGGCGAAACCCTAATCTGCGGGACTCGGACCGTCTACCCCCCTAGACATTCTTCTGACAGGGGTAGCCCGGCGTAGCTATCTCTTGTTTTGTGTTTGATTATGTCATGGGATGATGTGAAACCATGTTGGTTCACAAGTTGGGGCACTATACGGCCCGGTTTCACGGTAACAGGGAGATTCCCCCTTATAAAGTCCAGAACCTTCGCTTCTAGGTTAGAGCGCATGCATGTGAGGGGGGACACATGCAATCACCTATACCAACTTGGCACCACACTCACCCACATATGCTAGGGACACATGAAAGTTTTCATCGATTCCGACGTTCTCGTGGACTTCCTCCGGTGAAACCCTGATGATCTGCGGGACTAGGATCGTCTACCCCCCTAGACATTCTTCTGACAGGGTAGCCCGACGTAGCTCTCTCTTGTTTTGTGTCTGACTAGGTCATAGGATGATGTAAAACCATGTTGGTTCACAAGTTGGGGCACTATCCTACCTGGTTTCACCTGAACGGGGAGATTCCCCCTTATACAGGTCCATAACCTTTCGCTTCTAGGTTAGAGTGCATGCATGCGAGGGGGACACATGCAATCACCTATACCAACCTTGCACCACACTCACACACATATGCTAGGGACACATGCAAGTTTTCAGATGATTCCGACGTTCTTGCGGACTTCCACCGGCGAAACCCAGATCTGTGAGTGGGGACACATGCAATCACCTATACCAACCTGGCACCACACTCACACACATATGCTAGGGACACATGCAAGTTTTCATCGATTCCGACGTTCTCGTGGACTTCCTCCGGCGAAACCCTGATGATCTGCGGGCCTCGGATCGTCTACCCCCCTAGACATTCTTCTGACAGGGGTAGCCCGGCGTAGCTCTCTCTTGTTTTGTGTCTGACTAGGTCATAGGATGATGTAAAACCATGTTGGTTCACAAGTTGGGGCACTATCCTACCCGGTTTCACCTGAACAAGGAGATTCCCCCTTATACAGGTCCATAACCTTTCGCTTCTAGGTTAGAGCGCATGCATGCGAGGGGGACACATGCAATCACCTATACAAACCTTGCACCACACTCACACACATATTCTAGGGACACATGCAAGTTTTCAGATGATTCCGACGTTCTCGTGGTCTTCCTCCGGCGAAACCCTGATCTGCGGGCCTCAGATCGTCTACCCCCCTAGACATTCTTCTGACAGGGGTAGCCCGGCGTAGCTCTCTCTTGTTTTGTGTCTGACTAGGTCATAGGATGATGTAAAACCATGTTGGTTCACAAGTTGGGGCACTATCCTACCCGGTTTCACCTGAACAGGGAGATTCCCCCTTATGCAGGTCCAGAACCTTCGCTTCTAGGTTACAGCGCATGCATGCGAGGGGGACACATGCAATCACCTATACCAACCTTGCACCACACTCAGACACATATGCTAGGGACACATGCAAGTTTTCAGATGATTCCGACGTTCTCGTGGTCTTCCTCCGACGAAACCCTGATCTGCGGGACTCGGATCGTCTACCCCCCTAGACATTCTTCTGACAGGGGTAGCCCGACGTAGCTCTCTCTTGTTTTGTGTCTGACTAGGTCATAGGATGATGTAAAACCATGTTCGTTCACAAGTTGGGGCACTATCCTACCCGGTTTCACGTGAACGAGGAGATTCCCCCTTATACAGGTCGAGAACCTTTCGCTTCTAAGTTAGAGCGCATGCATGCGAGAGGGACACATGCAATCACCTATAACAACCTTGCACCACACTCACACACACATGCTAGGGACACATGCAAGTTTTCAGATGATTCCGACGTTCTCGTGGTCTTCCTCCGGCGAAACCCTGATATGTGGGACTCGGATCGTCTACCCCCCTAGACATTCTTCTGACAGGGGTAGCCCGGCATAGCTCTCTCTTGTTTTGTGTCTGACTAGGTGATAGGATGATGTAAAACCATGTTGGTTCACAAGTTGGGGCACTATCCTACCCGGTTTCACCTGAACAGGGAGATTCCCCCTTATACAGGTCCATAACCTTTCGCTTCTAGGTTAGAGCGCATGCATGCGAGGGGGACACATGCAATCACCTATACCAACCTTGCACCACACTCACACACATATGCTAGGGACACATGCAAGTTTTCAGATGATTCCGACGTTCTTGCGGACTTCCACCGGCGAAACCCTGATCTGCGGGACTCGGACCGTCTACCCCCCTAGACATTCTTTTGACAGGGGTAGCCCGGCGTAGCTCTCTCTTGTTTTGTATTTGATTATGTCATGGGATGATGTGAAACCATGTTGGTTCACAAGTTGGGGAACTATACGGCCCGGTTTCACCATAACGGGGAGATTCCCCCTTATACAGGTCCAGAACCTTCGCTTCTAGGTTAGAGCGCATGCATGTGAGGGGGGACACATGCAATCACCTATACCAACCTGGCACCACACTCACACACATATGCTAGGGACACATGCAAGTTTTCATCGATTCCGACGTTCTCGTGGACTTCCTCTGGCGAAACCCTGATGATCTGCGGGCCTCGGATCGTCTACCCCCCTAGACATTCTTCTGACAGGGGTAGCCCGGCGTAGCTCTCTCTTGTTTTGTGTCTGACTAGGTCATAGGATGATGTAAAACCATGTTGGTTCACAAGTTGGGGCACTATCCTACCCGGTTTCACATGAACGGGAGATCCCCCCTTATACAGGTCTAGAACCTTTCGCTTCTAGGTTAGAGCGCATGCATGTGAGAGGGACACACGCAATCACCTATACCAACCTTGCACCACACTCACACACATATGCTAGGGACACATGCAAGTTTTCAGATGATTCCGAGATTCTCGTGGTCTTCCTCCGGCGAAACCCTGATCTGCGAGACTCGGATCGTCTACCCCCCTAGACATTCTTCTGATAGGGGTAGCCTGGCGTAGCTCTCTCTTGTTTGTGTCTGACTAGGTCATAGGATGATGTAAAACCATGTTGGTTCAAAAGATGGGGCACTATCCTACCCGGTTTCACCTGAACAGGGAGATTCCCCCTTATACAGGTCCATAACCTTTCGCTTCTAGGTTAGAGCGCATGCATGCGAGGGGGACACATGCAATCACCTATACCAACCTTGCACCACACTCACACACATATGCTAGGGACACATGCAAGTTTTCAGATGATTCCGACGATCTTGCGGACTTCCACCGGCGAAACCCTGATCTGTGGGACTCGGACCGTCTACCCCCCTAGACATTCTTCTGACAGGGGTAGCCCGGCGTAGCTCTCTCTTGTTTTGTGTCTGATTATGTCATGGGATGATGTGAAACCATGTTGGTTCACAAGTTGGGGCACTATCCTACCCGGTTTCACCGTAACAGGGAGATTCCCCTTATACAGGTCCAGAACCTTCGCTTCTAGGTTAGAGCGCATGCATGTGAGGGGGGACACATGCAATCACCTATACCAACCTGGCACCACACTCACACACATATGCTAGGGACACATGAAATTTTTCATCGATTCCGACGTTCTCGTGTACTTCCTCCGGCGAAACCCTGATGATCTGCGGGCCTCGGATCGTCTACCCCCCTAGACATTCTTCTGACAGGGGTAGCCCGGCGTAGCTCTCTCTTGTTTTGTGTCTGACTAGGTCATAGGATGATGTAAAACCATGTTGGTTCACAAGTTGGGGCACTATCCTACCCGGTTTCACGTGAACGGGGAGATTCCCCCTTATACAGGTCGAGAACCTTTCGCTTCTAGGTTAGAGCGCATGCATGCGAGAGGGACACATGTAATCACCTATACCAACCTTGCACCACACTCACACACATATGCTAGGGACACATGCAAGTTTTCAGATGATTCCGACGTTCTCGTGGTCTTCCTCCGGCGAAACCCTGATCTACGGGACTCGGATCGTCTACCCCCCTAGACATTCTTCTGACAGGGGTAGCCCGGCGTAGCTCTCTCTTGTTTTGTGTCTGACTAGGTCATAGGATGATGTAAAACCATGTTGGCTCACAAGTTGGGGCACTATCCTACCCGGTTTCACCTGAACGGGGAGATTCCCCCTTATACAGGTCCATAACCTTTCGCTTCTAGGTTAGAGCGCATGCATGCGAGGGGGACACATGCAATCACCTATATAGACCTTGCACCACACTCACACACATATGCTAGGGACACATGCAAGTTTTCAGATGATTCCGACGTTCTTGCGGACTTCCACCAGCGAAACCCTGATCTGCGGGACTTGGACCGTCTACCCCCCTAGACATTCTTCTGACAGGGGTAGCCCGGCGTAGCTCTCTCTTGTTTTGTGTTTGATTATGTCATGGGATGATGTGAAACCATTTTGGTTCACAAGTTGGGGCACTATACAGCCCGGTTTCACTGTAACAGGGAGATTCCCCCTTATACAGGTCCAGAACCTTCGCTTCTAGGTTAGAGCGCATGCATGTGAGGGGGGACACATGCAATCACCTATACCAACCTAGCACCACACTCACACACATATTCTAGGGACACATGAAAGTTTTCATCGATTCCGACGTTCTCGTGGACTTCCTCCGGCGAAACCCTAATGATCTGCGGGCCTCGGATCGTCTACCCCCCTAGACATTCTTCTGACAGGGGTAGCCCGGCGTAGCTCTCTCTTGTTTTGTGTCTGACTAGGTCATAGGATGATGTAAAACCATGTTGGTTCACAAGTTGGGGCACTATCCTACCCGGTTCCACGTGAACGGGGAGATTCCCCCTTATACAGGTCGAGAACCTTTCGCTTCTAGGTTAGAGCGCATGCATGCGAGAGGGACACATGCAATCACCTATACCAACCTTGCACCACACTCACACACATATGCTAGGGACACATGCAAGTTTTTAGATGATTCCGACGTTTTCGTGGTCTTCCTCCGGCGAAACCCTGATCTGCGGGACTCGGATCGTCTACCCCCCTAGACATTCTTCTGACAGGGTAGCCCGACGTAGCTCTCTCTTGTTTTGTGTCTGACTAGGTCATAGGATGATGTAAAACCATTTTGATTCACAAGTTGGGGCACTATCCTACCTGGTTTCACCTGAACGGGGAGATTCCCCCTTATACAGGTCCATAACCTTTCGCTTCTAGGTTAGAGCGCATGCATGCGAGGGGGACACATGCAATCACCTATACCAACCTTGCACCACACTCACACACATATGCTAGGGACACATGCAAGTTTTCAGATGATTCCGACGTTCTTGCGGACTTCCACCGGCGAAACCCTGATCTGCGGGACTCGGACCGTCTACCCCCCTAGACATTCTTCTGACGGGGGTAGCTCGGTGTAGCTCTCTCTTGTTTTGTGTTTGATTATGTCATGGGATGATGTGAAACCATGTTGGTTCACAAGTTGGGGCACTATACGGCCCGGTTTCACCGTAACAGGGAGATTCCCCCTTATACAGGTCCAGAACCTTCGCTTCTAGGTTAGAGCGCATGCATGTGAGGGGGGACACATGCAATCACCTATATATACCAACCTGGCACCACACTCACAGACATATGCTAGGGACACATGCAAGTTTTCATCGATTCCGGCGTTCTCGTGGACTTCCTCCGGTGAAACCCTGATGATCTGCGGGCCTCGGATCGTCTACCTAATGGAAATGAAGTTCAGCATCCTCTAGAACCTTATGGTCTATTGCAAAGTTAGTGTTTCCATGGTCTGAATACTAACAAATAGGCAACAAAAAGTTAACTAAAAACTTTAAATAAATACATTGGAAATAAAAAAATAAAAAGAAAATTAGAAAATACCTAAAGGCACACGGCAAAGGACAAAACACACGGCAAAGAGGTCCTTTGCCGTGTGCCTGTCGCCGTCCAACACACGGCAAAGGTCCTTTGCCGTGTGTCTCTCTCCCTCAGACACACGGCAAAGAATTTTTTTCACCTTTAGCAAGGCTTTTATTACATATATGTTAGGTGATATTATTTCATAGGATCATGAGAGCACACATATGATCATAGGTTATTGTGGTCTTGATCACTATATACATGCACCCCCTGATTCCGACGTTCTCGTGGACTTCCTCCGGCGAAACCCTGATGATCTACGGGCCTCGGATCGTCTACCCCCTAGACATTCTTTTGACAGGGGTAGCCCGGCGTAGCTCTCTCTTGTTTTGTGTTTGATTATGTCATGGGATGATGTGAAACCATGTTGGTTCACAAGTTGGGGCACTATACAGCCCGGTTTCACCGTAACGGGGAGATTCCCCCTTATACAGGTCCAGAACCTTCGCTTCTAGGTTAGAGCGCATGCATGTGAGGGGGGACACATGCAATCACCTATATCAACCTGGCACCACACTCACACACATATGCTAGGGACACATGCAAGTTTTCATCGATTCCGACGTTCTCGTGGACTTCCTCCGGCGAAACCCTGATGATCTGCGGGCCTCGGATCGTCTACCCCCCTAGACATTCTTCTGACAGGGGTAGCCCGGCGTAGCTCTCTCTTGTTTTGTGTCTGACTAGGTCATAGGATGATGTAAAACCATGTCGGTTCACAAGTTGGGGCACTATCCTACCCTGTTTCACCTGAACGAGGAGATTCCCCCTCATACAGGTCTAGAACCTTTCGCTTCTAGGTTAGAGCGCATGCATGCGAGGGGGACACATGCAATCACCTATACCAACCTTGCACCACACTCACACACATATGCTAGGGACACATGCAAGTTTTCAGATGATTCCGACGTTCTCGTGGTCTTCCTCCGGCGAAACCCTGATCTGCGGGACTCGAATCGTCTACCCCCCTAGACATTCTTCTGACAGGGGTATCCCGGCGTAGCTCTCTCTTGTTTTGTGTCTGACTAGGTCATAGGATGATGTAAAACCATGTTGGTTCATAAGTTGGGGCACTATCCTACCCGGTTTCACCTGAACGGGGAGATTCCCCCTTATACAGGTCCATAACCTTCCGCTTCTAGGTTAGAGCGCATGCATGCGAGGGGTAATCATGCAATCACCTATACCAACCTTGCACCACACTCACACACATATGCTAGGGACACATGCAAGTTTTCAGATGATTCCGACATTCTTGCGGACTTCCACCGGCGAAACCCTGATCTGCGGAACTCGGACTGTCTACCCCCCTAGACATTCTTCTGACAGGGGTAGCCCGGCGTAGCTCTCTCTTGTTTTGTGTTTGATTATGTCATGGGATGATGTGAAACCATGTTGGTTCATAAGTTGGGGCACTATACGGCCCGGTTTCACCGTAACGGGGAGATTCCCTGTTATACAGGTCCAGAACCTTCGCTTCTAGGTTAGAGCGCATGCATGTGAGGGGGGACACATGCAATCACCTATACCAACCTGGCACCACACTCACACACATATGCTAGGGACACATGCAAGTTTTCATCGATTCCGACGTTCTCGTGGACTTCCTCCGGCGAAACCCTGATGATCTGCGGGCCTCGGATCGTCTACCCCCCTAGAAATTCTTCTGACAGGGGTACCCCGGCGTAGCTCTCTCTTGTTTTGTGTCTGACTAGGTCATAGGATGATGTAAAACCATGTCGGTTCACAAGTTGGGGCACTATCCTACCCGGTTTCACCTGAACGAGGAGATTCCCCCTCATACAGGTCTAGAACCTTTCGCTTCTAGGTTAGAGCGCATGCATGCGAGGGGGACACATCCAATCACCTATACCAACCTTGCACCACACTCACACACATATTCTAGGGACACATGCAAGTTTTCAGATGATTCCGACGTTCTCGTGGTCTTCCTCCGGCGAAACCCTGATCTGCGGGACTCGAATCGTCTACCCCCTAGACATTCTTCTGACAGGGGTAGCCCGGCGTAGCTCTCTCTTATTTTGTGTCTGACTAGGTCATAGGATGATGTAAAACCATGTTGGTTCATAAGTTGGGGCACTATCCTACCCGGTTTCACCTGAACGGGGAGATTCCCCCTTATACAGGTCCATAACCTTCCGCTTCTAGGTTAGAGCGCATGCATGCGAGGGGGAATCATGCAATCACCTATACCAACCTTGCACCACACTCACACACATATGCTAGGACACATGCAAGTTTTCAGATGATTCCGACGTTCTTGCGGACTTCCACCGGCGAAACCCTGATCTGCGGAACCCAGACTGTCTACCCCCCTAGACATTCTTCTGACAGGGGTAGCCCGGCGTAGCTCTCTCTTGTTTTGTGTTTGATTATGTCATGGGATGATGTGAAACCATGTTGGTTCACGAGTTGGGGCACTATACGGCCCGGTTTCACCGTAACGGGGAGATTCCCTGTTATACAGGTCCAGAACCTTCGCTTCTAGGTTAGAGCGCATGCATGTGAGGGGGGACACATGCAATCACCTATACCAACCTGGCACCACACTCACACACATATGCTAGGGACACATGCAAGTTTTCATCGATTCCGACGT
The DNA here is from genome assembly GCA_916181665.1 of Avena sativa. Lineage (NCBI taxonomy): Eukaryota > Viridiplantae > Streptophyta > Magnoliopsida > Poales > Poaceae > Avena > Avena sativa. Next base: position 389,587,994 of record OV702296.1, read on the forward strand.
TCTCGTGGACTTCCTCCGGCGAAACCCTGATGATCTGCGGGCCTCGGATCGTCTACCCCCCTAGACATTCTTCTGACAGGGGTAGCCCGGCGTAGCTCTCTCTTGTTTTGTGTCTGACTAGGTCATAGGATGATGTAAAACCATGTTGGTTCACAAGTTGGGGCACTATCCTACCTGGTTTCACCTGAACGGGGAGATTCCCCCTTATACAGGTCCAGAACCTTTCGCTTCTAGGTTAGAGCGCATGCATGCGAGTGGGACACATGCAATCACCTATATAGACCTTGCACCACACTCACACACATATGCTAGGGACACATGCAAGTTTTCAGATAATTCCGACGCTCTCGTGGTCTTCCTCCGGCGAAACCCTGATCTGCGGGCCTCGGATACTCTACCCCCTAGACATTCTTCTGACAGGGGTAGCCCGGCGTAGCTCTCTCTTGTTTTGTGTCTAACTAGGTCATAGGATGATGTAAAACCATGTTGGTTCACAAGTTGGGGCACTATCCTACCCGGTTTCACCTTAACGGGGCGATTCCCCCTTATACAGGTCCAGAACCTTCGCCTCTAGGTTAGAGCGCATGCATGCGAGGGGGACACATGTAATCACCTATACCAACCTTGCACCACACTCACACACATATGCTAGGGACACATGCAAGTTTTCAGATGATTCCGACGTTCTCGTGGTCTTCCTCCGACGAAACCCTGATCTGCGGGACTCGGATCGTCTACCCCCCTAGACATTCTTCTGACAGGGGTAGCCCGGCATAGCTCTCTCTTTTTTTGTGTCTGACTAGGTCATAGGATGATGTAAAACCATGTTGGTTCACAAGTTGGGGCACTATTCTACCCGGTTTCACGTGAACGGGGAGATTCCCCCTTATACAGGTCGAGAACCTTTCGCTTCTAGGTTAGAGCGCATGCATGCGAGAGGGACACATGCAATCACCTATACCAACCTTGCACCACACTCACACACATATGCTAGGGACACATGCAAGTTTTCAGATGATTCCGACGTTCTTGCGGACTTCCACCGGCGAAACCCTGATCTGTGAGTGGGGACACATGCAATCACCTATACCAACCTGCCACCACACTCACACACATATTCTAGGGACACATGCAAGTTTTCATCGATTCCGACGTTCTCGTGGACTTCCTCCGGCGAAACCCTGATGATCTGCGGGCCTCGGATCGTCTACCCCCCTAGACATTCTTCTGACAGGGGTAGCCCGGCGTAGCTCTCTCTTGTTTTGTGTCTGACTAGGTCATAGGATGATGTAAAACCATGTTGGTTCACAAGTTGGGGCACTATCCTACCCGGTTTCACCTGAACAGGGAGATTCCCCCTTATACAGGTCCATAACCTTTCGCTTCTAGGTTAGAGCGCATGCATGCGAGGGGGACACATGCAATCACCTATACAAACCTTGCACCACACTCACACACATATTCTAGGGACACATGCAAGTTTTCAGATGATTCCGACGTTCTCGTGGTCTTCCTCCGGCGAAACCCTGATCTGCGGGCCTCGGATCGTCTACCCCCCTAGACATTCTTCTGACAGGGGTAGCCCGGCGTAGCTCTCTCTTGTTTTGTGTCTGACTAGGTCATAGGATGATGTAAAACCATGTTGGTTCACAAGTTGGGGCACTATCCTACCCGGTTTCACCTGAACGGGGAGATTCCCCCTTATACAGGTCCAGAACCTTCGCTTCTAGGTTAGAGCGCATGCATGCGAGGGGGACACATGCAATCACCTATACCAACCTTGCACCACACTCACACACATATGTTAGGGACACATGCAAGTTTTCAGATGATTCCGACGTTCTCGTGGTCTTCCTCCGACGAAACCCTGATCTGCGGGACTCGGATCGTCTACCCCCCTAGACATTCTTCTGACAGGGGTAGCCCGGCTTAGCTCTCTCTTGTTTTGTGTCTGACTAGGTCATAGGATGATGTAAAACCATGTTGGTTCACAAGTTGGGGCACTATCCTACCCGGTTTCACGTGAACGGGGAGATTCCCCCTTATACAGGTCGAGAACCTTTCGCTTCTAGGTTAGAGCGCATGCATGCGAGAGGGACACATGCAATCACCTATAACAACCTTGCACCACACTCACACACATATGCTAGGGACACATGCAAGTTTTCAGATGATTCCGATGTTCTCGTGGTCTTCCTCCGGCGAAACCCTGATCTGCGGGACTCGGATCGTCTACCCCCCTAGACATTCTTCTGACAGGGGTAGCCTGGCATAGCTCTCTCTTGTTTTGTGTCTGACTAGGTGATAGGATGATGTAAAACCATGTTGGTTCACAAGTTGGGGCACTATCCTACCCGGTTTCACCTGAACGGGGAGATTCCCCCTTATACAGGTCCATAACCTTTCGCTTCTAGGTTAGAGCGCATGCATGCGAGGGGGACACATGCAATCACCTATACCAACCGTGCACCACACTCACACACATATGCCAGGGACACATGCAAGTTTTCAGATGATTCCGACGTTCTTGCGGACTTCCACCGGCGAAACCCTGATCTGCGGGACTCGGACCGTCTACCCCCCTAGACATTCTTTTGACAGGGGTAGCCCGGCGTAGCTCTCTCTTGTTTTGTATTTGATTATGTCATGGGATGATGTGAAACCATGTTGGTTCACAAGTTGGGGCACTATACGGCCCGGTTTCACCATAACGGGGAGATTCCCCCTTATACAGGTCCAGAACCTTCGCTTCTAGGTTAGAGCGCATGCATGTGAGGGGGGACACATGCAATCACCTATACCAACCTGGCACCACACTCACACACATATGCTAGGGACACATGCAAGTTTTCATCGATTCCGACGTTCTCGTGGACTTCCTCCGGCGAAACCCTGATGATCTGCGGGCCTCGGATCGTCTACCCCCCTAGACATTCTTCTGACAGGGGTAGCCCGACGTAGCTCTCTCTTGTTTTGTGTCTGACTAGGTCATAGGATGATGTAAAACCATGTTGGTTCACAAGTTGGGGCACTATCCTACCCGGTTTCACATGAACGGGGAGATCCCCCCTTATACAGGTCTAGAACCTTTCGCTTCTAGGTTAGAGCGCATGCATGCGAGAGGGACACACGCAATCACCTATACCAACCTTGCACCACACTCACACACATATTCTAGGGACACATGCAAGTTTTCAGATGATTCCGACGTTCTCGTGGTCTTCCTCCGGCGAAACCCTGATCTGCGAGACTCGGATCGTCTACCCCCTAGACATTCTTCTGATAGGGGTAGCCCGGCGTAGCTCTCTCTTGTTTGTGTCTGACTAGGTCATAGGATGATCTAAAACCATGTTGGTTCACAAGTTGGGGCACTATCCTACCCGGTTTCACCTGAACAGGGAGATTCCCCCTTATACAGGTCCATAACCTTTCGCTTCTAGGTTAGAGCGCATGCATGCGAGGGGGACACATGCAATCACCTATACCAACCTTGCACCACACTCACACACATATGCTAGGGACACATGCAAGTTTTCAGATGATTCCGACGTTCTCGTGGTCTTCCTCCGACGAAACCCTGATCTGCGGGACTCGGATCGTCTACCCCCCTAGACATTCTTCTGACAGGGGTAGCCTGGCATAGCTCTCTCTTTTTTTGTGTCTGACTAGGTCATAGGATGATGTAAAACCATGTTGGTTCACAAGTTGGGGCACTATTCTACCCGGTTTCACGTGAACGGGGAGATTCCCCCTTATACAGGTCGAGAACCTTTCGCTTCTAGGTTAGAGCGCATGCATGCGAGAGGGACACATGCAATCACCTATACCAACCTTGCACCACACTCACACACATATGCTAGGGACACATGCAAGTTTTCAGATGATTCCGACGTTCTTGCGGACTTCCACCGGCGAAACCCTGATCTGTGAGTGGGGACACATGCAATCACCTATACCAACCTGCCACCACACTCACACACATATGCTAGGGACACATGCAAGTTTTCATCGATTCCGACGTTCTCGTGGACTTCCTCCGGCGAAACCCTGATGATCTGCGGGCCTCGGATCGTCTACCCCCCTAGACATTCTTCTGACAGGGGTAGCCCGGCGTAGCTCTCTCTTGTTTTGTGTCTGACTAGGTCATAGGATGATGTAAAACCATGTTGGTTCACAAGTTGGGGCACTATCCTACCCGGTTTCACCTGAACAGGGAGATTCCCCCTTATACAGGTCCATAACCTTTCGCTTCTAGGTTAGAGCGCATGCATGCGAGGGGGACACATGCAATCACCTATACAAACCTTGCACCACACTCACACACATATTCTAGGGACACATGCAAGTTTTCAGATGATTCCGACGTTCTCGTGGTCTTCCTCCGGCGAAACCCTGATCTGCGGGCCTCGGATCGTCTACCCCCCTAGACATTCTTCTGACAGGGGTAGCCCGGCGTAGCTCTCTCTTGTTTTGTGTCTGACTAGGTCATAGGATGATGTAAAACCATGTTGGTTCACAAGTTGGGGCACTATCCTACCCGGTTTCACCTGAACGGGGAGATTCCCCCTTATACAGGTCCAGAACCTTCGCTTCTAGGTTAGAGCGCATGCATGCGAGGGGGACACATGCAATCACCTATACCAACCTTGCACCACACTCACACACATATGTTAGGGACACATGCAAGTTTTCAGATGATTCCGACGTTCTCGTGGTCTTCCTCCGACGAAACCCTGATCTGCGGGACTCGGATCGTCTACCCCCCTAGACATTCTTCTGACAGGGGTAGCCCGGCTTAGCTCTCTCTTGTTTTGTGTCTGACTAGGTCATAGGATGATGTAAAACCATGTTGGTTCACAAGTTGGGGCACTATCCTACCCGGTTTCACGTGAACGGGGAGATTCCCCCTTATACAGGTCGAGAACCTTTCGCTTCTAGGTTAGAGCGCATGCATGCGAGAGGGACACATGCAATCACCTATAACAACCTTGCACCACACTCACACACATATGCTAGGGACACATGCAAGTTTTCAGATGATTCCGATGTTCTCGTGGTCTTCCTCCGGCGAAACCCTGATCTGCGGGACTCGGATCGTCTACCCCCCTAGACATTCTTCTGACAGGGGTAGCCTGGCGTAGCTCTCTCTTGTTTTGTGTCTGACTAGGTGATAGGATGATGTAAAACCATGTTGGTTCACAAGTTGGGGCACTATCCTACCCGGTTTCACCTGAACGGGGAGATTCCCCCTTATACAGGTCCATAACCTTTCGCTTCTAGGTTAGAGCGCATGCATGCGAGGGGGACACATGCAATCACCTATACCAACCGTGCACCACACTCACACACATATGCCAGGGACACATGCAAGTTTTCAGATGATTCCGACGTTCTTGCGGACTTCCACCGGCGAAACCCTGATCTGCGGGACTCGGACCGTCTACCCCCTAGACATTCTTTTGACAGGGGTAGCCCGGCGTAGCTCTCTCTTGTTTTGTATTTGATTATGTCATGGGATGATGTGAAACCATGTTGGTTCACAAGTTGGGGCACTATACGGCCCGGTTTCACCATAACGGGGAGATTCCCCCTTATACAGGTCCAGAACCTTCGCTTCTAGGTTAGAGCGCATGCATGTGAGGGGGGACACATGCAATCACCTATACCAACCTGGCACCACACTCACACACATATGCTAGGGACACATGCAAGTTTTCATCGATTCCGACGTTCTCGTGGACTTCCTCCGGCGAAACCCTGATGATCTGCGGGCCTCGGATCGTCTACCCCCCTAGACATTCTTCTGACAGGGGTAGCCCGACGTAGCTCTCTCTTGTTTTGTGTCTGACTAGGTCATAGGATGATGTAAAACCATGTTGGTTCACAAGTTGGGGCACTATCCTACCCGGTTTCACATGAACGGGGAGATCCCCCCTTATACAGGTCTAGAACCTTTCGCTTCTAGGTTAGAGCGCATGCATGCGAGAGGGACACACGCAATCACCTATACCAACCTTGCACCACACTCACACACATATTCTAGGGACACATGCAAGTTTTCAGATGATTCCGACGTTCTCGTGGTCTTCCTCCGGCGAAACCCTGATCTGCGAGACTCGGATCGTCTACCCCCTAGACATTCTTCTGATAGGGGTAGCCCGGCGTAGCTCTCTCTTGTTTGTGTCTGACTAGGTCATAGGATGATGTAAAACCATGTTGGTTCACAAGTTGGGGCACTATCCTACCCGGTTTCACCTGAACAGGGAGATTCCCCCTTATACAGGTCCATAACCTTTCGCTTCTAGGTTAGAGCGCATGCATGCGAGGGGGACACATGCAATCACCTATACCAACCTTGCACCACACTCACACACATATGCTAGGGACACATGCAAGTTTTCAGATGTTTCCGACGATCTTGCGGACTTCCACCGGCGAAACCCTGATCTGCGGGACTCGGACCGTCTACCCCCCTAGACATTCTTCTGACAGGGGTAGCCCGGTGTAGCTCTCTCTTGTTTTGTGTCTGATTATGTCATGGGATGATGTGAAACCATGTTGGTTCACAAGTTGGGGCACTATCCTACCCGGTTTCACCGTAACAGGGAGATTCCCCCTTATGCAGGTCCAGAACCTTCGCTTCTAGGTTAGAGCGCATGCATGTGAGGGGGGACACATGCAATCACCTATACCAACCTGGCACCACACTCACACACATATGCTAGGGACACATGAAATTTTTCATCGATTCCGACGTTCTCGTGTACTTCCTCCGGCGAAACCCTGATGATCTGTGGGCCTCGGATCGTCTACCCCCCTAGACATTCTTCTGACAGGGGTAGCCTGGCGTAGCTCTCTCTTGTTTTGTGTCTGACTAGGTCATAGGATGATGTAAAACCATGTTGGTTCACAAGTTGGGGCACTATCCTACCCGGTTTCACGTGAACGGGGAGATTCCCCCTTATACAGGTCGAGAACCTTTCACTTCTAGGTTAGAGCGCATGCATGCGAGAGGGACACATGCAATCACCTATACCAACCTTGCACCACACTCACACACATATGCTAGGGACACATGCAAGTTTTCAGATGATTCCGACGTTCTCGTGGTCTTCCTCCGGCGAAACCCTGATCTACGGGACTCGGATCGTCTACCCCCCTAGACATTCTTCTGACAGGGGTAGCCCGGCGTAGCTCTATCTTGTTTTGTGTCTGACTAGGTCATAGGATGATGTAAAACCATGTTGGCTCACAAGTTGCGGCACTATCCTACCCGGTTTCACCTGAACGGGGAGATTCCCCCTTATACAGGTCCATAACCTTTCGCTTCTAGGTTAGAGCGCATGCATGCGAGGGGGACACATGCAATCACCTATATAGACCTTGCACCACACTCACACACATATGCTAGGGACACATGCAAGTTTTCAGATGATTCCGACGTTCTTGCGGACTTCCACCAGCGAAACCCTGATCTGCGGGACTTGGACCGTCTACCCCCCTAGACATTCTTCTGACAGGGGTAGCCCGGCGTAGCTCTCTCTTGTTTTGTGTTTGATTATGTCATGGGATGATGTGAAACCATGTTGGTTCACAAGTTGGGGCACTATACGGCCCGGTTTCACTGTAACAGGGAGATTCCCCCTTATACAGGTCCAGAACCTTCGCTTCTAGGTTAGAGCGCATGCATGTGAGGGGGGACACATGCAATCACCTATACCAACCTGGCACCACACTCACACACATATTCTAGGGACACATGAAAGTTTTCATCGATTCCGACGTTCTCGTGGACTTCCTCCGGCGAAACCCTGATGATCTGCGGGCCTCGGATCGTCTACCCCCTAGACATTCTTCTGACAGGGGTAGCCCGGCGTAGCTCTCTCTTGTTTTGTGTCTGACTAGGTCATAGGATGATGTAAAACCATGTTGGTTCACAAGTTGGGGCACTATCCTACCCGGTTTCACGTGAACGGGGAGATTCCCCCTTATACAGGTCGAGAACCTTTCGCTTCTAGGTTCGAGCGCATGCATGCGAGAGGGACACATGCAATCACCTATACCAACCTTGCACCACACTCACACACATATGCTAGGGACACATGCAAGTTTTTAGATGATTCCGACGTTTTCGTGGTCTTCCTCCGGCGAAACCCTGATCTGCGGGACTCGGATCGTCTACCCCCCTAGACATTCTTCTGACAGGGTAGCCCGATGTAGCTCTCTCTTGTTTTGTGTATGACTAGGTCATAGGATGATGTAAAACCATGTTGGTTCACAAGTTGGGGCACTATCCTACCTGGTTTTACCTGAACGGGGAGATTCCCCCTTATACAGGTCCATAACCTTTCGCTTCTAGGTTAGAGCGCATGCATGCGAGAGGGACACATGCAATCACCTATACCAACCTTGCACCACACTCACACACATATGCTAGGGACACATGCAAGTTTTCAGATGATTCCGACGTTCTTGCGGACTTCCACCGGCGAAACCCTGATCTGCGGGACTCGGACCGTCTACCCCCTAGACATTCTTCTGACGGGGGTAGCTCGGTGTAGCTCTCTCTTGTTTTGTGTTTGATTATGTCATGGGATGATGTGAAACCATGTTGATTCACAAGTTGGGGCACTATACGGCCCGGTTTCACCGTAACAGGGAGATTCCCCCTTATACAGGTCCAGAACCTTCGCTTCTAGGTTAGAGCGCATGCATGTGAGGGGGGACACATGCAATCACCTATATATACCAACCTGGCACCACAGTCACACACATATGCTAGGGACACATGCAAGTTTACATCGATTCCGACGTTCTCGTGGACTTCCTCCGGCGAAACCCTGATGATCTGCGGGCCTCGGATCGTCTACCTAATGGAAATGAAGTTTAGCATCCTCTAGAACCTTATGGTCTATTGCAAAGTTAGTGTTTCCATGGTCTGAATACTAACAAATAGGCAACAAAAAGTTAACTAAAAACTTTAAATAAATACATTGGAAAGAAAAAAATAAAAATAAAATTAGAAAATACCTAAAGGCACACGGCAAAGGACAAAACACACGGCAAAGAGGTCCTTTGCCGTGTGCCTGTCGCCGTCAAACACACGGCAAAGGTCCTTTGCCGTGTGTCTCTCTCCCTCAGACACACGGCAAAGAATTTTTTTCACCTTTAGCAAGGCTTTTATTACATATATGTTAGGTGATATTATTTCATAGGATCATGAGAGCACACATATGATCATAGGTTATTGTGGTCTTGATCACTATATACATGCACCCCCCTGATTCCGACGTTCTCGTGGACTTCCTCCGGCGAAACCCTGATGATCTACGGGCCTCGGATCGTCTACCCCCTAGACATTCTTCTGACAGGGGTAGCCCGGCGTAGCTCTCTCTTGTTTTGTGTTTGATTATGTCATGGGATGATGTGAAACCATGTTGGTTCACAAGTTGGGGCACTATACGGCCCGGTTTCACCGTAACGGGGAGATTCCCCCTTATACAGGTCAAGAACCTTCGCTTCTAGGTTAGAGCGCATGCATGTGAGGGGGACACATGCAATCACCTATATCAACCTGGCACCACAGTCACACACATATGCTAGGGACACATGCAAGTTTTCATCGATTCCGACGTTCTCGTGGACTTCCTCCGGCGAAACCCTGATGATCTGCGGGCCTCGGATCGTCTACCCCCCTAGACATTCTTCTGACAGGCGTAGCCCGGCATAGCTCTCTCTTGTTTTGTGTCTGACTAGGTCATAGGATGATGTAAAACCATGTCGGTTCACAAGTTGGGGCACTATCCTACCCGGTTTCACCTGAACGAGGAGATTCCCCCTCATACAGGTCCAGAACCTTTCGCTTCTAGGTTAGAGCGCATGCATGCGAGGGGGACACATGCAATCACCTATACCAACCTTGCACCACACTCACACACATATGCTGGGGACACATGCAAGTTTTCAGATGATTCCGACGTTCTCGTGGTCTTCCTCCGGCGAAACCCTGATCTGCGGGACTCGAATCGTCTACCCCCCTAGACATTCTTCTGACAGGGGTAGCCCGGCGTAGCTCTCTCTTGTTTTGTGTCTGACTAGGTCATAGGATGATGTAAAACCATGTTGGTTCACAAGTTGGGGCACTATCCTACCCGGTTTCACCTGAACGGGGAGATTCCCCCTTATACAAGTCCATAACCTTCCGCTTCTAGGTTAGAGCGCATGCATGCGAGGGGGAATCATGCAATCACCTATACCAACCTTGCACCACACTCACACACATATGCTAGGGACACATGCAAGTTTTCAGATGATTCCGACGTTCTTGCGGACTTCCACCGGCGAAACCCTGATCTGCGGGACTCGGACTGTCTACCCCCCTAGACATTCTTCTGACAGGGGTAGCCCAGCGTAGCTCTCTCTTGTTTTGTGTTTGATTATGTCATGGGATGATGTGAAACCATGTTGGTTCACAAGTTGGGGCACTATACGGCCCGGTTTCACCGTAACGTGGAGATTCCCCCTTATACAGGTCCAGAACCTTCGCTTCTAGGTTAGAGCGCATGCATGTGAGGGGGGACACATGCAATCACCTATACCAACCTGGCACCACACTCACACACATATGCTAGGGACACATGAAAGTTTTCATCGATTCCGACATTCTCGTGGACTTCCTCCGGCGAAACCCTGATGATCTGCGGGCCTCGGATCGTCTACCTAATGGAAATGAAGTTCAGCATCCTCTAGAACCTTATGGTCTATTGCAAAGTTAGTGTTTCCATGGTCTGAATACTTACAAATAGGCAACAAAAAGTTAACTACAAACTTTAAATAAATACATTTGAAAGAAAAAAATATAAAGAAAATTAGAAAATACCTAAAGACACACGGCAAAGGACAAAACACACGGCAAAGAGGTCCTTTGTCGTGTGCCTGTCGCCGTCAAACACACGGCAAAGGTCCTTTGCCGTGTGTCTCTCTCCCTCAGACACACGGCAAAGAATTTTTTTCACCTTTAGCAAGGCTTTTATTACATATATGTTAGGTGATATTATTTCATAGGATCATGAGAGCACACATATGATCATAGGTTATTGTGGTCTTGATCACTATATACATGCACCCCCCTGATTCCGACGTTCTCGTGGACTTCCTCCGACGAAACCCTGATGATCTACGGGCCTCGGATCGTCTACCCCCTAGACATTCTTCTGACAGGGGTAGCCCGGCGTAGCTCTCTCTTGTTTTGTGTTTGATTATGTCATGGGATGATGTGAAACCATGTTGGTTCACAAGTTGGGGCACTATACGGCCCGGTTTCACCGTAACGGGGAGATTCCCCCTTATACAGGTCAAGAACCTTCGCTTCTAGGTTAGAGCGCATGCATGTGAGGGGGGACACATGCAATCACCTATATCAACCTGGCACCACACTCACACACAGATGCTAGGGACACATGCAAGTTTTCATCGATTCCGACGTTCTCGTGGACTTCCTCCGGCGAAACCCTGATGATCTGCGGGCCTCAGATCGTCTACCCCCCTAGACATTCTTCTGACAGGGGTAGCCCGGCGTAGCTCTCTCTTGTTTTGTGTCTGACTAGGTCATAGGATGATGTAAAACCATGTCGGTTCACAAGTTGGGGCACTATCCTACCCGGTTTCACCTGAACGAGGAGATTCCCCCTCATACAGGTCTAGAACCTTTCGCTTCTAGGTTAGAGCGCATGCATGCGAGGGGGACACATGCAATCACCTATACCAACCTTGCACCACACTCACACACATATGCTAGGGACACATGCAAGTTTTCAGATGATTCCGACGATCTCGTGGTCTTCCTCCGGCGAAACCCTGATCTGCGGTACTCGAATCGTCTACCCCCTAGACATTCTTCTGACAGGGGTAGCCCGGCGTAGCTCTCTCTTGTTTTGTGTCTGACTAGGTCATAGGATGATGTAAAACCATGTTGGTTCACAAGTTGGGGCACTATCCTACCCGGTTTCACCTGAACGGGGAGATTCCCCCTTATACAGGTCCATAACCTTCCGCTTCTAGGTTAGAGCGCATGCATGCGAGGGGGAATCATGCAATCACCTATACCAACCTTGCACCACACTCACACACATATGCTAGGGACACATGCAAGTTTTCAGATGATTCTGACGTTCTTGCGGACTTCCACCGGCGAAACCCTGATCTGCGGAACTCGGACTGTCTACCCCCCTAGACATTCTTCTGACAGGGGTAGCCCGGCGTAGCTCTCTCTTGTTTTGTGTTTGATTATGTCATGGGATGATGTGAAACCATGTTGGTTCACAAGTTGGGGCACTATACGGCCCGGTTTCACCGTAACGGGGAGATTCCCCGTTATACAGGTCCAGAACCTTCGCTTCTAGGTTAGAGCGCATGCATGTGAGGGGGGACACATGCAATCACCTATACCAACCTGGCACCACACTCACACACATATGCTAGGGACACATGCAAGTTTTCATCGATTCCGACGTTCTCGCGGACTTCCTCCGGCGAAACCCTGATGATCTGCGGGCCTCGGATCGTCTACCCCCCTAGACATTCTTCTGACAGGGGTAGCCCAGCATAGCTCTCTCTTGTTTTGTGTCTGACTAGGTCATAGGATGATGTAAAACCATGTTGGTTCACAAGTTGGGGCACTATCCTACCTGGTTTCACCTGAACGGGGAGATTCCCCCTTATACAGGTCCAGAACCTTTCGCTTCTAGGTTAAAGCGCATGCATGCGAGGGGGACACATGCAATCACCTATATAGACCTTGCACCACACTCACACACATATGCTAGGGACACATGCAAGTTTTCAGATAATTCTGACGCTCTCGTGGTCTTCCTCCGGCGAAACCCTGATCTGCGGGCCTCGGATAGTCTACCCCCTAGACATTCTTCTGACAGGGGTAGCCCGGCGTAGCTCTCTCTTGTTTTGTGTCTAACTAGGTCGTAGGATGATGTAAAACCATGTTGGTTCACAAGTTGGGGCACTATCCTACCCGGTTTCACCTGAACGGGGAGATTCCCCCTTATACAGGTCCAGAACCTTCGCCTCTAGGTTAGAGCGCATGCATGCGAGGGAGACACATGTAATCACCTATACCAACCTTGCACCACACTCACACACATATGCTAGGGACACATGCAAGTTTTCAGATGATTCCGACGTTCTCGTGGTCTTCCTCCGACGAAACCCAGATCTGTGGGACTCGGATCGTCTACCCCCCTAGACATTCTTCTGACAGGGGTAGCCCGGCATAACTCTCTCTTTTTTTGTGTCTGACTAGGTCATAGGATGATGTAAAACCATGTTGGTTCACAAGTTGGGGCACTATTCTACCCGGTTTCACGTGAACGGGGAGATTCCCCCTTATACAGGTCGAGAACCTTTCGCTTCTAGGTTAGAGCGCATGCATGCGAGAGGGACACATGCAATCACCTATACCAACCTTGCACCACACTCACACACATATGCTAGGGACACATGCAAGTTTTCAGATGATTCCGACGTTCTCGTGGTCTTCCTTCGGCGAAACCCTGATCTGCGGGACTCGGATCGTCTACCCCCCTAGACATTCTTCTGACAGGGGTAGCCCGGCGTAGCTCTCTCTTGTTTTGTGTCTGACTAGGTCATCGGATGATGTAAAACCATGTTGGTTCACAAGTTGGGGAACTATCCTACCCGGTTTCACCTGAACGGGGAGATTCCCCCTTATACAGGTCCAGAACCTTCGCTTCTAGGTTAGAGCGCATGCATGCGAGGGGGACACATGCAATCACCTATACCAACCTTGCACCACACTCACACACACATATGCTAGGGACACATGCAAGTTTTCAGATGATTCCGACGTTCTCGTGGTCTTCCTCCGACGAAACCCTGATCTGCGGGACTTTGATCGTCTACCCCCCTAGACATTCTTCTGACAGGGGTAGCCCGGTGTAGCTCTCTCTTGTTTTGTGTCTGACTAGGTCATAGGATGATGTAAAACCATGTTGGTTCACAAGTTGGGGCACTATCCTACCCGGTTTCACGTGAACGGGGAGATTCCCCCATATACAGGTCGAGAACCTTTCGCTTCTAGGTTAGAGCGCATGCATGCGAGAGGGACACATGCAATCACCTATACCAACCTTGCACCACACTCACACACATATGCTAGGGACACATGCAAGTTTTCAGATGATTCCGACGTTCTCGTGGTCTTCCTCCGGCGAAACCCTGATCTGCGGGACTCGGATCGTCTACCCCCCTAGACATTCTTCTGACAGGGGTAGCCCGGCGTAGCTCTCTCTTGTTTTGTGTCTGACTAGGTCATAGGATGATGTAAAACCATGTTGGTTCACAAGTTGGGGCACTATCCTACCCGGTTTCACCCGAACGGGGAGATTCCCCCTTATACAGGTCCAGAACCTTTCGCTTCTAGGTTAGAGCGCATGCATGCGAGGGGGACACACGCAATCACCTATACCAACCTTGCTCCACACTCACACACATATGCTAGGGACACATGCAAGTTTTCAGATGATTCTCACGTTCTCGTGGTCTTCCTCCGGCGAAACCCTGATCTGCGAGACTCAGATCGTCTACCCCCCTAGACATTCTTCTGATAGTGGTAGCCCGGCGTAGCTCTCTCTTGTTTGTGTCTGACTAGGTCATAGGATGATGTAAAACCATGTTGGTTCACAAGTTGGGGCACTATCCTACCCGGTTTCACCTAAACAGGGAGATTCCCCCTTATACAGGTCCATAACCTTTCGCTTCTAGGTTAGAGCGCATGCATGCGAGGGGGACACATGCAATCACCTATACCAACCTTGCACCACACTCACACACATATGCTAGGGACACATGCAAGTTTTCAGATGATTCCGACGATCTTGCGGACTTCCACCGGCGAAACCCTGATCTGCGGGACTCGGACCGTCTACCCCCCTAGACATTCTTCTGACAGGGGTAGCCCGGCGTAGCTCTCTCTTGTTTAGTGTTTGATTATGTCATGGGATGATGTGAAACCATGTTGGTTCACAAGTTGGGGCACTATACGACCCGGTTTCACCGTAACAGGGAGATTCCCCCTTATACAGGTCCAGAACCTTCGCTTCTAGGTTAGAGCGCATGCATGTGAGGGGGGACACATGCAATCACCTATACCAACCTGGCACCACACTCACACACATATGCTAGGGACACATGAAATTTTTCATCGATTCCGACGTTCTCGTGTACTTCCTCCGGCGAAACCCTGATGATATGTGGGCCTCGGATCGTCTACCCCCCTAGACATTCTTCTGACAGGGGTAGCCCGGCGTAGCTCTCTCTTGTTTTGTGTCTGACTAGGTCATAGGATGATGTAAAACCATGTTGGTTCACAAGTTGGGGCACTATCCTACCCGGTTTCACGTGAACGGGGAGATTCCCCCTTATATAGGTCGAGAACCTTTCGCTTCTAGGTTAGAGCGCATGCATGCGAGAGGGACACATGCAATCACCTATACCAACCTTGCACCACACTCACACACATATGCTAGGGACACATGCAAGTTTTCAGATGATTCCGACGTTCTCGTGGTCTTCCTCCAGCGAAACCCTGATCTACGGGACTCGGATCGTCTACCCCCCTAGACATTCTTCTGACAGGGGTAGCCCGGCGTAGCTCTCTCTTGTTTTGTGTCTGACTAGGTCATAGGATGATGTAAAACCATGTTGGCTCACAAGTTGGGGCACTATCCTACCCGGTTTCACCTGAACAGGGAGATTCCCCCTTATACAGGTCCATAATCTTTCGCTTCTAGGTTAGAGCGCATGCATGCGAGGGGGACACATGCAATCACCTATACCAACCTTGCACCACACTCACACACATATGCTAGGGACACATGCAAGTTTTCAGATGATTCCGACGTTCTTGCGGACTTCCACCGGCGAAACCCTGATCTGCGGGACTCGGACCGTCTACCCCCTAGACATTCTTCTGACAGGGGTAGCCCGGCGTAGCTCACTCTTGTTTTGTGTCTGACTAGGTCATAGGATGATGTAAAACCATGTTGGTTCACAAGTTGGGGCACTATCCTACCCGGTTTCACCTGAACGGGGAGATTCCCCCTTATACAGGTCCATAACCTTCCGCTTCTAGGTTAGAGCGCATGCATGCGAGGGGGAATCATGCAATCACCTATACCAACCTTGCACCACACTCACACACATATGCTAGGGACACATGCAAGTTTTCAGATGATTCTGACGTTCTTGCGGACTTCCACCGGCGAAACCCTGATCTGCGGAACTCGGACTGTCTACCCCCCTAGACATTCTTCTGACAGGGGTAGCCCGGCGTAGCTCTCTCTTGTTTTGTGTTTGATTATGTCATGGGATGATGTGAAACCATGTTGGTTCACAAGTTGGGGCACTATACGGCCCGGTTTCACCGTAACGGGGAGATTCCCCGTTATACAGGTCCAGAACCTTCGCTTCTAGGTTAGAGCGCATGCATGTGAGGGGGGACACATGCAATCACCTATACCAACCTGGCACCACACTCACACACATATGCTAGGGACACATGCAAGTTTTCATCGATTCCGACGTTCTCGCGGACTTCCTCCGGCGAAACCCTGATGATCTGCGGGCCTCGGATCGTCTACCCCCCTAGACATTCTTCTGACAGGGGTAGCCCAGCATAGCTCTCTCTTGTTTTGTGTCTGACTAGGTCATAGGATGATGTAAAACCATGTTGGTTCACAAGTTGGGGCACTATCCTACCTGGTTTCACCTGAACGGGGAGATTCCCCCTTATACAGGTCCAGAACCTTTCGCTTCTAGGTTAAAGCGCATGCATGCGAGGGGGACACATGCAATCACCTATATAGACCTTGCACCACACTCACACACATATGCTAGGGACACATGCAAGTTTTCAGATAATTCTGACGCTCTCGTGGTCTTCCTCCGGCGAAACCCTGATCTGCGGGCCTCGGATAGTCTACCCCCTAGACATTCTTCTGACAGGGGTAGCCCGGCGTAGCTCTCTCTTGTTTTGTGTCTAACTAGGTCGTAGGATGATGTAAAACCATGTTGGTTCACAAGTTGGGGCACTATCCTACCCGGTTTCACCTGAACGGGGAGATTCCCCCTTATACAGGTCCAGAACCTTCGCCTCTAGGTTAGAGCGCATGCATGCGAGGGAGACACATGTAATCACCTATACCAACCTTGCACCACACTCACACACATATGCTAGGGACACATGCAAGTTTTCAGATGATTCCGACGTTCTCGTGGTCTTCCTCCGACGAAACCCAGATCTGTGGGACTCGGATCGTCTACCCCCCTAGACATTCTTCTGACAGGGGTAGCCCGGCATAACTCTCTCTTTTTTTGTGTCTGACTAGGTCATAGGATGATGTAAAACCATGTTGGTTCACAAGTTGGGGCACTATTCTACCCGGTTTCACGTGAACGGGGAGATTCCCCCTTATACAGGTCGAGAACCTTTCGCTTCTAGGTTAGAGCGC
This sequence comes from Avena sativa, assembly GCA_916181665.1. Lineage (NCBI taxonomy): Eukaryota > Viridiplantae > Streptophyta > Magnoliopsida > Poales > Poaceae > Avena > Avena sativa. The sequence continues at coordinate 389,605,537 of OV702296.1, forward strand.
ATGCATGCGAGAGGGACACATGCAATCACCTATACCAACCTTGCACCACACTCACACACATATGCTAGGGACACATGCAAGTTTTCAGATGATTCCGACGTTCTCGTGGTCTTCCTTCGGCGAAACCCTGATCTGCGGGACTCGGATCGTCTACCCCCCTAGACATTCTTCTGACAGGGGTAGCCCGGCGTAGCTCTCTCTTGTTTTGTGTCTGACTAGGTCATCGGATGATGTAAAACCATGTTGGTTCACAAGTTGGGGAACTATCCTACCCGGTTTCACCTGAACGGGGAGATTCCCCCTTATACAGGTCCAGAACCTTCGCTTCTAGGTTAGAGCGCATGCATGCGAGGGGGACACATGCAATCACCTATACCAACCTTGCACCACACTCACACACACATATGCTAGGGACACATGCAAGTTTTCAGATGATTCCGACGTTCTCGTGGTCTTCCTCCGACGAAACCCTGATCTGCGGGACTTTGATCGTCTACCCCCCTAGACATTCTTCTGACAGGGGTAGCCCGGTGTAGCTCTCTCTTGTTTTGTGTCTGACTAGGTCATAGGATGATGTAAAACCATGTTGGTTCACAAGTTGGGGCACTATCCTACCCGGTTTCACGTGAACGGGGAGATTCCCCCATATACAGGTCGAGAACCTTTCGCTTCTAGGTTAGAGCGCATGCATGCGAGAGGGACACATGCAATCACCTATACCAACCTTGCACCACACTCACACACATATGCTAGGGACACATGCAAGTTTTCAGATGATTCCGACGTTCTCGTGGTCTTCCTCCGGCGAAACCCTGATCTGCGGGACTCGGATCGTCTACCCCCCTAGACATTCTTCTGACAGGGGTAGCCCGGCGTAGCTCTCTCTTGTTTTGTGTCTGACTAGGTCATAGGATGATGTAAAACCATGTTGGTTCACAAGTTGGGGCACTATCCTACCCGGTTTCACCCGAACGGGGAGATTCCCCCTTATACAGGTCCAGAACCTTTCGCTTCTAGGTTAGAGCGCATGCATGCGAGGGGGACACACGCAATCACCTATACCAACCTTGCTCCACACTCACACACATATGCTAGGGACACATGCAAGTTTTCAGATGATTCTCACGTTCTCGTGGTCTTCCTCCGGCGAAACCCTGATCTGCGAGACTCAGATCGTCTACCCCCCTAGACATTCTTCTGATAGTGGTAGCCCGGCGTAGCTCTCTCTTGTTTGTGTCTGACTAGGTCATAGGATGATGTAAAACCATGTTGGTTCACAAGTTGGGGCACTATCCTACCCGGTTTCACCTAAACAGGGAGATTCCCCCTTATACAGGTCCATAACCTTTCGCTTCTAGGTTAGAGCGCATGCATGCGAGGGGGACACATGCAATCACCTATACCAACCTTGCACCACACTCACACACATATGCTAGGGACACATGCAAGTTTTCAGATGATTCCGACGATCTTGCGGACTTCCACCGGCGAAACCCTGATCTGCGGGACTCGGACCGTCTACCCCCCTAGACATTCTTCTGACAGGGGTAGCCCGGCGTAGCTCTCTCTTGTTTAGTGTTTGATTATGTCATGGGATGATGTGAAACCATGTTGGTTCACAAGTTGGGGCACTATACGACCCGGTTTCACCGTAACAGGGAGATTCCCCCTTATACAGGTCCAGAAACTTCGCTTCTAGGTTAGAGCGCATGCATGTGAGGGGGGACACATGCAATCACCTATACCAACCTGGCACCACACTCACACACATATGCTAGGGACACATGAAATTTTTCATCGATTCCGACGTTCTCGTGTACTTCCTCCGGCGAAACCCTGATGATATGTGGGCCTCGGATCGTCTACCCCCCTAGACATTCTTCTGACAGGGGTAGCCCGGCGTAGCTCTCTCTTGTTTTGTGTCTGACTAGGTCATAGGATGATGTAAAACCATGTTGGTTCACAAGTTGGGGCACTATCCTACCCGGTTTCACGTGAACGGGGAGATTCCCCCTTATATAGGTCGAGAACCTTTCGCTTCTAGGTTAGAGCGCATGCATGCGAGAGGGACACATGCAATCACCTATACCAACCTTGCACCACACTCACACACATATGCTAGGGACACATGCAAGTTTTCAGATGATTCCGACGTTCTCGTGGTCTTCCTCCAGCGAAACCCTGATCTACGGGACTCGGATCGTCTACCCCCCTAGACATTCTTCTGACAGGGGTAGCCCGGCGTAGCTCTCTCTTGTTTTGTGTCTGACTAGGTCATAGGATGATGTAAAACCATGTTGGCTCACAAGTTGGGGCACTATCCTACCCGGTTTCACCTGAACAGGGAGATTCCCCCTTATACAGGTCCATAATCTTTCGCTTCTAGGTTAGAGCGCATGCATGCGAGGGGGACACATGCAATCACCTATACCAACCTTGCACCACACTCACACACATATGCTAGGGACACATGCAAGTTTTCAGATGATTCCGACGTTCTTGCGGACTTCCACCGGCGAAACCCTGATCTGCGGGACTCGGACCGTCTACCCCCTAGACATTCTTCTGACAGGGGTAGCCCGGCGTAGCTCACTCTTGTTTTGTGTTTGATTATGTCATGGGATGATGTGAAACCATGCTGGTTCACAAGTTGGGGCACTATACGGCCTGGTTTCACGGTAACAGGGAGATTCCCCCTTATACAGGTCCAGAACCTTCGCTTCTAGGTTAGAGCGCATGCATGTGAGGGGGGACACATGCAATCACCTATACCAACCTGGCACCACACTCACACACATATGCTAGGGACACATGAAAGTTTTCATCGATTCCGACATTCTCGTGGACTTCCTCCGGCGAAACCCTGATGATCTGCGGGCCTCGGATCGTCTACCCCCCTAGACATTCTTCTGACAGGGGTAGCCCGGCGTAGCTCTCTATTGTTTTGTGTCTAACTAGGTCATAGGATGATGTAAAACCATGTTGGTTCACAAGTTGGGGCACTATCCTACCCGGTTTCACGTGAACGGGGAGATTCCCCCTTATACAGGTCGAGAACCTTTCGCTTCTAGGTTAGAGCGCATGCATGCGAGAGGGACACATGCAATCACCTATACCAACCTTGCACCACACTCACACACATATTCTAGGGACACATGCAAGTTTTTAGATGATTCCGACGTTCTCGTGGTCTTCCTCCGGCGAAACCCTGATCTGCGGGACTCGGATCGTCTACCCCCCTAGACATTCTTCTGACAGGGTAGCCCGACGTAGCTCTCTCTTGTTTTGTGTCTGACTAGGTCATAGGATGATGTAAAACCATGTTGGTTCACAAGTTGGGGCACTAACCTACCTGGTTTCACCTGAACGGGGAGATTCCCCCTTATACAGGTCCATAACCTTTCGCTTCTAGGTTAGAGCGCATGCATGCGAGGGGGACACATGCAATCACCTATACCAACCTTGCACCACACTCACACACATATGCTAGGGACACATGCAAGTTTTCAGATGATTCCGACGTTCTTGCGGACTTCCACCGGCGAAACCCTGATATTTGAGTGGGGACACATGCAATCACCTATACCAACCTGGCACCACACTCACACACATATGCTAGGGACACATGCAAGTTTTCATCGATTCCGACGTTCTCGTGGACTTCCTCCGGCGAAACCCTGATGATCTGCGGGCCTCGGATCGTCTACCCCCCTAGACATTCTTCTGACAGGGGTAGCCCGGCGTAGCTCTCTCTTGTTTTGTGTCTGACTAGGTCATAGGATGATGTAAAACCATGTTGGTTCACAAGTTGGGGCACTATCCTACCCGGTTTCACCTGAACAGGGAGATTCCCCCTTATACAGGTCCATAACCTTTCGCTTCTAGGTTAGAGCGCATGCATGCGAGGGGGACACATGCAATCACCTATACAAACCTGGCACCACACTCACACACATATTCTAGGGACACATGCAAGTTTTCAGATGATTCCGACGTTCTCGTGGTCTTCCTCCTGCGAAACCCTGATCTGCGGGCCTCGGATCGTCTACCCCCCTAGATATTCTTCTGACAGGGGTAGCCCGGCGTAGCTCTCTCTTGTTTTGTGTCTGACTAGGTCATAGGATGATGTAAAACCATGTTGGTTCACAAGTTGGGGCACTATCCTCCCCGGTTTCACCTGAACGGGGAGATTCCCCCTTATACACGTCCAGAACCTTCGCTTCTAGGTTAGAGCGCATGCATGCGAGGGGGACACATGCAATCACCTATACCAACCTTGCACCACACTCACACACATATGCTAGGGACACATGCAAGTTTTCAGATGATTCCGACGTTCGCGTGGTCTTCCTCCGACGAAACCCTGATCTGCGGGACTCGGATCGTCTACCCCCGTAGACATTCTTCTGACAGGGGTAGCCCGGCGTAGCTCTCTCCTGTTTTGTGTCTGACTAGGTCATAGGATGATGTAAAACCATGTTGGTTCACAAGTTGGGGCACTATCCTACCCGGTTTCACGTGAACGGGGAGATTCCCCCTTATACAGGTCGAGAACCTTTTGCTTCTAGGTTAGAGCGCATGCATGCGAGAGGGACACATGCAATCACCTATAACAACCTTGCACCACACTCACACACATATGCTAGGGACACATGCAAGTTTTCAGATGATTCCGACGTTCTTGCGGACTTCCTCCGGCGAAACCCTGATCTGCGGGAGACGGATCGTCTACCCCCCTAGACATTCTTCTGACAGGGGTAGCCTGGCGTAGCTCTCTCTTGTTTTGTGTCTGACTAGGTGATAGGATGATGTAAAACCATGTTGGTTCACAAGTTGGGGCACTATCCTACCCGGTTTCACCTGAACGGGGAGATTCCCCCTTATACAGGTCCATAACCTTTCGCTTCTAGGTTAGAGCGCATGCATGCGAGGGGGACACATGCAATCACCTATACCAACCTTGAACCACACTCACACACATATGCTAGGGACACATGCAAGTTTTCAGATGATTCCGACGTTCTTGCGGACTTCCACCGGTGAAACCCTGATCTGCGGGACTCGGACCGTCTACCCCCCTAGACATTCTTTTGACAGGGGTAGCCCGGCGTAGATCTCTCTTGTTTTGTATTTGATTATGTCATGGGATGATGTGAAACCATGTTGGTTCACAAGTTGGGGCACTATACGGCCCGATTTCACCATAACGGGGAGATTCCCCCTTATACAGGTCCAGAACCTTCGCTTCTAGGTTAGAGCGCATGCATGTGAGGGGGGACACATGCAATCACCTATACCAACCTGGCACCGCACTCACACACATATGCTAGGGACACATGCAAGTTTTCATCGATTCCGACGTTCTCGTGGACTTCCTCCGGCGAAACCCTGATGATCTGCGGGCCTCGGATCGTCTACCCCCCTAGACATTCTTCTGACAGGGGTAGCCCGGCGTAGCTCTCTCATGTTTTGTGTCTGACTAGGTCATAGGATGATGTAAAACCATGTTGGTTCACAAGTTGGGGCACTATCCTACCCGGTTTCACATGAACGGGGAGATCCCCCCTTATACAGGTCTAGAACCTTTCGCTTCTAGGTTAGAGAGCATGCATGCGAGAGGGACACATGCAATCACCTATAACAACCTTGCACCACACTCACACACATATGCTAGGGACACATGCAAGTTTTCAGATGATTCCGACGTTCTCGTGGTCTTCCTCCGGCGAAACCCTGATCTGCGGGACTCGGATCGTCTACCCCCCTAGACATTCTTCTAACAGGGGTAGCCCGGCGTAGCTCTCTCTTGTTTTGTGTCTGACTAGGTCATAGGATGATGTAAAACCATGTTGGTTCACAAGTTGGGGCACTATCCTACCCGGTTTCACGTGAACGGGGAGATTCCCCCTTATACAGGTCGAGAACCTTTTGCTTCTAGGTTAGAGCGCATGCATGCGAGAGGGACACATGCAATCACCTATAACAACCTTGCACCACACTCACACACATATGCTAGGGACACATGCAAGTTTTCAGATGATTCCGACGTTCTCCTGGTCTTCCTCCGGCGAAAACCTGATCTGCGGGACTCGGATCGTCTACCCCCCTAGACATTCTTCTGACAGGGGTAGCCTAGCGTAGCTCTCTCTTGTTTTGTGTCTGACTAGGTGATAGGATGATGTAAAACCATGTTGGTTCACAAGTTGGGGCACTATCCTACCCGGTTTCACCTGAACGGGGAGATTCCCCCTTATACAGGTCCATAACCTTTCGCTTCTAGGTTAGAGCGCATGCACGCGAGGGGGACACATGCAATCACCTATACCAACCTTGAACCACACTCACACACATATGCTAGGGACACATGCAAGTTTTCAGATGATTCCGACGTTCTTGCGGACTTCCACCGGCGAAACCCTGATCTGCGGGACTCGGACCGTCTACCCCCCTAGACATTCTTTTGACAGGGGTAGCCCGGCGTAGCTCTCTCTTGTTTTGTATTTGATTATGTCATGGGATGATGTGAAACCATGTTGGTTCACAAGTTGGGGCACTATACGGCCCGATTTCACCATAACGGGGAGATTCCCCCTTATACAGGTCCAGAACCTTTGCTTCTAGGTTAGAGCGCATGCATGTGAGGGGGGACACATGCAATCACCTATACCAACCTGGCACCACACTCACACACATATGCTAGGGACACATGCAAGTTTTCATCGATTCCGACGTTCTCGTGGACTTCCTCCGGCGAAACCCTGATGATCTGCGGGCCTCGGATCGTCTACCCCCTAGACATTCTTCTGACAGGGGTAGCCCCGCGTAGCTCTCTCTTGTTTTGTGTCTGACTAGGTCATAGGATGATGTAAAACCATGTTGGTTCACAAGTTGGGGCACTATCCTACCCGGTTTCACATGAACGGGGAGATCCCCCCTTATACAGGTCTAGAACCTTTCGCTTCTAGGTTAGAGCGCATGCATGCGAGAGGGACACATGCAATCACCTATAACAACCTTGCACCACACTCACACACATATGCTAGGGACACATGCAAGTTTTCAGATGATTCCGACGTTCTCGTGGTCTTCCTCCGGCGAAACCCTGATCTGCGGGACTCGGATCGTCTACCCCCCTAGACATTCTTCTGACAGGGGTAGCCCGGCATATCTCTCTCTTGTTTTGTGTCTGACTAGGTGATAGGATGATGTAAAACCATGTTGGTTCACAAGTTGGGGCACTATCCTACCCGGTTTCACCTGAACGGGGAGATTCCCCCTTATACAGGTCCATAACCTTTCGCTTCTAGGTTAGAGCGCATGCATGCGAGGGGGACACATGCAATCACCTATACCAACCTTGCACCACACTCACACACATATGCTAGGGACACATGCAAGTTTTCAGATGATTCCGACGTTCTTGCGGACTTCCACCGGCGAAACCCTGATCTGTGGGACTCGGACCGTCTACCCCCCTAGACATTCTTTTGACAGGGGTAGCCCGGCGTAGCTCTCTCTTGTTTTGTATTTGATTATGTCATGGGATGATGTGAAACCATGTTGGTTCACAAGTTGGGGCACTATACGGCCCGGTTTCACCATAACGGGGAGATTCCCCCTTATACAGGTCCAGAACCTTCGCTTCTAGGTTAGAGCGCATGCATGTGAGGGGGGACACATGCAATCACCTATACCAACCTGGCACCACACTCACACACATATGCTAGGGACACATGCAAGTTTTCATCGATTCCGACGTTCTCGTGGACTTCCTCTGGCGAAACCCTGATGATCTGCGGGCCTCGGATCGTCTACCCCCCTAGACATTCTTCTGACAGGGGTAGCCCGGCGTAGCTCTCTCTTGTTTTGTGTCTGACTAGGTCATAGGATGATGTAAAACCATGTTGGTTCACAAGTTGGGGCACTGTCCTACCCGGTTTCACATGAACGGGAGATCCCCCCTTATACAGGTCTAGAACCTTTCGCTTCTAGGTTAGAGCGCATGCATGCGAGAGGGACACACGCAATCACCTATACCAACCTTGCACCACACTCACACACATATGCTAGGGACACATGCAAGTTTTCAGATGATTCCCACGTTCTCGTGGTCTTCCTCTGGCGAAACCCTGATCTGCGAGACTCGGATCGTCTACCCCCCTAGACATTCTTCTGATAGGGGTAGCCCGGCGTAGCTCTCTCTTGTTTGTGTCTGACTAGGTCATAGGATGATGTAAAACCATGTTGGTTCACAAGTTGGGGCACTATCCTACCCGGTTTCACCTGAACAGGGAAATTCCCCCTTATACAGGTCCATAACCTTTCGCTTCTAGGTTAGAGCGCATGCATGCGAGGGGGACACATGAAATCACCTATACCAACCTTGCACCACACTCACACACATATGCTAGGGACACATGCAAGTTTTCAGATGATTCCGACGATCTTGCGGACTTCCACCGGCGAAACCCTGATCTGTGGGACTCGGACCGTCTACCCCCCTAGACATTCTTCTGACAGGGGTAGCCCGGCGTAGCTCTCTCTTGTTTTGTGTCTGATTATGTCATGGGATGATGTGAAACCATGTTGGTTCACAAGTTGGGGCACTATCCTACCCGGTTTCACGGTAACAGGGAGATTCCCCCTTATATAGGTCCAGAACCTTCGCTTCTAGGTTAGAGCGCATGCATGTCAGGGGGGACACATGCAATCACCTATACCAACCTGGCACCACACTCACACACATATGCTAGGGACGCATGAAATTTTTCATCGATTCCGACGTTCTCGTGTACTTCCTCCGGCGAAACCCTGATGATCTGCGGGCCTCGGATCGTCTACCCCCCTAGACATTCTTCTGACAGGGGTAGCCCGGCGTAGCTCTCTCTTGGTTTGTGTCTGACTAGGTCATAGGATGATGTAAAACCATGTTGGTTCACAAGTTGGGGCACTATCCTACCCGGTTTCACGTGAACGGGGAGATTCCCCCTTATACAGGTCGAGAACCTTTCGCTTCTAGGTTAGAGCGCATGCATGCGAGAGGGACACATGCAATCACCTATACCAACCTTGCACCACACTCACACACATATGCTAGGGACACATGCAAGTTTTCAGATGATTCCGACGTTCTCGTGGTCTTCCTCCGGCGAAACCCTGATCTACGGGACTCGGATCGTCTACCCCCCTAGACATTCTTCTGACAGGGGTAGCCCGGCGTAGCTCTCTCTGGTTTTGTGTCTGACTAGGTCATAGGATGATGTAAAACCATGTTGGCTCACAAGTTGGGGCACTATCCTACCCGGTTTCACCTGAACGGGGAGATTCCCCCTTATACAGGTCCATAACCTTCCGCTTCTAGGTTAGAGCGCATGCATGCGAGGTGGACACATGCAATCACCTATACCAACCTTGCACCACACTCACACACATATGCTAGGGACACATGCAAGTTTTCAGATGATTCCGACGTTCTTGCGGACTTCCACCGGCGAAACCCTGATCTGCGGGACTCGGACCGTCTACCCCCCTAGACATTCTTCTGACAGGGGTAGCCCGGCGTAGCTCTCTCTTGTTTTGTGTTTGATTATGTCATGGGATGATGTGAAACCATGTTGGTTCACAAGTTGGGGCACTATACGGCCCGGTTTCACCGTAACAGGGAGATTCCCCCTTATACAGGTCTAGAACCTTCGCTTCTAGGTTAGAGCGCATGCATGTGAGGGGGGACACATGCAATCACCTATACCAACCTGGCACCACACTCACACACATATGCTAGGGACACATGCAAGTTTTCATTGATTCCAACGTTCTCGTGGACTTCCTCCGGCGAAACCCTAATGATCTGCGGGCCTCGGATCGTCTACCCCCCTAGACATTCTTCTGACAGGGGTAGCCGGCGTAGCTCTCTCTTGTTTTGTGTCTGACTAGGTCATAGGATGATGTAAAACCATGTTGGTTCACAAGTTGGGGCACTATCCTGCCTGGTTTCACCTGAACGGGGAGATTCCCCCTTATACAGGTCCAGAACCTTTCGCTTCTAGGTTAGAGCGCATGCATGCGAGGGGGACACATGCAATCACCTATACAAACCTTGCACCACACTCACACACATATGCTAGGGAGACATGCAAGTTTTCAGATGATTCCGACGTTCTCGTGGTCTTCCTCCGGCGAAACCCTGATCTGCGGGCCTCGGATCGTCTACCCCCCTAGACATTCTTCTGACAGGGGTAGCCCGGCGTAGCTCTCTCTTGTTTTGTGTCTGACTAGGTCATAGGATGATGTAAAACCATGTTGGTTCACAAGTTGGGGAACTATCCTACCCGGTTTCACCTGAACGGGGAGATTCCCCCTTATACAGGTCCAGAACCTTCGCTTCTAGGTTAGAGCGCATGCATGCGAGGGGGACACATGCAATCACCTATACCAACCTTGCACCATACTCACACACACATATGCTAGGGACACATGCAAGTTTTCAGATGATTCCGACGTTCTCGTGGTCTTCCTCCGACGAAATCCTGATCTGCGGGACTCTGATCGTCTCCCCCCCTAGACATTCTTCTGACAGGGGTAGCCCGGTGTAGCTCTCTCTTGTTTTGTGTCTAACTAGGTCATAGGATGATGTAAAACCATGTTGGTTCACAAGTTGGGGCACTATCCTACCCGGTTTCACGTGAACGGGGAGATTCCCCCTTATACAGGTCGAGAACCTTTCGCTTCTAGGTTAGAGCGCATGCATGCGAGAGGGACACATGCAATCACCTATACCAACCTTGCACCACACTCACACACATATGCTAGGGACACATGCAAGTTTTCAGATGATTCCGACGTTCTCGTGGTCTTCCTCCGGCGAAACCCTGATCTGCGGGACTCGGATCGTCTACCCCCCTAGACATTCTTCTGACAGGGGTAGCCCGGCGTAGCTCTCTCTTGTTTTGTGTCTAACTAGGTCATAGGATGATGTAAAACCATGTTGGTTCACAAGTTGGGGCACTATCCTACCCGGTTTCACCTGAACGGGGAGATTCCCCCTTATACAGGTCCAGAACCTTTCGCTTCTAGGTTAGAGCGAATGCATGCGAGGGGGACACACGCAATCACCTATACCAACCTTGCTCCACACTCACACACATATGCTAGGGACACATGCAAGTTTTCAGATGATTCCGACGTTCTCGTGGTCTTCCTCCGGCGAAACCCTGATCTGCGAGACTCAGATCGTCTACCCCCTAGACATTCTTCTGATAGTGGTAGCCCGGCGTAGCTCTCTCTTGTTTGTGTCTGACTAGGTCATCGGATGATGTAAAACCATGTTGGTTCACAAGTTGGGGAACTATCCTACCCGGTTTCACCTGAACGGGGAGATTCCCCCTTATACAGGTCCAGAACCTTCGCTTCTAGGTTAGAGCGCATGCATGCGAGGGGGACACATGCAATCACCTATACCAACCTTGCACCACACTCACACACACATATGCTAGGGACACATGCAAGTTTTCAGATGATTCCGACGTTCTCGTGGTCTTCCTCCGACGAAACCCTGATCTGCGGGACTCTGATCGTCTACCCCCCTAGACATTCTTCTGACAGGGGTAGCCCGGTGTAGCTCTCTCTTGTTTTGTGTCTGACTAGGTCATAGGATGATGTAAAACCATGTTGGTTCACAAGTTGGGGCACTATCCTACCCGGTTTCACCGTAACAGGGAGATTCCCCCTTATACAGGTCCAGAACCTTCGCTTCTAGGTTAGAGCGCATGCATGTCAGGGGGGACACATGCAATCACCTATACCAACCTGGCACCACACTCACACACATATGCTAGGGACACATGAAATTTTTCATCGATTCCGACGTTCTCGTGTACTTCCTCCGGCGAAACCCTGATGATCTGCGGGCCTCGGATCGTCTACCCCCTAGACATTCTTCTGACAGGGGTAGCCCGGCGTAGCTCTCTCTTGTTTTGTGTCTGACTAGGTCATAGGATGATGTAAAACCATGTTGGTTCACAAGTTGGGGAACTATCCTACCCGGTTTCACCTGAACGGGGAGATTCCCCCTTATACAGGTCCATAACCTTCCGCTTCTAGGTTAGAGCGCATGCATGCGAGGTGGACACATGCAATCACCTATACCAACCTTGCACCACACTCACACACATATGCTAGGGACACATGCAAGTTTTCAGATGATTCCGACGTTCTTGCGGACTTCCACCGGCGAAACCCTGATCTGCGGGACTCGGACCGTCTACCCCCCTAGACATTCTTCTGACAGGGGTAGCCCGGCGTAGCTCTCTCTTGTTTTGTGTTTGATTATGTCATGGGATGATGTGAAACCATGTTGGTTCACAAGTTGGGGCACTATACGGCCCGGTTTCACCGTAACAGGGAGATTCCCCCTTATACAGGTCTAGAACCTTCGCTTCTAGGTTAGAGCGCATGCATGTGAGGGGGGACACATGCAATCACCTATACCAACCTGGCACCACACTCACACACATATGCTAGGGACACATGCAAGTTTTCATTGATTCCAACGTTCTCGTGGACTTCCTCCGGCGAAACCCTAATGATCTGCGGGCCTCGGATCGTCTACCCCCCTAGACATTCTTCTGACAGGGGTAGCCGGCGTAGCTCTCTCTTGTTTTGTGTCTGACTAGGTCATAGGATGATGTAAAACCATGTTGGTTCACAAGTTGGGGCACTATCCTGCCTGGTTTCACCTGAACGGGGAGATTCCCCCTTATACAGGTCCAGAACCTTTCGCTTCTAGGTTAGAGCGCATGCATGCGAGGGGGACACATGCAATCACCTATACAAACCTTGCACCACACTCACACACATATGCTAGGGAGACATGCAAGTTTTCAGATGATTCCGACGTTCTCGTGGTCTTCCTCCGGCGAAACCCTGATCTGCGGGCCTCGGATCGTCTACCCCCCTAGACATTCTTCTGACAGGGGTAGCCCGGCGTAGCTCTCTCTTGTTTTGTGTCTGACTAGGTCATAGGATGATGTAAAACCATGTTGGTTCACAAGTTGGGGAACTATCCTACCCGGTTTCACCTGAACGGGGAGATTCCCCCTTATACAGGTCCAGAACCTTCGCTTCTAGGTTAGAGCGCATGCATGCGAGGGGGACACATGCAATCACCTATACCAACCTTGCACCATACTCACACACACATATGCTAGGGACACATGCAAGTTTTCAGATGATTCCGACGTTCTCGTGGTCTTCCTCCGACGAAATCCTGATCTGCGGGACTCTGATCGTCTCCCCCCCTAGACATTCTTCTGACAGGGGTAGCCCGGTGTAGCTCTCTCTTGTTTTGTGTCTAACTAGGTCATAGGATGATGTAAAACCATGTTGGTTCACAAGTTGGGGCACTATCCTACCCGGTTTCACGTGAACGGGGAGATTCCCCCTTATACAGGTCGAGAACCTTTCGCTTCTAGGTTAGAGCGCATGCATGCGAGAGGGACACATGCAATCACCTATACCAACCTTGCACCACACTCACACACATATGCTAGGGACACATGCAAGTTTTCAGATGATTCCGACGTTCTCGTGGTCTTCCTCCGGCGAAACCCTGATCTGCGGGACTCGGATCGTCTACCCCCCTAGACATTCTTCTGACAGGGGTAGCCCGGCGTAGCTCTCTCTTGTTTTGTGTCTAACTAGGTCATAGGATGATGTAAAACCATGTTGGTTCACAAGTTGGGGCACTATCCTACCCGGTTTCACCTGAACGGGGAGATTCCCCCTTATACAGGTCCAGAACCTTTCGCTTCTAGGTTAGAGCGAATGCATGCGAGGGGGACACACGCAATCACCTATACCAACCTTGCTCCACACTCACACACATATGCTAGGGACACATGCAAGTTTTCAGATGATTCCGACGTTCTCGTGGTCTTCCTCCGGCGAAACCCTGATCTGCGAGACTCAGATCGTCTACCCCCTAGACATTCTTCTGATAGTGGTAGCCCGGCGTAGCTCTCTCTTGTTTGTGTCTGACTAGGTCATCGGATGATGTAAAACCATGTTGGTTCACAAGTTGGGGAACTATCCTACCCGGTTTCACCTGAACGGGGAGATTCCCCCTTATACAGGTCCAGAACCTTCGCTTCTAGGTTAGAGCGCATGCATGCGAGGGGGACACATGCAATCACCTATACCAACCTTGCACCACACTCACACACACATATGCTAGGGACACATGCAAGTTTTCAGATGATTCCGACGTTCTCGTGGTCTTCCTCCGACGAAACCCTGATCTGCGGGACTCTGATCGTCTACCCCCCTAGACATTCTTCTGACAGGGGTAGCCCGGTGTAGCTCTCTCTTGTTTTGTGTCTGACTAGGTCATAGGATGATGTAAAACCATGTTGGTTCACAAGTTGGGGCACTATCCTACCCGGTTTCACCGTAACAGGGAGATTCCCCCTTATACAGGTCCAGAACCTTCGCTTCTAGGTTAGAGCGCATGCATGTCAGGGGGGACACATGCAATCACCTATACCAACCTGGCACCACACTCACACACATATGCTAGGGACACATGAAATTTTTCATCGATTCCGACGTTCTCGTGTACTTCCTCCGGCGAAACCCTGATGATCTGCGGGCCTCGGATCGTCTACCCCCTAGACATTCTTCTGACAGGGGTAGCCCGGCGTAGCTCTCTCTTGTTTTGTGTCTGACTAGGTCATAGGATGATGTAAAACCATGTTGGTTCACAAGTTGGGGAACTATCCTACCCGGTTTCACCTGAACGGGGAGATTCCCCCTTATACAGGTCCAGAACCTTCGCTTCTAGGTTAGAGCGCATGCATGCGAGGGGGACACATGCAATCACCTATACCAACCTTGCACCATACTCACACACACATATGCTAGGGACACATGCAAGTTTTCAGATGATTCCGACGTTCTCGTGGTCTTCCTCCGACGAAACCCTGATCTGCGGGAGTCTGATCGTCTCCCCCCCTAGACATTCTTCTGACAGGGGTAGCCCGGTGTAGCTCTCTCTTGTTTTGTGTCTAACTAGGTCATAGGATGATGTAAAACCATGTTGGTTCACAAGTTGGGGCACTATCCTACCCGGTTTCACGTGAACGGGGAGATTCCCCCTTATACAGGTCGAGAACCTTTCGCTTCTAGGTTAGAGCGCATGCATGCGAGAGGGACACATGCAATCACCTATACCAACCTTGCACCACACTCACACACATATGCTAGGGACACATGCAAGTTTTCAGATGATTCCGACGTTCTCGTGGTCTTCCTCCGGCGAAACCCTGATCTGCGGGACTCGGATCGTCTACCCCCTAGACATTCTTCTGACAGGGGTAGCCCGGCGTAGCTCTCTCTTGTTTTGTGTCTGACTAGGTCATAGGATGATGTAAAACCATGTTGGTTCACAAGTTGGGGCACTATCCTACCCGGTTTCACCTGAACGGGGAGATTCCCCCTTATACAGGTCCAGAACCTTTCGCTTCTAGGTTAGAGCGCATGCATGCGAGGGGGACACACGCAATCACCTATACCAACCTTGCTCCACACTCACACACATATGCTAGGGACACATGCAAGTTTTCAGATGATTCCGACGTTCTTGTGGTCTTCCTCCGGCGAAACCCTGATCTGCGAGACTCAGATCGTCTACCCCCCTAGACATTCTTCTGATAGTGGTATCCCGGCGTAGCTCTCTCTTGTTTGTGTCTGACTAGGTCATCGGATGATGTAAAACCATGTTGGTTCACAAGTTGGGGAACTATCCTACCCGGTTTCACCTGAACGGGGAGATTCCCCCTTATAGAGGTCCAGAACCTTCGCTTCTAGGTTAGAGCGCATGCATGCGAGGGGGACACATGCAATCACCTATACCAACCTTGCACCACACTCACACACACATATGCTAGGGACACATGCAAGTTTTCAGATGATTCCGACGTTCTCGTGGTCTTCCTCCGACGAAACCCTGATCTGCGGGACTCTGATCATCTACCCCCCTAGACATTCTTCTGACAGGGGTAGCCCGGTGTAGCTCTCTCTTGTTTTGTGTCTGACTAGGTCATAGGATGATGTAAAACCATGTTGGTTCACAAGTTGGGGCACTATCCTACCCGGTTTCACCGTAACAGGGAGATTCCCCCTTATACAGGTCCAGAACCTTCGCTTCTAGGTTAGAGCGCATGCATGTCAGGGGGGACACATGCAATCACCTATACCAACCTGGCACCACACTCACACACATATGCTAGGGACACATGAAATTTTTCATCGATTCCGACGTTCTCGTGTACTTCCTCCGGCGAAACCCTGATGATCTGCGGGCCTCGGATCGTCTACCCCCTAGACATTCTTCTGACAGGGGTAGCCCGGCGTAGCTCTCTCTTGTTTTGTGTCTGACTAGGTCATAGGATGATGTAAAACCATGTTGGTTCACAAGTTGGGGCACTATCCTACCCGGTTTCACGTGAACGGGGAGATTCCCCCTTATACAGGTCGAGAACCTTTCGCTTCTAGGTTAGAGCGCATGCATGCGAGAGGGACACATGCAATCACCTATACCAACCTTGCACCACACTCACACACATATGCTAGGGACACATGCAAGTTTTCAGATGATTCCGACGTTCTCATGGTCTTCCTCCGGCGAAACCCTGATCTACGGGACTCGGATCGTCTACCCCCCTAGACATTCTTCTGACAGGGGTAGCCCGGCGTAGCTCTCTCTGGTTTTGTGTCTGACTAGGTCATAGGATGATGTAAAACCATGTTGGCTCACAAGTTGGGGCACTATCCTACCCGGTTTCACCTGAACGGGGTGATTCCCCCTTATACAGGTCCATAACCTTCCGCTTCTAGGTTAGAGCGCATGCATGCGAGGTGGACACATGCAATCACCTATACCAACCTTGCACCACACTCACACACATATGCTAGGGACACATGCAAGTTTTCAGATGATTCCGACGTTCTTGCGGACTTCCACCGGCGAAACCCTGATCTGCGGGACTCGGACCGTCTACCCCCCTAGACATTCTTCTGACAGGGGTAGCCCGGCGTAGCTCTCTCTTGTTTTGTGTTTGATTATGTCATGGGATGATGTGAAACCATGTTGGTTCACAAGTTGGGGCACTATACGGCCCGGTTTCACCGTAACGGGGAGATTCCCCCTTATACAGGTCCAGAACCTTCGCTTCTAGGTTAGAGCGCATGCATGTGAGGGGGGACACATGCAATCACCTATACCAACCTGGCACCACACTCACACACATATTCTAGGGACACATGCAAGTTTTCATCGATTCCAACGTTCTCGTGGACTTCCTCCGGCGAAACCCTAATGATCTGCGGGCCTCGGATCGTCTACCCCCCTAGACATTCTTCTGACAGGGGTAGCCGGCGTAGCTCTCTCTTGTTTTGTGTCTGACTAGGTCATAGGATGATGTAAAACCATGTTGGTTCACAAGTTGGGGCACTATCCTGCCTGGTTTCACCTGGACGGGGAGATTCCCCCTTATACAGGTCCAGAACCTTTCGCTTCTAGGTTAGAGCGCATGCATGCGAGGGGGACACATGCAATCACCTATACAAACCTTGCACCACACTCACACACATATGCTAGGGACACATGCAAGTTTTCAGATGATTCCGACGTTCTCGTGGTCTTCCTCCGACGAAACCCTGATCTGCGGGACTCTGATCGTCTACCCCCCTAGACATTCTTCTGACAGGGGTAGCCCGGTGTAGCTCTCTCTTGTTTTGTGTCTGACTAGGTCATAGGATGATGTAAAACCATGTTGGTTCACAAGTTGGGGCACTATCCTACCCGGTTTCACCGTAACAGGGAGATTCCCCCTTATACAGGTCCAGAACCTTCGCTTCTAGGTTAGAGCGCATGCATGTCAAGGGGGACACATGCAATCACCTATACCAACCTGGCACCACACTCACACACATATGCTAGGGACACATGAAATTTTTCATCGATTCCGACGTTCTCGTGTACTTCCTCCGGCGAAACCCTGATGATCTGGGGGCCTCGGATCGTCTACCCCCCTAGACATTCTTCTGACAGGGGTAGCCCGGCGTAGCTCTCTCTTGTTTTGTGTCTGACTAGGTCATAGGATGATGTAAAACCATGTTGGTTCACAAGTTGGGGCACTATCCTACCCGGTTTCACGTGAACGGGGAGATTCCCCCTTATACAGGTCGAGAACCTTTCGCTTCTAGGTTAGAGCGCATGCATGCGAGAGGGACACATGCAATCACCTATACCAACCTTGCACCACACTCACACACATATGCTAGGGACACATGCAAGTTTTCAGATGATTCCGACGTTCTCGTGGTCTTCCTCCGGCGAAACCCTGATCTACGGGACTCGGATCGTCTACCCCCCTAGACATTCTTCTGACAGGGGTAGCCCGGCGTAGCTCTCTCTGGTTTTGTGTCTGACTAGGTCATAGGATGATGTAAAACCATGTTGGCTCACAAGTTGGGGCACTATCCTACCCGGTTTCACCTGAACGGGGTGATTCCCCCTTATACAGGTCCATAACCTTCCGCTTCTAGGTTAGAGCGCATGCATGCGAGGTGGACACATGCAATCACCTATACCAACCTTGCACCACACTCACACACATATGCTAGGGACACATGCAAGTTTTCAGATGATTCCGACGTTCTTGCGGACTTCCACCGGCGAAACCCTGATCTGCGGGACTCGGACCGTCTACCCCCCTAGACATTCTTCTGACAGGGGTAGCCCGGCGTAGCTCTCTCTTGTTTTGTGTTTGATTATGTCATGGGATGATGTGAAACCATGTTGGTTCACAAGTTGGGGCACTATACGGCCCGGTTTCACCGTAACGGGGAGATTCCCCCTTATACAGGTCCAGAACCTTCGCTTCTAGGTTAGAGCGCATGCATGTGAGGGGGGACACATGCAATCACCTATACCAACCTGGCACCACACTCACACACATATGCTAGGGACACATGCAAGTTTTCATCGATTCCAACGTTCTCGTGGACTTCCTCCGGCGAAACCCTAATGATCTGCGGGCCTCGGATCGTCTACCCCCCTAGACATTCTTCTGACAGGGGTAGCCGGCGTAGCTCTCTCTTGTTTTGTGTCTGACTAGGTCATAGGATGATGTAAAACCATGTTGGTTCACAAGTTGGGGCACTATCCTGCCTGGTTTCACCTGGACGGGGAGATTCCCCCTTATACAGGTCCAGAACCTTTCGCTTCTAGGTTAGAGCGCATGCATGCGAGGGGGACACATGCAATCACCTATACAAACCTTGCACCACACTCACACACATATGCTAGGGACACATGCAAGTTTTCAGATGATTCCGACGTTCTCGTGGTCTTCCTCCGACGAAACCCTGATCTGCGGGACTCTGATCGTCTACCCCCCTAGACATTCTTCTGACAGGGGTAGCCCGGTGTAGCTCTCTCTTGTTTTGTGTCTGACTAGGTCATAGGATGATGTAAAACCATGTTGGTTCACAAGTTGGGGCACTATCCTACCCGGTTTCAGCGTAACAGGGAGATTCCCCCTTATACAGGTCCAGAACCTTCGCTTCTAGGTTAGAGCGCATGCATGTCAGGGGGGACACATGCAATCACCTATACCAACCTGGCACCACACTCACACACATATGCTAGGGACACATGAAATTTTTCATCGATTCCGACGTTCTCGTGTACTTCCTCCGGCGAAACCCTGATGATCTGCGGGCCTCGGATCGTCTACCCCCCTAGACATTCTTCTGACAGGGGTAGCCCGGCGTAGCTCTCTCTTGTTTTGTGTCTGACTAGGTCATAGGATGATGTAAAACCATGTTGGTTCACAAGTTGGGGCACTATCCTACCCGGTTTCACGTGAACGGGGAGATTCCCCCTTATACAGGTCGAGAACCTTTCGCTTCTAGGTTAGAGCGCATGCATGCGAGAGGGACACATGCAATCACCTATACCAACCTTGCACCACACTCACACACATATGCTAGGGACACATGCAAGTTTTCAGATGATTCCGACGTTCTCGTGGTCTTCCTCCGGCGAAACCCTGATCTACGGGACTCGGATCGTCTACCCCCCTAGACATTCTTCTGACAGGGGTAGCCCGGCGTAGCTCTCTCTGGTTTTGTGTCTGACTAGGTCATAGGATGATGTAAAACCATGTTGGCTCACAAGTTGGGGCACTATCCTACCCGGTTTCACCTAAACGGGGAGATTCCCCCTTATACAGGTCCATAACCTTCCGCTTCTAGGTTAGAGCGCATGCATGCGAGGTGGACACATGCAATCACCTATACCAACCTTGCACCACACTCACACACATATGCTAGGGACACATGCAAGTTTTCAGATGATTCCGACGTTCTTGCGGACTTCCACCGGCGAAACCCTGATCTGCGGGACTCGGACCGTCTACCCCCCTAGACATTCTTCTGACAGGGGTAGCCCGGCGTAGCTCTCTCTTGTTTTGTGTTTGATTATGTCATGGGATGATGTGAAACCATGTTGGTTCACAAGTTGGGGCACTATACGGCCCGGTTTCACCGTAACGGGGAGATTCCCCCTTATACAGGTCCAGAACCTTCGCTTCTAGGTTAGAGCGCATGCATGTGAGGGGGGACACATGCAATCACCTATACCAACCTGGCACCACACTCACACACATATGCTAGGGACACATGCAAGTTTTCATCGATTCCAACGTTCTCGTGGACTTCCTCCGGCGAAACCCTAATGATCTGCGGGCCTCGGATCGTCTACCCCCCTAGACATTCTTCTGACAGGGGTAGCCGGCGTAGCTCTCTCTTGTTTTGTGTCTGACTAGGTCATAGGATGATGTAAAACCATGTTGGTTCACAAGTTGGGGCACTATCCTGCCTGGTTTCACCTGGACGGGGAGATTCCCCCTTATACAGGTCCAGAACCTTTCGCTTCTAGGTTAGAGCGCATGCATGCGAGGGGGACACATGCAATCACCTATACAAACCTTGCACCACACTCACACACATATGCTAGGGACACATGCAAGTTTTCAGATGATTCCGACGTTCTCGTGGTCTTCCTCCGGCGAAACCCTGATCTGCGGGCCTCGGATCGTCTACCCCCCTAGACATTCTTCTGACAGGGGTAGCCCGGCGTAGCTCTCTCTTGTTTTGTGTCTGACTAGGTCATAGGATGATGTAAAACCATGTTGGTTCACAAGTTGGGGAACTATCCTACCCGGTTTCACCTGAATGGGGAGATTCCCCCTTATACAGGTCCAGAACCTTCGCTTCTAGGTTAGAGCGCATGCATGCGAGGGGGACACATGCAATCACCTATACCAACCTTGCACCATACTCACACACACATATGCTAGGGACACATGCAAGTTTTCAGATGATTCTGACGTTCTCGTGGTCTTCCTCCGACGAAACCCTGATCTGCGGGACTCTGATCGTCTACCCCCCTAGACATTCTTCTGACAGGGGTAGCCCGGTGTAGCTCTCTCTTGTTTTGTGTCTGACTAGGTCATAGGATGATGTAAAACCATGTTGGTTCACAAGTTGGGGCACTATCCTACCCGGTTTCACGTGAACGGGGAGATTCCCCCTTATACAGGTCGAGAACCTTTCGCTTCTAGGTTAGAGCGCATGCATGCGAGAGGGACACATGCAATCACCTATACCAACCTTGCACCACACTCACACACATATGCTAGGGACACATGCAAGTTTTCAGATGATTCCGACGTTCTCGTGGTCTTCCTCCGGCGAAACCCTGATCTGCGGGACTCGGATCGTCTACCCCCCTAGACATTCTTCTGACAGGGGTAGCCCGGCGTAGCTCTCTCTTGTTTTGTGTCTGACTAGGTCATAGGATGATGTAAAACCATGTTGGTTCACAAGTTGGGGCACTATCCTACCCGGTTTCACCTGAACGGGGAGATTCCCCCTTATACAGGTCCAGAACCTTTCGCTTCTAGGTTAGAGCGCATGCATGCGAGGGGCACACACGCAATCACCTATACCAACCTTGCTCCACACTCACACACATATGCTAGGGACACATGCAAGTTTTCAGATGATTCCGACGTTCTCGTGGTCTTCCTCCGGCGAAACCCTGATCTGCGAGACTCAGATCGTCTACCCCCCTAGACATTCTTCTGATAGTGGTAGCCCGGCGTAGCTCTCTCTTGTTTGTGTCTGACTAGGTCATCGGATGATGTAAAACCATGTTGGTTCACAAGTTGGGGAACTATCCTACCCGGTTTCACCTGAACGGGGAGATTCCCCCTTATACAGGTCCAGAACCTTCGCTTCTAGGTTAGAGCGCATGCATGCGAGGGGGACACATGCAATCACCTATACCAACCTTGCACCACACTCACACACACATATGCTAGGGACACATGCAAGTTTTCAGATGATTCCGACGTTCTCGTGGTCTTCCTCCGACGAAACCCTGATCTGCGGGACTCTGATCGTCTACCCCCCTAGACATTCTTCTGACAGGGGTAGCCCGGTGTAGCTCTCTCTTGTTTTGTGTCTGACTAGGTCATAGGATGATGTAAAACCATGTTGGTTCACAAGTTGGGGCACTATCCTTCCCGGTTTCACGTGAACGGGGAGATTCCCCCTTATACAGGTCGAGAACCTTTCGCTTCTAGGTTAGAGCGCATGCATGCGAGAGGGACACATGCAATCACCTATACCAACCTTGCACCACACTCACACAGATATGCTAGGGACACATGCAAGTTTTCAGATGATTCCGACGTTCTCGTGGTCTTCCTCCGGCGAAACCCTGATCTGCGGGACTCGGATCGTCTACCCCCCTAGACATTCTTCTGACAGGGGTAGCCCGGCGCAGCTCTCTCTTGTTTTGTGTCTGACTAGGTCATAGGATGATGTAAAACCATGTTGGTTCACAAGTTGGGGCACTATCCTACCCGGTTTCACCTGAACGGGGAGATTCCCCCTTATACAGGTCCAGAACCTTTCGCTTCTAGGTTAGAGCGCATGCATGCGAGGGGGACACACGCAATCACCTATACCAACCTTGCTCCACACTCACACACATATGCTAGGGACACATGCAAGTTTTCAGATGATTCCGACGTTCTCGTGGTCTTCCTCCGGCGAAACCCTGATCTGCGAGACTCAGATCGTCTACCCCCCTAGACATTCTTCTGATAGTGGTAGCCCGACGTAGCTCTCTCTTGTTTGTGTCTGACTAGGTCATAGGATGATGTAAAACCATGTTGGTACACAAGTTGGGGCACTATCCTACCCGGTTTCACCTAAACAGGGAGATTCCCCCTTATACAGGTCCATAACCTTTCGCTTCTAGGTTAGAGCGCATGCATGCGAGGGGGACACATGCAATCACCTATACCAACCTTGCACCACACTCACACACATATGCTAGGGACACATGCAAGTTTTCAGATGATTCCGACAATCTTGCGGACTTCCACCGGCGAAACCCTGATCTGCGGGACTCGGACCGTCTACCCCCCTAGACATTCTTCTGACAGGGGTAGCCCGGCGTAGCTCTCTCTTGTTTTGTGTTTGATTATGTCATGGGATGATGTGAAACCATGTTGGTTCACAAGTTGGGGCACTATACGGCCCGGTTTCACCGTAACAGGGAGATTCCCCCTTATAAAGGTCCAGAACCTTCGCTTCTAGGTTAGAGCGCATGCATGTGAGGGGGGACACATGCAATCACCTATACCAACCTGGCACCACACTCACACACATATGCTAGGGACACATGAAATTTTTCATCGATTCCAAAGTTCTCGTGTACTTCCTCCGGCGAAACCCTGATGATCTGCGGGCCTCGGATCGTCTACCCCCCTAGACATTCTTCTGACAGGGGTAGCCCGGTGTAGCTCTCTCTTGTTTTGTGTCTGACTAGGTCATAGGATGATGTAAAACCATGTTGGTTCACAAGTTGGGGCACTATCCTACCCGGTTTCACGTGAACGGGGAGATTCCCCCTTATACAGGTCGAGAACCTTTCGCTTCTAGGTTAGAGCGCATGCATGCGAGGGGGACACATGCAATCACCTATACAAACCTTGCACCACACTCACACACATATGCTAGGGACACATGCAAGTTTTCAGATGATTCCGACGTTCTCGTGGTCTTCCTCCGGCGAAACCCTGATCTGCGGGCCTCGGATCGTCTACCCCCCTAGACATTCTTCTGACAGGGGTAGCCCGGCATTGCTCTCTCTTGTTTTGTGTCTGACTAGGTCATAGGATGATGTAAAACCATGTTGGTTCACAAGTTGGGGAACTATCCTACCCGGTTTCACCTGAACGGGGAGATTCCCCCTTATACAGGTCCAGAACCTTCGCTTCTAGGTTAGAGCGCATGCATGCGAGGGGGACACATGCAATCACCTATACCAACCTTGCACCACACTCACACACACATATGCTAGGGACACATGCAAGTTTTCAGATGATTCCGACGTTCTCGTGGTCTTCCTCCGACGAAACCCCTTATCTGCGGGACTCTGATCGTCTACCCCCCTAGACATTCTTCTGACAGGGGTAGCCCGGTGTAGCTCTCTCTTGTTTTGTGTCTGACTAGGTCATAGGATGATGTAAAACCATGTTGGTTCACAAGTTGGGGCACTATCCTACCCGGTTTCACGTGAACGGAGAGATTCCCCCTTATACAGGTCGAGAACCTTTCGCTTCTAGGTTAGAGCGCATGCATGCGAGAGGGACACATGCAATCACCTATACAAACCTTGCACCACACTCACACACATATGCTAGGGACACATGCAAGTTTTCAGATGATTCCGACGTTCTCGTGTTCTTCCTCCGGCGAAACCCTGATCTGCGGGACTCGGATCGTCTACCCCCCTAGACATTCTTCTGACAGGGGTAGCCCGGCGTAGCTCTCTCTTGTTTTGTGTCTGACTAGGTCATAGGATGATGTAAAACCATGTTGGTTCACAAGTTGGGGCACTATCCTACCCGGTTTCACCTGAACGGGGAGATTCCCCCTTATACAGGTCCAGAACCTTTCGCTTCTAGGTTAGAGCGCATGCATGCGAGGGGGACACACGCAATCACCTATACCAACCTTGCTCCACACTCACACACATATGATAGGGACACATGCAAGTTTTTAGATGATTCCGACGTTCTCGTGGTCTTCCTCCGGCGAAACCCTGATCTGCGAGACTCAGATCGTCTACCCCCCTAGACATTCTTCTGATAGTGGTAGCCCGGCGTAGCTCTCTCTTGTTTGTGTCTGACTAGGTCATAGGATGATGTGAAACCATGTTGGTTCACAAGTTGGGGCACTATCCTACCCGGTTTCACCTAAACAGGGAGATTCCCCCTTATACAGGTCCATAACCTTTCGCTTCTAGGTTAGAGCGCATGCATGCGAGGGGGACACATGCAATCACCTATACCAACCTTGCACCACACTCACACACATATGCTAGGGACACATGCAAGTTTTCAGATGATTCCGACGATCTTGCGGACTTCCACCGGCGAAACCCTGATCTGCGGGACTCGGACCGTCTACCCCCCTAGACATTCTTCTGACAGGGGTAGCCCGGCGTAGCTCTCTCTTGTTTTGTGTTTGATTATGTCATGGGATGATGTGAAACCATGTTGGTTCACAAGTTGGGGCACTATACGGCCCGGTTTCACCGTAACAGGGAGATTCCCCCTTATACAGGTCCAGAACCTTCGCTTCTAGGTTAGAGCGCATGCATGTGAGGGGGGACACATGCAATCACCTATACCAACCTGGCACCACACTCACACACATATTCTAGGGACACATGAAAGTTTTCATCGATTCCGACATTCTCGTGGACTTCCTCCGGCGAAACCCTGATGATCTGCGGGCCTCGGATCGTCTACCCCCCTAGACATTCTTCTGACAGGGGTAGCCCGGCGTAGCTCTCTCTTGTTTTGTGTCTAACTAGGTCATAGGATGATGTAAAACCATGTTGGTTCACAAGTTGGGGCACTATCCTACCCGGTTTCACGTGAACGGGGAGATTCCCCCTTATACAGGTCGAGAACCTTTCGCTTCTAGGTTAGAGCGCATGCATGCGAGAGGGACACATGCAATCACCTATACCAACCTTGCACCACACTCACACACATATGCTAGGGACACATGCAAGTTTTTAGATGATTCCGACGTTCTCGTGGTCTTCCTCCGGCGAAACCCTGATCTGCGGGACTCGGATCGTCTACCCCCCTAGACATTCTTCTGACAGGGTAGCCCGACGTAGCTCTCTCTTGTTTTGTGTCTGACTAGGTCATATGATGATGTAAAACCATGTTGGTCCACAAGTTGGGGCACTATCCTACCTGGTTTCACCTGAACGGGGAGATTCCCCCTTATACAGGTCCATAACCTTTCGCTTCTAGGTTAGAGCGCATGCATGCGAGGGGGACACATGCAATCACCTATACCAACCTTGCACCACACTCACACACATATGGTAGGGACACATGCAAGTTTTCAGATGATTCCGACGTTCTTGCGGACTTCCACCGGCGAAACCCTGATCTGTGAGTGGGGACACATGCAATCACCTATACCAACCTGGCACCACACTCACACACATATGCTAGGGACACATGCAAGTTTTCATCGATTCCGACGTTCTCGTGGACTTTCTCCGGCGAAACCCTGATGATCTGCGGGCCTCGGATCGTCTACCCCCCTAGACATTCTTCTGACAGGGGTAGCCCAGCGTAGCTCTCTCTTGTTTTGTGTCTGACTAGGTCATAGGATGATGTGAAACCATGTTGGTTCACAAGTTGGGGCACTATCCTACCCGGTTTCACCTAAACAGGGAGATTCCCCCTTATACAGGTCCATAACCTTTCGCTTCTAGGTTAGAGCGCATGCATGCGAGGGGGACACATGCAATCACCTATACCAACCTTGCACCACACTCACAGACATATGCTAGGGACACATGCAAGTTTTCATATGATTCCGACGATCTTGCGGACTTCCACCGGCGAAACCCTGATCTGCGGGACTCGGACCGTCTACCCCCCTAGACATTCTTCTGACAGGGGTAGCCCGGCGTAGCTCTCTCTTGTTTTGTGTTTGATTATGTCATGGGATGATGTGAAACCATGTTGGTTCACAAGTTGGGGCATTATACGGCCCGGTTTCATCGTAACAGGGAGATTCCCCCTTATACAGGTCCAGAACCTTCGCTTCTAGGTTAGAGCGCATGCATGTGAGGGGGGACACATGCAATCACCTATACCAACCTGGCACCACACTCACACACATATGCTAGGGACACATGAAATTTTTCATCGATTCCGACGTTCTCGTGTACTTCCTCCAGCGAAACCCTGATGATCTGCGGGCCTCGGATCGTCTACCCCCCTAGACATTCTTCTGACAAGGGTAGCCCGGCGTAGCTCTCTATTGTTTTGTGTCTGACTAGGTCATAGGATGATGTAAAACCATGTTGGTTCACAAGTTGGGGCACTATCCTACCCGGTTTCACGTGAACAGGGAGATTCCCCCTTATACAGGTCGAGAACCTTTCGCTTCTAGGTTAGAGCGCATGCATGCGAGAGGGACACATGCAATCACCTATACCAACCATGCACCACACTCACACACATATGCTAGGGACACATGCAAGTTTTCAGATGATTCCGACGTTCTCGTGGTCTTCCTCCGGCGAAACCCTGATCTACGGTTCTCGGATCGTCTACCCCCCTAGACATTCTTCTGACAGGGGTAGACCGGCGTAGCTCTCTCTTGTTTTGTGTCTGACTAGGTCATAGGATGATGTAAAACCATGTTGGCTCACAAGTTGGGGCACTATCCTACCCGGTTTCACCTGAACAGGGAGATTCCCCCTTATACAGGTCCATAACCTTTCGCTTCTAGGTTAGAGCGCATGCATGCGAGGGGGACACATGCAATCACCTATACCAACCTTGCACCACACTCACACACATATGCTAGGGACACATGCAAGTTTTCAGATGATTCCGACGTTCTTGCGGACTTCCACCGACGAAACCCTGATCTGCGGGACTTGGACCGTCTACCCCCCTAGACATTCTTCTGACAGGGGTAGCCCGGCGTAGCTCTCTCTTGTTTTGTGTTTGATTATGTCATGGGATGATGAGAAACCATGTTGGTTCACAAGTTGGGGCACTATACGGCCCGGTTTCACGGTAACAGGGAGATTCCCCCTTATACAGGTCCAGAACCTTCGCTTCTAGGTTAGAGCGCATGCATGTGAGGGGGGACACATGCAATCACCTATACCAACCTGGCACCACACTCACACACATATTCTAGGGACACATGAAAGTTTTCATCGATTCCGACATTCTCGTGGACTTCCTCCGGCGAAACCCTAATGATCTGCGGGCCTCGGATCGTCTACCCCCCTAGACATTCTTCTGACAGGGGTAGCCCGGCGTAGCTCTCTCTTGTTTTGTGTCTAACTAGGTCATAGGATGATGTAAAACCATGTTGGTTCACAAGTTGGGGCACTATCCTACCCGGTTTCACGTGAACGGGGAGATTCCCCCTTATACAGGTCGAGAACCTTTCGCTTCTAGGTTAGAGCGCATGCATGCGAGAGGGACACATGTAATCACCTATACCAACCTTGCACCACACTCACACACATATGCTAGGGACACATGCAAGTTTTTAGATGATTCCGACGTTCTCGTGGTCTTCCTCCGGCGAAACCCTGATCTGCGGGACTCGGATCGTCTACCCCCCTAGACATTCTTCTGACAGGGTAGCCCGACGTAGCTCTCTCTTGTTTTGTGTCTGACTAGGTCATAGGATGATGTAAAACCATGTTGGTTCACAAGTTGGGGCACTATCCTACCTGGTTTCACCTGAACGGGGAGATTCCCCCTTATACAGGTCCATAACCTTTCGCTTCTAGGTTAGAGCGCATGCATGCGAGGGGGACACATGCAATCACCTATACCAACCTTGCACCACACTCACACACATATGCTAGGGACACATGCAAGTTTTCAGATGATTCCGACGTTCTTGCAGACTTCCACCGGCGAAACCCTGATCTGTGAGTGGGGACACATGCAATCACCTATACCAACCTGGCACCACACTCACACACATATGCTAGGGACACATGCAAGTTTTCATCGATTCCGACGTTCTCGTGGACTTCCTCCGGCGAAACCCTGATGATCTGCGGGCCTCGGATCGTCTACCCCCCTAGACATTCTTCTGACAGGGGTAGCCCGGCGTAGCTCTCTCTTGTTTTGTGTCTGACTAGGTCATAGGATGATGTAAAACCATGTTGGTTCACAAGTTGGGGCACTATCCTACCCGGTTTCACCTGAACAGGGAGATTCCCCCTTATACAGGTCCATAACCTTTCGCTTCTAGGTTAGAGCGCATGCATGCGAGGGGGACACATGCAATCACCTATACAAACCTGGCACCACACTCACACACATATTCGAGGGACACATGCAAGTTTTCAGATGATTCCGACGTTCTCGTGGTCTTCCTCCGGCGAAACCCTGATCTGCGGGCCTCGGATCGTCTACCCCCTAGACATTCTTCTGACAGGGGTAGCCCGGCGTAGCTCTCTCTTGTTTTGTGTCTGACTAGGTGATAGGATGATGTAAAACCATGTTGGTTCACAAGTTGGGGCACTATCCTACCCGGTTTCACCTGAACGGGGAGATTCCCCCTTATACAGGTCCAGAACCTTCGCTTCTAGGTTAGAGCGCATGCATGCGAGGGGGACACATGCAATCACCTATACCAACCTTGCACCACACTCACACACATATGCTAGGGACACATGCAAGTTTTCAGATGATTCCGATGTTCTCGTGGTCTTCCTCCGACGAAACCCTGATCTGCGGGACTCGGATCGTCTACCCCCCTAGACATTCTTCTGACAGGGGTAGCCCGGCGTAGCTCTCTCTTGTTTTGTGTCTGACTAGGTCATAGGATGATGTAAAACCATGTTGGTTCACAAGTTGGGGCACTATCCTACCCGGTTTCACGTGAACGGGGAGATTCCCCCTTATACAGGTCGAGAACCTTTCGCTTCTAGGTTAGAGCGCATGCATGCGAGAGGGACACATGCAATCACCTATACCAACCTTGCACCACACTCACACACATATGCTAGGGACACATGCAAGTTTTCAGATGATTCCGACGTTCTCGTGGTCTTCCTCCGGCGAAACCCTGATCTGCGGGACTCGGATCGTCTACCCCCCTAGACATTCTTCTGACAGGGGTAGCCCGGCGTAGCTCTCTCTTGTTTTGTGTCTGACTAGGTCATAGGATGATGTAAAACCATGTTGGTTCACAAGTTGGGGCACTATCCTACCCGGTTTCACCTGAACGGGGAGATTCCCCCTTATACAGGTCCAGAACCTTTCGCTTCTAGGTTAGAGCGCATGCATGCGAGGGGGACACACGCAATCACCTATACCAACCTTGCTCCACACTCACACACATATGCTAGGGACACATGCAAGTTTTCAGATGATTCCGACGTTCTCGTGGTCTTCCTCCGGCGAAACCCTGATCTGCGAGACTCAGATCGTCTACCCCCCTAGACATTCTTCTGATAGTGGTAGCCCGGCGTAGCTCTCTCTTGTTTGTGTCTGACTAGGTCATCGGATGATGTAAAACCATGTTGGTTCACAAGTTGGGGAACTATCCTACCCGGTTTCACCTGAACAGGGAGATTCCCCCTTATACAGGTCCAGAACCTTCGCTTCTAGGTTAGAGCGCATGCATGCGAGGGGGACACATGCAATCACCTATACCAACCTTGCACCACACTCACACACACATATGCTAGGGACACATGCAAGTTTTCAGATGATTCCGACGTTCTCGTGGTCTTCCTCCGACGAAACCCTGATCTGCGGGACTCTGATCGTCTACCCCCCTAGACATTCTTCTGACAGGGGTAGCCCGGTGTAGCTCTCTCTTGTTTTGTGTCTGACTAGGTCATAGGATGATGTAAAACCATGTTGGTTCACAAGTTGGGGCACTATCCTACCCGGTTTCACGTGAACGGGGAGATTCCCCCTTATACAGGTCGAGAACCTTTCGCTTCTAGGTTAGAGCGCATGCATGCGAGAGGGACACATGCAATCACCTATACCAACCTTGCACCACACTCACACACATATGCTAGGGACACATGCAAGTTTTCAGATGATTCCGACGTTCTCGTGGTCTTCCTCCGGCGAAACCCTGATCTGCGGGACTCGGATCGTCTATCCCCCTAGACATTCTTCTGACAGGGGTAGCCCGGCGTAGCTCTCTCTTGTTTTGTGTCTGACTAGGTCATAGGATGATGTAAAACCATGTTGGTTCACAAGTTGGGGCACTATCCTACCCGGTTTCACCTGAACGGGGAGATTCCCCCTTATACAGGTCCAGAACCTTTCGCTTCTAGGTTAGAGCGCATGCATGCGAGGGGGACACACGCAATCACCTATACCAACCTTGCTCCACACTCACACACATATGCTAGGGACACATGCAAGTTTTCAGATGATTCCGACGTTCTCGTGGTCTTCCTCCGGTGAAACCCTGATCTGCGAGACTCAGATCGTCTACCCCCCTAGACATTCTTCTGATAGTGGTAGCCCGGCGTAGCTCTCTCTTGTTTGTGTCTGACTAGGTCATAGGATGATGTAAAACCATGTTGGTTCACAATTTGGGGCACTATCCTACCCGGTTTCACCTAAACAGGGAGATTCCCCCTTATACAGGTCCATAACCTTTCGCTTCTAGGTTAGAGCGCATGCATGCGAGGGGGACACATGCAATCACCTATACCAACCTTGCACCACACTCACACACATATGCTAGGGACACATGCAAGTTTTCAGATGATTCCGACGATCTTGCGGACTTCCACCGGCGAAACCCTGATCTGCGGGACTCGGACCGTCTACCCCCCTAGACATTCTTCTGACAGGGGTAGCCCGGCGTAGCTCTCTCTTGTTTTGTGTTTGATTATGTCATGGGATGATGTGAAACCATGTTGGTTCACAAGTTGGGGCACTATACGGCCCGGTTTCACCGTAACAGGGAGATTCCCCCTTATACAGGTCCAGAACCTTCGCTTCTAGGTTAGAGCGCATGCATGTGAGGGGGGACACATGCAATCACCTATACCAACCTGGCACCACACTCACACACATATGCTAGGGACACATGAAATTTTTCATCGATTCCGACGTTCTCGTGTACTTCCTCCAGCGAAACCCTGATGATCTGCGGGCCTCGGATCGTCTACCCCCCTAGACATTCTTCTGA
Organism: Avena sativa; assembly: GCA_916181665.1. Classification (NCBI taxonomy): domain Eukaryota; kingdom Viridiplantae; phylum Streptophyta; class Magnoliopsida; order Poales; family Poaceae; genus Avena; species Avena sativa. The sequence goes on from OV702296.1 coordinate 389,637,934, forward strand.
CAGGGGTAGCCCGGCGTAGCTCTCTATTGTTTTGTGTCTGACTAGGTCATAGGATGATGTAAAACCATGTTGGTTCACAAGTTGGGGCACTATCCTACCCGGTTTCACGTGAACAGGGAGATTCCCCCTTATACAGGTCGAGAACCTTTCGCTTCTAGGTTAGAGCGCATGCATGCGAGAGGGACACATGCAATCACCTATACCAACCATGCACCACACTCACACACATATGCTAGGGACACATGCAAGTTTTCAGATGATTCCGACGTTCTCGTGGTCTTCCTCCGGCGAAACCCTGATCTACGGTTCTCGGATCGTCTACCCCCCTAGACATTCTTCTGACAGGGGTAGACCGGCGTAGCTCTCTCTTGTTTTGTGTCTGACTAGGTCATAGGATGATGTAAAACCATGTTGGCTCACAAGTTGGGGCACTATCCTACCCGGTTTCACCTGAACAGGGAGATTCCCCCTTATACAGGTCCATAACCTTTCGCTTCTAGGTTAGAGCGCATGCATGCGAGGGGGACACATGCAATCACCTATACCAACCTTGCACCACACTCACACACATATGCTAGGGACACATGCAAGTTTTCAGATGATTCCGACGTTCTTGCGGACTTCCACCGACGAAACCCTGATCTGCGGGACTTGGACCGTCTACCCCCCTAGACATTCTTCTGACAGGGGTAGCCCGGCGTAGCTCTCTCTTGTTTTGTGTTTGATTATGTCATGGGATGATGAGAAACCATGTTGGTTCACAAGTTGGGGCACTATACGGCCCGGTTTCACGGTAACAGGGAGATTCCCCCTTATACAGGTCCAGAACCTTCGCTTCTAGGTTAGAGCGCATGCATGTGAGGGGGGACACATGCAATCACCTATACCAACCTGGCACCACACTCACACACATATTCTAGGGACACATGAAAGTTTTCATCGATTCCGACATTCTCGTGGACTTCCTCCGGCGAAACCCTAATGATCTGCGGGCCTCGGATCGTCTACCCCCCTAGACATTCTTCTGACAGGGGTAGCCCGGCGTAGCTCTCTCTTGTTTTGTGTCTAACTAGGTCATAGGATGATGTAAAACCATGTTGGTTCACAAGTTGGGGCACTATCCTACCCGGTTTCACGTGAACGGGGAGATTCCCCCTTATACAGGTCGAGAACCTTTCGCTTCTAGGTTAGAGCGCATGCATGCGAGGGGGACACACGCAATCACCTATACCAACCTTGCTCCACACTCACACACATATGCTAGGGACACATGCAAGTTTTTAGATGATTCCGACGTTCTCGTGGTCTTCCTCCGGCGAAATCCTGATCTGCGAGACTCAGATCGTCTACCCCCCTAGACATTCTTCTGATAGTGGTAGCCCGGCGTAGCTCTCTCTTGTTTGTGTCTGACTAGGTCATAGGATGATGTGAAACCATGTTGGTTCACAAGTTGGGGCACTATCCTACCCGGTTTCACCTAAACAGGGAGATTCCCCCTTATACAGGTCCATAACCTTTCGCTTCTAGGTTAGAGCGCATGCATGCGAGGGGGACACATGCAATCACCTATACCAACCTTGCACCACACTCACACACATATGCTAGGGACACATGCAAGTTTTCAGATGATTTCGACGATCTTGCGGACTTCCACCGGCGAAACCCTGATCTGCGGGACTCGGACCGTCTACCCCCCTAGACATTCTTCTGACAGGGGTAGCCCGGCGTAGCTCTCTCTTGTTTTGTGTTTGATTATGTCATGGGATGATGTGAAACCATGTTGGTTCACAAGTTGGGGCACTATACGGCCCGGTTTCACCGTAACAGGGAGATTCCCCCTTATACAGGTCCAGAACCTTCGCTTCTAGGTTAGAGCGCATGCATGTGAGGGGGGACACATGCAATCACCTATACCAACCTGGCACCACACTCACACACATATGCTAGGGACACATGAAATTTTTCATCGATTCCGACGTTCTCGTGTACTTCCTCCGGCGAAACCCTGATGATCTGCGGGCCTCGGATCGTCTACCCCCCTAGACATTCTTCTGACAGGGGTAGCCCGGCGTAGCTCTCTCTTGTTTTGTGTCTGACTAGGTCATAGGATGATGTAAAACCATGTTGGTTCACAAGTTGGGGCACTATCCTACCCGGTTTCACGTGAACGGGGAGATTCCCCCTTATACAGGTCCAGAACCTTTGCTTCTAGGTTAGAGCGCATGCATGTGAGGGGGGACACATGCAATCACCTATACCAACCTGGCACCACACTCACACACATATGCTAGGGACACATGCAAGTTTTCATCGATTCCGACGTTCTCGTGGACTTCCTCCGGCGAAACCCTGATGATCTGCGGGCCTCGGATCGTCTACCCCCCTAGACATTCTTCTGACAGGGGTAGCCCGGCGTAGCTCTCTCTTGTTTTGTGTCTGACTAGGTCATAGGATGATGTAAAACCATCTTGGCTCACAAGTTGGGGCACTATCCTACCCGGTTTCACCTGAACAGGGAGATTCCCCCTTATACAGGTCCATAACCTTTCGCTTCTAGGTTAGAGGGCATGCATGCGAGGGGGACACATGCAATCACCTATACCAACCTTGCACCACACTCACACACATATGCTAGGGACACATGCAAGTTTTCAGATGATTCCGACGTTCTTGCGGACTTCCACCGGCGAAACCCTGATCTGCGGGACTTGGACCGTCTACCCCCCTAGACATTCTTCTGACAGGGGTAGCCCGGCGTAGCTCTCTCTTGTTTTGTGTTTGATTATGTCATGGGATGATGTGAAACCATGTTGGTTCACAAGTTGGGGCACTATACGGCCCGGTTTCACGGTAACAGGGAGATTCCCCCTTATACAGGTCCAGAACCTTCGCTTCTAGGTTAGAGCGCATGCATGTGAGGGGGGACACATGCAATCACCTATACCAACCTGGCACCACACTCACACACATATTCTAGGGACACATGAAAGTTTTCATCGATTCCGACATTCTCGTGGACTTCCTCCGGCGAAACCCTGATGATCTGCGGGCCTCGGATCGTCTACCCCCCTAGACATTCTTCTGACAGGGGTAGCCCGGCGTAGCTCTCTCTTGTTTTGTGTCTAACTATGTCATAGGATGATGTAAAACCATGTTGGTTCACAAGTTGGGGCACTATCCTACCCGGTTTCACGTGAACGGGGAGATTCCCACTTATACAGGTCGAGAACCTTTCGCTTCTAGGTTAGAGCGCATGCATGCGAGAGGGACACATGCAATCACCTATACCAACCTTGCACCACACTCACACACATATGCTAGGGACACATGCAAGTTTTTAGATGATTCCGACGTTCTCGTGGTCTTCCTCCGGCGAAACCCTGATCTGCGGGAGTCGGATCGTCTACCCCCCCTAGACATTCTTCTGACAGGGTAGCCCGACGTAGCTATCCCTTGTTTTGTGTCTGACTAGGTCATAGGATGATGTAAAACCATGTTGGTTCACAAGTTGGGGCACTATCCTACCCGGTTTCACGTGAACGGGGAGATTCCGCCTTATACAGGTCGAGAACCTTTCGCTTCTAGGTTAGAGCGCATGCATGCGAGAGGGACACATGCAATCACCTATAACAACCTTGCACCACACTCACACACATATGCTAGGGACACATGCAAGTTTTCAGATGATTCTGACGTTCTCGTGGTCTTCCTCTGGCGAAACCCTGATCTGCGGGACTCAGATCGTCTACCCCCCTAGACATTCTTCTGACAGGGGTAGCCCGGCGTAGCTCTCTCTTGTTTTGTGTCTGACTAGGTGATAGGATGATGTAAAACCATGTTGGTTCACAAGTTGGCGCACTATCCTACCCGGTTTCACGTGAACGGGGAGATTCCCCCTTATACAGGTCGAGAACCTTTTGCTTCTAGGTTAGAGCGCATGCATGCGAGAGGGACACATGCAATCACCTATAACAACATTGCACCACACTCACACACATATGCTAGGGACACATGCATGTTTTCAGATGATTTCGACGTTCTCGTGGTCTTCCTCCGGCGAAACCCTGATCTGCGGGACTCGGATCGTCTACCCCCCTAGACATTCTTCTGACAGGGGTAGCCTGGCGTAGCTCTCTCTTATTTTGTGTCTGACTAGGTGATAGGATGATGTAAAACCATGTTGCTTCACAAGTTGGGGCACTATCCTACCCGGTTTCACCTGAACGGGGAGATTCCCCCTTATACAGGTCCATAACCTTTCGCTTCTAGGTTAGAGCGCATGCATGCGAGGGGGACACATGCAATCACCTATACCAACCTTGAACCACACTCACACACATATGCTAGGGACACATGCAAGTTTTCAGATGATTCCGACGTTCTTGCGGACTTCCACCGGCGAAACCCTGATCTGCGGGACTCGGACCGTCTACCCCCCTAGACATTCTTTTCACAGGGGTAGCCCGGCGTAGCTCTCTCTTGTTTTGTATTTGATTATGTCATGGGATGATGTGAAACCATGTTGGTTCACAAGTTGGGGCACTATACGGCCCGATTTCACCATAGCGGGGAGATTCCCCCTTATACAGGTCCAGAACCTTCGCTTCTAGGTTAGAGCGCATGCATGTGAGGGGGGACACATGCAATCACCTATACCAACCTGGCACCACACTCACACACATATGCTAGGGACACATGCAAGTTTTCATCGATTCCGACGTTCTCGTGGACTTCCTCCGGCGAAACCCTGATAATCTGCGGGCCTCGGATCGTCTACCCCCCTAGACATTCTTCTGACAGGGGTAGCCCGGCGTAGCTCTCTCTTGTTTTGTGTCTGACTAGGTCATAGGATGATGTAAAACCATGTTGGTTCACAAGTTGGGGCACTATCCTACCCGGTTTCACATGAACGGGGAGATCCCCCCTTATACAGGTCTAGAACCTTTCGCTTCTAGGTTAGAGCGCATGCATGCGAGAGGGACACATGCAATCACCTATAACAACCTTGCACCACACTCACACACATATGCTAGGGACACATGCAAGTTTTCAGATGATTCCGACGTTCTCGTGGTCTTCCTCCGGCGAAACCCTGATCTGCGGGACTCGGATCGTCTACCCCCCTAGACATTCTTCTGACAGGGGTAGCCCGGCGTAGCTCTCTTTTGTTTTGTGTCTGACTAGGTCATAGGATGATGTAAAACCATGTTGGTTCACAAGTTGGGGCACTATCCTACCCGATTTCACGTGAACGGGGAGATTCCCCCTTATACAGGTCGAGAACCTTTTGCTTCTAGGTTAGAGCGCATGCATGCGAGAGGGACACATGCAATCACCTATAACAACCTTGCACCACACTCACACACATATGCTAGGGACACATGCAAGTTTTCAGATGATTCCGACGTTCTCGTGGTCTTCCTCCGACGAAACCCTGATCTGCGGGACTCGGATCGTCTACCCCCCTAGACATTCTTCTGACAGGGGTAGCCTGGCGTAGCTCTCTCTTGTTTTGTGTCTTACTAGGTGATAGGATGATGTAAAACCATGTTGGTTCACAAGTTGGGGCACTATCCTACCCGGTTTCACCTGAACGGGGAGATTCCCCCTTATATAGGTCCATAACCTTTCGCTTCTAGGTTAGAGCGCATGCATGCGAGGGGGACACATGCAATCACCTATACCAACCTTGAACCACACTCACACACATATGCTAGGGACACATGCAAGTTTTCAGATGATTCCGACGTTCTTGCGGACTTCCACCGGCGAAACCCTGATCTGCGGGACTCGGACCGTCTACCCCCCTAGACATTCTTTTGACAGGGGTAGCCCGGCGTAGCTCTCTCTTGTTTTGTATTTGATTATGTCATGGGATGATGTGAAACCATGTTGGTTCACAAGTTGGGGCACTATACGGCCCGATTTCACCATAACGGGGAGATTCCCCCTTATACAGGTCCAGAACCTCCGCTTCTAGGTTAGAGCGCATGCATGTGAGGGGGGACACATGCAATCACCTATACCAACCTGGCACCACACTCACACACATATGCTAGGGACACATGCAAGTTTTCATCGATTCCGACGTTCTCGTGGACTTCCTCCGGCGAAACCCTAATGATCTGCGGGCCTCGGATCGTCTACCCCCCTAGACATTCTTCTGACAGGGGTAGCCCGACGTAGCTCTCTCTTGTTTTGTGTCTGACTAGGTCATAGGATGATGTAAAACCAAGTTGGTTCACAAGTTGGGGCCCTATCCTACCCGGTTTCACATGAACGGGGAGATCCCCCCTTATACAGGTCTAGAACCTTTCGCTTCTAGGTTAGAGCGCATGCATGCGAGAGGGACACATGCAATCACCTATAACAACCTTGCACCACACTCACACACATATGCTAGGGACACATGCAAGTTTTCAGATGATTCCGACGTTCTCGTGGTCTTCCTCCGGCGAAACCCTGATCTGCGGGACTCGGATCGTCTACCCCCCTAGACATTCTTCAGACAGGGGTAGCCCGGCGTAGCTCTCTCTTGTTTTGTGTCTGACTAGGTGATAGGATGATGTAAAACCATGTTGGTTCACAAGTTGGGGCACTATCCTACCCGGTTTCACCTGAACGGGGAGATTCCCCCTTATACAGGTCCATAACCTTTCGCTTCTCGGTTAGAGCGCATGCATGCGAGGGGGACACATGCAATCACCTATACCAACCTTGAACCACACTCACACACATATTCTAGGGACACATGCAAGTTTTCAGATGATTCCGACGTTCTTGCGGACTTCCACCGGCGAAACCCTGATCTGCGGGACTCGGACCGTCTACCCCCCTAGACATTCTTTTGACAGGGGTAGCCCGGCGTAGCTCTCTCTTGTTTTGTATTTGATTATGTCATGGGATGATGTGAAACCATGTTGGTTCACAAGTTGGGGCACTATACGGCCCAATTTCACCATAACGGGGAGATTCCCCCTTATACAGGTCCAGAACCTTCGCTTCTAGGTTAGAGCGCATGCATGTGAGGGGGGACACATGCAATCACCTATACCAGCCTGGCACCACACTCACACACATATGCTAGGGACACATGCAAGTTTTCATCGATTCCGACGTTCTCGTGGACTTCCTCCGGCGAAACCCTGATGATCTGTGGGCCTCGGATCGTCTACCCCCCTAGACATTCTTCTGACAGGGGTATCCCGGCGTAGCTCTCTCTTGTTTTGTGTCTGACTAGGTCATAGGATGATGTAAAACCATGTTGGTTCACAAGTTGGGGCACTATCCTACCCGGTTTCACATGAACGGGGAGATCCCCCCTTATACAGGTCTAGAACCTTTCGCTTCTAGGTTAGAGCGCATGCATGCGAGAGGGACACACGCAATCACCTATACCAACCTTGCACCACACTCACACACATATGCTAGGGACACATGCAAGTTTTCAGATGATTCCGACGTTCTCGTGGTCTTCCTCCGGCGAAACCCTGATCTGCGAGACTCAGATCGTCTACCCCCTAGACATTCTTCTGATAGTGGTAGCCCGGCGTAGCTCTATCTTGTTTGTGTCTGACTAGGTCATAGTATGATGTAAAACCATGTTGGTTCACAAGTTGGGGCACTATCCTACCCGGTTTCACCTGAACAGGGAGATTCCCCCTTATACAGGTCCATAACCTTTCGCTTCTAGGTTAGAGGGCATGCATGCGAGGGGGACACATGCAATCACCTATACCAACCTTGCACCACACTCACACACATATGCTAGGGACACATGCAAGTTTTCAGATGATTCCGACGATCTTGCGGACTTCCACCGGCGAAACCCTGATCTGCGGGACTCGGACCGTCTACCCCCCTAGACATTCTTCTAACAGGGGTAGCCCGGCGTAGCTCTCTCTTGTTTTGTGTTTGATTATGTCATGGGATGATGTGAAACCATGTTGGTTCACAAGTTGGGGCACTATACGGCCCGGTTTCACCGTAACAGGGAGATTCCCCCTTATACAGGTCCAGAACCTTCGCTTCTAGGTTAGAGCGCATGCATGTGAGGGGGGACACATGCAATCACCTATACCAACCTGGCACCACACTCACACACATATGCTAGGGACACATGAAATTTTTCATCGATTCCGACGTTCTCGTGTACTTCCTCCGGCGAAACCCTGATGATCTGCGGGCCTCGGATCGTCTACCCCCCTAGACATTCTTCTGACAGGGGTAGCCCGGCGTAGCTCTCTCTTGTTTTGTGTCTGACTAGGTCATAGGATGATGTAAAACCATGTTGGTTCACAAGTTGGGGCACTATCCTACCCGGTTTCACGTGAACGGGGAGATTCCCCCTTATACAGGTCGAGAACCTTTCGCTTCTAGGTTAGAGCGCATGCATGCGAGGGGGACACATGCAATCACCTATACAAACCTTGCACCACACTCACACACATATGCTAGGGACACATGCAAGTTTTCAGATGATTCCGACGTTCTCGTGGTCTTCCTCCGGTGAAACCCTGATCTGCGAGACTCAGATCGTCTACCCCCCTAGACATTCTTCTGATAGTGGTAGCCCGGCGTAGCTCTCTCTTGTTTGTGTCTGACTAGGTCATAGGATGATGTAAAACCATGTTGGTACACAAGTTGGGGCACTATCCTACCCGGTTTCACCTAAACAGGGAGATTCCCCCTTATACAGGTCCATAACCTTTCGCTTCTAGGTTAGAGCGCATGCATGCGAGGGGGACACATGCAATCACCTATACCAACCTTGCACCACACTCACACACATATGCTAGGGATACATGCAAGTTTTCAGATGATTCCGACGATCTTGCGGACTTCCACCGGCGAAACCCTGATCTGCGGGACTCGGACCGTCTACCCCCCTAGACATTCTTCTGACAGGGGTAGCCCGGCGTAGCTCTCTCTTGTTTTGTGTTTGATTATGTCATGGGATGATGTGAAACCATGTTGGTTCACAAGTTGGGGCACTATACGGCCCGGTTTCACCGTAACAGGGAGATTCCCCCTTATACAGGTCCAGAACCTTCGCTTCTAGGTTAGAGCGCATGCATGTGAGGGGGGACACATGCAATCACCTATACCAACCTGGCACCACACTCACACACATATGCTAGGGACACATGAAATTTTTCATCAATTCCGACGTTCTCGTGTACTTCCTCCGGCGAAACCCTGATGATCTGCGGGCCTCGGATCGTCTACCCCCCTAGACATTCTTCTGACAGGGGTAGCCCGGCGTAGCTCTCTCTTGTTTTGTGTCTGACTAGGTCATAGGATGATGTAAAACCATGTTGGTTCACAAGTTGGGGCACTATCCTACCCGGTTTCACGTGAACGGGGAGATTCCCCCTTATACAGGTCGAGAACCTTTCGCTTCTAGGTTAGAGCGCATGCATGCGAGGGGGACACATGCAATCACCTATACAAACCTTGCACCACACTCACACACATATGCTAGGGACACATGCAAGTTTTCAGATGATTCCGACGTTCTCGTGGTCTTCCTCCGGCGAAACCCTGATCTGCGGGCCTCGGATCGTCTACCCCCCTAGACATTCTTCTGACAGGGGTAGCCCGGCATTGCTCTCTCTTGTTTTGTGTCTGACTAGGTCATAGGATGATGTAAAACCATGTTGGTTCACAAGTTGGGGAACTATCCTACCCGGTTTCACCTGAACGGGGAGATTCCCCCTTATACAGGTCCAGAACCTTCGCTTCTAGGTTAGAGCGCATGCATGCGAGGGGGACACATACAATCACCTATACCAACCTTGCACCACACTCACACACACATATGCTAGGGACACATGCAAGTTTTCAGATGATTCCGACGTTCTCGTGGTCTTCCTCCGACGAAACCCTGATCTGCGGGACTCTGATCGTCTACCCCCCTAGACATTCTTCTGACAGGGGTAGCCCGGTGTAGCTCTCTCTTGTTTTGTGTCTGACTAGGTCATAGGATGATGTAAAACCATGTTGGTTCACAAGTTGGGGCACTATCCTACCCGGTTTCACGTGAACGGAGAGATTCCCCCTTATACAGGTCGAGAACCTTTCGCTTCTAGGTTAGAGCGCATGCATGCGAGAGGGACACATGCAATCACCTATACAAACCTTGCACCACACTCACACACATATGCTAGGGACACATGCAAGTTTTCAGATGATTCCGACGTTCTCGTGGTCTTCCTCTGGCGAAACCCTGATCTGCGGGACTCGGATCGTCTACCCCCCTAGACATTCTTCTGACAGGGGTAGCCCGGCGTAGCTCTCTCTTGTTTTGTGTCTGACTAGGTCATAGGATGATGTAAAACCATGTTGGTTCACAAGTTGGGGCACTATCCTACCCGGTTTCACCTGAACGGGGAGATTCCCCCTCATACAGGTCCAGAACCTTTCGCTTCTAGGTTAGAGCGCATGCATGCGAGGGGGACACACGCAATCACCTATACCAACCTTGCTCCACACTCACACACATATGCTAGGGACACATGCAAGTTTTTAGATGATTCCGACGTTCTCGTGGTCTTCCTCCGGCGAAATCCTGATCTGCGAGACTCAGATCGTCTACCCCCCTAGACATTCTTCTGATAGTGGTAGCCCGGCGTAGCTCTCTCTTGTTTGTGTCTGACTAGGTCATAGGATGATGTGAAACCATGTTGGTTCACAAGTTGGGGCACTATCCTACCCGGTTTTACCTAAACAGGGAGATTCCCCCTTATACAGGTCCATAACCTTTCGCTTCTAGGTTAGAGCGCATGCATGCGAGGGGGACACAAGAAATCACCTATACCAACCTTGCACCACACTCACACACATATGATAGGGACACATGCAAGTTTTCAGATGATTCCGACGATCTTGCGGACTTCCACCGGCGAAACCCTGATCTGCGGGACTCGGACCGTCTACCCCCCTAGACATTCTTCTGACAGGGGTAGCCCGGCGTAGCTCTCTCTTGTTTTGTGTTTGATTATGTCATGGGATGATGTGAAACCATGTTTTTCACAAGTTGGGGCACTATACGGCCCGGTTTCACCGTAACAGGGAGATTCCCCCTTATACAGGTCCAGAACCTTCGCTTCTAGGTTAGAGCGCATGCATGTGAGGGGGGACACATGCAATCACCTATACCAACCTGGCACCACACTCACACACATATGCTAGGGACACATGAAATTTTTCATCGATTCCGACGTTCTCGTGTACTTCCTCCGGCGAAACCCTGATGATCTGCGGGCCTCGGATCGTCTACCCCCCTAGACATTCTTCTGACAGGGGTAGCCCGGCGTAGCTCTCTCTTGTTTTGTGTCTGACTAGGTCATAGGATGATGTAAAACCATGTTGGTTCACAAGTTGGGGCACTATCCTACCCGGTTTCACGTGAACGGGGAGATTCCCCCTTATACAGGTCGAGAACCTTTCGCTTCTAGGTTAGAGCGCATGCATGCGAGAGGGACACATGCAATCACCTATACCAACCTTGCACCACACTCACACACATATGCTAGGGACACATGCAAGTTTTCAGATGATTCCGACGTTCTCGTGGTCTTCCTCCGGCGAAACCCTGATGATCTACGGGCCTCGGATCGTCTACCCCCTAGACATTCTTTTGACAGGGGTAGCCCGGCGTAGCTCTCTCTTGTTTTGTGTTTGATTATGTCATGGGATGATGTGAAACCATGTTGGTTCACAAGTTGGGGCACTATACAGCCCGGTTTCACCGTAACGGGGAGATTCCCCCTTATACAGGTCCAGAACCTTCGCTTCTAGGTTAGAGCGCATGCATGTGAGGGGGGACACATGCAATCACCTATATCAACCTGGCACCACACTCACACACATATGCTAGGGACACATGCAAGTTTTCATCGATTCCGACGTTCTCGTGGACTTCCTCCGGCGAAACCCTGATGATCTGCGGGCCTCGGATCGTCTACCCCCCTAGACATTCTTCTGACAGGGGTAGCCCGGCGTAGCTCTCTCTTGTTTTGTGTCTGACTAGGTCATAGGATGATGTAAAACCATGCCGGTTCACAAGTTGGGGCACTATCCTACCCTGTTTCACCTGAACGAGGAGATTCCCCCTCATACAGGTCTAGAACCTTTCGCTTCTAGGTTAGAGCGCATGCATGCGAGGGGGACACATGCAATCACCTATACCAACCTTGCACCACACTCACACACATATGCTAGGGACACATGCAAGTTTTCAGATGATTCCGACGTTCTCGTGGTCTTCCTCCGGCGAAACCCTGATCTGCGGGACTCGAATCGTCTACCCCCTAGACATTCTTCTGACAGGGGTATCCCGGCGTAGCTCTCTCTTGTTTTGTGTCTGACTAGGTCATAGGATGATGTAAAACCATGTTGGTTCATAAGTTGGGGCACTATCCTACCCGGTTTCACCTGAACGGGGAGATTCCCCCTTATACAGGTCCATAACCTTCCGCTTCTAGGTTAGAGCGCATGCATGCGAGGGGGAATCATGCAATCACCTATACCAACCTTGCACCACACTCACACACATATGCTAGGGACACATGCAAGTTTTCAGATGATTCCGACATTCTTGCGGACTTCCACCGGCGAAACCCTGATCTGCGGAACTCGGACTGTCTAACCCCCTAGACATTCTTCTGACAGGGGTAGCCCGGCGTAGCTCTCTCTTGTTTTGTGTTTGATTATGTCATGGGATGATGTGAAACCATGTTGGTTCATAAGTTGGGGCACTATACGGCCCGGTTTCACCGTAACGGGGAGATTCCCTGTTATACAGGTCCAGAACCTTCGCTTCTAGGTTAGAGCGCATGCATGTGAGGGGGGACACATGCAATCACCTATACCAACCTTGCACCACACTCACACACATATGTTAGGGACACATGCAAGTTTTCAGATGATTCCGACGTTCTCGTGGTCTTCCTCCGACGAAACCCTGATCTGCGGGACTCGGATCGTCTACCCCCCTAGACATTCTTCTGACAGGGGTAGCCCGGCTTAGCTCTCTCTTGTTTTGTGTCTGACTAGGTCATAGGATGATGTAAAACCATGTTGGTTCACAAGTTGGGGCACTATCCTACCCGGTTTCACGTGAACGGGGAGATTCCCCCTTATACAGGTCGAGAACCTTTCGCTTCTAGGTTAGAGCGCATGCATGCGAGAGGGACACATGCAATCACCTATAACAACCTTGCACCACACTCACACACATATGCTAGGGACACATGCAAGTTTTCAGATGATTCCGATGTTCTCGTGGTCTTCCTCCGGCGAAACCCTGATCTGCGGGACTCGGATCGTCTACCCCCCTAGACATTCTTCTGACAGGGGTAGCCTGGCGTAGCTCTCTCTTGTTTTGTGTCTGACTAGGTGATAGGATGATGTAAAACCATGTTGGTTCACAAGTTGGGGCACTATCCTACCCGGTTTCACCTGAACGGGGAGATTCCCCCTTATACAGGTCCATAACCTTTCGCTTCTAGGTTAGAGCGCATGCATGCGAGGGGGACACATGCAATCACCTATACCAACCGTGCACCACACTCACACACATATGCCAGGGACACATGCAAGTTTTCAGATGATTCCGACGTTCTTGCGGACTTCCACCGGCGAAACCCTGATCTGCGGGACTCGGACCGTCTACCCCCCTAGACATTCTTTTGACAGGGGTAGCCCGGCGTAGCTCTCTCTTGTTTTGTATTTGATTATGTCATGGGATGATGTGAAACCATGTTGGTTCACAAGTTGGGGCACTATACGGCCCGGTTTCACCATAACGGGGAGATTCCCCCTTATACAGGTCCAGAACCTTCGCTTCTAGGTTAGAGCGCATGCATGTGAGGGGGGACACATGCAATCACCTATACCAACCTGGCACCACACTCACACACATATGCTAGGGACACATGCAAGTTTTCATCGATTCCGACGTTCTCGTGGACTTCCTCCGGCGAAACCCTGATGATCTGCGGGCCTCGGATCGTCTACCCCCCTAGACATTCTTCTGACAGGGGTAGCCCGACGTAGCTCTCTCTTGTTTTGTGTTTGACTAGGTCATAGGATGATGTAAAACCATGTTGGTTCACAAGTTGGGGCACTATCCTACCCGGTTTCACATGAACGGGGAGATCCCCCCTTATACAGGTCTAGAACCTTTCGCTTCTAGGTTAGAGCGCATGCATGCGAGAGGGACACACGCAATCACCTATACCAACCTTGCACCACACTCACACACATATTCTAGGGACACATGCAAGTTTTCAGATGATTCCGACGTTCTCGTGGTCTTCCTCCGGCGAAACCCTGATCTGCGAGACTCGGATCGTCTACCCCCTAGACATTCTTCTGATAGGGGTAGCCCGGCGTAGCTCTCTCTTGTTTGTGTCTGACTAGGTCATAGGATGATCTAAAACCATGTTGGTTCACAAGTTGGGGCACTATCCTACCCGGTTTCACCTGAACAGGGAGATTCCCCCTTATACAGGTCCATAACCTTTCGCTTCTAGGTTAGAGCGCATGCATGCGAGGGGGACACATGCAATCACCTATACCAACCTTGCACCACACTCACACACATATGCTAGGGACACATGCAAGTTTTCAGATGATTCCGACGTTCTCGTGGTCTTCCTCCGACGAAACCCTGATCTGCGGGACTCGGATCGTCTACCCCCCTAGACATTCTTCTGACAGGGGTAGCCCGGCATAGCTCTCTCTTTTTTTGTGTCTGACTAGGTCATAGGATGATGTAAAACCATGTTGGTTCACAAGTTGGGGCACTATTCTACCCGGTTTCACGTGAACGGGGAGATTCCCCCTTATACAGGTCGAGAACCTTTCGCTTCTAGGTTAGAGCGCATGCATGCGAGAGGGACACATGCAATCACCTATACCAACCTTGCACCACACTCACACACATATGCTAGGGACACATGCAAGTTTTCAGATGATTCCGACGTTCTTGCGGACTTCCACCGGCGAAACCCTGATCTGTGAGTGGGGACACATGCAATCACCTATACCAACCTGCCACCACACTCACACACATATGCTAGGGACACATGCAAGTTTTCATCGATTCCGACGTTCTCGTGGACTTCCTCCGGCGAAACCCTGATGATCTGCGGGCCTCGGATCGTCTACCCCCCTAGACATTCTTCTGACAGGGGTAGCCCGGCGTAGCTCTCTCTTGTTTTGTGTCTGACTAGGAAATAGGATGATGTAAAACCATGTTGGTTCTCAAGTTGGGGCACTATCCTACCCGGTTTCACCTGAACAGGGAGATTCCCCCTTATACAGGTCCATAACCTTTCGCTTCTAGGTTAGAGCGCATGCATGCGAGGGGGACACATGCAATCACCTATACAAACCTTGCACCACACTCACACACATATTCTAGGGACACATGCAAGTTTTCAGATGATTCCGACGTTCTCGTGGTCTTCCTCCGGCGAAACCCTGATCTGCGGGCCTCGGATCGTCTACCCCCCTAGACATTCTTCTGACAGGGGTAGCCCGGCGTAGCTCTCTCTTGTTTTGTGTCTGACTAGGTCATAGGATGATGTAAAACCATGTTGGTTCACAAGTTGGGGCACTATCCTACCCGGTTTCACCTGAACGGGGAGATTCCCCCTTATACAGGTCCAGAACCTTCGCTTCTAGGTTAGAGCGCATGTATGCGAGGGGGACACATGCAATCACCTATACCAACCTTGCACCACACTCACACACATATGTTAGGGACACATGCAAGTTTTCAGATGATTCCGACGTTCTCGTGGTCTTCCTCCGACGAAACCCTGATCTGCGGGACTCGGATCGTCTACCCCCCTAGACATTCTTCTGACAGGGGTAGCCCGGCTTAGCTCTCTCTTGTTTTGTGTCTGACTAGGTCATAGGATGATGTAAAACCATGTTGGTTCACAAGTTGGGGCACTATCCTACCCGGTTTCACGTGAACGGGGAGATTCCCCCTTATACAGGTCGAGAACCTTTCGCTTCTAGGTTAGAGCGCATGCATGCGAGAGGGACACATGCAATCACCTATAACAACCTTGCACCACACTCACACACATATGCTAGGGACACATGCAAGTTTTCAGATGATTCCGATGTTCTCGTGGTCTTCCTCCGGCGAAACCCTGATCTGCGGGACTCGGATCGTCTACCCCCCTAGACATTCTTCTGACAGGGGTAGCCTGGCGTAGCTCTCTCTTGTTTTGTGTCTGACTAGGTGATAGGATGATGTAAAACCATGTTGGTTCACAAGTTGGGGCACTATCCTACCCGGTTTCACCTGAACGGGGAGATTCCCCCTTATACAGGTCCATAACCTTTCGCTTCTAGGTTAGAGCGCATGCATGCGAGGGGGACACATGCAATCACCTATACCAACCGTGCACCACACTCACACACATATGCCAGGGACACATGCAAGTTTTCAGATGATTCCGACGTTCTTGCGGACTTCCACCGGCGAAACCCTGATCTGCGGGACTCGGACCGTCTACCCCCCTAGACATTCTTTTGACAGGGGTAGCCCGGCGTAGCTCTCTCTTGTTTTGTATTTGATTATGTCATGGGATGATGTGAAACCATGTTGGTTCACAAGTTGGGGCACTATACGGCCCGGTTTCACCATAACGGGGAGATTCCCCCTTATACAGGTCCAGAACCTTCGCTTCTAGGTTAGAGCGCATGCATGTGAGGGGGGACACATGCAATCACCTATACCAACCTGGCACCACACTCACACACATATGCTAGGGACACATGCAAGTTTTCATCGATTCCGACGTTCTCGTGGACTTCCTCCGGCGAAACCCTGATGATCTGCGGGCCTCGGATCGTCTACCCCCCTAGACATTCTTCTGACAGGGGTAGCCCGACGTAGCTCTCTCTTGTTTTGTGTTTGACTAGGTCATAGGATGATGTAAAACCATGTTGGTTCACAAGTTGGGGCACTATCCTACCCGGTTTCACATGAACGGGGAGATCCCCCCTTATACAGGTCTAGAACCTTTCGCTTCTAGGTTAGAGCGCATGCATGCGAGAGGGACACACGCAATCACCTATACCAACCTTGCACCACACTCACACACATATTCTAGGGACACATGCAAGTTTTCAGATGATTCCGACGTTCTCGTGGTCTTCCTCCGGCGAAACCCTGATCTGCGAGACTCGGATCGTCTACCCCCTAGACATTCTTCTGATAGGGGTAGCCCGGCGTAGCTCTCTCTTGTTTGTGTCTGACTAGGTCATAGGATGATCTAAAACCATGTTGGTTCACAAGTTGGGGCACTATCCTACCCGGTTTCACCTGAACAGGGAGATTCCCCCTTATACAGGTCCATAACCTTTCGCTTCTAGGTTAGAGCGCATGCATGCGAGGGGGACACATGCAATCACCTATACCAACCTTGCACCACACTCACACACATATGCTAGGGACACATGCAAGTTTTCAGATGATTCCGACGTTCTCGTGGTCTTCCTCCGACGAAACCCTGATCTGCGGGACTCGGATCGTCTACCCCCCTAGACATTCTTCTGACAGGGGTAGCCCGGCATAGCTCTCTCTTTTTTTGTGTCTGACTAGATCATAGGATGATGTAAAACCATGTTGGTTCACAAGTTGGGGCACTATTCTACCCGGTTTCACGTGAACGGGGAGATTCCCCCTTATACAGGTCGAGAACCTTTCGCTTCTAGGTTAGAGCGCATGCATGCGAGAGGGACACATGCAATCACCTATACCAACCTTGCACCACACTCACACACATATGCTAGGGACACATGCAAGTTTTCAGATGATTCCGACGTTCTTGCGGACTTCCACCGGCGAAACCCTGATCTGTGAGTGGGGACACATGCAATCACCTATACCAACCTGCCACCACACTCACACACATATGCTAGGGACACATGCAAGTTTTCATCGATTCCGACGTTCTCGTGGACTTCCTCCGGCGAAACCCTGATGATCTGCGGGCCTCGGATCGTCTACCCCCCTAGACATTCTTCTGACAGGGGTAGCCCGGCGTAGCTCTCTCTTGTTTTGTGTCTGACTAGGTCATAGGATGATGTAAAACCATGTTGGTTCACAAGTTGGGGCACTATCCTACCCGGTTTCACCTGAACAGGGAGATTCCCCCTTATACAGGTCCATAACCTTTCGCTTCTAGGTTAGAGCGCATGCATGCGAGGGGGACACATGCAATCACCTATACAAACCTTGCACCACACTCACACACATATTCTAGGGACACATGCAAGTTTTCAGATGATTCCGACGTTCTCGTGGTCTTCCTCCGGCGAAACCCTGATCTGCGGGCCTCGGATCGTCTACCCCCCTAGACATTCTTCTGACAGGGGTAGCCCGGCGTAGCTCTCTCTTGTTTTGTGTCTGACTAGGTCATAGGATGATGTAAAACCATGTTGGTTCACAAGTTGGGGCACTATCCTACCCGGTTTCACCTGAACGGGGAGATTCCCCCTTATACAGGTCCAGAACCTTCGCTTCTAGGTTAGAGCGCATGCATGCGAGGGGGACACATGCAATCACCTATACCAACCTTGCACCACACTCACACACATATGTTAGGGACACATGCAAGTTTTCAGATGATTCCGACGTTCTCGTGGTCTTCCTCCGACGAAACCCTGATCTGCGGGACTCGGATCGTCTACCCCCCTAGACATTCTTCTGACAGGGGTAGCCCGGCTTAGCTCTCTCTTGTTTTGTGTCTGACTAGGTCATAGGATGATGTAAAACCATGTTGGTTCACAAGTTGGGGCACTATCCTACCCGGTTTCACGTGAACGGGGAGATTCCCCCTTATACAGGTCGAGAACCTTTCGCTTCTAGGTTAGAGCGCATGCATGCGAGAGGGACACATGCAATCACCTATAACAACCTTGCACCACACTCACACACATATGCTAGGGACACATGCAAGTTTTCAGATGATTCCGATGTTCTCGTGGTCTTCCTCCGGCGAAACCCTGATCTGCGGGACTCGGATCGTCTACCCCCCTAGACATTCTTCTGACAGGGGTAGCCTGGCGTAGCTCTCTCTTGTTTTGTGTCTGACTAGGTGATAGGATGATGTAAAACCATGTTGGTTCACAAGTTGGGGCACTATCCTACCCGGTTTCACCTGAACGGGGAGATTCCCCCTTATACAGGTCCATAACCTTTCGCTTCTAGGTTAGAGCGCATGCATGCGAGGGGGACACATGCAATCACCTATACCAACCGTGCACCACACTCACACACATATGCCAGGGACACATGCAAGTTTTCAGATGATTCCGACGTTCTTGCGGACTTCCACCGGCGAAACCCTGATCTGCGGGACTCGGACCGTCTACCCCCCTACACATTCTTTTGACAGGGGTAGCCCGGCGTAGCTCTCTCTTGTTTTGTATTTGATTATGTCATGGGATGATGTGAAACCATGTTGGTTCACAAGTTGGGGCACTATACGGCCCGGTTTCACCATAACGGGGAGATTCCCCCTTATACAGGTCCAGAACCTTCGCTTCTAGGTTAGAGCGCATGCATGTGAGGGGGGACACATGCAATCACCTATACCAACCTGGCACCACACTCACACACATATGCTAGGGACACATGCAAGTTTTCATCGATTCCGACGTTCTCGTGGACTTCCTCCGGCGAAACCCTGATGATCTGCGGGCCTCGGATCGTCTACCCCCCTAGACATTCTTCTGACAGGGGTAGCCCGACGTAGCTCTCTCTTGTTTTGTGTTTGACTAGGTCATAGGATGATGTAAAACCATGTTGGTTCACAAGTTGGGGCACTATCCTACCCGGTTTCACATGAACGGGGAGATCCCCCCTTATACAGGTCTAGAACCTTTCGCTTCTAGGTTAGAGCGCATGCATGCGAGAGGGACACACGCAATCACCTATACCAACCTTGCACCACACTCACACACATATTCTAGGGACACATGCAAGTTTTCAGATGATTCCGACGTTCTCGTGGTCTTCCTCCGGCGAAACCCTGATCTGCGAGACTCGGATCGTCTACCCCCTAGACATTCTTCTGATAGGGGTAGCCCGGCGTAGCTCTCTCTTGTTTGTGTCTGACTAGGTCATAGGATGATCTAAAACCATGTTGGTTCACAAGTTGGGGCACTATCCTACCCGGTTTCACCTGAACAGGGAGATTCCCCCTTATACAGGTCCATAACCTTTCGCTTCTAGGTTAGAGCGCATGCATGCGAGGGGGACACATGCAATCACCTATACCAACCTTGCACCACACTCACACACATATGCTAGGGACACATGCAAGTTTTCAGATGATTCCGACGTTCTCGTGGTCTTCCTCCGACGAAACCCTGATCTGCGGGACTCGGATCGTCTACCCCCCTAGACATTCTTCTGACAGGGGTAGCCCGGCATAGCTCTCTCTTTTTTTGTGTCTGACTAGGTCATAGGATGATGTAAAACCATGTTGGTTCACAAGTTGGGGCACTATTCTACCCGGTTTCACGTGAACGGGGAGATTCCCCCTTATACAGGTCGAGAACCTTTCGCTTCTAGGTTAGAGCGCATGCATGCGAGAGGGACACATGCAATCACCTATACCAACCTTGCACCACACTCACACACATATGCTAGGGACACATGCAAGTTTTCAGATGATTCCGACGTTCTTGCGGACTTCCACCGGCGAAACCCTGATCTGTGAGTGGGGACACATGCAATCACCTATACCAACCTGCCACCACACTCACACACATATGCTAGGGACACATGCAAGTTTTCATCGATTCCGACGTTCTCGTGGACTTCCTCCGGCGAAACCCTGATGATCTGCGGGCCTCGGATCGTCTACCCCCCTAGACATTCTTCTGACAGGGGTAGCCCGGCGTAGCTCTCTCTTGTTTTGTGTCTGACTAGGTCATAGGATGATGTAAAACCATGTTGGTTCACAAGTTGGGGCACTATCCTACCCGGTTTCACCTGAACAGGGAGATTCCCCCTTATACAGGTCCATAACCTTTCGCTTCTAGGTTAGAGCGCATGCATGCGAGGGGGACACATGCAATCACCTATACAAACCTTGCACCACACTCACACACATATTCTAGGGACACATGCAAGTTTTCAGATGATTCCGACGTTCTCGTGGTCTTCCTCCGGCGAAACCCTGATCTGCGGGCCTCGGATCGTCTACCCCCCTAGACATTCTTCTGACAGGGGTAGCCCGGCGTAGCTCTCTCTTGTTTTGTGTCTGACTAGGTCATAGGATGATGTAAAACCATGTTGGTTCACAAGTTGGGGCACTATCCTACCCGGTTTCACCTGAACGGGGAGATTCCCCCTTATACAGGTCCAGAACCTTCGCTTCTAGGTTAGAGCGCATGCATGCGAGGGGGACACATGCAATCACCTATACCAACCTTGCACCACACTCACACACATATGTTAGGGACACATGCAAGTTTTCAGATGATTCCGACGTTCTCGTGGTCTTCCTCCGACGAAACCCTGATCTGCGGGACTCGGATCGTCTACCCCCCTAGACATTCTTCTGACAGGGGTAGCCCGGCTTAGCTCTCTCTTGTTTTGTGTCTGACTAGGTCATAGGATGATGTAAAACCATGTTGGTTCACAAGTTGGGGCACTATCCTACCCGGTTTCACGTGAACGGGGAGATTCCCCCTTATACAGGTCGAGAACCTTTCGCTTCTAGGTTAGAGCGCATGCATGCGAGAGGGACACATGCAATCACCTATAACAACCTTGCACCACACTCACACACATATGCTAGGGACACATGCAAGTTTTCAGATGATTCCGATGTTCTCGTGGTCTTCCTCCGGCGAAACCCTGATCTGCGGGACTCGGATCGTCTACCCCCCTAGACATTCTTCTGACAGGGGTAGCCTGGCGTAGCTCTCTCTTGTTTTGTGTCTGACTAGGTGATAGGATGATGTAAAACCATGTTGGTTCACAAGTTGGGGCACTATCCTACCCGGTTTCACCTGAACGGGGAGATTCCCCCTTATACAGGTCCATAACCTTTCGCTTCTAGGTTAGAGCGCATGCATGCGAGGGGGACACATGCAATCACCTATACCAACCGTGCACCACACTCACACACATATGCTAGGGACACATGAAATTTTTCATCGATTCCGACGTTCTCGTGTACTTCCTCCGGCGAAACCCTGATGATCTGCGGGCCTCGGATCGTCTACCCCCCTAGACATTCTTCTGACAGGGGTAGCCTGGCGTAGCTCTCTCTTGTTTTGTGTCTGACTAGGTGATAGGATGATGTAAAACCATGTTGGTTCACAAGTTGGGGCACTATCCTACCCGGTTTCACCTGAACGGGGAGATTCCCCCTTATACAGGTCCATAACCTTTCGCTTCTAGGTTAGAGCGCATGCATGCGAGGGGGACACATGCAATCACCTATACCAACCGTGCACCACACTCACACACATATGCCAGGGACACATGCAAGTTTTCAGATGATTCCGACGTTCTTGCGGACTTCCACCGGCGAAACCCTGATCTGCGGGACTCGGACCGTCTACCCCCTAGACATTCTTTTGACAGGGGTAGCCCGGCGTAGCTCTCTCTTGTTTTGTATTTGATTATGTCATGGGATGATGTGAAACCATGTTGGTTCACAAGTTGGGGCACTATACGGCCCGGTTTCACCATAGCGGGGAGATTCCCCCTTATACAGGTCCAGAACCTTCGCTTCTAGGTTAGAGCGCATGCATGTGAGGGGGGACACATGCAATCACCTATACCAACCTGGCACCACACTCACACACATATGCTAGGGACACATGCAAGTTTTCATCGATTCCGACGTTCTCGTGGACTTCCTCCGGCGAAACCCTGATGATCTGCGGGCCTCGGATCGTCTACCCCCCTAGACATTCTTCTGACAGGGGTAGCCCGACGTAGCTCTCTCTTGTTTTGTGTCTGACTAGGTCATAGGATGATGTAAAACCATGTTGGTTCACAAGTTGGGGCACTATCCTACCCGGTTTCACATGAACGGGGAGATCCCCCCTTATACAGGTCTAGAACCTTTCGCTTCTAGGTTAGAGCGCATGCATGCGAGAGGGACACACGCAATCACCTATACCAACCTTGCACCACACTCACACACATATTCTAGGGACACATGCAAGTTTTCAGATGATTCCGACGTTCTCGTGGTCTTCCTCCGGCGAAACCCTGATCTGCGAGACTCGGATCGTCTACCCCCTAGACATTCTTCTGATAGGGGTAGCCCGGCGTAGCTCTCTCTTGTTTGTGTCTGACTAGGTCATAGGATGATGTAAAACCATGTTGGTTCACAAGTTGGGGCACTATCCTACCCGGTTTCACCTGAACAGGGAGATTCCCCCTTATACAGGTCCATAACCTTTCGCTTCTAGGTTAGAGCGCATGCATGCGAGGGGGACACATGCAATCACCTATACCAACCTTGCACCACACTCACACACATATGCTAGGGACACATGCAAGTTTTCAGATGTTTCCGACGATCTTGTGGACTTCCACCGGCGAAACCCTGATCTGCGGGACTCGGACCGTCTACCCCCCTAGACATTCTTCTGACAGGGGTAGCCCGGTGTAGCTCTCTCTTGTTTTGTGTCTGATTATGTCATGGGATGATGTGAAACCATGTTGGTTCACAAGTTGGGGCACTATCCTACCCGGTTTCACCGTAACAGGGAGATTCCCCCTTATGCAGGTCCAGAACCTTCGCTTCTAGGTTAGAGCGCATGCATGTGAGGGGGGACACATGCAATCACCTATACCAACCTGGCACCACACTCACACACATATGCTAGGGACACATGAAATTTTTCATCGATTCCGACGTTCTCGTGTACTTCCTCCGGCGAAACCCTGATGATCTGTGGGCCTCGGATCGTCTACCCCCCTAGACATTCTTCTGACAGGGGTAGCCTGGCGTAGCTCTCTCTTGTTTTGTGTCTGACTAGGTCATAGGATGATGTAAAACCATGTTGGTTCACAAGTTGGGGCACTATCCTACCCGGTTTCACGTGAACGGGGAGATTCCCCCTTATACAGGTCGAGAACCTTTCACTTCTAGGTTAGAGCGCATGCATGCGAGAGGGACACATGCAATCACCTATACCAACCTTGCACCACACTCACACACATATGCTAGGGACACATGCAAGTTTTCAGATGATTCCGACGTTCTCGTGGTCTTCCTCCGGCGAAACCCTGATCTACGGGACTCGGATCGTCTACCCCCCTAGACATTCTTCTGACAGGGGTAGCCCGGCGTAGCTCTATCTTGTTTTGTGTCTGACTAGGTCATAGGATGATGTAAAACCATGTTGGCTCACAAGTTGCGGCACTATCCTACCCGGTTTCACCTGAACGGGGAGATTCCCCCTTATACAGGTCCATAACCTTTCGCTTCTAGGTTAGAGCGCATGCATGCGAGGGGGACACATGAAATCACCTATATAGACCTTGCACCACACTCACACACATATGCTAGGGACACATGCAAGTTTTCAGATGATTCCGACGTTCTTGCGGACTTCCACCAGCGAAACCCTGATCTGCGGGACTTGGACCGTCTACCCCCTAGACATTCTTCTGACAGGGGTAGCCCGGCGTAGCTCTCTCTTGTTTTGTGTTTGATTATGTCATGGGATGATGTGAAACCATGTTGGTTCACAAGTTGGGGCACTATACGGCCCGGTTTCACTGTAACAGGGAGATTCCCCCTTATACAGGTCCAGAACCTTCGCTTCTAGGTTAGAGCGCATGCATGTGAGGGGGGACACATGCAATCACCTATACCAACCTGGCACCACACTCACACACATATTCTAGGGACACATGAAAGTTTTCATCGATTCCGACGTTCTCGTGGACTTCCTCCGGCGAAACCCTGATGATCTGCGGGCCTCGGATCGTCTACCCCCTAGACATTCTTCTGACAGGGGTAGCCCGGCGTAGCTCTCTCTTGTTTTGTGTCTGACTAGGTCATAGGATGATGTAAAACCATGTTGGTTCACAAGTTGGGGCACTATCCTACCCGGTTTCACGTGAACGGGGAGATTCCCCCTTATACAGGTCGAGAACCTTTCGCTTCTAGGTTCGAGCGCATGCATGCGAGAGGGACACATGCAATCACCTATACCAACCTTGCACCACACTCACACACATATGCTAGGGACACATGCAAGTTTTTAGATGATTCCGACGTTTTCGTGGTCTTCCTCCGGCGAAACCCTGATCTGCGGGACTCGGATCGTCTACCCCCCTAGACATTCTTCTGACAGGGTAGCCCGATGTAGCTCTCTCTTGTTTTGTGTCTGACTAGGTCATAGGATGATGTAAAACCATGTTGGTTCACAAGTTGGGGCACTATCCTACCTGGTTTCACCTGAACGGGGAGATTCCCCCTTATACAGGTCCATAACCTTTCGCTTCTAGGTTAGAGCGCATGCATGCGAGAGGGACACATGCAATCACCTATACCAACCTTGCACCACACTCACACACATATGCTAGGGACACATGCAAGTTTTCAGATGATTCCGACGTTCTTGCGGACTTCCACCGGCGAAACCCTGATCTGCGGGACTCGGACCGTCTACCCCCTAGACATTCTTCTGACGGGGGTAGCTCGGTGTAGCTCTCTCTTGTTTTGTGTTTGATTATGTCATGGGATGATGTGAAACCATGTTGGTTCACAAGTTGGGGCACTATACGGCCCGGTTTCACCGTAACAGGGAGA
Organism: Avena sativa; assembly: GCA_916181665.1. Lineage (NCBI taxonomy): Eukaryota > Viridiplantae > Streptophyta > Magnoliopsida > Poales > Poaceae > Avena > Avena sativa. The sequence goes on from OV702296.1 coordinate 389,663,772, forward strand.
TTCCCCCTTATACAGGTCCAGAACCTTCGCTTCTAGGTTAGAGCGCATGCATGTGAGGGGGGACACATGCAATCACCTATATATACCAACCTGGCACCACACTCACACACATATGCTAGGGACACATGCAAGTTTACATCGATTCCGACGTTCTCGTGGACTTCCTCCGGCGAAACCCTGATGATCTGCGGGCCTCGGATCGTCTACCTAATGGAAATGAAGTTCAGCATCCTCTAGAACCTTATGGTCTATTGCAAAGTTAGTGTTTCCATGGTCTGAATACTAACAAATAGGCAACAAAAAGTTAACTAAAAACTTTAAATAAATACATTGGAAAGAAAAAAATAAAAATAAAATTAGAAAATACCTAAAGGCACACGGCAAAGGACAAAACACACGGCAAAGAGGTCCTTTGCCGTGTGCCTGTCGCCGTCAAACACACGGCAAAGGTCCTTTCCCGTGTGTCTCTCTCCCTCAGACACACGGCAAAGAATTTTTTTCACCTTTAGCAAGGCTTTTATTACATATATGTTAGGTGATATTATTTCATAGGATCATGAGAGAACACATATGATCATAGGTTATTGTGGTCTTGATCACTATATACATGCACCCCCCTGATTCCGACGTTCTCGTGGACTTCCTCCGGCGAAACCCTGATGATCTACGGGCCTCGGATCGTCTACCCCCTAGACATTCTTCTGACAGGGGTAGCCCGGCGTAGCTCTCTCTTGTTTTGTGTTTGATTATGTCATGGGATGATGTGAAACCATGTTGGTTCACAAGTTGGGGCACTATACGGCCCGGTTTCACCGTAACGGGGAGATTCCCCCTTATACAGGTCAAGAACCTTCGCTTCTAGGTTAGAGCGCATGCATGTGAGGGGGACACATGCAATCACCTATATCAACCTGGCACCACAGTCACACACATATGCTAGGGACACATGCAAGTTTTCATCGATTCCGACGTTCTCGTGGACTTCCTCCGGCGAAACCCTGATGATCTGCGGGCCTCGGATCGTCTACCCCCCTAGACATTCTTCTGACAGGCGTAGCCCGGCATAGCTCTCTCTTGTTTTGTGTCTGACTAGGTCATAGGATGATGTAAAACCATGTCGGTTCACAAGTTGGGGCACTATCCTACCCGGTTTCACCTGAACGAGGAGATTCCCCCTCATACAGGTCCAGAACCTTTCGCTTCTAGGTTAGAGCGCATGCATGCGAGGGGGACACATGCAATCACCTATACCAACCTTGCACCACACTCACACACATATGCTGGGGACACATGCAAGTTTTCAGATGATTCCGACGTTCTCGTGGTCTTCCTCCGGCGAAACCCTGATCTGCGGGACTCGAATCGTCTACCCCCCTAGACATTCTTCTGACAGGGGTAGCCCGGCGTAGCTCTCTCTTGTTTTGTGTCTGACTAGGTCATAGGATGATGTAAAACCATGTTGGTTCACAAGTTGGGGCACTATCCTACCCGGTTTCACCTGAACGGGGAGATTCCCCCTTATACAGGTCCATAACCTTCCGCTTCTAGGTTAGAGCGCATGCATGCGAGGGGGAATCATGCAATCACCTATACCAACCTTGCACCACACTCACACACATATGCTAGGGACACATGCAAGTTTTCAGATGATTCCGACGTTCTTGCGGACTTCCACCGGCGAAACCCTGATCTGCGGGACTCGGACTGTCTACCCCCCTAGACATTCTTCTGACAGGGGTAGCCCAGCGTAGCTCTCTCTTGTTTTGTGTTTGATTATGTCATGGGATGATGTGAAACCATGTTGGTTCACAAGTTGGGGCACTATACGGCCCGGTTTCACCGTAACGTGGAGATTCCCCCTTATACAGGTCCAGAACCTTCGCTTCTAGGTTAGAGCGCATGCATGTGAGGGGGGACACATGCAATCACCTATACCAACCTGGCACCACACTCACACACATATGCTAGGGACACATGAAAGTTTTCATCGATTCCGACATTCTCGTGGACTTCCTCCGGCGAAACCCTGATGATCTGCGGGCCTCGGATCGTCTACCTAATGGAAATGAAGTTCAGCATCCTCTAGAACCTTATGGTCTATTGCAAAGTTAGTGTTTCCATGGTCTGAATACTTACAAATAGGCAACAAAAAGTTAACTACAAACTTTAAATAAATACATTTGAAAGAAAAAAATAAAAAGAAAATTAGAAAATACCTAAAGACACACGGCAAAGGACAAAACACACGGCAAAGAGGTCCTTTGTCGTGTGCCTGTCGCCGTCAAACACACGGCAAAGGTCCTTTGCCGTGTGTCTCTCTCCCTCAGACACACGGCAAAGAATTTTTTTCACCTTTAGCAAGGCTTTTATTACATATATGTTAGGTGATATTATTTCATAGGATCATGAGAGCACACATATGATCATAGGTTATTGTGGTCTTGATCACTATATACATGCACCCCCCTGATTCCGACGTTCTCGTGGACTTCCTCCGACGAAACCCTGATGATCTACGGGCCTCGGATCGTCTACCCCCTAGACATTCTTCTGACAGGGGTAGCCCGGCGTAGCTCTCTCTTGTTTTGTGTTTGATTATGTCATGGGATGATGTGAAACCATGTTGGTTCACAAGTTGGGGCACTATACGGCCCGGTTTCACCGTAACGGGGAGATTCCCCCTTATACAGGTCAAGAACCTTCGCTTCTAGGTTAGAGCGCATGCATGTGAGGGGGGACACATGCAATCACCTATATCAACCTGGCACCACACTCACACACAGATGCTAGGGACACATGCAAGTTTTCATGGATTCCGACGTTCTCGTGGACTTCCTCCGGCGAAACCCTGATGATCTGCGGGCCTCAGATCGTCTACCCCCCTAGACATTCTTCTGACAGGGGTAGCCCGGCGTAGCTCTCTCTTGTTTTGTGTCTTACTAGGTCATAGGATGATGTAAAACCATGTCGGTTCACAAGTTGGGGCACTATCCTACCCGGTTTCACCTGAACGAGGAGATTCCCCCTCATACAGGTCTAGAACCTTTCGCTTCTAGGTTAGAGCGCATGCATGCGAGGGGGACACATGCAATCACCTATACCAACCTTGCACCACACTCACACACATATGCTAGGGACACATGCAAGTTTTCAGATGATTCCGACGATCTCGTGGTCTTCCTCCGGCGAAACCCTGATCTGCGGTACTCGAATCGTCTACCCCCTAGACATTCTTCTGACAGGGGTAGCCCGGCGTAGCTCTCTCTTGTTTTGTGTTTGATTATGTCATGGGATAATGTGAAACCATGTTGGTTCACAAGTTGGGGCACTATACGGCCCGGTTTCACCGTAACGGGGAGATTCCCCGTTATACAGGTCCAGAACCTTCGCTTCTAGGTTAGAGCGCATGCATGTGAGGGGGGACACATGCAATCACCTATACCAACCTGGCACCACACTCACACACATATGCTAGGGACACATGCAAGTTTTCATCGATTCCGACGTTCTCGCGGACTTCCTCCGGCGAAACCCTGATGATCTGCGGGCCTCGGATCGTCTACCCCCCTAGACATTCTTCTGACAGGGGTAGCCCAGCATAGCTCTCTCTTGTTTTGTGTCCGACTAGGTCATAGGATGATGTAAAACCATGTTGGTTCACAATTTGGGGCACTATCCTACCTGGTTTCACCTGAACGGGGAGATTCCCCCTTATACAGGTCCAGAACCTTTCGCTTCTAGGTTAAAGCGCATGCATGCGAGGGGGACACATGCAATCACCTATATAGACCTTGCACCACACTCACACACATATGCTAGGGACACATGCAAGTTTTCAGATAATTCTGACGCTCTCGTGGTCTTCCTCCGGCGAAACCCTGATCTGCGGGCCTCGGATAGTCTACCCCCTAGACATTCTTCTGACAGGGGTAGCCCGGCGTAGCTCTCTCTTGTTTTGTGTCTAACTAGGTCGTAGGATGATGTAAAACCATGTTGGTTCACAAGTTGGGGCACTATCCTACCCGGTTTCACCTGAACGGGGAGATTCCCCCTTATACAGGTCCAGAACCTTCGCCTCTAGGTTAGAGCGCATGCATGCGAGGGGGACACATGTAATCACCTATACCAACCTTGCACCACACTCACACACATATGCTAGGGACACATGCAAGTTTTCAGATGATTCCGACGTTCTCGTGGTCTTCCTCCGACGAAACCCTGATCTGTGGGACTCGGATCGTCTACCCCCCTAGACATTCTTCTGACAGGGGTAGCCCGGCATAACTCTCTCTTTTTTTGTGTCTGACTAGGTCATAGGATGATGTAAAACCATGTTGGTTCACAAGTTGGGGCACTATTCTACCCGGTTTCACGTGAACGGGGAGATTCCCCCTTATACAGGTCGAGAACCTTTCGCTTCTAGGTTAGAGCGCATGCATGCGAGAGGGACACATGCAATCACCTATACCAACCTTGCACCACACTCACACACATATGCTAGGGACACATGCAAGTTTTCAGATGATTCCGACGTTCTCGTGGTCTTCCTTCGGCGAAACCCTGATCTGCGGGACTCGGATCGTCTACCCCCCTAGACATTCTTCTGACAGGGGTAGCCCGGCGTAGCTCTCTCTTGTTTTGTGTCTGACTAGGTCATAGGATGATGTAAAACCATGTTGGTTCACAAGTTGGGGCACTATCCTACCCGGTTTCACCTGAACGGGGAGATTCCCCCTTATACAGGTCCATAACCTTTCGCTTCTAGGTTAGAGCGCTTGCATGCGAGGGGGACACATGCAATCACCTATACCAACCTTGCACCACACTCACACACATATGCTAGGGACACATGCAAGTTTTCAGATGATTCTGACGTTCTTGCGGACTTCCACCGGCGAAACCCTGATATGCGGGACTCGGACCGTCTACCCCCCTAGACATTCTTCTGACAGGGGTAACTCGGCGTATCTCTCTCTTATTTTGTGTTTGATTATGTCATGGGATGATGTGAAACCATGTTGGTTCACAAGTTGGGGTACTATACGGCCCGGTTTCACCGTAACAGGGAGATTCCCCCTTATACAGGTCCAGAACCTTCGCTTCTAGGTTAGAGCGCATGCATGTGAGGGGGGACACATGCAATCACCTATATATACCAACCTCGCACCACACTCACACACATATGCTAGGGACACATGCAAGTTTTCATCGATTCCGACGTTCTCGTGGACTTCCTCCGGCGAAACCCTAATGATCTGCGGGCCTCGGATCGTCTACCTAATGGAAATGAAGTTCAGCATCCTCTAGAACCTTATGGTCTATTGCAAAGTTAGTGTTTCCATGGTCTGAATACTTACAAATAGGCAACAAAAAGTTAACTAAAAACTTTAAATAAATACATTTGAAAGAAAAAAATAAAAAGAAAATTAGAAAATACCTAAAGACACACGGCAAAGGACAAAACACACGGCAAAGAGGTCCTTTGCCGTGTGCCTGTCGCCGTCAAACACACGGCAAAGGTCCTTTGCCGTGTGTCTCTCTCCCTCAGACACACGGCAAAGAATTTTTTTCACCTTTAGCAAGGCTTTTATTACATATATGTTAGGTGATATTATTTCATAGGATCATGAGAGCACAACTATGATCATAGGTTATTGTGGTCTTGATCACTATATACATGCACCCCCCTGATTCCGACGTTCTCGTGGACTTCCTCCGACGAAACCCTGATGATCTACGGGCCTCGGATCGTCTACCCCCTAGACATTCTTCTGACAGGGGTAGCCCGGCGTAGCTCTCTCTTGTTTTGTGTTTGATTATGTCATGGGATGATGTGAAACCATGTTGGTTCACAAGTTGGGGCACTATATGGCCCGGTTTCACCGTAACGGGGAGATTCCCCCTTATACAGGTCTAGAACCTTCGCTTCTAGGTTAGAGCGCATGCATGTGAGGGGGGACACATGCAATCACCTATATCAACCTGGCACCACACTCACACACAGATGCTAGGGACACATGCAAGTTTTCATCGATTCCGACGTTCTCGTGGACTTCCTCCGGCGAAACCCTGATGATCTGCGGGCCTCGGATCGTCTACCCCCCTAGACATTCTTCTGACAGGGGTAGCCCGGGGTAGCTCTCTCTTGTTTTGTGTATGACTAAGTCATAGGATGATGTAAAACCATGTTGGTTCACAAGTTGGGGCACAATCCTACCCGGTTTCACCTGAACGAGGAGATTCCCCCTCATACAGGTCCAGAACCTTTCGCTTCTAGGTTAGAGCGCATGCATGCGAGGGGGACACATGCAATCACCTATACCAACCTTGCACCACACTCACACACATATGCTAGGGACACATGCAAGTTTTCAGATGATTCCGACGTTCTATTGGTCTTCCTCCGGCGAAACCCTGATCTGCGGGACTCGAATCGTCTACCCCCTAGACATTCTTCTGACAGGGGTAGCCCGGTGTAGCTCTCTCTTGTTTTGTGTCTGACTAGGTCATAGGATGATGTAAAACCATGTTGGTTCACAAGTTGGGGCACTATCCTACCCGGTTTCACCTGAACGGGGAGATTCCCCCTTATACAGGTCCATAACCTTCCGCTTCTAGGTTAGAGCGCATGCATGCGAGGTGGACACATGCAATCACCTATACCAACCTTGCACCACACTCACACACATATGCTAGGGACACATGCAAGTTTTCAGATGATTCCGACGTTCTTGCGGACTTCCACCGGCGAAACCCTGATCTGCGGGACTCGGACCGTCTACCCCCCTAGACATTCTTCTGACAGGGGTAGCCCGGCGTAGCTCTCTCTTGTTTTGTGTTTGATTATGTCATGGGATGATGTGAAACCATGTTGGTTCACAAGTTGGGGCACTATACGGCCCGGTTTCACCGTAACGGGGAGATTCACCCTTATACAGGTCCAGAACCTTCGCTTCTAGGTTAGAGCGCATGCATGTGAGGGGGGACACATGCAATCACCTATACCAACCTGGCACCACACTCACACACATATGCTAGGGACGCATGCAAGTTTTCATCGATTCCAACGTTCTCGTGGACTTCCTCCGGCGAAACCCTAATGATCTGCAGGCCTCGGATCGTCTACCCCCCTAGACATTCTTCTGACAGGGGTAGCCGGCGTAGCTCTCTCTTGTTTTGTGTCTGACTAGGTCATAGGATGATGTAAAACCATGTTGGTTCACAAGTTGGGGCACTATCCTGCCTGGTTTCACCTGAACGGGGAGATTCCCCCTTATACAGGTCCAGAACCTTTCGCTTCTAGGTTAGAGCGCATGCATGCGAGGGGGACACATGCAATCACCAATACAAACCTTGCACCACACTCACACACATATGCTAGGGACACATGCAAGTTTTCAGATGATTCCGATGTTCTCGTGGTCTTCCTCCGGCGAAACCCTGATCTGCGGGCCTCGGATCGTCTACCCCCTAGACATTCTTCTGACAGGGGTAGCCCGGCGTAGCTCTCTCTTGTTTTGTGTCTGACTAGGTCATAGGATGATGTAAAACCATGTTGGTTCACAAGTTGGGGAACTATCCTACCCGGTTTCACCTGAACGGGGAGATTCCCCCTTATACAGGTCCAGAACCTTCGCTTCTAGGTTAGAGCGCATGCATGCGAGGGGGACACATGCAATCACCTATACCAATCTTACACCACACTCACACACACATATGCTAGGGACACATGCAAGTTTTCAGATGATTCCGACGTTCTCGTGGTCTTCCTCCGACGAAACCCTGATCTGCGGGACTTTGATCGTCTACCCCCCTAGACATTCTTCTGACAGGGGTAGCCCGGTGTAGCTCTCTCTTGTTTTGTGTCTGACTAGGTCATAGGATGATGTAAAACCATGTTGGTTCACAAGTTGGGGCACTATCCTACCCGGTTTCACGTGAACGGGGAGATTCCCCCTTATACAGGTCGAGAACCTTTCGCTTCTAGGTTAGAGCGCATGCATGCGAGAGGGACACATGCAATCACCTATACCAACCTTGCACCACACTCACACACATATGCTAGGGACACATGCAAGTTTTCAGATGATTCCGACGTTCTCGTGGTCTTCCTCCGGCGAAACCCTGATCTGCGGGACTCGGATCGTCTACCCCCCTAGACATTCTTCTGACAGGGGTAGCCCGGCGTAGCTCTCTCTTGTTTTGTGTCTGACTAGGTCATAGGATGATGTAAAACCATGTTGGTTCACAAGTTGGGGCACTATCCTACCCGGTTTCACCCGAACGGGGAGATTCCCCCTTATACAGGTCCAGAACCTTTCGCTTCTAGGTTAGAGCGCATGCATGCGAGGGGGACACACGCAATCACCTATACCAACCTTGCTCCACACTCACACACATATGCTAGGGACACATGCAAGTTTTCAGATGATTCTGACGTTCTCGTGGTCTTCCTCCGGCGAAACCCTGATCTGCGAGACTCAGATCGTCTACCCCCCTAGACATTCTTCTGATAGTGGTAGCCCGGCGTAGCTCTCTCTTGTTTGTGTCTGACTAGGTCATAGGATGATGTAAAACCATGTTGGTTCACAAGTTGGGGCACTATCCTACCCGGTTTCACCTAAACAGGGAGATTCCCCCTTATACAGGTCCATAACCTTTCGCTTCTAGGTTAGAGCGCATGCATGCGAGGGGGACACATGCAATCACCTATACCAACCTTGCACCACACTCACACACATATGCTAGGGACACATGCAAGTTTTCAGATGATTCCGACGATCTTGCGGACTTCCACCGGCGAAACCCTGATCTGCGGGACTCGGACCGTCTACCCCCCTAGACATTCTTCTGACAGGGGTAGCCCGGCGTAGCTCTCTCTTGTTTTGTGTTTGATTATGTCATGGGATGATGTGAAACCATGTTGGTTCACAAGTTGGGGCACTATACGACCCGGTTTCACCGTAACAGGGAGATTCCCCCTTATACAGGTCCAGAACCTTCGCTTCTAGGTTAGAGCGCATGCATGTGAGGGGGGACACATGCAATCACCTATACCAACCTGGCACCACACTCACACACATATGCTAGGGACACATGAAATTTTTCATCGATTCCGACGTTCTCGTGTACTTCCTCCGGCGAAACCCTGATGATATGTGGGCCTCGGATCGTCTACCCCCCTAGACATTCTTCTGACAGGGGTAGCCCGGCGTAGCTCTCTCTTGTTTTGTGTCTGACTAGGTCATAGGATGATGTAAAACCATGTTGGTTCACAAGTTGGGGCACTATCCTACCCGGTTTCACGTGAACGGGGAGATTCCCCCTTATACAGGTCGAGAACCTTTCGCTTCTAGGTTAGAGCGCATGCATGCGAGAGGGACACATGCAATCACCTATACCAACCTTGCACCACACTCACACACATATGCTAGGGACACATGCAAGTTTTCAGATGATTCCGACGTTCTCGTGGTCTTCCTCCGGCGAAACCCTGATCTACGGGACTCGGATCGTCTACCCCCCTAGACATTCTTCTGACAGGGGTAGCCCGGCGTAGCTCTCTCTTGTTTTGTGTCTGACTAGGTCATAGGATGATGTAAAACCATGTTGGCTCACAAGTTGGGGCACTATCCTACCCGGTTTCACCTGAACAGGGAGATTCCCCCTTATACAGGTCCATAACCTTTCGCTTCTAGGTTCGAGCGCATGCATGCGAGGGGGACACATGCAATCACCTATACCAACCTTGCACCACACTCACACACATATGCTAGGGACACATGCAAGTTTTCAGATGATTCCGACGTTCTTGCGGACTTCCACCGGCGAAACCCTGATCTGCGGGACTCGGACCGTCTACCCCCTAGACATTCTTCTGACAGGGGTAGCCCGGCGTAGCTCACTCTTGTTTTGTGTTTGATTATGTCATGGGATGATGTGAAACCATGTTGGTTCACAAGTTGGGGCACTATACGGCCTGGTTTCACGGTAACAGGGAGATTCCCCCTTATACAGGTCCAGAACCTTCGCTTCTAGGTTAGAGCGCATGCATGTGAGGGGGGACACATGCAATCACCTATACCAACCTGGCACCACACTCACACACATATGCTAGGGACACATGAAAGTTTTCATCGATTCCGACATTCTCGTGGACTTCCTCCGGCGAAACCCTGATGATCTGCGGGCCTCGGATCGTCTACCCCCCTAGACATTCTTCTGACAGGGGTAGCCCGGCGTAGCTCTCTCTTGTTTTGTGTCTAACTAGGTCATAGGATGATGTAAAACCATGTTGGTTCACAAGTTGGGGCACTATCCTACCCGGTTTCACGTGAACGGGGAGATTCCCCCTTATACAGGTCGAGAACCTTTCGCTTCTAGGTTAGAGCGCATGCATGCGAGAGGGACACATGCAATCACCTATACCAACCTTGCACCACACTCACACACATATTCTAGGGACACATGCAAGTTTTTAGATGATTCCGACGTTCTCGTGGTCTTCCTCCGGCGAAACCCTGATCTGCGGGACTCGGATCGTCTACCCCCCTAGACATTCTTCTGACAGGGTAGCCCGACGTAGCTCTCTCTTGTTTTGTGTCTGACTAGGTCATAGGATGATGTAAAACCATGTTGGTTCACAAGTTGGGGCACTAACCTACCTGGTTTCACCTGAACGGGGAGATTCCCCCTTATACAGGTCCATAACCTTTCGCTTCTAGGTTAGAGCGCATGCATGCGAGGGGGACACATGCAATCACCTATACCAACCTTGCACCACACTCAAACACATATGCTAGGGACACATGCAAGTTTTCAGATGATTCCGACGTTCTTGCGGACTTCCACCGGCGAAACCCTGATATTTGAGTGGGGACACATGCAATCACCTATACCAACCTGGCACCACACTCACACACATATGCTAGGGACACATGCAAGTTTTCATCGATTCCGACGTTCTCGTGGACTTCCTCCGGCGAAACCCTGATGATCTGCGGGCCTCGGATCGTCTACCCCCCTAGACATTCTTCTGACAGGGGTAGCCCGGCGTAGCTCTCTCTTGTTTTGTGTCTGACTAGGTCATAGGATGATGTAAAACCATGTTGGTTCACAAGTTGGGGCACTATCCTACCCGGTTTCACCTGAACAGGGAGATTCCCCTTATACAGGTCCATAACCTTTCGCTTCTAGGTTAGAGCGCATGCATGCGAGAGGGACACATGCAATCACCTATACCAACCTTGCACCACACTCACACACATATTCTAGGGACACATGCAAGTTTTTAGATGATTCCGACGTTCTCGTGGTCTTCCTCCGGCGAAACCCTGATCTGCGGGACTCGGATCGTCTACCCCCCTAGACATTCTTCTGACAGGGTAGCCCGACGTAGCTCTCTCTTGTTTTGTGTCTGACTAGGTCATAGGATGATGTAAAACCATGTTGGTTCACAAGTTGGGGCACTAACCTACCTGGTTTCACCTGAACGGGGAGATTCCCCCTTATACAGGTCCATAACCTTTCGCTTCTAGGTTAGAGCGCATGCATGCGAGGGGGACACATGCAATCACCTATACCAACCTTGCACCACACTCACACACATATGCTAGGGACACATGCAAGTTTTCAGATGATTCCGACGTTCTTGCGGACTTCCACCGGCGAAACCCTGATATTTGAGTGGGGACACATGCAATCACCTATACCAACCTGGCACCACACTCACACACATATGCTAGGGACACATGCAAGTTTTCATCGATTCCGACGTTCTCGTGGACTTCCTCCGGCGAAACCCTGATGATCTGCGGGCCTCGGATCGTCTACCCCCCTAGACATTCTTCTGACAGGGGTAGCCCGGCGTAGCTCTCTCTTGTTTTGTGTCTGACTAGGTCATAGGATGATGTAAAACCATGTTGGTTCACAAGTTGGGGCACTATCCTACCCGGTTTCACCTGAACAGGGAGATTCCCCTTATACAGGTCCATAACCTTTCGCTTCTAGGTTAGAGCGCATGCATGCGAGGGGGACACATGCAATCACCTATACAAACCTGGCACCACACTCACACACATATTCTAGGGACACATGCAAGTTTTCAGATGATTCCGACGTTCTCGTGGTCTTCCTCCTGCGAAACCCTGATCTGCGGGCCTCGGATCGTCTACCCCCCTAGATATTCTTCTGACAGGGGTAGCCCGGCGTAGCTCTCTCTTGTTTTGTGTCTGACTAGGTCATAGGATGATGTAAAACCATGTTGGTTCACAAGTTGGGGCACTATCCTACCCGGTTTCACCTGAACGGGGAGATTCCCCCTTATACACGTCCAGAACCTTCGCTTCTAGGTTAGAGCGCATGCATGCGAGGGGGACACATGCAATCACCTATACCAACCTTGCACCACACTCACACACATATGCTAGGGACACATGCAAGTTTTCAGATGATTCCGACGTTCGCGTGGTCTTCCTCCGACGAAACCCTGATCTGCGGGACTCGGATCGTCTACCCCCGTAGACATTCTTCTGACAGGGGTAGCCCGGCGTAGCTCTCTCCTGTTTTGTGTCTGACTAGGTCATAGGATGATGTAAAACCATGTTGGTTCACAAGTTGGGGCACTATCCTACCCGGTTTCACGTGAACGGGGAGATTCCCCCTTATACAGGTCGAGAACCTTTTGCTTCTAGGTTAGAGCGCATGCATGCGAGAGGGACACATGCAATCACCTATAACAACCTTGCACCACACTCACACACATATGCTAGGGACACATGCAAGTTTTCAGATGATTCCGACGTTCTTGCGGACTTCCTCCGGCGAAACCCTGATCTGCGGGAGACGGATCGTCTACCCCCCTAGACATTCTTCTGACAGGGGTAGCCTGGCGTAGCTCTCTCTTGTTTTGTGTCTGACTAGGTGATAGGATGATGTAAAACCATGTTGGTTCACAAGTTGGGGCACTATCCTACCCGGTTTCACCTGAACGGGGAGATTCCCCCTTATACAGGTCCATAACCTTTCGCTTCTAGGTTAGAGCGCATGCATGCGAGGGGGACACATGCAATCACCTATACCAACCTTGAACCACACTCACACACATATGCTAGGGACACATGCAAGTTTTCAGATGATTCCGACGTTCTTGCGGACTTCCACCGGTGAAACCCTGATCTGCGGGACTCGGACCGTCTACCCCCCTAGACATTCTTTTGACAGGGGTAGCCCGGCGTAGATCTCTCTTGTTTTGTATTTGATTATGTCATGGGATGATGTGAAACCATGTTGGTTCACAAGTTGGGGCACTATACGGCCCGATTTCACCATAACGGGGAGATTCCCCCTTATACAGGTCCAGAACCTTCGCTTCTAGGTTAGAGCGCATGCATGTGAGGGGGGACACATGCAATCACCTATACCAACCTGGCACCGCACTCACACACATATGCTAGGGACACATGCAAGTTTTCATCGATTCCGACGTTCTCGTGGACTTCCTCCGGCGAAACCCTGATGATCTGCGGGCCTCGGATCGTCTACCCCCCTAGACATTCTTCTGACAGGGGTAGCCCGGCGTAGCTCTCTCATGTTTTGTGTCTGACTAGGTCATAGGATGATGTAAAACCATGTTGGTTCACAAGTTGGGGCACTATCCTACCCGGTTTCACATGAACGGGGAGATCCCCCCTTATACAGGTCTAGAACCTTTCGCTTCTAGGTTAGAGAGCATGCATGCGAGAGGGACACATGCAATCACCTATAACAACCTTGCACCACACTCACACACATATGCTAGGGACACATGCAAGTTTTCAGATGATTCCGACGTTCTCGTGGTCTTCCTCCGGCGAAACCCTGATCTGCGGGACTCGGATCGTCTACCCCCCTAGACATTCTTCTAACAGGGGTAGCCCGGCGTAGCTCTCTCTTGTTTTGTGTCTGACTAGGTCATAGGATGATGTAAAACCATGTTGGTTCACAAGTTGGGGCACTATCCTACCCGGTTTCACGTGAACGGGGAGATTCCCCCTTATACAGGTCGAGAACCTTTTGCTTCTAGGTTAGAGCGCATGCATGCGAGAGGGACACATGCAATCACCTATAACAACCTTGCACCACACTCACACACATATGCTAGGGACACATGCAAGTTTTCAGATGATTCCGACGTTCTCCTGGTCTTCCTCCGGCGAAAACCTGATCTGCGGGACTCGGATCGTCTACCCCCCTAGACATTCTTCTGACAGGGGTAGCCTAGCGTAGCTCTCTCTTGTTTTGTGTCTGACTAGGTGATAGGATGATGTAAAACCATGTTGGTTCACAAGTTGGGGCACTATCCTACCCGGTTTCACCTGAACGGGGAGATTCCCCCTTATACAGGTCCATAACCTTTCACTTCTAGGTTAGAGCGCATGCATGCGAGGGGGACACATGCAATCACCTATACCAACCTTGAACCACACTCACACACATATGCTAGGGACACATGCAAGTTTTCAGATGATTCCGACGTTCTTGCGGACTTCCACCGGCGAAACCCTGATCTGCGGGACTCGGACCGTCTACCCCCCTAGACATTCTTTTGACAGGGGTAGCCCGGCGTAGCTCTCTCTTGTTTTGTATTTGATTATGTCATGGGATGATGTGAAACCATGTTGGTTCACAAGTTGGGGCACTATACGGCCCGATTTCACCATAACGGGGAGATTCCCCCTTATACAGGTCCAGAACCTTTGCTTCTAGGTTAGAGCGCATGCATGTGAGGGGGGACACATGCAATCACCTATACCAACCTGGCACCACACTCACACACATATGCTAGGGACACATGCAAGTTTTCATCGATTCCGACGTTCTCGTGGACTTCCTCCGGCGAAACCCTGATGATCTGCGGGCCTCGGATCGTCTACCCCCCTAGACATTCTTCTGACAGGGGTAGCCCGGCGTAGCTCTCTCTTGTTTTGTGTCTGACTAGGTCATAGGATGATGTAAAACCATGTTGGTTCACAAGTTGGGGCACTATCCTACCCGGTTTCACATGAACGGGGAGATCCCCCCTTATACAGGTCTAGAACCTTTCGCTTCTAGGTTAGAGCGCATGCATGCGAGAGGGACACATGCAATCACCTATAACAACCTTGCACCACACTCACACACATATGCTAGGGACACATGCAAGTTTTCAAATGATTCCGACGTTCTCGTGGTCTTCCTCCGGCGAAACCCTGATCTGCGGGACTCGGATCGTCTACCCCCCTAGACATTCTTCTGACAGGGGTAGCCCGGCATAGCTCTCTCTTGTTTTGTGTCTGACTAGGTGATAGGATGATGTAAAACCATGTTGGTTCACAAGTTGGGGCACTATCCTACCCGGTTTCACCTGAACGGGGAGATTCCCCCTTATACAGGTCCATAACCTTTCGCTTCTAGGTTAGAGCGCATGCATGCGAGGGGGACACATGCAATCACCTATACCAACCTTGCACCACACTCACACACATATGCTAGGGACACATGCAAGTTTTCAGATGATTCCGACGTTCTTGCGGACTTCCACCGGCGAAACCCTGATCTGTGGGACTCGGACCGTCTACCCCCCTAGACATTCTTCTGACAGGGGTAGCCCGGCGTAGCTCTCTCTTGTTTTGTGTCTGACTAGGTCATAGGATGATGTAAAACCATGTTGGTTCACAAGTTGGGGCACTATCCTACCCGGTTTCACCTGAACAGGGAGATTCCCCTTATACAGGTCCATAACCTTTCGCTTCTAGGTTAGAGCGCATGCATGCGAGAGGGACACATGCAATCACCTATACCAACCTTGCACCACACTCACACACATATTCTAGGGACACATGCAAGTTTTTAGATGATTCCGACGTTCTCGTGGTCTTCCTCCGGCGAAACCCTGATCTGCGGGACTCGGATCGTCTACCCCCCTAGACATTCTTCTGACAGGGTAGCCCGACGTAGCTCTCTCTTGTTTTGTGTCTGACTAGGTCATAGGATGATGTAAAACCATGTTGGTTCACAAGTTGGGGCACTAACCTACCTGGTTTCACCTGAACGGGGAGATTCCCCCTTATACAGGTCCATAACCTTTCGCTTCTAGGTTAGAGCGCATGCATGCGAGGGGGACACATGCAATCACCTATACCAACCTTGCACCACACTCACACACATATGCTAGGGACACATGCAAGTTTTCAGATGATTCCGACGTTCTTGCGGACTTCCACCGGCGAAACCCTGATATTTGAGTGGGGACACATGCAATCACCTATACCAACCTGGCACCACACTCACACACATATGCTAGGGACACATGCAAGTTTTCATCGATTCCGACGTTCTCGTGGACTTCCTCCGGCGAAACCCTGATGATCTGCGGGCCTCGGATCGTCTACCCCCCTAGACATTCTTCTGACAGGGGTAGCCCGGCGTAGCTCTCTCTTGTTTTGTGTCTGACTAGGTCATAGGATGATGTAAAACCATGTTGGTTCACAAGTTGGGGCACTATCCTACCCGGTTTCACCTGAACAGGGAGATTCCCCTTATACAGGTCCATAACCTTTCGCTTCTAGGTTAGAGCGCATGCATGCGAGGGGGACACATGCAATCACCTATACAAACCTGGCACCACACTCACACACATATTCTAGGGACACATGCAAGTTTTCAGATGATTCCGACGTTCTCGTGGTCTTCCTCCTGCGAAACCCTGATCTGCGGGCCTCGGATCGTCTACCCCCCTAGATATTCTTCTGACAGGGGTAGCCCGGCGTAGCTCTCTCTTGTTTTGTGTCTGACTAGGTCATAGGATGATGTAAAACCATGTTGGTTCACAAGTTGGGGCACTATCCTACCCGGTTTCACCTGAACGGGGAGATTCCCCCTTATACACGTCCAGAACCTTCGCTTCTAGGTTAGAGCGCATGCATGCGAGGGGGACACATGCAATCACCTATACCAACCTTGCACCACACTCACACACATATGCTAGGGACACATGCAAGTTTTCAGATGATTCCGACGTTCGCGTGGTCTTCCTCCGACGAAACCCTGATCTGCGGGACTCGGATCGTCTACCCCCGTAGACATTCTTCTGACAGGGGTAGCCCGGCGTAGCTCTCTCCTGTTTTGTGTCTGACTAGGTCATAGGATGATGTAAAACCATGTTGGTTCACAAGTTGGGGCACTATCCTACCCGGTTTCACGTGAACGGGGAGATTCCCCCTTATACAGGTCGAGAACCTTTTGCTTCTAGGTTAGAGCGCATGCATGCGAGAGGGACACATGCAATCACCTATAACAACCTTGCACCACACTCACACACATATGCTAGGGACACATGCAAGTTTTCAGATGATTCCGACGTTCTTGCGGACTTCCTCCGGCGAAACCCTGATCTGCGGGAGACGGATCGTCTACCCCCCTAGACATTCTTCTGACAGGGGTAGCCTGGCGTAGCTCTCTCTTGTTTTGTGTCTGACTAGGTGATAGGATGATGTAAAACCATGTTGGTTCACAAGTTGGGGCACTATCCTACCCGGTTTCACCTGAACGGGGAGATTCCCCCTTATACAGGTCCATAACCTTTCGCTTCTAGGTTAGAGCGCATGCATGCGAGGGGGACACATGCAATCACCTATACCAACCTTGAACCACACTCACACACATATGCTAGGGACACATGCAAGTTTTCAGATGATTCCGACGTTCTTGCGGACTTCCACCGGTGAAACCCTGATCTGCGGGACTCGGACCGTCTACCCCCCTAGACATTCTTTTGACAGGGGTAGCCCGGCGTAGATCTCTCTTGTTTTGTATTTGATTATGTCATGGGATGATGTGAAACCATGTTGGTTCACAAGTTGGGGCACTATACGGCCCGATTTCACCATAACGGGGAGATTCCCCCTTATACAGGTCCAGAACCTTCGCTTCTAGGTTAGAGCGCATGCATGTGAGGGGGGACACATGCAATCACCTATACCAACCTGGCACCGCACTCACACACATATGCTAGGGACACATGCAAGTTTTCATCGATTCCGACGTTCTCGTGGACTTCCTCCGGCGAAACCCTGATGATCTGCGGGCCTCGGATCGTCTACCCCCCTAGACATTCTTCTGACAGGGGTAGCCCGGCGTAGCTCTCTCATGTTTTGTGTCTGACTAGGTCATAGGATGATGTAAAACCATGTTGGTTCACAAGTTGGGGCACTATCCTACCCGGTTTCACATGAACGGGGAGATCCCCCCTTATACAGGTCTAGAACCTTTCGCTTCTAGGTTAGAGAGCATGCATGCGAGAGGGACACATGCAATCACCTATAACAACCTTGCACCACACTCACACACATATGCTAGGGACACATGCAAGTTTTCAGATGATTCCGACGTTCTCGTGGTCTTCCTCCGGCGAAACCCTGATCTGCGGGACTCGGATCGTCTACCCCCCTAGACATTCTTCTAACAGGGGTAGCCCGGCGTAGCTCTCTCTTGTTTTGTGTCTGACTAGGTCATAGGATGATGTAAAACCATGTTGGTTCACAAGTTGGGGCACTATCCTACCCGGTTTCACGTGAACGGGGAGATTCCCCCTTATACAGGTCGAGAACCTTTTGCTTCTAGGTTAGAGCGCATGCATGCGAGAGGGACACATGCAATCACCTATAACAACCTTGCACCACACTCACACACATATGCTAGGGACACATGCAAGTTTTCAGATGATTCCGACGTTCTCCTGGTCTTCCTCCGGCGAAAACCTGATCTGCGGGACTCGGATCGTCTACCCCCCTAGACATTCTTCTGACAGGGGTAGCCTAGCGTAGCTCTCTCTTGTTTTGTGTCTGACTAGGTGATAGGATGATGTAAAACCATGTTGGTTCACAAGTTGGGGCACTATCCTACCCGGTTTCACCTGAACGGGGAGATTCCCCCTTATACAGGTCCATAACCTTTCACTTCTAGGTTAGAGCGCATGCATGCGAGGGGGACACATGCAATCACCTATACCAACCTTGAACCACACTCACACACATATGCTAGGGACACATGCAAGTTTTCAGATGATTCCGACGTTCTTGCGGACTTCCACCGGCGAAACCCTGATCTGCGGGACTCGGACCGTCTACCCCCCTAGACATTCTTTTGACAGGGGTAGCCCGGCGTAGCTCTCTCTTGTTTTGTATTTGATTATGTCATGGGATGATGTGAAACCATGTTGGTTCACAAGTTGGGGCACTATACGGCCCGATTTCACCATAACGGGGAGATTCCCCCTTATACAGGTCCAGAACCTTTGCTTCTAGGTTAGAGCGCATGCATGTGAGGGGGGACACATGCAATCACCTATACCAACCTGGCACCACACTCACACACATATGCTAGGGACACATGCAAGTTTTCATCGATTCCGACGTTCTCGTGGACTTCCTCCGGCGAAACCCTGATGATCTGCGGGCCTCGGATCGTCTACCCCCCTAGACATTCTTCTGACAGGGGTAGCCCGGCGTAGCTCTCTCTTGTTTTGTGTCTGACTAGGTCATAGGATGATGTAAAACCATGTTGGTTCACAAGTTGGGGCACTATCCTACCCGGTTTCACATGAACGGGGAGATCCCCCCTTATACAGGTCTAGAACCTTTCGCTTCTAGGTTAGAGCGCATGCATGCGAGAGGGACACATGCAATCACCTATAACAACCTTGCACCACACTCACACACATATGCTAGGGACACATGCAAGTTTTCAAATGATTCCGACGTTCTCGTGGTCTTCCTCCGGCGAAACCCTGATCTGCGGGACTCGGATCGTCTACCCCCCTAGACATTCTTCTGACAGGGGTAGCCCGGCATAGCTCTCTCTTGTTTTGTGTCTGACTAGGTGATAGGATGATGTAAAACCATGTTGGTTCACAAGTTGGGGCACTATCCTACCCGGTTTCACCTGAACGGGGAGATTCCCCCTTATACAGGTCCATAACCTTTCGCTTCTAGGTTAGAGCGCATGCATGCGAGGGGGACACATGCAATCACCTATACCAACCTTGCACCACACTCACACACATATGCTAGGGACACATGCAAGTTTTCAGATGATTCCGACGTTCTTGCGGACTTCCACCGGCGAAACCCTGATCTGTGGGACTCGGACCGTCTACCCCCCTAGACATTCTTTTGACAGGGGTAGCCCGGCGTAGCTCTCTCTTGTTTTGTATTTGATTATGTCATGGGATGATGTGAAACCATGTTGGTTCACAAGTTGGGGCACTATACGGCCCGGTTTCACCATAACGGGGAGATTCCCCCTTATACAGGTCCAGAACCTTCGCTTCTAGGTTAGAGCGCATGCATGTGAGGGGGGACACATGCAATCACCTATACCAACCTGGCACCACACTCACACACATATGCTAGGGACACATGCAAGTTTTCATCGATTCCGACGTTCTCGTGGACTTCCTCTAGCGAAACCCTGATGATCTGCGGGCCTCGGATCGTCTACCCCCCTAGACATTCTTCTGACAGGGGTAGCCCGGCGTAGCTCTCTCTTGTTTTGTGTCTGACTAGGTCATAGGATGATGTAAAACCATGTTGGTTCACAAGTTGGGGCACTGTCCTACCCGGTTTCACATGAACGGGAGATCCCCCCTTATACATGTCTAGAACCTTTCGCTTCTAGGTTAGAGCGCATGCATGCGAGAGGGACACACGCAATCACCTATACCAACCTTGCACCACACTCACACACATATGCTAGGGACACATGCAAGTTTTCAGATGATTCCCACGTTCTCGTGGTCTTCCTCTGGCGAAACCCTGATCTGCGAGACTCGGATCGTCTACCCCCCTAGACATTCTTCTGATAGGGGTAGCCCGGCGTAGCTCTCTCTTGTTTGTGTCTGACTAGGTCATAGGATGATGTAAAACCATGTTGGTTCACAAGTTGGGGCACTATCCTACCCGGTTTCACCTGAACAGGGAAATTCCCCCTTATACAGGTCCATAACCTTTCGCTTCTAGGTTAGAGCGCATGCATGCGAGGGGGACACATGAAATCACCTATACCAACCTTGCACCACACTCACACACATATGCTAGGGACACATGCAAGTTTTCAGATGATTCCGACGATCTTGCGGACTTCCACCGGCGAAACCCTGATCTGTGGGACTCGGACCGTCTACCCCCCTAGACATTCTTCTGACAGGGGTAGCCCGGCGTAGCTCTCTCTTGTTTTGTGTCTGATTATGTCATGGGATGATGTGAAACCATGTTGGTTCACAAGTTGGGGCACTATCCTACCCGGTTTCATGGTAACAGGGAGATTCCCCCTTATATAGGTCCAGAACCTTCGCTTCTAGGTTAGAGCGCATGCATGTCAGGGGGGACACATGCAATCACCTATACCAACCTGGCACCACACTCACACACATATGCTAGGGACGCATGAAATTTTTCATCGATTCCGACGTTCTCGTGTACTTCCTCCGGCGAAACCCTGATGATCTGCGGGCCTCGGATCGTCTACCCCCCTAGACATTCTTCTGACAGGGGTAGCCCGGCGTAGCTCTCTCTTGGTTTGTGTCTGACTAGGTCATAGGATGATGTAAGACCATGTTGGTTCACAAGTTGGGGCACTATCCTACCCGGTTTCACGTGAACGGGGAGATTCCCCCTTATACAGGTCGAGAACCTTTCGCTTCTAGGTTAGAGCGCATGCATGCGAGAGGGACACATGCAATCACCTATACCAACCTTGCACCACACTCACACACATATGCTAGGGACACATGCAAGTTTTCAGATGATTCCGACGTTCTCGTGGTCTTCCTCCGGCGAAACCCTGATCTACGGGACTCGGATCGTCTACCCCCCTAGACATTCTTCTGACAGGGGTAGCCCGGCGTAGCTCTCTCTGGTTTTGTGTCTGACTAGGTCATAGGATGATGTAAAACCATGTTGGCTCACAAGTTGGGGCACTATCCTACCCGGTTTCACCTGAACGGGGAGATTCCCCCTTATACAGGTCCATAACCTTCCGCTTCTAGGTTAGAGCGCATGCATGCGAGGTGGACACATGCAATCACCTATACCAACCTTGCACCACACTCACACACATATGCTAGGGACACATGCAAGTTTTCAGATGATTCCGACGTTCTTGCGGACTTCCACCGGCGAAACCCTGATCTGCGGGACTCGGACCGTCTACCCCCCTAGACATTCTTCTGACAGGGGTAGCCCGGCGTAGCTCTCTCTTGTTTTGTGTTTGATTATGTCATGGGATGATGTGAAACCATGTTGGTTCACAAGTTGGGGCACTATACGGCCCGGTTTCACCGTAACGGGGAGATTCCCCCTTATACAGGTCCAGAACCTTCGCTTCTAGGTTAGAGCGCATGCATGTGAGGGGGGACACATGCAATCACCTATACCAACCTGGCACCACACTCACACACATATGCTAGGGACACATGCAAGTTTTCATTGATTCCAACGTTCTCGTGGACTTCCTCCGGCGAAACCCTAATGATCTGCGGGCCTCGGATCGTCTACCCCCCTAGACATTCTTCTGACAGGGGTAGCCGGCGTAGCTCTCTCTTGTTTTGTGTCTGACTAGGTCATAGGATGATGTAAAACCATGTTGGTTCACAAGTTGGGGCACTATCCTGCCTGGTTTCACCTGAACAGGGAGATTCCCCCTTATACAGGTCCAGAACCTTTCGCTTCTAGGTTAGAGCGCATGCATGCGAGGGGGACACATGCAATCACCTATACAAACCTTGCACCACACTCACACACATATGCTAGGGAGACATGCAAGTTTTCAGATGATTCCGACGTTCTCGTGGTCTTCCTCCGGCGAAACCCTGATCTGCGGGCCTCGGATCGTCTACCCCCCTAGACATTCTTCTGACAGGGGTAGCCCGGCGTAGCTCTCTCTTGTTTTGTGTCTGACTAGGTCATAGGATGATGTAAAACCATGTTGGTTCACAAGTTGGGGAACTATCCTACCCGGTTTCACCTGAACGGGGAGATTCCCCCTTATACAGGTCCAGAACCTTCGCTTCTAGGTTAGAGCGCATGCATGCGAGGGGGACACATGCAATCACCTATACCAACCTTGCACCATACTCACACACACATATGCTAGGGACACATGCAAGTTTTCAGATGATTCCGACGTTCTCGTGGTCTTCCTCCGGCGAAACCCTGATCTGCGGGACTCGGATCGTCTACCCCCCTAGACATTCTTCTGACAGGGGTATCCCGGCATAGCTCTCTCTTGTTTTGTGTCTGACTAGGTGATAGGATGATGTAAAACCATGTTGGTTCACAAGTTGGGGCACTATCCTACCCGGTTTCACCTGAACGGGGAGATTCCCCCTTATACAGGTCCATAACCTTTCGCTTCTAGGTTAGAGCGCATGCATGCGAGGGGGACACATGCAATCACCTATACCAACCTTGCACCACACTCACACACATATGCTAGGGACACATGCAAGTTTTCAGATGATTCCGACGTTCTTGCGGACTTCCACCGGCGAAACCCTGATCTGTGGGACTCGGACCGTCTACCCCCCTAGACATTCTTTTGACAGGGGTAGCCCGGCGTAGCTCTCTCTTGTTTTGTATTTGATTATGTCATGGGATGATGTGAAACCATGTTGGTTCACAAGTTGGGGCACTATACGGCCCGGTTTCACCATAACGGGGAGATTCCCCCTTATACAGGTCCAGAACCTTCGCTTCTAGGTTAGAGCGCATGCATGTGAGGGGGGACACATGCAATCACCTATACCAACCTGGCACCACACTCACACACATATGCTAGGGACACATGCAAGTTTTCATCGATTCCGACGTTCTCGTGGACTTCCTCTGGCGAAACCCTGATGATCTGCGGGCCTCGGATCGTCTACCCCCCTAGACATTCTTCTGACAGGGGTAGCCCGGCGTAGCTCTCTCTTGTTTTGTGTCTGACTAGGTCATAGGATGATGTAAAACCATGTTGGTTCACAAGTTGGGGCACTGTCCTACCCGGTTTCACATGAACGGGAGATCCCCCCTTATACATGTCTAGAACCTTTCGCTTCTAGGTTAGAGCGCATGCATGCGAGAGGGACACACGCAATCACCTATACCAACCTTGCACCACACTCACACACATATGCTAGGGACACATGCAAGTTTTCAGATGATTCCCACGTTCTCGTGGTCTTCCTCTGGCGAAACCCTGATCTGCGAGACTCGGATCGTCTACCCCCCTAGACATTCTTCTGATAGGGGTAGCCCGGCGTAGCTCTCTCTTGTTTGTGTCTGACTAGGTCATAGGATGATGTAAAACCATGTTGGTTCACAAGTTGGGGCACTATCCTACCCGGTTTCACCTGAACAGGGAAATTCCCCCTTATACAGGTCCATAACCTTTCGCTTCTAGGTTAGAGCGCATGCATGCGAGGGGGACACATGAAATCACCTATACCAACCTTGCACCACACTCACACACATATGCTAGGGACACATGCAAGTTTTCAGATGATTCCGACGATCTTGCGGACTTCCACCGGCGAAACCCTGATCTGTGGGACTCGGACCGTCTACCCCCCTAGACATTCTTCTGACAGGGGTAGCCCGGCGTAGCTCTCTCTTGTTTTGTGTCTGATTATGTCATGGGATGATGTGAAACCATGTTGGTTCACAAGTTGGGGCACTATCCTACCCGGTTTCACGGTAACAGGGAGATTCCCCCTTATATAGGTCCAGAACCTTCGCTTCTAGGTTAGAGCGCATGCATGTCAGGGGGGACACATGCAATCACCTATACCAACCTGGCACCACACTCACACACATATGCTAGGGACGCATGAAATTTTTCATCGATTCCGACGTTCTCGTGTACTTCCTCCGGCGAAACCCTGATGATCTGCGGGCCTCGGATCGTCTACCCCCCTAGACATTCTTCTGACAGGGGTAGCCCGGCGTAGCTCTCTCTTGGTTTGTGTCTGACTAGGTCATAGGATGATGTAAAACCATGTTGGTTCACAAGTTGGGGCACTATCCTACCCGGTTTCACGTGAACGGGGAGATTCCCCCTTATACAGGTCGAGAACCTTTCGCTTCTAGGTTAGAGCGCATGCATGCGAGAGGGACACATGCAATCACCTATACCAACCTTGCACCACACTCACACACATATGCTAGGGACACATGCAAGTTTTCAGATGATTCCGACGTTCTCGTGGTCTTCCTCCGGCGAAACCCTGATCTACGGGACTCGGATCGTCTACCCCCCTAGACATTCTTCTGACAGGGGTAGCCCGGCGTAGCTCTCTCTGGTTTTGTGTCTGACTAGGTCATAGGATGATGTAAAACCATGTTGGCTCACAAGTTGGGGCACTATCCTACCCGGTTTCACCTGAACGGGGAGATTCCCCCTTATACAGGTCCATAACCTTCCGCTTCTAGGTTAGAGCGCATGCATGCGAGGTGGACACATGCAATCACCTATACCAACCTTGCACCACACTCACACACATATGCTAGGGACACATGCAAGTTTTCAGATGATTCCGACGTTCTTGCGGACTTCCACCGGCGAAACCCTGATCTGCGGGACTCGGACCGTCTACCCCCCTAGACATTCTTCTGACAGGGGTAGCCCGGCGTAGCTCTCTCTTGTTTTGTGTTTGATTATGTCATGGGATGATGTGAAACCATGTTGGTTCACAAGTTGGGGCACTATACGGCCCGGTTTCACCGTAACGGGGAGATTCCCCCTTATACAGGTCCAGAACCTTCGCTTCTAGGTTAGAGCGCATGCATGTGAGGGGGGACACATGCAATCACCTATACCAACCTGGCACCACACTCACACACATATGCTAGGGACACATGCAAGTTTTCATTGATTCCAACGTTCTCGTGGACTTCCTCCGGCGAAACCCTAATGATCTGCGGGCCTCGGATCGTCTACCCCCCTAGACATTCTTCTGACAGGGGTAGCCGGCGTAGCTCTCTCTTGTTTTGTGTCTGACTAGGTCATAGGATGATGTAAAACCATGTTGGTTCACAAGTTGGGGCACTATCCTGCCTGGTTTCACCTGAACAGGGAGATTCCCCCTTATACAGGTCCAGAACCTTTCGCTTCTAGGTTAGAGCGCATGCATGCGAGGGGGACACATGCAATCACCTATACAAACCTTGCACCACACTCACACACATATGCTAGGGAGACATGCAAGTTTTCAGATGATTCCGACGTTCTCGTGGTCTTCCTCCGGCGAAACCCTGATCTGCGGGCCTCGGATCGTCTACCCCCCTAGACATTCTTCTGACAGGGGTAGCCCGGCGTAGCTCTCTCTTGTTTTGTGTCTGACTAGGTCATAGGATGATGTAAAACCATGTTGGTTCACAAGTTGGGGAACTATCCTACCCGGTTTCACCTGAACGGGGAGATTCCCCCTTATACAGGTCCATAACCTTCGCTTCTAGGTTAGAGCGCATGCATGCGAGGGGGACACATGCAATCACCTATACCAACCTTGCACCATACTCACACACACATATGCTAGGGACACATGCAAGTTTTCAGATGATTCCGACGTTCTCGTGGTCTTCCTCCGACGAAACCCTGATCTGCGGGACTCTGATCGTCTCCCCCCCTAGACATTCTTCTGACAGGGGTAGCCCGGTGTAGCTCTCTCTTGTTTTGTGTCTAACTAGGTCATAGGATGATGTAAAACCATGTTGGTTCACAAGTTGGGGCACTATCCTACCCGGTTTCACGTGAACGGGGAGATTCCCACTTATACAGGTCGAGAACCTTTCGCTTCTAGGTTAGAGCGCATGCATGCGAGAGGGACACATGCAATCACCTATACCAACCTTGCACCACACTCACACACATATGCTAGGGACACATGCAAGTTTTCAGATGATTCCGACGTTCTCGTGGTCTTCCTCCGGCGAAACCCTGATCTGCGGGACTCGGATCGTCTACCCCCCTAGACATTCTTCTGACAGGGGTAGCCCGGCGTAGCTCTCTCTTGTTTTGTGTCTGACTAGGTCATAGGATGATGTAAAACCATGTTGGTTCACAAGTTGGGGCACTATCCTACCCGGTTTCACCTGAACGGGGAGATTCCCCCTTATACAGGTCCAGAACCTTTCGCTTCTAGGTTAGAGCGCATGCATGCGAGGGGGACACACGCAATCACCTATACCAACCTTGCTCCACACTCACACAAATATGCTAGGGACACATGCAAGTTTTCAGATGATTCCGACGTTCTCGTGGTCTTCCTCCGGCGAAACCCTGATCTGCGAGACTCAGATCGTCTACCCCCCTAGACATTCTTCTGATAGTGGTAGCCCGGCGTAGCTCTCTCTTGTTTGTGTCTGACTAGGTCATCGGATGATGTAAAACCATGTTGGTTCACAAGTTGGGGAACTATCCTACCCGGTTTCACCTGAACGGGGAGATTCCCCCTTATACAGGTCCAGAACCTTCGCTTCTAGGTTAGAGCGCATGCATGCGAGGGGGACACATGCAATCACCTATACCAACCTTGCACCACACTCACACACACATATGCTAGGGACACATGCAAGTTTTCAGATGATTCCGACGTTCTCGTGGTCTTCCTCCGACGAAACCCTGATCTGCGGGACTCTGATCGTCTACCCCCCTAGACATTCTTCTGACAGGGGTAGCCCGGTGTAGCTCTCTCTTGTTTTGTGTCTGACTAGGTCATAGGATGATGTAAAACCATGTTGGTTCACAAGTTGGGGCACTATCCTACCCGGTTTCACCGTAACAGGGAGATTCCCCCTTATACAGGTCCAGAACCTTCGCTTCTAGGTTAGAGCGCATGCATGTCAGGGGGGACACATGCAATCACCTATACCAACCTGGCACCACACTCACACACATATGCTAGGGACACATGAAATTTTTCATCGATTCCGACGTTCTCGTGTACTTCCTCCGGCGAAACCCTGATGATCTGCGGGCCTCGGATCGTCTACCCCCTAGACATTCTTCTGACAGGGGTAGCCCGGCGTAGCTCTCTCTTGTTTTGTGTCTGACTAGGTCATAGGATGATGTAAAACCATGTTGGTTCACAAGTTGGGGAACTATCCTACCCGGTTTCACCTGAACGGGGAGATTCCCCCTTATACAGGTCCAGAACCTTCGCTTCTAGGTTAGAGCGCATGCATGCGAGGGGGACACATGCAATCACCTATACCAACCTTGCACCATACTCACACACACATATGCTAGGGACACATGCAAGTTTTCAGATGATTCCGACGTTCTCGTGGTCTTCCTCCGACGAAACCCTGATCTGCGGGACTCTGATCGTCTCCCCCCCTAGACATTCTTCTGACAGGGGTAGCCCGGTGTAGCTCTCTCTTGTTTTGTGTCTAACTAGGTCATAGGATGATGTAAAACCATGTTGGTTCACAAGTTGGGGCACTATCCTACCCGGTTTCACGTGAACGGGGAGATTCCCCCTTATACAGGTCGAGAACCTTTCGCTTCTAGGTTAGAGCGCATGCATGCGATAGGGACACATGCAATCACCTATACCAACCTTGCACCACACTCACACACATATGCTAGGGACACATGCAAGTTTTCAGATGATTCCGACGTTCTCGTGGTCTTCCTCCGGCGAAACCCTGATCTGCGGGACTCGGATCGTCTACCCCCTAGACATTCTTCTGACAGGGGTAGCCCGGCGTAGCTCTCTCTTGTTTTGTGTCTGACTAGGTCATAGGATGATGTAAAACCATGTTGGTTCACAAGTTGGGGCACTATCCTACCCGGTTTCACCTGAACGGGGAGATTCCCCCTTATACAGGTCCAGAACCTTTCGCTTCTAGGTTAGAGCGCATGCATGCGAGGGGGACACACGCAATCACCTATACCAACCTTGCTCCACACTCACACACATATGCTAGGGACACATGCAAGTTTTCAGATGATTCCGACGTTCTTGTGGTCTTCCTCCGGCGGAACCCTGATCTGCGAGACTCAGATCGTCTACCCCCCTAGACATTCTTCTGATAGTGGTAGCCCGGCGTAGCTCTCTCTTGTTTGTGTCTGACTAGGTCATCGGATGATGTAAAACCATGTTGGTTCACAAGTTGGGGAACTATCCTACCCGGTTTCACCTGAACGGGGAGATTCCCCCTTATACAGGTCCAGAACCTTCGCTTCTAGGTTAGAGCGCATGCATGCGAGGGGGACACATGCAATCACCTATACCAACCTTGCACCACACTCACACACACATATGCTAGGGACACATGCAAGTTTTCAGATGATTCCGACGTTCTCGTGGTCTTCCTCCGACGAAACCCTGATCTGCGGGACTCTGATCGTCTACCCCCCTAGACATTCTTCTGACAGGGGTAGCCCGGTGTAGCTCTCTCTTGTTTTGTGTCTGACTAGGTCATAGGATGATGTAAAACCATGTTGGTTCACAAGTTGGGGCACTATCCTACCCGGTTTCACCGTAACAGGGAGATTCCCCCTTATACAGGTCCAGAACCTTCGCTTCTAGGTTAGAGCGCATGCATGTCAGGGGGGACACATGCAATCACCTATACCAACCTGGCACCACACTCACACACATATGCTAGGGACACATGAAATTTTTCATCGATTCCGACGTTCTCGTGTACTTCCTCCGGCGAAACCCTGATGATCTGCGGGCCTCGGATCGTCTACCCCCTAGACATTCTTCTGACAGGGGTAGCCCGGCGTAGCTCTCTCTTGTTTTGTGTCTGACTAGGTCATAGGATGATGTAAAACCATGTTGGTTCACAAGTTGGGGCACTATCCTACCCGGTTTCACGTGAACGGGGAGATTCCCCCTTATACAGGTCGAGAACCTTTCGCTTCTAGGTTAGAGCGCATGCATGCGAGAGGGACACATGCAATCACCTATACCAACCTTGCACCACACTCACACACATATGCTAGGGACACATGCAAGTTTTCAGATGATTCCCACGTTCTCGTGGTCTTCCTCTGGCGAAACCCTGATCTGCGAGACTCGGATCGTCTACCCCCCTAGACATTCTTCTGATAGGGGTAGCCCGGCGTAGCTCTCTCTTGTTTGTGTCTGACTAGGTCATAGGATGATGTAAAACCATGTTGGTTCACAAGTTGGGGCACTATCCTACCCGGTTTCACCTGAACAGGGAAATTCCCCCTTATACAGGTCCATAACCTTTCGCTTCTAGGTTAGAGCGCATGCATGCGAGGGGGACACATGAAATCACCTATACCAACCTTGCACCACACTCACACACATATGCTAGGGACACATGCAAGTTTTCAGATGATTCCGACGATCTTGCGGACTTCCACCGGCGAAACCCTGATCTGTGGGACTCGGACCGTCTACCCCCCTAGACATTCTTCTGACAGGGGTAGCCCGGCGTAGCTCTCTCTTGTTTTGTGTCTGATTATGTCATGGGATGATGTGAAACCATGTTGGTTCACAAGTTGGGGCACTATCCTACCCGGTTTCATGGTAACAGGGAGATTCCCCCTTATATAGGTCCAGAACCTTCGCTTCTAGGTTAGAGCGCATGCATGTCAGGGGGGACACATGCAATCACCTATACCAACCTGGCACCACACTCACACACATATGCTAGGGACGCATGAAATTTTTCATCGATTCCGACGTTCTCGTGTACTTCCTCCGGCGAAACCCTGATGATCTGCGGGCCTCGGATCGTCTACCCCCCTAGACATTCTTCTGACAGGGGTAGCCCGGCGTAGCTCTCTCTTGGTTTGTGTCTGACTAGGTCATAGGATGATGTAAGACCATGTTGGTTCACAAGTTGGGGCACTATCCTACCCGGTTTCACGTGAACGGGGAGATTCCCCCTTATACAGGTCGAGAACCTTTCGCTTCTAGGTTAGAGCGCATGCATGCGAGAGGGACACATGCAATCACCTATACCAACCTTGCACCACACTCACACACATATGCTAGGGACACATGCAAGTTTTCAGATGATTCCGACGTTCTCGTGGTCTTCCTCCGGCGAAACCCTGATCTACGGGACTCGGATCGTCTACCCCCCTAGACATTCTTCTGACAGGGGTAGCCCGGCGTAGCTCTCTCTGGTTTTGTGTCTGACTAGGTCATAGGATGATGTAAAACCATGTTGGCTCACAAGTTGGGGCACTATCCTACCCGGTTTCACCTGAACGGGGAGATTCCCCCTTATACAGGTCCATAACCTTCCGCTTCTAGGTTAGAGCGCATGCATGCGAGGTGGACACATGCAATCACCTATACCAACCTTGCACCACACTCACACACATATGCTAGGGACACATGCAAGTTTTCAGATGATTCCGACGTTCTTGCGGACTTCCACCGGCGAAACCCTGATCTGCGGGACTCGGACCGTCTACCCCCCTAGACATTCTTCTGACAGGGGTAGCCCGGCGTAGCTCTCTCTTGTTTTGTGTTTGATTATGTCATGGGATGATGTGAAACCATGTTGGTTCACAAGTTGGGGCACTATACGGCCCGGTTTCACCGTAACGGGGAGATTCCCCCTTATACAGGTCCAGAACCTTCGCTTCTAGGTTAGAGCGCATGCATGTGAGGGGGGACACATGCAATCACCTATACCAACCTGGCACCACACTCACACACATATGCTAGGGACACATGCAAGTTTTCATTGATTCCAACGTTCTCGTGGACTTCCTCCGGCGAAACCCTAATGATCTGCGGGCCTCGGATCGTCTACCCCCCTAGACATTCTTCTGACAGGGGTAGCCGGCGTAGCTCTCTCTTGTTTTGTGTCTGACTAGGTCATAGGATGATGTAAAACCATGTTGGTTCACAAGTTGGGGCACTATCCTGCCTGGTTTCACCTGAACAGGGAGATTCCCCCTTATACAGGTCCAGAACCTTTCGCTTCTAGGTTAGAGCGCATGCATGCGAGGGGGACACATGCAATCACCTATACAAACCTTGCACCACACTCACACACATATGCTAGGGAGACATGCAAGTTTTCAGATGATTCCGACGTTCTCGTGGTCTTCCTCCGGCGAAACCCTGATCTGCGGGCCTCGGATCGTCTACCCCCCTAGACATTCTTCTGACAGGGGTAGCCCGGCGTAGCTCTCTCTTGTTTTGTGTCTGACTAGGTCATAGGATGATGTAAAACCATGTTGGTTCACAAGTTGGGGAACTATCCTACCCGGTTTCACCTGAACGGGGAGATTCCCCCTTATACAGGTCCAGAACCTTCGCTTCTAGGTTAGAGCGCATGCATGCGAGGGGGACACATGCAATCACCTATACCAACCTTGCACCATACTCACACACACATATGCTAGGGACACATGCAAGTTTTCAGATGATTCCGACGTTCTCGTGGTCTTCCTCCGGCGAAACCCTGATCTGCGGGACTCGGATCGTCTACCCCCCTAGACATTCTTCTGACAGGGGTAGCCCGGCATAGCTCTCTCTTGTTTTGTGTCTGACTAGGTGATAGGATGATGTAAAACCATGTTGGTTCACAAGTTGGGGCACTATCCTACCCGGTTTCACCTGAACGGGGAGATTCCCCCTTATACAGGTCCATAACCTTTCGCTTCTAGGTTAGAGCGCATGCATGCGAGGGGGACACATGCAATCACCTATACCAACCTTGCACCACACTCACACACATATGCTAGGGACACATGCAAGTTTTCAGATGATTCCGACGTTCTTGCGGACTTCCACCGGCGAAACCCTGATCTGTGGGACTCGGACCGTCTACCCCCCTAGACATTCTTTTGACAGGGGTAGCCCGGCGTAGCTCTCTCTTGTTTTGTATTTGATTATGTCATGGGATGATGTGAAACCATGTTGGTTCACAAGTTGGGGCACTATACGGCCCGGTTTCACCATAACGGGGAGATTCCCCCTTATACAGGTCCAGAACCTTCGCTTCTAGGTTAGAGCGCATGCATGTGAGGGGGGACACATGCAATCACCTATACCAACCTGGCACCACACTCACACACATATGCTAGGGACACATGCAAGTTTTCATCGATTCCGACGTTCTCGTGGACTTCCTCTGGCGAAACCCTGATGATCTGCGGGCCTCGGATCGTCTACCCCCCTAGACATTCTTCTGACAGGGGTAGCCCGGCGTAGCTCTCTCTTGTTTTGTGTCTGACTAGGTCATAGGATGATGTAAAACCATGTTGGTTCACAAGTTGGGGCACTGTCCTACCCGGTTTCACATGAACGGGAGATCCCCCCTTATACATGTCTAGAACCTTTCGCTTCTAGGTTAGAGCGCATGCATGCGAGAGGGACACACGCAATCACCTATACCAACCTTGCACCACACTCACACACATATGCTAGGGACACATGCAAGTTTTCAGATGATTCCCACGTTCTCGTGGTCTTCCTCTGGCGAAACCCTGATCTGCGAGACTCGGATCGTCTACCCCCCTAGACATTCTTCTGATAGGGGTAGCCCGGCGTAGCTCTCTCTTGTTTGTGTCTGACTAGGTCATAGGATGATGTAAAACCATGTTGGTTCACAAGTTGGGGCACTATCCTACCCGGTTTCACCTGAACAGGGAAATTCCCCCTTATACAGGTCCATAACCTTTCGCTTCTAGGTTAGAGCGCATGCATGCGAGGGGGACACATGAAATCACCTATACCAACCTTGCACCACACTCACACACATATGCTAGGGACACATGCAAGTTTTCAGATGATTCCGACGATCTTGCGGACTTCCACCGGCGAAACCCTGATCTGTGGGACTCGGACCGTCTACCCCCCTAGACATTCTTCTGACAGGGGTAGCCCGGCGTAGCTCTCTCTTGTTTTGTGTCTGATTATGTCATGGGATGATGTGAAACCATGTTGGTTCACAAGTTGGGGCACTATCCTACCCGGTTTCACGGTAACAGGGAGATTCCCCCTTATATAGGTCCAGAACCTTCGCTTCTAGGTTAGAGCGCATGCATGTCAGGGGGGACACATGCAATCACCTATACCAACCTGGCACCACACTCACACACATATGCTAGGGACGCATGAAATTTTTCATCGATTCCGACGTTCTCGTGTACTTCCTCCGGCGAAACCCTGATGATCTGCGGGCCTCGGATCGTCTACCCCCCTAGACATTCTTCTGACAGGGGTAGCCCGGCGTAGCTCTCTCTTGGTTTGTGTCTGACTAGGTCATAGGATGATGTAAAACCATGTTGGTTCACAAGTTGGGGCACTATCCTACCCGGTTTCACGTGAACGGGGAGATTCCCCCTTATACAGGTCGAGAACCTTTCGCTTCTAGGTTAGAGCGCATGCATGCGAGAGGGACACATGCAATCACCTATACCAACCTTGCACCACACTCACACACATATGCTAGGGACACATGCAAGTTTTCAGATGATTCCGACGTTCTCGTGGTCTTCCTCCGGCGAAACCCTGATCTACGGGACTCGGATCGTCTACCCCCCTAGACATTCTTCTGACAGGGGTAGCCCGGCGTAGCTCTCTCTGGTTTTGTGTCTGACTAGGTCATAGGATGATGTAAAACCATGTTGGCTCACAAGTTGGGGCACTATCCTACCCGGTTTCACCTGAACGGGGAGATTCCCCCTTATACAGGTCCATAACCTTCCGCTTCTAGGTTAGAGCGCATGCATGCGAGGTGGACACATGCAATCACCTATACCAACCTTGCACCACACTCACACACATATGCTAGGGACACATGCAAGTTTTCAGATGATTCCGACGTTCTTGCGGACTTCCACCGGCGAAACCCTGATCTGCGGGACTCGGACCGTCTACCCCCCTAGACATTCTTCTGACAGGGGTAGCCCGGCGTAGCTCTCTCTTGTTTTGTGTTTGATTATGTCATGGGATGATGTGAAACCATGTTGGTTCACAAGTTGGGGCACTATACGGCCCGGTTTCACCGTAACGGGGAGATTCCCCCTTATACAGGTCCAGAACCTTCGCTTCTAGGTTAGAGCGCATGCATGTGAGGGGGGACACATGCAATCACCTATACCAACCTGGCACCACACTCACACACATATGCTAGGGACACATGCAAGTTTTCATTGATTCCAACGTTCTCGTGGACTTCCTCCGGCGAAACCCTAATGATCTGCGGGCCTCGGATCGTCTACCCCCCTAGACATTCTTCTGACAGGGGTAGCCGGCGTAGCTCTCTCTTGTTTTGTGTCTGACTAGGTCATAGGATGATGTAAAACCATGTTGGTTCACAAGTTGGGGCACTATCCTGCCTGGTTTCACCTGAACAGGGAGATTCCCCCTTATACAGGTCCAGAACCTTTCGCTTCTAGGTTAGAGCGCATGCATGCGAGGGGGACACATGCAATCACCTATACAAACCTTGCACCACACTCACACACATATGCTAGGGAGACATGCAAGTTTTCAGATGATTCCGACGTTCTCGTGGTCTTCCTCCGGCGAAACCCTGATCTGCGGGCCTCGGATCGTCTACCCCCCTAGACATTCTTCTGACAGGGGTAGCCCGGCGTAGCTCTCTCTTGTTTTGTGTCTGACTAGGTCATAGGATGATGTAAAACCATGTTGGTTCACAAGTTGGGGAACTATCCTACCCGGTTTCACCTGAACGGGGAGATTCCCCCTTATACAGGTCCATAACCTTCGCTTCTAGGTTAGAGCGCATGCATGCGAGGGGGACACATGCAATCACCTATACCAACCTTGCACCATACTCACACACACATATGCTAGGGACACATGCAAGTTTTCAGATGATTCCGACGTTCTCGTGGTCTTCCTCCGACGAAACCCTGATCTGCGGGACTCTGATCGTCTCCCCCCCTAGACATTCTTCTGACAGGGGTAGCCCGGTGTAGCTCTCTCTTGTTTTGTGTCTAACTAGGTCATAGGATGATGTAAAACCATGTTGGTTCACAAGTTGGGGCACTATCCTACCCGGTTTCACGTGAACGGGGAGATTCCCACTTATACAGGTCGAGAACCTTTCGCTTCTAGGTTAGAGCGCATGCATGCGAGAGGGACACATGCAATCACCTATACCAACCTTGCACCACACTCACACACATATGCTAGGGACACATGCAAGTTTTCAGATGATTCCGACGTTCTCGTGGTCTTCCTCCGGCGAAACCCTGATCTGCGGGACTCGGATCGTCTACCCCCCTAGACATTCTTCTGACAGGGGTAGCCCGGCGTAGCTCTCTCTTGTTTTGTGTCTGACTAGGTCATAGGATGATGTAAAACCATGTTGGTTCACAAGTTGGGGCACTATCCTACCCGGTTTCACCTGAACGGGGAGATTCCCCCTTATACAGGTCCAGAACCTTTCGCTTCTAGGTTAGAGCGCATGCATGCGAGGGGGACACACGCAATCACCTATACCAACCTTGCTCCACACTCACACAAATATGCTAGGGACACATGCAAGTTTTCAGATGATTCCGACGTTCTCGTGGTCTTCCTCCGGCGAAACCCTGATCTGCGAGACTCAGATCGTCTACCCCCCTAGACATTCTTCTGATAGTGGTAGCCCGGCGTAGCTCTCTCTTGTTTGTGTCTGACTAGGTCATCGGATGATGTAAAACCATGTTGGTTCACAAGTTGGGGAACTATCCTACCCGGTTTCACCTGAACGGGGAGATTCCCCCTTATACAGGTCCAGAACCTTCGCTTCTAGGTTAGAGCGCATGCATGCGAGGGGGACACATGCAATCACCTATACCAACCTTGCACCACACTCACACACACATATGCTAGGGACACATGCAAGTTTTCAGATGATTCCGACGTTCTCGTGGTCTTCCTCCGACGAAACCCTGATCTGCGGGACTCTGATCGTCTACCCCCCTAGACATTCTTCTGACAGGGGTAGCCCGGTGTAGCTCTCTCTTGTTTTGTGTCTGACTAGGTCATAGGATGATGTAAAACCATGTTGGTTCACAAGTTGGGGCACTATCCTACCCGGTTTCACCGTAACAGGGAGATTCCCCCTTATACAGGTCCAGAACCTTCGCTTCTAGGTTAGAGCGCATGCATGTCAGGGGGGACACATGCAATCACCTATACCAACCTGGCACCACACTCACACACATATGCTAGGGACACATGAAATTTTTCATCGATTCCGACGTTCTCGTGTACTTCCTCCGGCGAAACCCTGATGATCTGCGGGCCTCGGATCGTCTACCCCCTAGACATTCTTCTGACAGGGGTAGCCCGGCGTAGCTCTCTCTTGTTTTGTGTCTGACTAGGTCATAGGATGATGTAAAACCATGTTGGTTCACAAGTTGGGGAACTATCCTACCCGGTTTCACCTGAACGGGGAGATTCCCCCTTATACAGGTCCAGAACCTTCGCTTCTAGGTTAGAGCGCATGCATGCGAGGGGGACACATGCAATCACCTATACCAACCTTGCACCATACTCACACACACATATGCTAGGGACACATGCAAGTTTTCATATGATTCCGACGTTCTCGTGGTCTTCCTCCGACGAAACCCTGATCTGCGGGACTCTGATCGTCTCCCCCCCTAGACATTCTTCTGACAGGGGTAGCCCGGTGTAGCTCTCTCTTGTTTTGTGTCTAACTAGGTCATAGGATGATGTAAAACCATGTTGGTTCACAAGTTGGGGCACTATCCTACCCGGTTTCACGTGAACGGGGAGATTCCCCCTTATACAGGTCGAGAACCTTTCGCTTCTAGGTTAGAGCGCATGCATGCGATAGGGACACATGCAATCACCTATACCAACCTTGCACCACACTCACACACATATGCTAGGGACACATGCAAGTTTTCAGATGATTCCGACGTTCTCGTGGTCTTCCTCCGGCGAAACCCTGATCTGCGGGACTCGGATCGTCTACCCCCTAGACATTCTTCTGACAGGGGTAGCCCGGCGTAGCTCTCTCTTGTTTTGTGTCTGACTAGGTCATAGGATGATGTAAAACCATGTTGGTTCACAAGTTGGGGCACTATCCTACCCGGTTTCACCTGAACGGGGAGATTCCCCCTTATACAGGTCCAGAACCTTTCGCTTCTAGGTTAGAGCGCATGCATGCGAGGGGGACACACGCAATCACCTATACCAACCTTGCTCCACACTCACACACATATGCTAGGGACACATGCAAGTTTTCAGATGATTCCGACGTTCTTGTGGTCTTCCTCCGGCGGAACCCTGATCTGCGAGACTCAGATCGTCTACCCCCCTAGACATTCTTCTGATAGTGGTAGCCCGGCGTAGCTCTCTCTTGTTTGTGTCTGACTAGGTCATCGGATGATGTAAAACCATGTTGGTTCACAAGTTGGGGAACTATCCTACCCGGTTTCACCTGAACGGGGAGATTCCCCCTTATACAGGTCCAGAACCTTCGCTTCTAGGTTAGAGCGCATGCATGCGAGGGGGACACATGCAATCACCTATACCAACCTTGCACCACACTCACACACACATATGCTAGGGACACATGCAAGTTTTCAGATGATTCCGACGTTCTCGTGGTCTTCCTCCGACGAAACCCTGATCTGCGGGACTCTGATCGTCTACCCCCCTAGACATTCTTCTGACAGGGGTAGCCCGGTGTAGCTCTCTCTTGTTTTGTGTCTGACTAGGTCATAGGATGATGTAAAACCATGTTGGTTCACAAGTTGGGGCACTATCCTACCCGGTTTCACCGTAACAGGGAGATTCCCCCTTATACAGGTCCAGAACCTTCGCTTCTAGGTTAGAGCGCATGCATGTCAGGGGGGACACATGCAATCACCTATACCAACCTGGCACCACACTCACACACATATGCTAGGGACACATGAAATTTTTCATCGATTCCGACGTTCTCGTGTACTTCCTCCGGCGAAACCCTGATGATCTGCGGGCCTCGGATCGTCTACCCCCTAGACATTCTTCTGACAGGGGTAGCCCGGCGTAGCTCTCTCTTGTTTTGTGTCTGACTAGGTCATAGGATGATGTAAAACCATGTTGGTTCACAAGTTGGGGCACTATCCTACCCGGTTTCACGTGAACGGGGAGATTCCCCCTTATACAGGTCGAGAACCTTTCGCTTCTAGGTTAGAGCGCATGCATGCGAGAGGGACACATGCAATCACCTATACCAACCTTGCACCACACTCACACACATATGCTAGGGACACATGCAAGTTTTCAGATGATTCCGACGTTCTCATGGTCTTCCTCCGGCGAAACCCTGATCTACGGGACTCGGATCGTCTACCCCCCTAGACATTCTTCTGACAGGGGTAGCCCGGCGTAGCTCTCTCTGGTTTTGTGTCTGACTAGGTCATAGGATGATGTAAAACCATGTTGGCTCACAAGTTGGGGCACTATCCTACCCGGTTTCACCTGAACGGGGTGATTCCCCCTTATACAGGTCCATAACCTTCCGCTTCTAGGTTAGAGCGCATGCATGCGAGGTGGACACATGCAATCACCTATACCAACCTTGCACCACACTCACACACATATGCTAGGGACACATGCAAGTTTTCAGATGATTCCGACGTTCTTGCGGACTTCCACCGGCGAAACCCTGATCTGCGGGACTCGGACCGTCTACCCCCCTAGACATTCTTCTGACAGGGGTAGCCCGGCGTAGCTCTCTCTTGTTTTGTGTTTGATTATGTCATGGGATGATGTGAAACCATGTTGGTTCACAAGTTGGGGCACTATACGGCCCGGTTTCACCGTAACGGGGAGATTCCCCCTTATACAGGTCCAGAACCTTCGCTTCTAGGTTAGAGCGCATGCATGTGAGGGGGGACACATGCAATCACCTATACCAACCTGGCACCACACTCACACACATATGCTAGGGACACATGCAAGTTTTCATCGATTCCAACGTTCTCGTGGACTTCCTCCGGCGAAACCCTAATGATCTGCGGGCCTCGGATCGTCTACCCCCCTAGACATTCTTCTGACAGGGGTAGCCGGCGTAGCTCTCTCTTGTTTTGTGTCTGACTAGGTCATAGGATGATGTAAAACCATGTTGGTTCACAAGTTGGGGCACTATCCTGCCTGGTTTCACCTGGACGGGGAGATTCCCCCTTATACAGGTCCAGAACCTTTCGCTTCTAGGTTAGAGCGCATGCATGCGAGGGGGACACATGCAATCACCTATACAAACCTTGCACCACACTCACACACATATGCTAGGGACACATGCAAGTTTTCAGATGATTCCGACGTTCTCGTGGTCTTCCTCCGACGAAACCCTGATCTGCGGGACTCTGATCGTCTACCCCCCTAGACATTCTTCTGACAGGGGTAGCCCGGTGTAGCTCTCTCTTGTTTTGTGTCTGACTAGGTCATAGGATGATGTAAAACCATGTTGGTTCACAAGTTGGGGCACTATCCTACCCGGTTTCACCGTAACAGGGAGATTCCCCCTTATACAGGTCCAGAACCTTCGCTTCTAGGTTAGAGCGCATGCATGTCAGGGGGGACACATGCAATCACCTATACCAACCTGGCACCACACTCACACACATATGCTAGGGACACATGAAATTTTTCATCGATTCCGACGTTCTCGTGTACTTCCTCCGGCGAAACCCTGATGATCTGGGGGCCTCGGATCGTCTACCCCGCTAGACATTCTTCTGACAGGGGTAGCCCGGCGTAGCTCTCTCTTGTTTTGTGTCTGACTAGGTCATAGGATGATGTAAAACCATGTTGGTTCACAAGTTGGGGCACTATCCTACCCGGTTTCACGTGAACGGGGAGATTCCCCCTTATACAGGTCGAGAACCTTTCGCTTCTAGGTTAGAGCGCATGCATGCGAGAGGGACACATGCAATCACCTATACCAACCTTGCACCACACTCACACACATATGCTAGGGACACATGCAAGTTTTCAGATGATTCCGACGTTCTCGTGGTCTTCCTCCGGCGAAACCCTGATCTACGGGACTCGGATCGTCTACCCCCCTAGACATTCTTCTGACAGGGGTAGCCCGGCGTAGCTCTCTCTGGTTTTGTGTCTGACTAGGTCATAGGATGATGTAAAACCATGTTGGCTCACAAGTTGGGGCACTATCCTACCCGGTTTCACCTAAACGGGGAGATTCCCCCTTATACAGGTCCATAACCTTCCGCTTCTAGGTTAGAGCGCATGCATGCGAGGTGGACACATGCAATCACCTATACCAACCTTGCACCACACTCACACACATATGCTAGGGACACATGCAAGTTTTCAGATGATTCCGACGTTCTTGCGGACTTCCACCGGCGAAACCCTGATCTGCGGGACTCGGACCGTCTACCCCCCTAGACATTCTTCTGACAGGGGTAGCCCGGCGTAGCTCTCTCTTGTTTTGTGTTTGATTATGTCATGGGATGATGTGAAACCATGTTGGTTCACAAGTTGGGGCACTATACGGCCCGGTTTCACCGTAACGGGGAGATTCCCCCTTATACAGGTCCAGAACCTTCGCTTCTAGGTTAGAGCACATGCATGTGAGGGGGGACACATGCAATCACCTATACCAACCTGGCACCACACTCACACACATATGCTAGGGACACATGCAAGTTTTCATCGATTCCAACGTTCTCGTGGACTTCCTCCGGCGAAACCCTAATGATCTGCGGGCCTCGGATCGTCTACCCCCCTAGACATTCTTCTGACAGGGGTAGCCGGCGTAGCTCTCTCTTGTTTTGTGTCTGACTAGGTCATAGGATGATGTAAAACCATGTTGGTTCACAAGTTGGGGCACTATCCTGCCTGGTTTCACCTGGACGGGGAGATTCCCCCTTATACAGGTCCAGAACCTTTCGCTTCTAGGTTAGAGCGCATGCATGCGAGGGGGACACATGCAATCACCTATACAAACCTTGCACCACACTCACACACATATGCTAGGGACACATGCAAGTTTTCAGATGATTCCGACGTTCTCGTGGTCTTCCTCCGACGAAACCCTGATCTGCGGGACTCTGATCGTCTACCCCCCTAGACATTCTTCTGACAGGGGTAGCCCGGTGTAGCTCTCTCTTGTTTTGTGTCTGACTAGGTCATAGGATGATGTAAAACCATGTTGGTTCACAAGTTGGGGCACTATCCTACCCGGTTTCACCGTAACAGGGAGATTCCCCCTTATACAGGTCCAGAACCTTCGCTTCTAGGTTAGAGCGCATGCATGTCAGGGGGGACACATGCAATCACCTATACCAACCTGGCACCACACTCACACACATATGCTAGGGACACATGAAATTTTTCATCGATTCCGACGTTCTCGTGTACTTCCTCCGGCGAAACCCTGATGATCTGCGGGCCTCGGATCGTCTACCCCCCTAGACATTCTTCTGACAGGGGTAGCCCGGCGTAGCTCTCTCTTGTTTTGTGTCTGACTAGGTCATAGGATGATGTAAAACCATGTTGGTTCACAAGTTGGGGCACTATCCTACCCGGTTTCACGTGAACGGGGAGATTCCCCCTTATATAGGTCGAGAACCTTTCGCTTCTAGGTTAGAGCGCATGCATGCGAGAGGGACACATGCAATCACCTATAACAACCTTGCACCACACTCACACACATATGCTAGGGACACATGCAAGTTTTCAGATGATTCCGACGTTCTCGTGGTCTTCCTCCGGCGAAACCCTGATCTACGGGACTCGGATCGTCTACCCCCCTAGACATTCTTCTGACAGGGGTAGCCCGGCGTAGCTCTCTCTGGTTTTGTGTCTGACTAGGTCATAGGATGATGTAAAACCATGTTGGCTCACAAGTTGGGGCACTATCCTACCCGGTTTCACCTAAACGGGGAGATTCCCCCTTATACAGGTCCATAACCTTCCGCTTCTAGGTTAGAGCGCATGCATGCGAGGTGGACACATGCAATCACCTATACCAACCTTGCACCACACTCACACACATATGCTAGGGACACATGCAAGTTTTCAGATGATTCCGACGTTCTTGCGGACTTCCACCGGCGAAACCCTG
Organism: Avena sativa; assembly: GCA_916181665.1. NCBI lineage: Eukaryota > Viridiplantae > Streptophyta > Magnoliopsida > Poales > Poaceae > Avena > Avena sativa. The sequence goes on from OV702296.1 coordinate 389,706,860, forward strand.
ATCTGCGGGACTCGGACCGTCTACCCCCCTAGACATTCTTCTGACAGGGGTAGCCCGGCGTAGCTCTCTCTTGTTTTGTGTTTGATTATGTCATGGGATGATGTGAAACCATGTTGGTTCACAAGTTGGGGCACTATACGGCCCGGTTTCACCGTAACGGGGAGATTCCCCCTTATACAGGTCCAGAACCTTCGCTTCTAGGTTAGAGCGCATGCATGTGAGGGGGGACACATGCAATCACCTATACCAACCTGGCACCACACTCACACACATATGCTAGGGACACATGCAAGTTTTCATCGATTCCAACGTTCTCGTGGACTTCCTCCGGCGAAACCCTAATGATCTGCGGGCCTCGGATCGTCTACCCCCCTAGACATTCTTCTGACAGGGGTAGCCGGCGTAGCTCTCTCTTGTTTTGTGTCTGACTAGGTCATAGGATGATGTAAAACCATGTTGGTTCACAAGTTGGGGCACTATCCTGCCTGGTTTCACCTGGACGGGGAGATTCCCCCTTATACAGGTCCAGAACCTTTCGCTTCTAGGTTAGAGCGCATGCATGCGAGGGGGACACATGCAATCACCTATACAAACCTTGCACCACACTCACACACATATGCTAGGGACACATGCAAGTTTTCAGATGATTCCGATGTTCTCGTGGTCTTCCTCCGACGAAACCCTGATCTGCGGGACTCTGATCGTCTACCCCCCTAGACATTCTTCTGACAGGGGAAGCCCGGTGTAGCTCTCTCTTGTTTTGTGTCTGACTAGGTCATAGGATGATGTAAAACCATGTTGGTTCACAAGTTGGGGCACTATCCTACCCGGTTTCACCGTAACAGGGAGATTCCCCCTTATACAGGTCCAGAACCTTCGCTTCTAGGTTAGAGCGCATGCATGTCAGGGGGGACACATGCAATCACCTATACCAACCTGGCACCACACTCACACACATATGCTAGGGACACATGAAATTTTTCATCGATTCCGACGTTCTCGTGTACTTCCTCCGGCGAAACCCTGATGATCTGCGGGCCTCGGATCGTCTACCCCCCTAGACATTCTTCTGACAGGGGTAGCCCGGCGTAGCTCTCTCTTGTTTTGTGTCTGACTAGGTCATAGGATGATGTAAAACCATGTTGGTTCACAAGTTGGGGCACTATCCTACCCGGTTTCACGTGAACGGGGAGATTCCCCCTTATACAGGTCGAGAACCTTTCGCTTCTAGGTTAGAGCGCATGCATGCGAGAGGGACACATGCAATCACCTATACCAACCTTGCACCACACTCACACACATATGCTAGGGACACATGCAAGTTTTCAGATGATTCCGACGTTCTCGTGGTCTTCCTCCGGCGAAACCCTGATCTACGGGACTCGGATCGTCTACCCCCCTAGACATTCTTCTGACAGGGGTAGCCCGGCGTAGCTCTCTCTGGTTTTGTGTCTGACTAGGTCATAGGATGATGTAAAACCATGTTGGCTCACAAGTTGGGGCACTATCCTACCCGGTTTCACCTAAACGGGGAGATTCCCCCTTATACAGGTCCATAACCTTCCGCTTCTAGGTTAGAGCGCATGCATGCGAGGTGGACACATGCAATCACCTATACCAACCTTGCACCACACTCACACACATATGCTAGGGACACATGCAAGTTTTCAGATGATTCCGACGTTCTTGCGGACTTCCACCGGCGAAACCCTGATCTGCGGGACTCGGACCGTCTACCCCCCTAGACATTCTTCTGACAGGGGTAGCCCGGCGTAGCTCTCTCTTGTTTTGTGTTTGATTATGTCATGGGATGATGTGAAACCATGTTGGTTCACAAGTTGGGGCACTATACGGCCCGGTTTCACCGTAACGGGGAGATTCCCCCTTATACAGGTCCAGAACCTTCGCTTCTAGGTTAGAGCGCATGCATGTGAGGGGGGACACATGCAATCACCTATACCAACCTGGCACCACACTCACACACATATGCTAGGGACACATGCAAGTTTTCATCGATTCCAACGTTCTCGTGGACTTCCTCCGGCGAAACCCTAATGATCTGCGGGCCTCGGATCGTCTACCCCCCTAGACATTCTTCTGACAGGGGTAGCCGGCGTAGCTCTCTCTTGTTTTGTGTCTGACTAGGTCATAGGATGATGTAAAACCATGTTGGTTCACAAGTTGGGGCACTATCCTGCCTGGTTTGACCTGGACGGGGAGATTCCCCCTTATACAGGTCCAGAACCTTTCGCTTCTAGGTTAGAGCGCATGCATGCGAGGGGGACACATGCAATCACCTATACAAACCTTGCACCACACTCACACACATATGCTAGGGACACATGCAAGTTTTCAGATGATTCCGACGTTCTCGTGGTCTTCCTCCGGCGAAACCCTGATCTGCGGGCCTCGGATCGTCTACCCCCCTAGACATTCTTCTGACAGGGGTAGCCCGGCGTAGCTCTCTCTTGTTTTGTGTCTGACTAGGTCATAGGATGATGTAAAACCATGTTGGTTCACAAGTTGGGGAACTATCCTACCCGGTTTCACCTGAACGGGGAGATTCCCCCTTATACAGGTCCAGAACCTTCGCTTCTAGGTTAGAGCGCATGCATGCGAGGGGGACACATGCAATCACCTATACCAACCTTGCACCATACTCACACACACATATGCTAGGGACACATGCAAGTTTTCAGATGATTCCGACGTTCTCGTGGTCTTCCTCCGACGAAACCCTGATCTGCGGGACTCTGATCGTCTACCCCCCTAGACATTCTTCTGACAGGGGTAGCCCGGTGTAGCTCTCTCTTGTTTTGTGTCTGACTAGGTCATAGGATGATGTAAAACCATGTTGGTTCACAAGTTGGGGCACTATCCTACCCGGTTTCACGTGAACGGGGAGATTCCCCCTTATACAGGTCGAGAACCTTTCGCTTCTAGGTTAGAGCGCATGCATGCGAGAGGGACACATGCAATCACCTATACCAACCTTGCACCACACTCACACACATATGCTAGGGACACATGCAAGTTTTCAGATGATTCCGACGTTCTCGTGGTCTTCCTCCGGCGAAACCCTGATCTGCGGGACTCGGATCGTCTACCCCCCTAGACATTCTTCTGACAGGGGTAGCCCGGCGTAGCTCTCTCTTGTTTTGTGTCTGACTAGGTCATAGGATGATGTAAAACCATGTTGGTTCACAAGTTGGGGCACTATCCTACCCGGTTTCACCTGAACGGGGAGATTCCCCCTTATACAGGTCCAGAACCTTTCGCTTCTAGGTTAGAGCGCATGCATGCGAGGGGGACACACGCAATCACCTATACCAACCTTGCTCCACACTCACACACATATGCTAGGGACACATGCAAGTTTTCAGATGATTCCGACGTTCTCGTGGTCTTCCTCCGGCGAAACCCTGATCTGCGAGACTCAGATCGTCTACCCCCCTAGACATTCTTCTGATAGTGGTAGCCCGGCGTAGCTCTCTCTTGTTTGTGTCTGACTAGGTCATCGGATGATGTAAAACCATGTTGGTTCACAAGTTGGGGAACTATCCTACCCGGTTTCACCTGAACGGGGAGATTCCCCCTTATACAGGTCCAGAACCTTCGCTTCTAGGTTAGAGCGCATGCATGCGAGGGGGACACATGCAATCACCTATACCAACCTTGCACCACACTCACACACACATATGCTAGGGACACATGCAAGTTTTCAGATGATTCCGACGTTCTCGTGGTCTTCCTCCGACGAAACCCTGATCTGCGGGACTCTGATCGTCTACCCCCCTAGACATTCTTCTGACAGGGGTAGCCCGGTGTAGCTCTCTCTTGTTTTGTGTCTGACTAGGTCATAGGATGATGTAAAACCATGTTGGTTCACAAGTTGGGGCACTATCCTACCCGGTTTCACGTGAACGGGGAGATTCCCCCTTATACAGGTCGAGAACCTTTCGCTTCTAGGTTAGAGCGCATGCATGCGAGAGGGACACATGCAATCACCTATACCAACCTTGCACCACACTCACACAGATATGCTAGGGACACATGCAAGTTTTCAGATGATTCCGACGTTCTCGTGGTCTTCCTCCGGCGAAACCCTGATCTGCGGGACTCGGATCGTCTACCCCCCTAGACATTCTTCTGACAGGGGTAGCCCGGCGCAGCTCTCTCTTGTTTTGTGTCTGACTAGGTCATAGGATGATGTAAAACCATGTTGGTTCACAAGTTGGGGCACTATCCTACCCGGTTTCACCTGAACGGGGAGATTCCCCCTTATACAGGTCCATAACCTTTCGCTTCTAGGTTAGAGCGCATGCATGCGAGGGGGACACATGCAATCACCTATACCAACCTTGCACCACACTCACACACATATGCTAGGGACACATGCAAGTTTTCAGATGATTCCGACGATCTTGCGGACTTCCACCGGCGAAACCCTGATCTGCGGGACTCGGACCGTCTACCCCCCTAGACATTCTTCTGACAGGGGTAGCCCGGCGTAGCTCTCTCTTGTTTTGTGTTTGATTATGTCATGGGATGATGTGAAACCATGTTGGTTCACAAGTTGGGGCACTATACGGCCCGGTTTCACCGTAACAGGGAGATTCCCCCTTATAAAGGTCCAGAACCTTCGCTTCTAGGTTAGAGCGCATGCATGTGAGGGGGGACACATGCAATCACCTATACCAACCTGGCACCACACTCACACACATATGCTAGGGACACATGAAATTTTTCATCGATTCCGACGTTCTCGTGTACTTCCTCCGGCGAAACCCTGATGATCTGCGGGCCTCGGATCGTCTACCCCCCTAGACATTCTTCTGACAGGGGTAGCCCGGCGTAGCTCTCTCTTGTTTTGTGTCTGACTAGGTCATAGGATGATGTAAAACCATGTTGGTTCACAAGTTGGGGCACTATCCTACCCGGTTTCACGTGAACGGGGAGATTCCCCCTTATACAGGTCGAGAACCTTTCGCTTCTAGGTTAGAACGCATGCATGCGAGGGGGACACATGCAATCACCTATACAAACCTTGCACCACACTCACACACATATGCTAGGGACACATGCAAGTTTTCAGATGATTCCGACGTTCTCGTGGTCTTCCTCCGGCGAAACCCTGATCTGCGGGCCTCGGATCGTCTACCCCCCTAGACATTCTTCTGACAGGGGTAGCCCGGCATTGCTCTCTCTTGTTTTGTGTCTGACTAGGTCATAGGATGATGTAAAACCATGTTGGTTCACAAGTTGGGGAACTATCCTACCCGGTTTCACCTGAACGGGGAGATTCCCCCTTATACAGGTCCAGAACCTTCGCTTCTAGGTTAGAGCGCATGCATGCGAGGGGGACACATGCAATCACCTATACCAACCTTGCACCACACTCACACACACATATGCTAGGGACACATGCAAGTTTTCAGATGATTCCGACGTTCTCGTGGTCTTCCTCCGACGAAACCCTGATCTGCGGGACTCTGATCGTCTACCCCCCTAGACATTCTTCTGACAGGGGTAGCCCGGTGTAGCTCTCTCTTGTTTTGTGTCTGACTAGGTCATAGGATGATGTAAAACCATGTTGGTTCACAAGTTGGGGCACTATCCTACCCGGTTTCACGTGAACGGAGAGATTCCCCCTTATACAGGTCGAGAACCTTTCGCTTCTAGGTTAGAGCGCATGCATGCGAGAGGGACACATGCAATCACCTATACAAACCTTGCACCACACTCACACACATATGCTAGGGACACATGCAAGTTTTCAGATGATTCCGACGTTCTCGTGTTCTTCCTCCGGCGAAACCCTGATCTGCGGGACTCGGATCGTCTACCCCCCTAGACATTCTTCTGACAGGGGTAGCCCGGCGTAGCTCTCTCTTGTTTTGTGTCTGACTAGGTCATAGGATGATGTAAAACCATGTTGGTTCACAAGTTGGGGCACTATCCTACCCGGTTTCACCTGAACGGGGAGATTCCCCCTTATACAGGTCCAGAACCTTTCGCTTCTAGGTTAGAGCGCATGCATGCGAGGGGGACACACGCAATCACCTATACCAACCTTGCTCCACACTCACACACATATGCTAGGGACACATGCAAGTTTTTAGATGATTCCGACGTTCTCGTGGTCTTCCTCCGGCGAAACCCTGATCTGCGAGACTCAGATCGTCTACCCCCCTAGACATTCTTCTGATAGTGGTAGCCCGGCGTAGCTCTCTCTTGTTTGTGTCTGACTAGGTCATAGGATGATGTGAAACCATGTTGGTTCACAAGTTGGGGCACTATCCTACCCGGTTTCACCTAAACAGGGAGATTCCCCCTTATACAGGTCCATAACCTTTCGCTTCTAGGTTAGAGCGCATGCATGCGAGGGGGACACATGCAATCACCTATACCAACCTTGCACCACACTCACACACATATGCTAGGGACACATGCAAGTTTTCAGATGATTCCGACGATCTTGCGGACTTCCACCGGCGAAACCCTGATCTGCGGGACTCGGACCGTCTACCCCCCTAGACATTCTTCTGACAGGGGTAGCCCGGCGTAGCTCTCTCTTGTTTTGTGTTTGATTATGTCATGGGATGATGTGAAACCATGTTGGTTCACAAGTTGGGGCACTATACGGCCCGGTTTCACCGTAACAGGGAGATTCCCCCTTATACAGGTCCAGAACCTTCGCTTCTAGGTTAGAGCGCATGCATGTGAGGGGGGACACATGCAATCACCTATACCAACCTGGCACCACACTCACACACATATTCTAGGGACACATGAAAGTTTTCATCGATTCCGACATTCTCGTGGACTTCCTCCGGCGAAACCCTGATGATCTGCGGGCCTCGGATCGTCTACCCCCCTAGACATTCTTCTGACAGGGGTAGCCCGGCGTAGCTCTCTCTTGTTTTGTGTCTAACTAGGTCATAGGATGATGTAAAACCATGTTGGTTCACAAGTTGGGGCACTATCCTACCCGGTTTCACGTGAACGGGGAGATTCCCCCTTATACAGGTCGAGAACCTTTCGCTTCTAGGTTAGAGCGCATGCATGCGAGAGGGACACATGCAATCACCTATACCAACCTTGCACCACACTCACACACATATGCTAGGGACACATGCAAGTTTTTAGATGATTCCGACGTTCTCGTGGTCTTCCTCCGGCGAAACCCTGATCTGCGGGACTCGGATCGTCTACCCCCCTAGACATTCTTCTGACAGGGTAGCCCGACGTAGCTCTCTCTTGTTTTGTGTCTGACTAGGTCATATGATGATGTAAAACCATGTTGGTCCACAAGTTGGGGCACTATCCTACCTGGTTTCACCTGAACGGGGAGATTCCCCCTTATACAGGTCCATAACCTTTCGCTTCTAGGTTAGAGCGCATGCATGCGAGGGGGACACATGCAATCACCTATACCAACCTTGCACCACACTCACACACATATGGTAGGGACACATGCAAGTTTTCAGATGATTCCGACGTTCTTGCGGACTTCCACCGGCGAAACCCTGATCTGTGAGTGGGGACACATGCAATCACCTATACCAACCTGGCACCACACTCACACACATATTCTAGGGACACATGCAAGTTTTCATCGATTTCGACGTTCTCGTGGACTTCCTCCGGCGAAACCCTGATGATCTGCGGGCCTCGGATCGTCTACCCCCCTAGACATTCTTCTGACAGGGGTAGCCCAGCGTAGCTCTCTCTTGTTTTGTGTCTGACTAGGTCATAGGATGATGTGAAACCATGTTGGTTCACAAGTTGGGGCACTATCCTACCCGGTTTCACCTAAACAGGGAGATTCCCCCTTATACAGGTCCATAACCTTTCGCTTCTAGGTTAGAGCGCATGCATGCGAGGGGGACACATGCAATCACCTATACCAACCTTGCACCACACTCACAGACATATGCTAGGGACACATGCAAGTTTTCATATGATTCCGACGATCTTGCGGACTTCCACCGGCGAAACCCTGATCTGCGGGACTCGGACCGTCTACCCCCCTAGACATTCTTCTGACAGGGGTAGCCCGGCGTAGCTCTCTCTTGTTTTGTGTTTGATTATGTCATGGGATGATGTGAAACCATGTTGGTTCACAAGTTGGGGCACTATACGGCCCGGTTTCACCGTAACAGGGAGATTCCCCCTTATACAGGTCCAGAACCTTCGCTTCTAGGTTAGAGCGCATGCATGTGAGGGGGGACACATGCAATCACCTATACCAACCTGGCACCACACTCACACACATATGCTAGGGACACATGAAATTTTTCATCGATTCCGACGTTCTCGTGTACTTCCTCCGGCGAAACCCTGATGATCTGCGGGCCTCGGATCGTCTACCCCCCTAGACATTCTTCTGACAGGGGTAGCCCGGCGTAGCTCTCTATTGTTTTGTGTCTGACTAGGTCATAGGATGATGTAAAACCATGTTGGTTCACAAGTTGGGGCACTATCCTACCCGGTTTCACGTGAACAGGGAGATTCCCCCTTATACAGGTCGAGAACCTTTCGCTTCTAGGTTAGAGCGCATGCATGCGAGAGGGACACATGCAATCACCTATACCAACCTTGCACCACACTCACACACATATGCTAGGGACACATGCAAGTTTTCAGATGATTCCGACGTTCTCGTGGTCTTCCTCCGGCGAAACCCTGATCTACGGTTCTCGGATCGTCTACCCCCCTAGACATTCTTCTGACAGGGGTAGACCGGCGTAGCTCTCTCTTGTTTTGTGTCTGACTAGGTCATAGGATGATGTAAAACCATGTTGGCTCACAAGTTGGGGCACTATCCTACCCGGTTTCACCTGAACAGGGAGATTCCCCCTTATACAGGTCCATAACCTTTCGCTTCTAGGTTAGAGCGCATGCATGCGAGGGGGACACATGCAATCACCTATACCAACCTTGCACCACACTCACACACATATGCTAGGGACACATGCAAGTTTTCAGATGATTCCGACGTTCTTGCGGACTTCCACCGACGAAACCCTGATCTGCGGGACTTGGACCGTCTACCCCCCTAGACATTCTTCTGACAGGGGTAGCCCGGCGTAGCTCTCTCTTGTTTTGTGTTTGATTATGTCATGGGATGATGAGAAACCATGTTGGTTCACAAGTTGGGGCACTATACGGCCCGGTTTCACGGTAACAGGGAGATTCCCCCTTATACAGGTCCAGAACCTTCGCTTCTAGGTTAGAGCGCATGCATGTGAGGGGGGACACATGCAATCACCTATACCAACCTGGCACCACACTCACACACATATTCTAGGGACACATGAAAGTTTTCATCGATTCCGACATTCTCGTGGACTTCCTCCGGCGAAACCCTGATGATCTGCGGGCCTCGGATCGTCTACCCCCCTAGACATTCTTCTGACAGGGGTAGCCCGGCGTAGCTCTCTCTTGTTTTGTGTCTAACTAGGTCATAGGATGATGTAAAACCATGTTGGTTCACAAGTTGGGGCACTATCCTACCCGGTTTCACGTGAACGGGGAGATTCCCCCTTATACAGGTCGAGAACCTTTCGCTTCTAGGTTAGAGCGCATGCATGCGAGAGGGACACATGCAATCACCTATACCAACCTTGCACCACACTCACACACATATGCTAGGGACACATGCAAGTTTTTAGATGATTCCTACGTTCTCGTGGTCTTCCTCCGGCGAAACCCTGATCTGCGGGACTCGGATCGTCTACCCCCCTAGACATTCTTCTGACAGGGTAGCCCGACGTAGCTCTCTCTTGTTTTGTGTCTGACTAGGTCATAGGATGATGTAAAACCATGTTGGTTCACAAGTTGGGGCACTATCCTACCTGGTTTCACCTGAACGGGGAGATTCCCCCTTATACAGGTCCATAACCTTTCGCTTCTAGGTTAGAGCGCATGCATGCGAGGGGGACACATGCAATCACCTATACCAACCTTGCACCACACTCACACACATATGCTAGGGACACATGCAAGTTTTCAGATGATTCCGACGTTCTTGCAGACTTCCACCGGCGAAACCCTGATCTGTGAGTGGGGACACATGCAATCACCTATACCACCCTGGCACCACACTCACACACATATGCTAGGGACACATGCAATTTTTCATCGATTCCGACGTTCTCGTGGACTTCCTCCGGCGAAACCCTGATGATCTGCGGGCCTCGGATCGTCTACCCCCCTAGACATTCTTCTGACAGGGGTAGCCCGGCGTAGCTCTCTCTTGTTTTGTGTCTGACTAGGTCATAGGATGATGTAAAACCATGTTGGTTCACAAGTTGGGGCACTATCCTACCCGGTTTCACCTGAACAGGGAGATTCCCCCTTATACAGGTCCATAACCTTTCGCTTCTAGGTTAGAGCGCATGCATGCGAGGGGGACACATGCAATCACCTATACAAACCTGGCACCACACTCACACACATATTCGAGGGACACATGCAAGTTTTCAGATGATTCCGACGTTCTCGTGGTCTTCCTCCGGCGAAACCCTGATCTGCGGGCCTCGGATCGTCTACCCCCCTAGACATTCTTCTGACAGGGGTAGCCCGGCGTAGCTCTCTCTTGTTTTGTGTCTGACTAGGTCATAGGATGATGTAAAACCATGTTGGTTCACAAGTTGGGGCACTATCCTACCCGGTTTCACCTGAACGGGGAGATTCCCCCTTATACAGGTCCAGAACCTTCGCTTCTAGGTTAGAGCGCATGCATGCGAGGGGGACACATGCAATCACCTATACCAACCTTGCACCACACTCACACACATATGCTAGGGACACATGCAAGTTTTCAGATGATTCCGACGTTCTCGTGGTCTTCCTCCGACGAAACCCTGATCTGCGGGACTCGGATCGTCTACCCCCCTAGACATTCTTCTGACAGGGGTAGCCCGGCGTAGCTCTCTCTTGTTTTGTGTCTGACTAGGTCATAGGATGATGTAAAACCATGTTGGTTCACAAGTTGGGGCACTATCCTACCCGGTTTCACGTGAACGGGGAGATTCCCCCTTATACAGGTCGAGAACCTTTCGCTTCTAGGTTAGAGCGCATGCATGCGAGAGGGACACATGCAATCACCTATACCAACCTTGCACCACACTCACACACATATGCTAGGGACACATGCAAGTTTTCAGATGATTCCGACGTTCTCGTGGTCTTCCTCCGGCGAAACCCTGATCTGCGGGACTCGGATCGTCTACCCCCCTAGACATTCTTCTGACAGGGGTAGCCCGGCGTAGCTCTCTCTTGTTTTGTGTCTGACTAGGTCATAGGATGATGTAAAACCATGTTGGTTCACAAGTTGGGGCACTATCCTACCCGGTTTCACCTGAACGGGGAGATTCCCCCTTATACAGGTCCAGAACCTTTCGCTTCTAGGTTAGAGCGCATGCATGCGAGGGGGACACACGCAATCACCTATACCAACCTTGCTCCACACTCACACACATATGCTAGGGACACATGCAAGTTTTCAGATGATTCCGACGTTCTCGTGGTCTTCCTCCGGCGAAACCCTGATCTGCGAGACTCAGATCGTCTACCCCCCTAGACATTCTTCTGATAGTGGTAGCCCGGCGTAGCTCTCTCTTGTTTGTGTCTGACTAGGTCATCGGATGATGTAAAACCATGTTGGTTCACAAGTTGGGGAACTATCCTACCCGGTTTCACCTGAACGGGGAGATTCCCCCTTATACAGGTCCAGAACCTTCGCTTCTAGGTTAGAGCGCATGCATGCGAGGGGGACACATGCAATCACCTATACCAACCTTGCACCACACTCACACACACATATGCTAGGGACACATGCAAGTTTTCAGATGATTCCGACGTTCTCGTGGTCTTCCTCCGACGAAACCCTGATCTGCGGGACTCTGATCGTCTACCCCCCTAGACATTCTTCTGACAGGGGTAGCCCGGTGTAGCTCTCTCTTGTTTTGTGTCTGACTAGGTCATAGGATGATGTAAAACCATGTTGGTTCACAAGTTGGGGCACTATCCTACCCGGTTTCACGTGAACGGGGAGATTCCCCCTTATACAGGTCGAGAACCTTTCGCTTCTAGGTTAGAGCGCATGCATGCGAGAGGGACACATGCAATCACCTATACCAACCTTGCACCACACTCACACACATATGCTAGGGACACATGCAAGTTTTTAGATGATTCCGACGTTCTCGTGGTCTTCCTCCGGCGAAACCCTGATCTGCGGGACTCGGATCGTCTACCCCCCTAGACATTCTTCTGACAGGGGTAGCCCGGCGTAGCTCTCTCTTGTTTTGTGTCTGACTAGGTCATAGGATGATGTAAAACCATGTTGGTTCACAAGTTGGGGCACTATCCTACCCGGTTTCACCTGAACGGGGAGATTCCCCCTTATACAGGTCCAGAACCTTTCGCTTCTAGGTTAGAGCGCATGCATGCGAGGGGGACACACGCAATCACCTATACCAACCTTGCTCCACACTCACACACATATGCTAGGGACACATGCAAGTTTTCAGATGATTCCGACGTTCTCGTGGTCTTCCTCCGGTGAAACCCTGATCTGCGAGACTCAGATCGTCTACCCCCCTAGACATTCTTCTGATAGTGGTAGCCCGGCGTAGCTCTCTCTTGTTTGTGTCTGACTAGGTCATAGGATGATGTAAAACCATGTTGGTACACAAGTTGGGGCACTATCCTACCCGGTTTCACCTAAACAGGGAGATTCCCCCTTATACAGGTCCATAACCTTTCGCTTCTAGGTTAGAGCGCATGCATGCGAGGGGGACACATGCAATCACCTATACCAACCTTGCACCACACTCACACACATATGCTAGGGACACATGCAAGTTTTCAGATGATTCCGACGATCTTGCGGACTTCCACCGGCGAAACCCTGATCTGCGGGACTCGGACCGTCTACCCCCCTAGACATTCTTCTGACAGGGGTAGCCCGGCGTAGCTCTCTCTTGTTTTGTGTTTGATTATGTCATGGGATGATGTGAAACCATGTTGGTTCACAAGTTGGGGCACTATACGGCCCGGTTTCACCGTAACAGGGAGATTCCCCCTTATACAGGTCCAGAACCTTCGCTTCTAGGTTAGAGCGCATGCATGTGAGGGGGGACACATGCAATCACCTATACCAACCTGGCACCACACTCACACACATATGCTAGGGACACATGAAATTTTTCATCGATTCCGACGTTCTCGTGTACTTCCTCCGGCGAAACCCTGATGATCTGCGGGCCTCGGATCGTCTACCCCCCTAGACATTCTTCTGACAGGGGTAGCCCGGCGTAGCTCTCTCTTGTTTTGTGTCTGACTAGGTCATAGGATGATGTAAAACCATGTTGGTTCACAAGTTGGGGCACTATCCTACCCGGTTTCACGTGAACGGGGAGATTCCCCCTTATACAGGTCGAGAACCTTTCGCTTCTAGGTTAGAGCGCATGCATGCGAGGGGGACACATGCAATCACCTATACAAACCTTGCACCACACTCACACACATATGCTAGGGACACATGCAAGTTTTCATATGATTCCGACGTTCTCGTGGTCTTCCTCCGGCGAAACCCTGATCTGCGGGCCTCGGATCGTCTACCCCCCTAGACATTCTTCTGACAGGGGTAGCCCGGCATTGCTCTCTCTTGTTTTGTGTCTGACTAGGTCATAGGATGATGTAAAACCATGTTGGTTCACAAGTTGGGGAACTATCCTACCCGGTTTCACCTGAACGGGGAGATTCCCCCTTATACAGGTCCAGAACCTTCGCTTCTAGGTTAGAGCGCATGCATGCGAGGGGGACACATACAATCACCTATACCAACCTTGCACCACACTCACACACACATATGCTAGGGACACATGCAAGTTTTCAGATGATTCCGACGTTCTCGTGGTCTTCCTCCGACGAAACCCTGATCTGCGGGACTCTGATCGTCTACCCCCCTAGACATTCTTCTGACAGGGGTAGCCCGGTGTAGCTCTCTCTTGTTTTGTGTCTGACTAGGTCATAGGATGATGTAAAACCATGTTGGTTCACAAGTTGGGGCACTATCCTACCCGGTTTCACGTGAACGGAGAGATTCCCCCTTATACAGGTCGAGAACCTTTCGCTTCTAGGTTAGAGCGCATGCATGCGAGAGGGACACATGCAATCACCTATACAAACCTTGCACCACACTCACACACATATGCTAGGGACACATGCAAGTTTTCAGATGATTCCGACGTTCTCGTGGTCTTCCTCTGGCGAAACCCTGATCTGCGGGACTCGGATCGTCTACCCCCCTAGACATTCTTCTGACAGGGGTAGCCCGGCGTAGCTCTCTCTTGTTTTGTGTCTGACTAGGTCATAGGATGATGTAAAACCATGTTGGTTCACAAGTTGGGGCACTATCCTACCCGGTTTCACCTGAACGGGGAGATTCCCCCTTATACAGGTCCAGAACCTTTCGCTTCTAGGTTAGAGCGCATGCATGCGAGGGGGACACACGCAATCACCTATACCAACCTTGCTCCACACTCACACACATATGCTAGGGACACATGCAAGTTTTTAGATGATTCCGACGTTCTCGTGGTCTTCCTCCGGCGAAATCCTGATCTGCGAGACTCAGATCGTCTACCCCCCTAGACATTCTTCTGATAGTGGTAGCCCGGCGTAGCTCTCTCTTGTTTGTGTCTGACTAGGTCATAGGATGATGTGAAACCATGTTGGTTCACAAGTTGGGGCACTATCCTACCCGGTTTCACCTAAACAGGGAGATTCCCCCTTATACAGGTCCATAACCTTTCGCTTCTAGGTTAGAGCGCATGCATGCGAGGGGGACACATGCAATCACCTATACCAACCTTGCACCACACTCACACACATATGCTAGGGACACATGCAAGTTTTCAGATGATTTCGACGATCTTGCGGACTTCCACCGGCGAAACCCTGATCTGCGGGACTCGGACCGTCTACCCCCCTAGACATTCTTCTGACAGGGGTAGCCCGGCGTAGCTCTCTCTTGTTTTGTGTTTGATTATGTCATGGGATGATGTGAAACCATGTTGGTTCACAAGTTGGGGCACTATACGGCCCGGTTTCACCGTAACAGGGAGATTCCCCCTTATACAGGTCCAGAACCTTCGCTTCTAGGTTAGAGCGCATGCATATGAGGGGGGACACATGCAATCACCTATACCAACCTGGCACCACACTCACACACATATGCTAGGGACACATGAAATTTTTCATCGATTCCGACGTTCTCGTGTACTTCCTCCGGCGAAACCCTGATGATCTGCGGGCCTCGGATCGTCTACCCCCCTAGACATTCTTCTGACAGGGGTAGCCCGGCGTAGCTCTCTCTTGTTTTGTGTCTGACTAGGTCATAGGATGATGTAAAACCATGTTGGTTCACAAGTTGGGGCACTATCCTACCCGGTTTCACGTGAACGGGGAGATTCCCCCTTATACAGGTCGAGAACCTTTCGCTTCTAGGTTAGAGCGCATGCATGCGAGAGGGACACATGCAATCACCTATACCAACCTTGCACCACACTCACACACATATGCTAGGGACACATGCAAGTTTTCAGATGATTCCGACGTTCTCGTGGTCTTCCTCCGGCGAAACCCTGATCTACGGTTCTCGGATCGTCTACCCCCCTAGACATTCTTCTGACAGGGGTAGCCCGGCGTAGCTCTCTCTTGTTTTGTGTCTGACTAGGTCATAGGATGATGTAAAACCATCTTGGCTCACAAGTTGGGGCACTATCCTACCCGGTTTCACCTGAACAGGGAGATTCCCCCTTATACAGGTCCATAACCTTTCGCTTCTAGGTTAGAGGGCATGCATGCGAGGGGGACACATGCAATCACCTATACCAACCTTGCACCACACTCACACACATATGCTAGGGACACATGCAAGTTTTCAGATGATTCCGACGTTCTTGCGGAGTTCCACCGGCGAAACCCTGATCTGCGGGACTTGGACCGTCTACCCCCCTAGACATTCTTCTGACAGGGGTAGCCCGGCGTAGCTCTCTCTTGTTTTGTGTTTGATTATGTCATGGGATGATGTGAAACCATGTTGGTTCACAAGTTGGGGCACTATACGGCCCGGTTTCACGGTAACAGGGAGATTCCCCCTTATACAGGTCCAGAACCTTCGCTTCTAGGTTAGAGCGCATGCATGTGAGGGGGGACACATGCAATCACCTATACCAACCTGGCACCACACTCACAAACATATTCTAGGGACACATGAAAGTTTTCATCGATTCCGACATTCTCGTGGACTTCCTCCGGCGAAACCCTGATGATCTGCGGGCCTCGGATCGTCTACCCCCTAGACATTCTTCTGACAGGGGTAGCCCGGCGTAGCTCTCTCTTGTTTTGTGTCTAACTAGGTCATAGGATGATGTAAAACCATGTTGGTTCACAAGTTGGGGCACTATCCTACCCGGTTTCACGTGAACGGGGAGATTCCCACTTATACAGGTCGAGAACCTTTTGCTTCTAGGTTAGAGCGCATGCATGCGAGAGGGACACATGCAATCACCTATACCAACCTTGCACCACACTCACACACATATGCTAGGGACACATGCAAGTTTTTAGATGATTCCGACGTTCTCGTGGTCTTCCTCCGGCGAAACCCTGATCTGCGGGAGTCGGATCGTCTACCCCCCCTAGACATTCTTCTGACAGGGTAGCCCGACGTAGCTATCCCTTGTTTTGTGTCTGACTAGGTCATAGGATGATGTAAAACCATGTTGGTTCACAAGTTGGGGCACTATCCTACCTGGTTTCACCTGAACGGGGAGATTCCCCCTTATACAGGTCCATAACCTTTCGCTTCTAGGTTAGAGCGCATGCATGCGAGGGGGACAAATGCAATCACCTATACCAACCTTGCACCACACTCACACACATATGGTAGGGACACATGCAAGTTTTCAGATGATTCCGACGTTCTTGCGGACTTCCACCGGCGAAACCCTGATCTGTGAGTGGGGACACATGCAATCACCTATACCAACCTGGCACCACACTCACACACATATGCTAGGGACACATGCAAGTTTTCATCGATTCCGACGTTCCCGTGGACTTCCTCCGGCGAAACCCTGATGATCTGCGGGCCTCGGATCGTCTACCCCCCTAGACATTCTTCTGACAGGGGTAGCCCGGCGTATCTCTCTCTTGTTTTGTGTCTGACTAGGTCATAGGATGATGTAAAACCATGTTGGTTCACAAGTTGGGGCACTATCCTACCCGGTTTCACCTGAACAGGGAGATTCCCCCTTATACAGGTCCATAACCTTTCGCTTCTAGGTTAGAGCGCATGCATGCGAGGGGGACACATGCAATCACCTATACAAACCTGGCACCACACTCACACACATATTCTAGGGACACATGCAAGTTTTCTGATGATTCCGACGTTCTCGTGGTCTTCCTCCGGCGAAACCCTGATCTGCGGGCCTCGAATCGTCTACCCCCCTAGACATTCTTCTGACAGGGGTAGCCCGGCGTAGCTCTCTCTTGTTTTGTGTCTGACTAGGTCATAGGATGATGTAAAACCATGTTGGTTCACAAGTTGGGGCACTATCCTACCCGGTTTCACCTGAACGGGGAGATTCCCCCTTATACAGGTCCAGAACCTTCGCTTCTAGGTTAGAGCGCATGCATGTGAGGGGGACACATGCAATCACCTATACCAACATTGCACCACACTCACACACATATGCTAGGGACACATGCAAGTTTTCAGATGATTCCGACGTTCGCGTGGTCTTCCTCCGACGAAACCCTGATCTGCGGGACTCGGATCGTCTACCCCCCTAGACATTCTTCTGACAGGGGTAGCCCGGCGTAGCTCTCTCTTGTTTTGTGTCTTACTAGGTCATAGGATGATGTAAAACCATGTTGGTTCACAAGTTGGGGCACTATCCTACCCGGTTTCACATGAACGGGGAGATCCCCCCTTATACAGGTCTAGAACCTTTCGCTTCTAGGTTAGAGCGCATGCATGCGAGAGGGACACATGCAATCACCTATAACAACCTTGCACCACACTCACACACATATGCTAGGGACACATGCAAGTTTTCAGATGATTCCGACGTTCTCGTGGTCTTCCTCCGGCGAAACCCTGATCTGCGGGACTCGGATCGTCTACCCCCCTAGACATTCTTCTGACAGGGGTAGCCCGGCGTAGCTCTCTTTTGTTTTGTGTCTGACTAGGTCATAGGATGATGTAAAACCATGTTGGTTCACAAGTTGGGGCACTATCCTACCCGATTTCACGTGAACGGGGAGATTCCCCCTTATACAGGTCGAGAACCTTTTGCTTCTAGGTTAGAGCGCATGCATGCGAGAGGGACACATGCAATCACCTATAACAACCTTGCACCACACTCACACACATATGCTAGGGACACATGCAAGTTTTCAGATGATTCCGACGATCTTGCGGACTTCCACCGGCGAAACCCTGATCTGCGGGACTCGGACCGTCTACCCCCCTAGACATTCTTCTGACAGGGGTAGCCCGGCGTAGCTCTCTCTTGTTTTGTGTTTGATTATGTCATGGGATGATGTGAAACCATGTTGGTTCACAAGTTGGGGCACTATACGGCCCGGTTTCACCGTAACAGGGAGATTCCCCCTTATACAGGTCCAGAACCTTCGCTTCTAGGTTAGAGCGCATGCATGTGAGGGGGGACACATGCAATCACCTATACCAACCTGGCACCACACTCACACACATATGCTAGGGACACATGAAATTTTTCATCGATTCCGACGTTCTCGTGTACTTCCTCCGGCGAAACCCTGATGATCTGCGGGCCTCGGATCGTCTACCCCCCTAGACATTCTTCTGACAGGGGTAGCCCGGCGTAGCTCTCTCTTGTTTTGTGTCTGACTAGGTCATAGGATGATGTAAAACCATGTTGGTTCACAAGTTGGGGCACTATCCTACCCGGTTTCACCTAAACAGGGAGATTCCCCCTTATACAGGTCGAGAACCTTTCGCTTCTAGGTTAGAGCGCATGCATGCGAGGGGGACACATGCAATCACCTATACCAACCTTGCACCACACTCACACACATATGCTAGGGACACATGCAAGTTTTCAGATGATTCCGACGATCTTGCGGACTTCCACCGGCGAAACCCTGATCTGCGGGACTCGGACCGTCTACCCCCCTAGACATTCTTCTGACAGGGGTAGCCCGGCGTAGCTCTCTCTTGTTTTGTGTTTGATTATGTCATGGGATGATGTGAAACCATGTTGGTTCACAAGTTGGGGCACTATACGGCCCGGTTTCACCGTAACAGGGAGATTCCCCATTATACAGGTCCAGAACCTTCGCTTCTAGGTTAGAGCGCATGCATGTGAGGGGGGACACATGCAATCACCTATACCAACCTGGCACCACACTCACACACATATGCTAGGGACACATGAAATTTTTCATCGATTCCGACGTTCTCGTGTACTTCCTCCGGCGAAACCCTGATGATCTGCGGGCCTCGGATCGTCTACCCCCCTAGACATTCTTCTGACAGGGGTAGCCCGGCGTAGCTCTCTCTTGTTTTGTGTCTGACTAGGTCATAGGATGATGTAAAACCATGTTGGTTCACAAGTTGGGGCACTATCCTACCCGGTTTCACGTGAACGGGGAGATTCCCCCTTATACAGGTCGAGAACCTTTCGCTTCTAGGTTAGAGCGCATGCATGCGAGAGGGACACATGCAATCACCTATACCAACCTTGCACCACACTCACACACATATGCTAGGGACACATGCAAGTTTTCAGATGATTCCGACGTTCTCGTGGTCTTCCTCCGGCGAAACCCTGATCTACGGTTCTCGGATCGTCTACCCCCCTAGACATTCTTCTGACAGGGGTAGCCCGGCGTAGCTCTCTCTTGTTTTGTGTCTGACTAGGTCATAGGATGATGTAAAACCATCTTGGCTCACAAGTTGGGGCACTATCCTACCCGGTTTCACCTGAACAGGGAGATTCCCCCTTATACAGGTCCATAACCTTTCGCTTCTAGGTTAGAGGGCATGCATGCGAGGGGGACACACGCAATCACCTATACCAACCTTGCTCCACACTCACACACATATGCTAGGGACACATGCAAGTTTTTAGATGATTCCGACGTTCTCGTGGTCTTCCTCCGGCGAAATCCTGATCTGCGAGACTCAGATCGTCTACCCCCCTAGACATTCTTCTGATAGTGGTAGCCCGACGTAGCTCTCTCTTGTTTGTGTCTGACTAGGTCATAGGATGATGTGAAACCATGTTGGTTCACAAGTTGGGGCACTATCCTACCCGGTTTCACCTAAACAGGGAGATTCCCCCTTATACAGGTCCATAACCTTTCGCTTCTAGGTTAGAGCGCATGCATGCGAGGGGGACACATGCAATCACCTATACCAACCTTGCACCACACTCACACACATATGCTAGGGACACATGCAAGTTTTCAGATGATTCCGACGATCTTGCGGACTTCCACCGGCGAAACCCTGATCTGCGGGACTCGGACCGTCTACCCCCCTAGACATTCTTCTGACAGGGGTAGCCCGGCGTAGCTCTCTCTTGTTTTGTGTTTGATTATGTCATGGGATGATGTGAAACCATGTTGGTTCACAAGTTGGGGCACTATACGGCCCGGTTTCACCGTAACAGGGAGATTCCCCCTTATACAGGTCCAGAACCTTCGCTTCTAGGTTAGAGCGCATGCATGTGAGGGGGGACACATGCAATCACCTATACCAACCTGGCACCACACTCACACACATATGCTAGGGACACATGAAATTTTTCATCGATTCCGACGTTCTCGTGTACTTCCTCCGGCGAAACCCTGATGATCTGCGGGCCTCGGATCGTCTACCCCCCTAGACATTCTTCTGACAGGGGTAGCCCGGCGTAGCTCTCTCTTGTTTTGTGTCTGACTAGGTCATAGGATGATGTAAAACCATGTTGGTTCACAAGTTGGGGCACTATCCTACCCGGTTTCACGTGAACGGGGAGATTCCCCCTTATACAGGTCGAGAACCTTTCGCTTCTAGGTTAGAGCGCATGCATGCGAGGGGGACACATGCAATCACCTATACAAACCTTGCACCACACTCACACACATATGCTAGGGACACATGCAAGTTTTCAGATGATTCCGACGTTCTCGTGGTCTTCCTCCGGCGAAACCCTGATCTGCGGGCCTCGGATCGTCTACCCCCCTAGACATTCTTCTGACAGGGGTAGCCCGGCATTGCTCTCTCTTGTTTTGTGTCTGACTAGGTCATAGGATGATGTAAAACCATGTTGGTTCACAAGTTGGGGAACTATCCTACCCGGTTTCACCTGAACGGGGAGATTCCCCCTTATACAGGTCCAGAACCTTCGCTTCTAGGTTAGAGCGCATGCATGCGAGGGGGACACATACAATCACCTATACCAACCTTGCACCACACTCACACACACATATGCTAGGGACACATGCAAGTTTTCAGATGATTCCGACGTTCTCGTGGTCTTCCTCCGACGAAACCCTGATCTGCGGGACTCTGATCGTCTACCCCCCTAGACATTCTTCTGACAGGGGTAGCCCGGTGTAGCTCTCTCTTGTTTTGTGTCTGACTAGGTCATAGGATGATGTAAAACCATGTTGGTTCACAAGTTGGGGCACTATCCTACCCGGTTTCACGTGAACGGAGAGATTCCCCCTTATACAGGTCGAGAACCTTTCGCTTCTAGGTTAGAGCGCATGCATGCGAGAGGGACACATGCAATCACCTATACAAACCTTGCACCACACTCACACACATATGCTAGGGACACATGCAAGTTTTCAGATGATTCCGACGTTCTCGTGGTCTTCCTCTGGCGAAACCCTGATCTGCGGGACTCGGATCGTCTACCCCCCTAGACATTCTTCTGACAGGGGTAGCCCGGCGTAGCTCTCTCTTGTTTTGTGTCTGACTAGGTCATAGGATGATGTAAAACCATGTTGGTTCACAAGTTGGGGCACTATCCTACCCGGTTTCACCTGAACGGGGAGATTCCCCCTTATACAGGTCCAGAACCTTTCGCTTCTAGGTTAGAGCGCATGCATGCGAGGGGGACACACGCAATCACCTATACCAACCTTGCTCCACACTCACACACATATGCTAGGGACACATGCAAGTTTTTAGATGATTCCGACGTTCTCGTGGTCTTCCTCCGGCGAAATCCTGATCTGCGAGACTCAGATCGTCTACCCCCCTAGACATTCTTCTGATAGTGGTAGCCCGGCGTAGCTCTCTCTTGTTTGTGTCTGACTAGGTCATAGGATGATGTGAAACCATGTTGGTTCACAAGTTGGGGCACTATCCTACCCGGTTTCACCTAAACAGGGAGATTCCCCCTTATACAGGTCCATAACCTTTCGCTTCTAGGTTAGAGCGCATGCATGCGAGGGGGACACATGCAATCACCTATACCAACCTTGCACCACACTCACACACATATGCTATGGACACATGCAAGTTTTCAGATGATTCCGACGATCTTGCGGACTTCCACCGGCGAAACCCTGATCTGCGGGACTCGGACCGTCTACCCCCCTAGACATTCTTCTGACAGGGGTAGCCCGGCGTAGCTCTCTCTTGTTTTGTGTTTGATTATGTCATGGGATGATGTGAAACCATGTTGGTTCACAAGTTGGGGCACTATACGGCCCGGTTTCACCGTAACAGGGAGATTCCCCCTTATACAGGTCCAGAACCTTCGCTTCTAGGTTAGAGCGCATGCATGTGAGGGGGGACACATGCAATCACCTATACCAACCTGGCACCACACTCACACACATATGCTAGGGACACATGAAATTTTTCATCGATTCCGACGTTCTCGTGTACTTCCTCCGGCGAAACCCTGATGATCTGCGGGCCTCGGATCGTCTACCCCCCTAGACATTCTTCTGACAGGGGTAGCCCGGCGTAGCTCTCTCTTGTTTTGTGTCTGACTAGGTCATAGGATGATGTAAAACCATGTTGGTTCACAAGTTGGGGCACTATCCTACCCGGTTTCACGTGAACGGGGAGATTCCCCCTTATACAGGTCGAGAACCTTTCGCTTCTAGGTTAGAGCGCATGCATGCGAGAGGGACACATGCAATCACCTATACCAACCTTGCACCACACTCACACACATATGCTAGGGACACATGCAAGTTTTCAGATGATTCCGACGTTCTCGTGGTCTTCCTCCGGCGAAACCCTGATCTACGGTTCTCGGATCGTCTACCCCCCTAGACATTCTTCTGACAGGGGTAGCCCGGCGTAGCTCTCTCTTGTTTTGTGTCTGACTAGGTCATAGGATGATGTAAAACCATCTTGGCTCACAAGTTGGGGCACTATCCTACCCGGTTTCACCTGAACAGGGAGATTCCCCCTTATACAGGTCCATAACCTTTCGCTTCTAGGTTAGAGGGCATGCATGCGAGGGGGACACACGCAATCACCTATACCAACCTTGCTCCACACTCACACACATATGCTAGGGACACATGCAAGTTTTTAGATGATTCCGACGTTCTCGTGGTCTTCCTCCGGCGAAATCCTGATCTGCGAGACTCAGATCGTCTACCCCCCTAGACATTCTTCTGATAGTGGTAGCCCGACGTAGCTCTCTCTTGTTTGTGTCTGACTAGGTCATAGGATGATGTGAAACCATGTTGGTTCACAAGTTGGGGCACTATCCTACCCGGTTTCACCTAAACAGGGAGATTCCCCCTTATACAGGTCCATAACCTTTCGCTTCTAGGTTAGAGCGCATGCATGCGAGGGGGACACATGCAATCACCTATACCAACCTTGCACCACACTCACACACATATGCTAGGGACACATGCAAGTTTTCAGATGATTCCGACGATCTTGCGGACTTCCACCGGCGAAACCCTGATCTGCGGGACTCGGACCGTCTACCCCCCTAGACATTCTTCTGACAGGGGTAGCCCGGCGTAGCTCTCTCTTGTTTTGTGTTTGATTATGTCATGGGATGATGTGAAACCATGTTGGTTCACAAGTTGGGGCACTATACGGCCCGGTTTCACCGTAACAGGGAGATTCCCCCTTATACAGGTCCAGAACCTTCGCTTCTAGGTTAGAGCGCATGCATGTGAGGGGGGACACATGCAATCACCTATACCAACCTGGCACCACACTCACACACATATGCTAGGGACACATGAAATTTTTCATCGATTCCGACGTTCTCGTGTACTTCCTCCGGCGAAACCCTGATGATCTGCGGGCCTCGGATCGTCTACCCCCCTAGACATTCTTCTGACAGGGGTAGCCCGGCGTAGCTCTCTCTTGTTTTGTGTCTGACTAGGTCATAGGATGATGTAAAACCATGTTGGTTCACAAGTTGGGGCACTATCCTACCCGGTTTCACGTGAACGGGGAGATTCCCCCTTATACAGGTCGAGAACCTTTCGCTTCTAGGTTAGAGCGCATGCATGCGAGGGGGACACATGCAATCACCTATACAAACCTTGCACCACACTCACACACATATGCTAGGGACACATGCAAGTTTTCAGATGATTCCGACGTTCTCGTGGTCTTCCTCCGGCGAAACCCTGATCTGCGGGCCTCGGATCGTCTACCCCCTAGACATTCTTCTGACAGGGGTAGCCCGGCATTGCTCTCTCTTGTTTTGTGTCTGACTAGGTCATAGGATGATGTAAAACCATGTTGGTTCACAAGTTGGGGAACTATCCTACCCGGTTTCACCTGAACGGGGAGATTCCCCCTTATACAGGTCCAGAACCTTCGCTTCTAGGTTAGAGCGCATGCATGCGAGGGGGACACATACAATCACCTATACCAACCTTGCACCACACTCACACACACATATGCTAGGGACACATGCAAGTTTTCAGATGATTCCGACGTTCTCGTGGTCTTCCTCCGACGAAACCCTGATCTGCGGGACTCTGATCGTCTACCCCCCTAGACATTCTTCTGACAGGGGTAGCCCGGTGTAGCTCTCTCTTGTTTTGTGTCTGACTAGGTCATAGGATGATGTAAAACCATGTTGGTTCACAAGTTGGGGCACTATCCTACCCGGTTTCACGTGAACGGAGAGATTCCCCCTTATACAGGTCGAGAACCTTTCGCTTCTAGGTTAGAGCGCATGCATGCGAGAGGGACACATGCAATCACCTATACAAACCTTGCACCACACTCACACACATATGCTAGGGACACATGCAAGTTTTCAGATGATTCCGACGTTCTCGTGGTCTTCCTCTGGCGAAACCCTGATCTGCGGGACTCGGATCGTCTACCCCCCTAGACATTCTTCTGACAGGGGTAGCCCGGCGTAGCTCTCTCTTGTTTTGTGTCTGACTAGGTCATAGGATGATGTAAAACCATGTTGGTTCACAAGTTGGGGCACTATCCTACCCGGTTTCACCTGAACGGGGAGATTCCCCCTTATACAGGTCCAGAACCTTTCGCTTCTAGGTTAGAGCGCATGCATGCGAGGGGGACACACGCAATCACCTATACCAACCTTGCTCCACACTCACACACATATGCTAGGGACACATGCAAGTTTTTAGATGATTCCGACGTTCTCGTGGTCTTCCTCCGGCGAAATCCTGATCTGCGAGACTCAGATCGTCTACCCCCCTAGACATTCTTCTGATAGTGGTAGCCCGGCGTAGCTCTCTCTTGTTTGTGTCTGACTAGGTCATAGGATGATGTGAAACCATGTTGGTTCACAAGTTGGGGCACTATCCTACCCGGTTTCACCTAAACAGGGAGATTCCCCCTTATACAGGTCCATAACCTTTCGCTTCTAGGTTAGAGCGCATGCATGCGAGGGGGACACATGCAATCACCTATACCAACCTTGCACCACACTCACACACATATGCTAGGGACACATGCAAGTTTTCAGATGATTCCGACGATCTTGCGGACTTCCACCGGCGAAACCCTGATCTGCGGGACTCGGACCGTCTACCCCCCTAGACATTCTTCTGACAGGGGTAGCCCGGCGTAGCTCTCTCTTGTTTTGTGTTTGATTATGTCATGGGATGATGTGAAACCATGTTGGTTCACAAGTTGGGGCACTATACGGCCCGGTTTCACCGTAACAGGGAGATTCCCCCTTATACAGGTCCAGAACCTTCGCTTCTAGGTTAGAGCGCATGCATGTGAGGGGGGACACATGCAATCACCTATACCAACCTGGCACCACACTCACACACATATGCTAGGGACACATGAAATTTTTCATCGATTCCGACGTTCTCGTGTACTTCCTCCGGCGAAACCCTGATGATCTGCGGGCCTCGGATCGTCTACCCCCCTAGACATTCTTCTGACAGGGGTAGCCCGGCGTAGCTCTCTCTTGTTTTGTGTCTGACTAGGTCATAGGATGATGTAAAACCATGTTGGTTCACAAGTTGGGGCACTATCCTACCCGGTTTCACGTGAACGGGGAGATTCCCCCTTATACAGGTCGAGAACCTTTCGCTTCTAGGTTAGAGCGCATGCATGCGAGAGGGACACATGCAATCACCTATACCAACCTTGCACCACACTCACACACATATGCTAGGGACACATGCAAGTTTTCAGATGATTCCGACGTTCTCGTGGTCTTCCTCCGGCGAAACCCTGATCTACGGTTCTCGGATCGTCTACCCCCCTAGACATTCTTCTGACAGGGGTAGCCCGGCGTAGCTCTCTCTTGTTTTGTGTCTGACTAGGTCATAGGATGATGTAAAACCATCTTGGCTCACAAGTTGGGGCACTATCCTACCCGGTTTCACCTGAACAGGGAGATTCCCCCTTATACAGGTCCATAACCTTTCGCTTCTAGGTTAGAGGGCATGCATGCGAGGGGGACACATGCAATCACCTATACCAACCTTGCACCACACTCACACACATATGCTAGGGACACATGCAAGTTTTCAGATGATTCCGACGTTCTTGCGGACTTCCACCGGCGAAACCCTGATCTGCGGGACTTGGACCGTCTACCCCCCTAGACATTCTTCTGACAGGGGTAGCCCGGCGTAGCTCTCTCTTGTTTTGTGTTTGATTATGTCATGGGATGATGTGAAACCATGTTGGTTCACAAGTTGGGGCACTATACGGCCCGGTTTCACGGTAACAGGGAGATTCCCCCTTATACAGGTCCAGAACCTTCGCTTCTAGGTTAGAGCGCATGCATGTGAGGGGGGACACATGCAATCACCTATACCAACCTGGCACCACACTCACAAACATATTCTAGGGACACATGAAAGTTTTCATCGATTCCGACATTCTCGTGGACTTCCTCCGGCGAAACCCTGATGATCTGCGGGCCTCGGATCGTCTACCCCCCTAGACATTCTTCTGACAGGGGTAGCCCGGCGTAGCTCTCTCTTGTTTTGTGTCTAACTAGGTCATAGGATGATGTAAAACCATGTTGGTTCACAAGTTGGGGCACTATCCTACCCGGTTTCACGTGAACGGGGAGATTCCCACTTATACAGGTCGAGAACCTTTCGCTTCTAGGTTAGAGCGCATGCATGCGAGAGGGACACATGCAATCACCTATACCAACCTTGCACCACACTCACACACATATGCTAGGGACACATGCAAGTTTTTAGATGATTCCGACGTTCTCGTGGTCTTCCTCCGGCGAAACCCTGATCTGCGGGAGTCGGATTGTCTACCCCCCCTAGACATTCTTCTGACAGGGTAGCCCGACGTAGCTCTCCCTTGTTTTGTGTCTGACTAGGTCATAGGATGATGTAAAACCATGTTGGTTCACAAGTTGGGGCACTATCCTACCTGGTTTCACCTGAACAGGGAGATTCCCCCTTATACAGGTCCATAACCTTTTGCTTCTAGGTTAGAGCGCATGCATGCGAGGGGGACACATGCAATCACCTATACCAACCTTGCACCACACTCACACACATATGGTAGGGACACATGCAAGTTTTCAGATGATTCCGACGTTCTTGCGGACTTCCACCGGCGAAACCCTGATCTGTGAGTGGGGACACATGCAATCACCTATACCAACCTGGCACCACACTCACACACATATGCTAGGGACACATGCAAGTTTTCATCGATTCCGACGTTCTCGTGGACTTCCTCCGGCGAAACCCTGATGATCTGCGGGCCTCGGATCGTCTACCCCCCTAGACATTCTTCTGACAGGGGTAGCCCGGCGTAGCTCTCTCTTGTTTTGTGTCTGACTAGGTCATAGGATGATGTAAAACCATGTTGGTTCACAAGTTGGGGCACTATCCTACCCGGTTTCACCTGAACAGGGAGATTCCCCCTTATACAGGTCCATAACCTTTCGCTTCTAGGTTAGAGCGCATGCATGCGAGGGGGACACATGCAATCACCTATACAAACCTGGCACCACACTCACACACATATTCTAGGGACACATGCAAGTTTTCTGATGATTCCGACGTTCTCGTGGTCTTCCTCCGGCGAAACCCTGATCTGCGGGCCTCGGATCGTCTACCCCCCTAGACATTCTTCTGACAGGGGTAGCCCGGCGTAGCTCTCTCTTGTTTTGTGTCTGACTAGGTCATAGGATGATGTAAAACCATGTTGGTTCACAAGTTGGGGCACTATCCTACCCGGTTTCACCTGAACGGGGAGATTCCCCCTTATACAGGTCCAGAACCTTCGCTTCTAGGTTAGAGCGCATGCATGCGAGGGGGACACATGCAATCACCTATACCAACATTGCACCACACTCACACACATATGCTAGGGACACATGCAAGTTTTCAGATGATTCCGACGTTCGCGTGGTCTTCCTCCGACGAAACCCTGATCTGCGGGACTCGGATCGTCTACCCCCCTAGACATTCTTCTGACAGGGGTAGCCCGGCGTAGCTCTCTCTTGTTTTGTGTCTGACTAGGTCATAGGATGATGTAAAACAATGTTGGTTCACAAGTTGGGGCACTATCCTACCCGGTTTCACGTGAACGGGGAGATTCCCCCTTATACAGGTCGAGAACCTTTCGCTTCTAGGTTAGAGCGCATGCATGCGAGAGGGACACATGCAATCACCTATAACAACCTTGCACCACACTCACACACATATGCTAGGGACACATGCAAGTTTTCAGATGATTCTGACGTTCTCGTGGTCTTCCTCTGGCGAAACCCTGATCTGCGGGACTCAGATCGTCTACCCCCCTAGACATTCTTCTGACAGGGGTAGCCCGGCGTAGCTCTCTCTTGTTTTGTGTCTGACTAGGTGATAGGATGATGTAAAACCATGTTGGTTCACAAGTTGGCGCACTATCCTACCCGGTTTCACGTGAACGGGGAGATTCCCCCTTATACAGGTCGAGAACCTTTTGCTTCTAGGTTAGAGCGCATGCATGCGAGAGGGACACATGCAATCACCTATAACAACATTGCACCACACTCACACACATATGCTAGGGACACATGCAAGTTTTCAGATGATTCCGACGTTCTCGTGGTCTTCCTCCGGCGAAACCCTGATCTGCGGGACTCGGATCGTCTACCCCCCTAGACATTCTTCTGACAGGGGTAGCCTGGCGTAGCTCTCTCTTATTTTGTGTCTGACTAGGTGATAGGATGATGTAAAACCATGTTGCTTCACAAGTTGGGGCACTATCCTACCCGGTTTCACCTGAACGGGGAGATTCCCCCTTATACAGGTCCATAACCTTTCGCTTCTAGGTTAGAGCGCATGCATGCGAGGGGGACACATGCAATCACCTATACCAACCTTGAACCACACTCACACACATATGCTAGGGACACATGCAAGTTTTCAGATGATTCCGACGTTCTTGCGGACTTCCACCGGCGAAACCCTGATCTGCGGGACTCGGACCGTCTACCCCCCTAGACATTCTTTTCACAGGGGTAGCCCGGCGTAGCTCTCTCTTGTTTTGTATTTCATTATGTCATGGGATGATGTGAAACCATGTTGGTTCACAAGTTGGTGCACTATACGGCCCGATTTCACCATAGCGGGGAGATTCCCCCTTATACAGGTCCAGAACCTTCGCTTCTAGGTTAGAGCGCATGCATGTGAGGGGGGACACATGCAATCACCTATACCAACCTGGCACCACACTCACACACATATGCTAGGGACACATGCAAGTTTTCATCGATTCCGACGTTCTCGTGGACTTCCTCCGGCGAAACCCTGATAATCTGCGGGCCTCGGATCGTCTACCCCCCTAGACATTCTTCTGACAGGGGTAGCCCGGCGTAGCTCTCTCTTGTTTTGTGTCTGACTAGGTCATAGGATGATGTAAAACCATGTTGGTTCACAAGTTGGGGCACTATCCTACCCGGTTTCACATGAACGGGGAGATCCCCCCTTATACAGGTCTAGAACCTTTCGCTTCTAGGTTAGAGCGCATGCATGCGAGAGGGACACATGCAATCACCTATAACAACCTTGCACCACACTCACACACATATGCTAGGGACACATGCAAGTTTTCAGATGATTCCGACGTTCTCGTGGTCTTCCTCCGGCGAAACCCTGATCTGCGGGACTCGGATCGTCTACCCCCCTAGACATTCTTCTGACAGGGGTAGCCCGGCGTAGCTCTCTTTTGTTTTGTGTCTGACTAGGTCATAGGATGAAGTAAAACCATGTTGGTTCACAAGTTGGGGCACTATCCTACCCGATTTCACGTGAACGGGGAGATTCCCCCTTATACAGGTCGAGAACCTTTTGCTTCTAGGTTAGAGCGCATGCATGCGAGAGGGACACATGCAATCACCTATAACAACCTTGCACCACACTCACACACATATGCTAGGGACACATGCAAGTTTTCAGATGATTCCGACGTTCTCGTGGTCTTCCTCCGACGAAACCCTGATCTGCGGGACTCGGATCGTCTACCCCCCTAGACATTCTTCTGACAGGGGTAGCCTGGCGCAGCTCTCTCTTGTTTTGTGTCTTACTAGGTGATAGGATGATGTAAAACCATGTTGGTTCACAAGTTGGGGCACTATCCTACCCGGTTTCACCTGAACGGGGAGATTCCCCCTTATACAGGTCCATAACCTTTCGCTTCTAGGTTAGAGCGCATGCATGCGAGGGGGACACATGCAATCACCTATACCAACCTTGAACCACACTCACACACATATGCTAGGGACACATGCAAGTTTTCAGATGATTCCGACGTTCTTGCGGACTTCCACCGGCGAAACCCTGATCTGCGGGACTCGGACCGTCTACCCCCCTAGACATTCTTTTGACAGGGGTAGCCCGGCGTAGCTCTCTCTTGTTTTGTATTTGATTATGTCATGGGATGATGTGAAACCATGTTGGTTCACAAGTTGGGGCACTATACGGCCCGATTTCACCATAACGGGGAGATTCCCCCTTATACAGGTCCAGAACCTTCGCTTCTAGGTTAGAGCGCATGCATGTGAGGGGGGACACATGCAATCACCTATAACAACCTGGCACCACACTCACACACATATGCTAGGGACACATGCAAGTTTTCATCGATTCCGACGTTCTCGTGGACTTCCTCCGGCGAAACCCTAATGATCTGCGGGCCTCGGATCGTCTACCCCCCTAGACATTCTTCTGACAGGGGTAGCCCGACGTAGCTCTCTCTTGTTTTGTGTCTGACTAGGTCATAGGATGATGTAAAACCAAGTTGGTTCACAAGTTGGGGCCCTATCCTACCCGGTTTCACATGAACGGGGAGATCCCCCCTTATACAGGTCTAGAACCTTTCGCTTCTAGGTTAGAGCGCATGCATGCGAGAGGGACACATGCAATCACCTATAACAACCTTGCACCACACTCACACACATATGCTAGGGACACATGCAAGTTTTCAGATGATTCCGACGTTCTCGTGGTCTTCCTCCGGCGAAACCCTGATCTGCGGGACTCGGATCGTCTACCCCCCTAGACATTCTTCAGACAGGGGTAGCCCGGCGTAGCTCTCTCTTGTTTTGTGTCTGACTAGGTGATAGGATGATGTAAAACCATGTTGGTTCACAAGTTGGGGCACTATCCTACCCGGTTTCACCTGAACGGGGAGATTCCCCCTTATACAGGTCCATAACCTTTCGCTTCTCGGTTAGAGCGCATGCATGCGAGGGGGACACATGCAATCACCTATACCAACCTTGAACCACACTCACACACATATGCTAGGGACACATGCAAGTTTTCAGATGATTCCGACGTTCTTGCGGACTTCCACCGGCGAAACCCTGATCTGCGGGACTCGGACCGTCTACCCCCCTAGACATTCTTTTGACAGGGGTAGCCCGGCGTAGCTCTCTCTTGTTTTGTATTTGATTATGTCATGGGATGATGTGAAACCATGTTGGTTCACAAGTTGGGGCACTATACGGCCCAATTTCACCATAACGGGGAGATTCCCCCTTATACAGGTCCAGAACCTTCGCTTCTAGGTTAGAGCGCATGCATGTGAGGGGGGACACATGCAATCACCTATACCAGCCTGGCACCACACTCACACACATATGCTAGGGACACATGCAAGTTTTCATCGATTCCGACGTTCTCGTGGACTTCCTCCGGCGAAACCCTGATGATCTGCGGGCCTCGGATCGTCTACCCCCCTAGACATTCTTCTGACAGGGGTATCCCGGCGTAGCTCTCTCTTGTTTTGTGTCTGACTAGGTCATAGGATGATGTAAAACCATGTTGGTTCACAAGTTGGGGCACTATCCTACCCGGTTTCACATGAACGGGGAGATCCCCCCTTATACAGGTCTAGAACTTTTCGCTTCTAGGTTAGAGCGCATGCATGCGAGAGGGACACACGCAATCACCTATACCAACCTTGCACCACACTCACACACATATGCTAGGGACACATGCAAGTTTTCAGATGATTCCGACGTTCTCGTGGTCTTCCTCCGGCGAAACCCTGATCTGCGAGACTCAGATCGTCTACCCCCTAGACATTCTTCTGATAGTGGTAGCCCGGCGTAGCTCTATCTTGTTTGTGTCTGACTAGGTCATAGTATGATGTAAAACCATGTTGGTTCACAAGTTGGGGCACTATCCTACCCGGTTTCACCTGAACAGGGAGATTCCCCCTTATACAGGTCCATAACCTTTCGCTTCTAGGTTAGAGGGCATGCATGCGAGGGGGACACATGCAATCACCTATACCAACCTTGCACCACACTCACACACATATGCTAGGGACACATGCAAGTTTTCAGATGATTCCGACGATCTTGCGGACTTCCACCGGCGAAACCCTGATCTGCGGGACTCGGACCGTCTACCCCCCTAGACATTCTTCTGACAGGGGTAGCCCGGCGTAGCTCTCTCTTGTTTTGTGTTTGATTATGTCATGGGATGATGTGAAACCATGTTGGTTCACAAGTTGGGGCACTATACGGCCCGGTTTCACCGTAACAGGGAGATTCCCCCTTATACAGGTCCAGAACCTTCGCTTCGAGGTTAGAGCGCATGCATGTGAGGGGGGACACATGCAATCACCTATACCAACCTGGAACCACACTCACACACATATGCTAGGGACACATGAAATTTTTCATCGATTCCGACGTTCTCGTGTACTTCCTCCGGCGAAACCCTGATGATCTGCGGGCCTCGGATCGTCTACCCCCCTAGACATTCTTCTGACAGGGGTAGCCCGGCGTAGCTCTCTCTTGTTTTGTGTCTGACTAGGTCATGGGATGATGTAAAACCATGTTGGTTCACAAGTTGGGGCACTATCCTACCCGGTTTCACATGAATGGGGAGATTCCCCCTTATACAGGTCGAGAACCTTTCGCTTCTAGGTTAGAGCGCATGCATGCGAGAGGGACACATGCAATCACCTATACCAACCTTGCACCACACTCACACACATATGCTAGGGACACATGCAAGTTTTCAGATGATTCCGATGTTCTCGTGGTCTTCCTCCGGCGAAACCCTGATCTACGGGACTCGGATCGTCTACCCCCCTAGACATTCTTCTGACAGGGGTAGCCCGGCGTAGCTCTCTCTTGTTTTGTGTCTGACTAGGTCATAGGATGATGTAAAACCATGTTGGCTCACAAGTTGGGGCACTATCCTACCCGGTTTCACCTGAACGGGGAGATTCCCCCTTATATAGGTCCATATCCTTTCGCTTCTAGGTTAGAGCGCATGCATGCGAGGGGGACACATGCAATCACCTATACCAACCTTGCACCACACTCACACACATATGCTAGGGACACATGCAAGTTTTTAGATGATTCCGACATTCTTGCGGACTTCCACCGGCGAAACCCTAATCTGCGGGACTCGGACCGTCTACCCCCCTAGACATTCTTCTGACAGGGGTAGCCCGGCGTAGCTCTCTCTTGTTTTGTGTTTGATTATGTCATGGGATGATGTGAAACCATGTTGGTTCACAAGTTGGGGCACTATACGGCCCGGTTTCACGGTAACAGGGAGATTCCCCCTTATAAAGTCCAGAACCTTCGCTTCTAGGTTAGAGCGCATGCATGTGAGGGGGGACACATGCAATCAGCTATACCAACCTGGCACCACACTCACACACATATGCTAGGGACACATGAAAGTTTTCATCGATTCCGACGTTCTCGTGGACTTCCTCCGGCGAAACCCTGATGATCTGCGGGCCTCGGATCGTCTACCCCCCTAGACATTCTTCTGACAGGGGTAGCCCGGCGTAGCTCTCTCTTGTTTTGTGTCTGACTAGGTCATAGGATGATGTAAAACCATGTTGGTTCACAAGTTGGGGCACTATCCTACCCGGTTTCACGTGAACGGGGAGATTCCCCCTTATACAGGTCGAGAACCTTTCGCTTCTAGGTTAGAGCGCATGCATGCGAGAGGGACACATGCAATCACCTATACCAACCTTGCACCACACTCACACACATATGCTAGGGACACATGCAAGTTTTTAGATGATTCCGACGTTCTCGTGGTCTTCCTCCGGTGAAACCCTGATCTGCGGGACTCGGATCGTCTACCCCCCTAGACATTCTTCTGACAGGGTAGCCCGACGTAGCTCTCTCTTGTTTTGTTTCTGACTAGGTCATAGGATGATGTAAAACCATGTTGGTTCACAAGTTGGGGCACTATCCTACCTGGTTTCACCTGAACGGGGAGATTCCCCCTTATACAGGTCCATAACCTTTCGCTTCTAGGTTAGAGTGCATGCATGCGAGGGGGACACATGCAATCACCTATACCAACCTTGCACCACACTCACACACATATGCTAGGGACACATGCAAGTTTTCAGATGATTCCGACGTTCTTGCGGACTTAAACCGGCGAAACCCTGATCTGTGAGTGGGGACACATGCAATCACCTATACCAACCTGGCACCACACTCACACACATATGCTAGGGACACATGCAAGTTTTCATCGATTCCGACGTTCTCGTGGACTTCCTCCGGCGAAACCCTGATGATCTGCGGGCCTCGGATCGTCTACCCCCTAGACATTCTTCTGACAGGGGTAGCCCGGCGTAGCTCTCTATTGTTTTGTGTCTGACTAGGTCATAGGATGATGTAAAACCATGTTGGTTCACAAGTTGGGGCACTATCCTACCCGGTTTCACCTGAACAGGGAGATTCCCCCTTATACAGGTCCATAACCTTTCGCTTCTAGGTTAGAGCGCATGCATGCGAGAGGGACACATGCAATCACCTATACAAACCTTGCACCACACTCACACACATATTCTATGGACACATGCAAGTTTTCAGATGATTCCGACGTTCTCGTGGTCTTCCTCCGGCGAAACCCTGATCTGCGGGCCTCAGATCGTCTACCCCCCTAGACATTCTTCTGACAGGGTAGCCCGACGTAGCTCTCTCTTGTTTTGTGTCTGACTAGGTCATATGATGATGTAAAACCATGTTGGTCCACAAGTTGGGGCACTATCCTACCTGGTTTCACCTGAACGGGGAGATTCCCCCTTATACAGGTCCATAACCTTTCGCTTCTAGGTTAGAGCGCATGCATGCGAGGGGGACACATGCAATCACCTATACCAACCTTGCACCACACTCACACACATATGGTAGGGACACATGCAAGTTTTCAGATGATTCCGACGTTCTTGCGGACTTCCACCGGCGAAACCCTGATCTGTGAGTGGGGACACATGCAATCACCTATACCAACCTGGCACCACACTCACACACATATGCTAGGGACACATGCAAGTTTTCATCGATTCCGACGTTCTCGTGGACTTCCTCCGGCGAAACCCTGATGATCTGCGGGCCTCGGATCGTCTACCCCCCTAGACATTCTTCTGACAGGGGTAGCCCGGCGTAGCTCTCTCTTGTTTTGTGTCTGACTAGGTCATAGGATGATGTGAAACCATGTTGGTTCACAAGTTGGGGCACTATCCTACCCGGTTTCACCTAAACAGGGAGATTCCCCCTTATACAGGTCCATAACCTTTCGCTTCTAGGTTAGAGCGCATGCATGCGAGGGGGACACATGCAATCACCTATACCAACCTTGCACCACACTCACAGACATATGCTAGGGACACATGCAAGTTTTCAGATGATTCCGACGATCTTGCGGACTTCCACCGGCGAAACCCTGATCTGCGGGACTCGGACCGTCTACCCCCCTAGACATTCTTCTGACAGGGGTAGCCCGGCGTAGCTCTCTCTTGGTTTGTGTTTGATTATGTCATGGGATGATGTGAAACCATGTTGGTTCACAAGTTGGGGCACTATACGGCCCGGTTTCACCGTAACAGGGAGATTCCCCCTTATACAGGTCCAGAACCTTCGCTTCTAGGTTAGAGCGCATGCATGTGAGGAGGGACACATGCAATCACCTATACCAACCTGGCACCACACTCACACACATATGCTAGGGACACATGAAATTTTTCATCGATTCCGACGTTCTCGTGTACTTCCTCCGGCGAAACCCTGATGATCTGCGGGCCTCGGATCGTCTACCCCCCTAGACATTCTTCTAACAGGGGTAGCCTGGCGTAGCTCTCTCTTGTTTTGTGTCTGACTAGGTCATAGGATGATGTAAAACCATGTTGGTTCACAAGTTGGGGCACTATCCTACCCGGTTTCACGTGAACAGGGAGATTCCCCCTTATACAGGTCGAGAACCTTTCGCTTCTAGGTTAGAGCGCATGCATGCGAGAGGGACACATGCAATCACCTATACCAACCTTGCACCACACTCACACACATATGCTAGGGACACATGCAAGTTTTCAGATGATTCCGACGTTCTCGTGGTCTTCCTCCGGCGAAACCCTGATCTACGATTCTCGGATCGTCTACCCCCCTAGAAATTCTTCTGACAGGGGTAGCCCGGCGTAGCTCTCTCTTGTTTTGTGTCTGACTAGGTCATAGGATGATGTAAAACCATGTTGGCTCACAAGTTGGGGCACTATCCTACCCGGTTTCACCTGAACAGGGAGATTCCCCCTTATACAGGTCCATAACCTTTCGCTTCTAGGTTAGAGCGCATGCATGCGAGGGGGACACATGCAATCACCTATACCAACCTTGCACCACACTCACACACATATGCTAGGGACACATGCAAGTTTTCAGATGATTCCGACGTTCTTGCGGACTTCCACCGGCGAAACCCTGATCTGCGGGACTTGGACCGTCTACCCCCCTAGACATTCTTCTGACAGGGGTAGCCCGGCGTAGCTCTCTCTTGTTTTGTGTTTGATTATGTCATGGGATGATGAGAAACCATGTTGGTTCACAAGTTGGGGCACTATACGGCCCGGTTTCACGGTAACAGGGAGATTCCCCCTTATACAGGTCCAGAACCTTCGCTTCTAGGTTAGAGCGCATGCATGTGAGGGGGGACACATGCAATCACCTATACCAACCTGGCACCACACTCACACACATATTCTAGGGACACATGAAAGTTTTCATCGATTCCGACATTCTCGTGGACTTCCTCCGGCGAAACCCTGATGATCTGAGGGCCTCGGATCGTCTACCCCCCTAGACATTCTTCTGACAGGGGTAGCCCGGCGTAGCTCTCTCTTGTTTTGTGTCTAACTAGGTCATAGGATGATGTAAAACCATGTTGGTTCACAAGTTGGGGCACTATCCTACCCGGTTTCACGTGAACGGGGAGATTCCCCCTTATACAGGTCGAGAACCTTTCGCTTCTAGGTTAGAGCGCATGCATGCGAGAGGGACACATGCAATCACCTATACCAACCTTGCACCACACTCACACACATATGCTATGGACACATGCAAGTTTTTAGATGATTCCGACGTTCTCGTGGTCTTCCTCCGGCGAAACCCTGATCTGCGGGACTCGGATCGTCTACCCCCCTAGACATTCTTCTGACAGGGTAGCCCGACGTAGATCTCTCTTGTTTTGTGTCTGACTA
The DNA here is from genome assembly GCA_916181665.1 of Avena sativa. Taxonomy (NCBI): domain Eukaryota; kingdom Viridiplantae; phylum Streptophyta; class Magnoliopsida; order Poales; family Poaceae; genus Avena; species Avena sativa. The sequence continues at coordinate 389,745,384 of OV702296.1, forward strand.
GGTCATAGGATGATGTAAAACCATGTTGGTTCACAAGTTGGGGCACTATCCTACCTGGTTTCACCTGAACGGGGAGATTCCCCCTTATACAGGTCCATAACCTTTCGCTTCTAGGTTAGAGCGCATGCATGCGAGGGGGACACATGCAATCACCTATACCAACCTTGCACCACACTCACACACATATGCTAGGGACACATGAAATTTTTCATCGATTCCGACGTTCTCGTGTACTTCCTCCGGCGAAACCCTGATGATCTGCGGGCCTCGGATCGTCTACCCCCTTGACATTCTTCTAACAGGGGTAGCCCGGCGTAGCTCTCTCTTGTTTTGTGTCTGACTAGGTCATAGGATGATGTCAAACCATGTTGGTTCACAAGTTGGGGCACTATCCTACCCGGTTTCACGTGAACAGGGAGATTCCCCCTTATACAGGTCGAGAACCTTTCGCTTCTAGGTTAGAGCGCATGCATGCGAGAGGGACACATGCAATCACCTATACCAACCTTGCACCACACTCACACACATATGCTAGGGACACATGCAAGTTTTCAGATGATTCCGACGTTCTCGTGGTCTTCCTCCGGCGAAACCCTGATCTACGATTCTCGGATCGTCTACCCCCTAGACATTCTTCTGACAGGGGTAGCCCGGCGTAGCTCTCTCTTGTTTTGTGTCTGACTAGGTCATAGGATGATGTAAAACCATGTTGGCTCACAAGTTGGGGCACTATCCTACCCGGTTTCACCTGAACAGGGAGATTCCCCCTTATACAGGTCCATAACCTTTCGCTTCTAGGTTAGAGCGCATGCATGCGAGGGGGACACATGCAATCACCTATACCAACCTTGCACCACACTCACACACATATGCTAGGGACACATGCAAGTTTTCAGATGATTCCGACGTTCTTGCGGACTTCCACCGGCGAAACCCTGATCTGCGGGACTTGGACCGTCTACCCCCCTAGACATTCTTCTGACAGGGGTAGCCCGGCGTAGCTCTCTCTTGTTTTGTGTTTGATTATGTCATGGGATGATGAGAAACCATGTTGGTTCACAAGTTGGGTCACTATACGGCCCGGTTTCACGGTAACAGGGAGATTCCCCCTTATACAGGTCCAGAACCTTCGCTTCTAGGTTAGAGCGCATGCATGTGAGGGGGGACACATGCAATCACCTATACCAACCTGGCACCACACTCACACACATATTCTAGGGACACATGAAAGTTTTCATCGATTCCGACATTCTCGTGGACTTCCTCCGGCGAAACCCTGATGATCTGCGGGCCTCGGATCGTCTACCCCCCTAGACATTCTTCTGACAGGGGTAGCCCGGCGTAGCTCTCTCTTGTTTTGTGTCTAACTAGGTCATAGGATGATGTAAAACCATGTTGGTTCACAAGTTGGGGCACTATCCTACCCGGTTTCACGTGAACGGGGAGATTCCCCCTTATACAGGTCGAGAACCTTTCGCTTCTAGGTTAGAGCGCATGCATGCGAGAGGGACACATGCAATCACCTATACCAACCTTGCACCACACTCACACACATATGCTAGGGACACATGCAAGTTTTTAGATGATTCCGACGTTCTCGTGGTCTTCCTCCGGCGAAACCCTGATCTGCGGGACTCGGATCGTCTACCCCCCTAGACATTCTTCTGACAGGGTAGCCCGACGTAGATCTCTCTTGTTTTGTGTCTGACTAGGTCATAGGATGATGTAAAACCATGTTGGTTCACAAGTTGGGGCACTATCCTACCTGGTTTCACCTGAACGGGGAGATTCCCCCTTATACAGGTCCATAACCTTTCGCTTCTAGGTTAGAGCGCATGCATGCGAGGGGGACACATGCAATCACCTATACCAACCTTGCACCACACTCACACACATATGCTAGGGACACATGCAAGTTTTCAGATGATTCCGACGTTCTTGCGGACTTCCACCGGCGAAACCCTGATCTGTGAGTGGGGACACATGCAATCACCTATACCAACCTGGCACCACACTCACACACATATGCTAGGGACACATGCAAGTTTTCATCGATTCCGACGTTCTCGTGGACTTCCTCCGGCGAAACCCTGATGATCTGCGGGCCTCGGATCGTCTACCCCCCTAGACATTCTTCTGACAGGGGTAGCCCGGCGTAGCTCTCTCTTGTTTTGTGTCTGACTAGGTCATAGGATGATGTAAAACCATGTTGGTTCACAAGTTGGGGCACTATCCTACCCGGTTTCACCTGAACAGGGAGATTCCCCCTTATACAGGTCCATAACCTTTCGCTTCTAGGTTAGAGCGCATGCATGCGAGGGGGACACATGCAATCACCTATACAAACCTGGCACCACACTCACACACATATTCGAGGGACACATGCAAGTTTTCAGATGATTCCGACGTTCTCGTGGTCTTCCTCCGGCGAAACCATGATCTGCGGGCCTCGGATCGTCTACCCCCCTAGACATTCTTCTGACAGGGGTAGCCCGGCGTAGCTCTCTCTTGTTTTGTGTCTGACTAGGTCATAGGATGATGTAAAACCATGTTGGTTCACAAGTTGGGGCACTATCCTACCCGGTTTCACCTGAACGGGGAGATTCCCCCTTATACAGGTCCAGAACCTTCGCTTCTAGGTTAGAGTGCATGCATGCGAGGGGGACACATGCAATCACCTATACCAACCTTGCACCACACTCACACACATATGCTAGGGACACATGCAAGTTTTCAGATGATTCCGACGTTCTCGTGGTCTTCCTCCGACGAAACCCTGATCTGCGGGACTCGGATCGTCTACCCCCCTAGACATTCTTCTGACAGGGGTAGCCCGGCGTAGCTCTCTCTTGTTTTGTGTCTGACTAGGTCATAGGATGATGTAAAACCATGTTGGTTCACAAGTTGGGGCACTATCCTACCCGGTTTCACGTGAACGGGGAGATTCCCCCTTATACAGGTCGAGAACCTTTCGCTTCTAGGTTAGAGCGCATGCATGCGAGAGGGACACATGCAATCACCTATACCAACCTTGCACCACACTCACATACACATATGCTAGGGACACATGCAAGTTTTCAGATGATTCCGACGTTCTCGTGGTCTTCCTCCGGCGAAACCCTGATCTGCGGGACTCGGATCGTCTACCCCCCTAGACATTCTTCTGACAGGGTAGCCCGGCGTAGCTCTCTCTTGTTTTGTGTCTGACTAGGTCATAGGATGATGTAAAACCATGTTGGTTCACAAGTTGGGGCACTATCCTACCCGGTTTCACCTGAACACGGAGATTCCCCCTTATACAGGTCCAGAACCTTTCGCTTCTAGGTTAGAGCGCATGCATGCGAGGGGGACACACGCAATCACCTATACCAACCTTGCTCCACACTCACACACATATGCTAGGGACACATGCAAGTTTTCAGATGATTCCGACGTTCTCGTGGTCTTCCTCCGGCGAAACCCTGATCTGCGAGACTCAGATCGTCTACCCCCCTAGACATTCTTCTGATAGTGGTAGCCCGGCGTAGCTCTCTCTTGTTTGTGTCTGACTAGGTCATCGGATGATGTAAAACCATGTTGGTTCACAAGTTGGGGAACTATCCTACCCGGTTTCACCTGAACGGGGAGATTCCCCCTTATACAAGTCCAGAACCTTCGCTTCTAGGTTAGAGCGCATGCATGCGAGGGGGACACATGCAATCACCTATACCAACCTTGCACCACACTCACACACACATATGCTAGGGACACATGCAAGTTTTCAGATGATTCCGACGTTCTCGTGGTCTTCCTCCGACGAAACCCTGATCTGCGGGACTCTGATCGTCTACCCCCCTAGACATTCTTCTGACAGGGGTAGCCCGGTGTAGCTCTCTCTTGTTTTGTGTCTGACTAGGTCATAGGATGATGTAAAACCATGTTGGTTCACAAGTTGGGGCACTATCCTACCCGGTTTCACGTGAACGGGGAGATTCCCCCTTATACAGGTCGAGAACCTTTCGCTTCTAGGTTAGAGCGCATGCATGCGAGAGGGACACATGCAATCACCTATACCAACCTTGCACCACACTCACACACATATGCTAGGGACACATGCAAGTTTTCATCGATTCCGACGTTCTCGTGGACTTCCTCCGGCGAAACCCTGATGATCTGCGGGCCTCGGATCGTCTACCCCCCTAGACATTCTTCTGACAGGGGTAGCCCGGCGTAGCTCTCTCTTGTTTTGTGTCTGACTAGGTCATAGGATGATGTAAAACCATGTTGGTTCACAAGTTGGGGCACTATCCTACCCGGTTTCACCTGAACAGGGAGATTCCCCCTTATACAGGTCCATAACCTTTCGCTTCTAGGTTAGAGCGCATGCATGCGAGGGGGACACATGCAATCACCTATACAAACCTGGCACCACACTCACACACATATTCGAGGGACACATGCAAGTTTTCAGATGATTCCGACGTTCTCGTGGTCTTCCTCCGGCGAAACCCTGATCTGCGGGCCTCGGATCGTCTACCCCCCTAGACATTCTTCTGACAGGGGTAGCCCGGCGTAGCTCTCTCTTGTTTTGTGTCTGACTAGGTCATAGGATGATGTAAAACCATGTTGGTTCACAAGTTGGGGCACTATCCTACCCGGTTTCACCTGAACGGGGAGATTCCCCCTTATACAGGTCCAGAACCTTCGCTTCTAGGTTAGAGTGCATGCATGCGAGGGGGACACATGCAATCACCTATACCAACCTTGCACCACACTCACACTCATATGCTAGGGACACATGCAAGTTTTCAGATGATTCCGACGTTCTCGTGGTCTTCCTCCGACGAAACCCTGATCTGCGGGACTCGGATCGTCTACCCCCCTAGACATTCTTCTGACAGGGGTAGCCCGGCGTAGCTCTCTCTTGTTTTGTGTCTGACTAGGTCATAGGATGATGTAAAACCATGTTGGTTCACAAGTTGGGGCACTATCCTACCCGGTTTCACGTGAACGGGGAGATTCCCCCTTATACAGGTCGAGAACCTTTCGCTTCTAGGTTAGAGCGCATGCATGCGAGAGGGACACATGCAATCACCTATACCAACCTTGCACCACACTCACACACATATGCTAGGGACACATGCAAGTTTTCAGATGATTCCGACGTTCTCGTGGTCTTCCTCCGGCGAAACCCTGATCTGCGGGACTCGGATCGTCTACCCCCCTAGACATTCTTCTGACAGGGGTAGCCCGGCGTAGCTCTCTCTTGTTTTGTGTCTGACTAGGTCATAGGATGATGTAAAACCATGTTGGTTCACAAGTTGGGGCACTATCCTACCCGGTTTCACCTGAACAGGGAGATTCCCCCTTATACAGGTCCAGAACCTTTCGCTTCTAGGTTAGAGCGCATGCATGCGAGGGGGACACACGCAATCACCTATACCAACCTTGCTCCACACTCACACACATATGCTAGGGACACATGCAAGTTTTCAGATGATTCCGACGTTCTCGTGGTCTTCCTCCGGCGAAACCCTGATCTGCGAGACTCAGATCGTCTACCCCCCTAGACATTCTTCTGATAGTGGTAGCCCGGCGTAGCTCTCTCTTGTTTGTGTCTGACTAGGTCATCGGATGATGTAAAACCATGTTGGTTCACAAGTTGGGGAACTATCCTACCCGGTTTCACCTGAACGGGGAGATTCCCCCTTATACAAGTCCAGAACCTTCGCTTCTAGGTTAGAGCGCATGCATGCGAGGGGGACACATGCAATCACCTATACCAACCTTGCACCACACTCACACACACATATGCTAGGGACACATGCAAGTTTTCAGATGATTCCGACGTTCTCGTGGTCTTCCTCCGACGAAACCCTGATCTGCGGGACTCTGATCGTCTACCCCCCTAGACATTCTTCTGACAGGGGTAGCCCGGTGTAGCTCTCTCTTGTTTTGTGTCTGACTAGGTCATAGGATGATGTAAAACCATGTTGGTTCACAAGTTGGGGCACTATCCTACCCGGTTTCACGTGAACGGGGAGATTCCCCCTTATACAGGTCGAGAACCTTTCGCTTCTAGGTTAGAGCGCATGCATGCGAGAGGGACACATGCAATCACCTATACCAACCTTGCACCACACTCACACACATATGCTAGGGACACATGCAAGTTTTCATCGATTCCGACGTTCTCGTGGACTTCCTCCGGCGAAACCCTGATGATCTGCGGGCCTCGGATCGTCTACCCCCCTAGACATTCTTCTGACAGGGGTAGCCCGGCGTAGCTCTCTCTTGTTTTGTGTCTGACTAGGTCATAGGATGATGTAAAACCATGTTGGTTCACAAGTTGGGGCACTATCCTACCCGGTTTCACCTGAACAGGGAGATTCCCCCTTATACAGGTCCATAACCTTTCGCTTCTAGGTTAGAGCGCATGCATGCGAGGGGGACACATGCAATCACCTATACAAACCTGGCACCACACTCACACACATATTCGAGGGACACATGCAAGTTTTCAGATGATTCCGACGTTCTCGTGGTCTTCCTCCGGCGAAACCCTGATCTGCGGGCCTCGGATCGTCTACCCCCCTAGACATTCTTCTGACAGGGGTAGCCCGGCGTAGCTCTCTCTTGTTTTGTGTCTGACTAGGTCATAGGATGATGTAAAACCATGTTGGTTCACAAGTTGGGGCACTATCCTACCCGGTTTCACCTGAACGGGGAGATTCCCCCTTATACAGGTCCAGAACCTTCGCTTCTAGGTTAGAGTGCATGCATGCGAGGGGGACACATGCAATCACCTATACCAACCTTGCACCACACTCACACTCATATGCTAGGGACACATGCAAGTTTTCAGATGATTCCGACGTTCTCGTGGTCTTCCTCCGACGAAACCCTGATCTGCGGGACTCGGATCGTCTACCCCCCTAGACATTCTTCTGACAGGGGTAGCCCGGCGTAGCTCTCTCTTGTTTTGTGTCTGACTAGGTCATAGGATGATGTAAAACCATGTTGGTTCACAAGTTGGGGCACTATCCTACCCGGTTTCACGTGAACGGGGAGATTCCCCCTTATACAGGTCGAGAACCTTTCGCTTCTAGGTTAGAGCGCATGCATGCGAGAGGGACACATGCAATCACCTATACCAACCTTGCACCACACTCACACACATATGCTAGGGACACATGCAAGTTTTCAGATGATTCCGACGTTCTCGTGGTCTTCCTCCGGCGAAACCCTGATCTGCGGGACTCGGATCGTCTACCCCCCTAGACATTCTTCTGACAGGGGTAGCCCGGCGTAGCTCTCTCTTGTTTTGTGTCTGACTAGGTCATAGGATGATGTAAAACCATGTTGGTTCACAAGTTGGGGCACTATCCTACCCGGTTTCACCTGAACAGGGAGATTCCCCCTTATACAGGTCCAGAACCTTTCGCTTCTAGGTTAGAGCGCATGCATGCGAGGGGGACACACGCAATCACCTATACCAACCTTGCTCCACACTCACACACATATGCTAGGGACACATGCAAGTTTTCAGATGATTCCGACGTTCTCGTGGTCTTCCTCCGGCGAAACCCTGATCTGCGAGACTCAGATCGTCTACCCCCCTAGACATTCTTCTGATAGTGGTAGCCCGGCGTAGCTCTCTCTTGCTTGTGTCTGACTAGGTCATCGGATGATGTAAAACCATGTTGGTTCACAAGTTGGGGAACTATCCTACCCGGTTTCACCTGAACGGGGAGATTCCCCCTTATACAAGTCCAGAACCTTCGCTTCTAGGTTAGAGCGCATGCATGCGAGGGGGACACATGCAATCACCTATACCAACCTTGCACCACACTCACACACACATATGCTAGGGACACATGCAAGTTTTCAGATGATTCCGACGTTCTCGTGGTCTTCCTCCGACGAAACCCTGATCTGCGGGACTCTGATCGTCTACCCCCCTAGACATTCTTCTGACAGGGGTAGCCCGGTGTAGCTCTCTCTTGTTTTGTGTCTGACTAGGTCATAGGATGATGTAAAACCATGTTGGTTCACAAGTTGGGGCACTATCCTACCCGGTTTCACGTGAACGGGGAGATTCCCCCTTATACAGGTCGAGAACCTTTCGCTTCTAGGTTAGAGCGCATGCATGCGAGAGGGACACATGCAATCACCTATACCAACCTTGCACCACACTCACACACATATGCTAGGGACACATGCAAGTTTTCATCGATTCCGACGTTCTCGTGGACTTCCTCCGGCCAAACCCTGATGATCTGCGGGCCTCGGATCGTCTACCCCCCTAGACATTCTTCTGACAGGGGTAGCCCGGCGTAGCTCTCTCTTGTTTTGTGTCTGACTAGGTCATAGGATGATGTAAAACCATGTTGGTTCACAAGTTGGGGCACTATCCTACCCGGTTTCACCTGAACAGGGAGATTCCCCCTTATACAGGTCCATAACCTTTCGCTTCTAGGTTAGAGCGCATGCATGCGAGGGGGACACATGCAATCACCTATACAAACCTGGCACCACACTCACACACATATTCGAGGGACACATGCAAGTTTTCAGATGATTCCGACGTTCTCGTGGTCTTCCTCCGGCGAAACCCTGATCTGCGGGCCTCAGATCGTCTACCCCCCTAGACATTCTTCTGACAGGGGTAGCCCGGCGTAGCTCTCTCTTGTTTTGTGTCTGACTAGGTCATAGGATGATGTAAAACCATGTTGGTTCACAAGTTGGGGCACTATCCTACCCGGTTTCACCTGAACGGGGAGATTCCCCCTTATACAGGTCCAGAACCTTCGCTTCTAGGTTAGAGTGCATGCATGCGAGGGGGACACATGCAATCACCTATACCAACCTTGCACCACACTCACACACATATGCTAGGGACACATGCAAGTTTTCAGATGATTCCGACGTTCTCGTGGTCTTCCTCCGACGAAACCCTGATCTGCGGGACTCGGATCGTCTACCCCCCTAGACATTCTTCTGACAGGGGTAGCCCGGCGTAGCTCTCTCTTGTTTTGTGTCTGACTAGGTCATAGGATGATGTAAAACCATGTTGGTTCACAAGTTGGGGCACTATCCTACCCGGTTTCACGTGAACGGGGAGATTCCCCCTTATACAGGTCGAGAACCTTTCGCTTCTAGGTTAGAGCGCATGCATGCGAGAGGGACACATGCAATCACCTATACCAACCTTGCACCACACTCACACACATATGCTAGGGACACATGCAAGTTTTCAGATGATTCCGACGTTCTCGTGGTCTTCCTCCGGCGAAACCCTGATCTGCGGGACTCGGATCGTCTACCCCCCTAGACATTCTTCTGACAGGGGTAGCCCGGCGTAGCTCTCTCTTGTTTTGTGTCTGACTAGGTCATAGGATGATGTAAAACCATGTTGGTTCACAAGTTGGGGCACTATCCTACCCGGTTTCACCTGAACGGGGAGATTCCCCCTTATACAGGTCCAGAACCTTTCGCTTCTAGGTTAGAGCGCATGCATGCGAGGGGGACACACGCAATCACCTATACCAACCTTGCTCCACACTCACACACATATGCTAGGGACACATGCAAGTTTTCAGATGATTCCGACGTTCTCGTGGTCTTCCTCCGGCGAAACCCTGATCTGCGAGACTCAGATCGTCTACCCCCCTAGACATTCTTCTGATAGTGGTAGCCCGGCGTAGCTCTCTCTTGTTTGTGTCTGACTAGGTCATCGGATGATGTAAAACCATGTTGGTTCACAAGTTGGGGAACTATCCTACCCGGTTTCACCTGAACGGGGAGATTCCCCCTTATACAAGTCCAGAACCTTCGCTTCTAGGTTAGAGCGCATGCATGCGAGGGGGACACATGCAATCACCTATACAAACCTGGCACCACACTCACACACATATTCGAGGGACACATGCAAGTTTTCAGATGATTCCGACGTTCTCGTGGTCTTCCTCCGGCGAAACCCTGATCTGCGGGCCTCGGATCGTCTACCCCCCTAGACATTCTTCTGACAGGGGTAGCCCGGCGTAGCTCTCTCTTGTTTTGTGTCTGACTAGGTCATAGGATGATGTAAAACCATGTTGGTTCACAAGTTGGGGCACTATCCTACCCGGTTTCACCTGAACGGGGAGATTCCCCCTTATACAGGTCCAGAACCTTCGCTTCTAGGTTAGAGTGCATGCATGCGAGGGGGACACATGCAATCACCTATACCAACCTTGCACCACACTCACACTCATATGCTAGGGACACATGCAAGTTTTCAGATGATTCCGACGTTCTCGTGGTCTTCCTCCGACGAAACCCTGATCTGCGGGACTCGGATCGTCTACCCCCCTAGACATTCTTCTGACAGGGGTAGCCCGGCGTAGCTCTCTCTTGTTTTGTGTCTGACTAGGTCATAGGATGATGTAAAACCATGTTGGTTCACAAGTTGGGGCACTATCCTACCCGGTTTCACGTGAACGGGGAGATTCCCCCTTATACAGGTCGAGAACCTTTCGCTTCTAGGTTAGAGCGCATGCATGCGAGAGGGACACATGCAATCACCTATACCAACCTTGCACCACACTCACACACATATGCTAGGGACACATGCAAGTTTTCAGATGATTCCGACGTTCTCGTGGTCTTCCTCCGGCGAAACCCTGATCTGCGGGACTCGGATCGTCTACCCCCCTAGACATTCTTCTGACAGGGGTAGCCCGGCGTAGCTCTCTCTTGTTTTGTGTCTGACTAGGTCATAGGATGATGTAAAACCATGTTGGTTCACAAGTTGGGGCACTATCCTACCCGGTTTCACCTGAACAGGGAGATTCCCCCTTATACAGGTCCAGAACCTTTCGCTTCTAGGTTAGAGCGCATGCATGCGAGGGGGACACACGCAATCACCTATACCAACCTTGCTCCACACTCACACACATATGCTAGGGACACATGCAAGTTTTCAGATGATTCCGACGTTCTCGTGGTCTTCCTCCGGCGAAACCCTGATCTGCGAGACTCAGATCGTCTACCCCCCTAGACATTCTTCTGATAGTGGTAGCCCGGCGTAGCTCTCTCTTGTTTGTGTCTGACTAGGTCATCGGATGATGTAAAACCATGTTGGTTCACAAGTTGGGGAACTATCCTACCCGGTTTCACCTGAACGGGGAGATTCCCCCTTATACAAGTCCAGAACCTTCGCTTCTAGGTTAGAGCGCATGCATGCGAGGGGGACACATGCAATCACCTATACCAACCTTGCACCACACTCACACACACATATGCTAGGGACACATGCAAGTTTTCAGATGATTCCGACGTTCTCGTGGTCTTCCTCCGACGAAACCCTGATCTGCGGGACTCTGATCGTCTACCCCCCTAGACATTCTTCTGACAGGGGTAGCCCGGTGTAGCTCTCTCTTGTTTTGTGTCTGACTAGGTCATAGGATGATGTAAAACCATGTTGGTTCACAAGTTGGGGCACTATCCTACCCGGTTTCACGTGAACGGGGAGATTCCCCCTTATACAGGTCGAGAACCTTTCGCTTCTAGGTTAGAGCGCATGCATGCGAGAGGGACACATGCAATCACCTATACCAACCTTGCACCACACTCACACACATATGCTAGGGACACATGCAAGTTTTCATCGATTCCGACGTTCTCGTGGACTTCCTCCGGCGAAACCCTGATGATCTGCGGGCCTCGGATCGTCTACCCCCCTAGACATTCTTCTGACAGGGGTAGCCCGGCGTAGCTCTCTCTTGTTTTGTGTCTGACTAGGTCATAGGATGATGTAAAACCATGTTGGTTCACAAGTTGGGGCACTATCCTACCCGGTTTCACGTGAACGGGGAGATTCCCCCTTATACAGGTCGAGAACCTTTCGCTTCTAGGTTAGAGCGCATGCATGCGAGAGGGACACATGCAATCACCTATACCAACCTTGCACCACACTCACACACATATGCTAGGGACACATGCAAGTTTTCATCGATTCCGACGTTCTCGTGGACTTCCTCCGGCGAAACCCTGATGATCTGCGGGCCTCGGATCGTCTACCCCCCTAGACATTCTTCTGACAGGGGTAGCCCGGCGTAGCTCTCTCTTGTTTTGTGTCTGACTAGGTCATAGGATGATGTAAAACCATGTTGGTTCACAAGTTGGGGCACTATCCTACCCGGTTTCACCTGAACAGGGAGATTCCCCCTTATACAGGTCCATAACCTTTCGCTTCTAGGTTAGAGCGCATGCATGCGAGGGGGACACATGCAATCACCTATACAAACCTGGCACCACACTCACACACATATTCGAGGGACACATGCAAGTTTTCAGATGATTCCGACGTTCTCGTGGTCTTCCTCCGGCGAAACCCTGATCTGCGGGCCTCAGATCGTCTACCCCCCTAGACATTCTTCTGACAGGGGTAGCCCGGCGTAGCTCTCTCTTGTTTTGTGTCTGACTAGGTCATAGGATGATGTAAAACCATGTTGGTTCACAAGTTGGGGCACTATCCTACCCGGTTTCACCTGAACGGGGAGATTCCCCCTTATACAGGTCCAGAACCTTCGCTTCTAGGTTAGAGTGCATGCATGCGAGGGGGACACATGCAATCACCTATACCAACCTTGCACCACACTCACACACATATGCTAGGGACACATGCAAGTTTTCAGATGATTCCGACGTTCTCGTGGTCTTCCTCCGACGAAACCCTGATCTGCGGGACTCGGATCGTCTACCCCCCTAGACATTCTTCTGACAGGGGTAGCCCGGCGTAGCTCTCTCTTGTTTTGTGTCTGACTAGGTCATAGGATGATGTAAAACCATGTTGGTTCACAAGTTGGGGCACTATCCTACCCGGTTTCACGTGAACGGGGAGATTCCCCCTTATACAGGTCGAGAACCTTTCGCTTCTAGGTTAGAGCGCATGCATGCGAGAGGGACACATGCAATCACCTATACCAACCTTGCACCACACTCACACACATATGCTAGGGACACATGCAAGTTTTCAGATGATTCCGACGTTCTCGTGGTCTTCCTCCGGCGAAACCCTGATCTGCGGGACTCGGATCGTCTACCCCCCTAGACATTCTTCTGACAGGGGTAGCCCGGCGTAGCTCTCTCTTGTTTTGTGTCTGACTAGGTCATAGGATGATGTAAAACCATGTTGGTTCACAAGTTGGGGCACTATCCTACCCGGTTTCACCTGAACGGGGAGATTCCCCCTTATACAGGTCCAGAACCTTTCGCTTCTAGGTTAGAGTGCATGCATGCGAGGGGGACACACGCAATCACCTATACCAACCTTGCTCCACACTCACACACATATGCTAGGGACACATGCAAGTTTTCAGATGATTCCGACGTTCTCGTGGTCTTCCTCCGGCGAAACCCTGATCTGCGAGACTCAGATCGTCTACCCCCCTAGACATTCTTCTGATAGTGGTAGCCCGGCGTAGCTCTCTCTTGTTTGTGTCTGACTAGGTCATCGGATGATGTAAAACCATGTTGGTTCACAAGTTGGGGAACTATCCTACCCGGTTTCACCTGAACGGGGAGATTCCCCCTTATACAAGTCCAGAACCTTCGCTTCTAGGTTAGAGCGCATGCATGCGAGGGGGACACATGCAATCACCTATAACAACCTTGCACCACACTCACACACACATATTCTAGGGACACATGCAAGTTTTCAGATGATTCCGACGTTCTCGTGGTCTTCCTCCGACGAAACCCTGATCTGCGGGACTCTGATCGTCTACCCCCCTAGACATTCTTCTGACAGGGGTAGCCCGGTGTAGCTCTCTCTTGTTTTGTGTCTGACTAGGTCATAGGATGATGTAAAACCATGTTGGTTCACAAGTTGGGGCACTATCCTACCCGGTTTCACGTGAACGGGGAGATTCCCCCTTATACAGGTCGAGAACCTTTCGCTTCTAGGTTAGAGCGCATGCATGCGAGAGGGACACATGCAATCACCTATACCAACCTTGCACCACACTCACACACATATGCTAGGGACACATGCAAGTTTTCAGATGATTCCGATGTTCTCGTGGTCTTCCTCCGGCGAAACCCTGATCTCCGGGACTCGGATCGTCTACCCCCCTAGACATTCTTTTGACAGGGGTAGCCCGGCGTAGCTCTCTCTTGTTTTGTGTCTGACTAGGTCATAGGATGATGTATAACCATGTTGGTTCACAAGTTGGGGCACTATCCTACCCGGTTTCACCTGAACGGGGAGATTCCCCCTTATACAGGTCCAGAACCTTTCGCTTCTAGGTTAGAGCGCATGCATGCGAGGGGGACACAGGCAATCACCTATACCAACCTTGGTCCACACTCACACACATATGCTAGGGACACATGCAAGTTTTCAGATGATTCCGACGTTCTCGTGGTCTTCCTCCGGCGAAACCCTGATCTGCGAGACTCAGATCGTCTACCCCCCTAGACATTCTTCTGATAGTGGTAGCCCGGCGTAGCTCTCTCTTGTTTGTGTCTGACTAGGTCATAGGATGATGTAAAACCATGTTGGTACACAAGTTGGGGCACTATCCTACCCGGTTTCACCTAAACAGGGAGATTCCCCCTTATACAGGTCCATAACCTTTCGCTTCTAGGTTAGAGCGCATGCATGCGAGGGGGACACATGCAATCACCTATACCAACCTTGCACCACACTAACACAGATATGCTAGGGACACATGCAAGTTTTCAGATGATTCCGACGATCTTGCGGACTTCCACCGGCGAAACCCTGATCTGCGGGACTCGGACCGTCTACCCCCCTAGACATTCTTCTGACAGGGGTAGCCCGGCGTAGCTCTCTCTTGTTTTGTGTTTGATTATGTCATGGGATGATGTGAAACCATGTTGGTTCACAAGTTGGGGCACTATACGGCCCGGTTTCACCGTAACAGGGAGATTCCCCCTTATACAGGTCGAGAACCTTCGCTTCTAGGTTAGAGCGCATGCATGTGAGGGGGGACACATGCAATCACCTATACCAACCTGGCACCACACTCACGCACATATGCTAGGGACACATGAAATTTTTCATCGATTCCGACGTTCTCGTGTACTTCCTCCGGCGAAACCCTGATGATCTGCGGGCCTCGGATCGTCTACTCCCCTAGACATTCTTCTGACAGGGGTAGCCCGGCGTAGCTCTCTCTTGTTTTGTGTCTGACTAGGTCATAGGATGATGTAAAACCATGTTGGTTCACAAGTTGGGGCACTATCCTACCCGGTTTCACGTGAACGGGGAGATTCCCCCTTATACAGGTCGAGAACCTTTCGCTTCTAGGTTAGAGCGCATGCATGCGAGGGGGACACATGCAATCACCTATACAAACCTTGCACCACACTCACACACATATGCTAGGGACACATGCAAGTTTTCAGATGATTCCGACGTTCTAGTGGTCTTCCTCCGGCGAAACCTTGATCTGCGGGCCTCGGATCGTCTACCCCCCTAGACATTCTTCTGACAGGGGTAGCCCGGCATTGCTCTCTCTTGTTTTGTGTCTGACTAGGTCATAGGATGATGTAAAACCATGTTGGTTCACAAGTTGGGGAACTATCCTACCCGGTTTCACCTGAACGGGGAGATTCCCCCTTATACAGGTCCAGAACCTTCGCTTCTAGGTTAGAGCGCATGCATGCGAGGGGGACACATGCAATCACCTATACCAACCTTGCACCACACTCACACACACATATGCTAGGGACACATGCAAGTTTTCAGATGATTCCGACGTTCTCGTGGTCTTCCTCCGACGAAACCCTGATCTGCGGGACTCTGATCGTCTACCCCCCTAGACATTCTTCTGACAGGGGTAGCCCGGTGTAGCTCTCTCTTGTTTTGTGTCTGACTAGGTCATAGGATGATGAAAAACCATGTTGGTTCACAAGTTGGGGCACTATCCTACCCGGTTTCACCTAAACAGGGAGATTCCCCCTTATACAGGTCCATAACCTTTCGCTTCTAGGTTAGAGCGCATGCATGCGAGGGGGACACATGCAATCACCTATACCAACCTTGCACCACACTCACACACATATGCTAGGGACACATGCAAGTTTTCAGATGATTCCGACGATCTTGCGGACTTCCACCGGCGAAACCCTGATCTGCGGGACTCGGACCGTCTACCCCCCTAGACATTCTTCTGACAGGGGTAGCCCGGCGTAGCTCTCTCTTGTTTTGTGTTTGATTATGTCATGGGATGATGTGAAACCATGTTGGTTCACAAGTTGGGGCACTATACGGCCCGGTTTCACCGTAACAGGGAGATTCCCCCTTATACAGGTCCAGAACCTTCGCTTCTAGGTTAGAGCGCATGCATGTGAGGGGGGACACATGCAATCACCTATACCAACCTGGCACCACACTCACACACATATGCTAGGGACACATGAAATTTTTCATCGATTCCGACGTTCTCGTGTACTTCCTCCGGCGAAACCCTGATGATCTGCGGGCCTCGGATCGTCTACCCCCCTAGACATTCTTCTGACAGGGGTAGCCCGGCGTAGCTCTCTCTTGTTTTGTGTCTGACTAGGTCATAGGATGATGTAAAACCATGTTGGTTCACAAGTTGGGGCACCATCCTACCCGGTTTCACGTGAACGGGGAGATTCCCCCTTATACAGGTCGAGAACCTTTCGCTTCTAGGTTAGAGCGCATGCATGCGAGAGGGACACATGCAATCACCTATACCAACCTTGCACCACACTCACACACATATGCTAGGGACACATGCAAGTTTTCAGATGATTCCGACGTTCTCGTGGTCTTCCTCCGGCGAAACCCTGATCTACGGTTCTCGGATCGTCTACCCCCCTAGACATTCTTCTGACAGGGGTAGCCCGGCGTAGCTCTCTCTTGTTTTGTGTCTGACTAGGTCATAGGATGATGTAAAACCATCTTGGCTCACAAGTTGGGGCACTATCCTACCCGGTTTCACCTGAACAGGGAGATTCCCCCTTATACAGGTCCATAACCTTTCGCTTCTAGGTTAGAGGGCATGCATGCGAGGGGGACACATGCAATCACCTATACCAACCTTGCACCACACTCACACACATATGCTAGGGACACATGCAAGTTTTCAGTTGATTCCCACGTTCTTGCGGACTTCCACCGGCGAAACCCTGATCTGCGGGACTTGGACCGTCTACCCCCCTAGACATTCTTCTGACAGGGGTAGCCCGGCGTAGCTCTCTCTTGTTTTGTGTTTGATTATGTCATGGGATGATGTGAAACCATGTTGGTTCACAAGTTGGGGCACTATACGGCCCGGTTTCACGGTAACAGGGAGATTCCCCCTTATACAGGTCCAGAACCTTCGCTTCTAGGTTAGAGCGCATGCATGTGAGGGGGGACACATGCAATCACCTATACCAACCTGGCACCACACTCACACACATATTCTAGGGACACATGAAAGTTTTCATCGATTCCGACATTCTCGTGGACTTCCTCCGGCGAAACCCTGATGATCTGCGGGCCTCGGATCGTCTACCCCCCTAGACATTCTTCTGACAGGGGTAGCCCGGCGTAGCTCTCTCTTGTTTTGTGTCTAACTAGGTCATAGGATGATGTAAAACCATGTTGGTTCACAAGTTGGGGCACTATCCTACCCGGTTTCACGTGAACGGGGAGATTCCCCCTTATACAGGTCGAGAACCTTTCGCTTCTAGGTTAGAGCGCATGCATGCGAGAGGGACACATGCAATCACCTATACCAACCTTGCACCACACTCACACACATATGCTAGGGACACATGCAAGTTTTCAGATGATTCCGACGTTCTCGTGGTCTTCCTCCGGCGAAACCCTTATCTGCGGGACTCGGATCGTCTACCCCCCTAGACATTCTTCTGACAGGGGTAGCCCGGCGTAGCTCTCTCTTGTTTTGTGTCTGACTAGGTCATAGGATGATGTAAAACCATGTTGGTTCACAAGTTGGGGCACTATCCTACCCGGTTTCACCTGAACAGGGAGATTCCCCCTTATACAGGTCCAGAACCTTTCGCTTCTAGGTTAGAGCGCATGCATGCGAGGGGGACACACGCAATCACCTATACCAACCTTGCTCCACACTCACACACATATGCTAGGGACACATGCAAGTTTTCAGATGATTCCGACGTTCTCGTGGTCTTCCTCCGGCGAAACCCTGATCTGCGAGACTCAGATCGTCTACCCCCCTAGACATTCTTCTGATAGTGGTAGCCCGGCGTAGCTCTCTCTTGTTTGTGTCGGACTAGGTCATCGGATGATGTAAAACCATGTTGGTTCACAAGTTGGGGAACTATCCTACCCGGTTTCACCTGAACGGGGAGATTCCCCCTTATACAAGTCCAGAACCTTCGCTTCTAGGTTAGAGCGCATGCATGGGAGGGGGACACATGCAATCACCTATACCAACCTTGCACCACACTCACACACACATATGCTAGGGACACATGCAAGTTTTCAGATGATTCCGACGTTCTCGTGGTCTTCCTCCGACGAAACCCTGATCTGCGGGACTCTGATCGTCTACCCCCCTAGACATTCTTCTGACAGGGGTAGCCCGGTGTAGCTCTCTCTTGTTTTGTGTCTGACTAGGTCATAGGATGATGTAAAACCATGTTGGTTCACAAGTTGGGGCACTATCCTACCCGGTTTCACGTGAACGGGGAGATTCCCCCTTATACAGGTCGAGAACCTTTCGCTTCTAGGTTAGAGCGCATGCATGCGAGAGGGACACATGCAATCACCTATACCAACCTTGCACCACACTCACACACATATGCTAGGGACACATGCAAGTTTTCATCGATTCCGACGTTCTCGTGGACTTCCTCCGGCGAAACCCTGATGATCTGCGGGCCTCGGATCGTCTACCCCCCTAGACATTCTTCTGACAGGGGTAGCCCGGTGTAGCTCTCTCTTGTTTTGTGTCTGACTAGGTCATAGGATGATGTAAAACCATGTTGGTTCACAAGTTGGGGCACTATCCTACCCGGTTTCACCTGAACAGGGAGATTCCCCCTTATACAGGTCCATAACCTTTCGCTTCTAGGTTAGAGCGCATGCATGCGAGGGGGACACATGCAATCACCTATACAAACCTGGCACCACACTCACACACATATTCGAGGGACACATGCAAGTTTTCAGATGATTCCGACGTTCTCGTGGTCTTCCTCCGGCGAAACCCTGATCTGCGGGCCTCGGATCGTCTACCCCCCTAGACATTCTTCTGACAGGGGTAGCCCGGCGTAGCTCTCTCTTGTTTTGTGTCTGACTAGGTCATAGGATGATGTAAAACCATGTTGGTTCACAAGTTGGGGCACTATCCTACCCGGTTTCACCTGAACGGGGAGATTCCCCCTTATACAGGTCCAGAACCTTCGCTTCTAGGTTAGAGTGCATGCATGCGAGGGGGACACATGCAATCACCTATACCAACCTTGCACCACACTCACACACATATGCTAGGGACACATGCAAGTTTTCAGATGATTCCGACGTTCTCGTGGTCTTCCTCCGACGAAACCCTGATCTGCGGGACTCGGATCGTCTACCCCCCTAGACATTCTTCTGACAGGGGTAGCCCGGCGTAGCTCTCTCTTGTTTTGTGTCTGACTAGGTCATAGGATGATGTAAAACCATGTTGGTTCACAAGTTGGGGCACTATCCTACCCGGTTTCACGTGAACGGGGAGATTCCCCCTTATACAGGTCGAGAACCTTTCGCTTCTAGGTTAGAGCGCATGCATGCGAGAGGGACACATGCAATCACCTATACCAACCTTGCACCACACTCACACACATATGCTAGGGACACATGCAAGTTTTCAGATGATTCCGACGTTCTCGTGGTCTTCCTCCGGCGAAACCCTGATCTGCGGGACTCGGATCGTCTACCCCCCTAGACATTCTTCTGACAGGGGTAGCCCGGCGTAGCTCTCTCTTGTTTTGTGTCTGACTAGGTCATAGGATGATGTAAAACCATGTTGGTTCACAAGTTGGGGCACTATCCTACCCGGTTTCACCTGAACGGGGAGATTCCCCCTTATACAGGTCCAGAACCTTTCGCTTCTAGGTTAGAGCGCATGCATGCGAGGGGGACACACGCAATCACCTATACCAACCTTGCTCCACACTCACACACATATGCTAGGGACACATGCAAGTTTTCAGATGATTCCGACGTTCTCGTGGACTTCCTCCGGCGAAACCCTGATGATCTGCGGGCCTCGGATCGTCTACCCCCCTAGACATTCTTCTGACAGGGGTAGCCCGGCGTAGCTCTCTCTTGTTTTGTGTCTGACTAGGTCATAGGATGATGTAAAACCATGTTGGTTCACAAGTTGGGGCACTATCCTACCCGGTTTCACCTGAACAGGGAGATTCCCCCTTATACAGGTCCATAACCTTTCGCTTCTAGGTTAGAGCGCATGCATGCGAGGGGGACACATGCAATCACCTATACAAACCTGGCACCACACTCACACACATATTCGAGGGACACATGCAAGTTTTCAGATGATTCCGACGTTCTCGTGGTCTTCCTCCGGCGAAACCCTGATCTGCGGGCCTCGGATCGTCTACCCCCCTAGACATTCTTCTGACAGGGGTAGCCCGGCGTAGCTCTCTCTTGTTTTGTGTCTGACTAGGTCATAGGATGATGTAAAACCATGTTGGTTCACAAGTTGGGGCACTATCCTACCCGGTTTCACCTGAACGGGGAGATTCCCCCTTATACAGGTCCAGAACCTTCGCTTCTAGGTTAGAGTGCATGCATGCGAGGGGGACACATGCAATCACCTATACCAACCTTGCACCACACTCACACACATATGCTAGGGACACATGCAAGTTTTCAGATGATTCCGACGTTCTCGTGGTCTTCCTCCGACGAAACCCTGATCTGCGGGACTCGGATCGTCTACCCCCTAGACATTCTTCTGACAGGGGTAGCCCGGCGTAGCTCTCTCTTGTTTTGTGTCTGACTAGGTCATAGGATGATGTAAAACCATGTTGGTTCACAAGTTGGGGCACTATCCTACCCGGTTTCACGTGAACGGGGAGATTCCCCCTTATACAGGTCGAGAACCTTTCGCTTCTAGGTTAGAGCGCATGCATGCGAGAGGGACACATGCAATCACCTATACCAACCTTGCACCACACTCACACACATATGCTAGGGACACATGCAAGTTTTCAGATGATTCCGACGTTCTCGTGGTCTTCCTCCGGCGAAACCCTGATCTGCGGGACTCGGATCGTCTACCCCCCTAGACATTCTTCTGACAGGGGTAGCCCGGCGTAGCTCTCTCTTGTTTTGTGTCTGACTAGGTCATAGGATGATGTAAAACCATGTTGGTTCACAAGTTGGGGCACTATCCTACCCGGTTTCACCTGAACGGGGAGATTCCCCCTTATACAGGTCCAGAACCTTTCGCTTCTAGGTTAGAGCGCATGCATGCGAGGGGGACACACGCAATCACCTATACCAACCTTGCTCCACACTCACACACATATGCTAGGGACACATGCAAGTTTTCAGATGATTCCGACGTTCTCGTGGTCTTCCTCCGGCGAAACCCTGATCTGCGAGACTCAGATCGTCTACCCCCCTAGACATTCTTCTGATAGTGGTAGCCCGGCGTAGCTCTCTCTTGTTTGTGTCTGACTAGGTCATCGGATGATGTAAAACCATGTTGGTTCACAAGTTGGGGAACTATCCTACCCGGTTTCACCTGAACGGGGAGATTCCCCCTTATACAAGTCCAGAACCTTCGCTTCTAGGTTAGAGCGCATGCATGCGAGGGGGACACATGCAATCACCTATACCAACCTTGCACCACACTCACACACACATATGCCAGGGACACATGCAAGTTTTCAGATGATTCCGACGTTCTCGTGGTCTTCCTCCGACGAAACCCTGATCTGCGGGACTCTGATCGTCTACCCCCCTAGACATTCTTCTGACAGGGGTAGCCCGGTGTAGCTCTCTCTTGTTTTGTGTCTGACTAGGTCATAGGATGATGTAAAACCATGTTGGTTCACAAGTTGGGGCACTATCCTACCCGGTTTCACGTGAACGGGGAGATTCCCCCTTATACAGGTCGAGAACCTTTCGCTTCTAGGTTAGAGCGCATGCATGCGAGAGGGACACATGCAATCACCTATACCAACCTTGCACCACACTCACACACATATGCTAGGGACACATGCAAGTTTTCAGATGATTCCGACGTTCTCGTGGTCTTCCTCCGGCGAAACCCTGATCTCCGGGACTCGGATCGTCTACCCCCCTAGACATTCTTTTGACAGGGGTAGCCCGGCGTAGCTCTCTCTTGTTTTGTGTCTGACTAGGTCATAGGATGATGTAAAACCATGTTGGTTCACAAGTTGGGGCACTATCCTACCCGGTTTCACCTGAACGGGGAGATTCCCCCTTATACAGGTCCAGAACCTTTCGCT
The DNA here is from genome assembly GCA_916181665.1 of Avena sativa. Taxonomy (NCBI): domain Eukaryota; kingdom Viridiplantae; phylum Streptophyta; class Magnoliopsida; order Poales; family Poaceae; genus Avena; species Avena sativa. Next base: position 389,767,866 of record OV702296.1, read on the forward strand.
TCTAGGTTAGAGCGCATGCATGCGAGGGGGACACAGGCAATCACCTATACCAACCTTGGTCCACACTCACACACATATGCTAGGGACACATGCAAGTTTTCAGATGATTCCGACGTTCTCGTGGTCTTCCTCCGGCGAAACCCTGATCTGCGAGACTCAGATCGTCTACCCCCCTAGACATTCTTCTGATAGTGGTAGCCCGGCGTAGCTCTCTCTTGTTTGTGTCTGACTAGGTCATAGGATGATGTAAAACCATGTTGGTACACAAGTTGGGGCACTATCCTACCCGGTTTCACCTAAACAGGGAGATTCCCCCTTATACAGGTCCATAACCTTTCGCTTCTAGGTTAGAGCGCATGCATGCGAGGGGGACACATGCAATCACCTATACCAACCTTGCACCACACTCACACACATATGCTAGGGACACATGCAAGTTTTCAGATGATTCCGACGATCTTGCGGACTTCCACCGGCGAAACCTTGATCTGCGGGACTCGGACCGTCTACCCCCCTAGACATTCTTCTGACAGGGGTAGCCCGGCGTAGCTCTCTCTTGTTTTGTGTTTGATTATGTCATGGGATGATGTGAAACCATGTTGGTTCACAAGTTGGGGCACTATACGGCCCGGTTTCACCGTAACAGGGAGATTCCCCCTTATACAGGTCGAGAACCTTCGCTTCTAGGTTAGAGCGCATGCATGTGAGGGGGGACACATGCAATCACCTATACCAACCTGGCACCACACTCACGCACATATGCTAGGGACACATGAAATTTTTCATCGATTCCGACGTTCTCGTGTACTTCCTCCGACGAAACCCTGATGATCTGCGGGCCTCGGATCGTCTACTCCCCTAGACATTCTTCTGACAGGGGTAGCCCGGCGTAGCTCTCTCTTGTTTTGTGTCTGACTAGGTCATAGGATGATGTAAAACCATGTTGGTTCACAAGTTGGGGCACTATCCTACCCGGTTTCACGTGAACGGGGAGATTCCCCCTTATACAGGTCGAGAACCTTTCGCTTCTAGGTTAGAGCGCATGCATGCGAGGGGGACACATGCAATCACCTATACAAACCTTGCACCACACTCACACACATATGCTAGGGACACATGCAAGTTTTCAGATGATTCCGACGTTCTAGTGGTCTTCCTCCGGCGAAACCTTGATCTGCGGGCCTCGGATCGTCTACCCCCCTAGACATTCTTCTGACAGGGGTAGCCCGGCATTGCTCTCTCTTGTTTTGTGTCTGACTAGGTCATAGGATGATGTAAAACCATGTTGGTTCACAAGTTGGGGAACTATCCTACCCGGTTTCACCTGAACGGGGAGATTCCCCCTTATACAGGTCCAGAACCTTCGCTTCTAGGTTAGAGCGCATGCATGCGAGGGGGACACATGCAATCACCTATACCAACCTTGCACCACACTCACACACACATATGCTAGGGACACATGCAAGTTTTCAGATGATTACGACGTTCTCGTGGTCTTCCTCCGACGAAACCCTGATCTGCGGGACTCTGATCGTCTACCCCCCTAGACATTCTTCTGACAGGGGTAGCCCGGTGTAGCTCTCTCTTGTTTTGTGTCTGACTAGGTCATAGGATGATGAAAAACCATGTTGGTTCACAAGTTGGGGCACTATCCTACCCGGTTTCACGTGAACGGAGCGATTCCCCCTTATACAGGTCGAGAAGCTTTCGCTTCTAGGTTAGAGCGCATGCATGCGAGAGGGACACATGCAATCACCTATACAAACCTTGCACCACACTCACACACATATGCTAGGGACACATGCAAGTTTTCAGATGATTCCGACGTTCTCGTGGTCTTCCTCCGGCGAAACCCTGATCTGCGGGACTCGGATCGTCTACCCCCCTAGACATTCTTCTGACAGGGGTAGCCCGGCGTAGCTCTCTCTTGTTTTGTGTCTGACTAGGTCATAGGATGATGTAAAACCATGTTGGTTCACAAGTTGGGGCACTATCCTACCCGGTTTCACCTGAACGGGGAGATTCCCCCTTATACAGGTCCAGAACCTTTCGCTTCTAGGTTAGAGCGCATGCATGCGAGGGGGACACACGCAATCACCTATACCAACCTTGCTCCACACTCACACACATATGCTAGGGACACATGCAAGTTTTTAGATGATTCCGACGTTCTCGTGGTCTTCCTCCGGCGAAATCCTGATCTGCGAGACTCAGATCGTCTACCCCCCTAGACATTCTTCTGATAGTGGTAGCCCGGCGTAGCTCTCTCTTGTTTGTGTCTGACTAGGTCATAGGATGATGTGAAACCATGTTGGTTCACAAGTTGGGGCACTATCCTACCCGGTTTCACCTAAACAGGGAGATTCCCCCTTATACAGGTCCATAACCTTTCGCTTCTAGGTTAGAGCGCATGCATGCGAGGGGGACACATGCAATCACCTATACCAACCTTGCACCACACTCACACACATATGCTAGGGACACATGCAAGTTTTCAGATGATTCCGACGATCTTGCGGACTTCCACCGGCGAAACCCTGATCTGCGGGACTCGGACCGTCTACCCCCCTAGACATTCTTCTGACAGGGGTAGCCCGGCGTAGCTCTCTCTTGTTTTGTGTCTGACTAGGTCATAGGATGATGTAAAACCATGTTGGTTCACAAGTTGGGGCACTATCCTACCCGGTTTCACGTGAATGGGGAGATTCCCCCTTATACAGGTCGAGAACCTTTCGCTTCTAGGTTAGAGCGCATGCATGCGAGAGGGACACATGCAATCACCTATACCAACCTTGCACCACACTCACACACATATGCTAGGGACACATGCAAGTTTTCAGATGATTCCGACGTTCTCGTGGTCTTCCTCCGGCGAAACCCTGATCTACGGTTCTCGGATCGTCTACCCCCCTAGACATTCTTCTGACAGGGGTAGCACGGCGTAGCTCTCTCTTGTTTTGTGTCTGACTAGGTCATAGGATGATGTAAAACCATCTTGGCTCACAAGTTGGGGCACTATCCTACCCGGTTTCACCTGAACAGGGAGATTCCCCCTTATACAGGTCCATAACCTTTCGCTTCTAGGTTAGAGGGCATGCATGCGAGGGGGACACATGCAATCACCTATACCAACCTTGCACCACACTCACACACATATGCTAGGGACACATGCAAGTTTTCAGATGATTCCGACGTTCTTGCGGACTTCCACCGGCGAAACCCTGATCTGCGGGACTTGGACCGTCTACCCCCCTAGACATTCTTCTGACAGGGGTAGCCCGGCGTAGCTCTCTCTTGTTTTGTGTTTGATTATGTCATGGGATGATGTGAAACCATGTTGGTTCACAAGTTGGGGCACTATACGGCCCGGTTTCACGGTAACAGGGAGATTCCCCCTTATACAGGTCCAGAACCTTCGCTTCTAGGTTAGAGCGCATGCATGTGAGGGGGGACACATGCAATCACATATACCAACCTGGCACCACACTCACACACATATTCTAGGGACACATGAAAGTTTTCATCGATTCCGACATTCTCGTGGACTTCCTCCGGCGAAACCCTGATGATCTGCGGGCCTCGGATCGTCTACCCCCCTAGACATTCTTCTGACAGGGGTAGCCCGGCGTAGCTCTCTCTTGTTTTGTGTCTAACTAGGTCATAGGATGATGTAAAACCATGTTGGTTCACAAGTTGGGGCACTATCCTACCCGGTTTCACGTGAACGGGGAGATTCCCCCTTATACAGGTCGAGAACCTTTCGCTTCTAGGTTAGAGCGCATGCATGCGAGAGGGACACATGCAATCACCTATACCAACCTTGCACCACACTCACACACATATGCTAGGGACACATGCAAGTTTTTAGATGATTCCGACGTTCTCGTGGTCTTCCTCCGGCGAAACCCTGATATGCGGGACTCGGATCGTCTACCCCCCCTAGACATTCTTCTGACAGGGTAGCCCGACGTAGCTCTCCCTTGTTTTGTGTCTGACTAGGTCATAGGATGATGTAAAACCATGTTGGTTCACAAGTTGGGGCACTATCCTACCTGGTTTCACCTGAACGGGGAGATTCCCCCTTATACAGGTCCATAACCTTTCGCTTCTAGGTTAGAGCGCATGCATGCGAGGGGGACACATGCAATCACCTATACCAACCTTGCACCACACTCACACACATATGGTAGGGACACATGCAAGTTTTCAGATGATTCCGACGTTCTTGCGGACTTCCACCGGCGAAACCCTGATCTGTGAGTGGGGACACATGCAATCACCTATACCAACCTGGCACCACACTCACACACATATGCTAGGGACACATGCAAGTTTTCATCGATTCCGACGTTCTCGTGGACTTCCTCCGGCGAAACCCTGATGATCTGCGGGCCTCGGATCGTCTACCCCCCTAGACATTCTTCTGACAGGGGTAGCCCGGCGTAGCTCTCTCTTGTTTTGTGTCTGACTAGGTCATAGGATGATGTAAAACCATGTTGGTTCACAAGTTGGGGCACTATCCTACCCGGTTTCACCTGAACAGGGAGATTCCCCCTTATACAGGTCCATAACCTTTCGCTTCTAGGTTAGAGCGCATGCATGCGAGGGGGACACATGCAATCACCTATACAAACCTGGCACCACACTCACACACATATTCTAGGGACACATGCAAGTTTTCAGATGATTCCGACGTTCTCGTGGTCTTCCTCCGGCGAAACCCTGATCTGCGGGCCTCGGATCGTCTACCCCCCTAGACATTCTTCTGACAGGGGTAGCCCGGCATAGCTCTCTCTTGTTTTGTGTCTGCTAGGTCATAGGATGATGTAAAACCATGTTGGTTCACAAGTTGGGGCACTATCCTACCCGGTTTCACCTGAACGGGGAGATTCCCCCTTATACAGGTCCAGAACCTTCGCTTCTAGGTTAGAGCGCATGCATGCGAGGGGGACACATGCAATCACCTATACCAACCTTGCACCACACTCACACACATATGCTAGGGACACATGCAAGTTTTCAGATGATTCCGATGTTCGCGTGGTCTTCCTCCGACGAAACCCTGATCTGCGGGACTCGGATCGTCTACCCCCCTAGACATTCTTCTGACAGGGGTAGCCCGGCGTAGCTCTCTCTTGTTTTGTGTCTGACTAGGTCATAGGATGATGTAAAACCATGTTGGTTCACAAGTTGGGGCACTATCCTACCCGGTTTCACGTGAACGCGGAGATTACCCCGTTATACAGGTCGAGAACCTTTCGCTTCTAGGTTAGAGCGCATGCATGCGAGAGGGACACATGCAATCACCTATAACAACCTTGCACCACACTCACACACATATGCTAGGGACACATGCAAGTTTTCAGATGATTCTGACGTTCTCGTGGTCTTCCTCTGGCGAAACCCTGATCTGCGGGACTCGGATCGTCTACCCCCTAGACATTCTTCTGACAGGGGTAGCCCGGCGTAGCTCTCTCTTGTTTTGTGTCTGACTAGGTGATAGGATGATGTAAAACCATGTTGGTTCACAAGTTGGCGCACTATCCTACCCGGTTTCACGTGAACGGGGAGATTCCCCCTTATACAGGTCGAGAACCTTTTGCTTCTAGGTTAGAGCGCATGCATGCGAGAGGGACACATGAAATCACCTATAACAACATTGCACCACACTCACACACATATGCTAGGGACACATGCAAGTTTTCAGATGATTCCGACGTTCTCGTGGTCTTCCTCCGGCGAAACCCTGATCTGCGGGACTCGGATCGTCTACCCCCCTAGACATTCTTCTGACAGGGTTAGCCTGGCGTAGCTCTCTCTTATTTTGTGTCTGAATAGGTGATAGGATGATGTAAAACCATGTTGGTTCACAAGTTGGGGCACTATCCTACCCGGTTTCACCTGAACGGGGAGATTCCCCCTTATACAGGTCCATAACCTTTCGCTTCTAGGTTAGAGCGCATGCATGCGAGGGGGACACATGCAATCACCTATACCAACCTTGAACCACACTCACACACATATGCTAGGGACACATGCAAGTTTTCAGATGATTCCGACGTTCTTGCGGACTTCCACCGGCGAAACCCTGATCTGCGGGACTCGGACCGTCTACCCCCCTAGACATTCTTTTCACAGGGGTAGCCCGGCGTAGCTCTCTCTTGTTTTGTATTTGATTATGTCATGGGATGATGTGAAACCATGTTGCTTCACAAGTTGGGGCACTATACGACCCGATTTCACCATAACGGGGAGATTCCCCCTTATACAGGTCCAGAACCTTCGCTTCTAGGTTAGAGCGCATGCATGTGAGGGGGGACACATGCAATCACCTATACCAACCTGGCACCACACTCACACACATATGCTAGGGACACATGCAAGTTTTCATCGATTCCGACGTTCTCGTGGACTTCCTCCGGCGAAACCCTGATAATCTGCGGGCCTCGGATCGTCTACCCCCCTAGACATTCTTCTGACAGGGGTAGCCCGGCGTAGCTCTCTCTTGTTTTGTGTCTGACTAGGTCATAGGATGATGTAAAACCATGTTGGTTCACAAGTTGGGGCACTATCCTACCCGGTTTCACATGAACGGGGAGATCCCCCCTTATACAGGTCTAGAACCTTTCGCTTCTAGGTTAGAGCGCATGCATGCGAGAGGGACACATGCAATCACCTATAACAACCTTGCACCACACTCACACACATATGCTAGGGACACATGCAAGTTTTCAGATGATTCCGACGTTCTCGTGGTCTTCCTCCGGCGAAACCCTGATCTGCGGGACTCGGATCGTCTACCCCCTAGACATTCTTCTGACAGGGGTAGCCCGGCGTAGCTCTCTTTTGTTTTGTGTCTGACTAGGTCATAGGATGATGTAAAACCATGTTGGTTCACAAGTTGGGGCACTATCCTACCCGATTTCACGTGAACGGGGAGATTCCCCCTTATACAGGTCGAGAACCTTTTGCTTCTAGGTTAGAGCGCATGCATGCGAGAGGGACACATGCAATCACCAATAACAACCTTGCACCACACTCACACACATATGCTAGGGACACATGCAAGTTTTCAGATGATTCAGACGTTCTCGTGGTCTTCCTCCGGCGAAACCCTGATCTGCGGGACTCGGATCGTCTACCCCCCTAGACATTCTTCTGACAGGGGTAGCCTGGCGTAGCTCTCTCTTGTTTTGTGTCTGACTAGGTGATAGGATGATGTAAAACCATGTTGGTTCACAAGTTGGGGCACTATCCTACCCGGTTTCACCTGAACGGGGAGATTCCCCCTTATACAGGTCCATAACCTTTCGCTTCTAGGTTAGAGCGCATGCATGCGAGGGGGACACATGCAATCACCTATACCAACCTTGAACCACACTCACACACATATGCTAGGGACACATGCAAGTTTTCAGATGATTCCGACGTTCTTGCGGACTTCCACCGGCGAAACCCTGATCTGCGGGACTCGGACCGTCTACCCCCCTAGACATTCTTTTGACAGGGGTAGCCCGGCGTAGCTCTCTCTTGTTTTGTATTTGATTATGTCATGGGATGATGTGAAACCATGTTGGTTCACAAGTTGGGGCACTATCCTACCCGGTTTCACCTGAACGGGGAGATTCCCCCTTATACAGGTCCAGAACCTTCGCTTCTAGGTTAGAGCGCATGCATGCGAGGGGGACACATGCAATCACCTATACCAACCTTGCACCACACTCACACACATATGCTAGGGACACATGCAAGTTTTCAGATGATTCCGACGTTCGCGTGGTCTTCCTCCGACGAAACCCTGATCTGCGGGACTCGGATCGTCTACCCCCCTAGACATTCTTCTGACAGGGGTAGCCCGGCGTAGCTCTCTCTTGTTTTGTGTCTGACTAGGTCATAGGATGATGTAAAACCATGTTGGTTCACAAGTTGGGGCACTATCCTACCCGGTTTCACGTGAACGGGGAGATTACCCCTTATACAGGTCGAGAACCTTTCGCTTCTAGGTTAGAGCGCATGCATGCGAGAGGGACACATGCAATCACCTATAACAACCTTGCACCACACTCACACACATATGCTAGGGACACATGCAAGTTTTCAGATGATTCTGACGTTCTCGTGGTCTTCCTCTGGCGAAACCCTGATCTGCGGGACTCGGATCGTCTACCCCCTAGACATTCTTCTGACAGGGGTAGCCCGGCGTAGCTCTCTCTTGTTTTGTGTCTGACTAGGTGATAGGATGATGTAAAACCATGTTGGTTCACAAGTTGGCGCACTATCCTACCCGGTTTCACGTGAACGGGGAGATTCCCCCTTATACAGGTCGAGAACCTTTTGCTTCTAGGTTAGAGCGCATGCATGCGAGAGGGACACATGAAATCACCTATAACAACATTGCACCACACTCACACACATATGCTAGGGACACATGCAAGTTTTCAGATGATTCCGACGTTCTCGTGGTCTTCCTCCGGCGAAACCCTGATCTGCGGGACTCGGATCGTCTACCCCCCTAGACATTCTTCTGACAGGGGTAGCCTGGCGTAGCTCTCTCTTATTTTGTGTCTGAATAGGTGATAGGATGATGTAAAACCATGTTGGTTCACAAGTTGGGGCACTATCCTACCCGGTTTCACCTGAACGGGGAGATTCCCCCTTATACAGGTCCATAACCTTTCGCTTCTAGGTTAGAGCGCATGCATGCGAGGGGGACACATGCAATCACCTATACCAACCTTGAACCACACTCACACACATATGCTAGGGACACATGCAAGTTTTCAGATGATTCCGACGTTCTTGCGAACTTCCACCGGCGAAACCCTGATCTACGGGACTCGGACCGTCTACCCCCCTAGACATTCTTTTCACAGGGGTAGCCCGGCGTAGCTCTCTCTTGTTTTGTATTTTATTATGTCATGGGATGATGTGAAACCATGTTGCTTCACAAGTTGGGGCACTATACGACCCGATTTCACCATAACGGGGAGATTCCCCCTTATACAGGTCCAGAACCTTCGCTTCTAGGTTAGAGCGCATGCATGTGAGGGGGGACACATGCAATCACCTATACCAACCTGGCACCACACTCACACACATATGCTAGGGACACATGCAAGTTTTCATCGATTCCGACGTTCTCGTGGACTTCCTCCGGCGAAACCCTGATAATCTGCGGGCCTCGGATCGTCTACCCCCCTAGACATTCTTCTGACAGGGGTAGCCCGGCGTAGCTCTCTCTTGTTTTGTGTCTGACTAGGTCATAGGATGATGTAAAACCATGTTGGTTCACAAGTTGGGGCACTATCCTACCCGGTTTCACATGAACGGGGAGATCCCCCCTTATACAGGTCTAGAACCTTTCGCTTCTAGGTTAGAGCGCATGCATGCGAGAGGGACACATGCAATCACCTATAACAACCTTGCACCACACTCACACACATATGCTAGGGACACATGCAAGTTTTCAGATGATTCCGACGTTCTCGTGGTCTTCCTCCGGCGAAACCCTGATCTGCGGGACTCGGATCGTCTACCCCCTAGACATTCTTCTGACAGGGGTAGCCCGGCGTAGCTCTCTTTTGTTTTGTGTCTGACTAGGTCATAGGATGATGTAAAACCATGTTGGTTCACAAGTTGGGGCACTATCCTACCCGATTTCACGTGAACGGGGAGATTCCCCCTTATACAGGTCGAGAACTTTTTGCTTCTAGGTTAGAGCGCATGCATGCGAGAGGGACACATGCAATCACCTATAACAACCTTGCACCACACTCACACACATATGCTAGGGACACATGCAAGTTTTCAGATGATTCAGACGTTCTCGTGGTCTTCCTCCGGCGAAACCCTGATCTGCGGGACTCGGATCGTCTACCCCCCTAGACATTCTTCTGACAGGGGTAGCCTGGCGTAGCTCTCTCTTGTTTTGTGTCTGACTAGGTGATAGGATGATGTAAAACCATGTTGGTTCACAAGTTGGGGCACTATCCTACCCGGTTTCACCTGAACGGGGAGATTCCCCCTTATACAGGTCCATAACCTTTCGCTTCTAGGTTAGAGCGCATGCATGCGAGGGGGACACATGCAATCACCTATACCAACCTTGAACCACACTCACACACATATGCTAGGGACACATGCAAGTTTTCAGATGATTCCGACGTTCTTGCGGACTTCCACCGGCGAAACCCTGATCTGCGGGACTCGGACCGTCTACCCTCCTAGACATTCTTTTGACAGGGGTAGCCCGGCGTAGCTCTCTCTTGTTTTGTATTTGATTATGTCATGGGATGATGTGAAACCATGTTGGTTCACAAGTTGGGGCACTATACGGCCCGATTTCACCATAACGGGGAGATTCCCCCTTATACAGGTCCAGAACCTTCGCTTCTAGGTTAGAGCGCATGCATGTGAGGGGGGACACATGCAATCACCTATACCAACCTGGCACCACACTCACACACATATGCTAGGGACACATGCAAGTTTTCATCGATTCCGACGTTCTCGTGGACTTCCTCCGGCGAAACCCTGATAATCTGCGGGCCTCGGATCGTCTACCCCCTAGACATTCTTCTGACAGGGGTAGCCCGGCGTAGCTCTCTCTTGTTTTGTGTCTGACTAGGTCATAGGATGATGTAAAACCATGTTGGTTCACAAGTTGGGGCACTATCCTACCCGGTTTCACATGAACGGGGAGATCCCCCCTTATACAGGTCTAGAACCTTTCGCTTCTAGGTTAGAGCGCATGCATGCGAGAGGGACACATGCAATCACCTATAACAACCTTGCACCACACTCACACACATATGCTAGGGACACATGCAAGTTTTCAGATGATTCCGACGTTCTCGTGGTCTTCCTCCGGCGAAACCCTGATCTGCGGGACTCGGATCGTCTACCCCATAGACATTCTTCTGACAGGGGTAGCCCGGCGTAGCTCTCTTTTGTTTTGTGTCTGACTAGGTCATAGGATGATGTAAAACCATGTTGGTTCACAAGTTGGGGCACTATCCTACCCGATTTCACGTGAACGGGGAGATTCCCCCTTATACAGGTCGAGAACCTTTTGCTTCTAGGTTAGAGCGCATGCATGCGAGAGGGACACATGCAATCACCTATAACAACCTTGCACCACACTCACACACATATGCTAGGGACACATGCAAGTTTTCAGATGATTCCGACGTTCTCGTGGTCTTCCTCCGGCGAAACCCTGATCTGCGGGACTCGGATCGTCTACCCCCCTAGACATTCTTCTGACAGGGGTAGCCTGGCGTAGCTCTCTCTTGTTTTGTGTCTGACTAGGTGATAGGATGATGTAAAACCATGTTGGTTCACAAGTTGGGGCACTATCCTACCCGGTTTCACCTGAACGGGGAGATTCCCCCTTATACAGGTCCATAACCTTTCGCTTCTAGGTTAGAGCGCATGCATGCGAGGGGGACACATGCAATCACCTATACCAACCTTGAACCACACTCACACACATATGCTAGGGACACATGCAAGTTTTCAGATGATTCCGACGTTCTTGCGGACTTCCACCGGCGAAACCCTGATCTGCGGGACTCGGACCGTCTACCCCCCTAGACATTCTTTTGACAGGGGTAGCCCGGCGTAGCTCTCTCTTGTTTTGTATTTGATTATGTCATGGGATGATGTGAAACCATGTTGGTTCACAAGTTGGGGCACTATACGGCCCGATTTCACCATAACGGGGAGATTCCCCCTTATACAGGTCCAGAACCTTCGCTTCTAGGTTAGAGCGCATGCATGTGAGGGGGGACACATGCAATCACCTATACCAACCTGGCACCACACTCACACACATATGCTAGGGACACATGCAAGTTTTCATCGATTCCGACGTTCTCGTGGACTTCCTCCGGCGAAACCCTAATGATCTGCGGGCCTCGGATCGTCTACCCCCCTAGACATTCTTCTGACAGGGGTAGCCCGGCGTAGCTCTCTCTTGTTTTCTGTCTGACTAGGTCATAGGATGATGTAAAACCAAGTTGGTTCACAAGTTGGGGCCCTATCCTACCCGGTTTCACATGAACGGGGAGATCCCCCCTTATACAGGTCTAGAACCTTTCGCTTCTAGGTTAGAGCGCATGCATGCGAGAGGGACACATGCAATCACCTATAACAACCTTGCACCACACTCACACACATATGCTAGGGACACATGCAAGTTTTCAGATGATTCCGACGTTCTCGTGGTCTTCCTCCGGCGAAACCCTGATCTGCGGGACTCGGATCGTCTACCCCCCTAGACATTCTTCTGACAGGGGTAGCCCGGCGTAGCTCTCTCTTGTTTTGTGTCTGACTAGGTGATAGGATGATGTAAAACCATGTTGGTTCACAAGTTGGGGCACTATCCTACCCGGTTTCACCTGAACGGGGAGATTCCCCCTTATACAGGTCCATAACCTTTCGCTTCTCGGTTAGAGCGCATGCATGCGAGGGGGACACATGCAATCACCTATACCAACCTTGAACCACACTCACACACATATGCTAGGGACACATGCAAGTTTTCAGATGATTCCGACGTTCTTGTGGACTTCCACCGGCGAAACCCTGATCTGCGGGACTCGGACCGTCTACCCCCCTAGACATTCTTTTGACAGGGGTAGCCCGGCGTAGCTCTCTCTTGTTTTGTATTTGATTATGTCATGGGATGATGTGAAACCATGTTGGTTCACAAGTTGGGGCACTATACGGCCCAATTTCACCATAACGGGGAGATTCCCCCTTATACAGGTCCAGAACCTTCGCTTCTAGGTTAGAGCGCATGCATGTGAGGGGGGACACATGCAATCACCTATACCAGCCTGGCACCACACTCACACACATATGCTAGGGACACATGCAAGTTTTTATCGATTCTGACGTTCTCGTGGACTTCCTCCGGCGAAACCCTGATGATCTACGGGCCTCGGATCGTCTACCCCCCTAGACATTCTTCTGACAGGGGTAGCCCGGCGTAGCTCTCTCTTGTTTTGTGTCTGACTAGGTCATAGGATGATGTAAAACCATGTTGGTTCACAAGTTGGGGCACTATCCTACCCGGTTTCACATGAACGAGGAGATCCCCCCTTATACAGGTCTAGAACCTTTCGCTTCTAGGTTAGAGCGCATGCATGCGAGAGGGACACACGCAATCACCTATACCAACCTTGCACCACACTCACACACATATGCTAGGGACACATGCAAGTTTTCAGATGATTCCGACGTTCTCGTGGTCTTCCTCCGGCGAAACCCTGATCTGCGAGACTCAGATCGTCTACCCCCTAGACATTCTTCTGATAGTGGTAGCCCGGCGTAGCTCTATCTTGTTTGTGTCTGACTAGGTCATAGGATGATGTAAAACCATGTTGGTTCACAAGTTGGGGCACTATCCTACCCGGTTTCACCTGAACAGGGAGATTCCCCCTTATACAGGTCCATAACCTTTCGCTTCTAGGTTAGAGGGCATGCATGCGAGGGGGACACATGCAATCACCTATACCAACCTTGCACCACACTCACACACATATGCTAGGGACACATGCAAGTTTTCAGATGATTCCGACGATCTTGCGGACTTCCACCGGCGAAACCCTGATCTGCGGGACTCGGACCGTCTACCCCCCTAGACATTCTTCTGACAGGGGTAGCCCGGCGTAGCTCTCTCTTGTTTTGTGTTTGATTATGTCATGGGATGATGTGAAACCATGTTGGTTCACAAGTTGGGGCACTATACGGCCCGGTTTCACCGTAACAGGGAGATTCCCCCTTATACAGGTCCAGAACCTTCGCTTCTAGGTTAGAGCGCATGCAAGTGAGGGGGGACACATGCAATCACCTATACCAACCTGGCACCACACTCACACACATATGCTAGGGACACATGAAATTTTTCATCGATTCCGACGTTCTCGTGTACTTCCTCCGGCGAAACCCTGATGATCTGCGGGCCTCGGATCGTCTACCCCCCTAGACATTCTTCTGACAGGGGTAGCCCGGCGTAGCTCTCTCTTGTTTTGTGTCTGACTAGGTCATGGGATGATGTAAAACCATGTTGGTTCACAAGTTGGGGCACTATCCTACCCGGTTTCACATGAATGGGGAGATTCCCCCTTATACAGGTCGAGAACCTTTCGCTTCTAGGTTAGAGCGCATGCATGCGAGAGGGACACATGCAATCACCTATACCAACCTTGCACCACACTCACACACATATGCTAGGGACACATGCAAGTTTTCAGATGATTCCGATGTTCTCGTGGTCTTCCTCCGGCGAAACCCTGATCTACGGGACTCGGATCGTCTACCCCCCTAGACATTCTTCTGACAGGGGTAGCCCGGCGTAGCTCTCTCTTGTTTTGTGTCTGACTAGGTCATAGGATGATGTAAAACCATGTTGGCTCACAAGTTGGGGCACTATCCTACCCGGTTTCACCTGAACGGGGAGATTCCCCCTTATATAGGTCCATATCCTTTCGCTTCTAGGTTAGAGCGCATGCATGCGAGGGGGACACATGCAATCACCTATACCAACCTTGCACCACACTCACACACATATGCTAGGGACACATGCAAGTTTTCAGATGATTCCGACATTCTTGCGGACTTCCACCGGCGAAACCCTAATCTGCGGGACTCGGACCGTCTACCCCCCTAGACATTCTTCTGACAGGGGTAGCCCGGCGTAGCTCTCTCTTGTTTTGTGTTTGATTATGTCATGGGATGATGTGAAACCATGTTGGTTCACAAGTTGGGGCACTATACGGCCCGGTTTCACGGTAACAGGGAGATTCCCCCTTATAAAGTCCAGAACCTTCGCTTCTAGGTTAGAGCGCATGCATGTGAGGGGGGACACATGCAATCACCTATACCAACCTGGCACCACACACACACATATGCTAGGGACACATGAAAGTTTTCATCGATTCCGACGTTCTCGTGGACTTCCTCCGGCGAAACCCTGATGATCTGCGGTCCTCGGATCGTCTACCCCCCTAGACATTCTTCTGACAGGGGTAGCCCGGCGTAGCTGTCTCTTGTTTTGTGTCTGACTAGGTCATAGGATGATGTAAAACCATGTTGGTTCACAAGTTGGGGCACTATCCTACCCGGTTTCACGTGAACGGGGAGATTCCCCCTTATACAGGTCGAGAACCTTTCGCTTCTAGGTTAGAGCGCATGCATGCGAGAGGGACACATGCAATCACCTATACCAACCTTGCACCACACTCACACACATATGCTAGGGACACATGCAAGTTTTTAGATGATTCCGACGTTCTCGTGGTCTTCCTCCGGCGAAACCCTGATCTGCGGGACTCGGATCGTCTACCCCCCTAGACATTCTTCTGACAGGGTAGCCCGACGTAGCTCTCTATTGTTTTGTGTCTGACTAGGTCATAGGATGATGTAAAACCATGTTGGTTCACAAGTTGGGGCACTATCCTACCTGGTTTCACCTGAACGGGGAGATTCCCCCTTATACAGGTCCATAACCTTTCGCTTCTAGGTTAGAGTGCATGCATGCGAGGGGGACACATGCAATCACCTATACCAACCTTGCACCACACTCACACACATATGCTAGGGACACATGCAAGTTTTCAGATGATTCCGACGTTCTTGCGGACTTCCACCGGCGAAACCCTGATCTGTGAGTGGGGACACATGCAATCACCTATACCAACCTGGCACCACACTCACACACATATGCTAGGGACACATGCAAGTTTTCATCGATTCCGACGTTCTCGTGGACTTCCTCCGGCGAAACCCTGATGATCAGCGGGCCTCGGATCGTCTACCCCCTAGACATTCTTCTGACAGGGGTAGCCCGGCGTAGCTCTCTCTTGTTTTGTGTCTGACTAGGTCATAGGATGATGTAAAACCATGTTGGTTCACAAGTTGGGGCACTATCCTACCCGGTTTCACCTGAACAGGGAGATTCCCCCTTATACAGGTCCATAACCTTTCGCTTCTAGGTTAGAGCGCATGCATGCGAGAGGGACACATGCAATCACCTATACAAACCTTGCACCACACTCACACACATATTCTATGGACACATGCAAGTTTTCAGATGATTCCGACGTTCTCGTGGTCTTCCTCCGGCGAAACCCTGATCTGCGGGCCTCGGATCGTCTACCCCCCTAGACATTCTTCTGACAGGGGTAGCCCGGCGTAGCTCTCTCTTGTTTTGTGTCTGACTAGGTCATAGGATGATGTAAAACCATGTTGGTTCACAAGTTGGGGCACTATCCTACCCGGTTTCACCTGAACGGGGAGATTCCCCCTTATGCAGGTCCAGAACCTTCGCTTCTAGGTTAGAGCGCATGCATGCGAGGGGGACACATGCAATCACCTACACCAACCTTGCACCACACTCACACACATATGCTAGGGACACATGCAAGTTTTCAGATGATTCCGACGTTCTCGTGGTCTTCCTCCGACGAAACCCTGATCTGCGGGACTCGGATCGTCTACCCCCCTAGACATTCTTCTGACAGGGGTAGCCCGGCGTAGCTCTCTCTTGTTTTGTGTCTGACTAGGTCATAGGATGATGTAAAACCATGTTGGTTCACAAGTTGGGGCACTATCCTACCCGGTTTCACGTGAACGAGGAGATTCCCCCTTATACAGGTCGAGAACCTTTCGCTTCTAGGTTAGAGCGCATGCATGCAAGAGGGACACATGCAATCACCTATAACAACCTTGCACCACACTCACACACATATGCTAGGGACACATGCAAGTTTTCAGATGATTCCGACGTTCTCGTGGTCTTCCTCCGGCGAAACCCTGATCTGCGGGACTCGGATCGTCTACCCCCCTAGACATTCTTCTGACAGGGGTAGCCCGGCGTAGCTCTCTCTTGTTTTGTGTCTGACTAGGTGATAGGATGATGTAAAACCATGTTGGTTCACAAGTTGGGGCACTATCCTACCCGGTTTCACCTGAACGGGGAGATTCCCCCTTATACAGGTCCATAACCTTTCGCTTCTAGGTTAGAGCGCATGCATGCGAGGGGGACACATGCAATCACCTATACCAACCTTGCACCACACTCACACACATATGCTAGGGACACATGCAAGTTTTCAGATGATTCCGACGTTCTTGCGGACTTCCACCGGCGAAACCCTGATCTGCGGGACTCGGACCGTCTACCCCCCTAGACATTCTTTTGACAGGGGTAGCCCGGCGTAGCTCTCTCTTGTTTTGTATTTGATTATGTCATGGGATGATGTGAAACCATGTTGGTTCACAAGTTGGGGCACTATACGGCCCGGTTTCACCATAACGAGGAGATTCCCCCTTATACAGGTCCAGAACCTTCGCTTCTAGGTTAGAGCGCATGCATGTGAGGGGGGACACATGCAATCACCTATACCAACCTGGCACCACACTCACACACACATGCTAGGGACACATGCAAGTTTTCATCGATTCCGACGTTCTCGTGGACTTCCTCCGGCGAAACCCTGATGATCTGCGGGACTCGGATCGTCTACCCCCCTAGACATTCTTCTGACAGGGGTAGCTCGGCGTAGCTCTCTCTTGTTTTGTGTCTGACTAGGTCATAGGATGATGTAAAACCATGTTGGTTCACAAGTTGGGGCACTATCCTACCCGGTTTCACATGAACGGGGAGATCCCCCCTTATACAGGTCTAGAACCTTTCGCTTCTAGGTTAGAGCGCATGCATGCGAGAGGGACACATGCAATCACCTATACCAACCTTGCACCACACTCACACACATATGCTAGGGACACATGCAAGTTTTCAGATGATTCCGACGTTCTCATGGTCTTCCTTCGGCGAAACCTTGATCTGCGGAACTCGGATCGTCTACCCCCCTAGACATTCTTCTGACAGGGGTAGCCCGGCGTAGCTCTCTCTTGTTTTGTGTCTGACTAGGTCATAGGATGATGTAAAACCATGTTGGTTCACAAGTTGGGGCACTATCCTACCCGGTTTCACCTGAACGGGGAGATTCCCCCTTATACAGGTCCATAACCTTTCGCTTCTAGGTTAGAGCGCATGCATGCGAGGGGGACACATGCAATCACCTATACCAACCTTGCACCACACTCACACACATATCCTAGGTACACATGCAAGTTTTCAGATGATTCTGACGTTCTTGCGGACTTCCACCGGCGAAACCCTGATCTGCGGGACTCGGACCGTCTACCCCCCTAGACATTCTTCTGACGGGGGTAGCTCGGCGTAGCTCTCTCTTGTTTTGTGTTTGATTATGTCATGGTATGATGTGAAACCATGTTGGTTCACAAGTTGGGGCACTATACGGCCCGGTTTCACCGTAACAGGGAGATTCCCCCTTATACAGGTCCAGAACCTTCGCTTCTAGGTTAGAGCGCATGCATGTGAGGGGGGACACATGCAGTCACCTATATATACCAACCTGGCATCACACTCTCACACATATGCTAGGGACACATGCAAGTTTTCATCGATTCCGACGTTCTCGTGGACTTCCTCCGGTGAAACCCTGATGATCTGCGGGCCTCGGATCGTCTACCTAATGGAAATGAAGTTCAACATCCTCTAGAACCTTATGGTCTTTTGCAAAGTTAGGTTTCCATGGTCTGAATACTTACAAATAGGCAACAAAAAGTTAACTAAAAACTTTAAATAAATACATTTGAAAGAAAAAAATAAAAAGAAAATCAGAAAATACCTAAAGGCACACGGCAAAGGACAAAACACACGGCAAAGAGGTCCTTTGCCGTGTGCCTGTCGCCGTCAAACACATGGCAAAGGTCCTTTGCCGTGTGTCTGTCTCCCTCAGACACACGGCAAAGAATGTTTTTCACCTTTAGCAAGGCTTTTATTACATATATGTTAGGTGATATTATTTCATAGGATCATGAGAGCACACATATGATCATAGGTTATTGTGGTCTTGATCACTATATACATGCACCCCCCCTGATTCCGACGTTCTCGTGGACTTCCTCCGGCGAAACCCTGATGATCTACGGGCCTCGGATCGTCTACCCCCTAGACATTCTTCTGACAGGGGTAGCCCGGCGTAGCTCTCTCTTGTTTTGTGTTTGATTATGTCATGGGATGATGTGAAACCATGTTGGTTCACAAGTTGGGGCACTATATGGCCCAGTTTCACCGTAACGGGGAGATTCCCCCTTATACAGGTCCAGAACCTTCGCTTCTAGGTTAGAGCGCATGCATGTGAGGGGGGACACATGCAATCACCTATATCAACCTGGCACCACACTCACACACATATGCTAGGGACACATGCAAGTTTTCATCGATTCCGACGTTCTCGTGGACTTCCTCCGGCGAAACCCTGATGATCTGCGGGCCTCGGATAGTCTACCCCCTAGACATTCTTCTGACAGGGGTAGCCTGGCGTAGCTCTCTCTTGTTTTGTGTCTGACTAGGTCATAGGATGATGTAAAACCATGTTGGTTCACAAGTTGGGGCACTATCCTACACGGTTTCACCTGAACAAGGAGATTCCCCCTCATACAGGTCCAGAACCTTTCGCTTCTAGGTTAGAGCGCATGCATGCGAGGGGGACACATGCAATCACCTATACCAACCTTGCACCACACTCACACACATATGCTAGGGACACATGCAAGTTTTTAGATGATTCCGACGTTCTCGTGGTCTTCCTCCGGCGAAACCCTGATCTGCGGGACTCGAATCGTCTACCCCCCTAGACATTCTTCTGACAAGGGTAGCCCGGCGTAGCTCTCTCTTGTTTTCTGTCTGACTAGGTCATAGGATGATGTAAAACCATGTTGGTTCACAAGTTGGGGCACTATCCTACCCGGTTTCACCTGAACGGGGAGATTCCCCCTTATATAGGTCCATAACCTTCCGCTTCTAGGTTAGAGCGCATGCATGCGAGGGGGACACATGCAATCACCTATACCAACCTTGCACCACACTCACACACATATGCTAGGGACACATGCAAGTTTTCAGATGATTCCGACGTTCTTGCGGACTTCCACCGGCGAAACCCTGATCTGCGGGACTCGGACCGTCTACCCCCCTAGACATTCTTCTGACAGGGGTAGCCCGGCGTAGCTCTCGCTTGTTTTGTGTTTGATTATGTCATGGGATGATGTGAAACCATGTTGGTTCACAAGTTGGGGCACTATACGGCCCGGTTTCACCGTAACGGGGAGATTCCCCCTTATACAGGTCCAGAACCTTTGCTTCTAGGTTAGAGCGCATGCATGTGAGGGGGGACACATGCAATCACCTATACCAACCTGGCACCACACTCACACACATATGCTAGGGACACATGCAAGTTTTCATCGATTCCGACGTTCTCGTGGACTTCCTCCGGCGAAACCCTGATGATCTGCGGGCCTCGGATCGTCTACCCCCCTAGACATTCTTCTGACAGGGGTAGCCCGATGTAGCTCTCTCTTGTTTTGTGTCTGACTAGGTCATAGGATGATGTAAAACCATGTTGGTTCACAAGTTGGGGCCCTATCCTACCCGGTTTCACATGAACGGGGAGATCCCCCCTTATACAGGTCTAGAACCTTTCGCTTCTAGGTTAGAGCGCATGCATGCGAGGGGGACACATGCAATCACCTATAACAACCTTGCACCACACTCACACACATATGCTAGGGACACATGCAAGTTTTCAGATGATTCCGACGTTCTCGTGGTCTTCCTCCGGCGAAACCCTGATCTGCGGGACTCGGATCGTCTACCCCCCTAGACATTCTTCTGACAGGGGTAGCCCGGCGTAGCTCTCTCTTGTTTTGTGTCTGACTAGGTGATAGGATGATGTAAAACCATGTTGGTTCACAAGTTGGGGCACTATCCTACCCGGTTTCACCTGAACGGGGAGATTCCCCCTTATACAGGTCCATAACCTTTCGCTTCTAGGTTAGAGCGCATGCATGCGAGGGGGACACATGCAATCACCTATACCAACCTTGAACCACACTCACACACATATGCTAGGGACACATGCAAGTTTTCAGATGATTCCGACGTTCTTGCGGACTTCCACCGGCGAAACCCTGATCTGCGGGACTCGGACCGTCTACCCCCCTAGACATTCTTTTGACAGGGGTAGCCCGGCGTAGCTCTCTCTTGTTTTGTATTTGATTATGTCATGGGATGATGTGAAACCATGTTGGTTCACAAGTTGGGGCACTATACGGCCCGATTTCACCATAACGGGGAGATTCCCCCTTATACAGGTTCAGAACCTTCGCTTCTAGGTTAGAGCGCATGCATGTGAGGGGGGACACATGCAATCACCTATACCAGCCTGGCACCACACTCACACACATATGCTAGGGACACATGCAAGTTTTCATCGATTCCGACGTTCTCGTGGACTTCCTCCGGCGAAACCCTGATGATCTGCGGGCCTCGGATCGTCTACCCCCCTAGACATTCTTCTGACAGGGGTAGCCCGGCGTAGCTCTCTCTTGTTTTGTGTCTGACTAGGTCATAGGATGATGTAAAACCATGTTGGTTCACAAGTTGGGGCACTATCCTACCCGGTTTCACATGAACGGGGAGATCCCCCCTTATACAGGTCTAGAACCTTTCGCTTCTATGTTAGAGCGCATGCATGCGAGAGGGACACACGCAATCACCTATACCAACCTTGCACCACACTCACACACATATGCTAGGGACACATGCAAGTTTTCAGATGATTCCGACGTTCTCGTGGTCTTCCTCCGGGGAAACCCTGATCTGCGAGACTCAGATCGTCTACCCCCCTAGACATTCTTCTGATAGTGGTAGCCCGGCGTAGCTCTCTCTTGTTTGTGTCTGACTAGGTCATAGGATGATGTAAAACCATGTTGGTTCACAAGTTGGGATACTATCCTACCCGGTTTCACCTGAACAGGGAGATTCCCCCTTATACAGGTCCATAACCTTTCGCTTCTAGGTTAGAGCGCATGCATGCGAGGGGGACACATGCAATCACCTATACCAACCTTGCACCACACTCACACACATATGCTAGGGACACATGCAAGTTTTCAGATGATTCCGACGATCTTGCGGACTTCCACCGGCGAAACCCTGATCTGCGGGACTCGGACCGTCTACCCCCCTAGACATTCTTCTGACAGGGGTAGCCCGGCGTAGCTCTATCTTGTTTTGTGTTTGATTATGTCATGGGATGATGTGAAACCATGTTGGTTCGCAAGTTGGGGCACTATACGGCCCGGTTTCACCGTAACAGGGAGATTCCCCCTTATACAGGTCCATAACCTTCGCTTCTAGGTTAGAGCGCATGCAAGTGAGGGGGGACACATGCAATCACCTATACCAACCTGGCACCACACTCACACACATATGCTAGGGACACATGAAATTTTTCATCGATTTCGACGTTCTCGTGTACTTCCTCCGGCGAAACCCTGATGATCTGCGGGCCTCGGATCGTCTACCCCCCTAGACATTCTTCTGACAGGGGTAGCCCGGCGTAGCTCTCTCTTGTTTTGTGTCTGACTAGGTCATAGGATGATGTAAAACCATGTTGGTTCACAAGTTGGGGCACTATCCTACCCGCTTTCACATGAACGGGGAGATTCCCCCTTATACAGGTCGAGAACCTTTCGCTTCTAGGTTAGAGCGCATGCATGCGAGAGGGACACATGCAATCACCTATACCAACCTTGCACCACACACACACACATATGCTAGGGACACATGCAAGTTTTCAGATGATTCCGACGTTCTCGTGGTATTCCCCCGGCGAAACCCTGATCTACGGGACTCGGATCGTCTACCCCCCTAGACATTCTTCTGACAGGGGTAGCCCGGCGTAGCTCTCTCTTGTTTTGTGTCTGACTAGGTCATAGGATGATGTAAAACCATGTTGGCTCACAAGTTGGGGCACTATCCTACCCGGTTTCACCTGAACGGGGAGATTCCCCCTTATACAGGTCCATAACCTTTCGCTTCTAGGTTAGAGCGCATGCATGCGAGGGGGACACATGCAATCACCTATACCAACCTTGCACCACACTCACACACATATGCTATGGACACATGCAAGTTTTCAGATGATTCCGACATTCTTGCGGACTTCCACCGGCGAAACCCTAATCTGCGGGACTTGGACCGTCTACCCCCCTAGACATTCTTCTGACAGGGGTAGCCCGGCGTAGCTCTCTCTTGTTTTGTGTTTGATTATGTCATGGGATGATGTGAAACCATGTTGGTTCACAAGTTGGGGCACTATACGGCCCGGTTTCACCGTAACAGGGAGATTCCCCCTTATACAGGTCCAGAACCTTCGCTTCTAGGTTAGAGCGCATGCATGTGAGGGGGGACACATGCAATCACCTATACCAACCTGGCACCACACTCACACACATATGCTAGGGACACATGAAATTTTTCATCGATTCCGACGTTCTCGTGTACTTCCTCCGGCGAAACCCTGATGATCTGCGGGCCTCGGATCGTCTACCCCCCTAGACATTCTTCTGACAGGGGTAGCCCGACGTAGCTCTCTCTTGTTTTGTGTCTGACTAGGTCATAGGATGATGTAAAACCATGTTGGTTCACAAGTTGGGGCACTATCCTACCTGGTTTCACCTGAACGGGGAGATTCCCCCTTATACAGGTCCATAACCTTTCGCTTCTAGGTTAGAGTGCATGCATGCGAGGGGGACACATGCAATCACCTATACCAACCTTGCACCACACTCACACACATATGCTAGGGACACATGCAAGTTTTCAGATGATTCCGACGTTCTTGCGGACATCCACCGGCGAAACCCTGATCTGTGAGTAGGGACACATGCAATCACCTATACCAACCTGGCACCACACTCACACACATATGCTAGGGACACATGCAAGTTTTCATCGATTCCGACGTTCTCGTGGACTTCCTCCGGCGAAACCCTGATGATCTGCGGGCCTCGGATCGTCTACCCCCCTAGACATTCTTCTGAAAGGGGTAGCCCGGCGTAGCTCTCTCTTGTTTTGTGTCTGACTAGGTCATAGGATGATGTAAAACCATGTTGGTTCACAAGTTGGGGCACTATCCTACCCGGTTTCACCTGAACAGGGAGATTCCCCCTTATACAGGTCCATAACCTTTCGCTTCTAGGTTAGAGCGCATGCATGCGAGGGGGACACATGCAATCACCTATACCAACCTTGAACCACACTCACACACATATGCTAGGGACACATGCAAGTTTTCAGATGATTCCGACGTTCTTGCGGACTTCCACCGGCGAAACCCTGATCTGCGGGACTCGGACCGTCTACCCCCCTAGACATTCTTTTGACAGGGGTAGCCCGGCGTAGCTCTCTCTTGTTTTGTATTTGATTATGTCATGGGATGATGTGAAACCATGTTGGTTCACAAGTTGGGGCACTATACGGCCCGATTTCACCATAACGGGGAGATTCCCCCTTATACAGGTTCAGAACCTTCGCTTCTAGGTTAGAGCGCATGCATGTGAGGGGGGACACATGCAATCACCTATACCAGCCTGGCACCACACTCACACACATATGCTAGGGACACATGCAAGTTTTCATCGATTCCGACGTTCTCGTGGACTTCCTCCGGCGAAACCCTGATGATCTGCGGGCCTCGGATCGTCTACCCCCCTAGACATTCTTCTGACAGGGGTAGCCCGGCGTAGCTCTCTCTTGTTTTGTGTCTGACTAGGTCATAGGATGATGTAAAACCATGTTGGTTCACAAGTTGGGGCACTATCCTACCCGGTTTCACGTGAACGAGGAGATTCCCCCTTATACAGGTCGAGAACCTTTCGCTTCTAAGTTAGAGCGCATGCATGCGAGAGGGACACATGCAATCACCTATAACAACCCTGCACCACACTCACACACATATGCTAGGGACACATGCAAGTTTTCAGATGATTCCGACGTTCTCGTGGTCTTCCTCCGGCGAAACCCTGATCTGCGGGACTCGGATCGTCTACCCCCCTAGACATTCTTCTGACAGGGGTAGCCCGTCATAGCTCTCTCTTGTTTTGTGTCTGACTAGGTGATAGGATGATGTAAAACCATGTTGGTTCACAAGTTGGGGCACTATCCTACCCGGTTTCACCTGAACAGGGAGATTCCCCCTTATACAGGTCCATAACCTTTCGCTTCTAGGTTAGAGCGCATGCATGCGAGGGGGACACATGCAATCACCTATACCAACCTTGCACCACACTCACACACATATGCTAGGGACACATGCAAGTTTTCAGATGATTCCGACATTCTTGCGGACTTCCACCGGCGAAACCCTGATCTGCGGGACTCGGACCGTCTACCCCCCTAGACATTCTTTTGACAGGGGTAGCCCGGCGTAGCTCTCTCTTGTTTTGTATTTGATTATGTCATGGGATGATGTGAAACCATGTTGGTTCACAAGTTGGGGAACTATACGGCCCGGTTTCACCATAACGGGGAGATTCCCCCTTATACAGGTCCAGAACCTTCGCTTCTAGGTTAGAGCGCATGCATGTGAGGGGGGACACATGCAATCACCTATACCAACCTGGCACCACACTCACACACATATGCTAGGGACACATGCAAGTTTTCATCGATTCCGACGTTCTCGTGGACTTCCTCTGGCGAAACCCTGATGATCTGCGGGCCTCGGATCGTCTACCCCCCTAGACATTCTTCTGACAGGGGTAGCCCGGCGTAGCTCTCTCTTGTTTTGTGTCTGACTAGGTCATAGGATGATGTAAAACCATGTTGGTTCACAAGTTGGGGCACTATCCTACCCGGTTTCACATGAACGGGAGATCCCCCCTTATACAGGTCTAGAACCTTTCGCTTCTAGGTTAGAGCGCATGCATGTGAGAGGGACACACGCAATCACCTATACCAACCTTGCACCACACTCACACACATATGCTAGGGACACATGCAAGTTTTCAGATGATTCCGAGATTCTCGTGGTCTTCCTCCGGCGAAACCCTGATCTGCGAGACTCGGATCGTCTACCCCCCTAGACATTCTTCTGATAGGGGTAGCCTGGCGTAGCTCTCTCTTGTTTGTGTCTGACTAGGTCATAGGATGATGTAAAACCATGTTGGTTCAAAAGTTGGGGCACTATCCTACCCGGTTTCACCTGAACAGGGAGATTCCCCCTTATACAGGTCCATAACCTTTCGCTTCTAGGTTAGAGCGCATGCATGCGAGGGGGACACATGCAATCACCTATACCAACCTTGCACCACACTAACACACATATGCTAGGGACACATGCAAGTTTTCAGATGATTCCGACGATCTTGCGGACTTCCACCGGCGAAACCCTGATCTGTGGGACCCGGACCGTCTACCCCCCTAGACATTCTTCTGACAGGGGTAGCCCGGCGTAGCTCTCTCTTGTTTTGTGTCTGATTATGTCATGGGATGATGTGAAACCATGTTGGTTCACAAGTTGGGGCACTATCCTACCCGGTTTCACCGTAACAGGGAGATTCCCCCTTATACAGGTCCAGAACCTTCGCTTCTAGGTTAGAGCGCATGCATGTGAGGGGGGACACATGCAATCACCTATACCAACCTGGCACCACACTCACACACATATGCTAGGGACACATGAAATTTTTCATCGATTCCGACGTTCTCGTGTACTTCCTCCGGCGAAACCCTGATGATCTGCGGGCCTCGGATCGTCTACCCCCCTAGACATTCTTCTGACAGGGGTAGCCCGGCGTAGCTCTCTCTTGTTTTGTGTCTGACTAGGTCATAGGATGATGTAAAACCATGTTGGTTCACAAGTTGGGGCACTATCCTACCCGGTTTCACGTGAATGGGGAGATTCCCCCTTATACAGGTCGAGAACCTTTCGCTTCTAGGTTAGAGCGCATGCATGCGAGAGGGACACATGTAATCACCTATACCAACCTTGCACCACACTCACACACATATGCTAGGGACACATGCAAGTTTTCAGATGATTCCGACGTTCTCGTGGTCTTCCTCCGGCGAAACCCTGATCTACGGGACTCGGATCGTCTACCCCCCTAGACATTCTTCTGACAGGGGTAGCCCGGCGTAGCTCTCTCTTGTTTTGTGTCTGACTAGGTCATAGGATGATGTAAAACCATGTTGGCTCACAAGTTGGGGCACTATCCTACCCGGTTTCACCTGAACGGGGAGATTCCCCCTTATACAGGTCCATAACCTTTCGCTTCTAGGTTAGAGCGCATGCATGCGAGGGGGACACATGCAATCACCTATATAGACCTTGCACCACACTCACACACATATGCTAGGGACACATGCAAGTTTTCAGATGATTCCGACGTTCTTGCGGACTTCCACCAGCGAAACCCTGATCTGCGGGACTTGGACCGTCTACCCCCCTAGACATTCTTCTGACAGGGGTAGCCCGGCGTAGCTCTCTCTTGTTTTGTGTTTGATTATGTCATGGGATGATGTGAAACCATGTTGGTTCACAAGTTGGGGCACTATACGGCCCGGTTTCACTGTAACAGGGAGATTCCCCCTTATACAGGTCCAGAACCTTCGCTTCTAGGTTAGAGCGCATGCATGTGAGGGGGGACACATGCAATCACCTATACCAACCTGGCACCACACTCACACACATATTCTAGGGACACATGAAAGTTTTCATCGATTCCGACGTTCTCGTGGACTTCCTCCGGCGAAACCCTAATGATCTGCGGGCCTCGGATCGTCTACCCCCCTAGACATTCTTCTGACAGGGGTAGCCCGGCGTAGCTCTCTCTTGTTTTGTGTCTGACTAGGTCATAGGATGATGTAAAACCATGTTGGTTCACAAGTTGGGGCACTATTCTACCCGGTTCCACGTGAACGGGGAGATTCCCCCTTATACAGGTCGAGAACCTTTCGCTTCTAGGTTAGAGCGCATGCATGCGAGAGGGACACATGCAATCACCTATACCAACCTTGCACCACACTCACACACATATGCTAGGGACACATGCAAGTTTTTAGATGATTCCGACGTTTTCGTGGTCTTCCTCCGGCGAAACCCTGATCTGCGGGACTCGGATCGTCTACCCCCCTAGACATTCTTCTGACAGGGTAGCCCGACGTAGCTCTCTCTTGTTTTGTGTCTGACTAGGTCATAGGATGATGTAAAACCATTTTGATTCACAAGTTGGGGCACTATCCTACCTGGTTTCACCTGAACGGGGAGATTCCCCCTTATACAGGTTCATAACCTTTCGCTTCTAGGTTAGAGCGCATGCATGCGAGGGGGACACATGCAATCACCTATACCAACCTTGCACCACACTCACACACATATGCTAGGGACACATGCAAGTTTTCAGATGATTCCGACGTTCTTGCGGACTTCCACCGGCGAAACCCTGATCTGCGGGACTCGGACCGTCTACCCCCCTAGACATTCTTCTGACGGGGGTAGCTCGGTGTAGCTCTCTCTTGTTTTGTGTTTGATTATGTCATGGGATGATGTGAAACCATGTTGGTTCACAAGTTGGGGCACTATACGGCCCGGTTTCACCGTAACAGGGAGATTCCCCCTTATACAGGTCCAGAACCTTCGCTTCTAGGTTAGAGCGCATGCATGTGAGGGGGGACACATGCAATCACCTATATATACCAACCTGGCACCACACTCACACACATATGCTAGGGACACATGCAAGTTTTCATCGATTCCGACGTTCTCGTGGACTTCCTCCGGCGAAACCCTGATGATCTGCGGGCCTCGGATCGTCTACCTAATGGAAATGAAGTTCAGCATCCTCTAGAACCTTATGGTCTATTGCAAAGTTAGTGTTTCCATGGTCTGAATACCAACAAATAGGCAACAAAAAGTTAACTAAAAACTTTAAATAAATACATTGGAAAGAAAAAAATAAAAAGAAAATTAGAAAATACCTAAAGGCACACGGCAAAGGACAAAACACACGGCAAAGAGGTCCTTTGCCGTGTGCCTGTCGCCGTCCAACACACGGCAAAGGTCCTTTGCCGTGTGTCTCTCTCCCTCAGACACACGGCAAAGAATTTTTTTCACCTTTAGCAAGGCTTTTATTACATATATGTTAGGTGATATTATTTCATAGGATCATGAGAGCACACATATGATCATAGGTTATTGTGGTCTTGATCACTATATACATGCACCCCCTGATTCCGACGTTCTCGTGGACTTCCTCCGGCGAAACCCTGATGATCTACGGGCCTCGGATCGTCTACCCCCTAGACATTCTTTTGACAGGGGTAGCCCGGCGTAGCTCTCTCTTGTTTTGTGTTTGATTATGTCATGGGATGATGTGAAACCATGTTGGTTCACAAGTTGGGGCACTATACAGCCCGGTTTCACCGTAACGGGGAGATTCCCCCTTATACAGGTCCAGAACCTTCGCTTCTAGGTTAGAGCGCATGCATGTGAGGGGGGACACATGCAATCACCTATATCAACCTGGCACCACACTCACACACATATGCTAGGGACACATGCAAGTTTTCATCGATTCCGACGTTCTCGTGGACTTCCTCCGGCGAAACCCTGATGATCTGCGGGCCTCGGATCGTCTACCCCCCTAGACATTCTTCTGACAGGGGTAGCCCGGCGTAGCTCTCTCTTGTTTTGTGTCTGACTAGGTCATAGGATGATGTAAAACCATGTCGGTTCACAAGTTGGGGCACTATCCTACCCTGTTTCACCTGAACGAGGAGATTCCCCCTCATACAGGTCTAGAACCTTTCGCTTCTAGGTTAGAGCGCATGCATGCGAGGGGGACACATGCAATCACCTATACCAACCTTGCACCACACTCACACACATATGCTTGGGACACATGCAAGTTTTCAGATGATTCCGACGTTCTCGTGGTCTTCCTCCGGCGAAACCCTGATCTGCGGGACTCGAATCGTCTACCCCCCTAGACATTCTTCTGACAGGGGTAGCCCGGCGTAGCTCTCTCTTGTTTTGTGTCTGACTAGGTCATAGGATGATGTAAAACCATGTTGGTTCATAAGTTGGGGCACTATCCTACCCGGTTTCACCTGAACGGGGAGATTCCCCCTTATACAGGTCCATAACCTTCCGCTTCTAGGTTAGAGCGCATGCATGCGAGGGGGAATCATGCAATCACCTATACCAACCTTGCACCACACTCGCACACATATGCTAGGGACACATGCAAGTTTTCAGATGATTCCGACATTCTTGCGGACTTCCACCGGCGAAACCCTGATCTGCGGAACTCGGACTGTCTACCCCCCTAGACATTCTTCTGACAGGGGTAGCCCGGCGTAGCTCTCTCTTGTTTTGTGTTTGATTATGTCATGGGATGATGTGAAACCATGTTGGTTCATAAGTTGGGGCACTATACGGCCCGGTTTCACCGTAACGGGGAGATTCCCTGTTATACAGGTCCAGAACCTTCGCTTCTAGGTTAGAGCGCATGCATGTGAGGGGGGACACATGCAATCACCTATACCAACCTGGCACCACACTCACACACATATGCTAGGGACACATGCAAGTTTTCATCGATTCCGACGTTCTCGTGGACTTCCTCCGGCGAAACCCTGATGATCTGCGGGCCTCGGATCGTCTACCCCCCTAGACATTCTTCTGACAGGGGTACCCCGGCGTAGCTCTCTCTTGTTTTGTGTCTGACTAGGTCATAGGATGATGTAAAACCATGTCGGTTCACAAGTTGGGGCACTATCCTACCCGTTTTCACCTGAACGAGGAGATTCCCCCTCATACAGGTCTAGAACCTTTCGCTTCTAGGTTAGAGCGCATGCATGCGAGGGGGACACATCCAATCACCTATACCAACCTTGCACCACACTCACACACATATTCTAGGGACACATGCAAGTTTTCAGATGATTCCGACGTTCTCGTGGTCTTCCTCCGGCGAAACCCTGATCTGCGGGACTCGAATCGTCTACCCCCTAGACATTCTTCTGACAGGGGTAGCCCGGCGTAGCTCTCTCTTATTTTGTGTCTGACTAGGTCATAGGATGATGTAAAACCATGTTGGTTCATAAGTTGGGGCACTATCCTACCCGGTTTCACCTGAACGGGGAGATTCCCCCTTATACAGGTCCATAACCTTCCGCTTCTAGGTTAGAGCGCATGCATGCGAGGGGGAATCATGCAATCACCTATACCAACCTTGCACCACACTCACACACATATGCTAGGGACACATGAAAGTTTTCAGATGATTCCGACGTTCTTGCGGACTTCCACCGGCGAAACCCTGATCTGCGGAACCCAGACTGTCTACCCCCCTAGACATTCTTCTGACAGGGGTAGCCCGGCGTAGCTCTCTCTTGTTTTGTGTTTGATTATGTCATGGGATGATGTGAAACCATGTTGGTTCACAAGTTGGGGCACTATACGGCCCGGTTTCACCGTAACGGGGAGATTCCCTGTTATACAGGTCCAGAACCTTCGCTTCTAGGTTAGAGCGCATGCATGTGAGGGGGGACACATGCAATCACCTATACCAACCTGGCACCACACTCACACACATATGCTAGGGACACATGCAAGTTTTCATCGATTCCGACGTTCTCGTGGACTTCCTCCGGCGAAACCCTGATGATCTGCGGGCCTCGGATCGTCTACCCCCCTAGACATTCTTCTGACAGGGGTAGCCCGGCGTAGCTCTCTCTTGTTTTGTGTCTGACTAGGTCATAGGATGATGTAAAACCATGTTGGTTCACAAGTTGGGGCACTATCCTACCTGGTTTCACCTGAACGGGGAGATTCCCCCTTATACAGGTCCAGAACCTTTCGCTTCTAGGTTAGAGCGCATGCATGCGAGTGGGACACATGCAATCACCTATATAGACCTTGCACCACACTCACACACATATGCTAGGGACACATGCAAGTTTTCAGATAATTCCGACGCTCTCGTGGTCTTCCTCCGGCGAAACCCTGATCTGCGGGCCTCGGATACTCTACCCCCTAGACATTCTTCTGACAGGGGTAGCCCGACGTAGCTCTCTCTTGTTTTGTGTCTAACTAGGTCATAGGATGATGTAAAACCATGTTGGTTCACAAGTTGGGGCACTATCCTACCCGGTTTCACCTTAACGGGGCGATTCCCCCTTATACAGGTCCAGAACCTTCACCTCTAGGTTAGAGCGCATGCATGCGAGGGGGACACATGTAATCACCTATACCAACCTTGCACCACACTCACACACATATGCTAGGGACACATGCAAGTTTTCAGATGATTCCGACGTTCTCGTGGTCTTCCTCCGACGAAACCCTGATCTGCGGGACTCGGATCGTCTACCCCCCTAGACATTCTTCTGACAGGGGTAGCCCGGCATAGCTCTCTCTTTTTTTGTGTCTGACTAGGTCATAGGATGATGTAAAACCATGTTGGTTCACAAGTTGGGGCACTATTCTACCCGGTTTCACGTGAACGGGGAGATTCCCCCTTATACAGGTCGAGAACCTTTCGCTTCTAGGTTAGAGCGCATGCATGCGAGAGGGACACATGAAATCACCTATACCAACCTTGCACCACACTCACACACATATGCTAGGGACACATGCAAGTTTTCAGATGATTCCGACGTTCTTGCGGACTTCCACCGGCGAAACCCTGATCTGTGAGTGGGGACACATGCAATCACCTATACCAACCTGCCACCACACTCACACACATATGCTAGGGACACATGCAAGTTTTCATCGATTCCGACATTCTCGTGGACTTCCTCCGGCGAAACCCTGATGATCTGCGGGCCTCGGATCGTCTACCCCCCTAGACATTCTTCTGACAGGGGTAGCCCGGCGTAGCTCTCTCTTGTTTTGTGTCTGACTAGGTCATAGGATGATGTAAAACCATGTTGGTTCACAAGTTGGGGCACTATCCTACCCGGTTTCACCTGAACAGGGAGATTCCCCCTTATACAGGTCCATAACCTTTCGCTTCTAGGTTAGAGCGCATGCATGCGAGGGGACACATGCAATCACCTATACAAACCTTGCACCACACTCACACACTTATTCTAGGGACACATGCAAGTTTTCAGATGATTCCGACGTTCTCGTGGTCTTCCTCCGGCGAAACCCTGATCTGCGGGCCTCGGATCGTCTACCCCCCTAGACATTCTTCTGACAGGGGTAGCCCGGCGCAGCTCTCTCTTGTTTTGTGTCTTACTAGGTCATAGGATGATGTAAAACCATGTTGGTTCACAAGTTGGGGCACTATCCTACCCGGTTTCACCTGAACGGGGAGATTCCCCCTTATACAGGTCCAGAACCTTCGCTTCTAGGTTAGAGCGCATGCATGCGAGGGGGACACATGCAATCACCTATACCAACCTTGCACCACACTCACACACATATGTTAGGGACACATGCAAGTTTTCAGATGATTCCGACGTTCTCGTGGTCTTCCTCCGACGAAACCCTGATCTGCGGGACTCGGATCGTCTACCCCCCTAGACATTCTTCTGACAGGGGTAGCCCGGCTTAGCTCTCTCTTGTTTTGTGTCTGACTAGGTCATAGGATGATGTAAAACCATGTTGGTTCACAAGTTGGGGCACTATCCTACCCGGTTTCACGTGAACGGGGAGATTCCCCCTTATACAGGTCGAGAACCTTTCGCTTCTAGGTTAGAGCGCATGCATGCGAGAGGGACACATCCAATCACCTATAACAACCTTGCACCACACTCACACACATATGCTAGGGACACATGCAAGTTTTCAGATGATTCCGATGTTCTCGTGGTCTTCCTCCGGCGAAACCCTGATCTGCGGGACTCGGATCGTCTACCCCCCTAGACATTCTTCTGACAGGGGTAGCCTGGCGTAGCTCTCTCTTGTTTTGTGTCTGACTAGGTGATAGGATGATGTAAAACCATGTTGGTTCACAAGTTGGGGCACTATCCTACCCGGTTTCACCTGAACGGGGAGATTCCCCCTTATACAGGTCCATAACCTTTCGCTTCTAGGTTAGAGCGCATGGATGCGAGGGGGACACATGCAATCACCTATACCAACCGTGCACCACACTCACACACATATGCTAGGGACACATGCAAGTTTTCAGATGATTCCGACGTTCTTGCGGACTTCCACCGGCGAAACCCTGATCTGCGGGACTCGGACCGTCTACCCCCCTAGACATTCTTTTGACAGGGGTAGCCCGGCGTAGCTCTCTCTTGTTTTGTATTTGATTATGTCATGGGATGATGTGAAACCATGTTGGTTCACAAGTTGGGGCACTATACGGCCCGGTTTCACCATAACGGGGAGATTCCCCCTTATACAGGTCCAGAACCTTCGCTTCTAGGTTAGAGCGCATGCATGTGAGGGGGGACACATGCAATCACCTATACCAACCTGGCACCACACTCACACACATATGCTAGGGACACATGCAAGTTTTCATCGATTCCGACGTTCTCGTGGACTTCCTCCGGCGAAACCCTGATGATCTGCGGGCCTCGGATCGTCTACCCCCCTAGACATTCTTCTGACAGGGGTAGCCCGACGTAGCTCTCTCTCGTTTTGTGTCTGACTAGGTCATAGGATGATGTAAAACCATGTTGGTTCACAAGTTGGGGCACTATCCTACCCGGTTTCACATGAACGGGGAGATCCCCCCTTATACAGGTCTAGAACCTTTCGCTTCTAGGTTAGAGCGCATGCATGCGAGAGGGACACACGCAATCACCTATACCAACCTTGCATCACACTCACACACATATTTTAGGGACACATGCAAGTTTTCAGATGATTCCGACGTTCTCGTGGTCTTCCTCCGGCGAAACCCTGATCTGCGAGACTCGGATCGTCTACCCCCTAGACATTCTTCTGATAGGGGTAGCCCGGCGTAGCTCTCTCTTGTTTGTGTCTGACTAGGTCATAGGATGATGTAAAACCATGTTGGTTCACAAGTTGGGGCACTATCCTACCCGGTTTCACCTGAACAGGGAGATTCCCCCTTATACAGGTCCATAACCTTTCGCTTCTAGGTTAGAGCGCATGCATGCGAGGGGGACACATGCAATCACCTATACCAACCTTGGACCACACTCACACACATATGCTAGGGACACATGCAAGTTTTCAGATGATTCTGACGATCTTGCGGACTTCCACCGGCGAAACCCTGATCTGCGGGACTCGGACCGTCTACCCCCCTAGACATTCTTCTGACAGGGGTAGCCCGGTGTATCTCTCTCTTGTTTTGTGTCTGATTATGTCATGGGATGATGTGAAACCATGTTGGTTCACAAGTTGGGGCACTATCCTACCCGGTTTCACCGTAACAGGGAGATTCCCCCTTATGCAGGTCCAGAACCTTCGCTTCTAGGTTAGAGCGCATGCATGTGAGGGGGGACACATGCAATCACCTATACCAACCTGGCACCACACTCACACACATATGCTAGGGACACATGAAATTTTTCATCGATTCCGACGTTCTCGTGTACTTCCTCCGGCGAAACCCTGATGATCTGTGGGCCTCGGATCGTCTACCCCCCTAGACATTCTTCTGACAGGGGTAGCCTGGCGTAGCTCTCTCTTGTTTTGTGTCTGACTAGGTCATAGGATGATGTAAAACCATGTTGGTTCACAAGTTGGGGCACTATCCTACCCGGTTTCACGTGAACGGGGAGATTCCCCCTTATACAGGTCGAGAACCTTTCACTTCTAGGTTAGAGCGCATGCATGCGAGAGGGACACATGCAATCACCTATACCAACCTTGCACCACACTCACACACATATGCTAGGGACACATGCAAGTTTTCAGATGATTCCGACGTTCTCGTGGTCTTCCTCCGGCGAAACCCTGATCTACGGGACTCGGATCGTCTACCCCCCTAGACATTCTTCTGACAGGGGTAGCCCGGCGTAGCTCTATCTTGTTTTGTGTCTGACTAGGTCATAGGATGATGTAAAACCATGTTGGCTCACAAGTTGCGGCACTATCCTACCCGGTTTCACCTGAACGGGGAGATTCCCCCTTATACAGGTCCATAACCTTTCGCTTCTAGGTTAGAGCGCATGCATGCGAGGGGGACACATGCAATCACCTATATAGACCTTGCACCACACTCACACACATATGCTAGGGACACATGCAAGTTTTCAGATGATTCCGACGTTCTTGCGGACTTCCACCAGCGAAACCCTGATCTGCGGGACTTGGACCGTCTACCCCCCTAGACATTCTTCTGACAGGGGTAGCCCGGCGTAGCTCTCTCTTGTTTTGTGTTTGATTATGTCATGGGATGATGTGAAACCATGTTGGTTCACAAGTTGGGGCACTATACGGCCCGGTTTCACTGTAACAGGGAGATTCCCCCTTATACAGGTCCAGAACCTTCGCTTCTAGGTTAGAGCGCATGCATGTGAGGGGGGACACATGCAATCACCTATACCAACCTGGCACCACACTCACACACATATTCTAGGGACACATGAAAGTTTTCATCGATTCCGACGTTCTCGTGGACTTCCTCCGGCGAAACCCTGATGATCTGCGGGCCTCGGATCGTCTACCCCGCTAGACATTCTTCTGACAGGGGTAGCCCGGCGTAGCTCTCTCTTGTTTTGTGTCTGACTAGGTCATAGGATGATGTAAAACCATGTTGGTTCACAAGTTGGGGCACTATCCTACCCGGTTTCACGTGAACGGGGAGATTCCCCCTTATACAGGTCGAGAACCTTTCGCTTCTAGGTTAGAGCGCATGCATGCAAGAGGGACACATGCAATCACCTATACCAACCTTGCACCACACTCACACACATATGCTAGGGACACATGCAAGTTTTTAGATGATTCCGACGTTTTCGTGGTCTTCCTCCGGCGAAACCCTGATCTGCGGGACTCGGATCGTCTACCCCCCTAGACATTCTTCTGACAGGGTAGCCCGATGTAGCTCTCTCTTGTTTTGTGTCTGACTAGGTCATAGGATGATGTAAAACCATGTTGGTTCACAAGTTGGGGCACTATCCTACCTGGTTTCACCTGAACGGGGAGATTCCCCCTTATACAGGTCCATAACCTTTCGCTTCTAGGTTAGAGCGCATGCATGCGAGGGGGACACATGCAATCACCTATACCAACCTTGCACCACACTCACACACATATGCTAGGGACACATGCAAGTTTTCAGATGATTCCGACGTTCTTGCGGACTTCCACCGGCGAAACCCTGATCTGCGGGACTCGGACCGTCTACCCCCTAGACATTCTTCTGACGGGGGTAGCTCGGTGTAGCTCTCTCTTGTTTTGTGTTTGATTATGTCATGGGATGATGTGAAACCATGTTGGTTCACAAGTTGGGGCACTATACGGCCCGGTTTCACCGTAACAGGGAGATTCCCCCTTATACAGGTCCAGAACCTTCGCTTCTAGGTTAGAGCGCATGCATGTGAGGGGGGACACATGCAATCACCTATATATACCAACCTGGCACCACACTCACACACATATGCTAGGGACACATGCAAGTTTACATCGATTCCGACGTTCTCGTGGACTTCCTCCGGCGAAACCCTGATGATCTGCGGGCCTCGGATCGTCTACCTAATGGAAATGAAGTTCAGCATCCTCTAGAACCTTATGGTCTATTGCAAAGTTAGTGTTTCCATGGTCTGAATACTAACAAATAGGCAACAAAAAGTTAACTAAAAACTTTAAATAAATACATTGGAAAGAAAAAAATAAAAATAAAATTAGAAAATACCTAAAGGCACACGGCAAAGGACAAAACACACGGCAAAGAGGTCCTTTGCCGTGTGCCTGTCGCCGTCAAACACACGGCAAAGGTCCTTTGCCGTATGTCTCTCTCCCTCAGACACACGGCAAAGAATTTTTTTCACCTTTAGCAAGGCTTTTATTACATATATGTTAGGTGATATTATTTCATAGGATCATGAGAGCACACATATGATCATAGGTTATTGTGGTCTTGATCACTATATACATGCACCCCCCTGATTCCGACGTTCTCGTGGACTTCCTCCGGCGAAACCCTGATGATCTACGGGCCTCGGATCGTCTACCCCCTAGACATTCTTCTGACAGGGGTAGCCCGGCGTAGCTCTCTCTTGTTTTGTGTTTGATTATGTCATGGGATGATGTGAAACCATGTTGGTTCACAAGTTGGGGCACTATACGGCCCGGTTTCACCGTAACGGGGAGATTCCCCCTTATACAG
Source organism: Avena sativa (assembly GCA_916181665.1). Classification (NCBI taxonomy): domain Eukaryota; kingdom Viridiplantae; phylum Streptophyta; class Magnoliopsida; order Poales; family Poaceae; genus Avena; species Avena sativa. The sequence continues at coordinate 389,806,095 of OV702296.1, forward strand.
GTCAAGAACCTTCGCTTCTAGGTTAGAGCGCATGCATGTGAGGGGGACACATGCAATCACCTATATCAACCTGGCACCACAGTCACACACATATGCTAGGGACACATGCAAGTTTTCATCGATTCCGACGTTCTCGTGGACTTCCTCCGGCGAAACCCTGATGATCTGCGGGCCTCGGATCGTCTACCCCCCTAGACATTCTTCTGACAGGCGTAGCCCGGCATAGCTCTCTCTTGTTTTGTGTCTGACTAGGTCATAGGATGATGTAAAACCATGTCGGTTCACAAGTTGGGGCACTATCCTACCCGGTTTCACCTGAACGAGGAGATTCCCCCTCATACAGGTCCAGAACCTTTCGCTTCTAGGTTAGAGCGCATGCATGCGAGGGGGACACATGCAATCACCTATACCAACCTTGCACCACACTCACACACATATGCTGGGGACACATGCAAGTTTTCAGATGATTCCGACGTTCTCGTGGTCTTCCTCCGGCGAAACCCTGATCTGCGGGACTCGAATCGTCTACCCCCCTAGACATTCTTCTGACAGTGGTAGCCCGGCGTAGCTTTCTCTTGTTTTGTGTCTGACTAGGTCATAGGATTATGTAAAACCAAGTTGGTTCACAAGTTGGGGCACTATACTACCCGGTTTCACCTGAACGGGGAGATTCCCCCTTATACAGGTCCATAACCTTCCGCTTCTAGGTTAGAGCGCATGCATGCGAGGGGGAATCATGCAATCACCTATACCAACCTTGCACCACACTCACACACATATGCTAGGGACACATGCAAGTTTTCAGATGATTCTGACGTTCTTGCGGACTTCCACCGGCGAAACCCTGATCTGCGGAACTCGGACTGTCTACCCCCCTAGACATTCTTCTGACAGGGGTAGCCCGGCGTAGCTCTCTCTTGTTTTGTGTTTGATTATGTCATGGGATGATGTGAAACCATGTTGGTTCACAAGTTGGGGCACTATACGGCCCGGTTTCACCGTAACGGGGAGATTCCCCGTTATACAGGTCCAGAACCTTCGCTTCTAGGTTAGAGCGCATGCATGTGAGGGGGGACACATGCAATCACCTATACCAACCTGGCACCACACTCACACACATATGCTAGGGACACATGCAAGTTTTCATCGATTCCGACGTTCTCGTGGACTTCCTCCGGCGAAACCCTGATGATCTGCGGGCCTCGGATCGTCTACCCCCCTAGACATTCTTCTGACAGGGGTAGCCCAGCATAGCTCTCTCTTGTTTTGTGTCTGACTAGGTCATAGGATGATGTAAAACCATGTTGGTTCACAAGTTGGGGCACTATCCTACCTGGTTTCACCGGAACGGGGAGATTCCCCCTTATACAGGTCCAGAACCTTTCGCTTCTAGGTTAAAGCGCATGCATGCGAGGGGGACACATGCAATCACCTATATAGACCTTGCACCACACTCACACACATATGCTAGGGACACATGCAAGTTTTCAGATAATTCTGACGCTCTCGTGGTCTTCCTCCGGCGAAACCCTGATCTACGGGCCTCGGATAGTCTACCCCCTAGACATTCTTCTGACAGGGGTAGCCCGACGTAGCTCTCTCTTGTTTTGTGTCTAACTAGGTCGTAGGATGATGTAAAACCATGTTGGTTCACAAGTTGGGGCACTATCCTACCCGGTTTCACCTGAACGGGGAGATTCCCCCTTATACAGGTCCAGAACCTTCGCCTCTAGGTTAGAGCGCATGCATGCGAGGGGGACACATGTAATCACCTATACCAACCTTGCACCACACTCACACACATATGCTAGGGACACATGCAAGTTTTCAGATGATTCCGACGTTCTCGTGGTCTTCCTCCGACGAAACCCTGATCTGTGGGACTCGGATCGTCTACCCCCCTAGACATTCTTCTGACAGGGGTAGCCCGGCATAACTCTCTCTTTTTTTGTGTCTGACTAGGTCATAGGATGATGTAAAACCATTTTGGTTCACAAGTTGGGGCACTATTCTACCCGGTTTCACGTGAACGGGGAGATTCCCCCTTATACAGGTCGAGAACCTTTCGCTTCTAGGTTAGAGCGCATGCATGCGAGAGGGACACATGCAATCACCTATACCAACCTTGCACCACACTCACACACATATGCTAGGGACACATGCAAGTTTTCAGATGATTCCGACGTTCTCGTGGTCTTCCTTCGGCGAAACCCTGATCTGCGGGACTCGGATCGTCTACCCCCCTAGACATTCTTCTGACAGGGGTAGCCCGGCGTAGCTCTCTCTTGTTTTGTGTCTGACTAGGTCATAGGATGATGTAAAACCATGTTGGTTCACAAGTTGGGGCACTATCCTACCCGGTTTCACTTGAACGGGGAGATTCCCCCTTATACAGGTCCATAACCTTTCGCTTCTAGGTTAGAGCGCTTGCATGCGAGGGGGACACATGCAATCACCTATACCAACCTTGCACCACACTCACACACATATGCTAGGGACACATGCAAGTTTTCAGATGATTCCGACGTTCTTGCGGACTTCCACCGGCGAAACCCTGATATGCGGGACTCGGACCGTCTACCCCCCTAGACATTCTTCTGACAGGGGTAACTCGGCGTATCTCTCTCTTATTTTGTGTTTGATTATGTCATGGGATGATGTGAAACCATGTTGGTTCACAAGTTGGGGTACTATACGGCCCGGTTTCACCGTAACAGGGAGATTCCCCCTTATACAGGTCCAGAACCTTCGCTTCTAGGTTAGAGCGCATGCATGTGAGGGGGGATACATGCAATCACCTATATATACCAACCTCGCACCACACTCACACACATATGCTAGGGACACATGCAAGTTTTCATCGATTCCGACGTTCTCGTGGACTTCCTCCGGCGAAACCCTAATGATCTGCGGGCCTCGGATCGTCTACCTAATGGAAATGAAGTTCAGCATCCTCTAGAACCTTATGGTCTATTGCAAAGTTAGTGTTTCCATGGTCTGAATACTTACAAATAGGCAACAAAAAGTTAACTAAAAACTTTAAATAAATACATTTGAAAGAAAAAAATAAAAAGAAAATTAGAAAATACCTAAAGACACACGGCAAAGGACAAAACACACGGCAAAGAGGTCCTTTGCCGTGTGCCTGTCGCCGTCAAACACACGGCAAAGGTCCTTTGCCGTGTGTCTCTCTCCCTCAGACACACGGCAAAGAATTTTTTTCACCTTTAGCAAGGCTTTTATTACATATATGTTAGGTGATATTATTTCATAGGATCATGAGAGCACAACTATGATCATAGGTTATTGTGGTCTTGATCACTATATACATGCACCCCCCTGATTCCGACGTTCTCGTGGACTTCCTCCGACGAAACCCTGATGATCTACGGGCCTCGGATCGTCTACCCCCTAGACATTCTTCTGACAGGGGTAGCCCGGCGTAGCTCTCTCTTGTTTTGTGTTTGATTATGTCATGGGATGATGTGAAACCATGTTGGTTCACAAGTTGGGGCACTATATGACCCGGTTTCACCGTAACGGGGAGATTCCCCCTTATACAGGTCTAGAACCTTCGCTTCTAGGTTAGAGCGCATGCATGTGAGGGGGGACACATGCAATCACCTATATCAACCTGGCACCACACTCACACACAGATGCTAGGGACACATGCAAGTTTTCATCGATTCCGACGTTCTCGTGGACTTCCTCCGGCGAAACCCTGATGATCTGCGGGCCTCGGATCGTCTACCCCCCTAGACATTCTTCTGACAGGGGTAGCCCGGGGTAGCTCTCTCTTGTTTTGTGTCTGACTAAGTCATAGGATGATGTAAAACCATGTTGGTTCACAAGTTGGGGCACAATCCTACCCGGTTTCACCTGAACGAGGAGATTCCCCCTCATACAGGTCCAGAACCTTTCGCTTCTAGGTTAGAGCGCATGCATGCGAGGGGGACACATGCAATCACCTATACCAACCTTGCACCACACTCACACACATATGCTAGGGACACATGCAAGTTTTCAGATGATTCCGACGTTCTATTGGTCTTCCTCCGGCGAAACCCTGATCTGCGGGACTCGAATCGTCTACCCCCTAGACATTCTTCTGACAGGGGTAGCCCGGTGTAGCTCTCTCTTGTTTTGTGTCTGACTAGGTCATAGGATGATGTAAAACCATGTTGGTTCACAAGTTGGGGCACTATCCTACCCGGTTTCACCTGAACGGGGAGATTCCCCCTTATACAGGTCCATAACCTTCCGCTTCTAGGTTAGAGCGCATGCATGCGAGGTGGACACATGCAATCACCTATACCAACCTTGCACCACACTCACACACATATGCTAGGGACACATGCAAGTTTTCAGATGATTCCGACGTTCTTGCGGACTTCCACCGGCGAAACCCTGATCTGCGGGACTCGGACCGTCTACCCCCCTAGACATTCTTCTGACAGGGGTAGCCCGGCGTAGCTCTCTCTTGTTTTGTGTTTGATTATGTCATGGGATGATGTGAAACCATGTTGGTTCACAAGTTGGGGCACTATACGGCCCGGTTTCACCGTAACGGGGAGATTCACCCTTATACAGGTCCAGAACCTTCGCTTCTAGGTTAGAGCGCATGCATGTGAGGGGGGACACATGCAATCACCTATACCAACCTGGCACCACACTCACACACATATGCTAGGGACGCATGCAAGTTTTCATCGATTCCAACGTTCTCGTGGACTTCCTCCGGCGAAACCCTAATGATCTGCAGGCCTCGGATCGTCTACCCCCCTAGACATTCTTCTGACAGGGGTAGCCGGCGTAGCTCTCTCTTGTTTTGTGTCTGACTAGGTCATAGGATGATGTAAAACCATGTTGGTTCACAAGTTGGGGCACTATCCTGCCTGGTTTCACCTGAACGGGGAGATTCCCCCTTATACAGGTCCAGAACCTTTCGCTTCTAGGTTAGAGCGCATGCATGCGAGGGGGACACATGCAATCACCTATACAAACCTTGCACCACACTCACACACATATGCTAGGGACACATGCAAGTTTTCAGATGATTCCGACGTTCTCGTGGTCTTCCTCCGGCGAAACCCTGATCTGCGGGCCTCGGATCGTCTACCCCCTAGACATTCTTCTGACAGGGGTAGCCCGGCGTAGCTCTCTCTTGTTTTGTGTCTGACTAGGTCATAGGATGATGTAAAACCATGTTGGTTCACAAGTTGGGGAACTATCCTACCCGGTTTCACCTGAACGGGGAGATTCCCCCTTATACAGGTCCAGAACCTTCGCTTCTAGGTTAGAGCGCATGCATGCGAGGGGGACACGTGCAATCACCTATACCAACCTTACACCACACTCACACACACATATGCTAGGGACACATGCAAGTTTTCAGATGATTCCGACGTTCTCGTGGTCTACCTCCGACGAAACCCTGATCTGCGGGACTTTGATCGTCTACCCCCCTAGACATTCTTCTGACAGGGGTAGCCCGGTGTAGCTCTCTCTTGTTTTGTGTCTGACTAGGTCATAGGATGATGTAAAACCATGTTGGTTCACAAGTTGGGGCACTATCCTACCCGGTTTCACGTGAACGGGGAGATTCCCCCTTATACAGGTCGAGAACCTTTCGCTTCTAGGTTAGAGCGCATGCATGCGAGAGGGACACATGCAATCACCTATACCAACCTTGCACCACACTCACACACATATGCTAGGGACACATGCAAGTTTTCAGATGATTCCGACGTTCTCGTGGTTTTCCTCCGGCGAAACCCTGATCTGCGGGACTCGGATCGTCTACCCCCCTAGACATTCTTCTGACAGGGGTAGCCCGGCGTAGCTCTCTCTTGTTTTGTGTCTGACTAGGTCATAGGATGATGTAAAACCATGTTGGTTCACAAGTTGGGGCACTATCCTACCCGGTTTCACCCGAACGGGGAGATTCCCCCTTATACAGGTCCAGAACCTTTCGCTTCTAGGTTAGAGCGCATGCATGCGAGGGGGACACATGCAATCACCTATACCAACCTTGCACCACACTCACACACATATGCTAGGGACACATGCAAGTTTTCAGATGATTCCGACGATCTTGCGGACTTCCACCGGCGAAACCCTGATCTGCGGGACTCGGACCGTCTACCCCCCTAGACATTCTTCTGACAGGGGTAGCCCGGCGTAGCTCTCTCTTGTTTTGTGTTTGATTATGTCATCGGATGATGTGAAACCATGTTGGTTCACAAGTTGGGGCACTATACGACCCGGTTTCACCGTAACAGGGAGATTCCCCCTTATACAGGTCCAGAACCTTCGCTTCTAGGTTAGAGCGCATGCATGTGAGGGGGGACACATGCAATCACCTATACCAACCTGGCACCACACTCACACACATATGCTAGGGACACATGAAATTTTTCATCGATTCCGACGTTCTCGTGTACTTCCTCCGGCGAAACCCTGATGATATGTGGGCCTCGGATCGTCTACCCCCCTAGACATTCTTCTGACAGGGGTAGCCCGGCGTAGCTCTCTCTTGTTTTGTGTCTGACTAGGTCATAGGATGATGTAAAACCATGTTGGTTCACAAGTTGGGGCACTATCCTACCCGGTTTCACGTGAACGGGGAGATTCCCCCTTATACAGGTCGAGAACCTTTCGCTTCTAGGTTAGAGCGCATGCATGCGAGAGGGACACATGCAATCACCTATACCAACCTTGCACCACACTCACACACATATGCTAGGGACACATGCAAGTTTTCAGATGATTCCGACGTTCTCGTGGTCTTCCTCCGGCGAAACCCTGATCTACGGGACTCGGATCGTCTACCCCCCTAGACATTCTTCTGACAGGGTAGCCCGACGTAGCTCTCTCTTGTTTTGTGTCTGACTAGGTCATAGGATGATGTAAAACCATGTTGGTTCACAAGTTGGGGCACTAACCTACCTGGTTTCACCTGAACGGGGAGATTCCCCCTTATACAGGTCCATAACCTTTCGCTTCTAGGTTAGAGCGCATGCATGCGAGGGGGACACATGCAATCACCTATACCAACCTTGCACCACACTCACACACATATGCTAGGGACACATGCAAGTTTTCAGATGATTCCGACGTTCTTGCGGACTTCCACCAGCGAAACCCTGATATTTGAGTGGGGACACATGCAATCACCTATACCAACCTGGCACCACACTCACACACATATGCTAGGGACACATGCAAGTTTTCATCGATTCCGACGTTCTCGTGGACTTCCTCCGGCGAAACCCTGATGATCTGCGGGCCTCGGATCGTCTACCCCCCTAGACATTCTTCTGACAGGGGTAGCCCGGCGTAGCTCTCTCTTGTTTTGTGTCTGACTAGGTCATAGGATGATGTAAAACCATGTTGGTTCACAAGTTGGGGCACTATCCTACCCGGTTTCACCTGAACAGGGAGATTCCCCCTTATACAGGTCCATAACCTTTCGCTTCTAGGTTAGAGCGCATGCATGCGAGGGGGACACATGCAATCACCTATACAAACCTGGCACCACACTCACACACATATTCTAGGGACACATGCAAGTTTTGAGATGATTCCGACGTTCTCGTGGTCTTCCTCCTGCGAAACCCTGATCTGCGGGCCTCGGATCGTCTACCCCCCTAGATATTCTTCTGACAGGGGTAGCCCGGCGTAGCTCTCTCTTGTTTTGTGTCTGACTAGGTCATAGGATGATGTAAAACCATGTTGGTTCACAAGTTGGGGCACTATCCTACCCGGTTTCACCTGAACGGGGAGATTCCCCCTTATACACGTCCAGAACCTTCGCTTCTAGGTTAGAGCGCATGCATGCGAGGGGGACACATGCAATCACCTATACCAACCTTGCACCACACTCACACACATATGCTAGGGACACATGCAAGTTTTCAGATGATTCCGACGTTCGCGTGGTCTTCCTCCGACGAAACCCTGATCTGCGGGACTCGGATCGTCTACCCCCCTAGACATTCTTCTGACAGGGGTAGCCCGGCGTAGCTCTCTCCTGTTTTGTGTCTGACTAGGTCATAGGATGATGTAAAACCATGTTGGTTCACAAGTTGGGGCACTATCCTACCCGGTTTCACGTGAACGGGGAGATTCCCCCTTATACAGGTCGAGAACCTTTTGCTTCTAGGTTAGAGCGCATGCATGCGAGAGGGACACATGCAATCACCTATAACAACCTTGCACCACACTCACACACATATGCTAGGGACACATGCAAGTTTTCAGATGATTCCGACGTTCTTGCGGACTTCCTCCGGCGAAACCCTGATCTGCGGGAGACGGATCGTCTACCCCCCTAGACATTCTTCTGACAGGGGTAGCCTGGCGTAGCTCTCTCTTGTTTTGTGTCTGACTAGGTGATAGGATGATGTAAAACCATGTTGGTTCACAAGTTGGGGCACTATCCTACCCGGTTTCACCTGAACGGGGAGATTCCCCCTTATACAGGTCCATAACCTTTCGCTTCTAGGTTAGAGCGCATGCATGCGAGGGGGACACATGCAATCACCTATACCAACCTTGAACCACACTCACACACATATGCTAGGGACACATGCAAGTTTTCAGATGATTCCGACGTTCTTGCGGACTTCCACCGGTGAAACCCTGATCTGCGGGACTCGGACCGTCTACCCCCCTAGACATTCTTTTGACAGGGGTAGCCCGGCGTAGATCTCTCTTGTTTTGTATTTGATTATGTCATGGGATGATGTGAAACCATGTTGGTTCACAAGTTGGGGCACTATACGGCCCGATTTCACCATAACGGGGAGATTCCCCCTTATACAGGTCCAGAACCTTCGCTTCTAGGTTAGAGCGCATGCATGTGAGGGGGGACACATGCAATCACCTATACCAACCTGGCACCGCACTCACACACATATGCTAGGGACACATGCAAGTTTTCATCGATTCCGACGTTCTCGTGGACTTCCTCCGGCGAAACCCTGATGATCTGCGGGCCTCGGATCGTCTACCCCCCTAGACATTCTTCTGACAGGGGTAGCCCGGCGTAGCTCTCTCATGTTTTGTGTCTGACTAGGTCATAGGATGATGTAAAACCATGTTGGTTCACAAGTTGGGGCACTATCCTACCCGGTTTCACATGAACGGGGAGATCCCACCTTATACAGGTCTAGAACCTTTCGCTTCTAGGTTAGAGAGCATGCATGCGAGAGGGACACATGCAATCACCTATAACAACCTTGCACCACACTCACACACATATGCTAGGGACACATGCAAGTTTTCAGATGATTCCGACGTTCTCGTGGTCTTCCTCCGGCGAAACCCTGATCTGCGGGACTCGGATCGTCTACCCCCCTAGACATTCTTCTAACAGGGGTAGCCCGGCGTAGCTCTCTCTTGTTTTGTGTCTGACTAGGTCATAGGATGATGTAAAACCATGTTGGTTCACAAGTTGGGGCACTATCCTACCCGGTTTCACGTGAACGGGGAGATTCCCCCTTATACAGGTCGAGAACCTTTTGCTTCTAGGTTAGAGCGCATGCATGCGAGAGGGACACATGCAATCACCTATAACAACCTTGCACCACACTCACACACATATGCTAGGGACACATGCAAGTTTTCAGATGATTCCGACGTTCTCCTGGTCTTCCTCCGGCGAAAACCTGATCTGCGGGACTCGGATCGTCTACCCCCCTAGACATTCTTCTGACAGGGGTAGCCTAGCGTAGCTCTCTCTTGTTTTGTGTCTGACTAGGTGATAGGATGATGTAAAACCATGTTGGTTCACAAGTTGGGGCACTATCCTACCCGGTTTCACCTGAACGGGGAGATTCCCCCTTATACAGGTCCATAACCTTTCGCTTCTAGGTTAGAGCGCATGCATGCGAGGGGGACACATGCAATCACCTATACCAACCTTGAACCACACTCACACACATATGCTAGGGACACATGCAAGTTTTCAGATGATTCCGACGTTCTTGCGGACTTCCACCGGCGAAACCCTGATCTGCGGGACTCGGACCGTCTACCCCCCTAGACATTCTTTTGACAGGGGTAGCCCGGCGTAGCTCTCTCTTGTTTTGTATTTGATTATGTCATGGGATGATGTGAAACCATGTTGGTTCACAAGTTGGGGCACTATACGGCCCGATTTCACCATAACGGGGAGATTCCCCCTTATACAGGTCCAGAACCTTTGCTTCTAGGTTAGAGCGCATGCATGTGAGGGGGGACACATGCAATCACCTATACCAACCTGGCACCACACTCACACACATATGCTAGGGACACATGCAAGTTTTCATCGATTCCGACGTTCTCGTGGACTTCCTCCGGCGAAACCCTGATGATCTGCGGGCCTCGGATAGTCTACCCCCCTAGACATTCTTCTGACAGGGGTAGCCCGGCGTAGCTCTCTCTTGTTTTGTGTCTGACTAGGTCATAGGATGATGTAAAACCATGTGGGTTCACAAGTTGGGGCACTATCCTACCCGGTTTCACATGAACGGGGAGATCCCCCCTTATACAGGTCTAGAACCTTTCGCTTCTAGGTTAGAGCGCATGCATGCGAGAGGGACACATGCAATCACCTATAACAACCTTGCACCACACTCACACACATATGCTAGGGACACATGCAAGTTTTCAGATGATTCCGACGTTCTCGTGGTCTTCCTCCGGCGAAACCCTGATCTGCGGGACTCGGATCGTCTACCCCCCTAGACATTCTTCTGACAGGGGTAGCCCGGCATAGCTCTCTCTTGTTTTGTGTCTGACTAGGTGATAGGATGATGTAAAACCATGTTGGTTCACAAGTTGGGGCACTATCCTACCCGGTTTCACCTGAACGGGGAGATTCCCCCTTATACAGGTCCATAACCTTTCGCTTCTAGGTTAGAGCGCATGCATGCGAGGGGGACACATGCAATCACCTATACCAACCTTGCACCACACTCACACACATATGCTAGGGACACATGCAAGTTTTCAGATGATTCCGACGTTCTTGCGGACTTCCACCGGCGAAACCCTGATCTGTGGGACTCGGACCGTCTACCCCCCTAGACATTGTTTTGACAGGGGTAGCCCGGCGTAGCTCTCTCTTGTTTTGTATTTGATTATGTCATGGGATGATGTGAAACCATGTTGGTTCACAAGTTGGGGCACTATACGGCCCGGTTTCACCATAACGGGGAGATTCCCCCTTATACAGGTCCAGAACCTTCGCTTCTAGGTTAGAGCGCATGCATGTGAGGGGGGACACATGCAATCACCTATACCAACCTGGCACCACACTCACACACATATGCTAGGGACACATGCAAGTTTTCATCGATTCCGACGTTCTCGTGGACTTCCTCTGGCGAAACCCTGATGATCTGCGGGCCTCGGATCGTCTACCCCCCTAGACATTCTTCTGACAGGGGTAGCCCGGCGTAGCTCTCTCTTGTTTTGTGTCTGACTAGGTGATAGGATGATGTAAAACCATGTTGGTTCACAAGTTGGGGCACTGTCCTACCCGGTTTCACCTGAACGGGGAGATTCCCCCTTATACAGGTCCATAACCTTTCGCTTCTAGGTTAGAGCGCATGCATGCGAGGGGGACACATGCAATCACCTATACCAACCTTGAACCACACTCACACACATATGCTAGGGACACATGCAAGTTTTCAGATGATTCCGACGTTCTTGCGGACTTCCACCGGCGAAACCCTGATCTGCGGGACTCGGACCGTCTAGCCCCCTAGACATTCTTTTGACAGGGGTAGCCCGGCGTAGCTCTCTCTTGTTTTGTATTTGATTATGTCATGGGATGATGTGAAACCATGTTGGTTCACAAGTTGGGGCACTATACGGCCCGATTTCACCATAACGGGGAGATTCCCCCTTATACAGGTCCAGAACCTTTGCTTCTAGGTTAGAGCGCATGCATGTGAGGGGGGACACATGCAATCACCTATACCAACCTGGCACCACACTCACACACATATGCTAGGGACACATGCAAGTTTTCATCGATTCCGACATTCTCGTGGACTTCCTCCGGCGAAACACTGATGATCTGCGGGCCTCGGATCGTCTACCCCCCTAGACATTCTTCTGACAGGGGTAGCCCGGCGTAGCTCTCTCTTGTTTTGTGTCTGACTAGGTCATAGGATGATGTAAAACCATGTTGGTTCACAAGTTGGGGCACTATCCTACCCGGTTTCACATGAACGGGGAGATCCCCCCTTATACAGGTCTAGAACCTTTCGCTTCTAGGTTAGAGCGCATGCATGCGAGAGGGACACATGCAATCACCTATAACAACCTTGCACCACACTCACACACATATGCTAGGGACACATGCAAGTTTTCAGATGATTCCGACGTTCTCGTGGTCTTCCTCCGGCGAAACCCTGATCTGCGGGACTCGGATCGTCTACCCCCCTAGACATTCTTCTGACAGGGGTAGCCCGGCATAGCTCTCTCTTGTTTTGTGTCTGACTAGGTGATAGGATGATGTAAAACCATGTTGGTTCACAAGTTGGGGCACTATCCTACCCGGTTTCACCTGAACGGGGAGATTCCCCCTTATACAGGTCCATAACCTTTCGCTTCTAGGTTAGAGCGCATGCATGCGAGGGGGACACATGCAATCACCTATACCAACCTTGCACCACACTCACACACATATGCTAGGGACACATGCAAGTTTTCAGATGATTCCGACGTTCTTGCGGACTTCCACTGGCGAAACCCTGATCTGTGGGACTCGGACCGTCTACCCCCCTAGACATTCTTTTGACAGGGGTAGCCCGGCGTAGCTCTCTCTTGTTTTGTATTTGATTATGTCATGGGATGATGTGAAACCATGTTGGTTCACAAGTTGGGGCACTATACGGCCCGGTTTCACCATAACGGGGAGATTCCCCCTTATACAGGTCCAGAACCTTCGCTTCTAGGTTAGAGCGCATGCATGTGAGGGGGGACACATGCAATCACCTATACCAACCTGGCACCACACTCACACACATATGCTAGGGACACATGCAAGTTTTCATCGATTCCGACGTTCTCGTGGACTTCCTCTGGCGAAACCCTGATGATCTGCGGGCCTCGGATCGTCTACCCCCCTAGACATTCTTCTGACAGGGGTAGCCCGGCGTAGCTCTCTCTTGTTTTGTGTCTGAATAGGTCATAGGATGATGTAAAACCATGTTGGTTCACAAGTTGGGGCACTGTCCTACCCGGTTTCACATGAACGGGAGATCCCCCCTTATACAGGTCTAGAACCTTTCGCTTCTAGGTTAGAGCGCATGCATGCGAGAGGGACACACGCAATCACCTATACCAACCTTGCACCACACTCACACACATATGCTAGGGACACATGCAAGTTTTCAGATCATTCCCACGTTCTCGTGGTCTTCCTCCGGCGAAACCCTGATCTGCGAGACTCGGATCGTCTACCCCCCTAGACATTCTTCTGATAGGGGTAGCCCGGCGTAGCTCTCTCTTGTTTGTGTCTGACTAGGTCATAGGATGATGTAAAACCATGTTGGTTCACAAGTTGGGGCACTATCCTACCCGGTTTCACCGTAACAGGGAGATTCCCCCTTATACAGGTCCAGAACCTTCGCTTCTAGGTTAGAGCGCATGCATGTGAGGGGGGACACATGCAATCACCTATACCAACCTGGCACCACACTCACACACATATGCTAGGGACACATGAAATTTTTCATCGATTCCGACGTTCTCGTGTACTTCCTCCGGCGAAACCCTGATGATCTGCGGGCCTCGGATCGTCTACCCCCCTAGACATTCTTCTGACAGGGGTAGCCCGGCGTAGCTCTCTCTTGTTTTGTGTCTGACTAGGTCATAGGATGATGTAAAACCATGTTGGTTCACAAGTTGGGGCACTATCCTACCCGGTTTCACGTGAACGGGGAGATTCCCCCTTATACAGGTCGAGAACCTTTCGCTTCTAGGTTAGAGCGCATGCATGCGAGAGGGACACATGTAATCACCTATACCAACCTTGCACCACACTCACACACATATGCTAGGGACACATGCAAGTTTTCAGATGATTCCGACGTTCTCGTGGTCTTCCTCCGGCGAAACCCTGATCTACGGGACTCGGATCGTCTACCCCCCTAGACATTCTTCTGACAGGGGTAGCCCGGCGTAGCTCTCTCTTGTTTTGTGTCTGACTAGGTCATAGGATGATGTAAAACCATGTTGGCTCACAAGTCTGGGCACTATCCTACCCGGTTTCACCTGAACGGGGAGATTCCCCCTTATACAGGTCCATAACCTTTCGCTTCTAGGTTAGAGCGCATGCATGCGAGGGGGACACATGCAATCACCTATATAGACCTTGCACCACACTCACACACATATGCTAGGGACACATGCAAGTTTTCAGATGATTCCGACGTTCTTGCGGACTTCCACCAGCGAAACCCTGATCTGCGGGACTTGGACCGTCTACCCCCCTAGACATTCTTCTGACAGGGGTAGCCCGGCGTAGCTCTCTCTTGTTTTGTGTTTGATTATGTCATGGGATGATGTGAAACCATGTTGGTTCACAAGTTGGGGCACTATACGGCCCGGTTTCACTGTAACAGGGAGATTCCCCCTTATACAGGTCCAGAACCTTCGCTTCTAGGTTAGAGCGCATGCATGTGAGGGGGGACACATGCAATCACCTATACCAACCTGGCACCACACTCACACACATATTCTAGGGACACATGAAAGTTTTCATCGATTCCGACGTTCTCGTGGACTTCCTCCGGCGAAACCCTAATGATCTGCGGGCCTCGGATCGTCTACCCCCCTAGACATTCTTCTGACAGGGGTAGCCCGGCGTAGCTCTCTCTTGTTTTGTGTCTGACTAGGTCATAGGATGATGTAAAACCATGTTGGTTCACAAGTTGGGGCACTATTCTACCCGGTTCCACGTGAACGGGGAGATTCCCCCTTATACAGGTCGAGAACCTTTCGCTTCTAGGTTAGAGCGCATGCATGCGAGAGGGACACATGCAATCACCTATACCAACCTTGCACCACACTCACACACATATGCTAGGGACACATGCAAGTTTTTAGATGATTCCGACGTTTTCGTGGTCTTCCTCCGGCGAAACCCTAATCTGCGGGACTCGGATCGTCTACCCCCCTAGACATTCTTCTGACAGGGTAGCCCGACGTAGCTCTCTCTTGTTTTGTGTCTGACTAGGTCATAGGATGATGTAAAACCATTTTGATTCACAAGTTGGGGCACTATCCTACCTGGTTTCACCTGAACGGGGAGATTCCCCCTTATACAGGTCCATAACCTTTCGCTTCTAGGTTAGAGCGCATGCATGCGAGGGGGACACATGCAATCACCTATACCAACCTTGCACCACACTCACACACATATGCTAGGGACACATGCAAGTTTTCAGATGATTCCGACGTTCTTGCGGACTTCCACCGGCGAAACCCTGATCTGCGGGACTCGGACCGTCTACCCCCCTAGACATTCTTCTGACGGGGGTAGCTCGGTGTAGCTCTCTCTTGTTTTGTGTTTGATTATGTCATGGGATGATGTGAAACCATGTTGGTTCACAAGTTGGGGCACTATACGGCCCGGTTTCACCGTAACAGGGAGATTCCCCCTTATACAGGTCCAGAACCTTCGCTTCTAGGTTAGAGCGCATGCATGTGAGGGGGGACACATGCAATCACCTATATATACCAACCTGGCACCACACTCACA
Organism: Avena sativa; assembly: GCA_916181665.1. NCBI lineage: Eukaryota > Viridiplantae > Streptophyta > Magnoliopsida > Poales > Poaceae > Avena > Avena sativa. The sequence continues at coordinate 389,821,864 of OV702296.1, forward strand.
CACATATGCTAGGGACACATGCAAGTTTTCATCGATTCCGACGTTCTCGTGGACTTCCTCCGGCGAAACCCTGATGATCTGCGGGCCTCGGATCGTCTACCTAATGGAAATGAAGTTCAGCATCCTCTAGAACCTTATGGTCTATTGCAAAGTTAGTGTTTCCATGGTCTGAATACCAACAAATAGGCAACAAAAAGTTAACTAAAAACTTTAAATAAATACATTGGAAAGAAAAAAATAAAAAGAAAATTAGAAAATACCTAAAGGCACACGGCAAAGGACAAAACACACGGCAAAGAGGTCCTTTGCCGTGTGCCTGTCGCCGTCCAACACACGGCAAAGGTCCTTTGCCGTGTGTCTCTCTCCCTCAGACACACGGCAAAGAATTTTTTTCACCTTTAGCAAGGCTTTTATTACATATATGTTAGGTGATATTATTTCATAGGATCATGAGAGCACACATATGATCATAGGTTATTGTGGTCTTGATCACTATATACATGCACCCCCTGATTCCGACGTTCTCGTGGACTTCCTCCGGCGAAACCCTGATGATCTACGGGCCTCGGATCGTCTACCCCCTAGACATTCTTTTGACAGGGGTAGCCCGGCGTAGCTCTCTCTTGTTTTGTGTTTGATTATGTCATGGGATGATGTGAAACCATGTTGGTTCACAAGTTGGGGCACTATACAGCCCGGTTTCACCGTAACGGGGAGATTCCCCCTTATACAGGTCCAGAACCTTCGCTTCTAGGTTAGAGCGCATGCATGTGAGGGGGGACACATGCAATCACCTATATCAACCTGGCACCACACTCACACACATATGCTAGGGACACATGCAAGTTTTCATCGATTCCGAAGTTCTCGTGGACTTCCTCCGGCGAAACCCTGATGATCTGCGGGCCTCGGATCGTCTACCCCCCTAGACATTCTTCTGACAGGGGTAGCCCGGCGTAGCTCTCTCTTGTTTTGTGTCTGACTAGGTCATAGGATGATGTAAAACCATGTCGGTTCACAAGTTGGGGCACTATCCTACCCTGTTTCACCTGAACGAGGAGATTCCCCCTCATACAGGTCTAGAACCTTTCGCTTCTAGGTTAGAGCGCATGCATGCGAGGGGGACACATGCAATCACCTATACCAACCTTGCACCACACTCACACACATATGCTTGGGACACATGCAAGTTTTCAGATGATTCCGACGTTCTCGTGGTCTTCCTCCGGCGAAACCCTGATCTGCGGGACTCGAATCGTCTACCCCCCTAGACATTCTTCTGACAGGGGTAGCCCGGCGTAGCTCTCTCTTGTTTTGTGTCTGACTAGGTCATAGGATGATGTAAAACCATGTTGGTTCATAAGTTGGGGCACTATCCTACCCGGTTTCACCTGAACGGGGAGATTCCCCCTTATACAGGTCCATAACCTTCCGCTTCTAGGTTAGAGCGCATGCATGCGAGGGGGAATCATGCAATCACCTATACCAACCTTGCACCACACTCGCACACATATGCTAGGGACACATGCAAGTTTTCAGATGATTCCGACATTCTTGCGGACTTCCACCGGCGAAACCCTGATCTGCGGAACTCGGACTGTCTACCCCCCTAGACATTCTTCTGACAGGGGTAGCCCGGCGTAGCTCTCTCTTGTTTTGTGTTTGATTATGTCATGGGATGATGTGAAACCATGTTGGTTCATAAGTTGGGGCACTATACGGCCCGGTTTCACCGTAACGGGGAGATTCCCTGTTATACAGGTCCAGAACCTTCGCTTCTAGGTTAGAGCGCATGCATGTGAGGGGGGACACATGCAATCACCTATACCAACCTGGCACCACACTCACACACATATGCTAGGGACACATGCAAGTTTTCATCGATTCCGACGTTCTCGTGGACTTCCTCCGGCGAAACCCTGATGATCTGCGGGCCTCGGATCGTCTACCCCCCTAGACATTCTTCTGACAGGGGTACCCCGGCGTAGCTCTCTCTTGTTTTGTGTCTGACTAGGTCATAGGATGATGTAAAACCATGTCGGTTCACAAGTTGGGGCACTATCCTACCCGTTTTCACCTGAACGAGGAGATTCCCCCTCATACAGGTCTAGAACCTTTCGCTTCTAGGTTAGAGCGCATGCATGCGAGGGGGACACATCCAATCACCTATACCAACCTTGCACCACACTCACACACATATTCTAGGGACACATGCAAGTTTTCAGATGATTCCGACGTTCTCGTGGTCTTCCTCCGGCGAAACCCTGATCTGCGGGACTCGAATCGTCTACCCCCTAGACATTCTTCTGACAGGGGTAGCCCGGCGTAGCTCTCTCTTATTTTGTGTCTGACTAGGTCATAGGATGATGTAAAACCATGTTGGTTCATAAGTTGGGGCACTATCCTACCCGGTTTCACCTGAACGGGGAGATTCCCCCTTATACAGGTCCATAACCTTCCGCTTCTAGGTTAGAGCGCATGCATGCGAGGGGGAATCATGCAATCACCTATACCAACCTTGCACCACACTCACACACATATGCTAGGGACACATGAAAGTTTTCAGATGATTCCGACGTTCTTGCGGACTTCCACCGGCGAAACCCTGATCTGCGGAACCCAGACTGTCTACCCCCCTAGACATTCTTCTGACAGGGGTAGCCCGGCGTAGCTCTCTCTTGTTTTGTGTTTGATTATGTCATGGGATGATGTGAAACCATGTTGGTTCACAAGTTGGGGCACTATACGGCCCGGTTTCACCGTAACGGGGAGATTCCCTGTTATACAGGTCCAGAACCTTCGCTTCTAGGTTAGAGCGCATGCATGTGAGGGGGGACACATGCAATCACCTATACCAACCTGGCACCACACTCACACACATATGCTAGGGACACATGCAAGTTTTCATCGATTCCGACGTTCTCGTGGACTTCCTCCGGCGAAACCCTGATGATCTGCGGGCCTCGGATCGTCTACCCCCCTAGACATTCTTCTGACAGGGGTAGCCCGGCGTAGCTCTCTCTTGTTTTGTGTCTGACTAGGTCATAGGATGATGTAAAACCATGTTGGTTCACAAGTTGGGGCACTATCCTACCTGGTTTCACCTGAACGGGGAGATTCCCCCTTATACAGGTCCAGAACCTTTCGCTTCTAGGTTAGAGCGCATGCATGCGAGTGGGACACATGCAATCACCTATATAGACCTTGCACCACACTCACACACATATGCTAGGGACACATGCAAGTTTTCAGATAATTCCGACGCTCTCGTGGTCTTCCTCCGGCGAAACCCTGATCTGCGGGCCTCGGATACTCTACCCCCTAGACATTCTTCTGACAGGGGTAGCCCGGCGTAGCTCTCTCTTGTTTTGTGTCTAACTAGGTCATAGGATGATGTAAAACCATGTTGGTTCACAAGTTGGGGCACTATCCTACCCGGTTTCACCTTAACGGGGCGATTCCCCCTTATACAGGTCCAGAACCTTCACCTCTAGGTTAGAGCGCATGCATGCGAGGGGGACACATGTAATCACCTATACCAACCTTGCACCACACTCACACACATATGCTAGGGACACATGCAAGTTTTCAGATGATTCCGACGTTCTCGTGGTCTTCCTCCGACGAAACCCTGATCTGCGGGACTCGGATCGTCTACCCCCCTAGACATTCTTCTGACAGGGGTAGCCCGGCATAGCTCTCTCTTTTTTTGTGTCTGACTAGGTCATAGGATGATGTAAAACCATGTTGGTTCACAAGTTGGGGCACTATTCTACCCGGTTTCACGTGAACGGGGAGATTCCCCCTTATACAGGTCGAGAACCTTTCGCTTCTAGGTTAGAGCGCATGCATGCGAGAGGGACACATGAAATCACCTATACCAACCTTGCACCACACTCACACACATATGCTAGGGACACATGCAAGTTTTCAGATGATTCCGACGTTCTTGCGGACTTCCACCGGCGAAACCCTGATCTGTGAGTGGGGACACATGCAATCACCTATACCAACCTGCCACCACACTCACACACATATGCTAGGGACACATGCAAGTTTTCATCGATTCCGACATTCTCGTGGACTTCCTCCGGCGAAACCCTGATGATCTGCGGGCCTCGGATCGTCTACCCCCCTAGACATTCTTCTGACAGGGGTAGCCTGGCGTAGCTCTCTCTTGTTTTGTGTCTGACTAGGTCATAGGATGATGTAAAACCATGTTGGTTCACAAGTTGGGGCACTATCCTACCCGGTTTCACCTGAACAGGGAGATTCCCCCTTATACAGGTCCATAACCTTTCGCTTCTAGGTTAGAGCGCATGCATGCGAGGGGGACACATGCAATCACCTATACAAACCTTGCACCACACTCACACACATATTCTAGGGACACATGCAAGTTTTCAGATGATTCCGACGTTCTCGTGGTCTTCCTCCGGCGAAACCCTGATCTGCGGGCCTCGGATCGTCTACCCCCCTAGACATTCTTCTGACAGGGGTAGCCCGGCGCAGCTCTCTCTTGTTTTGTGTCTTACTAGGTCATAGGATGATGTAAAACCATGTTGGTTCACAAGTTGGGGCACTATCCTACCCGGTTTCACCTGAACGGGGAGATTCCCCCTTATACAGGTCCAGAACCTTCGCTTCTAGGTTAGAGCGCATGCATGCGAGGGGGACACATGCAATCACCTATACCAACCTTGCACCACACTCACACACATATGTTAGGGACACATGCAAGTTTTCAGATGATTCCGACGTTCTCGTGGTCTTCCTCCGACGAAACCCTGATCTGCGGGACTCGGATCGTCTACCCCCCTAGACATTCTTCTGACAGGGGTAGCCCGGCTTAGCTCTCTCTTGTTTTGTGTCTGACTAGGTCATAGGATGATGTAAAACCATGTTGGTTCACAAGTTGGGGCACTATCCTACCCGGTTTCACGTGAACGGGGAGATTCCCCCTTATACAGGTCGAGAACCTTTCGCTTCTAGGTTAGAGCGCATGCATGCGAGAGGGACACATCCAATCACCTATAACAACCTTGCACCACACTCACACACATATGCTAGGGACACATGCAAGTTTTCAGATGATTCCGATGTTCTCGTGGTCTTCCTCCGGCGAAACCCTGATCTGCGGGACTCGGATCGTCTACCCCCCTAGACATTCTTCTGACAGGGGTAGCCTGGCGTAGCTCTCTCTTGTTTTGTGTCTGACTAGGTGATAGGATGATGTAAAACCATGTTGGTTCACAAGTTGGGGCACTATCCTACCCGGTTTCACCTGAACGGGGAGATTCCCCCTTATACAGGTCCATAACCTTTCGCTTCTAGGTTAGAGCGCATGCATGCGAGGGGGACACATGCAATCACCTATACCAACCGTGCACCACACTCACACACATATGCTAGGGACACATGCAAGTTTTCAGATGATTCCGACGTTCTTGCGGACTTCCACCGGCGAAACCCTGATCTGCGGGACTCGGACCGTCTACCCCCCTAGACATTCTTTTGACAGGGGTAGCCCGGCGTAGCTCTCTCTTGTTTTGTATTTGATTATGTCATGGGATGATGTGAAACCATGTTGGTTCACAAGTTGGGGCACTATACGGCCCGGTTTCACCATAACGGGGAGATTCCCCCTTATACAGGTCCAGAACCTTCGCTTCTAGGTTAGAGCGCATGCATGTGAGGGGGGACACATGCAATCACCTATACCAACCTGGCACCACACTCACACACATATGCTAGGGACACATGCAAGTTTTCATCGATTCCGACGTTCTCGTGGACTTCCTCCGGCGAAACCCTGATGATCTGCGGGCCTCGGATCGTCTACCCCCCTAGACATTCTTCTGACAGGGGTAGCCCGACGTAGCTCTCTCTCGTTTTGTGTCTGACTAGGTCATAGGATGATGTAAAACCATGTTGGTTCACAAGTTGGGGCACTATCCTACCCGGTTTCACATGAACGGGGAGATCCCCCCTTATACAGGTCTAGAACCTTTCGCTTCTAGGTTAGAGCGCATGCATGCGAGAGGGACACACGCAATCACCTATACCAACCTTGCACCACACTCACACACATATTTTAGGGACACATGCAAGTTTTCAGATGATTCCGACGTTCTCGTGGTCTTCCTCCGGCGAAACCCTGATCTGCGAGACTCGGATCGTCTACCCCCTAGACATTCTTCTGATAGGGGTAGCCCGGCGTAGCTCTCTCTTGTTTGTGTCTGACTAGGTCATAGGATGATGTAAAACCATGTTGGTTCACAAGTTGGGGCACTATCCTACCCGGTTTCACCTGAACAGGGAGATTCCCCCTTATACAGGTCCATAACCTTTCGCTTCTAGGTTAGAGCGCATGCATGCGAGGGGGACACATGCAATCACCTATACCAACCTTGGACCACACTCACACACATATGCTAGGGACACATGCAAGTTTTCAGATGATTCTGACGATCTTGCGGACTTCCACCGGCGAAACCCTGATCTGCGGGACTCGGACCGTCTACCCCCCTAGACATTCTTCTGACAGGGGTAGCCCGGTGTATCTCTCTCTTGTTTTGTGTCTGATTATGTCATGGGATGATGTGAAACCATGTTGGTTCACAAGTTGGGGCACTATCCTACCCGGTTTCACCGTAACAGGGAGATTCCCCCTTATGCAGGTCCAGAACCTTCGCTTCTAGGTTAGAGCGCATGCATGTGAGGGGGGACACATGCAATCACCTATACCAACCTGGCACCACACTCACACACATATGCTAGGGACACATGAAATTTTTCATCGATTCCGACGTTCTCGTGTACTTCCTCCGGCGAAACCCTGATGATCTGTGGGCCTCGGATCGTCTACCCCCCTAGACATTCTTCTGACAGGGGTAGCCTGGCGTAGCTCTCTCTTGTTTTGTGTCTGACTAGGTCATAGGATGATGTAAAACCATGTTGGTTCACAAGTTGGGGCACTATCCTACCCGGTTTCACGTGAACGGGGAGATTCCCCCTTATACAGGTCGAGAACCTTTCACTTCTAGGTTAGAGCGCATGCATGCGAGAGGGACACATGCAATCACCTATACCAACCTTGCACCACACTCACACACATATGCTAGGGACACATGCAAGTTTTCAGATGATTCCGACGTTCTCGTGGTCTTCCTCCGGCGAAACCCTGATCTACGGGACTCGGATCGTCTACCCCCCTAGACATTCTTCTGACAGGGGTAGCCCGGCGTAGCTCTATCTTGTTTTGTGTCTGACTAGGTCATAGGATGATGTAAAACCATGTTGGCTCACAAGTTGCGGCACTATCCTACCCGGTTTCACCTGAACGGGGAGATTCCCCCTTATACAGGTCCATAACCTTTCGCTTCTAGGTTAGAGCGCATGCATGCGAGGGGGACACATGCAATCACCTATATAGACCTTGCACCACACTCACACACATATGCTAGGGACACATGCAAGTTTTCAGATGATTCCGACGTTCTTGCGGACTTCCACCAGCGAAACCCTGATCTGCGGGACTTGGACCGTCTACCCCCCTAGACATTCTTCTGACAGGGGTAGCCCGGCGTAGCTCTCTCTTGTTTTGTGTTTGATTATGTCATGGGATGATGTGAAACCATGTTGGTTCACAAGTTGGGGCACTATACGGCCCGGTTTCACTGTAACAGGGAGATTCCCCCTTATACAGGTCCAGAACCTTCGCTTCTAGGTTAGAGCGCATGCATGTGAGGGGGGACACATGCAATCACCTATACCAACCTGGCACCACACTCACACACATATTCTAGGGACACATGAAAGTTTTCATCGATTCCGACGTTCTCGTGGACTTCCTCCGGCGAAACCCTGATGATCTGCGGGCCTCGGATCGTCTACCCCCCTAGACATTCTTCTGACAGGGGTAGCCCGGCGTAGCTCTCTCTTGTTTTGTGTCTGACTAGGTCATAGGATGATGTAAAACCATGTTGGTTCACAAGTTGGGGCACTATCCTACCCGGTTTCACGTGAACGGGGAGATTCCCCCTTATACAGGTCGAGAACCTTTCGCTTCTAGGTTAGAGCGCATGCATGCAAGAGGGACACATGCAATCACCTATACCAACCTTGCACCACACTCACACACATATGCTAGGGACACATGCAAGTTTTTAGATGATTCCGACGTTTTCGTGGTCTTCCTCCGGCGAAACCCTGATCTGCGGGACTCGGATCGTCTACCCCCCTAGACATTCTTCTGACAGGGTAGCCCGATGTAGCTCTCTCTTGTTTTGTGTCTGACTAGGTCATAGGATGATGTAAAACCATGTTGGTTCACAAGTTGGGGCACTATCCTACCTGGTTTCACCTGAACGGGGAGATTCCCCCTTATACAGGTCCATAACCTTTCGCTTCTAGGTTAGAGCGCATGCATGCGAGGGGGACACATGCAATCACCTATACCAACCTTGCACCACACTCACACACATATGCTAGGGACACATGCAAGTTTTCAGATGATTCCGACGTTCTTGCGGACTTCCACCGGCGAAACCCTGATCTGCGGGACTCGGACCGTCTACCCCCTAGACATTCTTCTGACGGGGGTAGCTCGGTGTAGCTCTCTCTTGTTTTGTGTTTGATTATGTCATGGGATGATGTGAAACCATGTTGGTTCACAAGTTGGGGCACTATACGGCCCGGTTTCACCGTAACAGGGAGATTCCCCCTTATACAGGTCCAGAACCTTCGCTTCTAGGTTAGAGCGCATGCATGTGAGGGGGGACACATGCAATCACCTATATATACCAACCTGGCACCACACTCACACACATATGCTAGGGACACATGCAAGTTTACATCGATTCCGACGTTCTCGTGGACTTCCTCCGGCGAAACCCTGATGATCTGCGGGCCTCGGATCGTCTACCTAATGGAAATGAAGTTCAGCATCCTCTAGAACCTTATGGTCTATTGCAAAGTTAGTGTTTCCATGGTCTGAATACTAACAAATAGGCAACAAAAAGTTAACTAAAAACTTTAAATAAATACATTGGAAAGAAAAAAATAAAAATAAAATTAGAAAATACCTAAAGGCACACGGCAAAGGACAAAACACACGGCAAAGAGGTCCTTTGCCGTGTGCCTGTCGCCGTCAAACACACGGCAAAGGTCCTTTGCCGTGTGTCTCTCTCCCTCAGACACACGGCAAAGAATTTTTTTCACCTTTAGCAAGGCTTTTATTACATATATGTTAGGTGATATTATTTCATAGGATCATGAGAGCACACATATGATCATAGGTTATTGTGGTCTTGATCACTATATACATGCACCCCCCTGATTCCGACGTTCTCGTGGACTTCCTCCGGCGAAACCCTGATGATCTACGGGCCTCGGATCGTCTACCCCCTAGACATTCTTCTGACAGGGGTAGCCCGGCGTAGCTCTCTCTTGTTTTGTGTTTGATTATGTCATGGGATGATGTGAAACCATGTTGGTTCACAAGTTGGGGCACTATACGGCCCGGTTTCACCGTAACGGGGAGATTCCCCCTTATACAGGTCAAGAACCTTCGCTTCTAGGTTAGAGCGCATGCATGTGAGGGGGACACATGCAATCACCTATATCAACCTGGCACCACAGTCACACACATATGCTAGGGACACATGCAAGTTTTCATCGATTCCGACGTTCTCGTGGACTTCCTCCGGCGAAACCCTGATGATCTGCGGGCCTCGGATCGTCTACCCCCCTAGACATTCTTCTGACAGGCGTAGCCCGGCATAGCTCTCTCTTGTTTTGTGTCTGACTAGGTCATAGGATGATGTAAAACCATGTCGGTTCACAAGTTGGGGCACTATCCTACCCGGTTTCACCTGAACGAGGAGATTCCCCCTCATACAGGTCCAGAACCTTTCGCTTCTAGGTTAGAGCGCATGCATGCGAGGGGGACACATGCAATCACCTATACCAACCTTGCACCACACTCACACACATATGCTGGGGACACATGCAAGTTTTCAGATGATTCCGACGTTCTCGTGGTCTTCCTCCGGCGAAACCCTGATCTGCGGGACTCGAATCGTCTACCCCCCTAGACATTCTTCTGACAGTGGTAGCCCGGCGTAGCTTTCTCTTGTTTTGTGTCTGACTAGGTCATAGGATTATGTAAAACCAAGTTGGTTCACAAGTTGGGGCACTATACTACCCGGTTTCACCTGAACGGGGAGATTCCCCCTTATACAGGTCCATAACCTTCCGCTTCTAGGTTAGAGCGCATGCATGCGAGGGGGAATCATGCAATCACCTATACCAACCTTGCACCACACTCACACACATATGCTAGGGACACATGCAAGTTTTCAGATGATTCTGACGTTCTTGCGGACTTCCACCGGCGAAACCCTGATCTGCGGAACTCGGACTGTCTACCCCCCTAGACATTCTTCTGACAGGGGTAGCCCGGCGTAGCTCTCTCTTGTTTTGTGTTTGATTATGTCATGGGATGATGTGAAACCATGTTGGTTCACAAGTTGGGGCACTATACGGCCCGGTTTCACCGTAACGGGGAGATTCCCCGTTATACAGGTCCAGAACCTTCGCTTCTAGGTTAGAGCGCATGCATGTGAGGGGGGACACATGCAATCACCTATACCAACCTGGCACCACACTCACACACATATGCTAGGGACACATGCAAGTTTTCATCGATTCCGACGTTCTCGTGGACTTCCTCCGGCGAAACCCTGATGATCTGCGGGCCTCGGATCGTCTACCCCCCTAGACATTCTTCTGACAGGGGTAGCCCAGCATAGCTCTCTCTTGTTTTGTGTCTGACTAGGTCATAGGATGATGTAAAACCATGTTGGTTCACAAGTTGGGGCACTATCCTACCTGGTTTCACCGGAACGGGGAGATTCCCCCTTATACAGGTCCAGAACCTTTCGCTTCTAGGTTAAAGCGCATGCATGCGAGGGGGACACATGCAATCACCTATATAGACCTTGCACCACACTCACACACATATGCTAGGGACACATGCAAGTTTTCAGATAATTCTGACGCTCTCGTGGTCTTCCTCCGGCGAAACCCTGATCTACGGGCCTCGGATAGTCTACCCCCTAGACATTCTTCTGACAGGGGTAGCCCGACGTAGCTCTCTCTTGTTTTGTGTCTAACTAGGTCGTAGGATGATGTAAAACCATGTTGGTTCACAAGTTGGGGCACTATCCTACCCGGTTTCACCTGAACGGGGAGATTCCCCCTTATACAGGTCCAGAACCTTCGCCTCTAGGTTAGAGCGCATGCATGCGAGGGGGACACATGTAATCACCTATACCAACCTTGCACCACACTCACACACATATGCTAGGGACACATGCAAGTTTTCAGATGATTCCGACGTTCTCGTGGTCTTCCTCCGACGAAACCCTGATCTGTGGGACTCGGATCGTCTACCCCCCTAGACATTCTTCTGACAGGGGTAGCCCGGCATAACTCTCTCTTTTTTTGTGTCTGACTAGGTCATAGGATGATGTAAAACCATTTTGGTTCACAAGTTGGGGCACTATTCTACCCGGTTTCACGTGAACGGGGAGATTCCCCCTTATACAGGTCGAGAACCTTTCGCTTCTAGGTTAGAGCGCATGCATGCGAGAGGGACACATGCAATCACCTATACCAACCTTGCACCACACTCACACACATATGCTAGGGACACATGCAAGTTTTCAGATGATTCCGACGTTCTCGTGGTCTTCCTTCGGCGAAACCCTGATCTGCGGGACTCGGATCGTCTACCCCCCTAGACATTCTTCTGACAGGGGTAGCCCGGCGTAGCTCTCTCTTGTTTTGTGTCTGACTAGGTCATAGGATGATGTAAAACCATGTTGGTTCACAAGTTGGGGCACTATCCTACCCGGTTTCACTTGAACGGGGAGATTCCCCCTTATACAGGTCCATAACCTTTCGCTTCTAGGTTAGAGCGCTTGCATGCGAGGGGGACACATGCAATCACCTATACCAACCTTGCACCACACTCACACACATATGCTAGGGACACATGCAAGTTTTCAGATGATTCCGACGTTCTTGCGGACTTCCACCGGCGAAACCCTGATATGCGGGACTCGGACCGTCTACCCCCCTAGACATTCTTCTGACAGGGGTAACTCGGCGTATCTCTCTCTTATTTTGTGTTTGATTATGTCATGGGATGATGTGAAACCATGTTGGTTCACAAGTTGGGGTACTATACGGCCCGGTTTCACCGTAACAGGGAGATTCCCCCTTATACAGGTCCAGAACCTTCGCTTCTAGGTTAGAGCGCATGCATGTGAGGGGGGATACATGCAATCACCTATATATACCAACCTCGCACCACACTCACACACATATGCTAGGGACACATGCAAGTTTTCATCGATTCCGACGTTCTCGTGGACTTCCTCCGGCGAAACCCTAATGATCTGCGGGCCTCGGATCGTCTACCTAATGGAAATGAAGTTCAGCATCCTCTAGAACCTTATGGTCTATTGCAAAGTTAGTGTTTCCATGGTCTGAATACTTACAAATAGGCAACAAAAAGTTAACTAAAAACTTTAAATAAATACATTTGAAAGAAAAAAATAAAAAGAAAATTAGAAAATACCTAAAGACACACGGCAAAGGACAAAACACACGGCAAAGAGGTCCTTTGCCGTGTGCCTGTCGCCGTCAAACACACGGCAAAGGTCCTTTGCCGTGTGTCTCTCTCCCTCAGACACACGGCAAAGAATTTTTTTCACCTTTAGCAAGGCTTTTATTACATATATGTTAGGTGATATTATTTCATAGGATCATGAGAGCACAACTATGATCATAGGTTATTGTGGTCTTGATCACTATATACATGCACCCCCCTGATTCCGACGTTCTCGTGGACTTCCTCCGACGAAACCCTGATGATCTACGGGCCTCGGATCGTCTACCCCCTAGACATTCTTCTGACAGGGGTAGCCCGGCGTAGCTCTCTCTTGTTTTGTGTTTGATTATGTCATGGGATGATGTGAAACCATGTTGGTTCACAAGTTGGGGCACTATATGACCCGGTTTCACCGTAACGGGGAGATTCCCCCTTATACAGGTCTAGAACCTTCGCTTCTAGGTTAGAGCGCATGCATGTGAGGGGGGACACATGCAATCACCTATATCAACCTGGCACCACACTCACACACAGATGCTAGGGACACATGCAAGTTTTCATCGATTCCGACGTTCTCGTGGACTTCCTCCGGCGAAACCCTGATGATCTGCGGGCCTCGGATCGTCTACCCCCCTAGACATTCTTCTGACAGGGGTAGCCCGGGGTAGCTCTCTCTTGTTTTGTGTCTGACTAAGTCATAGGATGATGTAAAACCATGTTGGTTCACAAGTTGGGGCACAATCCTACCCGGTTTCACCTGAACGAGGAGATTCCCCCTCATACAGGTCCAGAACCTTTCGCTTCTAGGTTAGAGCGCATGCATGCGAGGGGGACACATGCAATCACCTATACCAACCTTGCACCACACTCACACACATATGCTAGGGACACATGCAAGTTTTCAGATGATTCCGACGTTCTATTGGTCTTCCTCCGGCGAAACCCTGATCTGCGGGACTCGAATCGTCTACCCCCTAGACATTCTTCTGACAGGGGTAGCCCGGTGTAGCTCTCTCTTGTTTTGTGTCTGACTAGGTCATAGGATGATGTAAAACCATGTTGGTTCACAAGTTGGGGCACTATCCTACCCGGTTTCACCTGAACGGGGAGATTCCCCCTTATACAGGTCCATAACCTTCCGCTTCTAGGTTAGAGCGCATGCATGCGAGGTGGACACATGCAATCACCTATACCAACCTTGCACCACACTCACACACATATGCTAGGGACACATGCAAGTTTTCAGATGATTCCGACGTTCTTGCGGACTTCCACCGGCGAAACCCTGATCTGCGGGACTCGGACCGTCTACCCCCCTAGACATTCTTCTGACAGGGGTAGCCCGGCGTAGCTCTCTCTTGTTTTGTGTTTGATTATGTCATGGGATGATGTGAAACCATGTTGGTTCACAAGTTGGGGCACTATACGGCCCGGTTTCACCGTAACGGGGAGATTCACCCTTATACAGGTCCAGAACCTTCGCTTCTAGGTTAGAGCGCATGCATGTGAGGGGGGACACATGCAATCACCTATACCAACCTGGCACCACACTCACACACATATGCTAGGGACGCATGCAAGTTTTCATCGATTCCAACGTTCTCGTGGACTTCCTCCGGCGAAACCCTAATGATCTGCAGGCCTCGGATCGTCTACCCCCCTAGACATTCTTCTGACAGGGGTAGCCGGCGTAGCTCTCTCTTGTTTTGTGTCTGACTAGGTCATAGGATGATGTAAAACCATGTTGGTTCACAAGTTGGGGCACTATCCTGCCTGGTTTCACCTGAACGGGGAGATTCCCCCTTATACAGGTCCAGAACCTTTCGCTTCTAGGTTAGAGCGCATGCATGCGAGGGGGACACATGCAATCACCTATACAAACCTTGCACCACACTCACACACATATGCTAGGGACACATGCAAGTTTTCAGATGATTCCGACGTTCTCGTGGTCTTCCTCCGGCGAAACCCTGATCTGCGGGCCTCGGATCGTCTACCCCCTAGACATTCTTCTGACAGGGGTAGCCCGGCGTAGCTCTCTCTTGTTTTGTGTCTGACTAGGTCATAGGATGATGTAAAACCATGTTGGTTCACAAGTTGGGGAACTATCCTACCCGGTTTCACCTGAACGGGGAGATTCCCCCTTATACAGGTCCAGAACCTTCGCTTCTAGGTTAGAGCGCATGCATGCGAGGGGGACACGTGCAATCACCTATACCAACCTTACACCACACTCACACACACATATGCTAGGGACACATGCAAGTTTTCAGATGATTCCGACGTTCTCGTGGTCTACCTCCGACGAAACCCTGATCTGCGGGACTTTGATCGTCTACCCCCCTAGACATTCTTCTGACAGGGGTAGCCCGGTGTAGCTCTCTCTTGTTTTGTGTCTGACTAGGTCATAGGATGATGTAAAACCATGTTGGTTCACAAGTTGGGGCACTATCCTACCCGGTTTCACGTGAACGGGGAGATTCCCCCTTATACAGGTCGAGAACCTTTCGCTTCTAGGTTAGAGCGCATGCATGCGAGAGGGACACATGCAATCACCTATACCAACCTTGCACCACACTCACACACATATGCTAGGGACACATGCAAGTTTTCAGATGATTCCGACGTTCTCGTGGTTTTCCTCCGGCGAAACCCTGATCTGCGGGACTCGGATCGTCTACCCCCCTAGACATTCTTCTGACAGGGGTAGCCCGGCGTAGCTCTCTCTTGTTTTGTGTCTGACTAGGTCATAGGATGATGTAAAACCATGTTGGTTCACAAGTTGGGGCACTATCCTACCCGGTTTCACCCGAACGGGGAGATTCCCCCTTATACAGGTCCAGAACCTTTCGCTTCTAGGTTAGAGCGCATGCATGCGAGGGGGACACATGCAATCACCTATACCAACCTTGCACCACACTCACACACATATGCTAGGGACACATGCAAGTTTTCAGATGATTCCGACGATCTTGCGGACTTCCACCGGCGAAACCCTGATCTGCGGGACTCGGACCGTCTACCCCCCTAGACATTCTTCTGACAGGGGTAGCCCGGCGTAGCTCTCTCTTGTTTTGTGTTTGATTATGTCATCGGATGATGTGAAACCATGTTGGTTCACAAGTTGGGGCACTATACGACCCGGTTTCACCGTAACAGGGAGATTCCCCCTTATACAGGTCCAGAACCTTCGCTTCTAGGTTAGAGCGCATGCATGTGAGGGGGGACACATGCAATCACCTATACCAACCTGGCACCACACTCACACACATATGCTAGGGACACATGAAATTTTTCATCGATTCCGACGTTCTCGTGTACTTCCTCCGGCGAAACCCTGATGATATGTGGGCCTCGGATCGTCTACCCCCCTAGACATTCTTCTGACAGGGGTAGCCCGGCGTAGCTCTCTCTTGTTTTGTGTCTGACTAGGTCATAGGATGATGTAAAACCATGTTGGTTCACAAGTTGGGGCACTATCCTACCCGGTTTCACGTGAACGGGGAGATTCCCCCTTATACAGGTCGAGAACCTTTCGCTTCTAGGTTAGAGCGCATGCATGCGAGAGGGACACATGCAATCACCTATACCAACCTTGCACCACACTCACACACATATGCTAGGGACACATGCAAGTTTTCAGATGATTCCGACGTTCTCGTGGTCTTCCTCCGGCGAAACCCTGATCTACGGGACTCGGATCGTCTACCCCCCTAGACATTCTTCTGACAGGGGTAGCCCGGCGTAGCTCTCTCTTGTTTTGTGTCTGACTAGGTCATAGGATGATGTAAAACCATGTTGGCTCACAAGTTGGGGCACTATCCTACCCGGTTTCACCTGAACAGGGAGATTCCCCCTTATACAGGTCCATAACCTTTCGCTTCTAGGTTAGAGCGCATGCATGCGAGGGGGACACATGCAATCACCTATACCAACCTTGCACCACACTCACACACATATGCTAGGGACACATGCAAGTTTTCAGATGATTCCGACGTTCTTGCGGACTTCCACCGGCGAAACCCTGATCTGCGGGACTCGGACCGTCTACCCCCTAGACATTCTTCTGACAGGGGTAGCCCGGCGTAGCTCACTCTTGTTTTGTGTTTGATTATGTCATGGGATGATGTGAAACCATGTTGGTTCACAAGTTGGGGCACTATACGGCCTGGTTTCACGGTAACAGGGAGATTCCCCCTTATACAGGTCCAGAACCTTCGCTTCTAGGTTAGAGCGCATGCATGTGAGGGGGGACACATGCAATCACCTATACCAACCTGGCACCACACTCACACACATATGCTAGGGACACATGAAAGTTTTCATCGATTCCGACATTCTCGTGGACTTCCTCCGGCGAAACCCTGATGATCTGCGGGCCTCGGATCGTCTACCCCCCTAGACATTCTTCTGACAGGGGTAGCCCGGCGTAGCTCTCTCTTGTTTTGTGTCTAACTAGGTCATAGGATGATGTAAAACCATGTTGGTTCACAAGTTGGGGCACTATCCTACCCGGTTTCACGTGAACGGGGAGATTCCCCCTTATACAGGTCGAGAACCTTTCGCTTCTAGGTTAGAGCGCATGCATGCGAGAGGGACACATGCAATCACCTATACCAACCTTGCACCACACTCACACACATATGCTAGGGACACATGCAAGTTTTTAGATGATTCCGACGTTCTCGTGGTCTTCCTCCGGCGAAACCCTGATCTGCGGGACTCGGATCGTCTACCCCCCTAGACATTCTTCTGACAGGGTAGCCCGACGTAGCTCTCTCTTGTTTTGTGTCTGACTAGGTCATAGGATGATGTAAAACCATGTTGGTTCACAAGTTGGGGCACTAACCTACCTGGTTTCACCTGAACGGGGAGATTCCCCCTTATACAGGTCCATAACCTTTCGCTTCTAGGTTAGAGCGCATGCATGCGAGGGGGACACATGCAATCACCTATACCAACCTTGCACCACACTCACACACATATGCTAGGGACACATGCAAGTTTTCAGATGATTCCGACGTTCTTGCGGACTTCCACCTGCGAAACCCTGATATTTGAGTGGGGACACATGCAATCACCTATACCAACCTGGCACCACACTCACACACATATGCTAGGGACACATGCAAGTTTTCATCGATTCCGACGTTCTCGTGGACTTCCTCCGGCGAAACCCTGATGATCTGCGGGCCTCGGATCGTCTACCCCCCTAGACATTCTTCTGACAGGGGTAGCCCGGCGTAGCTCTCTCTTGTTTTGTGTCTGACTAGGTCATAGGATGATGTAAAACCATGTTGGTTCACAAGTTGGGGCACTATCCTACCCGGTTTCACCTGAACAGGGAGATTCCCCCTTATACAGGTCCATAACCTTTCGCTTCTAGGTTTGAGCGCATGCATGCGAGGGGGACACATGCAATCACCTATACAAACCTGGCACCACACTCACACACATATTCTAGGGACACATGCAAGTTTTCAGATGATTCCGACGTTCTCGTGGTCTTCCTCCTGCGAAACCCTGATCTGCGGGCCTCGGATCGTCTACCCCCCTAGATATTCTTCTGACAGGGGTAGCCCGGCGTAGCTCTCTCTTGTTTTGTGTCTGACTAGGTCATAGGATGATGTAAAACCATGTTGGTTCACAAGTTGGGGCACTATCCTACCCGGTTTCACCTGAACGGGGAGATTCCCCCTTATACACGTCCAGAACCTTCGCTTCTAGGTTAGAGCGCATGCATGCGAGGGGGACACATGCAATCACCTATACCAACCTTGCACCACACTCACACACATATGCTAGGGACACATGCAAGTTTTCAGATGATTCCGACGTTCGCGTGGTCTTCCTCCGACGAAACCCTGATCTGCGGGACTCGGATCGTCTACCCCCCTAGACATTCTTCTGACAGGGGTAGCCCGGCGTAGCTCTCTCCTGTTTTGTGTCTGACTAGGTCATAGGATGATGTAAAACCATGTTGGTTCACAAGTTGGGGCACTATCCTACCCGGTTTCACGTGAACGGGGAGATTCCCCCTTATACAGGTCGAGAACCTTTTGCTTCTAGGTTAGAGCGCATGCATGCGAGAGGGACACATGCAATCACCTATAACAACCTTGCACCACACTCACACACATATGCTAGGGACACATGCAAGTTTTCAGATGATTCCGACGTTCTTGCGGACTTCCTCCGGCGAAACCCTGATCTGCGGGAGACGGATCGTCTACCCCCCTAGACATTCTTCTGACAGGGGTAGCCTGGCGTAGCTCTCTCTTGTTTTGTGTCTGACTAGGTGATAGGATGATGTAAAACCATGTTGGTTCACAAGTTGGGGCACTATCCTACCCGGTTTCACCTGAACGGGGAGATTCCCCCTTATACAGGTCCATAACCTTTCGCTTCTAGGTTAGAGCGCATGCATGCGAGGGGGACACATGCAATCACCTATACCAACCTTGAACCACACTCACACACATATGCTAGGGACACATGCAAGTTTTCAGATGATTCCGACGTTCTTGCGGACTTCCACCGGTGAAACCCTGATCTGCGGGACTCGGACCGTCTACCCCCCTAGACATTCTTTTGACAGGGGTAGCCCGGCGTAGATCTCTCTTGTTTTGTATTTGATTATGTCATGGGATGATGTGAAACCATGTTGGTTCACAAGTTGGGGCACTATACGGCCCGATTTCACCATAACGGGGAGATTCCCCCTTATACAGGTCCAGAACCTTCGCTTCTAGGTTAGAGCGCATGCATGTGAGGGGGGACACATGCAATCACCTATACCAACCTGGCACCGCACTCACACACATATGCTAGGGACACATGCAAGTTTTCATCGATTCCGACGTTCTCGTGGACTTCCTCCGGCGAAACCCTGATGATCTGCGGGCCTCGGATCGTCTACCCCCCTAGACATTCTTTTGACAGGGGTAGCCCGGCGTAGCTCTCTCATGTTTTGTGTCTGACTAGGTCATAGGATGATGTAAAACCATGTTGGTTCACAAGTTGGGGCACTATCCTACCCGGTTTCACATGAACGGGGAGATCCCACCTTATACAGGTCTAGAACCTTTCGCTTCTAGGTTAGAGAGCATGCATGCGAGAGGGACACATGCAATCACCTATAACAACCTTGCACCACACTCACACACATATGCTAGGGACACATGCAAGTTTTCAGATGATTCCGACGTTCTCGTGGTCTTCCTCCGGCGAAACCCTGATCTGCGGGACTCGGATCGTCTACCCCCCTAGACATTCTTCTAACAGGGGTAGCCCGGCGTAGCTCTCTCTTGTTTTGTGTCTGACTAGGTCATAGGATGATGTAAAACCATGTTGGTTCACAAGTTGGGGCACTATCCTACCCGGTTTCACGTGAACGGGGAGATTCCCCCTTATACAGGTCGAGAACCTTTTGCTTCTAGGTTAGAGCGCATGCATGCGAGAGGGACACATGCAATCACCTATAACAACCTTGCACCACACTCACACACATATGCTAGGGACACATGCAAGTTTTCAGATGATTCCGACGTTCTCCTGGTCTTCCTCCGGCGAAAACCTGATCTGCGGGACTCGGATCGTCTACCCCCCTAGACATTCTTCTGACAGGGGTAGCCTAGCGTAGCTCTCTCTTGTTTTGTGTCTGACTAGGTGATAGGATGATGTAAAACCATGTTGGTTCACAAGTTGGGGCACTATCCTACCCGGTTTCACCTGAACGGGGAGATTCCCCCTTATACAGGTCCATAACCTTTCGCTTCTAGGTTAGAGCGCATGCATGCGAGGGGGACACATGCAATCACCTATACCAACCTTGAACCACACTCACACACATATGCTAGGGACACATGCAAGTTTTCAGATGATTCCGACGTTCTTGCGGACTTCCACCGGCGAAACCCTGATCTGCGGGACTCGGACCGTCTACCCCCCTAGACATTCTTTTGACAGGGGTAGCCCGGCGTAGCTCTCTCTTGTTTTGTATTTGATTATGTCATGGGATGATGTGAAACCATGTTGGTTCACAAGTTGGGGCACTATACGGCCCGATTTCACCATAACGGGGAGATTCCCCCTTATACAGGTCCAGAACCTTTGCTTCTAGGTTAGAGCGCATGCATGTGAGGGGGGACACATGCAATCACCTATACCAACCTGGCACCACACTCACACACATATGCTAGGGACACATGCAAGTTTTCATCGATTCCGACGTTCTCGTGGACTTCCTCCGGCGAAACCCTGATGATCTGCGGGCCTCGGATAGTCTACCCCCCTAGACATTCTTCTGACAGGGGTAGCCCGGCGTAGCTTTCTCTTGTTTTGTGTCTGACTAGGTCATAGGATGATGTAAAACCATGTGGGTTCACAAGTTGGGGCACTATCCTACCCGGTTTCACATGAACGGGGAGATCCCCCCTTATACAGGTCTAGAACCTTTCGCTTCTAGGTTAGAGCGCATGCATGCGAGAGGGACACATGCAATCACCTATAACAACCTTGCACCACACTCACACACATATGCTAGGGACACATGCAAGTTTTCAGATGATTCCGACGTTCTCGTGGTCTTCCTCCGGCGAAACCCTGATCTGCGGGACTCGGATCGTCTACCCCCCTAGACATTCTTCTGACAGGGGTAGCCCGGCATAGCTCTCTCTTGTTTTGTGTCTGACTAGGTGATAGGATGATGTAAAACCATGTTGGTTCACAAGTTGGGGCACTATCCTACCCGGTTTCACCTGAACGGGGAGATTCCCCCTTATACAGGTCCATAACCTTTCGCTTCTAGGTTAGAGCGCATGCATGCGAGGGGGACACATGCAATCACCTATACCAACCTTGCACCACACTCACACACATATGCTAGGGACACATGCAAGTTTTCAGATGATTCCGACGTTCTTGCGGACTTCCACCGGCGAAACCCTGATCTGTGGGACTCGGACCGTCTACCCCCCTAGACATTGTTTTGACAGGGGTAGCCCGGCGTAGCTCTCTCTTGTTTTGTATTTGATTATGTCATGGGATGATGTGAAACCATGTTGGTTCACAAGTTGGGGCACTATACGGCCCGGTTTCACCATAACGGGGAGATTCCCCCTTATACAGGTCCAGAACCTTCGCTTCTAGGTTAGAGCGCATGCATGTGAGGGGGGACACATGCAATCACCTATACCAACCTGGCACCACACTCACACACATATGCTAGGGACACATGCAAGTTTTCATCGATTCCGACGTTCTCGTGGACTTCCTCTGGCGAAACCCTGATGATCTGCGGGCCTCGGATCGTCTACCCCCCTAGACATTCTTCTGATAGGGGTAGCCCGGCGTAGCTCTCTCTTGTTTTGTGTCTGACTAGGTGATAGGATGATGTAAAACCATGTTGGTTCACAAGTTGGGGCACTGTCCTACCCGGTTTCACCTGAACGGGGAGATTCCCCCTTATACAGGTCCATAACCTTTCGCTTCTAGGTTAGAGCGCATGCATGCGAGGGGGACACATGCAATCACCTATACCAACCTTGAACCACACTCACACACATATGCTAGGGACACATGCAAGTTTTCAGATGATTCCGACGTTCTTGCGGACTTCCACCGGCGAAACCCTGATCTGCGGGACTCGGACCGTCTAGCCCCCTAGACATTCTTTTGACAGGGGTAGCCCGGCGTAGCTCTCTCTTGTTTTGTATTTGATTATGTCATGGGATGATGTGAAACCATGTTGGTTCACAAGTTGGGGCACTATACGGCCCGATTTCACCATAACGGGGAGATTCCCCCTTATACAGGTCCAGAACCTTTGCTTCTAGGTTAGAGCGCATGCATGTGAGGGGGGACACATGCAATCACCTATACCAACCTGGCACCACACTCACACACATATGCTAGGGACACATGCAAGTTTTCATCGATTCCGACATTGTCGTGGACTTCCTCCGGCGAAACCCTGATGATCTGCGGGCCTCGGATCGTCTACCCCCCTAGACATTCTTCTGACAGGGGTAGCCCGGCGTAGCTCTCTCTTGTTTTGTGTCTGACTAGGTCATAGGATGATGTAAAACCATGTTGGTTCACAAGTTGGGGCACTATCCTACCCGGTTTCACATGAACGGGGAGATCCCCCCTTATACAGGTCTAGAACCTTTCGCTTCTAGGTTAGAGCGCATGCATGCGAGAGGGACACATGCAATCACCTATAACAACCTTGCACCACACTCACACACATATGCTAGGGACACATGCAAGTTTTCAGATGATTCCGACGTTCTCGTGGTCTTCCTCCGGCAAAACCCTGATCTGCGGGACTCGGATCGTCTACCCCCCTAGACATTCTTCTGACAGGGGTAGCCCGGCATAGCTCTCTCTTGTTTTGTGTCTGACTAGGTGATAGGATGATGTAAAACCATGTTGGTTCACAAGTTGGGGCACTATCCTACCCGGTTTCACCTGAACGGGGAGATTCCCCCTTATACAGGTCCATAACCTTTCGCTTCTAGGTTAGAGCGCATGCATGCGAGGGGGACACATGCAATCACCTATACCAACCTTGCACCACACTCACACACATATGCTAGGGACACATGCAAGTTTTCAGATGATTCCGACGTTCTTGCGGACTTCCACTGGCGAAACCCTGATCTGTGGGACTCGGACCGTCTACCCCCCTAGACATTCTTTTGACAGGGGTAGCCCGGCGTAGCTCTCTCTTGTTTTGTATTTGATTATGTCATGGGATGATGTGAAACCATGTTGGTTCACAAGTTGGGGCACTATACGGCCCGGTTTCACCATAACGGGGAGATTCCCCCTTATACAGGTCCAGAACCTTCGCTTCTAGGTTAGAGCGCATGCATGTGAGGGGGGACACATGCAATCACCTATACCAACCTGGCACCACACTCACACACATATGCTAGGGACACATGCAAGTTTTCATCGATTCCGACGTTCTCGTGGACTTCCTCTGGCGAAACCCTGATGATCTGCGGGCCTCGGATCGTCTACCCCCCTAGACATTCTTCTGACAGTGGTAGCCCGGCGTAGCTCTCTCTTGTTTTGTGTCTGAATAGGTCATAGGATGATGTAAAACCATGTTGGTTCACAAGTTGGGGCACTGTCCTACCCGGTTTCACATGAACGGGAGATCCCCCCTTATACAGGTCTAGAACCTTTCGCTTCTAGGTTAGAGCGCATGCATGCGAGAGGGACACACGCAATCACCTATACCAACCTTGCACCACACTCACACACATATGCTAGGGACACATGCAAGTTTTCAGATCATTCCCACGTTCTCGTGGTCTTCCTCCGGCGAAACCCTGATCTGCGAGACTCGGATCGTCTACCCCCCTAGACATTCTTCTGATAGGGGTAGCCCGGCGTAGCTCTCTCTTGTTTGTGTCTGACTAGGTCATAGGATGATGTAAAACCATGTTGGTTCACAAGTTGGGGCACTATCCTACCCGGTTTCACCTGAACAGGGAAATTCCCCCTTATACAGGTCCATAACCTTTCGCTTCTAGGTTAGAGCGCATGCATGCGAGGGGGACACATGAAATCACCTATACCAACCTTGCACCACACTCACACACATATGCTAGGGACACATGCAAGTTTTCAGATGATTCCGACGATCTTGCGGACTTCCACCGGCGAAACCCTGATCTGTGGGACTCGGACCGTCTACCCCCCTAGACATTCTTCTGACAGGGGTAGCCCGGCGTAGCTCTCTCTTGTTTTGTGTCTGATTATGTCATGGGATGATGTGAAACCATGTTGGTTCACAAGTTTGGGCACTATCCTACCCGGTTTCACCGTAACAGGGAGATTCCCCCTTATATAGGTCCAGAACCTTCGCTTCTAGGTTAGAACGCATGCATGTCAGGGGGGACACATGCAATCACCTATACCAACCTGGAACCACACTCACACACATATGCTAGGGACACATGAAATTTTTCATCGATTCCGACGTTCTTGTGTACTTCCTCCGGCGAAACCCTGATGATCTGCAGGCCTCGGATCGTCTACCCCCCTAGACATTCTTCTGACAGGGGTAGCCCGGCGTAGCTCTCTCTTGTTTTGTGTCTGACTAGGTCATAGGATGATGTAAAACCATGTTGGTTCACAAGTTGGGGCACTATCCTACCCGGTTTCACGTGAACGGGGAGATTCCCCCTTATACAGGTCGAGAACCTTTCGCTTCTAGGTTAGAGCGCATGCATGCGAGAGGGACACATGCAATCACCTATACCAACCTTGCACCACACTCACACACATATGCTAGGGACACATGCAAGTTTTCAGATGATTCCGACGTTCTCGTGGTCTTCCTCCGGCGAAACCCTGATCTACGGGACTCGGATCGTCTACCCCCCTAGACATTCTTCTGACAGGGGTAGCCCGGCGTAGCTCTCTCTGGTTTTGTGTCTGACTAGGTCATAGGATGATGTAAAACCATGTTGGCTCACAAGTTGGGGCACTATCCTACCCGGTTTCACCTGAACGGGGAGATTCCCCCTTATACAGGTCCATAACCTTCCGCTTCTAGGTTAGAGCGCATGCATGCGAGGTGGACACATGCAATCACCTATACCAACCTTGCACCACACTCACACACATATGCTAGGGACACATGCAAGTTTTCAGATGATTCCGACGTTCTTGCGGACTTCCACCGGCGAAACCCTAATCTGCGGGACTCGGACCGTCTACCCCCCTAGACATTCTTCTGACAGGGGTAGCCCGGCGTAGCTCTCTCTTGTTTTGTGTTTGATTATGTCATGGGATTATGTGAAACCATGTTGGTTCACAAGTTGGGGCACTATACGGCCCGGTTTCACCGTAACGGGGAGATTCCCCCTTATACAGGTCCAGAACCTTCGCTTCTAGGTTAGAGCGCATGCATGTGAGGGGGGACACATGCAATCACCTATACCAACCTGGCACCACACTCACACACATATGCTAGGGACACATGCAAGTTTTCATTGATTCCAACGTTCTCGTGGACTTCCTCCGGCGAAACCCTAATGATCTGCGGGCCTCAGATCGTCTACCCCCCTAGACATTCTTCTGACAGGGGTAGCCGGCGTAGCTCTCTCTTGTTTTGTGTCTGACTAGGTCATAGGATGATGTAAAACCATGTTGGTTCACAAGTTGGGGCACTATCCTGCCTGGTTTCACCTGAACGGGGAGATTCCCCCTTATACAGGTCCAGAACCTTTCGCTTCTAGGTTAGAGCGCATGCATGCGAGGGGGACACATGCAATCACCTATACAAACCTTGCACCACACTCACACACATATGCTAGGGACACATGCAAGTTTTCAGATGATTCCGACGTTCTCGTGGTCTTCCTCCGGCGAAACCCTGATCTGCGGGCCTCGGATCGTCTACCCCCCTAGACATTCTTCTGACAGGGGTAGCCCGGCGTAGCTCTCTCTTGTTTTGTGTCTGACTAGGTCATAGGATGATGTAAAACCATGTTGGTTCACAAGTTGGGGAACTATCCTACCCGGTTTCACCTGAACGGGGAGATTCCCCCTTATACAGGTCCAGAACCTTCGCTTCTAGGTTAGAGCGCATGCATGCGAGGGGGACACATGCAATCACCTATACCAACCTTGCACCATACTCACACACACATATGCTAGGGACACATGCAAGTTTTCAGATGATTCCGACGTTCTCGTGGTCTTCCTCCGACGAAACCCTGATCTGCGGGACTCTGATCGTCTCCCCCCCTAGACATTCTTCTGACAGGGGTAGCCCGGTGTAGCTCTCTCTTGTTTTGTGTCTGACTAGGTCATAGGATGATGTAAAACCATGTTGGTTCACAAGTTGGGGCACTATCCTACCCGGTTTCACGTGAACGGGGAGATTCCCCCTTATACAGGTCGAGAACCTTTCGCTTCTAGGTTAGAGCGCATGCATGCGAGAGGGACACATGCAATCACCTATACCAACCTTGCACCACACTCACACACATATGCTAGGGACACATGCAAGTTTTCAGATGATTCCGACGTTCTCGTAGTCTTCCTCCGGCGAAACCCTGATCTGCGGGACTCGGATCGTCTACCCCCCTAGACATTCTTCTGACAGGGGTAGCCCGGCGTAGCTCTCTCTTGTTTTGTGTCTGACTAGGTCATAGGATGATGTAAAACCATGTTGGTTCACAAGTTGGGGCACTATCCTACCCGGTTTCACCTGAACGGGGAGATTCCCCCTTATACAGGTCCAGAACCTTTCGCTTCTAGGTTAGAGCGCATGCATGCGAGGGGGACACACGCAATCACCTATACCAACCTTGCTCCACACTCACACACATATGCTAGGGACACATGCAAGTTTTCAGATGATTCCGACGTTCTCGTGGTCTTCCTCCGGCGAAACCCTGATCTGCGAGACTCAGATCGTCTACCCCCCTAGACATTCTTCTGATAGTGGTAGCCCGGCGTAGCTCTCTCTTGTTTGTGTCTGACTAGGTCATCGGATGATGTAAAACCATGTTGGTTCACAAGTTGGGGAACTATCCTACCCGGTTTCACCTGAACGGGGAGATTCCCCCTTATACAGGTCCAGAACCTTCGCTTCTAGGTTAGAGCGCATGCATGCGAGGGGGACACATGCAATCACCTATACCAACCTTGCACCACACTCACACACACATATGCTAGGGACACATGCAAGTTTTCAGATGATTCCGACGTTCTCGTGGTCTTCCTCCGACGAAACCCTGATCTGCGGGACTCTGATCGTCTACCCCCCTAGACATTCTTCTGACAGGGGTAGCCCGGTGTAGCTCTCTCTTGTTTTGTGTCTGACTAGGTCATAGGATGATGTAAAACCATGTTGGTTCACAAGTTGGGGCACTATCCTACCCGGTTTCACCGTAACAGGGAGATTCCCCCTTATACAGGTCCAGAACCTTCGCTTCTAGGTTAGAGCGCATGCATGTCAGGGGGGACACATGCAATCACCTATACCAACCTGGCACCACACTCACACACATATGCTAGGGACACATGAAATTTTTCATCGATTCCGACGTTCTCGTGTACTTCCTCCGGCGAAACCCTGATGATCTGCGGGCCTCGGATCGTCTACCCCCTAGACATTCTTCTGACAGGGGTAGCCCGGCGTAGCTCTCTCTTGTTTTGTGTCTGACTAGGTCATAGGATGATGTAAAACCATGTTGGTTCACAAGTTGGGGCACTATCCTACCCGGTTTCACGTGAACGGGGAGATTCCCCCTTATACAGGTCGAGAACCTTTCGCTTCTAGGTTAGAGCGCATGCATGCGAGAGGGACACATGCAATCACCTATACCAACCTTGCACCACACTCACACACATATGCTAGGGACACATGCAAGTTTTCAGATGATTCCGACGTTCTCGTGGTCTTCCTCCGGCGAAACCCTGATCTACGGGACTCGGATCGTCTACCCCCCTACACATTCTTCTGACAGGGGTAGCCCGGCGTAGCTCTCTCTGGTTTTGTGTCTGACTAGGTCATAGGATGATGTAAAACCATGTTGGCTCACAAGTTGGGGCACTATCCTACCCGGTTTCACCTGAACGGGGTGATTCCCCCTTATACAGGTCCATAACCTTCCGCTTCTAGGTTAGAGCGCATGCATGCGAGGTGGACACATGCAATCACCTATACCAACCTTGCACCACACTCACACACATATGCTAGGGACACATGCAAGTTTTCAGATGATTCCGACGTTCTTGCGGACTTCCACCGGCGAAACCCTGATCTGCGGGACTCGGACCGTCTACCCCCCTAGACATTCTTCTGACAGGGGTAGCCCGGCGTAGCTCTCTCTTGTTTTGTGTTTGATTATGTCATGGGATGATGTCAAACCATGTTGGTTCACAAGTTGGGGCACTATACGGCCCGGTTTCACCGTAACGGGGAGATTCCCCCTTATACAGGTCCAGAACCTTCGCTTCTAGGTTAGAGCGCATGCATGTGAGGGGGGACACATGCAATCACCTATACCAACCTGGCACCACACTCACACACATATGCTAGGGACACATGCAAGTTTTCATTGATTCCAACGTTCTCGTGGACTTCCTCCGGCGAAACCCTAATGATCTGCGGGCCTCGGATCGTCTACCCCCCTAGACATTCTTCTGACAGGGGTAGCCGGCGTAGCTCTCTCTTGTTTTGTGTCTGACTAGGTCATAGGATGATGTAAAACCATGTTGGTTCACAAGTTGGGGCACTATCCTGCCTGGTTTCACCTGAACGGGGAGATTCCCCCTTATACAGGTCCAGAACCTTTCGCTTCTAGGTTAGAGCGCATGCATGCGAGGGGGACACATGCAATCACCTATACAAACCTTGCACCACACTCACACACATATGCTAGGGACACATGCAAGTTTTCAGATGATTCCGACGTTCTCGTGGTCTTCCTCCGGCGAAACCCTGATCTGCGGGCCTCGGATCGTCTACCCCCCTAGACATTCTTCTGACAGGGGTAGCCCGGCGTAGCTCTCTCTTGTTTTGTGTCTGACTAGGTCATAGGATGATGTAAAACCATGTTGGTTCACAAGTTGGGGAACTATCCTACCCGGTTTCACCTGAACGGGGAGATTCCCCCTTATACAGGTCCAGAACCTTCGCTTCTAGGTTAGAGCGCATGCATGCGAGGGGGACACATGCAATCACCTATACCAACCTTGCACCATACTCACACACACATATGCTAGGGACACATGCAAGTTTTCAGATGATTCCGACGTTCTCGTGGTCTTCCTCCGACGAAACCCTGATCTACGGGACTCTGATCGTCTCCCCCCCTAGACATTCTTCTGACAGGGGTAGCCCGGTGTAGCTCTCTCTTGTTTTGTGTCTGACTAGGTCATAGGATGATGTAAAACCATGTTGGTTCACAAGTTGGGGCACTATCCTACCCGGTTTCACGTGAACGGGGAGATTCCCCCTTATACAGGTCGAGAACCTTTCGCTTCTAGGTTAGAGCGCATGCATGCGAGAGGGACACATGCAATCACCTCTACCAACCTTGCACCACACTCACACACATATGCTAGGGACACATGCAAGTTTTCAGATGATTCCGACGTTCTCGTGGTCTTCCTCCGGCGAAACCCTGATCTGCGGGACTCGGATCGTCTACCCCCCTAGACATTCTTCTGACAGGGGTAGCCCGGCGTAGCTCTCTCTTGTTTTGTGTCTGACTAGGTCATAGGATGATGTAAAACCATGTTGGTTCACAAGTTGGGGCACTATCCTACCCGGTTTCACCTGAACGGGGAGATTCCCCCTTATACAGGTCCAGAACCTTTCGCTTCTAGGTTAGAGCGCATGCATGCGAGGGGGACACACGCAATCACCTATACCAACCTTGCTCCACACTCACACACATATGCTAGGGACACATGCAAGTTTTCAGATGATTCCGACGTTCTCGTGGTCTTCCTCTGGCGAAACCCTGATCTGCGAGACTCAGATCGTCTACCCCCCTAGACATTCTTCTGATAGTGGTAGCCCGGCGTAGCTCTCTCTTGTTTGTGTCTGACTAGGTCATCGGATGATGTAAAACCATGTTGGTTCACAAGTTGGGGAACTATCCTACCCGGTTTCACCTGAACGGGGAGATTCCCCCTTATACAGGTCCAGAACCTTCGCTTCTAGGTTAGAGCGCATGCATGCGAGGGGGACACATGCAATCACCTATACCAACCTTGCACCACACTCACACACACATATGCTAGGGACACATGCAAGTTTTCAGATGATTCCGACGTTCTCGTGGTCTTCCTCCGACGAAACCCTGATCTGCGGGACTCTGATCGTCTACCCCCCTAGACATTCTTCTGACAGGGGTAGCCCGGTGTAGCTCTCTCTTGTTTTGTGTCTGACTAGGTCATAGGATGATGTAAAACCATGTTGGTTCACAAGTTGGGGCACTATCCTACCCGGTTTCACCGTAACAGGGAGATTCCCCCTTATACAGGTCCAGAACCTTCGCTTCTAGGTTAGAGCGCATGCATGTTAGGGGGGACACATGCAATCACCAATACCAACCTGGCACCACACTCACACACATATGCTAGGGACACATGAAATTTTTCATCGATTCCGACGTTCTCGTGTACTTCCTCCGGCGAAACCCTGATGATCTGCGGGCCTCGGATCGTCTACCCCCTAGACATTCTTCTGACAGGGGTAGCCCGGCGTAGCTCTCTCTTGTTTTGTGTCTGACTAGGTCATAGGATGATGTAAAACCATGTTGGTTCACAAGTTGGGGCACTATCCTACCCGGTTTCACGTGAACGGGGAGATTCCCCCTTATACAGGTCGAGAACCTTTCGCTTCTAGGTTAGAGCGCATGCATGCGAGAGGGACACATGCAATCACCTATACCAACCTTGCACCACACTCACACACATATGCTAGGGACACATGCAAGTTTTCAGATGATTCCGACGTTCTCGTGGTCTTCCTCCGGCGAAACCCTGATCTACGGGACTCGGATCGTCTACCCCCCTAGACATTCTTCTGACAGGGGTAGCCCGGCGTAGCTCTCTCTGGTTTTGTGTCTGACTAGGTCATAGGATGATGTAAAACCATGTTGGCTCACAAGTTGGGGCACTATCCTACCCGGTTTCACCTGAACGGGGTGATTCCCCCTTTATACAGGTCCATAACCTTCTGCTTCTAGGTTAGAGCGCATGCATGCGAGGTGGACACATGCAATCACCTATACCAACCTTGCACCACACTCACACACATATGCTAGGGACACATGCAAGTTTTCAGATGATTCCGACGTTCTTGCGGACTTCCACCGGCGAAACCCTGATCTGCGGGACTCGGACCGTCTACCCCCTAGACATTCTTCTGACAGGGGTAGCCCGACGTAGCTCTCTCTTGTTTTGTGTTTGATTATGTCATGGGATGATGTGAAACCATGTTGGTTCACAAGTTGGGGCACTATACGGCCCGGTTTCACCGTAACGGGGAGATTCCCCCTTATACAGGTCCAGAACCTTCGCTTCTAGGTTAGAGCGCATGCATGTGAGGGGGGACACATGCAATCACCTATACCAACCTGGCACCACACTCACACACATATGCTAGGGACACATGCAAGTTTTCATCGATTCCAACGTTCTCGTGGACTTCCTCCGGCGAAACCCTAATGATCTGCGGGCCTCGGATCGTCTACCCCCCTAGACATTCTTCTGACAGGGGTAGCCGGCGTAGCTCTCTCTTGTTTTGTGTCTTACTAGGTCATAGGATGATGTAAAACCATGTTGGTTCACAAGTTGGGGCACTATCCTGCCTGGTTTCACCTGGACGGGGAGATTCCCCCTTATACAGGTCCAGAACCTTTCGCTTCTAGGTTAGAGCGCATGCATGCGAGGGGGACACATGCAATCACCTATACAAACCTTGCACCACACTCACACACATATGCTAGGGACACATGCAAGTTTTCAGATGATTCCGACGTTCTCGTGGTCTTCCTCCGACGAAACCCTGATCTGCGGGACTCTGATCGTCTACCCCCCTAGACATTCTTCTGACAGGGGTAGCCCGGTGTAGCTCTCTCTTGTTTTGTGTCTGACTAGGTCATAGGATGATGTAAAACCATGTTGGTTCACAAGTTGGGGCACTATCCTACCCGGTTTCACCGTAACAGGGAGATTCCCCCTTATACAGGTCCAGAACCTTCGCTTCTAGGTTAGAGCGCATGCATGTCAGGGGGGACACATGCAATCACCTATACCAACCTGGCACCACACTCACACACATATGCTAGGGACACATGAAATTTTTCATCGATTCCGACGTTCTCGTGTACTTCCTCCGGCGAAACCCTGATGATCTGCGGGCCTCGGATCGTCTACCCCCTAGACATTCTTATGACAGGGGTAGCCCGGCGTAGCTCTCTCTTGTTTTGTGTCTGACTAGGTCATAGGATGATGTAAAACCATGTTGGTTCACAAGTTGGGGCACTATCCTACCCGGTTTCACGTGAACGGGGAGATTCCCCCTTATACAGGTCGAGAACCTTTCGCTTCTAGGTTAGAGCGCATGCATGCGAGAGGGACACATGCAATCACCTATACCAACCTTGCACCACACTCACACACATATGCTAGGGACACATGCAAGTTTTCAGATGATTCCGACGTTCTCGTGGTCTTCCTCCGGCGAAACCCTGATCTACGGGACTCGGATCGTCTACCCCCCTAGACATTCTTCTGACAGGGGTAGCCCGGCGTAGCTCTCTCTGGTTTTGTGTCTGACTAGGTCATAGGATGATGTAAAACCATGTTGGCTCACAAGTTGGGGCACTGTCCTACCCGGTTTCACCTGAACGGGGTGATTCCCCCTTATACAGGTCCATAACCTTCCGCTTCTAGGTTAGAGCGCATGCATGCGAGGTGGACACATGCAATCACCTATACCAACCTTGCACCACACTCACACACATATGCTAGGGACACATGCAAGTTTTCAGATGATTCCGACGTTCTTGCGGACTTCCACCGGCGAAACCCTGATCTGCGGGACTCGGACCGTCTACCCCCCTAGACATTCTTCTGACAGGGGTAGCCCGGCGTAGCTCTCTCTTGTTTTGTGTTTGATTATGTCATGGGATGATGTGAAACCATGTTGGTTCACAAGTTGGGGCACTATACGGCCCGGTTTCACCGTAACGGGGAGATTCCCCCTTATACAGGTCCAGAACCTTCGCTTCTAGGTTAGAGCGCATGCATGTGAGGGGGGACACATGCAATCACCTATACCAACCTGGCACCACACTCACACACATATGCTAGGGACACATGCAAGTTTTCATCGATTCCAACGTTCTCGTGGACTTCCTCCGGCGAAACCCTAATGATCTGCGGGCCTCGGATCGTCTACCCCCCTAGACATTCTTCTGACAGGGGTAGCCGGCGTAGCTCTCTCTTGTTTTGTGTCTGACTAGGTCATAGGATGATGTAAAACCATGTTGGTTCACAAGTTGGGGCACTATCCTGCCTGGTTTCACCTGGACGGGGAGATTCCCCCTTATACAGGTCCAGAACCTTTCGCTTCTAGGTTAGAGCGCATGCATGCGAGGGGGACACATGCAATCACCTATACAAACCTTGCACCACACTCACACACATATGCTAGGGACACATGCAAGTTTTCAGATGATTCCGACGTTCTCGTGGTCTTCCGCCGACGAAACCCTGATCTGCGGGACTCTGATCGTCTACCCCCCTATACATTCTTCTGACAGGGGTAGCCCGGTGTAGCTCTCTCTTGTTTTGTGTCTGACTAGGTCATAGGATGATGTAAAACCATGTTGGTTCACAAGTTGGGGCACTATCCTACCCGGTTTCACCGTAACAGGGAGATTCCCCCTTATACAGGTCCAGAACCTTCGCTTCTAGGTTAGAGCGCATGCATGTCAGGGGGGACACATGCAATCACCTATACCAACCTGGCACCACACTCACACACATATGCTAGGGACACATGAAATTTTTCATCGATTCCGACGTTCTCGTGTACTTCCTCCGGCGAAACCCTGATGATCTGCGGGCCTCGGATCGTCTACCCCCTAGACATTCTTCTGACAGGGGTAGCCCGGCGTAGCTCTCTCTTGTTTTGTGTCTGACTAGGTCATAGGATGATGTAAAACCATGTTGGTTCACAAGTTGGGGCACTATCCTACCCGGTTTCACGTGAACGGGGAGATTCCCCCTTATACAGGTCGAGAACCTTTCGCTTCTAGGTTAGAGCGCATGCATGCGAGAGGGACACATGCAATCACCTATACCAACCTTGCACCACACTCACACACATATGCTAGGGACACATGCAAGTTTTCAGATGATTCCGACGTTCTCGTGGTCTTCCTCCGGCGAAACCCTGATCTACGGGACTCGGATCGTCTACCCCCCTAGACATTCTTCTGACAGGGGTAGCCCGGCGTAGCTCTCTCTGGTTTTGTGTCTGACTAGGTCATAGGATGATGTAAAACCATGTTGGCTCACAAGTTGGGGCACTATCCTACCCGGTTTCACCTAAACGGGGAGATTCCCCCTTATACAGGTCCATAACCTTCCGCTTCTAGGTTAGAGCGCATGCATGCGAGGTGGACACATGCAATCACCTATACCAACCTTGCACCACACTCACACACATATGCTAGGGACACATGCAAGTTTTCAGATGATTCCGACGTTCTTGCGGACTTCCACCGGCGAAACCCTGATCTGCGGGACTCGGACCGTCTACCCCCCTAGACATTCTTCTGACAGGGGTAGCCCGGCGTAGCTCTCTCTTGTTTTGTGTTTGATTATGTCATGGGATGATGTGAAACCATGTTGGTTCACAAGTTGGGGCACTATACGGCCCGGTTTCACCGTAACGGGGAGATTCCCCCTTATACAGGTCCAGAACCTTCGCTTCTAGGTTAGAGCGCATGCATGTGAGGGGGGACACATGCAATCACCTATACCAACCTGGCACCACACTCACACACATATGCTAGGGACACATGCAAGTTTTCATCGATTCCAACGTTCTCGTGGACTTCCTCCGGCGAAACCCTAATGATCTGCGGGCCTCGGATCGTCTACCCCCCTAGACATTCTTCTGACAGGGGTAGCCGGCGTAGCTCTCTCTTGTTTTGTGTCTGACTAGGTCATAGGATGATGTAAAACCATGTTGGTTCACAAGTTGGGGCACTATCCTGCCTGGTTTCACCTGGACGGGGAGATTCCCCCTTATACAGGTCCAGAACCTTTCGCTTCTAGGTTAGAGCGCATGCATGCGAGGGGGACACATGCAATCACCTATACAAACCTTGCACCACACTCACACACATATGCTAGGGACACATGCAAGTTTTCAGATGATTCCGACGTTCTCGTGGTCTTCCTCCGGCGAAACCCTGATCTGCGGGCCTCGGATCGTCTACCCCCCTAGACATTCTTCTGACAGGGGTAGCCCGGCGTAGCTCTCTCTTGTTTTGTGTCTGACTAGGTCATAGGATGATGTAAAACCATGTTGGTTCACAAGTTGGGGAACTATCCTACCCGGTTTCACCTGAACGGGGAGATTCCCCCTTATACAGGTCCAGAACCTTCGCTTCTAGGTTAGAGCGCATGCATGCGAGGGGGACACATGCAATCACCTATACCAACCTTGCACCATACTCACACACACATATG
The DNA here is from genome assembly GCA_916181665.1 of Avena sativa. Lineage (NCBI taxonomy): Eukaryota > Viridiplantae > Streptophyta > Magnoliopsida > Poales > Poaceae > Avena > Avena sativa. The sequence goes on from OV702296.1 coordinate 389,857,811, forward strand.
CTAGGGACACATGCAAGTTTTCAGATGATTCCGACGTTCTCGTGGTCTTCCTCCGACGAAACCCTGATCTGCGGGACTCTGATCGTCTACCCCCCTAGACATTCTTCTGACAGGGGTAGCCCGGTGTAGCTCTCTCTTGTTTTGTGTCTGACTAGGTCATAGGATGATGTAAAACCATGTTGGTTCACAAGTTGGGGCACTATCCTACCCGGTTTCACGTGAACGGGGAGATTCCCCCTTATACAGGTCGAGAACCTTTCGCTTCTAGGTTAGAGCGCATGCATGCGAGAGGGACACATGCAATCACCTATACCAACCTTGCACCACACTCACACACATATGCTAGGGACACATGCAAGTTTTCAGATGATTCCGACGTTCTCGTGGTCTTCCTCCGGCGAAACCCTGATCTGCGGGACTCGGATCGTCTACCCCCCTAGACATTCTTCTGACAGGGGTAGCCAGGCGTAGCTCTCTCTTGTTTTGTGTCTGACTAGGTCATAGGATGATGTAAAACCATGTTGGTTCACAAGTTGGGGCACTATCCTACCCGGTTTCACCAGAACGGGGAGATTCCCCCTTATACAGGTCCAGAACCTTTCGCTTCTAGGATAGAGCGCATGCATGCGAGGGGGACACACGCAATCACCTATACCAACCTTGCTCCACACTCACACACATATGCTAGGGACACATGCAAGTTTTCAGATGATTCCGACGTTCTCGTGGTCTTCCTCCGGCGAAACCCTGATCTGCGAGACTCAGATCGTCTACACCCCTAGACATTCTTCTGATAGTGGTAGCCCGGCGTAGCTCTCTCTTGTTTGTGTCTGACTAGGTCATCGGATGATGTAAAACCATGTTGGTTCACAAGTTGGGGAACTATCCTACCCGGTTTCACCTGAACGGGGAGATTCCCCCTTATACAGGTCCAGAACCTTCGCTTCTAGGTTAGAGCGCATGCATGCGAGGGGACACATGCAATCACCTATACCAACCTTGCACCACACTCACACACACATATGCTAGGGACACATGCAAGTTTTCAGATGATTCCGACGTTCTCGTGGTCTTCCTCCGGCGAAACCCTGATCTGCGGGCCTCGGATCGTCTACCCCCCTAGACATTCTTCTGACAGGGGTAGCCCGGCGTAGCTCTCTCTTGTTTTGTGTCTGACTAGGTCATAGGATGATGTAAAACCATGTTGGTTCACAAGTTGGGGAACTATCCTACCCGGTTTCACCTGAACGGGGAGATTCCCCCTTATACAGGTCCAGAACCTTCGCTTCTAGGTTAGAGCGCATGCATGCGAGGGGGACACATGCAATCACCTATACCAACCTTGCACCATACTCACACACACATATGCTAGGGACACATGCAAGTTTTCAGATGATTCCGACGTTCTCGTGGTCTTCCTCCGACGAAACCCTGATCTGCGGGACTCTGATCGTCTACCCCCCTAGACATTCTTCTGACAGGGGTAGCCCGGTGTAGCTCTCTCTTGTTTTGTGTCTGACTAGGTCATAGGATGATGTAAAACCATGTTGGTTCACAAGTTGGGGCACTATCCTACCCGGTTTCACGTGAACGGGGAGATTCCCCCTTATACAGGTCGAGAACCTTTCGCTTCTAGGTTAGAGCGCATGCATGCGAGAGGGACACATGCAATCACCTATACCAACCTTGCACCACACTCACACACATATGCTAGGGACACATGCAAGTTTTCAGATGATTCCGACGTTCTCGTGGTCTTCCTCCGGCGAAACCCTGATCTCCGGGACTCGGATCGTCTACCCCCCTAGACATTCTTCTGACAGGGGTAGCCAGGCGTAGCTCTCTCTTGTTTTGTGTCTGACTAGGTCATAGGATGATGTAAAACCATGTTGGTTCACAAGTTGGGGCACTATCCTACCCGGTTTCACCAGAACGGGGAGATTCCCCCTTATACAGGTCCAGAACCTTTCGCTTCTAGGTTAGAGCGCATGCATGCGAGGGGGACACACGCAATCACCTATACCAACCTTGCTCCACACTCACACACATATGCTAGGGACACATGCAAGTTTTCAGATGATTCCGACGTTCTCGTGGTCTTCCTCCGGCGAAACCCTGATCTGCGAGACTCAGATCGTCTACACCCCTAGACATTCTTCTGATAGTGGTAGCCCGGCGTAGCTCTCTCTTGTTTGTGTCTGACTAGGTCATCGGATGATGTAAAACCATGTTGGTTCACAAGTTGGGGAACTATCCTACCCGGTTTCACCTGAACGGGGAGATTCCCCCTTATACAGGTCCAGAACCTTCGCTTCTAGGTTAGAGCGCATGCATGCGAGGGGACACATGCAATCACCTATACCAACCTTGCACCACACTCACACACACATATGCTAGGGACACATGCAAGTTTTCAGATGATTCCGACGTTCTCGTGGTCTTCCTCCGACGAAACCCTGATCTGCGGGACTCTGATCGTCTACCCCCCTAGACATTCTTCTGACAGGGGTAGCCCGGTGTAGCTCTCTCTTGTTTTGTGTCTGACTAGGTCATAGGATGATGTAAAACCATGTTGGTTCACAAGTTGGGGCACTATCCTACCCGGTTTCACGTGAATGGGGAGATTCCCCCTTATACAGGTCGAGAACCTTTCGCTTCTAGGTTAGAGCGCATGCATGCGAGAGGGACACATGCAATCACCTATACCAACCTTGCACCACACTCACACACATATGCTAGGGACACATGCAAGTTTTCAGATGATTCCGACGTTCTCGTGGTCTTCCTCCGGCGAAACCCTGATCTGCGGGACTCGGATCGTCTACCCCCCTAGACATTCTTCTGACAGGGGTAGCCCGGCGTAGCTCTCTCTTGTTTTGTGTCTGACTAGGTCATAGGATGATGTAAAACCATGTTGGTTCACAAGTTGGGGCACTATCCTACCCGGTTTCACCTGAACGGGGAGATTCCCCCTTATACAGGTCCAGAACCTTTCGCTTCTAGGTTAGAGCGCATGCATGCGAGGGGGACACACGCAATCACCTATACCAACCTTGCTCCACACTCACACACATATGCTAGGGACACATGCAAGTTTTTAGATGATTCCGACGTTCTCGTGGTCTTCCTCCGGCGAAACCCTGATCTGCGAGACTCAGATCGTCTACCCCCCTAGACATTCTTCTGATAGTGGTAGCCCGGCGTAGCTCTCTCTTGTTTGTGTCTGACTAGGTCATAGGATGATGTAAAACCATGTTGGTACACAAGTTGGGGCACTATCCTACCCGGTTTCACCTAAACAGGGAGATTCCCCCTTATACAGGTCCATAACCTTTCGCTTCTAGGTTAGAGCGCATGCATGCGAGGGGGACACATGCAATCACCTATACCAACCTTGCACCACACTCACACACATATGCTAGGGACACATGCAAGTTTTCAGATGATTCCGACGTTCTCGTGGTCTTCCTCCGGCGAAACCCTGATCTGCGGGCCTCAGATCGTCTACCCCCCTAGACATTCTTCTGACAGGGGTAGCCCGGCGTAGCTCTCTCTTGTTTTGTGTCTGAATAGGTCATAGGATGATGTAAAACCATGTTGGCTCACAAGTTGGGGCACTATCCTACCCGGTTTCACCTAAACGGGGAGATTCCCCCTTATACAGGTCCATAACCTTCCGCTTCTAGGTTAGAGCGCATGCATGCGAGGTGGACACATGCAATCACCTATACCAACCTTGCACCACACTCACACACATATGCTAGGGACACATGCAAGTTTTCAGATGATTCCGACGTTCTTGCGGACTTCCACCGGCGAAACCCTGATCTGCGGGACTCGGATCGTCTACCCCCCTAGACATTCTTCTGACAGGGGTAGCCCGGCGTAGCTCTCTCTTGTTTTGTGTTTGATTATGTCATGGGATGATGTGAAACCATGTTGGTTCACAAGTTGGGGCACTATACGGCCCGGTTTCACCGTAACGGGGAGATTCCCCCTTATACAGGTCCAGAACCTTCGCTTCTAGGTTAGAGCGCATGCATGTGAGGGGGGACACATGCAATCACCTATACCAACCTGGCACCACACTCACACACATATGCTAGGGACACATGCAAGTTTTCATCGATTCCAACGTTCTCGTGGACTTCCTCCGGCGAAACCCTAATGATCTGCGGGCCTCGGATCGTCTACCCCCCTAGACATTCTTCTGACAGGAGTAGCCGGCGTAGCTCTCTCTTGTTTTGTGTCTGACTAGGTCATAGGATGATGTAAAACCATGTTGGTTCACAAGTTGGGGCACTATCCTGCCTGGTTTCACCTGGACGGGGAGATTCCCCCTTATACAGGTCCAGAACCTTTCGCTTCTAGGTTAGAGCGCATGCATGCGAGGGGGACACATGCAATCACCTATACAAACCTTGCACCACACTCACACACATATTCTAGGGACACATGCAAGTTTTCAGATGATTCCGACGTTCTCGTGGTCTTCCTCCGGCGAAACCCTGATCTGCGGGCCTCGGATCGTCTACCCCCCTAGACATTCTTCTGACAGGGGTAGCCCGGCGTAGCTCTCTCTTGTTTTGTGTCTGACTAGGTCATAGGATGATGTAAAACCATGTTGGTTCACAAGTTGGGGAACTATCCTACCCGGTTTCACCTAAACGGGGAGATTCCCCCTTATACAGGTCCAGAACCTTCGCTTCTAGGTTAGAGCGCATGCATGCGAGGGGGACACATGCAATCACCTATACCAACCTTGCACCATACTCACACACACATATGCTAGGGACACATGCAAGTTTTCAGATGATTCCGACGTTCTCGTGGTCTTCCTCCGACGAAACCCTGATCTGCGGGACTCTGATCGTCTACCCCCCTAGACATTCTTCTGACAGGGGTAGCCCGGTGTAGCTCTCTCTTGTTTTGTGTCTGACTAGGTCATAGGATGATGTAAAACCATGTTGGTTCACAAGTTGGGGCACTATCCTACCCGGTTTCACGTGAACGGGGAGATTCCCCCTTATACAGGTCGAGAACCTTTCGCTTCTAGGTTAGAGCGCATGCATGCGAGAGGGACACATGCAATCACCTATACCAACCTTGCACCACACTCACACACATATGCTAGGGACACATGCAAGTTTTCAGATAATTCCGACGTTCTCGTGGTCTTCCTCCGGCGAAACCCTGATCTGCGGGACTCGGATCGTCTACCCCCCTAGACATTCTTCTGACAGGGGTAGCCAGGCGTAGCTCTCTCTTGTTTTGTGTCTGACTAGGTCATAGGATGATGTAAAACCATGTTGGTTCACAAGTTGGGGCACTATCCTACCCGGTTTCACCAGAACGGGGAGATTCCCCCTTATACAGGTCCAGAACCTTTCGCTTCTAGGTTAGAGCGCATGCATGCGAGGGGGACACACGCAATCACATATACCAACCTTGCTCCACACTCACACACATATGCTAGGGACACATGCAAGTTTTCAGATGATTCCGACGTTCTCGTGGTCTTCCTCCGGCGAAACCCTGATCTGCGAGACTCAGATCGTCTACACCCCTAGACATTCTTCTGATAGTGGTAGCCCGGCGTAGCTCTATCTTGTTTGTGTCTGACTAGGTCATCGGATGATGTAAAACCATGTTGGTTCACAAGTTGGGGAACTATCCTACCCGGTTTCACCTGAACGGGGAGATTCCCCCTTATACAGGTCCAGAACCTTCGCTTCTAGGTTAGAGCGCATGCATGCGAGGGGACACATGCAATCACCTATACCAACCTTGCACCACACTCACACACACATATGCTAGGGACACATGCAAGTTTTCAGATGATTCCGACGTTCTCGTGGTCTTCCTCCGACGAAACCCTGATCTGCGGGACTCTGATCGTCTACCCCCCTAGACATTCTTCTGACAGGGGTAGCCCGGTGTAGCTCTCTCTTGTTTTGTGTCTGACTAGGTCATAGGATGATGTAAAACCATGTTGGTTCACAAGTTGGGGCACTATCCTACCCGGTTTCACGTGAACGGGGAGATTCCCCCTTATACAGGTCGAGAACCTTTCGCTTCTAGGTTAGAGCGCATGCATGCGAGAGGGACACATGCAATCACCTATACCAACCTTGCACCACACTCACACACATATGCTAGGGACACATGCAAGTTTTCAGATGATTCCGACGTTCTCGTGGTCTTCCTCCGGCGAAACCCTGATCTGCGGGACTCGGATCGTCTACCCCCCTAGACATTCTTCTGACAGGGGTAGCCCGGCGTAGCTCTCTCTTGTTTTGTGTCTGACTAGGTCATAGGATGATGTAAAACCATGTTGGTTCACAAGTTGGGGCACTATCCTACCCGGTTTCACCTGAACGGGGAGATTCCCCCTTATACAGGTCCAGAACCTTTCGCTTCTAGGTTAGAGCGCATGCATGCGAGGGGGACACACGCAATCACCTATACCAACCTTGCTCCACACTCACACACATATGCTAGGGACACATGCAAGTTTTCAGATGATTCCGACGTTCTCGTGGTCTTCCTCCGGCGAAACCCTGATCTGCGAGACTCAGATCGTCTACCCCCCTAGACATTCTTCTGATAGTGGTAGCCCGGCGTAGCTCTCTCTTGTTTGTGTCTGACTAGGTCATAGGATGATGTAAAACCATGTTGGTACACAAGTTGGGGCACTATCCTACCCGGTTTCACCTAAACAGGGAGATTCCCCCTTATACAGGTCCATAACCTTTCGCTTCTAGGTTAGAGCGCATGCATGCGAGGGGGACACATGCAATCACCTATACCAACCTTGCACCACACTCACACACATATGCTAGGGACACATGCAAGTTTTCAGATGATTCCGACGATCTTGCGGACTTCCACCGGCGAAACCCTGATCTGCGGGACTCGGACCGTCTACCCCCCTAGACATTCTTCTGACAGGGGTAGCCCGGCGTAGCTCTCTCTTGTTTTGTGTTTGATTATGTCATGGGATGATGTGAAACCATGTTGGTTCACAAGTTGGGGCACTATACGGCCCGGTTTCACCGTAACAGGGAGATTCCCCCTTATAAAGGTCCAGAACCTTCGCTTCTAGGTTAGAGCGCATGCATGTGAGGGGGGACACATGCAATCACCTATACCAACCTGGCACCACACTCACACACATATGCTAGGGACACATGAAATTTTTCATCGATTCCGACGTTCTCGTGTACTTCCTCCAGCGAAACCCTGATGATCTGCGGGCCTCGGATCGTCTACCCCCCTAGACATTCTTCTGACAGGGGTAGCCCGGCATTGCTCTCTCTTGTTTTGTGTCTGACTAGGTCATAGGATGATGTAAAACCATGTTGGTTCACAAGTTGGGGCACTATCCTGCCTGGTTTCACCTGGACGGGGAGATTCCCCCTTATACAGGTCCAGAACCTTTCGCTTCTAGGTTAGAGCGCATGCATGCGAGGGGGACACATGCAATCACCTATACAAACCTTGCACCACACTCACACACATATTCTAGGGACACATGCAAGTTTTCAGATGATTCCGACGTTCTCGTGGTCTTCCTCCGGCGAAACCCTGATCTGCGGGCCTCGGATCGTCTACCCCCCTAGACATTCTTCTGACAGGGGTAGCCCGGCGTAGCTCTCTCTTGTTTTGTGTCTGACTAGGTCATAGGATGATGTAAAACCATGTTGGTTCACAAGTTGGGGAACTATCCTACCCGGTTTCACCTGAACGGGGAGATTCCCCCTTATACAGGTCCAGAACCTTCGCTTCTAGGTTAGAGCGCATGCATGCGAGGGGGACACATGCAATCACCTATACCAACCTTGCACCATACTCACACACACATATGCTAGGGACACATGCAAGTTTTCAGATGATTCCGACGTTCTCGTGGTCTTCCTCCGACGAAACCCTGATCTGCGGGACTCTGATCGTCTACCCCCCTAGACATTCTTCTGACAGGGGTAGCCCGGTGTAGCTCTCTCTTGTTTTGTGTCTGACTAGGTCATAGGATGATGTAAAACCATGTTGGTTCACAAGTTGGGGCACTATCCTACCCGGTTTCACGTGAACGGGGAGATTCCCCCTTATACAGGTCGAGAACCTTTCGCTTCTAGGTTAGAGCGCATGCATGCGAGAGGGACACATGCAATCACCTATACCAACCTTGCACCACACTCACACACATATGCTAGGGACACATGCAAGTTTTCAGATAATTCCGACGTTCTCGTGGTCTTCCTCCGGCGAAACCCTGATTTGCGGGACTCGGATCGTCTACCCCCCTAGACATTCTTCTGACAGGGGTAGCCAGGCGTAGCTCTCTCTTGTTTTGTGTCTGACTAGGTCATAGGATGATGTAAAACCATGTTGGTTCACAAGTTGGGGCACTATCCTACCCGGTTTCACCAGAACGGGGAGATTCCCCCTTATACAGGTCCAGAACCTTTCGCTTCTAGGTTAGAGCGCATGCATGCGAGGGGGACACACGCAATCACCTATACCAACATTGCTCCACACTCACACACATATGCTAGGGACACATGCAAGTTTTCAGATGATTCCGACGTTCTCGTGGTCTTCCTCCGGCGAAACCCTGATCTGCGAGACTCAGATCGTCTACACCCCTAGACATTCTTCTGATAGTGGTAGCCCGGCGTAGCTCTCTCTTGTTTGTGTCTGACTAGGTCATCGGATGATGTAAAACCATGTTGGTTCACAAGTTGGGGAACTATCCTACCCGGTTTCACCTGAACGGGGAGATTCCCCCTTATACAGGTCCAGAACCTTCGCTTCTAGGTTAGAGCGCATGCATGCGAGGGGACACATGCAATCACCTATACCAACCTTGCACCACACTCACACACACATATGCTAGGGACACATGCAAGTTTTCAGATGATTCTGACGTTCTCGTGGTCTTCCTCCGACGAAACCCTGATCTGCGGGACTCTGATCGTCTACCCCCCTAGACATTCTTCTGACAGGGGTAGCCCGGTGTAGCTCTCTCTTGTTTTGTGTCTGACTAGGTCATAGGATGATGTAAAACCATGTTGGTTCACAAGTTGGGGCACTATCCTACCCGGTTTCACGTGAACGGGGAGATTCCCCCTTATACAGGTCGAGAACCTTTCGCTTCTAGGTTAGAGCGCATGCATGCGAGAGGGACACATGCAATCACCTATACCAACCTTGCACCACACTCACACACATATGCTAGGGACACATGCAAGTTTTCAGATGATTCCGACGTTCTCGTGGTCTTCCTCCGGCGAAACCCTGATCTGCGGGACTCGGATCGTCTACCCCCCTAGACATTCTTCTGACAGGGGTAGCCCGGCGTAGATCTCTCTTGTTTTGTGTCTGACTAGGTCATAGGATGATGTAAAACCATGTTGGTTCACAAGTTGGGGCACTATCCTACCCGGTTTCACCTGAACGGGGAGATTCCCCCTTATACAGGTCCAGAACCTTTCGCTTCTAGGTTAGAGCGCATGCATGCGAGGGGGACACACGCAATCACCTATACCAACCTTGCTCCACACTCACACACATATGCTAGGGACACATGCAAGTTTTCAGATGATTCCGACGTTCTCGTGGTCTTCCTCCGGCGAAACCCTGATCTGCGAGACTCAGATCGTCTACCCCCCTCGACATTCTTCTGATAGTGGTAGCCCGGCGTAGCTCTCTCTTGTTTGTGTCTGACTAGGTCATAGGATGATGTAAAACCATGTTGGTACACAAGTTGGGGCACTATCCTACCCGGTTTCACCTAAACAGGGAGATTCCCCCTTATACAGGTCCATAACCTTTCGGTTCTAGGTTAGAGCGCATGCATGCGAGGGGGACACATGCAATCACCTATACCAACCTTGCACCACACTCACACACATATGCTAGGGACACATGCAAGTTTTCAGATGATTCCGACGATCTTGCGGACTTCCACCGGCGAAACCCTGATCTGCGGGACTCGGACCGTCTACCCCCCTAGACATTCTTCTGACAGGGGTAGCCCGGCGTAGCTCTCTCTTGTTTTGTGTTTGATTATGTCATGGGATGATGTGAAACCATGTTGGTTCACAAGTTGGGGCACTATACGGCCCGGTTTCACCGTAACAGGGAGATTCCCCCTTATAAAGGTCCAGAACCTTCGCTTCTAGGTTAGAGCGCATGCATGTGAGGGGGGACACATGCAATCACCTATACCAACCTGGCACCACACTCACACACATATGCTAGGGACACATGAAATTTTTCATCGATTCCGACGTTCTCGTGTACTTCCTCCGGCGAAACCCTGATGATCTGCGGGCCTCGGATCGTCTACCCCCCTAGACATTCTTCTGACAGGGGTAGCCCGGCGTAGCTCTCTCTTGTTTTGTGTCTGACTAGGTCATAGGATGATGTAAAACCATGTTGGTTCACAAGTTGGGGCACTATCCTACCCGGTTTCACGTGAACGGGGAGATTCCCCCTTATACAGGTCGAGAACCTTTCGCTTCTAGGTTAGAGCGCATGCATGCGAGGGGGACACATGCAATCACCTATACAAACCTTGCACCACACTCACACACATATGCTAGGGACACATGCAAGTTTTCAGATGATTCCGACGTTCTCGTGGTCTTCCTCCGGCGAAACCCTGATCTGCGGGCCTCGGATCGTCTACCCCCCTAGACATTCTTCTGACAGGGGTAGCCCGGCATTGCTCTCTCTTGTTTTGTGTCTGACTAGGTCATAGGATGATGTAAAACCATGTTGGTTCACAAGTTGGGGAACTATCCTACCCGGTTTCACCTGAACGGGGAGATTCCCCCTTATACAGGTCCAGAACCTTCGCTTCTAGGTTAGAGCGCATGCATGCGAGGGGGACACATGCAATCACCTATACCAACCTTGCACCACACTCACACACACATATGCTAGGGACACATGCAAGTTTTCAGATGATTCCGACGTTCTTGTGGTCTTCCTCCGACGAAACCCTGATCTGCGGGACTCTGATCGTCTACCCCCCTAGACATTCTTCTGACAGGGGTAGCCCGGTGTAGCTCTCTCTTGTTTTGTGTCTGACTAGGTCATAGGATGATGTAAAACCATGTTGGTTCACAAGTTGGGGCACTATCCTACCCGGTTTCACGTGAACGGAGAGATTCCCCCTTATACAGGTCGAGAACCTTTCGCTTCTAGGTTAGAGCGCATGCATGCGAGAGGGACACATGCAATCACCTATACAAACCTTGCACCACACTCACACACATATGCTAGGGACACATGCAAGTTTTCAGATGATTCCGACGTTCTCGTGTTCTTCCTCCGGCGAAACCCTGATCTGCGGGACTCGGATCGTCTACCCCCCTAGACATTCTTCTGACAGGGGTAGCCCGGCGTAGCTCTCTCTTGTTTTGTGTCTGACTAGGTCATAGGATGATGTAAAACCATGTTGGTTCACAAGTTGGGGCACTATCCTACCCGGTTTCACCTGAACGGGGAGATTCCCCCTTATACAGGTCCAGAACCTTTCGCTTCTAGGTTAGAGCGCATGCATGCGAGGGGGACACACGCAATCACCTATACCAACCTTGCTCCACACTCACACACATATGCTAGGGACACATGCAAGTTTTTAGATGATTCCGACGTTCTCGTGGTCTTCCTCCGGCGAAACCCTGATCTGCGAGACTCAGATCGTCTACCCCCCTAGACATTCTTCTGATAGTGGTAGCCCGGCGTAGCTCTCTCTTGTTTGTGTCTGACTAGGTCATAGGATGATGTGAAACCATGTTGGTTCACAAGTTGGGGCACTATCCTACCCGGTTTCACCTAAACAGGGAGATTCCCCCTTATACAGGTCCATAACCTTTCGCTTCTAGGTTAGAGCGCATGCATGCGAGGGGGACACATGCAATCACCTATACCAACCTTGCACCACACTCACACACATATGCTAGGGACACATGCAAGTTTTCAGATGATTCCGACGATCTTGCGGACTTCCACCGGCGAAACCCTGATCTGCGGGACTCGGACCGTCTACCCCCCTAGACATTCTTCTGACAGGGGTAGCCCGGCGTAGCTCTCTCTTGTTTTGTGTTTGATTATGTCATGGGATGATGTGAAACCATGTTGGTTCACAAGTTGGGGCACTATACGGCCCGGTTTCACCGTAACAGGGAGATTCCCCCTTATACAGGTCCAGAACCTTCGCTTCTAGGTTAGAGCGCATGCATGTGAGGGGGGACACATGCAATCACCTATACCAACCTGGCACCACACTCACACACATATGCTAGGGACACATGAAATTTTTCATCGATTCCGACGTTCTCGTGTACTTCCTCCGGCGAAACCCTAATGATCTGCGGGCCTCGGATCGTCTACCCCCCTATACATTCTTCTGATAGGGGTAGCCAGGCGTAGCTCTCTCTTGTTTTGTGTCTGACTAGGTCATAGGATGATGTAAAACCATGTTGGTTCACAAGTTGGGGCACTATCCTACCCGGTTTCACCAGAACGGGGAGATTCCCCCTTATACAGGTCCAGAACCTTTCGCTTCTAGGTTAGAGCGCTTGCATGCGAGGGGGACACACGCAATCACCTATACCAACCTTGCTCCACACTCACACACATATGCTAGGGACACATGCAAGTTTTCAGATGATTCCGACGTTCTCGTGGTCTTCCTCCGGCGAAACCCTGATCTGCGAGACTCAGATCGTCTACACCCCTAGACATTCTTCTGATAGTGGTAGCCCGGCGTAGCTCTCTCTTGTTTGTGTCTGACTAGGTCATCGGATGATGTAAAACCATGTTGGTTCACAAGTTGGGGAACTATCCTACCCGGTTTCACCTGAACGGGGAGATTCCCCCTTATACAGGTCCAGAACCTTCGCTTCTAGGTTAGAGCGCATGCATGCGAGGGGACACATGCAATCACCTATACCAACCTTGCACCACACTCACACACACATATGCTAGGGACACATGCAAGTTTTCAGATGATTCCGACGTTCTCGTGGTCTTCCTCCGACGAAACCCTGATCTGCGGGACTCTGATCGTCTACCCCCCTAGACATTCTTCTGACAGGGGTAGCCCGGTGTAGCTCTCTCTTGTTTTGTGTCTGACTAGGTCATAGGATGATGTAAAACCATGTTGGTTCACAAGTTGGGGCACTATCCTACCCGGTTTCACGTGAATGGGGAGATTCCCCCTTATACAGGTCGAGAACCTTTCGCTTCTAGGTTAGAGCGCATGCATGCGAGAGGGACACATGCAATCACCTATACCAACCTTGCACCACACTCACACACATATGCTAGGGACACATGCAAGTTTTCAGATGATTCCGACGTTCTCGTGGTCTTCCTCCGGCGAAACCCTGATCTGCGGGACTCGGATCGTCTACCCCCCTAGACATTCTTCTGACAGGGGTAGCCCGGCGTAGCTCTCTCTTGTTTTGTGTCTGACTAGGTCATAGGATGATGTAAAACCATGTTGGTTCACAAGTTGGGGCACTATCCTACCCGGTTTCACCTGAACGGGGAGATTCCCCCTTATACAGGTCCAGAACCTTTCGCTTCTAGGTTAGAGCGCATGCATGCGAGGGGGACACACGCAATCACCTATACCAACCTTGCTCCACACTCACACACATATGCTAGGGACACATGCAAGTTTTCAGATGATTCCGACGTTCTCGTGGTCTTCCTCCGGCGAAACCCTGATCTGCGAGACTCAGATCGTCTACCCCCCTAGACATTCTTCTGATAGTGGTAGCCCGGCGTAGCTCTCTCTTGTTTGTGTCTGACTAGGTCATAGGATGATGTAAAACCATGTTGGTACACAAGTTGGGGCACTATCCTACCCGGTTTCACCTAAACAGGGAGATTCCCCCTTATACAGGTCCATAACCTTTCGCTTCTAGGTTAGAGCGCATGCATGCGAGGGGGACACATGCAATCACCTATACCAACCTTGCACCACACTCACACACATATGCTAGGGACACATGCAAGTTTTCAGATGATTCCGACGTTCTCGTGGTCTTCCTCCGGCGAAACCCTGATCTGCGGGCCTCGGATCGTCTACCCCCTAGACATTCTTCTGACAGGGGTAGCCCGGCGTAGCTCTCTCTTGTTTTGTGTCTGAATAGGTCATAGGATGATGTAAAACCATGTTGGCTCACAAGTTGGGGCACTATCCTACCCGGTTTCACCTAAACGGGGAGATTCCCCCTTATACAGGTCCATAACCTTCCGCTTCTAGGTTAGAGCGCATGCATGCGAGGTGGACACATGCAATCACCTATACCAACCTTGCACCACACTCACACACATATGCTAGGGACACATGCAAGTTTTCAGATGATTCCGACGTTCTTGCGGACTTCCACCGGCGAAACCCTGATCTGCGGGACTCGGACCGTCTACCCCCCTAGACATTCTTCTGACAGGGGTAGCCCGGCGTAGCTCTCTCTTGTTTTGTGTTTGATTATGTCATGGGATGATGTGAAACCATGTTGGTTCACAAGTTGGGGCACTATACGGCCTGGTTTCACCGTAACGGGGAGATTCCCCCTTATACAGGTCCAGAACCTTCGCTTCTAGGTTAGAGCGCATGCATGTGAGGGGGGACACATGCAATCACCTATACCAACCTGGCACCACACTCACACACATATGCTAGGGACACATGCAAGTTTTCATCGATTCCAACGTTCTCGTGGACTTCCTCCGGCGAAACCCTAATGATCTGCGGGCCTCGGATCGTCTACCCCCCTAGACATTCTTCTGACAGGGGTAGCCGGCGTAGCTCTCTCTTGTTTTGTGTCTGACTAGGTCATAGGATGATGTAAAACCATGTTGGTTCACAAGTTGGGGCACTATCCTGCCTGGTTTCACCTGGACGGGGAGATTCCCCCTTATACAGGTCCAGAACCTTTCGCTTCTAGGTTAGAGCGCATGCATGCGAGGGGGACACATGCAATCACCTATACAAACCTTGCACCACACTCACACACATATTCTAGGGACACATGCAAGTTTTCAGATGATTCCGACGTTCTCGTGGTCTTCCTCCGGCGAAACCCTGATCTGCGGGCCTCGGATCGTCTACCCCCCTAGACATTCTTCTGACAGGGGTAGCCCGGCGTAGCTCTCTCTTGTTTTGTGTCTGACTAGGTCATAGGATGATGTAAAACCATGTTGGTTCACAAGTTGGGGAACTATCCTACCCGGTTTCACCTGAACGGGGAGATTCCCCCTTATACAGGTCCAGAACCTTCGCTTCTAGGTTAGAGCGCATGCATGCGAGGGGGACACATGCAATCACCTATACCAACCTTGCACCATACTCACACACACATATGCTAGGGACACATGCAAGTTTTCAGATGATTCCGACGTTCTCGTGGTCTTCCTCCGACGAAACCCTGATCTGCGGGACTCTGATCGTCTACCCCCCTAGACATTCTTCTGACAGGGGTAGCCCGGTGTAGCTCTCTCTTGTTTTGTGTCTGACTAGGTCATAGGATGATGTAAAACCATGTTGGTTCACAAGTTGGGGCACTATCCTACCCGGTTTCACGTGAACGGGGAGATTCCCCCTTATACAGGTCGAGAACCTTTCGCTTCTAGGTTAGAGCGCATGCATGCGAGAGGGACACATGCAATCACCTATACCAACCTTGCACCACACTCACACACATATGCTAGGGACACATGCAAGTTTTCAGATAATTCCGACGTTCTCGTGGTCTTCCTCCGGCGAAACCCTGATCTGCGGGACTCGGATCGTCTACCCCCCTAGACATTCTTCTGACAGGGGTAGCCAGGCGTAGCTCTCTCTTGTTTTGTGTCTGACTAGGTCATAGGATGATGTAAAACCATGTTGGTTCACAAGTTGGGGCACTATCCTACCCGGTTTCACCAGAACGGGGAGATTCCCCCTTATACAGGTCCAGAACCTTTCGCTTCTAGGTTAGAGCGCATGCATGCGAGGGGGACACACGCAATCACCTATACCAACCTTGCTCCACACTCACACACATATGCTAGGGACACATGCAAGTTTTCAGATGATTCCGACGTTCTCGTGGTCTTCCTCCGGCGAAACCCTGATCTGCGAGACTCAGATCGTCTACACCCCTAGACATTCTTCTGATAGTGGTAGCCCGGCGTAGCTCTCTCTTGTTTGTGTCTGACTAGGTCATCGGATGATGTAAAACCATGTTGGTTCACAAGTTGGGGAACTATCCTACCCGGTTTCACCTGAACGGGGAGATTCCCCCTTATACAGGTCCAGAACCTTCGCTTCTAGGTTAGAGCGCATGCATGCGAGGGGACACATGCAATCACCTATACCAACCTTGGACCACACTCACACACACATATGCTAGGGACACATGCAAGTTTTCAGATGATTTCGACGTTCTCGTGGTCTTCCTCCGACGAAACCCTGATCTGCGGGACTCTGATCGTCTACCCCCCTAGACATTCTTCTGACAGGGGTAGCCCGGTGTAGCTCTCTCTTGTTTTGTGTCTGACTAGGTCATAGGATGATGTAAAACCATGTTGGTTCACAAGTTGGGGCACTATCCTACCCGGTTTCACGTGAACGGGGAGATTCCCCCTTATACAGGTCGAGAACCTTTCGCTTCTAGGTTAGAGCGCATGCATGCGAGAGGGACACATGCAATCACCTATACCAACCTTGCACCACACTCACACACATATGCTAGGGACACATGCAAGTTTTCAGATGATTCCGACGTTCTCGTGGTCTTCCTCCGGCGAAACCCTGATCTGCGGGACTCGGATCGTCTACCCCCCTAGACATTCTTCTGACAGGGGTAGCCCGGCGTAGCTCTCTCTTGTTTTGTGTCTGACTAGGTCATAGGATGATGTAAAACCATGTTGGTTCACAAGTTGGGGCACTATCCTACCCGGTTTCACCTGAACGGGGAGATTCCCCCTTATACAGGTCCAGAACCTTTCGCTTCTAGGTTAGAGCGCATGCATGCGAGGGGGACACACGCAATCACCTATACCAACCTTGCTCCACACTCACACACATATGCTAGGGACACATGCAAGTTTTCAGATGATTCCGACGTTCTCGTGGTCTTCCTCCGACGAAACCCTGATCTGCGAGACTCAGATCGTCTACCCCCCTAGACATTCTTCTGATAGTGGTAGCCCGGCGTAGCTCTCTCTTGTTTGTGTCTGACTAGGTCATAGGATGATGTAAAACCATGTTGGTACACAAGTTGGGGCACTATCCTACCCGGTTTCACCTAAACAGGGAGATTCCCCCTTATACAGGTCCATAACCTTTCGCTTCTAGGTTAGAGCGCATGCATGCGAGGGGGACACATGCAATCACCTATACCAACCTTGCACCACACTCACACACATATGCTAGGGACACATGCAAGTTTTCAGATGATTCCGACGATCTTGCGGACTTCCACCGGCGAAACCCTGATCTGCGGGACTCGGACCGTCTACCCCCCTAGACATTCTTCTGACAGGGGTAGCCCGGCGTAGCTCTCTCTTGTTTTGTGTTTGATTATGTCATGGGATGATGTGAAACCATGTTGGTTCACAAGTTGGGGCACTATACGGCCCGGTTTCACCGTAACAGGGAGATTCCCCCTTATAAAGGTCCAGAACCTTCGCTTCTAGGTTAGAGCGCATGCATGTGAGGGGGGACACATGCAATCACCTATACCAACCTGGCACCACACTCACACACATATGCTAGGGACACATGAAATTTTTCATCGATTCCGACGTTCTCGTGTACTTCCTCCGGCGAAACCCTGATGATCTGCGGGCCTCGGATCGTCTACCCCCCTAGACATTCTTCTGACAGGGGTAGCCCGGCGTAGCTCTCTCTTGTTTTGTGTCTGACTAGGTCATAGGATGATGTAAAACCATGTTGGTTCACAAGTTGGGGCACTATCCTACCCGGTTTCACGTGAACGGGGAGATTCCCCCTTATACAGGTCGAGAACCTTTCGCTTCTAGGTTAGAGCGCATGCATGCGAGGGGGACACATGCAATCACCTATACAAACCTTGCACCACACTCACACACATATGCTAGGGACACATGCAAGTTTTCAGATGATTCCGACGTTCTCGTGGTCTTCCTCCGGCGAAACCCTGATCTGCGGGCCTCGGATCGTCTACCCCCCTAGACATTCTTCTGACAGGGGTAGCCCGGCATTGCTCTCTCTTGTTTTGTGTCTGACTAGGTCATAGGATGATGTAAAACCATGTTGGTTCACAAGTTGGGGAACTATCCTACCCGGTTTCACCTGAACGGGGAGATTCCCCCTTATACAGGTCCAGAACCTTCGCTTCTAGGTTAGAGCGCATGCATGCGAGGGGGACACATGCAATCACCTATACCAACCTTGCACCACACTCACACACACATATGCTAGGGACACATGCAAGTTTTCAGATGATTCCGACGTTCTTGTGGTCTTCCTCCGACGAAACCCTGATCTGCGGGACTCTGATCGTCTACCCCCCTAGACATTCTTCTGACAGGGGTAGCCCGGTGTAGCTCTCTCTTGTTTTGTGTCTGACTAGGTCATAGGATGATGTAAAACCATGTTGGTTCACAAGTTGGGGCACTATCCTACCCGGTTTCACGTGAACGGAGAGATTCCCCCTTATACAGGTCGAGAACCTTTCGCTTCTAGGTTAGAGCGCATGCATGCGAGAGGGACACATGCAATCACCTATACAAACCTTGCACCACACTCACACACATATGCTAGGGACACATGCAAGTTTTCAGATGATTCCGACGTTCTCGTGTTCTTCCTCCGGCGAAACCCTGATCTGCGGGACTCGGATCGTCTACCCCCCTAGACATTCTTCTGACAGGGGTAGCCCGGCGTAGCTCTCTCTTGTTTTGTGTCTGACTAGGTCATAGTATGATGTAAAACCATGTTGGTTCACAAGTTGGGGCACTATCCTACCCGGTTTCACCTGAACGGGGAGATTCCCCCTTATACAGGTCCAGAACCTTTCGCTTCTAGGTTAGAGCGCATGCATGCGAGGGGGACACACGCAATCACCTATACCAACCTTGCTCCACACTCACACACATATGCTAGGGACACATGCAAGTTTTTAGATGATTCCGACGTTCTCGTGGTCTTCCTCCGGCGAAACCCTGATCTGCGAGACTCAGATCGTCTACCCCCCTAGACATTCTTCTGATAGTGGTAGCCCGGCGTAGCTCTCTCTTGTTTGTGTCTGACTAGGTCATGGGATGATGTGAAACCATGTTGGTTCACAAGTTGGGGCACTATCCTACCCCGTTTCACCTAAACAGGGAGATTCCCCCTTATACAGGTCCATAACCTTTCGCTTCTAGGTTAGAGCGCATGCATGCGAGGGGGACACATGCAATCACCTATACCAACCTTGCACCACACTCACACACATATGCTAGGGACACATGCAAGTTTTCAGATGATTCCGACGATCTTGCGGACTTCCACCGGCGAAACCCTGATCTGCGGGACTCGGACCGTCTACCCCCCTAGACATTCTTCTGACAGGGGTAGCCCGGCGTAGCTCTCTCTTGTTTTGTGTTTGATTATGTCATGGGATGATGTGAAACCATGTTGGTTCACAAGTTGGGGCACTATACGGCCCGGTTTCACCGTAACAGGGAGATTCCCCCTTATACAGGTCCAGAACCTTCGCTTCTAGGTTAGAGCGCATGCATGTGAGGGGGGACACATGCAATCACCTATACCAACCTGGCACCACACTCACACACATATGCTAGGGACACATGAAATTTTTCATCGATTCCGACGTTCTCGTGTACTTCCTCCGGCGAAACCCTGATGATCTGCGGGCCTCGGATCGTCTACCCCCTAGACATTCTTCTGACAGGGGTAGCCCGGCGTAGCTCTCTCTTGTTTTATGTCTGACTAGGTCATAGGATGATGTAAAACCATGTTGGTTCACAAGTTGGGGCACTATCCTACCCGGTTTCACGTGAACGGGGAGATTCCCCCTTATACAGGTCGAGAACCTTTCGCTTCTAGGTTAGAGCGCATGCATGCGAGAGGGACACATGCAATCACCTATACCAACCTTGCACCACACTCACACACATATGCTAGGGACACATGCAAGTTTTCAGATGATTCCGACGTTCTCGTGGTCTTCCTCCGGCGAAACCCTGATCTACGGTTCTCGGATCGTCTACCCCCCTATACATTCTTCTGACAGGGGTAGCCCGGCGTAGCTCTCTCTTGTTTTGTGTCTGACTAGGTCATAGGATGATGTAAAACCATGTTGGCTCACAAGTTGGGGCACTATCCTACCCGGTTTCACCTGAACAGGGAGATTCCCCCTTATACAGGTCCATAACCTTTCGCTTCTAGGTTAGAGCGCATGCATGCGAGGGGGACACATGCAATCACCTATACCAACCTTGCACCACACTCACACACATATGCTAGGGACACATGCAAGTTTTCAAATTATTCCGACGTTCTTGCGGACTTCCACCGGCGAAACCCTGATCTGCGGGACTTGGACCGTCTACCCCCCTAGACATTCTTCTGACAGGGGTAGCCCGGCGTAGCTCTCTCTTGTTTTGTGTTTGATTATGTCATGGGATGATGTGAAACCATGTTGGTTCACAAGTTGGGGCACTATACGGCCCGGTTTCACGGTAACAGGGAGATTCCCCCTTATACAGGTCCAGAACCTTCGCTTCTAGGTTAGAGCGCATGCATGTGAGGGGGGACACATGCAATCACCTATACCAACCTGGCACCACACTCACACACATATTCTAGGGACACATGAAAGTTTTCATCGATTCCGACATTCTCGTGGACTTCCTCCGGCGAAACCCTGATGATCTGCGGGCCTCGGATCGTCTACCCCCCTAGACATTCTTCTGACAGGGGTAGCCCGGCGTAGCTCTCTCTTGTTTTGTGTCTAACTAGGTCATAGGATGATGTAAAACCATGTTGGTTCACAAGTTGGGGCACTATCCTACCCGGTTTCACGTGAACGGGGAGATTCCCCCTTATACAGGTCGAGAACCTTTCGCTTCTAGGTTAGAGCGCATGCATGCGAGAGGGACACATGCAATCACCTATACCAACCTTGCACCACACTCACACACATATGCTAGGGACACATGCAAGTTTTTAGATGATTCCGACGTTCTCGTGGTCTTCCTCCGGCGAAACCCTGATCTGCGGGACTCGGATCGTCTACCCCCCTAGACATTCTTCTAACAGGGTAGCCCGACGTAGCTCTCTCTTGTTTTGTGTCTGACTAGGTCATATGATGATGTAAAACCATGTTGGTCCACAAGTTGGGGCACTATCCTACCTGGTTTCACCTGAACGGGGAGATTCCCCCTTATACAGGTCCATAACCTTTCGCTTCTAGGTTAGAGCGCATGCATGCGAGGGGGACACATGCAATCACCTATACCAACCTTGCACCACACTCACACACATATGGTAGGGACACATGCAAGTTTTCAGATGATTCCGACGTTCTTGCGGACTTCCACCGGCGAAACCCTGATCTGTGAGTGGGGACACATGCAATCACCTATACCAACCTGGCACCACACTCACACACATATGCTAGGGACACATGCAAGTTTTCATCGATTCCGACGTTCTCGTGGACTTCCTCCGGCGAAACCCTGATGATCTGCGGGCCTCGGATCGTCTACCCCCCTAGACATTCTTCTGACAGGGGTAGCCCGGCGTAGCTCTCTCTTGTTTTGTGTCTGACTAGGTCATAGGATGATGTGAAACCATGTTGGTTCACAAGTTGGGGCACTATCCTACCCGGTTTCACCTAAACAGGGAGATTCCCCCTTATACAGGTCCATAACCTTTCGCTTCTAGGTTAGAGCGCATGCATGCGAGGGGGACACATGCAATCACCTATACCAACCTTGCACCACACTCACAGACATATGCTAGGGACACATGCAAGTTTTCAGATGATTCCGACGATCTTGCGGACTTCCACCGGCGAAACCCTGATCTGCGGGACTCGGACCGTCTACCCCCCTAGACATTCTTCTGACAGGGGTAGCCCGGCGTAGCTCTCTCTTGTTTTGTGTTTGATTATGTCATGGGATGATGTGAAACCATGTTGGTTCACAAGTTGGGGCACTATACGGCCCGGTTTCACCGTAACAGGGAGATTCCCCCTTATACAGGTCCAGAACCTTCGCTTCTAGGTTAGAGCGCATGCATGTGAGGGGGGACACATGCAATCACCTATACCAACCTGGCACCACACTCACACACATATGCTAGGGACACATGAAATTTTTCATCGATTCCGACGTTCTCGTGTACTTCCTCCGGCGAAACCCTGATGATCTGCGGGCCTCGGATCGTCTACCCCCCTAGACATTCTTCTGACAGGGGTAGCCCGGCGTAGCTCTCTCTTGTTTTGTGTCTCACTAGGTCATAGGATGATGTAAAACCATGTTGGTTCACAAGTTGGGGCACTATCCTACCCGGTTTCACGTGAACAGGGAGATTCCCCCTTATACAGGTCGAGAACCTTTCGCTTCTAGGTTAGAGCGCATGCATGCGAGAGGGACACATGCAATCACCTATACCAACCTTGCACCACACTCACACACATATGCTAGGGACACATGCAAGTTTTCAGATGATTCCGACGTTCTCGTGGTCTTCCTCCGGCGAAACCCTGATCTACGGTTCTCGGATCGTCTACCCCCCTAGACATTCTTCTGACAGGGGTAGCCCGGCGTAGCTCTCTCTTGTTTTGTGTCTGACTAGGTCATAGGATGATGTAAAACCATGTTGGCTCACAAGTTGGGGCACTATCCTACCCGGTTTCACCTGAACAGGGAGATTCCCCCTTATACAGGTCCATAACCTTTCGCTTCTAGGTTAGAGCGCATGCATGCGAGGGGGACACATGCAATCACCTATACCAACCTTGCACCACACTCACACACATATGCTAGGGACACATGCAAGTTTTCAGATGATTCCGACGTTCTTGCGGACTTCCACCGGCGAAACCCTGATCTGCGGGACTTGGACCGTCTACCCCCCTAGACATTCTTCTGACAGGGGTAGCCCGGCGTAGCTCTCTCTTGTTTTGTGTTTGATTATGTCATGGGATGATGAGAAACCATGTTGGTTCACAAGTTGGGGCACTATACGGCCCGGTTTCACGGTAACAGGGAGATTCCCCCTTATACAGGTCCAGAACCTTCGCTTCTAGGTTAGAGCGCATGCATGTGAGGGGGGACACATGCAATCACCTATACCAACCTGGCACCACACTCACACACATATTCTAGGGACACATGAAAATTTTCATCGATTCCGACATTCTCGTGGACTTCCTCCGGCGAAACCCTGATGATCTGCGGGCCTCGGATCGTCTACCCCCCTAGACATTCTTCTGACAGGGGTAGCCCGGCGTAGCTCTCTCTTGTTTTGTGTCTAACTAGGTCATAGGATGATGTAAAACCATGTTGGTTCACAAGTTGGGGCACTATCCTACCCGGTTTCACGTGAACGGGGAGATTCCCCCTTATACAGGTCGAGAACCTTTCGCTTCTAGGTTAGAGCGCATGCATGCGAGAGGGACACATGCAATCACCTATACCAACCTTGCACCACACTCACACACATATGCTAGGGACACATGCAAGTTTTTAGATGATTTCGACGTTCTCGTGGTCTTCCTCCGGCGAAACCCTGATCTGCGGGACTCGGATCGTCTACCCCCCTAGACATTCTTCTGACAGGGTAGCCCGACGTAGCTCTCTCTTGTTTTGTGTCTGACTAGGTCATAGGATGATGTAAAACCATGTTGGTTCACAAGTTGGGGCACTATCCTACCTGGTTTCACCTGAACGGGGAGATTCCCCCTTATACAGGTCCATAACCTTTCGCTTCTAGGTTAGAGCGCATGCATGCGAGGGGGACACATGCAATCACCTATACCAACCTTGCACCACACTCACACACATATGCTAGGGACACATGCAAGTTTTCAGATGATTCCGACGTTCTTGCAGACATCCACCGGCGAAACCCTGATCTGTGAGTGGGGACATATGCAATCACCTATACCAACCTGGCACCACACTCACACACATATGCTAGGGACACATGCAAGTTTTCATCGATTCCGACGTTCTCGTGGACTTCCTCCGGCGAAACCCTGATGATCTGCGGGCCTCGGATCATCTACCCCCCTAGACATTCTTCTGACAGGGGTAGCCCGGCGTAGCTCTCTCTTGTTTTGTGTCTGACTAGGTCATAGGATGATGTAAAACCATGTTGGTTCACAAGTTGGGGCACTATCCTACCCGGTTTCACCTGAACAGGGAGATTCCCCCTTATACAGGTCCATAACCTTTCGCTTCTAGGTTAGAGCGCATGCATGCGAGGGGGACACATGCAATCACCTATACAAACCTGGCACCACACTCACACACATATTCGAGGGACACATGCAAGTTTTCAGATGATTCCGACGTTCTCGTGGTCTTCCTCCGGCGAAACCCTGATCTGCGGGCCTCGGATCGTCTACCCCCCTAGACATTCTTCTGACAGGGGTAGCCCGGCGTAGCTCTCTCTTGTTTTGTGTCTGACTAGGTCATAGGATGATGTAAAACCATGTTGGTTCACAAGTTGGGGCACTATCCTACCCGGTTTCACCTGAACGGGGAGATTCCCCCTTATACAGGTCCAGAACCTTCGCTTCTAGGTTAGAGCGCATGCATGCGAGGGGGACACATGCAATCACCTATACCAACCTTGCACCACACTCACACACATATGCTAGGGACACATGCAAGTTTTCAGATGATTCCGACGTTCTCGTGGTCTTCCTCCGACGAAACCCTGATCTGCGGGACTCGGATCGTCTACCCCCCTAGACATTCTTCTGACAGGGGTAGCCCGGCGTAGCTCTCTCTTGTTTTGTGTCTGACTAGGTCATAGGATGATGTAAAACCATGTTGGTTCACAAGTTGGGGCACTATCCTACCCGGTTTCACGTGAACGGGGAGATTCCCCCTTATACAGGTCGAGAACCTTTCGCTTCTAGGTTAGAGCGCATGCATGCGAGAGGGACACATGCAATCACCTATACCAACCTTGCACCACACTCACACACATATGCTAGGGACACATGCAAGTTTTCAGATGATTCCGACGTTCTCGTGGTCTTCCTCCGGCGAAACCCTGATCTGCGGGACTCGGATCGTCTACCCCCCTAGACATTCTTCTGACAGGGGTAGCCCGGCGTAGCTCTCTCTTGTTTTGTGTCTGACTAGGTCATAGGATGATGTAAAACCATGTTGGTTCACAAGTTGGGGCACTATCCTACCCGGTTTCACCTGAACGGGGAGATTCCCCCTTATACAGGTCCAGAACCTTTCGCTTCTAGGTTAGAGCGCATGCATGCGAGGGGGACACACGCAATCACCTATACCAACCTTGCTCCACACTCACACACATATGCTAGGGACACATGCAAGTTTTCAGATGATTCCGACGTTCTCGTGGTCTTCCTCCGGCGAAACCCTGATCTGCGAGACTCAGATCGTCTACCCCCCTAGACATTCTTCTGATAGTGGTAGCCCGGCGTAGCTCTCTCTTGTTTGTGTCTGACTAGGTCATCGGATGATGTAAAACCATGTTGGTTCACAAGTTGGGGAACTATCCTACCCGGTTTCACCTGAACGGGGAGATTCCCCCTTATACAGGTCCAGAACCTTCGCTTCTAGGTTAGAGCGCATGCATGCGAGGGGGACACATGCAATCACCTATACCAACCTTGCACCACACTCACACACACATATGCTAGGGACTCATGCAAGTTTTCAGATGATTCCGACGTTCTCGTGGTCTTCCTCCGACGAAACCCTGATCTGCGGGACTCTGATCGTCTACCCCCCTAGACATTCTTCTGACAGGGGTAGCCCGGTGTAGCTCTCTCTTGTTTTGTGTCTGACTAGGTCATAGGATGATGTAAAACCATGTTGGTTCACAAGTTGGGGCACTATCCTACCCGGTTTCACGTGAACGGGGAGATTCCCCCTTATACAGGTCGAGAACCTTTCGCTTCTAGGTTAGAGCGCATGCATGCGAGAGGGACACATGCAATCACCTATACCAACCTTGCACCACACTCACACACATATGCTAGGGACACATGCAAGTTTTCAGATGATTCCGACGTTCTCGTGGTCTTCCTCCGGCGAAACCCTGATCTACGGGACTCGGATCGTCTACCCCCCTAGACATTCTTCTGACAGGGCTAGCCCGTCGTAGCTCTCTCTTGTTTTGTGTCTGACTAGGTCATAGGATGATGTAAAACCATGTTGGTTCACAAGTTGGGGCACTATCCTACCCGGTTTCACCTGAACGGGGAGATTCCCCCTTATACAGGTCCAGAACCTTTCGCTTCTAGGTTAGAGCGCATGCATGCGAGGGGGACACACGCAATCACCTATACCAACCTTGCTCCACACTCACACACATATGCTAGGGACACATGCAAGTTTTCAGATGATTCCGACGTTCTCGTGGTCTTCCTCCGGTGAAACCCTGATCTGCGAGACTCAGATCGTCTACCCCCCTAGACATTCTTCTGATAGTGGTAGCCCGGCGTAGCTCTCTCTTGTTTGTGTCTGACTAGGTCATAGGATGATGTAAAACCATGTTGGTACACAAGTTGGGGCACTATCCTACCCGGTTTCACCTAAACAGGGAGATTCCCCCTTATACAGGTCCATAACCTTTCGCTTCTAGGTTAGAGCGCATGCATGCGAGGGGGACACATGCAATCACCTATACCAACCTTGCACCACACTCACACACATATGCTAGGGACACATGCAAGTTTTCAGATGATTCCGACGATCTTGCGGACTTCCACCGGCGAAACCCTGATCTGCGGGACTCGGACCGTCTACCCCCCTAGACATTCTTCTGACAGGGGTAGCCCGGCGTAGCTCTCTCTTGTTTTGTGTTTGATTATGTCATGGGATGATGTGAAACCATGTTGGTTCACAAGTTGGGGCACTATACGGCCCGGTTTCACCGTAACAGGGAGATTCCCCCTTATACAGGTCCAGAACCTTCGCTTCTAGGTTAGAGCGCATGCATGTGAGGGGGGACACATGCAATCACCTATACCAACATGGCACCACACTCACACACATATGCTAGGGACACATGAAATTTTTCATCGATTCCGACGTTCTCGTGTACTTCCTCCAGCGAAACCCTGATGATCTGCGGGCCTCGGATCGTCTACCCCCCTAGACATTCTTCTGACAGGGGTAGCCCGGCGTAGCTCTCTCTTGTTTTGTGTCTGACTAGGTCATAGGATGATGTAAAACCATGTTGGTTCACAAGTTGGGGCACTATCCTACCCGGTTTCACGTGAACGGGGAGATTCCCCCTTATACAGGTCGAGAACCTTTCGCTTCTAGGTTAGAGCGCATGCATGCGAGGGGGACACATGCAATCACCTATACAAACCTTGCACCACACTCACACACATATGCTAGGGACACATGCAAGTTTTCAGATGATTCCGACGTTCTCGTGGTCTTCCTCCGGCGAAACCCTGATCTGCGGGCCTCGGATCGTCTACCCCCCTAGACATTCTTCTGACAGGGGTAGCCCGGCATTGCTCTCTCTTGTTTTGTGTCTGACTAGGTCATAGGATGATGTAAAACCATGTTGGTTCACAAGTTGGGGAACTATCCTACCCGGTTTCACCTGAACGGGGAGATTCCCCCTTATACAGGTCCAGAACCTTCGCTTCTAGGTTAGAGCGCATGCATGCGAGGGGGACACATACAATCACCTATACCAACCTTGCACCACACTCACACACACATATGCTAGGGACACATGCAAGTTTTCAGATGATTCCGACGTTCTCGTGGTCTTCCTCCGACGAAACCCTGATCTGCGGGACTCTGATCGTCTACCCCCCTAGACATTCTTCTGACAGGGGTAGCCCGGTGTAGCTCTCTCTTGTTTTGTGTCTGACTAGGTCATAGGATGATGTAAAACCATGTTGGTTCACAAGTTGGGGCACTATCCTACCCGGTTTCACGTGAACGGAGAGATTCCCCCTTATACAGGTCGAGAACCTTTCGCTTCTAGGTTAGAGCGCATGCATGCGAGAGGGACACATGCAATCACCTATACAAACCTTGCACCACACTCACACACATATGCTAGGGACACATGCAAGTTTTCAGATGATTCCGACGTTCTCGTGGTCTTCCTCTGGCGAAACCCTGATCTGCGGGACTCGGATCGTCTACCCCCTAGACATTCTTCTGACAGGGGTAGCCCGGCGTAGCTCTCTCTTGTTTTGTGTCTGACTAGGTCATAGGATGATGTAAAACCATGTTGGTTCACAAGTTGGGGCACTATCCTACCCGGTTTCACCTGAACGGGGAGATTCCCCCTTATACAGGTCCAGAACCTTTCGCTTCTAGGTTAGAGCGCATGCATGCGAGGGGGACACACGCAATCACCTATACCAACCTTGCTCCACACTCACACACATATGCTAGGGACACATGCAAGTTTTTAGATGATTCCGACGTTCTCGTGGTCTTCCTCCGGCGAAATCCTGATCTGCGAGACTTAGATCGTCTACCCCCCTAGACATTCTTCTGATAGTGGTAGCCCGGCGTAGCTCTCTCTTGTTTGTGTCTGACTAGGTCATAGGATGATGTGAAACCATGTTGGTTCACAAGTTGGGGCACTATCCTACCCGGTTTCACCTAAACAGGGAGATTCCCCCTTATACAGGTCCATAACCTTTCGCTTCTAGGTTAGAGCGCATGCATGCGAGGGGGACACATGCAATCACCTATACCAACCTTGCACCACACTCACACACATATGCTAGGGACACATGCAAGTTTTCAGATGATTCCGACGATCTTGCGGACTTCCACCGGCGAAACCCTGATCTGCGGGACTCGGACCGTCTACCCCCCTAGACATTCTTCTGACAGGGGTAGCCCGGCGTAGCTCTCTCTTGTTTTGTGTTTGATTATGTCATGGGATGATGTGAAACCATGTTGGTTCACAAGTTGGGGCACTATACGGCCCGGTTTCACCGTAACAGGGAGATTCCCCCTTATACAGGTCCAGAACCTTCGCTTCTAGGTTAGAGCGCATGCATGTGAGGGGGGACACATGCAATCACCTATACCAACCTGGCACCACACTCACACACATATGCTAGGGACACATGAAATTTTTCATCGATTCCGACGTTCTCGTGTACTTCCTCCGGCGAAACCCTGATGATCTGCGGGCCTCGGATCGTCTACCCCCCTAGACATTCTTCTGACAGGGGTAGCCCGGCGTAGCTCTCTCTTGTTTTGTGTCTGACTAGGTCATAGGATGATGTAAAACCATGTTGGTTCACAAGTTGGGGCACTATCCTACCCGGTTTCACGTGAACGGGGAGATTCCCCCTTATACAGGTCGAGAACCTTTCGCTTCTAGGTTAGAGCGCATGCATGCGAGAGGGACACATGCAATCACCTATACCAACCTTGCACCACACTCACACACATATGCTAGGGACACATGCAAGTTTTCAGATGATTCCGACGTTCTCGTGGTCTTCCTCCGGCGAAACCCTGATCTACGGTTCTCGGATCGTCTACCCCCCTAGACATTCTTCTGACAGGGGTAGCCCGGCGTAGCTCTCTCTTGGTTTGTGTCTGACTAGGTCATAGGATGATGTAAAACCATCTTGGCTCACAAGTTGGGGCACTATCCTACCCGGTTTCACCTGAACAGGGAGATTCCCCCTTATACAGGTCCATAACCTTTCGCTTCTAGGTTAGAGGGCATGCATGCGAGGGGGACACATGCAATCACCTATACCAACCTTGCACCACACTCACACACATATGCTAGGGACACATGCAAGTTTTCAGATCATTCCGACGTTCTTGCGGACTTCCACCGGCGAAACCCTGATCTGCGGGACTTGGACCGTCTACCCCCCTAGACATTCTTCTGACAGGGGTAGCCCGGCGTAGCTCTCTCTTGTTTTGTGTTTGATTATGTCATGGGATGATGTGAAACCATGTTGGTTCACAAGTTGGGGCACTATACGGCCCGGTTTCACGGTAACAGGGAGATTCCCCCTTATACAGGTCCAGAACCTTCGCTTCTAGGTTAGAGCGCATGCATGTGAGGGGGGACACATGCAATCACCTATACCAACCTGGCACCACACTCACAAACATATTCTAGGGACACATGAAAGTTTTCATCGATTCCGACATTCTCGTGGACTTCCTCCGGCGAAACCCTGATGATCTGCGGGCCTCGGATCGTCTACCCCCCTAGACATTCTTCTGACAGGGGTAGCCCGGCGTAGCTCTCTCTTGTTTTGTGTCTAACTAGGTCATAGGATGATGTAAAACCATGTTGGTTCACAAGTTGGGGCACTATCCTACCCGGTTTCACGTGAACGGGGAGATTCCCACTTATACAGGTCGAGAACCTTTCGCTTCTAGGTTAGAGCGCATGCATGCGAGAGGGACACATGCAATCACCTATACCAATCTTGCACCACACTCACACACATATGCTAGGGACACATGCAAGTTTTTAGATGATTCCGACGTTCTCGTGGTCTTCCTCCGGCGAAACCCTGATCTGCGGGAGTCGGATCGTCTACCCCCCCTAGACATTCTTCTGACAGGGTAGCCCGACGTAGCTCTCCCTTGTTTTGTGTCTGACTAGGTCATAGGATGATGTAAAACCATGTTGGTTCACAAGTTGGGGCACTATCCTACCCGGTTTCACCTGAACGGGGAGATTCCCCCTTATACAGGTCCATAACCTTTCGCTTCTAGGTTAGAGCGCATGCATGCGAGGGGGACACATGCAATCACCTATACCAACCTTGCACCACACTCACACACATATGGTAGGGACACATGCAAGTTTTCAGATGATTCCGACGTTCTTGCGGACTTCCACCGGCGAAACCCTGATCTGTGAGTGGGGACACATGCAATCACCTATACCAACCTGGCACCACACTCACACACATATGCTAGGGACACATGCAAGTTTTCATCGATTCCGACGTTCTCGTGGACTTCCTCCGGCGAAACCCTGATGATCTGCGGGCCTCGGATCGTCTACCCCCCTAGACATTCTTCTGACAGGGGTAGCCCGGCGTAGCTCTCTCTTGTTTTGTGTCTGACTAGGTCATAGGATGATGTAAAACCATGTTGGTTCACAAGTTGGGGCACTATCCTACCCGGTTTCACCTGAACAGGGAGATTCCCCCTTATACAGGTCCATAACCTTTCGCTTCTAGGTTAGAGCGCATGCATGCGAGGGGGACACATGCAATCACCTATACAAACCTGGCACCACACTCACACACATATTCTAGGGACACATGCAAGTTTTCAGATGATTCCGACGTTCTCGTGGTCTTCCTCCGGCGAAACCCTGATCTGCGGGCCTCGGATCGTCTACCCCCCTAGACATTCTTCCGACAGGGGTAGCCCGGCGTAGCTCTCTCTTGTTTTGTGTCTGACTAGGTCATAGGATGATGTAAAACCATGTTGGTTCACAAGTTGGGGCACTATCCTACCCGGTTTCACCTGAACGGGGAGATTCCCCCTTATACAGGTCCAGAACCTTCGCTTCTAGGTTAGAGCGCATGCATGCGAGGGGGACACATGAAATCACCTATACCAACCTTGCACCACACTCACACACATATGCTAGGGACACATGCAAGTTTTCAGATGATTCTGACGTTCTCGTGGTCTTCCTCTGGCGAAACCCTGATCTGCGGGACTCGGATCGTCTACCCCCCTAGACATTCTTCTGACAGGGGTAGCCCGGCGTAGCTCTCTCTTGTTTTGTGTCTGACTAGGTGATAGGATGATGTAAAACCATGTTGGTTCACAAGTTGGCGCACTATCCTACCCGGTTTCACGTGAACGGGGAGATTCCCCCTTATACAGGTCGAGAACCTTTTGCTTCTAGGTTAGAGCGCATGCATGCGAGAGGGACACATGCAATCACCTATAACAACATTGCACCACACTCACACACATATGCTAGGGACACATGCAAGTTTTCAGATGATTCCGACGTTCTCGTGGTCTTCCTCCGGCGAAACCCTGATCTGCGGGACTCGGATCGTCTACCCCCCTAGACATTCTTCTGACAGGGGTAGCCTGGCGTAGCTCTCTCTTATTTTGTGTCTGACTAGGTGATAGGATGATGTAAAACCATGTTGGTTCACAAGTTGGGGCACTATCCTACCCGGTTTCACCTGAACGGGGAGATTCCCCCTTATACAGGTCCATAACCTTTCGCTTCTAGGTTAGAGCGCATGCATGCGAGGGGGACACATGCAATCACCTATACCAACCTTGAACCACACTCACACACATATGCTAGGGACACATGCAAGTTTTCAGATGATTCCGACGTTCTTGCGGACTTCCACCGGCGAAACCCTGATCTGCGGGACTCGGACCGTCTACCCCCCTAGACATTCTTTTCACAGGGGTAGCCCGGCGTAGCTCTCTCTTGTTTTGTATTTGATTATGTCATGGGATGATGTGAAACCATGTTGGTTCACAAGTTGGGGCACTATACGGCCCGATTTCACCATAGCGGGGAGATTCCCCCTTATACAGGTCCAGAACCTTCGCTTCTAGGTTAGAGCGCATGCATGTGAGGGGGGACACATGCAATCACCTATACCAACCTGGCACCACACTCACACACATATGCTAGGGACACATGCAAGTTTTCATCGATTCCGACGTTCTCGTGGACTTCCTCCGGCGAAACCCTGATAATCTGCGGGCCTCGGATCGTCTACCCCCCTAGACATTCTTCTGACAGGGGTAGCCCGGCGTAGCTCTCTCTTGTTTTGTGTCTGACTAGGTCATAGGATGATGTAAAACCATGTTGGTTCACAAGTTGGGGCACTATCCTACCCGGTTTCACATGAACGGGGAGATCCCCCCTTATACAGGTCTAGAACCTTTCGCTTCTAGGTTAGAGCGCATGCATGCGAGAGGGACACATGCAATCACCTATAACAACCTTGCACCACACTCACACACATATGCTAGGGACACATGCAAGTTTTCAGATGATTCCAACGTTCTCGTGGTCTTCCTCCGGCGAAACCCTGATCTGCGGGACTCGGATCGTCTACCCCCCTAGACATTCTTCTGACAGGGGTAGCCCGGCGTAGCTCTCTTTTGTTTTGTGTCTGACTAGGTCATAGGATGATGTAAAACCATGTTGGTTCACAAGTTGGGGCACTATCCTACCCGATTTCACGTGAACGGGGAGATTCCCCCTTATACAGGTCGAGAACCTTTTGCTTCTAGGTTAGAGCGCATGCATGCGAGAGGGACACATGCAATCACCTATAACAACCTTGCACCACACTCACACACATATGCTAGGGACACATGCAAGTTTTCAGATGATTCCGACGTTCTCGTGGTCTTCCTCCGGCGAAACCCTGATCTGCGGGACTCGGATCGTCTACCCCCCTAGACATTCTTCTGACAGGGGTAGCCTGGCGTAGCTCTCTCTTGTTTTGTGTCTTACTAGGTGATAGGATGATGTAAAACCATGTTGGTTCACAAGTTGGGGCACTATCCTACCCGGTTTCACCTGAACGGGGAGATTCCCCCTTATACAGGTCCATAACCTTTCGCTTCTAGGTTAGAGCGCATGCATGCGAGGGGGACACATGCAATCACCTATACCAACCTTGAACCACACTCACACACATATGCTAGGGACACATGCAAGTTTTCAGATGATTCCGACGTTCTTGCGGACTTCCACCGGCGAAACCCTGATCTGCGGGACTCGGACCGTCTACCCCCCTAGACATTCTTTTGACAGGGGTAGCCCGGCGTAGCTCTCTCTTGTTTTGTATTTGATTATGTCATGGGATGATGTGAAACCATGTTGGTTCACAAGTTGGGGCACTATACGGCCCGATTTCACCATAACGGGGAGATTCCCCCTTATACAGGTCCAGAACCTTCGCTTCTAGGTTAGAGCGCATGCATGTGAGGGGGGACACATGCAATCACCTATACCAACCTGGCACCACACTCACACACATATGCTAGGGACACATGCAAGTTTTCATCGATTCCGACGTTCTCGTGGACTTCCTCCGGCGAAACCCTAATGATCTGCGGGCCTCGGATCGTCTACCCCCCTAGACATTCTTCTGACAGGGGTAGCCCGGCGTAGCTCTCTCTTGTTTTGTGTCTGACTAGGTCATAGGATGATGTAAAACCAAGTTGGTTCACAAGTTGGGGCCCTATCCTACCCGGTTTCACATGAACGGGGAGATCCCCCCTTATACAGGTCTAGAACCTTTCGCTTCTAGGTTAGAGCGCATGCATGCGAGAGGGACACATGCAATCACCTATAACAACCTTGCACCACACTCACACACATATGCTAGGGACACATGCAAGTTTTCAGATGATTCCGACGTTCTCGTGGTCTTCCTCCGGCGAAACCCTGATCTGCGGGACTCGGATCGTCTACCCCCCTAGACATTCTTCAGACAGGGGTAGCCCGGCGTAGCTCTCTCTTGTTTTGTGTCTGACTATGTGATAGGATGATGTAAAACCATGTTGGTTCACAAGTTGGGGCACTATCCTACCCGGTTTCACCTGAACGGGGAGATTCCCCCTTATACAGGTCCATAACCTTTCGCTTCTCGGTTAGAGCGCATGCATGCGAGGGGGACACATGCAATCACCTATACCAACCTTGAACCACACTCACACACATATGCTAGGGACACATGCAAGTTTTCAGATGATTCCGACGTTCTTGCGGACTTCCACCGGCGAAACCCTGATCTGCGGGACTCGGACCGTCTACCCCCCTAGACATTCTTTTGACAGGGGTAGCCCGGCGTAGCTCTCTCTTGTTTTGTATTTGATTATGTCATGGGATGATGTGAAACCATGTTGGTTCACAAGTTGGCGCACTATACGGCCCAATTTCACCATAACGGGGAGATTCCCCCTTATACAGGTCCAGAACCTTCGCTTCTAGGTTAGAGCGCATGCATGTGAGGGGGGACACATGCAATCACCTATACCAGCCTGGCACCACACTCACACACATATGCTAGGGACACATGCAAGTTTTCATCGATTCCGACGTTCTCGTGGACTTCCTCCGGCGAAACCCTGATGATCTGCGGGCCTCGGATCGTCTACCCCCCTAGACATTCTTCTGACAGGGGTATCCCGGCGTAGCTCTCTCTTGTTTTGTGTATGACTAGGTCATAGGATGATGTAAAACCATGTTGGTTCACAAGTTGGGGCACTATCCTACCCGGTTTCACATGAACGGGGAGATCCCCCCTTATACAGGTCTAGAACCTTTCGCTTCTAGGTTAGAGCGCATGCATGCGAGAGGGACACACGCAATCACCTATACCAACCTTGCACCACACTCACACACATATGCTAGGGACACATGCAAGTTTTCAGATGATTCCGACGTTCTTGTGGTCTTCCTCCGGCGAAACCCTGATCTGCGAGACTCAGATCGTCTACCCCCTAGACATTCTTCTGATAGTGGTAGCCCGGCGTAGCTCTATCTTGTTTGTGTCTGACTAGGTCATAGGATGATGTAAAACCATGTTGGTTCACAAGTTGGGGCACTATCCTACCCGGTTTCACCTGAACAGGGAGATTCCCCCTTATACAGGTCCATAACCTTTCGCTTCTAGGTTAGAGGGCATGCATGCGAGGGGGACACATGCAATCACCTATACCAACCTTGCACCACACTCACACACATATGCTAGGGACACATGCAAGTTTTCAGATGATTCCGACGATCTTGCGGACTTCCACCGGCGAAACCCTGATCTGCGGGACTCGGACCGTCTACCCCCCTAGACATTCTTCTGACAGGGGTAGCCCGGCGTAGCTCTCTCTTGTTTTGTGTTTGATTATGTCATGGGATGATGTGAAACCATGTTGGTTCACAAGTTGGGGCACTATACGGCCCGGTTTCACCGTAACAGGGAGATTCCCCCTTATACAGGTCCAGAACCTTCGCTTCTAGGTTAGAGCGCATGCAAGTGAGGGGGGACACATGCAATCACCTATACCAACCTGGCACCACACTCACACACATATGCTAGGGACACATGAAATTTTTCATCGATTCCGACGTTCTCGTGTACTTCCTCCGGCGAAACCCTGATGATCTGCGGGCCTCGGATCGTCTACCCCCCTAGACATTCTTCTGACAGGGGTAGCCCGGCGTAGCTCTCTCTTGTTTTGTGTCTAACTAGGTCATAGGATGATGTAAAACCATGTTGGTTCACAAGTTGGGGCACTATCCTACCCGGTTTCACGTGAACGGGGAGATTCCCCCTTATACAGGTCGAGAACCTTTCGCTTCTAGGTTAGAGCGCATGCATGCGAGAGGGACACATGCAATCACCTATACCAACCTTGCACCACACTCACACACATATGCTAGGGACACATGCAAGTTTTTAGATGATTCCGACGTTCTCGTGGTCTTCCTCCGGCGAAAACCTGATCTGCGGGACTCGGATCGTCTACCCCCCCTAGACATTCTTCTGACAGGGTAGCCCGACGTAGCTCTCCCTTGTTTTGTGTCTGACTAGGTCATAGGATGATGTAAAACCATGTTGGTTCACAAGTTGGGGCACTATCCTACCTGGTTTCACCTGAACGGGGAGATTCCCCCTTATACAGGTCCATAACCTTTCGCTTCTAGGTTAGAGCGCATGCATGCGAGGGGGACACATGCAATCACCTATACCAACCTTGCACCACACTCACACACATATGGTAGGGACACATGCAAGTTTTCAGATGATTCCGACGTTCTTGCGGACTTCCACCGGCGAAACCCTGATCTGTGAGTGGGGACACATGCAATCACCTATACCAACCTGGCACCACACTCACACACATATGCTAGGGACACATGCAAGTTTTCATCGATTCCGACGTTCTCGTGGACTTCCTCCGGCGAAACCCTGATGATCTGCGGGCCTCGGATCGTCTACCCCCCTAGACATTCTTGTGACAGGGGTAGCCCGGCGTAGCTCTCTCGTGTTTTGTGTCTGACTAGGTCATAGGATGATGTAAAACCATGTTGGTTCACAAGTTGGGGCACTATCCTACCCGGTTTCACCTGAACAGGGAGATTCCCCCTTATACAGGTCCATAACCTTTCGCTTCTTGGTTAGAGCGCATGCATGCGAGGGGGACACATGCAATCACCTATACAAACCTGGCACCACACTCACACACATATTCTAGGGACACATGCAAGATTTCAGATGATTCCGACGTTCTCGTGGTCTTCCTCCGGCGAAACCCTGATCTGCGGGCCTCGGATCGTCTACCCCCCTAGACATTCTTCTGACAGGGGTAGCCCGGCATAGCTCTCTCTTGTTTTGTGTCTGCTAGGTCATAGGATGATGTAAAACCATGTTGGTTCACAGGTTGGGGCACTATCCTACCCGGTTTCACCTGAACGGGGAGATTCCCCCTTATACAGGTCCAGAACCTTCGCTTCTAGGTTAGAGCGCATGCATGCGAGGGGGACACATGCAATCACCTATACCAACCTTGCACCACACTCACACACATATGCTAGGGACACATGCAAGTTTTCAGATGATTCCGACGTTCGCGTGGTCTTCCTCCGACGAAACCCTGATCTGCGGGACTCGGATCGTCTACCCCCCTAGACATTCTTCTGACAGGGGTAGCCCGGCGTAGCTCTCTCTTGTTTTGTGTCTGACTAGGTCATAGGATGATGTAAAACCATGTTGGTTCACAAGTTGGGGCACTATCCTACCCGGTTTCACGTGAACGGGGAGATTACCCCTTATACAGGTCGAGAACCTTTCGCTTCTAGGTTAGAGCGCATGCATGCGAGAGGGACACATGCAATCACCTATAACAACCTTGCACCACACTCACACACATATGCTAGGGACACATGCAAGTTTTCAGATGATTCTGACGTTCTCGTGGTCTTCCTCTGGCGAAACCCTGATCTGCGGGACTCGGATCGTCTACCCCCCTAGACATTCTTCTGACAGGGGTAGCCTGGCGTAGCTCTCTCTTATTTTGTGTCTGAATAGGTGATAGGATGATGTAAAACCATGTTGGTTCACAAGTTGGGGCACTATCCTACCCGGTTTCACCTGAACGGGGAGATTCCCCATTATACAGGTCCATAACCTTTCGCTTCTAGGTTAGAGCGCATGCATGCGAGGGGGACACATGCAATCACCTATACCAACCTTGAACCACACTCACACACATATGCTAGGCACACATGCAAGTTTTCAGATGATTCCGACGTTCTTCCAGATTTCCACCGGCGAAACCCTGATCTGCGGGACTCGGACCGTCTACCCCCCTAGACATTCTTTTCACAGGGGTAGCCCGGCGTAGCTCTCTCTTGTTTTGTATTTGATTATGTCATGGGATGATGTGAAACCATGTTGGTTCACAAGTTGGGGCACTATACGACCCGATTTCACCATAACGGGGAGATTCCCCCTTATACAGGTCCAGAACCTTCGCTTCTAGGTTAGAGCGCATGCATGTGAGGGGGGACACATGCAATCACCTATACCAACCTGGCACCACACTCACACACATATGCTAGGGACACATGCAAGTTTTCATCGATTCCGACGTTCTCGTGGACTTCCTCCGGCGAAACCCTGATAATCTGCGGGCCTCGGATCGTCTACCCCCCTAGACATTCTTCTGACAGGGGTAGCCCGGCGTAGCTCTCTCTTGTTTTGTGTCTGACTAGGTCATAGGATGATGTAAAACCATGTTGGTTCACAAGTTGGGGCACTATCCTACCCGGTTTCACATGAACGGGGAGATCCCCCCTTATACAGGTCTAGAACCTTTCGCTTCTAGGTTAGAGCGCATGCATGCGAGAGGGACACATGCAATCACCTATAACAACCTTGCACCACACTCACACACATATGCTAGGGACACATGCAAGTTTTCAGATGATTCCGACGTTCTCGTGGTCTTCCTCCGGCGAAACCCTGATCTGCGGGACTCGGATCGTCTACCCCCTAGACATTCTTCTGACAGGGGTAGCCCGGCGTAGCTCTCTTTTGTTTTGTGTCTGACTAGGTCATAGGATGATGTAAAACCATGTTGGTTCACAAGTTGGGGCACTATCCTACCCGATTTCACGTGAACGGGGAGATTCCCCCTTATACAGGTCGAGAACCTTTTGCTTCTAGGTTAGAGCGCATGCATGCGAGAGGGACACATGCAATCACCTATAACAACCTTGCACCACACTCACACACATATGCTAGGGACACATGCAAGTTTTCAGATGATTCCGACGTTCTCGTGGTCTTCCTCCGGCGAAACCCTGATCTGCGGGACTCGGATCGTCTACCCCCCTAGACATTCTTCTGACAGGGGTAGCCTGGCGTAGCTCTCTCTTGTTTTGTGTCTGACTAGGTGATAGGATGATGTAAAACCATGTTGGTTCACAAGTTGGGGCACTATCCTACCCGGTTTCACCTGAACGGGGAGATTCCCCCTTATACAGGTCCATAACCTTTCGCTTCTAGGTTAGAGCGCATGCATGCGAGGGGGACACATGCAATCACCTATACCAACCTTGAACCACACTCACACACATATGCTAGGGACACATGCAAGTTTTCAGATGATTCCGACGTTCTTGCGGACTTCCACCGGCGAAACCCTGATCTGCGGGACTCGGACCGTCTACCCCGCTAGACATTCTTTTGACAGGGGTAGCCCGGCGTAGCTCTCTCTTGTTTTGTATTTGATTATGTCATAGGATGATGTGAAACCATGTTGGTTCACAAGTTGGGGCACTATACGGCCCGATTTCACCATAACGGGGAGATTCCCCCTTATACAGGTCCAGAACCTTCGCTTCTAGGTTAGAGCGCATGCATGTGAGGGGGGACACATGCAATCACCTATACCAACCTGGCACCACACTCACACACATATGCTAGGGACACATGCAAGTTTTCATCGATTCCGACGTTCTCGTGGACTTCCTCCGGCGAAACCCTAATGATCTGCGGGCCTCGGATCGTCTACCCCCCTAGACATTCTTCTGACAGGGGTAGCCCGGCGTAGCTCTCTCTTGTTTTGTGTCTGACTAGGTCATAGGATGATGTAAAACCAAGTTGGTTCACAAGTTGGGGCCCTATCCTACCCGGTTTCACATGAACGGGGAGATCCCCCCTTATACACGTCTAGAACCTTTCGCTTCTAGGTTAGAGCGCATGCATGCGAGAGGGACACATGCAATCACCTATAACAACCTTGCACCACACTCACACACATATGCTAGGGACACATGCAAGTTTTCAGATGATTCCGACGTTCTCGTGGTCTTCCTCCGGCGAAACCCTGATCTGCGGGACTCGGATCGTCTACCCCCCTAGACATTCTTCTGACAGGGGTAGCCCGGCGTAGCTCTCTCTTGTTTTGTGTCTGACTAGGTGATAGGATGATGTAAAACCATGTTGGTTCACAAGTTGGGGCACTATCCTACCCGGTTTCACCTGAACGGGGAGATTCCCCCTTATACAGGTCCATAACCTTTCGCTTCTCGGTTAG
Source organism: Avena sativa (assembly GCA_916181665.1). Taxonomy (NCBI): domain Eukaryota; kingdom Viridiplantae; phylum Streptophyta; class Magnoliopsida; order Poales; family Poaceae; genus Avena; species Avena sativa. The sequence goes on from OV702296.1 coordinate 389,898,638, forward strand.
AGCGCATGCATGCGAGGGGGACACATGCAATCACCTATACCAACCTTGAACCACACTCACACACATATGCTAGGGACACATGCAAGTTTTCAGATGATTCCGACGTTCTTGCGGACTTCCACCGGCGAAACCCTGATCTGCGGGACTCGGACCGTCTACCCCCCTAGACATTCTTTTGACAGGGGTAGCCCGGCGTAGCTCTCTCTTGTTTTGTATTTGATTATGTCATGGGATGATGTGAAACCATGTTGGTTCACAAGTTGGGGCACTATACGGCCCAATTTCACCATAACGGGGAGATTCCCCCTTATACAGGTCCAGAACCTTCGCTTCTAGGTTAGAGCGCATGCATGTGAGGGGGGACACATGCAATCACCTATACCAGCCTGGCACCACACTCACACACATATGCTAGGGACACATGCAAGTTTTCATCGATTCTGACGTTCTCGTGGACTTCCTCCGGCGAAACCCTGATGATCTGCGGGCCTCGGATCGTCTACCCCCCTAGACATTCTTCTGACAGGGGTAGCCCGGCGTAGCTCTCTCTTGTTTTGTGTCTGACTAGGTCATAGGATGATGTAAAACCATGTTGGTTCACAAGTTGGGGCACTATCCTACCCGGTTTCACATGAACGGGGAGATCCCCCCTTATACAGGTCTAGAACCTTTCGCTTCTAGGTTAGAGCGCATGCATGCGAGAGGGACACACGCAATCACCTATACCAACCTTGCACCACACTCACACACATATGCTAGGGACACATGCAAGTTTTCAGATGATTTCGACGTTCTCGTGGTCTTCCTCCGGCGAAACCCTGATCTGCGAGACTCAGATCGTCTACCCCCTAGACATTCTTCTGATAGTGGTAGCCCGGCGTAGCTCTATCTTGTTTGTGTCTGACTAGGTCATAGGATGATGTAAAACCATGTTGGTTCACAAGTTGGGGCACTATCCTACCCGGTTTCACCTGAACAGGGAGATTCCCCCTTATACAGGTCCATAACCTTTCGCTTCTAGGTTAGAGGGCATGCATGCGAGGGGGACACATGCAATCACCTATACCAACCTTGCACCACACTCACACACATATGCTAGGGACACATGCAAGTTTTCAGATGATTCCGACGATCTTGCGGACTTCCACCGGCGAAACCCTGATCTGCGGGACTCGGACCGTCTACCCCCCTAGACATTCTTCTGACAGGGGTAGCCCGGCGTAGCTCTCTCTTGTTTTGTGTTTGATTATGTCATGGGATGATGTGAAATCATGTTGGTTCACAAGTTGGGGCACTATACGGCCCGGTTTCACCGTAACAGGGAGATTCCCCCTTATACAGGTCCAGAACCTTCGCTTCTAGGTTAGAGCGCATGCAAGTGAGGGGGGACACATGCAATCACCTATACCAACCTGGCACCACACTCACACACATATGCTAGGGACACATGAAATTTTTCATCGATTCCGACGTTCTCGTGTACTTCCTCCGGCGAAACCCTGATGATCTGCGGGCCTCGGATCGTCTACCCCCCTAGACATTCTTCTGACAGGGGTAGCCCGGCGTAGCTCTCTCTTGTTTTGTGTCTGACTAGGTCATGGGATGATGTAAAACCATGTTGGTTCACAAGTTGGGGCACTATCCTACCCGGTTTCACCTGAACGGGGAGATTCCCCCTTATACAGGTCGAGAACCTTTCGCTTCTAGGTTAGAGCGCATGCATGCGAGAGGGACACATGCAATCACCTATACCAACCTTGCACCACACTCACACACATATGCTAGGGACACATGCAAGTTTTCAGATGATTCCGACGTTCTTGCGGACTTCCACCGGCGAAACCCTGATCTACGGGACTCGGACCGTCTACCCCCCTAGACATTCTTCTGACAGGGGTAGCCCGGCGTAGCTCTCGCTTGTTTTGTGTTTGATTATGTCATGGGATGATGTGAAACCATGTTGGTTCACAAGTTGGGGCACTATACGGCCCGGTTTCACCGTAACGGGGAGATTCCCGCTTATACAGGTCCAGAACCTTTGCTTCTAGGTTAGAGCGCATGCATGTGAGGGGGGACACATGCAATCACCTATACCAACCTGGCACCACACTCACACACATATGCTAGGGACACATGCAAGTTTTCATCGATTCCGACGTTCTCGTGGACTTCCTCCGGCGAAACCCTGATGATCTGCGGGCCTCGGATCGTCTACCCCCTAGACATTCTTCTGACAGGGGTAGCCCGATGTAGCTCTCTCTTGTTTTGTGTCTGACTAGGTCATAGGATGATGTAAAACCATGTTGGTTCACAAGTTGGGGCACTATCCTACCCGGTTTCACCTGAACGGGGAGATTCCCCCTTATACAGGTCCAGAACCTTCGCTTCTAGGTTAGAGCGCATGCATGCGAGGGGGACACATGTAATCACCTATACCAACCTTGCACCACACTCACACACATATGCTAGGGACACATGCAAGTTTTCAGATGATTCCGACGTTCTCGTGGTCTTCCTCCGACGAAACCCTGATCTGCGGGACTCGGATCGTCTACCCTCCTAGACATTCTTCTGACAGGGGTAGCCCGGCGTAGCTCTATCTTGTTTTGTGTCTGACTAGGTCATAGGATGATGTAAAACCATGTTGGTTCACAAGTTCGGGCACTATCCTACCCGGTTTCACGTGAACGGGGAGATTCCCCCTTATACAGGTCGAGAACCTTTCGCTTCTAGGTTAGAGCGCATGCATGCGAGAGGGACACATGCAGTCACCTATACCAACCTTGCACCACACTCACACACATATGCTAGGGACACATGCAAGTTTTCAGATGATTCCGACGTTCTCATGGTCTTCCTTCGGCGAAACCTTGATCTGCGGGACTCGGATCGTCTACCCCCCTAGACATTCTTCTGACAGGGGTAGCCCGGCGTAGCTCTCTCTTGTTTTGTGTCTGACTAGGTCATAGGATGATGTAAAACCATGTTGGTTCACAAGTTGGGGCACTATCCTACCCGGTTTCACCTGAACGGGGAGATTCCCCCTTATACAGGTCCATAACCTTTCGCTTTTAGGTTAGAGCGCATGCATGCGAGGGGGACACATGCAATCACCTATACCAACCTTGCACCACACTCACACACATATGCTAGGTACACATGCAAGTTTTCAGATGATTCCGACGTTCTTGCGGACTTCCACCGGCGAAACCCTGATCTGCGGGACTCGGACCGTCCACCCCCCTAGACATTCTTCTGACGGGGGTAGCTCGGCGTAGCTCTCTCTTGTTTTGTGTTTGATTATGTCATGGGATGATGTGAAACCATGTTGGTTCACAATTTGGGGCACTATACGGCCCGGTTTCACCGTAACAGGGAGATTCCCCCTTATACAGGTCCAGAACCTTCGCTTCTAGGTTAGAGCGCATGCATGTGAGGGGGGACACATGCAATCACCTATATATACCAACCTGGCACCACACTCACACACATATGCTAGGGACACATGCAAGTTTTCATCGATTACGACGTTCTCGTGGACTTCCTCCGGCGAAACCCTGATGATCTGCGGGCCTCGGATCGTCTACCTAATGGAAATGAAGTTCAGCATCCTCTAGAACCTTATGGTCTATTGCAAAGTTAGTGTTTCCATGGTCTGAATACTTACAAATAGGCAACAAAAAGTTAACTAAAAACTTTAAATAAATACATTTGAAAGAAAAAAATAAAAAGAAAATTAGAAAATACCTAAAGGCACACGGCAAAGGACAAAACACACGGCAAAGAGGTCCTTTGCCGTGTGCCTGTCGCCGTCAAACACATGGCAAAGGTCCTTTGCCGTGTGTCTCTCTCCCTCAGACACACGGCAAAGAATTTTTTTCACCTTTAGCAAGGCTTTTATTACATATATGTTAGGTGATATTATTTCATAGGATCATGAGAGCACACATATGATCATAGGTTATTGTGGTCTTGATCACTATATACATGCACCCCCCCTGATTCCGACTTTCTCGTGGACTTCCTCCGGCGAAACCCTGATGATCTACGGGCCTCGGATCGTCTACCCCCTAGACATTCTTCTGACAGGGGTAGCCCGGCGTAGCTCTCTCTTGTTTTGTGTTTGATTATGTCATGGGATGATGTGAAACCATGTTGGTTCACAAGTTGGGGCACTATATGGCCCGGTTTCACCGTAACGGGGAGATTCCCCCTTATACAGGTCCAGAACCTTCGCTTCTAGGTTAGAGCGCATGCATGTGAGGGGGGACACATGCAATCACCTATATCAACCTGGCACCACACTCACACACATATGCTAGGGACACATGCAAGTTTTCATCGATTCCGACGTTCTCGTGGACTTCCTCCGGCGAAACCCTGATGATCTGCGGGCCTCGGATCGTCTACCCCCTAGACATTCTTCTGACAGGGGTAGCCTGGCGTAGCTCTCTCTTGTTTTGTGTCTGACTAGGTCATAGGATGATGTAAAACCATGTTGGTTCACAAGTTGGGGCACTATCCTACCCGGTTTCACCTGAACGAGGAGATTCCCCCTCATACAGGTCCAGAACCTTTCGCTTCTAGGTTAGAGCGCATGCATGCGAGGGGGACACATGAAATCACCTATACCAACCTTGCACCACACTCACACACATATGCTAGGGACACATGCAAGTTTTTAGATGATTCCGACGTTCTCGTGGTCTTCCTCCGGCGAAACCCTGATCTGCGGGACTCGAATCGTCTACCCCCCTAGACATTCTTCTGACAGGGGTAGCCCGGCGTAGCTCTCTCTTGTTTTCTGTCTGACTAGGTCATAGGATGATGTAAAACCATGTTGGTTCACAAGTTGGGGCACTATCCTACCCGGTTTCACCTGAACGGGGAGATTCCCCCTTATATAGGTCCATAACCTTCCGCTTCTAGGTTAGAGCGCATGCATGCGAGGGGGACACATGCAATCACCTATACCAACCTTGCACCAGACTCACACACATATGCTAGGGACACATGCAAGTTTTCAGATGATTCCGACGTTCTTGCGGACTTCCACCGGCGAAACCCTGATCTGCGGGACTCGGACCGTCTACCCCCCTAGACATTCTTCTGACAGGGGTAACCCGGCGTAGCTCTTGCTTGTTTTGTGTTTGATTATGTCATGGGATGATGTGAAACCATGTTGGTTCACAAGTTGGGGCACTATACGGCCCGGTTTCACCGTAACGGGGAGATTCCCCCTTATACAGGTCCAGAACCTTCGCTTCTAGGTTAGAGCGCATGCATGTGAGGGGGACACATGCAATCACCTATACCAACCTGGCACCACACTCACACACATATGCTAGGGACACATGCAAGTTTTCATCGATTCCGACGTTCTCGTGGACTTCCTCCGGCGAAACCCTGATGATCTGCGGGCCTCGGATCGTCTACCCCCCTAGACATTCTTCTGACAGGGGTAGCCTGATGTAGCTCTCTCTTGTTTTGTGTCTGACTAGGTCATAGGATGATGTAAAACCATGTTGGTTCACAAGTTGGGGCACTATCCTACCCGGTTTCACCTGAACGGGGAGATTCCCCCTTATACAGGTCCAGAACCTTCGCTTCTAGGTTAGAGCGCATGCATGCGAGGGGGACACATGTAATCACCTATACCAACCTTGCACCACACTCACACACATATGCTAGGGACACATGCAAGTTTTCATATGATTCCGATGTTCTCGTGGTCTTCCTCCGACGAAACCCTGATCTGCGGGACTCGGATCGTCTACCCTCCTAGACATTCTTCTGACAGGGGTAGCCCGGCGTAGCTCTATCTTGTTTTGTGTCTGACTAGGTCATAGGATGATGTAAAACCATGTTGGTTCACAAGTTGGGGCACTATCTTACCCGGTTTCACGTGAACGGGGAGATTCCCCCTTATACAGGTCGAGAACCTTTCGCTTCTAGGTTAGAGCGCATGCATGTGAGAAGGACACATGCAATCACCTATACCAACCTTGCACCACACTCACACACATATGCTAGGGACACATGCAAGTTTTCAGATGATTCCGACGTCCTCATGGTCTTCCTTCGGCGAAACCTTGATCTGCGGGACTCGGATCGTCTACCCCCCTAGACATTCTTCTGACAGGGGTAGCCCGGCGTAGCTCTCTCTTGTTTTGTGTCTGACTAGTCATAGGATGATGTAAAACCATGTTGGTTCACAAGTTGGGGCACTATCCTACCCGGTTTCACCTGAACGGGGAGATTCCCCCTTATACAGGTCCATAACCTTTCGCTTCTAGGTTAGAGCGCATGCATGCGAGGGGGACACATGCAATCACCTATACCAACCTTGCACCACACTCACACACATATGCTAGGTACACATGCAAGTTTTCAGATGATTCCGACGTTCTTGCGGACTTCCACCGGCGAAACCCTGATCTGCGGGACTCGGACCGTCCACCCCCCTAGACATTCTTCTGACGGGGGTAGCTCGGCGTAGCTCTCTCTTGTTTTGTGTTTGATTATGTCATGGGATGATGTGAAACCATGTTGGTTCACAAGTTGGGGCACTATACGGCCCGGTTTCACCGTAACAGGGAGATTCCCCCTTATACAGGTCCAGAACCTTCGCTTCTAGGTTAGAGCGCATGCATGTGAGGGGGGACACATGCAATCACCTATATATACCAACCTGGCACCACACTCACACACATATGCTAGGGACACATGCAAGTTTTCATCGATTCCGACGTTCTCGTGGACTTCCTCCGGCGAAACCCTGATGATCTGCGGGCCTCGGATCGTCTACCTAATGGAAATGAAGTTCAGCATCCTCTAGAACCTTATGGTCTATTGCAAAGTTAGTGTTTCCATGGTCTGAATACTTACAAATAGGCAACAAAAAGTTAACTAAAAACTTTAAATAAATACATTTGAAGGAAAAAAATAAAAAGAAAATTAGAAAATACCTAAAGGCACACGGCAAAGGACAAAACACACGGCAAAGAGGTCCTTTGCCGTGTGCCTGTCGCCGTCAAACACGTGGCAAAGGTCCTTTGCCGTGTGTCTCTCTCCCTCAGACACACGGCAAAGCATTTTTTTCACCTTTAGCAAGGCTTTTATTACATATATGTTAGGTGATATTATTTCATAGGATCATGAGAGCACACATATGATCATAGGTTATTGTGGTCTTGATCACTATATACATGCACCCCCCTGATTCCGACGTTCTCGTGGACTTCCTCCGGCGAAACCCTGATGACCTACGGGCCTCGGATCGTCTACCCCCTAGACATTCTTCTGACAGGGGTAGCCCGGCGTAGCTCTCTCTTGTTTTGTGTTTTATTATGTCATGGGATGATGTGAAACCATGTTGGTTCAAAAAGTTGGGGCACTATATGGCCCGGTTTCACCGTAACGGGGAGATTCCCCCTTATACAGGTCCAGAACCTTCGCTTCTAGGTTAGAGCGCATGCATGTGAGGGGGGACACATGCAATCACCTATATCAACCTGGCACCACACTCACACACATATGCTAGGGACACATGCAAGTTTTCATCGATTCCGACGTTCTCGTGGACTTCCTCCGGCGAAACCCTGATGATCTGCGGGCCTCGGATCGTCTACCCCCCTAGACATTCTTCTGACAGGGGTAGCCTGGCGTAGCTCTCTCTTGTTTTGTGTCTGACTAGGTCATAGGATGATGTAAAACCATGTTGGTTCACAAGTTGGGGCACTATCCTACCCGGTTTCACCTGAACGAGGAGTTTCCCCCTCATACAGGTCCAGAACCTTTCGCTTCTAGGTTAGAGCGCATGCATGCGAGGGGGACACATGCAATCACCTATACCAACCTTGCACCACACTCACACACATATGCTAGGGACACATGCAAGTTTTTAGATGATTCCGACGTTCTCGTGGTCTTCCTCCGGCGAAACCCTGATCTGCGGGACTCGAATCGTCTACCCCCCTAGACATTCTTCTGACAGGGGTAGCCCGACGTAGCTCTCTCTTGTTTTGTGTCTGACTAGGTCATAGGATGATGTAAAACCATGTTGGTTCACAAGTTGGGGCACTATCCTACCCGGTTTCACCTGAACGGGGAGATTCCCCCTTATATAGGTCCGTAACCTTCCGCTTCTAGGTTAGAGCGCATGCATGCGAGGGGGACACATGCAATCACCTATACCAACCTTGCACCACACTCACACACATATGCTAGGGACACATGCAAGTTTTCAGATGATTCCGACGTTCTTGCCGACTTCCATCGGCGAAACCCTGATCTGCGGGACTCGGACCGTCTGCCCCCCTAGACATTCTTCTGACAGGGGTAGCCCGGCGTAGCTCTCTCTTGTTTTGTGTTTGATTATGTCATGGGGTTATGTGAAACCATGTTGGTTCACAAGTTGGGGCACTACACGGCCCGGTTTCACCGTAACGGGGAGATTCCCCCTTATACAGGTCCAGAACCTTCGCTTCTAGGTTAGAGCGCATGCATGTGAGGGGGGACACATGCAATCACCTATACCAACCTGGAACCACACTCACACACATATGCTAGGGACACATGCAAGTTTTCATCGATTCCGACGTTCTCGTGGACTTCCTCCGGCGAAACCCTGATGATCTGCGGGCCTCGGATCGTCTACCCCCCTAGACATTCTTCTGACAGGGGTAGCCCGGCGTAGCTCTCTCTTGTTTTGTGTCTGACTAGGTCATAGGATGATGTAAAACCATGTTGGTTCACAAGTTGGGGCACTATCCTACCTGGTTTCACCTGAACGGGGAGATTCCCCCTTATACAGGTCCAGAACCTTTCGCTTCTAGGTTAGAGCGCATGCATGCGAGGGGGACACATGCAATCACCTATACAAACCTTGCACCACACTCACACACATATTCTAGGGACACATGCAAGTTTTCAGATGATTCCGACGTTCTCGTGGTCTTCCTCCGGCGAAACCCTGATCTGCGGGCCTCGGATCGTCTACCCCCCTAGACATTCTTCTGACAGGGGTAGCCCGGCGTAGCTCTCTCTTGTTTTGTGTCTGACTAGGTCATAGGATGATGTAAAAGCATGTTGGTTCACAAGTTGGGGCACTATCTTACCCGGTTTCACCTGAACGGGGAGATTCCCCCTTATACAGGTCCAGAACCTTCGCTTCTAGGTTAGAGTGCATGCATGCGAGGGGGACACATGCAATCACCTATACCAACCTTGCACCACACTCACACACATATGCTAGGGACACATGCAAGTTTTCAGATGATTCCGACGTTCTCGTGGTCTTCCTCTGACGAAACCCTGATCTGCGGGACTCGGATCGTCTACCCCCTAGACATTCTTCTGACAGGGGTAGCCCGGCGTAGCTCTCTCTTGTTTTGTGTCTGACTAGGTCATAGGATGATGTAAAACCATGTTGGTTCACAAGTTGGGGCACTATCCTACCCGGTTTCACGTGAACGGGGAGATTCCCCCTTATACAGGTCGAGAACCTTTTGCTTCTAGGTTAGAGCGCATGCATGCGAGAGGGACACATGCAATCACCTATAACAACCTTGCACCACACTCACACACATATGCTAGGGACACATGCAAGTTTTCAGATGATTCCGACGTTCTCGTGGTCTTCCTCCGGCGAAACCCTGATCTGCGGGACTCGGATCGTCTACCCCCCTAGACATTCTTCTGACAGGGGTAGCCCGGCGTAGCTCTCTCTTGTTTTGTGTCTGAGTAGGTGATAGGATGATGTAAAACCATGTTGGTTCACAAGTTGGGGCACTATCCTACCCGGTTTCACCTGAACGGGGAGATTCCCCCTTATACAGGTCCATAACCTTTCGCTTCTAGGTTAGAGCGCATGCATGCGAGGGGGACACATGCAATCACCTATACCAACCTTGAACCACACTCACACACATATGCTAGGGACACATGCAAGTTTTCAGATGATTCCGACATTCTTGCGGACTTCCACCGGCGAAACCCTGATCTGCGGGACTCGGACCGTCTACCCCCCTAGACATTCTTTTGACAGGGGTAGCCCGGCGTAGCTCTCTCTTGTTTTGTATTTGATTATGTCATGGGATGATGTGAAACCATGTTGGTTCACAAGTTGGGGCACTATACGGCCCGATTTCACCATAACGGGGAGATTCCCCCTTATACAGGTCCAGAACCTTCGCTTCTAGGTTAGAGCGCATGCATGTGAGGGGGGACACATGCAATCACCTATACCAACCTGGCACCACACTCACACACATATGCTAGGGACACATGCAATTTTTCATCGATTCCGACGTTCTCGTGGACTTCCTCCGGCGAAACCCTGATGATCTGCGGGCCTCGGATCATCTACCCCCCTAGACATTCTTCTGACAGGGGTAGCCCGGCGTAGCTCTCTCTTGTTTTGTGTCTGACTAGGTCATAGGATGATGTAAAACCATGTTGGTTCACAAGTTGGGGCACTATCCTACCCGGTTTCACATGAACGGGGAGATCCCCCCTTATACAGGTCTAGAACCTTTCGCTTCTAGGTTAGAGCGCATGCATGCGAGAGGGACACACGCAATCACCTATACCAACCTTGCACCACACTCACACACATATGCTAGGGACACATGCAAGTTTTCAGATGATTCCGACGTTCTCGTGGTCTTCCTCCGGCGAAACCCTGATCTGCGAGACTCAGATCGTCTACCCCCCTAGACATTCTTCTGATAGTGGTAGCCCGGCGTAGCTCTCTCTTGTTTGTGTCTGACTAGGTCATAGGATGATGTAAAACCATGTTGGTTCACAAGTTGGGGCACTATCCTACCCGGTTTCACCTAAACAGGGAGATTCCCCCTTATACAGGTCCAGAACCTTCGCTTCTAGGTTAGAGCGCATGCATGTGAGGGGGGACACATGCAATCACCTATATATACCAACCTGGCACCACACTCACACACATATGCTAGGGACACATGCAAGTTTTCATCGATTCCGACGTTCTCGTGGACTTCCTCCGGCGAAACCCTGATGATCTGCGGGCCTCGGATCGTCTACCTAATGGAAATGAAGTTCAGCATCCTCTAGAACCTTATGGTCTATTGCAAAGTTAGTGTTTCCATGGTCTGAATACTTACAAATAGGCAACAAAAAGTTAACTAAAAACTTTAAATAAATACATTTGAAAGAAAAAAATAAAAAGATAATTAGAAAATACCTAAAGGCACACGGCAAAGGACAAAGCACACGGCAAAGAGGTCCTTTGCCGTGTGCCTGTCACCGTCAAACACATGGCAAAGGTCCTTTGCCGTGTGTCTCTCTCCCTCAGACAGACGGCAAAGAATTTTTTTCACCTTTAGCAAGGCTTTTATTACATATATGTTAGGTGATATTATTTCATAGGATCATGAGAGCACACATATGATCATAGGTTATTGTGGTCTTGATCACTATATACATGCACCCCCCTGATTCCGACGTTCTCGTGGACTTCCTCCGGCGAAACCCTGATGATCTACGGGCCTCGGATCGTCTACCCCCTAGACATTCTTCTGACAGGGGTAGCCCGGCGTAGCTCTCTCTTGTTTTGTGTTTGATTATGTCATGGGATGATGTGAAACCATGTTGGTTCACAAGTTGGGGCACTATATGGCCCGGTTTCACCGTAACGGGGAGATTCCCCCTTATACAGGTCCAGAACCTTCGCTTCTAGGTTAGAGCGCATGCATGTGAGGGGGGACACATGCAATCACCTATATCAACCTGGCACCACACTCACACACATATGATAGGGACAGATGCAAGTTTTCATCGATTCCGACGTTCTCGTGGACTTCCTCCGGCGAAACCCTGATGATCTGCGGGCCTCGGATCGTCTACCCCCCTGGACATTCTTCTAACAGGGGTAGCCTGGCGTAGCTCTCTCTTGTTTTGTGTCTGACTAGGTCATAGGATGATGTAAAACCATGTTGGTTCACAAGTTGGGGCACTATCCTACCCGGTTTCACCTGAACGAGGAGATTCCCCCTCATACAGGTCCAGAACCTTTCGCTTCTAGGTTAGAGCGCATGCATGCGAGGGGGACACATGAAATCACCTAAACCAACCTTGCACCACACTCACACACATATGCTAGGGACACATGCAAGTTTTTAGATGATTCCGACGTTCTCGTGGTCTTCCTCCGGCGAAACCCTGATCTGCGGGACTCGAATCGTCTACCCCCCTAGACATTCTTCTGACAGGGGTAGCCCGGCGTAGCTCTCTCTTGTTTTCTGTCTGACTAGGTCATAGGATGATGTAAAACCATGTTGGTTCACAAGTTGGGGCACTATCCTACCCGGTTTCACCTGAACGGGGAGATTCCCCCTTATATAGGTCCATAACCTTCCGCTTCTAGGTTAGAGCGCATGCATGCGAGGGGGACACATGCAATCACCTATACCAACCTTGCACCAGACTCACACACATATGCTAGGGACACATGCAAGTTTTCAGATGATTCCGACGTTCTTGCGGACTTCCACCGGCGAAACCCTGATCTGCGGGACTCGGACCGTCTACCCCCCTAGACATTCTTCTGACAGGGGTAGCCCGGCGTAGCTCTCGCTTGTTTTGTGTTTGATTATGTCATGGGATGATGTGAAACCATGTTGGTTCACAAGTTGGGGCACTATACGGCCCGGTTTCACCGTAACGGGGAGATTCCCCCTTATACAGGTCCAGAACCTTCGCTTCTAGGTTAGAGCGCATGCATGTGAGGGGGACACATGCAATCACCTATACCAACCTGGCACCACACTCACACACATATGCTAGGGACACATGCAAGTTTTCATCGATTCCGACGTTCTCGTGGACTTCCTCCGGCGAAACCCTGATGATCTGCGGGCCTCGGATCGTCTACCCCCCTAGACATTCTTCTGAGAGGGGTAGCCTGATGTAGCTCTCTCTTGTTTTGTGTCTGACTAGGTCATAGGATGATGTAAAACCATGTTGGTTCACAAGTTGGGGCACTATCCTACCCGGTTTCACCTGAACGGGGAGATTCCCCCTTATACAGGTCCAGAACCTTCGCTTCTAGGTTAGAGCGCATGCATGCGAGGGGGACACATGTAATCACCTATACCAACCTTGCACCACACTCACACACATATGCTAGGGACACATGCAAGTTTTCATATGATTCCGATGTTCTCGTGGTCTTCCTCCGACGAAACCCTGATCTGCGGGACTCGGATCGTCTACCCTCCTAGACATTCTTCTGACAGGGGTAGCCCGGCGTAGCTCTATCTTGTTTTGTGTCTGACTAGGTCATAGGATGATGTAAAACCATGTTGGTTCACAAGTTGGGGCACTATCTTACCCGGTTTCACGTGAACGGGGAGATTCCCCCTTATACAGGTCGAGAACCTTTCGCTTCTAGGTTAGAGCGCATGCATGTGAGAAGGACACATGCAATCACCTATACCAACCTTGCACCACACTCACACACATATGCTAGGGACACATGCAAGTTTTCAGATGATTCCGACGTCCTCATGGTCTTCCTTCGGCGAAACCTTGATCTGCGGGACTCGGATCGTCTACCCCCCTAGACATTCTTCTGACAGGGGTAGCCCGGCGTAGCTCTCTCTTGTTTTGTGTCTGACTAGTCATAGGATGATGTAAAACCATGTTGGTTCACAAGTTGGGGCACTATCCTACCCGGTTTCACCTGAACGGGGAGATTCCCCCTTATACAGGTCCATAACCTTTCGCTTCTAGGTTAGAGCGCATGCATGCGAGGGGGACACATGCAATCACCTATACCAACCTTGCACCACACTCACACACATATGCTAGGTACACATGCAAGTTTTCAGATGATTCCGACATTCTTGCGGACTTCCACCGGCGAAACCCTGATCTGCGGGACTCGGACCGTCCACCCCCCTAGACATTCTTCTGACGGGGGTAGCTCGGCGTAGCTCTCTCTTGTTTTGTGTTTGATTATGTCATGGGATGATGTGAAACCATGTTGGTTCACAAGTTGGGGCACTATACGGCCCGGTTTCACCGTAACAGGGAGATTCCCCCTTATACAGGTCCAGAACCTTCGCTTCTAGGTTAGAGCGCATGCATGTGAGGGGGGACACATGCAATCACCTATATATACCAACCTGGCACCACACTCACACACATATGCTAGGGACACATGCAAGTTTTCATCGATTCCGACGTTCTCGTGGACTTCCTCCGGCGAAACCCTGATGATCTACGGGCCTCGGATCGTCTACCTAATGGAAATGAAGTTCAGCATCCTCTAGAACCTTATGGTCTATTGCAAAGTTAGTGTTTCCATGGTCTGAATACTTACAAATAGGCAACAAAAAGTTAACTAAAAACTTTAAATAAATACATTTGAAGGAAAAAAATAAAAAGAAAATTAGAAAATACCTAAAGGCACACGGCAAAGGACAAAACACACGGCAAAGAGGTCCTTTGCCGTGTGCCTGTCGCCGTCAAACACATGGCAAAGGTCCTTTGCCGTGTGTCTCTCTCCCTCAGACACACGGCAAAGCATTTTTTTCACCTTTAGCAAGGCTTTTATTACATATATGTTAGGTGATATTATTTCATAGGATCATGAGAGCACACATATGATCATAGGTTATTGTGGTCTTGATCACTATATACATGCACCCCCCTGATTCCGACGTTCTCGTGGACTTCCTCCGGCGAAACCCTGATGACCTACGGGCCTCGGATCGTCTACCCCCTAGACATTCTTCTGACAGGGGTAGCCCGGCGTAGCTCTCTCTTGTTTTGTGTTTTATTATGTCATGGGATGATGTGAAACCATGTTGGTTCACAAGTTGGGGCACTATATGGCCCGGTTTCACCGTAACAGGGAGATTCCCCCTTATACAGGTCCAGAACCTTCGCTTCTAGGTTAGAGCGCATGCATGTGAGGGGGGACACATGCAATCACCTATATCAACCTGGCACCACACTCACACACATATGCTAGGGACACATGCAAGTTTTCATCGATTCCGACGTTCTCGTGGACTTCCTCCGGCGAAACCCTGATGATCTGCGGGCCTCGGATCGTCTACCCCCCTAGACATTCTTCTGACAGGGGTAGCCTGGCGTAGCTCTCTCTTGTTTTGTGTCTGACTAGGTCATAGGATGATGTAAAACCATGTTGGTTCACAAGTTGGGGCACTATCCTACCCGGTTTCACCTGAACGAGGAGATTCCCCCTCATACAGGTCCAGAACCTTTCGCTTCTAGGTTAGAGCGCATGCATGCGAGGGGGACACATGCAATCACCTATACCAACCTTGCACCACACTCACACACATATGCTAGGGACACATGCAAGTTTTTAGATGATTCCGACGTTCTCGTGGTCTTCCTCCGGCGAAACCCTGATCTGCGGGACTCGAATCGTCTACCCCCCTAGACATTCTTCTGACAGGGGTAGCCCGACGTAGCTCTCTCTTGTTTTGAGTCTGACTAGGTCATAGGATGATGTAAAACCATGTTGGTTCACAAGTTGGGGCACTATCCTACCCGGTTTCACCTGAACGGGGAGATTCCCCCATATATAGGTCCGTAACCTTCCGCTTCTAGGTTAGAGCGCATGCATGCGAGGGGGACACATGCAATCACCTATACCAACCTTGCACCACACTCACACACATATGCTAGGGACACATGCAAGTTTTCAGATGATTCCGACGTTCTTGCCGACTTCCATCGGCGAAACCCTGATCTGCGGGACTCGGACCGTCTACCCCCCTAGACATTCTTCTGACAGGGGTAGCCCGGCGTAGCTCTCTCTTGTTTTGTGTTTGATTATGTCATGGGGTTATGTGAAACCATGTTGGTTCACAAGTTGGGGCACTACACGGCCCGGTTTCACCGTAACGGGGAGATTCCCCCTTATACAGGTCCAGAACCTTCGCTTCTAGGTTAGAGCGCATGCATGTGAGGGGGGACACATGCAATCACCTATACCAACCTGGAACCACACTCACACACATATGCTAGGGACACATGCAAGTTTTCATCGATTCCGACGTTCTCGTGGACTTCCTCCGGCGAAACCCTGATGATCTGCGGGCCTCGGATCGTCTACCCCCCTAGACATTCTTCTGACAGGGGTAGCCCGGCGTAGCTCTCTCTTGTTTTGTGTCTGACTAGGTCATAGGATGATGTAAAACCATGTTGGTTCACAAGTTGGGGCACTATCCTACCTGGTTTCACCTGAACGGGGAGATTCCCCCTTATACAGGTCCAGAACCTTTCGCTTCTAGGTTAGAGCGCATGCATGCGAGGGGGACACATGCAATCACCTATACAAACCTTGCACCACACTCACACACATATTCTAGGGACACATGCAAGTTTTCAGATGATTCCGACGTTCTCGTGGTCTTCCTCCGGCGAAACCCTGATCTGCGGGCCTCGGATCGTCTACCCCCCTAGACATTCTTCTGACAGGGGTAGCCCGGCGTAGCTCTCTCTTGTTTTGTGTCTGACTAGGTCATAGGATGATGTAAAACCATGTTGGTTCACAAGTTGGGGCACTATCTTACCCGGTTTCACCTGAACGGGGAGATTCCCCCTTATACAGGTCCAGAACCTTCGCTTCTAGGTTAGAGGGCATGCATGCGAGGGGGACACATGCAATCACCTATACCAACCTTGCACCACACTCACACACATATGCTAGGGACACATGCAAGTTTTCAGATGATTCCGACGTTCTCGTGGTCTTCCTCTGACGAAACCCTGATCTGCGGGACTCGGATCGTCTACCCCCCTAGACATTCTTCTGACAGGGGTAGCCCGGCGTAGCTCTCTCTTGTTTTGTGTCTGACTAGGTCATAGGATGATGTAAAACCATGTTGGTTCACAAGTTGGGGCACTATCCTACCCGGTTTCACGTGAACGGGGAGATTCCCCCTTATACAGGTCGAGAACCTTTTGCTTCTAGGTTAGAGCGCATGCATGCGAGAGGGACACATGCAATCACCTATAACAACCTTGCACCACACTCACACACATATGCTAGGGACACATGCAAGTTTTCAGATGATTCCGACGTTCTCGTGGTCTTCCTCCGGCGAAACCCTGATCTGCGGGACTCGGATCGTCTACCCCCCTAGACATTCTTCTGACAGGGGTAGCCCGGCGTAGCTCTCTCTTGTTTTGTGTCTGAGTAGGTGATAGGATGATGTAAAACCATGTTGGTTCACAAGTTGGGGCACTATCCTACCCGGTTTCACCTGAACGGGGAGATTCCCCCTTATACAGGTCCATAACCTTTCGCTTCTAGGTTAGAGCGCATGCATGCGAGGGGGACACATGCAATCACCTATACCAACCTTGAACCACACTCACACACATATGCTAGGGACACATGCAAGTTTTCAGATGATTCCGACATTCTTGCGGACTTCCACCGGCGAAACCCTGATCTGCGGGACTCGGACCGTCTACCCCCCTAGACATTCTTTTGACAGGGGTAGCCCGGCGTAGCTCTCTCTTGTTTTGTATTTGATTATGTCATGGGATGATGTGAAACCATGTTGGTTCACAAGTTGGGGCACTATACGGCCAGATTTCACCATAACGGGGAGATTCCCCCTTATACAGGTCCAGAACCTTCGCTTCTAGGTTAGAGCGCATGCATGTGAGGGGGGACACATGCAATCACCTATACCAACCTGGCACCACACTCACACACATATGCTAGGGACACATGCAAGTTTTCATCGATTCCGACGTTCTCGTGGACTTCCTCCGGCGAAACCCTGATGATCTGCGGGCCTCGGATCGTCTACCCCCCTAGACATTCTTCTGACAGGGGTAGCCCGGCGTAGCTCTCTCTTGTTTTGTGTCTGACTAGGTCATAGGATGATGTAAAACCATGTTGGTTCACAAGTTGGGGCACTATCCTACCCGGTTTCACATGAACGGGGAGATCCCCCCTTATACAGGTCTAGAACCTTTCGCTTCTAGGTTAGAGCGCATGCATGCGAGAGGGACACACGCAATCACCTATACCAACCTTGCACCACACTCACACACATATGCTAGGGACACATGCAAGTTTTCAGATGATTCCGACGTTCTCGTGGTCTTCCTCCGGCGAAACCCTGATCTGCGAGACTCAGATCGTCTACCCCCCTAGACATTCTTCTGATAGTGGTAGCCCGGCGTAGCTCTCTCTTGTTTGTGTCTGACTAGGTCATAGGATGATGTAAAACCATGTTGGTTCACAAGTTGGGGCACTATCCTACCCGGTTTCACCTAAACAGGGAGATTCCCCCTTATACAGGTCCAGAACCTTCGCTTCTAGGTTAGAGCGCATGCATGTGAGGGGGGACACATGCAATCACCTATATATACCAACCTGGCACCACACTCACACACATATGCTAGGGACACATGCAAGTTTTCATCGATTCCGACGTTCTCGTGGACTTCCTCCGGCGAAACCCTGATGATCTGCGGGCCTCGGATCGTCTACCTAATGGAAATGAAGTTCAGCATCCTCTAGAACCTTATGGTCTATTGCAAAGTTAGTGTTTCCATGGTCTGAATACTTACAAATAGGCAACAAAAAGTTAACTAAAAACTTTAAATAAATACATTTGAAAGAAAAAAATAAAAAGATAATTAGAAAATACCTAAAGGCACACGGCAAAGGACAAAGCACACGGCAAAGAGGTCCTTTGCCGTGTGCCTGTCACCGTCAAACACATGGCAAAGGTCCTTTGCCGTGTGTCTCTCTCCCTCAGACACACGGCAAAGAATTTTTTTCACCTTTAGCAAGGCTTTTATTACATATATGTTAGGTGATATTATTTCATAGGATCATGAGAGCACACATATGATCATAGGTTATTGTGGTCTTGATCACTATATACATGCACCCCCCTGATTCCGACGTTCTCGTGGACTTCCTCCGGCGAAACCCTGATGATCTACGGGCCTCGGATCGTCTACCCCCTAGACATTCTTCTGACAGGGGTAGCCCGGCGTAGCTCTCTCTTGTTTTGTGTTTGATTATGTCATGGGATGATGTGAAACCATGTTGGTTCACAAGTTGGGGCACTATATGGCCCGGTTTCACCGTAACGGGGAGATTCCCCCTTATACAGGTCCAGAACCTTCGCTTCTAGGTTAGAGCGCATGCATGTGAGGGGGGACACATGCAATCACCTATATCAACCTGGCACCACACTCACACACATATGATAGGGACACATGCAAGTTTTCATCGATTCCGACGTTCTCGTGGACTTCCTCTGGCGAAACCCTGATGATCTGCGGGCCTCAGATCGTCTACCCCCCTAGACATTCTTCTGACAGGGGTAGCCTGGCGTAGCTCTCTCTTGTTTTGTGTCTGACTAGGTCATAGGATGATGTAAAACCATGTTGGTTCACAAGTTGGGGCACTATCCTACCCGGTTTCACCTGAACGAGGAGATTCCCCCTCATACAGGTCCAGAACCTTTCGCTTCTAGGTTAGAGCGCATGCATGCGAGGGGGACACATGCAATCACCTATACCAACCTTGCACCACACTCACACACATATGCTAGGGACACATGCAAGTTTTTAGATGATTCCGACGTTCTCGTGGTCTTCCTCTGGCGAAACCCTGATCTGCGGGACTCGAATCATCTACCCCCTAGACATTCTTCTGACAGGGGTAGCCCGGCGTAGCTCTCTCTTGTTTTGTGTCTGACTAGGTCATAGGATGATGTAAAACCATGTTGGTTCACAAGTTGGGGCACTATCCTACCCGGTTTCACCTGAACGGGGAGATTCCCCCTTATATAGGTCCGTAACCTTCCGCTTCTAGGTTAGAGCGCATGCATGCGAGGGGGACACATGCAATCACCTATACCAACCTTGCACCACACTCACACACATATGCTAGGGACACATGCAAGTTTTCAGATGATTCCGACGTTCTTGCGGACTTCCATCGGCGAAACCCTGATCTGCGGGACTCGGACCGTCTACCCCCCTAGACATTCTTCTGACAGGGGTAGTCCGACGTAGCTCTCTCTTGTTTTGTGTTTGATTATGTCATGGGATGATGTGAAACCATGTTGGTTCACAAGTTGGGGCACTATACGGCCCGGTTTCACCGTAACGGGGAGATTCCCCCTTATACAGGTCCAGAACCTTCGCTTCTAGGTTAGAGCGCATGCATGTGAGGGGGGACACATGCAATCACCTATACCAACCTGGAACCACACTCACACACATATGATAGGGACACATGCAAGTTTTCATCGATTCCGACGTCTCGTGGACTTCCTCTGGCGAAACCCTGATGAT
The DNA here is from genome assembly GCA_916181665.1 of Avena sativa. Lineage (NCBI taxonomy): Eukaryota > Viridiplantae > Streptophyta > Magnoliopsida > Poales > Poaceae > Avena > Avena sativa. The sequence continues at coordinate 389,918,993 of OV702296.1, forward strand.
CTGCGGGCCTCGGATCGTCTACCCCCCTAGACATTCTTCTGACAGGGGTAGCCCGGCGTAGCTCTCTCTTGTTTTGTGTCTGACTAGGTCATAGGATGATGTAAAACCATGTTGGTTCACAAGTTGGGGCACTATCCTACCTGGTTTCACCTGAACGGGGAGATTCCCCCTTATACAGGTCCAGAACCTTTCGCTTCTAGGTTAGAGCGCATGCATGCGAGGGGGACACATGCAATAACCTATTCAAACCTTGCACCACACTCACACACATATTCTAGGGACACATGCAAGTTTTCAGATGATTCCGACGTTCTCGTGGTCTTCATCCGGCGAAACCCTGATCTGCGGGCCTCGGATCGTCTACCCCCCTAGACATTCTTCTGACAGGGGTAGCCCGGCGTAGCTCTCTCTTGTTTTGTGTCTGACTAGGTCATAGGATGATGTAAAACCATGTTGGTTCACAAGTTGGGGCACTATCTTACCCGGTTTCACCTGAACGGGGAGATTCCCCCTTATACAGGTCCAGAACCTTCGCTTCTAGGTTAGAGCGCATGCATGCGAGGGGGACACATGCAATCACCTATACCAACCTTGCACCACACTCACACACAAATGCTAGGGACACATGCAAGTTTTCAGATGATTCCGACGTTCTCGTGGTCTTCCTCTGACGAAACCCTGATCTGCGGGACTCGGATCGTCTACCCCCCTAGACATTCTTCTGACAGGGGTAGCCCGGCGTAGCTCTCTCTTGTTTTGTGTCTGACTAGGTCATAGGATGATGTAAAACCATGTTGGTTCACAAGTTGGGGCACTATCCTACCCGGTTTCACGTGAACGGGGAGATTCCCCCTTATACAGGTCGAGAACCTTTTGCTTCTAGGTTAGAGCGCATGCATGCGAGAGGGACACATGCAATCACCTATAATAACCTTGCACCACACTCACACACATATGCTAGGGACACATGCAAGTTTTCAGATAATTCCGACGTTCTCGTGGTCTTCCTCCGGCGAAACCCTGATCTGCGGGACTCGGATCGTCTACCCCCCTAGACATTCTTCTGACAGGGGTAGCCCGGCGTAGCTCTCTCTTGTTTTGTGTCTGACTAGGTGATAGGATGATGTAAAACCATGTTGGTTCACAAGTTGGGGCACTATCCTACCCGGTTTCACCTAAACGGGGAGATTCCCCCTTATACAGGTCCATAACCTTTCGCTTCTAGGTTAGAGCGCATGCATGCGAGGGGGACACATGCAATCACCTATACCAACCTTGAACCACACTCACACACATATGCTAGGGACACATGCAAGTTTTCAGATGATTCCGACGTTCTTGCGGACTTCCACCGGCGAAACCCTGATCTGCGGGACTCGGACCGTCTACCCCCCTAGACATTCTTTTGACAGGGGTAGCCCGGCGTAGCTCTCTCTTGTTTTGTATTTGATTATGTCATGGGATGATGTGAAACCATGTTGGTTCACAAGTTGGGGCACTATACGGCCCGATTTCACCATAACGGGGAGATTCCCCCTTATACAGGTCCAGAACCTTCGCTTCTAGGTTAGAGCGCATGCATGTGAGGGGGTACACATGCAATCACCTATACCAACCTGGCACCACACTCACACACATATGCTAGGGACACATGCAAGTTTTCATCGATTCCGACGTTCTCGTGGACTTCCTCCGGCGAAACCCTGACGATCTGCGGGCCTCGGATCGTCTACCCCCCTAGACATTCTTCTGACAAGGGTAGCCCGGCGTAGCTCTCTCTTGTTTTGTGTCTGACTAGGTCATAGGATGATGTAAAACCATGTTGGTTCACAAGTTGGGGCATTATCCTACCCGGTTTCACATGAACGGGGAGATCCCCCCTTATACAGGTCTAGAACCTTTCGCTTCTAGGTTAGAGCGCATGCATGCGAGAGGGACACACGCAATCACCTATACCAACCTTGCACCACACTCACACACATATGCTAGGGACACATGCAAGTTTTCAGATGATTCCGACGATCTTGCGGACTTCCACCGGCGAAACCCTGATCTGCGGGACTCGGACCGTCTACCCCCTAGACATTCTTCTGACAGGGGTAGCCCGGCGTAGCTCTCTCTTGTTTTGTGTTTGATTATGTCATGGGATGATGTGAAACCATGTTGGTTCACAAGTTGGGGCACTATACGGCCCGGTTTCACCGTAACAGGGAGATTCCCCCTTATACAGGTCCAGAACCTTCGCTTCTAGCTTAGAGCGCATGCATGTGAGGGGGGACACATGCAATCACCTATACCAACCTGGAACCACACTCACACACATATGCTAGGGACACATGCAAGTTTTCAGATGATTCCGACGATCTTGCGGACTTCCACCGGCGAAACCCTGATCTGCGGGACTCGGACCGTCTACCCCCTAGACATTCTTCTGACAGGGGTAGCCCGGCGTAGCTCTCTCTTGTTTTGTGTTTGATTATGTCATGGGATGATGTGAAACCATGTTGGTTCACAAGTTGGGGCACTATACGGCCCGGTTTCACCGTAACAGGGAGATTCCCCCTTATATAGGTCCAGAACCTTCGCTTCTAGCTTAGAGCGCATGCATGTGAGGGGGGACACATGCAATCACCTATACCAACCTGGAACCACACTCACACACATATGCTAGGGACACATGCAAGTTTTCATCGATTCCGACGTTCTCGTGGACTTCCTCCGGCGAAACCCTGATGATCTGCGGGCCTCGGATCGTCTGCCCCCCTAGACATTCTTCTGACAGGGGTAGCCCGGCGTAGCTCTCTCTTGTTTTGTGTCTGACTAGGTCATAGGATGATGTAAAACCATGTTGGTTCACAAGTTGGGGCATTATCCTACCCGGTTTCACATGAACGGGGAGATCCCCCCTTATACAGGTCTAGAACCTTTCGCTTCTAGGTTAGAGCGCATGCATGCGAGAGGGACACACGCAATCACCTATACCAACCTTGCACCACACTCACACACATATGCTAGGGACACATGCAAGTTTTCAGATGATTCCGACGTTCTCGTGGTCTTCCTCCGGCGAAACCCTGATCTGCGAGACTCAGATCGTCTACCCCCCTAGACATTCTTCTGATAGTGGTAGCCCGGCGTAGCTCTCTCTTGTTTGTGTCTGACTAGGTCATAGGATGATGTAAAACCATGTTGGTTCACAAGTTGGGGCACTATCCTACCCGGTTTCACCTAAACAGGGAGATTCCCCCTTATACAGGTCCATAACCTTTCGCTTCTAGGTTAGAGCGCATGCATGCGAGGGGGACACATGCAATCACCTATACCAACCTTGCACCACACTCACACACATATGCTAGGGACACATGCAAGTTTTCAGATGATTCCGACGATCTTGCGGACTTCCACCGGCGAAACCCTGATCTGCGGGACTCGGACCGTCTACCCCCTAGACATTCTTCTGACAGGGGTAGCCCGGCGTAGCTCTCTCTTGTTTTGTGTTTGATTATGTCATGGGATGATGTGAAACCATGTTGGTTCACAAGTTGGGGCACTATACGGCCCGGTTTCACCGTAACAGGGAGATTCCCCCTTATACAGGTCCAGAACCTTCGCTTCTAGCTTAGAGCGCATGCATGTGAGGGGGGACACATGCAATCACCTATACCAACCTGGAACCACACTCACACACATATGCTAGGGACACATGCAAGTTTTCATCGATTCCGACGTTCTCGTGGACTTCCTCCGGCGAAACCCTGATGATCTGCGGGCCTCGGATCGTCTGCCCCCCTAGACATTCTTCTGACAGGGGTAGCCCGGCGTAGCTCTCTCTTGTTTTGTGTCTGACTAGGTCATAGGATGATGTAAAACCATGTTGGTTCACAAGTTGGGGCACTATCCTACCTGGTTTCACCTGAACGGGGAGATTCCCCCTTATACAGGTCCAGAACCTTTCGCTTCTAGGTTAGAGGGCATGCATGCGAGGGGGACACATGCAATCACCTATACAAACCTTGCACCACACACACACATATTCTAGGGACACATGCAAGTTTTCAGATGATTCCGACGTTCTCGTGGTCTTCCTCCGGCGAAACCCTGATCTGCGGGCCTCGGATCGTCTACCCCCCTAGACATTCTTCTGACAGGGGTAGCCCGGCGTAGCTCTCTCTTGTTTTGTGTCTGACTAGGTCATAGGATGATGTAAAACCATGTTGGTTCACAAGTTGGGGCACTATCTTACCCGGTTTCACCTGAACGGGGAGATTCCCCCTTATACAGGTCCAGAACCTTCGCTTCTAGGTTAGAGCGCATGCATGCGAGGGGGACACATGCAATCACCTATACCAACCTTGCACCACACTCACACACATATGCTAGGGACACATGCAAGTTTTCAGATGATTCCGACGTTCTCGGGGTCTTCCTCTGACGAAACCCTGATCTGCGGGACTCGGATCGTCTACCCCCGTAGACATTCTTTTGACAGGGGTAGCCCGGCGTAGCTCTCTCTTGTTTTGTATTTGATTATGTCATGGGATGATGTGAAACCATGTTGGTTCACAAGTTGGGGCACTATACGGCCCGATTTCACCATAACGGGGAGATTCCCCCTTATACAGGTCCAGAACCTTCGCTTCTAGGTTAGAGCGCATGCATGTGAGGGGGGACACATGCAATCACCTATACCAACCTGGCACCACACTCACACACATATGCTAGGGACACATGCAAGTTTTCATCGATTCCGACGTTCTCGTGGACTTCCTCCGGCGAAACCCTGACGATCTGCGGGCCTCGGATCGTCTACCCCCCTAGACATTCTTCTGACAGGGGTAGCCCGAAGTAGCTCTTTCTTGTTTTGTGTCTGACTAGGTCATAGGATGATGTAAAACCATGTTGGTTCACAAGTTGGGGCATTATCCTACCCGGTTTCACATGAACGGGGAGATCCCCCCTTATACAGGTCTAGAACCTTTCGCTTCTAGGTTAGAGCGCATGCATGCGAGAGGGACACACGCAATCACCTATACCAACCTTGCACCACACTCACACACATATGCTAGGGACACATGCAAGTTTTCAGATGATTCCGACGTTCTCGTGGTCTTCCTCCGGCGAAACCCTGATCTGCGAGACTCAGATCGTCTACCCCCCCTAGACATTCTTCTGATAGTGGTAGCCCGGCGTAGCTCTCTCTTGTTTGTGTCTGACTAGGTCATAGGATGATGTAAAACCATGTTGGTTCACAAGTTGGGGCACTATCCTACCCGGTTTCACCTAAACAGGGAGATTCCCCCTTATACAGGTCCATAACCTTTCCCTTCTAGGTTAGAGCGCATGCATGCGAGGGGGACACATGCAATCACCTATACCAACCTTGCACCACACTCACACACATATGCTAGGGACACATGCAAGTTTTCAGATGATTCCGACGATCTTGCGGACTTCCACCGGCGAAACCCTGATCTGCGGGACTCGGACCGTCTACCCCCTAGACATTCTTCTGACAGGGGTAGCCCGGCGTAGCTCTCTCTTGTTTTGTGTTTGATTATGTCATGGGATGATGTGAAACCATGTTGGTTCACAAGGTTGGGCACTATACGGCCCGGTTTCACCGTAACAGGGAGATTCCCCCTTATACAGGTCCAGAACCTTCGCTTCTAGCTTAGAGCGCATGCATGTGAGGGGGGACACATGCAATCACCTATACCAACCTGGAACCACACTCACACACATATGCTAGGGACACATGCAAGTTTTCATCGATTCCGACGTTCTCGTGGACTTCCTCCGGCGAAACCCTGATGATCTGCGGGCCTCGGATCGTCTGCCCCCCTAGACATTCTTCTGACAGGGGTAGCCCGGCGTAGCTCTCTCTTGTTTTGTGTCTGACTAGGTCATAGGATGATGTAAAACCATGTTGGTTCACAAGTTGGGGCATTATCCTACCCGGTTTCACATGAACGGGGAGATCCCCCCTTATACAGGTCTAGAACCTTTCGCTTCTAGGTTAGAGCGCATGCATGCGAGAGGGACACACGCAATCACCTATACCAACCTTGCACCACACTCACACACATATGCTAGGGACACATGCAAGTTTTCAGATGATTCCGACGTTCTCGTGGTCTTCCTCCGGCGAAACCCTGATCTGCGAGACTCAGATCGTCTACCCCCCTAGACATTCTTCTGATAGTGGTAGCCCGGCGTAGCTCTCTCTTGTTTGTGTCTGACTAGGTCATAGGATGATGTAAAACCATGTTGGTTCACAAGTTGGGGCACTATCCTACCCGGTTTCACCTAAACAGGGAGATTCCCCCTTATACAGGTCCATAACCTTTCGCTTCTAGGTTAGAGCGCATGCATGCGAGGGGGACACATGCAATCACCTATACCAACCTTGCACCACACTCACACACATATGCTAGGGACACATGCAAGTTTTCAGATGATTCCGACGATCTTGCGGACTTCCACCGGCGAAACCCTGATCTGCGGGACTCGGACCGTCTACCCCCTAGACATTCTTCTGACAGGGGTAGCCCGGCGTAGCTCTCTCTTGTTTTGTGTTTGATTATGTCATGGGATGATGTGAAACCATGTTGGTTCACAAGTTGGGGCACTATACGGCCCGGTTTCACCGTAACAGGGAGATTCCCCCTTATACAGGTCCAGAACCTTCGCTTCTAGCTTAGAGCGCATGCATGTGAGGGGGGACACATGCAATCACCTATACCAACCTGGAACCACACTCACACACATATGCTAGGGACACATGCAAGTTTTCATCGATTCCGACGTTCTCGTGGACTTCCTCCGGCGAAACCCTGATGATCTGCGGGCCTCGGATCGTCTGCCCCCCTAGACATTCTTCTGACAGGGGTAGCCCGGCGTAGCTCTCTCTTGTTTTGTGTCTGACTAGGTCATAGGATGATGTAAAACCATGTTGGTTCACAAGTTGGGGCATTATCCTACCCGGTTTCACATGAACGGGGAGATCCCCCCTTATACAGGTCTAGAACCTTTCGCTTCTAGGTTAGAGCGCATGCATGCGAGAGGGACACACGCAATCACCTATACCAACCTTGCACCACACTCACACACATATGCTAGGGACACATGCAAGTTTTCAGATGATTCCGACGTTCTCGTGGTCTTCCTCCGGCGAAACCCTGATCTGCGAGACTCAGATCGTCTACCCCCCTAGACATTCTTCTGATAGTGGTAGCCCGGCGTAGCTCTCTCTTGTTTGTGTCTGACTAGGTCATAGGATGATGTAAAACCATGTTGGTTCACAAGTTGGGGCACTATCCTACCCGGTTTCACCTAAACAGGGAGATTCCCCCTTATACAGGTCCATAACCTTTCGCTTCTAGGTTAGAGCGCATGCATGCGAGGGGGACACATGCAATCACCTATACCAACCTTGCACCACACTCACACACATATGCTAGGGACACATGCAAGTTTTCAGATGATTCCGACGATCTTGCGGACTTCCACCGGCGAAACCCTGATCTGCGGGACTCGGACCGTCTACCCCCTAGACATTCTTCTGACAGGGGTAGCCCGGCGTAGCTCTCTCTTGTTTTGTGTTTGATTATGTCATGGGATGATGTGAAACCATGTTGGTTCACAAGTTGGGGCACTATACGGCCCGGTTTCACCGTAACAGGGAGATTCCCCCTTATACAGGTCCAGAACCTTCGCTTCTAGCTTAGAGCGCATGCATGTGAGGGGGGACACATGCAATCACCTATACCAACCTGGAACCACACTCACACACATATGCTAGGGACACATGCAAGTTTTCATCGATTCCGACGTTCTCGTGGACTTCCTCCGGCGAAACCCTGATGATCTGCGGGCCTCGGATCGTCTGCCCCCCTAGACATTCTTCTGACAGGGGTAGCCCGGCGTAGCTCTCTCTTGTTTTGTGTCTGACTAGGTCATAGGATGATGTAAAACCATGTTGGTTCACAAGTTGGGGCACTATCCTACCTGGTTTCACCTGAACGGGGAGATTCCCCCTTATACAGGTCCAGAACCTTTCGCTTCTAGGTTAGAGGGCATGCATGCGAGGGGGACACATGCAATCACCTATACAAACCTTGCACCACACTCACACACATATTCTAGGGACACATGCAAGTTTTCAGATGATTCCGACGTTCTCGTGGTCTTCCTCCGGCGAAACCCTGATCTGCGGGCCTCGGATCGTCTACCCCCCTAGACATTCTTCTGACAGGGGTAGCCCGGCGTAGCTCTCTCTTGTTTTGTGTCTGACTAGGTCATAGGATGATGTAAAACCATGTTGGTTCACAAGTTGGGGCACTATCTTACCCGGTTTCACCTGAACGGGGAGATTCCCCCTTATACAGGTCCAGAACCTTCGCTTCTAGGTTAGAGCGCATGCATGCGAGGGGGACACATGAAATCACCTATACCAACCTTGCACCACACTCACACACATATGCTAGGGACACATGCAAGTTTTCAGATGATTCCGACGTTCTCGTGGTCTTCCTCTGACGAAACCCTGATCTGCGGGACTCGGATCGTCTACCCCCCTAGACATTCTTCTGACAGGGGTAGCCCAGCGTAGCTCTCTCTTGTTTTGTGTCTGACTAGGTCATAGGATGATGTAAAACCATGTTGGTTCACAAGTTGGGGCACTATCCTACCCGGTTTCACGTGAACGGGGAGATTCCCCCTTATACAGGTCGAGAACCTTTTGCTTCTAGGTTAGAGCGCATGCATGCGAGAGGGACACATGCAATCACCTATAACAACCTTGCACCACACTCACACACATATGCTAGGGACACATGCAAGTTTTCAGATGATTCCGACGTTCTCGTGGTCTTCCTCCGGCGAAACCCTGATCTGCGGGACTCGGATCGTCTACCCCCCTAGACATTCTTCTGACAGGGGTAGCCCGGCGTAGCTCTCTCTTGTTTTGTGTCTGACTAGGTGATAGGATGATGTAAAACCATGTTGGTTCACAAGTTGGGGCACTATCCTACCCGGTTTCACCTGAACGGGGAGATTCCCCCTTATACAGGTCCATAACCTTTCGCTTCTAGGTTAGAGCGCATGCATGCGAGGGGGACACATGCAATCACCTATACCAACCTTGAACCACACTCACACACATATGCTAGGGACACATGCAAGTTTTCAGATGATTCCGACGTTCTTGCGGACTTCCACCGGCGAAACCCTGATCTGCGGGACTCGGACCGTCTACCCCCCTAGACATTCTTTTGACAGGGGTAGCCCGGCGTAGCTCTCTCTTGTTTTGTATTTGATTATGTCATGGGATGATGTGAAACCATGTTGGTTCACAAGTTGGGGCACTATACGGCCCGATTTCACCATAACGGGGAGATTCCCCCTTATACAGGTCCAGAACCTTCGCTTCTAGGTTAGAGCGCATGCATGTGAGGGGGGACACATGCAATCACCTATACCAACCTGGCACCACACTCACACACATATGCTAGGGACACATGCAAGTTTTCATCGATTCCGACGTTCTCGTGGACTTCCTCCGGCGAAACCCTGACGATCTGCGGGCCTCGGATCGTCTACCCCCCTAGACATTCTTCTGACAGGGGTAGCCCGAAGTAGCTCTCTCTTGTTTTGTGTCTGACTAGGTCATAGGATGATGTAAAACCATGTTGGTTCACAAGTTGGGGCATTATCCTACCCGGTTTCACATGAACGGGGAGATCCCCCCTTATACAGGTCTAGAACCTTTCGCTTCTAGGTTAGAGCGCATGCATGCGAGAGGGACACACGCAATCACCTATACCAACCTTGCACCACACTCACACACATATGCTAGGGACACATGCAAGTTTTCAGATGATTCCGACGTTCTCGTGGTCTTCCTCCGGCGAAACCCTGATCTGCGAGACTCAGATCGTCTACCCCCCTAGACATTCTTCTGATAGTGGTAGCCCGGCGTAGCTCTCTCTTGTTTGTGTCTGACTAGGTCATAGGATGATGTAAAACCATGTTGGTTCACAAGTTGGGGCACTATCCTACCCGGTTTCACCTAAACAGGGAGATTCCCCCTTATACAGGTCCATAACCTTTCCCTTCTAGGTTAGAGCGCATGCATGCGAGGGGGACACATGCAATCACCTATACCAACCTTGCACCACACTCACACACATATGCTAGGGACACATGCAAGTTTTCAGATGATTCCGACGATCTTGCGGACTTCCACCGGCGAAACCCTGATCTGCGGGACTCGGACCGTCTACCCCCTAGACATTCTTCTGACAGGGGTAGCCCGGCGTAGCTCTCTCTTGTTTTGTGTTTGATTATGTCATGGGATGATGTGAAACCATGTTGGTTCACAAGTTGGGGCACTATACGGCCCGGTTTCACCGTAACAGGGAGATTCCCCCTTATACAGGTCCAGAACCTTCGCTTCTAGCTTAGAGCGCATGCATGTGAGGGGGGACACATGCAATCACCTATACCAACCTGGAACCACACTCACACACATATGCTAGGGACACATGCAAGTTTTCATCGATTCCGACGTTCTCGTGGACTTCCTCCGGCGAAACCCTGATGATCTGCGGGCCTCGGATCGTCTGCCCCCCTAGACATTCTTCTGACAGGGGTAGCCCGGCGTAGCTCTCTCTTGTTTTGTGTCTGACTAGGTCATAGGATGATGTAAAACCATGTTGGTTCACAAGTTGGGGCATTATCCTACCCGGTTTCACATGAACGGGGAGATCCCCCTTATACAGGTCTAGAACCTTTCGCTTCTAGGTTAGAGCGCATGCATGCGAGAGGGACACACGCAATCACCTATACCAACCTTGCACCACACTCACACACATATGCTAGGGACACATGCAAGTTTTCAGATGATTCCGACGTTCTCGTGGTCTTCCTCCGGCGAAACCCTGATCTGCGAGACTCAGATCGTCTACCCCCCTAGACATTCTTCTGATAGTGGTAGCCCGGCGTAGCTCTCTCTTGTTTGTGTCTGACTAGGTCATAGGATGATGTAAAACCATGTTGGTTCACAAGTTGGGGCACTATCCTACCCGGTTTCACCTAAACAGGGAGATTCCCCCTTATACAGGTCCATAACCTTTCGCTTCTAGGTTAGAGCGCATGCATGCGAGGGGGACACATGCAATCACCTATACCAACCTTGCACCACACTCACACACATATGCTAGGGACACATGCAAGTTTTCAGATGATTCCGACGATCTTGCGGACTTCCACCGGCGAAACCCTGATCTGCGGGACTCGGACCGTCTACCCCCTAGACATTCTTCTGACAGGGGTAGCCCGGCGTAGCTCTCTCTTGTTTTGTGTTTGATTATGTCATGGGATGATGTGAAACCATGTTGGTTCACAAGTTGGGGCACTATACGGCCCGGTTTCACCGTAACAGGGAGATTCCCCCTTATACAGGTCCAGAACCTTCGCTTCTAGCTTAGAGCGCATGCATGTGAGGGGGGACACATGCAATCACCTATACCAACCTGGAACCACACTCACACACATATGCTAGGGACACATGCAAGTTTTCATCGATTCCGACGTTCTCGTGGACTTCCTCCGGCGAAACCCTGATGATCTGCGGGCCTCGGATCGTCTGCCCCCCTAGACATTCTTCTGACAGGGGTAGCCCGGCGTAGCTCTCTCTTGTTTTGTGTCTGACTAGGTCATAGGATGATGTAAAACCATGTTGGTTCACAAGTTGGGGCACTATCCTACCTGGTTTCACCTGAACGGGGAGATTCCCCCTTATACAGGTCCAGAACCTTTCGCTTCTAGGTTAGAGGGCATGCATGCGAGGGGGACACATGCAATCACCTATACAAACCTTGCACCACACTCACACACATATTCTAGGGACACATGCAAGTTTTCAGATGATTCCGACGTTCTCGTGGTCTTCCTCCGGCGAAACCCTGATCTGCGGGCCTCGGATCGTCTACCCCCCTAGACATTCTTCTGACAGGGGTAGCCCGGCGTAGCTCTCTCTTGTTTTGTGTCTGACTAGGTCATAGGATGATGTAAAACCATGTTGGTTCACAAGTTGGGGCACTATCTTACCCGGTTTCACCTGAACGGGGAGATTCCCCCTTATACAGGTCCAGAACCTTCGCTTCTAGGTTAGAGCGCATGCATGCGAGGGGGACACATGCAATCACCTATACCAACCTTGCACCACACTCACACACATATGCTAGGGACACATGCAAGTTTTCAGATGATTCCGACGTTCTCGTGGTCTTCCTCTGACGAAACCCTGATCTGCGGGACTCGGATCGTCTACCCCCCTAGACATTCTTCTGACAGGGGTAGCCCAGCGTAGCTCTCTCTTGTTTTGTGTCTGACTAGGTCATAGGATGATGTAAAACCATGTTGGTTCACAAGTTGGGGCACTATCCTACCCGGTTTCACGTGAACGGGGAGATTCCCCCTTATACAGGTCGAGAACCTTTTGCTTCTAGGTTAGAGCGCATGCATGCGAGAGGGACACATGCAATCACCTATAACAACCTTGCACCACACTCACACACATATGCTAGGGACACATGCAAGTTTTCAGATGATTCCGACGTTCTCGTGGTCTTCCTCCGGCGAAACCCTGATCTGCGGGACTCGGATCGTCTACCCCCCTAGACATTCTTCTGACAGGGGTAGCCCGGCGTAGCTCTCTCTTGTTTTGTGTCTGACTAGGTGATAGGATGATGTAAAACCATGTTGGTTCACAAGTTGGGGCACTATCCTACCCGGTTTCACCTGAACGGGGAGATTCCCCCTTATACAGGTCCATAACCTTTCGCTTCTAGGTTAGAGCGCATGCATGCGAGGGGGACACATGCAATCACCTATACCAACCTTGAACCACACTCACACACATATGCTAGGGACAGATGCAAGTTTTCAGATGATTCCGACGTTCTTGCGGACTTCCACCGGCGAAACCCTGATCTGCGGGACTCGGACCGTCTACCCCCCTAGACATTCTTTTGACAGGGGTAGCCCGGCGTAGCTCTCTCTTGTTTTGTATTTGATTATGTCATGGGATGATGTGAAACCATGTTGGTTCACAAGTTGGGGCACTATACGGCCCGATTTCACCATAACGGGGAGATTCCCCCTTATACAGGTCCAGAACCTTCGCTTCTAGGTTAGAGCGCATGCATGTGAGGGGGGACACATGCAATCACCTATACCAACCTGGCACCACACTCACACACATATGCTAGGGACACATGCAAGTTTTCATCGATTCCGACGTTCTCGTGGACTTCCTCCGGCGAAACCCTGACGATCTGCGGGCCTCGGATCGTCTACCCCCCTAGACATTCTTCTGACAGGGGTAGCCCGAAGTAGCTCTCTCTTGTTTTGTGTCTGACTAGGTCATAGGATGATGTAAAACCATGTTGGTTCACAAGTTGGGGCATTATCCTACCCGGTTTCACATGAACGGGGAGATCCCCCCTTATACAGGTCTAGAACCTTTCGCTTCTAGGTTAGAGCGCATGCATGCGAGAGGGACACACGCAATCACCTATACCAACCTTGCACCACACTCACACACATATGCTAGGGACACATGCAAGTTTTCAGATGATTCCGACGTTCTCGTGGTCTTCCTCCGGCGAAACCCTGATCTGCGAGACTCAGATCGTCTACCCCCCTAGACATTCTTCTGATAGTGGTAGCCCGGCGTAGCTCTCTCTTGTTTGTGTCTGACTAGGTCATAGGATGATGTAAAACCATGTTGGTTCACAAGTTGGGGCACTATCCTACCCGGTTTCACCTAAACAGGGAGATTCCCCCTTATACAGGTCCATAACCTTTCGCTTCTAGGTTAGAGCGCATGCATGCGAGGGGGACACATGCAATCACCTATACCAACCTTGCACCACACTCACACACATATGCTAGGGACACATGCAAGTTTTCAGATGATTCCGACGATCTTGCGGACTTCCACCGGCGAAACCCTGATCTGCGGGACTCGGACCGTCTACCCCCTAGACATTCTTCTGACAGGGGTAGCCCGGCGTAGCTCTCTCTTGTTTTGTGTTTGATTATGTCATGGGATGATGTGAAACCATGTTGGTTCACAAGTTGGGGCACTATACGGCCCGGTTTCACCGTAACAGGGAGATTCCCCCTTATACAGGTCCAGAACCTTCGCTTCTAGCTTAGAGCGCATGCATGTGAGGGGGGACACATGCAATCACCTATACCAACCTGGAACCACACTCACACACATATGCTAGGGACACATGCAAGTTTTCATCGATTCCGACGTTCTCGTGGACTTCCTCCGGCGAAACCCTGATGATCTGCGGGCCTCGGATCGTCTGCCCCCCTAGACATTCTTCTGACAGGGGTAGCCCGGCGTAGCTCTCTCTTGTTTTGTGTCTGACTAGGTCATAGGATGATGTAAAACCATGTTGGTTCACAAGTTGGGGCATTATCCTACCCGGTTTCACATGAACGGGGAGATCCCCCCTTATACAGGTCTAGAACCTTTCGCTTCTAGGTTAGAGCGCATGCATGCGAGAGGGACACACGCAATCACCTATACCAACCTTGCACCACACTCACACACATATTCTAGGGACACATGCAAGTTTTCAGATGATTCCGACGTTCTCGTGGTCTTCCTCCGGCGAAACCCTGATCTGCGGGCCTCGGATCGTCTACCCCCCTAGACATTCTTCTGACAGGGGTAGCCCGGCGTAGCTCTCTCTTGTTTTGTGTCTGACTAGGTCATAGGATGATGTAAAACCATGTTGGTTCACAAGTTGGGGCACTATCTTACCCGGTTTCACCTGAACGGGGAGATTCCCCCTTATACAGGTCCAGAACCTTCCCTTCTAGGTTAGAGCGCATGCATGCGAGGGGGACACATGCAATCACCTATACCAACCTTGCACCACACTCACACACATATGCTAGGGACACATGCAAGTTTTCAGATGATTCCGACGTTCTCGTGGTCTTCCTTTGACGAAACCCTGATCTGCGGGACTCGGATCGTCTACCCCCCTAGACATTCTTCTGACAGGGGTAGCCCAGCGTAGCTCTCTCTTGTTTTGTGTCTGACTAGGTCATAGGATGATGTAAAACCATGTTGGTTCACACGTTGGGGCACTATCCTACCCGGTTTCACGTGAACGGGGAGATTCCCCCTTATACAGGTCGAGAACCTTTTTCTTCTAGGTTAGAGCGCATGCATGCGAGAGGGACACATGCAATCACATATAACAACCTTGCACCACACTCACACACATATTCTAGGGACACATGCAAGTTTTCAGATGATTCCGACGTTCTCGTGGTCTTCCTCCGGCGAAACCCTGATCTGCGGGACTCGGATCGTCTACCCCCCTAGACATTCTTCTGACAGGGGTAGCCCGGCGTAGCTCTCTCTTGTTTTGTGTCTGACTAGGTGATAGGATGATGTAAAACCATGTTGGTTCACAAGTTGGGGCACTATCCTACCCGGTTTCACCTGAACGGGGAGATTCCCCCTTATACAGGTCCATAACCTTTCGCTTCTAGGTTAGAGCGCATGCATGCGAGGGGGACACATGCAATCACCTATACCAACCTTGAACCACACTCACACACATATGCTAGGGACACATGCAAGTTTTCAGATGATTCCGACGTTCTTGCGGACTTCCACCGGCGAAACCCTGATCTGCGGGACTCGGACCGTCTACCCCCCTAGACATTCTTTTGACAGGGGTAGCCCGGCGTAGCTCTCTCTTTTTTTTTATTTGATTATGTCATGGGATGATGTGAAACCATGTTGGTTCACAAGTTGGGGCACTATACGGCCCGATTTCACCATAACGGGGAGATTCCCCCTTATACAGGTCCAGAACCTTCGCTTCTAGGTTAGAGCGCATGCATGTGAGGGGGGACACATGCAATCACCTATACCAACCTGGCACCACACTCACACACATATGCTAGGGACACATGCAAGTTTTCATCGATTCCGACGTTCTCGTGGACTTCCTCCGGCGAAACCCTGATGATCTGCGGGCCTCGGATCGTCTACCCCCCTAGACATTCTTCTGACAGGGGTAGCCCGGCGTAGCTCTCTCTTGTTTTGTGTCTGACTAGGTCATAGGACGATGTAAAACCATGTTGGTTCACAAGTTGGGGCACTATCCTACCCGGTTTCACATGAACGGGGAGATCCCCCCTTATACAGGTCTAGAACCTTTCGCTTCTAGGTTAGAGCGCATGCATGCGAGAGGGACACACACAATCACCTATACCAACCTTGCACCACACTCACACACATATGCTAGGGACACATGCAAGTTTTCAGATGATTCCGACGTTCTCGTGGTCTTCCTCCGGCGAAACCCTGATCTGCGGGACTCGGATCGTCTACCCCCTAGACATTCTTCTGACAGGGGTAGCCCGGCGTAGCTCTCTCTTGTTTTGTGTCTGACTAGGTCATAGGATGATGTAAAACCATGTTGGTTCACAAGTTGGGGCACTATCCTACCCGGTTTCACGTGAACAGGGAGATTCCCCCTTATACAGGTCGAGAACCTTTTGCTTCTAGGTTAGAGCGCATGCATGCGAGAGGGACACATGCAATCACCTATAACAACCTTGCACCACACTCACACACATATGCTAGGGACACATGCAAGTTTTCAGATGATTCCGACGTTCTCGTGGTCTTCCTTCGACGAAACCCTGATCTGCGGGACTCGGATCGTCTACCCCCCTAGACATTCTTCTGACAGGGGTAGCCCGGCGTAGCTCTCTCTTGTTTTGTGTCTGACTAGGTGATAGGATGATGTAAAACCATGTTGGTTCACAAGTTGGGGCACTATCCTACCCGGTTTCACCTGAACGGGGAGATTCCCCCTTATACAGGTCCATAACCTTTCGCTTCTAGGTTAGAGCGCATGCATGCGAGGGGGACACATGCAATCACCTATACCAACCTTGCACCACACTCACACACATATGCTAGGGACACATGCAAGTTTTCAGATGATTCCGACGATCTTGCGGACTTCCACCGGCGAAACCCTGATCTGCGGGACTCGGACCGTCTACCCCCCTAGACATTCTTCTGACAGGGGTAGCCCGGCGTAGCTCTCTCTTGTTTTGTGTTTGATTATGTCATGGGATGATGTGAAACCATGTTGGTTCACAAGTTGGGGCACTATACGGCCCGGTTTCACCGTAACAGGGAGATTCCCCCTTATACAGGTCCAGAACCTTCGCTTCTAGGTTAGAGCGCATGCATGTGAGGGGGGACACATGCAATCACCTATACCAACCTGGCACCACACTCACACACATATGCTAGGGACACATGAAATTTTTCATCGATTCCGACGTTCTCGTGTACTTCCTCCGGCGAAACCCTGATGATCTGCGGGCCTCGGATCGTCTACCCCCCTAGACATTCTTCTGACAGGGGTAGCCCGGCGTAGCTCTCTCTTGTTTTGTGTCTGACTAGGTCATAGGATGATGTAAAACCATGTTAGTTCACAAGTTGGGGCACTATCCTACCCGGTTTCACGTGAACGGGGAGATTCCCCCTTATACAGGTCGAGAACCTTTCGCTTCTAGGTTAGAGCGCATGCATGCGAGAGGGACACATGCAATCACCTATACCAACCTTGCACCACACTCACACACATATGCTAGGGACACATGCAAGTTTTCAGATGATTCCGACGTTCTCGTGGTCTTCCTCCGGCGAAACCCTGATCTACGGGACTCGGATCGTCTACCCCCCTAGACATTCTTCTGACAGGGGTAGCCCGGCGTAGCTCTCTCTTGTTTTGTGTCTGACTAGGTCATAGGATGATGTAAAACCATGTTGGCTCACAAGTTGGGGCACTATCCTACCCGGTTTCACCTGAACGGGGAGATTCCCCCTTATACAGGTCCATAACCTTTCGCTTCTAGGTTAGAGCGCATGCATGCCAGGGGGACACATGCAATCACCTATACCAATCTTGCACCACACTCACACACATATGCTAGGGACACATGCAAGTTTTCAGATGATTCTGACGTTCTTGCGGACTTCCACCGGCGAAACCCTGATCTGCGGGACTCGGACCGTCTACCCCCCTAGACATTCTTCTGACAGGGGTAGCCCGGCGTAGCTCTCTCTTGTTTTGTGTTTGATTATGTCATGGGATAATGTGAAACCATGTTGGTTCACAAGTTGGGGCACTATACGGCCCGGTTTCACGGTAACAGGGAGATTCCCCCTTATACAGGTCCAGAACCTTCGCTTCTAGGTTAGAGCGCATCCATGTGAGGGGGGACACATGCAATCACCTATACCAACCTGGCACCACACTCACACACATATGCTAGGGACACATGAAAGTTTTCATCGATTCCGACGTTCTCGTGGACTTCCTCCGGCGAAACCCTGATGATCTGCGGGCCTCGGATCGTCTACCCCCCTAGACATTCTTCTGACAGGGGTAGCCCGGCGTAGCTCTCTCTTGTTTTGTGTCTGACTAGGTCATAGGATGATGTAAAACCATGTTGGTTCACAAGTTGGGGCACTATCCTACCCGGTTTCACGTGAACGGGGAGATTCCCCCTTATAAGGTCGAGAACCTTTCGCTTCTAGGTTAGAGCGCATGCATGCGAGAGGGACACATGCAATCACCTATACCAACCTTGCACCACACTCACACACATATGCTATGGACACATGCAAGTTTTCAGATGATTCCGACGTTCTCGTGGTCTTCCTCCGGTGAAACCCTGATCTACGGGACTCGGATCGTCTACCCCCCTAGACATTCTTCTGACAGGGGTAGCCCGGCGTAGCTCTCTCTTGTTTTGTGTCTGACTAGGTCATAGGATGATGTAAAACCATGTTGGCTCACAAGTTGGGGCACTATCCTACCCGGTTTCACCTAAACGGGGAGATTCCTCCTTATACAGGTCCAGAACCTTCGCTTCTAGGTTAGAGCGCATGCATGTGAGGGGGGACACATGCAATCACCTATATATACCAACCTGGCACCACACTCACACACATATGCTAGGGACACATGCAAGTTTTCATCGATTCCGACGTTCTCGTGGACTTCCTCCGGCGAAACCCTGATGATCTGCGGGCCTCGGATCGTCTACCTAATGGAAATGAAGTTCAGCATCCTCTAGAACCTTATGGTCTATTACAAAGTTAGTGTTTCCATGGTCTGAATACTTACAAATAGGCAACAAAAAGTTAACTAAAAACTTTAAATAAATACATTTGAAAGAAAAAAATAAAAAGAAAATTAGAAAATACCTAAAGGCACACGGCAAAGGACAAAACACACGGCAAAGAGGTCCTTTGCCGTGTGCCTGTCGCCGTCAAACACATGGCAAAGGTCCTTTGCCGTGTGTCTCTCTCCCTCAGACACACGGCAAAGCATTTTTTTCACCTTTAGCAAGGCTTTTATTACATATATGTTAGGTGATATTATTTCATAGGATCATGAGAGCACACATATGATCATAGGTTATTGTGGTCTTGATCACTATATACATGCACCCCCCTGATTCCGACGTTCTCGTGGACTTCCTCCGGCGAAACCCTGATGATCTACGGGCCTCGGATCGTCTACCCCCTAGACATTCTTCTGACAGGGGTAGCCCGGCGTAGCTCTCTCTTGTTTTGTGTTTGATTATGTCATGGGATGATGTGAAACCATGTTGGTTCACAAGTTGGGGCACTATATGGCCCGGTTTCACCGTAACGGGGAGATTCCCCCTTATACAGGTCCAGAACCTTCGCTTCTAGGTTAGAGCGCATGCATGTGAGGGGGCCACATGCAATCACCTATATCAACCTGGCACCACACTCACACACATATGCTAGGGACACATGCAAGTTTTCATCGATTCCGACGTTCTCGTGGACTTCCTCCGGCGAAACCCTGATGATCTGCGGGCCTCGGATCGTCTACCCCCCTAGACATTCTTCTGACAGGGGTAGCCTGGCGTAGCTCTCTCTTGTTTTGTGTCTGACTAGGTCATAGGATGATGTAAAACCATGTTGGTTCACAAGTTGGGGCACTATCCTACCCGGTTTCACCTGAACGAGGAGATTCCCCCTCATACAGGTCCAGAACCTTTCGCTTCTAGGTTAGAGCGCATGCATGCGAGGGGGACACATGAAATCACCTATACCAACCTTGCACCACACTCACACACATATGCTAGGGACACATGCAAGTTTTTAGATGATTCCGACGTTCTCGTGGTCTTCCTCCGGCGAAACCCTGATCTGCGGGACTCGAATCGTCTACCCCCCTAGACATTCTTCTGACAGGGGTAGCCCGACGTAGCTCTCTCTTGTTTTGTGTCTGACTAGGTCATAGGATGATGTAAAACCATGTTGGTTCACAAGTTGGGGCACTATCCTACCCGGTTTCACCTGAATGGGGAGATTCCCCCTTATATAGGTCCGTAACCTTCCGCTTCTAGGTTAGAGCGCATGCATGCGAGGGGGACACATGCAATCACCTATACCAACCTTGCACCACACTCACACACATATGCTAGGGACACATGCAAGTTTTCAGATGATTCCGACGTTCTTGCGGACTTCCATCGGCGAAACCCTGATCTGCGGGACTCGGACCGTCTACCCCCCTAGACATTCTTCTGACAGGGGTAGCCCGGCGTAGCTCTCTCTTGTTTTGTGTTTGATTATGTCATGGGGTTATGTGAAACCATGTTGGTTCACAAGTTGGGGCACTACACGGCCCGGTTTCACCGTAACGGGGAGATTCCCCCTTATACAGGTCCAGAACCTTCGCTTCTAGGTTAGAGCGCATGCATGTGAGGGGGGACACATGCAATCACCTATACCAACCTGGAACCACACTCACACACATATGATAGGGACACATGCAAGTTTTCATCGATTCCGACGTTCTCGTGGACTTCCTCCGGCGAAACCCTGATGATCTGCGGGCCTCGGATCGTCTACCCCCCTAGACATTCTTCTGACAGGGGTAGCCCGGCGTAGCTCTCTCTTGTTTTGTGTCTGACTAGGTCATAGGATGATGTAAAACCATGTTGGTTCACAAGTTGGGGCACTATCCTACCTGGTTTCACCTGAACGGGGAGATTCCCCCTTATACAGGTCCAGAACCTTTCGCTTCTAGGTTAGAGCGCATGCATGCGAGGGGGACACATGCAATCACCTATACAAACCTTGCACCACACTCACACACATATTCTAGGGACACATGCAAGTTTTCAGATGATTCCGACGTTCTCGTGGTCTTCCTCCGGCGAAACCCTGATCTGCGGGCCTCGGATCGTCTACCCCCCTAGACATTCTTCTGACAGGGGTAGCCCGGCGTAGCTCTCTCTTGTTTTGTGTCTGACTAGGTCATAGGATGATGTAAAACCATGTTGGTTCACAAGTTGGGGCACTATCTTACCCGGTTTCACCTGAACGGGGAGATTCCCCCTTATACAGGTCCAGAACCTTCGCTTCTAGGTTAGAGCGCATGCATGCGAGGGGGACACATGCAATCACCTATACCAACCTTGCACCACACTTACACACATATGCTAGGGACACATGCAAGTTTTCAGATGATTCCGACGTTCTCGTGGTCTTCCTCTGACGAAACCCTGATCTGCGGGACTCGGATCGTCTACCCCCCTAGACATTCTTCTGACAGGGGTAGCCCGGCGTAGCTCTCTCTTGTTTTGTGTCTGACTAGGTCATAGGATGATGTCAAACCATGTTGGTTCACAAGTTGGGGCACTATCCTACCCGGTTTCACGTGAACGGGGAGATTCCCCCTTATACAGGTCGAGAACCTTTTGCTTCTAGGTTAGAGCGCATGCATGCGAGAGGGACACATGCAATCACCTATAACAACCTTGCACCACACTCACACACATATGCTAGGGACACATGCAAGTTTTCAGATGATTCCGACGTTCTCGTGGTCTTCCTCCGGCGAAACCCTGATCTGCGGGACTCGGATCGTCTACCCCCCTAGACATTCTTCTGACAGGGGTAGCCCGGCGTAGCTCTCTCTTGTTTTGTGTCTGAGTAGGTGATAGGATGATGTAAAACCATGTTGGTTCACAAGTTGGGGCACTATCCTACCCGGTTTCACCTGAACGGGGAGATTCCCCCTTATACAGGTCCATAACCTTTCGCTTCTAGGTTAGAGCGCATGCATGCGAGGGGGACACATGCAATCACCTATACCAACCTTGAACCACACTCACACACATATGCTAGGGACACATGCAAGTTTTCAGATGATTCCGACATTCTTGCGGACTTCCACCGGCGAAACCCTGATCTGCGGGACTCGGACCGTCTACCCCCCTAGACATTCTTTTGACAGGGGTAGCCCGGCGTAGCTCTCTCTTGTTTTGTATTTGATTATGTCATGGGATGATGTGAAACCATGTTGGTTCACAAGTTGGGGCACTATACGGCCCGATTTCACCATAACGGGGAGATTCCCCCTTATACAGGTCCAGAACCTTCGCTTCTAGGTTAGAGCGCATGCATGTGAGGGGGGACACATGCAATCACCTATACCAACCTGGCACCACACTCACACACATATGCTAGGGACACATGCAAGTTTTCATCGATTCCGACGTTCTCGTGGACTTCCTCCGGCGAAACCCTGATGATCTACGGGCCTCGGATCGTCTACCCCCCTAGACATTCTTCTGACAGGGGTAGCCCGGCGTAGCTCTCTCTTGTTTTGTGTCTGACTAGGTCATAGGATGATGTAAAACCATGTTGGTTCACAAGTTGGGGCACTATCCTACCCGGTTTCACATGAACGGGGAGATCCCCCCTTATACAGGTCTAGAACCTTTCGCTTCTAGGTTAGAGCGCATGCATGCGAGAGGGACACACGCAATCACCTATACCAACCTTGCACCACACTCACACACATATGCTAGGGACACATGCAAGTTTTCAGATGATTCCGACGTTCTCGTGGTCTTCCTCCGGCGAAACCCTGATCTGCGAGACTCAGATCGTCTACCCCCCTAGACATTCTTCTGATAGTGGTAGCCCGGCGTAGCTCTCTCTTGTTTGTGTCTGACTAGGTCATAGGATGATGTAAAACCATGTTGGTTCACAAGTTGGGGCACTATCCTACCCGGTTTCACCTAAACAGGGAGATTCCCCCTTATACAGGTCCAGAACCTTCGCTTCTAGGTTAGAGCGCATGCATGTGAGGGGGGACACATGCAATCACCTATATATACCAACCTGGCACCACACTCACACACATATGCTAGGGACACATGCAAGTTTTCATCGATTCCGACGTTCTCGTGGACTTCCTCCGGCGAAACCCTGATGATCTGCGGGCCTCGGATCGTCTACCTAATGGAAATGAAGTTCAGCATCCTCTAGAACCTTATGGTCTATTGCAAAGTTAGTGTTTCCATGGTCTGAATACTTACAAATAGGCAACAAAAAGTTAACTAAAAACTTTAAATAAATAAATTTGAAAGAAAAAAATAAAAAGATAATTAGAAAATACCTAAAGGCACACGGCAAAGGACAAAGCACACGGCAAAGAGGTCCTTTGCCGTGTGCCTGTCGCCGTCAAACACATGGCAAAGGTCCTTTGCCGTGTGTCTCTCTCCCTCAGACACACGGCAAAGAATTTTTTTCACCTTTAGCAAGGCTTTTATTACATATATGTTAGGTGATATTATTTCATAGGATCATGAGAGCACACATATGATCATAGGTTACTGTGGTCTTGATCACTATATACATGCACCCCCCTGATTCCGACGTTCTCGTGGACTTCCTCCGGCGAAACCCTGATGATCTACGGGCCTCGGATCGTCTACCCCCTAGACATTCTTCTGACAGGGGTAGCCCGGCGTAGCTCTCTCTTGTTTTGTGTTTGATTATGTCATGGGATGATGTGAAACCATGTTGGTTCACAAGTTGGGGCACTATATGGCCCGGTTTCACCGTAACGGGGAGATTCCCCCTTATACAGGTCCAGAACCTTCGCTTCTAGGTTAGAGCGCATGCATGTGAGGGGGGACACATGCAATCACCTATATCAACCTGGCACCACACTCACACACATATGCTAGGGACACATGCAAGTTTTCATCGATTCCGACGTTCTCGTGGACTTCCTCCGGCGAAACCCTGATGATCTGCGGGCCTCGGATCGTCTACCCCCCTAGACATTCTTCTGACAGGGGTAGCCTGGCGTAGCTCTCTCTTGTTTTGTGTCTGACTAGGTCATAGGATGATGTAAAACCATGTTGGTTCACAAGTTGGGGCACTATCCTACCCGGTTTCACCTGAACGAGGAGATTCCCCCTCATACAGGTCCAGAACCTTTCGCTTCTAGGTTAGAGCGCATGCATGCGAGGGGGACACATGCAATCACCTATACCAACCTTGCACCACACTCACACACATATGCTAGGGACACATGCAAGTTTTTAGATGATTCCGACGTTCTCGTGGTCTTCCTCTGGCGAAACCCTGATCTGCGGGACTCGAATCATCTACCCCCCTAGACATTCTTCTGACAGGGGTAGCCCGGCGTAGCTCTCTCTTGTTTTGTGTCTGACTAGGTCATAGGATGATGTAAAACCATGTTGGTTCACAAGTTGGGGCACTATCCTACCCGGTTTCACCTGAACGGGGAGATTCCCCCTTATATAGGTCCGTAACCTTCCGCTTCTAGGTTAGAGCGCATGCATGGGAGGGGGACACATGCAATCACCTATACCAACCTTGCACCACACTCACACACATATGCTAGGGACACATGCAAGTTTTCAGATGATTCCGACGTTCTTGCGGACTTCCATCGGCGAAACCCTGATCTGCGGGACTCGGACCGTCTACCCCCCTAGACATTCTTCTGACAGGGGTAGCCCGGCGTAGCTCTCTCTTGTTTTGTGTTTGATTATGTCATGGGATGATGTGAAACCATGTTGGTTCACAAGTTGGGGCACTATACGGCCCGGTTTCACCGTAACGGGGAGATTCCCCCTTATACAGGTCCAGAACCTTCGCTTCTAGGTTAGAGCGCATGCATGTGAGGGGGGACACATGCAATCACCTATACCAACCTGGAACCACACTCACACACATATGCTAGGGACACATGCAAGTTTTCATCGATTCCGACGTCTCGTGGACTTCCTCCGGCGAAACCCTGATGATCTGCGGGCCTCGGATCGTCTACCCCCCTAGACATTCTTCTGACAGGGGTAGCCCGGCGTAGCTCTCTCTTGTTTTGTGTCTGACTAGGTCATAGGATGATGTAAAACCATGTTGGTTCACAACTTGGGGCACTATCCTACCTGGTTTCACCTGAACGGGGAGATTCCCCCTTATACAGGTCCAGAACCTTTCGCTTCTAGGTTAGAGCGCATGCATGCGAGGGGGACACATGCAATAACCTATACAAACCTTGCACCACACTCACACACATATTCTAGGGACACATGCAAGTTTTCAGATGATTCCGACGTTCTCGTGGTCTTCATCCGGCGAAACCCTGATCTGCGGGCCTCGGATCGTCTACCCCCCTAGACATTCTTCTGACAGGGGTAGCCCGGCGTAGCTCTCTCTTGTTTTGTGTCTGACTAGGTCATAGGATGATGTAAAACCATGTTGGTTCACAAGTTGGGGCACTATCTTACCCGGTTTCACCTGAACGGGGAGATTCCCCCTTATACAGGTCCAGAACCTTCGCTTCTAGGTTAGAGCGCATGCATGCGAGGGGGACACATGCAATCACCTATACCAACCTTGCACCACACTCACACACATATGCTAGGGACACATGCAAGTTTTCAGATGATTCCGACGTTCTCGTGGTCTTCCTCTGACGAAACCCTGATCTGCGGGACTCGGATCGTCTACCCCCCTAGACATTCTTCTGACAGGGGTAGCCCGGCGTAGCTCTCTCTTGTTTTGTGTCTGACTAGGTCATAGGATGATGTAAAACCATGTTGGTTCACAAGTTGGGGCACTATCCTACCCGGTTTCACGTGAACGGGGAGATTCCCCCTTATACAGGTCGAGAACCTTTTGCTTCTAGGTTAGAGCGCATGCATGCGAGAGGGACACATGCAATCACCTATAACAACCTTGCACCACACTCACACACATATGCTAGGGACACATGCAAGTTTTCAGATGATTCCGACGTTCTCGTGGTCTTCCTCCGGCGAAACCCTGATCTGCGGGACTCGGATCGTCTACCCCCCTAGACATTCTTCTGACAGGGGTAGCCCGGCGTAGCTCTCTCTTGTTTTGTGTCTGACTAGGTGATAGGATGATGTAAAACCATGTTGGTTCACAAGTTGGGGCACTATCCTACCCGGTTTCACCTGAACGGGGAGATTCCCCCTTATACAGGTCCATAACCTTTCGCTTCTAGGTTAGAGCGCATGCATGCGAGGGGGACACATGCAATCACCTATACCAACCTTGAACCACACTCACACACATATGCTAGGGACACATGCAAGTTTTCAGATGATTCCGACGTTCTTGCGGACTTCCACCGGCGAAACCCTGATCTGCGGGACTCGGACCGTCTACCCCCCTAGACATTCTTTTGACAGGGGTAGCCCGGCGTAGCTCTCTCTTGTTTTGTATTTGATTATGTCATGGGATGATGTGAAACCATGTTGGTTCACAAGTTGGGGCACTATACGGCCCGATTTCACCATAACGGGGAGATTCCCCCTTATACAGGTCCAGAACCTTCGCTTCTAGGTTAGAGCGCATGCATGTGAGGGGGGACACATGCAATCACCTATACCAACCTGGCACCACACTCACGCACATATGCTAGGGACACATGCAAGTTTTCATCGATTCCGACGTTCTCGTGGACTTCCTCCGACGAAACCCTGACGATCTGCGGGCCTCGGATCGTCTACCCCCCTAGACATTCTTCTGACAGGGGTAGCCCGGCGTAGCTCTCTCTTGTTTTGTGTCTGACTAGGTCATAGGATGATGTAAAACCATGTTGGTTCACAAGTTGGGGCATTATCCTACCCGGTTTCACATGAACGGGGAGATCCCCCCTTATACAGGTCTAGAACCTTTCGCTTCTAGGTTAGAGCGCATGCATGCGAGAGGGACACACGCAATCACCTATACCAACCTTGCACCACACTCACACACATATGCTAGGGACACATGCAAGTTTTCAGATGATTCCGACGTTCTCGTGGTCTTCCTCCGGCGAAACCCTGATCTGCGAGACTCAGATCGTCTACCCCCCTAGACATTCTTCTGATAGTGGTAGCCCGGCGTAGATCTCTCTTGTTTGTGTCTGACTAGGTCATAGGATGATGTAAAACCATGTTGGTTCACAAGTTGGGGCACTATCCTACCCGGTTTCACCTAAACAGGGAGATTCCCCCTTATACAGGTCCATAACCTTTCGCTTCTAGGTTAGAGCGCATGCATGCGAGGGGGACACATGCAATCACCTATACCAACCTTGCACCACACTCACACACATATGCTAGGGACACATGCAAGTTTTCAGATGATTCCGACGATCTTGCGGACTTCCACCGGCGAAACCCTGATCTCCGGGACTCGGACCGTCTACCCCCTAGACATTCTTCTGACAGGGGTAGCCCGGCGTAGCTCTCTCTTGTTTTGTGTTTGATTATGTCATGGGATGATGTGAAACCATGTTGGTTCACAAGTTGGGGCACTATACGGCCCGGTTTCACCGTAACAGGGAGATTCCCCCTTATACAGGTCCAGAACCTTCGCTTCTAGCTTAGAGCGCATGCATGTGAGGGGGGACACATGCAATCACCTATACCAACCTGGAACCACACTCACACACATATGCTAGGGACACATGCAAGTTTTCATCGATTCCGACGTTCTCGTGGACTTCCTCCGGTGAAACCCTGATGATCTGCGGGCCTCGGATCGTCTACCCCCCTAGACATTCTTCTGACAGGGGTAGCCCGGCGTAGCTCTCTCTTGTTTTGTGTCTGACTAGGTCATAGGATGATGTAAAACCATGTTGGTTCACAAGTTGGGGCACTATCCTACCTGGTTTCACCTGAACGGGGAGATTCCCCCTTATACAGGTCCAGAACCTTTCGCTTCTAGGTTAGAGGGCATGCATGCGAGGGGGACACATGCAATCACCTATACAAACCTTGCACCACACTCACACACATATTCTAGGGACACATGCAAGTTTTCAGATGATTCCGACGTTCTCGTGGTCTTCCTCCGGCGAAACCCTGATCTGCGGGCCTCGGATCATCTACCCCCCTAGACATTCTTCTGACAGGGGTAGCCCGGCGTAGCTCTCTCTTGTTTTGTGTCTGACTAGGTCATAGGATGATGTAAAACCATGTTGGTTCACAAGTTGGGGCACTATCTTACCCGGTTTCACCTGAACGGGGAGATTCCCCCTTATACAGGTCCAGAACCTTCGCTTCTAGGTTAGAGCGCATGCATGCGAGGGGGACACATGCAATCACCTATACCAACCTTGCACCACACTCACACACATATGCTAGGGACACATGCAAGTTTTCAGATGATTCCGACGTTCTCGTGGTCTTCCTCTGACGAAACCCTGATCTGCGGGACTCGGATCGTCTACCCCCCTAGACATTCTTCTGACAGGGGTAGCCCAGCGTAGCTCTCTCTTGTTTTGTGTCTGACTAGGTCATAGGATGATGTAAAACCATGTTGGTTCACAAGTTGGGGCACTATCCTACCCGGTTTCACGTGAACGGGGAGATTCCCCCTTATACAGGTCGAGAACCTTTTGCTTCTAGGTTAGAGCGCATGCATGCGAGAGGGACACATGCAATCACCTATAACAACCTTGCACCACACTCACACACATATGCTAGGGACACATGCAAGTTTTCACATGATTCCGACGTTCTCGTGGTCTTCCTCCGGCGAAACCCTGATCTGCGGGACTCGGATCGTCTACCCCCCTAGACATTCTTCTGACAGGGGTAGCCCGGCGTAGCTCTCTCTTGTTTTGTGTCTGACTAGGTGATAGGATGATGTAAAACCATGTTGGTTCACAAGTTGGGGCACTATCCTACCCGGTTTCACCTGAACGGGGAGATTCCCCCTTATACAGGTCCATAACCTTTCGCTTCTAGGTTAGAGCGCATGCATGCGAGGGGGACACATGCAATCACCTATACCAACCTTGAACCACACTCACACACATATGCTAGGGACACATGCAAGTTTTCAGATGATTCCGACGTTCTTGCGGACTTCCACCGGCGAAACCCTGATCTGCGGGACTCGGATCGTCTACCCCCCTAGACATTCTTTTGACAGGGGTAGCCCAGCGTAGCTCTCTCTTGTTTTGTATTTGATTATGTCATGGGATGATGTGAAACCATGTTGGTTCACAAGTTGGGGCACTATACGGCCCGATTTCACCATAACGGGGAGATTCCCCCTTATACAGGTCCAGAACCTTCGCTTCTAGGTTAGAGCGCATGCATGTGAGGGGGGACACATGCAATCACCTATACCAACCTGGCACCACACTCACACACATATTCTAGGGACGCATGCAAGTTTTCATCGATTCCGACGTTCTCGTGGACTTCCTCCGGCGAAACCCTGACGATCTGCGGGCCTCGGATCGTCTACCCCCCTAGACATTCTTCTGACAGGGGTAGCCCGGCGTAGCTCTCTCTTGTTTTGTGTCTGACTAGGTCATAGGATGATGTAAAACCATGTTGGTTCACAAGTTGGGGCATTATCCTACCCGGTTTAACATGAACGGGGAGATCCCCCCTTATACAGGTCTAGAACCTTTCGCTTCTAGGTTAGAGCGCATGCATGCGAGAGGGACACACGCAATCACCTATACCAACCTTGCACCACACTCACACACATATGCTAGGGACACATGCAAGTTTTCAGATGATTCCGACGTTCTCGTGGTCTTCCTCCGGCGAAACCCTGATCTGCGAGACTCAGATCGTCTACCCCCCTAGACATTCTTCTGATAGTGGTAGCCCGGCGTAGCTCTCTCTTGTTTGTGTCTGACTAGGTCATAGGATGATGTAAAACCATGTTGGTTCACAAGTTGGGGCACTATCCTACCCGGTTTCACCTAAACAGGGAGATTCCCCCTTATACAGGTCCATAACCTTTCGCTTCTAGGTTAGAGCGCATGCATGCGAGGGGGACACATGCAATCACCTATACCAACCTTGCACCACACTCACACACATATGCTAGGGACACATGCAAGTTTTCAGATGATTCCGACGATCTTGCGGACTTCCACCGGCGAAACCCTGATCTGCGGGACTCGGACGGTCTACCCCCTAGACATTCTTCTGACAGGGGTAGCCCGGCGTAGCTCTCTCTTGTTTTGTGTTTGATTATGTCATGGGATGATGTGAAACCATGTTGGTTCACAAGTTGGGGCACTATACGGCCCGGTTTCACCGTAACAGGGAGATTCCCCCTTATACAGGTCCAGAACCTTCGCTTCTAGCTTAGAGCGCATGCATGTGAGGGGGGACACATGCAATCACCTATACCAACCTGGAACCACACTCACACACATATGCTAGGGACACATGCAAGTTTTCATCGATTCCGATGTTCTCGTGGACTTCCTCCGGCGAAACCCTGATGATCTGCGGGCCTCGGATCGTCTACCCCCCTAGACATTCTTCTGACAGGGGTAGCCCGGCGTAGCTCTCTCTTGTTTTGTGTCTGACTGGGTCATAGGATGATGTTAAACCATGTTGGTTCACAAGTTGGGGCACTATCCTACCTGGTTTCACCTGAACGGGGAGATTCCCCCTTATACAGGTCCAGAACCTTTCGCTTCTAGGTTAGAGGGCATGCATGCGAGGGGGACACATGCAATCACCTATACAAACCTTGCACCACACTCACACACATATTCTAGGGACACATGCAAGTTTTCAGATGATTCCGACGTTCTCGTGGTCTTCCTCCGGCGAAACCCTGATCTGCGGGCCTCGGATCGTCTACCCCCCTAGACATTCTTCTGACAGGGGTAGCCCGGCGTAGCTCTCTCTTGTTTTGTGTCTGACTAGGTCATAGGATGATGTAAAACCATGTTGGTTCACAAGTTGGGGCACTATCTTACCCGGTTTCACCTGAACGGGGAGATTCCCCCTTATACAGGTCCAGAACCTTCGCTTCTAGGTTAGAGCGCATGCATGCGAGGGGGACACATGCAATCACCTATACCAACCTTGCACCACACTCACACACATATGCTAGGGACACATGCAAGTTTTCAGATGATTCCGACGTTCTCGTGGTCTTCCTCTGACGAAACCCTGATCTGCGGGACTCGGATCGTCTACCCCCCTAGACATTCTTCTGACAGGGGTAGCCCAGCGTAGCTCTCTCTTGTTTTGTGTCTGACTAGGTCATAGGATGATGTAAAACCATGTTGGTTCACAAGTTGGGGCACTATCCTACCCGGTTTCACGTGAACGGGGAGATTCCCCCTTATACAGGTCGAGAACCTTTTGCTTCTAGGTTAGAGCGCATGCATGCGAGAGGGACACATGCAATCACCTATAACAACCTTGCACCACACTCACACACATATGCTAGGAACACATGCAAGTTTTCAGATGATTCCGACGTTCTCGTGGTCTTCCTCCGGCGAAACCCTGATCTGCGGGACTCGGATCGTCTACCCCCCTAGACATTCTTCTGACAGGGGTAGCCCGGCGTAGCTCTCTCTTGTTTTGTGTCTGACTAGGTGATAGGATGATGTAAAACCATGTTGGTTCACAAGTTGGGGCACTATCCTACCCGGTTTCACCTGAACGGGGAGATTCCCCCTTATACAGGTCCATAACCTTTCGCTTCTAGGTTAGAGCGCATGCATGCGAGGGGGACACATGCAATCACCTATACCAACCTTGAACCACACTCACACACATATGCTAGGGACACATGCAAGTTTTCAGATGATTCCGATGTTCTTGCGGACTTCCACCGGCGAAACCCTGATCTGCGGGACTCGGACCGTCTACCCCCCTAGACATTCTTTTCATAGGGGTAGCCCGGCGTAGCTCTCTCTTTTTTTTTGTATTTGATTATGTCATGGGATGATGTGAAACCATGTTGGTTCACAAGTTGGGGCACTATACGGCCCGATTTCACCATAACGGGGAGATTCCCCCTTATACAGGTCCAGAACCTTCGCTTCTAGGTTAGAGCGCATGCATGTGAGGGGGGACACATGCAATCACCTATACCAACCTGGCACCACACTCACACACATATGCTAGGGACACATGCAAGTTTTCATCGATTCCGACGTTCTCGTGGACTTCCTCCGGCGAAACCCTGATGATCTGCGGGCCTCGGATCGTCTACCCCCCTAGACATTCTTCTGACAGGGGTAGCCCGGCGTAGCTCTCTCTTGTTTTGTGTCTGACTAGGTCATAGGATGATGTAAAACCATGTTGGTTCACAAGTTGGGGCACTATCCTACCCGGTTTCACATGAACGGGGAGATCCCCCCTTATACAGGTCTAGAACCTTTCGCTTCTAGGTTAGAGCGCATGCATGCGAGAGGGACACACGCAATCACCTATACCAACCTTGCACCACACTCACACACATATGCTAGGGACACATGCAAGTTTTCAGATGATTCCGACGTTCTCGTGGTCTTCCTCCGGCGAAACCCTGATCTGCGGGACTCGGATCGTCTACCCCCCTAGACATTCTTCTGACAGGGGTAGCCCGGCGTAGCTCTCTCTTGTTTTGTGTCTGACTAGGTCATAGGATGATGTAAAACCATGTTGGTTCACAAGTTGGGGCACTATCCTACCCGGTTTCACGTGAACGGGGAGATTCCCCCTTATACAGGTCGAGAACCTTTTGCTTCTAGGTTAGAGCGCATGCATGCGAGAGGGACACATGCAATCACCTATAACAACCTTGCACCACACTCACACACATATGCTAGGGATACATGCAAGTTTTCAGATGATTCCGACGTTCTCGTGGTCTTCCTCCGGCGAAACCCTGATCTGCGGGACTCGGATCGTCTACCCCCCTAGACATTCTTCTGACAGGGGTAGCCCGGCGTAGCTCTCTCTTGTTTTGTGTTTGATTATGTCATGGGATGATGTGAAACCATGTTGGTTCACAAGTTGGGGCACTATACGGCCCGGTTTCACCGTAACAGGGAGATTCCCCCTTATACAGGTCCAGAACCTTCGCTTCTAGGTTAGAGCGCATGCATGTGAGGGGGGACACATGCAATCACCTATACCAACCTGGCACCACACCCACACACATATCCTAGGGACACATGAAATTTTTCATCGATTCCGACGTTCTCGTGTACTTCCTCCGGCGAAACCCTGATGATCTGCGGGCCTCGGATCGTCTACCCCCCTAGACATTCTTCTGACAGGGGTAGCCCGGCGTAGCTCTCTCTTGTTTTGTGTCTGACTAGGTCATAGGATGATGTAAAACCATGTTGGTTCACAAGTTGGGGCACTATCCTACCCGGTTTCACGTGAACGGGGAGATTCCCCCTTATACAGGTCGAGAACCTTTCGCTTCTAGGTTAGAGCGCATGCATGGGAGAGGGACACATGCAATCACCTATACCAACCTTGCACCACACTCACACACATATGCTAGGGACACATGCAAGTTTTCAGATGATTCCGACGTTCTCGTGGTCTTCCTCCGGCGAAACCCTGATCTACGGGACTCGGATCGTCTACCCCCCTAGACATTCTTCTGACAGGGGTAGCCCGGCGTAGCTCTCTCTTGTTTTGTGTCTGACTAGGTCATAGGATGATGTAAAACCATGTTGGCTCACAAGTTGGGGCACTATCCTACCCGGTTTCACCTGAACGGGGAGATTCCCCCTTATACAGGTCCATAACCTTTCGCTTCTAGGTTAGAGCGCATGCATGCGAGGGGGGACACATGCAATCACCTATACCAACCTTGCACCACACTCACACAGATATGCTAGGGACACATGCAAGTTTTCAGATGATTCCGACGTTCTTGCGGACTTCCACCGGCGAAACCCTGATCTGCGGGACTCGGACCGTCTACCCCCCTAGACATTCTTCTAACAGGGGTAGCCCGGCGTAGCTCTCTCTTGTTTTGTGTTTGATTATGTCATGGGATAATGTGAAACCATGTTGGTTCACAAGTTGGGGCACTATACGGCCCGGTTTCACGGTAACAGGGAGATTCCCCCTTATACAGGTCCAGAACCTTCGCTTCTAGGTTAGAGCGCATCCATGTGAGGGGGGACACATGCAATCACCTATACCAACCTGGCACCACACTCACACACATATGCTAGGGACACATGAAAGTTTTCATCGATTCCGACGTTCTCGTGGACTTCCTCCGGAGAAACCCTGATGATCTGCGGGCCTCGGATCGTCTACCCCCCTAGACATTCTTCTGACAGGGGTAGCCCGGCGTAGCTCTCTCTTGTTTTGTGTCTGACTAGGTCATAGGATGATGTAAAACCATGTTGGTTCACAAGTTGGGGCACTATCCTACCCGGTTTCACGTGAACGGGGAGATTCCCCCTTATACAGGTCGAGAACCTTTCGCTTCTAGGTTAGAGCGCATGCATGCGAGAGGGACACATGCAATCACCTATACCAACCTTGCACCACACTCACACACATATGCTAGGGACACATGCAAGTTTTCAGATGATTCCGACGTTCTCGTGGTCTTCCTCCGGTGAAACCCTGATCTACGGGACTCGGATCGTCTACCCCCCTAGACATTCTTCTGACAGGGGTAGCCCAGCGTAGCTCTCTCTTGTTTTGTGTCTGACTAGGTCATAGGATGATGTAAAACCATGTTGGCTCACAAGTTGGGGCACTATCCTACCCGGTTTCACCTGAACGGGGAGATTCCCCCTTATACAGGTCCAGAACCTTCGCTTCTAGGTTAGAGCGCATGCATGTGAGGGGGGACACATGCAATCACCTATATATACCAACCTGGCACCACACTCACACACATATGCTAGGGACACATGCAAGTTTTCATCGATTCAGACGTTCTCGTGGACTTCCTCCGGCGAAACCCTGATGATCTGCGGGCCTCGGATCGTCTACCTAATGGAAATGAAGTTCAGCATCCTCTAGAACCTTATGGTCTATTGCAAAGTTAGTGTTTCCATGGTCTGAATACTTACAAATAGGCAACAAAAAGTTAACTATAAACTTTAAATAAATACATTAGAAAGAAAAAAATAAAAAGAAAATTAGAAAATACCTAAAGGCACACGGCAAAGGACAAAACACACGGCAAAGAGGTCCTTTGCCGTGTGCCTGTCGCCGTCAAACACACGACAAAGGTCCTTTGCCGTGTGTCTCTCTCCCTCAGACACACGGCAAAGAATTTTTTTCACCTTTAGCAAGGCCTTTATTACATATATGTTAGGTGATATTATTTCATAGGATCATGAGAGCACACATAGGTTATTGTGGTCTTGATCACTATATACATGCACCTCCCTGATTCCGACGTTCTCGTGGACTTCCTCCGGCGAAACCCTGATGATCTACGGGCCTCGGATCGTCTACCCCCTAGACATTCTTCTGACAGGGGTAGCCCGGCGTAGCTCTCTCTTGTTTTGTGTTTGATTATGTCATGGGATGATGTGAAACCATGTTGGTTCACAAGTTGGGGCACTATACGGCCCGGTTTCACCGTAACGGGGAGATTCCCCCTTATACAGGTCCAGAACCTTCTCTTCTAGGTTAGAGCGCATGCATGTGAGGGGGGACACATGCAATCACCTATACCAACCTGGCACCACACTCACACACATATGCTAGGGACACATGCAAGTTTTCATCGATTCCGACGTTCTCGTGGACTTCCTCCGGCGAAACCCTGATGATCTGCGGGCCTCGGATCGTCTACCCCCCTAGACATTCTTCTGACAGGGGTAGCCCGATGTAGCTCTCTCTTGTTTTGTGTCTGACTAGGTCATAGGATGATGTAAAACCATGTTGGTTCACAAGTTGGGGCACTATC
The DNA here is from genome assembly GCA_916181665.1 of Avena sativa. Classification (NCBI taxonomy): domain Eukaryota; kingdom Viridiplantae; phylum Streptophyta; class Magnoliopsida; order Poales; family Poaceae; genus Avena; species Avena sativa. Next base: position 389,955,138 of record OV702296.1, read on the forward strand.
CTACCCGGTTTCACCTGAACGGGGAGATTCCCCCTTATACAGGTCCAGAACCTTCGCTTCTAGGTTAGAGCGCATGCATGCGAGGGGGACACATGTAATCACCTATACCAACCTTGCACCACACTCACACACATATGCTAGGGACACATGCAAGTTTTCAGATGATTCCGACGTTCTCGTGGTCTTCCTCCGACGAAACCCTGATCTGCGGGACTCGGATCGTCTACCCTCCTAGACATTCTTCTGACAGGGGTAGCCCGGCGTAGCTGTCTCTTGTTTTGTGTCTGACTAGGTCATAGGATGATGTAAAACCATGTTGGTTCACAAGTTGGGGCACTATCCTACCCGGTTTCACGTGAACGGGGAGATTCCCCCTTATACAGGTCGAGAACCTTTCGCTTCTAGGTTAGAGCACATGCAATCACCTATACCAACCTTGCACCACACTCACACACATATGCTAGGGACACATGCAAGTTTTCAGATGATTCCGACGTTCTCATGGTCTTCCTTCGGCGAAACCTTGATCTGCGGGACTCGGATCGTCTACCCCCCTAGACATTCTTCTGACAGGGGTAGCCCGGCGTAGCTCTCTCTTGTTTTGTGTCTGACTAGGTCATAGGATGATGTAAAACCATGTTGGTTCACAAGTTGGGGCACTATCCTACCCGGTTTCACCTGAACGGGGAGATTCCCCCTTATACAGGTCCATAACCTTTCGCTTCTAGGTTAGAGCGCATGCATGCGAGGGGGACACATGCAATCACCTATACCAACCTTGCACCACACTCACACACCTATGCTAGGTACACATGCAAGTTTTCAGATGATTCCGACGTTCTTGCGGACTTCCACCGGCGAAACCCTGATCTGCGGGACTCGGACCGTCCACCCCCCTAGACATTCTTCTGACGGGGGTAGCTCGGCGTAGCTCTCTCTTGTTTTGTGTTTGATTATGTCATGGGATGATGTGAAACCATGTTGGTTCACAAGTTGGGGCACTATACGGCCCGGTTTCACTGTAACAGGGAGATTCCCCCTTATACAGGTCCAGAACCTTCGCTTCTAGGTTAGAGCACATGCATGTGAGGGGGGACACATGCAATCACCTATATATACCAACCTGGCACCACACTCACACACATATGCTAGGGACACATGCAAGTTTTCATCGATTCCGACGTTCTCGTGGAATTCCTCCGGCGAAACCCTGATGATCTGCGGGCCTCGGATCGTCTACCTAATGGAAATGAAGTTCAGCATCCTCTAGAACCTTATGGTCTATTGCAAAGTTAGTGTTTCCATGGTCTGAATACTTACAAATAGGCAACAAAAAGTTAACTAAAAACTTTAAATAAATACATTTGAAAGAAAAAAATAAAAAGAAAATTAGAAAATACCTAAAGGCACACGGCAAAGGACGAAACACACGGCAAAGAGGTCCTTTGCCGTGTGCCTGTCGCCGTTAAACACACGGCAAAGGTCCTTTGCCGTGTGTCTCTCTCCCTCAGACACACGGCAAAGAATTTTTTTCACCTTTAGCAAGGCTTTTATTACATATATGTTAGGTGATATTATTTCATAGGATCATGAGAGCACACATATGATCATAGGTTATTGTGGTCTTGATCACTATATACATGCACCCCCTGATTCCGACGTTCTCGTGGACTTCCTCAGGCGAAACCCTGATGATCTACGGGCCTCGGATCGTCTACCCCCTAGACATTCTTCTGACAGGGGTAGCCCGGCGTAGCTCTCTCTTGTTTTGTGTTTGATTATGTCATGGGATGATGTGAAACCATGTTGGTTCACAAGTTGGGGCACTATATGGCCCGGTTTCACCGTAACGGGGAGATTCCCCCTTATACAGGTCCAGAACTTTCGCTTCTAGGTTAGAGCGCATGCATGTGAGGGGGGACACATGCAATCACTTATATGAACCTGGCACCACACTCACACACATATGCTAGGGACACATGCAAGTTTTCATCGATTCCGACGTTCTCGTGGACTTCCTCCGGCGAAACCCTGATGATCTGTGGGCCTCGGATCGTCTACCCCCCTAGACATTCTTCTGACAGGGGTAGCCTGGCGTAGCTCTCTCTTGTTTTGTGTCTGACTAGGTCACAGGATGATGTAAAACCATGTTGGTTCACAAGTTGGGGCACTATCCTACCCGGTTTCACCTGAACGAGGAGATTCCCCCTCATACAGGTCCAGAACCTTTCGCTTCTAGGTTAGAGCGCATGCATGCGAGGGGGACACATGCAATCACCTATACCAACCTTGCACCACACTCACACACATATGCTAGGGACACATGCAAGTTTTTAGATGATTCCGACGTTCTCGTGGTCTTCCTCCGGCGAAACCCTGATCTGCGGGACTCGAATCGTCTACCCCCCTAGACATTCTTCTGAGAGGGGTAGCCCGGCGTAGCTCTCTCTTGTTTTGTGTCTGACTAGGTCATAGGATGATGTAAAACCATGTTGGTTCACAAGTTGGGGCACTATCCTACCCGGTTTCACCTGAACGGGGAGATTCCCCCTTATACAGGTCCGTAACCTTCCGCTTCTAGGTTAGAGCGCATGCATGCGAGGGGGACACATGCAATCACCTATACCAACCTTGCACCACACTCACACACATATGCTAGGGACACATGCAAGTTTTCAGATGATTCTGACGTTCTTGCGGACTTCCACCGGCGAAACCCTGATCTGCGGGACTCGGACCGTCTACCCCCCTAGACATTCTTCTCACAGGGGTAGCCCGGCGTAGCTCTCTCTTGTTTTGTGTTTGATTATGTCATGGGATGATGTGAAACCATGTTGGTTCACAAGTTGGGGCACTATACGGCCCGGTTTCACCGTAACGGGGAGATTCCCCCCTATACAGGTCCAGAACCTTCGCTTCTAGGTTAGAGCGCATGCATGTGAGGGGGGACACATGCAATCACCTATACCAACCTGGAACCACACTCACACACATATGCTAGGGACACATGCAAGTTTTCATCGATTCCGACGTTCTCGTGGACTTCCTCCGGCGAAACCCTGATGATCTGCAGGCCTCGGATCGTCTACCCCCCTAGACATTCTTCTGACAGGGGTAGCCCGGCGTAGCTCTCTCTTGTTTTGTGTATGACTAGGTCATAGGATGATGTAAAACCATGTTGGTTCACAAGTTGGGGCACTGTCCTACCTGGTTTCACCTGAACGGGGAGATTCCCCCTTATACAGGTCCAGAACCTTTCGCTTCTAGGTTAGAGCGCATGCATGCGAGGGGGACACATGCAATCACCTATACAAACCTTGCACCACACTCACTAACATATTCTAGGGACACATGCAATTTTTCAGATGATTCCGACGTTCTCGTGGTCTTCCTCCGGCGAAACCCTGATCTGCGGGCCTCGGATCGTCTACCCCCCTAGACATTCTTCTGACAGGGGTAGCCCGGCGTAGCTCTCTCTTGTTTTGTGTCTGACTAGGTCATAAGATGATGTAAAACCATGTTGGTTCACAAGTTGGGGCACTATCTTACCCGGTTTCACCTGAACGGGGAGATTCCCCCTTATACAGGTCCAGAACCTTCGCTTCTAGGTTAGAGCGCATGCATGCGAGGGGGACACATGCAATCACCTATACCAACCTTGCACCACACTCACACACATATGCTAGGGACACATGCAAGTTTTCAGATGATTCCGACGTTCTCGTGGTCTTCCTCCGATGAAACCCTGATCTGCGGGACTCGGATCGTCTACCCCCCTAGACATTCTTCTGACAGGGGTAGCCTGGCGTAGCTCTCTCTTGTTTTGTGTCTGACTAGGTCATAGGATGATGTAAAACCATGTTGGTTCACAAGTTGGGGCACTATCCTACCCGGTTTCACGTGAACGGGGAGATTCCCCCTTATACAGGTCGAGAACCTTTTGCTTCTAGGTTAGAGCGCATGCATGCGAGAGGGACACATGCAATCACCTATAACAACCTTGCACCACACTCACACACATATGCTAGGGACACATGCAAGTTTTCAGATGATTCCGACGTTCTCGTGGTCTTCCTCCGGCGAAACCCTGATCTGCGGGACTCGGATCGGCTACCCCCTAGACATTCTTCTGACAGGGGTAGCCCGGCATAGCTCTCTCTTGTTTTGTGTCTGACTAGGTGATAGGATGATGTAAAACCATGTTGGTTCACAAGTTGGGGCACTATCCTACCCGGTTTCACCTGAACGGGGAGATTCCCCCTTATACAGGTCCATAACCTTTCGCTTCTAGGTTAGAGCGCATGCATGCGAGGGGGACACATGCAATCACCTATACCAACCTTGAACCACACTCACACACATATGCTAGGGACACATGCAAGTTTTCAGATGATTCCGACGTTCTTGCGGACTTCCACCGGAGAAACCCTGATCTGCGGGACTCGGACCGTCTACCCCCCTAGACATTCTTTTGACAGGGGTAGCCCGGCGTAGCTCTCTCTTGTTTTGTATTTTATTATGTCATGGGATGATGTGAAACCATGTTGGTTCACAAGTTGGGGCACTATACGGCCCGATTTCACCATAACGGGGAGATTCCCCCTGATACAGGTCCAGAACCTCCGCTTCTAGGTTAGAGCGCATGCATGTGAGGGGGGACACATGCAATCACCTATACCAACCTGGCACCACACTCACACACATATGCTAGGGACACATGCAAGTTTTCATCGATTCCGACATTCTCGTGGACTTCCTCCGGCGAAACCCTGATGATCTGCGGTCCTCGGATCGTCTACCCCTCTAGACATTCTTCTGACAGGGGTAGCCCGGCGTAGCTCTCTCTTGTTTTGTGTCTGACTAGGTCATAGGATGATGTAAAACCATGTTGGTTCACAAGTTGGGGCACTATCCTACCCGGTTTCACATGAACGGGGAGATCCCCCCTTATACAGGTTTAGAACCTTTCGCTTCTAGGTTAGAGCGCATGCATGCGAGAGGGACACACGCAATCACCTATACCAACCTTGCACCACACTCATACACATATGCTAGGGACACATGCAAGTTTTCAGATGATTCCGACGTTCTCGTGGTCTTCCTCCGGCGAAACCCTGATCTGCGAGACTCAGATCGTCTACCCCCCTAGACATTCTTCTGATAGTGGTAGCCCGGCGTAGCTCTCTCTCGTTTGTGTCCGACTAGGTCATAGGATGATGTAAAACCATGTTGGTTCACAAGTTGGGGCACTATCCTACCCAGTTTCACCTAAACAGGGAGATTCCCCCTTATACAGGTCCATAACCTTTCGCCTCTAGGTTAGAGCGCATGCATGCGAGGGGGACACATGCAATCACCTATACCGACCTTGCACCACACTCACACACATATTCTAGGGACACATGCAATTTTTCAGATGATTCCGACGATCTTGCGGACTTCCACCGGCGAAACCCTGATCTGCGGGACTCGGACCGTCTACCCCCCTAGACATTCTTCTGACAGGGGTAGCCCGGCGTAGCTCTCTCTTGTTTTGTGTTTGATTATGTCATGGGATGATGTGAAACCATGTTGGTTCACAAGTTGGGGCACTATACGGCCCGGTTTCACCGTAACTGGGAGATTCCCCCTTATACAGGTCCAGAACCTTCGCTTCGAGGTTAGAGCGCATGCATGTGAGGGGGGACACATGCAATCAGCTATACCAACCTGGCACCACACTCACACACATATGCTAGGGACACATGAAATTTTTCATCGATTCCGACGTTCTCGTGTACTTCCTCCGGCGAAACCCTGATGATCTGCGGGCCTCGGATCGTCTACCCCCCTAGACATTCTTCTGACAGGGGTAGCCCGGCGTAGCTCTCTCTTGTTTTGTGTCTGACTAGGTCATAGGATGATGTAAAACCATGTTGGTTCACAAGTTGGGGCACTATCCTACCCGGTTTCACGTGAACGGGGAGATTCCCCCTTATATAGGTCGAGAACCATTCGCTTCTAGGTTAGAGCGCATGCATGCGAGAGGGACACATGCAATCACCTATACCAACCTTGCACCACACTCACACACATATGCTAGGGACACATGCAAGTTTTCATCGATTCCGACGTTCTCGTGGACTTCCTCCGGCGAAACCCTGATGATCTGCGGGCCTCGGATCGTCTACCCCCCTAGACATTCTTCTGACAGGGGTAGCCCGGCGTAGCTCTCTCTTGTTTTGTGTCTGACTAGGTCATAGGATGATGTAAAACCATGTTGGCTCACAAGTTGGGGCACTATCCTACCCGGTTTCACCTGAACGGGGAGATTCCCCCTTATACAGGTCCATAACCTTTCGCTTCTAGGTTAGAGCGCATGCATGCGAGGGGGACACATGCAATCACCTATACCAACCTTGCACCACACTCACACACATATGCTAGGGACACATGCAAGTTTTCAGATGATTCCGACGTTCTTGCGGACTTCCACCGGCGAAACCCTGATGTGTGAGTGTTGACACATGCAATCACCTATACCAACCTGGCACCACACTCACACACATATGCTAGGGACACATGCAAGTTTTCATCGATTCCGACGTTCTCGTGGACTTCCTCCGGCGAAACCCTGATGATCTGCGGGCCTCGGATCGTCTACCCCCCTAGACATTCTTCTGACAGGGATAGCCCGGCGTAGCTCTCTCTTGTTTTGTGTCTGACTAGGTCATAGGATGATGTAAAACCATGTTGGTTCACAAGTTGGGGCACTATCCTACCCGGTTTCACCTGAACAGGGAGATTCCCCATTATACAGGTCCATAACCTTTCGCTTCTAGGTTAGAGCGCATGCATGCGAGGGGGACACATGCAATCACCTATACAAACCTGGCACCACACTCACACACATATTCTAGGGACACATGCAAGTTTTCAGATGATTCCGACGTTCTCGTGGTCTTCCTCCGGCGAAACCCTGATCTGTGGGCCTCGGATCGTCTACCCCCCTAGACATTCTTCTGACAGGGGTAGCCTGGCGTAGCTCTCTCTTGTTTTGTGTATGACTAGGTCATAGGATGATGTAAAACCATGTTGGTTCACAAGTTGGGGCACTATCCTACCCGGTTTCACCTGAACGGGGAGATTCCCCCTTATACAGGTCCAGAACCTTCGCTTCTAGGTTAGAGCGCATGCATGCGAGGGGGACACATGCAATCACCTATACCAACCTTGCACCACACTCACACACATATGCTAGGGACACATGCAAGTTTTCAGATGATTCCGACGTTCTCGTGGTCTTCCTCCGACGAAACCCTGATCTGCGGGACTCAGATCGTCTACCCCCTTAGACATTCTTCTGACAGGGGTAGCCCGGCGTAGCTCTCTCTTGTTTTGTGTCTGACTAGGTCATAGGATGATGTAAAACCATGTTGGTTCACAAGTTGGGGCACTATCCTACCCGGTTTCACGTGAACGAGGAGATTCCCCCTTATACAGGTCGAGAACCTTTCACTTCTAGGTTAGAGCGCATGCATGCGAGAGGGACACATGCAATCACCTATAACAACCTTGCACCACACTCACACACATATGCTAGGGACACATGCAAGTTTTCAGATGATTCCGACGTTCTCGTGGTCTTCCTCCGGCGAAACCCTGATCTGCGGGACTCGGATCGTCTACCCCCTAGACATTCTTCTGTCAGGGGTAGCCCGGCGTAGCTCTCTCTTGTTTTCTGTCTGACTAGGTGATAGGATGATGTAAAACCATGTTGGTTCACAAGTTGGGGCACTATCCTACCCGGTTTCACCTGAACGGGGAGATTCCCCCTTATACCGGTCCATAACCTTTCGCTTCTAGGTTAGAGCGCATGCATGCGAGGGGGACACATGCAATCACCTATACCAACCTTGCACCACACTCACACACATATGCTAGGGACACATGCAAGTTTTCAGATGATTCCGACGTTCTTGCGGACTTCCACCGGCGAAACCCTGATCTGCGGGACTCGGACCGTCTACCCCCCTAGACATTCTTTTGACAGGGGTAGCCCGGCGTAGCTCTCTCTTGTTTTGTATTTGATTATGTCATGGGATGATGTGAAACCATGTTGGTTCACAAGTTGGGGCACTATACGGCCCGGTTTCACCATAACGGGGAGATTCCCCCTTATACAGGTCCAGAACCTTCGCTTCTAGGTTAGAGCGCATGCATGTGAGGGGGGACACATGCAATCACCTATACCAACCTGGCACCACACTCACACACATATGCTAGGGACACATGCAAGTTTTCATCGATTCCGACGTTCTCGTGGACTTCCTCTGGCGAAACCCTGATGATCTGCGGGCCTCGGATCGTCTACCCCCCTAGACATTCTTCTGACAGGGGTAGCCCGGCGTAGCTCTCTCTTGTTTTGTGTCAGACTAGGTCATAGGATGATGTAAAACCATGTTGGTTCACAAGTTGGGGCACTATCCTACCCGGTTTCACATGAACGGGAGATCCCCCCTTATACAGGTCTAGAACCTTTCGCTTCTAGGTTAGAGCGCATGCATGCGAGAGGGACACACGCAATCACCTATACCAACCTTGCACCACACTCACACACATATGATAGGGACACATGCAAGTTTTCAGATGATTCCGATGTTCTCGTGGTCTTCCTCCGGCGAAACCCTGATCTGCGAGACTCGGATCGTCTACCCCCCTAGACATTCTTCTGATAGGGGTAGCCCGGCGTAGCTCTCTCTTGTTTGTGTCTGACTAGGTCATAGGATGATGTAAAACCATGTTGGTTCACAAGTTGGGGCACTATCCTACCCGGTTTCACCTGAACAGGGAGATTCCCCCTTATACAGGTCCATAACCTTTCGCTTCTAGGTTAGAGCGCATGCATGCGAGGGGGACACATGCAATCACCTATACCAACCTTGCACCACACTCACACACATATGCTAGGGACACATGCAAGTTTTCAGATGATTCCGACGATCTTGCGGACGTCCACCGGCGAAACCCTGATCTGTGGGACTCGGACCGTCTACCCCCCTAGACATTCTTCTGACAGGGGTAGCCCGGCGTAGCTCTCTCTTGTTTTGTGTCTGATTATGTCATGGGATGATGTGAAACCATGTTGGTTCACAAGTTGGGGCACTATCCTACCCGGTTTCACCGTAACAGGGAGATTCCCCCTTATACAGGTCTAGAACCTTCGCTTCTAGGTTAGAGCGCATGCATGTGAGGGGGGACACATGCAATCACCTATACCAACCTGGCACCACACTCACACACATATGCTAGGGACACATGAAATTTTTCATCGATTCCGACGTTCTCGTGTACTTCCTCCGGCGAAACCCTGATGATCTGCGGGCCTCGGATCGTCTACCCCCCTAGACATTCTTCTGACAGGGGTAGCCCGGCGTAGATCTCTCTTGTTTTGTGTCTGACTAGGTCATAGGATGATGTAAAACCATGTTGGTTCACAAGTTGGGGCACTATCCTACCCGGTTTCACGTGAACGGGGAGATTCCCCCTTATACAGGTCGAGAACCTTTCGCTTCTAGGTTAGAGCGCATGCATGCGAGAGGGACACATGTAATCACCTATACCAACCTTGCACCACACTCACACACATATGCTAGGGACACATGCAAGTTTTCAGATGATTCCGACGTTCTCGTGGTCTTCCTCCGGCGAAACCCTGATCTACGTGACTCAGATCGTCTACCCCCCTAGACATTCTTCTGACAGGGGTAGCCCGGCGTAGCTCTCTCTTGTTTTGTGTCTGACTAGGTCATAGGATGATGTAAAACCATGTTGGCTCACAAGTTGGGGCACTATCCTACCCGGTTTCACCTGAACGGGGAGATTCCCCCTTATACAGGTCCATAACCTTTCGCTTCTAGGTTAGAGCGCATGCATGCGAGGGGGACACACGCAATCACCTATATAGACCTTGCACCACACTCACACACATATGCTAGGGACACATGCAAGTTTTTAGATGATTCCGACGTTCTTGCGGACTTCCACCGGCGAAACCCTGATCTGCGGGACTTGGACCGTCTACCCCCCTAGACATTCTTCTGACAGGGGTAGCCCGGCATAGCTCTCTCTTGTTTTGTGTTTGATTATGTCGTGGGATGATGTGAAACCATGTTGGTTCACAAGTTGGGGCACTATACGGCCCGGTTTCACTGTAACAGGGAGATTCCCCCTTATACAGGTCCAGAACCTTCGCTTCTAGGTTAGAGTGCATGCATGTGAGGGGGGACACATGCAATCACCTATACCAACCTGGCACCACACTCACACACATATTCTAGGGACACATGAAAGTTTTCATCGATTCCGACGTTCTCGTGGACTTCCTCCGACGAAACCCTGATGATCTGCGGGCCTCGGATCGTCTACCCCCCTAGACATTCTTCTGACAGGGGTAGCCCGGCGTAGCTCTCTCTTGTTTTGTGTCTGACTAGGTCATAGGATGATGTAAAACCATGTTGGTTCACAAGTTGGGGCACTATCCTACCCGGTTTCACGTGAACGGGGAGATTCCCCCTTATACAGGTCGAGAACCTTTCGCTTCTAGGTTAGAGCGCATGCATGCGAGAGGGACACATGCAATCACCTATACCAACCTTGCACCACACTCACACACATATGCTAGGGACACATGCAAGTTTTTAGATGATTCCGACGTTTTCGTGGTCTTCCTCCGGCGAAACCCTGATCTGCGGGACTCGGATCGTCTACCCCCCTAGACATTCTTCTGACAGGGTAGCCCGACGTAGCTCTCTCTTGTTTTGTGTCTGACTAGGTCATAGGATGATGTAAAACCATGTTGATTCACAAGTTGGGGCACTATCCTACCTGGTTTCAGCTGAACGGGGAGATTCCCCCTTATACAGGTCCATAACCTTTCGCTTCTAGGTTAGAGCGCATGCATGCGAGGGGGACACATGCAATCACCGATACCAACCTTGCACCACACTCACACACATATGCTAGGGACACATGCAAGTTTTCAGATGATTCCGACGTTCTGGCGGACTTCCACCGGCAAAACCCTGATCTGCGGGACTCGGACCGTCTACCCCCCTAGACATTCTTCTGACGGGGGTAGCTCGGTGTAGCTCTCTCTTGTTTTGTGTTTGATTATGTCATGGGATGATGTGAAACCATGTTGGTTCACAAGTTGGGGCACTATACGGCCCGGTTTCACCGTAACAGGGAGATTCCCCCTTATACAGGTCCAGAACCTTCGCTTCTAGGTTAGAGCGCATGCATGTGAGGGGGGACACATGCAATCACCTATATATACCAACCTGGCACCACACTCACACACATATGCTAGGGACACATGCAAGTTTTCATCGATTCCGACGTTCTCGTGGACTTCCTCCGGCGAAACCCTGATGATCTGCGGGCCTCGGATCGTCTACCTAATGGAAATGAAGTTCAGCATCCTCTAGAACCTTATAGTCTATTGCAAAGTTAGTGTTTCCATGGTCTGAATACTAACAAATAGGCAACAAAAAGTTAACTAAAAACTTTAAATAAATACATTGGAAAGAAAAAAATAAAAAGAAAATTAGAAAATACCTAAAGGCACACGGCAAAGGACAAAACACACGGCAAAGAGGTCCTTTGCCGTGTGCCTGTCGCCGTCCAACACACGACAAAGGTCCTTTGCCGTGTGTCTCCCTCCCTCAGACACACGGCAAAGAATTTTTTTCACCTTTAGCAAGGCTTTTATTACATATATGTTAGGTGATATTATTTCATAGGATCATGAGAGCACACATATGATCATAGGTTATTGTGGTCTTGATCACTATATACATGCACCCCCCTGATTCCGACGTTCTCGTGGACTTCCTCCGGCGAAACCCTGATGATCTACGGGCCTCGGATCGTCTACCCCCTAGACATTCTTCTGACAGGGGTAGCCCGGCGTAGCTCTCTCTTGTTTTGTGTTTGATTATGTCATGAGATGATGTGAAACCATGTTGGTTCACAAGTTGGGGCACTATACGGCCCGGTTTCACCGTAACGGGGAGATTCCCCCTTATACAGGTCCAGAACCTTCGCTTCTAGGTTAGAGCGCATGCATGTGAGGGGGGACACATGCAATCACCTATATCAACCTGGCACCACACTCACACACATATGCTAGGGACACATGCAAGTTTTCATCGATTCCGACGTTCTCGTCGACTTCCTCCGGCGAAACCCTGATGATCTGCGGGCCTCGGATCGTCTACCCCCCTAGACATTCTTCTGATAGGGGTAGCCCGGCATAGCTCTCTCTTGTTTTGTGTCTGACTAGGTCATAGGATGATGTAAAACCATGTCGGTTCACAAGTTGGGGCACTATCCTACCCGGTTTCACCTGAACGAGGAGATTCCCACTCATACAGGTCTAGAACCTTTCGCTTCTAGGTTAGAGCGCATGCATGCGAGGGGGACACATGCAATCACCTATTCCAACCTTGCACCACACTCACACACATATGCTAGGGACACATGCAAGTTTTCAGATGATTCCGACATTCTCGTGGTCTTCCTCCGGCGAAACCCTGATCTGCGGGACTCGAATCGTCTACCCCCCTAGACATTCTTCTGACAGGGGTAGCCCGGCGTAGCTCTCTCTTGTTTTGTGTCTGACTAGGTCATAGGATGATGTAAAACCATGTTGGTTCATAAGTTGGGGCACTATCCTACCCGGTTTCACCTGAACGGGGAGATTCCCCCTTATACAGGTCCATAACCTTCCGCTTCTAGGTTAGAGCACATGCATGCGAGGGGGAATCATGCAATCACCTATACCAACCTTGCACCACACTCACACACATATGCTAGGGACACATGCAAGTTTTCAGATGATTCCGACGTTCTTGCGGACTTCCACCGGCGAAACCCTGATCTGCGGAACTCGGACTGTCTACCCCCCTAGACATTCTTCTGACAGGGGTAGCCCGGCGTAGCTCTCTCTTGTTTTGTGTTTGATTATGTCATGGGATGATGTGAAACCATGTTGGTTCACAAGTTGGGGCACTATACGGCCCGGTTTCACCGTAACAGGGAGATTCCCCGTTATACAGGTCCAGAACCTTCGCTTCTAGGTTAGAGCGCATGCATGTGAGGGGGGACACATGCAATCACCTATACCAACCTGGCACCACACTCACACACATATGCTAGGGACACATGCAAGTTTTCATCGATTCCGACGTTCTCGTGGACTTCCTCCGGCGAAACCCTGATGATCTGTGGGCCTCGGATCGTCTACCCCCCTAGACATTCTTCTGACAGGGGTAGCCCGGCGTAGCTCTCTCTTGTTTTGTGTCTGACTAGGTCATAGGATGATGTAAAACCATGTTGGTTCACAAGTTGGGGCACTATCCTACCTGGTTTCACCTGAACGGGGAGATTCCCCCTTATACAGGTCCAGAAACTTTCGCTTCTAGGTTAGAGCGCATGCATGCGAGTGGGACACATGCAATCACCTATATAGACCTTGCACCACACTCACACACATATGCTAGGGACACGTGCAAGTTTTCAGATAATTCCGACGCTCTCGTGGTCTTCCTCCGGCGAAACCCTGATCTGCGGGCCTCGGATAGTCTACCCCCTAGACATTCTTCTGACAGGGGTAGCCCGGCGTAGCTCTCTCTTGTTTTGTGTCTAACTAGGTCATAGGATGATGTAAAACCATGTTGGTTCACAAGTTGGGGCACTATCCTACCCGGTTTCACCTGAACGGGGAGATTCCCCCTTATACAGGTCCAGAACCTTCGCCTCTAGGTTAGAGCGCATGCATGCGAGGGGGACACATGTAATCACCTATACCAACCTTGCACCACACTCACACACATATGCTAGGGACACATGCAAGTTTTTAGATGATTCCGACGTTCTCGTGGTCTTCCTCCGGCGAAACCCTGATCTGCGGGACTCGAATCGTCTACCCCCCTAGACATTCTTCTGACAGGGGTAGCCCGGCGTAGCTCTCTCTTGTTTTGTGTCTGACTAGGTCATAGGATGATGTAAAACCATGTTGGTTCACAAGTTGGGGCACTATCCTACCCGGTTTCACCTGAACGGGGAGATTCCCCCTTATACAGGTCCGTAACCTTCCGCTTCTAGGTTAGAGCGCATGCATGCGAGGGGGACACATGCAATCACCTATACCAACCTTGCACCACACTCACACACATATGCTAGGGACACATGCAAGTTTTCAGATGATTCCGACGTTCTTGCGGACTTCCACCGGCGAAACCATGATCTGCGGGACTCGGACCGTCTACCCCCCTAGACATTCTTCTGACGGGGGTAGCTCGGTGTAGCTCTCTCTTGTTTTGTGTTTGATTATGTCATGGGATGATGTGAAACCATGTTGGTTCACAAGTTGGGGCACTATACGGCCCGGTTTCACCGTAACAGGGAGATTCCCCCTTATACAGGTCCAGAACCTTCGCTTCTAGGTTAGAGCGCATGCATGTGAGGGGGGACACATGCAATCACCTATATATACCAACCTGGCACCACACTCACACACATATGCTAGGGACACATGCAAGTTTTCATCGATTCTGACGTTCTCGTGGACTTCCTCCGGCGAAACCCTGATGATCTGCGGGCCTCGGATCGTCTACCTAATGGAAATGAAGTTCAGCATCCTCTAGAACCTTATAGTCTATTGCAAAGTTAGTGTTTCCATGGTCTGAATACTAACAAATAGGCAACAAAAAGTTAACTAAAAACTTTAAATAAATACATTGGAAAGAAAAAAATAAAAAGAAAATTAGAAAATACCTAAAGGCACACGGCAAAGGACAAAACACACGGCAAAGAGGTCCTTTGCCGTGTGCCTGTCGCCGTCCAACACACGACAAAGGTCCTTTGCCGTGTGTCTCTCTCCCTCAGACACACGGCAAAGAATTTTTTTCACCTTTAGCAAGGCTTTTATTACATATATGTTAGGTGATATTATTTCATAGGATCATGAGAGCACACATATGATCATAGGTTATTGTGGTCTTGATCACTATATACATGCACCCCCCTGATTCCGACGTTCTCGTGGACTTCCTCCGGCGAAACCCTGATGATCTACGGGCCTCGGATCGTCTACCCCCTAGACATTCTTCTGACAGGGGTAGCCCGGCGTAGCTCTCTCTTGTTTTGTGTTTGATTATGTCATGAGATGATGTGAAACCATGTTGGTTCACAAGTTGGGGCACTATACGGCCCGGTTTCACCGTAACGGGGAGATTCCCCCTTATACAGGTCCAGAACCTTCGCTTCTAGGTTAGAGCGCATGCATGTGAGGGGGGACACATGCAATCACCTATATCAACCTGGCACCACACTCACACACATATGCTAGGGACACATGCAAGTTTTCATCGATTCCGACGTTCTCGTCGACTTCCTCCGGCGAAACCCTGATGATCTGCGGGCCTCGGATCGTCTACCCCCCTAGACATTCTTCTGATAGGGGTAGCCCGGCATAGCTCTCTCTTGTTTTGTGTCTGACTAGGTCATAGGATGATGTAAAACCATGTCGGTTCACAAGTTGGGGCACTATCCTACCCGGTTTCACCTGAACGAGGAGATTCCCACTCATACAGGTCTAGAACCTTTCGCTTCTAGGTTAGAGCGCATGCATGCAAGGGGGACACATGCAATCACCTATTCCAACCTTGCACCACACTCACACACATATGCTAGGGACACATGCAAGTTTTCAGATGATTCCGACATTCTCGTGGTCTTCCTCCGGCGAAACCCTGATCTGCGGGACTCGAATCGTCTACCCCCCTAGACATTCTTCTGACAGGGGTAGCCCGGCGTAGCTCTCTCTTGTTTTGTGTCTGACTAGGTCATAGGATGATGTAAAACCATGTTGGTTCATAAGTTGGGGCACTATCCTACCCGGTTTCACCTGAACGGGGAGATTCCCCCTTATACAGGTCCATAACCTTCCGCTTCTAGGTTAGAGCACATGCATGCGAGGGGGAATCATGCAATCACCTATACCAACCTTGCACCACACTCACACACATATGCTAGGGACACATGCAAGTTTTCAGATGATTCCGACGTTCTTGCGGACTTCCACCGGCGAAACCCTGATCTGCGGAACTCGGACTGTCTACCCCCCTAGACATTCTTCTGACAGGGGTAGCCCGGCGTAGCTCTCTCTTGTTTTGTGTTTGATTATGTCATGGGATGATGTGAAACCATGTTGGTTCACAAGTTGGGGCACTATACGGCCCGGTTTCACCGTAACAGGGAGATTCCCCGTTATACAGGTCCAGAACCTTCGCTTCTAGGTTAGAGCGCATGCATGTGAGGGGGGACACATGCAATCACCTATACCAACCTGGCACCACACTCACACACATATGCTAGGGACACATGCAAGTTTTCATCGATTCCGACGTTCTCGTGGACTTCCTCCGGCGAAACCCTGATGATCTGTGGGCCTCGGATCGTCTACCCCCCTAGACATTCTTCTGACAGGGGTAGCCCGGCGTAGCTCTCTCTTGTTTTGTGTCTGACTAGGTCATAGGATGATGTAAAACCATGTTGGTTCACAAGTTGGGGCACTATCCTACCTGGTTTCACCTGAACGGGGAGATTCCCCCTTATACAGGTCCAGAAACTTTCGCTTCTAGGTTAGAGCGCATGCATGCGAGTGGGACACATGCAATCACCTATATAGACCTTGCACCACACTCACACACATATGCTAGGGACACGTGCAAGTTTTCAGATAATTCCGACGCTCTCGTGGTCTTCCTCCGGCGAAACCCTGATCTGCGGGCCTCGGATAGTCTACCCCCTAGACATTCTTCTGACAGGGGTAGCCCGGCGTAGCTCTCTCTTGTTTTGTGTCTAACTAGGTCATAGGATGATGTAAAACCATGTTGGTTCACAAGTTGGGGCACTATCCTACCCGGTTTCACCTGAACGGGGAGATTCCCCCTTATACAGGTCCAGAACCTTCGCCTCTAGGTTAGAGCGCATGCATGCGAGGGGGACACATGTAATCACCTATACCAACCTTGCACCACACTCACACACATATGCTAGGGACACATGCAAGTTTTTAGATGATTCCGACGTTCTCGTGGTCTTCCTCCGGCGAAACCCTGATCTGCGGGACTCGAATCGTCTACCCCCTAGACATTCTTCTGACAGGGGTAGCCCGGCGTAGCTCTCTCTTGTTTTGTGTCTGACTAGGTCATAGGATGATGTAAAACCATGTTGGTTCACAAGTTGGGGCACTATCCTACCCGGTTTCACCTGAACGGGGAGATTCCCCCTTATACAGGTCCGTAACCTTCCGCTTCTAGGTTAGAGCGCATGCATGCGAGGGGGACACATGCAATCACCTATACCAACCTTGCACCACACTCACACACATATGCTAGGGACACATGCAAGTTTTCAGATGATTCCGACGTTCTTGCGGACTTCCACCGGCGAAACCATGATCTGCGGGACTCGGACCGTCTACCCCCCTAGACATTCTTCTGACAGGGGTAGCCCGGCGTAGCTCTCTCTTGTTTTGTGTTTGATTATGTCATGGGATGATGTGAAACCATGTTGGTTCACAAGTTGGGGCACTATACGGCCCGGTTTCACCGTAACGGGGAGATTCCCCCTTATACAGGTCCAGAACCTTCGCTTCTAGGTTAGAGCGCATGCATGTGAGGGGGGACACATGCAATCACCTATACCAACCTGGAACCACACTCACACACATATGCTAGGGACACATGCAAGTTTTCATCGATTCCGACGTTCTCGTGGACTTCCTCCGGCGAAACCCTGATGATCTGCGGGCCTCGGATCGTCTACCCCCCTAGACATTCTTCTGACAGGGGTAGCCCGGCGTAGCTCTCTCTTGTTTTGTGTCTGACTAGGTCATAGGATGATGTAAAACCATGTTGGTTCACAAGTTGGGGCACTATCCTACCTGGTTTCACCTGAACGGGGAGATTCCCCCTTATATA
The DNA here is from genome assembly GCA_916181665.1 of Avena sativa. Lineage (NCBI taxonomy): Eukaryota > Viridiplantae > Streptophyta > Magnoliopsida > Poales > Poaceae > Avena > Avena sativa. The sequence goes on from OV702296.1 coordinate 389,973,170, forward strand.
GGTCCAGAACCTTTCGCTTCTAGGTTAGAGCGCATGCATGCGAGGGGGACACATGCAATCACCTATACAAACCTTGCACCACACTCACTAACATATTCTAGGGACACATGCAATTTTTCAGATGATTCCGACGTTCTCGTGGTCTTCCTCCGGCGAAACCCTGATCTACGGGCCTCGGATCGTCTACCCCCCTAGACATTCTTCTGACAGGGGTAACCCGGCGTAGCTCTCTCTTGTTTTGTGTCTGACTAGGTCATAGGATGATGTAAAACCATGTCGGTTCACAAGTTGGGGCACTATCCTACCCGGTTTCAGCTGAACGAGGAGATTCCCCCTTATACAGGTCGAGAACCTTTTGCTTCTAGGTTAGAGCGCATGCATGCGAGAGGGACACATGCAGTCACCTATAACAACCTTGCACCACACTCACACACATATGCTAGGGACACATGCAAGTTTTCAGATGATTCCGACGTTCTCGTGGTCTTCCTCCGGCGAAACCCTGATCTGCGGGACTCGAATCGTCTACCCCCCTAGACATTCTTCTGACAGGGGTAGCCCGGCGTAGCTCTCTCTTGTTTTGTGTCTGACTAGGTCATAGGATGATGTAAAACCATGTTGGTTCATAAGTTGGGGCACTATCCTACCCGGTTTCACCTGAACGGGGAGATTCCCCCTTATACAGGTCCATAACCTTCCGCTTCTAGGTTAGAGCGCATGCATGCGAGGGGGAATCATGCAATCACCTATACCAACCTTGCACCACACTCACACACATATGCTAGGGACACATGCAAGTTTTCAGATGATTCCGACGTTCTTGCGGACTTCCACCGGCGAAACCCTGATCTGCGGAACTCGGACTGTCTACCCCCCTAGACATTCTTCTGACAGGGGTAGCCCGGCGTAGCTCTCTCTTGTTTTGTGTTTGATTATGTCATGGGATGATGTGAAACCATGTTGGTTCACAAGTTGGGGCACTATACGGCCCGGTTTCACCGTAACAGGGAGATTCCCCGTTATACAGGTCCAGAACCTTCGCTTCTAGGTTAGAGCGCATGCATGTGAGGGGGGACACATGCAATCACCTATACCAACCTGGCACCACACTCACACACATATGCTAGGGACACATGCAAGTTTTCATCGATTCTGACGTTCTCGTGGACTTCCTCCGGCGAAACCCTGATGATCTGTGGGCCTCGGATCGTCTACCCCCCTAGACATTCTTCTGACAGGGGTAGCCCGGCGTAGCTCTCTCTTGTTTTGTGTCTGACTAGGTCATAGGATGATGTAAAACCATGTTGGTTCACAAGTTGGGGCACTATCCTACCTGGTTTCACCTGAACGGGGAGATTCCCCCTTATACAGGTCCAGAAACTTTCGCTTCTAGGTTAGAGCGCATGCATGCGAGTGGGACACATGCAATCACCTATATAGACCTTGCACCACACTCACACACATATGCTAGGGACACGTGCAAGTTTTCAGATAATTCCGACGCTCTCGTGGTCTTCCTCCGGCGAAACCCTGATCTGCGGGCCTCGGATAGTCTACCCCCTAGACATTCTTCTGACAGGGGTAGCCCGGCGTAGCTCTCTCTTGTTTTGTGTCTAACTAGGTCATAGGATGATGTAAAACCATGTTGGTTCACAAGTTGGGGCACTATCCTACCCGGTTTCACCTGAACGGGGAGATTCCCCCTTATACAGGTCCAGAACCTTCGCCTCTAGGTTAGAGCGCATGCATGCGAGGGGGACACATGTAATCACCTATACCAACCTTGCACCACACTCACACACATATGCTAGGGACACATGCAAGTTTTTAGATGATTCCGACGTTCTCGTGGTCTTCCTCCGGCGAAACCCTGATCTGCGGGACTCGAATCGTCTACCCCCCTAGACATTCTTCTGACAGGGGTAGCCCGGCGTAGCTCTCTCTTGTTTTGTGTCTGACTAGGTCATAGGATGATGTAAAACCATGTTGGTTCACAAGCTGGGGCACTATCCTACCCGGTTTCACCTGAACGGGGAGATTCCCCCTTATACAGGTCCGTAACCTTCTGCTTCTAGGTTAGAGCGCATGCATGCGAGGGGGACACATGCAATCACCTATACCAACCTTGCACCACACTCACACACATATGCTAGGGACACATGCAAGTTTTCAGATGATTCCGACGTTCTTGCGGACTTCCACCGGCGAAACCATGATCTGCGGGACTCGGACCGTCTACCCCCGTAGACATTCTTCTGACAGGGGTAGCCCGGCGTAGCTCTCTCTTGTTTTGTGTTTGATTATGTCATGGGATGATGTGAAACCATGTTGGTTCACAAGTTGGGGCACTATACGGCCCGGTTTCACCGTAACGGGGAGATTCCCCCTTATACAGGTCCAGAACCTTCGCTTCTAGGTTAGAGCGCATGCATGTGAGGGGGGACACATGCAATCACCTATACCAACCTGGAACCACACTCACACACATATGCTAGGGACACATGCAAGTTTTCATCGATTCCGACGTTCTCGTGGACTTCCTCCGGCGAAACCCTGATGATCTGCGGGCCTCGGATCGTCTACCCCCCTAGACATTCTTCTGACAGGGGTAGCCCGGCGTAGCTCTCTCTTGTTTTGTGTCTGACTAGGTCATAGGATGATGTAAAACCATGTTGGTTCACAAGTTGGGGCACTATCCTACCTGGTTTCACCTGAACGGGGAGATTCCCCCTTATACAGGTCCAGAACCTTTCGCTTCTAGGTTAGAGCGCATGCATGCGAGGGGGACACATGCAATCACCTATACAAACCTTGCACCACACTCACTAACATATTCTAGGGACACATGCAATTTTTCAGATGATTCCGACGTTCTCGTGGTCTTCCTCCGGCGAAACCCTGATCTACGGGCCTCGGATCGTCTACCCCCCTAGACATTCTTCTGACAGGGGTAGCCCGGCGTAGCTCTCTCTTGTTTTGTGTCTGACTAGGTCATAGGATGATGTAAAACCATGTTGGTTCACAAGTTGGGGCACTATCCTACCCGGTTTCACGTGAACGGGGAGATTCCCCCTTATACAGGTCGAGAACCTTTTGCTTCTAGGTTAGAGCGCATGCATGCGAGAGGGACACATGCAGTCACCTATAACAACCTTGCACCACACTCACACACATATGCTAGGGACACATGCAAGTTTTCAGATGATTCCGACGTTCTCGTGGTCTTCCTCCGGCGAAACCCTGATCTGCGGGACTCGGATCGTCTACCCCCTAGACATTCTTCTGACAGGGGTAGCCCGGCGTAGCTCTCTCTTGTTTTGTGTCTGACTAGGTGATAGGATGATGTAAAACCATGTTTGTTCACAAGTTGGGGCACTATCCTACCCGGTTTCACCTGAACGGGGAGATTCCCCCTTATACAGGTCCATAACCTTTCGCTTCTAGGTTAGAGCGCATGCATGTGAGGGGGACACATGCAATCACCTATACCAACCTTGAACCACACTCACACACATATGCTAGGGACACATGCAAGTTTTCAGATGATTCCGACGTTCTTGCGGACTTCCACCGGCGAAACCCTGATCTGCGGGACTCGGACCGTCTACCCCCCTAGACATTCTTTTGACAGGGGTAGCCCGACGTAGCTCTCTCTTGTTTTGTATTTGATTATGTCATGGGATGATGTGAAACCATGTTGGTTCACAAGTTGGGGCACTATACGGCCCGATTTCACCATAACGGGGAGATTCCCCCTTATACAGGTCCAGAACCTTCGCTTCTAGGTTAGAGCGCATGCATGTGAGGGGGGACACATGCAATCACCTATACCAACCTGGCACCACACTCACACACATATGCTAGGGACACATGCAAGTTTTCATCGATTCCGACGTTCTCGTGGACTTCCTCCGGCGAAACCCTGATGATCTGCGGGCCTCGGATCGTCTACCCCCCTAGACATTCTTCTGACAGGGCTAGCCCGGCGTAGCTCTCTCTTGTTTTGTGTCTGACTAGGTCATAGGATGATGTAAAACCATGTTGGTTCACAAGTTGGGGCACTATCCTACCCGGTTTCACATGAACGGGGAGATCCCCCCTTATACAGGTTTAGAACCTTTCGCTTCTAGGTTAGAGCGCATGCATGCGAGAGGGACACACGCAATCACCTATACCAACCTTGCACCACACTCACACACATATGCTAGGGACACATGCAAGTTTTCAGATGATTCCGACGTTCTCGTGGTCTTCCTCCGGCGAAACCCTGATCTGCGAGACTCAGATCGTCTACCCCCCTAGACATTCTTCTGATAGTGGTAGCCCGGCGTAGCTCTCTCTCGTTTGTGTCCGACTAGGTCATAGGATGATGTAAAACCATGTTGGTTCACAAGTTGGGGCACTATCCTACCCGGTTTCACCTAAACAGGGAGATTCCCCCTTATACAGGTCCAGAACCTTCGCTTCGAGGTTAGAGCGCATGCATGTGAGGGGGGACACATGCAATCAGCTATACCAACCTGGCACCACACTCACACACATATGCTAGGGACACATGAAATTTTTCATCGATTCCGACGTTCTCGTGTACTTCCTCCGGCGAAACCCTGATGATCTGCGGGCCTCGGATCGTCTACCCCCCTAGACATTCTTCTAACAGGGGTAGCCCGGCGTAGCTCTCTCTTGTTTTGTGTCTGACTAGGTCATATGATGATGTAAAACCATGTTGGTTCACTAGTTGGGGCACTATCCTACCCGGTTTCACGTGAACGGGGAGATTCCCCCTTATATAGGTCGAGAACCTTTCGCTTCTAGGTTAGAGCGCATGCATGCGAGAGGGACACATGCAATCACCAATACCAACCTTGCACCACACTCACACACATATGCTAGGGACACATGCAAGTTTTCATCGATTCCGACGTTCTCGTGGACTTCCTCCGGCGAAACCCTGATGATCTGCGGGCCTCGGATCGTCTACCCCCCTAGACATTCTTCTGACAGGGGTAGCCCGGCGTAGCTCTCTCTTGTTTTGTGTCTGACTAGGTCATAGGATGATGTAAAACCATGTTGGCTCACAAGTTGGGGCTCTATCCTACCCGGTTTCACCAGAACGGGGAGATTCCCCCTTATACAGGTCCATAACCTTTCGCTTCTAGGTTAGAGCGCATGCATGCGAGGGGGACACATGCAATCACCTATACCAACCTTGCACCACACTCACACACATATGCTAGGGACACATGCAAGTTTTCAGATGATTCCGACGTTCTTGCGGACTTCCACCGGCGAAACCCTGATCTGTGAGTGTTGACACATGCAATCACCTATACCAACCTGGCACCACACTCACACACATATGCTAGGGACACATGCAAGTTTTCATCGATTCCGACGTTCTCGTGGACTTCCTCCGGCGAAACCCTGATGATCTGCGGGCCTCGGATCGTCTACCCCCCTAGACATTCTTCTGACAGGGATAGCCCGGCGTAGCTCTCTCTTGTTTTGTGTCTGACTAGGTCATAGGATGATGTAAAACCATGTTGGTTCACAAGTTGGGGCACTATCCTACCCGGTTTCACCTGAACAGGGAGATTCCCCCTTATACAGGTCCATAACCTTTCGCTTCTAGGTTAGAGCGCATGCATGCGAGGGGGACACATGCAATCACCTATACAAACCTGGCACCACACTCACACACATATTCAAGGGACACATGCAAGTTTTCAGATGATTCCGACGTTCTCGTGGTCTTCCTCCGGCGAAACCCTGATCTGCGGGCCTCGGATAGTCTACCCCCTAGACATTCTTCTGACAGGGGTAGCCCGGCGTAGCTCTCTCTTGTTTTGTGTCTAACTAGGTCATAGGATGATGTAAAACCATGTTGGTTCACAAGTTGGGGCACTATCCTACCCGGTTTCACCTGAACGGGGAGATTCCCCCTTATACAGGTCCAGAACCTTCGCCTCTAGGTTAGAGCGCATGCATGCGAGGGGGACACATGTAATCACCTATACCAACCTTGCACCACACTCACACACATATGCTAGGGACACATGCAAGTTTTTAGATGATTCCGACGTTCTCGTGGTCTTCCTCCGGCGAAACCCTGATCTGCGGGACTCGAATCGTCTACCCCCCTAGACATTCTTCTGACAGGGGTAGCCCGGCGTAGCTCTCTCTTGTTTTGTGTCTGACTAGGTCATAGGATGATGTAAAACCATGTTGGTTCACAAGTTGGGGCACTATCCTACCCGGTTTCACCTGAACGGGGAGATTCCCCCTTATACAGGTCCGTAACCTTCCGCTTCTAGGTTAGAGCGCATGCATGCGAGGGGGACACATGCAATCACCTATACCAACCTTGCACCACACTCACACACATATGCTAGGGACACATGCAAGTTTTCAGATGATTCCGACGTTCTTGCGGACTTCCACCGGCGAAACCCTGATCTGCGGGACTCGGACCGTCTACCCCCCTAGACATTCTTCTGACAGGGGTAGCCCGGCGTAGCTCTCTCTTGTTTTGTGTTTGATTATGTCATGGGATGATGTGAAACCATGTTGGTTCACAAGTTGGGGCACTATACGGCCCGGTTTCACCGTAACGGGGAGATTCCCCCTTATACAGGTCCAGAACCTTCGCTTCTAGGTTAGAGCGCATGCATGTGAGGGGGGACACATGCAATCACCTATACCAACCTGGAACCACACTCACACACATATGCTAGGGACACATGCAAGTTTTCATCGATTCCGACGTTCTCGTGGACTTCCTCCGGCGAAACCCTGATGATCTGCGGGCCTCGGATCGTTTACCCCCCTAGACATTCTTCTGACAGGGGTAGCCCGGCGTAGCTCTCTCTTGTTTTGTGTCTGACTAGGTCATAGGATGATGTAAAACCATGTTGGTTCACAAGTTGGGGCACTATCCTACCTGGTTTCACCTGAACGGGGAGATTCCCCCTTATACAGGTCCAGAACCTTTCGCTTCTAGGTTAGAGCGCATGCATGCGAGGGGGACACATGCAATCACCTATACAAACCTTGCACCACACTCACTAACATATTCTAGGGACACATGCAATTTTTCAGATGATTCCGACGTTCTCGTGGTCTTCCTCCGGCGAAACCCTGATCTACGGGCCTCGGATCGTCTACCCCCCTAGACATTCTTCTGACAGGGGTAGCCCGGCGTAGCTCTCTCTTGTTTTGTGTCTGACTAGGTCATAGGATGATGTAAAACCATGTTGGTTCACAAGTTGGGGCACTATCCTACCTGGTTTCACCTGAACGGGGAGATTCCCCCTTATACAGGTCCAGAAACTTTCGCTTCTAGGTTAGAGCGCATGCATGCGAGTGGGACACATGCAATCACCTATATAGACCTTGCACCACACTCACACACATATGCTAGGGACACGTGCAAGTTTTCAGATAATTCCGACGCTCTCGTGGTCTTCCTCCGGCGAAACCCTGATCTGCGGGCCTCGGATAGTCTACCCCCTAGACATTCTTCTGACAGGGGTAGCCCGGCGTAGCTCTCTCTTGTTTTGTGTCTAACTAGGTCATAGGATGATGTAAAACCATGTTGGTTCACAAGTTGGGGCACTATCCTACCCGGTTTCACCTGAACGGGGAGATTCCCACTTATACAGGTCCAGAACCTTCGCCTCTAGGTTAGAGCGCATGCATGCGAGGGGGACACATGTAATCACCTATACCAACCTTGCACCACACTCACACACATATGCTAGGGACACATGCAAGTTTTTAGATGATTCCGACGTTCTCGTGGTCTTCCTCCGGCGAAACCCTGATCTGCGGGACTCGAATCGTCTACCCCCCTAGACATTCTTCTGACAGGGGTAGCCCGGCGTAGCTCTCTCTTGTTTTGTGTCTGACTAGGTCATAGGATGATGTAAAACCATGTTGGTTCACAAGCTGGGGCACTATCCTACCCGGTTTCACCTGAACGGGGAGATTCCCCCTTATACAGGTCCGTAACCTTCTGCTTCTAGGTTAGAGCGCATGCATGCGAGGGGGACACATGCAATCACCTATACCAACCTTGCACCACACTCACACACATATGCTAGGGACACATGCAAGTTTTCAGATGATTCCGACGTTCTTGCGGACTTCCACCGGCGAAACCATGATCTGCGGGACTCGGACCGTCTACCCCCGTAGACATTCTTCTGACAGGGGTAGCCCGGCGTAGCTCTCTCTTGTTTTGTGTTTGATTATGTCATGGGATGATGTGAAACCATGTTGGTTCACAAGTTGGGGCACTATACGGCCCGGTTTCACCGTAACGGGGAGATTCCCCCTTATACAGGTCCAGAACCTTCGCTTCTAGGTTAGAGCGCATGCATGTGAGGGGGGACACATGCAATCACCTATACCAACCTGGAACCACACTCACACACATATGCTAGGGACACATGCAAGTTTTCATCGATTCCGACGTTCTCGTGGACTTCCTCCGGCGAAACCCTGATGATCTGCGGGCCTCGGATCGTCTACCCCCCTAGACATTCTTCTGACAGGGGTAGCCCGGCGTAGCTCTCTCTTGTTTTGTGTCTGACTAGGTCATAGGATGATGTAAAACCATGTTGGTTCACAAGTTGGGGCACTATCCTACCTGGTTTCACCTGAACGGGGAGATTCCCCCTTATACAGGTCCAGAACCTTTCGCTTCTAGGTTAGAGCGCATGCATGCGAGGGGGACACATGCAATCACCTATACAAACCTTGCACCACACTCACTAACATATTCTAGGGACACATGCAATTTTTTAGATGATTCCGACGTTCTCGTGGTCTTCCTCCGGCGAAACCCTGATCTACGGGCCTCGGATCGTCTACCCCCCTAGACATTCTTCTGACAGGGGTAGCCCGGCGTAGCTCTCTCTTGTTTTGTGTCTGACTAGGTCATAGGATGATGTAAAACCATGTTGGTTCACAAGTTGGGGCACTATCCTACCCGGTTTCACGTGAACGGGGAGATTCCCCCTTATACAGGTCGAGAACCTTTTGCTTCTAGGTTAGAGCGCATGCATGCGAGAGGGACACATGCAGTCACCTATAACAACCTTGCACCACACTCACACACATATGCTAGGGACACATGCAAGTTTTCAGATGATTCCGACGTTCTCGTGGTCTTCCTCCGGCGAAACCCTGATCTGCGGGACTCGGATCGTCTACCCCCTAGACATTCTTCTGACAGGGGTAGCCCGGCGTAGCTCTCTCTTGTTTTGTGTCTGACTAGGTGATAGGATGATGTAAAACCATGTTTGTTCACAAGTTGGGGCACTATCCTACCCGGTTTCACGTGAACGGGGAGATTCCCCCTTATACAGGTCCATAACCTTTCGCTTCTAGGTTAGAGCGCATGCATGTGAGGGGGACACATGCAATCACCTATACCAACCTTGAACCACACTCACACACATATGCTAGGGACACATGCAAGTTTTCAGATGATTCCGACGTTCTTGCGGACTTCCACCGGCGAAACCCTGATCTGCGGGACTCGGACCGTCTACCCCCCTAGACATTCTTTTGACAGGGGTAGCCCGACGTAGCTCTCTCTTGTTTTGTATTTGATTATGTCATGGGATGATGTGAAACCATGTTGGTTCACAAGTTGGGGCACTATACGGCCCGATTTCACCATAACGGGGAGATTCCCCCTTATACAGGTCCAGAACCTTCGCTTCTAGGTTAGAGCGCATGCATGTGAGGGGGGACACATGCAATCACCTATACCAACCTGGCACCACACTCACACACATATGCTAGGGACACATGCAAGTTTTCATCGATTCCGACGTTCTCGTGGACTTCCTCCGGCGAAACCCTGATGATCTGCGGGCCTCGGATCGTCTACCCCCCTAGACATTCTTCTGACAGGGCTAGCCCGGCGTAGCTCTCTCTTGTTTTGTGTCTGACTAGGTCATAGGATGATGTAAAACCATGTTGGTTCACAAGTTGGGGCACTATCCTACCCGGTTTCACATGAACGGGGAGATCCCCCCTTATACAGGTTTAGAACCTTTCGCTTCTAGGTTAGAGCGCATGCATGCGAGAGGGACACACGCAATCACCTATACCAACCTTGCACCACACTCACACACATATGCTAGGGACACATGCAAGTTTTCAGATGATTCCGACGTTCTCGTGGTCTTCCTCCGGCGAAACCCTGATCTGCGAGACTCAGATCGTCTACCCCCCTAGACATTCTTCTGATAGTGGTAGCCCGGCGTAGCTCTCTCTCGTTTGTGTCCGACTAGGTCATAGGATGATGTAAAACCATGTTGGTTCACAAGTTGGGGCACTATCCTACCCGGTTTCACCTAAACAGGGAGATTCCCCCTTATACAGGTCCAGAACCTTCGCTTCGAGGTTAGAGCGCATGCATGTGAGGGGGGACACATGCAATCAGCTATACCAACCTGGCACCACACTCACACACATATGCTAGGGACACATGAAATTTTTCATCGATTCCGACGTTCTCGTGTACTTCCTCCGGCGAAACCCTGATGATCTGCGGGCCTCGGATCGTCTACCCCCCTAGACATTCTTCTAACAGGGGTAGCCCGGCGTAGCTCTCTCTTGTTTTGTGTCTGACTAGGTCATATGATGATGTAAAACCATGTTGGTTCACTAGTTGGGGCACTATCCTACCCGGTTTCACGTGAACGGGGAGATTCCCCCTTATATAGGTCGAGAACCTTTCGCTTCTAGGTTAGAGCGCATGCATGCGAGAGGGACACATGCAATCACCAATACCAACCTTGCACCACACTCACACACATATGCTAGGGACACATGCAAGTTTTCATCGATTCCGACGTTCTCGTGGACTTCCTCCGGCGAAACCCTGATGATCTGCGGGCCTCGGATCGTCTACCCCCCTAGACATTCTTCTGACAGGGGTAGCCCGGCGTAGCTCTCTCTTGTTTTGTGTCTGACTAGGTCATAGGATGATGTAAAACCATGTTGGCTCACAAGTTGGGGCTCTATCCTACCCGGTTTCACCAGAACGGGGAGATTCCCCCTTATACAGGTCCATAACCTTTCGCTTCTAGGTTAGAGCGCATGCATGCGAGGGGGACACATGCAATCACCTATACCAACCTTGCACCACACTCACACACATATGCTAGGGACACATGCAAGTTTTCAGATGATTCCGACGTTCTCGTGGTCTTCCTCCGGCGAAACCCTGATCTACGGGCCTCGGATCGTCTACCCCCCTAGACATTCTTCTGACAGGGGTAGCCCGGCGTAGCTCTCTCTTGTTTTGTGTCTGACTAGGTCATAGGATGATGTAAAACCATGTTGGTTCACAAGTTGGGGCACTATCCTACCTGGTTTCACCTGAACGGGGAGATTCCCCCTTATACAGGTCCAGAAACTTTCGCTTCTAGGTTAGAGCGCATGCATGCGAGTGGGACACATGCAATCACCTATATAGACCTTGCACCACACTCACACACATATGCTAGGGACACGTGCAAGTTTTCAGATAATTCCGACGCTCTCGTGGTCTTCCTCCGGCGAAACCCTGATCTGCGGGCCTCGGATAGTCTACCCCCTAGACATTCTTCTGACAGGGGTAGCCCGGCGTAGCTCTCTCTTGTTTTGTGTCTAACTAGGTCATAGGATGATGTAAAACCATGTTGGTTCACAAGTTGGGGCACTATCCTACCCGGTTTCACCTGAACGGGGAGATTCCCCCTTATACAGGTCCAGAACCTTCGCCTCTAGGTTAGAGCGCATGCATGCGAGGGGGACACATGTAATCACCTATACCAACCTTGCACCACACTCACACACATATGCTAGGGACACATGCAAGTTTTTAGATGATTCCGACGTTCTCGTGGTCTTCCTCCGGCGAAACCCTGATCTGCGGGACTCGAATCGTCTACCCCCCTAGACATTCTTCTGACAGGGGTAGCCCGGCGTAGCTCTCTCTTGTTTTGTGTCTGACTAGGTCATAGGATGATGTAAAACCATGTTGGTTCACAAGCTGGGGCACTATCCTACCCGGTTTCACCTGAACGGGGAGATTCCCCCTTATACAGGTCCGTAACCTTCTGCTTCTAGGTTAGAGCGCATGCATGCGAGGGGGACACATGCAATCACCTATACCAACCTTGCACCACACTCACACACATATGCTAGGGACACATGCAAGTTTTCAGATGATTCCGACGTTCTTGCGGACTTCCACCGGCGAAACCATGATCTGCGGGACTCGGACCGTCTACCCCCGTAGACATTCTTCTGACAGGGGTAGCCCGGCGTAGCTCTCTCTTGTTTTGTGTTTGATTATGTCATGGGATGATGTGAAACCATGTTGGTTCACAAGTTGGGGCACTATACGGCCCGGTTTCACCGTAACGGGGAGATTCCCCCTTATACAGGTCCAGAACCTTCGCTTCTAGGTTAGAGCGCATGCATGTGAGGGGGGACACATGCAATCACCTATACCAACCTGGAACCACACTCACACACATATGCTAGGGACACATGCAAGTTTTCATCGATTCCGACGTTCTCGTGGACTTCCTCCGGCGAAACCCTGATGATCTGCGGGCCTCGGATCGTCTACCCCCCTAGACATTCTTCTGACAGGGGTAGCCCGGCGTAGCTCTCTCTTGTTTTGTGTCTGACTAGGTCATAGGATGATGTAAAACCATGTTGGTTCACAAGTTGGGGCACTATCCTACCTGGTTTCACCTGAACGGGGAGATTCCCCCTTATACAGGTCCAGAACCTTTCGCTTCTAGGTTAGAGCGCATGCATGCGAGGGGGACACATGCAATCACCTATACAAACCTTGCACCACACTCACTAACATATTCTAGGGACACATGCAATTTTTTAGATGATTCCGACGTTCTCGTGGTCTTCCTCCGGCGAAACCCTGATCTACGGGCCTCGGATCGTCTACCCCCCTAGACATTCTTCTGACAGGGGTAGCCCGGCGTAGCTCTCTCTTGTTTTGTGTCTGACTAGGTCATAGGATGATGTAAAACCATGTTGGTTCACAAGTTGGGGCACTATCCTACCCGGTTTCACGTGAACGGGGAGATTCCCCCTTATACAGGTCGAGAACCTTTTGCTTCTAGGTTAGAGCGCATGCATGCGAGAGGGACACATGCAGTCACCTATAACAACCTTGCACCACACTCACACACATATGCTAGGGACACATGCAAGTTTTCAGATGATTCCGACGTTCTCGTGGTCTTCCTCCGGCGAAACCCTGATCTGCGGGACTCGGATCGTCTACCCCCTAGACATTCTTCTGACAGGGGTAGCCCGGCGTAGCTCTCTCTTGTTTTGTGTCTGACTAGGTGATAGGATGATGTAAAACCATGTTTGTTCACAAGTTGGGGCACTATCCTACCCGGTTTCACGTGAACGGGGAGATTCCCCCTTATACAGGTCCATAACCTTTCGCTTCTAGGTTAGAGCGCATGCATGTGAGGGGGACACATGCAATCACCTATACCAACCTTGAACCACACTCACACACATATGCTAGGGACACATGCAAGTTTTCAGATGATTCCGACGTTCTTGCGGACTTCCACCGGCGAAACCCTGATCTGCGGGACTCGGACCGTCTACCCCCCTAGACATTCTTTTGACAGGGGTAGCCCGACGTAGCTCTCTCTTGTTTTGTATTTGATTATGTCATGGGATGATGTGAAACCATGTTGGTTCACAAGTTGGGGCACTATACGGCCCGATTTCACCATAACGGGGAGATTCCCCCTTATACAGGTCCAGAACCTTCGCTTCTAGGTTAGAGCGCATGCATGTGAGGGGGGACACATGCAATCACCTATACCAACCTGGCACCACACTCACACACATATGCTAGGGACACATGCAAGTTTTCATCGATTCCGACGTTCTCGTGGACTTCCTCCGGCGAAACCCTGATGATCTGCGGGCCTCGGATCGTCTACCCCCCTAGACATTCTTCTGACAGGGCTAGCCCGGCGTAGCTCTCTCTTGTTTTGTGTCTGACTAGGTCATAGGATGATGTAAAACCATGTTGGTTCACAAGTTGGGGCACTATCCTACCCGGTTTCACATGAACGGGGAGATCCCCCCTTATACAGGTTTAGAACCTTTCGCTTCTAGGTTAGAGCGCATGCATGCGAGAGGGACACACGCAATCACCTATACCAACCTTGCACCACACTCACACACATATGCTAGGGACACATGCAAGTTTTCAGATGATTCCGACGTTCTCGTGGTCTTCCTCCGGCGAAACCCTGATCTGCGAGACTCAGATCGTCTACCCCCCTAGACATTCTTCTGATAGTGGTAGCCCGGCGTAGCTCTCTCTCGTTTGTGTCCGACTAGGTCATAGGATGATGTAAAACCATGTTGGTTCACAAGTTGGGGCACTATCCTACCCGGTTTCACCTAAACAGGGAGATTCCCCCTTATACAGGTCCAGAACCTTCGCTTCGAGGTTAGAGCGCATGCATGTGAGGGGGGACACATGCAATCAGCTATACCAACCTGGCACCACACTCACACACATATGCTAGGGACACATGAAATTTTTCATCGATTCCGACGTTCTCGTGTACTTCCTCCGGCGAAACCCTGATGATCTGCGGGCCTCGGATCGTCTACCCCCCTAGACATTCTTCTAACAGGGGTAGCCCGGCGTAGCTCTCTCTTGTTTTGTGTCTGACTAGGTCATATGATGATGTAAAACCATGTTGGTTCACTAGTTGGGGCACTATCCTACCCGGTTTCACGTGAACGGGGAGATTCCCCCTTATATAGGTCGAGAACCTTTCGCTTCTAGGTTAGAGCGCATGCATGCGAGAGGGACACATGCAATCACCAATACCAACCTTGCACCACACTCACACACATATGCTAGGGACACATGCAAGTTTTCATCGATTCCGACGTTCTCGTGGACTTCCTCCGGCGAAACCCTGATGATCTGCGGGCCTCGGATCGTCTACCCCCCTAGACATTCTTCTGACAGGGGTAGCCCGGCGTAGCTCTCTCTTGTTTTGTGTCTGACTAGGTCATAGGATGATGTAAAACCATGTTGGCTCACAAGTTGGGGCTCTATCCTACCCGGTTTCACCAGAACGGGGAGATTCCCCCTTATACAGGTCCATAACCTTTCGCTTCTAGGTTAGAGCGCATGCATGCGAGGGGGACACATGCAATCACCTATACCAACCTTGCACCACACTCACACACATATGCTAGGGACACATGCAAGTTTTCAGATGATTCCGACGTTCTTGCGGACTTCCACCGGCGAAACCCTGATCTGTGAGTGTTGACACATGCAATCACCTATACCAACCTGGCACCACACTCACACACATATGCTAGGGACACATGCAAGTTTTCATCGATTCCGACGTTCTCGTGGACTTCCTCCGGCGAAACCCTGATGATCTGCGGGCCTCGGATCGTCTACCCCCCTAGACATTCTTCTGACAGGGATAGCCCGGCGTAGCTCTCTCTTGTTTTGTGTCTGACTAGGTCATAGGATGATGTAAAACCATGTTGGTTCACAAGTTGGGGCACTATCCTACCCGGTTTCACCTGAACAGGGAGATTCCCCCTTATACAGGTCCATAACCTTTCGCTTCTAGGTTAGAGCGCATGCATGCGAGGGGGACACATGCAATCACCTATACAAACCTGGCACCACACTCACACACATATTCAAGGGACACATGCAAGTTTTCAGATGATTCCGACGTTCTCGTGGTCTTCCTCCGGCGAAACCCTGATCTGCGGGCCTCGGATAGTCTACCCCCTAGACATTCTTCTGACAGGGGTAGCCCGGCGTAGCTCTCTCTTGTTTTGTGTCTAACTAGGTCATAGGATGATGTAAAACCATGTTGGTTCACAAGTTGGGGCACTATCCTACCCGGTTTCACCTGAACGGGGAGATTCCCCCTTATACAGGTCCAGAACCTTCGCCTCTAGGTTAGAGCGCATGCATGCGAGGGGGACACATGTAATCACCTATACCAACCTTGCACCACACTCACACACATATGCTAGGGACACATGCAAGTTTTTAGATGATTCCGACGTTCTCGTGGTCTTCCTCCGGCGAAACCCTGATCTGCGGGACTCGAATCGTCTACCCCCCTAGACATTCTTCTGACAGGGGTAGCCCGGCGTAGCTCTCTCTTGTTTTGTGTCTGACTAGGTCATAGGATGATGTAAAACCATGTTGGTTCACAAGTTGGGGCACTATCCTACCCGGTTTCACCTGAACGGGGAGATTCCCCCTTATACAGGTCCGTAACCTTCCGCTTCTAGGTTAGAGCGCATGCATGCGAGGGGGACACATGCAATCACCTATACCAACCTTGCACCACACTCACACACATATGCTAGGGACACATGCAAGTTTTCAGATGATTCCGACGTTCTTGCGGACTTCCACCGGCGAAACCCTGATCTGCGGGACTCGGACCGTCTACCCCCCTAGACATTCTTCTGACAGGGGTAGCCCGGCGTAGCTCTCTCTTGTTTTGTGTTTGATTATGTCATGGGATGATGTGAAACCATGTTGGTTCACAAGTTGGGGCACTATACGGCCCGGTTTCACCGTAACGGGGAGATTCCCCCTTATACAGGTCCAGAACCTTCGCTTCTAGGTTAGAGCGCATGCATGTGAGGGGGGACACATGCAATCACCTATACCAACCTGGAACCACACTCACACACATATGCTAGGGACACATGCAAGTTTTCATCGATTCCGACGTTCTCGTGGACTTCCTCCGGCGAAACCCTGATGATCTGCGGGCCTCGGATCGTCTACCCCCCTAGACATTCTTCTGACAGGGGTAGCCCGGCGTAGCTCTCTCTTGTTTTGTGTCTGACTAGGTCATAGGATGATGTAAAACCATGTTGGTTCACAAGTTGGGGCACTATCCTACCTGGTTTCACCTGAACGGGGAGATTCCCCCTTATACAGGTCCAGAACCTTTCGCTTCTAGGTTAGAGCGCATGCATGCGAGGGGGACACATGCAATCACCTATACAAACCTTGCACCACACTCACTAACATATTCTAGGGACACATGCAATTTTTCAGATGATTCCGACGTTCTCGTGGTCTTCCTCCGGCGAAACCCTGATCTACGGGCCTCGGATCGTCTACCCCCCTAGACATTCTTCTGACAGGGGTAGCCCGACGTAGCTCTCTCTTGTTTTGTGTCTGACTAGGTCATAGGATGATGTAAAACCATGTTGGTTCACAAGTTGGGGCACTATCTTACCCGGTTTCACCTGAACGGGGAGATTCCCCCTTATACAGGTCCAGAACCTTCGCTTCTAGGTTAGAGCGCATGCATGCGAGGGGGACACATGCAATCACCTATACCAACCTTGCACCACACTCACACACATATGCTAGGGACACATGCAAGTTTTTATATGATTCCGACGTTCTCGTGGTCTTCCTCCGACGAAACCCTGATCTGCGGGACTCGGATCGTCTACCCCCCTAGACATTCTTCTGACAGGGGTAGCCCGGCGTAGCTCTCTCTTGTTTTGTGTCTGACTAGGTCATAGGATGATGTAAAACCATGTTGGTTCACAAGTTGGGGCACTATCCTACCCGGTTTCACGTGAACGAGGAAATTCCCCCTTATACAGGTCGAGAACCTTTTGCTTCTAGGTTAGAGCGCATGCATGCGAGAGGGACACATGCAATCACCTATAACAACCTTGCACCACACTCACACACATATGCTAGGGACACATGCAAGTTTTCAGATGATTCCGACGTTCTCGTGGTCTTCCTCCGGCGAAACCCTGATCTGCGGGACTCGGATCGTCTACCCCCTAGACATTCTTCTGACAGGGGTAGCCCGGCGTAGCTCTCTCTTGTTTTGTGTCTGACTAGGTGATAGGATGATGTAAAACCATGTTGGTTCACAAGTTGGGGCACTATCCTACCCGGTTTCACCTGAACGGGGAGATTCCCCCTTATACAGGTCCATAACCTTTCGCTTCTAGGTTAGAGCGCATGCATGCGAGGGGGACACATGCAATCACCTATACCAACCTTGAACCACACTCACACACATATGCTAGGGACACATGCAAGTTTTCAGATGATTCCGACGTTCTTGCGGACTTCCACCGGCGAAACCCTGATCTGCGGGACTCGGACCGTCTACCCCCCTAGACATTCTTTTGACAGGGGTAGCCCGGCGTAGCTCTCTCTTGTTTTGTATTTGATTATGTCATGGGATGATGTGAAACCATGTTGGTTCACAAGTTGGGGCACTATACGGCCCGATTTCACCATAACGGGGAGATTCCCCCTTATACAGGTCCAGAACCTTCGCTTCTAGGTTAGAGCGCATGCATGTGAGGGGGGACACATGCAATCACCTATACCAACCTGGCACCACACTCACACACATATGCTAGGGACACATGCAAGTTTTCATCGATTCCGACGTTCTCGTGGACTTCCTCCGGCGAAACCCTAATGATCTGCGGGCCTCGGATTGTCTACCCCCTAGACATTCTTCTGACAGGGCTAGCCCGGCGTAGCTCTCTCTTGTTTTGTGTCTGACTAGGTCATAGGATGATGTAAAACCATGTTGGTTCACAAGTTGGGGCACTATCCTACCCGGTTTCACATGAACGGGGAGATCCCCCCTTATACAGGTTTAGAACCTTTCGCTTCTAGGTTAGAGCGCATGCATGCGAGAGGGACACACGCAATCACCTATACCAACCTTGCACCACACTCACACACATATGCTAGGGACACATGCAAGTTTTCAGATGATTCCGACGTTCTCGTGGTCTTCCTCCGGCGAAACCCTGATCTGCGAGACTCAGATCGTCTACCCCCCTAGACATTCTTCTGATAGTGGTAGCCCGGCGTAGCTCTCTCTCGTTTGTGTCCGACTAGGTCATAGGATGATGTAAAACCATGTTGGTTCACAAGTTGGGGCACTATCCTACCCGGTTTCACCTAAACAGGGAGATTCCCCCTTATACAGGTCCATAACCTTTCGCTTCTAGGTTAGAGCGCATGCATGCGAGGGGGACACATGCAATCACCTATACCGACCTTGCACCACACTCACACACATATGCTAGGGACACATGCAAGTTTTCAGATGATTCCGACGATCTTGCGGACTTCCACCGGCGAAACCCTGATCTGCGGGACTCGGACCGTCTACCCCCCTAGACATTCTTCTGACAGGGGTAGCCCGGCGTAGCTCTCTCTTGTTTTGTGTTTGATTATGTCATGGGATGATGTGAAACCATGTTGGTTCACAAGTTGGGGCACTATACGGCCCGGTTTCACCGTAACAGGGAGATTCCCCCTTATACAGGGCCAGAACCTTCGCTTCGAGGTTAGAGCGCATGCATGTGAGGGGGGACACATGCAATCAGCTATACCAACCTGGCACCACACTCACACACATATGCTAGGGACACATGAAATTTTTCATCGATTCCGACGTTCTCGTGTACTTCCTCCGGCGAAACCCTGATGATCTGCGGGCCTCGGATCGTCTACCCCCTAGACATTCTTCTGACAGGGGTAGCCCGGCGTAGCTCTCTCTTGTTTTGTGTCTGACTAGGTCATAGGATGATGTAAAACCATGTTGGTTCACAAGTTGGGGCACTATCCTACCCGGTTTCACGTGAACGGGGAGATTCCCCCTTATATAGGTCGAGAACCTTTCGCTTCTAGGTTAGAGCGCATGCATGCGAGAGGGACACATGCAATCACCTATACCAACCTTGCACCACACTCACACACATATGCTAGGGACACATGCAAGTTTTCATCGATTCCGACGTTCTCGTGGACTTCCTCCGGCGAAACCCTGATGATCTGCGGGCCTCGGATCGTCTACCCCCCTAGACATTCTTCTGACAGGGGTAGCCCGGCGTAGCTCTCTCTTGTTTTGTGTCTGACTAGGTCATAGGATGATGTAAAACCATGTTGGCTCACAAGTTGGGGCTCTATCCTACCCGGTTTCACCTGAACGGGGAGATTCCCCCTTATACAGGTCCATAACCTTTCGCTTCTAGGTTAGAGCGCATGCATGCGAGGGGGACACATGCAATCACCTATACCAACCTTGCACCACACTCACACACATATGCTAGGGACACATGCAAGTTTTCAGATGATTCCGACGTTCTTGCGGACTTCCACCGGCGAAACCCTGATCTGTGAGTGTTGACACATGCAATCACCTATACCAACCTGGCACCACACTCACACACATATGCTAGGGACACATGCAAGTTTTCATCGATTCCGACGTTCTCGTGGACTTCCTCCGGCGAAACCCTGATGATCTGCGGGCCACGGATCGTCTACCCCCCTAGACATTCTTCTGACAGGGATAGCCCGGCGTAGCTCTCTCTTGTTTTGTGTCTGACTAGGTCATAGGATGATGTAAAACCATGTTGGTTCACAAGTTGGGGCACTATCCTACCCGGTTTCACCTGAACAGGGAGATTCCCCCTTATACAGGTCCATAACCTTTCGCTTCTAGGTTAGAGCGCATGCATGCGAGGGGGACACATGCAATCACCTATACAAACCTGGCACCACACTCACACACATATTCTAGGGACACATGCAAGTTTTCAGATGATTCCGACGTTCTCGTGGTCTTCCTCCGGCGAAACCCTGATCTGTGGGCCTCGATCGTCTACCCCCCTAGACATTCTTCTGACAGGGGTAGCCTGGCGTAGCTCTCTCTTGTTTTGTGTCTGACTAGGTCATAGGATGATGTAAAACCATGTTGGTTCACAAGTTGGGGCACTATCCTACCCGGTTTCACCTGAACGGGGAGATTCCCCCTTATACAGGTCCAGAACCTTCGCTTCTAGGTTAGAGCGCATGCATGCGAGGGGGACACATGCAATCACCTATACCAACCTTGCACCACACTCACACACATATGCTAGGGACACATGCAAGTTTTCAGATGATTCCGACGTTCTCGTGGTCTTCCTCCGACGAAACCCTGATCTGCGGGACTCAGATCGTCCACCCCCCTAGACATTCTTCTGACAGGGGTAGCCCGGCGTAGCTCTCTCTTGTTTTGTGTCGGACTAGGTCATAGGATGATGTAAAACCATGTTGGTTCACAAGTTGGGGCACTATCCTACCCGGTTTCACGTGAACGAGGAGATTCCCCCTTATACAGGTCGAGAACCTTTCACTTCTAGGTTAGAGCGCATGCATGCGAGAGGGACACATGCAATCACCTATAACAACCTTGCACCACACTCACACACATATGCTAGGGACACATGCAAGTTTTCAGATGATTCCGACGTTCTTGCGGACTTCCACCGGCGAAACCCTGATCTGCGGGACTCGGACCGCCTACCCCCCTAGACATTCTTCTGACAGGGGTAGCCCGGCGTAGCTCTCTCTTGTTTTGTGTTTGATTATGTCATGGGATGATGTGAAACCATGTTGGTTCACAAGTTGGGACACATGCAAGTTTTCAGATGATTCCGACGTTCTCGTGGTCTTCCTCCGGCGAAACCCTGATCTGCGGGACTCGGATCGTCTACCCCCTAGACATTCTTCTGTCAGGGGTAGCCCGGCGTAGCTCTCTCTTGTTTTGTGTCTGACTAGGTGATAGGATGATGTAAAACCATGTTGGTTCACAAGTTGGGGCACTATCCTACCCGGTTTCACCTGAACGGGGAGATTCCCCCTTATACCGGTCCATAACCTTTCGCTTCTAGGTTAGAGCGCATGCATGCGAGGGGGACACATGCAATCACCTATACCAACCTTGCACCACACTCACACACATATGCTAGGGACACATGCAAGTTTTCAGATGATTCCGACGTTCTTGCGGACTTCCACCGGCGAAACCCTGATCTGCGGGACTCGGACCGTCTACCCCCCTAGACATTCTTTTGACAGGGGTAGCCCGGCGTAGCTCTCTCTTGTTTTGTATTTGATTATGTCATGGGATGATGTGAAACCATGTTGGTTCACAAGTTGGGGCACTATACGACACGATTTCACCATAACGGGGAGATTCCCCCTTATACAGGTCCAGAACCTTCGCTTCTAGGTTAGAGCGCATGCATGTGAGGGGGGACACATGCAATCACCTATACCAACCTGGCACCACACTCACACACATATGCTAGGGACACATGCAAGTTTTCATCGATTCCGACGTTCTCGTGGACTTCCTCTGGCGAAACCCTGATGATCTGCGGGCCTCGGATCGTCTACCCCCCTAGACATTCTTCTGACAGGGGTAGCCCGGCATAGCTCTCTCTTGTTTTGTGTCTGACTAGGTCATAGGATGATGTAAAACCATGTTGGTTCACAAGTTGGGGCACTATCGTACCCGGTTTCACATGAACGGGAGATCCCCCCTTATACAGGTCTAGAACCTTTCGCTTCTAGGTTAGAGCGCATGCATGCGAGAGGGACACACGCAATCACCTATACCAACCTTGCACCACACTCACACACATATGCTAGGGACACATGCAAGTTTTCAGATGATTCCGACGTTCTCGTGGTCTTCCTCCGGCGAAACCCTGATCTGCGAGACTCGGATCGTCTACCCCCCTAGATATTCTTCTGATAGGGGTAGCCCGGCGTAGCTCTCTCTTGTTTGTGTCTGACTAGGTCATAGGATGATGTAAAACCATGTTGGTTCACAAGTTGGGGCACTATCCTACCCGGTTTCACCTCAACAGGGAGATTCCCCCTTATACAGGTCCATAACCTTTCGCTTCTAGGTTAGAGCGCATGCATGCGAGGGGGACACATGCAATCACCTATACCAACCTTGCACCACACTCACACACATATGCTAGGGACACATGCAAGTTTTCAGATGATTCCGACGATCTTGCGGACTTCCACCGGCGAAACCCTGATCTGTGGGACTCGGACCGTCTACCCCCCTAGACATTCTTCTGACAGGGGTAGCCCGGCGTAGCTCTCTCTTGTTTTGTGTCTGATTATGTCATGGGATGATGTGAAACCATGTTGGTTCACAAGTTGGGGCACTATCCTACCCGGTTTCACCGTAACAGGGAGATTCCCCCTTATACAGGTCTAGAACCTTCGCTTCTAGGTTAGAGCGCATGCATGTGAGGGGGGACACATGCAATCACCTATACCAACCTGGCACCACACTCACACACATATGCTAGGGACACATGAAATTTTTCATCGATTCCGACGTTCTCGTGTACTTCCTCCGGCGAAACCCTGATGATCTGCGGGCCTCGGATCGTCTACCCCCCTAGACATTCTTCTGACAGGGGTAGCCCGGCGTAGATCTCTCTTGTTTTGTGTCTGACTAGGTCATAGGATGATGTAAAACCATGTTGGTTCACAAGTTGGGGCACTATCCTACCCGGTTTCACGTGAACGGGGAGATTCCCCCTTATACAGGTCGAGAACCTTTCGCTTCTAGGTTAAAGCGCATGCATGCGAGAGGGACACATGTAATCACCTATACCAACCTTGCACCACACTCACACACATATGCTAGGGACACATGCAAGTTTTCAGATGATTCCGACGTTCTCGTGGTCTTCCTCCGGCGAAACCCTGATCTACGTGACTCAGATCGTCTACCCCCCTAGACATTCTTCTGACAGGGGTAGCCCGGCATAGCTCTCTCTTGTTTTGTGTCTGACTAGGTCATAGGATGATGTAAAACCATGTTGGCTCACAAGTTGGGGCACTATCCTACCTGGTTTCACCTGAACGGGGAGATTCCCCCTTATACAGGTCCATAACCTTTCGCTTCTAGGTTAGAGCGCATGCATGCGAGGGGGACACATGCAATCACCTATGTAGACCTTGCACCACACTCACACACATATGCTAGGGACACATGCAAGTTTTCAGATGATTCCGACGTTCTTGCGGACATCCACCGGCGAAACCCTGATCTGCGGGACTTGGACCGTCTACCCCCCTAGACATTCTTCTGACAGGGGTAGCCCGGCGTAGCTCTCTCTTGTTTTGTGTTTGATTATGTCATGGGATGATGTGAAACCATGTTGGTTCACAAGTTGGGGCACTATACGGCCCGGTTTCACTGTAACAGGGAGATTCCCCCTTATACAGGTCCAGAACCTTCGCTTCTAGGTTAGAGCGCATGCATGTGAGGGGGGACACATGCAATCACCTATACCAACCTGGCACCACACTCACACACATATTCTAGGGACACATGAAAGTTTTCATCGATTCCGACGTTCTCGTGGACTTCCTCCGGCGAAACCCTGATGATCTGCGGGCCTCGGATCGTCTACCCCCCTAGACATTCTTCTGACAGGGGTAGCCCGGCGTAGCTCTCTCTTTTTTTGTGTCTGACTAGGTCATAGGATGATGTAAAACCATGTTGGTTCACAAGTTGGGGCACTATCCTACCCGGTTTCACGTGAACGGGGAGATTCCCCCTTATACAGGTCGAGAACCTTTCGCTTCTAGGTTAGAGCGCATGCATGCGAGAGGGACACATGCAATCACCTATACCAACCTTGCACCACACTCACACACATATGCTAGGGACACATGCAAGTTTTTAGATGATTCCGACGTTTTCGTGGTCTTCCTCCGGCGAAACCCTGATCTGCGGGACTCGGATCGTCTACCCCCCTAGACATTCTTCTGACAGGGTAGCCCGACGTAGCTCTCTCTTGTTTTGTGTCTGACTAGGTCATAGGATGATGTAAAACCATGTTGATTCACAAGTTGGGGCACTATCCTACCTGGTTTCAGCTGAACGGGGAGATTCCCCCTTATACAGGTCCATAACCTTTCGCTTCTAGGTTAGAGCGCATGCATGCGAGGGGGACACATGCAATCACCTATACCAACCTTGCACCACACTCACACACATATGCTAGGGACACATGCAAGTTTTCAGATGATTCCGACGTTCTGGCGGACTTCCACCGGCAAAACCCTGATCTGCGGGACTCGGACCGTCTACCCCCCTAGACATTCTTCTGACGGGGGTAGCTCGGTGTAGCTCTCTCTTGTTTTGTGTTTGATTATGTCATGGGATGATGTGAAACCATGTTGGTTCCCAAGTTGGGGCACTATACGGCCCGGTTTCACCGTAACAGGGAGATTCCCCCTTATACAGGTCCAGAACCTTCGCTTCTAGGTTAGAGCGCATGCATGTGAGGGGGGACACATGCAATCACCTATATATACCAACCTGGCACCACACTCACACACATATGCTAGGGACACATGCAAGTTTTCATCGATTCCGACGTTCTCGTGGACTTCCTCCGGCGAAACCCTGATGATCTGCGGGCCTCGGATCGTCTACCTAATGAAAATGAAGTTCAGCATCCTCTAGAACCTTATGGTCTATTGCAAAGTTAGTGTTTCCATGGTCTGAATACTAACAAATAGGCAACAAAAAGTTAACTAAAAACTTTAAATAAATACATTGGAAAGAAAAAAATAAAAAGAAAATTAGAAAATACCTAAAGGCACACGGCAAAGGACAAAACACACGGCAAAGAGGTCCTTTGCCGTGTGCCTGTCGCCGTCCAACACACGACAAAGGTCCTTTGCCGTGTGTCTCTCTCCCTCAGACACACGGCAAAGAATTTTTTTCACCTTTAGCAAGGCTTTTATTACATATATGTTAGGTGATATTATTTCATAGGATCATGAGAGCACACATATGATCATAGGTTATTGTGGTCTTGATCACTATATACATGCACCCCCCTGATTCCGACGTTCTCGTGGACTTCCTCCGGCGAAACCCTGATGATCTACGGGCCTCGGATCGTCTACCCCCTAGACATTCTTCTGACAGGGGTAGCCCGGCGTAGCTCTCTCTTGTTTTGTGTTTTATTATGTCATGGGATGATGTGAAACCATGTTGGTTCACAAGTTGGGGCACTATACGGCCCGGTTTCACCGTAACGGGGAGATTCCCCCTTATACAGGTCCAGAACCTTCGCTTCTAGGTTAGAGCGCATGCATGTGAGGGGGGACACATGCAATCACCTATATCAACCTGGCACCACACTCACACACATATGCTAGGGACACATGCAAGTTTTCATTGATTCTGACGTTCTCGTGGACTTCCTCCGGCGAAACCCTGATGATCTGCGGGCCTCGGATCGTCTACCCCCCTAGACATTCTTCTGATAGGGGTAGCCCGGCGTAGCTCTCTCTTGTTTTGTGTCTGACTAGGTCATAGGATGATGTAAAACCATGTCGGTTCACAAGTTGGGGCACTATCCTACCCGGTTTCACCTGAACGAGGAGATTCCCACTCATACAGGTGTAGAACCTTTCGCTTCTAGGTTAGAGCCCATGCATGCGAGGGGGACACATGCAATCACCTATTCCAACCTTGCACCACACTCACACACATATGCTAGGGACACATGCAAGTTTTCAGATGATTCCGACGTTCTCGTGGTCTTCCTCCGGCGAAACCCTGATCTGCGGGACTCGAATCGTCTACCCCCCTAGACATTCTTCTGACAGGGGTAGCCCGGCGTAGCTCTCTCTTGTTTTGTGTCTGACTAGGTCATAGGATGATGTAAAACCATGTTGGTTCATAAGTTGGGGCACTATCCTACCCGGTTTCACCTGAACGGGGAGATTTCCCCTTATACAGGTCCATAACCTTCCGCTTCTAGGTTAGAGCGCATGCATGCGAGGGGGAATCATGCAATCACCTATACCAACCTTGCACCACACTCACACACATATGCTAGGGACACATGCAAGTTTTCAGATGATTCCGACGTTCTTGCGGACTTCCACCGGCGAAACCCTGATCTGCGGAACTCGGACTGTCTACCCCCCTAGACATTCTTCTGACAGGGGTAGCCCGGCGTAGCTCTCTCTTGTTTTGTGTTTGATTATGTCATGGGATGATGTGAAACCATGTTGGTTCACAAGTTGGGGCACTATACGGCCCGGTTTCACCGTAACGGGGAGATTCCCCGTTATACAGGTCCAGAACCTTCGCTTCTAGGTTAGAGCGCATGCATGTGAGGGGGGACACATGCAATCACCTATACCAACCTGGCACCACACTCACACACATATGCTAGGGACACATGCAAGTTTTCATCGATTCCGACGTTCTCGTGGACTTCCTCCGGCGAAACCCTGATGATCTGTGGGCCTCGGATCGTCTACCCCCCTAGACATTCTTCTGACAGGGGTAGCCCGGCGTAGCTCTCTCTTGTTTTGTGTCTGACTAGGTCATAGGATGATGTAAAACCATGTTGGTTCACAAGTTGGGGCACTATCCTACCTGGTTTCACCTGAACGGGGAGATTCCCCCTTATACAGGTCCAGAACCTTTCGCTTCTAGGTTAGAGCGCATGCATGCGAGTGGGACACATGCAATCACCTATATAGACCTTGCACCACACTCACACACATATGCTAGGGACACGTGCAAGTTTTCAGATAATTCCGACGCTCTCGTGGTCTTCCTCCGGCGAAACCCTGATCTGCGGGCCTCGGATAGTCTACCCCCTAGACATTCTTCTGACAGGGGTAGCCCGGCGTAGCTCTCTCTTGTTTTGTGTCTAACTAGGTCATAGGATGATGTAAAACCATGTTGGTTCACAAGTTGGGGCACTATCCTACCCGGTTTCACCTGAACGGGGAGATTCCCCCTTATACAGGTCCAGAACCTTCGCCTCTAGGTTAGAGCGCATGCATGCGAGGGGGACACATGTAATCACCTATACCAACCTTGCACCACACTCACACACATATGCTAGGGACACATGCAAGTTTTCAGATGATTCCGACGTTCTCATGGTCTTCCTCCGACGAAACCCTGATCTGCGGGACTCGGATCGTCTACCCCCCTAGACATTCTTCTGACAGGGGTAGCCCGGCATAGCTCTCTCTTTTTTTGTGTCTGACTAGGTCCTAGGATGATGTAAAACCATGTTGGTTCACAAGTTGGGGCACTATTCTACCCGGTTTCACGTGAACGGGGAGATTCCCCCTTATACAGGTCGAGAACCTTTCGCTTCTAGGTTAGAGCGCATGCATGCGAGAGGGACACATGCAATCACCTATACCAACCTTGCACCACACTCACACACATATGCTAGGGACACATGCAAGTTTTTAGATGATTCCGACGTTCTCGTGGTCTTCCTCCGGCGAAACCCTGATCTGCGGGACTCGGATCGTCTACCCCCCTAGACATTCTTCTGACAGGGTAGCCCGACGTAGCTCTCTCTTGTTTTGTGTCTGACTAGGTCATAGGATGATGTAAAACCATGTTGGTTCACAAGTTGGGGCACTATCCTACCTGGTTTCACCTGAACGGGGAGATTCCCCCTTATACAGGTCCATAACCTTTCGCTTCTAGGTTAGAGCGCATGCATGTGAGGGGGACACATGCAATCACCTATACCAACCTTGCACCACACTCACACACATATGCTAGGGACACATGCAAGTTTTCAGATGATTCCGACGTTCTTGCGGACTTCCACCGGCGAAACCCTGATCTGTGAGTGGGGACACATGCAATCACCTATACCAACCTGGCACCACACTCACACACATATGCTAGGGACACATGCAAGTTTTCATCGATTCCGACGTTCTCGTGGACTTCCTCCGGCGAAACCCTGATGATCTGCGGGCCTCGGATCGTCTACCCCACTAGACATTCTTCTGACAGGGGTAGCCCGGCGTAGCTCTCTCTTGTTTTGTGTCTGACTAGGTCATAGGATGATGTAAAACCATGTTGGTTCACAAGTTGGGGCACTATCCTACCCGGTTTCACCTGAACAGGGAGATTCCCCCTTATACAGGTCCATAACCTTTCGCTTCTAGGTTAGAGCGCATGCATGCGAGGGGGACACATGCAATCACCTATACAAACCTTGCACCACACTCATACACATATTCTAGGGACACATGCAAGTTTTCAGATGATTCCGACGTTCTCGTGGTCTTCCTCCGGCGAAACCCTGATCTGCGGGCCTCGGATCATCTACCCCCCTAGACATTCTTCTGACAGGGGTAGCCCGGTGTAGCTCTCTCTTGTTTTGTGTCTGACTAGGTCATAGGATGATGTAAAACCATGTTGGTTCACAAGTTGGGGCACTATCCTACCCGGTTTCACCTGAACGGGGAGATTCCCCCTTATACAGGTCCAGAACCTTCGCTTCTAGGTTAGAGCGCATGCATGCGAGGGGGACACATGCAATCACCTATACCAACCTTGCACCACACTCACACACATATGTTAGGGACACATGCAAGTTTTCAGATGATTCCGACGTTCTCGTGGTCTTCCTCCGACGAAACCCTGATCTGCGGGACTCGGATCGTCTACCCCCCTAGACATTCTTCTGACAGGGGTAGCCCGGCGTAGCTCTCTCTTGTTTTGTGTCTGACTAGGTCATGGGATGATGTAAAACCATGTTGGTTCACAAGTTGGGGCACTATCCTACCCGGTTTCACGTGAACGGGGAGATTCCCCCTTATACAGGTCGAGAACCTTTCGCTTCTAGGTTAGAGCGCATGCATGCGAGAGGGACACATGCAATCACCTATACCAACCTTGCACCACACTCACACACATATGCTAGGGACACATGCAAGTTTTCAGATGATTCCGACGTTCTCGTGGTCTTCCTCCGGCGAAACCCTGATCTGCGGGACTCGGATCGTCTACCCCCTAGACATTCTTCTGACAGGGGTAGCCCGGCGTATCTCTCTCTTGTTTTGTGTCTGACTAGGTGATAGGATGATGTAAAACCATGTTAGTTAACAAGTTGGGGCACTATCCTACCCGGTTTCACCTGAACGGGGAGATTCCCCCTTAAACAGGTCCATAACCTTTCACTTCTAGGTTAGAGCGCATGCATGCGAGGGGGACACATGCAATCACCTATACCAACCTTGCACCACACTCACACACATATGCTAGGGACACATGCAAGTTTTCAGATGATTCCGACGTTCTTGCGGACTTCCACCGGCGAAACCCTGATCTGCGGGACTCGGACCGTCTACCCCCCTGGACATTCTTCTGACAGGGGTAGCCCGGCGTAGCTCTCTCTTGTTTTGTATTTGATTATGTCATGGGATGATGTGAAACCATGTTGGTTCACAAGTTGGGGCACTATACGGCCCGGTTTCACCATAACGGGGAGATTCCCCCTTATACAGGTCCAGAACCTTCGCTTCTAGGTTAGAGCGCATGCATGTGAGGGGGGACACATGCAATCACCTATACCAACCTGGCACCACACTCACACACATATGCTAGGGACACATGCAAGTTTTCATCGATTCCGACGTTCTCGTGGACTTCCTCCGGCGAAACCCTGATGATCTGCGGGCCTCGGATCGTCTACCCCCCTAGACATTCTTCTGACAGGGGTAGCCCGGCGTAGCTCTCTCTTGTTTTGTGTCTGACTAGGTCATAGGATGATGTAAAACCATGTTGGTTCACAAGTTGGGGCACTATCCTACCCGGTTTCACGTGAACGGGGAGATTCCCCCTTATACAGGTCGAGAACCTTTCGCTTCTAGGTTAGAGCGCATGCATGCGAGAGGGACACATGCAATCACCTATACCAACCTTGCACCACACTCACACACATATGCTAGGGACACATGCAAGTTTTTAGATGATTCCGACGTTTTCGTGGTCTTCCTCCGGCGAAACCCTGATCTGCGGGACTCGGATCGTCTACCCCCCTAGACATTCTTCTGACAAGGTAGCCCGATGTAGCTCTCTCTTGTTTTGTGTCTGACTAGGTCATAGGATGATGTAAAACCATGTTGGTTCACAAGTTGGGGCACTATCCTACCTGGTTTCACCTGAACGGGGAGATTCCCCCTTATACAGGTCCATAACCTTTCGCTTCTAGATTAGAGCGCATGCATGCGAGGGGGACACATGCAATCACCTATACCAACCTTGCACCACACTCACACACATATGCTAGGGACACATGCAAGTTTTCAGATGATTCCGACGTTCTTGTGGACTTCCACCGGCGAAACCCTGATCTGCGGGACTCGGACCGTCTACCCCCCTAGACATTCTTCTGACGGGGGTAGCTCGGTGTAGCTCTCTCTTGTTTTGTGTTTGATTATGTCATGGGATGATGTGAAACCATGTTGGTTCACAAGTTGGGGCACTATACGGCCCGGTTTCACCGTAACAGGGAGATTCCCCCTTATACAGGTCCAGAACCTTCGCTTCTAGGTTAGAGCGCATGCATGTGAGGGGGGACACATGCAATCACCTATATATACCAACCTGGCACCACACTCACACACCTATGCTAGGGACACATGCAAGTTTTCATCGATTCCGACGTTCTCGTGGACTTCCTCTGGCGAAACCCTGATGATCTGCGGGCCTCGGATCGTCTACCTAATGGAAATGAAGTTCAGCATCCTCTAGAACCTTATGGTCTATTGCAAAGTTAGTGTTTCCATGGTCTGAATACTAACAAATGGGCAACAAAAAGTTAACTAAAAACTTTAAATAAATACATTGGAAAGAAAAAAATAAAAATAAAATTAGAAAATACCTAAAGGCACACGGCAAAGGACAAAACACACGGCAAAGAGGTCCTTTGCCGTGTGCCTGTCGCCGTCAAACACACGGCAAAGGTCCTTTGCCGTGTGTCTCTCTCCCTCAGACACACGGCAAAGAATTTTTTTCACCTTTATCAAGGCTTTTATTACATATATGTTAGGTGATATTATTTCATAGGATCATGAGAGCACACATATGATCATAGGTTATTGTGGTCTTGATCACTATATACATGCACCCCCCTGATTCCGACGTTCTCGTGGACTTCCTCCGGCGAAACCCTGATGATCTACGGGCCTCGGATCGTCTACCCCCTAGACATTCTTCTGACAGGGGTAGCCCGGCGTAGCTATCTCTTGTTTTGTGTTTGATTATGTCATGGGATGATGTGAAACCATGTTGGTTCACAAGTTGGGGCACTATATGGCCCGGTTTCACCGTAACGGGGAGATTCCCCCTTATACAGGTCAAGAACCTTCGCTTCTAGGTTAGAGCGCATGCATGTGAGGGGGGACACATGCAATCACCTATACCAACCTGGCACCACACTCACACACATATGCTAGGGACACATGCAAGTTTTCATCGATTCCGACGTTCTCGTGGACTTCCTCCGGCGAAACCCTGATGATCTGCGGGCCTCGGATCGTCTACCCCACTAGACATTCTTCTGACAGGGGTAGCCCGGCGTAGCTCTCTCTTGTTTTGTGTCTGACTAGGTCATAGGATGATGTAAAACCATGTTGGTTCACAAGTTGGGGCACTATCCTACCCGGTTTCACCTGAACAGGGAGATTCCCCCTTATACAGGTCCATAACCTTTCGCTTCTAGGTTAGAGCGCATGCATGCGAGGGGGACACATGCAATCACCTATACAAACCTTGCACCACACTCATACACATATTCTAGGGACACATGCAAGTTTTCAGATGATTCCGACGTTCTCGTGGTCTTCCTCCGGCGAAACCCTGATCTGCGGGCCTCGGATCATCTACCCCCCTAGACATTCTTCTGACAGGGGTAGCCCGGTGTAGCTCTCTCTTGTTTTGTGTCTGACTAGGTCATAGGATGATGTAAAACCATGTTGGTTCACAAGTTGGGGCACTATCCTACCCGGTTTCACCTGAACGGGGAGATTCCCCCTTATACAGGTCCAGAACCTTCGCTTCTAGGTTAGAGCGCATGCATGCGAGGGGGACACATGCAATCACCTATACCAACCTTGCACCACACTCACACACATATGTTAGGGACACATGCAAGTTTTCAGATGATTCCGACGTTCTCGTGGTCTTCCTCCGACGAAACCCTGATCTGCGGGACTCGGATCGTCTACCCCCCTAGACATTCTTCTGACAGGGGTAGCCCGGCGTAGCTCTCTCTTGTTTTGTGTCTGACTAGGTGATAGGATGATGTAAAACCATGTTAGTTAACAAGTTGGGGCACTATCCTACCCGGTTTCACCTGAACGGGGAGATTCCCCCTTAAACAGGTCCATAACCTTTCACTTCTAGGTTAGAGCGCATGCATGCGAGGGGGACACATGCAATCACCTATACCAACCTTGCACCACACTCACACACATATGCTAGGGACACATGCAAGTTTTCAGATGATTCCGACGTTCTTGCGGACTTCCACCGGCGAAACCCTGATCTGCGGGACTCGGACCGTCTACCCCCCTGGACATTCTTCTGACAGGGGTAGCCCGGCGTAGCTCTCTCTTGTTTTGTATTTGATTATGTCATGGGATGATGTGAAACCATGTTGGTTCACAAGTTGGGGCACTATACGGCCCGGTTTCACCATAACGGGGAGATTCCCCCTTATACAGGTCCAGAACCTTCGCTTCTAGGTTAGAGCGCATGCATGTGAGGGGGGACACATGCAATCACCTATACCAACCTGGCACCACACTCACACACATATGCTAGGGACACATGCAAGTTTTCATCGATTCCGACGTTCTCGTGGACTTCCTCCGGCGAAACCCTGATGATCTGCGGGCCTCGGATCGTCTACCCCCCTAGACATTCTTCTGACAGGGGTAGCCCGGCGTAGCTCTCTCTTGTTTTGTGTCTGACTAGGTCATAGGATGATGTAAAACCATGTTGGTACACAAGTTGGGGCACTATCCTACCCGGTTTCACGTGAACGGGGAGATTCCCCCTTATACAGGTCGAGAACCTTTCGCTTCTAGGTTAGAGCGCATGCATGCGAGAGGGACACATGCAATCACCTATACCAACCTTGCACCACACTCACACACATATGCTAGGGACACATGCAAGTTTTTAGATGATTCCGACGTTTTCGTGGTCTTCCTCCGGCGAAACCCTGATCTGCGGGACTCGGATCGTCTACCCCCCTAGACATTCTTCTGACAAGGTAGCCCGATGTAGCTCTCTCTTGTTTTGTGTCTGACTAGGTCATAGGATGATGTAAAACCATGTTGGTTCACAAGTTGGGGCACTATCCTACCTGGTTTCACCTGAACGGGGAGATTCCCCCTTATACAGGTCCATAACCTTTCGCTTCTAGATTAGAGCGCATGCATGCGAGGGGGACACATGCAATCACCTATACCAACCTTGCACCACACTCACACACATATGCTAGGGACACATGCAAGTTTTCAGATGATTCCGACGTTCTTGTGGACTTCCACCGGCGAAACCCTGATCTGCGGGACTCGGACCGTCTACCCCCCTAGACATTCTTCTGACGGGGGTAGCTCGGTGTAGCTCTCTCTTGTTTTGTGTTTGATTATGTCATGGGATGATGTGAAACCATGTTGGTTCACAAGTTGGGGCACTATACGGCCCGGTTTCACCGTAACAGGGAGATTCCCCCTTATACAGGTCCAGAACCTTCGCTTCTAGGTTAGAGCGCATGCATGTGAGGGGGGACACATGCAATCACCTATATATACCAACCTGGCACCACACTCACACACCTATGCTAGGGACACATGCAAGTTTTCATCGATTCCGACGTTCTCGTGGACTTCCTCTGGCGAAACCCTGATGATCTGCGGGCCTCGGATCGTCTACCTAATGGAAATGAAGTTCAGCATCCTCTAGAACCTTATGGTCTATTGCAAAGTTAGTGTTTCCATGGTCTGAATACTAACAAATGGGCAACAAAAAGTTAACTAAAAACTTTAAATAAATACATTGGAAAGAAAAAAATAAAAATAAAATTAGAAAATACCTAAAGGCACACGGCAAAGGACAAAACACACGGCAAAGAGGTCCTTTGCCGTGTGCCTGTCGCCGTCAAACACACGGCAAAGGTCCTTTGCCGTGTGTCTCTCTCCCTCAGACACACGGCAAAGAATTTTTTTCACCTTTATCAAGGCTTTTATTACATATATGTTAGGTGATATTATTTCATAGGATCATGAGAGCACACATATGATCATAGGTTATTGTGGT
Organism: Avena sativa; assembly: GCA_916181665.1. NCBI lineage: Eukaryota > Viridiplantae > Streptophyta > Magnoliopsida > Poales > Poaceae > Avena > Avena sativa. The sequence goes on from OV702296.1 coordinate 390,008,278, forward strand.
CTTGATCACTATATACATGCACCCCCCTGATTCCGACGTTCTCGTGGACTTCCTCCGGCGAAACCCTGATGATCTACGGGCCTCGGATCGTCTACCCCCTAGACATTCTTCTGACAGGGGTAGCCCGGCGTAGCTATCTCTTGTTTTGTGTTTGATTATGTCATGGGATGATGTGAAACCATGTTGGTTCACAAGTTGGGGCACTATACGGCCCGGTTTCACCGTAACGGGGAGATTCCCCCTTATACAGGTCAAGAACCTTCGCTTCTAGGTTAGAGCGCATGCATGTGAGGGGGGACACATGCAATCACCTATATCAACCTGGCACCACACTCACACACATATGCTAGGGAGACATGCAAGTTTTCATCGATTCCGACGTTCTCGTGGACTTCCTCCGGCGAAACCCTGATGATCTGCGGGCCTCGGATCGTCTACCCCCCTAGACATTCTTCTGACAGGGGTAGCCCGGCGTAGCTCTCTCTTGTTTTGTGTCTGACTAGGTCATAGGATGATGTAAAACCATGTTGGTTCACAAGTTGGGGCACTATCCTACCCGGTTTCACGTGAACGGGGAGATTCCCCCTTATACAGGTCGAGAACCTTTCGCTTCTAGGTTAGAGCGCATGCATGCGAGAGGGACACATGCAATCACCTATACCAACCTTGCACCACACTCACACACATATGCTAGGGACACATGCAAGTTTTTAGATGATTCCGACGTTTTCGTGGTCTTCCTCCGGCGAAACCCTGATCTGCGGGACTCGGATCGTCTACCCCCCTAGACATTCTTCTGACAAGGTAGCCCGATGTAGCTCTCTCTTGTTTTGTGTCTGACTAGGTCATAGGATGATGTAAAACCATGTTGGTTCACAAGTTGGGGCACTATCCTACCTGGTTTCACCTGAACGGGGAGATTCCCCCTTATACAGGTCCATAACCTTTCGCTTCTAGATTAGAGCGCATGCATGCGAGGGGGACACATGCAATCACCTATACCAACCTTGCACCACACTCACACACATATGCTAGGGACACATGCAAGTTTTCAGATGATTCCGACGTTCTTGTGGACTTCCACCGGCGAAACCCTGATCTGCGGGACTCGGACCGTCTACCCCCCTAGACATTCTTCTGACGGGGGTAGCTCGGTGTAGCTCTCTCTTGTTTTGTGTTTGATTATGTCATGGGATGATGTGAAACCATGTTGGTTCACAAGTTGGGGCACTATACGGCCCGGTTTCACCGTAACAGGGAGATTCCCCCTTATACAGGTCCAGAACCTTCGCTTCTAGGTTAGAGCGCATGCATGTGAGGGGGGACACATGCAATCACCTATATATACCAACCTGGCACCACACTCACACACCTATGCTAGGGACACATGCAAGTTTTCATCGATTCCGACGTTCTCGTGGACTTCCTCTGGCGAAACCCTGATGATCTGCGGGCCTCGGATCGTCTACCTAATGGAAATGAAGTTCAGCATCCTCTAGAACCTTATGGTCTATTGCAAAGTTAGTGTTTCCATGGTCTGAATACTAACAAATGGGCAACAAAAAGTTAACTAAAAACTTTAAATAAATACATTGGAAAGAAAAAAATAAAAATAAAATTAGAAAATACCTAAAGGCACACGGCAAAGGACAAAACACACGGCAAAGAGGTCCTTTGCCGTGTGCCTGTCGCCGTCAAACACACGGCAAAGGTCCTTTGCCGTGTGTCTCTCTCCCTCAGACACACGGCAAAGAATTTTTTTCACCTTTATCAAGGCTTTTATTACATATATGTTAGGTGATATTATTTCATAGGATCATGAGAGCACACATATGATCATAGGTTATTGTGGTCTTGATCACTATATACATGCACCCCCCTGATTCCGACGTTCTCGTGGACTTCCTCCGGCGAAACCCTGATGATCTACGGGCCTCGGATCGTCTACCCCCTAGACATTCTTCTGACAGGGGTAGCCCGGCGTAGCTATCTCTTGTTTTGTGTTTGATTATGTCATGGGATGATGTGAAACCATGTTGGTTCACAAGTTGGGGCACTATACGGCCCGGTTTCACCGTAACGGGGAGATTCCCCCTTATACAGGTCAAGAACCTTCGCTTCTAGGTTAGAGCGCATGCATGTGAGGGGGGCACATGCAATCACCTATATCAACCTGGCACCACACTCACACACATATGCTAGGGACACATGCAAGTTTTCATCGATTCCGACGTTCTCGTGGACTTCCTCCGGCGAAACCCTGATGATCTGCGGGCCTCGGATCGTCTACCCCCCTAGACATTCTTCTGACAGGGGTAGCCCGGCGTAGCTCTCTCTTGTTTTGTGTCTGACTAGGTCATAGGATGATGTAAAACCATGTCGGTTCACAAGTTGGGGCACTATCCTACCCGGTTTCACCTGAACGAGGAGATTCCCCCTCATACAGGTCCAGAACCTTTCGCTTCTAGGTTAGAGCGCATGCATGCGAGGGGGACACATGCAATCACCTATACCAACCTTGCACCACACTCACACACATATGCTGGGGACACATGCAAGTTTTCAGATGATTCCGACGTTCTCGTGGTCTTCCTCCGGCGAAACCCTGATCTGCGGGACTCGAATCGTCTACCCCCCTAGACATTCTTCTGACAGGGGTAGCCCGGCGTAGATCTCTCTTGTTTTGTGTCTGACTAGGTCATAGGATGATGTAAAACCATGTTGGTTCACAAGTTGGGGCACTATCCTACCCGGTTTCACCTGAACGGGGAGATTCCCCCTTATACAGGTCCATAACCTTCCGCTTCTAGGTTAGAGCGCATGCATGCGAGGGGGAATCATGCAATCACCTATACCAACCTTGCACCACACTCACACACATATGCTAGGGACACATGCAAGTTTTCAGATGATTCCGACGTTCTTGCGGACTTCCACCGGCGAAACCCTGATCTGCGGGACTCGGACTGTCTACCCCCCTAGACATTCTTCTGACAGGGGTAGCCCGGCGTAGCTCTCTCTTGTTTTGTGTTTGATTATGTCATGGGATGATGTGAAACCATGTTGGTTCACAAGTTGGGGCACTATACGGCCCGGTTTCACCGTAACGGGGAGATTCCCCCTTATACAGGTCCAGAACCTTCGCTTCTAGGTTAGAGCGCATGCATGTGAGGGGGGACACATGCAATCACCTATACCAACCTGGCACCACACTCACACACATATGCTAGGGACACATGCAAGTTTTCGTCGATTCCGACGTTCTCGTGGACTTCCTCCGGCGAAACCCTGATGATCTGCGGGCCTCGGATCGTCTACCTAATGGAAATGAAGTTCAACATCCTCTAGAACCTTATGGTCTATTGCAAAGTTAGTGTTTCCATGGTCTGAATACTTACAAATAGGCAACAAAAAGTTAACTAAAAACTTTAAATAAATACATTTGAAAGAAAAAAATAAAAAGAAAATTAGAAAATACCTAAAGACACACGGCAAAGGACAAAACACACGGCAAAGAGGTCCTTTGTCGTGTGCCTGTCGCCGTCAAACACACGGCAAAGGTCCTTTGCCGTGTGTCTCTCTCCCTCAGACACACGGCAAAGAATTTTTTTCACCTTTAGCAAGGCTTTTATTACATATATGTTAGGTGATATAATTTCATAGGATCATGAGAGCACACATATGATCATAGGTTATTGTGGTCTTGATCACTATATACATGCACCCCCCTGATTCCGACGTTCTCGTGGACTTCCTCCGACGAAACCCTGATGATCTACGGGCCTCGGATCGTCTACCCCCTAGACATTCTTCTGACAGGGGTAGCCCGGCGTAGCTCTCTCTTGTTTTGTGTTTGATTATGTCATGGGATGATGTGAAACCATGTTGGTTCACAAGTTGGGGCACTATATGGCCCGGTTTCACCGTAACGGGGAGATTCCCCCTTATACAGGTCCAGAACCTTCGCTTCTAGGTTAGAGCGCATGCATGTGAGTGGGGACACATGCAATCACCTATATCAACCTGGCACCACACTCACACACAGATGCTAGGGACACATGCAAGTTTTCATCGATTCCGACGTTCTCGTGGACTTCCTCCGGCAAAACCCTGATGATCTGCGGGCCTCGGATCGTCTACCCCCCTAGACATTCTTCTGACAGGGGTAGCCCGGCGTAGCTCTCTCTTGTTTTGTGTCTGACTAGGTCATAGGATGATGTAAAACCATGTCGGTTCACAAGTTGGGGCACTATCCTACCCGGTTTCACCTGAACGAGGAGATTCCCCCTCATACAGGTCTAGAACCTTTCGCTTCTAGGTTAGAGCGCATGCATGCGAGGGGGACACATGCAATCACCTATACCAACCTTGCACCACACTCACACACATATGCTAGGGACACATGCAAGTTTTCAGATGATTCCGACGTTCTCCTGGTCTTCCTTCGGCGAAACCCTGATCTGCGGGACTCGAATCGTCTACCCCCCTAGACATTCTTCTGACAGGGGTAGCCCGGTGTAGCTCTCTCTTGTTTTGTGTCTGACTAGGTCATAGGATGATGTAAAACCATGTTGGTTCACAAGTTGGGGCACTATCCTACCCGGTTTCACCTGAATGGGGAGATTCCCCCTTATACAGGTCCATAACCTTCCGCTTCTAGGTTAGAGCGCATGCATGCGAGGTGGACACATGCAATCACCTATACCAACCTTGCACCACACTCACACACATATGCTAGGGACACATGCAAGTTTTCAGATGATTCCGACGTTCTTGCGGACTTCCACCGGCGAAACCCTGATCTGCGGGACTCGGACCGTCTACCCCCTAGACATTCTTCTGACAGGGGTAGCCCGGCGTAGCTCTCTCTTGTTTTGTGTTTGATTATGTCATGGGATGATGTGAAACCATGTTGGTTCACAAGTTGGGGCACTATACGGCCCGGTTTCACCGTAACGGGGAGATTCACCCTTATACAGGTCCAGAACCTTCGCTTCTAGGTTAGAGCGCATGCATGTGAGGGGGGACACATGCAATCACCTATACCAACCTGGCACCACACTCACACACATATGCTAGGGACACATGCAAGTTTTCATCGATTCCAACGTTCTCGTAGACTTCCTCCGGCGAAACCCTAATGATCTGCAGGCCTCGGATCGTCTACCCCCCTAGACATTCTTCTGACAGGGGTAGCCGACGTAGCTCTCTCTTGTTTTGTGTCTGACTAGGTCATAGGATGATGTAAAACCATGTTGGTTCACAAGTTGGGGCACTATCCTGCCTGGTTTCACCTGAACGGGGAGATTCCCCCTTATACAGGTCCAGAACCTTTCGCTTCTAGGTTAGAGCGCATGCATGCGAGGGGGACACATGCAATCACCTATACAAACCTTGCACCACACTCACACACATATGCTAGGGACACATGCAAGTTTTCAGATGATTCCGACGTTCTCGTGGTCTTCCTCCGGCGAAATCCTGATCTGCGGGCCTCGGATCGTCTACCCCCATAGACATTCTTCTGACAGGGGTAGCCCGGCGTAGCTCTCTCTTGTTTTGTGTCTGACTACGTCATAGAATGATGTAAAACCATGTTGGTTCACAAGTTGGGGAACTATCCTACCCGGTTTCACCTGAACGGGGAGATTCCCCCTTATACAGGTCCAGAACCTTTGCTTCTAGGTTAGAGCGCATGCATGCGAGGGGGACACATGCAATCACCTATACCAACCTTGCACCACACTCACACACACATATGCTAGGGACACATGCAAGTTTTCAGATGATTCCGACGTTCTCGTGGTCTTCCTCCGACGAAACCCTGATCTGCGGGACTCTGATCGTCTACCCCCCTAGACATTCTTCTGACAGGGGTAGCCCGGTGTAGCTCTCTCTTGTTTTGTGTCTGACTAGGTCATAGGATGATGTAAAACCATGTTGGTTCACAAGTTGGGGCACTATCCTACCCGGTTTCACGTGAACAGGGAGATTCCCCCTTATACAGGTCGAGAACCTTTCGCTTCTAGGTTAGAGCGCATGCATGCGAGAGGGACACATGCAATCACCTATACCAACCTTGCACCACACTCACACACATATGCTAGGGACACATGCAAGTTTTCAGATGATTCCGACGTTCTCGTGGTCTTCCTCCGGCGAAACCCTGATCTGCGGGACTCGGATCGTCTACCCCCCTAGACATTCTTCTGACAGGGGTAGCCCGGCGTAGCTCTCTCTTGTTTTGTGTCTGACTAGGTCATAGGATGATGTAAAACCATGTTGGTTCACAAGTTGGGGCACTATCCTACCCGGTTTCACCCGAACAGGGAGATTCCCCCTTATACAGGTCCAGAACCTTTCGCTTCTAGGTTAGAGCGCATGCATGCGAGGGGGACACACGCAATCACCTATACCAACCTTGCTCCACACTCACACACATATGCTAGGGACACATGCAAGTTTTCAGATGATTCCGACGTTCTCGTGGTCTTCCTCCGGCGAAACCCTGATCTGCGAGACTCAGATCGTCTACCCCCCTAGACATTCTTCTGATAGTGGTAGCCCGGCGTAGCTCTCTCTTGTTTGTGTCTGACTAGGTCATAGGATGATGTAAAACCATGTTGGTTCACAAGTTGGGGCACTATCCTACCCGGTTTCACCTAAACAGGGAGATTCCCCCTTATACAGGTCCATAACCTTTCGCTTCTAGGTTAGAGCGCATGCATGCGAGGGGGACACATGCAATCACCTATACCAACCTTGCACCACACTCACACACATATGCTAGGCACACATGCAAGTTTTCAGATGATTCCGACGATCTTGCGGACTTCCACCGGCGAAACCCTGATCTGCGGGACTCGGACCGTCTACCCCCCTAGACATTCTTCTAACAGGGGTAACCCGGCGTAGCTCTCTCTTGTTTTGTGTTTGATTATGTCATGGGATGATGTGAAACCATGTTGGTTCACAAGTTGGGGCACTATACGGCCTGGTTTCACCGTAACAGGGAGATTCCCCCTTATACAGGCCCAGAACCTTCGCTTCTAGGTTAGAGCGCATGCATGTGAGGGGGGACACATGCAATCACCTATACCAACCTGGCACCACACTCACACACATATGCTAGGGACACATGAATTTTTTCATCGATTCCGACGTTCTCGTGTACTTCCTCCGGCGAAACCCTGATGATATGCGGGCCTCGGATCGTCTACCCCCTAGACATTCTTCTGACAGGGGTAGCCCGGCGTAGCTCTCTCTTGTTTTGTGTCTGACTAGGTCATAGGATGATGTAAAACCATGTTGGTTCACAAGTTGGGGCACTATCCTACCCGGTTTCACGTGAACGGGGAGATTCCCCCTTATACAGGTCGAGAACCTTTCGCTTCTAGGTTAGAGCGCATGCATGCGAGAGGGACACATGCAATCACCTATACCAACCTTGCACCACACTCACACACATATGCTAGGGACACATGCAAGTTTTCAGATGATTCCGACGTTCTCGTGGTCTTCCTCCGGCGAAACCCTGATCTACGGGACTCGGATCGTCTACCCCCCTAGACATTCTTCTGACAGGGGTAGCCCGGCGTAACTCTCTCTTGTTTTGTGTCTGACTAGGTCATAGGATGATGTAAAACCATGTTGGCTCACAAGTTGGGGCACTATCCTACCCGGTTTCACCTGAACAGGGAGATTCCCCCTTATACAGGTCCATAACCTTTCGCTTCTAGGTTAGAGCGCATGCATGCGAGGGGGACACATGCAATCACCTATACCAACCTTGCACCACACTCACACACATATGCTAGGGACACATGCAAGTTTTCAGATGATTCCGACGTTCTTGCGGACTTCCACCGGCGAAACCCTGATCTGCGGGACTCGGACCGTCTACCCCCCTAGACATTCTTCTGACAGGGGTAGCCCGGCGTAGCTCTCTCTTGTTTTGTGTTTGATTATGTCATGGGATGATGTGAAACCATGTTGGTTCACAAGTTGGGGCACTATACGGCCCGGTTTCACGGTAACAGGGAGATTCCCCCTTATACAGGTCCAGAACCTTCGCTTCTAGGTTAGAGCGCATGCATGTGAGGGGGGACACATGCAATCACCTATACCAACCTGGCACCACACTCACACACATATGCTAGGGACACATGAAAGTTTTCATCGATTCCGACATTCTCGTGGACTTCCTCGGGCGAAACCCTGATGATCTGCGGGCCTCGGATCGTCTACCCCCCTAGACATTCTTCTGACAGGGGTAGCCCGGCGTAGCTCTCTCTTGTTTTGTGTCTAACTAGGTCATAGGATGATGTAAAACCATGTTGGTTCACAAGTTGGGGCACTATCCTACCCAGTTTCACGTGAACGGGGAGATTCCCCCTTATATAGGTCGAGAACCTTTCGCTTCTAGGTTAGAGCGCATCCATGCGAGAGGGACACATGCAATCACCTATACCAACCTTGCACCACACTCACACACATATGCTAGGGACACATGCAAGTTTTTAGATGATTCCGACGTTCTCGTGGTCTTCCTCCGGCGAAACCCTGATCTGCGGGACTCGGATCGTCTACCCCCCTAGACATTCTTCTGACAGGGTAGCCCGACGTAGCTCTCTCTTGTTTTGTGTCTGACTAGGTCATAGGATGATGTAAAACCATGTTGGTTCACAAGTTGGGGCACTATCCTACCTGGTTTCACCTGAACGGGGAGATTCCCCCTTATACAGGTCCATAACCTTTCGCTTCTAGGTTAGAGCGCATGCATGCGAGGGGGACACATGCAATCACCTATACCAACCTTGCACCACACTCACACACATGTGCTAGGGACACATGCAAGTTTTCAGATGATTCCGACGTTCTTGCGGACTTCCACCGGCGAAACCCTGATCTATGAGTGGGGACACATGCAATCACCTATACCAACCTGGCACCACACTCACACACATATGCTAGGGACACATGCAAGTTTTCATCGATTCCGACGTTCTCGTGGACTTCCTCCGGCGAAACCCTGATGATCTGCGGGCCTCGGATCGTCTACCCTCCTAGACATTCTTCTGACAGGGGTAGCCCGGCATAGCTCTCTCTTGTTTTGTGTCTGACTAGGTCATAGGATGATGTAAAACCATGTTGGTTCACAAGTTGGGGCACTATCCTACCCGGTTTCACCTGAACAGGGAGATTCCCCCTTATACAGGTCCATAACCTTTCGCTTCTAGGTTAGAGCGCATGCATGCGAGGGGGACACATGCAATCACCTATATAAACCTGGCACCACACTCACACACATATTCTAGGGACACATGCAAGTTTTCAGATGATTCCGACGTTCTCGCGGTCTTCCTCCGGCGAAACCCTGATCTGCGGGCCTCGGATCGTCTACCCCCCTAGACATTCTTCTGACAGGGGTAGCCCGGCGTAGCTCTCTCTTGTTTTGTGTCTGACTAGGTCATAGGATGATGTAAAACCATGTTGGTTCACAAGTTGGGGCACTATCCTACCCGATTTCACCTGAACGGGGAGATTCCCCCTTATACAGGTCCAGAACCTTCGCTTCTAGGTTAGAGCGCATGCATGCGAGGGGGACACATGCAATCACCTATACCAACCTTGCACCACACTCACACACATATGCTAGGGACACATGCAAGTTTTCAGATGATTCCGACGTTCGCGTGGTCTTCCTCCGACGAAACCCTGATCTGCGGGACTCGGATCGTCTACCCCCCTAGACATTCTTCTGACAGGGGTAGCCCGGCGTAGCTCTCTCTTGTTTTGTGTCTGACTAGGTCATAGGATGATGTAAAATCATGTTGGTTCACAAGTTGGGGCACTATCCTACCCGGTTTCACGTGAACGGGGAGATTCCCCCTTATACAGGTCGAGAACCTTTCGCTTCTAGGTTAGAGCGCATGCATGCGAGAGGGACACATGCAATCACCTATAACAACCTTGCACCACACTCACACACATATGCTAGGGACACATGCAAGTTTTCAGATGATTCCGACGTTCTCGTGGTCTTCCTCCGGCGAAACCCTGATCTGCGGGACTCGGATCGTCTACCCCCTAGACATTCTTCTGACAGGGGTAGCCCGGCGTAGCTCTCTCTTGTTTTGTGTCTGACTAGGTCATAGGATGATGTAAAACCATGTTGGTTCACAAGTTGGGGCACTATCCTACCCGGTTTCACGTGAACGGGGAGATTCCCCCTTATACAGGTCGAGAACCTTTTGCTTCTAGGTTAGAGCGCATGTATGCGAGAGGGACACATGCAATCACCTATAACAACCTTGCACCACACTCACACACATATGCTAGGGACACATGCAAGTTTTCAGATGATTCCGACGTTCTCGTGGTCTTCCTTCGGCGAAACCCTCATCTACGGGACTCGGATCGTCTACCCCCCTAGACATTCTTCTGACAGGGGTAGCCTGGCGTAGCTCTCTCTTGTTTTGTGTCTGACTAGGTGATAGGATGATGTAAAACCATGTTGGTTCACAAGTTGGGGCACTATCCTACCCGGTTTCACCTGAACGGGGAGATTCCCCCTTATACAGGTCCATAACCTTTCGCTTCTAGGTTAGAGCGCATGCATGCGAGGGGGACACATGCAATCACCTATACCAACCTTGAACCACACTCACACACATATGCTAGGGACACATGCAAGTTTTCAGATGATTCTGACGTTCTTGCGGACTTCCACCGGCGAAACCCTGATCTGCGGGACTCGGATCGTCTACCCCCCTAGACATTCTTCTGACAGGGGTAGCCCGGCGTAGCTCTCTCTTGTTTTGTGTCTGACTAGGTCATAGGATGATGTAAAATCATGTTGGTTCACAAGTTGGGGCACTATCCTACCCGGTTTCACGTGAACGGGGAGATTCCCCCTTATACAGGTCGAGAACCTTTCGCTTCTAGGTTAGAGCGCATGCATGCGAGAGGGACACATGCAATCACCTATAACAACCTTGCACCACACTCACACACATATGCTAGGGACACATGCAAGTTTTCAGATGATTCCGACGTTCTCGTGGTCTTCCTCCGGCGAAACCCTGATCTGCGGGACTCGGATCGTCTACCCCCTAGACATTCTTCTGACAGGGGTAGCCCGGCGTAGCTCTCTCTTGTTTTGTGTCTGACTAGGTCATAGGATGATGTAAAACCATGTTGGTTCACAAGTTGGGGCACTATCCTACCCGGTTTCACGTGAACGGGGAGATTCCCCCTTATACAGGTCGAGAACCTTTTGCTTCTAGGTTAGAGCGCATGTATGCGAGAGGGACACATGCAATCACCTATAACAACCTTGCACCACACTCACACACATATGCTAGGGACACATGCAAGTTTTCAGATGATTCCGACGTTCTCGTGGTCTTCCTTCGGCGAAACCCTCATCTGCGGGACTCGGATCGTCTACCCCCCTAGACATTCTTCTGACAGGGGTAGCCTGGCGTAGCTCTCTCTTGTTTTGTGTCTGACTAGGTGATAGGATGATGTAAAACCATGTTGGTTCACAAGTTGGGGCACTATCCTACCCGGTTTCACCTGAACGGGGAGATTCCCCCTTATACAGGTCCATAACCTTTCGCTTCTAGGTTAGAGCGCATGCATGCGAGGGGGACACATGCAATCACCTATACCAACCTTGAAACACACTCACACACATATGCTAGGGACACATGCAAGTTTTCAGATGATTCTGACGTTCTTGCGGACTTCCACCGGCGAAACCCTGATCTGCGGGACTCGGACCGTCTACCCCCCTAGACATTCTTTTGACAGGGGTAGCCTGGCGTAGCTCTCTCTTGTTTTGTATTTGATTATGTCATGGGATGATGTGAAACCATGTTGGTTCACAAGTTGGGGCACTATACGGCCCGATTTCACCATAACGGGGAGATTCCCCCTTATACAGGTCCAGAACCTTCGCTTCTAGGTTAGAGCGCATGCATGTGAGGGGGGACACATGCAATCACCTATACCAACCTGGCACCACACTCACACACATATGCTAGGGACACATGCAAGTTTTCATCGATTCCGACGTTCTCGTGGACTTCCTCCGGCGAAACCCTGATGATCTGCGGGCCTCGGATCGTCTACCCCCCTAGACATTCTTCTGACAGGGGTAGCCCGACGTAGCTCTCTCTTGTTTTGTGTCTGACTAGGTCATAGGATGATGTAAAACCATGTTGGTTCACAAGTTGGGGCACTATCCTACACGGTTTCACATGAACGGCGAGATCCCCCCTTATACAGGTCTAGAACCTTTCGCTTCTAGGTTAGAGCGCATGCATGCGAGAGGGACACATGCAATCACCTATAACAACCTTGCACCACACTCACACACATATGCTAGGGACACATGCAAGTTTTCAGATGATTCCGACGTTCTCGTGGTCTTCCTCCGGCGAAACCCTGATCTGCGGGACTCGGATCGTCTACCCCCCTAGACATTCTTCTGACAGGGGTAGCCCGGCGTAGCTCTCTCTTGTTTTGTGTCTGACTAGGTCATAGGATGATGTAAAACCATGTTGGTTCACAAGTTGGGGCACTATCCTACCCGGTTTCACCTGAACGGGGAGATTCCCCCATATACAGGTCCATAACCTTTCGCTTCTAGGTTAGAGCGCATGCATGCGAGGGGGACACATGCAATCACCTATACCAACCTTGCACCACACTCACACACATATGCTAGGGACACATGCAAGTTTTCAGATGATTCCGACGTTCTTGCGGACTTCCACCGGCGAAACCCTGATCTGTGAGTGGGGACACATGCAATCACCTATACCAACCTGGCACCACACTCACACACATATGCTAGGGACACATGCAAGTTTTCATCGATTCCGACGTTCTCGTGGACTTCCTCCGGCGAAACCCTGATGATCTGCGGGCCTCGGATCGTCTACCCCCCTAGACATTCTTCTGACAGGGGTAGCCTGGCGTAGCTCTCTCTTGTTTTGTGTCTGACTAGGTCATAGGATGATGTAAAACCATGTTGGTTCACAAGTTGGGGCACTATCCTACCCGGTTTCACCTGAACGGGGAGATTCCCCCATATACAGGTCCATAACCTTTCGCTTCTAGGTTAGAGCGCATGCATGCGAGGGGGACACATGCAATCACCTATACCAACCTTGCACCACACTCACACACATATGCTAGGGACACATGCAAGTTTTCAGATGATTCCGACGTTCTTGCGGACTTCCACCGGCGAAACCCTGATCTGTGAGTGGGGACACATGCAATCACCTATACCAACCTGGCACCACACTCACACACATATGCTAGGGACACATGCAAGTTTTCATCGATTCCGACGTTCTCGTGGACTTCCTCCGGCGAAACCCTGATGATCTGCGGGCCTCGGATCGTCTACCCCCCTAGACATTCTTCTGACAGGGGTAGCCCGGCGTAGCTCTCTCTTGTTTTGTGTCTGACTAGGTCATAGGATGATGTAAAACCATGTTGGTTCACAAGTTGGGGCACTATCCTACCCGGTTTCACCTGAACAGGGAGATTCCCCCTTATACAGGTCCATAACCTTTCGCTTCTAGGTTAGAGCGCATGCATGCGAGGGGGACACATGCAATCACCTATACAAACCTGGCACCACACTCACACACATATTCTAGGGACACATGCAAGTTTTCAGATGATTCCGACGTTCTCGTGGTCTTCCTCCGGCGAAACCCTGATCTGCGGGCCTCGGATCGTCTACCCCCCTAGACATTCTTCTGACAGGGGTAGCCCGGCGTAGCTCTCTCTTGTTTTGTGTCTGGCTAGGTCATAGGATGATGTAAAACCATGTTGGTTCACAAGTTGGGGCACTATCCTACCCGGTTTCACCTGAATAGGGAGATTCCCCCTTATACAGGTCCAGAACCTTCGCTTCTAGGTTAGAGCGCATGCATGCGAGGGGGACACATGCAATCACCTATACCAACCTTGCACCACACTCACACACATATGCTAGGGACACATGCAAGTTTTCAGATGATTCCGACGTTCGCGTGGTCTTCCTCCGACGAAACCCTGATCTGCGGGACTCGGATCGTCTACCCCCCTAGACATTCTTCTGACAGGGGTAGCCCGACGTAGCTCTCTCTTGTTTTGTGTCTGACTAGGTCATAGGATGATGTAAAACCATGTTGGTTCACAAGTTGGGGCACTATCCTACCCGGTTTCACGTGAACGGGGAGATTCCCCCTTATACAGGTCGAGAACCTTTCGCTTCTAGGTTAGAGCGCATGCATGCGAGAGGGACACATGCAATCACCTATAACAACCTTGCACCACACTCACACACATATGCTAGGGACACATGCAAGTTTTCAGATGATTCCGACGTTCTCGTGGTCTTCCTCCGGCGAAACCCTGATCTGCGGGACTCGGATCGTCTACCCCCCTAGACATTCTTCTGACAGGGGTAGCCCGGCGTAGCTCTCTTTTGTTTTGTGTCTGACTAGGTCATAGGATGATGTAAAACCATGTTGGTTCACAAGTTGGGGCACTATCCTACCCGGTTTCACGTGAACGGGGAGATTCCCCCTTATACAGGTCGAGAACCTTTTGCTTCTAGGTTAGAGCGCATGCATGCGAGAGGGACACATGCAATCACCTATAACAACCTTGCACCACACTCACACACATATGCTAGGGACACATGCAAGTTTTCAGATGATTCCGACGTTCTCGGGTCTTCCTTCGGCGAAACCCTGATCTGCGGGACTCGGATCGTCTACCCCCCTAGACATTCTTCTGACAGGGGTAGCCTGGCGTAGCTCTCTCTTGTTTTGTGTCTGACTAGGTGATAGGATGATGTAAAACCATGTTGGTTCACAAGTTGGTGCACTATCCTACCCGGTTTCACCTGAACGGGGAGATTCCCCCATATACAGGTCCATAACCTTTCGCTTCTAGGTTAGAGCGCATGGATGCGAGGGGGACACATGCAATCACCTATACCAACCTTGCACCACACTCACACACATATGCTAGGGACACATGCAAGTTTTCAGATGATTCCGACGTTCTTGCGGACTTCCACCGGCGAAACCCTGATCTGTGAGTGGGGACACATGCAATCACCTATACCAACCTGGCACCACACTCACACACATATGCTAGGGACACATGCAAGTTTTCATCGATTCCGACGTTCTCGTGGACTTCCTCCGGCGAAACCCTGATGATCTGCGGGCCTCGGATCGTCTACCCTCCTAGACATTCTTCTGACAGGGGTAGCCCGGCATAGCTCTCTCTTGTTTTGTGTCTGACTAGGTCATAGGATGATGTAAAACCATGTTGGTTCACAAGTTGGGGCACTATCCTACCCGGTTTCACCTGAACAGGGAGATTCCCCCTTATACAGGTCCATAACCTTTCGCTTCTAGGTTAGAGCGCATGCATGCGAGGGGGACACATGCAATCACCTATATAAACCTGGCACCACACTCACACACATATTCTAGGGACACATGCAAGTTTTCAGATGATTCCGACGTTCTCGCGGTCTTCCTCCGGCGAAACCCTGATCTGCGGGCCTCGGATCGTCTACCCCCCTAGACATTCTTCTGACAGGGGTAGCCCGGCGTAGCTCTCTCTTGTTTTGTGTCTGACTAGGTCATAGGATGATGTAAAACCATGTTGGTTCACAAGTTGGGGCACTATCCTACCCGGTTTCACCTGAACGGGGAGATTCCCCCTTATACAGGTCCAGAACCTTCGCTTCTAGGTTAGAGCGCATGCATGCGAGGGGGACACATGCAATCACCTATACCAACCTTGCACCACACTCACACACATATGCTAGGGACACATGCAAGTTTTCAGATGATTCCGACGTTCGCGTGGTCTTCCTCCGACGAAACCCTGATCTGCGGGACTCGGATCGTCTACCCCCCTAGACATTCTTCTGACAGGGGTAGCCCGGCGTAGCTCTCTCTTGTTTTTTGTCTGACTAGGTCATAGGATGATGTAAAATCATGTTGGTTCACAAGTTGGGGCACTATCCTACCCGGTTTCACGTGAACGGGGAGATTCCCCCTTATACAGGTCGAGAACCTTTCGCTTCTAGGTTAGAGCGCATGCATGCGAGAGGGACACATGCAATCACCTATAACAACCTTGCACCACACTCACACACATATGCTAGGGACACATGCAAGTTTTCAGATGATTCCGACGTTCTCGTGGTCTTCCTCCGGCGAAACCCTGATCTGCGGGACTCGGATCGTCTACCCCCCTAGACATTCTTCTGACAGGGGTAGCCCGGCGTAGCTCTCTCTTGTTTTGTGTCTGACTAGGTCATAGGATGATGTAAAACCATGTTGGTTCACAAGTTGGGGCACTATCCTACCCGGTTTCACGTGAACGGGGAGATTCCCCCTTATACAGGTCGAGAACCTTTTGCTTCTAGGTTAGAGCGCATGCATGCGAGAGGGACACATGCAATCACCTATAACAACCTTGCGCCACACTCACACACATATGCTAGGGACACATGCAAGTTTTCAGATGATTCCGACGTTCTCGTGGTCTTCCTTCGGCGAAACCCTCATCTGCGGGACTCGGATCATCTACCCCCCTAGACATTCTTCTGACAGGGGTAGCCTGGCGTAGCTCTTTCTTGTTTTGTGTCTGACTAGGTGATAGGATGATGTAAAACCATGTTGGTTCACAAGTTGGGGCACTATCCTACCCGGTTTCACCTGAACGGGGAGATTCCCCCTTATACAGGTCCATAACCTTTCGCTTCTAGGTTAGAGCGCATGCATGCGAGGGGGACACATGCAATCACCTATACCAACCTTGAACCACACTCACACACATATGCTAGGGACACATGCAAGTTTTCAGATGATTCCGACGTTCTTGCGGACTTCCACCGGCGAAACCCTGATCTGCGGGACTCGGACCGTCTACCCCCCTAGACATTCTTTTGACAGGTGTAGCCTGGCGTAGCTCTCTCTTGTTTTGTATTTGACTATGTCATGGGATGATGTGAAACCATGTTGGTTCACAAGTTGGGGCACTATACGGCCCGATTTCACCATAACGGGGAGATTCCCCCTTATACAGGTCCAGAACCTTCGCTTCTAGGTTAGAGCGCATGCATGTGAGGGGGGACACATGCAATCACCTATACCAACCTGGCACCACACTCACACACATATGCTAGGGACACATGCAAGTTTTCATCGATTCCGACGTTCTCGTGGACTTCCTCCGGCGAAACCCCGATGATCTGCGGGCCTCGGATCGTCTACTCCCCTAGACATTCTTCTGACAGGGGTAGCCCGACGTAGCTCTCTCTTGTTTTGTGTCTGACTAGGTCATAGGATGATGTAAAACCATGTTGGTTCACAAGTTGGGGCACTATCCTACACGGTTTCACATGAACGGCGAGATCCCCCCTTATACAGGTCTAGAACCTTTCGCTTCTAGGTTAGAGCGCATGCATGCGAGAGGGACACATGCAATCACCTATAACAACCTTGCACCACACTCACACACATATGCTAGGGACACATGCAAGTTTTCAGATGATTCCGACGTTCTCGTGGTCTTCCTCCGGCGAAACCCTGATCTGCGGGACTCGGATCGTCTACCCCCCTAGACATTCTTCTGACAGGGGTAGCCCGGCGTAGCTCTCTCTTGTTTTGTGTCTGACTAGGTGATAGGATGATGTAAAACCATGTTGGTTCACAAGTTGGGGCACTATCCTACCCGGTTTCACCTGAACGGGGAGATTCCCCCATATACAGGTCCATAACCTTTCGCTTCTAGGTTAGAGCGCATGCATGCGAGGGGGACACATGCAATCACCTATACCAACCTTGCACCACACTCACACACATATGCTAGGGACACATGCAAGTTTTCAGATGATTCCGACGTTCTTGCGGACTTCCACCGGCGAAACCCTGATCTGTGAGTGGGGACACATGCAATCACCTATACCAACCTGGCACCACACTCACACACATATGCTAGGGACACATGCAAGTTTTCATCGATTCCGACGTTCTCGTGGACTTCCTCCGGCGAAACCCTGATGATCTGCGGGCCTCGGATCGTCTACCCCCCTAGACATTCTTCTGACAGGGGTAGCCCGGCGTAGCTCTCTCTTGTTTTGTGTCTGACTAGGTCATAGGATGATGTAAAACCATGTTGGTTCACAAGTTGGGGCACTATCCTACCCGGTTTCACCTGAACAGGGAGATTCCCCCTTATACAGGTCCATAACCTTTCGCTTCTAGGTTAGAGCGCATGCATGCGAGGGGGACACATGCAATCACCTATACAAACCTGGCACCACACTCACACACATATTCTAGGGACACATGCAAGTTTTCAGATGATTCCGACGTTCTCGTGGTCTTCCTCCGGCGAAACCCTGATCTGCGGGCCTCGGATCGTCTACCCCCCTAGACATTCTTCTGACAGGGGTAGCCCGGCGTAGCTCTCTCTTGTTTTGTGTCTGACTAGGTCATAGGATGATGTAAAACCATGTTGGTTCACAAGTTGGGACACTATCCTACCCGGTTTCACCTGAACAGGGAGATTCCCCCTTATACAGGTCCAGAACCTTCGCTTCTAGGTTAGAGCGCATGCATGCGAGGGGGACACATGCAATCACCTATACCAACCTTGCACCACACTCACACACATATGCTAGGGACACATGCAAGTTTTCAGATGATTCCGACGTTCGCGTGGTCTTCCTCCGACGAAACCCTGATCTGCGGGACTCGGATTGTCTACCCCCCTAGACATTCTTCTGACAGGGGTAGCCCGACGTAGCTCTCTCTTGTTTTGTGTCTGACTAGGTCATAGGATGATGTAAAACCATGTTGGTTCACAAGTTGGGGCACTATCCTACCCGGTTTCACGTGAACGGGGAGATTCCCCCTTATACAGGTCGAGAACCTTTCGCTTCTAGGTTAGAGCGCATGCATGCGAGAGGGACACATGCAATCACCTATAACAACCTTGCACCACACTCACACACATATGCTAGGGACACATGCAAGTTTACAGATGATTCCGACGTTCTCGTGGTCTTCCTCCGGCGAAACCCTGATCTGCGGGACTCGGATCGTCTACCCCCCTAGACATTCTTCTGACAGGGGTAGCCCGGCGTAGCTCTCTTTTGTTTTGTGTCTGACTAGGTCATAGGATGATGTAAAACCATGTTGGTTCACAAGTTGGGGCACTATCCTACCCGGTTTCACGTGAACGGGGAGATTCCCCCTTATACAGGTCGAGAACCTTTTGCTTCTAGGTTAGAGCGCATGCATGCGAGAGGGACACATGCAATCACCTATAACAACCTTGCACCACACTCACACACATATGCTAGGGACACATGCAAGTTTTCAGATGATTCCGACGTTCTCGGGTCTTCCTTCGGCGAAACCCTGATCTGCGGGACTCGGATCGTCTACCCCCCTAGACATTCTTCTGACAGGGGTAGCCCGGCGTAGCTCTCTTTTGTTTTGTGTCTGACTAGGTCATAGGATGATGTAAAACCATGTTGGTTCACAAGTTGGGGCACTATCCTACCCGGTTTCACGTGAACGGGGAGATTCCCCCTTATACAGGTCGAGAACCTTTTGCTTCTAGGTTAGAGCGCATGCATGCGAGAGGGACACATGCAATCACCTATAACAACCTTGCACCACACTCACACACATATGCTAGGGACACATGCAAGTTTTCAGATGATTCCGACGTTCTCGGGTCTTCCTTCGGCGAAACCCTGATCTGCGGGACTCGGATCGTCTACCCCCTAGACATTCTTCTGACAGGGGTAGCCCGGCGTAGCTCTCTCTTGTTTTGTGTCTGACTAGGTCATAGGATGATGTAAAACCATGTTGGTTCACAAGTTGGGGCACTATCCTACCCGGTTTCACCTGAACGGGGAGATTCCCCCTTATACAGGTCCATAACCTTTCGCTTCTAGGTTAGAGCGCATGCATGCGAGGGGGACACATGCAATCACCTATACCAACCTTGAACCACACTCACACACATATGCTAGGGACACATGCAAGTTTTCAGATGATTCCGACGTTCTCGTGGTCTTCCTTCGGCGAAACCCTCATCTGCGGGACTCGGATCGTCTACCCCCCTAGACATTCTTCTGACAGGGGTAGCCTGGCGTAGCTCTCTCTTGTTTTGTGTCTGACTAGGTGATAGGATGATGTAAAACCATGTTGGTTCACAAGTTGGGGCACTATCCTACCCGGTTTCACCTGAACGGGGAGATTCCCCCTTATACAGGTCCATAACCTTTCGCTTCTAGGTTAGAGCGCATGCATGCGAGGGGGACACATGCAATCACCTATACCAACCTTGAACCACACTCACACACATATGCTAGGGACACATGCAAGTTTTCAGATGATTCTGACGTTCTTGCGGACTTCCACCGGCGAAACCCTGATCTGCGGGACTCGGACCGTCTACCCCCCTAGACATTCTTTTGACAGGGGTAGCCTGGCGTAGCTCTCTCTTGTTTTGTATTTGATTATGTCATGGGATGATGTGAAACCATGTTGGTTCACAAGTTGGGGCACTATACGGCCCGATTTCACCATAACGGGGAGATTCCCCCTTATACAGGTCCAGAACCTTCGCTTCTAGGTTAGAGCGCATGCATGTGAGGGGGGACACATGCAATCACCTATACCAACCTGGCACCACACTCACACACATATGCTAGGGACACATGCAAGTTTTCATCGATTCCGACGTTCTCGTGGACTTCCTCCGGCGAAACCCTGATGATCTGCGGGCCTCGGATCGTCTACCCCCCTAGACATTCTTCTGACAGGGGTAGCCCGACGTAGCTCTCTCTTGTTTTGTGTCTGACTAGGTCATAGGATGATGTAAAACCATGTTGGTTCACAAGTTGGGGCACTATCCTACACGGTTTCACATGAACGGCGAGATCCCCCTTATACAGGTCTAGAACCTTTCGCTTCTAGGTTAGAGCGCATGCATGCGAGAGGGACACATGCAATCACCTATAACAACCTTGCACCACACTCACACACATATGCTAGGGACACATGCAAGTTTTCAGATGATTCCGACGTTCTCGTGGTCTTCCTCCGGCGAAACCCTGATCTGCGGGACTCGGATCGTCTACCCCCCTAGACATTCTTCTGACAGGGGTAGCCCGGCGTAGCTCTCTCTTGTTTCGTGTCTGACTAGGTCATAGGATGATGTAAAACCATGTTGGTTCACAAGTTGGGGCACTATCCTACCCGGTTTCACCTGAACGGGGAGATTCCCCCATATACAGGTCCATAACCTTTCGCTTCTAGGTTAGAGCGCATGCATGCGAGGGGGACACATGCAATCACCTATACCAACCTTGCACCACACTCACACACATATGCTAGGGACACATGCAAGTTTTCAGATGATTCCGACGTTCTTGCGGACTTCCACCGGCGAAACCCTGATCTGTGAGTGGGGACACATGCAATCACCTATACCAACCTGGCACCACACTCACACACATATGCTAGGGACACATGCAAGTTTTCATCGATTCCGACGTTCTCGTGGACTTCCTCCGGCGAAACCCTGATGATCTGCGGGCCTCGGATCGTCTACCCCCCTAGACATTCTTCTGACAGGGGTAGCCTGGCGTAGCTCTCTCTTGTTTTGTGTCTGACTAGGTCATAGGATGATGTAAAACCATGTTGGTTCACAAGTTGGGGCACTATCCTACCCGGTTTCACCTGAACGGGGAGATTCCCCCATATACAGGTCCATAACCTTTCGCTTCTAGGTTAGAGCGCATGCATGCGAGGGGGACACATGCAATCACCTATACCAACCTTGCACCACACTCACACACATATGCTAGGGACACATGCAAGTTTTCAGATGATTCCGACGTTCTTGCGGACTTCCACCGGCGAAACCCTGATCTGTGAGTGGGGACACATGCAATCACCTATACCAACCTGGCACCACACTCACACACATATGCTAGGGACACATGCAAGTTTTCATCGATTCCGACGTTCTCGTGGACTTCCTCCGGCGAAACCCTGATGATCTGCGGGCCTCGGATCGTCTACCCCCCTAGACATTCTTCTGACAGGGGTAGCCCGGCGTAGCTCTCTCTTGTTTTGTGTCTGACTAGGTCATAGGATGATGTAAAACCATGTTGGTTCACAAGTTGGGGCACTATCCTACCCGGTTTCACCTGAACAGGGAGATTCCCCCTTATACAGGTCCATAACCTTTCGCTTCTAGGTTAGAGCGCATGCATGCGAGGGGGACACATGCAATCACCTATACAAACCTGGCACCACACTCACACACATATTCTAGGGACACATGCAAGTTTTCAGATGATTCCGACGTTCTCGTGGTCTTCCTCCGGCGAAACCCTGATCTGCGGGCCTCGGATCGTCTACCCCCCTAGACATTCTTCTGACAGGGGTAGCCCGGCGTAGCTCTCTCTTGTTTTGTGTCTGACTAGGTCATAGGATGATGTAAAACCATGTTGGTTCACAAGTTGGGGCACTATCCTACCCGGTTTCACCTGAACAGGGAGATTCCCCCTTATACAGGTCCAGAACCTTCGCTTCTAGGTTAGAGCGCATGCATGCGAGGGGGACACATGCAATCACCTATACCAACCTTGCACCACACTCACACACATATGCTAGGGACACATGCAAGTTTTCAGATGATTCCGACGTTCGCGTGGTCTTCCTCCGACGAAACCCTGATCTGCGGGACTCGGATCGTCTACCCCCCTAGACATTCTTCTGACAGGGGTAGCCCGACGTAGCTCTCTCTTGTTTTGTGTCTGACTAGGTCATAGGATGATGTAAAACCATGTTGGTTCACAAGTTGGGGCACTATCCTACCCGGTTTCACGTGAACGGGGAGATTCCCCCTTATACAGGTCGAGAACCTTTCGCTTCTAGGTTAGAGCGCATGCATGCGAGAGGGACACATGCAATCACCTATAACAACCTTGCACCACACTCACACACATATGCTAGGGACACATGCAAGTTTTCAGATGATTCCGACGTTCTCGTGGTCTTCCTCCGGCGAAACCCTGATCTGCGGGACTCGGATCGTCTACCCCCCTAGACATTCTTCTGACAGGGGTAGCCCGGCGTAGCTCTCTTTTGTTTTGTGTCTGACTAGGTCATAGGATGATGTAAAACCATGTTGGTTCACAAGTTGGGGCACTATCCTACCCGGTTTCACGTGAACGGGGAGATTCCCCCTTATACAAGTCGAGAACCTTTTGCTTCTAGGTTAGAGCGCATGCATGCGAGAGGGACACATGCAATCACCTATAACAACCTTGCACCACACTCACACACATATGCTAGGGACACATGCAAGTTTTCAGATGATTCCGACGTTCTCGGGTCTTCCTTCGGAGAAACCCTGATCTGCGGGACTCGGATCGTCTACCCCCCTAGACATTCTTCTGACAGGGGTAGCCTGGCGTAGCTCTCTCTTGTTTTGTGTCTGACTAGGTGATAGGATGATGTAAAACCATGTTGGTTCACAAGTTGGTGCACTATCCTACCCGGTTTCACCTGAACGGGGAGATTCCCCCATATACAGGTCCATAACCTTTCGCTTCTAGGTTAGAGCGCATGGATGCGAGGGGGACACATGCAATCACCTATACCAACCTTGCACCACACTCACACACATATGATAGGGACACATGCAAGTTTTCAGATGATTCCGACGTTCTTGCGGACTTCCACCGGCGAAACCCTGATCTGTGAGTGGGGACACATGCACTCACCTATACCAACCTGGCACCACACTCACACACATATGCTAGGGACACATGCAAGTTTTCATCGATTCCGACGTTCTCGTGGACTTCCTCCGGCGAAACCCTGATGATCTGCGGGCCTCGGATCGTCTACCCTCCTAGACATTCTTCTGACAGGGGTAGCCCGGCATAGCTCTCTCTTGTTTTGTGTCTGACTAGGTCATAGGATGATGTAAAACCATGTTGGTTCACAAGTTGGGGCACTATCCTACCCGGTTTCACCTGAACAGGGAGATTCCCCCTTATACAGGTCCATAACCTTTCGCTTCTAGGTTAGAGCGCATGCATGCGAGGGGGACACATGCAATCACCTATATAAACCTGGCACCACACTCACACACATATTCTAGGGACACATGCAAGTTTTCAGATGATTCCGACGTTCTCGCGGTCTTCCTCCGGCGAAACCCTGATCTGCGGGCCTCGGATCGTCTACCCCCCTAGACATTCTTCTGACAGGGGTAGCCCGGCGTAGCTCTCTCTTGTTTTGTGTCTGACTAGGTCATAGGATGATGTAAAACCATGTTGGTTCACAAGTTGGGGCACTATCCTACCCGGTTTCACCTGAACGGGGAGATTCCCCCTTATAAAGGTCCAGAACCTTCGCTTCTAGGTTAGAGCGCATGCATGCGAGGGGGACACATGCAATCACCTATACCAACCTTGCACCACACTCACACACATATGCTAGGGACACATGCAAGTTTTCAGATGATTCCGACGTTCGCGTGGTCTTCCTCCGACGAAACCCTGATCTGCGGGACTCGGATCGTCTACCCCCCTAGACATTCTTCTGACAGGGGTAGCCCGGCGTAGCTCTCTCTTGTTTTGTGTCTGACTAGGTCATAGGATGATGTAAAATCATGTTGGTTCACAAGTTGGGGCACTATCCTACCCGGTTTCACGTGAACGGGGAGATTCCCCCTTATACAGGTCGAGAACCTTTCGCTTCTAGGTTAGAGCGCATGCATGCGAGAGGGACACATGCAATCACCTATAACAACCTTGCACCACACTCACACACATATGCTAGGGACACATGCAAGTTTTCAGATGATTCCGACGTTCTCGTGGTCTTCCTCCGGCGAAACCCTGATCTGCGGGACTCGGATCGTCTACCCCCCTAGACATTCTTCTGACAGGGCTAGCCCGGCGTAGCTCTCTCTTGTTTTGTGTCTGACTAGGTCATAGGATGATGTAAAACCATGTTGGTTCACAAGTTGGGGCACTATCCTACCCGGTTTCACGTGAACGGGGAGATTCCCCCTTATACAGGTCGAGAACCTTTTGCTTCTAGGTTAGAGCGCATGCATGCGAGAGGGACACATGCAATCACCTATAACAACCTTGCGCCACACTCACACACATATGCTAGGGACACATGCAAGTTTTCAGATGATTCCGACGTTCTCGTGGTCTTCCTTCGGCGAAACCCTCATCTGCGGGACTCGGATCATCTACCCCCCTAGACATTCTTCTGACAGGGGTAGCCTGGCGTAGCTCTTTCTTGTTTTGTGTCTGACTAGGTGATAGGATGATGTAAAACCATGTTGGTTCACAAGTTGGGGCACTATCCTACCCGGTTTCACCTGAACGGGGAGATTCCCCCTTATACAGGTCCATAACCTTTCGCTTCTAGGTTAGAGCGCATGCATGCGAGGGGGACACATGCAATCACCTATACCAACCTTGAACCACACTCACACACATATGATAGGGACACATGCAAGTTTTCAGATGATTCCGACGTTCTTGCGGACTTCCACCGGCGAAACCCTGATCTGCGGGACTCGGACCGTCTACCCCCCTAGACATTCTTTTGACAGGTGTAGCCTGGCGTAGCTCTCTCTTGTTTTGTATTTGATTATGTCATGGGATGATGTGAAACCATGTTGGTTCACAAGTTGGGGCACTATACGGCCCGATTTCACCATAACGGGGAGATTCCCCCTTATACAGGTCCAGAACCTTCGCTTCTAGGTTAGAGCGCATGCATGTGAGGGGGGACACATGCAATCACCTATACCAACCTGGCACCACACTCACACACATATGCTAGGGACACATGCAAGTTTTCATCGATTCCGACGTTCTCGTGGACTTCCTCCGGCGAAACCCCGATGATCTGCGGGCCTCGGATCGTCTACTCCCCTAGACATTCTTCTGACAGGGGTAGCCCGACGTAGCTCTCTCTTGTTTTGTGTCTGACTAGGTCATAGGATGATGTAAAACCATGTTGGTTCACAAGTTGGGGCACTATCCTACACGGTTTCACATGAACGGCGAGATCCCCCCTTATACAGGTCTAGAACCTTTCGCTTCTAGGTTAGAGCGCATGCATGCGAGAGGGACACATGCAATCACCTATAACAACCTTGCACCACACTCACACACATATGCTAGGGACACATGCAAGTTTTCAGATGATTCCGACGTTCTCGTGGTCTTCCTCCGGCGAAACCCTGATCTGCGGGACTCGGATCGTCTACCCCCCTAGACATTCTTCTGACAGGGGTAGCCCGGCGTAGCTCTCTCTTGTTTTGTGTCTGACTAGGTCATAGGATGATGTAAAACCATGTTGGTTCACAAGTTGGGGCACTATCCTACCCGGTTTCACGTGAACGGGGAGATTCCCCCTTATACAGGTCGAGAACCTTTTGCTTCTAGGTTAGAGCGCATGCATGCGAGAGGGACACATGCATTCACCTATAACAACCTTGCACCACACTCACACACATATGCTAGGGACACATGCAAGTTTTCAGATGATTCCGACGTTCTCGTGGTCTTCCTCCGGCAAAACCCTGATCTGCGGGACTCGGATCGTCTACCCCCCTAGACATTCTTCTGACAGGGGTAGCCTGGCGTAGCTCTCTCTTGTTTTGTGTCTGACTAGGTGATAGGATGATGTAAAACCATGTTGGTTCACAAGTTGGGGCACTATCCTACCCGGTTTCACCTGAACGGGGAGATTCCCCCATATACAGGTCCATAACCTTTCGCTTCTAGGTTAGAGCGCATGCATGCGAGGGGGACACATGCAATCACCTATACCAACCTTGCACCACACTCACACACATATGCTAGGGACACATGCAAGTTTTCAGATGATTCCGACGTTCTTGCGGACTTCCACCGGCGAAACCCTGATCTGTGAGTGGGGACACATGCAATCACCTATACCAACCTGGCACCACACTCACACACATATGCTAGGGACACATGCAAGTTTTCATCGATTCCGACGTTCTCGTGGACTTCCTCCGGCGAAACCCTGATGATCTGCGGGCCTCGGATCGTCTACCCCCCTAGACATTCTTCTGACAGGGGTAGCCCGGCGTAGCTCTCTCTTGTTTTGTGTCTGACTAGGTCATAGGATGATGTAAAACCATGTTGGTTCACAAGTTGGGGCACTATCCTACCCGGTTTCACCTGAACAGGGAGATTCCCCCTTATACAGGTCCATAACCTTTCGCTTCTAGGTTAGAGCGCATGCATGCGAGGGGGACACATGCAATCACCTATACAAACCTGGCACCACACTCACACACATATTCTAGGGACACATGCAAGTTTTCAGATGATTCCGACGTTCTCGTGGTCTTCCTCCGGCGAAACCCTGATCTGCGGGCCTCGGATCGTCTACCCCCCTAGACATTCTTCTGACAGGGGTAGCCCGGCGTAGCTCTCTCTTGTTTTGTGTCTGACTAGGTCATAGGATGATGTAAAACCATGTTGGTTCACAAGTTGGGGCACTATCCTACCCGGTTTCACCTGAACAGGGAGATTCCCCCTTATACAGGTCCAGAACCTTCGCTTCTAGGTTAGAGCGCATGCATGCGAGGGGGACACATGCAATCACCTATACCAACCTTGCACCACACTCACACACATATGCTAGGGACACATGCAAGTTTTCAGATGATTCCGACGTTCGCGTGGTCTTCCTCCGACGAAACCCTGATCTGCGGGACTCGGATCGTCTACCCCCCTAGACATTCTTCTGACAGGGGTAGCCCGACGTAGCTCTCTCTTGTTTTGTGTCTGACTAGGTCATAGGATGATGTAAAACCATGTTGGTTCACAAGTTGGGGCACTATCCTACCCGGTTTCACGTGAACGGGGAGATTCCCCCTTATACAGGTCGAGAACCTTTCGCTTCTAGGTTAGAGCGCATGCATGCGAGAGGGACACATGCAATCACCTATAACAACCTTGCACCACACTCACACACATATGCTAGGGACACATGCAAGTTTTCAGATGATTCCGACGTTCTCGTGGTCTTCCTCCGGCGAAACCCTGATCTGCGGGACTCGGATCGTCTACCCCCCTAGACATTCTTCTGACAGGGGTAGCCCGGCGTAGCTCTCTTTTGTTTTGTGTCTGACTAGGTCATAGGATGATGTAAAACCATGTTGGTTCACAAGTTGGGGCACTATCCTACCCGGTTTCACGTGAACGGGGAGATTCCCCCTTATACAGGTCGAGAACCTTTTGCTTCTAGGTTAGAGCGCATGCATGCGAGAGGGACACATGCAATCACCTATAACAACCTTGCACCACACTCACACACATATGCTAGGGACACATGCAAGTTTTCAGATGATTCCGACGTTCTCGGGTCTTCCTTCGGCGAAACCCTGATCTGCGGGACTCGGATCGTCTACCCCCCTAGACATTCTTCTGACAGGGGTAGCCTGGCGTAGCTCTCTCTTGTTTTGTGTCTGACTAGGTGATAGGATGATGTAAAACCATGTTGGTTCACAAGTTGGGGCACTATCCTACCCGGTTTCACCTGAACGGGGAGATTCCCCCATATACAGGTCCATAACCTTTCGCTTCTAGGTTAGAGCGCATGCATGCGAGGGGGACACATGCAATCACCTATACCAACCTTGCACCACACTCACACACATATGCTAGGGACACATGCAAGTTTTCAGATGATTCCGACGTTCTTGCGGACTTCCACCGGCGAAACCCTGATCTGTGAGTGGGGACACATGCAATCACCTATACCAACCTGGCACCACACTCACACACATATGCTAGGGACACATGCAAGTTTTCATCGATTCCGACGTTCTCGTGGACTTCATCCGGCGAAACCCTAATGATCTGCGGGCCTCGGATCGTCTACCCCCCTAGACATTCTTCTGACAGGGGTAGCCCGGCGTAGCTCTCTCTTGTTTTGTGTCTGACTAGGTCATAGGATGATGTAAAACCATGTTGGTTCACAAGTTGGGGCACTATCCTACCCGGTTTCACCTGAACAGGGAGATTCCCCCTTATACAGGTCCATAACCTTTCGCTTCTAGGTTAGAGCGCATGCATGCGAGGGGGACACATGCAATCACCTATACAAACCTGGCACCACACTCACACACATATTCTTGGGACACATGCAAGTTTTCAGATGATTCCGACGTTCTCGTGGTCTTCCTCCGGCGAAACCCTGATTTGCGGGCCTCGGATCGTCTACCCCCCTAGACATTCTTCTGACAGGGGTAGCCCGGCGTAGCTCTCTCTTGTTTTGTGTCTGACTAGGTCATAGGATGATGTAAAACCATGTTGGTTCACAAGTTGGGGCACTATCCTACCCGGTTTCACCTGAACAGGGAGATTCCCCCTTATACAGGTCCAGAACCTTCGCTTCTAGGTTAGAGCGCATGCATGCGAGGGGGACACATGCAATCACCTATACCAACCTTGCACCACACTCACACACATATGCTAGGGACACATGCAAGTTTTCAGATGATTCCGACGTTCGCGTGGTCTTCCTCCGACGAAACCCTGATCTGCGGGACTCGGATCGTCTACCCCCCTAGACATTCTTCTGACAGGGGTAGCCCGACGTAGCTCTCTCTTGTTTTGTGTCTGACTAGGTCATAGGATGATGTAAAACCATGTTGGTTCACAAGTTGGGGCACTATCTTACCCGGTTTCACGTGAACGGGGAGATTCCCCCTTATACAGGTCGAGAACCTTTCGCTTCTAGGTTAGAGCGCATGCATGCGAGAGGGACACATGCAATCACCTATAACAACCTTGCACCACACTCACACACATATGCTAGGGACACATGCAAGTTTTCAGATGATTCCGACGTTCTCGTGGTCTTCCTCCGGCGAAACCCTGATCTGCGGGACTCGGATCGTCTACCCCCCTAGACATTCTTCTGACAGGGGTAGCCCGGCGTAGCTCTCTCTTGTTTTGTGTCTGACTAGGTCATAGGATGATGTAAAACCATGTTGGTTCACAAGTTGGGGCACTATCCTACCCGGTTTCACGTGAACGGGGAGATTCCCCCTTATACAGGTCGAGAACCTTTTGCTTCTAGGTTAGAGAGCATGCATGCGAGAGGGACACATGCAATCACCTATAACAACCTTGCACCACACTCACACACATATGCTAGGGACACATGCAAGTTTTCAGATGATTCCGACGTTCTCGGGTCTTCCTTCGGCGAAACCCTGATCTGCGGGACTCGGATCGTCTACCCCCCTAGACATTCTTCTGACAGGGGTAGCCTGGCGTAGCTCTCTCTTGTTTTGTGTCTGACTAGGTGATAGGATGATGTAAAACCATGTTGGTTCACAAGTTGGGGCACTATCCTACCCGGTTTCACCTGAACGGGGAGATTCCCCCTTATACAGGTCCATAACCTTTCGCTTCTAGGTTAGAGCGCATGCATGCGAGGGGGACACATGCAATCACCTATACCAACCTTGAACCACACTCACACACATATGCTAGGGACACATGCAAGTTTTCAGATGATTCCGACGTTCTTGCGGACTTCCACCGGCGAAACCCTGATCTGCGGGACTCGGACCGTCTACCCCCCTAGACATTCTTTTGACAGGGGTAGCCCGGCGTAGCTCTTTCTTGTTTTGTATTTGATTATGTCATGGGATGATGTGAAACCATGTTGGTTCACAAGTTGGGGCACTATACGGCCCGATTTCACCATAACGGGGAGATTCCCCCTTATACAGGTCCAGAACCTTCGCTTCTAGGTTAGAGCGCATGCATGTGAGGGGGGACATGCAATCACCTATACCAACCTGGCACCACACTCACACACATATGCTAGGGACACATGCAAGTTTTCATCGATTCCGACGTTCTCGTGGACTTCCTCCGGCGAAACCCTGATGATCTGCGGGCCTCGGATTGTCTACCCCCCTAGACATTCTTCTGACAGGGGTAGCCCGGCGTAGCTCTCTCTTGTTTTGTGTCTGACGCGGTCATAGGATGATGTAAAACCATGTTGGTTCACAAGTTGGGGCACTATCCTACCCGGTTTCACATGAACGGGGAGATCCCCCTTATACAGGTCTAGAACCTTTCGCTTCTAGGTTAGAGCGCATGCATGCGAGAGGGACACATGCAATCACCTATAACAACCTTGCACCACACTCACACACATATGCTAGGGACACATGCAAGTTTTCAGATGATTCCGACGTTCTCGTGGTCTTCCTCCGGCGAAACCCTGATCTGCGGGACTCGGATCGTCTACCCCCCTAGACATTCTTCTGACAGGGGTAGCCCGGCGTAGCTCTCTCTTGTTTTGTGTCTGACTAGGTCATAGGATGATGTAAATCCATGTTGGTTCACAAGTTGGGGCACTATCCTACCCGGTTTCACGTGAACGGGGAGATTCCCCCTTATACTGGTCGAGAACCTTTTGCTTCTAGGTTAGAGCGCATGCATGCGAGAGGGACACATGCAATCACCTATAACAACCTTGCACCACACTCACACACATATGCTAGGGACACATGCAAGTTTTCAGATGATTCTGACGTTCTCGTGGTCTTCCTCCGGCGAAACCCTGATCTGCGGGACTCGGATCGTCTACCCCCCTAGACATTCTTCTGACAGGGGTAGCCCGGCGTAGCTCTCTCTTGTTTTGTGTCTGACTAGGTGATAGGATGATGTAAAACCATGTTGGTTCACAAGTTGGGGCACTATCCTACCCGGTTTCACCTGAACGGGGAGATTCCCCCTTATACAGGTCCATAACCTTTCGCTTCTAGGTTAGAGCGCATGCATGCGAGGGGGACACATGCAATCACCTATACCAACCTTGAACCACACTTACACACATATGCCAGGGACACATGCAAGTTTTCAGATGATTCCGACGTTCTTGCGGACTTCCACCGGCGAAACCCTGATCTGCGGGACTCGGACCGTCAACCCCCCTAGACATTCTTTTGACAGGGGTTGCCCGGCGTAGCTCTCTCTTGTTTTGTATTTGATTATGTCATGGGATGATGTGAAACCATGTTGGTTCACAAGTTGGGGCACTATACGGCCCGATTTCACCATAACGGGGAGATTCCCCCTTATACAGGTCCAGAACCTTCGCTTCTAGGTTAGAGCGCATGCATGTGAGGGGGGACACATGCAATCACCTATACCAACCTGGCACCACACTCACACACATATGCTAGGGACACATGCAAGTTTTCATCGATTCCGACGTTCTCGTGGACTTCCTCCGGCGAAACCCTGATGATCTGCGGGCCTCGGATCGTCTACCCCCCTAGACATTCTTCTGACAGGGGTAGCCCGGCGTAGCTCTCTCTTGTTTTGTGTCTGACTAGTTCATAGGATGATGTAAAACCATGTTGGTTCACAAGTTGGGGCACTATCCTACCCGGTTTCACATGAACGGGGAGATCCCCCCTTATACAGGTCTAGAACCTTTCGCTTCTAGGTTAGAGCGCATGCATGTGAGAGGGACACACGCAATCACCTATACCAACCTTGCACCACACTCACACACATATGCTAGGGACACATGCAATTTTCAGATGATTCCGACGTTCTCGTGGTCTTCCTCCGGCGAAACCCTGATCTGCGAGACTCGGATCGTCTACCCCCCTAGACATTCTTCTGATAGGGGTAGCCCGGCGTAGCTCTCTCTTGTTTGTGTCTGACTAGGTCATAGGATGATGTAAAACCATGTTGGTTCACAAGTTGGGGCACTATCCTACCCGGTTTCACCTGAACAGGGAGATTCCCCCTTATACAGGTCCATAACCTTTCGCTTCTAGGTTAGAGCGCATGCATGCGAGGGGGACACATGCAATCACCTATACCAACCTTGCACCACACTCACACACATATGCTAGGGACACATGCAAGTTTTCAGATGATTCCGACGATCTTGCGGACTTCCACCGGCGAAACCCTGATCTGCGGGACTTGGACCGTCTACCCCCCTAGACATTCTTCTGACAGGGGTAGCCCGGCGTAGCTCTCTCTTGTTTTGTGTCTGATTATGTCATGGGATGATGTGAAACCATGTTGGTTCACAAGTTGGGGCACTATACGGCCCGGTTTCACTGTAACAGGGAGATTCCCCCTTATACAGGTCCAGAACCTTCGCTTCTAGGTTAGAGCGCATGCATGTGAGGGGGGACACATGCAATCACCTATACCAACCTGGCACCACACTCACACACATATGCTAGGGACACATGAAAGTTTTCATCGATTCCGACGTTCTCGTGGACTTCCTCCGGCGAAACCCTGATGATCTGCGGGCCTCGGATCGTCTACCCCCCTAGACATTCTTCTGACAGGGGTAGCCCGGCGTAGCTCTCTCTTGTTTTGTGTCTGACTAGGTCATAGGATGATGTAAAACCATGTTGGTTCACAAGTTGGGGCACTATCCTACCCGGTTTCACGTGAACGGGGAGATTCCCCCTTATACAGGTCGAGAACCTTTCGCTTCTAGGTTAGAGCGCATGCATGCGAGAGGGACACATGCAATCACCTATACCAACCTTGCACCACACTCACACACATATGCTAGGGACACATGCAAGTTTTTAGATGATTCCGACGTTTTCGTGGTCTTCCTCCAGCGAAACCCTGATCTGCGGGACTCGGATCGTCTACCCCCCTAGACATTCTTCTGACAGGGTAGACCGACGTAGCTCTCTCTTGTTTTGTGTCTGACTAGGTCATAGGATGATGTAAAACCATGTTGATTCACAAGTTGGGGCACTATCCTACCTGGTTTCACCTGAACGGGGAGATTCCCCCTTATACAGGTCCATAACCTTTCGCTTCTAGGTTAGAGCTCATGCATGCGAGGGGGACACATGCAATCACCTATACCAACCTTGCACCACACTCACAGACATATGCTAGGGACACATGCAAGTTTTCATATGATTCCGACGTTCTTGCGGACTTCCACCGGCGAAACCCTGATCTGCGGGACTCGGACCGTCTACCCCCCTAGACATTCTTCTGACAGGGGTAGCTCGGTGTAGCTCTCTCTTTTTTTGTGTTTGATTATGTCATTGGATGATGTGAAACCATGTTGGTTCACAAGTTGGGGCACTATACGGCCGGGTTTCACCGTAACAGGGAGATTCCCCCTTATACAGGTCCAGAACCTTCGCTTCTAGGTTAGAGCGCATGCATGTGAGGGGGGACACATGCAATCACCTATATATACCAACCTGGCACCACACTCACACACATATGCTAGGGACACATGCAAGTTTTCATCGATTCCGACGTTCTCGTGGACTTCCTCCGGCGAAACCCTGATGATCTGCGGGCCTCGGATCGTCTACCTAATGGAAATGAAGTTCAGCATCCTCTAGAACCTTATGGTCTATTGCAAAGTTAGTGTTTCCATGGTCTGAATACTAACAAATAGGCAACAAAAAGTTAACTAAAAACTTTAAATAAATACATTGGAAAGAAAAAAATAAAAAGAAAATTAGAAAATACCTAAAGGCACACAGCAAAGGACAAAACACACGGCAAAGAGGTCCTTTGCCGTGTGCCTGTCGCCGTCCAACACACGGCAAAGGTCCTTTGCCGTGTGTCTCTCTCCCTCAGACACACGGCAAAGAATTTTTTTCACCTTTAGCACGTTGGAAATGGATCAAAGGTTGATGTGATCGCGGTCGGCACGCTACCTCTTCATCTACCATCGGGATTAGTTTTATACTTAAATAATTGTTATTTGGTGCCTGTGTTGAGCATGAACATTATATCCGGATCATGTTTATTGCGAGACGGTTACTTGTTTAAGTCCGAGAATAATGGTTGTTCGATTTATATGAGTAATATGTTTTATGCACATGCACCTTTGATAGATGGTCTATTCTTGTTGAATCTCGATTGTAGTAATACACATATTAATAACATTGAATCTAAACGTTTGAAATTGAGCGATAACTCGGCCTATATGTGGCACTATCGTCTTGGTCACATTGGAGTGAAGCGTATGAAGAAACTCCATTCCGATGGACTTCTTGAATCACTTGATTTCCAATCAGTTGAAAGATGCGAAGCATGTTTGATGGGTAAAATGACTAAGACTCCATTTTCTGGTATGATGGAGCGAGCTACGGACTTATTGGAAATCGTAGATACCGATGTGTGTGGCCCAATCAGTGTAGCATCGCGCGGTGGTTATATTTATGTTCTTACTTTCACAGATGACTTGAGTAGATATGGGTATATCTATTTCATGAAGTCCGAAACTTTCGAGAAGTTTAAGGAATTTCAAAGTGAAGTAGAGAATCAACGTAACAAGAAGATTAAGTTTCTACGATCTGATCGTGCAGGTGAATATCTGAGTTACGAGTTTGGCGAGCATTTGAAGAAATGCGGAATACTTTCACAATTGACACCGTCGGGAACACCACAACGTAATGGTGTGTCTGAACGTCGTAATCAAACTCTCTTAGATATGGTTTGTTCTATGATGTCACTTACAGATTTACCGCTATCGTTTTGGGGTTATGCATTAGAAACAGCCGCATTCACTTTAAATAGGGCACCATCTAAATCCGTTGAAATGACACCGTATGAATTATGGTTTGGGAAGAAACCTAAATTGTCGTTCCTTAAAGTTTGGGGTTGCGAAGCTTATGTAAAGAAGTTACAGCCCGACAAGCTTGAACCCAAAGCGGAAAAATGCGTCTTCATAGGATACCCGAAGGAAACTATTGGGTATACCTTCTATCATAGATTCGAGGGCAAAATATCTGTTGCCAAAAATGGATCCTTTCTAGAGAAGGAGTTTCTCTCGAAAGAAGTGACTGGAAGGAAAGTAGAACTTGACGAGGTTGTTGAACCTTCTCTCGGACTTGAGAATTGCGCAACACCGGAAGTAGTTCCTGTGGCGCCTACACCAATAAGAGAGGAAGCTAATGATGTTGATCATGAAACTTCGGTTGAAGTTACTACGGAACCTCGCAGGTCAACGAGAACTCGTACCACTCCTGATTGGTATGATCCCGTTATGAGTGTCATGTTGGTGGACAACACCGATGACCCTGCGACATATGAGGAAGCGATGATGAGCCCGGATTCCATAAATGGCAAGAAGCCATGAAATCCGAGATTGGATCCATGTATGAAAAAAAGTATGGACTTTGGTGGACTTACCGGATGGCCGAAAGGCTATCGAGAATAAATGTATTTTCAAGAAGAAAACAGATGCTGATGGTAATGTTACTGTCTATAAAGCTCGACTTGTCGCAAAAGGGTTTCGAAAAATTCAAGGAGTTGACTACGATGAGACTTTCTCACCTGTAGCGAAGCAAAAGTCTATAAGGATTTTGTTAGCAATCGCTGCATATTATGATTATGAGATATGGCAGATGGATGTCAAAACGGTGTTCCTCAATGGAGACATTGACGAAGAGTTGTATATGGTACAACCCAAAGGTTTTGTCAATCCTAAAGATGCTAACAAGGTATGCAAACTTCGACGGTCCATTTATGGATTGAAGCAAGCATCCCGAAGTTGGAATCAACGTTTTGATAAGGTAATCAAAAGTTTTGGATTTATAAAAACTTATGGAGAAGCTTGTATTTACAAGAAAGTGAGTGGGACCTCTGTAGCATTCCTAGTACTATATGTGGATGACATATTGTTGATTGGGAATGATGTAGACCTTCTTAATAGTGTCAAGGATTATTTGAATAATAGTTTTTCAATGAAAGATCTTGGCGAAGCAGCTTACATATTAGGCATAAAGATTTATAGAGATAGATCAAGGCGCCTAATATCATTGTCATAGAGTACATATTTGGACAAAGTTCTAAAGAGGTTTGGAATGGAAGATAGCAAGAAAGGGTTCTTGCCCATGTTGCCCAATACGACCTTGAGTAAAACTCAAAGTCCTACTACGGCAGAAGATAGAGAAAGGATGAGTAAGACTCCCTATGCCTCAGCCATAGGATCTATCATGTATGCCATGCTATGTACTAGACCTCGACATTGCATATGCTGTTAGTTTGACTAGCAGATATCAAAGTGATCTAGGAATGGATCATTGGACAGCGGTCAAAAACATCCTTAAGTACTTGAGAAGAACTAAGGATATGTTTCTTTCTTATGGAGGTGATGAACAACTAGTTGTTAATGGTTACACCGATGCTAGTTGGAACACCGATCCAGATGATTCTAAATCTCAATCTGGATACGTATTTACTTTGAATGGTGCAACAATTAGCTGGAGGAGTGCAAAGCAAAGCGTTGTGGCGAGATCGTCAACTGAATCAGAATACATAGCTGCTTCAGAGGCTTCACAAGAGGGACATGGATGAAGGAGTTCATTACAGAGGTCGGTGTGGTTCCAAGTGCTCTGGACCCAATGTCTATCTACTGTGATAAGATGGGCGCCATAGCCAATGCACAAGAACCAAGGTCACACAAGAAGCTGAAGCATATCAAGCTGCGTTTTCACGCTATTCGAGAGCATGTCCAAGATGGTGACATAAATATTTGCAAAGTACACACAGATCTGAATGTGGCGGATCTGTTGACTAAACCTCTCCCGAGGGCAAAACATGACTAGCACCAAACCGCCATGGGTGTTCGGTATATTACCATGTAATCTAGATTACTTGACTCTAGTGCAAGTGGGATACTGTTGGAGATATGCCCTAGAGGCAATAATAAAAGTGGTTATTATTATATCTTTGTGTTTATGATAAAATGTTTACATTCATGCTATAATAGTATTAACCGGAAACATTAATACTTGTGTGATTTGTAAACTAAATTAGAGTCCCTGGTAAAGCCTCTTTATAATACTAGCTTGTTGGTTGATAGATGATCGTTGTTTCCCGATCATGAACATTGAGATGTTATTAACAACAAGATCATAACATTAGGAGAATTGTGTGATGGACATACTCCTATAGATAAGCGTAGCATAAAGATCAAGTCATTTCAATAGTTCGTTTGCTATAAGCTTTCTTTTACATAGTAACCTAATTCCTTCGACCATGAGATCATGTTAATCACCATCACCGGCGAAACCCTGATCTGTGAGTGGGGACACATGCAATCACCTATACCAACCTGGCACCACACTCACACACATATGCTAGGGACACATGCAAGTTTTCATCGATTCCGACGTTCTCGTGGACTTCCTCCGGCGAAACCCTGATGATCTGCGGGCCTCGGATCGTCTACCCCCCTAGACATTCTTCTGACAGGGGTAGCCCGGCGTAGCTCTCTCTTGTTTTGTGTCTGACTAGGTCATAGGATGATGTGAAACCATGTTGGTTCACAAGTTGGGGCACTATCCTACCCGGTTTCACCTAAACAGGGAGATTCCCCCTTATACAGGTCCATAACCTTTCGCTTCTAGGTTAGAGCGCATGCATGCGAGGGGGACACATGCAATCACCTATACCAACCTTGCACCACACTCACAGACATATGCTAGGGACACATGCAAGTTTTCAGATGATTCCGACGATCTTGCGGACTTCCACCGGCGAAACCCTGATCTGCGGGACTCGGACCGTCTACCCCCCTAGACATTCTTCTGACAGGGGTAGCCCGGCGTAGCTCTCTCTTGTTTTGTGTTTGATTATGTCATGGGATTATGTGAAACCATGTTGGTTCACAAGTTGGGGCACTATACGGCCCGGTTTCACCGTAACAGGGAGATTCCCCCTTATACAGGTCCAGAACCTTCGCTTCTAGGTTAGAGCGCATGCATGTGAGGGGGGACACATGCAATCACCTATACCAACCTGGCACCACACTCACACACATATGCTAGGGACACATGAAATTTTTCATCGATTCCGACGTTCTCGTGTACTTCCTCCGGCGAAACCCTGATGATCTGCGGGCCTCGGATCGTCTACCCACCTAGACATTCTTCTGACAGGGGTAGCCCGGCGTAGCTCTCTCTTGTTTTGTGTCTGACTAGGTCATAGGATGATGTAAAACCATGTTGGTTCACAAGTTGGGGCACTATCATACCCGGTTTCACGTGAACAGGGAGATTCCCCCTTATACAGGTCGAGAACCTTTCGCTTCTAGGTTAGAGCGCATGCATGCGAGAGGGACACATGCAATCACCTATACCAACCTTGCACCACACTCACACACATATGCTAGGGACACATGTAAGTTTTCAGATGATTCCGACGTTCTCGTGGTCTTCCTCCGGCGAAACCCTGATCTACGATTCTCGGATCGTCTACCCCCCTAGACATTCTTCTGACAGGGGTAGCCCGGCGTAGCTCTCTCTTGTTTTGTGTCTGACTAGGTCATAGGATGATGTAAAACCATGTTGGCTCACAAGTTGGGGCACTATCCTACCCGGTTTCACCTGAACAGGGAGATTCCCCCTTATACAGGTCCATAACCTTTCGCTTCTAGGTTAGAGCGCATGCATGCGAGGGGGACACATGCAATCACCTATACCAACCTTGCACCACACTCACACACATATGCTAGGGACACATGCAAGTTTTCAGATGATTCCGACGTTCTTGCGGACTTCCACCGGCGAAACCCTGATCTGCGGGACTTGGACCGTCTACCCCCCTAGACATTCTTCTGACAGGGGTAGCCCGGCGTAGCTCTCTCTTGTTTTGTGTTTGATTATGTCATGGGATGATGAGAAACCATGTTGGTTCACAAGTTGGGGCACTATACGGCCCGGTTTCACGGTAACAGGGAGATTCCCCCTTATACAGGTCCAGAACCTTCGCTTCTAGGTTAGAGCGCATGCATGTGAGGGGGGACACATGCAATCACCTATACCAACCTGGCACCACACTCACACACATATTCTAGGGACACATGAAAGTTTTCATCGATTCCGACATTCTCGTGGACTTCCTCCGGCGAAACCCTGATGATCTGCGGGCCTCGGATCGTCTACCCCCCTAGACATTCTTCTGACAGGGGTAGCCCGGCATTGCTCTCTCTTGTTTTGTGTCTGACTAGGTCATAGGATGATGTAAAACCATGTTGGTTCACAAGTTGGGGAACTATCCTACCCGGTTTCACCTGAACGGGGAGATTCCCCCTTATACAGGTCCAGAACCTTCGCTTCTAGGTTAGAGCGCATGCATGCGAGGGGGACACATGCAATCACCTATACCAACCTTGCACCACACTCACACACACATATGCTAGGGACACATGCAAGTTTTCAGATGATTCCGACGTTCTCGTGGTCTTCCTCCGACGAAACCCTGATCTGCGGGACTCTGATCGTCTACCCCCCTAGACATTCTTCTGACAGGGGTAGCCCGGTGTAGCTCTCTCTTGTTTTGTGTCTGACTAGGTCATAGGATGATGTAAAACCATGTTGGTTCACAAGTTGGGGCACTATCCTACCCGGTTTCACGTGAACGGAGAGATTCCCCCTTATACAGGTCGAGAACCTTTCGCTTCTAGGTTAGAGCGCATGCATGCGAGAGGGACACATGCAATCACCTATACAAACCTTGCACCACACTCACACACATATGCTAGGGACACATGCAAGTTTTCAGATGATTCCGACGTTCTCGTGGTCTTCCTCCGGCGAAACCCTGATCTGCGGGACTCGGATCGTCTACCCCCCTAGACATCCTTCTGACAGGGGTAGCCCGGCGTAGCTCTCTCTTGTTTTGTGTCTGACTAGGTCATAGGATGATGTAAAACCATGTTGGTTCACAAGTTGGGGCACTATCCTACCCGGTTTCACCTGAACGGGGAGATTCCCCCTTATACAGGTCCAGAACCTTTTGCTTCTAGGTTAGAGCGCATGCATGCGAGGGGGACACACGCAATCACCTATACCAACCTTGCTCCACACTCACACACATATGCGAGGGACACATGCAAGTTTTTAGATGATTCCGACGTTCTCGTGGTCTTCCTCCGGCGAAATCCTGATCTGCGAGACTCAGATCGTCTACCCCCCTAGACATTCTTCTGATAGTGGTAGCCCGGCGTAGCTCTCTCTTGTTTGTGTCTGACTAGGTCATAGGATGATGTGAAACCATGTTGGTTCACAAGTTGGGGCACTATCCTACCCGGTTTCACCTAAACAGGGAGATTCCCCCTTATACAGGTCCATAACCTTTCGCTTCTAGGTTAGAGCGCATGCATGCGAGGGGGACACATGCAATCACCTATACCAACCTTGCACCACACTCACACACATATGCTAGGGACACATGCAAGTTTTCAGATGATTCCGACGATCTTGCGGACTTCCACCGG
The DNA here is from genome assembly GCA_916181665.1 of Avena sativa. Taxonomy (NCBI): domain Eukaryota; kingdom Viridiplantae; phylum Streptophyta; class Magnoliopsida; order Poales; family Poaceae; genus Avena; species Avena sativa. The sequence goes on from OV702296.1 coordinate 390,049,719, forward strand.
CGAAACCCTGATCTGCGGGACTCGGACCGTCTACCCCCCTAGACATTCTTCTGACAGGGGTAGCCCGGCGTAGCTCTCTCTTGTTTTGTGTTTGATTATGTCATGGGATGATGTGAAACCATGTTGGTTCACAAGTTGGGGCACTATACGGCCCGGTTTCACCGTAACAGGGAGATTCCCCCTTATACAGGTCCAGAACCTTCGCTTCTAGGTTAGAGCGCATGCATGTGAGGGGGGACACATGCAATCACCTATACCAACCTGGCACCACACTCACACACATATGCTAGGGACACATGAAATTTTTCATCGATTCCGACGTTCTCGTGTACTTCCTCCGGCGAAACCCTGATGATCTGCGGGCCTCGGATCGTCTACCCCCCTAGACATTCTTCTGACAGGGGTAGCCCGGCGTAGCTCTCTCTTGTTTTGTGTCTGACTAGGTCATAGGATGATGTAAAACCATGTTGGTTCACAAGTTGGGGCACTATCCTACCCGGTTTCACGTGAACGGGGAGATTCCCCCTTATACAGGTCGAGAACCTTTCGCTTCTAGGTTAGAGCGCATGCATGCGAGAGGGACACATGCAATCACCTATACCAACCTTGCACCACACTCACACACATATGCTAGGGACACATGCAAGTTTTCAGATGATTCCGACGTTCTCGTGGTCTTCCTCCGGCGAAACCCTGATCTACGGTTCTCGGATCGTCTACCCCCCTAGACATTCTTCTGACAGGGGTAGCCCGGCGTAGCTCTCTCTTGTTTTGTGTCTGACTAGGTCATAGGATGATGTAAAACCATCTTGGCTCACAAGTTGGGGCACTATCCTACCCGGTTTCACCTGAACAGGGAGATTCCCCCTTATACAGGTCCATAACCTTTCGCTTCTAGGTTAGAGGGCATGCATGCGAGGGGGACACATGCAATCACCTATACCAACCTTGCACCACACTCACACACATATGCTAGGGACACATGCAAGTTTTCAGATGATTCCGACGTTCTTGCGGACTTCCACCGGCGAAACCCTGATCTGCGGGACTTGGACCGTCTACCCCCCTAGACATTCTTCTGACAGGGGTAGCCCGGCGTAGCTCTCTCTTGTTTTGTGTTTGATTATGTCATGGGATGATGTGAAACCATGTTGGTTCACAAGTTGGGGCACTATACGGCCCGGTTTCACGGTAATAGGGAGATTCCCCCTTATACAGGTCCAGAACCTTCGCTTCTAGGTTAGAGCGCATGCATGTGAGGGGGGACACATGCAATCACCTATACCAACCTGGCACCACACTCACACACATATTCTAGGGACACATGAAAGTTTTCATCGATTCCGACATTCTCGTGGACTTCCTCCGGCGAAACCCTGATGATCTGCGGGCCTCGGATCGTCTACCCCCCTAGACATTCTTCTGACAGGGGTAGCCCGGCGTAGCTCTCTCTTGTTTTGTGTCTAACTAGGTCATAGGATGATGTAAAACCATGTTGGTTCACAAGTTGGGGCACTATCCTACCCGGTTACACGTGAACGGGGAGATTCCCCCTTATACAGGTCGAGAACCTTTCGCTTCTAGGTTAGAGCGCATGCATGCGAGAGGGACACATGCAATCACCTATACCAACCTTGCACCACACTCAAACACATATGCTAGGGACACATGCAAGTTTTTAGATGATTCCGACGTTCTCGTGGTCTTCCTCCGGCGAAACCCTGATCTGCGGGACTCGGATCGTCTACCCCCCTAGACATTCTTCTGACAGGGTAGCCCGACGTAGCTCTCCCTTGTTTTGTGTCTGACTAGGTCATAGGATGATGTAAAACCAGGTTGGTTCACAAGTTGGGGCACTATCCTACCTGGTTTCACCCGAACGGGGAGATTCCCCCTTATACAGGTCCATAACCTTTCGCTTCTAGGTTAGAGCGCATGCATGCGAGGGGGACACATGCAATCACCTATACCAACCTTGCACCACACTCACACACATATGGTAGGGACACATGCAAGTTTTCAGATGATTCCGACGTTCTTGCGGACTTCCACCGGCGAAACCCTGATCTGTGAGTGGGGACACATGCAATCACCTATACCAACCTGGCACCACACTCACACACATATGCTAGGGACACATGCAAGTTTTCATCGATTCCGACGTTCTCGTGGACTTCCTCCGGCGAAACCCTGATGATCTGCGGGCCTCGGATCGTCTACCCCCCTAGACATTCTTCTGACAGGGGTAGCCCGGCGTAGCTCTCTCTTGTTTTGTGTCTGACTAGGTCATAGGATGATGTAAAACCATGTTGGTTCACAAGTTGGGGCACTATCCTACCCGGTTTCACCTGAACAGGGAGATTCCCCCTTATACAGGTCCATAACCTTTCGCTTCTAGGTTAGAGCGCATGCATGCGAGGGGGACACATGCAATCACCTATACAAACCTGGCACCACACTCACACACATATTCTAGGGACACATGCAAGTTTTCAGATGATTCCGACGTTCTCGTGGTCTTCCTCCGCGAAACCCTGATCTGCGGGCCTCGGATCGTCTACCCCCCTAGACATTCTTCTGACAGGGGTAGCCCGGCATAGCTCTCTCTTGTTTTGTGTCTGCTAGGTCATAGGATGATGTAAAACCATGTTGGTTCACAAGTTGGGGCACTATCCTACCCGGTTTCACCTGAACGGGGAGATTCCCCCTTATACAGGTCCAGAACCTTCGCTTCTAGGTTAGAGCGCATGCATGCGAGGGGGACACATGCAATCACCTATACCAACCTTGCACCACACTCACACACATATGCTAGGGACACATGCAAGTTTTCAGATGATTCCGACGTTCGCGTGGTCTTCCTCCGACGAAACCCTGATCTGCGGGACTCGGATCGTCTACCCCCCTAGACATTCTTCTGACAGGGGTAGCCCGGCGTAGCTCTCTCTTGTTTTGTGTCTGACTAGGTGATAGGATGATGTAAAACCATGTTGGTTCACAAGTTGGGGCACTATCCTACCCGGTTTCACGTGAACGGGGAGATTACCCCTTATACAGGTCGAGAACCTTTCGCTTCTAGGTTAGAGCGCATGCATGCGAGAGGGACACATGAAATCACCTATAACAACATTGCACCACACTCACACACATATGCTAGGGACACATGCAAGTTTTCAGATGATTCCGACGTTCTCGTGGTCTTCCTCCGGCGAAACCCTGATCTGCGGGACTCGGATCGTCTACCCCCCTAGACATTCTTCTGACAGGGGTAGCCTGGCGTAGCTCTCTCTTATTTTGTGTCTGAATAGGTGATAGGATGATGTAAAACCATGTTGGTTCACAAGTTGGGGCACTATCCTACCCGGTTTCACCTGAACGGGGAGATTCCCCCTTATACAGGTCCATAACCTTTCGCTTCTAGGTTAGAGCGCATGCATGCGAGGGGGACACATGCAATCACCTATACCAACCTTGAACCACACTCACACACATATGCTAGGGACACATGCAAGTTTTCAGATGATTCCGACGTTCTTGCGGACTTCCACCGGCGAAACCCTGATCTGCGGGACTCGGACCGTCTACCCCCCTAGACATTCTTTTCACAGGGGTAGCCCGGCGTAGCTCTCTCTTGTTTTGTATTTGATTATGTCATGGGATGATGTGAAACCATGTTGGTTCACAAGTTGGGGCACTATACGACCCGATTTCACCATAACGGGGAGATTCCCCCTTATACAGGTCCAGAACCTTCGCTTCTAGGTTAGAGCGCATGCATGTGAGGGGGGACACATGCAATCACCTATACCAACCTGGCACCACACTCACACACATATGCTAGGGACACATGCAAGTTTTCATCGATTCCGACGTTCTCGTGGACTTCCTCCGGCGAAACCCTGATAATCTGCGGGCCTCGGATCGTCTACCCCCCTAGACATTCTTCTGACAGGGGTAGCCCGGCGTAGCTCTCTCTTGTTTTGTGTCTGACTAGGTCATAGGATGATGTAAAACCATGTTGGTTCACAAGTTGGGGCACTATCCTACCCGGTTTCACATGAACGGGGAGATCCCCCCTTATACAGGTCTAGAACCTTTCGCTTCTAGGTTAGAGTGCATGCATGCGAGAGGGACACATGCAATCACCTATAACAACCTTGCACCACACTCACACACATATGCTAGGGACACATGCAAGTTTTCAGATGATTCCGACGTTCTCGTGGTCTTCCTCCGGCGAAACCCTGATCTGCGGGACTCGGATCGTCTACCCCCTAGACATTCTTCTGACAGGGGTAGCCCGGCGTAGCTCTCTTTTGTTTTGTGTCTGACTAGGTCATAGGATGATGTAAAACCATGTTGGTTCACAAGTTGGGGCACTATCCTACCCGATTTCACGTGAACGGGGAGATTCCCCCTTATACAGGTCGAGAACCTTTTGCTTCTAGGTTAGAGCGCATGCATGCGAGAGGGACACATGCAATCACCTATAACAACCTTGCACCACACTCACACACATATGCTAGGGACACATGCAAGTTTTCAGATGATTCCGACGTTCTCGTGGTCTTCCTCCGGCGAAACCCTGATCTGCGGGACTCGGATCGTCTACCCCCCTAGACATTCTTCTGACAGGGGTAGCCTGGCGTAGCTCTCTCTTGTTTTGTGTCTGACTAGGTGATAGGATGATGTAAAACCATGTTGGTTCACAAGTTGGGGCACTATCCTACCCGGTTTCACCTGAACGGGGAGATTCCCCCTTATACAGGTCCATAACCTTTCGCTTCTAGGTTAGAGCGCATGCATGCGAGGGGGACACATGCAATCACCTATACCAACCTTGAACCACACTCACACACATATGCTAGGGACACATGCAAGTTTTCAGATGATTCCGACGTTCTTGCGGACTTCCACCGGCGAAACCCTGATCTGCGGGACTCGGACCGTCTACCCCCCTAGACATTCTTTTGACAGGGGTAGCCCGGCGTAGCTCTCTCTTGTTTTGTATTTGATTATGTCATGGGATGATGTGAAACCATGTTGGTTCACAAGTTGGGGCACTATACGGCCCGATTTCACCATAACGGGGAGATTCCCCCTTATACAGGTCCAGAACCTTCGCTTCTAGGTTAGAGCGCATGCATGTGAGGGGGGACACATGCAATCACCTATACCAACCTGGCACCACACTCACACACATATGCTAGGGACACATGCAAGTTTTCATCGATTCCGACGTTCTCGTGGACTTCCTCCGGCGAAACCCTAATGATCTGCGGGCCTCGGATCGTCTACCCCCCTAGACATTCTTCTGACAGGGGTAGCCCGGCGTAGCTCTCTCTTGTTTTGTGTCTGACTAGGTCATAGGATGATGTAAAACCAAGTTGGTTCACAAGTTGGGGCCCTATCCTACCCGGTTTCACATGAACGGGGAGATCCCCCCTTATACAGGTCTAGAACCTTTCGCTTCTAGGTTAGAGCGCATGCATGCGAGAGGGACACATGCAATCACCTATAACAACCTTGCACCACACTCACACACATATGCTAGGGACACATGCAAGTTTTCAGATGATTCCGACGTTCTCGGGGTCTTCCTCCGGCGAAACCCTGATCTGCGGGACTCGGATCGTCTACCCCCCTAGACATTCTTCTGACAGGGGTAGCCCGGCGTAGCTCTCTCTTGTTTTGTGTCTGACTAGGTGATAGGATGATGTAAAACCATGTTGGTTCACAAGTTGGGGCACTATCCTACCCGGTTTCACCTGAACGGGGAGATTCCCCCTTATACAGGTCCATAACCTTTCGCTTCTCGGTTAGAGCGCATGCATGCGAGGGGGACACATGCAATCACCTATACCAACCTTGAACCACACTCACACACATATGCTAGGGACACATGCAAGTTTTCAGATGATTCCGACGTTCTTGCGGACTTCCACCGGCGAAACCCTGATCTGCGGGACTCGGACCGTCTACCCCCCTAGACATTCTTTTGACAGGGGTAGCCCGGCGTAGCTCTCTCTTGTTTTGTATTTGATTATGTCATGGGATGATGTGAAACCATGTTGGTTCACAAGTTGGGGCACTATACGGCCCAATTTCACCATAACGGGGAGATTCCCCCTTATACAGGTCCAGAACCTTCGCTTCTAGGTTAGAGCGCATGCATGTGAGGGGGGACACATGCAATCACCTATACCAGCCTGGCACCACACTCACACACATATGCTAGGGACACATGCAAGTTTTCATCGATTCTGACGTTCTCGTGGACTTCCTCCGGCGAAACCCTGATGATCTGCGGGCCTCGGATCGTCTACCCCCCTAGACATTCTTCTGACAGGGGTAGCCCGGCGTAGCTCTCTCTTGTTTTGTGTCTGACTAGGTCATAGGATGATGTAAAACCATGTTGGTTCACAAGTTGGGGCACTATCCTACCCGGTTTCACATGAACGGGGAGATCCCCCCTTATACAGGTCTAGAACCTTTCGCTTCTAGGTTAGAGCGCATGCATGCGAGAGGGACACACGCAATCACCTATACCAACCTTGCACCACACTCACACACATATGCTAGGGACACATGCAAGTTTTCAGATGATTCCGACGTTCTCGTGGTCTTCCTCCGGCGAAACCCTGATCTGCGAGACTCAGATCGTCTACCCCCTAGACATTCTTCTGATAGTGGTAGCCCGGCGTAGCTCTATCTTGTTTGTGTCTGACTAGGTCATAGGATGATGTAAAACCATGTTGGTTCACAAGTTGGGGCACTATCCTACCCGGTTTCACCTGAACAGGGAGATTCCCCCTTATACAGGTCCATAACCTTTCGCTTCTAGGTTAGAGGGCATGCATGCGAGGGGGACACATGCAATCACCTATACCAACCTTGCACCACACTCACACACATATGCTAGGGACACATGCAAGTTTTCAGATGATTCCGACGATCTTGCGGACTTCCACCGGCGAAACCCTGATCTGCGGGACTCGGACCGTCTACCCCCCTAGACATTCTTCTGACAGGGGTAGCCCGGCGTAGCTCTCTCTTGTTTTGTGTTTGATTATGTCATGGGATGATGTGAAACCATGTTGGTTCACAAGTTGGGGCACTATACGGCCCGGTTTCACCGTAACAGGGAGATTCCCCCTTATACAGGTCCAAAACCTTCGCTTCTAGGTTAGAGCGCATGCAAGTGAGGGGGGACACATGCAATCACCTATACCAACCTGGCACCACACTCACACACATATGCTAGGGACACATGAAATTTTTCATCGATTCCGACGTTCTCGTGTACTTCCTCCGGCGAAACCCTGATGATCTGCGGGCCTCGGATCGTCTACCCCCCTAGACATTCTTCTGACAGGGGTAGCCCGGCGTAGCTCTCTCTTGTTTTGTGTCTGACTAGGTCATGGGATGATGTAAAACCATGTTGGTTCACAAGTTGGGGCACTATCCTACCCGGTTTCACATGAATGGGGAGATTCCCCCTTATACAGGTCAGAACCTTTCGCTTCTAGGTTAGAGCGCATGCATGCGAGAGGGACACATGCAATCACCTATACCAACCTTGCACCACACTCACACACATATGCTAGGGACACATGCAAGTTTTTAGATGATTCCGACGTTCTCGTGGTCTTCCTCCGGCGAAACCCTGATCTGCGGGACTCGGATCGTCTACCCCCCTAGACATTCTTCTGACAGGGGTAGCCCGGCGTAGCTCTCTCTTGTTTTGTGTCTGACTAGGTCATCGGATGATGTAAAACCATGTTGGCTCACAAGTTGGGGCACTATCCTACCCGGTTTCACCTGAACGGGGAGATTCCCCCTTATATAGGTCCATATCCTTTCGCTTCTAGGTTAGAGCGCATGCATGCGAGGGGGACACATGCAATCACCTATACCAACCTTGCACCACACTCACACACATATGCTAGGGACACATGCAAGTTTTCAGATGATTCCGACATTCTTGCGGACTTCCACCGGCGAAACCCTGATCTGTGAGTGGGGACACATGCAATCACCTATACCAACCTGGCACCACACTCACACACATATGCTAGGGACACATGCAAGTTTTCATCGATTCCGACGTTCTCGTGGACTTCCTCCGGCGAAACCCTGATGATCTGCGGGCCTCGGATCGTCTACCCCCTAGACATTCTTCTGACAGGGGTAGCCCGGCGTAGCTCTCTCTTGTTTTGTGTCTGACTAGGTCATAGGATGATGTAAAACCATGTTGGTTCACAAGTTGGGGCACTATCCTACCCGGTTTCACCTGAACAGGGAGATTCCCCCTTATACAGGTCCATAACCTTTCGCTTCTAGGTTAGAGCGCATGCATGCGAGAGGGACACATGCAATCACCTATACAAACCTTGCACCACACTCACACACATATTCTATGGACACATGCAAGTTTTCAGATGATTCCGACGTTCTCGTGGTCTTCCTCCGGCGAAACCCTGATCTGCGGGCCTCGGATCGTCTACCCCCCTAGACATTCTTCTGACAGGGGTAGCCCGGCGTAGCTCTCTCTTGTTTTGTGTCTGACTAGGTCATAGGATGATGTAAAACCATGTTGGTTCACAAGTTGGGGCACTATCCTACCCGGTTTCACCTGAACGGGGAGATTCCCCCTTATGCAGGTCCAGAACCTTCGCTTCTAGGTTAGAGCGCATGCATGCGAGGGGGACACATGCAATCACCTACACCAACCTTGCACCACACTCACACACATATGCTAGGGACACATGCAAGTTTTCAGATGATTCCGACGTTCTCGTGGTCTTCCTCCGACGAAACCCTGATCTGCGGGACTCGGATCGTCTACCCCCCTAGACATTCTTCTGACAGGGGTAGCCCGGCGTAGCTCTCTCTTGTTTTGTGTCTGACTAGGTCATAGGATGATGTAAAACCATGTTGGTTCACAAGTTGGGGCACTATCCTACCCGGTTTCACGTGAACGAGGAGATTCCCCCTTATACAGGTCGAGAACCTTTCGCTTCTAGGTTAGAGCGCATGCATGCAAGAGGGACACATGCAATCACCTATAACAACCTTGCACCACACTCACACACATATGCTAGGGACACATGCAAGTTTTCAGATGATTCCGACGTTCTCGTGGTCTTCCTCCGGCGAAACCCTGATCTGCGGGACTCGGATCGTCTACCCCCCTAGACATTCTTCTGACAGGGGTAGCCCGGCGTAGCTCTCTCTTGTTTTGTGTCTGACTAGGTGATAGGATGATGTAAAACCATGTTGGTTCACAAGTTGGGGCACTATCCTACCCGGTTTCACCTGAACGGGGAGATTCCCCCTTATACAGGTCCATAACCTTTCGCTTCTAGGTTAGAGCGCATGCATGGGAGGGGGACACATGCAATCACCTATACCAACCTTGCACCACACTCACACACATATGCTAGGGACACATGCAAGTTTTCAGATGATTCCGACGTTCTTGCGGACTTCCACCGGCGAAACCCTGATCTGCGGGACTCGGACCGTCTACCCCCCTAGACATTCTTTTGACAGGGGTAGCCCGGCGTAGCTCTCTCTTGTTTTGTATTTGATTATGTCATGGGATGATGTGAAACCATGTTGGTTCACAAGTTGGGGCACTATACGGCCCGGTTTCACCATAACGAGGAGATTCCCCCTTATACAGGTCCAGAACCTTCGCTTCTAGGTTAGAGCGCATGCATGTGAGGGGGGACACATGCAATCACCTATACCAACCTGGCACCACACTCACACACACATGCTAGGGACACATGCAAGTTTTCATCGATTCCGACGTTCTCGTGGACTTCCTCCGGCGAAACCCTGATGATCTGCGGGACTCGGATCGTCTACCCCCCTAGACATTCTTCTGACAGGGGTAGCCCGGCGTAGCTCTATCTTGTTTTGTGTCTGACTAGGTCATAGGATGATGTAAAACCATGTTGGTTCACAAGTTCGGGCACTATCCTACCCGGTTTCACGTGAACGGGGAGATTCCCCCTTATACAGGTCGAGAACCTTTCGCTTCTAGGTTAGAGCGCATGCATGCGAGAGGGACACATGCAGTCACCTATACCAACCTTGCACCACACTCACACACATATGCTAGGGACACATGCAAGTTTTCAGATGATTCCGACGTTCTCATGGTCTTCCTTCGGCGAAACCTTGATCTGCGGGACTCGGATCGTCTACCCCCCTAGACATTCTTCTGACAGGGGTAGCCCGGCGTAGCTCTCTCTTGTTTTGTGTCTGACTAGGTCATAGGATGATGTAAAACCATGTTGGTTCACAAGTTGGGGCACTATCCTACCCGGTTTCACCTGAACGGGGAGATTCCCCCTTATACAGGTCCATAACCTTTCGCTTTTAGGTTAGAGCGCATGCATGCGAGGGGGACACATGCAATCACCTATACCAACCTTGCACCACACTCACACACATATGCTAGGTACACATGCAAGTTTTCAGATGATTCCGACGTTCTTGCGGACTTCCACCGGCGAAACCCTGATCTGCGGGACTCGGACCGTCCACCCCCCTAGACATTCTTCTGACGGGGGTAGCTCGGCGTAGCTCTCTCTTGTTTTGTGTTTGATTATGTCATGGGATGATGTGAAACCATGTTGGTTCACAAGTTGGGGCACTATACGGCCCGGTTTCACCGTAACAGGGAGATTCCCCCTTATACAGGTCCAGAACCTTCGCTTCTAGGTTAGAGCGCATGCATGTGAGGGGGGACACATGCAGTCACCTATATATACCAACCTGGCATCACACTCACACACATATGCTAGGGACACATGCAAGTTTTCATCGATTCCGACGTTCTCGTGGACTTCCTCCGGCGAAACCCTGATGATCTGCGGGCCTCGGATCGTCTACCTAATGGAAATGAAGTTCAGCATCCTCTAGAACCTTATGGTCTATTGCAAAGTTAGTGTTTCCATGGTCTGAATACTTACAAATAGGCAACAAAAAGTTAACTAAAAACTTTAAATAAATACATTTGAAAGAAAAAAATAAAAAGAAAATTAGAAAATACCTAAAGGCACACGGCAAAGGACAAAACACACGGCAAAGAGGTCCTTTGCCGTGTGCCTGTCGCCGTCAAACACATGGCAAAGGTCCTTTGCCGTGTGTCTCTCTCCCTCAGACACACGGCAAAGAATTTTTTTCACCTTTAGCAAGGCTTTTATTACATATATGTTAGGTGATATTATTTCATAGGATCATGAGAGCACACATATGATCATAGGTTATTGTGGTCTTGATCACTATATACATGCACCCCCCCTGATTCCGACGTTCTCGTGGACTTCCTCCGGCGAAACCCTGATGATCTACGGGCCTCGGATCGTCTACCCCCTAGACATTCTTCTGACAGGGGTAGCCCGGCGTAGCTCTCTCTTGTTTTGTGTTTGATTATGTCATGGGATGATGTGAAACCATGTTGGTTCACAAGTTGGGGCACTATATGGCCCGGTTTCACCGTAACGGGGAGATTCCCCCTTATACAGGTCCAGAACCTTCGCTTCTAGGTTAGAGCGCATGCATGTGAGGGGGGACACATGCAATCACCTATATCAACCTGGCACCACACTCACATACATATGCTAGGGACACATGCAAGTTTTCATCGATTCCGACGTTCTCGTGGACTTCCTCCGGCGAAACCCTGATGATCTGCGGGCCACGGATCGTCTACCCCCTAGACATTCTTCTGACAGGGGTAGCCTGGCGTAGCTCTCTCTTGTTTTGTGTCTGACTAGGTCATAGGATGATGTAAAACCATGTTGGTTCACAAGTTAGGGCACTATCCTACCCGGTTTCACCTGAACGAGGAGATTCCCCCTCATACAGGTCCAGAACCTTTCGCTTCTAGGTTAGAGCGCATGCATGCGAGGGGGACACATGAAATCACCTATACCAACCTTGCACCACACTCACACACATATGCTAGGGACACATGCAAGTTTTTAGATGATTCCGACGTTCTCGTGGTCTTCCTCCGGCGAAACCCTGATCTGCGGGACTCGAATCGTCTACCCCCCTAGACATTCTTCTGACAGGGGTAGCCCGGCGTAGCTCTCTCTTGTTTTCTGTCTGACTAGGTCATAGGATGATGTAAAACCATGTTGGTTCACAAGTTGGGGCACTATCCTACCCGGTTTCACCTGAACGGGGAGATTCCCCCTTATATAGGTCCATAACCTTCCGCTTCTAGGTTAGAGCGCATGCATGCGAGGGGGACACATGCAATCACCTATACCAACCTTGCACCAGACTCACACACATATGCTAGGGACACATGCAAGTTTTCAGATGATTCCGACGTTCTTGCGGACTTCCACCGGCGAAACCCTGATCTGCGGGACTCGGACCGTCTACCCCCCTAGACATTCTTCTGACAGGGGTAGCCCGGCGTAGCTCTCGCTTGTTTTGTGTTTGATTATGTCATGGGATGATGTGAAACCATGTTGGTTCACAAGTTGGGGCACTATACGGCCCGGTTTCACCGTAACGGGGAGATTCCCCCTTATACAGGTCCAGAACCTTCGCTTCTAGGTTAGAGCGCATGCATGTGAGGGGGACACATGCAATCACCTATACCAACCTGGCACCACACTCACACACATATGCTAGGGACACATGCAAGTTTTCATCGATTCCGACGTTCTCGTGGACTTCCTCCGGCGAAACCCTGATGATCTGCGGGCCTCGGATCGTCTACCCCCCTAGACATTCTTCTGACAGGGGTAGCCTGATGTAGCTCTCTCTTGTTTTGTGTCTGACTAGGTCATAGGATGATGTAAAACCATGTTGGTTCACAAGTTGGGGCACTATCCTACCCGGTTTCACCTGAACGGGGAGATTCCCCCTTATACAGGTCCAGAACCTTCGCTTCTAGGTTAGAGCGCATGCATGCGAGGGGGACACATGTAATCACCTATACCAACCTTGCACCACACTCACACACATATGCTAGGGACACATGCAAGTTTTCATATGATTCCGATGTTCTCGTGGTCTTCCTCCGACGAAACCCTGATCTGCGGGACTCGGATCGTCTACCCTCCTAGACATTCTTCTGACGGGGGTAGCCCGGCGTAGCTCTATCTTGTTTTGTGTCTGACTAGGTCATAGGATGATGTAAAACCATGTTGGTTCACAAGTTGGGGCACTATCTTACCCGGTTTCACGTGAACGGGGAGATTCCCCCTTATACAGGTCGAGAACCTTTCGCTTCTAGGTTAGAGCGCATGCATGTGAGAAGGACACATGCAATCACCTATACCAACCTTGCACCACACTCACACACATATGCTAGGGACACATGCAAGTTTTCAGATGATTCCGACGTTCTCATGGTCTTCCTTCGGCGAAACCTTGATCTGCGGGACTCGGATCGTCTACCCCCCTAGACATTCTTCTGACAGGGGTAGCCCGGCGTAGCTCTCTCTTGTTTTGTGTCTGACTAGTCATAGGATGATGTAAAACCATGTTGGTTCACAAGTTGGGGCACTATCCTACCCGGTTTCACCTGAACGGGGAGATTCCCCCTTATACAGGTCCATAACCTTTCGCTTCTAGGTTAGAGCGCATGCATGCGAGGGGGACACATGCAATCACCTATACCAACCTTGCACCACACTCACACACATATGCTAGGTACACATGCAAGTTTTCAGATGATTCCGACGTTCTTGCGGACTTCCACCGGCGAAACCCTGATCTGCGGGACTCGGACCGTCCACCCCCCTAGACATTCTTCTGACGGGGGTAGCTCGGCGTAGCTCTCTCTTGTTTTTTGTTTGATTATGTCATGGGATGATGTGAAACCATGTTGGTTCACAAGTTGGGGCACTATACGGCCCGGTTTCACCGTAACAGGGAGATTCCCCCTTATACAGGTCCAGAACCTTCGCTTCTAGGTTAGAGCGCATGCATGTGAGGGGGGACACATGCAATCACCTATATATACCAACCTGGCACCACACTCACACACATATGCTAGGGACACATGCAAGTTTTCATCGATTCCGACGTTCTCGTGGACTTCCTCCGGCGAAACCCTGATGATCTGCGGGCCTCGGATCGTCTACCTAATGGAAATGAAGTTCAGCATCCTCTAGAACCTTATGGTCTATTGCAAAGTTAGTGTTTCCATGGTCTGAATACTTACAAATAGGCAACAAAAAGTTAACTAAAAACTTTAAATAAATACATTTGAAGGAAAAAAATAAAAAGAAAATTAGAAAATACCTAAAGGCACACGGCAAAGGACAAAACACACGGCAAAGAGGTCCTTTGCCGTGTGCCTGTCGCCGTCAAACACATGGCAAAGGTCCTTTGCCGTGTGTCTCTCTCCCTCAGACACACGGCAAAGCATTTTTTTCACCTTTAGCAAGGCTTTTATTACATATATGTTAGGTGATATTATTTCATAGGATCATGAGAGCACACATATGATCATAGGTTATTGTGGTCTTGATCACTATATACATGCACCCCCCTGATTCCGACGTTCTCGTGGACTTCCTCCGGCGAAACCCTGATGACCTACGGGCCTCGGATCGTCTACCCCCTAGACATTCTTCTGACAGGGGTAGCCCGGCGTAGCTCTCTCTTGTTTTGTGTTTTATTATGTCATGGGATGATGTGAAACCATGTTGGTTCACAAGTTGGGGCACTATATGGCCCGGTTTCACCGTAACGGGGAGATTCCCCCTTATACAGGTCCAGAACCTTCGCTTCTAGGTTAGAGCGCATGCATGTGAGGGGGGACACATGCAATCACCTATATCAACCTGGCACCACACTCACACACATATGCTAGGGACACATGCAAGTTTTCATCGATTCCGACGTTCTCGTGGACTTCCTCCGGCGAAACCCTGATGATCTGCGGGCCTCGGATCGTCTACCCCCCTAGACATTCTTCTGACAGGGGTAGCCTGGCGTAGCTCTCTCTTGTTTTGTGTCTGACTAGGTCATAGGATGATGTAAAACCATGTTGGTTCACAAGTTGGGGCACTATCCTACCCGGTTTCACCTGAACGAGGAGATTCCCCCTCATACAGGTCCAGAACCTTTCGCTTCTAGGTTAGAGCGCATGCATGCGAGGGGGACACATGCAATCACCTATACCAACCTTGCACCACACTCACACACATATGCTAGGGACACATGCAAGTTTTTAGATGATTCCGACGTTCTCGTGGTCTTCCTCCGGCGAAACCCTGATCTGCGGGACTCGAATCGTCTACCCCCTAGACATTCTTCTGACAGGGGTAGCCCGACGTAGCTCTCTCTTGTTTTGTGTCTGACTAGGTCATAGGATGATGTAAAACCATGTTGGTTCACAAGTTGGGGCACTATCCTACCCGGTTTCACCTGAACGGGGAGATTCCCCCTTATATAGGTCCGTAACCTTCCGCTTCTAGGTTAGAGCGCATGCATGCGAGGGGGACACATGCAATCACCTATACCAACCTTGCACCACACTCACACACATATGCTAGGGACACATGCAAGTTTTCAGATGATTCCGACGTTCTTGCCGACTTCCATCGGCGAAACCCTGATCTGCGGGACTCGGACCGTCTACCCCCCTAGACATTCTTCTGACAGGGGTAGCCCGGCGTAGCTCTCTCTTGTTTTGTGTTTGATTATGTCATGGGGTTATGTGAAACCATGTTGGTTCACAAGTTGGGGCACTACACGGCCCGGTTTCACCGTAACGGGGAGATTCCCCCTTATACAGGTCCAGAACCTTCGCTTCTAGGTTAGAGCGCATGCATGTGAGGGGGGACACATGCAATCACCTATACCAACCTGGAACCACACTCACACACATATGCTAGGGACACATGCAAGTTTTCATCGATTCCGACGTTCTCGTGGACTTCCTCCGGCGAAACCCTGATGATCTGTGGGCCTCGGATCGTCTACCCCCCTAGACATTCTTCTGACAGGGGTAGCCCGGCGTAGCTCTCTCTTGTTTTGTGTCTGACTAGGTCATAGGATGATGTAAAACCATGTTGGTTCACAAGTTGGGGCACTATCCTACCTGGTTTCACCTGAACGGGGAGATTCCCCCTTATACAGGTCCAGAACCTTTCGCTTCTAGGTTAGAGCGCATGCATGCGAGGGGGACACATGCAATCACCTATACAAACCTTGCACCACACTCACACACATATTCTAGGGACACATGCAAGTTTTCAGATGATTCCGACGTTCTCGTGGTCTTCCTCCGGCGAAACCCTGATCTGCGGGCCTCGGATCGTCTACCCCCCTAGACATTCTTCTGACAGGGGTAGCCCGGCGTAGCTCTCTCTTGTTTTGTGTCTGACTAGGTCATAGGATGATGTAAAACCATGTTGGTTCACAAGTTGGGGCACTATCTTACCCGGTTTCACCTGAACGGGGAGATTCCCCCTTATACAGGTCCAGAACCTTCGCTTCTAGGTTAGAGCGCATGCATGCGAGGGGGACACATGCAATCACCTATACCAACCTTGCACCACACTCACACACATATGCTAGGGACACATGCAAGTTTTCAGATGATTCCGACGTTCTCGTGGTCTTCCTCTGACGAAACCCTGATCTGCGGGAATCGGATCGTCTACCCCCCTAGACATTCTTCTGACAGGGGTAGCCCGGCGTAGCTCTCTCTTGTTTTGTGTCTGAGTAGGTGATAGGATGATGTAAAACCATGTTGGTTCACAAGTTGGGGCACTATCCTACCCGGTTTCACCTGAACGGGGAGATTCCCCCTTATACAGGTCCATAACCTTTCGCTTCTAGGTTAGAGCGCATGCATGCGAGGGGGACACATGCAATCACCTATACCAACCTTGAACCACACTCACACACATATGCTAGGGACACATGCAAGTTTTCAGATGATTCCGACATTCTTGCGGACTTCCACCGGCGAAACCCTGATCTGCGGGACTCGGACCGTCTACCCCCCTAGACATTCTTTTGACAGGGGTAGCCCGGCGTAGCTCTCTCTTGTTTTGTATTTGATTATGTCATGGGATGATGTGAAACCATGTTGGTTCACAAGTTGGGGCACTATACGGCCCGATTTCACCAAAACGGGGAGATTCCCCCTTATACAGGTCCAGAACCTTCGCTTCTAGGTTAGAGCGCATGCATGTGAGGGGGGACACATGCAATCACCTATACCAACCTGGCACCACACTCACACACATATGCTAGGGACACATGCAAGTTTTCATCGATTCCGACGTTCTCGTGGACTTCCTCCGGCGAAACCCTGATGATCTGCGGGCCTCGGATCGTCTACCCCCCTAGACATTCTTCTGACAGGGGTAGCCCGGCGTAGCTCTCTCTTGTTTTGTGTCTGACTAGGTCATAGGATGATGTAAAACCATGTTGGTTCACAAGTTGGGGCACTATCCTACCCGGTTTCACATGAACGGGGAGATCCCCCCTTATACAGGTCTAGAACCTTTCGCTTCTAGGTTAGAGCGCATGCATGCGAGAGGGACACACGCAATCACCTATACCAACCTTGCACCACACTCACACACATATGCTAGGGACACATGCAAGTTTTCAGATGATTCCGACGTTCTCGTGGTCTTCCTCCGGCGAAACCCTGATCTGCGAGACTCAGATCGTCTACCCCCCTAGACATTTTTCTGATAGTGGTAGCCCGGCGTAGCTCTCTCTTGTTTGTGTCTGACTAGGTCATAGGATGATGTAAAACCATGTTGGTTCACAAGTTG
Source organism: Avena sativa (assembly GCA_916181665.1). NCBI lineage: Eukaryota > Viridiplantae > Streptophyta > Magnoliopsida > Poales > Poaceae > Avena > Avena sativa. Next base: position 390,067,511 of record OV702296.1, read on the forward strand.
GGGCACTATCCTACCCGGTTTCACCTAAACAGGGAGATTCCCCCTTATACAGGTCCAGAACCTTCGCTTCTAGGTTAGAGCGCATGCATGTGAGGGGGGACACATGCAATCACCTATATATACCAACCTGGCACCACACTCACACACATATGCTAGGGACACATGCAAGTTTTCATCGATTCCGACGTTCTCGTGGACTTCCTCCGGCGAAACCCTGATGATCTGCGGGCCTCGGATCGTCTACCTAATGGAAATGAAGGTCAGCATCCTCTAGAACCTTATGGTCTATTGCAAAGTTAGTGTTTCCATGGTCTGAATACTTACAAATAGGCAACAAAAAGTTAACTAAAAACTTTAAATAAATACATTTGAAAGAAAAAAATAAAAAGATAATTAGAAAATACCTAAAGGCACACGGCAAAGGACAAAGCACACGGCAAAGAGGTCCTTTGCCGTGTGCCTGTCGCCGTCAAACACATGGCAAAGGTCCTTTGCCGTGTGTCTCTCTCCCTCAGACACACGGCAAAGAATTTTTTTCACCTTTAGCAAGGCTTTTATTACATATATGTTAGGTGATATTATTTCATAGGATCATGAGAGCACACATATGATCATAGGTTATTGTGGTCTTGATCACTATATACATTCACCCCCCTGATTCCGACGTTCTCGTGGACTTCCTCCGGCGAAACCCTGATGATCTACGGGCCTCGGATCGTCTACCCCCTAGACATTCTTCTGACAGGGGTAGCCCGGCGTAGCTCTCTCTTGTTTTGTGTTTGATTATGTCATGGGATGATGTGAAACCATGTTGGTTCACAAGTTGGGGCACTATATGGCCCGGTTTCACCGTAACGGGGAGATTCCCCCTTATACAGGTCCAGAACCTTCGCTTCTAGGTTAGAGTGCATGCATGTGAGGGGGGACACATGCAATCACCTATATCAACCTGGCACCACACTCACACACATATGATAGGGACACATGCAAGTTTTCATCGATTCCGACGTTCTCGTGGACTTCCTCCGGCGAAACCCTGATGATCTGCGGGCCTCGGATCGTCTACCCCCCTAGACATTCTTCTGACAGGGGTAGCCTGGCGTAGCTCTCTCTTGTTTTGTGTCTGACTAGGTCATAGGATGATGTAAAACCATGTTGGTTCACAAGTTGGGGCACTATCCTACCCGGTTTCACCTGAACGAGGAGATTCCCCCTCATACAGGTCCAGAACCTTTCGCTTCTAGTTTAGAGCGCATGCATGCGAGGGGGACACATGCAATCACCTATACCAACCTTGCACCACACTCACACACATATGCTAGGGACACATGCAAGTTTTTAGATGATTCCGACGTTCTCGTGGTCTTCCTCTGGCGAAACCCTGATCTGCGGGACTCGAATCATCTACCCCCTAGACATTCTTCTGACAGGGGTAGCCCGGCGTAGCTCTCTCTTGTTTTGTGTCTGACTAGGTCATAGGATGATGTAAAACCATGTTGGTTCACAAGTTGGGGCACTATCCTACCCGGTTTCACCTGAACGGGGAGATTCCCCCTTATATAGGTCCGTAACCTTCCGCTTCTAGGTTAGAGCGCATGCATGCGAGGGGGACACATGCAATCACCTATACCAACCTTGCACCACACTCACACACATATGCTAGGGACACATGCAAGTTTTCAGATGATTCCGACGTTCTTGCGGACTTCCATCGGCGAAACCCTGATCTGCGGGACTCGGACCGTCTACCCCCCTAGACATTCTTCTGACAGGGGTAGTCCGACGTAGCTCTCTCTTGTTTTGTGTTTGATTATGTCATGGGATGATGTGAAACCATGTTGGTTCACAAGTTGGGGCACTATACGGCCCGGTTTCACCGTAACGGGGAGATTCCCCCTTATACAGGTCCAGAACCTTCGCTTCTAGGTTAGAGCGCATGCATGTGAGGGGGGACACATGCAATCACCTATACCAACCTGGAACCACACTCACACACATATGCTAGGGACACATGCAAGTTTTCATCGATTCCGACGTCTCGTGGACTTCCTCCGGCGAAACCCTGATGATCTGCGGGCCTCGGATCGTCTACCCCCCTAGACATTCTTCTGACAGGGGTAGCCCGGCGTAGCTCTCTCTTGTTTTGTGTCTGACTAGGTCATAGGATGATGTAAAACCATGTTGGTTCACAAGTTGGGGCACTATCCTACCTGGTTTCACCTGAACGGGGAGATTCCCCCTTATACAGGTCCAGAACTTTTCGCTTCTAGGTTAGAGCGCATGCATGCGAGGGGGACACATGCAATAACCTATACAAACCTTGCACCACACTCACACACATATTCTAGGGACACATGCAAGTTTTCAGATGATTCCGACGTTCTCGTGGTCTTCATCCGGCGAAACCCTGATCTGCGGGCCTCGGATCGTCTACCCCCCTAGACATTCTTCTGACAGGGGTAGCCCGGCGTAGCTCTCTCTTGTTTTGTGTCTGACTAGGTCATAGGATGATGTAAAACCATGTTGGTTCACAAGTTGGGGCACTATCTTACCCGGTTTCACCTAAACGGGGAGATTCCCCCTTATACAGGTCCAGAACCTTCGCTTCTAGGTTAGAGCGCATGCATGCGAGGGGGACACATGCAATCACCTATACCAACCTTGCACCACACTCACACACAAATGCTAGGGACACATGCAAGTTTTCAGATGATTCCGACGTTCTCGTGGTCTTCCTCTGACGAAACCCTGATCTGCGGGACTCGGATCGTCTACCCCCCTAGACATTCTTCTGACAGGGGTAGCCCGGCGTAGCTCTCTCTTGTTTTGTGTCTGACTAGGTCATAGGATGATGTAAAACCATGTTGGTTCACAAGTTGGGGCACTATCCTACCCGGTTTCACGTGAACGGGGAGATTCCCCCTTATACAGGTCGAGAACCTTTTGCTTCTAGGTTAGAGCGCATGCATGCGAGAGGGACACATGCAATCACCTATAACAACCTTGCACCACACTCACACACATATGCTAGGGACACATGCAAGTTTTCAGATGATTCCGACGTTCTCGTGGTCTTCCTCCGGCGAAACCCTGATCTGCGGGACTCGGATCGTCTACCCCCCTAGACATTCTTCTGACAGGGGTAGCCCGGCGTAGCTCTCTCTTGTTTTGTGTCTGACTAGGTGATAGGATGATGTAAAACCATGTTGGTTCACAAGTTGGGGCACTATCCTACCCGGTTTCACCTGAACGGGGAGATTCCCCCTTATACAGGTCCATAACCTTTCGCTTCTAGGTTAGAGCGCATGCATGCGAGGGGGACACATGCAATCACCTATACCAACCTTGAACCACACTCACACACATATTCTAGGGACACATGCAAGTTTTCAGATGATTCCGACGTTCTTGCGGACTTCCACCGGCGAAACCCTGATCTGCGGGACTCGGACCGTCTGCCCCCCTAGACATTCTTTTGACAGGGGTAGCCCGGCGTAGCTCTCTCTTGTTTTGTATTTGATTATGTCATGGGATGATGTGAAACCATGTTGGTTCACAAGTTGGGGCACTATACGGCCCGGTTTCACCGTAACGGGGAGATTCCCCCTTATACAGGTCCAGAACCTTCGCTTCTAGGTTAGAGCGCATGCATGTGAGGGGGGACACATGCAATCACCTATATCAACCTGGCACCACACTCACACACATATGCTAGGGACACATGCAAGTTTTCATCGATTCCGACGTTCTCGTGGACTTCCTCCGGCGAAACCCTGATGATCTGCGGGCCTCGGATCGTCTACCCCCCTAGACATTCTTCTGACAGGGGTAGCCTGGCGTAGCTCTCTCTTGTTTTGTGTCTGACTAGGTCATAGGATGATGTAAAACCATGTTGGTTCACAAGTTGGGGCACTATCCTACCCGGTTTCACCTGAACGAGGAGATTCCCCCTCATACAGGTCCAGAACCTTTCGCTTCTAGGTTAGAGCGCATGCATGCGAGGGGGACACATGCAATCACCTATACCAACCTTGCACCACACTCACACACATATGCTAGGGACACATGCAAGTTTTCAGATGATTCCGACGTTCTCGTGGTCTTCCTCTGGCGAAACCCTGATCTGCGGGACTCGAATCATCTACCCCCCTAGACATTCTTCTGACAGGGGTAGCCCGGCGTAGCTCTCTCTTGTTTTGTGTCTGACTAGGTCATAGGATGATGTAAAACCATGTTGGTTCACAAGTTGGGGCACTATCCTACCCGGTTTCACCTGAACGGGGAGATTCCCCCTTATATAGGTCCGTAACCTTCCGCTTCTAGGTTAGAGCGCATGCATGCGAGGGGGACACATGCAATCACCTATACCAACCTTGCACCACACTCACACACATATGCTAGGGACACATGCAAGTTTTCAGATGATTCCGACGTTCTTGCGGACTTCCATCGGCGAAACCCTGATCTGCGGGACTCGGACCGTCTACCCCCCTAGACATTCTTCTGACAGGGGTAGCCCGGCGTAGCTCTCTCTTGTTTTGTGTTTGATTATGTCATGGGATGATGTGAAACCATGTTGGTTCACAAGTTGGGGCACTATACGGCCCGGTTTCACCGTAACGGGGAGATTCCCCCTTATACAGGTCCAGAACCTTCGCTTCTAGGTTAGAGCGCATGCATGTGAGGGGGGACACATGCAATCACCTATACCAACCTGGAACCACACTCACACACATATGCTAGGGACACATGCAAGTTTTCATCGATTCCGACGTCTCGTGGACTTCCTCCGGCGAAACCCTGATGATCTGCGGGCCTCGGATCGTCTACCCCCCTAGACATTCTTCTGACAGGGGTAGCCCGGCGTAGCTCTCTCTTGTTTTGTGTCTGACTAGGTCATAGGATGATGTAAAACCATGTTGGTTCACAACTTGGGGCACTATCCTACCTGGTTTCACCTGAACGGGGAGATTCCCCTTATACAGGTCCAGAACCTTTCGCTTCTAGGTTAGAGCGCATGCATGCGAGGGGGACACATGCAATAACCTATACAAACCTTGCACCACACTCACACACATATTCTAGGGACACATGCAAGTTTTCAGATGATTCCGACGTTCTCGTGGTCTTCATCCGGCGAAACCCTGATCTGCGGGCCTCGGATCGTCTACCCCCCTAGACATTCTTCTGACAGGGGTAGCCCGGCGTAGCTCTCTCTTGTTTTGTGTCTGACTAGGTCATAGGATGATGGAAAACCATGTTGGTTCACAAGTTGGGGCACTATCTTACCCGGTTTCACCTGAACGGGGAGATTCCCCCTTATACAGGTCCAGAACCTTCGCTTCTAGGTTAGAGCGCATGCATGCGAGGGGGACACATGCAATCACCTATACCAACCTTGCACCACACTCACACACATATGCTAGGGACACATGCAAGTTTTCAGATGATTCCGATGTTCTCGTGGTCTTCCTCTGACGAAACCCTGATCTGCGGGACTCGGATCGTCTACCCCCCTAGACATTCTTCTGACAAGGGTAGCCCGGCGTAGCTCTCTCTTGTTTTGTGTCTGACTAGGTCATAGGATGATGTAAAACCATGTTGGTTCACAAGTTGGGGCACTATCCTACCCGGTTTCACGTGAACGGGGAGATTCCCCCTTATACAGGTCGAGAACCTTTTGCTTCTAGGTTAGAGCGCATGCATGCGAGAGGGACACATGCAATCACCTATAACAACCTTGCACCACACTCACACACATATGCTAGGGACACATGCAAGTTTTCAGATGATTCCGACGTTCTCGTGGTCTTCCTCCGGCGAAACCCTGATCTGCGGGACTCGGATCGTCTACCCCCCTAGACATTCTTCTGACAGGGGTAGCCCGGCGTAGCTCTCTCTTGTTTTGTGTCTGACTAGGTGATAGGATGATGTAAAACCATGTTGGTTCACAAGTTGGGGCACTATCCTACCCGGTTTCACCTGAACGGGGAGATTCCCCCTTATACAGGTCCATAACCTTTCGCTTCTAGGTTAGAGCGCATGCATGCGAGGGGGACACATGAAATCACCTATACCAACCTTGAACCACACACACACACATATGCTAGGGACACATGCAAGTTTTCAGATGATTCCGACGTTCTTGCGGACTTCCACCGGCGAAACCCTGATCTGCGGGACTCGGACCGTCTACCCCCCTAGACATTCTTTTGACAGGGGTAGCCCGGCGTAGCTCTCTCTTGTTTTGTATTTGATTATGTCATGGGATGATGTGAAACCATGTTGGTTCACAAGTTGGGGCACTATACGGCCCGATTTCACCATAACGGGGAGATTCCCCCTTATACAGGTCCAGAACCTTCGCTTCTAGGTTAGAGCGCATGCATGTGAGGGGGGACACATGCAATCACCTATACCAACCTGGCACCACACTCACACACATATGCTAGGGACACATGCAAGTTTTCATCGATTCCGACGTTCTCGTGGACTTCCTCCGGCGAAACCCTGACGATCTGCGGGCCTCGGATCGTCTACCCCCCTAGACATTCTTCTGACAGGGGTAGCCCGGCGTAGCTCTCTCTTGTTTTGTGTCTGACTAGGTCATAGGATGATGTAAAACCATGTTGGTTCACAAGTTGGGGCATTATCCTACCCGGTTTCACATGAACGGGGAGATCCCCCCTTATACAGGTCTAGAACCTTTCGCTTCTAGGTTAGAGCGCATGCATGCGAGAGGGACACACGCAATCACCTATACCAACCTTGCACCACACTCACACACATATGCTAGGGACACATGCAAGTTTTCAGATGATTCCGACGTTCTCGTGGTCTTCCTCCGGCGAAACCCTGATCTGCGAGACTCAGATCGTCTACCCCCCTAGACATTCTTCTGATAGTGGTAGCCCGGCGTAGCTCTCTCTTGTTTGTGTCTGACTAGGTCATAGGATGATGTAAAACCATGTTGGTTCACAAGTTGGGGCACTATCCTACCCGGTTTCACCTAAACAGGGAGATTCCCCCTTATACAGGTCCATAACCTTTCGCTTCTAGGTTAGAGCGCATGCATGCGAGGGGGACACATGCAATCACCTATACCAACCTTGCACCACACTCACACACATATGCTAGGGACACATGCAAGTTTTCAGATGATTCCGACGATCTTGCGGACTTCCACCGGCGAAACCCTGATCTGCGGGACTCGGACCGTCTACCCCCTAGACATTCTTCTGACAGGGGTAGCCCGGCGTAGCTCTCTCTTGTTTTGTGTTTGATTATGTCATGGGATGATGTGAAACCATGTTGGTTCACAAGTTGGGGCACTATACGGCCCGGTTTCACCGTAACAGGGAGATTCCCCCTTATACAGGTCCAGAACCTTCGCTTCTAGCTTAGAGCGCATGCATGTGAGGGGGGACACATGCAATCACCTATACCAACCTGGAACCACACTCACACACATATGCTAGGGACACATGCAAGTTTTCATCGATTCCGACGTTCTCGTGGACTTCCTCCGGCGAAACCCTGATGATCTGCGGGCCTCGGATCGTCTACCCCCCTAGACATTCTTCTGACAGGGGTAGCCCGGCGTAGCTCTCTCTTGTTTTGTGTCTGACTAGGTCATAGGATGATGTAAAACCAGGTTGGTTCACAAGTTGGGGCACTATCCTACCTGGTTTCACCTGAACGGGGAGATTCCCCCTTATACAGGTCCAGAACCTTTCGCTTCTAGGTTAGAGGGCATGCATGCGAGGGGGACACATGCAATCACCTATACAAACCTTGCACCACACTCACACACATATTCTAGGGACACATGCAAGTTTTCAGATGATTCCGACGTTCTCGTGGTCTTCCTCCGGCGAAACCCTGATCTGCGGGCCTCGGATCGTCTACCCCCCTAGACATTCTTCTGACAGGGGTAGCCCGGCGTAGCTCTCTCCTGTTTTGTGTCTGACTAGGTCATAGGATGATGTAAAACCATGTTGGTTCACAAGTTGGGGCACTATCTTACCCGGTTTCACCTGAACGGGGAGATTCCCCCTTATACAGGTCCAGAACCTTCCCTTCTAGGTTAGAGCGCATGCATGCGAGGGGGACACATGCAATCACCTATACCAACCTTGCACCACACTCACACACATATGCTAGGGACACATGCAAGTTTTCAGATGATTCCGACGTTCTCGTGGTCTTCCTCTGACGAAACCCTGATCTGCGGGACTCGGATCGTCTACCCCCCTAGACATTCTTCTGACAGGGGTAGCCCAGCGTAGCTCTCTCTTGTTTTGTGTCTGACTAGGTCATAGGATGATGTAAAACCATGTTGGTTCACACGTTGGGGCACTATCCTACCCGGTTTCACGTGAACGGGGAGATTCCCCCTTATACAGGTCGAGAACCTTTTGCTTCTAGGTTAGAGCGCATGCATGCGAGAGGGACACATGCAATCACCTATAACAACCTTGCACCACACTCACACACATATGCTAGGGACACATGCAAGTTTTCAGATGATTCCGACGTTCTCGTGGTCTTCCTCCGGCGAAACCCTGATCTGCGGGACTCGGATCGTCTACCCCCCTAGACATTCTTCTGACAGGGGTAGCCCGGCGTAGCTCTCTCTTGTTTTGTGTCTGACTAGGTGATAGGATGATGTAAAACCATGTTGGTTCACAAGTTGGGGCACTATCCTACCCGGTTTCACCTGAACGGGGAGATTCCCCCTTATACAGGTCCATAACCTTTCGCTTCTAGGTTAGAGCGCATGCATGCGACGGGGACACATGCAATCCCCTATACCAACCTTGAACCACACTCACACACATATGCTAGGGACACATGCAAGTTTTCAGATGATTCCGACGTTCTTGCGGACTTCCACCGGCGAAACCCTGATCTGCGGGACTCGGACCGTCTACCCCCCTAGACATTCTTTTGACAGGGGTAGCCCGGCGTAGCTCTCTTTTTTTTTGTATTTGATTATGTCATGGGATGATGTGAAACCATGTTGGTTCACAAGTTGGGGCACTATACGGCCCGATTTCACCATAACGGGGAGATTCCCCCTTATACAGGTCCAGAACCTTCGCTTCTAGGTTAGAGCGCATGCATGTGAGGGGGGACACATGCAATCACCTATACCAACCTGGCACCACACTCACACACATATGCTAGGGACACATGCAAGTTTTCATCGATTCCGACGTTCTCGTGGACTTCCTCCGGCGAAACCCTGATGATCTGCGGGCCTCGGATCGTCTACCCCCCTAGACATTCTTCTGACAGGGGTAGCCCGGCGTAGCTCTCTCTTGTTTTGTGTCTGACTAGGTCATAGGATGATGTAAAACCATGTTGGTTCACAAGTTGGGGCACTATCCTACCCGGTTTCACATGAACGGGGAGATCCCCCCTTATACAGGTCTAGAACCTTTCGCTTCTAGGTTAGAGCGCATGCATGCGAGAGGGACACACGCAATCACCTATACCAACCTTGCACCACACTCACACACATATGCTAGGGACACATGCAAGTTTTCAGATGATTCCGACGTTCTCGTGGTCTTCCTCCGGCGAAACCCTGATCTGCGGGACTCGGATCGTCTACCCCCCTAGACATTCTTCTGACAGGGGTAGCCCGGCGTAGCTCTCTCTTGTTTTGTGTCTGACTAGGTCATAGGATGATGTAAAACCATGTTGGTTCACAAGTTGGGGCACTATCCTACCCGGTTTCACGTGAACGGGGAGATTCCCCCTTATACAGGTCGAGAACCTTTTGCTTCTAGGTTAGAGCGCATGCATGCGAGAGGGACACATGCAATCACCTATAACAACCTTGCACCACACTCACACACATATGCTAGGGACACATGCAAGTTTTCAGATGATTCCGACGTTCTCGTAGTCTTCCTCCGACGAAACCCTGATCTGCGGGACTCGGATCGTCTACCCCCCTAGACATTCTTCTGACAGGGGTAGCCCGGCGTAGCTCTCTCTTGTTTTGTGTCTGACTAGGTGATAGGATGATGTAAAACCATGTTGGTTCACAAGTTGGGGCACTATCCTACCCGGTTTCACCTGAACGGGGAGATTCCCCCTTATACAGGTCCATAACCTTTCGCTTCTAGGTTAGAGCGCATGCATGCGAGGGGGACACATGCAATCACCTATACCAACCTTGCACCACACTCACACACATATGCTAGGGACACATGCAAGTTTTCAGATGATTCCGACGATCTTGCGGACTTCCACCGGCGAAACCCTGATCTGCGGGACTCGGACCGTCTACCCCCCTAGACATTCTTCTGACAGGGGTAGCCCGGCGTAGCTCTCTCTTGTTTTGTGTTTGATTATGTCATGGGATGATGTGAAACCATGTTGGTTCACAAGTAGGGGCACTATACGGCCCGGTTTCACCGTAACAGGGAGATTCCCCCTTATACAGGTCCAGAACCTTCGCTTCTAGGTTAGAGCGCATGCATGTGAGGGGGGACACATGCAATCACCTATACCAACCTGGCACCACACTCACACACATATGCTAGGGACACATGAAATTTTTCATCGATTCCGACGTTCTCGTGTACTTCCTCCGGCGAAACCCTGATGATCTGCGGGCCTCGGATCGTCTACCCCCCTAGACATTCTTCTGACAGGGGTAGCCCGGCGTAGCTCTCTCTTGTTTTGTGTCTGACTAGGTCATAGGATGATGTAAAACCATGTTGGTTCACAAGTTGGGGCACTATCCTACCCGGTTTCACGTGAACGGGGAGATTCCCCCTTATACAGGTCGAGAACCTTTCGCTTCTAGGGTAGAGCGCATGCATGCGAGAGGGACACATGCAATCACCTATACCAACCTTGCACCACACTCACACACATATGCTAGGGACACATGCAAGTTTTCAGATGATTCCGACGTTCTCGTGGTCTTCCTCCGGCGAAACCCTGATCTACGGTACTCGGATCGTCTACCCCCCTAGACATTCTTCTGACAGGGGTAGCCCGGCGCAGCTCTCTCTTGTTTTGTGTCTGACTAGGTCATAGGATGATGTAAAACCATGTTGGCTCACAAGTTGGGGCACTATCCTACCCGGTTTCACCTGAACGGGGAGATTCCCCCTTATACAGGTCCATAACCTTTCGCTTCTAGGTTAGAGCGCATGCATGCGAGGGGGACACATGCAATCACCTATACCAATCTTGCACCACACTCACACACATATGCTAGGGACACATGCAAGTTTTCAGATGATTCCGACGTTCTTGCGGACTTCCACCGGCGAAACCCTGATCTGCGGGACTCGGACCGTCTACCCCCCTAGACATTCTTCTGACAGGGGTAGCCCGGCGTAGCTCTCTCTTGTTTTGTGTTTGATTATGTCATGGGATAATGTGAAACCATGTTGGTTCACAAGTTGGGGCACTATACGGCCCGGTTTCACGGTAACAGGGAGATTCCCCCTTATACAGGTCCAGAACCTTCGCTTCTAGGTTAGAGCGCATCCATGTGAGGGGGGACACATGCAATCACCTATACCAACCTGGCACCACACTCACACACATATGCTAGGGACACATGAAAGTTTTCATCGATTCCGACGTTCTCGTGGACTTCCTCCGGCGAAACCCTGATGATCTGCGGGCCTCGGATCGTCTACCCCCCTAGACATTCTTCTGACAGGGGTAGCCCGGCGTAGCTCTCTCTTGTTTTGTGTCTGACTAGGTCATAGGATGATGTAAAACCATGTTGGTTCACAAGTTGGGGCACTATCCTACCCGGTTTCACGTGAACGGGGAGATTCCCCCTTATAAGGTCGAGAACCTTTCGCTTCTAGGTTAGAGCGCATGCATGCGAGAGGGACACATGCAATCACCTATACCAACCTTGCACCACACTCACACACATATGCTAGGGACACATGCAAGTTTTCAGATGATTCCGACGTTCTCGTGGTCTTCCTCCGTTGAAACCCTGATCTACGGGACTCGGATCGTCTACCCCCCTAGAAATTCTTCTGACAGGGGTAGCCCGGCGTAGCTCTCTCTTGTTTTGTGTCTGACTAGGTCATAGGATGATGTAAAACCATGTTGGCTCACAAGTTGGGGCACTATCCTACCCGGTTTCACCTAAACGGGGAGATTCCCCCTTATACAGGTCCAGAACCTTCGCTTCTAGGTTAGAGCGCATGCATGTGAGGGGGGACACATGCAATCACCTATATATACCAACCTGGCACCACACTCACACACATATGCTAGGGACACATGCAAGTTTTCATCGATTCCGACGTTCTCGTGGACTTCCTCCGGCGAAACCCTGATGATCTGCGGGCCTCGGATCGTCTACCTAATGGAAATGAAGTTCAGCATCCTCTAGAACCTTATGGTCTATTGCAAAGTTAGTGTTTCCATGGTCTGAATACTTACAAATAGGCAACAAAAAGTTAACTAAAAACTTTAAATAAATACATTTGAAAGAAAAAAATAAAAAGAAAATTAGAAAATACCTAAAGGCACACGGCAAAGGACAAAACACACGGCAAAGAGGTCCTTTGCCGTGTGCCTGTCGCCGTCAAACACATGGCAAAGGTCCTTTGCCGTGTGTCTCTCTCCCTCAGACACACGGCAAAGCATTTTTTTCACCTTTAGCAAGGCTTTTATTACATATATGTTAGGTGATATTATTTCATAGGATCATGAGAGCACACATATGATCATAGGTTATTGTGGTCTTGATCACTATATACATGCACCCCCCTGATTCCGACGTTCTCGTGGACTTCCTCCGGCGAAACCCTGATGATCTACGGGCCTCGGATCGTCTACCCCCTAGACATTCTTCTGACAGGGGTAGCCCGGCGTAGCTCTCTCTTGTTTTGTGTTTGATTATGTCATGGGATGATGTGAAACCATGTTGGTTCACAAGTTGGGGCACTATATGGCCCGGTTTCACCGTAACGGGGAGATTCCCCCTTATACAGGTCCAGAACCTTCGCTTCTAGGTTACAGCGCATGCATGTGAGGGGGACACATGCAATCACCTATATCAACCTGGCACCACACTCACACACATATGCTAGGGACACATGCAAGTTTTCATCGATTCCGACGTTCTCGTGGACTTCCTCCGGCGAAACCCTGATGATCTGCGGGCCTCGGATCGTCTACCCCCCTAGACATTCTTCTGACAGGGGTAGCCCGGCGTAGCTCTCTCTTGTTTTGTGTCTGACTAGGTCATAGGATGATGTAAAACCATGTTGGTTCACAAGTTGGGGCATTATCCTACCCGGTTTCACATGAACGGGGAGATCCCCCCTTATACAGGTCTAGAACCTTTCGCTTCTAGGTTAGAGCGCATGCATGCGAGAGGGACACACGCAATCACCTATACCAACCTTGCACCACACTCACACACATATGCTAGGGACACGTGCAAGTTTTCAGATGATTCCGACGTTCTCGTGGTCTTCCTCCGGCGAAACCCTGATCTGCGAGACTCAGATCGTCTACCCCCCTAGACATTCTTCTGATAGTGGTAGCCCGGCGTAGCTCTCTCTTGTTTGTGTCTGACTAGGTCATAGGATGATGTAAAACCATGTTGGTTCACAAGTTGGGGCACTATCCTACCCGGTTTCACCTAAACAGGGAGATTCCCCCTTATACAGGTCAATAACCTTTCGCTTCTAGGTTAGAGCGCATGCATGCGAGGGGGACACATGCAATCACCTATACCAACCTTGCACCACACTCACACACATATGCTAGGGACACATGCAAGTTTTCAGATGATTCCGACGATCTTGCGGACTTCCACCGGCGAAACCCTGATCTGCGGGACTCGGACCGTCTACCCCCTAGACATTCTTCTGACAGGGGTAGCCCGGCGTAGCTCTCTCTTGTTTTGTGTTTGATTATGTCATGGGATGATGTGAAACCATGTTGGTTCACAAGTTGGGGCACTATACGGCCCGGTTTCACGGTAACAGGGAGATTCCCCCTTATACAGGTCCAGAACCTTCGCTTCTAGGTTAGAGCGCATGCATGTGAGGGGGGACACATGCAATCACCTATATCAACCTGGCACCACACTCACACACATATGCTAGGGACACATGCAAGTTTTCATCGATTCCGACGTTCTCGTGGACTTCCTCCGGCGAAACCCTGATGATCTGCGGGCCTCGGATCGTCTACCCCCTAGACATTCTTCTGACAGGGGTAGCCTGGCGTAGCTCTCTCTTGTTTTGTGTCTGACTAGGTCATAGGATGATGTAAAACCATGTTGGTTCACAAGTTGGGGCACTATCCTACCCGGTTTCACCTGAACGAGGAGATTCCCCCTCATACAGGTCCAGAACCTTTCGCTTCTAGGTTAGAGCGCATGCATGCGAGGGGGACACATGCAATCACCTATACCAACCTTGCACCACACTCACACACATATGCTAGGGACACATGCAAGTTTTTAGATGATTCCGACGTTCTCGTGGTCTTCCTCTGGCGAAACCCTGATCTGCGGGACTCGAATCATCTACCCCCCTAGACATTCTTCTGACAGGGGTAGCCCGGCGTAGCTCTCTCTTGTTTTGTGTCTGACTAGGTCATAGGATGATGTAAAACCATGTTGGTTCACAAGTTGGGGCACTATCCTACCCGGTTTCACCTGAACGGGGAGATTCCCCCTTATATAGGTCCGTAACCTTCCGCTTCTAGGTTAGAGCGCATGCATGCGAGGGGGACACATGCAATCACCTATACCAACCTTGCACCACACTCACACACATATGCTAGGGACACATGCAAGTTTTCAGATGATTCCGACGTTCTTGCGGACTTCCATCGGCGAAACCCTGATCTGCGGGACTCGGACCGTCTACCCCCCTAGACATTCTTCTGACAGGGGTAGCCCGGCGTAGCTCTCTCTTGTTTTGTGTTGGATTATGTCATGGGATGATGTGAAACCATGTTGGTTCACAAGTTGGGGCACTATACGGCCCGGTTTCACCGTAACGGGGAGATTCCCCCTTATACAGGTCCAGAACCTTCGCTTCTAGGTTAGAGCGCATGCATGTGAGGGGGGACACATGCAATCACCTATACCAACCTGGAACCACACTCACACACATATGCTAGGGACACATGCAAGTTTTCATCGATTCCGACGTCTCGTGGACTTCCTCCGGCGAAACCCTGATGATCTGCGGGCCTCGGATCGTCTACCCCCCTAGACATTCTTCTGACAGGGGTAGCCCGGCGTAGCTCTCTCTTGTTTTGTGTCTGACTAGGTCATAGGATGATGTAAAACCATGTTGGTTCACAACTTGGGGCACTATCCTACCTGGTTTCACCTGAACGGGGAGATTCCCCCTTATACAGGTCCAGAACCTTTCGCTTCTAGGTTAGAGCGCATGCATGCGAGGGGGACACATGCAATAACCTATACAAACCTTGCACCACACTCACACACATATTCTAGGGACACATGCAAGTTTTCAGATGATTCCGACGTTCTCGTGGTCTTCATCCGGCGAAACCCTGATCTGCGGGCCTCGGATCGTCTACCCCCCTAGACATTCTTCTGACAGGGGTAGCCCGACGTAGCTCTCTCTTGTTTTGTGTCTGACTAGGTCATAGGATGATGTAAAACCATGTTGGTTCACAAGTTGGGGCACTATCTTACCCGGTTTCACCTGAACGGGGAGATTCCCCCTTATACAGGTCCAGAACCTTCGCTTCTAGGTTAGAGCGCATGCATGCGAGGGGGACACATGCAATCACCTATACCAACCTTGCACCACACTCACACACATATGCTAGGGACACATGCAAGTTTTCAGATGATTCCGATGTTCTCGTGGTCTTCCTCTGACGAAACCCTGATCTGCGGGACTCGGATCGTCTACCCCCCTAGACATTCTTCTGACAGGGGTAGCCCGGCGTAGCTCTCTCTTGTTTTGTGTCTGACTAGGTCATAGGATGATGTAAAACCATGTTGGTTCACAAGTTGGGGCACTATCCTACCCGGTTTCACGTGAACGGGGAGATTCCCCCTTATACAGGTCGAGAACCTTTTGCTTCTAGGTTAGAGCGCATGCATGCGAGAGGGACACATGCAATCACCTATAACAACCTTGCACCACACTCACACACATATGCTAGGGACACATGCAAGTTTTCAGATGATTCCGACGTTCTCGTGGTCTTCCTCCGGCGAAACCCTGATCTGCGGGACTCGGATCGTCTACCCCCCTAGACATTCTTCTGACAGGGGTAGCCCGGCGTAGCTCTCTCTTGTTTTGTGTCTGACTAGGTGATAGGATGATGTAAAACCATGTTGGTTCACAAGTTGGGGCACTATCCTACCCGGTTTCACCTGAACGGGGAGATTCCCCCTTATACAGGTCCATAACCTTTCGCTTCTAGGTTAGAGCGCATGCATGCGAGGGGGACACATGAAATCACCTATACCAACCTTGAACCACACACACACACATATGCTAGGGACACATGCAAGTTTTCAGATGATTCCGACGTTCTTGCGGACTTCCACCGGCGAAACCCTGATCTGCGGGACTCGGACCGTCTACCCCCCTAGACATTCTTTTGACAGGGGTAGCCCGGCGTAGCTCTCTCTTGTTTTGTATTTGATTATGTCATGGGATGATGTGAAACCATGTTGGTTCACAAGTTGGGGCACTATACGGCCCGATTTCACCATAACGGGGAGATTCCCCCTTATACAGGTCCAGAACCTTCGCTTCTAGGTTAGAGCGCATGCATGTGAGGGGGGACACATGCAATCACCTATACCAACCTGGCACCACACTCACACACATATGCTAGGGACACATGCAAGTTTTCATCGATTCCGACGTTCTCGTGGACTTCCTCCGGCGAAACCCTGACGATCTGCGGGCCTCGGATCGTCTACCCCCCTAGACATTCTTCTGACAGGGGTAGCCCGGCGTAGCTCTCTCTTGTTTTGTGTCTGACTAGGTCATAGCATGATGTAAAACCATGTTGGTTCACAAGTTGGGGCATTATCCTACCCGGTTTCACATGAACGGGGAGATCCCCCCTTATACAGGTCTAGAACCTTTCGCTTCTAGGTTAGAGCGCATGCATGCGAGAGGGACACACGCAATCACCTATACCAACCTTGCACCACACTCACACACATATGCTAGGGACACATGCAAGTTTTCAGATGATTCCGACGTTCTCGTGGTCTTCCTCCGGCGAAACCCTGATCTGCGAGACTCAGATCGTCTACCCCCCTAGACATTCTTCTGATAGTGGTAGCCCGGCGTAGCTCTCTCTTGTTTGTGTCTGACTAGGTCATAGGATGATGTAAAACCATGTTGGTTCACAAGTTGGGGCACTATCCTACCCGGTTTCACCTAAACAGGGAGATTCCCCCTTATACAGGTCCATAACCTTTCGCTTCTAGGTTAGAGCGCATGCATGCGAGGGGGACACATGCAATCACCTATACCAACCTTGCACCACACTCACACACATATGCTAGGGACACATGCAAGTTTTCAGATGATTCCGACGATCTTGCGGACTTCCACCGGCGAAACCCTGATCTGCGGGACTCGGACCGTCTACCCCCTAGACATTCTTCTGACAGGGGTAACCCGGCGTAGCTATCTCTTGTTTTGTGTTTGATTATGTCATGGGATGATGTGAAACCATGTTGGTTCACAAGTTGGCGCACTATACGGCCCGGTTTCACCGTAACAGGGAGATTCCCCCTTATACAGGTCCAGAACCTTCGCTTCTAGCTTAGAGCGCATGCATGTGAGGGGGGACACATGCAATCACCTATACCAACCTGGAACCACACTCACACACATATGCTAGGGACACATGCAAGTTTTCATCGATTCCGACGTTCTCGTGGACTTCCTCCGGCGAAACCCTGATGATCTGCGGGCCTCGGATCGTCTACCCCCCTAGACATTCTTCTGACAGGGGTAGCCCGGCGTAGCTCTCTCTTGTTTTGTGTCTGACTAGGTCATAGGATGATGTAAAACCAGGTTGGTTCACAAGTTGGGGCACTATCCTACCTGGTTTCACCTGAACGGGGAGATTCCCCCTTATACAGGTCCAGAACCTTTCGCTTCTAGGTTAGAGGGCATGCATGCGAGGGGGACACATGCAATCACCTATACAAACCTTGCACCACACTCACACACATATTCTAGGGACACATGCAAGTTTTCAGATGATTCCGACGTTCTCGTGGTCTTCCTCCGGCGAAACCCTGATCTGCGGGCCTCGGATCGTCTACCCCCCTAGACATTCTTCTGACAGGGGTAGCCCGGCGTAGCTCTCTCCTGTTTTGTGTCTGACTAGGTCATAGGATGATGTAAAACCATGTTGGTTCACAAGTTGGGGCACTATCTTACCCGGTTTCACCTGAACGGGGAGATTCCCCCTTATACAGGTCCAGAACCTTCCCTTCTAGGTTAGAGCGCATGCATGCGAGGGGGACACATGCAATCACCTATACCAACCTTGCACCACACTCACACACATATGCTAGGGACACATGCAAGTTTTCAGATGATTCCGACGTTCTCGTGGTCTTCCTCTGACGAAACCCTGATCTGCGGGACTCGGATCGTCTACCCCCCTAGACATTCTTCTGACAGGGGTAGCCCAGCGTAGCTCTCTCTTGTTTTGTGTCTGACTAGGTCATAGGATGATGTAAAACCATGTTGGTTCACACGTTGGGGCACTATCCTACCCGGTTTCACGTGAACGGGGAGATTCCCCCTTATACAGGTCGAGAACCTTTTGCTTCTAGGTTAGAGCGCATGCATGCGAGAGGGACACATGCAATCACCTATAACAACCTTGCACCACACTCACACACATATGCTAGGGACACATGCAAGTTTTCAGATGATTCCGACGTTCTCGTGGTCTTCCTCCGGCGAAACCCTGATCTGCGGGACTCGGATCGTCTACCCCCCTAGACATTCTTCTGACAGGGGTAGCCCGGCGTAGCTCTCTCTTGTTTTGTGTCTGACTAGGTGATAGGATGATGTAAAACCATGTTGGTTCACAAGTTGGGGCACTATCCTACCCGGTTTCACCTGAACGGGGAGATTCCCCCTTATACAGGTCCATAACCTTTCGCTTCTAGGTTAGAGCGCATGCATGCGACGGGGACACATGCAATCACCTATACCAACCTTGAACCACACTCACACACATATGCTAGGGACACATGCAAGTTTTCAGATGATTCCGACGTTCTTGCGGACTTCCACCGGCGAAACCCTGATCTGCGGGACTCGGACCGTCTACCCCCCTAGACATTCTTTTGACAGGGGTAGCCCGGCGTAGCTCTCTTTTTTTTTGTATTTGATTATGTCATGGGATGATGTGAAACCATGTTGGTTCACAAGTTGGGGCACTATACGGCCCGATTTCACCGTAACAGGGAGATTCCCCCTTATACAGGTCCAGAACCTTCGCTTCTAGGTTAGAGCGCATGCATGTGAGGGGGGACACATGCAATCACCTATACCAACCTGGCACCACACTCACACACATATGCTAGGGACACATGAAATTTTTCATCGATTCCGACGTTCTCGTGTACTTCCTCCGGCGAAACCCTGATGATCTGCGGGCCTCGGATCGTCTACCCCCCTAGACATTCTTCTGACAGGGGTAGCCCGGCGTAGCTCTCTCTTGTTTTGTGTCTGACTAGGTCATAGGATGATGTAAAACCATGTTGGTTCACAAGTTGGGGCACTATCCTACCCGGTTTCACGTGAACGGGGAGATTCCCCCTTATACAGGTCGAGAACCTTTCGCTTCTAGGGTAGAGCGCATGCATGCGAGAGGGACACATGCAATCACCTATACCAACCTTGCACCACACTCACACACATATGCTAGGGACACATGCAAGTTTTCAGATGATTCCGACGTTCTCGTGGTCTTCCTCCGGCGAAACCCTGATCTACGGTACTCGGATCGTCTACCCCCCTAGACATTCTTCTGACAGGGGTAGCCCGGCGTAGCTCTCTCTTGTTTTGTGTCTGACTAGGTCATAGGATGATGTAAAACCATGTTGGCTCACAAGTTGGGGCACTATCCTACCCGGTTTCACCTGAACGGGGAGATTCCCCCTTATACAGGTCCATAACCTTTCGCTTCTAGGTTAGAGCGCATGCATGCG
The DNA here is from genome assembly GCA_916181665.1 of Avena sativa. Lineage (NCBI taxonomy): Eukaryota > Viridiplantae > Streptophyta > Magnoliopsida > Poales > Poaceae > Avena > Avena sativa. The sequence goes on from OV702296.1 coordinate 390,087,735, forward strand.
AGGGGGACACATGCAATCACCTATACCAATCTTGCACCACACTCACACACATATGCTAGGGACACATGCAACTTTTCAGATGATTCCGACGTTCTTGCGGACTTCCACCGGCGAAACCCTGATCTGCGGGACTCGGACCGTCTACCCCCCTAGACATTCTTCTGACAGGGGTAGCCCGGCGTAGCTCTCTCTTGTTTTGTGTTTGATTATGTCATGGGATAATGTGAAACCATGTTGGTTCACAAGTTGGGGCACTATACGGCGCGGTTTCACGGTAACAGGGAGATTCCCCTTTATATAGGTCCAGAACCTTCGCTTCTAGGTTAGAGCGCATCCATGTGAGGGGGGACACATGCAATCACCTATACCAACCTGGCACCACACTCACACACATATGCTAGGGACACATGAAAGTTTTCATCGATTCCGACGTTCTCGTGGACTTCCTCCGGCGAAACCCTGATGATCTGCGGGCCTCGGATCGTCTACCCCCCTAGACATTCTTCTGACAGGGGTAGCCCGACGTAGCTCTCTCTTGTTTTGTGTCTGACTAGGTCATAGGATGATGTAAAACCAGGTTGGTTCACAAGTTGGGGCACTATCCTACCTGGTTTCACCTGAACGGGGAGATTCCCCCTTATACAGGTCCAGAACCTTTCGCTTCTAGGTTAGAGGGCATGCATGCGAGGGGGACACATGCAATCACCTATACAAACCTTGCACCACACTCACACACATATTCTAGGGACACATGCAAGTTTTCAGATGATTCCGACGTTCTCGTGGTCTTCCTCCGGCGAAACCCTGATCTGCGGGCCTCGGATCGTCTACCCCCCTAGACATTCTTCTGACAGGGGTAGCCCGGCGTAGCTCTCTCCTGTTTTGTGTCTGACTAGGTCATAGGATGATGTAAAACCATGTTGGTTCACAAGTTGGGGCACTATCTTACCCGGTTTCACCTAAACGGGGAGATTCCCCCTTATATAGGTCCAGAACCTTCCCTTCTAGGTTAGAGCGCATGCATGCGAGGGGGACACATGCAATCACCTATACCAACCTTGCACCACACTCACACACATATGCTAGGGACACATGCAAGTTTTCAGATGATTCCGACGTTCTCGTGGTCTTCCTCTGACGAAACCCTGATCTGCGGGACTCGGATCGTCTACCCCCCTAGACATTCTTCTGACAGGGGTAGCCCAGCGTAGCTCTCTCTTGTTTTGTGTCTGACTAGGTCATAGGATGATGTAAAACCATGTTGGTTCACACGTTGGGGCACTATCCTACCCGGTTTCACGTGAACGGGGAGATTCCCCCTTATACAGGTCGAGAACCTTTTGCTTCTAGGTTAGAGCGCATGCATGCGAGAGGGACACATGCAATCACCTATAACAACCTTGCACCACACTCACACACATATGCTAGGGACACATGCAAGTTTTCAGATGATTCCGACGTTCTCGTGGTCTTCCTCCGGCGAAACCCTGATCTGCGGGACTCGGATCGTCTACCCCCCTAGACATTCTTCTGACAGGGGTAGCCCGGCGTAGCTCTCTCTTGTTTTGTGTCTGACTAGGTGATAGGATGATGTAAAACCATGTTGGTTCACAAGTTGGGGCACTATCCTACCCGGTTTCACCTGAACGGGGAGATTCCCCCTTATACAGGTCCATAACCTTTCGCTTCTAGGTTAGAGCGCATGCATGCGACGGGGACACATGCAATCACCTATACCAACCTTGAACCACACTCACACACATATGCTAGGGACACATGCAAGTTTTCAGATGATTCCGACGTTCTTGCGGACTTCCACCGGCGAAACCCTGATCTGCGGGACTCGGACCGTCTACCCCCCTAGACATTCTTTTGACAGGGGTAGCCCGGCGTAGCTCTCTTTTTTTTTTGTATTTGATTATGTCATGGGATGATGTGAAACCATGTTGGTTCACAAGTTGGGGCACTATACGGCCCGATTTCACCGTAACAGGGAGATTCCCCCTTATACAGGTCCAGAACCTTCGCTTCTAGGTTAGAGCGCATGCATGTGAGGGGGGACACATGCAATCACCTATACCAACCTGGCACCACACTCACACACATATGCTAGGGACACATGAAATTTTTCATCGATTCCGACGTTCTCGTGTACTTCCTCCGGCGAAACCCTGATGATCTGCGGGCCTCGGATCGTCTACCCCCCTAGACATTCTTCTGACAGGGGTAGCCCGGCGTAGCTCTCTCTTGTTTTGTGTCTGACTAGGTCATAGGATGATGTAAAACCATGTTGGTTCACAAGTTGGGGCACTATCCTACCCGGTTTCACGTGAACGGGGAGATTCCCCCTTATACAGGTCGAGAACCTTTCGCTTCTAGGGTAGAGCGCATGCATGCGAGAGGGACACATGCAATCACCTATACCAACCTTGCACCACACTCACACACATATGCTAGGGACACATGCAAGTTTTCAGATGATTCCGACGTTCTCGTGGTCTTCCTCCGGCGAAACCCTGATCTACGGTACTCGGATCGTCTACCCCCCTAGACATTCTTCTGACAGGGGTAGCCCGGCGTAGCTCTCTCTTGTTTTGTGTCTGACTAGGTCATAGGATGATGTAAAACCATGTTGGCTCACAAGTTGGGGCACTATCCTACCCGGTTTCACCTGAACGGGGAGATTCCCCCTTATACAGGTCCATAACCTTTCGCTTCTAGGTTAGAGCGCATGCATGCGAGGGGGACACATGCAATCACCTATACCAATCTTGCACCACACTCACACACATATGCTAGGGACACATGCAAGTTTTCAGATGATTCCGACGTTCTTGCGGACTTCCACCGGCGAAACCCTGATCTGCGGGACTCGGACCGTCTACCCCCCTAGACATTCTTCTGACAGGGGTAGCCCGGCGTAGCTCTCTCTTGTTTTGTGTTTGATTATGTCATGGGATAATGTGAAACCATGTTGGTTCACAAGTTGGGGCACTATACGGCGCGGTTTCACGGTAACAGGGAGATCCCCCCTTATACAGGTCCAGAACCTTCGCTTCTAGGTTAGAGCGCATCCATGTGAGGGGGGACACATGCAATCACCTATACCAACCTGGCACCACACTCACACACATATGCTAGGGACACATGAAAGTTTTCATCGATTCCGACGTTCTCGTGGACTTCCTCCGGCGAAACCCTGATGATCTGCGGGCCTCGGATCGTCTACCCCCCTAGACATTCTTCTGACAGGGGTAGCCCGGCGTAGCTCTCTCTTGTTTTGTGTCTGACTAGGTCATAGGATGATGTAAAACCATGTTGGTTCACAAGTTGGGGCACTATCCTACCCGGTTTCACGTGAACGGGGAGATTCCCCCTTATAAGGTCGAGAACCTTTCGCTTCTAGGTTAGAGCGCATGCATGCGAGAGGGACACATGCAATCACCTATACCAACCTTGCACTACACTCACACACATATGCTAGGGACACATGCAAGTTTTCAGATGATTCCGACGTTCTCGTGGTCTTCCTCCGGTGAAACCCTGATCTACGGGACTCGGATCGTCTACCCCCCTAGACATTCTTCTGACAGGGGTAGCCCGGCGTAGCTCTCTCTTGTTTTGTGTCTGACTAGGTCATAGGATGATGTAAAACCATGTTGGCTCACAAGTTGGGGCACTATCCTACCCGGTTTCACCTAAACGGGGAGATTCCCCCTTATACAGGTCCAGAACCTTCGCTTCTAGGTTAGAGCGCATGCATGTGAGGGGGGACACATGCAATCACCTATATATACCAACCTGGCACCACACTCACACACATATGCTAGGGACACATGCAAGTTTTCATCGATTCCGACGTTCTCGTGGACTTCCTCCGGCGAAACCCTGATGATCTGCGGGCCTCGGATCGTCTACCTAATGGAAATGAAGTTCAGCATCCTCTAGAACCTTATGGTCTATTGCAAAGTTAGTGTTTCCATGGTCTGAATACTTACAAATAGGCAACAAAAAGTTAACTAAAAACTTTAAATAAATACATTTGAAAGAAAAAAATAAAAAGAAAATTAGAAAATACCTAAAGGCACACGGCAAAGGACAAAACACACGGCAAAGAGGTCCTTTGCCGTGTGCCTGTCGCCGTCAAACACATGGCAAAGGTCCTTTGCCGTGTGTCTCTCTCCCTCAGACACACGGCAAAGCATTTTTTTCACCTTTAGCAAGGCTTTTATTACATATATGTTAGGTGATATTATTTCATAGGATCATGAGAGCACACATATGATCATAGGTTATTGTGGTCTTGATCACTATATACATGCACCCCCCTGATTCCGACGTTCTCGTGGACTTCCTCCGGCGAAACCCTGATGATCTACGGGCCTCGGATCGTCTACCCCCTAGACATTCTTCTGACAGGGGTAGCCCGGCGTAGCTCTCTCTTGTTTTGTGTTTGATTATGTCATGGGATGATGTGAAACCATGTTGGTTCACAAGTTGGGGCACTATATGGCCCGGTTTCATCGTAACGGGGAGATTCCCCCTTATACAGGTCCAGAACCTTCGCTTCTAGGTTAGAGCGCATGCATGTGAGGGGGACACATGCAATCACCTATATCAACCTGGCACCACACTCACACACATATGCTAGGGACACATGCAAGTTTTCATCGATTCCGACGTTCTCGTGGACTTCCTCCGGCGAAACCCTGATGATCTGCGGGCCTCGGATCGTCTACCCCCCTAGACATTCTTCTGACAGGGGTAGCCCGGCGTAGCTCTCTCTTGTTTTGTGTCTGACTAGGTCATAGGATGATGTAAAACCATGTTGGTTCACAAGTTGGGGCATTATCCTACCCGGTTTCACATGAACGGGGAGATCCCCCCTTATACAGGTCTAGAACCTTTCGCTTCTAGGTTAGAGCGCATGCATGCGAGAGGGACACACGCAATCACCTATACCAACCTTGCACCACACTCACACACATATGCTAGGGACACATGCAAGTTTTCAGATGATTCCGACGTTCTCGTGGTCTTCCTCCGGCGAAACCCTGATCTGCGAGACTCAGATCGTCTACCCCCCTAGACATTCTTCTGATAGTGGTAGCCCGGCGTAGCTCTCTCTTGTTTGTGTCTGACTAGGTCATAGGATGATGTAAAACCATGTTGGTTCACAAGTTGGGGCACTATCCTACCCGGTTTCACCTAAACAGGGAGATTCCCCCTTATACAGGTCCATAACCTTTCGCTTCTAGGTTAGAGCGCATGCATGCGAGGGGGACACATGCAATCACCTATACCAACCTTGCACCACACTCACACACATATGCTAGGGACACATGCAAGTTTTCAGATGATTCCGACGATCTTGCGGACTTCCACCGGCGAAACCCTGATCTGCGGGACTCGGACCGTCTACCCCCTAGACATTCTTCTGACAGGGGTAGCCCGGCGTAGCTCTGTCTTGTTTTGTGTTTGATTATGTCATGGGATGATGTGAAACCATGTTGGTTCACAAGTTGGGGCACTATACGGCCCGGTTTCACGGTAACAGGGAGATTCCCCCTTATACAGGTCCAGAACCTTCGCTTCTAGGTTAGAGCGCATGCATGTGAGGGGGGACACATGCAATCACCTATATCAACCTGGCACCACACTCACACACATATGCTAGGGACACATGCAAGTTTTCATCGATTCCGACGTTCTCGTGGACTTCCTCCGGCGAAACCCTGATGATCTGCGGGCCTCGGATCGTCTACCCCCTAGACATTCTTCTGACAGGGGTAGCCTGGCGTAGCTCTCTCTTGTTTTGTGTCTGACTAGGTCATAGGATGATGTAAAACCATGTTGGTTCACAAGTTGGGGCACTATCCTACCCGGTTTCACCTGAACGAGGAGATTCCCCCTCATACAGGTCCAGAACCTTTCGCTTCTAGGTTAGAGCGCATGCATGCGAGGGGGACACATGCAATCACCTATACCAACCTTGCACCACACTCACACACATATGCTAGGGACACATGCAAGTTTTTAGATGATTCCGACGTTCTCGTGGTCTTCCTCTGGCGAAACCCTGATCTGCGGGACTCGAATCATCTACCCCCCTAGACATTCTTCTGACAGGGGTAGCCCGGCGTAGCTCTCTCTTGTTTTGTGTCTGACTAGGTCATAGGATGATGTAAAACCATGTTGGTTCACAAGTTGGGGCACTATCCTACCCGGTTTCACCTGAACGGGGAGATTCCCCCTTATATAGGTCCGTAACCTTCCGCTTCTAGGTTAGAGCGCATGCATGCGAGGGGGACACATGCAATCACCTATACCAACCTTGCACCACACTCACACACATATGCTAGGGACACATGCAAGTTTTCAGATGATTCCGACGTTCTTGCGGACTTCCATCGGCGAAACCCTGATCTGCGGGACTCGGACCGTCTACCCCCCTAGACATTCTTCTGACAGGGGTAGCCCGGCGTAGCTCTCTCTTGTTTTGTGTTTGATTATGTCATGGGATGATGTGAAACCATGTTGGTTCACAAGTTGGGGCACTATACGGCCCGGTTTCACCGTAACGGGGAGATTCCCCCTTATACAGGTCCAGAACCTTCGCTTCTAGGTTAGAGCGCATGCATGTGAGGGGGGACACATGCAATCACCTATACCAACCTGGAACCACACTCACACACATATGCTAGGGACACATGCAAGTTTTCATCGATTCCGACGTCTCGTGGACTTCCTCCGGCGAAACCCTGATGATCTGCGGGCCTCGGATCGTCTACCCCCCTAGACATTCTTCTGACAGGGGTAGCCCGGCGTAGCTCTCTCTTGTTTTGTGTCTGACTAGGTCATAGGATGATGTAAAACCATGTTGGTTCACAACTTGGGGCACTATCCTACCTGGTTTCACCTGAACGGGGAGATTCCCCCTTATACAGGTCCAAAACCTTTCGCTTCTAGGTTAGAGCGCATGCATGCGAGGGGGACACATGCAATAACCTATACAAACCTTGCACCACACTCACACACATATTCTAGGGACACATGCAAGTTTTCAGATGATTCCGACGTTCTCGTGGTCTTCATCCGGCGAAACCCTGATGATCTACGGGCCTCGGATCGTCTACCCCCTAGACATTCTTCTGACAGGGGTAGCCCGGCGTAGCTCTCTCTTGTTTTGTGTTTGATTATGTCATGGGATGATGTGAAACCATGTTGGTTCACAAGTTGGGGCACTATACGGCCCGGTTTCACCGTAACGGGGAGATTCCCCCTTATACAGGTCCAGAACCTTCGCTTCTAGGTTAGAGCGCATGCATGTGAGGGGGGACACATGCAATCACCTATACCAACCTGGCACCACACTCACACACATATGCTAGGGACACATGCAAGTTTTCATCGATTCCGACGTTCTCGTGGACTTCCTCCGGCGAAACCCTGATGATCTGCGGGCCTCGGATCGTCTACCCCCCTAGACATTCTTTTGACAGGGGTAGCCCGATGTAGCTCTCTCTTGTTTTGTGTCTGACTAGGTCATAGGATGATGTAAAACCATGTTGGTTCACAAGTTGGGGCACTATCCTACCCGGTTTCACGTGAACGGGGAGATTCCCCCTTATACAGGTCGAGAACCTTTCGCTTCTAGGTTAGAGCGCATGCATGCGAGAGGGACACATGCAATCACCTATACCAACCTGGCACCACACTCACACACATATGCTAGGGACACATGCAAGTTTTCAGATGATTCCGACGTTCTTGCGGACTTCCATCGGCGAAACCCTGATCTGCGGGACTCGGACCGTCTACCCCCCTAGACATTCTTCTGACAGGGGTAGCCCGGCGTAGCTCTCTCTTGTTTTGTGTTTGATTATGTCATGGGATGATGTGAAACCATGTTGGTTCACAAGTTGGGGCACTATATGGCCCGGTTTCACCGTAACGGGGAGATTCCCCCTTATACAGGTCCAGAACCTTCGCTTCTAGGTTAGAGCGCATGCATGTGAGGGGGGACACATGCAATCACCTATATCAACCTGGCACCACACTCACACACATATGCTAGGGACACATGCAAGTTTTCATCGATTCCGACGTTCTCGTGGACTTCCTCCGGCGAAACCCTGATGATCTACGGGCCTCGGATCGTCTACCCCCTAGACATTCTTCTGACAGGGGTAGCCCGGCGTAGCTCTCTCTTGTTTTGTGTTTGATTATGTCATGGGATGATGTGAAACCATGTTGGTTCACAAGTTGGGGCACTATATGGCCCGGTTTCACCGTAACGGGGAGTATACATGCACCCCCCTGATTCCGACGTTCTCGTGGACTTCCTCCGGCGAAACCCTGATGATCTACGGGCCTCGGATCGTCTACCCCCTAGACATTCTTCTGACAGGGGTAGCCCGGCGTAGCTCTCTCTTGTTTTGTGTTTGATTATGTCATGGGATGATGTGAAACCATGTTGGTTCACCCTAGACATTCTTCTGATAGTGGTAGCCCGGCGTAGCTCTCTCTTGTTTGTGTCTGACTAGGTCATAGGATGATGTAAAACCATGTTGGTTCACAAGTTGGGGCACTATCCTACCCGGTTTCACCTAAACAGGGAGATTCCCCCTTATACAGGTCCATAACCTTTCGCTTCTAGGTTAGAGCGCATGCATGTGAGGGGGACACATGCAATCACCTATACCAACCTTGCACCACACTCACACACATATGCTAGGGACACATGCAAGTTTTCAGATGATTCCGACGATCTTGCGGACTTCCACCGGCGAAACCCTGATCTGCGGGACTCGGACCGTCTACCCCCTAGACATTCTTCTGACAGGGGTAGCCCGGCGTAGCTCTCTCTTGTTTTGTGTTTGATTATGTCATGGGATGATGTGAAACCATGTTGGTTCACAAGTTGGGGCACTATACGGCCCGGTTTCACCGTAACAGGGAGATTCCCCCTTATACAGGTCCAGAACCTTCGCTTCTAGCTTAGAGCGCATGCATGTGAGGGGGGACACATGCAATCACCTATACCAACCTGGCACCACACTCACACACATATGCTAGGTACACATATGCTAGGCACACATAGGTTTTTCACCTTTAGCAAGGCTTTTATTACATATATGTTAGGTGATATTATTTCATAGGATCATGAGAGCACACATAGGTTATTGTGGTCTTGATCACTATATACATGCACCTCCCTGATTCCGACGTTCTCGTGGACTTCCTCCGGCGAAACCCTGATGATCTACGGGCCTCGGATCGTCTACCCCCTAGACATTCTTCTGACAGGGGTAGCCCGGCGTAGCTCTCTCTTGTTTTGTGTTTGATTATGTCATGGGATGATGTGAAACCATGTTGGTTCACAAGTTGGGGCACTATACGGCCCGGTTTCACCGTAACGGGGAGATTCCCCCTTATACAGGTCCAGAACCTTCGCTTCTAGGTTAGAGCGCATGCATGTGAGGGGGGACACATGCAATCACCTATACCAACCTGGCACCACACTCACACACATATGCTAGGGACACATGCAAGTTTTCATCGATTCCGACGTTCTCGTGGACTTCCTCCGGCGAAACCCTGATGATCTGCGGGCCTCGGATCGTCTACCCCCCTAGACATTCTTCTGACAGGGGTAGCCCGATGTAGCTCTCTCTTGTTTTGTGTCTGACTAGGTCATAGGATGATGTAAAACCATGTTGGTTCACAAGTTGGGGCACTATCCTACCCGGTTTCACCTGAACGGGGAGATTCCCCCTTATACAGGTCCAGAACCTTCGCTTCTAGGTTAGAGCGCATGCATGCGAGGGGGACACATGTAATCACCTATACCAACCTTGCACCACACTCACACACATATGCTAGGGACACATGCAAGTTTTCAGATGATTCCGACGTTCTCGTGGTCTTCCTCCGACGAAACCCTGATCTGCGAGACTCGGATCGTCTACCCTCCTAGACATTCTTCTGACAGGGGTAGCCCGGCGTAGCTGTCTCTTGTTTTGTGTCTGACTAGGTCATAGGATGATGTAAAACCATGTTGGTTCACAAGTTGGGGCACTATCCTACCCGGTTTCACGTGAACGGGGAGATTCCCCCTTATACAGGTCGAGAACCTTTCGCTTCTAGGTTAGAGCGCATGCATGCGAGAGGGACACATGCAATCACCTATACCAACCTTGCACCACACTCACACACATATGCTATGGACACATGCAAGTTTTCAGATGATTCCGACGTTCTCATGGTCTTCCTTCGGCGAAACCTTGATCTGCGGGACTCGGATCGTCTACCCCCCTAGACATTCTTCTGACAGGGGTAGCCCGGCGTAGCTCTCTCTTGTTTTGTGTCTGACTAGGTCATAGGATGATGTAAAACCATGTTGGTTCACAAGTTGGGGCACTATCCTACCCGGTTTCACCTGAACGGGGAGATTCCCCCTTATACAGGTCCATAACCTTCCGCTTCTAGGTTAGAGCGCATGCATGCGAGGGGGACACATGCAATCACCTATACCAACCTTGCACCACACTCACACACATATGCTAGGTACACATGCAAGTTTTCAGATGATTCCGACGTTCTTGCGGACTTCCACCGGCGAAACCCTGATCTGCGGGACTCGGACCGTCCACCCCCCTAGACATTCTTCTGACGGGGGTAGCCCGACGTAGCTCCCTCTTGTTTTGTGTTTGATTATGTCATGGGATGATGTGAAACCATGTTGGTTCACAAGTTGGGGCACTATACGGCCCGGTTTCACTGTAACAGGGAGATTCCCCCTTATACAGGTCCAGAACCTTCGCTTCTAGGTTAGAGCACATGCATGTGAGGGGGGACACATGCAATCACCTATATATACCAACCTGGCACCACACTCACACACATATGCTAGGGACACATGCAAGTTTTCATCGATTCCGACGTTCTCGTGGAATTCCTCCGGCGAAACCCTGATGATCTGCGGGCCTCGGATCGTCTACCTAATGGAAATGAAGTTCAGCATCCTCTAGAACCTTATGGTCTATTGCAAAGTTAGTGTTTCCATGGTCTGAATACTTACAAATAGGCAACAAAAAGTTAACTAAAAACTTTAAATAAATACATTTGAAAGAAAAAAATAAAAAGAAAATTAGAAAATACCTAAAGGCACACGGCAAAGGACGAAACACACGGCAAAGAGGTCCTTTGCCGTGTGCCTGTCGCCGTTAAACACACGGCAAAGGTCCTTTGCCGTGTGTCTCTCTCCCTCAGACACACGGCAAAGAATTTTTTTCACCTTTAGCAAGGCTTTTATTACATATATGTTAGGTGATATTATTTCATAGGATCATGAGAGCACACATATGATCATAGGTTATTGTGGTCTTGATCACTATATACATGCACCCCCTGATTCCGACGTTCTCGTGGACTTCCTCCGGCGAAACCCTGATGATCTACGGGCCTCGGATCGTCTACCCCCTAGACATTCTTCTGACAGGGGTAGCCCGGCGTAGCTCTCTCTTGTTTTGTGTTTGATTATGTCATGGGATGATGTGAAACCATGTTGGTTCACAAGTTGGGGCACTATATGGCCCGGTTTCACCGTAACGGGGAGATTCCCCCTTATACAGGTCCAGAACCTTCGCTTCTAGGTTAGAGCGCATGCATGTGAGGGGGGACACATGCAATCACCTATATCAACCTGGCACCACACTCACACACATATGCTAGGGACACATGCAAGTTTTCATCGATTCCGACGTTCTCGTGGACTTCCTCCGGCGAAACCCTGATGATCTGTGGGCCTCGGATCGTCTACCCCCCTAGACATTCTTCTGACAGGGGTAGCCTGGCGTAGCTCTCTCTTGTTTTGTGTCTGACTAGGTCACAGGATGATGTAAAACCATGTTGGTTCACAAGTTGGGGCACTATCCTACCCGGTTTCACCTGAACGAGGAGATTCCCCCTCATACAGGTCCAGAACCTTTCGCTTCTAGGTTAGAGCGCATGCATGCGAGGGGGACACATGCAATCACCTATACCAACCTTGCACCACACTCACACACATATGCTAGGGACACATGCAAGTTTTTAGATGATTCCGACGTTCTCGTGGTCTTCCTCCGGCGAAACCCTGATCTGCGGGACTCGAATCGTCTACCCCCCTAGACATTCTTCTGACAGGGGTAGCCCGGCGTAGCTCTCTCTTGTTTTGTGTCTGACTAGGTCATAGGATGATGTAAAACCATGTTGGTTCACAAGTTGGGGCACTATCCTACCCGGTTTCACCTGAACGGGGAGATTCCCCCTTATACAGGTCCGTAACCTTCCGCTTCTAGGTTAGAGCGCATGCATGCGAGGGGGACACATGCAATCACATATACCAACCTTGCACCACACTCACACACATATGCTAGGGACACATGCAAGTTTTCAGATGATTCTGACGTTCTTGCGGACTTCCACCGGCGAAACCCTGATCTGCGGGACTCGGACCGTCTACCCCCCTAGACATTCTTCTCACAGGGGTAGCCCGGCGTAGCTCTCTCTTGTTTTGTGTTTGATTATGTCATGGGATGATGTGAAACCATGTTGGTTCACAAGTTGGGGCACTATACGGCCCGGTTTCACCGTAACGGGGAGATTCCCCCCTATACAGGTCCAGAACCTTCGCTTCTAGGTTAGAGCGCATGCATGTGAGGGGGGACACATGCAATCACCTATACCAACCTGGAACCACACTCACACACATATGCTAGGGACACATGCAAGTTTTCATCGATTCCGACGTTCTCGTGGACTTCCTCCGGCGAAACCCTGATGATCTGCGGGCCTCGGATCGTCTACCCCCCTAGACATTCTTCTGACAGGGGTAGCCCGGCGTAGCTCTCTCTTGTTTTGTGTCTGACTAGGTCATAGGATGATGTAAAACCATGTTGGTTCACAAGTTGGGGCACTATCCTACCTGGTTTCACCTGAACGGGGAGATTCCCCCTTATACAGGTCCAGAACCTTTCGCTTCTAGGTTAGAGCGCATGCATGCGAGGGGGACACATGCAATCACCTATACAAACCTTGCACCACACTCACTAACATATTCTAGGGACACATGCAATTTTTCAAATGATTCCGACGTTCTCGTGGTCTTCCTCCGGCGAAACCCTGATCTGCGGGCCTCGGATCGTCTACCCCCCTAGACATTCTTCTGACAGGGGTAGCCCGGCGTAGCTCTCTCTTGTTTTGTGTCTGACTAGGTCATAGGATGATGTAAAACCATGTTGGTTCACAAGTTGGGGCACTATCTTACCCGGTTTCACCTGAACGGGGAGATTCCCCCTTATACAGGTCCAGAACCTTCGCTTCTAGGTTAGAGCGCATGCATGCGAGGGGGACACATGCAATCACCTATACCAACCTTGCACCACACTCACACACATATGCTAGGGACACATGCAAGTTTTCAGATGATTCCGACGTTCTCGTGGTCTTCCTCCGACGAAACCCTGATCTGCGGGACTCGGATCGTCTACCCCCCTAGACATTCTTCTGACAGGGGTAGCCCGACGTAGCTCTCTCTTGTTTTGTGTCTGACTAGGTCATAGGATGATGTAAAACCATGTTGGTTCACAAGTTGGGGCACTATCCTACCCGGTTTCACGTGAACGGGGAGATTCCCCCTTATACAGGTCGAGAACCTTTTGCTTCTAGGTTAGAGCGCATGCATGCGAGAGGGACACATGCAATCACCTATAACAACCTTGCACCACACTCACACACATATGCTAGGGACACATGCAAGTTTTCAGATGATTCCGACGTTCTCGTGGTCTTCCTCCGGCGAAACCCTGATCTGCGGGACTCGGATCGTCTACCCCCTAGACATTCTTCTGACAGGGGTAGCCCGGCGTAGCTCTCTCTTGTTTTGTGTCTGACTAGGTGATAGGATGATGTAAAACCATGTTGGTTCACAAGTTGGGGCACTATCCTACCCGGTTTCACCTGAACGGGGAGATTCCCCCTTATACAGGTCCATAACCTTTCGCTTCTAGGTTAGAGCGCATGCATGCGAGGGGGACACATGCAATCACCTATACCAACCTTGAACCACACTCACACACATATGCTAGGGACACATGCAAGTTTTCAGATGATTCCGACGTTCTTGCGGACTTCCACCGGCGAAACCCTGATCTGCGGGACTCGGACCGTCTACCCCCCTAGACATTCTTTTGACAGGGGTAGCCCGGCGTAGCTCTCTCTTGTTTTGTATTTGATTATGTCATGGGATGATGTGAAACCATGTTGGTTCACAAGTTGGGGCACTATACGGCCCGATTTCACCATAACGGGGAGATTCCCCCTTATACAGGTCCAGAACCTCCGCTTCTAGGTTAGAGCGCATGCATGTGAGGGGGGACACATGCAATCACCTATACCAACCTGGCACCACACTCACACACATATGCTAGGGACACATGCAAGTTTTCAGCGATTCCGACGTTCTCGTGGACTTCCTCCGGCGAAACCCTGATGATATGCGGGCCTCGGATCGTCTACCCCCCTAGACATTCTTCTGACAGGGGTAGCCCGGCGTAGCTCTCTCTTGTTTTGTGTCTGACTAGGTCATAGGATGATGTAAAACCATGTTGGTTCACAAGTTGGGGCACTATCCTACCCGGTTTCACATGAACGGGGAGATCCCCCCTTATACAGGTCTAGAACCTTTCGCTTCTAGGTCAGAGCGCATGCATGCGAGAGGGACACACGCAATCACCTATACCAACCTTGCACCACACTCACACACATATGCTAGGGACACATGCAAGTTTTCAGATGATTCCGACGTTCTCGTGGTCTTCCTCCGGCGAAACCCTGATCTGCGAGACTCGGATCGTCTACCCCCCTAGACATTCTTCTGACAGGGGTAGCCCGGCGTAGCTCTCTCTCGTTTGTGTCCGACTAGGTCATAGGATGATGTAAAACCATGTTGGTTCACAAGTTGGGGCACTATCCTACCCGGTTTCACCTAAACAGGGAGATTCCCCCTTATACAGGTCCATAACCTTTCGCTTCTAGGTTAGAGCGCATGCATGCGAGGGGGACACATGCAATCACCTATACCGACCTTGCACCACACTCACACACATATTCTAGGGACACATGCAAGTTTTCAGATGATTCCGACGATCTTGCGGACTTCCACCGGCGAAACCCTGATCTGCGGGACTCGGACCGTCTACCCCCCTAGACATTCTTCTGACAGGGGTAGCCCGGCGTAGCTCTCTCTTGTTTTGTGTTTGATTATGTCATGGGATGATGTGAAACCATGTTGGTTCACAAGTTGGGGCACTATACGGCCCGGTTTCACCGTAACAGGGAGATTCCCCCTTATACAGGTCCAGAACCTTCGCTTCGAGGTTAGAGCGCATGCATGTGAGGGGGGACACATGCAATCAGCTATACCAACCTGGCACCACACTCACACACATATGCTAGGGACACATGAAATTTTTCATCGATTCCGACGTTCTCGTGTACTTCCTCCGGCGAAACCCTGATGATCTGCGGGCCTCGGATCGTCTACCCCCCTAGACATTCTTCTGACAGGGGTAGCCCGGCGTAGCTCTCTCTTGTTTTGTGTCTGACTAGGTCATAGGATGATGTAAAACCATGTTGGTTCACAAGTTGGGGCACTATCCTACCCGGTTTCACGTGAACGGGGAGATTCCCCCTTATATAGGTCGAGAACCATTCGCTTCTAGGTTAGAGCGCATGCATGCGAGAGGGACACATGCAATCACCTATTCCAACCTTGCACCACACTCACACACATATGCTAGGGACACATGCAAGTTTTCATCGATTCCGACGTTCTCGTGGACTTCATCCGGCGAAACCCTGATGATCTGCGGGCCTCGGATCGTCTACCCCCCTAGACATTCTTCTGACAGGGGTAGCCCGGCGTAGCTCTCTCTTGTTTTGTGTCTGACTAGGTCATAGGATGATGTAAAACCATGTTGGCTCACAAGTTGGGGCACTATCCTACCCGGTTTCACCTGAACGGGGAGATTCCCCCTTATACAGGTCCATAACCTTTCGCTTCTAGGTTAGAGCGCATGCATGCGAGGGGGACACATGCAATCACCTATACCAACCTTGCACCACACTCACACACATATGCTAGGGACACATGCAAGTTTTCAGATGATTCCGACGTTCTTGCGGACTTCCACCGGCGAAACCCTGATGTGTGAGTGTTGACACATGCAATCACCTATACCAACCTGGCACCACACTCACACACATATGCTAGGGACACATGCAAGTTTTCATCGATTCCGACGTTCTCGTGGACTTCCTCCGGCGAAACCCTGATGATCTGCGGGCCTCGGATCGTCTACCCCCCTAGACATTCTTCTGACAGGGATAGCCCGGCGTAGCTCTCTCTTGTTTTGTGTCTGACTAGGTCATAGGATGATGTAAAACCATGTTGGTTCACAAGTTGGGGCACTATCCTACCCGGTTTCACCTGAACAGGGAGATTCCCCCTTATACAGGTCCATAACCTTTC
Source organism: Avena sativa (assembly GCA_916181665.1). Classification (NCBI taxonomy): domain Eukaryota; kingdom Viridiplantae; phylum Streptophyta; class Magnoliopsida; order Poales; family Poaceae; genus Avena; species Avena sativa. The sequence continues at coordinate 390,104,311 of OV702296.1, forward strand.
GCTTCTGGGTTAGAGCGCATGCATGCGAGGGGAACACATGCAATCACCTATACAAACCTGGCACCACACTCACACACATATTCTAGGGACACATGCAAGTTTTCAGATGATTCCGACGTTCTCGTGGTCTTCCTCCGGCGAAACCCTGATCTGTGGGCCTCGGATCGTCTACCCCCCTAGACATTCTTCTGACAGGGGTAGCCTGGCGTAGCTCTCTCTTGTTTTGTGTCTGACTAGGTCATAGGATGATGTAAAACCATGTTGGTTCACAAGTTGGGGCACTATCCTACCCGGTTTCACCTGAACGGGGAGATTCCCCCTTATACAGGTCCAGAACCTTCGCTTCTAGGTTAGAGCGCATGCATGCGAGGGGGACACATGCAATCACCTATACCAACCTTGCACCACACTCACACACATATGCTAGGGACACATGCAAGTTTTCAGATGATTCCGACGTTCTCGTGGTCTTCCTCCGACGAAACCCTGATCTGCGGGACTCAGATCGTCTACCCCCCTAGACATTCTTCTGACAGGGGTAGCCCGGCGTAGCTCTCTCTTGTTTTGTGTCTGACTAGGTCATAGGATGATGTAAAACCATGTTGGTTCACAAGTTGGGGCACTATCCTACCCGGTTTCACGTGAACGAGGAGATTCCCCCTTATACAGGTCGAGAACCTTTCACTTCTAGGTTAGAGCGCATGCATGCGAGAGGGACACATGCAATCACCTATAACAACCTTGCACCACACTCACACACATATGCTAGGGACACATGCAAGTTTTCAGATGATTCCGACGTTCTCGTGGTCTTCCTCCGGCGAAACCCTGATCTGCGGGACTCGGATCGTCTACCCCCTAGACATTCTTCTGTCAGGGGTAGCCCGGCGTAGCTCTCTCTTGTTTTGTGTCTGACTAGGTGATAGGATGATGTAAAACCATGTTGGTTCACAAGTTGGGGCACTATCCTACCCGGTTTCACCTGAACGGGGAGATTCCCCCTTATACCGGTCCATAACCTTTCGCTTCTAGCTTAGAGCGCATGCATGCGAGGGGGACACATGCAATCACCTATACCAACCTTGCACCACACTCACACACATATGCTAGGGACACATGCAAGTTTTCAGATGATTCCGACGTTCTTGCGGACTTCCACCGGCGAAACCCTGATCTGCGGGACTCGGACCGTCTACCCCCCTAGACATTCTTTTGACAGGGGTAGCCCGGCGTAGCTCTCTCTTGTTTTGTATTTGATTATGTCATGGGATGATGTGAAACCATGTTGGTTCACAAGTTGGGGCACTATACGGCCCGGTTTCACCATAACGGGGAGATTCCCCCTTATACAGGTCCAGAACCTTCGCTTCTAGGTTAGAGCGCATGCATGTGAGGGGGGACACATGCAATCACCTATACCAACCTGGCACCACACTCACACACATATGCTAGGGACACATGCAAGTTTTCATCGATTCCGACGTTCTCGTGGACTTCCTCTGGCGAAACCCTGATGATCTGCGGGCCTCGGATCGTCTACCCCCCTAGACATTCTTCTGACAGGGGTAGCCCGGCGTAGCTCTCTCTTGTTTTGTGTCAGACTAGGTCATAGGATGATGTAAAACCATGTTGGTTCACAAGTTGGGGCACTATCCTACCCGGTTTCACATGAACGGGAGATCCCCCCTTATACAGGTCTAGAACCTTTCGCTTCTAGGTTAGAGCGCATGCATGCGAGAGGGACACACGCAATCACCTATACCAACCTTGCACCACACTCACACACATATGCTAGGGACACATGCAAGTTTTCAGATGATTCCGATGTTCTCGTGGTCTTCCTCCGGCGAAACCCTGATCTGCGAGACTCGGATCGTCTACCCCCCTAGACATTCTTCTGATAGGGGTAGCCCGGCGTAGCTCTCTCTTGTTTGTGTCTGACTAGGTCATAGGATGATGTAAAACCATGTTGGTTCACAAGTTGGGGCACTATCCTACCCGGTTTCACTTGAACAGGGAGATTCCCCCTTATACAGGTCCATAACCTTTCGCTTCTAGGTTAGAGCGCATGCATGCGAGGGGGACACATGCAATCACCTATACCAACCTTGCACCACACTCACACACATATGCTAGGGACACATGCAAGTTTTCAGATGATTCCGACGATCTTGCGGACGTCCACCGGCGAAACCCTGATCTGTGGGACTCGGACCGTCTACCCCCCTAGACATTCTTCTGACAGGGGTAGCCCGGCGTAGCTCTCTCTTGTTTTGTGTCTGATTATGTCATGGGATGATGTGAAACCATGTTGGTTCACAAGTTGGGGCACTATCCTACCCGGTTTCACCGTAACAGGGAGATTCCCCCTTATACAGGTCTAGAACCTTCGCTTCTAGGTTAGAGCGCATGCATGTGAGGGGGGACACATGCAATCACCTATACCAACCTGGCACCACACTCACACACATATGCTAGGGACACATGAAATTTTTCATCGATTCCGACGTTCTCGTGTACTTCCTCCGGCGAAACCCTGATGATCTGCGGGCCTCGGATCGTCTACCCCCCTAGACATTCTTCTGACAGGGGTAGCCCGGCGTAGATCTCTCTTGTTTTGTGTCTGACTAGGTCATAGGATTATGTAAAACCATGTTGGTTCACAAGTTGGGGCACTATCCTACCCGGTTTCACGTGAACGGGGAGATTCCCCCTTATACAGGTCGAGAACCTTTCGCTTCTAGGTTAGAGCGCATGCATGCGAGAGGGACACATGTAATCACCTATACCAACCTTGCACCACACTCACACACATATGCTAGGGACACATGCAAGTTTTCAGATGATTCCGACGTTCTCGTGGTCTTCCTCCGGCGAAACCCTGATCTACGTGACTCAGATCGTCCACCCCCCTAGACATTCTTCTGACAGGGGTAGCCCGGCGTAGCTCTCTCTTGTTTTGTGTCTGACTAGGTCATAGGATGATGTAAAACCATGTTGGCTCACAAGTTGGGGCACTATCCTACCCGGTTTCACCTGAACGGGGAGATTCCCCCTTATACAGGTCCATAACCTTTCGCTTCTAGGTTAGAGCGCATGCATGCGAGGGGGACACACGCAATCACCTATATAGACCTTGCACCACACTCACACACATATGCTAGGGACACATGCAAGTTTTTAGATGATTCCGACGTTCTTGCGGACTTCCACCGGCGAAACCCTGATCTGCGGGACTTGGACCGTCTACCCCCCTAGACATTCTTCTGACAGGGGTAGCCCGGCGTAGCTCTCTCTTGTTTTGTGTTTGATTATGTCGTGGGATGATGTGAAACCATGTTGGTTCACAAGTTGGGGCACTATACGGCCCGGTTTCACTGTAACAGTGAGATTCCCCCTTATACAGGTCCAGAACCTTCGCTTCTAGGTTAGAGTGCATGCATGTGAGGGGGGACACATGCAATCACCTATACCAACCTGGCACCACACTCACACACATATTCTAGGGACACATGAAAGTTTTCATCGATTCCGACGTTCTCGTGGACTTCCTCCGGCGAAACCCTGATGATCTGCGGGCCTCGGATCGTCTACCCCCCTAGACATTCTTCTGACAGGGGTAGCCCGGCGTAGCTCTCTCTTGTTTTGTGTCTGACTAGGTCATAGGATGATGTAAAACCATGTTGGTTCACAAGTTGGGGCACTATCCTACCCGGTTTCACGTGAACGGGGAGATTCCTCCTTATACAGGTCGAGAACCTTTCGCTTCTAGGTTAGAGCGCATGCATGCGAGAGGGACACATGCAATCACCTATACCAACCTTGCACCACACTCACACACATATGCTAGGGACACATGCAAGTTTTTAGATGATTCCGACGTTTTCGTGGTCTTCCTCCGGCGAAACCCTGATCTGCGGGACTCGGATCGTCTACCCCCCTAGACATTCTTCTGACAGGGTAGCCCGACGTAGCTCTCTCTTGTTTTGTGTCTGACTAGGTCATAGGATGATGTAAAACCATGTTGATTCACAAGTTGGGGCACTATCCTACCTGGTTTCAGCTGAACGGGGAGATTCCCCCTTATACAGGTCCATAACCTTTCGCTTCTAGGTTAGAGCGCATGCATGCGAGGGGGACACATGCAATCACCTATACCAACCTTGCACCACACTCACACACATATGCTAGGGACACATGCAAGTTTTCAGATGATTCCGACGTTCTGGCGGACTTCCACCGGCAAAACCCTGATCTGCGGGACTCGGACCGTCTACCCCCCTAGACATTCTTCTGACGGGGGTAGCTCGGTGTAGCTCTCTCTTGTTTTGTGTTTGATTATGTCATGGGATGATGTGAAACCATGTTGGTTCACAAGTTGGGGCACTATACGGCCCGGTTTCACCGTAACAGGGAGATTCCCCCTTATACAGGTCCAGAACCTTCGCTTCTAGGTTAGAGCGCATGCATGTGAGGGGGGACACATGCAATCACCTATATATACCAACCTGGCACCACACTCACACACATATGCTAGGGACACATGCAAGTTTTCATCGATTCCGACGTTCTCGTGGACTTCCTCCGGCGAAACCCTGATGATCTGCGGGCCTCGGATCGTCTACCTAATGGAAATGAAGTTCAGCATCCTCTAGAACCTTATAGTCTATTGCAAAGTTAGTGTTTCCATGGTCTGAATACTAACAAATAGGCAACAAAAAGTTAACTAAAAACTTTAAATAAATACATTGGAAAGAAAAAAATAAAAAGAAAATTATAAAATACCTAAAGGCACACGGCAAAGGACAAAACACACGGCAAAGAGGTCCTTTGCCGTGTGCCTGTCGCCGTCCAACACACGACAAAGGTCCTTTGCCGTGTGTCTCTCTCCCTCAGACACACGGCAAAGAATTTTTTTCACCTTTAGCAAGGCTTTTATTACATATATGTTAGGTGATATTATTTCATAGGATCATGAGAGCACACATATGATCATAGGTTATTGTGGTCTTGATCACTATATACATGCACCCCCCTGATTCCGACGTTCTCGTGGACTTCCTCCGGCGAAACCCTGATGATCTACGGGCCTCGGATCGTCTACCCCCTAGACATTCTTCTGACAGGGGTAGCCCGGCGTAGCTCTCTCTTGTTTTGTGTTTGATTATGTCATGGGATGATGTGAAACCATGTTGGTTCACAAGTTGGGGCACTATACGGCCCGGTTTCACCGTAACGGGGAGATTCCCCCTTATACAGGTCCAGAACCTTCGCTTCTAGGTTAGAGCGCATGCATGTGAGGGGGGACACATGCAATCACCTATATCAACCTGGCACCACACTCACAAACATATGCTAGGGACACATGCAAGTTTTCATCGATTCCGACGTTCTCGTGGACTTCCTCCGGCGAAACCCTGATGATCTGCGGGCCTCGGATCGTCTACCCCCTAGACATTCTTCTGATAGGGGTAGCCCGGCGTAGCTCTCTCTTGTTTTGTGTCTGACTAGGTCATAGGATGATGTAAAACCATGTCGGTTCACAAGTTGGGGCACTATCCTACCCGGTTTCACATGAACGAGGAGATTCCCACTCATACAGGTCTAGAACCTTTCGCTTCTAGGTTAGAGCGCATGCATGCGAGGGGGACACATGCAATCACCTATTCCAACCTTGCACCACACTCACACACATATTCTAGGGACACATGCAAGTTTTCAGATGATTCCGACGTTCTCGTGGTCTTCCTCCGGCGAAACCCTGATCTGCGGGACTCGAATCGTCTACCCCCCTAGACATTCTTCTGACAGGGGTAGCCCGGCGTAGCTCTCTCTTGTTTTGTGTCTGACTAGGTCATAGGATGATGTAAAACCATGTTGGTTCATAAGTTGGGGCACTATCCTACCCGGTTTCACCTGAACGGGGAGATTCCCCCTTATACAGGTCCATAACCTTCCGCTTCTAGGTTAGAGCACATGCATGCGAGGGGGAATCATGCAATCACCTATACCAACCTTGCACCACACTCACACACATATGCTAGGGACACATGCAAGTTTTCAGATGATTCCGACGTTCTTGCGGACTTCCACCGGCGAAACCCTGATCTGCGGAACTCGGACTGTCTACCCCCCTAGACCATCTTCTGACAGGGGTAGCCCGGCGTAGCTCTCTCTTGTTTTGTGTTTGATTATGTCATGGGATGATGTGAAACCATGTTGGTTCACAAGTTGGGGCACTATACGGCCCGGTTTCACCGTAACAGGGAGATTCCCCGTTATACAGGTCCAGAACCTTCGCTTCTAGGTTAGAGCGCATGCATGTGAGGGGGGACACATGCAATCACCTATACCAACCTGGCACCACACTCACACACATATGCTAGGGACACATGCAAGTTTTCATCGATTCCGACGTTCTCGTGGACTTCCTCCGGCGAAACCCTGATGATCTGTGGGCCTCGGATCGTCTACCCCCCTAGACATTCTTCTGACAGGGGTAGCCCGGCGTAGCTCTCTCTTGTTTTGTGTCTGACTAGGTCATAGGATGATGTAAAACCATGTTGGTTCACAAGTTGGGGCACTATCCTACCTGGTTTCACCTGAACGGGGAGATTCCCCCTTATACAGGTCCAGAAACTTTCGCTTCTAGGTTAGAGCGCATGCATGCGAGTGGGACACATGCAATCACCTATATAGACCTTGCACCACACTCACACACATATGCTAGGGACACGTGCAAGTTTTCAGATAATTCCGACGCTCTCGTGGTCTTCCTCCGGCGAAACCCTGATCTGCGGGCCTCGGATAGTCTACCCCCTAGACATTCTTCTGACAGGGGTAGCCCGGCGTAGCTCTCTCTTGTTTTGTGTCTAACTAGGTCATAGGATGATGTAAAACCATGTTGGTTCACAAGTTGGGGCACTATCCTACCCGGTTTCACCTGAACGGGGAGATTCCCCCTTATACAGGTCCAGAACCTTCGCCTCTAGGTTAGAGCGCATGCATGCGAGGGGGACACATGCAATCACCTATACCAACCTTGCACCACACTCACACACATATGCTAGGGACACATGCAAGTTTTCAGATGATTCCGACGTTCTGGCGGACTTCCACCGGCAAAACCCTGATCTGCGGGACTCGGACCGTCTACCCCCCTAGACATTCTTCTGACGGGGGTAGCTCGGTGTAGCTCTCTCTTGTTTTGTGTTTGATTATGTCATGGGATGATGTGAAACCATGTTGGTTCACAAGTTGGGGCACTATACGGCCCGGTTTCACCGTAACAGGGAGATTCCCCCTTATACAGGTCCAGAACCTTCGCTTCTAGGTTAGAGCGCATGCATGTGAGGGGGGACACATGCAATCACCTATATATACCAACCTGGCACCACACTCACACACATATGCTAGGGACACATGCAAGTTTTCATCGATTCCGACGTTCTCGTGGACTTCCTCCGGCGAAACCCTGATGATCTGCGGGCCTCGGATCGTCTACCTAATGGAAATGAAGTTCAGCATCCTCTAGAACCTTATAGTCTATTGCAAAGTTAGTGTTTCCATGGTCTGAATACTAACAAATAGGCAACAAAAAGTTAACTAAAAACTTTAAATAAATACATTGGAAAGAAAAAAATAAAAAGAAAATTAGAAAATACCTAAAGGCACACGGCAAAGGACAAAACACACGGCAAAGAGGTCCTTTGCCGTGTGCCTGTCGCCGTCCAACACACGACAAAGGTCCTTTGCCGTGTGTCTCTCTCCCTCAGACACACGGCAAAGAATTTTTTTCACCTTTAGCAAGGCTTTTATTACATATATGTTAGGTGATATTATTTCATAGGATCATGAGAGCACACATATGATCATAGGTTATTGTGGTCTTGATCACTATATACATGCACCCCCCTGATTCCGACGTTCTCGTGGACTTCCTCCGGCGAAACCCTGATGATCTACGGGCCTCGGATCGTCTACCCCCTAGACATTCTTCTGACAGGGGTAGCCCGGCGTAGCTCTCTCTTGTTTTGTGTTTGATTATGTCATGGGATGATGTGAAACCATGTTGGTTCACAAGTTGGGGCACTATACGGCCCGGTTTCACCGTAACGGGGAGATTCCCCCTTATACAGGTCCAGAACCTTCGCTTCTAGGTTAGAGCGCATGCATGTGAGGGGGGACACATGCAATCACCTATATCAACCTGGCACCACACTCACAAACATATGCTAGGGACACATGCAAGTTTTCATCGATTCCGACGTTCTCGTGGACTTCCTCCGGCGAAACCCTGATGATCTGCGGGCCTCGGATCGTCTACCCCCCTAGACATTCTTCTGATAGGGGTAGCCCGGCGTAGCTCTCTCTTGTTTTGTGTCTGACTAGGTCATAGGATGATGTAAAACCATGTCGGTTCACAAGTTGGGGCACTATCCTACCCGGTTTCACATGAACGAGGAGATTCCCACTCATACAGGTCTAGAACCTTTCGCTTCTAGGTTAGAGCGCATGCATGCGAGGGGGACACATGCAATCACCTATTCCAACCTTGCACCACACTCACACACATATTCTAGGGACACATGCAAGTTTTCAGATGATTCCGACGTTCTCGTGGTCTTCCTCCGGCGAAACCCTGATCTGCGGGACTCGAATCGTCTACCCCCCTAGACATTCTTCTGACAGGGGTAGCCCGGCGTAGCTCTCTCTTGTTTTGTGTCTGACTAGGTCATAGGATGATGTAAAACCATGTTGGTTCATAAGTTGGGGCACTATCCTACCCGGTTTCACCTGAACGGGGAGATTCCCCCTTATACAGGTCCATAACCTTCCGCTTCTAGGTTAGAGCACATGCATGCGAGGGGGAATCATGCAATCACCTATACCAACCTTGCACCACACTCGCACACATATGCTAGGGACACATGCAAGTTTTCAGATGATTCCGACGTTCTTGCGGACTTCCACCGGCGAAACCCTGATCTGCGGAACTCGGACTGTCTACCCCCCTAGACCATCTTCTGACAGGGGTAGCCCGGCGTAGCTCTCTCTATTTTTGTGTTTGATTATGTCATGGGATGATGTGAAACCATGTTGGTTCACAAGTTGGGGCACTATACGGCCCGGTTTCACCGTAACAGGGAGATTCCCCGTTATACAGGTCCAGAACCTTCGCTTCTAGGTTAGAGCGCATGCATGTGAGGGGGGACACATGCAATCACCTATACCAACCTGGCACCACACTCACACACATATGCTAGGGACACATGCAAGTTTTCATCGATTCCGACGTTCTCGTGGACTTCCTCCGGCGAAACCCTGATGATCTGTGGGCCTCGGATCGTCTACCCCCCTAGACATTCTTCTGACAGGGGTAGCCCGGCGTAGCTCTCTCTTGTTTTGTGTCTGACTAGGTCATAGGATGATGTAAAACCATGTTGGTTCACAAGTTGGGGCACTATCCTACCTGGTTTCACCTGAACGGGGAGATTCCCCCTTATACAGGTCCAGAAACTTTCGCTTCTAGGTTAGAGCGCATGCATGCGAGTGGGACACATGCAATCACCTATATAGACCTTGCACCACACTCACACACATATGCTAGGGACACGTGCAAGTTTTCAGATAATTCCGACGCTCTCGTGGTCTTCCTCCGGCGAAACCCTGATCTGCGGGCCTCGGATAGTCTACCCCCTAGACATTCTTCTGACAGGGGTAGCCCGGCGTAGCTCTCTCTTGTTTTGTGTCTAACTAGGTCATAGGATGATGTAAAACCATGTTGGTTCACAAGTTGGGGCACTATCCTACCCGGTTTCACCTGAACGGGGAGATTCCCCCTTATACAGGTCCAGAACCTTCGCCTCTAGGTTAGAGCGCATGCATGCGAGGGGGACACATGTAATCACCTATACCAACCTTGCACCACACTCACACACATATGCTAGGGACACATGCAAGTTTTTAGATGATTCCGACGTTCTCGTGGTCTTCCTCCGGCGAAACCCTGATCTGCGGGACTCGAATCGTCTACCCCCCTAGACATTCTTCTGACAGGGGTAGCCCGGCGTAGCTCTCTCTTGTTTTGTGTCTGACTAGGTCATAGGATAATGTAAAACCATGTTGGTTCACAAGTTGGGGCACTATCCTACCCGGTTTCACCTGAACGGGGAGATTCCCCCTTATACAGGTCCGTAACCTTCCGCTTCTAGGTTAGAGCGCATGCATGCGAGGGGGACACATGGAATCACCTATACCAACCTTGCACCACACTCACACACATATGCTAGGGACACATGCAAGTTTTCAGATGATTCCGACGTTCTTGCGGACTTCCACCGGCGAAACCCTGATCTGCGGGACTCGGACCGTCTACCCCCCTAGACATTCTTCTGACAGGGGTAGCCCGGCGTAGCTCTCTCTTGTTTTGTGTTTGATTATGTCATGGGATGATGTGAAACCATGTTGGTTCACAAGTTGGGGCACTATACGGCCCGGTTTCACCGTAACGGGGAGATTCCCCCTTATACAGGTCCAGAACCTTCGCTTCTAGGTTAGAGCGCATGCATGTGAGGGGGGACACATGCAATCACCTATACCAACCTGGAACCACACTCACACACATATGCTAGGGACACATGCAAGTTTTCATCGATTCCGACGTTCTCGTGGACTTCCTCCGGCGAAACCCTGATGATCTGCGGGCCTCGGATCGTCTACCCCCCTAGACATTCTTCTGACAGGGGTAGCCCGGCGTAGCTCTCTCTTGTTTTGTGTCTGACTAGGTCATAGGATGATGTAAAACCATGTTGGTTCACAAGTTGGGGCACTATCCTACCTGGTTTCACCTGAACGGGGAGATTCCCCCTTATACAGGTCCAGAACCTTTCGCTTCTAGGTTAGAGCGCATGCATGCGAGGGGGACACATGCAATCACCTATACAAACCTTGCACCACACTCACTAACATATTCTAGGGACACATGCAATTTTTCAGATGATTCCGACGTTCTCGTGGTCTTCCTCCGGCGAAACCCTGATCTACGGGCCTCGGATCGTCTACCCCCCTAGACATTCTTCTGACAGGGGTAGCCCGGCGTAGCTCTCTCTTGTTTTGTGTCTGACTAGGTCATAGGATGATGTAAAACCATGTTGGTTCACAAGTTGGGGCACTATCTTACCCGGTTTCACCTGAACGGGGAGATTCCCCCTTATACAGGTCCAGAACCTTCGCTTCTAGGTTAGAGCGCATTCATGCGAGGGGGACACATGCAATCACCTATACCAACCTTGCACCACACTCACACACATATGCTAGGGACACATGCAACTTTTCAGATGATTCCGACGTTCTCGTGGTCTTCCTCCGACGAAACCCTGATCTGCGGGACTCGGATCGTCTACCCCCCTAGACATTCTTCTGACAGGGGTAGCCCGGCGTAGCTCTCTCTTGTTTTGTGTCTGACTAGGTCATAGGATGATGTAAAACCATGTTGGTTCACAAGTTGGGGCACTATCCTACCCGGTTTCACGTGAACGGGGAGATTCCCCCTTATACAGGTCGAGAACCTTTTGCTTCTAGGTTAGAGCGCATGCATGCGAGAGGGACACATGCAATCACCTATAACAACCTTGCACCACACTCACACACATATGCTAGGGACACATGCAAGTTTTCAGATGATTCCGACGTTCTCGTGGTCTTCCTCCGGCGAAACCCTGATCTGCGGGACTCGGATCGTCTACCCCCTAGACATTCTTCTGACAGGGGTAGCCCGGCGTAGCTCTCTCTTGTTTTGTGTCTGACTAGGTGATAGGATGATGTAAAACCATGTTGGTTCACAAGTTGGGGCACTATCCTACCCGGTTTCACCTGAACGGGGAGATTCCCCCTTATACAGGTCCATAACCTTTCGCTTCTAGGTTAGAGCGCATGCATGTGAGGGGGACACATGCAATCACCTATACCAACCTTGAACCACACTCACACACATATGCTAGGGACACATGCAAGTTTTCAGATGATTCCGACGTTCTTGCGGACTTCCACCGGCGAAACCCTGATCTGCGGGACTCGGACCGTCTACCCCCCTAGACATTCTTGTGACAGGGGTAGCCCGGCGTAGCTCTCTCTTGTTTTGTATTTGATTATGTCATGGGATGATGTGAAACCATGTTGGTTCACAAGTTGGGGCACTATACGGCCCGATTTCACCATAACGGGGAGATTCCCCCTTATACAGGTCCAGAACCTTCGCTTCTAGGTTAGAGCGCATGCATGTGAGGGGGGACACATGCAATCACCTATACCAACCTGGCACCACACTCACACACATATGCTAGGGACACATGCAAGTTTTCATCGATTCCGACGTTCTCGTGGACTTCCTCCGGCGAAACCCTGATGATCTGCGGGCCTCGGATCGTCTACCCCCCTAGACATTCTTCTGACAGGGGTAGCCCGGCGTAGCTCTCTCTTGTTTTGTGTTTGATTATGTCATGGGATGATGTGAAACCATGTTGGTTCACAAGTTGGGGCACTATACGGCCCGGTTTCACCGTAACAGGGAGATTCCCCCTTATACAGGTCCAGAACCTTCGCTTCTAGGTTAGAGCGCATGCATGTGAGGGGGGACACATGCAATCACCTATACCAACCTGGAACCACACTCACACACATATGCTAGGGACACATGCAAGTTTTCATCGATTCCGACGTTCTCGTGGACTTCCTCCGGCGAAACCCTGATGATCTGCGGGCCTCGGATCGTCTACCCCCCTAGACATTCTTCTGACAGGGGTAGCCCGGCGTAGCTCTCTCTTGTTTTGTGTCTGACTAGGTCATAGGATGATGTAAAACCATGTTGGTTCACAAGTTGGGGCACTATCCTACCTGGTTTCACCTGAACGGGGAGATTCCCCCTTATACAGGTCCAGAACCTTTCGCTTCTAGGTTAGAGCGCATGCATGCGAGGGGGACACATGCAATCACCTATACAAACCTTGCACCACACTCACTAACATATTCTAGGGACACATGCAATTTTTCAGATGATTCCGACGTTCTCGTGGTCTTCCTCCGGCGAAACCCTGATCTACGGGCCTCGGATCGTCTACCCCCCTAGACATTCTTCTGACAGGGGTAGCCCGGCGTAGCTCTCTCTTGTTTTGTGTCTGACTAGGTCATAGGATGATGTAAAACCATGTTGGTTCACAAGTTGGGGCACTATCTTACCCGGTTTCACCTGAACGGGGAGATTCCCCCTTATACAGGTCCAGAACCTTCGCTTCTAGGTTAGAGCGCATTCATGCGAGGGGGACACATGCAATCACCTATACCAACCTTGCACCACACTCACACACATATGCTAGGGACACATGCAACTTTTCAGATGATTCCGACGTTCTCGTGGTCTTCCTCCGACGAAACCCTGATCTGCGGGACTCGGATCGTCTACCCCCCTAGACATTCTTCTGACAGGGGTAGCCCGGCGTAGCTCTCTCTTGTTTTGTGTCTGACTAGGTCATAGGATGATGTAAAACCATGTTGGTTCACAAGTTGGGGCACTATCCTACCCGGTTTCACGTGAACGGGGAGATTCCCCCTTATACAGGTCGAGAACCTTTTGCTTCTAGGTTAGAGCGCATGCATGCGAGAGGGACACATGCAATCACCTATAACAACCTTGCACCACACTCACACACATATGCTAGGGACACATGCAAGTTTTCAGATGATTCCGACGTTCTCGTGGTCTTCCTCCGGCGAAACCCTGATCTGCGGGACTCGGATCGTCTACCCCCTAGACATTCTTCTGACAGGGGTAGCCCGGCGTAGCTCTCTCTTGTTTTGTGTCTGACTAGGTGATAGGATGATGTAAAACCATGTTGGTTCACAAGTTGGGGCACTATCCTACCCGGTTTCACCTGAACGGGGAGATTCCCCCTTATACAGGTCCATAACCTTTCGCTTCTAGGTTAGAGCGCATGCATGTGAGGGGGACACATGCAATCACCTATACCAACCTTGAACCACACTCACACACATATGCTAGGGACACATGCAAGTTTTCAGATGATTCCGACGTTCTTGCGGACTTCCACCGGCGAAACCCTGATCTGCGGGACTCGGACCGTCTACCCCCCTAGACATTCTTTTGACAGGGGTAGCCCGGCGTAGCTCTCTCTTGTTTTGTATTTGATTATGTCATGGGATGATGTGAAACCATGTTGGTTCACAAGTTGGGGCACTATACGGCCCGATTTCACCATAACGGGGAGATTCCCCCTTATACAGGTCCAGAACCTTCGCTTCTAGGTTAGAGCGCATGCATGTGAGGGGGGACACATGCAATCACCTATACCAACCTGGCACCACACTCACACACATATGCTAGGGACACATGCAAGTTTTCATCGATTCCGACGTTCTCGTGGACTTCCTCCGGCGAAACCCTGATGATCTGCGGGCCTCGGATCGTCTACCCCCCTAGACATTCTTCTGACAGGGGTAGCCCGGCGTAGCTCTCTCTTGTTTTGTGTTTGATTATGTCATGGGATGATGTGAAACCATGTTGGTTCACAAGTTGGGGCACTATACGGCCCGGTTTCACCGTAACAGGGAGATTCCCCCTTATACAGGTCCAGAACCTTCGCTTCTAGGTTAGAGCGCATGCATGTGAGGGGGGACACATGCAATCACCTATACCAACCTGGAACCACACTCACACACATATGCTAGGGACACATGCAAGTTTTCATCGATTCCGACGTTCTCGTGGACTTCCTCCGGCGAAACCCTGATGATCTGCGGGCCTCGGATCGTCTACCCCCCTAGACATTCTTCTGACAGGGGTAGCCCGGCGTAGCTCTCTCTTGTTTTGTGTCTGACTAGGTCATAGGATGATGTAAAACCATGTTGGTTCACAAGTTGGGGCACTATCCTACCTGGTTTCACCTGAACGGGGAGATTCCCCCTTATACAGGTCCAGAACCTTTCGCTTCTAGGTTAGAGCGCATGCATGCGAGGGGGACACATGCAATCACCTATACAAACCTTGCACCACACTCACTAACATATTCTAGGGACACATGCAATTTTTCAGATGATTCCGACGTTCTCGTGGTCTTCCTCCGGCGAAACCCTGATCTACGGGCCTCGGATCGTCTACCCCCCTAGACATTCTTCTGACAGGGGTAGCCCGGCGTAGCTCTCTCTTGTTTTGTGTCTGACTAGGTCATAGGATGATGTAAAACCATGTTGGTTCACAAGTTGGGGCACTATCTTACCCGGTTTCACCTGAACGGGGAGATTCCCCCTTATACAGGTCCAGAACCTTCGCTTCTAGGTTAGAGCGCATTCATGCGAGGGGGACACATGCAATCACCTATACCAACCTTGCACCACACTCACACACATATGCTAGGGACACATGCAACTTTTCAGATGATTCCGACGTTCTCGTGGTCTTCCTCCGACGAAACCCTGATCTGCGGGACTCGGATCGTCTACCCCCCTAGACATTCTTCTGACAGGGGTAGCCCGGCGTAGCTCTCTCTTGTTTTGTGTCTGACTAGGTCATAGGATGATGTAAAACCATGTTGGTTCACAAGTTGGGGCACTATCCTACCCGGTTTCACGTGAACGGGGAGATTCCCCCTTATACAGGTCGAGAACCTTTTGCTTCTAGGTTAGAGCGCATGCATGCGAGAGGGACACATGCAATCACCTATAACAACCTTGCACCACACTCACACACATATGCTAGGGACACATGCAAGTTTTCAGATGATTCCGACGTTCTCGTGGTCTTCCTCCGGCGAAACCCTGATCTGCGGGACTCGGATCGTCTACCCCCTAGACATTCTTCTGACAGGGGTAGCCCGGCGTAGCTCTCTCTTGTTTTGTGTCTGACTAGGTGATAGGATGATGTAAAACCATGTTGGTTCACAAGTTGGGGCACTATCCTACCCGGTTTCACCTGAACGGGGAGATTCCCCCTTATACAGGTCCATAACCTTTCGCTTCTAGGTTAGAGCGCATGCATGTGAGGGGGACACATGCAATCACCTATACCAACCTTGAACCACACTCACACACATATGCTAGGGACACATGCAAGTTTTCAGATGATTCCGACGTTCTTGCGGACTTCCACCGGCGAAACCCTGATCTGCGGGACTCGGACCGTCTACCCCCCTAGACATTCTTTTGACAGGGGTAGCCCGGCGTAGCTCTCTCTTGTTTTGTATTTGATTATGTCATGGGATGATGTGAAACCATGTTGGTTCACAAGTTGGGGCACTATACGGCCCGATTTCACCATAACGGGGAGATTCCCCCTTATACAGGTCCAGAACCTTCGCTTCTAGGTTAGAGCGCATGCATGTGAGGGGGGACACATGCAATCACCTATACCAACCTGGCACCACACTCACACACATATGCTAGGGACACATGCAAGTTTTCATCGATTCCGACGTTCTCGTGGACTTCCTCCGGCGAAACCCTGATGATCTGCGGGCCTCGGATCGTCTACCCCCCTAGACATTCTTCTGACAGGGGTAGCCCGGCGTAGCTCTCTCTTGTTTTGTGTTTGATTATGTCATGGGATGATGTGAAACCATGTTGGTTCACAAGTTGGGGCACTATACGGCCCGGTTTCACCGTAACAGGGAGATTCCCCCTTATACAGGTCCAGAACCTTCGCTTCTAGGTTAGAGCGCATGCATGTGAGGGGGGACACATGCAATCACCTATACCAACCTGGAACCACACTCACACACATATGCTAGGGACACATGCAAGTTTTCATCGATTCCGACGTTCTCGTGGACTTCCTCCGGCGAAACCCTGATGATCTGCGGGCCTCGGATCGTCTACCCCCCTAGACATTCTTCTGACAGGGGTAGCCCGGCGTAGCTCTCTCTTGTTTTGTGTCTGACTAGGTCATAGGATGATGTAAAACCATGTTGGTTCACAAGTTGGGGCACTATCCTACCTGGTTTCACCTGAACGGGGAGATTCCCCCTTATACAGGTCCAGAACCTTTCGCTTCTAGGTTAGAGCGCATGCATGCGAGGGGGACACATGCAATCACCTATACAAACCTTGCACCACACTCACTAACATATTCTAGGGACACATGCAATTTTTCAGATGATTCCGACGTTCTCGTGGTCTTCCTCCGGCGAAACCCTGATCTACGGGCCTCGGATCGTCTACCCCCCTAGACATTCTTCTGACAGGGGTAGCCCGGCGTAGCTCTCTCTTGTTTTGTGTCTGACTAGGTCATAGGATGATGTAAAACCATGTTGGTTCACAAGTTGGGGCACTATCTTACCCGGTTTCACCTGAACGGGGAGATTCCCCCTTATACAGGTCCAGAACCTTCGCTTCTAGGTTAGAGCGCATTCATGCGAGGGGGACACATGCAATCACCTATACCAACCTTGCACCACACTCACACACATATGCTAGGGACACATGCAACTTTTCAGATGATTCCGACGTTCTCGTGGTCTTCCTCCGACGAAACCCTGATCTGCGGGACTCGGATCGTCTACCCCCCTAGACATTCTTCTGACAGGGGTAGCCCGGCGTAGCTCTCTCTTGTTTTGTGTCTGACTAGGTCATAGGATGATGTAAAACCATGTTGGTTCACAAGTTGGGGCACTATCCTACCCGGTTTCACGTGAACGGGGAGATTCCCCCTTATACAGGTCGAGAACCTTTTGCTTCTAGGTTAGAGCGCATGCATGCGAGAGGGACACATGCAATCACCTATAACAACCTTGCACCACACTCACACACATATGCTAGGGACACATGCAAGTTTTCAGATGATTCCGACGTTCTCGTGGTCTTCCTCCGGCGAAACCCTGATCTGCGGGACTCGGATCGTCTACCCCCTAGACATTCTTCTGACAGGGGTAGCCCGGCGTAGCTCTCTCTTGTTTTGTGTCTGACTAGGTGATAGGATGATGTAAAACCATGTTGGTTCACAAGTTGGGGCACTATCCTACCCGGTTTCACCTGAACGGGGAGATTCCCCCTTATACAGGTCCATAACCTTTCACTTCTAGGTTAGAGCGCATGCATGTGAGGGGGACACATGCAATCACCTATACCAACCTTGAACCACACTCACACACATATGCTAGGGACACATGCAAGTTTTCAGATGATTCCGACGTTCTTGCGGACTTCCACCGGCGAAACCCTGATCTGCGGGACTCGGACCGTCTACCCCCCTAGACATTCTTTTGACAGGGGTAGCCCGGCGTAGCTCTCTCTTGTTTTGTATTTGATTATGTCATGGGATGATGTGAAACCATGTTGGTTCACAAGTTGGGGCACTATACGGCCCGATTTCACCATAACGGGGAGATTCCCCCTTATACAGGTCCAGAACCTTCGCTTCTAGGTTAGAGCGCATGCATGTGAGGGGGGACACATGCAATCACCTATACCAACCTGGCACCACACTCACACACATATGCTAGGGACACATGCAAGTTTTCATCGATTCCGACGTTCTCGTGGACTTCCTCCGGCGAAACCCTGATGATCTGCGGGCCTCGGATCGTCTACCCCCCTAGACATTCTTCTGACAGGGCTAGCCCGGCGTAGCTCTCTCTTGTTTTGTGTCTGACTAGGTCATAGGATGATGTAAAACCATGTTGGTTCACAAGTTGGGGCACTATCCTACCCGGTTTCACATGAACGGGGAGATCCCCCCTTATACAGGTTTAGAACCTTTCGCTTCTAGGTTAGAGCGCATGCATGCGAGAGGGACACACGCAATCACCTATACCAACCTTGCACCACACTCACACACATATGCTAGGGACACATGCAAGTTTTCAGATGATTCCGACGTTCTCGTGGTCTTCCTCCGGCGAAACCCTGATCTGCGAGACTCAGATCGTCTACCCCCCTAGACATTCTTCTGATAGTGGTAGCCCGGCGTAGCTCTCTCTCGTTTGTGTCCGACTAGGTCATAGGATGATGTAAAACCATGTTGGTTCACAAGTTGGGGCACTATCCTACCCGGTTTCACCTAAACAGTGAGATTCCCCATTATACAGGTCCATAACCTTTCGCTTCTAGGTTAGAGCGCATGCATGCGAGGGGGACACATGCAATCACCTATACCGACGTTGCACCACACTCACACACATATGCTAGGGACACATGCAAGTTTTCAGATGATTCCGACGATCTTGCGGACTTCCACCGGTGAAACCCTGATCTGCGGGACTCGGACCGTCTACCCCCCTAGACATTCTTCTGACAGGGGTAGCCCGGCGTAGCTCTCTCTTGTTTTGTGTTTGATTATGTCATGGGATGATGTGAAACCATGTTGGTTCACAAGTTTGGGCACTATACGGCCCGGTTTCACCGTAACAGGGAGATTCCCCCTTATACAGGTCCAGAACCTTCGCTTCGAGGTTAGAGCGCATGCATGTGAGGGGGGACACATGCAATCAGCTATACCAACCTAGCACCACACTCACACACATATGCTAGGGACACATGAAATTTTTCATCGATTCCGACGTTCTCGTGTACTTCCTCCGGCGAAACCCTGATGATCTGCGGGCCTCGGATCGTCTACCCCCCTAGACATTCTTCTAACAGGGGTAGCCCGGCGTAGCTCTCTCTTGTTTTGTGTCTGACTAGGTCATATGATGATGTAAAACCATGTTGGTTCACAAGTTGGGGCACTATCCTACCCGGTTTCACGTGAACGGGGAGATTCCCCCTTATATAGGTCGAGAACCTTTCGCTTCTAGGTTAGAGCGCATGCATGCGAGAGGGACACATGCAATCACCAATACCAACCTTGCACCACACTCACACACATATGCTAGGGACACATGCAAGTTTTCATCGATTCCGACGTTCTCGTGGACTTCCTCCGGCGAAACCCTGATGATCTGCGGGCCTCGGATCGTCTACCCCCCTAGACATTCTTCTGACAGGGGTAGCCCGGCGTAGCTCTCTCTTGTTTTGTGTCTGACTAGGTCATAGGATGATGTAAAACCATGTTGGCTCACAAGTTGGGGCTCTATCCTACCCGGTTTCACCTGAACGGGGAGACTCCCCCTTATACAGGTCCATAACCTTTCGCTTCTAGGTTAGAGCGCATGCATGCGAGGGGGACACATGCAATCACCTATACCAACCTTGCACCACACTCACACACATATGCTAGGGACACATGCAAGTTTTCAGATGATTCCGACGTTCTTGCGGACTTCCACCGGCGAAACCCTGATCTGTGAGTGTTGACACATGCAATCACCTATACCAACCTGGCACCACACTCACACACATATGCTAGGGACACATGCAAGTTTTCATCGATTCCGACGTTCTCGTGGACTTCCTCCGGCGAAACCCTGATGATCTGCGGGCCTCGGATCGTCTACCCCCCTAGACATTCTTCTGACAGGGATAGCCCGGCGTAGCTCTCTCTTGTTTTGTGTCTGACTAGGTCATAGGATGATGTAAAACCATGTTGGTTCACAAGTTGGGGCACTATCCTACCCGGTTTCACCTGAACAGGGAGATTCCCCCTTATACAGGTCCATAACCTTTCGCTTCTAGGTTAGAGCGCATGCATGCGAGGGGGACACATGCAATCACCTATACAAACCTGGCACCACACTCACACACATATTCAAGGGACACATGCAAGTTTTCAGATGATTCCAACGTTCTCGTGGTCTTCCTCCGGCGAAACCCTGATCTGCGGGCCTCGGATAGTCTACCCCCTAGACATTCTTCTGACAGGGGTAGCCCGGCGTAGCTCTCTCTTGTTTTGTGTCTGACTAGGTCATAGGATGATGTAAAACCATGTTGGTTCACAAGTTGCGGCACTATCCTACCTGGTTTCACCTGAACGGGGAGATTCCCCCTTATACAGGTCCAGAACCTTTCGCTTCTAGGTTAGAGCGCATGCATGCGAGGGGGACACATGCAATCACCTATACAAACCTTGCACCACACTCACTAACATATTCTAGGGACACATGCAATTTTTCAGATGATTCCGACGTTCTCGTGGTCTTCCTCCGGCGAAACCCTGATCTACGGGCCTCGGATCGTCTACCCCCCTAGACATTCTTCTGACAGGGGTAGCCCGGCGTAGCTCTCTCTTGTTTTGTGTCTGACTAGGTCATAGGATGATGTAAAACCATGTTGGTTCACAAGTTGGGGCACTATCTTACCCGGTTTCACCTGAACGGGGAGATTCCCCCTTATACAGGTCCAGAACCTTCGCTTCTAGGTTAGAGCGCATGCATGCGAGGGGGACACATGCAATCACCTATACCAACCTGGAACCACACTCACACACATATGCTAGGGACACATGCAATCACCTATACCAACCTGGAACCACACTCACACACATATGCTAGGGACACATGCAAGTTTTCATCGATTCCGACGTTCTCGTGGACTTCCTCCGGCGAAACCCTGATGATCTGCGGGCCTCGGATCGTCTACCCCCCTAGACATTCTTCTGACAGGGGTAGCCCGGCGTAGCTCTCTCTTGTTTTGTGTCTGACTAGGTCATAGGATGATGTAAAACCATGTTGGTTCACAAGTTGGGGCACTATCCTACCTGGTTTCACCTGAACGGGGAGATTCCCCCTTATACAGGTCCAGAACCTTTCGCTTCTAGGTTAGAGCGCATGCATGCGAGGGGGACACATGCAATCACCTATACAAACCTTGCACCACACTCACTAACATATTCTAGGGACACATGCAATTTTTCAGATGATTCCGACGTTCTCGTGGTCTTCCTCCGGCGAAACCCTGATCTACGGGCCTCGGATCGTCTACCCCCCTAGACATTCTTCTGACAGGGGTAGCCCGGCGTAGCTCTCTCTTGTTTTGTGTCTGACTAGGTCATAGGATGATGTAAAACCATGTTGGTTCACAAGTTGGGGCACTATCTTACCCGGTTTCACCTGAACGGGGAGATTCCCCCTTATACAGGTCCAGAACCTTCGCTTCTAGGTTAGAGCGCATTCATGCGAGGGGGACACATGCAATCACCTATACCAACCTTGCACCACACTCACACACATATGCTAGGGACACATGCAACTTTTCAGATGATTCCGACGTTCTCGTGGTCTTCCTCCGACGAAACCCTGATCTGCGGGACTCGGATCGTCTACCCCCCTAGACATTCTTCTGACAGGGGTAGCCCGGCGTAGCTCTCTCTTGTTTTGTGTCTGACTAGGTCATAGGATGATGTAAAACCATGTTGGTTCACAAGTTGGGGCACTATCCTACCCGGTTTCACGTGAACGGGGAGATTCCCCCTTATACAGGTCGAGAACCTTTTGCTTCTAGGTTAGAGCGCATGCATGCGAGAGGGACACATGCAATCACCTATAACAACCTTGCACCACACTCACACACATATGCTAGGGACACATGCAAGTTTTCAGATGATTCCGACGTTCTCGTGGTCTTCCTCCGGCGAAACCCTGATCTGCGGGACTCGGATCGTCTACCCCCTAGACATTCTTCTGACAGGGGTAGCCCGGCGTAGCTCTCTCTTGTTTTGTGTCTGACTAGGTGATAGGATGATGTAAAACCATGTTGGTTCACAAGTTGGGGCACTATCCTACCCGGTTTCACCTGAACGGGGAGATTCCCCCTTATACAGGTCCATAACCTTTCGCTTCTAGGTTAGAGCGCATGCATGTGAGGGGGACACATGCAATCACCTATACCAACCTTGAACCACACTCACACACATATGCTAGGGACACATGCAAGTTTTCAGATGATTCCGACGTTCTTGCGGACTTCCACCGGCGAAACCCTGATCTGCGGGACTCGGACCGTCTACCCCCCTAGACATTCTTTTGACAGGGGTAGCCCGGCGTAGCTCTCTCTTGTTTTGTATTTGATTATGTCATGGGATGATGTGAAACCATGTTGGTTCACAAGTTGGGGCACTATACGGCCCGATTTCACCATAACGGGGAGATTCCCCCTTATACAGGTCCAGAACCTTCGCTTCTAGGTTAGAGCGCATGCATGTGAGGGGGGACACATGCAATCACCTATACCAACCTGGCACCACACTCACACACATATGCTAGGGACACATGCAAGTTTTCATCGATTCCGACGTTCTCGTGGACTTCCTCCGGCGAAACCCTGATGATCTGCGGGCCTCGGATCGTCTACCCCCCTAGACATTCTTCTGAAAGGGGTAGCCCGGCGTAGCTCTCTCTTGTTTTGTGTTTGATTATGTCATGGGATGATGTGAAACCATGTTGGTTCACAAGTTGGGGCACTATACGGCCCGGTTTCACCGTAACAGGGAGATTCCCCCTTATACAGGTCCAGAACCTTCGCTTCTAGGTTAGAGCGCATGCATGTGAGGGGGGACACATGCAATCACCTATACCAACCTGGAACCACACTCACACACATATGCTAGGGACACATGCAAGTTTTCATCGATTCCGACGTTCTCGTGGACTTCCTCCGGCGAAACCCTGATGATCTGCGGGCCTCGGATCGTCTACCCCCCTAGACATTCTTCTGACAGGGGTAGCCCGGCGTAGCTCTCTCTTGTTTTGTGTCTGACTAGGTCATAGGATGATGTAAAACCATGTTGGTTCACAAGTTGGGGCACTATCCTACCTGGTTTCACCTGAACGGGGAGATTCCCCCTTATACAGGTCCAGAACCTTTCGCTTCTAGGTTAGAGCGCATGCATGCGAGGGGGACACATGCAATCACCTATACAAACCTTGCACCACACTCACTAACATATTCTAGGGACACATGCAATTTTTCAGATGATTCCGACGTTCTCGTGGTCTTCCTCCGGCGAAACCCTGATCTACGGGCCTCGGATCGTCTACCCCCCTAGACATTCTTCTGACAGGGGTAGCCCGGCGTAGCTCTCTCTTGTTTTGTGTCTGACTAGGTCATAGGATGATGTAAAACCATGTTGGTTCACAAGTTGGGGCACTATCTTACCCGGTTTCACCTGAACGGGGAGATTCCCCCTTATACAGGTCCAGAACCTTCGCTTCTAGGTTAGAGCGCATTCATGCGAGGGGGACACATGCAATCACCTATACCAACCTTGCACCACACTCACACACATATGCTAGGGACACATGCAACTTTTCAGATGATTCCGACGTTCTCGTGGTCTTCCTCCGACGAAACCCTGATCTGCGGGACTCGGATAGTCTACCCCCCTAGACATTCTTCTGACAGGGGTAGCCCGGCGTAGCTCTCTCTTGTTTTGTGTCTGACTAGGTCATAGGATGATGTAAAACCATGTTGGTTCACAAGTTGGGGCACTATCCTACCCGGTTTCACGTGAACGGGGAGATTCCCCCTTATACAGGTCGAGAACCTTTTGCTTCTAGGTTAGAGCGCATGCATGCGAGAGGGACACATGCAATCACCTATAACAACCTTGCACCACACTCACACACATATGCTAGGGACACATGCAAGTTTTCAGATGATTCCGACGTTCTCGTGGTCTTCCTCCGGCGAAACCCTGATCTGCGGGACTCGGATCGTCTACCCCCTAGACATTCTTCTGACAGGGGTAGCCCGGCGTAGCTCTCTCTTGTTTTGTGTCTGACTAGGTGATAGGATGATGTAAAACCATGTTGGTTCACAAGTTGGGGCACTATCCTACCCGGTTTCACCTGAACGGGGAGATTCCCCCTTATACAGGTCCATAACCTTTCGCTTCTAGGTTAGAGCGCATGCATGTGAGGGGGACACATGCAATCACCTATACCATCTTGAACCACACTCACACACATATGCTAGGGACACATGCAAGTTTTCAGATGATTCCGACGTTCTTGCGGACTTCCACCGGCGAAACCCTGATCTGCGGGACTCGGACCGTCTACCCCCCTAGACATTCTTTTGACAGGGGTAGCCCGGCGTAGCTCTCTCTTGTTTTGTATTTGATTATGTCATGGGATGATGTGAAACCATGTTGGTTCACAAGTTGGGGCACTATACGGCCCGATTTCACCATAACGGGGAGATTCCCCCTTATACAGGTCCAGAACCTTCGCTTCTAGGTTAGAGCGCATGCATGTGAGGGGGGACACATGCAATCACCTATACCAACCTGGCACCACACTCACACACATATGCTAGGGACACATGCAAGTTTTCATCGATTCCGACGTTCTCGTGGACTTCCTCCGGCGAAACCCTGATGATCTGCGGGCCTCGGATCGTCTACCCCCCTAGACATTCTTCTGACAGGGGTAGCCCGGCGTAGCTCTCTCTTGTTTTGTGTTTGATTATTTCATGGGATGATGTGAAACCATGTTGGTTCACAAGTTGGGGCACTATACGGCCCGGTTTCACCGTAACAGGGAGATTCCCCCTTATACAGGTCCAGAACCTTCGCTTCTAGGTTAGAGCGCATGCATGTGAGGGGGGACACATGCAATCACCTATACCAACCTGGAACCACACTCACACACATATGCTAGGGACACATGCAAGTTTTCATCGATTCCAACGTTCTCGTGGACTTCCTCCGGCGAAACCCTGATGATCTGCGGGCCTCGGATCGTCTACCCCCCTAGACATTCTTCTGACAGGGGTAGCCCGGCGTAGCTCTCTCTTGTTTTGTGTCTGACTAGGTCATAGGATGATGTAAAACCATGTTGGTTCACAAGTTGGGGCACTATCCTACCTGGTTTCACCTGAACGGGGAGATTCCCCCTTATACAGGTCCAGAACCTTTCGCTTCTAGGTTAGAGCGCATGCATGCGAGGGGGACACATGCAATCACCTATACAAACCTTGCACCACACTCACTAACATATTCTAGGGACACATGCAATTTTTCAGATGATTCCGACGTTCTCGTGGTCTTCCTCCGGCGAAACCCTGATCTACGGGCCTCGGATCGTCTACCCCCCTAGACATTCTTCTGACAGGGGTAGCCCGGCGTAGCTCTCTCTTGTTTTGTGTCTGACTAGGTCATAGGATGATGTAAAACCATGTTGGTTCACAAGTTGGGGCACTATCTTACCCGGTTTCACCTGAACGGGGAGATTCCCCCTTATACAGGTCCAGAACCTTCGCTTCTAGGTTAGAGCGCATTCATGCGAGGGGGACACATGCAATCACCTATACCAACCTTGCACCACACTCACACACATATGCTAGGGACACATGCAACTTTTCAGATGATTCCGACGTTCTCGTGGTCTTCCTCCGACGAAACCCTGATCTGCGGGACTCGGATCGTCTACCCCCCTAGACATTCTTCTGACAGGGGTAGCCCGGCGTAGCTCTCTCTTGTTTTGTGTCTGACTAGGTCATAGGATGATGTAAAACCATGTTGGTTCACAAGTTGGGGCACTATCCTACCCGGTTTCACGTGAACGGGGAGATTCCCCCTTATACAGGTCGAGAACCTTTTGCTTCTAGGTTAGAGCGCATGCATGCGAGAGGGACACATGCAATCACCTATAACAACCTTGCACCACACTCACACACATATGCTAGGGACACATGCAAGTTTTCAGATGATTCCGACGTTCTCGTGGTCTTCCTCCGGCGAAACCCTGATCTGCGGGACTCGGATCGTCTACCCCCTAGACATTCTTCTGACAGGGGTAGCCCGGCGTAGCTCTCTCTTGTTTTGTGTCTGACTAGGTGATAGGATGATGTAAAACCATGTTGGTTCACAAGTTGGGGCACTATCCTACCCGGTTTCACCTGAACGGGGAGATTCCCCCTTATACAGGTCCATAACCTTTCGCTTCTAGGTTAGAGCGCATGCATGTGAGGGGGACACATGCAATCACCTATACCAACCTTGAACCACACTCACACACATATGCTAGGGACACATGCAAGTTTTCAGATGATTCCGACGTTCTTGCGGACTTCCACCGGCGAAACCCTGATCTGCGGGACTCGGACCGTCTACCCCCCTAGACATTCTTTTGACAGGGGTAGCCCGGCGTAGCTCTCTCTTGTTTTGTATTTGATTATGTCATGGGATGATGTGAAACCATGTTGGTTCACAAGTTGGGGCACTATACGGCCCGATTTCACCATAACGGGGAGATTCCCCCTTATACAGGTCCAGAACCTTCGCTTCTAGGTTAGAGCGCATGCATGTGAGGGGGGACACATGCAATCACCTATACCAACCTGGCACCACACTCACACACATATGCTAGGGACACATGCAAGTTTTCATCGATTCCGACGTTCTCGTGGACTTCCTCCGGCGAAACCCTGATGATCTGCGGGCCTCGGATCGTCTACCCCCCTAGACATTCTTCTGACAGGGGTAGCCCGGCGTAGCTCTCTCTTGTTTTGTGTTTGATTATTTCATGGGATGATGTGAAACCATGTTGGTTCACAAGTTGGGGCACTATACGGCCCGGTTTCACCGTAACAGGGAGATTCCCCCTTATACAGGTCCAGAACCTTCGCTTCTAGGTTAGAGCGCATGCATGTGAGGGGGGACACATGCAATCACCTATACCAACCTGGAACCACACTCACACACATATGCTAGGGACACATGCAAGTTTTCATCGATTCCGACGTTCTCGTGGACTTCCTCCGGCGAAACCCTGATGATCTGCGGGCCTCGGATCGTCTACCCCCCTAGACATTCTTCTGACAGGGGTAGCCCGGCGTAGCTCTCTCTTGTTTTGTGTCTGACTAGGTCATAGGATGATGTAAAACCATGTTGGTTCACAAGTTGGGGCACTATCCTACCTGGTTTCACCTGAACGGGGAGATTCCCCCTTATACAGGTCCAGAACCTTTCGCTTCTAGGTTAGAGCGCATGCATGCGAGGGGGACACATGCAATCACCTATACAAACCTTGCACCACACTCACTAACATATTCTAGGGACACATGCAATTTTTCAGATGATTCCGACGTTCTCGTGGTCTTCCTCCGGCGAAACCCTGATCTACGGGCCTCGGATCGTCTACCCCCCTAGACATTCTTCTGACAGGGGTAGCCCGGCGTAGCTCTCTCTTGTTTTGTGTCTGACTAGGTCATAGGATGATGTAAAACCATGTTGGTTCACAAGTTGGGGCACTATCTTACCCGGTTTCACCTGAACGGGGAGATTCCCCCTTATACAGGTCCAGAACCTTCGCTTCTAGGTTAGAGCGCATTCATGCGAGGGGGACACATGCAATCACCTATACCAACCTTGCACCACACTCACACACATATGCTAGGGACACATGCAACTTTTCAGATGATTCCGACGTTCTCGTGGTCTTCCTCCGACGAAACCCTGATCTGCGGGACTCGGATCGTCTACCCCCTAGACATTCTTCTGACAGGGGTAGCCCGGCGTAGCTCTCTCTTGTTTTGTGTCTGACTAGGTCATAGGATGATGTAAAACCATGTTGGTTCACAAGTTGGGGCACTATCCTACCTGGTTTCACCTGAACGGGGAGATTCCCCCTTATACAGGTCCAGAACCTTTCGCTTCTAGGTTAGAGCGCATGCATGCGAGGGGGACACATGCAATCACCTATACAAACCTTGCACCACACTCACTAACATATTCTAGGGACACATGCAATTTTTCAGATGATTCCGACGTTCTCGTGGTCTTCCTCCGGCGAAACCCTGATCTACGGGCCTCGGATCGTCTACCCCCCTAGACATTCTTCTGACAGGGGTAGCCCGGCGTAGCTCTCTCTTGTTTTGTGTCTGACTAGGTCATAGGATGATGTAAAACCATGTTGGTTCACAAGTTGCGGCACTATCCTACCTGGTTTCACCTGAACGGGGAGATTCCCCCTTATACAGGTCCAGAACCTTTCGCTTCTAGGTTAGAGCGCATGCATGCGAGGGGGACACATGCAATCACCTATACAAACCTTGCACCACACTCACTAACATATTCTAGGGACACATGCAATTTTTCAGATGATTCCGACGTTCTTGCGGACTTCCTCCGGCGAAACCCTGATCTACGGGCCTCGGATCGTCTACCCCCCTAGACATTCTTCTGACAGGGGTAGCCCGGCGTAGCTCTCTCTTGTTTTGTGTCTGACTAGGTCATAGGATGATGTAAAACCATGTTGGTTCACAAGTTGGGGCACTATCTTACCCGGTTTCACCTGAACGGGGAGATTCCCCCTTATACAGGTCCAGAACCTTCGCTTCTAGGTTAGAGCGCATGCATGCGAGGGGGACACATGCAATCACCTATACCAACCTTGCACCACACTCACACACATATGCTAGGGACACATGCAAGTTTTTAGATGATTCCGACGTTCTCGTGGTCTTCCTCCGACGAAACCCTGATCTACGGGACTCGGATCGTCTACCCCCCTAGACATTCTTCTGACAGGGGTAGCCCGGCGTAGCTCTCTCTTGTTTTGTGTCTGACTAGGTCATAGGATGATGTAAAACCATGTTGGTTCACAAGTTGGGGCACTATCCTACCCGGTTTCACGTGAACGAGGAGATTCCCCCTTATACAGGTCGAGAACCTTTCGCTTCTAGGTTAGAGCGCATGCATGCGAGAGGGACACATGCAATCACCTATAACAACCTTGCACCACACTCACACACATATGCTAGGGACACATGCAAGTTTTCAGATGATTCCGACGTTCTCGTGGTCTTCCTCCGGCGAAACCCTGATCTGCGGGACTCGGATCGTCTACCCCCTAGACATTCTTCTGACAGGGGTAGCCCGGCGTAGCTCTCTCTCGTTTGTGTCCGACTAGGTCATAGGATGATGTAAAACCATGTTGGTTCACAAGTTGGGGCACTATCCTACCCGGTTTCACCTAAACAGTGAGATTCCCCATTATACAGGTCCATAACCTTTCGCTTCTAGGTTAGAGCGCATGCATGCGAGGGGGACACATGCAATCACCTATACCAACCTTGAACCACACTCACACACATATGCTAGGGACACATGCAAGTTTTCAGATGATTCCGACGTTCTTGCGGACTTCCACCGGCGAAACCCTGATCTGCGGGACTCGGACCGTCTACCCCCCTAGACATTCTTTTGACAGGGGTAGCCCGGCGTAGCTCTCTCTTGTTTTGTATTTGATTATGTCATGGGATGATGTGAAACCATGTTGGTTCACAAGTTGGGGCACTATACGGCCCGATTTCACCATAACGGGGAGATTCCCCCTTATACAGGTCCAGAACCTTCGCTTCTAGGTTAGAGCGCATGCATGTGAGGGGGGACACATGCAATCACCTATACCAACCTGGCACCACACTCACACACATATGCTAGGGACACATGCAAGTTTTCATCGATTCCGACGTTCTCGTGGACTTCCTCCGGCGAAACCCTGATGATCTGCGGGCCTCGGATCGTCTACCCCCTAGACATTCTTCTGACAGGGCTAGCCCGGCGTAGCTCTCTCTTGTTTTGTGTCTGACTAGGTCATAGGATGATGTAAAACCATGTTGGTTCACAAGTTGGGGCACTATCCTACCCGGTTTCACATGAACGGGGAGATCCCCCCTTATACAGGTTTAGAACCTTTCGCTTCTAGGTTAGAGCGCATGCATGCGAGAGGGACACACGCAATCACCTATACCAACCTTGCACCACACTCACACACATATGCTAGGGACACATGCAAGTTTTCAGATGATTCCGACGTTCTCGTGGTCTTCCTCCGGCGAAACCCTGATCTGCGAGACTCAGATCGTCTACCCCCCTAGACATTCTTCTGATAGTGGTAGCCCGGCGTAGCTCTCTCTCGTTTGTGTCCGACTAGGTCATAGGATGATGTAAAACCATGTTGGTTCACAAGTTGGGGCACTATCCTACCCGGTTTCACCTAAACAGGGAGATTCCCCCTTATACAGGTCCATAACCTTTCGCTTCTAGGTTAGAGCGCATGCATGCGAGGGGGACACATGCAATCACCTATACCGACCTTGCACCACACTCACACACATATGCTAGGGACACATGCAAGTTTTCAGATGATTCCGACGATCTTACGGACTTCCACCGGCGAAACCCTGATCTGCGGGACTCGGACCGTCTACCCCCCTAGACATTCTTCTGACAGGGGTAGCCCGGCGTAGCTCTCTCTTGTTTTGTGTTTGATTATGTCATGGGATGATGTGAAACCATGTTGGTTCACAAGTTGGGGCACTATACGGCCCGGTTTCACCGTAACAGGGAGATTCCCCCTTATACAGGGCCAGAACCTTCGCTTCGAGGTTAGAGCGCATGCATGTGAGGGGGGACACATGCAATCAGCTATACCAACCTGGCACCACACTCACACACATATGCTAGGGACACATGAAATTTTTCATCGATTCCGACGTTCTCGTGTACTTCCTCCGGCGAAACCCTGATGATCTGCGGGCCTCGGATCGTCTACCCCCTAGACATTCTTCTGACAGGGGTAGCCCGGCGTAGCTCTCTCTTGTTTTGTGTCTGACTAGGTCATAGGATGATGTAAAACCATGTTGGTTCACAAGTTGGGGCACTATCCTACCCGGTTTCACGTGAACGGGGAGATTCCCCCTTATATAGGTCGAGAACCTTTTGCTTCTAGGTTAGAGCGCATGCATGCGAGAGGGACACATGCAATCACCTATACCAACCTTGCACCACACTCACACACATATGCTAGGGACACATGCAAGTTTTCATCGATTCCGACGTTCTCGTGGACTTCCTCCGGCGAAACCCTGATGATCTGCGGGCCTCGGATCGTCTACCCCCCTAGACATTCTTCTAACAGGGGTAGCCCGGCGTAGCTCTCTCTTGTTTTGTGTCTGACTAGGTCATAGGATGATGTAAAACCATGTTGGCTCACAAGTTGGGGCTCTATCCTACCCGGTTTCACCTGAACGGGGAGATTCCCCCTTATACAGGTCCATAACCTTTCGCTTCTAGGTTAGAGCGCATGCATGCGAGGGGGACACATGCAATCACCTATACCAACCTTGCACCACACTCACACACATATGCTAGGGACACATGCAAGTTTTCAGATGATTCCGACGTTCTTGCGGACTTCCACCGGCGAAACCCTGATCTGCGGGACTCGGACCGTCTACCCCCCTAGACATTCTTCTGACAGGGGTAGCCCGGCGTAGCTCTCTCTTGTTTTGTGTTTGATTATGTCATGGGATGATGTGAAACCATGTTGGTTCACAAGTTGGGGCACTATACGGCCCGGTTTCACCGTAACGGGGAGATTCCCCCTTATACAGGTCCAGAACCTTCGCTTCTAGGTTAGAGCGCATGCATGTGAGGGGGGACACATGCAATCACCTATACCAACCTGGAACCACACTCACACACATATGCTAGGGACACATGCAAGTTTTCATCGATTCCGACGTTCTCGTGGACTTCCTCCGGCGAAACCCTGATGATCTGCGGGCCTCGGATCGTCTACCCCCCTAGACATTCTTCTGACAGGGGTAGCCCGGCGTAGCTCTCTCTTGTTTTGTGTCTGACTAGGTCATAGGATGATGTAAAACCATGTTGGTTCACAAGTTGGGGCACTATCCTACCTGGTTTCACCTGAACGGGGAGATTCCCCCTTATACAGGTCCAGAACCTTTCGCTTCTAGGTTAGAGCGCATGCATGCGAGGGGGACACATGCAATCACCTAT
The DNA here is from genome assembly GCA_916181665.1 of Avena sativa. Classification (NCBI taxonomy): domain Eukaryota; kingdom Viridiplantae; phylum Streptophyta; class Magnoliopsida; order Poales; family Poaceae; genus Avena; species Avena sativa. The sequence continues at coordinate 390,137,000 of OV702296.1, forward strand.
ACAAACCTTGCACCACACTCACTAACATATTCTAGGGACACATGCAATTTTTCAGATGATTCCGACGTTCTCGTGGTCTTCCTCCGGCGAAACCCTGATCTACGGGCCTCGGATCGTCTACCCCCCTAGACATTCTTCTGACAGGGGTAGCCCGGCGTAGCTCTCTCTTGTTTTGTGTCTGACTAGGTCATAGGATGATGTAAAACCATGTTGGTTCACAAGTTGCGGCACTATCCTACCTGGTTTCACCTGAACGGGGAGATTCCCCCTTATACAGGTCCAGAACCTTTCGCTTCTAGGTTAGAGCGCATGCATGCGAGGGGGACACATGCAATCACCTATACAAACCTTGCACCACACTCACTAACATATTCTAGGGACACATGCAATTTTTCAGATGATTCCGACGTTCTCGTGGTCTTCCTCCGGCGAAACCCTGATCTACGGGCCTCGGATCGTCTACCCCCCTAGACATTCTTCTGACAGGGGTAGCCCGGCATAGCTCTCTCTTGTTTTGTGTCTGACTAGGTCATAGGATGATGTAAAACCATGTTGGTTCACAAGTTGGGGCACTATCTTACCCGGTTTCACCTGAACGGGGAGATTCCCCCTTATACAGGTCCAGAACCTTCGCTTCTAGGTTAGAGCGCATGCATGCGAGGGGGACACATGCAATCACCTATACCAACCTTGCACCACACTCACACACATATGCTAGGGACACATGCAAGTTTTTAGATGATTCCGACGTTCTCGTGGTCTTCCTCCGACGAAACCCTGATCTACGGGACTCGGATCGTCTACCCCCCTAGACATTCTTCTGACAGGGGTAGCCCGGCGTAGCTCTCTCTTGTTTTGTGTCTGACTAGGTCATAGGATGATGTAAAACCATGTTGGTTCACAAGTTGGGGCACTATCCTACCTGGTTTCACCTGAACGGGGAGATTCCCCCTTATACAGGTCCAGAACCTTTCGCTTCTAGGTTAGAGCGCATGCATGCGAGGGGGACACATGCAATCACCTATACAAACCTTGCACCACACTCACTAACATATTCTAGGGACACATGCAATTTTTCAGATGATTCCGACGTTCTCGTGGTCTTCCTCCGGCGAAACCCTGATCTACGGGCCTCGGATCGTCTACCCCCCTAGACATTCTTCTGACAGGGGTAGCCCGGCGTAGCTCTCTCTTGTTTTGTGTCTGACTAGGTCATAGGATGATGTAAAACCATGTTGGTTCACAAGTTGCGGCACTATCCTACCTGGTTTCACCTGAACGGGGAGATTCCCCCTTATACAGGTCCAGAACCTTTCGCTTCTAGGTTAGAGCGCATGCATGCGAGGGGGACACATGCAATCACCTATACAAACCTTGCACCACACTCACTAACATATTCTAGGGACACATGCAATTTTTCAGATGATTCCGACGTTCTCGTGGTCTTCCTCCGGCGAAACCCTGATCTACGGGCCTCGGATCGTCTACCCCCCTAGACATTCTTCTGACAGGGGTAGCCCGGCGTAGCTCTCTCTTGTTTTGTGTCTGACTAGGTCATAGGATGATGTAAAACCATGTTGGTTCACAAGTTGGGGCACTATCTTACCCGGTTTCACCTGAACGGGGAGATTCCCCCTTATACAGGTCCAGAACCTTCGCTTCTAGGTTAGAGCGCATGCATGCGAGGGGGACACATGCAATCACCTATACCAACCTTGCACCACACTCACACACATATGCTAGGGACACATGCAAGTTTTTAGATGATTCCGACGTTCTCGTGGTCTTCCTCCGACGAAACCCTGATCTACGGGACTCGGATCGTCTACCCCCCTAGACATTCTTCTGACAGGGGTAGCCCGGCGTAGCTCTCTCTTGTTTTGTGTCTGACTAGGTCATAGGATGATGTAAAACCATGTTGGTTCACAAGTTGGGGCACTATCCTACCCGGTTTCACGTGAACGAGGAGATTCCCCCTTATACAGGTCGAGAACCTTTTGCTTCTAGGTTAGAGCGCATGCATGCGAGAGGGACACATGCAATCACCTATAACAACCTTGCACCACACTCACACACATATGCTAGGGACACATGCAAGTTTTCAGATGATTCCAACGTTCTCGTGGTCTTCCTCCGGCGAAACCCTGATCTGCGGGACTCGGATCGTCTACCCCCTAGACATTCTTCTGACAGGGGTAGCCCGGCGTAGCTCTCTCTTGTTTTGTGTCTGACTAGGTGATAGGATGATGTAAAACCATGTTGGTTCACAAGTTGGGGCACTATCCTACCCGGTTTCACCTGAACGGGGAGATTCCCCCTTATACAGGTCCATAACCTTTCGCTTCTAGGTTAGAGCGCATGCATGCGAGGGGGACACATGCAATCACCTATACCAACCTTGAACCACACTCACACACATATGCTAGGGACACATGCAAGTTTTCAGATGATTCCGACGTTCTTGCGGACTTCCACCGGCGAAACCCTGATCTGCGGGACTCGGACCGTCTACCCCCCTAGACATTCTTTTGACAGGGGTAGCCCGGCGTAGCTCTCTCTTGTTTTGTATTTGATTATGTCATGGGATGATGTGAAACCATGTTGGTTCACAAGTTGGGGCACTATACGGCCGGATTTCACCATAACGGGGAGATTCCCCCTTATACAGGTCCAGAACCTTCGCTTCTAGGTTAGAGCGCATGCATGTGAGGGGGGACACATGCAATCACCTATACCAACCTGGCACCACACTCACACACATATGCTAGGGACACATGCAAGTTTTCATCGATTCCGACGTTCTCGTGGACTTCCTCCGGCGAAACCCTGATGATCTGCGGGCCTCGGATCGTCTACCCCCTAGACATTCTTCTGACAGGGCTAGCCCGGCGTAGCTCTCTCTTGTTTTGTGTCTGACTAGGTCATAGGATGATGTAAAACCATGTTGGTTCACAAGTTGGGGCACTATCCTACCCGGTTTCACATGAACGGGGAGATCCCCCCTTATACAGGTTTAGAACCTTTCGCTTCTAGGTTAGAGCGCATGCATGCGAGAGGGACACACGCAATCACCTATACCAACCTTGCACCACACTCACACACATATGCTAGGGACACATGCAAGTTTTCAGATGATTCCGACGTTCTCGTGGTCTTCCTCCGGCGAAACCCTGATCTGCGAGACTCAGATCGTCTACCCCCCTAGACATTCTTCTGATAGTGGTAGCCCGGCGTAGCTCTCTCTCGTTTGTGTCCGACTAGGTCATAGGATGATGTAAAACCATGTTGGTTCACAAGTTGGGGCACTATCCTACCCGGTTTCACCTAAACAGGGAGATTCCCCCTTATACAGGTCCATAACCTTTCGCTTCTAGGTTAGAGCGCATGCATGCGAGGGGGACACATGCAATCACCTATACCGACCTTGCACCACACTCACACACATATGCTAGGGACACATGCAAGTTTTCAGATGATTCCGACGATCTTACGGACTTCCACCGGCGAAACCCTGATCTGCGGGACTCGGACCGTCTACCCCCCTAGACATTCTTCTGACAGGGGTAGCCCGGCGTAGCTCTCTCTTGTTTTGTGTTTGATTATGTCATGGGATGATGTGAAACCATGTTGGTTCACAAGTTGGGGCACTATACGGCCCGGTTTCACCGTAACAGGGAGATTCCCCCTTATACAGGGCCAGAACCTTCGCTTCGAGGTTAGAGCGCATGCATGTGAGGGGGGACACATGCAATCAGCTATACCAACCTGGCACCACACTCACACACATATGCTAGGGACACATGAAATTTTTCATCGATTCCGACGTTCTCGTGTACTTCCTCCGGCGAAACCCTGATGATCTGCGGGCCTCGGATCGTCTACCCCCTAGACATTCTTCTGACAGGGGTAGCCCGGCGTAGCTCTCTCTTGTTTTGTGTCTGACTAGGTCATAGGATGATGTAAAACCATGTTGGTTCACAAGTTGGGGCACTATCCTACCCGGTTTCACGTGAACGGGGAGATTCCCCCTTATATAGGTCGAGAACCTTTCGCTTCTAGGTTAGAGCGCATGCATGCGAGAGGGACACATGCAATCACCTATACCAACCTTGCACCACACTCACACACATATGCTAGGGACACATGCAAGTTTTCATCGATTCCGACGTTCTCGTGGACTTCCTCCGGCGAAACCCTGATGATCTGCGGGCCTCGGATCGTCTACCCCCCTAGACATTCTTCTAACAGGGGTAGCCCGGCGTAGCTCTCTCTTGTTTTGTGTCTGACTAGGTCATAGGATGATGTAAAACCATGTTGGCTCACAAGTTGGGGCTCTATCCTACCCGGTTTCACCTGAACGGGGAGATTCCCCCTTATACAGGTCCATAACCTTTCGCTTCTAGGTTAGAGCGCATGCATGCGAGGGGGACACATGCAATCACCTATACCAACCTTGCACCACACTCACACACATATGCTAGGGACACATGCAAGTTTTCAGATGATTCCGACGTTCTTGCGGACTTCCACCGGCGAAACCCTGATCTGTGAGTGTTGACACATGCAATCACCTATACCAACCTGGCACCACACTCACACACATATGCTAGGGACACATGCAAGTTTTCATCGATTCCGACGTTCTCGTGGACTTCCTCCGGCGAAACCCTGATGATCTGCGGGCCACGGATCGTCTACCCCCCTAGACATTCTTCTGACAGGGATAGCCCGGCGTAGCTCTCTCTTGTTTTGTGTCTGACTAGGTCATAGGATGATGTAAAACCATGTTGGTTCACAAGTTGGGGCACTATCCTACCCGGTTTCACCTGAACAGGGAGATTCCCCCTTATACAGGTCCATAACCTTTCGCTTCTAGGTTAGAGCGCATGCATGCGAGGGGGACACATGCAATCACCTATACAAACCTGGCACCACACTCACACACATATTCTAGGGACACATGCAAGTTTTCAGATGATTCCGATGTTCTCGTGGTCTTCCTCCGGCGAAACCCTGATCTGTGGGCCTCGGATCGTCTACCCCCCTAGACATTCTTCTGACAGGGGTAGCCTGGCGTAGCTCTCTCTTGTTTTGTGTCTGACTAGGTCATAGGATGATGTAAAACCATGTTGGTTCACAAGTTGGGGCACTATCCTACCCGGTTTCACCTGAACGGGGAGATTCCCCCTTATACAGGTCCAGAACCTTCGCTTCTAGGTTAGAGCGCATGCATGCGAGGGGGACACATGCAATCACCTATACCAACCTTGCACCACACTCACACACATATGCTAGGGACACATGCAAGTTTTCAGATGATTCCGACGTTCTCGTGGTCTTCCTCCGGCGAAACCCTGATCTGCGGGACTCGGATCGTCTACCCCCTAGACATTCTTCTGTCAGGGGTAGCCCGGCGTAGCTCTCTCTTGTTTTGTGTCTGACTAGGTGATAGGATGATGTAAAACCATGTTGGTTCACAAGTTGGGGCACTATCCTACCCGGTTTCACCTGAACGGGGAGATTCCCCCTTATACCGGTCCATAACCTTTCGCTTCTAGGTTAGAGCGCATGCATGCGAGGGGGACACATGCAATCACCTATACCAACCTTGCACCACACTCACACACATATGCTAGGGACACATGCAAGTTTTCAGATGATTCCGACGTTCTTGCGGACTTCCACCGGCGAAACCCTGATCTGCGGGACTCGGACCGTCTACCCCCCTAGACATTCTTTTGAAAGGGGTAGCCCGGCGTAGCTCTCTCTTGTTTTGTATTTGATTATGTCATGGGATGATGTGAAACCATGTTGGTTCACAAGTTGGGGCACTATACGGCCCGATTTCACCATAGCGGGGAGATTCCCCCTTATACAGGTCCAGAACCTTCGCTTCTAGGTTAGAGCGCATGCATGTGAGGGGGGACACATGCAATCACCTATACCAACCTGGCACCACACTCACACACATATGCTAGGGACACATGCAAGTTTTCATCGATTCCGACGTTCTCGAGGACTTCCTCTGGCGAAACCCTGATGATCTGCGGGCCTCGGATCGTCTACCCCCCTAGACATTCTTCTGACAGGGGTAGCCCGGCGTAGCTCTCTCTTGTTTTGTGTCTGACTAGGTCATAGGATGATGTAAAACCATGTTGGTTCACAAGTTGGGGCACTATCCTACCCGGTTTCACATGAACGGGAGATCCCCCCTTATACAGGTCTAGAACCTTTCGCTTCTAGGTTAGAGCGCATGCATGCGAGAGGGACACACGCAATCACCTATACCAACCTTGCACCACACTCACACACATATGCTAGGGACACATGCAAGTTTTCAGATGATTCCGACGTTCTCGTGGTCTTCCTCCGGCGAAACCCTGATCTGCGAGACTCGGATCGTCTACCCCCCTAGACATTCTTCTGATAGGGGTAGCCCGGCGTAGCTCTCTCTTGTTTGTGTCTGACTAGGTCATAGGATGATGTAAAACCATGTTGGTTCACAAGTTGGGGCACTATCCTACCCGGTTTCACCTGAACAGGGAGATTCCCCCTTATACAGGTCCATAACCTTTCGCTTCTAGGTTAGAGCGCATGCATGCGAGGGGGACACATGCAATCACCTATACCAACCTTGCACCACACTCACACACATATGCTAGGGACACATGCAAGTTTTCAGATGATTCCGACGATCTTGCGGACTTCCACCGGCGAAACCCTGATCTGTGGGACTCGGACCGTCTACCCCCCTAGACATTCTTCTGACAGGGGTAGCCCGGCGTAGCTCTCTCTTGTTTTGTGTCTGATTATGTCATGGGATGATGTGAAACCATGTTGGTTCACAAGTTGGGGCACTATCCTACCCGGTTTCACCGTAACAGGGAGATTCCCCCTTATACAGGTCTAGAACCTTCGCTTCTAGGTTAGAGCGCATGCATGTGAGGGGGGACACATGCAATCACCTATACCAACCTGGCACCACACTCACACACATATGCTAGGGACACATGAAATTTTTCATCGATTCCGACGTTCTCGTGTACTTCCTCCGGCGAAACCCTGATGATCTGCGGGCCTCAGATCGTCTACCCCCCTAGACATTCTTCTGACAGGGGTAGCCCGGCGTAGATCTCTCTAGTTTTGTGTCTGACTAGGTCATAGGATGATGTAAAACCATGTTGGTTCACAAGTTGGGGCACTATCCTACCCGGTTTCACGTGAACGGGGAGATTCCCCCTTATACAGGTCGAGAACCTTTCGCTTCTAGGTTAAAGCGCATGCATGCGAGAGGGACACATGTAATCACCTATACCAACCTTGCACCACACTCACACACATATGCTAGGGACACATGCAAGTTTTCAGATGTTTCCGACGTTCTCGTGGTCTTCCTCCGGCGAAACCCTGATCTACGTGACTCAGATCGTCTACCCCCCTAGACATTCTTCTGACAGGGGTAGCCCGGCATAGCTCTCTCTTGTTTTGTGTCTGACTAGGTCATAGGATGATGTAAAACCATGTTGGCTCACAAGTTGGGGCACTATCCTACCCGGTTTCACCTGAACGGGGAGATTCCCCCTTATACAGGTCCATAACCTTTCGCTTCTAGGTTAGAGCGCATGCATGCGAGGGGGACACATGCAATCACCTATATAGACCTTGCACCACACTCACACACATATGCTAGGGACACATGCAAGTTTTCAGATGATTCCGACGTTCTTGCGGACTTCCACCGGCGAAACCCTGATCTGCGGGACTTGGACCGTCTACCCCCCTAGACATTCTTCTGACAGGGGTAGCCCGGCGTAGCTCTCTCTTGTTTTGTGTTTGATTATGTCATGGGATGATGTGAAACCATGTTGGTTCACAAGTTGGGGCACTATACGGCCCGGTTTCACTGTAACAGGGAGATTCCCCCTTATACAGGTCCAGAACCTTCGCTTCTAGGTTAGAGCGCATGCATGTGAGGGGGGACACATGCAATCACCTATACCAACCTGGCACCACACTCACACACATATTCTAGGGACACATGAAAGTTTTCATCGATTCCGACGTTCTCGTGGACTTCCTCCGGCGAAACCCTGATGATCTGCGGGCCTCGGATCGTCTACCCCCCTAGACATTCTTCTGACAGGGGTAGCCCGGCGTAGCTCTCTCTTTTTTTGTGTCTGACTAGGTCATAGGATGATGTAAAACCATGTTGGTTCACAAGTTGGGGCACTATCCTACCCGGTTTCACGTGAACGGGGAGATTCCCCCTTATACAGGTCGAGAACCTTTCGCTTCTAGGTTAGAGCGCATGCATGCGAGAGGGACACATGCAATCACCTATACCAACCTTGCACCACACTCACACACATATGCTAGGGACACATGCAAGTTTTTAGATGATTCCGACGTTTTCGTGGTCTTCCTCCGGCGAAACCCTGATCTGCGGGACTCGGATCGTCTACCCCCCTAGACATTCTTCTGACAGGGTAGCCCGACGTAGCTCTCTCTTGTTTTGTGTCTGACTAGGTCATAGGATGATGTAAAACCATGTTGATTCACAAGTTGGGGCACTATCCTACCTGGTTTCAGCTGAACGGGGAGATTCCCCCTTATACAGGTCCATAACCTTTCGCTTCTAGGTTAGAGCGCATGCATGCGAGGGGGACACATGCAATCACCTATACCAACCTTGCACCACACTCACACACATATGCTAGGGACACATGCAAGTTTTCAGATGATTCCGACGTTCTGGCGGACTTCCACCGGCAAAACCCTGATCTGCGGGACTCGGATCGTCTACCCCCCTAGACATTCTTCTGACGGGGGTAGCTCGGTGTAGCTCTCTCTTGTTTTGTGTTTTATTATGTCATGGGATGATGTGAAACCATGTTGGTTCCCAAGTTGGGGCACTATACGGCCCGGTTTCACCGTAACAGGGAGATTCCCCCTTATACAGGTCCAGAACCTTCGCTTCTAGGTTAGAGCGCATGCATGTGAGGGGGGACACATGCAATCACCTATATATACCAACCTGGCACCACACTCACACACATATGCTAGGGACACATGCAAGTTTTCATCGATTCCGACGTTCTCGTGGACTTCCTCCGGCGAAACCCTGATGATCTGCGGGCCTCGGATCGTCTACCTAATGGAAATGAAGTTCAGCATCCTCTAGAACCTTATGGTCTATTGCAAAGTTAGTGTTTCCATGGTCTGAATACTAACAAATAGGCAACAAAAAGTTAACTAAAAACTTTAAATAAATACATTGGAAAGAAAAAAATAAAAAGAAAATTAGAAAATACCTAAAGGCACACGGGAAAGGACAAAACACACGGCAAAGAGGTCCTTTGCCGTGTGCCTGTCGCCGTCCAACACACGACAAAGGTCCTTTGCCGTGTGTCTCTCTCCCTCAGACACACGGCAAAGAATTTTTTTCACCTTTAGCAAGGCTTTTATTACATATATGTTAGGTGATATTATTTCATAGGATCATGAGAGCACACATATGATCATAGGTTATTGTGGTCTTGATCACTATATACATGCACCCCCCTGATTCCGACGTTCTCGTGGACTTCCTCCGGCGAAACCCTGATGATCTACGGGCCTCGGATCGTCTACCCCCTAGACATTCTTCTCACAGGGGTAGCCCGGCGTAGCTCTCTCTTGTTTTGTGTTTTATTATGTCATGGGATGATGTGAAACCATGTTGGTTCACAAGTTGGGGCACTATACGGCCCGGTTTCACCGTAACAGGGAGATTCCCCCTTATACAGGTCCAGAACCTTCGCTTCTAGGTTAGAGCGCATGCATGTGAGGGGGGACACATGCAATCACCTATATCAACCTGGCACCACACTCACACACATATGCTAGGGACACATGCAAGTTTTCATCGATTCCGACGTTCTCGTGGACTTCCTCCGGCGAAACCCTGATGATCTGCGGGCCTCGGATCGTCTACCCCCCTAGACATTCTTCTGATAGGGGTAGCCCGGCGTAGCTCTCTCTTGTTTTGTGTCTGACTAGGTCATAGGATGATGTAAAACCATGTCGGTTCACAAGTTGGGGCACTATCCTACCCGGTTTCACCTGAACGAGGAGATTCCCACTCATACAGGTCTAGAACCTTTCGCTTCTAGGTTAGAGCGCATGCATGCGAGGGGGACACATGCAATCACCTATTCCAACCTTGCACCACACTCACACACATATGCTAGGGACACATGCAAGTTTTCAGATGATTCCGACGTTCTCGTGGTCTTCCTCCGGCGAAACCCTGATCTGCGGGACTCGAATCGTCTACCCCCCTAGACATTCTTCTGACAGGGGTAGCCCGGCGTAGCTCTCTCTTGTTTTGTGTCTGACTAGGTCATAGGATGATGTAAAACCATGTTGGTTCATAAGTTGGGGCACTATCCTACCCGGTTTCACCTGAACGGGGAGATTCCCCCTTATACAGGTCCATAACCTTCCGCTTCTAGGTTAGAGCGCATGCATGCGAGGGGGAATCATGCAATCACCTATACCAACCTTGCACCACACTCACACACATATGCTAGGGACACATGCAAGTTTTCAGATGATTCCGACGTTCTTGCGGACTTCCACCGGCGAAACCCTGATCTGCGGAACTCGGACTGTCTACCCCCCTAGACATTCTTCTGACAGGGGTAGCCCGGCGTAGCTCTCTCTTGTTTTGTGTTTGATTATGTCATGGGATGATGTGAAACCATGTTGGTTCACAAGTTGGGGCACTATACGGCCCGGTTTCACCGTAACGGGGAGATTCCCCGTTATACAGGTCCAGAACCTTCGCTTCTAGGTTAGAGCGCATGCATGTGAGGGGGGACACATGCAATCACCTATACCAACCTGGCACCACACTCACACACATATGCTAGGGACACATGCAAGTTTTCATCGATTCCGACGTTCTCGTGGACTTCCTCCGGCGAAACCCTGATGATCTGTGGGCCTCGGATCGTCTACCCCCCTAGACATTCTTCTGACAGGGGTAGCCCGGCGTAGCTCTCTCTTGTTTTGTGTCTGACTAGGTCATAGGATGATGTAAAACCATGTTGGTTCACAAGTTGGGGCACTATCCTACCTGGTTTCACCTGAACGGGGAGATTCCCCCTTATACAGGTCCAGAACCTTTCGCTTCTAGGTTAGAGCGCATGCATGCGAGTGGGACACATGCAATCACCTATATAGACCTTGCACCACACTCACACACATATGCTAGGGACACGTGCAAGTTTTCAGATAATTCCGACGCTCTCGTGGTCTTCCTCCGGCGAAACCCTGATCTGCGGGCCTCGGATAGTCTACCCCCTAGACATTCTTCTGACAGGGGTAGCCCGGCGTAGCTCTCTCTTGTTTCGTGTCTAACTAGGTCATAGGATGATGTAAAACCATGTTGGTTCACAAGTTGGGGCACTATCCTACCCGGTTTCACCTGAACGGGGAGATTCCCCCTTATACAGGTCCAGAACCTTCGCCTCTAGGTTAGAGCGCATGCATGCGAGGGGGACACATGTAATCACCTATACCAACCTTGCACCACACTCACACACATATGCTAGGGACACATGCAAGTTTTTAGATGATTCCGACGTTCTCATGGTCTTCCTCCGACGAAACCCTGATCTGCGGGACTCGGATCGTCTACCCCCCTAGACATTCTTCTGACAGGGGTAGCCCGGCATAGCTCTCTCTTTTTTTGTGTCTGACTAGGTCCTAGGATGATGTAAAACCATGTTGGTTCACAAGTTGGGGCACTATTCTACCCGGTTTCACGTGAACGGGGAGATTCCCCCTTATACAGGTCGAGAACCTTTCGCTTCTAGGTTAGAGCGCATGCATGCGAGAGGGACACATGCAATCACCTATACCAACCTTGCACCACACTCACACACATATGCTAGGGACACATGCAAGTTTTTAGATGATTCCGACGTTCTCGTGGTCTTCCTCCGGCGAAACCCTGATCTGCGGGACTCGGATCGTCTACCCCCCTAGACATTCTTCTGACAGGGTAGCCCGACGTAGCTCTCTCTTGTTTTGTGTCTGACTAGGTCATAGGATGATGTAAAACCATGTTGGTTCACAAGTTGGGGCACTATCCTACCTGGTTTCACCTGAACGGGGAGATTCCCCCTTATACAGGTCCATAACCTTTCGCTTCTAGGTTAGAGCGCATGCATGCGAGGGGGACACATGCAATCACCTATACCAACCTTGCACCACACTCACACACATATGCTAGGGACACATGCAAGTTTTCAGATGATTCCGACGTTCTTGCGGACTTCCACCGGCGAAACCCTGATCTGTGAGTGGGGACACATGCAATCACCTATACCAACCTGGCACCACACTCACACACATATGCTAGGGACACATGCAAGTTTTCATCGATTCCGACGTTCTCGTGGACTTCCTCCGGCGAAACCCTGATGATCTGCGGGCCTCGGATCGTCTACCCCCCTAGACATTCTTCTGACAGGGGTAGCCCGGCGTAGCTCTCTCTTGTTTTGTGTCTGACTAGGTCATAGGATGATGTAAAACCATGTTGGTTCACAAGTTGGGGCACTATCCTACCCGGTTTCACCTGAACAGGGAGATTCCCCCTTATACAGGTCCATAACCTTTCGCTTCTAGGTTAGAGCGCATGCATGCGAGGGGGACACATGCAATCACCTATACAAACCTTGCACGACACTCATACACATATTCTAGGGACACATGCAAGTTTTCAGATGATTCCGACGTTCTCGTGGTCTTCCTCCGGCGAAACCCTGATCTGCGGGCCTCGGATCGTCTACCCCCCTAGACATTCTTCTGACAGGGGTAGCCCGGTGTAGCTCTCTCTTGTTTTGTGTCTGACTAGGTCATAGGATGATGTAAAACCATGTTGGTTCACAAGTTGGGGCACTATCCTACCCGGTTTCACCTGAACGGGGAGATTCCCCCTTATACAGGTCCAGAACCTTCGCTTCTAGGTTAGAGCGCATGCATGCGAGGGGGACACATGCAATCACCTATACCAACCTTGCACCACACTCACACACATATGTTAGGGACACATGCAAGTTTTCAGATGATTCCGACGTTCTCGTGGTCTTCCTCCGACGAAACCCTGATCTGCGGGACTCGGATCGTCTACCCCCCTAGACATTCTTCTGACAGGGGTAGCCCGGCGTAGCTCTCTCTTGTTTTGTGTCTGACTAGGTCATAGGATGATGTAAAACCATGTTGGTTCACAAGTTGGGGCACTATCCTACCCGGTTTCACGTGAACGGGGAGATTCCCCCTTATACAGGTCCATAACCTTCCGCTTCTAGGTTAGAGCGCATGCATGCGAGGGGGAATCATGCAATCACCTATACCAACCTTGCACCACACTCACACACATATGCTAGGGACACATGCAAGTTTTCAGATGATTCCAACGTTCTTGCGGACTTCCACCGGCGAAACCCTGATCTGCGGGACTCGGACTGTCTACCCCCCTAGACATTCTTCTGACAGGGGTAGCCCGGCGTAGCTCTCTCTTGTTTTGTGTTTGATTATGTCATGGGATGATGTGAAACCATGTTGGTTCACAAGTTGGGGCACTATACGGCCCGGTTTCACCGTAACGGGGAGATTCCCCCTTATACAGGTCCAGAACCTTCGCTTCTAGGTTAGAGCGCATGCATGTGAGGGGGGACACATGCAATCACCTATACCAACCTGGCACCACACTCACACACATATGCTAGGGACACATGCAAGTTTTCGTCGATTCCGACGTTCTCGTGGACTTCCTCCGGCGAAACCCTGATGATCTGCGGGCCTCGGATCGTCTACCTAATGGAAATGAAGTTCAACATCCTCTAGAACCTTATGGTCTATTGGAAAGTTAGTGTTTCCATGGTCTGAATACTTACAAATAGGCAACAAAAAGTTAACTAAAAACTTTAAATAAATACATTTGAAAGAAAAAAATAAAAAGAAAATTAGAAAATACCTAAAGACACACGGCAAAGGACAAAACACACGGCAAAGAGGTCCTTTGTCGTGTGCCTGTCGCCGTCAAACACACGGCAAAGGTCCTTTGCCGTGTGTCTCTCTCCCTCAGACACACGGCAAAGAATTTTTTTCACCTTTAGCAAGGCTTTTATTACATATATGTTAGGTGATATAATTTCATAGGATCATGAGAGCACACATATGATCATAGGTTATTGTGGTCTTGATCACTATATACATGCACCCCCCTGATTCCGACGTTCTCGTGGACTTCCTCCGACGAAACCCTGATGATCTACGGGCCTCGGATCGTCTACCCCCTAGACATTCTTCTGACAGGGGTAGCCCGGCGTAGCTCTCTCTTGTTTTGTGTTTGATTATGTCATGGGATGATGTGAAACCATGTTGGTTCACAAGTTGGGGCACTATATGGCCCGGTTTCACCGTAACGGGGAGATTCCCCCTTATATAGGTCCAGAACCTTTGCTTCTAGGTTAGAGCGCATGCATGTGAGTGGGGACACATGCAATCACCTATATCAACCTGGCACCACACTCACACACAGATGCTAGGGACACATGCAAGTTTTCATCGATTCCGACGTTCTCGTGGACTTCCTCCGGCAAAACCCTGATGATCTGCGGGCCTCGGATCGTCTACCCCCCTAGACATTCTTCTGACAGGGGTAGCCCGGCGTAGCTCTCTCTTGTTTTGTGTCTGACTAGGTCATAGGATGATGTAAAACCATGTCGGTTCACAAGTTGGGGCACTATCCTACCCGGTTTCACCTGAACGAGGAGATTCCCCCTCATACAGGTCTAGAACCTTTCGCTTCTAGGTTAGAGCGCATGCATGCGAGGGGGACACATGCAATCACCTATACCAACCTTGCACCACACTCACACACATATGCTAGGGACACATGCAAGTTTTCAGATGATTCCGACGTTCTCCTGGTCTTCCTCCGGCGAAACCCTGATCTGCGGGACTCGAATCGTCTACCCCCTAGACATTCTTCTGACAGGGGTAGCCCGGCGTAGCTCTCTCTTGTTATGTGTCTGACTAGGTCATAGGATGATGTAAAACCATGTTGGTTCACAAGTTGGGGCACTATCCTACCCGGTTTCACCTGAACGGGGAGATTCCCCCTTATACAGGTCCATAACCTTCCGCTTCTAGGTTAGAGCGCATGCATGCGAGGGGGAATCATGCAATCACCTATACCAACCTTGCACCACACTCACACACATATGCTAGGGACACATGCAAGTTTTCAGATGATTCTGACGTTCTTGCGGACTTCCACCGGCGAAACCCTGATCTGCGGAACTCGGACTGTCTACCCCCCTAGACATTCTTCTGACAGGGGTAGCCCGGCGTAGCTCTCTCTTGTTTTGTGTTTGATTATGTCATGGGATGATGTGAAACCATGTTGGTTCACAAGTTGGGGCACTATACGGCCCGGTTTCACCGTAACGGGGAGATTCCCCGTTATACAGGTCCAGAACCTTCGCTTCTAGGTTAGAGCGCATGCATGTGAGGGGGGACACATGCAATCACCTATACCAACCTGGCACCACACTCACACACATATGCTAGGGACACATGCAAGTTTTCATCGATTCCGACGTTCTCGTGGACTTCCTCCGGCGAAACCCTGATGATCTGCGGGCCTCGGATCGTCTACCCCCCTAGACATTCTTCTGACAGGGGTAGCCCAGCGTAGCTCTCTCTTGTTTTGTGTCTGACTAGGTCATAGGATGATGTAAAACCATGTTGGTTCACAAGTTGGGGCACTATACGGCCCGGTTTCACCGTAACGGGGAGATTCACCCTTATACAGGTCCAGAACCTTCGCTTCTAGGTTAGAGCGCATGCATGTGAGGGGGGACACATGCAATCACCTATACCAACCTGGCACCACACTCACACACATATGCTAGGGACACATGCAAGTTTTCATCGATTCCGACGTTCTCGTGGACTTCCTCCGGCGAAACCCTGATGATCTGCGGGACTCGGACCGTCTACCCCCCTAGACATTCTTCTGACAGGGGTAGCCCGGCGTAGCTCTCTCTTGTTTTGTGTTTGATTATGTCATGGGATGATGTGAAACCATGTTGGTTCACAAGTTGGGGCACTATACGGCCCGGTTTCACCGTAACGGGGAGATTCACCCTTATACAGGTCCAGAACCTTCGCTTCTAGGTTAGAGCGCATGCATGTGAGGGGGGACACATGCAATCACCTATACCAACCTGGCACCACACTCACACACATATGCTAGGGACACATGCAAGTTTTCATCGATTCCAACGTTCTCGTGGACTTCCTCCGGCGAAACCCTAATGATCTGCAGGCCTCGGATCGTCTACCCCCCTAGACATTCTTCTGACAGGGGTAGCCGACGTAGCTCTCTCTTGTTTTGTGTCTGACTAGGTCATAGGATGATGTAAAACCATGTTGGTTCACAAGTTGGGGCACTATCCTGCCTGGTTTCACCTGAACGGGGAGATTCCCCCTTATACAGGTCCAGAACCTTTCGCTTCTAGGTTAGAGCGCATGCATGCGAGGGGGACACATGCAATCACCTATACAAACCTTGCACCACACTCACACACAATGCTAGGGACACATGCAAGTTTTCAGATGATTCCGACGTTCTCGTGGTCTTCCTCCGACGAAACCCTGATCTGTGGGACTCGGATCGTCTACCCCCTAGACATTCTTCTGATAGGGGTAGCCCGGCATAACTCTCTATTTTTTTGTGTCTGACTAGGTCATAGGATGATGTAAAACCATGTTGGTTCACAAGTTGGGGCACTATTCTACCCGGTTTCACGTGAACGGGGAGATTCCCCCTTATACAGGTCGAGAACCTTTCGCTTCTAGGTTAGAGCGCATGCATGCGAGAGGGACACATGCAATCACCTATACCAACCTTGCACCACACTCACACACATATGCTAGGGACACATGCAAGTTTTCAGATGATTCCGACGTTCTCGTGGT
Organism: Avena sativa; assembly: GCA_916181665.1. NCBI lineage: Eukaryota > Viridiplantae > Streptophyta > Magnoliopsida > Poales > Poaceae > Avena > Avena sativa. The sequence continues at coordinate 390,154,040 of OV702296.1, forward strand.
CTTCCTTCGGCGAAACCCTGATCTGCGGGACTCGGATCGTCTACCCCCCTAGACATTCTTCTGATAGGGGTAGCCCGGCGTAGATCTCTCTTGTTTTGTGTCTGACTAGGTCATAGGATGATGTAAAACCATGTTGGTTCACAAGTTGGGGCACTATCCTACCCGGTTTCACCTGAACGGGGAGATTCCCCCTTATACAGGTCCATAACCTTTCGCTTCTAGGTTAGAGCGCTTGCATGCGAGGGGGACACATGCAATCACCTATACCAACCTTTCACCACACCCACACACATATGCTAGGGACACATGCAAGTTTTCAGATGATTCCTACGTTCTTGCGGACTTCCACCGGCGAAACCCTGATCTGCGGGACTCGGACCGTCTACCCCCCTAGACATTCTTCTGACAGGGGTAGCTCGGCGTATCTCTCTCTTGTTTTGTGTTTGATTATGTCATGGGATGATGTGAAACCATGTTGGTTCACAAGTTGGGGTACTATACGGCCCGGTTTCACCGTAACAGGGAGATTCCCCCTTATACAGGTCCAGAACCTTCGCTTCTAGGTTAGAGCGCATGCATGTGAGGGGGGACACATGCAATCACCTATATATACCAACCTCGCACCACACTCACACACATATGCTAGGGACACATGCAAGTTTTCATCGATTCCGACGTTCTCGTGGACTTCCTCCGGCGAAACCCTAATGATCTGCGGGCCTCGGATCGTCTACCTAATGGAAATGAAGTTCAGCATCCTCTAGAACCTTATGGTCTATTGCAAAGTTAGTGTTTCCATGGTCTGAATACTTACAAATAGGCAACAAAAAGTTAACTAAAAACTTTAAATAAATACATTTGAAAGAAAAAAATAAAAATAAAATTAGAAAATACCTAAAGACACACGGCAAAGGACAAAACACACGGCAAAGAGGTCCTTTGCCGTGTGCCTGTCGCCGTCAAACACACGGCAAAGGTCCTTTGCCGTGTGTCTCTCTCCCTCAGACACACGGCAAAGAATTTTTTTCACCTTTAGCAAGGCTTTTATTACATATATGTTAGGTGATATAATTTCATAGGATCATGAGAGCACACATATGATCATAGGTTATTGTGGTCTTGATCACTATATACATGCACCCCCCTGATTCCGACGTTCTCGTGGACTTCCTCCGACGAAACCCTGATGATCTACGGGCCTCGGATCGTCTACCCCCTAGACATTCTTCTGACAGGGGTAGCCCGGCGTAGCTCTCTCTTGTTTTGTGTTTGATTATGTCATGGGATGATGTGAAACCATGTTGGTTCACAAGTTGGGGCACTATATGGCCCGGTTTCACCGTAACGGGGAGATTCCCCCTTATACAGGTCTAGAACCTTCGCTTCTAGGTTAGAGCGCATGCATGTGAGGGGGGACACATGCAATCACCTATATCAACCTGGCACCACACTCACACACAGATGCTAGGGACACATGCAAGTTTTCATCGATTCCGACGTTCTCGTGGACTTCCTCCGGCGAAACCCTGATGATCTGCGGGCCTCGGATCGTCTACCCCCCTAGACATTCTTCTGACTGGGGTAGCCCGGGGTAGCTCTCTCTTGTTTTGTGTCTGACTAAGTCATAGGATGATGTAAAACCATGTTGGTTCACAAGTTGGGGCACAATCCTACCCGGTTTCACCTGAACGAGGAGATTCCCCCTCATACAGGTCCAGAACCTTTCGCTTCTAGGTTAGAGCGCATGCATGCGAGGGGGACACATGCAATCACCTATACCAACCTTGCACCACACTCACACACATATCCTAGGGACACATGCAAGTTTTCAGATGATTCCGACGTTCTCGTGGTCTTCCTCCGGCGAAACCCTGATCTGCGGGCCTCGGATAGTCTACCCCCTAGACATTCTTCTGACAGGGGTAGCCCGGCGTAGCTCTCTCTTGTTTTGTGTCTAACTAGGTCATAGGATGATGTAAAACCATGTTGGTTCACAAGTTGGGGCACTATCCTACCCGGTTTCACCTGAACGGGGAGATTCCCCCTTATACAGGTCCAGAACCTTCGCCTCTAGGTTAGAGCGCATGCATGCGAGGGGGACACATGTAATCACCTATACCAACCTTGCACCACACTCACACACATATGCTAGGGACACATGCAAGTTTTCAGATGATTCCGACGTTCTCATGGTCTTCCTCCGACGAAACCCTGATCTGCGGGACTCGGATCGTCTACCCCCCTAGACATTCTTCTGACAGGGGTAGCCCGGCATAGCTCTCTCTTTTTTTGTGTCTGACTAGGTCCTAGGATGATGTAAAACCATGTTGGTTCACAAGTTGGGGCACTATTCTACCCGGTTTTACGTGAACGGGGAGATTCCCCCTTATACAGGTCGAGAACCTTTCGCTTCTAGGTTAGAGCGCATGCATGCGAGAGGGACACATGCAATCACCTATACCAACCTTGCACCACACTCACACACATATGCTAGGGACACATGCAAGTTTTTAGATGATTCCGACGTTCTCGTGGTCTTCGTCCGGCGAAACCCTGATCTGCGGGACTCGGATCGTCTACCCCCCTAGACATTCTTCTGACAGGGTAGCCCGACGTAGCTCTCTCTTGTTTTGTGTCTGACTAGGTCATAGGATGATGTAAAACCATGTTGGTTCACAAGTTGGGGCACTATCCTACCTGGTTTCACCTGAACGGGGAGATTCCCCCTTATACAGGTCCATAACCTTTCGCTTCTAGGTTAGAGCGCATGCATGCGAGGGGGACACATGCAATCACCTATACCAACCTTGCACCACACTCACACACATATGCTAGGGACACATGCAAGTTTTCAGATGATTCCGACGTTCTTGCGGACTTCCACCGGCGAAACCCTGATCTGTGAGTGGGGACACATGCAATCACCTATACCAACCTGGCACCACACTCACACACATATGCTAGGGACACATGCAAGTTTTCATCGATTCCGACGTTCTCGTGGACTTCCTCCGGCGAAACCCTGATGATCTGCGGGCCTCGGATCGTCTACCCCCCTAGACATTCTTCTGACAGGGGTAGCCCGGCGTAGCTCTCTCTTGTTTTGTGTCTGACTAGGTCATAGGATGATGTAAAACCATGTTGGTTCACAAGTTGGGGCACTATCCTACCCGGTGTCACCTGAACAGGGAGATTCCCCCTTATACAGGTCCATAACCTTTCGCTTCTAGGTTAGAGCGCATGCATGCGAGGGGGACACATGCAATCACCTATACAAACCTTGCACCACACTCATACACATATTCTAGGGACACATGCAAGTTTTCAGATGATTCCGACGTTCTCGTGGTCTTCCTCCGGCGAAACCCTGATCTGCGGGCCTCGGATCGTCTACCCCCCTAGACATTCTTCTGACAGGGGTAGCCCGGTGTAGCTCTCTCTTGTTTTGTGTCTGACTAGGTCATAGGATGATGTAAAACCATGTTGGTTCACAAGTTGGGGCACTATCCTACCCGGTTTCACCTGAACGGGGAGATTCCCCCTTATACAGGTCCAGAACCTTCGCTTCTAGGTTAGAGCGCATGCATGCGAGGGGGACACATGCAATCACCTATACCAACCTTGCACCACACTCACACAAATATGTTAGGGACACATGCAAGTTTTCAGATGATTCCGACGTTCTCGTGGTCTTCCTCCGACGAAACCCTGATCTGCGGGACTCGGATCGTCTACCCCCCTAGACATTCTTCTGACAGGGGTAGCCCGGCGTAGCTCTCTCTTGTTTTGTGTCTGACTAGGTCATAGGATGATGTAAAACCATGTTGGTTCACAAGTTGGGGCACTATCCTACCCGGTTTCACGTGAACGGGGAGATTCCCCCTTATACAGGTCCATAACCTTCCGCTTCTAGGTTAGAGCGCATGCATGCGAGGGGGAATCATGCAATCACCTATACCAACCTTGCACCACACTCACACACATATGCTAGGGACACATGCAAGTTTTCAGATGATTCCGATGTTCTTGCGGACTTCCACCGGCGAAACCCTGATCTGCGGGACTCGGACTGTCTACCCCCCTAGACATTCTTCTGACAGGGGTAGCCCGGCGTAGCTCTCTCTTGTTTTGTGTTTGATTATTTCATGGGATGATGTGAAACCATGTTGGTTCACAAGTTGGGGCACTATACGGCCCGGTTTCACCATAACAGGGAGATTCCCCCTTATACAGGTCCAGAACCTTCGCTTCTAGGTTAGAGCGCATGCATGTGAGGGGGGACACATGCAATCACCTATACCAACCTGGCACCACACTCACACACATATGCTAGGGACACATGCAAGTTTTCGTCGATTCCGACGTTCTCGTGGACTTCCTCCGGCGAAACCCTGATGATCTGCGGGCCTCGGATCGTCTACCTAATGGAAATGAAGTTCAACATCCTCTAGAACCTTATGGTCTATTGCAAAGTTAGTGTTTCCATGGTCTGAATACTTACAAATAGGCAACAAAAAGTTAACTAAAAACTTTAAATAAATACATTTGAAAGAAAAAAATAAAAAGAAAATTAGAAAATACCTAAAGACACACGGCAAAGGACAAAACACACGGCAAAGAGGTCCTTTGTCGTGTGCCTGTCGCCGTCAAACACACGGCAAAGGTCCTTTGCCGTGTGTCTCTCTCCCTCAGACACACGGCAAAGAATTTTTTTCACCTTTAGCAAGGCTTTTATTACATATATGTTAGGTGATATAATTTCATAGGATCATGAGAGCACACATATGATCATAGGTTATTGTGGTCTTGATCACTATATACATGCACCCCCCTGATTCCGACGTTCTCGTGGACTTCCTCCGACGAAACCCTGATGATCTACGGGCCTCGGATCGTCTACCCCCTAGACATTCTTCTGACAGGGGTAGCCCGGCGTAGCTCTCTCTTGTTTTGTGTTTGATTATGTCATGGGATGATGTGAAACCATGTTGGTTCACAAGTTGGGGCACTATATGGCCCGGTTTCACCGTAACGGGGAGATTCCCCCTTATACAGGTCCAGAACCTTCGCTTCTAGGTTAGAGCGCATGCATGTGAGTGGGGACACATGCAATCACCTATATCAACCTGGCACCACACTCACACACAGATGCTAGGGACACATGCAAGTTTTCATCGATTCCGACGTTCTCGTGGACTTCCTCCGGCAAAACCCTGATGATCTGCGGACCTCGGATCGTCTACCCCCCTAGACATTCTTCTGACAGGGGTAGCCCGGCGTAGCTCTCTCTTGTTTTGTGTCTGACTAGGTCATAGGATGATGTAAAACCATGTCGGTTCACAAGTTGGGGCACTATCCTACCCGGTTTCACCTGAACGAGGAGATTCCCCCTCATACAGGTCTAGAACCTTTCGCTTCTAGGTTAGAGCGCATGCATGCGAGGGGGACACATGCAATCACCTATACCAACCTTGCACCACACTCACACACATATGCTAGGGACACATGCAAGTTTTCAGATGATTCCGACGTTCTCCTGGTCTTCCTCCGGCGAAACCCTGATCTGCGGGACTCGAATCGTCTACCCCCTAGACATTCTTCTGACAGGGGTAGCCCGGCGTAGCTCTCTCTTGTTATGTGTCTGACTAGGTCATAGGATGATGTAAAACCATGTTGGTTCACAAGTTGGGGCACTATCCTACCCGGTTTCACCTGAACGGGGAGATTCCCCCTTATACAGGTACGTAACCTTCCGCTTCTAGGTTAGAGCGCATGCATGCGAGGGGGAATCATGCAATCACCTATACCAACCTTGCACCACACTCACACACATATGCTAGGGACACATGCAAGTTTTCAGATGATTCTGACGTTCTTGCGGACTTCCACCGGCGAAACCCTGATCTGCGGAACTCGGACTGTCTACCCCCCTAGACATTCTTCTGACAGGGGTAGCCCGGCGTAGCTCTCTCTTGTTTTGTGTTTGATTATGTCATGGGATGATGTGAAACCATGTTGGTTCACAAGTTGGGGCACTATACGGCCCGGTTTCACCGTAACGGGGAGATTCCCCGTTATACAGGTCCAGAACCTTCGCTTCTAGGTTAGAGCGCATGCATGTGAGGGGGGACACATGCAATCACCTATACCAACCTGGCACCACACTCACACACATATGCTAGGGACACATGCAAGTTTTCATCGATTCCGACGTTCTCGTGGACTTCCTCCGGCGAAACCCTGATGATCTGCGGGCCTCGGATCGTCTACCCCCCTAGACATTCTTCTGACAGGGGTAGCCCAGCGTAGCTCTCTCTTGTTTTGTGTCTGACTAGGTCATAGGATGATGTAAAACCATGTTGGTTCACAAGTTGGGGCACTATCCTACCTGGTTTCACCTGAACGGGGAGATTCCCCCTTATACAGGTCCAGAACATTTCGCTTCTAGGTTAGAGCGCATGAATGCGAGGGGGACACATGCAATCACCTATATAGACCTTGCATCACACTCACACACATATTCTAGGGACACATGCAAGTTTTCAGATAATTCTGACGCTCTCGTGGTCTTCCTCCGGCGAAACCCTGATCTGCGGGCCTCGGATAGTCTACCCCCTAGACATTCTTCTTACAGGGGTAGCCCGGCGTAGCTCTCTCTTGTTTTGTGTCTAACTAGGTCGTAGGATGATGTAAAACCATGTTGGTTCACAAGTTGGGGCACTATACTACCCGGTTTCACCTGAACGGGGAGATTCCCCCTTATACAGGTCCAGAACCTTCGCCTCTAGGTTAGAGCGCATGCATGCGAGGGGGACACATGTAATCACCTATACCAACCTTGCACCACACTCACACACATATGCTAGGGACACATGCAAGTTTTCAGATGATTCCGACGTTCTCGTGGTCTTCCTCCGACGAAACCCTGATCTGTGGGACTCGGATCGTCTACCCCCTAGACATTCTTCTGATAGGGGTAGCCCGGCATAACTCTCTATTTTTTTGTGTCTGACTAGGTCATAGGATGATGTAAAACCATGTTGGTTCACAAGTTGGGGCACTATTCTACCAGGTTTCACGTGAACGGGGAGATTCCCCCTTATACAGGTCGAGAACCTTTCGCTTCTAGGTTAGAGCGCATGCATGCGAGAGGGACACATGCAATCACCTATACCAACCTTGCACCACACTCACACACATATGCTAGGGACACATGCAAGTTTTCAGATGATTCCGACGTTCTCGTGGTCTTCCTTCGGCGAAACCCTGATCTGCGGGACTCGGATCGTCTACCCCCCTAGACATTCTTCTGATAGGGGTAGCCCGGCGTAGATCTCTCTTGTTTTGTGTCTGACTAGGTCATAGGATGATGTAAAACCATGTTGGTTCACAAGTTGGGGCACTATACTACCCGGTTTCACCTGAACGGGGAGATTCCCCCTTATACAGGTCCAGAACCTTCGCCTCTAGGTTAGAGCGCATGCATGCGAGGGGGACACATGTAATCACCTATACCAACCTTGCACCACACTCACACACATATGCTAGGGACACATGCAAGTTTTCAGATGATTCCGACGTTCTCGTGGTCTTCCTCCGACGAAACCCTGATCTGTGGGACTCGGATCGTCTACCCCCTAGACATTCTTCTGATAGGGGTAGCCCGGCATAACTCTCTATTTTTTTGTGTCTGACTAGGTCATAGGATGATGTAAAACCATGTTGGTTCACAAGTTGGGGCACTATTCTACCCGGTTTCACGTGAACGGGATAGATTCCCCCTTATACAGGTCGAGAACCTTTCGCTTCTAGGTTAGAGCGCATGCATGCGAGAGGGACACATGCAATCACCTATACCAACCTTGCACCACACTCACACACATATGCTAGGGACACATGCAAGTTTTCAGATGATTCCGACGTTCTCGTGGTCTTCCTTCGGCGAAACCCTGATCTGCGGGACTCGGATCGTCTACCCCCCTAGACATTCTTCTGATAGGGGTAGCCCGGCGTAGATCTCTCTTGTTTTGTGTCTGACTAGGTCATAGGATGATGTAAAACCATGTTGGTTCACAAGTTGGGGCACTATCCTACCCGGTTTCACCTGAACGGGGAGATTCCCCCTTATACAGGTCCATAACCTTTCGCTTCTAGGTTAGAGCGCTTGCATGCGAGGGGGACACATGCAATCACCTATACCAACCTTTCACCACACCCACACACATATGCTAGGGACACATGCAAGTTTTCAGATGATTCCTACGTTCTTGCGGACTTCCACCGGCGAAACCCTGATCTGCGGGACTCGGACCGTCTACCCCCCTAGACATTCTTCTGACAGGGGTAGCTCGGCGTATCTCTCTCTTGTTTTGTGTTTGATTATGTCATGGGATGATGTGAAACCATGTTGGTTCACAAGTTGGGGTACTATACGGCCCGGTTTCACCGTAACAGGGAGATTCCCCCTTATACAGGTCCAGAACCTTCGCTTCTAGGTTAGAGCACATGCATGTGAGGGGGGACACATGCAATCACCTATATATACCAACCTCGCACCACACTCACACACATATGCTAGGGACACATGCAAGTTTTCATCGATTCCGACGTTCTCGTGGACTTCCTCCGGCGAAACCCTAATGATCTGCGGGCCTCGGATCGTCTACCTAATGGAAATGAAGTTCAGCATCCTCTAGAACCTTATGGTCTATTGCAAAGTTAGTGTTTCCATGGTCTGAATACTTACAAATAGGCAACAAAAAGTTAACTAAAAACTTTAAATAAATACATTTGAAAGAAAAAAATAAAAATAAAATTAGAAAATACCTAAAGACACACGGCAAAGGACAAAACACACGGCAAAGAGGTCCTTTGCCGTGTGCCTGTCGCCGTCAAACACACGGCAAAGGTCCTTTGCCGTGTGTCTCTCTCCCTCAGACACACGGCAAAGAATTTTTTTCACCTTTAGCAAGGCTTTTATTACATATATGTTAGGTGATATTATTTCATAGGATCATGAGAGCACACATATGATCATAGGTTATTGTGGTCTTGATCACTATATACATGCACCCCCTGATTCCGACGTTCTCGTGGACTTCCTCCGACGAAACCCTGATGATCTACGGGCCTCGGATCGTCTACCCCCTAGACATTCTTCTGACAGGGGTAGCCCGGCGTAGCTCTCTCTTGTTTTGTGTTTGATTATGTCATGGGATGATGTGAAACCATGTTGGTTCACAAGTTGGGGCACTATATGGCCCGGTTTCACCGTAACGGGGAGATTCCCCCTTATACAGGTCTAGAACCTTCGCTTCTAGGTTAGAGCGCATGCATGTGAGGGGGGACACATGCAATCACCTATATCAACCTGGCACCACACTCACACACAGATGCTAGGGACACATGCAAGTTTTCATCGATTCCGACGTTCTCGTGGACTTCCTCCGGCGAAACCCTGATGATCTGCGGGCCTCGGATCGTCTACCCCCCTAGACATTCTTCTGACAGGGGTAGCCCGGGGTAGCTCTCTCTTGTTTTGTGTCTGACTAAGTCATAGGATGATGTAAAACCATGTTGGTTCACAAGTTGGGGCACAATCCTACCCGGTTTCACCTGAACGAGGAGATTCCCCCTCATACAGGTCCAGAACCTTTCGCTTCTAGGTTAGAGCGCATGCATGCGAGGGGGACACATGCAATCACCTATACCAACCTTGCACCACACTCACACACATATCCTAGGGACACATGCAAGTTTTCAGATGATTCCGACGTTCTCGTGGTCTTCCTCCGGCGAAACCCTGATCTGCGGGACTCGAATCGTCTACCCCCCTAGACATTCTTCTGACAGGGGTAGCCCGGTGTAGCTCTCTCTTGTTTTGTGTCTAACTAGGTCATAGGATGATGTAAAACCATGTTGGTTCACAAGTTGGGGCACTATCCTACCCGGTTTCACCTGAATGGGGAGATTCCCCCTTATACAGGTCCATAACCTTCCGCTTCTAGGTTAGAGCGCATGCATGCGAGGTGGACACATGCAATCACCTATACCAACCTTGCACCACACTCACACACATATGCTAGGGACACATGCAAGTTTTCAGATGATTCCGACGTTCTTGCGGACTTCCACCGGCGAAACCCTGATCTGCGGGACTCGGACCGTCTACCCCCCTAGACATTCTTCTGACAGGGGTAGCCCGGCGTAGCTCTCTCTTGTTTTGTGTTTGATTATGTCATGGGATGATGTGAAACCATGTTGGTTCACAAGTTGGGGCACTATACGGCCCGGTTTCACCGTAACGGGGAGATTCACCCTTATACAGGTCCAGAACCTTCGCTTCTAGGTTAGAGCGCATGCATGTGAGGGGGGACACATGCAATCACCTATACCAACCTGGCACCACACTCACACACATATGCTAGGGACACATGCAAGTTTTCATCGATTCCAACGTTCTCGTGGACTTCCTCCGGCGAAACCCTAATGATCTGCAGGCCTCGGATCGTCTACCCCCCTAGACATTCTTCTGACAGGGGTAGCCGACGTAGCTCTCTCTTGTTTTGTGTCTGACAGGTCATAGGATGATGTAAAACCATGTTGGTTCACAAGTTGGGGCACTATCCTGCCTGGATTCACCTGAACGGGGAGATTCCCCCTTATACAGGTCCAGAACCTTTCGCTTCTAGGTTAGAGCGCATGCATGCGAGGGGGACACATGCAATCACCTATACAAACCTTGCACCACACTCACACACAATGCTAGGGACACATGCAAGTTTTCAGATGATTCCGACGTTCTCGTGGTCTTCCTCCGGCGAAATCCTGATCTGCGGGCCTCGGATCGTCTACCCCCCTAGACATTCTTCTGACAGGGGTAGCCTGGCGTAGCACTCTCTTGTTTTGTGTCTGACTAGGTCATAGGATGATGTAAAACCATGTTGGTTCACAAGTTGGGGAACTATCCTACCCGGTTTCACCTGAACGGGGAGATTCCCCCTTATACAGGTCCAGAACCTTCGCTTCTAGGTTAGAGCGCATGCATGCGAGGGGGACACATGCAATCACCTATACCAACCTTGCACCACACTCACACACACATATGCTAGGGACACATGCAAGTTTTCAGATGATTCCGACGTTCTCGTGGTCTTCCTCCGACGAAACCCTGATCTGCGGGACTCTGATCGTCTACCCCCCTAGACATTCTTCTGACAGGGGTAGCCCGGTGTAGCTCTCTCTTGTTTTGTGTCTGACTAGGTCATAGGATGATGTAAAACCATGTTGGTTCACAAGTTGGGGCACTATCCTACCCGGTTTCACGTGAACGGGGAGATTCCCCCTTATACAGGTCGAGAACCTTTCGCTTCTAGGTTAGAGCGCATGCATGCGAGAGGGACACATGCAATCACCTATACCAACCTTGCACCACACTCACACACATATGCTAGGGACACATGCAAGTTTTCAGATGATTCCGACGTTCTCGTGGTCTTCCTCCGGCGAAACCCTGATCTGCGGGACTCGGATCGTCTACCCCCCTAGACATTCTTCTGACAGGGGTAGCCCGGCGTAGCTCTCTCTTGTTTTGTGTCTGACTAGGTCATAGGATGATGTAAAACCATGTTGGTTCACAAGTTGGGGCACTATCCTACCCGGTTTCACCCGAACAGGGAGATTCCCCCTTATACAGGTCCAGAACCTTTCGCTTCTAGGTTAGAGCGCATGCATGCGAGGGGGACACACGCAATCACCTATACCAACCTTGCTCCACACTCACACACATATGCTAGGGACACATGCAAGTTTTCAGATGATTCCGACGTTCTCGTGGTCTTCCTCCGGCGAAACCCTGATCTGCGAGACTCAGATCGTCTACCCCCCTAGACATTCTTCTGATAGTGGTAGCCCGGCGTAGCTCTCTCTTGTTTGTGTCTGACTAGGTCATAGGATGATGTAAAACCATGTTGGTTCACAAGTTGGGGCACTATCCTACCCGGTTTCACCTAAACAGGGAGATTCCCCCTTATACAGGTCCATAACCTTTCGCTTCTAGGTTAGAGCGCATGCATGCGAGGGGGACACATGCAATCACCTATACCAACCTTGCACCACACTCACACACATATGCTAGGCACACATGCAAGTTTTCAGATGATTCCGACGATCTTGCGGACTTCCACCGGCGAAACCCTGATCTGCGGGACTCGGACCGTCTACCCCCCTAGACATTCTTCTGACAGGGGTAACCCGGCGTAGCTCTCTCTTGTTTTGTGTTTGATTATGTAATGGGATGATGTGAAACCATGTTGGTTCACAAGTTGGGGCACTATACGGCCCGGTTTCACCGTAACAGGGAGATTCCCCCTTATACAGGCCCAGAACCTTCGCTTCTAGGTTAGAGCGCATGCATGTGAGGGGGGACACATGCAATCACCTATACCAACCTGGCACCACACTCACACACATATGCTAGGGACACATGAAATTTTTCATCGATTCCGACGTTCTCGTGTACTTCCTCCGGCGAAACCCTGATGATATGCGGGCCTCGGATCGTCTACCCCCTAGACATTCTTCTGACAGGGGTAGCCCGGCGTAGCTCTCTCTTGTTTTGTGTCTGACTAGGTCATAGGATGATGTAAAACCATGTTGGTTCACAAGTTGGGGCACTATCCTACCCGGTTTCACGTGAACGGGGAGATTCCCCCTTATACAGGTCGAGAACCTTTCGCTTCTAGGTTAGAGCGCATGCATGCGAGAGGGACACATGCAATCACCTATACCAACCTTGCACCACACTCACACACATATGCTAGGGACACATGCAAGTTTTCAGATGATTCCGACGTTCTCGCGGACTTCCTCCGGCGAAACCCTGATCTACGGGACTCGGATCGTCTACCCCCTAGACATTCTTCTGACAGGGGTAGCCCGGCGTAACTCTCTCTTGTTTTGTGTCTGACTAGGTCATAGGATGATGTAAAACCATGTTGGCTCACAAGTTGGGGCACTATACGGCCCGATTTCACCATAACGGGGAGATTCCCCCTTATACAGGTCCAGAACCTTCGCTTCTAGGTTAGAGCGCATGCATGTGAGGGGGGACACATGCAATCACCTATACCATCCTGGCACCACACTCACACACATATGCTAGGTACACATGCAAGTTTTCATCGATTCCGACGTTCTCGTGGACTTCCTCCGGCGAAACCCTGATGATCTGCGGGCCTCGGATCGTCTACCCCCCTAGACATTCTTCTGACAGGGGTAGCCCGACGTAGCTCTCTCTTGTTTTGTGTCTGACTAGGTCATAGGATGATGTAAAACCATGTTAGTTCACAAGTTGGGGCACTATCCTACACGGTTTCACATGAACGGCGAGATCCCCCCTTATACAGGTCTAAAACCTTTCGCTTCTAGGTTAGAGCGCATGCATGCGAGAGGGACACATGCAATCACCTATAACAACCTTGCACCACACTCACACACATATGCTAGGGACACATGCAAGTTTTCATATGATTCCGACGTTCTCGTGGTCTTCCTCCGGCGAAACCCTGATCTGCGGGACTCGGATCGTCTACCCCCCTAGACATTCTTCTGACAGGGGTAGCCCGGCGTAGCTCTCTCTTGTTTTGTGTCTGACTAGGTCATAGGATGATGTAAAACCATGTTGGTTCACAAGTTGGGGCACTATCCTACCCGGTTTCACGTGAACGGGGAGATTCCCCCTTATACAGGTCGAGAACCTTTTGCTTCTAGGTTAGAGCGCATGCATGCGAGAGGGACACATGCAATCACCTATAACAACCTTGCACCACACTCACACACATATGCTAGGGACACATGCAAGTTTTCAGATGATTCCGACGTTCTCGTGGTCTTCCTCCGGCGAAACCCTGATCTGCGGGACTCGGATCGTCTACCCCCCTAGACATTCTTCTGACAGGGGTAGCCTGGCGTAGCTCTCTCTTGTTTTGTGTCTGACTAGGTGATAGGATGATGTAAAACCATGTTGGTTCACAAGTTGGGGCACTATCCTACCCGGTTTCACCTGAACGGGGAGATTCCCCCATATACAGGTCCATAACCTTTCGCTTCTAGGTTAGAGCGCATGCATGCGAGGGGGACACATGCAATCACCTATACCAACCTTGCACCACACTCACACACATATGCTAGGGACACATGCAAGTTTTCAGATGATTCCGACGTTCTTGCGGACTTCCACCGGCGAAACCCTGATCTGTGAGTGGGGACACATGCAATCACCTATACCAACCTGGCACCACACTCACACACATATGCTAGGGACACATGCAAGTTTTCATCGATTCCGACGTTCTCGTGGACTTCCTCCGGCGAAACCCTGATGATCTGCGGGCCTCGGATCGTCTACCCTCCTAGACATTCTTCTGACAGGGGTAGCCCGGCATAGCTCTCTCTTGTTTTGTGTCTGACTAGGTCATAGGATGATGTAAAACCATGTTGGTTCACAAGTTGGGGCACTATCCTACCCGGTTTCACCTGAACAGGGAGATTCCCCCTTATACAGGTCCATAACCTTTCGCTTCTAGGTTAGAGCGCATGCATGCGAGGGGGACACATGCAATCACCTATATAAACCTGGCACCACACTCACACACATATTCTAGGGACACATGCAAGTTTTCAGATGATTCCGACGTTCTCGCGGTCTTCCTCCGGCGAAACCCTGATCTGCGGGCCTCGGATCGTCTACCCCCCTAGACATTCTTCTGACAGGGGTAGCCCGGCGTAGCTCTCTCTTGTTTTGTGTCTGACTAGGTCATAGGATGATGTAAAACCATGTTGGTTCACAAGTTGGGGCACTATCCTACCCGATTTCACCTGAACGGGGAGATTCCCCCTTATACAGGTCCAGAACCTTCGCTTCTAGGTTAGAGCGCATGCATGCGAGGGGGACACATGCAATCACCTATACCAACCTTGCACCACACTCACACACATATGCTAGGGACACATGCAAGTTTTCAGATGATTCCGACGTTCGCGTGGTCTTCCTCCGACGAAACCCTGATCTGCGGGACTCGGATCGTCTACCCCCCTAGACATTCTTCTGACAGGGGTAGCCCGGCGTAGCTCTCTCTTGTTTTGTGTCTGACTAGGTCATAGGATGATGTAAAATCATGTTGGTTCACAAGTTGGGGCACTATCCTACCCGGTTTCACGTGAACGGGGAGATTCCCCCTTATACAGGTCGAGAACCTTTCGCTTCTAGGTTAGAGCGCATGCATGCGAGAGGGACACATGCAATCACCTATAACAACCTTGCACCACACTCACACACATATGCTAGGGACACATGCAAGTTTTCAGATGATTCCGACGTTCTCGTGGTCTTCCTCCGGCGAAACCCTGATCTGCGGGACTCGGATCGTCTACCCCCCTAGACATTCTTCTGACAGGGGTAGCCCGGCGTAGCTCTCTCTTGTTTTGTGTCTGACTAGGTCATAGGATGATGTAAAACCATGTTGGTTCACAAGTTGGGGCACTATCCTACCCGGTTTCACGTGAACGGGGAGATTCCCCCTTATACAGGTCGAGAACCTTTTGCTTCTAGGTTAGAGCGCATGCATGCGAGAGGGACACATGCAATCACCTTGACAACCTTGCACCACACTCACACACATATGCTAGGGACACATGCAAGTTTTCAGATGATTCCGACGTTCTCGTGGTCTTCCTTCGGCGAAACCCTCATCTGCGGGACTCGGATCGTCTACCCCCCTAGACATTCTTCTGACAGGGGTAGCCTGGCGTAGCTCTCTCTTGTTTTGTGTCTGACTAGGTGATAGGATGATGTAAAACCATGTTGGTTCACAAGTTGGGGCACTATCCTACCCGGTTTCACCTGAACGGGGAGATTCCCCCTTATACAGGTCCATAACCTTTCGCTTCTAGGTTAGAGCGCATGCATGCGAGGGGGACACATGCAATCACCTATACCAACCTTGAACCACACTCACACACATATGCTAGGGACACATGCAAGTTTTCAGATGATTCCGACGTTCTTGCGGACTTCCACCGGCGAAACCCTGATCTGCGGGACTCGGACCGTCTACCCCCCTGGACATTCTTTTGAAAGGGGTAGCCTGGCGTAGCTCTCTCTTGTTTTGTATTTGATTATGTCATGGGATGATGTGAAACCATGTTCGTTCACAAGTTGGGGCACTATACGGCCCGATTTCACCATAACGGGGAGATTCCCCCTTATACAGGTCCAGAACCTTCGCTTCTAGGTTAGAGCGCATGCATGTGAGGGGGGACACATGCAATCACCTATACCATCCTGGCACCACACTCACACACATATGCTAGGGACACATGCAAGTTTTCATCGATTCCGACGTTCTCGTGGACTTCCTCCGGCGAAACCCTGATGATCTGCGGGCCTCGGATCGTCTACCCCCCTAGACATTCTTCTGACAGGGGTAGCCCGACGTAGCTCTCTCTTGTTTTGTGTCTGACTAGGTCATAGGATGATGTAAAACCATGTTAGTTCACAAGTTGGGGCACTATCCTACACGGTTTCACATGAACGGCGAGATCCCCCCTTATACAGGTCTAGAACCTTTCGCTTCTAGGTTAGAGCGCATGCATGCGAGAGGGACACATGCAATCACCTATAACAACCTTGCACCACACTCACACACATATGCTAGGGACACATGCAAGTTTTCAGATGATTCCGACGTTCTCGTGGTCTTCCTCCGGCGAAACCCTGATCTGCGGGACTCGGATCGTCTACCCCCCTAGACATTCTTCTGACAGGGGTAGCCCGGCGTAGCTCTCTCTTGTTTTGTGTCTGACTAGGTCATAGGATGATGTAAAACCATGTTGGTTCACAAGTTGGGGCACTATCCTACCCGGTTTCACGTGAACGGGGAGATTCCCCCTTATACAGGTCGAGAACCTTTTGCTTCTAGGTTAGAGCGCATGCATGCGAGAGGGACACATGCAATCACCTATAACAACCTTGCACCACACTCACACACATATGCTAGGGACACATGCAAGTTTTCAGATGATTCCGACGTTCTCGTGGTCTTCCTCCGGCGAAACCCTGATCTGCGGGACTCGGATCGTCTACCCCCCTAGACATTCTTCTGACAGGGGTAGCCTGGCGTAGCTCTCTCTTGTTTTGTGTCTGACTAGGTGATAGGATGATGTAAAACCATGTTGGTTCACAAGTTGGGGCACTATCCTACCCGGTTTCACCTGAACGGGGAGATTCCCCCATATACAGGTCCATAACCTTTCGCTTCTAGGTTAGAGCGCATGCATGCGAGGGGGACACATGCAATCACCTATACCAACCTTGCACCACACTCACACACATATGCTAGGGACACATGCAAGTTTTCAGATGATTCCGACGTTCTTGCAGACTTCCACCGGCGAAACCCTGATCTGTGAGTGGGGACACATGCAATCACCTATACCAACCTGGCACCACACTCACACACATATGCTAGGGACACATGCAAGTTTTCATCGATTCCGACGTTCTCGTGGACTTCCTCCGGCGAAACCCTGATGATCTGCGGGCCTCGGATCGTCTACCCCCCTAGACATTCTTCTGACAGGGGTAGCCTGGCGTAGCTCTCTCTTGTTTTGTGTCTGACTAGGTCATAGGATGATGTAAAACCATGTTGGTTCACAAGTTGGGGCACTATCCTACCCGGTTTCACCTGAACGGGGAGATTCCCCCATATACAGGTCCATAACCTTTCGCTTCTAGGTTAGAGCGCATGCATGCGAGGGGGACACATGCAATCACCTATACCAACCTTGCACCACACTCACACACATATGCTAGGGACACATGCAAGTTTTCAGATGATTCCGACGTTCTTGCGGACTTCCACCGGCGAAACCCTGATCTGTGAGTGGGGACACATGCAATCACCTATACCAACCTGGCACCACACTCACACACATATGCTAGGGACACATGCAAGTTTTCATCGATTCCGACGTTCTCGTGGACTTCCTCCGGCGAAACCCTGATGATCTGTGGGCCTCGGATCGTCTACCCCCCTAGACATTCTTCAGACAGGGGTAGCCCGGCGTAGCTCTCTCTTGTTTTGTGTCTGACTAGGTCATAGGATGATGTAAAACCATGTTGGTTCACAAGTTGGGGCACTATCCTACCCGGTTTCACCTGAACAGGGAGATTCCCCCTTATACAGGTCCATAACCTTTCGCTTCTAGGTTAGAGCGCATGCATGCGAGGGGGACACATGCAATCACCTATACAAACCTGGCACCACACTCACACACATATTCTAGGGACACATGCAAGTTTTCAGATGATTCCGACGTTCTCGTGGTCTTCCTCCGGCGAAACCCTGATCTGCGGGCCTCGGATCGTCTACCCCCCTAGACATTCTTCTGACAGGGGTAGCCCGGCGTAGCTCTCTCTTGTTTTGTGTCTGACTAGGTCATAGGATGATGTAAAACCATGTTGGTTCACAAGTTGGGGCACTATCCTACCCGGTTTCACCTGAACAGGGAGATTCCCCCTTATACAGGTCCAGAACCTTCGCTTCTAGGTTAGAGCGCATGCATGCGAGGGGGACACATGCAATCACCTATACCAACCTTGCACCACACTCACACACATATGCTAGGGACACATGCAAGTTTTCAGATGATTCCGACGTTCGCGTGGTCTTCCTCCGACGAAACCCTGATCTGCGGGACTCGGATCGTCTACCCCCCTAGACATTCTTCTGACAGGGGTAGCCCGACGTAGCTCTCTCTTGTTTTGTGTCTGACTAGGTCATAGGATGATGTAAAACCATGTTGGTTCACAAGTTGGGGCACTATCCTACCCGGTTTCACGTGAACGGGGAGATTCCCCCTTATACAGGTCGAGAACCTTTCGCTTCTAGGTTAGAGCGCATGCATGCGAGAGGGACACATGCAATCACCTATAACAACCTTGCACCACACTCACACACATATGCTAGGGACACATGCAAGTTTTCAGATGATTCCGACGTTCTCGTGGTCTTCCTCCGGCGAAACCCTGATCTGCGGGACTCGGATCGTCTACCCCCCTAGACATTCTTCTGACAGGGGTAGCCCGGCGTAGCTCTCTTTTGTTTTGTGTCTGACTAGGTCATAGGATGATGTAAAACCATGTTGGTTCACAAGTTGGGGCACTATCCTACCCGTTTTCACGTGAACGGGGAGATTCCCCCTTATACAGGTCGAGAACCTTTTGCTTCTAGGTTAGAGCGCATGCATGCGAGAGGGACACATGCAATCACCTATAACAACCTTGCACCACACTCACACACATATGCTAGGGACACATGCAAGTTTTCAGATGATTCCGACGTTCTCGGGTCTTCCTTCGGCGAAACCCTGATCTGCGGGACTCGGATCGTCTACCCCCCTAGACATTCTTCTGACAGGGGTAGCCTGGCGTAGCTCTCTCTTGTTTTGTGTCTGACTAGGTGATAGGATGATGTAAAACCATGTTGGTTCACAAGTTGGGGCACTATCCTACCCGGTTTCACCTGAACGGGGAGATTCCCCCATATACAGGTCCATAACCTTTCGCTTCTAGGTTAGAGCGCATGGATGCGAGGGGGACACATGCAATCACCTATACCAACCTTGCACCACACTCACACACATATGCTAGGGACACATGCAAGTTTTCAGATGATTCCGACGTTCTTGCGGACTTCCACCGGCGAAACCCTGATATGTGAGTGGGGACACATGCAATCACCTATACCAACCTGGCACCACACTCACACACATATGCTAGGGACACATGCAAGTTTTCATCGATTCCGACGTTCTCGTGGACTTCCTCCGGCGAAACCCTGATGATCTGCGGGCCTCGGATCGTCTACCCTCCTAGACATTCTTCTGACAGGGGTAGCCCGGCATAGCTCTCTCTTGTTTTGTGTCTGACTAGGTCATAGGATGATGTAAAACCATGTTGGTTCACAAGTTGGGGCACTATCCTACCCGGTTTCACCTGAACAGGGAGATTCCCCCTTATACAGGTCCATAACCTTTCGCTTCTAGGTTAGAGCGCATGCATGCGAGGGGGACACATGCAATCACCTATACCAACCTTGAACCACACTCACACACATATGCTAGGGACACATGCAAGTTTTCAGATGATTCCGACGTTCTTGCGGACTTCCACCGGCGAAACCCTGATCTGCGGGACTCGGACCGTCTACCCCCCTAGACATTCTTTTGACAGGGGTAGCCTGGCGTAGCTCTCTCTTGTTTTGTATTTGATTATGTCATGGGATGATGTGAAACCATGTTGGTTCACAAGTTGGGGCACTATACGGCCCGATTTCACCATAACGGGGAGATTCCCCCTTATACAGGTCCAGAACCTTCGCTTCTAGGTTAGAGCGCATGCATGTGAGGGGGGACACATGCAATCACCTATACCATCCTGGCACCACACTCACACACATATGCTAGGGACACATGCAAGTTTTCATCGATTCCGACGTTCTCGTGGACTTCCTCCGGCGAAACCCTGATGATCTGCGGGCCTCGGATCGTCTACCCCCCTAGACATTCTTCTGACAGGGGTAGCCCGACGTAGCTCTCTCTTGTTTTGTGTCTGACTAGGTCATAGGATGATGTAAAACCATGTTGGTTCACAAGTTGGGGCACTATCCTACACGGTTTCACATGAACGGCGAGATCCCCCCTTATACAGGTCTAGAACCTTTCGCTTCTAGGTTAGAGCGCATGCATGCGAGAGGGACACATGCAATCACCTATAACAACCTTGCACCACACTCACACACATATGCTAGGGACACATGCAAGTTTTCAGATGATTCCGACGTTCTCGTGGTCTTCCTCCGGCGAAACCCTGATCTGCGGGACTCGGATCGTCTACCCCCCTAGACATTCTTCTGACAGGGGTAGCCCGGCGTAGCTCTCTCTTGTTTTGTGTCTGACTAGGTCATAGGATGATGTAAAACCATGTTGGTTCACAAGTTGGGGCACTATCCTACCCGGTTTCACGTGAACGGGGAGATTCCCCCTTATACAGGTCGAGAACCTTTTGCTTCTAGGTTAGAGCGCATGCATGCGAGAGGGACACATGCAATCACCTATAACAACCTTGCACCACACTCACACACATATGCTAGGGACACATGCAAGTTTTCAGATGATTCCGACGTTCTCGTGGTCTTCCTCCGGCGAAACCCTGATCTGCGGGACTCGGATCGTCTACCCCCCTAGACATTCTTCTGACAGGGGTAGCCTGGCGTAGCTCTCTCTTGTTTTGTGTCTGACTAGGTGATAGGATGATGTAAAACCATGTTGGTTCACAAGTTGGGGCACTATCCTACCCGGTTTCACCTGAACGGGGAGATTCCCCCATATACAGGTCCATAACCTTTCGCTTCTAGGTTAGAGCGCATGCATGCGAGGGGGACACATGCAATCACCTATACCAACCTTGCACCACACTCACACACATATGCTAGGGACACATGCAAGTTTTCAGATGATTCCGACGTTCTTGCGGACTTCCACCGGCGAAACCCTGATCTGTGAGTGGGGACACATGCAATCACCTATACCAACCTGGCACCACACTCACACACATATGCTAGGGACACATGCAAGTTTTCATCGATTCCGACGTTCTCGTGGACTTCCTCCGGCGAAACCCTGATGATCTGCGGGCCTCGGATCGTCTACCCCCCTAGACATTCTTCTGACAGGGGTAGCCTGGCGTAGCTCTCTCTTGTTTTGTGTCTGACTAGGTCATAGGATGATGTAAAACCATGTTGGTTCACAAGTTGGGGCACTATCCTACCCGGTTTCACCTGAACGGGGAGATTCCCCCATATACAGGTCCATAACCTTTCGCTTCTAGGTTAGAGCGCATGCATGCGAGGGGGACACATGCAATCACCTATACCAACCTTGCACCACACTCACACACATATGCTAGGGACACATGCAAGTTTTCAGATGATTCCGACGTTCTTGCGGACTTCCACCGGCGAAACCCTGATCTGTGAGTGGGGACACATGCAATCACCTATACCAACCTGGCACCACACTCACACACATATGCTAGGGACACATGCAAGTTTTCATCGATTCCGACGTTCTCGTGGACTTCCTCCGGCGAAACCCTGATGATCTGTGGGCCTCGGATCGTCTACCCCCCTAGACATTCTTCAGACAGGGGTAGCCCGGCGTAGCTCTCTCTTGTTTTGTGTCTGACTAGGTCATAGGATGATGTAAAACCATGTTGGTTCACAAGTTGGGGCACTATCCTACCCGGTTTCACCTGAACAGGGAGATTCCCCCTTATACAGGTCCATAACCTTTCGCTTCTAGGTTAGAGCGCATGCATGCGAGGGGGACACATGCAATCACCTATACAAACCTGGCACCACACTCACACACATATTCTAGGGACACATGCAAGTTTTCAGATGATTCCGACGTTCTCGTGGTCTTCCTCCGGCGAAACCCTGATCTGCGGGCCTCGGATCGTCTACCCCCCTAGACATTCTTCTGACAGGGGTAGCCCGGCGTAGCTCTCTCTTGTTTTGTGTCTGACTAGGTCATAGGATGATGTAAAACCATGTTGGTTCACAAGTTGGGGCACTATCCTACCCGGTTTCACCTGAACAGGGAGATTCCCCCTTATACAGGTCCAGAACCTTCGCTTCTAGGTTAGAGCGCATGCATGCGAGGGGGACACATGCAATCACCTATACCAACCTTGCACCACACTCACACACATATGCTAGGGACACATGCAAGTTTTCAGATGATTCCGACGTTCGCGTGGTCTTCCTCCGACGAAACCCTGATCTGCGGGACTCGGATCGTCTACCCCCCTAGACATTCTTCTGACAGGGGTAGCCCGACGTAGCTCTCTCTTGTTTTGTGTCTGACTAGGTCATAGGATGATGTAAAACCATGTTGGTTCACAAGTTGGGGCACTATCCTACCCGGTTTCACGTGAACGGGGAGATTCCCCCTTATACAGGTCGAGAACCTTTCGCTTCTAGGTTAGAGCGCATGCATGCGAGAGGGACACATGCAATCACCTATAACAACCTTGCACCACACTCACACACATATGCTAGGGACACATGCAAGTTTTCAGATGATTCCGACGTTCTCGTGGTCTTCCTCCGGCGAAACCCTGATCTGCGGGACTCGGATCGTCTACCCCCCTAGACATTCTTCTGACAGGGGTAGCCCGGCGTAGCTCTCTTTTGTTTTGTGTCTGACTAGGTCATAGGATGATGTAAAACCATGTTGGTTCACAAGTTGGGGCACTATCCTACCCGTTTTCACGTGAACGGGGAGATTCCCCCTTATACAGGTCGAGAACCTTTTGCTTCTAGGTTAGAGCGCATGCATGCGAGAGGGACACATGCAATCACCTATAACAACCTTGCACCACACTCACACACATATGCTAGGGACACATGCAAGTTTTCAGATGATTCCGACGTTCTCGGGTCTTCCTTCGGCGAAACCCTGATCTGCGGGACTCGGATCGTCTACCCCCCTAGACATTCTTCTGACAGGGGTAGCCTGGCGTAGCTCTCTCTTGTTTTGTGTCTGACTAGGTGATAGGATGATGTAAAACCATGTTGGTTCACAAGTTGGGGCACTATCCTACCCGGTTTCACCTGAACGGGGAGATTCCCCCATATACAGGTCCATAACCTTTCGCTTCTAGGTTAGAGCGCATGGATGCGAGGGGGACACATGCAATCACCTATACCAACCTTGCACCACACTCACACACATATGCTAGGGACACATGCAAGTTTTCAGATGATTCCGACGTTCTTGCGGACTTCCACCGGCGAAACCCTGATATGTGAGTGGGGACACATGCAATCACCTATACCAACCTGGCACCACACTCACACACATATGCTAGGGACACATGCAAGTTTTCATCGATTCCGACGTTCTCGTGGACTTCCTCCGGCGAAACCCTGATGATCTGCGGGCCTCGGATCGTCTACCCTCCTAGACATTCTTCTGACAGGGGTAGCCCGGCATAGCTCTCTCTTGTTTTGTGTCTGACTAGGTCATAGGATGATGTAAAACCATGTTGGTTCACAAGTTGGGGCACTATCCTACCCGGTTTCACCTGAACAGGGAGATTCCCCCTTATACAGGTCCATAACCTTTCGCTTCTAGGTTAGAGCGCATGCATGCGAGGGGGACACATGCAATCACCTATACCAACCTTGAACCACACTCACACACATATGCTAGGGACACATGCAAGTTTTCAGATGATTCCGACGTTCTTGCGGACTTCCACCGGCGAAACCCTGATCTGGGGGACTCGGACCGTCTACCCCCCTAGACATTCTTTTGACAGGGGTAGCCTGGCGTAGCTCTCTCTTGTTTTGTATTTGATTATGTCATGGGATGATGTGAAACCATGTTGGTTCACAAGTTGGGGCACTATACGGCCCGATTTCACCATAACGGGGAGATTCCCCCTTATACAGGTCCAGAACCTTCGCTTCTAGGTTAGAGCGCATGCATGTGAGGGGGGACACATGCAATCACCTATACCATCCTGGCACCACACTCACACACATATGCTAGGGACACATGCAAGTTTTCATCGATTCCGACGTTCTCGTGGACTTCCTCCGGCGAAACCCTGATGATCTGCGGGCCTCGGATCGTCTACCCCCCTAGACATTCTTCTGACAGGGGTAGCCCGACGTAGCTCTCTCTTGTTTTGTGTCTGACTAGGTCATAGGATGATGTAAAACCATGTTGGTTCACAAGTTGGGGCACTATCCTACACGGTTTCACATGAACGGCGAGATCCCCCCTTATACAGGTCTAGAACCTTTCGCTTCTAGGTTAGAGCGCATGCATGCGAGAGGGACACATGCAATCACCTATAACAACCTTGCACCACACTCACACACATATGCTAGGGACACATGCAAGTTTTCAGATGATTCCGACGTTCTCGTGGTCTTCCTCCGGCGAAACCCTGATCTGCGGGACTCGGATCGTCTACCCCCCTAGACATTCTTCTGACAGGGGTAGCCCGGCGTAGCTCTCTCTTGTTTTGTTTCTGACTAGGTCATAGGATGATGTAAAACCATGTTGGTTCACAAGTTGGGGCACTATCCTACCCGGTTTCACGTGAACGGGGAGATTCCCCCTTATACAGGTCGAGAACCTTTTGCTTCTAGGTTAGAGCGCATGCATGCGAGAGGGACACATGCAATCACCTATAACAACCTTGCACCACACTCACACACATATGCTAGGGACACATGCAAGTTTTCAGATGATTCCGACGTTCTCGTGGTCTTCCTCCGGCGAAACCCTGATCTGCGGGACTCGGATCGTCTACCCCCCTAGACATTCTTCTGACAGGGGTAGCCTGGCGTAGCTCTCTCTTGTTTTGTGTCTGACTAGGTGATAGGATGATGTAAAACCATGTTGGTTCACAAGTTGGGGCACTATCCTACCCGGTTTCACCTGAACGGGGAGATTCCCCCATATACAGGTCCATAACCTTTCGCTTCTAGGTTAGAGCGCATGCATGCGAGGGGGACACATGCAATCACCTATACCAACCTTGCACCACACTCACACACATATGCTAGGGACACATGCAAGTTTTCAGATGATTCCGACGTTCTTGCGGACTTCCACCGGCGAAACCCTGATCTGTGAGTGGGGACACATGCAATCACCTATACCAACCTGGCACCACACTCACACACATATGCTAGGGACACATGCAAGTTTTCATCGATTCCGACGTTCTCGTGGACTTCCTCCGGCGAAACCCTGATGATCTGCGGGCCTCGGATCGTCTACCCCCCTAGACATTCTTCTGACAGGGGTAGCCTGGCGTAGCTCTCTCTTGTTTTGTGTCTGACTAGGTCATAGGATGATGTAAAACCATGTTGGTTCACAAGTTGGGGCACTATCCTACCCGGTTTCACCTGAACGGGGAGATTCCCCCATATACAGGTCCATAAACTTTCGCTTCTAGGTTAGAGCGCATGCATGCGAGGGGGACACATGCAATCACCTATACCAACCTTGCACCACACTCACACACATATGCTAGGGACACATGCAAGTTTTCAGATGATTCCGACGTTCTTGCGGACTTCCACCGGCGAAACCCTGATCTGTGAGTGGGGACACATGCAATCACCTATACCAACCTGGCACCACACTCACACACATATGCTAGGGACACATGCAAGTTTTCATCGATTCCGACGTTCTCGTGGACTTCCTCCGGCGAAACCCTGATGATCTGCGGGCCTCGGATCGTCTACCCCCCTAGACATTCTTCTGACAGGGGTAGCCCGGCGTAGCTCTCTCTTGTTTTGTGTCTGACTAGGTCATAGGATGATGTAAAACCATGTTGGTTCACAAGTTGGGGCACTATCCTACCCGGTTTCACCTGAACAGGGAGATTCCCCCTTATACAGGTACATAACCTTTCGCTTCTAGGTTAGAGCGCATGCATGCGAGGGGGACACATGCAATCACCTATACAAACCTGGCACCACACTCACACACATATTCTAGGGACACATGCAAGTTTTCAGATGATTCCGACGTTCTCGTGGTCTTCCTCCGGCGAAACCCTGATCTGCGGGCCTCGGATCGTCTACCCCCCTAGACATTCTTCTGACAGGGGTAGCCCGGCGTAGCTCTCTCTTGTTTTGTGTCTGACTAGGTCATAGGATGATGTAAAACCATGTTGGTTCACAAGTTGGGGCACTATCCTACCCGGTTTCACCTGAACAGGGAGATTCCCCCTTATACAGGTCCAGAACCTTCGCTTCTAGGTTAGAGCGCATGCATGCGAGGGGGACACATGCAATCACCTATACCAACCTTGCACCACACTCACACACATATGCTAGGGACACATGCAAGTTTTCAGATGATTCCGACGTTCGCGTGGTCTTCCTCCGACGAAACCCTGATCTGCGGGACTCGGATCGTCTACCCCCCTAGACATTCTTCTGACAGGGGTAGCCCGACGTAGCTCTCTCTTGTTTTGTGTCTGACTAGGTCATAGGATGATGTAAAACCATGTTGGTTCACAAGTTGGGGCACTATCCTACCCGGTTTCACGTGAACGGGGAGATTCCCCCTTATACAGGTCGAGAACCTTTCGCTTCTAGGTTAGAGCGCATGCATGCGAGAGGGACACATGCAATCACCTATAACAACCTTGCACCACACTCACACACATATGCTAGGGACACATGCAAGTTTTCAGATGATTCCGACGTTCTCGTGGTCTTCCTCCGGCGAAACCCTGATCTGCGGGACTCGGATCGTCTACCCCCCTAGACATTCTTCTGACAGGGGTAGCCCGGCGTAGCTCTCTTTTGTTTTGTGTCTGACTAGGTCATAGGATGATGTAAAACCATGTTGGTTCACAAGTTGGGGCACTATCCTACCCGGTTTCACGTGAACGGGGAGATTCCCCCTTATACAGGTCGAGAACCTTTTGCTTCTAGGTTAGAGCGCATGCATGCGAGAGGGACACATGCAATCACCTATAACAACCTTGCACCACACTCACACACATATGCTAGGGACACATGCAAGTTTTCAGATGATTCCGACGTTCTCGGGTCTTCCTTCGGCGAAACCCTGATCTGCGGGACTCGGATCGTCTACCCCCCTAGACATTCTTCTGACAGGGGTAGCCTGGCGTAGCTCTCTCTTGTTTTGTGTCTGACTAGGTGATAGGATGATGTAAAACCATGTTGGTTCACAAGTTGGGGCACTATCCTACCCGGTTTCACCTGAACGGGGAGATTCCCCCATATACAGGTCCATAACCTTTCGCTTCTAGGTTAGAGCGCATGGATGCGAGGGGGACACATGCAATCACCTATACCAACCTTGCACCACACTCACACACATATGCTAGGGACACATGCAAGTTTTCAGATGATTCCGACGTTCTTGCGGACTTCCACCGGCGAAACCCTGATCTGTGAGTGGGGACACATGCAATCACCTATACCAACCTGGCACCACACTCACACACATATGCTAGGGACACATGCAAGTTTTCATCGATTCCGACGTTCTCGTGGACTTCCTCCGGCGAAACCCTGATGATCTGCGGGCCTCGGATCGTCTACCCTCCTAGACATTCTTCTGACAGGGGTAGCCCGGCATAGCTCTCTCTTGTTTTGTGTCTGACTAGGTCATAGGATGATGTAAAACCATGTTGGTTCACAAGTTGGGGCACTATCCTACCCGGTTTCACCTGAACAGGGAGATTCCCCCTTATACAGGTCCATAACCTTTCGCTTCTAGGTTAGAGCGCATGCATGCGAGGGGGACACATGCAATCACCTATATAAACCTGGCACCACACTCACACACATATTCTAGGGACACATGCAAGTTTTCAGATGATTCCGACGTTCTCGCGGTCTTCCTCCGGCGAAACCCTGATCTGCGGGCCTCGGATCGTCTACCCCCCTAGACATTCTTCTGACAGGGGTAGCCCGGCGTAGCTCTCTCTTGTTTTGTGTCTGACTAGGTCATAGGATGATGTAAAACCATGTTGGTTCACAAGTTGGGGCACTATCCTACCCGGTTTCACCTGAACGGGGAGATTCCCCCATATACAGGTCCATAACCTTTCGCTTCTAGGTTAGAGCGCATGCATGCGAGGGGGACACATGCAATCACCTATACCAACCTTGCACCACACTCACACACATATGCTAGGGACACATGCAAGTTTTCAGATGATTCCGACGTTCGCGTGGTCTTCCTCCGACGAAACCCTGATCTGCGGGACTCGGATCGTCTACCCCCCTAGACATTCTTCTGACAGGGGTAGCCCGGCGTAGCTCTCTCTTGTTTTGTGTCTGACTAGGTCATAGGATGATGTAAAATCATGTTGGTTCACAAGTTGGGGCACTATCCTACCCGGTTTCACGTGAACGGGGAGATTCCCCCTTATACAGGTCGAGAACCTTTCGCTTCTAGGTTAGAGCGCATGCATGCGAGAGGGACACATGCAATCACCTATAACAACCTTGCACCACACTCACACACATATGCTAGGGACACATGCAAGTTTTCAGATGATTCCGACGTTCTCGTGGTCTTCCTCCGGCGAAACCCTGATCTGCGGGACTCGGATCGTCTACCCCCCTAGACATTCTTCTGACAGGGGTAGCCCGGCGTAGCTCTCTCTTGTTTTGTGTCTGACTAGGTCATAGGATGATGTAAAACCATGTTGGTTCACAAGTTGGGGCACTATCCTACCCGGTTTCACGTGAACGGGGAGATTCCCCCTTATACAGGTCGAGAACCTTTTGCTTCTAGGTTAGAGCGCATGCATGCGAGAGGGACACATGCAATCACCTATAACAACCTTGCACCACACTCACACACATATGCTAGGGACACATGCAAGTTTTCAGATGATTCCGACGTTCTCGTGGTCTTCCTCCGGCGAAACCCTGATCTGCGGGACTCGGATCGTCTACCCCCCTAGACATTCTTCTGACAGGGGTAGCCCGGCGTAGCTCTCTCTTGTTTTGTGTCTGACTAGGTCATAGGATGATGTAAAACCATGTTGGTTCACAAGTTGGGGCACTATCCTACCCGGTTTCACGTGAACGGGGAGATTCCCCCTTATACAGGTCGAGAACCTTTTGCTTCTAGGTTAGAGCGCATGCATGCGAGAGGAACACATGCAATCACCTATAACAACCTTGCACCACACTCACACACATATGCTAGGGACACATGCAAGTTTTCAGATGATTCCGACGTTCTCGTGGTCTTCCTTCGGCGAAACCCTCATCTGCGGGACTCGGATCATCTACCCCCCTAGACATTCTTCTGACAGGGGTAGCCTGGCGTAGCTCTTTCTTGTTTTGTGTCTGACTAGGTGATAGGAAGATGTAAAACCATGTTGGTTCACAAGTTGGGGCACTATCCTACCCGGTTTCACCTGAACGGGGAGATTCCCCCTTATACAGGTCCATAACCTTTCGCTTCTAGGTTAGAGCGCATGCATGCGAGGGGGACACATGCAATCACCTATACCAACCTTGAACCACACTCACACACATATGCTAGGGACACATGCAAGTTTTCAGATGATTCCGACGTTCTTGCGGACTTCCACCGGCGAAACCCTGATCTGCGGGACTCGGGCCGTCTACCCCCCTAGACATTCTTTTGACAGGTGTAGCCTGGCGTAGCTCTCTCTTGTTTTGTATTTGATTATGTCATGGGATGATGTGAAACCATGTTGGTTCACAAGTTGGGGCACTATACGGCCCGATTTCACCATAACGGGGAGATTCCCCCTTATACAGGTCCAGAACCTTCGCTTCTAGGTTAGAGCGCATGCATGTGAGGGGGGACACATGCAATCACCTATACCAACCTGGCACCACACTCACACACATATGCTAGGGACACATGCAAGTTTTCATCGATTCCGACGTTCTCGTGGACTTCCTCCGGCGAAACCCCGATGATCTGCGGGCCTCGGATCGTCTACTCCCCTAGACATTCTTCTGACAGGGGTAGCCCGACGTAGCTCTCTCTTGTTTTGTGTCTGACTAGGTCATAGGATGATGTAAAACCATGTTGGTTCACAAGTTGGGGCACTATCCTACACGGTTTCACATGAACGGCGAGATCCCCCCTTATACAGGTCTAGAACCTTTCGCTTCTAGGTTAGAGCGCATGCATGCGAGAGGGACACATGCAATCACCTATAACAACCTTGCACCACACTCACACACATATGCTAGGGACACATGCAAGTTTTCAGATGATTCCGACGTTCTCTTGGTCTTCCTCCGGCGAAACCCTGATCTGCGGGACTCGGATCGTCTACCCCCCTAGACATTCTTCTGACAGGGGTAGCCCGGCGTAGCTCTCTCTTGTTTTGTGTCTGACTAGGTCATAGGATGATGTAAAACCATGTTGGTTCACAAGTTGGGGCACTATCCTACCCGGTTTCACGTGAACGGGGAGATTCCCCCTTATACAGGTCGAGAACCTTTTGCTTCTAGGTTAGAGCGCATGCATGCGAGAGGGACACATGCAATCACCTATAACAACCTTGCACCACACTCACACACATATGCTAGGGACACATGCAAGTTTTCAGATGATTCCGACGTTCTCGTGGTCTTCCTCCGGCGAAACCCTGATCTGCGGGACTCGGATCGTCTACCCCCCTAGACATTCTTCTGACAGGGGTAGCCTGGCGTAGCTTTCTCTTGTTTTGTGTCTGACTAGGTGATAGGATGATGTAAAACCATGTTGGTTCACAAGTTGGGGCACTATCCTACCCGGTTTCACCTGAACGGGGAGATTCCCCCATATACAGGTCCATAACCTTTCGCTTCTAGGTTAGAGCGCATGCATGCGAGGGGGACACATGCAATCACCTATACCAACCTTGCACCACACTCACACACATATGCTAGGGACACATGCAAGTTTTCAGATGATTCCGACGTTCTTGCGGACTTCCACCGGCGAAACCCTGATCTGTGAGTGGGGACACATGCAATCACCTATACCAACCTGGCACCACACTCACACACATATGCTAGGGACACATGCAAGTTTTCATCGATTCCGACGTTCTCGTGGACTTCCTCCGGCGAAACCCTGATGATCTGCGGGCCTCGGATCATCTACCCCCCTAGACATTCTTCTGACAGGGGTAGCCCGGCGTAGCTCTCTCTTGTTTTGTGTCTGACTAGGTCATAGGATGATGTAAAACCATGTTGGTTCACAAGTTGGGGCACTATCCTACCCGGTTTCACCTGAACAGGGAGATTCCCCCTTATACAGGTCCATAACCTTTCGCTTCTAGGTTAGAGCGCATGCATGCGAGGGGGACACATGCAATCACCTATACAAACCTGGCACCACACTCACACACATATTCTAGGGACACATGCAAGTTTTCAGATGATTCCGACGTTCTCGTGGTCTTCCTCCGGCGAAACCCTGATCTGCGGGCCTCGGATCGTCTACCCCCCTAGACATTCTTCTGACAGGGGTAGCCCGGCGTAGCTCTCTCTTGTTTTGTGTCTGACTAGGTCATAGGATGATGTAAAACCATGTTGGTTCACAAGTTGGGGCACTATCCTACCCGGTTTCACCTGAACAGGGAGATTCCCCCTTATACAGGTCCAGAACCTTCGCTTCTAGGTTAGAGCGCATGCATGCGAGGGGGACACATGCAATCACCTATACCAACCTTGCACCACACTCACACACATATGCTAGGGACACATGCAAGTTTTCAGATGATTCCGACGTTCGCGTGGTCTTCCTCCGACGAAACCCTGATCTGCGGGACTCGGATCGTCTACCCCCCTAGACATTCTTCTGACAGGGGTAGCCCGACGTAGCTCTCTCTTGTTTTGTGTCTGACTAGGTCATAGGATGATGTAAAACCATGTTGGTTCACAAGTTGGGGCACTATCCTACCCGGTTTCACGTGAACGGGGAGATTCCCCCTTATACAGGTCGAGAACCTTTCGCTTCTAGGTTAGAGCGCATGCATGCGAGAGGGACACATGCAATCACCTATAACAACCTTGCACCACACTCACACACATATGCTAGGGACACATGCAAGTTTTCAGATGATTCCGACGTTCTCGTGGTCTTCCTCCGGCGAAACCCTGATCTGCGGGACTCGGATCGTCTACCCCCCTAGACATTCTTCTGACAGGGGTAGCCCGGCGTAGCTCTCTTTTGTTTTGTGTCTGACTAGGTCATAGGATGATGTAAAACCATGTTGGTTCACAAGTTGGGGCACTATCCTACCCGGTTTCACGTGAACGGGGAGATTCCCCCTTATACAGGTCGAGAACCTTTTGCTTCTAGGTTAGAGCGCATGCATGCGAGAGGGACACATGCAATCACCTATAACAACCTTGCACCACACTCACACACATATGCTAGGGACACATGCAAGTTTTCAGATGATTCCGACGTTCTCGGGTCTTCCTTCGGCGAAACCCTGATCTGCGGGACTCGGATCGTCTACCCCCCTAGACATTCTTCTGACAG
This sequence comes from Avena sativa, assembly GCA_916181665.1. Lineage (NCBI taxonomy): Eukaryota > Viridiplantae > Streptophyta > Magnoliopsida > Poales > Poaceae > Avena > Avena sativa. The sequence goes on from OV702296.1 coordinate 390,187,220, forward strand.
GGGTAGCCTGGCGTAGCTCTCTCTTGTTTTGTGTCTGACTAGGTGATAGGATGATGTAAAACCATGTTGGTTCACAAGTTGGGGCACTATCCTACCCGGTTTCACCTGAACGGGGAGATTCCCCCATATACAGGTCCATAACCTTTCGCTTCTAGGTTAGAGCGCATGCATGCGAGGGGGACACATGCAATCACCTATACCAACCTTGCACCACACTCACACACATATGCTAGGGACACATGCAAGTTTTCAGATGATTCCGACGTTCTTGCGGACTTCCACCGGCGAAACCCTGATCTGTGAGTGGGGACACATGCAATCACCTATACCAACCTGGCACCACACTCACACACATATGCTAGGGACACATGCAAGTTTTCATTGATTCCGACGTTCTCGTGGACATCATCCGGCGAAACCCTAATGATCTGCGGGCCTCGGATCGTCTACCCCCCTAGACATTCTTCTGACAGGGGTAGCCCAGCGTAGCTCTCTCTTGTTTTGTGTCTGACTAGGTCATAGGATGATGTAAAACCATGTTGGTTCACAAGTTGGGGCACTATCCTACCCGGTTTCACTTGAACAGGGAGATTCCCCCTTATACAGGTCCATAACCTTTCGCTTCTAGGTTAGAGCGCATGCATGCGAGGGGGACACATGCAATCACCTATACAAACCTGGCACCACACTCACACACATATTCTAGGGACACATGCAAGTTTTCAGATGATTCCGACGTTCTCGTGGTCTTCCTCCGGCGAAACCCTGATCTGCGGGCCTCGGATCGTCTACCCCCCTAGACATTCTTCTGACAGGGGTAGCCCGGCGTAGCTCTCTCTTGTTTTGTGTCTGACTAGGTCATAGGATGATGTAAAACCATGTTGGTTCACAAGTTGGGGCACTATCCTACCCGGTTTCACCTGAACAGGGAGATTCCCCCTTATACAGGTCCAGAACCTTCGCTTCTAGGTTAGAGCGCATGCATGCGAGGGGGACACATGCAATCACCTATACCAACCTTGCACCACACTCACACACATATGCTAGGGACACATGCAAGTTTTCAGATGATTCCGACGTTCGCGTGGTCTTCCTCCGACGAAACCCTGATCTGCGGGACTCGGATCGTCTACCCCCCTAGACATTCTTCTGACAGGGGTAGCCCGACGTAGCTCTCTCTTGTTTTGTGTCTGACTAGGTCATAGGATGATGTAAAACCATGTTGGTTCACAAGTTGGGGCACTATCCTACCCGGTTTCACGTGAACGGGGAGATTCCCCCTTATACAGGTCGAGAACCTTTCGCTTCTAGGTTAGAGCGCATGCATGCGAGAGGGACACATGCAATAACCTATAACAACCTTGCACCACACTCACACACATATGCTAGGGACACATGCAAGTTTTCAGATGATTCCGACGTTCTCGTGGTCTTCCTCCGGCGAAACCCTGATCTGCGGGACTCGGATCGTCTACCCCCCTAGACATTCTTCTGACAGGGGTAGCCCGGCGTAGCTCTCTCTTGTTTTGTGTCTGACTAGGTCATAGGATGATGTAAAACCATGTTGGTTCACAAGTTGGGGCACTATCCTACCCGGTTTCACGTGAACGGGGCGATTCCCCCTTATACAGGTCGAGAACCTTTTGCTTCTAGGTTAGAGCGCATGCATGCGAGAGGGACACATGCAATCACCTATAACAACCTTGCACCACACTCACACACATATGCTAGGGACACATGCAAGTTTTCAGATGATTCCGACGTTCTCGGGTCTTCCTTCGGCGAAACCCTGATCTGCGGGACTCGGATCGTCTACCCCCCTAGACATTCTTCTGACAGGGGTAGCCTGGCGTAGCTCTCTCTTGTTTTGTGTCTGACTAGGTGATAGGATGATGTAAAACCATGTTGGTTCACAAGTTGGGGCACTATCCTACCCGGTTTCACCTGAACGGGGAGATTCCCCCTTATACAGGTCCATAACCTTTCGCTTCTAGGTTAGAGCGCATGCATGCGAGGGGGACACATGCAATCACCTATACCAACCTTGAACCACACTCACACACATATGCTAGGGACACATGCAAGTTTTCAGATGATTCCGACGTTCTTGCGGACTTCCACCGGCGAAACCCTGATCTGCGGGAATCGGACCGTCTACCCCCCTAGACATTCTTTTGACAGGGGTAGCCCGGCGTAGCTCTTTCTTGTTTTGTATTTGATTATGTCATGGGATGATGTGAAACCATGTTGGTTCACAAGTTGGGGCACTATACGGCCCGATTTCACCATAACGGGGAGATTCCCCCTTATACAGGTCCAGAACCTTCGCTTCTAGGTTAGAGCGCATGCATGTGAGGGGGGACACATGCAATCACCTATACCAACCTGGCACCACACTCACACACATATTCTAGGGACACATGCAAGTTTTCATCGATTCCGACGTTCTCGTGGACTTCCTCCGGCGAAACCCTGATGATCTGCGGGCCTCGGATTGTCTACCCCCCTAGACATTCTTCTGACAGGGGTAGCCCGGCGTAGCTCTCTCTTGTTTTGTGTCTGACGCGGTCATAGGATGATGTAAAACCATGTTGGTTCACAAGTTGGGGCACTATCCTACCCGGTTTCACATGAACGGGGAGATCCCCCTTATACAGGTCTAGAACCTTTCGCTTCTAGGTTAGAGCGCATGCATGCGAGAGGGACACATGCAATCACCTATAACAACCTTGCACCACACTCACACACATATGCTAGGGACACATGCAAGTTTTCAGATGATTCCGACGTTCTCGTGGTCTTCCTCCGGCGAAACCCTGATCTGCGGGACTCGGATCGTCTACCCCCTAGACATTCTTCTGACAGGGGTAGCCCGGCGTAGCTCTCTCTTGTTTTGTGTCTGACTAGGTCATAGGATGATGTAAAACAATGTTGGTTCACAAGTTGGGGCACTATCCTACCCGGTTTCACGTGAACGGGGAGATTCCCCCTTATACTGGTCGAGAACCTTTTGCTTCTAGGTTAGAGCGCATGCATGCGAGAGGGACACATGCAATCACCTATAACAACCTTGCACCACACTCACACACATATGCTAGGGACACATGCAAGTTTTCAGATGATTCTGACGTTCTCGTGGTCTTCCTCCGGCGAAACCCTGATCTGCGGGACTCGGATCGTCTACCCCCCTAGACATTCTTCTGACAGGGGTAGCCTGGCGTAGCTCTCTCTTGTTTTGTGTCTGACTAGGTGATAGGATGATGTAAAACCATGTTGGTTCACAAGTTGGGGCACTATCCTACCCGGTTTCACCTGAACGGGGAGATTCCCCCTTATACAGGTCCATAACCTTTCGCTTCTAGGTTAGAGCGCATGCATGCGAGGGGGACACATGCAATCACCTATACCAACCTTGAACCACACTTACACACATATGCCAGGGACACATGCAAGTTTTCAGATGATTCCGACGTTCTTGCGGACTTCCACCGGCGAAACCCTGATCTGCGGGACTCGGACCGTCTACCCCCCTAGACATTCTTTTGACAGGGGTTGCCCGGCGTAGCTCTCTCTTGTTTTGTATTTGATTATGTCATGGGATGATGTGAAACCATGTTGGTTCACAAGTTGGGGCACTATACGGCCCGATTTCACCATAACGGGGAGATTCCCCCTTATACAGGTCCAGAACCTTCGCTTCTAGGTTAGAGCGCATGCATGTGAGGGGGGACACATGCAATCACCTATACCAACCTGGCACCACACTCACACACATATGCTAGGGACACATGCAAGTTTTCATCGATTCCGACGTTCTCGTGGACTTCCTCCGGCGAAACCCTGATGATCTGCGGGCCTCGGATCGTCTACCCCCCTAGACATTCTTCTGACAGGGGTAGCCCGGCGTAGCTCTCTCTTGTTTTGTGTCTGACTAGGTCATAGGATGATGTAAAACCATGTTGGTTCACAAGTTGGGGCACTATCCTACCCGGTTTCACATGAACGGGGAGATCCCCCCTTATACAGGTCTAGAACCTTTCGCTTCTAGGTTAGAGCGCATGCATGCGAGAGGGACACAGCAATCACCTATACCAACCTTTCACCACACTCACACACATATGCTAGGGACACATGCAAGTTTTCAGATGATTCCGACGTTCTCGTGGTCTTCTTCCGGCGAGACCCTGATCTGCGAGACTCAGATCGTCTACCCCCCTAGACATTCTTCTGATAGTGGTAGCCCGGCGTAGCTCTCTCTTGTTTGTGTCTCACTAGGTCATAGGATGATGTAAAACCATGTTGGTTCACAAGTTGGGGCACTATCCTACCCGGTTTCACCTGAACAGGGAGATTCCCCCTTATACAGGTCCATAACCTTTCGCTTCTAGGTTAGAGCGCATGCATGCGAGGGGGATACATGCAATCACCTATACCAACTTTGCACCACACTCACACACATATGCTAGGGACACATGCAAGTTTTCAGATGATTCCGACGATCTTGCGGACTTCCACCGGCGAAACCCTGATCTGCGGGACTCGGACCGTCTACCCCCCTAGACATTCTTCTGACAGGGGTAGCCCGGCGTAGCTCTCTCTTGTTTTGTGTTTGATTATGTCATGGGATGATGTGAAACCATGTTGGTTCACAAGTTGGGGCACTATACGGCCCGGTTTCACCGTAACAGGGAGATTCCCCTTATACAGGTCCAGAACCTTCGCTTCTAGGTTAGAGCGCATGCATGTGAGGGGGACACATGCAATCACCTATACCAACCTGGCACCACACTCACACACATATGCTAGGGACACATGAAATTTTTCATCGATTCCGACGTTCTCGTGGACTTCCTCCGGCGAAACCCTGATGATCTGCGGGCCTCGGATCGTCTACCCCCCTAGACATTCTTCTGACAGGGGTAGCCCGGCGTAGCTCTCTCTTGTTTTGTGTCTGACTAGGTCATAGGATGATGTAAAACCATGTTGGTTCACAAGTTGGGGCACTATCCTACCCGGTTTCACGTGAACGGGGAGATTCCCCCTTATACAGGTCGAGAACCTTTCGCTTCTAGGTTAGAGCGCATGCATGCGAGAGGGACACATGCAATCACCTATACCAACCTTGCACCACACTCACACACATATGCTAGGGACACATGCAAGTTTTTAGATCATTCCGACGTTCTCGTGGTCTTCCTCCGACGAAACCCTGATCTGCGGGACTCGGATCGTCTACCCCCCTAGACATTCTTCTGACAGGGTAGCCCGACGTAGCTCTCTCTTGTTTTGTGTCTGACTAGGTCATAGGATGATGTAAAACCATGTTGGTTCACAAGTTGGGGCACTATCCTACCTGGTTTCACCTGAACGGGGAGATTCCCCCTTATACAGGTCCATAACCTTTCGCTTCTAGGTTAGAGTGCATGCATGCGAGGGGGACACATGCAATCACCTATACCAACCTTGCACCACACTCACACACATATGCTAGGGACACATGCAAGTTTTCAGATGATTCCGACGTTCTTGCGGACTTCCACCGCCGAAACCCTGATCTGTGAGTGGGGACACATGCAATCACCTATACCAACCTGGCACCACACTCACACACATATGCTAGGGACACATGCAAGTTTTCATCGATTCCGACGTTCTCGTGGACTTCCTCCGGCGAAACCCTGATGATCTGCGGGCCTCGGATCGTCTACCCCCCTAGACATTCTTCTGACAGAGGTAGCCCGGCGTAGCTCTCTCTTGTTTTGTGTCTGACTAGGTCATAGGATGATGTAAAACCATGTTGGTTCACAAGTTGGGGCACTATCCTACCCGGTTTCACCTGAACAGGGAGATTCCCCCTTATACAGGTCCATAACCTTTCGCTTCTAGGTTAGAGCGCATGCATGCGAGGGGGACACATGCAATCACCTATACAAACCTTGCACCACACTCACACACATATTCTAGGGACACATGCAAGTTTTCAGATGATTCCGACGTTCTCGTGGTCTTCCTCCGGCGAAACCCTGATCTGCGGGCCTCAGATCGTCTACCCCCCTAGACATTCTTCTGACAGGGGTAGCCCGGCGTAGCTCTCTCTTATTTTGTGTCTGACTAGGTCATAGGATGATGTAAAACCATGTTGGTTCACAAGTTGGGGCACTATCCTACCCGGTTTCACCTGAACAGGGAGATTCCCCCTTATGCAGGTCCAGAACCTTCGCTTCTAGGTTAGAGCGCATGCATGCGAGGGGGACACATGCAATCACCTATACCAACCTTGCACCACACTCACACACATATGCTAGGGACACATGCAAGTTTTCAGATGATTCCGACGTTCTAGTGGTCTTCCTCCGACGAAACCCTGATCTGCGGGACTCGGATCGTCTACCCCCCTAGACATTCTTCTGACAGGGGTAGCCCGGCGTAGCTCTCTCTTGTTTTGTGTCTGACTAGGTCATAGGATGATGTAAAACCATGTTGGTTCACAAGTTGGGGCACTATCCTACCCGGTTTCACGTGAACGAGGAGATTCCCCCTTATACAGGTCGAGAACCTTTCGCTTCTAGGTTAGAGCGCATGCATGCGAGAGGGACACATGCAATCACCTATAACAACCTTGCACCACACTCACACACATATGCTAGGGACACATGCAAGTTTTCAGATGATTCCGACGTTCTCGTGGTCTTCCTCCGGCGAAACCCTGATCTGCGGGACTCGGATCGTCTACCCCCCTAGACATTCTTCTGACAGGGGTAGCCCGGCGTAGCTCTCTCTTGTTTTGTGTCTGACTAGGTGATAGGATGATGTAAAACCATGTTGGTTCACAAGTTGGGGCACTATCCTACCCGGTTTCACCTGAACGGGGAGATTCCCCCTTATACAGGTCCATAACCTTTCGCTTCTAGGTTAGAGCGCATGCATGCGAGGGGGACACATGCAATCACCTATACCAACCTTGCACCACACTCACACACATATGCTAGGGACACATGCAAGTTTTCAGATGATTCCGACGTTCTTGCGGACTTCCACCGGCGAAACCCTGATCTGCGGGACTCGGACCGTCTACCCCCCTAGACATTCTTTTGACAGGGGTAGCCCGGCGTAGCTCTCTCTTGTTTTGTATTTGATTATGTCATGGGATGATGTGAAACCATGTTGGTTCACAAGTTGGGGCACTATACGGCCCGGTTTCACCATAACGGGGAGATTCCCCCTTATACAGGTCCAGAACCTTCGCTTCTAGGTTAGAGCGCATGCATGTGAGGGGGGACACATGCAATCACCTATACCAACCTGGCACCACACTCACACACATATGCTAGGGACACATGCAAGTTTTCATCGATTCCGACGTTCTCGTGGACTTCCTCTGGCGAAACCCTGATGATCTGCGGGCCTCGGATCGTCTACCCCCCTAGACATTCTTCTGACAGGGGTAGCCCGGCGTAGCTCTCTCTTGTTTTGTGTCTGACTAGGTCATAGGATGATGTAAAACCATGTTGGTTCACAAGTTGGGGCACTATCCTACCCGGTTTCACATGAACGGGAGATCCCCCCTTATACAGGTCTAGAACCTTTCGCTTCTAGGTTAGAGCGCATGCATGTGAGAGGGACACACGCAATCACCTATACCAACCTTGCACCACACTCACACACATATGCTAGGGACACATGCAAGTTTTCAGATGATTCCGACGTTCTCGTGGTCTTCCTCCGGCGAAACCCTGATCTGCGAGACTCGGATCGTCTACCCCCCTAGACATTCTTCTGATAGGGGTAGCCCGGCGTAGCTCTCTCTTGTTTGTGTCTGACTAGGTCATAGGATGATGTAAAACCATGTTGGTTCACAAGTTGGGGCACTATCCTACCCGGTTTCACATGAACAGGGAGATTCCCCCTTATACAGGTCCATAACCTTTCGCTTCTAGGTTAGAGCGCATGCATGCGAGGGGGACACATGCAATCACCTATACCAACCTTGCACCACACTCACACACATATGCTAGGGACACATGCAAGTTTTCAGATGATTCCGACGTTCTTGCGGACTTCCACCGGCGAAACCCTGATCTGCGGGACTTGGACCGTCTACCCCCCTAGACATTCTTCTGACAGGGGTAGCCCGGCGTAGCTCTCTCTTGTTTTGTGTTTGATTATGTCATGGGATGATGTGAAACCATGTTGGTTCACAAGTTGGGGCACTATACGGCCCGGTTTCACGGTAATAGGGAGATTCCCCCTTATACAGGTCCAGAACCTTCGCTTCTAGGTTAGAGCGCATGCATGTGAGGGGGGACACATGCAATCACCTATACCAACCTGGCACCACACTCACACACATATTCTAGGGACACATGAAAGTTTTCATCGATTCCGACATTCTCGTGGACTTCCTCCGGCGAAACCCTGATGATCTGCGGGCCTCGGATCGTCTACCCCCCTAGACATTCTTCTGACAGGGGTAGCCCGGCGTAGCTCTCTCTTGTTTTGTGTCTAACTAGGTCATAGGATGATGTAAAACCATGTTGGTTCACAAGTTGGGGCACTATCCTACCCGGTTTCACGTGAACGGGGAGATTCCCCCTTATACAGGTCGAGAACCTTTCGCTTCTAGGTTAGAGCGCATGCATGCGAGAGGGACACATGCAATCACCTATACCAACCTTGCACCACACTCACACACATATGCTAGGGACACATGCAAGTTTTTAGATGATTCCGACGTTCTCGTGGTCTTCCTCCGGCGAAACCCTGATCTGCGGGACTCGGATCGTCTACCCCCCCTAGACATTCTTCTGACAGGGTAGCCCGACGTAGCTCTCCCTTGTTTTCTGTCTGACTAGGTCATAGGATGATGTAAAACCATGTTGGTTCACAAGTTGGGGCACTATCCTACCTGGTTTCACCCGAACGGGGAGATTCCCCCTTATACAGGTCCATAACCTTTCGCTTCTAGGTTAGAGCGCATGCATGCGAGGGGGACACATGCAATCACCTATACCAACCTTGCACCACACTCACACACATATGGTAGGGACACATGCAAGTTTTCAGATGATTCCGACGTTCTTGCGGACTTCCACCGGCGAAACCCTGATCTGTGAGAGGGGACACATGCAATCACCTATACCAACCTGGCACCACACTCACACACATATGCTAGGGACACATGCAAGTTTTCATCGATTCCGACGTTCTCGTGGACTTCCTCCGGCGAAACCCTGATGATCTGCGGGCCTCGGATCGTCTACCCCCCTAGACATTCTTCTGACAGGGGTAGCCCGGCGTACCTCTCTCTTGTTTTGTGTCTGACTAGGTCATAGGATGATGTAAAACCATGTTGGTTCACAAGTTGGGGCACTATCCTACCCGGTTTCACCTGAACAGGGAGATTCCCCCTTATACAGGTCCATAACCTTTCGCTTCTAGGTTAGAGCGCATGCATGCGAGGGGGACACATGCAATCACCTATACAAACCTGGCACCACACTCACACACATATTCTAGGGACACATGCAAGTTTTCAGATGATTCCGACGTTCTCGTGGTCTTCCTCCGGCGAAACCCTGATCTGCGGGCCTCGGATCGTCTACCCCCCTAGACATTCTTCTGACAGGGGTAGCCCGGCATAGCTCTCTCTTGTTTTGTGTCTGCTAGGTCATAGGATGATGTAAAACCATGTTGGTTCACAAGTTGGGGCACTATCCTACCCGGTTTCACCTGAACGGGGAGATTCCCCCTTATACAGGTCCAGAACCTTCGCTTCTAGGTTAGAGCGCATGCATGCGAGGGGGACACATGCAATCACCTATACCAACCTTGCACCACACTCACACACATATGCTAGGGACACATGCAAGTTTTCAGATGATTCCGACGTTCGCGTGGTCTTCCTCCGACGAAACCCTGATCTGCGGGACTCGGATCGTCTACCCCCCTAGACATTCTTCTGACAGGGGTAGCCCGGCGTAGCTCTCTCTTGTTTTGTGTCTGACTAGGTCATAGGATGATGTAAAACCATGTTGGTTCACAAGTTGGGGCACTATCCTACCCGGTTTCACGTGAACGGGGAGATTACCCCTTATACAGGTCGAGAACCTTTCGCTTCTAGGTTAGAGCGCATGCATGCGAGAGGGACACATGCAATCACCTATAACAACCTTGCACCACACTCACACACATGTGCTAGGGACACATGCAAGTTTTCAGATGATTCTGACGTTCTCGTGGTCTTCCTCTGGCGAAACCCTGATCTGCGGGACTCGGATCGTCTACCCCCTAGACATTCTTCTGACAGGGGTAGCCCGGCGTAGCTCTCTCTTGTTTTGTGTCTGACTAGGTGATAGGATGATGTAAAACCATGTTGGTTCACAAGTTGGCGCACTATCCTACCCGGTTTCACGTGAACGGGGAGATTCCCCCTTATACAGGTCGAGAACCTTTTGCTTCTAGGTTAGAGCGCATGCATGCGAGAGGGACACATGAAATCACCTATAACAACATTGCACCACACTCACACACATATGCTAGGGACACATGCAAGTTTTCAGATGATTCCGACGTTCTCGTGGTCTTCCTCCGGCGAAACCCTGATCTGCGGGACTCGGATCATCTACCCCCCTAGACATTCTTCTGACAGGGGTAGCCTGGCGTAGCTCTCTCTTATTTTGTGTCTGAATAGGTGATAGGATGATGTAAAACCATGTTGGTTCACAAGTTGGGGCACTATCCTACCCGGTTTCACCTGAACGGGGAGATTCCCCCTTATACAGGTCCATAACCTTTCGCTTCTAGGTTAGAGCGCATGCATGCGAGGGGGACACATGCAATCACCTATACCAACCTTGAACCACACTCACACACATATGCTAGGGACACATGCAAGTTTTCAGATGATTCCGACGTTCTTGCGGACTTCCACCAGCGAAACCCTGATCTGCGGGACTCGGACCGTCTACCCCCCTAGACATTCTTTTCACAGGGGTAGCCCGGCGTAGCTCTCTCTTGTTTTGTATTTGATTATGTCATGGGATGATGTGAAACCATGTTGGTTCACAAGTTGGGGCACTATACGACCCGATTTCACCATAACGGGGAGATTCCCCCTTATACAGGTCCAGAACCTTCGCTTCTAGGTTAGAGCGCATGCATGTGAGGGGGGACACATGCAATCACCTATACCAACCTGGCACCACACTCACACACATATGCTAGGGACACATGCAAGTTTTCATCGATTCCGACGTTCTCGTGGACTTCCTCCGGCGAAACCCTGATAATCTGCGGGCCTCGGATCGTCTACCCCCCTAGACATTCTTCTGACAGGGGTAGCCCGGCGTAGCTCTCTCTTGTTTTGTGTCTGACTAGGTCATAGGATGATGTAAAACCATGTTGGTTCACAAGTTGGGGCACTATCCTACCCGGTTTCACATGAACGGGGAGATCCCCCCTTATACAGGTCTAGAACCTTTCGCTTCTAGGTTAGAGTGCATGCATGCGAGAGGGACACATGCAATCACCTATAACAACCTTGCACCACACTCACACACATATGCTAGGGACACATGCAAGTTTTCAGATGATTCCGACGTTCTCGTGGTCTTCCTCCGGCGAAACCCTGATCTGCGGGACTCGGATCGTCTACCCCCTAGACATTCTTCTGACAGGGGTAGCCCGGCGTAGCTCTCTTTTGTTTTGTGTCTGACTAGGTCATAGGATGATGTAAAACCATGTTGGTTCACAAGTTGGGGCACTATCCTACCCGATTTCACGTGAACGGGGAGATTCCCCCTTATACAGGTCGAGAACCTTTTGCTTCTAGGTTAGAGCGCATGCATGCGAGAGGGACACATGCAATCACCTATAACAACCTTGCACCACACTCACACACATATGCTAGGGACACATGCAAGTTTTCAGATGATTCCGACGTTCTCGTGGTCTTCCTCCGGCGAAACCCTGATCTGCGGGACTCGGATCGTCTACCCCCCTAGACATTCTTCTGACAGGGGTAGCCTGGCGTAGCTCTCTCTTGTTTTGTGTCTGACTAGGTGATAGGATGATGTAAAACCATGTTGGTTCACAAGTTGGGGCACTATCCTACCCGGTTTCACCTGAACGGGGAGATTCCCCCTTATACAGGTCCATAACCTTTCGCTTCTAGGTTAGAGCGCATGCATGCGAGGGGGACACATGCAATCACCTATACCAACCTTGAACCACACTCACACACATATGCTAGGGACACATGCAAGTTTTCAGATGATTCCGACGTTCTTGCGGACTTCCACCGGCGAAACCCTGATCTGCGGGACTCGGACCGTCTACCCCCCTAGACATTCTTTTGACAGGGGTAGCCCGGCGTAGCTCTCTCTTGTTTTGTATTTGATTATGTCATGGGATGATGTGAAACCATGTTGGTTCACAAGTTGGGGCACTATACGGCCCGATTTCACCATAACGGGGAGATTCCCCCTTATACAGGTCCAGAACCTTCGCTTCTAGGTTAGAGCGCATGCATGTGAGGGGGGACACATGCAATCACCTATACCAACCTGGCACCACACTCACACACATATGCTAGGGACACATGCAAGTTTTCATCGATTCCGACGTTCTCGTGGACTTCCTCCGGCGAAACCCTAATGATCTGCGGGCCTCGGATCGTCTACCCCCCTAGACATTCTTCTGACAGGGGTAGCCCGGCGTAGCTCTCTCTTGTTTTGTGTCTGACTAGGTCATAGGATGATGTAAAACCAAGTTGGTTCACAAGTTGGGGCCCTATCCTACCCGGTTTCACATGAACGGGGAGATCCCCCCTTATACAGGTCTAGAACCTTTCGCTTCTAGGTTAGAGCGCATGCATGCGAGAGGGACACATGCAATCACCTATAACAACCTTGCACCACACTCACACACATATGCTAGGGACACATGCAAGTTTTCAGATGATTCCGACGTTCTCGGGGTCTTCCTCCGGCGAAACCCTGATCTGCGGGACTCGGATCGTCTACCCCCCTAGACATTCTTCTGACAGGGGTAGCCCGGCGTAGCTCTCTCTTGTTTTGTGTCTGACTAGGTGATAGGATGATGTAAAACCATGTTGGTTCACAAGTTGGGGCACTATCCTACCCGGTTTCACCTGAACGGGGAGATTCCCCCTTATACAGGTCCATAACCTTTCGCTTCTCGGTTAGAGCGCATGCATGCGAGGGGGACACATGCAATCACCTATACCAACCTTGAACCACACTCACACACATATGCTAGGGACACATGCATGTTTTCAGATGATTCCGACGTTCTTGCGGACTTCCACCGGCGAAACCCTGATCTGCGGGACTCGGACCGTCTACCCCCCTAGACATTCTTTTGACAGGGGTAGCCCGGCGTAGCTCTCTCTTGTTTTGTATTTGATTATGTCATGGGATGATGTGAAACCATGTTGGTTCACAAGTTGGGGCACTATACGGCCCAATTTCACCATAACGGGGAGATTCCCCCTTATACAGGTCCAGAACCTTCGCTTCTAGGTTAGAGCGCATGCATGTGAGGGGGGACACATGCAATCACCTATACCAGCCTGGCACCACACTCACACACATATGCTAGGGACACATGCAAGTTTTCATCGATTCTGACGTTCTCGTGGACTTCCTCCGGCGAAACCCTGATGATCTGCGGGCCTCGGATCGTCTACCCCCCTAGACATTCTTCTGACAGGGGTAGCCCGGCGTAGCTCTCTCTTGTTTTGTGTCTGACTAGGTCATAGGATGATGTAAAACCATGTTGGTTCACAAGTTGGGGCACTATCCTACCCGGTTTCACATGAACGGGGAGATCCCCCCTTATACAGGTCTAGAACCTTTCGCTTCTAGGTTAGAGCGCATGCATGCGAGAGGGACACACGCAATCACCTATACCAACCTTGCACCACACTCACACACATATGCTAGGGACACATGCAAGTTTTCAGATGATTCCGACGTGCTCGTGGTCTTCCTCCGGCGAAACCCTGATCTACGAGACTCAGATCGTCTACCCCCTAGACATTCTTCTGATAGTGGTAGCCCGGCGTAGCTCTATCTTGTTTGTGTCTGACTAGGTCATAGGATGATGTAAAACCATGTTGGTTCACAAGTTGGGGCACTATCCTACCCGGTTTCACCTGAACAGGGAGATTCCCCCTTATACAGGTCCATAACCTTTCGCTTCTAGGTTAGAGGGCATGCATGCGAGGGGGACACATGCAATCACCTATACCAACCTTGCACCACACTCACACACATATGCTAGGGACACATGCAAGTTTTCAGATGATTCCGACGATCTTGCGGACTTCCACCGGCGAAACCCTGATCTGCGGGACTCGGACCGTCTACCCCCCTAGACATTCTTCTGACAGGGGTAGCCCGGCGTAGCTCTCTCTTGTTTTGTGTTTGATTATGTCATGGGATGATGTGAAACCATGTTGGTTCACAAGTTGGGGCACTATACGGCCCGGTTTCACCGTAACAGGGAGATTCCCCCTTATACAGGTCCAGAACCTTCGCTTCTAGGTTAGAGCGCATGCAAGTGAGGGGGGACACATGCAATCACCTATACCAACCTGGCACCACACTCACACACATATGCTAGGGACACATGAAATTTTTCATCGATTCCGACGTTCTCGTGTACTTCCTCCGGCGAAACCCTGATGATCTGCGGGCCTCGGATCGTCTACCCCCCTAGACATTCTTCTGACAGGGGTAGCCCGGCGTAGCTCTCTCTTGTTTTGTGTCTGACTAGGTCATGGGATGATGTAAAACCATGTTGGTTCACAAGTTGGGGCACTATCCTACCCGGTTTCACATGAATGGGGAGATTCCCCCTTATACAGGTCAGAACCTTTCGCTTCTAGGTTAGAGCGCATGCATGCGAGAGGGACACATGCAATCACCTATACCAACCTTGCACCACACTCACACACATATGCTAGGGACACATGCAAGTTTTCAGATGATTCCGATGTTCTCGTGGTCTTCCTCCGGCGAAACCCTGATCTACGGGACTCGGATCGTCTACCCCCCTAGACATTCTTCTGACAGGGGTAGCCCGGCGTAGCTCTCTCTTGTTTTGTGTCTGACTAGGTCATAGGATGATGTAAAACCATGTTGGCTCACAAGTTGGGGCACTATCCTACCCGGTTTCACCTGAACGGGGAGATTCCCCCTTATATAGGTCCATATCCTTTCGCTTCTAGGTTAGAGCGCATGCATGCGAGGGGGACACATGCAATCACCTATACCAACCTTGCACCACACTCACACACATATGCTAGGGACACATGCAAGTTTTCAGATGATTCCGACATTCTTGCGGACTTCCACCGGCGAAACCCTAATCTGCGGGACTCGGACCGTCTACCCCCCTAGACATTCTTCTGACAGGGGTAGCCCGGCGTAGCTCTCTCTTGTTTTGTGTTTGATTATGTCATGGGATGATGTGAAACCATGTTGGTTCACAAGTTGGGGCACTATACGGCCCGGTTTCACGGTAACAGGGAGATTCCCCCTTATAAAGTCCAGAACCTTCGCTTCTAGGTTAGAGCGCATGCATGTGAGGGGGGACACATGCAATCACCTATACCAACCTGGCACCACACTCACACACATATGCTAGGGACACATGAAAGTTTTCATCGATTCCGACGTTCTCGTGGACTTCCTCCGGCGAAACCCTGATGATCTGCGGGCCTCGGATCGTCTACCCCCCTAGACATTCTTCTGACAGGGGTAGCCCGGCGTAGCTCTCTCTTGTTTTGTGTCTGACTAGGTCATAGGATGATGTAAAACCATGTTGGTTCACAAGTTGGGGCACTATCCTACCCGGTTTCACGTGAACGGGGAGATTCCCCCTTATACAGGTCGAGAACCTTTCGCTTCTAGGTTAGAGCGCATGCATGCGAGAGGGACACATGCAATCACCTATACCAACCTTGCACCACACTCACACACATATGCTAGGGACACATGCAAGTTTTTAGATGATTCCGACGTTCTCGTGGTCTTCCTCCGGCGAAACCCTGATCTGCGGGACTCGGATCGTCTACCCCCTAGACATTCTTCTGACAGGGTAGCCCGACGTAGCTCTCTCTTGTTTTGTGTCTGACTAGGTCATAGGATGATGTAAAACCATGTTGGTTCACAAGTTGGGGCACTATCCTACCTGGTTTCACCTGAACGGGGAGATTCCCCCTTATACAGGTCCATAACCTTTCGCTTCTAGGTTAGAGTGCATGCATGCGAGGGGGACACATGCAATCACCTATACCAACCTTGCACCACACTCACACACATATGCTAGGGACACATGCAAGTTTTCAGATGATTCCGACGTTCTTGCGGACTTCCACCGGCGAAACCCTGATCTGTGAGTGGGGACACATGCAATCACCTATACCAACCTGGCACCACACTCACACACATATGCTAGGGACACATGCAAGTTTTCATCGATTCCGACGTTCTCGTGGACTTCCTCCGGCGAAACCCTGATGATCTGCGGGCCTCGGATCGTCTACCCCCTAGACATTCTTCTGACAGGGGTAGCCCGGCGTAGCTCTCTCTTGTTTTGTGTCTGACTAGGTCATAGGATGATGTAAAACCATGTTGGTTCACAAGTTGGGGCACTATCCTACCCGGTTTCACCTGAACAGGGAGATTCCCCCTTATACAGGTCCATAACCTTTCGCTTCTAGGTTAGAGCGCATGCATGCGAGAGGGACACATGCAATCACCTATACAAACCTTGCACCACACTCACACACATATTCTATGGACACATGCAAGTTTTCAGATGATTCCGACGTTCTCGTGGTCTTCCTCCGGCGAAACCCTGATCTGCGGGCCTCGGATCGTCTACCCCCCTAGACATTCTTCTGACAGGGGTAGCCCGGCGTAGCTCTCTCTTGTTTTGTGTCTGACTAGGTCATAGGATGATGTAAAACCATGTTGGTTCACAAGTTGGGGCACTATCCTACCCGGTTTCACCTGAACGGGGAGATTCCCCCTTATGCAGGTCCAGAACCTTCGCTTCTAGGTTAGAGCGCATGCATGCGAGGGGGACACATGCAATCACCTACACCAACCTTGCACCACACTCACACACATATGCTAGGGACACATGCAAGTTTTCAGATGATTCCGACGTTCTCGTGGTCTTCCTCCGACGAAACCCTGATCTGCGGGACTCGGATCGTCTACCCCCCTAGACATTCTTCTGACAGGGGTAGCCCGGCGTAGCTCTCTCTTGTTTTGTGTCTGACTAGGTCATAGGATGATGTAAAACCATGTTGGTTCACAAGTTGGGGCACTATCCTACCCGGTTTCACGTGAACGAGGAGATTCCCCCTTATACAGGTCGAGAACCTTTCGCTTCTAGGTTAGAGCGCATGCATGCAAGAGGGACACATGCAATCACCTATAACAACCTTGCACCACACTCACACACATATGCTAGGGACACATGCAAGTTTTCAGATGATTCCGACGTTCTCGTGGTCTTCCTCCGGCGAAACCCTGATCTGCGGGACTCGGATCGTCTACCCCCCTAGACATTCTTCTGACAGGGGTAGCCCGGCGTAGCTCTCTCTTGTTTTGTGTCTGACTAGGTGATAGGATGATGTAAAACCATGTTGGTTCACAAGTTGGGGCACTATCCTACCCGGTTTCACCTGAACGGGGAGATTCCCCCTTATACAGGTCCATAACCTTTCGCTTCTAGGTTAGAGCGCATGCATGCGAGGGGGACACATGCAATCACCTATACCAACCTTGCACCACACTCACACACATATGCTAGGGACACATGCAAGTTTTCAGATGATTCCGACGTTCTTGCGGACTTCCACCGGCGAAACCCTGATCTGCGGGACTCGGACCGTCTACCCCCCTAGACATTCTTTTGACAGGGGTAGCCCGGCGTAGCTCTCTCTTGTTTTGTATTTGATTATGTCATGGGATGATGTGAAACCATGTTGGTTCACAAGTTGGGGCACTATACGGCCCGGTTTCACCATAACGAGGAGATTCCCCCTTATACAGGTCCAGAACCTTCGCTTCTAGGTTAGAGCGCATGCATGTGAGGGGGGACACATGCAATCACCTATACCAACCTGGCACCACACTCACACACACATGCTAGGGACACATGCAAGTTTTCATCGATTCCGACGTTCTCGTGGACTTCCTCCGGCGAAACCCTGATGATCTGCGGGACTCGGATCGTCTACCCCCCTAGACATTCTTCTGACAGGGGTAGCCCGGCGTAGCTCTCTCTTGTTTTGTGTCTGACTAGGTCATAGGATGATGTAAAACCATGTTGGTTCACAAGTTGGGGCACTATCCTACCCGGTTTCACATGAACGGGGAGATCCCCCCTTATACAGGTCTAGAACCTTTCGCTTCTAGGTTAGAGCGCATGCATGCGAGAGGGACACATGCAATCACCTATACCAACCTTGCACCACACTCACACACATATGCTAGGGACACATGCCAGTTTTCAGATGATTCCGACGTTCTCATGGTCTTCCTTCGGCGAAACCTTGATCTGCGGGACTCGGATCGTCTACCCCCCTAGACATTCTTCTGACAGGGGTAGCCCGGCGTAGCTCTCTCTTGTTTTGTGTCTGACTAGGTCATAGGATGATGTAAAACCATGTTGGTTCACAAGTTGGGGCACTATCCTACCCGGTTTCACCTGAACGGGGAGATTCCCCCTTATACAGGTCCATAACCTTTCGCTTCTAGGTTAGAGCGCATGCATGCGAGGGGGACACATGCAATCACCTATACCAACCTTGCACCACACTCACACACATATGCTAGGTACACATGCAAGTTTTCAGATGATTCTGACGTTCTTGCGGACTTCCACCGGCGAAACCCTGATCTGCGGGACTCAGACCGTCTACCCCCCTAGACATTCTTCTGACGGGGGTAGCTCGGCGTAGCTCTCTCTTGTTTTGTGTTTGATTATGTCATGGGATGATGTGAAACCATGTTGGTTCACAAGTTGGGGCACTATACGGCCCGGTTTCACCGTAACAGGGAGATTCCCCCTTATACAGGTCCAGAACCTTCGCTTCTAGGTTAGAGCGCATGCATGTGAGGGGGGACACATGCAGTCACCTATATATACCAACCTGGCATCACACTCACACACATATGCTAGGCACACATGCAAGTTTTCATCGATTCCGACGTTCTCGTGGACTTCCTCCGGCGAAACCCTTATGATCTGCGGGCCTCGGATCGTCTACCTAATGGAAATGAAGTTCAACATCCTCTAGAACCTTATGGTCTATTGCAAAGTTAGGTTTCCATGGTCTGAATACTTACAAATAGGCAACAAAAAGTTAACTAAAAACTTTAAATAAATACATTTGAAAGAAAAAAATAAAAAGAAAATCAGAAAATACCTAAAGGCACACGGCAAAGGACAAAACACACGGCAAAGAGGTCCTTTGCCGTGTGCCTGTCGCCGTCAAACACATGGCAAAGGTCCTTTGCCGTGTGTCTGTCTCCCTCAGACACACGGCAAAGAATGTTTTTCACCTTTAGCAAGGCTTTTATTACATATATGTTAGGTGATATTATTTCATAGGATCATGAGAGCACACATATGATCATAGGTTATTGTGGTCTTGATCACTATATACATGCACCCCCCCTGATTCCGACGTTCTCGTGGACTTCCTCCGGCGAAACCCTGATGATCTACGGGCCTCGGATCGTCTACCCCCTAGACATTCTTCTGACAGGGGTAGCCCGGCGTAGCTCTCTCTTGTTTTGTGTTTGATTATGTCATGGGATGATGTGAAACCATGTTGGTTCACAAGTTGGGGCACTATATGGCCCAGTTTCACCGTAACGGGGAGATTCCCCCTTATACAGGTCCAGAACCTTCGCTTCTAGGTTAGAGCGCATGCATGTGAGGGGGGACACATGCAATCACCTATATCAACCTGGCACCACACTCACACACATATGCTAGGGACACATGCAAGTTTTCATCGATTCCGACGTTCTCGTGGACTTCCTCCGGCGAAACCCTGATGATCTGCGGGCCTCGGATCGTCTACCCCCTAGACATTCTTCTGACAGGGGTAGCCTGGCGTAGCTCTCTCTTGTTTTGTGTCTGACTAGGTCATAGGATGATGTAAAACCATGTTGGTTCACAAGTTGGGGCACTATCCTACACGGTTTCACCTGAACAAGGAGATTCCCCCTCATACAGGTCCAGAACCTTTCGCTTCTAGGTTAGAGCGCATGCATGCGAGGGGGACACATGCAATCACCTATACCAACCTTGCACCACACTCACACACATATGCTAGGGACACATGCAAGTTTTTAGATGATTCCGACGTTCTCGTGGTCTTCCTCCGGCGAAACCCTGATCTGCGGGACTCGAATCGTCTACCCCCCTAGACATTCTTCTGACAAGGGTAGCCCGGCGTAGCTCTCTCTTGTTTTCTGTCTGACTAGGTCGTAGGATGATGTAAAACCATGTTGGTTCACAAGTTGGGGCACTATCCTACCCGGTTTCACCTGAACGGGGAGATTCCCCCTTATATAGGTCCATAACCTTCCGCTTCTAGGTTAGAGCGCATGCATGCGAGGGGGACACATGCAATCACCTATACCAACCTTGCACCACACTCACACACATATGCTAGGGACACATGCAAGTTTTCAGATGATTCCGACGTTCTTGCGGACTTCCACCGGCGAAACCCTGATCTGCGGGACTCGGACCGTCTACCCCCCTAGACATTCTTCTGACAGGGGTAGCCCGGCGTAGCTCTCGCTTGTTTTGTGTTTGATTATGTCATGGGATGATGTGAAACCATGTTGGTTCACAAGTTGGGGCACTATACGGCCCGGTTTCACCGTAACGGGAAGATTCCCGCTTATACAGGTCCAGAACCTTTGCTTCTAGGTTAGAGCGCATGCATGTGAGGGGGGACACATGCAATCACCTATACCAACCTGGCACCACACTCACACACATATGCTAGGGACACATGCAAGTTTTCATCGATTCCGACGTTCTCGTGGACTTCCTCCGGCGAAACCCTGATGATCTGCGGGCCTCGGATCGTCTACCCCCCTAGACATTCTTCTGACAGGGGTAGCCCGATGTAGCTCTCTCTTGTTTTGTGTCTGACTAGGTCATAGGATGATGTAAAACCATGTTGGTTCACAAGTTGGGGCACTATCCTACCCGGTTTCACCTGAACGGGGAGATTCCCCCTTATACAGGTCCAGAACCTTCGCTTCTAGGTTAGAGCGCATGCATGCGAGGGGGACACATGTAATCACCTATACCAACCTTGCACCACACTCACACACATATGCTAGGGACACATGCAAGTTTTCAGATGATTCCGACGTTCTCGTGGTCTTCCTCCGATGAAACCCTGATCTGCGGGACTCGGATCGTCTACCCTCCTAGACATTCTTCTGACAGGGGTAGCCCGGCGTAGCTCTATCTTGTTTTGTGTCTGACTAGGTCATAGGATGATGTAAAACCATGTTGGTTCACAAGTTCGGGCACTATCCTACCCGGTTTCACGTGAACGGGGAGATTCCCCCTTATACAGGTCGAGAACCTTTCGCTTCTAGGTTAGAGCGCATGCATGCGAGAGGGACACATGCAGTCACCTATACCAACCTTGCACCACACTCACACACATATGCTAGGGACACATGCAAGTTTTCAGATGATTCCGACGTTCTCATGGTCTTCCTTCGGCGAAACCTTGATCTGCGGGACTCGGATCGTCTACCCCCCTAGACATTCTTCTGACAGGGGTAGCCCGGCGTAGCTCTCTCTTGTTTTGTGTCTGACTAGGTCATAGGATGATGTAAAACCATGTTGGTTCACAAGTTGGGGCACTATCCTACCCGGTTTCACCTGAACGGGGAGATTCCCCCTTATACAGGTCCATAACCTTTCGCTTCTAGGTTAGAGCGCATGCATGCGAGGGGGACACATGCAATCACCTATACCAACCTTGCACCACACTCACACACATATGCTAGGTACACATGCAAGTTTTCAGATGATTCCGACGTTCTTGCGGACTTCCACCGGCGAAACCCTGATCTGCGGGACTCGGACCGTCCACCCCCCTAGACATTCTTCTGACGGGGGTAGCTCGGCGTAGCTCTCTCTTGTTTTTTGTTTGATTATGTCATGGGATGATGTGAAACCATGTTGGTTCACAAGTTGGGGCACTATACGGCCCGGTTTCACCGTAACAGGGAGATTCCCCCTTATACAGGTCCAGAACCTTCGCTTCTAGGTTAGAGCGCATGCATGTGAGGGGGGACACATGCAATCACCTATATATACCAACCTGGCACCACACTCACACACATATGCTAGGGACACATGCAAGTTTTCATCGATTCCGACGTTCTCGTGGACTTCCTCCGGCGAAACCCTGATGATCTGCGGGCCTCGGATCGTCTACCTAATGGAAATGAAGTTCAGCATCCTCTAGAACCTTATGGTCTATTGCAAAGTTAGTGTTTCCATGGTCTGAATACTTACAAATAGGCAACAAAAAGTTAACTAAAAACTTTAAATAAATACATTTGAAGGAAAAAAATAAAAATAAAATTAGAAAATACCTAAAGGCACACGGCAAAGGACAAAACACACGGCAAAGAGGTCCTTTGCCGTGTGCCTGTCGCCGTCAAACACATGGCAAAGGTCCTTTGCCGTGTGTCTCTCTCCCTCAGACACACGGCAAAGCATTTTTTTCACCTTTAGCAAGGCTTTTATTACATATATGTTAGGTGATATTATTTCATAGGATCATGAGAGCACACATATGATCATAGGTTATTGTGGTCTTGATCACTATATACATGCACCCCCCTGATTCCGACGTTCTCGTGGACTTCCTCCGGCGAAACCCTGATGACCTACGGGCCTCGGATCGTCTACCCCCTAGACATTCTTCTGACAGGGGTAGCCCGGCGTAGCTCTCTCTTGTTTTGTGTTTTATTATGTCATGGGATGATGTGAAACCATGTTGGTTCACAAGTTGGGGCACTATATGGCCCGGTTTCACCGTAACGGGGAGATTCCCCCTTATACAGCTCCAGAACCTTCGCTTCTAGGTTAGAGCGCATGCATGTGAGGGGGGACACATGCAATCACCTATATCAACCTGGCACCACACTCACACACATATGCTAGGGACACATGCAAGTTTTCATCGATTCCGACGTTCTCGTGGACTTCCTCCGGCGAAACCCTGATGATCTGCGGGCCTCGGATCGTCTACCCCCCTAGACATTCTTCTGACAGGGGTAGCCTGGCGTAGCTCTCTCTTGTTTTGTGTCTGACTAGGTCATAGGATGATGTAAAACCATGTTGGTTCACAAGTTGGGGCACTATCCTACCCGGTTTCACCTGAACGAGGAGATTCCCCCTCATACAGGTCCAGAACCTTTCGCTTCTAGGTTAGAGCGCATGCATGCGAGGGGGACACATGCAATCACCTATACCAACCTTGCACCACACTCACACACATATGCTAGGGACACATGCAAGTTTTTAGATGATTCCGACATTCTCGTGGTCTTCCTCCGGCGAAACCCTGATCTGCGGGACTCGAATCGTCTACCCCCCTAGACATTCTTCTGACAGGGGTAGCCCGACGTAGCTCTCTCTTGTTTTGTGTCTGACTAGGTCATAGGATGATGTAAAACCATGTTGGTTCACAAGTTGGGGCACTATCCTACCCGGTTTCACCTGAACGGGGAGATTCCCCCTTATATAGGTCCGTAACCTTCCGCTTCTAGGTTAGAGCGCATGCATGCGAGGGGGACACATGCAATCACCTATACCAACCTTGCACCACACTCACACACATATGCTAGGGACACATGCAAGTTTTCAGATGATTCCGACGTTCTTGCCGACTTCCATCGGCGAAACCCTGATCTGCGGGACTCGGACCGTCTACCCCCCTAGACATTCTTCTGACAGGGGTAGCCCGGCGTAGCTCTCTCTTGTTTTGTGTTTGATTATGTCATGGGGTTATGTGAAACCATGTTGGTTCACAAGTTGGGGCACTACACGGCCCGGTTTCACCGTAACGGGGAGATTCCCCCTTATACAGGTCCAGAACCTTCGCTTCTAGGTTAGAGCGCATGCATGTGAGGGGGGACACATGCAATCACCTATACCAACCTGGAACCACACTCACACACATATGCTAGGGACACATGCAAGTTTTCATCGATTCCGACGTTCTCGTGGACTTCCTCCGGCGAAACCCTGATGATCTGTGGGCCTCGGATCGTCTACCCCCCTAGACATTCTTCTGACAGGGGTAGCCCGGCGTAGCTCTCTCTTGTTTTGTGTCTGACTAGGTCATAGGATGATGTAAAACCATGTTGGTTCACAAGTTGGGGCACTATCCTACCTGGTTTCACCTGAACGGGGAGATTCCCCCTTATACAGGTCCAGAACCTTTCGCTTCTAGGTTAGAGCGCATGCATGCGAGGGGGACACATGCAATCACCTATACAAACCTTGCACCACACTCACACACATATTCTAGGGACACATGCAAGTTTTCAGATGATTCCGACGTTCTCGTGGTCTTCCTCCGGCGAAACCCTGATCTGCGGGCCTCGGATCGTCTACCCCCCTAGACATTCTTCTGACAGGGGTAGCCCGGCGTAGCTCTCTCTTGTTTTGTGTCTGACTAGGTCATAGGATGATGTAAAACCATGTTGGTTCACAAGTTGGGGCACTATCTTACCCGGTTTCACCTGAACGGGGAGATTCCCCCTTATATAGGTCCAGGATCTTCGCTTCTAGGTTAGAGCGCATGCATGCGAGGGGGACACATGCAATCACCTATACCAACCTTGCACCACACTCACACACATATGCTAGGGACACATGCAAGTTTTCAGATGATTCCGACGTTCTCGTGGTCTTCCTCTGACGAAACCCTGATCTGCGGGACTCGGATCGTCTACCCCCCTAGACATTCTTCTGACAGGGGTAGCCCGGCGTAGCTCTCTCTTGTTTTGTGTCTGAGTAGGTGATAGGATGATGTAAAACCATGTTGGTTCACAAGTTGGGGCACTATCCTACCCGGTTTCACCTGAACGGGGAGATTCCCCCTTATACAGGTCCATAACCTTTCGCTTCTAGGTTAGAGCGCATGCATGCGAGGGGGACACATGCAATCACCTATACCAACCTTGAACCACACTCACACACATATGCTAGGGACACATGCAA
This sequence comes from Avena sativa, assembly GCA_916181665.1. Classification (NCBI taxonomy): domain Eukaryota; kingdom Viridiplantae; phylum Streptophyta; class Magnoliopsida; order Poales; family Poaceae; genus Avena; species Avena sativa. The sequence goes on from OV702296.1 coordinate 390,212,558, forward strand.
GTTTTCAGATGATTCCGACATTCTTGCGGACTTCCACCGGCGAAACCATGATCTGCGGGACTCGGACCGTCTACCCCCCTAGACATTCTTTTGACAGGGGTAGCCCGGCGTAGCTCTCTCTTGTTTTGTATTTGATTATGTCATGGGATGATATGAAACCATGTTGGTTCACAAGTTGGGGCACTATACGGCCCGATTTCACCATAACGGGGAGATTCCCCCTTATACAGGTCCAGAACCTTCGCTTCTAGGTTAGAGCGCATGCATGTGAGGGGGGACACATGCAATCACCTATACCAACCTGGCACCACACTCACACACATATGCTAGGGACACATGCAAGTTTTCATCGATTCCGACGTTCTCGTGGACTTCCTCCGGCGAAACCCTGATGATCTGCGGGCCTCGGATCGTCTACCCCCCTAGACATTCTTCTGACAGGGGTAGCCCGGCGTAGCTCTCTCTTGTTTTGTGTCTGACTAGGTCATAGGATGATGTAAAACCATGTTGGTTCACAAGTTGGGGCACTATCCTACCCGGTTTCACATGAACGGGGAGATCCCCCCTTATACAGGTCTAGAACCTTTCGCTTCTAGGTTAGAGCGCATGCATGCTAGAGGGACACACGCAATCACCTATACCAACCTTGCACCACACTCACACACATATGCTAGGGACACATGCAAGTTTTCAGATGATTCCGACGTTCTCGTGGTCTTCCTCCGGCGAAACCCTGATCTGCGAGACTCAGATCGTCTACCCCCCTAGACATTTTTCTGATAGTGGTAGCCCGGCGTAGCTCTCTCTTGTTTGTGTCTGACTAGGTCATAGGATGATGTAAAACCATGTTGGTTCACAAGTTGGGGCACTATCCTACCCGGTTTCACCTAAACAGGGAGATTCCCCCTTATACAGGTCCAGAACCTTCGCTTCTAGGTTAGAGCGCATGCATGTGAGGGGGGACACATGCAATCACCTATATATACCAACCTGGCACCACACTCACACACATATGCTAGGGACACATGCAAGTTTTCATCGATTCCGACGTTCTCGTGGACTTCCTCCGGCGAAACCCTGATGATCTGCGGGCCTCGGATCGTCTACCTAATGGAAATGAAGGTCAGCATCCTCTAGAACCTTATGGTCTATTGCAAAGTTAGTGTTTCCATGGTCTGAATACTTACAAATAGGCAACAAAAAGTTAACTAAAAACTTTAAATAAATACATTTGAAAGAAAAAAATAAAAAGATAATTAGAAAATACCTAAAGGCACACGGCAAAGGACAAAGCACACGGCAAAGAGGTCCTTTGCCGTGTGCCTGTCGCCGTCAAACACATGGCAAAGGTCCTTTGCCGTGTGTCTCTCTCCCTCAGACACACGGCAAAGAATTTTTTTCACCTTTAGCAAGGCTTTTATTACATATATGTTAGGTGATATTATTTCATAGGATCATGAGAGCACACATATGATCATAGGTTATTGTGGTCTTGATCACTATATACATGCACCCCCCTGATTCCGACGTTCTCGTGGACTTCCTCCGGCGAAACCCTGATGATCTACGGGCCTCGGATCGTCTACCCCCTAGACATTCTTCTGACAGGGGTAGCCCGGCGTAGCTCTCTCTTGTTTTGTGTTTGATTATGTCATGGGATGATGTGAAACCATGTTGGTTCACAAGTTGGGGCACTATATGGCCCGGTTTCACCGTAACGGGGAGATTCCCCCTTATACAGGTCCAGAACCTTCGCTTCTAGGTTAGAGCGCATGCATGTGAGGGGGGACACATGCAATCACCTATATCAACCTGGCACCACACTCACACACATATGATAGGGACACATGCAAGTTTTCATCGATTCCGACGTTCTCGTGGACTTCCTCCGGCGAAACCCTGATGATCTGCGAGCCTCGGATCGTCTACCCCCCTAGACATTCTTCTGACAGGGGTAGCCTGGCGTAGCTCTCTCTTGTTTTGTGTCTGACTAGGTCATAGGATGATGTAAAACCATGTTGGTTCACAAGTTGGGGCACTATCCTACCCGGTTTCACCTGAACGAGGAGATTCCCCCTCATACAGGTCCAGAACCTTTCGCTTCTAGGTTAGAGCGCATGCATGCGAGGGGGACACATGCAATCACCTATACCAACCTTGCACCACACTCACACACATATGCTAGGGACACATGCAAGTTTTTAGATGATTCTGACGTTCTCGTGGTCTTCCTCTGGCGAAACCCTGATCTGCGGGACTCGAATCATCTACCCCCTAGACATTCTTCTGACAGGGGTAGCCCGGCGTAGCTCTCTCTTGTTTTGTGTCTGACTAGGTCATAGGATGATGTAAAACCATGTTGGTTCACAAGTTGGGGCACTATCCTACCCGGTTTCACCTGAACGGGGAGATTCCCCCTTATATAGGTCCGTAACCTTCCGCTTCTAGGTTAGAGCGCATGCATGCGAGGGGGACACATGCAATCACCTATACCAACCTTGCACCACACTCACACACATATGCTAGGGACACATGCAAGTTTTCAGATGATTCCGACGTTCTTGCGGACTTCCATCGGCGAAACCCTGATCTGCGGGACTCGGACCGTCTACCCCCCTAGACATTCTTCTGACAGGGGTAGTCCGACGTAGCTCTCTCTTGTTTTGTGTTTGATTATGTCATGGGATGATGTGAAACCATGTTGGTTCACAAGTTGGGGCACTATACGGCCCGATTTCACCGTAACGGGGAGATTCCCCCTTATACAGGTCCAGAACCTTCGCTTCTAGGTTAGAGCGCATGCATGTGAGGGGGGACACATGCAATCACCTATACCAACCTGGAACCACACTCACACACATATGCTAGGGACACATGCAAGTTTTCATCGATTCCGACGTCTCGTGGACTTCCTCCGGCGAAACCCTGATGATCTGCGGGCCTCGGATCGTCTACCCCCCTAGACATTCTTCTGACAGGGGTAGCCCGGCGTAGCTCTCTCTTGTTTTGTGTCTGACTAGGTCATAGGATGATGTAAAACCATGTTGGTTCACAAGTTGGGGCACTATCCTACCTGGTTTCACCTGAACGGGGAGATTCCCCCTTATACAGGTCCAGAACTTTTCGCTTCTAGGTTAGAGCGCATGCATGCGAGGGGGACACATGCAATAACCTATACAAACCTTGCACCACACTCACACACATATTCTAGGGACACATGCAAGTTTTCAGATGATTCCGACGTTCTCGTGGTCTTCATCCGGCGAAACCCTGATCTGCGGGCCTCGGATCGTCTACCCCCCTAGACATTCTTCTGACAGGGGTAGCCCGGCGTAGCTCTCTCTTGTTTTGTGTCTGACTAGGTCATAGGATGATGTAAAACCATGTTGGTTCACAAGTTGGGGCACTATCTTACCCGGTTTCACCTAAACGGGGAGATTCCCCCTTATACAGGTCCAGAACCTTCGCTTCTAGGTTAGAGCGCATGCATGCGAGGGGGACACATGCAATCACCTATACCAACCTTGCACCACACTCACACACAAATGCTAGGGACACATGCAAGTTTTCAGATGATTCCGACGTTCTCGTGGTCTTCCTCTGACGAAACCCTGATCTGCGGGACTCGGATCGTCTACCCCCCTAGACATTCTTCTGACAGGGGTAGCCCGGCGTAGCTCTCTCTTGTTTTGTGTCTGACTAGGTCATAGGATGATGTAAAACCATGTTGGTTCACAAGTTGGGGCACTATCCTACCCGGTTTCACGTGAACGGGGAGATTCCCCCTTATACAGGTCGAGAACCTTTTGCTTCTAGGTTAGAGCGCATGCATGCGAGAGGGACACATGCAATCACCTATAACAACCTTGCACCACACTCACACACATATGCTAGGGACACATGCAAGTTTTCAGATGATTCCGACGTTCTCGTGGTCTTCCTCCGGCGAAACCCTGATCTGCGGGACTCGGATCGTCTACCCCCCTAGACATTCTTCTGACAGGGGTAGCCCGGCGTAGCTCTCTCTTGTTTTGTGTCTGACTAGGTGATAGGATGATGTAAAACCATGTTGGTTCACAAGTTGGGGCACTATCCTACCCGGTTTCACCTGAACGGGGAGATTCCCCCTTATACAGGTCCATAACCTTTCGCTTCTAGGTTAGAGCGCATGCATGCGAGGGGGACACATGCAATCACCTATACCAACCTTGAACCACACTCACACACATATTCTAGGGACACATGCAAGTTTTCAGATGATTCCGACGTTCTTGCGGACTTCCACCGGCGAAACCCTGATCTGCGGGACTCGGACCGTCTACCCCCCTAGACATTCTTTTGACAGGGGTAGCCCGGCGTAGCTCTCTCTTGTTTTGTATTTGATTATGTCATGGGATGATGTGAAACCATGTTGGTTCACAAGTTGGGGCACTATACGGCCCGGTTTCACCGTAACGGGGAGATTCCCCCTTATACAGGTCCAGAATCTTCGCTTCTAGGTTAGAGCGCATGCATGTGAGGGGGGACACATGCAATCACCTATATCAACCTGGCACCACACTCACACACATATGCTAGGGAGACATGCAAGTTTTCATCGATTCCGACGTTCTCGTGGACTTCCTCCGGCGAAACCCTGATGATCTGCGGGCCTCGGATCGTCTACCCCCCTAGACATTCTTCTGACAGGGGTAGCCTGGCGTAGCTCTCTCTTGTTTTGTGTCTGACTAGGTCATAGGATGATGTAAAACCATGTTGGTTCACAAGTTGGGGCACTATCCTACCCGGTTTCACCTGAACGAGGAGATTCCCCCTCATACAGGTCCAGAACCTTTCGCTTCTAGGTTAGAGCGCATGCATGCGAGGGGGACACATGCAATCACCTATACCAACCTTGCACCACACTCACACACATATGCTAGGGACACATGCAAGTTTTCAGATGATTCCGACGTTCTCGTGGTCTTCCTCTGGCGAAACCCTGATCTGCGGGACTCGAATCATCTACCCCCCTAGACATTCTTCTGACAGGGGTAGCCCGGCGTAGCTCTCTCTTGTTTTGTGTCTGACTAGGTCATAGGATGATGTAAAACCATGTTGGTTCACAAGTTGGGGCACTATCCTACCCGGTTTCACCTGAACGGGGAGATTCCCCCTTATATAGGTCCGTAACCTTCCGCTTCTAGGTTAGAGCGCATGCATGCGAGGGGGACACATGCAATCACCTATACCAACCTTGCACCACACTCACACACATATGCTAGGGACACATGCAAGTTTTCAGATGATTCCGACGTTCTTGCGGACTTCCATCGGCGAAACCCTGATCTGCGGGACTCGGACCGTCTACCCCCCTAGACATTCTTCTGACAGGGGTAGCCCGGCGTAGCTCTCTCTTGTTTTGTGTTTGATTATGTCATGGGATGATGTGAAACCATATTGGTTCACAAGTTGGGGCACTATACGGCCCGGTTTCACCGTAACGGGGAGATTCCCCCTTATACAGGTCCAGAACCTTCGCTTCTAGGTTAGAGCGCATGCATGTGAGGGGGGACACATGCAATCACCTATACCAACCTGGAACCACACTCACACACATATGCTAGGGACACATGCAAGTTTTCATCGATTCCGACGTCTCGTGGACTTCCTCCGGCGAAACCCTGATGATCTGCGGGCCTCGGATCGTCTACCCCCCTAGACATTCTTCTGACAGGGGTAGCCCGGCGTAGCTCTCTCTTGTTTTGTGTCTGACTAGGTCATAGGATGATGTAAAACCATGTTGGTTCACAACTTGGGGCACTATCCTACCTGGTTTCACCTGAACGGGGAGATTCCCCCTTATACAGGTCCAGAACCTTTCGCTTCTAGGTTAGAGCGCATGCATGCGAGGGGGACACATGCAATAACCTATACAAACCTTGCACCACACTCACACACATATTCTAGGGACACATGCAAGTTTTCAGATGATTCCGACGTTCTCGTGGTCTTCATCCGGCGAAACCCTGATCTGCGGGCCTCGGATCGTCTACCCCCCTAGACATTCTTCTGACAGGGGTAGCCCGGCGTAGCTCTCTCTTGTTTTGTGTCTGACTAGGTCATAGGATGATGTAAAACCATGTTGGTTCACAAGTTGGGGCACTATCTTACCCGGTTTCACCTGAACGGGGAGATTCCCCCTTATACAGGTCCAGAACCTTCGCTTCTAGGTTAGAGCGCATGCATGCGAGGGGGACACATGCAATCACCTATACCAACCTTGCACCACACTCACACACATATGCTAGGGACACATGCAAGTTTTCAGATGATTCCGATGTTCTCGTGGTCTTCCTCTGACGAAACCCTGATCTGCGGGACTCGGATCGTCTACCCCCCTAGACATTCTTCTGACAGGGGTAGCCCGGCGTAGCTCTCTCTTGTTTTGTGTCTGACTAGGTCATAGGATGATGTAAAACCATGTTGGTTCACAAGTTGGGGCACTATCCTACCCGGTTTCACGTGAACGGGGAGATTCCCCCTTATACAGGTCGAGAACCTTTTGCTTCTAGGTTAGAGCGCATGCATGCGAGAGGGACACATGCAATCACCTATAACAACCTTGCACCACACTCACACACATATGCTAGGGACACATGCAAGTTTTCAGATGATTCCGACGTTCTCGTGGTCTTCCTCCGGCGAAACCCTGATCTGCGGGACTCGGATCGTCTACCCCCCTAGACATTCTTCTGACAGGGGTAGCCCGGCGTAGCTCTCTCTTGTTTTGTGTCTGACTAGGTGATAGGATGATGTAAAACCATGTTGGTTCACAAGTTGGGGCACTATCCTACCCGGTTTCACCTGAACGGGGAGATTCCCCCTTATACAGGTCCATAACCTTTCGCTTCTAGGTTAGAGCGCATGCATGCGAGGGGGACACATGAAATCACCTATACCAACCTTGAACCACACTCACACACATATGCTAGGGACACATGCAAGTTTTCAGATGATTCCGACGTTCTTGCGGACTTCCACCGGCGAAACCCTGATCTGCGGGACTCGGACCGTCTACCCCCCTAGACATTCTTTTGACAGGGGTAGCCCGGCGTAGCTCTCTCTTGTTTTGTATTTGATTATGTCATGGGATGATGTGAAACCATGTTGGTTCACAAGTTGGGGCACTATACGGCCCGATTTCACCATAACGGGGAGATTCCCCCTTATACAGGTCCAGAACCTTCGCTTCTAGGTTAGAGCGCATGCATGTGAGGGGGGACACATGCAATCACCTATACCAACCTGGCACCACACTCACACACATATGCTAGGGACACATGCAAGTTTTCATCGATTCCGACGTTCTCGTGGACTTCCTCCGGCGAAACCCTGACGATCTGCGGGCCTCGGATCGTCTACCCCCCTAGACATTCTTCTGACAGGGGTAGCCCGGCGTAGCTCTCTCTTGTTTTGTGTCTGACTAGGTCATAGGATGATGTAAAACCATGTTGGTTCACAAGTTGGGGCATTATCCTACCCGGTTTCACATGAACGGGGAGATCCCCCCTTATACAGGTCTAGAACCTTTCGCTTCTAGGTTAGAGCGCATGCATGCGAGAGGGACACACGCAATCACCTATACCAACCTTGCACCACACTCACACACATATGCTAGGGACACATGCAAGTTTTCAGATGATTCCGACGTTCTCGTGGTCTTCCTCCGGCGAAACCCTGATCTGCGAGACTCAGATCGTCTACCCCCCTAGACATTCTTCTGATAGTGGTAGCCCGGCGTAGCTCTCTCTTGTTTGTGTCTGACTAGGTCATAGGATGATGTAAAACCATGTTGGTTCACAAGTTGGGGCACTATCCTACCCGGTTTCACCTAAACAGGGAGATTCCCCCTTATACAGGTCCATAACCTTTCGCTTCTAGGTTAGAGCGCATGCATGCGAGGGGGACACATGCAATCACCTATACCAACCTTGCACCACACTCACACACATATGCTAGGGACACATGCAAGTTTTCAGATGATTCCGACGATCTTGCGGACTTCCACCGGCGAAACCCTGATCTGCGGGACTCGGACCGTCTACCCCCTAGACATTCTTCTGACAGGGGTAGCCCGGCGTAGCTCTCTCTTGTTTTGTGTTTGATTATGTCATGGGATGATGTGAAACCATGTTGGTTCACAAGTTGGGGCACTATACGGCCCGGTTTCACCGTAATAGGGAGATTCCCCCTTATACAGGTCCAGAACCTTCGCTTCTAGCTTAGAGCGCATGCATGTGAGGGGGGACACATGCAATCACCTATACCAACTTGGAACCACACTCACACACATATGCTAGGGACACATGCAAGTTTTCATCGATTCCGACGTTCTCGTGGACTTCCTCCGGCGAAACCCTGATGATCTGCGGGCCTCGGATCGTCTACCCCCCTAGACATTCTTCTGACAGGGGTAGCCCGGCGTAGCTCTCTCTTGTTTTGTGTCTGACTAGGTCATAGGATGATGTAAAACCAGGTTGGTTCACAAGTTGGGGCACTATCCTACCTGGTTTCACCTGAACGGGGAGATTCCCCCTTATACAGGTCCAGAACCTTTCGCTTCTAGGTTAGAGGGCATGCATGCGAGGGGGACACATGCAATCACCTATACAAACCTTGCACCACACTCACACACATATTATAGGGACACATGCAAGTTTTCAGATGATTCCGACGTTCTCGTGGTCTTCCTCCGGCGAAACCCTGATCTGCGGGCCTCGGATCGTCTACCCCCCTAGACATTCTTCTGACAGGGGTAGCCCGGCGTAGCTCTCTCCTGTTTTGTGTCTGACTAGGTCATAGGATGATGTAAAACCATGTTGGTTCACAAGTTGGGGCACTATCTTACCCGGTTTCACCTGAACGGGGAGATTCCCCCTTATACAGGTCCAGAACCTTCCCTTCTAGGTTAGAGCGCATGCATGCGAGGGGGACACATGCAATCACCTATACCAACCTTGCACCACACTCACAGACATATGCTAGGGACACATGCAAGTTTTCAGATGATTCCGACGTTCTCGTGGTCTTCCTCTGACGAAACCCTGATCTGCGGGACTCGGATCGTCTACCCCCCTAGACATTCTTCTGACAGGGGTAGCCCAGCGTAGCTCTCTCTTGTTTTGTGTCTGACTAGGTCATAGGATGATGTAAAACCATGTTGGTTCACACGTTGGGGCACTATCCTACCCGGTTTCACGTGAACGGGGAGATTCCCCCTTATACAGGTCGAGAACCTTTTGCTTCTAGGTTAGAGCGCATGCATGCGAGAGGGACACATGCAATCACCTATAACAACCTTGCACCACACTCACACACATATGCTAGGGACACATGCAAGTTTTCAGATGATTCCGACGTTCTCGTGGTCTTCCTCCGGCGAAACCCTGATCTGCGGGACTCGGATCGTCTACCCCCCTAGACATTCTTCTGACAGGGGTAGCCCGGCGTAGCTCTCTCTTGTTTTGTGTCTGACTAGGTGATAGGATGATGTAAAACCATGTTGGTTCACAAGTTGGGGCACTATCCTACCCGGTTTCACCTGAACGGGGAGATTCCCCCTTATACAGGTCCATAACCTTTCGCTTCTAGGTTAGAGCGCATGCATGCGACGGGGACACATGCAATCACCTATACCAACCTTGAACCACACTCACACACATATGCTAGGGACACATGCAAGTTTTCAGATGATTCCGACGTTCTTGCGGACTTCCACCGGCGAAACCCTGATCTGCGGGACTCGGACCGTCTACCCCCCTAGACATTCTTTTGACAGGGGTAGCCCGGCGTAGCTCTCTTTTTTTTGTATTTGATTATGTCATGGGATGATGTGAAACCATGTTGGTTCACAAGTTGGGGCACTATACGGCCCGATTTCACCATAACGGGGAGATTCCCCCTTATACAGGTCCAGAACCTTCGCTTCTAGGTTAGAGCGCATGCATGTGAGGGGGGACACATGCAATCACCTATACCAACCTGGCACCACACTCACACACATATGCTAGGGACACATGCAAGTTTTCATCGATTCCGACGTTCTCGTGGACTTCCTCCGGCGAAACCCTGATGATCTGCGGGCCTCGGATCGTCTACCCCCCTAGACATTCTTCTGACAGGGGTAGCCCGGCGTAGCTCTCTCTTGTTTTGTGTCTGACTAGGTCATAGGATGATGTAAAACCATGTTGGTTCACAAGTTGGGGCACTATCCTACCCGGTTTCACATGAACGGGGAGATCCCCCCTTATACAGGTCTAGAACCTTTCGCTTCTAGGTTAGAGCGCATGCATGCGAGAGGGACACACGCAATCACCTATACCAACCTTGCACCACACTCACACACATATGCTAGGGACACATGCAAGTTTTCAGATGATTCCGACGTTCTCGTGGTCTTCCTCCGGCGAAACCCTGATCTGCGGGACTCGGATCGTCTACCCCCCTAGACATTCTTCTGACAGGGGTAGCCCGGCGTAGCTCTCTCTTGTTTTGTGTCTGACTAGGTCATAGGATGATGTAAAACCATGTTGGTTCACAAGTTGGGGCACTATCCTACCCGGTTTCACGTGAACGGGGAGATTCCCCCTTATACAGGTCGAGAACCTTTTGCTTCTAGGTTAGAGCGCATGCATGCGAGAGGGACACATGCAATCACCTATAACAACCTTGCACCACACTCACACACATATGCTAGGGACACATGCAAGTTTTCAGATGATTCCGACGTTCTCGTGGTCTTCCTCCGACGAAACCCTGATCTGCGGGACTCGGATCGTCTACCCCCCTAGACATTCTTCTGACAGGGGTAGCCCGGCGTAGCTCTCTCTTGTTTTGTGTCTGACTAGGTGATAGGATGATGTAAAACCATGTTGGTTCACAAGTTGGGGCACTATCCTACCCGGTTTCACCTGAACGGGGAGATTCCCCCTTATACAGGTCCATAACCTTTCGCTTCTAGGTTAGAGCGCATGCATGCGAGGGGGACACATGCAATCACCTATACCAACCTTGCACCACACTCACACACATATGCTAGGGACACATGCAAGTTTTCAGATGATACCGACGATCTTGCGGACTTCCACCGGCGAAACCCTGTTCTGCGGGACTCGGACCGTCTACCCCCCTAGACATTCTTCTGACAGGGGTAGCCCGGCGTAGCTCTCTCTTGTTTTGTGTTTGATTATGTCATGGGATGATGTGAAACCATGTTGGTTCACAAGTAGGGGCACTATACGGCCCGGTTTCACCGTAACAGGGAGATTCCCCCTTATACAGGTCCAGAACCTTCGCTTCTAGGTTAGAGCGCATGCATGTGAGGGGGGACACATGCAATCACCTATACCAACCTGGCACCACACTCACACACATATGCTAGGGACACATGAAAGTTTTCATCGATTCCGACGTTCTCGTGGACTTCCTCCGGCGAAACCCTGATGATCTGCGGGCCTCGGATCGTCTACCCCCCTAGACATTCTTCTGACAGGGGTAGCCCGGCGTAGCTCTCTCTTGTTTTGTGTCTGACTAGGTCATAGGATGATGTAAAACCATGTTGGTTCACAAGTTGGGGCACTATCCTACCCGGTTTCACGTGAACGGGGAGATTCCCCCTTATAAAGGTCGAGAACCTTTCGCTTCTAGGGTAGAGCGCATGCATGCGAGAGGGACACATGCAATCACCTATACCAACCTTGCACCACACTCACACACATATGCTAGGGACACATGCAAGTTTTCAGATGATTCCGACGTTCTCGTGGTCTTCCTCCGGCGAAACCCTGATCTACGGTACTCGGATCGTCTACCCCCCTAGACATTCTTCTGACAGGGGTAGCCCGGCGTAGCTCTCTCTTGTTTTGTGTCTGACTAGGTCATAGGATGATGTAAAACCATGTTGGCTCACAAGTTGGGGCACTATCCTACCCGGTTTCACCTGAACGGGGAGATTCCCCCTTATACAGGTCCATAACTTTTCGCTTCTAGGTTAGAGCGCATGCATGCGAGGGGGACACATGCAATCACCTATACCAATCTTGCACCACACTCACACACATATGCTAGGGACACATGCAAGTTTTCAGATGATTCCGACGTTCTTGCGGACTTCCACCGGCGAAACCCTGATCTGCGGGACTCGGACCGTCTACCCCCCTAGACATTCTTCTGACAGGGGTAGCCCGGCGTAGCTCTCTCTTGTTTTGTGTTTGATTATGTCATGGGATAATGTGAAACCATGTTGGTTCACAAGTTGGGGCACTATACGGCCCGGTTTCACGGTAACAGGGAGATTCCCCCTTATACAGGTCCAGAACCTTCGCTTCTAGGTTAGAGCGCATCCATGTGAGGGGGGACACATGCAATCACCTATACCAACCTGGCACCACACTCACACACATATGCTAGGGACACATGAAAGTTTTCATCGATTCCGACGTTCTCGTGGACTTCCTCCGGCGAAACCCTGATGATCTGCGGGCCTCGGATCGTCTACCCCCCTAGACATTCTTCTGACAGGGGTAGCCCGGCGTAGCTCTCTCTTGTTTTGTGTCTGACTAGGTCATAGGATGATGTAAAACCATGTTGGTTCACAAGTTGGGGCACTATCCTACCCGGTTTCACGTGAACGGGGAGATTCCCCCTTATACAGGTCGAGAACCTTTCGCTTCTAGGGTAGAGCGCATGCATGCGAGAGGGACACATGCAATCACCTATACCAACCTTGCACCACACTCACACACATATGCTAGGGACACATGCAAGTTTTCAGATGATTCCGACGTTCTCGTGGTCTTCCTCCGGCGAAACCCTGATCTACGGTACTCGGATCGTCTACCCCCTAGACATTCTTCTGACAGGGGTAGCCCGGCGTAGCTCTCTCTTGTTTTGTGTCTGACTAGGTCATAGGATGATGTAAAACCATGTTGGCTCACAAGTTGGGGCACTATCCTACCCGGTTTCACCTGAACGGGGAGATTCCCCCTTATACAGGTCCATAACCTTTCGCTTCTAGGTTAGAGCGCATGCATGCGAGGGGGACACATGCAATCACCTATACCAATCTTGCACCACACTCACACACATATGCTAGGGACACATGCAAGTTTTCAGATGATTCCGACGTTCTTGCGGACTTCCACCGGCGAAACCCTGATCTGCGGGACTCGGACCGTCTACCCCCCTAGACATTCTTCTGACAGGGGTAGCCCGGCGTAGCTCTCTCTTGTTTTGTGTTTGATTATGTCATGGGATAATGTGAAACCATGTTGGTTCACAAGTTGGGGCACTATACGGCCCGGTTTCACGGTAACAGGGAGATTCCCCCTTATACAGGTCCAGAACCTTCGCTTCTAGGTTAGAGCGCATCCATGTGAGGGGGGACACATGCAATCACCTATACCAACCTGGCACCACACTCACACACATATGCTAGGGACACATGAAAGTTTTCATCGATTCCGACGTTCTCGTGGACTTCCTCCGGCGAAACCCTGATGATCTGCGGGCCTCGGATCGTCTACCCCCCTAGACATTCTTCTGACAGGGGTAGCCCGGCGTAGCTCTCTCTTGTTTTGTGTCTGACTAGGTCATAGGATGATGTAAAACCATGTTGGTTCACAAGTTGGGGCACTATCCTACCCGGTTTCACGTGAACGGGGAGATTCCCCCTTATAAGGTCGAGAACCTTTCGCTTCTAGGTTAGAGCGCATGCATGCGAGAGGGACACATGCAATCACCTATACCAACCTTGCACCACACTCACACACATATGCTAGGGACACATGCAAGTTTTCAGATGATTCCGACGTTCTCGTGGTCTTCCTCCGGTGAAACCCTGATCTACGGGACTCGGATCGTCTACCCCCCTAGACATTCTTCTGACAGGGGTAGCCCGGCGTAGCTCTCTCTTGTTTTGTGTCTGACTAGGTCATAGGATGATGTAAAACCATGTTGGCTCACAAGTTGGGGCACTATCCTACCCGGTTTCACCTAAACGGGGAGATTCCCCCTTATACAGGTCCAGAACCTTCGCTTCTAGGTTAGAGCGCATGCATGTGAGGGGGGACACATGCAATCACCTATATATACCAACCTGGCACCACACTCACACACATATGCTAGGGACACATGCAAGTTTTCATCGATTCCGACGTTCTCGTGGACTTCCTCCGGCGAAACCCTGATGATCTGCGGGCCTCGGATCGTCTACCTAATGGAAATGAAGTTCAGCATCCTCTAGAACCTTATGGTCTATTGCAAAGTTAGTGTTTCCATGGTCTGAATACTTACAAATAGGCAACAAAAAGTTAACTAAAAACTTTAAATAAATACATTTGAAAGAAAAAAATAAAAAGAAAATTAGAAAATACCTAAAGGCACACGGCAAAGGACAAAACACACGGCAAAGAGGTCCTTTGCCGTGTGCCTGTCGCCGTCAAACACATGGCAAAGGTCCTTTGCCGTGTGTCTCTCTCCCTCAGACACACGGCAAAGCATTTTTTTCACCTTTAGCAAGGCTTTTATTACATATATGTTAGGTGATATTATTTCATAGGATCATGAGAGCACACATATGATCATAGGTTATTGTGGTCTTGATCACTATATACATGCACCCCCCTGATTCCGACGTTCTCGTGGACTTCCTCCGGCGAAACCCTGATGATCTACGGGCCTCGGATCGTCTACCCCCTAGACATTCTTCTGACAGGGGTAGCCCGGCGTAGCTCTCTCTTGTTTTGTGTTTGATTATGTCATGGGATGATGTGAAACCATGTTGGTTCACAAGTTGGGGCACTATATGGCCCGGTTTCACCGTAACGGGGAGATTCCCCCTTATACAGGTCCAGAACCTTCGCTTCTAGGTTAGAGCGCATGCATGTGAGGGGGACACATGCAATCACCTATATCAACCTGGGACCACACTCACACACATATGCTAGGGACACATGCAAGTTTTCATCGATTCCGACGTTCTCGTGGACTTCCTCCGGCGAAACCCTGATGATCTGCGGGCCTCGGATCGTCTACCCCCCTAGACATTCTTCTGACAGGGGTAGCCCGGCGTAGCTCTCTCTTGTTTTGTGTCTGACTAGGTCATAGGATGATGTAAAACCATGTTGGTTCACAAGTTGGGGCATTATCCTACCCGGTTTCACATGAACGGGGAGATCCCCCCTTATACAGGTCTAGAACCTTTCGCTTCTAGGTTAGAGCGCATGCATGCGAGAGGGACACACGCAATCACCTATACCAACCTTGCACCACACTCACACACATATGCTAGGGACACATGCAAGTTTTCAGATGATTCCGACGTTCTCGTGGTCTTCCTCCGGCGAAACCCTGATCTGCGAGACTCAGATCGTCTACCCCCCTAGACATTCTTCTGATAGTGGTAGCCGGGCGTAGCTCTCTCTTGTTTGTGTCTGACTAGGTCATAGGATGATGTAAAACCATGTTGGTTCACAAGTTGGGGCACTATCCTACCCGGTTTCACCTAAACAGGGAGATTCCCCCTTATACAGGTCCATAACCTTTCGCTTCTAGGTTAGAGCGCATGCATGCGAGGGGGACACATGCAATCACCTATACCAACCTTGCACCACACTCACACACATATGCTAGGGACACATGCAAGTTTTCAGATGATTCCGACGATCTTGCGGACTTCCACCGGCGAAACCCTGATCTGCGGGACTCGGACCGTCTACCCCCTAGACATTCTTCTGACAGGGGTAGCCCGGCGTAGCTCTCTCTTGTTTTGTGTTTGATTATGTCATGGGATGATGTGAAACCATGTTGGTTCACAAGTTGGGGCACTATACGGCCCGGTTTCACGGTAACAGGGAGATTCCCCCTTATACAGGTCCAGAACCTTCGCTTCTAGGTTAGAGCGCATGCATGTGAGGGGGGACACATGCAATCACCTATATCAACCTGGCACCACACTCACACACATATGCTAGGGACACATGCAAGTTTTCATCGATTCCGACGTTCTCGTGGACTTCCTCCGTCGAAACCCTGATGATCTGCGGGCCTCGGATCGTCCACCCCCTAGACATTCTTCTGACAGGGGTAGCCTGGCGTAGCTCTCTCTTGTTTTGTGTCTGACTAGGTCATAGGATGATGTAAAACCATGTTGGTTCACAAGTTGGGGCACTATCCTACCCGGTTTCACCTGAACGAGGAGATTCCCCCTCATACAGGTCCAGAACCTTTCGCTTCTAGGTTAGAGCGCATGCATGCGAGGGGGACACATGCAATCACCTATACCAACCTTGCACCACACTCACACACATATGCTAGGGGCACATGCAAGTTTTTAGATGATTCCGACGTTCTCGTGGTCTTCCTCTGGCGAAACCCTGATCTGCGGGACTCGAATCATCTACCCCCCTAGACATTCTTCTGACAGGGGTAGCCCGGCGTAGCTCTCTCTTGTTTTGTGTCTGACTAGGTCATAGGATGATGTAAAACCATGTTGGTTCACAAGTTGGGGCACTATCCTACCCGGTTTCACCTGAACGGGGAGATTCCCCCTTATATAGGTCCGTAACCTTCCGCTTCTAGGTTAGAGCGCATGCATGCGAGGGGGACACATGCAATCACCTATACCAACCTTGCACCACACTCACACACATATGCTAGGGACACATGCAAGTTTTCAGATGATTCCGACGTTCTTGCGGACTTCCATCGGCGAAACCCTGATCTGCGGGACTCGGACCGTCTACCCCCCTAGACATTCTTCTGACAGGGGTAGCCCGGCGTAGCTCTCTCTTGTTTTGTGTTTGATTATGTCATGGGATGATGTGAAACCATGTTGGTTCACAAGTTGGGGCACTATACGGCCCGGTTTCACCGTAACTGGGAGATTCCCCCTTATACAGGTCCAGAACCTTCGCTTCTAGGTTAGAGCGCATGCATGTGAGGGGGGACACATGCAATCACCTATACCAACCTGGAACCACACTCACACACATATGCTAGGGACACATGCAAGTTTTCATCGATTCCGACGTCTCGTGGACTTCCTCCGGCGAAACCCTGATGATCTGCGGGCCTCGGATCGTCTACCCCCCTAGACATTCTTCTGACAGGGGTAGCCCGGCATAGCTCTCTCTTGTTTTGTGTCTGACTAGGTCATAGGATGATGTAAAACCATGTTGGTTCACAACTTGGGGCACTATCCTACCTGGTTTCACCTGAACGGGGAGATTCCCCCTTATACAGGTCCAGAACCATTCGCTTCTAGGTTAGAGCGCATGCATGCGAGGGGGACACATGCAATAACCTATACAAACCTTGCACCACACTCACACACATATTCTAGGGACACATGCAAGTTTTCAGATGATTCCGACGTTCTCGTGGTCTTCATCCGGCGAAACCCTGATGATCTACGGGCCTCGGATCGTCTACCCCCTAGACATTCTTCTGACAGGGGTAGCCCGGCGTAGCTCTCTCTTGTTTTGTGTTTGATTATGTCATGGGATGATGTGAAACCATGTTGGTTCACAAGTTGGGGCACTATACGGCCCGGTTTCACCGTAACGGGGAGATTCCCCCTTATACAGGTCCAGAACCTTCGCTTCTAGGTTAGAGCGCATGCATGTGAGGGGGGACACATGCAATCACCTATACCAACCTGGCACCACACTCACACACATATGCTAGGGACACATGCAAGTTTTCATCGATTCCGACGTTCTCGTGGACTTCCTCCGGCGAAACCCTGATGATCTGCGGGCCTCGGATCGTCTACCCCCCTAGACATTCTTCTGACAGGGGTAGCCCGATGTAGCTCTCTCTTGTTTTGTGTCTGACTAGGTCATAGGATGATGTAAAACCATGTTGGTTCACAAGTTGGGGCACTATCCTACCCGGTTTCACGTGAACGGGGAGATTCCCCCTTATACAGGTCCATAACCTTTCGCTTCTAGGTTAGAGCGCATGCATGCGAGGGGGACACATGCAATCACCTATACCAACCTTGAACCACACTCACACACATATTCTAGGGACACATGCAAGTTTTCAGATGATTCCGACGTTCTTGCGGACTTCCACCGACGAAACCCTGATCTGCGGGACTCGGACCGTCTACCCCCTAGACATTCTTTTGACAGGGGTAGCCCGGCGTAGCTCTCTCTTGTTTTGTGTTTGATTATGTCATGGGATGATGTGAAACCATGTTGGTTCACAAGTTGGGGCACTATACGGCCCGGTTTCACCGTAACGGGGAGATTCCCCCTTATACAGGTCCAGAATCTTCGCTTCTAGGTTAGAGCGCATGCATGTGAGGGGGGACACATGCAATCACCTATATCAACCTGGCACCACACTCACACACATATGCTAGGGACACATGCAAGTTTTCATCGATTCCGACGTTCTCGTGGACTTCCTCCGGCGAAACCCTGATGATCTGCGGGCCTCGGATCGTCTACCCCCCTAGACATTCTTCTGACAGGGGTAGCCCGATGTAGCTCTCTCTTGTTTTGTGTCTGACTAGGTCATAGGATGATGTAAAACCATGTTGGTTCACAAGTTGGGGCACTATCCTACCCGGTTTCACCTGAACGAGGAGATTCCCCCTCATACAGGTCCAGAACCTTTCGCTTCTAGGTTAGAGCGCATGCATGCGAGGGGGACACATGCAATCACCTATACCAACCTTGCACCACACTCACACACATATGCTAGGGACACATGCAAGTTTTCAGATGATTCCGACGTTCTCGTGGTCTTCCTCTGGCGAAACCCTGATCTGCGGGACTCGAATCATCTACCCCCCTAGACATTCTTCTGACAGGGGTAGCCCGGCGTAGCTCTCTCTTGTTTTGTGTCTGACTAGGTCATAGGATGATGTAAAACCATGTTGGTTCACAAGTTGGGGCACTATCCTACCCGGTTTCACCTGAACGGGGAGATTCCCCCTTATATAGGTCCGTAACCTTCCGCTTCTAGGTTAGAGCGCATGCATGCGAGGGGGACACATGCAATCACCTATACCAACCTTGCACCACACTCACACACATATGCTAGGGACACATGCAAGTTTTCAGATGATTCCGACGTTCTCGTGGTCTTCCTCTGGCGAAACCCTGATCTGCGGGACTTGAATCATCTACCCCCCTAGACATTCTTCTGACAGGGGTAGCCCGGCGTAGCTCTCTCTTGTTTTGTGTCTGACTAGGTCATAGGATGATGTAAAACCATGTTGGTTCACAAGTTGGGGCACTATCCTACCCGGTTTCACGTGAACGGGGAGATTCCCCCTTATACAGGTCGAGAACCTTTCGCTTCTAGGGTAGAGCGCATGCATGCGAGAGGGACACATGCAATCACCTATACCAACCTTGCACCACACTCACACACATATGCTAGGGACACATGCAAGTTTTCAGATGATTCCGACGTTCTCGTGGTCTTCCTCCGGCGAAACCCTGATCTACGGTACTCGGATCGTCTACCCCCCTAGACATTCTTCTGACAGGGGTAGCCCGGCGTAGCTCTCTCTTGTTTTGTGTCTGACTAGGTCATAGGATGATGTAAAACCATGTTGGCTCACAAGTTGGGGCACTATCCTACCCGGTTTCACCTGAACGGGGAGATTCCCCCTTATACAGGTCCATAACCTTTCGCTTCTAGGTTAGAGCGCATGCATGCGAGGGGGACACATGCAATCACCTATACCAATCTTGCACCACACTCACACACATATGCTAGGGACACATGCAAGTTTTCAGATGATTCCGACGTTCTTGCGGACTTCCACCGGCGAAACCCTGATCTGCGGGACTCGGACCGTCTACCCCCCTAGACATTCTTCTGACAGGGGTAGCCCGGCGTAGCTCTCTCTTGTTTTGTGTTTGATTATGTCATGGGATAATGTGAAACCATGTTGGTTCACAAGTTGGGGCACTATACGGCCCGGTTTCACGGTAACAGGGAGATTCCCCCTTATACAGGTCCAGAACCTTCGCTTCTAGGTTAGAGCGCATCCATGTGAGGGGGGACACATGCAATCACCTATACCAACCTGGCACCACACTCACACACATATGCTAGGGACACATGAAAGTTTTCATCGATTCCGACGTTCTCGTGGACTTCCTCCGGCGAAACCCTGATGATCTGCGGGCCTCGGATCGTCTACCCCCCTAGACATTCTTCTGACAGGGGTAGCCCGGCGTAGCTCTCTCTTGTTTTGTGTCTGACTAGGTCATAGGATGATGTAAAACCATGTTGGTTCACAAGTTGGGGCACTATCCTACCCGGTTTCACGTGAACGGGGAGATTCCCCCTTATAAGGTCGAGAACCTTTCGCTTCTAGGTTAGAGCGCATGCATGCGAGAGGGACACATGCAATCACCTATACCAACCTTGCACCACACTCACACACATATGCTAGGGACACATGCAAGTTTTCAGATGATTCCGACGTTCTCGTGGTCTTCCTCCGGTGAAACCCTGATCTACGGGACTCGGATCGTCTACCCCCCTAGACATTCTTCTGACAGGGGTAGCCCGGCGTAGCTCTCTCTTGTTTTGTGTCTGACTAGGTCATAGGATGATGTAAAACCATGTTGGCTCACAAGTTGGGGCACTATCCTACCCGGTTTCACCTAAACGGGGAGATTCCCCCTTATACAGGTCCAGAACCTTCGCTTCTAGGTTAGAGCGCATGCATGTGAGGGGGGACACATGCAATCACCTATATATACCAACCTGGCACCACACTCACACACATATGCTAGGGACACATGCAAGTTTTCATCGATTCCGACGTTCTCGTGGACTTCCTCCGGCGAAACCCTGATGATCTGCGGGCCTCGGATCGTCTACCTAATGGAAATGAAGTTCAGCATCCTCTAGAACCTTATGGTCTATTGCAAAGTTAGTGTTTCCATGGTCTGAATACTTACAAATAGGCAACAAAAAGTTAACTAAAAACTTTAAATAAATACATTTGAAAGAAAAAAATAAAAAGAAAATTAGAAAATACCTAAAGGCACACGGCAAAGGACAAAACACACGGCAAAGAGGTCCTTTGCCGTGTGCCTGTCGCCGTCAAACACATGGCAAAGGTCCTTTGCCGTGTGTCTCTCTCCCTCAGACACACGGCAAAGCATTTTTTTCACCTTTAGCAAGGCTTTTATTACATATATGTTAGGTGATATTATTTCATAGGATCATGAGAGCACACATATGATCATAGGTTATTGTGGTCTTGATCACTATATACATGCACCCCCCTGATTCCGACGTTCTCGTGGACTTCCTCCGGCGAAACCCTGATGATCTACGGGCCTCGGATCGTCTACCCCCTAGACATTCTTCTGACAGGGGTAGCCCGGCGTAGCTCTCTCTTGTTTTGTGTTTGATTATGTCATGGGATGATGTGAAACCATGTTGGTTCACAAGTTGGGGCACTATATGGCCCGGTTTCACCGTAACGGGGAGATTCCCCCTTATACAGGTCCAGAACCTTCGCTTCTAGGTTAGAGCGCATGCATGTGAGGGGGACACATGCAATCACCTATATCAACCTGGGACCACACTCACACACATATGCTAGGGACACATGCAAGTTTTCATCGATTCCGACGTTCTCGTGGACTTCCTCCGGCAAAACCCTGATGATCTGCGGGCCTCGGATCGTCTACCCCCCTAGACATTCTTCTGACAGGGGTAGCCCGGCGTAGCTCTCTCTTGTTTTGTGTCTGACTAGGTCATAGGATGATGTAAAACCATGTTGGTTCACAAGTTGGGGCATTATCCTACCCGGTTTCACATGAACGGGGAGATCCCCCCTTATACAGGTCTAGAACCTTTCGCTTCTAGGTTAGAGCGCATGCATGCGAGAGGGACACACGCAATCACCTATACCAACCTTGCACCACACTCACACACATATGCTAGGGACACATGCAAGTTTTCAGATGATTCCGACGTTCTCGTGGTCTTCCTCCGGCGAAACCCTGATCTGCGAGACTCAGATCGTCTACCCCCCTAGACATTCTTCTGATAGTGGTAGCCCGGCGTAGCTCTCTCTTGTTTGTGTCTGACTAGGTCATAGGATGATGTAAAACCATGTTGGTTCACAAGTTGGGGCACTATCCTACCCGGTTTCACCTAAACAGGGAGATTCCCCCTTATACAGGTCCATAACCTTTCGCTTCTAGGTTAGAGCGCATGCATGCGAGGGGGACACATGCAATCACCTATACCAACCTTGCACCACACTCACACACATATGCTAGGGACACATGCAAGTTTTCAGATGATTCCGACGATCTTGCGGACTTCCACCGGCGAAACCCTGATCTGCGGGACTCGGACCGTCTACCCCCTAGACATTCTTCTGACAGGGGTAGCCCGGCGTAGCTCTCTCTTGTTTTGTGTTTGATTATGTCATGGGATGATGTGAAACCATGTTGGTTCACAAGTTGGGGCACTATACGGCCCGGTTTCACGGTAACAGGGAGATTCCCCCTTATACAGGTCCAGAACCTTCGCTTCTAGGTTAGAGCGCATGCATGTGAGGGGGGACACATGCAATCACCTATATCAACCTGGCACCACACTCACACACATATGCTAGGGACACATGCAAGTTTTCATCGATTCCGACGTTCTCGTGGACTTCCTCCGTCGAAACCCTGATGATCTGCGGGCCTCGGATCGTCCACCCCCTAGACATTCTTCTGACAGGGGTAGCCTGGCGTAGCTCTCTCTTGTTTTGTGTCTGACTAGGTCATAGGATGATGTAAAACCATGTTGGTTCACAAGTTGGGGCACTATCCTACCCGGTTTCACCTGAACGAGGAGATTCCCCCTCATACAGGTCCAGAACCTTTCGCTTCTAGGTTAGAGCGCATGCATGCGAGGGGGACACATGCAATCACCTATACCAACCTTGCACCACACTCACACACATATGCTAGGGACACATGCAAGTTTTTAGATGATTCCGACGTTCTCGTGGTCTTCCTCTGGCGAAACCCTGATCTGCGGGACTCGAATCATCTACCCCCCTAGACATTCTTCTGACAGGGGTAGCCCGGCGTAGCTCTCTCTTGTTTTGTGTCTGACTAGGTCATAGGATGATGTAAAACCATGTTGGTTCACAAGTTGGGGCACTATCCTACCCGGTTTCACCTGAACGGGGAGATTCCCCCTTATATAGGTCCGTAACCTTCCGCTTCTAGGTTAGAGCGCATGCATGCGAGGGGGACACATGCAATCACCTATACCAACCTTGCACCACACTCACACACATATGCTAGGGACACATGCAAGTTTTCAGATGATTCCGACGTTCTTGCGGACTTCCATCGGCGAAACCCTGATCTGCGGGACTCGGACCGTCTACCCCCCTAGACATTCTTCTGACAGGGGTAGCCTGGCGTAGCTCTCTCTTGTTTTGTGTTTGATTATGTCATGGGATGATGTGAAACCATGTTGGTTCACAAGTTGGGGCACTATACGGCCCGGTTTCACCGTAACTGGGAGATTCCCCCTTATACAGGTCCAGAACCTTCGCTTCTAGGTTAGAGCGCATGCATGTGAGGGGGGACACATGCAATCACCTATACCAACCTGGAACCACACTCACACACATATGCTAGGGACACATGCAAGTTTTCATCGATTCCGACGTCTCGTGGACTTCCTCCGGCGAAACCCTGATGATCTGCGGGCCTCGGATCGTCTACCCCCTAGACATTCTTCTGACAGGGGTAGCCCGGCGTAGCTCTCTCTTGTTTTGTGTCTGACTAGGTCATAGGATGATGTAAAACCATGTTGGTTCACAACTTGGGGCACTATCCTACCTGGTTTCACCTGAACGGGGAGATTCCCCCTTATACAGGTCCAGAACCATTCGCTTCTAGGTTAGAGCGCATGCATGCGAGGGGGACACATGCAATAACCTATACAAACCTTGCACCACACTCACACACATATTCTAGGGACACATGCAAGTTTTCAGATGATTCCGACGTTCTCGTGGTCTTCATCCGGCGAAACCCTGATGATCTACGGGCCTCGGATCGTCTACCCCCTAGACATTCTTCTGACAGGGGTAGCCCGGCGTAGCTCTCTCTTGTTTTGTGTTTGATTATGTCATGGGATGATGTGAAACCATGTTGGTTCACAAGTTGGGGCACTATACGGCCCGGTTTCACCGTAACGGGGAGATTCCCCCTTATACAGGTCCAGAACCTTCGCTTCTAGGTTAGAGCGCATGCATGTGAGGGGGGACACATGCAATCACCTATACCAACCTGGCACCACACTCACACACATATGCTAGGGACACATGCAAGTTTTCATCGATTCCGACGTTCTCGTGGACTTCCTCCGGCGAAACCCTGATGATCTGTGGGCCTCGGATCGTCTACCCCCCTAGACATTCTTCTGACAGGGGTAGCCCGATGTAGCTCTCTCTTGTTTTGTGTCTGACTAGGTCATAGGATGATGTAAAACCATGTTGGTTCACAAGTTGGGGCACTATCCTACCCGGTTTCACGTGAACGGGGAGATTCCCCCTTATACAGGTCCATAACCTTTCGCTTCTAGGTTAGAGCGCATGCATGCGAGGGGGACACATGCAATCACCTATACCAACCTTGAACCACACTCACACACATATTCTAGGGACACATGCAAGTTTTCAGATGATTCCGACGTTCTTGCGGACTTCCACCGGCGAAACCCTGATCTGCGGGACTCGGACCGTCTACCCCCCTAGACATTCTTTTGACAGGGGTAGCCCGGCGTAGCTCTCTCTTGTTTTGTGTTTGATTATGTCATGGGATGATGTGAAACCATGTTGGTTCACAAGTTGGGGCACTATACGGCCCGGTTTCACCGTAACGGGGAGATTCCCCCTTATACAGGTCCAGAATCTTCGCTTCTAGGTTAGAGCGCATGCATGTGAGGGGGGACACATGCAATCACCTATATCAACCTGGCACCACACTCACACACATATGCTAGGGACACATGCAAGTTTTCATCGATTCCGACGTTCTCGTGGACTTCCTCCGGCGAAACCCTGATGATCTGCGGGCCTCGGATCGTCTACCCCCCTAGACATTCTTCTGACAGGGGTAGCCCGATGTAGCTCTCTCTTGTTTTGTGTCTGACTAGGTCATAGGATGATGTAAAACCATGTTGGTTCACAAGTTGGGGCACTATCCTACCCGGTTTCACCTGAACGAGGAGATTCCCCCTCATACAGGTCCAGAACCTTTCGCTTCTAGGTTAGAGCGCATGCATGCGAGGGGGACACATGCAATCACCTATACCAACCTTGCACCACACTCACACACATATGCTAGGGACACATGCAAGTTTTCAGATGATTCCGACGTTCTCGTGGTCTTCCTCTGGCGAAACCCTGATCTGCGGGACTCGAATCATCTACCCCCCTAGACATTCTTCTGACAGGGGTAGCCCGGCATAGCTCTCTCTTGTTTTGTGTCTGACTAGGTCATAGGATGATGTAAAACCATGTTGGTTCACAAGTTGGGGCACTATCCTACCCGGTTTCACCTGAACGGGGAGATTCCCCCTTATATAGGTCCGTAACCTTCCGCTTCTAGGTTAGAGCGCATGCATGCGAGGGGGACACATGCAATCACCTATACCAACCTTGCACCACACTCACACACATATGCTAGGGACACATGCAAGTTTTCAGATGATTCCGACGTTCTTGCGGACTTCCATCGGCGAAACCCTGATCTGCGGGACTCGGACCGTCTACCCCCCTAGACATTCTTCTGACAGGGGTAGCCCGGCGTAGCTCTCTCTTGTTTTGTGTTTGATTATGTCATGGGATGATGTGAAACCATATTGGTTCACAAGTTGGGGCACTATACGGCCCGGTTTCACCGTAACGGGGAGATTCCCCCTTATACAGGTCCAGAACCTTCGCTTCTAGGTTAGAGCGCATGCATGTGAGGGGGGACACATGCAATCACCTATACCAACCTGGAACCACACTCACACACATATGCTAGGGACACATGCAAGTTTTCATCGATTCCGACGTCTCGTGGACTTCCTCCGGCGAAACCCTGATGATCTGCGGGCCTCGGATCGTCTACCCCCCTAGACATTCTTCTGACAGGGGTAGCCCGGCGTAGCTCTCTCTTGTTTTGTGTCTGACTAGGTCATAGGATGATGTAAAACCATGTTGGTTCACAACTTGGGGCACTATCCTACCTGGTTTCACCTGAACGGGGAGATTCCCCCTTATACAGGTCCAGAACCTTTCGCTTCTAGGTTAGAGCGCATGCATGCGAGGGGGACACATGCAATAACCTATACAAACCTTGCACCACACTCACACACATATTCTAGGGACACATGCAAGTTTTCAGATGATTCCGACGTTCTCGTGGTCTTCATCCGGCGAAACCCTGATCTGCGGGCCTCGGATCGTCTACCCCCCTAGACATTCTTCTGACAGGGGTAGCCCGGCGTAGCTCTCTCTTGTTTTGTGTCTGACTAGGTCATAGGATGATGTAAAACCATGTTGGTTCACAAGTTGGGGCACTATCTTACCCGGTTTCACCTGAACGGGGAGATTCCCCCTTATACAGGTCCAGAACCTTCGCTTCTAGGTTAGAGCGCATGCATGCGAGGGGGACACATGCAATCACCTATACCAACCTTGCACCACACTCACACACATATGCTAGGGACACATGCAAGTTTTCAGATGATTCCGATGTTCTCGTGGTCTTCCTCTGACGAAACCCTGATCTGCGGGACTCGGATCGTCTACCCCCCTAGACATTCTTCTGACAGGGGTAGCCCGGCGTAGCTCTCTCTTGTTTTGTGTCTGACTAGGTCATAGGATGATGTAAAACCATGTTGGTTCACAAGTTGGGGCACTATCCTACCCGGTTTCACGTGAACGGGGAGATTCCCCCTTATACAGGTCGAGAACCTTTTGCTTCTAGGTTAGAGCGCATGCATGCGAGAGGGACACATGCAATCACCTATAACAACCTTGCACCACACTCACACACATATGCTAGGGACACATGCAAGTTTTCAGATGATTCCGACGTTCTCGTGGTCTTCCTCCGGCGAAACCCTGATCTGCGGGACTCGGATCGTCTACCCCCCTAGACATTCTTCTGACAGGGGTAGCCCGGCGTAGCTCTCTCTTGTTTTGTGTCTGACTAGGTGATAGGATGATGTAAAACCATGTTGGTTCACAAGTTGGGGCACTATCCTACCCGGTTTCACCTGAACGGGGAGATTCCCCCTTATACAGGTCCATAACCTTTCGCTTCTAGGTTAGAGCGCATGCATGCGAGGGGGACACATGAAATCACCTATACCAACCTTGAACCACACTCACACACATATGCTAGGGACACATGCAAGTTTTCAGATGATTCCGACGTTCTTGCGGACTTCCACCGGCGAAACCCTGATCTGCGGGACTCGGACCGTCTACCCCCCTAGACATTCTTTTGACAGGGGTAGCCCGGCGTAGCTCTCTCTTGTTTTGTATTTGATTATGTCATGGGATGATGTGAAACCATGTTGGTTCACAAGTTGGGGCACTATACGGCCCTATTTCACCATAACGGGGAGATTCCCCCTTATACAGGTCCAGAACCTTCGCTTCTAGGTTAGAGCGCATGCATGTGAGGGGGGACACATGCAATCACCTATACCAACCTGGCACCACACTCACACACATATGCTAGGGACACATGCAAGTTTTCATCGATTCCGACGTTCTCGTGGACTTCCTCCGGCGAAACCCTGACGATCTGCGGGCCTCGGATCGTCTACCCCCCTAGACATTCTTCTGACAGGGGTAGCCCGGCGTAGCTCTCTCTTGTTTTGTGTCTGACTAGGTCATAGGATGATGTAAAACCATGTTGGTTCACAAGTTGGGGCATTATCCTACCCGGTTTCACATGAACGGGGAGATCCCCCCTTATACAGGTCTAGAACCTTTCGCTTCTAGGTTAGAGCGCATGCATGCGAGAGGGACACACGCAATCACCTATACCAACCTTGCACCACACTCACACACATATGCTAGGGACACATGCAAGTTTTCAGATGATTCCGACGTTCTCGTGGTCTTCCTCCGGCGAAACCCTGATCTGCGAGACTCAGATCGTCTACCCCCCTAGACATTCTTCTGATAGTGGTAGCCCGGCGTAGCTCTCTCTTGTTTGTGTCTGACTAGGTCATAGGATGATGTAAAACCATGTTGGTTCACAAGTTGGGGCACTATCCTACCCGGTTTCACCTAAACAGGGAGATTCCCCCTTATACAGGTCCATAACCTTTCGCTTCTAGGTTAGAGCGCATGCATGCGAGGGGGACACATGCAATCACCTATACCAACCTTGCACCACACTCACACACATATGCTAGGGACACATGCAAGTTTTCAGATGATTCCGACGATCTTGCGGACTTCCACCGGCGAAACCCTGATCTGCGGGACTCGGACCGTCTACCCCCTAGACATTCTTCTGACAGGGGTAGCCCGGCGTAGCTCTCTCTTGTTTTGTGTTTGATTATGTCATGGGATGATGTGAAACCATGTTGGTTCACAAGTTGGGGCACTATACGGCCCGGTTTCACCGTAACAGGGAGATTCCCCCTTATACAGGTCCAGAACCTTCGCTTCTAGCTTAGAGCGCATGCATGTGAGGGGGGACACATGCAATCACCTATACCAACTTGGAACCACACTCACACACATATGCTAGGGACACATGCAAGTTTTCATCGATTCCGACGTTCTCGTGGACTTCCTCCGGCGAAACCCTGATGATCTGCGGGCCTCGGATCGTCTACCCCCCTAGACATTCTTCTGACAGGGGTAGCCCGGCGTAGCTCTCTCTTGTTTTGTGTCTGACTAGGTCATAGGATGATGTAAAACCAGGTTGGTTCACAAGTTGGGGCACTATCCTACCTGGTTTCACCTGAACGGGGAGATTCCCCCTTATACAGGTCCAGAACCTTTCGCTTCTAGGTTAGAGGGCATGCATGCGAGGGGGACACATGCAATCACCTATACAAACCTTGCACCACACTCACACACATATTCTAGGGACACATGCAAGTTTTCAGATGATTCCGACGTTCTCGTGGTCTTCCTCCGGCGAAACCCTGATCTGCGGGCCTCGGATCGTCTACCCCCCTAGACATTCTTCTGACAGGGGTAGCCCGGCGTAGCTCTCTCCTGTTTTGTGTCTGACTAGGTCATAGGATGATGTAAAACCATGTTGGTTCACAAGTTGGGGCACTATCTTACCCGGTTTCACCTGAACGGGGAGATTCCCCCTTATACAGGTCCAGAACCTTCCCTTCTAGGTTAGAGCGCATGCATGCGAGGGGGACACATGCAATCACCTATACCAACCTTGCACCACACTCACAGACATATGCTAGGGACACATGCAAGTTTTCAGATGATTCCGACGTTCTCGTGGTCTTCCTCTGACGAAACCCTGATCTGCGGGACTCGGATCGTCTACCCCCCTAGACATTCTTCTGACAGGGGTAGCCCAGCGTAGCTCTCTCTTGTTTTGTGTCTGACTAGGTCATAGGATGATGTAAAACCATGTTGGTTCACACGTTGGGGCACTATCCTACCCGGTTTCACGTGAACGGGGAGATTCCCCCTTATACAGGTCGAGAACCTTTTGCTTCTAGGTTAGAGCGCATGCATGCGAGAGGGACACATGCAATCACCTATAACAACCTTGCACCACACTCACACACATATGCTAGGGACACATGCAAGTTTTCAGATGATTCCGACGTTCTCGTGGTCTTCCTCCGGCGAAACCCTGATCTGCGGGACTCGGATCGTCTACCCCCCTAGACATTCTTCTGACAGGGGTAGCCCGGCGTAGCTCTCTCTTGTTTTGTGTCTGACTAGGTGATAGGATGATGTAAAACCATGTTGGTTCACAAGTTGGGGCACTATCCTACCCGGTTTCACCTGAACGGGGAGATTCCCCCTTATACAGGTCCATAACCTTTCGCTTCTAGGTTAGAGCGCATGCATGCGACGGGGACACATGCAATCACCTATACCAACCTTGAACCACACTCACACACATATGCTAGGGACACATGCAAGTTTTCAGATGATTCCGACGTTCTTGCGGACTTCCACCGGCGAAACCCTGATCTGCGGGACTCGGACCGTCTACCCCCCTAGACATTCTTTTGACAGGGGTAGCCCGGCGTAGCTCTCTTTTTTTTTTGTATTTGATTATGTCATGGGATGATGTGAAACCATGTTGGTTCACAAGTTGGGGCACTATACGGCCCGATTTCACCATAACGGGGAGATTCCCCCTTATACAGGTCCAGAACCTTCGCTTCTAGGTTAGAGCGCATGCATGTGAGGGGGGACACATGCAATCACCTATACCAACCTGGCACCACACTCACACACATATGCTAGGGACACATGCAAGTTTTCATCGATTCCGACGTTCTCGTGGACTTCCTCCGGCGAAACCCTGATGATCTGCGGGCCTCGGATCGTCTACCCCCCTAGACATTCTTCTGACAGGGGTAGCCCGGCGTAGCTCTCTCTTGTTTTGTGTCTGACTAGGTCATAGGATGATGTAAAACCATGTTGGTTCACAAGTTGGGGCACTATCCTACCCGGTTTCACATGAACGGGGAGATCCCCCCTTATACAGGTCTAGAACCTTTCGCTTCTAGGTTAGAGCGCATGCATGCGAGAGGGACACACGCAATCACCTATACCAACCTTGCACCACACTCACACACATATGCTAGGGACACATGCAAGTTTTCAGATGATTCCGACGTTCTCGTGGTCTTCCTCCGGCGAAACCCTGATCTGCGGGACTCGGATCGTCTACCCCCCTAGACATTCTTCTGACAGGGGTAGCCCGGCGTAGCTCTCTCTTGTTTTGTGTCTGACTAGGTCATAGGATGATGTAAAACCATGTTGGTTCACAAGTTGGGGCACTATCCTACCCGGTTTCACGTGAACGGGGAGATTCCCCCTTATACAGGTCGAGAACCTTTTGCTTCTAGGTTAGAGCGCATGCATGCGAGAGGGACACATGCAATCACCTATAACAACCTTGCACCACACTCACACACATATGCTAGGGACACATGCAAGTTTTCAGATGATTCCGACGTTCTCGTGGTCTTCCTCCGACGAAACCCTGATCTGCGGGACTCGGATCGTCTACCCCCCTAGACATTCTTCTGACAGGGGTAGCCCGGCGTAGCTCTCTCTTGTTTTGTGTCTGACTAGGTGATAGGATGATGTAAAACCATGTTGGTTCACAAGTTGGGGCACTATCCTACCCGGTTTCACCTGAACGGGGAGATTCCCCCTTATACAGGTCCATAACCTTTCGCTTCTAGGTTAGAGCGCATGCATGCGAGGGGGACACATGCAATCACCTATACCAACCTTGCACCACACTCACACACATATGCTAGGGACACATGCAAGTTTTCAGATGATACCGACGATCTTGCGGACTTCCACCGGCGAAACCCTGTTCTGCGGGACTCGGACCGTCTACCCCCCTAGACATTCTTCTGACAGGGGTAGCCCGGCGTAGCTCTCTCTTGTTTTGTGTTTGATTATGTCATGGGATGATGTGAAACCATGTTGGTTCACAAGTAGGGGCACTATACGGCCCGGTTTCACCGTAACAGGGAGATTCCCCCTTATACAGGTCCAGAACCTTCGCTTCTAGGTTAGAGCGCATGCATGTGAGGGGGGACACATGCAATCACCTATACCAACCTGGCACCACACTCACACACATATGCTAGGGACACATGAAAGTTTTCATCGATTCCGACGTTCTCGTGGACTTCCTCCGGCGAAACCCTGATGATCTGCGGGCCTCGGATCGTCTACCCCCCTAGACATTCTTCTGACAGGGGTAGCCCGGCGTAGCTCTCTCTTGTTTTGTGTCTGACTAGGTCATAGGATGATGTAAAACCATGTTGGTTCACAAGTTGGGGCACTATCCTACCCGGTTTCACGTGAACGGGGAGATTCCCCCTTATACAGGTCGAGAACCTTTCGCTTCTAGGGTAGAGCGCATGCATGCGAGAGGGACACATGCAATCACCTATACCAACCTTGCACCACACTCACACACATATGCTAGGGACACATGCAAGTTTTCAGATGATTCCAACGTTCTCGTGGTCTTCCTCCGGCGAAACCCTGATCTACGGTACTCGGATCGTCTACCCCCCTAGACATTCTTCTGACAGGGGTAGCCCGGCGTAGCTCTCTCTTGTTTTGTGTCTGACTAGGTCATAGGATGATGTAAAACCATGTTGGCTCACAAGTTGGGGCACTATCCTACCCGGTTTCACCTGAACGGGGAGATTCCCCCTTATACAGGTCCATAACCTTTCGCTTCTAGGTTAGAGCGCATGCATGCGAGGGGGACACATGCAATCACCTATACCAATCTTGCACCACACTCACACACATATGCTAGGGACACATGCAAGTTTTCAGATGATTCCGACGTTCTTGCGGACTTCCACCGGCGAAACCCTGATCTGCGGGACTCGGACCGTCTACCCCCCTAGACATTCTTCTGACAGGGGTAGCCCGGCGTAGCTCTCTCTTGTTTTGTGTTTGATTATGTCATGGGATAATGTGAAACCATGTTGGTTCACAAGTTGGGGCACTATACGGCCCGGTTTCACGGTAACAGGGAGATTCCCCCTTATACAGGTCCAGAACCTTCGCTTCTAGGTTAGAGCGCATCCATGTGAGGGGGGACACATGCAATCACCTATACCAACCTGGCACCACACTCACACACATATGCTAGGGACACATGAAAGTTTTCATCGATTCCGACGTTCTCGTGGACTTCCTCCGGCGAAACCCTGATGATCTGCGGGCCTCGGATCGTCTACCCCCCTAGACATTCTTCTGACAGGGGTAGCCCGGCGTAGCTCTCTCTTGTTTTGTGTCTGACTAGGTCATAGGATGATGTAAAACCATGTTGGTTCACAAGTTGGGGCACTATCCTACCCGGTTTCACGTGAACGGGGAGATTCCCCCTTATACAGGTCGAGAACCTTTCGCTTCTAGGGTAGAGCGCATGCATGCGAGAGGGACACATGCAATCACCTATACCAACCTTGCACCACACTCACACACATATGCTAGGGACACATGCAAGTTTTCAGATGATTCCGACGTTCTCGTGGTCTTCCTCCGGCGAAACCCTGATCTACGGTACTCGGATCGTCTACCCCCCTAGACATTCTTCTGACAGGGGTAGCCCGGCGTAGCTCTCTCTTGTTTTGTGTCTGACTAGGTCATAGGATGATGTAAAACCATGTTGGCTCACAAGTTGGGGCACTATCCTACCCGGTTTCACCTGAACGGGGAGATTCCCCCTTATACAGGTCCATAACCTTTCGCTTCTAGGTTAGAGCGCATGCATGCGAGGGGGACACATGCAATCACCTATACCAATCTTGCACCACACTCACACACATATGCTAGGGACACATGCAAGTTTTCAGATGATTCCGACGTTCTTGCGGACTTCCACCGGCGAAACCCTGATCTGCGGGACTCGGACCGTCTACCCCCCTAGACATTCTTCTGACAGGGGTAGCCCGGCGTAGCTCTCTCTTGTTTTGTGTTTGATTATGTCATGGGATAATGTGAAACCATGTTGGTTCACAAGTTGGGGCACTATACGGCCCGGTTTCACGGTAACAGGGAGATTCCCCCTTATACAGGTCCAGAACCTTCGCTTCTAGGTTAGAGCGCATCCATGTGAGGGGGGACACATGCAATCACCTATACCAACCTGGCACCACACTCACACACATATGCTAGGGACACATGAAAGTTTTCATCGATTCCGACGTTCTCGTGGACTTCCTCCGGCGAAACCCTGATGATCTGCGGGCCTCGGATCGTCTACCCCCCTAGACATTCTTCTGACAAGGGTAGCCCGGCGTAGCTCTCTCTTGTTTTGTGTCTGACTAGGTCATAGGATGATGTAAAACCATGTTGGTTCACAAGTTGGGGCACTATCCTACCCGGTTTCACGTGAACGGGGAGATTCCCCCTTATAAGGTCGAGAACCTTTCGCTTCTAGGTTAGAGCGCATGCATGCGAGAGGGACACATGCAATCACCTATACCAACCTTGCACCACACTCACACACATATGCTAGGGACACATGCAAGTTTTCAGATGATTCCGACGTTCTCGTGGTCTTCCTCCGGTGAAACCCTGATCTACGGGACTCGGATCGTCTACCCCCCTAGACATTCTTCTGACAGGGGTAGCCCGGCGTAGCTCTCTCTTGTTTTGTGTCTGACTAGGTCATAGGATGATGTAAAACCATGTTGGCTCACAAGTTGGGGCACTATCCTACCCGGTTTCACCTAAACGGGGAGATTCCCCCTTATACAGGTCCAGAACCTTCGCTTCTAGGTTAGAGCGCATGCATGTGAGGGGGGACACATGCAATCACCTATATATACCAACCTGGCACCACACTCACACACATATGCTAGGGACACATGCAAGTTTTCATCGATTCCGACGTTCTCGTGGACTTCCTCCGGCGAAACCCTGATGATCTGCGGGCCTCGGATCGTCTACCTAATGGAAATGAAGTTCAGCATCCTCTAGAACCTTATGGTCTATTGCAAAGTTAGTGTTTCCATGGTCTGAATACTTACAAATAGGCAACAAAAAGTTAACTAAAAACTTTAAATAAATACATTTGAAAGAAAAAAATAAAAAGAAAATTAGAAAATACCTAAAGGCACACGGCAAAGGACAAAACACACGGCAAAGAGGTCCTTTGCCGTGTGCCTGTCGCCGTCAAACACATGGCAAAGGTCCTTTGCCGTGTGTCTCTCTCCCTCAGACACACGGCAAAGCATTTTTTTCACCTTTAGCAAGGCTTTTATTACATATATGTTAGGTGATATTATTTCATAGGATCATGAGAGCACACATATGATCATAGGTTATTGTGGTCTTGATCACTATATACATGCACCCCCCTGATTCCGACGTTCTCGTGGACTTCCTCCGGCGAAACCCTGATGATCTACGGGCCTCGGATCGTCTACCCCCTAGACATTCTTCTGACAGGGGTAGCCCGGCGTAGCTCTCTCTTGTTTTGTGTTTGATTATGTCATGGGATGATGTGAAACCATGTTGGTTCACAAGTTGGGGCACTATATGGCCCGGTTTCACCGTAACGGGGAGATTCCCCCTTATACAGGTCCAGAACCTTCGCTTCTAGGTTAGAGCGCATGCATGTGAGGGGGACACATGCAATCACCTATATCAACCTGGGACCACACTCACACACATATGCTAGGGACACATGCAAGTTTTCATCGATTCCGACGTTCTCGTGGACTTCCTCCGGCGAAACCCTGATGATCTGCGGGCCTCGGATCGTCTACCCCCCTAGACATTCTTCTGACAGGGGTAGCCCGGCGTAGCTCTCTCTTGTTTTGTGTCTGACTAGGTCATAGGATGATGTAAAACCATGTTGGTTCACAAGTTGGGGCATTATCCTACCCGGTTTCACATGAACGGGGAGATCCCCCCTTATACAGGTCTAGAACCTTTCGCTTCTAGGTTAGAGCGCATGCATGCGAGAGGGACACACGCAATCACCTATACCAACCTTGCACCACACTCACACACATATGCTAGGGACACATGCAAGTTTTCAGATGATTCCGACGTTCTCGTGGTCTTCCTCCGGCGAAACCCTGATCTGCGAGACTCAGATCGTCTACCCCCCTAGACATTCTTCTGATAGTGGTAGCCCGGCGTAGCTCTCTCTTGTTTGTGTCTGACTAGGTCATAGGATGATGTAAAACCATGTTGGTTCACAAGTTGGGGCACTATCCTACCCGGTTTCACCTAAACAGGGAGATTCCCCCTTATACAGGTCCATAACCTTTCGCTTCTAGGTTAGAGCGCATGCATGCGAGGGGGACACATGCAATCACCTATACCAACCTTGCACCACACTCACACACATATGCTAGGGACACATGCAAGTTTTCAGATGATTCCGACGATCTTGCGGACTTCCACCGGCGAAACCCTGATCTGCGGGACTCGGACCGTCTACCCCCTAGACATTCTTCTGACAGGGGTAGCCCGGCGTAGCTCTCTCTTGTTTTGTGTTTGATTATGTCATGGGATGATGTGAAACCATGTTGGTTCACAAGTTGGGGCACTATACGGCCCGGTTTCACGGTAACAGGGAGATTCCCCCTTATACAGGTCCAGAACCTTCGCTTCTAGGTTAGAGCGCATGCATGTGAGGGGGGACACATGCAATCACCTATATCAACCTGGCACCACACTCACACACATATGCTAGGGACACATGCAAGTTTTCATCGATTCCGACGTTCTCGTGGACTTCCTCCGTCGAAACCCTGATGATCTGCGGGCCTCGGATCGTCCACCCCCTAGACATTCTTCTGACAGGGGTAGCCTGGCGTAGCTCTCTCTTGTTTTGTGTCTGACTAGGTCATAGGATGATGTAAAACCATGTTGGTTCACAAGTTGGGGCACTATCCTACCCGGTTTCACCTGAACGAGGAGATTCCCCCTCATACAGGTCCAGAACCTTTCGCTTCTAGGTTAGAGCGCATGCATGCGAGGGGGACACATGCAATCACCTATACCAACCTTGCACCACACTCACACACATATGCTAGGGACACATGCAAGTTTTTAGATGATTCCGACGTTCTCGTGGTCTTCCTCTGGCGAAACCCTGATCTGCGGGACTCGAATCATCTACCCCCCTAGACATTCTTCTGACAGGGGTAGCCCGGCGTAGCTCTCTCTTGTTTTGTGTCTGACTAGGTCATAGGATGATGTAAAACCATGTTGGTTCACAAGTTGGGGCACTATCCTACCCGGTTTCACCTGAACAGGGAGATTCCCCCTTATATAGGTCCGTAACCTTCCGCTTCTAGGTTAGAGCGCATGCATGCGAGGGGGACACATGCAATCACCTATACCAACCTTGCACCACACTCACACACATATGCTAGGGACACATGCAAGTTTTCAGATGATTCCGACGTTCTTGCGGACTTCCATCGGCGAAACCCTGATCTGCGGGACTCGGACCGTCTAGCCCCCTAGACATTCTTCTGACAGGGGTAGCCCGGCGTAGCTCTCTCTTGTTTTGTGTTTGATTATGTCATGGGATGATGTGAAACCATGTTGGTTCACAAGTTGGGGCACTATACGGCCCGGTTTCACCGTAACTGGGAGATTCCCCCTTATACAGGTCCAGAACCTTCGCTTCTAGGTTAGAGCGCATGCATGTGAGGGGGGACACATGCAATCACCTATACCAACCTGGAACCACACTCACACACATATGCTAGGGACACATGCAAGTTTTCATCGATTCCGACGTCTCGTGGACTTCCTCCGGCGAAACCCTGATGATCTG
The DNA here is from genome assembly GCA_916181665.1 of Avena sativa. NCBI lineage: Eukaryota > Viridiplantae > Streptophyta > Magnoliopsida > Poales > Poaceae > Avena > Avena sativa. The sequence goes on from OV702296.1 coordinate 390,250,150, forward strand.
CGGGCCTCGGATCGTCTACCCCCCTAGACATTCTTCTGACAGGGGTAGCCCGGCGTAGCTCTCTCTTGTTTTGTGTCTGACTAGGTCATAGGATGATGTAAAACCATGTTGGTTCACAACTTGGGGCACTATCCTACCTGGTTTCACCTGAACGGGGAGATTCCCCCTTATACAGGTCCAGAACCATTCGCTTCTAGGTTAGAGCGCATGCATGCGAGGGGGACACATGCAATAACCTATACAAACCTTGCACCACACTCACACACATATTCTAGGGACACATGCAAGTTTTCAGATGATTCCGACGTTCTCGTGGTCTTCATCCGGCGAAACCCTGATGATCTACGGGCCTCGGATCGTCTACCCCCTAGACATTCTTCTGACAGGGGTAGCCCGGCGTAGCTCTCTCTTGTTTTGTGTTTGATTATGTCATGGGATGATGTGAAACCATGTTGGTTCACAAGTTGGGGCACTATACGGCCCGGTTTCACCGTAACGGGGAGATTCCCCCTTATACAGGTCCAGAACCTTCGCTTCTAGGTTAGAGCGCATGCATGTGAGGGGGGACACATGCAATCACCTATACCAACCTGGCACCACACTCACACACATATGCTAGGGACACATGCAAGTTTTCATCGATTCCGACGTTCTCGTGGACTTCCTCCGGCGAAACCCTGATGATCTGCGGGCCTCGGATCGTCTACCCCCCTAGACATTCTTCTGACAGGGGTAGCCCGATGTAGCTCTCTCTTGTTTTGTGTCTGACTAGGTCATAGGATGATGTAAAACCATGTTGGTTCACAAGTTGGGGCACTATCCTACCCGGTTTCACGTGAACGGGGAGATTCCCCCTTATACAGGTCGAGAACCTTTCGCTTCTAGGTTAGAGCGCATGCATGCGAGAGGGACACATGCAATCACCTATACCAACCTGGCACCACACTCACACACATATGCTAGGGACACATGCAAGTTTTCAGATGATTCCGACGTTCTTGCGGACTTCCATCGGCGAAACCCTGATCTGCGGGACTCGGACCGTCTACCCCCCTAGACATTCTTCTAACAGGGGTAGCCCGGCGTAGCTCTCTCTTGTTTTGTGTTTGATTATGTCATGGGATGATGTGAAACCATGTTGGTTCACAAGTTGGGGCACTATATGGCCCGGTTTCACCGTAACGGGGAGATTCCCCCTTATACAGGTCCAGAACCTTCGCTTCTAGGTTAGAGCGCATGCATGTGAGGGGGGACACATGCAATCACCTATATCAACCTGGCACCACACTCACACACATATGCTAGGGACACATGCAAGTTTTCATCGATTCCGACGTTCTCGTGGACTTCCTCCGGCGAAACCCTGATGATCTACGGGCCTCGGATCGTCTACCCCCTAGACATTCTTCTGACAGGGGTAGCCCGGCGTAGCTCTCTCTTGTTTTGTGTTTAATTATGTCATGGGATGATGTGAAACCATGTTGGTTCACAAGTTGGGGCACTATATGGCCCGGTTTCACCGTAACGGGGAGTATACATGCACCCCCCTGATTCCGACGTTCTCGTGGACTTCCTCCGGCGAAACCCTGATGATCTACGGGCCTCGGATCGTCTACCCCCTAGACATTCTTCTGACAGGGGTAGCCCGGCGTAGCTCTCTCTTGTTTTGTGTTTGATTATGTCATGGGATGATGTGAAACCATGTTGGTTCACCCTAGACATTCTTCTGATAGTGGTAGCCCGGCGTAGCTCTCTCTTGTTTGTGTCTGACTAGGTCATAGGATGATGTAAAACCATGTTGGTTCACAAGTTGGGGCACTATCCTACCCGGTTTCACCTAAACAGGGAGATTCCCCCTTATACAGGTCCATAACCTTTCGCTTCTAGGTTAGAGCGCATGCATGCGAGGGGGACACATGCAATCACCTATACCAACCTTGCACCACACTCACACACATATGCTAGGGACACATGCAAGTTTTCAGATGATTCCGACGATCTTGCGGACTTCCACCGGCGAAACCCTGATCTGCGGGACTCGGACCGTCTACCCCCTAGACATTCTTCTGACAGGGGTAGCCCGGCGTAGCTCTCTCTTGTTTTGTGTTTGATTATGTCATGGGATGATGTGAAACCATGTTGGTTCACAAGTTGGGGCACTATACGGCCCGGTTTCACCGTAACAGGGAGATTCCCCCTTATACAGGTCCAGAACCTTCGCTTCTAGCTTAGAGCGCATGCATGTGAGGGGGGACACATGCAATCACCTATACCAACCTGGCACCACACTCACACACATATGCTAGGTACACATATGCTAGGCACACATAGGTTTTTCACCTTTAGCAAGGCTTTTATTACATATATGTTAGGTGATATTATTTCATAGGATCATGAGAGCACACATAGGTTATTGTGGTCTTGATCACTATATACATGCACCTCCCTGATTCCGACGTTCTCGTGGACTTCCTCCGGCGAAACCCTGATGATCTACGGGCCTCGGATCGTCTACCCCCTAGACATTCTTCTGACAGGGGTAGCCCGGCGTAGCTCTCTCTTGTTTTGTGTTTGATTATGTCATGGGATGATGTGAAACCATGTTTGTTCACAAGTTGGGGCACTATACGGCCCGGTTTCACCGTAACGGGGAGATTCCCCCTTATACAGGTCCAGAACCTTCGCTTCTAGGTTAGAGCGCATGCATGTGAGGGGGGACACATGCAATCACCTATACCAACCTGGCACCACACTCACACACATATGCTAGGGACACATGCAAGTTTTCATCGATTCCGACGTTCTCGTGGACTTCCTCCGGCGAAACCCTGATGATCTGCGGGCCTCGGATCGTCTACCCCCCTAGACATTCTTCTGACAGGGGTAGCCCGATGTAGCTCTCTCTTGTTTTGTGTCTGACTAGGTCATAGGATGATGTAAAACCATGTTGGTTCACAAGTTGGGGCACTATCCTACCCGGTTTCACCTGAACGGGGAGATTCCCCCTTATACAGGTCCAGAACCTTCGCTTCTAGGTTAGAGCGCATGCATGCGAGGGGGACACATGTAATCACCTATACCAACCTTGCACCACACTCACACACATATGCTAGGGACACATGCAAGTTTTCAGATGATTCCGACGTTCTCGTGGTCTTCCTCCGACGAAACCCTGATCTGCGGGACTCGGATCGTCTACCCTCCTAGACATTCTTCTGACAGGGGTAGCCCGGCGTAGCTGTCTCTTGTTTTGTGTCTGACTAGGTCATAGGATGATGTAAAACCATGTTGGTTCACAAGTTGGGGCACTATCCTACCCGGTTTCACGTGAACGGGGAGATTCCCCCTTATACAGGTCGAGAACCTTTCGCTTCTAGGTTAGAGCGCATGCATGCGAGAGGGACACATGCAATCACCTATACCAACCTTGCACCACACTCACACACATATGCTAGGGACACATGCAAGTTTTCAGATGATTCCGACGTTCTCATGGTCTTCCTTCGGCGAAACCTTGATCTGCGGGACTCGGATCGTCTACCCCCCTAGACATTCTTCTGACAGGGGTAGCCCGGCGTAGCTCTCTCTTGTTTTGTGTCTGACTAGGTCATAGGATGATGTGAAACCATGTTGGTTCACAAGTTGGGGCACTATCCTACCCGGTTTCACCTGAACGGGGAGATTCCCCCTTATACAGGTCCATAACCTTCCGCTTCTAGGTTAGAGCGCATGCATGCGAGGGGGACACATGCAATCACCTATACCAACCTTGCACCACACTCACACACATATGCTAGGTACACATGCAAGTTTTCAGATGATTCCGACGTTCTTGCGGACTTCCACCGGCGAAACCCTGATCTGCGGGACTCGGACCGTCCACCCCCCTAGACATTCTTCTGACGGGGGTAGCCCGGCGTAGCTCTCTCTTGTTTTGTGTTTGATTATGTCATGGGATGATGTGAAACCATGTTGGTTCACAAGTTGGGGCACTATACGGCCCGGTTTCACTGTAACAGGGAGATTCCCCCTTATACAGGTCCAGAACCTTCGCTTCTAGGTTAGAGCACATGCATGTGAGGGGGGACACATGCAATCACCTATATATACCAACCTGGCACCACACTCACACACATATGCTAGGGACACATGCAAGTTTTCATCGATTCCGACGTTCTCGTGGAATTCCTCCGGCGAAACCCTGATGATCTGCGGGCCTCGGATCGTCTACCTAATGGAAATGAAGTTCAGCATCCTCTAGAACCTTATGGTCTATTGCAAAGTTAGTGTTTCCATGGTCTGAATACTTACAAATAGGCAACAAAAAGTTAACTAAAAACTTTAAATAAATACATTTGAAAGAAAAAAATAAAAAGAAAATTAGAAAATACCTAAAGGCACACGGCAAAGGACGAAACACACGGCAAAGAGGTCCTTTGCCGTGTGCCTGTCGCCGTTAAACACACGGCAAAGGTCCTTTGCCGTGTGTCTCTCTCCCTCAGACACACGGCAAAGAATTTTTTTCACCTTTAGCAAGGCTTTTATTACATATATGTTAGGTGATATTATTTCATAGGATCATGAGAGCACACATATGATCATAGGTTATTGTGGTCTTGATCACTATATACATGCACCCCCTGATTCCGACGTTCTCGTGGACTTCCTCCGGCGAAACCCTGATGATCTACGGGCCTCGGATCGTCTACCCCCTAGACATTCTTCTGACAGGGGTAGCCCGGCGTAGCTCTCTCTTGTTTTGTGTTTGATTATGTCATGGGATGATGTGAAACCATGTTGGTTCACAAGTTGGGGCACTATATGGCCCGGTTTCACCGTAACGGGGAGATTCCCCCTTATACAGGTCCAGAACCTTCGCTTCTAGGTTAGAGCGCATGCATGTGAGGGGGGACACATGCAATCACCTATATCAACCTGGCACCACACTCACACACATATGCTAGGGACACATGCAAGTTTTCATCGATTCCGACGTTCTCGTGGACTTCCTCCGGCGAAACCCTGATGATCTGTGGGCCTCGGATCGTCTACCCCCCTAGACATTCTTCTGACAGGGGTAGCCTGGCGTAGCTCTCTCTTGTTTTGTGTCTGACTAGGTCACAGGATGATGTAAAACCATGTTGGTTCACAAGTTGGGGCACTATCCTACCCGGTTTCACCTGAACGAGGAGATTCCCCCTCATACAGGTCCAGAACCTTTCGCTTCTAGGTTAGAGCGCATGCATGCGAGGGGGACACATGCAATCACCTATACCAACCTTGCACCACACTCACACACATATGCTAGGGACACATGCAAGTTTTTAGATGATTCCGACGTTCTCGTGGTCTTCCTCCGGCGAAACCCTGATCTGCGGGACTCGAATCGTCTACCCCCCTAGACATTCTTCTGACAGGGGTAGCCCGGCGTAGCTCTCTCTTGTTTTGTGTCTGACTAGGTCATAGGATGATGTAAAACCATGTTGGTTCACAAGTTGGGGCACTATCCTACCCGGTTTCACCTGAACGGGGAGATTCCCCCTTATACAGGTCCGTAACCTTCCGCTTCTAGGTTAGAGCGCATGCATGCGAGGGGGACACATGCAATCACCTATACCAACCTTGCACCACACTCACACACATATGCTAGGGACACATGCAAGTTTTCAGATGATTCTGACGTTCTTGCGGACTTCCACCGGCGAAACCCTGATCTGCGGGACTCGGACCGTCTACCCCCCTAGACATTCTTCTCACAGGGGTAGCCCGGCGTAGCTCTCTCTTGTTTTGTGTTTGATTATGTCATGGGATGATGTGAAACCATGTTGGTTCACAAGTTGGGGCACTATACGGCCCGGTTTCACCGTAACGGGGAGATTCCCCCCTATACAGGTCCAGAACCTTCGCTTCTAGGTTAGAGCGCATGCATGTGAGGGGGGACACATGCAATCACCTATACCAACCTGGAACCACACTCACACACATATGCTAGGGACACATGCAAGTTTTCATCGATTCCGACGTTCTCGTGGACTTCCTCCGGCGAAACCCTGATGATCTGCGGGCCTCGGATCGTCTACCCCCCTAGACATTCTTCTGACAGGGGTAGCCCGGCGTAGCTCTCTCTTGTTTTGTGTCTGACTAGGTCATAGGATGATGTAAAACCATGTTGGTTCACAAGTTGGGGCACTATCCTACCTGGTTTCACCTGAACGAGGAGATTCCCCCTTATACAGGTCCAGAACCTTTCGCTTCTAGGTTAGAGCGCATGCATGCGAGAGGGACACACGCAATCACCTATACCAACCTTGCACCACACTCACACACATATGCTAGGGACACATGCAAGTTTTCAGATGATTCCGACGTTCTCGTGGTCTTCCTCCGGCGAAACCCTGATCTGCGAGACTCGGATCGTCTACCCCCCTAGACATTCTTCTGACAGGGGTAGCCCGGCGTAGCTCTCTCTCGTTTGTGTCCGACTAGGTCATAGGATGATGTAAAACCATGTTGGTTCACAAGTTGGGGCACTATCCTACCCGGTTTCACCTAAACAGGGAGATTCCCCCTTATACAGGTCCATAACCTTTCGCTTCTAGGTTAGAGCGCATGCATGCGAGGGGGACACATGCAATCACCTATACCGACCTTGCACCACACTCACACACATATTCTAGGGACACATGCAAGTTTTCAGATGATTCCGACGATCTTGCGGACTTCCACCGGCGAAACCCTGATCTGCGGGACTCGGACCGTCTACCCCCCTAGACATTCTTCTGACAGGGGTAGCCCGGCGTAGCTCTCTCTTGTTTTGTGTTTGATTATGTCATGGGATGATGTGAAACCATGTTGGTTCACAAGTTGGGGCACTATACGGCCCGGTTTCACCGTAACAGGGAGATTCCCCCTTATACAGGTCCAGAACCTTCGCTTCGAGGTTAGAGCGCATGCATGTGAGGGGGGACACATGCAATCAGCTATACCAACCTGGCACCACACTCACACACATATGCTAGGGACACATGAAATTTTTCATCGATTCCGACGTTCTCGTGTACTTCCTCCGGCGAAACCCTGATGATCTGCGGGCCTCGGATCGTCTACCCCCCTAGACATTCTTCTGACAGGGGTAGCCCGGCGTAGCTCTCTCTTGTTTTGTGTTTGATTATGTCATGGGATGATGTGAAACCATGTTGGTTCACAAGTTGGGGCACTATACGGCCCGGTTTCACCGTAACGGGGAGATTCCCCCTTATACAGGTCCAGAACCTTCGCTTCTAGGTTAGAGCGCATGCATGTGAGGGGGGACACATGCAATCACCTATATCAACCTGGCACCACACTCACACACATATGCTAGGGACACATGCAAGTTTTCATCGATTCCGACGTTCTCGTGGACTTCCTCCGGCGAAACCCTGATGATCTGCGGGCCTCGGATCGTCTACCCCCCTAGACATTCTTCTGATAGGGGTAGCCCGGCGTAGCTCTCTCTTGTTTTGTGTCTGACTAGGTCATAGGATGATGTAAAACCATGTCGGTTCACAAGTTGGGGCACTATCCTACCCGGTTTCACCTGAACGAGGAGATTCCCACTCATACAGGTCTAGAACCTTTCGCTTCTAGGTTAGAGCGCATGCATGCGAGGGGGACACATGCAATCACCTATTCCAACCTTGCACCACACTCACACACATATGCTAGGGACACATGCAAGTTTTCAGATGATTCCGACGTTCTCGTGGTCTTCCTCCGGCGAAACCCTGATCTGCGGGACTCGAATCGTCTACCCCCCTAGACATTCTTCTGACAGGGGTAGCCCGGCGTAGCTCTCTCTTGTTTTGTGTCTGACTAGGTCATAGGATGATGTAAAACCATGTTGGTTCATAAGTTGGGGCACTATCCTACCCGGTTTCACCTGAACGGGGAGATTCCCCCTTATACAGGTCCATAACCTTCCGCTTCTAGGTTAGAGCACATGCATGCGAGGGGGAATCATGCAATCACCTATACCAACCTTGCACCACACTCACACACATATGCTAGGGACACATGCAAGTTTTCAGATGATTCCGACGTTCTTGCGGACTTCCACCGGCGAAACCCTGATCTGCGGAACTCGGACTGTCTACCCCCCTAGACATTCTTCTGACAGGGGTAGCCCGGCGTAGCTCTCTCTTGTTTTGTGTTTGATTATGTCATGGGATGATGTGAAACCATGTTGGTTCACAAGTTGGGGCACTATACGGCCCGGTTTCACCGTAACAGGGAGATTCCCCGTTATACAGGTCCAGAACCTTCGCTTCTAGGTTAGAGCGCATGCATGTGAGGGGGGACACATGCAATCACCTATACCAACCTGGCACCACACTCACACACATATGCTAGGGACACATGCAAGTTTTCATCGATTCCGACGTTCTCGTGGACTTCCTCCGGCGAAACCCTGATGATCTGTGGGCCTCGGATCGTCTACCCCCCTAGACATTCTTCTGACCGGGGTAGCCCGGCGTAGCTCTCTCTTGTTTTGTGTCTGACTAGGTCATAGGATGATGTAAAACCATGTTGGTTCACAAGTTGGGGCACTATCCTACCTGGTTTCACCTGAACGGGGAGATTCCCCCTTATACAGGTCCAGAAACTTTCGCTTCTAGGTTAGAGCGCATGCATGCGAGTGGGACACATGCAATCACCTATATAGACCTTGCACCACACTCACACACATATGCTAGGGACACGTGCAAGTTTTCAGATAATTCCGACGCTCTCGTGGTCTTCCTCCGGCGAAACCCTGATCTGCGGGCCTCGGATAGTCTACCCCCTAGACATTCTTCTGACAGGGGTAGCCCGGCGTAGCTCTCTCTTGTTTTGTGTCTAACTAGGTCATAGGATGATGTAAAACCATGTTGGTTCACAAGTTGGGGCACTATCCTACCCGGTTTCACCTGAACGGGGAGATTCCCCCTTATACAGGTCCAGAACCTTCGCCTCTAGGTTAGAGCGCATGCATGCGAGGGGGACACATGTAATCACCTATACCAACCTTGCACCACACTCACACACATATGCTAGGGACACATGCAAGTTTTTAGATGATTCCGACGTTCTCGTGGTCTTCCTCCGGCGAAACCCTGATCTGCGGGACTCGAATCGTCTACCCCCCTAGACATTCTTCTGACAGGGGTAGCCCGGCGTAGCTCTCTCTTGTTTTGTGTCTGACTAGGTCATAGGATGATGTAAAACCATGTTGGTTCACAAGTTGGGGCACTATCCTACCCGGTTTCACCTGAACGGGGAGATTCCCCCTTATACAGGTCCGTAACCTTCCGCTTCTAGGTTAGAGCGCATGCATGCGAGGGGGACACATGTAATCACCTATACCAACCTTGCACCACACTCACACACATATGCTAGGGACACATGCAAGTTTTCAGATGATTCCGACGTTCTTGCGGACTTCCACCGGCGAAACCCTGATCTGCGGGACTCGGACCGTCTACCCCCCTAGACATTCTTCTGACAGGGGTAGCCCGGCGTAGCTCTCTCTTGTTTTGTGTTTGATTATGTCATGGGATGATGTGAAACCATGTTGGTTCACAAGTTGGGGCACTATACGGCCCGGTTTCACCGTAACGGGGAGATTCCCCCTTATACAGGTCCAGAACCTTCGCTTCTAGGTTAGAGCGCATGCATGTGAGGGGGGACACATGCAATCACCTATACCAACCTGGAACCACACTCACACACATATGCTAGGGACACATGCAAGTTTTCATCGATTCCGACGTTCTCGTGGACTTCCTCCGGCGAAACCCTGATGATCTGCGGGCCTCGGATCGTCTACCCCCCTAGACATTCTTCTGACAGGGGTAGCCCGGCGTAGCTCTCTCTTGTTTTGTGTCTGACTAGGTCATAGGATGATGTAAATCCATGTTGGTTCACAAGTTGGGGCACTATCCTACCTGGTTTCACCTGAACGGGGAGATTCCCCCTTATACAGGTCCAGAACCTTTCGCTTCTAGGTTAGAGCGCATGCATGCGAGGGGGACACATGCAATCACCTATACAAACCTTGCACCACACTCACTAACATATTCTAGGGACACATGCAATTTTTCAGATGATTCCGACGTTCTCGTGGTCTTCCTCCGGCGAAACCCTGATCTACGGGCCTCGGATCGTCTACCCCCCTAGACATTCTTCTGACAGGGGTAGCCCGGCGTAGCTCTCTCTTGTTTTGTGTCTGACTAGGTCATAGGATGATGTAAAACCATGTTGGTTCACAAGTTGGGGCACTATCTTACCCGGTTTCACCTGAACGGGGAGATTCCCCCTTATACAGGTCCAGAACCTTCGCTTCTAGGTTAGAGCGCATTCATGCGAGGGGGACAAATGCAATCACCTATACCAACCTTGCACCACACTCACACACATATGCTAGGGACACATGCAACTTTTCAGATGATTCCGACGTTCTCGTGGTCTTCCTCCGACGAAACCCTGATCTGCGGGACTCGGATCGTCTACCCCCTAGACATTCTTCTGACAGGGGTAGCCCGGCGTAGCTCTCTCTTGTTTTGTGTCTGACTAGGTCATAGGATGATGTAAAACCATGTTGGTTCACAAGTTGGGGCACTATCCTACCCGGTTTCACGTGAACGAGGAGATTCCCCCTTATACAGGTCGAGAACCTTTCGCTTCTAGGTTAGAGCGCATGCATGCAAGAGGGACACATGCAATCACCTATAACAACCTTGCACCACACTCACACACATATGCTAGGGACACATGCAAGTTTTCAGATGATTCCGACGTTCTCGTGGTCTTCCTCCGGCGAAACCCTGATCTGCGGGACTCGGATCGTCTACCCCCTAGACATTCTTCTGACAGGGGTAGCCCGGCGTAGCTCTCTCTTGTTTTGTGTCTGACTAGGTGATAGGATGATGTAAATCCATGTTGGTTCACAAGTTGGGGCACTATCCTACCCGGTTTCACCTGAACGGGGAGATTCCCCCTTATACAGGTCCATAACCTTTCGCTTCTAGGTTAGAGCGCATGCATGTGAGGGGGACACATGCAATCACCTATACCAACCTTGAACCACACTCACACACATATGCTAGGGACACATGCAAGTTTTCAGATGATTCCGACGTTCTTGCGGACTTCCACCGGCGAAACCCTGATCTGCGGGACTCGGACCGTCTACCCCCCTAGACATTCTTTTGACAGGGGTAGCCCGGCGTAGCTCTCTCTTGTTTTGTATTTGATTATGTCATGGGATGATGTGAAACCATGTTGGTTCACAAGTTGGGGCACTATACGGCCCGATTTCACCATAACGGGGAGATTCCCCCTTATACAGGTCCAGAACCTTCGCTTCTAGGTTAGAGCGCATGCATGTGAGGGGGGACACATGCAATCACCTATACCAACCTGGCACCACACTCACACACATATGCTAGGGACACATGCAAGTTTTCATCGATTCCGACGTTCTCGTGGACTTCCTCCGGCGAAACCCTGATGATCTGCGGGCCTCGGATCGTCTACCCCCTAGACATTCTTCTGACAGGGGTAGCCCGGCGTAGCTCTCTCTTGTTTTGTGTTTGATTATGTCATGGGATGATGTGAAACCATGTTGGTTCACAAGTTGGGGCACTATACGGCCCGGTTTCACCGTAACGGGGAGATTCCCCCTTATACAGGTCCAGAACCTTCGCTTCTAGGTTAGAGCGCATGCATGTGAGGGGGGACACATGCAATCACCTATACCAACCTGGAACCACACTCACACACATATGCTAGGGACACATGCAAGTTTTCATCGATTCCGACGTTCTCGTGGACTTCCTCCGGCGAAACCCTGATGATCTGCGGGCCTCGGATCGTCTACCCCCCTAGACATTCTTCTGACAGGGGTAGCCCGGCGTAGCTCTCTCTTGTTTTGTGTCTGACTAGGTCATAGGATGATGTAAAACCATGTTGGTTCACAAGTTGGGGCACTATCCTACCTGGTTTCACCTGAACGGGGAGATTCCCCCTTATACAGGTCCAGAACCTTTCGCTTCTAGGTTAGAGCGCATGCATGCGAGGGGGACACATGCAATCACCTATACAAACCTTGCACCACACTCACTAACATATTCTAGGGACACATGCAATTTTTCAGATGATTCCGACGTTCTCGTGGTCTTCCTCCGGCGAAACCCTGATCTACGGGCCTCGGATCGTCTACCCCCCTAGACATTCTTCTGACAGGGGTAGCCCGGCGTAGCTCTCTCTTGTTTTGTGTCTGACTAGGTCATAGGATGATGTAAAACCATGTTGGTTCACAAGTTGGGGCACTATCTTACCCGGTTTCACCTGAACGGGGAGATTCCCCCTTATACAGGTCCAGAACCTTCGCTTCTAGGTTAGAGCGCATTCATGCGAGGGGGACACATGCAATCACCTATACCAACCTTGCACCACACTCACACACATATGCTAGGGACACATGCAACTTTTCAGATGATTCCGACGTTCTCGTGGTCTTCCTCCGACGAAACCCTGATCTGCGGGACTCGGATCGTCTACCCCCCTAGACATTCTTCTGACAGGGGTAGCCCGGCGTAGCTCTCTCTTGTTTTGTGTCTGACTAGGTCATAGGATGATGTAAAACCATGTTGGTTCACAAGTTGGGGCACTATCCTACCCGGTTTCACGTGAACGGGGAGATTCCCCCTTATACAGGTCGAGAACCTTTTGCTTCTAGGTTAGAGCGCATGCATGCGAGAGGGACACATGCAATCACCTATAACAACCTTGCACCACACTCACACACATATGCTAGGGACACATGCAAGTTTTCAGATGATTCCGACGTTCTCGTGGTCTTCCTCCGGCGAAACCCTGATCTGCGGGACTCGGATCGTCTACCCCCTAGACATTCTTCTGACAGGGGTAGCCCGGCGTAGCTCTCTCTTGTTTTGTGTCTGACTAGGTGATAGGATGATGTAAAACCATGTTGGTTCACAAGTTGGGGCACTATCCTACCCGGTTTCACCTGAACGGGGAGATTCCCCCTTATACAGGTCCATAACCTTTCGCTTCTAGGTTAGAGCGCATGCATGTGAGGGGGACACATGCAATCACCTATACCAACCTTGAACCACACTCACACACATATGCTAGGGACACATGCAAGTTTTCAGATGATTCCGACGTTCTTGCGGACTTCCACCGGCGAAACCCTGATCTGCGGGACTCGGACCGTCTACCCCCCTAGACATTCTTTTGACAGGGGTAGCCCGGCGTAGCTCTCTCTTGTTTTGTATTTGATTATGTCATGGGATGATGTGAAACCATGTTGGTTCACAAGTTGGGGCACTATACGGCCCGATTTCACCATAACGGGGAGATTCCCCCTTATACAGGTCCAGAACCTTCGCTTCTAGGTTAGAGCGCATGCATGTGAGGGGGGACACATGCAATCACCTATACCATCCTGGCACCACACTCACACACATATGCTAGGGACACATGCAAGTTTTCATCGATTCCGACGTTCTCGTGGACTTCCTCCGGCGAAACCCTGATGATCTGCGGGCCTCGGATCGTCTACCCCCCTAGACATTCTTCTGACAGGGCTAGCCCGGCGTAGCTCTCTCTTGTTTTGTGTCTGACTAGGTCATAGGATGATGTAAAACCATGTTGGTTCACAAGTTGGGGCACTATCCTACCCGGTTTCACATGAACGGGGAGATCCCCCCTTATACAGGTTTAGAACCTTTCGCTTCTAGGTTAGAGCGCATGCATGCGAGAGGGACACACGCAATCACCTATACCAACCTTGCACCACACTCACACACATATGCTAGGGACACATGCAAGTTTTCAGATGATTCCGACGTTCTCGTGGTCTTCCTCCGGCGAAACCCTGATCTGCGAGACTCAGATCGTCTACCCCCCTAGACATTCTTCTGATAGTGGTAGCCCGGCGTAGCTCTCTCTCGTTTGTGTCCGACTAGGTCATAGGATGATGTAAAACCATGTTGGTTCACAAGTTGGGGCACTATCCTACCCGGTTTCACCTAAACAGTGAGATTCCCCATTATACAGGTCCATAACCTTTCGCTTCTAGGTTAGAGCGCATGCATGCGAGGGGGACACATGCAATCACCTATACCGACCTTGCACCACACTCACACACATATGCTAGGGACACATGCAAGTTTTCAGATGATTCCGACGATCTTGCGGACTTCCACCGGTGAAACCCTGATCTGCGGGACTCGGACCGTCTACCCCCCTAGACATTCTTCTGACAGGGGTAGCCCGGCGTAGCTCTCTCTTGTTTTGTGTTTGATTATGTCATGGGATGATGTGAAACCATGTTGGTTCACAAGTTGGGGCACTATACGGCCCGGTTTCACCGTAACAGGGAGATTCCCCCTTATACAGGTCCAGAACCTTCGCTTCGAGGTTAGAGCGCATGCATGTGAGGGGGGAGACATGCAATCAGCTATACCAACCTGGCACCACACTCACACACATATGCTAGGGACACATGAAATTTTTCATCGATTCCGACGTTCTCGTGTACTTCCTCCGGCGAAACCCTGATGATCTGCGGGCCTCGGATCGTCTACCCCCCTAGACATTCTTCTAACAGGGGTAGCCCGGCGTAGCTCTCTCTTGTTTTGTGTCTGACTAGGTCATATGATGATGTAAAACCATGTTGGTTCACAAGTTGGGGCACTATCCTACCCGGTTTCACGTGAACGGGGAGATTCCCCCTTATATAGGTCGAGAACCTTTCGCTTCTAGGTTAGAGCGCATGCATGCGAGAGGGACACATGCAATCACCAATACCAACCTTGCACCACACTCACGCACATATGCTAGGGACACATGCAAGTTTTCATCGATTCCGACGTTCTCGTGGACTTCCTCCGGCGAAACCCTGATGATCTGCGGGCCTCGGATCGTCTACCCCCCTAGACATTCTTCTGACAGGGGTAGCCCGGCGTAGCTCTCTCTTGTTTTGTGTCTGACTAGGTCATAGGATGATGTAAAACCATGTTGGCTCACAAGTTGGGGCTCTATCCTACCCGGTTTCACCTGAACGGGGAGACTCCCCATTATACAGGTCCATAACCTTTCGCTTCTAGGTTAGAGCGCATGCATGCGAGGGGGACACATGCAATCACCTATACCAACCTTGCACCACACTCACACACATATGCTAGGGACACATGCAAGTTTTCAGATGATTCCGACGTTCTTGCGGACTTCCACCGGCGAAACCCTGATCTGTGAGTGTTGACACATGCAATCACCTATACCAACCTGGCACCACACTCACACACATATGCTAGGGACACATGCAAGTTTTCATCGATTCCGACGTTCTCGTGGACTTCCTCCGGCGAAACCCTGATGATCTGCGGGCCTCGGATCGTCTACCCACCTAGACATTCTTCTGACAGGGATAGCCCGGCGTAGCTCTCTCTTGTTTTGTGTCTGACTAGGTCATAGGATGATGTAAAACCATGTTGGTTCACAAGTTGGGGCACTATCCTACCCGGTTTCACCTGAACAGGGAGATTCCCCCTTATACAGGTCCATAACCTTTCGCTTCTAGGTTAGAGCGCATGCATGCGAGGGGGACACATGCAATCACCTATACAAACCTGGCACCACACTCACACACATATACAAGGGACACATGCAAGTTTTCAGATGATTCCGACGTTCTCGTGGTCTTCCTCCGGCGAAACCCTGATCTGCGGGCCTCGGATAGTCTACCCGCTAGACATTCTTCTGACAGGGGTAGCCCGGCGTAGCTCTCTCTTGTTTTGTGTCTAACTAGGTCATAGGATGATGTAAAACCATGTTGGTTCACAAGTTGGGGCACTATCCTACCCGGTTTCACCTGAACGGGGAGATTCCCCCTTATACAGGTCCAGAACCTTCGCCTCTAGGTTAGAGCGCATGCATGCGAGGGGGACACATGTAATCACCTATACCAACCTTGCACCACACTCACACACATATGCTAGGGACACATGCAAGTTTTTAGATGATTCCGACGTTCTCGTGGTCTTCCTCCGGCGAAACCCTGATCTGCGGGACTCGAATCGTCTACCCCCCTAGACATTCTTCTGACAGGGGTAGCCCGGCGTAGCTCTCTCTTGTTTTGTGTCTGACTAGGTCATAGGATGATGTAAAACCATGTTGGTTCACAAGTTGGGGCACTATCCTACCCGGTTTCACCTGAACGGGGAGATTCCCCCTTATACAGGTCCGTAACCTTCCGCTTCTAGGTTAGAGCGCATGCATGCGAGGGGGACACATGCAATCACCTATACCAACCTTGCACCACACTCACACACATATGCTAGGGACACATGCAAGTTTTCAGATGATTCCGACGTTCTTGCGGACTTCCACCGGCGAAACCCTGATCTGCGGGACTCGGACCGTCTACCCCCCTAGACATTCTTCTGACAGGGGTAGCCCGGCGTAGCTCTCTCTTGTTTTGTGTTTGATTATGTCATGGGATGATGTGAAACCATGTTGGTTCACAAGTTGGGGCACTATACGGCCCGGTTTCACCGTAACGGGGAGATTCCCCCTTATACAGGTCCAGAACCTTCGCTTCTAGGTTAGAGCGCATGCATGTGAGGGGGGACACATGCAATCACCTATACCAACCTGGAACCACACTCACACACATATGCTAGGGACACATGCAAGTTTTCATCGATTCCGACGTTCTCGTGGACTTCCTCCGGCGAAACCCTGATGATCTGCGGGCCTCGGATCGTCTACCCCCCTAGACATTCTTCTGACAGGGGTAGCCCGGCGTAGCTCTCTCTTGTTTTGTGTCTGACTAGGTCATAGGATGATGTAAAACCATGTTGGTTCACAAGTTGGGGCACTATCCTACCTGGTTTCACCTGAACGGGGAGATTCCCCCTTATACAGGTCCAGAACCTTTCGCTTCTAGGTTAGAGCGCATGCATGCGAGGGGGACACATGCAATCACCTATACAAACCTTGCACCACACTCACTAACATATTCTAGGGACACATGCAATTTTTCAGATGATTCCGACGTTCTCGTGGTCTTCCTCCGGCGAAACCCTGATCTACGGGCCTCGGATCGTCTACCCCCCTAGACATTCTTCTGACAGGGGTAGCCCGGCGTAGCTCTCTCTTGTTTTGTGTCTGACTAGGTCATAGGATGATGTAAAACCATGTTGGTTCACAAGTTGGGGCACTATCTTACCCGGTTTCACCTGAACGGGGAGATTCCCCCTTATACAGGTCCAGAACCTTCGCTTCTAGGTTAGAGCGCATGCATGCGAGGGGGACACATGCAATCACCTATACCAACCTTGCACCACACTCACACACATATGCTAGGGACACATGCAAGTTTTTAGATGATTCCGACGTTCTCGTGGTCTTCCTCCGACGAAACCCTGATCTGCGGGACTCGGATCGTCTACCCCCCTAGACATTCTTCTGACAGGGGTAGCCCGGCGTAGCTCTCTCTTGTTTTGTGTCTGACTAGGTCATAGGATGATGTAAAACCATGTTGGTTCACAAGTTGGGGCACTATCCTACCCGGTTTCACGTGAACGAGGAGATTCCCCCTTATACAGGTCGAGAACCTTTTGCTTCTAGGTTAGAGCGCATGCATGCGAGAGGGACACATGCAATCACCTATAACAACCTTGCACCACACTCACACACATATGCTAGGGACACATGCAAGTTTTCAGATGATTCCGACGTTCTCGTGGTCTTCCTCCGGCGAAACCCTGATCTGCGGGACTCGGATCGTCTACCCCCTAGACATTCTTCTGACAGGGGTAGCCCGGCGTAGCTCTCTCTTGTTTTGTGTCTGACTAGGTGATAGGATGATGTAAAACCATGTTGGTTCACAAGTTGGGGCACTATCCTACCCGGTTTCACCTGAACGGGGAGATTCCCCCTTAT
This sequence comes from Avena sativa, assembly GCA_916181665.1. Lineage (NCBI taxonomy): Eukaryota > Viridiplantae > Streptophyta > Magnoliopsida > Poales > Poaceae > Avena > Avena sativa. The sequence continues at coordinate 390,268,147 of OV702296.1, forward strand.
ACAGGTCCATAACCTTTCGCTTCTAGGTTAGAGCGCATGCATGCGAGGGGGACACATGCAATCACCTATACCAACCTTGAACCACACTCACACACATATGCTAGGGACACATGCAAGTTTTCAGATGATTCCGACGTTCTTGCGGACTTCCACCGGCGAAACCCTGATCTGCGGGACTCGGACCGTCTACCCCCCTAGACATTCTTTTGACAGGGGTAGCCCGGCGTAGCTCTCTCTTGTTTTGTATTTGATTATGTCATGGGATGATGTGAAACCATGTTGGTTCACAAGTTGGGGCACTATACGGCCCGATTTCACCATAACGGGGAGATTCCCCCTTATACAGGTCCAGAACCTTCGCTTCTAGGTTAGAGCGCATGCATGTGAGGGGGGACACATGCAATCACCTATACCAACCTGGCACCACACTCACACACATATGCTAGGGACACATGCAAGTTTTCATCGATTCCGACGTTCTCGTGGACTTCCTCCGGCGAAACCCTGATGATCTGCGGGCCTCGGATCGTCTACCCCCTAGACATTCTTCTGACAGGGCTAGCCCGGCGTAGCTCTCTCTTGTTTTGTGTCTGACTAGGTCATAGGATGATGTAAAACCATGTTGGTTCACAAGTTGGGGCACTATCCTACCCGGTTTCACATGAACGGGGAGATCCCCCCTTATACAGGTTTAGAACCTTTCGCTTCTAGGTTAGAGCGCATGCATGCGAGAGGGACACACGCAATCACCTATACCAACCTTGCACCACACTCACACACATATGCTAGGGACACATGCAAGTTTTCAGATGATTCCGACGTTCTCGTGGTCTTCCTCCGGCGAAACCCTGATCTGCGAGACTCAGATCGTCTACCCCCCTAGACATTCTTCTGATAGTGGTAGCCCGGCGTAGCTCTCTCTCGTTTGTGTCCGACTAGGTCATAGGATGATGTAAAACCATGTTGGTTCACAAGTTGGGGCACTATCCTACCCGGTTTCACCTAAACAGGGAGATTCCCCCTTATACAGGTCCATAACCTTTCGCTTCTAGGTTAGAGCGCATGCATGCGAGGGGGACACATGCAATCAGCTATACCGACCTTGCACCACACTCACACACATATGCTAGGGACACATGCAAGTTTTCAGATGATTCCGACGATCTTGCGGACTTCCACCGGCGAAACCCTGATCTGCGGGACTCGGACCGTCTACCCCCCTAGACATTCTTCTGACAGGGGTAGCCCGGCGTAGCTCTCTCTTGTTTTGTGTTTGATTATGTCATGGGATGATGTGAAACCATGTTGGTTCACAAGTTGGGGCACTATACGGCCCGGTTTCACCGTAACGGGGAGATTCCCCCTTATACAGGTCCAGAACCTTCGCTTCGAGGTTAGAGCGCATGCATGTGAGGGGGGACACATGCAATCAGCTATACCAACCTGGCACCACACTCACACACATATGCTAGGGACACATGAAATTTTTCATCGATTCCGACGTTCTCGTGTACTTCCTCCGGCGAAACCCTGATGATCTGCGGGCCTCGGATCGTCTACCCCCTAGACATTCTTCTGACAGGGGTAGCCCGGCGTAGCTCTCTCTTGTTTTGTGTCTGACTAGGTCATAGGATGATGTAAAACCATGTTGGTTCACAAGTTGGGGCACTATCCTACCCGGTTTCACATGAACGGGGAGATCCCCCCTTATACAGGTTTAGAACCTTTCGCTTCTAGGTTAGAGCGCATGCATGCGAGAGGGACACACGCAATCACCTATACCAACCTTGCACCACACTCACACACATATGCTAGGGACACATGCAAGTTTTCAGATGATTCCGACGTTCTCGTGGTCTTCCTCCGGCGAAACCCTGATCTGCGAGACTCAGATCGTCTACCCCCCTAGACATTCTTCTGATAGTGGTAGCCCGGCGTAGCTCTCTCTCGTTTGTGTCCGACTAGGTCATAGGATGATGTAAAACCATGTTGGTTCACAAGTTGGGGCACTATCCTACCCGGTTTCACCTAAACAGGGAGATTCCCCCTTATACAGGTCCATAACCTTTCGCTTCTAGGTTAGAGCGCATGCATGCGAGGGGGACACATGCAATCAGCTATACCGACCTTGCACCACACTCACACACATATGCTAGGGACACATGCAAGTTTTCAGATGATTCCGACGATCTTGCGGACTTCCACCGGCGAAACCCTGATCTGCGGGACTCGGACCGTCTACCCCCCTAGACATTCTTCTGACAGGGGTAGCCCGGCGTAGCTCTCTCTTGTTTTGTGTTTGATTATGTCATGGGATGATGTGAAACCATGTTGGTTCACAAGTTGGGGCACTATACGGCCCGGTTTCACCGTAACAGGGAGATTCCCCCTTATATAGGGCCAGAACCTTCGCTTCGAGGTTAGAGCGCATGCATGTGAGGGGGGACACATGCAATCAGCTATACCAACCTGGCACCACACTCACACACATATGCTAGGGACACATGAAATTTTTCATCGATTCCGACGTTCTCGTGTACTTCCTCCGGCGAAACCCTGATGATCTGCGGGCCTCGGATCGTCTACCCCCTAGACATTCTTCTGACAGGGGTAGCCCGGCGTAGCTCTCTCTTGTTTTGTGTCTGACTAGGTCATAGGATGATGTAAAACCATGTTGGTTCACAAGTTGGGGCACTATCCTACCCGGTTTCACGTGAACGGGGAGATTCCCCCTTATATAGGTCGAGAACCTTTCGCTTCTAGGTTAGAGCGCATGCATGCGAGAGGGACACATGCAATCACCTATACCAACCTTGCACCACACTCACACACATATGCTAGGGACACATGCAAGTTTTCATCGATTCCGACGTTCTCGTGGACTTCCTCCGGCGAAACCCTGATGATCTGCGGGCCTCGGATCGTCTACCCCCCTAGACATTCTTCTGACAGGGGTAGCCCGGCGTAGCTCTCTCTTGTTTTGTGTCTGACTAGGTCATAGGATGATGTAAAACCATGTTGGCTCACAAGTTGGGGCTCTATCCTACCCGGTTTCACCTGAACGGGGAGATTCCCCCTTATACAGGTCCATAACCTTTCGCTTCTAGGTTAGAGCGCATGCATGCGAGGGGGACACATGCAATCACCTATACCAACCTTGCACCACACTCACACACATATGCTAGGGACACATGCAAGTTTTCAGATGATTCCGACGTTCTTGCGGACTTCCACCGGCGAAACCCTGATCTGTGAGTGTTGACACATGCAATCACCTATACCAACCTGGCACCACACTCACACACATATGCTAGGGACACATGCAAGTTTTCATCGATTCCGACGTTCTCGTGGACTTCCTCCGGCGAAACCCTGATGATCTGCGGGCCACGGATCGTCTACCCCCCTAGACATTCTTCTGACAGGGATAGCCCGGCGTAGCTCTCTCTTGTTTTGTGTCTGACTAGGTCATAGGATGATGTAAAACCATGTTGGTTCACAAGTTGGGGCACTATCCTACCCGGTTTCACCTGAACAGGGAGATTCCCCCTTATACAGGTCCATAACCTTTCGCTTCTAGGTTAGAGCGCATGCATGCGAGGGGGACACATGCAATCACCTATACAAACCTGGCACCACACTCACACACATATTCTAGGGACACATGCAAGTTTTCAGATGATTCCGACGTTCTCGTGGTCTTCCTCCGGCGAAACCCTGATCTGTGGGCCTCGGATCGTCTACCCCCCTAGACATTCTTCTGACAGGGGTAGCCTGGCGTAGCTCTCTCTTGTTTTGTGTCTGACTAGGTCATAGGATGATGTAAAACCATGTTGGTTCACACGTTGGGGCACTATCCTACCCGGTTTCACCTGAACGGGGAGATTCCCCCTTATACAGGTCCAGAACCTTCGCTTCTAGGTTAGAGCGCATGCATGCGAGGGGGACACATGCAATCACCTATACCAACCTTGCACCACACTCACACACATATGCTAGGGACACATGCAAGTTTTCAGATGATTCCGACGTTCTCGTGGTCTTCCTCCGGCGAAACCCTGATCTGCGGGACTCAGATCGTCTACCCCCTAGACATTCTTCTGTCAGGGGTAGCCCGGCGTAGCTCTCTCTTGTTTTGTGTCTGACTAGGTGATAGGATGATGTAAAACCATGTTGGTTCACAAGTTGGGGCACTATCCTACCCGGTTTCACCTGAACGGGGAGATTCCCCCTTATACCGGTCCATAACCTTTCGCTTCTAGGTTAGAGCGCATGCATGCGAGGGGGACACATGCAATCACCTATACCAACCTTGCACCACACTCACACACATATGCTAGGGACACATGCAAGTTTTCAGATGATTCCGACGTTCTTGCGGACTTCCACCGGCGAAACCCTGATCTGCGGGACTCGGACCGTCTACCCCCCTAGACATTCTTTTGAAAGGGGTAGCCCGGCGTAGCTCTCTCTTGTTTTGTATTTGATTATGTCATGGGATGATGTGAAACCATGTTGGTTCACAAGTTGGGGCACTATACGGCCCGATTTCACCATAACGGGGAGATTCCCCCTTATACAGGTCCAGAACCTTCGCTTCTAGGTTAGAGCGCATGCATGTGAGGGGGGACACATGCAATCACCTATACCAACCTGGCACCACACTCACACACATATGCTAGGGACACATGCAAGTTTTCATCGATTCCGACGTTCTCGTGGACTTCCTCCGGCGAAACCCTGATGATCTGCGGGCCTCGGATCGTCTACCCCCTAGACATTCTTCTGACAGGGCTAGCCCGGCGTAGCTCTCTCTTGTTTTGTGTCTGACTAGGTCATAGGATGATGTAAAACCATGTTGGTTCACAAGTTGGGGCACTATCCTACCCGGTTTCACATGAACGGGGAGATCCCCCCTTATACAGGTTTAGAACCTTTCGCTTCTAGGTTAGAGCGCATGCATGCGAGAGGGACACACGCAATCACCTATACCAACCTTGCACCACACTCACACACATATGCTAGGGACACATGCAAGTTTTCAGATGATTCCGACGTTCTCGTGGTCTTCCTCCGGCGAAACCCTGATCTGCGAGACTCAGATCGTCTACCCCCCTAGACATTCTTCTGATAGTGGTAGCCCGGCGTAGCTCTCTCTCGTTTGTGTCCGACTAGGTCATAGGATGATGTAAAACCATGTTGGTTCACAAGTTGGGGCACTATCCTACCCGGTTTCACCTAAACAGGGAGATTCCCCCTTATACAGGTCCATAACCTTTCGCTTCTAGGTTAGAGCGCATGCATGCGAGGGGGACACATGCAATCAGCTATACCGACCTTGCACCACACTCACACACATATGCTAGGGACACATGCAAGTTTTCAGATGATTCCGACGATCTTGCGGACTTCCACCGGCGAAACCCTGATCTGCGGGACTCGGACCGTCTACCCCCCTAGACATTCTTCTGACAGGGGTAGCCCGGCGTAGCTCTCTCTTGTTTTGTGTTTGATTATGTCATGGGATGATGTGAAACCATGTTGGTTCACAAGTTGGGGCACTATACGGCCCGGTTTCACCGTAACAGGGAGATTCCCCCTTATACAGGGCCAGAACCTTCGCTTCGAGGTTAGAGCGCATGCATGTGAGGGGGGACACATGCAATCAGCTATACCAACCTGGCACCACACTCACACACATATGCTAGGGACACATGAAATTTTTCATCGATTCCGACGTTCTCGTGTACTTCCTCCGGCGAAACCCTGATGATCTGCGGGCCTCGGATCGTCTACCCCCTAGACATTCTTCTGACAGGGGTAGCCCGGCGTAGCTCTCTCTTGTTTTGTGTCTGACTAGGTCATAGGATGATGTAAAACCATGTTGGTTCACAAGTTGGGGCACTATCCTACCCGGTTTCACGTGAACGGGGAGATTCCCCCTTATATAGGTCGAGAACCTTTCGCTTCTAGGTTAGAGCGCATGCATGCGAGAGGGACACATGCAATCACCTATACCAACCTTGCACCACACTCACACACATATGCTAGGGACACATGCAAGTTTTCATCGATTCCGACGTTCTCGTGGACTTCCTCCGGCGAAACCCTGATGATCTGCGGGCCTCGGATCGTCTACCCCCCTAGACATTCTTCTGACAGGGGTAGCCCGGCGTAGCTCTCTCTTGTTTTGTGTCTGACTAGGTCATAGGATGATGTAAAACCATGTTGGCTCACAAGTTGGGGCTCTATCCTACCCGGTTTCACCTGAACGGGGAGATTCCCCCTTATACAGGTCCATAACCTTTCGCTTCTAGGTTAGAGCGCATGCATGCGAGGGGGACACATGCAATCACCTATACCAACCTTGCACCACACTCACACACATATGCTAGGGACACATGCAAGTTTTCAGATGATTCCGACGTTCTTGCGGACTTCCACCGGCGAAACCCTGATCTGTGAGTGTTGACACATGCAATCACCTATACCAACCTGGCACCACACTCACACACATATGCTAGGGACACATGCAAGTTTTCATCGATTCCGACGTTCTCGTGGACTTCCTCCGGCGAAACCCTGATGATCTGCGGGCCACGGATCGTCTACCCCCCTAGACATTCTTCTGACAGGGATAGCCCGGCGTAGCTCTCTCTTGTTTTGTGTCTGACTAGGTCATAGGATGATGTAAAACCATGTTGGTTCACAAGTTGGGGCACTATCCTACCCGGTTTCACCTGAACAGGGAGATTCCCCCTTATACAGGTCCATAACCTTTCGCTTCTAGGTTAGAGCGCATGCATGCGAGGGGGACACATGCAATCACCTATACAAACCTGGCACCACACTCACACACATATTCTAGGGACACATGCAAGTTTTCAGATGATTCCGACGTTCTCGTGGTCTTCCTCCGGCGAAACCCTGATCTGTGGGCCTCGGATCGTCTACCCCCCTAGACATTCTTCTGACAGGGGTAGCCTGGCGTAGCTCTCTCTTGTTTTGTGTCTGACTAGGTCATAGGATGATGTAAAACCATGTTGGTTCACACGTTGGGGCACTATCCTACCCGGTTTCACCTGAACGGGGAGATTCCCCCTTATACAGGTCCAGAACCTTCGCTTCTAGGTTAGAGCGCATGCATGCGAGGGGGACACATGCAATCACCTATACCAACCTTGCACCACACTCACACACATATGCTAGGGACACATGCAAGTTTTCAGATGATTCCGACGTTCTCGTGGTCTTCCTCCGGCGAAACCCTGATCTGCGGGACTCGGATCGTCTACCCCCTAGACATTCTTCTGTCAGGGGTAGCCCGGCGTAGCTCTCTCTTGTTTTGTGTCTGACTAGGTGATAGGATGATGTAAAACCATGTTGGTTCACAAGTTGGGGCACTATCCTACCCGGTTTCACCTGAACGGGGAGATTCCCCCTTATACCGGTCCATAACCTTTCGCTTCTAGGTTAGAGCGCATGCATGCGAGGGGGACACATGCAATCACCTATACCAACCTTGCACCACACTCACACACATATGCTAGGGACACATGCAAGTTTTCAGATGATTCCGACGTTCTTGCGGACTTCCACCGGCGAAACCCTGATCTGCGGGACTCGGACCGTCTACCCCCCTAGACATTCTTTTGAAAGGGGTAGCCCGGCGTAGCTCTCTCTTGTTTTGTATTTGATTATGTCATGGGATGATGTGAAACCATGTTGGTTCACAAGTTGGGGCACTATACGGCCCGATTTCACCATAACGGGGAGATTCCCCCTTATACAGGTCCAGAACCTTCGCTTCTAGGTTAGAGCGCATGCATGTGAGGGGGGACACATGCAATCACCTATACCAACCTGGCACCACACTCACACACATATGCTAGGGACACATGCAAGTTTTCATCGATTCCGACGTTCTCGTGGACTTCCTCTGGCGAAACCCTGATGATCTGCGGGCCTCGGATCGTCTACCCCCCTAGACATTCTTCTGACAGGGGTAGCCCGGCGTAGCTCTCTCTTGTTTTGTGTCTGACTAGGTCATAGGATGATGTAAAACCATGTTGGTTCACAAGTTGGGGCACTATCCTACCCGGTTTCACATGAACGGGAAATCCCCCCTTATACAGGTCTAGAACCTTTCGCTTCTAGGTTAGAGCGCATGCATGCGAGAGGGACACACGCAATCACCTATACCAACCTTGCACCACACTCACACACATATGCTAGGGACACATGCAAGTTTTCAGATGATTCCGACGTTCTCGTGGTCTTCCTCCGGCGAAACCCTGATCTGCGAGACTCGGATCGTCTACCCCCCTAGACATTCTTCTGATAGGGGTAGCCCGGCGTAGCTCTCTCTTGTTTGTGTCTGACTAGGTCATAGGATGATGTAAAACCATGTTGGTTCACAAGTTGGGGCACTATCCTACCCGGTTTCACCTGAACAGGGAGATTCCCCCTTATACAGGTCCATAACCTTTCGCTTCTAGGTTAGAGCGCATGCATGCGAGGGGGACACATGCAATCACCTATACCAACCTTGCACCACACTCACACACATATGCTAGGGACACATGCAAGTTTTCAGATGATTCCGACGATCTTGCGGACTTCCACCGGCGAAACCCTGATCTGTGGGACTCGGACCGTCTACCCCCCTAGACATTCTTCTGACAGGGGTAGCCCGGCGTAGCTCTCTCTTGTTTTGTGTCTGATTATGTCATGGGATGATGTGAAACCATGTTGGTTCACAAGTTGGGGCACTATCCTACCCGGTTTCACCGTAACAGGGAGATTCCCCCTTATACAGGTCTAGAACCTTCGCTTCTAGGTTAGAGCGCATGCATGTGAGGGGGGACACATGCAATCACCTATACCAACCTGGCACCACACTCACACACATATGCTAGGGACACATGAAATTTTTCATCGATTCCGACGTTCTCGTGTACTTCCTCCGGCGAAACCCTGATGATCTGCGGGCCTCAGATCGTCTACCCCCCTAGACATTCTTCTGACAGGGGTAGCCCGGCGTAGATCTCTCTTGTTTTGTGTCTGACTAGGTCATAGGATGATGTAAAACCATGTTGGTTCACAAGTTGGGGCACTATCCTACCCGGTTTCACGTGAACGGGGAGATTCCCCCTTATACAGGTCGAGAACCTTTCGCTTCTAGGTTAAAGCGCATGCATGCGAGAGGGACACATGTAATCACCTATACCAACCTTGCACCACACTCACACACATATGCTAGGGACACATGCAAGTTTTCAGATGTTTCCGACGTTCTCGTGGTCTTCCTCCGGCGAAACCCTGATCTACGTGACTCAGATCGTCTACCCCCCTAGACATTCTTCTGACAGGGGTAGCCCGGCATAGCTCTCTCTTGTTTTGTGTCTGACTAGGTCATAGGATGATGTAAAACCATGTTGGCTCACAAGTTGGGGCACTATCCTACCCGGTTTCACCTGAACGGGGAGATTCCCCCTTATACAGGTCCATAACCTTTCGCTTCTAGGTTAGAGCGCATGCATGCGAGGGGGACACATGCAATCACCTATATAGACCTTGCACCACACTCACACACATATGCTAGGGACACATGCAAGTTTTCAGATGATTCCGACGTTCTTGCGGACTTCCACCGGCGAAACCCTGATCTGCGGGACTTGGACCGTCTACCCCCCTAGACATTCTTCTGTCAGGGGTAGCCCGGCGTAGCTCTCTCTTGTTTTGTGTTTGATTATGTCATGGGATGATGTGAAACCATGTTGGTTCACAAGTTGGGGCACTATACGGCCCGGTTTCACTGTAACAGGGAGATTCCCCCTTATACAGGTCCAGAACCTTCGCTTCTAGGTTAGAGCGCATGCATGTGAGGGGGGACACATGCAATCACCTATACCAACCTGGCACCACACTCACACACATATTCTAGGGACACATGAAAGTTTTCATCGATTCCGACGTTCTCGTGGACTTCCTCCGGCGAAACCCTGATGATCTGCGGGCCTCGGATCGTCTACCCCCCTAGACATTCTTCTGACAGGGGTAGCCCGGCGTAGCTCTCTCTTTTTTTGTGTCTGACTAGGTCATAGGATGATGTAAAACCATGTTGGTTCACAAGTTGGGGCACTATCCTACCCGGTTTCACGTGAACGGGGAGATTCCCCCTTATACAGGTCGAGAACCTTTCGCTTCTAGGTTAGAGCGCATGCATGCGAGAGGGACACATGCAATCACCTATACCAACCTTGCACCACACTCACACACATATGCTAGGGACACATGCAAGTTTTTAGATGATTCCGACGTTTTCGTGGTCTTCCTCCGGCGAAACCCTGATCTGCGGGACTCGGATCGTCTACCCCCCTAGACATTCTTCTGACAGGGTAGCCCGACGTAGCTCTCTCTTGTTTTGTGTCTGACTAGGTCATAGGATGATGTAAAACCATGTTGATTCACAAGTTGGGGCACTATCCTACCTGGTTTCAGCTGAACGGGGAGATTCCCCCTTATACAGGTCCATAACCTTTCGCTTCTAGGTTAGAGCGCATGCATGCGAGGGGGACACATGCAATCACCTATACCAACCTTGCACCACACTCACACACATATGCTAGGGACACATGCAAGTTTTCAGATGATTCCGACGTTCTGGCGGACTTCCACCGGCAAAACCCTGATCTGCGGGACTCGGACCGTCTACCCCCCTAGACATTCTTCTGACGGGGGTAGCTCGGTGTAGCTCTCTCTTGTTTTGTGTTTGATTATGTCATGGGATGATGTGAAACCATGTTGGTTCCCAAGTTGGGGCACTATACGGCCCGGTTTCACCGTAACAGGGAGATTCCCCCTTATACAGGTCCAGAACCTTCGCTTCTAGGTTAGAGCGCATGCATGTGAGGGGGGACACATGCAATCACCTATATATACCAACCTGGCACCACACTCACACACATATGCTAGGGACACATGCAAGTTTTCATCGATTCCGACGTTCTCGTGGACTTCCTCCGGCGAAACCCTGATGATCTGCGGGCCTCGGATCGTCTACCTAATGGAAATGAAGTTCAGCATCCTCTAGAACCTTATGGTCTATTGCAAAGTTAGTGTTTCCATGGTCTGAATACTAACAAATAGGCAACAAAAAGTTAACTAAAAACTTTAAATAAATACATTGGAAAGAAAAAAATAAAAAGAAAATTAGAAAATACCTAAAGGCACACGGGAAAGGACAAAACACACGGCAAAGAGGTCCTTTGCCGTGTGCCTGTCGCCGTCCAACACACGACAAAGGTCCTTTGCCGTGTGTCTCTCTCCCTCAGACACACGGCAAAGAATTTTTTTCACCTTTAGCAAGGCTTTTATTACATATATGTTAGGTGATATTATTTCATAGGATCATGAGAGCACACATATGATCATAGGTTATTGTGGTCTTGATCACTATATACATGCACCCCCCTGATTCCGACGTTCTCGTGGACTTCCTCCGGCGAAACCCTGATGATCTACGGGCCTCGGATCGTCTACCCCCTAGACATTCTTCTCACAGGGGTAGCCCGGCGTAGCTCTCTCTTGTTTTGTGTTTTATTATGTCATGGGATGATGTGAAACCATGTTGGTTCACAAGTTGGGGCACTATACGGCCCGGTTTCACCGTAACGGGGAGATTCCCCCTTATACAGGTCCAGAACCTTCGCTTCTAGGTTAGAGCGCATGCATGTGAGGGGGGACACATGCAATCACCTATATCAACCTGGCACCACACTCACACACATATGCTAGGGACACATGCAAGTTTTCATCGATTCCGACGTTCTCGTGGACTTCCTCCGGCGAAACCCTGATGATCTGCGGGCCTCGGATCGTCTACCCCCCTAGACATTCTTCTGATAGGGGTAGCCCGGCGTAGCTCTCTCTTGTTTTGTGTCTGACTAGGTCATAGGATGATGTAAAACCATGTCGGTTCACAAGTTGGGGCACTATCCTACCCGGTTTCACCTGAACGAGGAGATTCCCACTCATACAGGTCTAGAACCTTTCGCTTCTAGGTTAGAGCGCATGCATGCGAGGGGGACACATGCAATCACCTATTCCAACCTTGCACCACACTCACACACATATGCTAGGGACACATGCAAGTTTTCAGATGATTCCGACGTTCTCGTGGTCTTCCTCCGGCGAAACCCTGATCTGCGGGACTCGAATCGTCTACCCCCCTAGACATTCTTCTGACAGGGGTAGCCCGGCGTAGCTCTCTCTTGTTTTGTGTCTGACTAGGTCATAGGATGATGTAAAACCATGTTGGTTCATAAGTTGGGGCACTATCCTACCCGGTTTCACCTGAACGGGGAGATTCCCCCTTATACAGGTCCATAACCTTCCGCTTCTAGGTTAGAGCGCATGCATGCGAGGGGGAATCATGCAATCACCTATACCAACCTTGCACCACACTCACACACATATGCTAGGGACACATGCAAGTTTTCAGATGATTCCGACGTTCTTGCGGACTTCCACCGGCGAAACCCTGATCTGCGGAACTCGGACTGTCTACCCCCCTAGACATTCTTCTGACAGGGGTAGCCCGGCGTAGCTCTCTCTTGTTTTGTGTTTGATTATGTCATGGGATGATGTGAAACCATGTTGGTTCACAAGTTGGGGCACTATACGGCCCGGTTTCACCGTAACGGGGAGATTCCCCGTTATACAGGTCCAGAACCTTCGCTTCTAGGTTAGAGCGCATGCATGTGAGGGGGGACACATGCAATCACCTATACCAACCTGGCACCACACTCACACACATATGCTAGGGACACATGCAAGTTTTCATCGATTCCGACGTTCTCGTGGACTTCCTCCGGCGAAACCCTGATGATCTGTGGGCCTCGGATCGTCTACCCCCCTAGACATTCTTCTGACAGGGGTAGCCCGGCGTAGCTCTCTCTTGTTTTGTGTCTGACTAGGTCATAGGATGATGTAAAACCATGTTGGTTCACAAGTTGGGGCACTATCCTACCTGGTTTCACCTGAACGGGGAGATTCCCCCTTATACAGGTCCAGAACCTTTCGCTTCTAGGTTAGAGCGCATGCATGCGAGTGGGACACATGCAATCACCTATATAGACCTTGCACCACACTCACACACATATGCTAGGGACACGTGCAAGTTTTCAGATAATTCCGACGCTCTCGTGGTCTTCCTCCGGCGAAACCCTGATCTGCGGGCCTCGGATAGTCTACCCCCTAGACATTCTTCTGACAGGGGTAGCCCGGCGTAGCTCTCTCTTGTTTTGTGTCTAACTAGGTCATAGGATGATGTAAAACCATGTTGGTTCACAAGTTGGGGCACTATCCTACCCGGTTTCACCTGAACGGGGAGATTCCCCCTTATACAGGTCCAGAACCTTCGCCTCTAGGTTAGAGCGCATGCATGCGAGGGGGACACATGTAATCACCTATACCAACCTTGCACCACACTCACACACATATGCTAGGGACACATGCAAGTTTTCAGATGATTCCGACGTTCTCATGGTCTTCCTCCGACGAAACCCTGATCTGCGGGACTCGGATCGTCTACCCCCCTAGACATTCTTCTGACAGGGGTAGCCCGGCATAGCTCTCTCTTTTTTTGTGTCTGACTAGGTCCTAGGATGATGTAAAACCATGTTGGTTCACAAGTTGGGGCACTATTCTACCCGGTTTCACGTGAACGGGGAGATTCCCCCTTATACAGGTCGAGAACCTTTCGCTTCTAGGTTAGAGCGCATGCATGCGAGAGGGACACATGCAATCACCTATACCAACCTTGCACCACACTCACACACATATGCTAGGGACACATGCAAGTTTTTAGATGATTCCGACGTTCTCGTGGTCTTCCTCCGGCGAAACCCTGATCTGCGGGACTCGGAACGTCTACCCCCCTAGACATTCTTCTGACAGGGTAGCCCGACGTAGCTCTCTCTTGTTTTGTGTCTGACTAGGTCATAGGATGATGTAAAACCATGTTGGTTCACAAGTTGGGGCACTATCCTACCTGGTTTCACCTGAACGGGGAGATTCCCCCTTATACAGGTCCATAACCTTTCGCTTCTAGGTTAGAGCGCATGCATGCGAGGGGGACACATGCAATCACCTATACCAACCTTGCACCACACTCACACACATATGCTAGGGACACATGCAAGTTTTCAGATGATTCCGACGTTCTTGCGGACTTCCACCGGCGAAACCCTGATCTGTGAGTGGGGACACATGCAATCACCTATACCAACCTGGCACCACACTCACACACATATGCTAGGGACACATGCAAGTTTTCATCGATTCCGACGTTCTCGTGGACTTCCTCCGGCGAAACCCTGATGATCTGCGGGCCTCGGATCGTCTACCCCCCTAGACATTCTTCTGACAGGGGTAGCCCGGCGTAGCTCTCTCTTGTTTTGTGTCTGACTAGGTCATAGGATGATGTAAAACCATGTTGGTTCACAAGTTGGGGCACTATCCTACCCGGTTTCACCTGAACAGGGAGATTCCCCCTTATACAGGTCCATAACCTTTCGCTTCTAGGTTAGAGCGCATGCATGCGAGGGGGACACATGCAATCACCTATACAAACCTTGCACGACACTCATACACATATTCTAGGGACACATGCAAGTTTTCAGATGATTCCGACGTTCTCGTGGTCTTCCTCCGGCGAAACCCTGATCTGCGGGCCTCGGATCGTCTACCCCCCTAGACATTCTTCTGACAGGGGTAGCCCGGTGTAGCTCTCTCTTGTTTTGTGTCTGACTAGGTCATAGGATGATGTAAAACCATGTTGGTTCACAAGTTGGGGCACTATCCTACCCGGTTTCACCTGAACGGGGAGATTCCCCCTTATACAGGTCCAGAACCTTCGCTTCTAGGTTAGAGCGCATGCATGCGAGGGGGACACATGCAATCACCTATACCAACCTTGCACCACACTCACACACATATGTTAGGGACACATGCAAGTTTTCAGATGATTCCGACGTTCTCGTGGTCTTCCTCCGACGAAACCCTGATCTGCGGGACTCGGATCGTCTACCCCCCTAGACATTCTTCTGACAGGGGTAGCCCGGCGTAGCTCTCTCTTGTTTTGTGTCTGACTAGGTCATAGGATGATGTAAAACCATGTTGGTTCACAAGTTGGGGCACTATCCTACCCGGTTTCACGTGAACGGGGAGATTCCCCCTTATACAGGTCCATAACCTTCCGCTTCTAGGTTAGAGCGCATGCATGCGAGGGGGAATCATGCAATCACCTATACCAACCTTGCACCACACTCACACACATATGCTAGGGACACATGCAAGTTTTCAGATGATTCCGACGTTCTTGCGGACTTCCACCGGCGAAACCCTGATCTGCGGGACTTGGACTGTCTACCCCCCTAGACATTCTTCTGACAGGGGTAGCCCGGCGTAGATCTCTCTTGTTTTGTGTTTGATTATGTCATGGGATGATGTGAAACCATGTTGGTTCACAAGTTGGGGCACTATACGGCCCGGTTTCACCGTAACGGGGAGATTCCCCCTTATACAGGTCCAGAACCTTCGCTTCTAGGTTAGAGCGCATGCATGTGAGGGGGGACACATGCAATCACCTATACCAACCTGGCACCACACTCACACACATATGCTAGGGACACATGCAAGTTTTCATCGATTCCGACGTTCTCGTGGACTTCCTCCGGCGAAACCCTGATGATCTGCGGGCCTCGGATCGTCTACCTAATGGAAATGAAGTTCAACATCCTCTAGAACCTTATGGTCTATTGCAAAGTTAGTGTTTCCATGGTCTGAATACTTACAAATAGGCAACAAAAAGTTAACTAAAAACTTTAAATAAATACATTTGAAAGAAAAAAATAAAAAGAAAATTAGAAAATACCTAAAGACACACGGCAAAGGACAAAACACACGGCAAAGAGGTCCTTTGTCGTGTGCCTGTCGCCGTCAAACACACGGCAAAGGTCCTTTGCCATGTGTCTCTCTCCCTCAGACACACGGCAAAGAATTTTTTTCACCTTTAGCAAGGCTTTTATTACATATATGTTAGGTGATATAATTTCATAGGATCATGAGAGCACACATATGATCATAGGTTATTGTGGTCTTGATCACTATATACATGCACCCCCCTGATTCCGACGTTCTCGTGGACTTCCTCCGACGAAACCCTGATGATCTACGGGCCTCGGATCGTCTACCCCCTAGACATTCTTCTGACAGGGGTAGCCCGGCGTAGCTCTCTCTTGTTTTGTGTTTGATTATGTCATGGGATGATGTGAAACCATGTTGGTTCACAAGTTGGGGCACTATATGGCCCGGTTTCACCGTAACGGGGAGATTCCCCCTTATACAGGTCCAGAACCTTTGCTTCTAGGTTAGAGCGCATGCATGTGAGTGGGGACACATGCAATCACCTATATCAACCTGGCACCACACTCACACACAGATGCTAGGGACACATGCAAGTTTTCATCGATTCCGACGTTCTCGTGGACTTCCTCCGGCAAAACCCTGATGATCTACGGGCCTCGGATCGTCTACCCCCCTAGACATTCTTCTGACAGGGGTAGCCCGGCGTAGCTCTCTCTTGTTTTGTGTCTGACTAGGTCATAGGATGATGTAAAACCATGTCGGTTCACAAGTTGGGGCACTATCCTACCCGGTTTCACCTGAACGAGGAGATTCCCCCTCATACAGGTCTAGAACCTTTCGCTTCTAGGTTAGAGCGCATGCATGCGAGGGGGACACATGCAATCACCTATACCAACCTTGCACCACACTCACACACATATGCTAGGGACACATGCAAGTTTTCAGATGATTCCGACGTTCTCCTGGTCTTCCTCCGGCGAAACCCTGATCTGCGGGACTCGAATCGTCTACCCCCTAGACATTCTTCTGACAGGGGTAGCCCGGCGTAGCTCTCTCTTGTTATGTGTCTGACTAGGTCATAGGATGATGTAAAACCATGTTGGTTCACAAGTTGGGGCACTATCCTACCCGGTTTCACCTGAACGGGGAGATTCCCCCTTATACAGGTCCATAACCTTCCGCTTCTAGGTTAGAGCGCATGCATGCGAGGGGGAATCATGCAATCACCTATACCAACCTTGCACCACACTCACACACATATGCTAGGGACACATGCAAGTTTTCAGATGATTCTGACGTTCTTGCGGACTTCCACCGGCGAAACCCTGATCTGCGGAACTCGGACTGTCTACCCCCCTAGACATTCTTCTGACAGGGGTAGCCCGGCGTAGCTCTCTCTTGTTTTGTGTTTGATTATGTCATGGGATGATGTGAAACCATGTTGGTTCACAAGTTGGGGCACTATACGGCCCGGTTTCACCGTAACGGGGAGATTCCCCGTTATACAGGTCCAGAACCTTCGCTTCTAGGTTAGAGCGCATGCATGTGAGGGGGGACACATGCAATCACCTATACCAACCTGGCACCACACTCACACACATATGCTAGGGACACATGCAAGTTTTCATCGATTCCGACGTTCTCGTGGACTTCCTCCGGCGAAACCCTGATGATCTGCGGGCCTCGGATCGTCTACCCCCCTAGACATTCTTCTGACAGGGGTAGCCCAGCGTAGCTCTCTCTTGTTTTGTGTCTGACTAGGTCATAGGATGATGTAAATCCATGTTGGTTCACAAGTTGGGGCACTATCCTACCTGGTTTCACCTGAACGGGGAGATTCCCCCTTATACAGGTCCAGAACATTTCGCTTCTAGGTTAGAGCGCATGCATGCGAGGGGGACACATGCAATCACCTATATAGACCTTGCATCACACTCACACACATATGCTAGGGACACATGCAAGTTTTCAGATAATTCCGACGCTCTCGTGGTCTTCCTCCGGCGAAACCCTGATCTGCGGGCCTCGGATAGTCTACCCCCTAGACATTCTTCTGACAGGGGTAGCCCGGCGTAGCTCTCTCTTGTTTTGTGTCTAACTAGGTCGTAGGATGATGTAAAACCATGTTGGTTCACAAGTTGGGGCACTATCCTACCCGGTTTCACCTGAACGGGGAGATTCCTCCTTATACAGGTCCAGAACCTTCGCCTCTAGGTTAGAGCGCATGCATGCGAGGGGGACACATGTAATCACCTATACCAACCTTGCACCACACTCACACACATATGCTAGGGACACATGCAAGTTTTCAGATGATTCCGACGTTCTCGTGGTCTTCCTCCGACGAAACCCTGATCTGTGGGACTCGGATCGTCTACCCCCTAGACATTCTTCTGATAGGGGTAGCCCGGCATAACTCTCTATTTTTTTGTGTCTGACTAGGTCATAGGATGATGTAAAACCATGTTGGTTCACAAGTTGGGGCACTATTCTACCCGGTTTCACGTGAACGGGGAGATTCCCCCTTATACAGGTCGAGAACCTTTCGCTTCTAGGTTAGAGCGCTTGCATGCGAGGGGGACACATGCAATCACCTATACCAACCTTGCACCACACTCACACACATATCCTAGGGACACATGCAAGTTTTCAGATGATTCCGACGTTCTCGTGGTCTTCCTCCGGCGAAACCCTGATCTGCGGGCCTCGGATAGTCTACCCCCTAGACATTCTTCTGACAGGGGTAGCCCGGCGTAGCTCTCTCTTGTTTTGTGTCTAACTAGGTCATAGGATGATGTAAAACCATGTTGGTTCACAAGTTGGGGCACTATCCTACCCGGTTTCACCTGAACGGGGAGATTCCTCCTTATACAGGTCCAGAACCTTCGCCTCTAGGTTAGAGCGCATGCATGCGAGGGGGACACATGTAATCACCTATACCAACCTTGCACCACACTCACACACATATGCTAGGGACACATGCAAGTTTTCAGATGATTCCGACGTTCTCATGGTCTTCCTCCGACGAAACCCTGATCTGCGGGACTCGGATCGTCTACCCCCCTAGACATTCTTCTGACAGGGGTAGCCCGGCATAGCTCTCTCTTTTTTTGTGTCTGACTAGGTCCTAGGATGATGTAAAACCATGTTGGTTCACAAGTTGGGGCACTATTCTACCCGGTTTCACGTGAACGGGGAGATTCCCCCTTATACAGGTCGAGAACCTTTCGCTTCTAGGTTAGAGCGCATGCATGCGAGAGGGACACATGCAATCACCTATACCAACCTTGCACCACACTCACACACATATGCTAGGGACACATGCAAGTTTTTAGATGATTCCGACGTTCTCGTGGTCTTCGTCCGGCGAAACCCTGATCTGCGGGACTCGGATCGTCTACCCCCCTAGACATTCTTCTGACAGGGTAGCCCGACGTAGCTCTCTCTTGTTTTGTGTCTGGCTAGGTCATAGGATGATGTAAAACCATGTTGGTTCACAAGTTGGGGCACTATCCTACCTGGTTTCACCTGAACGGGGAGATTCCCCCTTATACAGGTCCATAACCTTTCGCTTCTAGGTTAGAGCGCATGCATGCGAGGGGGACACATGCAATCACCTATACCAACCTTGCACCACACTCACACACATATGCTAGGGACACATGCAAGTTTTCAGATGATTCCGACGTTCTTGCGGACTTCCACCGGCGAAACCCTGATCTGTGAGTGGGGACACATGCAATCACCTATACCAACCTGGCACCACACTCACACACATATGCTAGGGACACATGCAAGTTTTCATCGATTCCGACGTTCTCGTGGACTTCCTCCGGCGAAACCCTGATGATCTGCGGGCCTCGGATCGTCTACCCCCCTAGACATTCTTCTGACAGGGGTAGCCCGGCGTAGCTCTCTCTTGTTTTGTGTCTGACTAGGTCATAGGATGATGTAAAACCATGTTGGTTCACAAGTTGGGGCACTATCCTACCCGGTTTCACCTGAACAGGGAGATTCCCCCTTATACAGGTCCATAACCTTTCGCTTCTAGGTTAGAGCGCATGCATGCGAGGGGGACACATGCAATCACCTATACAAACCTTGCACCACACTCATACACATATTCTAGGGACACATGCAAGTTTTCAGATGATTCCGACGTTCTCGTGGTCTTCCTCCGGCGAAACCCTGATCTGCGGGCCTCGGATCGTCTACCCCCCTAGACATTCTTCTGACAGGGGTAGCCCGGTGTAGCTCTCTCTTGTTTTGTGTCTGACTAGGTCATAGGATGATGTAAAACCATGTTGGTTCACAAGTTGGGGCACTATCCTACCCGGTTTCACCTGAACGGGGAGATTCCCCCTTATACAGGTCCAGAACCTTCGCTTCTAGGTTAGAGCGCATGCATGCGAGGGGGACACATGCAATCACCTATACCAACCTTGCACCACACTCACACAAATATGTTAGGGACACATGCAAGTTTTCAGATGATTCCGACGTTCTCGTGGTCTTCCTCCGACGAAACCCTGATCTGCGGGACTCGGATCGTCTACCCCCCTAGACATTCTTCTGACAGGGGTAGCCCGGCGTAGCTCTCTCTTGTTTTGTGTCTGACTAGGTCATAGGATGATGTAAAACCATGTTGGTTCACAAGTTGGGGCACTATCCTACCCGGTTTCACGTGAACGGGGAGATTCCCCCTTATACAGGTCCATAACCTTCCGCTTCTAGGTTAGAGCGCATGCATGCGAGGGGGAATCATGCAATCACCTATACCAACCTTGCACCACACTCACACACATATGCTAGGGACACATGCAAGTTTTCAGATGATTCCGACGTTCTTGCGGACTTCCACCGGCGAAACCCTGATCTGCGGGACTCGGACTGTCTACCCCCCTAGACATTCTTCTGACAGGGGTAGCCCGGCGTAGCTCTCTCTTGTTTTGTGTTTGATTATTTCATGGGATGATGTGAAACCATGTTGGTTCACAAGTTGGGGCACTATACGGCCCGGTTTCACCGTAATGGGGAGATTCCCCCTTATACAGGTCCAGAACCTTCGCTTCTAGGTTAGAGCGCATGCATGTGAGGGGGGACACATGCAATCACCTATACCAACCTGGCACCACACTCACACACATATGCTAGGGACACATGCAAGTTTTCGTCGATTCCGACGTTCTCGTGGACTTCCTCCGGCGAAACCCTGATGATCTGCGGGCCTCGGATCGTCTACCTAATGGAAATGAAGTTCAACATCCTCTAGAACCTTATGGTCTATTGCAAAGTTAGTGTTTCCATGGTCTGAATACTTACAAATAGGCAACAAAAAGTTAACTAAAAACTTTAAATAAATACATTTGAAAGAAAAAAATAAAAAGAAAATTAGAAAATACCTAAAGACACACGGCAAAGGACAAAACACACGGCAAAGAGGTCCTTTGTCGTGTGCCTGTCGCCGTCAAACACACGGCAAAGGTCCTTTGCCGTGTGTCTCTCTCCCTCAGACACACGGCAAAGAATTTTTTTCACCTTTAGCAAGGCTTTTATTACATATATGTTAGGTGATATAATTTCATAGGATCATGAGAGCACACATATGATCATTGGTTATTGTGGTCTTGATCACTATATACATGCACCCCCCTGATTCCGACGTTCTCGTGGACTTCCTCCGACGAAACCCTGATGATCTACGGGCCTCGGATCGTCTACCCCCTAGACATTCTTCTGACAGGGGTAGCCCGGCGTAGCTCTCTCTTGTTTTGTGTTTGATTATGTCATAGGATGATGTGAAACCATGTTGGTTCACAAGTTGGGGCACTATATGGCCCGGTTTCACCGTAACAGGGAGATTCCCCCTAATACAGGTCCAGAACCTTCGCTTCTAGGTTAGAGCGCATGCATGTGAGTGGGGACACATGCAATCACCTATATCAACCTGGCACCACACTCACACACAGATGCTAGGGACACATGCAAGTTTTCATCGATTCCGACGTTCTCGTGGACTTCCTCCGGCAAAACCCTGATGATCTGCGGGCCTCGGATCGTCTACCCCCCTAGACATTCTTCTGACAGGGGTAGCCCGGCGTAGCTCTCTCTTGTTTTGTGTCTGACTAGGTCATAGGATGATGTAAAACCATGTCGGTTCACAAGTTGGGGCACTATCCTACCCGGTTTCACCTGAACGAGGAGATTCCCCCTCATACAGGTCTAGAACCTTTCGCTTCTAGGTTAGAGCGCATGCATGCGAGGGGGACACATGCAATCACCTATACCAACCTTGCACCACACTCACACACATATGCTAGGGACACATGCAAGTTTTCAGATGATTCCGACGTTCTCCTGGTCTTCCTCCGGCGAAACCCTGATCTGCGGGACTCGAATCGTCTACCCCCTAGACATTCTTCTGACAGGGGTAGCCCGGCGTAGCTCTCTCTTGTTATGTGTCTGACTAGGTCATAGGATGATGTAAAACCATGTTGGTTCACAAGTTGGGGCACTATCCTACCCGGTTTCACCTGAACGGGGAGATTCCCCCAGATACAGGTACGTAACCTTCCGCTTCTAGGTTAGAGCGCATGCATGCGAGGGGGAATCATGCAATCACCTATACCAACCTTGCACCACACTCACACACATATGCTAGGGACACATGCAAGTTTTCAGATGATTCTGACGTTCTTGCGGACTTCCACCGGCGAAACCCTGATCTGCGGAACTCGGACTGTCTACCCCCCTAGACATTCTTCTGACAGGGGTAGCCCGGCGTAGCTCTCTCTTGTTTTGTGTTTGATTATGTCATGGGATGATGTGAAACCATGTTGGTTCACAAGTTGGGGCACTATACGGCCCGGTTTCACCGTAACGGGGAGATTCCCCGTTATACAGGTCCAGAACCTTCGCTTCTAGGTTAGAGCGCATGCATGTGAGGGGGGACACATGCAATCACCTATACCAACCTGGCACCACACTCACACACATATGCTAGGGACACATGCAAGTTTTCATCGATTCCGACGTTCTCGTGGACTTCCTCCGGCGAAACCCTGATGATCTGCGGGCCTCGGATCGTCTACCCCCCTAGACATTCTTCTGACAGGGCTAGCCCAGCGTAGCTCTCTCTTGTTTTGTGTCTGACTAGGTCATAGGATGATGTAAAACCATGTTGGTTCACAAGTTGGGGCACTATCCTACCTGGTTTCACCTGAACGGGGAGATTCCCCCTTATACAGGTCCAGAACATTTCGCTTCTAGGTTAGAGCGCATGAATGCGAGGGGGACACATGCAATCACCTATATAGACCTTGCATCACACTCACACACATATGCTAGGGACACATGCAAGTTTTCAGATAATTCCGACGCTCTCGTGGTCTTCCTCCGGCGAAACCCTGATCTGCGGGCCTCGGATAGTCTACCCCCTAGACATTCTTCTGACAGGGGTAGCCCGGCGTAGCTCTCTCTTGTTTTGTGTCTAACTAGGTCGTAGGATGATGTAAAACCATGTTGGTTCACAAGTTGGGGCACTATACTACCCGGTTTCACCTGAACGGGGAGATTCCCCCTTATACAGGTCCAGAACCTTCGCCTCTAGGTTAGAGCGCATGCATGCGAGGGGGACACATGTAATCACCTATACCAACCTTGCACCACACTCACACACATATGCTAGGGACACATGCAAGTTTTCAGATGATTCCGACGTTCTCGTGGTCTTCCTCCGACGAAACCCTGATCTGTGGGACTCGGATCGTCTACCCCCTAGACATTCTTCTGATAGGGGTAGCCCGGCATAACTCTCTATTTTTTTGTGTCTGACTAGGTCATAGGATGATGTAAAACCATGTTGGTTCACAAGTTGGGGCACTATTCTACCCGGTTTCACTTGAACGGGGAGATTCCCCCTTATACAGGTCGAGAACCTTTCGCTTCTAGGTTAGAGCGCATGCATGCGAGAGGGACACATGCAATCACCTATACCAACCTTGCACCACACTCACACACATATGCTAGGGACACATGCAAGTTTTCAGATGATTCTGACGTTCTCGTGGTCTTCCTTCGGCGAAACCCTGATCTGCGGGACTCGGATCGTCTACCCCCCTAGACATTCTTCTGATAGGGGTAGCCCGGCGTAGATCTCTCTTGTTTTGTGTCTGACTAGGTCATAGGATGATGTAAAACCATGTTGGTTCACAAGTTGGGGCACTATCCTACCCGGTTTCACCTGAACGGGGAGATTCCCCCTTATACAGGTCCATAACCTTTCGCTTCTAGGTTAGAGCGCTTGCATGCGAGGGGGACACATGCAATCACCTATACCAACCTTTCACCACACCCACACACATATGCTAGGGACACATGCAAGTTTTCAGATGATTCCGATGTTCTTGCGGACTTCCACCGGCGAAACCCTGATCTGCGGGACTCGGACCGTCTACCCCCCTAAACATTCTTCTGACAGGGGTAGCTCGGCGTATCTCTCTCTTGTTTTGTGTTTGATTATGTCATGGGATGATGTGAAACCATGTTGGTTCACAAGTTGGGGTACTATACGGCCCGGTTTCACCGTAACAGGGAGATTCCCCCTTATACAGGTCCAGAACCTTCGCTTCTAGGTTAGAGCGCATGCATGTGAGGGGGGACACATGCAATCACCTATATATACCAACCTCGCACCACACTCACACACATATGCTAGGGACACATGCAAGTTTTCATCGATTCCGACGTTCTCGTGGACTTCCTCCGGCGAAACCCTAATGATCTGCGGGCCTCGGATCGTCTACCTAATGGAAATGAAGTTCAGCATCCTCTAGAACCTTATGGTCTATTGCAAAGTTAGTGTTTCCATGGTCTGAATACTTACAAATAGGCAACAAAAAGTTAACTAAAAACTTTAAATAAATACATTTGAAAGAAAAAAATAAAAATAAAATTAGAAAATACCTAAAGACACACGGCAAAGGACAAAACACACGGCAAAGAGGTCCTTTGCCGTGTGCCTGTCGCCGTCAAACACACGGCAAAGGTCCTTTGCCGTGTGTCTCTCTCCCTCAGACACACGGCAAAGAATTTTTTTCACCTTTAGCAAGGCTTTTATTACATATATGTTAGGTGATATTATTTCATAGGATCATGAGAGCACACATATGATCATAGGTTATTGTGGTCTTGATCACTATATACATGCACCCCCTGATTCCGACGTTCTCGTGGACTTCCTCCGACGAAACCCTGATGATCTACGGGCCTCGGATCGTCTATCCCCTAGACATTCTTCTGACAGGGGTAGCCCGGCGTAGCTCTCTCTTGTTTTGTGTTTGATTATGTCATGGGATGATGTGAAACCATGTTGGTTCACAAGTTGGGGCACTATATGGCCCGGTTTCACCGTAACGGGGAGATTCCCCCTTATACAGGTCTAGAACCTTCGCTTCTAGGTTAGAGCGCATGCATGTGAGGGGGGACACATGCAATCACCTATATCAACCTGGCACCACACTCACACACAGATGCTAGGGACACATGCAAGTTTTCATCGATTCCGACGTTCTCGTGGACTTCCTCCGGCGAAACCCTGATGATCTGCGGGCCTCGGATCGTCTACCCCCCTAGACATTCTTCTGACAAGGGTAGCCCGGGGTAGCTCTCTCTTGTTTTGTGTCTGACTAAGTCATAGGATGATGTAAAACCATGTTGGTTCACAAGTTGGGGCACAATCCTACCCGGTTTCACCTGAACGAGGAGATTCCCCCTCATACAGGTCCAGAACCTTTCGCTTCTAGGTTAGAGCGCATGCATGCGAGGGGGACACATGCAATCACCTATACCAACCTTGCACCACACTCACACACATATCCTAGGGACACATGCAAGTTTTCAGATGATTCCGACGTTCTCGTGGTCTTCCTCCGGCGAAACCCTGATCTGCGGGACTCGAATCGTCTACCCCCCTAGACATTCTTCTGACAGGGGTAGCCCGGTGTAGCTCTCTCTTGTTTTGTGTCTGACTAGGTCATAGGATGATGTAAAACCATGTTGGTTCACAAGTTGGGGCACTATCCTACCCGGTTTCACCTGAATGGGGAGATTCCCCCTTATACAGGTCCATAACCTTCCGCTTCTAGGTTAGAGCGCATGCATGCGAGGTGGACACATGCAATCACCTATACCAACCTTGCACCACACTCACACACATATGCTAGGGACACATGCAAGTTTTCAGATGATTCCGACGTTCTTGCGGACTTCCACCGGCGAAACCCTGATCTGCGGGACTCGGACCGTCTACCCCCCTAGACATTCTTCTGACAGGGGTAGCCCGGCGTAGCTCTCTCTTGTTTTGTGTTTGATTATGTCATGGGATGATGTGAAACCATGTTGGTTCACAAGTTGGGGCACTATACGGCCCGGTTTCACCGTAACGGGGAGATTCACCCTTATACAGGTCCAGAACCTTCGCTTCTAGGTTAGAGCGCATGCATGTGAGGGGGGACACATGCAATCACCTATACCAACCTGGCACCACACTCACACACATATGCTAGGGACACATGCAAGTTTTCATCGATTCCAACGTTCTCGTGGACTTCCTCCGGCGAAACCCTAATGATCTGCAGGCCTCGGATCGTCTACCCCCCTAGACATTCTTCTGACAGGGGTAGCCGACGTAGCTCTCTCTTGTTTTGTGTCTGACTAGGTCATAGGATGATGTAAAACCATGTTGGTTCACAAGTTGGGGCACTATCCTGCCTGGTTTCACCTGAACGGGGAGATTCCCCCTTATACAGGTCCAGAACCTTTCGCTTCTAGGTTAGAGCGCATGCATGCGAGGGGGACACATGCAATCACCTATACAAACCTTGCACCACACTCACACACAATGCTAGGGACACATGCAAGTTTTCAGATGATTCCGACGTTCTCGTGGTCTTCCTCCGGCGAAATCCTGATCTGCGGGCCTCGGATCGTCTACCCCCCTAGACATTCTTCTGACAGGGGTAGCCTGGCGTAGCTCTCTCTTGTTTTGTGTCTGACTAGGTCATAGGATGATGTAAAACCATGTTGGTTCACAAGTTGGGGAACTATCCTACCCGGTTTCACCTGAACGGGGAGATTCCCCCTTATACAGGTCCAGAACCTTCGCTTCTAGGTTAGAGCGCATGCATGCGAGGGGGACACATGCAATCACCTATACCAACCTTGCACCACACTCACACACACATATGCTAGGGACACATGCAAGTTTTCAGATGATTCCGACGTTCTCGTGGTCTTCCTCCGACGAAACCCTGATCTGCGGGACTCTGATCGTCTACCCCCCTAGACATTCTTCTGACAGGGGTAGCCCGGTGTAGCTCTCTCTTGTTTTGTGTCTGACTAGGTCATAGGATGATGTAAAACCATGTTGGTTCACAAGTTGGGGCACTATCCTACCCGGTTTCACGTGAACGGGGAGATTCCCCCTTATACAGGTCGAGAACCTTTCGCTTCTAGGTTAGAGCGCATGCATGCGAGAGGGACACATGCAATCACCTATACCAACCTTGCACCACACTCACACACATATGCTAGGGACACATGCAAGTTTTCAGATGATTCCGACGTTCTCGTGGTCTTCCTCCGGCGAAACCCTGATCTGCGGGACTCGGATCGTCTACCCCCCTAGACATTCTTCTGACAGGGGTAGCCCGGCGTAGCTCTCTCTTGTTTTGTGTCTGACTAGGTCATAGGATGATGTAAAACCATGTTGGTTCACAAGTTGGGGCACTATCCTACCCGGTTTCACCCGAACAGGGAGATTCCCCCTTATACAGGTCCAGAACCTTTCGCTTCTAGGTTAGAGCGCATGCATGCGAGGGGGACACACGCAATCACCTATACCAACCTTGCTCCACACTCACACACATATGCTAGGGACACATGCAAGTTTTCAGATGATTCCGACGTTCTCGTGGTCTTCCTCCGGCGAAACCCTGATCTGCGAGACTCAGATCGTCTACCCCCCTAGACATTCTTCTGATAGTGGTAGCCCGGCGTAGCTCTCTCTTGTTTGTGTCTGACTAGGTCATAGGATGATGTAAAACCATGTTGGTTCACAAGTTGGGGCACTATCCTACCCGGTTTCACCTAAACAGGGAGATTCCCCCTTATACAGGTCCATAACCTTTCGCTTCTAGGTTAGAGCGCATGCATGCGAGGGGGACACATGCAATCACCTATACCAACCTTGCACCACACTCACACACATATGCTAGGCACACATGCAAGTTTTCAGATGATTCCGACGATCTTGCGGACTTCCACCGGCGAAACCCTGATCTGCGGGACTCGGACCGTCTACCCCCCTAGACATTCTTCTGACAGGGGTAACCTGGCGTAGCTCTCTCTTGTTTTGTGTTTGATTATGTCATGGGATGATGTGAAACCATGTTGGTTCACAAGTTGGGGCACTATACGGCCCGGTTTCACCGTAACAGGGAGATTCCCCCTTATACAGGCCCAGAACCTTCGCTTCTAGGTTAGAGCGCATGCATGTGAGGGGGGACACATGCAATCACCTATACCAACCTGGCACCACACTCACACACATATGCTAGGGACACATGAAATTTTTCATCGATTCCGACGTTCTCGTGTACTTCCTCCGGCGAAACCCTGATGATATGCGGGCCTCGGATCGTCTACCCCCTAGACATTCTTCTGACAGGGGTAGCCCGGCGTAGCTCTCTCTTGTTTTGTGTCTGACTAGGTCATAGGATGATGTAAAACCATGTTGGTTCACAAGTTGGGGCACTATCCTACCCGGTTTCACGTGAACGGGGAGATTCCCCCTTATACAGGTCGAGAACCTTTCGCTTCTAGGTTAGAGCGCATGCATGCGAGAGGGACACATGCAATCACCTATACCAACCTTGCACCACACTCACACACATATGCTAGGGACACATGCAAGTTTTCAGATGATTCCGACGTTCTCGTGGTCTTCCTCCGGCGAAACCCTGATCTACGGGACTCGGATCATCTACCCCCCTAGACATTCTTCTGACAGGGGTAGCCCGGCGTAACTCTCTCTTGTTTTGTGTCTGACTAGGTCATAGGATGATGTAAAACCATGTTGGCTCACAAGTTGGGGCACTATCCTACCCGGTTTCACCTGAACAGGGAGATTCCCCCTTATACAGGTCCATAACCTTTCGCTTCTAGGTTAGAGCGCATGCATGCGAGGGGGACACATGCAATCACCTATACCAACCTTGCACCACACTCACACACATATGCTAGGGACACATGCAAGTTTTCAGATGATTCCGACGTTCTTGCGGACTTCCACCGGCGAAACCCTGATCTGCGGGACTCGGACCGTCTACCCCCCTAGACATTCTTCTGACAAGGGTAGCCCGGCGTAGCTCTCTCTTGTTTTGTGTTTGATTATGTCATGGGATGATGTGAAACCATGTTGGTTCACAAGTTGGGGCACTATACGGCCCGGTTTCACGGTAACAGGGAGATTCCCCCTTATACAGGTCCAGAACCTTCGCTTCTAGGTTAGAGCGCATGCATGTGAGGGGGGACACATGCAATCACCTATACCAACCTGGCACCACACTCATACACATATGCTAGGGACACATGAAAGTTTTCATCGATTCCGACATTCTCGTGGACTTCCTCCGGCGAAACCCTGATGATCTGCGGGCCTCGGATCGTCTACCCCCCTAGACATTCTTCTGACAGGGGTAGCCCGGCGTAGCTCTCTCTTGTTTTGTGTCTAACTAGGTCATAGGATGATGTAAAACCATGTTGGTTCACAAGTTGGGGCACTATCCTACCCAGTTTCACGTGAACGGGGAGATTCCCCCTTATACAGGTCGAGAACCTTTCGCTTCTAGGTTAGAGCGCATCCATGCGAGAGGGACACATGCAATCACCTATACCAACCTTGCACCACACTCACACACATATGCCAGGGACACATGCAAGTTTTTAGATGATTCCGACGTTCTCGTGGTCTTCCTCCGGCGAAACCCTGATCTGCGGGACTCGGATCGTCTACCCCCCTAGACATTCTTCTGACAGGGTAGCCCGACGTAGCTCTCTCTTGTTTTGTGTCTGACTAGGTCATAGGATGATGTAAAACCATGTTGGTTCACAAGTTGGGGCACTATCCTACCTGGTTTCACCTGAACGGGGAGATTCCCCCTTATACAGGTCCATAACCTTTCGCTTCTAGGTTAGAGCGCATGCATGCGAGGGGGACACATGCAATCACCTATACCAACCTTGCACCACACTCACACACATGTGCTAGGGACACATGCAAGTTTTCAGATGATTCCGACGTTCTTGCGGACTTCCACCGGCGAAACCCTGATCTGTGAGTGGGGACACATGCAATCACCTATACCAACCTGGCACCACACTCACACACATATGCTAGGGACACATGCAAGTTTTCATCGATTCCGACGTTCTCGTGGACTTCCTCCGGCGAAACCCTGATGATCTGCGGGCCTCGGATCGTCTACCCTCCTAGACATTCTTCTGACAGGGGTAGCCCGGCATAGCTCTCTCTTGTTTTGTGTCTGACTAGGTCATAGGATGATGTAAAACCATGTTGGTTCACAAGTTGGGGCACTATCCTACCCGGTTTCACCTGAACAGGGAGATTCCCCCTTATACAGGTCCATAACCTTTCGCTTCTAGGTTAGAGCGCATGCATGCGAGGGGGACACATGCAATCACCTATATAAACCTGGCACCACACTCACACACATATTCTAGGGACACATGCAAGTTTTCAGATGATTCCGACGTTCTCGCGGTCTTCCTCCGGCGAAACCCTGATCTGCGGGCCTCGGATCGTCTACCCCCCTAGACATTCTTCTGACAGGGGTAGCCCGGCGTAGCTCTCTCTTGTTTTGTGTCTGACTAGGTCATAGGATGATGTAAAACCATGTTGGTTCACAAGTTGGGGCACTATCCTACCCGATTTCACCTGAACGGGGAGATTCCCCCTCATACAGGTCCAGAACCTTCGCTTCTAGGTTAGAGCGCATGCATGCGAGGGGGACACATGCAATCACCTATACCAACCTTGCACCACACTCACACACATATGCTAGGGACACATGCAAGTTTTCAGATGATTCCGACGTTCGCGTGGTCTTCCTCCGACGAAACCCTGATCTGCGGGACTCGGATCGTCTACCCCCCTAGACATTCTTCTGACAGGGGTAGCCCGGCGTAGCTCTCTCTTGTTTTGTGTCTGACTAGGTCATAGGATGATGTAAAATCATGTTGGTTCACAAGTTGGGGCACTATCCTACCCGGTTTCACGTGAACGGGGAGATTCCCCCTTATACAGGTCGAGAACCTTTCGCTTCTAGGTTAGAGCGCATGCATGCGAGAGGGACACATGCAATCACCTATAACAACCTTGCACCACACTCACACACATATGCTAGGGACACATGCAAGTTTTCAGATGATTCCGACGTTCTCGTGGTCTTCCTCCGGCGAAACCCTGATCTGCGGGACTCGGATCGTCTACCCCCCTAGACATTCTTCTGACAGGGGTAGCCCGGCGTAGCTCTCTCTTGTTTTGTGTCTGACTAGGTCATAGGATGTTGTAAAACCATGTTGGTTCACAAGTTGGGGCACTATCCTACCCGGTTTCACGTGAACGGGGAGATTCCCCCTTATAAAGGTCGAGAACCTTTTGCTTCTAGGTTAGAGCGCATGCATGCGAGAGGGACACATGCAATCACCTATAACAACCTTGCACCACACTCACACACATATGCTAGGGACACATGCAAGTTTTCAGATGATTCCGACGTTCTCGTGGTCTTCCTTCGGCGAAACCCTCATCTGCGGGACTCGGATCGTCTACCCCCCTAGACATTCTTCTGACAGGGGTAGCCTGGCGTAGCTCTCTCTTGTTTTGTGTCTGACTAGGTGATAGGATGATGTAAAACCATGTTGGTTCACAAGTTGGGGCACTATCCTACCCGGTTTCACCTGAACGGGGAGATTCCCCCTTATACAGGTCCATAACCTTTCGCTTCTAGGTTAGAGCGCATGCATGCGAGGGGGACACATGCAATCACCTATACCAACCTTGAACCACACTCACACACATATGCTAGGGACACATGCAAGTTTTCAGATGATTCCGACGTTCTTGCGGACTTCCACCGGCGAAACCCTGATCTGCGGGACTCGGACCGTCTACCCCCCTGGACATTCTTTTGACAGGGGTAGCCTGGCGTAGCTCTCTCTTGTTTTGTATTTGATTATGTCATGGGATGATGTGAAACCATGTTGGTTCACAAGTTGGGGCACTATACGGCCCGATTTCACCATAACGGGGAGATTCCCCCTTATACAGGTCCAGAACCTTCGCTTCTAGGTTAGAGCGCATGCATGTGAGGGGGGACACATGCAATCACCTATACCATCCTGGCACCACACTCACACACATATGCTAGGGACACATGCAAGTTTTCATCGATTCCGACGTTCTCGTGGACTTCCTCCGGCGAAACCCTGATGATCTGCGGGCCTCGGATCGTCTACCCCCCTAGACATTCTTCTGACAGGGGTAGCCCGACGTAGCTCTCTCTTGTTTTGTGTCTGACTAGGTCATAGGATGATGTAAAACCATGTTAGTTCACAAGTTGGGGCACTATCCTACACGGTTTCACATGAACGGCGAGATCCCCCCTTATACAGGTCTAGAACCTTTCGCTTCTAGGTTAGAGCGCATGCATGCGAGAGGGACACATGCAATCACCTATAACAACCTTGCACCACACTCACACACATATGCTAGGGACACATGCAAGTTTTCAGATGATTCCGACGTTCTCGTGGTCTTCCTCCGGCGAAACCCTGATCTACGGGACTCGGATCGTCTACCCCCCTAGACATTCTTCTGACAGGGGTAGCCCGGCGTAGCTCTCTCTTGTTTTGTGTCTGACTAGGTCATAGGATGATGTAAAACCATGTTGGTTCACAAGTTGGGGCACTATCCTACCCGGTTTCACGTGAACGGGGAGATTCCCCCTTATACAGGTCGAGAACCTTTTGCTTCTAGGTTAGAGCGCATGCATGCGAGAGGGACACATGCAATCACCTATAACAACCTTGCACCACACTCACACACATATGCTAGGGACACATGCAAGTTTTCAGATGATTCCGACGTTCTCGTGGTCTTCCTCCGGCGAAACCCTGATCTGCGGGACTCGGATCGTCTACCCCCCTAGACATTCTTCTGACAGGGGTAGCCTGGCGTAGCTCTCTCTTGTTTTGTGTCTGACTAGGTGATAGGATGATGTAAAACCATGTTGGTTCACAAGTTGGGGCACTATCCTACCCGGTTTCACCTGAACGGGGAGATTCCCCCATATACAGGTCCATAACCTTTCGCTTCTAGGTTAGAGCGCATGCATGCGAGGGGGACACATGCAATCACCTATACCAACCTTGCACCACACTCACACACATATGCTAGGGACACATGCAAGTTTTCAGATGATTCCGACGTTCTTGCGGACTTCCACCGGCGAAACCCTGATCTGTGAGTGGGGACACATGCAATCACCTATACCAACCTGGCACCACACTCACACACATATGCTAGGGACACATGCAAGTTTTCATCGATTCCGACGTTCTCGTGGACTTCCTCCGGCGAAACCCTGATGATCTGCGGGCCTCGGATCGTCTACCCTCCTAGACATTCTTCTGACAGGGGTAGCCCGGCATAGCTCTCTCTTGTTTTGTGTCTGACTAGGTCATAGGATGATGTAAAACCATGTTGGTTCACAAGTTGGGGCACTATCCTACCCGGTTTCACCTGAACAGGGAGATTCCCCCTTATACAGGTCCATAACCTTTCGCTTCTAGGTTAGAGCGCATGCATGCGAGGGGGACACATGCAATCACCTATATAAACCTGGCACCACACTCACACACATATTCTAGGGACACATGCAAGTTTTCAGATGATTCCGACGTTCTCGCGGTCTTCCTCCGGCGAAACCCTGATCTGCGGGCCTCGGATCGTCTACCCCCCTAGACATTCTTCTGACAGGGGTAGCCCGGCGTAGCTCTCTCTTGTTTTGTGTCTGACTAGGTCATAGGATGATGTAAAACCATGTTGGTTCACAAGTTGGGGCACTATCCTACCCGATTTCACCTGAACGGGGAGATTCCCCCTTATACAGGTCCAGAACCTTCGCTTCTAGGTTAGAGCGCATGCATGCGAGGGGGACACATGCAATCACCTATACCAACCTTGCACCACACTCACACACATATGCTAGGGACACATGCAAGTTTTCAGATGATTCCGACGTTCGCGTGGTCTTCCTCCGACGAAACCCTGATCTGCGGGACTCGGATCGTCTACCCCCCTAGACATTCTTCTGACAGGGGTAACCCGGCGTAGCTCTCTCTTGTTTTGTGTCTGACTAGGTCATAGGATGATGTAAAATCATGTTGGTTCACAAGTTGGGGCACTATCCTACCCGGTTTCACGTGAACGGGGAGATTCCCCCTTATACAGGTCGAGAACCTTTCGCTTCTAGGTTAGAGCGCATGCATGCGAGAGGGACACATGCAATCACCTATAACAACCTTGCACCACACTCACACACATATGCTAGGGACACATGCAAGTTTTCAGATGATTCCGACGTTCTCGTGGTCTTCCTCCGGCGAAACCCTGATCTGCGGGACTCGGATCGTCTACCCCCCTAGACATTCTTCTGACAGGGGTAGCCCGGCGTAGCTCTCTCTTGTTTTGTGTCTGACTAGGTCATAGGATGATGTAAAACCATGTTGGTTCACAAGTTGGGGCACTATCCTACCCGGTTTCACGTGAACGGGGAGATTCCCCCTTATACAGGTCGAGAACCTTTTGCTTCTAGGTTAGAGCGCATGCATGCGAGAGGGACACATGCAATCACCTATAACAACCTTGCACCACACTCACACACATATGCTAGGGACACATGCAAGTTTTCAGATGATTCCGACGTTCTCGTGGTCTTCCTTCGGCGAAACCCTCATCTGCGGGACTCGGATCGTCTACCCCCCTAGACATTCTTCTGACAGGGGTAGCCTGGCGTAGCTCTCTCTTGTTTTGTGTCTGACTAGGTGATAGGATGATGTAAAACCATGTTGGTTCACAAGTTGGGGCACTATCCTACCCGGTTTCACCTGAACGGGGAGATTCCCCCTTATACAGGTCCATAACCTTTCGCTTCTAGGTTAGAGCGCATGCATGCGAGGGGGACACATGCAATCACCTATACCAACCTTGAACCACACTCACACACATATGCTAGGGACACATGCAAGTTTTCAGATGATTCCGACGTTCTTGCGGACTTCCACCGGCGAAACCCTGATCTGCGGGACTCGGACCGTCTACCCCCCTGGACATTCTTTTGACAGGGGTAGCCTGGCGTAGCTCTCTCTTGTTTTGTATTTGATTATGTCATGGGATGATGTGAAACCATGTTGGTTCACAAGTTGGGGCACTATACGGCCCGATTTCACCATAACGGGGAGATTCCCCCTTATACAGGTCCAGAACCTTCGCTTCTAGGTTAGAGCGCATGCATGTGAGGGGGGACACATGCAATCACCTATACCATCCTGGCACCACACTCACACACATATGCTAGGGACACATGCAAGTTTTCATCGATTCCGACGTTCTCGTGGACTTCCTCCGGCGAAACCCTGATGATCTGCGGGCCTCGGATCGTCTACCCCCCTAGACATTCTTCTGACAGGGGTAGCCCGACGTAGCTCTCTCTTGTTTTGTGTCTGACTAGGTCATAGGATGATGTAAAACCATGTTAGTTCACAAGTTGGGGCACTATCCTACACGGTTTCACATGAACGGCGAGATCCCCCCTTATACAGGTCTAGAACCTTTCGCTTCTAGGTTAGAGCGCATGCATGCGAGAGGGACACATGCAATCACCTATAACAACCTTGCACCACACTCACACACATATGCTAGGGACACATGCAAGTTTTCAGATGATTCCGACGTTCTCGTGGTCTTCCTCCGGCGAAACCCTGATCTGCGGGACTCGGATCGTCTACCCCCCTAGACATTCTTCTGACAGGGGTAGCCCGGCGTAGCTCTCTCTTGTTTTGTGTCTGACTAGGTCATAGGATGATGTAAAACCATGTTGGTTCACAAGTTGGGGCACTATCCTACCCGGTTTCACGTGAACGGGGAGATTCCCCCTTATACAGGTCGAGAACCTTTTGCTTCTAGGTTAGAGCGCATGCATGCGAGAGGGACACATGCAATCACCTATAACAACCTTGCACCACACTCACACACATATGCTAGGGACACATGCAAGTTTTCAGATGATTCCGACGTTCTCGTGGTCTTCCTCCGGCGAAACCCTGATCTGCGGGACTCGGATCGTCTACCCCCCTAGACATTCTTCTGACAGGGGTAGCCTGGCGTAGCTCTCTCTTGTTTTGTGTCTGACTAGGTGATAGGATGATGTAAAACCATGTTGGTTCACAAGTTGGGGCACTATCCTACCCGGTTTCACCTGAACGGGGAGATTCCCCCATATACAGGTCCATAACCTTTCGCTTCTAGGTTAGAGCGCATGCATGCGAGGGGGACACATGCAATCACCTATACCAACCTTGCACCACACTCACACACATATGCTAGGGACACATGCAAGTTTTCAGATGATTCCGACGTTCTTGCGGACTTCCACCGGCGAAACCCTGATCTGTGAGTGGGGACACATGCAATTACCTATACCAACCTGGCACCACACTCACACACATATGCTAGGGACACATGCAAGTTTTCATCGATTCCGACGTTCTCGTGGACTTCCTCCGGCGAAACCCTGATGATCTGCGGGCCTCGGATCGTCTACCCCCCTAGACATTCTTCTGACAGGGGTAGCCTGGCGTAGCTCTCTCTTGTTTTGTGTCTGACTAGGTCATAGGATGATGTAAAACCATGTTGGTTCACAAGTTGGGGCACTATCCTACCCGGTTTCACCTGAACGGGGAGATTCCCCCATATACAGGTCCATAACCTTTCGCTTCTAGGTTAGAGCGCATGCATGCGAGGGGGACACATGCAATCACCTATACCAACCTTGCACCACACTCACACACATATGCTAGGGACACATGCAAGTTTTCAGATGATTCCGACGTTCTTGCGGACTTCCACCGGCGAAACCCTGATCTGTGAGTGGGGACACATGGAATCACCTATACCAACCTGGCACCACACTCACACACATATGCTAGGGACACATGCAAGTTTTCGTCGATTCCGACGTTCTCGTGGACTTCCTCCGGCGAAACCCTGATGATCTGTGGGCCTCGGATCGTCTACCCCCCTAGACATTCTTCTGACAGGGGTAGCCCGGCGTAGCTCTCTCTTGTTTTGTGTCTGACTAGGTCATAGGATGATGTAAAACCATGTTGGTTCACAAGTTGGGGCACTATCCTACCCGGTTTCACCTGAACAGGGAGATTCCCCCTTATACAGGTCCATAACCTTTCGCTTCTAGGTTAGAGCGCATGCATGCGAGGGGGACACATGCAATCACCTATACAAACCTGGCACCACACTCACACACATATTCTAGGGACACATGCAAGTTTTCAGATGATTCCGACGTTCTCGTGGTCTTCCTCCGGCGAAACCCTGATCTGCGGGCCTCGGATCGTCTACCCCCCTAGACATTCTTCTGACAGGGGTAGCCCGGCGTAGCTCTCTCTTGTTTTGTGTCTGACTAGGTCATAGGATGATGTAAAACCATGTTGGTTCACAAGTTGGGGCACTATCCTACCCGGTTTCACCTGAACAGGGAGATTCCCCCTTATACAGGTCCAGAACCTTCGCTTCTAGGTTAGAGCGCATGCATGCGAGGGGGACACATGCAATCACCTATACCAACCTTGCACCACACTCACACACATATGCTAGGGACACATGCAAGTTTTCAGATGATTCCGACGTTCGCGTGGTCTTCCTCCGACGAAACCCTGATCTGCGGGACTCGGATCGTCTACCCCCCTAGACATTCTTCTGACAGGGGTAGCCCGACGTAGCTCTCTCTTGTTTTGTGTCTGACTAGGTCATAGGATGATGTAAAACCATGTTGGTTCACAAGTTGGGGCACTATCCTACCCGGTTTCACGTGAACGGGGAGATTCCCCCTTATACAGGTCGAGAACCTTTCGCTTCTAGGTTAGAGCGCATGCATGCGAGAGGGACACATGCAATCACCTATAACAACCTTGCACCACACTCACACACATATGCTAGGGACACATGCAAGTTTTCAGATGATTCCGACGTTCTCGTGGTCTTCCTCCGGCGAAACCCTGATCTGCGGGACTCGGATCGTCTACCCCCCTAGACATTCTTCTGACAGGGGTAGCCCG
Source organism: Avena sativa (assembly GCA_916181665.1). Lineage (NCBI taxonomy): Eukaryota > Viridiplantae > Streptophyta > Magnoliopsida > Poales > Poaceae > Avena > Avena sativa. The sequence goes on from OV702296.1 coordinate 390,306,577, forward strand.
GCGTAGCTCTCTTTTGTTTTGTGTCTAACTAGGTCATAGGATGATGTAAAACCATGTTGGTTCACAAGTTGGGGCACTATCCTACCCGGTTTCACGTGAACGGGGAGATTCCCCCTTATACAGGTCGAGAACCTTTTGCTTCTAGGTTAGAGCGCATGCATGCGAGAGGGACACATGCAATCACCTATAACAACCTTGCACCACACTCACACACATATGCTAGGGACACATGCAAGTTTTCAGATGATTCCGACGTTCTCGGGTCTTCCTTCGGCGAAACCCTGATCTGCGGGACTCGGATCGTCTACCCCCCTAGACATTCTTCTGACAGGGGTAGCCTGGCGTAGCTCTCTCTTGTTTTGTGTCTGACTAGGTGATAGGATGATGTAAAACCATGTTGGTTCACAAGTTGGGGCACTATCCTACCCGGTTTCACCTGAACGGGGAGATTCCCCCATATACAGGTCCATAACCTTTCGCTTCTAGGTTAGAGCGCATGGATGCGAGGGGGACACATGCAATCACCTATACCAACCTTGCACCACACTCACACACATATGCTAGGGACACATGCAAGTTTTCAGATGATTCCGACGTTCTTGCGGACTTCCACCGGCGAAACCCTGATCTGTGAGTGGGGACACATGCAATCACCTATACCAACCTGGCACCACACTCACACACATATGCTAGGGACACATGCAAGTTTTCATCGATTCCGACGTTCTCGTGGACTTCCTCCGGCGAAACCCTGATGATCTGCGGGCCTCGGATCGTCTACCCTCCTAGACATTCTTCTGACAGGGGTAGCCCGGCATAGCTCTCTCTTGTTTTGTGTCTGACTAGGTCATAGGATGATGTAAAACCATGTTGGTTCACAAGTTGGGGCACTATCCTACCCGGTTTCACCTGAACAGGGAGATTCCCCCTTATACAGGTCCATAACCTTTCGCTTCTAGGTTAGAGCGCATGCATGCGAGGGGGACACATGCAATCACCTATGCCAACCTTGAACCACACTCACACACATATGCTAGGGACACATGCAAGTTTTCAGATGATTCCGACGTTCTTGCGGACTTCCACCGGCGAAACCCTGATCTGCGGGACTCGGACCGTCTACCCCCCTAGACATTCTTTTGACAGGGGTAGCCTGGCGTAGCTCTCTCTTGTTTTGTATTTGATTATGTCATGGGATGATGTGAAACCATGTTGGTTCACAAGTTGGGGCACTATACGGCCCGATTTCACCATAACGGGGAGATTCCCCCTTATACAGGTCCAGAACCTTCGCTTCTAGGTTAGAGCGCATGCATGTGAGGGGGGACACATGCAATCACCTATACCATCCTGGCACCACACTCACACACATATGCTAGGGACACATGCAAGTTTTCATCGATTCCGACGTTCTCGTGGACTTCCTCCGGCGAAACCCTGATGATCTGCGGGCCTCGGATCGTCTACCCCCCTAGACATTCTTCTGACAGGGGTAGCCCGACGTAGCTCTCTCTTGTTTTGTGTCTGACTAGGTCATAGGATGATGTAAAACCATGTTGGTTCACAAGTTGGGGCACTATCCTACACGGTTTCACATGAACGGCGAGATCCCCCCTTATACAGGTCTAGAACCTTTCGCTTCTAGGTTAGAGCGCATGCATGCGAGAGGGACACACGCAATCACCTATAACAACCTTGCACCACACTCACACACATATGCTAGGGACACATGCAAGTTTTCAGATGATTCCGACGTTCTCGTGGTCTTCCTCCGGCGAAACCCTGATCTGCGAGACTCAGATCGTCTACCCCCCTAGACATTCTTCTGATAGTGGTAGCCCGGCGTAGCTCTCTCTTGTTTGTGTCTGACTAGGTCATAGGATGATGTAAAACCATGTTGGTTCACAAGTTGGGGCACTATCCTACCCGGTTTCACCTAAACAGGGAGATTCCCCCTTATACAGGTCCATAACCTTTCGCTTCTAGGTTAGAGCGCATGCATGCGAGGGGGACACATGCAATCACCTATACCAACCTTGCACCACACTCACACACATATGCTAGGCACACATGCAAGTTTTCAGATGATTCCGACGATCTTGCGGACTTCCACCGGCGAAACCCTGATCTGCGGGACTCGGACCGTCTACCCCCCTAGACATTCTTCTGACAGGGGTAACCCGGCGTAGCTCTCTCTTGTTTTGTGTTTGATTATGTCATGGGATGATGTGAAACCATGTTGGTTCACAAGTTGGGGCACTATACGGCCCGGTTTCACCGTAACAGGGAGATTCCCCCTTATACAGGCCCAGAACCTTCGCTTCTAGGTTAGAGCGCATGCATGTGAGGGGGGACACATGCAATCACCTATACCAACCTGGCACCACACTCACACACATATGCTAGGGACACATGAAATTTTTCATCGATTCCGACGTTCTCGTGTACTTCCTCCGGCGAAACCCTGATGATATGCGGGCCTCGGATCGTCTACCCCCTAGACATTCTTCTGACAGGGGTAGCCCGGCGTAGCTCTCTCTTGTTTTGTGTCTGACTAGGTCATAGGATGATGTAAAACCATGTTGGTTCACAAGTTGGGGCACTATCCTACCCGGTTTCACGTGAACGGGGAGATTCCCCCTTATACAGGTCGAGAACCTTTCGCTTCTAGGTTAGAGCGCATGCATGCGAGAGGGACACATGCAATCACCTATACCAACCTTGCACCACACTCACACACATATGCTAGGGACACATGCAAGTTTTCAGATGATTCCGACGTTCTCGTGGTCTTCCTCCGGCGAAACCCTGATCTACGGGACTCGGATCGTCTACCCCCCTAGACATTCTTCTGACAGGGGTAGCCCGGCGTAACTCTCTCTTGTTTTGTGTCTGACTAGGTCATAGGATGATGTAAAACCATGTTGGCTCACAAGTTGGGGCACTATCCTACCCGGTTTCACCTGAACAGGGAGATTCCCCCTTATACAGGTCCATAACCTTTCGCTTCTAGGTTAGAGCGCATGCATGCGAGGGGGACACATGCAATCACCTATACCAACCTTGCACCACACTCACACACATATGCTAGGGACACATGCAAGTTTTCAGATGATTCCGACGTTCTTGCGGACTTCCACCGGCGAAACCCTGATCTGCGGGACTCGGACCGTCTACCCCCCTAGACATTCTTCTGACAAGGGTAGCCCGGCGTAGCTCTCTCTTGTTTTGTGTTTGATTATGTCATGGGATGATGTGAAACCATGTTGGTTCACAAGTTGGGGCACTATACGGCCCGGTTTCACGGTAACAGGGAGATTCCCCCTTATACAGGTCCAGAACCTTCGCTTCTAGGTTAGAGCGCATGCATGTGAGGGGGGACACATGCAATCACCTATACCAACCTGGCACCACACTCATACACATATGCTAGGGACACATGAAAGTTTTCATCGATTCCGACATTCTCGTGGACTTCCTCCGGCGAAACCCTGATGATCTGCGGGCCTCGGATCGTCTACCCCCCTAGACATTCTTCTGACAGGGGTAGCCCGGCGTAGCTCTCTCTTGTTTTGTGTCTAACTAGGTCATAGGATGATGTAAAACCATGTTGGTTCACAAGTTGGGGCACTATCCTACCCAGTTTCACGTGAACGGGGAGATTCCCCCTTATACAGGTCGAGAACCTTTCGCTTCTAGGTTAGAGCGCATCCATGCGAGAGGGACACATGCAATCACCTATACCAACCTTGCACCACACTCACACACATATGCTAGGGACACATGCAAGTTTTTAGATGATTCCGACGTTCTCGTGGTCTTCCTCCGGCGAAACCCTGATCTGCGGGACTCGGATCGTCTACCCCCCTAGACATTCTTCTGACAGGGTAGCCCGACGTAGCTCTCTCTTGTTTTGTGTCTGACTAGGTCATAGGATGATGTAAAACCATGTTGGTTCACAAGTTGGGGCACTATCCTACCTGGTTTCACCTGAACGGGGAGATTCCCCCTTATACAGGTCCATAACCTTTCGCTTCTAGGTTAGAGCGCATGCATGCGAGGGGGACACATGCAATCACCTATACCAACCTTGCACCACACTCACACACATGTGCTAGGGACACATGCAAGTTTTCAGATGATTCCGACGTTCTTGCGGACTTCCACCGGCGAAACCCTGATCTGTGAGTGGGGACACATGCAATCACCTATACCAACCTGGCACCACACTCACACACATATGCTAGGGACACATGCAAGTTTTCATCGATTCCGACGTTCTCGTGGACTTCCTCCGGCGAAACCCTGATGATCTGCGGGCCTCGGATCGTCTACCCTCCTAGACATTCTTCTGACAGGGGTAGCCCGGCATAGCTCTCTCTTGTTTTGTGTCTGACTAGGTCATAGGATGATGTAAAACCATGTTGGTTCACAAGTTGGGGCACTATCCTACCCGGTTTCACCTGAACAGGGAGATTCCCCCTTATACAGGTCCATAACCTTTCGCTTCTAGGTTAGAGCGCATGCATGCGAGGGGGACACATGCAATCACCTATATAAACCTGGCACCACACTCACACACATATTCTAGGGACACATGCAAGTTTTCAGATGATTCCGACGTTCTCGCGGTCTTCCTCCGGCGAAACCCTGATCTGCGGGCCTCGGATCGTCTACCCCCCTAGACATTCTTCTGACAGGGGTAGCCCGGCGTAGCTCTCTCTTGTTTTGTGTCTGACTAGGTCATAGGATGATGTAAAACCATGTTGGTTCACAAGTTGGGGCACTATCCTACCCGATTTCACCTGAACGGGGAGATTCCCCCTCATACAGGTCCAGAACCTTCGCTTCTAGGTTAGAGCGCATGCATGCGAGGGGGACACATGCAATCACCTATACCAACCTTGCACCACACTCACACACATATGCTAGGGACACATGCAAGTTTTCAGATGATTCCGACGTTCGCGTGGTCTTCCTCCGACGAAACCCTGATCTGCGGGACTCGGATCGTCTACCCCCCTAGACATTCTTCTGACAGGGGTAGCCCGGCGTAGCTCTCTCTTGTTTTGTGTCTGACTAGGTCATAGGATGATGTAAAATCATGTTGGTTCACAAGTTGGGGCACTATCCTACCCGGTTTCACGTGAACGGGGAGATTCCCCCTTATACAGGTCGAGAACCTTTCGCTTCTAGGTTAGAGCGCATGCATGCGAGAGGGACACATGCAATCACCTATAACAACCTTGCACCACACTCACACACATATGCTAGGGACACATGCAAGTTTTCAGATGATTCCGACGTTCTCGTGGTCTTCCTCCGGCGAAACCCTGATCTGCGGGACTCGGATCGTCTACCCCCCTAGACATTCTTCTGACAGGGGTAGCCCGGCGTAGCTCTCTCTTGTTTTGTGTCTGACTAGGTCATAGGATGTTGTAAAACCATGTTGGTTCACAAGTTGGGGCACTATCCTACCCGGTTTCACGTGAACGGGGAGATTCCCCCTTATAAAGGTCGAGAACCTTTTGCTTCTAGGTTAGAGCGCATGCATGCGAGAGGGACACATGCAATCACCTATAACAACCTTGCACCACACTCACACACATATGCTAGGGACACATGCAAGTTTTCAGATGATTCCGACGTTCTCGTGGTCTTCCTTCGGCGAAACCCTCATCTGCGGGACTCGGATCGTCTACCCCCCTAGACATTCTTCTGACAGGGGTAGCCTGGCGTAGCTCTCTCTTGTTTTGTGTCTGACTAGGTGATAGGATGATGTAAAACCATGTTGGTTCACAAGTTGGGGCACTATCCTACCCGGTTTCACCTGAACGGGGAGATTCCCCCTTATACAGGTCCATAACCTTTCGCTTCTAGGTTAGAGCGCATGCATGCGAGGGGGACACATGCAATCACCTATACCAACCTTGAACCACACTCACACACATATGCTAGGGACACATGCAAGTTTTCAGATGATTCCGACGTTCTTGCGGACTTCCACCGGCGAAACCCTGATCTGCGGGACTCGGACCGTCTACCCCCCTGGACATTCTTTTGACAGGGGTAGCCTGGCGTAGCTCTCTCTTGTTTTGTATTTGATTATGTCATGGGATGATGTGAAACCATGTTGGTTCACAAGTTGGGGCACTATACGGCCCGATTTCACCATAACGGGGAGATTCCCCCTTATACAGGTCCAGAACCTTCGCTTCTAGGTTAGAGCGCATGCATGTGAGGGGGGACACATGCAATCACCTATACCATCCTGGCACCACACTCACACACATATGCTAGGGACACATGCAAGTTTTCATCGATTCCGACGTTCTCGTGGACTTCCTCCGGCGAAACCCTGATGATCTGCGGGCCTCGGATCGTCTACCCCCCTAGACATTCTTCTGACAGGGGTAGCCCGACGTAGCTCTCTCTTGTTTTGTGTCTGACTAGGTCATAGGATGATGTAAAACCATGTTAGTTCACAAGTTGGGGCACTATCCTACACGGTTTCACATGAACGGCGAGATCCCCCCTTATACAGGTCTAGAACCTTTCGCTTCTAGGTTAGAGCGCATGCATGCGAGAGGGACACATGCAATCACCTATAACAACCTTGCACCACACTCACACACATATGCTAGGGACACATGCAAGTTTTCAGATGATTCCGACGTTCTCGTGGTCTTCCTCCGGCGAAACCCTGATCTACGGGACTCGGATCGTCTACCCCCCTAGACATTCTTCTGACAGGGGTAGCCCGGCGTAGCTCTCTCTTGTTTTGTGTCTGACTAGGTCATAGGATGATGTAAAACCATGTTGGTTCACAAGTTGGGGCACTATCCTACCCGGTTTCACGTGAACGGGGAGATTCCCCCTTATACAGGTCGAGAACCTTTTGCTTCTAGGTTAGAGCGCATGCATGCGAGAGGGACACATGCAATCACCTATAACAACCTTGCACCACACTCACACACATATGCTAGGGACACATGCAAGTTTTCAGATGATTCCGACGTTCTCGTGGTCTTCCTCCGGCGAAACCCTGATCTGCGGGACTCGGATCGTCTACCCCCCTAGACATTCTTCTGACAGGGGTAGCCTGGCGTAGCTCTCTCTTGTTTTGTGTCTGACTAGGTGATAGGATGATGTAAAACCATGTTGGTTCACAAGTTGGGGCACTATCCTACCCGGTTTCACCTGAACGGGGAGATTCCCCCATATACAGGTCCATAACCTTTCGCTTCTAGGTTAGAGCGCATGCATGCGAGGGGGACACATGCAATCACCTATACCAACCTTGCACCACACTCACACACATATGCTAGGGACACATGCAAGTTTTCAGATGATTCCGACGTTCTTGCGGACTTCCACCGGCGAAACCCTGATCTGTGAGTGGGGACACATGCAATCACCTATACCAACCTGGCACCACACTCACACACATATGCTAGGGACACATGCAAGTTTTCATCGATTCCGACGTTCTCGTGGACTTCCTCCGGCGAAACCCTGATGATCTGCGGGCCTCGGATCGTCTACCCTCCTAGACATTCTTCTGACAGGGGTAGCCCGGCATAGCTCTCTCTTGTTTTGTGTCTGACTAGGTCATAGGATGATGTAAAACCATGTTGGTTCACAAGTTGGGGCACTATCCTACCCGGTTTCACCTGAACAGGGAGATTCCCCCTTATACAGGTCCATAACCTTTCGCTTCTAGGTTAGAGCGCATGCATGCGAGGGGGACACATGCAATCACCTATATAAACCTGGCACCACACTCACACACATATTCTAGGGACACATGCAAGTTTTCAGATGATTCCGACGTTCTCGCGGTCTTCCTCCGGCGAAACCCTGATCTGCGGGCCTCGGATCGTCTACCCCCCTAGACATTCTTCTGACAGGGGTAGCCCGGCGTAGCTCTCTCTTGTTTTGTGTCTGACTAGGTCATAGGATGATGTAAAACCATGTTGGTTCACAAGTTGGGGCACTATCCTACCCGATTTCACCTGAACGGGGAGATTCCCCCTTATACAGGTCCAGAACCTTCGCTTCTAGGTTAGAGCGCATGCATGCGAGGGGGACACATGCAATCACCTATACCAACCTTGCACCACACTCACACACATATGCTAGGGACACATGCAAGTTTTCAGATGATTCCGACGTTCGCGTGGTCTTCCTCCGACGAAACCCTGATCTGCGGGACTCGGATCGTCTACCCCCCTAGACATTCTTCTGACAGGGGTAACCCGGCGTAGCTCTCTCTTGTTTTGTGTCTGACTAGGTCATAGGATGATGTAAAATCATGTTGGTTCACAAGTTGGGGCACTATCCTACCCGGTTTCACGTGAACGGGGAGATTCCCCCTTATACAGGTCGAGAACCTTTCGCTTCTAGGTTAGAGCGCATGCATGCGAGAGGGACACATGCAATCACCTATAACAACCTTGCACCACACTCACACACATATGCTAGGGACACATGCAAGTTTTCAGATGATTCCGACGTTCTCGTGGTCTTCCTCCGGCGAAACCCTGATCTGCGGGACTCGGATCGTCTACCCCCCTAGACATTCTTCTGACAGGGGTAGCCCGACGTAGCTCTCTCTTGTTTTGTGTATGACTAGGTCATAGGATGATGTAAAACCATGTTGGTTCACAAGTTGGGGCACTATCCTACCCGGTTTCACGTGAACGGGGAGATTCCCCCTTATACAGGTCGAGAACCTTTTGCTTCTAGGTTAGAGCGCATGCATGCGAGAGGGACACATGCAATCACCTATAACAACCTTGCACCACACTCACACACATATGCTAGGGACACATGCAAGTTTTCAGATGATTCCGACGTTCTCGTGGTCTTCCTTCGGCGAAACCCTCATCTGCGGGACTCGGATCGTCTACCCCCCTAGACATTCTTCTGACAGGGGTAGCCTGGCGTAGCTCTCTCTTGTTTTGTGTCTGACTAGGTGATAGGATGATGTAAAACCATGTTGGTTCACAAGTTGGGGCACTATCCTACCCGGTTTCACCTGAACGGGGAGATTCCCCCTTATACAGGTCCATAACCTTTCGCTTCTAGGTTAGAGCGCATGCATGCGAGGGGGACACATGCAATCACCTATACCAACCTTGAACCACACTCACACACATATGCTAGGGACACATGCAAGTTTTCAGATGATTCCGACGTTCTTGCGGACTTCCACCGGCGAAACCCTGATCTGCGGGACTCGGACCGTCTACCCCCCTGGACATTCTTTTGACAGGGGTAGCCTGGCGTAGCTCTCTCTTGTTTTGTATTTGATTATGTCATGGGATGATGTGAAACCATGTTGGTTCACAAGTTGGGGCACTATACGGCCCGATTTCACCATAACGGGGAGATTCCCCCTTATACAGGTCCAGAACCTTCGCTTCTAGGTTAGAGCGCATGCATGTGAGGGGGGACACATGCAATCACCTATACCATCCTGGCACCACACTCACACACATATGCTAGGGACACATGCAAGTTTTCATCGATTCCGACGTTCTCGTGGACTTCCTCCGGCGAAACCCTGATGATCTGCGGGCCTCGGATCGTCTACCCCCCTAGACATTCTTCTGACAGGGGTAGCCCGACGTAGCTCTCTCTTGTTTTGTGTCTGACTAGGTCATAGGATGATGTAAAACCATGTTAGTTCACAAGTTGGGGCACTATCCTACACGGTTTCACATGAACGGCGAGATCCCCCCTTATACAGGTCTAGAACCTTTCGCTTCTAGGTTAGAGCGCATGCATGCGAGAGGGACACATGCAATCACCTATAACAACCTTGCACCACACTCACACACATATGCTAGGGACACATGCAAGTTTTCAGATGATTCCGACGTTCTCGTGGTCTTCCTCCGGCGAAACCCTGATCTGCGGGACTCGGATCGTCTACCCCCCTAGACATTCTTCTGACAGGGGTAGCCCGGCGTAGCTCTCTCTTGTTTTGTGTCTGACTAGGTCATAGGATGATGTAAAACAATGTTGGTTCACAAGTTGGGGCACTATCCTACCCGGTTTCACGTGAACGGGGAGATTCCCCCTTATACAGGTCGAGAACCTTTTGCTTCTAGGTTAGAGCGCATGCATGCGAGAGGGACACATGCAATCACCTATAACAACCTTGCACCACACTCACACACATATGCTAGGGACACATGCAAGTTTTCAGATGATTCCGACGTTCTCGTGGTCTTCCTCCGGCGAAACCCTGATCTGCGGGACTCGGATCGTCTACCCCCCTAGACATTCTTCTGACAGGGGTAGCCTGGCGTAGCTCTCTCTTGTTTTGTGTCTGACTAGGTGATAGGATGATGTAAAACCATGTTGGTTCACAAGTTGGGGCACTATCCTACCCGGTTTCACCTGAACGGGGAGATTCCCCCATATACAGGTCCATAACCTTTCGCTTCTAGGTTAGAGCGCATGCATGCGAGGGGGACACATGCAATCACCTATACCAACCTTGCACCACACTCACACACATATGCTAGGGACACATGCAAGTTTTCAGATGATTCCGACGTTCTTGCGGACTTCCACCGGCGAAACCCTGATCTGTGAGTGGGGACACATGCAATCACCTATACCAACCTGGCACCACACTCACACACATATGCTAGGGACACATGCAAGTTTTCATCGATTCCGACGTTCTCGTGGACTTCCTCCGGCGAAACCCTGATGATCTGCGGGCCTCGGATCGTCTACCCCCCTAGACATTCTTCTGACAGGGGTAGCCTGGCGTAGCTCTCTCTTGTTTTGTGTCTGACTAGGTCATAGGATGATGTAAAACCATGTTGGTTCACAAGTTGGGGCACTATCCTACCCGGTTTCACCTGAACGGGGAGATTCCCCCATATACAGGTCCATAACCTTTCGCTTCTAGGTTAGAGCGCATGCATGCGAGGGGGACACATGCAATCACCTATACCAACCTTGCACCACACTCACACACATATGCTAGGGACACATGCAAGTTTTCAGATGATTCCGACGTTCTTGCGGACTTCCACCGGCGAAACCCTGATCTGTGAGTGGGGACACATGGAATCACCTATACCAACCTGGCACCACACTCACACACATATGCTAGGGACACATGCAAGTTTTCGTCGATTCCGACGTTCTCGTGGACTTCCTCCGGCGAAACCCTGATGATCTGTGGGCCTCGGATCGTCTACCCCCCTAGACATTCTTCTGACAGGGGTAGCCCGGCGTAGCTCTCTCTTGTTTTGTGTCTGACTAGGTCATAGGATGATGTAAAACCATGTTGGTTCACAAGTTGGGGCACTATCCTACCCGGTTTCACCTGAACAGGGAGATTCCCCCTTATACAGGTCCATAACCTTTCGCTTCTAGGTTAGAGCGCATGCATGCGAGGGGGACACATGCAATCACCTATACAAACCTGGCACCACACTCACACACATATTCTAGGGACACATGCAAGTTTTCAGATGATTCCGACGTTCTCGTGGTCTTCCTCCGGCGAAACCCTGATCTGCGGGCCTCGGATCGTCTACCCCCCTAGACATTCTTCTGACAGGGGTAGCCCGGCGTAGCTCTCTCTTGTTTTGTGTCTGACTAGGTCATAGGATGATGTAAAACCATGTTGGTTCACAAGTTGGGGCACTATCCTACCCGGTTTCACCTGAACAGGGAGATTCCCCCTTATACAGGTCCAGAACCTTCGCTTCTAGGTTAGAGCGCATGCATGCGAGGGGGACACATGCAATCACCTATACCAACCTTGCACCACACTCACACACATATGCTAGGGACACATGCAAGTTTTCAGATGATTCCGACGTTCGCGTGGTCTTCCTCCGACGAAACCCTGATCTGCGGGACTCGGATCGTCTACCCCCCTAGACATTCTTCTGACAGGGGTAGCCCGACGTAGCTCTCTCTTGTTTTGTGTCTGACTAGGTCATAGGATGATGTAAAACCATGTTGGTTCACAAGTTGGGGCACTATCCTACCCGGTTTCACGTGAACGGGGAGATTCCCCCTTATACAGGTCGAGAACCTTTCGCTTCTAGGTTAGAGCGCATGCATGCGAGAGGGACACATGCAATCACCTATAACAACCTTGCACCACACTCACACACATATGCTAGGGACACATGCAAGTTTTCAGATGATTCCGACGTTCTCGTGGTCTTCCTCCGGCGAAACCCTGATCTGCGGGACTCGGATCGTCTACCCCCCTAGACATTCTTCTGACAGGGGTAGCCCGGCGTAGCTCTCTTTTGTTTTGTGTCTAACTAGGTCATAGGATGATGTAAAACCATGTTGGTTCACAAGTTGGGGCACTATCCTACCCGGTTTCACGTGAACGGGGAGATTCCCCCTTATACAGGTCGAGAACCTTTTGCTTCTAGGTTAGAGCGCATGCATGCGAGAGGGACACATGCAATCACCTATAACAACCTTGCACCACACTCACACACATATGCTAGGGACACATGCAAGTTTTCAGATGATTCCGACGTTCTCGGGTCTTCCTTCGGCGAAACCCTGATCTGCGGGACTCGGATCGTCTACCCCCCTAGACATTCTTCTGACAGGGGTAGCCTGGCGTAGCTCTCTCTTGTTTTGTGTCTGACTAGGTGATAGGATGATGTAAAACCATGTTGGTTCACAAGTTGGGGCACTATCCTACCCGGTTTCACCTGAACGGGGAGATTCCCCCATATACAGGTCCATAACCTTTCGCTTCTAGGTTAGAGCGCATGGATGCGAGGGGGACACATGCAATCACCTATACCAACCTTGCACCACACTCACACACATATGCTAGGGACACATGCAAGTTTTCAGATGATTCCGACGTTCTTGCGGACTTCCACCGGCGAAACCCTGATCTGTGAGTGGGGACACATGCAATCACCTATACCAACCTGGCACCACACTCACACACATATGCTAGGGACACATGCAAGTTTTCATCGATTCCGACGTTCTCGTGGACTTCCTCCGGCGAAACCCTGATGATCTGCGGGCCTCGGATCGTCTACCCTCCTAGACATTCTTCTGACAGGGGTAGCCCGGCATAGCTCTCTCTTGTTTTGTGTCTGACTAGGTCATAGGATGATGTAAAACCATGTTGGTTCACAAGTTGGGGCACTATCCTACCCGGTTTCACCTGAACAGGGAGATTCCCCCTTATACAGGTCCATAACCTTTCGCTTCTAGGTTAGAGCGCATGCATGCGAGGGGGACACATGCAATCACCTATGCCAACCTTGAACCACACTCACACACATATGCTAGGGACACATGCAAGTTTTCAGATGATTCCGACGTTCTTGCGGACTTCCACCGGCGAAACCCTGATCTGCGGGACTCGGACCGTCTACCCCCCTAGACATTCTTTTGACAGGGGTAGCCTGGCGTAGCTCTCTCTTGTTTTGTATTTGATTATGTCATGGGATGATGTGAAACCATGTTGGTTCACAAGTTGGGGCACTATACGGCCCGATTTCACCATAACGGGGAGATTCCCCCTTATACAGGTCCAGAACCTTCGCTTCTAGGTTAGAGCGCATGCATGTGAGGGGGGACACATGCAATCACCTATACCATCCTGGCACCACACTCACACACATATGCTAGGGACACATGCAAGTTTTCATCGATTCCGACGTTCTCGTGGACTTCCTCCGGCGAAACCCTGATGATCTGCGGGCCTCGGATCGTCTACCCCCCTAGACATTCTTCTGACAGGGGTAGCCCGACGTAGCTCTCTCTTGTTTTGTGTCTGACTAGGTCATAGGATGATGTAAAACCATGTTGGTTCACAAGTTGGGGCACTATCCTACACGGTTTCACATGAACGGCGAGATCCCCCCTTATACAGGTCTAGAACCTTTCGCTTCTAGGTTAGAGCGCATGCATGCGAGAGGGACACATGCAATCACCTATAACAACCTTGCACCACACTCACACACATATGCTAGGGACACATGCAAGTTTTCAGATGATTCCGACGTTCTCGTGGTCTTCCTCCGGCGAAACCCTGATCTGCGGGACTCGGATCGTCTACCCCCCTAGACATTCTTCTGACAGGGGTAGCCCGGCGTAGCTCTCTCTTGTTTTGTTTCTGACTAGGTCATAGGATGATGTAAAACCATGTTGGTTCACAAGTTGGGGCACTATCCTACCCGGTTTCACGTGAACGGGGAGATTCCCCCTTATACAGGTCGAGAACCTTTTGCTTCTAGGTTAGAGCGCATGCATGCGAGAGGGACACATGCAATCACCTATAACAACCTTGCACCACACTCACACACATATGCTAGGGACACATGCAAGTTTTCAGATGATTCCGACGTTCTCGTGGTCTTCCTCCGGCGAAACCCTGATCTGCGGGACTCGGATCGTCTACCCCCCTAGACATTCTTCTGACAGGGGTAGCCTGGCGTAGCTCTCTCTTGTTTTGTGTCTGACTAGGTGATAGGATTATGTAAAACCATGTTGTTTCACAAGTTGGGGCACTATCCTACCCGGTTTCACCTGAACGGGGAGATTCCCCCATATACAGGTCCATAACCTTTCGCTTCTAGGTTAGAGCGCATGCATGCGAGGGGGACACATGCAATCACCTATACCAACCTTGCACCACACTCACACACATATGCTAGGGACACATGCAAGTTTTCAGATGATTCCGACGTTCTTGCGGACTTCCACCGGCGAAACCCTGATCTGTGAGTGGGGACACATGCAATCACCTATACCAACCTGGCACCACACTCACACACATATGCTAGGGACACATGCAAGTTTTCATCGATTCCGACGTTCTCGTGGACTTCCTCCGGCGAAACCCTGATGATCTGCGGGCCTCGGATCGTCTACCCCCCTAGACATTCTTCTGACAGGGGTAGCCTGGCGTAGCTCTCTCTTGTTTTGTGTCTGACTAGGTCATAGGATGATGTAAAACCATGTTGGTTCACAAGTTGGGGCACTATCCTACCCGGTTTCACCTGAACGGGGAGATTCCCCCATATACAGGTCCATAACCTTTCGCTTCTAGGTTAGAGCGCATGCATGCGAGGGGGACACATGCAATCACCTATACCAACCTTGCACCACACTCACACACATATGCTAGGGACACATGCAAGTTTTCAGATGATTCCGACGTTCTTGCGGACTTCCACCGGCGAAACCCTGATCTGTGAGTGGGGACACATGCAATCACCTATACCAACCTGGCACCACACTCACACACATATGCTAGGGACACATGCAAGTTTTCATCGATTCCGACGTTCTCGTGGACTTCCTCCGGCGAAACCCTGATGATCTGCGGGCCTCGGATCGTCTACCCCCTAGACATTCTTCTGACAGGGGTAGCCCGGCGTAGCTCTCTCTTGTTTTGTGTCTGACTAGGTCATAGGATGATGTAAAACCATGTTGGTTCACAAGTTGGGGCACTATCCTACCCGGTTTCACCTGAACAGGGAGATTCCCCCTTATACAGGTCCATAACCTTTCGCTTCTAGGTTAGAGCGCATGCATGCGAGGGGGACACATGCAATCACCTATACAAACCTGGCACCACACTCACACACATATTCTAGGGACACATGCAAGTTTTCAGATGATTCCGACGTTCTCGTGGTCTTCCTCCGGCGAAACCCTGATCTGCGGGCCTCGGATCGTCTACCCCCCTAGACATTCTTCTGACAGGGGTAGCCCGGCGTAGCTCTCTCTTGTTTTGTGTCTGACTAGGTCATAGGATGATGTAAAACCATGTTGGTTCACAAGTTGGGGCACTATCCTACCCGGTTTCACCTGAACAGGGAGATTCCCCCTTATACAGGTCCAGAACCTTCGCTTCTAGGTTAGAGCGCATGCATGCGAGGGGGACACATGCAATCACCTATACCAACCTTGCACCACACTCACACACATATGCTAGGGACACATGCAAGTTTTCAGATGATTCCGACGTTCGCGTGGTCTTCCTCCGACGAAACCCTGATCTGCGGGACTCGGATCGTCTACCCCCCTAGACATTCTTCTGACAGGGGTAGCCCGACGTAGCTCTCTCTTGTTTTGTGTCTGACTAGGTCATAGGATGATGTAAAACCATGTTGGTTCACAAGTTGGGGCACTATCCTACCCGGTTTCACGTGAACGGGGAGATTCCCCCTTATACAGGTCGAGAACCTTTCGCTTCTAGGTTAGAGCGCATGCATGCGAGAGGGACACATGCAATCACCTATAACAACCTTGCACCACACTCACACACATATGCTAGGGACACATGCAAGTTTTCAGATGATTCCGACGTTCTCGTGGTCTTCCTCCGGCGAAACCCTGATCTGCGGGACTCGGATCGTCTACCCCCCTAGACATTCTTCTGACAGGGGTAGCCCGGCGTAGCTCTCTTTTGTTTTGTGTCTGACTAGGTCATAGGATGATGTAAAACCATGTTGGTTCACAAGTTGGGGCACTATCCTACCTGGTTTCACGTGAACGGGGAGATTCCCCCTTATACAGGTCGAGAACCTTTTGCTTCTAGGTTAGAGCGCATGCATGCGAGAGGGACACATGCAATCACCTATAACAACCTTGCACCACACTCACACACATATGCTAGGGACACATGCAAGTTTTCAGATGATTCCGACGTTCTCGGGTCTTCCTTCGGCGAAACCCTGATCTGCGGGACTCGGATCGTCTACCCCCCTAGACATTCTTCTGACAGGGGTAGCCTGGCGTAGCTCTCTCTTGTTTTGTGTCTGACTAGGTGATAGGATGATGTAAAACCATGTTGGTTCACAAGTTGGGGCACTATCCTACCCGGTTTCACCTGAACGGGGAGATTCCCCCATATACAGGTCCATAACCTTTCGCTTCTAGGTTAGAGCGCATGGATGCGAGGGGGACACATGCAATCACCTATACCAACCTTGCACCACACTCACACACATATGCTAGGGACACATGCAAGTTTTCAGATGATTCCGACGTTCTTGCGGACTTCCACCGGCGAAACCCTGATCTGTGAGTGGGGACACATGCAATCACCTATACCAACCTGGCACCACACTCACACACATATGCTAGGGACACATGCAAGTTTTCATCGATTCCGACGTTCTCGTGGACTTCCTCCGGCGAAACCCTGATGATCTGCGGGCCTCGGATCGTCTACCCCCCTAGACATTCTTCTGACAGGGGTAGCCTGGCGTAGCTCTCTCTTGTTTTGTGTCTGACTAGGTCATAGGATGATGTAAAACCATGTTGGTTCACAAGTTGGGGCACTATCCTACCCGGTTTCACCTGAACGGGGAGATTCCCCCATATACAGGTCCATAACCTTTCGCTTCTAGGTTAGAGCGCATGCATGCGAGGGGGACACATGCAATCACCTATACCAACCTTGCACCACACTCACACACATATGCTAGGGACACATGCAAGTTTTCAGATGATTCCGACGTTCTTGCGGACTTCCACCGGCGAAACCCTGATCTGTGAGTGGGGACACATGGAATCACCTATACCAACCTGGCACCACACTCACACACATATGCTAGGGACACATGCAAGTTTTCGTCGATTCCGACGTTCTCGTGGACTTCCTCCGGCGAAACCCTGATGATCTGTGGGCCTCGGATCGTCTACCCCCCTAGACATTCTTCTGACAGGGGTAGCCCGGCGTAGCTCTCTCTTGTTTTGTGTCTGACTAGGTCATAGGATGATGTAAAACCATGTTGGTTCACAAGTTGGGGCACTATCCTACCCGGTTTCACCTGAACAGGGAGATTCCCCCTTATACAGGTCCATAACCTTTCGCTTCTAGGTTAGAGCGCATGCATGCGAGGGGGACACATGCAATCACCTATACAAACCTGGCACCACACTCACACACATATTCTAGGGACACATGCAAGTTTTCAGATGATTCCGACGTTCTCGTGGTCTTCCTCCGGCGAAACCCTGATCTGCGGGCCTCGGATCGTCTACCCCCCTAGACATTCTTCTGACAGGGGTAGCCCGGCGTAGCTCTCTCTTGTTTTGTGTCTGACTAGGTCATAGGATGATGTAAAACCATGTTGGTTCACAAGTTGGGGCACTATCCTACCCGGTTTCACCTGAACAGGGAGATTCCCCCTTATACAGGTCCAGAACCTTCGCTTCTAGGTTAGAGCGCATGCATGCGAGGGGGACACATGCAATCACCTATACCAACCTTGCACCACACTCACACACATATGCTAGGGACACATGCAAGTTTTCAGATGATTCCGACGTTCGCGTGGTCTTCCTCCGACGAAACCCTGATCTGCGGGACTCGGATCGTCTACCCCCCTAGACATTCTTCTGACAGGGGTAGCCCGACGTAGCTCTCTCTTGTTTTGTGTCTGACTAGGTCATAGGATGATGTAAAACCATGTTGGTTCACAAGTTGGGGCACTATCCTACCCGGTTTCACGTGAACGGGGAGATTCCCCCTTATACAGGTCGAGAACCTTTCGCTTCTAGGTTAGAGCGCATGCATGCGAGAGGGACACATGCAATCACCTATAACAACCTTGCACCACACTCACACACATATGCTAGGGACACATGCAAGTTTTCAGATGATTCCGACGTTCTCGTGGTCTTCCTCCGGCGAAACCCTGATCTGCGGGACTCGGATCGTCTACCCCCCTAGACATTCTTCTGACAGGGGTAGCCCGGCGTAGCTCTCTTTTGTTTTGTGTCTAACTAGGTCATAGGATGATGTAAAACCATGTTGGTTCACAAGTTGGGGCACTATCCTACCCGGTTTCACGTGAACGGGGAGATTCCCCCTTATACAGGTCGAGAACCTTTTGCTTCTAGGTTAGAGCGCATGCATGCGAGAGGGACACATGCAATCACCTATAACAACCTTGCACCACACTCACACACATATGCTAGGGACACATGCAAGTTTTCAGATGATTCCGACGTTCTCGGGTCTTCCTTCGGCGAAACCCTGATCTGCGGGACTCGGATCGTCTACCCCCCTAGACATTCTTCTGACAGGGGTAGCCTGGCGTAGCTCTCTCTTGTTTTGTGTCTGACTAGGTGATAGGATGATGTAAAACCATGTTGGTTCACAAGTTGGGGCACTATCCTACCCGGTTTCACCTGAACGGGGAGATTCCCCCATATACAGGTCCATAACCTTTCGCTTCTAGGTTAGAGCGCATGGATGCGAGGGGGACACATGCAATCACCTATACCAACCTTGCACCACACTCACACACATATGCTAGGGACACATGCAAGTTTTCAGATGATTCCGACGTTCTTGCGGACTTCCACCGGCGAAACCCTGATCTGTGAGTGGGGACACATGCAATCACCTATACCAACCTGGCACCACACTCACACACATATGCTAGGGACACATGCAAGTTTTCATCGATTCCGACGTTCTCGTGGACTTCCTCCGGCGAAACCCTGATGATCTGCGGGCCTCGGATCGTCTACCCTCCTAGACATTCTTCTGACAGGGGTAGCCCGGCATAGCTCTCTCTTGTTTTGTGTCTGACTAGGTCATAGGATGATGTAAAACCATGTTGGTTCACAAGTTGGGGCACTATCCTACCCGGTTTCACCTGAACAGGGAGATTCCCCCTTATACAGGTCCATAACCTTTCGCTTCTAGGTTAGAGCGCATGCATGCGAGGGGGACACATGCAATCACCTATGCCAACCTTGAACCACACTCACACACATATGCTAGGGACACATGCAAGTTTTCAGATGATTCCGACGTTCTTGCGGACTTCCACCGGCGAAACCCTGATCTGCGGGACTCGGACCGTCTACCCCCCTAGACATTCTTTTGACAGGGGTAGCCTGGCGTAGCTCTCTCTTGTTTTGTATTTGATTATGTCATGGGATGATGTGAAACCATGTTGGTTCACAAGTTGGGGCACTATACGGCCCGATTTCACCATAACGGGGAGATTCCCCCTTATACAGGTCCAGAACCTTCGCTTCTAGGTTAGAGCGCATGCATGTGAGGGGGGACACATGCAATCACCTATACCATCCTGGCACCACACTCACACACATATGCTAGGGACACATGCAAGTTTTCATCGATTCCGACGTTCTCGTGGACTTCCTCCGGCGAAACCCTGATGATCTGCGGGCCTCGGATCGTCTACCCCCCTAGACATTCTTCTGACAGGGGTAGCCCGACGTAGCTCTCTCTTGTTTTGTGTCTGACTAGGTCATAGGATGATGTAAAACCATGTTGGTTCACAAGTTGGGGCACTATCCTACACGGTTTCACATGAACGGCGAGATCCCCCCTTATACAGGTCTAGAACCTTTCGCTTCTAGGTTAGAGCGCATGCATGCGAGAGGGACACATGCAATCACCTATAACAACCTTGCACCACACTCACACACATATGCTAGGGACACATGCAAGTTTTCAGATGATTCCGACGTTCTCGTGGTCTTCCTCCGGCGAAACCCTGATCTGCGGGACTCGGATCGTCTACCCCCCTAGACATTCTTCTGACAGGGGTAGCCCGGCGTAGCTCTCTCTTGTTTTGTTTCTGACTAGGTCATAGGATGATGTAAAACCATGTTGGTTCACAAGTTGGGGCACTATCCTACCCGGTTTCACGTGAACGGGGAGATTCCCCCTTATACAGGTCGAGAACCTTTTGCTTCTAGGTTAGAGCGCATGCATGCGAGAGGGACACATGCAATCACCTATAACAACCTTGCACCACACTCACACACATATGCTAGGGACACATGCAAGTTTTCAGATGATTCCGACGTTCTCGTGGTCTTCCTCCGGCGAAACCCTGATCTGCGGGACTCGGATCGTCTACCCCCCTAGACATTCTTCTGACAGGGGTAGCCTGGCGTAGCTCTCTCTTGTTTTGTGTCTGACTAGGTGATAGGATTATGTAAAACCATGTTGTTTCACAAGTTGGGGCACTATCCTACCCGGTTTCACCTGAACGGGGAGATTCCCCCATATACAGGTCCATAACCTTTCGCTTCTAGGTTAGAGCGCATGCATGCGAGGGGGACACATGCAATCACCTATACCAACCTTGCACCACACTCACACACATATGCTAGGGACACATGCAAGTTTTCAGATGATTCCGACGTTCTTGCGGACTTCCACCGGCGAAACCCTGATCTGTGAGTGGGGACACATGCAATCACCTATACCAACCTGGCACCACACTCACACACATATGCTAGGGACACATGCAAGTTTTCATCGATTCCGACGTTCTCGTGGACTTCCTCCGGCGAAACCCTGATGATCTGCGGGCCTCGGATCGTCTACCCCCCTAGACATTCTTCTGACAGGGGTAGCCTGGCGTAGCTCTCTCTTGTTTTGTGTCTGACTAGGTCATAGGATGATGTAAAACCATGTTGGTTCACAAGTTGGGGCACTATCCTACCCGGTTTCACCTGAACGGGGAGATTCCCCCATATACAGGTCCATAACCTTTCGCTTCTAGGTTAGAGCGCATGCATGCGAGGGGGACACATGCAATCACCTATACCAACCTTGCACCACACTCACACACATATGCTAGGGACACATGCAAGTTTTCAGATGATTCCGACGTTCTTGCGGACTTCCACCGGCGAAACCCTGATCTGTGAGTGGGGACACATGCAATCACCTATACCAACCTGGCACCACACTCACACACATATGCTAGGGACACATGCAAGTTTTCATCGATTCTGACGTTCTCGTGGACTTCCTCCGGCGAAACCCTGATGATCTGCGGGCCTCGGATCGTCTACCCCCTAGACATTCTTCTGACAGGGGTAGCCCGGCGTAGCTCTCTCTTGTTTTGTGTCTGACTAGGTCATAGGATGATGTAAAACCATGTTGGTTCACAAGTTGGGGCACTATCCTACCCGGTTTCACCTGAACAGGGAGATTCCCCCTTATACAGGTCCATAACCTTTCGCTTCTAGGTTAGAGCGCATGCATGCGAGGGGGACACATGCAATCACCTATACAAACCTGGCACCACACTCACACACATATTCTAGGGACACATGCAAGTTTTCAGATGATTCCGACGTTCTCGTGGTCTTCCTCCGGCGAAACCCTGATCTGCGGGCCTCGGATCGTCTACCCCCCTAGACATTCTTCTGACAGGGGTAGCCCGGCGTAGCTCTCTCTTGTTTTGTGTCTGACTAGGTCATAGGATGATGTAAAACCATGTTGGTTCACAAGTTGGGGCACTATCCTACCCGGTTTCACCTGAACAGGGAGATTCCCCCTTATACAGGTCCAGAACCTTCGCTTCTAGGTTAGAGCGCATGCATGCGAGGGGGACACATGCAATCACCTATACCAACCTTGCACCACACTCACACACATATGCTAGGGACACATGCAAGTTTTCAGATGATTCCGACGTTCGCGTGGTCTTCCTCCGACGAAACCCTGATCTGCGGGACTCGGATCGTCTACCCCCCTAGACATTCTTCTGACAGGGGTAGCCCGACGTAGCTCTCTCTTGTTTTGTGTCTGACTAGGTCATAGGATGATGTAAAACCATGTTGGTTCACAAGTTGGGGCACTATCCTACCCGGTTTCACGTGAACGGGGAGATTCCCCCTTATACAGGTCGAGAACCTTTCGCTTCTAGGTTAGAGCGCATGCATGCGAGAGGGACACATGCAATCACCTATAACAACCTTGCACCACACTCACACACATATGCTAGGGACACATGCAAGTTTTCAGATGATTCCGACGTTCTCGTGGTCTTCCTCCGGCGAAACCCTGATCTGCGGGACTCGGATCGTCTACCCCCCTAGACATTCTTCTGACAGGGGTAGCCCGGCGTAGCTCTCTTTTGTTTTGTGTCTGACTAGGTCATAGGATGATGTAAAACCATGTTGGTTCACAAGTTGGGGCACTATCCTACCTGGTTTCACGTGAACGGGGAGATTCCCCCTTATACAGGTCGAGAACCTTTTGCTTCTAGGTTAGAGCGCATGCATGCGAGAGGGACACATGCAATCACCTATAACAACCTTGCACCACACTCACACACATATGCTAGGGACACATGCAAGTTTTCAGATGATTCCGACGTTCTCGGGTCTTCCTTCGGCGAAACCCTGATCTGCGGGACTCGGATCGTCTACCCCCCTAGACATTCTTCTGACAGGGGTAGCCTGGCGTAGCTCTCTCTTGTTTTGTGTCTGACTAGGTGATAGGATGATGTAAAACCATGTTGGTTCACAAGTTGGGGCACTATCCTACCCGGTTTCACCTGAACGGGGAGATTCCCCCATATACAGGTCCATAACCTTTCGCTTCTAGGTTAGAGCGCATGGATGCGAGGGGGACACATGCAATCACCTATACCAACCTTGCACCACACTCACACACATATGCTAGGGACACATGCAAGTTTTCAGATGATTCCGACGTTCTTGCGGACTTCCACCGGCGAAACCCTGATCTGTGAGTGGGGACACATGCAATCACCTATACCAACCTGGCACCACACTCACACACATATGCTAGGGACACATGCAAGTTTTCATCGATTCCGACGTTCTCGTGGACTTCCTCCGGCGAAACCCTGATGATCTGCGGGCCTCGGATCGTCTACCCTCCTAGACATTCTTCTGACAGGGGTAGCCCGGCATAGCTCTCTCTTGTTTTGTGTCTGACTAGGTCATAGGATGATGTAAAACCATGTTGGTTCACAAGTTGGGGCACTATCCTACCCGGTTTCACCTGAACAGGGAGATTCCCCCTTATACAGGTCCATAACCTTTCGCTTCTAGGTTAGAGCGCATGCATGCGAGGGGGAAACATGCAATCACCTATATAAACCTGGCACCACACTCACACACATATTCTAGGGACACATGCAAGTTTTCAGATGATTCCGACGTTCTCGCGGTCTTCCTCCGGCGAAACCCTGATCTGCGGGCCTCGGATCGTCTACCCCCCTAGACATTCTTCTGACAGGGGTAGCCCGGCGTAGCTCTCTCTTGTTTTGTGTCTGACTAGGTCATAGGATGATGTAAAACCATGTTGGTTCACAAGTTGGGGCACTATCCTAGCCGGTTTCACCTGAACGGGGAGATTCCCCCATATACAGGTCCATAACCTTTCGCTTCTAGGTTAGAGCGCATGCATGCGAGGGGGACACATGCAATCACCTATACCAACCTTGCACCACACTCACACACATATGCTAGGGACACATGCAAGTTTTCAGATGATTCCGACGTTCGCGTGGTCTTCCTCCGACGAAACCCTGATCTGCGGGACTCGGATCGTCTACCCCCCTAGACATTTTCTGACAGGGGTAGCCCGGCGTAGCTCTCTCTTGTTTTGTGTCTGACTAGGTCATAGGATGATGTAAAATCATGTTGGTTCACAAGTTGGGGCACTATCCTACCCGGTTTCACGTGAACGGGGAGATTCCCCCTTATACAGGTCGAGAACCTTTCGCTTCTAGGTTAGAGCGCATGCATGCGAGAGGGACACATGCAATCACCTATAACAACCTTGCACCACACTCACACACATATGCTAGGGACACATGCAAGTTTTCAGATGATTCCGACGTTCTCGTGGTGTTCCTCCGGCGAAACCCTGATCTGCGGGACTCGGATCGTCTACCCCCCTAGACATTCTTCTGACAGGGGTAGCCCGGCGTAGCTCTCTCTTGTTTTGTGTCTGACTAGGTCATAGGATGATGTAAAACCATGTTGGTTCACAAGTTGGGGCACTATCCTACCCGGTTTCACGTGAACGGGGAGATTCCCCCTTATACAGGTCGAGAACCTTTTGCTTCTAGGTTAGAGCGCATGCATGCGAGAGGGACACATGCAATCACCTATAACAACCTTGCACCACACTCACACACATATGCTAGGGACACATGCAAGTTTTCAGATGATTCCGACGTTCTCGTGGTCTTCCTTCGGCGAAACCCTCATCTGCGGGACTCGGATCATCTACCCCCCTAGACATTCTTCTGACAGGGGTAGCCTGGCGTAGCTCTTTCTTGTTTTGTGTCTGACTAGGTGATAGGATGATGTAAAACCATGTTGGTTCACAAGTTGGGGCACTATCCTACCCGGTTTCACCTGAACGGGGAGATTCCCCCTTATACAGGTCCATAACCTTTCGCTTCTAGGTTAGAGCGCATGCATGCGAGGGGGACACATGCAATCACCTATACCAACCTTGAACCACACTCACACACATATGCTAGGGACACATGCAAGTTTTCAGATGATTCCGACGTTCTTGCGGACTTCCACCGGCGAAACCCTGATCTGCGGGACTCGGGCCGTCTACCCCCCTAGACATTCTTTTGACAGGTGTAGCCTGGCGTAGCTCTCTCTTGTTTTGTATTTGATTATGTCATGGGATGATGTGAAACCATGTTGGTTCACAAGTTGGGGCACTATACGGCCCGATTTCACCATAACGGGGAGATTCCCCCTTATACAGGTCCAGAACCTTCGCTTCTAGGTTAGAGCGCATGCATGTGAGGGGGGACACATGCAATCACCTATACCAACCTGGCACCACACTCACACACATATGCTAGGGACACATGCAAGTTTTCATCGATTCCGACGTTCTCGTGGACTTCCTCCGGCGAAACCCCGATGATCTGCGGGCCTCGGATCGTCTACTCCCCTAGACATTCTTCTGACAGGGGTAGCCCGACGTAGCTCTCTCTTGTTTTGTGTCTGACTAGGTCATAGGATGATGTAAAACCATGTTGGTTCACAAGTTGGGGCACTATCCTACACGGTTTCACATGAACGGCGAGATCCCCCCTTATACAGATCTAGAACCTTTCGCTTCTAGGTTAGAGCGCATGCATGCGAGAGGGACACATGCAATCACCTATAACAACCTTGCACCACACTCACACACATATGCTAGGGACACATGCAAGTTTTCAGATGATTCCGACGTTCTCGTGGTCTTCCTCCGGCGAAACCCTGATCTGCGGGACTCGGATCGTCTACCCCCCTAGACATTCTTCTGACAGGGGTAGCCCGGCGTAGCTCTCTCTTGTTTTGTGTCTGACTAGGTCATAGGATGATGTAAAACCATGTTGGTTCACAAGTTGGGGCACTATCCTACCCGGTTTCACGTGAACGGGGAGATTCCCCCTTATACAGGTCGAGAACCTTTTGCTTCTAGGTTAGAGCGCATGCATGCGAGAGGGACACATGCAATCACCTATAACAACCTTGCACCACACTCACACACATATGCTAGGGACACATGCAAGTTTTCAGATGATTCCGACGTTCTCGTGGTCTTCCTCCGGCGAAACCCTGATCTGCGGGACTCGGATCGTCTACCCCCCTAGACATTCTTCTGACAGGGGTAGCCTGGCGTAGCTTTCTCTTGTTTTGTGTCTGACTAGGTGATAGGATGATGTAAAACCATATTGGTTCACAAGTTGGGGCACTATCCTACCCGGTTTCACCTGAACGGGGAGATTCCCCCATATACAGGTCCATAACCTTTCGCTTCTAGGTTAGAGCGCATGCATGCGAGGGGGACACATGGAATCACCTATACCAACCTTGCACCACACTCACACACATATGCTAGGGACACATGCAAGTTTTCAGATGATTCCGACGTTCTTGCGGACTTCCACCGGCGAAACCCTGATCTGTGAGTGGGGACACATGCAATCACCTATACCAACCTGGCACCACACTCACACACATATGCTAGGGACACATGCAAGTTTTCATCGATTCCGACGTTCTCGTGGACTTCCTCCGGCGAAACCCTGATGATCTGCGGGCCTCGGATCGTCTACCCCCCTAGACATTCTTCTGACAGGGGTAGCCCGGCGTAGCTCTCTCTTGTTTTGTGTCTGACTAGGTCATAGGATGATGTAAAACCATGTTGGTTCACAAGTTGGGGCACTATCCTACCCGGTTTCACCTGAACAGGGAGATTCCCCCTTATACAGGTCCATAACCTTTCGCTTCTAGGTTAGAGCGCATGCATGCGAGGGGGACACATGCAATCACCTATACAAACCTGGCACCACACTCACACACATATTCTAGGGACACATGCAAGTTTTCAGATGATTCCGACGTTCTCGTGGTCTTCCTCCGGCGAAACCCTGATCTGCGAGCCTCGGATCGTCTACCCCCCTAGACATTCTTCTGACAGGGGTAGCCCGGCGTAGCTCTCTCTTGTTTTGTGTCTGACTAGGTCATAGGATGATGTAAAACCATGTTGGTTCACAAGTTGGGGCACTATCCTACCCGGTTTCACCTGAACAGGGAGATTCCCCCTTATACAGGTCCAGAACCTTCGCTTCTAGGTTAGAGCGCATGCATGCGAGGGGGACACATGCAATCACCTATACCAACCTTGCACCACACTCACACACATATGCTAGGGACACATGCAAGTTTTCAGATGATTCCGACGTTCGCGTGGTCTTCCTCCGACGAAACCCTGATCTGCGGGACTCGGATCGTCTACCCCCCTAGACATTCTTCTGACAGGGGTACCCCGACGTAGCTCTCTCTTGTTTTGTGTCTGACTAGGTCATAGGATGATGTAAAACCATGTTGGTTCACAAGTTGGGGCACTATCCTACCCGGTTTCACGTGAACGGGGAGATTCCCCCTTATACAGGTCGAGAACCTTTCGCTTCTAGGTTAGAGCGCATGCATGCGAGAGGGACACATGCAATCACCTATAACAACCTTGCACCACACTCACACACATATGCTAGGGACACATGCAAGTTTTCAGATGATTCCGACGTTCTCGTGGTCTTCCTCCGGCGAAACCCTGATCTGCGGGACTCGGATCGTCTACCCCCCTAGACATTCTTCTGACAGGGGTAGACCGGCGTAGCTCTCTTTTGTTTTGTGTCTGACTAGGTCATAGGATGATGTAAAACCATGTTGGTTCACAAGTTGGGGCACTATCCTACCCGGTTTCACGTGAACGGGGAGATTCCCCCTTATACAGGTCGAGAACCTTTTGCTTCTAGGTTAGAGCGCATGCATGCGAGAGGGACACATGCAATCACCTATAACAACCTTGCACCACACTCACACACATATGCTAGGGACACATGCAAGTTTTCAGATGATTCCGACGTTCTCGGGTCTTCCTTCGGCGAAACCCTGATCTGCGGGACTCGGATCGTCTACCCCCCAGACATTCTTCTGACAGGGGTAGCCTGGCGTAGCTCTCTCTTGTTTTGTGTCTGACTAGGTGATAGGATGATGTAAAACCATGTTGGTTCACAAGTTGGGGCACTATCCTACCCGGTTTCACCTGAACGGGGAGATTCCCCCATATACAGGTCCATAACCTTTCGCTTCTAGGTTAGAGCGCATGCATGCGAGGGGGACACATGCAATCACCTATACCAACCTTGCACCACACTCACACACATATGCTAGGGACACATGCAAGTTTTCAGATGATTCCGACGTTCTTGCGGACTTCCACCGGCGAAACCCTGATCTGTGAGTGGGGACACATGCAATCACCTATACCAACCTGGCACCACACTCACACACATATGCTAGGGACACATGCAAGTTTTCATTGATTCCGACGTTCTCGTGGACTTCATCCGGCGAAACCCTAATGATCTGCGGGCCTCGGATCGTCTACCCCCCTAGACATTCTTCTGACAGGGGTAGCCCGGCGTAGCTCTCTCTTGTTTTGTGTCTGACTAGGTCATAGGATGATGTAAAACCATGTTGGTTCACAAGTTGGGGCACTATCCTACCCGGTTTCACCTGAACAGGGAGATTCCCCCTTATACAGGTCCATAACCTTTCGCTTCTAGGTTAGAGCGCATGCATGCGAGGGGGACACATGCAATCACCTATACAAACCTGGCACCACACTCACACACATATTCTAGGGACACATGCAAGTTTTCAGATGATTCCGACGTTCTCGTGGTCTTCCTCCGGCGAAACCCTGATCTGCGGGCCTCGGATCGTCTACCCCCATAGACATTCTTCTGACAGGGGTAGCCCGGCGTAGCTCTCTCTTGTTTTGTGTCTGACTAGGTCATAGGATGATGTAAAACCATGTTGGTTCACAAGTTGGGGCACTATCCTACCCGGTTTCACCTGAACAGGGAGATTCCCCCTTATACAGGTCCAGAACCTTCGCTTCTAGGTTAGAGCGCATGCATGCGAGGGGGACACATGCAATCACCTATACCAACCTTGCACCACACTCACACACATATGCTAGGGACACATGCAAGTTTTCAGATGATTCCGACGTTCGCGTGGTCTTCCTCCGACGAAACCCTGATCTGCGGGACTCGGATCGTCTACCCCCCTAGACATTCTTCTGACAGGGGTAGCCCGACGTAGCTCTCTCTTGTTTTGTGTCTGACTAGGTCATAGGATGATGTAAAACCATGTTGGTTCACAAGTTGGGGCACTATCCTACCCGGTTTCACGTGAACGGGGAGATTCCCCCTTATACAGGTCGAGAACCTTTCGCTTCTAGGTTAGAGCGCATGCATGCGAGAGGGACACATGCAATCACCTATAACAACCTTGCACCACACTCACACACATATGCTAGGGACACATGCAAGTTTTCAGATGATTCCGACGTTCTCGTGGTCTTCCTCCGGCGAAACCCTGATCTGCGGGACTCGGATCGTCTACCCCCCTAGACATTCTTCTGACAGGGGTAGCCCGGCGTAGCTCTCTCTTGTTTTGTGTCTGACTAGGTCATAGGATGATGTAAAACCATGTTGGTTCACAAGTTGGGGCACTATCCTACCCGGTTTCACGTGAACGGGGAGATTCCCCCTTATACAGGTCGAGAACCTTTTGCTTCTAGGTTAGAGCGCATGCATGCGAGAGGGACACATGCAATCACCTATAACAACCTTGCACCACACTCACACACATATGCTAGGGACACATGCAAGTTTTCAGATGATTCCGACGTTCTCGGGTCTTCCTTCGGCGAAACCCTGATCTGCGGGACTCGGATCGTCTACCCCCCTAGACATTCTTCTGACAGGGGTAGCCTGGCGTAGCTCTCTCTTGTTTTGTGTCTGACTAGGTGATAGGATGATGTAAAACCATGTTGGTTCACAAGTTGGGGCACTATCCTACCCGGTTTCACCTGAACGGGGAGATTCCCCCTTATACAGGTCCATAACCTTTCGCTTCTAGGTTAGAGCGCATGCATGCGAGGGGGACACATGCAATCACCTATACCAACCTTGAACCACACTCACACACATATGCTAGGGACACATGCAAGTTTTCAGATGATTCCGACGTTCTTGCGGACTTCCACCGGCGAAACCCTGATCTGCGGGACTCGGACCGTCTACCCCCCTAGACATTCTTTTGACAGGGGTAGCCCGGCGTAGCTCTTTCTTGTTTTGTATTTGATTATGTCATGGGATGATGTGAAACCATGTTGGTTCACAAGTTGGGGCACTATACGGCCCGATTTCACCATAACGGGGAGATTCCCCCTTATACAGGTCCAGAACCTTCGCTTCTAGGTTAGAGCGCATGCATGTGAGGGGGGACACATGCAATCACCTATACCAACCTGGCACCACACTCACACACATATGCTAGGGACACATGCAAGTTTTCATCGATTCCGACGTTCTCGTGGACATCCTCCGGCGAAACCCTGATGATCTGCGGGCCTCGGATTGTCTACCCCCCTAGACATTCTTCTGACAGGGGTAGCCCGGCGTAGCTCTCTCTTGTTTTGTGTCTGACGCGGTCATAGGATGATGTAAAACCATGTTGGTTCACAAGTTGGGGCACTATCCTACCCGGTTTCACATGAACGGGGAGATCCCCCTTATACAGGTCTAGAACCTTTCGCTTCTAGGTTAGAGCGCATGCATGCGAGAGGGACACATGCAATCACCTATAACAACCTTGCACCACACTCACACACATATGCTAGGGACACATGCAAGTTTTCAGATGATTCCGACGTTCTCGTGGTCTTCCTCCGGCGAAACCCTGATCTGCGGGACTCGGATCGTCTACCCCCCTAGACATTCTTCTGACAGGGGTAGCCCGGCGTAGCTCTCTCTTGTTTTGTGTCTGACTAGGTCATAGGATGATGTAAAACAATGTTGGTTCACAAGTTGGGGCACTATCCTACCCGGTTTCACGTGAACGGGGAGATTCCCCCTTATACTGGTCGAGAACCTTTTGCTTCTAGGTTAGAGCGCATGCATGCGAGAGGGACACATGCAATCACCTATAACAACCTTGCACCACACTCACACACATATGCTAGGGACACATGCAAGTTTTCAGATGATTCTGACGTTCTCGTGGTCTTCCTCCGGCGAAACCCTGATCTGCGGGACTCGGATCGTCTACCCCCCTAGACATTCTTCTGACAGGGGTAGCCTGGCGTAGCTCTCTCTTGTTTTGTGTCTGACTAGGTGATAGGATGATGTAAAACCATGTTGGTTCACAAGTTGGGGCACTATCCTACCCGGTTTCACCTGAACGGGGAGATTCCCCCTTATACAGGTCCATAACCTTTCGCTTCTAGGTTAGAGCGCATGCATGCGAGGGGGACACATGCAATCACCTATACCAACCTTGAACCACACTTACACACATATGCCAGGGACACATGCAAGTTTTCAGATGATTCCGACGTTCTTGCGGACTTCCACCGGCGAAACCCTGATCTGCGGGACTCGGACCGTCTACCCCCCTAGACATTCTTTTGACAGGGGTTGCCCGGCGTAGCTCTCTCTTGTTTTGTATTTGATTATGTCATGGGATGATGTGAAACCATGTTGGTTCACAAGTTGGGGCACTATACGGCCCGATTTCACCATAACGGGGAGATTCCCCCTTATACAGGTCCAGAACCTTCGCTTCTAGGTTAGAGCGCATGCATGTGAGGGGGGACACATGCAATCACCTATACCAACCTGGCACCACACTCACACACATATGCTAGGGACACATGCAAGTTTTCATCGATTCCGACGTTCTCGTGGACTTCCTCCGGCGAAACCCTGATGATCTGCGGGCCTCGGATCGTCTACCCCCCTAGACATTCTTCTGACAGGGGTAGCCCGGCGTAGCTCTCTCTTGTTTTGTGTCTGACTAGGTCATAGGATGATGTAAAACCATGTTGGTTCACAAGTTGGGGCACTATCCTACCCGGTTTCACATGAACGGGGAGATCCCCCCTTATACAGGTCTAGAACCTTTCGCTTCTAGGTTAGAGCGCATGCATGCGAGAGGGACACACGCAATCACCTATACCAACCTTTCACCACACTCACACACATATGCTAGGGACACATGCAAGTTTTCAGATGATTCCGACGTTCTCGTGGTCTTCCTCCGGCGAGACCCTGATCTGCGAGACTCAGATCGTCTACCCCCCTAGACATTCTTCTGATAGTGGTAGCCCGGCGTAGCTCTCTCTTGTTTGTGTCTGACTAGGTCATAGGATGATGTAAAACCATGTTGGTTCACAAGTTGGGGCACTATCCTACCCGGTTTCACCTGAACAGGGAGATTCCCCCTTATACAGGTCCATAACCTTTCGCTTCTAGGTTAGAGCGCATGCATGCGAGGGGGATACATGCAATCACCTATACCAACTTTGCACCACACTCACACACATATGCTAGGGACACATGCAAGTTTTCAGATGATTCCGACGATCTTGCGGACTTCCACCGGCGAAACCCTGATCTGCGGGACTCGGACCGTCTACCCCCCTAGACATTCTTCTGACAGGGGTAGCCCGGCGTAGCTCTCTCTTGTTTTGTGTTTGCTTATGTCATGGGATGATGTGAAACCATGTTGGTTCACAAGTTGGGGCACTATACGGCCCGGTTTCACCGTAACAGGGAGATTCCCCTTATACAGGTCCAGAACCTTCGCTTCTAGGTTAGAGCGCATGCATGTGAGGGGGACACATGCAATCACCTATACCAACCTGGCACCACACTCACACACATATGCTAGGGACACATGAAATTTTTCATCGATTCCGACGTTCTCGTGGACTTCCTCCGGCGAAACCCTGATGATCTGCGGGCCTCGGATCGTCTACCCCCCTAGACATTCTTCTGACAGGGGTAGCCCGGCGTAGCTCTCTCTTGTTTTGTGTCTGACTAGGTCATAGGATGATGTAAAACCATGTTGGTTCACAAGTTGGGGCACTATCCTACCCGGTTTCACGTGAACGGGGAGATTCCCCCTTATACAGGTCGAGAACCTTTCGCTTCTAGGTTAGAGCGCATGCATGCGAGAGGGACACATGCAATCACCTATACCAACCTTGCACCACACTCACACACATATGCTAGGGACACATGCAAGTTTTTAGATCATTCCGACGTTCTCGTGGTCTTCCTCCGACGAAACCCTGATCTGCGGGACTCGGATCGTCTACCCCCCTAGACATTCTTCTGACAGGGTAGCCCGACGTAGCTCACTCTTGTTTTGTGTCTGACTAGGTCATAGGATGATGTAAAACCATGTTGGTTCACAAGTTGGGGCACTATCCTACCTGGTTTCACCTGAACGGGGAGATTCCCCCTTATACAGGTCCATAACCTTTCGCTTCTAGGTTAGAGCGCATGCATGCGAGGGGGACACATGCAATCACCTATACAAACCTTGCACCACACTCACACACATATTCTAGGGACACATGCAAGTTTTCAGATGATTCCGACGTTCTCGTGGTCTTCCTCCGGCGAAACCCTGATCTGCGGGCCTCAGATCGTCTACCCCCCTAGACATTCTTCTGACAGGGGTAGCCCGGCGTAGCTCTCTCTTATTTTGTGTCTGACTAGGTCATAGGATGATGTAAAACCATGTTGGTTCACAAGTTGGGGCACTATCCTACCCGGTTTCACCTGAACAGGGAGATTCCCCCTTATGCAGGTCCAGAACCTTCGCTTCTAGGTTAGAGCGCATGCATGCGAGGGGGACACATGCAATCACCTATACCAACCTTGCACCACACTCACACACATATGCTAGGGACACATGCAAGTTTTCAGATGATTCCGACGTTCTCGTGGTCTTCCTCCGACGAAACCCTGATCTGCGGGACTCGGATCGTCTACCCCCCTAGACATTCTTCTGACAGGGGTAGCCCGGCGTAGCTCTCTCTTATTTTGTGTCTGACTAGGTCATAGGATGATGTAAAACCATGTTGGTTCACAAGTTGGGGCACTATCCTACCCGGTTTCACCTGAACAGGGAGATTCCCCCTTATGCAGGTCCAGAACCTTCGCTTCTAGGTTAGAGCGCATGCATGCGAGGGGGACACATGCAATCACCTATACCAACCTTGCACCACACTCACACACATATGCTAGGGACACATGCAAGTTTTCAAATGATTCCGACGTTCTTGCGGACTTCCACCGCCGAAACCCTGATCTGTGAGTGGGGACACATGCAATCACCTATACCAACCTGGCACCACACTCACACACATATGCTAGGGACACATGCAAGTTTTCATCGATTCCGACGTTCTCGTGGACTTCCTCCGGCGAAACCCTGATGATCTGCGGGCCTCGGATCGTCTACCCCCCTAGACATTCTTCTGACAGGGGTAGCCCGGCGTAGCTCTCTCTTGTTTTGTGTCTGACTAGGTCATAGGATGATGTAAAACCATGTTGGTTCACAAGTTGGGGCACTATCCTACCCGGTTTCACCTGAACAGGGAGATTCCCCCTTATACAGGTCCATAACCTTTCGCTTCTAGGTTAGAGCGCATGCATGCGAGGGGGACACATGCAATCACCTATACAAACCTTGCACCACACTCACAAACATATTCTAGGGACACATGCAAGTTTTCAGATGATTCCGACGTTCTCGTGGTCTTCCTCCGGCGAAACCCTGATCTGCGGGCCTCAGATCGTCTACCCCCCTAGACATTCTTCTGACAGGGGTAGCCCGGCGTAGCTCTCTCTTATTTTGTGTCTGACTAGGTCATAGGATGATGTAAAACCATGTTGGTTCACAAGTTGGGGCACTATCCTACCCGGTTTCACCTGAACAGGGAGATTCCCCCTTATGCAGGTCCAGAACCTTCGCTTCTAGGTTAGAGCGCATGCATGCGAGGGGGACACATGCAATCACCTATACCAACCTTGCACCACACTCACACACATATGCTAGGGACACATGCAAGTTTTCAGATGATTCCGACGTTCTCGTGGTCTTCCTCCGACGAAACCCTGATCTGCGGGACTCGGATCGTCTACCCCCCTAGACATTCTTCTGACAGGGGTAGCCCGGCGTAGCTCTCTCTTGTTTTGTGTCTGACTAGGTCATAGGATGATGTAAAACCATGTTGGTTCACAAGTTGGGGCACTATCCTACCCGGTTTCACGTGAACGAGGAGATTCCCCCTTATACAGGTCGAGAACCTTTCGCTTCTAGGTTAGAGCGCATGCATGCGAGAGGGACACATGCAATCACCTATAACAACCTTGCACCACACTCACACACATATGCTAGGGACACATGCAAGTTTTCAGATGATTCCGACGTTCTCGTGGTCTTCCTCCGGCGAAACCCTGATCTGCGGGACTCGGATCGTCTACCCCCCTAGACATTCTTCTGACAGGGGTAGCCCGGCGTAGCTCTCTCTTGTTTTGTGTCTAACTAGGTGATAGGATGATGTAAAACCATGTTGGTTCACAAGTTGGGGCACTATCCTACCCGGTTTCACCTGAACGGGGAGATTCCCCCTTATACAGGTCCATAACCTTTCGCTTCTAGGTTAGAGCGCATGCATGCGAGGGGGACACATGCAATCACCTATACCAACCTTGCACCACACTCACACACATATGCTAGGGACACATGCAAGTTTTCAGATGATTCCGACGTTCTTGCGGACTTCCACCGGCGAAACCCTGATCTGCGGGACTCGGACCGTCTACCCCCCTAGACATTCTTTTGACAGGGGTAGCCCGGCGTAGCTCTCTCTTGTTTTGTATTTGATTATGTCATGGGATGATGTGAAACCATGTTG
The DNA here is from genome assembly GCA_916181665.1 of Avena sativa. Taxonomy (NCBI): domain Eukaryota; kingdom Viridiplantae; phylum Streptophyta; class Magnoliopsida; order Poales; family Poaceae; genus Avena; species Avena sativa. The sequence continues at coordinate 390,342,713 of OV702296.1, forward strand.
GTTCACAAGTTGGGGCACTATACGGCCCGGTTTCACCATAACGGGGAGATTCCCCCTTATACAGGTCCAGAACCTTCGCTTCTAGGTTAGAGCGCATGCATGTGAGGGGGGACACATGCAATCACCTATACCAACCTGGCACCACACTCACACACATATGCTAGGGACACATGCAAGTTTTCATCGATTCCGACGTTCTCGTGGACTTCCTCCGGCGAAACCCTGATGATCTGCGGGCCTCGGATCGTCTACCCCCCTAGACATTCTTCTGACAGGGGTAGCCCGGCGTAGCTCTCTCTTGTTTTTTGTCTGACGCGGTCATAGGATGATGTAAAACCATGTTGGTTCACAAGTTGGGGCACTATCCTACCCGGTTTCACATGAACGGGGAGATCCCCCTTATACAGGTCTAGAACCTTTCGCTTCTAGGTTAGAGCGCATGCATGCGAGAGGGACACATGCAATCACCTATAACAACCTTGCACCACACTCACACACATATGCTAGGGACACATGCAAGTTTTCAGATGATTCCGACGTTCTCGTGGTCTTCCTCCGGCGAAACCCTGATCTGCGGGACTCGGATCGTCTACCCCCCTAGACATTCTTCTGACAGGGGTAGCCCGGCGTAGCTCTCTCTTGTTTTGTGTCTGACTAGGTCATAGGATGATGTAAAACAATGTTGGTTCACAAGTTGGGGCACTATCCTACCCGGTTTCACGTGAACGGGGAGATTCCCCCTTATACTGGTCGAGAACCTTTTGCTTCTAGGTTAGAGCGCATGCATGCGAGAGGGACACATGCAATCACCTATAACAACCTTGCACCACACTCACACACATATGCTAGGGACACATGCAAGTTTTCAGATGATTCTGACGTTCTCGTGGTCTTCCTCCGGCGAAACCCTGATCTGCGGGACTCGGATCGTCTACCCCCCTAGACATTCTTCTGACAGGGGTAGCCTGGCGTAGCTCTCTCTTGTTTTGTGTCTGACTAGGTGATAGGATGATGTAAAACCATGTTGGTTCACAAGTTGGGGCACTATCCTACCCGGTTTCACCTGAACGGGGAGATTCCCCCTTATACAGGTCCATAACCTTTCGCTTCTAGGTTAGAGCGCATGCATGCGAGGGGGACACATGCAATCACCTATACCAACCTTGAACCACACTTACACACATATGCCAGGGACACATGCAAGTTTTCAGATGATTCCGACGTTCTTGCGGACTTCCACCGGCGAAACCCTGATCTGCGGGACTCGGACCGTCTACCCCCCTAGACATTCTTTTGACAGGGGTTGCCCGGCGTAGCTCTCTCTTGTTTTGTATTTGATTATGTCATGGGATGATGTGAAACCATGTTGGTTCACAAGTTGGGGCACTATACGGCCCGATTTCACCATAACGGGGAGATTCCCCCTTATACAGGTCCAGAACCTTCGCTTCTAGGTTAGAGCGCATGCATGTGAGGGGGGACACATGCAATCACCTATACCAACCTGGCACCACACTCACACACATATGCTAGGGACACATGCAAGTTTTCATCGATTCCGACGTTCTCGTGGACTTCCTCCGGCGAAACCCTGATGATCTGCGGGCCTCGGATCGTCTACCCCCTAGACATTCTTCTGACAGGGGTAGCCCGGCGTAGCTCTCTCTTGTTTTGTGTCTGACTAGGTCATAGGATGATGTAAAACCATGTTGGTTCACAAGTTGGGGCACTATCCTACCCGGTTTCACATGAACGGGGAGATCCCCCCTTATACAGGTCTAGAACCTTTCGCTTCTAGGTTAGAGCGCATGCATGCGAGAGGGACACACGCAATCACCTATACCAACCTTTCACCACACTCACACACATATGCTAGGGACACATGCAAGTTTTCAGATGATTCCGACGTTCTCGTGGTCTTCCTCCGGCGAGACCCTGATCTGCGAGACTCAGATCGTCTACCCCCCTAGACATTCTTCTGATAGTGGTAGCCCGGCGTAGCTCTCTCTTGTTTGTGTCTGACTAGGTCATAGGATGATGTAAAACCATGTTGGTTCACAAGTTGGGGCACTATCCTACCCGGTTTCACCTGAACAGGGAGATTCCCCCTTATACAGGTCCATAACCTTTCGCTTCTAGGTTAGAGCGCATGCATGCGAGGGGGATACATGCAATCACCTATACCAACTTTGCACCACACTCACACACATATGCTAGGGACACATGCAAGTTTTCAGATGATTCCGACGATCTTGCGGACTTCCACCGGCGAAACCCTGATCTGCGGGACTCGGACCGTCTACCCCCCTAGACATTCTTCTGACAGGGGTAGCCCGGCGTAGCTCTCTCTTGTTTTGTGTTTGCTTATGTCATGGGATGATGTGAAACCATGTTGGTTCACAAGTTGGGGCACTATACGGCCCGGTTTCACCGTAACAGGGAGATTCCCCTTATACAGGTCCAGAACCTTCGCTTCTAGGTTAGAGCGCATGCATGTGAGGGGGACACATGCAATCACCTATACCAACCTGGCACCACACTCACACACATATGCTAGGGACACATGAAATTTTTCATCGATTCCGACGTTCTCGTGGACTTCCTCCGGCGAAACCCTGATGATCTGCGGGCCTCGGATCGTCTACCCCCCTAGACATTCTTCTGACAGGGGTAGCCCGGCGTAGCTCTCTCTTGTTTTGTGTCTGACTAGGTCATAGGATGATGTAAAACCATGTTGGTTCACAAGTTGGGGCACTATCCTACCCGGTTTCACGTGAACGGGGAGATTCCCCCTTATACAGGTCGAGAACCTTTCGCTTCTAGGTTAGAGCGCATGCATGCGAGAGGGACACATGCAATCACCTATACCAACCTTGCACCACACTCACACACATATGCTAGGGACACATGCAAGTTTTTAGATCATTCCGACGTTCTCGTGGTCTTCCTCCGACGAAACCCTGATCTGCGGGACTCGGATCGTCTACCCCCCTAGACATTCTTCTGACAGGGTAGCCCGACGTAGCTCTCTCTTGTTTTGTGTCTGACTAGGTCATAGGATGATGTAAAACCATGTTGGTTCACAAGTTGGGCCACTATCCTACCTGGTTTCACCTGAACGGGGAGATTCCCCCTTATACAGGTCCATAACCTTTCGCTTCTAGGTTAGAGTGCATGCATGCGAGGGGGACACATGCAATCACCTATACCAACCTTGCACCACACTCACACACATATGCTAGGGACACATGCAAGTTTTCAGATGATTCCGACGTTCTTGCGGACTTCCACCGCCGAAACCCTGGTCTGTGAGTGGGGACACATGCAATCACCTATACCAACCTGGCACCACACTCACACACATATGCTAGGGACACATGCAAGTTTTCATCGATTCCGACGTTCTCGTGGACTTCCTCCGGCGAAACCCTGATGATCTGCGGGCCTCGGATCGTCTACCCCCCTAGACATTCTTCTGACAGGGGTAGCCCGGCGTAGCTCTCTCTTGTTTTGTGTCTGACTAGGTCATAGGATGATGTAAAACCATGTTGGTTCACAAGTTGGGGCACTATCCTACCCGGTTTCACCTGAACAGGGAGATTCCCCCTTATACAGGTCCATAACCTTTCGCTTCTAGGTTAGAGCGCATGCATGCGAGGGGGACACATGCAATCACCTATACAAACCTTGCACCGCACTCACACACATATTCTAGGGACACATGCAAGTTTTCAGATGATTCCGACGTTCTCGTGGTCTTCCTCCGGCGAAACCCTGATCTGCGGGCCTCAGATCGTCTACCCCCCTAGACATTCTTCTGACAGGGGTAGCCCGGCGTAGCTCTCTCTTATTTTGTGTCTGACTAGGTCATAGGATGATGTAAAACCATGTTGGTTCACAAGTTGGGGCACTATCCTACCCGGTTTCACCTGAACAGGGAGATTCCCCCTTATGCAGGTCCAGAACCTTCGCTTCTAGGTTAGAGCGCATGCATGCGAGGGGGACACATGCAATCACCTATACCAACCTTGCACCACACTCACACACATATGCTAGGGACACATGCAAGTTTTCAGATGATTCCGACGTTCTCGTGGTCTTCCTCCGACGAAACCCTGATCTGCGGGACTCGGATCGTCTACCCCCCTAGACATTCTTCTGACAGGGGTAGCCCGGCGTAGCTCTCTCTTGTTTTGTGTCTGACTAGGTCATAGGATGATGTAAAACCATGTTGGTTCACAAGTTGGGGCACTATCCTACCCGGTTTCACGTGAACGAGGAGATTCCCCCTTATACAGGTCGAGAACCTTTCGCTTCTAGGTTAGAGCGCATGCATGCGAGAGGGACACATGCAATCACCTATAACAACCTTGCACCACACTCACACACATATGCTAGGGACACATGCAAGTTTTCAGATGATTCCGACGTTCTCGTGGTCTTCCTCCGGCGAAACCCTGATCTGCGGGACTCGGATCGTCTACCCCCCTAGACATTCTTCTGACAGGGGTAGCCCGGCGTAGCTCTCTCTTGTTTTGTGTCTGACTAGGTGATAGGATGATGTAAAACCATGTTGGTTCACAAGTTGGGGCACTATCCTACCCGGTTTCACCTGAACGGGGAGATTCCCCCTTATACAGGTCCATAACCTTTCGCTTCTAGGTTAGAGCGCATGCATGCGAGGGGGACACATGCAATCACCTATACCAACCTTGCACCACACTCACACACATATGCTAGGGACACATGCAAGTTTTCAGATGATTCCGACGTTCTTGCGGACTTCCACCGGCGAAACCCTGATCTGCGGGACTCGGACCGTCTACCCCCTAGACATTCTTTTGACAGGGGTAGCCCGGCGTAGCTCTCTCTTGTTTTGTATTTGATTATGTCATGGGATGATGTGAAACCATGTTGGTTCACAAGTTGGGGCACTATACGGCCCGGTTTCACCATAACGGGGAGATTCCCCCTTATACAGGTCCAGAACCTTCGCTTCTTGGTTAGAGCGCATGCATGTGAGGGGGGACACACGCAATCACCTATACCAACCTGGCACCACACTCACACACATATGCTAGGGACACATGCAAGTTTTCATCGATTCCGACGTTCTCGTGGACTTCCTCTGGCGAAACCCTGATGATCTGCGGGCCTCGGATCGTCTACCCCCCTAGACATTCTTCTGACAGGGGTAGCCCGGCGTAGCTCTCTCTTGTTTTGTGTCGGACTAGGTCATAGGATGATGTAAAACCATGTTGGTTCACAAGTTGGGGCACTATCCTACCCGGTTTCACGTGAACGGGGAGATTCCCCCTTATATAGGTCGAGAACCTTTCGCTTCTAGGTTAGAGCGCATGCATGCGAGAGGGACACATGCAATCACCTATACCAACCTTGCACCACACTCATACACATATGCTAGGGACACATGCAAGTTTTCATCGATTCCGACGTTCTCGTGGACTTCCTCCGGCGAAACCCTGATGATCTGCGGGCCTCGGATCGTCTACCCCCCTAGACATTCTTCTGACAGGGGTAGCCCGGCGTAGCTCTCTCTTGTTTTGTGTCTGACTAGGTCATAGGATGATGTAAAACCATGTTGGCTCACAAGTTGGGGCTCTATCCTACCCGGTTTCACCTGAACGGGGAGATTCCCCCTTATACAGGTCCATAACCTTTCGCTTCTAGGTTAGAGCGCATGCATGCGAGGGGGACACATGCAATCACCTATACCAACCTTGCACCACACTCACACACATATGCTAGGGACACATGAAATTTTTCATCGATTCCGACGTTCTCGTGTACTTCCTCCGGCGAAACCCTGATGATCTGCGGGCCTCGGACCGTCTACCCCCTAGACATTCTTCTGACAGGGGTAGCCCGGCGTAGCTCTCTCTTGTTTTGTGTCTGACTAGGTCATAGGATGATGTAAAACCATGTTGGTTCACAAGTTGGGGCACTATCCTACCCGGTTTCACTGTAACAGGGAGATTCCCCCTTATACAGGTCGAGAACCTTTCGCTTCTAGGTTAGAGCGCATGCATGCGAGAGGGACACATGCAATCACCTATACCAACCTTGCACCACACTCACACACATATGCTAGGGACACATGCAAGTTTTCATCGATTCCGACGTTCTCGTGGACTTCCTCCGGCGAAACCCTGATGATCTGCGGGCCTCGGATCGTCTACCCCCCTAGACATTCTTCTGACAGGGGTAGCCCGGCGTAGCTCTCTCTTGTTTTGTGTCTGACTAGGTCATAGGATGATGTAAAACCATGTTGGCTCACAAGTTGGGGCTCTATCCTACCCGGTTTCACCTGAACGGGGAGATTCCCCCTTATACAGGTCCATAACCTTTCGCTTCTAGGTTAGAGCGCATGCATGCGAGGGGGACACATGCAATCACCTATACCAACCTTGCACCACACTCACACACATATGCTAGGGACACATGCAAGTTTTCAGATGATTCCGACGTTCTTGCGGACTTCCACCGGCGAAACCCTGATCTGTGAGTGTTGACACATGCAATCACCTATACCAACCTGGCACCACACTCACACACATATGCTAGGGACACATGCAAGTTTTCATCGATTCCGACGTTCTCGTGGACTTCCTCCGGCGAAACCCTGATGATCTGCGGGCCACGGATCGTCTACCCCCCTAGACATTCTTCTGACAGGGATAGCCCGGCGTAGCTCTCTCTTGTTTTGTGTCTGACTAGGTCATAGGATGATGTAAAACCATGTTGGTTCACAAGTTGGGGCACTATCCTACCCGGTTTCACCTGAACAGGGAGATTCCCCCTTATACAGGTCCATAACCTTTCGCTTCTAGGTTAGAGCGCATGCATGCGAGGGGGACACATGCAATCACCTATACAAACCTGGCACCACACTCACACACATATTCTAGGGACACATGCAAGTTTTCAGATGATTCCGACGTTCTCGTGGTCTTCCTCCGGCGAAACCCTGATCTGTGGGCCTCGGATCGTCTACCCCCCTAGACATTCTTCTGACAGGGGTAGCCTGGCGTAGCTCTCTCTTGTTTTGTGTCTGACTAGGTCATAGGATGATGTAAAACCATGTTGGTTCACACGTTGGGGCACTATCCTACCCGGTTTCACCTGAACGGGGAGATTCCCCCTTATACAGGTCCAGAACCTTCGCTTCTAGGTTAGAGCGCATGCATGCGAGGGGGACACATGCAATCACCTATACCAACCTTGCACCACACTCACACACATATGCTAGGGACACATGCAAGTTTTCAGATGATTCCGACGTTCTCGTGGTCTTCCTCCGGCGAAACATTGATCTGCGGGACTCGGATCGTCTACCCCCTAGACATTCTTCTGTCAGGGGTAGCCCGGCGTAGCTCTCTCTTGTTTTGTGTCTGACTAGGTGATAGGATGATGTAAAACCATGTTGGTTCACAAGTTGGGGCACTATCCTACCCGGTTTCACCTGAACGGGGAGATTCCCCCCTATACCGGTCCATAACCTTTCGCTTCTAGGTTAGAGCGCATGCATGCGAGGGGGACACATGCAATCACCTATACCAACCTTGCACCACACTCACACACATATGCTAGGGAAACATGCAAGTTTTCAGATGATTCCGACGTTCTTGCGGACTTCCACCGGCGAAACCCTGATCTGCGGGACTCGGACCGTCTACCCCCCTAGACATTCTTTTGAAAGGGGTAGCCCGGCGTAGCTCTCTCTTGTTTTGTATTTGATTATGTCATGGGATGATGTGAAACCATGTTGGTTCACAAGTTGGGGCACTATACGGCCCGATTTCACCATAACGGGGAGATTCCCCCTTATACAGGTCCAGAACCTTCGCTTCTAGGTTAGAGCGCATGCATGTGAGGGGGGACACATGCAATCACCTATACCAACCTGGCACCACACTCACACACATATGCTAGGGACACATGCAAGTTTTCATCGATTCCGACGTTCTCGTGGACTTCCTCTGGCGAAACCCTGATGATCTGCGGGCCTCGGATCGTCTACCCCCTAGACATTCTTCTGACAGGGGTAGCCCGGCGTAGCTCTCTCTTGTTTTGTGTCTGACTAGGTCATAGGATGATGTAAAACCATGTTGGTTCACAAGTTGGGGCACTATCCTACCCGGTTTCACATGAACGGGGAGATCCCCCCTTATACAGGTTTAGAACCTTTCGCTTCTAGGTTAGAGCGCATGCATGCGAGAGGGACACACGCAATCACCTATACCAACCTTGCACCACACTCACACACATATGCTAGGGACACATGCAAGTTTTCAGATGATTCCGACGTTCTCGTGGTCTTCCTCCGGCGAAACCCTGATCTGCGAGACTCGGATCGTCTACCCCCCTAGACATTCTTCTGATAGTGGTAGCCCGGCGTAGCTCTCTCTTGTTTGTGTCTGACTAGGTCATAGGATGATGTAAAACCATGTTGGTTCACAAGTTGGGGCACTATCCTACCCGGTTTCACCTGGACAGGGAGATTCCCCCTTATACAGGTCCATAACCTTTCGCTTCTAGGTTAGAGCGCATGCATGCGAGGGGGACACATGCAATCAGCTATACCGACCTTGCACCACACTCACACACATATGCTAGGGACACATGCAAGTTTTCAGATGATTCCGACGATCTTGCGGACTTCCACCGGCGAAACCCTGATCTGCGGGACTCGGACCGTCTACCCCCCTAGACATTCTTCTGACAGGGGTAGCCCGGCGTAGCTCTCTCTTGTTTTGTGTCTGATTATGTCATGGGATGATGTGAAACCATGTTGGTTCACAAGTTGGGGCACTATCCTACCCGGTTTCACCGTAACAGGGAGATTCCCCCTTATACAGGTCTAGAACCTTCGCTTCTAGGTTAGAGCGCATGCATGTGAGGGGGGACACATGCAATCACCTATACCAACCTGGCACCACACTCACACACATATGCTAGGGACACATGAAATTTTTCATCGATTCCGACGTTCTCGTGTACTTCCTCCGGCGAAACCCTGATGATCTGCGGGCCTCAGATCGTCTACCCCCCTAGACATTCTTCTGACAGGGGTAGCCCGGCGTAGATCTCTCTTGTTTTGTGTCTGACTAGGTCATAGGATGATGTAAAACCATGTTGGTTCACAAGTTGGGGCACTATCCTACCCGGTTTCACGTGAACGGGGAGATTCCCCCTTATACAGGTCGAGAACCTTTCGCTTCTAGGTTAAAGCGCATGCATGCGAGAGGGACACATGTAATCACCTATACCAACCTTGCACCACACTCACACACATATGCTAGGGACACATGCAAGTTTTCAGATGTTTCCGACGTTCTCGTGGTCTTCCTCCGGCGAAACCCTGATCTACGTGACTCAGATCGTCTACCCCCCTAGACATTCTTCTGACAGGGGTAGCCCGGCATAGCTCTCTCTTGTTTTGTGTCTGACTAGGTCATAGGATGATGTAAAACCATGTTGGCTCACAAGTTGGGGCACTATCCTACCCGGTTTCACCTGAACGGGGAGATTCCCCCTTATACAGGTCCATAACCTTTCGCTTCTAGGTTAGAGCGCATGCATGCGAGGGGGACACATGCAATCACCTATATAGACCTTGCACCACACTCACACACATATGCTAGGGACACATGCAAGTTTTCAGATGATTCCGACGTTCTTGCGGACTTCCACCGGCGAAACCCTGATCTGCGGGACTTGGACCGTCTACCCCCCTAGACATTCTTCTGACAGGGGTAGCCCGGCGTAGCTCTCTCTTGTTTTGTGTTTGATTATGTCATGGGATGATGTGAAACCATGTTGGTTCACAAGTTGGGGCACTATACGGCCCGGTTTCACTGTAACAGGGAGATTCCCCCTTATACAGGTCCAGAACCTTCGCTTCTAGGTTAGAGCGCATGCATGTGAGGGGGGACACATGCAATCACCTATACCAACCTGGCACCACACTCACACACATATTCTAGGGACACATGAAAGTTTTCATCGATTCCGACGTTCTCGTGGACTTCCTCCGGCGAAACCCTGATGATCTGCGGGCCTCGGATCGTCTACCCCCCTAGACATTCTTCTGACAGGGGTAGCCCGGCGTAGCTCTCTCTTTTTTTGTGTCTGACTAGGTCATAGGATGATGTAAAACCATGTTGGTTCACAAGTTGGGGCACTATCCTACCCGGTTTCACGTGAACGGGGAGATTCCCCCTTATACAGGTCGAGAACCTTTCGCTTCTAGGTTAGAGCGCATGCATGCGAGAGGGACACATGCAATCACCTATACCAACCTTGCACCACACTCACACACATATGCTAGGGACACATGCAAGTTTTTAGATGATTCCGACGTTTTGGTGGTCTTCCTCCGGCGAAACCCTGATCTGCGGGACTCGGATCGTCTACCCCCCTAGACATTCTTCTGACAGGGTAGCCCGACGTAGCTCTCTCTTGTTTTGTGTCTGACTAGGTCATAGGATGATGTAAAACCATGTTGATTCACAAGTTGGGGCACTATCCTACCTGGTTTCAGCTGAACGGGGAGATTCCCCCTTATACAGGTCCATAACCTTTCGCTTCTAGGTTAGAGCGCATGCATGCGAGGGGGACACATGCAATCACCTATACCAACCTTGCACCACACTCACACACATATGCTAGGGACACATGCAAGTTTTCAGATGATTCCGACGTTCTGGCGGACTTCCACCGGCAAAACCCTGATCTGCGGGACTCGGACCGTCTACCCCCCTAGACATTCTTCTGACGGGGGTAGCTCGGTGTAGCTCTCTCTTGTTTTGTGTTTGATTATGTCATGGGATGATGTGAAACCATGTTGGTTCCCAAGTTGGGGCACTATACGGCCCGGTTTCACCGTAACAGGGAGATTCCCCCTTATACAGGTCCAGAACCTTCGCTTCTAGGTTAGAGCGCATGCATGTGAGGGGGGACACATGCAATCACCTATATATACCAACCTGGCACCACACTCACACACATATGCTAGGGACACATGCAAGTTTTCATCGATTCCGACGTTCTCGTGGACTTCCTCCGGCGAAACCCTGATGATCTGCGGGCCTCGGATCGTCTACCTAATGGAAATGAAGTTCAGCATCCTCTAGAACCTTATGGTCTATTGCAAAGTTAGTGTTTCCATGGTCTGAATACTAACAAATAGGCAACAAAAAGTTAACTAAAAACTTTAAATAAATACATTGGAAAGAAAAAAATAAAAAGAAAATTAGAAAATACCTAAAGGCACACGGGAAAGGACAAAACACACGGCAAAGAGGTCCTTTGCCGTGTGCCTGTCGCCGTCCAACACACGACAAAGGTCCTTTGCCGTGTGTCTCTCTCCCTCAGACACACGGCAAAGAATTTTTTTCACCTTTAGCAAGGCTTTTATTACATATATGTTAGGTGATATTATTTCATAGGATCATGAGAGCACACATATGATCATAGGTTATTGTGGTCTTGATCACTATATACATGCACCCCCCTGATTCCGACGTTCTCGTGGACTTCCTCCGGCGAAACCCTGATGATCTACGGGCCTCGGATCGTCTACCCCCTAGACATTCTTCTCACAGGGGTAGCCCGGCGTAGCTCTCTCTTGTTTTGTGTTTTATTATGTCATGGGATGATGTGAAACCATGTTGGTTCACAAGTTGGGGCACTATACGGCCCGGTTTCACCGTAACGGGGAGATTCCCCCTTATACAGGTCCAGAACCTTCGCTTCTAGGTTAGAGCGCATGCATGTGAGGGGGGACACATGCAATCACCTATATCAACCTGGCACCACACTCACACACATATGCTAGGGACACATGCAAGTTTTCATCGATTCCGACGTTCTCGTGGACTTCCTCCGGCGAAACCCTGATGATCTGCGGGCCTCGGATCGTCTACCCCCCTAGACATTCTTCTGATAGGGGTAGCCCGGCGTAGCTCTCTCTTGTTTTGTGTCTGACTAGGTCATAGGATGATGTAAAACCATGTCGGTTCACAAGTTGGGGCACTATCCTACCCGGTTTCACCTGAACGAGGAGATTCCCACTCATACAGGTCTAGAACCTTTCGCTTCTAGGTTAGAGCGCATGCATGCGAGGGGGACACATGCAATCACCTATTCCAACCTTGCACCACACTCACACACATATGCTAGGGACACATGCAAGTTTTCAGATGATTCCGACGTTCTCGTGGTCTTCCTCCGGCGAAACCCTGATCTGCGGGACTCGAATCGTCTACCCCCCTAGACATTCTTCTGACAGGGGTAGCCCGGCGTAGCTCTCTCTTGTTTTGTGTCTGACTAGGTCATAGGATGATGTAAAACCATGTTGGTTCATAAGTTGGGGCACTATCCTACCCGGTTTCACCTGAACGGGGAGATTCCCCCTTATACAGGTCCATAACCTTCCGCTTCTAGGTTAGAGCGCATGCATGCGAGGGGGAATCATGCAATCACCTATACCAACCTTGCACCACACTCACACACATATGCTAGGGACACATGCAAGTTTTCAGATGATTCCGACGTTCTTGCGGACTTCCACCGGCGAAACCCTGATCTGCGGAACTCGGACTGTCTACCCCCCTAGACATTCTTCTGACAGGGGTAGCCCGGCGTAGCTCTCTCTTGTTTTGTGTTTGATTATGTCATGGGATGATGTGAAACCATGTTGGTTCACAAGTTGGGGCACTATACGGCCCGGTTTCACCGTAACGGGGAGATTCCCCGTTATACAGGTCCAGAACCTTCGCTTCTAGGTTAGAGCGCATGCATGTGAGGGGGGACACATGCAATCACCTATACCAACCTGGCACCACACTCACACACATATGCTAGGGACACATGCAAGTTTTCATCGATTCCGACGTTCTCGTGGACTTCCTCCGGCGAAACCCTGATGATCTGTGGGCCTCGGATCGTCTACCCCCCTAGACATTCTTCTGACAGGGGTAGCCCGGCGTAGCTCTCTCTTGTTTTGTGTCTGACTAGGTCATAGGATGATGTAAAACCATGTTGGTTCACAAGTTGGGGCACTATCCTACCTGGTTTCACCTGAACGGGGAGATTCCCCCTTATACAGGTCCAGAACCTTTCGCTTCTAGGTTAGAGCGCATGCATGCGAGTGGGACACATGCAATCACCTATATAGACCTTGCACCACACTCACACACATATGCTAGGGACACGTGCAAGTTTTCAGATAATTCCGACGCTCTCGTGGTCTTCCTCCGGCGAAACCCTGATCTGCGGGCCTCGGATAGTCTACCCCCTAGACATTCTTCTGACAGGGGTAGCCCGGCGTAGCTCTCTCTTGTTTTGTGTCTAACTAGGTCATAGGATGATGTAAAACCATGTTGGTTCACAAGTTGGGGCACTATCCTACCCGGTTTCACCTGAACGGGGAGATTCCCCCTTATACAGGTCCAGAACCTTCGCCTCTAGGTTAGAGCGCATGCATGCGAGGGGGACACATGTAATCACCTATACCAACCTTGCACCACACTCACACACATATGCTAGGGACACATGCAAGTTTTCAGATGATTCCGACGTTCTCATGGTCTTCCTCCGACGAAACCCTGATCTGCGGGACTCGGATCGTCTACCCCCCTAGACATTCTTCTGACAGGGGTAGCCCGGCATAGCTCTCTCTTTTTTTGTGTCTGACTAGGTCCTAGGATGATGTAAAACCATGTTGGTTCACAAGTTGGGGCACTATTCTACCCGGTTTCACGTGAACGGGGAGATTCCCCCTTATACAGGTCGAGAACCTTTCGCTTCTAGGTTAGAGCGCATGCATGCGAGAGGGACACATGCAATCACCTATACCAACCTTGCACCACACTCACACACATATGCTAGGGACACATGCAAGTTTTTAGATGATTCCGACGTTCTCGTGGTCTTCCTCCGGCGAAACCCTGATCTGCGGGACTCGGAACGTCTACCCCCCTAGACATTCTTCTGACAGGGTAGCCCGACGTAGCTCTCTCTTGTTTTGTGTCTGACTAGGTCATAGGATGATGTAAAACCATGTTGGTTCACAAGTTGGGGCACTATCCTACCTGGTTTCACCTGAACGGGGAGATTCCCCCTTATACAGGTCCATAACCTTTCGCTTCTAGGTTAGAGCGCATGCATGCGAGGGGGACACATGCAATCACCTATACCAACCTTGCACCACACTCACACACATATGCTAGGGACACATGCAAGTTTTCAGATGATTCCGACGTTCTTGCGGACTTCCACCGGCGAAACCCTGATCTGTGAGTGGGGACACATGCAATCACCTATACCAACCTGGCACCACACTCACACACATATGCTAGGGACACATGCAAGTTTTCATCGATTCCGACGTTCTCGTGGACTTCCTCCGGCGAAACCCTGATGATCTGCGGGCCTCGGATCGTCTACCCCCCTAGACATTCTTCTGACAGGGGTAGCCCGGCGTAGCTCTCTCTTGTTTTGTGTCTGACTAGGTCATAGGATGATGTAAAACCATGTTGGTTCACAAGTTGGGGCACTATCCTACCCGGTTTCACCTGAACAGGGAGATTCCCCCTTATACAGGTCCATAACCTTTCGCTTCTAGGTTAGAGCGCATGCATGCGAGGGGGACACATGCAATCACCTATACAAACCTTGCACGACACTCATACACATATTCTAGGGACACATGCAAGTTTTCAGATGATTCCGACGTTCTCGTGGTCTTCCTCCGGCGAAACCCTGATCTGTGGGCCTCGGATCGTCTACCCCCCTAGACATTCTTCTGACAGGGGTAGCCCGGTGTAGCTCTCTCTTGTTTTGTGTCTGACTAGGTCATAGGATGATGTAAAACCATGTTGGTTCACAAGTTGGGGCACTATCCTACCCGGTTTCACCTGAACGGGGAGATTCCCCCTTATACAGGTCCAGAACCTTCGCTTCTAGGTTAGAGCGCATGCATGCGAGGGGGACACATGCAATCACCTATACCAACCTTGCACCACACTCACACACATATGTTAGGGACACATGCAAGTTTTCAGATGATTCCGACGTTCTCGTGGTCTTCCTCCGACGAAACCCTGATCTGCGGGACTCGGATCGTCTACCCCCCTAGACATTCTTCTGACAGGGGTAGCCCGGCGTAGCTCTCTCTTGTTTTGTGTCTGACTAGGTCATAGGATGATGTAAAACCATGTTGGTTCACAAGTTGGGGCACTATCCTACCCGGTTTCACGTGAACGGGGAGATTCCCCCTTATACAGGTCCATAACCTTCCGCTTCTAGGTTAGAGCGCATGCATGCGAGGGGGAATCATGCAATCACCTATACCAACCTTGCACCACACTCACACACATATGCTAGGGACACATGCAAGTTTTCAGATGATTCCGACGTTCTTGCGGACTTCCACCGGCGAAACCCTGATCTGCGGGACTCGGACTGTCTACCCCCCTAGACATTCTTCTGACAGGGGTAGCCCGGCGTAGATCTCTCTTGTTTTGTGTTTGATTATGTCATGGGATGATGTGAAACCATGTTGGTTCACAAGTTGGGGCACTATACGGCCCGGTTTCACCGTAACGGGGAGATTCCCCCTTATACAGGTCCAGAACCTTCGCTTCTAGGTTAGAGCGCATGCATGTGAGGGGGGACACATGCAATCACCTATACCAACCTGGCACCACACTCACACACATATGCTAGGGACACATGCAAGTTTTCATCGATTCCGACGTTCTCGTGGACTTCCTCCGGCGAAACCCTGATGATCTGCGGGCCTCGGATCGTCTACCTAATGGAAATGAAGTTCAACATCCTCTAGAACCTTATGGTCTATTGCAAAGTTAGTGTTTCCATGGTCTGAATACTTACAAATAGGCAACAAAAAGTTAACTAAAAACTTTAAATAAATACATTTGAAAGAAAAAAATAAAAAGAAAATTAGAAAATACCTAAAGACACACGGCAAAGGACAAAACACACGGCAAAGAGGTCCTTTGTCGTGTGCCTGTCGCCGTCAAACACACGGCAAAGGTCCTTTGCCGTGTGTCTCTCTCCCTCAGACACACGGCAAAGAATTTTTTTCACCTTTAGCAAGGCTTTTATTACATATATGTTAGGTGATATAATTTCATAGGATCATGAGAGCACACATATGATCATAGGTTATTGTGGTCTTGATCACTATATACATGCACCCCCCTGATTCCGACGTTCTCGTGGACTTCCTCCGACGAAACCCTGATGATCTACGGGCCTCGGATCGTCTACCCCCTAGACATTCTTCTGACAGGGGTAGCCCGGCGTAGCTCTCTCTTGTTTTGTGTTTGATTATGTCATGGGATGATGTGAAACCATGTTGGTTCACAAGTTGGGGCACTATATGGCCCGGTTTCACCGTAACGGGGAGATTCCCCCTTATACAGGTCCAGAACCTTTGCTTCTAGGTTAGAGCGCATGCATGTGAGTGGGGACACATGCAATCACCTATATCAACCTGGCACCACACTCACACACAGATGCTAGGGACACATGCAAGTTTTCATCGATTCCGACGTTCTCGTGGACTTCCTCCGGCAAAACCCTGATGATCTGCGGGCCTCGGATCGTCTACCCCCCTAGACATTCTTCTGACAGGGGTAGCCCGGCGTAGCTCTCTCTTGTTTTGTGTCTGACTAGGTCATAGGATGATGTAAAACCATGTCGGTTCACAAGTTGGGGCACTATCCTACCCGGTTTCACCTGAACGAGGAGATTCCCCCTCATACAGGTCTAGAACCTTTCGCTTCTAGGTTAGAGCGCATGCATGCGAGGGGGACACATGCAATCACCTATACCAACCTTGCACCACACTCACACACATATGCTAGGGACACATGCAAGTTTTCAGATGATTCCGACGTTCTCCTGGTCTTCCTCCGGCGAAACCCTGATCTGCGGGACTCGAATCGTCTACCCCCTAGACATTCTTCTGACAGGGGTAGCCCGGCGTAGCTCTCTCTTGTTATGTGTCTGACTAGGTCATAGGATGATGTAAAACCATGTTGGTTCACAAGTTGGGGCACTATCCTACCCGGTTTCACCTGAACGGGGAGATTCCCCCTTATACAGGTCCATAACCTTCCGCTTCTAGGTTAGAGCGCATGCATGCGAGGGGGAATCATGCAATCACCTATACCAACCTTGCACCACACTCACACACATATGCTAGGGACACATGCAAGTTTTCAGATGATTCTGACGTTCTTGCGGACTTCCACCGGCGAAACCCTGATCTGCGGAACTCGGACTGTCTACCCCCCTAGACATTCTTCTGACAGGGGTAGCCCGGCGTAGCTCTCTCTTGTTTTGTGTTTGATTATGTCATGGGATGATGTGAAACCATGTTGGTTCACAAGTTGGGGCACTATACGGCCCGGTTTCACCGTAACGGGGAGATTCCCCGTTATACAGGTCCAGAACCTTCGCTTCTAGGTTAGAGCGCATGCATGTGAGGGGGGACACATGCAATCACCTATACCAACCTGGCACCACACTCACACACATATGCTAGGGACACATGCAAGTTTTCATCGATTCCGACGTTCTCGTGGACTTCCTCCGGCGAAACCCTGATGATCTGCGGGCCTCGGATCGTCTACCCCCCTAGACATTCTTCTGACAGGGGTAGCCCAGCGTAGCTCTCTCTTGTTTTGTGTCTGACTAGGTCATAGGATGATGTAAAACCATGTTGGTTCACAAGTTGGGGCACTATCCTACCTGGTTTCACCTGAACGGGGAGATTCCCCCTTATACAGGTCCAGAACATTTCGCTTCTAGGTTAGAGCGCATGCATGCGAGGGGGACACATGCAATCACCTATATAGACCTTGCATCACACTCACACACATATGCTAGGGACACATGCAAGTTTTCAGATAATTCCGACGCTCTCGTGGTCTTCCTCCGGCGAAACCCTGATCTGCGGGCCTCGGATAGTCTACCCCCTAGACATTCTTCTGACAGGGGTAGCCCGGCGTAGCTCTCTCTTGTTTTGTGTCTAACTAGGTCGTAGGATGATGTAAAACCATGTTGGTTCACAAGTTGGGGCACTATACTACCCGGTTTCACCTGAACGGGGAGATTCCCCCTTATACAGGTCCAGAACCTTCGCCTCTAGGTTAGAGCGCATGCATGCGAGGGGGACACATGTAATCACCTATACCAACCTTGCACCACACTCACACACATATGCTAGGGACACATGCAAGTTTTCAGATGATTCCGACGTTCTCGTGGTCTTCCTCCGACGAAACCCTGATCTGTGGGACTCGGATCGTCTACCCCCTAGACATTCTTCTGATAGGGGTAGCCCGGCATAACTCTCTATTTTTTTGTGTCTGACTAGGTCATAGGATGATGTAAAACCATGTTGGTTCACAAGTTGGGGCACTATTCTACCCGGTTTCACTTGAACGGGGAGATTCCCCCTTATACAGGTCGAGAACCTTTCGCTTCTAGGTTAGAGCGCATGCATGCGAGAGGGACACATGCAATCACCTATACCAACCTTGCACCACACTCACACACATATGCTAGGGACACATGCAAGTTTTCAGATGATTCTGACGTTCTCGTGGTCTTCCTTCGGCGAAACCCTGATCTGCGGGACTCAGATCGTCTACCCCCCTAGACATTCTTCTGATAGGGGTAGCCCGGCGTAGATCTCTCTTGTTTTGTGTCTGACTAGGTCATAGGATGATGTAAAACCATGTTGGTTCACAAGTTGGGGCACTATCCTACCCGGTTTCACCTGAACGGGGAGATTCCCCCTTATACAGGTCCATAACCTTTCGCTTCTAGGTTAGAGCGCTTGCATGCGAGGGGGACACATGCAATCACCTATACCAACCTTTCACCACACCCACACACATATGCTAGGGACACATGCAAGTTTTCAGATGATTCCGACGTTCTTGCGGACTTCCACCGGCGAAACCCTGATCTGCGGGACTCGGACCGTCTACCCCCCTAAACATTCTTCTGACAGGGGTAGCTCGGCGTATCTCTCTCTTGTTTTGTGTTTGATTATGTCATGGGATGATGTGAAACCATGTTGGTTCACAAGTTGGGGTACTATACGGCCCGGTTTCACCGTAACAGGGAGATTCCCCCTTATACAGGTCCAGAACCTTCGCTTCTAGGTTAGAGCGCATGCATGTGAGGGGGGACACATGCAATCACCTATATATACCAACCTCGCACCACACTCACACACATATGCTAGGGACACATGCAAGTTTTCATCGATTCCGACGTTCTCGTGGACTTCCTCCGGCGAAACCCTAATGATCTGCGGGCCTCGGATCGTCTACCTAATGGAAATGAAGTTCAGCATCCTCTAGAACCTTATGGTCTATTGCAAAGTTAGTGTTTCCATGGTCTGAATACTTACAAATAGGCAACAAAAAGTTAACTAAAAACTTTAAATAAATACATTTGAAAGAAAAAAATAAAAATAAAATTAGAAAATACCTAAAGACACACGGCAAAGGACAAAACACACGGCAAAGAGGTCCTTTGCCGTGTGCCTGTCGCCGTCAAACACACGGCAAAGGTCCTTTGCCGTGTGTCTCTCTCCCTCAGACACACGGCAAAGAATTTTTTTCACCTTTAGCAAGGCTTTTATTACATATATGTTAGGTGATATTATTTCATAGGATCATGAGAGCACACATATGATCATAGGTTATTGTGGTCTTGATCACTATATACATGCACCCCCTGATTCCGACGTTCTCGTGGACTTCCTCCGACGAAACCCTGATGATCTACGGGCCTCGGATCGTCTATCCCCTAGACATTCTTCTGACAGGGGTAGCCCGGCGTAGCTCTCTCTTGTTTTGTGTTTGATTATGTCATGGGATGATGTGAAACCATGTTGGTTCACAAGTTGGGGCACTATATGGCCCGGTTTCACCGTAACGGGGAGATTCCCCCTTATACAGGTCTAGAACCTTCGCTTCTAGGTTAGAGCGCATGCATGTGAGGGGGGACACATGCAATCACCTATATCAACCTGGCACCACACTCACACACAGATGCTAGGGACACATGCAAGTTTTCATCGATTCCGACGTTCTCGTGGACTTCCTCCGGCGAAACCCTGATGATCTGCGGGCCTCGGATCGTCTACCCCCCTAGACATTCTTCTGACAGGGGTAGCCCGGGGTAGCTCTCTCTTGTTTTGTGTCTGACTAAGTCATAGGATGATGTAAAACCATGTTGGTTCACAAGTTGGGGCACAATCCTACCCGGTTTCACCTGAACGAGGAGATTCCCCCTCATACAGGTCCAGAACCTTTCGCTTCTAGGTTAGAGCGCATGCATGCGAGGGGGACACATGCAATCACCTATACCAACCTTGCACCACACTCACACACATATCCTAGGGACACATGCAAGTTTTCAGATGATTCCGACGTTCTCGTGGTCTTCCTCCGGCGAAACCCTGATCTGCGGGACTCGAATCGTCTACCCCCCTAGACATTCTTCTGACAGGGGTAGCCCGGTGTAGCTCTCTCTTGTTTTGTGTCTGACTAGGTCATAGGATGATGTAAAACCATGTTGGTTCACAAGTTGGGGCACTATCCTACCCGGTTTCACCTGAATGGGGAGATTCCCCCTTATACAGGTCCATAACCTTCCGCTTCTAGGTTAGAGCGCATGCATGCGAGGTGGACACATGCAATCACCTATACCAACCTTGCACCACACTCACACACATATGCTAGGGACACATGCAAGTTTTCAGATGATTCCGACGTTCTTGCGGACTTCCACCGGCGAAACCCTGATCTGCGGGACTCGGACCGTCTACCCCCCTAGACATTCTTCTGACAGGGGTAGCCCGGCGTAGCTCTCTCTTGTTTTGTGTTTGATTATGTCATGGGATGATGTGAAACCATGTTGGTTCACAAGTTGGGGCACTATACGGCCCGGTTTCACCGTAACGGGGAGATTCACCCTTATACAGGTCCAGAACCTTCGCTTCTAGGTTAGAGCGCATGCATGTGAGGGGGGACACATGCAATCACCTATACCAACCTGGCACCACACTCACACACATATGCTAGGGACACATGCAAGTTTTCATCGATTCCAACGTTCTCGTGGACTTCCTCCGGCGAAACCCTAATGATCTGCAGGCCTCGGATCGTCTACCCCCCTAGACATTCTTCTGACAGGGGTAGCCGACGTAGCTCTCTCTTGTTTTGTGTCTGACTAGGTCATAGGATGATGTAAAACCATGTTGGTTCACAAGTTGGGGCACTATCCTGCCTGGTTTCACCTGAACGGGGAGATTCCCCCTTATACAGGTCCAGAACCTTTCGCTTCTAGGTTAGAGCGCATGCATGCGAGGGGGACACATGCAATCACCTATACAAACCTTGCACCACACTCACACACAATGCTAGGGACACATGCAAGTTTTCAGATGATTCCGACGTTCTCGTGGTCTTCCTCCGGCGAAATCCTGATCTGCGGGCCTCGGATCGTCTACCCCCCTAGACATTCTTCTGACAGGGGTAGCCTGGCGTAGCTCTCTCTTGTTTTGTGTCTGACTAGGTCATAGGATGATGTAAAACCATGTTGGTTCACAAGTTGGGGAACTATCCTACCCGGTTTCACCTGAACGGGGAGATTCCCCCTTATACAGGTCCAGAACCTTCGCTTCTAGGTTAGAGCGCATGCATGCGAGGGGGACACATGCAATCACCTATACCAACCTTGCACCACACTCACACACACATATGCTAGGGACACATGCAAGTTTTCAGATGATTCCGACGTTCTCGTGGTCTTCCTCCGACGAAACCCTGATCTGCGGGACTCTGATCGTCTACCCCCCTAGACATTCTTCTGACAGGGGTAGCCCGGTGTAGCTCTCTCTTGTTTTGTGTCTGACTAGGTCATAGGATGATGTAAAACCATGTTGGTTCACAAGTTGGGGCACTATCCTACCCGGTTTCACGTGAACGGGGAGATTCCCCCTTATACAGGTCGAGAACCTTTCGCTTCTAGGTTAGAGCGCATGCATGCGAGAGGGACACATGCAAT
This sequence comes from Avena sativa, assembly GCA_916181665.1. Taxonomy (NCBI): domain Eukaryota; kingdom Viridiplantae; phylum Streptophyta; class Magnoliopsida; order Poales; family Poaceae; genus Avena; species Avena sativa. The sequence goes on from OV702296.1 coordinate 390,364,862, forward strand.
CACCTATACCAACCTTGCACCACACTCACACACATATGCTAGGGACACATGCAAGTTTTCAGATGATTCCGACGTTCTCGTGGTCTTCCTCCGGCGAAACCCTGATCTGCGGGACTCGGATCGTCTACCCCCCTAGACATTCTTCTGACAGGGGTAGCCCGGCGTAGCTCTCTCTTGTTTTGTGTCTGACTAGGTCATAGGATGATGTAAAACCATGTTGGTTCACAAGTTGGGGCACTATCCTACCCGGTTTCACCCGAACAGGGAGATTCCCCCTTATACAGGTCCAGAACCTTTCGCTTCTAGGTTAGAGCGCATGCATGCGAGGGGGACACACGCAATCACCTATACCAACCTTGCTCCACACTCACACACATATGCTAGGGACACATGCAAGTTTTCAGATGATTCCGACGTTCTCGTGGTCTTCCTCCGGCGAAACCCTGATCTGCGAGACTCAGATCGTCTACCCCCCTAGACATTCTTCTGATAGTGGTAGCCCGGCGTAGCTCTCTCTTGTTTGTGTCTGACTAGGTCATAGGATGATGTAAAACCATGTTGGTTCACAAGTTGGGGCACTATCCTACCCGGTTTCACCTAAACAGGGAGATTCCCCCTTATACAGGTCCATAACCTTTCGCTTCTAGGTTAGAGCGCATGCATGCGAGGGGGACACATGCAATCACCTATACCAACCTTGCACCACACTCACACACATATGCTAGGCACACATGCAAGTTTTCAGATGATTCCGACGATCTTGCGGACTTCCACCGGCGAAACCCTGATCTGCGGGACTCGGACCGTCTACCCCCCTAGACATTCTTCTGACAGGGGTAACCCGGCGTAGCTCTCTCTTGTTTTGTGTTTGATTATGTCATGGGATGATGTGAAACCATGTTGGTTCACAAGTTGGGGCACTATACGGCCCGGTTTCACCGTAACAGGGAGATTCCCCCTTATACAGGCCCAGAACCTTCGCTTCTAGGTTAGAGCGCATGCATGTGAGGGGGGACACATGCAATCACCTATACCAACCTGGCACCACACTCACACACATATGCTAGGGACACATGAAATTTTTCATCGATTCCGACGTTCTCGTGTACTTCCTCCGGCGAAACCCTGATGATATGCGGGCCTCGGATCGTCTACCCCCTAGACATTCTTCTGACAGGGGTAGCCCGGCGTAGCTCTCTCTTGTTTTGTGTCTGACTAGGTCATAGGATGATGTAAAACCATGTTGGTTCACAAGTTGGGGCACTATCCTACCCGGTTTCACGTGAACGGGGAGATTCCCCCTTATACAGGTCGAGAACCTTTCGCTTCTAGGTTAGAGCGCATGCATGCGAGAGGGACACATGCAATCACCTATACCAACCTTGCACCACACTCACACACATATGCTAGGGACACATGCAAGTTTTCAGATGATTCCGACGTTCTCGTGGTCTTCCTCCGGCGAAACCCTGATCTACGGGACTCGGATCGTCTACCCCCCTAGACATTCTTCTGACAGGGGTAGCCCGGCGTAACTCTCTCTTGTTTTGTGTCTGACTAGGTCATAGGATGATGTAAAACCATGTTGGCTCACAAGTTGGGGCACTATCCTACCCGGTTTCACCTGAACAGGGAGATTCCCCCTTATACAGGTCCATAACCTTTCGCTTCTAGGTTAGAGCGCATGCATGCGAGGGGGACACATGCAATCACCTATACCAACCTTGCACCACACTCACACACATATGCTAGGGACACATGCAAGTTTTCAGATGATTCCGACGTTCTTGCGGACATCCACCGGCGAAACCCTGATCTGCGGGACTCGGACCGTCTACCCCCCTAGACATTCTTCTGACAAGGGTAGCCCGGCGTAGCTCTCTCTTGTTTTGTGTTTGATTATGTCATGGGATGATGTGAAACCATGTTGGTTCACAAGTTGGGGCACTATACGGCCCGGTTTCACGGTAACAGGGAGATTCCCCCTTATACAGGTCCAGAACCTTCGCTTCTAGGTTAGAGCGCATGCATGTGAGGGGGGACACATGCAATCACCTATACCAACCTGGCACCACACTCATACACATATGCTAGGGACACATGAAAGTTTTCATCGATTCCGACATTCTCGTGGACTTCCTCCGGCGAAACCCTGATGATCTGCGGGCCTCGGATCGTCTACCCCCCTAGACATTCTTCTGACAGGGGTAGCCCGGCGTAGCTCTCTCTTGTTTTGTGTCTAACTAGGTCATAGGATGATGTAAAACCATGTTGGTTCACAAGTTGGGGCACTATCCTACCCAGTTTCACGTGAACGGGGAGATTCCCCCTTATACAGGTCGAGAACCTTTCGCTTCTAGGTTAGAGCGCATCCATGCGAGAGGGACACATGCAATCACCTATACCAACCTTGCACCACACTCACACACATATGCTAGGGACACATGCAAGTTTTTAGATGATTCCGACGTTCTCGTGGTCTTCCTCCGGCGAAACCCTGATCTGCGGGACTCGGATCGTCTACCCCCCTAGACATTCTTCTGACAGGGTAGCCCGACGTAGCTCTCTCTTGTTTTGTGTCTGACTAGGTCATAGGATGATGTAAAACCATGTTGGTTCACAAGTTGGGGCACTATCCTACCTGGTTTCACCTGAACGGGGAGATTCCCCCTTATACAGGTCCATAACCTTTCGCTTCTAGGTTAGAGCGCATGCATGCGAGGGGGACACATGCAATCACCTATACCAACCTTGCACCACACTCACACACATGTGCTAGGGACACATGCAAGTTTTCAGATGATTCCGACGTTCTTGCGGACTTCCACCGGCGAAACCCTGATCTGTGAGTGGGGACACATGCAATCACCTATACCAACCTGGCACCACACTCACACACATATGCTAGGGACACATGCAAGTTTTCATCGATTCCGACGTTCTCGTGGACTTCCTCCGGCGAAACCCTGATGATCTGCGGGCCTCGGATCGTCTACCCTCCTAGACATTCTTCTGACAGGGGTAGCCCGGCATAGCTCTCTCTTGTTTTGTGTCTGACTAGGTCATAGGATGATGTAAAACCATGTTGGTTCACAAGTTGGGGCACTATCCTACCCGGTTTCACCTGAACAGGGAGATTCCCCCTTATACAGGTCCATAACCTTTCGCTTCTAGGTTAGAGCGCATGCATGCGAGGGGGACACATGCAATCACCTATATAAACCTGGCACCACACTCACACACATATTCTAGGGACACATGCAAGTTTTCAGATGATTCCGACGTTCTCGCGGTCTTCCTCCGGCGAAACCCTGATCTGCGGGCCTCGGATCGTCTACCCCCCTAGACATTCTTCTGACAGGGGTAGCCCGGCGTAGCTCTCTCTTGTTTTGTGTCTGACTAGGTCATAGGATGATGTAAAACCATGTTGGTTCACAAGTTGGGGCACTATCCTACCCGATTTCACCTGAACGGGGAGATTCCCCCTCATACAGGTCCAGAACCTTCGCTTCTAGGTTAGAGCGCATGCATGCGAGGGGGACACATGCAATCACCTATACCAACCTTGCACCACACTCACACACATATGCTAGGGACACATGCAAGTTTTCAGATGATTCCGACGTTCGCGTGGTCTTCCTCCGACGAAACCCTGATCTGCGGGACTCGGATCGTCTACCCCCCTAGACATTCTTCTGACAGGGGTAGCCCGGCGTAGCTCTCTCTTGTTTTGTGTCTGACTAGGTCATAGGATGATGTAAAATCATGTTGGTTCACAAGTTGGGGCACTATCCTACCCGGTTTCACGTGAACGGGGAGATTCCCCCTTATACAGGTCGAGAACCTTTCGCTTCTAGGTTAGAGCGCATGCATGCGAGAGGGACACATGCAATCACCTATAACAACCTTGCACCACACTCACACACATATGCTAGGGACACATGCAAGTTTTCAGATGATTCCGACGTTCTCGTGGTCTTCCTCCGGCGAAACCCTGATCTGCGGGACTCGGATCGTCTACCCCCCTAGACATTCTTCTGACAGGGGTAGCCCGGCGTAGCTCTCTCTTGTTTTGTGTCTGACTAGGTCATAGGATGTTGTAAAACCATGTTGGTTCACAAGTTGGGGCACTATCCTACCCGGTTTCACGTGAACGGGGAGATTCCCCCTTATAAAGGTCGAGAACCTTTTGCTTCTAGGTTAGAGCGCATGCATGCGAGAGGGACACATGCAATCACCTATAACAACCTTGCACCACACTCACACACATATGCTAGGGACACATGCAAGTTTTCAGATGATTCCGACGTTCTCGTGGTCTTCCTTCGGCGAAACCCTCATCTGCGGGACTCGGATCGTCTACCCCCCTAGACATTCTTCTGACAGGGGTAGCCTGGCGTAGCTCTCTCTTGTTTTGTGTCTGACTAGGTGATAGGATGATGTAAAACCATGTTGGTTCACAAGTTGGGGCACTATCCTACCCGGTTTCACCTGAACGGGGAGATTCCCCCTTATACAGGTCCATAACCTTTCGCTTCTAGGTTAGAGCGCATGCATGCGAGGGGGACACATGCAATCACCTATACCAACCTTGAACCACACTCACACACATATGCTAGGGACACATGCAAGTTTTCAGATGATTCCGACGTTCTTGCGGACTTCCACCGGCGAAACCCTGATCTGCGGGACTCGGACCGTCTACCCCCCTGGACATTCTTTTGACAGGGGTAGCCTGGCGTAGCTCTCTCTTGTTTTGTATTTGATTATGTCATGGGATGATGTGAAACCATGTTGGTTCACAAGTTGGGGCACTATACGGCCCGATTTCACCATAACGGGGAGATTCCCCCTTATACAGGTCCAGAACCTTCGCTTCTAGGTTAGAGCGCATGCATGTGAGGGGGGACACATGCAATCACCTATACCATCCTGGCACCACACTCACACACATATGCTAGGGACACATGCAAGTTTTCATCGATTCCGACGTTCTCGTGGACTTCCTCCGGCGAAACCCTGATGATCTGCGGGCCTCGGATCGTCTACCCCCCTAGACATTCTTCTGACAGGGGTAGCCCGACGTAGCTCTCTCTTGTTTTGTGTCTGACTAGGTCATAGGATGATGTAAAACCATGTTAGTTCACAAGTTGGGGCACTATCCTACACGGTTTCACATGAACGGCGAGATCCCCCCTTATACAGGTCTAGAACCTTTCGCTTCTAGGTTAGAGCGCATGCATGCGAGAGGGACACATGCAATCACCTATAACAACCTTGCACCACACTCACACACATATGCTAGGGACACATGCAAGTTTTCAGATGATTCCGACGTTCTCGTGGTCTTCCTCCGGCGAAACCCTGATCTACGGGACTCGGATCGTCTACCCCCCTAGACATTCTTCTGACAGGGGTAGCCCGGCGTAGCTCTCTCTTGTTTTGTGTCTGACTAGGTCATAGGATGATGTAAAACCATGTTGGTTCACAAGTTGGGGCACTATCCTACCCGGTTTCACGTGAACGGGGAGATTCCCCCTTATACAGGTCGAGAACCTTTTGCTTCTAGGTTAGAGCGCATGCATGCGAGAGGGACACATGCAATCACCTATAACAACCTTGCACCACACTCACACACATATGCTAGGGACACATGCAAGTTTTCAGATGATTCCGACGTTCTCGTGGTCTTCCTCCGGCGAAACCCTGATCTGCGGGACTCGGATCGTCTACCCCCCTAGACATTCTTCTGACAGGGGTAGCCTGGCGTAGCTCTCTCTTGTTTTGTGTCTGACTAGGTGATAGGATGATGTAAAACCATGTTGGTTCACAAGTTGGGGCACTATCCTACCCGGTTTCACCTGAACGGGGAGATTCCCCCATATACAGGTCCATAACCTTTCGCTTCTAGGTTAGAGCGCATGCATGCGAGGGGGACACATGCAATCACCTATACCAACCTTGCACCACACTCACACACATATGCTAGGGACACATGCAAGTTTTCAGATGATTCCGACGTTCTTGCGGACTTCCACCGGCGAAACCCTGATCTGTGAGTGGGGACACATGCAATCACCTATACCAACCTGGCACCACACTCACACACATATGCTAGGGACACATGCAAGTTTTCATCGATTCCGACGTTCTCGTGGACTTCCTCCGGCGAAACCCTGATGATCTGCGGGCCTCGGATCGTCTACCCTCCTAGACATTCTTCTGACAGGGGTAGCCCGGCATAGCTCTCTCTTGTTTTGTGTCTGACTAGGTCATAGGATGATGTAAAACCATGTTGGTTCACAAGTTGGGGCACTATCCTACCCGGTTTCACCTGAACAGGGAGATTCCCCCTTATACAGGTCCATAACCTTTCGCTTCTAGGTTAGAGCGCATGCATGCGAGGGGGACACATGCAATCACCTATATAAACCTGGCACCACACTCACACACATATTCTAGGGACACATGCAAGTTTTCAGATGATTCCGACGTTCTCGCGGTCTTCCTCCGGCGAAACCCTGATCTGCGGGCCTCGGATCGTCTACCCCCCTAGACATTCTTCTGACAGGGGTAGCCCGGCGTAGCTCTCTCTTGTTTTGTGTCTGACTAGGTCATAGGATGATGTAAAACCATGTTGGTTCACAAGTTGGGGCACTATCCTACCCGATTTCACCTGAACGGGGAGATTCCCCCTTATACAGGTCCAGAACCTTCGCTTCTAGGTTAGAGCGCATGCATGCGAGGGGGACACATGCAATCACCTATACCAACCTTGCACCACACTCACACACATATGCTAGGGACACATGCAAGTTTTCAGATGATTCCGACGTTCGCGTGGTCTTCCTCCGACGAAACCCTGATCTGCGGGACTCGGATCGTCTACCCCCCTAGACATTCTTCTGACAGGGGTAACCCGGCGTAGCTCTCTCTTGTTTTGTGTCTGACTAGGTCATAGGATGATGTAAAATCATGTTGGTTCACAAGTTGGGGCACTATCCTACCCGGTTTCACGTGAACGGGGAGATTCCCCCTTATACAGGTCGAGAACCTTTCGCTTCTAGGTTAGAGCGCATGCATGCGAGAGGGACACATGCAATCACCTATAACAACCTTGCACCACACTCACACACATATGCTAGGGACACATGCAAGTTTTCAGATGATTCCGACGTTCTCGTGGTCTTCCTCCGGCGAAACCCTGATCTGCGGGACTCGGATCGTCTACCCCCCTAGACATTCTTCTGACAGGGGTAGCCCGGCGTAGCTCTCTCTTGTTTTGTGTCTGACTAGGTCATAGGATGATGTAAAACCATGTTGGTTCACAAGTTGGGGCACTATCCTACCCGGTTTCACGTGAACGGGGAGATTCCCCCTTATACAGGTCGAGAACCTTTTGCTTCTAGGTTAGAGCGCATGCATGCGAGAGGGACACATGCAATCACCTATAACAACCTTGCACCACACTCACACACATATGCTAGGGACACATGCAAGTTTTCAGATGATTCCGACGTTCTCGTGGTCTTCCTTCGGCGAAACCCTCATCTGCGGGACTCGGATCGTCTACCCCCCTAGACATTCTTCTGACAGGGGTAGCCTGGCGTAGCTCTCTCTTGTTTTGTGTCTGACTAGGTGATAGGATGATGTAAAACCATGTTGGTTCACAAGTTGGGGCACTATCCTACCCGGTTTCACCTGAACGGGGAGATTCCCCCTTATACAGGTCCATAACCTTTCGCTTCTAGGTTAGAGCGCATGCATGCGAGGGGGACACATGCAATCACCTATACCAACCTTGAACCACACTCACACACATATGCTAGGGACACATGCAAGTTTTCAGATGATTCCGACGTTCTTGCGGACTTCCACCGGCGAAACCCTGATCTGCGGGACTCGGACCGTCTACCCCCCTGGACATTCTTTTGACAGGGGTAGCCTGGCGTAGCTCTCTCTTGTTTTGTATTTGATTATGTCATGGGATGATGTGAAACCATGTTGGTTCACAAGTTGGGGCACTATACGGCCCGATTTCACCATAACGGGGAGATTCCCCCTTATACAGGTCCAGAACCTTCGCTTCTAGGTTAGAGCGCATGCATGTGAGGGGGGACACATGCAATCACCTATACCATCCTGGCACCACACTCACACACATATGCTAGGGACACATGCAAGTTTTCATCGATTCCGACGTTCTCGTGGACTTCCTCCGGCGAAACCCTGATGATCTGCGGGCCTCGGATCGTCTACCCCCCTAGACATTCTTCTGACAGGGGTAGCCCGAAGTAGCTCTCTCTTGTTTTGTGTCTGACTAGGTCATAGGATGATGTAAAACCATGTTAGTTCACAAGTTGGGGCACTATCCTACACGGTTTCACATGAACGGCGAGATCCCCCCTTATACAGGTCTAGAACCTTTCGCTTCTAGGTTAGAGCGCATGCATGCGAGAGGGACACATGCAATCACCTATAACAACCTTGCACCACACTCACACACATATGCTAGGGACACATGCAAGTTTTCAGATGATTCCGACGTTCTCGTGGTCTTCCTCCGGCGAAACCCTGATCTGCGGGACTCGGATCGTCTACCCCCCTAGACATTCTTCTGACAGGGGTAGCCCGGCGTAGCTCTCTCTTGTTTTGTGTCTGACTAGGTCATAGGATGATGTAAAACCATGTTGGTTCACAAGTTGGGGCACTATCCTACCCGGTTTCACGTGAACGGGGAGATTCCCCCTTATACAGGTCGAGAACCTTTTGCTTCTAGGTTAGAGCGCATGCATGCGAGAGGGACACATGCAATCACCTATAACAACCTTGCACCACACTCACACACATATGCTAGGGACACATGCAAGTTTTCAGATGATTCCGACGTTCTCGTGGTCTTCCTCCGGCGAAACCCTGATCTGCGGGACTCGGATCGTCTACCCCCCTAGACATTCTTCTGACAGGGGTAGCCTGGCGTAGCTCTCTCTTGTTTTGTGTCTGACTAGGTGATAGGATGATGTAAAACCATGTTGGTTCACAAGTTGGGGCACTATCCTACCCGGTTTCACCTGAACGGGGAGATTCCCCCATATACAGGTCCATAACCTTTCGCTTCTAGGTTAGAGCGCATGCATGCGAGGGGGACACATGCAATCACCTATACCAACCTTGCACCACACTCACACACATATGCTAGGGACACATGCAAGTTTTCAGATGATTCCGACGTTCTTGCGGACTTCCACCGGCGAAACCCTGATCTGTGAGTGGGGACACATGCAATCACCTATACCAACCTGGCACCACACTCACACACATATGCTAGGGACACATGCAAGTTTTCATCGATTCCGACGTTCTCGTGGACTTCCTCCGGCGAAACCCTGATGATCTGCGGGCCTCGGATCGTCTACCCCCCTAGACATTCTTCTGACAGGGGTAGCCTGGCGTAGCTCTCTCTTGTTTTGTGTCTGACTAGGTCATAGGATGATGTAAAACCATGTTGGTTCACAAGTTGGGGCACTATCCTACCCGGTTTCACCTGAACGGGGAGATTCCCCCATATACAGGTCCATAACCTTTCGCTTCTAGGTTAGAGCGCATGCATGCGAGGGGGACACATGCAATCACCTATACCAACCTTGCACCACACTCACACACATATGCTAGGGACACATGCAAGTTTTCAGATGATTCCGACGTTCTTGCGGACTTCCACCGGCGAAACCCTGATCTGTGAGTGGGGACACATGGAATCACCTATACCAACCTGGCACCACACTCACACACATATGCTAGGGACACATGCAAGTTTTCGTCGATTCCGACGTTCTCGTGGACTTCCTCCGGCGAAACCCTGATGATCTGTGGGCCTCGGATCGTCTACCCCCCTAGACATTCTTCTGACAGGGGTAGCCCGGCGTAGCTCTCTCTTGTTTTGTGTCTGACTAGGTCATAGGATGATGTAAAACCATGTTGGTTCACAAGTTGGGGCACTATCCTACCCGGTTTCACCTGAACAGGGAGATTCCCCCTTATACAGGTCCATAACCTTTCGCTTCTAGGTTAGAGCGCATGCATGCGAGGGGGACACATGCAATCACCTATACAAACCTGGCACCACACTCACACACATATTCTAGGGACACATGCAAGTTTTCAGATGATTCCGACGTTCTCGTGGTCTTCCTCCGGCGAAACCCTGATCTGCGGGCCTCGGATCGTCTACCCCCCTAGACATTCTTCTGACAGGGGTAGCCCGGCGTAGCTCTCTCTTGTTTTGTGTCTGACTAGGTCATAGGATGATGTAAAACCATGTTGGTTCACAAGTTGGGGCACTATCCTACCCGGTTTCACCTGAACAGGGAGATTCCCCCTTATACAGGTCCAGAACCTTCGCTTCTAGGTTAGAGCGCATGCATGCGAGGGGGACACATGCAATCACCTATACCAACCTTGCACCACACTCACACACATATGCTAGGGACACATGCAAGTTTTTAGATGATTCCGACGTTCGCGTGGTCTTCCTCCGACGAAACCCTGATCTGCGGGACTCGGATCGTCTACCCCCCTAGACATTCTTCTGACAGGGGTAGCCCGACGTAGCTCTCTCTTGTTTTGTGTCTGACTAGGTCATAGGATGATGTAAAACCATGTTGGTTCACAAGTTGGGGCACTATCCTACCCGGTTTCACGTGAACGGGGAGATTCCCCCTTATACAGGTCGAGAACCTTTCGCTTCTAGGTTAGAGCGCATGCATGCGAGAGGGACACATGCAATCACCTATAACAACCTTGCACCACACTCACACACATATGCTAGGGACACATGCAAGTTTTCAGATGATTCCGACGTTCTCGTGGTCTTCCTCCGGCGAAACCCTGATCTGCGGGACTCGGATCGTCTACCCCCCTAGACATTCTTCTGACAGGGGTAGCCCGGCGTAGCTCTCTTTTGTTTTGTGTCTAACTAGGTCATAGGATGATGTAAAACCATGTTGGTTCACAAGTTGGGGCACTATCCTACCCGGTTTCACGTGAACGGGGAGATTCCCCCTTATACAGGTCGAGAACCTTTTGCTTCTAGGTTAGAGCGCATGCATGCGAGAGGGACACATGCAATCACCTATAACAACCTTGCACCACACTCACACACATATGCTAGGGACACATGCAAGTTTTCAGATGATTCCGACGTTCTCGGGTCTTCCTTCGGCGAAACCCTGATCTGCGGGACTCGGATCGTCTACCCCCCTAGACATTCTTCTGACAGGGGTAGCCTGGCGTAGCTCTCTCTTGTTTTGTGTCTGACTAGGTGATAGGATGATGTAAAACCATGTTGGTTCACAAGTTGGGGCACTATCCTACCCGGTTTCACCTGAACGGGGAGATTCCCCCATATACAGGTCCATAACCTTTCGCTTCTAGGTTAGAGCGCATGGATGCGAGGGGGACACATGCAATCACCTATACCAACCTTGCACCACACTCACACACATATGCTAGGGACACATGCAAGTTTTCAGATGATTCCGACGTTCTTGCGGACTTCCACCGGCGAAACCCTGATCTGTGAGTGGGGACACATGCAATCACCTATACCAACCTGGCACCACACTCACACACATATGCTAGGGACACATGCAAGTTTTCATCGATTCCGACGTTCTCGTGGACTTCCTCCGGCGAAACCCTGATGATCTGCGGGCCTCGGATCGTCTACCCTCCTAGACATTCTTCTGACAGGGGTAGCCCGGCATAGCTCTCTCTTGTTTTGTGTCTGACTAGGTCATAGGATGATGTAAAACCATGTTGGTTCACAAGTTGGGGCACTATCCTACCCGGTTTCACCTGAACAGGGAGATTCCCCCTTATACAGGTCCATAACCTTTCGCTTCTAGGTTAGAGCGCATGCATGCGAGGGGGACACATGCAATCACCTATGCCAACCTTGAACCACACTCACACACATATGCTAGGGACACATGCAAGTTTTCAGATGATTCCGACGTTCTTGCGGACTTCCACCGGCGAAATCCTGATCTGCGGGACTCGGACCGTCTACCCCCCTAGACATTCTTTTGACAGGGGTAGCCTGGCGTAGCTCTCTCTTGTTTTGTATTTGATTATGTCATGGGATGATGTGAAACCATGTTGGTTCACAAGTTGGGGCACTATACGGCCCGATTTCACCATAACGGGGAGATTCCCCCTTATACAGGTCCAGAACCTTCGCTTCTAGGTTAGAGCGCATGCATGTGAGGTGGGACACATGCAATCACCTATACCATCCTGGCACCACACTCACACACATATGCTAGGGACACATGCAAGTTTTCATCGATTCCGACGTTCTCGTGGACTTCCTCCGGCGAAACCCTGATGATCTGCGGGCCTCGGATCGTCTACCCCCCTAGACATTCTTCTGACAGGGGTAGCCCGACGTAGCTCTCTCTTGTTTTGTGTCTGACTAGGTCATAGGATGATGTAAAACCATGTTGGTTCACAAGTTGGGGCACTATCCTACACGGTTTCACATGAACGGCGAGATCCCCCCTTATACAGGTCTAGAACCTTTCGCTTCTAGGTTAGAGCGCATGCATGCGAGAGGGACACATGCAATCACCTATAACAACCTTGCACCACACTCACACACATATGCTAGGGACACATGCAAGTTTTCAGATGATTCCGACGTTCTCGTGGTCTTCCTCCGGCGAAACCCTGATCTGCGGGACTCGGATCGTCTACCCCCCTAGACATTCTTCTGACAGGGGTAGCCCGGCGTAGCTCTCTCTTGTTTTGTTTCTGACTAGGTCATAGGATGATGTAAAACCATGTTGGTTCACAAGTTGGGGCACTATCCTACCCGGTTTCACGTGAACGGGGAGATTCCCCCTTATACAGGTCGAGAACCTTTTGCTTCTAGGTTAGAGCGCATGCATGCGAGAGGAACACATGCAATCACCTATAACAACCTTGCACCACACTCACACACATATGCTAGGGACACATGCAAGTTTTCAGATGATTCCGACGTTCTCGTGGTCTTCCTCCGGCGAAACCCTGATCTGCGGGACTCGGATCGTCTACCCCCCTAGACATTCTTCTGACAGGGGTAGCCTGGCGTAGCTCTCTCTTGTTTTGTGTCTGACTAGGTGATAGGATGATGTAAAACCATGTTGGTTCACAAGTTGGGGCACTATCCTACCCGGTTTCACCTGAACGGGGAGATTCCCCCATATACAGGTCCATAACCTTTCGCTTCTAGGTTAGAGCGCATGCATGCGAGGGGGACACATGCAATCACCTATACCAACCTTGCACCACACTCACACACATATGCTAGGGACACATGCAAGTTTTCAGATGATTCCGACGTTCTTGCGGACTTCCACCGGCGAAACCCTGATCTGTGAGTGGGGACACATGCAATCACCTATACCAACCTGGCACCACACTCACACACATATGCTAGGGACACATGCAAGTTTTCATCGATTCCGACGTTCTCGTGGACTTCCTCCGGCGAAACCCTGATGATCTGCGGGCCTCGGATCGTCTACCCCCCTAGACATTCTTCTGACAGGGGTAGCCTGGCGTAGCTCTCTCTTGTTTTGTGTCTGACTAGGTCATAGGATGATGTAAAACCATGTTGGTTCACAAGTTGGGGCACTATCCTACCCGGTTTCACCTGAACGGGGAGATTCCCCCATATACAGGTCCATAACCTTTCGCTTCTAGGTTAGAGCGCATGCATGCGAGGGGGACACATGCAATCACCTATACCAACCTTGCACCACACTCACACACATATGCTAGGGACACATGCAAGTTTTCAGATGATTCCGACGTTCTTGCGGACTTCCACCGGCGAAACCCTGATCTGTGAGTGGGGACACATGCAATCACCTATACCAACCTGGCACCACACTCACACACATATGCTAGGGACACATGCAAGTTTTCATCGATTCCGACGTTCTCGTGGACTTCCTCCGGCGAAACCCTGATGATCTGCGGGCCTCGGATCGTCTACCCCCCTAGACATTCTTCTGACAGGGGTAGCCCGGCGTAGCTCTCTCTTGTTTTGTGTCTGACTAGGTCATAGGATGATGTAAAACCATGTTGGTTCACAAGTTGGGGCACTATCCTACCCGGTTTCACCTGAACAGGGAGATTCCCCCTTATACAGGTCCATAACCTTTCGCTTCTAGGTTAGAGCGCATGCATGCGAGGGGGACACATGCAATCACCTATACAAACCTGGCACCACACTCACACACATATTCTAGGGACACATGCAAGTTTTCAGATGATTCCGACGTTCTCGTGGTCTTCCTCCGGCGAAACCCTGATCTGCGGGCCTCGGATCGTCTACCCCCCTAGACATTCTTCTGACAGGGGTAGCCCGGCGTAGCTCTCTCTTGTTTTGTGTCTGACTAGGTCATAGGATGATGTAAAACCATGTTGGTTCACAAGTTGTGGCACTATCCTACCCGGTTTCACCTGAACAGGGAGATTCCCCCTTATACAGGTCCAGAACCTTCGCTTCTAGGTTAGAGCGCATGCATGCGAGGGGGACACATGCAATCACCTATACCAACCTTGCACCACACTCACACACATATGCTAGGGACACATGCAAGTTTTCAGATGATTCCGACGTTCGCGTGGTCTTCCTCCGACGAAACCCTGATCTGCGGGACTCGGATCGTCTACCCCCCTAGACATTCTTCTGACAGGGGTAGCCCGACGTAGCTCTCTCTTGTTTTGTGTCTTACTAGGTCATAGGATGATGTAAAACCATGTTGGTTCACAAGTTGGGGCACTATCCTACCCGGTTTCACGTGAACGGGGAGATTCCCCCTTATACAGGTCGAGAACCTTTCGCTTCTAGGTTAGAGCGCATGCATGCGAGAGGGACACATGCAATCACCTATAACAACCTTGCACCACACTCACACACATATGCTAGGGACACATGCAAGTTTTCAGATGATTCCGACGTTCTCGTGGTCTTCCTCCGGCGAAACCCTGATCTGCGGGACTCGGATCGTCTACCCCCCTAGACATTCTTCTGACAGGGGTAGCCCGGCGTAGCTCTCTTTTGTTTTGTGTCTGACTAGGTCATAGGATGATGTAAAACCATGTTGGTTCACAAGTTGGGGCACTATCCTACCTGGTTTCACGTGAACGGGGAGATTCCCCCTTATACAGGTCGAGAACCTTTTGCTTCTAGGTTAGAGCGCATGCATGCGAGAGGGACACATGCAATCACCTATAACAACCTTGCACCACACTCACACACATATGCTAGGGACACATGCAAGTTTTCAGATGATTCCGACGTTCTCGGGTCTTCCTTCGGCGAAACCCTGATCTGCGGGACTCGGATCGTCTACCCCCCTAGACATTCTTCTGACAGGGGTAGCCTGGCGTAGCTCTCTCTTGTTTTGTGTCTGACTAGGTGATAGGATGATGTAAAACCATGTTGGTTCACAAGTTGGGGCACTATCCTACCCGGTTTCACCTGAACGGGGAGATTCCCCCATATACAGGTCCATAACCTTTCGCTTCTAGGTTAGAGCGCATGGATGCGAGGGGGACACATGCAATCACCTATACCAACCTTGCACCACACTCACACACATATGCTAGGGACACATGCAAGTTTTCAGATGATTCCGACGTTCTTGCGGACTTCCACCGGCGAAACCCTGATCTGTGAGTGGGGACACATGCAATCACCTATACCAACCTGGCACCACACTCACACACATATGCTAGGGACACATGCAAGTTTTCATCGATTCCGACGTTCTCGTGGACTTCCTCCGGCGAAACCCTGATGATCTGCGGGCCTCGGATCGTCTACCCTCCTAGACATTCTTCTGACAGGGGTAGCCCGGCATAGCTCTCTCTTGTTTTGTGTCTGACTAGGTCATAGGATGATGTAAAACCATGTTGGTTCACAAGTTGGGGCACTATCCTACCCGGTTTCACCTGAACAGGGAGATTCCCCCTTATACAGGTCCATAACCTTTCGCTTCTAGGTTAGAGCGCATGCATGCGAGGGGGAAACATGCAATCACCTATATAAACCTGGCACCACACTCACACACATATTCTAGGGACACATGCAAGTTTTCAGATGATTCCGACGTTCTCGCGGTCTTCCTCCGGCGAAACCCTGATCTGCGGGCCTCGGATCGTCTACCCCCCTAGACATTCTTCTGACAGGGGTAGCCCGGCGTAGCTCTCTCTTGTTTTGTGTCTGACTAGGTCATAGGATGATGTAAAACCATGTTGGTTCACAAGTTGGGGCACTATCCTAGCCGGTTTCACCTGAACGGGGAGATTCCCCCATATACAGGTCCATAACCTTTCGCTTCTAGGTTAGAGCGCATGCATGCGAGGGGGACACATGCAATCACCTATACCAACCTTGCACCACACTCACACACATATGCTAGGGACACATGCAAGTTTTCAGATGATTCCGACGTTCGCGTGGTCTTCCTCCGACGAAACCCTGATCTGCGGGACTCGGATCGTCTACCCCCCTAGACATTTTCTGACAGGGGTAGCCCGGCGTAGCTCTCTCTTGTTTTGTGTCTGACTAGGTCATAGGATGATGTAAAATCATGTTGGTTCACAAGTTGGGGCACTATCCTACCCGGTTTCACGTGAACGGGGAGATTCCCCCTTATACAGGTCGAGAACCTTTCGCTTCTAGGTTAGAGCGCATGCATGCGAGAGGGACACATGCAATCACCTATAACAACCTTGCACCACACTCACACACATATGCTAGGGACACATGCAAGTTTTCAGATGATTCCGACGTTCTCGTGGTGTTCCTCCGGCGAAACCCTGATCTGCGGGACTCGGATCGTCTACCCCCCTAGACATTCTTCTGACAGGGGTAGCCCGGCGTAGCTCTCTCTTGTTTTGTGTCTGACTAGGTCATAGGATGATGTAAAACCATGTTGGTTCACAAGTTGGGGCACTATCCTACCCGGTTTCACGTGAACGGGGAGATTCCCCCTTATACAGGTCGAGAACCTTTTGCTTCTAGGTTAGAGCGCATGCATGCGAGAGGGACACATGCAATCACCTATAACAACCTTGCACCACACTCACACACATATGCTAGGGACACATGCAAGTTTTCAGATGATTCCGACGTTCTCGTGGTCTTCCTTCGGCGAAACCCTCATCTGCGGGACTCGGATCATCTACCCCCCTAGACATTCTTCTGACAGGGGTAGCCTGGCGTAGCTCTTTCTTGTTTTGTGTCTGACTAGGTGATAGGATGATGTAAAACCATGTTGGTTCACAAGTTGGGGCACTATCCTACCCGGTTTCACCTGAACGGGGAGATTCCCCCTTATACAGGTCCATAACCTTTCGCTTCTAGGTTAGAGCGCATGCATGCGAGGGGGACACATGCAATCACCTATACCAACCTTGAACCACACTCACACACATATGCTAGGGACACATGCAAGTTTTCAGATGATTCCGACGTTCTTGCGGACTTCCACCGGCGAAACCCTGATCTGCGGGACTCGGGCCGTCTACCCCCCTAGACATTCTTTTGACAGGTGTAGCCTGGCGTAGCT
The DNA here is from genome assembly GCA_916181665.1 of Avena sativa. Lineage (NCBI taxonomy): Eukaryota > Viridiplantae > Streptophyta > Magnoliopsida > Poales > Poaceae > Avena > Avena sativa. The sequence goes on from OV702296.1 coordinate 390,382,495, forward strand.
CTCTCTTGTTTTGTATTTGATTATGTCATGGGATGATGTGAAACCATGTTGGTTCACAAGTTGGGGCACTATACGGCCCGATTTCACCATAACGGGGAGATTCCCCCTTATACAGGTCCAGAACCTTCGCTTCTAGGTTAGAGCGCATGCATGTGAGGGGGGACACATGCAATCACCTATACCAACCTGGCACCACACTCACACACATATGCTAGGGACACATGCAAGTTTTCATCGATTCCGACGTTCTCGTGGACTTCCTCCGGCGAAACCCCGATGATCTGCGGGCCTCGGATCGTCTACTCCCCTAGACATTCTTCTGACAGGGGTAGCCCGACGTAGCTCTCTCTTGTTTTGTGTCTGACTAGGTCATAGGATGATGTAAAACCATGTTGGTTCACAAGTTGGGGCACTATCCTACACGGTTTCACATGAACGGCGAGATCCCCCCTTATACAGATCTAGAACCTTTCGCTTCTAGGTTAGAGCGCATGCATGCGAGAGGGACACATGCAATCACCTATAACAACCTTGCACCACACTCACACACATATGCTAGGGACACATGCAAGTTTTCAGATGATTCCGATGTTCTCGTGGTCTTCCTCCGGCGAAACCCTGATCTGCGGGACTCGGATCGTCTACCCCCCTAGACATTCTTCTGACAGGGGTAGCCCGGCGTAGCTCTCTCTTGTTTTGTGTCTGACTAGGTCATAGGATGATGTAAAACCATGTTGGTTCACAAGTTGGGGCACTATCCTACCCGGTTTCACGTGAACGGGGAGATTCCCCCTTATACAGGTCGAGAACCTTTTGCTTCTAGGTTAGAGCGCATGCATGCGAGAGGGACACATGCAATCACCTATAACAACCTTGCACCACACTCACACACATATGCTAGGGACACATGCAAGTTTTCAGATGATTCCGACGTTCTCGTGGTCTTCCTCCGGCGAAACCCTGATCTGCGGGACTCGGATCGTCTACCCCCCTAGACATTCTTCTGACAGGGGTAGCCTGGCGTAGCTTTCTCTTGTTTTGTGTCTGACTAGGTGATAGGATGATGTAAAACCATATTGGTTCACAAGTTGGGGCACTATCCTACCCGGTTTCACCTGAACGGGGAGATTCCCCCATATACAGGTCCATAACCTTTCGCTTCTAGGTTAGAGCGCATGCATGCGAGGGGGACACATGGAATCACCTATACCAACCTTGCACCACACTCACACACATATGCTAGGGACACATGCAAGTTTTCAGATGATTCCGACGTTCTTGCGGACTTCCACCGGCGAAACCCTGATCTGTGAGTGGGGACACATGCAATCACCTATACCAACCTGGCACCACACTCACACACATATGCTAGGGACACATGCAAGTTTTCATCGATTCCGACGTTCTCGTGGACTTCCTCCGGCGAAACCCTGATGATCTGCGGGCCTCGGATCGTCTACCCCCCTAGACATTCTTCTGACAGGGGTAGCCCGGCGTAGCTCTCTCTTGTTTTGTGTCTGACTAGGTCATAGGATGATGTAAAACCATGTTGGTTCACAAGTTGGGGCACTATCCTACCCGGTTTCACCTGAACAGGGAGATTCCCCCTTATACAGGTCCATAACCTTTCGCTTCTAGGTTAGAGCGCATGCATGCGAGGGGGACACATGCAATCACCTATACAAACCTGGCACCACACTCACACACATATTCTAGGGACACATGCAAGTTTTCAGATGATTCCGACGTTCTCGTGGTCTTCCTCCGGCGAAACCCTGATCTGCGGGCCTCGGATCGTCTACCCCCCTAGACATTCTTCTGACAGGGGTAGCCCGGCGTAGCTCTCTCTTGTTTTGTGTCTGACTAGGTCATAGGATGATGTAAAACCATGTTGGTTCACAAGTTGGGGCACTATCCTACCCGGTTTCACCTGAACAGGGAGATTCCCCCTTATACAGGTCCAGAACCTTCGCTTCTAGGTTAGAGCGCATGCATGCGAGGGGGACACATGCAATCACCTATACCAACCTTGCACCACACTCACACACATATGCTAGGGACACATGCAAGTTTTCAGATGATTCCGACGTTCGCGTGGTCTTCCTCCGACGAAACCCTGATCTGCGGGACTCGGATCGTCTACCCCCCTAGACATTCTTCTGACAGGGGTACCCCGACGTAGCTCTCTCTTGTTTTGTGTCTGACTAGGTCATAGGATGATGTAAAACCATGTTGGTTCACAAGTTGGGGCACTATCCTACCCGGTTTCACGTGAACGGGGAGATTCCCCCTTATACAGGTCGAGAACCTTTCGCTTCTAGGTTAGAGCGCATGCATGCGAGAGGGACACATGCAATCACCTATAACAACCTTGCACCACACTCACACACATATGCTAGGGACACATGCAAGTTTTCAGATGATTCCGACGTTCTCGTGGTCTTCCTCCGGCGAAACCCTGATCTGCGGGACTCGGATCGTCTACCCCCCTAGACATTCTTCTGACAGGGGTAGCCCGGCGTAGCTCTCTTTTGTTTTGTGTCTGACTAGGTCATAGGATGATGTAAAACCATGTTGGTTCACAAGTTGGGGCACTATCCTACCCGGTTTCACGTGAACGGGGAGATTCCCCCTTATACAGGTCGAGAACCTTTTGCTTCTAGGTTAGAGCGCATGCATGCGAGAGGGACACATGCAATCACCTATAACAACCTTGCACCACACTCACACACATATGCTAGGGACACATGCAAGTTTTCAGATGATTCCGACGTTCTCGGGTCTTCCTTCGGCGAAACCCTGATCTGCGGGACTCGGATCGTCTACCCCCCTAGACATTCTTCTGACAGGGGTAGCCTGGCGTAGCTCTCTCTTGTTTTGTGTCTGACTAGGTGATAGGATGATGTAAAACCATGTTGGTTCACAAGTTGGGGCACTATCCTACCCGGTTTCACCTGAACGGGGAGATTCCCCCATATACAGGTCCATAACCTTTCGCTTCTAGGTTAGAGCTCATGCATGCGAGGGGGACACATGCAATCACCTATACCAACCTTGCACCACACTCACACACATATGCTAGGGACACATGCAAGTTTTCAGATGATTCCGACGTTCTTGCGGACTTCCACCGGCGAAACCCTGATCTGTGAGTGGGGACACATGCAATCACCTATACCAACCTGGCACCACACTCACACACATATGCTAGGGACACATGCAAGTTTTCATTGATTCCGACGTTCTCGTGGACTTCATCCGGCGAAACCCTAATGATCTGCGGGCCTCGGATCGTCTACCCCCCTAGACATTCTTCTGACAGGGGTAGCCCGGCGTAGCTCTCTCTTGTTTTGTGTCTGACTAGGTCATAGGATGATGTAAAACCATGTTGGTTCACAAGTTGGGGCACTATCCTACCCGGTTTCACCTGAACAGGGAGATTCCCCCTTATACAGGTCCATAACCTTTCGCTTCTAGGTTAGAGCGCATGCATGCGAGGGGGACACATGCAATCACCTATACAAACCTGGCACCACACTCACACACATATTCTAGGGACACATGCAAGTTTTCAGATGATTCCGACGTTCTCGTGGTCTTCCTCCGGCGAAACCCTGATCTGCGGGCCTCGGATCGTCTACCCCCCTAGACATTCTTCTGACAGGGGTAGCCCGGCGTAGCTCTCTCTTGTTTTGTGTCTGACTAGGTCATAGGATGATGTAAAACCATGTTGGTTCACAAGTTGGGGCACTATCCTACCCGGTTTCACCTGAACAGGGAGATTCCCCCTTATACAGGTCCAGAACCTTCGCTTCTAGGTTAGAGCGCATGCATGCGAGGGGGACACATGCAATCACCTATACCAACCTTGCACCACACTCACACACATATGCTAGGGACACATGCAAGTTTTCAGATGATTCCGACGTTCGCGTGGTCTTCCTCCGACGAAACCCTGATCTGCGGGACTCGGATCGTCTACCCCCCTAGACATTCTTCTGACAGGGGTAGCCCGACGTAGCTCTCTCTTGTTTTGTGTCTGACTAGGTCATAGGATGATGTAAAACCATGTTGGTTCACAAGTTGGGGCACTATCCTACCCGGTTTCACGTGAACGGGGAGATTCCCCCTTATACAGGTCGAGAACCTTTCGCTTCTAGGTTAGAGCGCATGCATGCGAGAGGGACACATGCAATCACCTATAACAACCTTGCACCACACTCACACACATATGCTAGGGACACATGCAAGTTTTCAGATGATTCCGACGTTCTCGTGGTCTTCCTCCGGCGAAACCCTGATCTGCGGGACTCGGATCGTCTACCCCCCTAGACATTCTTCTGACAGGGGTAGCCCGGCGTAGCTCTCTCTTGTTTTGTGTCTGACTAGGTCATAGGATGATGTAAAACCATGTTGGTTCACAAGTTGGGGCACTATCCTACCCGGTTTCACGTGAACGGGGAGATTCCCCCTTATACAGGTCGAGAACCTTTTGCTTCTAGGTTAGAGCGCATGCATGCGAGAGGGACACATGCAATCACCTATAACAACCTTGCACCACACTCACACACATATGCTAGGGACACATGCAAGTTTTCAGATGATTCCGACGTTCTCGGGTCTTCCTTCGGCGAAACCCTGATCTGCGGGACTCGGATCGTCTACCCCCCTAGACATTCTTCTGACAGGGGTAGCCTGGCGTAGCTCTCTCTTGTTTTGTGTCTGACTAGGTGATAGGATGATGTAAAACCATGTTGGTTCACAAGTTGGGGCACTATCCTACCCGGTTTCACCTGAACGGGGAGATTCCCCCTTATACAGGTCCATAACCTTTCGCTTCTAGGTTAGAGCGCATGCATGCGAGGGGGACACATGCAATCACCTATACCAACCTTGAACCACACTCACACACATATGCTAGGGACACATGCAAGTTTTCAGATGATTCCGACGTTCTTGCGGACTTCCACCGGCGAAACCCTGATCTGCGGGACTCGGACCGTCTACCCCCCTAGACATTCTTTTGACAGGGGTAGCCCGGCGTAGCTCTTTCTTGTTTTGTATTTGATTATGTCATGGGATGATGTGAAACCATGTTGGTTCACAAGTTGGGGCACTATACGGCCCGATTTCACCATAACGGGGAGATTCCCCCTTATACAGGTCCAGAACCTTCGCTTCTAGGTTAGAGCGCATGCATGTGAGGGGGGACACATGCAATCACCTATACCAACCTGGCACCACACTCACACACATATGCTAGGGACACATGCAAGTTTTCATCGATTCCGACGTTCTCGTGGACATCCTCCGGCGAAACCCTGATGATCTGCGGGCCTCGGATTGTCTACCCCCCTAGACATTCTTCTGACAGGGGTAGCCCAGCGTAGCTCTCTCTTGTTTTGTGTCTGACGCGGTCATAGGATGATGTAAAACCATGTTGGTTCACAAGTTGGGGCACTATCCTACCCGGTTTCACATGAACGGGGAGATCCCCCTTATACAGGTCTAGAACCTTTCGCTTCTAGGTTAGAGCGCATGCATGCGAGAGGGACACATGCAATCACCTATAACAACCTTGCACCACACTCACACACATATGCTAGGGACACATGCAAGTTTTCAGATGATTCCGACGTTCTCGTGGTCTTCCTCCGGCGAAACCCTGATCTGCGGGACTCGGATCGTCTACCCCCCTAGACATTCTTCTGACAGGGGTAGCCCGGCGTAGCTCTCTCTTGTTTTGTGTCTGACTAGGTCATAGGATGATGTAAAACAATGTTGGTTCACAAGTTGGGGCACTATCCTACCCGGTTTCACGTGAACGGGGAGATTCCCCCTTATACTGGTCGAGAACCTTTTGCTTCTAGGTTAGAGCGCATGCATGCGAGAGGGACACATGCAATCACCTATAACAACCTTGCACCACACTCACACACATATGCTAGGGACACATGCAAGTTTTCAGATGATTCTGACGTTCTCGTGGTCTTCCTCCGGCGAAACCCTGATCTGCGGGACTCGGATCGTCTACCCCCCTAGACATTCTTCTGACAGGGGTAGCCTGGCGTAGCTCTCTCTTGTTTTGTGTCTGACTAGGTGATAGGATGATGTAAAACCATGTTGGTTCACAAGTTGGGGCACTATCCTACCCGGTTTCACCTGAACGGGGAGATTCCCCCTTATACAGGTCCATAACCTTTCGCTTCTAGGTTAGAGCGCATGCATGCGAGGGGGACACATGCAATCACCTATACCAACCTTGAACCACACTTACACACATATGCCAGGGACACATGCAAGTTTTCAGATGATTCCGACGTTCTTGCGGACTTCCACCGGCGAAACCCTGATCTGCGGGACTCGGACCGTCTACCCCCCTAGACATTCTTTTGACAGGGGTTGCCCGGCGTAGCTCTCTCTTGTTTTGTATTTGATTATGTCATGGGATGATGTGAAACCATGTTGGTTCACAAGTTGGGGCACTATACGGCCCGATTTCACCATAACGGGGAGATTCCCCCTTATACAGGTCCAGAACCTTCGCTTCTAGGTTAGAGCGCATGCATGTGAGGGGGGACACATGCAATCACCTATACCAACCTGGCACCACACTCACACACATATGCTAGGGACACATGCAAGTTTTCATCGATTCCGACGTTCTCGTGGACTTCCTCCGGCGAAACCCTGATGATCTGCGGGCCTCGGATCGTCTACCCCCCTAGACATTCTTCTGACAGGGGTAGCCCGGCGTAGCTCTCTCTTGTTTTGTGTCTGACTAGGTCATAGGATGATGTAAAACCATGTTGGTTCACAAGTTGGGGCACTATCCTACCCGGTTTCACATGAACGGGGAGATCCCCCCTTATACAGGTCTAGAACCTTTCGCTTCTAGGTTAGAGCGCATGCATGCGAGAGGGACACACGCAATCACCTATACCAACCTTTCACCACACTCACACACATATGCTAGGGACACATGCAAGTTTTCAGATGATTCCGACGTTCTCGTGGTCTTCCTCCGGCGAGACCCTGATCTGCGAGACTCAGATCGTCTACCCCCCTAGACATTCTTCTGATAGTGGTAGCCCGGCGTAGCTCTCTCTTGTTTGTGTCTGACTAGGTCATAGGATGATGTAAAACCATGTTGGTTCACAAGTTGGGGCACTATCCTACCCGGTTTCACCTGAACAGGGAGATTCCCCCTTATACAGGTCCATAACCTTTCGCTTCTAGGTTAGAGCGCATGCATGCGAGGGGGATACATGCAATCACCTATACCAACTTTGCACCACACTCACACACATATGCTAGGGACACATGCAAGTTTTCAGATGATTCCGACGATCTTGCGGACTTCCACCGGCGAAACCCTGATCTGCGGGACTCGGACCGTCTACCCCCCTAGACATTCTTCTGACAGGGGTAGCCCGGTGTAGCTCTCTCTTGTTTTGTGTTTGCTTATGTCATGGGATGATGTGAAACCATGTTGGTTCACAAGTTGGGGCACTATACGGCCCGGTTTCACCGTAACAGGGAGATTCCCCTTATACAGGTCCAGAACCTTCGCTTCTAGGTTAGAGCGCATGCATGTGAGGGGGACACATGCAATCACCTATACCAACCTGGCACCACACTCACACACATATGCTAGGGACACATGAAATTTTTCATCGATTCCGACGTTCTCGTGGACTTCCTCCGGCGAAACCCTGATGATCTGCGGGCCTCGGATCGTCTACCCCCCTAGACATTCTTCTGACAGGGGTAGCCCGGCGTAGCTCTCTCTTGTTTTGTGTCTGACTAGGTCATAGGATGATGTAAAACCATGTTGGTTCACAAGTTGGGGCACTATCCTACCCGGTTTCACGTGAACGGGGAGATTCCCCCTTATACAGGTCGAGAACCTTTCGCTTCTAGGTTAGAGCGCATGCATGCGAGAGGGACACATGCAATCACCTATACCAACCTTGCACCACACTCACACACATATGCTAGGGACACATGCAAGTTTTTAGATCATTCCGACGTTCTCGTGGTCTTCCTCCGACGAAACCCTGATCTGCGGGACTCGGATCGTCTACCCCCCTAGACATTCTTCTGACAGGGTAGCCCGACGTAGCTCACTCTTGTTTTGTGTCTGACTAGGTCATAGGATGATGTAAAACCATGTTGGTTCACAAGTTGGGGCACTATCCTACCTGGTTTCACCTGAACGGGGAGATTCCCCCTTATACAGGTCCATAACCTTTCGCTTCTAGGTTAGAGCGCATGCATGCGAGGGGGACACATGCAATCACCTATACAAACCTTGCACCACACTCACACACATATTCTAGGGACACATGCAAGTTTTCAGATGATTCCGACGTTCTCGTGGTCTTCCTCCGGCGAAACCCTGATCTGCGGGCCTCAGATCGTCTACCCCCCTAGACATTCTTCTGACAGGGGTAGCCCGGCGTAGCTCTCTCTTATTTTGTGTCTGACTAGGTCATAGGATGATGTAAAACCATGTTGGTTCACAAGTTGGGGCACTATCCTACCCGGTTTCACCTGAACAGGGAGATTCCCCCTTATGCAGGTCCAGAACCTTCGCTTCTAGGTTAGAGCGCATGCATGCGAGGGGGACACATGCAATCACCTATACCAACCTTGCACCACACTCACACACATATGCTAGGGACACATGCAAGTTTTCAGATGATTCCGACGTTCTCGTGGTCTTCCTCCGACGAAACCCTGATCTGCGGGACTCGGATCGTCTACCCCCCTAGACATTCTTCTGACAGGGGTAGCCCGGCGTAGCTCTCTCTTATTTTGTGTCTGACTAGGTCATAGGATGATGTAAAACCATGTTGGTTCACAAGTTGGGGCACTATCCTACCCGGTTTCACCTGAACAGGGAGATTCCCCCTTATGCAGGTCCAGAACCTTCGCTTCTAGGTTAGAGCGCATGCATGCGAGGGGGACACATGCAATCACCTATACCAACCTTGCACCACACTCACACACATATGCTAGGGACACATGCAAGTTTTCAAATGATTCCGACGTTCTTGCGGACTTCCACCGCCGAAACCCTGATCTGTGAGTGGGGACACATGCAATCACCTATACCAACCTGGCACCACACTCACACACATATGCTAGGGACACATGCAAGTTTTCATCGATTCCGACGTTCTCGTGGACTTCCTCCGGCGAAACCCTGATGATCTGCGGGCCTCGGATCGTCTACCCCCCTAGACATTCTTCTGACAGGGGTAGCCCGGCGTAGCTCTCTCTTGTTTTGTGTCTGACTAGGTCATAGGATGATGTAAAACCATGTTGGTTCACAAGTTGGGGCACTATCCTACCCGGTTTCACCTGAACAGGGAGATTCCCCCTTATACAGGTCCATAACCTTTCGCTTCTAGGTTAGAGCGCATGCATGCGAGGGGGACACATGCAATCACCTATACAAACCTTGCACCACACTCACACACATATTCTAGGGACACATGCAAGTTTTCAGATGATTCCGACGTTCTCGTGGTCTTCCTCCGGCGAAACCCTGATCTGCGGGCCTCAGATCGTCTACCCCCCTAGACATTCTTCTGACAGGGGTAGCCCGGCGTAGCTCTCTCTTATTTTGTGTCTGACTAGGTCATAGGATGATGTAAAACCATGTTGGTTCACAAGTTGGGGCACTATCCTACCCGGTTTCACCTGAACAGGGAGATTCCCCCTTATGCAGGTCCAGAACCTTCGCTTCTAGGTTAGAGCGCATGCATGCGAGGGGGACACATGCAATCACCTATACCAACCTTGCACCACACTCACACACATATGCTAGGGACACATGCAAGTTTTCAGATGATTCCGACGTTCTCGTGGTCTTCCTCCGACGAAACCCTGATCTGCGGGACTCGGATCGTCTACCCCCCTAGACATTCTTCTGACAGGGGTAGCCCGGCGTAGCTCTCTCTTGTTTTGTGTCTGACTAGGTCATAGGATGATGTAAAACCATGTTGGTTCACAAGTTGGGGCACTATCCTACCCGGTTTCACGTGAACGAGGAGATTCCCCCTTATACAGGTCGAGAACCTTTCGCTTCTAGGTTAGAGCGCATGCATGCGAGAGGGACACATGCAATCACCTATAACAACCTTGCACCACACTCACACACATATGCTAGGGACACATGCAAGTTTTCAGATGATTCCGACGTTCTCGTGGTCTTCCTCCGGCGAAACCCTGATCTGCGGGACTCGGATCGTCTACCCCCCTAGACATTCTTCTGACAGGGGTAGCCCGGCGTAGCTCTCTCTTGTTTTGTGTCTAACTAGGTGATAGGATGATGTAAAACCATGTTGGTTCACAAGTTGGGGCACTATCCTACCCGGTTTCACCTGAACGGGGAGATTCCCCCTTATACAGGTCCATAACCTTTCGCTTCTAGGTTAGAGCGCATGCATGCGAGGGGGACACATGCAATCACCTATACCAACCTTGCACCACACTCACACACATATGCTAGGGACACATGCAAGTTTTCAGATGATTCCGACGTTCTTGCGGACTTCCACCGGCGAAACCCTGATCTGCGGGACTCGGACCGCCTACCCCCCTAGACATTCTTTTGACAGGGGTAGCCCGGCGTAGCTCTCTCTTGTTTTGTATTTGATTATGTCATGGGATGATGTGAAACCATGTTGGTTCACAAGTTGGGGCACTATACGGCCCGGTTTCACCATAACGGGGAGATTCCCCCTTATACAGGTCCAGAACCTTCGCTTCTAGGTTAGAGCGCATGCATGTGAGGGGGGACACATGCAATCACCTATACCAACCTGGCACCACACTCACACACATATGCTAGGGACACATGCAAGTTTTCATCGATTCCGACGTTCTCGTGGACTTCCTCCGGCGAAACCCTGATGATCTGCGGGCCTCGGATCGTCTACCCCCCTAGACATTCTTCTGACAGGGGTAGCCCGGCGTAGCTCTCTCTTGTTTTTTGTCTGACGCGGTCATAGGATGATGTAAAACCATGTTGGTTCACAAGTTGGGGCACTATCCTACCCGGTTTCACATGAACGGGGAGATCCCCCTTATACAGGTCTAGAACCTTTCGCTTCTAGGTTAGAGCGCATGCATGCGAGAGGGACACATGCAATCACCTATAACAACCTTGCACCACACTCACACACATATGCTAGGGACACATGCAAGTTTTCAGATGATTCCGACGTTCTCGTGGTCTTCCTCCGGCGAAACCCTGATCTGCGGGACTCGGATCGTCTACCCCCCTAGACATTCTTCTGACAGGGGTAGCCCGGCGTAGCTCTCTCTTGTTTTGTGTCTGACTAGGTCATAGGATGATGTAAAACAATGTTGGTTCACAAGTTGGGGCACTATCCTACCCGGTTTCACGTGAACGGGGAGATTCCCCCTTATACTGGTCGAGAACCTTTTGCTTCTAGGTTAGAGCGCATGCATGCGAGAGGGACACATGCAATCACCTATAACAACCTTGCACCACACTCACACACATATCCTAGGGACACATGCAAGTTTTCAGATGATTCTGACGTTCTCGTGGTCTTCCTCCGGCGAAACCCTGATCTGCGGGACTCGGATCGTCTACCCCCCTAGACATTCTTCTGACAGGGGTAGCCTGGCGTAGCTCTCTCTTGTTTTGTGTCTGACTAGGTGATAGGATGATGTAAAACCATGTTGGTTCACAAGTTGGGGCACTATCCTACCCGGTTTCACCTGAACGGGGAGATTCCCCCTTATACAGGTCCATAACCTTTCGCTTCTAGGTTAGAGCGCATGCATGCGAGGGGGACACATGCAATCACCTATACCAACCTTGAACCACACTTACACACATATGCCAGGGACACATGCAAGTTTTCAGATGATTCCGACGTTCTTGCGGACTTCCACCGGCGAAACCCTGATCTGCGGGACTCGGACCGTCTACCCCCCTAGACATTCTTTTGACAGGGGTTGCCCGGCGTAGCTCTCTCTTGTTTTGTATTTGATTATGTCATGGGATGATGTGAAACCATGTTGGTTCACAAGTTGGGGCACTATACGGCCCGATTTCACCATAACGGGGAGATTCCCCCTTATACAGGTCCAGAACCTTCGCTTCTAGGTTAGAGCGCATGCATGTGAGGGGGGACACATGCAATCACCTATACCAACCTGGCACCACACTCACACACATATGCTAGGGACACATGCAAGTTTTCATCGATTCCGACGTTCTCGTGGACTTCCTCCGGCGAAACCCTGATGATCTGCGGGCCTCGGATCGTCTACCCCCCTAGACATTCTTCTGACAGGGGTAGCCCGGCGTAGCTCTCTCTTGTTTTGTGTCTGACTAGGTCATAGGATGATGTAAAACCATGTTGGTTCACAAGTTGGGGCACTATCCTACCCGGTTTCACATGAACGGGGAGATCCCCCCTTATACAGGTCTAGAACCTTTCGCTTCTAGGTTAGAGCGCATGCATGCGAGAGGGACACACGCAATCACCTATACCAACCTTTCACCACACTCACACACATATGCTAGGGACACATGCAAGTTTTCAGATGATTCCGACGTTCTCGTGGTCTTCCTCCGGCGAGACCCTGATCTGCGAGACTCAGATCGTCTACCCCCCTAGACATTCTTCTGATAGTGGTAGCCCGGCGTAGCTCTCTCTTGTTTGTGTCTGACTAGGTCATAGGATGATGTAAAACCATGTTGGTTCACAAGTTGGGGCACTATCCTACCCGGTTTCACCTGAACAGGGAGATTCCCCCTTATACAGGTCCATAACCTTTCGCTTCTAGGTTAGAGCGCATGCATGCGAGGGGGATACATGCAATCACCTATACCAACTTTGCACCACACTCACACACATATGCTAGGGACACATGCAAGTTTTCAGATGATTCCGACGATCTTGCGGACTTCCACCGGCGAAACCCTGATCTGCGGGACTCGGACCGTCTACCCCCCTAGACATTCTTCTGACAGGGGTAGCCCGGCGTAGCTCTCTCTTGTTTTGTGTTTGCTTATGTCATGGGATGATGTGAAACCATGTTGGTTCACAAGTTGGGGCACTATACGGCCCGGTTTCACCGTAACAGGGAGATTCCCCTTATACAGGTCCAGAACCTTCGCTTCTAGGTTAGAGCGCATGCATGTGAGGGGGACACATGCAATCACCTATACCAACCTGGCACCACACTCACACACATATGCTAGGGACACATGAAATTTTTCATCGATTCCGACGTTCTCGTGGACTTCCTCCGGCGAAACCCTGATGATCTGCGGGCCTCGGATCGTCTACCCCCCTAGACATTCTTCTGACAGGGGTAGCCCGGCGTAGCTCTCTCTTGTTTTGTGTCTGACTAGGTCATAGGATGATGTAAAACCATGTTGGTTCACAAGTTGGGGCACTATCCTACCCGGTTTCACGTGAACGGGGAGATTCCCCCTTATACAGGTCGAGAACCTTTCGCTTCTAGGTTAGAGCGCATGCATGCGAGAGGGACACATGCAATCACCTATACCAACCTTGCACCACACTCACACACATATGCTAGGGACACATGCAAGTTTTTAGATCATTCCGACGTTCTCGTGGTCTTCCTCCGACGAAACCCTGATCTGCGGGACTCGGATCGTCTACCCCCCTAGACATTCTTCTGACAGGGTAGCCCGACGTAGCTCTCTCTTGTTTTGTGTCTGACTAGGTCATAGGATGATGTAAAACCATGTTGGTTCACAAGTTGGGGCACTATCCTACCTGGTTTCACCTGAACGGGGAGATTCCCCCTTATACAGGTCCATAACCTTTCGCTTCTAGGTTAGAGTGCATGCATGCGAGGGGGACACATGCAATCACCTATACCAACCTTGCACCACACTCACACACATATGCTAGGGACACATGCAAGTTTTCAGATGATTCCGACGTTCTTGCGGACTTCCACCGCCGAAACCCTGGTCTGTGAGTGGGGACACATGCAATCACCTATACCAACCTGGCACCACACTCACACACATATGCTAGGGACACATGCAAGTTTTCATCGATTCCGACGTTCTCGTGGACTTCCTCCGGCGAAACCCTGATGATCTGCGGGCCTCGGATCGTCTACCCCCCTAGACATTCTTCTGACAGGGGTAGCCCGGCGTAGCTCTCTCTTGTTTTGTGTCTGACTAGGTCATAGGATGATGTAAAACCATGTTGGTTCACAAGTTGGGGCACTATCCTACCCGGTTTCACCTGAACAGGGAGATTCCCCCTTATACAGGTCCATAACCTTTCGCTTCTAGGTTAGAGCGCATGCATGCGAGGGGGACACATGCAATCACCTATACAAACCTTGCACCGCACTCACACACATATTCTAGGGACACATGCAAGTTTTCAGATGATTCCGACGTTCTCGTGGTCTTCCTCCGGCGAAACCCTGATCTGCGGGCCTCAGATCGTCTACCCCCCTAGACATTCTTCTGACAGGGGTAGCCCGGCGTAGCTCTCTCTTATTTTGTGTCTGACTAGGTCATAGGATGATGTAAAACCATGTTGGTTCACAAGTTGGGGCACTATCCTACCCGGTTTCACCTGAACAGGGAGATTCCCCCTTATGCAGGTCCAGAACCTTCGCTTCTAGGTTAGAGCGCATGCATGCGAGGGGGACACATGCAATCACCTATACCAACCTTGCACCACACTCACACACATATGCTAGGGACACATGCAAGTTTTCAGATGATTCCGACGTTCTCGTGGTCTTCCTCCGACGAAACCCTGATCTGCGGGACTCGGATCGTCTACCCCCCTAGACATTCTTCTGACAGGGGTAGCCCGGCGTAGCTCTCTCTTGTTTTGTGTCTGACTAGGTCATAGGATGATGTAAAACCATGTTGGTTCACAAGTTGGGGCACTATCCTACCCGGTTTCACGTGAACGAGGAGATTCCCCCTTATACAGGTCGAGAACCTTTCGCTTCTAGGTTAGAGCGCATGCATGCGAGAGGGACACATGCAATCACCTATAACAACCTTGCACCACACTCACACACATATGCTAGGGACACATGCAAGTTTTCAGATGATTCCGACGTTCTAGTGGTCTTCCTCCGGCGAAACCCTGATCTGCGGGACTCGGATCGTCTACCCCCCTAGACATTCTTCTGACAGGGGTAGCCCGGCGTAGCTCTCTCTTGTTTTGTGTCTGACTAGGTGATAGGATGATGTAAAACCATGTTGGTTCACAAGTTGGGGCACTATCCTACCCGGTTTCACCTGAACGGGGAGATTCCCCCTTATACAGGTCCATAACCTTTCGCTTCTAGGTTAGAGCGCATGCATGCGAGGGGGACACATGCAATCACCTATACCAACCTTGCACCACACTCACACACATATGCTAGGGACACATGCAAGTTTTCAGATGATTCCGACGTTCTTGCGGACTTCCACCGGCGAAACCCTGATCTGCGGGACTCGGACCGTCTACCCCCTAGACATTCTTTTGACAGGGGTATCCCGGCGTAGCTCTCTCTTGTTTTGTATTTGATTATGTCATGGGATGATGTGAAACCATGTTGGTTCACAAGTTGGGGCACTATACGGCCCGGTTTCACCATAACGGGGAGATTCCCCCTTATACAGGTCCAGAACCTTCGCTTCTAGGTTAGAGCGCATGCATGTGAGGGGGGACACATGCAATCACCTATACCAACCTGGCACCACACTCACACACATATGCTAGGGACACATGCAAGTTTTCATCGATTCCGACGTTCTCGTGGACTTCCTCTGGCGAAACCCTGATGATCTGCGGGCCTCGGATCGTCTACCCCCCTAGACATTCTTCTGACAGGGGTAGCCCGGCGTAGCTCTCTCTTGTTTTGTGTCTGACTAGGTCATAGGATGATGTAAAACCATGTTGGTTCACAAGTTGGGGCACTATCCTACCCGGTTTCACATGAACGGGAGATCCCCCCTTATACAGGTCTAGAACCTTTCGCTTCTAGGTTAGAGCGCATGCATGTGAGAGGGACACACGCAATCACCTATACCAACCTTGCACCACACTCACACACATATGCTAGGGACACATGCAAGTTTTCAGATGATTCCGACGTTCTCGTGGTCTTCCTCCGGCGAAACCCTGATCTGCGAGACTCGGATCGTCTACCCCCCTAGACATTCTTCTGATAGGGGTAGCCCGGCGTAGCTCTCTCTTGTTTGTGTCTGACTAGGTCATAGGATGATGTAAAAACATGTTGGTTCACAAGTTGGGGCTCTATCCTACCCGGTTTCACCTGAACAGGGAGATTCCCCATTATACAGGTCCATAACCTTTCGCTTCTAGGTTAGAGCGCATGCATGCGAGGGGGACACATGCAATCACCTATACCAACCTTGCACCACACTCACACACATATGCTAGGGACACATGCAAGTTTTCAGATGATTCCGACGATCTTGCGGACTTCCACCGGCGAAACCCTGATCTGCGGGACTTGGACCGTCTACCCCCCTAGACATTCTTCTGACAGGGGTAGCCCGGCGTAGCTCTCTCTTGTTTTGTGTCTGATTATGTCATGGGATGATGTGAAACCATGTTGGTTCACAAGTTGGGGCACTATACGGCCCGGTTTCACTGTAACAGGGAGATTCCCCCTTATACAGGTCCAGAACCTTCGCTTCTAGGTTAGAGCGCATGCATGTGAGGGGGGACACATGCAATCACCTATACCAACCTGGCACCACACTCACACACATATGCTAGGGACACATGAAAGTTTTCATCGATTCCGACATTCTCGTGGACTTCCTCCGGCGAAACCCTGATGATCTGCGGGCCTCGGATCGTCTACCCCCCTAGACATTCTTCTGACAGGGGTAGCCCGGCGTAGCTCTCTCTTGTTTTGTGTCTGACTAGGTCATAGGATGATGTAAAACCATGTTGGTTCACAAGTTGGGGCACTATCCTACCCGGTTTCACGTGAACGGGGAGATTCCCCCTTATACAGGTCGAGAACCTTTCGCTTCTAGGTTAGAGCGCATGCATGCGAGAGGGACACATGCAATCACCTATACCAACCTTGCACCATACTCACACACATATGCTAGGGACACATGCAAGTTTTTAGATGATTCCGACGTTTTCGTGGTCTTCCTCCAGCGAAACCCTGATCTGCGGGACTCGGATCGTCTACCCCCCTAGACATTCTTCTGACAGGGTAGACCGACGTAGCTCTCTCTTGTTTTGTGTCTGACTAGGTCATAGGATGATGTAAAACCATGTTGATTCACAAGTTGGGGCACTATCCTACCTGGTTTCACCTGAACGGGGAGATTCCCCCTTATACAGGTCCATAACCTTTCGCTTCTAGGTTAGAGCGCATGCATGCGAGGGGGACACATGCAATCACCTATACCAACCTTGAACCACACTCACAGACATATGCTAGGGACACATGCAAGTTTTCATATGATTCCGACGTTCTTGCGGACTTCCACCGGCGAAACCCTGATCTGCGGGACTCGGACCGTCTACCCCCCTAGACATTCTTCTGACAGGGGTAGCTCGGTGTAGCTCTCTCTTGTTTTGTGTTTGATTATGTCATGGGATGATGTGAAACCATGTTGGTTCACAAGTTGGGGCACTATACGGCCAGGTTTCACCGTAACAGGGAGATTCCCCCTTATACAGGTCCAGAACCTTCGCTTCTAGGTTAGAGCGCATGCATGTGAGGGGGGACACATGCAATCACCTATATATACCAACCTGGCACCACACTCACACACATATGCTAGGGACACATGCAAGTTTTCATCGATTCCGACGTTCTCGTGGACTTCCTCCGGCGAAACCCTGATGATCTGCGGGCCTCGGATCGTCTACCTAATGGAAATGAAGTTCAGC
Organism: Avena sativa; assembly: GCA_916181665.1. Taxonomy (NCBI): domain Eukaryota; kingdom Viridiplantae; phylum Streptophyta; class Magnoliopsida; order Poales; family Poaceae; genus Avena; species Avena sativa. The sequence continues at coordinate 390,400,443 of OV702296.1, forward strand.
ATCCTCTAGAACCTTATGGTCTATTGCAAAGTTAGTGTTTCCATGGTCTGAATACTAACAAATAGGCAACAAAAAGTTAACTAAAAACTTTAAATAAATACATTGGAAAGAAAAAAATAAAAAGAAAATTAGAAAATACCTAAAGGCACACGGCAAAGGACAAAACACACGGCAAAGAGGTCCTTTGCCGTGTGCCTGTCGCCGTCCAACACACGGCAAAGGTCCTTTGCCGTGTGTCTCTCTCCCTCAGACACACGGCAAAGAATTTTTTTCACCTTTAGCACGTTGGAAATGGATCAAAGGTTGATGTGATCGCAGTCGGCACGCTACCTCTTCATCTACCATCGGGATTAGTTTTATACTTAAATAATTGTTATTTGGTGCCTGTGTTGAGCATGAACATTATATCCGGATCATGTTTATTGCGAGACGGTTACTTGTTTAAGTCCGAGAATAATGGTTGTTCGATTTATATGAGTAATATGTTTTATGCACATGCACCTTTGATAGATGGTCTATTCTTGTTGAATCTCGATTGTAGTAATACACATATTAATAACATTGAAGCTAAACGTTTGAAATTGAGCGATAACTCGGCCTATATGTGGCACTATCGTCTTGGTCACATTGGAGTGAAGCGTATGAAGAAACTCCATTCCGATGGACTTCTTGAATCACTTGATTTCCAATCAGTTGAAAGATGCGAAGCATGTTTGATGGGTAAAATGACTAAGACTCCATTTTCTGGTATGATGGAGCGAGCTACGGACTTATTGGAAATCATAGATACCGATGTGTGTGGCCCAATCAGTGTAGCATCGCGCGGTGGTTATATTTATGTTCTTACTTTCACAGATGACTTGAGTAGATATGGGTATATCTATTTCATGAAGTCCGAAACTTTCAAGAAGTTTAAGGAATTTCAAAGTGAAGTAGAGAATCAACGTAACAAGAAGATTAAGTTTCTACGATCTGATCGTGCAGGTGAATATCTGAGTTACGAGTTTGGCGAGCATTTGAAGAAATGCGGAATACTTTCACAATTGACACCGTCGGGAACACCACAACGTAATGGTGTGTCTGAACGTCGTAATCAAACTCTCTTAGATATGGTTTGTTCTATGATGTCACTTACAGATTTACCGCTATCGTTTTGGGGTTATGCATTAGAAACAGCCGCATTCACTTTAAATAGGGCACCATCTAAATCCGTTGAAATGACACCGTATGAATTATGGTTTGGGAAGAAACCTAAATTGTCGTTCCTTAAAGTTTGGGGTTGCGAAGCTTATGTAAAGAAGTTACAGCCCGACAAGCTTGAACCCAAAGCGGAAAAATGCGTCTTCATAGGATACCCGAAGGAAACTATTGGGTATACCTTCTATCATAGATTCGAGGGCAAAATATCTGTTGCCAAAAATGGATCCTTTCTAGAGAAGGAGTTTCTCTCGAAAGAAGTGACTGGAAGGAAAGTAGAACTTGACGAGGTTGTTGAACCTTCTCTCGGACTTGAGAATTGCGCAACACCGGAAGTAGTTCCTGTGGCGCCTACACCAATAAGAGAGGAAGCTAATGATGTTGATCATGAAACTTCGGTTGAAGTTACTACGGAACCTCGCAGGTCAACGAGAACTCGTACCACTCCTGATTGGTATGATCCGGTTATGAGTGTCATGTTGGTGGACAACACCGATGACCCTGCGACATATGAGGAAGCGATGATGAGCCCGGATTCCATAAATGGCAAGAAGCCATGAAATCCGAGATTGGATCCATGTATGAAAAAAAGTATGGACTTTGGTGGACTTACCGGATGGCCGAAAGGCTATCGAGAATAAATGTATTTTCAAGAAGAAAACAGATGCTGATGGTAATGTTACTGTCTATAAAGCTCGACTTGTCGCAAAAGGGTTTCGAAAAATTCAAGGAGTTGACTACGATGAGACTTTCTCACCTGTAGCGAAGCAAAAGTCTATAAGGATTTTGTTAGCAATCGCTGCATATTATGATTATGAGATATGGCAGATGGATGTCAAAACGGTGTTCCTCAATGGAGACATTGACGAAGAGTTGTATATGGTACAACACAAAGGTTTTGTCAATCCTAAAGATGCTAACAAGGTATGCAAACTTCAACGGTCCATTTATGGATTGAAGCAAGCATCCCGAAGTTGGAATCAACGTTTTGATAAGGTAATCAAAAGTTTTGGATTTATAAAAACTTATGGAGAAGCTTGTATTTACAAGAAAGTGAGTGGGACCTCTGTAGCATTCCTAGTACTATATGTGGATGACATATTGTTGATTGGGAATGATGTAGACCTTCTTAATAGTGTCAAGGATTATTTGAATAATAGTTTTTCAATGAAAGATCTTGGCGAAGCAGCTTACATATTAGGCATAAAGATTTATAGAGATAGATCAAGGCGCCTAATATCATTGTCATAGAGTACATATTTGGACAAAGTTCTAAAGAGGTTTGGAATGGAAGATAGCAAGAAAGGGTTCTTGCCCATGTTGCCCAATACGACCTTGAGTAAAACTCAAAGTCCTACTACGGCAGAAGATAGAGAAAGGATGAGTAAGACTCCCTATGCCTCAGCCATAGGATCTATCATGTATGCCATGCTATGTACTAGACCTCGACATTGCATATGTTGTTAGTTTGACTAGCAGATATCAAAGTGATCTAGGAATGGATCATTGGACAGCGGTCAAAAACATCCTTAAGTACTTGAGAAGAACTAAGGATATGTTTCTTTCTTATGGAGGTGATGAACAACTAGTTGTTAATGGTTACACCGATGCTAGTTGGAACACCGATCCAGATGATTCTAAATCTCAATCTGGATATGTATTTACTTTGAATGGTGCAATAATTAGCTGGAGGAGTGCAAAGCAAAGCATTGTGGCGAGATCGTCAACTGAATCAGAATACATAGCTGCTTCAGAGGCTTCACAAGAGGGACATGGATGAAGGAGTTCATTACAGAGGTCGGTGTGGTTCCAAGTGCTCTGGACCCAATGTCTATCTACTGTGATAAGATGGGCGCCATAGCCAATGCACAAGAACCAAGGTCACACAAGAAGCTGAAGCATATCAAGCTGCGTTTTCACGCTATTCGAGAGCATGTCCAAGATGGTGACATAAATATTTGCAAAGTACACACAGATCTGAATGTGGCGGATCTGTTGACTAAACCTCTCCCGAGGGCAAAACATGACTAGCACCAAACCGCCATGGGTGTTCGGTATATTACCATGTAATCTAGATTACTTGACTCTAGTGCAAGTGGGATACTGTTGGAGATATGCCCTAGAGGCAATAATAAAAGTGGTTATTATTATATCTTTGTGTTTATGATAAATGTTTACATTCATGCTATAATAGTATTAACCGGAAACATTAATACTTGTGTGATTTGTAAACTAAATTAGAGTCCCTGGTAAAGCCTCTTTATAATACTAGCTTGTTGGTTGATAGATGATCGTTGTTTCCCGATCATGAACATTGAGATGTTATTAACAACAAGATCATAACATTAGGAGAATTGTGTGATGGACATACTCCTATAGATAAGCGTAGCATAAAGATCAAGTCATTTCAATAGTTCGTTTGCTATAAGCTTTCTTTTACATAGTAACCTAATTCCTTCGACCATGAGATCATGTTAATCACCATCACCGGAAGGATGCTTTGATGACATCAAACACCACATCGTAATTGGGTGGCTATAAAGGTGACATTGAGTGTTCGGAAAGTATGTGTTGAGGCACATAGATCAAGAGTGGAATTTGTCCATCCATATGACAGATAGATATACTCTGGTACCTCTTGGTGGAATGTAATCCAATTAGCTTGCAAGCATGTGACTAGCTCACAAGGGATCACATATCACGGGAACAAGAAAAGAGTACTTATCGGTAACGAGGTTGGACTAGGTATGCAGAGATAACCGACGATCAAACCTTGGATAAGTAAACTATCAAGAGATAAAGGGAAATTGGTATCGTATGTAAGTGGTTCATTCGATCGCAAAGTAATCATAGAAATATGTGGGAGACATTTGAATTTCTAGATTCCTCTATTGGTTATTGATCAGAGAAGTGTCTCGGTCATGTTCGTATAATTCACGAACCGTAGGGAGACACACTTAAGGATTCGATGTTGTTTAGTAGATATGGAATGTAAGTAGGGAGACCGAATGTTGTTAGGAGTCTCGGATGGGATCCGGGATATCACGAGGTGATCCAGAATGGTCCGGAGAATAAGATTCATATAAGGAAAGTCCAATTCTAGAGTTTGGGAATGATTTCATGTTTTCATCGGAGAGGTTCTAGCAGGGTCTAGAAGGTTCACCAGAACGGAAGGGGAACGGTTCATGAATGTGTCATGGTTAAGTGGAATGATTGGATCATGTCCTAGGTCACTTGGTTGGGAATTTGCAAGAGAGGAATTAAGCTCCAAATTGCAAATCAAAAGGCAGGTTTGAAAAGTCAAACTGGAACAATGGTTTCCTAGTTGAAGAAGAAAAGAGTCCTTCTTTCCCTCCAACAAGAAGAGGGAGTTGGGGAAGGATTCAAACTCCCCTCTTCCAAGCTTCCCTCCCTCTCATAAATAGAGGGGAGGGGCTGCCCCAAGATATCACAACCAGCCCTCCCCACCAAGCCGCGCCGCCGCCGCTTGCCGCCGCCAACAGCTGCCGCCGCGCCGCCGCCTCGCGCTGTCGCCGTATCATCGTTGTCGCCTTAGTCACTGCCGACTCCACCTCCTCCTCTCCGTCCCTCTAAACCTAGATCACCAGAAACCCTAGATCCATCATAACCTGCTCTAGCTTAGGCGAAGCCCTACATGATTTTCCCTCTACTTCCGACACCACGCCGTCGTGCTGCCGAATCACGAGGCGAGAACTACAACCTCCCCTGCCTTCTGGAACAAGGGAGAGGAAGGTCTTAATCGAGTACCGAATGTGTGAACTACGGAAGCGCTACTGGAACGCAGCGCCGAAAGGATCGTCTACGCGATCTTGAGATTGGAAAGTGTACGACTACATCACCCACGAAAATCTGCTCTCGTTAACCGCTTTGGAATCTTCTAGGGTGAGTAATCTAATCGACTCGTCGCTACAATCTAGTAGATAGATCTTGGCTTGTTTGTGTACATGCGGTAGAAGTTTTTTGTTTTCCATGCTATGAACCCCTACATCTCCATCAACCATCAATGTTTCCCTCATCCATGAGTGAGTAATCCCCTGCTGTAGGCTTGGAGATGGTCGGGATTGGATGAGTTCTATCATGTAATCGAATAAGATCTATTAGGGATAGTGCCTAGTATCTCTATTAGTGTTATTTGACTTTGTTACAACTTGTTGTGCTTAATGCTTGTCACTAGGGCCCGAGTACCATGATCTCGGATCTGAACTTATTATTGAATCATTATGATAGTATTGTTTGTGATCTTACCTGAAGGTTGTGTACACATATCATTGTCCGAATCCAAAGGCCCCGAAGTGACAAAAATTGGGACAACTGGAGGGGATGGTTGTGATGTGAGGATCACATGTGTTCACGGAGTGTTAATTCTTTGCCCCGGTGCACTATTAAAAGGAGCACCTTAATTGCCAGTACTTCCCTTGAGGCCTCGCTGCAACGGGCTGGCAGGACAAAAGATGTGCAAGTTCTCATTGCGAGCACGCATGACTATATGATACGTCGGAAACGTATCTATAATTTTTTATGCTCCATGCTTTCTTAGTATCTACTTTGCTTTGCTTTGTCTACACTTTGAGGTGCTTTTACATGTTTTCTGGTACTAACCTATTAACAAGTTGCCACAGTGGCAGATGCTTGTTTTCTGCTGTTTTTGGTTTCAGAAATGTTAGTAAAGAAATATTCTCAGAATTGGACGGGACAAAAACCAAAGTCAATTACTTTTCGTGGGGAACAAGAAGTCTAGAGGGGAGATGAGGAAGCGTGCCCAGACGGACAAACCCCCTAGGCGTGGCCAGGGGTGGGCCCGCGCCTGGGTAGGGTTTGACCCCCCTGGTCGCCGCCTCGGCCTCCCCCTTGGCCTATAAGAAGCCCGCGATGCAGAAACACTAAGCACCCGATCAAATCTCCACGAAACCGTCTATAGCCGCCACCACCATCGTCCCTAGATCAGGGGGGGTCTAAAGTTCTTCCCGGCACCCTGCTAGAGGGGAGATCATCCCGGAGGCCTTATCTCCGGTATGATGCATGAGTAGTTCCACCTTGCACTATGGGTCCATCTAGTAGCTAGATGGTTGTATCTCCTCCTTTGTGCTTTCATGTATAGATCTTGTGAGCTCCGTTCATGATCACTAATCTATTTTTAATCATGCATGTTGTGTTTGCGGGGATCTGATGGATATTGAGATTATTATGTTGGTTTGATTAATGGTTTTGTCTTTATGATTCTATCATGTTTGTGTTGTTTGTGATCTTGCATGCTCTCCGTTGTTAGTAGCTATCTTGTCCAAGTAGTTGCTAGTGACTCAAAGAGGGGGTATTTATGCTCGATAGTGGGTTCATGCCTCGAGTTTCCAAGGGAAGTGATAGAAATCTCTTCGGTTGTAGATGTGATGTTGCTACTAGGGAGAAAACAACGGTCTCTTGTTCATGGAACATGTGGACTATTTACCTTACACACTTTGCTTGAAGCAGTTGCCTTTTGCTTGCAACTTAATACCAGAGGGGTTCAGATGATAACCTGAAGGTGGACTTCTAGTCATAGATGCAGTTGGATGGCGGTCTATGTATCTTGTTGTATTGCCCAATCGAATCTCATAGGATCTTTCTGACTAGTAATTGCATTGTTATGCCTTGCTCAGTTCCTGTCAATTGCCCTGCTGTAATTTGGTTACCTTTCATGCCATGTTGTTTATCTAAGGAGAGCACCTCTAGTGAACTATGGACCCCGGTCCAATCTTTACCATTGATACATCTTCCACTGTTACTTGTTTACTTGCTGCAAACCATTACCTTCCACACCATACGTTTAATCCTTTGTTACAGCAAACCGGTGAGCTTGACAACCTCACTGATTCGTTGGGGCAAAGTCTTGAGTTTGTGTTGTGCAGGTCTCCAAGTTGCTAGCAACACCTGTGTGACGTTTCCTTCCTCCTACTGGTTCGATAACCTCGGTTTCTTACTGAGGGAAACTTGCTGTTGTGTTGCTTCATACCTTCCTCTTGGGGTTTCCAACGAAGCGTCCCACGACAAGTACTGGGCACCATAAAGCTATTTTCTGGCGCTGTTGCCGGGGAGGCTAAGGACGTCTTCACGAGGGGAGTCCTTCACTTCCTTTTTCTTTGCTTTGTTTTTAGTTTGCTTAGTTTCTTTTGCTTGTTTTTGTTTGCCTCTTTCCAAAAAACCCAAAAAAATAGTCTAGTTTGGTTTGCTTTCTTTATTCAAAAACACAAAAAAATTAGTTCCTGCTCTAGCTACTGCTGTTTTTCGGCTTGCCCACCTTTGCCAAAATGAACTCTGCTGAGAACACCAAGTTGTGTGACTTCACTATCACCAACAACAATGATTTCCTTAGCACTCCTATTGATTCACCTGCTCCTGATGCTACCTTTTATGAAATTAAGCCTGCTTTGTTGAATCTTGTGATGAGAGAGCAACTTTCTGGTGCTGGTTCTGATGATCCTGCTGCCCATATCAATAGCTTTGTTGAACTTTGTGAGATGCAAAAGTATAAGGATGTAGATGGAGACATTATTAGACTAAAAATAGTATTGATTCTTGAACTAAGTGCAAAGATGCTTTTATTGGAAAGTATTATCCTCGTACAAAATATATCCTCTTTGTCTGAAGCTCAGTCTTCCTTGATTAATAAAATGGATGCTAAACCTGAAACCATGGAAAACACCTTTTCTACTGCTCATGCCATACAAGTTACTATTGATGAAAATGTTAGGCTATTAGCTCAACTTCATGCTAAGTGGGAAAGGGAATCTGAAATTGATAGAAACAATAGTGTGTGCACCATCACCACTAAACCACAAGTAGTCCCTATTCCTCCTCCTACTATGCCTAAGCCTATTGAGCCTACTACTAGTGACGCCAAGTTTGACTTTGATATTGATCGTTGCAACATTTATGAAGTGATTATGTTTCTACAAAAGCTTGCTAGAAGTCCTGATGCTAGTGATATGCATGTTGCTTTCACTAAACACATTACATATGCTCTTGTTAAGATTAAAGAAGAGAAGCTAAAACACAAAGCTTCTGTTCCTAGGAAAGTAGAAGATAGTTGGGAACCCATTATTAATATGCAAGTGAATGAATTTGATCTTAAAGCTTCATGTGATCTTGGTTCTAGTGTCTCTATTATGCCTAGAAAGATTTATGAAATGCTTGATTTGCCACCATTGGAAGATTGTTATTTGGATGTCCCACTCAATGATAATGTTAAGAAGAAACTCATGGGGAGTATTAATGATGTTCTCATTATGGTTAACAATGCTTATGTCCCTGTTGATTTCTATGTTTTTGATGTTGAATACAATGCTTCTTGTCCTATTACTTTGGGAAGACCTTTTCTTAGAACAGTTGGTGCCATCATTGATATGAAAGAAGGCACAATTAAATATCATTTTCCATTCAAGAAAGGTATTGAACACTTCCCTATGAGGAGAGAGAGTTTGCTTTTTCCTCCTCCTTTGAAAGCAATATTTGATGTTAATGCTTCACTAGTAGAAAACAGGCTATCCGTTCGCGCCCCCTAACAGCATTAGTCCCGGTTGCGCCACGAACCGGGACTAATGCTGGAACACGTCCCGGTTCGAGCGGGCACGGTGGCCGGAGGCATGCGTCCCGGTTCGTAAGGGGTCATGCGTCCCGGTTTGTAACACAAACCGGGACTAAAGGTTGGGCGCCAGACACATGGAGTGGCACACACCTTTAGTCCCGGTTTTTGTTACAAACCGGGACATATGATCCCGCCCTCTATAAATACGATGCCCTAGCCCTCTGCCTCCTCTCTGTTTTTTCTTGGTGGAAGGTGTGAGAGGTGTGCTATTTTATTTTTTTCCTATGCATGCATTCAATGTGTTTTATGAAATGTTTGAGTGAATGGTCCCGTTCAATTTCTCACAGAACAAAAAATATAGAAGGTGTCCGAGACGCACTTGAGCTTTCTCCTCTTTATTCCCCTCGATCGAGGTTAGCAATCTTATATTTTCTCTGGCATTGATACAATGCATGTGTCGATGTGAATTGGTCATTTCACTATTTATGATGTCCCGTTTTTGATAAACTTAATTATATGATTCAGATGAACGGTCGGGAATGGATGTATGGTGACCGGCGTGTACCCGGGTACATTAAAGGCGTGGATAAATTTATCGATGTGGCTACGACAAACAAAGAGAATAGTTTTATACATTGTCCATGTGTTCAATGTCGGAACAACAAGGAGTACTCTTCCTCGAAAATCATTGCGGCCACCTGGTTATGAAAGGTTTCATGCCCAACTATAATTGCTGGACCAAGCACAGGGAAAGAGGGGTTATCATGGGAGACAGTGAAGAAGAAGATGATGATAACAACTATCATCATATGTTTCTTGAATACAGTGATACTGCAATGGAAGACAATGAAGAGGAAGGAGGTGAAGAACGGGCATCAGATGAGCCCGCTGATGAACTTGGTAGGGTCATTTCTGATGCAAAGAGAGACTGTGAAACAGAAAAAGAGAAGTTGAAGTTAGAGGGCATGTTAGAAGAACACAAGAAATTGTTGTACCCAAATTGCAAAGATGGTAGCACAAAGCTTGGTACCACACTGGAATTGCTGCGATGGAAGGCAGAGTGTGGTCTAACTGACTCCTCATTTGAAAAGATGCTGAAAATAATGAAGCCGAAGTTTCAAAAACATAACGAACTTCCCGAGAGTACATACGAAGAAAAGAAGACTCTCTGTCCTCTAGGATTAGATGTGCAGAAGATACATGCATGCATTAATTACTGCATCCTCTACCGCGATAAGGATTATGAGAATTTAGATAAATGCCTGGTATGCAATGCATTGCGGTATAAGATCAGACGAGATGACCCTGGTGATGTTGAGGGAGAGCCCCTCCGGAAGAGGGTTCCTGCTAAGGTTATGTGGTATGCTCCTATAATACCAAGGTTTAAACGCATGTTCAGAAACAAAGAGCATGCCAGGTTGTTGCGATCGCACAAAGAAGACCTTAAGAAAGACGGGAAGTTGAGACACCCTACTGATGGGTCACAGTGGAGAAAAATCGAGAGAGACTTCCCGGACTTTGCAGGTGACGCAAGGAACTTATGGTTTGGTCTAAGTACGGATGGCATGAATCCTTTTGGGGAGCAGAGCTGCAGCCACAGCACCTGGCCCGTGACTCTATGTATCTACAACCTTTCTCCTTGGTTGTGCATGAAGCGTAAGTTCATTATGATGCCAGTGCTCATCCAAGGCCCGAAGCAACCGGGCAACGACATTGATGTTTACCTTAGGCCATTAGTTGAAGAACTCTTACAGCTGTGGGGCAAACCAGGTGTACATGCGTGGGATGAGAACAAACAGGAGCCATTTGACCTACGAGGGTTGCTTTTTGTAACCATCAGTGATTGGCCTACTCTTAGTAACCTTTCAGGACAGACAAACAAGGGATATAAGGCATGCACGCACTATTTAGATAAGACTGGAGGTACATATTTGCATAAATGCAAGAAGATTGTGTACCTGGTGAATCGACGATTTCTTCCGACCAATCATCCCGTAAGAAAGAAAGGCAAGCATTTCAAATGTGAGGCAGATCACCGGAAGAAGCCTGAACTCCCTACTGGTGATGATGTATTTGGTATGGTCAAGGACATAGAAGTAATCTTTGGAAAGGGTCCCGGCGGTCAATCAGTTCCGAACGACGTTGCTACAGGACACGCACCCATGTGGAAGAAGAAATCTATATTTTGGGAGCTGCCATATGGGAAAGTCCTACGTGTCCGCTCTTCAATCGACGTGATGCACGTGACGAAGAATCTTTGCGTGAACCTGCTAGGATTCCTAGGCGTGTATGGGAAGACAAAAGATACACCAGAAGCACGGGAGGACCAACAAATTATGGAAGACCCAAAGAACATGCATACATAGAACAAGACGGATAAAGGGCATCACTTAAGTCGTGCCAGCTATGCTCTTACCAAAGCAGAGAAGGAAATATTTTTTTAAGTCCTTTACAGTATCAAGGTGCCGTCTCGCTTCTCATCTAATATAAAGGGGATAATAAATATGGCAGAGAAAAAGTTCCAAAACCTGAAGTCTCATGACTGTCACATGATTATGACGCAGTTGCTTCCGATTGCATTGAGGGGGCTTCTACCGAAAAATGTTCGAGTACCCATTGTGAAGCTATGTGCATTCCTCAATGCATTATCTCAGAAGGTAATCAATCCATATATTCTTCCAAGGTTACAGAAGGATGTGGTACAATGTCTTGTTAGTTTTGAGTTGGTGTTCCCACCATCCTTCTTCAATATTATGACGCATCTCCTGGTTCACCTAGTGGAAGAGGTTGCCATTCTCGGTCCTGTATTTCTGCACAATATGTTCCTCTTTGAGAGGTTCATGGGAGTATTAAAAAATATGTTCATAACCGTGCTAGACCAGAAGGAAGCATCTCCAAGGGATATGGAACAAAGGAGGTCATTGAGTTTGTGTTGACTTTATTCCTGACCTTAAGCCGATTGGTGTTTCTGACTCGCGGCATGAGGGAAGACTAAGTGGAAAAGGCACGCTGGGAAAGAAAGCAATGATATGTAGGGACGGGGATTCTTTCACTAAAGCACACTACACAGTTCTACATAATTCCACCTTGGCAGCTTCGTATATCGAGGAACACAAGAATATTGTACGCTCCAAAAACCCGGGGAAGCCTGACTCATGGATTATAGATGAACACATGATGTCTTTCGGTGGTTGGATGCGGACAGATCTCTTGAATTACACCACTATTGGAGATCAGCTATACTTGTTGGCCGCGTCACAATCTTCTACTATATTGAATTTCCAACGATACGAAATAAATGGAAATACATTCTACACGATCGCCCAAGCACTAGTAGAAAATAGGCTATCCGTTCATGCCTCCTAACAGCATTAGTCCCGGTTGCGCCACGAACCGGGACTAATGCTGGCACGCGTCCCGATTCGAGCGGGCACGGTGGCCGGAGGCATGCGTCCCGGTTGGTAAGGGGTCATGCGTCCTGGTTTGTAACACAAACCGGGACTAAAGGTTGGGTGTCAGCCACGTGGCGTGGCACACAACTTTAGTCCCGGTTTATGTTACAAACCGGGACGTATGATCCCCCCCCCCCCCTCTATAAATGCGACGCCCCAGCCCTCTGCCTCCCCTCTGTTTTTTCTTGGTGGAAGGTGTGAGAGGTGTGATAGTTTTTTTCCTATGCATGCATTCAAGGTGTTTGATGAAATGTTTGAGTGAATAATCCCGTTCAATTTCTCATAGAACAAAAATATAGAAGGTGTCCGAGACGCACTTGAGCTTTCTCCTCTTTATTTCCCTCGATCGAGGTTAGCAATCTTATGTTTTCTCTGTCATTGATACAATGCATGTGTCGATGTGAATTGGTCATTTCACTATTTATGATGTCCTGTTTTTGATAAACTTACTTATATGATGCAGATGAACGGTCGGGAATGGATGTACAGTGACCGGCGTGTACCTGGGTACATTAAAGGTGTGGATAAATTTATCGATGTGGCTACGGCAAACAAAGAGAATGATTTTATACGTTGTCTATGTGTTCAATGTCGGAACAACAAGGAGTACTATTCCTCGAAAATCATTCGCGGCCACCTGATTATGAAAGGTTTCATGCCCAACTATAATTGCTGGACCAAGCATGGGGAAAGAGGGGTTATGATGGAAGACAGTGAAGAAGAAGATGATGATAACAACTATCTTCATATGTTTCCTGAATACAGTGATACTGCAATGGCAGAGAAAAAGTTCCAAAACCTGAAGTCTCATGACTGTCACGTGATTATGACGCAGTTGCTTCCGATTGCATTGAGGGGGCTTCCACCGGAAAATGTTCGAGTACCCATTGTGAAGCTGTGTGCATTCCTCAATGCAATATATCAGAAGGTAATCAATCCAGATATTCTGCCAAGGTTACAGAAGGATGTGGTACAATGTCTTGTTAGTTTTGAGTTGGTGTTCCCACCATCCTTCTTCAATATTATGACGCATCTCCTGGTTCACCTAGTGGAATAGATTGCCATTCTCGGTCCTGTATTTCTGCACAATATGTTTCCGTTTGAGAGGTTCATGGGAGTCTTAAAGAAATATGTTCATAATCGTGCTAGACCAGAAGGAAGCATCTGCAAGGGATATGGAACAGAGGAGGTCATTGAGTTTTGTGTTGACTTTATTCCTGACCTTAAGCCGATTGGTGTTTCTGACTCGCGGCATGAGGAAAGATTAAGTGGAAAAGGCACGCTGGGAAAGAAAGCAATGATATGTAGGGACGGGGATTCTTTCACTAAAGCACACTACACAGTTCTACATAATTCCACCTTGGCAGCTCCGTATATCGAGGAACACAAGAATATTGTACGCTCCAAAAACCCGAGGAAGCCTGAATCATGGATTACAGATGAACACATGAAGTCTTTTAGTGGTTGGATGTGGACACATCTCTTGAATGACACTACCATCGGAGATCAGCTATACTTGTTGGCCGCGTCACCATCTTCTACTATATTGAATTTCCAAGGGTAGGAAATAAATGGCAATACATTCTACACGATCGCCCAAGATAAAAAGAGCACCAACCAAAATAGTGGTGTCCGCTTTGATGCAACAGACGAGATGGAAAAAATCACACATACTATGGTTACATAGAGGAGATATGGGAACTAGACTATGGAGTCTCTTTTAAGGTCCCTTTGTTTCGCTGCAAATGAGTCAACCTGAATGGGGAAGGGGTAAAGATACACCAGTTGTACGGAATGACAACAGTGGATCTCAAGAATCTTGGTTATAGAGATGAACCATTCGTCCTAGCCAATGATGTGTCCCAGGTTCTCTATGTGAAGGACATGTCCTCCAGACCGAAAAAAAGAAAAAATATGCAAACGAATACATCATATGATGAGCCAAAGCGTCGCATAGTTCTTTTAGGGAAAAGAAACATCGTGGGAATCAAGGACAAGAAAGACATGTCAGAAGATTATAATAAGTTTGATGAAATTCCGCCCTTCACAGTGAAAACTGACCCAAGCATTCCGTTAAGTAAAGAAGATGCTCCATGGTTACGTCTGAAGCGATCATAAGGAAGGACATATGCCAAGAAGTTCATGCTCATATTGTGTAACTCTAGTTCATGTCTGGCCGGGATATCTTATGATGTTTGCAATTTTCCAAGTTTAATAAATGTATTGAGTGTTAGTCCCGGTTTTTGGCTTAACCGGGATTATATATAGGGGGGCCTTTAGTCCCGGTTTTGTAGTCTCGGTTTTTAATATTAATAAATGTCTTGAGTGTTAGTCCCGTTTTGTGGCTGGACCAGGACTAAAGGGGGCCTTTAGTCCCGATTCGTAGAACGACTTTCCTGAACTATGAAGAAGTTTTCCCGATTCGTACTTACCATTAAGATCTGATCTCCAAACACGCGTGGTCACATATTAGGGAGTGCCTCTATGACCAGTTTCTTGGAGATGCCGGAGGACTGGGATCCGGCGGCATCTCCCTAAAACTGGTCGTAGTGGTGTCCCTGCTCTCACACACCATCTTGCAGCTTGTAACTTCTCTAACTAGATCAATACACCTGGGAGCTAACTAATTTCACATATTAGGGAGCGCCTCTATGACCAGTTTCTTGGAGATGCCGGAGGACTGGGATCCGGCGGCATCTCCCTGAAACTGGTCGTAGTGGTGTCCCTGCTCTCAAAAACAATATTGGAGATGCCTCAATCTGGCTGGAGGACTTGGCTCACAAGGATGCCTATTTATAGTACAAGCAGCTCGGCATAGTGTCGACACTTACGACATAATGTCGATACTCACCCCTATTATTAGTGCTGACTCGTGTTTTGTCCCGGTTGGTGTCTCCAACCGGTACTAAAGGTTCATCTTTAGTCCCGGTTGGTGACACCATCCGGGACAAGGTACACGCCGCATGACATAATGTCGACACTCACCCCTATCATTAATTCTGCCTAGCCCAGCCTGCCGAAATCCCTCCAACCGGGACTAAAGATGAACCTATCAATGTTGTTGTGCCCATATTATGCATGCATGTGGACATTGGTATGGAGAACAATGTTGCAGGAGGAAGTTTTCCTTTTCGTCGCACGGAAAAGCCATTTTCGATTTTCTGAGCGCAAAAAATGGGTCGTTTTGTGAAGTAACCACCAAAATGTTGTTTCAGAATGCTACCATCCCATTTTTCTAAAATACTAGACCACCTTACATGGACTATCTCCCAACCGGGACATCTCAAACCTTTTCGTCCATCCCGGGTAAAAAGGACAAATGTCTGCCGAATCGATAGGAAGTGGGTCCGGTTTGTACTACAGGTACATGATCTAACGCCCGTGATTTTTTGAAAAAATCATTTTTAGACTCGCAATATGTGGTTTCTTCAGAGGTCCAATGCAAGTTCTAACGATATTTGTCCCCTATCTTCATGCACGCCGGTTCGACCATAGTTAGAAATTCAAAAATTCAAAACGGACATAAGAAATTCAAAAAAAATCCAAACAATGAAAATCCTTCGTGTGGTGTCATATTATGTGACATAATTGAAAGGAAAAATACCAGACTTGGTATATTGATCATGTCTCGAAAAAACCTTTACAAAATGACCTATCATGTTCTAGGTTTCATGGCTTTCGGTCCAAATGACCGATGTTATGTGCTGAATCACGGCATAGTTTGTGATGCTGTGCCCATATTATGCATGCATGTGGATATTGGTATGGAGAACAATGTTGCAGGAGGAAATTTTCCTTTTCGTCGCACGGAAAAGCCATTTTCCATTTTCCGGGCGCAAAAAACGGGTCGTTTTGTGAAGTAACCACCAAAATGCTATTTCAGAGTGCTACCGTCCCATTTTTCTAAAATACTAGACCACCTTACATGGACTATCTCCCAACCGGGACATCTCAAACCTTTTCGTCCATCCCGGGTAAAAAGGACAAATGTCTGCCGAATCGGCAGGAAGTGGGTCCGGTTTGTACTACATGTACATGATCTAACGCCCGTGATTTTTTGAAAAGATCATTTTTAGACTCGCAATATGTGGTTTCTTCAGATATCCAATACAAGTTATAAATGAGCCATTTTTATTCCTGCCATTTCTTCCCGCCATTTCTTCCCGCCATTTTTCTTCCTGCCATTTTTTCCTGCCAGTTCTTCCCGCCATTTCTTCCTGCCAGTTTTTCCCGCCAGTTCTTCCCTCCAGTTATCTCCCTGCCATTTCTCACTATATATGTAGGGTTCGCCTCCATTGTCATTGCACATCTCTAGACTCATATCTGCAACCTCGTCACTCTTTCCCATGGCTTCCCCCGTAGCACTAACCCCTAGGGAGGCGGAGGCGCTTTGCGCCTCGAACTACCCCTGCCCACCGGGCTACTGTGTCCCCGTTGGCTGGATGCTGAGCGCCGGAGGCGTGTCGGTTCCTCCTGTCCCTCTAGGTGTGGCGCGCCGGATGGCCATCACGAACCACTACTACTTCAAGCTCACGCCGGAGCAGCGGAGGAATCTCAGATGGCATCCCGACTATTTCCCGACTTGGGAAGCCTTCTTCACGGGTCGACGTGAGAGGGCGCTCGCCAGGCACGAGGAGCACGGCCCACCTCCTCCGAACTTGAACGAGGCCGGCCGTCGGCTATGGTGGCGCGGCCGGACTCTCCAGAGCGTCATGGCCTATGACACGGCCGCCGACTCTAACCCCCGCCTACGCTACCTTCAAGTCCAGCCCACTTATACTCAGCCTTGAAGGTTCAACTACGGCGACCCCGACGACGACAGCGATGACGGCCGCGGCGAGTACGACGACTACAGTGGCGAGTATTACAGGTGTAGGCAGGAGCATGACTGAATCACTCCAATATTGCAAAACAAGTTCGGCCGATTGTGGCTTAATCTGGTCATGTATCTTAATTTTCAGTTCTTCTATGTAACTTAGTGTTAGTTGCGTTATGTACTTTAATTCCAGTTCTATCCTAATAAAATTTTCTTTCCGCCCATTATTTTCCGTCCTTTTTCCCGCCCATTAATATATATAAAATATAAGTTAATTCAAATCCAAATTAAAAACAGAAAATGGTTTTGAATTAGTTATTCAAATCCAAACACTTTTTATGTTTAAAGTTTTTCTAAATTCCAAACTAATATTCAAAAAATATAAGTTAATTCATTTTTAATTTTAAATGGTTCATAGTTTAAATGGTTACATTAATTATTCTTAAAAACAGAAAATAGTTTTGAATTATATATTAAAATTCAAACACTTTTTATGTTTAAAGTTTTTCTAAATTCCAAATTAATATTCAAAAAATATAAGTTAATTCATTTTTAATTTTAAATGGTTACATTAATTATTTTTAAAAATAGAAAATGGTTTTGAATTAGTTATTCAAATCCAAACACTTTTTATGTTTAAAGTTTTTCTAAATTCCAAATTAATATTCAAAAAATATAACTTAATTCATTTTTAATTTTAAATGGTTACATTAATTATTTTTAAAAACAGAAAAAGGTTTTGAATTAGTTATTCAAACCCAAACACTTTTTATGTTTAAAGTTTTTCTAAATTCCAAATTAATATTCAAAAAATATAAGTTAATTCATTTTTAATTTTAAATGGTTCATAGTTTAAATGGTTACATTAATTATTTTTAAAAACAGAAAATGGTTTTAAATTAGTTATTCAAATTCAAACACTTTTTATGTTTAAAGTTTTTCTAAATTCCAAAGTAATTATCATTTAAAAAACATTACAAATTTAAACCCCAAAATAAAAAATAAGGCGGGAACAGAGAGAAAATTCCTGAATTTTTTTGAAAACAGGGTCATAGGTCCCGGTTGGAGTCATCAACCGGGACTAAAGACCCCTACGCGTGCCCCTTGGGCTGATGAAAAAAAAGTGGAGTATACGTCCCGGTTGGTGGCTCCAACCGGGACATATGACCCTTTAGTACCGGTTGGAGCCACCAACCGGGTCAAAAGGCCCTTCGTTTATAACTGACGCGCCTCCTCTTCTTCTTCCCCATCTCACTTCTCTGCTTCTCACCGACGCGCGCACTGGAACCGCCCCCGACGCCGGCAGGCTGCCCGAGCTCGCCGTCGCCCGCGCGTCCCATCTGCCACCACCGTCGCCTCCGTCCGCGCGCGCCCCGGCTACTTTTCCCCCTCGCGCATGACCTCAATCGCCTGGATCGAAGCTCCGGCCGCCGTCTGTCTCTGTCGATTTCGGCGTCTCCCGAGATCGCTCGGCCACGCCACCACCTCTGTCGTGTTCCTGGTGAGATGCTGATCCTCACGTTGTCCTCCGTTCTCTCCCTCTCCTCGTGTACTATTCTCCCCGCGTGTGCCCGACGCCGCCGCCGCTGGAGCTCGACGGAGGCGACACTCCGGTGACCAAGGAGTGGCCCCGCCACTATCTTGCTCCCTGCATCGCCCTCTCTCTAATGCGCCCATCCACGCGTCCAGGCGTGCACTGGATCGATGAATCAATGCTCGACCTGTGAGCATCACCATTGATGACATCAGCATGATGTCATGCTGGTGTCATATTTCCCGTTTATTTTCTTTTAATTATTTCTGTAATTAATAAAATGTATGACAGGTGGGCCCTGCCTGTCAAGATTTTAATATTTTCTGTAAACGTTTTTTGAAATTAATAAAAGTCTGACATGTGGGCCCAAGTTGTAAATTATTTTAAATATTCCAAAATGATTTAAAATGAATTAAAACTCGAGAAATTCATAACTAATTCATTTTAAATCAGAAAAATACAAATAATATACCAAAATGTTCAGAAAAATGAAACCTATCTAACTAAGCTATAATCATACATTGTTAACCAACTTTTATGGGAAGTTTAATTATAAGAACCAATTGAACCCCATAGGTGATTCCGATGATACCTTTGTATTAGGGTTTGCGCATTGTATTATGCCATGTATTGATTGCCTCCTTTCTTTCCGGTATTGGTTCTTCGCGATAGGATCTAAGCCCAATGGTTTCTCCGAATTAGGGTTTTTGATATTGTAAATTCATTTTTATTATTGTGTATGTATATATTAGAGTTTCTCCGAATTAAGGTTTATATCTCTCAACACCGTACCTAACATTCTCCCTTAGCCGCTTTGACTTATCTGTTTTTCTACCTATTCAGAAAATATGGACCCACACGATAGAGACGAAGAAAAGGAAGAGTTGATCCAACGTGTGATCCGCGGGGAAGAAAATTTAGATGAATCGACGTTTCTGAACAACTCCGGTGAGGGTGATCCTCTTTTTGCTGGAAGAGACGGCTTGTTTGAGGTTGAAGGTGATTCCTTCCGCGAGGGAGAAGGCGATGCCTTGTGTAATCGAGAAGACGATAGCTCCGGCGAGGTGCATGTAATATAATTAATTTATTAATTAATCATCTGCTATCTATATAGAAATAGTAACGACGATCTTTCTTCTTTTAGCCCTCCGGATCAAAGAAATCTACTGAAAAGAGCGGACGAGGCCCAACCAAAAAGTTGGAAGACCATGAGAGGTTCGGGATCAAAGATATTGGTGAAGAGGGCAAACCGATTGCTCCCGAAGTTGTCGCAAACAAATTTGTGTCACAATGCGGAGTAAACATTAGGGACTTCATCCCGATCACCGTTCGAAATTGGAACAGGCCCGCTGATGCGGAAGAAGAGGGAACGTCTTTATTTCTCCCTACCGTGTCCAAAGATTTACTGTGGAAGAGGGTCATGGTTAATTTCAAACTACCGAAGATAGAGCTGGATCCAAATACAGAGGATCCACTTGAGGACGCCTTAGAATATGCGCGAGCCATGGAGGCTAAGGTCAGGGAGTGGGATATGAAGAAGATGTCCCAGTGTTTCACCAACTGGAAGAAAATATTGCACCTTGACTATGTCGTGAAAGAGAAGACTCCGGATTTCGAGAAGATTCAGTTTCAGAAGATAAAACCATTCTGGGCTCAGTTTGTGGATTACACGACATCAGAAAAAGCTAAGAAAATGTCTGCAACGAATAAGCTGAATGCTGCTCACTACTAGGAAAACGGCCTTTAGTGGCGCACCTGAAAACATCATCTGTGGCGCACTTGCAGTGCGCCACGTGCCTTGCGCTACGGCTATCTCTTAGTCGTGGCACACTGCCTAGTGCGCCACGGTTGTGTAGAGACAGGCGTAGCGCACCTGCTAGTGCGCCACAGATGTTTGGGCAGGTGCGCTACCCCTAGGATCTTCTGTGGCGCATTAACTAGTGCGCCACTAAGCTTCTATAGTGCGCTTTAGGTGTAGTGCGCCATAGAAGGTAGACCATGTGCGCCACAGATGTATTTTTTGTTTTTTTTAATTTCCGAGCCAGATTATATACAATATTACAGCAGATATACATACACAGATACAAGATATACAATTATATATATAAATACACAATATAAAAAACAAGATTCAAACAAATACATATAGATAAGTCTCATACATGAATACATAGTATAAGTTACATTGTTTCGATCAAGTTACAAAGTAGTAGTTGGTGACATGCGAATACATGTGTCGATCGAACAAGTTAGAGCTCGGAAGCTCGCCTAGACATCTAAACTAGCTAGACACAAACGCGGGATAAATAACCAAAGAAGATAAGCATGATCACCGCCGCGACGAAGGTGTAGGTCCTTGTCCTAACTCCCGCTAGATAGCGCGTGTATCTAGCTTCCGCCTCCGCCATAGTGTTGTACCCTTTGTAGCTATTGCCGTTGAAACGGTGTACCTGTCTCCCGCATTCTTCCCAATCATCGTAGACTCCGGGAACCCGTCCCTTGTACACGACGTACCACGTCATCTATAAGTTGACAATAATAATTAACCGGTGATTGAAAAAAAATATATAATTAAAGTCGCATATGAAGATACAATTATAGAAAGTACTCCTAAATCAAAAAGACCAAACTCAAAATGGCCAGCTTCACAATGGCTCATGCTTTACTCACAGGAAGTGCATACATATAAAGATCTACAAGAGCAAAGTTTTCCAAATTAGCATTTATTGATTTCAATAGCACTGCAAAAGCTTCACAACCACAGGTAACCACAAGAATGATCACTGAACAATCTATTAACAATCCAGATTTGTGAAGCCGAGAGCAGCACCTTAAACAAGCAAGTAATACTTGCAAGTACAGATTAAATTAGTGATCACTGAACAACCCGCTGCTATCCATGATACCTCTATTATGATTCCAGATTCATGAAGGTGAGAGTAGGGGACCAAAACGAACAATACATGCACCACCTCATCCCTGACGCAACTAACACTCACTGATTGATCTTGTTCCAATTTTATATCCTCAGTCCCCTACCATATTTGACCAAAACGAGCGCAAAGTTACGTTCAGACTTGACACTCCCAAAATCTTTCAACTCCAAGGATCAGCAGCAAGCACTCCACTGGAAAATTCTATCCTCCATTGCACAAAGTCAGCAAGATGCACGTCGTGATGCTGCCATGGCTGGCATGCGGCCACATACTCCCCTTCACCGAGTTCGCCAAGCGCGTGGCCCGGCAGGGCCACCGGGTCACCTTCCTGTCCACTCCGGCGTGTCCGAAGCCACCATACAGAGGGAGAGAGAGGGGCAGAGGGAGAGAGAGGGAGGGAGGGAGAGAGGGAGAGACAGGGGAGGGGCGACGCTCACCTCTGACGGGCGGACGACAGGCGGACGACGGCGGGCGGACGACGGCGGCCTCCACCTCCTCGAGCGGCGCGAGATCCTCCTCCTCCACAAGCGGCGCGGGCCTCCTCCTCCTCCACGGATCGGCAGCGGCGCGGGCCTCCTCCTCCTCGAGACCGCAGCGCGGCGGTGGCGGATCGAGAAAGCAGCGGCGCGGTGGCGGATCGAGAGAAAGCAGTGGCGGTGGCGGTGTCAGTGAGATGGGTATGAGAGAGGCGGACGTGGCACGCGCGGTTGACTAGTCCAACCCACATAGGCGTAGCGCACCCTGGCCAAGTGCGCTACGGATAAGAGGGCGGTCACCCCACTAGTTAACACTAGTACTGTCTTATCCCACTGGTTCTGCCCCTTAGCTCTATTCTAAACTATGAGCACCCAGGTTCGAATCCTGGTGCTCCACTTTTTTATTTTTATTTTAAAAATACTTTTAAATGTTCCAAAAAATGCCCAAAAGTGGTGATATATGCCATACAAGTTTTGTTTTGTTTTTAAAATACTTTTAAATATTCCAAAAATGCCCAAAAGTGATAATATATGTCATAAAAGTGTTACAAATATGATTCAAAGTATAACTAAATTTCATAATAATTTGTCCATGAATATTACAATCTTTTTCGACCACGCGTTTTACAATATTTTTTGAGCTAGCGTTTTACAATCTTTTTCCCTTCTTTGTCGCGGTTGAATAATTTAGCCCCGGCACTTTAATGTTTCTTCTTTCGAACGGGCTACCTTTTTTGGGTAGGGTTGTCCTTTTTCTTCTTGTGATGTATGTTGCTGCATCGTAGTCGTCGTCATCTTCAATCTTTGGATCACCGTACTGGTCGAAGTCTTGCTCGTTGGCGACTCCATCCATTCCGATGATGTTTCTTTTTCCTCTCCTCACGACAACACGGCTAGGCTTTGTCGGGTCGGTAATGAAAAAACATTGGTCCACTTTGGTAGCCAGTACCCACGGTTCATTTTTTGCGGCCACGTTTGCACCAGCGGCCTTGGATTTGCCTGCTTCGGGTATAACCATGGCTGTGAAATACCGGTCTTCTCTTTCGACGCTCTTTGCCCATCTGACATGGAACATCGGCACCTTTTCTCCACAGTAGTCGAGCTCCCAGATCTCCTCGATTCTTCCGTAGAATCTTTCCTTCACGTTGTCATCGGTGTAGAATTCCGACGTTACGCCTGAGTTCTGATAATCACACTTGTTGTCCTTTTCCTCTGTGTAGAATGTGTAGCCGTTGATATCATACGCCTGATAGGTCACCAGGTTTTGCATCGGACCCTGCGACAAGGTGAATATGATCTTTTCCATGTCAGAAGAATGCGATAAGGAGGGCAGTAATATTCGTTCTTCTTGAACTTTTTACCCTTCCGACGACCTTGTGTCATCTCCGACTCATGATCATCGTCATCTTCCTGATCATCAGGAGTAGTGCGTCCTCCGTGAAGCTCCTTCCGGATACCCAAGCATATCAGGTCGTGCCTTGCTTTCGGACCATCTTTCGTCCTATCTGGCATGTTGATTATGGTGGCGACCAGACTCCCGCACACGTTTTTCGTGATATGCATGATGTCGAGGCTATGAGGTGTGCGGAGAAACTTCCAGTATGGCAACTCCCAGAAAACAGACCTTGTTTTCCATACCTTCATCAGCGGCTTGTATTGTTGCTTCCTCTTTCGCTTCTTTCCAGGCTTAGGACAATCTTTCCAGTTTTTCAGCAACTCTTCCACTTCTTCGCTGCTCCTACGCTCTGGGATTCCTCGGGTCTCTGATTTTCCATCGAACAGGTCTCCACGTTTTCTCCATGGATCATTCTTGCCGAGCCACCTTCGGTGCGCCATGAACACGGTTTTCGATGACCCTAGATCTTTCTCTAGTTGGAGATAGCTTGTGTTATCCATGCACCTAACGCATGCGCAGAATCCTTGGATAACCTGCCCCGAGATAAACCCGCAACCTGGATAGTCTTGCACCGTAGTAACCAACGCGTCTCTCATAGTGAAATAATCTTGTGCGACGGCGTCGTAAGTATTGGCTCCAGATTCCCATAACGTGGCTAGCTCCTCTTTCAACAGCCCGAGATACAGATTGATGTCGGTACCAGGTTGTTTCGGCCCTTGAATTAGCATACTCATTTGTATGTACTTCTTCTTCATGCACAACCATGGAGGGAGGTTGTACATCCATACAAACACGGGCCAAGTGTTGTGCGTGCTGCTCTGGCTACCGAACGGATTGAGTCCATCGGTGCTCGCACCAAGCCTGATGTTCCTCGAATCTCCACCGAATTCTAGGAATTCGAGGTCCAATGCTTTCCACTGGCTAGCATCTGAAGGATGCGTTAGCAGCTCATCCTTTTCGGGGTCATCATCATCATCTCCTGGCTTCTTCCTTTCCGCATGCCATCACATGAGCTTCGCTTCCTTAGGGTCCGCGAAATAGCGCTGCAGACGAGGAGTGATAGGAAAGTACCATACCACTTTTCGAGGTGCTTTCTTCCCTTTCTTGTATCGACTCACGCTGCACACCGGACATGTGGTTTTCTCCGCGTCCTCGCCCCGATAAATGATGCAATCGTTGATGCATACGTGATATCTAACGTGCGGTAGATCGAGAGGACAAACGATTTTCTTGGCATCCTCGATACTAGTTGGACATGTGTTCCCCTCCGGGAGATGATCGTGCCAGAATGCCATCATATCGTCAAAGCTTGCGTCGCTCAATTTGTGTTTTGCCTTCATCTCCATAGCCTTGAGCATTACATTCAACCGGGTATCATCGGGCCTGCATCCTTCATACAATGGAGTAACCGCGTCTTTCTCAAGTTGCGCAAGCTTGGTTTTCTCTCTAGCGGCAGCCCTGGCGTTACTCATCTGCTTGAGAAGCAACTCTTGCACATAAGGGTCCCGCACCCAGCCTGATGTTGTTCCATCGTCGTCTGCTCCTCCGGCATCTAGATCATCATCATCCCGGTCTCCTTCCGCACCTTCACCATCTCCAGGAGACTCTTCATCATCTCGCCCGTTCTCGCTGTGATGATGATCATCGTCATGTTGGCCACCTTCACCATCTCCATCGTCTACGTCATCGCTTATCCAATGAGTGTATCCATCCATGAAACCATGGCGGAGCAGGTGCGCCTGCAGATTCCCGGAATCTGGGTCGATCACCCAGTTGAGTTTGCATCTTCTGCACGGACATCTTATATCTGTCTTGTTATTTCGTATCATGTCGGCCGTTGCACATTTCAAAAATCTAGCCACAATGCCTTCGCTCATTATGCGGACCATTTTTGCCTGCACGGTGTACACGGTACAATTTGAAGTCTATTAGAACCACATAATGAATGCATGCATGCAATGGTCGATAGAAAATTTCGGCATGACCTATCCTAAAATTAGGACCTTTGCGAAATGCCAAAGTCTTGCCAAAATGGAAATGAATCAACATTTTGGCAAAACAAATGGCAACTTGTTCACATACAAACACAAGAGGGAGAGAGACCGATCCATACACATGAACATATCATTATCCTCTCCATACACACATGCATGAGCATTATCGATACTCTCCATATACACACACATATGACCATCGATCCTCTCCATACACACATCATGAGCATCGATCATCTACATACATATGAGCACATCATCCATATACACATGAACACATCCTTACATGGACAACTTACCGAGATGAGAGATCGATCGCGAGAAAGATGTAAAGAAGAGGTGCGCGCGAGACCGGAGACCTTCCTCTATTACTTATGTAACATCCAAGGCAAGTTCTACATGCTAAAAATGGTGAATGGGTGGAGAAATTGAGGTGGGAAGGAGAAGATCACGACTTGATCTAAGGAGGAAGAAGAAGGGGAAAGTGAAGTGTGGGGTGGTGGATGTGGTCACACATGTGCACATAAAGTGTTGTCAAAAAAATCGACACATCCGTGGCGCACACGGCCCTAGTGCGCCATAGGGAAGAGTAACATCCATGGCGCACATGCCCTAGTGCGCCACAGTGAGTAGTAACATCCGTGGCGCACATGCCATAGTGCGCCACGGATGTGTCTAGCCGTTTCACAGCAGAGGGGGGGGCGTAGCGCACCACCACAATGTGCGCCACAGTTGGAACTAACATCCGTAGCGCACCTGACCTGTGTGCGCTACAGATGTTTGGCGTGCGGCCAACAGGGCCCTGGCCCACACATATCTGTGGCGCACTATGGTCATGTGCGCCACGGTTGTTCTAGTTACTAGTAGGTCACTGCCCACAGGTGAGCCACGCCTGTTTTAGCCGTGGGGCACTTCAACCATGTGAGACAAGGATGTGCTGATTACCTATAGCCGTTTTCCTAGTAGTGGCTAACAAAAAGTATCACCATACTATGGGGCAACATGGCTACAGGGCTGGCATTCCTAAGTGGAAGAAACTTGAGGATGAACTCCATGCTAAAAAGAGCATCCCAGAGACAGACGATTGGATCGAACGTGCAAGGAATTGGTTTTACGGGCATGGGGGCACTTTGGACTCGGAAGGGAAGTGTATATATAACATACGACATAAATAATACCCCTTGCCAATCGAGAAGATGAGAAAAGAAGTAAAGGCTGTTAAAGATGGGGACTTCATTCCCGATAGAGAGAATGATGAGCTCACACTCGCCCTTGGAAATAAGGAACATGATGGACGAACACGAGGCACAAGCGTCTCCCAACCATGGAGGACTGGGTTTCCCGAAGAGAGGAAGAAATATCCTGATAGAAGCCGTTAGAGGAGAAAGGAAAAGGCGGAAGTTGAAGCAGATATTCAGAAAGAGCGAATGTGTATAATTAAAGAACGAATAAAGCAACAACAAGATGAAATTAACGCACTTAAAGAGCAAAGTACTACAGGCCCATCTCAGCAGCACATGGTGGTAGAACCTGCATTCGATGCTACCGGCCTATCGAATAATCGAAAAAGCAGTGTGGCTTCCATCGAGGTCCCGGGTGATGACAATGACGATGACGATCGTGCACCGACGATGGCTCCTGTTGGATACCCAGTGGATGATATAACACAGATGACACATTGCGAGCTACATGTCAAAGTTGTGAACATATCAATGAAGGTGGCGGTCGGCTATGCCTTACCAATTGGACCCACACCAACTGACCACTGTCGTCCGGTTCCACAGGGCTACGCTGTTGTCGAGGTGGATGAAATCATGCCCACATTTGAAGTTTTGAAGCTTGACTACCCTGTAGGTGAAGGGGATGTGACTGAACTGGGAGACGCAACAAACGTCACCATTCTATGGCCAAAGGAATGTATCGTGCTTCGAAATCACACGCCAAGGCCATCTTCGCCGCCTCCTCACCCATCTCCAGCGAGGTTGTCGCCGCCGCGGAAGCCCTCTTCATCGCCTCACTCGGCTCTGTCGCCTCACCTGTCTCCATCGCCTCACCAATCTCCGGCACAGCCATCGCCGCGGCAACCATCGCTGGCTCCTCAGGATAAAAAGCATAAGCGTACCACCGCTACTCTGCGTCATGTTAAGCGATCGCCGAAACATTAACAAGAGCCTCTTCTAAAAGTACCAAAGGTTCCTACCAAGAGAGCTTATGACTGTACTGAAGAGGAGACTACGGCTATCGTTGATGCAGAAACGACAACGTTTTTCGCTAAGCTGAGGCAGCCGAAAGAGCCAGAGTTCCCCAGCACCAAAGAAGAAAAAGCCAAAGTGTTCAAAATGCTAAAGACTCTTCATCAACCCGAGCCAAAGCTGTCATCAGACTATGAGCGTTCTATTCTCAAGTCACATGCGGCACAACAAGCCTCGAAGAGCAGTACTGATGCAAGCGAGAAATCTGTTGCCCATCTCGGAGAACAAGCAAAACAGTCTTGCGCCCCTCTCAAGGTGATTTCCCATACCAATGTGGGGTCGAGAAAATATGCGGCCGAAGAGCAGTATGATCCAGAGGTAGTTGCACAATACGGAGAAGCTGTCGCTGCTCAAGGTATGAGTATTGCCCACTACTTATCCCAGTTAGAGTACTTCCCCGTGTGTGAAGTAGCATACAAATACCAGTACGGAAAACCTCTCATCAAACCTGAGGAGGTAAATAATCTTCCAAGAAAAATGCGAAGATTGCATAACTGGTACATGCATGCCACAAAGGCCGGGGCTAACTGGATAGTGCTGAGGGTTACAAAAAAGCATTATGGGAAAGAAATAGATGACATGATATCCATTGATTTTGATGAACTATTTCAATTATTCAATCAAGACGCCTTGGACAAATCGATCATCAGTGCCTATTGTCTGTAAGTACTAATTCTGTAATTAATTTAGTCTCTAGCTATCTCACCTTGTTTATTGGATGTATATAATCATACTATAATATGCAGAATGAAGATTCTCAAATACAGCAGAGGACAAATCTATGACATTGGGTTCATTGACCCATATTGGGTTCATCAAGCTAATCTCAAAACAAACCCCCTGGATATGGGGGATAATATCGTACACGCGTTAAGGTTTCAAGAAACCACAAGGGAAATACTATTTCCTTACAACTTCGAGTGAGTGTTATTGTCTTGTATACACTTTCTATTTCGCTTACTCGACGTTAAGTATATAATTGATTAGTTATGCATGCGTAGCTTCCACTATATTCTGTTATTCATTCAACTTGACAAAGGGCGTGTACTAGTCCTGGACTCGAAACATAAACCCCTTGAGACATGGAAGGACATGCAGATGATTCTCCAGCGGTAATTCTAATTATTATGACACTATATCGGCAACGTTCGTGAATTTTATGATATCAAGTAATTAATAACTTCTTTTATTCGTTTTCTTCATCGGGCAGCGCTGGGAAACGATTCACCAAGAAGGCTAGGGGTGTTTGGAAAGAGGAGCTTACATTTAAACCACTAGATGTAAGCACCACTAGCTATATCTTCGCATCTCTTTGGTTCTAGTTTTGATACTGTTATTATCATGCTTGATTATTATTTTGATTGAACTATGTTCTCGTAAAGTGCCTAACGCAGGGACCAGGGAACAATTTATGTGGATACTATGTTTGCGAGTTCATCCGTCAGACGCGCTGTGAGAAGGGCAAAAATTTAGAGCAACTTAACATACATAAACAATTTTTATAGTTTTTAATTATCATCAAATTGCCTTGTAAGTCAGAAATTTTAGCAGTAATTATATTACAAGACTTACATATCAATTTCAAGACCCGGCTCAGTCTCTCGAAGGTGCTCATAGGGGTAGGGTGTGCGTGCGTGTGTTCATAGGGGTGAGTGTATGTACGCATTGTGAGCGTCTGTGTTGTACTGTGTTTCTCAAAAAAAAATATGAAACATAGAACATGAAATATACAAGATCATCGACCCTCCGAAGCCAATCCTACATCATCATCTGAAAGATAAACCAAATCAGCGGGCACTTCTCTTGCCACTCCTGCATGACATGAATATTTAACACCATACATGAAATGAATAATATGATTTGAATTAGCTAATTTAGACCATTTTTAACATAATTAATTATCTCAATTAGCCAATTTTTGCTAAACCAATTATAAACATCTTTTTTGGGGCTCATTTTGAACATTTTTAACATAATTAATTATCTCAATTAACAAGACTTCCCATATATTTCTCAAATGTTTTTTTTAGATATTTGTGCAAACAAAAGACATCAAATTAATGCAGGGGTTCGTAGCATGGAAAACAAAAAATTTCTACCGCATACAAACAAACAAGCCAAGATCTATCTACTAGAGCAGATTCTCGTGGGTGATGTAGTCGTACTCTTGCCGATCTCAAGATCGTGTAGACAATCCTTCCGGCACTGCGTTCCGGCAGCGCTTCCGCAGTCGGTCACACATTCGGTACTCGATGAAGACCTTCCTCTCCCTTGTTCCAGCAGGCAACGGAGGTTGTAGCACTCTCCTCGTGATTCCGGCAGCACGACGGCGTGGTACCGGAAGTAGAGGGGAGATCTCGCAGGGCTTCGCGTTAAGCCGGAGCAAGTATGGTGGACTATGAGAGAGGCCTTGAAGATCTAGGGTTTAGAGGCACCAAGGGGAGAGAGCTAGGCCAGCGGCTAGGGCTTGGGGAGGGCCCCAACTCGGCGGCTAGGTTAAACCCTAGGGCGGCGGCGACTTGGTGGCCGGCGGCTAGGGTTAGGGTTTTGGTGGAGAGAGGTGTAGGTCTAGAGGGGAACCCCAGCCCCTCCTTTTATAGGTGGGAGGGCACGGCCAAGGGGGAGGGAGTCCTCTCCCAAGTCGGCCTCCTTGGCCGGCGGTGGAGGGAGGAGGACTTCCTCCCCAAGTAGGTTTCCTACTCTCCCTCCACCAAGCAAACTTGCCGTTTGACTTTTCAAATTGGCGTTTGACTTTTCAAACTAGGATTTGATTTATCCCTTTATTTTGCTCAGCCATGATACCTAGTACATGATGCAACCATTCCACATTGTCATGACACATTCATGTACCCTTCTAGAACATTCCCGATGAAAACACCGGAATCATTCCCCAACTCCGAAACAGGACTTTCCTTATATGAATATTATTCTACGGACCATTCCGGATCTCCTCGTGATATCCCGGATCCCATCCGAGACTCCGAACAACATTCAGTCTCTTACTCATCATTCCATAACTACTCAACAACATCGAATCCTTAAGTGTGTCTCCCTACGGTTCGTGAATTATGCGGACATGATCGAGACACTTCTCCGAACAATAACCAATAGAGGAATCTGGAAATTCATATGGCTCCCACATATTTTTACGATTACTTTGCGATCGAATGAACCACTTACATACGATACCAATTTCCCTTTGTCTCACGATAGTTTACTTATCCGAGGTTTTGATCGTCGGTATCTCTGCATACCTAGTGCAACCTCGTTACTGATAAGTACTATTTTCTCGTTCCCGTGATATGTGATCCCTTGTGAGCCAGTCACATTCTTGTAAGCTAATTGGATGACATTCCACCGAGAGGGCCCAGAGTATATGTATCCGTCATATGGATGGACAAATCCCACTCTTGATCCATGTGTCTCAACCCATACTTTCCGAACACTCAATGCCACCTTTATAGCCACCCAGTTACGGTGTGGTGTTTGATGTCATAAAAGCATCCTTCCGGTGATGGTGATAAGCATGATCTCATGGTCGAAGGAATTAGGTTACTATGTATCAGAAAGCTTATAGCAATTGAACTATTAAAATGACTT
Organism: Avena sativa; assembly: GCA_916181665.1. Classification (NCBI taxonomy): domain Eukaryota; kingdom Viridiplantae; phylum Streptophyta; class Magnoliopsida; order Poales; family Poaceae; genus Avena; species Avena sativa. Next base: position 390,431,675 of record OV702296.1, read on the forward strand.
GATCTTTATGCTACGGTTATCTATAGGAGTATGTCCATCATATCATTCTCCTAATGATATGACCTTGTTATTAACAACATCTCAAATGTTCATGATCAAGAAACCATGATCATAATCAACAAGCTAGTATTATAAAGAGGATTTACTAGGGACTCTAATTTAGTTTACAAATCACACAAGTATTAATGTTTCTGGTCAATACTATTATAGCATGAATGTAAACATTTATCATAAACACAAAGATATAATAATAACTACATTTATTATTGTCTCTTGGGCATATCTCCAACAATTAAAAGATCCCAGATTTTGGCTATACGGCAAGGCGGAGGCGGTGGCTGGAGAGCAACGGGGGACGTACGGAGAGGCGGCGGCGGTGGCTGGAGCACCCGTCTTTGATGGCCCACTGGATTTCTCAACGATGGGATGGGGCGCGAATGACTGGGGACATGCGAGCACAAGAGAGATGGAAGAAGGCGGCGGGGAAGGGGGCAAGTAGAGGAGAGCACGAGAGGAGAGCGGGAGGGTGGCGGCAAAGGAAGGTCACCGCGGGGGAAGGGGGGCAGCAGGGAACCCGAGCAGGAGGCCATGGGCGTGCGAGGAGCTAGGGGAACACGAGGTCTAGTCGATCGTCGGGTCAACGCGAAGGAATGAGAGGCGTCCACGCACGGTGGAAATTCTTCGTTATTTTTTCGAAGTTTAGTCGGTAAATTGGTATGCTCCATTTTTAGAAGCTCGGGAAGGAGGCAGAAGCACCTCCGGCCTCGCTACCGCTTGCAGAGGCTTCTCTAGTACGTTTTGCGTCACCGTTTTGCTTTTTAAATATTTGGTGTTTGTTTTGGCCTACTGCTTTTGAACCCAAAAATCCGAGTCTCAAACAAACAGTGGCCCGGAGTGCAGCGTCAGGAGTAGGCCAGAGACGAATGCAGACGGCCCAGACGGACATGATATTTCAGTTCAGATTTTTTTTGGAAAAGAGTATATATTAATATCACAAGGACACCAATTACACCCAGCCTCTGCAACAATGCATGCCTTAACGGCTCTACGGATACACATAGCTCAGAAAAAAGAAAAAGAAATTACAAAAAAGAAAAATCCCGCTACAGAGAACTAATCCTCAAAGCAACGACAGTGACACCATCAGAACAACACCAGTAGTCCTCCAGTCCAATAACAACGCCTTCAAGAAGGAAACAGTGCCCAAACGCCGTCGTTGCCCGACCAAAGGTCATAGGTTTTCACCCTGGAGAAAATCCTTACTCACAAAACAATGTCTTCAACAAGATCATTGCCAGGCACAACCAGCTAAGGCCAGACCTTGGATTTTCACCCTATAAGATAAGACTAGGAAGTCCCCTGTGTTGTCTTCCCGCACCAACTGTCGCTGCAACGAGTACCAGATCATGCAGCCAGATCTCCGTCGCCACAAAAATAAAAATCACCATCGCCACCGTCAAATTTTCGCTTTCCTGACATTCTCCGCATCTGACATCACCATGGCTCAAAGCATGGCACTTGGTGGGAACAAACAACGGAAATTCGCAACGCTCCCGCTGAAACCAAACGGGCAGAATACCTTCCGATCCAGCAATCTCCAGGCATGATACGCCTATGGGAGTTCACCGGCGGAGCCTTCCGGAACCCGCCTCTCCAGACCAGATCAAGGAGGGCAGACATCAAGCAGATCTTCGTCTTCTTGCGAAAGAAATCAAAGGACCATCACTTTTATTAGATCCGACATAACGATCCCCGCACCGCCGGCCGATTCCCGGAGGACGGATCGAGCAGGCAAAAAGGAAGAGAACCAAACCGGGAACCACCGTAGCAGCGCCAGAGCCGCCGCCCAGCAGGATCCTAGCACCACGCCTTGACCAATGCCTACCACGGCACCCCTGCCGAGGGCCAACCTGGCCGAGATCCAGATCTAGCCCACGCGGCGCACCCGCAGACGGTCGTCGTCGCAGCGAGGCCCCTCCGTACGCCACCCACACCGCCTCCGTCGAGCCACCATGCGCCGCCCGCGACCAAGAGCAGGACGCGCCGTCGCCCCGACCCGCCAAAACGCCTCCACGGCAGCTCCCCCCCTCCAGCCTTCGGCGGTGAGGGCGCCCGCCGCCACCGCGTGAGGGATCTGCGGCAGCGGCGGCGAAGGGAGACTCGCGGGGGGAGCCCGCCGCCGGCGGCGGCTAGGGTTCCCCCGAGTTGCCCCGGGTCAGGAGCGACGCGGGGTCCTTCTGTTTTTGTCCTTGTCTGCTACATGATATTTCAGTTCAGATAAAAAGAGGGATCAGTCCTTCTCTTCTCCGCACGGATGTGGTGAAGGTCAAAGCAGAAACATAAAGAGAGGAAGAGGTCGGGGTGAAGCGGCGGGATCGTGATCGACGTACGTGAGGGAATCAAAACCAAGTTAACCCCATCAGCGATGGCCAATCTTTTACCTGCCTTATCTTTTACTCCGTTTGAAAAAATCACAAGGCTCACGAGGCCCCGTAGCTGCCTTATCTTTTACTTGCTTTATCTATGCGTGCATGCTTTGGCTTGTAAGTCAGAAATTTTTAGCAGTAATTATATTACAAGACTTCCATATTATATGAAACATAGAACATGAAATATACAAGATTGTCGACCCTCCGAAGCCAATCCTACATCATCATCTGAAAGATCAACCAAATCAGCGGGCACTTCTCTTGCCACTCCCGGCGTGACATGAATATTTAACACCATACATGAAATGAATAATATGATTCGAATTAGCTAATTTAGACCATTTTAACATAATTAATTATCTCAATTAGCCTATTTTTGCTAAATCAATTATAAACATCCTTTTCGGGGCTAATTTTGACCATTTTTAACATAATTAATTATCTCAATTAACAAGACTTCCCATATATTTCTAAAATATTTTTGTTTAGATATTTGTGCAAACAAAAGACATCAAATTAAAATATCCCAGATTTTGGCTGTACGGCGAGGCGTAGGCGGTAGGGAGAGCAACGGGCGACGGAGAGGTGGCGGCCGTGGCTGGAGCACCCGTTTTCGGCGGCCCACTGGATTTCTCAACGATGGGATGGGGCGCGAATGACTGGGGACATGCGAGCACATGAGAGCGGGAAGAAGGCGGTGGGGAAGGGGGCGAGTAGAGGAGAGGAGAGCACGAGAGAAGAGCAGGAGGGTGGCGGCAAAGGAAGGTCACCTCGGGGGAAGGGCAGCAGCAGGGAACCCTAGCAAGAGGCCATGGACGTGCGAGCAGCTAGGGCAACACGAGGTCGAGTCGATTGTCGGAACGCGAAGGAACGAGAGGTGTCCACGCACAGTGGCAGTTCTCCATTATTTTTTCGAAGCTTAGGGGGTAATTGGTCTGCTCCATTTTCAGAAGCTCGCGAAGGAGGCAGAAGCACCTCCGGCCTCGTTACCGCTTACGGAGGCTCCTCCGGTACGTTTTGCGTCACCGTTTTTTACAAGCGCTTTTCAAATATTTGGTGTTTGTTTTGGCCGACTGCTTTTGGACCCAAAAATCCGAAGCTCAAACAAACAGCGGCCCGGAGTGCAGCGTCAGGAGTAGGCCAGAGCCGAATGCGGTCGGCCCGGACGTGGACATGATATTTCAGTTTAACAAAAGAGGGATCAGTCCTTCTCTTCTCCTTACCGGACGGATGTGGTGAAGGTCAAAGCAGGAACATAAAGAGAGGAAGAGGTCGGGGGTGAAGCGGCGGGATCGTGATCGACGTACGTGAGGGAATCAAAACCAAGTTAACCCCATCAGCGATGGCCAATCTTTTACTCCGTTTGAAAAAATCACAAGGCTCACGAGGCCCCGTAACTGCCTTATCTTTTACTTGCCTTATCTATGCCTGCATGCGGCTGATCTGATCCGATAGAATATCCCTTCTAGATCAACTAGGAACTATTCCACTATTTCTAAAATTAGATTCTCTGGGCTCTCTATTTATACACTGGGTAGCTGAATCTAACTCATCTATTAGCTACAGCACTCACACTTAGATTAAAGAAGAATATCCTGCTGCCTTCGAATCGTAGCATGGACGCAAGGCACATTACTCTATGGTTCTTGTTGGTGCTGGTCATCAACGCAGATCCGACTTCCGCAGGTTTGTATTTTCTGTCTACGAGCATTATCTTGATCATGTAAATTCATACGAACTATAACTCATTGATCTATCGGCATATTTCATTCATCAGATTGTAGAGAATTTGTTGACTGGAGTCCTTTCTGCTCCAAGTGGTTGTGCAAGACACAGTGTGAGCTCGAGGCACAATCCACCAATTGCTATGTTCAGTCATACCACTGTGAAGGATCGTTTTTCAAGAACGGCGTCTGTGTCTGTCAAATGTGTCGGGATTAGTGTACCATGGCACCGATGTCCACTCCATCATCTGAGGACTGAATAACTTGTGCCTTTTTACATTTTATCGAACAAATTGTTTCAGGTTTTTTTCTTAGCCTTGTTTCAATATTTTAGATAGTACTTGTTACAAGATAGCCATCTTCTTGGATCGTTATCTCTGTTCTTTTAATGTAGCAAGCCAGGTATGAGTTGTGGTACATTTGTTTTAGGTAATCTATCATATCCATGTTAGTTGTCTCTAATCTTAATGTCCATTCGGTTGCGGCTTGTGGTGGTTGATGTTCTTCTAATATTTCTTATATCTTGATATATGCAATTTGAGGCACCTTCTAAAACGACATTTGAATACGCATCACAAAGATTACCTACATTGTTAATTTGATCTGAAGTTTACAAATATGCACCGGAGAAATTAAAGGTTGTCATGGACATTGTCCTTGGAAATAAACATTTCATGTGCTAAACAACTAAACCAATAGGCCATATGCCATGAAAATATGAATTAACTTATTTTCTGCATGCTAAATTCTCAATAAAGAAGGAATTCACCCGATACTTAAACTAAAAATATCTATGCAAATTCCATAACTTTCATGCATGCAAAGAGTCCTCTTGAGGAAAAAAGGAGGCCCTGTCCTATACGGCTAATGTTTACATGCAAAAATATTACGAATTCAAATGAGCCAGTTCATGCCTAAAATGAAAGGTGAACTATCTCTTTAATCAATCTACACCACTATAAAAAAAGGTGTGAGTAATAATCGGTCCAATTTAATTTTATTCAACTGCGTCAACCAGGCCGCCCTGTGTTTGGGGCCGTGCGGGATGGACGACCGCATAGGGCTTCCAAAACTTTCGGGCCCCCAAATCCCAGCCCAAGCCTATACCGCATCTTTCTATGGAAAATTTTATCACCTTAACTCCCCTGATAGCCCAGATTCGATGCAGTCAATGACTAAAGTCGATCAAGTTTTGAAATGGACAATCTCCTAATTATCATGCGTAAGGCCGTAGCTGTGGGACCGGCCTGAGCTAGAGCAGCTCATATGCCAAGCTTAGGACGGAAGTTTCAAATCCGTCGATGCTGCTCATTCAGATATTCCAGGAGGGGAAAAAGATCGCGAGAAAAATGCTCACTCAATTTTGCCATATAAATCTTGAAAACATGTCAATCCTGAACCTATCATGGAGTCCAATTCGGCTTTTGCTTGCTCTCAGTAGAACAACAAGCTGTTTATCTGCTCGGTGACACAATTGCTCCTTCTAGCATACTGCTATTTTCTGATCGGATATATTGCTTGATGCACCGGGTAAGATATTCTCATAGAACATGTCCCCAGCAGCATACTTACCACAGTAGACATCTGTTAGCGTCTACTTTGCCAGCCAAGCATTTAGCCTACGTTCTGGACGTTAATGAGCTCACAGTTTAACAATAAGAAGGGAGCCCACTCCATCCCAAAAGTCCGAACTAAAGAGAGAAAGGAATCTCTCTCTTATAAGCTGGGTGTGGCCTCCTCCCGTAGGCGAGGTGGGACTAAACTTCGTGTAGCCTCACCAGTCAACAGCAGCCTAACATCCCACCCCCCTGAGAAGCCCCTCAGGAAGGCATGGCGATCGCTAGCTCTGATACCAGATGTTAGCGTCTACTTGGCCAGCCCAGCACTCAGCCTACGTTCTGGACGTTTATGCGCTCACATCCCAACAATAAGAAAAGAGCCCACTCCATCCCAAAAACCCGGACTAAAAAGAGGAAGAAATCTCTCCCTTATAAACTTGGGCGTGGCCTCCTCCCGTAGGCCAGGTGGGACTAAACTTCGTGTAGCCTCACCGATCAACAGTAGCCTAACAACACCATGTAATTAAGATGCCGAATATGGTCATAACGAAATTCACGACACTAAGTTGAGTGCATCATGCATTGCATCTAACAATTACTGAAAAGCCGACCGTATGATCCTTCCACATTGGTGGATATGGAAATGTTAATTGTGGCAATAACACATGTCGTGGGCATGGTGGCCATCCTTCAAATGTTAATTTAGTCAAGCCAGCATCCTTTGATGCTCACGTGAGAAGTGTAATTCTTTATATCTTGAGCCTATTTATACTCCAGCGACTTTATTGCAGCAATATATGTCGGGTGCTTTGCACCTATTCACCCCTCTACAAAAAAGAAAACCACATGGTCATGTTGGCATCAAATTTGTAAGAAATATTTAGTTCGATTCTTGTTTTATATTGTTTCTTATGATTTTCTCTTGTGCAAACTGAAAAAATATAATGTTGTGATAATATGTGAAGTTTGTGTTTTTTATGACACGAATATTAACATGTATTTTACAATTACATATATGAAATGTGCAATGACAAAAAAAACTTAATGTGACGTGGCAATACACGAGAATTCAGCTAGATCTATGGTGACCACCACTACGGGCTTGGACGGTGGCATGGTCACGAAGTTCTTGGAGAACGCAACCTCCTCCGAGCGAGATCTGAGAAGGGTGAGCCATGTAGATTGGCGCCATGTGCGATCTTATGGGAGTGGTGGCATCTCAATCTATTGTCTCTGATCGTCAACGAGGCAGGTTGGTGGATGAAGACTTTGTGGACGGTGACGGTGTGTGCGAAGGTGGGACCCATCCCTAGCTAACTTTAGATGTGAAGTTGGTAGTGGATAGTGGCCACGATCGCCTATGGACACCAATGGTAGCAGCGAAGGAATTGACGCTGGTCAGTAGTGATCGTGGGAGATACGGGCGGCATCGGGGTTACGCTAGGTACTCGAATAATCAAGCTTCACCCGTAGCAACGCACGGGCATTTAGGTAGTCAAAACATAATAACTATATATCAAGGAACTGAATCGTCCTAGCTCACGTCATCCGGAACGGAAGAACACGGTCAAAAAATGCTCAAGGAGACTTGTCCCAGCCCACTACACGCCCTTGTTGTCTCCAAAATCCAAATCAATCTACCCTGTCACGGCAGATCAGATGAGCAATGTTTGTTGTCTTTCTATTATCTAATCTTGGAGTAAATAGCATATCGGGGTCATACAACTTATCCCGTGTATGCAGATAAGTCACACTTCTTGTAAAATAAATAAAACCGGTCAGACTACTTGTCAAACGCGTGCACCACAGGTCACAAGCAGGTCAACCGGCCGGTTTTTGACAAAAAAGGCACGGGTGCATCTCACGTAAGTATCTTAGGACACTCAATATATTACAGAAACCCCTCTAGTATTGCACTAGTGGAAACGAGGCTTTAGTTGAGGTCGGAATTGGGTTTTGAACCGGTGTTAAAGAGGGTGCCCGTACCAACGAGGCCCGAGCAGCAAAAAGGCGCGCCAAGCCTCAAAGCACCCACCCCTTTAACATCGGTTCGTGGCTTGAACCGGTGTTAAAAGAGGAGCGCCTATAAATAATACACCGCAGCCCACACCCCTCTCTCTCATTTTTTCACTCTCTCATTTTGGAGCTTAGCAAAGAGGGTGAGAGGTGCGCTAGTTTGTGTTTTCTTCTGATGCACAAGAGGTGTTCGGTGAAATGCCCGTGAGCTCGAATTAAGTTTTTTCGTTGCTCTTTCCTTCTCGGTCGAGGTCGGCAACTTTATCCTTTCATGTGTCATTGATGTACTGTAAAAGTGGTCATCTCCCTATTAATTCATGATGTACTGTAATGATTTTTAATATACGTAATTAATTATATAATGCAGATGAACCAGCAATGGATGTATGGTGACCGACGCACTTCCAAGTGATGTCTCATACAACCACAAGTTGATGAACGAGTTTCTAGCCAACCTAGAGAGGTCTATAGCTCATGCAATATTAGCTAGGGCCCACACCTACCACATGTGTTTGTCATGGCTTGACATAGCACTCTCATACTTAGCTGTATCAACTGGGTGGGATCATGTTGGCCAAGTACCGAGGGACACAACCACAAGTTGATGAAGGAGTTTGTACCAACCCAGATAGGTCTATAGCACATGCAATGTTGGCATGGCCCACATTTGCCGCAAAGTGTCTCATCATTTTTTGGCATAGCAATGTTAAGATCTATCAACTGGGAAATATCATGTTATCCAAGTGATGACACATGCAACCACAAGTTGATGAAGGTGTTTCTAGAAAGCTTAGATAGTTCTACATCCCATGTAATGTTGGCATGAGCCCACATTCGCCACAAGTGTGTGTCATGTCTTGGCATAACATTCTCATTCTTAGATCTATCAAGTAGGTAGGATCATGTTTGCCAAATGCTGAGCCACACAACCACAAGTTGATGACGGAGTTTCTAGCCAACCAAGAGAGGTCTATAGCCCATGCAAACCACATTTGCCATAAAGTGTCTCATCATGTCTTGGCATAGAAGTGTTCTACTTAGATCTATCAACTAGGTAGGATAATGTTATCCAAGTGATGACTCATACAACCAGAAGTTGATCAAGGTGTTTCTAGACAGCCCAGATAGGTATAGATCCATGCAATATTGGAATGGGCCCACATCTGCCACAAGTGTGTGTCATAGCTTGGCATAGCACTCTCATACTTAGATGTATCAACTGGGTGGGATCATGTTGGCCAACTGTTGAGCCTCACAACCACAAGTTGATGGTATTGTTTCTAGTTAACCCAGAGAGGTTTATAGCCAATGCAATGTTGGCATGGGCCCACATTTGCCACAAAGTGTCTCATCATGTCTTGGCATATAAGTGTTATAGTAAGATCTATCAACTGGGTAGGATCATGTTGGCAAACTACTAGGTCACACAACCACAAGTTAGTGAATGTGTTTCTAGACAGCTTAGATAGGTCTACATCCCATGCAATGTTGGAATAGGCCCACATCTGCCACAAGTATGTGTCATGTCTTGGCATAGCATTCTCATTCTTAGATGTATCAACTGGGTGGGATCATGATGGCCAAGTGCCGAGCCACACAACCACAAGTTGATGAAGGAGTTTCTAGCCAACCAAGAGATGTCTATAGCCCATGCAAAACACATTTGCCACAAAGTGTCTCATCATGTTTTGGCATAGCAGTGCTATACTTAGATCTATCAACTAGGTAGGATCTATCCAGCCCAGAGAGGTGTCTAGACCCCATGCAATGTTAGCATGGGCCCACATCTACCACAGTTGTGTGTGTCATGGCTTGGCATAGCAAAAGTATAGTTAGATCTATCAAGTAGGTAGGATCATGTTGGTCAGGTGTGATGACTCATACATCAACAAGTTGGTGAAGGTGTTTATATCCAGCCCAGAGAGGTCTAGACCCCATGTAATGTTGGCATGGCCGCACATTTGCCACAACTGTGTGTCATGGCCTACATTTTCCACAGAGTGTCTCATCATAATTTCTTGGCTTATAGTGTTATACTAAGATCTATTAACTAGGTAGGCATTTCTTAAAAAAAATAACTAGGTAGGATTATGTTGGCCAAGTGTTGACTCATTTACAACAACAAGTTGACGAAGCAGTTTCTGGCCAGCCCATGAAATATTGGCATGCGCGCCCACATTTGGCGCAAAGTATCTCATAATGTCTAGGCATAGCAGTCTTATACATAGATCTGTAAAGTAGGTAGGACCATGTTGGCCAAGTGTTGACTCATATGCTACAAGTGTGTGTCATAGCACTCTTATACTTAGATATCAACTCGTTAGGATCATGTTGGCCAAGTGTTGAGTCACACAACCACAAGTTGATAAAGGAGTCTCTAGCCAACCCAAAGAAGCCTATAGCATTGGAGTGAATCTACGTGATGAACTGACCCCACCTGTCAGCACGGTTAGCCGACGTCCTTATACATTACAAGAAAAGAAAATCGCCAGTTCCTCGACCGCATAGTGCCCTAGTGGCAGTTCCTGCCGTCTCCTCGCCTTCTTGTTCCGGCGCAGTGCTTCCCTCTTCGACTCCTCCTATCCTTGTTCTTCTCCTCGTCATCTCCTGGTCTTCTTTATTCCTCGATAGGAAGGCATGGCGAGCAGCCGACTGAAGGTGAACTGGTATGATCTCCCGGCCGACGGACCACTTGCCAAGATCGGTGAATCCTTCATGGAGAACGAGGAGTACGTCGATGCCTACGCTGCTTGTCGGAGAGTCTGCGGCAATTGGTGCCGCGCGTTAAAAGAACCCGAGTTCCATCTCAACAACTGGATCCTGGTATATCACACACTTCCAGACATCGGCGACTTCACGTTCCTCAACCTTACCACAGGTCGTTGCTTCATGACGAATCTAATGGAAGTTCAGCGTAGGTTCACAATTCATCCGATCTAACATTCATTTGTTATTTAGATACAAAGTTATTCTTAAACATGCATGTTTAATTGTGTAGGTTCTTAAACATGCATGTTCGTGAACATTCTTAAGCAAAGTTTAATTGTATAGGTTCACTCATTTTAGGATATATATATCTAGTACATTTTGAAATATCTAGAAGCTCTGTCTTATATTAGTGAACAAAGAGAGTATTTTACATTGTACATATATCTTAGGGCTAACTGTTCTCTTCATCAAAAGGTTCTACTTCATCGGTGTTTATCGTGGCGTAATCGTTATTGCTCAAAGGGAAGAGCCGCATAAGATTCGCCTTTTGAACCCACTCACCCGTAAGTCCAACACTGAGTTTCAGGCGCAGATACCATCAGATATTATGGCATTTGTAGCCGTCACGAAGTCCCCCATGATGGTGTTTGTTTCCACACATTATGAGTATTCTATTGCTTGGGCCGATGAGGCCACCCCGACAGGGGATTTCAATGGAGTATTTGGAGAAGGAATTTATCCGTCGTCTGATGTGCACATGCGATGCATGACCCCGTTCCGTGGTGAAGTGTATGCACTACAGGATGGTGGAGACATTGCGTCGACCTAAATCCAGGTGGAGCAGCACGCGAGCACCATCAAGATGGCCAGAATAATTTTAGGTCCAGTCTTTGAAGAGATACGCGGAGTCTACAAGTTCTACCTTGTGGAGTCAGAAGGTGATCTGCTTCTTGTGTTGGGCGGGGTTTTTGCCGAAGGTCAACCGGTGCTTTACCGGGTGGATACGAAGAAACGATGTCTCGAGGCTGTAGGTAACATTGGCAGCCATGCCTTCTTCGTTCATTTTAACCGGTCGATCTCCATCGACACTAGAGTGCACCCTAGTACAGTCCAAGTCGGTTGCATCTATTACACGTATTTTTCTTATATTAGAGCATACAATCATGATCTTAAGGCCTGGGATGGGGTACCAACACCTGTACATGGCTTTGGTCAACATGATCTGGAACGTTCACCGAGGCCTTACCGTCTCGACCAGATACTGGCAACACATTGTAGACGGGGAGAGTTCAATGAATTTGAACTGCAGCACATGGGAGCGGACGCCGATGAAATATATAGGGCTGAATAGCCTAGGTTATTTGCTCGATCACTAGCATGTTCAGATCTTTTCGAAGTAAAAAATTACAATGTATTTATTTTTAGTACTTCAGAATTCAGTGTGGTAGCTTTCAGAATTCTGTGTGGCGGCTTTCATAATTATATGTAAGTACTATCTTTCAGCTTTACTCATACAACTCAAGTTGTGATTACTAATTCAGAGTCTCACCTATCGTGGTTTTTTCCTTTGTTTGAAAGAAGCACCAGAAATTTAAAAAAAATCAAGAAATAGTGGAACCCTACACGCCACCGTTGGTCCATCCATGCGTGTATAGAAAGATTCTAGAATTAAGCAGAAAGAGAGAATTCACATTTTGCCACTTAAAAAATGGAAAATGTGTGTTTTGTATAAACAAACCCATCAGTCTTATGTGCCAAATATGGCCGCATTCAGAAAAAATAGGGTTTTGGGAAGGGGATTGAGTCGATATCCACGCATTTTCATAGATACTAGCTTATGTTGAGAAGTGGTTTTGGGAAAACTGCATTACCCACGCGTGTTTTTTATTTTTCCTTGGTGGTAGGATACATAACAAGACTCCATGTCAAGATGCCACTAGTTTTTTTAAAAAAACTAGTAATTAGTTGTGCCTAATTAGAAAAAATTTACATGTCATCATGACCTACTATATCAACTAATCGATCGAACCTCTCGCTCAAAACGGTGTGTATTTCTTTGGTATAGTCCTCGTCACAAAGGAGTAAAATGCCTTGATAGTACTGCTGGCCGTGTCTACGTGTCAAGGGATGTAGTTTTTGATGAAAATGTTTTTCCCTTTGCTACACTTCATCAAAATTGCGGGTCGTCGTCTCCATGATGAAATTCTTTTTATTCCTTCAGACAATCCCTCCTCGGTAGAAACAACTAGGGGTGTGCATACTAATGACCAATATATATGTGTCGATTGTTCCTGTCGTTGATCCTATGCAGGCCACAGCTGACACTCTGCCCACAAGTTATACCGAACTAGTCACGCAAAATTCTGCATAAAATACCGATGACAACACATTAGATAATGAGGCTGAAGAAAACACCGCTACAAGCCAAGAAAACACGTACTGCAAGCATGATACGGGGGCAAAATCTGCCTCGGATCCGTCCCCGAGACTCTGACGCACCGTCACCTGGGCGTATCGATCCGCGTCAGTCCCCTCACGCCACGTCCCCAAGGTCTAGGCCCTCCCTTGCGCCACGTTATGCATGTAACTATGGCGGCCATGGGGTGCCCGACACGTCTTCCCCGTGGTCCCCACCAACGCGTGTACGCGCGGATCTCCCGCCCAGCTCTTCCTTGTGGTTCTTCTGACGGCTTTGGGAGTGACATCTCGCCAGGAGATCCAATCGGCACGTCGTCGAGCGCCGGTGCCCAGGAATATTCTGCACCTGTACAATCTTCAGCGCCAGGATCTTCTGCAGCACCTGCTGCTGACATATATACTACTGCTGAACCCCGCACTCGACTACAAAAAAGGTACTGCTACCTCCGTTCCAAAATGTAAGGCTTTTTAGCAAACTAAAACAGCTTGCTAAAAAGGTTTATATTGTGAAACAAAGGAAGTATAAAGGACCCAAAAATTCGTACTAAGGGCACAATTCGGTTGGCACTGTTAACATCTACAGGAGAACCATAAAACTTGCATGAAGCTAAAACGGATACAAACTGAAGTGTGCTATGCAAGATCCCACCAAGCTCTAACAAAAATGTTATTGATTGCACCTTGTCCCACCAAGCTCTAACATGATCCCACCCAGTTGGTACATCTAAGCATAAGAGTGCTATGCCAAGCCATGACACACACTTGTGGAAGATGTGGAACCATGCCAACATTGCATGAGATCTAGACCTCTCTTAGCTGGCTAGAAACACTTTAACCAACTTGTGGTTGTATGCCATGTTACAACATTGACCTAGTTTCACATCATAAAAATTCACCACATTAATTTGTCACAAGCTAGTGTGTGTCATGCCTTGGCAAACTCAAAATTATAGCTAGATCTAGCAAGTAGGTAGGATCATGTTGGTCAGGTGTGATGACACATACAACAACAAGTTGGTGTAGGTGTTTCTATCCAGCCTAGAGAGGTGTCTAGACCCCATGCATGCAATGTTGGCATGGACCCACATTTTCCACAAGCTAGTGTGTGTCATGCCTTGGGTGGGATCATGTTGGCCAGGTGTAGTGACTCACACAACCACTAAGTTGATGATGGTGGTCCTAGCCAGCCCAGAGAGGTCTAGACCCCATGCAATGTTGGCATGGCCCCACATTTTCCACAGGCTAGTGTCTCATGGCTTGGCAGACTCAGAATTATAGCTAGAGCTAGCAAGTAGGTAGGATCATGTTGGCCACCAAGAAGAAACTTGTTCCCTGCATGGAGGACAAATGCTCTAATACGTACTCCACCAAGAAACTTGTGCCCTACATATGCTAGCAAGTAGGTAGGATCATGTTGGCCACCAAGAAGAAACTTGTTCCCTGCATGGAGGACAAATGCTCTAATACGTACTCCACCAAGAAACTGGTGCCCTACATATGTGGGTCGATGCCAACATTGCATGGGATCTAGACCTGTTTAGGTTGTCTAGAATCTCCCTCATCCACTTGTGGTTGTGTGACTCATCACCTGGCCAAAATGATCAAGTGGGTGGGATCATGTTGGCCAACTGCTGAGTCACACAAGCACAAGTTGGCGAAGGTGTTTCTAGGCCCCAGAGAGGTCTCAAGCCCATGCAAAAATTTAAAATTTGACCAGGCCACCTAAAATTTAACAAAAATATCAAAATTGTGTGAAAGCTTGGACACATTTAAAATTGCTTCTAGGTAGAGGATGCCATGTTTCAGCATGGAGCATGTCTCACATCACAAAGGCCTAACCCCTAGGCATCCTTACTAGACACCTTGATTTTTGGCCTAAATTTGATCGGACCACCAAAAATTCAAAAACATTCAAATTTGTGTGAAACCTTGTACATGTGTCTTAGTTTGTGTATGTTAGCATGTGTAAAAAATCCAGGTTGTTTCACGAAAGTCGAAAAAACACATTTCTAGAAAAAGAGGCCTAGGTGAGACCAAAAGGGTTGTTCGTAAATTTCTCAATTTTTCGATGTTCATCAAATGATCCCAAAAATTTTGCACATGCTATACCAACGGTGCCTGTCAAGAATATGTAATTTATTTTATAAAATTCAAACTTGTAAAATAGCTATTTTGTTCAAATTTGTAAATAGAAAATAAAAAGGAATATAGGATAGAAGAAAAAAGTAAGACTCGGCGTGCAGGCAACAAGCCAGCCCAACTCCTACTCCCGCGTCACGGCTGCGTCCAGGCGTGAAGTAGTTTGGGGCGGCCCATCTTAATCCCAGGCATCAAACAGTAATGGGCTCTTTCGGGCCCAATGGAAAACCGTAGCGGGAAGGACTGATGCGGGTTCGGGTTTAGTGCCACATCGCCGAGCGAGAAACGATTCGGCCTGCTTATATACCCTGCATTCATATGTCGCATGATCTACTCTCAATAAATCAACTATGACACATGCTGCTGACGCTTATCTGCCTGTTGTACTACACATGAAAAATTTGCCCTACGCGGGCCTGCATCCTGGTCCAACAATGGTCTTCTAGTCGTATGCAGGCCGTGGAGCTCGAAATGTGTAGTAGGAATTTTTTCATTCCCTTTACAAGCTTGTTTTGTGTTTTCTAAACATCTTTTCCAATATGTTTTACATGAAAAAACTTACTCCCTCCGTCCCAAAATAGATGTCTCAGAGTACTAATTAATTCCATAGTAGTTTTTTTGTTTTAGATTCAAAATTAAACTAATTTTTAGAAACAATTCAAAATCCATCATATCTTGGCATAGTAGTGTTATACTTAGATTTATCAAGTGGGTGGGATCATGTTATCCCAACATTGCATTAGGCTCTAGACCCATATGAGTTGACTAGAAACACCATAATCAAGTTTGTCGTGGCTTGACATGGCACTCTTATAGCTAGATCTATCAAGTGGGAGGGATCATGTTGGTCAAGTGTAGTGACTCAAACAACCACTAAGTTGATGATGGTGTTTCTAGCTAGCCCAGAGAGGTCTAGACCCCATGCAATGTTAGCATGGCCCCACATCTACCACAAGTGTGTCATGGCTTGGCATAGCACTCTTACAGCTAGATCTATCAAGTGGGTGGGATCATGTTGGTCAGGTGCAGTGACTCACACAGCCACTAAGTTGATGATGGTGTTTCTAGCCAACCCAGAGAGGTATAGATCCCATGCAATGTTCGCATGGCCCCACATTTACCACAGTTGTGTGTGTCATGGCTTGGCATAGCAAAATTATAGTTAGATCTATCAATTAGGTAGGATCATGTTGGCCTATTGCTGAGTCACACAACAACAAGTTGGTGAAGGTGTTTCTAGCCACCCTAGAGAGGTCTAAAGCCCATGCAAAAATTCAAAATTTGACCGGGCTGTTCGTAAATTTGACCTAGCCATGATGCTTGTGGAAATTATGGACCCACAACACATTGCATGGGATCTAAAATTAACCAAGCTGAGTTGTCTCGAAACAACTGACCAACTTGTAGAAGTATGAGCCAACACTTGCTCAAACATGATCCCACCTAGTTATACTTAGATATATCAAGTAGGTGGGATCATGTTGCTCAAACAAAAGAAGGAAACGAATCCCTCTCAAATTTGGCTAAAGTTTATGTTTTTTGATGTTTTATACGAAAGGAACTTGCACCTTTTATGGTTAAATATATATATATATGACAACTAATTTTTGTTTTGTGTATAACATTACCTCCATTTGAAGAAACAAGAATCATAATTAAGTCAATGGACAAAAATACATTGTCATATAACTTTGAGCTTAAATAACCTCATTTTCCTAGTAGTTATTCATGGGTAAGCACCCTTTTTTTAAAATTGTTATTCTTGTGTTAAATAAAATGAGTTGTCTCAATCATTTCATCAACTATCTAAGTTAGTTTGCACGAACTATAACCACATAGATAAAAATAATATTATAGTAGCATTACATAAACTCATCCACTGATGGGCACACGATACAAACGCACACAACTTATATAATAAAAACTAACTTACAACTAGAAAAACAGAAAAACAACGAGGCATCTTCCCGGGCGCTGCATCTTCCCGGGCGCCGCATCTTCCCTCCTTGGCTCCTCCTTGCGGGGTAGGGGCTCTCCCCTCAGTCGTCGTCGTCCTCCGGCATGCGATAGGGGAGGGTGTGCACGTTGCCCGGTTAGGGGAAGAGGGCACAGAAGTCCGTGAAGATGTTGTAGGTTGTGAATGCGATGAATTCACATCCACACCATAAAACCTTCCCGAGGAGCGCGAACGCGTCGAATGGGTTGGTGAAGTGCACATACAGGCCGATCTCCAAGTCGGTGTTGTCGTCGTAGTACCTCTACAGCCTGAACATGCGTGGCGAGCCCCTAGGGAGGTGGAGGTAGCCAGCAGAGAGGAAGAAATGCGCTAGTTCCGTAGGCCCCCTCCACCTCGAGATCACCCACACACGCAGTTCATTCTCGACGATGACACCGCCGTACTATCGCTCGGGCGTGGTGGGTGGGCGACGGAAGGTGGGGCCATTAAATTGCATGGTTGCAGCTAGCGGGTGACAGCTGAAGAAGATGCGGTGGCGGGCTCGCGGCTGAAGAGAGAGGAGGGTGAGAGAGGTGTGTGGAGATTGGGAAGAAATGGTTTCATTATATAGGGGCGACCGTTGCAAACCCTAGTGTGAAGAGAGAGGAGGGTGAGAGAGGTGTGTGGAGATTGGGAAGAAATGGTTTCATTATATAGGGGCGACCGTTGCAAACCCTAGTGTGAAGAGAGAGGAGGGTGAGAGGTGTGCAATGGTGTTTGGTCTCCGTCGAGCAGTCAAAGCTGTCGCAGAGCATTCAAAGCGGTAGACGGGTTATCCAGGCGGCGCGTGCATCGGTGTGCATCGACGGGTTATCCAAGCGACGGGGCGGTAAGGCTGCATCGGCGCGTGCCCTGCATGTTGCGACGTTCCGCGCAATAGCCAGGCTGCAACGCTGGGTTCAATATCCAGGCTATGACGGGCACGCTGCATGGAGCATGCATGGCAAAGGCGCTGGAAAAGAGGCCAGCGACAGGCGGCGGGCACAGAGGCGTGGCTGCCACGAGCAGAGGCATAAACAGGCCCATTGGACGATGCGTGGACAGCCCAGTGGAACCAAATACAACTCACTGGAAGAAAAAACGCCAGCCAATCACGTCGAAGAAACTGGGCTCTCGCGGATCGCTCATGATTCCTCCTAGAAGACCATATCGCACGGCGGGAGTTTGGTGCACAGCGTCAGATGAATGGTCAAGGTTGGTCGTTAGGGTTAGCTGCCGTCACACAGAATCCTTCTAGAAGAACAAATCGAACGGACCAGGTCACGCGCTAGGATTAGATCGATGCTCCAGGTTGGTCGTCAGGGTTAGCCTGGTCAACGAATGGGGTTTTAAGGGCTTTTGAGCTCAGTCAACGGGGTTTTGACAACTTTGACCGTGCATAACTAATTACCAAAAAATCGAAAAAATACAAAACCTTCGCACATAGTCATGTTATGTTACCTAGTTAGGTGAAAAAATCATAAACATGATAAAAATAAATTTTCATGAAAAATCCTTCATAAATTGAACAACCTCGTCTGAGGTTGCGGAGAGTTCAAAGGAGAGAGTAGAGGGTTTGGGGTTTTGAAAATGCAAAATATCAAAAACCCCACCCTAGATTCATCTTGGAGTGACTAAGAAGGATTTGAATTTTGTTTTGCAATAACATGTTTTGAAGCTGTTTTATTAATCATTTCGTATAATAGCATATACTTTCAAAAATAATTTAATACTCCCTCCGTTCCATTCTATAGTGCCTATAGTTTTTTAAGAAAAAATCCAAAATATAAGATATATTGTGTTACACAACTCGTCTAGACAACTTTTTGGGGAGTTTATATAAAGTAGATAGCATGTCATGTCTCCCACAAACTACTCTATTTTATCACGTCAATTAGCCACGAAAAATCTCACCCAAAACTATTTTAATTTTCTCTCCACATGTGTTTCTTAATTTCCGTGCCAGAAACTATAGGCACTATAGAATGGAACGGAGGGAGTAATATGAAGATTAATTCAAAAAATAGTGAGATTTCATACTAATACTGTATATGTAGAATAGATGCTAAGGACATTTATTTGGATGACTTGGACAAGGTCAAAAAATAAGATGCTTAGCAATGGGGTCGTTTCCCCTTGCTTTGGAGGCCATTTCTAGCACATTTTCGGTGGCAATGAGATGTACTTCACAAAAGGACTAGGATTGATGAACTAACATGCATAATAGTACATAAAACATTAAAAGATCATATAACAAACCAATAAACTCTAAAAATATTGAATGTTCATTCAAATTAGAATGTCAATTCAAATTCAAATTTGAATTCCGGTTCAAATTCAAATTCACATCACATAAGTTTTCACATCAAAGTACACAAACCAATACAACAATCAAGATTACATCAATGAAATATAGGTTTTCACATCAAAGTACAACAAACATAATGTTTCAATGGTTCCCACTCTATTTTGCTTGCCTCTTGCCGCTTGATCTCTTGTTATTGTTTTCACTGCTTGGTTCAACATGACATAATTTGTTGATGCTCCTGGTTTTCTTACCAGGACCAGTTGGCCCCCACAACTTTTGCAGCAAAACCTCCTGAACTGGTTTTGGTGGCAATTCAATAGCCAAATCAACAATGTCGTTCAGCACAACCTCCAGAACATGTTCAGGTGGCACCTCAATAGACTCTTTTGTTGCCTCTTCGGTTTGGACATCATCCAGAATAGGTGGCAACTCAATAGATTGCAGCACAATATGATCAAGGACGTGATCAGCTTCCATTGCAACATCCACAACAGGTGGCAACTCAATAGCCTCATTTTGCCATGTTTGATCATCAGTAAACATGATCTGCACATTTCTCTTTTTTCTGAATCCACCAAGTCTTGCCTTTTTGGTTGGCCAGCATTTTTCAACAACAAGGGGCTGAACTGGACATTTTCTCCTGAAAAACATAACAGGTCATTTTGCAACAAAACAAAGTGAAGAAACAATAGTAACAGTAACAAAAAAATATTGCATACTTCTTTGGCTTTTCAGGAGTGTAACGACATTTGGAAGACCCAGCTCGGTGCCCAAGTTCCTGGCAAAGCTTTCATATGTTTCTGTTACCTTTTTGAGGTTTTTTCTGCTTATCA
The DNA here is from genome assembly GCA_916181665.1 of Avena sativa. Taxonomy (NCBI): domain Eukaryota; kingdom Viridiplantae; phylum Streptophyta; class Magnoliopsida; order Poales; family Poaceae; genus Avena; species Avena sativa. The sequence goes on from OV702296.1 coordinate 390,451,785, forward strand.
TCCTTTTTCCCTTTCTTACTACTCCCACCTTTCTCAAACCATGCCTTGAATCTACTTTTCTTAGGCCGGCCAGCTTTTCTTTTGGTCAGTGGAGGACACATAGAAAATTCAAATTCTACTTCAGGCCATTGATACTGGTTTGTAAGTGCTGGAATTGGAGTTGCATATGCATCTTTGAATTTTTGTACTGAATAATATTCATGCAAATATAGGTGCATATTTAACTTTGGTTTGGAGGCCAAGAAGAGTAGGGCATGCTCACATGGCTTTCCAGTGTGTTGCCAATCCAGGCAAGTGCATTCATGCACTTCAGTGTCAACAACATGTCTCCTTCCAGTTTTGGTGTCTCTAACTTCAGCACCCCACAAAGAAGATTTCTCAACTTTCAAATGTGCAAGATTTCTACTCCTGTTGACAACCTGTTGTACCACTGCTGGAAGCTTGTCCCCTTGCAGGACATCACCAATTCTTCTTCTCAATTCCCACAAGCGCATGATCATGATCTTGATTTGGTCAACCATGTCATGTACAGGAAAGTCCTTTAAATCCTTCACCTTGTTGTTAAAACTCTCTGCCAAGTTTTTGTTGATATGATCACATTTCATGGCAGTATTAAATCTTGACCGGTACCATAAGAGAGAGTGATAGGTTTGCAGCCATGTACCAAATTCATTCTCAGTACATGCTGCCATTATCTTACCAAGATGATATGAATGTGTCTGGGTAGTGTAAGATCTTGCTGCAGGACACATGCGCCCAAATTATTCTCCTCTGAACTTTTTGATCAAATTCATCCACATATGTCCAAAGCACTCTCTTTTCTCAGAATGGGGAAACACAGTCTTTACTGCATTTTCTAGGCCTTTGCATGCATCTGTATGAATTTCCAAAGGTGAGACTAGCCCTAAGCATCTTTTCAACTGCATCATAAACCATGTCCATGAGGCCTTAGTCTCTGATTGAAACAACCCAATGGCAATGGGGAACATCCAATTATGTCCATCCAGAGCATTGCATGTTGCTAGCTGACCATTCCACTTTCCAGTTAAAAATGAAGAGTCTATGCTTAAATATGGACGACATCCTGCTTTGAAGCCATCGATGCAAGACTTTAAGCCATAAAAAACTTAGAGAAGAACACCTTGCCATCATCACTGACCTCAGTATCTATCTCCACAACACTACCAGGTGACCTTTTATCAACCTCTGCTTTGAAGTCATACAACATCCTAAAAGTATTTGCCCAATCACCAGACAATTCTTTCATTGCCCTTTGTTTTTCCTTCCACACAGTGCTATAATTCACCTTAATTTGGTAGTCCTTTTCCAAGTCTATTTTTAGCCTCTTTGTAGTAGTGTTTGGTGTCTTGGCTAAAATAGGAGTGATCTTTTCAGCAACCAAATTTGTGATGTCATTGTTGATACTCTCTATGAACTAGTAATGCAAGTGTGTTCAAAAGGGATTTGATTAACTCTAATGGTGCTTCCATCTGGTTGGCGTCTAGCAGAAATGTACCATCTGCAAGGATTGGCGCCCCCATCAAAACCTCTACATCTAGTATAGAAATTCTTTTTATCAGTCCACTGAGTCTTGGCATCAAACTCCTTGATTGCATAAGTTTTGAAACACATCCTAAACTCACCCATGCTTGGACACAGTTTCTGTAAGGGTCCCAACCTTTAAATAAGGTAGAGTCCCCTGTGTTTACAATGCTAGTCCCTGGATCAATAGCTAGCATCCACAGTTAAGATGTAATATCAAGAAACAAAGGTCATAATACAACTTTATAACCAGGAATAACATAATTTTATTACATCTTACATAGCTCATTTGGCTATTACATTACATTGCAGCAGAAATCTATAAGCATGGGGTCCTTCATCCTCAAAGTGCCACAGGCAGACATGTTGGTTATAGACTTTGTAATCCTAATCAATCAATCTTCTCTAAAACAATCAAACCTGCAACATTACAAGTTACAACCACAAGGGTCAATACATTTGAATTGTATTGGCAAGTTTCACTACTATGTAGAATATAAGTGGATCCTATCAATACATGCATATTTTGCCAAGTGGGGTTTAGGCTCATTTGCAGAAAGCAATATAGTTTTATCCTATCTTTACAAAATAGTTTTGATCTTTTGTCAAATCTTTCTGAACTCCTTGGAATCCACCAAGTGTTTCAAAATCCCTTGTTGTCACCCTCAAGTTTTAACTTTGAGAAATCGGAATGTCGAGATCTTCCATAGCTTCAGGCCTTAGTTGCTCAGTATTGTCCATAACCGGGGACACGGCTAAGTACTTAGAATTTTTGATCTTCTGCAGAAGTTGTACACTTTACCCACATGACACAATCTCATCTTGATGCCACTAGTGGCCACTGGATAAGTACTCACCAAGATGGAGTACTGGCAGATTGAGAATGTGACAAAGTCTTTCCATCGGAGTCCTCCCAATACAAAATGCTAGCTTGTCTACCAGGCACCAATGTAGGGTTCAAGTTCCCTTACACAAATCTAGTTAACCTGAAGATGCCAATGCATGGGTCTTCCACTATGTAGTTGACTAAGCCAGAGCCCATTTAGCATGTGGCTGTACACGGAAGCCACTTTACGAGAAACATGTTCAATCTCTAAGTCCCTGGGTGGTTTTCTTTTAGTGCACAACAAAAAGAGATTGCCATATAAACATGGTTCCTTTTGTTGCCACCTTGTCCAAAAGCTTGAGTATCCTTGTCCACCCAGGTGGTTCATTGAGTACTTGTTTTATTATATAAAACATAAGTCTTTTCAATACTTCATATAATCATAACATGTATCCCATCCCAATATATAGCTGGGCTAAGCATACTACAACTACATTGTTTTCACTAAGGAATATATGGGGGTATCCTATTAGGATTTAGCATAGCATAAGTATAGAAATTCTTTTCATGCATGTTTCAAAATCCACTAAGTATAATGAAAATAGTAGGACTTTGGATGATAGTGTTACTTGCCTTTTTGGTAGGGAATGGTGGTTCACTTCTTGATCTTGCTAGTTTCACACTTTTCTAACTTCACTACAAATCAATCAAGCAAACACAAAATCAACTAGCATTCCAACCAATATTCAAACAATCAAACACACATAAAATAATAGAAATTAAGTCTTGCATGCAAGCATGCAAAAGATAGTTTTATTTGCAAAGGTGGTTTCCACTAGGCTCTAAGATTTGTAAGGTTCAAAGTGGTCATTTTCCAAAGTGGCAAAGTCATTTGCAAAAGGGTTTTGTCTATAAACCATTTTTAAATCCATTCATTATTTTATGTGATGGAAAATGTTTTTATCAAATCAAAAACTTTATGTCCTTCACCAATTAAGTTGCAAATTTTCAAAACTTGGTGTTTTATGGGTCAGTAGGTTTGATTCAAATCATTTTCCCAAAGTTTTTGCTTCAAAATCATTTCCATAATCAAAACAATATTTTTATTTGGCTAGAAATGGGCTAAATCAATTAATCCATCCTAAACTTCACCAAATCCATTTTTAAAACCATGGGTTGGTTCCTAGGGTCAGTAGGTTCACAACAAACCAATTTTTCAAAGAATTCATCCTCAAAAACATTTTGGAATAATTTTTATAACCTAAACAAGCATACAAATGTTTCTGCAAAAACAAACATTTTACCAGCATCCTTTTACTAAACAAATTGCATGGTTTGCTAGGGATTGTTCCACTGATTCCATTGATATAAAGTTCGCAATTTTTGGACGTGTGGATCAAAAGTTACAAGGGTTTCAAATCTGCATCTAAATCAGATTCAAACTTTGTTTTAAAACAGAACTGGTGACACGCATGAAAGAACATTTCTTAATCCCTAGTGTTTTGTGTGTTAGATAACAATACCAAGGATCATTTAATGTGTGTTGAAGTGTTGCAGCTCTATTTGAGAATAAAGGGAAAAGAACTCTGCCTTTGGGGGCGGATAATCCGGCCCCACCAGGGGCGGATAATCCGCCCCTCCCTCTGCCCAAGCAGGCGCAAGCCCCAGAAGGGGGGCGGAATTTTGGCCGGATTTTCCGGCCCTGCCGGATAATCCGCCCCTCCAGGGGGGCCGGATAATCCGCCCCCCTTGCTCATCGCCAAGGCGCAAGCCCTAGAGAGGGGGCGGAGTTTTGGCCGGATAATCCGCCCCTCAGGGGGGCCGGATTATCCGCCCCCCAAGATCTTCACCAAGCTTCACCAAAGGCGCAAGCCCCAGAGAGGGGGCGGAGTTTCCCCCGGAGAATCCGTCCTTGAGGCGGAGTTTTCCCAGGGGCGGATAATCCGCCCCTAGTGGGGGGCGGATAATCCGCCCCCAAATTTGTGCAACGGTCAGATCTGGGGAGGGGGTATTTAATCCAGCCATCCCCCTCCTGCCAGAACTCTTGATTCATCTCGAAAAAGAACAGATCGGATCTAAAAGCTTCATACAAGAGTGCTCCACCTAGATCCACCCAAAGGCCCCATCCCTTGGGGAATCAAAGGAGGAGAACTCGATCTTCATCATCAGCAATCAAGCGCTTCATCTCCTCTCCATTCATTTGGAGAACCTCCGATCTAGTATTTCTTGCAAATATCTAGATCCTCGTTTTTGTTTATATTGATAAACCTTGTTCTTGTGGCAGCTTGTTGTCATCCCGGGAGCCCCCAATTCGGTTGTGGGTGTGTGCCCCGATAGTGTTGTAAAAGGCACCGGTTCCCGCCTCGAAGGGATCCAATAGTGGAGAAGGTGGATCAGGCCTCTCGTGGCGAGATCCATCGGAGAATAGGGTGAGGCCTATTGTGGCGTGGTGGTCTTAGAACCGCCCACCCCTCCAACGCAGATGTACTTCCCTTAACAAGGAAGGAACTGCGGTAAAACAAATCCCTGTGTCTCCGCGTGCTCCACTACGGTTTCCTCGCTCCTCTTTTACGTGCTTAGTAGTTAGGGCTACATATAGGAAAATTCTCGTAGTTGCATATCTAGAGAATTTACTTTGTGTCAAGCCTAAAATTGAAAAAGTATTAAAAATTGGTTAGCACCTATTCACCCCCCCCCCCCCTCTAGGTGCCCATACGATCCATTTCAATTGGTATCAGAGCCTCGGCTCTTATTTCGGGCTTAACCGCCTAAGAGAAGTATGGGTTCCAAGGGAGATGGGAGTGATGCTCCGGGGTAGTCACCATGAACGATCTCAAGACGTTGGAAACAACCTTGGTGAGTTCAATGGAGGCTAAGATGGAAGAGATGTGTCAATTGATAATGCGTCTCTCCACATCCACAGTATCACCTCCATCTAACTCTGAGGATACCACTCCGCAATCCAAGGAAACGGGTAAAACTGTTTCCAAAGATAACGAAGTGGTAGGTGATGATACTAGTAAGAGCTCCTCCTCGAAAAAGGATAGCGGTAAGGATGGATACAATGAGGTTTCTCATGTGCATTCCCCTGATCCGCCTATTCCTCACCCACATATACATAATAGGGGTGATCCACCCAAACTGTCAGCTTCTACTTTCTCTCAATGGCAATTTTTGATGAAATCTCATGTGTGCAGTTCCTCCATAGAGTTGTGGAAGATCATCGAAAATGGTCTTCACGTTGGAAATCCTAACAATCTCACAAGGAGAGAAGTGGTCGATAGCCAACTCAATGCTACAGCTCTACACATGATACAGCTTGGTGTGGGTGATAAAGACATGCCACACATTCAGCATCTTAGCACAGCTAAAGAAGCTTGGGATGCTCTCACCGAGCTCTTCATCGGAAATGAAAGTATGAGAAGGAATAGATATGATGCCTTGAGCAATGAAGCTGAAGGATTTTATATGCTAGATGGAGAAGACCATGAGGACATGTATAGGAGGCTCAAGGCAATAGCTACAACCTTCAGAAACCACGGTGCAGCTCATGTTGATGATGCTTGGATCAAGCGCAAGTATGTCAGTGCTCTTATGCCATTTGAGCCCACAGATTTGAAAAGTCTCCAAGGTAGGCATAATTATCACCTCATGTCATCCAATGAGGTAATGCAAGAAATGGCCGTCTTCAAAGTGGCTGCCAAGAATGCCGAAGATGCTCGTGCTCGAGCTATGGGGATGCAAAAGGGGGTCAACATGGCTTTGAAGACTAGTGTGATTGATCATGATGAATATGCGGTAGAAGGTCTGGACTGTCCCGAAGATATAAAAAGGATCCACGGACAATACTTGGCTCTTTATGCAAGAAACTTTTGGAAAGATCCAGCCAAGGCTAAAGCTGAACTAGATCGCAAAAGTGGAGCCTATGGAAGAAAAGAAAATGGTCCCAAGCTGAGAACATGCTTTAATTGTGGTGACCGGCTGCACTTCGTAGCTGAGTGTCCATATCAAAGTAGAGAGGATAATGGAGGAAGACTCATTTTCAAGGACAAATCAAAAGCTCCACGTAAGAAACAGTTTGTAAAGAAGAATGCTCCTTTCAAGAAGCAACCAAAGATTGTTCTAGTAGCTCAAGAAGAATATTCATCGGGGAGTGAAGATGAGGACGAGGACGATAGCTCTCAAGAGGTGGCTGCTATAGCCACCACATCTACATCAACATCTCTCTTCGACTCTCCGAACGAAAACATCATCAACAAGAATGCTACTTGCCTCATGGCAAGAAGCTCCGAGGTAACTTCTTCTAACTCTTCTTTTCCCAAGGCTATGATAGACATGGATGATCCTGCTAGTCTTAAGGTTAAAGAAGAGATTATTGCTTTGGATTATTTCTATACTAACTTGCAAGGTGAGCACAAAGTTCGTTTTGAGGCTCTTATGGATCAGCTGGCCCAAAACGAAGCACTCCTCGAAGAAAAGGGCAGAATTGAAAGGGAGGATGCAATGGAAATTGCATCCCTAAAAAATGCTCTTGAAGAAGAAGAAGAAGCTCGGGTCTCTCTTGAAGAGAGGCTTGAGTCTATGGAAGAGTCACATGAAGAAATTGTGACTAAACTCGTTAAGGAACGTGACAATGTTGTCACCAAGGCAAAGAAGTTAAAGAAGGAAAGGATTGACTTTGGGGCTGCTCATGATAGACTCTCCGAGGAATTGGAGAAACTTGACAATGCTCACAAGGCGTTGAAAAACGAGTTCTCTATTCTCAATGAGTCACATGATCAGCTTCAAAGTCGATTGGCCGAATATGATACTCCTAGCTCGTCCAACTCAACATATAGTAACAAGAAAAATGCTAGTGTGGAAAAAGGAGTGATCAAGGACATCACTACAAAGGACAAAGGTGTGCTTGATGAAGTTCTTGGCAAGCAAAGGTCAAATCATGGTAAAGAGGGACTTGGGTATTTCACCAAGTCCAAGAAGAAGAAAACCAAGAAGAACAAGACCAAGAATGTGCAATTAAAGACAAGCACTGCTGAGAAGGTTGTCACAAAAGACAAAACTAATAATATTGGTTTTGCAGGGTCTCACAATCCGAATTATGAACTCTTTTGTGATGATTATGGCGATGTTTATGCTTATTATGTTGGTCCCTTTGATGAATATATTGCTTGGTCTATTTGGGTCCCAAAGACCCTTGTTACTAACATGAAAGGATCCATTGAAAAATGGATACCTAAAACCAAGAAGTAATTTTCTTGCAGGGTTATGCTTCCGGTGGGTCGAAATGGGTGCTGGATAGTGGCTGCACTAGTCATATGACCGGAAGCAAGGAGATCATCACGGAGATGCGTCCAAATCTTGATAATATCACAGTCTCCTATGGTGATAAGTCTAAATCTCAGGTATTGGGTCTTGGCAAGGTTGTGGTTGCCCACGATATCTCTCTCGTGGACGTCATGCTTGTTGAGACCCTTGGCTACAATCTTCTTTCTGTTCGTGCCCTTGGCAAGATGGGTTTTGCTGTTTTTATCGATGATGATTTGGTGGTACTCTTATGGAGCAAGTCTCTAAAGGTCGCTTTCGTTGGATACGTCGAAAATGACCTGTATGTGGTGGACTTCTCGGGGAAAACCACTTCGGGTCCGATGTGTCTATTCGGAAAGGCCGACGTGGGCTGGCTATGGCATCACCGTTTAGCCCATGTCAACATGAGAACTTTGCAAAGTCTCCAAAAGGGTGGCCACATTCTTGGACTAAAAGACAATGTCTCCTTTGCCAAAGATCGTGTTTGCAGGGCTTGTGTTGAAGGAAAAATGCATGATTCTCCCCACAAGAGGAAGACTATTGTGTCATCAAAGAGGATCTTGGAATTACTCCATGTGGATTTATTTGGTCCTCCTTATCATGCAAGTCTTGGTGGGAAGAAATATTGCTTGGTCATCGTCGATGATTACTCAAGATATACATGGGTATATTTCTTCAAGCTTAAAAGTGAGACTCAACAAACTGTCATCGACTTTGCCAATGAAGTTCAACGTCAACACAATGTTCCCATCTTGGCAATTAGAAGTGACAACGGCACAGAATTCAAGAACTACACTTTAAACGAGTTTCTTAGCGAAGAGGGGATTAGACACCAATATTCCGCTGCGTACACCCCTCAACAAAATGGTGTAGCCGAGAGGAAGAACCGGACTTTAATGGATATGGCAAGATCTATGCTAGCTGAATTCAAGTCTCCTTATAATTTTTGGGCTAAAGCCATATCCACTGCTTGTCACTCATCAAACCGGCTCTACCTTCGGAAGATCTTGGACAAGATCCCATATGAAATACTTACCAGCAACAAACCCAACATCTCATACTTCAGGGTATTCGGGTGTAAGTGTTTCTTTCTTATTAAAGGTGTCCGTTTGTCAAAATTTGAATCCAAGGCTTTAGAAGGTATTTTTGTTGGTTACGGTGCCGAATCCCACACTTATAGAGTCTACAACAAGCTCACTGGGATTGTTGTAGAATCTTGTAGTGTGGAGTTCGATGAAAATAACGGCTCCTTTGTAGGGCAAGTTGATGTTTGTGATGCAGATGTTGAAATACCCCAAGATGCCATAAGAAGAATGGGCGTGGGATTTTTCCGCCCCATTGAGGAACCCCTTGTGGCGGATCGGGAAGGACAATGCTCCACACATGTGGAGCCCTCATCTACACAAGATCAACAAGCTCCTACTGTTGGAGACAATCCTGCACCAACACCACAATCTGCTGAAGACCATCTGTCCACTGGACAAGCTAGTAGTCCCAGGCCGGACTATCTGCCCCCTCCAAGGGGCGGACAATCCGCCCCTGGCACTACAACTCGTACCAGGAGATCCGAAGGAGAAATCAACATCTCTGAAGCTCCCAGGCCGGATTCTCCGGCCCCCAGGGGCGGAGTATCCGGCCATGGGTCTCCAACTCTAGCCAGGCTCTCTCAGGAAGATGGCTCTGGTACTTCACCTCCCAGGCCGGATAGTCCGGCCCCTCCCGGGCCTGAAGAAAATGTTCAGCAACAATCTTCTGGCAGTAACGGTGACCAAGATCAAGGGCAAGGCAGTAATCAAGACAAGGATACAACAATTGAATCCACTCCTCCTAGAAACAATAAGGACATTGAGGCTCGTCGCAAGGCTCGTGCTGATCGCAACCTTGAACTAAGAGGTCACACTCTTGACAAGGTTGTTGGTGATCTACGACGAAGGGTATCCACTCGAAGTGATCTTGCTAGCTTCTGTGATCATCAAGCTCACATTTCCATGGTTGAACCAAAGAAGGTTTTTGATGCTCTTGAAGACCCCGATTGGGTTGTTGCAATGCATGAAGAATTAAACAACTTCGAACGCAACAAAGTTTGGAAGCTCGTAGAAAAGCCAAAGGATTGCCGCAATGTTATCGGCACCAAGTGGATCTTCAAGAACAAACAGGATGAAAATGGCATTGTTGTGAGGAATAAAGCACGACTCGTGGCTCAAGGATTCTCTCAAGTAGAAGGAATTGATTTTGGCGAGACCTACGCTCCTGTGGCTCGCCTTGAGTCCATCCATATCCTTCTTGCATATGCAGCCCATCATAATTTTAAATTACAACAAATGGATGTTAAGAGCGCTTTCCTTAATGGTCCTCTACATGAGTTAGTATACGTCAAGCAGCCCCCGGGGTTTGAGGACCCCAAATTTCTGAACCATGTCTACAAACTTGATAAGGCGCTCTATGGCCTGAAACAAGCCCCACGTGCGTGGTATGAGCACCTTAAAGAGCTTTTGCTAGACCGTGGATTCGAAGTTGGGCAAATCGATCCCACTCTTTTTACTAAGAAGGTTAATGGGGAGCTTTTTGTATGCCAACTTTATGTAGATGACATTATTTTTGGCTCTACTAACCAAGCTTTTAACGATGAATTTTCAAAGCTTATGACTGACAGGTTTGAGATGTCCATGATGGGTGAGCTCAGGTTCTTTCTTGGATTTGAAATCAAACAACTTAGAGAGGGAACCTTTATTAATCAAGCTAAGTACATCCAAGACATGCTCAAAAGGTTCAAGATGACGGATCTCAATGGCGTTGCTACCCCAATGCAAACAAAGTGTCATCTTGAGCTCAATCCCAAGGGTAAAGATGTGGATCAAAAGGTATACCGATCCATGATTGGCTCTCTCCTTTACCTCTGCGCATCTAGGCCCGATATCGTGTTAAGTGTAGGAGTGTGTGCAAGGTACCAAGCCAGTCCTAAAGAAAGCCACTTAGTGCCAGTCAAGCGAATCTTCCGATATTTGGTTCATTCCCCAAATTTTGGGTTATGGTATCCCAAGGGTTCAAGTTTCTCTCTATGTGGTTACACCGATTCAGATTGGGCTGGTGACAAAGATGATAGGAAATCAACCTCTGGTGCATGCCAATTCTTGGGCAGGTCTCTAGCGTGTTGGTCATCAAAGAAACAGAATTGTATTTCACTCTCAACCGCCGAAGCTGAATATGTTGCTGCTGCAAGTGCTTGTACTCAATTGTTATGGATGAGGCAAACTTTAAAGGAATATGGTGTCAATTGTGACAAAGTGCCTCTTTTATGCGACAATGAAAGTGCTATCAAAATTGCTTACAATCCCGTGCAGCATACGAGAACAAAACATATAGAGATTCGCAACCACTTTATTCGGGATCATGTTGCTCGTGGAGATATTGATCTATCCTTTGTGAGCACGAAGAACCAACTTGCTGATATTTTCACGAAGCCCCTCGATGAAGCAAGATTTTGTTATTTGCGGAATGAGCTAAATATCATAGATTCAAGGAGCTTGGCTTGACTACCCTTGCACACTCACTTGCTCTTATTCATGTATTTGGTTTAGAAGCGGGCATAGACATAGGGGGAGTGTGGTCCTAATTGATTGGGCCAACCCTCCCCCCATAATGCCGAAAGCAAGTAAAATCATTTCCCTTAATATCATTTTGTGATATGTGGGTCATCGATGAGCATTGGTTTTGAACTCAAGATACATCTTCGCGGTGTCATGCCATGCGCTCCAACATGGTGGCTTCGGCCACCGCCCTCTTCCTCGAGAAGAGTTGGTTTTTCATGGGTCTCATTGGATTTTCTTGCATACCTTTTTGTTCTTTTGGATGAGGAGGAGTGATCTCCAGGGACGTTAGCATCGCTCTTCTTCCTTTTTGGCGTTTCGATGCCAAAGGGGGAGAAGTAGTTCTATTAGGTCTCGTGGATTTGCAAGGGTGGGCACAAGCTTTTCGATTTTAGTCGTTTTTATTTGCTTGCTTGTGCCTTTTTCTAGCGTGAACTTGTTTGCTATTTGTGGTTGTTTGTGTAAGACCATGTCGTACTCCACAGTTTGGTACTATGGTTGGTATTCATGGATTTATGGATTTATCTCTCATGGACCCCATAGAATTCTGGAATTATGGAGCATATTTGATGGCATATGGATTCATGGGATTATCTAGGTATGCCTTGGCTATATTCTCATTCCGGTGGTATGGCATTTTTTTCCAAAACCTTAAAGTAGTGTTCTCTCTAGTGTGTGTATTTGTATTCAAATGCAAATCTTAAATATGCACACATCTAGGGGGAGCGTCTTTCATTATTTAAGGTGGCATTTGCCGGTTTCATTGCAAATCCTAGTATTGTCATCTAACACCAAAAAGGGGGAGATTGAAAGAACATTTCTTAATCCCTAGTGTTTTGTGTGTTAGATAACAATACCAAGGATCATTTAATGTGTGTTGAAGTGTTGCAGCTCTATTTGAGAATAAAGGGAAAAGAACTCTGCCTTTGGGGGCGGATAATCCGCCCCTCCCTCTGCCCAAGCAGGCGCAAGCCCCAGAAGGGGGGCGGAATTTTGGCCGGATTTTCCGGCCCTGCCGGATAATCCGCCCCTCCAGGGGGGCCGGATTATCCGCCCCCCAAGATCTTCACCAAGCTTCACCAAAGGCGCAAGCCCCAGAGAGGGGGCGGAGTTTCCCCCGGAGAATCCGTCCTTGAGGCGGAGTTTTCCCAGGGGCGGATAATCCGCCCCTAGTGGGGGGCGGATAATCCGCCCCCAAAGTTGTGCAACGGTCAGATCTGGGGAGGGGGTATTTAATCCAGCCATCCCCCTCCTGCCAGAACTCTTGATTCATCTCGAAAAAGAACAGATCAGATCTAAAAGCTTCATACAAGAGTGCTCCACCTAGATCCACCCAAAGGCCCCATCCCTTGGGGAATCAAAGGAGGAGAACTCGATCTTCATCATCAGCAATCAAGCGCTTCATCTCCTCTCCATTCATTTGGAGAACCTCCGATCTAGTATTTCTTGCAAATATCTAGATCCTCGTTTTTGTTTATATTGATAAACCTTTTTCTTGTGGCAGCTTGTTGTCATCCCGGGAGCCCCCAATTCGGTTGTGGGTGTGTGCCCCGATAGTGTTGTAAAAGGCACCGGTTCCCGCCTCGAAGGGATCCAATAGTGGAGAAGGTGGATCAGGCCTCTCGTGGCGAGATCCATCGGAGAATAGGGTGAGGCCTATTGTGGCGTGGTGGTCTTAGAACCGCCCACCCCTCCAACGCAGATGTACTTCCCTTAACAAGGAAGGAACTGTGGTAAAACAAATCCATGTGTCTCCGCGTGCTCCACTACGGTTTCCTCGCTCCTCTTTTACGTGCTTAGTAGTTAGGGATACATATAGGAAAATTCTCGTAGTTGCATATCTAGAGAATCTACTTTGTGTCAAGCCTAAAATTGAAAAAGTATTAAAAATTGGTTAGCACCTATTCACCCCCCCCCTCTAGGTGCCCATACGATCCATTTCAACGCGTCGCGTTTTTATTGGGCGGTACCGCTTCGTGCGGATCAGCCTCTGCGGGGCGTTGGATTAAACTATATCGCACGGCTCAGAATGTGTACCCTTTCGCTGTTAAGTGATCTAATCGCATCCTTTGGATTTTCATCTAACGGCTGTCGTCACCTTGACCAATATCTGGCGGCGCTCGACGGATGCGCGCGGCGGCAATGTTCGGCCAACGGCGGAGCTGGCGCTAGAGGAGGCTAGGGGAAGGAAGGAATGGCTCACCGTGATCGCAGTAGCGTGGGGGAGCTCAACGTAGTTGCGAGGAGGCGAGGGGCGCTCAGGATCCGTCAGAATTCCTCACCGGAGTCAAGGACGGCGTCAGGCGGCTCTGGTCATGGTCGGGGGCGACGCTGTGGTTCACCCCGAAGCAAAACAAGGACACGGTTAGATGCGCAAGATCAATGCGAAGCTGCATGCGTGAAGGAGAGGGTGCGGGGTGGTCGGTTCTTACTAGGGAACTTCGCCGGAGAGAGGCAGACGCGGCGGCGCAGTCAGTGGTTGTCGAAGTCGACACTCAGGGGCGCCCGCGGTTGAACGGAGGGCACAGATAGGTGCGCCTGGGAGTGGGGATCTCGACGGTGTGCTCAGGAAGGCAAGGGGTGGCGAGGTTGGGCCGGAATCGAGGAGGAAGCTCGTCGGAGACAGAGGTGCTCGGAGAGGAATTATGGCGGCCTGGGGGCGTGGCAAGGTGGGGCGACTGAGGGGAAATGGAGAGGGGGCGTGGGCGTTTAAGCGTGCATGATCACTGCGAGTAATGGTGGCCGAGTTAAGGCGAATTTAAGCCGCGGAATCATAGCCAGAAACGGCGACGAGGGGAGGGAGAAGAGGTCGTCGCGGAGACGATGAGCTGAGGTGGCAGGTGGGGTCCTTTCGTCAGTGGGGAAGAGAGAGGGGAAGAGGGGCCACCGGTCAGTGTCAGCGCGGGTTAGTTAACAAGTGCGAACCGTTTTCCTCGGGAGAGAGGGAGTGGGCTGGTACTGGGCCTTGTTGGGCTGGCTCAGTTGGGTCAGGTCTGTTTCTATTTTTTTCTTTCTGAATGTTTTGTCTTTTTCCATTTCTAAATTTACGTTTTGAAATTTAAACAACAAATCAAACATTCAAATCAATCAAGCTTTCACCAAACTTTGTATTGAGTTTCTGGTTCTGTTTAACAACATAAACCAAAGTCCCAAAACAAAAATAATAATTTTATTTTAGGGTCCATTATTAATTAAATAAATAGACCTTGTTTATTAAATCAAAATAGGATTTGATTTTTAAAATCTCCTTTTGAAATCTAAAATGGTACCAAACCAATCAGTAGGTTTTATTTGGAAATAAAGGATACTTGGAAAACTTATTTAAAATAAATAAGTTTTGATGGTTAATTAAAATAGTAAAACCTTTATTTTTAATTAAACTTGGATATTAAATCCTTATTATTTTATTTAAATAAACCTTTACTATTTTTATCAAATAGAAATATTTTATTTCAAAGGCTTGGCCAAGTTTTAATTTGGCTTACAAAATAATCCTTATTTTGTAAAACTTCTATTTCATTTGAAAACCAAATCTTTTTATTTAAAAGATCCAAAATAGTAATTCCAAATATTTTTATTTTCCTTTATTTAATGTTTTGTCTTTTCAAATCCCTTTAGGATTTGTTTGATCAAAATAGGTTTGAAAGTTTCCAATTGAATTCAAAAAGTTTCTTCTCACCCTGAAAATCAACAAAGTTTTATTTTATTAAATATTTTTCACATAACAAGATTTGGAAAATCTTGGGATGTGACAGTTTCCCTACTGCAATAACAGGGTTTTCCTTGTCATCGACAGTAACCAACTCATCATAATGTGCATCATTTACATCATCTACAGCATTCTCCATCAGCTCTTTATCTACATCTTCATAAAATGTTCTGTTACCACCATCATCATCAGCCAAATTAGTTTCATCAGTCTTTTCCTTATCTCTGTCATCTACTGGAATGCCAAATATTTTGGCCATTTTTGTGTGAGCCATTGGTGTTATGACTAAATCAGTAGTTTACTCTAACTCCACAGAATTCCAATCAACATACATACTAACCCCTGCATCAACACCCTGTCCTGCATCAACATCATTTCTGTCTGATAATACTGTCACTTCTGTTCATATGGGCACCATCTGCCTCTATGAGTCCCAATCATCATGTGATATTTGCGAAGCAAAATTTGAAGCCACATATCCAACCTTGGAATCTGCTTCCAGATCGATGAGCTCAGCATGAAAATTAACCTCTTTGTTTGTCCAGCCATCTTGCCGATCAATTTCATCTACTAAATCTTCTCCATCCTCAATTCTCAAATATTCTCCCTTCCAATTTTCAAACCGTAACAATGCAACTTCCTGCTGTGGACCCTAAGGAACACTTTGCCTGATTTTCTCCACCAAATTCTTCACGGCCAATTCTTCCATTTGCTACAGTTGCTGGGGATCAATATCGGCAAACTGAACCTCCCAACCCACAGATGTACCTCTCTCAATGTTACGTACACTACCATCACCTAGTTTCGCTTTAGATGGGAAGAACTTGAAATTGAATTGGAATTTTCTCCGCTGCTCATAATCACCCTTGTTTTGTTTGAGTAGAGGAGGGCAGAGTGAGCTAGAGGAATTGGTGATTATCCAAATGCGATCAAATCAAATCAAAAATAGTGAGATTGACCCATTGGAAGTGCTCTCTTGCCTCTTCATCTCGATGCCCCCGATTTAGCCAACCCGCCCACGGCAATCTAGCTCAGAAATCAGAAATCGGAGGGAAAGCGATTGGGTCAGATCCAAATCCAAGCGCAGGGAATGAGCTAGGGTTTTGAGATTACGCACGACCGATGGGCTGCCCCTGAGCTCACACGGGCCGCCGCTGCCGAGCACACGAAGTTGACAGCGCCGCCGCCGGATTATAGCTAATCTATCAAGTGGGTGGGATCATGTTGGTCAGGTGCAGTGACTCACACAACCACTAAGTTGATGATGGTGTTTCTAGACAATCCAGAGAGGTCTAGATCCCATGCAATGTTGGCATGGCCCCACATCTACCACAGTTGTGTGTGTCATGGCTTGGCATAGAAAAATTATAGCTAGATCTATCCAAACATGGGGTAGTTAGGTCAACGATCATGTCCGACTACTCGAAAGAGCCACTTGTGTACCATGTTTTCATCTACATTTATTCAAATGGACTCAAATTTGGCACGAGGGTTTTGTAGGGATACGGGTAGGCTACACTAGCACAAATCAAAATTTTCTACCATGTAAATGAGGATTACTGTTGTCATAGATCACGGGATTACCACTAGACACGCGGTTGCGGAACTTGATGAAGCGCGTCAAGGCAGTGTAGATGTTCTACGCCTCCTCCTCGTCCTCGTCCCACGAGCAGCTCCCCTTGCACGGCTCGTCCAAGTGCCACAGATGCAGCACCTCCGAGGTATCCACACGTGCAGGATGGAAGCGTCAGACGTCGGACTGCTAGGTCCGCGCGTGCAACACGGGCGTGAGGAGTGGCGGCTGGGTGGAATGGTCTAACCCTGGTCAGCTCGCCCCACCCTCTCTTATATAGGCGTCCCTAGTGGGCTTCTACATTAGCAGCCCATTAGTAGCCTAAGCCTGGTCTAATACGGATCCAATCCTCATTAGGCTTACATCCTCTTAAGTGTGTGACCCTATAGGTTCATATACGTATAGACATGACACGAATACTCTTATTCTGTCAATAGTTGGTAGCGGCCTCTAGCAAGACGTGTCAGCTCCTAAAAGTATACAAAGATCATATCGGACGAACCATCACAAGGTTTAGTACATGTCTTTCCCTTTGCCTCATGATATTTGGTCTAGATTCAAGCTGACCTCTCTTTCTCGATATTGTGATTCGGAATCCCTTTACTAGGTTAACTCTTAACCATATGTAGCACGGCCATGCATTTCTGGATCCGATCACTCGAGGGGCCTAGAGATATCTCTCTCAAGTAGAGAGGGGAAATCCCATCTTGATTGACCATGCCTTGCAGCATGCTTCAGGACAAACCCAAAAGTTATCTTTATGACTACCAGTTACGGAGTAGCGTCTGATAGCCCCAAAGTAGGTCAATCCACATCTCAAGTACATGCGACAATCTCAGGTCGAAGGACAAAACGTACACGATGTGTAGAGAGAACTGCAAGTCTAATTGCCAGTTTCAAGTTGGGTCAGTCCAACCCCATGTTCATAACATGTGTCCACATCATTGGTTTGACATCTCCATGTCTATGAATTGCGAAACATATTCATCAACCAATTGATGTGCTAGTCTAATATTCACGTGTGTCCTCACATGAACTCCAACTAGGGACAACTATTAAATAACCATACAAGTAAAGAGTTTCACAAACAATTCACATAATTGCCAATCAATACAAGTTGCCTGATATGGATATTTAAGGAACATTACAATAACTCATGGATACATATGAAATATAATTATCTCTATGATTGCCTCTAGGGCATATTTCCTTCAGGTTTATCACCATGTGCCTAATGATTCTACCATTGTATCTAGCCATTTTGGTTTGAAATTTTCAAAAATTTAACCAACAAACTCAAAAACAGGCTTTCATTTGTGAAGCAAGTACCAAAACTACAATCTGAAACCTTCTAGTTCCATGCTTGTGCGGTTTTACATCACATTGGGACCACATAAGAGCAGTTGTACATTTAACCGCATAAGCCACACTTCAAACACAGATATTTAACCGCAGCCATTACAAAATATCTTGTACATTGACTACAATGTTGCATACAAATAACAGGACATAACACAATAAAAATACTAAAAGCCACCCTTGAAATAAACATTTGGAGGTCATTCCTTCGACAATGAGTAGATCCTACCCACCTGACTTTCATTGCTTGACATCTGAATTTCAATCACAGTTTTCATATCCATGTCGACTTCAAACAATCCAGGATCAACCCCAGTTGATAACAACACAAATCGTCCATTGCTTGATGCCTTCCTCATCTGAATTTTGTAGTAATAATTTGCGAACCCTGACTTGCCCTCATTATTGAAAACTTCTTCCCAGCAGTCATCCGATATCCTAGATCCAATTTTTTGAACCAAATCAACCTTAGACTCTAAAGACCACACAGTGTGGTTGCCCTCATGATGCAGAACCCATCTTTCAAGATCTCCATTGGAAAACTTAATGAACACCACCCCTCCACATTTAGGATCTACCGTGTAATCATTCCAAGAGTTAACATTGAATCCCATTTCATCTGAAAATTCTATTATGCAAGTCTGTGATGTTAAAATGTCCAAACAAACTATATACCTGACTACATACATCATGTAGAGCTTGACTCCAGATAAAACACCATATGGTTTACGGTGAAAGATAGGAACCACAGGTGATTGTATTGGCGAACTTACTGTTCTTGACCACCCCCCATCTTTATGAATACACATGTGAACAGACACTAGATCAGTACTGTTAAAGCTTACCCCGTTATAGTCAGAATTAAAGAGCGTAGCTGCATCTTTCTCGAAGAAAGGCAACCCTGACCACCCCCTTCCAAGTATCAACCCAAACTGTCGAAATGTGTTATCAGTGTGTTGACCCCCATTTCTTGGAATTTGCACTATATGCTCCATCTCCAAAGAACTAAAACTATTTTTTCTTGTAGAGGGGCAAAACGTGTTGTAAACATCTGAATCCCCACACATGCTTCCAGTTTTAAGGCCAAGGACAACACCATCTGCTGAACTCAAAATATCCGCACCTTCCCACAGTTTACTGTTTAATAATGGGCGTAAAGCATTAGATGAAACCTCTGTCTGATTTCCTCGTGCATAAATTAACCTAAATACACCTGTTCTTGTTCCTAATTTCCTGAACTACACCAAAAAACCTAGATGTGCTGGTGTTTTTGTCGAACTAAACCAGCGTTGCACAATTAGAGACCTACTAGCTGACAACCAGGCATTATTGAAAATGCTGCAACGGATCAATGCCATAGAAGTTGCAATTTCAGACTTTGTAATAATTTTTGAAACCAAATCTGAGTTGCTCATCACTGAATCCACAGAAGTTTTCAATTCGACAGATATGCTGGATCCAACTCCATCTGCCAAACAAGAAACCATATGTCATATGTTTGATACAATGCCATGAATTTTCTATACCAAGGAATAGAAGCATGTCAACAAGCTTCCATCATCTACAGAATAACAAATCAAACAACAAAACAGAAATAAAATCCCTACAAACTACAGCACACTACTAAATTCCACCACCCACCCCCACCCCCCAATTTGCGAAGGAAGCTGTTATTGAAGCTTCCCTTCCTAAAAGCAGTCACTTCTAAAGAACAAAAAGTATTTTATTTTTCAATTGCTCCTTTGTATAAGAAACAATTAAAGTCAAATCCTTCAGCATATCCCAAAGTATAGCACGGTTCTTAAATACCCTAAAAAACAGATATACTCTGAAGACCTCTTTAGATCTACACAGAACAGACCCGTACCATACACACAATAGGAAAGCATACAAAATTTTATATATGCAGTTGGTTAAAAGCAATCAACATTACCATAAGCTTCTTTTCGAAATCCATCGCCTGAAGTGTTGAACTCTCTAAATCCCATAGAATCTTCCATGGCGACAACCCAGCCAGACCTTGGAACCTTAGGCGAAAGCACACCCTCATCCCTCTCATTCATTAACAGCGTGATGTATGAGATTTTTAGTGGAAGGATATAGGAATCAATTTGAATCTTGGAAGAGCGGATGGTTAGGGGCACCTTAGGTTACGGTTCCAAAGGACGCAGCAGTTCATCTATAGCTATCGAAATTCCTTTTGTACCCCCCAGGACCAACTTTATTGTATTACTCGCCAAGTTTTATGAAATACTAGAAAAAGACAAGGGGGTTTGCAAAATAACTATGATGTGCTCTGACATGAATCCATGTATGAAGCTAGTTCTGACCGGCCACTATGCCGATTACTACCAAACCCAAAAAATTATACGTACGCTGAAAATCGATCTATTAAAATTACTCATCAATCCAAAAAAACATCCCTCCGGGTATATCTTAAGGGAAACAAACTCAATCCCGAAGAGAAACAAATTTTACCGTGAAACACAGAAACTTAGATTCATAGTGTATTAACTGAAGATTCTTTATATTTCCCATCTATTCCAGATAGTTCAGCTTTTCCCTTTTCATATGACACCCATTTTTTAAGCACCAAATATTAGCCGAAGATATCCCATGTTGTAAAATTTATCGTTTTTTAAAACTAGGATTAGCCGAAGATATCTCATTTTTATGACTTAATATTACATTAAAAAGTACTAGTGTTAGACCTGAATGATACATACATTACCCCTTCCTAAATCATAACTAAGAATAGTGAAATATTCATATTGCTTAAATTACAAATTCATAAGCCATGTTTTGATGTATTGATGCTAGATAAATGGACTCAAATTTGGCACAAGGGTGTATCACCACGTGCCTAATGATGCTAGCATTGTATCTAGCCTCATGATTCTAGCATTGTACCAGAGAGGTCTATAGCCAATCCAATGTTGGCATGGTCCCACATCTACCACAAAGTGGCTCATCATGTCTTGTAATAGCAGTGCTATATTTAGATCAATCAACTATAGGTAGGATCATGTTGTCCATAGTGATGACTCATGCAACCACAAGTTGATGAAAGTATTTCTAGACAGCTGAGATAGGTCTAGATCTGCCACAAGTGCGCTATGCCTTTGGATGATGCACACTTGTAGCACGTATAGCCTCATGCCAACGTTGCATTGGTTCTTGACCTATGGGAGTTGTCTATGAACACCTTGATCATCTTTGTGGTTGTATGAGTCAACACTTGGTCAACATGATCCCACCTAGTGTGTGTCATGGCTTGGCATAGCAAAATTATAGCTCGATCTATCAAGTAGGTAGGATCATGTTGGTCAGATGTGATGACTTATACAATAACAAGTTGGTGAAGGTGTTCCTATCCATCCCAGAGAGGTCTAGAGACCCCGTGCAATGTTGGCATGGCCCCACATCTGCCACAAGCTAGTGTGTGTCATGGCTTGGCATAGCACTCTTATGGCTAGATATATCAAGTGGGTGGGATCATGTTGGTTAGGTGTAGTGACTCACACAGCCAATAAGTTGATGATGGTGTTTCTAGCCAACCCTGAGAGGTCAATAGCCCATGCAATGTTGGCATGGACCCACATCTACCACAGTTGTGTGTGTCATGGCTTGGCATAGCAAAAGTATAGTTGGATCTATCAAGTAGGTAGGATCATGTTGGTCAGGTGTGATGAATCATACAACAACAAGTTGATGAAGGTGTTTCTATCTAGCCCAGAGAGGTCTAGACCCCATGCAATGTTGGCATGGCCACACATCTGCCACAAGTGTGTGTCATGGCTTGGCATCGCACTCTTATAGCTAGATCTATCAAGTGGGTGGGATCATGTTGGTCAGATGCAGTGACTCACACAGCCACTAAGTTGATGATGGTGTTTCTAGCCAACCCAGAGAGCTCTAGATCCCATGCAATGTTGGCATGGGCCCACATCTACTACAGTTGTGTGTGTCATGGCTTGGCATAGCAAGTTTATAGTTAGATCTATCAAGTAGTTAGGATCATGTTGGCCAACTACTGAGTCACACAACCACAAGTTGGTGAAGGTGTTTCTAGCCACCCCAGAAAGGTCTAAAGACCATGCAAAAAATTCAAATTTTGAACGGGCCACCAAAAATTCAAAAAAAATCGAAGTTGTGTGAAACCTTGGACACATTTAAATATTGCTTCTAGGTAGAGGATGCCATGTTTCAGCATGGAGCATGTCTCACATCACAAAGGCCTTACCCCTAGGCATCCTTACTAGACACCTTGATTTTTGGCCTAAATTTGACCGGGCCACCAAAAATTCAAAAACATTCAAATTTGTGTGAAACCTTGTACATGTGTCTTAGTTTGTGTATGTTAGCATGTGTAAAAAAATCTAGGTTGTTTCACGAAATTCGAAAAAAACACATTGCTAGGAAAAGAGGCCTAGGTGAGACCAAAAGGGTTGTTCGTAAATTTCTCAATTTTTCGATGTTCATCAAATGATCCCAAAAAATTTGCACATGCTATACCAACGGTGCCTGTCAAGAATATGTAAATTATTTTAAAAATTCAAAATTGTAAAATAGCTATTTTGTTCAAATATTTAAATAGAAAATAAAAAGGAATATAGTAAAGAAGAAAAAGTAAGACTCGGCGTGCAGGCAACAAGCCAGCCCAACTCCTACTCACGCACCCGCGTCACGGCTGCATCCGGGCGTGAAATAGTTTGGGGCGGCCCATCTTAATCCCGGGCATCAAATAGTAATGGGTTCTTCCGGGCCCAATGGAAAACCGTAGCGGGAATGACTGACGCGGGTTGGAGTTTAGTCCCACATCGCCGAGCGAGAAACGATTAGACCAACTTATATACCCTGCATTCATATCTTGCATGAGCTTCTCTCAACAAATCAACTATGACACATACTGCTGACACTTATCTGCCTGTTGTAATACACATGAAAATTTTGGGCTACGCGGGCCTGCATCCTCGGCCAATAATGGTCTCTCTACTCGTATGCAGGCCGTTGAGCTCGAAATGTGTATTATGCATTTTTTTCATTCCCTTTACAAGCCTGTTGTTTGTTTGCTGAACATCTTTTCCAATATGTTTTACATGAAAAAACTTACTAATTAATTCTGTAGTAGTTTTTTGTTTTAGATTCAAAATTCAACTAATTTTTAGAAACAATTCAAAATTCATCATCTCGGCATAGTAGTGTTATACTTAGATCTATCAAGTGGGTTGGGATCTGACATAACACTCTTATAGCTAGATCTATCAAGTGGGAGGGATCATGTTGGTGAAGTGTAGTGACTCAAACCACCACTAAGTTGATGATGGTATTTCTAGCCAGTCTAGAGAGGTCTAGACCCCATGCAATGTTAGCATGGCCCCACATCTACCACAAGTGTGTCATGGCTTGGCATAGCACTCTTACATCTAGATCTCTCAAGTGGGTGGGATCATGTTGGTCAGGTGTAGTGACTCACACAGACACTAAGTTGATGATGGTGTTCTAGCCAACCTAGAGATATATAGATCCCATACAATGTTAGCATGGGCCCACATGTACCATCGATGTGTGTGTCATGGCTTGGCATAGCAAAAGTATAGTTGGATCTATCAAGTAGGTAGGATCATGTTGGTCAGGTGTGATGAATCATACAATAACAAGTTGATGAAGGTGTTTCTATCTAGCCCAGAGAGGTCTAGACCCCATGCAATGTTGGCATGGCCACACATCTGCCACAAGTGTGTGTCATGGCTTAGCATAGCACTCTTATAGCTAGATCTATCAAGTGGGAGGGATCATGTTGGTGAAGTGTAGTGACTCAAACCACCACTAAGTTGATGATGGTGTTTCTAGCCAGCCAGAGAGGTCTAGACCCCATGCAATGTTAGCATGGCCCCACATCTACCACAAGTGTGTCATGGCTTGGCATAGCACTCTTACAGCTAGATCTCTCAAGTGGGTGGGATCATGTTGGCCAGGTGTAGTGACTCACACAACCACTAAGTTGATGATGGTGTTTCTAGCCAACTCAGAGAGTTCTAGATCCCATGCAATGTTGGCATGGCCCACATCTACCACAGTTGTGTGTGTCATGGCTTGGTATAGCAAAATTATAGTTAGATCTGTCAATTAGGTAGGATCATGTTGGCCAACTGCTGAGTCACACAACCACAAGTTGGTGAAGGTGTTTCTAGCCACCCCAGAAAGGTTAAAGCCCATGCAAAAATTCAAATTTTGACTGGGCCACCAAAAATTCAAAAAAAATTCAAAGTTGTGTGAAACCTTGGACACATTTGACCGGGCACAATTGGTCCGAGACAGGCCAACCGGCATACGGGCTGGCCAAAGCCCATGCATCATACTCAGACGTTATTTTAATCCATGGACCTAAACCCTAAACCCCACAGGCCCCACCCACCCACCACGCACACACCCCATGTTGTATGTGTGCACAAAGAGGCAACCATCGTATCTCGTGATTCTCTTGTTCGATCGCGTCGACTCCACCCACCTCGACTCCGCCCATCGCCGCCAACAACGAGATTTGAATTCTTTTCGTCCTGCCCTATGTGAGAGCTACATTGAGGACACGCTGTTTCTTTTTGAGGAGCTGCGTAATCGCAGCACAGGCACTACCGTTGCAGGTATTTTTGTATGCACTGTGGATTTATCATACAGTATTACTAGTTCTAAGTTCAGCAGAACTTTGATTAGAGCTCATTCCATATGGATCCGTTTGTTTAGTCGTTAGATTTTACGTCCAAGGGTAGTCGTCATTATGTCGAAGAATTGTTAGTGGATCTTCGCTGGGAATTCCAGTTGTTGGGCTCTGTTTGAGGGCGGGAAATCGTTTGGCAGAATGTTGCATGTTAATTCTGCTGTAATTTTCTTGTGTTAATTGGTTCTGTGTTAGACATCGCATCTCAGGCCTACATACGGTGTTGAGATGCAATTAAGATGGTTGGTGTTTAAAAACGAATGATGTAGAAGTCCCTTTTTGATAAAAAAACAAGACGTTTGATTCTCCTATTGTTATTCAGTTTACCTGGTTATGTGTAATATTGTTAATATATGTTTGCAATAAAAGGTCTGTAAACACATGCACTACAGAAAACTATGTGTGTAAACTCTTTATTTGTAATTGTATATATGTGTAAATATTTTATAAATAAAGTATATGTGTAAACATTTTTATACGCAATTGCACATGCAGAGATTTGTAATTATATTTATATGTCACTACAAGGAATCAGGCTATATATGACCCTTCATTTTCGTCACAAAATCGTCATAGTAGTCCGTTTATGACGATTCTATGACGATTTTGAGATCGTCGAAAGCCGGGCGTCGCAAATGAACTATAACGACGTTTTTTGTAAAAATCGTCATAGTACTCTATGACGATAATGGATCGTCATAAACGTTATGACGATCCAAAATCGTCATGAGTAAACTGGCATGGCCAGGTCAGATCCCACGTGGCCGATCCAATGTGGCAAAGAATCAGCCCGGTCCATTTCAAAATTTATATGTGCCAAGCCCAACAATTCAGCTCATTAATATTTTCCTATCAATTCTCGTTGCTGCATGGGCCAAGCCTAACATTTTGGCCTTTTATTTTTAGGGCCATGGCCTTTTTACTATCCAGCTCTTTTTTATTTTGAACCATTTTTCCAGAAATTGTAAAATGCTCCAGACCAATATTTTTTTAGGCCGTGGCCTTTTAACAGCCCAAGAGTAGTATTTGGATGAACACATAATCATTACACAAATAATATTTCAGTAAGCATAGCTCAAATCACATTCAATAATGGTAATCAAAATTGTAACATATATTACAATCAGAGACATAATTCACATAACATATATTACAATCAGAGACATATTCACATATTACAAACATTCCATAGTCCAAATCACCCATGGCCACAAAAATATGAATATCAAATCTTGGCTAAGTATGAAGCCTTCAGTTCTTCCATCTTCAGCCTGGAGCTCATGTAAAAGAGAGGAAATGCTGGTTATGCCTATGGCTATCGGTCAACTTTCTTTACCTATTCATGGAAAGGGAGGGATGTCATTGCAGTTCATATCTGACTTCAAGAATATGATAACAGGAGTCTCGGAATGGATACAAAATGAACAAGAGGACATGGCACAATATCAGTACATCTACCAACAGCCACTAAATCTCTATATCCTGAAGTGCATGTTTGATATCAACAGCTCATAGGTGTTCTGGAGAAGACAATTCAATGGAAACCTATTTTTCTTAAACTATATTGAGAAATGAACAAAAATTTACCTCTCTAATGTGGCTAACAAACAATAGAGTAAGAAAAAATAATGATGAGCAATGCACCTAGATAATCAGGCTAGTCATAGATAAACTTGAATGTGTACAATAGGAGAGCTACCACACACAGATTCAAGCTTATTGTTGACTCTTTTACAACGTACTTGTTGCAAATCTAACTACTCTTTGTCAACAACATAATGATAATTGACATGATGCAGTAAGGGTCCGTTCGGTAACGCTCCAGATCCTGACTCCGTGGCCGGAACGAGTGGAGCGACCCCGAACGCATTAGCTTCGTGGATCTACAAGGGCGAAGCGCTCCGTCCTTTACCGCGAAACTGCGGAGCTACGGTTTGATCGATCCACGAAAAGACAAAGTGAGGAGCGACTAAAAATTACATGGGACTGCCACCGATAAGTGAACCAACAGGTACAATGTCCCTCGTCTCTCTCGTTTCTCGTCTCTCCGAAGAACTTCCATG
This sequence comes from Avena sativa, assembly GCA_916181665.1. Lineage (NCBI taxonomy): Eukaryota > Viridiplantae > Streptophyta > Magnoliopsida > Poales > Poaceae > Avena > Avena sativa. The sequence goes on from OV702296.1 coordinate 390,478,466, forward strand.
GCAGCAGCTCCTACTGTCTCTCTCAGATTCAGGCCGCGCCGTCGATTCATTCATGTCAACCAACAACAAAATAGGATCGTCTCGTCGCCAAGATCTGATTCCACCCGCCACCATCATCTCCTGTTGCCGGTGTTATCCGCCTCGCTCCGGCCCCCGTTTCCATGTTCCACGTGGCCGCACCGAGATCCCGATCGGCTCCAAGATACAGGTCAGGTCGCACTTATGGGCCCAAATCCCATCAGCCTATAATTCTCGGAATTCTGGACTAGCTTATTAATACCCAATCGGGCTACAACTTGCTGGAATGGGCTGGCAGCCCAATGTTTATTGGAGTGGAGAGGACCGAACGGGTACAGCTCGCTATCTGTACCGGCAGAGCGCTTCTCACAAGGATTGGAGCGGAGCGACGGGGTTTGCTGGAGTGGTGCGTTGCCGAACGGGGCCTAAACTATGAATGTGCTTCATGCACAAACAGCACCCAGCAAGAAAGCACTATTGGATAAAAATACATGAATATATGGACTATATATGGTCTTCAATTGTATTTTAGCACAGAAAATTTCAACAGAGATCAATTAATTAAAAGCTTAAGCATGAGCTGCATGACGCCTTCTCAGAGCTCCTGAGGTGCGCTGTGTGATCTTTTGTCTCTGCTTGTGGACCTTCTTCTCTGTTCTTGCTGGATGTGGGCCTGTGAATGCGTCTTTCTGCTGCTGCTTTGCCTCTAGATGGTATCCACAGTGGGTTTTGATACGTGTTGATACAGGAATGTGTGTGTGGGGCGTTTTTTTTATGTCTGACGGGTGGCCCGCTCTTTCGGGGCCCGTTCTGTCATTCACGTTGTAGTTTGAGTGGGTTGGTTTTCTCTGTGTTCCTTCGTGGGGGTGGGGGAGTGTTTCATCTGGTTATCTTCGGGGGTTTGACTGGTTCGATTGTTTCTTTTCCTGCCGGTGTTTCAGTGCGGCGGAGGGTTTCTTGTAGACGGTGGTGGTGTTCTTAGTTGGTGCTGCTCTTCCTGGTCCTTCCGCCGCCTAGGCGGTTCTGCGTCGCCGTGGTGCGTTGCCTTTCTTCTCCAAGGTTTGCTCGCTCTGTTCTCTTCCGGCTGTTTCTTCAGTTTTCGTTTGGGCACCATGGGTTCGGGGGAAAAATGGGTGGGGAATGGGAGTTATGTCCATAGGATTTGTGCTCCTTCTTCATTGTTTGGGTGGAACTGGAATATTGTTTCCGTTTTAACTTGTTTGGTCTACGGGAAATCTTATGTTCATAAAGATTTGCGGTGTTTTGACTGTTTGTGTGGAATGGGAGTTGACCACGGATATCCCTGACTTCCCGTCTACTAATGGCACGTCCTCTTAATCTCCTCCAGTCCGCTCACCCTGTCCAATCACCTTCTCCATATCTTCTTGGACTGGCCTAGATGAGTAGCACGCCGCTGGCTAAAAGACATCCCAGTTCGTACTGGCCTTCTTCCTCAGGCATCATGACGGAGGATGATTTCTCCACTTTGCATGATTACCGGCATCAATTAGAGAGAATTGGATAATCGGCTGAGGGATGCCCCCTCTTCCCCTGGCTCTCCTCCAAGGCCGTCTCTCTCATGTTGTTATTTCTGCATCTATCTGATTTTGCCACCACATGAGCAGAGATATCCCGATCCAGGTGTTCTGTTGGGGGGAAAAGTGAGAAGACCAATTCCTATTGTACATCGCACATGTTTTAATACCTGACGAAGACCGATTCTCATTTTACTACAGGCACAGTTCCTGGATTTATTGATTCCTCAGATCAATTTCTATTGTACATCGCTTTATCTATGGTGTATGGTGTGAAGTTAATTTTTTTGACCTAATATCCATCTCATATTCAAATTCGGTTGCTACATATAAATTTTAATACTACAATTTTCTAGGGAGAAGGAACAATCTCTTCCTAGCCATGCGTTTCTCTCACGCCATTGTTTTTATCTTCCAGACAGGACCGCAGGATGCACTTCTCTATAGAGATTTAACCACAGCTTGGACCTGTACCGTGAAACACCAATCTACAGAAGTCTCAGGTATGGAGACACTGATTTATCTCTGCTTTTTGTTCAAATAGTATTATGCTATTTCGATGCAACTGAAGCCAATTGAAGCTGGCTGGACTGCCTAACAGATGTTTGATGAAAGGGGTGAAAATCTTTGCTCTGTTGTGTTGTTAAGTTAATTCCCTATCTCGATCTATACAATTATATTTTTTCATGGACAAGAAATGCTTTTATCAGATTAAAGATGTGGTTGATTTGACATTTTGTAACTCAAGTATGACGTATATTCTGCAGTATTGCATTGTTCAGCAACTGGTATATATAGCATGCATTGAGCAATATAAGAGAACATAAGGACACGCAAGCAGCAGCTTGAAGCTTTGATTTCAGGTACTTTATAATCCTTCCTTCTCCCAGATATTTGGCCGATAACATTTCAACAATTTGTGATAGTTTGCACAAAATCTGAGGCGGAAACAAACTCTGTTTGCTAACAAGTAGTTTGGTCATTTGAAGACTTCCTGTAATGTGCGTGCAAATCAAATTTGTCCGCTACATATTCTACCTAAATATAACAGGCCCCCTTCGAGGTTGAAGTTAGCATGACTAAATGCGATTATTTTCTTCTTCTGTAGGATTATACTGGTTTATATATATGTGTGTATGTAACTTTCATGAAGAATTGGAGGAAGGGAAAATTAAAAATGGTTCTGCACATGGCTATCTAACTAAGAGGAGAAACAGGTACATCATCCCATTTATTTATTTTTGCTTGATTATATGTGTTCATATATTATTCTTTATTAATAATGTTCAGTTGTTAAAATATACTCTCCCTCCTTACCAATTTACCACCATTTGGCTTCTGCACATGTGCTTTGTGATGTAACATAGATTTTTTCACAGGTTATTAGCAATGTGTCTAATGTCTATATGTAGAATTACAATCTTATATCACGTATGCTGCCTTCTGCATAAGATACGATATGCAATTTAGTTATTTTAGAATGAGTGTGTTTTACTCTTACATGGAACCAGCACCCTAGAAGTTCTGTTTATTCTCAGTATGGCCATGCCTTACATACTACCAAATGTAGAACAAACAAAAGTTGAATTCTTTTGACCTCGAATACTACTAAAGCTTAAGCGTGGTGAGCAGCAAGCGATTTGAAGCCATCTGCTGCGCGCTGTGAGGCCATTTCGTACGCATGCTGAGGCTGCTTGTGGGCCAAGGGTATGCCCACCAACCGGAGCCTTCTGTGACCGATCGCAAAACGCAGCCTCACACCCTCTATCCCTTCTGTATCTCTCTCATCTCCCCATTTTCCTCGCCCCCTATGCATTCCTGTGCTCTAGGGTTGCAGAAGCCGCCGCTTTTTCTAGCCATGCTGCGGTTCTACTTCCCCCAGTCCCTAGCCCCCAGCCCTTTCAGGTTGCCCTCCTCCCCTCTCTGGTTCCTCCTCTCTTGCCCTAATCTCCTTTAACCAGAATGGAACGACAGATGGTGACAAGCGAAGATACTAACTTGGAGGTGAGCGAGGAGTAAAGACATGGGGTCTCCTACCATGAGTGCCTCCGGCAAGCGTGGCCTCCAACCCCTGCCGCCGACACCGCTCCCCTCTGCATCTTGGCCTGCCGCTTAGATCCATCCCTTCCGTCCCTGCGGCCACTCCATCCCTTCCACTGCCGCGCTCCATCCCTTTCGCCTCCACCGCCCCCATCTGCATCTCGGCCCGCTGCCACGCTCCATCCTGCCGCGTGTGAACCTCTCCTCGACGTCAAGTCGCCCGCCATCCTTGCACCGCCGGAGGCACATGTCCTCGCCTCAGTGCAACTGTCCAGTCGCGTAATCCCTGTCGAGGACGACCGTTGCGCCATCCTCCTTTCTCCTCTAAGTATCATGATTTTTACGATACAGTCGTGAAGATATAGGTAGAGAGAAACATGTTTCATGAACTTGCTGAAAACAAACAAACCCAAGGTAATTATTGCCCATTCATATTTTCAGTCTTTGTAATCGTGATGATGGTAGGCATGCTAGACATTTGGTTCAGAATTCCAGAAAGATGCTATCAACAACATCCAAGCTGTTTATTGAAACTTTTGTAGACTAAAACTATTGCTAATCAGGTTCTTTCATGTTAGGGCATGGGGCTTGTCTGATAATATTGTTATTTTGTTCATCGGTAAAGTAGTCATATGATTATTTTTACTTGATCAGTTTTATGCCCTTCTTTATGGTCTAATATTGTCATTCTACAGTGGAAATATCGTTGATTTTTCTTTCTGGACATAGAATACTACTCCCTCCGTCCCAAAATAGATGTCTCAAATTTGTCAAAATTTGAATGAATCTAGACACTATTTAGTATATAGATTCATCCAAAATTTGAAAAACCTAAGACATCTATTCTTGGACGGAGCGATTATTGGTTTGAATAGCGAGTGTCTATACTTAATTAGGCAAGCAGAGATTAAGATTCTCATCATACTGCAGTTATCTCAGGAGCACAGATAATCTTTGTCCGTTTTATTGCAACTGTAATGTTTCTGAGGTGCTGTTCTCACATGTCTCATTTGCACAGAAGGAGTTGCAGTCTTCTGACTGGAGAGTTCACTCGAGATTCATTGTCTCTCTCTAATATGGTCCCATGTTATATTCAGTAATTTGACTGGTAGTCATCGATGCCATGAATTTATTTCAGTCTCCTCAGTTTTCTCTGGCATTTACCTTACATGTAGTACTTATTAGTAGAAGGCAATTTTTTCACCCTCAAGTTAGTTGATGCCATGAATTTGACAATATCTTACTATTCTAAACTGTTCAAGTTAGCTCATGCATTGTAGTTTCCAATATTTGGGTAGCTTGCTTAGAACTTGGATCAGTATGCTTGTTGTTTCAACCATACAGAGGTTTTGTCACACCGTTTCCAAGGTCTGGATCTTGGAAACTTCTATTTACTTAGAGGCGGTCTTAAGTATTTTGTTTTTTACTACTAGAAGCTTCATTTTACTTAAAAGTATATTAATATATAGGGGAAACATAGCCAGTTTTGCTACGTTGAATATATTCTGAAATATTGTAGGTACATATACTGTATTCTCAAGTTTATTGTTATTTCTGAATCATGAACCCAGTTAAAGGTGTCCTTATTCACCTCTGATTGTTAGAATTTCGATGTTCCAAAATATTTAAATTATTAGCTTAAAGCCACTACAATGTTCAAGAGAATCTTATCTGTTGAATACGGATCTCTCATTTCCCATGCAGTAGCCAATAATGGTACGAAGACACACTATTGGTACAGTTTGTTAGCCTTGTAGCTTGCTGCCTTGTGGCTAATGAGAGTTACCTATGTAGCTTCTTGCTTGTTGTCTGCTTGTTTAAGGTATCAGTGGGAACTGTTAATTGTTTAAATTGTCATTGTGTATTTTATTGTCTTCCAAGGCATATATGATGTATAGTTTACTACCATAAAGGATTCAGTCCTGGCTGAATGAATTGTGAACATATTGCTGCGTTGTGTAGCAGTAGTTGCAAGTTCCCGGATCAGCTACATTCTTTTCATATTTTAAAATTCACTGCTTATACATGATCATTTATGACAAACATAAACCAATGTTTAGAAAACAATATGTTACTTATTTGTGTCACATTGGCGAGCAGGATGTTCAGTTACAGGAGCGTGTTGAACAGGATGCCACGGTTGTTAGAGTCCAGCAAAGTCGTATTCTCTGAACATTTTAATTCAGTATACCCAACATAGATGATTGTGTATTTGTGCCAGCTTCAATACGTTTGATACATAGACCTTGAATATTATCTAGGCATCATTGCGTGGATAGTTTAGTGGTGAGTTGGATGTGATTAGTATGAGCACTTTGAAACTGTATAAATAACAGAATTACATTAATATTTTTTTTATCTTTTTGGGGCGGATCCGAGGAAGTATTATTTTTCTGTGGTGCTATTATATACGTATGGAATTTTTTTCCTTGGCTGCAAAAGGAAGTTCATTCGTGCACAGTTCAAAACATCATGTGTTCTTTGTATCGGATTTGGGTGAATAAATTGGAGCATAACATCAATAGATCATCCCGTCAATCACAGAATATATCATCAATGTGGTGACAGGACTACGTCTACATGAATGCATGATTATGTGTGAAGTTTTTCCGATGAGGAAAAACACACTGTTACCCTTGGATTTCACCGAATAGATCATCAATTATTTTAAACACCTACTAGCCCACCACGCCAACCCTGCGGTGGCAAAATGAGATGTAGGCGGCGAGGCGAAGCTCGCCTGTCTGCTAGTACATATAGTAAGCTTATATTTCAACAATTTCATCAAGAGAGATCATGCTAAATATAGGTTCTGATCTAGCAGCAAATTAGTACTCCTCAAAATTAATTTACCAAGATGGGAGCCGACCACACATACCAAGTTTGCAAATCATATTCCTCAAGATTCCCAACCCTGGGAGCATGTTGTCCCGAGCCTCCAATTCCAGTGGTGAAAACATGGATGGATAGCTCCTGCAGGCTACAAGCAAATAGCTAGATGAAATTTTGTAGAGATTTTCATGCAACAACACATTCTTGGATTCTGTCAGGTTAGAGTTCTTGGACAATCCTAAGCAGGTCAGCGTGAACATCTATCTAGAATCACAAAGGGAACGAAACAGAATAAAAATAATGCATGCAACACAACATAGATAATGTTCCCTGCTCTTGTCACTGCAACACAACAGGTCAGCAATGCTGCTTACTATGCTCCTTCTGGGATTATTGGAGCTGCTACCGGTCCTGTACAGGGAGGTTGGTGCGACATTGGTCGCCTGCCCAGCCGCTCTAGGCTTCCTCAAGCTGTGTCGCGCGCTAGTGCAGCCTAGGCGAGGGAGGACGGAAGACGAGCTCAGGAGGAGCGGCGTTGGTGGGAGGCGGCCTACGCAACAAGGATCTCGAGCAGGTCAGAGAGGAGGCGAGGGAGGACGAGGGCGGCCTACGCAACAAGGATCTCGAGCAGGTCGGAGAGGAGGCGCGCGACAGCAGCCCTATCGGGTGACGGGGCTTCAGGGATGATGGGGAGAGGCGGGGTGACCTGGGATCCTAGCGACGGACAAATAAATCCTTCTCGTGGTACTTGCAAAATAAATCATATACTACCATTAGAATTTGGGAGTGACATAGTCACATAACACATAACCATGCAAAATTTTAAGCATCATCAAACAAGTCATAGCAAAAGCTAAGTATAAGAAGGGTCAATTTAGAATAGGCAAGTGCTAAATGACAGTGCTGCTAGTTATTGGTTGTGTAGGATTGAAACATTGCAAACAATAAACACAACGGCCAAAACTAAACAAGGTTCATGAAGAAAAGTAACCAGAATTATACATAATAGCTACTCTATATAAGAGGGCCAATGGTCTAGACTTAGAGGAGACCACCTAATAAACCAAAATGCTACACTAGCCTAAACACACGAACATCAACTCCAGAAATGGTTGTTTGTGTGAGATTCTTCAAGACATAATTCTAGTTCATCTCACCTTCACTAACCCTAGTTCTATTGTTCTACTGTGAATGGAAGGAAGACCAACTTAATTTTACCATGTTACTAACATTCGCTAACCCTAGATTGATTGATGTCAGTATTGTTCACAAATATAAATATCCTATAGTTGTTTGTAGATAAACATGACAAATATAAATATATGTCTGCATCCACTACAGATGGTAATAGTCACAAAAATGAATATAAATCACATGCACATGAAGCAACTCAGGACTAATATCCATTCACAATCACAACAAATGGTATTTTTCACAAACATGAATAAAAATCACATGCACAGAAGCAACTCGGGACTAAAAACTGAATGACAAGTAGTCATCGTCACGGGCGCTGGATCTATCCGCATCCATGACAAACAGGTCTAGGGCACGAAAAGGGGGCTTACCTTCCGCTCGAGTTCATGGAATGAGTTGACCAAGACGTCGTCTGCGTCCTCCAACCCACCGAACTGCCCCACCACAATGCGCACCTCCAGGTAGTCCACGACGAGCACCTCCACGCTCCCACGGATGTCCAGGTACCGGTTCACCGCCTGCAAGCACATCCAGACAATAAGAGCTCCATGAGTACACCAATTTCTTGGACTGTTATGGGTACTGAATTTTGTAGCTGCCACGCTCAAATGCCCAATACCTGCCACCAACTTCACAGTATTTTTTCAAATTAATGTCATTTTTAGTTATACTTACGAGATTGCATCGAATATATTCAAACCAAATCTATGCTAGTATATGATGCTTCACATAAGTAGTCTCTCGAAGTCAAGCAGCATAGGAGGACAATGTAATCAACATCCAACACTCCAGAGATGTACTGGTACTACTAGTTCAGAGGTGCGGTAACAGTGGCGTGTAACAGAGAAGACACATCTCTCTGCTAAAATATTCTATCCTACTATCTATGCATCTGCATAATTTACTTCTTCACATACCTGAATCTTGCACCACACTCAAATATTTCACCTCCATTTTGAGTAGAAAAACCGTAGTATTTGTCTGAACATTCTCAAATTTTGCGTTGCTATTCTCGTACGCAGTATACTTTGTGTTTATAATGATGGGAGCTTACCATACTTTTGCTGGCAGGAGTTCGACACTGCTTACGGGTCAGTTACGAGATTGGCCTGGTGGTGGTATACCTCCTCGGCCTCTGTCGGCGGCTGATCCCCGCCAAACACCTTGCGAATGTCCTTGATGGCGTCACCGAACTTCTCCTTGAGACTATGGTAAATTGGTAATCACTGTCAGATTTGACGTCCCGGTGGATTAGCCACGAATTTGTGTATGTACGCAAGGCGAGAAATCCAATTTACCTTCAAGCCTGAGGGATACACGCCGTCCTTGATAGAGACGACGGCGACGTCTCCATCGCCACCGACACGCCTAGCTCCGAACCCCTCACCTCCACGGATCTGGAGTAGTCTGGCGCAGCCTTGTTGTATGCGAGCAGGCCCTCCTCAAGACGGATCTGGGACGAAAACTCTAGGGTTGCGGGAGAAGGGAGGGATCTGGAGTGGCTACAAGGGAGCCCGCGGCGAGCGCCACGACGCGAGATCCCGCGGTGGATGAGACGAGAGGGAGCCTGCAGCCCAGACAATGATGTCGACGATGCTGTGGGTAGGGGAGGCGTCCCCTTGAACTGGTCCATCCCAAAACACGCGCCGTCGCCAGCGCCGACGACGTACAACTCGGCATATTGGGTCACGAGGGAGAGGCGGTAGTAGGAGAAGGTTTGAGGATGGCTCACATCGATGCGGGATCGAGAGAGTGAGGGTGGCTTGGAATAAGGATCTAACGTCGGAGGAAGAGAGTCGGGAAGAGAGCACTGGCAGCCTCGATTAAGCTTACCGCGTTGAGATCTGGGGAACAAGGAAGCATGTCGGGGTGGAGAAGGGGGCGAGCGAAGATGGGCGCAGTGTGGCGCCGGGGGAGAGATAAGGGTTAGGGTTAGAGAAGGATGCCAGGTGTGCACGCAATGGATGCCAGTTCATTGATCCATAAAATATTTCTGCAAATCATCATCTCATCCGTTCATTCTGTTTACATCCAACGGTTGATATTGTCCTTGTCTTATATCTTGATCTGCCTAACGATTATGACGATTTCATCCATAGAAATTACGACGTTTTTGAGTGATATCGTCATAGTTAATAAGGTTTTGGCCCTTCCAAATGGCTTGCGACGATTTGGTGCGAAATCGTCATAACTCTATGACGATTTTGTCCACAGTCACTATCAAAAGGTCATAGGTTGACACATTTCTTGTAGTGTGTGTAAGTATATTTGTAATTGTATATATGTGTAAACAAGTTCAAAATCCCACTCTCGATTTATCGGTAGTTAGGCGCGTCCAGAGATTTACCTGACATGCTGTAGTATAACATACTCTTAGTGTTATCCATCTTAGTATATGTGTGTTATGAATAGTATTATTTCTTCGGATGCCTACAAAACACCTAAATAAATATAGTTATTTTTCAACAGAATGGACGAAATCGGAGAAATGTGTTGTGCTGTTGAGAAGTGGTGTCATTTCATGAAAAGTATGACACCGGCACAACGTGCCAAAATTGGAGAAACCGACTTGCAGTGCATGCTTGAGATTTCCCCAGTGAAGTCAAGATGTCTGGTGATCAAATTTATGACAGAAAAATTTGATCCAAAGACAGAAAAAATTAATGTACGCAATAATGATGGTGAAATATCCCTTACGGGAGTGGACATTGAGTGCATCTATAGTTTAAAAAATCATGGATTGAATATATCGGACATTCTTTATGAGGAAGCTGATGACGTAAAGAACAGTATGCCTGATAGCTCTGTAAGCAAAAAGACAGGTAATCTTGTAATTGATGACCTAATCGCCGACGTCATCAAGGATAAAGTCGCGGATGACGACTTTATCTGCAAGGTGGTTCTGGTTCTGATTGGGACAGTCCTTGCCCCACAGAACCAGAAGATCGTCCCAAAACAATACTATGCACTAGTAGAAGATGTGGGACGCATTAAAAAGCTGAATTTCAATGAGTATGTACGGACATGCCTCATTGCTAGCCTAAAACAAGTAGGCAACGCATATGAAGCGAAGCAATGGCCGACAGGCAGCACCATATTGTTACAGGTAAATTCCATTCTCAACTTACATACTTCCTCCGATTCAAACTAATTGACTTGGTTTTGTCTAGATTCGGATATATCTAGTACTAAAACATGTCTAGATACATCCAAATCTAGACAAATCTGAGTTAAATAATTTGAATTGGAGAGAGTATATAATTATCTACAATACATTTTTCTTGGTTTTAATCTAATTTTGTTGTGATATTTGAAGTATCTGTACTATGAGAAGATACTCCCAGATGGCGCCAAGTATACGTCCAGAAGGCCATTGATGAGGAACTGGATGGAAGATACGGCTTCGGCGAGAGACGCCTTAGAATTAAAGGGCTGTGCTTTGGGGAAGGTACGTAAATACAAGTGATATCATTGCTTATTTTTTTGTTCTACTAACGGTTCTAGGTTGTCAATATTAATTGGTTTATATACACATATCTCACAGATTGACGATGACATAACTCAAAAGCATCGAGAAGTGGTTCTCCATACACCAGAAATTGCATCTGGTAAGAGACGTAGTAGAGGGCCCTACAACAAGAAGGATGGAGGTTCTACATCCATCAGGGCTAAAGGAAGGACAGAAGTCGTGTTGGAACAGATGACGAAGAATCTAACAGAGCATATTGATAGAACAATTGAAGAAACCTTTCATAGAAAGATGGAGGTCTTCTCAGAAACTTGTGCTAAGGTGATACACCCTATGTGTCATCTACTCTGAGTTAAACAAATGTTTTTTTAAATATGACATGATGATTTATTTATTTTCAATCTTGCAGAAACTTCTTGTTATGATGAACTCGGTAGGAGTCGCGTACAGACCTTCTAAAGAAAAAATGTCTAATAATGACAATAAAGAGGAGGAGGTAGATAAGGAGGTAGAGAAGGAGGTAGAGAATGGTGAAGGAATCGCCTCTACTAACACCAAATATACGCCAAAAGATTTCATGAACCGTCCAGACACCTCAGAAAGTTACTCCTTTGACATTGCACATGACTCTAATTTAAAGAAGGATTCAAATAGTAAGGAGAAAGAGGTTGAAGGTGACATATTCATGTTACCCACAGACAAGAAGGAAAGGAATGCTACTGATGCTTGCCACACTGCACCATCGAAACTCGGCAGTACACAAGCATCACCAATACTAATTGATGGTAGGGGTCCTTCACCGATGCGACCGGACCCAGAGCCGATTCCATTAGAAGCATTCACAGCCATGGGCGGACCTACGATCCCTCCAGCCCGGGCAATCGCCCAGGCTTATCGACGGCACAAAGCTTGCGTTTTATAGATTTCTATAGAGATTATGTCAAAAAAATCACAACTTAAGCTTGTTCGCCCAGGCTTCCATAAGTTTCTAGGTCCCCCAATCACAGCTGCATTCAAAAAGGGCGGGAAGGAAAAAAAGGTGAGGTAGGAGACACTCTGTCGAATGGATCATCTGACTCGTTTAATAGCCTACATACCATTTGCCGGAAAGCTATTAATGGTGAGAAGACAAAAGCCGTTGGCGAGAAGCGCAAGCTCAGGTCGCTGTTTGAATTTAAAAGGGTACAGAAAAATGTCGAAGCTCTGGGATGGTTTCTCTCTATACATTTAGCGACGATATGGTTACTCCAAGCATTACACTAAACCTCTTTGTTTCATAGAGAGAGCAAATTTCGAAAGACATACAAGTGGCTAACAAATATACGGATTATAAGTTTGATGATGTTTCCAATTGGGAGATCGTAAGCTGTGAAACACCACGACAAAATGATGGGTGAGTTTCTGGTTAAACTAATGTCATTTCTTTTGATGTGTTAGTACTGTTATTCAAATTTAGATTCGTTATGATCAGAAACTCATGTGGAATGTTCGTGCTACGCTGTATGGAGCACTTTGACGGAGATAAATTCACAGATGTAGTCTCGCAGGTATTCAAAATTTCTATTTGGCATTTGCATATTTATATACACTAGCATGTGAACTTATTAACCCTGCTAATATTTTGTTACAGGAAAGGATAAATGATTCTAGGAGACGTACTGTTGCAGAAATTATTCTGTCAAAGACAAACAAACTCTATAAGGTACAAGGAAGAGTTCTTGAGATCGCGGAACTGCTCGCAGATTCTTAAAAACTCAAGAAACAAAAATTCCTACAACCGATTCCCTGGCGAATGTTGGTATACCATTAAACAATTTACGCAAAGTTGGGTTGTTTGATTGCTAAACAGTTTGCGCATGGCGCTGTGTTTTTGTCAGAAGAATGTTTCATGACTGTGGTTTTGTCGTTTTGCTTAATTTACGATTGTAATCTAGATTTTGGGTTGTTTATGTTCGCCAATTTGTGAATTTGATGAGCAATGTTCATAGGCCTAGTTGTAGTGCGTATGCTTAAAATACAACGCTCGCCAAAATAGTAATGGACCAGACATATAAATGAATGGGAATTACATTATACAGTTTCAAAATATAAGAGTTTTTAGCTTTGTGATCTAGACCTCTTTAGGTTGGCTAGAATCTCCCTCATCAACTTATGGTTTTGTGACTCATCACCTGGTCAAAATGATCAAACCCGGTTGATACATCTGAGTAAGCCATGACACACACTCGTGGCAGATGTGGTCCCATGACAACATTGCATGGGATCTAGACCTCTTTTTTTAGATGGATCTAAACCTCTCTAGGCTGGCTAGAAACATCTTCACCAGCGTTTCTCCTCTCGCTCAAAACGGTGCGTATTTCTTTGGTATAGTCCTCATCACAAAGGAGAAAATGCCTTGATAGTACTACTGGCCGTGTCTACGTGTCAAGGGATGTAGTTTTTGATGAAAATGTTTTTCCCTTTGCTACAATTTATCAAAATTGCGGGTTATCATCTCCATGATGAAATTCTTTTGCTTCCTTCAGACAATCCCTCCTCGGTAGAAACAACTAGGGGTGTGCATACTAATGACCAATATATATGTGCCAATTGTTCCTGTCGTTGATCCTATGCAGGCTACAGGTGACACCCAGCACACAAGATGTACCGAACTAGTCACGCAAAATTCTTCCGAAAATACTGATGACAACACATCAGATAATGAGGCTGAAGAAAACACCGTTACAATCCAAGAAAACACGTACTCTGAGCATGATACGGGAGAAAATCTGCCTCGGATCCGCCCCCGAGACTCTGACGCGCCGTCACCTGGGCGTATCGATCTGCGCCAGTCCCCTCACGCCACGTCCCCAAGGTCTGGCCCTCCTTTGCATCGCGTTCTGCGCGTAACTATGGCGGCCATGGGGAGCCCGACACGTCTTCCCCGTGGTCCCCACCAACGCGTGTATGCGCGGATCTCCCGGCCAACTCTTCCCCGTGGTACTTCTGACGTTTTCGGGAGTGACGCCTCGCCAGGAGATCCAATCGGCACGTCGTCGAGCGCTGGTGCCCAGGAATATTCTGCACCTGTACAATCTTTAGCGCCAGGATCTTCGGCAGCACCTGCTGCTGACGTATATACTGTTGCCGAACCTCGCACTAGACTAAAAAAAGATACTACTACCTCCATTCCAAAATGTAAGGCTTTTTAGCAAACTAAAACAGCTTGCTAAAAAGTTTTATATTGTGAATCAAAGGAAGTATAAAGGACCCAAAAATTCGTACTGAGGGCACAATTCGGTTGGCACTGTTAACATCTACAGGAAAACCATAAAACTTAAATGAAGCTAAAATGGATACAAACTGAAGTGTGCTATGCAAGATCCCACCAAGCTCTAACAAAAATGTTATTGATTGCACCTTGTCCCACCAAGCTCTAACATGATCCCACCCAGTTGATACATCTAAGCATAAGAGTGCTATGCCAAGCCATGACACACACTTGTGGAAGATGTGGACCCATGCCAACATTGCATGAGATGACCTCTCTTAGCTGGCTAGAAACACTTTAACCAACTTGTGGTTGTATGCCATGTTACAACATCGACCTAGTTTCACATCATAAAAATTGACCACATTAATTTGCCACAAGCTAGTGTGTGTCATGGCTTGGCAAACTCAAAATTATAGCTAGATCTAGCAAGTAGGTAGGATCATGTTGGCCAGGTGTGATGACACATACAACAACAAGTTGGTGAAGGTGTTTCTATCCAGCCCAGAGAGGTGTCTAGACCCCATGCATGCAATGTTGGCATGGCCCCATATTTTCCACAAGTTAGTGTGTGTCATTCCTTGGCATAGCACTCTTATAGCTAGAACTATCAAGTGGGTGGGATCATGTTGGCCAGGTGTAGTGACTCACACAACCACTAAGTTGATGACGGTGGTTCTAGCCAGCCCAGAGAGGTCTAGAGCCCATGCAATGTTGGCATGGCCCCGCATTTGCCACAGGCTAGTGTGTGTCATGGCTTGGTAGACTCAAAATTATAGCTAGAGATAGCAAGTAGGTAGGATCATGTTGGCCACCAAGAAGAAACTTGTGCCCTGCATGGAGGGCAAATGCTCTAATATGTACTCCACCAAGGAACTTGTGCCCTGCAAATGTGGGACGATGCCAACATTGCATGGGATCTAGACCTCTTTAGGTTGGCTAGAATCTCCCTCATCCACTTGTGGTTGTGTGACTCATCACCTGGCCAAAATGATCAAGTGGGTGGGATCATGTTGGCCAACTACTGAGTCATACAACCACAAGTAGGTGAAGGTATTTCTAGCCACCCCAGAGAGGTCTGAAGCCCATGCAAAAATTCAAAATTTGACCAGGCCACCTAAAATTCAACAAAAATATCAAAATTGTGTGAAAGCTTGGACACATTTGAAATTGCTTCTAGGTAGAGGATGCCATATTTCAGCATGGAGCATGTCTCACATCACAAAGGCGTAACCCCTAGGCATCCTTACTAGACACCTTGATTTTTGGCCTAAATTTGATCGGGCCACCAAAAATTCAAAAACATTCAAATTTGTGTGAAACCTTGTACATGTGTCTTAGTTTGTGTATGTTAGCATGTGTAAAAAAATCTAGGTTGTTTCACTAAAATCGAAAAAAACACATTGCTAGGAAAAGAGGCCTAGGTGAGACCAAAAGGGCTATTCGTAAATTTCTCAATTTTTCGATGTTCATCAAATGATCCCAAAAATTTTGCACATGCTATACCAACGGTGCCTGTCAAGAATATGTAATTTATTTTATAAAATTCAAAATTGTAAAATAGCTATTTTGTTCAAATTTGTAAATAGAAAATAAAAAGGAATATAGGATAGAAGAAAAAAGTAAGACTCGGTGTGCAGGCAACAAGCCAGCCCAACTCCTACACCCGCGCCCGTGTCATGGCTGAGTCCGGGCGTGAAGTAGTTTGGGGCGGCCCATCTTAATACTGGGTATCAAACAGTAATGGGCTCTTTCTGGCCCAATGGAAAACCATAGCGGGAAGGACTGACGCGGGTTGGAGTTTAGTACCACATCGCCGAGCGAGAAACGATTCGGCCAGCTTATATACCCTGCATTCATATGTCGCATGATCTACACTCAACAAATCAACTATGACACATACTGCTGACACTTATCTGCCTGTTGTACTACACCTGAAAAATTTGCCCTACGCGGGCGTGCATCCTGGTCCAACAATGGTCTTCTAGTCTTATGCAGGCCGTTGAGCTTGAAATGTGTAGTAGGCATTTTTTTCATTCCCTTTACAAGCTTGTTGTTTGTTTGCTGAACATCTTTTCCAATATGTTTTACATGAAAAAACTTACTCCCTCCGTCCCAAAATAGATGTCTTAGAGTACTAATTAATTCCATAGTAGTTTTTTTGTTTTGGATTCAAAATTCAACTAATTTTTAGAAACAATTCAAAATTCATCATCTCTTGGCATAGTAGTGTTATACTTAGATCTATCAAGTGGGTGGGATCATGTTATCCCAACATTGCATTAGGCTCTAGAACCATATGAGTTGACTAGAAACACCATCATCAAGTTTGTCGTGGCTTGACATGGCACTCTTATAGCTAGTTCTATCAAGTGGGAGGGATCATGTTGGTCAAGTGTAGTGACTCAAACAACCACTAAGTTGATGATGGTGTTTCTAGCCAGCCTAGAGAGGTCTAGACCTCATGCAATGTTAGCATGGCCCCACATCTACCACAAGTGTGTCATGGCTTGGCATAGCACTCTTACAGCTAGATCTATCAAGTGGGTGGGATCATGATAGCCAGGTGTAGTCACTCACATAGCCACTAAGTTGATGATGGTGTTTCTAGGCAACCTAGAGAGGTATAGATCCCATGCAATGTTAGTAAAAGTATAGTTAGATCTATCAAGTAGGTAGGGTCATGTTGGTCAGGTGTGATGACTCATACAACAAGTTGGTGAAGGTGTTTCTATCCAGCCCATAGAGGTCTAGACCCCATGCAATGTTTGTATGGCCCCACATCTGCCACAAGTTTGTGTCATGGCTTGGCATAGCACTCTTATAGCTAGATATATCAAGTGGGTGGGATCATGTTGGTCAGGTGTAGTGACTCACACAGCTACTAAGTTGATGATGGTGTTTCTAGACAACCCAGAGAGTTCTAGATCCCATGCAATGTTGGCATGGCCCAACATCTACCATAGTTGTGTGTGCCATGGCTTGGCATAGCAAAAGTATAGTTAGATCTATCAAGAGGGTAGGATCATGTTGTCCAAGTGATGACTCATACAACAACAAGTTGGTGAAGGTGTTTCTATCCAGCCCAGAGAGGTCTAGATCCCATGCAATGTTGGCATGGCCCCACATTTTCCACAAGTGTGTCTCATGTCTTGGCATAGCACTCTTACATCTAGATCTATCTAGTGGGTGAGAACATGTTGGTCAGGTGTAGTGACTCACACAGCCACTAAGTTGATGATGGTGTTTCTAGCCAACTCAGAGAGGTGTAGATCCCATGCAATGTTGGCATGGGCCCATATCTACCACAGTTGTGTGTGTCATGGCTTGGCATAGCAAAATTATAGTTAGATCTATCAAGTAGGTAGGATCATGTTGGTCAACTGCTGAGTCACACAACCACAAGTTGGTGAAGGTGTTTCTAGCCACCCCAGAGAGGTCTGAAGCCCATGCAAAAAATCAAAATTTGACCGGGCCACCTAAAATTCAAAAACAAATATCAAAATTTTGTGACAGCTGGACACATTTAAAATTGCTTGTAGTTAGAGGATGCCATGTTTCAGCATGGAGCATGTCTCACATCACAAAGGCCTAACCCCTAGGCATCCTTACTAGACACCTTGATTTTTGGCCTAAATTTGACCGGGCCACCAAAAATTCAAAAACATTAATATGTGTGTGAAACCTTGTACATGTGTCTTAGTTTGTGTATGTTAGCATGTGTAAAAAAATCCAGGTTGTTTCACGAAAGTCGAAAAAAACACATTGCTAGGAAAAGAGTCCTAGTGAGACCAAAAGGGTTGTTCGTAAATTTCTCAATTTTTTGATGTTTATCAAATGATCCCAAAATTTTTGCACATTCTATACCAACGGTGCCTGTCAAGAATATTTATTTTAAAAAAAAATAAAATTTTAAAATAGCTATTTTGTTCAAATGTTTAAATAAAAAATAAAAAATAATATAGGATAGAAAAAAGTAAGACTTGGCGTGCAGGCAACAAGCCAGCCCAACTCCTACTCCCGCGCCCGCGTCACGGCTATGTCCGGGCGTGAAGTAGTTTGGGGCGGCCCATCTTAATCCCGGGCATCAAAAAGTAATGGGCTCTTTGGGGCCCAACGGAAAATCGTAGTGGGAAGGACTGACATAGGTTGGAGTTTAGTCCCACATCGCCGAGCGAGAAACGATTAGACCTGCTTATATACCCTGCATTCATATGTGGCACAAGCTTCTCTCAACAAATCAACAATGAGTCAGTTGTTTTTCTTTTGGACTACCCATGGAAAATTTGAGCTACGCGGGCCTGCACCCTGGGCCAAAAATGGTCTTCTAGTCATATGCTGGCCGTTGATCACGAAATGTGTATGTAGACATATTTTTTCATTCCCTTCTATACTACCATAATATTTGGCATTTTCAATAGGTCTGCACGAATTTAATTACTTACCATATCATATATACAAGCTTGTTGTTTGTTTGTTGAACATCTTTTCCAATATGTTTTACATGAAAAAACTTGCTTGTGTGTCATGGTTTGGCATAACAAAATTGTAGTTAGATCTATCAAGATCGTAGGATCATATATATACAGCAACAAGATGATCAAGATTTTACTAGATAGCTAAGATAGGTCAAGATCGCATGTACTGTTGGCATGGATTTTTACAAAGCGAGTACGTATCAGAATTACTACATGTACATACAAAACCGCAAAATTGTAATAGGTACAACACATGATATTTTTGAAACATAGACCATCCATTGTATTACAGGCACACCATACAACTTGCACTTGCATATAATTCACAGACAATGGAGAATACAACAGGACTAGACCAACATGATCCATCAATCTAATCTGACGGGTAGCCGTCGTAGTAATCGTAGTGGGTGGTACCATATTCGCCATAAGGCGGCACCATCTGTAGTTCAGAATGCTCGACGATTATGCAATACTCCGCCAGCAATCGATCGAGTTCGAAAGGACGGTCATTGATCCATAATCCCCTACTCCATACCCATGGTCAACCCTTGGCTCCTCTTCCCACGCAAGAGCCTCAAAGTTGTAAGATCTAATCTGGGATAGGTCCGGATAGTAGATGCTGACGGCCTGCACCGTGGGTACCCTGGCGCTGTCGACGCATATGCACCGATTGTCAGCAACGAAGAGAGCACGGCTGCCGATGCCTTTGACCGGCTGAAGGACACGGTTATGTGTATCAACCCGGTAAACAATGGGCATGCCGTTGTAGACAGGTCCACTCACAACAAACAACAGCTCCCCGTGAGTATCGACGAGGTAAAAACGATTATCCGGGTACCGGCAGCCCGGAACAAGCCCTTCGACGGTGACATGCATCTTCAGGGTCTGTGCGGAGCGCTGCATCTGGACATCTCCATGGGCAGCATCAGCCATAGTCGAGAAGACAGACCCGTATCTATCTGTGACGAAAACATCACCGGCGTAAGAAGTCATGCTCCAGAGTTCCGCGAAGTCATTCGGCATGTACCACCCTTCACCAAATATTGGGTGACTGCCTTCCTCCGTGCCCTCATCCGCCCACCGAATGATGGTGTTCCCAAGGTTTGATGTAAAGACCATCAACGACGGGAATATCGTCACAATGACAGAAGCCACCTGCTCGGTCGGTATCTCCACCCTCGGGCGCTTGATAGCGCCCGAGAAGGGGTTGTACAACCGTGTCTTGTACGGCTGCACCTTCTGTCCAAGCACAAGGAGGCCGCCGGTTGTGCTACCGACGAAAAGTACCTTCCAGAGACATAGAGAGGGAGAGAGAGAGATGAGAAGCAGAGATTCAGTCAAGGTAAACAGACAGAGATTCAATCAAGGTAAAAAAAGTAGATGGAGAAACAAAACTTGAATAACATATCGTATAGGAGGTGAACGCAAAAAAAGGATCGCACATATACAGATGAATATCAAGAAAGCACGTGCGAATAACTCGACTAATCTTCTTCTCAAGGTAGCGGCAGGTTCTCACGTTCAGCAACGTGATGGCGGCGTCGTCTACCCCATACTCCGGCGAAAACTGGTGTTCTATAACAATCCAGTTGGCTGGTATAAAGCGCTCCTCCGTGAAGCCGCGCCAGGTGCTGCAGACTGCCCGGAAGGCGGCATAGTAGTCGAAGTCGTCCGTCGACAGGAAGATGTCACCAATCTTCTGCACGACTCCCTCAGGGAGATCAGCCCACGGCGAATCCTGCATCTTGTTTTCGGCCATGGATGATGGTGTTCGTGTGGTCTCAGTCCCGTCGAATGGCAGAGGTAGCGGTTCCAGAGACAGACCACTGAGTATTTATTGAAGAAGGCATGGGAATGCCAAGGGAAGCGTCTGAAAACAAAACGACCGCATGCACACAGCAACCGCCGATTTGGTGCACGCGGGAGCCCGCGCGAACCTCCAGCGGACGCGTGAAAACTTTTTGCCGCGCCCGCGCTTTTGCGCCATCCTGTGCGCCAAACTTGCCGCGTCGACTGCCGCGCGCGCGCACCCAACTGTCTGAAAGTTTCACATCCCCCGCCTATCGCTTTGCTACCCCCGCCTCGCTCCGCCTCCCGACGAGATGCCGCCCCGCCGTCGCTCGACCTCCGGCTACCAAGACGTCCGTGGGCGCCCGAGAAGCACGTTCTACGCCAAGATCCGCAGCGGCGCCGAGCGCATCGGGCTCGGCACGTTCGAGACTGGCATGAGGCGGCGCGCGCCTATGACGCGGTCGCCTGGCGCCTCGGCCGCTCCCGCCGGACGATGAACTTCCACGATGTGTGGACGTGGGAATAGGAGGAATCGCTCGCGCCGCCGCCTCCGGCTGTCACACGCGAGCAGCAACAGCGCTAGCGCGAGCTCGAGCAGTGGCTCGTCAAGGCGGAGCTCGAAGAGCGCTTTCGCCTCGAGTGGTCGCGGCAGTTCCCGGAGGACGTTGCCGTGATGGAGGCATTCTACAAGAAGAAGGCGGCAAAGAAGGCGGATCGCGAGGAGCGGAGGGCGAAGTCGGCAGCGAGGAAGAAGGAGAGGGAGGAGAAGGCCGCGAGGAAGGCGAAGGAGAAGAAAAACGGTGCCGGTACGTCGACGATCATCCTCTCCTTCTCCTCCTCCTCCTTCGAGTGGACATCCAGTCCGGTGTTGTTGATGACTCTGGGCTCGTCGGATTTCGACTGGCATTCCGAGTAGTTTAGGGTTGTTTCAAAAT
The DNA here is from genome assembly GCA_916181665.1 of Avena sativa. Lineage (NCBI taxonomy): Eukaryota > Viridiplantae > Streptophyta > Magnoliopsida > Poales > Poaceae > Avena > Avena sativa. The sequence continues at coordinate 390,500,014 of OV702296.1, forward strand.
AAGTGGTTGTAGGGTCGAAGTTTGTAATATATTTAATATTTTCAGTTAATTTTCCATGTTTTGTTTGATCTATTCCATACGCAAAATATGATCTATCAACTCGGTAGGATCATATTATCAAGTGATGACTCATGCAACCACATCTTGAACTATGTCATCAAGTTTCCTCTTCTTCTTCTGTGTTGTCGCTTGGCTTCATTCTGTAACAGATTCCAGCATTTTTGAATATTTTTGTATACTTGTGAGTACATCACAGTAAGATGATCCAAGATGCAATACATTCAACATTCAAGTTATACATATGCAATACATACATGATGATCAACATGTTCGACTTACATTCAGTAACACATTACAGTAGAAACAACATCCTAAACATAGTGAATAAATTCAGTAACACATTACACTAGATACAATATGTTCAACTCACTAAACAACACGACTACATTAGACTTCAGCACTAGATAAAACAAGAAAACATGACTATCTGAAAATGCTTCTTCCAAGGTGAAACACTACATGGTAATATCAACAAAGTTGAGACCAAGGTGCTCCTGCATATGCTCTACTTTCATTAGAAGTAGAGACGCCCATCCAACATCAGCAGCAAATGTGAAGTCATTCCACCCTGTGGTGAAGCTGACATGTCCATGGTCCCTCTGTACAATATAAGCACATGCAATGAAATTATATTCTTCTCCTTCAAGATCATGTCCCTGCCTGTACAGATGTGCTATGCCCTGAGTTGGGTACCTGAAGCCATCTACATCCTCAATTGGCATGAACTGCAATTAAGTTTAAACTTAGTATTCGAACAAGCATTCTAAACTAACAAATGCATTCAATTCTATGTGGAAACTAAAAATAACATATAATGAATCATGTGGAAACTAACCAGAGCATTATGTTCATAGTTTTCCATATGCATCTTGTGTACCCAGAAATGCTTTTCATCTTTACTTTCAAAAAACTCATGTTCAGTGACATAAACATCTTTGTAAATGGCAAATAAGATGAAAGTCATTTCCTACTTAGTGACTGCATTTATGTCTGAGAAGATGGTCCTATGCAGAATGCTTCTGATGGAAATAGGCACATCTCCAACCTCTGATCAATGAGGGGAAATACACGTTAATTATTAAAAAATGTTATTATGATGATTTAGTAGTAGGACAAGGAGAAACTATAAGTGCAAATTATTTACAGTAAATAAAGGAAATACGAGTTTCTTCATGAACATGTTTCTCTTCACCATTAGAGTAAACAGTGACATGAAATAAGTTGGTGAAGTTGAAACCAACATGATCAAGGGGGTCGTCGTCATCATATTCAAAACGCACTACATCTCGAAGTCCTATATCATAAACCCTCATCCAGGACTTCTAGTATGGACCACAGATGATTGTCCTAACATTAGACTTCTTCAGGAACAAATCAAAATTCCTTAATGCTTCATTGTTCGCAACCATCCAATTATTTTAAGTGAAATCATTCGGTCTTTCCCTAAATGAGCATGGCACTACCTTAAGGTAAAAAAAGCACAGTTCAGTTCATGGGAAAACAACACAGCCAAAGAAACAGTACACAAAATGAAAAGATGTAAAAACTTACCACACCATTGATGGGAAAACCATTAACAATATTAACTTGGAAGCTGGTTGCTCTCCTCTGTGTCCTACCACAATTGTGGGCAGGCTGTCCACACACGACACAGTCCATTCCAAGAAACACCTGAAAAAAGTAACACTACACTAAACGAATGAACTGTGCATTAAAACTAGAGGGCAGTATATGTATTTAACAGTGTAGAACCCTAATCTAGAAAGTGAGAAATAGATCAATTATCAGGCATAAACTACAGCATACTATGCATTCAGTTATCAAGCATGCACAATCTGAAAAATTAAAACCCTAATCCATAACCAGTAAATCATATATAATGTCCAGTCGTGTGTTCTAAAATCATAATGTTCTGTAAACAATTCATTTACACGATAATAAACAACTCTAATCTAAGTAGTACAAAACCCTAATCCATAACTAGTAAATCGATGGAACTCTAACCAAATCGATCCATAATCACAATAAATCTTGAGGGGAGAAGATGGTAGGAAGAACACAGGAAGGATTACAGGGAAACCAAGAAAGAGAATGGAAGGGAGATGCAAAACTCACCGTCGAGCTGTAGAAAGAGAATGGAAGGGAGATGCAAAACAAAGAACAGAGCTTCTTCAAATGAAGAAATAAAGAAGGATTAGAACTGAAACCAAGAAATAAAAGGGAAGGCAGAGTGGATTAGAGGAGAAATCTCAATCGGAGGGGACGAACTGCTCTGCTCTGAAGAACTGTTCTCGGGAACTACTCTGGATGTGCACAGTGGGAGAAGGGGTGGGAGCGTCGGTGGAAGAACTGAACCGAGTCCCTTCGGTTTCCCTCCATTTATAAATTCCACGATGGCAGAGCTTCCATGAGAATTTTTCTTCTTAACATCAAGCTAATGCTGAGTGGATGTAAGTATTATGGATGTGGATGCACTAAGTAAGTGTAGGACTGCTAAGTGACTAAATCAACCAACTAAAACGGCTAAGTGATAACCTGACGAAACTGAAACTCTGACAGACTAAAACCTAAAATGAAGCCGAGCGTGTCGAGCGTGGCGTCCAACTTCGCGTTCTAGTCTCTAGCCTCTAGGTGTCTGACGGAGTCCGTTGAGTGGCTTGTGCAGGAGCATCACCTAGCGCCCCTGGCCAGCAGACTTGATGTCCATATGGTGCACAGCCCACCCGCGGTGCGCGGCGAGCACCAGCAGGAGCCGCACGGACTCCAGTCATGCAACAGGCGCAAAGGCGTCCGTAACGTCGATGCCCTGCTGCTTCACATATCCCTTTTGGCAACGAGGCGAGGCGGGTGTTCGGCTACACGATATCGTCCATGGTGCGCGCGTGTGGTCATCGGGTGCGCCTCGCGGCGAGGCAGATGTGATGACGGCGCGGCTTCAGCTTCGGGTGTTGAAGAGGCTAGCTCGGTGCGCAAGGATGACGCTGTCGGCGACGTGTGCTCTGCGGGAGCTGGTGTCGATGGAGAGCTGATGCCGGCGAGTCCTGGCCTAGCACCTCAGGTGTAGCGGTACGCAGTGGAGTCGAGTTGAGTGCATGTAGCAGTCTACCGTGAATGTCGTGCTCACAGCGTTGTCCTCATGCGTGCTCCAGTCCAAGCTCGCGTCCTCGTCAAAGACTACGTTCCGTGTGCGTACATGCTTGGCGACCGGATCGTAGACATGGTAGCCCTTGGTGCCACTCTCGTAGACGATGAAGACCATTGGCGTGCTCCGGTCGTCCAGCTTCTTCGGGTGAGGACGCGCGCTCTTCACGTACGTGCGCGATGTAGCCGAAGGTCCGCAGATACCAAGCCTCATATGGCGTCATACCGGTGACGCTGCGCGTGAACGCCCGGTTCAGGTTCAGCACGTAGACCACTATCAGCACGGTCTCGACCTAGAAGTAATTTGGCATGCCCTTCGCCTTCAGCATGCTTCTGGACGCCGCTACGACCGTCTGGTTGCGCCGCGCGATCACCCCATTCTGCTAGGATGATTACGGCGCCGTGAGGTGGCGCTTGACGCCGGTGTCAGCGCACTGTGCACAACAAACGTGGCTGACACGTGAACTCGCCGACACGGTCTGTGCGCAGTACTCGAAGCTTGCGCCCGCTCCCCGTTCACCGACGCCGGTGTCGGCGCACTGTGCACAACTACTATGCCAAATCATGACATTGATTCTAAGTATAAAAGTGGTATGCCCATGGCATGATGCACACTTGTGCCTCATATATCCAAACATTGCATTGGGCTCTAGACCCATGGCATGATGCATATTCCATATTTCTAGCTAACTTTATCTCCTTTTATTCTTTCTTACAATAGGAAAACGTGGCCATGATCCTTGTGTTTGTGCCATCCCACGAACGGATCGTTATCCGCGTGACTTGCTCTAGTTTGTAACAACAGAACCGGAGCTAGACCTGTGACTAAATCAACCAACTAAAACGGCTAAGTGCTAACCTAATGAAACTGAAACTCTGACAGACTAACACCTAAACTGAAGCCGAGCGCGTCGAGCGTGGCGTCCAACTTCGTGTTCCAGGATCTAGCCTCTAGGTGCCTGATGGAGTCCGTAGAGGGGCTAGTAAATTCTCAAGGCACACTGTTATTAATCACTAATCTGACTTTCCTTTTCATAGCCTCTAGCTTGTTTCTTCTAGACATAAGAATCATTGCAATGGTAGGTCCTCTTGATTCTTCAATTGCTGTCTGCAGTACCATATAGAAGAGTTTATAAATTGAATTATAATCATATTGATTTTTGTGACTATACAAAGGAATAGTGTACAAACCTGATCAATGTTCTTAGTCATAAGATCTCTGTCCCAGTGCTCTAGACATTGCAATACCCATAATCCGCATGAGTTGCTGCCGTATGATGAAACAAAATTCATTTACGACATCAGTAGTGAGAAAGTGATATGGTTCACAAGTACTTACTCATCATCTTGCTTTCCAATTTCATATTTTTTAATAGGCCAAGTCTCGATGTCAGGAAATTGTTTGCGTGTAGTTTTATTTGTCCAATATATGTCTAGTGCAATTTGTCCATTCTGCAAAAGATTTAGAGTTACTGAAACACCAAAAGATAACAAGGTTTTGATGAGAAAAGTAATAATACCAAGTCATCCACAACTGCATGCGAATAGGTTAAACTGTACTTAGGATCAAGGACTTGGAACTCGTGCTTGATGTTATGCATTACAACTGTCACATAATGTTCTCCGCGTATATTCAGAGGGAAATATGCCTACAAAATAAGATCACTATCATGTACTATGTAGGATTCCAAATAGTTAACAACAACATCAACTTTATAAAAACACTCTTTACCTTGTCACGCACAAAATATTCATTCAAAACCCTTCCTACAGCTCCTGGTCTTGGCACTTCTTCTACGTCAAAAGTTTTTCAGTTTTTTTTCGTTTTGTATAATTTAATGGCTTCTTTGATAAGATAGCTTGACCTCAATGGTCCACATATGTGCCGATCATAGTCAAGACGGGGAGCCAGCTCTAGAATGTAGGCATCAAGTATCTGAAAATAATAATCGTACAATGATTGCATGTTCATACTTATTTGTTGTAAAATAACAATAATAGGTTAGCGAATTACTTACAGCAGTACTAAGCCATTCTTTTATAAGAACATCGTTAAGATATTTCGAAGATAAGATGGCCTCATCTAAGTTTTTGTACGCCCTTTTTACAGCTTCTTTGGGGATCTTCGCCAAAGTTGAAACATATTTGACAATAGCTTCTATTTCATCTGGTGTTAACATAGTGTAACATTCTCCAATATCATGATGTTCAAATAATATCGCTGCATAACATTTATGAAAACACACAAGTTACCACACTGAACCATTTTGTTTGCTCAATAAAAATAAGTAATGAAATCTATAAAACATTATAACTGTCATAATTTTGATTTATGTTTCGGTTGTTTCTGCCGCTCAAATAATGGGGAACCGTACATACTATTACCCGCGGTAGAAGTCATATCATTGCGTGCATCGTTCTCCATGACACCACAAAATATCTCCCCATCTAAATCGTCCATGCTACATGAATCATTTAGAGAATGTGTTAATGTTTCGCCATCTAAATCTACACGAGTTCCCCAAAAACCTATATGAGCATCTTGTATGCATGACAAACAATCGATGAGACATGGAATCAGTACCTGGACGACAGATGAGAAGAGTCGGTGAAGGGTGGCACCAATGAGAGACGGCGAAAGGGAGTCCTGCGAGAATGAAGTGGTGAGAGGCGGCGTCGATCCCTGAAGGACACACGAGAGGGGGTGGAGAAGGGAGGCGGCAATGTGGGACGGCGAGGGCGGCTCGTAATGGAGGCGGCGGTGATTGTCGGCCTACCTAGGTTGAGTCGTGGGTTGTGGGACGATCGACGTGCCGATACGCCCTCCGTGATTAACTACTGGCGTTGGGCCTCGTTGTGGGTAGTTAATTGGGCCTATAGGATTATTACTTTTTAGTGTCTTGTTTTTTCCTATTTTTATGCGTCTTTACGTATTTTTAAATGTTTTATTGTACTATTTAATGTCTTACCATATTTATGGTTTTTCCAAATTTGATATGCACAACACGAACTTTAATTAAATTTACACAGTATCAACTTCATACGATGGGAGTGTTTCCCCTGTCTTTGAAGAACTTTTAGTACGTACAACGCAAAGGATGTGTATGGCGCACACAAATCCAATGAAGGATCACCAATATAAAGAAAGTTTTTGGATAAACCCAGATGCAAAAGCAAAACATGTGTTCACGGTGAGAAACACAAATTCCGGATACGCACCCACTTGACCTATGGGAGTTGTTTATGAACACCTTCATCATCTTTGTGGTTGTATGAGTCAACACTTGGTCAACGTGATCCCACCTAGTTGTTACATCAAACTATACAACTACTATGCCAAATCATGACATTGATTATAAGTATAAAAGTGGTATGCCCATGGCATGATGCACACTTGTGCCTCATATATCCAAACATTGCATTGGGCTCTAGACCCATGGCATGATGCATATTCCATATTTCTTCCTAACTTTCTCTCCTTTTATTCTTTCTTATAGTTTAAAAACGTGGCCATGATTCTTGTGTTTGTGCCATCCCACGAACGGATCGTCATCCACGCGACTCGCTCTAGTTTGTAACAACAGAACCGAAGCTAGACCTGTGACTAAATCAACCAACTAAAACACTAAGTGCTAACCTGACGAAACTGAAACTCTGGCAGACTAACACTTAAACTAAAGCCGAGCGCGTCTAGCGTGGTGTCCAACTTTGCATTCCAGGATCTAGCCTCTAGGTGCCTGATGGAGTCCGTAGAGTGGCTTGTGCAGGTGCATCACCTAGCGCCCCTTGCCAGCAGACTTGACGTCCATATGGTGCACAGCCCACCCGAGGTGCGCGGTGAGTGCCAGCAGGAGCCGCACGGACTCCAGTCGTGCAACAGGCGCGAAGGCGTCCGCGACGTTGATGCCCTGCTGCTTCACATATCCCTTTTGGCGACAAGGCGAGGCGGGTGTTCGGCTGCACGATGCCGTTCATGGTGCACGCGCGTGGTCATCGAGTGCGCCTCGTGGCGAGGCATATGTGATGGCGGCGCGGCTTCAGCTTCGGGTGTCGGAGAGGCTAGCTCGGTGCGCGAGGATGACGTTGCCGGCAACGTGTGCTCTACGGGAGCTGGTGTCGATGGAGAGCTGATGCCGGCGAGTCTTGGCCTGCCACCTCAGGTGTAGCGGTACGCAGTGGAGTCGAGTCGAGTGCACGTAGCAATCCACCGTGAACGCCATGCTCACAGGGTTGTCCTGTCCTGCACAAAGTTCTCTGTGTTGTGTGTGTGGTGCACTCTGTCTTTGGTATGAGCAAAGTTTATGAATTAAGGGCAAAGTGTAGTTTTCTGCTACCTCCACATACCTTCATGCATAACATTAAGGCGCAGTTATCTATTGAAAATTTCAAAGAAAGTTTTGATAATGCTTTTTAGTTGTACTCAAGAAATGACTTACTGCGGATGTAGTTTGCATAATTCTGTTATGGCCAGCAGTATTGCATGCGCTGCACAGGTGGTTCCCCTTCTTCTTTTTTTTGTTCATCGTATGATAGTGGTCTGCCATTTTTACTCATGCGTGGATTAGCACCGTCAGTTCCAACTCGTTTGTTTTTCTTAGGCGTGCCTTTGGATTTAACTTTTAGTGGATCACCAACTTGAGGTGCTTTTCCCTTACTGCTCTATGCATCTGCATCGAAGTAGCTTGTTTGAATATTGCTGAGCCCCTTTGTCCTTTGTATTATTCGATCCATGAGTTCCTCGTATTCATTACGAGACTGTTCATCATGGCATAACACTGCGATAACTTCTTGAGATCATACATTCAAGTCGAAAAAAATTGTCCTCTCGGTTGCACTTGACCATCCATATCCGAACATATCGCTCTCGCGCTTCGCAGATAATCCAAATCTTGAGTTCTTTGAGAAGCACCGAAGGACACAACAAGTTGGTATTTTTTCTAGTCGCAGGTGATCCAGTATGTTGAGGATGTGCTTGCAAGGTAGCCCCTTCCTAGCCATTCTTCTGCAGGAGCACTTTATAGTTTCCTCACTGTCATGCGTGTAGGTCACGTCAAACTGTCTAGTAGGTTTATCTGCCCATATCAGAGTGTACTTATTATCACTGGAATCACCTTGCGCACATTCAGCAATCTTGAGTCCATCAACTCTTTTTAGCTCTGATTGCAAGATATAGAAGTTTGCTGCAGTGAATACTTTCGCAGCAGCAGACTCAATATCTTTGTATTTAGTAACCAGCAAAGGTAATGTCTATGAGCCCTCGCAGTCCTGTCGCGCATATTCCTAACGGATACGGTTTATGGCGTTCTCGTAGTGCACGATCAAATCCACCAGTGTCATTTTAGAGTCAAAGTGAAGGTGTAGGCACGAGTTCAAACTCTCGCTCCTCTGATTGCTTTTTATTCCATGAAAAAAACCATTGGCTAGATACGCGGCGGCCCACCATATCTTCTTCTTATACATTCTACTTGGCCACTCTTTGGTTCCCTTCGTCTGCCATTTCTTAATATAGGCGCTCCATCTCTGCTCAAATACCTCTTCTGGGGTGCTATAGTATATCAATGACCTGAATTCATTCAGAGAATCGTGATTGAGGTGTTTTTAATATTCTTTTCAACGTGCCACGTACATACACGGTGCCACACATCCTTGAAGACAATGCCAATGGCTTTCATCATTGAACCGTCTGCATCAGTGATAACCCATTTTGGCTTCTTTTGACACATAGCTTTCAAAAATGTTTGAAGTAGCCATACATATGTTTCTATTTTCTCGTTGGAGACGATTACGCATGCGAAAACAGTAGTTCTGCGGTGATGGTTCAACCCCACGAAAGGAATGAACGGCATTCCATACCGATTTATTTTGTACGTACTGTCAAACACCAGCACATCACCGAAATCCTCATAGTCCCGACGTGACTGAGAGTCACACCAAAACATGCTTTTCAGATTTCCTCCATCATCTAGCTGGTAATCAAAAAAGAATTCAGGATCATGGGCCTGCCTATTCTTCATAATTCGGATGGCTGTGTTAGCGTCACCTGATGCAATGAGCTTCCTCTTCTCCCAGAAACACATGTTGTAAAGATCCTTCGAGACGAACCCAACCTTGCTCCACCTTCCACTTTTGTTGATAAGGTTTTCATAATCTCGAACTTTTGCATCCCAGTTGTTGCCAGTGACATGATTTCAGCTTTCTGATAAGACTTGATCTTCCGATGGGACCGAAGAAATGGGACTTCATCGGGTCTAGCTAGCACATGGTTGTGCTCGTCCTTAAATTGCAGAACTTTCCAATTCCCCATGGATTTGTTATACGACACGCTGAGATAGGCTCGACAGTCGCATCGAGACAGATCTCGTGGCCTCTTCTTGCGGTTCTCCATGTGCACATACTTTTCCTCCCGTTCCCCTGCCTTGGAACAGATAAAGCGCCTGTATATAATAACTCCTTTCGGATTTTGCTTCACCCTCTATTTCCTTATGCTGAAACCACGTTCTCTCGCGTATGCGTTGTAGTAAGCGAATGCTGCCGCTTCGTTAGTGAAGGTCATCTCCTTTACAATCTGATGCCTGTCACGCTTATCATGAGCATGCTGAAAATCCTTCTCTGGAATCACTGGATATTGTTTGTGCTCATGTTGTGAACTGTTTGTAACCTACACAATTAGAAGCAAAGAAATGTAAGTGGTGGTCACATGGTTGATCCTATATATGCCTTGTCATACAACAATAAGCAACTTACATCACTCTTGAATTCAGATTTTGATCCTTCAGGTTCTTGTGATTCTTCCGCCGTCTCTTCATCCCAGGTTTCTAAGTCCGAATCCCCAAAATAATCATGGTCACTATGAGAGAATAGTACAACCTACAACATTGTAGCACAAAGTCATATAACATGGCTATTCAATTCTTATAAAAATAATATATCACTAGACATACATCACTAATGCTTTCCGAGATCGATTCTTTCCGATGGCGATCCTTGTTTCCACAACCGATGTCCATCTGCACAATTTAAAAAGTATGTGTATAAATTTGCATGCTCTAGGTGTGCAAATTAAAAAATAAAAAAGAAACTTCACTTGACTTTATCATCCTCGGATTCGTTTTCTTCAAAGAGGTCGTTCTCAGTAAGCTCATCATCAAAGAAAAACATATCTCCATCATCTGAACTTGAATCACCGTTGTGTGTAGGGATGCTCTCATTGTCACTCCCAGTTGGCATAGAGTCCTCCATCTGTTCAAGCAAAGAAAACCAAAAACGCTAATCTAATGAGTGATGTATATGTGGAGGACTCGTAGATGCTAAGATGAACCCTAAGCCTCTATGCTAAAGGTGATGGAAATAATGTGGGTTAGAGAGGCAGCTACTCACATCTTCCGGGCGCCGGTGGTGAGATGGGACACAGGACTGGTTTATGCGTCTTGAGGATGAGAAGATCTGGCTAGCCTTTGATCTGGAGATGTAGGATTGGAACGGTTATCGTCGGCGTGGACGGACACGTCGCCACCGGAGCCGGGCAGATTCACAGGTCAAGGATTAGATCTCGGTCGACGGTCGGAGCCGGGAAGGCTCGTTTGTTTGGAGGATTAGAAGGCTAGCCGCCGGATTCACGTCGCCAATCCGGATCCTTCGCCGGCGCACGTCGCTGCCGGAGCTAGGCAGGATGATCGAAAATTTAGGGTTAGAGCGGTGTCTGGGGAAATGGCGGCCGCGATACTTTTTGTGATTAAACCTAGAGACCTAATAATGTCGTGGCGACGTGGCAATGGTTGACAACGTGGCAATGAATGATCAAATCTAATGGCGTGGCGACGTGGCAATGGTTGACATCGTGGCAGTCAATAGTACGTATGCGGATACGTGGGAATACGGGCCTAGACTTAGGCTTCGGGGACTACCCTCGCGCGCCCTGCTCTGAAAACGCACGGGGACAATTCTACCCTTACGAACTATGCAACTTTCCAGAGCGAGGGGGCCTATGGGATCAAGCCTCAATATCTAAATGTTAAAAATATAACATTCCACTTTTGAGGTAAATAAAAACTAAACACTCTAATAACTTAAATTTAAACTTATTTCCTTAATTGATAATTCATATAAGGATAAATAAAATTACCTAATATTTCTAAAATTATCCCTTTGAGGTCTAAAAATAATATTAGTCCTAAGTCTTGATAATATGAAGTCAAAATTAGTTCAACACATTTTAAAGTACAATTTTGTTGAATTATCATTCATCTTTTAATACTAAATAATATTGTTGACTTATTTACAAACCATAACCACACCTTTATAAGGAGATAAATGATTCTATTCCATTATATTGTTAAGAAACCACTACTCAAATAGAAGTATTACCACTCTTAAGTAACTTTAAGGAAACATTATGAAATGAACAAAGTACAAATATCATAAGCATTACACTTTAAGTCCATCTATGTCCTTAAAGTTAAACTTTAGTCTACATGATTCTAAACACCATGTTAAAGGCTTCACTATGTATTTTATAGTTTACTTTAGTCTGTTTCAATTAAGACCTAGTGCATCTCAAGACCAAAATAACCGAGTAAACACCAAAATATATCGACCACATTCTATTAACCATAAATATTGTTTAAACCTTAGGAAAGAAACATTTTCTTTGAAGGTTATCCTTTTTGCCACTTCAAACAACAAATTTTGTAATAATATATCTAACTCTTAACAACTAAACTCAAGGACTTTTATCATAGTCAACAGATGACAATTAATCATAATCACATTACTTTATACTTTACTTGTATATTTAGGATTGTTAACACTGAAGTTCCTTATTAATGCCATTACTTGTAAAGTAAGATTTGAAGATAAAACAATTCTTATATAAGTAGTCTTTGAGTAGCATTCCACATTCGTGTATCTTATTTTTGTATAATATTATAATCACATGTTGTTTCACACACACTCACAAGCCTTAATAAGAGGCACAAGTGTGAAACTTATCTAAAAGAGAAACACATTACAAAGAAACCATTTCTAGTATCCAAACCCTAGGACAACGCTTATTCCGGGAATTCGAGTTTATCAAATTGCATTACATTACTCATGCATAATAGCATCTTGCTTCTTTAAACATTAGTCCTTACCGGACCAATGATGTTGATTTCAGATTTTGGATCTTATATTGTCTTGAAGACTGTGAGTGCATAATCTTGCAATCACAAAAGGCAAGTTCACACTAGCTCATGTCCTTTGATTATTTTCTATAAAGTATTTTGCAAATCCAGTGTTGTCATCATCTGCATTTTAAAAAGGTCAGAAAACATTATTTTCATAATAATATGATTATAGGTTATTTACCATGAGGTAATAACCTATTATGAAAGTTCCGGTGGTAAAGGAACATACTATCTAGGACTTAACAACCAATGTCGCTAGTGATTCTTGCGTCGTATATTACACGTTAACCATGAGATTTGGAATGGGACAAAGAATTCAGCTGGATCGTCTCCCTTTCGCATGCCTACGGATGACTGGGCCGTTGTTGTAACTCCTCTTATAGAGGGTTGGTAGGATATGGGTGGGATCCCTCAACGTCCAACGGCTTCTAGTATCTATGAGGGTTGTACACCTTAGGCTGCTATTGGAAACAAGTTTTATCCTAGGACTGATGTGCAATCCGTCGGGTATGCGGCGTCGCGGAGAAGGACAGTGATTGGCTTGGTTCTTAGGTTGGGCCTCAAACCATGGAAGTTTGAACGGGGACATACTCCCGGCCGTGCAATAAAGCTTAAGATCTCTCATGGGAAAAGTAACGCACCTCTATAGAGTGTAAGAACTGTAACTTGTTACTCCCTGTTCCGGGAAGGAGCTACGAACGCAGTAGGAAAGGAACTCCACAAAAGTTCTGGTGAACCTGTGAAGGCTGATGGACATAGCTTTTCAAAACAAAAGTAACCTTTGAAGAAATGTTTTCAAAAACCTGCATTGCCAACGACCTATGGTCTGTGGCTATAGATATAGTGCATCAAACACTCCTTTCTAGTGAACTTGCTGAGTACACTTGTACTCAATGTATCTTCTTAACCCTTGCTAGATTCTGAAGCCAATACAGACGACGTCTACACCAACTTATGCTCTAGGAATCATCATCAAAATCTAAAGCTCTTTAATGAAGTCAAGAAATTCAACATATACATCAACTAAAGTGAAGACGAAGTTGCTGATTAGATAGGATTATAATCTCTAGCCATAGAACCTACTTCTGTAGAGTATTGCAATAGCAGCAATGCAAGCCAAATAGTTAGATGTCAATCTTATTAGCATAATAGTTATGAGTTGATCATTTCTGATTCTTCTTTGTAAGAAATTTCTTTCTCTCTCTTTAACCTAGAGTGTTCTCTGGATCTTTTGTAAAGAGTCGAGTTGTAACCTATAGTCATGTCTTGGACCTGTTGTGTTTCTGTTATACCACTCTGAGGGATGTAATACTAGTGAACGGTGTTTCATTGGTGTTATGTCAACGAGTATAGGGTACTACATCATGTAGTGGTATGCTGAGTCACCGCATATTACATCCCTCAGAGTGGTACAACAGAAACACAACAGGTCCAAGACATGATTATAGGTTACAACTCGACTCTTTCCAAAAGATCCAGAGAACACTCTAGGTTAAAGAGAGAGAAATAAACTTCTTACTAAGAAGAATCAGGAATAATCAACTCATAACTATCATGCTAATAAGATTAGCATCTAACTCTTAGGCTTGTATGCTGCTATTGCAATCCTCTATAGAAGTAGGTTCTATGGCTAGAGATTATAATCCTATCTAATCAGCAATTTTGTCTTCACTTAGTTGATATATAACTTGACTCCGTTGACTTCATAGAAGAACTTGATCTGTTCATGACGATTCTCTTGAGCATAAGTGGATGTAGACGTTGTCTATATTGGCTTCAGAATCAAGCAAGGGTTAAGAAGATACGTTGAGTACGAGCGTACTCAGCAAGTTCACTAAAAGGATTGTTTGATGCACTATATCTACAACCACAGACCATAGGTCGTAGGCAATGCAGGTTTTTGTAAACATTTCTTCAAATGTTGCTTTTATTCTGAAAAGCTATGTCCGTCAGCCTTCATAGGTTTACCAGAACTTTCATGGAGTTCCTTTCCTGCCACGTTCGTAGCTCCATCCTGGAATAGGGAGTAACAAGTTACAGTTCTTACACTCTACAGAGGTGCATCACTTTACCCATGAGAGATCTTAAGCTTTGTTGCATGGCCGGGAGTATGTCCCCATTCAAACTTCCTTGGTTTGAGGCCCAACCTAAGATCCAATCCAATCACTACCTTCACCGCGACCCCGCATGTATCCTTGGTGTATGCCATACCCACCTATTGTATTACAGCAATAGGCAATACAGATTGTTCATATGCCAGAACTATCGTGGGACGTTGAGGGTTCCAACCCATATGCTACATATCCTCTACGAATTACCAATTCATGCACGTTACGAGGATAACAGCCACGACCCGCACATCCGACTCCATGCGAGAGGGAAAAGATACAGCTGAATTCTCCGTCCCATTCCAAATCTCATGGTCAACGTGTAATATACAGTGCAAGAATCACTAGCGACATTGGTTGTTAAGTCCTAGGTAATATGTTCCTTTACCACCGGAACTTTCATAGTAGGTTATTACCTCATGGTAATTAACCTATAATCATATTATTATGGAAATAGTGTTTTCTAACCTTTTTGAAATGCAGGTGATGACAACACTTGATTTGCAAATACTTTACAGAAAATAATCAAAGGACATGAGAAAGTGTGAACTTGCCTTTTGTGATTGCAAGATTATGCACTCACGGTATTCAAGACAATATAAGATCCAATATCTGAAAACATCATCATTGGTATGGTAAGGACTAATGTTTAAAGAAGCAAGATGCTATTATGCATGAGTAATGTAATGCAATTTGATAAACTCGAATTCCCGGAATAAACGTTGTCCTAGGGCTTGGATACTGGAAATGGTTTCTTTGTAATGTGTTGTTCTTTTAGATAAGTTTCACACTTGTGATTATTATTAAGGTTTGTGAGTGTGTGTGAAACAACATGTAATTATAATATCATACAACAATAAGATACACAATTGTGGAATCCTATTCAAAGACTGCTTATATAAGAATTGTTTTATCTTGAAATTTTACTTTACAAGTAATGGCATTTATAAGGAAATTAAGTGTTACCAATCCTAAATATACAAGTAGAGTATAAATAAATATAATTACGATTAATTGGCATCTATTGACTATGATAAAAGTCCTTGAGTTTAGTTGTTAAGAGTTAGAGATATTATTACAAAATTTGTTGTCTGAGGTGGCCAAAAGGATAACCTTCGTGGAAAAGGTTTCTTTTCTAAGATTTAAACAATATTTATGGTTAATATAATGTGGTCGATGTCTTTTGGTGTTTACTCGGTTAGTTTGTTCTTGAGATGCACTAGGTCTTAGTTGAAACAGACTCAAGTAAACTATAAAATACATAGTGAAGCTTTTAACATGGTGTTTACAATCTAGTAGACTAAAGTTTAACTTTAAGGACATAGATGGACTTAAGGTGTAATGCTTATGATATTTGTACTTTGTTCACTTCATAATGTTTCCTTAAAATTACTTAAGAGTGGTAATACTTTTATTCAAGTAGTGATCTCTTAATATTATAGGGAATGGAATTATTTATCTCCTTATAAAAGTGTGACTTATGAATTATCTTTGGATTTGAATTGTGAGTGAATAAATGTTAAAAGGTTTTATTTGATTAAAAATATCATTCTTGAAGATTTTATAATTTCATAAAAATCCTTTTTAGAAATTAATTTACACTTATAGTTGAACGTTAATTCAATAAAAATTGCATTTTAACTGTGTTGTACTATTTTGATTTCCTATTATCAATATTTAGAACTGATACTATTTTTAAACCTCAAAGGAATAATTTTAGAAATATTAGAAATTTTTACTTATCCTTATATGAATTATCAACATAGGAATTAGATTTAAATTCAAGTTATTAGAGTATTAAACTTTTACTTACTTAAAAAGTGGAATGTCATATTTTTAACATGTAGATATTATTTTTGTGATCAATTTTGGTATATTACATTTATTTTTGTGATTTACAAATAATAAGATATGATTTTTATAAGATTTATTACTATATAAAAAATTAATAAATAATAGATATTTAATTAAGTGAAATGATAATACATTGTTATAGTATAAATTATAGTTCTTATTTTTCTAAGATTTTTGATATATTATTTTGTTGGAGATATGCCCTAGAGGCAATAATAAATATAGTTATTATTATATCTTTGTGTTTATGATAAATGTTTATATTCATGCTATAATAGTATTAACAAGGAAACATTAATACTTGTGTGAATTGTAAACTTAAATTGAAGTCCCTAGTATAGCCTCTATACTTCACTAGCTTGTTGGTTAATAGATGATTGTGGTTTCCCTATCATGAACATTGAGATGTTATTAACAACAAGATCATATCGTTAGGAGAATGATATGGTGGACATACTCCTATAGATAAGCGTAGCATAAAGATCAAGTCATTTCAATAGTTCAATTGCTATATGCTTTCTGATACATAGTAACCTAATTCCTTCGACCATGAGATCATGCATATCACCTTTACTGGATGGATGCTTTGATGTCATCAAACACCACACCGTAACAGGGTGGCTATAAAGGTGGTATTGAGTGTTCGGAAAGTATTGGTTGAAACACATGGATCAAGAGTGGGATTTGTCCATCCATATGACGGATAGATATTCTCTGGGCCCTCTCGGTGAAATGTCATCCAATTAGCTTGCAAGCATGTGACTGGGTCACAAGGGATCACATATCACGGGAACGAGAAAAGAGTACTTATCAGTAACGAGGTTGAACTAGGTATGCAGAGATACCGAAGATCATAACCTCGGATAAGTAACATATCGTGAGACAAAGGGAAATTGGTATCGTATGTAAGTGGTTCATTCGATCGCAAAGTAATCGTAGAAATATGTGGGAGCCATATGAATTTCCAGATTCCTCTATTGGTTATTGTTCGGAGAAGTGTCTCGATCATGTCCGCATAATTCACGAACCGTAGGGAGACACACTTAAGGATTCGACGTTGTTTGAGTAGTTATGGTATTATGAGAAAGAGACCGAATGTTGTTCGGAGTCTCGGATGGGATCCGGGATATCACGAGGTGATCCGGAATGGTCCGGAGAATAAGATTCATATAAGGAAAGTCCCGTTTCGGAGTTGGGGAATGGTTCCGGTGTTTTCATCGGGAACATTCTAGAAGGTCCCGGAATGTCCGGCACTCCGGGGGGGAAGGGGTACATGAATGTGTCATTGCATGTTGGAATGATTGCATCATGTACTAAGTGTTCTCGCTGTCCGAAATAAAGGGTTAATTCAAATCCTAATTGGAAAAGTCAAACTGCCAGTTTTCGGTCAAACTGCCAGTTTCGGAAAGTGGAGAAAGAGGAGGAGAGGTGGAGGCCGAGTTGGAGGAGGGTTCCTCCCCTAGGCCGGCGCACCTCCCTAGGCCGAGTTGGGGAGGAACTCCTCCCCATGGCGCCGGCCCTCCCACCTATAAAAGGAGGGGCAGGGCCTCCTCCTCTAGACACAACACAAGTTTCCTATCCTCTAAACTAAACCCTAGATCTAGACCCCGGTTTAGAGCTATTCGGTTTAGAGCCTTCTAATTGGTTTAGAGCCCTCTAATTGGTGTGTCTAATTACTAGACCACTAATAGCCTCTCTCATAAGCTCCACCATACTCGCACCGGCTTAAGGCGAAGCCCTGCGGGATCTCCCCTCTACCTCCGGTACCACGCCGTTGTGCTGCCGGAATCGCGAGGAGAGTGCTACAACCTCCGCTGCCTGCTGGAACAAGGGAGAGGAAGGTCTTCGTCGAGTACCGAACGTGTGACCGACTGCGGGAGCGCTGCTGGAACGTGGCGCTGGAAGGATCGTCTACGCGATCTTGAGATCGGAAAGAGTACGACTACATCACCCACGAGAATCTGCTCTCGTTAAACACTTTGGAATCTTCGAGGGTGAGTTATTCCATCGACTCGTTGCTACAATCTAGTAGATAGATCTTGGCTTGTTTGTTTGTATGCGATAGAAAATTTTTGTTTTCCATGCTGCGAACCCCTACAGTGGTATCAGAGCCGTGTCTATATGTAGATCTATTGCACGAGTAGAACACAATGGTCAATTGTGGGCGTTGATGCTTTTATTGTAGATTGCTTTTTGTGTACTTTGCATCTTGCGGTATGTTGGGATGAAGCGGCCCGGGCTAACCTTACATGACATCGTTCATGAGACTTGCTCCACGCTTAACATGCAACTTGTATTGCATAAGTGGCTTTGCGGGTGCCTGTTTCTCCTAGCATAGTAAAGATCCAATTTACAACGGGTAATCAACAATGCTAGTATCAATGTTGTGGTTCTTGTTCGTAGGTTAGAACGACACTTATGGAAAGCCCCAAACCACGTAAAATATGCAAAGAAAGTAGAAGCGTCTAACTTTGTTTTGCAGGGGTGTGCAGTGATGTGATATGGCCATGATTGTGATTATATTTGATGTATGCAATGTTCCTTATTGTAAGTTGGCAACCGGCAGGAGCCATATGGTTGTCTTTAATTTCTGTTAAGACCTGCGTGTCTATTCAAAATAGTTGTAATAGTTGAAGCTGGTGGACGACAACCATGAAGAAGCGTCATTGACCTTGATGCTATGCCGGTGATGATAGAGATCATATTCGTGCTTGAAGATGGAGATCGGAAGCACAAAGAAGAAAGGCCATATCATATCACATATTATGAATTGCATGTGATGTTAATCCTTTATGCATCTTGTATTGCTTAGTAGACGACGGTAGCATTATAAGATGATCCCTCATGCACATAAATTTCAAGTTCTAAAGTGTTCACCCTTAGTATGCACCGTTGCCAAAGCTTGTTGCTTCGAAGCACCACGTGATGATCGGGTGTCTTTGATTCCGCGGGTGAATACAACGTAAGCAAGCCAGATTTGCTTATGCGGTAGCTAAGGTTTGATCTTGACGAGCCTAGCATGTACAGACATGGCCTCAGGAACACGGATCGCCGAAAGGCAAAGCATGAATCATATAGTAGATATGATGAACATGATGATTGTTCGCCATTAAAACTATATCGGCTCTCGTGATGATCGGTGTTGATATAGTAGATTTGGTTCGTGTGATCACTAAAACAATGTGAGGGATGTTGTTTTGAGTGGGAGTTCACCTAGTTTAATTTCATTAATTAATTTGAACTCAATTTGTCATAAACTTAGTCTAAACTATTGCAAATGTGTTGTAGATCAATGGCAGCCCCTACCATCAATTTTAATGCGTTCCTAGAGAAAGAAAAGTTGAAAAACAATGGAAGCAACTTCGCGGATTGGTTCCGCAATTTGAGGATTGTCCTCACAGCTGGTAATTTGACCTATGTGCTGGATGCACCGCTAGGTGACCCACCTGCAGCTGATGCTACCGATGAAGTAAAGAATGTTTACCTCGCTCGGAAGAATCAGTACTCCATAGTTCAGTGTGCTATCTTGTATGGTTTAGAATCGGAGCTTCAGAAAAGGTTTGAAGAGTCAGATCCATATGATATTGTCGAGGATCTCAAATTAATTTTTGAGACTCATGCGGCAATTGAAAGTTATGAAGCTTCTGAAAAGTTCTTTAACTGCAAGATGGAAGAGGGTAGCTCCGTCAGTGAGCATGTGCTTAAAATGTCTGGGCACGCGAATAAACTTCAAAGCTTGGGTATAGTGATTCCTAATACTTTGGGAGTTTACCGCATCCTCCAATCACTACCACCAAGTTACAAGAACTTTGTGATGAACTACAACATGCAGAACATGAACAAAGAGTTGCCAGAACTATTTGCTATGTTAAAATCTGCAGAAGTGGAGATCAAGAAAGAGCACCAAGTGTTGATGGTCAATAAGACCACCAAATTCAAGAAAGGCAAGTCTAAGCAAAAGGGACACTTCAAGAAGGGTGGTAAGAAAGTTACCATGCCAACGAAGAAGACCAAGGCTGGACCTAAGCCTGAAACTGAGTGCTTTTACTGCAAGGGAGAAGGTCACTGGAAGCGGAATTGCCCAAAGTACTTGGCGGATTTGAAGAACGGCAACATCAAGAAGAAAGGTATATTTGATATACATGTTATTGATGTGTATCTCACTAGTATTCGTAGTAGTGCCTGGGTATTTGATACTGGTTCGGTTGCTCATATTTGTAACTCGAAACAGGAGCTGCAGAATAAACGGAAGCTAGCGAAGAACGAGGTGTCGATGCGTGTGGGAAACGGATCAAAGGTTGATGTGATCGCGGTCGGCACGCTACCTCTTCATCTACCATCGGGATTAGTTTTATACTTAAATAATTGTTATTTGGTGCCTGCGTTGAGCATGAACATTATATCAGGATCTTGTTTATTGCGAGACGGTTACTTGTTTAAATCAGAGAATAATGGTTGTTCGATTTATATGAGTAATATGTTTTACGCACATGCACCTTTGATAGATGGTCTATTCTTATTGAATCTCGATAGTAGAAATACACATCTTAATAACATTGAAGCTAAACGTTTGAAATCAAGCGATAATTCGACCTATATGTGGCACTGTCGTCTTGGTCACATTGGAGTGAAGCGTATGAAGAAACTCCATTCCGATGGACTTCTTGAATCACTTGATTTTGAATCACTTGAAAGATGCGAGGCATGTCTGATGGGTAAAATGACTAAGACTCCATTTTCTGGTATAATGGAGCGAGCTACAGACTTATTGGAAATCATACATACCGATGTGTGTGGTCCAATGAGTGTAGCATCGCGCAGTGGTTATCGTTATGTTCTTACCTTCACGGATGACTTGAGTAGATATGGGTATATCTATTTCATGAAACATAAGTCCGAAACTTTCGAGAAGTTTAAGGAGTTTCAAAGTGAGGTAGAGAATCAACGTAACAAGAAGATTAAATTTCTACGTTCTGATCGTGGAGGTGAATATCTAAGTTACGAGTTTGGCGAGCATTTAAAGAAGTGCGGAATACTTTCACAATTGACACCGCCGGGAACACCACAGCGTAATGGTGTGTCTGAACGTCGTAATCGAACTCTCTTAGATATGGTTCGTTCTATGATGTCACTTACAGATTTACCGCTAACATTTTGGGGTTATGCATTAGAAACAGCCGCATTCACTTTAAATAGGGCACCATCTAAATCCGTTGAAACGACACCGTATGAATTATGGTTTGGGAAGAAACCTAAATTGTCGTTCCTTAAAGTTTGGGGATGCGAAGCCTATGTAAAGAAGTTACAGCCGGACAAGCTTGAACCCAAAGCGGAAAAATGCGTCTTCATAGGATACCCGAAGGAAACTATTGGGTATACCTTCTATCATAGATCCGAAGGCAAAATCTTCGTTGCCAAGAATGGATCCTTTCTAGAGAAGGAATTTCTCTCGAAAGAAGTGACTGGAAGGAAAGTAGAACTCGACGAGGTTGTCGAACCTTCTCTCGAAATTGCGAGTAGCGCAGCACCGGAAGAAGTTCCTGTGGTGCCTGCACCAATAAGAGAGGAAGCTAATGATGGTGATCATGAAACTTCGGTTGAAGTTGCTACAGAGCCTCGGAGGTCAACGAGAACTCGTACCACTCCAGATTGGTATGATTCCGTTATGAATGTCATGTTGGTGGACAACACCGATGACCCCGAGACATATGAGGAAGCGATGATGAGCCCAGATTCCAATAAATGGCAAGAAGCCATGAAATCCGAGATTGGATCCATGTACGAAAACCAAGTATGGACTTTGGTGGACTTACCGGATGGCCGGAAGGCTGTCGAGAACAAATGGATTTTCAAGAAGAAAACAGATGCTGATGGTAATGTTACTGTCTATAAAGCTCGACTTGTCGCAAAAGGGTTTCGACAAATTCAAGGAGTTGACTACGATGAGACTTTCTCACCGGTAGCGAAGCTAAAGTCTGTGAGGATTATGTTAGCAATCGCTGCATATTATGATTATGAGATATGGCAGATGGATGTCAAAACAGCATTCCTCAATGGAGACATTGATGAAGAGTTGTATATGATACAACCCAAAGGTTTTGTCGATCCTAAAGACGCTAACAAGGTATGCAAGCTTCAACGGTCCATCTATGGATTGAAGCAGGCATCCCGAAGTTGGAATCAACGTTTTGATAAGGTAATCAAAAGTTTTGGTTTTATACAAACTTATGGAGAAGCTTGTATTTACAAGAAAGTGAGTGGGAGCTCTGTAGCATTCTTAATACTGTATGTGGATGACATATTGTTGATTGGGAATGATGTAGACCTTCTTAATAGTGTCAAAGAGTATTTGAATAATAGTTTTTCAATGAAGGATCTTGGCGAAGCAGCTTACATATTAGGCATAAAGATTTATAGAGATAGATCGAAACGCCAAATATCATTGTCACAAAGTACATATTTGGACAAAGTTCTAAAGAGGTTTGGAATGGAAGATAGCAAGAAAGGGTTCTTGCCCATGTTGCCCAATACGACCTTGAGTAAAACTCAAAGTCCGACATCGGCAGAAGATAGAGAAAGGATGAGTAAGACTCCCTATGCCTCAGCCATAGGATCTCTAATGTATGCCATGCTATGTACTAGACCTGACATTGCATATGCTGTTAGTTTAACTAGCAGATATCAAAGTGATCCAGGAGTGGATCATTGGACAGCGGTCAAAAACATCCTTAAGTACTTGAGAAGAACTAAGGATATGGTTCTTTCTTATGGAGGTGATGAACAGCTCGTTGTTAATGGTTACACCGATGCTGGTTGGAACACTGATCCGGATGATTCTAAATCACAATCTGGATACGTATTTATTTTGAATGGTGCAGCAGTTAGCTGGAGGAGTGCAAAGCAAAGCGTTGTGGCGAGATCTTCAACTGAATCGGAATACATGGCTGCTTCGAAGGCTTCACAAGAAGCGATATGGATGAAAGAGTTCATTACAGAGCTGGGTGTGGTTCCTAGTGCGCTGGACCCAATGTCTATCTACTGTGATAACATGGGCGCCATAGCCAATGCGCAAGAACCAAGGTCACACAAGAAGCTGAAGCATATCAAGCTACGTTTTCACGCTATTCGAGAACATATCCAGGATGGGGATATAAAGATTTGCAAAGTACACACAGATCTGAATGTGGCGGATCCGTTGACTAAACCTCTCCCGAGGGCAAAACATGACCAACACCAAACTGCCATGGGTGTTCGGTATATTACCATGTAATCTAGATTAGATGACTCTAGTGCAAGTGGGAGACTGTTGGAGATATGCCCTAGAGGCAATAATAAATATAGTTATTATTATATCTTTGTGTTTATGATAAATGTTTATATTCATGCTATAATAGTATTAACAAGGAAACATTAATACTTGTGTGAATTGTAAACTTAAATTGAAGTCCCTAGTATAGCCTCTATACTTCACTAGCTTGTTGGTTAATAGATGATTGTGGTTTCCCTATCATGAACATTGAGATGTTATTAACAACAAGATCATATCGTTAGGAGAATGATATGGTGGACATACTCCTATAGATAAGCGTAGCATAAAGATCAAGTCATTTCAATAGTTCAATTGCTATATGCTTTCTGATACATAGTAACCTAATTCCTTCGACCATGAGATCATGCATATCACCTTTACTGGATGGATGCTTTGATGTCATCAAACACCACACCGTAACAGGGTGGCTATAAAGGTGGTATTGAGTGTTCGGAAAGTATTGGTTGAAACACATGGATCAAGAGTGGGATTTGTCCATCCATATGACGGATAGATATTCTCTGGGCCCTCTCGGTGAAATGTCATCCAATTAGCTTGCAAGCATGTGACTGGGTCACAAGGGATCACATATCACGGGAACGAGAAAAGAGTACTTATCAGTAACGAGGTTGAACTAGGTATGCAGAGATACCGAAGATCATAACCTCGGATAAGTAACATATCGTGAGACAAAGGGAAATTGGTATCGTATGTAAGTGGTTCATTCGATCGCAAAGTAATCGTAGAAATATGTGGGAGCCATATGAATTTCCAGATTCCTCTATTGGTTATTGTTCGGAGAAGTGTCTCGATCATGTCCGCATAATTCACGAACCGTAGGGAGACACACTTAAGGATTCGACGTTGTTTGAGTAGTTATGGTATTATGAGAAAGAGACCGAATGTTGTTCGGAGTCTCGGATGGGATCCGGGATATCACGAGGTGATCCGGAATGGTCCGGAGAATAAGATTCATATAAGGAAAGTCCCGTTTCGGAGTTGGGGAATGGTTCCGGTGTTTTCATCGGGAACATTCTAGAAGGTCCCGGAATGTCCGGCACTCCGGGGGGGAAGGGGTACATGAATGTGTCATTGCATGTTGGAATGATTGCATCATGTACTAAGTGTTCTCGCTGTCCGAAATAAAGGGTTAATTCAAATCCTAATTGGAAAAGTCAAACTGCCAGTTTTCGGTCAAACTGCCAGTTTCGGAAAGTGGAGAAAGAGGAGGAGAGGTGGAGGCCGAGTTGGAGGAGGGTTCCTCCCCTAGGCCGGCGCACCTCCCTAGGCCGAGTTGGGGAGGAACTCCTCCCCATGGCGCCGGCCCTCCCACCTATAAAAGGAGGGGCAGGGCCTCCTCCTCTAGACACAACACAAGTTTCCTATCCTCTAAACTAAACCCTAGATCTAGACCCCGGTTTAGAGCTATTCGGTTTAGAGCCTTCTAATTGGTTTAGAGCCCTCTAATTGGTGTGTCTAATTACTAGACCACTAATAGCCTCTCTCATAAGCTC
Source organism: Avena sativa (assembly GCA_916181665.1). NCBI lineage: Eukaryota > Viridiplantae > Streptophyta > Magnoliopsida > Poales > Poaceae > Avena > Avena sativa. The sequence continues at coordinate 390,525,164 of OV702296.1, forward strand.
CACCATACTCGCACCGGCTTAAGGCGAAGCCCTGCGGGATCTCCCCTCTACCTCCGGTACCACGCCGTTGTGCTGCCGGAATCGCGAGGAGAGTGCTACAACCTCCGCTGCCTGCTGGAACAAGGGAGAGGAAGGTCTTCGTCGAGTACCGAACGTGTGACCGACTGCGGGAGCGCTGCTGGAACGTGGCGCTGGAAGGATCGTCTACGCGATCTTGAGATCGGAAAGAGTACGACTACATCACCCACGAGAATCTGCTCTCGTTAAACACTTTGGAATCTTCGAGGGTGAGTTATTCCATCGACTCGTTGCTACAATCTAGTAGATAGATCTTGGCTTGTTTGTTTGTATGCGATAGAAAATTTTTGTTTTCCATGCTGCGAACCCCTACATATTTATATTTTAAACATTTACAAATATTAAAATATGAATTATCAAAGTATTATTACTTATAAATTTTTTATTAAATAATATTTATTTAAAAAGTAAACATAATAATGTTTGATAATAAAGTTAAATTATAGATTTTATTTTTCTAAACATTTTCATATATTAAACATATTTCTCTGAGTTATAAAACAAAATTCATTGAATTTACAAGGTTTGATCATTTTATTTAAGTTCTATAAAATATTTGTGTTTGAATTTATATTGTTTTATTTATTTACTAAATAGACACTACCTTTTTATACCGAACCCAAACCTACCCTAGGTCACTGACCAGTGGGGTCAATACCACGTCAGCTGCCACCTAGGCGTGGACTAGTCAAATGGTTGGACTGGGTCAAGGGTGATATGTGCATGATGTCGTGATGACATCAGCAATGGATGAACTCACAGATTGATTTCAAATTCATTGAGTTACTACGCGCGGGAGCTCAGCTATGGCTAGTTGGAATGAGGATGCGAGCGCGAGTTGAATGGTACTAGCGTCGCCCGTTTTTGGTTAACGGAAGGTGACCGGAATCGATGGTGGAGGCAACGGCTGTGATCATCGGACTCGAGGAAGATGGGGTTGATTATGTGTGCGTCGTCTCGATTCCTTCCTTGTGGAGTTAGAGTACGTCACGACGGAGCTTGTAGCATACTCGGTTGGCCTTGGGGCGTCCTCTATCGACGACGGCGATCAACTCCGGCGAGCTAGGGTTTCGGTATAGAGGGGAAAATGGGAAGCAGAGGAAGCGAATGGGGATAGGGGTGAGGAAGGAGAGCTTCGTGGCATTCTTATCCCCCAGGTGTCGGTGGCGGGCATCGCGGTGTGCTGCTGACGATGACGACGTCATCAGGCGGCGGAGGTTGCTCCAGCAAGCTGCTTGTGACGCACGAGGAAGACGATAACATGCTCTTTTAGTAAACCCCCTGGCAATCTTTCAATCTCAACCCGCGGTCCCTCCTCTGGTCCCACTCATCAGTCAGAGAGATATACATAGAGTTTTCCTTGCTGGGCCGTTACTGGGATGCTGTTGGGCCACAGCGAAGTGAGCAAAAAGAGAGAGGCACTACTGTTGGGCGGCAGTTAGGTGGAAAGGAAAATGGGATGCGGCCTAGTTTTGTTTTTCTTTTCTATTAAACCTTTTCTATTTTATGTTTTCATTTCTAATCTTGTATTTACACATTTGTTTGCAATTTTCTTTGTAGAAATTATTTGTGAAATAGCTGCAGCAATAATGAAGTGTATTTAGATTCATTTTGTGAGCTTTTATTCTACAGTGTTATAGTTTCTTTATTTTCTTTATATAAGTTATTTTTCTTTTAATATTTTTGTAAGAACCTTTGTTATGAATTTAATTTACATAATAAACCATAACTTATTAAAGGATATATTATTACTCATTCATAAAACTTGATTCTTATTAACTTATAGTTTTAGGAAACTTTGTTATGGTGATCCTTCATTATTATATGATACATAAAGTTATAAGGAACTAATATGTTAATATTATTCCTATAAACTTAGGTAATAACAAGGTATATGTTTTGTTATGTCTAGCATAAGATTTTGAGTTTGGAATTACAAACATTTACTATGAGTTTTTAGAGGACTTAATATACTGATATTATTTTATATGGATGGATAGAAATTAATGGTTAAGTCATATTGTCTTCATGCTTGTGTTCATGAATGATACCACCTTTTAAAATACTAAGGTTATTCTCTAGAATGACTTATGAGAAAGAATTGATAAAGATAGTTCCTAAGCACATATGATTATGATAATTGGAATTAACAAAGATGTGCTTAAGTGATTTGCTATATAAGAATATTCCTATAAGCCATTGTGGAGATGAGATGATTGATCAAACATATGAGATGGATAATATGTTTGGTTATAGAATTAAGGTTGAGTGTTTACCAAGAATTCCTATCTTCTATACTTCATAATTCTTGACTTCTAATTAAGGAATTCCTTTCCTAGATATACTACTTCTTCATGTCCATCATCATGTGTTAACATGATGAGCTTTACTTCACAAGAATATTCTTATCAATACTTTCTTCTTCTAAATCCATTTGTAAATCCAATGAGCTTGACACTAAAGCTCAATATGATCTTCTCATAGAGATAACTCTCATCTCTAGAATGCTTCTAATGAATCCAAGTCCACTTCAATGTTTACTCTCTTACTTCACAATTACTTTGTAATCTCACGTATAATTCTCAGAAGCTTGTCACTGAAGATTTTCGTAATCTTCTCATATCTATACTTGGTTATATCATCCAACAAGTAGTTACTTTTAACTCCATTCATACTCTTCCTTTATCATCCATCACTAATATTACTCCAATTGATATATATATATATATATTAATTCCTAATTCACATCAAGTGTTTAGTATTCTCTAAGAGGAATAATACTACTTCTATAATTCAATGCTTCTCTAGTATGGGCTTGATCATACTATCTTATCTTTACTTATCTCTAGTAACTCATTCTATCCACCAATGTCACTTATACATGATATAATCATTCACTCTTGGTGACTTGAGCATGATCATTATAATCCTTTGATCATTTATGGTTTAGGTTTCCAATTGGATAATAAAGGCTTTTATCAATACAACATTATAGTTGTATTTTAATGATCTTCTTAATATATCTTTTGTACTAGGATATATTATTCATTTACTATACCTACTTGATCCAATAGGATTACTCCTGGTAACTATCTTCAGAATTCATCCTTGTAATCTTCTTTGTTACCATATAAATATTTATTTAAGATAACTCTTCTATCCATACAGGAGTGAGTTAACTCCATCAACTATCATACTGATTTGATTCTCTTCCAACACTCCCATCCTATAGATGATATCTAAAACTAGCATTACCACTTACCTCTTCTTACTTCTTTCTCTAAAGTATTTAAAGTGAATGCTATGATAATGACAAGAGTTAATAGATCCAGAATTGATAGGCTAAGAATTCATATATCAATAGTTGATTACTCAACATTGATGTTCAATAGATATTAGGACAGGATTCAATAGAGATGATAAGGATTGATATGGAAATAAAGATATATGGTGAATGGTCTTGAATTGATTTCATTCCTACTCAACAAGTGATAAGGAATTAGTGTTTAAGAACTACCATGATGCTCATGGTAGGAATGGATAAGAATGATATAGGTCAAGACTTAGTTATTAAATTCTTGTTACTTGAGTTATATTCTTAACTTGGTATTCATGAGTGATTGTAATGAATACTATGATATGATCTCTTAAAGATCTGATATTAATCATTAAGCAATGTGTTGTGGTTTAATTTTATTATATTTTATCTACCCTTAGATCAAATCATCTTTACCCAAAATATTTTTTTTAGCAAAGGTCATATTGAAACTTATCGCAGTCAACTTGATGATCTACTTCATTTCCATCAAGTAGAGAGAAGCTTCAATCACTTTGACATGTTTTGTTCAAAATCGCGAAAATTATTCAGATTTTCTATGCATGAATGCAATGCACACATCTGAGTTCATCTTATTTCTAAGATCTAATGTTGGGATGTTACACACTTCTTCCGTATTGATAGGAAATGGCTCACGCGCTTCTGTTCATGGTGTTGGTACGGTAAATCCGAAGTTTACTTCGGGGAAGACCGTACAGCTGAAGAATGTGCAGCACGTTCCGTCCATCAATAAGAATCTCGTCAGCGGATCACTTTTATGTTGAGATGGTTTTAAGTTGGTTTTTGAGTCCAGTAAAGTTGTAATTTCTAAGTATGTACAATTTGTTGGAAAGGGTTATGAGTGCGGAGATCTGTTCCGCTTGTCTTTGTAAGACTCATGTACTAAAGTTATTAATCATGTTTGCAACGATAATGAGTCCAATGTTTGGCATTCACAACTCTGTCATATTAACTTTGGTTGCATGACGCGGCTAGCCAATATGAGTTTAATTCCGAAATTAACCACTGTCAAAGGTTCTAAGTGTCAAGTCTGTGTGCAAGCAAAGCAACCCCCGCAAATATCATACGGCTGTGGAACCGAGAAACTTAGCATCACTAGAACTTATATATTCAGATCTTTGTGAGATGAATGGTGTTTTGATAAAAGGTGTAAAATATACTTTATGACATTGATTGATGATGCCACTAGATATTGATGTGTTTATCTTCTGAAATCTAAAGATGAAGCTTTGAACTACTTCAAAATCGATAAAGCTGAGGCAGAAAACCAACTTGATCTTAAAATCAAGCGGCTAAGGTCAGAACATGGTGGAGAGTACTTTTCAGATGAATTTGATTTATTCTGTACGGAACATGGTATTATACATGAGAGGACGCCTCCCTACTCACCTCAGTTGTAACACTCCTGGCCTCTTCGGACCTGCGGCTGTCACTCCAGGCAGCTTAATAGGATCTCTAGACTAACCCCACAGACCAACACTAGTCTTTTATATGCACTTTGTCCTCACTCGTGCGCACCCGGTATCCACTTCCTGGTCGGTCACCCATCCTCAAATTTCTCTAGGCTAAGCACACTTAACTTTAGAGTTCTTTTTATATGATATTCCAAAAAAGAAGTTGCAACTTGTTGATATGGGTATACTATCAATCCTTGAAAGGATACGGATGTCGCCTAGAGGGGGGTGAATAGGCGATTAAAACTTTTCCTAGAGTGGCTCAACAAAGGCGGAATAAAACTAGTGTTTACTTTGTTAAGTACAACCTAGAACAACTAAGATTCACCTATGTGCACCAACAACTTATGCTAAGCAGTACGAGCAACAAAGTGATAGCAAGATATATATTACTTCAAGCACGAAGGCTATCACAATGTAAAGTGCATAAGTAAAGATCTCGGGTATAGAGATAACCGAGGCACGCGGGGACACTGATATTTTACCGAGTTCCTCCCAACATGGAGTACGTCTCGTTTGGAGAGGGGTGGTATCAAACCACCAACGCCACAAAAGTCCTCCCTTATTCTCCGGTGAATCTCACCCCAACGGGATCGATCCACGCTTCCACTATCGGTGCACTTGTCGGTGGCAACCGGAACCTCTCACAAGGTTGGGGCACTTCTCCACAACTTAATTGGAGGCTCCCAACAAATGCCACAAAAGGCCACAATGCCACCAAGTCCACAAAACCGTCTAGGGTTCCAAGAATCCAAGAGGGACAAGCTCCAAAGAGTCACACAAACCAAATCCTCCGAGGAGAACTCAAACCGACGCACCAAATGCAAATGGCAAGAACACCACAAAGGTGTTCAAATCCTTCTCTCCCAAATTCCACCAAAGCTACAAAAGCTTATGGGGGAATAAGAGAGGAAGAACAATGGAGGAAATCCACAAAAGACTCCAAGATCTAGATCCCAATATGTTCCCCTCACTTAGAGGAGAGATTGATTGGTGGGATTGTAGATCTAGATCTCCTCTTTCAAATCCCTCAAGAATATGCAAGAATCATCGGAGGGATTGAGAGAAAGCAAGCTCAAGAAGGTCAACAATGGAGGGGAAAACTTGCAAGAAAGGTTAAGGAACCATTGGGGAAGAAGGCCCCTTATATAGGTCCCTCCAAAATCCAACTGTTGCAGCCCAAAAACGCGATTCCCGGTACTACCGGACTTTTTCCCGGTACTACCGGACTTTCCCGGCAATACCGGACATTTCCTGGGGTTCCTGGGGCTCCAAACGCATTTTTTCTCTGTGCTCCCCGGTACCAAAATGCGGTACTACCGGACACCGGTACTACCGGATCCTGGTCCGGTACTACCGGTCATCACAAAACGAAAACAACCATAACTTTTGCATCCGGACTCCGATTTCGATGATCTTGGGCTCGTTTAGAAGAGGACAACAACCTCTACAAGATCATGCAAAGAAACATCATAGTCCATCAAGGTAGTATAGATCCAAATGACGAAGTAAAAAACCTTCTATCGCGCTAGGTACTAAAATGCGGTACTACCGCTTTTTGGTACCTAGCCCGGTAGTGGATTTTGGCAACTTTCCAAAACCTTCTGCCTCGCTAGGTACCAAAATGCTAGGAGACCAGCAGATATTCAAACGGCTATAACTTTTGATTGGTAACTCCGATCAACCCGATTCCAATTGCGTTGGAAAGAGGACGACATGAGCTTCCCTATAAAAGGTGAAAATATTGGTTATCACCAAGTGAGAATGTATCAAGTATAATAATGTGAGATACCTCACTTGGTGAGAAACCAAAAAACCGCATAGATCAAAATCGCAATAAGATATAAAAGAGGGATCCGATTTTGATGAACAAGAGCTTGTTATGGAGATTACCACAAGCTCTATATCCTCACATGGATAATACCAAATAACAACCAAATACGATGATGCAAGTATGCAAAGGTTTGAGCTCTCTCCGAACGATGTGATCGAGTTACTCATTCGAGAGCCCTCTTGATAGTACGGTTATCTATCCTAAACCCGGTCTTCCACTAACAATATAAGACCGGCAAAAGGGAAAACCTATCAAGATTACACCTTTGCCTTGATCATTCCACTTGAGATCGATGTAGACGATCTTTCCCTTCTCAAGATGGAACGCCTTTCTTGATTCCTCATCATCGATCCATGATCACCGAGGATGGCAAGCATCAAACATGAGATCTTCTAAAGATTGTGCATTTTGAGATTGCACAACATATCTTCTTCTCATTTCATCGACCTTGAAGCCGACACAAGATCCAAGCGATGCCAATGGACAATTCCTACAAGTATAACTTAATACACACATTAGTCCATAAAGATTGTCATTAATTACCAAAACCACACATGGGGGCCCACATGTTCTTTCAATCCTATTAAGCCATGCACCAGGGTCTCACATACATACACCCTTAGAAGATCGACGCCCTCGTCGATCAACCACAAGCCAGGAACGTCCCCTCTTGGCATACGTCTGTGCGTCCAGTGTCGGCACATGTGCCATGCCGTATCCACTTCAGGCCACACGTGCCATGCTCCACATGTCCGCCCACTGACCCGCACACGCCCGTGTAACCGCGAGGGTCGGCTCTGATACCACTTGTAACACCCTTGGTCTCTCCAGACCACCGGTGGTCACTCCTGTTAGCTTAATAGGATTTCTAGACTAACCCCACGGACCAAGACTAGTCTTTTCTACGAACTTTGTCCTCATTCTTGCGCACCCGGTACCCAGTTCCCGGTCGGTCACCCATCCTCAAATTGCTCTAGGCCAAGCACGCTTAAATTTAGACTTCTTTTCAAATGAGCTTCCGGAAAAGAAGTTGCAACTTGTTGGTATGAGTATACTATTAATTCTATTAAGACATGCGCCAGGATCTCACATCAGTCAAATGGGGTGGCCGAAAGAAAGAACCGCACTCTAACTGATTTGGTTAACGCCATGTTAGATACATCGGGTCTTTCCAAGGAATGATGGGGGGGGCTCTAATGGCCACGTGTCATGTCCTAAACCGTGTTCCCGTAAAGAATAAAACCATGACTCCATTTGAGGAATGGGAGAAGAAAAGGCTTAAACTCTCTTACTTACGAACTTGGGGTTGTTTGGCGAAAGTCAATATTCTAATACCCAAGAAGCGAAAGCTTGGACCAAAAACCGTTGATTGTGTTTTTCTGGGATATGCTTTTCATAGCGTTGGCTTTAGATTTTTGATAGTAAAATCTGAGGTATCCTACATGCATGTTGGTACAATTATGGAGTTGAATGATGCGACTTTCTTTGAAGACATCTTTCCTATGAAAGGTATGTCTAGCTCATCAAATCAGGAGATGACTAGTTCGTCTAGTTAGGAATTTGCTATAATTCCTGAACCCACTATGCCGATAGAATACTCTGATGATCCTATGGAGGAGCAAGAGACAAAGGATTGCAAAGTTATTTGGTGATGATTTCATTGTGTACCTTGTGGATGATACTCCCACTTCTATTTCATAAGCCTATTCATCTCAAGATGCTGACTACTGGAAGGAAGCTGCCCGAAGCGAGATGGACTCCATCTTAGCTAATGGTACTTGGGAAGTCATTGATCATCCTTATGGGTGCAAACCTGTAGGATGTAAGTGGGTGTTCAAGAAAAAGCTTAAACCTAATGGTACTATTCAAAAGTACAAGGCAAGTCTTGTGACCAAGGGTTATGCCCAAAAAGAAGGTGAAGACTTCTTCGATACCTACTCACATGTAGCCAGATTGACCACTATTCGAGTACTACTATCCTTGCTGCCTCACATGGTCTTCTCGTTCATCAAATGGACGTTAAGACATCTTTTCTAAATGGAGAGCTAGATGAGGAAATTTATATGGAGCAACATGACGGATTTGTAGTAGATGGTCAAGAAGGAAAGGTGTGTAAGTTAGTGAAGTATTTGTATGGTCTTAAGCAAGCTCCTAAGCAGTGGCATGAGAAGTTTGAAAGAACTTTAACTGCTAAAGGCTTTGTTGTAAATGAAGCTCACAAATGTGTGTACTATTGCCATGGTGGGGGCGAGGGAGTTATTATGTGTCTCTATGTTGATGCATATTGATATTTGGGACCAACCTCGCTGTTATCAAGGAGGTCAAAGAGTTCCTATCTCACTGCTTTGAGATGAAGGACTTGGGAGTGGCTGATGTAATATTAAACATCAAGCTACTAAAGGATGAAAATGGTGGGATTGCACTGCTTCAGTCTCACTATGTGGAAAAGATATTGAGTCGCTTCGGGTATAGCGACTGCAAGTCTTCTCCAACGCCTTATGATTCGAGTGTGCTACTTCAAAAGAATAAAAGGATTGCTAAAGATAAATTGAGATATTATCAAATTATTGGCTTGCTCATGTATTTAGCCAGCGCTACTAGACCTGACATCTCCTTTGCTGTAAGCAAACTGAGTCGATTTGTGTCAAATCTTGTATATGATCATTGGCATGCTCTTGAAAGAGATTTGCGCTATTTAAAAGACACCGAGAGTTATGGTATTCACTATACTGGGTATCCACGGGTACTTGAGGGTTATAGTGATTCAAACTGGATATCTGATGCTGATGAGATTAAGGCCACGAGTGGTTATTTGTTTACACTTTGTGGTGGAGTTGTTTCCTGAAAGTCTTGCAAGCAGACCATCTTAACGAGGTCAACAATGGAAGCAAAACTCACATCATTAGATACAACCATTGTTTAAGTAGAGTGGCTTCATGAGCTCTTGATGGACTTACCTGTGGTTGAAAAACCAATACCCGCCATCCCGATGAACTATGATAATCAAACTGTGATCGTCAAAGTAAATAGTTCTAAGGTTAATATGAAGTCATCAAGGCATGTGAAGAGGAGATTGAAATCTGTCAGGAAACTGAGAAACTCCAGAGTTATTGCGTTGGATTATATCCAAACATCTAAAAACCTGGAAGATCCCTTCACAGAGGGTTTATCACGCAATTTGATAGATAATGCATCGAGAGAGATGGGTTTGAGACCCACGCTATGAGTTGATCCCATTGGCAACCCACTCTATGTGATCGGAGATCCCGTGAATTAGAGCTGGGAGACAAGATATTGGTCAGCTGAGAGGAGAGTATCCCCATATTATATTTAAATCTCCATAAAGGTGCAATACTCTCTTAATCTGCATGGCAGGTTGATATTTATCTTAATGTGTTCCAAGTGGCTTTTATAGGCAGAGATGTTGTCCTGTAAAACATCTCTTGAGGAACACACCTATATAAGTCTGACTATCAAACATCGTTGTCCGTGAGAGTTGGGTACTCTCTAGTAAACTCATGAAAGGCCCTGGAGTATGACATATAAGCTCCAAACCGCGAGGAAGCCGACGGAAGCCCTGTACCGGTCTAGATTTTGTGTGAAACTAGCACGCAGAAAACTTGTAGTTCAAGGCATAGTCCACTATTCAAATTGCTAGCTAGTATAGCATGAAGTTTAACGTGGAAGTTCAACTTAACAGTCTTCGCTACGCATCAGTATATAAAACATTGTTCCGGAATAAAAAGTGATGTGATGTGCCAATGAGACTTTATGGAGGATTGTTGGAATTTGGTTAGTTTTAGGCTGCTGGCCCATTAGACAAATTCTGAAATTCTCTTTGGCCCACTTGTGCATGACAGCATATGGCTGTGCTAGTGGTGCTAAAGTTTTAGGCACACATTTCTAGTGGAAGGGGAGTTGGGCCACCTTATATAGTAGAGTGTTGCACCACTCACTAAGGTGTGACAAGGAAAGAAGCCCTCGCGCCCTCCTCCTCCGACGCTGCCCGCCTTGCCTCGCCGTGTCATGCCTCGTCATGACGCGCGCGGGCCGTGGGTTGCTCGTCGAGCCGAGCTTTATTTTGTTGTTTGGGAAAATTAATTATGAGTCATTAATGGACGCGTCAATTACATCCGTTTCCAATTTTTAAGGATCGTGGAATGTTACTGCGGACGTGGGCTGTGCCCCACGATCTCCCTGACCTGCACTATATAAGCGTCTACGCTAAACCTAATCGTTGATCAATTCACACACGTGCCTACCTCCAGAACCTTGCGCCATCATCTTCGGCTTACTCATCCCAGCTTGCGGCATGCACCGCAGATCGGGACAATAGGCCTCCGGAACCCCGCCTCTCGTGAACCTATACGGGTGAGGGGAGATCGGGTTTTTGGAGAGCGCTCAAGCACGACTACTGGCAACCACGGCATCGTCCGACAACGAGTTCCCGAACGATGACTTCTTCCCGGATGTCACCAACCTCTTCGACAATCTCAATATGAGCGACAACGCTGCTGCGACCGCTGCGCCTGCTACTGCCACCACTGCTATTCAGCCTACATTGTATGTGATCCTCAACTGTCTTTTTCAGATTATGCTGGAGTTCTTTGTTCTAGCGTTTGGTGTAGATATGATAGGTTTATCTTCTATAGATATAATCTGTTCATCTATTTTGTTGATCTGCATAATTGTTTTTAGTGATGTTTGTATGATCATGCTTTACCAGTTTATCATTCGGATTAAATCATATGGATTATTGCTTATATTTCTAACATTGGCCAGAACCGTCAAGACAAGAAAAACTCCATTCGAGCTTCTCTTTGCCCTTCCTCACATACCCACCCAAGGCCGCCCCCCTCTCGTTCTCTTGTGGGGAGCGCCTCGAACTCGAGCCCCGCAAACGCCGCTATCGGCTCGCCTTCCTTCCTTGCACGCACAACCATCTCCTTTTTCAGCGCTCCGCATCTGGTGGAGGTGTGCTGCCGGCGCCGGCGCAGGTCCGTAGAACCACCCGGAAGGACGCGCGAGGCGAGCGGCATCACATCTTGCACGACAGCTGCTTGATGTTTTGTCTCACTGGGAGACCTTAGGCTCTCGTCGTTAAATCATTCAGACCTGAAGGTGTTCTGTAGAATTATTAATAGCAGCAGTAGTTCAGTGTTTTTTTTTTGGTGTTGCAACACAAGGTTAGATTGCACGAAGGCATGTATTTATTGCTGGTTCCATACTTTAGCGGTGCTCCTACATGCCACATAGTATATTATTAAAACTGTCTGGATAGATTATTTGTTCCCAGAGGTGAAAGTTGTCACTGACCACATTCATTTTGTAGGATGACAGGATGATCTTGCTCCCCATCCCTCTGTTTTCTCTGACCTGACGGCTTGAAGCAATTTGCACGGCTGTGATGCTTACCCGGGTTTGCCGCTTACAAAGCTTACTGCAGGTTTGAGCTTCTTTCATGCCCGACCTGCTCTGATTCAGTCCGTGTCTTGCTGGATTAATATATCCTGATTCAGTCTGCGCCTGCTTGGATTAATCACGCTGTGCAAGGTTGTTGTTCGTGTTGTCCTAGATAATGACTATGCACTGTATCATATTTGACCTATGCAAACTCCTTTCACCCTCGTTGCTTATGGTATCCTCTGAGTTCTTAACAACTACTCCCTCCGTTTTCAAATATAAAATGTTTTAGGTTTATGAAAAAAAAATATCTAGACTTATTTTAGAGTGTAGATTCACTTTAAAGTTGAGTGGACCTATATACTAAAAGTAGTATAGATACATTTGTTTCATAAAGCTAAAACATCTTATATTTTAAAACAGAGAGAGTATAAGGTTCTTGCTAAAAAACTTGTTGATTGCTTCTTAGTTGTTATCTTGGCAAGAGAAATAACAGGTGTCTTATAGATGGTATTGAGAAAAAGTCTATTTTCAACCGTGAACTTGTAGCGGTTTAAACCCTAAAATCGAAATCCCGGTGGATCGTACACTGAACTATGCAATTCCAGTCTAAATCAGACCCTAGACCTGGTTGACTAAATTGACCAATGCCAAGTAGAGATTTTTTTTAAAAAAAACCTCAATAAATGAATATGTTGCCCACCCGATTCCTCTCATCTCTCTGTGTGTTTCTCGAGCGCAGCCGCCACCGTTCTCCTGTGAGACTCCCTCGTTGCTCGCGAAAAAATCCCCCGTTCCTCTCATCTCATTCTGACTTTCTTCCGTGTATTCCATAGTAGAAGGCGGAAGCCACACAAGCTGAGAGGTGTTGGCGGCGGGGAAGGATAGACCGACAGAGGAGGTAGGCGGCGACGGCCGGTCTCGCAGCAGCGAAAAGAGTGTAGGAGAAGTAAAGGAGCTGCAGAGGTGGGCTCGCAGGCAGCGGCGGCAGTCTCGTACGAATTTTTCTCCGTTTGCTTCTCTAGCCATTGCTATTGGCCGCAGCAAGATGAAAAAAGTCAAATGGGTCAAGTGAATCCTTTCTAGAGGTCCACGAGTAAACCAAGTACCAGTATCTCTTTTCGTAACAAATCAGCAAAAATCATAGTTGCTACTACTAGTTTACGGAGCAAAGGATGACTCCAAACGAGGAATTTCATGTGGATCGTGTGGTGGCGCTCCTGCTGGGTCCAAGCAGTGTAGGCTGAATCGACGAGCGGAGCAGGTGGCTGCAGTCGATTGCCATCTGGGACCGTACTCCCTTCCATCTCTCCACCCGATCTGGTCAATATATTGCCTCACTAGTCAATAGGTGTTTATAGTTCACATGTCCACTGTTCATTTTATTTGCAGTTGACCAAATCCAACTGATCGTGTGATAAAGCATCTGCTATATCATCAATCTAGGCGATCACAAAATGAAACATATATATGGATACGCACCTGATATATTTCCTTAATGTACTGAAGTTCAGGAAAAAAACAAACCGCGTGGGCGGAAAAAGAAGAAACAATACGATTCTACTGAAGTTCACAGAGGTACTAGGGTTAGGATTAAGAAAACTTTTTAAGATGCAAGGTTTGAAAGGATTGTTTTGGAATATTGAAGGATTTAGAGACACGGCAAAACACTCATTCACGTCGGAAACTATTAGAGAACAAAGATTAGATTTTGTTGCTCTACTTGAGATAGGGAGGTTGAATTTCACGATTCCCTTTCTTAAGCACCTCACGCCTGGGTTGGAGTTTGCATGGTTTTGCCTACCACCGCACGGGCGTTCAGGGGGTATCCTTGTGGGTATTAACATGGCAACTCTTAAAGTAAACAAAGTTGACACGGGTGAGTACTGTGTGAAAATTCATTTGAAATGCCCTGCGGATGGTTTAGAGTGGATTTTGGTACCTATTTATGGGGCTGCTCAAGATAATCTTAAACACGAGTTCCTTGCAGAATTGGTCCGTGTATGTGAAAATGAGACTTTACCGTTATTAGTTGGGGGGATTTTAATATACTTAGGCGAAGAGAAGATAAAAACAATGATAAGTTTCATGCTCGTTGGTCCTTTGTTTTTAATGCAATAATAGAAAGTTTAAATTTGCGAGAGATTGCTCTCTCGGGTAGACAATTTACATGGACAAATCGTAAGGAAATTCCCACTTACGAAAAACTTGATTGGATTCTTGCTAGTGTGGAGTGGGAACAAAAGTTCCCTCTCATGACGGTAAAGGCCATGACACGGTCTGGATAGATCATACGCCGCTTCTGATTGACTCAGGAGTCCAAGCTCATTTGGGAAATAATCCGAGATTATCGTTTTAACTTTCGTGGCTTCGGCAAGAGGTTTTTTGATATGGTGGCGGGTCAATGGGCAGCGATGACCGTTGAAGGCACACCGGTTGAAAGATGGCAGCGCAAGATGGGTCATCTGCGTCGCTTCCTTCGGGGGTGGGCCAAGAACCAAAGTGGAAAATATAAGAAAGAAAAAGAAAAACTTTTATCGATCATTGATGATTTAGATATTAAGGCTGAAACCGATGTACTCACGGCTGAGGAAAGAATTAAATTGAGATGTGATAATGAGCAAGTGTCTAGACTTAGGCGAGACGAGGAGTCCAAGTGGGCTCAGCGAGCCAAAGTAAAGCATATTCAAGAAGGAGGCGATAACACAAAATATTTTCACCTGATCGCTAATGGTAAGCATAGGAAGAAAAGGATTTTTCAGTTAGAGTAAGACGAAGGAACTATTGTGGGGGAAGAGAATCTAAAAGTGTATATTTTGGCATATTATAAGAAACTTTTTGGGGAGTCAAGTCCTAATAGTTTTACGTTAATGGAAGAAGTGAATCAGGATATCCCGCAAGTTTCAGGGCAGGAAAATGAAATTTTAGTATCTGAATTTACTGAAAAAGAAGTGTTTCATGCTATTTTAGAGATGGAACATAACAAGGCTCCGGGTCCGGATGGCTTCCCCGCAGAGTTTTCTCAAATTTTTTGGGAAATTATTAAACAGGATATGATGGCTTTATTTGCACACTTGCATAAGGCCGAATTGCCCTTGTTTAGATTGAATTTTGGTGTGATAACCTTACTTCCCAAAAAGGAAAATGCGGTTCAGATTCAACAGTACAGACCCATTTGCCTTCTTAACGTCAGTTTTAAAGTGTTTACAAAGGTAGCAACTAATCGTATTACTGTGATTGCTCACAAGATAATAAGACCAACACAAACAGCTTTTATGCCTGGTAGGCATATTTTAGAGGGGGTGGTGGTGCTACATGAAACCATTCATGAGATTCATAGGAAAAAAGGGATGGTATTATGTTTAAAATTGACTTGAATAGGCATATGATAAAGTGAAATGGCCATTTTTACAGCAAGT
This sequence comes from Avena sativa, assembly GCA_916181665.1. Taxonomy (NCBI): domain Eukaryota; kingdom Viridiplantae; phylum Streptophyta; class Magnoliopsida; order Poales; family Poaceae; genus Avena; species Avena sativa. The sequence goes on from OV702296.1 coordinate 390,540,689, forward strand.
CCTTCGTATGAAAGGATTTGACCCTTTGTGGTGTAAATGGATAGGGAACTTTGTACAAGGTGGGAGTGTTGGGGTCTATGTCAATAATGATATTGGACACTACTTTCAAACGAGAAAGGGTTTAAGACAAGGGGACCCGTTATCTCCTATGTTATTCAATATTATTGCCGATATGCTAGCTATATTAATTGCTAGAGCTAAAGAGAAGGGAACCACTAGCAATCGTACGCCGATTGTGCTGTCCCATCGGACCACTGCTAACCCGTCCGATGGAAAGCAAGCTGACCGTCCATCTTTCATGCAGGGAGACTAGTATACTTGCTTATTTTACGACACCTGATTGCTTGCTTCTATAGTTAATGCTCCCATCATGCACATCCGTTTACTGCTCCCTCGTCTTCATTCTTGCGTCCATGCGTCTCACTCCCCATAGTTGACGCCTGCTTTCATCCTCCTTTGTGGAAGAATGGCGCATCTGAAGGAGACCATCGAGTATTCGGCACATACCAATCCATTTTTTCGTCGTGCTTCGTGTCTGATTGATCCTCCAGTACAGGAGATGGGTGATGTTGTAAGGGACGGAATTGCTTCCAGAGGTCAACCTTTAGGAAACCCCCATGTCGTGAACCCACCTGATGTTGAGGTATGGCTCGGTAGATTCGAAAATAGCCAATCTTCCTTCTTTGCACTGCGTTTGTATGATACCTGGAAGCGTTGTATGTTACTTAGTAAGTTTCGTGGTTGTTTAGATGCTAGGTTGGAGCTTTGTTTCTTAATGCATGAAGATTTTATGTATTCAAGGAAGCTATCTTTTGTAGTAGCAGAATTTTTTAATTCATCAAGATTTTCTTCTAACCATATAGAGCATATATACTCATCATAAGAAGATACCGGCTGTCAATGTTGTATTGTAACATGTAGCAAGAGTTTTAGAAAACTGTTTTTTTTTGTTATTGGACAATGTACATGTTGAAGCATATGAATTTAGACGTGGAAGCTTGTTGATGCATTGTTGAAGCATGGTACTGAGCTATTTTTACATTCTTTTGTAGTAGCAGAATTTTTTTACTTCGTGAAGCTTTGCTTCCAACCATATAGAGTGTATAAACCTATCATAAGAAGCTACCGGCTGTCAATGTTGTATTGTAACATCTAACACGAGCTGTCAAAATAGTTTATTGTTATTTGGAGAATCCGCATGTTGAAGCATATGAATTTGGACGTGGAAGCATGTAGATGCATTGCTGAAGCATGTTACTGAGCTATTTTTTTACATGCTTCCATGTGCAGGATGTTCAAGTTGATAACCACGATAGCTCCTTAAATCCAGAAGGCGGTGAAGGTGATAGTTCGAGGCCATTATGCCCGCATGTTGGGATGGTATTCAACAGTGTCGATGAAGCACAAATGTTTTATAATGCATATGCAGAGAAACAAGGATTTGGCAGTAGGATTGGATGCTCTAGAAGGAGTCAGAAAAAGGGATGTGATCATTTAATCAGGAGAGATTTCGAGTGTTCGCATGCAAGGAAGGATAATTTTGCTGGTAGTGGATTAGATCCTGAGGTGTTTGATACGGTGGATCAGGCTACGGAAGCAAGAACTGAAACTCAGAATTTTGGCAGTTCAGCGGTTCCTGAAAAAAGGAAGAGAAACAAGCTCAAGCGACATGATTGCAAGGCTCGGATGTCTGTTGGGCTAAGGAATGATAAATGGGTAGTAACCATTTTCGTTGAGGAGCACACACATCCCTTGATGATTAGGGAAGAGTGGACAAGGTATTATAGGTCACATCGTAAGGTGCCTTATGAAGACTACATGTTGATTAGGACATTGCATAATCGCAACGCCGACACATCTCTCATCATGGCCACACTAGGAGATTTGCATGGAACTCTCCGTACCTTGCCGTACACAAACCGGGATGTTGCAAACATTAGAACTAAATTGAGAAATGAGGTGCCGCAAAATGACTTGTCAAAAACTATAGAGTATTTTCGGAAGCTTCGTGCAGAGAGTCCTCAATTCTACTATGATGTCAAACGAGATGAGAACAATGCTGTCAGGGGTGTTTTCTGGGTTGATGGCCGGACACGTGAGGTGTACAGTAAGTCCAAAGACTGTGTATTTTTTGACACCACATTTTTGCACAAACCGCTATGATATGCCTTTTGCACCAATTGTTGGGATAAACAACCACATGCAAACCATAATGCTCGGGTGCGCATTGATACCAGATGAGTCAAAGGAGACATTCAAGTGGGTGTTTCAGACGTGGATGGATGCAATGGGCCAGGAGCATCCAACATGCATAATGACGGACCAGGACCAAGCAATGGTGGGTGCTATAGATGAGGTGTTTCCTGGAATTGTGCATCGTTGTTGCCTGTGGCATGTGCTTCGGATAGCAAAGGACAAACTTGGAACACTTTCCTGGACACGTGAAGGTTTTGAGAAGGAGTTTTTTATTGTATTTATGGTTCCGATACGGCTGAAGAATTTGATAATATGTGGCAGCAGATGGTGTCGAAGCATTCTCTAGGAGAAAACGAACACCTTATTAGAATGTGGGGGTGTAGGAATACTTGGGCACCAGCCTACTCAAGAAGAACTTTTTCCCTTTCACTGGTACAACTGGGAGATCAGAGGGGTTGAACTCGTTTTTTAAGAAGCTTGTGCATCCACAGGACTCGGTATGGCAATTTGTGAAGCAATACGAGTATATACAGGAAACAAGGCTAGATCGGGAGGACAATGCTGGCTTCCTAGGAGAGGCCACAACAGCAGCCGTGTGGTCCAGGTACGTGATGTGAAATCTCGTAATATGTTTGCTATGTATTTGATGTTTGATGATGCCTTTTATAAGTTCCTTGTTGTATTTGCAGTTACAAGATTGAGGAGCAAGCATCCAGATTTTATACTAGGGCTGCTTTTGCGAAATTTAGGGAACTCATGCAGATGACAACAGCATATAGCATATACCCGGGTGTAGGTGAAGGGGTGTCGTACGAGCTTCATAGAAATGAAATAGGAGCAAAAAAGATTCGGATAGTAAGTTATGACCAGGAGGAAAGCTCTTCCACATGTACGTGCAACAGGTTTAATGTGAATGGCATGTTGTGCCAACACATACTGAAAGTTATGGTGCATACCAATGTGCAAGAAATACCTAAGAAGTACCTGCTTCATAGATGGTCTGAGGCTGCAACTTATTTTGAAACACCATGCAAAAAAGAGTTTACTGGTTATAACATAATCCCAGATTCAAACACATTGAGGTACAATGCCCTATGCAAGATGTTGAACAAGCTTGCATCACAAGCATGTTTTGGCCCAGAATCATACAAGATTGTTCAAGGTGGGGCAGAACATTTAACGACTCTTGTTGCCAATTTCCGAGAATCTCATGGAGTGGCAGAAGAGGAAGCATCTGAAGAACTAGAGGAAACAGAGAACAATTTGAAGAATCCGCCACGTTCTGCCAAAAAGGGTCGTCCGGCTAAAAAGAGAAGAGGAGGAAGCCAGCGGTGGAGGTTCGACAGGAGGAAGCAAAGAAAAAGGGGACTAAAAGGAAGAATTATGCATGCTCGAAGTGTCGGGAGGATGGTCACATCAAAAGGCATTGCCCTTACTTGTTACTGGAGAACAAGGAAAAAGCTGAGCGCGACGAACGCTTACGTTGTGAAACAGAGCTCACATTGTGAATCCCTTGTCTATTTCAAATGTTTGGTACACTTGTTTAAGTTTATTTCCCATGAACAGTACCGTTCCATATAATTTATTTCCCATGAACAGTACCGGCTTCATGTTTCCATCCGTTGCTGCCTTTCTCATTTTTTTCTTGAAAAGACTTGATCTCTGACATTGTATGTCGAAATATCTGTTCTGCCCAATCAAATTCACGAACGAGTGTAGACTGACCGAGGCTTCCAAGATATTCAAGAGGCAGCATAATGCTGGTTCCAGGAAAGAAGTATGTACCAATCACCACCATGAAGAATGTCCTAAACCATGTTTCCGGATCCAACTCATCATCATAAAGCATCTTTTCCGCATGGTGAATTGGCGCCCTCTTTCCAGCTGTGTTATATTCAATTTTGTAGAATTCACGATATGGTGATTCATCATGGTCACCAGTGAGCACTACCGGCCTAGTTCCACGAGGAAGCCCGAGAGCTCTAACTACCATTTCTTTGTTGAACACTATGCTTGTGTTGTTGCGAGTGTTCCTGAATTCACCGAGGTCAGCATCAATCCTTAATATTATCCATTCAAGCAGGCCCTTAGGAGCTGAGAAAGTGCAAATATGCAGAAGAACACCCCACCCTCTATCAATAATGAGATTTCTCCGAGTATCCTTAAGCCCTATGACTATGTCCCTCAACCTAGTTGCTGAAAAACGACTCTTGAGCATACAGTTTGGATCAGCATCCTTGGTCATTATGTAGATGTTTGCTGCAAGAAATATCAAAAGCATGCTATTGAGTGAGATTTGAAGGAACTATGTAGAAGCAAACATTCAGTTATCATGTGAAGTAGGTACATTACTAAGGAAGTGTGGGAAAAGGAAGCATAAAAATTGTTTGGTAGCAGCGTGTTACAATATATGTGGAAGCAGGCATATTTGAAAAGATTAATATGCAATGATTTCTGCCAATTTGTCTAAACGTGTGTCCAACTTCACCATGATCATCAGCGTATAATTATGTGAAACTACAGGAAGCATGAAAATACATTCAACACACCATATAAAAACGCAGCAGTACGTGGAAGCATAAAAATATGGCGGCCATTGCTAATATATATGTCACACATCCTAAGAAGCATCATAGAAACACAAGAAATTGCAGCAGACAATATTAGAAATATATCACAACATATAGGTATATTAATTGGTTGTAAAGTTTAGAACCATATTTGATTTAAAAAGTATGAAAACATATATGTATATGAATCATTTGTGAGCATAGGAAGCATGGAAACATAGAAGCGTCGATTTACTTATACGAAGTATATTGCAATCTCTTTAGAAGCATATAAATTTGAAATGTATAAGCCAATTGGTTCCCGCTAATTGTATGAAGCATGTACCAGCTACATCAACATCTGTACATACTTCCTGACACAAAGAAGCATGGACTGAAGCAGTACATGGAAGCATAAAATTAACTAATATTACCCAGTACAAAAATCTGAAAACTTGCAATGTACGATCAAAAAATTGGTTATATGATTCGTCTGGACAAATTGAATTCAGAATTCCAAAATGGTAGATGTATACAAGGACTTGTAGTTCATAAATTTCAGAAAAATAGACACACATGGAGATCAAGGAGTAGCTATTACCTTCTGCCCCAAACGTGTTGCCGCTGAAGGGAGAGCTGCGACAGGATTGAGCCGAATCAAACAACTATAATCGATCAATACTGCTGGCGGGAGCGACGTGCGTGAAGCCGGTGGAGCGAACGTGCGTGAAGCCGGTGCACGAAGCAAACCAGCTGCCGGCGCCAGTGGTCGATAGGGATTTAGCAGATTCGTTGAAGAATTGGGGCAAGAGGAGGAGAGGGTGGTTGGAGGTTGAGCTGGGCGACGAGGCTGTGAGTGTGCTCGGCTTGGGGATCGATCTATGGAGTCTGAGGCCGATTTGGGAAGCGTCGATTTGGGAGCAATCAGTGTGGGAGGCGTTAGGGGGAGCGGACGGGTAACTAGCAATTACTCTTCCCATGATTTTAGGGATATTATGGTCAGGTTACTGCGTGAGAAAAAATGGAGGAGCCGTTCGATGGGGAACTGAATCGACGACGCTGGAGTGGGCCGACGAACGGACTCCCATCGGACTCCGTTACATAGCATTTACCTAAAGAGAATGGTCAGGTTGGTGGACTAATACCTCATCTTGTCGAGGGGGGGTGTCTATTCTTCAGTATGCCGATGATACAATTTTGTTCATGGGACATGATTTTCAAAAAGCGGTGAACATGAAACTTATTCTATGCATTTTTAGCAGTTATCTGGACTTAAAATTAATTTTCATAAAAGCGAGATTTTTTGTTTTGGAAAAGCTTTCGAACAAGTGAATGAATATAAGGAGATTTTTGATTGTGAGTCGGGATCTTTACCATTTAGGTATCTTGGTGTGCCTACACATCATAGGAAGCTCCGCAACTCCGACTGGAACCTAGTTGAAAATCGTTTCGAGAGTAAATTAGGTTGTTGGAAAGGTACTCTTTTCTTATGGGGATAGGTTGGTCCTCATAAACTCGGTTTTGTCCAGCATGCCCATGTTTATGCTTTCTTTTCTAGAAATACCGAGGGGTGTTCGGAAAAGACTAGATTATTTTTGTTCACGATTTTTCTAGCAAAATGGTGAACATAAGAAGAAATATAGATTATCGAAATGGAACATCTTGTGCCGTCCAAAAGATCAAGGTGGGTTGGGAATTGAATTTTTGGAGCTCAAGAGTAGATGTCTTTTGAGCAAATGGCTATATAAACTTTTAATGGAAGAGGGGGTGTGGCAAGAGCTGCTACATAATAAATATTTAAAGAATAAAACCTTATCACAAGTAGAAGCAAAACCAACAGATTCCCCGTTCTAGAAAGGCATAATGCGAGCAAAGGATGACTTCTTTGCTAGAGGTCGATTCAAAATTGAGAGTGGTAAAGATACACGGTTTTGGGAGGATGTTTGGCTAGGGGAGGGTCGCTTGCTAAACAGTATCCAACTCTTTACAACATTGTGAATAGAAAAAATATGTCTGTTTATGATGTGTTATCTCACAATCCACTTAGGATTACTTTTCGTAGAAATCTAAATGGGGATAAATGGGTTTTATGGTTGCAACTAGTTCAGAGACTGATGTCTATAACTTTGTCAGAAAATAAAGATACTTTCATATGGAAGCTAAAAGACAACAGGGTATTTTCTGTTAAGTCTATGTATGAAGACTTTATGAATAGACATCCTAAGTTCCCATCTCGATAACTTTGGAAATTAAAATTACCTCAAAAAATTAAGATCTTTATGTGGTTTCTTCATAATAAGGTTTTGCTAACTAAAGATAATCTTGCCAAGCGGAAGTGGGATGGATGTAAAAAATATTGTTTTTGTGACGAGGTCGAATCAATTGAACATTTATTTCTTTCATGTCCCTTTGCTAGAATTATTTGGCGTATTGTTTTCTTCACTTATGATCTCCCTCCTCCAACCAATATCACTAATATGTTTGGGAATTGGCTTAATGGAGTGGATAGGACAAATAAAGCTAGAATTCGTATAAGCGTTTCAGCTTTATGTTGGTCCATATGGAAGTGCCGAAATAATATTATATTTAACAAGGCTAAAGTTCCATCTTTTTTGCAGGTTATTCATACGGCGTCACACTGGATTCAGCTATGGTCTTTCTTGCTCCCAGAGAATCAGCGGCATTCTATGGTTACCGGATACAATCGCCTGGTGGCGGTTGCATCGGATATCTTCAACCAAGTTTCCTGGCGGCATACTAGTAGATTGACATCTGTCTAGCTTTAGTATGCTTTCTCTTGTGAGGTTTTCTGTTTTTTTTTCAGATGGTTGGTGTTTGTATCAACCTTATCTGATACATGAGATGTTTTTTACCTTTTGTACTATTTGTTACTTGATACTTTTTTAATAAATGGCTGCGTGCATCTGAAGATGCAGAGGCCGGGGTCGACCCCATTTCAAAAAAAAATCCTTAATGTGTCTATTCATTTACGAACAATTGAAACACACAGGATTTTGTTTGTTAGGCATTTTTTGGGTAGATTTGTTCACCGCGGTCTTGTCATTTAGAAGTTCTGCATATCCTAACCTACGATCACCACCTGAGTTGTACGAAGCTTCACAGCGGGTACTTCGAGATAGGCCATGCGGCATTTTCTTGAAAATGATAAGACATTGAATTTCTATAAAACCATTGGAGATAGCTTAGGGACTTAGTTCAGGTTTCTCTTTAGCATGGAGAAACCGAACATGGAGTCGACCAAGACATGTTGCAAAAGTTTGGCGAATGTAAAAATGAAGGAAATTAATTTGGAATGTAATATTTTGGCTGTCTTTGATGATTTTTTGCAACCAAACTGTGATTTTAGTCACATGGGGCTTCTTAGCTTGTGAGGCACTATACTGTTGTGCACATGTACATGAATGTGTGGCCTAACAGCAATGCACGCCTGTTGCTAACAGAAACCCCGCCGATTGTATTGATTTGTTCTCATTTCTTTGTGGAACTATTGTGAAGGAAAGCAAGACTTGACCATCTAAAAGCTTCAAGTAAACATTAAACAATCATTGAACAGGGTGTCATATGATACGAGAGACCAACGGCATGGCCTAGGAGGAGAACCTTGGCACCCCATCTGTAACAGCTGCCGTTTTGTCTTGGTAATGGGGTGAACATGAGTACTGAGGAGCCCCTAGCTAGTGCGCTTCATCTTGGTATTACGTGGCCGGAACACTTCTGTCTCTCCAAACTGTTGTACACCATGAATGGAAAACATATCATCTAGTAACAAAAAACTCAAAACATGCTCGAATGGCCGGACATAGGTAAGAGCTGCGGGTTATTTACAATTCAGCAGTCATGGCAGGAGAATCGGGCGCAAACAAACTAAGCATGTTGTTGTAATAGTGTTGGTCCAACATGTGCGGGAATCATTTTTTGTCTGGTAGAAGTAGAAATAGGGTTCACAAAAACTGAAAATTACAAGTCCAGACATGCAATGAGACTATCATACGGTTCATATTACATCAAGAAATTCAAAGACATGATGAGAAATTTCCGTCAAATGAAAATGGCGTGAGGTACCCATGAAGCCTCCGGAAATGACAATACCAGCTTCTCCTTAGTCCAAATAAATGGGGTGCGCAGCATCCAAACTGGAGGTGCAAGCATATTGAATCATGAGTAAAAAGGGTGCATGCAATATATTTATTTCAAGATAGCAAAGATAAAGGTGAAAAACATTTTTTGTGGCCAAATTTTAGTGCAATGTGTGCTGTATTCAAAAGGGATTCAGGGTTGAAGGTTCCATTCACTTACTGTACAACACCGCTCCAAGAAATCCATTAATAGCACGAACTATTGCGCTCCACCAACCAAAATCCACTGTCCACCTAAGATAAGATGGGTTACAATATTTGTTAAGCTACAGTAAATGGACTTATGAGTAATATATATATAACTTTATGCTGAAATTACCTTTGCATTGTCTGATATGCGTTCCAGCCAACAAGGATCATGCCGAAATACATCGCACCCAGGGCAAAAACCAAATGAAAATATCCGAATCCATATGGAATATTGTCCTCGGACTGTTCTTCATTATTAAACTGCAAATAGTTGATGATCTTTTTAGCCGTACAAGAAAGCTAGCATGTTTATTGATAGGGAATTCAGAGAATACTGTAAACGATTGCTACAATACGAGAAATCCATCAAAGTAGTTGTGGTTCTAAAAATGTCATCCAAGGAGTGCCATCGTTCCAGAAATGGCATTTCCACCAGTTAGCAGTAATTGACCATTAACTTTTTTTGAGGGAATTTTGACCATCAACTTAGTAGAGTAATAAAAGGTTAACCGTCCGGAACAAGAGCTAGCTACACGATGCGTTATTCTATGGTTTCAACAGGAGGCAATCAAGTTCTCCCCTCGATACACCGGTTCCACTGTCGGTTCCCCTACCGTTCCACATCCCTATGGTGGCGGGAGGCTAGGGTGACCTCGGATCCGTGTGTCCGGTCACATAGGGTCTTCCAGTTAGTTTGTCTCCGGTGAAGGGAATCAACCACGCTGAGAGTATATGTCCTCTGACTCGCTCCTGATCAATTTCCTTTCTCATAGTGTCATTGACGAGCTGTGTATTGGAGTCGATCGCCAAACATTAGGTCTGGCATGATTTACGTCTATCTACGACAATAGTGTTATACAGAGGGGATGATGTCACAACATATTAGTGTCCCCAAGTTGCATTTCTGTCTAATGAAGCTCAGCCATTTACGTATCCATCAGGGAACTCGTGAGTTTAGTGTCACTGATCGTTGTCTGGCAAGAGTCGGGATTATCTCCCGACCAAGCTTGGTTAACTCGTGAGTTTGGTGTCACTGATCGTTGACTGATCGTTGTCGAGGGATGCAAAAGGAAGTTGTTGCTGATACTTCCAAGGACTTATTTCTTATTCTTGTAAGATGTTCTTGTAAGAGATGGTTTGAGTTAATACATGGCCTTGGGCCTTTTGTTCAAAAAAAATCAATGAACTTGCTAGATTTTTAGTCAAGTATCGAAATTACCCTCAAATCTTTCAAAAAGGGAAAAGTATCAATCAAACAGAAAGTGTCGTTGGCTCTTGTGCTCCATGGCTCTCTTCAATTTTAAAAAACTAAATTCATATTTTCAAGTTTTTAAAAATCTAAAAAAAATTCTGGGCATAGTCAATGTTGTATCCTACACCTGCAAAAAAAAATTGTATCCTACAAGCGTGCAAAATCGTAACCCGAATTTTTTATATTGTAAGTCACACAAAAATGATAAATCTGATAAAATTTGGAGATTCGAAACTATGTATACGTAGGTCCACAATTTTTCCATTTTTCTGTAGCTCATATTATAAACTATTTGAAAATGATATTTTACATACGTGTGGGATATATTATTGGCTACATTTAGATATTTTTTCAGTATTTGTTGAAAACTTAGAATTATTTTTTATTTTTGAAAAAACAGGATCACTCATCCCCTTGTGCAACTCCCAATCAAAGATGAAAAAAGAAAACAACCTGACCTAGTCGCTTTTGGGCCTGGCTCATATAACGATGTTTGGATTTCTGCCTGGTTTTTGTAACCCGGTTTTCTATTTTTCTGGTGGATTGTTTGTTTTTATCGTTTTTCAGTTTGTCCAAACATTTATATAAATTTGATTTTTTTTAAAATATAAACATTTTTTAATATGAATATTTTTCAAAATTTGGATAGTTTAAAATTTGAATACTTTTGAAAATATGAATGTTTTCTAAATTTAGAACATTTTTTAATATACTTTTTTTATTTTCGACATTTTTTTGAATCTGAACTTTTTCAACTTTAACATTTCTGAACTCTGAAAAGAAAAAGAAACAGAAAAGAAAAAGAAAAAGAAGAGGAAAGTAGGAAAGAAAAAACTTTAAAAAAGCCATACGCTAAAATGGGCCTGGCCCATACCCCTCGTGGGGTGTGCGGCGCCGGGTAAGTACCGACCTGGTCGGCATATAGAATTTTCCGTCCCTACCCGTTCATGTCCCGCATCTCGTCTCTTCACTTCTTCCATCCCCAGCCGCCGGCCAAGCCTGGATGTGCCGCCGTGGAGCCAAGCTAGCCCACCTCAGTCAGTCCTCCACCTTCCAGCTCCGCCTCCCGCATATCACCCCGTCATTCTTCTTCCCCGACCTGGTGCGCTGCGACGCCGCCACGATGCCTAGCTAGTCCACAGCCGGTCGCCCCATCCCTACACCATCGAGCCAGAGCCGCCTCACCTTCTTCCATTCCATCCCTCCTACCCTGCCAGCTATCCTGATTAGAAACCCTAGAACAAAAGGCAGCTCGAGGTGGAGGTGGCTACGGCGCCGCCGCTGGATGAGACGCGACCAGCAGCGCCCACCACAATGGAGGAAGCCTCCTAGCTGGGTATGTGCATCCTCTTCTTTTCTCATCCCCTCTTGGCTCTGTGCTTTGTGCTAGTAGTTATAGATTCAGGAGGTTCTCAGCGTGCCAATGTTGGCGATGAGTTTGTTCTTGCTTTACTAAAAACATGAATATTGCACTTCTACTTAAGTGGACTGGAAGCTGTTTCAAAACGAGGACGGCTTGTGGGCTGATCTGATCATAGCCAAGTATTTAGGCGAAAATGATATCTTCTCATGCAATGTTCCTCAACATGGATCCCAATTCTGGAATATAATGCAAAAAATCAAGTGGTACTTTAAATTGGGTGCCAAACATCAGGCCTAGGATGGTAGACGTACTTGTTCCTGGATGGATTTGTGGTCAGGGACATTACCTCTTCGCGATAGATTTCCTAGGTTATTCAGCTGCTGTGCTGACCCTTATATCCAAATTTCGGAGGCCAGAAATGCTGATGGATGGCATCTGCTGTTTAGACGCCCATTTGGACTAGCGGAAGCGGTTGAATGGGATAACCTCACTAGGGAAATTCTGAGCTTTAATAGATCCTCCCAACGTGATATTATAACCTGGTCTTTAGAAGCCTCGGGCAGGCTTTCTACAAGATCGATATTCTTGAGACTGTGGCAAGGGGCGGCAGCCACCCATTTCAAATGTACCTCTGAAGATCAAAATCTTCCTTTGGCAGATGATCCGGGGGAGACTACCCTCGAGTCAGCAAAGCGCCAAGGACCTTATAATGGGATGTGTACCCTTTGCGGTGAACTTGAGGATTGTAACCATATCTTCTTCTCATTTCCGTTGGTGCAATTCAAATGGGCAGGAGTCCAGGAGCTCTTGCAATGCAGCTGGAACCCAGCAGGGGCCCAGCAGGGGCTGGGGAATTCTTAGCCATCTTTCATGGTCTTTTGGGCACGATACTTTAATTAGTTTGGTTTACCTTTGCACCCCAATGCTGCGCTTTGTGGAACAATAGAAACAAACTAACAATTGAAGGAAAGATCATTGGGTTGTTGCACCCCAATGTTGGGCTTTGTGGAACAATAGAAACAAACTAACAATTGAAGCAAAGATCATTGGCAACCTAGCTGATGTGATGTTCCAAATGACCCCTTATATGCAGAGTTGGAAGGTGTTGGTCAGACCAAAGGACAAGGTGCTGCTGGAGACAGCTAGACGTCTATAGGCAAAGACTGAGAAGAGCCTAGGATGAGATCTTTGTTTTAATCACCTGCTTGTGGGTTGCATCTCCTAATTTGTACTTAAGCTCTTTGTCTTCTGTTTAGGTACCGTTAGCCGGTTAGGGTGCGGAACCTTGCTGTAATATCTAAACCTGATACTATGTCTGTGCTGCCATTCAAGGCTTTATTTATAAAGCTCGGCCTTTGGCCTTTTGTTTAATCAAGAAGTTGGTGCGTGCCACTAAGATTCAGCCGGAATGGACAAACATACCTGGAGCCAATCGTCTTCGCCAATGCTGAGAGTCGAATATGCCATAAAACAAAGACTCTGCCAATGTTCAAATAACATATCATCAATTATCTAAATAGAACCATAGATATGGATTTGAACAGAAGGGAGGATGCATATACCACGATGGTAAGCCAATCTGGACCTTTTGGGTCATTTGCTTTAGCGGACTCCCTGTGTGGCACACTTTGGTGCGAATTTCACAGTGCAAAGAAAATAATTAATGTGTGGCATAAGTTAACATGAATCAAACCTGGTCCAATAATCACTAATCAATGGTATGCAGGAAAATCAAGTATGATTTTTTACCTTCTAATTACTGTCCAAGACATGGCCATGATGTAAAATAACATCAGTCCTAGTGCTAGCCACCCTGTCGTGACCTGATTTTTTTGCAATGGATAACAAATTTACTATGTTATTATACGTGACCTGATTTTTGCAGTGGATAACAAACTTATTATGTAATTATAGTATTCAATCCACAACACAAAGTTTGAACCTAAAGTTTATTTACCTCAGACTTCAAATAAATGCAGATCATGATGACCATCAGCACTAGTGTGATGCCCGCAATCGCGAATTCAACTGTGTTTGACCGGTTCTCGTGCAATAGCCAGAAGATGACTCCAAAAGAACCGAAATTCAATAGGATGGTGGTAGGCCGCACTAGCCAACGCCTGCAAGCAGACCACCCAATCCAGTGCTATTATTAGATTCAGTGTATATACTAGAAAAAACTCGAGTACTACATGAGAAATCGTACCGTCTCTCAGGATTTAACTGCTGCCATGTATTTGCCCGCATGATGAATTTAGTAACACTTATGAGCTGAATAATAAGAAATAGCCTATGCAAGATCGAAAACAATGTAACATGTGTTAGTGACCGAAACATAATCACATAATGCATATATTCAAAATGTAAAGTTGCGGGTACCCTGCTCCAGCTCGTGCAATGTTCCCTGAAAAATGTGGTACAAACAAAAACCATCATCAACAAATTACTATCTGAAATACTAAACATATTAGTTCCGAAATCATTTTATGTGAAAACACCCGAGACACTTTTTATTTGGAAAATTACACCCAAAAGCCATCTCATTCTCTGTATCAGCTGAATTGTTTCTTTACTTAGTAGAAATGTATGTAACTCCGTTGCCTGGATATAATCCAGTGGTGAAAGAGACAATAACAAAAAATATGCCAGTGATGGAACATTAGCTGCCTAAGAAACATTGTGGGTTTTTGGTCCCTGGTGAATTTTTTGTCCATACATCAACTACATTGTACAACATATGCATTAATAAGTTGAGTAATGTAGTCTCGTGTTGTTTACTTGTGCTGATTTTGTCATGGAAATAAATCGTGGCCTTTGTAATATATGATGTACTAGTTAAGAACAAGGGTGGTTGGTGTCCCTGCTCGAATTTGTTTATGGAATCATAACTTAATTCAATGCTTATATAGCTGCGGTTCATGGAAATGTACACTCCTGTGATTACTTAAAATTTCTAATATTGAATATTTGTGCTGCGGTTTGAGAAACATACACTCCTGGTATGCTCGGTTGTAGAAAACATAGGAGCTGGACAAAAGCGCATGATAACTGAAATTGTGTTTTTGGAAACTGCAGGGCGAGGATTGATGGGGCGGTGCAGGAACTTGAGAAGGACCATAACCGGAAGAGCGCACCAGAGTGTTCAATCCACGATTATGCTGACTGCAAGTCGAGGTTGACTGTGAACCCATCTGTTGGTACATCATTTGACATCATTCCTGGGAAACTGGCTTTGGAGTTAAGTGTGCAAAGAGCAGACCAAACATACATCGTGTTGAATGCATGCGGACGCGCGGTAAGTAGTTATGTTGCAGCATGAAAAAAAGGTTCAGAACTTCTGATGTGCCGAGCAAAAAACGCACTTGATGTTCAGTTAAGCTGATGTTTTTGTTTTAAAATGCAGGGGAAGCCACTAAAGGAGCACACCCGCTCGACTAGATGCGGGTTCACAACAATGATCAGGTTGCTTCGCAGTGATGATAACGGGCGGTACACAAAGGATTTGGGGAAGCAACTTAGGGAGAACAAGCATTGGAAGACGTGTGGAGAGAGAAGTTGCACTGGAAGTCCCTTAGACATATCAACAGGTACACAAAGGATTTGGTGAAGCAACTTAGGGAGAAGAATGAGTCTAAGTAAGGTGTACAGCATCATTGGCAGCTTCTTTGGGAAATCTGACAACGTTCCATTTACAAAATGAAGCTTAAAGTCTCTCTGGCGATGATGCAATAAAAACAATTGAGTTTTTTCATGAAATGAGGTCTGTAGATCCAGAGAGTTCACATACAGTGTGCAAGTAAATAAAGAAAACAGGGTGAAGACTTTGATGTGGACATGAGCAAAAAGCTGTGAGTTGTACAAGTGCTTTGGGGATGTTGAAAAACAAAATCGTAGGTCATGGTCAAGCAAGATTTGGCTCAGATTCCTCCTAAGCACATATACTGAAGCGTTGGATAAAAGAAGTTATGGACATACTGAATTTTCTTATATGTATCCTAAGAGTGCAACATACAGGCATTCCAAACTGTACAAGCAAGCAAGCAAGCATTGGAGATAGCCTGCCCTCAGCGCGGGGTGATAATCCTATGAACCCAAGGAAGGCACCCAGGTGTTTAGGTTGCAGCAAACCTCTGGTTGTCTGATGCAATCCGATGTGTACTAAGTTAGGCAAAAACTTGTGTTTGCTTCACCGTTGGAAAAAAAAAAGTTTGTGTACTAGTATTTTGAAAGCATTTATTTGTTTGTACTCTTGTGTTGAAGAAGCATTTATTTGTACTCTTGTGTCGTCAATTAGATTACTCATTGTTTGCAACAAGCAAGCACGACATAAGAGAAAATTGAAATTCTGGTTGGTAAGAAACTTACCGTAAAGCTCGATGTATGAGGATGTTGGGATCTGGGCCAAGTACAGACACACTGCCACCATGAAGATCTTCACCAGCAGCGGCCCTCCCAAGTTGGAGTTCCAAAAGTTTCTGCACTCGTGTAGTTTCTTGGTCCAAACGGTTGTCACAAACATCAGAGTGAAGAAGAGCTGATTAATTGTTAAGGCAAAACGCAAGCATATAACAAACTGAATGAAATTTGGTGGTGGTTGTACAAGCAAAGCAAAGCAATGTTTGTACGGCGGCGGATACGAAAAAGGATAGGCTCACGCGGAGAGCGCTCTCGGCGCCAAGAAGAAAGCGATCGTTGTTGTAGCCCTCTACACTCTGCCTAGTGAACGAAAAAACCTCCACGTAGCGAGAACTCATCGCCATGGCGATGCCGCCCACGAAGAAGACGACGTACACGTATTTGGCGAGCTTCGGATGGGCCAACGCGCAGAAGCTCGCGCCCCAGTTGTCGGCCCAAGTGACGGTGCGCAGGCCGCCGCGGCTCTCCACATCCAGGCTCCCATGAGCTGGCTGTCGTCGCCCGTCGTCGCCGCTCACCGCTGTTGAAGCGGCAGAGGTCGCAGGTGCTGCTGGTGCTGAGGCGGAGGCTGCAGAGGTCGTCGCAGGTGCTGCTGGTGCTGAGGCGGCAGAGGTCGTCGCAGCAGCTGCTGCTGCTTCTTCGTCAGATAGGATCTCATGCCTCAGCGGTTCGCCAGCAGCAGGTACAGCCGGGGCATTGAGCTCGCCGGCGCCGGCGCCACCTTCCGCTCCTGGTGCAGAGGTCGCGGGTGCTGCTGGTGCTGGGGCAGCGGTCGTTGCTGCTGCTTCCATGGACTCGAAGCAGGGGTGAGCTGAGGCCGGACTGAGTTGTAGAGCTAAGGCCGGACTGAGTTGCAGAGGACGCTCGCTCGAGCTGTGGCTGGTGCTGGAGTGGAACTGGAGCAGAGCGAAGATCGGGCGTTCTCTTCTTGAGTCTGATTTTATGTCCTTGCTGAGTTTGTTCACGCCAAGAGCGTGCCCGGCCGGTGCCACGCATACGTCGTGAGGCAGTGGCGTGCGTCTGAGTAGTCGGACAAGCAGCAGCCCTACGTACGGCGCCGCATCTCCAGCTGCTCAATGGCGCCCGCCCGCCCGCCCGCTGCCACCCCTTGTCCACATCGCGCGTAGTTAATTAGGTTGCAGATACAATTATCCATGACTGATCGGAAGAAAATATACACACAAGTTACAGTACTGAACTGTCAAACTGAATCTGTCAATAACATATTATATTCAGGTTCAATTTGAATTATTTGTTTGATATAAAATAACCATCCACTGTTTGATATAAATGAAATATAAACTTTATTCTCTGAAATTGTACTCCCTCTGTTTCAAAATATAAGATGTTTTAGATCTGTGAAGAAAATGAATCTAAACTTCTTTTAGTGTGTAGATTCATCCTAAAGTTGAGTGAACCTACATACTAAAACAAGTCTAGATTCATCTTCTTCACAAACCTAAAACATCTTTTATTTTGAAACGGAGGGAGTAGTAAGCAAGTGCTTTGAAGTTCAGAACTGCTGTAGCGTTTGGTTGTCTGAATAAATTTCCGAGCTTGAGGTAAATATGAATAAATTTCGATCCAGGGATTAAGCATGCCTGTTTGGTTATTTAAAAAGTATAAGTAGAGCTAAAGTTGAAACAAGCAAACCTGATGCATGTCAATGGGGCAACTGGAAACATGGTTACAAACCAGTATTGTGGAGACTAGTACTGTCATTATATTTTACTCTTTTTCTAGAATGGAAGTTATAGTTCCTCTTTATATGGTGTCATTCAAATTTCTATAACTGTAATAGAGCATGGCCACTTAGTTGCATGTTCTAGATGGAGTATTCAAAATTCAAAGTAAATAATGAGAAACTTCAAAATTGTCCATGTTGGTATAGTTATTCTTTGCAGCTTGTCCTCACAGTCTACAATCCTTTATTCCTATCAATTAATTAAACTGGAAATTTGAACTTAAACTGAAAATTTGAACTAAACATCTTCTTCAGTTTAGTAGCACTTGTTCTTCTTCAGTGCAATGTTTTTTTGCTCAGTTCTTCTTCAGCAAAAAGTTCAGCGACCTAGAAGACGAGCAGGTCGAGGAGGAGGAGCGGCACTACGGCGGCGCGCTGTTGAGGAGGACCCGTGGCGCGCTGTCGAGGAGGACCAGCGGCGCAGGGAGGAGGTCAAGGACGACGGCGAGCTCAGGCGCGGCGCCGGGAGTAGGCCAGCAGCCAACGCACGGAGCAGCGGCGCAGGGAGGAGGTCGAGGACGACAGAGAGCTCCCAAATTGTTGCTACATCCCTGAAGTACCGAGGAGGGCAAAAATCACAGAGAGATGATAATTGGTTCCATGGAGTAAACTTCCTTGGTCACACCATGAAATAGAATCTAAACTACACTTGAGAGGCTAAACAATGGTTAACGTACATCCCAACACCTTTTAGTAGAAAACATAAATAGTATTCTATGTCTTCTCCTCGAAACATGCTCACGCCCAGCTTTATAAATAAAACAACGTCCATACAAGATTTATGACAAACAAACGACAAAAAGGTCCACGCACATGCAACACACACAAGCTGCACCCCTCAGCGAATACAAGGCAAAGCCTAGAACCAGCAAAGGCGAACACAGACTTAGATAAAAGACTCAGCAACCTCCAGGGGATGCCCTCAGTGGCCAGACGGAGTAGCAAGCCGGCGGACAGCCATGATCAGGTGCTCCAACATCTCGTCCAGCCGCTCCCTATCGCGATATCTACACAACGGGTACCACTACTGCAAAAAATTCAGAAATTTAAAGATCGAGTGAGAGGCACGACGCAGGAAGATACGCTCGATGACTATCTTATTATGTATATTCCATAGAGTCTAGGTCATCACCGCAAACACCAACCAGAAGAGGCGCCTCCTCCTCCCGGTATAGTTTGTGGCGGCTTCCAAGAACTCCCCCAGGTCCGAGGCCTGCCACTCAGGCCCCAGGGCCTCGTGGGTGAAGTTCCATAGGAAGCGAGCAATGGGACAAGTGAAGAAGATATGCAAGCCCGATTCCGGGACCGCACAAAGCGGGCACATGCCGTTGCTAGGGCCATGCCGCTTGGACACCTCTACATCTGAGGGTAGCCAGTCACGCATCAACTTCCAAACGAAGATTTTAATCTTTAGAGGCAAGGGGGCCTTCCATAGCAGAGAGACCCAAGACAGAGAGGGCCCACTAAATAGGGCCTTGTAAGCCAAACCAACCGAAAAGGTCCCCGAGGGGACCAGCCTCCAAGATGGAGCATCTAGGGCCTAAGACAGGGATAGCGGGAGAATGTCTCTCAGCTCATCCCAAGATAGCCTCTCGGCCTCCCCAAGGTTCCGCCAGAATGCCACCTGCCACTCCCCGCCCTTGCAAGCCTCCGCTACCAGGAGCATGGGGTCTGCGCATATCACAAAAAACTCTGGAACCTCGTGGTGCAGAGGGCGATCACCGTGCCATGGGTCCAGCCAGAATAGGGTGTCCCTCCCATCACCTATGGAAATATATAGCCCTTTTTGTATTGCTGGCTTAATGTCCTGGATGGCTCTCCATAACTGAGACCCCTCCCGACGTTCACAAGCTAGCAGCAGCCATCCCCGGAGGTACTTAGCTTTTATTAACTGCAGCCAGAGGCCTCCGTCATCCTTCAGAATCCTCCACACCCATCTGAGTATCAACGCCACGTTCATGTGACGGGAGGAGAGAATACCGAATCCGCCCCATCTCTTTGGGGGTATAGATGTCAGCCCATTTAACCATATGGTATTTCTGGTGGCCATCATTATCCATCCAAAAGAACCGGGAGAGCTTCTTATCGAAGTTAGCATGAACCCCTTCCTGTAGGAGGTACATCCCCATCATATACATGGGGAGGATGGAGAGGCATGAGTCGATAAGGATGATATTGCTCCGTTTGGAGGTGAACCTCCCTTGCCAGGGTTCGGATTTCGCCTTAACCCGACCCATGAGGGGCTCCAGGTCCCTGATCAGGATCCTGGTGTCCCTCGCTGGCATCCCTAAGTAATTTAGGGGGAATACCGCCAACCAGCAGTTCATGTTATCTGCGATCCTCTGCTGATCAGCCCCGGAGTAACCCAACACCATTACTTAACTCTTATCAAAGTTGATCTTGAGGCCCGACATAGCCTCAAAGCAGAGAAGCAGGAACTTTGGGTTAATGATATCCTGTTTAGATCCCTCCACCATGATCATAGTATCATCTGCATATTGGAGTTGGGTCACCCCCTCCTGAGATGAGATGCCCAACCACACCCGAGATGTGGCCGGAATTCTTGGCCTTCTCCAATATTTCTGCTAGGGCATCGACCGTGGCATTAAACATGATTGGAGAGATAGGGTCCCCTTGTCTAACCCCACACGAGGGTTTGAAGTAGGGGCCCACCTTGCCATTTATGTTTATATCCATGTTCCCGCTCATGACGATCTGCAATGATCCACCCTATCATGCGATCATCAAGTCCTCGGCGCTAGAGGACCTGACAAAGAAAGGCCCAGTCTAGCCTGTCATACGCCTTCTGGAAATCTAGCTTTAGAAAGACGCCCCTGTGGTGTCTCACCTTCACCTCATGAATAATTTCATGAAGCACTAGAATCCAATCATTGATATATCTTCCTTTTAGGAAAAAACTAGTATGGGTGCGTCAGCCGCTCAATAATTGGGGCCAGCCGACGCGCGCATACCTTGGAGATGATCCTTTGGACCATGTTTATTACAGTGATCGGCCTGAACTGGCGTATATCCGTGGCCCCCACAATCTTGGGGATCAGGGTAATCACACCAAAGTTCAGGCGCACCATCACCAGGGTCCCAACATACAGCTCCTGGAACATTGGCATAATGGCCCTTGTACTTTGTCCTAAAACTTCTAGAAGAAAATAACCGGAAGGCCATCAAGTCCAGGTGCAGAGTTCACCTTCATATCCAAGATGGCCTGATGCACCTCTACTAGCAGGAATGGGAGCGTGAGCTACACATTCTCATCGTCAGAGACCATGGCCCCTACTGGACAAAAGTCTAATGCTAATGTCGCCCTGTGCGGGGCACCGCGGAGAACAACTCCTTATAGAAGGAGTAAATATGGGAAGATATATCCCTGGCCTCCTCCAGGAGACGGACATCCTCCCAGAGGCAGGGGATGGAGCACTTCCTACATCGTCCATTTGCAATGTCATGGAAGTAGGCCATGTTCGCATCCCCTTTAAGGATCTAGTTCTGGCAACTCCACTGATTCCAGAACGTCTCCTCGCCTCAGTAAATATCCATCACGGAGTCTACCAGTGCATATCGTTGTAGCCATTCCTTCGCTGACAGACCGCCATCATCTGTCGTCTGATCTAGGGCCTGTAGGGCGGACAGGAGGTCGCGTTTTCTGTGCCTCAGGTCCACGCCCAGGTTGGACCCCCCTAGGCCCCTACCCCCGCATGAACTGTCGTTCCATCATCGAATAGAAGTGCCAGACATCCACAGCCGTACGCACCCTAGGGCAGATGCAGCCGCCGCCTCCCACTTTGATTGGACCATCTCCACAAACCCTGGCTGCTGGAGCCAGAAGTTCTCAAAGTGGAAACGGTTCAATCTCGGGGGATGCTTGCCTCCAGTGGAGAGCAGGAGGGGACAGTGGTCTGACCCAATCATCGTGATTGCTCACAGCGAACATAGAGGGTAGGCCAACTCCCAATCAACCGAGACAAGGACCCTATCCAGCACACTCTGAATGGGGTAGACTCGGTTGTTGGTCCACATGTATCGTCCCCCCGCTCGCGTGATCTCCCTAACGGCGAGGCCTGCAATATAGTCATTAAACATCCGCACCCTAGGGAAGTCCACATTATTAGAGCCCTTATCCTCTGGGGATCAAATTAGATTGAAATCCTTGGCGACGACCACCGGGGTGGGGCAGATCTCTACCTTGGCTGATAGTTTTGCCAAGAAAGTCGAGGACCTCCTATGGTCCGCGGTGCCATATATAATATTAACCTCCCACCTAAGGTTACTCCGTCTGTGGGTGAGACACATGCTCACAAAAAAATCCCCCTGGTCCATGTCCTCGACCTCAAAGGTATTCTCCTTCACTCCAAGGAGGATCCCTCCCGAAATACCATTCGTCGGTAGCCAATGCCAGGTGAATCTATGGAGACTCAATCCCTGCAGCTCAGGGATCGAGAATTCCTTCCTAATCATCTTCTGTAAGCCCGCAATGTCCACATCACTGGTGGAAAAGAGGCCTATAGCCCCGGGTCGTATTGGCCATTAGCCCCGGTTCTGGACCCGGGGCTAGCCAGGCGGGGCTATTGCTAGCCCCGATTCTGCCCCGAACAGCGGCTAATGGTGCTCCACGTGGGCGGCTGGCGAGCGAGGGGCCTAGCAGGCAAAGGTCACGGTTTTTAATAGGACCGGGGCTATTGCTCCCCTGTCGTGGAAGGAAAATGGCCCGTTTTTGTGCCGCGGCAGGATCCGTTTCCTGCTATTTTCCATTTATTTGTTTTGGGCATTTTTTAAATTTGTGTTTTGCGCTAAATTGGATGGCATAATTAATACTACATACAACAATGAAGGAACAACTATATAGTGCACATCATCGTCGTGAATATATTACACCATCTCATCCAATGTGCGTTGTCGAACATATTACAAAATGTACATACCACGAGTTATTACATGCACATTACAAAACATATCACACTCACATATCTACCGGCGGGGAATAGTATTCTCCATTCGGATCTAGGACCTCGGCATCTATGAATCCGGCAATTTCCTCTTAAATTGCTCGTATGCATTCTTGTAGTAGAAGACCGTCCCGCAACCGTTTGACCTAATATAATTTAAAGAAGGGGTCAATTTATATGAATTAATGAAAATGAACACAATTGATGGTAATAAACTAAAGTTGTGAATATTGTTTATCATACTTCAATTTTTTTAAGTCCCTCTTTGCGGCAGTATATTTGGTCGTCTGGCGAATGAACCCGCATACATAGTAGCCACATAAGTTATTCCCGGGTTCCTGCCTCCAGCACTTTACGAGAACATATATAGTTCAATCAAAATAATAATCAAGCATGATATTGAAACTAGAATCAAAGAGATGCGCGGATCTAGCTAGTACTACTTACATTAAGTTGTTGAAATGTAAGCTCTGGCTTCCAAACGCCAACAGCCTTGGCGGTGAACCGTTTCCAAGCCCTGCCCGGCAAAGAAGATGAATAATGGAGTTCTATATTAATCACTTGCTATCAGCGATGAAATAGTGCTGATATAGTGACATAATGATTGAAATTACCTCTGGAGGCATGCTTTCATGTCCGCCCACTCATCGAAGTCTTTGCGTTTCAAGTCCATGAGTTTTACTATTCCAACGTCGGGCTTAATGATTAGCAGGATATAGTGGAAGCTGCGCACGCATAACGAGTCAATTATACACTTAACATCGAGTAAGCAAAATATAATGTGTACAAGACAGTAACACTCACTCATAGTGGTAAGGAAATAGTATTTCCCTTTTGGTCTCGTGAAACCTTAACGCTTGTACCAAGTTGTTCTCTGTCACCTCGGGTCTCAGGTGGAGAACTTTTTTATAAATGATATTTGGGTCAGTGAACCCAATGTCATAGAGTTGTCCTCTTTTGCATTAGAGAATCTTTATTCTGCAAAATAAATATAGTGATGAGTAAGATTATACATGCAATGAACGATAGCTGATCTGGAAAGACTTAATTACATAAATTAATAATACTTACAAACAATAGGCACTCATGATAGATTTGTCGAGGGCGTCTTGTTGGTATAACTGAAATAATTCATCAAATTCAATCATTACCACATCATCTCCATGCCCATAATGCTCGTTTCTATGTGCAATGTTGATCCAGTTTTCATTAGCAGCAGATTGTCGCATGTACCAGATATGCAATCTTCGCATTTTTGTTGGTAGCTCCTTGACTAACTCAGGTTTGACGAGAGGGTGCCCGTGCCGATACTTGTATGCTATGTCAGAGAATTCATTTATATGGTTTAAGTACCTACGGATAGACATGCCTTGAGCCGCTGCCGCTTCTCCGTACAACTCTACTAACTCCGGACCAGTTTCCAGATCATACCTCTGCTCGGCCGCAGCTCTCCTCGACCGCACCTCGGCATTGGAATACACTTTTAGTGGGGGGCACGATTGATTTTTCTGTTCTCCGAGCTAGGCAACTGATTTCTCGCTTGATTTTCCACTGGAGCTGATACTCTGCAACCGTTGTTCTTTTGCCTCAGCCGACTTGCGAATAGAGCGGTCATAGTCGTCTGGTAGCGGCGGCGGGTACACGGCCATGAGCTTCACCTGGGCTATTGCCTGTGCTACATCTTCTTTGGTGCACGAAAAGATTGGCTCTATCGGCTTCTTCTTGTTAACTATGTCAATCTTCCACTTTTGATAACTGGCTTCTGAGGCTGCATCAAGTTTCTCGTTTGTCATCTCCCCAGGTCGGGGGATACTGAAATCTATATTTTCATGGGGTACTTTTGGGAGGGGCGATATCTTACGTTTCGGTGATATGAACCTCTTGCTGCTGCTGCCCCTCGTAGTCGTACGACCCCTTTTCCGCTTGGGAGATGGCGGCGGTGGAGACGGCTGTGACGGCGATGGAGACGGTTGCGGTGGAGAATGGTAATGTGGCAGCGAAGGTGAAGGTTGCGCTGGAGAATGGTCATGTGGAGGCGAAGGTGGATTGTTACTGATCTGAGGAGTGGGTGGCCTTGGCGGCACATAATTTGGAAGATGGATGTGCTCCTTGTCCAAACAACAGTCCCCCTTTTTACTTCTCCTAGTTCAGTCAGCTCCCCATCTTCACCTGCGGGGTAGTACAGCTTCAGCTCCTCATAATCTGGCATGAATTGATCCACCGTGACGACAGCGTACCCTTTTGGAACCGGTTTGCAATGCCAAGTTGGTTTAGGTCCAATTGGTAGGGCTATGCCGAGCGCCACCGTCAACCTTAAGTTAACAACTCTCACCTTTATCTCACAAGGTGTGCTCTGTGTGATATCATCCACTGGGTAACGATGTTCCGGAGCCGTCAGTGCATCATCATCACCATCATCCTGGAGCTGCGTGGAAGCGATGCTGCTTTTCTTATTCGATGGGGCGCCGGTAGCATCGAATGCAGGTTCTATCAGGTACCGCTGAGATTGGCCGCTACCTTGCTGGCTAAGTATTTTGATTTGATCCTGATGTCGCTTTAATACCTCTTCTACATTACACAGCCGGTCTGCAGCAGCAGCTTTCTTAGCCTCAGCAGCCGCTTTGTCAGCTGCCTCCCTTTCCTTTCTCCTCAGATGGCTTCTATCAGGAAATCTCTTCCTTTCCTCGGGAAACGCAACTATCCACGGCTTGGATCCTTCGGTGCCCCGTGATCGTCCTTTGTGTTCATCATTTTTAAGGGCGCGTGTCAGCTCGTCCTTCTCTCTATCGGGAACGAACCGTCCCGCTTCAACATCTTGTACCGCACTTCTAATGTCGTTGATGGGTAGCAGGGGATTATCTTTGTGTCTTTGGTTATACACTGCCTTCCCTTCTTCGTTCAATGTGCCCCATGCCCGTAAAACCAATTTCTTGCCTGTTCGATCCATGTTAACGGCTCTGGCATGATCCCCTTGGCCAGAAATGGTGCCTCAAGTGCCTCCCACTTATGCTTGCTACCAGCGTAGCCAGCAGACCCCATAGTATGGTGGTACTTCTTCTTATTAGCATTCGCCTTATTTACTGCAGACTTTTGCAACGCGTCCGGATTCTTCGTCTTGTACTCCACAAATTCGTCCCAGTAGTCTCTTATCTTCTCATAGCCCTTATTGAAATCCTGAGTCTTATCGAGCTCGATATAGTTCTGGCATAATTTTTTATTCCAGTCCCTGAATAGTTCGCCCATCTTCGAAAGAGCCCACGCCTTGACTTTTTTTCTCTAGGGCCTCTTTTCGCCTCCTCATTTCCACCTCATTTGGCACCTCTTCGTCTGGATCCACCTCTGGCGCCGGCAGGGTGAAATTAAGCATGAGCTTTGTCCAAAGGTTTTCTTTGGCTGCTTGGCCGACATATGACACGGTCTCCGTCTTTGTCTGCCTCCACTCACGAGTGGTGATAGGGATGTGGTCCCTAATGACAACTCCGCATGCCTTCACAAATTTCTTTGCAACATTATCAGGTTCAATTGGTTTCCCGACTTTATCGATCTTTTCGATTCTATACCGGACACCATCATCCATCTTCTTGTTTGGTCTATGCGGTGGTTGTCGAACGACTTACCCCTACCGGTCGGTTTCCTCCATCGGGGTAGACAGTGACACATAAATCCTGTTGAATCACGTGAAGATCAATATGATTGATCGAATCGGAACCTAGATCTAAAATCGATGTACCGTGATCAAAGGAGTTTGATTGAATCGGGACAGGAGTCGATTTATGGTAAATTTGATTTGCCGATCAAAATCCTTAAAGAAAATTGTGAAGAATCGGGACAGGAGTCGGTATACCGCGAGGGGCGTTGCCCCTTCTAACCTCGCAGGGGAGACCCCCTAGACCTCCCTAGTCGTAGCACATTTTTGTATCTTGTTAAGGTAACTAGGTGCTGCGAGTTCACATGATCCGGTATAATGCAATTCTATGCGTAACTTGTTTTTGCAGGATATATGTGATCAGTATGGCCGATATATGTATGTGATGCATGTATGAAATTTTGCATGACCTGCGTGTCGTGAGTAGGGCAACACGGCTGGAGTCATATGTGTTGTCATTTATTGTAATGGTCTACGTGCCAACTTGTGATGATCCCAATACTATGTAATTTTGATTACTAGCTGTTAGGAGGTAATAGCTTGTTTTAGTTCTTGGAGGACTCATCACTTGGAGGATTGCTCGCATGAAACATGAAGATGGAGATCATCATGGTGGACAGTTCTATGGCGATAGAGATCACCATGAGAAAATGGGCCATACTGTGTCACAACTATGTGAATGCTATTCTTATGCGTTTTACTCTATGCATGCTTAGAGGATAGTAGTATAACGATCCCTCACAAAGTTTAAGTTAAACCATGCCCTCCCAACCAAACCTTGCACCATCATATGCCCTGTACAATCGTTGGTGGGCCTATGAAATTAGGGTGCCGCGGTTTTCCTTGGTTGTATGGGTTTGTATCGGATACCTACACGCATAAGGGTTGGTGAGCTTGACAAGGTCATCTTAACAGTTAAGGACCTTGGGGCATAAAGGTTGGGCGCCTAGTTTTGACATAGATATGTCACCCAACAACAAGAGTCATATGTGATATGATTAGCAAGTGCTGCTTACCGATTTACCTTGTCTTCTAGCAGCGATGCTAAAGCTCACTAGTCGACTTGTTAATTGTGGATCTTGAATCACTTAGTATCAATGGAGGGATATTGATTTAAGTGGGAGTATATGCTATTAAATTGTTTAATATGTTTTACTCTTTCATGGTTACATGGCTTAGTATTTTGTATTTTTCTGTTGTAGATTAATGGCACCAAACACTGCATCACCTTTTTCTTTGCGTTCGATTCTTGACAAAGATAAACTTAATGGAACAAACTATACGGACTGGGTCCGTAACCTGAGAATTGTTCTCGGGTCTGATAAAAAGGAAACGGTTCTGGATACCCCAATCCCCGATGAACCTGTTGATAATGCATCTTCTTCCCTAAAGAATGCCTACAAGAGAGCATGTGATGATTCTCTTGAGGTTAGCTGCCTTATGCTTGCATGCATGGAACCTGAACTCCAAAAGAAGTTTGAGGATTAGGATGCGTACGATATGATCGTGGCGCTTAAGGACATGTTCCAAGATCAGGCAAGGAATAAGAGGTACAATGTTGCCAAGTCCTTTGTCGAATGCAAGCTAGCAGAGGGAGCAGCTGTCGGCCCCCATGTGATCAAAATGGTTGGTTACAGTCAGACTTTGGAAAAGCTTGGTTTTCCACTAGGCCAAGAGTTGGCCACTGACTTTATTTTGGCGTCTCTTCCATCTAGCTATGGGCAGTTCATTTCGAACTACCATATGCATGGGGTGGAGAAGGGCCTTAATGAGTTATACGGGATGCTTAAAACAGCAGAAAGTGACATGAAGAAGTGTGCAGGGCATAGCCATGTGATGGCTATGCAGAACAAGCCTAGCTTCAAGAAAAAGGGTACTTCTTGGAAGAAGAAGGGCAAGGCTAAGGATACGATCTCTAAGCCTGCACCCAAGCAAAAGGCTGGACCTATAGAAGACACTGAGTGCTTTTTTTGTCATGAACATGGCCACTGGAAGAGAAATTGCAGCAAATACCAGGCTTCTTTGAAGAAGAGTGGAAGTAAGAATACTTCCCACTCAGGTACGCTTGTTGTAAATGTTGTGGACATTCTTCTCGCTGATTCCTATATTAACTCTTGGGTATTTGATACCGGATCGGTTGCTCATATTTGCAATTCGATGCAGGGGCTAATAAGGACTAGAGAAGTGCAGAAAGGCGAAGTGGATTTTCACGTCGGAAATAAAGCAAGGGTTGCTGCATTGTTCGTCGTCGCCATGCAACTTCACCTTCCGTCAGGATTTATTATGGAGTTGAATAATTGTTATTACATTCCAAGTATGGGTCGAAACATTTTATCACCTTCATGTTTGATGAGGGATGGATATTCATTCGCGAGTGCAAACAATGGTTGTGTAATCTCTAAGAATGCTATGTTTATGGCTAATGCTCCCATTGTGAATGGGTTATTTATTTTAAATCTTGATGATGCATCTGTTTACAATGTTAGTGCTAAAAGGCTTCGTCCTAATGATTTGAGTCCTACCTATTTATGGCATTGTCGTTTGGGGCATATAAGTGAAAAGCGCATGAAGAAGCTCCATGGTGATGGTCTTCTAACTTCGTTTGATTTTGAATCATACGAGACATGTCAGGCTTGTTTACTTGGAAAGATGACCAAGTCGCCTTTTTCGGGTTTACCCGAGAGAGTGACAGACTTGTTGGAACTCATACATACTGATGTATGTGGACCAATGAGCACGACAGCCAGAGGAGGATATCACTACTTCATTACTTTCACTGATGATTTCAGTAGATATGGTTATGTCTACTTGATGAGGCATAAGTCTGAAACTTTTGAAAAGTTCAAGGAGTTTTAGAATGAGGTAGAGAATCAACGTGGCAAGAAAATAAAGGCCTTGCGATCTGATCGTGGAGGTGAATATTTGAGTCACGAATTTAGCGATCATCTTAAGAGTTGCGGAATTGTTCCACAACTTACGCCGCCCGGAACGCCTCAAAGAAACGGGGTCTCTGAATGGCGTAATCGAACTTTTTTGGACATGGTTCGATTTATGATGAGCCAGTCGGATTTACCATTATCATTTTGGGGTTACGCTCTAGAAACGGCAGCTTTCACACTTAATAGGGTACCATCTAAATCCGTAGATAAGACACCATATGAGATGTGAACTGGAAAGAATCCCAGTTTGTCTTTTCTAAAGATTTGGGGTTGTGATGCATTTTTCAAGCGACTTCAGTCGGACAAGCTAACACCCAAATCGGATAAGTGCATTTTCGTGGGGTATCCGAGGGAAACCTTAGGGAAATCGGACAAGCTAACACCCAAATCGGGTGTTTGTCGCTCGTAGCAGTGTTTTCCTAGAGAAAGAGTTTCTCACAAAGGGAACAAGTGGAAGGTCAGTGCGACTTGAATAAGTTCAAGATGAGCCAATTGGGGATTCTTCTATGAGTGATGCTATTGTAGCAGAACAAGTTGAGGAACACGTGGCAATAGAAGCACCACCCACAAAGGTCGTCGAGGCTCCGCGAAACGCAGGAATTATTATTGTTAGACAATGATGAGCCTGCGACCTATGTAGAAGCGATGGTGGACCCAGACTCTGAGAAATGGTTGATCGCCATGAGGTCCGAGATAGAGTCCATGGGAGACAATCAAGTTTGGAACTTGGTTGACCTGCCTGATGGTTTTAAAGCCATCGAGTGCAAATGGATCTATAAGAAGAAGATTGATATGGATGGCAATGTTCACATCCATAAAGCTCGACTTGTTGCAAAAGGTTTTCGACAAGTTCAAGGAGTTGACTACGACGAGACTTTCTCGCCCATAGCGATGCTTGAATCTATACGGATCATTCTAACCATTGCTGCACATTTCGACTATGAAATATGGCAGATGGATATCAAGACGGCTTTCCTAAATGGAATCCTAACTGAGGACGTGTATATGATGCAGCCCGAAGGTTTTGTCGATCCAAACAATGCTGGAAAGGTATGCAAACTTCTGAAGTCCATTTATGGGCTGAAGCAAGCATCTCGGAGTTGGAACATTCGATTTTATGAAGTTGTCAAGGAGTTTGGCTTCATAAAAAACGAACAAGAACCTTGTGTTTACAAGAAGGAAAGTGGGAGAGCACTTGTATTTCTAATCTTATATGTAGATGAAATATTTCTGATTGGAAATGACATTCCTATGCTTGAGTCTGTTAAGACCTCATTGAAAAATAGTTTTTCGATGAAGGACTTAGGAGAAGCGGCATATATTTTGGGAATCAAGATCTATAGCGATAGATTAAGGAGGCTAATTGGATTAAGCCAGAGTACATACATTGACAAAGTGTTGAAATGGTTCAGCATGGAAGAGGCTAAGAAGGGGTTCTTGCCCATGTCTCATGGCATAAAACTCAGCAAGACTCAGTGTCCTTCGACTACTGATGAGCGTGATCTCATGAGAAGGATTCCATATGCTTCGGCTATTGGATCCATCATGTATGCAATGATATGTACTCGCCCAGATGTTTCCTATGCTCTAAGTGTTACGAGCAGATACCAGGCTGATCCAGGTGAAGGTCACTGGACAGCGGTAAAGAATATCCTTAAGTACTTGAGAAGGACTAAGGATGTGTTCCTAGTTTATGGAGGTGAGGATGAACTCAGTGTAAGGGGTTACACAGATGCGAGTTACCTTAACGACTCAGATGATTTTAGATCGCAATCTGGTTATGTGTTTGTCATGAATGGTGGTGATGTGATTCGGAAAAGTTCCAAGCAAGATACGGTGGCCTCCTCTTCAACAGAAGTTGAATATATTGCCGCCTCGGAGGCTGCAAAGGAAACTGTTTGGATTAGGAATTTCCTGATCGCTCTTGGTGTGGTTCAGGACGCGTCCAATCCTATGGACGTTTATTGTGACAACAATGGTGCTATTGCACAAGCCAAGGAACCTAGACAGCACCAGAAGAACAAACATATTCGCATGCGTTACCATCAGATTCGAGAGTTCGTTGAGGATGGTAGTGTCATGATATGCAAAATACATACGGACTCAAATGTTGCTGATCCTTTTACAAAGCCACTCCTGTGGCCTGGGCATGAGGCGCACGCAAGAGCAATAGGTATTAGATATAATCTAGATTGACTCTAGTGCAAGTGGGAGACTGAAGGAAATATGCCCTAGAGGCAATCATAGAGATGATTATATTTCTTATGTATCCATGAGTTATTGTAATGTTCCTTGAATATCCATATCAGGCAACTTGTATTGATTGGCAATTATGTGAATTGTTTGTGAAACTCTTTACTTGTATGGTTATTTAAGAGTTGTCTCTGGTCGGAGTTCACGTGAGGACACATGTGAATATTAGACTAGCACATCAATTGGTTGATGACTATGTTTCGCAAGTCATAGACATGGAGATGTCAAACCAATGATGTGGACACATGTTATGAACATGGGGTTGGACTGACCCAACTTGAGACTGGCAATTAGTTGCAGCTCTCTCTCTCTACACATCGTGTATGTTTTGTCCTTAGACCTGAGATTGTCGCGTGTACTTGAGATGTGGATCGACCTACTTTGGGGCTATCAAACGCTGCACCGTAACTGGGTAGGTATAAAGGTAGCTTTCGGGTTTGTCCTGAAGCATGCTGCAAGACATGGTCAATCAAGATGGGATTTGCCCCTCTCTACTTGAGAGAGATATCTCTGGGACCCTCGAGTGATCGGATCCAGAAATGCATGGCCGTGCTACATATGGTTAAGAGTTAACCTAGTAAAGGGATTCCGTATCACAGTATCGGGAAAGGGAGGTCCTTAGACCTGAGATTGTCGCATGTACTTGAGATGTGGATTGACCTACATTAGGGCTATCAAACGCTGCTCCGTAACTGGGTAGTTATAAAGGTAGCTTCCAGGTTTGTCCTGAAGCATGCTGCAAGGCATGGTCGATCAAGATGGGATTTGCCCCTCTCTACTTGAGAGAGATATCTCTGGGCCCCTCGAGTTATCGGATCCATAAATGCATGGCCGTGCTACATATGGTTAAGAGTTAACCTAGTAAAGGGATTGTAAATTACAGTATCCAGAAAGGGAGGTCAGCTTGGAGCTAGACCAAATATCGTGAGGCAAAGGGAAAGACATGTACTAAACCTTGTGATGGTTCGTCCGATATGATCTTTGTATGCATTTAGGAGTTGGCACGTCTTGCTAGAGGCCGCTACCAACTATTGACAGAATAAGTGTATTTGTGTCATGTCTACACGTATATGAACCTATAGGGTCACACACTTAAGGGGCTGGAAGCCTGATGAGGATTAGATCCGAATTAGACCAGGCTTAGGCTGCTAATGGGATGCTAATGTAGAATCCCACTAGGGACGCCTATATAAGAGAGGGTGGGGCAAGCTGACCAGGGTTAGACCATTCACCCAGCCGCCACTCCTCACGCCTGTGTTGCACGCGCGGACCTAGCAGTCCGGCGACTGACGCTTCCACCCTCTACGTTTGGATACCTCGGAGGTGCTGCATCTGTAGCACTTGGACGAGCCGTGCAAGGGGAGCTGCTCGTGGGACGAGAACAAGGAGGAGACGTGGAACGTCTGCACTGCCTCGACGCGCTTCATCAATTCCGCAACTGCGTGTTTAGTGGTAATCCCGTGATCTATGACAACAGTATTCCTGGTTTACGCGGTAGAAAATTTTGATTTGCGCTAGTGTAGCCTACCCGTATCCCTTCACACCTCGCCGGAGCCGTTGACTTCTCTCTCTTTGACTTCTTGCTCGTCGTCTTCTCCCTCATCGGAGCTGATGAGTCCTCCCTCGCCCGAGGCGTCGGTGTCTACCTCATCGGAGCATCTACCTCCTCAGCTGAGAGACTCATCTCCCTCTCCGGAGTCATTCAGAAACTGCTTGGTGACATCGCCAACAATAACTTCATCCCCACAGATGAAACCATCCATGATGTTCTCCTGATAATCGTCTCTGCCGAGTCCCGATCCATAGTATCTGCAAACAAAAGAATACAATCAACACAAGTATTACGATGCAACAATCATGATGCACGACAGTTCAAATGTGCAACATGGATGAATGATATGCGTGAGGCAATTTTAAGCGGCGACAGAAAAATAAACATGGCATAACAGTTTTCCCAAAACTCACTGCAAGTTTCATAAAAAAGAGGGTTTTGATAGTTGACTGTTACAGGAAAACTCTAGGACATATTTTAGTTACCTTTTTTTTATCATGGAGTCAAAAATACACAAAATTGGAGTTTGTGCCAATTTACAAAGTTGTAGATCTAGTTTGGATATACAACTTTGCTCTTGTTCAAAATTTTCCAAAACGGCCTGGAATACATTTCAAATTGGTGTTGAAGTTAGTGTCACATATTTTCAGACTTAGCAGTTTTAGGAGCTGCCAGGACTGACAAACTGAAACTGTTAAATTCAGAGGCTTGAATCTTGCAAACTGTTAAGATTTTGAACAAACTTTATGAACGAAGGTTGTAGGTGGTGGTTTAGTCTACAACATTGGTTCAGAGAGTTTTCGCAAAAGATCTACAGGTTAGGAGATTAGGGGTGTCAAAGTTAGCAGCAAATTAAGCTTTGCATCGGCACGAGTTTGTCCAGGATGCGGCGAGGCTTCGCAGGCGGTGCGGCGAGGCAAAGCAGGGCATCGGCACAAGTACTGGGACGACGGCGAGTGATGCCTGCGCACGGCGGCGGCGAGCGATGCGTGCGCACGGCGGCGGCTCGGGCTCGTGCACGCAAGAGGAGAAAAAGGAGAGGGAGCAGCGCTCACCTTGCGCTCGTGTGCTAGCCCAGCTAGCCCGAGCGTGGAGCGGAGACCGGCGGCGGTGCTCGGGAGGCGCGGGCCAGCGGGGACGCACACGGAGGCCGGCGGCGGTGCGAGCGTGGAGGTGCGGGCCGGTGGGGAGGACGACTCAATGGAGAACTTGCTGCAGCGGGAGGACACGGCGGCGACGACAGGGAGGCACGCGGAGGCGCGGCCAGCGGGGACGCACGCGGAGGCGCGGGCCGGCGGCAGAGTTGCGCAGCCTGACGGCGCTCTGCTTCTCCTCGCGTGCGTGAATGGGGAGGAAGGAGGGCGCCGATCTAGAAGTAGGAGGAGCATCGGCCCCGGTTCCTCCCTAGAACCGGGGTTATTGCCTTATTATCCCCGGGTCAACGCCCAGCCCGTGGCTATTGACCCAGAAATTTCAGCTGGCGCGCATCGTGGGCTATTAGCCCCGGTTCCTGGGCCAAACCGGGGCTAATAAGCCTTTTTCAAAAAAAGATTGAGTTTTTTGGAGGTTCTCGCCTTTTTTTTTCTAGATTTAGGAGCATTATTACATATGTATTTTCAGAGCAAATTTATTTTGAATTTCAAAAATCTTTCAACATGGAAAGTGTTTCAATTTGTATAACGAATTCAAAACCATTTTATGTTTTCAAAAATATTTGTTCTCACTATACAAACAATTAATCATTTTTCTTTTTTCAATTAAAAATGCATTAACAAATATGTATTCCATATTTTTGAATTTGAAAACAATTTCAACATGAAAAGTCTTCAAATTTGAATAAATAATCCAAAGCCATTTTCTGTTTTCTAAAATAGCTATTCTTACTAACAATTGTTGCAGGAGGAAGTTTTCCTTCATGCCCACCATTTTGAATATAGTTTGAAATGTGCATTAAAAATTTAAAAATGACCCACCGATTCTATGAAGCAACCACCAAATTAAAGTTTGGCATTGGTACCAAACCATTTTTTTAAAATACTAGACCACCTTACTTGGACAATTTTCCAACCGGTGTATCTAGAACCTTTCCGTCCACCCGCCATGAAAAAGACAAATTCCTGCCGGGAGGGTGCCTAGATTTGAACTACAGGTACATGATATAATGCTTCTAAATTTTTTCTAAAATCATTTCTAGGTTTACAATATGCTATTTCTTCAGAGATCCACTACAAGTTTAGCGAGGCTCAGCCCCGGGCTAAGAAGCTTCATGTCCACCGTTTTGAATATAGTTTGAAACGGGCATAAATAATTCAAAAATGATCAAAACAATATGAAACCTTCGCGTGGTGTCATATTATGTGTCAAAGTTGCAAGGAAAAATATTAAACTTGGAAGATTGAAAACATCAAAAAAATCCTTCACAAATGGCCTATCATGTTCGAGGTTTCATGGGATTTAGGTCAAACCACCGATGTTATGGCTAGAATTAGGGCATAGTTTGTGATAATGTGCCCATATTGTGAATACATGTGCATCTTGGGATGGCTTACGATGTTGCAGGAGGAAGTTTTCCTTTTTATCGCACGAAAAAATCCAATTTCCATTTTTGAGGTGCCGAAATCGGGGTGTTCTATGAAGCAACCACCAAATTAAAGTTTGGCATTGGTATCAAACCATTTTTTAAAAATACTAGACCACCTTACTTGGACAATTTCCCAACCGGTGTATCTGGAACCTTTCCGTCCACCCGCCATGAAAAAGACAAATTCCTGCCGGGAGGGTGCCTAGATTTGAACTACAGGTACATGATATAATGCTTCTAAATTTTTTCTAAAATCATTTCTAGGTTCACAATATGCTATTTCTTCAGAGATCCACTACAAGTTTAGCGAGGCTCAGCCCCGGGCTAAGAAGCTTCATGTCCACCGTTTTGAATATAGTTTGAAACGGGCATAAATAATTCAAAAATGATCGAAACAATGTGAAATCTTCGTGTGGTGTCATATTATGTGTCAAAGTTACAAGGAAAAATATTAAACTTGGAAGATTGAAAATATCACATAAGTTTTAATATATGAGGGCACACATAAGTTTTACATGAAAGTCATGAATCCTTCTTCGCGTATGTTGATCCCTTGCCTATGATCGCTTCTTAGGCCATAACCATGGAGCATCTTCATTATTTAACGGGATTCTTGGGTCAGTTTTCACGGTGAAGGGCGGAATTTCATCAAACTTATCATAATCTGCTGATATGTCTGTCTTGTCCTCGATTCCCACGATGTTTATTTTCCCTGAAAGAACTATGTGACGCCTGGGCTCATCATCTAATGTATTCGTTTGCTTATTTTTTTTCTTTTTTTCGGTCTGGAGGACATGTCTTTCACATAGAAAACTTGAGCCACATCGTTGGCTAGGATGAATGGCTCATCTTTGTAACCAAGATTCCTGAGATCCATTATTGTCATTCCGTACAGTTGGTCTACCTTTACCCCATTTATGATGACCGAACTGCACCGAAACAGAGGGACCTTAAAAGTAGGTCCATAGTCAAGTTCCCATATCTCCTCTATGTAACCATAGTATGTGTCCTTTTTTTCCCATTCTCGCCTATTGCATCAAAGAAGACACCACTGTTTTGTTTGGTGCTCTTTTTATCTTGGCCGATCATGTAAAATGTATTCCCATTTATCTCGTACCCTTGGAAAGTCAATACAGTCGAAGATGGTGACGCAACCAACAAGTAGAGCTGATCTCCAACAGTGTTTTCATTCAGTAGACGTGCTCGCAACCAACTTCCGAAAGTATCCATGTGTTTTTCTTCGACCCAGGAGTCAGCATTCCCCGGGAACTTGGAGCGTACAACATTCCTGTGTTCCTTGATATACGGAGCCACGAAGGTGGAATTTCGTAGAACTGTGTAGTGTGCTTGAGTGAAAGAACGCTCGTCCCTACATATCACTACTTTATTTCCTAGCGTGCCTTTTCCACTCAGCCTCCCCTCATTCCGCGATTCAGGAACACCAAGCGGCTTAAGTCCAGGAAGAAAGTCAACGCAGAACCCAATGACCTCCTCTGTTCCATAGCCCTTGGAGATGCTTCCCTCTGGTCTAGCATGGTTACGAACATATTTCTTTAAGACTCCCATGAACCTCTCGAAGGGGAACATATTGTGTAGAAATACAGGACCGAGAATGGAAATCTCGTCGACTAGGTGAACCAGGAGATGTGTCATAATATTGAAGGACGGGGGGAACACCAACTCAAAACTGACAAGACATTGGACCACATCCCTTTGTAGCCTTTCCAGACTTTCCCGATCGATTACCTTCTGAGATATTGCATTGAGGAATGCACATAGCTTCACAATGGGTACTCGAACATTTTCCGGTAGAAGCCCCCTCAATGCAACCGGAAGCAACTGCGTCATAATCACGTGGTAGTCATCAGACTTCAGGTTCTGAAATTTTTTCTCTGCCATATTTATTATTCCCTTTATATTTGACGAGAAGCCAGCCGGGACCTTGATACTACTCAGACATTCAAAAAAGAATTCCTTCTCTACTTTCGTAAGAGCAGAGCTGCTTAAGTATTGACGCCCTTTATCATTGTGCTTGTTGTATGGGTCTTTCATACGTTGCTGGTCCTCCCATGCTTCTGGTGTGTCTTTTGACTTCCCATACACGCCCAGGAAGCCTAGCAGGTTCACGCAAAGATTCTTCGTCACGTGCATCACGTTGATTGAAGACCGGACCTCTAGGCATTCCCAATAGGGTAGCTCCCAAAATATTGATTTCTTCTTCCACATGGCCGCGTGTCCGATAACGTTATCTTTCGGAACAGATTGACCGCCAGGGCCCTTTCCAAAGATTACTTCTAGGTCCCTCACCATACCAAATACATCAGCACCTTTAGGGAGCTTAGGCTTCTTCCGGTGATCTTCCTCACCGTTGAAATGCTTGCCTTTCTTTCTCACTTGATGATTGATCGGAATAAATTGACGACACCCCAGGTACACAACCTTCTTACATTTCTCCAAATATATAACTTTAGTCTTATCTAAACAGTGTGTACATGCATTGTATCCCTTGTTTGATTGTCCCGAAATGTTACTAAGAGCTGGATAATCATTGATGGTTACGAACAACAACGCTCATAGGTCAAATTCCCGCTGTTTATGCTCATCCCACACACGTACACCTGGTTCTGCCCACAACTGCAAAAGTTCATCGACTAATGGCCTTAGGTACACATCAATGTTGTTGTCGGGTTTCTTAGGTCCTTGGATGAGCACTGGCATCATAATGAACCTCCGCTTCATGCATAACCAAGGTGGAAGGTTGTAGATACATAGAGTCACGGGCCAGGTGCTGTGACTACAGCTCTGCTCCCCAAAAGGATTCATGCCGTCTGTACTTAGACCAAACCATAAGTTTCTCGCGTCACCTCCAAAGTCCGGGTACTCTCTCTTGATTTTTCTCCACTGCGACCCATCGGCGGGGTGTCTCAACTTCGACTTGTCTTTGTTACGCTCTTCTTTGTGCCATCGCAACAATCTGGCATGATCTTTGTTTCTGAACAGACATTTCAGCTGTGGTATTATAGGATCATACCACATAACCTTAGCAGGAACCCTATTCCTGGGGGGGGGTCGTCATCGCCCTCAACATCACCAGGGTCATCTTGTCTGATCTTGTACCAAGATGCAGTGCATACCGGGAATTTATCCATATTCTTGTACTTCTTACCGCGGTACAGGATGTAGTCATTAATGCATGCATGTATCTTCTGCACATCTAATCCTAGAGGGCGGATAGTCTTCTTTGCTTCATACGTTGTCTCGGGCAGCTCGTTATCCTTTGGAAGCTTTGGCTTCATTATTTTCAGTAACTGCTCAAATCTCTTGTCAGACAAACCAGCCTCAGCCTTCCATTGCAGCAGTTCCAGTGTTGTACCGAGCTTTGTGTTGCCATCTTCACAATTTGGGTACAATAGCTTTTTGTGATCCTTTAGCATGGCCTCCAACTTCAGCTCCTCCCTTTTTGTATCGCATTATTGTTTTGCATCAGAAATGACCCGACCAAGACCATCAACAGGCTCATCTGATGCCCGGTGTTCTTCTTCATTGCCGCCTCCTTCTTCTTCATTGTTACCTCCTTCTTCATTGTCTTCCATTGCAGT
The DNA here is from genome assembly GCA_916181665.1 of Avena sativa. Lineage (NCBI taxonomy): Eukaryota > Viridiplantae > Streptophyta > Magnoliopsida > Poales > Poaceae > Avena > Avena sativa. Next base: position 390,580,086 of record OV702296.1, read on the forward strand.
ATCCTCGTTTTCTTCATGGAACATACGATAGTTGTCATCATCCTCCTCTTCTTCATTGTCTTCCATCGTAACCCCTCTTTCTCCGTGCAAGGACCAACAATAATATACGGGCATGAAACCTTGGCGAAGCAGGTGGAATTGAATGGTTCTCGAGTTGGTGTACTCCTTGACGTTTCGATAGTAAACACATGGACAAGGCATAAAAAATATCCACCTTGTTATCCTCAGCAACATCGATAAATTTATGAAGGCCTGCAATGAAGTCGGAATCGCGTCGGTCGCCGTACATCCATCCCTTCCGTGCATTGATCTGCATTAGAAATATATAGTCAAATGACTATCTTACATGCACAGATGCACTATTTTTTAATCAATTACAGATGAAAAGGACAAGGTTGCTAACCTCGGACAAGGGTACCATTTTTTCAACTTAAGTGTGGCTCGGGCATTTCACCGAACACCTTGTGTGCATAGCAACGACAAAAATTCCTAGCACCCACCCCTCTCACAAATCCAGCCAGAAAAAAAACTGGGCTGTGGGGGTGTATATATAGGCAGGGAGGGGCAATAGCCCCGGTTCGGGGCAAAAACCGGTGCTAATGCTCCACGGCACAACACGTGTCACGCGCGCGAGCATTAGCCCCAGTTTTTGCCCCGAACCGGGGCTATTGCCCATAACCGAACCGGGGCTATTGCTCATAGACGGCAGCGCAAACCGAACCGAGGCCAATACGGGGCATTGGTCTCGGTTTTTTATGGAACCGGGGCTAATGGGAATATGGGGGCTGGGTCATTGCCCTCTTTTCTACTAGTGCATCTTCTTGCCTTAAGTAGTGTCGCAGCTGTTGGCGGCGGCCATCATGGCCAAAACCCCTGATGTTCCAGATGAATGCAAAGATTGGGACATTCATTGGATCACCTCCAGGATTGGCCATTTACGCGGGACAGATCGGGCCCTACCAACCGTCGAGGTCCTGGACGAAGGTTTAGGAGGCCTCCCCCGCTCCCCCACCTAGGGGACTGCTGGGGAAGCCTCACTGCTCACCGGGCAGGAGGAGCTACTCCCATTGGGAGCCAGGCCTTGAGTCTGCGCTGGTAGGGGCATGGGGCACCGTCGGCCTCTCCTGCTCCGCTTGAGCACGAGATGCCGCTAGTGCCCCATCGTAGATCTCCTTTTGCCTTAATCACCGCAATCTAATCTAAGTGAGGTCCGCGTTCCCACGGAACACCACCTCGCTATCCCTGGCCATAATGTCCAACAAATCTTCAGGAACATCTGCCAACACTGAAAACCTGGACCCCGATGGAGGAGAGGAAACAAGAGGAGGGGGTTGGGGGAATGGATGTACCTGGGTCTAGGTTCCGGACCGCCGTCCGTGACACCGCTTGCTCGATAATGGTCAGCTCCCTCACCTCAGCCACCGTCCTGGCGCCCGCAATCCTGGCAGTCATGCGGGAGGGAGGGGCGAAGGCGGCCTGGGGAGACGTCCGTCACGGGGCATGGTAATAGCCTCAGGGGTGTCGGGGAAGACTGAGACTGGCTCCCCAGCCGGCGGGGCGGGTGTCGCAGGAACCACAACTGGTGGTCCCCGAGGCGAAGCTGGAGTGGAGCCCGGGGAGAGGGTGTACCAGACGGCCGCAAGAAAGCGTGGGGAGGTCGGTGGTGCCACCGCCATCCCCTTGCTGGAGGAGTAACAGATCTCCCGAGGGCTGTAGCGTGCGGCGGCCTTTAGGGACGTAAACCCCGAGAGACCCAAGTACTCAAGCTCCCCACCCAGGATCGATCCACAGGGGACCTGGCCCAACTCCTCCGAAACCGGTGAGTCAGGTCACAAGCACCGAGGGACGTCAACTGGAGGCAGGGTCAGAGTAAGGACCGGGTCTCGAGCGAGCACGGTCGTGCGGGCGGGTGGGGGTGGGCGAGGTCGCAGGAGGTGGCGGCGTTGTAGGATTAGACAGCTCCGGCTGAGAGCGGTCCTGGTCATCCTACGAGCCCTCACTAGACGAGTCCCCCCCTCCTAGGGTTCGCGCCGGTGGTCCGAGGGTGCCGGAGCAGGTGAGTGGTCCCCCTCCTGGTTCTGATCCAGCTCCACCATGAGTGTCCTCCCCACCGTCCCGAAGTAGAAGGTGGAAAGGGTAGAATTGAGCTACATTGGGTCCGGATACTTAATCATCACACGAATAGGACCCTGGCCCCCAAGAGAGCTGTCATCCACACAGACAAACTTTCCAATCGCCTGTGTAATCAACTTGAAAAACTTCTCCTTCTTTGCTTCAACAAGAATCCCATGAATGCGAACCCACACCAACGATAGAGAGGAGGTCGTGTCGAGGTGGACACAAGGCTCGCGGTCGACACTTTGATGTTATGCACCCGCAGGATAAAGGCCTGACTCCAAGAGAGGGTCCTCAGGGACTCCATGAGGGGAAGATCACGTAGAACACCATGGGGGTATTCTCCCTCACATTCCACGCGTAGTCGAAGTCCAGCGACTGCAACTCCATGCGGATGGTGTCAGCCGTGACCTCCACTATCAGGGTCGGGTCCTGCTCTGGCAGCACGCGAATCTCCGCTAGGTTCTGGGAACCGACGGCTCAACCCCCCAAGGTCAATGTAGTAGAACCCAAGATCGATGTCGTGGTCCAAGAGCTCGAGGGTGCTACGCTCGCAGTGTGGGGAACGGGCTATGCAGTCCAGGACATGGTGGGGCGGATCACCACAGAACAGGCAGTGCTCTGGCTCCCGACAGTCTGAACAAAAGTGTCCCACCTCACCACAGTTGAAACACTTATTGCGAGTAGGGGACTTCGGGTGTTGTGCACCCATCGCAGCTGCAGATGACTCCCCTTGAGTCAAACCGTGGCCCGAACTTGGCAAGACTGAGGGCTGCGCCATTGGAGGGTTCCCAATATGCCTCGCTCCCATGACCGCGCCGCCCTGCCAGCTCCCCGTGCTAGTCCCCTGCATCTTCCTTTTCTTTTTATTCTTCTTCTTTTTGGTCCCAGTTAGAGCGCCTGTAGCTTGCGGGTTGGAGTTGGCAACAGGTCGAACACCTTGTGGGCGAGGCACCTCCCTGTCTGGACGTTGTCCCTGTCTTGTAGTTGTTCCCCTGCTGGGATGGGACCAATGGCGCTGCTCCAAATCCCAGCGCATGTCCAGCTCACGCTGGTGGCCTCCTGGCAACAGCGACCGACGGCCAGGCGACCGGCGCACCGGCGAGCGCCCACGCGGAGGGTTCCTGGACTGCGACCACCGGTGCCCATGGGAGGAACATGGCTCATCTCGTTGGCTCTCCTTCCTCCGGCCATCGTGACGGGGCCCCACCGTGTGGCGCTCAGGGAGGACCTTCTGACTGACGAGCGAGGTGCAGGAGGGCGGTACGCTGCAACAGGGGTAGGGCGGGGCCCGGGAGAAGGGAGGCGCGAGCAGCAGTGGTGACGAGGCGATGGAGACATGCTGGGGGAGGAGGAGTACCGCCTCTTCATGATGGCGCCGATGAACGAGCGAGCCAATGGCGGGGGCTGGTGCGCGATGCGAACAGAGCGACCAGAGAGGTCGAAATGACGAACGTCGGCGGCTGAGGCGTAACACGCTAGGGTTAGGTCGGGGGCACCCTAGTGGATCCAAAGCCAGGAACCCACCGGTGGTTGCGGCCCAACAACGCCTCGCCAGGCCCGTGGGGACGCGGCCCACATGTCTTGGCTGCGCCACGATAGGATTGGGCCCGCTGGGGCAAACAGCGGCTGGGTGGGCCAGACACAGGTCGACGCATAACAACGCCCGAGGTGAGGAGGGGGGATACCTCCCTCCCTCCATTCCCTCGACGCAGGCGGCGACTGTGCCGATTCTGTTGGGGCCATGAGGGATGTAGCAGGGCGTAGACCAACAACGGGGCAGCTCCCCAACATCAGGTCTAGCCCTAGGGACCCCTCCATAGCCGCCGCAAGGAAATCGAGCTGCCTTCACCGGGACTCTCCAGGCAACCGCGACGGGGCCGACGCCCCGGACGGCGTCCCTGGCGAGCCACGTCGTGACTACTTCCTCCGTGCGGGACACGACCGAGCCCGGTCAAAGAAGTCTCCGAGCGTCGACAGGTCTGACCGCCTGCAGAGGGCCTCCACCTCGGCGCGCGTGGCCTTCTCCTCGTCGACCTCATCGGCGACGTCCGCCCGCTGATGGACTCAGGGATGCCAGCGGCCGGGGATGGGAGCGTCATCTGTGGGGTTGAGTCCTACTGCCGGGAAGCGTCTCGCGCACGGGCTCAGGCCACCGGAGAGGAAGGCCGAGGCGAGCGCACCATCGCCAAAGCTCGATGTGTAGGGACTGCCACAACTCTATCAAATTCTTCACATTACTTGCCATTAGTCTATGTCTCTGGTGATGAAATTGCATAAAACAATAAAAACCAAATTAGCCTCACATGGTTTAAAAAGATCGGAATTGCTATTTCTCAGGCGCTCAGTCGCGCGTCCCGCTGTACGATTTGTTTCGCGATTCGGTCTGTTTTTTATGGTACTCTGTGGTGTGTGGACTGTATCTTTCACCTTTTTAATGGGAAGCTGAAGTGGGCCTGTACGAATTTACTATACGCTGTCGCTAGCTGTGCACGGAAAACCCCAAAATCCACTATGTGCCGCTCGTGCTGGATGGGTTTGTCTGTCTATGGACCGGCGGCCCGTCTGTTTTTTTACTTTGCTATTTTATTTCTGTTATTTTGTTTCTGTTGTAACTAGGAGTGCATTTTCTTTTTCTGGATGTTTTTTGTTGATGTTTATGATTTTTCAAAAATTCAATTTTCCTTTTTTAAGGGTTTTTGTTCACTTTTTTTGGTATGTTTTTGTTTTATGTCGTGAATGAACTATTTCAAACCCCCTTCAAATTTTTTTCTCTTCTATTTTGGTCATGAATGAACTTTTTTGTAATTAGTTTTTTGCTATTTTTTCTCATGTTCGGTTTTTCTCTGCTTTTCTTTTTTTTTGTTTTTTATTGGTCTGTTGTTTTTTCCGAAAATCCATTTTTATGTTTTTGAAATTTTATGTTTTGCTTGTAATGAGAACGCCCCGAGCCAGTTGCAATTATGTAGCGACTAGGATTTTTGGATTTGAGTCATTTTGCAATTTTGCTTGTAACCAGAACGCCCTGATCCAGTCACAAATATGCTGTGACTAGGATTTTTGGATTTGAGTCATTTGCATCTTGCTTGTAAGCGAGGACACACCGAGCCGGTCGCATGCACGTATGTTTGCAACTGAACCATAACCCTAGTTGGAATCATGTTGATATTGTTTTTTAGATTTTGAGTCATTTGTAACTTGTTTTGTAACCGAGAATGTATTGAGCCAGTCGCAAGCATGGTGTGACTGAAACCCTAGTTGCAACCGTGTCGAGACTAAATATACTTGGATTTGAATCATTTTGTAATTTGCTTTGTAAACGGGAATGTACCGAGCTAGTCGCAAGTATGTTGTGACTAATCCCTAAACCCTTGTAACTTGGGGGGACTTGATTTCCATCGGCGGGCCAGTTGCAACTTGCTTGTAACTGGGGCCCCGTCGGAGGGACAATTACAACTTGGTTGTAACTGAGCTTTGCTGGGTCCCAGTTGCAACTTCCTTGTAACTGAGCACCCATCGGTATGGAGGGGGTGCAGTTGCAACTTACTTGTAACTGAGCTCTGACGGGTCCCAGTTGCAACTTGCTTATAACTAGGGCCCCGCCAAGGGGGGACAGTTGCAACTTGATTGCAACTGGGAGGGAGGGGGACCTCATCGGCGAGACCTCATCGCGGGGAGTAATTTTTTTTAACTTGCTTTGTAACTGAGAATGTTTTGAGCTAGTCGGAAGCATGGTGGGACTGAAACCCTAGTTGCATCCATGTCGCGACTGGATATACTTTTGGATTTGAGACATTTGCAACTTGTTTTGTAACCGGGAATGTATTGAGCCAGTCGCAAGAATGGTGTGACTGAAACCCTAGTTGCAACTGTGTCGCGACTATATATACTTGGATTTGAATCATTTTGTATTTTGCTTTGTAATCGGGAATGTACCGAGGTAGTCGCAAGTATGTTGTGACTAACCCCTAAACCCTTGTAACTTGGGGGGGACTTGATTTCCATCGGCGGACCAGTTGCAACTTGCTTGTAACTGGGGCCCCGCTGGAGAGCTAGTTGCAACTTAGTTATAACTGAGCTCTGCTGGGTCCCAGTTGCAACTTCCTTATAACTGAGCACACATCGGTGTGGAGGGGGTGCAGTTGCAACTTACTTGTATCTGAGCTCTGACGGGTCCCAGTTGCAACTTGCTTATAACTAGGGCCTCGCCAAGGGGGGACAGTTGCAACTTGATTGCAACCGGGAGGAAAGGGGACCTCATCGGCGAGACCTCATCGCGGGAAGTCATTTTTGCAACTTGCTTTGTAACTGAGAATGTTTTGAGCTAGTCGGAAGCATGGTGTGACTAAAACCCTAGTTGCATCCATGTCGCGACTAGATATACTTTTGGATTTGAGTCATTTGCAACTTGTTTTGTAACCGGGAATGTATTGAGCCAGTCGTAAGAATGGTGTGACTGAAACCGTAGTTGCAACTGTGTCGCGACTACATATACTTGGATTTGAATCATTTTGTAATTTGCTTTGTAATCGGGAATGTACCGAGCTAGTCGCAAGTATGTTGTGACTAAACCCTTGTAACTTGGGGGGGGGACTTGATTTCCATCGGCGGGCCAGTTGCAACTTGCTTGTAACCGGGGCCCCGCCGGAGAGCTAGTTGCAACTTGGTTGTAACTGAGCTCTGTTGGGTCCCAGTTGCAACTTTCTTGTAACTGAGCAACCATCGGTGTGGAGGGGGTGCAGTTGCAACTTACTTGCAACTGAGCTCTGACGGGTCCCAGTTGCAACTTGCTTATAATTGACAACGACGTCAGCGACTGAGCTATTTCTCAGGCGTCTGGAACTTGCTTATAATTAACAACGACGTCAGCGACTGAGAAATAGCTATTTCTTAGGCGCCTGGAACTTGCTTATAATTGACAACGACGTCAGCGACTGAGAAAATATTACACCCAACGTCAAGGGTTATGGAGTTTAAGTTGAACGCTAGCGTTACATAAATCATGTCGTACCAGACACAGACTCTGGTCCCCTAGAAAACATCACAAGCCACCATAACACCTCACGTCAAGGAGTATTAGTTAGGATTGTCAGTTGGGACGTGTTTGGTTGCCAAGGCGGTGGTAGGTAGGCTGCATCGAGCGAGAAAGATTCCTTTTTCTGTTGGCATGCAACCAAATAAACGACGGTGACCGTCTAGCTGCGGGCTCGAACTTCAAAGCACCTTGAGCCAGAGGCCATAGGAGAACGCCTGAATCGGTGGTTTCTTTTAGGAACGCCTGAATCGGTGGTTTCTTTAGGAACTTCAAAGCTCGAGCACCGGATGAATCCGAGGAGGAGCCAGCCATGGATTACTTGTGGATCTTCAGCAGCGACAAGGAGAAGCCATCTCCACCAGCGGAGTTGTGTATGGTCAGGTTCGTTAACAGAATTAACGTACGGATTGAAGTTCACTGAAACAAAGTTGATGAAGAAAAAAAACAGAGTTGCAAATCATGAAAAATGTTCCCGTGAATACTCCCTCACATCGCAAATAAGTGTACTTTTAACTTTTGTCTAAGTCAAACATAATTAAATTTGACTAACTTTATAGAGAAATATAAAAAAAACATATATTACATTAAATTAACATATTATAAAACTAAATTTAATAACAAATTTAATGATACCAATTTAGTGTCATAAATATTGATATGTTTTCCTAAAAATTAGTCAAATTTTATTAAATTTGACTTATGACAAGCCTAGAAATATACTTATATTGAGGAAAGGAGTAGGTCGTGCCTGGCGAATACCGACGGGCGCAGTGCTGGTGATCTGCACACAGAGTGCACATATTGTTCATTAGTTCTCTTCTTCAGAGACAAGGATAAGAGATCAAGATCATAATCACGGATAGATTGCTTACATTTGCGAGCGCACTGTTGGCACGTGGCGGGGCACAGCAAGCACCGGCAGTAGTGGCGGACCTGCGCGCCGAGACACTCCTGGTAGAAAGTCGACGGGCAGCTGCCCGCCGTCAGCACACACGCCACACGCGTCCCGTGGCTCCGCCGCCCCCTATTGAACCCTCAAGAGCAAGACTGCTTCCTGCTCTGTCTGCCATTGCCGCCCAACAACAGCTTCATCTTCGCCTGCGCGCTCCTCTCCCAGTCTCCGTGTCATGCTCCAGCGCCGCCCTCGTCTTCTCCTCCTCGCCCCCACTTGTCTACTCTCTCATAAGTATGGTGGACTCAAAATAATTTTAAAGAAAACAATATTGTTGTAACTTTATAATGTGTTTAATTAGCATTATACGGGTATCACGTCCTATGATTGATGCAACACTCCTCTAATAAGATAAACCTTCACAAACTAGATTTGTTATTACTTTCGCTTCTATGACGTGATGTTGAATATTAAATATACTATCTTAAAATATAAATTAAATTCCACTTTTTATCTTCTAGTTTGATATTTTGACAAGAATTACCCATTTAATAGAAATTCTTCATGTTTACCCCGTTTAGCGAAACTTGTGCCATTTTTTACCCTACTTAAACTTTATACATGTTCTACTAAGTGAGATTTGGTCGTCATGTCTACATACCTTTTACATTTCACTCATTGTTCTGGAACTTTTTACGAGGGGTCATCCTACAGCCCCTTCCTATTGTTTGATGGATGTTGCGCCACCTTTCAAGTGCATTGCGACTTCTCCAGCGACAACTTGGCATTTGTACGTGGCTCTCGGACGCTTGTATTCGAGCATTCTATAATAGCTCGTCACTTGGATCGATTGGCCAAAACATGCGAAGGAGCTTGCGCATGTAGTGATCGTACGTGCTAATACTAGAAGAAGAATGACATTTGTCTTGTAGTGATCGTACGTAGCATGGTTCTCGCGAAGCGTTGGCGTTCTAACAGCTGTCATCTGTCAACATAATTGATGATGGCAACGAGCTCGTCGCACACACTAGAACGAGCCAGCATATTAATCTGGTGGTTAGGATATTGAACATGAGAAGGATATCGATAAGAGAACCATCAAGATTCCAGCAGGAAAGTAAATGATGACGCCGCCATGGCGAAGATAAGTCTAGGCGAGAGGGAGTGTATACGATAATCCGGTAAAAACTTAAATGGGGTAAAAATTGGCACAAGTTTCGCTAAATGAGATCACCTTTGCTTGTTACAAGACAATTGTAGCATTTATCCTAGTGAGGTAACATTGGAAAGGTAAAAATGCAGTAGTTCCCAACCTTTTTGTCATTGTTCAGTTGCTACTATCATGTTACTCCAACTAATGCACATGTTCCCCCTCTCGCGGTTTATCATACTAGTTTGATCAAAATATTTAATCAAGAACGAGGTACATAATATACATCTACTTATATATCAAACACAATCTGAAAATTATAATCCCATATACTCATCTCATAAAAACCAAGATCCGCAAGGGAATTACATATAGATGGCCATAATCATGTTGGACGGCTTATATGGCACTAGAACAATGATAGCATGAGAGAGAGAGAACAAGCCAGTTCCATAATAACCCATATTTCAAGGGTGGACTACTCTCTCTTTATCATGGAGATGATCGAGATGTTGTTGTAGAGGTTGGAGATATGAGCCGACGATGTTCCGGTGGCATTCCCCGCTCTAATCTTGGATGTATCTTCTTTGCATCGTTTTTTATCTCTGTGGTGCGTAGTGCCTCAAGATCGCGACCGGGACATCATATATAGGCGTTTTTAGGTTAAAACCAATCGAGGGGCACAAAGATCAAGGACAGTGAGGCGACGATGGGGGATGGGCCCCACCACACGGTCAGGGTATCATGCCGTGCCATGGGCCCTCTCTTGGCCCTCTTGATGACCCAGGTCAGGTCTTGATTTCGTCAAAAAAATTACTAGCAAAAAAACATGTGCTTTTGAGTTCACGAAGGTCCATAAAAGTCAAAAATACGCAAAACAACATTTTCCTGTCTATAGAGTTATAACCAAAATAAAAAGTATCTTTTAGAAAAACCCCTAAAATCATTTTAAAACATGATAATAACAACATATATGATGCAATTATGATGGAATATGGCATAATAAACTATAAAAAATATATATGCATTTTATATGTATCAATGTCAGCAGTAGTTACACTGGTGGTGGTGTTCCCTTAACTTGAACACTACCACTAAGTATGTCCTAGTAGGATCTGTGGGTCCCGCTTATGTCGACGCCTCACTTTTACCGAATGCCACCAGTAGCCATCTAGTTGTGGCGTTCCGATTTTTTTAGACACCGCTAGTATTTTGCGTCATAGCTATGGCATGTGTATATTGTCGCATGCCACTAACTTTATGTCTACTATAAGAATTTCCTTACTATTGCTAGGTGTTCCTTGAGTCCACACTCGATCCTTATGATTTTGATGAGGTGGAGGAGAGTCAATTGTTTGTCGACTGAGTGTCCTTTTGTGGCATTGCTGATCTTGGAGGGCATTATTGAAGATCTGAGTAGCCCGAGTTCTTCTTGCGATGACGGGAGTATATGGTACATGAGAAGGAAAAACGGCTTGCAAAGACAGGGAGGGACCGTATTTTCAGCATCTTTTCATGGTGACACTCCTCCAATGGTTTATTGACACCACCGGAATTTTATAGGAAATTTCTTTGATTCAAAAGATTGAAACGCAAAAAAAATTAATCAAGCAATAATACCCTAATGCGAACGTGAAGAAAGGTAAGCATGTCGTCGTGCACTCAAAGTGTCACAAAGTCTACGCAGCTTGGAGCTACCGCGGTGTCTAGCTCCGCAGTGTTTCTAAATGGCAAGCCCCATTCACATATTGGCATACTTTTAGCACATTTGGCTCATATGAAGCGGGGGGTGGCCAAACTGGTGTTGTATGCATGCTACATCCAAAATTTCTTTATCTATCATCCAAAATGCGGATTTGTACCTAGTACAGGATAACATGGGCCTGCTGCATCCACTAATGTTTTCATTGCAAAATAAGTAAAACATGGGCCAAATTTTTTTTATCTATCATGCATGTTGTATGCAGCCTCATAGTCCATACCGCTTTATATTGTTGTTTTGCTCCTCCAAAAAATGAGACCATAAATTCATTCATGCACTAATTATGACATGCATAGTGGGTATGATGACAGTAAAGATGTGATGATCCAAGAAAAATGACCCAAAGTAGTTTGTTAGGTTTGAGTGAATGACGAAGAACACTGGATGTGTGATAAATTGGCAGTGGTGTTGTATATATAGGTGCTTCCTAGTTAAAGAGAGAGGTCACTTAGATAGAAGGCTTCTTATGTTAGCCAGGGAGACAAACATTGATGGGGGTCAAACTAGGGACTCTATACTATAATCAAAGAATTAGTACCCAAATTTGAGATTTTGGAGTGAATCAAAATAGAGATTGCTATGTGTTGGTGTAGGTGTCTGATGCTGTACATATAATTTACATTTTAAGCACTATTTAGCACATGTAGGCGATATAAGATATCCATGGTGCTTGCCTTCTGTGACATGATTTTGAAAATAGAGCACAAAGTCATAGTGTAAAGTGCATTTACCTCAGATTTCAAATGAAAACAGATCATGATGACCACCAGCACTAGTGACACACCGACAATCGAGATGTCAACCAAATTTGATGTGTGATCGTGAAGATGGCAAGAAATAACCTATGAAATTTCCAAAGCTAGTTAACATGTGTTAGTGACTGAAAGGGAATACCAAGAATATATAGTTGCAGGTACCATGCATAAGTGAATGTTTGGTATCTTTAACTTGATACAAACTTAATGTAAACTTAGGTTTATCATGGGTGCATTGGCTGCAGAGATTCAATTGTTTCACCTGATACGTTTACCATGCTCCACCACGTGCAACACTCCATGAAAAATGTTGGACAAACGAAAAACCATCATGCCAAAATTACTATCCGAAATACTAAAGCATGTTAGTTCCAAAATATTTTCAAAAGGAAAAACCAAGCACTCTTTCCTCTTAGAAAATGAAGAGCAAGAAGGCATTATTTTCGCCGATTCTCTTTGGAAAATTAACATGAAAGGGGCCCTAATAATAGGTTGGTTAATGAGTGGCGGAGAGGAAACTTGGCAGCGCATGTTGGTACTCAAAGGAAAGCAATACAATCCCTCACAGTGCTTATCTCTTGGACTATTTGCAACGAAAGAAATGCCCTAGTCTCCACCGAAAAATTCACGAGAACTTTTGGCATCATCCCTCAGGTCCAGGACGACGCGAAGAACTTGGCTATCATCGATGCGGATAATTTGAGTGCGATTCTACCAAGATGGTAGCTCCTTGGTTGGCCGACTGGCCTTGTGTCCTCTGTCTAAACTTATGTTTTCAAAATATTCCCATTAATCAGGCAACAAGATGCATTTTCCATCATTTATAGAAAACCGAATGGATGCGGTGAACCATTCTTGCATTGACATATCAAGCTAGGAGGATTATCCTTCTTTTGCCTGAGTATAATCAAGGCTAGAGCCTGGACGGGCACTCGCGATTCTCCCCTGCCTTCTTGGCGTTTTCACATGGTGTAGTGCATATGTGGGCTCTTTTGTCTGAGATGCGTTGCTATTTTTATTGGGTGTGGCATGCCGGTTATTGTGTGCATGAGTTCATGGAGTAGCAGAAGATACGGATCGCTAGGGAAAAACTGAGGATAACGCACAGAATACAAGTTTTCTCTTGCATAAACTGCTTGGATGGTTATTTCAGCCATGCAACCGGGGACCTAAAAAGTCATGATTTCCGACACTGTATGACATGTTGATATGTTGGTGTATGTATTTTGTATTGGTATGATAGTGTGCTAGCAAGCACAATGACAGTTCTAGCTTTTTTAAGAACTGGAAGCCATATCCGAGCACTATCATACCAACACAAAATACATATTGGAAGTCATATTCCACTTGTTGCGTGGTGTCGACACAGTTTGGCTGATGCGGTAGACCCGCAACTGTTTCCATGTCGTTGTTGCACATAACACATTTATGTTCACTCTTTGCAGAGTAAGAAGAGTCACATATTTTTACAACGAATTCCCCCCCCCCCCCCCCCTCCCCAATTTGCAAGGTGCCAAGTATATAACTATTAGTTGCTGACGTGTCTCCTTACAAATAACCTACATGTTATCATCCACTTTCCACACAAGCCAAGACCAATAGAAACCTAAACCTGCATCCCTCAAACACCAATTATATCATGCCGCATACCAAAATTCTAATAGTAGTTCACTAGCACCCGAGACCATACCTAGTAAATTACTAACGGGACTAGCGCCCTTTGCCGCGGCCGATGATGACACCATGTTTGATGCCTTTTTAGGTAGGTTGACCAATTGGCCACCATACGCAAGTAATCTTGCCGACGGGTAGGACATCTAATCGCGTTAGAGATTATGCTTCCTTTCTCCAGCCATTTTTATCCACTATACTTTTCTAGAAAAATTGGATTACTTGCATATAACACAAGCTATAACACACGAGCAGTTCAAAATTTGGATCACTATATAAAGTCTAGCCTTACAAGGCCATTGAGAAAAAATGACTTGTATGCATGTCATTTGAGCTTGATTTACTTTTGGTTTTGTCCGTTGCATATTCAGGCCTGAGCAGATTCCTCCATTTTATAGGACATCATCCTAAACATGTTTTAACTATTGTTTGCGTGTGCTCAAGGTTCTCGTCATATAACATATTCATCCAGGCCATCTTGTAGCTCAGAGTTACCCTACGCACACAGAGCAATAGATGCGGAAATGCAACACCACACGATATGTTGGACCCCTGGCATCATCATTACCATTGATTTGTTGGAGATTCGTGCAAATTATTTTATAGGAACACCATTCCACCATCCCAAACATGTTTTAACTATTTGTTGGAGATTCGTGCAAATTATTCGTGTAATTGGCATCCACATCGCCTCAGTGTAGATTTTGCAAGAATCTCCAACAATCGTGGAGCACAGAAGATGTCGGGGGCCCAGCGTACGTGTGGTAAATTCCCTCTCTAATAGATGTTGGTGTGTGAGAGAGAGAGAGAGAGAGAGAGAGGGGTGAACTTATTGGCTTGGGAATAAATTCACCACTGGCTGCAGCTGGGTGTGGGCACAAAAGTCTCAGAGTTGGCCACGGGATGGGAACACGAGAAGAGGCCGTGCTCGTCGGATAGGTAGCGCCGCCACCGGCCGGAGAGAGCACCTCAGGTGACAGAGAGAAATCAAGCGCGTGGGGACGGCAGAACGGTGTGGAGGCAGTGTGATACTGACTGAATTGGGAGGCGATGTGTGGTGAAAAACGTGAGGGAGAGGTGGTTGGGAGAGCTCAAAGCGGCACGTGTGAGTTTGATTTAGGGATTTAGGGTTGATACACGCAGTAGTGGAGACTTTTCCCTAGGGGAAATGAAACTTGCGCGCGATGGGAAATGTTGGCGCTAATGTTTTTGCCCCGCTCTTGGTTGGGAAAAATGTTTGCACTCTCAGCCCACTAGAAACGAACGGTTGGTTGGGGGTTATTTTACCGATTGACCATGAGATGACAATTAAATTGTCGACCAATAGTCAGTCATCACCTTAAAATTTTCCCAACCAACCGTTCGATATAAGCTTTGTCGACCAACATTCCGCTGGCATTCCTATCTTTTGCCAGCCGATGTCGATAGGGAATCCGGTGTTGTGGTGTAGTGGTTGAAGTTGATAATTGAGCATTAGGTTTGGCATGATAAGTACTTTATGTATAGGACGACAATGTTCTGTGGAGAGGATGATGTTGCAGCATATTGGTATCCTCAAGTTCTGCCTCTGCCTGATGATGTTCAACTAGGTACGGCTTCGTTAAGAAAATTGCAAGTTTGGTGTCTCCCATCTCTGTCTAGCCAGAGCTGGAACTATCTCCCGACCTATCTTGGTACTAGCTTCTTCAGGACAGTTCGTGGTCGCGCCTGAGGCGGACGATGACATGGTCCATGGCTAGCGAGGAGGCGGTAGAGAGTAGGTTGTATGTATGTGGGAAAAAGGGGAAGTGGGAACCATGTCACTTAATGTAAAGTTGAAAATATTCTAAAGGTAGTCAAGTGTTGATCTTAGGCTTGAATATACAAGATAAGCATGGCTAAAACAAGCATGAATTTCGCACGTCGAGAGCGTGATTGACCAAAACTAGTTATTAGATAAGGATACCCATGACAAAATGCCTCTGAACGAATCTAAGAGCATCTCCAATAGGCGCGCAATAATACCGTGTGCTAAAAATGTTTTTGTTCACCGGATCTATTGTTTTAGCGCGCATGGAAGGTGACAACAATTTCAAGCACGCGCGGCAAGCAACACTTTACTAGACCCTGTAAAATAGGGCACGCGCAGCAGCACAAACACCAAACTCGCACAAATATAGAACACTAAAGATCAAACACACACAAAATAAATGAACAATAAATAGTTTAATTATTATTACAACACAAAAAAAGTTTATTATCAATACAAAAAATAATTCATCAACAATACAAGAAATAGTTCATCAAGTAGCTCTCAAATAAACATACAAACTTACAAATAATTGAACATAACATGAAACTAAGGGTTTCGTTGGCCATTCCGTGACCACTACTCCACGATGAGATCTTTTTAAATATCATCATATACATTGGTTTGTCGAATTGAGTGATACGAGGAAATAAAATGGCCTATCCTCTCTTCTCTCCTCCACACTTGCATGGATTGCCACATCAAGTCATAGTAGGAGTAGTCTAAATCTTGTCCATGCCCATCCTCGGTAACCATGTTATGCATGATCATATAATTTAAATGGCATGATCACTTCGTAAGAACTAAAAAGCGTATTTGAAGAGAAATGTTCATTTTATACTCTAAAAGTTTCTTTAGAGAAATTGTAAAGTGGATTTGAAGAGAAATATCGTAATCCTAAATATGCAGTAGCACAAGTCGGGCCTACTAAGCAAACCCCCCCCCCCCCCCCTTCCTCGTTGTAGACAGAAAGACATTTCCGTGTGTGGTGCGAAAGATAGCCGACGCTATAAAATTTTGACCGTCTGCCGATGGCCCAAGCAGGCTCCTTCGCGGGGCATCGCACACAGAAAGTTTCATAGGACTATAACAAAAACATCGCAAAAGGTTTGTCCAACGCGAATCGTCTCCTTATTAGTGGAGAGCATCCCCACAATTCATAACCAAATAATCATGTGTCCGATTCTTGCAACGTTTTGTCAAATTTTGATCATTTCTTTCTTGTGCATATTCTCACACGGTGAGTCCTAGATCATTGTGTGTCTAGTGAAATCACATCTCCTAGTATTCCATTCAATGAGTGTATAGACTCTTCTCCTTCCTGCGCTGGTTAGGAGTAACCTCTAGCCCACCTACCACATAAATGACACAACCCTCACACACGCACACAGACTACCCATCTACCCCCTCTTGCGCCGCTCCTTCTCGGCCTCTTTCTCTTATCAGTCTCTTTCTTTCTCTTCATGTGCGCCAGCAGTAGAGCCCCACTCGAGTAGCTCCCTTGCTCCGTTGAGATCAACCCCGAACACGACCTCTTGGTCGGCATCCTCTTTCAATTCTTGCGCGAGGTGGTATTATACACTTGGTGGTGGTGTCGTTTCTTGGAAATCCTGCACGCCACGCCTCGTCAAGATGCACGCACGCGTCGCGGGTTTCGGGTATCTCATCGAGCCAAGTTTCGTTTTTCCACGCAGGAATATGAAAGGGCCACAAAAGATGAACATTTTATGCGAGTGGATTTTTTAATCTGAACTCAGTGGACAATGAATACGAGTAGACTTTTAATACGAACTTTTCGTTTCATCTCGCGACTCGTCGCTTGACCACTTCGCGCGGCCTGTTCGCTTATCCCTTTGGTGCCTATATAAGAGAGGTCGCTCCTCTCTGCACAATACACAACAACACCATCGGTACTTCTTGATCTAGAGATTGTGTGATCTCCAAGCCTTCCCCATCCCTTCTTGCGGCGTGCACCACAAGACTGGGATAGCGGGCCTCTTGGAACCACGCCTCTTGCGATCCTGTACGGAAGAGAGACGATAAGGTTTTTGGGAAGCGTTGCAGCACGACTACTGGCTTTATCACAGACTCCTTCACCGATAGCGGTGACATGTTCCCCAACGACGATTTCTACCACGACACCGACAACCTCTTCGGCGACATGACCGACGCCAACGTCAACGCGAGCGGTTCATCTTCTGCCTTGTGTGCTATATTTCTCCATCTTATTCACATCGTCTGTCTTCCACGCAAATTATGTTTCATATATCATGTGTAGAAATCTGTTTAGAATTACTTTAACTCCTAGATTCCATGATTAGTTTTATTACTATATTTCTAGTCATGCTTTATCTACTATTTTCGTGGATTAAATCCTATGGTAAATTCCTCATATTTTCAATAGGCATCTTTCCTCCTTCCTTGACGCCGCCGTCCAGCCCTGATGTGTGAGGCCGCAGTCAACGTCCCTGGCCTCGCCGCAGGCATGCCGTTTCGGTGCTTTCTGCAACATGACCGGTGCCAGTGCAAAACGTATGTTGCATTGGGGGACAGCCGTTTCGCAGCATCCACTTAGCGAGTGTCTGGACTAATTGGTCCCGCTAGACATGCATGATCATTCACCGAGCGCCCTGTTCATGCATGGCTCTCAAGCAAGCCATGGACAAATATGAAAAGAAAAAGAAAAGCGACGTCAGCTGATCGCGGCCCTGGTGCAGCTGCATGCATGCTCGCATGGTGCCGACCGCTACGCAACGTGGGATTGTGGGAAAAGACAGATTTGCCGTTGGGCTCACGTAAGGAGAATCTCATAAATATTTCAGTCGTTGCAAAAAGGAGGTGCACGCTACCAGTCATGCAATATGCACTGCAGTAGCGACTGTGGAGGAGTGAGTGGTCGCGCAGAGCAAGCAGTGCCGAACTGTCCGCGCCTTCTATGCTATACTACTTCTTTCTGTTGATTAACTTTGTGTGCAGCCAAGGGGGTACCGAGATGACTACACTTCCAAATTAAGGAAGCCTACTTCCTACGCCGGCCTCGCTAACAAACCACTCCTGACCAGCGCATCTTCTTCATGAAGGAGGAACACGTGTGTGTCCTCGATGAGACCGACCATGTAGAAGATGGACTAGTGGAGCGATTAGTAGTACGTAGATGGCGAACGCAGGGAGACGTATAGAGGGAATTGGCCGCTTAAAGAAGCGCATGATTTATGTACTAGTTCATTTGTTTGGAAATGCGGACCAAGAACAGGGATGAACTCAAGAGCATGCATGGTGACGGCCGTTAAAAAGAAGAGCATGATTTAGAGCAGGTCGCAGTTCAGGCCTGGTGTGCACACCAGGCTTTACCCCCCTGCCACCCAGCCGGCCACTTTATGTGCCAGATCATGAAGGTTTGATAGATCATTTGATAACAACAGCAGCACCAGATTGATGTCTGACTGATAGTTTGTGTGTTTTTCGTGCAGAGGGCGATGTAGGTCCCGTACGAACAACTTTTCGCCGATGACGAAAGTGCGGCTGCCACACAAGACGCTGGTTCGAGCTGGAGAAGATAAGAGAGTAGGTCGATGCATGACTGGGGGAGCGCGCGCGGTGATGGCAAGCTCGTTTCGTCGGTTAATAATTGTGCAGGACCTGCTGGGCTGAACTTAATGTTTCATTGAGAGAGGATTCTCTCACCCCCGAAAAAGGGTTTCCTCGGCCCAAGGAACTTGGTATGGGCCTCCTTTTTATAGAAATTGTCGCTCTTGGGCATGTGACATAGGGAAGCAAAGTATATTTTTTTATGCTATTCGGCCATCCTAGGCTAGTAGTAGCTCTAAGAGTGCGTCTAGATAGCCTTTTCCAATGGGTGTTTCTTAGCACGGTATCATAGGCAAATTGCTTATGTGGCACTATAGTTAATGAAGAGAGAAGGTGAGATTGTATCTTAGCTTAGCTACAAGCCTTGCACGGTATCATAGGCAAAATACATGGTTAGCCCAATCACATGCATGCATGTACCCAAAATCATTAAATGTAGATACAACTATTAAGATACAATCCATTGTACTAGTTGTTTCTTAAGATACACCACTACCTAGGATAACGAGTTAAGAGACACCCTATTGTGAAAGGCCTAAGGCACTCCCTAAACTCTCCCTTGATTATTCTTATTTATTAGACATGTAATATCACGTAGTATACGGTATGGTGCAATACACCAATCATATACGTACCAAACTATGTATTATCACCCCTAAAAGGGCTTTCCCCTTACTATATAACACACAACCGGTGCCTTGAAAAAGGTTACACAGTTCTACCTAGGATAAATGGCCTAGGTTTGTACATCTCATGTCAATATTTAACACGTATTTCTGTTATATGTTGATCCAAATTCTACAAAGTATAGGCCAACTTCTGACGAGTGGAGCGAGGCCCGTCGCCGGAGGCTTGGGCCGAGTGTAAGTCCGCCCACTGGTTTGCCTCAAAGGTCTAACAGATCACCTTGTCTCCGCCTCCATCACACCCCACCTCTAATAAGTCCATCGCCTTGCCCGGAGAGAGCGACAACTTCGACGAGAGCGATGGCGGGTCGGTGGTCCCACGCGATTTTGTGGACTCCGACGATGTGGAGCAGCACGCGCTGCTATGCCTTCACCGCTGCTTGGAGCGCGCGCACCTGCGCGAGGTCGTCGCGGAGGAGAGGGAGCTCGCCGAAGCGCTCCGGTTTATCGAGCGCCAGGAGATGGAGGAGCGCGCGGTAGAACGCCTCCGGCGCCAGGAGGCGGAGGAGCCTCCGGTGATCCACCTCGACTGGAGCAGGGGCGCCGTCTCCGCCACCATCCGGTGACGCGCAAGGCTCAGGGAGCCGCATTTTGTGTATAATGTATGTGTCATCTTCTTTTGTTTAGAATTAGTATATTAATTATGTTCGTATCTGAACGGAAATCAAACTGAAATCCGCGGTGTTCGTCCTCTGAATTTTGCACGAAGGTTGTTCTTCCTCTGTTCGCAAATTCAAATTATTCATTTTAGGTTTTACGGACACTCATCGGCGCCTTCTTCCAGCGAGTACTCGCGGATTCAGCGCCCCGTACTCCAACATGTACGGTTTACTATTTACTGTTATTACTGTTAGATTTAGGGGATGTGATTCCGACGGCCACCTTTAGAGGAGCAAAAAATTCTCATCCATGAACCGTGCACGTTTTTCTCCTCTAAGATTTAGGGCTTCGGTTAGAGACGATCTAAGTGTGTGTATTTTGGTCATAAACAATTGTATGCTAAACCTTCCCAACACCTTCAATTAATGGATATTAAATTGGTGAATTTATAAACACAAGAGCACGCAAACATCATCCCAAATTAGAAAGCCAATCTGTTAAAAAAATATTGGAAAGTTAATATCATATGAAGTCCATGATTAGAGGCAGGGCGTCCATGAGTATGGAGCCATTCTATTTGCTGATGTTGTCAATCTCCATCCGATAGGCCTGTCTGAAACACACCGCGGAGTCCTCCTTGTGCATGTGTGTTGCATCAACTCTCATAGCGTCCATGACTGCCTTGCCTTCATGCACGAGCTGGAGGACCTAAGTCCGAGAGCCTTCTTAAGCTACACCCCTTGTTTGTGTTCTTCTCAACTTGTTGACATTTAGAACAAAAATCGCCTCGGGCCGCGGCACCCTTATTCGCTGCATACATTGTTGTTCTAGACGCTTGCACTATCGCCACACATGCAGAAGCGCATCTTGTCTGGTAAGTGGCAAGACGTCCACGGCCGATCCCGCCACCGGCGAGACCACCATGCTCAGGCCCGAGCTCAACAACACCTACTTACATGCCCTTGTCCATGAGACCAATGACTTGACCCTCGGTGTTGAATGGAATTACGGTAATTACCTACCACCTTCGGCGAGTCCAAGCTCGCTCGGTTGACTACGAAACATGTGGGCGTGGCGTGGACTCCAGTGCTAAGACTCTTCATTCTTGGAAAAAACCCGGCACTCTTCCATGCCCGAGGGTACGTCCCGAGAGCGACCACACCTTGAGTGTCTGCGCTCGGCAAGACTCTCATCTGGAACAACGTTAAGGTCAATCTCTTCTGTTTAAAACATGAAGATGTACCTCCAATCAGTTCAATCCAGCACAGAATCAAGCAGGGGATAAGTACTCACGCCTTTGTCGTTCTCCGCTTCCCAATCAAAACCGCATTGCAAATCACACGCTAAGCATCCAAATCCTCGCCCCCACACAATCTCTCTCACTCTCCTCAAACCTTGGCATTCAGCAGTTCATCGATCCACTCTCTCTGTATGTGTAGGTGATGCCGAGCGCCGTTGTTCCTCGAAGACGCAAATCCAACAAGCATCGGCCCTTCCTCCGCCGTTGAGCTGCTGCACCAATGCTGCCTCAACCTCTAGAACGGCAACATGCGGCAACGCCGAGAGAGGACGATGGGTGCGGGACGTCGGCACATCATGGAAAGGCTAGTAGAATTCCACCTCATGCGTGCTCACAAAATTGCCTTGGTCATGATTGATTTATCGTTTCGTTAATTGGTTGAGGAAATCAGGGAAGAGCACAAAGATTGAGTTTGGGGGTTGTTGCCGTGACCTGCGGTGCAACAACTTTGACGCGAATAAGTTGGGTAAAAAACATAACAAAGTTTAGCGCTAATATGGTGAGGAGGATAAGTGAGATGCCATTTGTTGCTGCGGTGGCAGTTTTCTGTAATTATGTCGAAGTGTGACACCGTGTGACACCACCGCTTTGCTTTTAATAGTAAAGATTACTACTCTAATCGGCTAAAAGCTGTTTGCGAGATGTTTTGTCGGGCACTAAGGGTAGGCGGCCACAGGACTTACAGGTGGGTCCCGCTAGACATGATCTTCACCGAGCGTCCTGTTCATGGCTCTCAGCAAACCGTGGACAAATATGAGAAGAAAAAATGCTCGTATGGTGCCGACCACTACGGGGGGAAAAGGTTGGCCGTTAGGCTCACATCATGGGGAATAAATATCTCAGTCTGTGCAAAAGGTTGGCAATGCAATGCACAAACACGAAGACTGGATCACCAGTCATGCAATGCACACACACGACATGACTTTGTGGCAGCGAGTGAGGTAACGATCGATCGATATCGATCGGCTTTGACTGGATCACGAGACAACTTAACTGCACGCTATGCGCCTGGCTGCTCTCCTCTGCTCTGGTCTCAGGGTGCTAAAGTGTTGCAGCCCCCCGTTCCACTAGTATACGGTACAGTTTTATAGGACACTTTGGCTAGGGGCATTTTTTAAAGTGTCCCTAAATATGTCAACTTTTAGGAGCATTTTAATCAAAGTCTATAGTTATGTTTCTTATAACGAGACTTGTTTCATGGATTTCTTACATACATGAGTTGTAAAACTTAATTCCAATTAGTTTAAAATTTATGTTTCCGCTAGTAGTTATGATCTTTTGTTTCTTTTGTGTTAAAAATTGGTTCCATGTTACATAATTTTTTTCTAAACTTGTGTTCATACTTCTTAAACCATATCAGCATGCACACCATCCCAATAAAAAAGGGGCAAATCACAATTCATCGACGCATGCATGCATAGCGGCGCGTCCTGGACAGGTACACATCAAATATCCGTCGCCCATTACGCGACTTTGCGTAACGCAAGCATACTTTTCCGCATCATATTTTTAGTCCTATATCGCGTACCGAATGAGGTTAGCATCAATTTAAATAGTGAGTGTGTTCTAATTGCCTATCAATTCATCTTTCGTTTGTTTCTTCGGTCCCAGAGTGGACACGGCAATGCTTAAGCTGAAGAAAACCACCAAGACAAGAATGGGCCGTCGATCTTAAGTCCAAACCGGCTCTATCTTTTGAGTGAAACCTTTGAGCGAAATGAAAGCAGATTGACGCGCGGGAAACTTCTCCATAGCGCGTGGTCGATTCCTATACTCAGGTTTTTCTTAAGAATATGTGTCGTGGGCTTGGCCTGTTTTAGCGCACTAACTTCATGGGCTTGGCCTGTTTAAGCGCACTAAATATTGTTCACCGATGTATGGTTGTAAATTGCTTATGAGCATTTTTTGTTCCTATGCATGAATTTTTTCATGGATTATTATGTACTTTTTTATTAATTTATAGATTATTCCATGACAGTTAACTTTTTTGTACTTCTTATCCCAATAGTTATTGCAAGTTTTTACCACTTCCGTTTTGAAATAAGTGGTTTGGTTTGTCTAAATTTTAAATGTATCTAAACTCTAAAATACGTTAGATACGTGTGAATTTAGACAAATACAAATCACTTATTTTAGAACCAAGGGAATACTACTTTCGCCCGTGGAAAGCCCTCAATTGGCAAGTAGCTAGATAGCTCGATGTATATGTGTACTAACCACTGACGGGAATCCTTGGTAGCCACATGCATGTATTTGAACCTTTTCTTGTCACTTTCTAGCTCTGTAACATCCATGCGACAGTGCGCACACACCTTACTGCACACTACGGGCTTAGACCTAATGGAATTTTTCCAAGAGCTTAGACCTAATGGAATTTTTCCTATGAAATAGACTAGGCAAAGTTCCATAGAAAATAATTCCATGGGTTCTATTCCCAGAATCAAACGACGGTGGTAGAAAAAAAATCCATAGGAACTCAATCCTGTGAGAATCCTATAAAAATCCTACAAACCAAACAAGCCCTACATGTTTACATTTTCAGAACCATGTGAACCTGAACCCTCGTATTGCGATAGAGCCTGACGCGCACAGTCCGCGTTGGCCCTGTGTGTGTGGGTCTTGGATAAAAAAATCTAATTTCCCGGCCCATCTAAGAAAAGGCCGAAATAAAATGTGTTTCTGACTTTAAAAAAAATCCTTGGATCAGAAAAATCCAATTTCCGGCCTATTCAAGAAAAGGCCGAAATAAAATGTGTTTCTGACTTTTAAAAAGATTTGTGTTGTCTATTTCTTTAAATGGCTTTTGGGGCATTTCTCAAAGTGTCACTAAAGACATTTAGGGGCACTTTCATTGAAATGCCATTGAAGTCTTTAGTGGCAGTTTGATTAAAATGTTTGTAAAACTTTTACCGACATGAGTATCAGTGTCAAAGTGCCCCTAAAGATTTTTAGAGACATTTTTATCCTATATAGAAGCACTAATTTAAAGTGTCTGAAAATGACTACCGTATTGTAGTGTTCTATGCCGCGCAGAGCTGTTCGCCGAATGCTATAGTACTTCTTTCAGTTGATTCGGTACAACTTTGTGTGCAGCCAAGGGAGTACCGATGTCCGTGCCGTCCGCGATGAGTACACTTCCTCGATGGCCGCCGTGGCATGCATGGTGATCCTTCAGGGTTATCTGAACTAGTGGAGCGATCAGTAGAAGATTGCGAACGCAGGGATGTACTATGATTTAGTTCCGCTGTGTGGAAAGCCTGAACTCAGGAGCATGGTGGCGGCCCTTAAAAGGAAGAGCATGATTTAGAGCAGGTCGCACCAGGCTCACCCCCCCCCCCCCCCCCCCCCCCCTCCGCTGCCTAAATTTGAATGAACCTATATACTAAATAGCGTCTAGATTCATCCAAATTTTGATAAATCTAAGACATTTATTTTAGGACGGAGTGAGTACTAGATCAATGTGCCATGGGTAGAGTCTCATTTTTTAGACACCCGTCCGCCCCTCTCGCCCCCTCCCCCCCAACGGGCGACGGGGGCGCCGCCACCTCTTCCCCGGCCGAGACCCCTCCCCTCCTCTCCTCCCGTCGCCGCCGTCGGCGGGATCCGCCGGGCCCAGCCCGTGTGGAGCCGGCGGCGGCGGTCGGCCTCTCCCCATAGCTTGGAGGCGGGGTCGGGGACCCGTTTCTTCAGGCGGCGGTCCCTCTGCGGCGGGAAGTCTCCTGAGCGGTGGCGTGGCTACGGCGGCGGGGCAGCGCCCGGCGGCTGGCGGCAGGCAGAGGAGGGGCGACCTGCAGGCCCTGCAAGCCCAGATCGGGCCCTTCGGTCCAGATCAGGCCAGATCTAGGGCTGGGGCGGGTCGGTTTGCCCCTTCTTCGGCCCGTTATGCAGGTTTTGGCGAGGGCAACTCGAGCTGGGAACGGCGACGACCATGCCCGCCTTGTTGCAGCGCAGATGCGGGCTTTACGGGCCCATTTGGGCCTGGCCGGACCCCCTTGAACTGGTATACCCCACTGGGGCTTTACGAGCCAGTTGGGCCCGGCCGGTTCTGACGGGGACTGGTATGCCTGCAATTGCGTCCGGTTGACTACTGCCATTTGCAGTGGAGGTAGTTCCCTCCCGCCGGTCGTGGTTCTGCTAGTCCCGATCCGAGGTACCTTCTGTCTCTGCCACACAGACCTCGCAATGGTGTTCTTGGTGAGACGATGATGATGACTTCGTGACCGGAATGGCGCATGCTCGTGGACGGCAAGATTGGTGGTGGCGAGGCTTCGTCCTCGCGGTGCTTCTACGCAAAGGATCGCCCCGGATGTCAGATAGGGTTCTCGGGAGAAATCCTTGTTGACTCGATCAACACCGACGCGGTGCCGCCCTCGGGTGGCATCATTCCTTCCTAGAGGGCGTCGTGGCTACCCTATCATTGCCCTCTGTGTGCCGGGGAAAACCCTAGGACCATCTATGGTTCGGGCAACAGCGTTTGCTTTCCTTCTTGAAGGTGCTGCTTGGTGCTTGATGAGCCGTTGCTAGGAGTGTGGTGGTACTTCTCCGGGGGCGCAACGGTTGCGAGCCATCGTCATTTAGTTGAACCGCCTTTGTCTCCATTTTGTTTTCCTTTTGTAGTTCGGACGTGTGTGTGTGCTGCTGTTTCAGCATCTTGTATCGAGTGATGTCTCTCTTTGAGCGTTGTGCTGTCTGGCTCAACAGCTTTCTCACATGTGTGCTTTATTTATAAAGCGAGACGAAAGCATGATTCGAGGAATATACCACGGGGAGATACTTACATCATTTGATAACAACAGCAGATGTAGGACCCGTGCATCTGTGATCTCGTACGAACAACTTGTCGCTTATGAAGAAAGCGCGACTGCCACGCAGACGCTGGTGCCAAACCGGTTTACGAGCTGGAGAAGATAACAGAGTAGGTCGACGACTGGGAGCGTTTCGTTGGTTATAATTGTGCAGGACCTGCTGGGCTGAATTTAAGACTCTCTCACCCCGCAAAAACGGTTTCCTCGGCCCAAGGAACTTGGTATGGGCCTATTTTTTTTTATGGAAACAGGCGCTCTTGGGCATGTGCCATAGGGAAGCAACGAAATCGCAAAGTGTTCTTTTTTATGCTATTCCGCCAACCCCAGGCTAGTAGTAGCTCTAAGAGCGCGTCTAGATCACCATGACAATCCCTAAACTCTCTGTTGATTAGTCTTATTTAATTTGGTCTGTAGCCCTCTTGCCCTAGGATAAATGGCCTAGGTTTGTACATCTCATGTGAAAATTTAAGACGTTTCTCTAATATAGAGCGGCAGGAGCTAGGGATGCTAGCTTAGAGCATCCCCACCCGCTTTCTCAGGAAAGCGTTTCTAAGACGTTTTTTATCCGGAAGGTGAAATTTTGCCTAGATGCGCTTCTAGGACATCAAATAGTGCCGGATTCGGTCCAACTTTCATCCGGCGTTTTCAGGCCAAACCCGGGGTGTTGGGAACAACCTAGAAACGCTGGACGCGGCGAAAACATGATGGGCCAACCCTGTCAGCGAGACAACCCCATTCCCCATCACCACTCGCCTCTCCCGTGGCAGAGAGCTTTCTCCCAGCTGCCCCTGTCGCCTTGCCTTTGCCGACGAAGCTCCACCACGCCAAGCCGAAGCCACCCCTGTAGATAGGTTTGCTGCTGTCGCCGCATCCTTTCCGCTTGGCCTAGGCCTCCTTTCGCCGTCCCTCCTTCGCTGCAGCTCGGCTTTGCTCCGAGCTCCCGCTACCTCGCTCGCCAAGTGTTCGGCGTTTTACCCGTTCGACCATGGACTTCGATGACCAGGTTCCACCAACCTGGGTTGCCTTCATCGCTATGCGTCAGGAGATCCCAGACCCGGTAGTGCATCAACAACTGCAGGATGATCTGGTTGAGCACATATGGATACACAGGGGTAACATGTAGATGTCGAGCATGAACTGGCCGAACTATGTTGTATTTTTAGTCTATGTCGAACTCTATTTAATTTCATGCCAAACATTGCTCTGTATTCATATGTATGCTGAGCTACGCCAAACTTTTGTCGAATTTGAGCCAAATTTGGACGAAAAGTCGCCGAGTTTGCGTTGTGGGAACCACGCCTGGGAACGCGAGTGCGAAACTGTGCGTTCCCAGGCCGAAAGTTACATCCAAGGCCTAAGGGTGTCGTTTTCCTGAAAGCTAGAGGGGGAGAAGAGGATCGGAGGTGTAGAAGTAGCCTGGAGGGGAAGAAGATCCATGGCCGCACTCCAGATACACTCAGCCCATGCAGCCACCACCGACCGGGACACCTGCCGCCACTGCCCTCGACAGCGGCGCTCCCGCTATCGCCTCCCCGCACTGTCTCCTCAAAGATCAGTCTCCGCGGGTCCTCCGCTACCCACTGGTTTGCCTCGAAGGTCTACAAATCACCTTGTCTCTGCCGCCAGCACACCCACCCCACCCCACCTCTAAGTCCATCACTTACCACGGGGCTCGCTCTATTCTCAACGACACTTTCTTCGCCACGATTCTATGGCGATTTCGGCAGCATCTCGAGTGATTGGTGGTGACCAAGGGCATCTAGGATTTTTCTAGTTACTATTTGAGTTGGACCATGAAAACTGTTTAAACATGTATGTTGGCGTTGTGCTAAGGTAGTACCGAGTTTTTTTAAGTGCCATTTTGGTGTTCCAAAAAAATGTTTCAACAAATATTAGTACTCCAAGACACATTATTGTCCATAGTATACATTGCATCGACAGGGTGAAGTTTGTCATGGTTTTTTAGATCGAGCAGGGATGACATATACCCCTGTATCGCACCCTGAATTCACATGGCTTTCATTATTGGCGACACGTATTAATAAGTAATTGAAGCTAAACGCAACTGAGAGCGACCAGCCAACGCGTGCCAGCATTAGGCTGCTACCGAGTCGTGCAAGAATAAGATACAGCTTGCTCATCCGATCTTACTTAAATGTGATCGCATCATACGAAATGTCAACGGAGAACTGTGTGCATGCATCAGCCAATCAAACGTTTCCAACAGCTAGTTAAGGGTGTATATATCCGAGTAGTTGTGGACGGAAAAGTCCAAGCAATTTCTCCAAAATTTCTGTAAACTAATTAATGATGCATGGCACAGGATATAGCTACGGCCGGTCCTCCAGCCATGGCAGCCCATGGCATGACGAAGATACAAAATGGCACAAGATATGGCAGCTCTGTCGTAGGGTCATAGCTACACGGGTCCATGGAAAATCAAGGAATGAAATAATTGAAGCTAAACGCGACTGATGGCGACCAGGCCGGCCAACGCGTGCACGCAGCGCTAAGCTGCATGCGACCGAGTCTTGCAACAATGAAAAATCCATCAGACGATCTTTTGCTCATCTCATCTGACACTGACAACGTAGTACTGTGTGTGTGTAAGAATTTGATCGATCTCATCCGACAATGGATATATATAATTAATAAGCCAAGTGCCATGCTTTGAGCCATGTTGATGTCAGATGCGGAGAATGTCAGGAAAGCGGAAATTTGAGGGTAGCGATGGTGATTTTTGTTCTTGTGGTGACGGAGATCTGGCTGCGTGATCTAAGACTCGTTGCAGCGACTGTTGGTGCGGGAAGACAACACAGAAGAGTTTCCAGTCTTATCTTGCAGGGTGAAAATCCAAGGTCTGACATTAGCTGGTTGTGCCTGGCAATGATCTTATTGAAGACATTGTTTTGTGAGTAAGGACTTTCTCCAGGGTAAAAACCTATGACCTTTGGTCGGGCAACGACGGCGTTTGGGCACTGTTTCCTTCTTAAAGGCGTTGTTATTGGAGTGGAGGACTACTGCTGTTGTTCTGATGGTGTCACTGTCGTTTCTTTGAGGATTAATTCTCTGTAGTGGGACTTTTCTTTTTTGTAATTTCTCTTTCTTTTTTCTGAGCTGTGTGCATCCGTAGAGCCGCTAGGGCATGCGTTGTTGCAGAGGTTGTGTGTAATTGATGTCCTTTTGATATTAACATATGCTCTTTTCTAAAAAAAATTAATAAGCTTATTGGTCGCAGAGGTGGCCAAACGTAGACCACGAATAATGTTTCCAACAGCTAGCTAATTAATTAAGGGTGTACATGTCGCAGACAGACGAGAAGTCGAGGAAATTTCTCCAAATTAATTTTGTGTGCAGCTGTCATAGGGTCCATGGAAAATCAAGGCTAAAATGACCCGCGCTTACGTGTTCAATAGGATGGTGGAATGAAGAAGCCGTCGTCTAATAATGCAAGCAAGCCATATCGTGCATGCATCTTTCCCACTATAAGTATCCTACTATCCGGTTGCACTTCTTAATTAACACAAGTCGTCTGTTTGATTACATTATTGGTACTACTTCTGTTCTCGTTTGGAAGTCCGATCCAGCGAGAAACGTACGCCGCCATGGTTGCCGGTGTGTGCTATGGCACGGTCGCCAACAACCTCCCTTCCCGGAGCGACGTGGTGCAGATGTACAGGTCCAAGGGCATCACCGGGATGCGTATCTACTCCCCCGACTCGCAGGCGCTCAACGCCCTGCGCAACTCCGGCATCAGCCTCATGATCGACGTCGGCGGCACCGACGTGCTCGCCAACCTCGCCGGCAGCGTCTCCAACGCGGCAGCCTGGGTCAGGACCAACATCCAGGCCTACCAGGGCCTCACCATCAAGTACATCGTGGCCGGCAACGAGGTCCAGGGCGGCGACACGAGGAACATCGTGCCGGCCATCCGGAACCTCAACGCCGCGCTGTCCAGCGTCGGCCTCGGCGGCATCAAGGTGTCCACGTCGGTGCGGTTCGACGTGGTGGCCAACTCCTTCCCGCCTTCCGCCGGCGTGTTCACGCAGGGCTACATGACCGACGTGGCCCGGCTCCTGTCCAGCACCGGCGCGCCGCTGCTGGCCAACGTGTACCCCTACTTCGCCTACAAGGACAACCCGCGGGACATCAGCCTGGGCTACGCCACCTTCCAGCCGGGCACCACGGTGCGGGACGACGGCAACGGCCTGATCTACCGCTGCCTCTTCGACGCCATGGTGGACGCCGTCTACGCCGCGCTGGAGAAGGCCGGCACGCCTGGGCTGAGGGTGGTGGTGTCCGAGAGCGGCTGGCCGTCCGCCAGCGGGTTCGCGGCGACGGCGGACAACGCGAGGGCGTACAACCAGGGGCTGATCGACCACGTCGGCGGGGGCACCCCCAAGAGGCCCGGCACGCTGGAGACATACATCTTCGCCATGTTCAACGAGAACTTCAAGACAGGGGACCTGATCGAGAAGCACTTTGGCCTCTTCAACCCGGACAAGTCGCCGGCCTACCCCATCCGGTTCTAGTCCGCATCGTCAACCTAAATAAGCTGCCTGCAGTGCAGCAGTGAATTGTAATATAATGTGGATACCTCATATATATGTGGTCTGTGATACGTGTCATCTTAAATAAAGGAACATCTCGCCGGTTGAATTTCTGATCCATGCGTACACATTTTGTGCATGCGTATAGTAAGCTACTCCTCTGTCCTAAATTACTATGCATTCTTACTTTGGTCAAATCAAATATTTTGAAGTTCCACCTAACATGTGCAACAAAATACTCCCTCTGTTTGCTAAGATAAAGGCTTATATTGTAAAAAGGAGATTTTTTTAGAAAAATCTTATCAGGAGAACATGAACATTTTCGTCGCCCAGTCTGACACTGACATAGGCAACATGGCCAGTTGGATCTCCGAAACGGACGGCAAGCTGGCAGCTTTCAGTTCTTTTTTTTAAAAAAAGTTGAGTGTCATATGGCTACAGAGTCGGTCACGAAGAATCCGCCCGCGATTGAAGTCTTTTTTATGAATTGGCTCACACACAATGACCAGTTCCGCAGTGATGATTTCATCCTATGGTGCTAGAGGATGGCGGTCGAAGATTTTCTCTATGCGGAACAGATGGAGCTAAAGGATACACAATAGAGGGATTCTCAATATGTAGAAGACTCGTTAAAGGATACAGAAATGAGTCTTCTCCTAGTTAGGTTTTTTTTACCTTTTAGTTAGTTTTGACAGATCTTTGAGTGCTAAATAGAGAGGAGCTCCATAGCTTCCTTCACTAAAAATCTAAATCAACACCCTTTCATCGGTATGAAAGGGCTAATGAGAAGTGGTGGTTCTGTTCAAAAAAAAATGAGAAGTGGTGGTTGCGGTGTAATGTAATCAGTTTTATGTGTTAATGGAATATAATTTTATATATTAATAAATGTTTAATACAATCTAAATCTAATGAATAAACTGATTTCTTACTCTCAATTGTCATTAAGATTTTGAGATATATTTCTGTCTTCATGTGCAATTTATTTGGGTAGGTGGAGATGGGATGTTCAGAACTGGCCAGTGCTCTTAATGCGTCAGAGATGAATAATTCAGAGCTGGCAAATGATATTCAGTTGTATAAGGCACTGCCATCTATAATTTTTTTTAAAATACAAAAGCTATGCGTATGTGATATGCCGTCGATGCCCTTTTGATAAATACAGACACATCAAGGATTCCATTGTCGTATCAAATGAAAATACCCCGCACAACAAGTATCTAGTACATGCATGTGAAGACCCCTGTGTTGACTGGTGGAGGCTGCTTGGTTTAGTCCCACCTCGCATACGGGGGGAGACCACGCCAAGCTTATAAGGGAGAGATTCTTTCCTCCTTTCAGTCCGAACTTTTGGAATGAAGTGGGCTCTCTTCTTATTGTTGGGCTGTGAGCGCATAAACGTCTAAAACATGGGCCGAGTACTAGGCTAGCCAAGTGGATGCTAACATCTGGTATCAGAGCCAGTATCGTCATGCCTTCCTGACGGGCTTCTCAGGGGGATGGAATGTTAGGACCCCTCCGTTGACTAGTGGAGGCTATTTGGTTTAGTCCCACCTCGCCTACGAAAGGAGGCCACACCCAGCTTATAAGGAAGAGATTCCTTCCTCCTTTTAGTCTGGGATTTTGGGATGGAGTGGGCTCTCTTCTTATTGTTGGGCTGTGAGCGCATGAACGTCCAGAACATGGGCCGAGTATTGGGCTAGCCAAGTGGATGCTAACTTCTGGTATCAGAGCCAGCATCGCCATGCCTTCCTGAGGGGCTTCTCAGGTGGGGTTTAGTCTCACCTCGCCTACGGGAGGAGGCCACATCCAACTTATAAGGGAGAGATTCCTTCCTTCTTTCAGTCCGGACTTTTGGGTTGGAGTAGGCTCTCTCCTTATTGTTGGGCTGTGAGCGCATAAACGTCTAAAACATGGGCCGAGTACTAGGCTAGCAAAGTGGATGCTAACATCTGGTATCAGAGCCAGCATCGTCATGCCTTCCTGACGGGCTTCTCAGGGGGATGGAATGTTAGGACCCCTCTGTTGACTAGTGGAGGCTGTTTGGTTTAGTCCCACCTCGCCTACGGAAGGAGGCCACACCCAGCTTATAAGAAAGAGATTCCTTTCTCCTTTTAGTCTGGGATTTTGGGATGGAGTGAGCTCTCTTCTTATTGTTGGACTGTGAGCGCATGAACGTCCAGAACATGGGCCGAGTATTGGGCTAGCCAAGTGGATGCTAACTTCTGGTATCAGAGCCAGCATCGCCATGCCTTCCTGAGGGGCTTCTCAGGTGGGGTTTAGTCTCACCTCGCCTACGGGAGGAGGCCACATCCAACTTATAAGGGAGAGATTCCTTCCTTCTTTCAGTCCGGACTTTTGGGTTGGAGTAGGCTCTCTTTTTATTGTTGGGCTATGAGCACATGAATGTCTAAAACGTAGGCCAAGTACTAGGCTAGCAAAGTGGACGCTAACAAAAACGGGCAGCCCATGAGCTTGCAAATCATAATAGATTCCACAATGCCTCCCAAGTGTGAGTACGAAACACTCGGGTCTTTGTACGCCCGCTGGTGCAGGATAACATGGGCATGTTGCATAGATTAATATGTTCCGTTTTCATTGCAAAAAGAAGTAATACGTAGGCCAAAATTTCTTTATCTATCATGCATGTTGTATGCAGCCTCCTAGTCCACGCTGCTATTGTTGTTTTGCTCATCCAAAAAATGCGACCATAAATTCATTCATGCACTAATTATGACATGCACAGTGGGTATGAAAGAAATTTTTTGATGACCCAAGAAAAATAACCGAAAGTAGTTTGTTAGGTTTGAGCGAATGATGAAGAACATTGGATATAAAATGGATGAATTGGCAGTGGTGTTGTATATATAGGCGTTTCCTGATTAAAGAGAGAGGCCACTTTGAGAGAAGGTTTCTTATGTTAGCCAGCGAAACAGACTTTGTTGGAGGTCTAACTAGGGACTCTATACTATAAGTTTATCAAAGAATTAGTATCCAACTTTGAGATTTTGGAGTGAAACAAAATAAAGATTTTTGTGTGTCTCCTGCTGCAATTCCTACTGGCTGCTACCCTCCTGACGGCTCTCCATGTCTAGGCTCCCACGTGGTAGCTGTTGTCGCCCATCGTCGACACTCGCCGCTGCTGAAGTATTAGTAGCATGTGCGGCTGGTGCTAGGGCAGAGGTCATAGCATCTTCTTCATCGGACAGGATCTCCTCTCCGCGCTCACCCCTGGGCGGTTCGCCAACAGGTCCAGCCGGGGCATTCAGCTCGCCGACGCCAGCACCGAAACCGACCATCACCCCAGCTTCTGCCTCTTCCAATGGACTCGAAGTGTGTTTTGTTCAGTATTCATGCCGTCAACACTGCTGAAGTATGCATGTGTCGTGCGCCCTTTTTTCTACCCAAATACTAAAAAGTGCTCCCTTCCGCACCACCCAGCCACCTACCTCCACTACAAAATTATATCATTAAAAAATACAAAGTCTAAAGTTTTCGCTAATTTGTTTTTTGTAATATATATCTCATACTAAGTTGCTCAATTTAACGACATAGAAGTACGAACATGAATTGTAAACCGAAACGGAGGGAGTATGTAGAGGACTCGTTAAAGGATACAGAAATGAGTCTTCTGGTAATTAGCTTTTTTAACTTTTTAGTTAGTTCTGATAGATCTGAAGTGCTAAATAGAGAGGAGCTCCATAGGCTTCCTTCACTAAAAATTTAAATCAACACCCTTTCAATCGGTATGAAAGGGCTAATGAGAAGTGGTTACAGTGTAACGAGTTTTATGCGACGGCAGCAGAGTTTTTTGTTTACGGTGGCTAGATCAGGGAAGAGACCAGCTTTGATACCATGTTTGTGTTTGTATTTTGTGGAACGATGCATCACTCTCTCGGGCCATTGGTTGCATGTTTATATAGTCACCAAAAGCCCCTGACGTGGCCGTGTACATGAGGTACGTATATAATCGACATACTACACCGTATCGGCGTATCATGTACGGAGTATTACAATGTCTAATAGAAACATCATGCATATGCATGTAGTCCTTTCTTTACATGAAATTCTACAAGAATGAAAGGTTAGCAAGGTGGTGTTTTCAAAACTGATATCAAGGAAACAAAAATTGTAACCATAGATTATTTTGAACTTACAATTGTAGCCTGTCCTATGATTATTCTAAAAAAACAAAGTTGATAACTAACGTGTAGATATTTTTAACAATGCATAGCTAACTGTTTTTGTTTGGACAGGGACAAGGACGACCGATAAACAAGAAATAATAAGAAAGGTAAATCTTCATCCAGCGTGCGTCGTCGAGGTTGAACCATTCCTCTGTCGCTAGTCTCTTCCCTCGGCCGCTGTCATAGTTCAACTGATCAGGTCGATGTCACTAGCGCGGTGTTGCTTCGTAGTCTGCAGAATCGTCGTTTTCTCTCATTCGAGAAGGCCACGTACGCATGCAGAAAATATGTTGTACACGCATGCATCAGAAATTCAGCCCATATCTGCATCATTCTCTTTATTTAAGATGACGTGTACCGTGCACGTACGTACGTATGTAGTATCCTCGTTACAATTCACTGCATGCTGCACTAGCTAGCAGCTTATTTAGTAGTTTGACGATAATGCTCGCGTCTATGTATATATTTAGTAGCACGTGCGGGACTAGCTAGCTAGCTAGCTAGAAGCGGATGGGGTACGCCGGCGACTTGTTCGGGTTGAACAGCCCGAAGTGCCTCTCCGTCTCAAGCCCGGTCTTGTTGTTCTCGTTGAACATGGCGAAGATGTACGTCTCGATCGTCCCTGGCCTCTTTGGCGTCCCTTTCCCGACATGGTCGATCAGGTTCTGGTTGTACGTCTGCGCGTTGCCCGCGGTCGCCACCGGGTCGCCGGCCGACGGCCACCCGCTCTCCGACACCACGATGCCGACACTCCCGGCCCCGGCGCTCTCGAGCGCGGAGTACATGGTGTCCACGAGCGCGTCGAACAGGTTCTGGTAGTCCTTGCCGCTGGCGTCGTCGTGCACCACCGTGGCCGGCGCCGTGAAGAGGGCGTAGTCGAGGCGGATGTTGGTGGTGTCGCCCTTGTAAGAGAAGTAGGGGTATATGTTGGCCAGCAGCGGCGCCCCCGTGCTGGCGAGGTACTGCGCGATGGGCGGCATGTGGGAGCCGCCGGAGGCGGAGAAGGTGCCGCGGGAGGGAGGGAACCCCGCGGTGACGCCCGACTGCACGGCCGTGGACACCTTGATGCCGCCGAGGCCGACACTGGAGAGCGCGGCGTTGACGTTCTTCATGGCCGGGAGGATGAGCTGCGTGTCGCTGCCGGACACCTCGTTGCCGACCGTGATGTACTTGATGGTCAGGCCCTGGTACGCCTGGATGTTGTCCTTCACCCAGGCGGCCGCGTTGGACGCGCTGGCGGCGAGGTTCCCGAGCTGGTCGTTGCCCGTGTCGATGATGAGGTTGATGCCGCTGCCGCTCAGGGCCTTGAGGGCGTTGCTGTCGGGGAAGTAGATGCGCATGCCGGTGATGCCCTTGGACCTGTACAGCTGCACCACGTCGCTCGCCGAGGGCAGGTTGTTGCCGACCACGCCGTAGCAGACACCGGCCACCATGGCTGGATAAAGGTTGAATATGCTTTACTGTCGATCGATCCCTCCCTGCTGCTGCGATGAGAACTGCAATTATCTAGCTATACAGCCAGGATTTTATATTAACTTATGTACGTGGAGAGATGCACGCATGTGACTGACTTGTTGTTTGCATTATTCTGACGGCTTCTTCATGCGACCATCCTATATTATTAAACACGTACAATCGAGTCAATTCTGCCGCGTCATCTTAGCTAGCCTCAATTTTCATTACTAGTTGGACCAGCAGCTATGAAGATGCATGTGACAGGGCTGCTATGTCTTAGCTAGCCATTTTTCTTCATTTATTTTATTACATAATAATCTTTGGAGAAATTTCGTGGACTTTTCGTCCACAACTGCTCGGATATGTACACCCTTAATTAGCTGTTGGAAACGTGGTAGCCTACGTACGTTTGGCAACCTCTACTGCTCTACGTGCGTAAGCCGATTCATGCACAGTGCTCCGTTGTCAGCGTCTCGATCGGATGAGATCAAATTTAAGTAGAATCAGTTTAGCACGCCTTGCATGCAGGACCCAGTAGCAGCTTAGCGCTGCGTGCACGCGTTGGCTGGTCTCGCCCTCAATCGCATTCTAACTCCTATTATTACTTAATATAAGACGTGCCACCCATGGAAGGCATTTAAATTCAAATCAAACGTGTGATACATATAGTGCTCAAGATCACCCCGTCGGCGCAATATGTACTATGAAGAACATTGTGTCGTGCAAGCCTGGTCAAAACCTCCATCCCAAAGGCGCCGGAGTAAAAGACCTGGAACCTGCTCAGATTTTCCTCCGGATTGCGGACATATCGAGCACCGCCACATCGACGCCTCCAGTAAGGGGACGGTGTCCACAAATGCCTTTGTGGAGGCCCAAGAGGCAAGGGTTTTCCCAGCAAAGGCGCTCAGCCGAACCACCGTCACGTCACGCGGCTCACCGATGCCCGGTCGTCCACACGGCCGTAGCAACCGGCCAACACAAGAGCCTCTGGCATGCGCACCAACCAAAAGTACTCACACCGTCTGGGGACACCTCCCCGGAGCCCAAGACGAGCATACCGAAGTACATAGAAACACGCCGAGAGGCACCATCACGAGGTCCCCGGAGACCGGAGAGACGACGACGAAGATTCCTATTCTGGATCGACGTCCTGCGGCCCCCTGGCCGGCCGCCCACACCATGTAGATCTGGGACGAAGAGGAGGGGCTCGAGGACCCATACATACGTACTATGATCATGTGCTTCAGTTCTATGTTCATCTAGCCATGGGCTAGGTCCCCAAACTGTCAAAGTAAGGAGAATTCAGGAAGTCTCTCACGGTCACTATCATATTCGTGTCTTCTCTTTCACCTCATGCCCACTCGCACCATTGGACAGCGATAACCTCATCCACGAGATACTCCTCTGCCTCCCATCGCATCCCTCATCCTTTCCCACACATCTTCTATCTGTAGGCACTGGTGCCGCCTCGTCTCCATTCCCGGCTTCTCTCGCTGTTTCCACCTCCGCCATCGCCGCAACCCGCCCCTCATCAGTTTCTCCAATAGGGTATAGTATGAAGATATTTCCTTCCTACCTACTATATAGTTCACCAATCGTTTCTCTTTTAGGCGCTTCTCCTTGCAGAGTAGTGATGACTACAAGCTCATCATGTTCCTTGGATGTCGCCATGGTCTCTTCCTCGTCTTCCTTTTGAATCCCTGCTAGGTCCTCCACTAATTAACTAGCCACCTTCTTCTAAATTAATGTATAAAGTAATACATTTTCTTTCATTAAAAAAGAATTAGAATATGCCCAAGATGGACACGACCTAACAAGATTGTATTATGTACGTGTTACATTTTCAAACCAGCATCGTAACACTCAATTTTTGTTAAGATTGGTGATTGCTCTCCTAGTTAGAGACAACCACCAATAGTTCCAAATTTAGGCATTGAGTATAAGATGGCAACGACAACCCCACATGTCTGTTCCTCTCTCCCACGGCTAACTCTTCTGTCGTGCGCCAAACCCAAAATCCCGCCTGTCTCCACTAAGTTGGTTGCGAGTTGGTACAAATTTTTTTTTGCTTTAACCACATGAGGGCATACATGAAGAAATTATGTGGACCAGAACAAACTTCACTTTGATTGTAACGAATGAATAAACATGTTTGGTGGTGGCAACAGAAATGTTTACTCCACAGAAAGGTTTAGCATGCACCACTTAACGAATGGGGAGAAGCCGCCCCATGTAGGGAGCGCCACCTGAGCACCACCCCAACCACCATGAGCTTATGTTTTATTTTAATCTTGAATAATTTTCAGGCTCTATTATAGCAGCGTAAAACTAGAAAACCCCTCAGACGTACACTTTCACAATTGACAACGGTAGTTCCATTTCATGGGTCGCTTGAAATGGTTGCACAGGTTGCTCAACTGAAAATATGAGGCTCCATATTCTTGTCCACTAACTGAATTCTCCATAATCACCTACAACACGAAAAACAAAGCATTCTTACTCATTTTATTGAATGCCATTAATTTTAATTTATTACTTGGTTCAGTCTACAAGATACCATGATTCGTCCGTTACGATTTGGAGTCATCAACAGCGCCTGGTCGCTTTGTGGCAGAATGGACAAAAATAACCCAAAGTTAAAAGAATTTCACAAAATGAACTCTCGGTGAAAGAATTTCACAGAACTAACCCATTTGGGTAGCGCCTAACGCAAAGGCGCTACACTCTTTGCCAGCGTGGCGAGTCACTGTACGTAGCATAACGCCTAACTGTAAGGCGCTATACTAGTCTATATATAAAATGTCCATATCTATTTGATAGAGAACTGTGGTGGCTGAGTTGGTTGAAGTCTTTGTTGCTAGCTTCGTAGGTCATGAGTTCAACTCCCCAAAACCCCACTTTTTATTTTTCAAAGACTGCAACTTTGGTTTTATTGATGTACGTTTGAAAATATATTAATTCTAGCATACTTATTTATTTATTTTTAAATAAAAACCGA
This sequence comes from Avena sativa, assembly GCA_916181665.1. NCBI lineage: Eukaryota > Viridiplantae > Streptophyta > Magnoliopsida > Poales > Poaceae > Avena > Avena sativa. The sequence continues at coordinate 390,619,421 of OV702296.1, forward strand.
GTATGCAAGTTCATAATTTGTTTAAATTAGTTATTTTTATTTTTCAAAGGCTGTAACTTTGGTTTTATTGCCGTACGTTTGAAAATATATTAATTCTAGCATACTTATTTATTTATTTTAAATAGAAACCGAGTATGCAAGTTCATAATCTGTTTAAATTAGAAAAAAGTGTTTAAATTTAAAAAGCCTAGCGATTGTTTTTCCATTTTTCACGTTGCTGCATTACTACTTTATTACTGCTCCATATTTTTTCCCAGATGGTGTTGCTTTAGAGGTCCTTGTATTGGAGTATTACTCTTCTTAGAATTCTGCTTCTTTTACATATCTGGTCTTAAGTATACACAGAATCCCTAATATTTTATGTAGAGAAACAGGGACATCTGCCCTGGTTCCATTCATCATGAAACCATGTGATCAGGTTCTTTAGAGTGGAGCCTAATATTTTACAAAAGAACCACGAAGGTTTACGTCTCTTTCTCTAGCTGATTAACCTAATTACGTGGAGCCTACCACATGTCTTGATATCTAGCACAACTGGCACTAGCGCACGGATCAGCCACAATCTTTAATGCTTTGGAAGATCAAATTTGTGCTAGCTAGCTACTTATCATCAACCGATCATTGTTCCATATGTTGGCTTTTGTGCGCCATCGTGAGTTGATCTTCGGACGTTTGACAGAGCTTATTGCATCAAGGAACCGATTCTCCATGCTCTAGCGCCGTGGCCCGCGACTTCTCCTAGATCCCGCGTCGACGACGTCCTAGGAGCACACATCTAATTCACTCCTATCTCTGCCACATAGATCGTTGCTAATTCGCTCCTATCTCTACCACATAGATCGTGGAGACCGCAACAAGGCCGACGAACACACGAAGTATGCCATCAACGTGACCTGCCGGCCGAGATTATGAACTTGCATACTCGGTTTCTATTTTAAAAAAATAAATAAGTATGCTAGAATTAATATATTTTCAAACGTACGGCAAAAAAGCCTTTGAAAAATAAAAATAAAAAGTAAGGTTTTGAGGAGTTGAACTCATGACCTACTAAGCTAGCAACAAAGACTTCAACCAACTCAACCACCACAATTCTCTATCAAATAAATATGGATATTTTATATATAGACTAGTGTAGCGCCTTACAGTTAGGCGCTATGCTACGTATAGTGACGCGCCACGCTAGCAAAGAATGTAGCGCCTTACAGTTAGGCGCTATGCTACGTATAGTGACGCGCCACGCTAGCAAAGAGTGTGGCGCCTTACAGTTAGGCGCTATGCTACGTATAGTGACGCGCCACGCTAGCAAAGAGTGTAGCGCCTTTCAGAAAGACGCTACACCGTTGAGCATAGCGCCTTTGCGTTAGGCGCTACCCAAAAAGTTAGTTTCGTGAAATTCTTTCACCAAGAGTTCATTTTGTGAAATTCTTTTAACTTTGGGTTATTTTTATCCATTCTGCCTGGCTTTGTGGTGGCTAAATTCTACTCCATCCATTCCAACATATAAAATATTTAGTCTTTTTTTTCCTGGAATGTGTATATCCAGACGCCTTTTAGTGTGTAGGTTCGGAACAAAATGAGTAAACCTACCCATCGTCTAGGTACATGTGTTTCAGAAAAGAAACTAAAACATCTTATATTTTAAATAAAATAGAGAGAGTAGTCATAAGCCATTATTATATCAGTCTATTAGTGCTGAAGTTAAGCATGATATATTCTTATAGTTTTCAGGTTGTGTGTGAACCAAGAATTTCTCGGGTGACCAAGAAAAAAAAAAGGAAAAGGTCATGAAAAAAGGTGACCTGAAAAATGTATGTAGGCTATGCCACCCTCTTAAATTGATCCATGTCGATAGAAGTATGTACTGTAATGCCGTGTCTACTAGTATCATCATGAGCAATGCATGTCATTTGTTGCACTTGCACGCATATATATTGCTGTTTTTGACTGAATGAGCTGCAGATATAGTCATGCTGTCGAATTTACCTCTGGCAGCATAGATATGCAGAAAAATTGCCACGGAAGGAGCCCAAGTTACTTTCCAGTGATGCGCACCATGGAGATCACCAGACGTTTGGCCTGAGACTCCCCAGTGCAAGGTCAAGAAAGGCGTGCGAGCGCGAGATCAGGGCATCAGGCTCCGAGGCTTCCCGGTTCAGACAGCCCGGAACCGTTGCCGTCGAGATGGTAAATTCTTCAGAGTCCCACCTCAAGGTGCTTCCGTGCCCTGGAACCGTTTGGCGGCGGTTTACATCGACAGTCCCGGCGGCTGTGGATATTTCGCTGGGATCAAACGGCGGCTGGTCGGGGCGGTCAGGGTCGAAGTCGGGGCCGTTTGGCGCGAGGGGAAACGCGTGCTGCTTCACCATGGTTGGATGGGTGTCGGCAATCGGGGAGCTGCACCTGAAGCCTGAAGGTGAAGGTGGAGGACGACCCTGGCCCCGGTATGTGTGTTCCAGTTCGAGGACGAGGTGGTGCAGCTCCATGGCAGAGGCCAGCAGTCAATGTTCAGCTGCAAGTTCATCGCGACGTCACGTCACTGCTGTGATCTGAAAGAGCTCTGAACACTCTGAATTTGTAGAAGCGATCGCAGCCGGGTCATTTGGGCGGGCAGTACTGTCCGAGCTCCGGCAGCAGCGATGAGAAGAGATAGTGGGAAGGAGGAGGGAGAAGAATGGCTGGAAGGTGGCCATCCATGACCTGTCCAGTTCTGTCTTGGCCGCGGCGTTCATGTCCATGCCGTTCGTGCCGGCGACTGGCTGCGACACGGTGGCGCGTTCCAGCCCCGGGGCGTGGCTCTTCGTGTTGCCGTGGTGCCGGCTGGAGACGTGGCGGGAGTGTGCCCAGGTTGGCAAGGAGAACTGGAGAAGGACACCGTGTGCCTGCGGCTGCGCCTCCTCTCCGATCCGAGCGGCGTGACGCGTGGGGTGGTCGTGTAGGAGACGCCCTTGAGCTGCGACAGGGACGGGGAGATCTTCATCGACATGGACAGGCAGTCGTTCCCCCATGAGGACTCAGGTGCTGTAGAGACGTCGTCGTCGTGGTGCTGCAAGGCGAGCATTGGGGAGTCGTGCGCCGGCGCCGGGTTCGTGATGAGCTGCAGTGTGCAGGGGAAGGCAGCCGGCCGCCGCTGGTGCAGCTGGCCGCGCGGCACGTGACGTGCATGGAGGGCGCCGCCATGTTCCTCGCGCTCGCGCTCGCCATCAGCCTGAGCGTCAAGGCGTGCCGGCCGTTTTGGAGCAAGCCGGCGGCGACGGCCAAGGAGAAGAAGCAGCCTGCTGGATCGTCGTCCCCGATGATCCTCTCGAGCTGGAGCTTGCAATTCCGGAACCATCGATCGCCGCTCCACATGTTTCTGGACAAACTCGTTCGCTTGCTGCTTGTGGCTGATCAGACACTTAGCTCGTTCGTTCCGAACAAACTCCTTTATCACAACGCCGACACCGAGGCGTAGCATATCGACATGGAACAGCAGCAGGCGATGGAGGTGTTCCAACGCCGGGTCATCCGCGACGTCTACGGCAGCGGCAAGAAGGAGGGAGACGAAGGGCTGGAAGGTGGCCATCCATGACGTGTCCGGTTCCGCCGTGTGGCCGCGGCGTTCATGGCCACGCCATTCATGCCGGCGTCTGCCTGCGACACGGTGGCGCGGTCCAGCCCAGGGGCGTGGCTCATCGTGCACGCCGACACACGGGCTCTTCGGAGAGCTGGCAGCCATGGGGCCAGCTAGAGGCGTGGCGGCCTGGCGGGCGTGCGCACCTCTTCTCCGAGCGGCGTGACGCGTGCGTGGTCGTGTCGGAGACGCCCTTGAGTCGCGATAGGGGCTGGGAGATCTTCATCGACATGGACAGGCAGTCAGGCGCGGCAGAGACGTCGTCGTCGTGCTGCGCGGTGAGCATTGGGGAGTCGTGCGCGGGCGGCGGGAGCTGCAGTGTGCATGGGGAGGCGGCGAGCATCAGCCGGCCGCCGCTGGTGTAGTTGCCTGCGTGGCACGTGACGTGCCTGGAGTGGAGGGCTTTGTCATGTTCCCCGGTTGACATCCCCGGTTGCTGCCCTCGCAGTCACCGCTCCATCTGATCAAGCCAGACTCATCGTCATTGGCGGAGAGGTAAATTAGGTTTGTCATGCGATGCGTGCTCTCATGTGCCTCCTTCGCTGCCTTGGCCTTCGACCAGGCGAGGGCATTCTCCTCCGATAGCTGCAAGTAAAGCCATCGGCATCAAGGAAGGTGAGCGCAACGAGGATGATGACGCGGATGCTAGGATCCTGAACGACATCCACCACCGCTAGGGCACTCAGCAGTACACTTGTATTGTTCTCACGACCACCACTACAAATTCATACTTGCGGGTTCCAGTGCTGAAGGCAGGCAAGTAGTTTCATGAAGCTTTTTATTTAATGTTGACAAAGCTAGAGACTATTACAACTCATTTGTGAAGAGATATTTATTTTAACAAAAATAGATATGTGAGCCATTTTTAGACCATGGATAGGATGTTAAGTGGAGTGTCAGATAAACTATATAATATTCCATCACTACTAGGAAAAGGCCTATCAGTGGTGCATCATTTTGGGACTTCTGTGGCGCATATGGTATACGCCACTGTTATCTCGCCACTAGAGTGTAGTTCTGTGGTGCATATTGAAATGCGCCACAGAAATCGCAAAAACTTATGTGGCGCATATTGCCAAAATGCGCCACAGAAGTCCCGAACCAGATCTCAAACTTCTGTGGCGCATATTGCCAATATGCGCCAGTGATATTTTTTCAAAATTCAAAAAAAACGGCCAGATCTGGCCGGAGTATCTGGCCGGAGTGGGAGGTGGGTGGTGGGTGGAGGGTGGAGGAGGAGGGTCGCTAGAGTAGGAGGCCGCTAGTGTAGGAGGAGTAGGAGGAAGGGTTGCCGGAGTAGGAGGCCGCCGATGTAGGTGGAGTAGGAGGGAAGGGGTCGCCGGAGTAGGAGGGGTCACCGGAGTAGTTGGAGAAGGAGGCCATCGGTGGAAGAGGAGGAGTAGGAGGAGGCGGTGGAGGAGGTGTCGCCGGAGGTGGTGGAGGCCATGGCCGGAGTAGGAGGAGGAGTTGGCCGGAGAGTGGAGAAGGAGGAGGAGAAGGGGAGGAAGAGAAGTAGAGGAAGAAGGGGAGGAAGAGAAGAAGAGAAGGAGATGAAGAAGGGGAGGAAGAGAAGAAGGAGAGGAAGAAGGGGAGGAAGAGAATAGGTGGAGGAAGAAGGGGAGGAAGAGAAGAAGTGGAGGAAGAAGGGGATGAAGAGAAGAAGTGGAGGAGAGGAGTAAAGGGGAGAAGGATAAAAGAGAGGGGGAGGGCACCACAGAAATTCAAAATTCAAATCCTAACACTTCTATGGCGCATATGTGAGAAATGCGCCACAGAAGTTTCTCCCTCTTTTTTAATTTTTTGCAGGAAAAAATCTTCTTTCTGCCATAACTTTTTACTCTTTTTGAATTTGGGGAGCTATAAAAATCGAGTAGGAAATTTTGAGACGATCATTTTGGTATATTAAACTTTTTTTCCAACATCGTATGCAAAAGTTACGGCCGTTTTACTATCCCATGAACTTTTTTTGCAAAATACATCGAAATTCATGTTTTCAATTTTCCCTACAACTATACCCGAATATACAACTACATCTTCAAGGAATTATTTTTTTTGAATTTTTTATCATTTTCATTTATTTTTTACAAAAGTTAAAAGGCGATCTACCGGGGGGTGTGAAATCTGGGTTTCCATGTTTTGTGGCGCATATCTATATATGCGCCACAGAAGCCTCACTTTCTGTGGCGCATATGGCGACATGCGCCACAGAAGATATAAACTTCTGTGGCGCATATCGAAGGTTGGTCAGAGCACGGTCAAAGCCCGCCTGCTGTGGGTCCCACCTGATGATTCTGTGGTGCATCTGTCAATATGTTTCACTTCTGTGGCGCATATGGTAAGATGCGTCATAGAAGTTTCATAGACCAAGGTCTGGTGTGGGTCCTACCTAACTTCTGTGGCGCATCTCCAATTGCCATGCGCCACAGAAGTTTCATGGTTCTATGGCGCATTAGTCCAGATGCGCCACCGGACAACTTTTGTGGCGCATGGTCAGAACCATGCGCCGCAGAAGGTCTGTCTATCTATAGCTAGTTTCCTAGTAGTGCATGTGTTAGTCCCCGAACAATAGTAGTATGACAAAGAGGTTAGAGTAGTAACACTAGTACACATCGGGCATTCACACACGATGAAAATCTCGCCCTTCCCATAAGGTGAATCGAACCTTCGCTATACGAGGGTGGGTGTTGAGTCCGTACTACACTGATGGTTCCAAGAATCGTGTGCGAAGAAGCACACGATTTATAAAACCCAACTATCTGCAAATGTTTGAACTTCCGGGTACGCCTTTTCGACGCAATTCATTTACGATTGTGTACGATCACAAACGAGAGTTGCGTTGTTTCCTCGTATGTGTTCGACTATTATCACCAACTCTTAAATACATAGTCGTATGTTGATTGGTACTATTGCACATGATTTTACCGTATCTATGCCCAGATTATACAGCAACATATAATAGTATGATATCAGTGATATTTGTTTGGATAATTCGTATATCTCATATACATGCATTTTTCATGGATTCATTGCTAGCAATACAAATGAGATAGATACACAAACTAGATGTTCTAGTTTTCTTGGTTGCGTCTTTGTCTTTCTCTTCATGACCTCCTAAGGGATAAATTATATCTCTTGTTGTACCCAGTCTCGTTTCAACATGAAATCCTCGTTTGGCTGAAGAATTAGCCGAGGTTGTTTATCCGCTAAGGGAGGGTGCAGCTCTTGACTTTTGGATCAAGTGAGGTGCAATTCCTCCATTTCAGCTACCCCGAGAAGCAGAAGTGTAACATAACTTCTTGTCATCTTGAGGGTGAGTTCAAGAAAACTCCCTATGCAGTGTTACCAAAATAGTATCCCTGTTATACAAAAATAGTAATTTTATATCTGATTATGGCAACAACAGATCATAAGAAATAATAAATAACATGATGCAATCACATTCGGTTGTACCATGTAAGCAAGCATGTGACAACAATAGATCATAAGAAATAATAATGTGTACCACATAAGCAAGCACATTAAGTTGTACTCCATCCGTTTTTAACATGCATCGCACATACATGGTTACAAGTAGGCATTTTCTATCACATGGATTTGGTCCATACACATCCAATCCGTCCATAGAAAAATCATAGATAGGGTCTAACGCATTAAGATATTCGAGAAAAGTCATAGATCGGGTCGAACATATTATATATAGATCCAGTCAAATACATGCATGATAATGACTAAAAAATAAAATAAAAATGGCCTCAACATAATCTAACGCATCTGGCCTTACTAACTTTGTAGATCCGTACTATAAATACAACTTCAGCGAGCATTGTAACATTGTATGCCTTGTGGAGGGCGACCAGGGCTGACGTTGGTGACATGGTTATACCCTACGGGTACGTGACTTCAGCATACCTGGTCCAGCCCAAGGAAGGCCCACAGCAGATATACGCTGGCCCATGAAGATTTTCGGATGGCCAAGGCCCATGACGCCTTCGAGTCCTTGGAGAGCAAGACTAGCATAGGTAGGAAATTCAAAGGGGTAAAACCCTAGAACTTGTAACCGACTAGGACTATGCCCGGGACCTGCCTAAGTCTATATAAAGGCCAGGAGGGCACGTCCTAGATCTCTCGACTCATACTTTCGCACACACCTCCACGCCAGATCGAATCTGCGCATCCTGTAACCTTCGGTCCTGCCGTAATCAAGAGCAGACAAGCAGGAGTAGGGTTTTCCCTCCGGGGGCCTGAACCTGGGTAAATCTCGTGTCCCCTGGTTGGTTGTCTGTTAACCGTTCCACGATCTCTAGCATCCCCATCTTCTCCAAAACCCAAGTCCATAATAATGGGCATTGACGAGATCAAACCTCGTCAATTGGCGCCGTCTGTGGGAATCGGGGCTGCTGATTGTGCGATCGTGACGGTCCCGACCCGATCGATCTACAACTCCGTGACGACGGAGAATCACCTCCTCTTCGGCACTTTCGACTTCACCGCCCACTCGCTGGTCACCATGAAAGATTTCGAGCCCGTAGGTGACGGACTCGAAATTTTGTTCGGGAGCTTCTGCTTCCAGGTGGGACAAACTGGCACCCTCCGCCTTCCTGAGCGGGTGCCTGTGCCATCAATCAAGCCCGCATCATGGGCTCCACATCCCATGCTACGCACATCACCATCGACAGATGAGTTCTATAACAGCAGCAGCTGCAATTCCGATCTGTGCGATCCGCCTTCGGATGAAGGGACCTACGGTTCCGGATCTGATAGCTGCGGCAGCAGCGAACCGATCTACGAGCGCTACCAATGCGCCGCAATCATCCAGGAGCAGCAAACGCCTAACCCGCCGCCCAACACGAACCCCAACCCGCAGGATAGAAACGGCGGAAACGGCGGGAACAGAAGAAGCCAGTCCCCCCCACCCGAAGGGGAAAACAACGGCCACGTCATCCAACTTAGCAAAGAAGGATGGGTCCAGGCACGCCGTGCCGTCTCAGGCGACATAGTCCTACCTGTGGACTCCCCACGTGACCTACTGATGGCATACCACTACCTCCTCATCAAGGAGCACAAGAAGCAAGTCAAGATGCAAGAGACGCTCGACAAACGCAAACAAGCAGCCTCTGAGTCCAACGCGCGACGAGCTGCGCTCTCCGCCATGGCACCTGGCTCTAGCACGAACGGAAACCAGGGAAACAAGCACCGCTCGCGGGTGGAGAACATGGATCCCAAGGAACGCCGTGATGTGACCCGAACTCTCCACATGTCGTTCATGGATATGGATGCCGACGGCAACATCATCCCGAAGACACCGCAAGCTGCGATCATGGCAGCCACTGCGTATCTCGCGGCCCACCAACCTCCGGAAGGGGACCCGAAAAGAGCCATGCATAAGTCCGCACTCACCGGACTCGGACTCGTCGGAGCTGCGCTCCACGAAGACGCTCCTGCGGAGCCGAAGAAGAAAGCTCCGGCCAGGCGTGACCGGAGCCCCACCCCTTCATCCGAAGAGGAGGAGGAGCATGACCTTCCTCGAAGGAAGAAGAGCTCGCATCGTCACAAACACGACTACGACGCCACAGACGCGCTTACACAGCGCAAAATCGACAAAGCGCGAGCCAAACGCGCATGCTCATCCGAGTCCGAGATGGATGAAGATGAAGGAGAACTCTGCGGAGCTCGATGCTTCAGCAGATCTATTCGGTGAACACAGATGCCACGCAATTTCAAGCTTCCTTCGGATACTCCAAAGTTCAACGGCACGCAAGATCCAAAATCTTGGCTCAGCGACCATCTGTCATCCGTCAAGCTGCACGGCGGTAACAAAGAAACCGCCATGCAATGCCTTCAACTGCAACTGACAGGCGCGGCGCAGGTCTGGCTCAGCAGCCTATCATCAGGATCCATCCGAAGTTGGGAGGAGCTAGCTTACAGCTTCATCCGAAATTTCAAGGGCACTAGCAAGAGGCCCGCCTCAATCGAAGAGTTGTGAGCCTGCACTCAGAGAACGGGCGAATCTATTCGCTCGTACATATTATGCTGGTCTACCACCAAGAACTCCGCAGCACATATCTCCGAGGAGAGGGCCATCGACGCCTTCAGAGACGGCGTCAAACGCCAAGATTTTAAGGAGGAACTTGGGCGCGTCAAGCCCAAGACACTGGACCACCTCATGGAAATTGCCAACCGTTGGGCGGACGGCGAAGATTGCATTCAGCGAGCGCAATCAGATGAAGAGGACGACTACGGCTGAAGGCGAGAACGTCGCAGCAAGAGGAGATCGCGTGTCTACGAGGACCGCGACGGACCCGACATGGTCGCGGCTGGCTACGCCGACCGCCGCAACGACAACAGCCGTAACAGCGGAGGATACCGCGGAGGAAATTTCCGCGATAGCGGACGACCAGCACAGTCGTGGCAACGCTGCGACCGTGACAACGGACCCTCAGCATTCGACAAACTTTCGGGTCCATGCACCATCCACTTCTACATCGACAAACAAGATGGCAAGAAGAAAGCCAGTCACATGCTCAAGGACTGCCGCGAGTTCCAGAAACTCAGCGAAGGCATGGTGCAGATGAGGCAACAAGCCCCAACCCCTGCGTTCGGAAACGCACCCGCGCCAGGAGAAATAGCACACGGAGCTCCTCCGCCGCCACCTATTGGAGGCCCAAACCAACCAGTCGCACCAGCGCAAACCAACGCCAGGGTCGGGTACCCCCACCAAAGGGAGCACTAAATATGATCCAGAAGGGACGCCCCACAAACAGGGTGCAGAAGAAAATCACCCGACAAATCAACTTGGCTGTGGTAACTCCGCCTGCAATCCCTGAGTACCTCAGCGGATCGGAGTCCTGCATCACATTCACTCGCGCGGATCACCCTTGCCAGGTCCCTCGCCCAGGTCATGCTGCCCTGGTGCTGGAGGCGCAGATCGGAGGCTTCGAGATGAGTCGCGTCTTCATGGACGGCGGCAGCGGCATCAACCTAATGTTCGCAAGCACTCTAGCAGCAATGCGGATCCCGCAATGCAGCCTGGAACAATCAGACACAACGTTCCACGACATCGTCCTAGGGAAGGGCATATTCCCCCTGGGCAAAATAGGGCTCGACGTCATCTTCGGGAAGCCGGACAACTTTCGGCAGGAGCGCCTTGAATTCGAAGTGGTGGACTGGCCGTCGGAATACCACGCCATCATGGGGCGCGTAGCATTCGCAAGGTTCCTGGCCGTCCCACACTACGCATACCTAATACTCAAGATGCCAAGACCAAGGGGCGTCATCACAGTCCACGGGAGCTTCACCCGATCAGACCAATGCGACAGGGATTTCAACAAAATCTCCCAGTCTTTCGGCATGCAAGACGATCTTGTAAGGCTCCGCGAGACAACGAACAACGGGGTACCCCCAGTCACAAGGCAGAACGCACCTGACATGTCCTTCGACTCCACCGTCAACACCAAGAAAGTACAGGTCCACCCGACGGACGCCTCCAAGACGGCCTTGATCGCCAACAACCTCAGCACCGCATAGGAAGGCGCGCTCGTCGAATTCCTCCGTGAACGCTGGGAAATCTTCGCCTGGTGTCCTGCAGACATGCCAGGAGTTCCCAGGGAATTCGCCGAGCACGCACTCAATGTCTTTCCAGACACCAAGCCAGTCAAGCAGTCCATCCGAAGACTGTCGGAGCCACGAGCCGATGCTATCGGCAAGGAAATCAATAGACTACTCGCTGCAGACTTCATCCGGTAAATCAAAGAAAGCGAGTGGCTTGCAAACACGGTGATGGTCCCAAAGAAGGACACGGACATCCTACGGATGTGCGTGGACTTCACGTCACTAAACAAGCATTGCCCAAAGGACCACTTCCCTCTTCCACGGATCGACCAGATCATCGATTCGACTGCAAGTTGCGAGAAACTCTCCTTCCTCGACGCCTACTCAGGCTATAACCAGATTCGGCTCAAGGTCGAAGATCAGGAAAAAACAGCGTTTATCACACCGTTCGGAGTATTCTGTTACAACACAATGCCCTTCGGGCTAAAGAACGTAGGTGCCACGTACCAGCGATGCATGCAGGCCTGCCTCAAGGACCTGATCGGTCGCAATGTCCAAGTCTATGTCGACGACATAGTAATAAAAACTAAGGAGGCAAGGACACTTATCGACGATCTCCGCGAGACGTTCGACAATCTTGATCGCTACAGGATCAAGCTCAATTCCGAAAAGTGCGCCTTCGGCGTCCCATCGGGCCAGCTGCTCGGATACTTCATCTCTCAACGAGGGATCGAGGCGAACCCGAAGAAAATCAGAGCCATCATGACGATGGAGAAGCCGAAAAACCTCAAGGGCGTCCAGCAGCTCGCAGGACGAGTAGCGACGCTAAGCAGGTTCATCAGCCGCATGGGCGAGAAGGCCCTACCATTCTACCAGCTGCTGCGTAAGGCAGATAAGTTCGAGTGGACACCAGAAGCCAACGACACATTCGAAAGCCTCAAGCGGCTCCTCTCCACCTCGCCCGTTTTGGTCACGCCAAAGGAGCGCAAGCCCCTGCTGTTGTACATAGCAGCCACACACCAGGTGGTCAGCACCGTACTCGTGGTCGAACGACCCGAAGAAGGCAAGACCCACGGGGTCCAGCGCCCAATTTACTACCTCAGCGAGGTACTGACACCAACAAAGCAGAGGTACCCTCACTACCAGAAGCTAGCCTATGGCGTGTTCATGACGGCTCGACGGCTGAGCCATTACTTCCAGGAGCACCAAGTGATGGTCGTCAACGAGGCACCCCTGAACAGCATCCTGAATAATCTAGAGGCCACAGGACGGGTGGCCCTGTGGGGCATCGAACTGTCACCCTTGGACATCGTCTACGAGAAGCGACACGCAATCAAATCTCAAGTCCTTCCGGACTTCCTCGTACATTGGATGGAGCTGCAGCTGCCAGACACCCCAGACATGTCGCAGTCATGGACAATGCACTTCGACGGCTCCAAGCGCGAAGCCGAAGCAGGGGCAGGGGTCATACTGACCTCCCCGCAGGGCGACAAGATGAAGTACGTTCTTCGGATGAAATTCAGAGCCTCCAACAACGAGGCCGAATACGAAGCCCTCATCCATGGCATGAGGATGGCAAAGATATGTGGCGCAACGCGCTTGATCATCTACGGTGACTCCAACCTCGTCGTTCAGCAGACGATGAATGAGTGCGACGCACACGCCGAAAACATGATCACGTACCGCGCACTCTACAACGCACTCGAAGGTGAATTCGACGGCTACGAACTTCGGCACGTTGGAAGAGAGAGCAACGAGGAAGCCGATAGACTCGCCAACATCGGCTCCACTTGCGCAAAGGTGCCACCAGGAGTGTTCCTCGAACAGATCTGCCTGCCATCCATCAAGCGAAAGTTCCCCAAGGGATCACATGAAGAAGCAGAACACTCGGGAGCTACGCTACCCGAAGGACACGAAGGACCCGAAAAGCCGGACACAGAGGTAGCCATGGTCAACCTAATGCAGGTCATGGCAGTCGAAGAAACTTGGACGCGACCATACCTCCAGTTCTTGATAAACGGAGAATTGCCTTACAGCCCAACAGACGCCCGGCGCATATCTCGCCGGTCAAAAGCCTTCACCATCATCAACGGCGAGCTGTACAAGCGCAGCATCACGGGTGTACTACAACGGTGCGTCACCATCGACGACGGCAAGGCCATACTCCAAGACATCCATGAAGGCATCTGTGGCCACCACGCAGGCAGCCGCTCCCTTGTCGCCAAAGCTCTACGAGCAGGATTCTACCAGCCAACGGCCATGAGCGACGCAAAGGACATCGTTCGAAGATGCAACGGATGCCAACGGTTCGCCGACAAACCGCACGCACCTGGGTCCGAGCTCAGACCCATACCTATAGCTTGTCCTTTCGCTCAATGGGGCCTCGACATGATCGGCAAACTGCCAAAATCCTCGCAAGGGGGACACGTCTTCCTCCTGGTTGCAGTCGACAAATTCACCAAGTGGATCGAGGCCATGCCGGTCACCAACCAGAAAGGCAAAACTGCCGTCAAGTTCTTCGAGTCCATTGTCTACAGGTTCGGCGTACCACACACCATCATCACCGACAACGGATCGAACTTCATCTCCGAAGAATTCCAGGACTTCTGCGAAGGCCTTGGGATCAACATCACGTACGCCTCAGTGGCACACCCGCAAACGAACGGGCAAGTGGAAAAGGCCAACGGCCTAATCGGCGCCGGCATCAAGAAGCGCCTCATGCGCTCACTCGAACAAAAAGCTGGACACTGGACGAAAGAGCTACCATCCGTCCTGTGGAGCTTACGGACTACGCCAAACAGCTCCACCGGCTACACACCGTTCTTCATGGTACACGGAGCCGAGGCCGTGCTACCAGCCGAAGTACGCCACCAGGCCCCATGGGTCGTCGCTTACAGCGAAGCCGAATCCACGATTGCACTTGAAGACGCTGTCGACACACTCGACGAAGCACGGGATATAGCAGCAGCTCGATCAGCGGTGTACCAGCAGAGTCTTCGCAACTACCACAGCCGCCGGCTGCGCCCAAGGTCCTTCGTCGAAGGAGACCTCGTCTTGCAACTCAAGCAAAAGCGACCGAATAAATTCGAGTCACCATGGTAAGGACCCTACGTCATCACCGAAGTCATCCCAGGTGGCGCCTATCGCCTCAAGCACGTGGAGTCTGGAGTCGCATACTCCAACCCATGGAATATCTCGCACCTGCGACGATTCTATCTGTAGCAACCTACCCCCTTTTACTTTCAATAAGGCTTTCAGCCAAGGCTATTCAGCCGAACAATGTACCTCCTCCAGTACGATATAAATAAAGCTAAGTGTCTCACCCCAAAACTTCAGTTCGCTCTTTCGCAACTTTACTACATGCTACAAACGCACTCGGGGGCTCCCCCCACCTCACGATTTCATCGACTGAGGACCAAAACGTGTACACCTGAGTAGCTGACAACGTCAGGCAAACGAAAAGGACACGTACTCAATCAAAGCACTGCGTGCTCACAAACACACAAACCTTTACAACAAAGGGCACAACACGCCCAGCCGAAATATACAAATTTTACATCTCTCTCTCTTTTTACAGGTACGACCTATGTTAAAGAATAACCTGGGCACGCTGCTCAAACAAATCTACGACCTGTTCGGCATACTGCCTTATAGCTGCGTAATGCGGACGCATGTCCCACTCACCGCCATCAGGGCGAAGAGGTGGCCCAGCGGCCACAACAGCCAAATCCACGTCAGGCCGGTGCAGCCTCACAAGAGACAATGCAGCCTTCACTCCTGCGACGAGCTGTTGCCGCACCAACTCCTTGACATTACTCATGACATGGTTATACCCTACGGGTACGTAACTTCAGCATACCTAGTCCAGCCCAAGGAAGGCCCACGGCAAACATACGCTGGCCCATGAAGATTTTCGGGTGGCCAAGGCCCATGACGTCTTCGGATCCTTGGAGAGCAAGACTAGAGGAGATAGGAAATTCAAAGGGGTAAAACCCTAGAACTTGTAACCGACTAGGACTACGCCCGGGACCTGCCTAAGTCTATATAAAGGCCAGGAGGGCACGTCCTAGGGGGACTCGACTCATACTTTCGCACACGCATCCACGCCAGATCGAATTTGCGCACCCTGTAACCTTCGGTTTCGCCGTAATCAAAGAGCAGACAAGCAGGAGTAGGGTTTTCCCTCCGGGGGCCTGAACCTGGGTAAATCTCGTGTCCCCTGGTTGCTTGTCTGTTAACCGTGCCACGATCTCCAGCATCCCCATCTTCTCCAAAACCCAAGTCCATAACAATGGGCATTGACGAGATTAAACCTCGTCAATTGGCGCCGTCTGTGGGAACTGGGGCTGCTGATTGTGCGGTCGTGACGGTTCCGACCCGATCGATCTACAACTCCGCGGCGACGGAGAATCACCTCCTCT
Source organism: Avena sativa (assembly GCA_916181665.1). NCBI lineage: Eukaryota > Viridiplantae > Streptophyta > Magnoliopsida > Poales > Poaceae > Avena > Avena sativa. The sequence continues at coordinate 390,635,000 of OV702296.1, forward strand.
TCGGCGCTTTCAACTTCACCGCCCACTCGTCGGATACCATGAAGGATTTCGAGCCCGTAGGCGACGGACTCGAAATCTTGTTCGGGAGCTTCTGCTTCCAGGTGGGACAAACTGGCACCCTCCGCCTCCCTGAGCGGGTGCCCGTGCCGTCAATCAGGCCCGCTTCATGGGCTCCACACCCCGTGCTACGCACGTCACCATCAACAGATGAGTTCTACAGCAGCAGCTGCTGCAACTCCGATCTGTGCGATCCACCTTCGGATGAAGGGACCTACGGTTCCGGATCCGAAAGCTGCGGCAGCAGCCAACCAATCTGCATGCGCTATCTGTGAGCCGCAGTCATCCAAACCGACGAGGAAACGCCTAACCCGCCGCCCAACCCCAACCCGCAGGACAGAAACGGCGAAAACGGTGGAAACGGCGAAAACGGGGACAACAGGGGCCACCTCATCCAACTTAGCAAAGAAGGATGGGTCGAAGCACGCCGCGCCGTCACAGGCGAAATAGTCCTACCTCTAGACTCCCCACGTGATCTGCTGAGGGCATACCACTACCTCCTCATCGAGGAGCACAAGAAGCAAGTCAAGATATAGGAGACGCTCGGCAAACGCAAGCAAGCAGCCTCTGAGTTCAGTGCGCGACGAGCTGCGCTCCCCGCCATAGGACCCGGCTCTAGCACAAACGGAAACCAGGGAAACAAGCACCGCTCTCGGGTGGAAAACATGGACCCGAAGGAGCGGCGTGGCGTGACCCGAACTCTCCACACATCGTTCATGGATATGGACGCCGACGGCAACATCATCCCGAAGACGCCACAAGCTGCGATCATGGCAGCCACTGCGTATCTCGCGGCTCACCCACCTCCGGAGGGGGATCCGAAAAGGGCCATGCATAGGTCCGCACTCACCGGACTAGGACTAATCGGAGCTGCGCTCCACGAAGACGCTCCTACGGAGCCGAACAAGAAAGCTCCGGCCAGGCGCGACCGGAGCCCCACTCCCTCATCCGAAGATGAAGAAGAACACGATCTTCCTCGAAGGAAGAAGAGCTCGCACCGCCATAAACACGACTACGACGCCATAGACAAGCTTACACAGCGCCAGATCGACAAAGCACGCGCCAAACGCGCATGCTCGTCTGAATCTGAGATGGATGAAGACGAAGGAGAACTCTACAGGGCTCGATGCTTCAGCAGATCCGTCCGGCGAACACAGATGCCACGCAACTTCAAGCTTCCTTCGGATACTCCGAAGTTCAACGGCACGCAAGATCGAAAGTCCTGGCTCAGTGACCATCTGTCATCCGTTAAGCTTCACGGAGGCAACAAAGAAACCGCCATGCAATGCCTTCAGCTGCAGCTGACAGGCGCGGCGCGGGTCTGGCTTAGCAGCCTATCATCAGGATCCATCCGAAGCTAGGAGGAGCTCGCTTATAGCTTCATCCGAAATTTCAAAGGCACCAGCAAGAGGCCCGCCTCAATTGAAGAATTGCGAGCCTGCACTCAGAGATCGGGTGAATCTATTCGCTCGTACATACTACGCTGGTCTACAACCAAGAACTCCGCAGCACACATCTCCGAAGAGCGGGCCATCGACGCCTTCAGGGACGGCGTCAAACGCCCAGACTTCAAGGAGAAACTTTGACATGTAAAGCCCAAGACACTGGACCAGCTCATGGAAATCGCCAACAGTTGGGCAGACGGCGAAGATTGCATCCAGCGGGCGCAATCAGATGAAGAGGACGACTACGGCCGAAGACGCGAACGCCGCAGCAAGAGGAGATCGCGCGTCTACGAGGACCGCGACGGACCCGACATGGTCGCAGCCGGCTATGCCGACCGCCGTAACGACAACAGCCGCAACAGCGGAGGATACCGTAGCGGAAACTTCCGCGACAACGGACGACCAACGCAGTCGTGGCAACGCCGCGACCGCGACAACGGACCCTCAGCATTCGACAAACTTTCGGGTCCATGCACCATCCACTTCTCCATCGACAAACAAGATGGCAAAAAGAAAGCTAGCCACATGCTCAAGGACTGCCGCGAGTTCCAGAAACTCAGCGAAGGCATGGTGCAGATGAGGCAACAAGCTCCAATTCCTGCGTTCGGAAACGCACCCGCGCCAGGTGAAATAGCACACGGAGCTCCTCCACCGCCGCCTATTAGAGGCCCAAATCAACCAGTCGCACCAGCGCAAACTAACGCCGGGGTCGCATACCCCCCACCAAAGGGAGCACTAAATATGATCCAGAAGGGACGCCCAACCAACAGGGTGCAGAAGAAAATCACCCGACAAATCAATTTGGCCGTGGCAACTCCGCCTGCAATCCCTGAGTACCTCAGCGGATCGGAGTCCTGCATCACATTCACTCGCGCGGATCACCCTTGCCAGATCCCTCGCCCAGGTCATGCTGCCCTGGTGCTGGAGACGCAGATCGGAGGCTTCGAAATGAGTCGCGTCTTCATGGACGGCGGCAGCGGCATCAACCTAATGTTCGCAAGCACTCTAGCAGCTATGCGGATCCCGCAATGCAGCCTGGAACAATCAGACACAATGTTCCACGGCATTGTCCCAGGGAAGGGCATCTTCCCCCTGGGCAAAATAGGGCTCGACGTCATCTTCGGGAAGCCGGACAACTTTCGGCAGGAGCGCCTAGAATTCGAAGTGGTGGACTGGCCGTCGCAATACCACGCCATCCTGGGACGTGTAGCATTCGCAAGGTTCCTGGCTGTCCCACACTACACATACCTACTACTCAAGATGCCAGGACCAAGGGGCGTCATCACAGTCCACGGGAGCTTCACCCGATCGGACCAATGCGACAGGGATTTCAACAAAATCTCCCAGTCTTTCGGCATGCAAGACGAGCTTGTAAGGCTCCGCGAGGTGACGGACAATGGGCTACCCCCAGTCACAAAGCAGAATGCACCTGACATGTCTTTCGACTCCACCATCAACACCAAAAAAGTGCAGGTCCATCCAACAGATGCCTCCAAGACGGCGCTGATCGCCAACGACCTCAGCACCGCATAGGAAGGCGCGCTCGTCGAATTCCTCCGTGAGCGCTGGGAAATCTTCGCCTGGTGTCCTGCGGACATGCCAGGAGTACCCAGGGAATTCGCCGAGCACGCACTCAATGTCTTCCCAGACACCAAGCCAGTCAAGCAGTCCATCCGAAGACTGTCGGAGCCACGAGCCGAAGCTATCAGCAAGGAGATCAACAGATTACTCGCAACAGACTTCATCCGGGAAATCAAGGAAAGCGAGTGGCTGGCAAACACGGTGATGGTCCCGAAGAAGGACACGGACATCCTGCGGATGTGCGTGTACTTCACGTCACTAAATAAACACTGCCCTAAGGACCACTTCCCTCTTCCTGGGATCGACCAGATCATCGATTCGACTGCAGGTTGTGAGAAACTCTCCTTCCTCGACGCCTACTCAGGCTATAACCAGATTCGACTCAAGGACGAAGATCAAGAGAAAAGGGTGTTCATCACACCGTTCGGAGTATACTGCTACAACACAATGCCCTTCGGGCTAAAGAACGCGGGTGCCACGTACCAGCGATGCATGCAGGCCTGCCTCAAGGACCAGATCGGTCGCAACGTCCAAGTCTATGTCGACGACATAGTCATAAAAACCAAGGAGGCAAGAACACTTATCGACGATCTCCGCGAGACGTTCAACAACCTTGATCGCTACAGGATCAAGCTCAATCCAGAAAAGTGCGCCTTCGGCGTCCCCTCGGGTCAGCTGCTCGGGTACTTCATCTCTCCACGAGGGATCGAAGCGAACCCGAAGAAAATCAAAGCTATCATGACAATGGAGAAGCCGAAAAACCTCAAGGGCGTTCAGCAGCTCGCAGGGCGAGTAGCGGCACTAAGCAGGTTCATCAGCCGCATGGGCGAGAAGGCCCTACCATTTTACCAGCTGCTGCGCAAGGCAGACAAGTTCGAGTGGACACCAGAAGCCAACAACGCATTCGAAAGCCTCAAGCGGCTCCTCTCCACCTCGCCAGTTTTGGTCACGCCAAAAGAGCACGAGCCCCTGTTGCTGTACATAGCAGCCACACACCAGGTGGTCAGCACAGTACTCGTGGTCGAACGACCCGAAGAAGGCAAGACCCACGGGGTACAACGCCCAATTTACTACCTCAGCGAGGTTCTCACTCCAACAAAACAGCGGTACCCGCACTACCAGAAGCTGGCCTACGGCGTGTTCATGACGGCTCGACGACTGAGCCACTACTTCCAGGAGCATCAGGTGATGGTCGTCAACGAGGCACCCCTAAACAACATCCTGAATAACCCAGAGGCCACAGGACGCGTGGCCCTGTGGGGCATTGAACTATCACCCCTGGACATCATCTACGAGAAGCGACACGCAATCAAATCTCAAGTCCTTCCGGACTTCCTGGTGCACTGGATGGAGCTGCAGCTGCCTGACACCCCAGACATGTCGCAGTCCTGGACAATGCATTTTGATGGCTCCAAACGCGAAGCCGGAGCAGGGGCAGGAGTCATACTGACCTCTCCGCAAGGTGACAAGATGAAGTACGTCCTTCGGATGAAATTCAGAGCCTGCAACAACGAGGCCGAATACGAAGCCCTCATCCATGGCATGAAGATGGCAAAAAAATGCGGCGCAACGCGCCTGGTCATCTACGGTGACTCCAACCTTGTCGTACAGCAGACGATGAATGAGTGCGACGCACACGCCGAAAACATGATCGCGTACCGCGCGCTATACAACGCACTCGAAGGAGAATTCGACGGCTGCGAACTTCGGCACGTTGGAAGAGAGAGCAACGAGGAGGCCGATAGACTCGCCAACATCGGCTCCACTTGTGCAAAGGTACCACCAGGTGTGTTCCTCGAACAGATCTGCGTGCCATCCATCAAGCGGAAATTCCCCAAGGGATAAGAAGAAGAACACTCGGGGGCTACGCTACCCGAAGGTCATGAAGGACCCGAAAAGTTGGATACCGAAGTTTCCATGGTCAACCTGATGCAGGTCATGGCAGTCGAAGAAACTTGGACACGTCCATACCTCCAGTTCCTGATAAACGGAGAATTGTCAGACAGCCCGACAGATGCCCGACGCGTATCTCGTCGGTCAAAATCCTTCACCATCATCAACGGCGAGCTGTACAAACGCAGCATTACGGGCGTACTACAACAGTGCGTCACCATCAACGACGGCAAAGCCATACTCCAAGATATCCACGAGGGCATCTGCGGCCACCACGCAGGTAGCCGCTCCCTCGTCGCCAAAGCTCTGCGAGCAGGATTCTACTGGCCAACGGCCAAGAGCGATGCGAAAGACATCGTCCGAAGATGCAACGGGTGCCAACGGTTCGCCGACAAACCGCACGCACCTGGGTCCGAACTTCGACCCATACCCATAGCCTGGCCTTTTGCCCAATGGGGCCTCGACATGATCGGCAAACTGCCAAAATCTTCGAAAGGAGGACACGTCTTCCTCCTGGTCGCAGTCGACAAATTCACCAAGTGGATCGAAGCCATGCCAGTCACCAACCAGAAGGGAAAAACCGCCGTCAAGTTCTTCGAATCCATTGTCTACAGGTTTGGCGTACCGCACAGCATCATCACCGACAACGGATCGAACTTCATCTCCGAAGAATTCCAGGACTTCTGCGAAGGCCTCGGGATCAATATCACGTATGCCTCAGTGGCACACCCGCAAACAAACGGGCAAGTGGAAAATGCCAACGGCCTAATCGGCGCTGGCATCAAGAAGCGCCTCATGAGCTCACTCGAGCAAAAAGCTGGAAACTGGACGAAAGAGCTACCGTCTGTCCTGTGGAGCTTACGTACTACGCCAAACAGCTCCACCGGCTACACACCGTTCTTCATGGTGCACGCAGCTGAGGCCGTGCTACCAGCCGAAGTACGCCACCAGGCTCCACGAGTCGTCGCTTACAGCGAAGCCGAATCCACGGCTGCACTCGAAGACGCCGTCGACACACTCGATGAAGCGCGGGATATAGCAGCCGCTCGATCAGCGGTGTACCAGCAGAGTCTCCGCAACTATCACAGCCGCCGGCTGCGCCCAAGGTCCTTCGTCGAAGGAGACCTCGTCTTGCGACTCAAGCAAAAGCAACCGAACAAACTCGATTCACCATGGGAAGGACCCTATGTCATCACCGAAGTCATCCCAGGTGGCGTCTATCGCCTCAAGCACGTGGAGTCTGGAGTCGCATACTCCAACCCGTGGAACGTCTCGCACCTGCGACGATTCTACCCGTAGCAACCTACCCCCCTTTTTACTTTCAATAAGGCTTTCAGCCAAGGCTACTCAGCCGAATCATGTACCTCCTCCATCACGATATAAATAAAGGTCCTACCTATTCTGAAGGTATACTGCCTTACAGCCGCGTAATGCTCAAACAAATCTACAATCTACAATCTGTTCGGCAATCTGCCTTACAGCCGCGTAATGCGGACGCATATTCCACTCGCCACCATCTGGTCGAGGAGGTGGCCCAGTCGCCACAGCAGCCAAATCTACATCAGGGCGATGCACCCTCACAAGAGACAAGGCAGCCTTCACCCCTGCGACGAGCTGCTGCCGCACCAGCTCCTTGACATTCCTGGCACTCCGAAACTTCGTCAGAAGACCTGCAAGGGTCGTTGGCACGGCATCCAACGGAAACATGACGTGCAGCACCGAGGAAAGCGATGTCTGCACCTGGCGGAGCACCCGCGAAACCTGGCAGACACGATCCTGCACCGTCGCCAGAACTATGGCGCGATCACGATCCATCCAGAAGAAGCCGCCGGCTTCCATGTCCTGTTGAGTCAAGCAATTGACTCGAACAGCAATACGCTCCTTTTCTTCCCTCGGAGCAAGATTGGCACCTGCGACAACCGCACAAAACAAGAGTAAGGCCAGCAGGCTCACCCGAAGAACTGAGCTACAGCCCGAAAGAAGGATCAACTTACATTGCAGCTGTTCGGACAGCCGAACCAGCTCCACCATCAAATACTCCTCTCTGGCTGCACCACGGTCTGTTTGGACTTCCAAACATCAGCGCGACCGCGTAACCCAAGCAAATCTCTCTCCAAGCTACGCACGCGATCTCGAAGAAAAGCAAGCTGCGAGGAATCATCCAATGATGCTCGCAAGGGCCTTTCGGATGAAGTGTCAACTGGGTCAGCACCCGAAGGAACCTATAGCAGAAGAAAAAGAAGGCACACAGACATTCAGCCAAGGATAGAGCACAACTCGGAGAAATTCATTAAAGTATATAAGGCCACTACATGGCACAAGGATGGTACTACAAAAGATATTTACAACAAAAATAGACTACAGGCTACCCTACGTCTACTACGCCTAAGGCGGAGGGCACTAAGTCGCCTCAGAACCAGACTGCCTAGCTTTGGCCTCGCCCTGCTGCCGCAATGCGTACTCAGACAGCAAGTCAATGAGCTTTGGCCCATATCGTCTACAGCGAGCGGAGTAGGCGGCGAAGGCTACCTCGGATCCATCTGCAGCCGTCGGCATCCGAGAAGTAATCTGGGGCAGGTCCAGCTCTGCCCCAGCCGCCATGCCCATCGCCAGCCCGACGGACGCGCCGATGCCCTTCTGCTTGCGCTTGTACGCTGCAGGCGCTTCGGCTGACAGAGCCTCTGCCAGGGCATCCACGTCTTCAAGAGACGCGCCCTTCGGGAAGAGCTCCTGGTAGAAGCGACCAAGGACCTCTTTCGCCTTGGCAAGGGAGTTGACGACGGTGCTGCAGCGGTCTTCGACCACTACAGTGGCATCATCTAGAGCACTCCCATGCTCCAGAGCACCGCGGTCAAACTCGATGCCTGCGGCATCTGAGACAAAAAGAAGAAAACATGAAGAAAGGCAACATAGAAGAAGATCCGTAGAAAAAGAAGCAAGTACAAAAGCTAGCGCTCACCCGAAATAGCCTTGGCAGCAGCCATGAGCTTCTCCGCCACCCCTATTTCACGAGCAGCCGCAACGGTGGCCAGCTGCTCCTCACGATCTGCGGCCTCCTGCTGCAGACGCTCTTTCGCTTCGGCTGCCTTCGTCAGCTCCAGCTCAAGGCGCTCTCTCGCCCCAGCGGCAGCTTCGGCCTTCTGCTCCGATTGGCCAAGGCTCTTCTTCAGAGCATCGACCTCACAGAGAGAGTCGTTATGCTCCTCTGCATTTACAACAAGCAAGTGTCAAAGAACAGGACCAGGATAAGCAAGAGAAGTACTACAAGGCAGACGAATACCTTGAAGCTGCCGCAGTTTTGCCTCCAGCATCAGGAGTTCCTCCACCAGCCGCTTGGCCTCCCTGACAAAAGGCTGCAGCAACAGGCAATAGTAGTAAGAGTAGGACTTGGGGGCAACGCCCAACACAAAGAAGCATAAACAACATCAGCATACGAAGACACTCGGGGGGCTCCCCCCGTAACATCAAGCAGAAAAACTTACGTGCTCCGAAGGCGAACCCGCAGGCCCGCCTGCGAAATTCTGAGGCGCAACCACCAGCCTCTCCTGCACAGGAGGAACTGGCGCAACATCACCAGAAGTCGCCACCGTCTGAGGAGGAGGCGACGCAATGTTCGACCCCCCCCCCATCATCTCGCGTGCACCATCACTAGAGCCGTCGGACGATTACCTGCATACGAACCAATCAACACAGGTGCAAAAATAACAAGGGAACAAAGGACAATAGTGGCAACAAGAAAACTTACGAGCCCAACGCGCTCAGGTCGAAGATAGGAGAAGCCCTTCGGGCCCTCTTCTCCTCCTTCTTTTCTTCCCTCTTCTCCTCCTTCTTTTCTTCCTTCTTCCGCTTTGCTGGCGGGTGCGGAGCAACAGCCCGCACAGGAATGGCAGGAAGGGGAGAGGAAGAACCCCCATGAACATCATCATGACGCTCAAGGCCCAGAGGATTTCTAGGAGTCGGAGGAGTCGAGGCATCTGACGACTCGCTAGAGCTCCGTGATCGCTTGCGCGAATGGTCCTCACTCGATTCGTCGGCATCCTCCGCTGGGGATCACGCTGACGGTAGCTCGGACACAGAATCCACCACTTCATTATCCGGGGCATTCGGATACCTTTCAGGCAACGGTGGTGCCATGCCCGGCACTTTGAAGCTCTGCAAAAGGAAAAAGAACTTTGTTAGCAAACAAAGGAAAAAGTACACAGCTGACAAAAACAAAAGGGAAGCACTACGTGCGCAAATCTACACCTTCGGTACGACCAACGTCAAAGAAAAGGGAGGAGTCAGCGACTTCCCCGGGATTTCTTCGTCGGCCTTGAACTTCAACAGCGCGCGAAGAGACTTGTCAAGTTCTACCTCGGAGATTTTCTCACTCGAAACCCTCGTCGGATCACGGCGCCCAGAGTAAAGAAACATCGGGTGTGCTCTCGCTTGGAGGGGCTGCACCTGACGCTCAAGAAACGTCCGGATGATGTCGACACCGTTCACCTCCTTCTCAGGAATCAATTGGAGATCCTCCACCCGACGGTACAGGGCCTCTATCTCCGCCACTTCACCGTCTAAGATTTGGTTTTTCCAGGATCTTTTCTTCTCAATCAATTAGGAGGGATCAAAAGGAACGAGACCAAAATCTTGCCCAGGCAGTACGGAATCACGGATGTAAAACCATTTCCTCCGCCAGTACTGGACAGATTCAGACATGGAAAAGGAAAAGAATTGCACATTGGGACTGAGGGAGATGATGAAACCCCCAATGGGATACACACCATCCGAACCAGACTGCCTCTTCACGGAATAAAGCTTTCGGAAGAGGCCAAAGTGCGGCTCAATGCCAAGCCAACACTCGCAAAGCGTGATAAAACACGCAATGTGGAGAAGGGAGTTGGGAGACAGATGATGGAGTTGAACCCCATAGAAAAAGAGCAGTCCACGAAGGAAGTCATGGACCGGAAAAGAAAACCCGCGAATCATGAAGGTAACAAACATAACCTGATACCCAGATGGGGGACGGGGGATTACCTCATTGCCGGGGAGTCTCACGGCCGTCGTGTCTTGCGGGATCAGGCTCCGCTCGCGCAGTTTGCGGAGATCGTTCTCCCGCGTTTCTGATCGCCGCCAGCCACGTCGGTGACGCGAGTAGTGGCGGTGCCCTTCTTGCCTCCGGCGGCGCTGGTCCCAACTGCAGATGAGGACTTCTTTGTTTTCTCCATGGCGCTACGGCGGTGGTGGCGTTGCCAACGAAGAAAGACAAAGGAAATGTGGAGGAAACTCTCAGCGCGCAGCAAGAATAGCTCAAGAACGAGGGGCAGTGAATAGATGAACTGCTGCGGTGAAAAACAAACCACGATTTCACCAGGGATTATAACAGCGAAGACGACGCACGCCGGCCGTCCATCGAGAAGACCTAACGCCAACGGTAGATCTGGCCGTACACGTGTCAGCACCAAAACGAACCGTCGTTACCACGCCTTCCACTACGTGGGAAATCGAGGAGACGCCGAAATCATCTCCACGCCGCGCGTGACCGGTCAATTCAAAGTCAGCAAGTGGGACCCATGCTTCGTCCAGTCAAGTCATCTCTGGTGTAGCAGACGCTTGAGGTCATCGATCGTAAGCACTGACGTCATCAAAAGCTATACTAGCACCACTTCGGCTCCACAGCTAAAAGTACTCACTCGAATCTATGATTCGACTAAATACTTGGGGGCTACTCCTATCAGGAGCGCTGGCCGCGCACCCGACAGACAAATGAGGACAAAATTACTTATCTGAGTCCTACGTCGAGTCTACGACTCCACTACGGACTCGGGGGCTACTCCCATAGGGAGGATGGATTTAAGCATCCGAAAATTTTCGAGTCCTGCGGACCTAATGATTGAAACAATGCTTGAACTGAAAGTCTCCGTTCGAGTCTACGACTCGAACAGACACTTGGGGCTACTCCCATAGGGAGCGCTGGTCGCGCACCCTATGAAATCTTCGACTGTGATCTTCCGGATCCGCATGCAAAAACTTTTTGGCAACTCTGCCCCAACAAAATGCTGAGTGAGCGACAATCTCCTCGGCCACCCAAAACACCTCCGAGGTGATAAATGTTCGGATGCTGCGTCTGCGACGCAAAGATAAGACCTACAGAATCATCTGATGGCCTGGCAACGCACCTGACTGCGCTCTGCTAGTATGAATCCGTACCAGCAGGTACGATGAAAAATCCCGACGGACGCGTTGGGTACACCAATTAAAATCACTGGAATTCCACTCCTATAAGTCCTCTGCGGCCTGAGTTGAATTACACCAGCATATGTTCCAGGCCCGGGTTAAGGGACCCGAACCTGAAGAAGATCGTGTTGTTTCGTCCTAAGACAGTTAACTGACCCTGATCCATCGGGTGAGTCAGGCACACGCATCAACAATCCCTACACACATATACTATTAACATATAACTGCTCCCGAAGGATGGAAGAGTCCTCAGCCGAATCTACGATTCGACTGATCACTCGGGGGCTACTGACATGGTTATACCCTACGGGTACGTAACTTCAGCATACCTAGTCCAGCCCAAGGAAGGCCCACGGCAAACATACGCTGGCCCATGAAGATTTTCGGGTGGCCAAGGCCCATGACGTCTTCGGATCCTTGGAGAGCAAGACTAGAGGAGATAGGAAATTCAAAGGGGTAAAACCCTAGAACTTGTAACCGACTAGGACTACGCCCGGGACCTGCCTAAGTTTATATAAAGGCCAGGAGGGCACGTCCTAGGGGGACTCGACTCATACTTTCGCACACGCATCCACGCCAGATCGAATCTGCGCACCCTGTAACCTTCGGTTCCGCCGTAATCAAAGAGCAGACAAGCAGGAGTAGGGTTTTCCCTCCGGGGGCCTGAACCTGGGTAAATCTCGTGTCCCCTGGTTGCTTGTCTGTTAACCGTGCCACGATCTCCAGCATCCCCATCTTCTCCAAAACCCAAGTCCATAACAGTGGGCATTGACGAGATTAAACCTCGTCAACTCACGTTCCGAAACTTCGACAGAAGACCCGCAAGGGTCATCGGTACGGCATCCAAAGGAAACATGACGTGCAGCACCGAGGAAAGCGATGTCTGCACTTGACGAAGCACCCGCGAAACTTGATGAACACGATCCTGCACCGTCGCCAGAGCCATGGCGCGATCGCGATCCATCCAGAAGAAGCCGCCGGCCTCCATGTCCTGTTGAGTCAAGCAATTGACCCGAACAGCGACACGCTCTTTTTCTTCTCTCGGAGCAAGATTCGCACCTGCGACAATCGCACAAAACAAGAGTAAGGCCAGCAGACTCATCCGAAGAACTGAGCTACGGCTCGAACCAAAGAACAACTTGCATTGCAGCTGCTCGGACAGCCGAACCAGCTCCGCCATCAAGTACTCCTCTCTGGCCGCACCACGATCCGCCTGGGACTTCCAAACGTCGACATGACCGCGTAACCCGAGCAGCTCCCTCTCCAGACTACGCACACGATCCCGAAGGAAAGTGAGCTGCGAGGAATCATCCAAGGATGGTCGCAACGGCATTGCGGATGGGGCGTCAACAGGATCAGCACCCGAAGGAACCTAGAGCAGCAGCAAAAGAAAGGAACACAGACATTCAGCCAAGAATAGAGCACAACTCAGAGGAATTCATTAAATATATAAGGCCACCACATGGCACAAGGATGGTGTTCTTCAAGATATTTACAACAAAAGTAGACTACAAACTACCCTACACCTACTATGCCTAAGATGCGGGACCCTGAGTCGCCTTGGAGCCAGACTGCCTAGCTTTGGCCCCGCCCTGCTGCCGCAGTGCATACTCAGACAGCAAATCAATGAGCTTGGGCCCATATCGCTTGCAGCGAGCAGAATAGGCAGCAAAGGCTACCTCGGATCCATCTGCAGTCGTCGGCATCCGAGAGGTGATCTGGGGCAGATCCAGCTCCGCTCCAGCCGCCAAGGCCATCGCCAGCCCGATGGACGCGCCGATGCCCTTCTGCTTGCACTTGTACGCCGCAGGCGCTTCGGCTGACAGAGCCTCCGCCAGAGCATCCACATCATCAAGGGCTGCGCCCTTCGGGACAAGCTCCTTGTAGAAGCGACCAAGGACCTCTTTCGCCTTGGCAAGGGAGCTAACGACGGTGCTGCAGCGGTCTTCGACCGCCACAGTGGCATCATCTAGAGCACTCCCATGCTCCAGAGCACCGCGGTCGAACTCGACGCCTGCGGCATCTGAAACAAAAATAAGAAGAAAAGTATGAAGAAAAGCAGCACAGAAGAAGACCCGAAGAAAAAGAAACAAGTACAAAACTAGTACTCACCCGAAATAGCCTTGGCAGCAGCCATGAGCTTCGCCGCCACCTCTCTTTCACGAGCAGCCGCAACGGTGGCCAGCTGCTCCTCACGATCTGCGGCCTCCTGCTGCAGACGCTCCTTCGCTTCGGCTGCCTTAGTCAGCTCTAGCTCGAGGCGTTCTTTCGCGCCAACGGCGGCTTTGGCCTTCTGCTCCGATTGACCAAGGCTCTTTTTGAGAGCGTCGACCTCCCGGAGGGAATCGTTATGCTCCTCTGCATTCAAGACAAGCAAGTGTCAAAGAACAGGACCAGGATAAATAAGAGAGGCATTAAAAGGCAGATGGATACCTTGAAGCTGCCGAAGGTTCGCCTCCAGCGCCAGGCGCTCTTGCACCAGCCGCTTGGCCTCCTGCACAAAAGGCTGAAGGAAAAGAAATAGCAGTAAGAAAAGGGCTTGGGGGCTATGCCCAACACAAAGGAGTAAAAACAAAATTCGCACACGAAGACACTCGGGGGCTCCCCCTGCGACATGAAGCAGAAAACTTACATGCTCTGATGGTGACTCCGAAGAACCGCCTGCGAAATTCTGAGGCGCAACCACCTGCACCTCCTGCAACGGAGGATCCGGAGCCACGCCACCCGAAGTCGCCACCGTCTGAGGAAGAGGAGACGCAATTTTCGACTCCCCCATCATCTCCCGCGCACCACCACTGGAGGAATCATGGGAGGAATGCCTGCATACGAACCAATCAGCACAAGCACAACAATGATGAAGGAAAAAGGACAATAGTACAGCAAGAAACTTACGAGCCCAGTGAGCTCAGGTCAAAGACAGGAGGAGTCCTTCGGGCTCTCTTCTCCTCCTTCTTTTCTTCCTTCTTCTCCTCCTTTTTCTCTTCCTTCTTCCGCTTCGCTGGCGGGTGCGGGGCTACAGCCCGCACAGGAATGGCAGGAATGGGAGAAGAAGAACCTCCATGACCGTCACTATGACGCTCAAGGCCCAGAGGGTTTCTGGGAATCAGAGGAGTCGAGGCATCCAAAGATTCGCTGGAGCTCCGTGACCGCTTTCGCGTATGGTCCTCACTCGACTCGTCGGCATCCTCCGCCGGAGATCGCGCCGACGGTAGCTCGGACACGGAATCAACCACTTCATTATCCGGGGCATTCGGATACCTTTCGGGCAACGTCGGTGCCATGCCCGGCACTTTGAAGCTCTGCAAAATCAGAAGGAACTTTGTTAGCAAACAAAGGAAACAAAAACACAGCCGACCAAAAGCACTACATGCACAAATCTACACCTGCGGTACGGCCAACGTCGAGGAAAATGGAGGAGTTAGCGACTTCCCTGGGATTTCTTCTCCGGCTTTGAACTTCAGCAGCGCGCGAAGGGCCCTATCAAGATCCCCCTCGGACATTTTCTCAGCCGAAACCCTCGTCGGATCACGGCGCCCAGAATAAAGAAACATCGGGTGCGCCCTCGCTTGGAGAGGCTGCACCCGACGCTCAAGAAAAGTTCGGATGATGTCCACGCCGTTCACCTCTTTCTCCGGAATCAGCTGGAGATCCTCCACCCGACGGTAAAGGGCCTCTATCTCCGCCACCTCACCGTCCAAGATTTGTTTTTTCCAAGACCTTTTTCGCTCAATCATTTGGGAGGGGTCAAAGGGAACAAGACCAAAATCTTGCCTGGGCACTACGGAGTCGCGGATATAAAACCATCGCCTCCACCAATACTGGACAGATTCGGACATGGAAAAGGAAAAGAAGAGCAGATTGGGACTAAGAGAGATGATGAAACCCCCAATGGGATACACACCATCCGAACCAGATTGCCTCTTCACGGAATAGAGCTTCCGGAAGAGGCCAAAGTGCGGCTCAATGCCAAGCCAGCACTCGCAAAAAGTGATAAAACACGCAATGTGGAGAAGAGAATTGGGAGACAGATGATGAAGCTGAATCCCATAGAAGAAGAGCAGTCCACGGAGGAAGTCGTGGACCGGAAAAGACAAACCACGCAAAACGAAGGCGAGAAACATAACCCGATACCCAGATGGGGGACGGGGGATTACCTCATTGCCGGGGAGTTTGACGGCCTCCCTATCTTGCGGGATCAGGCCCCGCTCGCGAAGCTTGCGGAGATCGCTCTCCCGCGTCTCAGACCGCCGCCAGCCACCATCGGTGACACGAGTAGCGGTGGTGCCCTTCTTTGCTCCGACGGCGCTGGTCCCAACCGCAGATGACGATTTCTTTGGCTTCCCCATGGTGCTACGGCGGTGCCGGTGATGAAAACGTAGAAACAACGACAGAAATGTGGAAGGAAACCCCAGTGCGCAGCAAGAATCGCTAAAACACAAGGAGGCAGTGAAACAAGAAGTGATGCGGTGAAAACAAATCGAGGCTTCCCCCAATGATTATAACAGCGAAGACGACGCACGGCAGCCGTCCATCCAGAAGACCTAACGCCAACGGCAGATCTGGCCGTACACGTGTCAACATCACAACGAACCGTCGTTACCACGTCGTCCACTACGCGCGGAAATCGAAGAGACGCCGTAATTATCTCCACGCCGCGCGTGACCGGTCAATTCAAAGTCAGCAAGTGGGACCCACGTTCGTCCAGTCAAGTCATCTCTGGCGTAGCAGACGCTTGAGGTCATCGATCGTCAGCACTGATGTCATCAAAAGCTATACTAACACCAACTACAATTCTTCGGCTCCACAGCTAAGAGTACTCACTCGAATCTTCGATTCGATTAAATACTCGGGGGCTACTCCTATCAGGAGCGCTGGCCGCGCACCCGAAAGATGAATAACGACAAAGTATTTCTTCGAGTCCTACGTCGAGTCTACGACTCCATTACGGACTCGGGGGCTACTCCCATAGGGAGGATGGATTTAAGCATCCGAAAATTTTTGAGTCCTACGGACTTAACAACTAAACAATGCTTGAACTACAGTCTCTGCTCGAGTCTACGACTCAAACAACACTCGGGGGCTACTCCCATAGGGAGCGCTGGTCGCGCACCCTATGAATTCTTCGACTGTGATCTTTCGGATCAGCACGCAAAAACTTTTTGGCATCTCTGCCCCAACAAAAGCCGAGTGAGAGACAATCTCCTTGGCCACCCGAAACACCTCCACGGTGACAAATGTCCGGATGCTGCGTCCGCGACGCAAAGGTAAGACCTGCAGATATCATCTGACGGCCTGGCAACGTACATGACTGCGTTCTGCTAGTACAAATCCATGTCAACAGGCGTGATGAAAAATCCTGACGGACGCGTTGGGTACATTAATTAAAATCACTGGAATTCCACTCCTGTAAGTCCTCCGCGGCCTGAGTCGAATTACGCCAGCATATGTTCCAGGTCCGAGTTGAGGGACTCGAACTTGAAGAAGATCGTGTTGTTTCGTCCTAAGACAGTTAACTGACCCTGATCCGTCGGGTGAGTCAGTCACACGCGTCAACAATCCCTACACACATATACTATTAATACATAGTTGCACCCGAAAGATGGAAGAGTCCTCAGCCGAATCTACGATTCGACTGATCACTCGGGGGCTACTGACATGGTTATACCCTACGGGTACGTGACTTCAGCATACCTGGTCCAGCCCAAGGAAGGCCCACAGCAGATATGCGCTGGCCCATGAAGATTTTCGGATGGCCAAGGCCCATGACGCCTTCGAGTCCTTGGAGAGCAAGACTAGCATAGATAGGAAATTCAAAGGGGTAAAACCCTAGAACTTGTAACCGACTAGGACTATGCCCGGGACCTGCCTAAGTCTATATAAAGACTAGGAGGGCACGTCCTAGATCTCTCGACTCATACTTTCGCACACACCTCCACACCAGATCAAATCTGCGCATCCTGTAACCTTCGGTCCCGCCGTAATCAAGAGCAGACAAGCAGGAGTAGGGTTTTTCCTCCGGGGGCCTGAACCTGGGTAAATCTCGTGTCCCCTGGTTGCTTGTCTGTTAACCGTTCCACAATCTCCAGTATCCCCATCTTCTCCAAAACTCAAGTCCATAACAATGGGCATTGACGAGATCAAACCTCGTCAGTTGGCCACCGTGGTTGGCAAGGATAAGGCAGGTTGACGAGATAAGCACGAACAGATGGCGTAAAGGCCACCGTTGAGGACACGCGTTGCAGCACTGGCCTACTGCCTCCTGCAGCTAGCTCTTGCTTCAACCTCACCGACTAGGTGAGATTTCCGAATAGAGGAGATGTGTACTGTAGTCCAAGAGAGATGAGACTGTTGTGGAGTGGAGTAGTCTCGCTGCTGGTCCAGATATATAGGATGTAGTTGGTCGGGTTACGTATGATGGGACCTAATGGGCTACAAATTTCCACACGGTTATATTCAAAAAGCAGTGTGCGATGTCGCAAGCAGTTGCTATACAAAAACCATTAAGGATAGTTCACTTCACACACGGGTTTCTGTCTATGACCGTGTGTTAACATTCGCATCACATATCAAATCTTGTCCATATATCGTGTGCATCTGAGTTTATCCCACACATTTTATTTTGTTTTACACCGAACTCTCTACCTAGGCAATAACCAAAGAAAATTGTACATATATAGTCCAAAAGGGCTCCAATCAAACAAGGTTGTCCTAGCTACTAGTTATAAAATACCTCAAACTTAACATATTACATTACAAAGTTTGTAATAACTAATTAATTAGTACACACCAGTTAACTAATTAATAAGTACTCGCTCACTAAATTCCATCAACGTTAGAGGAGAGGACGATGGCATCAACAACTTTAGCGGCTTTGCCATTCCCGGACCCTAACTCCCCGTCCTCTAACGCCTTGCGCCTTGCCACAACATCTTTCCAAATACCTGCAATCTCGTCGAACTTGTCAACGGGGAACTCCCGGTAGCACAATGCATGGCCAAGACCACGAGGAGAAGCTGGTCCTCACGGAGAGACTTGTAATACTGATCCGCCACCATATGCTTCTAGATCTGCTCCGCACTACCAGGAAAGGCACATCTGTGGCACACCTAAAAAGAACATCTGTAGTGCACTAGCAGTGCTCCACTAGTCGCGCGCTATGACTAAGTTTTAGCCATAGCGCACTATCTGGTGCGTTACGGGTAAAAATTTACCCGTGGTGCACCACCTAGTGCGCCACAAGAAGGGGTCCATGTGTGCCACACCTATGTTTTTTTGAAAAACAAAAAAAATGCAAAAAAAAACACCCTCGTTTTGAATTACAAAAGCAATCGGGTTCGTGCGCCGCTGTCGTGTCGCCTCGCCGGAGCATGGCCGTGGCCACGACCTACCACCGCAGGAAGGTACGGTAGGATGTGGCCGCGCTAGTCCTCGCCAACATCGAGGCGGTAGGTGGTTGGAGAAAGGGAGGGAGGAAGAGAGGGAGGAAGAGAAGAAGAGAGAAAGGAGGAGAGGTAGGTGAGGAGAAGGAGGCCGTCGTCGCACGTGATCGCTACGAGGAGGAGGAGGAGGAGAAGGCCACCGTCGCCCTACCGTCACTTCAAGAAGAGGAGCAGGCCGGAGCAAGGACGTCGGAGCAAGGTGGCCGGAGAGAGGAGAAGGGGAAGGAGGAGAAGGAGAATGAAAAGGAAAAGGGAGAAGGAGAAGGGAGAAGGAAAAGGAAAAGGGGAAGGGAAAAGTAGAGGGGTAGGTGGGCGGGGTGGTGATTCGAATTTCGAATCCCGCCCAACTTACTCGTGGCGCACTATGGGTGGTGCGCTACGGGTAAGTTGCCTCGATTTTTTTCTGCAGAAAAAGAACTTGTTTTTGCCATAACTTTTTACTCTTTTCGAATTTTGAGATCTAAAAAATCGCTAAACGGCCTAAAGGGGTTGCAAGCGGATGTGGAATCTTGTTCTGGTCATTTGAGTATATTAAACGTTTTTTCGACATCGTATGCAAAAGTTACGGCTGTTTTACCGTGGCATGACTTTTTCAGAAAAAGTCGAAATTCATGATTATTAATTTTCCTAGAAACTAGACCATATTATCTACCTAAATATGAAAATATTTTATTTTTTAAAGTGTTTTTGATTTTCTTTTATTTTTTGAAAGCTAAAAAGGCGATCAGGAGGTGGAGTTGGTGCAGGCCACTTAGGGCACTAGGGCAGAGTGCCATACGGCTAAGTTGACCCAGCTGCTGCAGCACACGTACCCGTAGCGCACAGGTCAAGATGCGCTACGGCTACGTTTCACATCCGTAGCGCACCTTGACCTAGTGCGCTACGGGTATGTGTGTTGCGGTCACCTGTGTCCTGGCCCACACATAGCCGTGGCGCACCACTCTCATATGCGCCACTCTTATGGCAGTTAGCCGTCGGGCACCCGTGGGCAGTGCGCCACGCCTACTACCCATGGGGCACCACTAGCACGTGCGTCACGGATGTGTGGATTACCTATAGACGTTTTCCTAGTAGTGTTGCCATGTCATCCGCCACATCCTCGTACTCCTCTTCCAAGGAAGACCAACCGGAATACAAGGGGGACGACCCGCCATCGTGGTCCGACAGCGGGAGGGGTCAACCCGTGATGCTTGCTCCTCCTCCTCTTCTACCACCGGAGAGGCCTGCTCAATATGGCGATGTTGTGCTGGCGGGCACTGCCAGACGCAAGAAAGACGAGTGATCTTTTTGCTGCGAGGCATATCGAAGTTTGTGTACCGTGCACCGGTGTGTGTCTAGAGGGCGGCGGTGTGGCGCTTTATGATGCTTGTCTGGGAAGCTGCATTGTCCCCAACGCGTCGCCTTAATTCGAGAATATCTTTAACAGACTATGATTTATGACTCACCGTTTGAGAAAAGACACAGAAAATGAAACGGTTTAATATAAATGAGTCGTGACAAAACGATACACGGTTTGGGGTGAACCAGTGGTAGGAGATGCACCGGTACGAAGGAAAGTAACAAACGATTTATTGTTTATGCTTTGTTTGCAAAGTTTCTCTGACGGTTTTCATGTGACCTTGTGCGATGTTCCCACGCACGAATCTTGCCTGGGCCGCGGCCCAGAGGGTCGAATTTTTACCAATCGGCGATAGGCCGATCTAAACTAGTGTAAAAAGAAGTAAGAAAATGAATGAATGATCGAAAGGTTTGCGGCGTGACAGGATGTATCTTACAGCTCACCATGAAGTACGAGCAAACTCTGGAAGATGGGTTGGATGTAACTTCCAGATCAGTTAACTCAGTAGATCAGTTGCGTGACCAAATTTGTACCTACATGATCAGAGGCAGGCTAGTTCCGAAAAGGTACTATCTCGATCCCAATGGAAGGAACACAAATAAACCTGACCAGACCACCCGGTAGAAAAGTCTGACGCCGTAGTAGTGTAGTTCTTCAGTTAACTTTTGTTTCTTCAGTTTCTGTAGCGTTTCATTCGTTCTCAGAATAGCTGTCATGACCATGATCCTGTTCACGAGCTGACTGAGTGTAAATGAGATGACTGAATAGATCACGGTAGAAATAGGCGGCCATGGCTGAGCTTCATTGTTCAGCGCCGACAGAGAGCAACCCAGATTCTAGATAAGTATCTAAATTATGCTAAATTACAGTGTACTCTGTTTTTTTCTTGAAGATAAACCGACAGAGAGCAACCCGACTGAGTTGACTTGAAGTATAGCAAACATACAGATTGTTTTTCTTGATGTTTAACATGCATGAGATCCTTGATCTGCCAAACGTATAACTAAAAGCATGTTAAACACCTTCATGGCGAATTTCATACTACAAATTACCTGGACAGGACAGCTAGCTGGGTTGAACTAGTATAACTAAAGGGGACGAAGTGCCAAGATCTCCCACATACTTTTCTTACAGTTATCTACGGCTCATAATTGTCGAGAAAACCGCACAATTTTTTTCATGTATCAGTGTTGTTAGTTTTTGTATCTATTGATTTAGAGTATAAGCATTCCTTTTAGCATTTTTTTTTCGTGAATGGAAGTCAATTATCTGTGTATTTTCTCTTCCAAATCAACAACGATCATATATAGAATGCTAAAAAAGGCCAGCTCACATGAACCTGTTGTAGGTGTCCTAAATAGCACTGAATATTCAGTAAACTAAAGACTCTTCAAACATGATATTCTTGTACTCAACAAGGTAAATAACAACGGCTTGAGAGGATCTTTATTAAGAAAAACGTGCAACAAAGCTAGCTATAATGATCTGCCCGCCCATCTCTTTACCTAATGTTGCTGGAATGATCAAAGGTAAACATTTTCTGATCATTTTGAGCTATTATTCTTCTGCTTTTTTTTTTCTGAAAAAATATGTCTGCGCTAGGTCCTACTGGTTGCCGCTCTTAGGAGATATAATCACAATTCACAAATCCCGTGATATCCATCCACATGAATAGATGCCGCTCTTTTTCTTTATCGTGTTGCCACCGCAGCTGAGTCTGCAGATTCCACGTTTTTGGAATTCAAGGATGTTCTCGTTCCTACGATCCTGAGACAGCACATTATGAATCTGGACTGGACCCGCTTAGGTGAGCTCAACAACCTGTAGTACTTAGAATCAATGTCACATTCTGATCAAGAATTCGAAGCTACTGTACTATCTTCAGCACAGTGGATGTCCGGAGAATTTTGCAAATCGCACCGACCTTACAAGGCAGGTCAGCTGATCATGTCAAATGGAAGCACCAATCTGATGGCGAGTTTGTTTGTTCGTCGATCCAAGGTCACTCAGCTTTAAAGGGTTTAGGCTTTTAAGTCTAATCTGGAAGATAACGTGTTATGGATCACCCAAAAAAAAAAAAACTCATCCTTATGGCTTTCCTTCAAAACGGCAATGCCCAAGAAGTTAATTAACTGCAGAGATTAACTCATGTTTTCAGTGTATGAGTTCAGTGCAATAAATAAATTAAACTAAATATTGTAGCTAGCTTCTTCGAGGTCATCATCTCTAAAAGAAATAGCAGTAACAACGGAAAGTGAATCCTCATTTGATATTGAAGTCTAGGTCCTGTTTGATGAGTCTTCAATTTGAAAATATTTTTTTTACGCAGGTTTAATACAAAACCCAACAACATTAATACCTGAAATATATGCAATTTTCTTGACAGTATGTGCTGTAGATAAGAATAAGAAAAGACAGGTCTTCCCTTCCTCAAAACGGTAATGTCATTCTTACAGCTGTTCTTCAGTTAGCTACTGCGATTGGAGGAAAACAGAGGATAGTGGCCAAGCCTTTGCTAAAATAGTAAATGGATGACTGATGTTAGAGGAACTCGAAGTCTTCAAGCACTATATGAATCTATGGGATTGTGGACGATGATCCAAACTCTTCCGCCAAGGTTAGACAGAAAACTGTTTTATCTGGCCATGGACACCAAATGGCATGCATACCGCAGAGTCGATGCCCGCGGCGGATTATGCCAAACTGCTATGGCAAAACCCAGCTCCACTTGAGGAAAAACTCTTCGGTTGGTTCAGAG